>BSDF01000012.1:11662103-16927103 GCA_027925045.1 Hypotaenidia okinawae
AACTTGTGGGCCCTGCTGCCGCCCTTGGCCACATCCTAATAGATCTAGCATGTAAAGTACTGTCTTGGGCTGAAAGCTGCAGGGGGAAGTGGGATGGAGCCTGGCAGAGAGCTGACATCAGTGCTGTCCAAAACACTTAGGATGCAGTGACAGCGATGCAGATTTGACTTCTTTTTAATAACTCACTTGCAGTGAGTGATGGTGTCACTAGACAGAAGGGTCAGGAGCAAGATCTTTGCTTTTCCTGCTGGGCACTGTTTGTGAGTTTAGGGTGTTCTCTGTCACTTTACAGGAGTAGTCAACACAGATCTTTTGATTTCAAAACATGGGGTAGTCATTTGTTGTTTGTCCCTTCCCCTAGGAAAGTCAGTTAAGCACCTAGCACTGTACAGAAGTTGAGTGTTAATTTAAAATAGTTCATACTTGTGTTTCAGGTTTGAATGGCAAGGCAATGACCAAAGGAAACTCTCAGCTGACATCCACTACCCACTCAGCGGCCTGGATCTCTCCCCTTATGGTTCCCCCCTTTTCTGCCAGGAAGCAGAGTACAGCCTGTGTGCGGTAGTGGTGAGTCTTCCTTTCCCTGCCTCCGGGAGCAGATGAAGCCAGTGTTAGCATGCCCTTCAGGCCCATGATTTAGATTTTATTTATGTTTTTGTGCTTTTCATACCTACCTGCTGTGGACAGAACCCAGTACCAGTACGTAACCAAAGGAAAAGTTACTGCGTCTCTCTCCTCCTTCCCTCCAACCCCAATTGAAAAAGCACACATGCCTGGCACACATCTGGCTGGAGCCTCTTCCACCTCTTTCCACATCACCTCACACACGGGTCCTGCCCAGATCCCATCTACAAACAGGGACTGAACGGGCTCTCACGCCCTCACTCACTGCAAGCGGGGTTTGCTTACAGAGACCTGTATCCAGGCTAATGGCTGGGCTGCAAATTAATATTGCCAAATAGAGAAGCACAAGCATCACTTATTTACTCAGTTTTAAAACATTTATTTGAATTAATAATCCTGGCTGTAGGCCAGAGGGGTATAGAGTCTTCTCTCCCATCTTTGTGCAAACAAAAAATGGTTGCCAGGTCCTGGCTTTGCCTGTTAGAAAGAGCGAGCCCTCTAACAGGCTGTGTTGTTCATTACAGAACCACGCTGGTTCTCTGGATAACGGCCACTACACGGCGTACTGCAAGCACTCAGTCACCAAAAACTGGTACAGCTTCGATGATACAGCGATCACCAAGATCCCAAATACCTCAGTACAGACTGACAGAGCGTATCTCCTGTTCTACACCTGTCAAGACCTTCTCTGGACCCATTAACCATTTCCTAGCCATGGAAAATGAACAGTGCGTAGGCCAGCAATTAGAATTCATTGGTAGCATCAACCACGTCCTGTTTCATCAATAAACTGGAGCATCTGTGTTACCTATCATCTGTTGTGGTCTTTGAAGAAGTAATTTCTAGAGAGAAGACTCACAGCTTCTGAGCCCACTAAGGAACATGCATCCACTCCGTTAGTACAAGGTCTGGTGGTTGTTTTCTGTGACAAACCTCAGGTATCCCTCCACAGAACCTGAGCAGACAGCTGCACTGACCTGCAAGCGCCCACCTCTGCTGGGGAAGGGTATTCGGGTGTCTTACGCTGCCTTTCAGAACGTGACAGCAGGATATGGAGGTGAAAGCACACAACCAGGCCACTGAGAGTCGGTGTTTCAGGAGAGAGCAGAGGGTGTAGTGACCATTAATGTTGAAGAAAGAAAAGGGCCTTTATTCCAGGACTGCAGACTTTGTCCCTCTAGTATTGCAGAGTTGGTGGCAGCTTGTAAGCTTCTGGAAAGCAATCAGTCCTGATCTTTATTCCATCAGCATGACACACACGCATAGACAGATAAAAGCAGAGAGTGTAGGAGTGAAGATTTTTGACTGCCAACCTAATCAGAGGGGAAAAACCAACCAAATCCAGAACAGGGAAATGCCCAAGATGCAACTCAAGTAGTTTCCAAACTACTCAGTTCCACACAAAGTGGTATTTTTCATCTAAAGAACCTCTGAACTTTGTGAATACAGTTCAGGCTGTCATTACATAGAGCCCTCTACCATTACATAGCCAGCTGAGAATGAAAACACCAAACCCAAACATACATTTAACAGGATATATTTTTAAATCATTTCTTCATTAAGGTTTTTAATGCATGTGTACATGAAAATTTATATTAAAAAATTAAAAAGGAAAAATCTTGTCTGTTTAGAATAACTCTGAAGTGCACAAATATTGACAAAAGCTAACAGGAAAAAAAAACACAGCTCTGCTTTTTTAAGTAGTGTTGCAATTACTTAGAGCTGGCAAATAAATGCAACCCTCTGAGTTTTAGAGATTCTCACAAAAAGGATGACTTTTTATTATATACATAGTTCTGATGTGCAAGTATGCAATCAATATGTACACTTACATTCCTAACTGTTTACATCATTCTAGAGTATTCACAGTAGAATCAAGCTTAAGGTTAGAAATGTGAAAAGGCCGTAACAGTGAAAGAAAAAAAATAAAAATCAAGATATGCATTGGGATTTTAAGACATTTTAAACTACTTGTTAATAGATTTCAGATGACTAAGCTAGAATTTAATTTTGGAGCAGACTAAAAATATAGTTGTTTTTTTAAATAAATGGTAATGCAAGTATGCTTTTAAATGGTTTCACAGATGGCAGTATTACCACAAGCATTATTAATCAGTCTTCTGATTTTTTAAGCACTAGTACTGACCAGAAAGAGCTTGCTTGCAGAAAAGCTGCTGCAGTCATCCCCGAATCTGTGCCTGGTTTTGTCAGAGCTTTGCATATCTCTACGCATTTCCATTCCTACTTTGCTCTTACAAAAAGAAAACCCGTTTTCTTATCCCGCACTGCTTTACGTGGCCATGTCCACTGCTCGCTGCTCGTAAGAAGTGTAGAAGAGAATATATGCAGCTGAGGATTTCACAGATGATGCTGAGATCTCAGACACTTCGTGATCGTCAAACTTAAACCAGCGCTGCTTCGAGGCGTTTTTGCAGTAGGCTGTGTAGTGCCCGCCGTCCAACCCGCCGTAGTGATTCTGCAAACACAAGAGAAGAATGAGTGGCCTCAAAAGCTGCCACTTCTTCCCTGGTTAGGAAGTAAAGTAGCACATGAGTTTTTTACTAAATAGCAATCAATATTTTTAGAATGCAACTTAATCTGCAACAGGTAGACAGCCTGGAAACCTAGATGAATGACACGGGCTAACTCAAGTCTTGGCATAAAGACTAGGTGACCTTTGAGATGTGACATGGCTACTTACCGATACTGAGAACAGATTGTATCTCTTCAGGTTATTCTTTGGACCAATGACATATTGTGAAAGGTCAAGAGTTTCCAATGGGAAATCTACAGAAGTTTGAAGCTTTTGCTTCCATCTTCCATCATAGGAAAATCTAGAGAGTTAAAAAGCATAATTAGAAGATACACAGGCTGTTCCCAAGCTGTTTAAGAACACTAAGCGTGTCTGCTTTCCCTGTTTTTTAACCAGGAAATTATCTGAAGCGTTTGACCCCCAGTTCTGTTAATGCTTGCATGTGTGTGTGTTTGCACAGATGAAGAAATTACTTGTGAAAGTGCTTTGGGAACTGCAGTCAAGTAAGAGGCATCAGATGAAAATAAAATTCTTACATTACAATGGCAATACAGCCAGAACTTTCTCTAATTAAAAACAGTGAGCTATTGCACTCTTAACAATCCATCTCCATCAAAGCCTGGTCACTTCACCCTGATGTTCACTGGTCACTCTTACCGTTTCAAGTGCACAAGAAGAACAGGTGGTAGTTTCCAAATTTCTATTTTTTTTAAAGAATCCCTTCTAGTTTTGCAATGGCTACAGTAAAACCGATTGTTATCAGTGAGCTTTTCCTCTTTGGAGAACAACCTAAGGCATTCCTAAAACAAAAAGCACACACACATCGTGAAGGGCAGGAGTGTAGCACAGTGTAGCATCACAGCGTAGCACTAATGGTTTTTTTCCTCTCTGGTTAACCTGCATTGATTATCTATGTGGGATGTTTCACAAAAATGAGGAAAAGTGAGTTAAATCCATGCGTGACAGTAAATTTTGCAGCTAATTAATACATGCAGTAAGTCCTTCAAACGATTGTAAGCATACTTTGTTTTTAAACAAAATATCTCCCCTATGACCTACAAAAGCAAATACTATACGTGTCTTTCTTGCTACTGCAGCCTCAATCTTTCCATCCTGTTTGTATTTTAAAACATTTAATGAACTGGCTTTTTAAACTTGAGAAGACGACAAAAACAGTGCCAACTCAGATCTGTTCATGTTTCACGTTAGTGTAAATTAAGCTAAGGCTGAGAAGAAGCAACATCATAATGAAGTCAGAGAGAAATGTTTTTACTTCAAGAACTGTTTCTCTAGTGCCACCATACCTGCAGTGTACATTTACTAGTGGATGCAAGTGGTAAGGACAAGTACATGAAAGCCTCGAAGGTCCGGGACTTCTTGTGACATGTAAGACATTGGACTGTAGACTTGAACTGGCCTTGAAAGAGTGCCACAATAATGGATTCATTGAGCTGTTTGTGTTTGTGCCAGGCTAGTTCTGCTGCTCTGAAGTCATCAAGATGATCATTGTTTTCTTCCTTGTATCTTTTCCTGTTGTCAGCCTGGATAACAGAAGTTAAAATACCATAGCTATATATTAACAGAGATAAAGATAGGAAGTCTCATCTGTCAGCAAGCATACTATAGAATAATTTGCAAGAATATTTAAGCACATCAGCATAGACACCTATGTCTTATCTACTTAGGCTTCCTCCATTATTCCCTTTAGTACCTTACACGGTTTCAAACTAAATTCCTATTTTAATTCTGAATGCTCACATTTCCTTCTACAGAAGGTTCCAGGAACCTATGAACCTTATGAACTAAGAGAGTCTCTTAAAGATTTCTCTTGATCATCTGACAGATGTATAATTTGCTACAAGTGTATTGCTTACTTTATTTAGGTCTTCATGCAAGCCATCCATTAGAAAGAGCAGCAGTTCTTGTGAGTCCTGTTGGCTGTATCCTGCAAATTGGTCATTAATCTTCCCAATTGTAATTTTAAAGTCTTTTGGACTGATATATTTATATTGTCCTGTCCATAAAGCTTTCATTATTACACCAAACTCTTCAGCCACTTCACCTTTATGCCCCAAGAAATTTGACCTATACAATTAAACAGACAAAAAAAATATTAGCGAGTCCTTCAAATAATTGTTTTACTTTTTTTTTTCTTAATTTAAGACCTTATCCCAATTTCAAAGTAACTTCTTGAGACCAAGAAAAACTAGTTAGATTTTTGTCTACTTTGGCAGTGTGATTCGGTTCCCTATTTAAGACTGGGCTGATGGAAGGAATAGCTGTTTCCAGCTTGTTTTGTAAGCTGCTATTTAAATACTCTGTTTGGTTTTAGAAGACTCTAGTATATGTGTTTATGAATGTAGTATGCATAATTTAGTTAAGACTTAAGTCCTATTTTGTCACACACCAGTTTTGAGCATGTCAAGACACTTAGAAATTAGCATTTATCTCCTAAAAAAACCAACCACCCCAACCCCACTAAGTGATTATTTTAATTAACGATTGTAAAGGCAGATTTTTTTTTATCCTTCACTTATGAATTAAAGGAGAGAGTAAGCAATTGTTACCTGTTAATATCATCTTGATACAAGTTTCTGTTAAAATAATCAGCCAGGTGAGGTGCATTGCACAAACACTGTAGTATGGAATTCATATAGCAAGTGTTCCCTAGATTACGAAGTCCCGTGAGAGCTGGTCCCGATCCCCCAAACACAGGATTCAGATTCCTAATCTGTGATGCAGAGAGTCTTGAAATCTCTGCTTTAGTGTAACAGACTGGTCTGTAAGGGAGAGATCACTTTTTAGGAGTCTCAGACTTGACAAGGCTGCGCACACAGGCCAACAGAACCACCCTCCCTCACAAGGAATGAAGTGTACTAGTTCACAACATCACCAAATGCCATTGCTTATGGTACGGAAACCCAGTCAGTGCAATAGTGGGCAACCCATGTACCCCCTGGTCTATGATGAGGCCAAGTTACAGGCTCCCATCAGTAATTGTTGAGGTTTTTTTAAAATTCAGACATGAAGAATAAGCTGTTGCTTTAACCCAGCTTAAAAATTGAAAAGTCCACAAACCAGAGCCTGACAGATGACTGGCATTTACTATGTTAACACAAATACCACCATTTAAAAAGTGAGTGTTGTCCAGTTATACAGTGACCTCTGAAATTCATGTGAATACGTAACAATGACATTAATCCTCAAAAGGTAGCTGCCCTATATGGAATCTAAGTCTATCACTCTCACATCCTTTCAAACCCACTTAAAAAATACTAATCAGTTGATTAAGTCCTATATGCTATCATACTGCATGAGTTGTGGTACAACTTCTTGAACATACTTATTGTCACGGTTGACTGCAGGAGTTACAGGAATTCTTTTCTTCTCTTCCTCCTGAATGGCTTGGGTTATATCTGGGGAAGAGTAGGAGCGCTTCAGTTTGGAGTGTTCTCTTTCTCGTTCAACAGTCACCTGTGGCTTGGGTTTATGAGTTGGAGGGGTTGATGGAGGAGTGGATGAAGGAGCCATTTCTGGTGGATACATATGAACAGTATTTGTTGGCGAGTGATAGTAACGAAAGGTTCCAGTGATTGGATCCAGAAACTTGGGGAAGAAAAACAAATTGTTTTAAAACCAAGTAAAATTCCATCATGAACTTACTTACCTATTTTTAAACTACTGTAAGAGCAGTGCGTGAGTTTTTCAAACACTGAGACGGCAACAGTTGTGACTGGTCTCAATACTTAGTGAATTACATTTATTAGAAGGCAACACTTTCACCAAAACATATGTTAAACAGCAACTGCTGAGTACAGCAGATGAACTCTCTTAGTTTCATTACAAGTAATTTTACAATTCAGAAAACAACCATGTGGAAGTTGAAGGGGGAAAAAACCAAATAAATAGAAAAATATCAAATTATCCAAGGTAGAAATAAGTCACAACTGAAACACATTACAAATCTGCAACTTGATTGTAATATCAGAATAGTAAGTTACCTTTGCCCAACCCGCAGGCAGTCCTGGTATTATCCTTCCCATTTCCTCACTTCGCGCTCTCATTAACGGCTCCCGCTGGGACTAACAGAGAAACAGACACGTAAGGTACGTACAGTCACCTAAGCAGAGCAGCAGCAAGCTACTTGTGACTTTCCTATACAGTGACATGAATTAATGCAAAACAGTTCAATGAGAAATCCTTGATCACAGCTGGAAATACAATTTCCTGTACTGGTAACACAGTGCTACTATTTTCTATCACTCAATCTAAGTAAAACCTATTTGTAGACATGCTCCAGAAAAAACATGAAAAAAAAAAAAAAAAAAAAATAAGTATAGCTCACAAAGTCTGAGATACTCCATTTCCTCCCTAAAGAAGCTATTTTCTTAGGAACACGTGCTTCTGTTAAACACATACGGATGATCCTTCCTCCCTTTCAAAGCAGTATGCAAAGCAGGATGTGGGATGACTAACGAGTGTGGAATGTTAGTGCCATCAGAAGCATATGAAAATTTTTAGTGAAAGCTTCAAATATTTTTTCAGATTAACATGACAAATGAAAAAAATAGCAAACAAACAGCTGTCAACATGGCATAGTCTTTTCTTAAGCTGATGATTTGAAAAATTGAAATGAGATGGAATTAACATAACTATAAAGCATCTGCACTTGATTGGTTTTGGCTACATACAACACATTGTATTTACTTTAAGTCTTTCAGTATCTTGTTCAGAATCCTCTCTAAGGGGTCCTGGCTTTTGAGCTCCACTGTCTGGTTGTCCTTTAACCCCAGTTTGCTGTAAAAGATTTTGAGAAAAGGCTTTCAATTTTCATCTGTAATGTCAGTAAAGAATGCTGATAAAGCAAAAGAGGGGCGAGTTATCTTTTCAGTTGTGGCTGTTAAATTCACACGCCACAAAGAAGTGGTTAGAGCAGGTGTCTATACATCGTGTTTATTCTTCCCAGTCTATACTACAGGCAATTCACTGGAATAGCCTTTGTAGCTGAATGTTGTATTATGTAATACACTCTGTTATGTAGCTTCAAAAACTCAGAAATAAAGCACAGAAGTTCCACCTACACCATTTGCCCCAAAAAAAGCTGTGGGTTGTACAACTTGTTTTTAAATGAAAGACTTTTTCCCCTTTTACTTCTCAGTGTGACAAAGCCTCTTCATGAAAAAGGCAAACTGTGAAGCCATCACTGTGAATTTATTTTATCATTGGCAGTCAGTTTGAGATTACGTTAAGTTGCTCTATCAGTCAAACTAAAGCTCAAGAATGACTGTGCTAAGGTTGCCCAGGAAGATTTCTTTTGACTTCCTTGTGTATCTGCATTACACAAGAACCGAAGCTGGATCACGTAACAACTGCAGGTGCAAAGGGAGAGAAAAATATCCTAATGCATGTTCTTGAGAAATGCTTTTAAAGACATCTGTTCTGTTATTAACTTGGCTGCACAAATAGCTTCTGTTTCACCATCAGATTATTTTTACACTCTGAAGTTTTCCAGGGGTTTTTTTCAAGAATATAAGGAAAGAAGGAACTGTGATCTGCCTCCCCTTCCCCCAAGAATTAGGACTGGCCTGTTCTCAGCAAAAATACTTCACCAGGGGTCTTGCTTTGCTTCCTAAGCCAATCAAGAAAATCCTGCTGTATCAGCAATTCTGCAGCTGGGGGCACTAAAGAGTGTATGAGAATATTCTGTACCCAGCATGGGTTACAACAGTATAATACATAGTGTTGGGCTGGTACAAGAAAGAAAACTTCAACACACCTCAATTTTTGAAACTGGGGAACGACCCTGTCCACTGCAAAGCTGTATTATCCTATAGGGATCCCATGCTGTCAACCCACAAGTGAGATTCCAGGCTGTCTTGCAAAAAACAAAAAAACCCAAGCTATGTGTGTTAGTTTTAACATTCTCCTCTACAGTTATGTAAAAATGGCCTAAATAAAAACCCAGTGATGTAAATAAGATTGCTAGATTGATACTAGAGCCTGTGCTTATGAATCATTACTCCACGTTGGTTGAGGATTTTCTCTTTCACACTAACCTTGCCTGGTACAGTCACAAAGGTCTGTGATGTATCCATTAGAGCCCGTCTCTGCATTTCTGGTGTTCGAGTTCCCTTTTCCCTTTCCTCCACAGATATTTTATCAATCTCAATCCTTTTAGCACCAATGCTTTCTAGTTCGTTTTGCTTTTTCGCTTCTATTGCTTCTTTGCGTGCTCTTTCTTGTTCCTTCTCCTCCTGCTCTCTTTTAATTTGCTCATCCCTCTCCCGTTCTCTGTCCTCTTTAGATTGCTGTAGCTTCTCTTTGTGTTCCTTTTCTTTCTGTTCTTCTTTTGCTTTTTGTTCTTGTTCCTTTTCTCGCTTGAGTTTCTCTTTCTGTTCCTCTTGCTGCCTCTCACGGAGCTCCTTTTCCCGCCTGTTTTTCTCTGACAGAGCAGCAGTTTCTGCATGTTCACGCCTCCTTTCCTCCTCTGTCGGAAGGCTCTTTGTATCACGTAATGGCTTTGTGGACCGGTCTGGAACTATTCGTCCGTTCTCAACAGGCTGGCTGTCACCAACTGTACTTTCAGGTTTTGGTCTGGTATCGTCAGGGATTTTTAGTGAAGGCTTTTTAGTGCGATCAACCTGTAACACAAAAGTGTAGAACAAAAACTTGCTACAGCTGTCACTGCTCTCTCAGATAAGCTTTTTCTAAATGAAACTTGTAAGAGAATAAAGATGATATAAAGTTGACTTCTGCCAGATAGACATTTTTCATTAAATCAAATTAGGTAATTCTAATTGCTTCGTAGTAAAAGTAGGTATTCATTTAAGGACAGCATTAAGAGCTGATTACAACAACTCTCTTCTTTTCGAGTTTTCCAATCTGCTTTCAAATGTGTTTGTTTTAGGGCAATCAGGCAGCCTAATCAGGGCTTGGCTCTCCCATTCATGTGACAGAGCATGTAATTAAGGCAGATGTGTTTGATGAGAAGAGGTATTTAGGAATGGCTTATGTACAGCCCCAAGAGAGCAAGTTGGTTTTGATGCTAAAGTAGAAGTTCTGAAGAAATAAAAGCTAGTCCAGGGAAGAACAGATCTGAGGTTGAGTTGGGTTTTTTTACAGTCTAGGGTCCCTTGGCTGACATCTGTATAAAAGTATCTAGAAGGGTGGAAGGGAAGAGTTTGACTTTAGCTTTGCCTCTGAAGGACAACATTATTTTAGCACAAGGACACTATCAAAGGTGTTCTTAGACTGTGAAAGGAAAAAACCAAATCCCTACACTCTTGCTGCTCAGCAAAGAGTGACAAGCCACCAAAATGTTTTATTATTTGAAGGAAGGTAAGTTGCTGGAAAGGAGATCTTTGGAACAGCCCAAGTAAGCCATGACCTAACTGCTCTTCCTATATTTCATCATATGTATGTTTTGAGTAGAAAAGTTTGCTTATAGACTTTCTGAATTCATGATCCATTGCTGACTTTCACTATCTCAGGTGCTCATATCAAACTATTAATGAAAAGCATACTAATGTTAAGTATATCTAGTTTCATAAAGTTCTGTAGATTAGTTATGATGGCTTCACAGGCCACCAACAGTCTCTGTACCAATATACTTGCATACAACCCTTAAACTGAGTACATTTCTTTGTGGATTTAGGCTTCTGCGTGCAGGGGCTGTTTAGCAGATGAACTATATACTAAGTCTGAAAAAAAAGAAACGCTGCTTACCTCAGGGATGCTTCTTGTAATTGATACTGGGTTAGCTACAAATGAACTGTCAGGTTTTGGAGCAGCAGCATCCTGTACCTTTGGTCTGTTAAATGATTTTAGTCTCTCTTCCAAATTATCTTCTATTTCTTTGTTTTCAGTCACTTCTGTTGGAGATGGCTTTATAGCAACAACAGGTGGAACAGGAGCTGGCTCTTCCAGAGATGGATATGTAAAATCCACTTCAAGAGAGGGAAGAGGAGATTAAGAGCATGAGAGGGCTCTTAATAACACAAAAGCAGATTAAGCCCCATGTTCTACCAGACCCCAAAACTTAGATATAGATCCAGCCCAGAACATGGCTGTCCCAAACATATCTGAATGAATTAAAGATGCATCCAGTTATTATAAACACTTGGGAGGGATGGGAGGTGTCATCCTTTATACTTACGAGAAACAGTCACTGCTTCACTCCTGCCATGCTGGGGTGGAGTTACTTTAGCATTTGTTGTATACTGGGGAAAACAGAGGAGCCAGTTTTCATACCCTCCTTCTAGAACTAGAGGTTCATTCCGCAGGATAGTTTTGCTTTCCCACTATAAGAAAAAAAGTTTGTAATGACATAATTTAAAAATAGAAACTTTTACATCTTAACGGTGTTGCTGAAATATCTGTGTCTAGTCATTATGTTGAGACAGGTTATTTCAGAGATTTTTCAGTAAGAATTAAGTAAGCTGGAGAACATGGATCCTCTCTGCATATAGAGAATGCCCAACACTGTGAGGTTCCTGTCTCTACCTACAACAAGGTCTGAATATTTCCAATACAGAAAGAACCATTTACTGCTACTTCAGAAAATAATCCTTCATGCCAAAAATATTTTAATTATAATATTTGCTTCAGTTTCTTATAAGGTAAGTTTACTGAGTGATTAGGGGCATTTGCTTTAGAAAGTATAATGCTAACTTTCTGAAAACCCCTTGAAAGTTCAGGCTCCAGACTGGTCTTATCCTGAGGTCCTCAATATTAGAATGTGGACAAGGCACAGAGGTTCAGATAATATTCTGTAAAGCAGTAAGCAGGGAGAACTGCCTGAGTTACCTCAGAACTCCAGTCTTGAACACTTAGCACAGCAAAAAGTGCCGCTGATATAAAGGGTAGCGACAACACAGCCATAGCCAGATATGCAACTTGAAAATGTTGAGCATCTGCTTCATATTGAGTCTACAGGCTCCTTGCACTGATGAAGCTCCTATTTAAATTAATGTTTCTCTAAAAGTTGTTTTCAATAATACACAAAAGGTAGCCATGTTTGAAATATTTCTGTGATTTCATTCAACAAAATTCCATTCTAGAAAGCAGCTGGCTGGTAGGACTGCAAAGAAGCGAGGCTTCTTTGTCTGCCTCTGCAGGTGGCCACCCATGACTATTGGAGTAAAGATGGTAACAACGTTTCTGGCAAATAGTACTAAGTACTTTCTCAAATAACTTTCAGCCAAGAACTCAAAAGTTTGAGTCAGTTGATGAGGAAGAGACTTACATCATGCTGGTGTTTACCTATTTATTAACTATACTGTGCTCTACTAGAACCAAGCATGGGAATCTGAGACATCAGACTACAATTCTGCTATCTAAATAAGCAATCTCTGAAAATTGAACCAAGATGTTTGCCTAAAATATCATGAAGTCTTATATGCTTTGTAATTATATGTTCTCTAAGACCTCCTTATTTATTGAGATGAATTCATATAAAATTTGCCAACCTTAAAAAGTGCATCTTTCAGGCTCTGAAGAGTTGTTCCTAGCTTTAAGTCTTCTGCAGAACTAAACCAATCTAGCAGTATAACGTAATCAAAGTGTCCTCTCCTCTTCCATGGGTCTCTAGAATCCTCTGGGAGTCTAGCTTCAATCCAATTTGCAGTAACTCTGAAATATATTAATATGCACTTAAAGACAAATGTACCAATAACATTGTGCACGATAATATTTAGTCCATATGTCTATATGCTTGGATAAAAATAAATGTGCTCTGGCTTGAAGGCAATACATTAGAGAACAGAGCTGTCCAGGCAAGTCTCACCCAGGGACTCCAAAGCTAAGTGTACAAACCTTAAGATCTTTTTTCAGTCCATTTATAAACTTACAAAATTAACTATTTCAATATCATTTAACATTATTTCATACCCAGGACTGATAGCTTCTTCTGGGACACTGATAGATCTTGGAATACAGGATTCCTGATAATCCTTTAATCTTCGGGCATCCATTATAATCAGTTCAATGTTTTTGTCCGACATCATTGCAAACAGCTTCTCAGCTGTAACTGCTCCTTGAAACACAGAGGTGATTAGATGCAAAAAGCTACATTAGAAATGGAGATAGCTATGATCACATCTGAATAGTGCAATCAAGACTGCAAACAGACGAAACAACAGAAAACTCTCACAAAGTCAGTGAGACATAAAACAAACATATTGGTCCTTGTGCACCTACTCCTGTAGTGATTAGCCCCCAATATGCTGAATTAGACAACACTTAGGACCTCAGTGATAAACTAGTTTTAACATTTTGTGGTCTCATTTAAATCGAGCTATATAGACAAGCAATTGTGAACTACATACTGCAGATGCTCCTCTTTGGTTAAGAACTCTAGAGAACATTTTCACATATTTATTAAAGGAACAAAAGCCAGAAGGTTGGGTGGGGAATGAAAGAAAAAATGTTATTTGACTAAGAAAACTGACACATTTCAGCCTCGCCTGGAGTTTTTTCTTATCAGATGAGGAGACATTTTTCTTTCTACTTTAGCCACTCTAGGGCTAGTTCATTTTTAATTATTAAACTGTTAAAAAACTAAGTATAGCTTTCTAAGTTCAAGAGGAAGTGATGAAGGCTGCAATACAGACCTTGTTTAATTACTAAGTCACAGTTACTGAAATACAGGATACTGGAATTTCATCAGAATACTCTGTGAAATAACTCCTTAAAGGAACTGCAACTGCTAAACTGACAGGTATATGGACACACTTCACATCTGTGTGAACACTGCATCTCTTACCGCTCAGACTGTCAGGCTGATCCTTTCTTTCCAGTGAATTCTTCCTGTCCCCATTAATCTGTGTTGTAAGAAAAAAAGTTAGTTTTAATATCAAATACTCAGAAGACAGGTGGCTGACAGACAGCAACTCACATAGAGCTTGAAGGAATCTGGTCAGACTGTAAGCTACAGGAAGAAACCAAGAAAAAAGGAAGCTGCTGCTAAAGATGTGTTGACAGGTGTACTAAAATGATACCGAGGCTGCTGCCCTGCCTAGACAGAAACCAGTTAAAAAGGCAATTCGATCTAAGACAGCATCATCTGCTCGATGAAATTCACAAAGCATTTGTAGATAAATTAGTTTCTTTCCAGATTATTGCTGAAAAATCAGCTCCCTCCTAAAAAAGAGGCATGTTGCATGTTGCCCATAACACCAACTACTGCTTCCTTGGGTAGATAGCTCTATTATAAAATAGAATTTGACTTTACAAAACCAAACCCAGATTATGTGATGCAGCACTTGGAGGTTGGTAGGATTCAACATTTCCAAAAAAATGTCAAAGAAGGGCGGTGGGGAGTGTAAGCTAATTTTAAAAAGCACATTCTGAAGTGGAAATAGCTACTAGTAAAGATCAAACGCTAGACTAAAAACTATATATGTAGACTGAGTTAGAGAGTTTGTAAACAGTTTCAATTACCCTTTGGCTTTTTCCTTTGGAATCCACAGCACTTTCTGAGGAATTTTTGGCTGGACTCTTTCCATCATCTTTTGGTTCTTGCTTTTTCTGCAGCTCTTGTCTGTCCCTCTCTTCAAGTTTTTTCCGAACTTCAGCTTCCTCATATCTATTGGGGGGAAAAAAAAAAAAAAAAAAAGGCTTTTTTCTCCTTAATATTGCATTATTAGCTAGCCTTGCATAATTAACATCAGAATCATCCTGTTTTCAGGAGGAAAAAATATTTAAAGTTTTTTAAAAAAGAAGTTAAAACACTGTCCATTTTATTTACAACAAACCCCATTTCCCCCCTTGACTGCACGGTATTAATTCTACTCTTGGATTGGTTTTCATATTTTTAAATCCCATTTTGGGTCCCATTTCACAGCTACTTCTATTGAGGCTAAGTATTTTTTCTCTTCTAAATCTAGGATCATGCTTAATTATGGTATCACTAAATGTAATAGGTCTTTCATTTCACAGAGGAAAGAGTAGGTATTGGTGATTTACAGGTAAACTTCAACATATTGTAACAGTCATCCTAGACATTTTATTTGGTTTTGCAGCAGAGCTAACAATAACAGGTAGAAAGTTAGCTCAGTTACCTACCTCTCCTTTTTCTTGGGAGTCAGATCAGAACTATCTATATGGCTACAAGCAAGCATCTTCACTGTGCAAGCTAATTTTTCTAATACTGTTACATCCTCACCTTTGTTTCCACTGTTTCAAACACTAAGGCTACTGTGAAGTCAATGCAAGAGTCACGCATGCTCGAGCTTTGGCAGACCTAGGCCATGTATAAGGTGTCCTTTTCATAAAGCCTTTAAAATAGTCTTCACAGACTTTAAAATTAAGTTCCCAGCCTTCTGTCGTTATAAGGACAATCACAAATTGTAAACCAGCAGCCTCCAAACTACAGCTTTTAGTTCACCAACTGCAGGCTTATATAGTTACATCACTGTTAAATAGCATTCTATTATATTTAATATAAACAAGAAGCTTAAGATTTACTAATGAGCCATTAAAAAAGATGTTTTCAACTAGCAACTTTGATGACTAAACCAAACAGTGAAACATGAACTGTATTAGTAATTGCTAATTTTAATCAGATGTTGCTTAATCAGGACTCAAGTGACAACAACAATACAGCTGTATTTCATATTAGGAGTACTGTGTCAATATACTACATCATTAAATCAAATTCTGCCTCAAAGTCTACTCCATTAATTGGCCACTAATATGAAGGAGGCTGCAAGCCTGTAATTATATTTTTTAAAAAAGACTTCTTGATTTGGCAAAGGCATCCTAAGTTAGAATGGAGCATTCTGTTCTCATATGGAGTTAACAGCACTAAAGCATACTTCAGAATTTAGTCAATATGGAATATTTACCCACCAATTTCCCATTTATGCCTTTGAAGCAGATAGGAGGTCATTTACGTAGGTGTTTCCACTCCTATACAAATGATGTTTCAGTGGCTCCACTTTTAGTTAACAATTAACATTTAAACTATTTGCTGGCCTACTGCCTGGAGAAGAAATTATACAAATAATTTCCCTGAAACCACTTCCGTAGTTACACAGGAGTCATGTTTCATTTGTATTCCCTTTAAGTATATATACATTTTGCCCAGTCTCATTGAAAGTTACTGTGTCAACTCCCCAAACTCTGTTCCTTTCATTAAAAGCTACAAGTTACTGAACTGTAAGTCTCTAATTTTGGTTTTCTTTAAGTCTATCAGTGTTTATTCTTACAGGGAATCTGTAGCCCTGCTGAATTGTAAAAATCTTTAAGAAAAATGTAAAGATTGTTTCTTGCATAGTATCATGAGACATCCTTGGAAAGTCTCTTTTCATGTATGTGTAACTATGCTCTTATTTCCTTTTTCAAATAAACTTACTTTTTGGACTAAGCAGTTCAAAGTCTGCTTTCACAGTAATGTTTGGGGGGGTGGGTTGGGCTGGGCTGGGGAAGGGATGTCTAACTGAAGAGAAGGAGTTAAAAGGGTAAGAAAGAGATGAGAAAGATGTTCATTAAGGATGCCAGAAGGAGGTAAGGCAAGACATATTGCACTAAATATTACCTAAAGATAAACTCTACCTTGCACACAATTTTGTGGCTTACAGTTGTAAATGAGCTACTCAAAAGCCCATTAGCATCAGCTCAGTTACATATTAGCAAAACTGTGTGTTTCCATATACATGTCTGCAGAGGTAAAGCAAAGACATAGCAGGTAGCTAAAGACTTGAACATGTGTTTTGTTAGAATAAACTAAATCCATGCTAGGATGACTTTCACATATGTAAATACTAGGAATGTTGATTAGTATATTTGGGTTCAGATGACCTTATGATGAAAAGGGTAAAGAGGAAATGGCTCTGATCATCTCTAGTGTACATATAGTTTGTTTCTTGTGGTTTCATTGCACTAGTCATTAAACAAAACCAGGAGACAATATCAACAAATCGCAGTTAGCAAGAGTTAAGAGAAAATGTGTACAGTGGCAAGGTACTGGAGGATGTCCAAAGTTATCTCCACTAACAGAATTTTGTGGATAAACAGTTTAACCTCTCGTGTTTCAGGTAGCTACAGTCTACTCAAGTATAATCCCTTAATACTAAATAACATGAACACCTGCAACTACATAGGTACACAGGCTTTGGGTATAACGAACAATATTTTATCTATTAACTGTTTTCACGTACCTGAGTTTAAGGCTGTCTGAGAGTCTTTCAGCTTCTTCAATAGCTTTTTTTAAATTTGTAGGTCCAAGAATTGAATGAAAATAATCCTAGAATTACAAGCATCACCCCACATATTAATAGTACAAGTTAGTAATGCCTACTTCTGTGTATATTAAGAGCCACTAATGTACAGAGAATTGGTATTATAATGATATTAATGCAAACAAAAGGAACTGTTTTGAATCAGAATATTTTCCTCTGAAATGTGAGCTTGTAAGTAAAGTTATTCTATAGCACTATAAACAAAGGCTAGGCAAGGCAACTGTGCCAAAAAAAGTCTGAATGGGAAAGATGACAGGAATATGCTTCCCTGAAAAATATCCACAGATCAGACAATTTGTATACCTTGCACATATTAAAAGCAAACTACAAAAGTGCTTAAGAATAGACTTGTCAGAAATATGTATGAGTGATCATAAGTGATGCAGTTTACTTAATACCAGTGTAATTCTTTGAGTATACATTAGTGTACTTCTCTGTACTTATAATACTTCTACAAATGCAGAAGAGGTCAGTCAGAAAGCATTTATACCTGTTGCTGCTTAAAGTCAGGTCTCTTTTTAATAAAGTTATAAACAGTTACATATTTCATATATAGGATGTAAGCTTTTTCTTCATCTCGGTCCAATCTGCTTTCCTCTGCTGCCTTAAAAATCTTAAGGGCACTCTGCACATAACTGAAATCAAAGAAGAATGAAGCACGTTATTATTGATATGTTCCTGAACATCTTTTCAACACAAGATGCCATTTTAAGAATTCACAGCCTCTGCCCATATGTTATTTGACTTTAACTATCTCAATATAAGGTTTTCATTAAACATGAATTACAATCATGGTCCTCCAAATAATGTTTCTCTATTCTAGCTTATTAGCCTTAAAAAAAATAAAAATCCACAATTAAATAGCATGCTGAGATATGGAAAAGGAATACTTTTCCCTTCCAAAAAGAACTTAAAAAACCCAATTAATTTACTGTAGGACAAAGCAAAGTTGTTGATTGTCTAAAAATGCTAAAAGCAAAATATTTCTAGTCACATATTTGCTAAACTTTTAATAATTTTTCAGAATTTGCATTACATAGCCTCTTCTCAAAGTATGCAAGTTCTAGCATCGTGCTCTGCCCAAGTCATGTGTTGGCAGTATGTGAAGTTACCTTCTGTAGGCATCAAGTGAATCTGATGTGACAGTTGAGTTATATATGTAAGACTACCAAAGATTTTATATCTAACAGAAACAATTGAGGAAATTTAAACCCACAACGTAGTTGGCTCTGGAACCTGTTCAGCAGAGTAGCACTAATGCTTCTAATATTCACCCAAAATCAATATATATACCTCTTTGTACTTGTCCTTTCAGGTTTTATTTCTGTCTTCTTGTTGAGATCTTTCAATGAAGTACAGAGATACAGCTCCTTAGGCACAGATGCCACAGCAGGCATGTTAATGTTGTTACTTATGTCCCTTCTAGGATGGTACCGTTTCTTAGAAGTCTCTATCAATAGTTTTCTGGGGAGGGGGAAAAGTATGGAAAGCAAATTATATTCCAATCATTTTTAATACACTTAGATACCTGTATGGGGTTATTACCTAATTGATCTTGCTTTATGTGAACTAGCAGTAATATAAAACAATCTGGAACTTAGTTAAATATTAAGTTACAATGAAAAATTCTAAATGTAATTTAACTGTAGGCAGTGAATTGGAGCTCTAGTACCTGATCTGGTCACTACAGTCTGGCAAAACGTTGTTATAATACTACAGCATCGGTACTTATCAATACACTTATGTCTTTGATGGTAATTCATATTAATACTATTCAAACAGTATCACTTACTTAGAAAGATCCATATGTTTAAAGCAAAAGAGGAAAAAAAAATGTCATTTATCCTGGAGAATTATTTGTAATACAAGAAAAAAAGTGTATACCCAGAGGTCAAAGAAAACTTATTTGCCAGAAGTCAGAAGAATAATGCAACTGCTTAAACAGTTTGAAATGTTTATTATCCATAAGGGTCCTCTTCTATCAGTTCTAAGTATTACTGATGCAAACAGTGGCTGCACAGTTAACAGTACCATTTAATCATCCCAAAGTGATAGAATTATTTGGAACCACTCTAGGTAATTTATCAAGAATGTTATAAATACATAGCTAACAGAAGAATAAGAAAATAATAATAATAATAAAATGCTGACTTAATGTTCAAAATACTCATATCCAGCAAACTTCTTCAACTGTAACACCAGTGAGTATATTATGAAATATTAGCTGATTTCTCTGTACCTTGAAATTAGTAATGGATAATTATTTTATCACTACCTTAGCATAAACCTCTGAAAATACAAACTACACCCGTGGAACTATGACTTCTAATGTCTTGGTAAGAGACAAACTGAGAAAAGGAAGGTTGCTGCTGTGAGAGGTGAACCTTCTTGGACATACTGTAAGGTCTTAAGCCCCTAAGTATCTTTGTCTTTGTGCTTTCATTCAGAAGTGCTCTCTGGGTAGCCATGACACGGTTAAGCAGTTTGGCCAGAAGGGACTATTACATCATCTCATCTAAAATTCTGCACACAGCAGTCCATTAAGTCTCAAACAGATACTAAAAACCTTTGAATATAATACACAGTAAGCTGTTTTAGCCTCTGTGTGTGTGGCAGGGGAGGAACAGAGCCCTCTCTCTGAGAAATAAAGGGAAACTAATTAGAAGAAAGATGCTTAAATGCACTACTATTTCCTACTAGTGAAAACTCACATGACCTTTAATAAGATAAAGGTAGGGCATTTCCTTTCCACCCTCAAGCTGATGATCAGCGTAAGTGTGACCAAAGAACCATCAGCCAGCGACCTCAGAGTGCAGTTTCACAGAACTGAACTGGCTTGTATATGACTGACACCAAATGAGATGGTCATTTCCCTACCTCTTTCTCAGGCTGGTGTGGTACCCATCCCACCTCTTACTGAGCCAATTCTGCTTGCTGAAGAGGCAGAATGGCTACACTTGTTGTGCAAGGACAGTGGTTGGCGTGTGCAGCCAAAATTCTTTTTGATCCCTTCCCATGGCACATAGCTGTTATTCTTTGAAGTATAACTGCATTTACAGGATCAGTTGACTGTTCTTTGTCTAGGAACACCTTATCAAATAAAAACCCTAAGTTAACCCAAACCTTTAGTAAGTCCATGTTGGAAATAGATGCAAAATTAAGGTAATATACACATATAATGATGATTCTTTGGTTTATGTCTGGCATGCCAAGGTAAGACTAAACCATATCCAGCTATGTAACTTACTGCCTAAACACTGATGCTGTGTTGTTAATTTTATGATTACACAGCAACCTTCTGAATTTGATAAACTTCTAAAATATTCTTCCTTAGGAGACTAATTTTCAGATAATCCTGGGAAGTAAAGAAAGTGTTCAAGTACTAATTTTAATAAATAAAATTAGTAATATATCCCATACCCCACTCATCTTAAAACGTTTTTCCCCATATATGATGTACTATATTCAACTTTAATTTTCAGGAAGAAAGGAAAACAAGGCAGAAAATTTATTAGAAGAATTACATTCTCTAAAAACTAAGCACAGACACACCACCTGCCCCAAAGGATCTTTCCAATCTAAAAAGGGGTTTTGCCTCAAACAAAGACATACTTTTTACAACCTTATAGAATTACAAAGAAAAACTTCCCTCCTATTAGGATTTTAGCATTGCTAGGCTCCTACTTTCCAAGCATGTCTTTACCTGGCTTTTTTTTTTTCTCCCTTAGAACTGTAAATAGACTTTTTCTTTGAAGCTAAGTCCTTTCCAAATATATCTTCAATGTTTGCTCTGTTATGTAACCAGTATTTTCTTAAATCTTAAGTGGCAGCATTTGGTTGTGTTCTGACAGAATATTGTAACTATGTCGTCCAAAAAAGATATGAATATAACATTACTGTGACAGTGTGCATATGAGGAAACCCCCAAGATTATGTGGAAGATCAACCATTTAACAGAAGGAAAAAGATGCTAGTAAATTCTTAAGTGCTGTTGGTGCACCTTGATACAGGCAGTTCTTCTGGAACCATATCTATACAGAAGTAAAACTAATGGATAAAAGTAAAATCTGAGTTTTGGCCCAGAAAAAAAAAGGGCTTTCCATGTTTCTCTGCTATGGTTATTAACTTATAACTGTAGGTCTTTGAAGTGCCTGACAAGTTCATCACTGAACTTACTTCTATTTCCTGATCTGAAGAAATTTCTGTGTCTTTTTTCAAAAGATGAGCTACTAATCACAGTATCTGATGATGAGGTATTTTTCTTTGACCTCCCACAGCAGTATAATTCATACAATAAGCCGCAGTAAAATGAATAAAGATGGATTAACATTTTATTTTAAAAAATATTCTCAGCCTACTTAATTTACAACATATCCTGTATGTAGTTCTATTAATGTATTTCAGTTGCAGTTTCTAATTTATTTTTCTGTACAGACCTTTAACTATGGAACTATAACTAGTGTTTCCAGTCTTCTGCAGCAAAGATCCCCTAACTATAACCTACAGCCTGACCACTGCTTGCCAGTTGACTGCTCAGTCTTGGCTCAGAAGAACCCTAATACTCCTCAAGCTTCTACTACATTTCAAGATGTGCTTGTGATGTGACTTTCCCTTACACTCAAATAAAGGTGGGGTTTTTTTTTACCTACTCTAAGCAGGCACTGGGAAGATACTGATTTCAGAATTCAAATCAGCTCCTTCGTGTGTAACTAGCTAATTCTGAAACTATCTCTTTGCAGATATCAGATTCCTAACTGACCTGCAAAATCAGTTGCACAAATAAAGATATTCAGGAGTAGTTAAGATACAGGAGTGAAATGCAGGTGATAGACCAGCTACTGCAATCTCTGCGTATGAGGTCTGTATTTGTTCTCATTAGAGGAGCTGCAATGAACTGTACTTTATCAGTCACAACCATTTTGTCAGGATAAACTCTTGCTGCTCCAGTCTGTATTGACTGGATTATGCTCACTTTTGCCAAGGATTCCATTTCCACCCCCAACTTGTAATCATCATACCAATAAAACAGCAACGCTGAGACATCGATGAACCCTTCCAATTACATAGGTGGATCTTTCACACATCATCATCTATCTTCTTTCCCACCAAGAAGAGAACTGGATCATAAAACTATAAATACAAAGGACTGAAAAAGCGGTAATAACTAGTTCTACTATTAGTCAACCCCACGAGGAAGAAGAAACAGCCTATTTTAGGTTTGTCAACTTTTTGCCTTAAAAACTAAGATCAAACTTCAAAACATGGATCTGTTCCGCCTCCAGCTGAAGTATTATCTCCTCCTTTTCACACTCAAAGTCTCCTTATTCATACTTGGTACTGACAACCAGGCCAATATCTCAAAAATATAAGGGAAGCCATGCCTAGATGCTTACGGGAATTTAAAGTATTTAGAATGGATAGTTTTATGCTGACAGGGAAACATACCTGTTGGTAACAGGTTTTTCAACATCTAATTATCATCCCTATTTTACTAAGGATATGAGTAAGCTTTAAGTGGAATCACCATAGCAAGGACAGTGCACAGAAGCAGTTACATTGCAAGCAGCACACACCAACAGAGTTCAAAATAAACTAACATGCTAAGCACTGTGCATCACCAATTCAGGTATGTTATAAAGTATTATTCACCTACTGATTTTTGACTTTTACGACTTGAGCAAATGAGAAACAGGTTTTTCACGAAAATTACATTCCTCATTTCTTCTGGAATTAAGTTCTTCTGTCTGTACACAGGAGTTGGGTTTGTTATCACTTAATCTGGAGATCCAGTATTTTAACATGATTGAAGCATACAATAAATCAGCATACTAATCTCTGTGAGCCCTCCAGCTTTATTTCAGGCTCTGATACTGTTAACGCTACGAGCTTTAGTCCTGTAACTTAACATGCATACACTATAACCTATAAGATTATAACCACTGGGGACTTCTCATAGCAAGGTCATTATGCTCACAGAGTACCCAAACTTTCATAACTATGCTGGGAACCACCAGTCATCATGGCAGTAACATGCTGAGGGTCTGTCGTTGTCCAGGTACTATGCTGACACTACTTGCACTATCCAGCTTGGGAACAGGTCTCTTAGCAGTGAGAAAATCCTTTCTGACAGTTCACTCACCAACAGTTTAACTGATACTGATGAGGAGGGAAGTTACTACAAAGTTAAGTTGCTTAGAAAAAAAAAAAAGTAAGTTACATTTTATACAGTAAGTTTGAAAGTTATTCCATCTGAGTAAGAACACAAATAGCTTCACTTCTTACTTAGATGAATAAAAATCCGCAAAGCCTATGCAAGCACTATAGGTGATAAGAAGCCGAAGAGGTAACAGAGGGGCTGAAAGCTCCTCCCCGGTTTTTAACTGGGCTGTTAAAAACCCTACCGCGCCGGAGTGCGGGCCCGGCCGGCCTGTGAGAGTCTCCATGACGCCGCAGCTCCTCGCCTCGCCCGCTCCGGCCGGAGGAGTGCACTCTGGGAAGCGCTGCTCCTGTGCCATCTTCCTCCGACCGCTCTCGGGCACCGGGGCGGCTTCCCGGACTCCGCTCAAGCGTCTGCCCAGCCGGGCTGCGGCTGGGGGGACTGCGGGCTACCCAAGGTCACATCGCCAGCGACGGGGCGGAGGGCTGCCCGTCGGGCCAGGCCCGATTACTCCCTCGCGCAGCCCAGCCGGGCTCCCACGTCCGCAGCAGCCCCTCGAGGGCCACCTCCCACCCTTCACGGCGGGGCCGAGCTTGGGACTCCCAAGGGCGCTCGCCCCCTCCCTCCGAGGCTGGGGGAGGGCGTGAGACGAGTCCGTCTGCCCTCCAGGCCTCGGTCCCCCGGCGGCCCGGGCGCCGCCGCCAGCCAGCGCGACAGGCCCGACTGCGTACTCACCGCCGCGGGGACTCGCTGCCTCAGCCCGGCGGCATGGGGCAGGCCCATGTCCGAGCGCTACTGCAGAGAAGACGCTACGCGGCCATGGCTGCTGAGGCGGAACTCAGCGGTGTCCCTCCCTCCCCGGCCTCCGCTTCCCCGCGGGGGCGGGGACTCGTCGCGGTCCTATCCGGGTGGCGGGGCCGGGCTCGGGCCGCGGGGGGACGCGGCGGCAGCTTGGCGCACAGGTGGCGGCCCGCGGACCCTGCGGGGCTTCGCTGGGGCGGGTGGGAATGCGCTCCCGCTGTGGTGCAACCTCGGAGCCGGGGGTGGATCGGGGTGTTGTGAGGAGAGGGGAGGGCAGCTCACCTCAGATCAACGCCACCCGCGCTGGCTCCTCGGAGTCGGCCCCGGAGAGAGCTCAGAGGGAGCGTGCGGTCACCCACAGCCCACCCTCGCCGTGGCTGCTACCCGGGCGTTCCGCAGGGCCGAGGCCGCCCTGCCGTGCGCTGCCAGCTCCCCGTGGGCCTGGCGCCTCGTTTGTTTCTAGGCGCTTTGTGTTACCGAGGCCAAGCCACTAAACGTGGGCTCTGAGGTTTGACACCTTTTGTGGGTGATGCAGTGTTTGTACAGTGGCCCTTCACTGCACGCTGAGACCTGGTGTGGGAAGGCAACACACCTCCCGGTACAAAAACATCTTTTTCTTTTTCTTTTTCCCTAAGGAAAGCCACATTGCCTTTTAAGTTCAGACCTCATTTTTTTTTGATGGCTGTGTTTTCTATGCAGCTTGTGGTGTTACTACATGGTGTTACCTCAGGAATGGCAGGTACGTGCTGACATGCCAGTATAGTCACTGGGATTTAAAACATGGGAGAAAGGAGGGAAGAGGGTGGTGCTGAGCCTCTGTCCAGTCAGTCAGCTAGGCAGATTGTGTCACTGAGACACAAATAGAAAGATGCACTGTCCTGCCACAGTTCTAGACTGTCCCTTTTGTCAAGCTGATGGATTCAAATAAGATTGCTTAATCTACTGCTCTGTTTTGGCAATAGAAATGTCCTGCAAATTGCAGTGGTTTCCCTCTGCCACTCTGGGAAATAGGGAGGATCATGAAGAGAAAAAGGTACAGATGCTTGGCCTCATGTAGACTTCCAAAATTAAGCCCAGAAGGCTTAATTGTATCACCGTACTTAATGGTACAGTACTGTTGTTTGGTATTGAGTACATGCAAGGCCCAAACAATATCCTCCATCTCTAATTTGAGGTGAATGTAAGTGATCAGACATGTAAAAGACCCTGGGAGAAACGAGTACATTGCTAAGTTGTTTATATTGTCTGTCAGAAAGGTTAATACTGAAGTAAGATGACATGCTCTAGAAACATCAAACTGAACTGAATAACACTAATAACATAATGCTCTTGTGTCTTTTGCAGAACTGCTCCATTTGATTTAGCCAAGATGGGTCATGCCAGAAAGTTATGACAAGATGAAAGGAGTAAGTCCACCAATGTCAAGGCTTGGGATCTAAATGTACAAATTAATGCTGAGTACCACATTATCTGCTCTCCAAACCAGACCCACAAATGTCCCTTTTTCAGGTTCTCTTAGGGAAAGAAATTGTGTCATAGTATCTTTTGTTCTTACTTGTATGGGCAAACCCCAACCATATATAGAAAGGTGCTGGGGAAGACCTGCCTGTGCAATTATCTTTAGTGTATTCAAGAACTTGTTAAAACATGCTAATATGTTGATTGCATTATAACATGCTGTGGTGTTGCCTGGGGTTAAAACACATTTTCCTATCAGCACATTACTGTGTAGCCATACTGACTAAATAAAAAAGAATTTTCAACAGTGGAAATCAATGTGCTTTTAATAGAATGTATAAGATTAGTTAACAAAAACTATAAATTTATAAAATGGGGTAAAATAAAGGAAAACATACTTTACAGATGTGCAATGTGTTTTGACTTGCCTTTTGTCTCTCAAAAGTACTTTTGGTGAAACCATTAGACATGATTATTTAAAGATGGAAGTTGTGATCATAGTAGTTAAAACTAATGACTACATGCAGACTGTGTTCTTCACTTCTACAAAAGATTTTCAATAATGCAGAATGTTTTGCTTTCCATAGCACTGCAGCTAGCACCACAAGGCATTCCTGCTTAGTGGCACATGCCTGTGAGGACATCATAACGTTTTCTAGATCTATTGCTACTGTGTAAATGAAAACCCATATTATGGCAAGCTAAATGCTGTTTGACAAGAAAAGTGGAAAAGAGATGTGAAGGCCGGAATTAAGGTTTTTGTACCTCGGTGACAAGTGACAGCCAGAGAGGTGTCTGAACTTGTTCTCTAGTGCCGCCTTCTGGCCGATCGCTCCTGAAAAAGTCAACAGGTCCCTGGCCCAGGTCACAACGTGTCAAGGAAGAGTGAAGTGGCTTTCCGAAAAGTACGTGGAGAATTCCTTCCTGCAGCATAACTCAGATCAAAAATACTGCAAGAGCCAGAGAGCACCCCATCAACCAGGAGGGCTGTTTCTGCACCACATGTGGGAAACACTGTTTTCTCTCCTGGACCAAATGTACCTGTTTCAGCAGTGACTCGAGGATTGAGTTTTGTGATACTTTGGAATCTGGTTATTTGTTTTTCTCCAAAGCTGTGTTAAGTAAGTCAAAGGAGAAAAAAAAAAAAAAAAAGAAAACAAAAAATGGTGTTACAAGTATTCCTCTGATTATGTAGTTAGGTATGATTGTCTCCAAAGTAAGAGCGGAATTTTGTGACTGACACCTCTTTCTGAAGGATGTGTGTTATGGGATCACTTTACAGTGGCATTAGAAGATTTGTGATTTGGAATAGCTTTGGGGAGAACACGGACATGACAATTTTGCATTGTTGAAACAAAAGCAGAAGCATTTCAAGAGCTGGGAAATCAGGCCCAATGCTAGTTTGGGTTCAAAGGCTACAGCTGTTGGACAGAGCAGCAAGAGCTTAGGATCATTCTGGAGTTGACATCCATATCACACCCTATCCTTATGATGCCAAAGCATGGCTAAAGCTCTGCCTAGGAGAGGCAAAGCAGCAAAGTCCTTGCTCAGGCACGGCACCCTAGTCTGAGAACACAATTGGAAGCCCCAGCAGCCATGAGGTGGGAAGAGCAATCCCTGCTGCCCTGTGGCAAAAAGAAGCCCCCAGATGATCGCGGGGTGCAGGATCGCGACCGTCTTTCTTACTTCTTAAGCTGCTCTTGGGAGGTTCCCCCCACGACCCGCACAATGACAGCTCGCCTTCCCGCGCCGAGGCCGGCAGCGGGCAGGGCGCTGGCCGCCCTGCCTCCCCCGCCCCCACTTCGAGCGGGAAGCGGGACGGAACATGGCGGGCCCCTCCAGTCCCCGCTTCCCCCGCCTTTTCCCGCGCCGCCGCGCATGCGCGGCAGGCGGCACACAGGCCGTATCCCTCCGCCAAGCCCCTTTTGTCGGGATATTTGTGTAATAAGATAATACCTGCACCCCATGGTAAGTGCCGAGCGCCCCTCCATGCGCTGCCTGCGGCGGGACGGCGCCGCCTCACGCCCGAGCGCGGGCTGGCGGCGGGGCTGGCGGCGCGGCACGGCGCCCCTCCCCTCTGCTCGCCGTGTCCCTCCGCCAGGCGCAGAGGGGACTTTTGTGTGGGGCTTTTGGGCGCCGATGAGCGGCGGCCTCCGGCGCCCCTGGTTGTTGTCGCGGCGGCGGCGGCCGGGTTGGCAGCACGGTAAGGCCCCATCCCCGCGCCTCGTCTCTCCCTCACCCCCCGGGCCGGCCAAGCTTTTCCAGGTCAGTCTGCGCCTTTGTATAGGGCCCTGTTACCGGATGTGGAAGTTGATCTCTTCGCTGGTAAAAAATAATTCCACTTCCCCCGGAACCCGGCGCCGCGGCTCCCTCCGCAGCGCCCAGCCCAGCCAGGATTTCCTGTTGGGGAGAGCGGGCGCGCTGGCCGGCCTTCCGGGGACCCCGCCGCGCGGGGGCGCGGGCAGCGCCGGCGGCGGCCTGGGCCGCGGTGGCGGCCTGGGCGGCCCGCGGGGCGCCGGGCGCGGCCTATGGGTCAGGGGCTGCGCCGGGGTGGGGGGCCGCCGCGCGGCTGGTGGGGTGGGGGCGACGGGTCGCCTTGCCTCGGGGCCCAGGTGCCCGCCGCGGCCCCTTTACCGTGTATGCCGCAGAGGCCCGGGTTTACGCGACGCGCCCGGCGAGGGGCCCAGGCGTTGAGGGGCAGAGCGGGGCCCGGCTCGTCCCGCGTTTTTTCCCGCCGGGCACCGCGGTCGGTGCCGCGTGGGGACGGTTTCGGGCCTCGCGGGGGTCGGGGTGACCGGTTCCTGTCGCGGCCCAGGGCCCCGGTGGCGGTTGAGCTGCGTGCCGGAGCTTGGCGCCAAAGTTGCCCTGAGGAGAGGCAGCTTGGGTGGGAGGGGAGCACTTCCCTTCTCTGCAGTGTCCCTCACTCGGCGTCTGTAACTTTTGCTTTGGACTCTTAATAAAAAGTGTATGATGGGAGCATAAGCGTGGCACAAGGTGTGTTAGTTTGGGCTGGCTTTGTGTTCTCTCTTGGTAGTCGAAGTAGTTTCTGTTGGTGAGGTGCTGTCTGATAGCACATCGGTGAAATTCCCTGTAAGAAGTCATCAGTGCTTAGAGTTTTTAACTTAAAGCCGTTGCATGGTGTCCTTTAACCGGTATACTAAAGTATCTTTTATTTAACGGCAAACGTGCATGTTAGAGTTAAATGTGCTGGAAGTTGTGAATGGACACCTTGGAGTACTTCAGCTTAATTTTTTTTTTTTAATAACGACTTTTGAAGTGTTAGTAATACTGAGCACTTTGAATTGGTATGCATGCAAAAGAAACGTACCTAAATCTTCTGTGTAAATAAGGTTAAGAATATACTTGGCAGATCATCATGCACTAGGTGTAGACTCTTGCTAGTGAACAACATTGCTGAAAACAGTTTGTTTCCTGGTTTTCTTAGGCCTATGTGGCAGACAGACTGTTGAAGACTCCTTGTGACAAAATGGATGCTTTAATTAGAGGCTGGTGATTTTTGTTTGAGGATATTTTTAAATTCCAATCAATCTGAAATGTATTCCTAGGACTGTAGTACTGTTAAAAGGCTACATCACTAACCCTTAGATTCTTCATGTTGCATAGTTGCTGCAATATAACCTTTTTGGTATCTAGTGCCAAACACACCTAAGAAAGCTTTGTGGCATGGTGGCAGTGCCAATCCAAATCTTGGTTGATGCCAGTGGTTCACCCTTGTTGCATAATAATATTTTTTAGATACTGCATTTTGCTGCAGGTAATGGCAAAATCTGTGCTCTCCTTTTTAAGGACGAGACTTCTGCCACCTGCATTGTTTAATGGAGTTACATTGATGATTGGTGCCAATTTAAATTAATGCATAAACCTAATTGTAGTATAGATATGCATAAATGCAGGGTTGACTGTTTTAACCACTATGCTATTCAAAAATGTTTGCTTTTCTTGTACTTTTTCAAATCAGATTTTTTTCATCTGATGCATACATAGCTCAGCGTGAAGGGCGTGTTGCTGTTTAAACAGAAAGAATTTAGTTGCAAGCACAACACAGTCATAGGGAAAATCTATAAGCACTGGGATTCAAGCTGACTGCTATTAATGCATTAGTGCAGTTTTCATTATTATAATAGAAATGCTGGTACTCTATAAGCCTTAATGTTTATATGAAGATTTATAATGTGAAATGATTGTCAAAATACATTTGGAAGGGAAGCAATATAGGAGCTTTTTGAGTTTATCCCATATAAGTCACTACAATCGCTATTAAATGATACGTAAGGTAAAATCATACCAAAATTTTTAAGAGATGCTAGGACATGGGAATGTACCTAGGTTGAATGCAGACCTTCGAGTTCCTTTAAAAGTAATAAAATTGAAATGAAAAACATTTGGAAGATCTGAGTCTAATACACTCATGTCAGGATGTAAAACCATAAAAAACTAAAGCAGGTTGATCTTACTTAAACTCTAATAATGATAAAAACTGAGTGATTAAATAGTTATTGCTAACTATTTGTACTTAGAAATGTCTTTGATTGTGTTATGGATAGGCATAAAATTAGTTAGAAATAGCTAGTGTAAAATTCCAGTGATACTGTGCAATATTTGTGTCAGTAGGATGATAGCAGTTCTGAGGGACGGGTCAGAGGAGGCAGGTTGTCTTTCGGTGCGTGTTTGGTTTTGGTTTTTTTTAAATAGTAGAAAAAGATACTTGGAAAATGCTGGGTTTTTTCCAGATGTGAGATGATGGGTCTCAAGCTGTCTTTCAAGTATGATTCTGCTGCATGTCACTTCAGTAGAGAAATGTGTTTAATCAGCATTTTCTGGAACTTTGTGCTGGGGTTTTTAGGAATGACTTCAAGTCCTTATTATCATGGTGTATATTGATTGAGTTTGCCTTTCAGTAGCTTGCACTGGTGCAGTCCATGCTCTTCCAGTGGAAGCATATCTCTTTTAGGAACATGCCCTGGTGGAAGTGCACTGGCGATTGCAAGATCTCTGTTTTAGGTGTTCTGCAATAACTTTTGTGCCTGTTGATTTTGACTACTGAGGTTAATCACTGCAGAAGGGGAGTAAAGGCTGGACCCAAAATCCTTGGGGCAGGACACCAGTCTTGACAGGTGCTGCAGTATAAACTAAACGTAATCATCCTCCTTTGGACTGCAGACTGCTGCTTTATTGTCTGTAGGTGGTGGTGTTGGACCCCAGGCTTCCCAAGCTGCATGGTTTTCAGCTCCTCCCTCTCCCCACAGAGCTTTTTTTGCACATGGTTCGACCTAAATTCTGGTCAAGTGCTGTTATTTATATGTAACAGCATGTTCAGGGTTCTACAGAATGTACAATATCTTAAATCTAAGATGGGTACAAAAACCCAGTATGATTTCCTATTGAGCAGAAGTAAAATAGCAATAACAACTTCATGTAAAATTTAATTACCAGTTCATTGTGACATCTGGCTAATGATACTGTACAGAATACATTGCAGTAATGAAATGAAGTTCAGGAGGTGGTTAAGGCAAACCCAGCAGAAGTTCTTCCCTATTTACTCAGTAGTAGTAGAAAACCCTCTGTTCACACAGATGTATAGGAGCTGTTAGAAGTCTGGAAACGTACCCAGATTGCCATAACAATAACTATAATAGTCTCAAGACTTTTTCAGAGCTAGTGATGTTTTTATTGTCTGAAAGAATCCTCTTACAAAGCACTACCCAGCTGTCATGCTAGCCAAGCTTGATGGAAATGACAGTTACTGAAGAGTACCCTACAACAATTCAGCAGAGTTGATTTCTAACACTACATGGAGTAGAGGCAGTACTTAACAAACAGTGCTGCTTTGAAATGGAAATCTCATTTCAATTTTAAATCTATTTTATTGTACTATATATAGAACTTTGCTTTTGATAGTATCACTGCTATTGTAGTGTTACTAATTGATCTCAGGAGAGCAGCTGAAGAATTTTTTCTGGAAGGGGAAGAAAAGGAAATTCTGATGCTGCAGACCCTCCTCAGTATGTCTCAATACTAGCAGGGGAAGCAGTGGGGAGAGGTGTGGGGTGTATTATTTATTATGCAAGAGTTTGCTGACTTTACAATACTGGTCCTTGGAGTAGTCTATCAAGTAGAACTAAGCTTTGGATTGACTACTTGAGAATTTTGTGAATGCTACCTACCATTCGTGGGTTGAAAGTGCCCAAAAGTAGATGGCTTTTTTTGGCATGGCCTCTTCAGCTGCGGTTGTTAGTGCATTAGTGACGTATAATGTGACTTTCATTTTTGACTTCAACAGGGAAATTTTGCTAGATGTTTTATTTTCCTCCACTAGATGGCCTGAGCATGCCTTCAAGTACCCTATGAGAACTGAAGCCTTCATTCAATTTCTAAAATAAATTCATGTCGTTTTAATCGAAGCTAAAATTCTGTGCTGTGAAGCTTAATGTCAACTGTGATACTTTGTACAAACACTTCATATACCAAGCAAGACAGTGTTAGTTAATGTAAGCAGTATTTAGTAACAAAGGTTGCATTATGTATGATCTTATATCTTACTGTATGTATTTCCCTTTTTCCTCAATTAAAGCATTTTTTTAGTGATTGTAGTACAATGCTGTTTAATTGTATTGAGGTAAGAACTGATGTACTGTCAGTCTAACAGCATGTTCAATAGTAGTGGTTCAGAGAGACTCTGAAAAGACGTCAATCTCAAGCAGAAGCTTGTCCCTAACATCTCCTGGGAGTGAGACTTGTATTTTTACACCATAATTGTATTTTATTTTTCCTGCTTTGGTAATACACCATTTATTTAAATAGCATAGATGTGGTCAGTGGGTTCTGAATAGGTGTACTTGTTAAATGTGCAGACTGTAATAAAATTCACTTGTACTTGATGTCTGTTAGACAACAAAAATAAGCTCGTTATCAAGGCTGTCTTTTTGGTTTATGGAGAAAGACAGGTATACGCAGAAGGCAGCTCTTACCATCAGGGTGGTTAGACGCTGTATGAGGCTCAAGAAATGATGGGAGCTTATCCACAGACACATTAAAAACCTCAGCAGTACAGAGCCCTGCACAGCCTGAGCCTGTTGGGACAGCTCTGACTGGGAGATTGAACTGGGTGACCTTGAAAGATTCCCTGCCCCCCCCAGCCCCAATTATTCTGTAATTCCAAAAGGAGACTTTATTAATTACTTTTCTCTACTGGGGTTTAAAACAAAAATAAATAAATAGTCCTTCTAAATTTGTTCCTAACTTCAGTATTTTGTAATAAGTTCCAGCTCTCCTTTTGCTGCTGAGGACCTTGATGTGGTGGTATTAAACCACCAGAAATATGGTGGTGTGTTGCTTGTTTCCTTCTTACACTGCACTACTGCGCACACGTGTGCATACACCCCCTACCCCTCCACCCCCCAAAAGAAAAAAGGGGAGGGGTTGCTGTATAGCTGTATAAAGAGAATGCTATATTCCTTTATTTCACTAGTACACTTCCCAAATGCCCTCCCTGCCCTATTACTGTTTTATATCATTAATCCTAGTGTCTCCCTTTAACTGGGATAGTAGATTTTCTTATTTCTGTTTCTTTTTTGCTCTTTATGGAAGAGTCAGCTTGTGTCCCTTCCTCTGCATCTGACTCTGTGCTCATTTTTTCCTTCCTTTTCCCATTGTCAGTATTTGTCCTGTCCTGCCACCTTCCTGCTCCTCTTCCCTTTTCTGGCTGGAGACAAATCAACATGTCCATGTGTACTAGAAGGCTGGACATAAATGGAATATTATCTTGGTGAAGGGGATAATGCTGCCTGCAGTCAGTTCTGTAGACAAAGAGGTAATCAGCTCCAGTTCATGGCTCTACTGATACATGTTGGAGTTCTGCATTTGCAGTATTTGTCTTCCTAATTTCTTCCAAAGTTAATAGCTTTCAGCTTCTTGAGCAATATACCAGAGAGACTTTGCCAGTTGAGAGAACTTTCCAAGTATGTTAGGTTTGTCATAGAATTTTGAAAAGAGATTTAGAAATGATCCTATTGGGATTCCTTTATGAACCAGTACACTCTTAACTTTGTGCTGGAAATTGGCTGCATGGCCTTGCAACTGCTGTTATTGATAACACAGGCTTAACTTAGCCTGTGACTGGAAACTAAACTGATGAAAGTAATTTCATTCTTGGCATCCTGGTAGTGGAAGGCATAGGTGTAGGTCTGTTTTGGTTAGTAGTGTGACTTATGATTTAGTTCTAAATGTCTCTTTACTGGGGGGAAAAAAAAGTAATAGTATGAAATAGAGTGGGTTTTAAAAGATAATATAATGAATCTTTGACACAACAGAAACTCATTAGGTGTCATTTGTCTACAAATAGTTGTTTGCTTTGTATTATACATAGAAATTTGAGTATTGTACAAGGGAGATTAGCTAAAGGTGATGTGAAAGTTTTTCAGCTGGTATCTCAGTCATGTCTCAATCAAAATCTAGCACTTGTTTCAGTAACTGTAAACAGTTGAAGCAGGTAGTAATGCTTACTTTCAGGCATACATTTTAGTTCATGTATCTGATACCAGTAGTACAGTGGTACATTATAGTATGATAACGTATGTCTATTGCATTGCTTTGTAGTTAGTAATACAGAAATTATATTTTAGGGTGAACAAAATGAAGTGATAGTGATGGGCAAAATGTCAGAAAGGTGTTTCATATTTAAATGTGTTTATATAGTTGTACCTCTTACTAGGCATTTTGGAGAAGTGAGTGTAGTGCCCTTGTGTGTGTGACATAGCCATGATGTAGAGTACCATTGAAAAGCTCCACAAAGCTACAGCAGGTTACAGTATCAAGTGAGAGCTTCTAAACTGCTTTCTGCTATGAGAAATGTTGATCTAGTTCAGTTTAAATGTAGTTTGCTGTAACTTTGCAGCTGCTGTGGTTACAGCGTTGTAATACTGCAATCTTCTCCCCAGTGTCAGGTCTGTTTGGCTGACACAAACCAAGCTGTTTGTGGCAATCTAAAGCTTGTTCTCGTGGCTGAAATCCTGACTGCTGGTTTTGAAAACTTCAGAGCAGTTCAGAAATAATAATTTTAAAAAATGACAGTGGCATTTGTGTTCTTAAAATAGTACTAACAATGGTATTTTTTCTTTCTATTCATTTATGTCCTTCACTAGATGTCACTAGTAGATTTGGGAAAGAAACTTTTAGAAGCTGCACGAGCAGGTCAAGATGACGAAGTTCGCATTTTGATGGCAAATGGAGCACCTTTTACCACAGACTGGGTAATGAAAACTTTTGCAATGTTCAGTAAAACCTCTTACTTTTCTCACCTGAAGAAGAAAACCAGATTATTACAATTAAGCATTTACATTGCAAGCCCTGGGATTTTTTTCTTTGAATTCTGCAGTCACATCACCAATTCAAAACTAAAATTGGCTCTTTCTTCATATGATGACCTGTTCATTTTGGTAACAGTATGAGCTCATTGTGGTGCCCTTTAAGATGAGCTTTGGAATGATTAATGGGAAAAAGTGGCAATCATCCTCCTAGTTACTGTGTTTATGCATTTAGTATACAAGAGGTTTGAATTAAGAAATCAGTCTCAACCACCTGATATGTGCAGCTGGGTGTTCCCTGGTAGATGGGTTCTGACTTGTCTTTTGGAGGTGCCTTTTTTTTTTTAATAGGTTGTGTGGGGAGGTCAGGTACATAAAATTCTGGGGTATTTACAAGCCCTTAAGAGTCTTAATCTACCTAGTGACCTAACTTTCAAGTTAACTCTGAGCTGGAGATGAATTCCAGATGTACCTTCCAATGTCGGTATAGCACGTTGACCAACACTAAAAATGGGATTAGGCTCCTTGAAACATTGCATCTCAGAAAGACAGAAAAAAACGAGTGCAGACATCAAAGCTGCTTCCAGTGATCTGTTCTTAGTGAGCTGGGACTACTGAAAACAAAAATTTAAACTTTATGCTCTGTAAAAGCCCTACAGTTTCTTTCCTTGAGACTGCAACGGAAAATGATCTTGAAATGGTGGCCTGACACCTGAGTTTGATAGCACCAGAAGAATAAATACTTCATACTGCTATCTGTTAAAGATCTTATTTTTCCATTACATTATAGTTGGGAACATCTCCACTTCATCTAGCAGCACAGTATGGACACTACTCAACAACAGAAGTGTTGCTGCGAGCAGGTGTAAGTCGGGATGCCAGAACCAAAGTGGACAGAACTCCATTGCATATGGCAGCATCAGAAGGCCACGCCAGCATAGTAGAAGTCTTACTTAAGGTAAAGGCTGCTGAAACAAGCTCTGAGGTGGGGATATTGCAGTAGGTTAGGATAAAATATATGCAAGTTTCTTTTAGTCATGAAACAAACATTAAAACTGTATGAATATGCCAAGGGCTTTGTTTTCCTATGAAATGGTAATTTATTTTAGCATTAAAATCATCATGATTTCAGGTGAATTATTTATTACTCTTTCAAAATAAAATGACTTCCTAGTTTGACATCGTGTGAGTAACAGCTTTTAGAATCATGATGTGTTATACTTTAGTGTGTCTTTAATCCTTTTAGGTAAATTATTTGGTAGTTAGATTGAAGTACTTCTAATAAATCTGAAAATGTAAGATAATGGGACATTACTGCTAAAGACAGACATTTCTGGGCATCATTCTGTGACCAGTGTTATTTCATTCAGATGCTTCTAATGATATAGTTTGTGCAATGATCTTGTTTGTAGCACGGTGCTGATGTCAATGCGAAGGACATGCTCAAAATGACTGCACTTCACTGGGCTACTGAACATAACCACCAAGAAGTTGTAGAACTCTTAATAAAGTATGGAGCAGATGTTCATGCTCAGAGTAAATTTTGCAAGACGGCATTAGATATTGCAGTAGACAATGGAAACGAAGACCTTGCAGAAATATTACAGGTAACTTTTGATTTATGATGTTAAGGGGACTTCCAGCAAAGTACTTATTTACACATGGGCTAAACTAAGCTTTTAACAGCAGCTGTGAGACTGTATATTGACTGATAATGCTAAAGTCCACTCTAGTTCATGACATGGAAATAAGATCAATGTTAGTAAACGTAAGTTGGCCAAAGAGCATTTTCACCACCTATGAAGTAAAGGATAAGTGTCCTTTATTTTCTTAAATTTGAGTGCTGTAGTATGCAGAACTAGGTGGAGTCTTCACAAGCAAAGTGTAAAAGTTAGCTTCATGCTTTGCTGATACGTTTTGACTATACCATAGTGTTCGCTTATCCATATTTGGTCATAAATTTCCTAACTGGAGATCAGAAGAGGAGAGAAGAGATGGCAATTTTTCCCAAATTAAGAAAAATAGGATTGAATTGTTGCAGTAATTTGGATCAGGATTACAGTAGATACTTCCACGGAAATCTGTGCTCGCTGTTCAATAGTGTTCTTAAAGGCAAACTTAAGTGCTAAACATTACTGAGAAAAAATAGAAAGCAAACAAAAAATACGATTATGTTGCTGTGTAAATCTATTGTTCCCCTATAACTTGAATTGTATGAACTTCTGATATGTTCCTATAGCTACCTCTATTGCAGAAAGGATATAGTAAATAAAAGTTCATAGTAACTCAGAGATAGACAGAAAGAAGAATGGTATCTACAGTTCATTGCAATTACTACGCTGCCAGAATTAATTTTCATGGCATGTTGCTGCCACAGCAGCCTTGGTTCTTCAGGCCTCTATTTTAGATGCGTGAGCTTGCGCTCCTACAGAAGGGCCTGGTCTTTATATGGTTCTCTTTGCTTACAGTAAATGGTAAGGAGAAGTAGTGGTGTCATTCTCTTTCACTTCAACAGACTTTTTGTCTTTGAATTTCAACAACAAAAATTTCTCTTGTACTTTCTGAGAGTACAAGATGTGACACAATGTGCATGTATTGCATAAAATGGGAGATCCTTCCTGTTTGAGTGGAGAGTGCAGTAAGTCTACTTATTGCAAGATAAATGACTTCTTTATACCTACAATTGAAATATCATTACCTTTGTCTCCTAGATTGCGATGCAGAACCAAATCAATACGAATCCAGAGAGTCCGGACACTGTGACAATACATGCAGCAACACCACAGTTCATCATTGGACCTGGAGGGGTGGTGAACCTAACAGGTCTGGTATCTTCTGCAAATACATCAAATGGAACAGGTATTTAGATGCCTATAGGGTAGCTACTGGGATTTTATGCTTTAATTGATTTTTCACCATTTAGTGAAAAGATTTGAGGAAAAACAGTGGTAAGAATAGCTACCATGTTCCTCTTCAGTGTTTTCTGTGTGTTGTAAATATCTAGGCACTTGAAACAACAGTTTTCAGATTATTTATCAGAAGTTGCATTTGCTCAACAAACTTGCATTTGGAATGGCACTTTGGTTTAGCTGAATGTTGCTGAGAACAGACTGTTAGAAGCTTCAGTGCAATAGTAATAGAAAAAGGGACTTCACTTGTTTTAAATTGATCACTTTTTTTTTTAATCCTACTAGATGAAACAGGAGTGTCTGCTGTACAGTTTGGAAATTCATCAACATCAGTATTAGCCACGTTGGCAGCTTTAGCTGAAGCATCAGCTCCACTGTCTAATTCTTCAGAAACACCAGGTTGGAAAGCTAAGTCATTTAACCTCACTTAATAAACTAAATGTACATAGCTGGCACTTTTGGACAAAACCATTTATACAGAAATGACAGTCTTCCTTTCTTCAGCATGAACAGAATTTTTCCTTGACTTTCACCTGGAAGATTGCCAGGTTCATATATACAATTATTTCTTAATAAGATCTCTGACCACAACTGATATTTCTGGCTCTTCTGTGAGTGGCATTCATCCTGTTGAAAGCAAACATAATTGAGGAGATTGAATTTATATCTTTGTCTAAATACAGTCTAATTGCATTTGGTGGGAGAATGTTTTCTTTGAATGCTTCTTCCTGTTAAATATTGGGAAAGGGCACACCAGGTTCTCTGCATATACTTTTGTCAGCAGTTTTCTTAGCCTTTCACCCAAAATGCGCAAGAATATTTGGTGATCTTAATGTGCAGTTTTCCTACTAGAATGTCTGTGGATCTTCTTTTCAATATTGAGGCATTCTACTTCCATTTATAAAAATATGCAGTGATTAGTATGTCTCACTTCAGACTGGCATGGTGTCATGGCATTTCAGGTAAACATAAGCCTAGCAGTATATGATTGTTCTCCTAGGAAGAAGCAACCCACATCCCTCACTGCAGCTGTCTGCACACTGATTCCATAAGGCCAAGAAGCCAGGAAGGCACAAGGAGTTCCGTTGCCCCCAGTTCCCAAGTTTTGCATTCCTCTTTCTAAGACTAAAACTTTCTAAGACAAAAGTTTTTCTTAGAATAAAGATTCCAAAAAGGTTTCTGAAGGAAGCTGTGTAGTATTTCATGCATACTTTACTTGCCCAGTGCTGTTTTTCATATGTTGTTCCCCAGTTTTGTCTGGCAGTATGTTGTCTGTGTAGCTATTGGGATTTTATGGTAGACTAAATTGCTTTTTGCTTATTTAGTACTTAATATACTGACATGTAGCACTACAGCCTTACTTCTAAATTACCTTTGGGATTTTGAGGGGTAGGAAGCATAGCAAGACCAGACTTTAAAGCCAGTGACTGGAGATCACAATTGAGAACAACAACCCTCTGTCAATCAAGGATTTATGATGCTTATGGTAATCTGAATTTTTCTGAACATCTTTCTAAAGAAATGTATTTACTTCACTTCTTTGTTGGTGATGGTCAATATGATAAATTTTTTCAGAACAGGGATACTTTGTATTGCCAGTGTCTTTAGTACTTAAAAATTCTCACAGAATTATCTCTGCAGAAGACATCATCCTTAGGGAAACAGTTTTCACTGAAAATACAGCAGAGCTCTGTAGTCTCAGACTTGCTGGCATGACAGCTGCATCCCAACAATTACCCGAGCCTTCATCTCTTAAGTATTTTGAAGTCCTGCAGGATTTATTCTTAATACAGCTCTTCTGCTTCTCAAAACAGTACATAAGTACAGCTATACTATTTTACAACACTTAAATGTTGCAAGCAGAATGGATAATACAAAACCAGAGTGCAGTGCCTTTTGTTACAGAAGAAGCTGCTGATGTTTTCAATGAGTTAATATATTTCAATGTGGCTCAAATCTAATTGTGAGAGAGAGAAACTTGAGAAGGGGATTTTGTGAGATTATGGAGCATTGGCTGTATATCCAGAACTCAGTAGTAGATTTTGGTAACTAACTGCATGTTTTAATGTTTCTTGGTCCTACCCTTGCAGTGGTGTGGTATAACCTATGTCATTAAACCAGTGACAGTAAAACATTAATATTAGAGAGGAGCTGGGAAGGAGTAAGCTTGAAGTCTTGATGCAGTGGCTTCTGACTTTCAATAATGTTGCATACATTATAACCCTCTTGGTTATTGCAGGTCTTATGCTTTGATTTTTACACAGATGTGTGGGCAGTCTTGCAGAATCTTACTGTCTGCAAATTATTTCCTGGGTGCTTACTCTGTTAGTAGTTCATAAAGTGTAAAGAATAAAAGCAGTTTTCTGTCACCTGTGCATCAGCAGTAAGTGTGTTCAAGAACAAAAAAACCAAACAAAAACCTCTTCTTTTTGTGCTCATCTTGTAAAAGATCCATTTATAAATACACTCAAATTGCAGGATTGGGAATTCTGGTTTTGCTCTTACCTTGTAGTTAGCCTCCTGTATCTAAGACTGTATAAACGTCGTCAAAATGCTTATGTTCTGAATCTTATGTTTGTTCTGTCTAGGTTTTTATTGCTTTCCAAGTTAACTTTACCCTAGTTCCTCATGTCTTACAGTTAAAAACACACTGATCATGTAAAATCAAAGCAAGAATGGTGCTTATCACTGGATCTGCACAGAATTGTGCTTTTTAGTTGTTACTCAGATGAAGTGTTTATGAAGACATGGATGTTATGTACAAATGGAATAGAGAAAAATCTGATTTAAGATGTGTATTTGGAATGCAGTATTTGGTGTGCTTCTGTTGAAATTAGGCATGCATCTTCCTGCATGTGCAGGTGTTTTTCCACTGCACACTGCAGAAGAAAATAAGGGACAATAGTGCCACTCTTTTAAATTACTTCAGCTTTCCTTTGGCGTATGATGTATTGTGGTAACTGCTAATGGTACAGATATCAATACAGAAGGAGAGCAAGGAAGGAATAAGGACTGCATTTATGGGGATAGCTCTTCTTTATATAAACTAGCTTCTTTTTTAGACATAATCTCAGTTTTTCTTTCAAGGTCTGCAGAAGTCCTAATAGTGCTACTTTCCAGAAGTAAAAGTTCAACATTGACTTTGAAACTGAAAGACTGGAGCTGTTTGCCACAACAGCTAGTATTGACACGACTTGGAATTTTCTGTGGCAGTGATCTTTCTTACTGCTGAGCCTGTACTTGCATGTCAAGTCAAGTTCAATACAACGCCACTTATTCATGTAGGACTTACTGTTTGGGTTTACTGAATAAACACTCTGAATATTTTAAGCAGTGCTATGGAACAGTAACCTCTGAACATAAAGATCTTCAGAAGGCAGTGACTGCAGTCATTATTTGAACTACAGAGTCATTTTTCTGTGTGTGTTATGTTGTAATTAATGTAAAAGATGAAAGCTTTTGGGTTTGTATCTACTTTCTCTTATCTTGAGCATCACAACACAGTCTATAGGGTTTTAATTTCGTCTCTGTAGATAGAAAGCACTCTAATATCTGTTATTTAAATCAAAGGCTTTGCTTTTGCCCTCACAAATTGAGAATAAAATACAGTGTTAGTGTGCTTGAAATTCTTTGATTGTGCTACTAGTGATCTTGCTCTTTCTCTCAGTATCTGGATGTTTTAAAAAATAAGGGTGGTAGTGCGAGACCCCAGTTACAGTGTATAGTGCAACCTGTGGCATGTGTTGTAGTTCTGAATGTAGTCTTATTTTACCTGGATTTATAGAGGTAATAAGTAACTATGAGAGTTCACTGCTGTATACTTATCAATTCATGAATTGTATTTTTTTCCCCTATGACTTGATATTTTCACATAGAAGTGAACCACAAAATTAAATACATACAATAGTTATTTTACTTTTTGGTGTCATCTTCAAAATTGTAAAAATGTCAACTCTCTGCAGAACTTTCCTTTTAGTTCTGTTTCATACTTTGTAGAATAAACAAAGTTGTGGATATGTTTGAAGTACCCTTGTACAAACTTTAGATTCTCTAAACATCATTCAGTCTGTTACTGTCTTCAAGACCATTGTGGTAAGCACAGAAATTGGGTTTGGGTCCTTGGATACACCTGGCAAGGCACTTGTTGAGAAGTAGTTTCAAGCTACTGTTTCAAGTTCAGGTTTTACTTTATATTTATTCCACTGTTAGTATAAATTCATCCAGCTTATATACAATTGGAAAAGTTCTTTGTGTTCTTAAAAGCAGCTCCTGTTCTTGCTCCCATGTTAACACTGAACCCAAAGCATCAATTTTGAGTGGAGTGTATCTATTAGGAAGCATGTTAAATAGAAAAATTATTATATTGAGCAAGGTAAGCAAGGACAGAGTTGCATGTATGTTTCAAAATGCTACTGCTTTTTGTTGGCCTGGTGAAAGTTTTCTGTTAACAATATAATATTTAGTTAATTGGGGGATGGGGAGGATCAAATTTTCAAGACAGGAAGAATTTTTTTAAATCAAAATGTGTTTGAAATCATAAAGCTTAACTTGCAAATTGACTTAATTTCTCTACTAATCTCTTGATAGTTGTGGCCACAGAAGAGGTTGTGACTGCAGAATCTGTGGATGGTGCTATACAACAAGTTGTCAGTTCTGGAGGTCAGCAAGTTATTACTATAGTTACAGATGGCATTCAGCTTGGTAATCTGCATTCAATTCCAACCAGTGGAATAGGGCAACCGATCATTGTGACCATGCCAGATGGACAGCAAGGTGAGTGGAAACTTAAATAGTTCCTCAAGTGTGAGCTGTACTAGTTATAGTAATAATAATAAACTTCTGGGTGAAATAGCTTGGATGCTTTTGTATAATTAATTTAAATACATCTTTAAATTCTTATTCTGCAGAAGCATCAGACATATGAACTATCACAGTTCACATGTCAGCTTAGTCTCTCTGTTAAGGGAAAGAACAAAAGAATTACTAAAATGTATGAAGGAGAAATGGGACATATAAGGCAAAAGTGCTGTCTGGTTGCCTTCAGTAACAGGCTTGCAAGAATCAAGCTTATGAAAACTAGATGCAGTAAAACACAAGCCACCTTCCAATGCTTATCCTGTTGCCTTGCTGGAAATATTATGGGGAGGTGAAGCTTGGATTTAATCTGATCTGTGAGGCAAACTGAGTCCCGTGGAGTGTGTTCTTAACAGAACAAAAGCCAGTCTTGGCATGCTTATGTTTTAGAGGAGTAATGGCAATGTGAGTGAAGCCAGGATGATACAAATTGTCTTGTTGGGCCATGTGTACATTGTGGAAGCTGCTGGTGTCATAAGAGATGTTTTGTGACATGGGTGGGTTTTGGGTGGCCTCTTTTAAAGATGTGCTGTGGCTACTATTTAGACAAAAATAATTTCTTCTCTAGTTTCTCGATGAGGACAGACAAGCTACACAGTGTGAAGCTCGAAGAGTTTTACACTGGAGACAACTGGTTTGGTTCACAGTCTGTCTGAACAAGTACAGCTAATTATCAGACAGCATGAATGTGTGTAGGTAGTAATTGAAGTGACAGAACATTTATTTGCCAGATGGTTGCATGAGTAAATTACAGTGTGAATTTCTTTAGATCCTTAATTTTTTTCCTCCAAGGTTAATAACTATTGGATTTTCAGATTACCTAAGATGCTCCAATTAATCAAAATCAAAAGCCAGTTTTGTGTTTAGTATTTGCTTAAGGAACATTATAAAAGAGATTATCTGCTACGTAAGTTACAGAATTGAGAGGCTGGTAATCTACTGCAGTTCACTTCCATGTCTGTGTACTCTGGGAGAAAAGGCAATAAGACTCCAGAGTGACAGCTAACTGTTGCAAACCTCAGCATCAAAGAATTTTAAAATCCTTTAGTAACATAGATAAAATTTTTAGTACATTTTCCCTGTACAGACTTTATATTTTCATAGGGAAAAGTCTTCACATTTTATCGCTGTTAATGAAATTGCTTCATTATATGAATTATATAAACTGCAAATATTTGAAGTAAATGTATATGTGCAAATATATTTTCAGTATTAACAGTTCCAGCGACAGACATTGCTGAAGAAACTGTGATAAGCGAAGAACCGCCAGTGAAGAGACAGTGCATCGAGATTGTTGAAAACCGTGTGGAGTCTGCGGAAATAGAAGTAAGGAGTATATTACATGATACGTGTTAGCCAGAGTGTTTGGCACTGACTATCTGGTTGTGTTATTTTTGTGGTGGTGTAGAGTTTAATTCTTGTGCTGCCACAGAATGAAATGTGTGAAACAATAAGTTGTTCGGTCTTCCTGATTACTGAAATTCATCTTTTACAAAGTTGTCAAAAAAATACAGGAGGGCTGTTTGCTTCATCCTCTGGTTGTGCACATAGAAGTGATGCTTGTTTAAGTATATGGTAACTTAATTTTTTTGTTTTACCTTTAAGATCACTAGCTAGTTTTTAACAATAGGTACCAATATATTATTGAGTAGCTTGACTCTTTCTGCTAGCAGTGAATGAGTGTACTGTACCCTCATCTTTGTTATGACCACGTGCTTGTCCTGATTGTGAGATCATATTTTTAACAATGTTTCCTTTCCATTCATGATACCTAGATAACTGTTAATGGAAATGTGAAACAGTATGATTCTGTGTTTGTCAATTTTATCAGTTCCTTTTTTTCTATTTTTTTTTTTTTAAATCCTGGAGCAGTTTACTATTTACAAGTCTTTGCACCATCCTGTGTTTTTTGTTTTTTTGTTTTTTTTTTTTCTAAATTATAGTGTGGAAAACCTAACAACATTTGAAATAACTTTTTTTATATATGACAAATAGATGTAGCTGTTCAGTTTAAAGTTGTAACATTTTTATAATAACCTCAATAGGTCAACCATCTAATTTCTTTTGTTACTTCTGTGCTAACCAGTTTTGGCCAGAAGTTTATGAAATTTGCTGTCTGCCTTGACTAGGCTGTACATTCTCATTTTGTCAACTCCATGATATTTCATTTATCAAAGCTTGTATTCTCCAACTTCTGTTCATATTATTGAATTGTGCCTAATTGAATACTTTTTATTGTATGGTATGTGCTATATGTTATCCATGTCTAATAACAATAATTACCACCTTTCAACACTTGTTTTCCCTGTCCCTAAGTTGTCACGTAAAATACTTTTGGCCTTTGCAGCTCTGTGGTCATTACAGATTACCCTGATAGTTGAAATTTTCTTGCTGCATTTTTTAAAATGTATGACTGTTACAATAAAAGCATTTCTTTTGTTTACACTTTTAAACATCTGCCTGAATTATTCTTGAAGGAAATTACATTTCCTTAAGTATTTTAATAATTCTGCTAGGTGAAGGAAAAAAATTAATTTGGATAAGGAATAAATAGACATGTTCCTGATTACAGATAGTAGGTATAACAGTACAAATACTTCTTTTAAGGGGATTAGCAGTTTAATTTTTAACCACATTTCTTAAATATCAAAAGAAGTTGGTTTGAATTAGTTACTTTTTGTTACTTTAAAGCACAAGCTTTGACTGACTTGTCCCTGCCTGTACAACTGGAAAAGCACATGTAGACCTCTGCCTGGAGGTCAGTTGACCTAAGGAGCTTTACTGTGGCTCACAGAGGTGAAAGTGCTACCTCAATTTAGAAACAGGGATTTTAAAGTAGTGCACGTAAAGTTGGCTTCTTTGCCTCAGTGGTGATTCATTCCTTTATTTCATAATAAAGAGTTGGTGCAAGGCTGAGTGCTTTCTGCAGCTGTTTATCCTCCCGTTCACTTGAGGTGACAAATGTTCCTGTGAAAGTCTTGTAAACACTAAAGCTGTAGTGTTCTGTTTTGATATTGTCTTTTGGGTCTGTTAATTTCAAATACTTCAGGTAATTTTAAAGAGTGATAACAGTTTTCCTAAACAGTTTGATTTTTAAGTATAGGATGGCAGCCAAAAACCCCACAACCCTGTCATACAGTTCCTCTGTCATTCATGCATAATTCATTAACATACACTGATTTTCACTTTCATTGTTGAATTTCACTTCTTCCAGTGTTGTGTGTTTGAAAGATGACATGCATTAGATGCAGGGCAATGTTTCACTACACTAAAAAAAGTCATAGTTGTAAATTACTTATATCAGTGAAATCATTATCCTTAGTTTTTATGTTGTTAAATGGAATTTGGCTTAGTTATTTTGAGTGCCCCTGTTGTCAATATGTGGACTGTTAAGAAAAGTTACATGTAATGAAGAAAACTTCCTGTTAAAATGGAAGATTCTTAGGAGCGCTCAGGACCCTCTAATTTAACCTCTGGGTAGGTTTTTACACTGATACAGAAGGACTTCATATAATTAGTACACTTTCAGTTGTGTTCTGAAGAATGCCCTAAGAACACTTCCTGGATTTTGTTAAATTAATAGACAAGGTACAGGCTCCCCTATTCTAAGTGTCAAAGCTGAGGAACCTATTTTCAGTGTTTTGCCCACTCTAGGTCTGCATTGCTCCTCCAGAAGCATTGATTTTTTTCCACTGCCTACTTACATGGTATACTTGGCCTCAGCCCCATAACTCATTCTGTTTGTTAGGACTCTGACTGTCTAAAAGCTGTGCCTATTAGTTTCTGGACTAATCTACATGCTTTGTATTGCTAGTCTGTCTAACAGATACTGGGTTTACCTTCTTGTCTCTGCCATTGAGACCTGGGTTTTTTCCTTTTTTTCCTGTCCCTTCCAGTGTGCTGTGCTCTCTATGGGTACATGGTGCTCTATCTTTTCTGTGGGAAATATACATGAGATGTGATCTGAGAACTGCTCCACCCCCAAGTGTTTGCAGTCTGCATACACTTTGTAGTGATAGTACCTTGGTTTTTGTTACTCACTGCAGAATCACTGGCTGGTAAGCTACTGGTGGTTCTTACTCTTCTGCAGCTCAGTAGATAGGGCAGCTTTGCTTCTTGCCAGCAGTAGATCTCTTGACAGGTTTTATGTGACAAATTCACGAGAGAGATAATGCCCAGCTTGGTATATACCCTTGAGTTCAGTGCTCTCAAGAGGGAAGGGTTGCTTTCCAAATGTAGCAGGCTCAACTGTTTTGACTGCTACCGTGAGAACTGTCTTGTAGCTCTTTTCACCAACTTTCTAATTGAGGCTGTTCTGTGTAAGCTGTTGGCTCCCCTTAAATTACATAGATAACTTAGATAAATAGCAGTATATTTTTGTTTGGCCTGGTGCTAGAACATCATCAATGTATTTTGGATCCTTTGAGGTGTTGGCACTACTGTTCCTTTGGCATTCATCAGTCTAGTTGCTGCGTGGGTTGTCCATTTATGAAGTTGCTTAAAATGCAGAATCCAAATTTTTGGAGGTGGAAGCTGAACCTCCTTTTCAAATAAGTAAGGAAGATCAGTTTTGCTCTCATCAGCATATGAAGTGAAGCAAACCCTATCTAGCTGCTTTCAGCTTTTAAAGACCTGTGTAAAATCAGGTTGCACTTACTGGAGTCAGCTGTGTTCTGTATTAGAGCTAGTTTTTATAACCTGGTAATAACATCTCTCCTTCACCTGTTATTTTTGCTGTACAGATGCTGCTGTTAGCAATGATCTGATCACCTGTGTCATTATAATTCAGCACAGCACGTGACTGCTAAATGTGACATTGACAAGTACTGAGAACAGTAGCAAGTAGAAGTGAGGCAAAGGGTTTTGTATTTTCAAGCTCTGACCATGAAAATACGTGAGCACATCAAAGAGGTGAAGAATAGAGATGCTGTTGTGGGGGATGAAACTTCTAATAACTGTTTAAGTCAACTGTTGAACTTAGTAAATGGGAATGTGGTACTGAACTGCTCACATGGGAACAAGGTTAAAAGGCAACTTATTTTCTCTGGGCTTCAGCTTTTGAGTTTTATTTTTCTGGGAGATGACTTGCTTCTCTTGCTTCTCTCACACCCTCCCTCCTGTGGCTACTTAACAACTACAGTGGAAAGAATGATTTGAAATCAGATGCTACCTTATTCATGAAAGTATGATGCACTTTAATGAAATGGCATTTGGTTGAAGATCAAAACAAAACTATTTTCCAAGTAAATTGCTTTTTCAATTGGACTCAGTGCAGCATCAAACAAAATGACAGTACCTACGTCACTGGAAATAGTTATACGTTCTCCTTAGTTCCTAAGGTATCTTCATAAGATGTGGCGTTTCCTGTGTTATTTTGCTTGGAAACTGTTTTATAGTCATCCCCAAATTTGTATGCAGGACAAAGCCTTCAGCTGCTTTCGAATTGAAAAGCTTACTTAGCTAAATGCTTGTCAGTTCATAAACATGTGGTGTCCTTGGCGGTGCAGTTATACCTCTGGATTGCACAGCGTCAGTCACTTCTGATAACTTCACTTAGAAACCAGTTCGTGTATATTTTGGGTTGGTGGGCAGATGTCATTTTCCACTACAAACTGCTGTTAGGTAACAGTTTTTCATTGTACTCCCTGATAGGAAAGACAACAGGAAGGGACGATCCTGCTAGATTGGATTGCAATTTTTAAAAAGTAACATTGGAAAAAAATGATTGGAGAAATATTCCTGTGTTAGCATTTGGTCACCATGCTTCTGCGTTTTTATTTCACTCTTTTTCCATGAAGACTTGCATGATATCTTTGCAGATAGAGGAACTTGGGTTGATAATATTTACACCTCAAGCCTTACGGTGGGGTGGGGAGTTTTCTGGTTTGATAAGTTCATGTCTAACTTACACAGCAGCATTTATATAGATTTGCCTAGGCAAGAACTGATACCTTAACACTTGAGCTGCATGTAAAGGAAAAGTATTTGCCATTTTAACATGTATTTGATACATATTTGATAAAATGTTGCTGGTTCTGTTTCTAATAGGAAAGAGAAACTCTTCAGAAACAGCTGGATGAGGCAAACAGAGAAGCACAAAAATACCGTCAGCAGCTTCTAAAGAAAGAACAAGAAGCAGAGGCCTATCGGCAGAAGCTAGAGGCAATGAACCGCCTCCAGACTAATAAAGAAGCTGTTTAATAAAAAATGAACGTACTGCAAAGCCTGTTACTTTCCAAACCCTGCAGTACAATCGTGAACTGTACGCTATATAGGTACCCACATGGGATTACATGCTAGAGAAGATGCTACAAGTTGATAACTGGACTTAAGCCGTGAGCTCTGATGAATTTCTTGTAACATAAATACTCTGAATTTAGAAATTGTGAAAAGTATTTAAAATGAAATACTGTAAATAGTTGTTTTTTTTACAGTTTCAAAATGAGTTGATAAATCTTTTTGAAGGGATCCAGAGACTCAAGAAGCCAATGTTTTTGTGAAATTTTTGATTTTAGTATGAATCTAACTTCTGAAAAACAGAACAGTTTTAAGGGTGATGTTGTTGATTTAAGCTGACAACTTGAAAATTAATTATGTGACAAAAGTAATTAACAGTTATTTCTACATGGTAACAACTTAATCTTCTCTGAATAAGACATTTCCAGGTGGAAATCTTTGTACAGCTTTAAGGAGTTGTCTCAGATTCTCTGAAAACCATTTTGGGTTTTGTTTGTTTTTTTTTTTTTAAAAAAAAAAAAGCCTTTAGGCGGTGAAATTTTTATATTTAATTTCAAATATATCCAAGTAGATTTACATGTATATGAAGCTAATATTTTTTAAACTTTTCCGTTTGTACATATGCTGCATGTTTTTATAATTTCTATACATACATCTTCATAGGTATTTTTCAGCAAAGATGAGAAAAATTATGAGAAAAGTGTTTAGCCTATAGGTCATTTGAAGTAAGCTAGCAGCTGGTTTTATTGTGGATGGTATATTTCTTGGAAGAATGTAATTTATAAATAAAAAGAACAAAAAAAATTGATTTTACATATTACAGGCAATTTCAAATTTGGTAGTGGAGGCATTAAAACTTCACTTTCTTACAAACATTATAAAGTTCAGTAAGAAATAGCAAAGAATGCCTCCACTGGAACACAAGTAGTAGTTCTTTTAGAATATTCCTATTGATCTCTTTCCCCAATAGCCCTGAAATTATTTCAATGATACATTTTTTCTAAACAGACTTTTGCATTTTTAATTATGCAATTGGACAATTATTTTTTTTATGTTGTAGTGATGCTGCTCTTACCTAGCATCATTGTTCTTCACTGTGATACTGTGTTTTTGTGTGTCTGTGCAGTGATCTATTACGCTTAGGATTTATATAGCACATTACATCTTCAGAGCATTGTAAAATCTTTTAAAGAACCCTTACTGTACTGCCTGAGGCAGGTAAGTGAGTGTTATTGTCTCAATTTTATAACTGGTATAAGTGCAACACAGGGAGCGTTAAATGACTGGCCCAAGACCACGTTAATCTGTGGTAGACCTGGGAATGGATCTCAGGAGTTCCTGGCTTCTAGTCCTGTGCTTAGACTGAGCTGCCTTAAGATTGTTCAGTGCTGTGTTAACATTAAATTTTAAACTACTGTGCAGGTTCCTTTTTTTGTAAGATAAAACTCCTTGTGCTTTGCTTTGTTGTTCCCACGTTTCACTGCTTTTATGGAATTGTTTGTATAAACTTAAGCAAAAAGTCTAGTTTACCTATACTGTACACAGAAGAATTACCCTTAAAACTGTACTCTGGCCTACTTTTTCTATTTTACAATTAAATATCTTTTCCACATATATATAGTGTAGAATCAATTCCATTTCAGTTGTTTTGTGTGTGCATGTTAGAAGGTCAAAACTGCCCTGTTTTATGCATTGGGAAAAATATGGAAAAACAGTTTTAAGCTTAGAATGGAGTTCAGATGTAGGAGGGAGGAGTGGGGAAAGAATTGCATTATCCAGTGCAAACTGAAATCTTCCTTCTTCAGACTGTGACTTGAGTTCATTGAACTGGCAGTTAGGAAGAAATCCCAAATATCCTAGTAGTGGTATAACTTAGGCAGATTTGATCCCAATTGGCACATCTTACCCCAAAATAATCAAAAGATAATAAAAACCTTGAAAATTTGTGGTGGTGTTTTTTAAAAGAATTATTTTCAAGGATATAATCATGCTCAGCTGGTACTAGGACTCGAAGCAAGCTTTGTGCAGTGACTAAATGGAAGTTGCTATATTTTAGGAGGTTATGATTCTTTTGTTGTTGGTTCTTTTTTCTTTTTTTCCTCACCACCTCCCCCTTCCCAGTAACTACACATCATGTCACTAACAAATGCAGGAACCAGTTAGCTGGGTGAAATGTGCTGGTTAGGCATTGCTCCAATCGAATTATTCTGTGACCAAAATAACATTTATGTTCTTGCATCCCACAAACTTAACTACAGTTTAATCTCTGTGAACTCTTAATAATGATAAGAATTTCAGTGTTAGTCTGAGTAGTGATAGTGTAATTTACGTCCTGCTGGAATATTTCCCACGGCTTGACGACACAGGCCTTTGTATCAAACAATGGAAAGAACCTTTCCTATTAATTCTGCTTCCTGTGAGTAAATATTCTATTCCTCATTGTCTGTAACAAAATCCTTCCAAGTGCAGGGTAGCTATACAAAAATCACTAGCAATATTTACCCTCCCTGTAATTCATTAGTACCTATCTTCCTCTAGTTCCAAGCAGGACCTGCTGTTTGTTTTCTTCTGTGCAGAACAAGAAACCAACCTGATGAAACTATCAGATTTGAGCAAAGGTGTAGGGTGTATGTCACATGGAATATCTATTGTGTAGCTTAGCTCTGAAAACATTGTTAAAAGCATTGCTCCTTATTTGCTGTTCCAAATTGAAATTATAAATGTAATTAGCTACCAGCTTGCTTTGAGCAGACATCCGTATGTTAAAGTCATGTGTTAGTTACTTGTAATGAACTAGGATCACAGTTTTTGAGAACTCTTGAGCTCTTTCTGAGCTGGTTCTGCTTGATGCCTGTCTCTTCTCACCTTTGTTCCCCTTTATGGTAGCATTTATAGTAAAGCTAAGAGATGTTCATAAAGTGATACTAAGTTTCCTAACATTTCCAGAGAACTGGGAGATAGAGCAAATGAGTATGTGCATAGTTGGGGTTTTTTTCTGTACTTTTTTCAGTGCTTTTTTATCTTTTAAAAACGTTGTATTTCAGTATATTAATCTGATGTGTGTGTATCGGAGCATCTCTGTCATATCTGTGAATAGTTCTGTCTCAAATATCTAATCGCAGCAGAAGCTGGTGAAGGTTTCCACACTGTTCTGTAGAAAGTGCTGTGAAGAAAGACCTAACAGCTTTCTAGAGTAATGAAAATGTTTAGGCTGCATTATAGCCCATGGGGCAGAAAATCAAAGCTGCTCTGAACAGCCAGTTCTCTTCTGCATGATGAGAGCAGAGAAGCTGCTGCCGTGGATCAGATGAAGGGTCTGCCTAGCTGGGTAATCCATCTCCCACAGGGCCAGCCCTAAGTAGGAGTCTGAGGTGTAGCAAGAAGAGGGAACGCATACATTGCACTGTATCTTAACTTCTTCTGGTGCTTGGTCCTAAGTCCTACTTCCCTGTCTTTGCAGGGCTGCCTGGTGTCACTGTAGAGCAAGTGAGGTTCTGCTGAAGATGCTTAGTGCTCAACATTGAGTGCCAAAGGTCATGCTGCCAAAGATAGGTCAGGATGTGTTTTCAGGTCCTGAAGCTGGAACAAGGGGGAATCCGCATGTCTGTTCTTACAAACTGAGAACAGTCTAGATGGAGAATTTGGAGGAATTCTGGAAATACAAGGCCAAATCCCAGTGCTTATACATATCATCTGTGAGAAAAACAAGCGCAGGAGGAGAAAGGGGGAAGATGCATTTTCCTAGCTCAGCATTCTAGGGTGATTTTGGTGGAGGAGCAGCATCCTTCAGCGTAACCCGGTGTGATCTGGAAGGGCAGGAAATCCATGAAGACAATCATTGCTGTATATTCCATTTCTGAAACTGTCAATAATTGTAACACCTTTCCTTCTAGCAGCAAGGGACTAACAGCATAGGGACTGGGGATGTGCAGGATCCAGATATACTCTACTCTTTGGACAAAACAATCATACAGCTCTTTTTTATTTTCTTAAAAAAAAAAAGTCCTTGCCTGCAGTGTAAAACTTTTGTGCTCTAGTGTCTTAATGACTATTGCTATTACACCTTGGTGTGCTAGACTAACATGGCTGCTTTTAATTGGTTTTGGAAGCTTTTGAGTGTTTTCTCTCCCACAGTTCTGATGTTAATGCATCGTATATTCATGATATGGATTACTGCTAGAGTTCTGAAAGATTGCTTAAAGATGGGAAAGGGTTAGCACAGAGGCAGCTCCTCTTAGAGATACACTATCTAACACATCAAAAGAACACAGATGGGAACATAGGAGAGACTGTAAAAGCCTTCAGTTGGGAGGAGTTAGATAAACACTCACCAATAACCTGCCTACGTTAAACCTTTTCCAGAATGCGTGAGTCTGAGAGATAAAGGGAGCTATAAAGGGTGAAGCAGTAGCAGGGCACCAGACCGAACTGCCCACAGCTCCTGCAAGGTTGTGGCCCAGGTTTGAAGAGGTCCTTTTAGAAGGAATCGCTATGGAGCCTGAGGAGTACAGACGGAGAGGTGAGTAATCCTTTACTTGAAATAGCTAGCATTTTCTCACAGAGAACTACTGTTGCAGGGTTGGGAGTGGTACCCAAGGATTGGATGGGCTATATACTCTGCACACATGTCCTTGAGACTTAGATCTGAGGCTGAGGAAAAAAATAAGTGTCCCACGGTTGAGATTAAATTAATGGGTTTAGAGTCAGTGGACTTGGGCTTTTGGGTCTTACATTTAAAATACTGTAGAAAAGCTGTGCTGCTGAATAAACTTGGGCTAAGGGGTTATACACAGCAGCTCTTGCCCAGCTGACCCCATGAAACCTCAGTGATACTGGCGCAGTTCTGGAGATGGGGAGCAAACTTTGGTCCCAGTACTGGAGGAGATTGGTGTGTAACTGTGCTGCTGTTTTCAGAGGATGTGAAAGGGAGTGTGCTGTAACGACAGGGAAGCATTGTGGCATTATGAACACTTCATTTCTATGAAAGGTGCTTTCAGTTAATTTGCAGGCAAGAAAATGTGTCAATCCTCTTCAGCAGTCGAATAAGTTGTACCTTTACCCTGACTGTAATGCAAAGATACGCTTGAACTATTCAATGACAACACTGACGTAATGCTCTGAATCTGTTCTGTGCCCATGAAGCCTGTTCTAGAAGCTGTGTTCCTACATTACTATTAGATGGAATAAGTGGGTTGTTCCTGTGGCTATCCTGGGAGCAGCCCTGTCCAATGCTAATGATTGCATGAAGTGCTAGTACTGCTAGTCAGCTTTCCCACAATCGAAACTCAAAAGCACTGGTTTGCCTCTTGCAGGGAAAGAGATGGTGGATTACATTTGTCAGTACCTGAGCAATGTGAGAGAGAGACGGGTGACTCCTGATGTACAGCCAGGTTACATGAGAGCCCAGCTACCAGATTCTGCCCCAATGGACCCAGACAGCTGGGACAACATCTTTGGAGATATAGAGAAGATTATTATGCCTGGGGTAAGAAATAAAGAGTAACTGTGACAGGAAAAAGTCATTGCTACCTGGGGTGAACACCAAGTCCTGGGAATGCACACATTCTGCAGAACATTAAGTAAGACTCCCAAAGTATAGAATAACTATTAGAGATGTGATGTCCACAGAAGGGTTCTGTGAGATTTCTGTTGTGTTCCTAAATACAATCTTAAGGGATAGACTGATCACATTTTTGAAGCACTTTCCACATTAAGAACTCGTTTGCTTAGAGGGAAATAATTTTTCTGACGCTAGTGAATTTAGCTTTATAAAGCCTCTCTACCTGAGGAATGGCACCACCTCAGTTTCAGAGATGTGGAAACTCAGGCACAGCAAGGTAAAGTATCTCTTGTCCAGGGTCAGGTCATACAACTTGTCTCCTCCTTGTATATAAATACTGCAGATTCTGCTATGAGAATTCGTATTGCCTAATCCAACATTATATGTAAGAAGCTATTTAAAAATTTTCCTCATAGATATTTGTAGAAACTTGGTCTGACAGAGGAGAGACACTAACTTTTAACGTGCTTACACTGGTGTCCTACATGGAATCTCCCTCAGGTTGGACTTGATGGTCTTTTCCAACCCAACCAATTCTGTCATTGTGTAGAGGGTGGCTGTGAATTGCTGTGTAGTGAAAGGCAGGCTGTGTTTGATGATAAAATGAGCAAGAGCAGCTTGTTGCAAGGATTCTTGCGCAGATAAATATTTTGATAAATATTTTTGACTGTTGTACGACGTTCTGAAGACCATTCTTTCCTGTTCAGAATCTTTGTCTGCCTGTTTAATTCAGATAAATTCCAAATTATAGCAAAAGCATTTATCTAATAACGACACAGTGTTATCATTTGCTAGTGCTGCACTCCTGTTGATAATATCTCTGGAGCTTTCTGCTAGCAGATCTATAATTGCATATATTATGATGTTGTCATCCTTTTCCATCACTTTATACAGATGCTAATCACTACATCTTGTACAGAATTTTGTGGCCCTTTCAGACTTAACTCTAGATATTTTTGTTCTAGGTAGTCCACTGGCAAAGCCCACATATGCATGCCTACTTTCCAGCTCTTACTTCCTGGCCTTCACTCCTTGGAGATATGTTGGCTGATGCAATTAATTGCTTGGGATTCACATGGGTAATGTTTGTTTTTTTAATTTTATTTTAGATGTTATTCTTCTGTGTTTGTTATGCAGGAGCAGGTCATATTCTTTCTTGTTCTGTGAGTCAGTGTAATTATTTGCTTCAACCAATTGTATGTTGTTTACGTAAATTTAAAATATAACTTGAAAAAATATAAATAGAATATATGGGAGGAAACATTACCTAGCAGTACAAGGTGAATGAAGAAAATGTACCACTAGAAACGTCTGTTTTCTAATTCTTTGCCTGTCCCACTGTGAGCATTGTTCCCTGTTGTCTAGTCTTGTTGCCAAGACTTACACAAGCACTGCAGGCAACAGAGCAGGCACCACCCATGACTGCAGGCAAGGTTCCAGTTCCAGTTCTCCTGCTCCTTTGAGAGAAACATGTTTCCTATTTTTCCTGTTCTGAGAATAATTGGTAGCCTGCCCCAGAACATCTGGGCATTTTGAATCCTTGTGCAGCAGAGAGACAGCACTGCTTGGTTATGCCTTTACACACCTCAACAGCATTCTGAAGAAAGCAGTAGAACCTGTTCATAAACCTGTAAGGAATTGATGGTTATGGTCTGTGTGGAGTGGTATCAGATTGGCTCTACACACACAGGAACATCCATTTCTAGTTTTGATAGATTTCTGTTGTTTGCCATGTAAACTGATTCTTTCACAAGTGGAGAGCTGGACACTGCAAACCAGCTTTCATCTTTCTTCTGCCGCTCTTCACAAAGCCTCGAGTAATTCCGCAGTTGGAAGGTGGATCAGTGCCCTTTGTCTGGAGAGACCACGAGCGTGTACTTCTGTGGTGAATCGTGGTTCCAGGATTTTGTCTCAGATGGTTCATTGTGACTTCTTTTTTAATGACTCTCAAATTATTGGTAGTTTAGAAGCTCACCACTGAGGTGCTGCAGATAATCTGGAGAGAGCATTGTAAGGAGGATGGTGAGAGGCTCTGTATTTGATGCTCCAAGAGAGCAGCTGGTAATGAGCTAGGAACCCAGGGCTCACCCACAACTGCAGCCTTAACATAGAGGTCTGTACTACAGAAATCCCCAAACAACTGAATTTTTATTACAGTAGCACTGTGTTCTGCTAGGTATGGGCTGTAGTATTACAAGGTTAGCTGCTTGTATATCCAGTGCTACAGAGCTTATCACCTACCTTTGTTGCATCTAGGTAAGATTTCTCCCAAGGCAATTAAAAAGCATTAATAACTGTTAATTAAAATGTGATGTGTAGTTTAAGGGTTATACTGCTGCTGTGTTTTCAGGGTGAATTACAGCCTCGTTCTCTTTTGATTTTTCTAGGCCTCCAGTCCAGCCTGTACAGAACTGGAAATGAATGTGATGGATTGGTTGGCTAAAATGCTGGGCCTTCCAGATAAATTCCTGCACCACCATCCCAACAGTGTGGGTGGAGGAGTGTTACAGGTAGGGGAGATCAGAGGTGGCCTCATCCACATTTTTTTTTCACATAAGTGCATTTTCCTCTGGGTGATAGTTTTCCTGGAGGCAAAACCATCATGATTTTCTCTATGGATCAGAGTAGAGAAAAATCCAATTAGCCATTACTTTTCTGAATTTTAGTATCAAGTATAGAAGACTATAGAATAGGAATTGCTATTGCTTTTGGGTTGAACTGTGTTATGGACAAGGAGCCAGGAATCTTGTGGCCTTACTAAGGATAAATGAGAGTCAGATTTGGTTTCTTCAGTCTTTCACATCACCAAATTATTCACTGAAGCGATTCTTGCATACCTAGAGAAGGAGCCCTTCTCGCTATCTTTCTGGCAGCAGTCCTTAGCCACACAAGAAACTCTTTTTCCTTTTTCTCTTGTCTACTTTGTGTCCCTGAGAGAAGATCAAAGGCTGAACCTTTACCTCCCATCATAAGGCAAGTATGGGCCTGGAATGAGTGCTAAGGTGGTGTTGCTGCAAGTTCTGTCAGGTTTGGGATTTTTATGGGTGATAATACACAGTTGTACAAGAATGAAAAAAACACTGCCATTTATTTGCCCCCCACCCTTAGTCCTGCATGTTAAAAATACACAGCTCCTACAGGGCTTTGTTGGGTGTTGCTGGCCCAGAGAGCTGCTCCTCAGCCAGTGACTGTCTGCTGCATCTGGGAAAAGCAAGAGTAGAAAGATCAGAGGGTGTGGGCAGCTGAGCACTTCAGTGACTTCAGTAACCCCCTGGTGAAGGCAATAAAGTAGCGATATGTTGCAGTAAATGAGCAATGTCTTTGCAGAGCACTGTGAGTGAATCAACCTTGGTGGCACTGCTAGCAGCAAGGAAAAACAAAATCCTGGAGATGAAGCTTTCCGAGCCAGACGCTGATGAGTCCTCACTCAATTCTCGCCTCATCGCTTACGCATCTGATCAAGTAGGTTCTTATGGTTACAAAGAAAACAGATTTGCTTTTGTTGTCTCACCCAGACCATATAGTGGGAACTCACACTGAGGGAAAGTGTTTACCAAAAAAAACCCCACTGCAGACAGAGAGCCTTGCAAGCATAAACAAATCCCTCTAATCTTGCTTTTTTCCAGAGGGAAACAAAATCAGTGTGAGGTGAGGTTTTGTAGGGTTCCAGCAGTCCTCAAGAGACTTTCACATGACTCATTTCTGCACTTCCTTCCTGTTTTTGACAAAGCCTTGCTCCAGTAAGTAGGTGCTGATCTCATGTTGCTTCAGCTCCTGTTTCCTCACAGCCTCCTTCCACTCAGAGACAGCCACACTCAGGGCGTTGCCTCAGTGCTGCTCCTGGTTGTGGTCTCTGTTCCAGGCCTCTGTGCTTGAGGAAACATCTACATGGTACTGTAACTCTGCCTGCAAGCCTGTTCTGTCCTTTGGCTCCTGAATGGAACAATTGTATTACCATGAGAAAACTGCAACAGGGAGAGACTCTGATCCTGATGTTCTCCTAGTATAACTAAAAGGGCTTTTTCTTGCCTACCCCAGCCCAGAAGTGAGCACACTTCAGGGGTTTTATCTTCTTATGGCAGGGAGGAGGGAATAAACTGAAGTCAGTCCATTTCTAGAGGGTCTTTTAAGACCTGAGTTTTGATAAAATGTCCCTCCAAACAAGGCAATGCGTCCTATTGATACATTTTAAAGACCATACCCATATAAATGGAGCATATGCATTCTTGGAATTACACTGTAGTATTTCTAGTTATTCACAAAGAAGAAGAAGAAACTTTCAGGCTTATTATTATATGGATTATCAGACAGACCATATCTCTGCTTTCCTTGCAACCACTGACTTTTAGAAGGCCATAACTTACAACAGCTGTTCAGCCTCAGAGCTTGCTTTCTTACCGTTTTTCTTCTTTTTCTTTAAAGGCACATTCTTCAGTAGAAAAGGCTGGCTTGATTTCTCTTGTGAAGATGAAATTTCTGCCTGTGGATGAGAACTTTTCCCTCAGAGGTGAAACTTTGAAGATAGCCATTGCAGAAGACAGAAAGAAAGGCCTAGTGCCAGTCTTTGTATGTTCAACTTTCTGGTTGGGGTACTGACAGTGTTGTGTTCTAAATGGCAACATAAAATAATGTATGAAGCATTTCTTATTGAGTTAAAATACTTTGCCTGCTTAAAATGTATACAAGATTGAACAACAACAAAATTTAATATAATTTTGTCTGTAAATTATAGCTTCTCCACTTGTAAAATGCTCCATCCATTCATTAAAGCAAGTTTGTTTCCTTCTAGGTTTGTGCAACTTTGGGTACAACTGGTGTCTGTGCTTTTGACAATCTGTCAGAACTGGGTCCAATTTGTAAGTGTCCTTTCTTCCTGTTTTTAAACTCAATAGCACAGAAAAGGTATTAAGAGATGTTTTCGTGCAAAGCCAAGGAGAGGGGCAACACTAATCAGCTGGGTTTTTCAGATGTGTCTCCAAAGATCAGTGGAGTCTGCACAAGAATTTGTGGTGGTTTCTGTAAGATTTAGGTTAGGATGCTACACAACATTTAAGACATTAAATCTGCCAAGTGATAAATCTTTAATGTTTTTTTTAAGAAATACAGACTGTACAGTACAGAGTGCAGTACTGTTGTGGGATGGATAAATAAAAACTTAACCTAGCAAAGGAGTTTTGAAGATAGTGTTTGGTAGGACAGGCTTTGTAGCAACCAGTCTGATACATCAATTTAACATAGTTGGGTTATAGATTCTGTTCTGCCATGGATTCTGACAGGCAGGCAGAAGCTGGAGACCTGCAGCACTTTCTCTTATGGGTCCAAGTGTGGCTTCTATCTCTGGTTCTGTTTTGCTCTCCAGTGTGTCTTTGTGCAACTGCATTGTACTGGGGAATTTCACTTGGTAAAAAGGCAGGTGACAGAAATCAAAAGTTAAAAAGCCTCACTCATGAGAGTTATTATAGAGTCCATCTGATTTCAGCATTATCCTATACTTTAGGGTTCTGGATCCACAGCTTTAGAATAAAACGAGATTGTCAGTTCTTTGTCTTGCTTGCTATTTTGTTGTCAGCCTGTCCTCTTTCTGCAAAAACATGGATGTAGTTTTCAGAGAGGAGAGATTAAGCATGTCCTCTGATTCTTTGTGTCCCTTACATAACAATTTCAATTCCAACAGGTGAGGCTGAGGGACTCTGGCTTCATATCGATGCTGCATATGCAGGAACAGCGTTTGTATGTCCTGAATTTCGATTGTTCTTGGATGGAATTGAATATGCAGATTCCTTTACTTTTAACCCTTCTAAATGGATGATGGTTCATTTTGACTGTACTGGATTTTGGTAAGTGAAGGCAAAATGCAACTCAAAAAGGATGATGTGCACATCGCAAAGTCTTTCTCTGCACAGTTTTTTGCTAAATGTATTTCATTCTTCGATTGATAGGGTTAAGGACAAACACAAGTTACATCAAACGTTCAGTGTTAACCCTGTCTACCTCAGACATCCAAACTCAGGAGCTGCTGTTGATTTCATGGTAAGCTGGTATTTGAGTTGCTCTTTTAAATTGCCTATAAAACGTTCAAACAGACTGCAAAATTCTTCACACTCCAGAGTGTGCTTATCTTACAGCTGGTGTTATCACATAAAAACATAAACCAAATTATACTGAGATCCTAATGCAGATTAAATGATAATTTTCAAGTGAGCCCTAGCTATGAAATTATAAAATTACTTTCAGATACTGAGATAGAAGTACTTGAGATTTTTACACAGATGGGGATCCAGCCTTGCATTTTTAGTTAGATCATTTCTGTGTATTGTATTGTTGAAGTAATTCCAACTGATGGCATTTTGGCTGGTTTTTTTGTATCTCTGATATGTAATAAAAAGGGCAAGGAGTAAGCAATGGACATATGATGCTCTGAAACAGTGGTAGAATGAATTATGCTTTTCTTCAGATTAAGGTATTGGAAACGTTTGACTTTAGATCCGTCTTACAGCAGATTTAAGTCCAGTAAAACAAAAGAATATTCACTGCCAATTGTTTCTGCAATGATCTCACCCTGGTCCTGAAAAGAGAATTGTTTTCTTGAAATCAATAGTGCTTTTCACTGGTGTGAGTGTAGAGAGAGGCAGAGAAAAACATGCCAATGAGTCCCTCTTGTGGGTAAGGAGGACCCTGCACATCATTGTGGAGCTCCCCACCAGCATTCCACAGGTTTTATCACAGTTTGCCATGCAGTAGGTATTTATTAGTTCTTCCAGAAGGGTCTACTCCTTTATCAACTCTGGCTGTTGGTAGTTGATTTGGGAAAACGTTTGGGCTGGCAGTTACATATGCATGTTACAGGAGCTGGAGTGAGCACTCACTTCCTAACAGCAGATGGGCACATCTTGATAATGCTGTAACTGCAAAAAGGTTTGCTATTACCTGGTGGTTAACTACAGATTCTAAGCTTATCTAGACCATAGATCAAGGGCAAGAGCCAAAGTGTATTTTTGCAAATAATTGAAAAATATGCAGCCAGAGTGTATCTTTGACTGTTTCCTGAGCTTAGCAGAATTTCAGTAATACAAATTGATTTGCATCGAAGGAGCTTTCTGACCTGAGCCTTGAAGCAACAGACATAGCAGTATAAGGGAACACTCCTGTCTCCTGGTTTGGCACTCACTGATACACTGTTGTGTTTTCACAGCACTGGCAAATTCCGCTGAGTCGTCGGTTTCGCTCGTTGAAGCTCTGGTTTGTGATTCGTTCTTTTGGGGTGAAAAAGCTTCAAGCTCACGTCCGACATGTATGTGAATTAACAGTGCAGAAGTGTACTATGTTCAGTCACTGGTAGCTGGCTGTAATAAATTCAGGGATGCGAAGACGTGTAACAGAAGACCTCTCACACACAAAGCTTGCATGTGAACACTACATGCATGCTGATTTTACTCTGAAGTAATCTGTAAAGATCGACTGTGCAGACAAAATATTTCCTGTGCCCTCTTGGAAGCCATAGGCAATGGAAAGCGGCTCAACAAGTCGATGCTTTCTGCACATTACTGAGTACTAGTCTGCAGAAGCTTTCTTTGAGGCAAGGGGCAGCTGTTGGGGAGGCAGGCTGTGAGGGATGGCTGAACCCATTGCTGTGAAAATACACAGGCTTAAGCCTTTGATGGAGTGTAAATACAAAGGATCATATTGTGTGGGTCAATGGTAGCTGCAGGAGGACTCTGATCTGAGAAGGCACATCGTGTTTTCAAACCTTCTAGAAAATTTGTCCAGTTACTCTTGTTCATTGTCAAAGGTTTGGGCAAATTTGAAATTCTTAGCTTTGTTGTCACTCTTCTGTTTGCTACTGTTCGTGTGTTGGAATGATGTGATGTGTTTTCATAAGGAAAGAAATTATTTTTAACTACTTAATGTAGTGTTTTACAGTATGATCGTTAAATACGTAACTACCTTTTTTCTTTAATTACAGGGTACTGAAACAGCCAAATTCTTTGAATCCTTGGTTAAAAGCGATCCGCTCTTTGAAATTCCTGCCAAGAGACATCTTGGATTGGTTGTATTTCGTCTAAAGGTAGGGCCTTTTGCCCATCTCTCTGGAATGAATTGACCACAGCTGATCTCTCTCCAGACATTAAGAAGCGTGAATAAATTTTAACATAAGAATTTGTAACACTGGAACTCTTAGAGATGTTTGGATGTCACTGGAAATTCTAACTGTAGCGTTTTTTCTTTCTTTAAAACAGGGTCCCAACTGGCTGACCGAAAAACTCCTGAAAGAGCTAAGCAGTTCTGGCAGGCTCTTCCTTATTCCAGCAACCATCCATGACAAGTTCATCATTCGCTTTGCTGTAACTTCACAGTTCACAACCAGGGAAGATATTCTGCAAGACTGGAACATCATTCAACACACTGCAGCCCAGATTGTTAGCCAGAATTACGGGTTGCACTGCATCAGTTCTGGTGATGGGGCAATAATCCCTAATGTGATGGCTAATCCTAGTTCTGATGCCATTAGTAATGCCTCTCAGCTTTATCTAGATGGAGGAAAACACAAAACACCTTCCAGAAAAATAGTAGCTCAGCCTAAGAAGTTAGCTGCAAGTCCCAGTACGTGTGTGATTAGTCAGCAGGTGAAAGGTCAAGGGGATCCTGTAGATGACTGTTATCCAGAAGATGTCCAAGATGTTACCAGGCATAAGTTAACCTCTTTTTTATTCAGTTACTTATCTGTGCAAGGCAAGAAAAAGACAGCTCGTTCTCTTAGCTGCAACAGCGTGCCAACAACTGGCAGTCTTGAGCAATGTAACCCCAAAGCAGCAGACACTGACAAGAAGGAGTCTCATGCAAATGCCAGAATTCTCTCCAGGCTGCCTGAAGAGGTGATGATGTTCAAAAAAAGTGCCTTCAAAAAACTAATTAAGTTCTACAGTGTCCCAAGCTTTCCAGAGTGTAGCATTCAGTGTGGCCTTCAGCTGCCTTGTTGTCCTCTGCAAGCCATTGTCTAACAAGTAAGAGACTGGTCCTTAAGCCCTCTCGAGGTGCAGAGAACCAAAGTTTGCTTATTCATATGCAATACTTCGTGTTGTTTTGTTCAGTATGTAAGCGGTGCCAATGACCACTGAGAAAATTCCTGTGCTTTTACTGGTGGAAACCTCGTGTGTTATAGATTAAAATGTCAAATAAATCATGGAGGCATAGAACATGAAACTCTCTGGTTTGTAAACTCCCATAAAGGAAATGCCGATTTCTGCCTTATCGGTCCTGGTAAGGGGCAATTTCAGGCTGGTACACTAGAACCAGTCTGACAAAATACACTGGCCTTAGTAGAGGGTGAACAGTCCAGCTGTTTGCACTGTTGGAGGCTTTTTTATGCCTTGAGTTAACTGTCTAAACTGCTGTGAGGACCTCTGTGTGCAGGCAATGCCCCCGTCAGTTCTGAACTGCAAACAGAAGGGTGTAACCTCTCTCAGAGATTTTGCTGTATTAGGGCAATTGTAAAACTCCCTGAGTTTAAAAACACAGATGCCCTGTCATGTCATGTGTGCTAGTTGGCTACAGTGCACAGCAGGCAACCAGTTTGCAAAAGCAGTTGCCCTTACTGTGCACCTGTGGCCTTTCTCAGCATCACCTAAGGTCTGTAAATCACAAGTACATGAGGACAGATAGTGGGAATGGTATTTTCACCCTTTCTTGTAACAAGAACTAAGGGGCATTACAGAAAAAAGGGTCTCCATGCAGCAAACAAACTTATTGCTACAGGAGGCCAATGTTTTACATATTTTTCAAGAATAGTTAAAACAGGGGGAGGAAAAAGGTATTGAGGACAGCTTGAAATTCAGAGATATGGCTGCTGAGTCAGGAAGCATGATGATTGCTGGGAAGGCACTGCTGGATGCTTGCTGCTGCCTTCATAGTTGTTTCCAGACACCTACTACCCTGTCTTGAAGGCAGCGTACTCAGGCAGATGGATTTTCAGTCTGACTCAGTGCAACTATACTCAAGTTACATAAACAATGAGTTTCATTTCCATCCCTTTATATAACATCAACTAAACTCACAGTGGGGTGCATTGAGGCATGTCTTACAAGGAGCAGAACAATTTGGCCTCCTAGCCCTTTCTAGGAAGACCAGATGTATTTTATTCCATTCTGTAAAATTACTTGCCTTTTCTTAAATCCTAGGGAAATCTAAGCCACACTTTATTATGAAGTATCTGGCCTGCCATTACTCTGTTTGCACCTGAAGGATAATATGTCTTCTTTCTTATAAATTGATCTCATTCTGTGTATTAGTTGATGCAGAAAAACTTGGAAGGCAACCCTACTGCAGTGGATGAAAGTTAATGTAAGCACCTAATACACCTTTTTATTAGTTAATTTGAGACAACTGTAAGCTTCAGTAATGTTTTTTTTTAATGACTTAGGAGTGGATAGCCCTTTAATATGAGTATAATTGTATTTGCATAAACATGTCTTACTGTCCCCACTTTCACATGCTTAGGTGCACAGTATTAACATTCACAGCATTAATGATACGTCTGTGTGCAGTGGAAAGGTAGATAAGACTCAAAGTATGAAGGGGATGAGGAGTCAGGCAAAGATACAAGTAGAGTTGGAGAAGTTCTGCTTTATTAAAACAATCTCACATTCATGATTTATTTTAGGTACTGATATTTGCTAATATTAAAAAATAGGATTTCCTGGCAAGGCTAAAATAGATGCTTTAAAAACTGAGCATTACAAAACACAGGGATTTTTTACTTGCTCACAATTTGAATTCATGTTTTCTTACTGAGTTAAAAATGTCCTGGGTCATTTGTACATACAGTTTTTCTTTGTCATCCAGGAAATAGAGACGATCTTTGATGACTGCTGGATTGAAACCCTCCTCCACTAGTTGTACTTTACGGTACTTAAAAGTTGCTGTAAGTTCAATGGCACTCTACAAAACAAAAGGACATCTCAACTTCTGTCAGCATATAATGGTGGGAATTAGATCAGATTTTCTAAATTCAAAGGGAATCCTATTAAAAGAAAACCCATACAGCAGAGAAGTCAAATGCTTACTAATAAAGTAAACTATCTGCATTCATCAGATAATAACTGAACCATGGAATGTGCAGGCCAGTACTCTGAATGCAAGTGCTGGGGCCACAGAAACATTAAGAGGCTTACCTTACTGTTTTATTTAAACAAGGCAGGAAAACTCAAGTTTTCAGCTTTTAGTCAGAGAAAATCAAGGGTTTTATCTAAAAATTTATTTATGTTTTGGAATCAAACTCCCAAATTTTTCTCAGGAGAGCAAAGAAAACAGCAGTTGGAGACCGGGCAAGACTCACTGTACTTTACATGGGGTGGCAAGACAAGCCACCAGCATGACAGGTCAACTGCTTGGTTTGTATGTGTTGTAGCTGTGTGTGGCTGGGTTCTGGTGGAGGAGGGGGTCCAGGGGGAGCTTCTGCAAGAATCAGCAAGAAGCTCTCTGCAGGCCCCAGAGAGTAAACACCAGCCAATTCAAGGCTGGAGTCATCATTAACCAAAGCTGAGCCAATTGGTGATTGTCACAGTGCCTCTGCTGAAACACATTTAGGGAAAAAACCACTAGCAGCTGCTTTTTGCCACCAGAGAGAAGATGTAAGAAACTGTGCAGACACTAAGGCCAGGGAAAAAGGGTGGGCAGAATGTGATGTTCCAGGTGCCAGAGAGAGAGAGAGATTCCCCTGCAGCCCATGGATCATGATGGGGAGCAGAGATCCTATCCTAGCCCATGGAGGACCCCACACCAGAGTGGGTGGAGACACCTGAAGGATGCTGTGACCCTGTGGGAAGCCTATGTTGGAGCAACCTCCTGGCAGTGAAAGCTGCAGCCCGTGGAGAGACCAACCCACACTGGAGCAGGTTTGCTGGGGGGACTTGTTAGTCGGTGGAGAACCAGGCTGGAGCAGTTTGGTCCTGAAGGTCGGCACCCCATGGAAGGGAGCCACACTGGGGCAGTTGGTGAGGAGCTGAAGCCCCAACAGAAAGGACTCACGGAGGTTTGTGGACTGTCTCCAGTGGGTGGGAAGCCACACTGGAGCAAGGGAAGAGTGTGAGGAATCCCCCCTCAGCTAAGAAGGAAATCAACTTGTGAGGAACTGACCAAAACCCCCATTCCCCCAGTCCCTGCTCCTCCTCATGCCACAACGGGGGTGAAGAAGGGAGCATTACTTAAGTGAAGTCTGCTAAGAAGGAAGGGGTAGGGGGAAGGTGCTTTAAGGTCTGGTCACACTTCTCATTATCCAACTCTGGTTTCAGTGTGTGCATAGTGTAGTGTGACAAATCAGAGAGTTTCCTTTATTCTGCGTTGAGTCTGTTTTGCCTGTGACACTAATTGCGGAATGATCTCTCCCTGTCCTTATCTCGACTCCTAAGCCTCTAAATACATATTTTCTCCTCTGTCCAGCTGAAAAGGGGAGTGATAGAGCGACTTTGGTGGGCATCTGGCCTTCAGCCAGGGTCAAACCACCACAGTATAACTCAAATGTTTAAGGACTGCTTAAATAATTAGACCTGCTAGCATCTGAATCATTTCAGTGAACGCACAACCCTCCATTGAGAGTTGTTTTATTTTCTTAAGTTAGGCTTGGCTATTTATTCACAACTAGCATAAAAATCTAAGGCCTCTCCTTTAGAAGGCAACTGTCTGACAAGCTTTTGTTTGTATGTATATTTATTTTGCACAAAACAGTCTGTAGATGGAGCTGCACTGAACTAGGTACACAGCTGTGTTACTATGCTGGAGGAACCCAACACGAAATGTATTTTCCACTAAGAGATCTCTCTGATTTTGTATGTTAAGATGTGCCAGGCAGACTGAAACATCTGGGCACAGTTCTACTTTCATATTGGTAAATGACTTGAGCAAGCGACAGATGAAAGATGCCTCTGCTCGTGTAACTAGAAAGTTCTCACAGAAAAGCAAGAAAACACAATCCAGATGGACACACAAAAGCTACTTAGGTACACTGGTTACCTTAATCCTTATAAAACGAGGTCTTGCATAGCTTGGGAGATGAGTGTTAACGTGTCTGTAAGTATTTTCTCCATTAAATTCACAGTCTTCCTTTAGCCGAATACATGCCATTCCTGTTCTGCCTTCATAACCTGCAGAAAAAAATGACAGCAAATAACTGGAGCATATTTAACTTTGAACTTCAGGCTAACTTTTTTTTTCCTTTCTCCTGTAAGTGAACCCTTCCTTCTAAGCCACTTTAGAAAACATACTAACATATTTTCCTTTAGACATCTAAGTGATTAGATTTTCCTACAGCTTTAGGGTGCTACATGCCACACTCCTTTGAAAGCCTAGCACCTGAATTACAGATAGCAGTCATCTTGAAAATCATCCTTTTTTCAAGTCTTTGGAAAGACACTGGAAAATCAGGTGTCAATACTCAGAGGCAAAAGTCTGTCTGCAGCAGCATTTAATTGTGTGTGTTAAATTACTTAACAGTAAATCATGGTAAATCTGCTTGTACTTGTGCTGACAAGCTCCTGCATGCAGAAAGAGGACAGAAAAGGACTAAGACACAGTTTACCATTGTTTGTTATCACATGAATGATTCATTAAGCACTGCAAAAATCCAAGTACTTCAGATTTTTTCACTTATTTGACATATGGAGAAGGATTCTTCCCTCACCTTTTGGTGGGCAAGGGATGGGACTCCTTTTGAACACAAAGTTTTGGCATTCCTTCTGTTTTCAGGGATTACAGGTAATGCAATAAGAAATAGGTAATATCATCCTTACAGGAAGTTTTATGTGAGAACTACATGAATTGTGTAAAGTTAAATTCAAAAGTAGTATCTAATGTTTAAAGAAAAGTAGAGCACAAGCACATGCTAATTTGAGATTAACTGTTTTTTTAGTTTCTTTTGAGTCTTGGCTCTGTTTGCCTTTAACACCATGTACTGATGACTCCTGGTATTCCAGTTTGTTCATTGAAAATCTATACTGTTGAATTAATGAGTTCTCAGGTGATGTATATTGTCACCTCCAGCTGCATTACTAAAGTACACATACTTCTGTGCCATGTAAAACCTAGTTCTTACATAATGTGAGAACCGGTTTGAACAGTAATTGTTTTTTTCCACAAAGCTGATCTACAGTTAGGTATTAGCACCTCTTCTTTGTGGTTTTGCAAGAGCACTGAGAATAAAAACATATCTTTCTCATTTCCTAGAGTGTAATCTGAGAAATGCATAAAGAACTCTAGACTATTTATATTGTTCCCTTTCTTTTGAAATGTCTCCTGCAAAGCAACTGAAAACACGAGTGATTTAAAGAGCAAGGCTTTAATTTTAGATCAATAGGTGTAGCAGACACATACACAATTAATGAAAAGTTTATTCATTTAAATTAACTTCACTATTCCAATAGATCATCTTGATTTATAACCAGCCTTGTTATTCTAGCCTCAAAAACACTGGGCATTTCTAGTCTCACGTCTTTCACTTTTAGTAGAGGAAACAGTGAGTAGATCCTAATATTAATAGGATCCCCCATATGTTGAAGGAAGTACTGGACTTCCTTCTAGTAGAAGGGTGGTGTCTAACACAAGTTTTGATTCCAAAATACTAAATTGTCACTGATGTGAGCCATGTTATGATACACTATAGTCTGGAAGTGTTGTACTTGTTAACATAATAAATACATATACATATATATATATATACACACACATTGTATCTGTTACTTAGCTGTTAACTTAGTCAATAAGGGTTTCAAAATCCCTCCTGCTCCTAAGACTATTTTAAGGGTGTGTAATGTATTGTGCCACTTAGTCCAAACCACTTGTGCAATGCAATACTTGGGATTTCAATCAAATCTAACCTTGTTTGATTTCAGAATCCTACATTACACTCTAAGAATGGGTTTCATTTCAACTGTCCATCACAGCCCAAATACAGTGAGGAGCAAAGTGGGAGTCCTGCAGATCCTGGGTAAGTGAGACATATAGACAAGAAAGTACCTCCGAAATACAGGAGACAAAAAAAGGAGAGGAAAGCTATCTGTTCCCTCCTTTGCCTTCCAATGTGTCTGGGAATTTGCATTTAGCAGCAGTGCCTCTCAATCAAAAAAGAGGGGGAAAAAAAGCATTTTAGAAAAGTTCGAAGATTTCCCAAATTTTTGAGAATTAGAAAAAAGGTGATAAAAATGCCACAACTTCTTGCATTCCTTCAAATTGTTAAAGGTGAAAAAGGGAGGAATTAATTTCTTAAGAGACCTTCTTGTTCTAGAAATTCAAGTCTCTTTTGTTTGACTCTCTCTATAGTAATTGCAGAATTATATTATTGTAAAAGATACAACTACGTTTATATTCGAGATACTTAATCTCAAATGTTCTTCCATGCTCCTGTTAGCATTCTTGTCATACTACATCAGTATAAGCTTCATTATAGTTTTTTAGCTTATTAATATTGCATACATTGAAATGATGGAATGTATCAAATGTAGCTTATGAAAAATAAGCTGAAGTAGGGCTGCCTATACTCTGCAGTTTAGAATAGTGATATTTTTTTAACAAGTTAATTTTTTTTTTTCTGAAATGCCAAAAAATTATTTTCCTAAAATACTTTAAGTATTGCACTCATACCTGGAACAGATACTCCATACACAATCACTTCCTGAATGCAGTCAATCAGTCCTAAAACATCTTCAACTTCCGTTGTAGAAACATTTTCCCCTTTCCACCTGGAAAACAAGCAGCCAACAGACAGGATTTCTATGCATAATACATACAGTGATCTCCAGTGGTTTAGTGTCTGAACTTAAAATGGGCTGAGCACTGAGCTTGAGATCAGAATCCACAGTTGCACTAGAATAAATAACGTAAATTCCATCCTAGGCTCTAGGCTTTCCAAGTTTTAAAAGTACAGTGAGCATGAAATCACGTTCAATGAATGTGAATGGTCTCTGACTGTTCAAAATAGCATTCCTTCATCACCCTTAACTGAACTTCATGTAGGCTCTGCATATAACTATGAAGACAATTGATAATATTACAGTAGTGGAGGTGATTTGGAGTCCTCTCTTTTTCTGACTGATGTCAGAGGAATTCCTCTTTGTCAGTCAGTAGGAAGAACTGGATGGAAATTGAAATCTGAGAATGAGTGAGAATTTTTTCTTGAGATAAGCATTTAAATAAATAAACTAACCTGAATGTGTCTCCAGTTCGATCATGGAAGTAAATGAAGTTATCATTGTCGATCATTAAAAGGTCACCACTATTAAAATATAAATCCCCTTTCTGAAAGACATCTCTTAATTGCTTCTTCTCTGTTTGCTGTTTCGCTCCTGCATAGCCACTAAAGGGTGCATATTGGGTGATCTTGCAGATCAGTAGTCCAGGTTTACCTATGAAGAGGAAAAGCATTTGCTATTTACTTAAAAAACAGCATCAATTGCAAAAAATAACTAGTTTTCATTACATCAGTGAAGTGTGCAGATGTTATAGAGGTATTTGAGAATTTTGTCAGAGTTATTTTAAAAGATCAATTGTGGAGGTACAGAATGAGTTTTGTCTTTCCCTCTCAATTCACTAGCCTTCAAAAACAGAGGCCACCTGCTTGTATTAATGCAGCAGAACAGAATATCTGAGGTCTTGTCAGGTTAGTGGACAATAGTTGCCAGGTTTCTCTAGACAGTTTCATAAACATGTTTAAAACACCTGACTCAACAGAAGCTGTGTCTACAAAGGAAACTTTTACACATGGCATCACACGTGTCTTTAGGAGGAGTCCATTGGTACAGGCTACTTCCCTGTAACTCAGTTGGTATGGGGCAGCCACCTTACTCCTCAACCAAAACATTCAGTTTGATTTAGGAACAAAATATTTGGGTTCAGTTTGCTTACTTTGGATGCAAAATATACCAAAAGGCAGCTTAATATGTTCTTTAGTCTTGCATGTGCTAGAGCTGGGGTAATTTATGAAGGGGGCAGGAACACTTTATGTTTATATAAATCAAAATTCAACCTCTTGAATTACATAGAACTTTGCATGGATATTACAAACTAGAGTGAATTTTATCTCTATCCAAAATAAATTACAGCCTATCCTCACTGAGCCTGGGATTTTTACATTTTTTCATGTGTTTCTCTCTTATATTTCATCTATTTTCCAGGTCTCTGCAGATCAACAACTTAAAACACTGGCTGTGTTTATGTAAAGATGGAAAACATATGTGCATATCCCTCCACATCCCAACTCAAGAGACTGCACAGGGAGAGTCAGCATAGGAGAGTGTGCCTGTAGGGCAGACCTGGTATATTCCTCAGCAGTGAGAAGTTAACTCAGTTGAACCTGTCACTTCTTCCTTTATGCACAGAGATGGTGAGCATTTCTGTTCTCACAGTAACAGCTGCACTCAGAACGCAACATGATCAGAAAGTATCACAAGGATCTAGTATAAACACAGGTTTGCCTGTGCCAATATATAAAGCCCTCCTATGTTATTAAGATACATTATAAAGAAGTATTTTCATGTGTGTTTTTTCTATTGCCAATGGCAAAAAAAGTTTTAACCACTGCTGAAGAACTTCTGTTTTAAAATGTTTCTTTAGCAGCATGTTAAGTACAAAGTCTGGGACAGATTAAATAACTCCTGATGAAAGTCAAGATCTGTACTCAAAAATGTGTGTCCATTACTAAAACTATACAAGTTATTAAAATCTAAATGTATAGATGCTGCATTCGCCACTGTGCTTTACAGTAGTACTGTGCATACGAGAATATGTGATTTGTTATGTATTTTCTAACTTGTATTTAAAAACCTGGCTTACTCAATGACAATTGTTAGCATCTTTCCAGATAGAAGTGTTACAAAGAGATGCAGTTTTTAAAAGTAAATACCTTTCTGCAATGTCTTAAAGCAGTTAAGATTTTACCTTTTGGAACTCTTACGCAGTATCCATTTGCATCTCGGACTGGTTCATCTTTCTCTACGTCATATTGAATCAGCTCATAGCGTAAGATTTTCTAGTGAAAATTTGCAAAATGTATACACACATGAATAGTCAACCTCTGAGAAATATTTTCAGGATTATACTACATAGTCAACTGTCTATTTAACAGGAGCCAAATTCATCACATTTCAACTGGATGTGCTGAATCTAAATGTTCTTTTGCCTGAACTAGTGAGAGATATCTGTGATAGATAGTTATCTATCTATCTATCTATCTATCTAGAGCTGCCACCGAACTTGGGGAGAATGTTCTCCCTGATCAAACTCATGACTGGGCCCTGGGTTCTTCCGAACTTGTCATAGAAGTGGCCTGGTATCTGCTCTTGGCAATTATACCAAACTTTATCTAGAAGTACAAAGGTTTTGTTGTTATTCTTACCTTCTGCAGGCAGTTTGCTCTTCCCACTGCACCAATTTTTCCAGTGTAATTAACAAAAGAAATGTTTCCTTCAGTTGATGCATAAAACTCCAAAATATTAATATTTCCAAATCTTCGGATAAATTCCTTCCAAACATCAGCCCTTATTCCATTTCCTATGGCAAGTCTGACTTTGTGATCCTGATCATTGCTTCTCTAGAAATAAGAAACAGTCATAAATCCACATTTCTGCTGAGTGAAAGCTTCCATTTCTGGAGAACTCTGAAGGAAGTTTCAGTCTAAAAGGGATGAGCAAATTCTGAAGTAAAATATGTGCTGACATCACATCATTAACACTTAAGCTCATGAGTGTGAAGTACAAAAGGAAATTACTGAATAAGTTATATATCTAACTGCAGTTAGTAGCTAACTTGATATGGATGAAGACAGGAACAAGTATGGACAGAATAAAGCTCTGGGACCACGTTAAACAATTTTGTTTGTAAGCCTTGTGGTGGCTTTCTGCAGAAGAAATTAGCAATTACCCTGAAATTAGCAAAAGGTTTGCAGGATTTAAAATGGTGTTTGGGTGGAAAGGAAATCCCTTCTGCCATTAGAAGTGAAGGATTGAGCCTGCTAAAAATTCTGTTACCATATGTCCTATCAGTTTCTATAGTGCTATTAGAACTAATCTACAGCCTAAAGTGATAAACAGTGAACAAGGATGACAGTTCATTTATGTCTTCTCTTAGATGTTTATATTTATCCTCAACAACTGTGTCAGATACTTGTAACTCATCAGCATCTCTAATATGCTAATGAATGACAATAGCCTGGAAAATTTTAGCAAGATATGGGAAGTCTCTTTTATCCCACTTTTTGCCTTTTTCTCCAGCTGCTTCTTTTACTACATAATTTAATAGTATTTTCAGGCACAAAAAGTCTTTTTAACTATATACTGGCTTCTTAGCTTGCGATACTTGTTGAAAGAATAAGACCTGTCAGCAACAAACTTGAATGCAGAATAAGTATGCTTGGTTTATGTTGTTCAGGGAATACACTGCAGAGGGCAATGCAGTAGATGGTAGGAATAGAAGATAAGCAGAGATCACTGACATTGGAAAATACTCTTTCAAGGAGTGATTCAAGAGAGAAATCTGGCCATTAAGACAAACGTGGATTGATTTTATTATGTGAAATACCCAGAAACGACAAAAAAAAACCCAAAAAACCCACAATAAAATTGTTACAATTTTTAAATACTGTAAAACTTTAATTATATTGTAAAATTTGTATTTTATTTTGGACCTAGTCACACGCTTCTTGATTTTTTTATAGTTGGTCTCCTGCAAAAGTCTAGAAATGGATGTTTAAACTTAAACTACAGAAGTAATAGCTTAATATACAGTTGTCTCTGTGATAATGGAAGATCTGCCCATAACATTTTGGAACAGAAACAAGTTTAAAGTAGAACAATTCAATCTGCTGAAATTCCACATAGAGTCACAGTTAATGAAAGGAGGATGGAAGGACTCAACAGTTCACCCTTAAGGTGATTTCTCTAATCCTTGGACTGTTAATTTGTTCTGAAAGACTATGCAAGTTAGCTGGAAAATCAGAAAGAAAACTGTGACACATACAGAGTTTTTTTCTTCGGTACATGTGTAATGGAAAGAAATGATATCACAGACAGAAGTTAACGTGGTTCTTGCTTATGTGCCAAGTTTCTCATGGGAAAGGCTGTCTCTGTTACATCTGCAATAACAGGCCAAGCCCCTTTGACACAACAACAGTTTAATCCTATCCATTCAGTCATGTTCTTGCATTCTTAAAATGTTAATCCCACCTTTCTGGGAGACTTGTGCACTCAAGGCACGTGGGTAGATGGGATGAGATATTAAGCTTATAAACCTTGTTTATGTAAAGTGTTCTCTCCACTTGTGTTGAATTCTGTGTACTGAGTAAACAAAAAATCCTTATATTAAATAATGAGAGCTAACTTATCTGTGTCTCAAGATCTGACCTTTGTATATAAACAGCCACCAATAATGAGTTATCTGTAGGAGAGCCTCAGATACCACTCAACTGTATTGTTCAGTGGGCTTTGGGTTCAGTTCCTTGTTTTTTGTTACGAATCTGTTATTTTTTAACAGGTCACTGCAATGGTTAAGCTAAATAGCTCTGTGTGGCTAACATTACCAAACTTGCCCTGTTTGGGATTGAATTTATACTTGGCAGCAACCATACCTGTCTCTGAGATACTGGTAGAATTCAAAAATTGAGAGTATGCCCTGTGAAGCAGTTGTATTTGTCTGCACATGCATGCTATCAAGAAACACAACTCTATTAAAGAAAAATAATAGTATATTGGCTCATTCTTTAAGATTATTTTCCTAGAAAACCCCATTTTGTATGAAAGGACATCATCTAGTTTTTTCACTTTCCCCTTATTTTAGTCATACCAGTTGATTACTAACTACTTATGCATGCTTTGCTAATTGAGATTTTCCATGAACTGCAGGACTGATAGAATTTATCACCACCCTTAATTATGTTCAAGTGGCCAGTTTCTTTAACCATTTAAATCTCTTCCACCCACAATTTTTTGATTAAGACTACTGGCCAGATACAGAGATCAAGTCTTCTGATCATAATAAAAATTTATTTTATTAACTGCTTGTTTTGGGCTAACAACTCACAGATAAATAATACAAAACATACCAGAGATCTAATTTCTGAGGAATTCTACTGATTTTCTGTAATCCTGGCATCAGAATGAAACCTCTGTATATTTGATATTTTACACACATACATAAATCACAAAGAAACTGCAGACCTGATTCTCTGCTCTGGCTTACAGTTATGGCACTAGGGAGACTGACAGATGCCACCTTTGTTGTTACTAATTTCTAATTGCTGTTCACTAGGCCTACCTCTGTGAAAGTCATTCTATGCAAGCACACTTTTTGAAATTAAGGATTAACCTGCAGGTTCTCAGCAGGAAAAGTGCCTATGAATAGGCACCCTATGAAGACAGTACATAAAGTGTATGTTCAGAAAGGGTACTCTTTAAATAATCATATTAACATTTAATTGGGGTTCACCTGCCTGTCTTGGGTTAGGACATTTATCTACAAACCCCCCAAAAATAGCATTACCCAAAACACAGAACCTTATTTTTTGTTTGCAGGAGGAGTGCTCCTGTCAGGGAAGTGTTTTCTCTATCCATTTTAATGGAATGCCATTTAATGAATTGCCATTGATCCACTACTGAAAAGAATGATTAATTCAAGCCAAAAATGCAACACCCCTCCCCTTGAAAAAAAGTTCATGTTAGTATGCAGGGAGATCACAGACCTTTTTAGGGAAGGTTTTGTTGGAATCTTTATTTCCCCTCCATTTACAGTTAGATTTTGAACATAATATAACAAATATTCCCAGTAATTTAATTAGCAAAAAAAGAAAGGCAGTTAAAATTACCGGTGGCACGCTGCAGAGATAGCGCAGCACTTCCCCAATATACTGTATCACTGTGACGTTGTATTTTCTGCAATCATCCCAGAACTGGCTCGCTGAAAATCTGGCACGTAAAACAATAGTTGCACCTGCATAGAAAGAAGTAAAACAAACAGCAGAAGGAACAATTCTTATTATATAATAAGACCATACAGAATTTCTTAGCACAGCATTGTAGAAAGCTTTTAGAATTAGGGATATATAGCTTTTGGAAAAAAAACTCTTCCTGAAACGTACTGAAATACAATCCATGTTGAATAATTCTTTTAACCTCTATTTCTATTCATCAGAAGTTAAAGGCTATTATTGTAGATAAAACTCAATACTAATTTACCCTAAAACTGTGAAAAGGGCTGTCATGTAAGAAAGGATATATCCTGTTCATCAACAATTGTACAGAGTGAAGATCTGTGTAGATGACAGAGAAATGAGAATGCCTCTTCACTTAAAGAGTTTCTGCTAACAGAGACACATACAACCAAGTATTTCAGCTCAAAGTTCGGTATCTGGAGAAAAGCTTAGTGTATCTATCATCATATCTCTGCATGAATTCTGCAGGGAAACACGTTCATCCATACTGGTTAAATGCACTGCACCTTTCATGATACATCCATGGACTCCAACAAGGAGGGCAGAGCTATGGTAGAGGGGTAGAGCAGTATACACAATATCTTCTGAGGTAACGTTGCCAGCATCAAACAAACCACAGGCTAGCATTATGCGCTCATGGTTAATCACTGCAGCTTTGGGAAGACCTGTTGAAAGTCAAGCAAAAAGGTGTGTAACTTCACTGGAACAGTAAACATAGTAAGACTATTTGGTTTCACAAGGGCTTAAGAGAAGTTTTTTTCTCTCGTTTACTGATGCAAGTGAACTAATGTGAGATAACAGATTGTCTTTCCTTATTAAAAAAATCACAGTGTCTGAAGGAATGTCTGGCCTTCTATAGAGTTCTTTGTGAATTTACATTACCTGTAGTACCAGAAGTATAAATGTACATTGCAGGACTTTTAATGGTTATATCTGATCTCCAAGACAATGGAGTAGGCTCATCTGAGGCAGCATCTACTTTATCAAGAAAGCTCTCAACTCCTTCTGTAGCGGATGTCTTGCTTAAATAATAAACCTTAACGTTCTCTTTCTTCAAGAATGGCAGTATTTCTTCAACAGATTCCTTCAGTTCTGAAAGAGGAGAAAAAAAGTATTATAAGAAAATTGTGTATTATTCTGTGAACTGTACTACTGGTGCATCAACGTTGGCTCAGCAGCTTTCATGTTTAGCTGCCACTGGAAAAACTCATGCTCAAATGACTTCAGCATCCAGCAAAAAGGACTGAAGAGGTAGCATGTCTCCCTACATAAACTGGGAGCAATTTGTTCTGATTCACTGCAGCAGGAACTGAACTGCAGAGGAGCAATTCAAGCACACCTCCCCTTGCCTGCAGACTGTGCAGGACCCCAAGGGAGTATCACCAGCTCCAGATTGCTACCTTCCCTCTCCACTGTGGGGAAGTGCCTCACCTGGTAAGTGCCCACACAAAGTTAAGTGCTTAAATCACCACTAAGTTTTATGCAACTTATCTTTCTCAAGTCCCAACAAAAATGGAAGAAACACTGAAAAGTAGAATGCAGAGTGTCTTAGTAAATATTGGTTACTGCTGAAGCTTGGACTCCTAGAAAGTTGTGTTCTGCCTCTCCCTATGCCATCTTCTACATGTGTCTTGATTAATCTCAGTTCTCCTCACATCCCCTTGGTATCTCCAACCAACAAAAGCATGTGGTTGCAGGTATGTGCCATGAGTAGACTAACTCCCTATGTGAGTCCTGTCTGCCTTTCTCATATTGAAGCAGTAATGCAGGTCTCTCTCCTTTACCAGCTGCCAGTCTCAAACAAGTTGGAAAGAATGTAGTTGTCCCCAAGACTTTTATTCCCTTAAGAAGACGGATAATGGATTCAAGTGAAGATAATGAACCAGCTGATGCAATTGTATATACCTTGTATAGAATAAAAGCCTTCCAACTTGCAGGCACTTCTACTTGAACAGATAATCCACAGGATTTAAAATTAATCCCCAACACCACTTTCACTGAAATATCATAATATAAAATTTTCCATAACATGTAATTTATTTTTTAACACTTCTATTTTACTTCAAAGAAAAGAATAAATCAAATGTTACTAAGTCAACAAATCTCTGAGGTGATTTAATACTGAAAACTAAATCACCTCTCCACACTAAATTGACTAGATAAACCCAAGATCGACATCAAAAGTTTGTCTTAATTGCACAAAAGCAGTAACCTTAATAAAAGCATTACCTTTTCAGGTCTGGCAGACTGGAATTCCTCATCAAACAGTTCTCTACTCCTGCTGTACCTTTGGTCCAAAAACCATGCCAGGATTACCATAGGTGCCCTGTAGCCACCAAGCTACTCAGGAAAATCTAACAAAAGCTTGTTCTAGTGAACAGGTAAGGAAAACTCCAAATACTCCACCTGTGCTCTCCAACACTGTACAGATGCAGGACTGCACAGAGAATAAATCTGGATAGGAGGAGAGTTCTGCTCCTTAGATGCTATCAGGCATGGAGGAGACAAATGGCAGCCTTTAAGCAAGCATCTAATGAGCTGGCACTTTAAAGATAAACAACCCCCAATAAACTTGCTCTGAGATAAATAACCCTCCAATAAACTTATAAATCCATATTTTATTGTAGGTATAAGTAACTTTAATGACATATAAACTGTATTAATGAATCCAGCTTATGTGTTTTCAGAAACTTATCTGTGCAAGCACACAGGGTCTCATGTGATGGTAAGTTCTGATGAGAAAAAGTTTATCTGCTGCTCATAGAAGATGAAATTTAATAAAGACAGAGAGAATTGAGGTCCAACAGAAAAGACCTAGACTTCTTTCCACCCCTCATGTCAAGCAGTTACTTGTGAGGTCAAGCATGTGGTAATATTTTATGAATAAGACTAATTTGTTTGTTTTTCTTCCAAGCTGAAGGCTTTTTTAGAAGATTTCAGGCAAGTAAGTTATAGAGGAAAAAATACATTTCCACTCCACAGCTTTTCCTACAGATGCTAATAATTCAAATATTGTTTAATTTTGAAATTTCAGTAATTGCATAAAATTTATCCACACTAAGCCAGAAATCTGTCACAAGGGGTGAAAACTTGCTTTGAACTTCTGAAGTTTTGGGGCATATAAAATATTTCCATTACATATTATAGATTAATAAGTTCTCCTATCTAAGCTGCAATGGAGCATATATATATTGGTGTAGAAGTTGTTAACTCTAGACAGATAAAATTATCTTCGACTTCTTACATGGTCAGTCATTCATACTGTATGTGTAGACACACAAACATACATAAAGAACTGGCCATGAAATAAGGTGTCTGCTCTGTATGGAACAGGGTGCAGCTCTCCATTTAAAACATACAAATATGTCAAAGTCTCATCTGTGGAAAATGATTATGGTTTGTCTGCTTGGGTTCACGTGTTTTTCTTTGAACTGAAACTTGACGAAAGTTGTTCTACAGGCTGCGACAGCCCGCATGTCGCTAAGTCGCTGTCCAGCTGCACCAGGAGGATTCTCCCGTGCTGCCTTGCTTATCTCTGGACATCTGCATGAACAAACCCGTCAATTAATTATCTTGTTTATGACTCAGGGCTCTTTTATTTCCAGGTCTTTACTATTAAACAGCTAACAAGGTATCAGAGCTCAACGCCCACCTCTTGTACTCGAGTTGAAAACGAAATCACGTTGCTAACTGCCTGGAAACCTTTGCGTCTGCTCTGCAGCACTGCCCGAGTTCACCCTCGGAACAGCGCGATGGGCACACAGGGCGTCCCTCCGGCCCAGCCGCTCCCGGGCGAGGCCCAAGGGGCGACGCCGGCGCTGCCGCCCCGCCACCTCTGCGCACCAAGCCCGGTAAGGAGCCCCGTCACCGCGGGGCAAGGGGGCGGCGCGTTAACCGAGCAGCTGCCCGCGGCTCCGCTCCCCGCCGGCCGAGGCCGGTGCTTTCCTCACCTGGGGTCGCCAGCAGCACGGTGGCCGTGCTGCTCTGGAAACAGCGCAGCAAGGACGCGGCCCTGATGTTGGAGTTGAGGCACGCCATGGCGCAGCCCAGCTTGGCGCAACCCAGCCAGACCCAGACGTAGGCGGGCCGGTTGCCCATGAGGAGGGCCAGGCAGCCGCCCGCCCGCAGCCCCGCGGCGTCGCGCAGCGTCCGCGCCGCCTGGCTGCTCCGCCGGTCCACCTGCTCGTAAGTGGAGACCTCGTCACCGAAGAGCAGCAGCGGCTTGTGCGGCGTTTGCTGCGCCCGCTGCGCGAAGACGTCCAGGAGGGTGCCGGCAGGCCGGCGGGCACCGGCTCTGCGCGCCCTCCTCGCTACGCGCGCCATGGCGAGGGCGAAGCGTATGTCCTGGAAGAAGTAGGGCCAGGCGCAGCGCAGCAGCAGCGGCAGGAGCAGCAGCCCCGCCAGCGCCGTGCACAGGGCGGGCAGCATGCCGCCGCGCGCTCAGGCACAGCCGCTGCGCCTCGCGCCCCGGCCCGCGCCCGCCTCCTCACAGCCCCGGGGTGGCGGGTCCCGCTGCAGCCGCGGCCCCCTCAGGTGCGGACTGGCCGCCCGCAGTCGATCCTTCCCCCCGGAGGCGTTGCCTCACCTGAGGGCGGTCGCTCCCCGCCGTGGCAAGGGGCACCCCATCCTATCCGCCCCACCCCGACGACCCTCCGTAGCGAATGGAAGAGCAGGTGGTGCGAGCCAAGGTGGAGCCGCAGCCTGGGTGCGCGCGGGCTCGCTGCCTGCGTGCCGTGTGGGAAGGTGGCCCCAGCGGTGCAGCAGGAGAGACACGAATTCAGGGTGGGAGCTTGGCGTCTTTTCGCTGTGATCAGGAGGCTTCTCTCGGAGGCTGAGCGCATCCTGCATGGGACACGGGCCATCTGCACGGTCCCTTGTGAAGCTGCAGACACCAGTGGCGAAGGCAGCCGTGCCTAGCCAAGGTTCACGCCGGGAGAAATGTGGGGGGGTGAGGCTTTTTGGCATATTAAGTGGTGAGCTGCCCCAGGAAACGTGTTCCTATCCTCTTGTACCGCCCTGGTGCTATTCCTCACCGGGTGGTTAAATAGTCTAATAGGTAAGCAACAGCTGAGACAACTGAAAATGTGGAGTGTGACTTTATTTTATTTTATTTTTAAATCAAAGCCCCCACATTTATTAGTATTCTAGATGCACAAAAGGAATTTACAGTCTCAGTCTCTCAGTCTTGCTCTGGTCCAAGGCTCAGAGACACATTGGTTGCTCAGACAACCTTGGAGCAAACTCCAGGAATTTCACCCTCCTGACTTGACCTGGCGACCCAGGGCTTTTCTTGGTGAAGCAGCCATTGCTGTGAATAAGAACTACTTTTTCTGTCTTATTATTTTTAATTTTGTACTCTGCTAAGTGCCACTGGGGACCGTTTCCTGCTGTTTTGTTCCTATTTTATTATAAAAGTGGATATTCTCACCACAAGGTGAGTTGATTCAGGTCCTTGATCTATGAGGAAGCTTCCTTCTTCACTGCAGACTTTGTTTTCCCTGCCAGATAAATTCAATTTGCTGCTAGGTGAGCTGTACAACACCAGTGCTGGATGTTCACGCAGGGTGGGAGGGGACAGAGCTGTCCAGTTAGTTTAGCTGTGGCCAGACCTCCCAGGCAGCTTTTGCAGTTGAAACCAGACTTGGTAGGTTACAAGTGGCTTACAGCCAGCATTGCCTTTCCTGCTCACGTCCTCCTCCCTGCAAGCCAGTGTTAGAACTCATGGGATTGAGTAAGGAGCTGGTTCAGGGAGTTAGCACAAGTGGAAATTATCTGGTTTATGTCTAGGGTAAATGTTGACTCTCATTAGGCTTTCATATTTGGATGAACTTGGAATAGTTTTTTACAGTTCTGTAACAGAGCTACTGTTTCAAACTGGTGTCTCAGGTTTAAGAGTTATTCCACAGCTGTAAAAGCTACAGAATATTTTTTAATGCTTCTTTATCTGATGGTAACTGCCTGGGAGAAGTACGAGAATTCAGCACACCCTATTTGCTACACTCACAACCAGTCTTTCCAAAGCATTGCTGAACTACCAGCCTCTTGCTCGGAAGACTGTGTAGCAATATTGTGCTGTGGTTCTGCAATGGGATTTCTGAAGGGTTTTCCTATGTAACCTTCCCTTCTTCAGTTACATCTCTGACTTCCTGCACGGGCAGTGGCGTTAGTTCTGTAACTTTAGTAGGGGATGGTAATCAACAGCCAAAAGCCTCAGGTTAATTGATCATGAATGTTACCTAGTGACATTTTGAAGGACCTTTGGCTGTCTTACTATCCAGGACTATTTAAAAAACCCCAACTTGTACATTTTCACACAAGTACTTGGGTTGCTGGCCAGCTTTTCCACAATATGTTGCTCTAAGCTATTCTTTGAGATAAACACTTCCAACTCTTCCCCAGTTAGTCTTCATGCAAAGGTTTTCAGCTCTGTAAAGACTTCAGTCATGAGCTAGTTAGCTTACCCAGACAGTTAAATTTCAGAGGCAATACTTACTGATGCCCTACCTACCAATGGCAATGAGAATTCAGCAGTTTAGTTAGCATTACCAGGCATTTGGATAGCCTCTAACATTTACAAACCCCTAGCTACCTGTACCTATAGTGTTCCTTCTGATACTTTTGAGTTATTGCTAAGTTTTGTTTTGTTCTCCAAAACCCATATAAGGCAAAGCCCTCTTAGGAATTAGTCTGTGCTGCACACTGGGACAATTTGTTTTTCTTCAGTAATCCCAGGGCGTGAAGGTGTGTTATGCCACTGCTAGATACAGTTTTGTTTGTTCAAGTATTTCTCATAACTATAGCAGCTTTAATAGTTAATTAACTGGTAATTCATATATTGTCTGAAGTTAATATATCATAAAATGTGTCACATGTGACGTGACTTTGAAGTGGCTGGTGCTTTTCTGTATTTTAAGTTATTTTGTGTGGGAATTACTAACCCAGGCAGGCTATTTTGTGCTTGACTAGTGTTATGGACTGCTATAGCATCTGTTGATATTTTTGCTCAAACAGCTGTCACTTTGGCTATAAACTGCTGTCTGCTTCAGGGTTTTTTGCTGAACCAAGTATCAGTTTAAATATTATTAGCCTAGGGACAAGGAGTGCTTTTTTATTGACTTAGCTGTTTGGTAGGTTTTTTAGTTCAGTAAATCCTATTTAATACCTTTTCTTCTTTTTTACCCCCTTTTTTCCTGTGGGTTTTTTTGGGAGTGTCTTTTTGGGGTTATTTTTCCCCAGTTAGCTACTCTAAATGCAGATTTTTTTTTTCTTTTTTTTTAGAGGGCTGATGGGGCTTCCTATGATAAGTTTATTGTCACAACTTCTGAATCTGAGATGAGCCTTGGGCAATGATGCACAGGCATACTGTGAGGATTAGTTGCTTAATGTTTGCAGGGTACAACGAGCTATGATTATATGGTGCTGACTATTTTCTTGCTCCTGCCACAGTGGCAAGTAGTGCATAGGTTCCCCTTGAGTTCAGCTATGGAATCCTGATCGCTCAACAGTTGCTTTTCCTCAGCTTTAGACTAATCTGTTTTACTAGAATCTGTTTTACCAATAGAAAATATAGTTAATGAAATTTATTCACTACTCTCTCTTCGTGGTTTCTGTGCTCTACTCACTTGCTTTTTTCCTGCTTACCTCTATTTTCAGTTCTTTGTAGGAGTCTTGTTGCCACGGTGCTCATTTGCACTATTCACAGAGCAGGAAAGGAAGGAAAGAATGAAGAGAAAGTAAACCTTGTCAGATGCTATAGAGCTCCTTAGATGTGGGGAAGAGACTGCCACTCCGCAGGTTGACACTCGAGGCTTTGCAGGGTTTGCCCCAGGCAGGGACATCTTGCTTTGATCCACGAGATGTCAGCAGACGGTAACAAGTGACTGGAAGTTAGTATTAAACTGGCATTTAAATTCGCTGTACTGTTAAGGAGAAGGTACATAGGCAGGGAGCATGGGAAAGCCCAGCACTCCTTGTGCTGGCTGACCATAGGATGCTCCAGGCTGCAGCATTTTCTGTGCAGACAGCCTCCTCTTTTTCTTCCCCCTTTTTTTTTTTCTTTTAAGGTTTGATGGGAGAACCTCACCGTAATGGTACAAGGCAGCATGCTCCAGTCTAGCTAGCTCCAGTGACAATAATTATACCACTGAACACTTACCTAATTACTGACAGGATTCAGACTGGATGACTTGTGGTTTCATTGAACCTGTGTGATGGGTCAGCTGGCTTGGTTCTTTTCTTCCTTGTTTCTCCTGACCTTTCCCCAGGAAAGCCCCAAATGCATATTTTTCAGGACTACTAAACTGAGGTCTTTAATCTTCAGTTTCCAGTTTCAAATGCCTTTCTGCCCCATTTTCAAATACACAGCTACTACAAAGGTTTGTTTGCAGTATTACCACAGTGTTTCTCTAAGGTCACAATCAGATGAGACAGTTGTAGCTGATCTAACTCATTTGTGCTGCCAAAAGGGAAGATTCTGTTTCCCTTTCATCCTTATGTGGCCTTGCAGTTCTGCTGCTCTTTTGGCACTTCAGTGATGAATTTAGCTCACCAAGCCAACAGAAAACTATGTTTTGCTGGGTGAATCCTCTGCTGACTCACTGGCTCATCAGGGATGAGGAGATAATAGGCAACACCTTGATCTCCTTTCCTATGTGCTACATCTTAAATTCTCCTTCTGTTCCCATTCCACTGGTGAAGGGCTGCAAGTTGTCTTTTAACAAGGCAAAATAATTTTTGTAAATGTAAGAACAAAGTTCATAGTCTATGGGAGAGATAAATCAGTGAATCTACTTGCGGCAGAGTTCAAGCCATTCCATTTTTGCCCTCCCTGTCTGGCAGAGGTTCAGGAGATGAAGGTCAGTGAAATACATGCTCTGGCACAACTTAAACTGTGCTAACATCAGCAGTATATTGGTATTTTTCCAGATCTTTCCCCACTTCTAAGGGATGATGTTTAAAAATTTGTAATGAATCAGGATTTCTAGTAGGTCAGCTAGGTGAGCTGACTTGCTGGTCCAATCTGCAGCTGATTTGATGCCTCTGTTCACTGCAATACTATGCAATCATCAACCTTGAAAAAAGTCTCCTTCAAATTGTGTGATTTGCTCCTGTGACCCTGGAATTTCCAAGAAAGTTTTATTTAATGGAATACTCAGGTCCCTCCACAAAGTAGATGTTACAGGGTGCCCTAACTTTGCTGCACTCTGTCACAAGCTCTTTTACATTCCTCTATGTTAATGGCATTGCTTTTAAAAGATAAAAAAGTTGCAAATGGGCTGTGAATAAATATGCCGTGACTCATTAGACAAAACCATATAGTTTGTCTAAATTTAAATGCAATATAATAACTATGGATCTTAGCTACTCCATCCTGCATATGTTTAGTAGTTTCACCCACTGGTTAGAAGCATATATGGGATCTTGAGAGAGGACCTGGTCTTCAAATTCTCTAGTAGATCTAGTTGGAGATCTAACCATTTTGCAGCAAAGGCAGAATGCTTCTATTGTATATGTAGCACTCAGAACAGATTGTGTGTCTGTCTTCCCAGCAGTAATTGGTAACTAGATTCTTGTCACTGAGCCCATCCTTATCTTCCATGGATGGACATGTTTGGGATTCATCAGAACAGATGTGCTCTTCAAGATCAGGGAAGGGAGCTGTCAAAGCTCAGGAATTATCTCATCTCCTAATACAGAAACTCCAAAGGGAGCCTTGCTCAATTCTCATTCATGGAGTTGAGATAATGTTTCCATCCCATAAATAGATTTTGAATTCTGTTACTTCATTACAGACACAGATCCAAACTTGTTCAAGAGCTATGTCAGTAGAAGTTAGTTCAGAGTTCAGATTGTTAGGTTAGTACAGGTATCCCAGTCGCTTGCAAGCAAGCTCCTTGCTCTCTCCTCTCTGCTGAGGGCTTGTTATCTGTCAGGAACTAAAGTGGCCAAGGGAAGATGAAAGGGTAAGGGTTAAGCAGAATGCTTAGATGAGCTTTGACCTTGGGAGAATTTAAAATTACTCCTTTCCAGCAAAGTTTGACTTTGCCTTTTTTTTCCCCTTCATTTCTGATGGAAGAGTAAATGACATCCACCTGTCCAAATCCAGTGTTGTTTTTTATCCACTAACTTTAGAGGTAAATCAGATTCAGCATAAAACTTGTAATGAATTTATGAGATCCTCTGAAGGAGACTCTCAAATCAAACCCTACTTGTATGATTTGTTACAATCATAGCATCAAGACAAGCTTATACAAGCTTAAACTTTTAAGAGGTGTTGCAACATGGGCAACATTGATAGATGCTGCCAACAAGAACATCAAGTGGTGGAATGTGACTATCAAAGAACTGTATTTTCTCAGAAAAGGGAAGGGAGGGGAAAAGAGGCTTTATTCTCGTAGTCTTTACTACTGCATAGTAGTAAAATGAACAGATAAAATCTGCCCCCTAGTTTAGTCTAACGGTACTCCAGCCTCTTCCACACAATTAAACTGCATGCATGTGCTAGAAAATAGTAACTGAGTAACTGCTTGTCTGTCAAAGGGAATATTCAAAAACTCAAGAAACTGCACAGAGTGACTGTCGCTTATTCCTCTTGTCAGGGAGTCTCTTCAGGGCATTTTGTGTCTTGGTATAGAAAGGAGAAATAGAGGAAGTTAGGGGTTTTTTTTAACATTCTCCTTAAAGTAAATAAAGGTCTAATAACTTTGGTGCATTTGGCTGTTCCCTCCAGGAAGCTCGGGATGCATAGGAGGTTGTTGGAGAGCCAAGGCTTCCTCTGTCTTCCAAGAAAGAAAACGAGTGGATCAAATGCTAAGTATTAGTACAAAAATCATGCAAAACCCCCTTAACATTAGGAGGTCAGTAGCCTATTTGCAGTTGCCCCTCACACAATGGTTAAAGGAAACAGAATTTTTGAAACTTGGTTAGATGTACAATGTGATATGTCTATGATCTTAACTGCAGTAGGAGTGAGACTGAAATCGTATGCACTTGGTACTTCAGGGACACAGCAAAGTTATATGAATAATTTCTATAACTACTCTTCAAGAAAGATGTGAAACAGTCTCCAAATTGTAAATGCTAATGCAACAACAGGCTATGTTGCAACACCATATATTTGAGATTCAAGAGATTTCAAATGTCCTAGAGCCATGAAGTTCACTTGGCAGCCCTGACAGAAAGTATTGTCACAACACTGACCCTAGAAAATGTTGGCAGATCGTGTTACTGTATACATGGAAATAGTGGTCTGAATGAAATCTATCCTACCAAGTGATGTGCCTTTTGCTGCATGAGCCTCCTGCATTTTTCAGTAGTCAGCACTACACTGCCTCTGGAAATGACAGAGTGTCAAATGTCATGGATTATGATCTCCAAATCCTTTGCCTTCATAGAGCTTTCTTCAGCTCTGTCACCTTTCTAGAATAGAAACATGACATCTAAAATTAAACCAGATATCCATATGTGTGTTGGTACTCATGTTTATATGCACATACAGTGTAGCTAGTCAGAATGTGGATTTCTGCAAACTCTGTTAGGAAAAGAAATTAATTATTAAATGAGCCATTTCTATGACGTAACATGATTTGTGAGTAGCAGCCAGAAGGACGGTGGAAAGTCCTGTCTTTGTGAAATCAGCTGGATTCAGCCAACAAGGACTATTTTATTTGTTCAAAGTTCCAAACGTTTTTTTAACTACTTTTAAGATAAAAGTTTTGTCTAACAATTATCTCACCAGCTCTCTGTCACTGTGTTTGCTATTTCAGTTGTGACTTCTATCTCCTCACTGGCCGCTGTCCTGTCTACCACCTGTACTGTTTCCCTTGCTCAGTTAGTGAGCCTTGCTTTGAGTGGGAAAATATAACTCTGCTTTCCTACTTCCTTCTAGTATTACAGCTATCTGGTTCCCAAAAATGAATTAAATTATTTCCTACATGATCAAACATGCTTGAAATTTAGTGCAATACATATTAATACTGACATAGTCTTTGGGATTACATGTCTTGAAATTAATTTTGACTGTATGTGTGATTTTATTGCATTTTGCATTGAAATTTTGAAGACTTTTTAGCAGAAAAAGATGAAGAGCAATATTTGCATAAATAAAATAATGCAATAAGAATGGAATTATACCAGTGTGGTAACCATCTTACAAGACTTTAATCTATTGCTTCCCAAGGTTCACATAGAAGTCATCTTTCAAGCAGATATTTTTTTCATCTTTTGATTTCTTAAAGACAAGGAAGGTTTTAGTCTGGCTTCCTAAGAAAGTAAGGACATGATTATAGGTTGTGTATGTGTATATGTCTGTGTCTGTTCCCTCCTTCCCCTCCCTGTAACTTGAACCTGTGGACTACTTCCAGACAAATTTGAGAAAGGGTCATAGGTCTCAGTGGTATTAAGTTCCTACAAGGTTTGTGATAATAGCTAGCTGGATAGGAATAAAAAGACCCCTTAAGTGCCCCAACTAGCAGAAGGTTTGCAGAGCTATTAGATACATGTGCAGTGGAGATTCCTTATGAATCTGATTATGGTAAATACCATCCAATTTATGATTGTGATTTATCATTTACCATATGAATTGCACACAAAGGAAGAAATCTCTTTTACTTACAGGAATGTTTCATTCTGTAGTCAAAACTTCACTGTAGCAGATTGTGTTCGGTCTGATGGAGAATCTGGCACTTCAGCATGTCACACAGTAGAGATGTCCTGAGAAGGAAGAATAGAAAATCTTTCAAAAAGTACCCAGAACTGGCATTTCAGGAAAATGATATGATTTGTCCTTCAGTAACTATGAAAGATAAAATAGTCAGAAGCCAAGTAGAATTTGTCAGCAAGATTAGAGATTAAATCAGGTTCAGTGAAGCTAGGATTAGGGAGAAAGGAATTCATGCCATTTTACATATGTAACTTGTTTGGTTGAGTAAGGGATTAAATATATATATTAAATGTGAAGAATGCTAAAGAAAGATTTTATATTATTCAATTAAAATTGAAATATTTTTCAAAGGACTTTGAAAACAGTACATTGATTTTCAGCCCTTATTATAAGTCACAAGTTAAAGTAAATTAAAGAAATTCTTTTAATTATGCGTACCAAAATATTTTTACTGTTTTTTGAGTTCAGAGCTGACCATAAAATTATGAACTTAAAGGAAGGGGGAAAAAAAGAGTAATTTTAATATTTTGAGGTGCATTTATTCTTCTGAATAGTCCAGACTTCTGAACTCCAGGAAGTTTAAAAGTTGCTTTCTAAGAAGCATACTGGGTTCTTCTATGTTGTTCCTGATAGCTGACAGATAAGATTTGCTGTGCCAAAATCCCTTCTTGTGGGTGTAGACTGTTGGAATTTAGCAAGCAGTATATTTGACAAGGCACTAGAACAAAATGAAGGCTCTCACAATTGTATTGTTGAACAGAGTAGGTTTCACTAAAGTAAAAGTAAGGATAAGCAAAAAGTGTTGAATATATGTAAATGTTAAAACCAGTTCACACTGGATGCTTATACTGATTTGCTTTAATCAGTAATGTAACAGAAATACTGGTAAGAGAGAATAAGAAGCCATTCCTTAACCTTAAACATCATGCCCCTCAAATGCTTCAAGCATGTTGCTATACCACATTGTAAATTTAAACAACAATGTACACTCTGGAAGGCAGGACCTCAAGTCCTAGAGAGATGGAAATTCACATTGAAACAATAGTATAATCCTTTGAGACTTCTATTTCTCTAATAGGTACATGTTAGAGAAATAGATATGTGAGACTGAGGCCTGAGTTTATACTTTGATATTTGCTATCCTTGCTGCCAAGGATAATTTCTTTCTACTACATGTCTTTCCTAATTCTGTGGTTTTAAACTAGAATTTTACTACTTAGTATCTTACTCTCTAATGTTGGGGCAGAATATTGTTCTTTGCTTTCTGCAGCCATGTTGCTTTAAATGGGTTATCTAGTTATTAGAATGAGATAGTTTTCTATAAATTTACTAAGCACCTTGTGTAATGCAAAAATGATGGCTGGAATATCACAAAAAATGCATAGAGCCTCATTTAAAAAAAAAAAAGGAACAAACAAGTTGCTATTTAATCTTTATGGGCCAGATTTCAGCAATAGCTATGTGAAGCTCCTGTTCCTGTTTCAAGTTAACATTCCAGAAGAAAATATCTTTATTAGATCAGCACATAATTTTGAAAATAATTGGCAAGCCTTTGGGTAGTGAGCTGAGCTTTCAAGGCATTGCAATAATTCTAGCAATTGTGTGTAATAGCATTAATGATGTGATCTTTACAATAAGAATTTGGATCCACTGAGTTCAGCACCTGCTTAGTCAATCACAAGTTACAGAAGCTATCTTATATTTGAAGGAATGAACTTGGCTTTATTTAAGTTTGAATAAACATTACTGGTGGCGTGCTCCATTATTTGTGTCACTGTTAAAATGTACATTGGTAGATCAAGCCCTTCTTGTAGAAGAGGAGGAGGAAGATAGAAAGAGCTACCTAGTATACAAAAAGCAAGAGGACTGTCGTTTCGATGCCAAAGAGGGAACTGTGGGGTATGACCCTTCTATACACCATAAATGTGAACTGTATGAAGTCTGTATTGGATGTTAAGGGCTAAGAGTATGTCAGCACAGAAATACAAGCGATTGCTTAAGGAGGCAAATGAGATGTTTTCCAAGTGACGGGGAAGATGGTCAAGTGATGAAACATAGGGATACCACTAGAGTGCATTTTAGATAGTTAGTGCATTGATGGCATTGTAGGTATCAAGACCCTTGTGAGGGCCATCTGGGGGTCAAATAACTGCTACTCAGTAAAGTCTGGAAGGAAAATGCTGTTTAATGTGAGTAAAGGTTTCAAGGTCAGACCATAAATGTGCCAATTAGGAAAAGAAAATAATTTCTGTTTTGATTGTGCATAAATGAAGATTGTTTATGTTCAGGAGGAACTATCCCTAAGAAAGGAAGAAACAGACATTTGAGATATGGGAAAGAATGTTTTAACTGCAAAAAAATGTGGCCAGAAAAAATGCAGCCCAGCAGGAAAACAAGTAAATAGTATAACATTCATCACAAAGCTCATTGTAATGATGGCAAGGACAATTTTAGGGACCCTATAAAGTAGCAGACATAGGTAGTAAGTAGAAAAAGAAGTATTGTGCAGAGTCAGAAAAACTATGTAAACTGAGTTGATAAAGAATGATCCAAAGGTCCAAAACTAGCTGATAAGTTGAGAAGGACATAAAAAGAAGCAAGACCTTTGGATTTAACTACAAGCCAATCATTAATTTTTTTAGAAGGTCAATGTGAGTAGAGTGACCTTAGCAAAATCAACTGAATCAAATAGCAAGCATTTGAGCAGAACTAGCATAAACTTAGGTTTTTGGTTGGTTTTTTAATTTATTAACTGGTAACAAAAACTGGTAACATAAAAAGCATTCCTTTTTTTGGTAACTAAACAGAATATCTTTGTATCCTTTTCAGTGTAAGAGTAGCATTTGAGGCAAGTGTGTTACAAATTAATCCTAAAAATCTGAGTTATGAAGAACTTCTGCAGTCATATGAAATAGGTTAAAACATGTTTGATATCATACCAACTAAAACGATTAACTTTGCTCTGAGGAGTATGCAAATTCATAAAGGGAGAACTCCCACTGTCCTATTTTTCCTGGAAAGGTGTAGTGTTTACCTGTGCCAAAAAGACAAACTGCTGCATGAATAATTACCCAGTAGAGTAAAACTTGCCTACTCGCATATCAAAGGTGGTTTTAGACTGTAGCTGATTTGCTATATCTAATTACCATAGTTTATGTTTTAGTATATGTTAACGCTATTGATATTTACCTTTTTCCTGCTATAGATAATGTCTGCTGAATTCACCAGCACTACCCATGATCTTATATCTAGAAGTAATATTAAATATCATGTCAGTTACTAGCTCTGGGTAGCAAAGTGTAGCCAGAAGAACTGTTGAATAAAGCTGAAGAAGTGCTAGGCACTGTATCAGAGATAAAGGCAGAACTAAACTAGTAAGGTTGAAAGAAAGATGTAGATTTCTACAATAGAGCAATTCAGGCAAATCTAATTCTTGTTATGCCTGCTTTTTACCTCTGTAAGGCAAAATCAAATGCTTGAAAAGCAAACTTGTATGTAAAGTTGAGAAAATGCAGAATAATCTATCAGGCTAAGGGGGATATCCTCAATATGAGTACAACTGGTAGAAAACACTTTTTTTTGTTGTAGAGTGCAGTTCTGTTGAGATAGAAGCATTTCTGAAGATACTTCTGTTGATTTATCATGGAGGGATTTGTAGGGGAAAATAACTATAGGAGCTAACCATTTTAGGCTTTCATTTTAAGATTACTTTCCATCATATCACAACGTGCATTTTAAGAAGCCGGGTTTGAAATTGTTTGGGATACTCTTGAAATACCCTTTTGGTAGCTCTTAACGTGAATCATTGGATTTTTTTGGTAAAATTGGATGTGTTTTGTCTACTACAGGCTTCATGAAGAACATGCATTTGTGATGACTAAAAATATCCGAATGATGCAATTGAGCATACTTTTAAGAGAAGCATTTTAAACCTAACAGGAATTCTTCCAAGTCAGATTGCTGCTGAAGGGCCACCTGTGGAAATGAACCCCGGGTATGCTGAAAGAAGTTTTGGGGATTGCCTCATCCTGCTGGACCGCGCCTCCCAGGGCCTCTGCAGCTGCTCTTTCGACCCCACTCGCGGCAGTGCTGAGCTGTCCCTACACCGTGAGCACGGGGGTGCCGTGCCGCTCCGCTCCGGGCGGGCCCTTCCCGCCGGGGCCCCGGGTCCAGCCGCGGCACTTCGCGGGCAGACGGCTGCCGCCCCCAATATGGGCTCCGCGCCTCTCCGCGCCCCCTCAGCCAATGGGCAGTGCGGCGGGGCGTGGCGGGCCGCTATAAAGCCGGCGGGCGGGCGCAGGGCGTCACCGCGCTGCGGAGCTGTCCTGTCCGGCCCTGTGCTGCCCCGCCGGCAGAGATGCTGCGAGTGCGGTGCCTGCGCGGGGGGAGCCGCGGAGCCGAAGCGGCGCATTACATCGGCTCGCGGGTTGGTGCCGCGCAGATCCGCCGCTGGGCTCAGGGCGGCCTGGGGCTGAGGATGGTCGGTAGCGGGGAGGGCCGGTGCGGTGCGCCCCGAGCGCTGGTGAGGGGTGCGGGACGGCTGTCGGTTTCTTTGGGCTCACCCATTCATCCTCCCAGGTCGGCAGTACAGGGTTCGGTGGCTCCATGTGCTCCGATGTCATTACCCTTCTAAACCGAGCGCCTTTTAAAAGGCAAATTGTCCTCGAACCTTCTAGTAGGCTGTGAATAAATTAGAATGGCTGTAACAAACAGGGTGTTTCTGTTACTGCATCAAATAATGTAGATTGCTTTGTGATTACTGCGTAGGGCACTCGTGGACAGAACCACTGGGCTTTTGCCTTTTATAAGGGAAACTTAATTTTCATTCTTATTTTTATTTCAAGCTTGGAAGAGTCTTTACAGGATGGGTGCAGCAATCTTTCCAGAGCACCCAGGCAGCTACAGCCTCCCAGAACACCTGTGCTGCTGATGACAAGGCTACTAGCCCTGTGCCGAAGGACTGTCCTGTTTGCTCATACAATGAATGGGACCCTCTGGAAGAAGTCATTGTGGGAAGAGCTGAAAATGCTTGTGTCCCACCTTTTTCTGTCGAGGTTAAGGTAAACAATGAAGAAAACCCCAACACCTTATATAGGAAATAATGTGTTTTTTATAGATACAGCTTGCTTAAGCTTTACAGTGTACAAGGCATGGTGATTACTATTGAGGATTCTTCTTTCAAAGTAGTTTACATTTGTGAAACTACAGCATAGACTTGTTGTAAGGGGATCTGTTTTTATCTTTCCACTTTCAACTGAATTAGCTGTTTTAACAGAAGTCAGTAGTAGAGAGAATGTCTAATATGTGCAGTCTGCACTAGTAATATAACCCCGATGCTGTCAAAGTACGCACTCTAACTTTTAAGATAGTTGATAGGACTGATGGAAGTTTAATTGATCTCAAAACTAAGAAGGGCTACCACTCAAAACCAAATAAATAATGTTTTCTACTTAACATGGAGTGCTATAGCTGTAGACTAGCAGGACCACTGTGTTCTATGGTATGGAAATACATACTCCTGTATTTTTCAGTGCCTAAAATTAAAACAGCAACCTAAATCATGTTTCTTTGTTCTCTGAAATGTTGTATTTCAGAACAGTAATGCTCAAACAACGGGCTTGCTCCAGAGTTTTACTGTTTGTTTCACCTGAGCTTTAAAGTTGCTAAGTATGGGTTGTTACCTGCATTTGTGGGGATGGTCTTGAACTGTTCTCTTCTAGTGTCACAATACAGTACTACCTCCAAGGCAGCACATAATCTGTGGCTATCTCAGCAAAATGAGCTAGCATGCTACCTCTGCTGAAGAGACCTTATTGAAATTTTGATGAACATCTTGACAAAGTTGACCAGAAGACCTCAGTTTATAAAAAGAAAGGGATTTTTCTTGGTTTGATGTTCAAGGAATGGCAAACAAAGATACTGAAAATATGTTGAAAGTACTTGGTATGGTAGTTTAGAGGAAGTTTGGGATGTACTTGTCGTGAAGACTTCTCTTCCCCTGGCCCCTTTTGTGTTTGCATATTTTTCTTTAGAGTCTGAGCTATGAATCTGGGCAAAAATGGTTGGAGGAGTGTGAATGAATTACTGCAGTTTCATAGTCCTGATCCCCATGTGGAAGAATAATATTTTGACTTCCATTGGGACATTTGAGATGATATCTTGGCCCCAGCAAGTACAATGAAAACTTCACTTCTGCCTTAATTATGACTTTTATTTACTCCTTGAAAGCTGAAGCTCAGTTATGAACCTCTGGAATCCTGTTTCAGATACTCAAAAATATTCTAGCAGCTGCAGAAAAAGAAGCAAATGAGGATTGGCATTTCTGATATGCAAGTGTATGTATGTGCATTTATGTACTTAAAGCTGCCATAATGAATGTACAGAAAGAGTAAGGAAAAACATGTCTCTTTTTTTTTGTTTGTTTGTTTTTTTGTTTGTTTTTTTTTAAATGAGGCAAAACTCTCTAGTGGCCAAGGGCTTGCTTCCCTGTCAGAAAAAATAACTGTAACAATGTCTAACTTGCTGAGAAGTGTGACATGGTATACAGCTAGCCTGGTTCTACTGCCTATTAAGCTATAACTAATCAAGTGAAGTCAGAACTTAACTTTCTGTTACATGCCATATCAAAACCTGCCTGTTAGCCTTATTAAATAGCTGAATCTATAGCATTTGATGTGTTTATATAGGTCTAGTGTAATAAGGACTAACTCTTTCATGGTCACTTGGCAATACTAGACACTACATACTAACCGAGGTGTAATGTAGTCTCTTGGTTTTCATCTGTAAATGATGAGACTTTCTGTAGGACTATGGCTAAAGAGGGGAAGAGACATGTAGAAATACTTGCTACATTATTTATAATAGTATTTCTGTCAGTAAAAACAAGTAATATAAGCTATTGCTCTGTCTATATGCAAAAAGAAGAGGAAATGATATCCTGAAAATCCTGTCTGAAAGTCAAACCAAACTTGCAAGTGGGAATGAAATGTATACTTATTTTTCTACACTCCAGGCTGGCTTTCCCATTTTTCCTGCTGTTCCTTAGAGGACTCTTTCTTGGGCATCATGCTAAATGTGTAGAAACTCTGAACATTAAGAATTGTGTTTTATGCATCTATTTCACTCTGTCAAAATATTTGATGTTTACTCTATCACTTGCCTGTCCTTTTGTTTTAGGCCAACACATATGAAAAGTATTGGCAATTTTATCAGAAATTTGGAGGCCAGAGCTTTCCCAAAGACCATTTAAAAAAAGCAATTGCTGAAATTGAAGAGATGTGCAATATTTTGAAAAGAGAAGGTGTAATTGTCAAGAGGCCTGATCCAATTGACTGGTCTGTGAAGTATAAAACACCTGATTTTGAGTCTACAGGTAAACATTTTTCCATTGTTGAAGGCGTTGTCTGTTTAGGCCTTGAGACATTTTGGATGCCCTTCTTGTTTGGAGTAGGTTTATTGCCAGTGGTAGAAGAGGTCAATGATGGCTTTATGTAGCCATGACTTTGAAAATCTCCATAAATGGAGATTCTATCACCTGACATGTGGACTTGTTTCAGTGCTGTGTGGATTTCCTAATGAAAGACTTTTTCCTAATACCTAATCTGAACTTCTCACACCAGCATCTATTGACAGATTCCCTTGCTGTGTTGTCACTGGCACTACCAATAGTGTTCATCTGTCATGTTTCACGTCCCTGAAAGCACCTGTAGACTGTTACTGCTTTGTCCCCTACTTGCCACATGAAATAAGTGGAGGTTCCTTCACTTCTCCCAGGTCATGTGCTAGCAGTAAGCCCACCGTGACTATCTTAATAGACACTTTGTGGAATCTTGGAGTCTGATCCACCTTAAATCATGGAGGTCAAAACTGGAAACAGTTTCCCAGGAGGATCTTCACTAGTGTCAAGGAAATTGGAATGTTTCTCTACCTACTGGCCACCTTCCTCCTTGTGGCTTTGGTTATTTGCAGTAGAGAGCACACTGGCTCACACTCAGCATTCTGTTAAGTGTAGTCTCCAGGTTCCTTGCATGTCATATGTGTTTTTAAGTTGTTCTAGTGAAATTTATATTCATTAGGGAACAGATAATATTAAAGTTTAATGGAACTGCTTCCTGCGCTAGTTCTGTGTTCTATCAAGTTCTTCTGTATTATAACTTTTTGAAAGGATGGTATATAGAGAAATGAGTCCCACTTGGAAAACTTGCTACCCATCATCACCTTTTAAGGTAATCTGAATAATTAATAAGCATTTGTCTAAGTAATTTCTGTTAACCAAATTATGAAGTGGAAGCTTATGGATTGTGGGTGGCTTTCAATATGAGTTTGTTACAAGTAAGAATTTGTAGCAAAAGCTTCATGAATTTTGAATTAAAAAGAAGTTCACTTTGAAAACTTTACTGAATAATGTGATGATCTCAAATTCTGCACCGATTTCCTGACTTTGCCAAAGATTCTTTCTGCCATTCTTTCGGATAGAAGTAATAGCAAAAAGGAGGGCAAAAAGTGAATAAGCTGATGAGCTGAGAAAAGCATAACTGTTTTATAGCTTAATGGCCTTTTCCCTGCCATACATCCCTTCCCAGGTATGTATGCTGCTATGCCAAGAGACATCCTGTTGGTGGTAGGAAATGAAATTATTGAAGCACCTATGGCTTGGCGTGCTCGGTTCTTTGAGTACAGAGCATACAGACGAATAATCAAAGATTATTTCAGCTGTGGTGCTAAGTGGACAACTGCCCCCAAGCCCACAATGGCAGATGAACTCTATGATCAGGTATGGCCATCATTTTTCTTCAGAACTTCTGTTCTGGTTGTAGAGAATTTTGTTGATACTTTTGACCTGATAGATAGGTTTCACAAAACTGAGGAGGGGGTGGGAGGGAGGATAGAAGAGTTCTGAAATTTTTTGCTTTATTTTTGGGTATGCAAATACTCTGTAGCCTTTCCAGCTGAAATTGAGAGTAATACAATCCAGGAAGATGTGTCTATTGAGTAAGTCTGCTTTGAGTTGTTTTGATTACTGGCTGTAACTTAGCATTACTAAAGAAGAAGGAATGGTAGAAAGACATTGCAAAGATTACTTAAAAGAATTAAAATTCTATGAGAATGTCCATATGTCCTGAGTGTATCAGGTAAGTGGGAAAGAATATATATTTTGTCACAGAAAGAAAACCCTCATAATCCTTATTTTGCATGATGATTAGTATTTTGAAAGCTACATAATAGTGGAGAATCCAAACTGTGAGTGTTTGCCTTCCAAATATTTAAATGAATATATTCTTAATTTTTTTCCTTCGCAACCATTTTTACTCAGACAATTTTGCTAGTTTCCTATAAGCCCCTAAATGTGTTAGGGCCTTTGTAAAAGCATCCACAATAACTGCAATAAAATTGGTTGTGGAATGATGATAACTTTCTGGGGACAGTGACTTCTTATCAATGATGTGAAGTCCTTTTTAAACAGAATTACCTTAGAGCAATCTGTCAGTATCATAAGCCTTCCAGACTCTTTTTTAAAGTACAGAAACTTACCCAGTAGTTTTGTTTACACTGTTTTTTACACCTCTATTGTTCTTAATTGCATTATTTAATTCCAGAATCTATTCCTGAAGATTGACCTTCTAGTTTGAAGTACTGCTCCACTTTAAAATGCGTGATGAGTAGGGAGTCCACCTCTGTTAGATAATATAACTGCACAGTGACAGAAACACTGGTATGCAAGCTTTGTTGGACATATAGTTAAGCTCCACTGGAAACAAATACTTTTGATCCAGAAGCCAGATTATTATAGTTAACTTGGTATAACTGTTGTCTCTTACCACCTATTCATGAATATATATAAAAAACTATTATTTAAACTTCCACATTTATGCTTTTTGGTTTTTTCTTCCTTTTAGTAACGAGTAAACCAAACCAGATCCAAGGAACATTCTAGCTATCAATATAAACACATTGTCTTAATTTCAAAACACTCTTCAGCAGCAAATAGTTTGAAAACTTTCCCTTACCTTCTCCAACCTACAGTTGTTTTTCCTTTTCCTGTAACTAGGATTATCCAATCCGCTCTGTTGAAGACAGGCATCAACTGGCTGCTCAGGGAAAATTTGTAACTACCGAATTTGAGCCATGTTTTGATGCTGCTGACTTCATTAGAGCTGGAAGAGACATCTTTGTACAAAGGAGCCAGGTAAACAAAGGTTTCTTCCAACAGTTTTGGTGTTTGTGTTAATGATTGATACTTGCTTGTACTTATGTCTCTTATTTTAATGCTATTCAGGAATTTAAAGAGTGTTGACAAAACTTGCTATTGGTAGAATGTCTGATATACAGGATGAGACTGTTTTACAGCTAAGGGGTTAGCTAAAGGCCATCTATTCCTTTGGCTTTAAATATTTATTTAAATAAAGCCTTAGATAGTCTAAGCTTGGATGCAGTTTATATTCTAGCCTAGTGAAACTTACTCTGATTTGTTTTCAGGTTACAAATTACATGGGCATTGAATGGATGAGGCGACATCTTGCACCAGATTATAGAGTGCACATAATATCCTTCAAGGATCCTAACCCTATGCACATTGATGCCACTTTTAATATCATTGGACCTGGTCTGGTGCTCTCTAACCCAGACCGTCCCTGCCATCAGGTAAGTGTTGCAGAAAGCAAAGTCTCTTGTGTTTAAAAATGACTCAGTTGCATTAGGCCCCTGCTGGATAATTGCCGGTGCACAAGTTTATTTCGTATACGCTTGGATATTAAATGATTTAATTTAATAGCATTCAGACAGTTGTTCTAGAACTTACAGGTGTATTTGCATCCCGACTCTAGAACTTTCTTAGCTGTGCAATGACCATTGTTCTCTTTCTGCTACTGCTGTGTGATCTCTTACTGTGAGGCTAGGCAGACGTGTCATGTGTTTCTTCCTATGGATGTGGTTTAATTATGATGGAAGCGATCTGTTTTGCAATAATGTTGTATCAAAGCAAGTACATAGGACATGCTACCTCTCTGAATGTTTCTACTAATACAATATATTAATAGTATCCAAAGAGAAATCGAGGGTTTTCTGCTGCTCGGATGAGTAATCCTTCTTTTTATTCCTATTTTGGAGGCCTCTCTTTTGGTATTGCTAATTGTACCAGGACAGGATTCTGATAATTGCTCAGGCATTCAGCTTGGAATAACTAAGTGAGAAGTACTTTGTCAAGAGTAGGAAAACAGGAGAGATGCTATTCATTATATAAAACCTAGCACTTCCTCTGAGAAAAAGTTAATATTGCTAAATAGTGCAATCAGATCAGAAAGCCTTCCTGAGACTAAGAGATCATTTCTGTTACAGATGTGTTACTATCAGTGCTTGAGGGGTTTCATGAGAAACACCAGGAGCTGTACAACCATATGGAATAGCAGAGCAGATCCTGAATCAGAGGGATAGAATTGGATGCATTAGAGATTATTGAACCACGTACAGAGTATAGCTCTTAGAAGCAATATTAGTCTCTTAGCAAGTGGCTTCGATGTAAATGGCCTCCTGTAATATCCATGGTGAGAATATAGTTTTAAAAACAATCACAGTCTCTTGCTTCCCTTTTGCCTTCCCAAACAGGTTATGAAAACAGTCATAACCTTTCTTGCAAGAGGAATTCTTGGTCTCTCTGTTAAACCCGTTTGCTGGGACTTTTTGCCTGACAAGCTGCTGTCTGTAGATAGAAAAGATGGATGCAGCTTTCTTTCATATAAAATGATTTGACAGTTCTGGATGATGGGGAAAGAGGGGGTGAGCGTGCATGGATGAAAAGGGTCTTTTCTTAAAATGCGGACTGGCCAAGCTTGTCACTGAGTTTTCAGAATCGGAGCTCCACCTCGTGGCAACACTTGAATAGAAAGAGTATTCATACAACGAAGAGCTAGGTAAAAGACAGTTCTCTCTAAACAAATTATCCTCTTATTTTTAACTTAACGTGTGTCTCTAACAATTACACAATTATTCCCTGGGATGCATTTATTTTTTCCCCCTTTTTAACTAAAATGCATAATTTCCTATGCAGCACGATGCAAACATAATTTCATGTTGTTTTTTGGTGGTTTTGTTCCTATAAATGACAGTGTATTTCACATTAGTGGCTTTTACAGTGATATGGGAAAAAAATAACTAAAAAAAAAATTATACTTTTTTGCTGTTACTAATGTCTTTATTTCACAGGCTCCAAATTCCATGTGTTACCTTGAACATACCTTGGTATACCTAGCATGTGTAAAACCAGGAAAAACAAATGCTAGTGGCATGTGAAATTTGAAATGACTTTAAAATGCTTGTATGAAAACTAGGTTTGCAGGTGGAATCTGAACGAGGGCAATAGTACTGAAGAGATGGAAGGGGATGTCACATACATTCATGTAGCCTGAGAAAGTGGCATAGGTTGGAGGGCATAACGTGATACTTCAAGAACCCTGTTTAGAATTGAATTAAATTGCTCTTTCAGATTGAGCTCTTCAAGAAAGCAGGCTGGACTGTGATTCGCCCCCCAGTGCCACTCATCCCAGATGGTATATTCATTCTTTCTTTTCTAAGAATATTCATAAGAGTGTTAATATAGGGCAACATTGCTATAGTAGAAGGTTCATTCTCATGTGTTTAGATCACCCACTGTGGATGTCTTCTAAATGGCTCTCCATGAATGTCCTAATGCTGGATGAGAAACGTGTGATGGTGGATGCCAATGAGACATCAATTCAGAAGATGTTTGAAAATCTGGGTATGTCCTAACATATTTCAACATATAATTAAAACCAAACGGATCATGATACCAGCTGCACACATCAGGTTGAATGGAGGTTTTGTTTAAAGCAGTCAAAGCAGCCAGCACTGGAAAAGGTACTCAAACAATTGGATTAGTAAGTAAGAATCATTCTGTAATTTCTGAATACTTAAGTCATATGAATATGGACTTCTTACAGCTTGTGGCCCCTACAGCTTGCAGCAAATAAAGGTATGCATAGCAATTAAAGTTACTGCTAGCATGCTTTTTAGCAAGCTTTTTTTTTTAAAATGCAAAACTGTCCAGTATGGAGGTCAAAATTTTGTCTTAAAGAGGTTGAGTATGCATATTGCTGAGTGACATTGAGCTGGCTGTCCTCACTGCCAAAATGCTCTCAGATTTTTCTAGTTTCAAACTCATTTTACTTTAAACTGTTGTACTGAGATCACTGAATCCAGGTATTTCTGCTTGCTCATGGAGAATCTCAATCCTGTGCAATGTAACATCATGATAGGGTGGAATTCCTTTAGGTTTGTAGTGGCAGAAGAATTGTAGTTGAATATGAAGTCTGAAAGTCTTATCAAGCACAGCTCACTGCAAAGACAAATCATACAGACTTAAAAATCTGAACTCAGGCAGATAATCCAACTGCTTCCATCATGCTGTGAGGGAAAGATGTAGGTAGATGTGCTTGTGGTTCATGGTTAGTAGGAGGCTGACCAGATTCCTTGGTGCTACAGGCAGCTGACTTGCTGCAGGATAAGCACGTGATGATGCAAAAGTTGACAGGGTAGAAAGAAGACTACTGGGTAGATAACAAAATAAAGGAAGTGAGGGATCATTGTATTGTGGAGTAAAACTGCTACTGGGGAGTATTATAAGACTCCTTTAAAGGGAGAAAAATTATGGTAAGGAGAGAATGATCCAAAGGTGGAAGATAGCAATTGTGAATCTCTAGAAGAATTGGTGTCATGGATGTGAGTGCACTTATTGAAGCTTCCCTCAAATCTGAGATGATAGCAGGTGAGAACCATGCGATCTAATGTTTTAATCTAATTTTAAAGACTGCCCATACAGCTTTAGTGAATCATTTAGCTTTAGTGAATCATTTAGCTTTTCAATCTGAAATTGTTTTAATTCTCTGTATGACCAAGGACCTGAGGATTTGTAAATGCTTGAAAGTTCTTAAAAAAAAAAAAAAAAAAGAAAAAAAGAGGGGGGCTATTATTGCTAATCATGACATAACTTTCACACATGAACTTCAGTCTGTGTGAGTTCTAAATACACCCCTATAGCCAGTAAGTTCCTGGGACTGATATGGGTCTACTGGGAACAAAACTATTGCTGTGACCTAGATGATGGATTCTGCTGAGCTGCTCCTGAAAGTGCCATGAAGCAAAAAGGCAAACTTCATAACAGAAAAGTCTTATGATCCTGGTCCATCTGTCAGGACTCTGTATGAGCTGAGCCACAGCTGAAAAGAAGTGGGACGAAGCTTAACCTAGGCAGTAAGTGTAACTGCACCTTTCCCCTTTCAGAGAAGGAGGGACACAGAGCTCTGTACTTTGAATGCTTCTTTTCTTGAAAGGCACTTGAAAAAGCACATTCAGTATCTGAACCATAAATGCTCACACAGATTTATGTAAATGTGCCCTGGTTGTACACTGTAGCAGAATTTCACTTAATTCCTCACATACTTCAAAAACGGAATTTTTCTTTTTATTACTGGCACATAATAACACATCAAACACTGGCTGTGCCCCAAGCACTGCCTCTTCCTGAGGGTATCACTGCAATAAACAAGCAAGCTATGTTCCTAGCTTGTTCTCTGCCTAGAATTTGGGAAACTAAATTCTTAACAAATGAGTAGGAAATACTTTCTGTACTTGCATCTACGCATATGATCTGGTAGAGCATTATCTAATGTTTTGATCAAAGCTTACCACATGGGTTTCATATTTTAATTTTAAATTATCCAATGTATGTTTCTTGCAGGCATTTCTACAATTAAAGTGAATATTCGCCACGCCAATTCACTGGGAGGTGGTTTCCATTGCTGGACATGTGATATCCGCCGCCGTGGTACCCTGCAATCTTATTTTGACTAGTTATGAAACAGCAACTGTTCAGCTTCAACATAAGCATAGGAAAATTAACAAAAGTGAAATTAATTTGCTAAGTGACTGCATGAGGTCTAGAGCTTGATCAGTGGTGTCCTTGATCAGTGGTGTCCTTGATCAGTGGTGTCCTTACAGTGGCCTGGTAAATGATTTATTCTTCCGTACTCTTCACTTTCAGCAGTATAATTTGAAATTGCTTCCATCGGCATTACAGGTTTTCTGGCTGGCTTTTTGAAAGGCATCCTTCATCTGTGAAGCCTTTTCACAGTGGCTTTGAATGTAAAAACTTGACAAGATAGCTAAATGGTCTTGCTAGAATAGCTTGGCCCCTAATATTGGACATCTACCTCTGTCTAGTACTCTATCAAATGGGCAGCTTGAAATGTTAAATTTGAGTAAACACTTCATATTCCTTTCCATCAGTCTTATGGAACCAAGTAACTTTATAAATTTTTTTTCGTGTTGAGTATACAGACATTTTACAGAGACTTTCCAGTATGATCTACCTTTTAAATCCTGTTCACTTACTTGCTATGTCTTTCTACGTTTTCTTCTTCTGATGCATTTCATGCATCTGGATACTTTTTATATTGCTTTTTGTATTGCTGAAATTAGTTTTATTTAACTTTTTAAAGTGTACAAATGATAGCTAATATTCTGCTTGTACAGGTTTCACTCTGAATTGTTTACATAACTTTAAAAAAAAAACAAAAAAAAAAAAAAGGAAAAAAAAAACCCAACCCAACCCTCCTCTAACCCTAAACCTCTGAGATCTTGGAACCCCTTCCTCCTCCAACCGTAGCAGATACAGAAAGGTGTATCAAGCATGCTACATGCTGTGAAGGAATTTGCATATTGATTACTGAATATGTACTTTTTATGCTAATAAAGTTTTTGCATTCTTAATCTGTTGTCCTTCTGAAAATGAGTGTGATGTGTGGCTGGGCAGATGTTTGTAGAAAACAGGTGGAAATAGAAAATACACACAGGTGTTTTCTGTGTATTTGTATCTCAGGCTTTTGTGTAAAGCAGAAAATCCTTGTACTTTATTCATACTGCTTCTGCTTTGCACAGAAGTATGACCCCTGGGGGAAAGTCACTCTACTACATCTTTCTTATCAGAGTGTGGAGGAATCTACTATTTTGTGTAGTGCAGAACACCTTGATTGAAAAGGTCTTGCACAATCAGATGTCAGGCATTACACACTCACATATAAACTAGCCCTATGGCCATATCTTACCTAGACCTGGGTAAGACTGAACAGGTTGTATGTCAACAATTTAAACATGCCAGTCTGGAAGAGATCAGGGAGAGATGTCCCCCTCTTTCCTTTTAAAAATCAAGTCTTTTTAGACAATGGATGTTCATCCAATGATTCCTGTTAATGGTCTTTGCTTTCCACTACTCACAACGGAGCTGGACTGCTGGATAGAGAAGCATGGACCTAATTAATGTTTATAAATATCTTAAGTATGGGATGCAGGGGGAAATGGCCAGCCTCTTTTCAGTGGTCTGTGGGGACAGGACAAGGGGCAGTGGCTGCAAGTTAGATCACAGGAAGTTCTGCACCAACATGCAGAGGAACTTTTACACACTGAGGGTGACAGAGCCCTGGGACAGGCTGCCCAGGGAGGTGGTGGAGTCTCCTTCTCTGGAAACATTCAAGACCCGTCTGGATGCCTCCCTGTGCAATATGAGCTAGGGAGCTGCTTTGGCAGGGGGTTGGACCCAATGATCTCTCGAGGTCCCTTCCAACTCCTATGATTCTGTGATTCTGTGAAATACATAGATTAGCTGGAATTGCACTTTTAGACAAACTGAATTGTATAAAAAAAAATTCTAGGTGTAGTCTCATTGGATCAGAATTTTTCTTTTCCATACATAGATCCTGTGGCTGCACTTGGTAGGTCTTCAGGAAAGGATATTATTCATTGCTAAATGTAGGTGCCAAAACTGACTTTAGTAACATTTCAACCTTTTCCCAGCTTTTTTTTTCATCCCATATCAAATGCTCTTTTTTTACCTTAAATAAGTCTTTCAGTGTGGAAACCACCAGTATGCTTCTGAACTTGTTTGTTGGTTTGGGGTTTTTTTTGTCAGATATACAAGATCTTTTACCTAATCCATGGAGGGTTTGACTGGTTTAGGAACAGACACATCTTGAGTTGTCTTTCCTTCAACGTGGAAGGCGGGGGAATAGTTTGAGATGAGCAGTAGTACTGATTGCAGTCGTAGTGTCAGAATACAAACTGGAGAGCCACACTGGCAAAAATGTACTGACATGAGGAAGTGTTATTACCATCATTTTAGGACAGAAGGTTTGGTGGTGTGAATATTTCCGAGACCTGACTCCTTCACTGAGCTTGGTCAGTTAGTCAATCTGTTTCCACATAGGTTCAAAGGGAACCACACTGAGGCACTCCATGAATTCTAGAGATAGTTAAACAATAAATGCCTGGAAACTGCTCCAGCCTACAAAAGCGCTGAAGACTATCTGGGAACTCTGTGTGTAAATCTCCTGCAGCACAAAACCAGGGAGGACAAAACTAGTCTTTTTCCTGGAACTGCAATATTTTCTCCCCAGTGCAGGGAGTGTAGACAATTTATTCACAGGTATGTTTACAAATGTCCCTGGGGTGGATATGCATGTCTATTGCCAACCCTAACATTAGTGTCTCACAATTTCTTTCATCAGTGTTATTTGGAATCATAGAATCATAGAATCATAGAATTGTAGGGGTTGGAAGGGACCTCGAGAGATCATCGGGTCCAACCCCCCTGCCAAAGCAGCTCCCTGGAGATACGATTGTGCTGCTATAGGAGAGAATTTATGAAGTGGACAATGCAATGATAAAAAAAAAGTTCAAAGGTAAATTTTAAAGCTCTAGTGGTCTTTCTTTACACTGGAAAAACTCAAAAAGTGCTTATGAGAAGTAACCCGTTCAAGAGGGAGTGATACAGAGACAGCAAAACCTTAAGAGGAATGATGAAGGGAATGTGATATATGATATTGTTATAGTGAATGTCACCACATAATAGTGATGTATATAATCTTCCAAGTTATTTTTATTCTTACAGAGAGGGAGGTTAGCCTGTGTCACAGTTGGTTTTGGTTAGACAAGACCCTGGAAATAGGGATCTACAGTGAGAAACAGAAGGCCTTGGTTTCTGCTCTGTTATCTAATTACAAGCAACTTTTGGAGACCAAATTACACATGGGCAACAGGATGCTATTGGCAGGGAGGATGATGTTTGACCATCTCAGTTCCAGGCTGTGGATCTCCATAATTTGTTTTTCACTTGCTAAGGCCTTAGATACTTGCTATTGTTTGGCAGGAGATCAGCTTCAGCTTTCAAAACAGCACCATCAAAAGAAGCAACAGAAACACAGACTTGACTGGGAAGCCTAAACCACGGCATTAGTTAGAGCAGTAAGAGTAAGGAAAGGTGATGAATGAAGCTGCCTAATCTACAGAATTTTTTGGGGTGGGCTCAGCTGAGCAGCAGGGAATTAGCTAACCACCTCCTGAGCAGGGTCACTCAGCAGCTGGGGCCTTCCTTCCATTTTGCTGTGGAAACTTGGCTGTAGTAAGCTCACTGGTTATGAGAAGCCATGTGTATTTGCACAGATGCTTGTAGTAAAGATTCTTCTTTTTTTTTAGATAATATACAATTCTTAAAGTACCAGAATCAATCCAGAAAGGATGTGGAAAGTAAAGTCTTTGAAGCAGGGATAGGCTGCTGTTGAGTATCTGTAGTTTGTGGCTGGGAACACAAAGTGCTGATATGATACCAAGCAGAGGAAGGAGGGGTTTTTCTGCCCTATTTAGTGGGCAGAAGTGAAAGAATGGGTCTCTTCAGTCAGTTGCTTCAGGCTGTGCCTGTGCTAGCAGAAAATGGTTGGTTGTTTTTGTATCTCCTGAATATTTTTGCTGTCTATCTTAAAACTCTCTATTTTGGTTCTATTCTGTTGGTATCCATATGATTAATTCCCAAAAGTGTCTGCTTCTGCTTTCCTTCTGCTAGAGTGTTCTCAGAGCTTAATTAAGGAGGCAGGAAATAGCTTTATGATAATGAATGATGTCCTGAGTTAGTGGTTCATTCATTAGTTTATAGCAAATTGTAACTATTTATGAGTTAAGGAAGTCAGATGAATGAATGAGAAACAGAACCTTCCAAATAGTTTCTTACTACTGTGCTATTTTCATAAGCTTGTGAGTGTAATGAATTGGGCAGGGCCTCAAAAATTAGAGTAGCAAATCCAGTGCATGCTCTGTAACAGTTTGCACCATCTCCCTGCTCCCTCTGTGTCTTGAAGGACAAGAATGAGGGGGAAGCTATTTGGCTGAGACCCAAAGAGGATAACATGAGGGTGATTCCAGCTGGCAGGGATAAGCAGGAGGAGGAACTGGCAGAGACTAAAGTAACTCCCTAAGGTACGTTGATCTATCTGTTATCAAAATGGATGATCATTTTGGGACCTGATAAACTTAACTGTGCTTATGTGTTCCCTTGTTGAAACAGGTGTAGGAATACTATTTTGTATTTCTGTGTTGGTATCTCATTGGTGGTGTTTCCTGATGTGTAATACACCAATCTTACTGCCTCGGAGCAGAACTATGTGATATAGCAATGCTAGTGCTTGCCTTTGGGGAGCTTTGAATCTTTGCTTCATCTGGTTGGGGTGTTGGATGCTAAAGTGATAAACCTAGTGTGACCTTAGCAGTGGCCTTGCCATATATGAAGCACTTGGAGAAAGGCAGATTATGAGAACTGCACGTGAGGCCTTCAGAATTATTAGAGCCAAATAATACAAGGTCATTTTATACTTAAAGGCAGATAGAAGCACCTTATGGGACTTACTTGCACCCACATCTTCGATGGCATGGCAGAAACAGTGTAATGAATATGATGATCTCTTGCCCCACCCCTGCTACAGCTCTGACCATAAGATCCAGTTGGCTCTGGGTGTGGCTGGGCTGTGATGCAGACATTTCACCACTGCCTGGGACTTCTTTCCATCTGACTTAGTAGTATCTCCCATCCCTGCTTCCCACATTAGCAGTGTGAGGAGATGAAGGCTGAGTTGTTAATGGCTTTGTATGGCTGTGGCTGTGTATAGCACTTGAGGCAAACTTGATTCCTCCTGGGCTTTCCTACAGCTGTAGGGAGTGAGGCAGGGAAAGGGTGGTCATTGTGGCTTGGCCGCCCTGCAGTTACTCCGTGACTTCAGGAGAGCAGTAAGTGTGTTTTTTTCAAGTCATACCTAACCTTCCCCTCTAAAGTACTTCATGTCACCTACCCTTTTTACATACTCAACTTTGCCTCCGTATTTTCCTTTCCTGTTCACCACTGTGGCAGATGAATTTTTAGCTGGTTTATGGAGCTCATTGTATGCACCTATTTTGTTGTGATTGACCGTTACTTTTGAGGCTGCATCTCCACCCTATTTGAAACCTGTGGGAGTAGTATAATTTCTTTTCCACTGAACAATCAAATTATAAGCTCTGCCTCTGCACTGCTCTTTGTTCACATCGTTTAGGAGATACTGTGCGGTGGGTGCTATTAGCACAAGGATCCTAAGTAATTTCAGCTCTTTATTCAAACGTTTGTTAGTACCGGCAGGTTTGCCTCCTTAGCCATCTATGTCTCCTTTTGTCCACAAGATGGAGGTGATATTCTACCCTTACTGTGGGCCGTGTCAGTGAAACCTTCACTGAGGCCCGTACCATAAAGAGAGTTTGCTGTTAGATAACCTTTAGTATTACCTGTGTGAGACCCTCGAATGCCCAGAAAGCATTAAGAGTAAACCCCCATGAAGTAGGGGAGGTGTAGGAAGGGGAATGCCACGTGGAAACTCCTTAACAAAACCTCAACCTTGCAATGAGCTTGAGTACCTGTTTGTTGGTTTGCGCAAATGGGGACTAATGCTCACTCACGGGTCCACAGTGGCTTCCACCCATGCCAGGGCCTGGCCCCTTCAACCCGTGGGATATGATGAGTGCAGGGGTCTCAGCAGTCAGGGCCCTGTATGCCAGATTTTAGCTAGCATGGAGGCATCAAGGCCTGCTCAAGAACAAGTGAAGTTGCATCCTGACATCAAACAACACATTTTATGTAGGAAGTGCTGGCAAATCCCCATGACAGCAGTACCAGATGGTGCTGCTGTGGTGCTAGTAGCTTTCCTCCAGTCTACTCAAGAGATGTTTTAGAACAGTTTTTCTTTATTCATCTTGTTCCTGTGGATGTTTCGATCAAAGTAAGTGAAAACACCTCAAAATGTTTTTTCACCTGTAGATATAATTATATATATAGTGTGTATATATATATATACTATTTCTCAGCATCAAAAAGTTGCTATCTATATATGTGAAAGCAATTGCTGTGGAGTGCAAGAACAGTGTTTGGGTGTTTCTTTAATGGCCAGCTGTATTGTTTAGGCTTGCATAGGGTGTCAGAAATTACATTAGGGTCAAATGAGGATTGACCTCTGCCTTTTGAAACCTCCCTCAAATGTGCTGAGACACACAAAAAATTAACTGATATAGCCATTAATTTTAAAACTGTGGCACAAAAGTCCTACATTTATAGGGTCAATGCCCATTCTTTGAGATCCCTCACTGGAGTTCAGTTATGCCTCCCTCTCTACAGGAAATTAAGACCAAATGTTGATGTTTTCTTGAGCTATAATACAGGTGAAATTTCTGTGGGTGATGTGGTTTGTCTCAGTAGTTCCTATTCCCTCAGATTACTGTTCAGAATATTTCCTTTTGTTAATGAAAACATACTGCTGGCTCTTAAAAATATAAAACATATTTGGAAGAACCAGGAGTTAAGAGGGACTGGAAACTATTCACATTAAGCTTATGAAATTCCAAGTCATTAGGACAAAATACAATTTAAGTTTCAACAGAAGCAGCAATTGCTTGTGATTGCATGTTACTCCTTCTGCAAATTGAAATCTCCTCATGGTAGTGCTTTGAAGAGCAAATTTGAATTCAAACATAATCTGTCCTCTTTACCTTTTCTCTGTATTATTCCTGAGTCAGAAAGGCACTGAATTAACTGTTAGGTGCCCTGCTTGATGTTTATAGGGATGTTGGGTAGTTTGGCCCTAGCTAGCTGCAATGTTGAAATGTGTCAAAGGTGCTACAGTTCAGTGATCCAGGCTCTGTCACACATCTCTTGTAAAGATTATACCTGAACTGTAAGGTTTTTTTCTGCCATTGACTAGTGAACAGTGTGATCACCACTGAGTGTGTGACATCACAACAGCAAGTAATAACATTTTGAAAAAAAAGTTAAAAGTACCATTACTTAACACTTTATGATGTCAGTATTTTAGGTAACTTAATATATAAAAGTATTTGGTTCATCACAGGCTTTTCCTCTCATGAGGAAAAAATTGTCATTGCATCCTTCAGTGGGATAGTGACAGCAGTGGCTTTCTGTGTGAGTGGACTTGCTGTTCCCAGGAGTCATGAATTTTGAAGACTGAGGCATTATATGCATCTGCCCTTCCTTTCTGGGCAAGAAATTTCTTTGGTCTTATGATGGATTGAACTTTTCTTGGGATGGTTGATGTCAGAAGCTGACATCTCATGTCACAAGGCGTTTGTACTGCCACAGGGACTTCCTGAAAAAAAGGGTGAAATGGGGGTGGCTGTCTTAATTTGAAGCAAGATAAGAAGAAACCTCATTCTCCTGAAAGCAAAGGCCTGCTAAATGAGTCCGTGGCAGCACTTGTTCAATGCACCTACCCTGAGTTTGTTTTGAAGAGACATGTCTCTCCAGTGCCTTCCCCCAACTCTATTTACCTTTCCTTGGGAGAGCTGAAGGGCTATCAGAAGGATGGTAAATATAGTCACAAAAGGATAAAAAAATGAATTGCAAAGACTGAGTAACTTGGCCATGGTGAGAGAGGAAAACAGACTTGACATGGAGAGAGATGGTCAATGGCTTCTATGTGTGTGGCTTGTACTTTAACCATGTTTCCATTATCTTCTATATATATGGTAAGCGGGACACTGACCAAGAAGAGGCAGGGAAGAGGATTGCACTGGTTGTCCTTATCAATTGTTAGGCAATGATTTCACAACTGTAGCTCATTTTCTTCATTGTGAAGCTAAGAGGTGAGCTGCACTGCACCACTGCTGTCTGCAAATACCAGTATATTCAGATCCTGACCCTGCTTTTGCTAAAAGAGAAGCACAGTAGGATGCAAATGAAGTTTTTCTTTCTAGACAAGAAGAGATTTATAATGGCCAAACACTCAAGGAATACCTAGCAAATACAAAAACCAAAACCCTTGCAATAGTCTTCAAGGTGCAGTCATTTCTGTAATTACTGGGCCCTGAGCTTAGCTAATGAACCTTTTCTAACTGGAACAAACAGGCTTATTTCACTATACCAAGAGTCCATGTTTTCTCATGGAAGCCCTGATCCCTGCCTTCCTGCTTATCTCAGGAGGGGAAAAAATGTAAATCTTTGTTTAGTGTTAACTAATAGTGTTAAAGTTACAGCGGGCTGTCGATTAACCTGTTTTGACACGTTGGCTTGTCACAGCAGCTCATTATGGACAGGCCAGGATAGCTTCTGTAACGGGCAGCCTTGGTGGGGCTCAGGCCAAAGCCCTGGAGGACCTGAGGTCTGAGTTTTGCACTTGTGTCCACTGTGCATTTGGGTGAGCAAGTTATGAACAGTGTCGGGGTGTCACAGTCCAGCATTGCCAGGTTTGGGGCAGGTTGGAATAAACACACCCCCAGCCTGAAGTCAAATGTACCATCAGGTTGGACCTGATGATCTCTCGAGGTCCCTTCCAACCCCTACAATTCTATGATTCTATGATCTCTGCAGCACTCACAGCTTCCCTCTGGTGTGCCATCTCATGTCAGTCGTCTTGATGACGTGAGCTCATTTTGGGAGCCTTTTGCTCTGCAGGACCTTTGCAGAACCTCTTCTGTCTGCCAGACCCCTATTTTTGTGAACCTGACACCACCTCTCTATTGAGTTTGCTTGAAGCTGACTCTGCTGCAAGGAACTCGGGCAGAGCTCACAAGTAATACAGCACAATTTTCCTAGGAAATAAAATGGGAAATAGTTTCTACCTTTCCCTGCTGGCCCAGAAGAAATAACACTCATTTCAGACATGTACACGGTGCTTTCTACTTGTTTCTACATTAGACAGGGAAAGAGTTGTTGTGTCTCTGGCTTTTTCCATTTAACAGCTCCTTCTGCTCTCCTGCAGAGGTAAGTGTTGTTCTTGCCTGTTTTCTGAGGAAGAGGGAAAAACTGCACCATGTGGTGGCCTCTCCTGAAATAAAAAAGGAAACTGATACCCAGCTGCAATTACAGCTCTCACTTCCTGATCTCCACTCCTGGTCTGTACTTCAAAGCCATCTTTAGACCCGTCTGCACTTTCCCTTTTCTCTTTCCTCCTCTTTCCTTTCCTGGTGGACTTTGACATCAGGACTGCAGATGTACAAACGGGCTGAAAGGTTGGTATTGGCGCTAGATCCTCCAGCCACAAGTCACCTTCTGACGCAGGGAAGAGCTGTCACCCTTGTTTTACAGAGGGAAACCGCTGAGCTGCAGAGACAAATGTGTCTGGCCTGTCATTGCCCAAGAAGTTAGTGACTAATCCATGGGGAGAGTCCTGATTTCCTAAATTAGCCTGGAGTAAACCAAGCTGTGGGCTATCCTTCCTGTGATCTGACACAACTCGGAACAGATGTCTGGTTTACACTAAAGGTTGAAGCTGAAAACCTTGTGAGTTTGCTTCTCCACAGCAACCATAGGAAAGTTTATCTTATGTTATGCTGTGTATGGGGAAAGTGTTTCCTTTGATTGCTCTGTTTTAAATTAGGAAATGGCCAATCCAAAACCAAAAGAACTGTGAAAGTTACTGCCGCGGAATGTCATCAAAGCAGAAGACGTAGCATGGACACCTACGTGGATAATGAGATACAGCTCTTTTGCTTGCTATTTAAGCCAGCAAACTTTGGAAGGCTAGTTTTGCCTGCTCTGGGACACGGCTAATATGTCACTAAATGGGTGACCTGTAAAGAGAAACCCGGGGGTGGGGAGCAAAGCAATTCGATATTTCTGGCAGGCCTCTTGCCAGCTCCCTTAAAATTCAGCAGGCAATTAGTGATCAGAGATTTTTGCCCAACAGAGTAAAAGGAGAGGTGGAAAAGAGAGTCCTTGAAGCTGCTGTAATAAACAGCCCATAGGAATAACTGGGGCAAAGATTGGTATAGTTCCCCCTGCTCTGTTCCCTGCCTGAGGTGGAGTTGACTCCCAGCTGGGCAGGGAGGGCTGGCCAAAACTGCCCCATGCCGCTGCCATCAGAGCTGCAAGGGTGAGCTAGGATTGACTCTTGAGAGACTGTTAGGTTCTGTGCCATGAAAGCTCTTTGGCTCTCAGAAAATGACCATGGCACAGGACATCACAGAAAGTGAGATTTAAATCCGCTGAGTGTTTGTAGCAGCAGTCTGTGCAGCAGAATCTTCCAGCTGGGATGGCAGCATGTCGGTTGGTTATCTGCCGGTTTGGATAGTGAGCCTCACATTATTTCAGACTAAGCAGAACTTGCTCAGCTGCGCTGCAGCAGTAGAGTGAGCATGTGCCTGGGACCTCCAGGGCCACAGGCTTGTGCTGGCCACTGGGAGAAGGCAGGGATGGTGTCACACTTTTGCCCACACTCTGTGGGCACGGGTCAACTTTGCCTTCCCTTGGGCTTGTGTGGGCATTGATAGGAGTCTTCCTGGCTATAGAGAGATACAAGTCTGATAAAGACGTCAAATGTCTTCAGTGCACAGCCAGGCATTCTTCTGAGATAAAAGTGCTGAGTATTGCTAGTCTTACAGCATGGGTGGGGAAACTGAGGCATGGAGCTTTTGATTTGCTTTTCAAATTACAGAATCAGTGGCAAAGATAACCTAGGTTGCTAGTTTCCAACTCTGCATTCTTATCCTTCACTTTGCTGTCTCTCCATAAAGACACATCTGTGCTCTTACGCTTCTTGTGTATTTTGTTTGTCACATTTGACTTCGCTTCTTTCAAATAAATATGTACTCTACGATGTGTACACCTGGCTCACAGTTAGACATACACCACTCACTGTGTTTGAGGGCCTGTAACTATTCATGTCATAGCCTAGATAGACACTTTTTGTTAGAGACAATTTTGTAAAATGTAATCTCAAACTCCTTAAAGACCAATTTTAATTAAACTGCTGAGAAATACCTCGTGAAATCCAATTTGAGTAATGAACCTATGAGAATATGTAATTGAGCATGTGATCTTGAGCAAATCACTTATGCACTTTGTGCTTCAGTGGCAGAAAGAAGTTTAAAAATCAGATCCCTGTACCTCAAACTTTTAATGATGCTGCCAATGCTAATGGTTCATTACATCTTTTTTTTTATTTTGACAGAATTAACTGTAATCTTTCTGCACAGTTGCTGCACACACACATAAAATGTTCTCTCCTGCCATATATCTATATTTAAAAAAAAAATCATTCAGCACGAAACGTCACATATTAGAGGAAAAAGTGACCTTGCTTTCTAGAGTAGCCAGTGACCCTAGACTCTTCTGTTTTGGGGGATTCTTACAGAGAGGCCTTTCCTGAACAGACCAAGCAGCTGCACTGAAAATGAAGCCATGTGTGTCTCTAAATAGATGTCAGAGATCACAGTCAGTTTCGAAATTTTAGGGCACCAGCTATCTGCAATGGCACTGCCTGATACACAGTGTAAACGGAACAAAGAGGATCGATCTTTTGTTACCTGCTCTTACTTATATTGATTGTAGCCTCTTTCTGTAGCACGTACAGGGTGTGTGGAGAGAAAAGACACTTTCTAAATTGAGTGTGCTCAGTAAGGTACGTGGTCACTCCACACCCATTTGCTTGAGAAAGCTTCCTTGGGCAGCCTGATGGTATAACCTGATTTTTACGGACTCTGGCAGGGAACTGAGGGTGATTTTGTAAATTCATCCCTATTTTATGAAAGCTTTTGACGCTGAGTGTGTAACAGATGGAAGTCTCAGGGACACCTGGATGGGAGCTCATGGTCTCTGCTGTGGGAACTGCAGGGCTTACCCACCCACCTGCCCAACCTGCTGGGCACATGGATTGTGAGGGAAAGGTGCTTAAGGAAGGGTTTGACACCAGTGGATTTGCACACAGAGGTTTGTGTGTTTGTACACAGCCTATAAATGTATGCTGAGAGGTTTGCATTATCAAAATGAGTATGTCTCAGATCAGAACAGTCAGCCCCCTGCCATCTTCTCTGGGTTTCTTTCATCTAATAAAAATATTTATCTACCCAAGCAATAAGTCGAATGTAAGTTGGCTTTATTACTGTAGTGACGTGGAATGGTTGGTTGCTGGGTGACCTTGCTTCTGATTTTATGGTCTAGGCCAGCTCTGGCAGCAGAGAGGTGTGGCCACGTATTGCACTCCGTTGTCAGGCTTCTCTTGAGATGATCAGAGGTTCAGTGTCAGTTCTCCTATAGTGCCTGGGAAGCCATAAACATTTGCCATTTGTTATGTGACAGCCTGGATCTGCGAGGAAGGTCTGAGGGAGATAAATGACTGACAAGGGGAGCTATCAAGGCTTAAAAGAAAGGCCAAGCTTTGTGAAATCCAGCGAGGAGCGGGGATCTGCAACCTTGGATTAGACCAGTGACCATAAAACTGGAGTGTGTGGCTTACGGCAGGGCTTTTGCAAACTGGAATACTAGAGCCTGTGTGGTTTGCCTTGGTTTTGCTTGGAGAATGATTTAATGTTTTTCATTGGAAACCAAAGTTTTTCAACAAATCAGATATGGAAGAAAATGAAGGAGCAGATATTTTGGAAGGCAGCCCTGTCTCTAATGGTCCTTGGTGCAAGGTGAGGAGGTCTTTTTTCTGTTTCCTTTTTTACCTCCAATTACAGAAAACATTATATCTTTCTGTTGTTTGCAAGTGACTGCAGTAAACCATTGCCTTTGGACCAGACTGCACACAACCTCTGCATCAGCTTTTGTAAACAACTTCAGAAATTCCTTAGAGCAAGGTTGTGCTAAACATTAGAAATAGAAATGAAATGGTAATGTGTGTGGTTAAGTGACTGTCATCCACCTCGCTGGAAGTTTCAAATATCTGAGTAACTACAGGTTTCTGTGCTGTGGAAACTACCAAAATAGTTTTCTTAGGTGCTTGGAAAATCCAGAAACTTCTTGTAATTTTAGCAAAGCCACTGCTTTAAGATTTGCAGGTCAAACGTGTTTATTAAAACCACAGCAAGCATAGGGTAAGATAAGCATTAACTTGAGCAAACAAATTGACAATTTAACTGCATGGAACGCAATGTCCAGCAGCAAACTCCTCATACTCTGCCGGAGCTCGCTGGAGAGCATTTAACCTCCCTGATGGGTCAGCTGTGCTTCTTGTCAAATCTTGAACAGTGACGTTCCAGATTGTTTTCTGTTTGCTTGTGTTTGTAATTTGATCTCATGTAACAACATTGTCCTCAGCTCACATATAACCACAGGGGTAACTCTGACATCCTGCCTGAAAAAAAAACAACCTACCTTGCTGTTTCCTGTGCTTGAAATTTGAAAGAGTTCCAATTTGGACAGGTTAGCATGTTTATATTAATCTCATCCTGTTACATGAGATTAAACGATTAGTGTTTTAGGAGCTAGGAATTCCACCTCCATTTTGGTTTCTCCAAAAATACTGCTGTAGGTTTTGGGGGTTTTTGTTGGTTTGGGCTGGTTTTGGGGTTTTTTTCTGGTTTTTTTGTTTTGTTTTGGTTTGGTTTTTTGTCTTTATAAATTTTGGAGGGGACTGGTGGAAGTTTTGCTATTGCCTGTGCCAAGGTCAGAATTTCAGTCCAGACATTCATGCTTTGGAGAAAAATCCTCTGGGAGATCATGTCAGGAATTTGCCAGTTTAGATTTTAGCTCAAAAACACTTTTTCTTGATCGGAGTTACTGGAAATTAAATTAAGAAAAAGAACTTTGGAAACTGGCAATCTGCAAAATATCAGTGTTTGCTACTCATTAAAAAATATTCTTAGTGCATACAGAAATATGTGCATCTAATGAAAATATGTTTGGTTTCAAGAGCCAGCCAAGCGAAAGAAACGCAATCACCTTGTCCTGTTGGAACATCTGCTCAGCATTGATCACTTGGTGCATGTACCACGGTACTGCCCAGACTACTGCTGTCATTAGTGCTTAGGATCCTTCACTTGAGTAGCTCCAACAAAAATATTAATTGCTTTTGCATTTACTGTTTGGTATTTTATTTTCTTGTTTACAAAGTTGTACCCAATTAAGAGGCAGAAGCAAGCAACACTCCAGAAAAAAGAAAAAAAAAAAAGGACAAAACAATGGCAGCAGTTTGTAAACACAGAGGCTGAAAATTATTCACCCCAAATATTTGGCAAGTGGGCAACAATAACAACTATGTTCACAGAACTATAGTCTGGTTTGCAATCAAACTGTCTGTGTTTTCTTAGTGTATATTATTCCTCTCAGAACCTGATTTCAGTTTCACATACCTCTGTTTCATGGCTCATAGAGTGTGATTTTCTTTCTGTAAACCTGGGATTGTCTAGTTTTTCCTTTAAAAACTGGAAAAAAACCTCTTTGTTCCCCTTGGGAAAAAAGCTTGAAGATTTTTTTAAACCATATTTAAATTATATTATAGTTCTAAAAAATTTGTTTCAGTGTGATAGCACATTTTTCTTAATAAGTATTGAGAAATAATCTTGTGAATAGGTCATTAACCAGCTGTTCCTCAACTGGCTTTGCAGTTTTTGAAGTGCAAATGTGTGTTTGCAAATAACTTTGCCCACATATTATTGTGGGTACAAATGTTACTCATTAGAGCCTCTTCCTCAGTGTCACAAAATGTGGCAACTGCGGATCCAGCTACAAATCTCTGTCTTTGTTCCCTATTGTGGTGTTTAGTTTAAGAGGGTTCAGTCTTGTTTCAAGTTGCAAGCCAAAGTGTGTTGATGATCATTTATTTATGTTTATCATAAAATATTGTCATTTTCTGTCATTAGGCAGGGGAGTGCCCGTGCTGGGACTGGGCATGGAGACACGCATGCGGGCTGGCTCTCGCCAGCGCCAGCAGGGCCTGGATTTCATAGACTTTTAAATGCGCTTGTAGGTTTTTAAATAAAAAGAAGCTGGTTAGTTATTAACTTGCAGAAATATCTGATTTTAGAGAATGGAAGATTACAAAAGAAACTGGATTTCCACCAGCTCCTGAAGGGCAAACAGTACAGGGCATCTGGGGGGAGAGAGAATTCGCTCCTCATGTTTCCCTGCAGTGTGTTTGTCTTGAAGCTTTTTCACTCTCATAGTACTTGATGTAAATGTTAATTAGCACTCCGGGGGAAATGTGTTAACAAATGTACCTTTGACACAGGTCCACAGCCATGCTTCGCCCCGTAGCTGCAGGCTGGAAAGATTAGCTGGCAGAGTAGCTTGTGCTGCTTTTGAGGAAACCCTTCCAACAGGAGTTCAGTGGAGCTTGCTGAACACTTCGACTTCACTGCTCCTTTGCAGCTCAGGCTGCTGCTCTGCAGAACAGCTGCCAGGTAAAATGTGAGCACTTGTAAGAAATAAGAGCAAACACCTAGAAAAGGGGTACTTCTAGCTGTTAATAGGCTCTAAGTAAGTCTGCCTGGGCTATGGCTTTCATGTGTGAGGAGGAAAAACAACATCTTGACTTTGCACAAACTGTCACAGAAATGATTCCTCCTCTCCCAGTGCTGATCTTGATTAGCAATAAATATGGGTGGTAAAGTCATTACTGTAAGCTGTTAGAGTAGAAAGGTAACAGTAATGCATTTGTAAACACATTTACCTCATCGCTGTGCTTTTCTCCCTTTGTGTAAACAGCAGGTCAGAGATTCAGAAATGGAAATTTGTAGGGTGGGATTTTTCAGCAGTGATCAAACCTGCCTTAACTCAGGATAACATATACATACCATGGTGGTGTCTGGCCAGATTAATCCTGAACCTGCCATGACTCCTGTGAAAATACATGCAGAGCCATTTTACGACATTTGGCTTGTTCACCCGTTCATTCCTGTGCAGTACCAAATCCTAATTTCTCCCCAATGAAGAACAGCTCATATTTAAGATGCTTACAGTGAGAAGAGTCCAGGGTTACTAACAGCTCTTTGGACATGAGGTCGGTAATTTCAGCCAAGCCCTCGTGAGCCTGGTCTGTGCTTTGCACTAGTGATGGCAAACGCTGCTGAAGGAGAGTGCCTGTGTCTGTGTGGGAGCGAAAGGCAGTGATGCGGTTGAGAGTCCTCCCCTTTCCTGGAGCTGGATGTGCTATGAAGTATGTTGGTGTCACAGTGTGGCTCTTAATCAGCTGGTCTGACCCTGGCACCCCTCTCGTGTTGCCCTCGGTGGGTATTTGCAGGAGGCCTACCTGATACTTTTTTTTGTTGTGTAAAATTATTTCTTTCTGGCTTTTGTGGTCCTGTGGAGAGTTTCAAGCATGTGTGCTGATTGTTGCTGGCAATGGGCTCTCAGTCTCTGTTTCACAGCTGGCTTTGTGGTTTTCGGAGACTTCAGCAAGGAGGAGCAGGGTGGGCAGAATGTGGACTGGTGTGGGTGGCCCACAGGGCACAATGCAGCTCACCCTGGCAAGTCTGAGCTCTTAAGTCAGCTGTGGAGAAGCACCACTGCGTGGTGCTCACTGTTTTGCTGGATTGCAGGTGTGAACCAGTCTTTGCCGTGTCCTCAGGCTGCCCATCTCAGCTGAGTCTTCAGCTTGGCATTGGCTGTGGTCTTGGACAGTCCTGGGATGGTGTTCCAGCAGAGGGAGTTCATGACAGCACTCTTATTTTGAAGTGCAGGTGCAAGAAACACCAGTCCTCGCAGTGGGAGATCTCCTTGCTTTGCATTACTGCTAGATAAATGTGGCCTTGACTGGGTAAAATATGTCCAAAACTACTGCCCTCTGGCACAGTACTGCACAAGGACGCTGCTGCTCAGGAGAGTTTTATTTGGTTTCATACTGTTCCCTTCCTTGCCCCTGCAGGGACCCCTGCCTGAGCCAGCAGCCCCCAGCTGTGGTCACAGGAAGCAGCCCAAACCTACTGAGCTGGGATGGGGAACCTGAGAAGGCACCCACCACCCCAGGGCACACAGGCATCTGAGCTGCCCTGGAGCGTGCCGCTGCTCAGTTGGGTCCATCAGCCCTTCCGTGTGCATGGCTGGATTTTGGCCTCATCCTATCAGCCTAGGAAGTGGTGACAGAGGTCAAGCCTAAGCCATGCTGGTTGGTGCTGTGGATGTGTTAAATCATTGTATTAAGAGTGATGGGCTGGGCTAGAGTCTGGCTGTGATCCTGATGAAAATTCTATGTGGTTGCTGGGTGCTGGGTTTGGCTGCCTGCAAGCACTGGTACCCGGCATGCTGCCTCTGAGACACGTTTTTCCTACAACAACAGGGCCTGAGATCCCTTCCCAGGCCCATTTCTGCCTAAAGCCAAGTGTTTTCGCCCAGAGAAGGCGGCAGGGCTGTGCTGAAGAGCAGACACCTTGCGGGCTATGGGAGGAGATAGCACATGGCACCTCCAATGCCAGGCTGGGAACGGGTGTCATAGCCAAGCAGACTGCTTCTGTGTCCCATGGCAGTGACAAAGACAGAAGTAATTTTTATTAACCTGATTCTTCTTTAAATAGCCCCCTCCCGTTGCAATTAGACTTCTCAGTTGTTATATTTCTGCTGTTGGTTTCTATATTCATAAATTCTTGTCTGCCAAATTTTAGCAGAAATAGAAACAGCAGTCAGTAATTGTCCATGATCATGTAAAAATTGAATCTTTAAGGACAACAGTTCCATCCACAGGGTTACTGTCTAGCTGGCTGGCTTTGGTTTGGGCTTTTTCTGTAAGTAACCCGACTCCTCTGCACCCAGCCCAGGGTTAAAATTCAGCTCAAGACAAGCACAAATCTCTCTCAGGTTTTGATAACTTGTTTGCTGTCTAACTCAGCAATAATCTGCTTCTCACATTTGAGTAAACCGATCACCCAGCAGGAACTGGACTTCTGCCTTGTTGAATGATGAATGTTGCTTTAGTTGCTTAAAAGGAAAACATACAAGGAACTCAGAATTCTTGTTGATCCAAACAACTGAAAGAAACATCACAGCATTCCCTGAATCAACAGATGTCAATTTTCAAAACAAAATCTGAACAGCGGCCAGAAGCTTACAAGGCAGGACATGATACTATGGCCAAATCAAGACCTTGAATCTTCCCTGCCTAAACCGTGGGGGTGCGCTGGGAGCTCTGGCTGGTGACGTTAGCTTACGTCTCAGAAGAGCTGCTTGTGCATGAACCTACCTGCTTTGCGGTCAGGAAATTTAATTACTGCTTCCACAGCAGCCCTCTCATACTGCCCTCTGCATGAAAAATGCATTCATACCTGAGATGTCCTGTAATTTTTTTCTGTTTCCGCATATGGAGTTAAGGTTAATGTTCCATGAACTGTGGACAAATAGTAGTTACCATGGGTACCACAGCCTTGATTTTCCCGTCTCCTGAGTGATTAAATTCCCCACCTTAATTTTACTTCATTGGTTTATTTCTGTAGCTCCTTATTTCCTTGGTTTGCTCTCCTTGAGAGAGCAAAGCAGGACATTCCACAGGCTACTTGTATCTTCTCAGGCTTTTGCACTTTGCACACCAGTTTTGGGTAAAATGGAGGCTGTCATTTGACAAGTTGTATCAGGCAGCAGGAAATACATTGGGGTGAGGCCCAGCACCCCCCAGGCTGCAACAGCCCTGGGCTCTGTAATAGATGCCCTGGCTTCTAAAGCTGCTGCTGCTGGAGACCCCACTGACTGGCTGGGCAGCTCACTCCAACGCTTTTCCGGCTTTAGCATCAAAGTGTTTTTTCCTACCATGCCATCTCCATGCTGTGTGAGCTGACCTCGCCTTGTCCTGTCTGCAGGAGATAGAGGGAACAATTTAATCCATTCTCCTCCACAGGACCCTGATGCTGGTAACAGCCAGAGCCGCTGTCGGTCTTCCTGCAGGGATTCACAGGAAGAATCTCAGGAGGAAACTGATGGGGTTTATGAGTTTTTCTGCTGAGTCCTACAATAATAAAAGGGCTACATTTGTCTGATGGAGTCCTTTGCAACACTGCTAGCTGCTCTCCCAGTGCCTTACAAACTGCCCAGGTGTTTAGGTTTATTCTATAATCCTAGCCCTCCAGAAAATGGCATAAAATAATATTGAAATGGGAACCACAAGCTATAAAAACATAGCCCTAGTTGGTAAGTAAAATGAATAAGTAGCTGTTAAATACGAAATGAAAAGGCATAGAAGGACAGTGGGAGCTTTTGCTTTTTAATCTGAAGTGTTCTATAAATAAAGCTAGGTTGCTCTGTATTGACAAAATTGGTCACCCCTAATTTAAGGCATGTCATAGGCAGAGGAAAAAGTGTCCCATAGACCTAACTAACGCAGATAGAAAGAGAGCAATTTGGAAAAGTAATGATATAATGCCAGCCTTGTAACTGCAGGCCCTGCAAGCCAGACGTCATCGCTGTCAGCTGAATAGCACTTTCCTACAACAACCATTTATGGCGATTGAGGTCCATTAACTGACACTGTTTACTTTGAAGTCATGATAATTAAAGCTAGAGTGTCATCTGCATTGTAATTAACATGCGCCTCTGCACCTAATTCATTCTGACAGTATAGATTAATGATGGTAAATGACCAACAAGGATTTATCATGAGATGATTCTTTGTTCTCCAGGCCGCCTCAGACAATTACAGGAAGTGATTGTTAAGTTTAGGCTATTATCCTGGTGTAATCGTGCGTGTTCGTTCTTAGCTTTGTTTTGCAGTAAAACCCATCCAAGGGCTTCATAAAGACTCAGTTATGGTCACTAAGAGGCTGAGCCACACGTGTAAATTGGGGAGAGAGATAGAGGCACGGGCTGGCAGTGATGCTCTGATTTTTCAATATCCCAGTGCTTGTAGTCACCGTTGGTATCAGCAGGAGCTGGGGCTGATCAGTATTTCTGCATATCAGATGCTTTGGCAAATGTAACTCTATTGGGAGGCTGGGCGACGGGGTCAGCCGTGCAGTGCCGTGCCTATCTGGGGCTGGGCAGCCTTGTCTGGTACCACTGCTCTTCTGCTGTGGCAATTCTGTGGTCTCCTCCTTTGGTGCCTTGGGGAGGGGGACCTTTTCCAGGAGGGCCATGGTAATGCAGCAGTGATAGCCTCAACAGTGGTCAGAATTTTGAATGGCCAAAATATACTGTGTAAAGGAGATGTCCTCTTGAAATGAGGGTACTGCAAGCTCAGAGCCTCAAGGGGTTTCACTAGTCCAATCTGCAAAATCTTGACTTTCAAGTAAAACCGGTCAGAGCTCAGAGGGACAACACCGTCTCATGCTAAGCAGAAAGCCATGAAAAAAGATATAAACAAAGCAAATTTTTCCAAAGCATATAAGGCACTCAATCTCTGGTTACTTCTTGCAAAAAGGAGTTTCATCATTGCCTTTCCTTATAATAGCTTCCTTATGTACACAGGGACTTAACCTGGCTTATTTAAACTGCGTCACGTATTGCCGCAAGAATACCTGATTAACAAGATGATCAAAGTGTGCTGTTCCATGTGTCAATCAATAGGAATTAATACGTAGGAGCCTAGTCCAAAAATGTGAGATTATAATGGAGATCTGGTTTTCTTTGTAGTGAAGTGTTGCTGTGTGAGCAAACAAGTGCTAATATGATGAGCTGAGCTCTACTTCCTCCCCTCCCTAAGGCTGGCATTTTTCTCACTCCATGCCTGTTTCTCAGTTCATACCAATCCTGACCTCTCTCCGAGGTGCAGTGAAGCCCCTTCGTGTTTGCAGCAAAGGTCTGAGATTATTTTCATAAAAGAAGTGAAACAGCAGATTATGCAAATGCACGGCAGTGGTGTTGCACCAGCAGCAGGTATCCAGGTGTGATGGGGGGTGACATGTTCTTCTGATGCCTGCACGAGCCCTGTCCTGAGAATCAGGCCGCAAATCATCTCCCACAGTTTATAGCAGGTACTGCCCACAGGCCTCACCGTTTATTCCTTAAAATAAATAGGGCACACAGAGGATTTGAGTCAAGTGAAAGCAGTTCTCCAGATAGCTCTTCTCAGGGCACAAGGCCAGACCCTGGCTTGCTTTTCTTTATTGACTAAATGGGCCAGAAGGAAACTAGTGACCAGAGCCTCAGAGCTGAACGGGCTGACTCCTACATGGCTGCAGTAAGGGCGCTTGGCAGAGCGCATGGCAAAACCACTTCTCTCTAGAGGCATGGCAATGTGCTGCAGTGCCAGGAACAGATGGTTTTGGGTACAGAAGGTGACTTTGTGGGCTCTGTTGCCCCCTCTCCACACTTGCTTTTCCCTTTTGTTCCTGACGGTAGCATAGGGAAGGTGAGAGAGTGTGATGATAGCGTTAGGAGAAGGAAAAAACACACAACCCACCAACCAACCAAAACAAAAATAGAATCTGGGATTTTGAATTTTTTTTAATTGATAGGATGGTTATTTTCTTAATATGAGTAATAAAAGCCTTAGTAATAGGAGCAATTTTTCTTCAGAAAAAGTTAGCTGGATGAGAACATTTTGACCAGCTCTATCAGACACTGAAATACTAAGAGGACCCAAAGATTTACCTGGTAAGTTAAAGACCCTTAGTATTAAAACAGGTAAATGATCCCCTGGATCCTGCCTACCTTGGCAAGAGCTGGTTAATTGTGGAGCATGTCTACTGTGCGTTGTGGGGTCACCCCACCAGGATCCTAGGCACAATTTTGGGGCTGTGAGCTAGTGAAACACACCTGGGACATTGATGGGCATACAGCATGGAGAGGACTGCCAGCTGCCACAAAACCTGTAGGTGCCCAGACCTGCCCCCGGGATGTTCCTGGAGTGCCCCTCCAGCCTCCTGTCAGTCCCACCAGCCTCCGGAGCACGTTTTGCAGTGCTGGCCATGAGCATATGGCTGGCCAAAGCTGTCATTGACCCCAGATGGACTTAAGCCAGTCTCTGGTGTAGGTGATCTGCCTGTCGTGTACTCCCACGCCAGCCCACGCACAAGGCTTAACTGCAAGTGGTTTTATAGTGTTTATAGGAAAATATTGCTGTGCATTGCCTGTACAGCCCTGGGGACACTGGCTTGATCCTGGTGGCTGCTGGTTGTGCAATGGTGCTCCCTGTGCTACTTTGCTCTCTAACTAAATAGTTTCTCTTCCACCAGTAACCACACAGGATGGGTAAATAGACTCAGGAAAACAAGAAAGGCGGGGAAAGAATGAAAGAGCAGAAGCACCTTTCCCCCCCCCCTTTTTTTTTCTTTCCTTCTCCTTCTTGCCCCTTGAACAAAAACTCTATTGGGAAATAGGTGTATCTGAACTATCCGTCCTTCCCTAACCTCAAAGAGACAGTGATGAGGTGGCTTTGGAGGGGAGGAGCATGTGGATGAAAGAGGAGGTCTCTGGAGCACCATGGCCATGGAAACGCACAAGGTTGGCGTCAGTGTTTGTTATTGTTGGCTGCAGAGACACCTGCTCTGCACCTTCAGCAGAAACAGGGGTGCATCTGAAAGGGTTTATCATCTTTGCAGTTTTTCACCTGTGAATAAGAAAATAGGGTTTGGGAGCAGAGCTGGATGAATGGTGAGTTTTTTGGTTTGCTCTCGGACCCATCATAAACATAGACCTATAAACATAGGTCTGATGGAGCTAAAAGAGCTTTCTTTTGAGAAAATAGAGGGGGGTGGTTAGGAGAAAAGTTCTTAAATTTTGCAAAACAGAATGCCTGGTGTTGCTTTATAAACTGTTTATTTTTATCCCCTTTCATTTTGGGGAGAAAAAAAAATCAAACCCAAACCATTTCATTTAGAAAATACCAAAGCAAAACATTTCACAGAATCATAGAATAGTTGAGGTTGGGAGGGATCTCTGGGGATCATCTAGTCCAAGTCCTCTGCTCAAAGCACATTTCAATATGCTATACATTTGTTTTGAATTTTTTCTGTGTTCACAATAATTTCCAAATTTGGCTTGAATTTCCAAACAGATTTAGTCCCTCACAAAAGGTATTTTGTGGATTAACTTAATACTTACTGATTTTCATGTTTTCTCAGGCTTCTGTTTGGGACATCTATGTCCTTTCTGCCAGGCTGGCAGTGTGTACTGTCTTCAGACTCCATATACAAAGTGTTTCCCACATGTCATGAATTTCACATAGCTCCTCTTTTCGTCTTCCATATGGCTTTATATAGCCAAAAGTGTCTGACTTTATATTTGCTCATTACAGCACACTTCTTACTTGTGACTTAAAAAGATGTGGACACTCACAGAAGGAAAACATTGGTCAGTATTTATGAAAAATAGTAATATTCTCAGGTTGGCATGCTACATATGTCCATACGTTTCCAAATGCTGATCCATGTCTGCCAGTGATTTAGTAAATGGGACAAAGTAGTAGTTGTCATTTATGCACTAACTTTTTTTGGCTAGGTTTAAAAAAAAAAAAGGGAAAAAAAGAGTGAAAATGAGGAACTGATAGGACATAAAGAGCAGCTGTGACCTAGGAACATGAATGACTTGGATGTGTCCAAAAGTTCACACAAAAATTTAAGAGTTGCATAGGACAAGTAATTTGTTGGTGCCCAAAACAGTGTCACCCATGTGTCCCATGGGGCTCGAAACTCAAGTTCCTACTACTTAGGGGTGACTGGTGTCTGAGCTGGCATTTTGACAGAGATTTTTAAAAGCAACCCTGTGATTTAGACTCTAGCTGGAGAAAAAAATTGATTGTGTCACTTATGTAGTCATAAGGTGCTGTGGGCAGGACTGAGGAACCATCTTCCATGTCTGCATCCTAATGTAAAGCTCATATAAAGCAAACCCCTGCTGCTGTTGCCAGTACAGCACAAAACTTGTCCAGTCTTTTAAAAATGGAAAGACAATAATGGCTCTGTCAGCAAATACAACTCAGCCCTTATATACTTTTTTTTTTTAAAATATGACAAGGATTTTAGTTTTCTGCCTTTTCTAACTGCAAATCATAAAACCAGGCTACAACTCAGGAGTTCCTTTGCAAAGCTATTCCCTCATGCTTTCAGCTGGAGAAATTTTCCAACATTGACATGAGCTCACAAAATGTTAGTCTGACTCTAAATAAGATTTTCCAGAGTTGGCTGAGGGTTTTGGCTTAGTTCTAGAATAAACTGTTTCGGAAACCTTTCTGGAGTGGATTCTGGATAACCTGGAACCGTTCAAAGGATTAAAAAGTCATGCGTAATTTGCTCTTTCAAAACACTCAAGGCTTCTAAAATTCTCACCCCAGAAATTCTCTTTCTTTTCATCAAACATCAGCTGTTTGCAAATGATTCATTCTATTTTGGTCACCTACTCTCTTTTTTCCCCTCCCCACGCATGACTAAATATCTTCTTTAAATCAACTTGAAGCAATTCGTTTTTCCATTCATCCATTTGGTCGTGCTGGTTTCTTTCCCTGTTGGAATGCTACACCAGTGTCATACATTGAAGCAGCAATATCATCTGTGCAGCCCCGAGTGCGGGAGTACTTGGCACCAGTTCTGCAGCTTAATGTGTGAAAAGCACGAAGGCAGCTGCCAGTTTCTGCACGTTTTAACTGGTTTATTTTCTGCAGCTCTGAGCAGAAATGATGAAGCCATGGCAGCCCCACACAGCGTGATGTGTATGTCCATGGGCTCACGGTGAGCACAGGAGACCCTGAACCGGTGGGACTAATTGTGTCTCGGCTCAGCACCAAGCTCTGGCAAACTGGTCTTCACGAGAATCAGGCTGCGCCGAGGAACCAGCCCACCCTGCACCAGTTGTGCTGTTCTGAGTTATTCCTGAGCTGTCTCTATCCAGTGTTCAGCTGCTGGTTTGGATGCACTGACTTGCTCCAAGCGATGGCACGGGCTCTGCGCTGTGCTCTCTTGCCTGGGGTGAGTGTGGCATAAGAAATAGGTTACATTGCTTGATGTAGGTGACTGGATCCCTTGTTAAAAGTGTATTGAGGTGCAGGTGCCAGCTGTTCTTGTAAGATGTGTCCATGCAAGTCCAGCATCAAGCTTCAGTGACCAAAGAAGTGCTGCTGCTTGGCATTCCTGGCAGTTCTTTAGCATCTAAATTTAATGTCATATTTGCCTTGATTTGTGTAGCTGATGAGCACGCATGCAGCTCTTCAGTAACCTTGTTTTGTTGCCCTCATATCAGAATGACATTTCTCCAACCTTTGATCTCTTGTATAATATACAAACACCCACTAGATTTCTGATCAGTGTATATGACACATGCATTTTCCTTTTCAGTTGACAAACACAGAGACTGAAATTATCCAGAAAAAAAGAAATATCAAGACCAAGCATAGGAAAGGGTTTGTTTTGGGTTTCTTTTTTCTTTTTGGTGAAGAATTTGCTGGAGACAGATTTGACAAAGCAAATGATCCAGTTTTTTGTGGCAATTGCATCCCCGCTCTAGCTGTCATAGTCATGGCTGTGTGCTGCAAGGGAAGGAATCAGGTTCAGGCCTGCCAGAAGGCCCCAAGCACTAAACCTTTCTGTCCAGAGTGGGATATGTAAAGCTACATTTCCCCAGGATTGCTGCCAAATGACTAATCTTGGACACTTTCAGGCATTCCAGCATGTCTGGTTAGTGGTTACTCTAGCCATCCTATCGTGTTTTTGGGAACCAAATGTTTTGCATGCTAAAGCAAGGTGCACATTATAGAAAGGGTGCCTAGAATGGATTTAGGTAGAGTTAGTACCCAGAACGCAGTGGCTTTACATCAAAGATAACCATATGAAGAGGGAGCACTGTGTATATCCTCAAAGTCAGAGACACAGGGGAATCAGACCCCTTTCTACATCGTTTACTTAGGAGTCATGGGCAAGGGTGGATAGGAAGAAGGGTTTTTAAACACTGAGTTCATTAACTTCGATTTTCATTTCTGTGTAAGTGACAGTTACCTGTAACACCCAGAGGTGAGCTAACAGGACAGTGCTCTGCAGTAAGTCACTGCTCAGACCAGCCTCACACTATTTACAGTAAAAAAGAGCTCATGTTTTCTGCAAAGAGATCCCAAGATCATAGACTGTTTTATTCCACAACCTTGTTTTCTCCAACAGACTAATGGCCTCCCTAAAACTGGACTAACTGTGGTGATTCCTTCATCACGTGGTTCACAGGGCTGTCCCAGGGAATACTTCAATGGGCATTCAAACATCATCTTATAGCATTTTCCTTTCTGTTTAAGGTGCAACTTATATTTCAAAAAAACATTACGTCCAGACACTGATCATCTACTGTACATAGGGCTTTCTTGTAGCCAGTGCATTTGCCAGAGGCTGCTCCTGGTTCATGTGAATGCTCTTGGGGTTTCACTGCACTTCTTACTTCACTGATAAATTATTGCGTTTCCCAAGGTTAATCGTGAGTGTTCTGCAGAAGATGTCCTGTCTGGATAGTATGGTTTCCTTTCAATTGTCTTTTTGGATCAAGCTTTGTTCTCATACTATGGAATAATGGGCCAAATGTGGCACCATGCAGGCTACGTTGGTGAGAGTTGAATTGCACTACAAAATTTTCCTTTTCATCTTTTTTATTTCTCCTAAACTCTCCTGACTGTTCTCTCCTTATATGGAAGCCATTTGCCCTGTATCTCCTGTTCAGCATCAGTGCTTGATGAGCTGGATGGGGTCACAGTACTCGCTTGTCTGACTGAGCCAGTGTGGATATCTGAGAGGATGGGCTGACCTCCACTGCAGCCGTTTACATGAGGAAGGAGCCATGGGCTGCTGAAATCAGGTTCCCAGCCCCAGATCATACACAGCATTGTTTTGTCTTTTTAGGTAACACTGAATCTTTTTATAAATGTGCTAAATTTTGTGGTTATATGAATCTATTGTCTTCATGGAGAATGACAGTCTTGTTTTATCAGTGCAAGGAGTTATTGCCAAGTTGTAACACATTTCCCCAACAAACCAGGTGTTTACACAGAGGAGGTGTAAAAGCTCTTTGTCAGTGTCCATCCAACCTGGCTAACTAAGCCAAATTTTAAATTTGTACAAATCAATACTCATAAAATACACTTTAAAAGAGGACTCAATAGTTGCTTTAACTGGGAAGAATTAGGAGGGCTTGATGGCTGTGGATACTACCACAAGCCAGGATGTAGAAGGGTTGAGGATTGTCACCCCAAAAGCTGTGTCCAGGTTGTACAACAAGGCATCCCAGGACATTGGAGAGCTGTGCTCATCTCTCCTGGCTCCACTCTGCACCAGGAAGGGGAGGGAGCACTCCAGCTGCATCTGGCCTTTAAAGTGCAGAACAAAATAAATTCCCTCAACCCTAGCAATTTTCTCCAAAGCAGATCGGCAGGCAGCAGGCCTATGTTCTGTGGCTTGCAGTGGGCATTTCTGAGTGTCCCAAGATGCCTGTGTTTTGATGACTATATCCCAAAGACATGCCTCTGGTGTTCTCCCGTGCCCACAAACAGCATTTGAAAGACATCGCATAGAAGACCAAACTTATCTCCAGTGGCTTCAGTGGAGTTGCCACTGATCCTAGAGCTCCTTGTCTGGGTACCAGCCCCCAAGCACTCCGGGTGATTTGGGAGCAGAGAGCCGTAAGCGGGCTGGGAGAGAGCATGCCAGCACATGTCTGTGCCTGCTGCTCATCTTGCCAGAAGTGCTGCTCTCAAAGTCCTTGTTGAACAGGAATCCAGCTGTTATGCAGAAAATGCCAACAGTTCCATGCTTCAACAAGAATTAGGAAGTCTCTTAAACCAGCAGAGTTAAGTAAATGGAGAGGAGAACTGTTTCCTTGACCAGCTGTGGAGAGGTTCTCTGCAGGTTTCTGAGCTTCCTCAAAGGTGTCATGTTATTCCCCGTATACAAGTCAGAAACTGAGTAAAACCACTCAGCATACCAGCACCTTTTCTGCAGTGTTTTCCCTTTGTAAGAAAGCTGGAAGACATTCTTTTCTAAGGGCAAACCTGCTACACTAAATCCCATCTTGCTTCATTGACTATTACTGGTGTTTTCATGAGGTATTGACCTTCAGAGAAGCACAATCTTAAATAAGTATCAGAAAGTTGTGTTTAAAGCCTTTAGATGATCACTAGACAGTTCAGGCCCATGGCTGACCCCAAGCAGTTTGTTGCTGGTGCTGACTGACCAAGATGTGTTAACTCTAGGAGAGGCAGAGCTCTACTGCAGGACTGTAGGTTATGTTAGAAGTACTTAAAAAAATATGGAATTTTACTTAGCTATATTAACTGTCTTTTCCCAGAAACAACCGACATTTCAAAAGGCACATACTGTGGCAAAGGGGGTCAGATTACAGCCTTACTTCCAGGCAATGACAAATACTTCCTAGGTGACTTAGGGCAAGTCACTCAATTAATGTTTTCCATCTGTAAGGAATTAGAATCATAAATCAACCAGTATTTATGATGTGTTCCTGTATGTCTGCGATAGGGCCATATAACTCTAGATAAATGAAAGCTTGTGTGTATTTGCTGTGCAAGAGATAAAAGCAAGCAGTAAGGCAACTGTTCTAGAAGATACACACTGTTTCTATAATATCTCTGAAGTTTTTTTTTCCACTGAAGCAGTTAACAAAGCTTGGATGTGCATAATTTAGCTGAACACTTTGAATTCTTTTAGTTATATGGCTCCCGTCTGTCTGTTTTTGTTTTACTTCTTTTTAATTTTTTTCCTTTCCTTTTTTCCACTGCTGAGCTCCATAATTGTTCCTTTTAGCCACAGTCACCTAAGGTCAGGCTGTACCTTGCTAAGGAGCCGAACTGCAAACAAGGCTAGCTAAATCATGTGTCTCCAGCCCATTCCTGTTATTAACCCTCCCAGGTTCTGGGCCAAGGTCTTGGCAGAGCAGCAGAAGTAGACTTTTTATCAGAAGCTCGCATTCTCCTCAAGTGGAGGATGAGAAGGGTAGTTCTTGCCATTTTTTAAAGGATGCAATATTGTAGCTATCTCAGACTTATGTTGATAATGCAGGGGGCAGGGACAACTATTTAAAGACCAGTGTTCGTGCAGTGTGAATTCAGTCTGATAAAATTCCGCCTCTTGTTCCCAAAATGTCTTTCAGAGTGCTTTCATTAGTAATTTTGCTGTCATTGTAATAAATGTGACACTGCCTTTAAACTGCTGAGAAAATGGCCAAAGTACTTTCAGGTTATACTCTGGCCAGAGCTGGTCTGTGTATTTAGGTTTTGTCTGAAATCTACGGCCCTACAAAGAATTTTTATTCCTGCTTCAGTCTCTGTCTAGCAAGGTCCCTGATTAATTTACTTTTTCTTCCTCTTAAAATTTCCACAGTCTTCATTTCTGCTGCAGTTCTTTGTTACATTTGCTGTGTGGGAGCAGGCAGGACAAATTCAGAAAATGCAATTGGGAAGGTTGATAGACTTTGTTCCCCAGAGCCTCGGGGCAGCCTGAGGGAGCCCAGGCGCTGCCGGCACAACCCTATGCGAATACAAGGATCTAACATAAAATGTTATGCTGGGATAAACGTGGGATCAGTCTGTCCTAATTAGGGCAGCTCCAATAGCAGCATCAGATAAATGCCTCAGATGGGAAAGTGTAATTGTAATTCTTAATGCACTGATGTTATCAGCAGATTACTATATTAAGACAATAACAAATGTTGTCATGTGGTAAAATGGTGAGAAAAGTTTAAAAAAAAGATAAAAGGAGAAATCCTAAAAGGGAGAAAACCAGCAGCCTTCATTGTTGAGGCTTTATATATTCCTCATATAGATCAATATTTAGGTAAGTGTGGGAACCTGCTTACAAAACGCTTTTATAAACAGCGTAATCCTTCTGAGACAAGTCAAAGAGTTACTTGGCGTGCTTTGGGATGGTTTAGTGTGTTCAGCCATCCCCACGAGTCACTGTGAGAGCATTGCAATCTGTTCTGCTTCGTACCAAAGCGGTAAAACCTTGCAGGTCTTGCTGGAATCAGCTGTTGAACATGAATTAGTAACATCCACAGAAGGTCTTAATATAAGGCAGAAATGATTAGTGATTGACAGAGAGGAAGGGGAATTCAAAAAATGCTTCTGCTGTGGGCTGGAGATCATAATGATGTCTGCACACCTAAAGAGCAATATCTAAAGGCAGACTGGTTGCTTAGAAACAGCTAAACTACATTATCACCTGCAATGACATTGAAGTATAATTTCTAAAACTATATCCCTAGCAGATTGTCCTAAACAGTTCTGGGACATTTAGCACGTCCATCTCTTCCTCTAATGGGCAATTTTTTGAGGATTAACAGGAAGCTTTTAAAAATGTGGCTAATTTTGAGTTAAGATGAGCATTGCAGCACTGTGCTAATGTACAAGAAGCTGCAACTAAGGGCAGTGACCATGAGTGAAGGTGGCTGATCTAATGGGGTTTTCTGAACTAGTGAAAATGCAGCACTATAATAAATAGCCAAAAAAACCCAAAAAAGCAAATTTGATTAAAATAATCTCAGTTTGCCTAAATGCCATGTTGTGACCACGAAGGAGACCTTCAAGAGGGATTCTTGGTACTAACCTCGCTGCACTGGCAATATGAAATCAGCAGGTATGAAAAAGTCTGGAAAACAGTCTTGTGGTGAAAAAATGTCTCCTCCTGTTTGACCAGCACTAAAAGCCTGTGAGTGAGGCTTACATCAACAAGCTATTAAGGGCTGCAGTGAGGTGATGCCGTTGTGCCGTTCTCACCAGGAGCTGTGAGCTCCTCTGGGTGTAGCTTCCACCCTACCCTGGGTACCCCAGGAGCCCTGGCCCCACAGTGGGGCAAAGCTGCCCTTTCACTGTGGCTCTTCTATCCCAGGCAGTCTGCTTTTGGTGATACTGCATTTCTCCCTTCCACTCTTGAAGGGGCAGCCAACACAGCTAGCCAGCAGCGATGTGTTTTACAAAGCACGCGTATTCAGAGGACCTGCTCCCTCTTACTGAAGCCTGTGTGCCAGAGCTTTCTCTCTGAGTGTCTAACATCGCAGGTAATTCGTGCAGGGGTGGGTGGACACCTCTTATTATTGCTATAGGTCAGTGCCTTTTTTCCATTCTTAAACATGCAAAAACTTGTGCTGCCAGGAGCAAAAAATGTGCATTTCCCTGGTTTGTAATGTATGAACAGGATCTGCATGAAAGAAATGGATGTGTTACGTTTAACGTGGACACCCACAGCCTCTCTCCAAGCACAGCACTTCCAAGCAGTTCTAGTATACTAACTTTTTCCTGTTATTTAGGTTATGATATTAATACAAGCTTGAATGGAAAGGCTGTGAGGGATGGAATTTGCTATATTGCCTTTTCCTTCTTGAATTTGTTTTTCTTTTTGATCATCTGTTATGTAATCAGTGAAATACCTCACAGCAGGGTGCAGGGTTTCAGCTGTGAGGTGCTGACAGCCTTTTTTTTTTTTTTTGGGTAAATGAGCAAGCAGTTAAAAAGTGAAATGCTGGTTAGGAGTGGGGTCTGGCCTTGCATTCTCTCATTGCTGCTGATCCAAGGTAAGAGGAAATTTTGTCCTGGGTTCCTGCCTGGACATTAAATTAGTTGTTAGACCTGTTATGGCTCTCCTTTCTCCATCTGCATGGTGCCTTGCTTACACAGTTGCAGGTATGAGCTCAGGCAATCTATTCCTGGGCTCTTTTTTTTTTTTTTTGGAAACCTGCAAGAGAAGGCCAATGTTTCCTGATACCCCTCTCCTAGAGCTTCCAAGAACCAACCCCCTGTGTGGGGGAGAGCAAGCTAGGGCAGAGGTCCCAGCAAGGTTTGCCCATCTGTGCATGACTGATGGGCTACCCAGGGCACTGAGGGAAAAGTGAGCAAGTGAGATGGTAACTGGGTGCAGTAAGTGGGGAATGGCACCCCACAAAGACCATGAAGGAGTCACTGGGTAACCAGCAATCCCTGACTCCAGCTACCCCTGTGCCACACACATCTGTGTGGATGCTCAACCCGCTGAGAGTAAGCTGAGCTTAGAAAGTTATTTCTTGTAGTATTTTTCTTGAATATCTGTGTCTCCCCAGTGGAAAAATGGTTTTGTTGGGATTTGCTGTACCTGCTGAAAAGCCTGGAGAAAGCTTTTTGTAGTGAGGTTATTTCAAGCATTTTAGTAAGCACCCTATATAGCAGACATACTTTCTTTTTCTTTCTCACTTTACCCCTCTCAAAAGGCCACCTGGCTTTTCCCATATGAATCTGTGAAATGGATGGTTGCTAACTTAGTTTCCTTTTAAGAGGATAATTTTTTTTAGGTCAGATTTTTGAAGTCCTTGGGACTCAGAGCTGTTGTTGAAAAGTGGTTATTTCTTGTGGTGCCCAAGACTGTCAAAAGGAAGATGTGATTTTTTGGTGTTTATACTGGCTGAACGAGACATGGGGGTCTGAAGAGATGTCGTGTGTGTGACATGATCCTGATCTTCTCAAAGGATTTGATGCTTGCCTAGCAAACTCCTGAGAGTTCAAGGAGATTAACAAACCTGTGTTTTGTCCAGATTGGTATACTTGTTCTAGCAATGATTTTAAGAGTGCTTTTTCTGGCTTGGTTATTTTAAATCTTTAGAAAGCTTATGTGTGCACTGGTTTACTCTGAAACTCACCCAAATCAGAAGTGTAAACCAGATCAGGGCTGTGGGGAAAGGTGTGTTTGGCACTTGGGCACACGTGAGCTAAGGGAAGGGGTGCCATTGCTCCTGGTTATCAGTGGCTACTGAAGTCTCATTTCTGCAGACAGACAGGAACTAGAGACCTGTGCCCTTGAGGTGTATCAGAGAGACAGAGATGGTGCCACAGCTTATTTCAAGTAAGAGGAGATTAAAAACATTTCTGGACATGAGGAACCTAACTGCAAACACAGTAAGTGCAGACCCAGGAGATCTTGCCAAGGTGGATGTAAACCTTCCCCGAGGTGGATCAGCCTCCCCCACTTTGTCAGATCACCCCCAGCCCCTTCTGTTTGGAAGCCTCTCAGGAATTTGAGACATGTTTAAAAACTGTTTTTCAGCTCTGTTCCCAAACCGTTTTGGTGCAAAGTTTTTCAGAGTGCTTGTTATTGTGCCTGTGTTACAGAGCTTGTCAGCCCCTGCAGCACCCAGCTGTGCTGGCTGTAACCATAATTCACAGAAACTGCCAAGTGCTGTTCTGCTTAATATGATGGATCCTTCCGTGATAGCTGTGCTACAGCCAGCCCTGGTGAGTGTGCTGGGAAAGATGGTGCCCATGTGGGTAAGATTTATGTTTGTTAGGGTTGTGGTGAGTGAGCCTGCAAGCGCTGCCTTCCCCTTTTCAAAAACTCGGAAGATTTATCTCCCTGACACATCCTGAGTATGTGTGTCTTTCTCTCTCTTTCTTTTTTTTTTTTTTTTAAATAGCTATCCGCAGAAAACTTACGTGATCGGCTTCTCCACCTGCCCTCAGTGGGGTTTCTCCTTATCTCTCCCCAAGTTGTCACCTCCTCTTCCAATTCTTGTGGTGTTGGCTCGTCCTGCTGCTCAGCTGCATGTGCAGACAGCTGTGAAATGGAGTTTACAAGACTCATGATCTACGAGCACTGTGCCATGGCACCACAGAGGTCGGATTCTTGTACGCTCCTCCTTACAGCCGTCGGCACGCAGGGCTGCATGCAGGCAAGTGGCAGGGAACGCAACTGTCCTGATGGGAGCTTACAGAAACAAGAGTACAGTTGGAAAAATAGTGTGAATCATGAATGAAACATTGCCCACAGAGCCTGATTGCAGTGGAAGAATTGGATGGGAAGCACTCCTGGAAAAGGGGTACATTTGGAGAGAGTAATAAGCTGTACAAGCAGTGAGGTTTTCTGTTGGTAGTGTACGCTTCTCTGGGTTAATTGAAGGTTCAACTTCTTGCATGTGTAAGGATACTGCCTTGCTCCACAGAAAGACCTAAATTTAGGGAAGGATTTGTACATAGTCGGATACAACTGAATGTGTTTCAAGGTATTGGTCTGGCCCAAGGAAAGGAAATGTACTTGAGAATACAGTTAACAGTTGTTAAGTATTCAGATGAGTCCCAGTTCCCTGTCTTATATTCAGACATGTTTGTAGGATGAATTTTTCAGATGTTTGAGTGATCTAGGAACATAAATCTCACAGCCAGTACATGGGATTTTTTTCTATTGTGAATATATAATAAATTACTGATCAGTATAAGCATGGATGATGGATCTGTTCCTTAAATAATAAATCCAGCAACCCTGAAAGCTGCCTGTTTTGCAGGTGTATGATCTGTCTTAAAGAGTAATTTTGAGAGTTTTTCAGCTCCTGCTGCTGCCATACTGGAGGGATGAGTTTCTGGATCTGTATTTTGTTGTTCCCTTTGCTGCTCTTACTTGTCTTTGGGAAGGGTTAAGGATGCTGGCCCAGGAAGGAAGGCTGCTGGCCACTGGTACTGCTGGTGAACCAGGAGCAAGAAAGAAAGTGAATGCTGGGCAGGAGGCAGCTGGGACCTGGGAGATTGGGGGAGAAAGTCTGTGGCTTTGAAAGCCTGTCTTGAGTGAGTCTTCCCACGTTAGCCTGAACTGATCTTTTAGCTGCTGGATTAGGCTGACCAAAGAAAACTGACCCAAAGGTGAAGGAGCCAGATTGATTGCTTCTTGTACTGATTTTTCTTTTTTGCTCTCTCTTACTGGCAGGCCACAATGTAATAAAGGGGTTATGGCATGAGGAACCAACTTAAGAGTCTGAAGGGTCCTGGGACTCACTCTTGGGCTGGGCCAGAGGCTGGCTAGTTAAGAGGGGGTATCCAGTACCATTGGGAAACAGAGGAACAATAGGCAACAAAGCCTGGAGGGTGTAAGAATTTGGTATACCACTTCACCTATGCGGGATAATTTTTCTAGAAGAAAGACCAGTTCTCATCCTTGGTTTTGTAAATCACAAACTGGAATGTTTGCAGAATAAATAAATATAAGTTAGCTTAAAAATACCCCAAAAGATATAAGAGAAAATTCTCCAAGAGGGGAACAGCTAATTCTCCAGTCACAGCTGGCTGCATGGCAGTGTGTATCCAGATAGATAATCCTGCTTGTGAAGCACAGGATAATTATAGGGGAGTGGGTGGGGATGACAGTGCTTTGTTCCTCCCTTCCCCACAAATTTTTGGCTGACTGGAGGCAAGGCCAGGCAGCGGGAGCTGTTGGAGGCTGCTTTGGCAGCTTACAGAGCACTCCTCCTTCCTGCTGAGTTGGGGGTTGGCACTGCTGGATCAGCTGGGTGTCACAGTGCAGCCTCCCGCATCCCCTGGGTGCTGTATTCCCTGGGCTGTGCAGGGCTCTGAGACTCAAGGGTTGGAAAGGTGAGGCTTAGGTGGTGGTCTTCTCTAGGTGGTGAGCATTTAGATGCTTGGAAAGAGCAGATGGGGAGGGAAAGGAAAACCTGTGAGACTTTTAAGACAATGGTAAGGACTCTGTAATCTGCTCAGGCCCCAGGTCAGTCCAAGGATCTATATGCACAGAGCCTAGAAAGATCAGTGATACTGTGGGTGTCAATCTCAACTGTCCCCCTCTGCAAAGAGGTAATCAAAGTGAAAAGGAGGGAGGTAGAGCAAAAGGGGGTATGTTTTTATCCCAGAAATATTTGTCTATCCTGCTGATCACTGAGCAGCAGTGAGTGTGATGCGTAAACTACATCTGCAATAGAAAGTAATTTTGACACTGGTTACCACAATGATGCTTGTATGTATGTGAAGTATCTGAGCTTTAGACTCAAATGTCCTTGGTGCTGGAGTTGAAAAAGTTGCTGACTTAGCCTGTCTTGAAGGCCCTGATTTCCAAGTGGCACAGACAATTGTCTGTGTTCTGCAATTACAATTACGCAACAGCAGCACGGCAGACAGCCTGCCAGGCCCTCGGAGCTGCGTTTCTGTCCGCTGCTTAGGGTTTTTCAGGACACTGGGGAGGGATGCGGAAAACAAACTGACTGAGCTCCTTGTACTTTCCAGGACCTGGGGATGATCCACCTCAGGACAAATTTTACACTTGTCTCATGTCACCTGGAACTGCCCAGTCCTGAGATACCTGTCTCGTACATAAGCAAGCAGATGTCCCCTGGCTTATTTGTGGGATGTGATGCTGATACTGACCAGTGGCTAAGGCAGAATATGGTCCCTGTTTTCTCTTCTAGAATATCTTGGGATTGGAGAGATGAGCTTTGTCACAGCATGCATGTGTCAGTAGTTAGCAATGTAGAGTCCATTCAATTGGCTGTGTCCCGGCATGTTTTCCAGAGTCCTTCCTGCCCCTCCCTGCTGCCTCCTTCACTGGCCCAGAGACCAGCAGGATTGCCTAAACTTTCAGAAGGTTAGAGGACACAGTTGGGACATACAGCTGACCTGGGGTGACAAGCAATTAAAACTACATAGAGTAATCTCATATCAAGAGTGCGGCCCTGCACTCACAGGACTGCAGGTACACCTGCTCTGCCATCACTGAACAAAGATTTTTTCAAACCGTACATGTGTTTGTTGTTCATGCAGGTGCTAGTCCATAATTTCTTCTGCATAATTCTGCCTGCCAGTGTCTTGGCACTGAAATATTATCAGGATTGAATTTTGGCACCAAGCTTTTCCTTTGGGCCTTCATAGGAATTTTTGAGTAACTGGACAGGAGTGAATTGTCCCCGTACTCATGTACTGGGAACTCTTATAGCATGCAATGGGAAATGGCCACGGGCTGGGTGAAATCAAGGGGAAGTGCTTTTGCTCATGGAAATTTGTGGGGACATAGCAGACATGGGGAGCAATGAAGGAGATTGGGGGAGTCAGTGTGCTGCTCAGTCGGTGAGATGGATGGGGAAGTGGATGTGAGTACTGTAATTTTCAAACCTTTTAAAATTTTAAGCTTATGTATTTGTTCTCTAAATACTTTGATGTTCCACAGCACCCACTCATCTACAGACCAAGCTGATAACAATTGTTCTGTGCTCTTTCCTAGCCTTCTCTTACTCTGCAGTCCTGAATGAAACTCAACCTTATTCTCCATAAATAACCTTTCTCATTCCCCAGCTGTCTCCCAGAGCTAGTTCTTTTCTGACCTCTCACTCACTGACTCTGTACTGACCCTGCACTTCCCCCACAGCCCTAATCTGCCTGTGACTACACTCCTATTCTTCCTCAGCTCTTTTGCACTATTTCTTTTTTTTTAATAATAGGGCCTACCATTCCCTCAGCTGCACTTCAGCAAATAAGCTTGAACAAGCCCCTTTATCCAGAGTTCATATAGTGTAGTGACAAATGACTACCACTGGCAGTCATTTTGATGCTTTCACCTCTTCTCTCTGATTCTAGGCTGCAGGTAAATCTATACTTCCAACTGTATTTTTCTATAGGCAATAAAAAGCAGCACCAGTGTTCTCAAGTTGAAGAGAAACAAGCCAATGCATGTGCCAGTGTCTTGATCAAATAGAAATTTTTTGCCTTCAGTTGGATTTTCATCAGTGTAGCAACAACCCTAGTGATTTCTCAATGGCTTTTATTAAACTGCTAAGGGATTATTCAGGCGTTTTATGCTCGCCCCATCCTCCCATTCAAGGCAGTGTGAATTCTCATCAGGAAAACTTGCAAATGGAGGCTTTTTTTGTTGTGGTTGAAGTTAGGCTGTGGACTGAGATAATCAGAAATAATCTACCTAAGGTTAGTGTGAGAGAACTTTTGAAAAAGGGCAAAGAAATCATACATGTCATATCTGCACGTACACTCTGTTGTTTTGTCATGCTGTTATAGACTGTGCAACAAAGCATTTCTCACTGCCCAGTATTTGTTTGCCATTTGGATAAACTGAAGTATTGGTTAAATAAGAATTTGCCTCCAAAATGGAAAGCAAAAATGTTTTTAATATCGATATTTTTGGAAATGACTCCATGAAATGCATGCTTCATCTTTGTGTAGCTGCAAATCTAACCCATTTATTTTACAAAGTTGAAAGCTTAACTCTAGGTGTCAGCACTGCAAACTGAATGTGGAGCTCTGAAAATGAAGTTTTGCTGTGTCTGACTCCGCCAGTGCTACAAGAAATAAAGTGCAAGAGCAGTTTTGCTGACAGATCCATTAACGCTGAAGAAGAGGAGAGCCCACACTTGTGGTCAATGGCACAAGTAGGAATTGCAGCATTTTCTTCTTAAGCAGCCTCTTTCTAGCTGCACTTGTGCCCTTATTAATGGGATTTAGTAAATAATGTTTAACATAAAGCAAAGATTGAGGACACAGTCTCACTCCAAACAGTGCCCACTGTTTAAAGCAGGCATGTTAAACTTTTCCCTTCTTTTATTGTTAAGTGCTTATCTTAAGTGGGCATCTAAAGTGGTGAGAGTGTGCAGGAACCCAGTGTCTCTTTCTGCTTCTAACAGGCTGTATAGATCAGCTAAATTAATGGGGTGGATGAAGTTTATGTGACTATAACTTACACTTGAAACTGCACAGGACCAAAGGGATCAGGGAAAAAAAGACTTGATTTTCTAGCCTTTAATGCTAGCAATTACAAGAAGTAAATAAAAGTATTTTGACAAGCAAGTACTGTGGTTATCCTGAAAACCCACATTTCTCAAAAGCACTGACTTTTGACTTTGCATCTCTTAACTGTATATGGTGCTCCCATCTGCATCAAGTGATGCTGTTGTTGATAGGAATGAAGAGCTGCTTTTTGATGTTCTTGCTGTCATAGTCATTCATTGCTTTATCTGCATGTTTTGCTTTTAATTACTACCTGATGGCATTTGTCATGCAGTTAAGGTACTGTTCAAAAGCCCAATGGTCTGAATGACTTCTTCTGAAACTATGATTCTGGCAGGAGGAGCACAAAAGCATCCATGATGCAAATCTGGAGTAACTTAAAATAGCTCCTTTCTGTGGTATATCATTTTCCCTCCTCAGATGCTGGAGCTCATTGACAAAAGTCATATCTCTGATATTGGGGTTTCTCCATGCTCCTGCACCTGAAGTTTGATCTGTTTTTTCCTAAACTGTTGTCACCTCTGGGCTGTTCCTCAGCTGGTGAAAACTGGCAGTACCTCAGAGAAGTGCCTCTTGCCAGTCATTGAGAGCAAAGGTTGGCATTGTGACAAATGACAGAGAGGAAAGTGAAAGGCGTGTGTGGAACCCAAACAGGGCTCTTACAAACCCATGGGTTGTGTGTGGTCTGTGGTAGAGTAAGATGTTGTACATCTGCTGCTGAACCTGAGCCGCTCTTGATCTGGTACACACATTGTCTATAGCAGCAACTTGCCTTGTGCTGGGCACAGCATTTTAAAGGGCTTTGAATACTCTTTCTCTCTTAGGTATGTACAGTATAGTTACTTCCATATGATATAGATACAGAAAGGGTTATTTTACATAAGTATTGCTGAAAATGCCTGCCTGCAGTTCATTTTCCAAGCTCTAAGGTCTGTCTCTACCCATATAGTGCCATCTTCCCTTCTCGCAGCCTTTGCCGGCATGGCTGGAGTTGGGAAAATGATGGGAAACACCAGCAGAGCTTGGGCCGTGGCTACTCCTGGTCCTTTAGGAACAGCACCTCATGTCCATACAGGAAGGACAGTAGTTGGTTTTCCTAGACAGCCTCTGTGGGGGTACCCATCCTGCCCAGTGCCTGCGGGAGCTGAGCTCCCGCTCCCGGCAGACACGCTGGGCGATGCCTCTGGCAGTTTGTTGTTGGCTTGCTGTACGCTGGTTTGGCGGGATGTCGGTTTGGTTTTCTGTCAGGAGTAAGCATCTCGTTGGACCCGGCGCGGGGGCAGTTGTACTGTGACGCAGCCGTTGTGGCTCCGAGCGCCGCAGCGGACTCGCCTCGCCTCGCCTCCCCTCTGCCCTCACTGGCGGGCTGCCGGGGGAGCCGGAGCCAGAGCCGCCGCCTCCCCCTCCCGCGGCGGTGACGCCTCCACCGACGGCCGCGCGCGACACCCACCGCGCCGGACGCACGCGGACCGGCAGTTTAAAGTTCGCTCGCTCGGGCGGAGCCGCGGTGCGCCGCGCCATTGGCTCTCGGCGGCTGATTTGCATTGACGCCAGCCCGGGCCGGAGGTCAGCGCCGGCGGGTGCTTTTATTGGCTCCGCCGCTGTCAAGCGCTGGGGCAGCGCTGGCGGGGGAAGGGCGGGCGGGGCGGCCGCTGGGCGGGAGGGCGGGGAGGGGGCCGCCGCCGCCGCCGAGGAACATCAATAATAACAAGGCGGGTGCAGAGCGAGGGAAGGCGGCTGCGAGGAGAGAGGCACTTCCCCTGCTGCAAGGGACGCGGACACCACGGCCCTGGGAATTAGAGCTCTCGCCGCTGCAACCCTTTCCGCCGGGATGGGACGCTAGGATCGTTTTCCTTCTGCTTGTCGCTCGTCTTAATTTTTCCGCGCCCCCCTTTTTTTATTATTTAAAAAATTTTTTTTACAATTTTTATTTTTCCCCTCGCCGTTTCGCATCGTTTCTCTGACCAAAAAAATCCCCCCCAACATGGAGGCCCTTTGATGCCTCCGCCAGCGGAGCCGGCTCCTCCCGCGGCTCTGGGAAGCCCTCCGGGCCGTGCCCTGATTTTCCGAGGGCCGCCCCCGGGAGCTGAGGGGGCTCCCTGCGGCCCGGCCCGCTCCGCTCCGGTCCCGCGGCGCTGAGCCGGGAGCCCGCGCCCCGGCGGGCGGGATGCCGCTGCGGCGGCCAGAAAGCCCCGCTGTCGCCTGACGGGGGGCTCTTCCTTCCGACGACGGGAACCTGAATGTCACCCCCGCGGCGGCCGCCCGCGACGGAGGCGGCGCGGGACGTGCCCAGCGCGGCGTGAGGGGCGCAGCCGGCTCCTCGGGGCAACCTCCGATGATTTAGTAGTATTATTATTTTTAAATTTATTTATTTCGTGTACCCCCCCTCGCACCCCCCCCCCCCCGGCTCAGCCCCCAACACGCCCCAAAACGCGCCCGCGGCGCAGCGTCGAGCGGGACCGCGAGGAGTAAGCGCTGCTCGGCGGGGAGCGCGGAAGACGAGGTGGGGAGCGGCCCCCCGGCCCCGGCCCGTACCCGGGTTAATCGGTAACGCTGTGCAAACCCAGGTGGAAAATGCGCCGTGCTCCGGACTAGGAGGGAGGCGATGGTGCAGTGGCCCTGGCCCTTCTGAGCGCCTAGCCGAGAAGACGCTGGGGTGTGTGTGCGTGTGGTTTGGGGCGTGGGGGATTTTTGTTATTTTTGCTTTTGCCTTTTTTCCCCCCCTCCTCTCCTTTTTCTTTCTTTCTTTTCTTTTTTTTTTTTTTTTGGTGGGGGGGGGGCTTTTTCCCAGAAGGCAAGAAAACCTTACCAAGATTCTCAGATGGCTTAGAAAAATTAATAATAACCTGTGAAAATATGAAGTCGACCAGTTCTTGATTTCCCCCTTCCCTCCCTGCCAGCTCCCCAGCCCACTGCTGGGATTGAGATAAAAGGACCCGTTTCCTGGAGGACGAGGAGAACAGACACGTTTCTGGTGGTGTAGAAGGGACGGATGGCAATGCCGCAGAGTGTAGCGGAGACGCAGGAAAGAGATTCAACCTGTTAACAAAAAAAAAAAAAAATTAAGCAGAGGGAAAATACCAACGGGAAGGAAATATATATATTTATACACAATTTAGAAGTATTCCCCAGGTGGCCACAAAGCATGGGCTGTGCTCCAAGCATCCACATCTCTGACAGCAGAGTGGTCTATCACAGTAGCAAAGAGTCTGAGGAGTGCAATTCCCCTCACCAGACCAACACAACCATGTCTCAACAGCAGCAAGGCAACCCCGTCCCAGGATTATTCATTAAATCCTCCAACACATCCACTTATAAGGTGAGGACTAATTCCTCTAAGAAAGACAAGAGGGAGAACAGCCAGAGCATGGAGGCAGAGACCCAGACCAGCAGATCCAGTGTTAAGGTAAAAAGGGTGCTAAACATAAGCACTGTTTCTCTCAGAACACAGTTGGCTGTAGCGGTTTAACCCAAGGAGTCTCCCTGCCGAAGCGATATGTTGTGGGGGAGCTTTTCCTGGCTTGGGCTGTTACTTTCGTTTATAAACTAATCAGTCTCGGGAAACAGCTTCATAGATGTGCCCAAGCCTCTTTTCTTCTTTCCATAAAACGTGTGTTCCCAGTGCTGGGAAGGAGAGCGGTGTAATTGTCCCCGTCGGTTGTTGAGAGCCAGGGGCACGGGTCTCGCTCCTGAAGCCGGAGGAGGGCCCCTCCGTCCATCCGTGGTGGTGCTCTGCCGTGCATGGAGCTGCATTGCCTTTAACTCCTGTGTGGTTTGTGTGTGTGTTTGTGCGGGGTCCTCCGGTGTTGCTGTTTGTGCTTGTCTTGTTTGGAAGCAGAGGCAAATCGAAGTCTGAAGCGATCTGCTAGCTGGGCTGATCAATTTGCATACCTCTTCCATTCAGAAAGTTGAAAGGAGAGCAGCAGTGTTTTTTTGGTCTGGGTGCTGATTTACATTAACAACTTGTTGACCTTTACTGCTGCAAATAGGGTGTTTTTTTGAGTGTTTGTTGCATATGTGTTACTGTGCATACTTACATGTGGAGAATACGAGGCTATATGAAGTCGATAGATACGTACTGAAAAACATTGGAATTTGTGTGGTTTTTTTTCTTTGGAGGGAGAGAGTGGTGCAGAGTGCTTGTCTCTTTACTTTTTGTTGATGGCCTGTTTGTTTATGGGTTGTACTTTAGTTGCTCTATGTTTTGATTATGCTCGATTTTGGCTCTTTTATCTGTTTGGTAAAATGAAGTAATTAAAAAAAAATTATCAGATTGTAGCAGCCCTGGGAATATTATGTAACATGGCAGATCTGTGACAAGAGCTGAGGTACACATGCTGTAAATACAAGATACAGGCTTGAGATGCAGGCAAGAGCTAGCCAAACGTCAAGTGTTTTGCAGACTCACAGAAACTAGTGGTTTGTAGTTCTTTTAGGATATTTACGTGCTCATTAAGACAGCTTCTGGAGTATTGACCTGGAATAATTTTTTTTCAGTACTGTGGGTGATTTTCTTAAATTGTTTTCCTCCAGATGTACTAATTTCACTTTGTAGTTTAAAAAAACTCTAGCAAATGAGAAGACGCTTTGTAAGTATTGATTTGGAGTGGTAATTAATAATACCAAAGGCAGAACGTGAACCTGAATGGTGTTACAGTATAAGCTGAATTTTTGTGTTAATAACGCTGTACAGGAAACTGAACTTTATGGCCCTGTTCACACATGATAGACATGCTTCTGGCATATTTAACTCAGTAACCACAGTAAGGAAGCCTGCTGTCAGAATCCTGACAATTGTTTTGCTAGTTAAGTTTTTAATAGTGATTATAATTGAACATTACAAAATCTAGACTAAAATTATTCTTAAAATGTATATATTCTCTGAATTTGTTGTCTTTGTGCTTGCTTGTGGGGGGAAAAAAACCTCCAAAACCTGTTCCCAGAAGCATGCATGGGAAGCAGTTTTAATTTTGTTCATTTTTGTTGTTCAATTTTAAGAACTTTGTGAATTTTGTTGTTCCTAGATTTGGTTAATTCAGCGAGATGCTATAGGGTTGATGTTGGTTCATGTGCATACTGTAATCTCATTTGCAGTCATTCTGATTTTTATCACCCAGTCATATTTTCTGCCCTTGTCATCACTCCAAGCACATTGCTGTGAAACGATGGGTTTTGAGAAACGCAAGCAGAGTTCTGTTTGCTATCAGCTGGATACAAAATCTGTTGGATACATCTGCATGATTTTCATGTGCAATATCCTATAATACCCTTTAGAGCTGTAAAGCAGTATGGCATTTTGTTCTCTGCTTTTATCATTAGTGTGTATAGTATGATCAGATTTATGCTTCTTAGTGTGCTGGATAACTGCGTTGTCTCCGAGATAGTGCTGGAGAAGGCTACACTGTCACTGGAGAGCAGTTTTGACAGTACAGTGAAGCTGTTTGGAAAGAAAGTGTGAGAACATTGAAGATAGTGGACAGGAGCCTGAAATTCCTGAAGCCAAAAGGAGCATTGAGCAGGAAGTTTTTCTGGTTTGGCGTTAAAAGGAGTTTTGAATTGAGAAAGATGCATAAAAATTAGGGTGCTATTGGGAACTTTTTGTTATTCTTCAGTTTGCATAGTACACCCTTCAAAGCCCCTGGGATATCCTCATGTGAACACAAGATGATAGAAACCTTTTGTGCTATAGCCAATTATGGTGTCATCAGAATTTGTGTGAATAGCAGGTAACCTGCCTGAATGGCATTTTCACTTGGTTTTAGGGCACATGAAATGAAATTCATTCACATTATTCTGTTGCATATGTACAGATTAAATCCAAGAGAGTCTTATGTGAGAGCTAAGAACAAAACTTGCCCTGTGTGTAAACCTTTTATTTTCACCTTAGCTGGCATTAGCATTAAATTTATTAAAATATGTATGATAGTTAATGCAGTAACTTTTATTGAATTTATGTTACCTAGAATCAGAAAATGTCATAAAAAGAAATAACCCATGCAAACTGTAAAATGGATCATATATTATTACTAATTAGCCCCCAGATTTATTCTGGAATTATGTTTATATTATGTTGTATCTGTCTGCTGGTCATATAGCAGAGGATCATTTTCTGGATGTGGGGTGTGAGCATACTTTATTTTGTGATTTGCATCAGTTTACAAACCATAGCTAAGTAGTTACATGTTCTTTTCAAATATGGAAAGCCCAGAGTTTATCCATAACAAATTTGCAGAGCAGTCACGAAAGTGTGTGTGCAGAGATGAATGCCATCATACCAGTTTCTGATATGTGAGTATGGTCATAGCATGTGAGAAATGAAGGAACCCTTTTAATCAATTATATTTCGTCATTGCACTTGTATCTCCCTCCTTAGTTAGCAATTTCATACATAGCTTTCACTTGAACATTTATGAGCATCCTGGAATAAAGATGAACCAGCCATGAAGACCCTTCCCTTAATTTTTGATGTATTGACTCCACAGCTTGAAATCTGCACTTTTCTCAGTGAAACATGAGCAAGACAGTGACTGGGGTTTGACTATCCAGTGCGACCCTAAGAATATCAAAGGGCGCTTACTCAGTACTGTTGCAAAGGAGGGTTTTCATGATTTTTAAAAAAATCTCTAAAACCCCAAGAAAAGTAGACTCAAATTCTAATAGTCTGTTTTTTTTTTTTTTTTTTTTTTGTAACTACTAGTTAGGATTTTATGTTGTGGTGTTGAATTTTGTGGTAAAGGTATTTGGATTTATAGAAACCCACTTAAATGCCTTTAGAGTAATACCTCTGTTTAATCTATAGCATAAGTGGAATAAATGCTGGAATGGCATAAGGCATTTATTTAAAATTGCCTAGGTATTCATAGCTATATGCAGTCCCAACATCATGTGTGTGTGCCGCTCGCCTGTAGTGCCCTGATACACGCTGTTGAACATACATTGTGTGGTTATTTTGCTCTGTCATTCTTTTACGTACACAAGATTTCCTTCCTCTTCTCTTGTGTAACTCTCCCTGTTGTGTCTATCTGACACAGAAATATGTGCGTTTGGGTGCAGGGGGATCAGAGAGTAAATCCAAAGTTCCTTGATTTTAAAATAAATGTAGTCCAAAGTCAGCAGGGCTAAATGTGAAGTAGCCTTTTGATTTATCAGCTGATACAGGACAGACAGCTTAAATCCATGGCTCTACAGTCACCAAGTTTTCTTCATCCAAACCCTGTGAAATTGTCTGAGAGTTTTGCAGTCCCTGCAAACCAATGGTTGTGTAATTCTGCATATAGGAGTCTGTGTGCTATGTTGTACCTGCAGTGCTGAAGTGGATCTCATTTCAGCATTTAGCAGCACATAATTTTTAGTCCGTTAAGCTGTCTGCTCTTTTCCTGGCTGGTAATTCTTTCCCCTTGGAACACAGGAGCTCTCTCTCCCCCTTTGAAACTCCCACACGTACTGTCCATGCTTCTACAGAGGCCATCCGCCCTCTCTTGATTCCTCCCTGTTCCCACTGAAACTGTCCTCAATCATTTCCCTGACAAACCTCCCATCACCATTTCCCTCCCACTTCCACTGACGTCAGCCCTCCTGTTCAGAGATCCTTGCTCCCACTGAGAAGATCCTTCCCACGCTGAGATACACAAACTTTTCTCAATCCTTACGGCTCCAGACTTTCAGGCTGATGGGGTTTTTTTTTTGCTGTTGCTGGAAGGCATGAACCCTTTTCTCCAGGGGATGGGAGTCTAATTTTTAAATGGTATGAAGTGAACTGGTATAGTAACATGTGAATTGAGTTCATATTTAAGTCTATTTTTTATCTTTACCTATTAATTTCCTGTTGTTTGTAGTGTAAACTGGAAAAAACCACAGTGTAAATCTCAGTGTATAGATCGCAACGCTACTGAGATAGCATAAGCTAAGCTGTGTTTCTGAATTTTTAAAACATTATTATTGGTACCTCTCCTCGTCATGCAAAATGTGTCGCCACATCTGAGGGCAATTGCTTGCGTGAGTGAGATGAACAAGGCTAGACCCTGAGTTTTTAGGAGTACTTGCTGTTGGTGGATGCTTCACCGAAACTCCTTTAAGCTGTAAACTCACCTGCCAGACATGAAACACTGACTTCTCTCTGCCCTTTGCATTGTTCTTCACTGCCCTGGTCTGAGCTCGCTTTGTGTCTCTTCCCTGGCCATTTTAGGCAGCTGATTTCTAAGCTTGTCCTTTTCTGCCACCTGGATGTGTCAGTGGAGGATGTATTAAAGTTAAGCTTTTATTCCTACAGTTCTACGTATTTATCTTACTGTGTTGTGCTCTTTGTATTCTTAATTGTATGGCTCAGACTGAAGGGCAAGTACATCCATGGGGAGAAATTTTCTAGTTGTAGAATGGGCTTAGAAGCTAGGCAGAGGAATGGGAGGTGATATACTTAGTAGTTCTCCCTCCATTTCAGCTGTTCTGCATGTGGTGTGAAATTTCAGTGCAAGGTACCAGCATTGCCTTGCTATTTAAGGTGCCAGCAATTTAGATTTTATACCCAAAAGTCTAAGTCTGAATATAAATTAAAGATATGTAGTGGTGAAATGGTTGCACCCACTTGCAGATACTTCTCATTCAATGAATTTTAGATTAGAAGATGTTTACAATCTATGTGAATATGAAGTCTGTCTCATTAAGAAAGTGGCTTATAGCTAATTTGAAACTTAGAGAAAATACTGTTTGGAAAGTGGCTTTCCATATTGCATGCTTTAATATCCATTCCTCATGTTCAAGTAAATGTCCATCTCAAGAAAATAAGAGGTATTTGAATGAGAATTATTTTTAACATCCCCCAAAATTGTTAAATCCAATAGTTGCCGGTACTGACAGTGAAAAATAGCGGGTTTACTTCAGTTATATGAACTTTAGTTCACCTCTTTTGGCTGTCACCTTGAGAATTACTCCAGCATTGGTGTTTCTTAAGCAATAGTAACAATACACTGAGAATATTCCACTTTTTGCGCACTTGGAATGCCAGCTGACTTTCAAATGAGCCCTCAAAGAGGAAATAAATATTTAGAGATATGGACAGCTAAAGCTTTTATTAGCTCTCAGCAAAAAGTGAAAGAAACCTAAAGCAAATATGGTAATGAGCTGACTGGCCCCAAGGTGAAATTGTTTCAATACAACCTTTACGCAAGTTCCCCTTCTGTCAGGGGACTGCAGAAGCACCTGCACACAGGGAGAACAATTTAGCATTGTGTTCTATTTTGGTGGTGCGTATGGATATAATATAAACTGCTTTACCAGCCATGGATGGAATTAAAACATTGTCAGCAGTGTTTCCAAGACTGCACACAGAGCATGATTTCATGTCCAGAGCGCGGTTTTCCATGTGAATTGCAGTTTTATATGTCAGACCCATTCATCCCGTGGAGGTTCACAATTTGCGTGGCCCTGTGACATTCTGTGCATTGTTATCCATCCATTGGGTAAAATAATTGGGTATCTTCATTTAACTGTAATTTAAATTGGCATGGGATGACAAGATGCAAATTGAATAGGTTTAATGTGCATGACATACTAAATAGTTTTAGTGCCTGGAGTCAGATTTTTAAGTTTTCAAAGGCATCAGGGAAGCGATGTAGTTAAAGTTCTCCACTTTCAAAGAGATTATGTCAGGCAGTTCCTTTTAGGTTTTTTTTCTCGAAATCTCTGTTAAGGCCAGAATGTATCAAACGATGTTGGTACACACACTGTGACATTAAATAGCGGAGTCTCTAATCTGTGCATTCTTCAAGACCATCCACTTTTACTATGGGTTGAACATTTTTTCTCAAGTCAAACTCTCAGGCCCCATCTCCTCTTCCTTGTCAGATCTGTAAGTGTGTTGTTCTACATAAAGTAAAAAGCTCATCATTCTGTAAACAGCTCCCACGTGTATGGCTTTGTCTCAGGAGAAAGGACAGGGCTTGAACCGACTTTTTGACATGGAAATGCACTGACATGGATTAACTTGTATCTATTTTGAACGTGGTTCACAAGGTGGTTTGAGATGGTTTTTGTTAGACTTTTAAATGTTTAAAGGTAGTCTGCAAATGTATGTATGGGGTTAATGTCTTTGTAAAGCAAAAGAACTCTAGAATAATAAAAAAAGACTATTCAAGATTTAAAACTGGCTTTGGGAATAAAATACTTTGCTAATGAAAGAGTCCGATTCCAGTATGAGAGACACAAATTCCCATCTTTACTTGGAGAAGGAGGAAATACTGCTTTTGATTCTGTTACTTTATTACAATAGACAATTTTTGAGCACTAGGTCCCTGGAAATTAGGATAATGTATTTTTGTTGGCATGAGGACAGCCTCTTTGTTGGCCAGAAGTCTTTTATGCCTGAGTTAACTAAATAGGTAGTATTGCAAAGAATTACAGGGTTGGCCTCTTTTTTTAAATTTTTAAATCAGGTTAGAAATGTATCTGTTAAACAACACTTTTAACATTTAAGTTGCATCTGTTTCTTTGGAAACAAGAATTCACTCTTTTTGCAAAAGAAGAATTACTTTGCGCATTAATTTTAAATTTGCACAGAAAACTTCTAACATTTTATATGCCTGGAAAGATAAACATTTTTCAAGTAAGAGGTATTTTCCTTCATAAATTAAACATTTTACATAGGGACAAGATCAATTGTCTGGTATTGTTAAGGGAAAAATGATAACCTTGAAATATTCTCATCGTTTTATAGATTTCCCAGTTTCCTAAGTAAATCCATACAAAGAAAACACAGAATCACTGGGCAAATACGAAAGAATGACATCCTCTACTTCCCATTGTTTTTAACTTTGAGTTAGCAATGACCTTTTGCTCCCTGCTGGGATGCGGTGGAAACTTTGAGGCCTGATCTTACTTGCCACTGAAAGACAACGTTATTTTTTAAGTTACACATTTACCATCACTCTCTGTCCTTCAGTTTGAGGTTCTGTTATCTCTAATAAAATTTAATCAAATAACCTTGGGAAGTGCTCAGCAGAGTAAACTTTCTAAGGCTCTTTGAAAAACTATGCTAATTTTTTAATTAAAGCACAACAGAATAATACGGTCTTGAATACAGTCTTCCTGTATTTCAGAGTATCTATGCTTTTACATCTTCAGATAGATGATGTTCTTTGTTCATACTGAATTATCAGGGTTGCATCTCTTCTGGCACTGACGTGTCAGTGCATTTTACAACAGTGTTTTTTATTCCAAGTTTTTAAATGCACAGATGTAGCCATGTGATGGGTAAATAGCTCAAGCTCAGCATTCAGCTGAGATGATGGAGTTTGCAGATGTGTATTTTATTCTCTTGGGGATACTGTCTACTGTTTCTTTCCTTTATTTTTCCTTGTCTTTTTTTTTTTTTTTCCCCTTCTTTTTTTTTCTTTTCATAAGAGTTTGGTGAGAAATTCCACAAATGGTTGAGGACAATCCCACCTATCACTTTGGTAGCAAGAAGCAGAAGTGACTTGCTCTGCGCTCTGCTGCAGCTTAACTGCCTGGTAAAACTGCACTTTCCCCGTGAGCTGTAACTGGTGATAAATACCTCAGGCTAGGATGAGTATCAGGATGTGAGCCTGCCAGGTGCTAGGAGGCAGAGCTCAGCCACACACTGAAGTGTGGCTGGCACTGAGATTGCTGGGGCGATATCTGCGTTTGATCCTTCTGTAAGTAATGATGCAGTGGTGTGACCAAGGCTGGAGATACTCAACTGACAGCAGAACTAGACTGCCAGTGGTTAGTGTGTGGCTGACTTGCTGGGTGTTCTGACTTGCATGTTTGATCTTTATTATGTCTCATGCAAGATCAGGGCTATCATGCACCCAGGAGCATAAGAGTTGCTCTGGGATCAAACTGTGTCCATGTAATGCAGTGTTTTGTCTTTAACAGCAGTCAGCAGACTGTGCTTTGGATAAAGATGCAAGGAATCTATTTAAAGGTACAACAATGAGAAGAGCTTTTCATGTTCCCCTTCTGGCTTTAGTCTGGACATACGGATTTACTTCTCATTTTTCACAATTTTGGCGTGTAATATGATGATATTTTAGTTTATCTCCTTAAAAGTCGGTTGCTAAGTTTACAAATGCAATTAAAAAAAAAATCATACTTGAGTGAAATTTGTGAATGAAAGATTCATTTCCAAACCAGTGTTAGCACCTAGTTAGCACTGAAACACCATCCGTGTGGATCGTTTATGTGTTTGTTTCTGCAAAAACTGAAGTAGGGACAACTGATCAAAGTCTTTAGAAGAAACCAGGGGAGATGAATTGTAACAAAATACAGTTGTAATTTTGAACGGACTTTATGACCAGAGAAGCTAGTGGGTTTTTTTCATACATAAGGCAGATGAAAAAAAGCTGAGGGTAATGTTGATATTTAGAGGAATGAAACCTTTCAAAGCCAGGCAAAGAGGGTTTTGCAAACCCAAACAGCTTTTGTTTTATTATCAACTGCACTGAGAGGAAGACTAAGCCCTGTGAACTCAGACTCTGCTTCGTGCTTCCATTGATCCTGCCGTAACTTATAATTTACTGAGTATTTGTTTTCTTTTTGTCTTTTGCTCTGGAAGTGATCTGCTTTCTGCAGAATTTCAGATGAAAGGGCTGTTCTGCTTATACTGTCAGTTAGTTATGTTATCGTATGTCCTCAGTTCTGGAAATGATGGGCCTTGTTCTTGATTAATGCTATGGGGCTGCGATCTGTCACGAGAGCAGTCGGGTTGAATTCAGTGGTAGTGCTGTCAGTCACAGCCCCTAAGCCTAGCAATGGTATTTGTTCCTCGGAGAATAATTGTGAAATTTTAGCTTTACCAAAGTATGGAATCTTGTATTTTGAGGCAGTTGCTTACTTTTTAGGTGGGGTTTATGTTTTCTGAAATACTATTGCAAGGTACAGCTCTTTAAAATGAGTATGTTAGAGCAGTGGCTTGCTGGGAACCAAGTTTTCTCCAACAAGCAGCTTGCGTAGCCTTTCCATCATGCCCTGCTTCTGGGGGATAAGAGAAATTTAGTTTTTACAATCATTGTTAATAAAACCTCATAAAGCTGCTCGATGAGGAAGATGATCTATCCCTCTCACCCCTGGCTTTGGTCAGAAGGGCAGATACAGTATTTGTCTCTAAAGTAGTGTCAACCTGCTGTCTTGGTAGCAAATATTAAAAAATGGAATTTTGGTGGGCATTCGTTACTGTTGGTCCCTAGAGCTAAATATTGGTGTATTGGCTTATGTTATTTTACTGAAAAACACAACTCTGTTGTGACTTTTTATATGTTACAACACTTGGAAGATTTTGTTGGGGTTTTTTTGTGTTATTTTTTAAGTCAGTGCAGAGCCTCAGAGTTAGAGGGGCATGAGGTGAGCCCTGGTAATGGTTGGCAGAAGCTATGGGCAGTCTAACAGCTTGTTTGATCCCCAGGCTTAGCCCCATGTCACACAGTGACCATAGGAAAATTGCCAGGCACAAAATTTTCAAAGGAGCGTGATTGGAATTCAGGTTTTTAAAAACATTAAGCTTTCTTGTGACTTGCTTGTGGTGAGATTCATAGCTGGACTGTCCAAAAAGTGATCTGAAATTACCACCTCTTATTTTGCCAATTAAACTAAAAATCACTTCTTTTTGGAGGTTACTTAGCTCTGAAGTTTTCTCCTATCCTTATCTTAGCTGTTTGGATTGCTATGAGCTCTTACAAGGCTCTTGTGTTCTTTGGGCAATAGAAACTCCCTTCTGCTGTGCTGTGCTAAGGTTGTGGGACACGGTTCATGAGTAAATTTTGCTTTGTGGGGTAACCTTGCTTTGTTGGTATACAAGTCTAAGCAAGCCAGAGAATTTTAAGGACCATGGAAGTGAAATGCAGCCGGTGCAGGGAGAGGGAATGGTAATCTTTTCCTCTGTTTCTTCTGTGAGCCTTTGAGCTGTTCTAGCAAGCGCAGGTTGTGGGTGATCAGAGAGGTAGCTGTGATGCTCAACCTTACTCTGAGGTCACTATGGGGAATGCTTTTGTAGGTTGGAGCAGTCTCATTGCCTCTACAGGCATCTTTACCTTGTTACAGAAGAGTGATTTGTCCTAAAGGTTGAGAAACCTCCGAAATTTTTCCATCGTCAGTTGGACCAAGGACACTGGTCCCTCGGTCCATTGTTTCCTAAAGTGTTCAGTGATGAGCCCATGTCATCTTTTGCCCTTTCTCCACAGATGACCTGCAAAGAAATATCATTCCCCCTCAGGAAACTTGATACTTTTGGTCAATGGCCCTTACATTTTTTCCCCAGCTGACTGGCATTCCACCTGACTGATCAGAGAAGTACCCAGTCACTTCCACTTACTGGGATTCACAGTGCAATTCCATTTCAGGATAAAGGCACCAAGCAGGTGCGTTGCGTTGAGCATATCTGAAAGCAAAGCAGCACATCCTTGGCTGTGGTCAATCACTTTGACTACCTCAGGATCTAGGTTATTCTTACCCCGTAACAATACACTCAGTAACAGTAAATACACATGTAAATTATTACCTGGGACTCTTTAAATGCTCGACTGCTATTAGCTTCACACCATTTTGTAAGAATTACAAGGACCTGTAAAGTCCTAATTGTTGTGTGCTTGTGGTGGGGTTTTTGTGGTTTGGTTTTTTTTTTTTTTTTTGGTGGTGTGGTGTGGGTGTTTTCTTGGCAGGGGTCCTACTTTTATCACTCCATGTTGTGGAGAGGTGGGTGTGGGCTTAGCATGTTTTTCATCATCTTTCCTAACGTTGGGAGGTTCCAAGCCAGCAGGTAGAATTTCTAGGAGATCCTCCTAAAGGATCTAAATAGTTCTAAAATTATTTAATAATTTTTAAAGTAAACCAACAAAACATTTCATGTGGAGGGAAAAGCATGACAGAGGAGGTGAGGGGTCTATGCCTAACAGCACTGCACCTCTGCTGTTGCTGGATGCTGCAAGAGGTCTTCATATCCTTAAGTCTGAGTTAGGTTTGGGAAATCTTGACCTCTCTATTGAGGAGTGAACTGAGGCCAGTGGTAATGGTTTGTTTAAACCCAGATTGATTGCTGTAACTCAGCTTAGTTAGTGTAGGTGTCTGTCCTACAACAGACATGAGCAGATTGTCCAGAGGAATATGTCTTGAAGAACAGTCTTGAAGAGCTTTTACTATAAACAATGATGGAGATTTATTTAGGTAGTATAGAGTAGGTTGGTCTTCCTGATGCTCTCTGAAGTTGTCTGCCTTCATCTGAGTCGGAGAAACCTCTGAGATCATGGCTGCCACATCAATGCACCCAGCTCAGAACTCAGTACTGTGTGCTGAGAGCTTAGACATTTGCAAGAAGGTTTCCTCAGAAGGCTCTCCTTCCTCTCTCCAGGTCATACACGTCTTTTTAGAGGCCAGGCTATCTTAAGAAACCATCACTAACTGGTCTCAAGTGCTTATGCTTCTTAACTCCCTAAAAATAGAAAAAATTATGAAGCTCTCTGCCATGCTGGGACAGACAGGGGGCTTTCTTTAAACACTGTAAAATAGCACTGTGTCTTATGAGCTCTTAATTTCTTGGGACAGAAAACTACGCAGCACTTTGCTATAGTGTGTATCTGGCTCTTCCAGAGCCTGCTTCTTCACACAGATTTTTTGAAAGATGGCTGTTAACTAAACTTGGCTTAATTAAGTTGACAATTTCACAGCTACTTTGAACAGCTCATTAACTGCAGGATACAGCTCCTCTGCAGCCAAAACTCCACAGTGCATCATACAGTGAACCTGCTGACAGGAGGTTACAACTTCCAACTCTTTTTTCAAGAGATGAGATGTATTATTGCAGTCCTGCTTCTTCTAAACCAGTTAAGGCCTCCTTTGGCACATCCTGACAATACTCTGATGTGTAGTACAGCCCTGTGTAGTGGCCCCTGGTGCAGACAGCACTTTGCGTATTAAAGCCAATGCTGTTTTACATAGCCTGCCAAACTGATAGTGATGTTGGGGTGAGGGCAAGACGCTGTGGCTGTGTTGCAGCTCCTGTATGGTACTGATTGAAGGTCTGTAGTAATGTTTTAATTTTTTTTTTTTTCTCAGCTCACTTGAAAATTGGGAATAGTTCATTGTTTTTTCTTTCTTTATAAAATAATTGATCTGGTATATTTTTGTGCTTTGTCTTTGTCCCCTGATAATATAGAAGATTTACTCTCTCTGAGAGCTGTTTAAACACCTGCTGAAGGCAGTGCAGTCTGAGCTTTCTGACTGCAGTGTAGGTAGGTGGGTGTCTTCAGTTTTGCCTTGGAGAAAGAGTAGATATTATTTCAAAGAAGTTTGCAAACCTGTCCTGTTCATGACCCTGAATGATCCCACCATATGTTTCAGAAGCAAGTGTCTAGGGTATTAAATGATGAAGCATCCTGCTCTCACTTGGAATGTTCATATTGCAATAATCTGCTCTTTGGTTGGTGATTTCTTACTGACGTGGCTCGGGTCAAGCCCTGCTCTAATTGCAGCAGTAGGATACTTCTGTGCTTGGGGCAGCATAGTTTGGGCCACTGGAGAGAACAACTGCAACTGTGTAACATCTTCCACAACAGAAAGTTTTCCTGTATTTCTTGACTTACAGAATCCTACTTAGGACACATTTCTAATTTAGGCAAAGCATTAATACAGTCCAGGCCAAGACTGTGGAAGGAATGTTACCTGGCCTAGAAATGTCAGTGGGGGGTACTCTATACTGGAAAAAGTCTCTGACAGTGGTAGTAAATTGGGAGGGTGGAGAGGGAGGAAGGAAGCTTTTTTTTTTTTTAAATAGCTTGTTTCTTTTGAGGAACTGGTTTAAAGTATACCAGCAAAACCAGTTTTGCTGATCTTACGTCCATTTGCAATAAGAAAGTTTCCCAGGACCTTTGTGTTATACCTGTGCCAGGATTATTTAAGGACTGTGCAAGTGGAATGGAGTGGGAACCTGGTACAGAGTTGGCACGTGGAACCCTTTTCCTCCTTGTCGAGCCTTTGGACTGTGATGGTTCCTGGCAGCTGATGCCTGTGAGCCACTTGCCTGCTTTAATGTTGCCTTCTCAGCAAGAATTTGTAGCTGTGAGAGCTCCAAAGAGCTCTGCTAGCACTCAGAATGCTGCCATGACACTGCACTTTATGAATTTTTCCTCTTTTGGAGAGGTAGATTTAATAGGAAGCAGCTAGGCCGAGGTACGACATTATCCTGTGGGTATTTGCAAAGCTTTGGTAAGAAAATGCCTTTTCTGTCAGCAAGGCTTTGTTGGCTAGACCAGGCAGTAGAACAAATAGAGGGGAACAGTCCTTGAATTAGGACACACAAGTGATTGTTAATGGCCTTTGTCCTCTGTAGCTGTTTGTGTGCCTTTTAGTGTAGGACACTGCTCTTCAGAACTGGCTGTAAGTATGTGGCGCTGCATTCTGCACCCTAAGGTTATTAAAGCTAAGTTGAACTCTCAGTTAATTAATTGCATTGTTTAGAACAAATTTAATATTAATAATGATCTCATGAAGCTATTCTAGATTTATGTTTCAGTATGGGACAAATTATTATTGTACAGGCGATGCTGAATTACCAGGTGTGATTTGGTGACAGCATGACTATGATGTAAAAAGGCAACTTGTGACACAAATAATGTTGTGCCACAGCTGCTTCTGCAGCAGAACTGCCATTTCATTGCCTGTTTCTGTTTGACCTTGTTGCTTTGGCAGCCTTGGTGGTCTGTAGTTTTTCTTTAACTTGTTCAGTTACACATAGCAGAAATTCCTTCCTGTAGCCCCTTTTCTTCCTTTTGCCATCATGCTGCACCTTGGACTGCCATTTCATGGTTCTAGTGCTCAGAAGTGCCTCTACCTATAATTTTTTTGGTTGCAAATAGTATACGTCTTCTCACTGATGAAACTCCCATCAGCTCCTCTTACTTGGTACTTATTTTTAATGAAGAGCTTTTGTTGGGTGAAGATCTTTGAGGAAGGTCTAGCTTCTTCCCATCTGCCTGGTATCCACCACTATTATCTTAGAAACGATAGGATCTTACGATAGGATCTTTCTGTTTACAAAGAAGCATAGATAGTAAATGGATCTCTCCCTGAAAATCTTTCTTTAGTACACACAGTGTACTCTTAATCATCTGCACCAAGGTCAGTAGCCCTTAAAATGCCATTATTATAAATCAATCTGATATTAGAGGAGTATTTTCATAGATGTGTACACAAACTCAATAAACAAAACAATTTCTTTCCATAACTTCAGCTAAAGTGCAGGAATATTGTTTCTAATCTGCCGTACTAGAAGAATGGTTTTTCATCCACTTTCAAAATTGCAATGTGGTTCTGTGCTTAAAATGTTACGCTCCCTGACATTTAAAATTGTAGAGATGTTCTTGTGTTGGTCAACCAGAAGAAGTAACATTGCGGGGGAAAAAATAGTTTTGTTTTTCATAGCACAAAACCATAAATAATTAGTGGATGTGTAAATTACTTAATTATGGTTTCTGGGTATGAATTTTAGTTATTTAAATATGAATAGAGTGTGTCATAAATGACATTAAGCATGGACTCCTAGTCTTGTAGGATTCATTTGGTTCTGACACAAATTCTTAATAACCATTAGACATTTTCCATTTATTTTTGTAACCACATCAGTTCAGCTACTTGCTGTAAAAAGGGAATAGCTGCATGAATAGTTGTGATCAAACTGAACTTTGATCTGAAATGGAAATTATTCTTTTTCCCTTACTAGAGATCTTGAGATGGCTTCCCAAAGTACTGAAGCTCCAGCTAGTTTTGTGACAGCTTGCTTTTTCACAGGGATTGGGTGGAAGAAATGGTTACTTTTCCTCCAGATACTCTCCCAACTGCCATCATTTCAGGTTTTTTCAAAGGGTTATGTCTCTAATTAGTTCTCAGAGTTTTCAAAGGGTTGTGTGTCTAATGTAATGTTGATTGTGTCTCTGATGTAATGTAACGTTCATCGTGTCTCTTGGTAAAATAGCAGCTTTTTGGGACTAATCAGTAGGTATTTCTAAACATTACAATTCCTTTCCAAGTGAAGGCTACAGTCACAGAGTTAGATATTACCAAAAAGAAACTTAGACAGCAACAGCTTTTTCACATCTTTCAGTAACCTTCAGAGCTTCCCATTCTGTTTTGAACTTGCAGAGTTGGTGGCCATTACAGAGATGACCGAAAAGCAGTCCATGAGTGCCACCTTGCTTATGGAGTTGCAGTGTGGTTTCAGGCCATCAGTCCTTCCTCTTTGGTTTCTTGGGAGTAATGAGAATAGACTGAGAGAGGCCTGACTCTCATCTGGGTTGTACTGATTTAGGTGGTGTTATGTAAGCAAATGAGAGCAACCTGCCAGACTGAGATGAAGCCTCTTGCTTCTTTGTATCTCTGTTCTGGACCCAAGGTGATGGCTGAAGCCCATAGAGTTAATGGAAAGGCTGGTTATTTTCAGAGCCTTTATGGTATTAGCTGATTTTGGCTACTGCTTTCTTATCTATCGCTACCAAAAACTGGAGGGTGATGCATACTGGCTTTAGGCTACCAAGGACTCTTGGTGCCATGTTAGAGCTCCAGCGTGGTAGAGCACAGGTGAGTGAACCCGGCTGACTTGGAGGACTCTGTGCCTAACAAAGCTTTCTAGCTTGTTTGAAGCCAAGTACATTTCATTGGCTGGAATGGTAATGATTGTCATTGATATGATGTTAACACCCAAGTGCAGAAATGACAGAAAATATATAATAAAAGGAAGTAATTAATATGAATTTTTAGTGCTGTCATAACAAACTGTAAAGCTAGGCTTAGCACAAAAATATGCTAGCGTGTATTGGTAGAGTATCTTCATGTAGGCTAGTGTGTTGTAGGGAAACTATTGAATCTCAGCAGTCATTTCTTTTACACTTCATGATCTTCCAGTTTAGTTCATGGAAAACAAATTGAATTATTGTGCATATTTTATTTTATCTTTGTTAATGATTCTCTGCCTTTTTTCATAGCATCTTTCTAAAATGCCTTGCCCTCTATAAACAGTAGGTTATTAAATTTTTGAAACCTACAACAGTGTTGTTCCATAGATAGTGCATTCACTGGCATTTGCAGAGTAAGCACCTTCCAACCAGAAACTAAGCAAGCTTGGTCTCTGTGGTATGCTCAGTCCTCATGTGCCCTGGGATCAGGAGTCCCTAGCCTGTTTTCATGTCACTCACATGATGTTGTTTCACACTTGGAGTACATTTTTGGGTCAGTGCTTCCTCACTGTTTGAAAATACTTCTCTTTTTAAAGAAAACAGTTGCTTGATTCTGACTGCTCTTGGTAAAATAGCAGCTTTTTAGAGCTAATCAGTAGGTATTTCTAAACTTTACAATTCATTTCCAAGTTATGGCTAGAGTCATAGAATTAGAAATTACCAAAATGAAACATAGACAGCAACAGCAAATACAGCACAGAGAAACTGAGAGAGTTTTCTGGGAAAGGTGTTCAGCATTTTCAATGTTCATTTTAAAGCCACCAGATTGCTGTTTTAAAAATCCTTGAGGTTGATCCCATTGTGCCCTCACAAAGACTTTTGGGACCTAGAATGATATTTTACTTAGTGACTTGTGGGTTTCATGGCTCAGGCAGGAAGATAAGGCAGTCAAATAAAAAATGTTAATTTTGAATGATATATAATGGTCAGTCAAGGCCATTGTGTAGCTTGTCTGCTTTGTGACAGATAAGCAACTGCAGTGCAAGGACTGCACTGGTTGTTAGTTTAACAATTCTCATTTAGCTCTGTCGAGATTGTAGGAGGTTTATTTCTGTGATTGAAGCTTTGTTTTTTTCTGGAGCGTGGGTTGGTTTTGTTGAAAGTGAAATGTTAATCAAAGGCTTAATCAACATGATATTTGAAAAAGGAAGTGGAAATGTATATAAAATATCTGAAAACTGTTTCTCATGCCTATAGCTTGAGGATTTCAGATGTCAGTGATCAGAAAGGGCTGTGCCTGTAAGTTCAGTATATTTGGCTCGCTTGGGTAACTCATGTTGTGAGTACATTGCTGGTGAGGGCAGAGGGTCAATACATTGAGGAAAATGTATTTAGGAAGGAAAACAAGTAATGAATGCTACCTAAGTGCCATCTTGGTTGTGTTAGGAGCCAGCAGCACATGTATTTTGTATAGGTCTTTCTAATTGTTTTTAATAATCCATCTGAAAAAGTGAAAATAATTAGTGCTAATAAGAAACCCCATCTTAGAATGTCAAATCACTGGGACTGGGATTGTATTTTCCCTGTATGTTTATAGGGCTGTTGCAGATTTATATGTGTACATTTTGTACAAATATAAAAATAAAACCAATGATGCTGTTTGGAAATGAACTCTATTAGTTCGCACTCTGTAATGACATACTCTTTTTTGAAAGACATAAGCTCATTCTTATTTATGCATAAGGAGAGTGCAAGAGTTGCACATGCAATTAGAGGTAATTTAGTTCAGTAATAGATGACTTGTTCATTTTCTGGCATAATTAATGATAGCGCTGGTATCAAGTGTCCCAGTTATTTACAGTAAAAAAAAAAAAAAGAAAAAAATTAACACTGAAGTTATCAACTGGAGGGAAAACATCAGTCTTACTATATCAAAAGAATATATGTCTCATTTCCATAAATTTGCATGGCTATGTTTTTATAATTAAACTTATTTGGAATTAATTTAATCCCAGATGTTTTAAAATAAAAAAAAAAGAGAGATGAAAGTGTCAAGACAAACTAGGCTTGCTGTGTTGAGTTGTATTCTGCATCTGATTTTGCAACCACTATCTTTGGTAAATGATGTCGTTCTGCCTGTGGTTGCCCTGGCTGACATCAGCGGTGCTCTTGCAGATGGGGAGGAGGACAGAAGTGCAGTCCTCCCCTAGAAGGACAGGTGGATTTATCTCTTCATAGAAAGTGATTTTTCTCAAATGGCTATGTTAAGCCTGAGGAAAATGAGTGGGTCTACCAGAATAAAAAGCATTTTGACATTTTAAACCAAAGCTTGTTTTCTGGAGATTGCTGAACTGGGTGGAACTGCGTGTCTCTTGGGAGCATACTAAACCAGAACTAGATAAAAAACACTGGCTGATGTTCCTTCAGAAAAAAACCCAGTTAACCACAGTGTTCCCCATGCTGATGTTGGCTGGACAAATCCACTGTCCTTTGTCCCTGACTCTACCCTTCTCCTTAGGGCTTTGCTGGCCAATGTATGTGGGACAGAAGCCCTGGCACAGCTGCTTCCCAGGGTAGCTTCAGTGCTTGACATGGTAGGTCTAGAGGTCTGATAGTTGGAAAATAAACAATAGTTACAGAATAATTTAAGTACTTGGGGTTTCTTTGATAAGATTTTGGACCCTATGTGAGGAATCACCTGAAATATGTCTTGATAGCAGGGTAGCTAAAAGTGTGGTCTCAAGCAGTATGATCAAAGTTGGGACTTGGGTTCCATTTAATGTTCCTCTCTTTCATGTCTGAAATAGGCAATGTCAACATTTAGTTCAATGAGCAAGCATTCTCCAAAGCATGGGTATGGTGGCTGGCAGCTTCTTCTGGAACAGAGTGCCGACCTTAAAATGGCCTAATGCCTTGAGGAAAAAAATGTTAGTTATTTAGGTTTTATGTTATCAAGTTAGGATTAAGCCAGATACATAGAAGTCTGTCATGTAATTCATGTTCTTCACTCAGTCTGATGCTGCACAGAGATTACATCCTGGGAAACTGTTATTTAGAAAGAAAAGTCTTAATACAGGCTAAGTTGGAGTATTCTTTGTTTGCAGAGAGGCAGGAGATGCTTGTGTCTCACATCTGGGTGTAGAGGATCTTGCTCAAGGGATCTGCTTTTTCCAATTTGATACTTCGTCATCTGAACCAGTAAAGAAGTGTCCTGGTGTGTATGCAATGGGCAGAAATGGAGTAATACTGCATAGAGGAACAAGCAAACCAAGTCAGAGCTAGCTTTCATACCACTGTGAACACAGATTCCCTCACAAAAAGATGAGGAGTTTGAGCCTTTAACTTGATCCCCCAGGAGATGGGGGAAGCAGTCCAGAGTTGCCTTTTTTGTTTAGTGCAGCCTGGTCAAGGGCTCTGTGCCCATGGCAGAGCACGGGATTCTGGATGCAATGGGACAGCAGGTCCCCAGCAAGGGACTGCCTGGGCAGTTCCTGCTGGGAGCAGACTAAAGCCCAAGGACTGGGGAGTCCAATGTGCAGGAATCCCATAGGGAGGACAGTGAGGCAGTGGCAGAGCCTGGAGCGTAGCAGGGCTTCACCTGTCCAGAAAGCTGCATACCTTTTCTTCCATGTATCTCATCTCTTTGGTTGTTCCCATATGATTTTAACAGGCCTCAGTGACACATGGAGTTCTGTAGCACTCTCTAGCTTGCTCTTCCGGTCGCACGTGTGAGTGTTGTACGCAGGCTGGCAGACAGGGAAGGGGGCAGAAGGTTGTCATCCTACAGCCAAATTGTTTCCAGGAGTGACTCTGTGAAAATGATAGCAGAAGGTTCTGCACTTGTTCTCTCTCAATCGCTTTCAGATAAAACTCTGCTTAGTTTACAAGTCAAAAGGTGATTTTTCTAACAGCCAATATTTCAAACTCTCACATTTGGGTTTGACAATCAAGCTGTTTTCTGTCTGATTCTTACTTCACTGCCAGTAATAAAAATTCCAGCTCACTCAGCCATAGTAATACTGGTTTTGCAGAGCTAGCAGTAGTAAAAGCTTGTTTTTGTCTGCAAAGTTAGCAGATTAGGTCTCTGAGAAATGTCACCTAGACAACAGATGTATAGGAAAGTGCTCTTTTTTTATTGGTGACTTAGCTTAGACCAAGCACTACTGAAACAACTAAGTGCTTGTTTTGCCTTGCCTAGATAAAGAAGACGAGATCTTACTTTGGAAGTATTGATGAGGCTTATGCAACTTGCTGTGTATTACAATTAAAAAAAATATTCCATGTCCGAAGACCTACTTCCTCTCCTTTCTTGATTTTAGTACCAGTATTTGAATCCCTGAAGTTAAACCATGTATTATGAACCAGAATTTTTTTTTATATAGTTTTATCGCTATTTAAAAGCTGATGGGATCCATTCCTCTTGTATGCCCTCTTTTTATGAGTATTTCCTTATTTCAGTGATGTCATACAATTTGTGTTATGATTAATCCTTCATAGCGGTGACAACTTCATTTTCAAAAAGCAAAGATGAACCTTTGTCTTAAAGAAAAGTGCAAAATACATCTGCTTAATTTTTGTTTACTTTCCAGTCTGTCACCAGAACTCTCTTCCCAGCCTCCTGCTGTGTGGTGTTTTCTCCCTGTTACAGATTGTTACCAACATACAAATGCCCCTTTGAAGTAGGAATGTAACGTCAAAGTCTTGGGTGCATCAATCCTATTAACAAGAATTTGATCTCTTCTTTCCTTTTGCTCCTAATGTTTAGGTATGAACAAGATAACTGTTTTATAGTAAAATAAATTCCATAATTTGAGATGGAGTCTTTTGAAGGTACAGAAGGTACTTGTCAGTTCTGGAGAAGACTGCTGCTGCAGTAAAGTGATGCAGTCCCTCTTTGATAGTTACCTTGATCTTTTATTGTACAGCAGTTGTGTGTGGTAGGTTTTTGCAGCTACTGACAGAGATGTCTCCTGGCTGTTTAGCCATGCACCAGTGGTGTGAAAGTTTAAGAACTGATCGTGTCACCCATGCGAGAGCAGTGCCTGTGCAAGCCTGTCCTGTCCTACTGTTAAAAAATGAATAGCTGTTAGCATTGAGAACAATGGAAAAAGAAAGAATAGGAAAGATGACATTATAAATCAGCACCTCTGAATCCTGAGTATGTGACTTGGAACCAGGGGAGGAGAATTATGTTCAGAAACCCTGTATACAGACTCAGGCTAGTGCTGGTCCTTGACCTTGATGCTGCAAGGCTGCAGCATTGTACATCTGTCGCAGGGCATACTGCCTTTCACCTACTTACATGGATCTCGGTCACCTGCAGGCAGCAAACCATCGACTAGATAAATTGTTTCAGTATTTCATTACTCTCTATTCTGGTGAAAGTCCACTTCTTATTCCATGGAAGGAAGTATCCCCAGTTCATGTACAAAAACTGGGCATTCATCTGCTAAATGGTGCACATAGCTTGGTGCATAGGTAGATGCTGGCACTACACTACAGCTGGAAGCACACATATCACATGCTTGGAAAGCACATTATTTGATGCTGGTGTTTTGTTCAGCGATGAATGAATTTTTGTGTGTATGACAGGAGGAAGAATACAGCCTTCAGTGGCACCATAAAGGTGATGTAATCCATACCAGTAGAAGGATTTCTCAGTCTGGTTTCTCTGTAGGCTGAAACACAGTGGAGGTACCCTTGCTATGAGAGCCTTTTGTTTTAAAGAATAACCAGCACCTGTATCCTGCAAATTCTGCTGACAGCATTGAAATCTGTGGTGTCCTGTTTAAAAAAAGAATGAACTTCAAAGCATAGTCCATCTCTGGTGGATACGCTGCGTGGTCACAGATGGGCAATAGTCCCATGAGTACCTTAGGGAAAAATCAGCGAGCACTCTCTTTTGGCTTGCCTTTCCTAAGTTGTTTGTTTCTCCTTTAACCAAAGGTGCTTTTCTGACAGCTGGATGTGCTGTGCCTTCTGTACTGTAACATGTGGAGAGCAGTTAAAAGTCTGAGATGGAGGGGGGGCCAGGGGAAGAGAGCTGGTGAGACCCTGATTGTGTCTTCCTATGCAGATGCTGTGCACTTCATAGTCTCCTGAGAAGCTGGTGGAGGCTTCTCCAGTGGGACATGTTTTGGTGGCTGTCAAGTATTTATCATGTGGAGTGTCCAAACTGTTCAGTCTATATCCTCGTTAAAGGTTAGACACCCATGTCTTGTTTTGGAGTCAGTGTATCTGTTAATTAGAGACTCTGGTAATAGTCACTTGAGGGTTGAACTGTTCCCAAAAGATTATTTCCAGTGTTGTTTTTCTTCTGCTCCTCCTCCTCCCTATTACATGTGTTCTACTTGAGAACCTGTTTCACCTCATTACAGGGTTTATGCCTTACCTCCATGGACAGTGCTCATTCCACTTTGCTGCAAAGACTACTGTGTCCAACAGAAAGCCCAGCTTGCAGCACTGACATAGACTGAAACAGGTATGGATCCGTGTGAGGAGCCTTATGCTGAGCAGACTGTGGGGCCACTTCCTAACTGCTGACCGTGGGATCCGTCTGTCTCTTCTGATCTGGAGCAGGAAGCATCGTTCTGAAATTATTTTGCCTCTGCAGTTTGTACTGGGGAGGCTGCTGGTCTTTGCTGTTGATTCTGAGCCCTGTGCAGATCAATAGGGAACACAGGAACATAAACAAAACCAAATTAGACACTGCCAGTTTGAGGTTTCCCCCTCTGCGGGGCCCTTGCGGTTCCTGGGCTCAAGCTGTGAAAAGAGGCCACTGTGCTGCCACAGCGATCTCTTATCCCATGGCAAAGGTTGAGTTCCTGAGACTCGACATGGCCATTGCTGAGAGTCTGGCAGAGGAACGGCGTTTACTGTGATCTTTCTAGTGTTGCTCGGCTTTTCTGCAAAGTTAGGAGCTCAAAAGGCCTTGTTTCCAAGCTCTGTGTGAGGTTTAAGGGTTTTGTTTCTTTCTCTTCCTTGGACAAATGTGTTCATGTGCCAGGTGTAAGTTTTTTGGATGGCTAGTGTGATTTTTTTTTTTTTTTTTTTTCTTAAGAAGCCTACACAAAACAGATTTAGCACTAAACAGTCTTCCTTTTATAGTCTCTGTTTGTTACACACAGAGGCCCTTTCAGTTTACATTTGCCCCATTCCTCACAGTGAAGATTATTACTTTCTTCTGCCTTCTTTTCCTAATCTGTTTGTTTATTCCCATATATTTCTGGCATAGTTTAACTAAAGCTGAGTTTTCAGTGAAACTTTCTGGCTCAGACAGCTTTGTGCTTCTGTGCAAACTGTCCCTTCATGACACTCAATTTACTCATACCCTTCCCTTGGAAAATGAACACCATTTGAAAGATTTTTCAGTAACTGCAAGGGTGGACATCTCTTCCCCCACTTGCTAAATCATTGGAAAATACTTCGGGCAAAGCTCTGCAGGCTCCTATACCTTACTGCTTTGAAAAACTCTCTTACTTTTTAATGTGCATGGTGATAGGTATCTCTGCTATTCAAGATGACCTAATTTTTTTTTCTGCTTACTAAATTAAATCATGAGTACCCAATGCTGATGTAGGAGATAAAATTTTCTGCATAAACTAGCAGCAAAGTGCCACTTTTGATCCATATCAATGTACAGATGCTCTGAATGAAAACCTTAGCTCTTCATTTTGATGCAGCATTAACCTTTCAGCTGACGCATAGATGCTGTCACTATTTCTCAAATACAGAGAAATTAAGGAAATGAACAGCAGATATATATATTGAAAAGTTTGCTCTACAGTCTTTGGTAGCTTTAGGCATATACACACACAGCTAATGAGATGTGATGGACTTTCTGCTTTTCTGGCAGAAGTTGGGGTCTTCTGCAGGAGAGTGAAATAAGGTAGCTGGTGTCTTAGCTGCCCTGGAGAGCAAACCCTCCTTGATCAAATGGTGGTAGAGTCTAGGTATTAAAAGAAGATGGTTTTGTTAAATGAAAGCTTCCTTGGTGTTTCTACTCAGGGACATAAATGTGGCTTTTGAGCCATTTGGAAAAAAGAAAGGAGGAATAGTTAGTAGTCCTAAAAATCAACATTCTGGACATGAAAAGCTATTTTCTGCCCATGCAAACTGGATAAACTTGTGTGGGTTGAGTGCTCTTGTTTGTGTATGTGGCTGATTAGCATGAGCCCTCTACCCAAGATTGTTGGTCTGTGTCAATCATATGTGGATCTAACGAAAAATGGCATTCTGCAGCCAAGTCCAGTTTCTGATGACTCAGTGGGTAGGATGTACAGCCAAGCTATGTGCCCTTCAGTGACATGCAACCACAGCCATTTGTGGAAAATAGGGCTCTTTTCCTTTCCATAAAGCAAGTGGAGCAAAAGAGTTTGCAAATATGGCATCTTATCTAGATAACAAGCTTGCTTTTTAAGACCATGCAATGAAAAAATATCACTTTAAAGAAATGTCACCAAGAAAAATAAAGCAATTTGTAAGTGTTTCCAGTTTGGTCAAGGTCTTACGTACACAAAGAAGAGATGCAAAATGTCAGCGTGTGTTGTTAACTTTTTTCTTATACTGGTTTCTTATTTAACTTGTACCAAAAAAAAGATCATATGAGGCTGTGCAGTGTGTGCCTTTTCTTGTCTTAAAGTCATTCAAGCCTTTCTTTTCACATAAACCAAATTTTGTGTTAAAATTATTGTGACCATAGAAATAAATGGTAAACTGATATTTTTTCTAAGCAGAGAAGATTTTTTTTCCTGCCAGATCTGAGATCTAAAGTAAAACAATTTTAAAGCAAAACAGTTTTATAAGGATGGAAGTCTTTTGTGCTTGTAAACCAAATATATTTTTTTTCATAGCCATTCAGTGTTAGTAAGGTTGAAATGAAACAGTTTTTGATAAAAGTCTGGATTTATGTCTAAAATAAGAATGATAATTTCCATATATGTACATACATTTGTTTGCTGATGTATCTTAGTGAAAAAAAAGGGATTTTAAAGAAGAACATGTTAGTCTTCATGCACACAAACTGCACTGCAGATAATCTGCGGTTTTAAAAATCGCTGATTATTTGGGAAAAGGGTCCCTAGAGGACCCTCATGTTCTGATAACCTTCAGAAAACTAGCAGCAGGAGTGGGTCGGGGAAGGGGGTGAGGAGGAAGGGAGACACAGGCTGGGGGGTGAGGAAAGTAGCCTGAGACAGTATGTGGGTAAATCCCTCTGCCATGTGTGTGGCTGCCCAAGTCCCACGGCTGCTGCAGATAGCTCTGAGCTGGAGTGGGAAACTACGGTGATGGCCTCTTGCGTGCTGCTCAGAGCCTTCCTCCTCTGAGCGTATGCTGTTGACGCCTCGGTGTAGGCCTCAGGAGCAGGCCCATCTTAGCGCACGGGCTAAGCAGGGTGGAAGTGCTCTGGGCCACGCAGGAGGTGGTGGCAGCCAAAGGCAGGCTGGAATAGCAACACAGCTACTTCAATCGCTTTTAACTAAAAGAGAAGCTACTCCCAAGGAACAGCAGCTATCTCTGCAGATAACCATAGCGAGCTAAAGGTAGTTTGGATCTATGCAGTTTACATGGAAAGATAAAAAACGTGAAGTCCTTGGGAGAGTAGAGATTTATGAACTTTCTGCAATTTAGTGGAACCCTGGGAAAAACCGAGGTTTTTCCATTTCTCTGTGTTTGAGGTATATCCTTAAACCCACTGTTATTTTTCCTTTGGAAAAGGAATGTTTCTTCAAGGAGTATGAAATCAAAACCAGAAGCTAATGTTACCTGGCTGAGAAGGCCATTTCTGAATTAATTTTCCAGGTGTTTCAGTAATCACTCCTCACCTTTTGTTGCATGTTGTATAATCATAAATATTTCTACACAAGCTCAGGCTGTATTTTAGCAAAATTTGGACCAGTTGTATGTCTTGCTTTCTTAAAACAGCGTATTTTGGCACAGGCCTTTTCTTACTTGTCTTCTGAACTGTCAGCAGCAAAGATTTAAGAACTTTCAGTGGTGGTTTAAATGACTGGCTTTCTATAAACATTGCAGCTAGCCAGTTGTGTAAGTAAAGTAAGATTTGTTGGTGCTTGGTAACAAAATTCCAGACTATTTATTTCATTCTTTTTAATATTAACAGCATTTTTGAGAATGGTACTGTAACAGTGTAGAAAGCTGTGACATTTATAGTAATTTTTAATAACAGTGCTACTTATGGTGTCTATTTTTAAACGATTGAATTTTTCCTTCTGATGTTTTTAACTGTTCTCTTTATTGGAGAGAATTTAGAGCTTTTCAGTAATACACCATTAAAATAATAAATATAATAAATGTATTATGCAAATAATCAATTTTATGACTTACAAGTTTCCAGATTTTTAAAATTAAGGCTATTACATATCATTCACATATAAATATTATGAAAGTAAAAAAACCTTTAAAAAATGTAATCCTTTAAATGTGGACAGTATCAAACCAGCAATTTACAAAACAACTGAAATGAAAGGACTGTTCTTGGAACAGTTTGCCATTTAAATTAGCTAATAGTGTCTGCATTGCTTGCCCAGACCTTTGCTTGCTAAGTCTTAAATAAAGCAGTGATGAAGTAGTTATATAACATGGTGTTAGTAAAATGGGGAAGAAAGGGATACTCAGTAAATACTGCCTTTAGGGAATGAGTTAATGAATGAGCTTTATTTCTTAAACTATAATTTCTGAGATATTTTTGCAGTACCAGAAGCTTCTGCTTCCTTGGAGAACTGTGATGTAGGTAATAATTTTTGTCCTTTTATGCTTTTTATACCTTTTATTCTTTTAAAATTGAAACAACGGTAGGGTGACATCCTTGATTTTCTGCATATATTCTTGCTACATAGCACATACTGCTTGGCTAAGGGTTTTCTCTGAACTAAGAGAATTTTGTTCATGCAGTATGCAGATGGGAAGCACATTGGGGTAATGGAAGTGGTGACGGGTCAGCAGCCACTGTTTTGCCAGTGTTGTTCCTGTGCAGCTCATCCAGGCCAACCCAGCGTCTGGCCTGGTGAGAAAACCTGATGGAGCTTGCAAAGCTGAAACCAGTAAGGGTCAACTGAAATTGTATTAAATTAACTGAGGTCAAAGCAGGTGTAATTTTCTAGGAATTTTTGTGTGGGGTTTGTAGAGTGGCTTGCTGTGAATGTTTCCTGACGCAGTGCACTAGCAAGCCTTTTATATTTTTTTATTGTTATTTCATCAGACTTCAAGCATTGACTTTAATTTGCCACTCAGGGGTCTGCCTTGGGGATGGCGTGTGTTAGTCTTTGGTTCTGTGTGAAATCTTCAGTCAAAAAATTGCTGTTGTTTCTAAGTGTGGTACCATTAAAAATAAGTATTTCAGCCGTGCTGAAACCCTGGAAATGTTTCTTCTTCAAATCTGTAATAGCTTGGGACCAGGAACTTGATAATTATCTGGAGTTGGGTGGATATGTGCTGTCCTTAAGAATGAAATCTGATTTGAGGCTTTGTGGAAGAAAATAAACTTTGAGAAGGAACAACTTCTTGATGAGTAGTGCTCTCTAATAGTTTTGTTTGTTTTAATTATCTGACTGTAAATATTTTTCTATCATATAAATGATGTTGACGTTATATGGGAACAAGCAGTGTTTACAATGGGAGGAGAAAATGAAAATTAATTAATCAAGGCAGACATTACTGCATATTGTACGTTTCAGGAAAGAAGCAGCTGTTCCTGAAAAAAGGGGAGAAAGTGCGAATGAATTGGGAGAAATCACATTTGTGTCAAGTTCCACTAATTTTTAAGAATTACATGCAAAGTGTAATTACAACCCCCTGATGTTAATAGGAAATACGTAATATTTCTTATTTTTCATGACCATTAATAAACAGCCACTACATATGTAGTGATTGTAAGGATGCAAGAAACATACTTTTAAAGTAAACTGAAATACTTGTAGACAGAAAGTTATTTAAAACCCCAGTAAGTTCTGTTTTTCCATTGTTTAGAAATACCTGAAGGAAATGGCGCCGTATAATGGACTGACAGGTTATACGTTACCCACAGCTGAAAAAACTGCTGATGATGTATTGGTGTGCAGAATCTGAGTATCTAAAGTTTCACACTTCCAGTTGTTGTGATGGCTGTGTCTTTTTCCAAACTTCCAACCTTTCTAGCCTGTTTTCCCTGTATGGCATTATAGGTGCTTTTTGCCAAAATGCATCACTTACTGATATAAATGGCAACTGGATTTATTAAGCTGAACCTTTATTAAGAGAAGTCATTAAAATATTATAGTCAGATGCCAGATATCAAACGGTCTTAATACATTTGCAGAAGCTGTGGGCTATTCCTCAGCCTGGTACCTCTAAGTTTTATACATGCAGTATTTTGAACCCCCCCTGCCTTTCAGCCCTACTTGTTTTATTCCATCCTTTTCCTCCAACCTGAAGACTCACCAACCAAAAACCCCAAGAGACACCTTACGATTTGGCGGGATTGTTCTTTGCCAGGAATGCAGGGAATTAGGATACCGTTTGGTTCTTTAAACAAATACAAAAGGTTTTTCCAAGATCAGGCTCAGAGAGAGAATAGCTTTATTAACACTATTAGACTTCATTTGCCTTAAACAATTTGTGCCTGTTCCCACTGTCCTCATTAGAGGCTGCCCTGAGCTGTGGGTGTGAAGAGGCTGATCTCGCTCCTCTTCTATCCCGCATTTGGCTTTTCACTTGGGTGCTGCGGTGCTGCCTGCAGGCATCCACATCGGAGCCAGTGCCGAGCTGCAGAGGAGGGAGACCCCAGCTCCTCCTGATGGAGCGAGCCCAGGAGTTTGTGGGAGTGGATGATGCTGTAGGGCTGAGGCCATGTTAAATTTATATAATGCAATAATTGTGGAGCAAATCCGATTCGTTCCCTTTTCGTTCCTTGTTTTGAATGCCTCTCTTCAGAGTATTTGGGCATTTTATGGAAGATCTTTTGGTTGGCTGGAAAAGGCGGGACAGCATCTCTTTCTATAAATGGAATAATAATTGCACTGTGTGCTGGCCAGCAGAGACCACCATCTGGATCCTGGTTATCGGTTATCTTTTAATCATAAATATGTAAAATGTCTCTCTTCTCAGCTGCTCTTTGCCAGAGCCCAAGGCGTAGTCAGGAGGATAGAGTTATTGGCTGTGTATTCCCTGCCTGGAAAGGCAGGAGAGATACTGTGGAACAAATAGTGGTAGCAGATCAGGATGGCATTTTAACTGCACAGATGTGCTCTTAGGAAAGTAGAAATTTGATTCTTGTCTAATAGTAGCATTTTTGCTTGTTGAGATTTTGGAATAAGTAGATAATAAGGGCAATCTGTGAGCATATTTTAAGTGTTAAGAAGAAACACACTTTGTACTAGTAAAAGGTGCAGCACTGCTGGTGAAAATAAGCTAGATTCTGCTGTTAGGGACAGAGCAGGGAAAGTGCAGGTTCCATTGCAGCCCCCAAGGCTTTGCCTCTGTGCCACTCCAAAGTGTCTCTGCTGAAATGGAAAAGGGTGTTAGCGAGGACTTCGTGTCTCTTTAAAAGACAATATGCCTGTGTCTGTGAGGGGTGCAGTAGTGGCTGGAATGCAATAGATTCTTTGTACCAATTTGAGCAGAAAACGGATTTGTCTAAAGAGTAAGAGCGATAAAACTAGTAGTTCTGTAACCCAGTACTGGTGCACAGAGGATTCAGAACCTTGTAAAAATCAGTCTCTAATTAGTGTAAGAATTTTGGTTACAATACGATCTGAACTCATTCCCCTGTTGCAATTGCAGTTCTGTATTTCGGGGCTTCCTTTCTCCGTAGCCGAGGGGTTTTTTTACCCTCTGTGTATCCAGTAACTAAGTCATTCTTAAGCCACTGTCAGCAACGTACCAGCTCTTTAAAGAAGACTGTATTGATTTAGTGCACCCTAATTTTGTGGAAAAGGATAGAATATTTTCACACAGATAATTTAGTTGCTAGCCCTTAACAAAAAATAGTTTTAAAGGCCAGTCTTTTTAAAATGTGACCTTTACTTTCCTAATCTCCAGGGAGAAAGAGGTTGGAAAAGCAGAGCTGACTTTTGCAGTTATGATAAACAGACATTTATCAAGTGCAGTCTGCGTACATGCTGGGTTGCGGAAGGCAATGGCATCACATTTCAGGTGAATAGAGCCCTTAGTTAGGACTCTATCCCACAGAAAATTTTTGAGGTTTTTCAGTCTATACAACCCTAAAAGATGCAGATTTCAGCTTTGCGGGAGGCTAACCATAGCAAGGGGAAACTGGCCTGCTGTGGAAATGGGAAGCCAGCGCTTCAAGCATAGTCAGCTCATGTCTGGAGGGTGAGACCCTCAAGCTCGTTTGGTTTGCAGATTGGCCACCAAAACATCATCATCTCCTCCCTTTGGAAGATGCTTCGAACTCTTGAGGCTGCTGTGCCAGGTTGACCAGGTTAAAATGTGGATATAAATGGAGAAAAGATCTTGACAATGTGAGCAGGGACAGTGAAGAGAGAACTCTCGTTATAAAAAGGAAAGAAACCCAATTAGGCAAAGTGTTCTGAAAGATGGGAAGGAATCTGTGGGAAAGTGGAAACAGGAAAGTGAGGCTGGAGAAGGTGGAGATGAGAAAATGAAAAAAGTGCTCAGTAAAGTGTATAGAGGAGAGCAACAAAACTGGAGTGTATTGAATGCACAGTGCACCCCACATGAAAAATAACGAACCAGGGATTTGACAGTTGCTGAAATAAAAAATCTGAATCTTTCTGTCTCAGCTTTGGTTCAGGGGAGACCTTGAGCTCTGTCTCCTTTGAATACTGCAGAGCACAGCCACACTTTTCTTGAATATTTGCTACAGATAGTGTCTTTTTCCTCTTCAAGGACTGGCAGCTATGGAGATTAATTTCAAAACAGATCAAAACTTTAGGGAATGTGCCTGGGGGAGGTTTGAGTTTTTTGTGTGTGTATTTTTAAAATTTTTTTTTGTGGGTTTTTTTGGTGTTTTTTTTAGTTCTAAATCTGCTTGCCTGGAAAAACAGTGGAATAAAATTCAGTGTGGAGATAAAAAGGATATAGCCATCTGACATTCTGTTCTTCAAGAATGACTCCAAGAAATAGAGGCCTGAGTAAAACAAGTATCTCCTGCTCTTCATCGTGCTGATTGATGATAATTTATTTGCATTTCAAAAGAGAGTCGCCTAGGGACAGCTACAGAATAGGATTTTGCAAGGACTAGTCTATGAAAGTGCTTACAGGTATGCATTTGTCTAGAGGTGACTCGGCAAGGCTTTAATTTTCTGGTGATTTTATTTTTCAAAATTGCAATCCAGGAGTCCCTTAGCTTAGTTGTTACATGGGTAGCACTGTTAGAACAAGATAAAAGGTGAGTTTATGGTCAAGGAAGATTATACAGTTGTGTCTCTGGCTGAGTGATTTTACTAACGATCAGATTGTGAACTCCTCGGGCTAATGACTCTTTCTTATGTGTTTGTACAGCATCTAGGAGAATGAACTCTGGGCTCTATCGCAGTAAAAGTAATGAATAATAAGTAAGTAAGCGTCAGTTGTATTGGTTGGCTGCCCCAGGAGATCTTAACTCCTCTTTTATGGACATGTAGGCTGGAATTTCTCTGGCATCAACCTCAAATTGAAGTACTTCTGTTTGCCCGAAGGAGTTCTGCTTCAGTTCCTTACGCTATATAAGGCTGAGATCCTCCAGAGGCTACACACAAGTGACTGTTTGTAAGCGCTGGCTTTGGAAGTTAACAATGCTGTGATTACCACTCAACTGATTAGAAATCTAAGCCCAGATATATAAATTAGTGCAAATTGTTTTCTGTACCTTACTGTGTTTGCTTTTGATTTTTCTCTGAGATCTTTAGGATCATCTGCACATTATTACTTTTAATTTCTTACAATTATAAAAATACATGCTCAAAAAAGTCCCAAAGCTATTTCCCTTTGCTTTTTAGCATAGCTCATCACATGAAAAGTAAGACTTTATTTGGTTCAGCCTTAAAAATAAATTTTTAAAGGGTTATACAACAGTTAAGAATTTGAAATCCCATTCCCACTGATTAAGACCCAGCCATATGCCAGAGCCCAAATCACCTGCAGGTCAAGTTATATCTTATTTAATGAGAATCTCTCTGTGTTTTCCCTGTTTTTTCATTGCATACCTTTAAACAAATTGAAGGAGATTTAGGAGTTTAGTGCTAATGCAGATTTGAGAGGCTGACCTACATGGGAATGTCGATACTGTGTCATACCTACAGGCCACCGCATCTGTCTTTGCCATGAGCCTGATCATATGTTACACAGAGGGAGAGAGAGGAAATGTTCTGTGGGTAGGAGTAGGGAAACTGCTCCCTCTACTAGAGCCAGATTGGTGGTGATGATGACACTGATAGGTGGAGTAGAATGAAGTCATGAGTAGAATAGAGATTTAGAATGGTTTGGGTTGGAAGCTCATCTAGTTCAACCCCCTGCCATGGACAGGGACACCTTCCACTAGCCCAGGCTGCCCAAAGCTCCATCCAACCTGGCCTTGAACACTGCATCTACAGCTTCTCTGGGTAACCTGTGACAGTGCCTCACGACCCACATTGTAAAGGATTTTTCAAAATATTTGATCTAAATATCCCTAATTTTAGTTTAAACCCATTACTCCTCCTCATCACTCCATGCCATTGTAAATAGTCTATCTTCAATTTTCCTGAAGATCCCTTTAGGTACTGGAAAGCTGCTCTTTCTCCAGGCTGAACAACCTTAACTCTCTCAGCCTGTCTTCATATTAAAAACAAATACTGACACAAAATGATATGCAGCACATTCTTGTTAGATAATGAAAATTGTGCATGTTATCCTCTTTTTTGTTCTTTCCTGCTTGATTTATGGTGGTACCTTCACTTAGCCCATGGTTAGTTTATAGTGTATAGTCTGTGTTTGGGATCTTGTCGGTTTGGAAGTTTACCATATCCAGTTTTGAGCTGTTGTTTTTTTAGGTATGCCAATTTACTGACCTGTTCAAAGAACATGAATAGAGTAGGGGCATGGGTCTTTTGTGAACATTTTCTTATTTTTTATGTAATCTTTTTCCAGGCCTGATGCTATTTTGGTTTTGCCATTGCAACCACTTTGCTGGGCATAACCACAGGTCTAAATTTCTTGGATTGCCCATAGTTTTTTTTAAAAAATACATGCTTAGCATAGTTACTGTACTCTAGTCCCCTGAAATTGTGGCTGTTTTTTACTGAGAAACCTCTTATTTTTGTTAGCAGTTCTGTAATCTTTTAGCAGTTTTGGTCACTGTACAGAATTTTTAGACATAACTGTTCTTTCAGGCAGCTTGCTTACTCATATGCAAGCAGTTTATTTATTATTTATCCTTTTATTCTCGCACCCTTTCTTACACATCAGCTGCTGAGAATGATGTCTTCCCTATGAGGAAGGAGGAAGTCAGGATATGTTTCTTCTCAGCTCTGGTGGCAGTGGATGTATGGAAATTTCAGTGGAAGTGAAGCTTCTCAGAAATACCCCTGGTCTGCTGTGGCTGCTGTAAGCTCGCATGGCACAGTAGAGCCTCCAGTTTCCCTCTCCAGCTCTGTGTCTAGAGGAGTCTTGTTTGCTTTTCTACCTGCACATTCTGGCTTTGAATGCTCCTTTAGCAGTTCCCTCTTAAATATTGCTTGACCCACAGCCCTTTCACATGAATGAGGTAATTCAATCACCAGAGGAAGAATATCATTAATTATTGCTCCAGAGGAATGGAGACTGGGGGTGGGAGCTGTTTGCCATAGAAACTGTATACAAAAGCTAGATACGTGTAGTTTTCTTGAAAAGTAAAATCTACTCTCACCTTTTCCAAAATGGGATGTCTGGGTAAAACATAAGAAAAACAGTCCTTCAGTAGTGTGAGTGGAACTGTCAGTGGTTAAAGATTTTCCTTAGCCACTGGTTTTATTTCTGTATTTGGGAAAGGAAAAAGGACAGCTGGATCATGGCCTGAAAATTAACACAGGCTGAGAAATTAAAACCAAAAGTGTTACAGCTTTTGCTTTGATAATTTGTGGCATTAGAAGTTGTTGAAGCATGACAGAAGGTACAGCCTGGGAGCCTGTGCTGCAACAGAAAGCCTTGGGGCGAGCTTTACTGTTCTGCAAGAATCCCGATAAATTCTTCTCTGTAGCCCAGGCCTTTCATTGCCCATCTTCACAGTACAAACCCCTACCAGTACTGAATTGTGCTGCAGCTTTTCTCTCTTTCAAAGGCAGGCTATGACTGAAACAGTCACTCCCAAAGTTAGTGTTTCTGCCCAGCCCAACAGACATGGGTGCTCGCTTGGTGCAGAACGGGGACTCAGTGTTCTGGGCAGCCGGTCCCTGGCACTCAAGCAGGCAGAGCTCCAAACCTCTGCCCCCAGGCACTGCCCAGTTGCTTGCAGGGGTGACTGCCTGCCTGACGGGGAGCCCTCGCAGTTTAATGGTGCTCCAGTCTTTTGAAGGGAGGCTGGGAGTTTGATTTCTAAGCTGTGTCTTAGGATGAGGGAAGCACACTTTTTTCTCCAGATATCCAGTTAGTCTTGAACCAGTATAGAGTTCGAGAGGCATTCATTCACAAGGCAGAAGAATTTATATATGATGACTTCATTTGCTCTAGGTGTTCAGAAAAAAATGCTATGGTCAAATCTATTTTGAGTTGGAGAAATGTCTTCTTGTCAAGTGCCTTATTCTGCACATGGCTGGATACTTTCTCGAGGGTGCTGCTCTCAAAAAGGTACCCAGCATCCTGCAGCTTTCCTCATTCCTTCTGCAGTTAGTAATTTTTGATTGTTTTTTTTCTTGTTTATCGTCCTTCCAGTGAGCAACACCATGGCATCTATATTGATCAAAGCTAAAGAGAAATGGCACTTCATGAATGTTGCTTTTCTCTTTCTTGTACTCCTCTCCCCTCTTCTTTTGGGTGAGCAGGAAAAACATAAACGTGCTCTTCAGCATTTGAATGTTCTCAGCTGCTGAGGAGAAACAAGACACAAGCCTCGAACCACCTTTAGGAGAGGCTCAAGGGTAGTTAGTTTATAAAATAAATGAGAAAGTATCCATCTGGAGCCATAGCAGTAGAAGGCAGGATGCCCTGCAGAGCTTAGGATCACTCTTGTTTGAGTTTTTTGCTTATTCAGTTATAAATGGCAACTTCAGCGCTGTCCCAAACATTTTCACTGCTCCAGGATTAAAGTAGGAAAGAGGGTGGTGAAGGTAGAATAAAAAAGCAGAAAATGCACACTGTGAGGTTTGAGATGGTGGTGGAAGCTGGACTTTTAAGTGAGTCAGTGTTCATAGGGCTTTTGTCTCCGTGCATGATAGATGCCCTGCTTGTCAAAAATGTGTATGCTGTGTGCTGAGTCATGCAAAGTAAAATGTTTGATCTGGGGCCTGTAAGAAAACAAAGAGCCAATAAAAATATGTTATAGTGCCTTTTATCCTCTCCTTCAATGAAAGAGGCCACCCAGCCACAGACGTACGGTATTATTAAGTTTTCACTAGCATGACTTAATAGTAAATTAGGGATCCTTGGTGTGCTGAGGCCACTTCAGCAGTCCCTACCCTCACTTTACATGTGAGCAAATTGCAGTTGGTTGAGTGCTTCTTTCTTTAGCTGAACACGAATTGCAGAGACTTTTCTGTGAACAGGTCCTGCGAGATGGCCAGGAGATTGCAATTAAAGGAGTAACTTTCTCCTGTTAATTCTGTCTCTGCACTGACCAAGGAAGGGAGGTAAAAGATCTCCATGATTTTATGCCAACCAGGAATAATTTAGCTTCTGCTGGCTCAAACTACTTCATGTGTTTTTGTGCTTTGAAAGCCTGAAAGCTTTGTCATGGTGCATGCTATGAACTGATGCCAAGCTGTGACTAAACAATCTCATTAAAATCGCAAGGTAACTGAAGCAAATATTTCCTTTGAAGAAGCACTATCAGTTAAGCACTCATTTCCTCTTTTAAGTCTGACATTAAAGAAGTAAAGACAGGTGGGCTGATAAGAGCAAGATAAGGCTTGTTGAGTTAGTGTACCAGCTAATTTGGCAAAAAAAGCAGTCTGGGGGTTTTTCAGATTTAAGAGCTTGTATCACTTGTATTTGTTGTATGCAGGATCAACTGTCTAAATATCTAGTGTAATTGTGAAGTGCTTTTCTATGTATGTATAACTTGATATATTTACGTATTTTCCACAAGATGAAATATCACTAAGATAAGATCTCACCTACATACTACCCATAATCTCTGATGCTAATTCTGAGCCTGTAAGTAGGATTCTTTAACCACAGAAAACGCAAAACAAATGCAGTAACGTTTGTCTCTTGCTAGAATGCACTAGAACCTTGGTATGCCCAACATTCACCACTTCTTTGGGTTGTACCATCTGATTCAAAAACCCCAGTTTACCTGAGCCTGCTGAGCATTTCCAAAATGCTTCAGTAGTGCATTTTTCTTAAAAGAAATGCACAAAATGAAGTTATCTTTCTTAGTGTGAAGTTCCAGCTTGTAGCCTGCTCTGTGGATCCCCTGAAGAGGACAATCTTTGAATACAGAAGTACAAAACCAGCCCATACTGCCAGCTGTCATTGTCTGTTTCCTGTAAGGATCTGGTCTTTGAACTGGTTTGTGATCCCTGCTGCCAGCCACCTCACAGTGTGTAGGCAGGAGACACCTCCTCTGCGAGGTGATACATAGCTTGTCCCTTACCTTCCCAAGCAAGGCAGGAGCTCCAGGACACCAGATGGGATTAACAAGCTATTACAGTAAGGTAAGCAAAATCATTTGCTATCCAGGTACAGAATATGACACGGCAGCGCCAAATTTAGTGATTAACTGAAATCCTGTCACTCATTGTTTCTTGATTTCTCTCTCAATTACTTCTAAGAGACAGAAAGCAAACACTTTCTTTGCTTTCTTAATGTCGGTGTTGAACACAGCCCTGCAGAAGTCAGGAAAACAAAGTTGGAAGAGTCTTATAGCAGGACTCTTGTTGTAGGCATATTTTATGTATCAGAGCGTCCATGGCCATTTTGTTTACAGATGCTACAAGAATATAATTGCAGTTAGTGATTAAAGTGTATACAGTAGTCTAAAAGCTAAAGCCTAGACCTGGAGGGAATCCCATTGGTTTCATCAGGCTTTGGATAAGGCCCTAAGAAAACACATAAGACACTCTACAGAACAGACTAAAATCCTGCTTAATTCTTCTTGGCAGACCACTGGCCTTCCAACCTTTACCCTTTCTCTTTTCATACCCTAAAAAAGTAGAGGCATTTTGATTCCTAAATATGAAGGTGCTGGGAAGGTCAATACCCCAGACTGGGCAGCCATACCAAGATAACGGGCAGGTTACCTCTGTTGACACAAAATACTTTGCTTCACTTTACAAAACACAGAAACAGCCCTTTCTTGCTCTAGAAAGTTCATTAAGTTCATCAAGTTCTAGAAAGTTCATAATTTCTTACTACTCCGGGGACTTGCAGCACCCAATTGTGAGTCACGACATTAAAGTCTGGAAGGAAGGAAGATCTCATAAATTCTTCCAGAATTGTCTTCTGCCTCCTATTTTAGTGGGCTCCCAAGCTTTTCTCTGGGTCAAGATGCATTCAACTTTAGAAGATGGGAACATGAGGGATTACAAGACATCTGTGACTTTTTCCATGAGAAAATAATAATAAACTTTCAGTAATAGAAGGATAAGTTCAAGCTTCCCTCTGGAGACTTGTACATGTATTTGCAAATGAGAGGGTTTGGATGTCTACTAAGAAAAAATATCTTACAACAGGAAAGAATTTGTTTGGAGGAATCTCTCCTCCACGGAGAGACTTTTAATCATGTCTGCACTAGAGAAACTTTATACAGTGTTTGTTCCCAGCCTTGCAAACTCTTCTCCGCAGGATTTGACAGTGAGGGGAGCACTGTGATGTGTGTGTTTCCTCTTGCTGCTTGCAGGGCTGCCACCCTTCACAGCACCCTCATTCTTTCCCCATTAAAGCCTGATGTGACCTTTGCCATGTTCTTCAGGATTCCTTGTCCAGTAGTGGAGAGGAAGTGTCAGGACTGTAAAACCAGGGGGTGCAAGAGGAACCTTCACTGGCTTTCTTTGGTAGCTACTTCATGTGAGAAAGTTGTTCAGATAACTGCTAAGGTAGACTGTATTCTTCTAGTTGCACCTTTTTTAAAAAACACTCCTGGGTTATAAATTGCCTCAAGCTCTGGTCCCTCCCCTGCCCTCCTTTTCTTCCTGTTTCGTGTGCTGTAGCGGGACAGACAGGAGGGTTGGACATGTCCTCCTGGTGCCTTTCCCCTTCCCTGCAGTCACTGGTCTGTTCTGCCTCTTGCCCTCCAGTGCACCTGTGTGCTTAGCTCTGGGTCGATGCCCCTCCTGCTGCAAAGTGTCCTGTCCGGTGGCAGTGGGATGGTGTGAAGCCCTTCGCACGCTCAGCTCGGAGCAGCAGAGGTAGTGAGGCTTCTTGTTTGCAGGCTTAGAAGCCAGCACTGCATCTGCTTACCATTTGTGACTGAAGGCTGTGTTACCCAGAAGGAGACAGCTTGGACCTGAGAGAGACCAAAATACTTAATTTGTGCAAAAGGTGACAGACAGTGCTCCCCGGGAAGGCTCTGTCCTGTCCCTGATGGACAGGCAAGGGACTACTTAAGGCCCTAATATTAAGTTATCCCCTTTATTTTTTTTTCCCATCACTTTCTGAATGTTCTTTCTGGGCATAAATGGCCCTTTAATGGAATTGTTTTTTCCTGTATCTCATCACGAGCACTGCACATTTATCCTTGTGTTTGGAAAAATTTCTAAATATTCACATGAGCTTCAGCATAATTTATTTTCTTTTGTAGCTTAATAAAATCTTGGGTTTCATTCCATCTCGCTATCTTCAGGGATTTACAGAGGGCCAGTGGGGCCGAAGCACAGGACTGGACTAAGAGACAAAGGAAAACAAACAGCTGTATGAATACCTAGAATTTGCTCGGAATGCAGAGATGCAGCTCCAGCGCTGCTCTTTAAAAAGGGTGGTAAATTATTAATACTTCTAGGAGGAAATTAACTGAGTATGGTGGTGGTTCTGTAATGTCTGGCTTGCTCTGAAATTTAGTCAGGGTTCTTCCCTAGTCCTGCTGAGCTGTGTTGTACCAGATCCTTGCCCCTATGTTACATGTGTGTTCCCCGGAACACACCAGCGTGCTGACACATGGCTTGGCAGTTTCCTTGTTTTGCTGGCATCTCACTGGTGTGGGAGGCAGATGATGCAGGAGAAAAAAATTTGTAGTGAACCATCCTTCCTTGCCAGTGGAGGGTCTGTATCTCGCAAGGCAGAATCTCTTATCTGGAGAAGACCTGCAGCAAAACAAATGTGTTTGCTCCTGTCCCAGCCTGGACGTGGCTACAGGTGGCTGGAGCGTGGAGTCTGTGGCCCTGAGAGAGAGGCCTCGAGAGACTGGGATTTCACACTGTGACAGGCTTAGGGCTGCTAAAAAACCCTCTCCCTTTTCTTTGAGATCACCAGCTCATTTTCATGGTTGGAGTGAAGATTTTTCTTGGGGTAGTGAAAAAGTGATGCAGAAGTAAGAGTATATTAAAAATTAGCATCATCCTACCATATTATGGCTCCCATTTTGCATATGAAGAAAGAGCTTAAAACTTTAGGTTGACTACCAATGTTTGTGGGAATAACAGATGACTAAAAATATTCTACAAAGGTGTCTTTCCATGTCAGTATTCCCACAGAATTCACAGTTCCACAGAAATGTGATGGCAATGATGATGTCAGACTACCACTGTTTTATTTACGACCTTGATGAGGGAATAGCATCGACCCTCAGCAAGTACGCCGATGACACAAAGCTGGGAGGAGTGGCTGACACGCAGGAACACTGCGCTGCCATCCAGCGAGACCTGGACAGGCTGGAGAGCTGGGCAGTAAGAAACCAGATGAGGTTTAACAAAAGCAAGTGTAAAGTCTTGCACCTGGGAAGGAACAACCGTTTCTATCAGTACAGGCTGGGGGATGACCTGCTGGAGAAGAGCTCAGTGGAGAAGGACCTGGGGGTCCTGGTGGATGACAGGTTGGCCATGAGCCAGCAGTGTGCCTCGGTGGCTAGGAGAGCCAATGGGATCCTGGGGTGCATCCGGAGGAGTGTAGCCAGCAGGTCAAGGGAGGTGATCCTCCCCCTCTACTCTGCCCTGGTCAGGCCCCACCTGGAGTATTGTGTCCAGTTCTGGGCTCCCTGTTATAAAAAGGACAGGGATCTCCTGGAGAGAGTCCAGAGAAGGGCTACGAAGATGATAAAGGGCCTGGAGCATCTCCCCTATGAGGAAAGGCTGAGAAGACTGGGACTGTTCAGCCTTGAGAAGCGAAGACTAAGGGGGACCTAATTAATGTTTACAATTATCTTAAGCAAGGGATGCAGGGGAATCAGCCAGCCCCTTTTCAGTGGTCTGTGGAGACAGGACAAGGGGCAATGGCTGCAAGTTGGAGCACAGGAAGTTCCGCACCAACATGCGGAGAAACTTTTTCACAGTGAGGGTGACAGAGCACTGGAATAGGCTGCCCAGGGAGGTGGTGGAGTCTCCTTCTCTGGAGATATTCAAGACCCGTCTGGACGCCTATCTCAGTGAAATGTCCTAGGGAGCCTGCTTCGGCAGGGGGTTGGACCCGATGATCTCTCGAGGTCCCTTCCAACCCCTACAATTCTATGATTCTATGATTTTTTCCAGATGCATGATGTCTTTACCAGCACTTCTGTTATTCTTTTGAAAGGTAATTTATAGAACAAGGCAGGAAACGGGAATTGGCTGTTTTGTTGTTTCTGGCCTGTGTTGAATGAGGATGAAATGAAAATTGAGAAATCTAAGTTCCTTAAGATTCCTGAAGAATCAGATATGTTTTCTAACCAATAAGACTGTATTGGAGAACAATATAATGAGTTGTATTCACTTTTTAAACTTTAAAAACTTGATTATAAAAAGTGATGCACTGTAACTAGAAGTACCTGCCAATAGAATGTTTTAGAGTATCCTAGTGTAGTTTTATACTGGAAATTTTGTTACTGAATCAGTTATTTTGTTTGTAAACTAATCATTAGTAAGAGGTGGTCTGCTATGAAATGTTTGCTGTTAATGTAAATCCATACGTCAGCCACAAGTTGCACGAGCACAGAGGAGATGCATTTGTGTGTACCTCACTTTCCTTTTGCTACAGGAGATTTTCCACTTTATTAGCCCTTAAAATCATTGCAGGTACTTGGGACAAATGTATGTTTAAAATATTGTCTCTATCAGGTGAAGGTGATCAAACCCAAGTTCATGTAGTTCTAGAAATTATCGATCACCTTTTTAGTAGAGTGATACTTGCTCCTCAAAATGGAGACATGCCTTGATTTCTTTTCAAGCAGATGAAATCAGAGAACACAGAGTAGACACAGTAAAAAATATTGGGATAGTTAATCATGTTTTTAATTTTAAAACAGTCTTTACTGAGACATTTACTATAAACACAGAAAAGGAGAGGTATTCATTTTAAAGGCCCTTCTATTGTGTTTATCAAATAGCTGTTTCAGTATTTACAATGCTGTATTGAGTTGGAAAAAATCTGAAGCTGTTTTGTGTATTTTCCCTCAAGGTTAAAGCTTTGAATCATGGGATAATGTGTGATATCTCTAGGGCTTCTTGAAACAGTTCAAGAACACGCACAAAGGACCATGGTTTCTGCTATATTTGTGCAGAATTTAACATCATGTTCCTTTTGGCTTAAGAGCAAAGATGAAGATATCAAGGAAAATATCCTTTCCTTTAGCACCACGGTATATATTTTAACAGAAAAATCTTTAATGGTTTTGCAAGGTGCAAAAGCCAGTCACGCTCTTTTTCTCTGTTGTGATTTTTCCCTTTAAAACTGCCCCATCAGCCTAATAGGAAGAGTGAAAGGAAACATGCTTCAAAGAACAAATGGTCCCCTTTTCAGTTAGAATTTACTTTTCAAACAAGTAAGTTATGGGTTATTTGTGCTACTGCAAGTTACAGTATTTGAACTCAAAATCTCTCTTGCACTTATAAAATAATTGTCAAGCATTTTGATCATTTAAAAGAAAAGCTGTGGAAAGTTTTAAAACCCTTGGCACGTGTTTGTAAAATATCTCTGGCTTGCTTTTGCAGCTGAGGTGTCCTAAGAAAAGCTAGTGAGCTCTTGGGTGAAAGTTGTATTCTCTCTGATTAGTGATGATGTCTGTTAACTGCTGGGCAGAGGTTAGACAAGCCAGCTTGTATTTCCATTAAGAAGCGAGTTAAGCTCATGCTCTGTAGTTTTACAGCAGGATTTGACAGCCTGCATAAAGCTGGCTGCGTCTGCAGAAAGGACCATGATTTACACTGCAGTTCTTGCAGCCGCATCCAGTTGTCACAGGTCAGCCAGGACACAACACACAGACGTGTTTCTGCTCCTCGCTTTTACAGGCAGCTGTGATCCCTCACAAAAACCAAAGCTAGACATTTATAAGAAAATAATCTTCTCTTGAGTTCTAGGACCATAGTTAGTTAAGGGAAATCATCGCAGCTCTTGTGTCCCCTAATCCTTTCCTCTGTTTATGTTTTCTTTAACATTTGCTGTTAAGATGAATGCATTTATTATTTTGTAACTTAGCACTTTCTGAGTTATTGTCTCCAAGTGGTTTCTGTATGTATAAATATGCCAGTCCTGGAGCTCTTGGGTATTCCTGTATCCAAATACCTCCCAGTCGTTAACGTACTTCTCCTCTGCGCCACCCACGGAGCTATTGCTCAGGCGTGCAGGAATAAACAACTCGACCGGGGTCACACAGAAACTCTGTGGTAGACCAAGAACTTGAACCCTGTCTCTCTCAGCTCCTCAACTGCTCTTGTTCTTACTTTTATAAGCTCACTTTTCTTACTGCAAACATCAAACGTGCTCTAGTTTATGTCTGCTTAATCGTCGTGGCCTGTGTGGTAGGCAAAGGTATGAGGGTATATTCCATATCTCTGGTGTCTGTGGAACACGGCTGTATGTCAGCGACTGGTTTAGAAGCTGAAGGCACAGTGGGCTCAGGAGAGAGCAGTCAGGTGCTGCCTTGGGTCCCAGCTTACTGTTGGGGCATTTGGGGTCCATAAACAGGCTGTCCTGGGCAGGGGGCGTTGCCATCCCTGGAGGCATTGAAAGTGCCAGTAGACATGGCACTTAGGGAGATGGTTAGTGGTGGTCTTGGCAGTGTTGGTTTATGGTTGAACTTGAAATTATTTGATATGATATTATTTGGGAGTTGGACTTGATGATCTATGGAGGTCCCTTCCAACCCCTACAGTTCTGTGAAAGGTCTTTCCCAACGTAAACAATTCTATGGCTTCAGTGTTAGAGGGTGGTCACATTATGGTCTGCATAGGAGACTGTGTGTCTCAGCATGGGGTGACAGGTTTTGTCTATGTTTTGCTGTCATTCTGGAGTTGTCAGGAAGCCAGGGACTGACAGGCTGTGGAGTGAGCAGAGGAGGGATGGAGCATCCTCTTTTCATCTTTTCAGCCTGTGTTTGGGCTCTGGTCACTTGTAATATGTAGAATCTATCTATACTCCCCTGTGCAGAAACAGCATGATATTTTGTGACTAGAAGAAAAACAACCATATGAATTCAAACATCTGTATTTCTAATGTGTACAATTTGATATCTATTTATGCTTAACTTGAATAAAACACAAAGTACTTGTTTTGATCTTTGTTATCTCTTTAGAAAGTTGTCTGTGAGTGTATTTTCAGAGTCCTTACTGTGTGTGAGTGACAGCCTGGTGTTGCTTACTGATTCTGTACTTCATGGCCCTACTCAAATATTGCCTGACTTGCTTTCTGGATATTTTCAAAGGTTTTATGAAAGCTTAACATTGGTGAAGTCTCCATACATGAATGACTGCACAGAACCAATTATCATTCATTCTTCTAGAGGAGCTTTTGAAGTTAGCACACTACATCCTATTAATGCACTGCAGCTACATCTTAGCATGCTGCATCATGCTTATTATCTTGCACACTGTACAGTGTTACTGGCATGATCTTTGCTGGGTATGTTTGGCAGGGGTTTGGTCTTACAGATTTAGTCTTGGCTTCGATTGTTTCCCTGTTGGATCTATCTCTTCAGAGGTGACAGGTGATTTGCCTAAATCAGCACTTCTTCTGGAACAAAATCAAGTGCAGGAAAAAGCCCATATCCATCTTCGATGGCAAAGCCTCAGCCTTGGTGAACTGTCATCATTCTATTGACTGTGGTAGCACAAGGGCATGTTTAGACCAGCTGCAACTGTCCCTAGTGAAGTGTGAGCTGGGCTTTTACTAACATCTGCAGCTTCAGTCTTCATCTGTGCTTTCAGAAGTGAAAGCACAGTCTGGCTAACAACTGGACAGTTGCTGGAGAAAGGCAACAGAATGAGCATCTAGACTAGGTATCTTTGTTCATGACAGTGGTGAATCTTGCTCAGGCTGTTTTCCGTTTGTCTGACAGTAAGTGGTTTGGAAGTGCTCACTCCATAAAAGGAGCATCAAATCGGGCTATATTTGCCAAATGAAACACTTCAGTGGTAGACATTGAAAACGAGGAACTACTTTTTACACTGAAGCAATTAAAGTATATCCTTTCTTTTCCCAGTAACACGGCCAGCTTCATGGGTGGCAGCACTCATTTGTTCAGGAGGTGGATCTGTCTCCTGGGTCCATCTAGAGCTATGCCATTTCCACCTGAGCAGAAGCACAGAGCACAGCCACACCGACTGATCTGCTTACAATTAAATAAAATCTTCAGCAAACACAATTTGTTCTTGTAGCTGTGCAACTACATTAGTGATTGCCTCTACAGAGCTGCTGCTGGGTTGTCTTCTCAACTGCTTGTCTGTATTCTAATATAAAACTTGAATTCCTTATTGGATTCAGTACACTTACCATCTAGAAACTCCTACAATATTTGGGTTATTTGTTCCAACCTTTTCTTCCCTGTGAAGAAATGCTGAAATTTTGTTCAGACAGCAAACAGCCAGATAGGATTCTTGTGCTGAAGAGGTTAGAAGTTGATGTAGAGAGAGGCAAAATCAAGCTATGTAGAAATACCTTGAGAGGGGAGAGTTAGAGTATTGGTGGTTAATGAGTAAAGACCAAAAAGAAGAAAAAAAGGTCTTGCACAAACTGAGCTGCTGGTGAGGCTAGGAGACAAAGGTGGCTGAAGAGAAGCAGGCAGCTGCTCTGGGTGTGAGGGGAGGAAAGCAAGCTGAGAAAATAATGGGACAGCAGTATGGGGAAGCATGGAGGGAAGCAAAGAGGTAGATGGTGTGGAAACCACACAGAGTGCTGTGAGGAAGAAACTTTTCGAGTTTGCAGTAATAACAGGAAACCACTGGAGAAATTCAGAGATTTTAGAAGCTCACTTCAGAGTGGAGTGGAAGAGAACAGTCTGGGGGTAAGGAAAAGCTGGGACAGTCAACACAGCGAAGCAGTAACAGAGTTTTAGCAGTAAGGAAAGTGCAGAGCTTGGAGCTGTTGAAGACAAAAGAGAGACAGGGCATATTTAAACACTCCATTTATTGTCTAACTTTGCAAGTTGTATGGTAAACACCTCTAAGTTTTGTTTTTATCTTCATGGCAAACAGGGTTTTTTTTAAGCAGTCAAAAGCAGGTTTTGTTTGTTTGTTTTACTTAACTGCCATTTTCAGATGAAATCTGGCAAATGTTCAGTAATAGATATATCAAAGGAGAACTGTCTGTATTGTTTGCTTTATGATACAGGTTATTGTGTAGGTCAGAAGTTTGCGGTATGTATAGTACTAGATTTGAGATTCAAATACTCAGCCTAGAAACTTGGCAGTGTTGTAATTTTTTTCAGTGAAACCAACTCAGGTTTGTTATCCTGTTGGCCAGAGGAGCTGGGATGTTTCCTGAAGGTAAAACACTGAGCTCAGAGGGAGCCAACTGCTACAGTGAATGTCATGAGCTGGACACATCAAGAGCATATGGGGTGGAAGTGCATGTTGCAATAACAATGGATTGCAACTCCTCAGAAAACGCTTAGACAGATGACTTCAGAATGGAGGTGGCATGAGGAGATGTCATGGTTCAAGTCATAGTACATTTGCTATGTATACTCAGAAAAGGAGAGGGAGCTGTATGAAATAAATATATCAGATAAATATATTTTGAAAGGTGTCTTGAATTCACTAACCTTACGTGGCCCAGACAAATGGCTGTTACTGAATTCTGCATTGCTGAGAAAGACAGTTTCCTTGGAGTCCATAAGAAGGCAATGTCAACAGGACATTTCCATGGTTTTGCTGAAATGCAGAGACACAAGTTTCCAAGGTTATTTTTGGAAACCAGGCATGTTCTGGAGATGTGACATGCTCTTCTGAAGTACAGAGCACCTCAGAGCCTTCACTGGCTTCAGCTCCTTGGTCAGCAGTTATGAAGAGCAAAGAGTATCCAAACCTTCAAAGTACAATTATGATACACAGTGAAAATGTTTGACCTGTGGTTTTTTCCTCTTTCAGACTGTTTCCCAGAACTCAAGAAAATATTACTATTTGAGTTGGTTAAATGCAATTTAAGAAAACCTGTTGCTTCTCATCCCAACTCTGCTTTTCAGACTATGACTGGATGTAACATAGTATAGGAGAGAAGAGGGGCTTGGATATTTTTACTTCACCCTTCCATTTTATTTCTATCTGTAATCATGTAAACTGATCCGTTTCTCTTTTTTTTTTTGTTCCTCTGGTAGAAGATTACATGAGATTATAAAGCTTTTGGAAATGTACGTGGACAAACTAGGGTAACACCTACATTTGTAGATTCTGAGACTGAGGCGTGGTGCTTAAACCCAAAGGTCTCTGTCTCCATCTGTTGGAACGAGATGGGCATAGCCCCAATGGCTGCTTGTTTGGACTCATCACAATGGAATTGGAATTTCATTTAAACTGTGGTGTTTTCCACTACTTTCAGACTAACCAACGTGAGCAGCAGCATCAACTTGATGGTCTGCTGTGTCAAGGGTGCAGAAAGTTCGTCTTCACTGGAAAAAAACAATTATGACAAGACTTCTTAAGGCACTCAAACATAGGTTCTGCTTCCTTAAAGGCAGGCTGAAGCTCTTAGAAATATGTGTGACACACATTACTCAGAATCGAATCTAAATCCTTCCAATAATCACAAGGAACACTGTCCAACCTTGGTAAGAAACAGACCTGAGCCTTAGAAATAGAAGTTTCTATCCTACTTTAACCAACCTACATATTGTACATCCCTACCAGAGTCTTGAGTGTAGACAGAAGTGAGTTCAGAAGCTGGTTGTTCAGAGTTCCTCCTTAGAGGCGTTTCCTTCCCAGCCCTTAGAGCTTGTTTACTGGAGAGTTGTCTACCTCCACCTCTCCTATTGTGAGAGAAGTTCCCAGGCATTGGGCAACCCTCCTCAATGCCTACCCATCTTCTCTGCCTGCCTGTGGAGAAGTCCCACCTCCGACCTTTCACTGTTGCTCCAGTAGGAAGGGGACGACATCCATACTGTATTGGTATAGAACGGAGTTTTTTTTTGGAAAAAGAAAGTCAGTTGGACCCTTATTCTGTGATATGGATAAAATGTATTTATCAATGTTAACAGACTATGTCATGCTATTTCCTGCTCGTATGACAAAAGGAGACTGTGATTTGTAAGTGTTGGGACAGGTTATTTTCTTCCAGTTTTACTGCTAAATTTATATCCATGTAAAAAGAAAGTAGAAGTAGCATGCTCATTTAGGTTTTTGATATCCTTATATCACATCACCATATGCAAATCATTCCAGTGATAAAACAGATTTTAGTAAATGCCTGAAGGCAATCATTTGGGAGATTGACAGGTTTATGAGAGGTTCCCAAAATGCATGTGGGCACTAACTACAATTTTCAGCAACCCTCATCTTGTACAGGAGCAATTTGCATGCATGTCATGAGGTACCTCTCTGTCTTTAAGTGCTTAAACACCTATAAAGATTGTCCCCATATTGGTTCAGTAAAGAAGATTTCAGCCTAGTAATTATTTGATTGTGAAGCTACCTCAAAGTCATCTAATTGGTCATCTAACTCAACATCTCTAGGGACCCAGGAATTTCAGTTTAGTGGGCTAAACCCACTTCTTCCTGTGTGTTATCTTTTGCTGAATGTTTTTCTCTTCTGCAAGAGAACTTGCTCTTGTGGCTGCGTGGCAGGGGCTGTGTTGTGGCTCCTGGCTGGTGATGTGGCTGTTCCAGGCAGTAGCTTGCTCACTGTTGTAGATTCTGGTTCCTCCAGCTTGCTCTGTAGGCGCACGGCAGAGTCGTCCCACAGGGCTAGTGCAGCAGCTGCAGCCTTTGCAGGCTGCTTGGTTACTACTTCCAAACTATATGGTTTGGGATTCATCTTCCTTTTGAGCTGTTGCTCTTTGGTTTTAATAATAGAAAATGAGTCCTCTTTGGGCTGGCAAGGACTGAGTATGCTCTTGCTTAGAGCTGCAGACCTTCCGCGTGTCCCTTGTCATTCTAACCAGCATTTAAAGAGGTCAAGGCTCAAGGAGCAATGAATATTGCTCTCATGGTGCTTGGTGCCTTCTCTTGGACTTGCCAACTGTTGGGGAAAAGTATGTCCTTTGAAATGGTAAAAGTTTTTAGAACTGTCTTAAATAGTTATACAGTACTTTTCATTTCTTTGTTCTATGATACCATAAGTGTCTTATCTCAGCCTGAGTTTTAGAGTTCATCCAGCAGAATTTACCTGTGGACTGCTTTGGAAATGGCAACTTTTCTTTTCACAGGTATTTGGAACTTCCTGGTGTAATAGGGTTTTAATGGAGTGCTCATTAGGTTAATTAATTCTCTGCCTTTGGTTAAGCCACTCAGTGCATATAAACTCACATCACTTCCAAGGGAAGCTTTATTTCTGTTAGGAAGCGAATGGTAGGCTTTCAGATTTACCATCAGGTTATTCTAGAACAGCCTGCCTACCTTAAATACATTGTTTTCAAATAAAATCATTAATAAAAACCTCAATAAAGCCATCCCATTGTTGAGATGTTGAACAGCAAGGTTGTCAAAAGCAGCTTTGAGATGGCAGGTTTAAAACCAAGGTGACACATTTTTGTGCACCACATGCAACCAGACTAGCTGACACTGCCCCAGCTCTTCTTCAGAGGAGGGAATATTTTTTTTTCTGGGCTGACTCTATGCTTGGTGGTATTTTTATTCCTCATATAGATTTCAAAACAAAACAAAGCAGTTGTTGCTTAGCTACCCCTCTGGAGTGATGGTCTCTCACCATTTTGCAACTCTCTAATCTCAGTATTGCATTTTTTCATTTGTTAGAATCTATTTTTACTGGCTGGTGTTTTACACAGACACTTCTGGAACTTTTTAATCTGCTGGAGCAGGATGGGTCTGTACTACTGGCTTAAAGCTAGAGAAGGGAGCCTGGCTGGGGGGTCTGGGAAAGGTCCCACACCAGGAACCCTACAGCAGCGCAAAACCGAGTTTACTGTAGGTTCAGGGATAATACTGCCTCTGATGAAATCCTTTGCTTGGGGTGAAAGGGTCTGTACTTCTTTGTCGATACCGCATGGCTCTGTGTTAAGAATAGATTCATTCTGGATCAAGATGAATACCAGAAAGCAAAATACCTGACTCCCATCTTCTTAAAGACTTCTTGACTGAGAAGCTTTAAATTGGCATTTTGGAGTCAGTATATAAATTACTTCAGAGCACAGCACAGCAAAACGGAGTGGGCTCAGACATTTATGCAGTCAGAAATGAATCTGAAAAATTCTCTCAATGATTTGTGTTGAAGGAAACAAGGCATGCCAGATGCCCATAGCTGGTACCTTTACCTTTTTTTATGCAGCACTGGGGCATAAAGACAGAGGTTTCCTTAATGAAGTAAAAGCTCTGTGTGATTTAAGACTGTGGATTCTGTTTGCATGAAGATGACAACAGTACTTGGCCAAGCAGTAATGTGTTGGCTACCCTGACTTGGAGGAAGAGCGAGCTCTCCAGGGGTCCTGCAAGCAGAGTTGGTCTGAGACTGTATGTGTATGCTTTGACCGCAGAGCTGTATCTCTTTGCCTTCTGCTCTCTCCCCTCCATGACGTCCCAAGCAGAGGCCAGCCGTACTTGCAGACCTAGCCTGGTTGCCCTAAATACAGCCTGTTTTCCCTGTGAGGTACACAGACCTTGGTGCATTTCTATCAACCCCAACAATGTGTAATTTACAGCCTTTAGCCACAATGCCACTTTCTGGCACTGTTGGAGAAATCAGAGCCTATTCCCATACAGCTCGTTACTTGACAATGTTTATGTTGCATGACTAATATGGCAGTGGCAGCAATTTGAAATTGGCTGTGTGTCTGTCACCTCCCTGCCACGGAGGCTAAGTGTCTGTCTGTGGTGGTTGAGCCCTGGCTAGAGGCCAGACACCCACCAAAATCAGTCTATTACTCCCCTTCTTAGTTGGACAGGGGAGAAATAATATAATTGGGCGGCTCAAGAGGCAAACTCGTTAATGTCGCGGGCAAAACAGACTCAACACAGAGTGCAGGAGAGAAAGGTATCTAATTTATTACACTATGCTAAAGAGAAAACAGTGAAAACAACCAGAGTCAGGAGTGCAACCAACAATCATAAAACAAATGCAACCCAGGTAAACACTTTTCCCTCCACCACTCCCTCCTCAGCAGGCTTTAGTTAGAAGTTTGCTCCCTTCTTCCCTCCCGGTCGCAGCCCAGGAGGGGCAGGGACTGGAGAAATGGGGGTCTCGGAAACACCTTCCCCCCACCCCTCCATTCTAAAGCAGACTGCCCTTTCAGCCATGATTTTGCTCTCTTCTTCCCCTCTCCTGCTCGTAGCACAGGACAGGGGGGCAGGGACTAGGAGATGGGGGCTTTGGTTAGTCCCTTGCAAGATGGTTTCCTTCTCGGCTGGGATGGGGGCATCCATTCCACACACCCTCCCCCTGCTGCACCCTAGGATCCCACCCACAAGAGCCAGTCCTCCACGAACTTTCTCAAAGGCAAATCTCTTCCCACCAGGCTTCATCTCTGCTCTGGCAGGCAGCAATCAATCACAATGTCTCTCAGTCCCAGTCCTCCACGGGGCTATCGGCCTCCCCCAGCAAACCTGTTTGGCTCATCTCTGTAGGTCGCTTGTGCTGGCAGGGGCTCATCCCAGCGTAAGTCACGGCATCTTCTCTATGTCTCCACTGGCTCCATCCAGTGTGGAGCCTCTCCACCGGGCAGGTCGGGTTTCTGCCTCTTTCATAGGTCCTCTCCTCTGGCTACTCCACGTGCGTTTTGCCAGGGCTGTGCTGGGGACTTGGTGCTGCCAAGCTCTGTTTTGTACTTCACAGAAAGAGCCAACACCTAGCCTGGAAATGCGTGTGAGTTCCTTGCTCCCTGCCAGCATATGAAAGGTACCTGTCTCGTGGCTGCAGGACCTCCTCAGCAGCACCCAAAGGAGTGTGGCATTATTGGAACCCGTTTGAAGCCCATGTAATAATTTATACATATTCTGGTTCATTCCCTTTAACTCTGCTTTCACACATCAAAAAAGACACGGTGAGAGGCTAAATGATTGGGTAACTCTGTAAAGAAGGATGATTGAGTGGGTTACAGGAACAAGGGACCCCATGCCACTGCTGGAGGGAGAGGGACGGAGGTGCGTGAGCCAGTGCCTCTGATTCCTGCCTGCTCCATGCCAGAGCAGCACCAACACATCTCCCTTCCCCCAGCTGAGGCCGAGATTTCAGTGAATCAAAGCTATAGAGTAGAGTTGAGTCAGAGCTAAGGAAAGGCTCTGGCTCAAATCCACCAGCTAAAAATGAGCAAAGCTTTTGAGCCTGACTGGAATCTCTCAAAACAAACAAACAAACAAAAATCCTCCAAATCCTTGTCTTTTTTTTTTCCCCTTCTTTTGGTAAAACCATTCACTGCATTTTCATCTCTTTTCCAGATTCTTCTCTTTCCCCTTCCCAATTATATATATGAATGTATCCCTGTACATATGTATATTTTAGATATTTTCAGTCAGTCATGGAAAGCGCTCCTTTTTGTGGTGTTTTCATTGAGACAATCAGGGGCAAAGTTCTTGTGGCAGTGCCAGGTCTAATACCACAGGAAGAGCTGTGTCCGCTGGAAATACCACAGAGAGTACAGAACCCACAGTATTTTCTAAAAACACAAAATGGTTTTGAAAGCAAGTCAAATACTGCAAAGTCAGCTCAGATTATTATTTTGTCTCAAATTGTTTATTTGGCTTTGTTTTGTTTTTTAAAGGGGGTGCTGAGGAACATGGCTTACGTTAAATCTGGTTTTGCCACCGTGTCCTTCCAGTTTTAAGTGCTGCTGCAAAGTAATGGAAATGTCACGATTGCATCATTTATAGTCTGTTCAGTCCAGCCAGGGAGCTGCTCTAACCCCCAGGTTTTGTTGACACTGTGTCTTTCTGGTTTTGCAGTCTTTATACTCCAGTGGCGTTCAGAAATGTAGCTATGGCCCTGATTTCTGCAGACTTGAATCTCTGAAGGAGTCCTGCTGAGGTGAAATGTGCTGCTTGGTGCCCAAGTGCTAGCAGGATCAAGGGCCCCCATCTCTAGTGCACATCATAGTGGGGAGAAGTTGGGGAGCACGCCTCTGCCATTGAAATGAAAGCAAGTCTACCCAGTCTTTGGAATAGCATGGGAACATGTTTATTTCCTCCTACACTTTGAGAAGTAGTTTGGGAAGTTCTAATCTGGTCTTTTTGTCAATTAGGACTCTTCAAGACCACAAACAAGATATTGATAAGCTGTTTCTTGATAGAAGTCTATATCACAAGAAGAGATTTTAAAAATGGAGAATCTGGAAGATGCAGGGAAGAAGTGTTGAATGCAGAGGTTTGGAAATACGTCCTTATGTTTACACAACAGCTTTCTTCTGCAGGAAGAACAGCCAACTCAATGTATTATTAAGCAAATGATTTCCCAGTGACAATGAGTTAATAGAGGTTGTTGTGCAGAGGATGACAGATGGCCCCTGGAGTGAGCATACTCCTGGGTCTCGGTTGACGCTGTAAACTGTAAGAACACTGCACAAGTGGGTTATGAATGGTAGAAAGCCAGGAGTCCTCATCTTCTCTTGGGACAGTTCTTGTTATTGCAATGTGAGCCCTGTGACTGTATGCTTTGACTCCAGCTTAGGGAAGTAACTTCAGCTACTTAGTCTTGGATGTCAATTTAAAAGTTTTTACTCCTTTCACCAGTGCTGAATTTTATTGTTGCTTAATTATATATGCACATTAACTGTTATTTTTCACCTCTGCTTCAGATTTTGTTGTGTGTAGGAACATGTTTTTAGAGCTGCTCTGTATGCTAAGAAGACTCCTTTTGTAGTACAGAACAATTATTTTAAGGTCTAATACTGTATTTTAAGGATCTCCTCAGAAAATGAAAAAGAAGGACAATTTTACACAGTTCACTGTACACTGCTTCAAAGACACTGTCCGTCTGAGGGGAGGTCTTGGTAGCCTTGTAGCAAAAGCCAAAGCCAGAGTATAAACACCATGGATGTCAGAACACTCTCAGGGAAATCTGGGTGGAGCTCCCTGTCTGGGATATTTGTGAGATTTATCATCCTTTTCCTCTTTGTCTTTAACATGGTCCACTCAGGAATTCATGGTGCCAGTGGCTCTCTGGAGCTTGTGATGAATGCCTAGCTCTCCCAAAGAGTTACCACTTATGAACGTGAAAAAGCGCCCGCTCAGAACTGCATCTGAAATCAAGTGGATTTCTGAGGGCTCTTGCCATGATGGTGGCTGTTCTTGGGGTTTGAGGTGACTGAGATCCATCAGACCTCTTCAACTTCAGTCCAACCATGCTGTTCATGAGAAAGATATTTACAGCACAGTGGGACAGGGCTTCTCTTATTGACCCTATCTGCCACTGTTGTGCTTGTTAGTCCTTGAGGGAAGGATCTTTCTCTCTCAAATCCTGTTCAGCTGCCATGTATTTTCTTGACCCTTTCCTTCCTATATTCGCCGATTAGCAAGATGTGTGTGTACATGCAGATTCTCCATTCCTAATTAGCTTATTCCTAATGCCCTGTTGATTCACTGTCATAATCCAGTTTTATGTGACCTCACAATCTTCTTGTGCCTCCTCCATCCAGGCGACACAACTCAGTCAGCTCCAGACAAAAGCACGCAGACAATTCTGTTTCTAAAAATGCACTTATTACAGGTTTGAAGCTGACACATGTCAGCACTAAGCAAAGCCCTCATCTTTCCCCAGCCCACAGTAAATGTGACACTCCTCATTCAAGCCAGCTCCATCCACCCCTCTGAGAGTCTGGGAAAACAGGCCTTGCAGGGAGCCCAAGAGGTCAACAAAACAGCCGCTGTTGGACAAATTAAATACCAGAGCAGAAGTTTGCAGAATTGTTATGGTTTAACAATAAATCGTATACAGCAGGCAGCAGGAATCTGAACGTGTGGTATAAATGGGGCATTCCGTGGGCTGTTTTCTTTGGGTCCCTTAGGTACTTAGTTATTGCTTTATGGAGTTTTCCAAATAAATCCATAGAAATGAGACAAAGGTAATGAAATAAAAATGAAGACAGTATACCGCTGTGCATGGGAGTCACAGATAGCACACATAACTGCAGCAGGCCAGCTCCCATCATAGTCTGCATGTTGTATTTATGTTGTGTGCCAGTTTTCTGCCAATGTAAAGATTCCTGTCATCCCCATGGCTTGCTTTGATGTACAGCAAGGCTTGTACATATGGAAGAAACTGGTAAAGTCTATGCTCTGCCACATCCAGAGGTTGTGTTTTCCATAGGGAGACTTCATCAGAGTCTCAGATGTTTCAGGATTTAGTGTTGCCTCGTTGTGATAATGAGCTGTGAAGCATTCAGGGAGTAAGGTTTCAGTTTGGAGCTTAAAGAGGGCACAGATATTGGGGTCTTTTGTAGCTTGAGGGCATCATTGTCTAATGTTGCTACTGTTTTACATGGGCCTGTGTAGGCAGCTAAACTGGCACAGGGGCTGCTGCTGGCGATGGAGGCTTTGTGTGCTGTCAGGGACAGGGATTACGAGCTGCAGGGCAGCCCCACTGAAGGGGATAACTCGTCTCTGACGTGTCCATCAGTGTCACTGGCCGTGGGTCAGGAAGGGGGAGCAGGCTCAACCAAAAAGAGAAATCCTCAGTTGCTTGTGGTAGATCCTCCTGCCTGGGCTCAGGTGGGCCTTGCCCTGAGTACCAGAAAATCCCTGGGAAGGAGGGCAGGGTGACTGAGGGTGAGCCCTGGCTGTAGCGATGGAGCTGAGGAACAAAGGCATAAAAAATGTCCAAGTAGTGAAATGCAACAGGAGAGAATCGGCTTCCACTGTGGGTGGGGCAGGTGGATACCGCATGCAGTCTCGCTGCGGGGACTTGGGTGGCACCAAGTTGTTAGTGCCTTAGGACAGGCTCAAAGCCCTCTGCCACTGGCTGGTAGGGCGTTAACTGGTCTGGCTAGGGCCTCCATCCATCTCTGCGTAATGGAGACAAGGACAAGTGGATGCTTGAGAAGGGGGAATGAATCAACAAGACCAAAGTGCAGGGGGAGATAAGACTCTGAGAGTGAGGGACAGAAGAATGAACCGAGGAAAAACACTGAAAAATGAGTCTGTGAGGAGAGAAAGGGCAGACAGTGAAGGAAAGAGGAAACAGAAGTATGGCAAACAATGAGCAGGAGGAGTGCTTGCTTCCTCCTTTGCCCTGATCCTGCTGACTGACCTCTCCCAAAGCATCTCCTTGTCATTCCCTGTGAACTGTCCTACCCCAGGGCACAGTGCCTGACTTTTCCCTGTTTAACAGCAGAATCCAACCTTCACCTGCCCTGTGGAGGGCAAGGTCAGGTGCCTTCCAGGTCTGTCTGCTCCTGCTTGCTGTCTGAAAGGACTGGTCATTCACAGCATAGATTCCTTCTGTTTCATACTTGGGTCTCCTTAGAAAGTCATCTTCTTCAAGGGAAAGTTTGGGTTTGTGCATTTGCTGTTTCACAGTGTAAAAATTCAAAGAAGAGTTGAACCAGCATGGGCATTGGGAGGGGAAGGCAGACATCTATGCTAGCCCAGGTACTGTAACACTGCAGGCCCACACACACCTAGGATGGCAAGTCAGTCCTGGCACCACTTGCAGGAAGACTAGACAATGTGTGAATGGGTTCAAAGACTCTGCTTCTCCATATGGTAAATAGCATTTGCAGCACTAAAGGATTTTGCAAGTAGTTCCAAGGTCCTTGGATGTCTCAGCTCTGGACTTGCCTTGCAGTGGTGTCAGGCTCCTCCCGTTGCTCCCCTGGCCTGGCAATGTGGATTTTACTTCAGTTGTGCCTGGGTTAGAAGGGAAGTAGTCCAAAACTTCCACTCCCCACCCCTGTGCCAGTTTGTGATCCGTTACCTATTGCTTTCCTGTTCTTGGCAGACCTTGCTGGGCTATGGATCTTACAGTTTCAGGGCTGGGCCCTGTGTTTCATGACTGTCTCTTTCCTATCCTGCTTGTGCCTTTTTTCTTTTTCTTTTTTTTTTAAATTTTATGACCATATGCACTGGGGTAACTGCAGTTGCCGGTGGGACAGGTGTGTGTTGAGGTACCTGTGCCAGTTGAACATACCACTGTGTTTAGAAAAATGTCTTTCAAAATAAAAAATCAATAACATTTCCTTCTGGTTAAAAGTAATCTAAGAGTAAAAAGCTTTGCCAAATAATCTTTGTAAAACTGCGTCATGGTGTTCAAGCTATATTGCTGTATTTGCCAGAAACCAGTAATTAGATGCATATTCATGGCCAAAAAGAAGTCCTGAACCATATGAAACTTTCCTTGCACCATGTAGAGTGTGGTTTGTTCCTTACGCTGCAAGGGAAGGATTTTTTGTGTTCTTCTCTGAGTTAGTTTTCAGCCTTAAACTGGAAAACCTTGTCCTGAAGGGACTTGCTGTTTGAATGGTATATATAATGTTTGAATATGGGGAGCCTCTGCTGAAATAGGAGAGGCTGAACCTAGCTGGGCAGACTTACTTGGACTGAAGTCACTGGAGAGGCTGGGTTGCTTAAACCTCCAGGCAGATGACAGGAGCATCACCACCTATACCTGTGCCAGGAAGTCACTTGGCTTTTCTGCTGGATGGGAAGTCCTGTGCCTGTTACAGGACTTTGTAGGCCATCATATTTCTGAGAAGAACAAAAGAATGAGTCAGTGCAAGTAACATGGGGATGTTGAGGTGGATTAAAGAGGTAGGGAAGGAGTTCCCATCTAGGTAGTTGGAAACCTGAATGAGGCCATCACTGGGTTTTCATCTCTCCCAAAGGAGGGAGCAGAAGGAGGTGCTGAGGCTCGAGTGGAGTGAGGTCGAGGGTTGTGAACTGCAGGGCTGAAAGTGGCCCACAGGGCCATTGGTAGATGCCATGGCCCTTGAGATGGATGCTGCTTTTAGACCTCCCAGAGGCTTCAGCCACTAAGTGCCTGCAGCCAGAAATGAACCTTTCAGTTCCTCTTTTAACTGGCCACGGTCTGAGTGACTCAGTGCCATGGGGATCCCCGTTTTGCCTTGCTCGACAAGTGAAGAATGTTCATACCACTTGGTACTAACATCTTTGTTCCATAGCAAAATGAGAGATAGTTTTGTGCTATAAGCAAATTTACACCTTTGATCTGGTAACACTATTTGATAAGGTTAATATGATCATATCAAAGGGCTAACAAAAATGGAAATGGTGAATGCCAAATCAATTGTATCTTATCTGTTTTATGGTGCAGATACTGAACAGTCTGAACAGCTATTAGAAAAGAACACAAGAACCCTAAAAGTGAACAGAGGTTTTATAACTGCATCTTTTGAAGACCTTAAACAGCCACATCCTTGACTAGACTTTTCCTGACAAAATGCTGCAAATATTTTCATGCTGGGAGTCCTTGAAAGTCAGTTTCTCTTCTGCTTCACTGCTAAAACCTAGCCCAACTTCTCTTTCAAAAGCTGATAAAATTGCAAATGCCTGAAATGGGAAGGAAAGATGCAATACCTCAGTGTGGCTGATGTGTTCACAGTGGGACACTGTAACAAAGGGTAACAAGATTACTGTATACAATCTCTGTTGAAAGTAATCACTGCAATTTTCAAAACTGGGTGCTGATGGAAGAGTTTCTAAACCTGCCATTAGGCGCTTTCATTGAAATATTAAGAGGGAATAAGATAAGACTTCCATGTGGCATTAACTCCAGGGTAGACGAGGTGATTTTGAAGAGGCACTTAAATATTACTGATTTTTATTTTTTTTAACCTAGAAATATTTTAAGGTTTATAGAGGTGCTGATTTATCCCTCTCTCACTGAGTATGCTGACTGCACCAAAGACTGTGTGCCTGCTTTAGCTTTGAAGTGGCATGTTGGGTGTCTTTACGTGAATTCGGAAGCTGATTTTCAATGGGGCTTTACAGAACTTGTAAACAGAATGGAGCTTCTCATCGTTGAAGATTGATGCCAAATTCTTTGGTTTCTGTGGAAGCTTCCATTAAGATAAATTTTGCCTTTAATCATTGTAGTGTTAAAGAGAGCTAGCTGAGTTGAGCAGATGTAAAGTAAGGCAACCTCTTCTACGCTGGCATGGAGAAAGGGAACTCAAGGTCTCTGAGTTCTGCTTCACTTTGCCAGAGCAGATCTAACAGACTCATTGTGTGTGTAGTGCCATAGGTGAGGAGCAGCAAAATTGAGAGTCACGCTGCCTGGCCAGGTAGGAAAACAAGCAGTGAATTTACAGTCCTTCTGAATACCAGCTGTAGGAGTGTCACCTAAGGTGCTCAAAGGGGGAGGCAGCCAGAACTGGAGGTTTTGTCTCCGTGCTTGACTCAGTCCCATTCCCCCTTCAGTACATTTGTGAATTCTGTATGGAGCAGGAACAAGTGGAATGTTTGCACCATGCTGTAAATGCACTTCTTGAAGGGAATTCAGCTTCTCTTTGCACTGTGTGTGGTGTCTCTGGGACCACTTTTCCTCCCAGCTGGCTGAAAAACAATCATACCTTCTTTCTTCCCTTTTTCTTTAGAGTTTAAGCAACTCTCTTGTAGTTTCAAGGATTAACTCACTGGAGGTTAATTGTAGTAATGACGGATTTTATCCCTGGCCAGAGGACTGCACATGTCTTGTTGTATGACTGGCAGTCACACGGCTGCGCAGGCTGCCCTCTCCTCTCCTCTATGACGATCTCTGTGTGCTGCTGAGCAGTTGCTTTTCTTCAAAACCCTTCGTTCACATGCTGACTTCTGAGATTACTTTTCAGTTGGGGCATGGTTGTAATTTTTTTTTAATGTAGTAAAGGTGTAAAGAGCCAAAGTCAATAATTTTTATGACCTGTTTAATGCCAAACATAAACCCAGAAGATTCGATTCCCCAATCACTTCTGCATTTTTCTGTTTTGGAGTTGGGGTTGGAAGATTGAAATAGAACATGTGAGGTTTTGATATCCTGACTTACTCTACTTTTGCTTAATGCATTTTATTGGACCAACATTTTTTTTCTGTATCACTTGTTCACTATTCCACTGACTACTGTAGCAATGGATTGAGCACAAAAGAAGCACATAGGCAGAGGGGTTTTGAACAAAGAGGAGTTGGGCCTTTTTGGTCTTCTGGGGACATAGCAGTTACTGGAGTAGGAGGGATGACCTGGGTCTTGAAGGTCAGTCCTCTGCTATTATGGACAGCCACTGTATGAAATGTCTTCCGTTCAGAAATGCATTCCGTACTATCTCAAAGCTAATTACTTTTCAGCTTTCCCCTGTTCCTATTAGAAGGTTCCTCCAGATCCTTCCTCTGCTGAGGGTTTCTAATCTTCCTTATTTCAGCCCTAAAATTATAACAGTGAGTTAATACCTACTTCTTTTGGGCCAAAGTTTTCCTTTAGCTTCAGTAGTTCTTTTCTCTGCTCACTCTTCCGGTCCAGCGTTTTCACACATCAGTCATGTGTCCTTCCAGGCTTCCTTTTGAAAATTTGTTCATACCCAGACTTACACTGTGAAAGTAGGAAAGGGGCAGAATGGAGGACACAGTTCACAATAAAAATCCGTGTCCCTCTATCACTGGATATTGTTTGGCCTTATTTAGTGTTCTGAAGAGCTTGCCAGTGTTGCTGACAGACGCAGTGTCAGCAGCAGCCATGCTAGACCCGGTTAATTATGGCTGTGTTTCTGGTCTGTTGAAAGCACTGCCTTCCACTATGGCAGTGCTGTTTCCTTGTCATCCATCCATCCATCCATCCATCCATCCATCCATCCATCCATCTCCACTGTTTGTTCCATGTCATATACTTGATCTGTAAGATGATGAAATTTTGTTTAATACAGCACAACAGTATCCTAATCTATCAAAAGGCCTTTTGGATACTCTGGTGGTACAAATAAACAGGAATAGCAGAGCTGATGGGAGAACAAAGCTGCAAAGGCACTTGTTGAGGCTTTCCTGTGCAATAACAGCAGTGAAGACTGTTAGAAGGAGCCAAACCCAGCAATGTGAGACTTGATTTAGGTTTCATCTAAGACTGTGATCCTTAAACCACCTGATTAGATGCTACATAACTGGGGAGGCACATGAGGACTTAGTGCATTGCATAAACAAAGGTACTTGGTTTGTGCTTGCTGTGATGCCCATCAATACCTCAGATGATCCTCCAGGGTTGCTACACAGTGTACCTCACACACAGCCTACAACCAGCCTGCTGGAGCAGCAGAGAAGGCCATGTGGAAGGCCGGGGCATCTGAAATGGCACAAGACACCTGTGGTTAGATTAAAATATCTGTGGATCTTAAAAGTTATCCTTTCTTGGCATTTTTTTTTAGTGTGCCGGCACTCTGATGCACTTAATTGAAGTAAAAAGACCAACAGTAAATATATAATAGTGATAAAGCTTGCTATTTTGGGAAGAGGGAAGATCAGGGAGATTGGGTTAAAAAGCATAAACCAACATGAACAGAACTTGCTTGGATGCTGAGTATACAATAGCTCCTCTCCATGATTTTGTAATTACTGTTAATAGAATTTTGTTCTGGATATATGCAAGACTTGCACTATGAAACCCTCACATCTCATGTGGTGGGGGTGGTCACGTTAAAAAAGGACATGCACGTAAGGAAGAATTGAAAGCTATGTCTCGGAGACTGCAGAGTCACTTCTCCCGTATGCCTGTAATATCAGCACTTAATACATTACAACAGTGTTAAATAATCACAACCATCTCATTCAAGTCCTTCTCTTTGTATTATAATCCCTATTAGATTTTACACTAGCCAGTTTTCTTTAGACACCATGTTTGCCAATTACTAGCACGTGAGTGATAAAACCTGTCCAGTATTAATGAGTTGCAGGCTTGTCCCTCACCTTCTCCCCTCGGTATGAATCATTGTTTAATTGAGCAGCTTTCAGGTCTGCAGACTCCATTGATTTATTTCATGCAAGCTCTTTTTAGCTGTCTGTGTTGTTACTATGGTAATAGGAAAACATAAACAGTATAAATGAGTAATGGCGATAAGGAATTGTTAGTTGGCAACAGAGATGATACATTTTGACCCTTTGTGAGTTTTCTGTGCTGTCTGAGGACAAATAACAAAAGAAAGGGATGGATTTCATCTGTCACAGGAACAATATCCAGGTGGAGAATATGCTGAATTGGGAAAGAATATGTTAACCTCAGGACAGCCTTAGACCTTTGGTACCTGTGATAAAGCCCTGGGGCCCAAAAAGATGTCCAGAAAATGTCGGAATGAAGAACCAGACTTGGTTGCTGTTATTCAGTCCTGGGGCTCTTCTTGCCCACAACTCTATTTCTGTAGGAATTAATTGTCGTTTGTAAAATGTTGGTTGGACTTCTCACATTGTTTTACGTCCCTAAGAGAGTCCAGTCCTCAGCAGCTTCTCCCCGCTCTCCTCCCAGCAGGAAGGGCACTATCACAACTGAACTCACTGTAATCAGATGGGGGTTCAGATGCTACCAGGAGACTCCCAAATCTCACAAGTGACCCCACTGCATGACCACTTTACAACTCAGACTTTGCTATAGGTTTGCACAGAGTTCTAACCCAGTGGAACTGCAGCTTGCTGGTCTGGGAGCACTTTAAAAATTGAATTTGCTAAGTCATGTGTAGAGCTTTTAAATAAAAAACCAACCCAGTTTATTCACACAGTTACTGGAAATTGTATTCTAAGTGTGGCATCTTGCTAGTGTAAATCCATGCAGCTCACTGGAGTCTACTGCTCTGACAGCTGATTACGCTTTCCTGAAGATCTGGCTGTCAAATAAGTTATTTGCAGACTGCTCATTCATATCTGTTAGAAATGCTGGGGGAGTGCTGTATTACGTGTGAAGGAATTTTACTACAGCTGCATTCAGAATGAATCTTCCCAGATTTGGGTTAAGTTTAAATCAGATTGCCAAAGGTTCTAATTTTGTTTGGGCTTTTCAATGAGTAAGGTGCTGCACAGCAGATGAAGTATCAAAACCTAGTTATCTTTGTTAAACTGAATTTGGATTCTTGGGAATAACAACTGCAAAAGCAGTGGTATAATGACTAGTGACTTGATAGATACCCAGTGTAAGCTGATGATGAGATTGGTGCTGAGCCTGTGTGTTGCCATTGTTGCTTTCTTGTTTTAAGGATTGTGATTTTTAGTATGATCTGGGAGTCTTCAGCATTTAGTACTAAAATACACCTAGGAAGCTGCTGGTGATGGAATGTATATTGGTTGGTTTGTGTCTCTGAAAAGTGAAGGTTCCTAAAGAATAGTCAAAAGGGTCAGATCCTCACCTGGGGCGTTTTTAATGCTACTGGTACTCACAGATGTAATATTCTGGTGTCCTTAAATAGGCTCTGTTAGGGTGATGGTAAGAGCACTAAAGGTACTTTAGCCTCAGAAGACATGGAGATGAAGTTAAACGAGCAAGAAATGCAGGGTTCAAGTCCAAAAGTACCGGAGGTGGTTTATCTTGGTATGGAATCATGGAATCCTAATCTGTGTTAGCCTGACTTCATGCCTAGCATATGCAATATAAGGTAAAATATCACAATGGAAAACCAAACATATTGTTTCTAAAAACTCAAAGCCTATTTGTATGGTATAGAACACAGTTCCCTGCTGGGAATGTTCAGACAGGCCTGCGAGAGCTGCGCCTGTTAAGACCAGGACTTGATTTACCTTTGTGTTCCTGCTGCATCTATCGGAACACATCCGCTGCAGCCCTCTGGGAAGCTGTGCGGAGAAACAGTGCATGTCTCATCTCCTGAGCGGGGCCAAGACCGAAGGCAGAACTCAGAACAGAAACCTCCTCAAGTGCCTTGACCAGTTCATTTGGGATGAGATGCTGAAGTGACTGTAGCAAACAGGAGAGCGTTTTCCACTTAAATTCCACTTGGTGAAATACAGACCTTGTTCAGTGCCTCCATGGCATGCTCCAGTGCTAGTACCTTTCAGAGGCTGGGATACAAAAAACTGGGAAGCTTTGGAATTGTATGTTAATAATACTTTCCTGTAATTTGCAATAATTAGTTAATGTATGAGAGACAGAGAACAAAAAGATGGGACATGGATTTGTCAGTATCAAATAGATGTAGCTGCATTTATTTCCTAGTCTCATGAGAATACTTTGTCCTCCTTGGCTTAGTTTCAGGAAAGTGAATTTGTTGCTTATGTGCTATGAAGTTAAACCCACAACTTCCTAGCAAACAGAAATGATTCTGTTTCCAACATGGTTCAAAGCTAACCTGGTACTGTACAATGTGTGCGCACAGCTTTTAAAATCTTCAGTTGATCATAGGCATAATTTCCTATTTAAGCTGTGTTGTACTCTGACCCATCCCCTTACAACAAGCCAAGATAAAAGAAGAAACATTTTTCCATTCTAAGCAGTCATTAGGCATTACACAACTATTTCCTTTCTACTTTCTGGTCTGCCAGAGCCTCATTCAAATTAAGTAAGATAAGTGTGGCCAGTCTGTTGTTTTCCAGTGAGCTTTTCTCGTTCCTTTTATAAATCTATGAAAACTTCTTTTATGAGTTTATGTGCTCTGGAGATGTCAGTAATTGAGATTTGTATTTCATTCAGAATTATCTATGAGAAATGCCATTATAGAGTTACCTCCTGCTAGGATGTCTAGTGTCTTCAGTTACTAGAGTACGTCTCCTGGCTGTTGTAATAAACAGTGAAATTCTCCCTTTGGGGACTGACAAAATCAGTCCAAGTGCAATCCTAAGGACACAATGTAATTCCTCTAATGTCTAGGTTGTCTGATTGAAAACGAATGCATTTTATAAACTTCCTTGTGTACACCACCAGTCCGTGATTCAACAAGCACTTAAGCACAAGATTAACTTAAAACTCTCTTGGTTTTAATAAGCTACATTTGATTGTTGCCTTCGGCGCAGTCCTTAGTGGAGACACAGGGCCTTGGTTTCCAACAGAATAGTTTCCACAGAAGTCAGTGCCTGTACTCTCTCTAGGCACTTCCTAGAAATTGAGATATTGAGATGCAGCTGGTAGGGATCCCCATACTCAGGGATGCTGCCGGTGTCCAGCCGCTTACCTGTGTGTGTGCGTCTCCCTGCAAGGGCCCCCACAAGTTGTGCTCAAATGATTTTCAGCTGTTGCTCACAAGTTGCAACTTACACAGATACTATTACAGTGTCTACAACTCTTTTTTTTTTTTTTTTTTTTAACTGGTTTAAAAAGCTCTAAGTTAAGTGAAAATAACAAATCCTTTACTTCTAGAAACTAACTGGCCTTCAAATCTGGAAAAGGCTGCTGCAGAGCAGGAGAGAATAAAAAAGAATTCATTTCCATGAGGAACAGGCAAGAAATACTATATATGGCCTTAATTATAGAGGATACTAAAGTTTGATAAGTTGGAAAAACCTCCAGAGAGGACAGTGAAGCAATTCAGTAGGTTGCTGAGAGAGACATGGAGCTTAGGAGAAGCTTAGGCAAATGTGTGTTAAGGGTGACATAACTATATTAATCCTGCCTTGGGACAGAGGATGATCTAGATAACCTCTGCAGATGCCTTCTAGCTCTCTGATTTGATGTGAAAGTAAAACCCTTCCTTTTGGTGTAAATTACTGCCTGACTTCTGATCCTGTGCAGGATGGTCTCTCATCTCTGGCTAGATTTTGTTCTGGTTTACCTGTTTTCTTTGTTTGCTGCTCTACTAAGGCATGGAATGGAACCGGCTCTTTCAGTCTTTGGACTTTATTTGTGATACATGGTGGCCTGGGTTGCTTTTGTCTGTCCCAGCCTATTAGTCTTGTGATAATCCAAATGCTGGTTTTCCTATTCCACGTCTCCTTTGAAAAATGGCAGGCTGTGTTTGGGAAATGGGTGCTGAAGACAACTGTCTGAATATTGATTGAGGGTCTGACTTTGGGCACAAGATTTAATCAGGCTGATCCTTGCCCTTTCACCCTGATTTGCTTGGCATTTAATGCCTTTTTTGCTCAGATCAAAGTCCTGCAGCACTTGGGACCTGTTCCTGCCGCGCTGATGTGGTATTGCCAGCTCCAGGGGATTAAAAATCACTATTCTAGACAAAAAAAGTGCACTAAGCTTGAGAAATTAATTTTTATGTTAAATCACAGCACGTTTTGGTTCTCTCTACTGACAGCCTAGTCTTTGAACATTTAGGATTCAAGCATTTTTCTGCAAATGCAAGAGACAGCAGTAACTTTATTTTGCCAGGAAAACCCACGATCTCATGCAGTCATGTGAAGCCAGGAACTGGAACTCTGGCTTTGGTAGAAAGAACAACTATTCCAAAATACCCTAAAATGATTCTAGATCTGGTAACGTCGGTACTTACATGTGAAGAAAAAAAGAAAACATTCTGGGGACAGCAGAAAGCCAAAGTACTACAAGGAAGAACATTCTGTCCAAAATTACTTGGTTTAAAGACCTTGTAAAATCTGTATTTGAATCTACCCCAGAACAGTATTTCTGTGCTCTGAAATTCTTCAAAGAATGATTTGAAATACATGATGAGTAGAGTGTCTGTGTGATAGACCTGTATTCACCCTGGAAAAAAAACCCAAATGAATGTATTTATGAGATATTGCTGCTTCTGTAATATTCTGAGGAGTCGCTGCTGTCTTTAACTAGATCTTGTTCCTAGTTTGTCAGCCCATCTTGAAGGCTGCTGTGTTCTGACACCATTTCTCAAGAGCTAATTTTTCAGCTCTTAATGTCTCTTCACGTCAGTGTGCCTTAGAACTTGTCTTCTCCTTAGATTTACATTTTGTAAGTAGCATTTTATCCAATTTTTATAATTTCTGTTTAGAAACAATTGCTTTTTACCAGAAAGTAATTTTATTTTTATTTAAGTAGAAAAATACTTAATTCAGAATGATAAATGGTGACGTGAAGGGCTTTTCTAAATCAAAGATGTTAAATTATATTTTAATTCTCTTTTTTAAACACCAACTTAATTTTTCAAATGCTTACTGATTACTGATTTCCCTTGGTCTGTCAGTATGGGTATTCTGTTAAAGCTCAAGGGGTGTATGTTGAGTCATTGAGAAGGGACAGGCCTTCCCAAACCCCAGGGTGCTGCTCTGTTCTAGGGCAAATGGTCCCATGAGCTCTTCTGCCTCCTGAGCTCCTTTGTATTGGAAACTCAGGGTCTTGCTTTTGTCTGTGAGTTAGAGGGGTGACTATGATTTCCAGCTTTCTAATGCTGGCATCTTGGTTATATTGACTAAGATGAGGCAAGATGGACATGGGCTTTTGTTTCCCTTGATGTGTGTGGTAGAGGTTCATTTTCCTCTTTTGTTCCTATTTATGGACAAAGAGCTGAACAACTTCTTCTGTAACACCTGGAGATGGCCACAGTCCTGCTCAGCAGAGTACTCACCACTGAACTGATACCCAGGCTTTCTAGTCTGAGGTTTTCTGGGCAGCTAGTACCAGGTGGTTACATTAAAAGGTATCAGTCTTCTTTCTGCACCTGCATTTTTTTCTTCTTCTGCTCTTCACTTGAGTATGTAAGTGGGGATCCTTGAGGTGTCCATGCAGCTAGGAATTGACTGCTGAAAATCTATTCAGGAAAAGAAAAGTTGTAGCTGAAAGTCTTTTTAGAACAAGAATTATCTTATGAAGAGCTGCATCAGAAATGTCCTGCACCCATAAATCAAATGTTCATGATTTTGGTGTGATCCTTTAGTTTTACCAGTGTGATTACTTTATATGTGAGCCCCCCCCCCCTTTTTTTTTTTCTTATTGAGGAAGGTTAGCTTCATTGTTTATTACTGATGAATTCATTGTTAATATCTGTGTTCAACTCTTGTAGTTCTCTTGCAATCTGGAGTCTTTTTTCCCCCTAAGTAGACAGGTTTCTTTATCCCCACCTTTCAATGGCATAACGTCATCTCCTTGCAAGTCACTCAGTGTGTCCATCTAGCCAGAAACACAGATTTTTTTGTTGAAGCTCTTCTGCAATGTTGAAAAATTTTTAAGTATACATTCCTAGTATATGACCTCTTTGGCTATATGGTGATTATTAATATTGCAGAAGTAACTAAGAGGAAATGACATCAGTAGATAAGATGAACTGTGCAATAGCAGCAGCTTTATTCACACTGAATACACTATTCATTTGCACAGAAAGATCATTTCTCAATTCAAAGAGGAATATTCTAATTTAAGGTCTAACTTTAGCCATATGTCAAAATCTCTACAGAAACAAAGCTTTCCACTGTGCAGCGATCCTGTAAGGAACACACTCCCCTTTGTGGATGGGCGAGTGGTAGGTACATCTAACCCGTGGAGCTCTCTTTCTCCTGACAAGCACTCTTTTTATGTTAGAAAACATCTCTGTTTCATCCATTTGCTAATTTAAAGTGAAGTGACACAAAATAGGTGTAAAATACAGGAAATACCATAGTTAGTGGCCTCCAAGTTAACTCCCCCATAAACCTAGGTTAGGCTTTTATTACTCATTTACTCTGATTAGAAGGTGCCTTTACACTGCACTGCAGAAGTAAAACTTGGAGATACACTTCCATGAAACAAAGCCATATGTAAAAATTAAATTGAACATAGGTGAAAATGACAGCTACTCCAGGCACAGAAAGCTAAAAAAGATTGTTCTGTTTAGCTGCATGGGAAGAGCAGGAAGCGATGGTCTGTCTTGCAACATCAGTCCCAGTGGTATGACACTGCAGGGGTAACTGGAAAACATTTTGTGCCATACCTGCTAGTCGGAGGCCTCAGGCTGTTGAAAAGCAGGAGGGAAATCCTGTAGTGGTTACTGTCCTTTTTGCCAAACCCTATCAAGAAGAGATAGTAACCTCTATCAGCAGATTGCTCAGCCCAGCCACCCACCCTTCCTATGCTGTCCCGACTTCTGTGCTTGCACACAATAGGATTCCATAGTTTCATTTATACTTAAAACCACGTGCTGTCTGCCTTTGCTCACCACATTCACCTCTATTGATATAAATCAGAACTTAACAATGGGAAGGCCCTAAATAAGTGCGCCATGGAGATGACAGACTTGTGTAGTCATGTATCTCCATTCAAGTCATGTCACAACACCATCATCGCTGTTGCTGCAGGTCAGAGCAAGGTCTCTTTCCCTATTCGTGTATTAGCCACAAGCCTTAGTGGAAAGAAAGCTTGGAAAGGGCGGTGTAGTAAGCTGATGTTTTCACCCTGAAGCCGTGGGGGTTTTGTAGAAAACCTGTCTTCTGATAAGATAAACTTCTTGACATTGTTGGCACACCTGGGTGAATATCATTCTCTGATAAATACTTGAGTTCCTCCAGATGGGTTTGCTTATTCTTTTTTTTTTTTTTTTTTTAGCTAGTGATATATATGGTTTTAATTTTACAGTGTGACCAAAGAGAGTGGATTGAGAATGATCAGCTTTCTGAGGGGAGTTTGTTTTCTGAACCCTTACTACTTGCATTCAGACAGGAGAGTCAGAACTGCTGCAAACTCATAATCTGCTGAAATTACAAATTAAGTGCAACCAGGAAAATTACAATGTATGTAGAGTAAAGAATGAGAAGCAGTTTGTTTGGCTGGGTTTTGTTTTTTGTTGGCATTTGTTGCTCTTCAAGTGTGTGGTTTAAATTATTTATTTTGTCTAGCCTACAGCTACTTGCCAGTATTTAGGCAGAACAAAGTCTGCTGAAGTCGCTAGGGTTATATTGCAGATAGCTTTGCCCCAGTGTGTTTGCCTTGTCATTTGACTGCAGCGTTGACATGGTTATTGGTGTGTCTTCCTGCCCAGGATTACATACTACATTTTTTGTCTCTGAGAAGAGGCGAATTTGGCGAGGAAAACTGAGAAGCATCTGGCTCTTTCCTGTTGTTCCCTCTCTCTCTTACTGAGAGTAGGGCAGCCTTGTGGTCGGCTATAAATTTAGCTGCTAATTTTAATTTTAGGAGTCTGCTCTGCTTAGATTTTGGCTAGGAGGGATACCTCGGTGAAAGGAGTCCTGGGGTTGTACCTACTGAATTGCATCCCCTTGGGGATCATCCCTGTGTATTTTCTGCAAGATTTTCTCAGGTTATAAAGCCCCAGCAATGTCCTAGTCTGACTGTTTGTCAACAGCTTCTTTTAAGAGCTAATTTGGGACTTAATAGGACTTAATCCCTCTGAAAGGGACAGCTCAAAAGGCAATATAAAGGACCTGAAAAGTTATAAGCCTCAGTGGTCTCTTTACAAGTAGATGAGTAGGGAAGAAAGTTCTTCCAGAGGATACCATTCTTCTCAATACAGTTGATTAGGATGCAACAGTGAAGCTCTCTACTTGTGGTCAGTAGTCAAATACTACTTCTTGCAGTTAAGAGATCTTTAAATTGGACAGAGATGTGCAGAATGACATTCATTCAGACCAGAAATCCCTTCCCCTACATTTCCGTTCTGCCTCCTGTAACCTGGTTTTGAGTCACTGAACACCTAGCTCAGAGGTTATTTTATTTTGGATCATATTTGACATTTGCCCATAGCTGGAAAATATGAGAACAGATTCCACAAAGCAAACACCAAAATCCAAAAAGAAGATGTCATACCTACTGTTCAGCTCCACTGGCAGAGTGCTGAGCTTCCTTTATATCAGAGTATTTTAACAAGAATATGATATAAGTATATATACTTTATATAGATGTATAACACTGATGGTGGTACAATTACAGTGAAAAGGCACCTGCATTTCTGACACTGCCTTCCATATATTGACTGAAATTTGTCCATTTTATTGAAATCAAATTTTGTCTGTTTTAAAATAATGAGAACATTTACAAAATATTTAGGATATCAACAATGTGAATTCTGAAAAAAATACGTTTCCAGGGTCACAAACATAAAGACTTAGAGTCAGATCTTAAACAGACCAAACTGGTGAATTCCTAGATTTCCAGGGAGCAGCTCCGATTTGCAGCAGTCAAAATCTCTCCCTATTTCATTGAGACAGTAATTTTCATGCAAAACACACCAAACATCAGAGGATTCCAGTAGTTCCGGCCCATTTGTCTGCTGCTGCTAGGAAGTTGTTTACTCTTTTGTATCACTCTCTGCTGACGTCTGCTCACTGAACAATGTCATCAAATTTCCTGTTTTTTGGCTTGTGGAAAGTAGCTCCCCCACCTTATGCTAAAGCTTTGCTGTGTGGAGATCTGTGGAGCCGGATGCACCCAGCAGACAGGATGTAAGGTTAAAAGCAGCATAGCTAAATAAATAAAGTAGGTGTTCAGTTGTGAACAAGAGCTGCCTACTTACCAGGAGGACAAAGCTGGCAGTTTAAATATCGAGTGGTGATAAAACCCCACATTTGTTGGTTTTGGATTTTTTTAAAGGCTTTTGGATTTTTTTTTCCATGAGTGTGTTTTCTTGCAGAATTATGTTAGTAACTTCCTGAAGCTGCCCGAAATAGTTGCTAACGTGGTGCTGTATGATGTATATGTGAAAACGCCTCCGTCCAGGTATTGCAAAATATTCTGCGAGCTGTTGACTGAAACTGCTAGTGCTGTAATTCTGCAGACCAAGGAACAGTCAACAATGCACTCATCAAGTAGTTCTACTAGCTAGTGCAGGGGAGTCTGGTTGCTGAGATCAGGCATACTGAAACTCTGCCAGGGGTCTTTGTGATAAATGATTTGGTCTCAAACAGGATTATAACCAAATCGAACAATTTATTAAAAGAATAAAAGCAAGCAAACGGCACTGCGGTGCACAGGCAGCGTCGGGTGCGCAGGGAGTCTTCGCTCCACCAAAACGCACACTGTACAGTTCCAGTCTCTGGCTTATATATTTTTACAGGGATAGCACTGCCTGCCAGCTTAAACTGACATGCTGGAGTGCCAGCCAGGCACATTCTCCTCCTCCCCCACCCAAGACATAGCTTTTGTCTTGCTAACATAGTCAGGCAGTGGGTTCTTCAGACTTGAGGTGCCTTCCCTATTCTTCTTTTCTTCTTCCTCTTTATCACCTCCTTCTCAGGGACAAGTTGTTTCTCTGGAGGTATCATAACGTTGTGGTCTTTTACATAGTTTGTTGCTGCTTCAACACACCTCATTCAGTACAGGAAATACCTTAAACTGTCCCTCCCAGGCCCATGGCCATACAAGGGTATGTCATTACGCACCCCCAACATTATTCCATATTAACACGAATCAGGTGAACATATATCACAGTCTTGATCCTCATACGTTTTTGGCTTGCTTGTTTTTTGGCCAGTGCCACAGCGTTATTAACTTCCACTTGGGCAATAACTCTAGAAGAGCATGGCAGACCTTAGTTCAATAGGTCTTCCCGACAAAGCTTGGGACAGTTGTAGTTGGTAATACTCACATCATCATCACATTAGCTTTCTGTCATCTGTAGCAAGAGGAGGCACCTATTGGAAAAACCCCAACCTTTGTAAAAATAGGGCATGCTTGTGTCTTACAGTACTTGAGTCTTGTGCTTCCTTATCTCTACTGTAGGTCTGTCTGGCTCCAGATGGTTCCCCTCCAGCATAGCAGTACTCTGTCTCCCAAGTCTTATTTTTCCTTTCTCCACAGAACTTGTGTATTTGGCAAACAGCGTTGATCACTCCATGAAAACAGTTCTTCTAAGGAATCTTCTAAGGTCCTTTATTAAAAAACAAAACAAAAAACCAACCACAAAACAAACCAGAAAAAGAAAAAAAAATGTCAACTTGGAACACTTGGAGTACAGAAGTCAGGGAACATCTGGCGACAGACAGGCCTACAGGATTGCTGGAGTGGTATGGAGGAACTGGCCCACCACTGGGAGAGGCTGAGTTTGTCTTTTTTTTTTTTTTTTAGGGGTCTTATTAAGGTACAGCCAGAATATTTGGCCTAGTGCCTTTCTCTACTGAATTAATTTTTGCTGCACTGTCTCAATGATACTTTCAGTAACTGGAAATAGTCTTGAGTGTGTGAAATACAGAGTGTGGAGCATATGGGCTGTCACCTCATTGAAATGCTGAGTTATCTTTTCTGCCTTCTCTGTGTTTGGGTCTGTGCAGAAACAAAAATGCTCTTTCCCTCAGATTGTCTTCCTTTAGGATCACAAAGGAATATAATGGGTTTCCCCCAATAGTGAGTTCCTGTTCTTCCAGCATCCTGCATCCCTAATGAGGCCCACAGACAGTATACAGAGAAATGAGCTGGATGCAGTTGCCAGCCATGGGTACTTGTGGGAATTTGCTTTGAATCTCCAAGTGTTTAGTTGCATTTGCACTGGGATTGACACATTAAGATCATACCAATCTCTAAATATGAACATTCTCCAAGTCAGGCTGCCAAGCTGGATAAGATGCGGTCAACTTGCATTTCAGTCAGTGAAATCCTTGCAGTGAAAACCTTGCCCTTTTCACAAACGAAAATAAAGAAGGCAATGTAGTCCCTGGTGTAGACCTGCCCATAGCACAGGACCCACATCAGTCACCTTCCGATTTGGAACAAGCACTGTCTGTGCTGAGGGAGGCTCAGGAAAGGAGCAGGAAAGGAGACGGCTGCAGACAATGAGTTCAGTGCCTAGGCAAAGGTAACACTTCATCCAAACAATTGGCAGGGGCTTCTCTCTCTTTGTTTCTCCCCTGCCCTTCTTCCTCTCTGTGTATTCCCTGTTCCCTCCTCCACATATTTTCAGAGGTTCATCCTGTACCTTTGTGCCCTCCCATCAGATAACAGTGGTGGTGGTTGATTCTTTTGACCTCTGCTCCCCCCAACACTACTGTTTGCAGTACCGTCCTCTTAAAATTCTCCTGTCTTCTCTTCCATTTCCCCTTGCAACTTCTGCTGAAGTTTGAACCACTTGTGCTGCTACAGGCAACAAAAATAATCTTCAGGGATACATTTCCCCTGTGGCAGAGCTGGATGAAACTCCCAGTTGCCTGCATGGACTGTAAAGCTGGAGAAAGCACTCCATCCACAGAACACGCTCTGCCACCCAACCAGCTCTGCAGAGCTGGCAGGACTTGTGCACTCAAAGCACAGCGGGTCCCAGGAGGCCTAATATAGCGTATTCCTTATCCTTGGGTGAAAGAGGAGAGCTTTGAACAAATTGTGCCTCCAGGGCATCTCAGCACCCACCTTCTTCTTGGGCCCCTTGACAGGGGTTGAGCCAAAGGGCTCAAAACCAGAGCTTTCTGCCTCCTGATCCTGATTACATTTATTCATAACTTGCCCTCTGCCTCGTGGAGGTTTATAAGTGCAGGTGCAAGCTGCAACTCCTGAAAATATGTCATTCATTTTATTTATAACAAATAAATTCCAGATGTTTGCCCCTGACTCCTGGAGTGGTGATATAATTGCTTTGAGGCTCCAGTTGTTGGGTCTTGTGTTAGATGACAGAATGGAGTGTGAAATGAATGCTCTCACAGTTGCCAGTGGCTTGTAGTCAAAGGGACACAGTTTTTCCAGCCAGATGAAACTGAGAGAGTTGTGTTGAGAAAATAACCAGTAGGCACGGCAGTGATGGAACAGAAAAACTAGATTAAAAGGTAAAAACGTTTTATGACAGGAAAGCTGTAAATAATCGAACATTTCAGGATGAAAATATGCTATAATGTATTGTAAAAAATAGGTCTGTACTTATCAGAAGCTGTTTCTTGGTGCAGACTCTGGAAAGCTTCTTACGGGGGAAGTAAGAATATACCTTTGCATACTGCTACTTGCAAACGCTGTAATGAAATTCTCAAAGTTGAATGTGGGGGAAGAAGTGTTTTTTCGTGCTCTAGAAAAAATAGCAAGCCAGTCAGATGGTAGTCCTGGTAATTCTCTGTGTGGCAGATTAAAAAAAATAAAATTGAATAGGCTAAAATAAAAAGATAATTGCAAAGCTAAATCATCAGTTAAGCTATTAAGTTATCATAAACACTGTGAAGTTCTGTCTTAAAAGTCAGTCTGAAGTAGCAATGTGATATGTGGGATATGAATGGAGACACCCATAGGTCTATGTGTACAGTATCAGCAAAATATTATTTTGGCAAAATATTACATAGGTATGTTTCTCTTGTAAAAAAATTTAAAAACCCCTCACTCTTAAGTGCTTTAAGTAGTATTAGTTTGCAGTTGAAACAAGCCATGCTTTATTTCCTAAAGAGTGTGTGGGTAGCTATCACGGGGTTGTATTAGTCAAGAATCAAGACAGGGCATGAGGCTGAAATAACCCTGCAGGCTTGGTGGGTGTTTGTTAGATTTGCCTGACCAGATTATTCACAGGTGATCAGCTACTCAGCATTCAGGAAAGGAGGGACATGGGGAGCTGTCATGGACCTTACACTTGTAGGTACAAGTGTCTTTTTTAGCTTTCATTGCTCACTGAACTGGGAGAGATGATGTGCAAGGAGATAGAATCCATGTAGCAAATGCACTAGATAATCTCTCTTCCAATAGCAGGAAATTCTCGATTGTGTCACAAAACCACTGTAGATCATGCTTACTTCATCTGGAAAGTATTTCTGGGTACAACCTCAGATTGTGGCCTGCAAATGTTGTTACTCTGTTTTGTGGGGAACATACTGTGAGTAATTTATGTCTAATGGAGTAGTTGTTTGATGCCACCTCTAATACTTTCCTGCTGTTTCACAGAAGGTTTGTTTAGTTGGAATACATTTGAATGTTCTTAGCAAAATTAGATTACAAAATATAACTGGATTAAATTATGCATCTCATGGTATGCTCTGAAGTCATCCAGAGTATGATATATTGGTTCAAATTAAACAGTGAAGACAAAAAGTGGAACTTTGCTGTTCAGTGGTAGGTGCCTAGGCTGTGTGTGTTGGTGGCTCATAGAGTTAGTCAAAATACATTCCTGCCGCAATGTAGGACTAAAATTGCAAAGTTCAACACTTAGCAGCACACCATTTGTTTTGTCTTGGGAGGATAAGGACAAAAAAGATTAAGAAAAATCTGCTAACCACACAAATATGAATGTGGTAAGAGCATTTGTCCTGGCTCAAAGGAACATGCAAACACATAAAACAAGTCAAATGAAATTTCCCGTGATTGATACAAGCTTTCCTAATCAAGAACACTGTTCTGTCCTGCATCTCTAGTAAACTTCTCTTCAAAGTTCATAGAGGAAGAAAAGGAAATTGGGTGATAAAACTTTTCAAGAGTCTGATCTACATTGTTCTTCAATAAGTTTATAGGTTTATTTTTATTTTTTAATTCTCCGAGTGACCTGTAGCTTTATGGGAATTGTTAATAAAGTCAATCTGGCTTTTTCTTTCTGTCTTTGACATGACACATTGGACTTTATCCTGGAAAACTGTTTATCCTAGATATCTAATTTTTTTGTGATGTACGTGTTATAGTCACTGTTTCACACAAGCTGTCTTTGCCATTGAACTGGTTTCTAGAAATGCAGTAGAATTTTTACACATAGTAATAACTTTATATTATTCTTGCCCTGCACATCTCCAGTTAGGTTTTATGTTGTAGCAATGAGGCTGAGCCATAAAACTACACTAAATTGGATGTTTCATTAATAGAAATTTTCTGTTTGCTTTGGACATTCTTCCAGTACTTCATTGCTTGGGGGGGAAAAGGCAAAGGAAAATAAATGAATACAGTTGTTTTTCTGCTCAGCTTTGCTAGAGATACAGAGGGGTTTCTCTTTCTCATGTTGCAGGCAGTTCTGAGGAGCTCCAAGTCCCCACAGTTTGGTTGTGCAGATACAATGTCTGTCTTCCCCGAGGGAGGACAGGGAGGCTTGCAAATTAACATTTCCTGCTAAAATTTCTGGTAAAAGCTCCCTGCCAGAGCTATCAGCAGTCTGGATCACTGTCTGGGAAGAAACACTTGGTGCAGGGGAGGAAGAAGGAAATGGTGACTGTGAACTTATTAATGGTGTCGCCAGACAGAAATTAAATGTCTATTCTCTTGTTTGTTCTTTGGCGTAAAGCTTTCGCGCTCACACCAGAAGGCCCAGGCCCATTGCATCCTTTCTTAGAAAAAACAGCAAAGTGAGAAAGCAAAAATTTTAAGGGTGGAAACACATTTTGTATAGTTGTAAAACAGATTAAGCGAGCTTCCATCTTGTCAGATGCCAGAAGAATTTCTATCTCAAGGGAGATTTTGGATGCATGCCAGTTTTTTCCTCTAACAAATCAGGGTTTTTTTTGCATGGGTTGACACCATTTCATTATATAATGACTAAATGGAGCCTCTTTCTTTCCTGTAGCAGCTTCTCCTAATTCATCATTGTTATCCAAGTGAAATGAGGATATTGCTGCCTGACTAAAGGATGCAGCATGAAACTCTGTGGCATGGGACAGAATAACTAAAGCTCCTCACGTGTGCACAGCTCCAGCACTGACTCCTGTCATAGGACAATTGTGCAAGTCTCAGCTACGCTGTTAGGTCTTTGTAGATAAGCCACATAGATTTTGGTGTCAATAAAATTGTGCAGAAGGGCCCACTGGAGGATCTGAGGACTTGCAACTTGAGGAGATTGATAAAGCTTCTGAAAAAAAAAATTAAAATTTCCTGACATCCTACCCACATTTTAGGAAAGGCAAACTCAGTTTTAAAAATGGCTGGCCAAATGACACACAAAAAGTCCACATCCAGTTGACAAAATGCACCTTTTAGCCCCTGCTAGCTGCGTGGTCATAAATGTTAATGATTTTATACTGCAGTTATCGGTCTGTGCAGATGAATTCAGGTGGATGCATGTGTTTAGATTTATTCAGCGGGTTTGTATCTTATTTACCTTGTATTCTTTTCCATGCATGTTATAGATCTTTCCTTCAAACTTTGTAACTGCAGCAAGATCTCTGTGAAAGTTTCACTGCTCTCGTATCACTGGTAAAAGTATCTGATGCAAGTTTCTCCAGGTGATGTCTCTCCTGGTAATCTCAAGGTTAAATAATTTATATGTGGCTATTCAACATCTATAGATTATTATCTGGATAATTATGGCCCTTGTACTTTGAGGAATACAAATATTACACTTGGAGAGAGTATATCTAGATAGTACCGATGTCAATGAACTTCACTGTGGGCAGGGTTTCATCTGATACCCATCTGCATTTGTTTCCCAGTTAGTGGCTGCAGTGGCAGAGTGCTTTATGGGCTTCCTTGCTCATGGGTTGTTTATTAAAAAGGAGATGCCTCATGGGACACTGCTCTGCTGAGATCTCGGTTGCCACAGCTTCAGTCCTGTGAAGCGTTACTAGGAGGTGCTAACACATTGGTCGCTTGTGCATTTCTGGAGAGAAAATCATGCTCCATAATAATTCATTTTATACCAGCAGTGTCGTCTTTGGCATATCCAGCAGTTCTTTTGTAAGGGAAATGCTACTCATGGGCAGAACATGCTCAATTGCTTTGTATCAAAGATAAGAGTATACTTTTTTTTTTAAAACAGATTTTTGTCAGTGAAGTAAAATGGAGTGTGCTTACCACAAACCCAGAGAGAGAGAAATTCTGTTTGTAAGAGAACTAGAATGAAAAGTTGCTTTGCTGCATCAACTTCTACTTAATTGCAATTCTGATTATAATGAAGCCCCCACTTTATTAAGGGTATGCAAATTTTAGAGGGATTGGCATAACTGTAAAAAGGTTCTACTGTACTTAAGGGGAAAAAAATAAGTGATCCCTTCAGCAGAGCATGTAAGATTTAAGGAGCCCTGTGGGCTGGCAGAAGCTCTGTGTTACTGAACCAGACTCAGCAGAAAAGCAGGATCAGGTTTCAAACTACCCTGTAGGTCCCCAGAAATGAAGACACATCTGTATGAGAGGAAACTACTCACTCATCCCCTCCGCCAGTGAGGTTCCTGGTGGTCAAAGGAAAGAAGGGATCCCCAGTGCTCTCTAATTAATTTGTCTGTTTTCCTCCTTTTGATCAAAGCTGGAGTTAACCTAGTGGATTGGTCATTGGTGTCAACAAGCAAAAGTAATGCTGAACCTCAGAGTGAAGAAACGATGTACTACTGTCAATTTCCTTGTGTTTCTTAAAAACACATCTTGAATGTGCTTGCAGTCTCAAGGCTTCCTCCATTTATTGGAGGCAAAGTTCTCTGTGTAGAAAAGGTCTCACTGCCAAGAATTGGGCACTGAACTTTTGGGTTTCTCAAATATCAGTAGACAGTTGCACTCAGCCTGGGAAACCTGCATTCAATAAAAATGATAACGGAAATGTTTATTATGAGCATTTCTCTTTCACTCCACTGGCCTCTGTCCCACTGACTTAGTATTTATTCTGCCTGTGAAATGATGTTTCAGAGCCTGTATCTTTGCTGTCTTTGAAAGCACTTCCCAGGCAGGGTACTGGGTAGAGCACGACCGAGTTTGCGCTTACATCGGTGGGCACACTTTTTGGACCGTACAGAAAACCACATGCCAGTGGTGCCCAGCAGGTTCCCAGACACCTGAAGAAGCTGTGTGGAGGTGTGTGTGGGAGACAGCTGGGAGAACGGGGAAGAAGGAGGAGGCAGTTCCATCCTGTCACCATCCAGTCTCAGAGGACTGAAATCAATTGGCACATCCAGGCTGCCCACATATGTGAAGGCTGGAGATGTGTAAGATGAAGGGGCAGCCACAGGAGCTTGTGTGCAGTGCTCAGTTGGTCAGGAGGGCAAGGTTGTTCCTTAACAAATGAAAAGCTTAGGGCAAAATAGAGATCTTCTAGGAAGCCTGACTGGTTTATGCTATTTTTGTGCTGTACTCTCTTTGCATGGTCTATTTGTGGTGATCGCAGTATTGGTAGATCAAGGCATGAGAAGTTTGTTTGACATAAAGTAATTGGAAATCTTCCTGATAGACTGGAATTTCCTTTTGGTCAGCCGACTCTGTTCAAATCCAGATGGTTCAAGGAAAACTGCCATTGAAATTCATGTGCATAAAGAAAAAAATAAAACAGATAGTGATGGAGATCAGCTGTATCCTGATGCATCTATAGTATCTCCAAAATAAAACTAGCTAGTGGTATCTGCTAGAAAGAAGTAGCCAACAGATATGAAACAGATTAGCACTTATTGCTACACTCCAGGATCTTGCAGAATCACAAGAGAGCAAGCAGTTTTAATAATACTAAACAATAGAACTACTGTGCCATATTTAAGTCTCCCAGAGTGCCATGCAGCATAACTGTTGAAGTGCAGGCAGCGAGAATTTCCCTCTGGGCCAGAAGAATGTAGTATTTGTACTAAAGTGTCTGCTCAAGTGGGGGGATGGAAAGTCAGCTACAGCCTGTCTGCAAAATTATTACACCTGAGGCAGCAGTAGGTAAACGAGAAGTTCCTTTTCAGTTAGACAAAGATCTTGGTAAAGCTGAGGCTGGATTTATTTCTTTGGAGCCGTGCAAACCCCAACATACTTAATGCTGATGGCTGGCAAGACTTAAAGACCAATTTCTTCTCTGTTTTCTTGGCTAGCCTTTACATCTAGGTGGAGGTTATTTCTGCCAACACAGGAGACAGGAAAACACACTGAAACTTTTATATTGACACCAGCGTATGAGGAGTTAGTTGGTCCCTGGGGCTCTGTTGCAGCTCTCGTAGCCAGTGGAGTAGCCAGGCTTGTGTCAGGTGAGGGGAAGAGGGGAGAGGAAATGGGTCTCTCAGCCTTCTGGGAATTGCCAGATGAACTGTTCTTATGTGGCCGCTTTTAAAGCGTTTCGTGACATAAAGTGTTGCTGGTTCTGACTGTGAAGGGGAAAACAGAGTGGTCTCAGAGTTGTGGGAGTCCAAGGGAATAGCTGCTGAAGCTCAGGAAGGTGTATAATGTACATGCATAGACGCTGTTAAGCTTCTTGCAATGGAACAACTCGTGAAGGCAATCACGAGTATCCCCAGTATACCAGGGATGCCTCACCTCAAAACACATTTGCTCTGAAGGGCAGGGTATTCTATCTGACCCTTGAATTTTGTCAACAACAAATAAAACCTGGAATTAGGTGTGATGGCTTAAAGATGTCTTCTTTTAGGTGCTAGTACCTTAAAGATAACCTCTTTTTCTGCATGTTGCACATTCTATTCCTTTTACCCTTGAGCTGGAGTCTCCATGAGATGAATGCTTAAAAACTTTGAACAGCTGAAAAATGTCCATGCTACTTTTTTTTTTGTTTTGCATCGATAAAGGCATCCATTTCTGCAACCTATGTATAGAAAACCATTATTACAGGGTTTAAAAAAAATTTCTAAAGTACAAGCCAGATCATTTAAGTTGCTGCAGGATTTAACTACAAATCCTTTACAGCATGCCCTCACCACACAAAAATATTTGGCTATAGTTTAGTGAGCAGCCCAGGGATTCAACATGGGGAGATCTCACAGCCTCCGAAGATCTGTGTATATCTGGCCTGAACAGAGATATGTTCTTGAAAGAATTTTAGCCAGAGAGTGGGGACCTTAATGAAGAAGACCCCAGTGAGCTATCCTGAATATTAAGATGGTGAAGGCCTAGAGCATTTAAATTAGGCTGTGCTGATTATTATAATAGCATATAGCAAAATTATGACCATGGGGAACAGACCAGCAGCATTCAGGGTATTTACATCTCATGGGGTGTTGCAGAGCATATGATTCACATTTTTCTCTTCTAAACAGACAAACAGATGAAAACTCAAGCCCTGTGTACTTGTGCATAGCATACAGATCTATAAGGAATCTCAGAATCAGGTAGATGCTGCAGTAAATACAGTTGATTATGTTTGTGTAGCTTATGGTGTAAGAACTGATTTTCATTCAACTTTGTTCTGTTTGGACAGAAAAAGTCAGTGTGGATTAATGAGTAGGTGGCCTTTTTTTTCTGACTTGTTTGTGATTTATTCCATCCCTTTCTTGGTGCATGGTTCAATGAGACTCTTGCAGAAATACATTATGTGAGATATGCATAGTTGCTTTGCTGGAGTTCTGTTGCTTACCTTAGAAACCTACGATAACGCTGCAGTTACCAAGCTGTAATGTAAATTGAGTTCAAGTCAACAGAAACTATAATTTTGAATTTCAGAAATCAGTGGGTGTTTCCCAGATAGCAGCTACTGGTCCCAACGTCACCAGTGCCTGCAGCTGTCAGCTGGCGAGGAAGCAGGGGTCCCAGCGCTGTGCCAAGGACTGCCGGGGTTCGGCACAAGATGTGCTGGGACTGGCGCACTCACCCCTTTGCCTTGGTTCCTCTGAACATAAATTGGAAACAGCAACCATTTCCTCCCTCTACAAGTCTTGAGCTCTGTGTAACAGTGCTGTAGGCATGCTAAGTGATAACATTTATTTTATCACTTAAGTAGCTTATCAAGGGCTAAAAAAAAAATTGCCCAAATCGTTAGCATGTTCTGTGTAAGAGTTCTGACCTTTAACACCAGCAGCGATTGCTGACTGCCTTTTTGTCCTGTCGTTGTACAAGGTTACCACAGAGGGACACTCGTCTGGGCCAGAGGCCACCCAGGCCTTACTGCATCACAAATAATATTAAAAGTCACTTTGGGACAGCATTGTTAATTATTCCCAACAAAATGCAATGATTCACTTTTGCTAGTGCCATGTTTGCAGCTTGATAACTAAAGTTTCCTATAATAAATAAGGGGAGAATTTATAAACAGTACAGCATGGGAGTTCTCGGTTGTGTCTGAAGTGTGATAGAAGTCAATGAGCCCGATTTCACAACAGTATTACTCCAGTTTTGTTCTAATTTTGCTTTACTTATCACAATGGAGTAACACTGAAGAAATGTAGTGGGGAATTAGGCCCAGAATACAAACAAACAAACATATATAATAATGGTTGGCATGTCTGGCAAGGCAGACGTAGTCAAAAATGAGCAGGGTCCTTCCTCCTCAGGACAGCCATAGGGTTCAGCACTGGCAGGCCAGCAGAGTGGTCCCAGCCCCAGGTCAATTCCTTGGGACCTGGGTTAACCCAAAACTTGCCTTCAGGCTGAGGAGTGGAAGAGGGGATGGATTTTAGGAACAGTAAAGGTGTTGTCAGAACTCTGTAATAAGGGAGTGGGGTCTTGTGGCTGACAGGGCCGGCTCTCAAGAGTTTTGGCAACTCATTATGCTCTATAAAGCTTTTCTTCTCACAAAAACTCCAAGCTGTCCACATTCTGTGTTGCTAATGAAGTGAGTCAGAGGACAGAGTTTGACTCTCAGAGGACAGAGTTTGGCTTTCAAGAGCTCATTTATGTAAAACTGGTTCAAAACTGGTATGAAAGCTTAAGAAAAGGATTAAGAAACAGGGTATGTTATCCCATCACTTACACAGTATTGTTACGTGGCAGGCAGTATTGCAGATAATTCTTTTAGAGACTATTTGAAACCAGAGAGTAGATAAAAGGAAAAAAGGTAACAGAGCAGAACCTCAGGTGATCTTAAGACCTTGTAATGTAGGTCTAAATCTCTATTGTTTTGTTGACAGAGATGCATCAGAACCTGATTTAGATTAATGTGAATGCTTGAATTTACAAAGCAAAGTGCACCGAGTCAGAACGCTACATTTGGTATGTGAATTACTGAGTCTGTGATGTTTGTCTACATCTTTTTATGAAACAAATAGGAAAAATGCTGGAATAAACAGGTTTAATCTCGTTTGAACAGCAGTTTTGGTAATTTTTATTTGTCTGTCAGAACTCTTCTGTCATTTCAGCAAAGAATTCAGAGGCTGCATATGGCTTAGCATCTTTGAGAGCTGAGCTACCTTTGTCCTTGAACCTGTTGAACAAAGGCAGAAACCTTGGATGCTTTGTTCCTTCTTACTCTATTTGAACTGTTATGGCCTCCAAACAACAAAAGAAGGGGTTCTGTGTGACTAGACTCCCACTTCATTTACACTGAAGTAAATCCAGCATATTGTCTTTTGTATTTGGTAGAATTACTGTGAATCTTCACTGTTATTAACCAGGTTGGAATATAATGCTATTAACCAGGTGGTCTATAAATTCATTGCATGCTCTGACAGCTGTGTGTGGTAGGAAGATCTGCTCAGACAGCATTGCATGTAACTTGTTAAGTTTTTAATGACACAGGGCTGTCAAGGTCTGCAAGGAAGATGTGAACAGGGATGTTATGTGTCTAGCAGAAAGTGCATCAAAAAAAGGAAGCTAAATTGATAATTTTCAGTTTTTCCATTATCAAAATACAGTTAATGGTCATGTAGCTCCTAGCATGTATTGACTTGACAGTCTTGATCATCTTGCTGTGATGAGTCAGTTAATGCTGATTTATGTACCTAGTATATGTAGAACATGTAAGTATTTATCTTAAAACACTTTTTTTGTGATGTTTTAAAATACTGATCTGAGTAAAATGATGAATTTTGCTGGCTGTACTCCATTAGGGCCAGTGATAGTCTTATGTTTAATCATTGTAGTTATCTGTGTCATATATTAGAATGAATCAAAGTCTTGAGGTTGAAGTCTTTATTTGAAGAGGCAGGTAGTTAGTGTTAAACTACTAACAGTAATTCCCTTCTCATTGTCTGCTTTCTGCACCCGGATTTTAGCTGTACAGCAGTTGTTTGTGTCTGCAATCCATTCAGCATGAGTTGATGTCACTTCGTTCAAGGCGGTTGCAGAAAAAAAATCAGTTACGACATCTCCTCCCACAAACTAACCTGGAAAAGGAGACAAGAACAGCAGGAGCAGAAATGGTTCCAGCTGCTCTTTAGGGAACATAATAGCAGGAGGTCAGGGCTGTGCATGACGATTACATGCCCAGAAAGTCATTCCTGTCATGTGCCACAGCCCCATCTGTGGCAGAAGGGAAGTGATGGAGCAGTTGTGGATTGTGGAGGAGGATTTCAGGCGAGAGCTTCTCTTCCCAGGATGCCAGCAGCTCCTTGGCCAGCCCTTCTCTGGAGCGGGTAGTGCTGCAGCAGCCTGTGGTCCCAGCTCTGACAGGGGCTACCTTGGGCTGCACAGGCATCTGCTTTAAAAAATCCCACAAAAACTTCATAAAAGAAGTGACTTAAGATAATCAGACCCCAGAAGGAATGTTTTTGCCCCTCCATAGCAGGAGTATTGCATGGAAGTTAATAGCCAAATGATTTTTTGGAGGCTGACTCTGCCCTTTTAGGAGGTGTGCTGTCTTCCTCAATTGGTGATGGTAAGAGAGGCATTCTGGAGAAAGCCAAATATGAGAGACCTCTAGAAAATAGGAGACCTGTGGGCTGCTTTGATGTGTCCCACATGCCAACCAGGCAGTTTATCACCATAGGGAGCATGTGGATCAAGCTGGCTTTATTTCCACGCTTTATTCCTATTTACATTTATTCATTGAGCAAGTTAATTTAAGGTTTTTCTAGCTGTAGGAAGAGAACAACCCAACCACCCAGGAACCATGAACAGACCATTCCTGTAGATTCTGTTCTGGTAGAATGGGAAGAATGACTCATAGCGAGAAGTACTTTACAAGTTTATATCAGGTCAACATTGAGTTTGTTGTACTTTAATCAGATCAGTCACAGTTGTTTGGGTCTGTCTTCTTAAAGCTTATTTCAGTTGTTTTTATTTACCAAACGTTCACTTTTCTCTGGGTGTTGGAAACATGGAGCATTTCTATCAGCTGTTTCAATGTTTGCAACTTAGCTGTTACAACATGCAGATCATGTCTAGCCAGCGTGAAGCTGCACACAAGAGTTCAGCAGATGTCCCCGTTGACAGCTGTCACACATGTAGCTAATGCCATTGCTTGGGGATGGATCTCACTTTGTGCCAGGGCCAGGCCTGGTTCAACAGGACAGAAAGTACGGTGTTCAAATAAGAAAGGAAACTTTTGGGGAAAACAAGTGCTACCAGCAGTAGTTCAGCGAGTCAGAGAATGTAAAATGGTGGCAATTGCTGTGTGTAAGCATTTAAAGTAGCCTGGAGTCGATTATCTGCTGTGTCTCTAAGCAGAGGGTGTAAACGCTGCTGCAGTAACAGAGCTACTGTCTGCAATTAAAGCTAACTAGTAGTTGCTGACCTGCAGCCTGCTATTACAGGCAACTCTTGCTTCCCAGACATTGGGGAACGGAGCTGCAGCTGTTGTGGCAGTTACACTAGCACAGAGGAGTCAAAAAGGTCGGTGTTTTCAGAAGACTGAGAATTAGTTGCTCTTGTGAAGTATTCTACCATTCAGATGTCTTTGAGACCATGAGCCCTGGCGCCAGCCAGCACTCTTGGGATGATTTAATTGATCTGCCGTGATCAATTCGGGAACCTACGACTCATTCTGCCTCTCTGTCTTCTCATGCACTTTCTTACAGGTTTGTGCCTGCCTGGAGGGCTGTCACATCCATCAGTCATGGCTGTCAGTCTGAAAATGCACTTGGGTCTTTGTTTTGCAAGTAGGAAAGAAACTTCTAGGAAAAAGTAGCGTAAGGTGGGAGTGAATAAAGATGTGTTTGTGCCGCTACCTTTATGCAGGAGCTTTGGCTGGGTTTGGTTTTGTTGTAAGCTTGCAGCATTAGAGGTATTTTTAAAGCTCATTTAGTTCACCAACTGTTGAGGGTTTCTGCTAATCCTTGATGAAGCCTTGATTTTTTGACACAGTACTTAATCAGCATGTTACTTCTTAGTGCTACCAGCAGCACACAAAAAGTTGAAATGATTAATCAAGTTATTTGAACTGATTTCAACAGGATTAAGAATTAACTGGAGTTCACCAAAATTTACAGACTGAGGTTTTTCTTCTAACCAGGACAGCAAGTTAACGTGTAACAAGACAGTTTATCTCATTTGGGCAGTGCTTGTAACTTAAACTTAAATGGTACATAAACAGGTATTTTCAGTGTAGAAAAGGCCACAAGCTTCTGGCTGAAAAGTGTTTTCAGGCTCAGTTCTTGAAATGTGTGGACGACTTCACCTTTTTAAAGAAGGAAGCATCTGAAAAGCAGTAACCAGCAATACTGGATTTGTCTTGTCTGTTAAAATTCCGCTTGGATTGGGTCTGATAGTCCAAGGGAGCACTGGCCTGACTGATGGGGTTTTATGTACCCACAAAGCCAGCGAAGTGAAGCTCTAGATCTCAGGCCCATCTCTTGGTGAAACTCGCTGCTCTATGCTGGCGGCTGGGGTGTACAAAATAAATGTTTCAAAATTTAATTTGAAGTGTGGCTATGGTCAGAGAAATGACTACAGAAAGGCATCTCTTACTCAGTAGATAAGCTCCCTTGGTGTGTCCTTCAGGCATTTCTGCTGATTTTACTGCTTCAGGACAAGTACTAACTACTGCCAGTGCTGCAAAACCAGTCACTCTCATGCCAAGAGTTGGATGATTCCCTCCTGCTACGTGCATTATCAGCAAAAGCATTTGCTATTTTCTAGTGAAGATTTTGAATAATTGGATGACGGACCACAAGGGAGAATAAAGCAGTTGGATTTTTCCAACTGAAGAAAGATTTGTGGTCTTGAAATTAAAAAAAAAGTGGCTGGTGAGTATTTAAACTAAGCCAATCCAATCTGGAATGACAGAGTAAATATGAAACTCCTCCGTGTCACTTTAACTTCAGCTTTTAGAGGCCCTCTTAAATAACATAGTCAAACACTGGTTCCCTGGCTTGTTTTCGCAAACACGATGTTGCCATTTTTCCTTGACTCATGTTTCTTGCTTATTTAATGTTGCAGAGATGATTTCCAGGTTGATAAATAAATAAAATCACCCATGAGAAACTCTGAGGGCTGAGCAATGGAGCAGTAAGGTCATAGACAAAATGGAGTGTGTCATTCTAAAAGATTTTTCTGTGGGATGTGCTGATGATTCTTTAAAATTACTTATTGGAAAAGTTCTAGGCTGCAAAGCAATAAATCTGTGTGTTTTTACTGGGAAGGACAACAATGTAAAAATGCCACCTTTATGCTCAACAGGTCTTTTTTGTGTACAGTGAATCCAGAGATGTCTTCCTTTTACTACATTGCCAAAAATAATTTTCCTGTGCTTTTTTACTCCAGTTACCTTTGCAGAGTCTGTGTAACTCCAAAGTCCAATGCTTGGACTCTGTTTTCTATTTTGAATTGTGAGCATTGTTAATCCTGCTTTTTAGTTTACATTTCCGATACAAAGGTGAAAAACATTTAAGGACATAAAAATGCAGATAGTTGCTTCGTGGGAATTCCCAGAGAACCTAACCTGTGTAATCCTGTTAGTCTCCCTCTGTATTTATGTGTTTAACTACTTTAGAAAGTCCGTCCCATACCAATTGAAGTGTCATTCATGTTCAAGCTTGATTACTTGATTAATGATTAGTCATATCAAAGAGAAACAGTTGTGATAAAGAGCACTTCTGGTCATTGACCTCCATTGCTTGCGGTGACACGTGGGGAGGAAGGATCCCAGCTCAGTTCTTGAGCTGAACTGTTTGCCTGTGTTACTTGAGCAGAATCTAATGTAGAAATCGCTGGCATGCAGAAAGCAGGACACATGATGGCATTTTTGCAGGGTTTTTCAGACCAAACCTGCATGCTGAATACAGGCGTCGTCAAGTATGAATATCTGAGTTCTGAAACCTTCCCTGGAGGGGCTGGGTGGGAAGGAGGGAATGCAGCAAAACGCCCTTGGAGAAGTGGCATTGGTGTGGCTTTGTAGCATTCCAGAGCATCTGTTTCATGTAAAATTCTTAGAGCAGAATTACATTTTTTTGCCTTTCTCCTGGAGATTTAATGCTTTTATAAGTTTAAAAAACCCAATTTTTAACACTTCTGTGTTTTGCAGAACAGCTGGAGTGATGCAGAAGATATAGAAAAATAACAATCTGTCTTTCTAACTTTTATGACTAATCCATTACTTTATGTTTGAAATAGCAATAAAAAATGACTTGAAGAATAGCGTGTTGATTTCTTACTATGTTAATGCAGCTTAGCATATGAATTTACAAAAGCAGAGCAAGACCTTCATGAAGAAGCAGCCTCATAATGATAGCAATATATCTGTGAGACAGCAGTAAATAAGAAATGTATTCTCTAACAGAGCTTATTTTTCTCCTTCCCTAGGTATGTATGTATGTATTAATAAGGTCCCTTCTTATTTCTTCTAGGCACCAGTAACAGATGTGCAGTTTGGCCCTATGAGACTTCATCAAGATCAACTTCAGGTAATACAGCAGTTCAAACTGAAGTCTTAATTTGTAAAGTATCGTATCTGGAATTGTTTGGGTGTAGTCATCTTCACGGAGAATTTTTGTCAAGTGATGATATGCACCTAGTAGATGTTTATCATGACATTCTATGTGATATCCTAAATATCCTGCCTCTTTTATCCAACCATCTCTCAGGTCATAAAAATCTGTACTTCTTTCTGCTATCAGTTAGCATGTAATCAATTTAGTGTGTGCCTTGGTTTGTATTTTACTGGTAGTCAATTCTGAATCAAAATCTCATCAAAATGATCCTAAGACAAATGTCCCGTCAAGGTCTTTTACACCAGCATTATTGCTAGCAGCAACCAAACTTGCAATATCATCACAAAAGATATGAAGTGAGCTTGGCAAAGTATGTGTGTTTTCTCATTCATTGTTGACTAGCATTAATTCATCCTCTTTTATCTCTTTATCAATAAAGGTCATATGTCAGCTGTCCCCTTACTTTGCCTGGGATGGTTGTTGTATGAAGTTCGCAGATACATGACTACTTTGGACTTCCTCTGAAAATTCTCCTATATCCCAAGGCATACTGAACCATTATTAATCCACACTGTTCCTCAGTCAGTAATTACAAAACTCCTGAGTGGAAGTACTCTGGACCTGATAATTTGAAAATGCCTATTGTCAGGAACTGCAGTTCAACATCTTCCTGAGCTACTGTCAGAACAGACAGTAATGTCATCAAACATCAGATCTCAGGGCAGCTTCATCCAGGTGTTCCCCAAATATAAATCAGAAACTTCCCTTGAATATTTTGGCCTCCTTTGTTGTTATTAATGATTTTATAGATTTTGACCAATCATGAGCACTCTAAAATTGTACCAGTTTATCCTGGTAATATAGCTAGCAGGGGTGAGGGAAGGAGAAGGTAGACACCACCACACTTGTGCCAGGGTCACTTATACAACTCAGATCTGCTGACTTTCAGCACTATTATTGAAAACCATCCTTCCACTCTGTAAGAGTGTTATAAATTAACTTCACTAAGTATATCCCAAGCTATGACATGCTTTTCAAACAGTTTTGCAGGTTACTATAAAAGGAATCTGAACTAACTAAGTACAAAGTCCTTCAATCCTATAAAAATATGCACTACATGGAAATGTTAAGATTTACTGGTAGACATCCGAACAACATGGTCCAAAGTGTAACCAGCAATGGAATTCCTAAAATCACCCAGAAGATAAATGGCAGTGGGATGTGTTACAAGTTACACATGCTCCACATTATTGTCTGACCAAAGCATATATCTAAGGGTGGTTTGATTGAATTACCGAAAGATTGGTATCTTGGGACAATAGCCCAATAACTGGTTTACTTACCCATCTTTCCCAAAAGGCTGCATATACTGAGTCATCCACAAAATCAACACTAACACAGATCTGTAGTCTGCCGTTCTGTGTTTGCTTTCAGGCAAAAGAAGTTTTATTCTACAAAATATTACCCTGATGCAAAGCACAATCACATCAGTCCTTAGCAGATTTAGTATATCTTCTGCACCGTATTCAGTCCTAAAATTTGAAATATATTTCAGAAGGAATTGGGCCTTCTCATACTTTGAGTATGTAGGCATTTTATTGTTTTTAAAAAGGCTTTGAGAGATGAATGATATTGGCAATTACAGAGAAAGTCAGGACAGAGCAAATACTGGCTCATAAATCAGACTTCCAGTTGTGGCTTTCAACCATGGTAATCTCCTCCTGTCATAGAAATCCCACACAAGCTTTGGGGGCGTGTTCAACGTACAGAGGATTTCAGTCTTGCATGAGTTAACTCTTGACCAGCCTGTCTGTAGTTTCCAGAAACCCTGCAGAGTGGGCTGCCCCCAGTCCTTTGGGGAACTAGAGTGAGCTGAAAAGGAAAGCACACTTTCCGTCATGCCACTGGAGCACTGTTAAATATTAATTCACGTGAGGTGAACTGTAGCATTTTTTTTTTCTGGAATATGATCCTGCAAGAAAAATAAACCCCAAGAAAGTGATTGTAAGAGAGAATTTCAGTGAAGAAAAGTAGACTGGTTGTTACTTCATGTACACTGCCTGAGCTGTAGGCATGTGATCTGAACGGATTGCCTAAGCTCTCTTGGTAGCTAATAACACAAGAGCCACTTCCCAAACTTGTGCATCCCATGTGGATGTAAATGGCTCTGGCAGACTATTTTATCTACTCAAAATACCTCTGTATACAGGCAATTATAAAAAATCGGCTGTAGAAAGCAATTTTTTCAAAACCAATGGATTAAACTTTGGAAGTGGCTTTAAAAAACACATTAAGGGCATGCAAAAGTCACAGAATCTATTGTGTAAGACATGTTTGTCACTGACTGTCTTTAACCCAGGTACTTCTAGTGTTTGCCAAAGAAGATAACCAGAGTAATGGGTTCTGCTGGGCTTGTGAGAAAGCTGGATTTCGATGTAACATTGCCAAGACACCTGAGTCTGCACTAGAATCTTTTCTTGATAAACACCATGACATTATCATTATTGACCATAGACATTCCAGATACTTTGATGCAGAAGCATTATGCAGGTAAGCACCATTTCCCTGTAATGAATGCTCAACTCTATAGTTAACACATCATCAAAGTTGTTCTGCTTTTATGTGACCCTTTTATAAAAACCATTGAATGTTGATGGTTTTTCTTTTTGCCAAATGTCCATGGGCAGCATCAAACAATGCTACCTCAGTGCTTTACATCTGATAGCGGCAGCATTTTTGGTTGTGCACTATCTGAAGGTTGATCTGGCTTGCCACGGTGTTGGAATTTCTTGACATAGTAACTGGGGTTTTGGTGGGTTTTTGTTTGCTTGGTTTTGTCTGGTTTGTTTTGCTTTTTTCCAAATACCTGGTTGCACATTAATGACAAAGAACACCCGTGCCACCAAGCAGTTTAATAGTACATTCACCTCATTAATGTTCTGAATTTTTTGAAATGTTACTTGTTGTTGAGTAACTCCAAATGCAAGTAGGCAATGTTTTGTGTGCACGTTTCCATACCTACAACATTTGAAAATCTGTTATGAAGAGCAAAGTTGCAAACTGATTCCAAAAATACTTTCACAAGCTGCTGTAAAGTATGAAAAAAGGGGGAAAGGAGTCTCTCCACAGAGACTCGACAGGCAGTAGTGCCTTGCTTCAGTGACTTTCCAGTGAAATACCCCTTGGGAATGTGTCTAGACTAAATAACAGTCTGTGGGGTGGGGGTGGCAGGGTCAGATTATGTACCCTGAGTGAGTGTAGTGGGTTCAGGGCACTGGGACAAAGGCTCTTCTCCTTGCTAAACTAAAGTAACTAGATAATAGCTTTGTCAGGCAAAGACTAGATATCAGCACTGTTCCAGAAAAAAGTAAAAGGCTCCTTAAATGAGTGAGGCCAGGTCCTGCAAACAAATCCTTCAGCGGGGAGAATTTTTGTTATTCCCCTACTTGAGAGTATTCAAGATTTAGATTAATCTACATTCTCCGTGTTGTCTTTTATGGAGTCTCAGACACTCTTAAATTTATTCTCCTTTCTTAGTGGTCTGGCAGGCTTGGGATTTTATTTTTGTTGTGTTGTTAAACCCTTTAATAGAGTTATTTTAAGATGGGTATTATGGTTTTATGTGAAGATTGTGTAAAGACGTGTTTTCTAAGATGTGAACTTAAAAAAATGTTAAATAATCTTGCTTTGAATTTAAAGGTCTATCAGAACAACAAAGCCCTCAGAAAATACAGTCATTATTGGCGTAGTACGAAGGTAAATACTCATATTTTTACTTCCATGTGATGAACAAAATGTAAATCTTAGCATTTTAAAGGTAAATACATTAAAAATCTTGAATTAGAACTTCTTACTGTGCCTAGTGATAATGTGTTATATCACATAGTTTTTTCCATCCTTGACCACAGGACTGGGGCAGGATTTTTGGTGTCTAGATTTCTAAAGAAATCTTTGGATGTTTTTGGCTTGGTTTGGTCTGATCACTGGAGGCTTTAGGAGTGTTTCAGATAACCTCTGCAACATATGTATGTCATAGATCTGTATTTTGGTATTAATAAAAATAACACTTTAAACCTTTCTTGATCTGTCTTTTAGTCTGATTCATCTCAGCACAAACAGGAGATCCATTGAGAAAAAGATCTAGTACAATTTGATCAGTGTAAAGTAGCAACTGACCATAGGCAGTGTGTATGCTTTTTTCCACTTTCTCCCTCTGAAAACACCAGTTACCCACCGTAAAATAATGTAAAAGTAACAAAAATGCAAGATATTTAATCTGACATGTAATAAATGGAAGATAATTTCCTCAATGTACAATTTTGGGAATGTCCCTTTCTCAGAAAACATTTATTCTGAAAACCAGTTCAGAGGTGTTGAAATTACCCATTAGAAATCTTGTTTTCCACCACAAACTGTAGTGAACAAAATGTTTCAAGGGATTCCATTCTGAAGATCATCTTTAATGTTTCTATGCCAGGAAATCTTCTGACTATGGAACCGTTGCTTCTACAGTCAGAATTGTCTCATTGAACTAATACAAATGAAAAGAGAAAAAAAGGAACAAAAGAGCAAGCAGCAACTCAAGACCTTCTTCATGTACACTGACAAGACAGACACCTGTGGTTCTGTGGGCCATCAGTTCCTCTCAAAAGTGAGGGAAGCTTGGAACCTGGGCTTGCTGACTCACAATTAGGAAGTGCTTGAAAGGTTTTTTTCCTGCAGTTCATTTTTGTCTTTTCAAAATGCACACGCTGTGTGTAGGGACAAGGTAATAGCCCCCTGTGCTGGCAGTATCTCAGAAGTTTGAGAGCTCTAACTATTCAGATGTGCCTGGCTACTGGAAGCTTCCAAAGTGAGTTTGCCTTCTACTGGGGCTGAGTTGACTGTGTCACGTTCCCGTGTGCTAAACACAAGCATTCTCGTGTCACCATTTAGGATTTCACAGACAGACAACTTTCACACACTTCCTTTCTTGCTGCAAGAAGCATATTTCTGAAAAAGTCTGACATTTAGCCGATAGTGTATGGAGAGTCTTCTCCTTTATTTTCCTTTGTTTTCCTGCAGTTCAGTTTCTTGGTTTTTGGGCTGTTGTTCCCCTCCTGCAGAATGTCTGTCCTCTTTCTTTGTGCTTCTGGGAGGCAGCGTTACCAGACAGCTGGCAGGAGGAATCGGGAAAATTTTCTGACACCTGCCCTTCTCTCTCTGCTTAGTCTTGGGCAAACCTTGTGCTTCAGTAGGCCTGATCCTTTTCATGCATAAGAAACAAGTGCACAGAAAACAAAAAAGAAGAGGTGCCATCAGATCCAAAATTTTATACATAAAAGTTCTTGTGCCATCTGCCAAACTTGACCAGCTTCTATCCACTTCTTTACAGAAACTTAAGATTTCTGGCCTTAACATCTGGCCTTTCTCCTAGATTCCAGACATACATTCGTGTATGTTGGAGTCTCTTTTTAACAGTTAGCATAGACAAGTTTTTCAAAATTATTTAGGAGTTTTGAGCAATTATTTTAGGAGTTTGTGACCTACTAGAAGGTACTGGGTAGGTAACAGTAGAAAATCCATCCTCATTCAGGCATCTTGAGTAGCCCATCTAAGATTTGATAAAACAAGTAATTTCTCAAAACTCTGGCCATGTAGACTTTCAAGTGCATCTTTGACTACATACATCACAAACAACAAAGAATCCAGTACCAAAAAAGGAATAATTCAACAATCTAGCTAATGAATTTGTTTTCTTGAAGCATTGGCTTTGTGTAATGTCAACAGCTCATTACATGCAAAAAGGAAAATAACATTTTTTTGCTTATCTGTGCCAGAGATGAAAGGTTATAAAATCCACAAAAATATGTTTTGTTCATAGGTCCTGTAAGGATCTAGCCATATTAACCTTTAGTGTGACATCTAGGGTAGAGGTATATCAATGGCTTGTGAAATTTGGTCTCAGTTGATTACAGAAATAATCTCTGACTTTATTGTCCTTTAAAAGGCATGCTGATCGTGAAGAGTCATCCATATTGCCCCTGATCTCTGCTGGCTTCACAAGGGTATGTATGTGTTATACTCTGCTAGGTTACTCTGACGTTCTAGAATTATCATGCAAGAAGTTTGGCTGTTGGTGACTGTGCCAGCAATCCAACCTGTTAATCTTGTTCATGCTGCTCCATCTTACATAAATATATATCCCAATCCTGAACTGCCATACAGCAGTAGAATCAGAATAATGCTAAGTAGGTGGACGTTCTCAGGAATACAAGAGTGGTGCTGAGACTTTTCTACTTCATACTTTTAGTTCAGAGTAAGTTCATGATGCTCTGCTTGAAAAGTTGTCGCTGACAATTGACTGGTGACTGTAGCAGAGCCAGAGTGCAGCTCACAATGAACAACAGAATGTGCTGTGGGAAATATCTTCTATCAGATGCCAATTCACATCTGTAAACAGGCTTCAGACACTGTCAGGTGCTATTATCTATTGTTTGGAGGCACCTGAAAAGTATTACACTGAATCTGTTCCTTAGCAACTATTCCAATTAAGCAGAAAAGGTTCTTATTAGTATGTCAGTTTAAGTGGGTTCCTCATTGTACATTAATGACAATGGAACAAAAATGTTCACGATTTACAGGGTGATTCAGAGTATTTGGTTGCATGCTCACCAGATCTTTGCTATTCCTTCACAATCCATTTGCACCTATTTGCTTATTTGTAGTAAGGTCCTAATACAGGAAATGCTAGAGCCTGAAAATAACTGTGCTTGTATGTACAGAGTCAGTCCAGGGGGCACGTAAATAATGCGACATGGGTTCTGAATTATTTATGGATCTGAGTCTTGGAGATAGGACTAATGGCTAAGCGTGGAAAATTTTGTTTAGCAGCCTTGATGTGATGGCTTACCTTTGATAATCAGTCTTCCCTCCAAACTCTTGATGTCTATGGCAGTTTACCATGAGCAAAGATTTAACGTTCAGGCTTATACATGTTAAATATGAGGTATTTAAAAAAGAAAAAAAAAAGATTCTGAAGTTGTTGCTGTACAAGCCCCAAAATGAATAATTGTATCCAATAGGAGGTATATTTGTCAGGATGTTTTGCTTTCTTGTATGTATACAATTTGGGGTATTAACAATTTGAAACTCATAATAATCTCAAATGTTGATGAATTGAGACACAACATAATTTTTTCAATGTTATTTTAAATAAGTAGCATGAAAGCATACAACTTCATTGCAAGCAGATTGTTTTATCTATTGATCATGCTGACAGGCACAGAGAATAGACTGGTTGAACCTCATTGCTGTAAGGATCTGTTACCTTCTCAAAATACAGTAATCTGATTAATTTTAGTAATCCCAAAATATAATCTTTCATGTTGCTTGTGTTCATGTTTGGTTTTGTTCTTTGTTTCTTCTCGAGGTGATCCTGCTCTGGCAGGGGGATTGGACTCGATGATCTCTTGAGGTCCCTTCCAACCTCTCCCATTTTGTGATTCTGTGTGATTTTTATCAAGCAAAAGAAAACAGAGATTCATACCCTTGAGTATGGAAATGTGTATTTATGAAATATTTCTAACCTTTTCTTTGCAGAGATATGTAGAAAATTCTAATATAATGGCCTGTTACAATGAGCTGATTCAGCTGGAATTTGGAGAGGTGCGGGCACAATTCAAACTAAGGTAATTTTACTGAAAACATGATCAACAAAAAAATGCCAAGTCAGTTACATCCTTAAAAGAGCATTTGTTTTACTGTACTCTAGTTAATTATAGAATGGCAGTTGGCTGAAGAAAATATGTTAATCATCAAAGGACAATTTTATTCACTATGGAGTTGCAATACCTCATTGTCATATACAATAAGAATTATACAGAATAAATTTAATCAGATGCCCTTTTTTTTTTAATCCTCCAGGGCATGTAATTCATTATTTACAGCATTAGAGAAAAGTCAAGAAGCCATTGAGATCACAAGTGAAGACCATGTAATACAGGTTTGTTTCAGTTATAAGTAAAAGAAAATCGCTCTGTGGACTGACTGTATTTTATTTCATCCATGATTACATTTATTTTTTCTTACAGTACAAGAATCTAACCTAACTTAATGATTCTAAAAAGATTGGAATGAGTTTAAGCTGTGGTGATTTTTTTCTCATTTAAAATACCTTGCATTAATCAAGTAAATTTTAATGGAGATGGTTATTTCTGAATGAATAAGGATTTACTCTCATTTTTATTTTTTTGTGATGATTATTTTATATCATGAATTAATGCAGCCGCTGGCTTGTATGAATTCACTTCCAAAAATGTTGTACATTAATATGATTCTCTTGAAAAGCAAATCTAGTTGATTGTTGTTTAAATAAAAGTAATACATTTTTTTGGGGGGAAAGGGGGACACGACGTGTAAATGTAGTACTATTTCATGCATTGGGATTCTTAGGCCAACTGGTTTTGAATGTAATCCTCTCTTAAAAATTTCTTCATGTAAGGTAAAAGGAATTGTGCTTACATTTGCAGTTCTGAAAATCATCATCTTTGTAAGGCAGTTAGTTCCATCCCTAGCTATGAAGGCTGTGAGAAGTGATTTTATTATCAGTAAAGAGTTTGAGCCTAAGCCTCTGGGAGTTATAACATGCATATAAACTGTACCCTCTTGACCCAAATCTTGACAAGGACATCTCCATTGAAGGACATAACTTCTTCATCCCTTTTACAAGAATAACAGAACATATCCTGAAGTTGTTTTAAATACATTTTTTCAGACAAAATTTTGTCCCTCTGCAGACAGCCCCGGAATATGAGACAAGCAACGTGTGCAAGAGTCCCAGAGCTCCAGCAGGCAGGGCTTTCTCATGGTTGGGGGAACCTTTTGGAAGGAACCTTTAGGGGAAACCTAGGCACAGAGGGCATCCAGTGGCACCCATTTTATTTATCTCATATTGAAACACTGTAAGTTGTAAAGCTGTTACTATGGGATCTGGGTACCAGGTGTAATTTTTAGGAAAACAGAGGTAGGTTTGAAGTTTGTAGCTTTGAGAACTGACAGAGCTCATTTTTCAGTATTTTATGTTCTGTGGATATGTAATGCTCTGCTGTTTCCATAATTTCCCTCACTTTGCTCACATGCACACACTCATCACAGCTCTTCTAGAATGGGCATTCGTGTTTTGCTTCACAAAGAAAAAAATGTAGACATCTCTCTCAGAAGCAGTGCATACAGAGATCTGTGTCAGGCTGGGAGAGAGATCCCTTGGTTCAGCAAATAGAAAAAAAAGTTTCTGCTGTGCTTTGAGCGTTCTGTTGAATGTTTGTTTGTTTGTATTTCACAGTACGTCAATCCTGCTTTTGAAACAGTGATGGGCTATCAAATAGGTGAACTAATAGGAAAGGAATTAACAGAAGTGCCTATAAATGAAAAAAAAGCTGATTTCCTAGATACAATTAATTCCTGCATAAAGATAGGAAAGGTGAGTAACCACTTATCATTTGCAACCTGTAAAAATGACTGTTGTCCAGACATGACACATGATGTGAATTGCAGCTTTGCAGACATGTAGCATTTGCACCTTTCTTATTCAGGCAAGGAGAGGTAGTAAAAAATGCTCATTTTTTAAGGGCTTCTTTCTCTTTTGTTCTTTGGAAGAGCTACACGTTTTATGAAAATAAGTGACTTGTTTTCTTTCTTTATAATACGTGCTGTATGTAGCAAAAGGTGTAGGAATACCAAAAAGAAATAGGATGAGTGCAAATCATATCCAGTGAGATGTAAATGAGAAAAGAACCATGTTGGAAGTATTTCAGCGTGGAATGTGCAAGCTGATTTGTGAGTTCAGAATGTGAAAGTATCAGAAGAAACATTTGCAGTGTCACTTGAGAGTGATAGGCAGTCTCAGCTGCCAGCTGCCAATATCTTATTCTCTAATGACATGGGAGCTGTCTAATGGATTTCCATTAGAGACATTTGGTGCACCAAGAAGATGCACGAGGAAGTACAGCCAGCTGCAAGGGAGGTTGTTATAGAGAGACATGACAGTTTGCCTACTAGCTCTGTGATGATCCTTCAGGACTGTTGTGGATGTAACGTGAGGGTCCAACTAGGAGCTTTCATTTGCATTTTGGCTACAAGGTGTAAATGTTTCTGATGTCATTGAACATGTCATAGTACCTTATAGAAAGAAGATCATGAAGGTAACACAAAGAGATTTGGGAATTGGTGCGTTTGTAGGTGCGTCATGGCCCATGCTCAGACCTGAGTCAGGATAGCTGGTTGGGTCATACAGACTGTCCGTGGGGAAGCACCATGTCATTGACACAGAGCAATGAGATGCTGAAATGAATCATGGCACTCGGAGTAGCTTGGCAGTGATGCAAAAGCACCGATGCAAAGTTATGATGAGTCACAGTGTGTAACCAGGATACGAACACAGGCACTGGGCAGGGAAAGCCGTGCCCCTGCTGGGTGCAGACTGCACATGCAACTCAATGCATGTCACTCTTTTCTCCATGTATTGGCCTGTTGGAGGAGATCCCGGCATTATACAATAGCTTGGAGTACGGTGCTTCACACCTCTCTCTCTTGCCTGGCTGAAATCTTTTCAGTAAATGTGTTTAATACAAAACTGATGTTATGAGGGAGTATTTATTAAGTTATAATTCAAATACATTAGACATTTCAGGCTTTAAATATCACAACATCAATTCTCAAGATATGAAGTGATCAAATTTTTAATATTTTAGTGTGCTGATAAAAATGTCTTTAATAACAGAACTGTATTTTACTCTAAGAATGACAGAAATCTAACCCTCATCCATCTTTTTCCTTGCCCTTCTTTTACTCCTAGCTCTAGGACTTCCAGCTGGGAGGGCTAATGAAGTACTACTTATTTAAACCTGTCTGTCTGGAACAGCTTAAGCTGGTTTAGGTGGATATGTTCTGTTTTTTGTATTTCCCTTTGGAATGTTTTATAGTATTCAATCTATGTACATTTACATATTAATAGAAAAATTAATTGCAAATTAAATACTTAAAGGAAGTACTTGTGCAGAGGCTAACTGTGCATAGCAACCATTGAAATACTGTAGCCCTTTGAAAATTTAGCTTGAAATCATTTGTGCCAAGATGTTGCAGCGTTTTCAGAGGTGCCTAACGTGTGTGCATCATTCTGACATGGTCTGTATGTTGTTTCCAGGCTTGTGATTTATTTATGTCCTAAATTTAAATAACTGCTTCCTCTTACAAAAGGCTATAAAAATTACATTTAGAAAAATATAAGCTGCATAAAATCTACTTCTAGTCTTTAAATGGAGTTGAGGAAGACGAACTCTTCCAGCATTTCCTCTCTTGTGCTAACAAACACTGCTGTGAACAAGTTCAGTATATCCAAACAAAAGTTCATAAGCATTATACACAAAAATTGCTAATTGCATGGTGCACAGGGATTCTGGGGTCAGGATGTTGTTTCTCATAGCAATACCACTGGAAGGTCATTTTTTTGTTACTACAGCTGGATGCAATTTACAAAAAGCCAGTGTTATTGAAAGGCATTTTCACCCATCCATATTTGAGGAGTTAAAAAACAACTTGTACTTTCTTCCTTTTTCTGTTTCATTATTCAAATTACAGCCATTAAGATGAAATGTGCAGTTCTGACTAGAATTCTTGCTGCCTGTCATCTCTGCAGTTGGAGCCATAGCACTTTATCTTAGTTTTGCTTTTTCTGAAGTGAGATGGATAGGTACTGATAAACCAGACAAGACATGAATTCCTCTCACTCCTTGGGAATTATTTGCAAGATAGCTGGGGGTGGAAGAGAGATCAGCCTCTGTGACAAAGGTCCATGACAATTCATTCTTAGCTCAACCTTACTTTCCCTGAGATAGTTTTCATGACATCTTGTATTTATTTTGGTTTGTTGCTTTCTACAAGTAGCTCACTGAACTTGGCTTTTCAGTGTGACAAGCCCCAGTCTGAAAGGAAGGCTGTTACTTGTTGTGGTGTGGGAGTGCTCAGTGGATAGATGCACGCTGTGGCCACCTTAATGAAGTTTGAAGCCTCGGTGTATGTGCAGAAGTGACTGATCACTGTCACTTGCGTGGCTGTAATGTAGACAGAACGATGAGCTTGACTGACAGCATGTCTTGTGAAATAGTTCTTCCCTGTTGGATTGCTGACAGAGGCTCTCTGGGAGAGCATATGGCATTCTTAAAATATGGTTAAGTAACATCCCTGGGAGAACTTCACCTACCAGCAGGAGTTGGCTTGGGCCTCCTATTTCTCAGAATTCTGCTGACCTTTTCCCTCACATATTCCCTGCCAGTTTCACAGGTTTTAGAAATTCACAAGTTGAAAAATTGATCTGTTGACTAAGAGGAGCACATTAGTGAATAACCTGTCTTGAAAAGGATGCACTTTCACTGCAAGAATCATCCAGTCTGTACCTTGTGACTTCAGCCGTTTGTGCATATTCGGGTTTATTACCTGGGTTAGAGATCGATTACTCATCTCTGCCTTATCCTTGTTGTCAGGAAACTATTGATATGCATACTTTTAATTATGAGAGCATTGAATTTGGTCTTTATATTCATTTATATTCCTCATGCAGCTCGCAGGAGAAGAAATTATGCTTGATTCCCAATTTGTTAGGCACAGTTCTTTTCTCTGACAGATCCTTGGAAAAGCCTTCCCTATTTTTTTCTGCACAGCCTGTCACCATGCAGCTCTCTGCAGGCTGGAGTCTTTATTTGCTGGCTCTATCAATATAAATGGAAAGCTGTTCTCTCTGTACCTGTGCTCTGGCCTGCTCAACTGTGAGATCCGTCAGTCTAACATAAATAAATATGTGACATGGGCCTCATGAAGGGATTTTCACACAGTTTATAAGATCTGATCTGAAGGCTGCTGAACTCAACTGAAAGACACCAGCTGGCATGGGTATTTTGTATTAAAGGAATATGTAATAGGGAATCAATTATTTATTAATCACTTGGTATTTGTTAGATGCCCAACTCAAAATACTTATCTACAAAAAAAGACCACCAACTATTCTAGGGATGGAAACATGTAGGCAAAATTGTAAATGAGGTTGCAAAAGAGCCAGCGCTCTGTTGGAAGGTTGCCGCAGAAATGAAAGGGGCAGACCCAGGGTTCCCAAACTTTGCTTTCCCTGAGTATTCCTAAATAGTCCTGTGAGGGGGCAGCTCTACTTCAGGCACGATATGCAAGGGAAGACCCAGGGAGGTCCATCGGTGTTGTGGTATATGCCTTTGCTGTGGTATTTGTAGCAGTTTGAGAAGCAACAGCAGCATGGTCACAGAGCCACAGGTAAGGGGCCCATGCCCCGGCGTGTGCTGAGGTGTTGCCTGTCTCTGTGCGTCGGCGTGGGGCTTTCCCACTGCTCAGCATGAGTGTGGGCTCACTGCGGGGATGTGATTTGGGGCTGGGTGTTAGGCCGCGGTCATGCCTTCTGGGTTTAAAATCTCTAAATAGCAAAAGTGATTGTTTTAACAGTATTTCATTTAAAATCACATCTTAAGGGAGAAGGGACATTTTCCAAGTCTCATTGAAAGAGAAAATGAGGCTCTGCACTAGAAAGAAATGTCTCATTTCCAGAGGAAAAAAAAAGACATCTTGTTACAAAATGAAAAACTCTCTTCCACCCTATCTTCTTTTTTCCCATTTATGGATTATATTAGAAAAAAAAAAGATACTGGCAATGAACATCTGATACTTCAAAAATTGTCTCCTTAAATGTGATCCTGAAACCAGAGTGCTTTTAGAGGGGAGGTCAGCAGATCGAGGCAGAATCCAGTAGGCTCTTTTCCACTAGGCTCTTCTGCTTTAAAAAAGGCAGGATGAATCTCTGCCTTTTGACACTAAGCTGACACTGTGGAAAGTAAATGTGCTAGGATACCTAGGCAGGCACTTATGGAACCTCAGGGAACTCCTGCTCCAGGCAGGGGCTGGCCTGAGCTCTTGCTCTTGTGGAGGTCTTTGCCATGTCTCCCCCCACTGATCCCCAACAACACTGGGGAGGACAATATGGAGTTCTGATTCCTACAGCTCCTGAGGTTCAGCTTTTGCCATCAGGGCACTCACAGGCTGCCCCTCTGGAAGTTCTCTGTGCATTGTCGGCAACACACCTGCAGTTTAGTTAGAGGGGAGAAATTTGAGGATAAGAACCGTTAAACCAGTCCTGACTGGTTTTATACTTTAAGACAGCTTTAAGTGAACAAAGGTATGAAGCTACAGTTTCTCTTCCTGTTTTATCTGAACTTCCACTTGAATTCTTTTTTCAGGAATGGCAAGGAATGTACTATGCGAAAAAGAAAAACGGAGATAGCATACAACAAAATGTGAAGATACTACCTGTTGTCGGACAGGGAGGGTAAGTACGACAGCTAAAGCCATGATTTAGTTTGGAATCAAAGCTCAGTTTAGAGTTCAGTTGCTTTCAGCAGACATTAGATTACCCTGTTACAGAGAATAAAGGAACCTTATGCAAGGAAGGGAGCCTCAGACCTCTGCATTTAATTCCTTGGGGCAAAATCAACTTTACATGTTGTGTGCAGGGAAAGTAAAATTCTCCTAATTCTCCACAAAAAAGGAGACAAAAATCCAGATGTGCTCACTTGTGACTCTTCTAATAATCTCTGATGTGCAAGTGCACCCTCTTCTCTTCCTGTGTGTTGTCCTGGGACCACCAGGACCTACGTCCTGTTCCACTGTGCCACCTGTACCATGTTCCTCCGTGCTTATCACTCATGGCTGTTGCTGAATGTCTTTCTATGATGAGGTCGCTGTGTGCTTTGATCCTGGTCAAAATTCAAGCATGTGTTGATATTTTTGTGCAACTTCCACTTGGTTCCCAGATAGACTGTTGGGAGCACACAAGTGTATGCTAGTTACTGGTACATTTATGAACAGACTACATGCAGTTTCAAGGCCCTTTAAGGCAACATGAAAATTAATTAGAAGCATAGCATGTTATCCTCCATACTTGGCTGAGACAGTCTTTTAGAAAGGCGTGTCTTCATGAAGGAGAGGCCAAATGCAGCTTCTTCATGCAGTTACTTCCTAAAAAAGTCTTTTGGGTTGATTTAATTAATATTCTCTACACTCAGTCAATAGTGATAACATATTTTCAGCCTAAGATGCCAACTTGTAAGACCAGTATGTATTACATACAGTGCTACTCACCGAACAAGCTAAGCCCCTTTGCAGGTAGCTTAGAAAGTTTCTTGGTAATCAAGTGTGAAGTTTTCAGTTTGATAGCTCTGTCTCTAAATCCTGTAGAAGGTTTTAAGTATTGGACTGCACTGTTGCATGCTTCACATTTATATCATACCTGGAACATCCTACCATAGCTGAGAAGAAACAGGGGCAGAGAGAAGCAGCAGGAGACAATCATTGCAAAAGATGCTTCCATTTTGTGTTTTTCATCATGTGCAGAACTGTGGCATTTTTCCATTCCCAGCTGAGCCTTCCTGCCAGAACAGCATTTGTCCTACATTAATTTGTTGTTCTTGCCCATTTTGTGTATCAGCACTGAATTAGAGCTGCCGTTTGGATGGGAATTAACACACTGTTTTTTGCCTACAGAAAGATTAGACACTATGTGTCAATTAGTAGACTGTGCAATGACAACAATAAGGTAAGTGGAAATAGTGCTATGCTTGCTCTAGTTTGAATTCTGTAGATTACAAAATAATGGGAAAGTTCTGACTAACTGGATTTCTCATACTGATTTGTAGGCGGAGAAGACATGTGAACGTGTTCAGGCTGAATCTCAGACAGGTATGACACATCTCTCCTAGTAAGTGGAGAATGTACCTGGGGAAGGAATAAAGCCTGTTGTTACCGATCTGTCTGAAGACCAGGGTTGTACAGGACAGTCTGAACATTACTTTTTAGCTATGACAAGCTGAGAATCCAGCTCAGAAGGCAGGAAACTAAACAGAAGCCCTCTCTACCTGCCTCATTTGTTTTGGAAGTGATATAAACCAATCCATTCTTGAAAACACAGTACCAGGGCCCCGACTTGGTATTGTGGTATTTCTGGATTCAGTGTCACATTTCATTTGGAGGTAGTGGATCCCTGTGACAAAATTAAAAGTAAGAAGGATGCCGTGTAGTCATGTCTATATAGTCTGTAGCTAGGGGCTTGTGTGTTTGTATTGCTTTTTACTGCACTGTGGGTATGTGCATGTGGGTGGAAACGAGGATGGCCAACACTGCCATTTACCCTTGAACCACATGCCAACATTCAATTAAGACATCCTTGACAGCCCATGCTGCAGGTACCTGTTAATTGTGGTCTTGGTAGCACAGGTTGTATCTGGTGGGAGTCCATGAGGCACCTTGGATGCACTGGCTGGTTTGTTAGCATGTAGTTTGCTTTAGTCCACCAGTTCTTCGTGGCAGTCGTTACTTGAGCAAACTCAGGTGTTGCACAAATTGTTTTCACAACTACAGCTGTGTCACTGTGTCAGAAGAAGAACTTTTCCCACCATCGTGTCAGATCCCTTCTGCACAAACACTTAGTTCTGCCAGAAAGCATGACTGGGTTCACGGCACGCTATTTGGGTGAGAGTTTAGAGAGGAGCTTTCATTGGCTCTCACCTGCTGAAATGTGGTAAACTGTGGTCACTCATCTGCTATCAGACCTTCTCTGAGTTGCAGTTCTTCAACATACATCTGAGGCACAACTTAATGTCATCATACATTATCGTTTTCTCTGCAGATATTCAGACTTGCAGACACAAAGACAGGAGGAAAGGATCACTAGATGTCAGATCCACGACATCACGAGGGAGTGATGGTATGTTAAACAAGTAGATCTTTCTGATTTCTATGTGTGTTCACACATACAAACACATGCAAATATAGGTATGTGTGTGGATCTGTGCACATAAACACACATGAATAAAATAACGAGTCCTCAATCCATTAACGACTCTACATTTATCAAATACCTACATTTACTTCTCTTGAAACTACTTGGAGTCTTTTTTTGAATCAGTAGACACTGAAAGGCTACAGCCTACCATCCTGCCTGCAAGATGGTAGAGATTTATGAGATTCAACACAGATACTTTCAAATACAAATGGCAGGGTAACAAATTACTAAACTTCTTACCTCCTCTCTTGATAAAAATATGAAGATAATTTTCTTACAGATTCTGTTTTCTTTTCACTTGGTTGTATTTTGCTTCATTAGATGACCCGAGGCTTGATAGATGAGTCACACATCCAAAACTTTTGCTGATACTCACAGTTTTGTTAAAGCATACATCACTGCAGTCTGGGCAGCATACACTAGTGAAACATGGAAGTAGGTCTGGGGCAGTAAGAATACAATCATGCTCCAGTACAGCAAAAATAGCATTGGTGGTTCTTAAGAGCTGCTTAGCACAAAGAGTAACAGAGATGTGTCTGCACTTATGGGTAGCACAACATAATTATCCAGAAAAATCCCATCTTTGCCTTTTTGCTACAGAAACAAAATTGCTAACTGATAAAAAACATTTGGGTTTCAATTTCCAATAAATACTAGGCCAGAAGCTCTGCTGTTTTAATTTGGTATGGCTGTCTTCAGAGGAGCTTCATTGACTTACCTCAGCTTGGAAGCTGACTCATTATGACTTGTCATATTGCATCAGGCAGCAAAAGCAGAAAAATCCTGTAGTAACCTAAGTGCAATAGTTCCCTACCTGTGCCTGTCAGTTCACACACACACATCAGTAGAGTCTTTTAACTAAGTTTTTAATCAAATGTTTTAATTACTTAAAATAAAAACCCAAATCCATGGTTTTGCCAGGCTGTTAGAGCTGCTTATCTCTAATCTGGGGTGTTGGTGGTTCAGCAAACATCAGTGTGCACCCGTGTGTCCCCACGTAACAAGCGTGTGTATGCGTTCTGCAGTAGCCTGCCTCTGAAGGGCACGCAGAGCAAGCAGTTCAGAACATGAATCGAGATTTCTTGGCTGAATCCTCCTGTCATGCCTTGTCGATACAAATTGTACTTTGTTTTCTACACAGGCAGCTCACAAAGGCGGCACTCTTCTATGGCCAGGATACATTCCATGACTATTGAAGCACCCATCACCAAGGTAATGAGCACTGTTACTGGCTGTTGTCAGTTGTGCTGTACTGGAATGCTGGGAACAAGGGTTCGGTACAACATCCAAACTGAGGAGCAAGACAATGCTGGCCTCTGGTGCAGCTTCTGTCCCCATTTCACCTTCTTACTGGTGGAGCTCCAAAAAGCCAGATGCTCTTTCTCCCAAGCTGGCTTAGTAGAGTGCCCTCCATGTTGTCAGCCATTGCATGACTTCTGCCTGTGTGAAGGAGGGACTAGAGTTCCTCCTTCTTACACATTGTAAACTGCCTTCTGAAACCATTCAAGGATTTGGCAAAAATCAGCTCTCTAATAAACCGAGAGAGTCAAATGGGAGAGTGTTACACTGAATCCATTCAGAGACATCGTGAGGCTGTGCCTTCAACATGAAAGTAATTAAGACGACTCCTGTCTTTAGGGCCATGATCTCGTTCACAGATTCAGTAGCAAACATCAGTCTTTTGTTACATCCCTTTCATTTTGATTCTCCCACATATACATTAATGTTATAGATCTTGTTTAGTTGCTATGAGCTTTCCATAGTAATCGATGAGTTTTTCTCTTCTTTCTTAAATCACTTCTAAATTCAAAACATGTCTAATACCTATTGCCTAGGTAATAAACATCATCAATGCTGCACAAGAAAGCAGTCCCATGCCAGTTGCAGAGGCTTTAGACCGGGTTTTGGAGATTCTAAGAACCACTGAATTGTATTCTCCACAACTGGGGACAAAAGATGAGGATCCACATACGAGTGACCTCGTTGGAGGGTTAATGACAGTAAGTACATACTGTTACAAATAGCTATTTATTAATGTTCCACTGCCTGATTCGCCCAGTTACTCAATTTTTATCATCTGGCATGAGCTTTGCCTCCACAATGCCAAATTTTCAGGAAAAACTGCAAACCTCTTTTTGTGGATTTCCCCCTACATTAATAACATAACACTGGAAATGGAAAGAAAAGTGACCAGTCACGTTGAAGCATTATTTGTGCTACAAATGGAAGAGAAAACCAATTTGTTTTTCAATGTGGTTTATTTTAGAAATGTGTAAGTGGGGAGAGGAAGAAAGAAAGATAGGTAGACATGTGTATTTATCAATTAGGATTAGAATGGCATGTTTTGAAGGCTTTTTGGTGTATAGAAAGAATGCATTTCCAAAACAATGGAAGATTTGTTATTGTACCAATAGAGACTCGTAGAAACATCAGAGTGCTTTGAGCTAGAAACATGAATGTTCACATATTAAAACACAGTCATGCTCCGTAGAATTTGTAATTCAAATAAATAAGGCAAGAAAAAGACTGAAGAAGGCATGTATTACGTTGTTATGTTTTGTAAAAAGGAACAGGAGCATTAGAAAAAGTAGCACTGTACCCAAAGTTGAACAAAGGACACAGAGCAAAGCAAGAATTGAACACAAACCTTTGGAGGCTGGAGTCTGACCCTCCTGATGATAACGAGATGAACTTGGATGAATGTTACCTGTGCCTTCAGGATATGTGTTCCCATTAGTCTGTAGGTTGCATATAAAAGGCTACCTCGGGAAAAAATCTGACAGCGTGCTGGATGGAAGAAGGCTCACAAGATGCGAGCTGTTCAGAGATGTCTCTGGGCTATTATCATTTCATGCTGTAACTATCAAGATGCCTTTGCAGCATCCCTCAGAACCTTGAAACAGGTTGCACAGATTTTTGCCTTTTAAAACACAGCAAATGTCTAATCAGAAGAGACATACAAAAGGCTTCAAGAATTCCAGCAGAAGACCTGAATGGTCCATTTAGGGTTGAATTTACTAACTCAGTAGACAAAATATATTGTTACCCTACCTATAAAAATATCAGGAGAATATTAATACATATAATCAATAAAGTCCAAAAATGAATCTTTTCTCCTGCTGAATACACACAGTTCATAAACTCAACTATTTTTTTCTTTTTTGTACGTTGCTGATTTTTACTTAGATTTGTATTCTGGCTGTGTTCAGTCTGTGGTCTCAGAACACGTAGGTAACAATATTGCAAAATACAAAATCCTTCCTAAAAATAAGGCAAAGGCTATTTTATGAAGCAATAGAAAAGCTGAGAAAATCTATTTCGGAGCATGAGGGTATATCATGAGTTTTAAAATGATCTGGGAGAAACATTTTTCCAGCAAAGGGTCTGTTGAAAACAGAATCATATTATTCCATTTCATGTTCAGAAGTTATGTCTGAGTATGGGAACAAGCAGTAGGTTATTGCATTTGAACTCTCAAGCAGAATTTGTGATGGGAAGGGCATTTGGAGTTCAAAGATAGATTTGTCAGATACAATTACACCTGCTATTTTAACTCTTAAAAACTAATCTTTGATTCTAAATGATACACAGCATCTGGTGTCCTTAATACTTATGTCATGGCAGTATTGTTAAAGACTGAGTTGTAGGAGTAGTACTCCTTTTCCTTTTAAATCACAAAACTCCGGACTAATTTACTTACAAATGTGAAAATAAAAGAGATGTAACAGTTTTTTAAGTGTGGACACTGCATGTTCAGATATGGCATCCACATTTACTTCTGCTATGCGTTGGGTGTGCAAGGTGCATTCAGAAAGTTGGGGGGTTTAAATGTTTTTTTACATCATGGGCTAAACATTAACATGCAGTAACTAACAGCAGTAGGCATCAAAAGAGAAAGCAGGATTTGGACCACAGCATTTAGAATTATGATCTGAAAAGTAAATATTAAATGTAGCATTCTGTTCATTTTAATCCTTCAGCTCAGTTTGCACATCTAGGCACCTTGCCAGAATTAAGCCTAGGAGACATGGAGTCAGAGAATAAACAAGGATATGGTCTTCTTTGACAGAAAGGAAGCTTCAGAGCAATTTGTTGCTCTGCAATCCCAGCAACAAATCATGAAATTCTTACGCTGCTGAGGTGACCTGATCTGCCAGTACCAGGGGGAGGAAAGCAGAAGCATATCTCTATCCAATCCCTCCCACCACCCACCTTTACTTGTTGGTGGGAAGCATTTGGACTCACAAGTCCAATCTGTATCTGGTTGTGTGTTGTCCTGACAAAGGCGGGTGTGAGGCTGGAATGTCAGACCTCCATTGGCACCTGAGACATTTGAGTTCACACCTTGCTGAGCTAATATTGGATCTCGTATCTTGCAGTTTCTTATCTGTTATAAACTGCATGTCAAACAGGAGAATCTTAACAGTACACACAAATAAGGAAGAGGCAGCTTTGACTGCGACAGGTTGCAGTCAAGCTGCTCTAAAGTCATTGTGCTATTTGGCACCATCATCTTGTAGACCTGTTGTACAGTACCCTGGATTTAACTCTCACCTTTCATTGAACAGGATGGTTTGCGAAGGTTATCGGGGAACGAATACATACTGTCAGCAAAACGTAAGTTTTAATTTGACAGTTACTGACATACCAAAAGATGTTAAAATGGGAAATGTGATCAGATGGGATGGGGTTTTTTATAAGCATCGTTTCCTTTTGTTTTATTTATAAACATTGTTCTGCAGCATTAGTGAGATACACAAACCCAAGAGTTGCTAGGCATTGCTACAGAAAAGAAAACATGTACTTCAGGTGAAAGTGTATTTCTGAGTTATTAATAGTGATCTGCAAATATATGCCTCAACAGAAACTCATCAGGTTGCTGGCAGTTTGATCTCTCCAATCTCCCTCAATGACATACCCCCGCGGATAACACAGGCGATGGAAAATGAAGAACACTGGGATTTTGATATCTTTGAACTTGAGGCTGCCACCCATAAAAGGTCAGTAAATTCAAGAGCTTATAAATGGAAGTCGCTGAAAAAAGATTTGACTGTCATCCTATAATGAGCTCTTTAATTTCTCTATCTGTGCTTTTAAAATGGAATTACTTTAATTTTCAAAGGCAAATGTTTGAAATTTTCTCATTGTCATTTCTAGCTGTGTATGAACCCATTAAATATGTTCTGTTTCATCATACACTGTTTCCTGCAGATTCCCAGTGGGTGTAAGTGAAGATTATATATCTTTAATATGGTATAACAACAACATCATTTAAAAAGCCTTCCTTTTCTGTTCTCAGTAATAGAAAAGTTCTGCAAATCAAGTTGTTTCCTTGTGGGGATTCAAATTCAAATTATGGCACACTACACAGAGTCAACATGCTGGTCTTAATTTGATCATTTGATACAGATCATGTTTTATTTTCTCTCCATGTAATTGGGTAATTTTTATTCCTAAACAGTCCAAATACAGCTTTTCAGTAGAATTACCATTTCCTTTCTCTGGGATTAGAGGAAGGTCTTTATTCTAAAATTTTGGCAGGCTAAATTTTATGTATAAGATCAACTGAAGCATATTTACTGATAAAAAGAAGGGCATACCAATTTCCATCACGAGTTTTCAAAAGCAGATCACTAGTTTGGGTAGATTGTACTTCATTAGTAGCAAATGCTCCCACTAAGACTGTAAATTCATCTTTCTGTTTAAATCCTTGTTTGTATTTGCTGATGCCTATCAAAAATTCTCCTGGGGCTCTGGTTTCGTGTGTCATGTTTTGTCTTAGCTTAAAGCTTCTGTCAGACTCTAATTTGGAAGCTAGATCCACAATGAGTTGGCTATCTTAAGTCCTTGTGAAAATCCCAGATCAGTAAGATCTCTGAAAGGTATTAACAAACAATGTCTAAGAAAGATATCAGGTGTTTAGTTAACAGATGAACATTTTTAGATGATGGTTTTACAAGCCCCCAAAAATTAAGTCTTTAAAGTCATTTTACTGGAAGTGAAGAAATTTGCATCCAGTTACTTCAGGGCTTTGCTTTGCTATGTTTCCATTTCTAATGAAGTTCTATAGGTACAGTAATTTAAAAAAATAAAAGGTCAAAATGTAGTTAGTTTGTGTGATTTACATTCATATGCACATTGCAGAAACTTAAGAAGTAATTATCCCAGCCAACATGCATGAAATCACCAGATAGGTTTGTCTGTACTGATTTGGAGAGACCACAGAGGGACAAAGGAGGTTGTCTGTCCTCCTATTAAAGGTATTATAATTATGATTGCTTCCTGCTGTGTTTAAATAAAGGCAATTAATTTATTAAGAGAATGTTCACTGAATCACAACTCTGAAGATGTTATTAATATTGTCTTCAGGTCCAAGCAGACATACGGTAGTAAAGCCAAGATAATTCATTGAGCGGAAGCCTTAGTGCATTACAGTTCCCTGACACAGAAACCTGGAGAGACCTTTGTCTGACAGCACTACCTCGTGATAACACTCCAGCATTCAGGGGGATTTCACTTCAGCATATTGTGATTGTAGTGTGTGATACAGTATTGTTGGGTGCTTTTGCCAAAGGATGTACATTCAACTCTAAATTACCTCAGCAACTCCAAATGACCTCTCCTTGCCCATCAGGTGCAGGTAGTAATCAGAGTGCTTGATGTATCTGGAATCAAGCAGCAAAGTGACTAGTTGACTAAAACTTGATTCTTTCTTTTCATTTGCTCTTAAGCATATCACACTTCCCAGCTTTCAGATTGCAAGTATAGAATCATAGATTTGTAGGGGTTGGAAGGGATCTCGAGAGATCATCGGGTCCAACCCCCTGCCAAAGCAGCTCCCTAGGACATTTCACTCAGATAGGCGTCTAGACGGGTCTTGAATATCTCCAGAGAAGGAGACTCCACCACCTCCCTGGGCAGCCTGTCCCAGGGCTCTGTCACCCTCACTGAAAAAGTTCTTCCCCATGTTGGTGCGGAACTTCCTGTGCTCCAGCTTGCAGCCATTGCCCCTTGTCCTGTCTCCACTGACCACTGAAAAGGGGCTGGCTGATTCCCCCTGCATCCCCTGCTTAAGATAATTATAAACATTAATTAGGTCCCCCCTTAGTCTTCTCTTCTCAAGGCTGAACAGTCCCAACTTAGCCTTTCAAAGCATTCTGTACTGCTGTACTGATCTTCATTCACCTGCCAGCCACCTGGATTCCAGTTGTGCAAGAGTACTGGAATACAGTGCTGTGGGCTACTTCTGGTGACAGGTCTCTGTCTTGGCAAGCCTGAAGGTCCCTTTGGCCCTCCCAGTCTTATAGAAATGCCCGGTCATTTCCTTCCATTTCCTTCCATCTCTCATCCTCTATTGCATGCAAAGTCAGTGAGTGATAGAAGCCTGCAAGGGTGAGTGAAAACGAAATGGGGCAGATCTGCAGTGTAGAAAGAATATGATTGAAGCATTGTATAGTATAGATGTGCTTCATCTAACTGTAAACAAAGTAGTTTAGGAATCTGGCAGCAGCCAGATTACCTCCTTCCTCTCATGCACAGAGTTGCTAATTTATCTCACTTTGACTGCAGTCTACATTTACCCAACATAGATTCCTCTTTGTGCTATCTAATACTCTTTCAAACTCATTTCTTTAAAAATTTTGTGTTTAATTTTCTCCACAGGCCTTTGGTTTATCTGGGTCTCAAAATATTTGCTCGCTTTGGAATCTGCGAGTTCCTAAATTGTTCAGAATCAACTCTGAGGTCATGGTTACAAGTTATAGAAGCTAACTACCATTCCTCCAACTCCTACCATAATTCTACTCATTCAGCAGATGTACTACATGCCACCGCTTATTTCTTGTCTAAAGAAAGAGTCAAGGTGAGTCCACATTTACAAGGGGGGAAGTACAGGTGTGATCCAAGGAAGATGTCTTAAAAAGATGCCAAAAGCCAAATGTCTTCCTAGTGCCAACCAGTTAGGTAATTAAGGTCAAAGAACTGGGCTGCTTTACATGAGCTATAGGATCTTTCTTGTAGTATATGTGGAAGTATGGATACTAATTCTGCAGGAATTGACCTGGTCTTGATGGGAGAATAAGAGACAACCTCCTTTTAAGACAAAACTTCCTCATATAGTTAAACTTCCACAGATATGTAGGCTAATGACACGATTATTTTTGTGATGTTACATGCTAAATACAGATTTAATGTAACAACTCACCATCTCTTTTGCCTTGTGATGATCATTTTGGAGAAGACTCCCAGGAAAATATAGGCCATCGTTTAGTGCCTCCAAAGCGCTGGTGCCCTGAGGCTTAAAGAGACTGCACTGGAGGGGAGTATCAGAAAAGGTGACTTGTGGAAGTTCCTCCTACAGTAACACCCACTGGCGTTAGAGCCACTGACAACCAGAGTAAATGAGAGCAACCTTTGTGCTCACGTGCCCAGAGGGCAGCCTAGAGAAGGAGAATTCAAACAGTGCTTGCATGTGTGTGCAGTGGAGTGCCAGTACATATTTCTGAGTTGTGTTTTTGGATAGAAATTCCTACCCTGAACTGGCCTGCCTAAGGATAATGCTAGTTATGGGCACCTGGCTGAGACATTTGTGACTGTAAACAAGCTTCTGACAGCTCATTAAAACCATAGTAAGTCCATTAACCTGGAGTTGCAGCCCATTAGTGTGCTCTCCAGAGGCTGACTTAATTGCAAATACTGTACACCAAGTGGAAATAGAATTTCGCTGGATATTTTCAGGCCCTGATTTTCCAGAGTTTTAGCTGATGTTCCTGAGAATATCTATGAAAAACAGACAAAATCTGGAGTCATTTCAATGCCACAGAAGCATGACTGCCGCCTCCTTTTTCCAGACTGTAATTTCCATTCCTCTCTAAGCATAGGAAGACAAAAAAAAAAATGTTGTAAAAGCAGCAGGAGCAGAATCAAAGTTCAGAATTCTCTCTTTATGTTTTCAAAGTTATAGTCCAGCTGCTTTGGCATTTCCAGAGCTCAAACCAACCTAAATGCAGAAAGCCCAATTCTGCTGCTCAAATTCACACCAAGAAGACTTTTTTCAGTAAATTGAACTTGGTTCCTGCCTGGGAAAATATTCTGGCTCCCAAATTGCAGCAGTACTCTGAGAATCATTTCCAATTCTCTGCCACAGGAGTTAAGATGACAAAGGTAGAAGAATCCTTGATCTGAAGTCAGGGTAAAGGTGCTGGAAATCCCAGTGAAGTTTGTTAGGTCAGGCTTGGAAATAAGTGTGAGGTACACTGCTGTGGTTCTACAGGTCAAGTATTCTCCAGTCTCTGGCCGCTTCCCATCTGCACGGGTCTTTTGCAGCCAGACAGAGCACAGATCAGTGTGTCCCTCTGAGGAGAGCCTGTTCTAAACTTCATACCTAAATTCATACCACAAAAATAGAATCTCATGAGCAGCAGCTGAAAGAAAGAGGCTAACATGTGGCAGATGGCTTTTCAGACAATGCTAACTATGAACCTGGAGTAGAAATAGTTCTTTCCCTTTTCTTGTTCTCCACAAAAACCTTCTGACAGTCCTCAATCAATAATATCCTAGTTCTATCAAAGTGAAGTCACTGCATTAATTTTAGAGGTATAAAGTAGAGTAGGGATTGTCTTTTGACTTACCAAGTCTGACTATTCTGAATGGTACCGTCAAAACCAGTAGAGAATTTGGACCTTAAATTCAAGCTAATTGGAATGGAAATTGTCTGCCCTGCTCCCAGATTCGTCTGGGAATATTTCTGTACTCATGTCTCTTTCATTTTATTAAATTTTAACATAATAGGTTTGTATCTGTGATCCTTCACAAAAAGCCAACATAAACACAGCAGAAAGGCTTGTTTCCAAACATATACACCATATTTCTCAAGATGTTTGGTTCTTTTTCTCCTTGATGCTATTAATACAGTATTAAAACTTAAGTAGAAAACCGTGAAAGTCAAATAGTTTTGTATTTCATTCTATGGTGGATATAATTAGCCATAGAGTGATGATCAGTGTAGGCAGGCATACAGCATGGAGCGCAGTGTGCTGAGAGAATCAGAATCTGATACAGAAAGTACAGAAAAGGGTGTCATGTAATTCCTCCATGGATGTAAACCATCAAGTGTTCTTTATACAGTTCCTATTAGCTGCAGCCCCAGGACACTGTTACTATAGAACTGGATATCTGGGAAACCTTCCTTACAAATTGTAAGCCCTACCCAGCACGTAAGTGGAATATGATTGGGACACATTACATTTCCAAAAGAAATTAAGGGGTCTGGTGGAAATAGAATAGGTTTTAGCAATATTGTTCTTTTTTCCAAGCCAAATACCCTACGTCCAAGAGAAGGTGGTTTCTGTGTTGTGAGAAAACGCAAACTGGTTTATTACTTTGCGTTTGTTTAATTTGATGTGCTTTGTCAAAGGTGTGGCTGAAGCAAAATTCAGGAGGCACAAAATGGCCAAAAAAGTCATGCAGCATTCAGTGAAGCTTATAATGAGTTTTCCCTTCTCTGTCTAGAACATCTGACCCTTACTGATCTGCAGAGTTCTGGCTTTTATTCCTCAGCAGCTTGGCTTAATCTTATGGACAGAGTAGGGTTTCTAATGAGTCTGCCAGGAAAACTAAGCATCCTTCTATTTTCAGCAAACGTTGGATCCGATCGATGAGGTTGCCGCGCTCATTGCTGCCACAGTCCATGACGTGGATCACCCAGGAAGAACCAATTCTTTCCTGTGCAATGCTGGCAGTGAGCTAGCGATTCTTTACAATGACACTGCAGTGCTGGAGAGCCATCATGCTGCCCTGGCTTTCCAGCTCACCACCCGGGATGACAAATGCAATATATTTAAAAACATGGAGAGGTAAGCTCAAAACCTGAGGTCCTCGTCTGCCCACTAACATCCCAACTTTCCCCTATGTAATGTAAAATACAAACAAGCATCCTAGAGGAGGGCAGTGACTTGTGGATAATTGTCTGTGTCCCTTATGGAAGCTTGCTTCTAACACAGCAGAGTCCTTCTGCCTGTCCTGCACGGGCTGGGGACTAATCCCATGGTTTCAGCTACTCCTGTGGATAAAATTGCAGGCCCTGTCTAGGGAACTCAGTGTAAATCCTGATGTTAGCAAATCTAAAAGAATAATTTTGTTATCATTAGATGTAGAGACAGGCTGTGGCTGAATGGGTAGATGTTTGCTGGGTAGAACAAGGAGAGAAAGTCATAGAGCATCAATCAAAAATTAAATGTCTTGTTGCAATGGGGAAGATAGTGAAGGAATGGTTGTTTCTCTTCTAGCCCTAAAAAGGTATTTGGGGTTAGGATGTGACCATTTCCTTGGCCCTCTCAACAGACAGCAGAAAACTTGGCCTGGAGCATGAGTCACTGCTGAGTGTCTGTGCTAAGGGCCTTGGGAACACACCGGTGTGGCGAGACCTGGCAGCACTCCGGAGTAGCTGGTGCCACTGCTCCTGCCCAGCTCTTGCACTGTCTCTACTAGAGATCCAGTCATGCCTCTAGCACATCTGTCTCTGCACACCACAGGGTACTCCATCCAGCATAGATGCAGCTGCCCAGGCCTTTATTACTGTTCCTTCTTCCCCCAGCACCTCTCGTCAATGGAAATGGCCTGTAGCATTTTTGTTAGACCTGTTTTAGCAAGCAGCCCTGTGTGAACTAGCCAGCATTCTTAATTGTTTCCTTCTTTAAACAGGAATGAGTATCGAACCCTTCGCCAAGCCATTATTGACATGGTCTTAGCAACAGAAATGACAAAGCACTTTGAGCATGTCAACAAGTTTGTCAACAGCATTAATAAACCCTTGGCAGCACTAGAAGAAAATGGGGTAAGCACCACTGTAAGTCCTCCTTAAAATGACTAGGCAGGGACTGGGGAACCTTGGCAGGAGAAAATCCCCACATGGTATTCTGAGAGAGTTCAGAAAAGAGACCAGAAATGTGTCTTTGTCTCTGGGTTTGAATGTCCTTCTGCTTAACGTGGTCATCACACATTTTGAGGATGAGTGGAAATGACTTGGTTCCTATTAATATTGCAGTGCTGTCATGTACTTGGGACTGGAAGCTTGGGTTGTGTATTTTCCTGTTAAAAATGCATATTTGATAAGCCAGTCACTCCAGAGAGTGTGAGCAGCAAGATCTGGCGTTGATGTTGGCCATTTCTGCAGAGGGGCTCAGATTTGCCTCAGAACAGAACCGGAATTACTCCCTTACTCCCCACGCGACCCGCTGGTGGTGCGGTGTAAGGGCAGGTATATTGTATTGACTGCCATATGGCATGTTCTCTGGAAATGAGGGCCCTCAGCCTTCAGCTCTGCCTGGCAGCACTCATGGGGTTTCTGTCTGCTTTCTTTTTTAATCTTTAAAATAGATGATGGTGGCATTATGTATCATATAGACATAATCAATAGCCATCTGGAACCCCATGGACACAATGAAATTGCCTGTTAAGAACTCATTCTGCAAAACCACACCAGTTTCAATAACAGCTTCAACCAGCAGTTTTGTTGCCAGTAAGAGCAGTGTATAATTTTGTTGGAATGGTTTTTGCAAAGAGAAGGTTTTCAGAGATGGTTATAATAAAGTTTGCATCAGTGGCAATGGCCTGCAGGAGCTGTAATGGTTTTCTGTGTTTTCTTACCATGGTTTTAGAAAGCCACATTTATAACTGTTGTGTATAAGTGGGGGTGGGGGGAACAAGTCTTTTAATTATCTGAAGGTGGGAAAGGAACAGGTCTTGTTCCTTCATCCATCAGAGGTAGATTGGAGCTTAATTGGAAGAGTACCTCTATCCACAGGAGTATTTGCTAGAATTAGCTTTGTTTTGGCACCCAGTGACACTAATGAGAACTATGTGAATGTGAGCCGAAGTCCCAGTAGGGTACTGGTTTTACTGACTAAACTAGGAGAAAGGCTGTTAAGTCCACGGCTATGAAGTATTTTTCCCAGACAGCCTCTCAGTGCAGAACATGGCTTAAAACTGATACTGTGGATTTTTGTGGGTGCTGTAGTGGACATTGTGAAACTACAAAATTCATCTACCAGGACATACCTACACTTTGTTACAAGTGCCTGTTCACTGCTGTGGGAGCCTAGAGAAGACCAGAACTGGTTTGTGCGTGCATTTGTCTTTAGATTGATCATTTAATGGCTAAACCGTAACGAAGATTTAGCACAGTTGGTCTCCCAGCTCTTACAAATGAAGGAAGGATGGGGAAAAAACTGGTTCAAATCTTAAAGTTGTTGCCAAAGGTTACCAAGTGGCAGGGCTGCTGCCATCACCTGAACCTATGGATTCCATTTATATGCACATGTTCAAGTGTAGCCAGCCCTTCACTGTATCATCAGATTCTGTTTTTCAGGGACTCTGCTCTGACTTCAAAGGCCCTTCACTGCCCACTACCTTGTCATGCTGCTTCCCCTCCTAAGGCACCGTTTTGCTCCTTGGCTCCTCCTCTGCCCCTCCTCCTGCTCCGTTTGCCAGCACTAGCTTCCTCACTCAAGAAGTTCCCCCTTCTTCAGCCTTCCTCCCCTCTTCCAGCTCTGTTTGCTTGCCAGTCGCCTCTCTCCTTCCCAGGATGTCTGTTACCTCTTTACTCCGCTTCTTTTGCATTCAGATCAGGCAACAACCTCCTCTTCTCTGCTGCTGTTTTCTGCAGGTTTTGTTTTCTGCAGGTACAGAGGAGAGAGGTTCATGGTTCTTCACTACAAACCCAGGGCCTGGACAGTGCCTGGCCCAGCACAGCCAAGAACTGCAGTTGCAGGGAGAGTCCGATTCAGTGCCAGGCTCCAGCAATCCCTGCTGAGGCTATGCAAACCACAGTTTTTTCTCTCCAAAGTTTGTAACTTGTACAGCAGATTTTCACAGGGGTGTGGTGACTGGTTTACCCCAAAACCATCCCTCCAACTAAATTCCAGGTCCTTGCTCATAAAGATGTGAGGGCATTTCAAAAAGAGAAAAACAGCAATATTTTTTAACATCAGCATGAAAAGCTTATTTCCCCCAACCTCATATTTAGAAGCCACCAAGACATTTTTAACTGCAGTTTTCAGAGGGGGAAATCTTTGCCTGAGGTGGAAACCTCGTGGGGAAACCTCAACCAAACAACTCGAATTTGCAGTTATGAAGGGTATTAAATAAAATCTTTTAAAATGAAGTGTCAGCCTGCAGACTAGCCTACACCCAAAAGTTGCTAGATGATCAAGCTGTTTCACTGTAGACCTGTTTTTTTTAAAAGCATATAGATGTATTAATTTATGATTGGGGAATTTTCCACAGAACCAGTTTTGTTTAGAACAATTTCAAGAAGTAACACGCTAATTTGTTTGAATACCTGATGGGCACTTTTTTTTTTTTACAATGAAAATGTAAGGCTAGAAAAATGGATGGTAGAGGTAGTGCACCACAGCACTGGCTGATCTTGAGGGGTGTGTAACTTTCCAGGGCACCTGGTCCTGCTGGGGTGCTCTGTGCTGGCCCAGTGTGGTGGGCAGAGTCCTTCACAGCCCCAAGAACTGGGATGCAGCAGTTTTTGAGCTGTAGCATCCATCCAAAAAGCCAAGCTCCTCTCCTTGCCTGTTAGGAGAGCTGAATGGCTGGTGCTGCTGAAGAACAGGGCTTGGACCTGTACAGTCAGAGAGTAAAAACAAATATGGTGATATATAGAAGTCAACCAAAAGTTTAATTCTGGCCCTGGGCCCCTGGGGGGTGCAGAGAAATTATCTGCTCCACAAGCCATTTGTCATTCACAGCAAATTCTGCCCAAGGAAGGGAAGAAAGACAGGCTATGTGTGTATATATATGTATGTTTTATTGACAACAAGAAGCAAAATTCTTCTTTTCTTTTGGTTGGGAGTTGCTCAGTTCAGCAGGTTGCTATTAAAAGGCCTGTACTGTAAACCCAGTCATTTGCTGTGCTTGTTACTAGCCGAGCAGCACTGGCAGACCCTCTGTCAAGGCTGGTTGTGTATCTGGTTGCAGCGGGAGTGAGTGTTTCCTGGCCTGGTTTCCAGTCATGGTGGTGACTCAGTGTAGTGTTTGCAGGCTGAGCTGCCAACCGTGTGTTCCAAATGGGACAGTTCCACTTTTTAAAAATATTATTTATTATTTTTATACATATTTGTTCAAAGAGCCATGCTGAGAAGCTGCTCTGTTTGTTTCCTTTCTTCTTTTGTTTCATAAACTGAAAAAATCTTTTCCAGCTCCAGCATCCTTTATCCTCCCACTTCCCTTCATGATGTCACCTAGGCCTATGACAGGAAGCCAACATCTGACATGCAGACACCTCTGCACTCTGAGCAGGATGCTGGGACTAAGCACTATTAGCACATTTTATTCCCAAGACATCCGCATCCAGCAAGTAGAACTGTGCCCTTGGTCTGAGCAGATCACGGAAGCAAACATCCTTTCTTGATTCCTCGTGGTTTCCCTACTAGAATATTCTCTACTACCCTTAACTGAATGATCTCTAATAATTTTTCATGCTTAATTCTTCCCCACTGCTCATGTTTCTGGAGCTTCCCTCACTCCACTTCAGCTTTCTCATAACTGATGTTGCCATTGCTTTGGAGATGCAGGCACCTCACTTTTGTTTCTCTGTATTTGCCCTTCCATATATCTAAAATTGAGGGAAAAATAAGTGGTTTGGGTGTCTAATTTTTGTAGGAATGGTGGAACTGCTGTTTCTGAGCCAGTATACTACCAAATAATTATTTTTTTTTAAATTACTGTCAGTTTCTTCCTTCAGAAGAACTTTCTTCTCCACAAGAGCTTTCTTCTGAAAAATGCATCCTAATGAAAGATAAGAATGTTTCTGCTGCTTTGTATCCCCCTCTTCCTGCTGCAGGAACTGGTGGCACATTATTATTATCATAATCATTATTATTACTGTTACTTCTTCACTGCTCTGACATTAGACCAAGACCTTGTTAGGTGCCAGAGCAGCCTAGTACGTACCTTGCTTCGAAGAGCTTCTGTTCTGAGTAGACAGTGTTGTAAATTTCTGTACATACACACCCCTAAAGAGTCAGGTAATGATGTACTTATAGGTAATTTTTAAAGAGATTTTAATTCTGAATCTCTGTCTTTTGGAAACTTAACTTCATCTGAGCTCCATGGAAAGTAGCTTCTAATCCGGATCATCGGAACCTTTACTCATGTCAGCTGTATACTGGCTCCAAATAGAGAGTGCCATTGACACACTTCTGTCTGCAGCCTGGGAACCAAATACAAGCCATGTGTGAGCTGAAAACTTTCCTAGACTTGCAGAGGAAGGGTGAGGCTGTTGGGAAGCATGTTTCTAATATACACTGATAAACTCTCAGAAAGCACAATTCCCAGTCAGGTCAGAGACTGATGGACTAACCTGGCTCCAGCAGAAGGGAATGAGGAGCGTGCCTGGGAAGCAGTCCGGGATCTGACTCTCCTCATAGCAGCAGTGCTGTCAGAATGATTGATGCTCACTCTGCTGAGGTTTGCGTGCAGAGGATGACCATGCATCTCGGGTCAGTCCCTTTTTTTTTTTTAACCAGCTATTCCTCTGTTCATGTGCAAGTCCATTAATCCTTGGATTTCAGCAGAGTTACATTTTTCTGCCTACACAGTGCTCATCACTACGTGTGCAGTGATGGATGGATTCTCTCTACGCTTTTAGGGAGGCAGATAAAGCATAGAGAGATTAGATGACTTGCCCGAAGATGCCCAGGAGATCTGTCACAAAGACAGTGACTGAATCCAGAACCCAGAGTCCAGTGCTAGTTCAGAGCTGTGCCTAACATTCATAATCCCCCTATAAATTTGGTTGGACTTCAAATATGGCAGCTGGTAGCAGGATGGATCCCTGTAGGATCTGCTGAAAGCACAAAGCTCTTGAGTAAGTGCACAGAGACCTTACTAATGGATTGTTTTTCATTGTTAAATGTTACAGAATAACGGTGATGGAGAGTCAGTCAAAACTGTTCTCACGTCTCCTGAAAACCGCATCCTTATCAAACGCATGCTGATAAAGTGTGCTGACATCTCCAATCCGTGCAGACCCATCGAGCAGTGCATCGAGTGGGCCGGGCGCATCTCTGAGGAGTACTTTGCACAGGTAAGGCAGCTAAAACAGGCGGCTGACATTCCAGTTCAGTGTCTCTGAAATGGAGGAGAAGGGTGTGTACGCTGCTGCTGTCCCAGAACCTCTCAGGCTGCATTAAGCAGTGTGAAATAAACCAGCTTGTTAATTTTAAATGCTGGGACTTCACTTGCACCTGTACAAGACTAGATGCCTTCAGACAGATGAAAGTTGACAACTTTTACAGTGCAGTTTTTGAAAAAATTAAGTTTTCAAGTCAGTTTGGAGCTGGGCTTTTTGAGGTGTGCCTGCAAATGTGTTCCCATCACAAGAGGCAGAGGAAGGGTGCATTCTGTGCACCCACGTGCTGGCTATGCCAAAAGGTCCTTGTGTTAGCATGGGAACAGCAATCCAGGAAACGCTGCGAGACCTCTGCACACCGTGCTGAAAAGGGAGGTTTTAAGAGGTTGAGGAACAGGAGAGGGCAGAGCGATTATTACAGATGATGGACTGTAATTGGGACTGGGGACCCTGGGAGGAGGAGAGGCTAAAAAAGACACTTTGCCATCTCTGAGTTGTACAGAACATCTCTTCCACCAGAGGTGGAGAATGGCTGAGCATGTTTTAGCTCCAAACCAGTCATAACTTAATACTCAGTGACGTGTGAAGTTACTTAGGGTCAGCTTTCTGTGCAGAGGCAGAAGGTACACGTATCGATTTGTGGGAAGCCCTGGAAGGCACTACTCATCTCCTGAAACTTGGGCAACTAGGTGCTAAAGATGAAACTGCTGATTCTTCTGGTTTAGTCAGGTTTCTCTGTTTATTTAGCGGTTGTACACTCTAGTCAGTGCCAGTGTGCTGCTGAAGGAAGCCTGTTAACAGGATGTGTCTTGAATGAATAATCACAAGAGTGTTTTTTGCAGACTGATGAAGAAAAAAGGCAAGGTTTACCTGTCGTGATGCCGGTTTTTGACAGAAATACCTGCAGCATCCCCAAATCCCAGATATCTTTCATTGATTACTTCATCACCGATATGTTTGATGCCTGGGATGGTAAGCAAAGCTCTGCTTTATTTCCTGACAATAAGTATTTTGTGAACACCTGAAACCACTGTGATAGAAAATTGCTTTCCTATGGCTCCTAAAGAAAAGGGGAGCAAAGGGAAGATTTCTGCAGTTCAAGTAAGCTTAATAACTTCATTATTACTTAGAAGTATTCTGATTCTGCTACAAGCCATTTTCATGGCTTCTCTTTAATATATTAGATTTAGACAGCGCTTAACTTTCTTCATTTTAAACCTGCTTCTGTGTAAATTGAGAACAGAACACATACTTCCTGGTAGTGCTTTGGGCACAGTCATTGTGTCTGTGTTAATACTGGTTATTCTTCATGGCAAATTTCCCCAGTCTGGAACTGCTTTGGGGAGTAGCTGCTTCCTTCCAAGTGCTGCCTTCCTGGTAAAAGTGGTCAGAAATGTGACTGTCCTGAATGCCACATCATGACATGTGACTGAGATTGATGAAGTAGAATAATTGCAAGCATGGTTAGCTATGCCCCTATTGGCAAACTGGGTCCCTTTGCTGGGACTTGCCATACCAGTATTGAGTAGACTCCCAGAACTCATCTCAGTGGCCTGAGTGACACATGAGTGATGTTAAGCTTTCCTCCTTAACACAGTTGCCCAGATGTTTCAAGTGATACATAAACAGAGAGAATCATGTGACACTTTCAATTCTGCAAACTAAATACACTCTGCCCTCTCTTCCCTAGCATTTGCAGACCTGCCAAATTTGATGCAGCATCTGGATAATAACTTTAAATACTGGAAAGGACTAGATGAAAGGAAGCTGCGGAGCCTTCGACCACCACCAGAATAGCAATTAGACCATGGTGTGTAATTTACTAACCATATGCATATTTATTCAAGCTCACTTTTATTCATGTGATTTCAGATTTGTTTTGGTCTCTTCAGTATTACAGTAAGGCTAGCCCATGCGCTTGGAGAACTTTCAAATTCAGGAGAACATGAGGTCAGCAGTTGACTTCCACAAACTATCATGTGTGGACTCGAATGAAATAAGCCTGTCAAGTGGAATAACACTGAACTGCTGCAGTACTTGTACTGAAGAGGGGTTATTAGTGAACATAGTTTTGCGGTATCTTCAGACCAGTATGTGAAGCTGGAAGACCTTGAAGATTCCTCATAGAAAGGACATTCACTAGAAGATTTTGCTTAATCCTCAGTCCTGCAAGTGAAAAAGAAGTATCTGTTAATAGAGACTCACAGCTTTTATGAGGAAGCGACAAGCTTTTTATAAGCACTTAAGACAGTTACATAGAACAATCAGACATTTAAAATGCAACTCTCTATGAAGGAATTTTTGATCTATGAAAAATAGATGTACTCTATTTTTTCACATCACAGAAGGTGCAATCATTCACTTCTGAGCACTACTGAAAGTGAGTTCTCTTTAAGAAATTTAGTAGCAATGTAAAAATAACACGAGAATTTTTGAGGTTGATCGTTAGCATCTATGATTAAAATGATATGTTTTATTTATTTTGTTAGATGTTCAATATTTTCTATGAATTTATAAATACTTAAAAGCCAAAGCCAACTTTAGATGCATTACAAATTTACATGATTCATACTCATTAATATACATTTAATTGATGTACAGACCTTTTATTTTCATAATGCAAATACAAAATACTATACAATGATACATTTTTATTGCACTGTAAGGATAGATGTGTATGTTTAAATATTGTCTGATTTATGTTAATTAAAATAAGTTTTATTGGAAAGGTCTCACTTGAGAATAGTAGATAACCAAGAAATGTATAGTCTGAGCACCAGAACTGTAGTAGTTCTCCCACAAACCAGTGGTGACCACCTGATCTTCCCTTGGCTACAAATATAATAATGTTGGAACTTTTTGTTTTCTCCCATGAAATTTTATGACTGAATTCCCTGTCAAAAGTCTGCCTTATTTTATATAGTATTTCTACAAAGCATTCCACAGCATATATGAAGAGGTGATACTAAACATCTGATGAATTTCAACATTTTATAGCCTATGTATTTTCCTCTGCCATGAAAGAAAGACAACGTAAAACCAACAGAAACCTTCAACTCAAGAAGTTTGTAAAGGCTGTGTACCTTCACAATTTGAACGAAACCTTCATAGCAAACACCAGAAAATAATAAAATGTATATTTTAAGAAGTGTCAAAGTCCTAGCCATTTCATTTGAAATCTGTATTTACTTTGCAGTTTGCAGACTAACAGATACATGGCCTTCTGGTAAGAATAACTAAGGTACTTGCTGTGTGGGGAAGAGAAAAGGGGAGGGGGTTTGGACTGGCAGAATGGTGATGAAAAGTGCTGCCCTTGGCAAGCCCGTCAAACCCTTGTATGCCCTTGGACAAGCCAAAAGCAGTGCCACACTTACTCCACTGAAGGACTAGAAGAGAGTATCCCATCAGCCTTCCCGGTAGGCAGAAAGAGTTGCTGGCTGTTGTCAATGCAGAGGCAGTTGACTTCTGAGACTTTCTGAAGCATCCCTGAAGCAGCACAAGCAGGGGAGAGGTGGAAGATGGACCAGTTCAGGGACTACAGCAGGAGGAGCCTTAGAGCAGGTAGGAAAGGAACAGGTGAGCTCCCCAGTTGTTACCTGTTTCTGTGTTCCTCCTTCATCTCCAAGCTGATGAGACTCATGGGCCACCACCATTCTTATCTTGCTACTGTCTGTGTTTGCACTTTTGCTAGTGCTGCCCTTACCCTGCTTGTGTGGTCTCCCTGCCTACAGAGTATTTGGGTTATATGCTTTCAGGGCAGGGAATTCCCTTCTGTGATTTCCTTTAGTTCATCAATGCATGTATATTGCCTGACCCAGTGAGGCTCAGATCCTGCCTAGGTGTGCCCAGACCATGCTGCTGTCTCAGAGCTAACAGCAGGACAGAGGGCACAGAGTCCTTGTTGATCTTCCTGGGGTTCTACAGTTGGTACTGAAGGAGCAGGCCTATTTCCATTGAAGGCTGAAAAATTCAAGTATCCTATTTTCAAAGGGAACACACAAAGAGAAGGGAGAGTTGGCCACCAAAACCATTGTCTTCCTGGCTGTGTTATATTGTGGTTCCATATATAAGCACCTATTGCAATTGACTGTAATTTCCTACGTGGTGTTAATCACTTCTGTTGCATGCAGGCTCCTGTGCTAGCTGAAGGAAAAGCCGCTCTGGCTCCATTAGAGGGAACCTGCACCACACCATCAGTATCTCCACCACTTACCTCCTGCAAAAAGGATGAGAGAGGCAAAGTAATGCCATATGGGCCCAGAGAATGTCTGCAGGAAAGGGTAAAATATTTCTTCACAAGCACAGTTAATATTCTCTGTTGTATTAATGAATGGTAAAAGCAGTTCATCTGCTATAAAAATGCCTGATGCATCATCATTGAAGAGATGTGATCAATATGATTAATTCCCTGAAATTCACACTGCATCGTTAATGCCATTACTTGGAATGTAGAGCCGTGCTAATCAACTCCTGTATCAGCCAGATTTATGTCCATACAATGATTTCACTCAACACTGATGTGCAGCCACTGAATGCAGCACCGTTGATTTTGTTTCCATCTAAATTTCACTGTTGCCAGGGTCCAATTATAATTAAGGTCTGGAACTACCATGCCTGATCCTCACCTAAGATCTCTTCCCACTGAGCAAGGTACACATCTCCTGAACCTCTGTGCAGCGTGATGCTGTGCAGGTTCAGCAGGGCACATGCAGCATGAAGGGCCTTGATGTGCAGCAGCACAGCTCTAATGTGATACTCATCACTCCAGTAATCAAATGTCTTTCGGTCCCATTGCAAATTCCTCAGCCATTCCAGATCTCCTTCCTTTCTTCTCCAAGATTACCTAGGAACATCACATGTCCTGTGCTCTGAACACTTTTCAGTTTAGTATCTCTTCTCATGGTTCTTGAACTGTCACTCAGGGATAGAGCTCTGCCTGGGACAGACCACGGTCCTTCACCATGGAAAGGGAAAACTGGAATAAACTGAAAGAGTGTGATTGAAATTGTTCCCCATTTCAGGCAGGCTTGGCAAACTTACAGGGTCTACACTTTTGTTCTTCCTTGAATGCTAATACAAGTGTAAATTCCAGTGTAGGCATGATGAAAGAGGTCTTTACTCACCTCCAGGGGTTTAATCTTAAAGCTATATGTTTTAAACTTGAGTAAGGTTCAGCGATTCAGCATTAAATGGCCCATTCAGAATGACTGGCTCTGTTGTCCATGCTGTGTATTTCGAATCAGGTAATACTGCTGCTGAACCTGGGCATCACTGTAGTTGCCTCCAGGTGAGTATGAACTATTATGACCTGGTAAAAAAAGTGAGCTCCTCAGGAAATTGCCCTAGATGAGTATCTGGGTCCATTGAAGGGATAGGTATAAAATTCTGGGTAAGAATTTCTTGTTCTTACAAAAGGAAAAACGGGAGGTGTTGTGCACAGCTACCTTGTCGCAGGTCTGAAGATGGCTTTCCTACTGCCACCTTCCATGGGGCTACACATAAATTAAAGGTCTCCTGAAAGGGAACAAATGCCTTGGTTTTGTGTGCAGTGGGTTTCATGTGGCTGTTTCTGCTTGCCTCAGTAGAGACATCATTGATGATGACCCTTAAGAAAACGTGTCGTGAATTTACAGGAATTGGAGCATTGCCAAAGCTGTTTCTACACAGAAGAAAGGATGATGAAATTAAGGATCTATTAATCCAATACAGAATTCTCAGGAACAGCACAGGGAAACTGTAGTCAGTTGGGCCCCTCTGTGGGACCAGAAGGATTTGAGTCATGGCTCTGCACGGAGCTTTCTGAAAAGAAGTCTCAGAGCTATTCACAAGCTTCAAAACAAATAATCTCTCTGCTGACATCTGACATCATGCCTCCAAGGTACAGTGGTCCCAGGGGTGGTTGTTAAATGATAGCAGGATGGATTGTGTTTCATCCTGACATGATGCTTGGATGCAGAAAATGAGCTTTTAAATGGATGCTGTGTCCCTGCACAGCCTGTGCTGCTGATTCAGAACAAAGGGGATGTCCAGGTGCTTCAGCTATTTTTTGTTCTGCTGAAGCTGTGGCTCTGCGGGCAAAGGACTTCTGTAAGTCCTTTGAATGCTTTGTCTGGTGCCTGCTTTGAATGTTTCTCATGTTTCCCTTTTTCCCCTTGTTTAACATCTTTAAGAATCTCCTCCCACACTTCCCACACAAACCTCAGTGAACTTGGCTTTGCAAACCCTGTGAAGCTCTGTGTTAGCATCCTCTTTAATAAGAAGGAACCAAGTTAGAAAAGGGCAGAGGATGCAGACCCACTAAGCAAAATGGGTTTGAGGTTTCTCAACACCTTTGAAGTCCTGGACCTTCAAGCTCTGCCTGTGGTTTAGCAGTAAGCCTTTCTCAGGCCAGAAACGGTCTTCTGGTGTTCCACTTTTTCCCTCTCAGCTTCTCTGTCTTCCATTTTTATTCTGATCCCATTTGCTAGGATTCTTTCCCTTGACTTCCACTGGCTGTGGTTCTCCCACCATCAGCCATAAGGCTGGGACTAAATCCTGCCTCACAAACTGACTCTCACAGCCTACAACAGTTTACCCACAAGAAAATCTTCTTTTTCTGATTCAAGTTAAAGCAGGCCTGGAAAAACACCCTATAATGGCTGAAAGGCTTACACCAGTATCCACAGTCAGAACACCACCACAGAGTTAACTAAACCAGCTTGTGAGTGCTGCATTGCTGCTGCATGCAGTGGGAATATGCATGCAAGGTCTTTGGCACTGTACTCCTGAATGCAAACTGAAGTTCCAGAGCGTTTTTGGGCTCCTCTGCCCCTGAGGTCCTTAGCAAAGACAAGCAGCTAAGGGCACTTGCTGAAATTTGAATCTTTTCTCGGTTTGCTTGCTCCCCCCTCGAGTGGTAAGAGGCATTGCTAGAGCTAAAACTTATCTTGGTTTAGCCCATGGTAATTAACAGAAGCAACTTCATCCTTTAATCACATACATTTCTCTTGAGGTAGTGAACAGCAATGAACTTGGGTTTAGAGAGGAAGGGAAAAAGGTGATTGTCTGGTTTTGAAATGAAAGGAGGAATTTAGCTAGTAATTAGTCAAGTGAGAAGCTGGTCCTGTCTGTCTTTAATATTCCAAAGTGGTATTTGATGTAAATCCTTCCCCAGAGTTCATTACATTAGCTCTTAGCTCAACCCGAGCACGCTGAGCACCAAGTTCCGTGTGCAGCACATTTTATAACCAAGTAGAATGACGTCATCCTGGTGATCCTGCAGCTCCCTAGTTCCTTGGGAGGAGGCAGGGCTTTGTCTTCAGCCTAAAGATGAAGAAGAATATGTTTGATGAGATTCCCTTGGTACTTGCAGTGTGGAATGTGTGAGGAATATTGCTTTGCACCTCCAGCAAGCACTGTCCGCTTTTCCTTTAAAAAAAAGTTCCTTTGTTTGTAATATTTGTCCTCACAGAGATTGAAATTTTTCCTTTATGGCTCCCTAAGGCTTTACCAGACTTTACCCGCTGAGCCCTTCTGCAGGCAGGTAAAACACCTTGTGGGGAAGCACAGTGGCCTCTTGGTGCCCACCCTGTGGGAAACCCTGGCCTGGATTGGGGTGCTGCTGCTGAGAGCTCCGGGTTGAACTGTGCTGACTTACAAAAAAAGTGGGAAGAGACATTTAGAAAGGGGATGCTTGCCTGACCGTTTGTCACTGCCGCTCCACAGAGATGCTGGTCACTGCTCCTGTGAAGCCAGAAATCTCTCCTCCCTCACCACCTCGTCCTGACCTGGCGGGAGAGCTGAGTCCCCTCGGCGTGTGCACACGGAGTCCCAGCGCCTGTCCCCAGCAGCGGGCGGTGCCAGCTATTTCAGACGCTGTTTACAGTAAGTCAGTCGGACTGCAATGAAATAGCATGAATGTAAGTGCTAAGGAACGGGCAGGATGCCCAGCCACCCCACCAGGGCTGGGAACAGCAGGCTTAACATCAGGCTCAGCTTTTTGGGATGGTTAGGGAGAAACGCTCCTCCTGTGTGAACAGACCGTTCTCAGGACATCATGAGAGCACAATGAAATTCCTCACCATAGCACCAAACCTTAACAGTGAGCAGCCTCTCCCAGCCCCTGAAAATCCATGTTAGCAGACTGAGTGCAAATATGCTGTCCCCTGTAAGTACAAATCTCTGCCAAGCCAAGGTCAGAAAGCAGAAAGTCTTAGCTGCTCTATCATGCCAGGAACAAAAAAAGAAAGAAAACAAAAAGCCTTGTTTCAAAATAAGCTGTTTTAAATAGACAAGTGTTCTTTGAACCACATCAGAGTACATACCTAACAACATTTGTTAGGTAAATACCAGTGAGATGTTTAAGTCTGGCTCAGTATGCATTAGCGGAGTGGTATTTGTGTTGCTTTCGTTGTAACAAGAGACAGTGGTGTTTTAGGTGGCCTGAAAAAAGGGACTTTGGAGAATATTTTCCCCACTTAGCATCCCATAGAGGAACATCTGCCCACCAGTAGCACCACCTCAGGACACGGAAGTAAAAATCTTCCCAATGCACCGATCTTGCTGAATTTATACTTCTTTCATCAGTTTAGTTCAGCTCAAAATCTGCCTCTTAGGTGCCATCTATTACCCACAGGTCCACCTCTTAGATCATTCTGGCTTTCTGAAGGAAACTTGCCCCCAGACTGGTCACAGTTACATCATCACATTATTATCCTGGAAATGCCATAGTGCCGTAGCTGAGAAAAGTTCAGACCTGTTACCACCACTTCTGATCAGCTGCTCCCCAAATTTAGATTTTCTTTACTTTGCTGCTAGTGCTGCAAGCACAGAGACCCCCCTGCACAGTCCTGCTCTTCACAGCTTCCCAACTGTGCTGACACAGCTAGACAGATGCATGAGCATCACACCGATAGCCACAGAGGGACCAGGAGTCTAAAAGCCAATGGTTGCTTTTCCATGGGCAGCAAAAGTAAAAAGTAATATGAATTTCTAATTTAAACAGACCTTTGTATTTTTGTCTATCCTTTGACCCTTCAGGTTATTTAACTGTTTTAAGAGCCAGATATTAACTAATGCACAGACAGAGGAACGCAAAGCAAGAGAACAGGTTGTAACAATGATGCTGAATTTAAATTCTCCACCAGGAACAGGGGTTTTCTTTTACATCTGGCAGGCTCTGAGGAAGTCAGGCTGCTCTTAAGTGTCCTTTCCTGTATGTCAATACAAATGATCTCTTAGGGCAAGCTCAGAAATTTTTTGCTTAATAAATCATCGCTGTAGACCACATGCTTCCATGTATGGGAAGCAATGTGACCTCCTTCTCCTTGCCCTTGTGGGGTGTTGGACAGGAGGAAAGGTCATGCTCTGTGGAACCCAAGGGGGAAAGCTGCAGTTGATAAATTGGGCTTGAGCTACCCCAAAGTCAGGCTGTTGAAGTCAAGGTGAGGCTCTGCAGGCAAAAGTGACAGCTAGGCTTTTATCTGTGTGCCATGGCATCACAGGTCAATACTGTGACTTCTTTCTCTGCTTTAAAGCTTTCATGTCAGAGGAATCAAAGCCCCCTACCTCCCCTTCCCAAATTGCCTCCAGTTAATAATAGCATGAACAGTAGTTAGCCCAGGTTTGAAAGAGGCTTTGATGAGACACTGCTCTTTGATAATCCATTTCAAGGGCAGGAGGCAAAGTGTTTACTTTGCTTGGAAGAGGATCCTGATGAGCAATTTGCTTGTCTTTTGCTGAGGCCAAGCAGAGCTTTGTTACCTCCAGAACACGGAGACTGCAGAGGTGGTTTACAGCTATTGCTCTCTACCTCTGGCTATTTCTTTGCCTTGTGCAAGAACAGAAGTTCTGGTAGGTAGGCACAGCAGCCTGTGCCTACCTACCAGTAACAACTGCCTCTGCCCTGAGCCTTAGCAACCATCCGCTCCCCAGCTTTTCCTGCCTTGGCTGTCCTGGGAGGAACTGAGGAATAAGAAGTGCGGTGAAACCCAGAGTGCAGCTGGCCCAGAGGCGACAGAGAGCTGCAGCTTCATGAATACCTGAGCCCTCCTAACCATGCACTGGACCCAAAAGAGCCAAACATGCATGTCAGGCTTCAGGTTGGGCTGGCCAGCCCAACTGGTGGTGGGCCAAACTGCAAGACATGAAAGGATTTAGTCTTATGATACTGAAGCTCTCTCACAGCCTAGGCTTGTACTAAATGCACTGGGTGCTTTCCTGAAGGCAGGAAAATCCATACCAAAGTACTGAAGGCAAGCAGGGCTGCTGCCTACTCTTGCTTCAAAAAAGTTTTACAAACTCAGGTTATGAACAGCAAGGCTACTCAGTGTTCACTTCATCAAGTGTTTCATTACCCAGGCTGTGAAATATATCTGACTCTCACTGCATGGGCACCATAAATAGGTTTACTCCAGCAGACTAGCTACAGTTTTCAGCTCAGGAGGGGGTTAGGGCAGGGCAGCAGCTGGGGTGGCCCAGGCATTTCCTGACCATGTGCTTTCCAACGCTGTAGGTGGAACATAAGGAATTTTGTTTAGAGACTGAGAGGAAAATTGAGTGGATCCAACTGTCTGCAAATACCTTGTCCCAACAGACGGGCTCTACATGGTTCAGCCCAGCTTGGATGGCCAGTGTCCAAGCAGGTGGATTTGGGAGCTGTGGACCACCAGCTCCAGGGATCAGGATCACTTCGCATCACTCCAGCGAGGCCGGTGGAAACCTGGCAGGCACGGAGAGCTGGTGGCTCTGAGTGAGCCGTGCCCAGAGCAGAGCCCAGGGGGACAGGCCCCGCTCCCCAACCCAGTAGCAGGGTCTTATTCACATGTTTAATTTTGCAGGATCGAGCGCTTGTTACCGAAGGGAGACGCACCAGGCAAGCAGGTGTTGCACAAGTTAGCGGCGTCTGGGAGAGGGCTGCCGGCAGCAAGATGAGCCACGCAGAGCTACGGCCGGAAAGGCCCTTCCGCCGCCCGGCCGGCGGTCAGGTAGGGTACGGGGCGTGGTGGCCTTGGGTTTGGCCGATTACTTCCCGAGCCGGCCGCCTCCTCCAACGCGGGCGCAGCCTCGGCGCCTCCCGAAGACCTCCGGGCGCCTCCGCAGCCGCCATTTCCCCCGGGACAGGCGGCAGGAGGGCTGGCGGCCGCCGGCGCTCACGCCGCCCCACGCGTGGCCGGCGGCTGGCGGGGACCCGGGGCCAAGCTTCCACCCGGGGTAAAACGCGAGTCGTCTCCCCCGCCCGCGGCTGCTGTCTCGGCGAGCCCTGAGCCACTGCCGCACTGGCGGAGGGAAGGCAGCGCCTGCCTTGCCGTAAGGTCATGTTTGTTAGACCGCAGAGAGCGCCGGCCCCGCCCGCCCGGGCAGGAAGCGGCGCTGGGCGGCCTCTCCCGGTGGGGCGGGGGCTCGACTCGGCAGCGGCCGCAGGAAATGGCGGCGGCAGCACGAGGTGAGGTGGGCGCGGGTGCCCCGTGGTGGCAGGGGGTGCCTGGGCCACTGCTCCGGCGTAGCGTCACCACCGCGCTGCCCGCGGCGGGAGAGCGGTTGTGACGGCGAAGCTGAGCACCGGCCCGCTGTGGGGGGTGAGGCGCGAGCACGCGGGGGGGTGGAGGGGGCGTAGGGCCCTGGCGGCGTGGGGAGGTCTCGGCCTCTTCCCGTCAGAGCGGGTCCCTGCGAGGCCCGGCTTCTCTGGCGCTGCCTCCTGCCTGTGTCTGTCCTCACTGCCCGTGTATCGCCTCGCAGGATCTGCCGTCGTGATGTGCATCTCGCGTGGAAACCCCCGCGGCCGTTGCCAGGCCGGGGCCTGCGAAGAGGCGCCGCTGCCCGCAACCCTTTTCCCCGCGCGGCAGGTGAGCGCCGCCTGTCCCCACGCCGGCTTCCCCTGGGTCTGGGCTTAGAGGGGCAGGGGACCTGCTCCTGCCCTCCTCAGCCTTTCTGCTGCTGCGCTCAAGCCACAGCTCTGCGCCCGCAGAAAAGCGCGTCCGTTCAGCTCCAGCTGTGCCAAAGCTCCCTTCTGAAGGCAGAGAGCGCAGCGCTCAGCCATTTTGTGCAGCATTCCTGCCCGCGGTGTTTGCCTGCCGAAAGCTGATCGCATAGGACGGCTTGGAAACAGTATCGGTTGAGGGAAGATAGCCCAGTCCCGGTATATACTGGCGGCTGAGTGCGCCAGCACAGATGGAACGGAGAGAAAAATTAGCAGAAAGTCCGCGACGTGTATGTGCAGTGAGTCAGAGCAGTGTGGGTGCTGCGCGGACCCGGCCGTTTGCCGTGCATTGCTAATGAACGATGCAGGTTACTGCGGAAAAGCAGCTGGGCGGTTACAGAGATGGAGCCGTTTGAGGGCAGGAATAGGGATTTGCCTTCCAGGCTGGGTAGTCAAGCTCTGCAGCCCCCCACCCAGGAGGGCACAGTCAGTTCCCCAGACTTCCCAGTTTTTTTACAGAGATTCATCTGGAGGACTAAGAAAGTGGAGCCAGTAACATTATGCTGACTCCACTGATACTATCCTCCTAAATTAAATGGTGGAAGAACAAGGCCTGCCTATGAGGTAAAGTCAGGACCTACTTCGTCTACCTACAAGGTTTTAATGGCAATTATCAGGAACAAGCTAAAAGGCGTTTCTGTAGAAAATAGTGGGGGTGTTTGGTTTGAATTTGGTATCATCTCACCCGTATGTTTTTGCTCACAGGCCCGCAGGTCCCTTTGTTCCTGGTCCAGGACTGCCTGAGGAGGAATGCTGGCCATGCAGAAGGGTCATGGTAACCAGTTTGGGAATTGTAAGTGTTTAGCTGTGACACTGCAAACCAGCCTCCGTAACCCGTGGGCCCTTGTGCATGTGCTTTGTGTGATGCCCTCCGGTGGCAGCAACATGTACTGATACTTTAAATCAAGAAGGGAACTGCAAAAAGTGTTTCTTTTTGCCCAGCCTAAAGGGGTTTGAGGGTAACTCCTGCTCAGGCCCAGCACCTATGGGCAGCTCTTGCAAGGTCCCCAGTTAGCAGCTGGGTGAGGGACGACTGGGGCTTCCCATCTGTTGGCAGTTCTGCTGCTGCAAGCTCCGTGGGGCCGCACAGATCACTGCTGTGAATCAGGGCAGCCTGTGGGGTTCAGGTGGCCGATACCAGATCTGTGACACCAGAGCTTTAGGCATGAGCTTCTGTCCTTCACAGAATGTGAATTTTGCTGTTGCCAGTAAATGCATATAGTGAAAAGGAACAGCAAGATACATGCCAGCAGGTACCAGGAAAAATGTATCTTGCAGCACATAACTCACTGTCAAAGACAAGGACAGCTTGTTTATAACTGGCTGCTGTCCTTCCATGCGATTATTGTAGATAGGCCAGGGATGAAGACTGGTTTTGCCTCATCTGCAACACATATCAATGCAAAGAAATAGATCTCAGATTGACAGCTCAATACAGTTCTCTGAGACAAGCGCTAGTCCCAAGATTCCAGATGTAGGCAATACACTTGGCCTTAAGTCTGCCCTGGGGTATGCTGCTAATGCCCTTTTTCCTGTCAGTTACACCTTCCAGTGCTGTACAGGGTTTGGCCCTCACAGTCTTACAGAAGTATTGTGTTTGTCCCTGGCTGGCAGACCTGTGCTGAACGATGTGGTTGATGTGGACTTCCAGCCTGGGTACTGTACTGGTCTGATCCATAGAGTGTAGTGTAGGTGGTGGCGGCTTCCTCATAAAGGGATTACATTAAGGTAACTCACGGTGACAGCTGGCTTTAAACAATTCAGGTAGTTCATGCCTTTTCCTTTGCTGTATACATATTTAAGTGACAGGGTTGGGATTTCTAAGGGAGAAAATGCTTGGGTTATTGCTGACAGGTAGAGCCTTGCCTTTATTAAATAGAAGCATGCAAACTCATTTCCTGTATTGTTCTTAACCTAGTGGCCAATTACTGCTTACTTGTTTTTTTTTCCAGATAATTCTGTTGCTGCCGTAGCTGTTCTGTACCATGCCTGGTGATGAGCATCGTACTTGCTCAGCAGGCTGCTCCATGCTCAGTCATGAGGCCTGCGTTGATCAAGTGAGAATGTAGTGATGGAGCCGTTTGGTACCCAGAGTCCTGCTCCAAGGGTATCAGGAGTACCTTGTGTTTGGCTCAGAAAATCTGTCCTTGCAGCAGTCCTGCTGGAGGGTTGTGATTCTTAACTCCTAAGGCAATTCACCAGTTGAAAATTTTGGATTGGATTCTTGTACCATCTGGGGTGAACGGCTAATCCTGGCACCAGGATACAGGTATGGCTTAAACACCTGATATGGAAACTGTTGGTTGGGAGCAGTAGGACATAACAGAACATTGGCATTCATCAGAATCGTTGGGTTCACCAGCTGTCTTTCTGTGTTAAAGGCTTTGTTGGGAGGTTCAGACATCCTCATACCTGTGCTCTGATCCTTTTCTGTCTTAACTTTTTCAGATAACCTACTTGAAGAGTGTGGCTGTCAGTTTTTGGCAGACAAAGGTAAAGCATGTTCCAGCAGGTGGAAGTTGGACCCTGAATCAAGGCATACATTTTTAAGAAGAAAGAAAAATGTGTTAAAACAAGTTGGGTGGTGCCATGTCACCACTTCATTCCCTAGCAGAGGAGCTGTGTGCTTTTTTGTGTAAGGACGGTGTATACTGCTGCTTGTTTCCAGATATCCCCTAGAATGGAAACTTGAACCAGGGATTTTTGTAAAGAGTGTGCAATAAATCTATAGAAAAAGCCTCTCTCTTAATGAGTCTTGATTGAATTCAGGTATTCTGACATACACGAACGAGACTGCTAACAGCTAGACAAGCCTGCTTGACAAGCAGTGCCTTGCCTGTCTGACTGCTGTCTGGAAACAAAGCCTAAATGAGGACATTTCAGCTGAGGGCTGGGCCAGCCCCGATGGACATGCAAAGCTTCAAGGACATTCCATCAGGGTGAGAAGCCATTGGTGCTGAGGGGGAGAGCAGATCTGTGAATGGGGGGATGCACCCAGGTGGAGGTGAGCTGGGCCAAAAAGAAAAAGCTAAAAATGACACTGGAGATTTCTCTGTGGGGCAATCAAGCACTGCCCAAGGCCTTGGCTCCTTGGTTTGTTTTTTTCCCTGGATGAATGAAAGAGGCATGGGCATTCTGTAAAAATGTCATTTAATGTTTGAGACTTGCAGCACATGCTTGGGTATTCCAGAGTACGGGGTAGGTGCTAACAGTTCACACATAAGGGAGGAGCATTTGATTATCTTGTGTCACAGACTTCACATAGTGACAAGAACACTTCATTGTGAAAGCAGCTTCATGGTTGGAGTGTTTCCAGCACTGTCTAGCAGCTGTACAGTGATTGTGCCTTTGCTATTTTTGTTTTTCTTTGAATTTTTAGCTCTTCAGCAGATGGAAGAGTGGAATTAATGATTGCTCTGGAACTGGGGAGTTCCCTAGGCATCAGATGGGTATTGGGGAACCCTGTGATCCAGCCGCCACTTGCTGCTTGGTGACAATGTCACCTCTGAAGAGGATGGTATGCATTTCTAACAGAAGAATTCTGGGATGCTGATGGGTCTTGTGACCATAATGGTTTTCTGCTTTGCTCTTTTCTTGGGAGTGAGCTGGTTTACCAGGAGTGTGATGGAATAGTTCTGGAAGAGTACATTACTCAATGCAGGTTACTTGTAGAGGTGGCAGCTGCAGAACAGAGTTATGGGAGGGCTGTCCATGAGGGTACTGCAATTCCAGTATGTATCTGTAGGATACCAGGTGTCTCCAAAGCAAAGCAGGGGTGGACATAATGCTGGAAGTGTGAGTTGAATGTGTAAAGGTGCTGAGCAATATCTGCATTGAAAAATGACAGTCTGCAGTTCTCATAGTCCAGCAGGACACCAATCCTTCTGGGGGGAATAGTGATTCTGATGTCTGGCGTCATCCCGCTGTGCAGGAACTCAAACTTGTGTCTGTAGGCAAGAGATGGACAGAGAACCTGAGAACACCCTGGCTGTTCTCAAAGGGAAAGGCTTTGTGCTCACAGGTGTGATGCAGGGAATCCTCCCTGCTTCACAGTCCCACTGATCCTGTGTGCCCTGTGGTTACTGCTCCAGTCCCAGCTGCTTTGCTGGGCAATGGCTGTTTACCAAGGCATGGTGTGCTTGGCACTTACACACAGCCCAATCCGGCAGTGTTTAGACCTGCAGCCTGTGTAAAAGGACTCTCACTTCATACCCCAGAGTATGGATGAGTGGATGGATGGTAGCCTTTCAATATGGACAAGGTCAGAGCATGCCATGGGACTTTGCATTATTTTCCCCTGTCCCAGAGGGTAGTGTGGGTGTCCTGTGCATCACAGGGTGCCCTCTTGAAACTAGGTATAGCCTGAAGTTGTCTCTTCCTCCATGAAGGAGCTGTGCTCTCTTAGGGCTGTTAGGCTTGCCCCAGAACAACGCTTGCCCCCTTGGCATTGCCCTGGATAGCTATCCACATGCCAAGGAGCGTTTGCAGGATGACTCAGTCCTGTGCTTCCAGGCCCTGCTGTGCCAGTCAGCTATGGGAACTGCTCATGCCCACCTTCCTTCACAGCAGCATAACCCCTTGGGCAGAGGCTGCCTGACTCATAGTGTGGCTAGGCATTCTCTGGACTATTTGACATCGCTTGTCAAAGCACTCTCTCTAAATGACACTTCTGGCTGATTTTCTTACTAGACTTCCTGGCTCAGCCAGGGCAGCGTTGATGGGGAAGTTCCAGTTTTCAGGCCTACATTTACTAGAGGGGGTGATGTCACAGATTCATAGGGATCTTTTAATTGTGATTCTTGGACTCTAGATTTTTGGAGGCCAGGAAGGTCCTCTGTACTTAGGCAGCTTTGTCATGAGGGTAGCCCTCTCCTTCCCTACCTAGTCACTGTTTGAGTAATGCTGAGGTCCTTTGACAGTTACTCAGACAGCTCTCCCTAGTGTGGCATACTGCAATTGAGAAAGTGAGATATTCATGGGAATGTGCCTTTCTGAGCAGAAATGAGAAGATTTATTCAGCTGAAGCGAGTTATCTGCATTTCATAAGGGCCAGCCTCTTCACTAACTACCTCCTCCACCCACACCACTCAAACCTGAGAAAGTTTCCCTGCAGAAATGGATATGACAGTGACTCAAACTGAGCAATGGCCCAGCTCTCCTTCCTCTCTGAAGTCCATGCTCATTGCTGCAGAAGAATGAGAACAAACCCCAATGTACCTCTTAGCTCAGCATAGCAAGGAAATCAAATTAGCCTGCCTGTAGTGTATGGGCGAGTCATTAGCTTTAGTGGGTTTGGTCTCATTAAGTGGCATTTCTTGCTGCGTGGGAGGCAGATGCCAGCACTGCTAAGGACTCTGGCTGTGCAGCAGGCCAGCTGCTGGGGAGACCGTCAGGCACAGGGGGAGGAGTGTATGCTCCAGCCAAGTGAGCTGCGTCTAAAACCTCTCCCTGTGTGGCAGCAGACAGGCAGATCTGGGCCTGTGCTATGCCATCCTTAGGTTTGGTGGTGTCCAGGTGCCTTGCTCAAGAGGACCCAGCAACACCCTGCCAATTCTTGCAGGCTGAGCAGTGAGCTGTTCAGAGGAGCAGCAGGGATAACTTGGGGGTGCTGGGGTGGTGACTTGTTTTCTTGTGTCTGGATGTTTCACAGAGTGCCTGAATCAAAGGCAATGATGCCAATACAACAGTCTGGCGGAGAGCCAACAGGTTCAACCGTGGTATAAGGGAGCTGGCACTTCTGCGGTCAGGCATTGCTGTGCAGTACTTCCATGGGTAGGGAGAGACCAAAACCAGTTGCATACAACTGGGTTTAGCCAGATAGGTAGTCCTTAGGTTACATGGATCTATTATTGTCTGTCTTCCTACAGGAATTTTGGTGACCTAAACCAAGGCCTTTACAGCTAACTTCTATAATGCAGGTTTTATTCAGCTTTGTTCCTGGGACTGTGTACTTCAAGGTGAGGATGCCATTAAGCAGGAGGATTTGGTTAAAGGTTCCAGTATCCTTCCAACACCAGTTCACAGTTACCAGCAGTGGAATGTCAGAGGCTCCTGGTTAAATGCTTGGTCTGGGCTTTTATATAAAATCTATCTCTGCCCTCTGCAAGTGGGAGCTTTGTGCTGCTCTGCTTGCAGGTGTGCATGTAGGAGATGGCCTGTAGCCTGCGCAGCCCTTACCTCGATGGTGTGAGGATATGTCTCATGCACCAGGATGAGTTGTTTGCCCCCAGGTAACCATGTCTCGGAGTGTTCTCGAAAGCCACGCCGATCCTGTACTCTGTATCTTCCTCGACTTCCACCTCCCAGTAATGTTTTCCTGGGAATGGGATCAGGCTGCCCAGGATCCCAATACACCTATGAGAGACAGACAGGAGGACATGCTTTGGCAGGGACTCTCTGCAATGCTCTTAACAATGTTTAGGAATAATGTACCTGGACATGACACAGCAATAAACAAAGGCCACTTTTGCTGTCTCCTTAGTGTACCATGGATTTTTTTTGCCTGCAACAGAGTCCACATGCCAAGGACCTGACACAGAACATGTGGGTTTCTTTACCTGTTCTTACCTGTGTGCACCTTGTATCAGTGAGTGCCCTGGACACTTCCAGAAGTAGGGAGAATCCTGTGCTACCTGGATTTTCTGGGAAAGTTAATACTTGCTAGAAAAGAAAGTGCTCTGGTGAAACCCCAGTGTAGCAGGGGAAAAAGCCTACGGATTTTGTATTTTCTTCCCAAACTGCCCAGGGCTTTAAATGTCACTCACCATCAGGAACCATCAGCATTGTAACAGCATGAAACTCCTGGGGCAGCTGGGGAGGAGGAAACCTGCCTGTGCTGTGTTTGGGGAGACCAGCAGGAACTGAACACAGTAGGAGAGCTTGGAATATGTTTAGGTACCTGGGCCGTAGAAAGTTTTAACAGTAGACTCTGATTCCTAGCCTTTATGATAGGAATCATGTAGAAGATGACTCTTCAAAATGATGTGTAGAAGAGATGAAGACAATATGTCACAGAGGGACCCTTCAGCTTGATTTACAGGCAGTCTCACAGTCAAAGGAGCTGGACGCTCTGAAACTGCAAGTCTTTCTGAAGCAAGAAAGTTGGGCAAAATAACCCATGCCAAATGCCTCTGAAACACCCTAACTCAATTTAAGAAGACATCATGAATTCTGTAAGACCTCACCCAGCTTTTCCTCAGGAAAAGTACATGGCACAGTAGCTGTCATTACTGCACCATGGGGGACTGGGGATTTCAAAACACCTTCAATTTTGGCTGGGGAGTCACAAACAGCTTCTATGTTTCTGTGGTAGAGTCATCTAAAGTTGTAAATTACAAAGGCAAAGGATGTTACTGGCAGACACTGAGCTTGTCTGCTCCTAGGTAGTCTGAGGAAGCTGCCCTTGGCATTTGGAGGGCCTGATGTGTAAGGACAGACATGCATAGCAAGACAGCTGTACTCTTGCAGCTATTGCTGTGCCACCTCAGCAGCAATCCCTCAAAGCGAGCGTACAGTTCATTACAAGAGCATGTAGATGTCGGAAATAGCTTAAAGGCTGCTGAAATCTGGACTCAAAGGCTATGATGCTACAGCTTGAGAAGGAAAAGGAATGATGCAAACTGGATGGGTAAACATCTGTGAATAAAGTATTACCATAGTGATGAGAGATACAAAGCCACCAAGGCAGTCTTGAGGCAGACTTCAGAGCTGCTGAGGTTAGGAAAAATATTAGTCTTTCACAGATCACAAACTTCAGAAAGGAGAGTTTGCCATGTAATTTCCTTGTGTATGAGTGTTAGCCATTTCAGCTAAGGAGCTTTTTGCTTTTTTCTTTCTCTCTTTTTTTTTTTTCTTTTTTTTCCCCCCACAGTATCATCGCATGAAAGAGGCTTCTGAGAGTTCACAGTGGCATCAAAAACTCAGCCTCAGAGTTCAGAATGAGATGACTGCCAGCTCTGGTTGTTCATGTGTAACATAAAAGCACCCTGTGGAGGTGGGATGAAATCCCATTTAGGCTTATCTTGATGACTTTATTGGAGAAAATCTTGTATCTCCTGGTTCTTGCCTACTGAGCCATCTAGTAGCGTTGTGTTTCCATGAAGAGACTAAGTTGCAGACCTGTATTATTTTGTGTCTGCAGAAGCCTCTCCTGGTTAGGTGTTGTTTCTGTGGTTCTGTCTGGAAACACATACTTTGGTGAGCTAAGTCTCTCATTTCAATGGAAAAGGGCCTAGTTGTGTTTTGAAAGTAAAATCCATAGGACCAAATAGTATCAGCTAGGTCTTTCAGCATGAAGCAGGTATTCAGATCCTTAGCATTTGCTTTGTACTTAAACACCTGTTTGAATTTAGCTTAAGGTGCCCAGCATATGTAAGCAGGCTTTTATGTAATGGTGGCTGGCTGTATCTGTAATCCCTTTATGAACTTGCATTGACTTACCAGTGATGCTTAAGTTCCAAAGAGCAGCTAGAGAGATTTAAACTCACAAAATCAATGAGAGCTGCTGCAAGCCCCATTAGACACTTCCTAACAGCTATTAAAAAAAACACCCAAACCTAACAACAATCCAGACAGTCCAACTGTGCTTTGAACTAGAGCTGTATTAATATTATAAAGTGTTGGATTAATTTTTTTCTTGTGACATTTTTCTCTTTGGGGGGGAGAGGGGCAAAACTCTAGAGATTTAAATAGGAAGAAGGTGTTGGAATTTAATAGAAACTGGTGCAGACATCATGCACAGGGAGATGTTGTAGATAATGTGTATTAGACCCTTAGACACTCTCAGAAAAGAGCAGAAAGCCTCAGGGAGTTCAGTAACAGTGTTCAGGAATGATACCCCTGTGGAACTGTGAGGCTTGGATAAAGAGATACAGAGGTCTACTCTGCAAGGACCTATGGGGAAAGTCTACCATTTCAAACTGAATAGTTATCTTAGGAGCCCAACTTGAAATACCTTAAAAGAAATCTGATTTTTCTAAAAGATGAGTAATCCATATTTTAAAAGGACAAATAGCAGCAAACCTTTTTAGTGGATTTAAATTCAAGCTAGGGGTGTGTCATGGGCAAAGCAGCACAAACCACATGCATTAGTTGCAACTGAAATACCTTGTAAAGCTGTTATCATAGATGGGCAGATCACACTCTGGGTTTTCCAGTTCATCACATGCAATTGTAAATCCATCATCTAGAATCGCCAGTAAAGGATGGGCTGTGTCCTCATTAAGGTAGAAGTAGGTGCCTATAAGAGAAGAAATAACTTCAGTAACTCTTTATGGCATTAGGGTTTGCAGCAAGAGTGTGGTGAGATGTTTGGGTTCACAAAAGGATTAATCAGTGCTTTGGAAGGACTCTGTGGCTGATATCCAGAGGACAAGGTTGTCCATTTGGAATTTTTCAAATAACAGGGTGTTTTACACCTTAACACTGTTCAGTTACAGCACTGGGAAAAGCAGAATAGGGGCTTTAACCTGGTTTTGAACCCAGCCAGGGCTCTACGCCCAGCATTGCACAGGAAGTAGCTATTCACAGATGAGGGGTTCTCCCTGCAATGGACTGTCTGGTTTCAAGTCATCTTCCTCAGAGCTGAAGTAATCTATGTTTAATCACTGAAAGAAGAGGAGCTTAAAGGTCTCCCTATGTCTCCACTCCTCCACATCAATGCCAGGCACAGTCTGAAGAGAAAGAACTTCTACAAAGATGCCCTGTGCAGCATCCCTCATGCTACAGCACCTCCTCATCAGATCAGCCCTCAGAGAGGTAAGCCAGCAAAGCCATCCCAGGGTAAAAGCAGTTCTGCCTTTCTCCCCTCAGCGCCTTCACAAAGCAGGCCTGACGCACTGCACTGATGAGCAGCCACGTGCGTCACAGCTGCTGTTTGTAGTTTGTGTATCCACCCCAGCAAGTAAGAATCAAAGGTCATTCCCAGTGTTGGAGGTAAGCACTTGCAGCTGACAGATCAATTTACATCAGCTGTTTGCATAATGTAGACTCAGAGAAGATAAATCTCTCCAAATGAAATCATTATAATCAAACTGCAAGTTACTTCAATGCAAATACAATACAAACAATGACAGGGCAATTACAGGCATGTGCTGCTGAAAACAAACACATGCTGTGCAAGCAGGATTGGCAATTTCAAATATTGAGTTTAAGCAGTTGAAATACACACAAACACCAGTAATGCAGTGACAACCTTCCTCTCCAGGGATTTAAGAATGACTTTTTTTTTTAATGTGGTGTCTGGGAAGCAGACAGTTTTCTTACTGAAATGGAAACTTGCAGGTTAATGGCGTTGTGGTCAGATTGCTGAACAAGCACAGTTTGCCAATCTCTCAAAGAGGGTAACTGCAGCAGAGACACAGGTATGGTGTGAATGCAGCTGTGAGTGATGAGGGAGGTTTGAGACACCCCAATGAAGTTGCAGTATCATTATAGCTGTGGTAAAGATGAAAACAGTTGTCTGGCTATAAATCATTAAAATAAGCTTTGATTAGATAGTTGGGAAGAGAGAGGGCTTCCAACTTCCCTTTGGGGGAGAAGGTAAATCCTTGCCCAGTGTGCACTGAGAGCAGAGATGATAATGCTTTGTCAGTTACCAAAAGCAAAGCTTCCAGCTGAAAGTTAGACTGCCTTTTTCCTCATGAATAAGGGAAACCAGCCATCAGAGCTTCCCCAGCTTTGCTGGAGATGTTCTAATACATACACAGGAATATTTTATGTATCCAAATGACTCTAGAAAGTGCTGACTGTCTCAGCCATACTTTTCAGCAACAGCAACATTACAAGGTAATCTCTGAAGTAAAGTAAAATCACACTACAACTTTCCTCAGTGGTATGCTGGTACTTGGCAAGCTGGCAACATCTGGGGGTGTTGGGTTGATCTAGTCTTTTAAAATGTGTAGAAATTAGTAACTTTCAAGTATCAAATGTACTGGACAGAAATAATTTTGAATTACAGAGCTAAAGCAATGCACTTATTGTTACAAAAAGTGGGTTTTTTCATTCCTGAAAGGTTACCAGGTGTGTAATTAGATGTAAGAGATTAGGACCTGATCCAGAGGCCATTGAAATCAGCAGGAATCTTTCTGTTGAGATAATAGATGCCATAATAGGCTGCTGGAGTTGTTCTGAGCTGCACAGTACCTGTGGTGTGTAACAGGACAGGTTCACTTCTTTCACTGGAACCACCCAGGTTTAGAGCTCTAACACAGATGCGATAGCTTTGTCTTGGCTGGAGATGAACTAGGACTTCACAGTTAGGAATCCCAACAATAGATCTACAGGAAATAAATCCATGGAAAATGACAGGGTAGAGAGCAAAGGTATGCCTTTCAGATTATTATTCTGAACACAAAGAAGAAATTACATGGGTTTCTCTTGTAACCCATCAACAAACCTTTACCTTGTAGTTAGTTGTCAGTAGTGGGGGTAACAGATAGTCTGGGACAGACTATGTAGCTTTTTACATTTGCTTCTGTCCTTTTCCCATACCCTGCACAGTCATTTGTGATTAAAATTTACACAGTTAATTTTACTAACAGAAATGTTAACAAAGGTGATTTCACCAAAGGTTTATGGGTCCTTCCTTAGCCCTTCTGATGCCATGTGACATGAAATAGTTTCATCTCTACAGGTCATGGACTCGACAGAATAGTGACTCACTCAGTAACAACATCACCATTTTCTTCATCTGGGAGCTTGGACAATTCAACCATGTAGGAATCAACAGGGTTGATGTCTTTAGATTCCCAGCACACCAGTGCTGCACTTTCACAGCTTCGGATCCTTTTACTTTTTATGGTGGGTGGTGAAGGAGCTAAAAAGTAGGCAAAAGAACAATTCTGAGCTGTTGCCTGAAGATGTTTGCAACAAACATGATTTGAAGACTTATAATACAAAGGTGTTTAGTAATACTACATAGTTAAAGAAACCTGTTTCCCCAATGGACAATAAACAGCAGGCAGGGCGATTAACAGTACAATTCAAAGACTTAATTTGAACTATAAAGGTCCCAAGAGAATTAATCAGAAAAGTAACATAGATAGAGACTGATTACACATCTGTTTTCTTTCTATCATTGGTTTTAGCTTTGTCATAAAGGTGCATCTCTTCTCTGCTCCAAGATGTCAAAGACATCTGGAAGAACTGCTTAAAGATCACATTCTGATTTGTTCACTTTGATGTCAGGATTTCACAACAGAGATCCAGGGTCTGTAATTAATCTTCTTGCCATTCAGCTATTGGGAAGAACTCCTGAAGACAAGCCACACTAATCAAACTGCTTGACTGAACTTCAGAAACAAAAGGCAGCATAGCAGGTGAGTCCACAAAATATATACTGGACAGTAAAAGGAGGACTGGCATCCACCTGGCAGCACCAGTCAGTAGACTTAGATCAGAAGAAACAAAGCACCCAGAAAGCATTAGTGGCATAAAATTCAAAGATGACTGAATTTCAGCATGAAGGTCACACAGTCGTATGAATAAAATATTTTACCTGTTACATAAACTGCTCTTTCACTCGGTGGGCTGATACCAGAGGCATTTAAAGCACTGACCCAAAATTCATACTGTGTATTCGGCAGCAGATTAGTAATGGTGCAGTATGTTTCTTTGACTTTTAGTGTATGCTCTGAAATGAAAACAACAAAGCATTTACAGTGCCTTTACAGTTCCCCACCCTTACCCAAAGCTGCCTCAAATAATGGAGTTGAGGTGCCTTGTTTTGTGTGCTAAGTTCAAGAGAGCTCCTTGTGCTCTATACCCTTTGATTAGTTATCTGGCTCTTTCACCATGCCTTCCTCTAAGAAGACATAAATCAGATAATGCATCAGCTTCTGAAGGAGCTACACTGTTCAGGAAAAAATAAAAAAGCAAACCACAAACCTACCCTAAAGAAATGTCTCCCACCCGTCACTGAATTTTTTCTGAAAACACTCTGGGGATGCTGCCTGGCCAGCTCCTCTCAGCAGTGAGACAAGAGCTGAAATTACTCACTACTCATTTATCATCTTTTAAATTCTGGACAGGTTCTGCTTTCCATCCTGAACTGGCCATTTGGCACTACTGGCTTCCAGTTTTGCTGGAGAAGTGCCTGGGTGTTTTCAGTAAAACGTTCTGCAAGAATATTATTAGCAAAGGCAGTTTTGTCACAAGGCTGGGACATTTTAGGATGGTTCTGTGGTTCTTTTTTTGTGCATGTGAATGATAGGGAGTTACAGCCTAATTTTAGCACTGGGATAAACTGTAAGATGACTGCAGGGGTTTCAGTGGGTGTGCCGATAATACGATGATTTGCTCTCTAAAAATACTGTGCCTTGCAGTGGATGCAACACGTGTGTCTAAGGCAGTGCCCACCCCCAGGAAAGGAAATGCTACTGTTGAGACCTGATTCCAGCCACTGTCCCCTTCCCACTCCTGCTATCCCAGCTGCTGGCCCATCATGCCTTTACTCCTGTGACAGGTCCTGTCAGCAGCTTGGCAGACCTGGCAGGGGAAGAGTGACAAAGCTAGAGGCAGGAAATGTGGCGGCAGGTATGACAATTTTGGTGGCAGAGAGAGTGCACACAGCAATTCCAGAGGTACTCTGTACCTAACTGGCTTTGTCAGTGGGAGACTAAGGTGTCCCCTTGGGTCCGGGCCTCCTTACCCGCTTCTTCATCGCTGTACCTCTCGTTGCTCACTGGTTTGTAGCACAGTTGGTAGCACTCAACAGTGTCATCCGAGAAGAGGCCCCAACAAACTCGCAGTGAGGTGCCAGTTGCTGCATTGGGAGCCTGGGGATTGATCACAGGGGCACACGGGGCTGCAGAGGGGAAAACAGGTCAGTTTTTGAATGTATAAGCATGGGATGTTCTTCACAGGCAAACATCTTGCCTCTCACAAAGGTGTTCACATGAAACATAGGCATTGAATAGAGTCATATTCTTCCCACAGGGAGAAAAGTTAGGAGCTGAAACTGTAAATAGTTACAGATAATAATCAGGTCACTGGTGTATGAACTAGTCTTGCTTCAAATCAAAATCAGAACAACAGAACACATAAGACTCAGCCTGACCTTTCTCTGTAAACTTGACCCCCCTTGTCTCTGAGCACTGCTGTTCCTCAGTGAACAAGTACAGCCCTGCAGAAGCCAAATCTGATGTGCACTGTACTCCTGCTGACCAGCCCAAGGGCTGAGGAGTGTCTGGAGGAAATGTGAGGTAAAAAGCTGTTCAGCATGGGGTCAGCAGCACAAGCAAACAAGTAGCAAAAGCTATTTTAGTTTAAGAAAACATAATGTATGGGCATAAAAAAATGCATGCTGTTCTTTCTGACCATTTGTGATATGCCAGAAAAGATTTTAAATCTTTCCTATTTTTGTCTTCAATTATTAGAAATGTGTTTGTATTTTGTTCTGTTTCCTGTGGATAACAGGAAAATGTTTGCAGAGGAACAGGCCACTGAAATCTGGCTATCAAGAGAATCTGTGCAGGTTGTTCAAAGCAGTCAGGTGTCCCTCTACTTTGTTCAAGCAACTAAAAGGTAAGACAAGTTATCACCAATTAAGTATACCTGACCCCTCAACAGAAGTGGGGAGTCTCTGTGAGTCTTCTAGGAAGTCATCCAGCAAAAGCAGGGAATACAAAACTTGGCAGATCTGGTAATTTTCTACCCAAATGCAAAGGAAAAAAGAAAACCAAAAATAGCTGCCAGTGTTTCTATATATAAAGAAACAAAAGCTTCTAGAGGGAAAACTAGGGAGAAGCTAACTCTGCCTTTGCAGTTCTCCTTTAAAGTATGTAATGGACTTCTGTTTAATACATTTCCTTAATTAAATATAAATAGGTCTGAAAATATAATCAGATAGGAAGAGTACCTGGAATAGTATTAATGGAGTTCATTAGTTTTTCAACTTCAGAGAAATCTATGGCCCGCTCTTCAAAGTCTGGCAGTGTTGAAAGCTCTAAATCTACTTTTTTCTTTATGAATTCTTCTAGCCTGTAATTGAGGGGGGAAAAAAAATCTAATGTGAAGTGCCATAGTATTGGAGATACTCTTCTAGGACATACTTTTCTATGATACCTAATGGTGAGAGGAAAAGAACATCAAACTCTAAAATTCTTCCCAGTTGTACAAAGCTCAGCCTCCCCATGACCTCTGCTTGGAGATACACAGCCATACATCAGACCTGTGCTCCGAGATGCCAAACAGAGCTAGATGCTGATGGGACTGAGGGACCACACTTCATGTGCCCCCTCATGCAGCTTGCTGGCTGCCACACTCTGCACTACTGAGCAGGTGAGTGAGCTTTCCCCAGCACCCCTCTCTGTAAAGAAAGCTATTAGCTCTTTTTTTTTAGACTTCCCTTTTTTAGAATTTATGACACCACCAGTAATTTGGGACCTCGTGGTTCTAGCTGTTGTAAATCTGAAACAAAGGGGCATCTTTTCTCTTTGTTTCCATAAATGATGACAGTCAATTTAAATGTACATTTTTTTCAGTTGATTTAGTATGCCTTAAGAGTTCTTCCAACTGCTCCAAGATCTTTCAGTATCTGTTTTGAGTTTCCACAGCTTGACTTTCTACCCCTCCATACTAATGCACAAATAAGTCTGTTACTAATCTATTTAGGGAGCTCAGTTTTAGGCAGATTTGTATCCAAAGCATTTCTTTGAAGATCTTTAGCAAACCTGATTCTCAGTCACCAAAATTACTTCCTTATGACTAAGCTGAAAACAGTGATTTATTCATGCTCTAACTCTCCCTCTGGGTTTTTTAAGATTGGTTCAAAACTAGTTTTGAGTGTTAAAATTCTCAGAGAAACTTTTTCTGCTGCAGTTAGTACCAGAAATAGTAGACTTCAATAGCTCTAGTAGCTAAGATAACATTTGTGTGCCTGAACAGGGTACAGAACATGCAAGTGCCTCCAATAAGAGACCCAATGGGCAGAAGGAATGTGACACAAAACCCCAGACTGTGATACTACCTGTCAACCATGGTTACTGCTGCCTGTAGAAAGAAAGAGACAGAGTGTTAAAGACAGAAAAGACCAATTCCTTGCCTTAGTCTACATCATGCTGTTGACCTGTCATACACAAATTGTCCCAAATGCAACCCTTAGAGTGAACTAAGTGGCTCTGACCCAGCTCTAAGAACAAATGTCCATTCAAATGGACAGATTTTGGCTGAACTTACAGTAAGATAATGTGCAGTATGAGGCAGTGACCAATGTTTACCTACCTAGACTCTAGACTGTATTTTCCCTCAAGTGGTCAAAGTGCCAACAAATCCTTCCCAAACAAAAAACAATAACAGCTGGGGAAAATAACTTAGTGAAATTATCTGCACTGGGGGGAGTCCGAGCAGTGCACAGTACCAGAAGACAGACATACTGTCCCTGGAGAAACCTAAGCAGCTGAGAGCTCATGACCAAGAGCTATTCACTTTTTGGTGAATAATGGTTCCCGGGGTTATGTGAAACTGTTTATGAGCTAAGGAGAAAATAGAGTTATTCCAGAGATGCAGAGGAACAGGAAAAGTCAGCTCATGCAAAGAACTCAGCAGGCTGTAGTGACACAGCAAGCTGAACCAACCACTGAAACAGACTGGAGGTGTTAGATTTGTGTACTGTCCAGTTCAGAAATGCTCCCACCCACCTGAGTCACAGAATGGCTCAGATTAGAGCAATCACTCATCAGTGGTAAAAATTCTTTTTTTCCAATTATTTTTCTACTTGCTAAAAAAAACCCCAACTTCTTGACACCTCCTCAGCAGTGGGATTCATCCATCACTTTACAGGAGCTCCTGGTGTATTTCGTTTGGAGCCTCCTGTTCAGCTGAAGTTTCCAACAAAATGAGTAAGAAAAAGAAAGTGTTTGGATCAGTCTGCCTCCTGTGAGCCTAGAATAGAGCTAGAGAGCTGAGCCTCCATGAGGCAATGAACACTAAGTATTTCCAGGGTTTCCTGAGATAAGCTTTTTAGAGCAATATCATCTCTCTGAACCCCAGTGAGACTCATAAACCATTAGGCATCTGAGTTACAAACTTCTGCTGCTGCTTCTCCATTTTGGCCCCACTGTGTTGCCCCACTAAGTCAATGCCAATATGCCCAGCACCTGGAAGAGCAGCAGCACCATGGACCAAGTGCCCCAAATGCTCTCTAGAAATGCTGGGACTTCTCATCTGGAGACTATCTGCAAGCAGCAAAGAGCATTTAAAAGGGTCCTTGCCAGTTGATGTCTTTACCTTCATAAAATTGGCTTTGTCATTTTCCAGGTATAGCTCCTGTGTTGTGTCTGTTAGCTCCTTGCAGGCGTCGAGATCTTTCCCACAACTGACCAGTTGCTCATATAAAGCTTCCAGCTTCTGTCTTTTCTCTTCCCCCAGTGCTTCCAACTGTTCTTCATACTTCTGAGCAAGCACTTGCACTGCATCGTTGTAATGCACCTCGAAGTTCTGCTCCTGCCTCCCAAAGTTTTCCTGCAAGGCATATGGGTGTTTTCTCCTTGGTGTCCAGCCTGATCTATAGCTCAGCAAGAGAAAAATCTTACTCTGATCTGCCTAAAATTCTCCTTGCCAGGGATGCAATGCCAGTCCACAGCAGCTGTAATTTAACTAATTTGCATTTTATGGGGGTTTATTCTAAGCATTCATCCCCACTGAGGCACAAGAGAGTGTTGGATTTGGTTCCAGACATAGTAAGAGCATCAGAAATGATAATAAAAACAATTTTCCAAGTCAACCATCTCCAACCTAAGCCTAGGGAGTACAACTAGGGATATATCTTATCCACAATCTCACGAGTGTTTCCACCAACATAGTTAAGCTCATCCTTCCATGAGAGAAACCATGGCAACCCAGGAGGATCCATGGATTCATGCTGGGAGAGCTCAGCAGCTAACACTGGTATCCTCACTTATTGCTGGAGAAAGCATTAGGAAGGAAGATACAAGGAGCAGGCAACACTTTATTGCCAGCTGACCACCACTCAGGCACTGATGCCCTGTCCTTCTGTGCCACATGCAGCAGAGAAAAGACAGTAGGTGTTCTGAATTACTGCTTCAGGTTGACTTGCTGCAAGCTGGGCTGCTTCCCCCAGGACCAAGCTGACATCAAGTGAGCAGGAGCACAACCCTTGAAGTGCTGTAGCTCAGTGCAGCTGGTCCAAGGGTTTGCCTGTATCTGGCACTTCTGTGAATGAAACCAAACATTCAGGTTGGATGGACTAGTTAAGATTACAGGTCTTTGGTCATTTAAAACTAAGATAACCTGTCATTTTACTTCTGAATGCAAATGTCTCTGCAAATGCTTAATGTGGTTTTACTAGCCCACTTAAAAAATTCATTAGGATGAATTTTCCTGAGTACCTCAGTCTAGGGGAACTCCAAGATAACTCTGCTCTGTTACCATAATTAGCTAATTAACACCTGAAGCCCATGACTGTTCTCACCCCAGTACCACAAATTTAGCCTAAGAAAAAATGCCTTACCTCTACGGTGATGAAGATTTCCTCCAGGTGACTGGCGAAGTTTTCCATCTGAGCAATTTGGTCTTCCAACTTGCACATATTTTTATGAATCTCCTCCTACAAAAACACCCAGTGTGATTCTTAGTATATCTGAACACTGGTTTTGAGGCACCATGGGACACTTGTATTACTCTTACCTTTTCGCTGTCCACAGCACTGGGGAGCTGAGCCACCTCGTGCTCCTTGTGTTCCCCAAACAGTTTGTCAAAAGCTCGGATTGGGATCTTGCAGGTAGAGCAAAAAACATCTGCTGCTTCCTCCTCCTCACTGACAGCCTGACTGCTCCAGTCATCCGAGATGCCACCACTGCTGAGCTCCTCTCTGGACCATGTGTGGCGCTCAGCCTCATCGCCTGCTCTGGCTTTGCTCTGATCCTCATCTCCAGTGGCTTCGACAGAAAGTCCCTGCTGCTTTGTGTTTTGCCTTCGATCCTTCACTGGAGAGCTGCTTTTGGATGCATTACATACAGAGCTTTGGGATCCTGTTTTTTCTGTGTGAGCAGGCGACCATCTGCTCTCCACCATCTCCAGATGTCCTCCAAGAAGCTCAAGCTCTTTTTCTCTATCCTCATCAAGTCCATACATCTTAGCCAACTCTGCAACCTCCTTTTCCAAATCATATCCAGCTTCTTGTGAGCGTTGAAATTTTTTGCTACTCAATGTAGATTCCCTTCTGGTATCCCCCAGAGATCTGTCTCCTTGACCAGATGGCTCTTCAGGAAAGATATCAAACCTCTCCTTTGATCCATAAAGATCCATGTGATAAAATATCAAGCCTTCAGCCTCAGTTTCATTAGACTCTGGGACTGGTGGGGAAGCTGAATGACTGAGCAACCTGTCACTAGTTTCATACTTTCCTGCACTGCCAGATCTGGATGACATTGGTGTCCTCAGTGAGGCTTTTGAGATGATGAGTCTCAAACCTGTAAATGGTAAGAAAGATCCTTAGCTACATACTTAGATATCAAACATGATGTTTTCTTGCTTAAAAATACATAGATGGAATAGGTTTGCCTGAGAACTGCTATGGGCCTGAAGGTGGGCATGGGAAAGATCAATGCTGCTGAGGTGAAGCCATGGAAATGTTGTTTTTTCCCACCTTTCTGTAAAGCACAGCAGAGAGCTGCTTCTGGTGCACATGCTGTTTTCTGAGTGACTCAGCTGATGTCTGATTTCCAAACTGTGGCGTAGTCCTGTCCCAAGCTCAACACTGCAACTGTGCTTCAGGCGCTTTTAGTGCTGTTCTGTGCAATTGGAGATGGCCTGGTTTGAAGTCTGCTCATCCTTCAGCTGCTGTCAAGCACTCTTTCTGAACTGTCAGTCAGACATAGTGGAGGATGCCCTCTCTTGTGACCACAGATGCCACATAACACACAAGTAAATGCCCTGAAAAGTCAAGTTGCCATTCTTGATACTGAAACTTGAGGTTTCTTTTAATATTCTCCTCAGTCCAGGTCTCAGGTATTTCTATAAAACAGGGAAAACTACTCCTGCTTGGTGGCCCCCAGGTATTGAAAAATATATATTTTAACATAAATGAAGCTCAGAAAAAAAAGATAGATGGTGACCCCCATGGTAAAGAATACAATAAACAGAAAGCAAAGCAAGTTGTTGACCCCTGAAAGAAGTCCACTCTGACCTGGAGCTTGCACATTTTATCCATTCAGTGTGATGCAGGAGTTGTGAAAAGAACATATGGATGGAAAATGCAAAGCTGTATGACAGGCAGATGCAGATAGGACAACACTAAAGTGCAAGAGCAGTCTTAATGCTGACTCCCCAAGCCCACTTTCCAACCAGCCTGTGTTAACCATAGCAGATGCTAGTACAGAGGGCCCACTTGGTGCTCTGTCAGAGCTGCCATACCCCCGCAGCTCTCCGCTGTTCACCAGCACTAACAAAAAACATGACGACAAAGCTATTCGGGTTCATTTTCTCAGCAGTTTACTACTACAGACAGAAGAGTTCATGGAAAGATTTCAATGAATATTTATGAACCTATAGCTACATCTCGTCCTAGCTCAGTGAAGCATAGGAAAATTACCTTCTTAGAGAAAAAAAGCCAAAATGTCAGTCAGACACCAAGGTTACCAGAGCTTCTGCAGAAGCTTTCATATAGCTTTGCTTTCAAACTACTTTTTATGCTCTCCATAGTTTTGAGTACTTGCTATCACTTCAAATTTATTTCATCAATATTTTACTAATATTCCTGAGGATTACTTAGCTAACAAAGTCAACACAGTCAGTGAATTATTAGAAAGCAACTCCTTGAACCAGTGAAAAATGCTAAGAAACTTCCAACTCTCTGGTTTTATATCAATGACTGAAAACAGTCCAGGCTACCAGATCTGCAAGGAAACATACTGGAGTTTATTGTTTCTCTTCTGGCACTGCAGATCACAGCATAGACTCTACAGCTAGCAGTATCTTATAGACAAAGCCACTTAAGTTAGGCAGAAATACTATTTATGCTAAATGTGATAAAATAAATCATGCAAATTTTAACGTATTAAGCAGAGAAAAGATCTTGACACATACCAGAAAAAGTTGTCTGGCGCCCGCAAAGACTTTTTTCCCCATAATGATAACAAGAAGGAAGGCTTGCTTTAGAAGCTACTACCAACTAGAAAAGTGAGTTAAAAAGTATTTTTCCTACCAAAATGAAATTAAATTGCATAAATTAAAATGAGCATAATTAAGCTCGTCTGGAACCCTGCTGCCTAAATAAGATTTTCAGATGATTGCTCAGTGTTTGCTCAGTTTACAGGCACAGATACAATTACAGTGAAGAATGTTTAAGTCTGTGACCATCAATTATCAGAAATATATAAAAAATATTACTACCTAAAAACTTGCCTTCTATCTTAAGACGTCATAAATTCTTCTGATAGCTCAGATGGCATTGAACTTCACATTTATTTCCTCTAGTAAAAATTAATTCACACGAAAGCAACTCCCTGCCACTTTCCTATGACTGCAGTTGGAAGACTTGTTACTGTAACCCTAGACTGCCTCTTTGCCCAGGGAACATGCCAGCAATGTGCAATGGAACAAATATAGATGTGCCCTGTCTGTCCTTCAGTGGAGTGCTACTCGAGTGTCACCAGGATTAACGTCACACACTGGGAAAAGGCTCTGAAGGTTGATTCTTGGATCTGAAGTACTTGGAACAATTATACAGACCCCCTGCTAAAGCCAGAGCACCCTCTCACTTTGTGAGCTGGTATTAATAAACCCAGCAGAGTACAGCCGTTGACTCTTAGGTGTGATTTCCAACACTGTGGTTCTAGGCAGAGGATCCCCTGTGGGATACACAAAACTAACTCAAATGGCTGGACCCACACTTACAGCATCGCTGCATATTTAAATGGAAGTAGCTGTTCTGCTCTTTGCAAACATCTAATGGCAAAGTCCTTCTCTATTAAATTAGCAGAAACTATACTATGAGCTTGAGCTTGAATCAAGATCAGATTCTAGAAAAAAATATCATAATTTTGCATGCACTTACATATATACACACATATATTCCCACCCTGTATGTATATGCTAGATCACTGTAAAGTTAATTATAGTGAAAAAAATGTCCAATGGCCCAGCAAGGGGAACTGGAACATAACCCTTCAGTCTGCACTCAGTGGTTAAACTGCTGAAAACCAGGCTGTGTATTACCATTGATTATTGTGATTACAGTACCCTTGAGCTTTATGTATCCACTCAAACCCACAGCTGTCCAGCATATATCATCTGCTTGTGAACATGGTACTGAGTCAGCCTTACTGAGAAGAGGTTTTTAAAGCATGTTTGAGAGCATTGCAATATATACATCTTGAGCTCAGGGGACAGCATGTGGGAAAGTATATTGAATCTTGACACAGCTCTGCGTTTTCCTCCTTTTCCAATTAAACTCGGTGCCATCTCCTCACATTTCTATCAGTGCACTTATTTGCTGTTTCGGTAACGAATTGTGAGTTAATTACCCGTGTAGTCATGATCTCATTACTGCTGACAGCTCCTTCATCATCTGTGAGATCTGTTTTTACAGAAACGATGTAGTCTTTGCTGGAATGCTCACATTTATACTGTCAGACAAATTTTATCAATTTTTCAAAATGAGAACTTATTATTGCCCTTGTATACAACGCCTCACTAAGTGCTATATAACGCCCTCCCCCCTTGCTCTCCACTCCCCTCAGAGGCCCGCGAGGCAGCATTTAAGTGGTATAACGAGTACGATGACCTTAGGACTGAATTTGGTTTAAGGAGGAGCACCGTTACACGAGGAGCTGGTTTGCAGCCAGAGCCTCTGGGTGCACGGTAGGTGTTGGGGCCTGAGGGCATCCGCGGGGCTCAAACGCTGATGCAGGGTAGCGTCGTCACCATTTTGAAACACAGGGAAGGAGCGTCGGGCTTCACCTGGGAAAGACCTGCGAAATTTTGCCGGGCCCCCGGGAACGCTGTCTGGAAACCGCTCGCACTCGGCAGGTTTCCCTCAGCCCGTAGGAGCTGGCTGCGGCCGACGGCTCGAACCCACAGGGCACTGCAAAATGGCGGAGGCGTCCCGCTGTGCGGGGACACCCTGAGGTACTGCCCGCGCTCCTTCCCGCTGGGCCGTGTGCCTGGTGCGCCCCGCCCATCGCTCTTCACAGAACTCCGTATTTCACGACAGTAACTTTGCTTTCCGGCCCGAGGCCGCCACGCGCACACTGCACTAGGCGCCCCCGGCGCTTCTAGTTTTAGCATATATTTGGCTGCCGGCTTGGTGACCCCCGCCCGCTCCGCCCCCTCCGGCGTCCCCGCCTTGGCCCCGCCCCCCATGGCGACGGCAGGCAATGGCTCCGCGAGCTACCGGTGACGCGACGCGAGGTGCCCGCCCCCCGCGCCGGGAGCGCGCGCGGCGCCCTTAAGGCCGGTCGGTTTCTGTTTCGCTCCGCGGGCGCGGGCCCGGCTGCCGCCATTATGGAGCCCCAGCCCGACAGCTTGGAGGGGTGGGTGGCCGTGCGTGACACGGCTTTCGTCGAGCCGCAGCCGCCGCGGCTCCGCTTTCTCGTGGGCTGGAACAGCGTTGAGGGCGCGTTCGCAGTGACTTGCCACGGCCGGGCGGAGGCGGCGACGCAGGCCCCTCAGAGCTGGGCCGGCCTCTTCTCGGCATCGGCCCTAGGCGGCATCCACCGGCAGCTGGCGGCCGTCTGCCCGCGCCTGGAGCCCGCCTTCCCCGCGCTGCCGCCGACGCTGCCCGGCGCCGCCGGCGGGCTCTGGGCCGTGCTGTTCCCCGGCAGTGCGGTGCCGGACGAGGCCGAGGTGCAGGAGCTGTGCCGGGAGCTGGAGCGCTACCTGGGCTGGGCCCTGGAGCTCTGCGGCGGCCGTGTGGTGCTGGACGCCCTCTTCGCCGCGGACCGCCGCCGTTGCGACGACGAGTACTTCGAGAGTCTCCAGGAGCTCCGCGGGAGGGCCCTGCGCGGCCACCTGGCCCGGGCCAAGGAGGCCCTGCGGCGGGTACGGGCGCCGGGGCCGGGCGGGGGCGGGACGTGGAGGGACTGTCCCGCAGCGCCGGTGGGGCTCGAGTAGGCCGGAGATGCCGAGGAGGCCCGTAGGCGCCTCCGGTCTGGGCCTGCTCGCCTGAGAGTGCAGCGGCCTGAGGGGTAGGAGGCCTTAGGGCCGCCCCCGCTTTCCCTGCGGGCTTCCCTCGGTGTCGTCCCGCCTGCACTGTTCTGTGCTGCAGTCCAGCTCGCAGCAGCACCTGTCTGAGAATCCGCGTTAGCACCTCTCGCTCACCTGGGGGTTATGTGTGCGAGGTTGGCAGCCTCTGCTGTGAGCTTCAGTCATTCAGGTCAGGCTCGTGTTTGAGGAACGTGAGCAAGTCACTAAATACCATCTTGCTTGAGTATTGTCCAGTGTTCAGATTAGCACTTACACTTTTTTGATTGCATGGAAACTGTGAAGTCAACTTTCTCAGGTGCTGAGTGTCATCATTCTTTGTAAGTGCTACTTTATTAAGTGGGGAATAAGCCAGCTCTGGGTGGGCAGTTTGTGTAAGACATCAGGGCACACGCTTAAGCTGCAAGTGCTCCTACAAAAACACATTGCTAAAAATATCCAGAAGTGTTGTGTAATGGGTGGAACAGTAACCAAAGGGAGAGTACAATCATGCTTTAATTTTCTAACCTCCCTCTGAAGGTCTCAGCCTGCCTGTTTGCAGTAAAACCTGTAGCTGGATTCTCAGTCAAGTTTTTTATTAAAACCAAACTTAGCCAAATAGGTGTTCTGCAGTCAGAAATTGTGTTGCGGATTTTTTGGGTGTCAAATCCTGGCCCAATGATTGTATGAACTAATGAAGATGATCCTTTCTTGCTGTAGGCATGTTCCTGGATTTTTCCCTTTGTAGTAACCATGAACTTAAAGGATGGTATCTAGTAACATGGTTGCAGTTAGGACATCGGTATGTCAACACAAGGGTTACAGATAATTTAAGGTCCCAGTGTTTCACTGCTGTAGTTTTCTTGCAGTATCTGTTTGCAGTCTATTTCCAGGCTAAGTAAGCTGAGAAGTGTTTTATGAAAATGATCATGCTTTGGAGGAAAGTAATGACAGTTGGCTTTAGCCTTCTGTTTCCCATTTCAGTATTTAACTGCTGTAACAACAATACTCTTTCAGAAAGACTGTTTTTAAAAAAGATAACGTGAACAACAAGAAGTTCATGTGCAGTGCTGTATATAAGATAATCATTTCCATAACTGACTATAACAATGCATGGACCAGTTAAAAATAAATTCTAGCCATTGTGCTTGGAGTGCCACAGGCACATACAGCCATGTGGCATTCTGGGGTTTGGTGATGAAGTGTAACTTGGTACCAGTTATCCTGTGATTTCTGACTATATTTTAGATACAGCTAAACACACTATGGAGTGGTGGTGGTGTATTTGCATGCCTAACAGGGACATGTATTGCATGACTAAGTTACATAAGAGTCAAGAAATAAAACCTGCCTCTTCTGATACTAAACTAGCCTTAAGATTCAGAGCATCGTTCTTCCCTTTCTGCATCTGTGTCCTTAAAAGCTTCATCCTCTGGACCAGGAAATTAATTTTGAAGAATGCAAAAGATACCACTACAGGATGGAGAGTAGTGTTGTGTCAATACTTTTTGTGTGTATGTGTTCAAAGGAAAAAAAACCAAAACAGAACAGTACCATTAAAACAACCACAGGTGATAGCTGGGCTATTGGTGAACCAGAATTCTATTAAAAAAAAAAAAATCAGACTGTGTGAGAGCAAGGATTTTACTTTAAAACAAACAAAAAAGCCCCAAACAAACCAACCCCAAAACTCCTCATGAGTTTACTATAACATACCGTTAGTATTCCCTCTCTTTGCTATAAGCATCCTCCAGAAGCAGCATGACCCTCACTACTTGCTTTGAGTATGGGAACCAGAAAGTGAGCTCTTGTGTTTCTATTTGGCTTTTGATGGTGGGGAAAGGCAGGCTGTTAAATTGCTCAGGTTGGCCCTGGGACTGCCTCTGAGGCACTGGGAGCTCCTGGGGAAGCCTAAGGGGCCATGGGACTTCTGGAATTATCAGAGATGTTGCAGTTCAGATTCTTGTGTTCCTCTGTCCTGCTTGTGCCAGGCCTGGAGAGAGGATGGGTAAGAAATGACCTTGAGCTGACTTCTACAGATTTTTCCATGGGGAAATGCCTCCACAGCTGGGAACTTTGCTCCTGTTGTCTTACCCGGATTTAGCTGGTAAGAGCAAAGGTGATGGTTGAATTCCAGTGCTCTTCAATTGCAACACAATCAGTCTTACGTTTCTAATGTGTTTTCCTCATTGTAGCACCTAACATTCCCCTATTCTCTTCCCTTCTTTCAGAGCTGCAGAGCAGATACTGTCCTTACAATGGAATTTAGCCATGTTCTCTGAGCTGCCTCACTCTGTCTTGGCACATAGAGCACATTGTGGTCTCTGCTAGCTGCTGTCAAAAATCTTTCAAGCTTTGATTGGTGTCAGTGAACAAATGCAATTGAAGGGGAGTTTCCAAATTTGTGTTTTGTCATAGAGGCAGATAAAGACCTTAAATAAGGACTAGTATATCACAAAGGCAGTCATTCCATGGAGGAATAACAAGTGACAAAGCTCGTTATCACCAGAACTGAGATTAGAATAAACTATTATGAACTGCACAAATGTTAAAGGAATTTAACTACAGGGTACATCAGGAGTAGAAATTTGTTTCTGAATTGCTATTCTTTAAATGGCAATCTGGTTTTTCTATGCCCTAAGTCAGAAATTCTGGATCTAGAAACTCAGCACTTGGGGAAGCAATGCAGTAGTTTAAGAATACCTTACCTGTCCTCCCAGTACACAGACTTGCCTGGTTTCCCATAAAAAGCAGCAACTGAGTCATCTGCACAGAGCTATTAGAATTTCTGTGGTGGAAGCCCTAGGCATGATTCTCCTTGCAGTCTCCCAGTGCGATTTGCAGTAGTTAGTGCTGTTAATGGCATGGTGTTACTGATATTTCCAGCTAGGGGTGGCTGCTGGATGCCTGGTGTGTACCTCCTGTGGAGTGGGAAGTCTCATCAGTTCGTCAGATGACAAAAGGCAGGTCCTTCCCACCAAAGCTCGTCAGCGTGTACAATGCAAAGCAGCCAAGTCTGATTTACCTTTTATCCCACTAGGTTCTTCAGCAGCATAAAAATGCTGACACAATGGTGGCTTTGATGAAGGTTTATGAAGAAGAAGACGAAGCTTATCAGGATTTGGTCACCATGGCAACACAATTCTACCAGTATTTACTGCAGCCGTTTAGAGATATGCGAGAGCTGGCAACGCTGTGCAAACTGGAAATCCTGGTAGGTCTGCCTTTACAAAGGGAAAGGCTGAGTTACATAGTAGGGCATCAGCTGCTCTTGGAGCAGTTCAGACTTGGATCACTTAATATTCCCTACTTTTGTCTTTACCTACATTTCTTTGGTCCCCGCCAAGCCACCAAATGGCACAGAGAAATTCAGAGTAGTGCAGAACCACTCTAAGGATCTCAAGAGTCCGTGCTACTGGCTTGAATAGAACTGCAGCTGTCTTCCCACCAGTGCCCCACTTCCCTGTTTTGAGGAATTAAAAGGAAAACATTCCTACACTCACCCTCTCTGTGGATTACTCTCTGGTAGGCTGAATTTACAGAGATGTGCTGCTGCCATTGTGCTACCTTCAGTGGGATTAGTTTGTGACATTGCGAATGCCATCCCCCCGCAATGCTGATGCAAGACATTAGCTCAGTTGAGGTGGTAGAACAGAGACTTTACCACACATTACAGCTTCCCATTGCTCCTACAACCTGCTAGAAGTAGAGATCAAAACATGTCAGTTGTTACTTTGTTCATTTAAGTTCATGTACATCTTACACTGAAAGTTATGATGCCCCTGGAAAAGACAGATATTGACTGTTTTGATTTTTCTTTAAATACTCTGTTAAAATTGAAGTGAGCTGCTCTCAAAAAGAGCAGAAAAGTTTCACGTTGAGACTAAGCTCGTTGGATGCTGAAGGTGTAAATCTGTGAAGATAAAATACCCAGTATGCTGTACTGAAAATTAAAGTGAAAATTGAGATGAATGAAATGGAAAGATTGTTTTTGTATTAAAAAAACCCCAAACAACAAAACCCAGAAAAAAAGCCCCCAGGAAAAAAAACCTCAACAGCTCAGAAGGATCTTTAGGCTAATCTGAAATCTGGTTCTTTAAAAAAGTATTTGAATACTGGTCTTGTACCCATGTACACTTTGTGGGCTTGAAAATACTCTCTTATGCTTCTTTTCTATACCCCAGTTCCTGTGTGAAAGAACTGCCAAACTGGCGAACTTGACAGTGCAATGTGCTGTCAACACATGGGGAAAAATAGAAGAGAACATTGCACATAGAAGAATGGTTTGTTACCTTTAGTAACAACTAAAACCATTTGTGTTGAACATGGTATTTAATGTGATAGTTGAAATATGTTTTAAGAAATAAATATGTTTTAAGAAATAAATCAATCTAAAATTGAGTATTGAAAACATGGTTGCAGAGCCCAGGTTCTGAGCTAGCCTAGAGAGCAGGGAACAGGGCAATACATTGGTATGAGTAGTGATTCACTTTGTGTGATGAGGGGAAGGTCATGTTTTCCACTATGCTCTGCTTTGCTTGAAATGTCTCCAAGTATAGGATACCACAGGCTGCACTGCTGTGGTAACCAGTTAGTAGCTGAGCATTTTGTCTCCTTGCAGAAATCTTTGCAGTATGACAATTTGGGGCCTAGAAGAGTAGCAGCTTTGCAGAAAGATGCTGAAGAATGGACTAAGCGAGCTGAGAAGGCTGTGTGCTCTATTCAGGATATCACTGTGAACTACTTCAAGGAAACTGTGAAGGCTCTGGCAGGTAATTAGAGTGATTTACACAAAAGGCAGTGTAAACACTTGAGTTCAGGAGCAGAGCTGCTCTTGTCACCTTTGCTGGTCTCTCTGCAGACCCTGAGGTTAGGATGAGTCAGCTTGACAAAGAACCATTTTATTCACTTAAGATTTATATCTTTCTGGTTTACAGCTTGCATTTAACTTGCACACAAGCATCATCAAGGCCTGAGAGTATTTGCTGCAGACTTCTGCACAAAATCCATGTACACTTGATATGCCCTTGATGTGCAAGCCTCAAGGACTTCAGCATGTTAACTGAGTATATTGGTGTGTAACTGTTACAGCATGTTCCCATGGTAGAGTGAGATATTTTACTTACATATATAAAATAATAAATTCGACCTTTTAGACTTGTAATTTCCAAAGAAGCTTCAGAAATTGTTTAATAACGTCAGCATTTTTGGTACTTCAGCCGTAGTAGAAACACGTCAGTGCTGTTGCTACACTGCATTTCTCTTATCTTACTGCGTTTAAATCTGCAGCAATGCACAAACAGATGGAACAAGATCAGGAAAGATTTGGTAAAGCCACCTGGGCGTCAGCTTTGCCACGACTAGAAAACCTGAAACGTATGTTAGCTAAAGAAACCCTTCAGCACCTGAGGGCCAAGGAGTTGTGTCTGAAACAGAAGAGAGCTGGCATTCAGCAAACCGTAAGATTTTGCAAAGCCTCCTTTTCTGTCACTGTTTCATGAAGGGCTGATCAAAACCTACCCGGGTGGTCACAGGAGCAGACTTCCAAAGTCTTTGTCTATGAAACAGCTTAGGTTTTCAACATGGGGTTAAGTTGTGGGAAAATTCCTGTCTCCAGGTTGTTAAAAGTGCTCCTGTACATGTGATGACACTTGGGAAAGTTAAGGTACTTCTACAGTTCAAGTGTCATGTTAGCATTTGTGATACTAACCTTTAGTTAGTTTTAGGGAGATAAAGACCAGATATTATTTTCAGTGGACACCACAAGAGGAAGATATTTATTTAATATTAATCTTCTATCCTACTTTATTTGATGCTAACTGGTGCTAGGAGTACCTGATAGTTGTTTTCTAAGAGTAGTGAACTGCACCATGTTTAATTGTTTCCAGGAGCACTATTGTTTGTGCAGATTATAATGAAGTCTTTCCTGGTAGACTTGAAGTAAAATTACACTTTAGGTTAATAAGGCTCTCTGCTCCTCTGAGTTTCTGCTTGTACAGGTACTTGTGAAAATTTCATGTGTGCATATTTTGTCATTCATACTACTTTGTTTTCTGTTCGGGGTTACACAGTTGGAGAACCTCAGTGGACAAGAAGAGAACCTACCTGTAGTGGAGGAGCTGGAAATACAGTATTATGAAATGCAGCTGGAGTTATATAATGTACAACTTGAAATACTGAAGCATGAAGAGATGCTGCTTATTGTACAGTTGGACACATTAAGGAGACAGATTAAAGGTAAGAATAAACAAATATTTAAGCACACATCCAAAACATGGGAGTGATATCACCTGCTTGGTTTTAACTTCAAAAAAGAAAGCTAGTGCTCAGGTCTTGGTAGTAGAAAGCATCATTGGAAAACATTGATGCTGTGACACCACTTTGTATTTTGTCTTCTGACTAATTAGACACTAATTTGATAGCACAAGTTTAAAAAACAAAAGCCACGCTGCTAGCTCATCTTGACATCAGCTATGATGTGTGCATGCCCTGGTTTAATGTATGGAAAAACTTACTTTGAAAATACTTGGGTGCTCTTGTAGTTACAGGATTCATGTGTAGAAACTCTGGATGTTGTGACCAGGTAAAGTGGGTTCTGAAATTCAGCACATATCTGTTGTAATTTAATATGTAGAAATTGCAAAATACATCCTGTAATGACAAAAAGAGGTGATCATAGCTAAATGGTACTTGAATACTGCTATATTCCAGTTTGTGTCTCTTTGTAACATATTTATGACCAAACTAGGCACCAGTCTTGTTTATGCTTATTTGTGCTTATGAAATCTATATCATTGTGTATGCTGCATGAAGTAAACAGTGCTCCTGCTTGTTGCATAATTAAAACCTGGTAAATAGTAAAGCAAGTCACCTGGTGTTATCAGAAGAATCTTCAGGTTTCCAGGAAGACTCTAGTTGGTGAAGGTAAGAGTTACAACACAGGGAGATACTTAAAAGAGAAAGCTAAATAACAACAAATGCTAACAGCATAAAGTTGATCCTGCAAAGCACCCTGTGAGTAGCATGACATGTTTGCATAAGACTTTGAAGGACCAAGCTCAGCTCTGGAGCATTACACTTTCTAGTAACTAACTGCTTTCAATGGCTTTTTAAATGTCATTAGTTCTTGAAATGTTTAAATAACTGGCAATTTTTGGGTTTTTTAAAAAAATGCCAAATGCCTTTTTAGAGAAACAGGATGAAGTTGTTTACTATGATACATGTGAAAATCCTGAGGACCTCAAGGTCATTGAACAGACAATGGGACAACATTACGCTAACTTGTCAGAAATGACGGTGCTGAGGCAGAAGACTAAGCAGTTGGAGTCAAAGCGTGGGACTGTCTGTGCCAGGAGAGCCTACCTCAGGAACAAAAAAGTAAATGCAGTCCTGGAGATGTGCATTTTCTTTAGCTGATGTCTTGACTCATGAGGGATGGACTGGAAACAACTAGGGAAGCTTTGGGTGGACCATACAAGATGATATGTGACTCGGTGCCACGGCCTGCAAACAGAAGGAAGGGCAATGTGATTTAAGCTTGCTTTAAATTCCACTGTGTGGTGCAGGTGCCCCTCTAGTTTGTTAAGAGAGCACCAACTCACATGGGTTACCTAGGAGGTGTTCCCTGTCAGCTAAACCTTACCAGAGCCCTGCTGTGGCCAGCTGGAGCTCTGCCCTGACAGACTTCTACAGCGCAGCTGCAGTACAGGAGGAAACCTGGCCTGCAGTGCAGGAAGCTGCAGTGACAGAACAACCCACACAGTGATAACTGACCTTTGAATGGGAGGGAGGGGAATGACTGCTGCAATTCTCTCTCCAGCCTCTCAGTTCTGAGCAAAGAGCAGTTTTTTCCTTTGTTTCCCATTCAGAGCAGAACACTAGGAAGACACAAGTGAGATCGCAGTTGACTCTCGTGAACCTTCCCAGTGAGCTGAGCTTACCTTACACTTGCACAGTCCTGCTGAGGCAGAGAGCAGAGCTTAAGTTCCAGTCTGTCTGGCCTTTTAACTCTCATTAGACTGGACAAAATGGGAGTGACATTGGAAATGTTTTGTGAGCCATCATTGTCTCTTGCTTGCAACTGCTTCCTCAGCAGGACACTTCCTTTGCCTCTGTTTTCATTCACTTAATTGCTGTCTATTGGTTATGTAACACTAAAACCAAATGCCAGATGATTTGCAAATTCTTACCCAGCCATGTGGATAAGCACCCTCTGCACAGGGACAAATAGTGACTCCCAGAGAAAATACTGGAGCCTGCAGCTTCTCTGCAGCATTTTGTTTCTAACAGAAGGTACCCCTGTTAGCCATTCATTGTGCTGCTCATACCTTTGCTTCTCTGGCTTTTGTACCTGGGGACTGTGGCAAATAAGGGATGGGAAAAGTTGCCTTGTGTTTTTGTAGTGCTCTGCTGGCTTCCCTCTAGACTTCTTCCTCATGTCTTTGCATCCCTTACCTTCAGCTGGCACCCAGGTCGAATTTCTGTAGAGCTTGGTTTTCTGCTTTTGTCTTTTTTCTTTATTCTTTTTAATTATTTTTTAAAGCTAAATATAAGGGGCATTGATTCAAATCTGGGTATGTTTCCTCTGCAGCATGAATAACCCTATCACTAATTAGGAGAACAAAAGATCCTATTGGCTTTAGCCATGAAAGAGTCCCAGAGAATTCACCTTCAGGGTCTCACATCTGCCACTGGTTGAGCTTAGCTGTCCTTGGCACAGCCAAGCACTTGGCCTTGGTCGCTGTTGAGTGGTTTATGCACAGCAGTTAATGGCACAGATGGTGCACAGTAAATATGAACTAACCAAGGATTGGGTGAATTTTGCTGTTCTACCAGGATCAGTGTGAAGCGAGCCATCGGCAGAGGCTGCAACAGGCAGAAGAAAGCAGGAAACGCTTCCAGCAGCATCACTGCATACAGATAGTGAGTACTGAGTAACAGTCGTGGCAAATCTGGCAGCTCTTTGTTTTCACACACTAAGGCTCACTTACTTGTTTTTTAATGCAGAAGAGAGATAAGCAAAAAGAGGAAGAGAAAAAGAAGAAAGCTTGGATAAGCCAGGAACGTCAGAAAACACTGGAGAGGCTGAAAACATTCAGGGAGGCAAGTACTATGAACAGCAGTAGTCCTAAGTGGTATCAAAATACAACATCAGAAAGTAGCCATAACTCATGTGAGCATGGTCCAAATCAGAGACAACCACTTGGATAGCCTAAAACATGAGGATTAAATCCACTGAGGATATCGTTACCTGGTGCAGAACCTGTTGCAAAGAATGCAAGTGAGGTAACTGCTTTGAAAGAAATGTATTGATACTCATCTAAATCTGTTCAGGGTTGAATTTTCTGCTTAGATGGGAGAGTGGGACAGGTCTGTACTCTGACTTTTTGTCTCTTTGGGGTTGATGTTTTGGCCACTCCAATGGAGCCGTAACCTCCTGTCTAATGATTTGTTTTTCAGAAGTGTCCAGCTCATGTTGTTCTGAAGACGTCTCGTCCCCAGCCTCTCAGTCCCAAGTTGCCACAAAACATCACTCATCAGGCTGCAGTACTGTCCCCTCCGCTATTGTCAAGAGTGCGGGCAGCCGAGGAGCAGCCAAAGAGCATACTGCTAGTAGAAGCCAAAGAATCAGAAGCCTCACATCAGCAGAGCCCAGCAGATATCCCTGTCCAAATTTTTGTTGCTGACAGTGATGCTGAGTTGCAAAAGCACAGCGAGGGATTGATGCTCTCTCCATCTTTGCCATCACCACCTCCTCCACCCCCTCCTCCTTTACCGCCTCCCCCACCTCCCCCTTACCTCTCAGGTTGAAGACACCATTAGCAGCAGTGGATGAGCCACTTCCCCTTAGCTCCTGTAGCCCCACAGAAAGCCCTGCACTGCACAGACAGGATGATTCATCCAGGAGGCCTATAAATAATTACATAGGTAAGAAGGCTCATATCAGCTGGTGTTTTTTTCATTGTTTTCTGTATTTTTCTGTTCTCCCTCCCTCTGATTCTGGACCAGAATAGTGTGTGGTCTTGCTCAAGAGAATGAAACTCTTTGATAGCATAGTCTAAGAAGCCATATACAGTAACACCACAACTCGGGATATTATGTGGTAACAATGATTTGTGTCTCCAGTTTGATACACTTCACAGGGTGCTGGTGCACTCAGAATCCTACATGTGTAAAGTACAGCCTTGCAAGTTAGTTTAAACCAAGATTAATCACAGTACTACTAGTTCATTGGAGATCTTAATTCAGGACCTGCATTTCTCGTGACACTGAAAACTGCACTGCTGTAATAGGGAGGAAGGTATCAGAAGAAATTCCCAGAAAAGGGAGTTTATTCGTATTTGGTGAGAAGCAACTTTTATTACCAGGTTGGTTCTTGCCATAACTTTACATCTTTTGAATGAAACATGGTATTTTGATTGAGGATTAGTCACCTGTCCAGTGAGAAGACCACTGTGGGGAAATTTGTGGTTGTAGTAAGGCTAGTCCTTAGTGTTCAGGATTTATGTACTACAGAGCCAGCAGTTGGGCTGCTGGAGTTTTTAAGGTGTGCACAGCCTGTGTCCACTTATAATTGCTTGATTTCTAAATAAAGGTTTCTTAAGGGAACTCATGCAGAATTCAACCAGGATTTGAAAGGCGGGTGGATAGCTTTGGCATACTAACATTCCTAGGGCAAAAATTCTGCTCTGTTACACCTCTCCTTTGTTAGCAAGATCATGCAGGTGTAATTGAAGGCTGAACTTGGCAATTGAAACAGTAGTTTGAATGAGAATAGAGCTCAGCAGCATCCCAAGGCTGCACTGGATACATCCTGCTAACAGGCTTATTTTTATCTCTAAAGCAAGCAGATATTTTGACTATGTAAGGGAGATTGATCGAAGCTGGAAGGCAGCAATTTGTCATTTTCCACAGTGGAGCTTATGCTAGAATGAAGTGTGTCTTTAAATGTAGTACATTCCTTTTCCTTTTCAGACTATTCACAGTACACCTAGGCAGCCTTTGTATCTTCTCGGTTAAGAGGCAAACCACAGGCAGAAATACCAGGGAAAGTTCAGGATTTTCACTTCTTCCAAGGAGTGGGAAGGTACGAGCTGAAGGGCTGAAATGCAGGCGCGTTACCGTGACCAACTGCTGTGCGTCCAGAGGATCAGTTGCAAACTTTAGTCTGGGATGTCTGTGGGATAACAGCCACAGATACTGTTCAGAAGCTTTGATTAGCACCAGGAGTTGCGTGCCAGAGTAGTTTTCTACTGGAGTAGTTCGCTACTGGAGCGGACTTGCTAGTAGTTAGTATTCGTTACCATTCATGGATGCCCTTTTGTTGTTTTTGGCTAAGAAAAATCCAATTTTTGTTATTGGAGAGATCTGATTGGTTGTTTACGCTTATTTCATGAAGAAAACCAGCGTGTTAATTACTGTAATAGTAATCAATAAAATACTGCCACGGGAACTTACTGAAACATCTTCATAAATAGGTTTGGTTTAGTTACATGTGGACTATTCATGTCTTTGCATATGAAAAGCCAGGAGAGGTTCATATTCTGGTGATGAAAACATTGTCTGTAACCTGTTAGCACACTTTCGAAGGGGATCTTCTTTTCTGATTTGTTAGTCTTGACTTGCTTTTCCCAGGCAGCCTGTTTGACAGGACTTTCTTACCTCAAAGATTTTGTAAGACAACTTGGTGGATCTTTCCTGGATTCTTTTCTGGCATCTCTGTCTCTGAAGTTAGCACAGGATTCAGCAGAATGTTTTATTTCAAGCACTGTATGTTAATCACATAACCTATGTGCTGCGCATGGCAGGAATACTCCTAGCTGTGAGGCACAGATGGTCTGGACCTGTGGCTGTAGGAGCCCACTGCTGTCTGGGGGAGCTGCCTCCCTTGCGGCAGCCTGAAGCTACCAACAAAGAACCCACCAGAAGGAGGAAACCGCAAACTGCAGCCTGTTTCAGGGGAACCAGTGGAAGCTCTCAGTGTGGTGTCCTTTATGTCTGCAGTTCAGAAATGTATGACTGAGATTTAAATCACGTTGTAAAACGGGAATTATTTTTTAAGTCCATACAGAAAAGAGCTGCCTGCCTGCTTAGGGTCTGATCTGGCTTCCACTGACTTCAGTGGTGCCGTTTCAAGCCCTTCTACTCAAATCCTTTCATTTTTCTCTTGGCTGCGCAAAAATGCAATTGACAGTCTCAGCAGGCTTCTGAGCAAGCTAGGGAGGAATGGTAGATTGTTTCTAATACAGGATACAAGAGATTTTTTGGTTCAGTGAATTATTTTTTTTGAAAGCCCATAAAGTTGTAATGAAAAAGAAGCATCTTCCTTTGAGTATCGTTTCTTCCTCAGAGCACAACCTTGTATAATGTTGAAGAGGCGTTGGATTCTCAATTCCAGATATAAAAGCTTTAACTGCTTTTTAAAAGCAGTTCCAGAGCCTGGTGTTGCAGAAACTTGAGAAGAGTCAGTGCCAGAACAGACTGGGTTTTTTTCTCCTGTCTAGCAAAGATGAAGGGAAGAACCATGAATGCTTGGGTAGGGTTTTATACCTAAAGTGTGGTTGTCCTTTCCTCTGGTAACAATAGATTTGTCTGTTTCAGGTTCCATGGATGAGGTTTTGGCTTCTCTGAAACGCAGTGAAGTTCATCTTTGCAAAGTGGAACAGCCAAATCCATATGCCTCTGTAAAAGACAACATCCTGTCTGCCATAAGGCAAGGAGTTAAACTAAGAAAAGTGAATCGAGATACTGAGAAAGATGTCAGTAAAGGATCCACTAATGAGCTGGAGAGAAGCATTAAGGCAGCCATCCAGAGAATTAAGAAAGTGTCTGCTGATTCTGAAGAAGAGGAAGGCAATGATCAGAATAATGGAGAATGGGACGGCTAACCAATTCAGAGGAACAGACATACTGACTGGAACAGAGTGTGTGTCTCATTTTGCACATTGCAGAAGACTGTCCCTTCCAAAATGAAAGAACAGCATGATTGTGTGTCGTGGTATCACAGTCCAAAATGTCTTGTAAAGTGAAAGATTCCTATTGATTTTCTACGGGAGCTGCAAATCATTATTTCTGTATGAGAAATCATACTCCAGAGTGTACTTGCGTTAATACGTGTTTCTGGCTTGACTGTGTAGAATTTTCAGCAGCTCTGAAGATAGCTAAAACACTGTGTGGAAGCACACCTTGTTTAGGTTGTTACTATACAGTAGGTAATGCCATCACAACACAGTTTAAGGTAAGGAGTGAAAAACTAACTGAAAATCTACTTTGTCAGATCAAAGTAGAACCAAATCTGTGGTGGTAGACCAGAAAATTTATCATCTGGAACCTTTCATTCCTACCTCTGTTGTCCAGAAATTTCTTTAACACTTTGCTTGTCTAATACAGCTCACTCTCAACTAACCGCATGGATGCTCCATTTACCATTATGTTATAAAGTGTGCACTTCGTAATGCTGATTGGAAAAAATGATAGTTTGAAATACCACTGCAGTAATTACTGAAAAGTTTACTTTTTAGCTGAAAAATAGAAAGGATTTTTAGATGTTAAATGTTTTTCATACCTCTGCATTTACAGTGAACTGTTGGTGTGAAAGGAAGAGCCAAAATACTGTGCATATTTTCTGGGATCTAGCCCTGTAATACAGAGCTGTATTGCCCCACTGAGAACATGGATACATGTTTATAGTTACTCTCATGAATTTAAATTACCTGATAGCCTTATAAATAGCACATATTTCCATTGTGCCTGGAATCTGACTATTTAAAAATTCAGCTGCATTCAATTTAGAGACTGTTTCTATTTTGGAAAGATAGTGACAAGAATGATTCAAAGTTTCTTTTGGAGTTCACACTGACCCTTAATAAAAATATATCCTGACAGAAGAAGTGGATTCAGAGTGCTCTCATTTTAGGATGTCACCATGAAGTAAGCATTACTTACTCCATGCTGCTCTGCTCGTTTGATAGCAAGTGGCAGCCATACAGCCACTGTGCTCTCTCTCTAACCTCATATGTAAATGCCCTTATTTTCTCAAATATTTATGAACTGTAATTTGGCCACAGAATTGCAAATAATTCCCTCTTTTACCATAAAGAAGTAAATTTGTTTAATCAGCACAGTAAATATGTATGCTACACTTTTCATGTGAGAAGCAACAGCTGGGAGTTCAGCACCTATTGCTGTTTGGAAGTCAGGAAAAGACTGCGCTTGTTTTCTGTCCGCTGCCATCACACCAATGGAGACAAGAGCAGAGCAGCACAGGTCAGTTCTTACTCAACGCTTCTGACCCGATGTCAGCAGAGGGGGACTGGTGGGCGTGATGCTGCAGTGCGCCCATGTCACGCTGCCTGGGCTGTGTCGAACTAAGGGGAGCAGGGGCCTATTTTCAGGTGGACTCTGAATGCACAGTATTCCTTCCATGGGTGGGAACTGGGGACAAAATCTGTCCCTTCGGCAGTGTGGATCTTGTCCCTAGGGGTGCCTGGGACAGAGTGGGTGCTCAACCAGCAGTTATGGGGAGGGTAGAGGGTGTGGGTGCAGGGGCTGAGAGCTGCCTTCATGTAGGCTGGACCCTTTGGCAGTGCAGTTATTTAAAATTGAGGGAGAGTGTGCAGAGGCTTCGCTGCCTTCCTGTGGCTGGTAGCTCCTGCCAAAAGGCAGCTCAGAGTCCAGGATGGAGCTCTTCACTGGCTTATTGCTATGGTTGAGGTCTCAGCTGCAGTGCTTGGGAATAGAATGCAGCAGTGTAAAGTATGCAGACAATAAATGAGTTGCAATTTCCCCAGCAACTCTTGGAGCTTTTGTGTGTTTAACAGCAGCATTTTACCCTGGAGAGGCCATCAGGATCAGCAACACTGGACAGCGATTTCTCCTGCCTCGAGTTTTCTCTTGCAGCAATACCTGGAGCCCAGCTAGGGGCCAATCTCAGGTGTCTAACAGCTCACTACACCACAGGCTGAAAAACGTCCTTAAAAGCCCACTCAGTAACTGAATCCAGCTGCTTTTCTGAAGCCCACTTCATTTGCAGTACAGCCAGCAGGCCTGCTTGGTGAAAAACATGCTGCGGCAGTTTTCTCGTTCACGTGGAAGATTTCACCTCTATCAAATACCCTTGGTGCACTACCAAAATTTGAAGGCTGGTACTCAGCAGAGATGAGCCCTCATGGGAATAGGGCTCCCAAGATACAGAGCAGCCCTCACACAGCTGCAGTGCCAGGAGCTGAAAGCAGCAAAACCATGGGCATTAGCCAAAAGAAGGTGAAAGAGCAGCATTCAAATACGTAAGAGGCTGCTGTAGAGAGGAGTAGTTTGTTCTTGGTGTTCTCGGGGAGGTGAGGGGCTTAAATTGCAGCCAGAAGGACACAGATCATTGGTAGGAAAACCTTTTTATTGAACAGTGAGCGCAGAGAGGTGCCCGGGCAGATTGTCTGGGAAGGTGGTGGAGTTTGTGTCAGTGGTGATCTTTAAAAGCAAGTTAGACAAACACACTCTGAGGTCCTGCTCCTATTGCTGATGTGCTGTGGCAGGGGGAGGTTTGCAGCCTGTGGCCAGCCAATGTGTGTGAGCCCCTCATAATGCCTTGAGGCTCAGTTTGCTCCATGGGGAAGCCACAGCTCATTCTCTGAGAGACACTGAAATCTAAGAAGATGGAAAAAACCCCTTAGAGAATCACATTCAGATTTTTCTTCTGGCTCTCCATGAGGATGACCTGTGCTGTGGCAGGAACGGTAGTGGCCCCCATGGCCTGCAGCTGATTTCCTCCAGGCTGGTGGTGAGGACGAAAGCCTCTGGGAGTCCTGCAAGTGTCCAGAGGAGAATGGCCTTAACCTGGCTTCAAGCTCAGGCTTCAGCAGGTGCCTTCCCACCTCAACATCCTCTGGCAGGTTTGGTGCAGCTGCTGGTGCCATGTGCTTTCAGCAACGTGGAAGAGCTGATGGACAAAACCAGGAGAAACTGGAGTGGTGGGTTGGCTCCATAATGACCAGTTTTACTGGGCTGGATTAGTATTAGGATTAGGCAGCAAAACTGCTGTGGCAGCTTTTTGACATTTAATACCCTTCTTAAAGGGTCTCACCCTGGGCTGGTAGAATCCCTCAGTGTGAACAGTCTGCTCAGACTGCCCAGCTGCAGAAATTGATTTTTTAGAACTGGAATAATACAGTAGTCTGGCTGTAAAGAGTTAATAATGCGCAGATTTGCTGAAAAGCCAGTAATGAGGTAAAGAGATCCATTTCTATAAATCAGTATCACTGTGGCTTGTGATCTCTCTAACTAGATGTGGGCAGTCCAGACAGCAGCTGCCAGTAATTTTAGGGAGGTTTAAAGTTAATGTATTCAAAGACTAGTTGGTCTGACTAAAAGAATTTCACTTTGAAACCCCAGTCCTTTGATCACAGCAAGAGAAGAGTTGTGGCAGCATTACCCAGCACGCAGAGCGCCGTGGCTGTAGCTGGTAATGCTGGTGCAGCTATGGATCTGTCAGCATTTCTGTCATTGTGCCGCTTATGATTTATGAAGCTCCTCCATAACCAGCCCACCAGTTCAGTACATGGGGCTGACTCTCAAGCTGGATACTAGATTTTTGTTGGGTTTTTTTGGGGTTTTTTCCCCTTTTTTCTGCAAAATGGCATTGAATCATGCAAGTCCTGTCTGAGTGTGACTCTCGAGTCAACCAGACTCTGGTCTTACGTGGACTTGAGCAAGTATGTCACTTCCCTCACGCACGTCCAAAGATCCTCTCTGCATTAATTTAACACTATTTGGAAATTGATGCTTAATTATATAAGGTGCTTGCACAAAGAGAGGCTGTGTTCCCTGTCAGCTTTTCAGCAGCAGGAAGCACCTCACCCCTGTCCGCAGGTCATGGAGTTAACGCCGTTTGCACGAGGGACCGACAGCATGCCTGGAGCTGGGAGATGTGGGGTCTTCACCACCGGTGCTTGAGGACTGTGGATATCTCTATGTACGGTGAGCTAGGAACCTGCTGTGAAAGTGCTTCACCTAGTATCAAATCATGTTAAGAACTCCAGAGCCTGTCTCCATCCAAACCACATGCATTTCCTTCTCCTTGGCTATTTTCTAAGGTGCAAGGGTGGAAGTGGCTGGTGTGCCACACAAGCATCCTGCTTGCCAGTGCAAGCCACACCATGCCTGAATGCTGCAGACATTTGCCTTTCTCTGTTGCCCTGTTAAAACCAAAAAGACACACCTCCCCCCCACCCCATCCCCCCCAAATTCCTGTTTCTACAAAAAGCCAAGGTTTAACCTGAGCTTTACGGGACCCATCCCCATTGCCGAGGAGCCACCCCAGGGTGTCTCTTGCCCTGGGTAAGGCAGGAGTGTCACCCACCACCCTGTCACCCCTCCTGGGGCAGGGTGAAATCCTAGCAGCGCCGATGCCGCTGTGCAGCTACCACATGCCTCCTGCTGCCCTGTGTGTGTGAGTGGCCACAGAAACCTTCTGGGACTGTGGGACTATTGAACATGCCTGGGCTTGAAGCGGTGCCAGGGAAGGTTTGCAAGTCAGCACCTACGATCCGGCCTTCGATCACTTCCACTTGCTTCTATTATCCCTTGAGACAGAGGTGTGTGTGGATGCCAGGGCACCAGGAGCGAGGGGACAAAGAGGATCAGTATGAAGGCATTCATTATGCCTAACAAAAAAGATGTGAAATGCTGTGCTTTTTTTTCCCCATTCTCCTTTGCAAAGAAGAGGTTGGTAGATAAAAGCATGCACCCTTTGAAGAAAATGAGATTTAAGGCTACACATGCCTTCACTTCAAAAGGCTGGGTTTAATTCCAAAACTTCCTGTTTGCATCTGAGAGCACATCTGTGCACTACACACCATAATAACGTGATATTGGCAGGAAAGAGGGACACATCTTTTCAATTAAACCTGTGGTGATGATAAAAGGTGAATGGTATTAAAGGCATCTTTTAATAAATGCCACAGCAAACCGTGGCAGCAAAAGGAGCTCAGGACAATATACGAATGAATCCCTGGGGGGAACCACATACTCCAAACTGCTCCAGGACATGGTATTTATTTATATTTTTTTTTCCTTGTGAAAAGGTACATGATTTTCATTCTCAGCATGTCATGCTCAGCAGAAAGCAAGAAGCCGCACAATTAAATCTGCTCAGGTAGCAGTGACATTAACAGCTCAGTTACTTGGGATAAATGCTTTGTAAAACAAGTATCTTTACCAAGGCCTTGCTCTTGCAGTAAGAGTGACCCATGAACTGCTCAGAAATTGTATTTAGCATACTGCAGTTGCTTGTTTTCCACTAGATCCTCCCTCCTGCCCCAAATCTCCTGAGGCCAGGAGTGAAAACAGCCTCCCCTGGCAGCTGGGTGCAGGTAAGTGGGGTTGTGGCTCAGTGCTGGACATGAACGATGGCTTCTGGACAAAAACAGAACGTAAGCACCCCTACACACTCCCCTACCTGCCTTGGCCCACAGCATTGCCTTGCTAGCAGCCCAAAGGCAAGCAGGGGGGAATGCTGGCCAGGCTGTGGCTAGGGGAAGAAACTCAATGTCTGACTGGGAGACTAGGTTTACTCACACCTGAAAGCATGCATCGATCACTTGTAATGTCACATGGGCAGTTGCAGCTCCCATCTATCACATGGCAACAGTCTAAACACCATCTCACGGGTGTCTTTGCAAACCAAAAGGTGTTTCTCTGAGAACCAGCAGCAGCCTCTGCTCCTCCCCTGGTTTCCATCCTCTTCTGACTGAGAAGGGTTTGAAAGGCAGCCAGCTCCGACACCAGCAGCATGGTTATCCGTGTGTCACGGCATCATGGCAGTGGGCAGTGCAGACACTGGGGGTGACGAATCTGTCCCTCTCCTGGAGATGCGCTCAAATCACTATTCATCAGCAAGTGAGTCACTGCCCTTCCCACGGTCTCTTCCTGAGAAGCAGAGGTGACAGCAAAATAGGATCAAGCACCTACGCTTCCCCTCGCCTACACAGAGAGCTCTGCTCCATCCCCTTCCTCCCGAGCCAGCAGGCCCGCTATTTCGGAAGGAAAATACTGAAGAGTGTGTGAGTGTGCAGGCACGCAGCCTGGCGAAGCAGAAGTGCGTCTTGTTTGCTGTGCTGAAAGGCATGCTTTGCTCGTGTAACCACTGTGGGAAGCATCTGCTCCAGGGACAAGTGCAGCATGCCGGGGAGACACAGCCTCTGTGTGTGTGTGACACTCCTGTTCCCGCCTGGCGTTGCTCACCAGTGAGCACCAGCTGCAGGGTCTCCTCATGCTGTACCCAGTGCCAGAAATGGGGCTGGCTGTGTGGAGAAGCCTTCATCCCTGTGGGATGACTGCCAGCAGTGGTGGTGGTCTTCCTCATGGTGATGTGAATGGGGCTTAGCAGTCATCTGTATAACTGTAATCAGCTTTAAATTGGGCAAGGAGACACCTGGACCAGAGGTGAAGCAGGCATGGAGCGACAAGCAATATTCTGCCTTGATACAGGACTGACTGCTGAGCCCATCAGTCTCCAAAGGATGTTTTGGGGGCAACACATGCCAGTGTTGTTCATGTATTTGCACAAAATGTGCTGGTCTACAAGACAAAAGGAGTGCAAATTAATTTGCTTGAACACAGTCCTTGTTTGCACACTCCCGTCAATACTAGTGTTGGCTTTTATATCTATTTATCACATGCAGAAGCAGAGTTGTAGGTCAGTGATGGCCTGTGCATGCCCTTAATGGTTATTGTTCAAAAAGGAACTGTGATCAGCAATGTTGGTTTATCCAGAAAGCATAAAACCCATCCAATCCCTTACAGCAACCATATCTGAAGAAAATCATCCAGAGTTTGTACAAAAAGCTCCACAGGTCAGAGGTTTCACCTTCCGTCTCCAGTACCCAGTTGCAAGACACAGAAATTGGACAGCTGTCGCTGAAGGTTGCCAGGGATGCTGCATCTCACCTCAGGGAGCCACCAGGATTCAGGACTCTGGGCATCTTTCATCTGAGCCAATAAGGCATGCAAAGTGCAGACGATCCAGGCTGCAGCATGATGCATCCATACCTCTTTTTCCTCTTGTTTTTTAAACAGCAGTTGTGTGTCTCTTTCATCCCTGTTCTAAAGCCATTCCCCTCCCACTGAGCACTGACTGTGCTGGTGACCACAGGACCTCTCCAGCAGAAGGAGGCTGCAAAACACTGCAATTTCTCAACTTTCAGAGACAGGGATTATTTTTATAAATGCACCCAACACCACTACAGTAAGTGGGATTTGAGAGACATGAATACTTTGTGTCCTTCCTGGGTTCTCTGCTCTTCAGTGAACTCAGGGATCTCATTTTGCATCATTGATCTCCAGGCTAATGAACAGTGTAAACCTGTATCCACAGAAAAATGAAAGCCATGGCTAATGGTAGCAACGAAATAAATGGCAAAAGCCTAAAAGAAAATAGCTTTGAAAACTGATACACTTCAGTGTGACATGATAATGCAAAAAGGTTGCCTGTGCTGGTATTATTTATAATTCCCTGAACGTCCGAATTCCCTCCAGCCAGCATACATTAAGCACAATCCAGGGCATATGCAACAAATCATATTCAATGATGGGAAGTTGGGAGAAAAGCAAGAGCTCAATCTCTCTTGATTACAGCAGCCACAGATTTCTTTTTCATAGACTGTCAGTACTAATGAATGAAGAGGACATGAAAGGAAAACAAAAATACTCAAGTCAACGTGCTTCATGTACCAATAGATGTATCTGCTTATAAATTTGATTAATTAAATGCAACCCATTGTCAAGAAATGTTGTTCAGGGCATTTCAGCCCTCACTCAGATGGCAGCATCCAGCCACGCGTGGAAGCGTGGTCCTGGAAAGCTGCATGGGGTATAGCTCTGCGATCCTGGATATGAACCACTTCTACAGACCAGAACAGGGATGCATGTGTTTAAGAAGAGATGCATTGTGCCTGTACCCCTGGGCACCAGCCTTACAGCCAGAAGCTGGGCTCCGTATTGGCACCCCAAAATTTCTTATTTTCAACCCAAAAGAAAGCCCACCGTTTTCTAGAGACCATTTCATTTCAGACAGTGCTTCTGAGAAGATGTAACAGTTCTGAAAAGTTATTGAAATATATTCAGTTTTCAAGGAAAGTGTTAAGACCCGAAGGGAATTTCATGGCACTGAGATCCGCCTCTGACAAACGTGCAGGCAGAGGTCGGAGTTAAGTACCACTCAGCTGCGATGTTCTGTCAAATGTTCCCAGCAATGCATTATTGCAATAAGATTGGAGATGTTTGCCTTGCAAAGGTTAGCCAAGCTTTTAAAATTCACCGAGTCTCAGATCTTCCAAGCCTGGGACAGCTACATGGCAGCACTACCCTGACATGCGTTAAATGATAAAATAGAAAGTTGGGTTGTGGTTAAGTGGCACAGCTTCTGCAGAACAGCTTTATGCGTCTTTCTAGTGCCACTCACTGAGATCAAACTTAGCCATGCACTTGGCAGGGTAATTTTTTCCTGCTTTTGCAGGTTGGTTGGACTTTGCTGCAGTTGGTTCAGTGGTGGAGGCACAGCTATGCCATTGCTGTGGGTCAGAGTCCGAGCAGTGACTTTCATTGCCTGTCTTCATGTTCACACCCACGACTGCTGTATCTTACATCTTACCCATCCACTGCAGCTGTGTGCAGGAGGTCAGCCTTACTGGTGCTGCTGTTCTGTTCTGGGTGACAGTGCTGATTGTGTAAAGGATATTTAATGTTATAAACCATTAACATTATTTACACACTTTTGGAGACTTCTTAAGAGATAAAAAGCACTAGAAGAAAACGTACGCCCATTTCTGTGTGTATCAGAGGGTTTGTGCAGGAGTGCTCGAGGCTCCTCGGAAGTGGGGAGACAGTGAAGCGAATAATATGTAATTAACACATCCTCTGTTCCCTTGTTGGTGCAGACATGCCTAGAGATGAAAAGTGTGGAGCATTAAAAGCGCTGGGAGCGCGTGGGACAGAATAGTGTTGAGTTTTATGTAAATTCAGCCCTGTCACCAGTCACACATGTTACAAAGAGCAGGGTGCCTCCTGCTCAGAGATCTCAGCCACGATGCCGCCTTTGCACGGGCCTCCCCCGTGATGGCACGGTGAGGTGGGGGAGCTCTCCAATGGAAGGAAATTAGCTTCTCCTGTGTTGTTGAAGGAATACGAGCTACCCAAAAGGAGGGTGTGTTACAGGGTCATTCACCAGCTTAGATGTCAAACATTAAATTTAAGCTTCATCTCCCTGTAGCTCCTGTTTTCATCAGACACCCCGAGGTGGCACATTACAGCTCGGTATCATGCAGCAAGGTAGAAGGCTGTGTAACAGCTGACAGCAGAATTATGAACCCTATTCAGGAGGCTCCTCAAGCTTTCTGGTATGGATCTGGTCAAACATGAGAATTGAGGGATTGTGGTCAGATGGCAGCGGGGTTCCCCGATGGCAGTGTCACTCAGCTGTCTCTTTTGGAAATGCTGGTCACCAGCATTACCCACAGCTGGTGAGGAATAGCCTTCCCATAGATCAGCGACCTGATGATAGAAACATATCCTGGACTTGATGAGGCAAATGAGTCCAAAATTTTATGCCAGAATATTTCTAGATAGTACTTTTCCAGTGCAGTATGCTTGTATGCACCCACCCCAACCCTGCACCCCCTCTGGATGAGCTAACAGTATCCAGGGAAGCAAACCAATGTAAAGCTCCATCTCCTGAAAAAGAGTTTGTAAGGTTGTCTAAAGCTTCCATATGTACAGATCAAGCCCACATTCTTCTTATTTAAGGTCAGCATTAACTTGAGCTCAGATCTGCAGCCACAAGGAAGTTCATTTTCCAAAGTCAATGAATACAGTGAGACAAGAGGGGTTTTTTTTACTTAAACTATATATTTTTACATAAAACAACTTTATGTTACAATAAAATCAGATAAAAATCACAAAGTTATATAAGTTCATAAAGAAAAAAATCAAGTTTTCTTTTTATATATATAAAACCCAGCATTTACTGCTACTAGGAGTCTAAATGTTAACATTGACTGTCTATGGTCTATTTGAGAAAAAAAAGAAAAAAGTACTTCTTCACAGCAGACAAAATGACGAGGTAAGAGATGTTTTTACAATGATCCAACTGTAGTAAACACTTCAGTTTTCATTAAACCATATAGTAAATATAATAAATCAAAAAAACCCCCAAAACCCCAACATTCAGAGCACTGCAGTGTTTTCCCACAGTTGTTTATCAACAAATTGTCAGCCATTCACTAAACTTTACTTGAAACAGTAAAAACAGGGTGTATGTTTATCTTCAGTACTAAAATCTCATAATAATCTAAATATTTTGGTATAGCAGACCACACTAAAACACTCTCAGAACTTTCAACTACAAGGGATACAGTCATGTTAAAAACAATGTGCTTCGCTTGTCATTCAAGATGGGTTTTATAGAACAATATGTTCATGATCACTATTAGGCAATTAAATGAAAACATCTAAATGCTGCAAGAGACTCTTTTATTGAGCACAGCTCCCTTTTCACATGCCCAAGTTAATCAATATACTGCAAACTTAGAAGCTTTGTTCACAAGTCTTCCATGATCAATCCTTTTATCTAGTATATGGCTAAAATAATTATTGCTGACCAGTGTTAAAAGAAACAACCCAAACCCAAATCCAAACAAAAATACAACAGCAGACAGGTTTTTCTCAAGTGCCTTTCTTATAAGTGTCATTCTTATTCGGTAACTAAATGACCAGAAAAGAAAAAGAACTCTATTTCAAAATGTGCATATAAAATTTTGAGATGCATAGGCACCTTCATCCAAAGACTGTGTGTTTAGGTTGATTTAGAAAAAAAAGAAAAAAAGAAAAGAGCTAATCTAAAACACAGTAGAAAGTCAAACCGTATGGACATCCAACATCCCCCAGGGATGCAAGCAAAGCTCTCCTGGCCAGGCACAGCTCTGTCCACAGCCTGCAGGAGAACCTTCATTTGGGAAGCACCTTCGTCACGTTTAGCGTTCACCTCCTCGCTCTGTACGTCACTTCAGGTACTTTCTGGTTTACCGCAGAGGACGGTATTTAAGACACACAGTCTGCATGTCACCATCAAGTGTATATTCTAAAAGGGAGCCCCAAGCCCTGCCGAGCTCCCAGGGGTGCGGGGCTCCAGGCACAGCAACCACAGCCAGGCTGTGTTGGCTGGCTGGGGCTCTCTGCCTGGAGCTGTGTTGGGATTAAGCATCTTGTGGCTACGTATTGCTTTGCATGACACACAGGTCCTTGTTGAACACCATGGGAAGAAAAGTTACCTTAGAGTAGCTCTGCGCCTTACCGTTGCTAAACTGCGCCCACACCCAGCCTCTGCCAGCCAGGCCTGGGAGTCCTCTTCGCTCTGAAAGCTGAACCTGCCCTGCTGAAAGGTCTCTGGTGCCACTGAGCCCCTGTGGGACAGTGACAGCTTTTCCTACCTTTGACTGAATGTGTCTAACTGTCACATTGGGGGGAGGGTGGGGGGCGTTATTTGACTCTCATCCCTCACACTGCCACCTTTGTGATGTGCCAAGTACTTCTTGATATTTACAGGCTTGACAAGGCCCGAGCTGCTGGGACACACGCAGATGAGCTGATGGTTCAGTGCTGCCCACTTGTACCTTTGGCACATCCACAGCTTGTGGGCAGAGCACACCTTTCACCACAGCTTCTGCTGAAACCATCATCAAAATTAGCTGCTGCTGCCCGAGTCCCCCTTCCAACTCTTCTCCTGGGATTCAGTATCAGTCATGCACTAAGCCGAGTGAGGCATTTCACTCTGATAGTGGTTTTATCTCTGCTAATCCCTGGGCTCAGGAAGACAGCAATGTATCCCTCACAAGTCACTGACGCTTTGAAGGGTTTTGCAGAGACAACTATTCAGAAGAGCCAACTGAAGAGCATGGTCTTGTCACTGGGAAACTCCCACCACTACAAGGCGGTGGCAGGAACAGGAATTTTCCTTCAATCATTCACTAAGCAGCCACAGGTGTCAAGAAATTAATAAGGGAGAAGGCGAATTATGGGGAAAAAACAGTGCAACAGAAGAGTGCAGAAGCATATGGACAATTTGTGCCCAGCTGAGAGGGGGGCAGGAGCTGCCCATGCCTGTCCGGCCACTGACCAAACACAAGCCAGGCACAGGCGAGCACCACAAAAGGTTTTGCTGATGCTCTTTGAAATCAATGTCAGTGGCAGGGACAGCAGGAGGAACAGCACAGACACCCTTCCTGCTCTCTGCTGTTCATTGAGCAGCTTTAAATATGTTCACCCTACATCACTCACAGAAAAATAAAACCAGGTGTTTATCTAGAAAAAGGGCATTGTCTACATGACATTTGTTTTCTGGGCACAGACACACTCCGTGTAAAACTATTCTTTGAAAGAGCTTCCTTTGAACACTATGATACAGAAAGTGAGAGGTGGCACTGTATTTCTTGTAGAAAAGACATTTTTCTTCCAGTGAGCTTGCTTAGGAAAGGAGACACCAAGTATACATAGACAGAGAAACACTGCAAAGTACTAATTGAGGTGAAAAAACCCTTTTAGGCCAAACAAAGCTACTTGTGAATTTGAGTAAAAATTGGCAAATAATCAGCTGAACAGGGAAAAAAAGCAAAAAACTAACCTGTTTGATTTGGGGTGTGACATAATGTCGTAGTTTTTAATTTTGAAATAATTTATTCCAAAGATGAGGCTAAAGTCATCTTCCAAAATGTGAAATAACGTATCTAAAGAAACACTTTCCCCTAGAAAGCAATTGTCTCAATTTATTTTTTATACTGTTTTAGAGTTTGGTGCTAATACAAAGTAGACCTATATATTTCTCAGTTTGGCCACTGAACCAAGAAAAAAAACCCAACTCATTATTCAGCAGCTCTAACATCAGCTCAAAGGAACACCTCACTGGAAAGCCCAGAAGGCAGTAGGACAAATGTCACAAGAGGCCAGCACAGGTTTTTCTTCCCAGAGCCACCAGCTTGTTCATGCCACCAGGGCCAGGCAGGACTGGCAGGTATTGGCACATATCATCCCAGCAGGATGGGCAGCATGATGGGACCCATGGCAGTGCAGCCGTCAGGTATTGGTATGGGAAGTGCCAAGCACAGGACCTTTATTAGTGACAGACCATGCATCTGAGGTAGGGCAGATCCTGCTGTCAACCCAAGGGAGAAACCCATCTCCAGAAAGCAAACCTACAGCTGTCCGATAGTGCCACCTCCACTCAGGCTCACTGGCAACAGAGCCATGACTGATGCCATGGGGAAACCAGGGTTTGCCCAACACTGCTTTTTCATAACTAACAAAACCAAGCCCTGCAGACCCTCACTGGGACAGGGATGAGCATTTCTGGGCCCTGGCAGTATGTGGGGTCATGCCTAAGCAGGCAACCTTCAGCTGAGCACAGCTCCTGCCGTGGGCTGAATCCCCAGTGTGCACAGAAGGAGGAACAAATGCATCTGTAGGATGCTGTGGGCATTTTGGCAGGGGAAGGATCACTGTCCCAGTGCTCCTGCCAGAAGGGAGGAGGCATTTAAATGCTGAGACTGGTCCCTGAGGAGCAGCGTGGGGCTCACAGTTTGGCACACAGGTGTTATTGCTGGGCCACCACAGAGCATCAAGGAATAAGCAGCATGTGACACCAATGGTCCCTGCTCAGTGGGAGCACAAGGCTCTGGTCCCAGGGCAGGGCCAGGACGAAGAGGGGAGCCAGGGCTGGCATCTGAACACTCCTGAGAGCATCCACCACCTCCTCCTCCTGTGCCTTTGGCTTTTGAAGAGGAAAACAAAAATTAAAGAGAGGGAAAGGTTAAAAGATAGGGGGTTTGGAGGGAGGTTTGCAAGTAATTATATATGGAAGCTCTCAACTTACTTCTGGTAATGAAAAACAGAGAAAGGGGATAATTACAGCAAGACCTTAGTTGCCTGATGGACAGCGTTTCTAACAGTGTATAGTTGTGTACAGGCATCCCTAACAACCCAACACAGAGCTATGGAAAACACATTTGTGGCACGACTAGAAGAGCCAGAGCAGAGATGCCTCTAAGGACACCCCATCATTCCTCTGGTTAGCACGAAGGATACAGAAATAACCACCCATGTCAGAACTACGCATCCCTTTAATGTGCCAGTATTAAACTCCATCTGTTAAATCGATGCAATCCCATAGAAACGCTTTTCCTGTAGTTTGAGAGTGGCTTAATACATTCCTAATGAACTGGAACTGAGATAGACTTGGCTGAAGTAGAAAAAAGATCTGGAATAACTGCAGTGATATAATTTGTTGCACCCTTCTCCCCAGAATCATGTTAAAAATCAGATTTTATGTTAAAACCAAGAAATAAGTCCTAAGACTTTTCAACAGGAGAAAGGAAACAGAAGATGGACCAGGGTCCTTGATACAGAAGCAAAAACCCACTATGACGAGAAAGGCCCTGTCTCCCGGTACTGCCTGCAGCTTCGTTGTGTTACTTTCTGGTTCCCAGCTGATGCAAGGATGGGCTGCAGTTCTGTGACTCTAAAGCAGCATGGGAGGAGAGGAGAAGCAGGACAAGCTGCCTGTTAAATGATGGGGCCTATCTGATTTGCTATCAAATAAAAAGACTAAAAATGGAGATTGATTGTGCACAGCCACACACAGTTTCTGACGTCATTTTCAATTTTGAGAAGCCTGTTCTAACCCCACATTATGCAACTGTTGAATCTTCCACTCTGGCAAAGTCTCATTTTCACACGCCTACATGCTGTGTACCTGATTTTTATTTTTATTTTTAAATATCAACAGCCTACAGCAATTTTATTTTTTTTAAAGAGACTTAAATGGTCATAATGGTTATGAAAGGTCCCAGCTTCACATCTGTTGTTTAAAAGGAGTAAAAGCAAAAAATACACAAAGTCCAGTCTGAAAAACAGGCAACAAAGGTAATGCAACACTAACAGATGAAATGAAAATTCAAGGGACAATTTCAGGCTGATCCTATCTCCAGCATGGAGATTGCATACCCATATGCAAATGATATTAAATGCATGTTTCAGTCATAACCCATGTTTCTTTAAAGGTCACATTTTTAATAGAGATATTCTGAGGAAAAAAATGTCCCTAAAAATGGCTATGTTCTGTGTGTCACTGCTGGAATGAACTAATGCAGTGCTTAACCAGGCTTTTGTCTGAAGAAAACAGGTAATAACGATGTCACCTAAATAAAATTTCTTTTCTGAATTAATTCAGATCACCTGTAAATAGACTTTCAAACGAGATCAGGGAGAGAGAAGAAAGAGAAGCTGAAGGCAGACCTAGGGGCAAGGGCAAAACTTGGGCTGAATTCTCCTCTGGCCCTTTTTACATCTCTGTCTGTGATGAACGAACTTCCTTCTTGGTGGAGCCCAACAAATGACCTTGCATGTCTCAAAACTTATTTAGAGCTGCTGAATAATCAGTTTGAGAACAAACAACATTTCTGCCTCTTAGGTTGGGGTTTTTTTGGACAGTCTAACTTGGTGACCAACTACCATCTAGTGTCAAAGATACATGAGGTGAGAACACAGGAATCGTATGAAAAGATTTTGATTTCATGTGGTCAGGACCCCGCCAGTTTCCTGGGCAGAAACTTGCTTCTGAGCAACACCTTCAAGTAACCTTAAATTGCTTTCCAGACCAACATCTCATTCTTCACCACTGCAAAAGTTAATCAACAGCAACCAAGCTGCACAGAGGTGCCCTGTGTACAAACCAGCACATATTGCTTTATAAAATAAATATCTGGTTCCAAGACTCAGGTGGCCATTTTTCAGGGATGCACATGATGATGGAACTATATGGGTTCAAAATCGAAGGCCAAAGAGAGATTATCTTGCTAAGCAAGAGAAGCTGTCCTCACCTACTGGGTGAGATGCATGACTTGACTTAAAGAGCTGAAATTCAATTCTACATCTTTGACTTTGTGCCGTGTGGGTCCAGGCAAGCACATGCAACTTGTATTGGAGGTTATCTGAAATCCACTGGATTTTTTCTGATGAATCAGGTCTGATTGACGTGGTCCCTAAAGATACTGGCATCTGTGTGAAGTGATTCACTTGACTGCAGCTCATCACGGGCACATCTTACAAACTGCAGGAGCTCCAGCTAATCTTCTCTCTGCTCCACCAAGGAATAAAAGTGGATGTTGCTAGGAGTGCTGATAGTCCAGACAAGAAAGAGACTTGTTTTCTGTTTCTATGGTTGCAACAGCCCTTAAGAAAGATATAAATTTCCCTGCAACAACTAACTGCATATTCATTTTAAGGTAGATCTAGTTCCAGATTCCTGAGACAGAACGCTCTACCTGTTCCCAACCCCATGAAGCCAGAGCAGCAATATAGAAAGTTTCTAATCTCAACAGAATTCAATGAGCAGCATGATTGGTTTGGAAAATAAACAAACAAAACAAAAAAACCCCACCCCAGACCCCCCAAAAAACAACCCCACAGCAAGTTTTCAGCCTCTATGTACAAAAATGATGCAAATAAGTGGAACATTCTAGTTATATTTTGTAAAACACACATTTGGGATCAACAAAACATCAAACATCCAGATCCTAGATTACAAAAAAAAATAAAATCTATTGCCATCTAGTTGTCAACCCCAAGTTTAGACAGTCCTTGTCGGAAATCATGTAATTCATCTATCTTCCCGTCTAGTACATCTAAAAAATTCTTTAATTCAGTTTTAAGGTTGGTCTGCCTATGTTTGCTCTCTTCAACTTCAGTCCTTAGCGTTCTGACTTTCTCTTCAAGATCTTTGTTCTTTTTCTCAGCAGCCTTAAAGACAAAAGAGACAAGAAGATGATCATAGAGAAGGAGTGTGAACAGCATTTAACAGAGTAAAGCAAAAGAAAAAGTTTGCTTTGACTTCTGCAAACTGATTAGGAGGAGCACCTCTCCGAGCAAGTGACATGTGCTAGTCAGATTAAAAAGAAACAAAGCCCAGGCAGGAAAGGACACAGCTTAACTGGAAAAGACGCTTTGCATCAGATTTTGTCATTTGGTTGGTATCTTAAAATTCAGCTGGATTTAAATCATGCACTGTGCATATATTTCTGTCATTGCTACAGTTGCAGAATTAGACACTGTGCCACCAATTATACATGGAATTATCTATGGTGATTTAGCCTTGAAAAACAAGCTTAGAAAATTCTGCCTGAGCAATAATATTGCTTTATTCAGCACTTTTGGGTTTATTGGTATTTTTTTCAAGTCCCACTTTGTGTGAGCACTCAGCAAGGAACAGGGCAGACATCTCACACTTCTGCTGCAGTTTGTTCTATTACCTTCCCCTCTCATTAGCTCCTCTGCCTATTGTTCTCCATTACATGTGTGTGATCGCACATTTATTCTCACCAAAAGCCATAGACAACATACTTCACCTTGCTGAATCAAACAAAGTTCACATTTTAACCGATTTCATCACCTGCACTCCTCAGCAGCCTTCTAGATTATGTTTGATCATTTAAATTATCAAAATGATGGTTTATTTGATTGATGGGAGTTTATTTCTTTGATAAGACTGATTATACTTGTTCTCCTTCATGGATTAATTTATTGTATTTAACAAGCCCTGACTTTAACAAGTGATGCCCAAAGCCCAGCCCCTGCAGCCCATCCAGTTCTGCTCTGAGTTAGCACCTCCCAGGAGAGGAGCCTCACGTGCAGAACCAAGCCACAGCAAGCCAGGCTGTGCTGGAAGGAATGACGCAGCATGTAAATGCATCCTCAGGTGAACAGTTTTCTCCCCGGTGCTGTGTAGCTACACTCATCTGCTTCTTTCCAAAAAGCCTTCTCTGGTGCCACTGCGGCAATTAGCTGCAGGTCTTGGAGTGCTGCTTGACACACATGGCTGTGGGGCAGCTCCACAAGCCCAGAGCAGCAGAAACAATGCAGTATACAGGATAGCCTGGATTCTGCAGGAGATAGATGCAACACAATCCCAGGCAAACCAATTTCTGCAAACAGCATGGCAAAAAAATGCAGCTATTTAATTATTCCTGTGCTGGGAGGGGCACAGTGTATTTTGCATGTAATTAGCATTTTCCTGTTTTTTACTAACTGGAGTTCTTTTGCCTTGAAACACTGAAGTCTGAGCAGAGAAAAGCATATAGCTACAAGAAAGAAAATAAATGTATCAACTATTTTAAAATTAATTGCTAAACGGTACCTGTAATTGTTCAGATACAGATTCACATTCTGACATTAGCTGTGGTATAACTTCACCCTGCTTTCTCAGCTCTTCCAGTTCCTTTGAAAAGATAAAATAAAAAAAAAAAATTAATGCAAGCTTCAATTTAAAATATAATGAAAATTTGAGAATATGAAATGACTTCACATATTTTATTGTATTCTGCACGGTATTTGGATATAAAATAATCAAAACAGCATGCCTGCATTCCAAAACACATGCTAATTTTCTACTAGAAAATGACACTATATATTTTACTTTGTTTTTCTAAACCAGACAATGTAATCCAATCTCTAGCATGAATGCCATTAATTATATTAATGAAACCTTAACCAAAACCACATACTTATAACAAAAAATGCATCTTCAACAAGGCTGTAGTGCTACAAACAACATATAGATGATAGCAAAGAGCAAATTAGACATGAATTTTCAATGATATATGGCAGCAAAAAAAGGCCAATGGCATTAGAAACAGAATATACAGAAGCATCATTACAGAGCACAGCTGTAACGGGCTCTCCTCCACTGTACAGCTCTGAGACACCCCTCTCAATTTGTATTCTGGCATCACTACCAAAATTGAGAAGACTAGCTGAAAGGATTTAATGAAAAGAGCAATGTGACTTGACAAGAGATCATGTCTCTGATGGAAATTAAGAGCACTGAACGTATTCACACCACAAACAAACACCAATGTGAGCAGTAGGGAAAGACGTGAAGAAAGCCTGTACATTTTACAGGAGGAATGTCACAGCATCTGAAAAGCACATTGGCAGGTCTAGAGGAACTTTGTGCCTTGAAAAGAGTTCAAGACCTTCCTCCAGAAACTGCCCACGTAGGTGATGTCTCAAGAGCTAGCAGTGATATATCCTCTCTGAGCCATACTGACACAGTGCAGCAAGACCAGTCCTATCTGGAAGGCAGATTTCTTGGCTATGAAATGTGATTTCTTCCCTAACCTAGAGCACAACGTGAGTGTAACAGAATCACAGGTCAGGCCCTTCCACAGAACCAGACAATAACAGTTTTTTCTCAAGTCACCAGATTCCCATGGACATGTATCCATATGTGCATAAATAATGCCTGGGAGAACACATCTCAAAAAATAAATATACCATATATACTTTATATATATATATATACACACAGAGTACTGTATACTTACTTTATAGTATAATACAGGGTGTGCATATTTATATACATGCTATGTATATGGTATATGGCACGTGGTGTATATATACAGATATTTCACTCCATAGCTCTGTCCTGACTCCCATGTCTTTAAATGTCTCCCTCCTTCACGATGAGGTTATGAGCAGCTCTCTTACACAGCAGCCAGGAAGGGCTTCCTGCTGGTTTGAATTGCAAACCATGAAAAGGTTACTTACGGGTGGTTTACACCTGATCAAGAACCTGCTAATGTAAATATGCAGTTTGAAAACAAGTTAGTATATTGTCAGTGTAAATGGAGGATAGGTGTGTAATAGTCACAAGTCAATCAATTTTCTGGTTCATTCGGTACCATAAAAATGTGAATCTTGAAGAAAATGCTGGCAGAGAATAAGGGTTATTATACATGCTATTACTACAGAAGGTTGGGAAGAAAGCATGACATTTTCCTTTGAAATATGGGGCTGAAAAACATATTATATTTATAACAGTGCATCAAAATCCATCTCCCTAAACTATTTCCTTGTGCCATCCCCTTAACAGCATTGCTTTTAAGAGCACCAGCAGAGATGCTGTAGTGGCACATGGCAAACTTTACTGCACCTGCTGATAGCTTTTTCTCTTCAGCCAGCACAGAGCATTTGGTCACTGTAATGAAGGAAAAAACAAGGATACCATTATTTTCCCCACTGTTGAGGGGCTCCAAGCCATCAACATTATTCTCCCTAGAAAAATGAACACCTTGTATGTCAAAAATTATGAACTGGGGTATACTAAATGAATCTGAATTTCTCACTGTTGGCATTAGTCTTGAGATCAGAGTGAGACTGTAAAACAGCAAAGCTGAGGGCTACAAGCCATCCAGGTCAAGAAACAGGACTTGTTACCCGAATGCTGAGATATTTTGTAAATTACGTCTTAATATGATGGTTCTGATACCTGTGGGAATTCAGGATGTGGGGACTGGCAACTGAAACTCTTCTCGGCGTAGGTCTGCATAGCTTTGGGCAACTTATTTCACCACTCCAGCTCTTCTATTAGGAGTAAAGTGTTGTATATGTATCGTGTTTGTTAACCACTGCCAAACTAACGTGTGCTGCCACAGCACGTAACATATCGTGCAGTTGAGACTGAGGAACTCTATCAAACTACTGCTGAAGAGTTGTATGTAGAAAATCTAGAAATGGGTGATACTCTGAGACATTGGGCTGCTTCTGGTTGAAGGTGATCCAGCCCACAAATCTACTCTCCAAATGAGAAGAAGACTGAACCACTCAAACTCGAAAGTATGTCATTGCTGTGTCCAGGGCACTTACCAGCTCTTTGTCCTGAAGCTCTGTTTCCAGCTCCTGGAGACGTCTACTCAACTGCGCGTTTCTTTCCTTCTCTTTATTTATTTCATTGCACTGTTCCTCCAGCTCTTCAATCTAAGAAATGTCAGACATTAGGTGAAATTTTTCAGATTTCTGGAAATTTGAGACAGACCACGGCTGATGCAAAGGGCCATTGCTCTCCTGAGCAGAGGGAAGCATGGACAGTTTTGATTTGTCATGGATCGGCTTCCTAGATCATAGCACTTGATTCACTGCACAAAAATATTGCTTCTTTCATTAAAAAGAGCCAATTTACACATCCAGTAGGAAGCCTGGGGACTGTGTTTATTCTCTCTTGCACAATATCTCAGATAATCACTCAAGAATGAGCAAAACATGGACCTGCTGAAATAAGTGGGGCTGGGGATAAAATTTGCACTTCACTTCCAAGAAACCAAGACAAGACTGTAAGGGATGGGTTTTCTTAATGCAGCAAGGGGAAGAAATCTCTCCAGCACTCCAGCTTTGCCTCCTCAGGGATTCCTTATTATACTAGCTGTAGTAAAAGGGACACAGCATCAAAACTTTGGGGGATGAACCAGTTCAGAGCAACGTATACCGCTTTGTTCTCTCGCCCAGGGACGCGCTTTGCTCTCTCCATACCTCCTCTTGCCAGCCCTGTATTTAGCTCCCAGGAGATGTACTTCCCCACAGGCCAACAGGCCAGCTCATTAAAGTATGTATTTTAATTCTCAGCTTCACGTTGCTTTGGGATTATAACTTCCCTCATTTGAAGATAGAGCAATATGCAAAAAATTCTGACCCAATTAATAGAGGAGAAGGAACTTCCCAGGGCGCTGCAGTGGTGCAGTGTGAGCACTGAGCACGGAACCTACTCGGGAGGTTATGCAGACAGCGTTGCTGCACAGCCTGGCTAGTCACCAGTATGATGGCTTTGCAGCTGTACTAAGGCAGTGTTTTAATAATCTCTTCATATCTAGGCTACAGCTACTGAGATGTGGCATGTTTCATCAGCTAACGTTGATTAGAACAACTTTTCTCTGCAACAGTACAGAGAAGTAAAAACCTACAAATTAGTAGTTAGTAATCAGTAGAAAATAGAAAGTTATGCTAATTTCTTATAACACAATGTTCTAGTCTCTCATTTCTCCCCTATCCAGAAGAGACTAGAAATAGGAACCCAAATCATGTAACAGTTCATATTAATTTGTTAACACAACATCAGTTAATGCAGCTCTGGTTTTATCTCTGAATTATCCCTGTGCACACTGAAAATACATGCAAATAGACAGAGGGCATCTACCTAAGGAAAAGGTTGTTCCTTGGGGAATATCAGTGCCAATAGGCAACCCAGGCCACCTCCAACACTGCAATAGTACTTGCAGCCTACTGACATACAAAAAGATATGAAATTCCTTCCCCTCTTTGAAAGCAAACACAAAACCAGGAAAAGTGCTCACCAGACTGACCTCTACTCCAAATGCCCCAGTGATCCATCTAAGTGAACAGGGAAAGGGAGCAGCTTTTTTCAAAGACATTTCAGATGAACAGAGTGAAATTATCTCTGTGAGTGGTGCACCGGGTTTCCCTGTGTCCAGGTTATGGCCAGCACTGTGTGGGGCTGCTACCAGCGCTTGACAGACAGCCTGGTATTATTTGAGGGACTGTAACAATGACTACTCTAAACTCAGGCTTTAAAAATGAAAAATTCTCAGTTGTTCTCTGCTGTAGCCACTGCTCACCCTTGGTCTTACGCTACTGAGCAATGTGCACAGTAATGGAGGGGAAAAAAGTTTTGACAATGAGCCTTGAAAGGTTTCTGGAAGAGATATGCCCAGCATTAGTGCTGGAGGACCCAGATTACAGCCCATGGTGCTCACAGCCCACAGCCCACTGTCTGCCACCAGGATTTGCTTCTAATACTGAAGTGGTTCCCAGCTTAGTTTCCTGCAGGTAATCAGGCCAGATCCTTGCCTTTTGCTCATTCATCATCTGGCAGTATTTAAGTGAGCTTTGAAAGGGATATGCAATAGTAATCCCCCTTTTAAAACTTCTGTTTTATCACCCCAGCTAGCAAACCTTGCCAACAGGCAGCTTCGCCTAATGCAGCAGTACCAATCCTCCCACTGATCCTCAGCCCTCTGAACTTCCCTGTTTGCTGGGCGCAGAGGAGAGCAGCTGCCTTAATGGTCCTTGCGTCCACCTCTCTTTCAAAGACAGAGCCTGTCTCCTAATACACATACACACGTGTGCACACACACACCCTCCCCACCCAGAAATCCAAGAAGAGGAGCAATGTCAGGAGCAGCTAACTGGAAGAGGTGTCTCTCCTGTGAGTATGCTCTGCTACCTTGCTCCTGAGCTGGTCATTTTCCTCCTTGCAGGCTGAGAACTGCTTCTTCCAGTGCTCGATGCTGGCCGCAGACTCCTGCAGTGCCGTGGTCAGCCGGGCGTTGCTCTCCCGCAGCGTCTGCAGCTCCGTCTCCCACTTCTTCACATTGCATGAACTGAAAAAACCAGAGTGCCATTAGGTAGCTTCACCTTATAGTCCTGCGTATCATTATTCCTCACCTAACTGCAAACTCCCCAGCCAGGGTGCGTGTTTACCAAGTTTAAGGTTTAAGCACGCTCAGATGTACACACTTGCCCCTAGCCATTGCTTGCGTAAGGAGAATACAAGCTTTAATTTGGATATTTCTGCCAAAACAAAGGGACCCATCAACTCCAGCAACAGTGACCTGTGCTCCTAGAACAAAAGTCCTGCTCTCAAACCAGGTTGCTGGGTTTAGCTGATAGCCGGGACCTCCACTGTTTGCAAACAGGGTTTTACTCCAGCACTGTGCTGGGCCTGTCTCACTCACAGAGCAGTGTGGCTGGGCCTCACTCAGCGCCTGCTGCATTGCAGGCCCGGGGACATGGTACCCGTGCATCAAGGCGACTCTACGTGGTATGATAATTCAGAACAGAAGATGTCAGGGGGCTGACACTACCTGTATCTGAATTTTTTTTTTAATACCCAGCCTTAAATATAAAAGTGTTACATAATATCAAAGAATTAAACTACTCATTCCCCAAAGCTTCAAGCGGCAGCACAGAGCACGAGATTAGAGACTGAATGGAAGGAAGGCTTTGAAGCTCCCTACGTGCTAGTTGCTACATGCCTATAGAGGTGTCTTCAGCAGGAGGAACAAGCAAACGTTATGATTTGAAATAGGTTACTCTATTGAAATGTCAATAGAGAGAGATGAAGTACTGCAAATGTAATATATGCAACTTTAGAGTTGTGCATTGGGTAATGCTGCTTACGGTGCTGCTGCCTTATTTTTTAATAGATTTTTTAAGAGTAGCTTGATCCTGTTACATTTCTTTTCCATTCACAAATACACTCACATGCAAGAGGCAGACAAGGCAAGATCCCAGTAGAGAATCATTCTATTTTAATGTAACTCTGCCTATTCCAATGCCTGTATTTTCACATCAGTTGCAAGTTACGCTTCCTGGCATTTTCAAATAATTTATCAAAGCAAACAGCAAAAAATGTGACTTCAAGGGGGACTGTCCACAGCTTTAGCAACATCCCCCTAAGACTTCTAAGCAGCCTGGTGAAATTATATTTCCCACTTCAACTTTTTATGGTTGAGTTAATTTCTTTTTATAATTTTAAAAATCCATATCTATTTTCATCAAAGTGAATGTAGCAAACTCAAAGAGGAAGAAATTGGCTTCACATGTTATCAGTAGCAATTGCTCCCCCATGGCTTTAGTGTTGTTTCTGTAGCTCTAAAACTTCACAAATGTAGGTGGTTATAAGAGTTGGCATCAGCAGAATAAAAGAGATCTTATTTTATCATGAGTTAGATCAGGAAAAAAACCTGAATGGTCAATATCTCTCAACTTGCTAAAATCTGCTCATTCACCCATACTACTGCATCATTTTAAATTAATACCATTACATTTGAATAATTTCTGCTAATATCATTAGCCGCCAGATAATTACAGCAGACTATTCCAATGCAATTTAGGTATTAGAGGAACTTCACCTTTGGGCTAGAGCAATTTTTAGTTTATCATTCTCAGACTTGAGATGTGCCTCAGCAGGACCACCGTGTGATGCCTTCTCATCATCTGTCCCATTCACACTAGATGCTCGAGTGGAAGATGGTGTTTCACGTCCAGATTCCTGCAGCACAACACACAAATGAACACTGGGCATCTCCAGCATCACTGCAACATCAATTGTTTTATGATTGTGATCCCACAGCACCCTACTGAGTCCTGGACTGCACACGCTCTCCTGGCAGAAGAGCAGTAACAGACACATACCCTTTACATCTAGGTTGCAACACTGCTCTGTTTGAAAAGAATGAAAAAGAATTATAACACAGAAAATATTCAAAACAACTTTTTAAGTGTCTTAACTGACAAGATCTTTTTTTGCCTTTTTTTTTTTTAAGATAATGAAACAACACAGTGCACCTAGGAGCACACAAAACACAAACCCAAAAATAATATGAAGAAGATACTGCTCCTCCAAAGAGATACCTTTCATAGACTGCCTGGTGGTTGTCACCAGCAGAGAACAAAGAACATTATAAAGGCTATTACTAAAGTCCTTTAAAAATGAGTATCCAAAGACAGCCTCTCAGATATTTGTGGTCCCCACAAAGGGATTAGCTGCAAGATGAAAAGCATTCCACAACTTTTTTCTGATTGTGCATTTGAATTTGACTCTGATCAACATTTGTCTACCTCTTCTCCAAACATTAGGCCAGGCCAAGAACATCCACTGAACAGGGTTCTTTCTCACCTACTGCAATGCACAAGAATTACAGTTAAACTTAAGACACTGGTACAACACTCAGTTCCTGCAATTTGTAAGAAACTCAGATCTCCCTGGACATAGAGACCTTTGGCTATATCAAGGTGTGCTGCCTGTCCCACCCCCCACTAACAAAGCACTGCCTCTGCTCCCACAGCACAGCCTTCCATGGGTCACACCATAGCGGGGAAGCACTGTGGCCTCAAAGTCAGTCTCTCCATTGGGAAAACAAACTCCTATGAGAGCACATCAGACAGATGCCCAAAAGATGTATCATGATGACTGTCTGCTGAAGCACCACACTGAATTACTTTCCAGTGACCCCACATATGTGCAAGAGTACAAAGCAAAGATTGTATAGCTTTCCTTGTTGTAGAATAGTTATAACAGCTCAAGAACTGTTGAAAAAACAGATATAAATTAAGGAAAAGAGCATGGATGGGTGAAAAATATTCCTCTGACAACGTTAATGTCCAATAGTTGACAATTACCTTCAGCAATCTTCATTTTATATACTTTAAGCTTTCTGCCAAAAGCTGGTACAGTCCATTAGAAAATTTAACTTTAAATTATTTATCCTGTATGCACACAGGCATTAAAGCTAAATTACAAACCTGGGAATGATTGCTTGAGGTCTCAATTTTCTCTTGAGATCTGTCCCTTGCTAGTTTGGCAGCTTCTTTTACTTCTTGGAATTTCTCTGCAAACTGAAAAAACCATGAAAGATATTTAACTTATTTATCATCTATTAAACTGTTCAGATTACCATTTTTATATGGCTCATAGATCTCCAAAAATGAACAAGTTATTTTGATAATATAAATTTTTTTTCCAAGAAAAAACATTTTAATTCTTTGCAGGGACATACTTTCAAAAGAAACGGGGGTGTTTCTAAAAGTGGGGACATCTCTGTAACTCTGGCCAATCACAGTAAATATCCATGGACCAAAAAGGAGCTATTAGTGTCTTCTGGTTTGATTTGGTTTTATTTATTTCCTCGCCCTCCTGTTTCACTAAATGTTGACAGTCTATTAAAGTTGAAAGTATAAAAAGACATATGTTTGGATAAAAAAAATTATCAGTCTTCTATTCCTAAGAGCAAGTCAATTAAATTAAAGAATGTAAATGAGCTCATGAGACATCTGCAGGATGCAAGAAAGGGATTATCAAGGCAGAGAAAAAAGCTGAAAAGGATAGATCTGAATGTAAGATGGGGTCATATGAAAACACAGATTTTCTTGTCTAATTTTCTTATTACTGGACAAAATAAAGGTAGGAGGCTTCAGGGAAAGGCTTGACTGCTTCCTCTAAGAGGGTTATAGCAAGCTAGGGGAGGTTAGGAAAGGGGAAAATGAAGATGAAATGTAACAATCCTGATCTCCACAAGTTGCCGTAGGACATCCGCTCTGAAGCCAGTCCAGCACTTTTGAAATATAAGTAGGATCACAGCCAACCATGGTTGCAGGGCTTTAAACACTTTAAACAGTGTTTGAAGTTTTAAAAGGAGGATTTCAAAGATGAAAGAAAAAGCATTAAAAAAAATTAATTAATATGTATCCTGTATATGAATGGGTAACTTTGTCTTCCTGCTAAAGCAGCTTGGTCTTGCTTTCCTGTGTTTTGAGAAACTTGAAACACTAGAAAGGAAAGACACATTAAAAGTGCATATAAATAAATCTATTTTATTACACAGTTTGTGAATAAAAGGACTGTCATTATATCCTCAGATGATTCAGAACACTTACGACAAAATTGTAAATAAAAGCATGAACACACATCACATTTTATAGTCAAGGAATGGGAAGAATCATTATCCACTTACTAATCTCATCTTCTAACTTTTAGATTTACAGCAGGTATTTAGCGTGCTCTCTCTCAGTAAAATACTGGGACTATAAAGACTGGTAAAATAAATCTCCAACTAGTCTAAGAGAAATCGGCATTTATACGTGGAAGCACCTGTGCTTTGTGTAACACACACAACTGGAAATGTCCAACAAACACGCCTACATTGTCTGCAAATCCCATGGAGGAGCACAGCCTCAAGGCCAGGTGAAATTTCAGTTCTATGCTATGATCTGTGATGGAGCTCATGATTGAAGACTGTTTTCCATACAACAGCTGAAATTGCGTATGCAAAGTACGTGCTCTCGGATGGCGGCAGTTGCTCTCGGATGGCATGTGCAGTCACTACACGCACAAGTGACTTGATTACCTTTGTATCACTCTGAAGATCATTAGCAACAGCTACATTACATTTTCACCTCACATGATTTAACTTTACATGAAACGTACCTCCTGCTGTGATGGAACAGGTATAACAAAGTGATTATTTCTAAAATATTGTATCAACAACGAGTTCTACACTTGGGTTTCTTGCAAACAGTAAAGGGCTGTTTTGAGTCTCTCTTTTACAATAAATCTTTATGGGAAAGCATGAAAAATTTATGAGGGTTCTTCATGGACTGTGTGAAATATGAAAAGACAAAAAGAATTGGAAGTGAACTATCAGGTTTTATTTTTTGCAGCTATCTTCATAAAGCACACAGGACAGTGCTGTGAAAAATTACATGAGCTGAGAAGGAAAGGTCATTTTTCTCCTTATCCATAATAAAAAATAACATACGACTGAGCAAAGCTAACCCTCATTATAAAACTGATAATGATCTCCTTGAACAAGAGATTTCAATCTTCTCTCTAGTTTACCAACACAAGTATTTAACACATTTGCTCTCAGAAACAAGTACCAGTAACTGAATTTTTCACAAACTCAGTGACAGATCTTTGGCTTTAAGAGTCTAAATATTACCCTTCGGTCTCATCCTTGTTCCAAACTTTAACAAAAATGGTGGTGAAAGACCGTCTCTGGTTTTTGTTTATCCCATACACTTGGAAAAGGTCAGGCCATAAAGAGTTCTGCTCTTGCTTCTTTTTTATTCTTAATTAATACCTACCAGATTTTAGTAACAGTCTATTTTTAAAAGCTACAGAGGATCACTTGGCTTGTTATGAAATTAAAGTCTTTCACTTGATTACACTTCTGAGTGCAGCAACACGGTAGTGACAGCCCAGACTTGTGTAGCATTACCAACACTAATTGCTACAGCAGTAGACCAGGCATTTCTGAAGTTACCGAGATCCAGAGACCATGTCTAAGACTGATGGCATGGCTGCAGAGGCTACTCACTGGCAGAAACTTTCTCTCCAGTAACAGATTCCTTCTATCCCAAGCACAAGTAATTGACAAATAATTAATACTAAAAAATCATGTGCCACCTCCAAAATCTAACGCAACTTTGAGCTATCAAAGCACTGCAAGAATAGGGACTGCTTTTTATATGTGAAATTCCTCATTAAAAAGTGAAATAATCTTCTCTTTAGTAAACAGAAGCTTGGTAAATGTGGTCTCAGGAGGCAACGGTGTCTATAAATACACAAAACCACACTCCTCCTCCTTTTATCTTATTCCCTTCATCTTTCCTTTCCTTCACCCTGGTCCATGGGCAGACAAAGCTCCTGAAAATTAGCAAAAAAAAAAAAAAAAAAAAGACTAGAGTAGGAGAAACACCACTAAACACCACTCCAATAGTTCATCATGGATTTTACGACATGTCTTCCTGTGCCCCAGGGAGCCGCAATATGGAAAAGATTTGCTGCTACCACTGCTAGTGAAGCCTTTTAGTCTAAGGCTGCTGCAGCCCATGAGCATGCTTTGATTATGAGTCTTGGCCAGTGAAATTTAATGGTGACTCAAGGATGCAACTGTGTATGGCACAAATTATTTAAAGGCTGTTCAAATCTGCAGCCAGCTTGTCCCCTGGAGAAAAATATATATATTTAAATAGACCTTCTTAGCATTTTATACATTAAAAAGCATTATTTTGTATGTGTAAATTTTAAGCTGCTGATCTGGCAGAATACTTTATGTCTTCTACTGATAAATCATGCCAGTGTGAGACAGATGAAACAGCTGCTCCCACCCAAAGCAGACTCATAAATTTTTCAATGCCCTCTCAGTTTGCAGAAGGCTGGGTGATGCAATGGTCCTGTTTGGGAGCTCCACCATGCCGTGACCCACAGCACATGCGTGGCTTTGCTCATGGTTTTCTCTGGATGTGCCCTCACTACCAGGCAGATTGGCAGTGAACAGTTACCAGAAAGTGACTGGTAATTTGCTGCAGCACAGTCAGTGCACCGCCAGCACTGATGCCAGCTGGACTTGGGGTGGGGGGCTGCATTGTGTGCTGGGAACAAGGGCAGACGCTGCTCTGAGCCTTCTCCCCCTTGCCTGGCAAATACCACACACCCTATGTGTGTACATGCATAGAAGTAAAGTCCAGTGCTCCCCAGATGCTGGATGAAGTTGCTTTATGATGTGCAAAGTCTGGGTTTACTGGGTTTCTCACCTGTATAAATCTTCCTCCTTATGCCCTTGACTACCTACACCTCCTGTCTTCAGGAGGTCTGCACTGAAGCACTGTCTGCATTGAAGCACCTTAAATGACTGCAGAAATTTTACTTAACAGCTTCAAGTGCAAAACACATCACTTTACCTTTACAACACCAGCCCTGCCTCTTCATCACACCTAGGCACACCATTAATTCTCTTTTGATTCCTGTTTCGACTCGGCTGTAGCATTGTTTGGATAATACCTTGAGATCTTTTTGAGGCACAGGGCGGGAAGCGGGGAAAGGAGGGTCGGTGAGTACTGGAAGAGGGGAAAAAGACTCTGAACATGACATCAACTTTAAGCCTTGGGATTCTCCCAATAAATGTGAATGGTAATTAGGTTACTACATCACTGAATGCAGCTTTCATTAATGGCTCAGGTTTAATTTGAACTGCTTTTCCCTATGGGTCTGGATTAATGCTTACGTATCTCAAGAGAAGCAAGGCATTAGAAAGAGGCAATATCTTTTATTAGGCCAACCAATACACTTAAAAATGCAGGTGTGTTTAGGTTCTGCTAACCTGCCCTCATGTCTATTTATTATTCATTGTTTTCAGCAGACATGTTGCAGCTTATTTATTTATTTAAAGCCAGGGCTATTGATGTCTGGTTTAGAGGAGGTTTTTTGTGCCTTCCCAGTTCCTGACTAAAACCTTCAATTGTTTGCAGTAAAACTGGTGAGCTTTAGTTTATATCTTTTATAAGAATATAATGATACCAACATAAAATGAAACTTGATTGATTTTACTATTCCCAATACACTTATACATCTGTAATCTTTCCATCATCTCTGATCTTTAGTTCTAATGGTTCAATAATTAAACTGAGGAGCATGGATGATAAGGGATATTTTTTCCCATTGCTTTGCAGGGTGGTAATAAACCAGGTTTTCTTACATTTTCCATCTAGGTAACTGTCAGATTTTTTTTTTTTAATAGATCATCTCAAGCCATTTTCAGAAGTGCTCCCCTTGAGCTCTCCTTCAATATTTGAACCAGAAAAAGCCTTTCTGATGATTTGGAAAGCTTTTCCTGCAAGTAGGAGGCTGTATTATCAGCAGTGGGCTCTTCAGCAGATCCTGCAGTGCAAACAGAGGTGCAAACTGATCTGGAGAGAAATACAGCTGGTGCTGGGACCCCTGTGCCCATGCAACATGTTCTTCAGATTGGCTCTAGTCTGGCCAGCTGAACATTAAAGAGCTGCTTTCTGACACCAGCATTAAGTTTATTCTAAGTACATTTGGACAGTTTTGGAGAATATTCAAAAATCTTCCTGACTAGGGTGCAAGAATCTCCAAATGTACCTTGTGCCTTGTTATATCTCATCTCCTGAGCCAATTTCAGTAAACTGGGATTAAAAATTACCCTCTAAAGGTGTGAATTCTTTCATTTGGTGTTCAAAGGTCACACTGTATTGTCCTTATCAGTTGCTCAAACCAAACTATTTCCCTAGGTCCACTTTAACCCTTCCGTATTCCCATACTATTTATTTAGCTATTACAAACACCTCTTTGCCACAGGAGTGGAGAATATGTGTAGGTGAAATGAGTGGTCCTCTGCAGTTGGTTAAGCATCATAAAACATTACTAGCGCCAGCACCTCAATTTTAAAAAAAAGATTTACATGTGAATGGTTGGGTGGCATTAGCATCCCAGGAGAGCAGATTATTGCCATGGCACCTCTATGGACATCCCAAGTCCAAAAATAATGTAATATAAAAAGTCAAATAAGCTTTATCTTTAAGAAATACCTGCAAAAAATGCAGTTCTCTGGACATGGCAAAAACTCCGCAAGACAGACATAGTAAAATAATCCTATAACAATTCAGGTGATGGAAAGGTCCTTCCAGTGCAATGGCCTGCCTTTGCTATTTTAGACACTACAAGAAACACCTTGTTCTCCTGGATCTCTTCATATGGAAGCTCACAAGAGGACAGCAACACAAGAGAGCCATGCCCAAGGTCACAATATTGAGCTGACTGACAAAACCCAGTGCCAAGCAGCCATGCTTCAAGCATTGACTGTGTTAGATTAGTGGGGTTTTCTAGTGCATGAACAAACATCTCAGCTTCTTAATGAGCTCTTGGTGAGACCGCTAATCGAATAGCAGAGAATGCATCTTAAGCTGCTGGTTACTCATGACAAAAGGCAGCTCTAGACTTTACAATCCTGCTGTTGCACCCAGCCCCTGGCCCTGAGAAGTGTTGTGTTAATATCAAGCCCAGGTCTGAGGTGCAGCTGTGAGACACAGCTCTGCCAGAACCTGGAGTCAGACCTCCCTGGCTACTCATGCCCTGTCTGTGCCACAACTGTCAGGGCTGCAAATCACATTGCTGAGCTACAATGCCAAAAACACAGTATTGCTTTAACCCAGATGAATTTACCAAGAGCATTTTCCCCTCCAGCAGTGGTATCTGCACTCCAGCAAGCCCAGGGGCTGGCACCTGCTTTACCTCACTGAGCTACCTATGGCAGCAAGCCACCACAGTGCACATTTCCAGAGGCTGGGACAGCAAGTCTTTCTGACACAACAGTCCTGGAATGTCAGTGACTCCCTTTGCTTTTGCTGCTGCTTTCAGCTGAAATGAGCACATGAGATAGGGAGATGACCAAAAAATACTTCAGAGTTCAGGCTGTTTCTGTGAAGATCTGAAAACACAAGTGTTTCCAGCCACACTGGGTAAGATGCAGTCAAGATCACCCCATTAATAGCATTGTCAGTGGTCAGATTTAATTTATAGTTTTGACCACAAAGTTTGTAATACTGCCTGAATCCTTGTATATGGACACAGGCTAAACACGGAAGATAGGCAACTTGCACAGATAGAGATGACCTGCAGAAGCAAGCAGCTCAGAAGAGGTTGGATGGGTATATGCAATTCCTCATTAACAAGAAACAAGCCTTTGCAGAAATTCAGTGAGCCTCAGTACCTTTGTCAGCTGCTGCTCAGAGGGAAAGCCCAAGCCAAACACAGTATTTGCTCTGCTGTCTGCCCACTGGCCGAACTTCTGTGATGTTTTAGTGAAGGTCATGTTAGGTGTGATTGTGCTGTTGATGATCACCTGTTTAAAAACAGATCAAAAAGAGAATTAAAAAGTAGAAGCCACATTGGAAATGCATATCCTAGCAAAACAGGATCCTATCACCCACAGTGATTAGCACTGCATATTGGGGAAACGGCTCTATTCAGAAGATTTATTCCCCCGAAGCAAAACAGTTCTATCTTATCTTACTCATGCGGTAATTTTGATGTTTTGTCTTCTTTTTCCAAAGCACTATCACAGTCCTGTAGTCAAACACGGCTGCAGAAACATCACTGAAGTCAAAGGAACAGCAGGGGCAGGAGCCATAAAATTACCCTGACAGTTTGCAGGTGCAAAATCCTCTTTTTTCTTAACAAGCTACAAGACTACACGGCCACTTCTACCTCCCTGCCAGGCACTGGGCATGGCCCAAGGTGTCCAAACACAGTGTCAACCAGCAGCAACTGCTCTCAGACTGGAAATGGAAAGAGATATTTCTGCATTTCTCCCTTTCTCAGGCCTCCACAAGCAGGATGCCACAGGCATGTCAGCAATTAAAAAAACAAACAGACGAAAAAACAAGACAAGGAGAAACTGATAGCTTAATAGTGAGCTTAACTTGGGAGGGTTGTGAAGTTGATACCACACATGAAGTATCAAATGTGAGCCTCTTCAAGACAAATATCCTGCCACTTAGTTATCTAACATCTGCTTCACCAGCAGCAACCTTGAAAGCAGCAATGGTTCCTGTAATTAAAGAAATGGCCAACAAGAGGAAGGCTGCTGGGATGAGGTCTCTAAGGAACTTAATGGAACAGGAATAAAATGTAATCTTGCAAAAAGGAATGAGATATATGCCAGTTCATTATCAAAAATCTTAACTTTATTTTCAAGATACATCATTATCTGAGTCTAGAGACTTCTTCCCCTGGAAATTAATTCATGTATAGTGTTCTTTCTGCTAACAGAATAGAGCTTTCTTTAGTAATGCATACCATCATTTCCAATATGCAAATTATGCAGTAATTAAGCCAAATCTGTGGGACAGTTTAATTAACATGATCAGGAAGTATCCTGGCAACATCATTCACTATGTATTCCAGGCAGGTTTTTTTTTTCCTAAACTATCATTTACGTTTAGCAAAAAGTATGAATTAAATTTCCCAGAGAAGGATCCTTCCTTGCCCCCATCCCTTCCCTAACTTCTGATTTCTGTGCTGATGCTTTTACTTTCTCCCTGAGAAATCTCTCAGCTCCAGCAGTTCCTTCTTTTGCATCATCACTTTCAAACAAACATACGATTTTCTGCCATTTCCTACCACTGACAGTTTCACCAAAAGGATCAAGCCAGAGGAGGGCCAGGTGGCTGGTACCCCTGGAATTGTTTTTTTTGCCTGGGAATGAAGAGGGCAAGAAAGGGGAAGATGCCAACTCACACCATCCAGACATCAGCTTTCAGGGTTAAAATATCCCTTTGAGGGCCCGGTTCACAGGCAGAGGGGCTGCCCAGACCTGCTCTCCTCTGGCTAAGACACACAAGAGAAACACAGGCAATATAAAATCTAAACGTGATTTCAGAGACTTAAACTAAGAGGGTATCAAAGATTTTATGTACGGTTTTGACAAAGGAAAGGGAGCACGATAACAGGAGGATTGCACCATACAGAGTCATAAGAACAGAGGAAAAGCTACCCCCAACCCAGAAAAATCAGGATGCTTTCCAAAAACTTTAAGGGAAGTGCTACATGTATATTTCTTCTTTAGAAAGCTTACCTCAGACAGAGAGATTCCTTACAAATGTTTAGCTTCTCAAGTTACAGAGTTTCTAAAAACTTCTAAAAAAGCTCTGAAATACCCAGAAATTTCAAGTGACAAAAAGTATTACTTCAGTCCTACTGTGCCTATCTAATTAGACATCTGTGGGGAAAAACTAATAAAGTGACCCATGTCATTGAAAGGCAAAAGCCTCACTTGCTGGAAGCAGACTCCAAGAAGAATAAAATTCTTCCATATCTCCTACAATAATAATTGAGTAAAGACAGATAGATAAAAAACCACAGCAAAGATATCTTTTAGACCACAGTCCAATATTATCAAAGACGTGTTAAAAGGCATAATCAAGCCTGCAAATTGTAAACCAAGAAATATCTTACTGCATGATGAAATGCACTACATTATCCTAGACCTTGGGACATAGCTATTTTTTCTATAGCCAGCACAGAATCCAAGAAAACATTGTGGTGATCACACACCTTCAAGAAACTGAGAGTTCATCTATTAAATTTGTAATAAGCTGCAATTAGTGAAACTGCCTGGAAATCAGCTATACCTTTTGTTTCCTTAAATCCTCCTGTCAGTCAGGCACTTCAGAAATACTGCATTCCTACAGAGAAGTGAAAACCTAAGGAGATTAACTCAGAGCTGATGGAAACAGTTTGGAGGAGCTGGATGCAGTAGGTACATTGCCTTTATCTATCCTGTTCTCCTCCCCATTCTCACCCCATCCCTCTGTCACAATCACCAGAAGATGCTGCAACATTAAACTTGGGGAACATCAGCCTGTCTGTTCACTTCCCATGTAAATCTGATCATCGTTTCAGAGCACAGACAGTACACTGACAAGGGAACAACTATCTTGGTTGTCTTGAGGAAAAAGACAGGGTCTTTTGGTTTCCAAGAATGATGAAAAATGATGTCTGCAGGTACTCCTGCCAAGTAAACCAGCCTGCAGCCCCCTAAAATGGGCTCACCCTTGGCTGCGTGAGACCAGAAAGGAACTAGGCCCAGCTCCCAGGCAGAAGTTCTCCAGCTGGGGTGGAAAGTGTCCAGCTGGGACAGAAGGCAGGGAATGATTTATGGTCACCACAACAGGAATGTTCAGCCAAACCTGGAAAATTTTCTTTTTTCATGAAAGGATAAGCCTGAATTTTCAAGTTTCAAAGGAAGAAGGAGCTGAGAGGGAGGGTGCAGAAGGGAAAGGGTATGTTTGAAAACTGCTGCAGGCAGGATGAGCCTGTGGGCTCTTTTCCACCCTGACCTGCAATCCAGTATTATAATTCTGTAAGAAAAGGCCACTCATCAATTCAAATGGGCTCTTACGAAACAACTTTGTATTTGGTCCTCACTCATGTAACACACACACGGTGCGGTTCTGGCTGCATCAGAAAATGGAAAAAACTTGCAGGCTTTCATCTAGGATAATGGATTCAAAAGACAAACTTCTCCTAATCAAATGCAATCAATCCCTGAAGTGGTTAAAGAGTTCTCCCTAAAGACAAGGCAGAGGAACACAATATAATAAGCACCTTACAGAATTATAAACTCATTCATCATACTAAGTTGTCTACATGTGGCCAAAAAAAATCTGCCTTTGCTCTCATCTACATGCAAACGAATCAGATGGCAAACATTCCTGAGACATCCACGTAAGCCAAACAAAAACCTCACACTAATTTCACTTTAATTTGGGAGAAAAGGAATCTTGACAGATCTACTACTTTATTTGAAGATGACACAGAAGAATTTTCACAGGACAAGGTAGCACTACATCAACCAGAAATGACTCCAGACATTTAGACACACACCAGGTATGATCAGATAAAAGTGAATGCAAATAAGTGGGCATAGAACAGCACATTCATTGGCTGTAACACACCCATCCTGCTGCTTTCCCATGGAGAGAAACTGCCAAATAAATCAAGCAGGGAGAGTTCACAAGATGACCTCAGCGCATAGAAGGAAAAAAAATGTGTTGGCAGCTCCTGCTGTGTATAATGCATCTAGATATATATATCTGCCTCTTATGTTAGGGGATGCTCCAGGCTCCCCTCCCAAGCTCGTCATATCACAACACCACACAAAGGGAAAAGCTGACATGGCTCCTACAAGTACATTTCCCTAAGTCACTGTGTGGTTAACATCAGGTGAACGTGTGTGTCAGCTGGCTGAGTACTGAGGGAGCGGAGCTGGAGCAGCACTCAGGGTGTGCCAGCTTGGCTCATAGCATACACCATGGTTGCATAGTCCCTGGATTGCCAGATTTGCAAGAGGGAAAAGCAGAGATGAGAGCAAGCTCAGCTCCAAGGAGAGGAGAACAGCCACTGTGGTGGGCATTTGGCAGAGCCACTGGCACAGCCCCAAGGATCAAGGCTGATGTGCCTGCAGGAATCTGCCAGGACGCTTCCTCTGATGAGACACCTGCCAAAGGGGACGATGAGCCAGCACAGCCAGCCCTGCTGCAGGCTTCTCTGCCTGGGAAAAGACTGAGATAACAGCTATGAAACAGCTAACTAACATATTAGCAAAAGTATTTTGGAACTGTGTTAAATTAAATCAGAAAAGGCCCCTTATTCTGGGACAAGAGTTCCAGATTAGAAATGATTCCGGAACTTGCCCTTTAAATTCACATCATCTGTTGCTCTGAAGTAACCTCACCTCCAGAAAAGACCTAAGGCTCAAAGCCATAGGATCTACTCATTTAGAAGTCACTACATTTAAACCTCCCCATTTCATTTTCACACTTCTGAATATGTGCTTTCCAGTTTGCAGCCCTTGTGAAATTTAATTTCCCCAACCCACCAGGCTGCTAATCTTCACTAAAGATGTATCCCAGTCTAAAAGCAGAATTGAAGAAGAAAAGAAGCTGCTAATCCTCTGACCACAGCTATCACAGGCTCAGCAGGTTCTTCCAGCCCATCAAGTCCATGTGAATCAGAAGGGCTTGTGACCCTGGATGTGAAGATGAGACAGGTGGATTTGCAGAGGAATTCTCCCTCTATCCCACATGTTCAGCAATTCCCTCAGGGGAAAACCCATTTCTGTCTTTCACCCTTCCTACCTCTGCTGACAGCTTACAGGCTTACATGTAACATCTTTTCACCAATATGTTACTGGTGATTAACCCATCAGCTCATTTCTAGCCCTACAAAGCCAGCACACGTGCACATGCACACATACACACATTGGTGATCAAGACAGTGCTATTGATAGAAAAAAGAGAGTCCCTCACTGAGGCCTCCAAACAGTATAGCTGGAGCAGCACAAAGATGCACTCACAGCAGCGTAAGAACCTGGGAATGAAACTTAGCCAAAACAGTAAACCTGTAATGCAGGAGGTTATAATTATAGCAGTTTTACAAACCAGGGGCATCAGATGCGATCAAATCTTTCTCCATACCCTTCCTGCGAAGTCTTGATTATATAGAGTGCCCACCACTACCACCAGCACCACCCCCACAAAAAAAGCCTGACAAAACTGAAAGCAGCAATGGCACTTCATGGCTTTGCTTTATCTACTGCACCTGACACAAATGTGAGGCTTTACCAGGGACAGACTGATGGTATGGATCAATTAGGTGGGATACACTGTAAGCATGCGCTAAGAAGAGCTGCGTGGTTTTGCTTTTCCTCCTGCTCCGCTCTCTTGCTTGTGCATGACGGGAGGGACCCAGGTCATGGTGTAGGCAACAGTTGGCAGGAAGTCTACCACCAGTTTTTTGCACTGGGTACCCAGCATTTTATCCCTATGTGTCAGCAAGCCTGGCCAGCCTCTGCTTTTCAAGAATTACGGTTCTACAAAGTTAACCAGGACAGCTGTTATCGATGGACTCCAAAGGCTTCCATAGCTAAGTCATGTACTTCTGCAGGAGGCAGGAGCGGAAGGGGAACCGCAGTGATTCATCTGTGTTCTGCAAAGAGGAAGGTGCCAGGACACCTTGCAAGCTGCAGGGGACTTTGTGCAGTCCAAAGCATTTACTTCCAAACCTGAGCTACCTCTGTAGAGATGAGATCCGCCTTTTGCAGATAAAGTATCTCACAGCCTGCTGCAAAAGGGCCATTGCTACAGTTCTATAGCTTCTTTTTTTCCCCTGCATCACCTTGCATCCCCAGGATAATTCAGTGAATGATGATGTTTATTTTTAACCCCAAAGGCCAACAAATCAGACATGAAAAGAGGTGTAAAAATAGTGCATGCCCCACCCCAGTAAAAAGACTAATAACTGTTTTTCCTCTGGTAAAATATTTCTGTTGTAAAGCCCTCACTGCGAACTTGTCTAAATGCAGCAAAAGTGGGTTCATGATTATGTGAATTCTATTAAGTAAATCTCCTGCTACACCTACTCCATTGCGCTCTTTTTCTTCCCAAGGTAATTAACATCTCTGCAGAGTTGGCTTCCCACCTCCTCCACCCAGTCTAAATCTCTAAAATCTCCTATTTTTGCTTTGACATCTGACTAGAATTTTTTTCCTTTTAGGCACAGCACACACATCCACCCACCCACACGATTCAAAGCACCAGCAGCTGTTTCATGAAGAAAATCTACAGCAAGGATTTTCAAACCTTCTACACTGGAACAAATTGTTACCCAGGAATTTCATGCAACACTTTATAAAATATATAAACCAAGATGCTCATGTGTTATTGTCACCTGAGAAATAAGGCTTCTAACTGACAGAGATGGGTAGAAGAACACAGTGGAGATTATGAATTTTTTTCCTGGTGACTAAAAATGAGGTGAAGGACAAAGTTGCATTATCTACAATTTGATCACAACCAAAAAACCCACCCCAGATAAATCACACTCAAGCTTTGCAGGCATATAGTCTTTGTGTAGAATATAACCACATCTCTATATGAAACATATAAGCACCAATCATTTTCTGCATCTTTCAAGCTGTATCCAACAGCTTCACTTAAGCCAGAAGGTCCCTTTGCAGAGGTCAGAAAGGGCATGGACTGGGCACAGCCTGAGCACCATTAAAGACTCTACTCTTTAACACCCTACACAACCCAGTGAGTGGTCAGGACTAGGATAAGCTTATCTCTTCCTGGAAAATCTGGAAAAAGCTGTCCCTTGACATGAGGAACTGCCAGGAAGGGCAGGTACATTATTTTTAGGAGATGCCAGGTTTCACAGATTCACAGAACTGTAGGGGTTAGAAGGGACCTCCAGAGATCATCACATCCAACCCCCCTGCCAAAGCAGATTCCTTAGGACAGATCGCACAGGTAGGTGTCCAGACGGGTCTTGAATGTTTCCAGAGAAGGAGACTCCACCACCTCCCTGGGCAGCCTGTCCCAGGGCTCTGTCACCCTCACTGTGTGAAAGTTCCTCCACATGTTGGTGCAGAACTTCCTATGCTCTAACTTGCAGCCATTGCCCCTTGTCCTGTCCCCACAGACACTGAAAAGGGGATGGCCATTTCCCCACATATCCCACACTTGAGATATTTATAAACATTAATCAATTTCCCTCTCAGGCTTCTTTTCTCAGGGCTGAACAGCCCCAGTTCATTCAGCCTTTCCTCATAGGGGAGAGGAAAGGCTCATATAGCAGTCCTTTAATCATCTTTGTAGCCATTCACTGGACTCTTTCCAAAGAGATCCCTGTCCTTTTTATTCCAGGGAGCCCTGAACCGGACACAGTCAGGATCTAGCTGACTTCTTCTAACGCACCTTGAAGTTGTCAGTGTTAGCCAACAATCAAGAGCAACCAGGTCTAGCAACACATAGGAGCAATACACCAGTGTAATGAAGACACAAGGTGACCCTTCTGTGTGCTCAAAAATGCCTCATCCCTTATTTCACTGGTTAGCTCAGGCTCACGTTCACTCCTCATGGGGAATCAGCCTTGGACTTCAGCTAGTATTAAATAGTTGACAGTCATTTATACTGTTCCTCCTTTTCCATCTGACAACCACTGTGCCAGCGGATGCAACTTCACAATCCAGAATCAAGGAAGAAGCAATGTTTGGGTTTGGTTTTTTTTTTTGGTAAAACTGGGAAAATATTGCCTTGAATTCTGTTTGATGCTCAAATTTTAAGAGCACACAATGCGGTGTAGTTTATTTATAAACTCCATCTGGCATGACTCGATTAGCATGTCTGATACATTAACTCTCTGAATAGGGATTTCCAAGTATTAGATACCTCTGGCACTACAGCAGCGGGGGAGAAGGGAACAAATAATTGACACAGCAGTTTCATCGGACAAGCAATCCTTAGACTTCCATACAGCTCAGATTATAGGAATTATTATTGCTTTCAACTTTTTAAGTTGAACTTAAAAAAAGAGGGAATAAAAATCCCAGATGAGGAAACCAACAGCTAATCAGCACTGCATTTACTGTAAATTTTCACAGAAGCCCCTAGTGCCCTGGGAGGAGGCTGTGGAAAGCTCAAGTGGATGGAGACTGCATTCAGCTCATCTTTTGGCACAAGGTACCTCAGCCTCATTTCTATTGGAAAAAAAGGCAGCGCAATGTGAAACCCACAAGCAAGCTGAGCACCACTGCACTCACTGGAGTCTGGGACCAGGCATGAAAGTTTTTACCACCTATAAATTTGCCTATTTCAGTCTCATTTCATGGGTTTTGCTTTGAGCAACTGATGAAACCAAAAAAGATGAGGGAAACAATCTGCAAATTCTACCATGCTGTGCCTGTGTTGATGACACTACTAAAACCATTGAATTTTTCTTCAATTTTCACCTAACTACAGGCATGATTTCTTTTCACCAGAAATTTGTTCAAGATTATTCAGAAGCTTCACTAAGCTCAAGGTCCACAGCCTAAACCAGGCATCCAGTGCTCAATTCCAGTTCTCCTTAAGCAAAATCTCATGGTTTAATTAACTGCTCTGGTACATTTGGGTGCCACATTACTACTTGGGTCTGGTGATCAGAAACAACTCTGCGTGAGGAACTTATGCCCTTCAGTACTTTTATGGAAAGGCTCTGTCCAAGAAATTTTATGGTGAGGTTACAAAAAGGAAAAGCCTACCAAGACCAAAGTTTCCTCACTTGCAGGTGAGTAGTGCAAGAAAAAAATCTCTAGCATGGATTTTAACTACCTCCCCTTTATTTTTTTCCCCCCAAAATCAGGTAAAAATTGCATTTATGAGAAGTTTTCTGCAGCATTGACCTCCTAGATTCAGTTGTGTGTGGTCTTTCCACTGAGCCAGCAGCACACGCCTGCACTGTGCATACAACCAGACAAATGAGCCAGACAGGATCCATCAGTGGCAGATGTGCTTCTGTTCTTCTGTCAAGGATACAGCTGTTGCCAGCACTTTGTTATCTTTTCTCCTAAGCTTACTAGCCGCCTTCTGAAGGATTTACTTCCAGAAATAATCCAGACAATGAACAGAGGATTTTTCACATTTCAAAGTTAATAACTGGGAAAGAGATTAATATAGAAACATTTAAGTGGTATGAGTTCTACAGCTCCAGACTCTTATTTTTTTAAACCAAAAGAGACCTGAGCAGATGATCAGGATATCTAGTTGATGTAACTCAAGAGACCCACCAAATTTCCCAGTATTTACTGTGCTCCATTTCTCAGCTTTTGACAAGTCCTGCAGTCCCAGGTCTTGTTTGTGCAAACATTTTTGATTTTTTTCCCCATTCCAAGTCACAATCTCTTGAATTAACAATTCTGAAATCACCACTGCAGTCAAACCTTAACAGTATTTCTTTTTTTATCCTCTCTACACTCAAGAACCTGTCACACAAGCACACCCAGTATTACCAGCTCTACCTGTCTAAACCAGTCTTGGCAACTGCTGGAAATTATCCTGCAGTCACAACTCAAAGCTATGTACTATCCTCCCAACTATTAAATCCTGATAATTATTAATAATTATTAACACCTCCCCTCAGCCTGAATTTCTTATTACTTCATATCACCTTAAGCAAATAAAGGATGATGCAAGTGGGTAGTCTCATCCTTGGCTGACAGGCCTGCTTCTCCTTTAGTGCTGTATTTCTTCATCACTAAAAAAAAAATATCTAGAGAGAAACAAAAACTATGGGAGTTTTAGTTAAGCTGAGTACACCACAAGCATAGACAGCACAAATATTTTGAGATTGTCAGAGGACTGTTATTTTCATGAATTTCCTTGACTCTTACTTCAAAGAGGTCTTTGAGAAGAACGTGAAGTCCTGGTGCACAAAGCAGAAGGATCCAGTGCACATCCTAGTGTGCTGACCCCACACACAGATACTTGTTTTAAAATGTGCATTTTGATTTTCTGTTTGTGTCTGTACTTCTTCAACTTCCACTAATTCCAACACTCACATTTCTCTTCGCTACTGTAGGATTTCTGCCTGATTTCTGATCTGGAGTGTAGCATTTTGGGCACACCCCACATTTTTGAGGTGCTTGACCCACCTCCCAATGCAGACACCCTGCTGCTGCTACACCTGCACCCTGGCTGCAGGGCTGCTGATGACCCTGCACCCACACCTCCCCCATCTCCATGGAGCAGCAACCTCTGCGAAGGAGGCATCAGCATCACCCACTGGTGGCAAGATGTCCTTAAATTGAGAGTTCTCCCTGAGCTCTTTAAAGTGATGCCTAAAGTCTGGAAGCTGCTCCATGGAGATGGGGGAAGTGTGGGTGCAGGTGTTAACCCCAACATCGTTAATAGCTACTTCCTGATTTTACTTAAAGCCAGCACAGCAAAAATATTAATTATTTACTGCAAGTTTTTCCTCTGTTGGAGAGACCAGTTCCAGCTTAGGTACGGCTGGTGTGCTGTGACTCAGGGCAGGACAGATGATGTCCTGCTTTTAATCTGTTCATTATGCAAAACGAAGGAGAACTTCACAACAAAAGGAGCAGCTGTCTCTCTGAAAAAGCAGCCTGATCAGCTTCATTATTTACAGCAACAGCATGCCCAAAAAGCACCTCGAGACTGTTGAGGCATCTTTTACAAAGTACTTTGCTTAGCATGATTGGTACTATAACATGTCTCCAACAGACGAGCATCATTCTCCAGCACAGGCTGGAATACCTGAAATGGGAAAAGCCCATGCTGTGGTTGCCACATGAAGAAAACTAGTTTGAGGAGAGTGGGTTAAATGGCATCAAATCATTTTAAAGGTTCTAATACAGATTTACAAAAGTTTAGTATATAGATATTATTGTAGTTCTGTCTCAGCAGTACTTATCCTTCATATGTATATAAAGACCATAAACCCACAACTAGTGTTTTTACTTAATAGTCATCATAGCAGCATAAAAGCAATGAGATGTTTACTATAACACACTTACACACAAACTATGCTCACTGAAAGACCGCATTATGCGTACAAATTACATTTTATACCACAAATTTGTACTTTAAAAGATGTTCTTCCTTTTATGTGGGGGGGTTAATTAATTCCATTTGTTGGAATTACTCTTTTATAGCTCCAGTATCATCTTCAGTGCTAATAATCATGTTGAAATTAGCTCAAATAGTTCATGAAATACTTAAAATACTACGATAAAGAGAAGATGAAGGCCATCAAATATGCTCAAATTTTTTTATTACAGTAATCAGCCAGACCAGTACTGGAAAGCTTTTCTTACAGCACGTAAAGGTTTTTTTTTGTGGACAAGCATGGCCAAGACTGCAGGAATACTGGATCAGTCAACCTGGACCTCCAGAAGTCAAAACCTAGTCCATCATCTTACCCTAATGCAATGTCACTATTAAGCTGGGATAAATCTTTTGGGCTCCTCAAAGAGTAACAAGTGTCACATGCTGCCTTTTGGATGAAAGGTCCTTTTTGTGTTGGCTCTTAGTGTAAGTACTACTGAGACCATGCTTCCCCCACAGGCCTGTTTTACGGTTGGCATTCTTTCTGGGACAACTGGAAAAGGAAGGTGTTCATGCCCAGCCTGGAAGAAAGAGTGTGAAGTGCAAAACAGAGCAAGGCAGAAAAAGTTTGGGAAAAGAAGAAATATCCATCTCAGTTACCCAGCGGTGAGAAAAGCTTTCAAAAGTTGGAATAACAAATATTTTCTGCTAATTTAATCAGATTTCACCAGCTGGGTCTCGCTGGAAATCATAGTTCTGTCAGTGCTGCCATCAGCAAAATAACCTTCAGGGTGAGGAGTGCGTCCTGTCTGCATTCCAGCTGCACAGGGCAGCCAGCTCGGACCCCCGCAGCACTGCGCTCCTCTGGGATGCGCACAGCACTCCTGGTAGCAATGGCCACAAAACTGGAAATAAAAGAATTTCTGTCCCTTTGACAAAAAACACATCCACACTCACAGAAAAAGCATAGCATTTAATGCAGGATTTCTCTGTGCACTTTAACAGAAGTGGCAACACACCTCTTAGGAAGGTCACTTTTCATGTTCATTTACATCCCTTTATCTTTTTCTACTGAATGCTTCATAACATCTTCTGATCATTTCACTACAAAGTTATTAGGGAGAATTTAGGTAGTTAAGCACCTTGGGTAATTAAAAAAACCCTAGGTATTTAAATACTATAAATCATGGTACATTGCTTCACCTAATTCATCGAGTTCAGGGTTGGGCGATCACACGCTGATACCATCAATGCCAAGTGGGAAGTTGGTGTTGTGATCGTTTCTGCTACACATTATCACAAATCAGATCCATGAGGTCTCAGAAGCATAGCTAAGTGCTGCCACACCAACGCAGGCCCCCAGCGAGGCACGCATTGCCAGGAACCTTTTTAATTCAGTGCCAAAAATTTTGTAATATCTAAATTACTTGGTAGGTTTTGCCTGAGAAAGAGTTGCCATTGGTTTAATGGCTGAATTTACGTCAGTGAAGAGAAAAAAATAAGTATATAAAGAACTAGCCAGATGAAGGAATTTCATCCGTGCTACCATACCCTGCAATCTTTTTTTTCCTGTGAAAGGAAAGCTTCTTAAATCTAAGAGTCACCTTTTGGCAAAATACCCTAGGATATTTTTAACAACTATGTCTTAAAATAATTCCTTTTCCACGGGCAAAGAAAATGATTTGTTTTGAGTCTCTGAACACTGCACTGGAAGAACTCTGAATTTCCTCTCTGTGTGCCGAGGATCCCTGCCTCCAGTTGTGAGAACAAAAAAAAGCGTGGTCATAAAGAGGTAGGCAGCTATTGAATTAGGTAGCAATTAGGACTGGCACAGGAACTGAGCAAGCCAGAAATACATCAAATATCAGCAGATTTACTTGTCACCCCATCTTACCTTCCTAAATATCTGCTACCACTACTGGCTCTGTCCCTGCCAGCTTCATTCTGCTCTGGAAACACACTGTCCATTCTCGCTGGGACGCCCTCTGATAGATCCCGTTGGTTGGGCATGTACTCCACTTAAACAGCTTCATCATACTATGTAATGTACTGTATTCACTTTGGGGAACATTATGTGAATGCTGATTCGCAAAACTTGGCCCATATTTTTATTCTTACTAATTGCAATTTACTTCAGAAATAGACCCACTGATTTTGCTTTCCCAGCACAGCAATTCTTCCGGTTCTCTCCTCAATACTTTCACACAATTACGCCCAACTTAGCTGCTGATCTTCAATATTCAAGGTAATTGTTAGGTAATAAACTCTTTTAAATGATCTAACAACTGGGAATAAGTGTCAGCTGACAATTTTTTTCCTCTGAAACACAAAGCCCATGTTCCTGTATCATATATTTACCAAAATTACTTCTGCAATCTCTTCATCTTTTTAACCCTGACTTTGATTTTTGCTAGTCATCTGTTAAGTGCTTCACAGAAACAATTCAAGACTGGCATCTAAAATGCCTCTGTGTCACTTCGGTGCAGATGTCTCAGAATGTCTCACTATACACTTTGTTGCTGGATATTAATTTTTAAGAAAGTTGTATTCCTTACTAACAACTTATTTCCCAAAAGATAAAAGTGATGCTGTTGCACCCACACATTCTGTAGACATATAACATCTGAACATTTGAAAACAAGGACAGGAGCTTGTTTCTGAGGGATTATATTTCTTTCTCAAATTCTATACAGAAACCAGTTTCTCACCTTTTCTCCCTTGCCTGTATTGTTTGGATAAAACATATTTCCAGTGTATAAAAAAACCTAAACCCACCTACTAGTGCAGTACCATTATTATGATGGGGGATATCGATCTGAGTAATTCTCATACTTTCACACTTTCCTTTTGCGTCTAAAAGGCAGAATAATGTAGGTCACTTTTAATGAGGAGCCCTGTGTGTGGCTTTCCCGACACACTACGCAGCAACCAGGCACTTACAACGTGTTCTCCCCCTGCATCATCACCGTATTTTGTCATTTTTCAGCAGGGTTGACTTTTGCCCACGATGCTGGGCACTTTCATATGGTGAAGTCTCTTGGCTGCCTCATTAACTCTGAATCAGTATGTGCCCTTGCATTTTACTGGATCATTTTCTCCAGCATTCATTATGCTGTAGTTTAAACAGCCTCTGGCTAGAAACTTCTTAAAACATCATGATGAAATTACTTTCTCGACAACATACAAGTCAATTATAATGTAATTAAAAGATATACTAATGTATGTCCTTGTTTGGGAACAGTATCTTAGTTCAGATCATGTGGTGCATCTGTGAAATCTTTGGCTATAAATTGTAAGCTACTGTCCACAGCACCTGTTATTCTGTGAAAGATGCAGGAATTATAAGACCTGTTCTCTCCTAGCTTTGCAAACACGAGGAATGAAAGCGGTACAAGCTGGTTTGAATCTAGGGTCTCCACTTTTCACTGCCTGACTCCCAAGGCATTTCAATGGGGTATTGTGTTATGGAGCTGGGAAGATTTGGAAGAAACCTGTTAACCTGGAAGGCTGACTCTCTCTGGCAGACTCCCAGTGTTCAGAAAGAGCCTCTGGCATATTCCTCTTCAAGGGAAAAGTTAAGGTCCCTCTAATTCACTTCTATCCCTACCTTTACCCTATTCCATTTCTGTCCCATTTTCCTCTTCACTACAGTGTCTGTCTTTCCCACCCCACGCACCAGCCAAGCCCTTTTGCCCTTCCCCACCACTCAGCAAACAGGAAAAGCCCTGAAGGGTCCTGTTGCACTGGCAGCAGAGCCAAGAACCCCTCTGCCTCACTGACAGGTATGCTCACAAAATGAGTTCCCAATATTAAGGCCTTTAAACGTATGGGCTCAGCAGTTCCCTTAACCCCCTTCTTCAGCTCACTCCTAAATCCTCCTGCTCCCCTCTGTCCTGCAGCATGCCTCCTCACCCTCTGTGCCCTGCAGGTTTGGGGGTGAGGGAGAGAGAGCTGCCAGGAAGGACAAGGGGACAGATTACGCCTGCTGGGAGAAAAGAGGATGGGGCTGAAGGTCAGGGGACAGCAGAGGGTCTGTACCTTTGAGGACCACAGCAGCAGCCTGCAGAAGCCACTGGTATGAGAATCGGAGCCCACCAGACTGGTGGTACATCAGGAGGAAACTAACCACTCATCAGGTTCTCATTAGGCAGCCCGCCCCATGCTCTGCACGACAGCAGTGCTAACTGTTTTCAGCAGCAATATGCTACTGCCCATATTTGCAATTTAACGTGCTGCCCAGGGCGATATGTTGAATGCTAAAAGTAAAATAAAGCTTTAGCAACTGGACAATGAACAAAGTTTAAGTGAAGTGCCCTGTATTCTTGATCACTTCAAAATATTTTTATTGTAGTATCAACAGAAGGTAAGAAAAATCCAAATTGAATCCAACTGCTGCCTAAAAGTTGGATTTAAATGAGATTTCACTGCAAGCCCATGTGCATTGCATATGTCTGTCTAGAACTGTTAAAACAGCCACTTTGCAGTTCAGACAAGGACAGAGAGCTGTAAGAGATACATGCCTTTCATCACCAGCTTCCTTCTAGGGCCAGCTTCCTAATTTACTTGAGCTTTAGCTTTTTTGACTTTAAAGCAGGGATAACTTCTGCCCACAGTGATGCTGTGATGCTAATCCAGCTGATGTTTGCCAACACGTGGAAGACTGAGATGTATGGAAATCAGGACAACACAAACTGATGCTGCTTATATTCTTCCTCACAGTCATAATCAGTTTCATTTTTGGCTAGAAAAGTAGGTCGAAACACCAAACAATAGTTGAAAGAAACAAAACCCACCAAACAACTTTCAACTTTATCTGGGCATAAAGACCTTATTTTTCCAAATCAGCACTCTTAAAACAGACAGGCAGGGTAACTGGGGACTCACCAGAGGTGAGCGTGAAGGCAGCATCTCTTCTTGACCTGTTCCTTAATCAGCAAAAGTTCAATACAAGAGGAATAATTCATGTGGCCAGCAATTGATTCTTGCTCAGGCAGCCCCAGGGGAGAATTTTAATCATGGAAAGCTCACTTTCTTCTGGGACACGCTGAAATGGGGAGGGGAGGGCTCCTTCTGAATGTGTTTTGAGCAGATAACAAGGCAGAGCCTGGATGCCCATCTTGTTCTCAGCACACACTCTGCAGTGCTGGGCTGGACCCTCGGGCTGTGGGCATATGCTGCCCCTGCAGCTTCCCCTTGCCACACACAGTAATTACTTTCTTTTCATTAATTGGTCTTAATGCATGCATGCACACCCACAAATCAAGCGACCCGCTGCTGGGAATGCAACAGTTTTGGTTTGGAAGTCACACTCGCCTGGTAAAGCCAAGAGCCCACTGCTACCAGTGCCAGCTTCGCCCGAGCAGGCGCAGGAGCATCCGTGGGGTGTCAGCAAATCTGGGGGGCCCAGCTTTCCCCAGCAAGCTGCAGGGGTTGTGCGTGCTGGCTGTGCACCAAGGCAGCTGGTTAAGTGTTGTTTCTGGAAACGAACTCACTGGCACAAACACTGTAATGATGGTGATATATTAATGCTATACCGATGTCAATGAAACATTACCATCAATTTAAACAGGCACTGTGCCTGATTTATAAGCCAATATATAACCAAATATAGCACAGGAGATGTTTGGAAAAAACAAGCATGTGAAATAAGCATGACAAATAGAAAAGCTTTATTAAGGGATGATTTCTGTGATCTCTCTCTCCCAGGACAGTGATATTTTAACATTCTCATCCAAACAGCAACACAGATAAACAGGCTGTAAACTTGTGTCATTACCCTCCAGTTTGTGCTCTGGCAAAACAACTGGTTTTTGCACAAGTGTTTTAACTTTCACCTCTGACTGGGGTCTGCTAGGGGAAAGCTGTCACCTTGCAAGTTATTTTGGAGGGACTAATCAGAGGGATAAACCTAATACGTAATAAAAACACTTGTCTGAGCAACCCACTCAATCCGACTGATGGGGATTCTTACAGGAAATACTTCAGCACACTATCTGGTAATGCAAAACAAAATAAGACAACTTCAGGGTGGGGGAGTGGGAGTGGGGCGAGTCTTCAGGGCTGATGTGTCACCTGAGGCTGAGGAACTCCAGTGCAAAACCTTAATAAAATTAAATGCTAACTTGTGAATAGTTCAACCAGGCAAAAGTGAATACGCAGTTGGCATTTATGTTAAAAGCTCTAGTCTGCACCTATCTGCCTCCTCATTCCCTTTGAAAAAAAACACCATTTTCTTCACCAAAATGGCCTCAGCCTTATCTACCTAGTATGGGTAGTGGGTTTAGATACTGTGCTGCAGACTCAATTTGGACATTTAAAGCTCTTGACTCATTAAGATCGTGAAGTCAAACTAGTCAGAGATAGAACCAATTAAGTTTGGCAAAATCCCTTTTAAGGTGCCCGGTGTCTTTCTAGTTATCACAAGTGTCCACAATGGATTATATAGAAAAAGTGAGTATTTATCAACTTAAGTGCTTAATGCAGCCCATCAATGTGAATCTTCAGGGGCTGACAGCCACAATCCTCTCCACACAGTAAACACGCTAGGGTGCCATCAGCCTCCTACCTTGGCTCCATCCACACTGATAATCCGATAGCTGTTTCTCGTGCTGTCATAGAAGTAGGAAACAGTTACAGCCTGCTTGCTTGCGGGAACCCAGTTCTTCTTCGTGCTGGGGTCAATTTGGAAGACATGGGCTCTGGTGGTGAAGATGGGCTGTTCTCTGGAATAGGGAGGGACAGGAGAAATGGATGCATGAGTCTGCAGAAGAGGAAATGTCCCAGAAGCCCAGCCTCGACCAGGCACGTTGAAATCACAAGACAGAGAGCACCTGGCAATTCCCCAAGTGAAAAGGCAGAGCAGTGATGCTGCCGAGCTACAATCCAGCCTTGGGTACCTCTCTATCTCTAACATTCAATGCCCAAAAGTTCCTGCCACAGCCCAGGAAGCCATTGGCTTTTTCTCCCCATCTTATACTAACTCGGTACCCACCTTTTCCTCAAAATATTTATTTCCAGGAAACTGCCCTGCATTCTTTCTTTCCCCATCCACATATTTTGCCAAAAGCAACACGCAGCCCCCCCATGGCTGGACTTCCTCCTGCCACACATTCTTGTGAACAGCTACCTACAGCCACGGTTCCTCTGTGGATGCACCAACGATTCCAGCAACCTACAGGCATGCTATAATTATTAATCTCTATCCTCAGAATCCCACTGTTCTGTAGATGTGCATGAATATTTAACCAGATGTGAAACCAGTCAATCATCCTGGAAAGTGAGGGAGAAGAGAAACACACCCAAAAGGCTGTGTTGATATATACTGCCTGAGTTCAACACTCAGTGGATGATGTACTGCCCTTGAGAACCCCTTCCTAAACACCAGTCCTCCTCGGATGCTTTTTGTCATCAAGAAAATTGTGCACACAGCAAAGGGGTTTTGTTTTACCTTCAACACGTGACAATGCAAATCACATGTGAAAGCAAAGAAGATGCAAGACCAAAAGAACAAGATGGGATACACACAAAGTCATCGGGCTGAAGATCAGAATTAAGACTGACTTAGAGGCCATAAAACTAAATTAACTTCCAATCATACCTTTAATCCAAGTTTAGAAGTAGAAGTAAACTGCAAATCAAGTTCTACTGTGCTTTTATATAAATTTTTACACTTTTAGTTCTTAAAAGCTAAAGTACAGAGCAGTTTATATTCAGTGTACTGCTCAATCATTCTTATCACATGCAAAATATTCTATTGTGAATAGCTACACTTCACAGAATGATGACAGGATTCATACCCAGTCGTACTACAATAGAGTTAGCGCCCAAAAATGTTTACCACAGGGAAACTGAAAAGGTTGCCTGACTGAATTTTGCACAAAGCAAATGAGAGGTAGGTGAAAGGCCAGAGAGATCTCTCGCTTTCATATGCTATTGTCTCCTACTCACATAAATAATTCTATTATTCTCAGTCCCACAGTTGTGGAACTATGTTTTTATTAACATTTCTGTAACATTCAGCTCCTGGTATAGCCACCTGTGCATTTTTAGAACAGAACAGCTTCAGGTACTGTACGTAGGAACTATATCCACATCACACATGATCTTGACCGTTGCAGTTCAATTAAAAACAAGTGGGATAAAGTCAGGAATACCACGCAAAGTGAGCTAACTGAGGAATTAGCTCAGGAAAGATGGAATGAGCTTGCAAAGCCCAGCCAGGGCACAGGAGGGAGAACATGGAACCTTGGTTTTCTTCTTGTAAGACATAAGCAAAGTTTTACATTTTTCCAGGGACTGCTATGCAGGTTTCTGGGTGGATAGCTGTGCTGAACTCTGTAAAATACTTATATAAAATAAATTGAGATTACAATGGGACTGTCATGTAACAGCTGTGAAAGAGCAGCCTTTGCTTCAGCACTTCCTTATCAGTAACTCACTGAACCTGACTCATTTCACACACCAAAATCAATGCTGTCCTTAGCTGGGAGGAAAGAAGAGGAAGGCCTCTGTAACATCTTAAAACTGTTTCCATCATCCATTACATAGGATTAGCAGTGTAGTGCCCATGGAGGTCATGGGGTTGGTTCACAATACAGGATGTGAGGAATGGAAGTTTCCCCCAGCTCCTTACTCTTTTACTCTAAAATACATACCTTCCCTGAGTGAAGAATAATTTTGAATTCATTTTACCTTTTACCTAACTCTATATTTTTAGTGGATTCTACTGATAATTGGCTTTGCTAATGTTAGTATGACCTATATACTGTAGTTGGAACTTTTGGAAGTTTCAGACTTTTCCTTCACACAAACCCATTCCAAACAACTTTAGCTCTGCTGTATCATCCTAGTAACACCAGAAGACATGGTTACAAATATGCCTGGTCTCTCTGCAGCAGCAAGCACATAAAGTACATCTGGAGATAACAAAAGTAGATGAAGGGAAAAAACTATTTTTTCAGGATTATTGCAGCAGTTGCTCTTGTCAACATGCATCCAAGTGGATAAAGGAATGGATGCTGAAGCTCAGGGCTTGAGACAGCCATCTATCTGCCCATGGGAGTCTTCTGTCAAAAAGTAAAGGCAAAACCTGAGTAGGTTTCTGGTCTTTATTATTATTAAACAAAAAAGTGCGTTTTGTCCTCCTGGGTGCAAACCTGACACTGTCAGGTGTCCTCCTGACAGTGATAGCATGCTAGTTGAAAAAATATTAAAAAAAGGAAAAGTGGTGGGTAAACTTCAACATTCTTAACTTGTTCAAGCTAAGTGAGCTGTTAACCTTGTGCTGAGTCTCATTAGGAATGCCCAGTTGGATGCTCTCCATGTATGCCCTAGGTGGCTCTACAAGGCATCAAAGCACCAGGACACAAACCCCTGGAAAGGCTGCCCTGCTCTGCTCCCTGCTGCTGAATCCACCTGTGGGTCTCCTCTCAGCTTTCACCCTAAAAAGCCCAAAACTGTCAGCAGGGCCCATGAGCTGGCACCACAGGTCCTCAGAGCCAGTGCCACCATGCTTTCTCTCACATCATGTCCAGTCACAAAGCCAACAATGTTGACAAACTCCAGTGGCACAACTATTAACATGGTGGAGAGGGGAAGTATCCTCCCTCAATGCATCCCAAACTCCTTTGACCATGGAAGCACACAGAGAGGCAACTATAAAACTGTGGCACTTAATTGTCACATGAAATGCTGAATTAGGCATTTCTAAGACACTTACCATGGTCTTGCAGAGCTCCAAATCGAGAAGGATTATTCTGCATTACTCACTTGAAACTACTGATAGAGGAATGACTTTCTTTTCCAGGGTTTCTTCCCTTTTTGTTTTATTGTTAAGCTTCTAAGAGCAGCAATGCTACCGTGCAGTTCCCACAGCACATCTGCATCCTTCCAGCCCCTGGAAGCTGGTGGTTGCATGAGGCTGCTGGTTTGCCCAGGGAGGTAGGGAGCACTGGTGCTGCCAGCCAGGCCATAGTTGGACTCAGAAATAAGAGGACAAAGAGAATTGATGAATGTTTAAAATCTCATGAATTTTAACCAAAGTTGTTAATGATTGATTAAATACTCTCAAAAAACCCCCCAAACCTGTTTAAAAATCAATTTGACAGTAACATTCATTATTTAGAGTAAATCCACTTGAAAAGTAGCAAATGGAGGCCTAAATTATAGCTAATAGTTCTTTAATAATGCAGATTAAGATAGAAAACACACTTTGATAAGCTTTTTTATTATTAAATATGACCAATGTGTATTATAAAAATGCCTGCAATTTTCAAGTCATGGTTTTACACTTTTCAGTTGACTTTTAATTGCCAACCTTGTGGCACGTGAGGAATCTCGAGTAAAAAGCAATCATTCTCCATTCATGAAGAAATACGTCATTAACCTTTTCTGAAGAATTAAAAAAGCATAATCTAAGGCTGTGAAGCTAACAAGCTGCATGCACAGCTCTGAGGTACCGTATCACTTTATGGTTAATATATAACCATGCCAAATTTTACAAGTGTGTGACTAGCTGCAAGCCATGTATTTTATATTACCCTTCCTAATCAACAGGAATAGCTCTCACTTAGGAAAAGTTCACATTACTTAATTCAAAGTTCCTCATTTATCATTTGAATCATGAGCACAACCAGTGATTTAAATGACTTCAGCTGCAGAGAGCCTTTGCTGACTGGCAAACAGCATTGTGAGGACTCTGTGATATTGGTGGCTGAGGGAGCTGTAACACAGCGAGCCCTGGCTGGGCACCCAGTTGGCACCTGGGAGAACCCTGGACCCACAGACCCCAGCCACACACGGGGTCACCTGGAGCAAGCTCCAAATGAGGCATCAGTGATGTGAACATTCCTGCATTTGAGCAACCTTTTGGTAATAAACACAACACAGGGCTTGTGGGGATCAAGCAGGATCAGCACCCCAGTTCTTTTAGATGTGCGAAGTGTCCAGCACACATCAGGTGGACGCACTAGCTGAGCACTAAATAGAAAGCACAAATTAGCTCCTTGTAGGATCTGGAATATCAAACATACCTGTGACAGGAGCCTTGGTGCTCCACCAGAGGCAAAACCACAATTTGCACGTCTTGCTAAAACTGTTACTAACAGATCACGCAAAACTCTCCATGAAGAGGAGTCCTAGCTTACAGGACAGGATTATTCATGCTCTGCCTGCGCTAATACTAGACAGTCTTGCCCTGTCTAATTTATCAATTGGGATAAAGTGTTAAAAAATATGTCCTCGTATGACTGCTGTTTGGTGGAGGATGCACACGCCTGCAGACAGCACGTCGGCATAGAGTTTTTGGAATGTGGCGCTTCCTGCTACAGGCCAGTGTCATGCACACACTGAGATTTATCCTACCTGACAGCACCAGCAGATCTGCAGTGATTTGCTATAACAAGTATTAGAGAATGAGGATCCTTCAAGAAAGAAGAGTAGGCACGAGCGCCAAATCCTAGACTGTGACATACCTCCTGTCCCTGGTTATGATACGAAAGATTTTACTTGCTGAACACCACCTGATAAACTTGGTGTCAATAGTTATGTGGATCAAGCGCAGCTACTGCTGCCTGATAAGGAAATAACAACAACTAATCCTTTATGTGTATCTTCACACATAATGTACTTTGGAGTACCACTTGTATTTACTTATTTTTGGATTATCATAAATAATGTTGCTAAAAAAGGAGTGCTGTCCCCACACCACCTCTCCCTCCCAGCTGGCCCACCTGACAGCTACCCTCTCCTCCCATGTGAAAGTGGGACAGTAACACTGCCAGCTCCTAAAGCCACCTGTGCCTCGGACACAACTCCGAAGGCCCAAGGGCACATCAGTGAGGTGACTGTGTTCCTTTGGTCCCAAACAAAACTGAATAAATGTATCTTGCCCCTTGAAAGCAGCAAGCTCTCTGGTTACACTCCATGACCCCACAAGTCACCAAATGCCCCGCTCCAGCTGGCAGTGGTGCTGGCACCTGGGTCCTTGTGCCTCAGGGTCTGCAGCTGCCCTGCCAGTCTGCTGCTGTCTTGCTTTTCTCAGCTGTAGAGACATGATGGCCCCTGAGTTCATGGATGGAGATTTTTCCCGTTTGAAACACTCATCTTGATACTCAATAAAAGTTCAGTCAAGTATCGATGCCTAAAATAACCTGTTTAATCTATCTGCAACCCTACTCACCTGTTCATACATAAACATCTCAAACTGTGAACCACAAACCCCTCTCCTCAACACACCAAAAGCCAAGCAAAGGCAGATCTCCAATGAAGGACACAACTGTTGTGGGGGGAAGTTAACAGTTCTCATGTCACATGTGGCAATCAGCACACTGGTCACAGATTATACACAAAATTAGTCTTTGCTCAAAGCAAACAAGAGAGACCTCTATGCTCCAGCCTTACCCACTACGTATTGAAGGCTCATGCCATCTTTTTAAGGAGGCAGAAAACCACATGGATGAGCATCTTAATGATGCCTGAGGACATTTTACAGATGTGCTATGAGCAAACCAGCGTTATGAAAGCAGTCAGTTTGCTCCCGTCCCAAATTGGCATGTGTTAATTAATCCAGGTCAGTCAGATCTCATCAGCTGTGACAGGCAGGTTCGGGTGCCGGCTGCCTGTGTACGCAAATGAAAGGGAATAGCCTGTTTCAGCTTGCAAGGGTGCAAACCTCATTGCACGAAGCAAGCAGGTGCTCCACTTTACACGTGAGGAAACAGCCACCAAGAGTGAGATGGCATCCTGGGAAAACAGAGCCAGTCACAAGCCTCAAACAGAATGAAATCCCCTTATTTTCTCCCCATAGCTTTGCTATCACTATCATTGCAGAACAGCTTTATACCCCATCTTCCACTCAGGGAAGGTTTTGAATGTGCGTGAATTTACAAGGCTAACTCAGCAGATGAATATCCACCACTCAACAAAAGCAATTACTGTAAAAATGAACAGTCTCTACAAACCAGAGAGAAACTATCAGTGGTTTTAAGAGCTGTCCCCACACAACGTGATGTGGCTGGGACAGGACACCAGCCCTGCAAACCACTCTCCTGCAGCCAAGTACTGGTGGCCAGATGCAGGTCAGCCCAGCACACCCAGCTCCAGATCCAGGCAGCTCCTGTTCACCCTGCAATGCAAATGCTCCTCCTCACACAAGTATTTCCACAGCAAAAATTACTTGGGAGGATGGAGGAGCCACCTGAACAACACAGGGCAGAGGAATAAGAAGAGGCCATAATATCTTTTGTACACGAGGGATGAAAGAACTGTCCTGGAGCGATAGACAGGCTAGCAGTGGACAACTACACTCAGTTTTTGCTCTTCTTTTTCCTCTCTAGGAAAAAAAAAATTAAAAAAATCAGATACCCCTTAACCTGCATTTGTGAGTACTGCATGAGCTCAGCCTCTGCTCCCAGGCGGTGTGGTGCTGCAGGATGGATCTGCACATAACATACAAAAGATACAGGGAACAGCTTCTGAAAAACTCAAGACTTGTAGAACGGAAATTACACCATCTCTAAAAAAAAAAAGAGAAAACAGGAAAGAGAAATAGCTATTTTTAAAATATAATTTACTCAAAGTCCTTTGCAGCCTTTCAGCTGCTGAAATTCCTGTTCAGCAGGCAGACCAACCTGCCTGTGGGTGACCATGATGAAGCTGCAAAGAACTGCTGAATCCAGGGACAGCAGTGCTGATCCAGGGCATGGCTGTGCAACTCCTTTGCACAGCCACAGCTGTGATTCTCTGGTGCCCACTTTGTACTATGTTTGATATCAACTCATAGGCAGAAAAATATGAAATTCCTACAAAAAAAAAAATCTGCTTCTTTTTAGGTCACTTCTTCCACAGGCATTATTGTTTCAATAGATGGAATGTAATTAACAAAAGGTGCTTCTTGCACTTGTAGGAAACATTATAGTGCCAGTTACTTAGACAAAAAAATAAATAAAAGAACCACCTTAGCGAGCTGGAGAGAAATTTTCTGTTAAAAGCACAAGCATTAAACAAACTCATTTTTGATTTGCAGCTGAGTTAAGTCCAAAAGAATAAATCTTCAGAACAAAAGCTCTCAGTATGAAAATCATTGTAACATCTGTGAGATCTCACAACAGAATTATGCCTTTATGAAGTCAATATACAAATTAAAAGGCTTAACTTCTGCAGTGAAAAAGCCCAGTTTTGGACTGTCTCCAGCCAGCTATTAACCTTTCAAGACACTGAATAAACACTCATACACAAGTGACAGGGACTGAGAAGACCTTGAACTATTACTCCACATGTCAGGTTATTTATTAGAAACAAACATGTTGAGGCACATGCATGTGAAACTGGTTGTGTTACTCTGATTATTTCAGAGATTTTTCCTGAGAAAACATTGGAAGAGGATCCATAAACGTGCACTCCCAGTAACGTTCACATCATCTGCCATTTGCATAGCAATAAATTCAAACCCTATCAAACTGAAAAAATACTGTTTACCGCCATCACCTCTCCTACCCTTGTTGACAAATGAGGCTGCACCAGCACATCCACAGACCCCCAAAACCTTCCTGTTTCCCTGGTTCAGTTACAAATCACATCCTCTGGGTTCGCCCTGGCTCCAGCAGAGTTAATGCTTTTCGCACAGACTCCTCTGTGGCACAATGTTTGCCTTGTAATATTTCAGCAAGAGATTGCCATTGTAAATTGAAAGCGTAAATCTTGGAGGAGCGAGCCAGCAGCCTCCCTTGGCACCTTGCTGGGTGTCACAAACCCAGGCAACACTGGGCCTGTGACAGCTCCCCAGGCTCTGGCTCACAGACCCAGGTGCACGGCCCAAAGTCTACCCCGTGCAGCCGATGTTAAGGATGAAATGCTGGCACGCACTAGCCTTGTATTTTACATGCTGGGGGCTGCATTGGAAAGCTCTCAGCAAGACCCTCTGCCACAGCGTGGGCAGGCGGGCGCAGGAGGGAGCCCGCAGAAGCTCTTTAGGATGGGGTGTGCAGGATACCCCACATGCAAGAAACACTCACCTCACCTCTACAGGGCACATGCTGGCCTCTGCTGCTGGCGGCACAGCCCAACCAAATGCAAACAAAGCCACATCTCTGCAGCTCTGTGCTACCATGCACAGGAAAAACACCACAGTGTTGGTTTGTTTTACAACAGAGAAACAAAGAGCCAGCATGTAGACCAGAACTGCATCAAGCTCCTTGAGCACAATCCAAAACCAAGCGCCCCCCAGAGCCCTCACCCACCTTGCAGGCACTGCCCAGGAGCCCCCAGCACTGGTCTTGCTGGGGGACAAAAGGCACCAGCAGCCACAGTCACTCCCCAACCTCCTCACCCCACACCAGAGACCATACACATCTGGAGTTAGCATGGGTGAGAAATGAGCAAAGAAGGGAAAAATATAGGCACAATGATGGAGGAAGAGAGTAATTTATTTGGCATTTGTAAACCAACAGGAAAACCCTTTAGTGTGATAGCGGACTCCTTGCTGTTACTACTAACCCTTTGTACTATGTCTCCTGTGTGGCAGAAGGCTGGAGACACTTGGGTTGTGTGAGCTATTTGGTGTTTATTTAAGAAATGAAGAGATTACATGTCAGAGGATATACAATCAAAAGACATTGTACCTACAAAGAGAAACTTAAGTGAAAGCCCACATGTATTTGTGCCTGTAAAACCCAGTGACAACACCAAGGCAGCAGTTTTAAGCTTAGGACACTTTCGTCTCCCATGCTGTAAGAATTTGCATGGCAGATGATGTTATCTTTGCCCAAAGAAATCCAAAAAGTGCATTTTAATCAGTAGCATAATCAAAGTGTCACTATTGCAAAATAATATGATTAAACACTCCATTATTTCAAATGCCACAGAACTAAGCAGATCCTTGGAGGGGAGTACTTTTGTGCACTAATCCATGCATGTAATTATCAATATGCTTTCCCATACCCTACTCAAATGCTCTCCCCTGAGGCTTTTCTTCCACTTACACTGGGGGAAAAAAAGCCAATCAGTTCAGTTTAAAGACTGAGTTGTATAACTCTTTTTGATCTATTGCCTAAAGGATCAGATAAGGAATTCTACCAACCGTAACGTCAGAAGAAAACGATAGGGCTCTGCTTGTCCCAGTGGCCACCACCATGGGCATGCAGCACTGGCAGGGCACAGCGTGTGCCCTGTGCTCAAACACGCTGTAACTGGAGATGCTGCCAGAGCACCTGGGCTAATAAAACACTCACACCTGAGTGCTTTATGAGACAGCAAGAAAAAGGGTGCTAACAGATGGTTTAATACAAGGGTGCATGCCTTTAATGAAACTTTAGCATGTAAAAATGAAAAGCAATTAAAGAATTAGCAATTTACTCTGTAAGGGATTAGAGAGATGCAAACCAATGCCCACACTGGGTTTTTGCTACAGGTATCAACTTGCCTATGCTGAGAGCAGCACTGGGCTGGCAACAACAGTTCCATGTTTAAACAGGTTCATTGCTACCAGCCTCCTTCTAGAGCAAACCATCTAGAAGGCCAATGTTGTGAAGAGCACCAAAGGCAGTGTATGCAAAAGAGCAAAGAGAGGGCCATGCAAGTGTATCCCCCGTGCCCACAGCCAGCAACCCCACAGCAATGGTTGGGAAAGGGCACCCACAGGCACAGCTAAAGCCAGTGCCTGTCCCCAGTCACTGCAGTTTCAATTAGACTGTCTGGAAAAAGCAGATTTCCATTTTCTGGCAATTTTAATAGACTAATAGAATCAACAAGTCAAATATTTTAGTTGCTGCTAGCACACAGGCAGCACCTCTCCAAGGAACTGGGGGACACGGTTCTTGAAACTAATGTGTTTACCAGCAGCCACTGAGATCAGGGAATGACACATTGCTTCTGCTTCAAGTTAAAAATACAAAGGAAATTTCAAACATTTAGAAGCTAACGTTATTCACTTTAATCTTTAAAAATATAACACCATCTGTTGCCATCAGATTTACAGTACAGATCTCAGATATGTACATTTATTTGTTGGTATAAAAAGCTGTCAGCAATGCCAGTGAAAAAGTGAAGATCCTCCTGTAATCTCCCAGGCTTCAGAGAAAAACTACTAAATCTGAAAAACATTTCAGGTTATGAATAATAAACAAGCCAAAAGCCCCCTCCCCACAAAACTCCCTACACCAATAAAAACATAAAACTACCCCAGTAAAAAAACCCACAAAAGTAAACCCCTACAGCTTGCTAATAACCACAGCAAAGAAAACTGCGTATGTTTGCAGGTAATTTTGAGAGAAACTTATCCCAGAAATTCCTGAAACTTTCTGATCTCCACACTCCTGCCCCCTCAGCACTTCTGATTTACACATGGCAACACCTTCAGCTCTGTGGGTTCTGCGACGTACAGGTTATACAAGGTGTAGGCTATGGGAGGATTTAATTTCAAGTATCAGCACTTCTCATGCAATAACAGGATCCATAACTATGGGATATAATGCAAATAGGCAGAAAAAAAAAAGTTACATTCTCACATCAGAGGCTCAAAAAAATAATGTGGGCTGGCCGAAAATAGTGGAATAAGCAAAACATAGCACACATTCTTATAAAACTATTATGCAAGATGAGTCCAGGTAGTACATAATAACAAATAAAAAGTTTGAGTTATCTGTTGGATATGTATTAGCCATTACAAATCTAATGAGGCTTTTAAGTAGGCCATAGTCCTGAGCAGCCAAGCTAGGACACCCATCAAGGGCTAAATTTGCAGGAGTGGTCACAAAAGTCAGACCCTTTATAGAGTCAAATCATTAGTAATTTTAAAATATAATAGCCATCTTCTCACTTTTCTGAAGTCAAACGTGAAACCTTGGAAGAATAAAATCTCACCTGTATGGTGCTAATGATCACATTTCTCATGTTTCTAACATTTAGCTTTTTGTGCCTTGGAAGTTAATACAACAGTGGAAGATTTAATAATTTTTTCCCCTGTGACATGCTCTGTCCTGGTGTTACTTCTTGATTGAAAGACTGAAGGTAAATCTGGCTTTGCCTTAAAAAATTAAGGTCTACTAGACATAAAAATCCAATTAGTGCTACAAAAATTAAGGCATAACATTTCCTCAGTCTCATTTACTGCAATACAGAGGTTTTTTTCCCCTTTCTGTCAAGGGTGAAGGACACAGCTGAATAACGGGATTTTTTCCATCTCATTTATGTATTGACTGTAATAAGGTCAGACAGGTAGGCCCATACAAGTGCTGATTCTGTCAGCAGCCAAAGTTGCCAGGAATGTGAATATTGTCACTTATAGATTGATAAATGGACTACATGGACTAATTGTATTTCAGCATCCCTGGACAGATGGTAAATCTTACAACAATATGGTGATTATTTCCACTGCGCTGAAAGTGCATTAACACTTACCAAAATGTTTAAAGCAATGACATGATATAAAGTAATTTTTCCATGGACTGGGGTAAAAATGGTCAGCTGGGATGGGCTAGCACATCAGGGCTGGACTCTCTCCCAGGATTCCCATTCTGTGCAGGCTGAAGAGCCTGTGGGTATTGCGCAGTTATTGATGAAACCAGCTGTGTACTGGGTCCTCAGCCGGAGTACAGCGATGCTATGATAGCCAGGGGATAGCGTGCCTCATTTTAGCTGTTCTGCATTGCCCTTATTTAGCTGCCACTATTTGCTGCTTGATACACCGTCTGCCCTGTGAGTTGGGAGCACTGATACAGATACTTTATTTTCCTGGTATTTTTTCTCTGCTCTCTGGTTGAAAACACATTGAATTTATTGTCCTGTTTTTGAAGGTAGCCACATACTCATGCAAATGCAGCAGAGGGCTGACCAAACCACGGGGAGTAGGGTCTCTGGAGTAGGACTGTATGTGTACTATATGCATTCAGCCATCCCCACGTTTGCTCCTAAAAGAGGAATCGACTGGAAGAAGACAGAACTCTGCCCACAGCAATCCTGTAAGCCTCCAGTGTCCAGAGGCTCATCCTGCTCACTGCTGGCTAGATAAGCCATTGCTGAGTTCTGCAGCGCTACTTCAGCACAAAGCCAGTAGCTCATCATATTTACCAAATGCAAACAGAGCACTCCATGGATAATATGTCATGCTGACACGCATCCCAGATGACACAACCTGCTTATGGCTGCATCCTTTACTAATACTTTTGCTTTGGGGCTTTGAACCTTTTATGAGATTTAAGCAGCAGTGGATTCATCCTTCAAAACAATGGGAGAATATGTGCTGGACACCTGATCTTCTTCTGCTCTAAGTTACAGCTTATTTGTACCCAGCAAATGTGAGCAAAGTCAGCTCAATAAATTCTAGGTGGATTTTTATGCTAGGAGCCATATTACATAAATATTTTTTCAGCTTCATTTTCAGAACAAAATTCTGAACATTTGTTTTAAAATAGGAATAAAAAATCATGTCTTGTGTTATGTACAATGTAGGAAATTCCTTCTTAGTGGAGGCAGATACTTCCCTTGCTGGAGAGAAAGTTTATGCACCACATGTCCCTATGTGCCATAAGTTAGTTATAGCAAGTCAAGAGCTAGCAACTGCACTCTTCATAGTCCCTGTGATCTAAAATTAGTGCCTGGTGTTAGTATGCAGAATGGATCAAGTGCTCACCACCAAGGACAAGGTGTCAGTTGGTGAGAAATTCTTACTATGCTTTTTGCACGTTCACACTTTAGCACCCTAAGAATTAAATCGATTTGACTCGTAATGCCTCCATGACAGATCTCTCCGAACACAGTTTTCTGCTAGGAAGAATCACTACCCCTGGAAGGCAGCAAAAGAGCATTTCCGTTGCCCACTTCTCCCTAGACTGCCCTGTGCTTTTCCACATGTCTCTCCAGCTAATGCTCTGACCTGGACTGGAGCTGCTGCTGCTCCTGGCACCAGCCAAGCTGTCCTCCCCAGAGGGAGCTGCAGCAGCTCCTACATCACCACAGGGGTAGGAATATGAAAAGGAAACAGAAGAAGAACAGAAAGTGAGGAAAAGTAACTTGGATCCAAGGCAAAAGTTCCAACTACCCTAACTCATAGAAAACAGTCATTCTTTTAAGGAATAATGAGCAGCACTGAACCATCCCAGGTCATTCCCAGCGATTATGTGTCTATTTTATCTTCCAGCCAATAATTCAGGCATCATCCTGTAAAGTAGTTGATAAGCATGAACTCTTTCCAGTACAACCTCATATCACTTATGTTAATTTAAGTTATTTGAAAGTGAGTTGCAAATCAGAAACTTTGATGTTTCATAGGAGAAGCCTTCTAGAGTAGCAGAATATTGCTCTGTGTCACAAGGACAAGGACGGCAATGCATAAGGCAGGGAGGAAAGACCAAATGGGGAATGCAAAGTGGGTAAAATACTTTGATTCCATTCCAAACTCTAAACTTAAAATATAAACTTTGCCAACTTCTTCCCTATAGAATTTGAAGTACTAATTTCTAAGAATGAAGAAAAATTCTTGCAAAGATATGAACAAATGCAGGATTTCTGCTCTGAGCCTGAAAGATTCAGAACAGACCTTCCCTGTAGAGGGAAAAGCAGGTAACCACAACCACAGGAGAGGTTTTTGACCCCAGGTTTCATGAGGAGCTCAGTCCAGCTGAAGAAGGAAGCCCAAACCACAAGCTTTGCAGGCAAGTCTGGGGAGACAGAACATGGTGAGAGAGATTGCTGGGAGCAACAGCCTGTATACAACTAAGTGCTTGAAAGCTGATGCATCTTCCATAATACACAGTTTTGAAGGTCTCAAAAAACAGATGCTCAGAACTTTTTGTCCAGGGAACATCTCTGAGGATTGCTCAGAATCTCTGAAGACATTACTTGCCCTTCAGATCTCTCTTGCAGCACAGTGGAATTTCACATTGTGTACGCACACCCATTCCCCTGCTTCAAAGCACAGGGGAAGGTAGAAGAGCCACAGAGGGAAAGGGAAGCTCCCTGAGGAAGCAGGGACTCACACACACTTCTGGATCTGCCTGGGAGGAGAGCAGCCTCCCTGTCTACCCCACATAACACCCAAACCAGCAGCTCTGTTTCTGCAGCGTGGGTCTAACCCTTGTTCTGTAGCTATTGTGTTGCACTGCAACTGAGATTAGCGACTCAAGCTTTTCATTGAATTTCCTTGAATTTGGGTGGGTGTAGTGAAGTGTCAAATCCCTGTTCTCAGCCAAGTCGGCTTCTGTTCATCTTGAAAACCATAAACCACATTAGGTTCCCTTTTTATCTATTAGTGTTTTTACATGAGCCCTTAAACACAAGCTTGTAAAGACTACCTCTATAAACAACAGGCAACAGAAAATTAGCTGTCTCCTGTAACAGACTGCCTAAGTGAAGGCTGCTGTCAAACACAAGATAATCAGAAGAGAGCTCTCAAGTCACCCATGTGCTGTAAAGTTTTAGGCAAACAAGTGCCTTTATCCTTCCCTAGAAGAATAAATTTCTCCCTCTCCCAGCTGGAAGTGATCTTTGGGCTGTACACATATGTAAGTAGAGCCCAAAGATGCTTTTATCTCCTCCTTGCATCCCCAAGGGCAATGGTGGTGCCCTTGGTGTACCTTGTGCCCTTGAGCACCTCGGGGCTGCCCTGACTGGGCAGAAACCTGCTGCCTGGTGAAGGAAGAGTATTTCAGCTTTGGGGCTACCAGGGTTTTGGACTATGTGAAGATGTAAGAGGTGGGGGATTTACCTGGAGGGTAAAGGTACATCCTGGTTAGACATCAAGGCAGGGACAGATGGACAACTACTTTTGCCATAGTCTCTAAACTATTCCTGCCTCATCTTTAGACATCTCCATCTCTGGAATAAACAATAATAAGGTGTCAGGCTCTCCCCAGGTTTACCGATGGGTCCCCAGGCAGCCCTGAGCAGCCTGAGTGCTGGTTGGTGACGCTTTGCACACCTCCAGTCAGAGCATTTCTCCTGGTCTTTTCAAATGCTCTCCTTGACAGTTTTCAGTATCACAAACCAGATCACATGTTCCCACTTAAACAACTGGAGGGAGACATTTTAGATGTTTGCAACAGATTTATAGTGGGAAGCTGGAATACAAAAGCCCAATAAAACTGGGGAATGAAACAAAGGCATCAAGAAAGTGTTGCTGTTCCATATCACAGAGCAACTCACCAAAAGTGAAGAACTTGAGTCAGTGACTGCAATGCAATTAACATGAAGAAGAGTATACATCTTAAAGTACTGTGTTCTCAAAAGGAAAAGCCTTACTGAACATTCCCAGATCTAACTACACTACCTGTCCTTCTTCCAGGGGTGAAACGACCAGGAATGAATACCGAAAATAAGATGCTCACACCTCCAGATAATAAAATTGACATTTCCCTTCAGAGCCATGCATGATTTAAATTTTATATGTTTTCCCCTCCCAGACAAACTGCAGAGTTCCATACCTGATGAGGGTCTACTGCAAAGCATTAAGCAGAGGTAAACAACAAGTATTTATACACTCAGTACTGATACACACCATTTCACAGTCCACAAGGAAGGATCCTCAGTTCAACTAGAAGCCACTTTAGGAAAAAAATATTGTACAAGCTGGCTACATATTTTTAGACATATTCCAAAGGGACCTTTCCGGTCTTGCTGAACTGATGTACTAAACCTTGCCTGACAAGCAAGCAGTTGCAGGACTTATATTATAATGCAGATGCTATCAGGGAACAGCACCTAGCTGCTCTGGAGGGTTCTCAGGTCCCTTATGTGTAGGCAGAACACCACAACTTCTACAGAACATTTCTTTTTGAACTGCAGCAGGGTTTGAGTTTCTAAATCCTGTAGGCTGCAGTGAAACTTCCAGACGGAAAGAAAACAGTTTGTCACTTCAGAAATTCCTACAATTTTGCATTTTGATAAGCCACGTCAAATAAATAAAATCAACTAGTGTGCGTGTGGGAGGCAGGAAGGGAGGATGCATTGCCACCAAAGTGAGCACGCCTTGCACAGTAACCGGCAGTCACTTATGCTCACACCTCCATTGCCAGGCCCTCTTTCCCCGGTGTCAAATCTGCTCTCTCTTCTCCACAAGAAAGCCACAGTTGTTTTGCAGCTAAAGCTCCCGGTCTTGCCAGCCTTCAACATGAAGCCCACAAATCCTAAAACACCTACACAGCAGAGCCTCCTGCTCCCGTATGAGTCATTAAGCAGGCTGTCCCACTTGGTGATGTCATCCAGCAATATCCACTTCTTTTAAACAAATCCTAAAACGCCTTAAGCATCAATTATTTAAATATATTATCTTCATTTTAATCCTGACCCCAGTGGCAAAATCACCATTACGAATCATTTCCAAGTGATGCAAGAGGGCCCAATAGCCTCTAATAGTTGCTACGTCAATGGGGAGTAAGCAGCCAGCTAGCCGTGTCACACGAGCTAAGCACAGAGCATCCAAGCCAGCAGCAGCGGGCAGATTTCTCTTACAAACAGGCAGAGAGCAGCTAGGATGTGTCATCAAAAATACAATCAAAGATCAACTGCATCATCCAATCTCATCTTGTACATTTTGCATGAGTACATATTACACAACCCCTACTCACGCCATCTCTAACCTGTGCTGGGTGCTGTGTGGCTATGGCACAGCAGTAACCTTCCCTGATTCTAATGGTTTATTCCCTGCCTAACTGCTCTTGCCATTGAAAGTGCTTCTTTAATGCTCAAGCTTAAATGCTTCCTGTCTTCCTTTGAAGGCAGTGCCCTTGTCACATTCTGATATTTAATAACAGGATTGTCAGCTATTTACAGTGTACAACTGAATTATCAGAGAAACATAGTTGAAATATGCTCTCCTAAGCACATTTACATCACAGAGCCATGACCAAGACACAGTACAAACAAGTCACACACTGCCTTGGCAGTGCATGAAGTGCACAAACATGATGGATAGCATTCAAGGTGAAAGCTAGCAGAGATTTGACCATGTAGCAACCTTAAGGACCGAGGAACTTCCCAGTCCGCACAGGCCCTATCACAAAGTCAACAGGAAAACCAACAGCTGAATCAAAATGCTTATACACCCTTAAGCATGGGTGAGGCTATTTACTGTAGGCACTTCATTAGTAAAGCCAAATGAATTAATAAACCAAATATGCAGCACTGCAGAAAATCTAGATGCAAAACCAGGCTGATGTCCTTGCTCTTGGATTCTTAGCAAACTCATTGCTCCTCTCTGTGCGTTTCAGTCACACTGGGAATATGGTTGAACAGTTTACGACACTTTGTCAGATCTTGAACCAGTTAAAACTACGTTCAATTTAAAGGAACTGAACATCAAATAATTCCTTTTTAACATTTCAAATGATGCTTTTTTTTTTTTAATCAAGAGACCTACTTGCTATCCTCTTTTCAAATAGAAAGAGGGGCTTGAGGGATATCCCCACTTTGGGGAGAATTTTTTATTTATAAGTTTTTCTCTCAAGTGATAATCAAAGTAATAGTTGCAATTAATTAGGCTAGCAGCTAAAAAACTTTACTATGATCACTCTTAGCATTAAGTTTTCTTTCTGTTCACTCTTTCTACAGCATTGTCTATGTGAACAAATTTTGGTGAGATTTACACCAGGGAACTGAACAGTATCTGCAACACTGGCAGACTTCTCCTACTGCAACTTGCTGAACTTGCCCCACTTAACCCACTGTCTTTCATGCCAATCATTCTTTCATCATTTCTTTCTGCTACTCTTTTATTAGCTTGCCTTCTAATTTGCCCCCATCCCATGTTCTCCTTGGAGCTTATTCACACAGGAGATTTTTTTTGCTGGAATTCAGTTACGTGCATCTACAATGTTACAAATTACTCCCACGGAGTGGTAGAATGTGTTAGCTTGCAAGGGACATTTAAAGGTCATCTAGTCCAACCCCCTTGCAGTAAGCAGGGACATCTTTACTAGATCAGGTTGCTCAGAGCCCCATCGAGCCTGACCTTGATTATCTCCAGGGATGGGGCCTCCACTACCTCTCTGAGCAACCTGTTCCAGTGATCTACTACACTCATATTGAAGATTTTTTTCTTAATATCCAACATAAATCTCCCCTTTTCTAGTTTAAAACTGTTACCCCTCGTGTACTGCTACATGCCTTTGGGAACAGTTCTTCCCCAGCTTTCTTACTGGCACCTTTCAGGTACTGGACTCATATAAGCTCCCGGACCAGTTTCTTGTCCAAGCTGAACAAGCCCAACTCTCTCAGCCTGTCTTCATAAGAGAGGTGCTCCAGCCCTTTGATCATTTTTGCAGCCCTCCTCTGGACATGCTCAGACAGGTCCATGTCCTTCTTATGTTGAGGGTTCTAAACTTGGACACAGTATTCCAGGTGAGGTCTCACCAGAGCAGAGGTAAGGGGCAGAATCACCTCACAATCTGCTGGCCACATTTCTTTAGATGCAGCTCAGGATACAGTTGGCCTTCTGGGCTACAGATGCACATTGATTGTTCATGTCCAATCATGTGAGAGAAGACAAGGGCTCTCACTTGACAGGACTTGGGAGGAACACTCCTACATTACGGGTTTGTTCACTCACATAAATGTAATCACACCAAAATCCTAACCATCCACAAGTCCTTATGACCATCCAGCTATTCCTTCTTTTTCTGTTTTTTCTTCCACCCAAGTTCCCTGCCTAACTTCATTACACTGTGTTAAATACAAGAAAGGAACTACACATAATAGGTTTTATACATATTGTTGAGGTCAGCTGAGTTTTCCCATCCATTTCAGTGAACTCAAAATACTGTTCCAGAGTTTAAAAGTTCTCTGAACCTGCCTTTACCACCAGATCTTGTACAGAAACCTGTATCTCTACACAGAAATACCAATGTTTCCACATCCATTTATACCCACTCTGCAAAACAGGAACAGCTACATAAGGAACCACGGCTGGGCAGAATCAAGCATCCCCAGCCAGCTGCTTCAAAACCCACAAGATTAACAGCATCTATCACATCTCAGTCCCTTTCCTTGAACACCAGCACAGCCACCAGTTGGATGATACCTGATATAATCTGTCCCCTGAGCTATGCTAGGAACTGAACTGAAGCTGCTGACCTTAAAACCCCAAAAAAGAGTCCCGGAGCTTACAGTAACATCTCAGCTGCACTTGGGTAGAAGCTCATCCCAGCCCTGCTTTGAGGGACACTGGCTTTGCAGTGAAAGCTGGGTGCCGTTATCTGCCTGCCACTCCTGTGGTACCCGGGTGCCCCCTTCCCTCGTGGACAGATGGCTCAGTGAAACTTTGGAGGGAGCTGGTGTGAGACTCCTGTGGACTTCAGCAGGAGCTGGACAAGGGCCAGGGTGAATTTCCTCTGCAACTCACTATTCCCCGCTACAGAGCTTCTTAGGCAAAGCTTATCACCATGGTATCTAAAGTACTGCTGGTACCGGGAAAGGCCAGCTTGAACATCATCCAAAATTAACTACTTCCTATAACACTAGCTTCATCACATCATCTGCTTCTTTCACCTTCTTCTTTCCTCATCCTCCCATTTGTTTGCCATTTGCTCCCCAAATAAAGCCATATGTCGGCCAATGGACATTGCTAGCAACAAAAGAAGAGAGTGCAAGACAGACTTTCCTGATGCTCTTAAATGTCACTGCATAATAAAAGCATTACATATGATTAGTCTCAGAAATACAGGCTCCCAACTGCACCTCGTCATGAAAGTATTACAGGAGTGGCAAGTCATGTTGATGAATCCAGTCCTCCTTGCCTTTTCCCACGTTCCTAAAGGAAGGGGTGGAGTCAAAGCCCACCTGGGGCAGGAATGGATGGATCCAGACAGCCAGGGATAACTTACCACATTAACCTCTGCAGAAGCACCACAGAGAAGACATCTCATCAGGCAAAAGAAATGTGTGCTACGAGCTAGTTCATCATTAACCCATGTAGCACACATTTTACATTGCTGTGCAGCTTACTGCAATAATTTCTAACACACAGAGGCCTGGTTTTCATTTTAATATGATTTATAAAACAGATTTGAAACTCAATTTTATTGCTAGAGGGTGTTTAAATTAGTTGAGTTTTAATCCAACAGATAATATATATATATAACAGCTTCAGCAGCAGTGAAGTGATTTACAGGTCTAATCAAACTGGATACATGTCACATGCCTCATAACAAGAAATAATTTGTAACGGACCAATAAGGAAATACAAATATACTAAAGAAAATAAAATAGTCAAAGAATGTAAGCACAGAGGAAGCAGCTAACAATACCTCCTTAAATCATCTAATAACTAAACCTGAAGCACCTTTGTAACTGGAAAGTTGGCTTAGATTGCTTAAATTGAGGACAAATTGAATCAGATCATAGCGATTAGATGAGTAAGTATAACTTGCTAAAGTCAGAGCCAGAGACGAGCAAACTGTTTTCTCAGCTCTGTTAGCCCTTGGCCTGCAACACCAAGAGGCAAATCAGGTGGTACTTTCAGACAAAGATTTCTACTGCTGGAAATGTGTTACATTGTGGTTTTCAAATGGCTAAAGTTTAAACTTTGAGATGATTGAGGGAACAGCAGTTATCAGATATGCTGGGTAGAAGGGAGTGTTGATTTAGGAAAAGATTTGTTCCCTTTAAAGTAAACATTTGTCCATGGAGATCCTTCCTTAACAACGGTTTGACCCAAAGACAACACGTTGCAGCCAGCAGGAACTTTCACATTGATTTTAATGGGCACTGAAACAGGCTGGTTTGGGGTTTATTTGCCTGGATACTTTATTATTTTATGCAATGCTGTTTTCACATGCCCTGAGTTGCAGGCATTATTTTTTTTTAACATGTAAATTACTTTTGAAAAACTTGACAGTGCCTTACTGCCTAGTAAGTTGAACTAAAACAACAGTTTAAATAGCTCAGCTCACAGCTAATAAGCAATTTAAATAGCTTTGCTGAGCTCAAGTAGCTGTATCAGGTTTCATAGCACCATCAGTCACTGCCAAATCCATAGGCAAGCACTTCAGTGAGTCATTACCAATGGTCACCCCCAGGAATAAAAAAATAAATATAAGAGGTAAGAGTCAAGTCATTGTCACAATTTCTGTGAGAACATGTTCTGTACGTGACATCAGAATGTGTCCAGGAAGCAAATCCCACTGGAATGCCAGGGACAAAATACATTCTTTTAAGTAAGAAAGACTTAGCTCTGACCACAACATTCTTCACAAAGACAGATGAGCACAGAGGTGCCCATTCCACAGAAGGAAAAGCTGGAGCACTCTGAGGTGAAGGATTTGCCAGCAGAGATGGAACTGGGGGTGGGAAGTGTGCGCTCCCATGCCAAGTGTGTGAGGCCACAGCTGCAGTAACACTATCACAAATGTACTTCCGAGTTCTCTGTATCAGAAAGGTGAATGGCAAGCTAATACATGAGACACTGACAAAATACAGATACAAAAAACACCTTGTCTGCACTCTGCACAGAGCGTGTGAGTGTGTACAACCCACGCCAGAACCCTGGGAATGAATGATGCTGAAAGCTTCATCTCACATGCACCGGTATAAGACTGAAATAGCTTACTTGAAGTGCAACACACTAAATGAGGATACTGAACCAGACTGGTGAAAGTGCCTCAGACCTGTGTAATTCCTCATGACCTGACACGGCACATGTAGCAGCACAGACAAGAGCAAAACTAAAGCACATAAAAGCCTTCAAAGCCTTTCACAGCTTGAACAGCTCTGGAGGGCAAAGCAGGACCATGTTGAGCCCAGGGCTATGACTGCTGCTCACAGGAAGGATGTGGTACAACTGTACTCTTCCACTCAATTTTCTTCAAGCCACAGCTAAACTTTTCAGCTGAACTATCTGCCAGTATGGAACTGGCTAAAAACAATGGCAACAAAAATATTTGCCTTTAGAGACACCCAGGTAAAACGACAGAGGCAGGTTTCCCCTGGATGGATGTTTCTGTCCATCCTGGACTCAGTGGGGCAGCACTGCTCCAACCAGGTTTTGATGTTTCCTTCTCCAACCCCAAGGTCAGTTCCTGGCTTATTTTCCAGTGGAACTTTGCATAATTAAGAAGCAGATGAGCTCCTCGTAATCCTGAAGGGCAACACGTGGAGATACTTAGATCTTATTTCTCTCTCTGTCTCTGTACCTCTATTCAGTACTCCTGGGTATCAAATTCAGACACATGCATGGCATTTTAATTCATTATTTATCCACGGTGTCTCAAATTATATCACTCTGACAATAATAAACAAATCTATCGTGTGAGTTTGCATAGTTGGAAGGTGTATGAGGAAGTTCAGAAACTGGAGAGTGATTCCTTGCCGGGGGGGGGGGTGGGGGGAGTGAGGAGAGGCAGGGAAGAGAAAAGGTGCAAGAGAACATAATAGGATAAAAATAAAGCAAATTAAACGTGTGGGTTTGGAATCCCCCAAGACATTCTGGTCGAGAGGATCTCAAATCTATATATAGTTCAAGCCAAAAGCACAACACTAACCTCTGTTTCATGATACTTATCTCACCAACTGCTCTAATACCAGCAGCCGGCTTTTGTCCCCTCGTTAAAGTTAGAGGATAGGGAAACTGATTTTTGGAAAGATCAAGGTGCATTCTCGAGAGGCCATCACATGTGAGCAGACTCTCCGTGCATGTTAAAAAAAAAAAAAATAGGGTGGCGAGGGAAATCTTTCCACAGATTTACGAACAACTGGCACAGTCGAGGCAAGTTTACGGTGTGCCTCGGCAGCCGAGAGCTCTCGCTGAACCAGCGCATGGAACATCTGACAATGAACTCGCTGCTCAGCCCGGTGCGCACATCCCACAGCTTCCCGGCGAGGGACCGGACCCCCGGCTCCGCATCAGCCTCCCCGGGGCTGAGACACCCCCAACTCCTCCCCGCTTATTCCAGCGGGGATTTTGGCACCGGTAACGTACCCGGGGTGTTTTTCCTCCGCTGCGCGCCCGCTCCGCCGGTGGCTCGGGAGGGAGCCTCCCCGCCGCCGCTCCGAGCGGGAGGTAAACGAGCAATTACGTTATAAAACGCCGGGTTTGGGGGACGCTCGCAGGGCACCCGGGCTCTCGCAGCCTTTCGCGGCGGCCGGGCGCACCTGCGGCGGGGCCGGGGCGGGAGGCGGCGCCCACGCGTGGGTCGGGGCGCGGGGCCGGGGCGGCGGAGGCGGCGCCCACGCGGGGCCGGGGCGGGACGCGGCGCCCACGCGGGGCCGGGGCCCGGCGGACTCACCCCATGTCTCGGCACCTTTCGGCGGCGGCGGCACCCCCGGGCGGCTCCCCGCGCTCGGCGGCCAGCGGCGGCCGCGTCCCCACTTCGCACATGCGGCCGCCCCGGTACCGGCCCCGGCTGGCTGCGGCTGCACGACGGCGGCGGCGGCGAAGCGTCCTGCTCCTCCTCCCGCCGCCTCCCTCCCCCTTACATAACCTCCCTCCCGGGCGGCGGCGGCACCGAGCAGCCTCCCGCGGCACCCGCCGCCCTGCGAGGCGGCAGCGCGGGGGCGACGGGGCGGAGCGGGGCGGGGCGGCGGGGCGCGCCCCCGGGGCCGCTCCGGTCCCCGCCCCGGGCCCGGGCGGGCGGCGGCGACAGTCGTTCTGTGGGGTTTATGCCTCGAGCAGGGAACAAGAACCTTCGGCGAGAGACTTCAGCATCTCACCCCCGCCGTGCCTGCGCCGGGTAGCGGGGCGGGTGGGGCTGCGACCTGCCGGAGGGGGACGGGGCGGCGAGAAAACTTCGGGTTAAGTTGTGGGGGTGTCCCCGAGCGGCCCCGCCCGCTCCAGTGAAGCCCCAACGGAGAGCGGGGGGCGGTGAGGACAACCCAGACCGGCGGTCCCGGACATGCTCCTCCCGGGACCGGCTTCCCCGGGAATACGGCTGCTGCCCCACCGGCTGTCCCGGCACCGGCTCTGCCCAGACCGGCTTGTCCCGCAGACAATCCCGGCTCCGCGGCGCGGGCACGGCTGCGAGATCCGAGCGGGGATCCCGAGGATGCCCCTCTGACCCCGAGGCGATGTCACCACCGAGGGATGCCAGGTGAAACACAAGCAGGTGATTCTCTCCCACCATCAAACCCTCCTCACGTCCTTTCACGCTTTGAATCCGATTTCCCAGGGAAAGAAAGGGAGCACCGTGTGTGTGTTCCATCACCCAGAGCTTCTGAGCCACCGGGCAACTTCAGCCACATTTGGGCAACGGGCCCTGGCACACTCAGCCCCACAGTCCTGATCTGGCCACCAGCCTCCTGCTCAACCCAGAAATCCAAACTGCTGCAGGAGGACTGCCCCTCTTTTAGTCCTCATCAGCCCCCCTGCAAACCTGCACCTGGCATGTCCCAAAGCTGTCACTTCCCTATGAGTTTTATGAAAATAGGGAGGGATGATTCCTTTCTGTGGAAGGAAACAATTCCTGAGTGTGGAAGAGCTGCGTTATGGCTGTGCCACCACGAGGGCATCACTGACATCTGATAGGTGATCACAGGACACAAATCCACAGCAAAGCCATGGACCTGCTCATTTGGGTATTCATAGATCTGTGCTACACAGACACAGTTATTCTTGCGTTGAGAAAAGATGTCCAATTCACACATAAGAGAGGATTTTAACTTCTCCCACACAAAGTTATAATTACTACCCTGCTAGCAAGAGTGACTATTTTAATGTTTTTTAATCTCATGTTGATTTATCCTTGCTTTCAAAGAAAGTTTAGAAGTTGTGGGAAAGGCTTTATGTTTGCTTGCTTTATCTTTGTGTAATAAGTGGGGTTGTCCCCAGTTATTACCCGGGGATCTCAAAGCAACATAACACCTTCCAGCTATGGACAATGAAACTGTCTCCCACTCTGTCAGACAATTATTTCCTGACGTCTGGAACAGCAACATGGAGTTTCAATGCCATACACTATAAAATCTATGCCATGGGGGGAAAAGCCGAGTGAATTACACAGCTGTTTACAAAAGGCTATAGGATGACACCACTCTGACAGACCTACTCTCAGCACCACAGTCAGACTGTGGATGTTGAAGGAGACTTAACTCCTTACGTAATCCCTGATGTCTAAAGGCTTCATGTCCTGTTCTGCCATCTGAAAGTGAGGTTCCGTTTCCTCTGGGATAGTCATGGCAAAACTCACAGTCTTTTTGCGTTCAGGAAGGGCTGAAGCCTTGAATATTGCTTTGATATGTCCATTCCTCTCTTCTCAGGGAAACAGCGAGGGGTAGTGTTCTCTCAGGGGAAAAACAGCAGCCTAGAAATCTTGTAGAAAAAACTTCCACCATAAATCTGATGATTTTATCTTACTGTTTTTACACCATTTACTTCATTTTGTTAAATTACAAATTCCATTCATCATAGGGGGTTGTCTTAGTCCTCTCTGACTAATTTGTTCCTATTGGTGAGGATGTGAAAGCTGTGTTTTGTGCACAAGTGCTGCATGTGATTTACAAATATCTAATGGAATTGGATCAAAATGGGGTAATGTATTTACTACATGTCATGATAAGATGAAAATTGGAAATCGGAACTGCAGTTGCCTTAGCATTTTCTAATGTTTTAATCTTCTCCAATCTTGCATTCAAGAGCGTATTTTCATTCCCAATTATATAAAAAAAGCTTAAGCTTACAGAAGCATAATTGCCTGTGAAATCTGCATGATACAAAATGTTATATATTGCTTCTGTTCATAAGAATTTCCCATTTGATTTATGCTCTTTTCAGAACTGTTGCCTAGAAGAGATGGAGTTGTGGTCCCATTTCTCAAGGACCCTGAGACATTTGTTGTGGCAGACAGCGAGTTAACTCAATTTTCTGCTCATATTTGGGTTTATATAAGTGCTCTGTTTATAAAATTCTCTGTTCTTCCAAAGGGATCAGACATTCCTCTTGCTGAAGCATGGCACGCTGTTGCAGTCCTCTTACCTCTGCCTAAAAGAGGATGAAGTCCTGTCCTTGGTTCAAGTCAATGCTAAAAGTCCCAAGGATGTGAATGAGGCCCAGATCTCATGCAAATTGTTTAACATTATCAATACTGGATGAAGTGATTGCTTTACAGACAGTTCTGTCTTGAACACCACCGTCACAGAGTATATAGTTCCCCTTGATTTACATTATTTTAGAACAATTTATATTCAATTTTCTTAAAGTACTTTGAGTTTTCCATAAATGAGAACTATAAATATGCTATCAAAATTAATCAGTTCTTAAGCTTTCATATGTGACGTGATATTTCACTTCCGATTTGGCTCTGCTGCAGGATGTATACATGATGGTAATTCAATCCTCATTTAGTATTCGCAAGTGTGCTTTTATTCCTGTGGCACCGTTAGGAAGACTCAAAATACTGAAGGTGCAGGTTTCCTCAGTATGATTCAAGCTGAGCAATAAAAATACCCACGTTCTGTAAATGGATGTAACTTCTTTAGATGAGAAATTTCTCCTGTTTCCATGGACCTTCCAAAGATACAATTTTTTTGATTCCTAGATACAGGGTGAATATCCTTGTCAGATAACTCATCTAGCAATCAGGAGTATGTACCCAGTCTGCATTCTGAAAAGCAGAGAGCTCACCGGTCTCTTCCTCTCCCTCAGTGTTTCTGTTCTCTCCTTTTGTTTGGCTTTCACTATTGTCATCTTTTGCCATGCTGTTTTATTTTAGATATAATTTTATTTCAGAAAAACCTGCTGTTTAGTCTTTTTCAACTATTATACTTCAAGGTAGTCTTTTCCCACGGCAGATAGTATTAAATAAAATATTCAGTACTGTGATTTTCTCTTTTTTCCAACTAGACTGATGAAATCTGCATATTTTTTTTAGTCAAACAGACCTGTGCCATTTCCTTTTTTTCTTTTTTCTATTTTTTACTTTGACAAATAACCAACCATTTTCATGCTTTAAATTTTATCCAGGAGTTTAACAAAAAAAAAGCTTTGGGGAATTCTTGATTTTTACATTTGAAACAGAGAATTAGTTTTCAAAATCCCCCGACAAATGGAGAATTAATGTAATTATAATATCACTGGATACAAAATTTTAAAGATGAGCATCTGAGAAGAGAAAGGATTTTTAGTCAAGTCAGACTGTTGAAAACACTCTGATTTATGTTTTTTGTTGTTAAAATCTACTTAATCCAATATCTAACAAACAATTTGGACAAAGGATCTATTTGTTTAAAAAGAATCAACACTCCTGTCCTTTCAATTAAAATGTCAGAGCTCACAACAAACATCTGAGACCTTCAACAAGTCCTCCAGCAAGACATGTAATTCTGAAGGTAAAAGTGGTTTTCCTCTGCACTCTCCTCCAGAAATAAAGCAAAATAATCCCAGAACAATCATGCAGGACTACTTTCAGTGTCTTTAAAAGTAAAAAAAAGGAGAAGCCCATTTAAAAGCATTTTGTCAATCATCTCTAAATGAGTAGGTTGAACATGCTCTTATTATTCTTTGCAGTTTGTTCTAATATGTATAATTAGTGCCAGGAAGCTCCTGTCTAAGTGGAGTAATAGAAGGTACACAAGTGGTTTCTACCTCACTTTCAAAAAGTTGTCCTGTGAAATACGCAAATATCAGTTCAAAGCAGGTTTTTATGTAAATGGAAAGAGCTTGTGTCATCACATTGTGCTATATGCTGCCTTCTCAATGAAGACACATACACAGCTAACAAAATATAATGTTAAATAAGATTTTAGAGAGGAAAGGCATAGACATGTAAAGAAAGCCAGCCAAACCCGAATAATGCCCGACCAGACACCACAGGTCTCCCAGCCCTGAATGAGAGCACCCAGCACAGTGTTGAAGGCTGACAAATTGTAAGATTTCTAATGATACTGGCATAGTCAGAGAGCATCTGTCAGCATTAATAAACAGTTTGGGACAGATCCTCTAGGCATCCTCTGTACTCTGGTCTACTAGAAATCCAGCCTGGGACACATTCAGGAGTGCAGCCTGAACCTGAATGCTTCTAAGGCGGTGCCATACTTGGAGCCTACCTTGTTCTCTTTAACAGACCTATTTCTTTGCCCTTACAAAGAAAACAGATACTCCTGATTCTCCTTCTCAATGTTTTCATTCATGTAAACATTCTGATTATGTCTACTCCACTGTAAAGTAAATAACGTTGCTCACCCTTCACATGACAGCTTTTTCCCTCACCTACTGGGTCTTGCTGCTCTTCTCTGAAACTATGCCAGCCTGAACTGGTTTTGTAATGGAAAGACTGGGTCTCTGCAGAGTAGGTGAGGAGCACTGCAAGCAAAGGTCTCCTTACAGCTTGTATATGAGTCTGTGTATTTGTTTCATATACATCCTAATACTGCTGGGTTTTTGAGTGCATGTGCATGAGTGGAGATCTTCATAAAGCTCTTCACAGCAATGCATAAGTCTCTCAGCTGATGAGCTGGATCCTGAATTGCTCCTCAAAACTGTACAAAATATGTTCATTTTTTTCCTTCCAATATGCAGCACTTTGTATTTCATATGTCACTTTAGAAGTTATCAGCTTTTTTACTCAAAGTTTATTTTGGTAATTTTCTTTTTAAATCCCCAAAAGAAGACAAAAAAAATCCATTGCATCTGCAAGTACAGATGATGACTCTGGTTTCCTTCCAGGCTTACATCACAAAATTCCATTTATTTGTGGTTTATAAAATGGAAGCTAGAGCAATTGGGCACTGGTTATGTACATGGGGTAGTTTCATTTTCTTTTAAACTAATTCAGATCAAAATTTTTGGTCCTGGCAGGCGAAATTGTACAAGAGATAGGAGAAGGAAAGAACTATATGCCTTGTCTTCTAGAAACAGGACCCTCATATTGTGACTTGGCTGTGATGATGATGGTGCCAGCCACAGGTACTAGTAGAGAAGCAGATACTATGCAAAGGAAAAATATATTCATGTTTTTGGTGAAAAAAGCTTAATTTTCAAACATGCAGAATTGCATGAGCATTCATTTCAGCAAATAATTTTGCTCACATGTAAATTTCCTTGTAGCTCAGGAGTTTTTAATTCTCAGTCCCTTTCTACCATCTGTAACTCAATCTCTATTTTTTAAAGAAATTGCAGACATCTGTTTAAATACCCATCTCTTCCGTCACATGGAATTTTAGATTCAAAAATCTAAGCTCGAAAGTAATACCATAGTTGGATTACATTTCCAAGCAACCACAGTCTGGCATTTTAAGTGCTGCCTTTCTAATTAGCCCATTTTGCTATACTGGCTGCATTGGACTCTACGGCACAGGAGCAATGTGTGCTGGTCAGAGAGCTGGGCAAGGGTCTGGGGGCATAGGGAAGAGGGGAGGCGGAGAAGACACACACACACACACACACACCAGGCTTACTGCAGGCAGCTCTCCTGCAGCAGAAAGGGGGCTGCAGGGCTGAGAGACCATTGCTGATCCTGGAATTCTGCTGTGGTCCTGAGTCATGTGCAGAACTAATCCTGCCCATGAGACCACAGCCAGCCCAAGTGGGTAAGTAAAACTGAAATTTGCTGCCTCTCACTTGACTTTCTCCAGTGGTGGGTACAATTCCAGAGTGTAATCAGGGACATGTGGAGATGGGGATGGGTATGGCAGAAGAGAGGGAATTTGTACTTCAGACTGGTGCAAAATACCAGTGTTTCTTTATACCTTACTCACTGGGGGACTTTGCCCCTCAATCAGCTCCTGGCTGTACTGGAAGAGGAAGAAATCTCACTGCATGCACCAGAGGTCTGGTTCATTTACATGAATGCGCAATGGCTTTGATAAAGGCTTACACATTTCCTTGTGGGCAGAGATGCCTGGATGAATTTCTCACAGGACTGTGCTGTACAGACAGAGTGCCAGGTGGGAATGGAGCCACGTGGGATTTCAAACCTATTTACAAAACCTGATGGTTGAGGTGTAGTAGTGAGCACCCCAAATCTCTCACTAAAGCTCATAAGGACATGAGTAGCACCAGAGCACAACATTTCTCTCCTCCAATTCTGGACAGTATCTTGACTTCAGGGAAGCCAGAGAGGTGAAGTTGGAAGTGCTCAGCTATGGGTGTCATTCACAGGCAGGGGTAGCATTCATTTGTGAAGGAAACTATTTGTCACCACAAAAGTGATGTTTTGCACCATGTTCTAAAAAAAGCCTTGAGTTTTTCCCCATACAGACTACGGAGAGCAATTAAGATGTATTTAAGAAGTGGGTGAATATTTCTGTGTTTCCAAAATGCATTAGAAAAAGACATACCTAAAAAATCCTACTAGATTTAACTTTATTTGAAAATGGTATAAATAAAGTTAAAGACCTTGACTTATACCTGTCCTTATGTCCTGCTCAAGACCTGCTAGACTACAAAAATTAATAATGAAAGTGAAGCAGGCCACAAATCATGCAGAATTTGTTGGGCTGCATGTCTTCCTTAGATAAAATTAGCTCAAGGGGAGCTTCTGCATTCCTAATTCTAGCTAATAGAACTTGGTTCTGCAACAAGACTTGGATGACAAAATACATAAACACTATTAATCAGTTAAACAAACACAATCAGATTTTTTCAGCTCCATATCTTGATTCTCAGAAAGTACTTACTGTCAACACTCTTAAATCCAATCTTGTGTAGTCCTAGTTAATAAAAGTTTATAAAGTGCCTGATCTAACGGGAAACACAGATTCTACTTTTCTGAGGAAATTTCATAATCCTTGGGTGGGTGTATAAAATCCATATTTAAAAAAAAAAATCAGAGCAAAATTTTTAGTCACTTTCAAATATTTAAATAAAAAATATATTAGGGTCATGTTTGCAGCTCAAGCACCTGGAAGAGCACTATCTACAGAGTGCTTACCTGGGTTTTGAAGAAGTACTGAAAGGACAGCAGGCAGCTCAGCTGTGCATTAATATTGTATTGAGATTTTCAGCCCCAGTTCAGTTAGGGCTTTGGACCCAAGGGAGGGATCACAGAGCACTACCACAGAAGGTAACACCAAGCACGCAGATACAGAATTCAGTTGAACTCCATGGGACTTGGTGGAAGGTGGAGCAGAACACTTAAAACTTCCAGAAAAGCTTTGAGCTATGTTTTGGTTTAAATTAATCTTTACCCAATAGACAAATATTAACATACATACATCAAAACCTTTTTCTACACATTTGAGAACATGAAGTGAACACTATAAAGTACATCACATATCCTCTATTTTTCATTTACTGTTCATCTGCAGAAGAACACATGCTTTATGTTATGAAGGTACCAAGATTTTTCCAAGTCTAATTTGATTGTTTTCCTGGAGGAATAGGTTAATCTTCATCCATACTCACCTTTAATAATATTTATTACTGTTCTTCTGCTTGTGACTGCCTGAATATTCTGTCTATGTCCATCTGGTGAGTGTGCTTTTCCCAAAATAGTCCATGACCACTCTTTCCTGTATTTGCATGAGAGATGTACTATTATTATATTTGCATGGAAGAAGTTAGGTGATCCTGCAAAAGTGTTTTTCAGTGATATCACTTGTCTAACTTGTAAATTGATTTACAATTTGAAATGTGACATCGTAAGTGGCATGTGACAGAAGATCTAGACAGGAAACACTTTGCAGTCTTAGAAACCTAGTTGGACTTGCTCTGTTTTAGGTCCTCTGTTTGCACAGAAGAATTAATATTTGGTCAAAGAGAATAACCTGCAGCTAACACAGTTCAACTCTGTTCCATTATTTAAAGCTGAATTATTGATGGTTTAAGAACATGGCTTCTGAGATACAATTCCACACCATCAGCTACACTGGGAAAAGAGCAGGAGTCAGCTCTGCATGTTTTGAATGCACAGGACATGCAAAGCCACAAATGCCAGCCAACCGACATGACAGGCTTAAAGCCACATTCAACAAAGCAGAATTTCCTCATGCACAATAACGCCTGTTGTGACAAGTACCTGGACTCGTGAGCAAACAGCCTTTGAAATGCTTTCTCCTCTCCAGCTAAAGGAATCCGCACTACACAGACACCTTCAGCAAGGTAATGCTTTTAATTTTGTTTTTATGGGCAGGTATCTCCAAACAGTAATATCCTCACAGAATCCAACCCTGGCCCCCATGATGCCGGTGGAAAAAACCCTTCTTTTGACTTCACCGGGATCATGATTCGGTCACAATTGATTAATCCTCATTCCATTCCTCTGAGACAAGTGAGGGATATATAGAGATCACTTCACAGACCACTGCAGCATGGTTGTTTCTGGAAAATATCAGCTGTTCCAAAACAGAGAGGAGCCCAGCGCACAGTTCAGAACAGGATGCAATGGCCAACACTATCTCCATCTGGAACAATAAAGGAAATGCTGATAGCCAGAGTGGCATTGCTGGAAATAGATTTTGGCCAGCACACAGGGATTAAGAGCCTCACTTTTCAAAAGGTGCACTGGGACCTTTAATAACCATAAATAGTCAGGACTTTGTATTTGTGCCTCACTGGAAAGATGGCAGCACTCGCAGTGCGGTGTTTCCTCATACCCTGCTGACACATTGCTTCATTACTGGATCATCTGCAGCTTTCAACAGGACCAATGTGACTTCCGAGTCAAACAAAGAGCCACAGCAAAGTCCGGACCCCACTGAAGGCAAAATCAAAACAGTACTTGGAACCAGCAGAACAAGGATTTCTCTCGCTGGAATTAAACTGTGAGATCTGGCAGTAACATTTCCCATCAGACAGCAACCATGAGATCCTCAATACCTTATGTAACCGCCATCCTTAAATAAAACCTATATCTAGTTCATCATTTTCCCCCTGATTTAATTAGGATCTTGCTTAGTGTTTCAGGTTGGCGAAGTCTTATCTTGCAATATGCTGCAGATGCTATTGCTTGGAGATTAACGTTTGCTTTTTAATTAAAGTTTTTACTCAGGAAGTTTGTGATACCCCCACAGCAGCACTTAAGACCAAGAAAATAACGATGGATTATTCTTAAAATGAGCACCCATAGCATAATATGAAACAATCACATTCACCACATCACCAAAAATTACTGTGTGTTTTTCATTTATGCATGAGATTTTCTGAGTTTGTTTTTAATAAGCTTCCATCAGAGGCTCCATCACAACTTCACATTTTCCAAGATAACATCTCTATTTTTTTAAGTGTAGACTGTTGAGTAGTCGGCATGTTCTTCTGCACTGGTTCCCAGCCAACATTAGAAAGCAGTGTTCAGCTGAGCACTAGCACGCCAAGTAACTGGTTACCACCACAGTGTGACTTCAGCAGGCAGCACAGAGGTGGGGAAGAAACAGCCCCAACTCAGGAAAGTGGTGAAGAGAGAAACCTTAAATTGGGAGGTGAGCAGGGCCAGGGGAACAGTGGCACTGTGGAAAGGTTCCAGGAAAGGAAACTGCCACAGGAGCCCAGGGCAAAGGTGGAGGAAGAGCTACACCAACACTGGGGCAGGGAAGGACACTGTGAGGCAGAGGTCTTGAGAGGACAGGAGGGTATGCAGAAGGGTGGCAGCCATAGCATAATCTTCTAGAAGATTAGGAACCCTTGTCTGCTGGAAAGAATGATCTCCAGTCCTAATTTAGTAACAGGAGGGAGAGTTATTCCTGCTGGGAGCAGTGGTGACCTAGACCCCCAGATAAGGACCAGCCCCAGCACAGCACAAAGATAAAATGAATAGATAGTCTCTGCCCAAAGAGTTTCTGGATTTTGTGTAGGACAAGGGATGATGCATGGATGCACAGGGAAATGCATGGCAGTAGCGAGGCAATGTCAGAACAAGGAGCTGACTGCTCAGTCCAGCTTTGCAAAATCCTGCCGGCTTCTCCAGACTCAGCCTGCACTTGTATCTTATTTCACTCTAGCAGAGTGGGGTGTCAAGACAGATTGGTATCCCAGGAAAATTCTGGTTTACAATTAAAAAACCTCACAAAACTTCAGAATAAATAGACATTCTAAACCTGAAGGAGAACAAAGCTGGCCTGTACTTCAGCTCTTGCTTTCTCTAATAGCCCTTACCCTTAAGAGGAACTGCAGAGAACAATGAAGAACTCTCCTGATGTGCAAAGAGAAGAGAAAGATGGGAGACAAATTCCCATGCTAACTAACGGCTTTGTGGTAAAGCCATCTAAGGGGAGCTGGGTTTAGCATCTAATGGAGGGAGCATTACTTAGACCAGTTCCAATGACTTGAGCCTTGAAAGCAAACAAAGCACTGAAATACTGTTGAATTTCCTTGACTTTAGCAGAATCTGAACACATGCTTGCACATCTGCAGTGGTTCTGAGACACAGGAGGACAGGCAGGAGCAGGACCTCACTGAGTATCTGTCTGCAGGGCTGGCCGCAAGGGCAGGTTTCAAACCTGGGCCTCTGAGAGGGTATGGCAGGTCCACACAGGAGCCTCAGTGTGGGGGGAAGGTCACCATCCAGACAAGGGAGACTCCAGGGCTAAAATAGGAGACCTAGCTATCCTCTTTAGAGGTTGAATATTTGACTTTGTATCCAAGGCAACTGATTGGCATGCAACATGCAAACTCCATAAACTATGGAAGCCAGGAGAAACGCTAGACATTTACTAAAAAGGCATAACCATTTCCTTCTGCTAGATCCTAGGTTCTGCAAGGATCTGAGCTTCTGATTCAAAAATCCCAGAAATTGTTACCAGCTGTGTGCGTCTGGCTCCTGAGTGCACTGACAGGCCTTAATTGCCATGACCAACCCGCTGGGCCTGCCCCATACTTCCACCCAGGATGCAGGGGCTCATGTGAGCTCAGCCCTGGGCCCTGGGTCCCTGCCCAGTGCAGCTGTGCTGTGCCTGGCCATGTGACCCTCTCGGTCTGGGCAGTGACCCATGGACTGAATTTCTGACTTGTCTTGGACTTGTCTCATCACTGTGAACTTGTTTGACCCCCATAGCCTTGCTTGGGGGCCATGGGATGGGCCTCCTACCCCACCAGCTGTGCCATCGGCTCCCCGTCCCTCTCTGCTCCCTGACAGCAAAGAGAAAGTTCTCTGAATTCCCCTTCTAAACTCAGCTAGGTGCTACTTATTACTATCTAACTTACAAGTTTGCATTTCCATGCTGCAGCATATTTGAATGTTTTAGACTGGATATGAACACCAGAAATGAGCCCAAACTAAAATTAAATATCCAACAATAAAAGAAAATTGAGTATGAATAAAATCTAGTCCTAGAAACTTTCTGCAAGTGCCTCCTTTGTATTTTGCAACTCTCTTTACAATAGGCAATCCATGGTAGCACTGATTCATACATCCCTGCTTGCAGGATTACTTGACATCTAAAAAGCATCTGAGTTGGAGTTTAGACAGCCTGACGATTATGACGAGCTCGATACCTTAGCAATCGGCCACTCCATTTTCTGACTTTCAAGCAGATCCACAGAAGTGTGCTTTAAGTGCCTGAGTAGTCCTCCCACTTTTTTCTTTTTTCTTCCCCCCCCCCATTTGTACAGTACCTACATCTGAGAAGGAATATAACCTGTGCACCAGATGTGCTATGAAAAACCTTCTGCCTCCCCTTCAGCCACAGCATGTGTGCCTCCACAGGGTCTAACCCACCTCCACCCCAAATGAGGAACATATGGAGCACCATGAATGGCAGAAACAAGACTTCATCCTGAACTACATTCCTCCTATCAAAGGGCCCTCTGTCTTGCCTTCTTCTTCTCAGTTCCTCTGGGTAATCATGAGGAAAGAACCGAACATTTGGAAAAGCCTCCTGGGGACAAATTCATTTCTAGTGTAACTCTCCTGAAGTTAATGGTGTTGCACCATGAATTAGAACGGCACCATAATATTAAAAAACTGAGACAGCATACTACTCTGCAATTACTGTCTAAAAGAGCAAAAATAATAAAAATGATTCATTCTTATAGACCCCAAAGGGCACAGCTGGCTTAGTCAGTTTAAAAGGTGAAAATAAAAGAAGACAGCTAGTATGTAGTGACTTCTAATTTGTATGTATGTATATAGATAGGTATAAATGACAGTCAGATAACACCACCTCTGCAGTAATTTTTAAGAACAATACACTAGAAATATAATTTAATGTGACTGCAAGTTTTAAAAGACTGATAACAGAACTAGCTCCTAGGAAAATTAAAGGCCTTCTTTCATACTGGTATAAATTGGGAATAAATTCCTTCTAATCAAGTGTTACACTGTTGTAAGCTTAATGCAAAGGAATTGGGCCCCACAGCTCCAAAAGGGTTATTCAGTAACACAATCAAGCAGCAGGAATTGCATTTTCTCCCTCTTAAAAAAGGACAATGTTATTTTTTTAGGCAGTTAACATTTAAAGGTCATTGTTACGGGAAGGAAACATTTCTTGTATTAAGTTTAGTGAAGTTGGTAGAAACACAGTCTGTTCCTTTATGGACTTCACTCTACAATGCCCTATGGAGGTGTGTGAAAGGCACTCTGAAGCTCGGCGATATTGTACGATAAAACGGCAAAGGCGAGGCAGAGATCAGACAGCATAACTGCACGGGCTTCAGAGGCATTTGTCAGTAACAGCTGCTCTATCTCTGTCTTTTCTGTTATTTAAGTGAGCTTCATCTAGGCAATAAGCCTTTCCAGCCAAAGGAATGACACCCTGTTATGAGAACTGATCGTCCGAGCACTGGAGGTTCTAGAGGAAGAAGCACAACTCCAAATATTTCTGCACAATGGCTAAAGCCTCTCTGCCTACATGTCTCTCAGTGCAATGGACGATCCAGGATGATATGTGGTGGTCATTAGTTACTCAGATGCCCGCTGGTGGTCTTACAGCTCTTGTGCCACAGGAACATAGCTTTCCTCAAGTGTGTAATCAAAAACCAGGCTGCCATGCATGCCCTTTGTACCCGCCCTTAGCCAGAACACACAGCCTGGCTCTCTCTAACTGTGCCAGACATCACCATTTCCTAGAATAAAACATCTGGGGAAATTGGGTGGCCTTGTACAAACAAACCAGGGTTTCAGTTACACTGTAACTGAGACACTGAAAAAAAGAATGGGGGGAGAGGGAAATCAGCTGACAGGAAAGCACAGAGCAGATTCGGCAAGCTAAAGAAAAAAAACCACAGAGTTTTTAAGATAAATAACATTTCACCAAAATATTATTGATTATTTATGGAGGCTCCTCTGCATATTTGTTTATAGATTAATATTACCCTATCAGACAGGCCCCAATTACAATGAATGCTAATTCCTTAGTTGATTTCTCAAGGTAGATATTAACACAGAAGCAAAAGGATTCCTCCTGTTGAAAGATACAGAAACACACAAAAATGTAGTTCTCTTTCTCCTGCTACCAAGATACATGCTGACTTTTCATTAAAAATGCCACAGCTGCCAACCTCTGCTGAGATAAAGCAACAGACCTAGTCATATAGAAATGGAAAACTGAAATAAATAAATAAGTACATTTAAATTTAAATAGAACCTGAATAATGTTTTCCATTTTCTTCTTGGTACATGCTGGTTATCCCGTACAGCAGACTGACTTCATCTCCCAAGTAATGTCCATAATAACAAGGGATGGAAATTAATTTTCAAATGAAGGTTGAGCATAATGAAAGAACATGAGTCCAGAAGCTGGGAATTTATGTAAAACATCAAACACAAAGTCTTGTGGTAGAAAAGTAAGAGTTATCAAGACTAAATAATTACAAAAAGAACTGTCATTTCCCATTGATTCAAGGCAAACAAGATTTTGCTAGTTTTAGTGTATACTCCTTTATTCCTTTCTACAGAAGCTCCATAAATTTCCAATAGGCTAAAAGGAACAACTCTGCATTTAAAATTTAGAAGATAAGGCTTCATCTAACAGTATGTTATTTAACATAATGAAATCTGCAGGAGAAAAAAGCAAACCCTTTGAGGCTGTATCACACTACACTAGGCTTCAGAGATGCTGATTACGGAATGTGTTTGTGCAAAAACAACACATTAATTATCCAGAGAGCCTTGAAGTGAGCAGAAAGATTGCAAGAGTGGATTATCAAGTCCTCAGTCTTGACAACACTTGGAGCTAGACCTTTCAAGTACTTGGGCACATACTATGTAAGTATGTGCTATGTGAGGCATTTAGTGGGGGTTGAAAGTCCAACTTGGTGACAATATTAATTTCTGAGTGCCTTTATTCCCTTAAAAATCACCTGCCATTTCACGTTTTTTATGTGCAGCTTGAACTTCAGTATCACCTCTGTGAGAAATCTTAGGAAACTGCCACCTGGATCACAATCTTCTTGATGCTATAACCCATAGTAGGCATAAAGATACGTCATGAAAAAAGATCCAAAGCACAAACATCATATACACACATATATAATACATATAATTATGTGCCACTCTGACTTAGCTAGGCCCTGCAAGTTATTTTCCATGGAATATGCTGATGTGAGCACCTTAGCAAAACTGTAATTTGTGAAGTACACTGCTCACAGCACTGACAAGGGGCCCATGTCCCCAGCAGAATTTACATATATGCTTAGATTATTTATGCGCTTAAATGTATGGATGACATGAGTCTATAATTAGAAGTTTAATATTAAGTTTTGTCTTTTAATGAAAAATGTTGCCCATGAAACTGGAGAGCCTCAAAAAAAACCCAAACAACCCACCTCCCTTTTATTAGGAATCATCTCATGAATTTTATGCACAAAATCCTCTGTAGACACACCTAAAACTGCAATAACCAGTGGCCAAAATGAAATGTGCCTGGGGAAGAAATAAAATCCTGCTTACTTCAGCCCATTGTAAAAGGACAGCCAGTAGAACAGGGATTATATGGGGAAAACTTAAGCTAATATATATTATTTTTCAGCCTCAATGACCATGGCTTAGAACTAGATATACAGGCTAAGGTATTTGCATTTGGCTGTTTGGACTGAGGTCATCATTTCTATTCTGGAAGTGACAATACACTCCTGCTACAGGTCAGACAGGAGAGCAGACTGTAATTACTGTTGTTTATATCAAACAAAGGGCACTTAGTTGGGTCCAATATTTTTTGAGAATCAGATGCTGCTATTGCTGTTGCTGGGGTATTTTGTTTCACATGACATACTTATCAGTCTCTACACTTTGCTAGTGACTGTGAGCGACATAGTCTTTAGTAGAGCTTATAAAAACCATCGTTTTCTGAAAGAGTCCCACAAAAAAAAAATCCATTTCTTATACACAGCACAAGAGAAGAGTCAAAAATCATCGGCCTTGGCGTTGTGGAAAATAGCCAGCAATGCAAAGGCGTCAGCACTGTGGAAACAAGGCAAACAGGGGAATAGGGAAACCAACACCATTTCTGCCGCAGGAAGGTCTCGATGCTGAGAGGCAATGCTGTATCCCTGTGCTGCAAATCCTCTGGGCAGTGAGCTGTTAATAACTGCTGTGGCACCTCGTAAATTAGTAATACCACTTGGCTTCACAAGTACAGGAGGGGAGGTACATTTTGGGACCTCATTTGGTGAAAGTTTGGAAGCTCACACATAACTTCATGTTAATTAAAGGCAATGGGTCCAGCCACTACCTACTGCACCAGGCTGGAGCACAGATATCTTGCTGAAGCAGATGCCACCCAGAATTATTTTGGTTTATGCAGAATTCTGTGGGTGCCAAAAAAGCTTCACGTTATTTTCCTCACACAGAATTCAACACATCTCTGAGCGGTTTTAGGCCGAAATGCACATATATCGCAGTATCAACAGCCACCGTTGCTTTAGCCTTTTCTGTTGTACATTCCTGTTAAAATCCAAATATTCCAGGTGTCATCTCCATAAAACCTGCATAGGAGAGAAGGAAAGCACCCCACAAATTTCACTACTATACATGCCAACATGCTTTGTACCGAATTTTAACCCGGGCGAATCCTCCCTTCTAGCCCTGCGGGGCTGCCCGCGCCCCGGCGGCGGGAGGAAGCGGCGGGGCCCGGCCCGGAAGAGGAGGGCTTTCTGCGGCGGCTCGGCGGCGGCTGGCGGCGCAGGGTGAGGCGAGCGGCGGGGCGAGGCTGTGGGGGAGGAGGGTGGTGGGAAGCCGATCGCTGCTGCTTATCCCAGTTTTTCTCGTGGCGGATTCCGGTCGGAGCCGCCAAAGCTGCAGCGGGGCCTCGCTGGCTTGAGGGGACAGGGCCCCGGCCGGAGCCGCCGTGAGCGGACGAGGCCACCCCCTTGTTCAAGGCAGTGTTTTGTGTGGCTTTAGGTGGAGGAAGGTGACGGGTCTCCCCTGTTACCGGTTCCCGCAGGATGAATACAGATACTAAAATTGTCAGTCGTGCGGAGAGCGGCTCCCAGTGCTCTCTGGAGGAGGCTGTAGTGGGTCCCCAGGGCTGTGTTACACCCTCCTGCCCCGACCGAGGTAGCTCCTGAGGAGCAAAGTTCCCAGGAGATAGCTCATAGTAAAAACTAATGAGGTTAGTGCACTACAAAAAAGCAGGATGAAGTCACTGGGCATCCTGCAGAAATAACTCTTACACCTTCTTCAGAAAGATTTACTCTGCGTCATTAGGGGGAAGGCTGCAGACGGGCTCTGGTGAGCACCCAGCAGTGAGCTTCCAGAAGCTGACGAAAGGGCGTTCAGTCTACGGAAAGAGCACTGTGCCGTATTCCCCATAAACATCCCACTAACACTAGTATCAAGCTGCTCAGGGCAACAGTGGAGAGAATTGGGTTTGGTCATTGAGGGTATGTATTTTAGCTCTCAGAGACCAGAAGAAACCTTTATCTTCCTTCCTTACCTCCAGTTTGCAAGGCAAATATTAATCCTGCCCACAAATCTTCAGGAAACAGCAGAAGAGCTTAATCTAGAAGTCCAGAGGCACAGACATTTAATGACCTAAACTACCCAGGGCTTGTTGTAACAGTAGGTGTAGAGCTTTTCTCAGCATCTGGTAGGAGGGACAGACTTTTACTGATGGACAGTACTTGATAGCACCAATGTCTGGAGGCCAAATGCACATATAGCCAGGTAATTAAGGAAACTAAGAGGTCTTTAACAGCAATCCCATCTGAGAGGTGTATTATGAGGTAATTTAACATCCTCTTAGGTGCTATGCTTTCTTCAAATCAAGTTATTAACACATACATTATTATTAATAAATCTGATAATTTTGCTTTGCTGGCTCTGCATACCTGTAGGGGTTTATATGCTAATCTGCCGTAGCAAACTTTTCAAGCTGATTGTAGTAATGTTTTTCCTGTCAGAAATGTATTAGGAGTAGGTTGGGAGTGCATTCTGGAAAAACATTTGTTTCTATCACTAATGCTCAGAGATGTCCCATATCTTTCTACCATAACTCAACTAATCTAGGTCTATCAAAATTGATTCAAAGATGCTGTTGTGTAATGGCTGACTGTATTAACTATTAATGAGAGTTGAGCTTGTTCTGTGGGGATGGAATCCCCTAAAACCACTCTCAGTGTTCAGACCGATCAGTGTCCACATACCAAGTATAGATGACCAAAGACTGCACATGGAATTGGAATTACTTTCCATCAGAGATAACCTCCTTAGGAGAGTTATTTACAGTCTTAGACTGTCAAGACTTAAGAGTGAGTCATCTATGCTGTCTGCCCAAAACTTAACTGCTATGTTAATGTAACTTTTCATTGTCCTTCATTTCCCTAAGTGGATTTCAGTAGCTATTAGAATAAATCTTCCTACATTGCTAAAGCCACTTCTGTTGTGTTCATGTTTCAAGTTTTCAGAATGACTTCTGTGGTTGACATACCTGTGAATTATGAAGAGATGTTTGCTCATCGATTCACGTCAGATGATAAAGAATACCAAGAATATCTGAAACGCCCCTCAGATCCCCCTCCTATAGTTGAAGAATGGAGAAACAGATCTGGTGGCAACCAAAGAAACAGAGATCGGTACTGATTTCATTTTTTCCCTCTCCAGTCTTGGTAGTTTCACAAATAGAGAGTTAAATGATCATTTATTTCAAAATAATGACAGGAATTTGTTCTGTGAATAGAAGTATCTTCTTGTTACTTCCCAGGTTTAATAGAAATAATCTTTGCTGAAAAGTTATGAGGTTTTTACACTTTCTCTGTGTTCATAATTAAAGTTCTTGAATTGCTTATACAAATATTAAGTAATTTGCTTTTTGCAGAGGGGAAAGATAGGAGTTCTGCAAAACTGAGCAGCCTGTCTTCTGTTGGATAGTAACCAACAGGAAAATGTGAAAAGGAACAGGCTAATAATGTGATTATCTGTCGCTAGCTGTCCAGAAAAAATGTTTCATTTGTAACCTAAATATTTGTTGTACTTTGTTTCATCAGGCTATATATTTTTTATCTAGTAGAAATGACTGTAAAATTCATCATCTCCATCTAGCAAGTGAAGTGTTACCTGTCTACTGCAAAGTATTTTGAATTATTTCTTCAGGATGTAATTGCAGCTTTTTACTGAATTCTGGACAGTAACATCTGATTTCTGGAACTGAAAACAAACAATTACAGCCTATAGTTTGTTTAGTAATACTAACATCGGCCTTTAATATAAAGTAGTTAAACTGTAGTCCAGCTAGCAAGCGGGAAGACTTCTTCCCTAAATTTCTAACTAGGATTTGTGCCTTGTCTGAAGAAAAGGACAACATTCTAACAATTTCTTACCCTAGAATCTCATAATTAAGGTAAATGCAAAATCAGTTTCTACAGTTTAAAAATTAAAAGTGACTGTTTAAGGAGATGTTCTTATAAAGCTTTGTGTTTCTTTGAACTAATGAACTCTTACATCTACACTGGCCACAAAGTGAACCACATAGAGATGTCTTCAGCACACCATTGAATATCCAAAGAAAACAACTGTGAGGTAGCTCAGGTGTTGATAGGGATTGAGATAAAGCTGAAAAGCCAAAATTTAGACTCAACAATCGCTAAATACAATTGGTGAGATACACTCTCTTGAGTGTGGGAATCAACAAGAGGCCATGAAGCAGTGGTGCATGTTTTAGGGAATATGCAAATTCCAGGACTCTATGCTGTCAAGTAGCTAAATTGTACTTAAGCCTGCTTTTCCACAGCTTTCAACTGCGAAGCTACTAGGTTGAACCTTCAACACAGCTTTGGATGTATCTTCCAGTTTTTTCTTAGATATATGGTCTGTTTGAATCTCTATTCAAAGTTCCAGCACTTCACTTAATGCCTGTGAATACTTTGTGTTAGGAAACAGACTGACCTCCCATCACCTAGCAAATAGTGTAGTAATAAGAAATTAAGAAATCATCTTAGATGTCTGTAGATGTATTTTCATCAGTTTGTCATAAAAATGGATAAGCAATTGGGTGCATAAATAGTTACATAACAGTTTTCATGAAAACTGTAAAATTTAAGAGTTCATTATCATTCATCTTTTTAAAACCTCACAGCTTGTATGAATCTTTGACATGTCTTTTCATTGCAGGTTTCAAGATGGCAGATATTTTAGAGGGGACAGATACAACTGGCAAGGTGACTATAGATCTAATCAGAGGCCAGAAAGAAGTTGGTCTAATAACTACCAGCAGAACAGACAAGGATATTTCTACTCTTCCCACTATGGACAATATGGCTACAACCAAGGGCCTCGTTACTATTCCTACTGAGATAATTGTGGTTTCAAAGTCCAGTAATGCTGTGTGATAAATTCAGTTAGACTTTCATTTTCTCACTTTGCGACAGTTTTATAGATAACTGGAGAGACAGTATTACACTCCTTTGCTGTTTATCTGTAGTGTGAATTAAAAAAGCAAGTACCTTTTTCTGAATAATAAAAGCTTATTATACAGAGTTTGTTTAGAGTCTGTAGATCTTAGATTAAATTTATGTCTCATATTCTGAGTACATACTAGTACAATTCTTTTCTTCCATTATGGAGGTTTTCTCGCTGCTACACTTTAGAAAACACAACAGGTCAGGGGAAGATAGCTGTGGTTTGTGTGCAGCCCACAGCAGTGGCACATTGCCACTGATCATTCTTTCTGAAAGCGACATACTGTGTCTTTCTCTGGAACAAATTTCTTAGTTTGGCTTTTGATAGTGAGAAAATCTCAGTTTGGTCTGAATTTCAGATGTCTGAAACTGAGTCGAGAGATGCTATTACAGAAATATTTTATGGGTCAACATAGTGTCTGTGTCTCAACAGCTTCAATTTCTTTGCAATATTTCTCTTAAAACATGGCCTAAAAGTCAGAATAAAACTTAAGTAGTTTAGATACATATCTTCTTGCTGTAGCAATTCAGTGATACACAAGTTCTACCTGAGAAGTGGTATCAGCCTTAGATTATTTTCTATCATCAAGTACATTTGGTAATCTGGAATTCCCATTTTGGTAAAGCTGTAAAGTTTTGATGATAATTGTAACTAGTTTGTGTGAAATACTTCGTGCATGTTACAGAAGAAAGGAGCCATAATCTGTACTGTTCTGTACTTTCTTTTTGCATGAGAAAATAGTGTAAACAATTCAGAGTGTTACTCAGTTCTTAGAATTTAAATTCTGGGTTTTTTTCAAATTCACACAATAAAAATACATCTCACGTGTAAAGATGCTTCTGAGTATTTCTGAAACCTACTTTTGAATCATTCAGACTTGCAACACTGTTATCCAGGCTGACAGCTGCACAAGCAGCAGGACTAACAGATAAGCGTTAATACTGGACAGCTGTTGGTTTAAGTTGGAAGAATGGCCTACATCAAGAGGATGAGACACATTGTGATTAATTAGAAGTCCGGAGTGCTAATCCACTGTCTTGCATTCTACTATAATAGGGTCAAAGTTCTCTATTTCACCATTTACATGATAAGCCAATTTGTATTGGGAGAGCAGTGCATTGCTTTGTACTTGACATTTTCTTCAGCTGTTGTACAGAAACATGGAACCTTATCCATGCTGACTGCTGTAAAAGTCATGACATTATGAGATAAGGAGTGCAAATTACTGCATCTTGATTTAAAATCAAAGAATATAGAAGTCAAAAGTACAGCCTTCAGCTCATAATATACTTCTGAGAGCTAAAGAGTATGTTTATTGTTGATCTTAGAAATATCTGTGACAAAACCTTGACACATATCTCTACCTACCTGCTATGTATTTCTGTTTCTGCTTTTCATAGAATAGTGCTAGCTATGATACAAGTTTTATATCCAACTCCCCACAGTATTTGCCCTGAATTCAGTTGTTTAACCTTAGAAGTCTTTTACTGAGAGGTTTGGTTTTCCTTAAGGAGTTCTACTGGATGAAATGCAGCCTTTTTAACCTTCATTAATATTGAGGAGCTGTTACACCTGGGGATATAATATCATGCAAAGTCCTTATCCATGAACCACATAGAGCCTTCTAGTTGGTATGGTGGAATTCCCTTTCAATGCAGAATCACAAGCAAAGTAGCAGATATCCCAAACTCTGCCTACCAGGAAGGGAGCACATCTCTCTGCAAAGAGCCGGATGACATAGCTGCCAGCTATGCCACGGAAGTCAGGCTGTGCCAGGATGTTCTTACTCTGTACCATCTGGAGTAGCATCTCAGGTTGAAATAAAACCTGGCAAAGGGAATGGATTCTGTCTCATCTACTGCCTTTCCTTAAGCCCAATAATTATTTTTAGTGTCTTTCAGCTAGTGAATAAAGAATACAACACTGACCTAGCTGTAGCAGCAAGGTAGATGAGGCCATGACCTGGAAACACACATTTCATGATCTCCGCTCTCTTAGTCCGAGTTTCTTGACCCCGAGACCAGGAAAGACATAGGACAGTGCAGCTCCCCAGGTTCTGTCTACACTCTTGACTCCATATACCTCACCACTGGAGCTCTCAATGTAACTTCATGGACTAGCACGATTTACAAACCTTTCCTTGCAACAATTATGGCAAGAATATGTTTTGGGGTTTTTTTGGGGTGGAGGGAATACATTTCTACATAATTGTACATCATGCACTGGACAGAAAGATAAAAATAATTCAATATATAGTACCTCCAGCAGTTTCCACTTAGATTAATTAGTATTTATGACAAAGAAGCTTATTGCTTCTGTCAAGCTAAATAAACACAGTAAGCATTGCTTACAATTAATGGTTTGTGTGTTAGAGATGACAGAACTGAAGCTGGGTGACTTTAACATTTGCAACTTCAAACACTACAGAAATTGTTTGCTTTAACTATGCTGGAGATTGCAGGGTAAACATTAAAATTTGGTGTCTGGAATCTGACTTTAAGAGATCTCTTCCATCTGACATTTGCTCAGACATCATTATTATCATGAATAACAGGAAAGATAAATGTTACGTATTAAAAAAAATGACTGTCACTTTACCAAGAGTTTGAATGACCCAAGAAGTTCTGCATCCAGCTCTGGGAGCAGTTCTAAATCCTGAGCACATATAGCAATTTCATATGGACTTTTAATTGATACTGAAGAATTATCATGCTAAAATACAGAGGTGCTGTGGCCAACAACTGAGAAAACTCAGGAGCTTTTATAGGATTTCTTATATAGCATTTAAAAAAAATGCTAAAGGCTTTCAAATCACTGCTAAGCCACTAGAGATTTGAAGGCAAAAGAAAGTGCATAGAAAAAAATTAGTGTGATTTGTGAGATACAATTTTACAAGTGTTCACTGCTATTCAACCTCTATTTTATCCTAACTCTGCAGCTGGGAATAGCAACGTGCAGACGTGATTTGAAAGGTTAGTTAGAAGCTGAACGACTTTCAAGAGGCCCTCGAGTAGAGATTTCAGACAGGGAAGGCAAGTGTCATTTCTGATATGCATATAATCAACATTCAACTTCTTGAACAAAAATATATTTAATCTCCTACTGCATAAATATATTTGAATAAATTTAAATTTGAACTATTAATTTGGTAATAAATATTCTGCTTAACCAAGAAACATGTTCACATTTGCTTCTTCGCATACTGAGATGTTGGAAGGAATATTCTTGTCGTAACATATTTAAGCTAAGCTCTTGCTTGCCACCACCCCTACTCCTTAGGGGAAAAAAATAATCTCTGAATTACACAACTCAGTGAATTTTGTTAGCTGATCCAGCTTCTGCAGTCACACCTTCACTGACACCCACAAAAAAAAGGGGATAAGAACATGGAGCAAGGAGGAAGGGAAAACAGAATTGTTCCTTACAGCAGCTATGGACTGCCTTAGGAGAAGCTTAATGAAATGGCACCTCCCTTGCCTTTCATTTGTCAGTCAGGACAAATGACTGTCTCTGTCCCCTTGTCCCTGTATATTAGAATTGAGCTGTAGAACTGCTTCAGTTATGTACAGCGCTGGCATTCTAATGACCAGAAGCTAAACAAGATTACAGGGTGGATCAGGTTTCCCTAAAAGTACCTAGAAGATACACAGCCCGATCCAAGACACACATGGTTAAATTTAGAGATCAGAACAGAGCCCCATGGCTCCAGCACTGCCACCAGAGTAGACGGCAATCATATGGTGGTGGTGCACAATGATCTTGCCTCTCAAGAGGACTATTTTTTCATTAGGCCCCGCAGGCTGGAATTCATTTTTGCGTTTACCATGGCCCCTATTTTTCTTCAGTAAAGCACAGACTGTATTTAGTGGTTGTCAGTCCTCATTTGCTTATGCGAAACAGTGATGCCAAAGTGTTAATCTCTCTACAACTTGCCCCCTGACTTTTTAAGTATTCTGTCCTGTTAAAATGCAAACTTATTACAAGAGATGGTAGAAGTTGTCAATAACCATGTTTTCCTCTAAACACACAACAGGATAAATCATCTCCTCATCACCAATGATAACCCTGTTTGTTACTTATGACTAGTAGGAATACAAATCAATGCTGTCTTTTTCCAAACAGAGATGGTAACACTTCAGCAGCTGGAGACTTTTTTCTACAAAATGTGCTGCTGCCTTTGGTTTGGTTTTTTTTTTGGTTGGTTGGTTTTTTTTCATATTGTGTAATTCAAACCTTACTTCACTAATACAAGATCTATCGATGACAAGTATCAAAGCTGCTCCTGGTCATTGTTCGAAGAAAAATATTGATCTATTCAAAAGATGAGTTAAAGAAAATGACTTAGTTATTTGTTAAAGAACTACAAAAAGGCACAACCTCATCCATGAAAAAAAATCTTCAAGGATTGAAGCAGCACCTTCAAACAGCAACATGTTATATGTTAAAAGAATGATTAATACACCAAGTGTTCTCAATGCTCTTGTTTAGTATGAGGAAAAACCATTTGGTATTTATATGCCCACATAAGGTAAATACTTAAGATTGCAATTTGTACTGTTGAGATAAAAGTTTAAAACACAAGCATACTGTAAAATGTTTCACATAGCTTTTGGCTACCATGTTCCAACTTTACCATGAGCAGAGCTGAGCAGAAAGCAGATGATCTTCATCCAAAGTTATGTCCGAAGTTTGTTTCTGAAGAAACACTTGAAACAACACATTTTGTATTGAAAATATGCTCAAGAAAGTAACAGTAATAACTGCCAAGTGCAACCAGCCCCAAATGACAGCAAACTCTTTTTACACAATAAAAGAATTATCTTTCCATAGCAAAGGCTTGGCTTTTAAGTTTTACCCTTCCGTAGTCATCAAGTCATCTGGATATATGAATGCCAGCAAGACCTAAGACCAACCACATTTAAGAGTACTGCTTCAGTTGTTTTAATGGTACAAGTATCTAAATGCAGCGTGAGAAACCTCTGGAGTTTAGATCAGTTTAGTGCAAGAGCTCTGTGTAGACACGTGTTCACCTCAGATCAAGCTCACATTACTCATTTATAAGCCACACACAAAACGCCTGCATGAAGTGAGCTGATGGAGCATCAAGCATGAGGCACACACACACTCCTTTAAACCCCAGCTACAGCTAACCTGCTGTAAGAACGTAAAGGAGCTTTACCTTAAAGTGCCAACATGAGCAAAGCCTGTTTCTCCAACCCTGCAGCTCAGAGGGTACTTCCATCAGCCAAATCACATTTTTTGTTGTTCTAAGATAAGACAGGAGTGGGAGGGTATGCTGTACAGCTGAGGCAGTGATGGAAAGAAGCATGACCGAGCTAAAGGAACAATTGTTTCATGGCCATTTCCTCATGTATCCTGAATCCTGTAGGGGAAAGTAAGTTTGGAGATTTGGTTATTGGTTATTAAGTGACTTTACTGCCACACCACAGCCTGGGAGAGGGAAGAGACATTCCTGCCTCCCCCACAGACTCCAGGGACCTCCCCAGCATAAAACAAGCCAGCTGAACATGGAGCTAGGAGTCTGGAAGCAGTTAAGCAGCTGACTCATTGCACTGGCAGAGTTTAAGTCCTTAAGCAAGGTGGACAAATCCAGGGAATGGTAAACAAATAGCTATTGATCACATATCCTGCAGTCTGGGTAAACCAATTGAAGAAGCTCTTCAGTATTTTAGTTTTTAGAGACAAAAAAGACTTACTGCTAGGTAATAAAAGATCAACCTAACCTTATTTCCCTCTAAACCTGCATTAGACATGTTCTTACTACTGGCCTAAACATGTTTTGGTTTTGTTTTGTTTTTTAAATCCAATACTGGTTTTGCTCTCTCCTTCCTATCACTATGCCAGTACCAACCTATGTATTTTAGATATATCTGGTACATCACTGTCAAGTTCTGATATAACTGGTAAGTTCCTCATATTCTTGAGCACTCCTGAAGACAAGACCTTTAAAAACTACTTTAAAATTCTAAAAAGACAAGTTTGCCACAATGCCAGTCATTCTACTCAAATTAAAAACGGTTAAAAGGAAAGGATGTTTTCAAAGATAGAACCAGACACGCGTGTTAATTCCCAGCTCAGCTACAAACCACTTTTAATGCTTTTGTGTCTCAGCTTCCACCACACTTACAGTGGTAAGTCTGCCCTGTTTTGCTCCTCTGAGCTCTGTATTGTGGCTACAAGTTCTCCAGGGCAGGGGCTATTCCACTGAGAGCACAGGTACAGCATGAAACAATCCCAGCTGGGGTCTGTGTGCCCCAACACAATGTGTTAGAAACATTCTGGTGAGGGAATCACTTGCTGATTTTTTTAGTTTTGTTTTTTTAACTAAAATCAAACACTTTATACATATATGAAGGCAGTGACTTGATTTAAACACTGCCATTATGCCACTCTGTAGTTACATAGCATAGTATTTAGAGGAGCACAGCTGGGATTCTCAAAGCTAGACCTGCACTAAACAAGAAGTGACTCTAGTCCTACAGGTGTAGTAGGCAAGCCCATCAGAAATGTAAGTAGCATAAAGACAACCTCATCATAGCTACAAGGTATGGGTAGTCCAATTTGATAGTTAACATCAAACTAAAGAGAGGTAAATTAAAAACAAAGGGGCAGTCTATGCAAACTAGATCCCACATCAATCAAACTCGTGATGGTTACTGCATTGAACGTACTATTCATTTATACATAATTGATTTTAAAAACATGCATGCACACATCATATAATCATGGCAAGAGCAAGTAAAATTCCAGCCTTGTGTGTTACAATAAGTGCTTGATGTTTTTTTTTAAATCAACTAGATGCAATAATTCTAATGCAAACATACACATCGTTAAGCATCTGAGTTCCAGAGACATTAAAGTTGTTGTTTGGATCTACAGCAAAAGAAAAGAAAAGAGAGGGGTAAGGGGAGCGGACGAGTCAGCTAAGATGAAAGAGGAAACATACCAGTGCAGGAAAAGGAAAGAGAAGACTGACAGAGCAGCCATTGCAAAAAATGTGTCCTATTGGAAATAAAGTCTTCTTCTAGAAGAGTCTATTGAGAGGTTAGGTTGTCCTTAGTAGCTGAGAAGACAAAATCGTCTGACTGAAGGTAAAATAGAAATCTATTTAAAAGCTGTTTGTGATTGATGAGAACTGGGAGACAAAGATGGCATCACAGTCCCTTGGCAAGAAGATTCCTCCAGATGGCATCTATTTCTCATTAATGCTCCGGGGGAGGATCCTAGACATCCCGGCAAGTCCTGTCGTGACTTTGGATTCAAATCTGTCCACAAACTCAGCTGCTCTCTGGCTCAACTCCACTTTAGCTGCACATGCATATGGCACACAGCAGTGCTACAGGACATCGGCTGATGAATGAAACTGTTAATTTATGTCTCTTTATATCACACCTCCTATACTCTGTTTTAAAAGGCTGTCTGTTACCATGCCACCCATGACTGGACTCAAAAACCTTCCTAGACTCTTCACATTTTTTGCTACTAGAATAAAAGGATTTCTAGAAAACACCAAACACTGTAACACAAAAGAAGACAGGAACTCTTCAGTCAGCATCAGCTTAGATTTGGTTACTTGTGCCTCCCAAAGTGAGCATCAAGGTGACCGAAACATCAACTCTGAATTAAGACCGTATCAGATAGCTGCATCTTGGTTTCATTTGGCAGCATCAGAGCAGAGCTTTTATATAGTCTCTAAATGGAAAAATCTTTACTCCCTGTCCATCACCAGCCTCTTTCACTCCACCTGTTGTGATGCCACCATACCATCATCCACACACAGAGTATTTGTAGTCAGTCTTGGGGTTTTTTTGTCCGGTCTAGTTTTAGATGAATCAAGGGACAGGTTTTCCATGCTTCCCTCTGGAAGCTACTCTCTGAACATGCTGGAGCTCATTGCCAATTTCTTCTTCCGAAACAACAGCTTAAGCACGAGACCTCTTCCTCCTCTATGCTGTTTATCATCAGCTATGGACTGGTTACTCTGGGACAGTTCCCTTGTGGAACAGCACATGGCAGTGACCTTACAGTATTTTTGTCTGCACCACTCAGGATAAAAGCAAGCTTATTCAGGGATCCCAGTGGAGTTAGGAGACCCCAGGATCCTTATAGCACCTACTGAAATCCCTACCAAGCTCCCCTACTATTGCTTACAAGAGACACAAGCAAAATGTAATACAGCCATCTCATAGTTAACTACACAAGAGTGTCTTGGTTTCAACAGCTGAAAGGCATTTATTTAACAAAAGAAAACTGCTATAGATAATAAAAAAATCATTGCCACCACACTAGGGATTGTCTGGGTTAACAGAGACAGGGCAGAGGACACCGCAGACCTAAAAAATGTGTCCAAAGAGTAGAATTTATTTGAATCCCTATGGATTAAGCTGCTAAATAAACCACATTCTTTACTACGAGCATAGCAGATATAAATATATAGGAGCAGTCAGCCCACTGCAGCATGCTGGGAACCTAAACAAAAGTTATAACGCATGAAGGCTCTTGTGTGTATAACATCTGCCTTGCAACTGGGGTGGGGATGTGCCACGCTGGGTCTGCGCTGTTTCGGAGGCTGACAATGCCCGGCTTGTCCCTGTGACATTGCTGGCCCGCAGGCAAAACCGGAGAGCACACAGTTTGGTAACTGGGCTGATTATCTGCCGGCTGATGCTGAACTGCAGATTGCCACGCAGGAACAGCAAGGCCTTCTGCTTTAACTGGCAAAACACTGCAGCAGAATCACTGATCTGTAGTTAGGATTTATTTAATTCAATAAATTGTGTACTCTGTCTTACTGTTTCCAAGTCAAATTAACACATCACTTCAGGTTAAGATAAGCAATACATCCTGAGTAACGATATAGGCTGGAATGTGATTATACTAAAATCAGTTTATACATCCTCTCCATTGGCCCTCTGTCAGGAAACTTCACTATACACAAGAGGAGGTAGAGGAATAAACCAAAATCACAGTATGCTTATGGAACAATTAAAATGGGCATTTTAATTCACCTTTGTAACCAGCTAAGAGGTTTCAAATTTATATAGCTTTAAATGATGATTTTGACAAAACACATTTTTTTCCTCTGTGAATGGTATCAGTAGGAAATTGAAAAGCTGGAGGAAAATGAAATTGCATTTTTCACATTTGTTATGAGCCTACTCTAACTGTGCGGTGGGGGAGGTATTTATCATGCATAGCCTGTCCTTCTCTTTGGATGCTCTCTTCCAATTTCGACTGGAAGCACTATGTGTTAAAGGCTCATTAACCAAAGTCACATATATCACCTCCCCCTCACAAATGAGCACTGTAAACACTGCAGCAGCCACAGAGACACTGTATTGTCAGGACCCAAAGTAGACATTGTGGCTCACACAAAGACATTGTAGACAGACTAAATTACTCCAAATAAATCTTTTTTCCCTAAAACATACCCATCCACAGAAGAGCAAGGCAATGGCCTTGCAGCTGCTAAAGACACCTTGAAGCTGGTCTGTCCCTGCTGCAAAGCAGAGAACCTACATGGACACCTCTGTCTCTGTGAAATCCTGCCACCTTAAGTCTTAGCACAACCAATTTTATTACCTGGCTTCCAGGTGGAGTTTGTTCTTACTCCATGTACTTACACAAGGTTTTGAGACATAAGAGGAACTTTACACTGTGTACACATTATGGCAAACAATGGGAGACAAATACCTTAGACTGGCTTGTACAAATCACACTGCTGGGACAGAGTATTGTTTCACAAAGCAAAGGGCTGGGTCATAGATACCTATCACATAATGTTTCCACATCAGCACACTCCAAATACTTGAAACAGCCTCATAACCCTGCATAGATTCATAAAGCAATCAGACTACTAAACACAGTCAAAGGCAATGCGCTTCCAGAATTACAGAAAAAGAGTTTTGGAATCTGAATTCATGTTGAGTTTCTCCCACATAAACCTGTCTTTTAGTTAGTAGTCTTGGTCCCTAACACTGAAGGGCTGAGATACACCCCACCATCTTGAAGACATTTTAGATTCCTCTTTTTGCCATAAGAAAAAGGAATGCAATGCTAGGGGTAGTGAAGAAAACTGAGCAAGATTTTAATCTCCTTCCAGGAGTCTCATGATCTACTTTTAAATATTTTTTTCCATTATTATTTAATGGTATTATAATTACTGTAAGTCTCTAGTGTTCAGAATAACCACAAAACAAATACAACCGTGATTATGCTTTTATTATTATTTGTATAACAGTGGCAACAAGAGACTTAGAGCTTTTCCAAAGGAACAGAGGAGTGTGCATCTTCAAGAAACGTCATCTAATCTAGAATGAGAATTTGTAGGTTATTACTAATAGAAAAGACAGGGGAAAAGGGACAAAACACAGAGGTTGCTATACCTAGTTTATATAATTTTATTTTCTTACTTTAGAAGTCCGGCAGTCTTTGGAAAAGATTCTGTCCTTCATGAAAACTGGACACAAAGATAATCAGCATTGTTAGTGCCTAGAACTGGCTGAAGCCTTACTGTTTAGGACAAATGATTCTCTAAAATGCTTAAGCTGCCAAGCCAACAATCACAGCAGCCTTGATAGCTTATTCTCTGCTGCCAAAGCTGCCTCCAGTCACACTTTTTTGTTGCAACTAAGAAGTCACAGAGTTATTTATCCTTTAAAACTGTGGGCTGTATTTATCCTCTAAAACTGAACTGGCATGCAGCAGTAGACCAAAGGCTCCTTTGTGGAGAAAGCACATCATTTTGGAAGAAACAAAGACGGATGTCTCTTCAGCTCAATGCTGTTCAGAGAGAGTAAAGCAAAAGAAAACAAGTGTTTGATTTACCCTCTCACATACTATGCTATTGAATGACTCAATCAGAAGACCTGATTTTACCATTCCCAAGTGATTTCACTTAAACCTTGAAGTGTCACCCCCTTTTGGTATTTGTACTTTCTCAGCAGTGGGAATGAACACAGCAGAGGTGCTGGGTCTAAAACTCAGAGATGAAAGGTGACAATGATTAGAATGAATTCTGCCAAGTTCAAATTTCTCTTCTAATTAGAGTTTTAAGGCTTTCTTTCCTGACACAGAAATATCTCAGATTTTGAACCAGTTTTCAATACTGCTCAGTTATCTTCCCCTGCAGAGCAAACTCACACCGTATCTACCAACCCAAATGAGCATTTCTGGCAGCAGCTCCTCCCTCTGCAAAAGGCTGGAGGCCAAGCTCCCAGGGCTGTCAGTTTAACGTAATGGAAACCTGTGGGAGACTTCACAACACTTTGGATGAAGCTCTACATATAAGACAAGACCCTGGGAGTTGCAGTTGGCCAACTCTGGTGTCAAGGGGACGTGCCAGACTCTCACAGCAATTACAAAGTGTTAGCCCCGACTTGCTGTGAAGGATAATAGTTCAGGCACCTTCAGCCTCTAAAATTAAGATACTGGCAAAATACTGGCAAACTGTAGCTGCCTTTGGAAAATCAGAAGAGATGAACTAGTTATGAGCAGCTCACCAATTTTTCCATCTGAATTTGTATTTCAACCAACAAACAACAATTTTCAAAATAACAAATTTCAACAACTCACTAACAGTAAAAACAGCAACAGCAGATGCTCTTTCTATATTACACATCAATGGCCCTTACCTGAGTCTATCATTGCAGAAGATGAATCTTTCCTTCCCGCAAAAATTCAGATTGACATTTCAGATTCACACTAAGAGGGACACAGGTAATATCTTTTTCCCACCTAAATTCTAGGTGGCAAGTAAAAAATAACCGTGAAAGTTATATTGCAAATTATTTACTGTTTTTTGAAAACATGACCTTTTTTTTCCAGACCTGAGTGCTAAGCAGCAGAGCAAGTGCTAGAAAATACCTGAGCTCTGTCACACCCTCTATCCTGTGAATGATCCTCCCCAGCAGATCTTAGAAGGACATGCAGCAAATGCTTCCATCTAACCAATAAAAATTGCTCTTAGCCCAATAAATGACCTTTAATTAACGTAAATTATTCTGGTTTGGTTTTTTTCCCCTCTACCCACTATGTTTTATTTTGTTTATTTTTGGATTGGAGAAGGTCACCTAACATGCAAATCCAGAAATGAAACAAGGTCTGTTTCTTCAGAGTCCCACTCGATAACTGCAGAGCAAAGCCTAAAACCCAGCATGGAAATAGCTAAGATCTGAAAAATGAACTAACAGAAATCACTTATTTGCATTTATGAGCCCAAGTGTGTAAAGAGCACTTCACTAAATTCTTCCCCAGGTAAAAAGAATAAGTAGGTTCACTCAAGTGAGCAGAAATCATATGCAGAAACCAAAGGTTTTCTGTAGAAAAGGTTGTTAAACACCATTTTCCAGAAAACACGCTTTAGCAGAACTTTCTTCACAGCCTTGTGATGTGAACAGTGGTACAGAAAATTCTGTTTCTTGGGGAGGTTAATCTCACAGCAAGATCAGAGAAAAAGATACTGCCAAATTCCGATTTGCTATGGCAGTCCCATACGGCTGGCAGAAGGGCTTATGGCAAGCTCTGGTATTGTGTTCTTCGTGTTTCTTTGCGTATAACCAACACCACCACTGATGGGCTTGCTTTACTTATTTTTGCAGACTGGGGATTTGTATACTTCTCAGACTACTGAAAGTTGTGTTTAATTAGATCTTACATCTTTACTTTGACATACACAGGCATCTGGCTACTGAAAGACTGACCTTGCCACACATCCACTATTTAATGACAGCTAATGCCAAATCAGTGTTTTCATATGTTCTAGTTTTACTTTTATCCTCTGCTAGAAATAATGAAAAAAAAAAATCTAGCTGATATGTGACAGCAATCACAGAAAACAGAAGTGATATAATTTGAGAACATCATCATATTTTAAAAATATTTAACAGAAAACTCCTGGGTCTGCTTTAGTACCTGAACTCAGCAAGGAAGTGGCTGAGCAGAATCAGATATTCTCATTAGGTAAAATTAGCCAAGAGTGATTTGCTTGGCTGGTTCCCTCTATGCATTTAGCATTTATATTCAGCCAGTGATGAGCTTAATCAGGATTTTCAAACAAAAAGAAAAAAATCCCCCCAAACCCATAAACCTCTCAGGTTTATCAGTAACAGATTGCACCTCCCTCTGTAAAAAGGCAGCTAAGAAACTGAAGAAAATTGTCTGTCCAGAAGCACATCCCAGTAGCTAATAGCAATCTTTTCTCCTAGCAGAGGCACGACCTCCCATATGTGCTAGCTGATCAGCGTCCGATTTACTGAAGACAAAAGGAGACATTTTATTAAAGGGCAAATGCCAGAAGGCTACACGGACCTGCTACAGGGCCTCACTGGAAGGGACACGTTTGCCCTCTGAATGCAAAGATGATATCACAAGGTCTTCCCCCTCCCTTCGACAATAAAGGCATCTCAAAGAGCTGTCAGGCCCAAGAGAGAAATGCTGTAGCATCTAGGAGAAAACCATCAGCGGCAATGCTGATGTGACAAATGAAGGGCAGAAACACCCCCAGAGTGCCTGGTCCTGCTGGAGGGTGCTTACCTGAAACAGCAGCAGCAGCAGAGCCGAGCCTGAGAGGCAGCAAGAGGGGCTGCAACCCAGGGGCCCAGGCTGTTGAGCGGGTGGCTGCTTAAGCTGAGCTCATGGGGGGATATCACTACCAAATTTAACCCCGCAGGTCTGCTGGATGTCAGAAAAGAAACAGAGAATCTTGTATATTTTAAGGCAAGGTATTAAAAGCAGTACCAGTAAAAAAAGGTTCCATAGAAAGAGCTTGTTCTGTAAGATTCAGCTTGCTAATGCCCCTTGCAGACAGATGGGCACTAAGCATGTCCTAACGTGTTTTGAGAGCTTTGAAATCCATCATAAATTTTGCCTCAGTGTGTCCTGGTTTGCAGAACACTCCAGCAATGAATGCCGGCCAGATGAACTGCATGCTACAGCCCTTCCCAAGGGCACCATACACACACAGAGGTAACAGAAAAAAGCCAACCTAATGACAATCACCCCCAAACTACACTTTGTAACCCCGGTTATTCTCTTTAGGTGGAGAACTGCTTTACCTGAGGAGCACAAAATGAGACTTTGACCCTCTGTTGTTTATTCTAACATTCTTTTCTCCTTAAATCAGTGGCTAACGGTTCTTTTTGCTGCATGTTTCTATAGTGACCAACTGCTAAACTGATACTCAATGTATTCCCCTTTCCACCTGCCTTACTTCAGACTTGGGAACTCAAAATGTTATTTAAACAACATTCCAAAACCTGAGCCTCAGAGCTGCAGTAAGATGGTACAGTAGACTACCCCATCACTTTAACCTCCCCAGCTTTTGAAGCAATGTAAAAAACAAATAAATGCAGCATTTATAGATGAAAGCAAAATTCTTCACGGCTCACTAACAATTACTTGAAAAGCTAATATACAAAGGACCAGGAAAAAATTAATTGCCCGTACCTTAGAGAAGTATCAGACTCCTCCTTTCAGGCAAGTATTTAATTTCTTCAGCAGTTTTTTGACTGCTTATTGTGCCTTGGTTACACTAACAGCACTTTACCCCAAGCGCAGCAGCTTTCCTTGAGAATAATAACCAAGAAACACTTTACATGTGGGTGAAGAACTGTGTTCCCAGAAAGAGACAGGGGAGCACATTTTTATAATAGGTAATACAGCAGTGAATCATCCTCCTCCAGGGATAAAGGCTAAAAACATTAAAGGGAGAATATACAGCAGGCTGAACACAAAAAAAAGAAAAAGAAAAAACAGAAAAAAGGGACTCAGCTGGTTCAAGAATATGGTTCAAGAATATGCAAATAAACAGTATGAGAGGGGAAATTCTGAGAGCAAGACATGTGAAGTAATGTGCAGAAAGACCAGGTGTATATATCTTCCTGGAGGCTGAAAGAAGGAAGATATTAAACTGTGCTTTCTGGTAAATTGCCACTGCCAGTTATTGACAAAGTTGTCAATTATACAGGATTATTTAGAGTGATGATACCAGAAGAGATGGGGATTTAGAAACACTTGGGACTAAAAGGAGAGATAGGGAGGTGCTGCAGATGATAAATGGAGTGGATTCAAAGTAAACGAGCAAAGAGGCCAGCTTCAGAGGGTAGAATTAAATAGCCTTAATTAGCATATTAGAGCACTGCAATGAAACCATATACCTACTTTGAAAGCTGGATTTTAGAAAAGAAATGTAACTGACTAGATGAAAGAGCAAGAATGTTCTATGCCCTAAGACTGCTCGGCATAGAATTTATTTAGGTAGCTTCTATTTTGCTGGTGTTTAAATAACTTAATTAGATAAAAAGAATTTTGCTGACTGCCCAGGTCTATAAGCAGTAAGATATTAAATCACCATTAGACAGATTTTACTGAGATTGGTCAGACAATGCATTAGGAAAACAGGACAGTGCTTGAATCAATAGTAGGATTTCAAGAAGTGGAGTAATCACGTAGCTTAAAGGTAAAGCGCAGGGATAAAGCAAGGACCAACAAGTAAATGAGCACAGCAACTGGCACCACAATTTTTTTTTAAACTGGTCTAGGAGTAAAAGTTAAGTTCCATGTTCGGACAGGGGATGTGAAAAGTGTTTTGAAATTCTTGGAAAAAGCCTCACTATATTGCTCTGTTCTATAAAAAACATACTTTGCTGAAGATAGAGGGATATTTACTACCACCATTTTCTCAACTGAATGAAAAATACTTGGCTGTGCTCATGAAGAGACAGGTTGGGATTTCAATACAAGATTTGAAAAAGCTAGGCCTAAATCACAGTTTTGGCAATGACTTTTTTTGTCATGTAAGCTACTTAACTCTTCTGTTGGACAATTGATGAATACGGCAACATGCCTGGCTCACATTAGAGAAATGACAGCATGCTACAGTGCAGGCACCCTTTGTCTTCTAATTACTTTCAGTGATTAGGAAGGAAAGGTGCAGAATGTCAGCTGAAGGCATTTAGGATGGGTGATACCTCTGAAGCAGGAGCTAGCAAAGATACCAGGAACACCACACTGACAAGAGACAAAGTGAACAGAAAGACTACGCTGGCTGTTGTAGGTAATCATCATTGAAAATCAATGAACTTCAGAGACTGTACCTGCCTACCGTGCTCCTCCTTCAATCTGGGTCTGAAGACAAGGGAAAATGTAGTGTCTTATTTCAATATAGTATGTGATACATACAATGTAACACACAGTATTAGCTTTCCAAGAAATCTGTGTAATGCCTGTTGCAGCATACAGCTCAGAACATACCTTGTAAACGCAGGATTTGAATTGCTGTTTTCTATTCACATTAAAAACAAGTTTAGGAAATAGGAAAAACCTCAACCAACCCATGAACACTTAGTATTGTCTTGCTTTGCCTTCATTTTTCTGCAAGACATGGCACCCCTCTGCTGGGCAAGAACAGATGGAACAGCAAGGAGCTGTGAACGAACTGACAGAACCAGCCTGCTCAGGCGTAAAGGGGTAAGTAAGGAAAGGCAACATGCTGCTGACCACAAGCCTGAGAAAATAAGGGGCCCAGATGCAAGCCATTAAGCAAACAGCATTCACCATATAGACTTAGTTCTCCAAACACTGTCCAAACAGGGAAGTAACATTTTTCATAACATCTGGGAAAATGAGTCCCCTTGAAGGAGCTGTCATGTTGATACGCACCAGTGATCTAACTCTAAAAACAACTGCTGCAATATTTAGGATAACAGGAAGCAGAAAGAACTTGCTAATGCAAAAGATTTTTTACCATGAAAAACTGAATTATGAGCTATGAAGCCTGCACTGCACAAACCTGGTAAAGAAATTTAGCTGTAACTTTTACATTCGTAACATTGCTTTCCAAGAGAAGGTATGATAAATCTTAGACAAACTTCAGAACAGTCTTTATTCTTTAGCCATTCCATGTCTGTATATGCATATATATATTTAAAAATATGTAACTATAGTGAAGATAGGACAACCTCAGACAGCAGCTGCGATGCAGATGAAAAAGCAAACTCCCATACATTTTAGGGAAATACTAGTCAAATCTTATTCTGATCTCTGAAGCATGAGAGAAGTTAAACCTTCTTCTCATATACTACTTATTTTTAAATCAAGGGAAGATTGCAAAAAAAGCCAGGTAGCATTCTAATAAGTGACTTATAGGAAACTTTTTTTTTTTGGTTAAAAATATAACACAAACCAAAATCTGATAATACTTTTCACCCCTTTTATTAAAAACTGTCATTACATTTGACATCCATTTGGCAATAATACATGATTGTTATCTCTACTTTTCAGAAAACTAATGACTGTCTATTACAAAGTGACACCATGTAGGCAATTACTAGTTTCTGGGTCAGTTTTTCATACTGCAAACTTCTGTGTTTGTTTCAGTTGTTAGGGTGACTCTTTTTATCCCACCTGTGCAATCAGCCACAGCATACTGGCCACAAATACGTTTATTTCAGATGCACACATGTGCATATACTGGAAAACTGCACCCAGAACCCGTGGCTAGATACTGGAGAGAACGTTCTTCCAGGGTCTTGACCATCCAGAAAGACTCACCCTTTCATACCACTTTTCACATTGAAGCCTGTCACTCCAAGCTTTTCACTTTGTTACCCACTGTTTGTTTCACTAAGAAACAAGTTTTATAAACCATTTCTTAGGGACCAGGAAAGAGGACAAATCTTACCAACAGGAAACACTGCAGGGGGATGTAGTGACCAAAGCAGATACAGACCTCAGAAGACAAGTTTTTCTAAGCAAACCTACACAACAACTGAATAGCAGCAATATTAACAAGGTGGGGCGGGAGGGGAGAAGTAGCTTTCCTTAGTCCTTACCCATGTTCTCAGCATGGCTAGATTTACATCAAAAAGAGTATCAATCCATTTACCAAGATGCACTGTCCCATTTCCCAGTCTTGTTTTAGGTCAGCTGGAAGCTTCTTTTTCAGTTTTTCTAAAATCTCATCTGGAGTCATGGGTATCAAAATCTTCACCACTTTGTCACGAGATTTACCACCCTGGTTTAGACACACACAAGAAAACAGCTTTCAGAGAATCGCCACCACATGCGCGTTAAGAAAGTCTCACTGCAACGCCAGAGTATCCAGTGCATTGAAAATTATTCCTGAAGCATGGGTATGTGCAATTAACAGAAGCAAGAGATAGATCAATGTCCTTCCTAGCTAAAGTCTTTCTGTCCTTTGCAAATCTGATACAGCTCCCTGAATTGATGCTAGAACAAAAGGAAGGAGCAATAAGTCTCTGTAACTCACCTCTATCACCTAGCAGCAAGACTCCAACTAATGTACATTTTTATTTTGAAAGAAGTGAGGGTCTCTATATACATATATTTGATAACTGTGTACTTTCAGATTTTTCTTCAGAGTGGTCTCCCACAGAGACCACTCTCAATTACTCTCAATTTGAGCCCTCAGGTCAATAACATTGACAAGATTAAATCACACTGTATATAACCTATAACACATTCACATTCATACAGCAGTTATTTGAAATATTATTGACCTGGTTTTGTATTACTGGGAAAAAAACCCCTCAAAACTATTTTACATAGGAATTAGCAAACCTGCAACTTTATTTCATACTGCCTGAAGTATATAGTAAACCATCAGAAAAATTTACTTGTTAGTCTGCAGCCTGGCAAAAACATTTGAAAAGCCCACAAGGGGCATCCTATAGGAGGAAGAAGTCCTTTACTATACAGAAACATAGCATGAAACTTAAAATTAGAAATAGATTTCTGAAGCAGTCTATTCAGCCGATGAAAATCAAGGCCTTTCCATAGAAATCTGGTAACCCCAGTTTTATACTAGATCATTTCCCTCCTAGCTCCCGATTTGGATTGGCTTTGTTAGTGTTAGTACCATCAGAAAGCAAGTAGAATATAAGAGAGCAAACAGTACCAAAAATCACTTGCTGTTTACACCTAGCAGATCAGGATGGAAAAACCTAAGCCATGGGTAAAATACCAACTTTACCACAGTACTTCACTGAAAACAAACAGTGGCCTGTGAATAAAACAAACACTAGCATGTAATTATTTGGACACCTTGGTCAAAACAGCTGAGTCAAGAAAGTCAAACACTGGCCCCTTTTATGTTCAACTCTGCTTAGCACTTACAAGAATAAAACATTTAAACCTGAACATTCCTTTAAGGTAGGAAGAGTGTTATCTGTAAAATGTTGATAAACAAGTGAAGCAGTTTGCCCATGCTTCAGGAAAAATAAGACTCAAATCTTCACATCTCTACCTTTCAGCAACACAGTGCTCAATTCATTCATCATATTGCCATTTACAAGATCCTTCTGCACCTACTACCTTGACCCAACAGACAAAAATGAAAAGTGCCATTTTTCATTGTGCTCTTATGTTCATAAACTATGAATGAACATGGCTGGAAAGACTAACTTTAAGTACAATGAATTAATAAAACAAATTATTTATTCAGTGCAATGAATAAAACAAAGAGTTTCCACTCACCAGAGCCAAGACATATAAATTCTAATATGAAAAAGCTCTTGAGGCTTAGCTATACTCCATGTGCTTATACATGCTTTTGTTTATGTGTTTCTGATGATTTTCACTCAAATAAAGAAGTGACTTCAAGTAAATGAAAGGAACATTGATAAATTGCACATTCTCTGCAAAGCACAGATTTCATGAACTGCTTTGACATGAAAACAAGTGAGCCTTTGAAGAACACAGAAAACATTCACCATACTAATTTGGAAAATATAAGATGATAGGAACTATTCTGATTAAAGATCTCAAGATGGTCTGTGGTTCTTCCTCTGTCAGGTTTGTTCTCATCAAACCGTTCCATTAACTGAACTAAAAATCTTTAAAGTGTCCTCTGGACTGACCTTGGAGACTGGCTCCCTGTACTCACTGAGTATGTTTCTAAAATTTTGAATTTAAATCGCAGTAAGACAACACTGAAAGAAAAGAAAAATGATGTACCTTCTCTAAAGTAACTTCACTCTTCTTCACTTCTAGCACCTTAGAGAGGTAACGACACAGCTCTGCGTTGGCCTCCCCTTCTGATGGAGGTGCAGCAATAGCTACACCTACTGCCTCAGCTGTCACATCTGTAATGAACATTTTAAGGACTTTATGTTCATATTATCTAAAACATCTAGTTAGTATCTCCTAAAAGCAAACGTCTATGTTCTGAGCCCGTCTCTACACTGCCCATTCTGCTGTAGGCTGGTCCAGCTCGGCACCAGGCAGCACAACAGCAATCAACTCACCCCTCCAATGCAAAGCACGGTAAATAAGGCTGTCAGAACTCTGTCCTCATTAACAACCTCCCTGTGCTGCCGACTGACTTGCACACTGCCGCAGGTCGCCGTGTCAGCCTCGCACCCGCACAGGAAGCGGCTCTAGTTTGTGCATAACCGGGTCCAGACGCGCAGAAGGAGCACGCCTGTTATTCGAACAAACTTCAGAGCTCAAAGGAGCCCCACGGGCTTTTGGGAAGCCAGCAGCACACACCGAGGTACGGGTAGAGGTACGGGGCTGCCCGGCGAGTGCTGCGGCACCAGGAATCTCCGCCGTGCTCGCTGCACCACCCAGCGTCACCGCAGGGGAACGCAGAGCCCCGCGCTCCTCTTCAAGCGGTTCCTAAACTTTTTATTAACTTCTTACAGCCTGAGGGTTAGAGAAAAGCCGCTGCACCCCTTAGAAAGCTTAGCTGGACAAAGCAGCTTTCCCGCTCGGTGCCCCGTTACCGGCGGTTACTGCGAGAGCGGGAAAGGCCGCCCGCGCCGCTCTCGGAAGCGGACGGAGAACGGCAGACGCGGCCGCCCACCGAGAACGCCGTGCCGACTCCTCCCGCCCGGCGCAGCGGTGGGCAAACTCTCCCGAGACCCGCCCCCCGGATCCCAGGCGGTGGAGGCGGGACGGCGGGGGCAGACCCGCTGCGACGGCGGCCCCACCTGTGATAGCGCTGCAGCGGGAGCCGGGCTTGGCGCGAACTGTCACCCTCACGCAGCCGGCGCCCGCCGCCACCACCGGTCCCGCGGCGGTGGCGGGTCCCGCAGGCTCCTTCCCGGCTCCTTTTCCCTGAAACAGAAGGACAGGGGCGGTCACCGCGGACAGCGCCTGACACCACCACCCCCTCCCCGTCCGCCGGGACTCCCCCAGCCGCACCTTCCGAGGCATAGCCCCGCCGCCCACCCGCACTGGCGCAGCCGGCCACCGACGGAAGCCGGCGAGGGCCAACATAGTGCGATGGGGCCTTTCCGGCAACACTATCTGGCCCCGCCCCCTCACCCCCGCGCCTGCGCGTCGCGCCCAGGCTGGCCGGTGGGGCAGAGGCTGCTACGCGCTGCCGGGCGGCGGCATCCCGGGCAACCGCCCCAGCCCCCCGCTGTAAGCCCGGCCCCGGCGCGCACAGCCGCGGGGCAGGAAAGCGCAGCTTGGGGCGGAGGAGGGGTGAAAGGTTGTGCCCTGCGCCAGCCCCGCACCGCCGCCCCGGAGGAAGGAGGGAGGAGAAGAGGGCAGCGGGCTCTTTCCGTCTGTAATCTCAAATTCCTTTACTGTGGTTTGAGGGAGGGTCTGTACATGAAGTTCTACTACTACACAGCACATACTGCATGACGCTAAATACTATATACATACACCATTTGCATCAAATTATTATATGCAACTCGTTGCACACAAATAATCCATAGTATTAGAATGTGCAATGATAAAGTAACATCATTACAAGTCCTGTATTCTCATTTTCACATTATACATTTTCTTACAGGCACAGACGTATATACAGTGGCTACGTCCCTAGCCAGCTCTATGTTCCAAAACAGCCCTTCTGAATTAAGAGAGATTCTGGAAAGATCAGTTTATTGCTGAATTTGACTTAGTATTTTTTCAGTGCAGCTGCTGTCTGCAGTGCTAAGTCCATTAATTCTCCATGGCTCATCCAAAAAGTCAAGATGATAGCACGATGAATCCAGCTTTTCTGATGTACTTCAAATAATAATTAAAAAAAAGTAGCAATTCATGTCCACAGGGTCACTCCAAGATCATTCTGGACAGATGTAAAAGCTGGGACTAGAGCAGCAGCTTTACTGTCTTTTTAAGGACAGGTTAGGGAAAACCTCCAACAAGAAGTTCATAAAAGGTAAGGATTTTCCAGTTCCAGAAACTTATTTAACTACATGAGAAACAAAGGGATGAAAATACAATGCAATTCAACACAAGAGAGTTATAAACAACCTTTTCAATGCACAGAGTACTTAGTCCACTTGACAGTTTAAGAGGAAAAACTGTTACCTTCTGCCAGTAATTATGCAGAGAAAACAGCTTTTCTGGTACCCCTCAGACAAGTTAGTTTTGTTTCCACACATTCATGTAATGTGACAGCATTTAACTGCTGCCATTAGTCCACTGGTACATATTTGAGATTAGCATGTGAAATTATGTATAAAATATTATTTCTGGTATCTGTCCATCTTCTATTGATGTACCGTTGTTGTTACCTGGTGAACTATAAAAAACAAAGCATGTTTTGCTAGCAGTGGGAGATTCGTGGATCACTTTCTTCAAACCTTTTGTTCCATAGTGGGAATCGGGACCCTGGAAAAAAACATCAGAAGAGATAAGCAACTGAATGAAGTGGGCAGCAAGACCCATTAAATGCTCCAGGTCAAACACTACTGACTAAAATTACTGAATAAATGAAGTCTTCCCTTAATCTTATTTTTTTTCCATAAGACAGCTGCAAGGTTAAATATTCAATACACAGTGCTTTTGCCCACACAGAACCAGTGACTGCTATTGGGATTCATTCTAACTCTTAGATCAAGTCAGAAAGTGGGGTATCATAAAGAATCCAGCCAGAAATTCTGTGCTGTGGCACCAAAGAGAGGTAGCAGTCTTTGAAGTTACTGTGGAGTTTAACAATGGTCTTCTTTAAACACTACACTTAAACTCAAGACCTAGAAGACTCTTTTGCAGCAAAAGAACAACTCTTGCATCAAAATAACATTTTATTCTTCCCTGTTAGACATTCTTACTTTCAACGTTGCACAGGCTGTGTAGCAAACTGTTGGCAAAATCTCTATAGGTTCTTTGAACATAACTCTGAATGTACTGGCTGTTCCATCACAACTAAATCCGGTATCGTTTTGTCCTAGTGTTTGATTCTTCTCATAATCAATTATCTGTAGAAAAACAATGAAAATAGTATTTTTAGGTTTACAAGCTTGAGAAATATTCTTGATGTATGCATATTAGAAAATTATAAGCAAACAGTTGCCTACACCCAGTTTAATTGCTAGGACAGCACAACCTCAGACCTGGAATGCAGGTGTAATTTCCCAGTGTTGTTAGGGCTGGCTGACCCAGAAGCTATGCTGAGCGATGGCTTGTGAGTTTTACACAGGCTGTCCAATCTGTGGGCTAGATTCAACACTGCACCAACTGGGTTACAGTTTTTTGCTTGTGAGATGAAGAAGAGCTCTTGGACTTTCAGCTTCTGACCTTTGTGCACACTACCTCTAATCCTGTACTTAGACTAGCTGATCTTCACACCCCTCACAGCCCACAGGAGGAAAGCACATTCACCAGCTGTGGCTGATGTAGAAGACAGGTTTTTACAGATAACCTAAGTGCTCACCAATACATTCTTGAAAGTGAACAGGAACTTGTGCTGCTATTTCTTATACAATATATTTCTATTCTACATTCAGCATAAGAATTTCACTCAAGACTACACATTATTTTTCTTCAGCCTTCAATTCTAGTGGTGAATAAAAATCACTAAGATGTAGCAATGGCAGATACCTCACTTCTCATTGTGGATAGTAATCCTAACCCATGCTGCTGAGTAACTCTTGCAGAAGTTGGGTATAAAAGCTTTAGAGTAACATGAACACTTCTCATCATTGCACTGACAAGAATCTTACACATTTTAATATTTTCATATTAAGTTGCCATGTATTTTTTAAAATATTACATAAGTGAGACACAGCCCTATTTTAGGCAAAATATGCTTTATTTTTCCCCCCAGCTACAATCAATAGAAATATTAATTATAATGTCATAAGCTCCTTTCACATGAAAAATGTATTTACAATACACATTATCACTATTTTAAGACAAGTACGAAATCTTTAACTATCTGAAGCTCTGCTAGTACCGACACAGGTCCTAGACAGACACCTGTCTGAAAACACTGACAAGAAAGTTTCAGATTTATCAGGAATTAAGGATACCTCCAGAATAACAAAAACATGTGTAACATGGATGACCTTCATCTGAACCAAAAAGGTACCTTAGCCTTTCAGTTTGTATCAGAAGCATGTTTTTTCAAGCAAATCTCTTATCACTCCCACTGAGTATGTTTTGGTTTGTGTTAGAAGAATGAAATTCTTTTCAGATTCAATAAATCCAGCAAGCGAGCAGAGCAAGCACACCAAGTGCTATCATCTGCAACAGAGATGATCAAACAGAAGTGAATGCAAAGTAAAAAAGAAATTCCTCAAATATGTCTAGCACAGCTGCTCAATTCCAACTATCTTGTTCTAATTAGTGCACTATGCTGCTTATTTACAAGGATGTACAGTTTGAGAGAACCAAACTGATGGCACTTGAAATCAAAGAATTTGCAAGTGAGATTTTAAACTGAGCAATGTGGAAAGGCCAACAAATTCCTTCAAAACCTCATTCCAGATACATTTTCTTTGGAACTTCATAAGAAGAAAAGCTCTTTTTTCTTTTTTTCCCCTCTTGAGACAGACACAAAATTCCTGTCCTAAGTACAGGATTGTCAGAGAAAGGTAATCATCAAATAGGAAACAGAAGAGAAACTGTTATTTAAACACAATGCCCAGAAATGAACAAAAAGAGCAGTTCCAGCACATGGTAGATGTCTGTGAGGTAAGACAGGGACAATGGAACACCTGGTCCTAAATGAAGTCACATTCATTCTTTCACAAGACCTTCCACAGAGCTAATAAATCAATGTGCTGCAATGGGACCAGGTTATAAAATACAGAGCAATGCAAAACTGTGCCAGTCATGGAATAATAAGCTTTCTAGCAAGTCATTAAGAATCAAATCACCACTAATCTCAATGAGAAAGAGAATTCAAATGGACTGAAGCTCCTTACTTAAAACAGCAAAAAATATAATGCTGGATCAGTATTACCACAAGATAATGCTGACCACAACATTCAAAGATCAAGCAGGCTACAAGAGCAGGAAATACAATTTTAGTGGTGTTTTCAATTACCCACTCAGACTGGGCAAGTGTCATATCAGGGTATGAGGCAGGGATAACAACTTCAGGTGCTACCACTGACCATTTCATGTGCTTCCTAACCAATTGCTCAGTAGGAAGAAATGCAACCGTTGATTTGGTACTGAATGATGAGCAGAATCAGATTCAAAATTTCATAACAGAAAACACCGTGTAACAGTGTCCACAATATACTTATCCATGCTCCCACACAAACCACAAAAGCAAATCCACCACTGCTGTGCAAAATTTCAAAAAGATAAATGAAGAAGCTTATTCCAAAGAAGCTAAGAGAAGCAATTGAAGAAAAAAATTTTAAAGAAATTGAACTCTTGTAAGAAGCATGCAGCCTACTGAAGGACAGCACATGCCCAACTACAGTATCAGAACATATCACCTATTAGGAAAGGCTTGAGAAAAGGAGAGAAAAAAAACCTGGCATGGCTGAACAGCAGAAGGCTATTCCTGGGAAAAAAAAAAACAAATGAAAACAGGCATCCTATACAAATACAAAGTTGTATCCAGATTAAGATAGAAAGGTTCAAACAGATGGATTAAAACACATAAAATACAATTAAGCAGGCCAAAAGAAGTTTGAGGGACAGCTATCTGAAAGCATCAAAGCCAGTGTTAAACCATTCTTTCAACACAGCAGTAGCTGTAAACTCTCCGGTGGGCTAAAGAGTGTGAAGATGTAAGTAGCAGCAGGATAAGGTCTTCAGGTAGAAGCCTGGAGAATAGCAATACAGGTAAAGTCATTTACCAGCAGAACCACCTTAGGAGATTCCCATGCTGGGACAATGTTTTCCACAAACCTAAAACTGAAGTAACTGTAAAAAAGAAGTTATGGTAACAGTAGCACACAGCCTTCTGCCTAGGGCTGTATCGGTAGCAAAGGAGATGTCAATCTTTCCAAAACGCTCTGGGCAAGGACAAGCCTCTAGGCTCTAAGAGAGCTGCTGCTGACAAATCCAAGATCTCTCTCCTGAACTTCAATAAAGAACAGGCTCTTTGCACAACTGAACATATTACAAAGCTATGAAATTCCTCTGCAAAAAGCTTACAGAAATTCAGGACAAGTGTTCTGAAAAAAGATTCATCAAGAGCTACTAAACAGAAAAGCCAAATTTGTCTCAGGAAACACCTGAGGAAACTCAGAATACAACGGAAAGGCAGAAGAGTTTCGTATTGTACTTACTTTTCTTTAGTCACCTGCTTTTGTGTCCCCAACAGTGCCCACAACAGGTTAGACTCTTGGTCTATCAGATTTCTCCTGCTGGATTCAAATACACACCAAACCTTTTGCAAGTTCTACATGTGTAGTTTCTGCATAAGCCTATTTAAACAGAATGCACTGTACCTGTATATTAACTTGATAGTCTGTGGGCCCATGAATAGATCCATATAGCCCAAAACCCACTATGGAAATCCTTCTATTAACCGTGAACCTAGGAACACACAAGCAAAGAAAAAGGAGTTTAACCAGCAGTGATGGGTGTGTTACCTTATTCCCAAACAAAGAGGTCAAAAACCCTCACACTGGGTTTTTGAAGGGAAGTAAATGGAAAATGGTATTTCATTAACACATGTTTCAGTAACACTTTCTATTTAGATTTCAATACTAAGAAAAATGCTTTGTAAGGTATCAACTTTATAGGTTAAAGCTTTGCTAAGCCCCCCCAAGATATTCAGTATCACTAAACAAAAATTAACCAGATTCTTTTGAGTATCTCCAAAATAAAAGGAGATTGAGACTCGGTATTTTAAAAAGGAACATGCACTTCACAACAAATCACTCTAGAATGCACCAGGCCTCCTGAACTTTGTTCTTTGCTATTTTATGTTTTTGTGGGCACAACAGCCCAAGTTATTTTAAAAAAATGAGAAGATCAAACATGTCCAAACAGAACCAGCAAGTTTGTTACTGTATCTTCTGCCAAAAAGTAGAAGTTGAGTAATACGTTCCCTTTCTTCCCACACTTGTCTGTCTCTCCTCCAAATAGTTTCAAAAGCCATACCTAATCCGATCACTTGTTCCACTGTAGCCCCAGCGACTCTCCACTTGCTGGAACCTGTTAATGCTGCATTCTTTTCCTCTAAGGCAACATCTTGGTCGGTCAATATAATCTACTTTAGGTTTAGGATTGACAGTAAAATGCAGAAAGAGATTTACTACTTCCCGATCTGACAGGATTCCAGACTGAGCAGGGCCTGTAAAAAGAGACAACCTCTAAGATCGTTCAGAGAATTACTCCAGCTGTTGCATTTAAACCACTGAAGATGAGGTATTTTCTAACGGCCATAGCATATTCTGCAGAATGTTTTGCTTTCATTTGTGCATGACAACGTTTGCTAATAGGATATTAGTAACAAAATAAGAGTTTTAAGCATCCAAACACTTACAGGTGACAGTGCAGAGATGTGGCCTAAGAGTCAGAGAAAGAACCCCAAAACTGACCTGCTGCAAACTCTTCAATGGTCATTAGTGGGAAACGGATTAAGGACAGAGCTCTTCCGAGGACTTTTTGCTTGTTTCCAAACGTCACAGGCAGTTGTTGTCTTTGACATTCTGCTTCTGCCCAGCGAACAACAGCTCCAAAGAGTCGACTTTCTCGAATACTAAGGGTATCTCTTTCTAGAACAGCACACAGTGTGTCTAAAGAAAAATTTGACAGATTTAGATCAGTTTTCATCCAAACCTGTAACAGTGCTACACATTATGTTAACACTAAGAATATTCATAATATGGCATCAAAGATAAGGCATCTTATGCATATATAAATCTCCTAATTGCATAGAGATTCCAAACTAAAAAATAATTTTCCTGCTCTGAAGACAGCATACAAACTTTCTATTTGACACCTAAAAGCATGACTATATATAACCTACATAGTGACAACCGATAGATATCCTAAAGAATTTCCATGGGTAGGGCAGGATCAGAACTGGAAGTGACCAAGTGATGAATGTACACTACTAAAAACCCAAGTTGTTCATGACCACATTGTCATAGTCTCATCTGATTAGCCACCTACCAATCTGGATCAGCTATAGACACAAGTAGCTGTGGTTCACACAAAACCAGTTTAATGATACATGAAAGTGATCTTAAACATTGACGTCTTTGCCACCCACAAAGCCTGAAGATGGAGCACAACGTGATGCAAGGTTCTTGCAAGGTACTCTCACTTGTTTTACAAAAGCAAGTTTTCCTGTATTTCTCACTCATCCTGGCATTTATGAATAACAGCTATGCAAAAATTCTGAGTTTATCATAGAACACAAGCCAGAAAAAAAAGTTTTCATATTCTGAACATTCGGTCTTTTCTGCAAAATTTTACATGCCCCAAATTTAAGCAAGGCATTTTTGTGGTCATCCAAAATATTCTATTGTAAAGTCAAAACACATTGGGACTTATCAAAAGATGAACACTCACAGTCTGGGTACAAATCCCTCTGAACACAAGTTAACAGTGACTTTGCAATTTCTTTGAACTGCTGGAATACTTCCCTTCAGTCTGAATTTTCCAGCTAAATTGGAGTAAAGTCTTAGACACATACAACAGCAATGAAATTATTAACCCTATTTACAACCACTAGCTTTTCATAAAAGATGAAACATAGAAAATAGCAGTTTGTTGGGTTCTTTTAAGCAGATTTCATAAATCATACCTGATCTGTGCAACTGTGAATAAAGAAGTACCATGTTGCAACAAAACAGTATGATTCCTGTTACACATGAAAAGCAAGTGTGGATCCCTCCAGCACAAGGCAAACCACTCAGCAAGTGAAAGCTTTGGCTTTAACAAAAGCATAAGGTCACCACAGTGGGAGCCCCAGGACACTGAGCCTAATCAAATGGGGAATCATAGCAGTGAAACCCTGCTTGGGAGTGAAGCTCCAAGGAAAGGACTGCAGGGGTGGGTAATAAAACTTGCACTGATTAACATATCATACACGTGCAATGTCCTGCTTTGTTCATTTGCAAACTTGCTGATGTAACACCAAATGTTACTGTCCAAATTCTAAGATCCATAGCTGCCCATTGTGTTGACACCTGTGCAAAGGTGGGTACAGATGAGGGAGAAAGCAAACTATCCCAGTTTACTATGGTAACAAGAGAAGATGTGCTTGGGACTCTACCTACTACTGGATGGGGGAGGCAAACTATCCTGGATTACTGGAACGAAGTCTTCTTGTGCCCTACAATTCCTTTCAGAAACTTAATGCTTAGGACACACACAATAACTTACCTATATCAATATCAGTAAAGCCTTCTGCACTTATTGCATCCATAGTACTTTTGTCTATTGTGTCAAGACAAAGACTAGCAAGCTGAGGTTCATCAAACAAACGAGCCTAAACAGGTAAAAGAGATACACCTTAAGCATAAAGTCAGACCACTAATCTTAAAAAGTATTTGTACTCTAATATAGATCTAAATTAAAATAGGTTAACTTGTCTTAGTACTCTGTGTTTATATCTTAAAGATCACTTACATTTTAAAGGAGTACACAATTAAAGAGAATTCATGACATGCAAGTTTTCCTTTGTGTTTACGCTTGCATTTTTGGCAATACAAATAAAAAAGTACACGTCAAATCGACTATAGTGAATTTAAGCATAGTCTTAACAAAAAACAATGTCCCGTTCCATTACATAGTAAAAAAGGGCCTTTCCTCCACATTAATAAGAAACCGAGATTGTAACAATGCTAACAGAGCAACACGACATTTTTACACATAAAATAGACTGTGATGGCAAACCCACTGTGAGGTAATACTCAGCCATTTTCTCCAAAAACTGACTTTGCTAGTAAATCAAAACTAAGCTTAAGTTTACCTACTTGAGTAAGCAGCATAAAGGCATTATCTGCTCGGAGGTGCTTTGTTAGAAAATCCACACAATGGGCTTCCAGGGCTGGGACTGCATATTTTTTAGCAGTGTATAAAGTAGTCATGACTGTTTCTGGACCGATCTGAACTTCATCTGAATAAAGAAACCTAGAAATCAACACAGAAATATAGATGATAAAAACATTATCTGGAGGTGGGCAGTCAAGCACAATTTAACAGTCTCTTTGCATTTAGAAAACAGGTCAAAGATTTGCATGGTGAACATGCAACCCTTAACCATGTAGCATTTTTACAAATTAATATGCTAGCTGAAGGGTTAAAGAAAGAATATTACGTTAACATAATGGCATACATTTGTTATAAATACATATTACTCCGTAAGACTGATCTGGCTGTACTAGTTATACATAGCTACCAAACTGTAAACAACAGCTGAGCTGCAGAATTACTTAACAGGCAAATGCATGCTATTTTGATTCACCAGGAAGAGCTGTATTTCTAAATATCAATGCACAACCCTCTATGGCTATATTAGTGCCCTTGATTTACTGAGAGTGCACACTAGCTTCCCCACTTTGAGAACAGAGTCACCTAACTGTGATAACACCTTATGTCAAAGTTACCATTCCGTAGCGTTCAAAGAGGAAAGGAGTAATATTTTAGCAGATGACCTTGACTCTTCTAGTCCTGTCATAGCAAAACACTCTGGCTTGTCTCCACTGCTTGAGGCTAGATGATTGGCTGAGATTTTAGCATAAGCTGTGTACCAAAACATAAAAGTCTCCACCAAAAGCAGGAACAAAAACCTGTTTCCTAAGCAGCTGTTATTTGAGACCAGACAAGATAAGATTTATTTTTAAGGCTCTATCTGAAACAGGTAACTTATTTTTTAAAATAACTTTCCTTACAGGCAACAACAAAGATGATAACCTCAGCAATATTTCATCAGGTTTTCAGATATGATCAAGAATAACTGGTGATTTACAAAAATACGTTTGTCCACAACACATAACAAACCAGGACAAGTTAACAGGAATTCCACAATGAAGACCAAAACTTTCCTTTATATTTCTTAATATTATTTGTTCAGAATCTCCTGAAATGAATGGCAAGCAACAAGTAGAGACAGAAGGTGCACTCAGAAGGGTTTTTAACAATAACTAGGTCATATATAACAAAAGAAACTTGTAAAAGCAGTATGTTCAAAATGATTTGCAATATGGGGGAGGCCCAAGTAATAGAAATGCAGAATTAAAGTTTCAACAAGTTCTTCCCCATTTATATTTCTTATTATCTGCAGAAAACTAATTCTCAGAAATTGCACACAACTAAATATGGTCTTCAGCATTAAATTTGCTGCCACTTATCAACAGGTACTTATGTACCATTACAACACTCCATTCAAATGGCTAGCTTTCAAATCAGTTGTGAATGATGCTCTAGATTAATTCTTTAAACTGGATTTACATCTAGCAGCTTTTAGAAAGAATGAGTGTCTACTGGAATGACACAGTAACATTTTGGTAACGAGTTTCATAAATGAGTTCAAATGACTGTGTGAACATTACAAACTTTTATCTGTTGATGAAAATGAGGGGCTGACTTGCCAGTCCCAGTCACCGACAAACGTACTTCTAAGAAACTAAAATCTCATCAGTACAGTTTGTATACCAAATTGACAAGTAGAGCATCTAGATTTTGGTTTTAGATGTGAAAGACACCCCCCCAAAAAAAAAAAAAAAAATAAAAACTGCTTAAAAAAAAGGCTTCCTTGTATGACTTTACAGGACCTTGAAGTCCTATTCACGTAAGAGTTAAATATGAGCAGGCTGTAATAAAAAGCAGCACACCCACACAAACTGTGTTATAAATTTTACCTAGCCCTAAAGGAAAAAAAAAGGAAACATATTTTCACAAAGTTGGTTTTGGATCATGGTTTTGATTTTATTCTTTAAGTGTGTCCAATCTGAAGTCAATGAACTGACCCACAGAGGAACAAGTCTAGCTTGTGGTTCAGTTTCTACTTCACATTCTTAAGAATAAGGGTGTGGTTCCAAATTGCGCTTTTCTGACTCTTGCTTTCCCAGGAAATGTGCAGGCTTTTTCCTCTTATGATCAGAAACCAATTACATGGCCAAATGACAGGAATTGGTGCATATAGACAAAGGTTTTTCATTCACATGAGATCTACAAGACCTATAGGATGCTTTCTCATCCCACGAAGGACACTCTGGAGGCTCTATGCTCCAATCCCTCCCCTGCCAGATAGCTGCATATACATCAAGAGACACTCCTCAAATGCAAGTGAGCAAACTGACAGGACTCAAGTGATTAAAAGTTCTGAAAACTAAAGTTTGCACAGCATCTCAGGCTCACCCTGCTGACCTCACTATCTGTTTCTATACATCAATCACCACAGCGCAGAACAACTCATTGCCCCAGAACTCGTGATATGGTTACGTACACTGAAACTGAGAAAACTCATGACAGTAAGTGTCCAAATACACGAAGAAAGGCAAACTGTCAGGTTTTGGTGTATAATATTTCAAGTTTTTGACAATACAAATACTTCCCTGTGATTTTCAAAACCAAACAGCAGCCTTTTTCAAATGCTAAAAAAGTTGAATTGGCAAAGTTAAACAGTAGTTGAAAAAGTCTGAAAAATGCTAATAAAGTACACTGTCCTAGGATGTTGCATAATCCCATTTCCTTTACGTATATGGATGGACGATGATGATGCATTCATCTGCTCATAAAGAGGAACTCTAGGTGTGTCTTCTCTCTAAAAATCCCTGCACTTACTTATGTGCCAAGAGCTCTGTCTGTCTCTCAACTCCCCCATTTGTGGCACGCCTGAACCAGCACACCTTTACATTTATGCCACTGTTCCTCCTCCACTTGACTCAGTGGGGCTCAAGATCACCTATCCTTGCCTTCTTCCCTCCTCTCCTCCCCTTCAAGAGACTTAGAGAAATAACCTGCTCTTTAGATACTGAGTGATTTTATTGTCATCCAGGATGGGGGACATGTGTATGTGCATAGTGGAATAACACTTCCAGCAAGCAGAACATGCAATTTTCCAAGGGACCACTTGATCGTTCACTTCACATAAGCCTCTCATACATTTTATGCCACTTTTCTTTACTCTCAGGTTAGCACTTCTTCCTCCCCTAGTCTTCCCAACAGCTGAAATATTTTCATTATCATAAAAGCACACAGGAATCTTTTTCCAGTTAGTCATGATTAGCAAACACATTTTGACAATGGACTGCTAAATTTGTGCCGCGTTATCCCCTTCCTTTATATTATGACCAAAGGACAAATTAAAATGACTGTAAAATGTATTTTTAAAATGTGAATAAAAATAAAATATATTCTTGAAAACAACAAGTCGAAGCCCTAAAGCAAGACACTGCTAGTCAATTTGTAGGGTTAGAAACATTTTTTAAAAAAAGCAGTACTTTATTCGGGAAGCAGATTCAAACTTTGTAATTTGTTTCAGCTCTTAAGGATTTACCTGTCCAATTAATGAAGTAGTCAGCAGCTCTTAAAAAAAACCCTCATCTGGCTCATGCTTGAAAACTCTTCAGGCAAGAGGAATACTGGATGATAAGCCAAAACACACACCACAGCCTTTTCTAAGCATTTGAGCTCAGCCAATTCTTTTCTAAGAAAGTTCTCTCCTTTTCCCTGCCAATTTTAAAAGGCTCCTCTTTTCCCTTCTTTACAGTTAAGTTTTTAGCCCACAGACAAGGAGGACTACCCAACTTTCTCTAGGGAAAAAAACAAAAAATGTATTACTGGTACTATCAATTAAAGTTTCAGTTCATTATTTTAAAATATTTTACCTCTACTAATGTATTATTTTAGATACCTCTGTGAGGAAGTGGTAGCAACTGTAGCCTACTTTAAATTGCATAATAATATATCCAAAAACAAAACAAAAGAACAGATGTCACATTAACTTGGTGACCGACTGATGTGTAAATCATTCAATTTTACACTGAATTACCTTTTTCTTCCCCATAAACATAATTCTTGAAGTATCACCTATTTTGTGACAAAACACTAACAGTGATGAAAGTTTACATCATGGGACAGAGAAATGACACTCATTCTCACTGAACAGATAAAGATGGAATTAGGAGAATCAGAAACATTTAAAAAAAATTTTTCTTTTGTCAGTAGATCTTTATGAAACACACCAGCTAGGACCTAACACACCAAATAAGTAAATAAAATGGAAACAAGCTGTGGAACATGAAATAATTAGTAAGTTATCCCTAAAAGTTTTTTGTATCATTTAAACTTCCCTTTATCTTGATGGTCATTTGCTGTGTGTATTCAAAGAGATCAATTTAATTTCTAGCTAATATGCTTCAAATTGGTCTTTAAAGGATTAAAGAAATGTCCTATAAAAGGTAACCATTATTATCTGACCAATTTACTAATGATAGATAAAAGAGGCCAAAAGCACCAGGTATAATTGTTGCCTCTTCTGGCTGACACCAGGGGGGAAAAAAAAAAAAAAAGGTTGTCTTACAGTTGACATAATTTAAAAAGAGTGTACATGAGCAGAGAAGAAATCCAGTATCTGTCTGTATTAAAGAACTTCTCCTTAGATATGTTTTTAACAAAGTGTTGCAATTCAGCTGTAAGCACTATGTGTGTATACATATGTATAAACACACACACTCTATATTTTTATTTTTAATACGGAAGAACGTCCTAAGAAGTTGCCATGTATTTCATACCAAAGAAACATCAAACCTGAGACGTTTCCAGCAGTTCATCAGTCTGGTGATATTTAGACAAGATACAAGTATCATCAGTTTACTTACGCAAGTCCCCTGGCTGTTACGTACTAGCAGCTTGACCAAGACAAGATGGCTTTTGTTTGCTGCTAACATCATCTCTTCATTCACTTCTACGGTTTTCAAATACCATCCTTCTTATCTTTACTTAGAACTCTCCTGTTTCTGTGTTTATATTCTTATCTAGACAAACTTATCCCATTATATCCACTTTTCACTGTCCGGTGTTTTTTCCATACAGATACAAACACATGTGTATGCAGAGTCATTTGCTTGACAGATACTTCCCACTCTCTCCCACCCAGCTACACAGAGTCTTCACCTTGACACTCCCTCTTTGCTAAGAATCCAGAGCATAAATACAGTTCATCTGTTAAGGGTGAGAGAGACATTGCTGCTGCATGGTAGTTTGTTGTTTTGGTGTTTGTGTGTGTGTGCTTCAGTGGTTTTTTCTAAATCAGTTGTTGCAACTCCTGTGTTCACGACTAGTAAATTGACTAGGTGCCTCTTGTCACTGTTCTTACCGGTTAGGCCTCAAAACAAAGAGAGAGTTCCTAAGATGTTGCAACTTTTCCCATTACAGAAAGCTCTGAAACACTATGTATGTATTTCCAGGAAACAACATTAATTTTTTCCAAACATTCATTACAGAAATCCATTTCGTACATTTTTATTGGGGTTTTGCCTAGCAGTTTGAGAAAAAATCTTAAGGTTAAGCAGTATAGCCTGATGCACAAAGAAACGATCTGTAATTGTTTCTATGAACACCATAATACTTGTTTACCACTACACTGAGTAAAAAGAAATGGTAGATACACTCACTAAACTGATGAGTTTAAGAAGTAGCAGCTCCTATTCCACCCAAACAAATCACTAACCCGATTTACATACTTTTGCCAACACCATGCTCAGTCTCACTTAGGTGATTTGTGTATAAAACCCAGCTAGTTACTCCCTTCTGCTGCATATTCACTCTCTACTCAAAAGTACCTGAAATAACTGTGACCACAATGGTAGTCTGGTATCCTTGTGCTCTGGTAAAAAGATACAACGATTTATTATCACTGCTGAAAAAAGTGAGCAGTAGGATGAATAAAACTTCAAAGCATGTATCAAATTAAATTAAAAGCTTGACATAATGGCCTCTGTCGCTTCTCGGCCACTATTAGAAGACAGATGTATGGTTGCAACAGTCAGAGGAACCACTAACTCCCATCACCTCACTGAAAATTAGTAACGGAATCAAAAGGCCCAACCAGACATCCAGCACTGCCAAAATCCTTTTCTAAAAGGCACTTCCCTCGGGAAAAGGATGTAGGAAAAGCGCAGGACAGAGCCAACGCGCGTTGGTGGGGCAGTGTGACCTTGCCTGCCAGCCCACGGGGTGGTGACGCGGTTTTTCTTCAACTCCCCTCGCGGACCCGGACCCGGGGAAAGGAAGGGACAGAAGCCAGGAGGGGCCGCAGAGTGAGGGACAGACACTACCGGCCGAGATGAGCCCCCTGGAAAGGCTCCTCAGCCGCGGTCGGCGATGTCGGCAGGGAAAGAGACCCACCCCCCTGTACTCGCCCCGCGGAGCCCCCGGCCCCGGAGCGCCCCCAGCCCCCGCTCCCACCCCGCCGCGGCCTGACCTGAGAAGCGCCAGGAAGGCGGCGGGCTCCACGTCGGGCAGCTCGATCTCGGCCGAGGTGGTGGCCATACCGCCGTTAAACATCGCGTCGAAGACTGCGCTGCCGGCCGCCAGGACGAAGCGATGGGCGGGGATGCGCTGCTGGCCAGGCCCGGGGGCGCCCCTCCGCCCCCGCCGCGGGGGCTGCCCTTGCCCACCACAAAGTGCACGTCGCTGAGGAGCTCGTTGGAGAAGAGGAAGGCGAAGCGTTCCCGCAGCGAGCCCTTGGTGGCTTGCCAGTTGTACAGTGGCTCCCGCTGCAGCACCGCGCCGGCCTCCGCGGCGGCGGCAGCAGCAACAGCTGCGGCGGCGGCAGGAGTGGCGGCGGCAGGCGCCTCCGCGGGTGCTCCCGAGCCGCCGCCAGCAGCCGCCATTGCCGCCCTGAAGGGCCGGGCCGGGCCGGGCTACTCCGTCTGCCGGCGGCACACGAACCTCCGCCGCGCGCCCCGACGTCAACCTCTCACCGGCCCTGTGCTGCGCATGCGCCTGGCCGTCGCGCAGGCTCGCGGGCGGCGGCCAAAGCGGTCGCTGCGCGTTCCCGGCGGCCGCGGGCGGCTGAAGGGACAGAGGCCGCCGGGGGCAGGTGCGGGGTCTTCCAGATATCGGCCGCCGCTCCTAGGGTCTTTGGGTCTATGTCACTTGTTAGTTTTATCAGGGCGCCTGATACCCGCTGTGCAGCTGGAATGCGCTTCCGGAGCCGCGAAGAGGGGACAAAACAGACATGCAAAGCACAGCACTGCGACAGTCAGGGAAACTGTGAATGCAGCCGGCAGCTCTTCACTTAGCCACGAGAAATGCGGATTCCTTTTCATCCTGCCTGATCTCCTGTGGGAACAGGCCACACAAGGACTGGTCACCTATTTTAATTATTTCTGAAACAACGCTGAAGCACTGAGTGTTGGCACAGGCACATTACACTTCCTATACTAAAGAAATCCGTTTATGTGTCTCGACACTTCATGTTTTAGAGTTCTGAGGAGCAAACATAAAACTAGCAATAGTGAATGTGGCAGAGGGGCAGTGTTGGTTTTGTGCCTGAAGCAGTTGCCATCAAATTTATCGTCCTTGGACCAGGGAACATAGGGTGGTAAAATAACTTGGCAAATTCTGACAAGCAAAATAGGATCAATTCTAGTGTAATATCTGGGTGGGTTTTGAGAAGGAAAGGGAAAAGGCAGAAAAGGTACGTTTGTGTTTCCACAGTCCTGTCAAACCAGACAGCGTCAGTTGAAAAATAAGGTGTATCATTTTGCCATCTACTGGAGTTTTGATGTAAATACAGCAGCAATGTAAATCATGGAGCTGAAAGCTATTTATCATAACTCCTGACTTGTCAGCATTTATGGAAGCGTGGCTAAAAGAGGAATAGGATATGTCACCACTCTGCATTTAGGTTTATAATTAGGACAAAACTGAGACCAAGCAAATGTGGTCCGTTTCGCAGAACAAGTTTCAAAGAACCTTAAGCAAGATGGAAGAAATTTCAGCGGGGTAAACTATAGTGGGAAAGGGCACAAGAAGACATAGTATACCAACCAGAAAGCTGCAAGTAGCTTTGCACACAGCCTGTATTTAAAAATAAAACCACACTGCTGACTTTGAAGAATGAAGGTATCACCTTTGTGTTTTTCTTGTCCCAAGGTGGGCAAAGAAGGGAATGTGGGAGAAGCCCTTTTTTCCTCCAGCAGCTTAGGGAGAGCTGGAAAAAGTCATGAGGGAAGCAGTCGTACCGTGGGCACAAAATGAATAGCTTTCTGGGTGTATTTCTTTCAGCCACAGGGTGATCTGGGTATTAATGAGAATTTCCTTGCCAACTTTCTGCTTTTACCTTTCCTTGTTCACTCAACAGGTTTGTCTGCTAGCTGAGACCCAACAGCTATGACTGCTTTGCTCATAGAGAACCATGTCAGCAAAAAGTGAACATGTCACTAACACACCAGAGGAAGTTGGAAGAGCGTTAAGGAGAAAAGAAGAAAAGGTCCACCAAAGAACTAAGATTGGGGTAGACAGAGTATGTAAGATAGTTTCAGGGATGAGAAATTGATCATAAGACAACAAGTTATGCAAGACAGAAAAATGGGAAAGACCTATGAGAAAGGCTGAGAAAGAAAGTTGAGGAAGAAAATGAGAGGAAACAAACAAATAAAAATGAGAGTAAAGTAATGAAAAGTCTAAGAAAAACAGGAAAGGAGACAAAGGAAAGGAAACAAAGAGAAGGAGAAATGTGGCCTGGCTGCCCATCAGATCTGATCAGCTAAAAGCCAAAATGCACTAATTTAAACAGGTTTGGAAGTGAGACCTAAGAAACTATTAAAGTAACGGTTTTCCTTTTGAAACTGAGCTTTCCTGCTTGTGGACAATGAGCCTCAGACATTTGTTTTACCTTGCAATCTTGGTGCCAGCTTCCTTTAAAAAAAAAAACAACCAACAAACCTACGCGTCTGTTTTTATTTTGGCATTATCAGTAGGTGGATCATAGCCATTTTTAAATGTGATGTCATGGGATTGTATTCACCAGTCCAGATCAGAAATAATACACAATGCTTTTCCAAAAAGGGGCTACACATGAATGTTACTAAAATGCCGCTCTGTTTGCTTTCTTAGTATGTTTAAGTTTTGTCTAAGAAATACAGCAGAAAGCAATAAAAAGAAAAATGTTTGTATAACATAAGCAGAGTGATTTGGCCCAAGAAGAACTTTTTGTTTGATCTCATGTAACAGAATGGCTACAAATCAAGGGCTGCAGACAAAAGTTCAACGGTATTATATTATATAGCTGTGAAGGTTGTCCTGATCCCTAGCCAGCAATCAGAAGGTCAGGGAGACGCTACGCTTTTGAGCAACTCACTTTCAAGGTCTACATAATGGCCTGGGGAAGCTCATGCTGACATGGTGCCTTTTTGCTGGGGAAATTCATGAAGAAAGAACTCTTAAGTGTTTTGAGGTTCCTTTAGCTGACAGTAGGAAGAGAGAAAGAGGACAAAGTGGGTTTACTCGTACTGAAGAAGAACCAGAGAATGTCCTGATCAAACTGCAGGGATTTCTGAGATACTTGTGATGCCAGGGATGTCCCAGGGACACAGGAATGCCTGCCCATCAGCCCTGGCATTTCCTGCCAGTGAAACCGGGCCAGTTCAGTGAGAGCCACCAAAAGGGTTTGAGTTACAAAGCGTATTGTTTTCAATCATTTGTTCCTGAAATTATTTAAATTCTCCTCCCTTCTTTTCCCCACGTAAACTCAGCATTGTGTAGATTCTGAGGAGCTGTTTGTTGTTACGATCAGAATTTTTGAGCAGGCACATATTTTTTACAGTGATTAGCAATTGTTCTCATAAGTGGTTAGCATCCTTTGTCTGCTTCAGGAGGGAAGAGAGTAATTCAGAGCAAATCATAGGTTGGTTTCTGATTAAAATTCCTGGCTGGGGCCATTTGATGACATCTTTTCCTTTCCATGCTCAATTAGATTCTTAAAATCCCCCACATCTCATCCATGCCAGTGCTGTGAATGACAGATATGCATATTACCCTTCCCCTGACTGAATTGCTAGTAGCATTAAAGTTATCCAAATATGTAAATGTGTAATAACAATGAATAATAATAATAACAACAGTAATAATGACATTAATAATGCCCTTGGGCTTTTTATTGCTATTATTATTGTTTTCTTCTCTCTGGTTTGCATTAACCTGTCCTGTTGTGATGTGGGTCTGTAGGTAGTGTAACCTTGGAGTTGTTCAACCACTGGATCCATGTATGAACAGAAAACAATTTCAGAGTCTTAGATCTGAGGAACACAAAGAGCAGGGATTAATTTTTTTTTCTTATGTCTTGTAAAGAGATACATAATGTTAACAAAAAAGCTAAAATAAGAACATTTTTTTTTCTCTCTGTAATAAATTCAACTGTAATCTAAACCTGACCATACAAAATTTGCAAGTTCCTCAGAAGTTTTTAATTCACAATTATTTCAAAAATTTCTACAAGTAATTCTTGTATTTGAGCACTTTGTTACACATTTTCAGCTGTGCAATTAGCTGTCCTAGATCATAAAGGTTGTTATGTTTCTTGTGCCCTCATTTATAGTGATACACTTTTCTGATTTTTAGTGATAATACTCATAATTTCTTCATTAATTTGTTAATATATTGTAGTCATTGCTTACAGTACACTGTTGCCATAAGCATTCCTGATAATCAAAATATTTCTGTGAAAATTTTCAGAATCCTAACTTAGAGATGTGTACAACTGATAGAACCATGGAAATTTTTAATCACGCTAGTTCTGGAGGTAGCTCTTCCATTTTTCATTCTGCATGTTTATGTATTTCCAATATAGACAACAAATGGCAGCAGCAACACTCATCACATCTTTTATCTGAAAATAGTTACAAACCCAGACCAATTCATTAAGCCACAGAAGATTCTACTCACCATGTACCTTTTACATACAATTTCAAATACTGAAAAATCTTAAACTTTCATATATTTTAAAAATAACTAAAAATGCTCTGTTACTGCATAGCTGGAGAAGCAAAGGAGGGAAAACTCTTCTATTAGTTATTACCAGGATATCTTTATGATTGTGCAGAGACTATTTAGTGAAACTGTTCACTTTTCAATCCCTGCTGAATGTGTTGAGGCACAGCAGCATTCCAGACTGAGCACACATTTCCTCCATTTCTACCAGTGTTCAGCTAGCAGTCCAATTTCTATGCAGCATTGAGAAGCCACACTTGCCATTCACAGCTTAAGTCAAATAGTACAACTGACATGTTCCCTTTTACTGTAGTGCCTATTCATTTTACTCTGACATGTCTCTTTTCCTCTTAAGATTCATTGGTGAGTAGAGAGGTGATAGAACCAAAAGCAACTCCATTTTTGAGATAACAATAGGCAATCTTGTAAGTGGGGTGGACTCTAATCACCGATTACTCTTCACATGCTTCCTTGGTGAGGGTTGCTGGAGGATCCCCCCAGATTCTCAACAGATCATTAGCACACAGCCTCCTGACCCTCTGCACATTGTCTGAACTGCATTATATTGCCTCTGGTGCACCATGCAGCCTGTGATTTACAAAATTCAGCACAATTTATTAGGTCTTATGCGCTTGACTAACAAGAAATCCAGAAATAAATATGCTGGATTTAAAGCTGTTGGAGGTTGCAGTTACATGTGCTGCTCCCTCAGCAAATTATCAAATTAACAAAAGTCCCAAACATGAAACATTTGATTCATCTTTTAATTCACCTTCATCTTTATCTGGACTACCAGTTATTGACCTCTCTTGCCTTAAGCACTCGTGAATACAGGAAGTATACCTGTGAGGATGTATCAGCGTCGTTCAAAAAGAATTTAATGGCAGGAGTTGTTTTGTACCAGGACAGTGTTTTGTAGCTGGCATCACAGTGCAATGAAAGCTTGCTGCTTGGCAGAGCCATATGTGAACACAAGAGCAATGCTTCCACCAGCTATAAATAGTATCTCTTAATCCTTGCATTGATCTTCATGTGCTTGCTTAAGGTTCATCTACCTATATTTGTATAGATTAATGTAATTTATTTGATTTAAAATAAATCAGATATGTCTCTATATAATGTTAAGCCCTACAATCTGATAGGATTTTAAAGGATTTGAAGATAAAAGCGGTGTCCCAGACTAAACATAGACACAAAGACCTAAAGTTAGTCTCTTACTTTGAAGCTGACCATTAATAAATGAGCATTTTTATGTCCTCCACAGTATTCTTTTGCTGGCACACTTACAAATGCTGCCTTGGTCCTGACAACAGGACCATTAAGTAGAGAGACTGAAGAGAAACATCTCCCATGTTATAAGTACTGATTATTGATCCAGTAATGCTCTCAATGAGAATCTGATGAACATCTGCCCAAGTGTATTGCTTGTGAGTTGATTATTGCCTTCCAAAGGGCCACACAAGTGGGTCTAGTTTGTTGCTGCAGTCAGGATTCCCAGTGAGAGATACTTGGGGTGGAGAGACAGTTGGGCTACCCACTTAAAAAATTACCAGAAATCATGTGGACCAGAAATCATGTGGACAGGATCTGACAGTGTGGTGACTGTAGCATTTTGACTCTGTGCTGCTGAAGGGACATGTCTTTCAGACAAAACGAAGTATTAGAACTCTAGGAACCTTATGTTGCTAGTCAATATGATCCTCTGACAACTTTTGCATGGAAAGGAGCCATACTTTTCCTGTTTTCATTATTCCATTTTGCTTTGCCAAGCTTCACTGGAGTTTATGTAAGATACATGAGTTTTTCAATCTTATCCTGACAGCTAATATTGCCAAATAGTTGAATACTTGTGTAATTTTCTACAAGTGATGGCATCCACGTGCCTGATCATGATGTTACCATTTATAAAATTCAGCAAAAAAGAAACAAAAAATACTTTTGCAACATGAAGAAATGAATATAATTGAGTATGTGACAGGAAGCTGAGAGGTTACACTTTTCTGGTGACAGCAGCTTATCAACACCACTTCCATCTAACACTTTGATTAGTAATCAAGTTGTTAAATACACCCTATTCCTACCTTCAGTTTTATATTGCCATGAATAGAGGATGGTGTTACATACAGTTAAAGTTCTTCTTTCCCCTTCCTCCCCCACAAGAACTCTTAAAGCTTTCAAGAAATGGATGTGTTAGTTTTTGAGGACTCCTGCTTTTAAACTGAGGGTGGTGTTTGTTCAATAAGATAGTCAGATGCTTGGCTTAATCTCTGACGTAAAGCCAAATTTTGAACTATTTGCTGCCAGGGAAGTTAGTCAGTGATTTGGGGCTGTGCTAACTAAGCAAGATTTCCCTTTTTCACTAGAATTGGTGTCAACTATACACTTAAAGTCAACAAGTATGCTGTGGATGTTATTTTCTTTATAAAGGCTGAAATAGAAGCCAGGTTATTTTGGCACAGAGAAAGAAGATGGGAATTAGAAGGATCTGTAGCTACTAGAAATAAAGATTTCTGATATGGAAAGTGTGGAATGCCAGAATCCACATGTTCAACACTATCATGGGGTCTTTTCTGCTAGTGATTGTTCTGATTTTTTTAACTCAAACTCTGATAAATCTCAACACAGTGAACTCAGATGATGTACCCTGTACAAGTGAGTTGCTCTGTGCCTATCACATGACGTGCCCTGACAGTTTCTACTCAGAAGCTGAAATACAACTTGATTAACAAGCCTTGTGCAAATCATCAGTGGAACATGCTGGCAGGGTGGTGAGGAAGAAGTTTCCCGTATAGAATTATTATGGACACAGGAACTAAGAAGTGAAGCTTGAGACGTGAATCTTGAGATTGCACAGTGGCAGCTGCGTACAAATAAGCAGCCTATACATTTGAAAGCCTGAGAAGTAAACCGGCTGTGCATTGAAAGGTAGGCATTTGGAGGTGGTAAATTTAGCCCTGACTCATCCATTGGCAATTTTGACACTTGGGTGGACTAAATTACTTTTAGGAGTTGCATCATATTTTTACCAGATAGTTTGGTTGAGCATGGTTTAACCCATTCATATACATATGGCCAGATTACAGGCCTTTCTCACTTATGAAATAACTATACAGGAATTTGTTTGTAGATAATATATAGGACATAGTTCTAGGTCACAGAGTTCCTTTTTTGCAAGCATATCAATTGGCCTGTTGCTTAAACTTATCAAATGACATCTAAAAACTGGATCCTTTTTATTTCTCTTAATTCACTACTGTTATTGTAAAAGACTTAGAAGACCTTTTACTGTTTGTTGCTAAAAATCTGCTTCCAAAAACTAGCGAAAGTTTCTTCACAGCTTTGCCTTTCGAATTAAAGCATTCTCTCCTCTTCCTGGTGTTAACTCCTCAAGTATTTACAGAGAGCAGTCGTATGCCAAGCTCTTCATTCTCTTCCTGATGGACAGGTGCCCTGTTTCCTCAGCCACCTTAGCAGTCCTGCTTTTATAATTTCAACAAGGGAACTGTATTTGTACCCATTGTTGCAGGTGGATGCTTTTACAACAGTGTTAATACTTTTTGATCTTTACCAGAAGGAGCTTGCCTGGCAGGAAATGCATTTGCTGTTTTTCCCCAAGCAACACAGGATGATCATCCTCTCTTGCCAACATCCCGGCTATAAATGCTTGGTAACTTCTAGGAATAGTGGTTTTCATTTCTGTTTGCCTTGCACACAAGACTCATTCCGCCTTTGTTTGCACACTAACAGTTTAGTGTTGATTCTCCTGTACAAACAAGTTTGGAGCCAGAAAAGAATGCTGATGGATAAATTCAAATACATGCCCAGTTTTGGGTGTATTTTTGACATTTAAATGGAAAAGGTGAGTTCATAGTTAAAACATTTTAAACATATTAATGTCCTTGCTTCATATAGCCCAGCAAAATTGCGATGCAAAAAGAGGTGCATATTTTTTTCTTACGGCTTTCTTAGAGACTCCTGCGCTAGTCAGGTCAAGAGAGCCTCTTCCCATCTACCGCCTGCCACCGAAACTGACTGCTTCCAAAAAGACTCCACGCACACCACTACATCCACCTGCCACTACTTGCGGTGCCGTTAGCTAGCAGTTAACCTGTGAAGCCTCCTTCACAGCGCTTAGTTAAACTGTCACAGCACCACTTGGCATGTCGCCGCTGTCGCCTTTTGCCCGTTACCGGATGAGCCCCCTGCCTTGCCCTGCCCTGCCCTCCCGCGGGCGGCAGCACCCCTAGCATTGCCGCCGCCTCGGCGTTCGGGCGGCCCCCGACCCCCGGGGCAGGTGAAAAGCGCCGCGGCCCTCCCCGAGCCGCCGGAGGAGCACCGGCCGGCTCCGGTTTCTGAGGCGGATTTAACCTTTCCTGCGCGGGGCGGGAGGGGGCGGCCCGCCGCGGGGCGCGCTCCGGCGATGGGGCGGGCGGCGAGCGGCGGGCAGAGGCTGGCGGGGCAGCGGGCGAGCGGGCGCCGCTTCGCGGGGCGTGAAGGGCTGAGGCGAGGCGGCGCCTCGGGTAAGGCGCAGAGGGCGGCCGCCGCCTCCCGCCGCGGGGATGAGCGCCTCGGCGGCCACCGGCGTCTTCGTCCTCTCCCTCACTGCCATCCCCGTCACGTACCTCTTCAACTGTCTGGCGGTCAGCGGCAGGTGAGGAGGGCGAGGTGGGGAGGGGAGCAGAGCGAGCGGGCGGCGGGGGTGACGGAGTTGCGGGCGCGCAAGGGAGCCCGGCTGGTATTTTCAGCGGCTGCGCGGGGAGAGGGCGGCTGCGGCCGCGGGGCTGAGCGGGACGGGACGGGACGGGGCGGGAGGCGGAGCGGGGCAGGGGAGGGCGCGGGTCCGGCCTCGCCGCGGGCGGCCGGGCGCTGGAGGGTAATGGCTCGGGCGGCAGACGGGAGACCCGCTGCCAGGTCCTGCCCGCGTCCTCTAGCGGGAAGCGTGCCGGGATGCAACCGGGGAGACGTGAGCGGGGCTCCTGCCCGGGGATCGCACCCTGGCCGCTCGTCCCAGGACCCTCAAAACTGCCGGTTTCGCATCACCTGAAGCGCGTCCCTCTGTCCCCGGAGCTCGGGTCACCGCCGCTCCCGCATGCGGCTCGCCGCCGGGGCTGCCTAGTGAGGCCGAAAGGACGAACCAGCCCGGAGGGTATCGCCTGGCCCCGCAGTAGCTGCGCCCTCACCGTGCCTTGGAACACGGGGCAGCGGGCGCTGGAGGCTGTCCCGGGGCTCTTCGGCTCCCCCCGGCTCCCCTGACGAGGCATTAGCAAAGAAAAGGCAAATCTATTTAAAAACGAACGGAAGAACTCACCGGCCTCGGGGAGCTCCGGCGCAGGCAGGCTGCAGGCACCCTGTGAGGCGTGCGAGTTTTAACTGAAAATGCCCATATGCCCTCCCTCTGCCAAAAAAAATAGGATCCCGGGATAACACGCAGGTCTAGAAAAGAAAGGTTTTCCTCATGGAAAAACCGGTGTACTTAAAGGTCCGTGTAGTATTTTGCGATCCCACAGCCCGGGGTGTTTTGCAACTTTACTGCACAAATATTATTTCATGTTTTTAAGGCGTTACTACATCTGTTCCTTCTTCGGTTTGCTCCTTCTGGCCCATAACTTATTTTTTTGTTTCTCATTGCTAGAGAAATACCGAGTAACACATGCTGACTTAGTTGATTCGTTGCCAATATTTGTTTCAAATTGATAGACCGCAGTGAAAAGTCACTGCAATATTAACAGCTGTAATGGTATGAAGAAATTCATCACTGGAAAAACAGACTAGCAGAAGATTCAAACCATAGCATAAATCAACAAGCTAGTGCTGCTCATCCTGACTCAGAAAGTATGTGTGTATATATTCTGAAATACTTGATCCTGCCCAATTTTGGCTGAAGGTTTTAAGGTTGGAATTGTCACAGTCAGTATTATTTGTTTGTACACAACTTGTTTTCTTGACACACAGGCTGGTACCATGTATAAAATCATGTGCCAAATATTTTTAGCTTATGCCTCCACACTTCACCTAACTTCCCCCTCCTTTTTTTCCTCCTGTACACACGCACAAAAGTGAAGACTGAGAGGGAGAGTCTGTCTTAAATTTATGCACTTAGAGCTATAAACCAATTTAAAATTGATTTTCTTAACTTTTGTTTTCTCAGGGAAGGAGACAAATTTGCTTTCTGCTGAAGATTTTTATGGTTTCCCCCACTACCAGTTTACATGCAATGTCATTATAGCCCCATCTTCAGAGAAAAGGTCTTTTCTGCCCCACCAGTCTTCATTAGCGAGCCCCCCAAGTGATCCTGCCTTAAAGACCTTTGGTAGCACTTCCATGAGCCATCGTAGATGCTCCACGTTGTTTCTCCTATTCCATGGGACTGATGTTGTTTATTTGTGAATTTGTAATTTCCTGAGTAGATAATTTATTGCTGAGGTTAGACTAAATGTTCCTAATGATCATTTTCAGCCTTGAACTCTTTTTTTTGTGACTTTCACCTCTCATTGGCCTTTATATATTTTCCATCATTTTTTGTTTGTTTTTGCAGATACCAGTATGAAAACTGATTTTAGCTGGACAAATCGAGACTCCTGATATGTTGTTTATCTAGCTATTTTTGTATTTTCTTTTTTTTATGTGATCACATGTGAAAAGATAGGCACATAAATTCTGCAAAAGTATAAAATGAATGCTCCGACAGACTATGCAATGGGCTTTAAAAACAGCCTTTTAAACTATTAGAAGTTACTTGAAGAGCATGTGCATTTGAGGACAGGTGGTAAGAAAAGCTGAAGAAGCAAAATTCTGTCTGTCTTTGAAATTCTTTTTTCTTTTTAATACTGTTACAGTTCCTGGACAATTGTTGCAGTTGGATTGTTGGTTCTGGTTTTTATTGCTCTGCTGGCTCGTGTTCTTGTCAAAAGAAAACCTCCAAAAGACCCGCTGTTTTATGGTATGTCTTGGTAGCAATGAAGCATAAGAAAATTTGAACCACCTTAACTCCAGGTTCAGGCTTTCTGCAGACTCAGGAAAACACTTCTATATTGATAATTTGCCATAAAAGAACTATTGATTCCCTTTTAAAAGGAAACCTTAGATCTAGATAACCTTATAGCAACAATTTAGTAGAAAAATCAGCACTGTTTTTTCTAATTTTACAAGATGGGCCCCACAGGTAAAGCAGCATACAATCCATCTGTATTTGCCCTCTGCCTTCCTCCTCATTACAACTCGTAGGTGTCTGTCCCCAGGGTTCTGTGTGAGGTCAGGAACTCTGAGCTCACACCAAAGGAAAAGGAAAGAAATAAGATAAACCTTCTGCAAATACGTTTCCTGTCTCAAAGGAGCAACTTGCTAACTTGCTAGATAGGTCTCCTATGGACTGCTGTGGCTAATGCAGTTTGCCTGCTCACCTCCAAAAAGGGTGAGTCACATTTCCCTCTCTGCCTCATTTTGTTGTTGTTTCTCAAGAGGTGACTATGGTCAAGGTTGTCTGCCTTTGGTGGCCAAGATCTTTCAGACCTACATAGTCCTTCATGCAGATGCTGACTTTCCATGTAGGCCCCTACAGCTCTACATTACTAAGAAAAGCTTCTCAATCAAGGACTTTGTTGACTAACTACTACCTCAGAGTAGATGCATCTAGTTCACTAGGTCTCTGACTGAATTTATCGTACTGTGAACAACTATGTGATTCCAAGTCTTTATGCATTTGCTAATTTTTCCCCTTTATCTTATTACAGTTTATGCTGTATTTGCCTTTACAAGTGTAGTGAATCTAATAATTGGACTGGAACAGGATGGAATTATCGATGGATTCATGACTCATTATTTGAGAGAGGTAAACAATTGTTTGTCTCACAAATGTAAACAAAATCTTTACTGTAAATAGCTTGTTGTAGTACTTGTCACAGGAAAAACGAGCCACATTGAAAAGAGGTGTCTTGAATTCGGTCCTTGACCTGTTTGACAGTGTTAGAGACACAACCTTCAGTGACTTGAAATCACTGATACATTTGGAAAAACAGTACACTTTTCAAGCTCCAGCATTATTTCATTTAGTTGAAGTAATGCCATTCTGTATTAACTTCCATGGGAGTTGCATAGACTGTACGTGTTTGCAGGAAGCCACGGACAGCACTCAGTAGTATTGCAGTACCTAAGTGTGTTAGCAAGAAGGAATCAGAATTGCCCCTTTATTTTTGTCTAATCGTTTTACTAAAAAGGAATTAAAATAGAGTTAAAAAATGCTGATGCCAGATACCTCGTCAGCAGAATCTGTTGGCTGCTGAATATCAACATCCACCAAAAATAGCTCAGTAAGGGCTTCGTATGAAAGTCACTGAAGTCATTGAAAAGATTCCATGAACTTCAGCGTGAGATGAGTTGGACCTTACAAGGTTATACCTTGTCATCAATATAGTCTATGCTGTTGTAGATCTCTAGGGTGCTAAATATATCTCTATTTGTTCCATGGTAAATGTATCTTTATTTTGGGCCTTTATCACTAACATATGGAAGAGTAATATTTCCATAATGTAGTAGAACAACACTGACAGTTATCCACAGGAGTTTTCCCTTGTATCTTGCATCCTATTTTCCAACTACAGAGCTGGTTTAATTGTACTTGATCCTACTGAAATCAGGTTTGCACTTGGAAATGTGTATTGTCAGTCAAAAACTGTACCCCTGGATTGAAAGAACATAAGTTATTTTTTGGAAATTGTTTCTTGCTTTCTTTATTATTTGTTATTCTTCCTCTAATCACTGTATCTTTCTTGAAATAATTGTTCCCCAGGGTGAACCATATCTGAACACAGCCTATGGCCATGTGATCTGCTATTGGGATGGCTCCGTTCATTATCTGATGTATCTATTGATGGTGGCAGCTATTGCATGGGAGTAAGTAATTTTGATTTGTGTAATGCTTCCTCTGCTTGTGTTCTCATGTAACCTGCAAAGGGATTTCTTTTCTCTGCAGGATTTAGATTTTTCTTTCAGGACTGTTTCCTGTCTTAGGCCAAAGCAACGCTATTAAAATTTTGTTACTTTCAAGAATTGAAACCTCACTGAGTTACTCTTTCTCTCAGCTCAGACCAACAAATCCAGTGAGCTGTGGTCTCTCTTCTTCCCTCTTCAGCAGAGGGCACCGCCCCTCCAAATGCTTTGTGTTAGTTGAAAGCTTGAAGAGGATGCACATTAAAACCATGTGTGTAAAACCGTGGTTTTAAATAACATATTTATGATAGGAATCATGTCTTGCTTAGACTGATGATGTTCTCTCATCTATTTTACAGGCTATCACACAGTTTAAGAGAAAATGATTATTTCTAGAGGTTCTTGTATTTCTTGCTGTTGAATAAAGTTAGAGAAAATAAGTACTTAAATTCCAGAGGCTAATGTACCCACTGGTAACAGAAGCACTACCAAAACAAAATTAATTATTAATGATTTGAAAGTCTTGTACAACCTGTGATACAGAAAATCATGCAGTCAGCCTTCAGATGAGTGACTCATAATGGCAAATAACTACACATGCACAAATCCTGCACTGTTCATATGGTAACCTCACACATGAACATAGGATTTTGCCATATTCCCCTCTCAGAGGCAAGAATCCAGAGTCGACTTATGGTATAGTTTTAAAACTTTGAGGGTTGTTAGGCATTGGAACAATCTGGCCAGGGAAGTAAAGTCTCCATCCCTGGGGATATTTAAAAGATGGCTAGATGTGATGCTGAAGGACATGGTTTAGTAGTAGTCAGCGGGTTAGGGTGATGGTTGGACTAGATGATCTAAAAGATCCCTTCCAACCAAGACAATGATTCTATTTACTAAGATACAACCACAGCTACCAGTATAATATCTAAGGGCAATTTGAGGTAAGGGATTTTTAAGGATGGTGCAATAATTATGTTTTGTTTTCTTTTTTAAACAGACAAAGCTATAGAACCATTGGCCTCTACTGGCTGGGTTCCATTATCATGAGCATCATTGTCTTTATGCCTGGAAACATTGTGGGTAAGGACATAATTTACATGACTTTTTCCTGTGAAACATTTTCTAAATTCAGCATTAGGCTATCTGCAGTATTGATTCCTTTCTGCAGTATGAAAGAGGAATTTTAGGAGTAACAGTAAGGAGATGCAAGATATTATCAAAATGTAAGTATGAGGAGGGGAAGAATGAGACCAGGAAAAAAAAACCCCAACCCTTTAAAGTTACATTGTTCTCAAGGAAAAAAAAAGAAAAAGAGAAGTAGTGTTTCTTGTATTTTGTTATGCCCATAAAGCTTTCACCCCATAGGTTTAATTTAAGCAATGAGACAATGACTGTCTCTTACTATAACAAAAAATATAAATCTTATTTTGCATAAAATTTCCAGTTTATTTAGTAGTTGACTTAGATCCAAGTCAACTTTAAAAGAGACATCTGGAAGTTATTATATTTTCAAAATAAATCTAGCATTCCTGGATTTCTCACATGAATGAGTGTATAGCTGTGCTGCTACAAGTTGAGAATTGTACACTGTTATTACTGGAAGGTGGTCCTTTAAGAGTACCACCCCCCTCAGTTAAAGATCTCCTTTTTTTTTAGCAAAGCTTAAATTGATGCAAAGCTGACAAATATTCAACTGAGAAAAGCATTCATGTGCCCAAATCCTGCAGACAGCTTTAGAAAAGCTCGCTGTGGCCACACTTCATGCCAGAGGAGGAATATTCTTGGTGCAGCTTGGGGCCAGTCCACTTCCCTCCTTTGACAATACACACATCACAGAGAAAACAGCAGATTTAATGTGACAATCTCTCTTCCTTTTTCCTCTAGGGAAGGCTGAGAAACTTACTTTCAAGAGCGTGCCTTCTGCCTTCCTTTCTGACATAGAGATTAGCCAGTGTAAAAGACACTGTCCCTGATACACCTAGGCTGAGGGTAGCTCTCTGAATTTATGCTTTATTCTTAGTACAGGCCTGTAGGAGAAAATCAGAACTTTGGAAAATTGTGTTATATCAGACTGTAAAAAAAGGATACATTCCTTTTTTCCATTTTTAAAAGATGCTTATATTTGAAGCAGGTTCCATTAGAAGATTTCAAAGCTGTCCCATCCTATAGGATTACATACTGCAGAGTGACAGGGGTGGTTTCCTGTCCCCTCAAAAACCTAATTCTGGAAATGGGTTCCTGTCTGATAGGCTGTCTGTCACCTGTGACTCCACCACTATCGAGCACATGAATTCCAACAAGATCCGTGTGTCCCTAAGAGCAATTTCTGATGCTTTATGTTTGCCTTACCATAGCTGTCTCAGGTTTCATAGGATATTTTTCAACTCTTCTGCAGCGCAGCTTATGGGTTCTCATAATTATTTTTTAACAGGCAAATACGGAACAAAAGTCTGCCCTGCTTTTTTCTTAAGTGTACCATATATTTGCCTTCCCATATGGGCCGGGTTCCGCATCTATAACCAACCTTCGGTGACTCATGACACTCCAGTCAAGGTAATATACACTGTTGTATATTGGGTTGGGTACTGTTAGGGCAATGGAAATACACTCACTGTTCTACTGAGTTTTATAGGTCCCTGGGTGAGCACGGAATGTACTGTAACTGTTCACTGTTATGACAATTGCTGCCGGGCTGTGTATACACTGTGAAAACATCTATACTGCAGGACCATTTTGCTATGGTGGGATAAAGAAAAGGCCAAAGAATCTCATGAATAAAGAACTTGTATCCAGGTGTAACTATTACAACCCTCTGTCTACGCAGTTTCTGTTACACTTTCTTAGCTGATGAAAATATTGACATGTATCAGCTTCATAAAGTACCACAAAAGCCTTATAGAAGCTCTGCAGCAAAGTATTCTTCTGCAGATGACTTGCATATATCATGTAATTGAATATTTTATGTGCATTCTGCAATATTAGAGTTTATAGGTAAGACACCATACATTAATTGGTATGAAAATTATTTATATAATTTTTACTTAAAAAAACAGCCCATAAAAATAATGTTTACCTAAAGCATTAGATGTTTGCCTTTGAATTTAATAGTTTGACCGTAATAAGCCTGAGCAATCAAAAAATTCAAGAATAGTTTATGCACTGTTTTAGAAAAAAATATTGAAAATTAACTGCAGTACAAAGCACGGAGCAGATCTTTAACTTTGTTGTTATAAGCAAGCCAGTTTATTGCCACAGCACACCATATCAGTCATAGTATAATCAATGAATATTTTTGCATCACAAGAGCTCCTGAGTGTCAGTCAGGTCTATTCTGTAGCTGAAAACACAGACATGGATTAGGAGTGAGTTCCTATCCCACAAGTAGTAGGCAGTGAGTGTGCCAGGGGTGTAGCCTATGGTATAGACTAACAGCAGGTGATGCAGTGACAGATTTTCCCAGAAATGTATGGAAGAGAACATGCATTCACCCATCCATCCATGACTCTTCTGTAGGAAAGAGAAGTACAGACAGGTGCTTGTATCTCCTGTAATTTCAAGAACTGCTACAGAATCAATCTTTTAGGGCAAATCCCTATGAAAGACAAACTGGGGGAGACATCAGGTACCAAACACTTTTCTATCCTCCTGCACAGGTTTATAGGGACCCACATTGTCCCATCTCAAAGCAGTCTGAGCTGATTTACATGAGGGCATCAGTAATTCTGTCCAGAAACCCCTTAGAGTTGGCAGGGCAGAGAAGCAAAATGTAGTTAAAAGCAATGGCAGGTTTTTTCCATGTATTTTAGTGAGAGCATCCTTTGCAGGGCAGGCAGGTTTGAGTTTGTTCTCCTAGTACTGAGAACACCACAGAAAATGCTCATATGGAAAGTACATGATGGACTGCTTGTTTGCTGAAATACAGCCATGTTTCACGTGAATATTAGAAGCTGAACCGCTTACCTGGGTTTGATATTTTACTTGGGTACATATCACAGAAAAAACTTTGCTTCAAAATTTTATTTCAAAAGGAGAGTGCATAAAAAGCTGGTGATCTGCAAATTTAACATTGGGCTTCTCAGTGAATCCATTCTTGTAAACCTAACCTGCCTTACTCAGAAGGTGATAGAAAAACCTTGATTACTTGCACTGGGGCCTACTACCCTTGCTAAATCTTTTATGTTTTAGTAGTCATATTTTATCTTCATGGCTAACTTGAGCTCCATATCTGAGCATTAATACCTGGGTTCAATAACTGCATTAACTTTAACATGCCTTTAAATCTTAATATGACGCCTCAGGAATGTTTCTTATTTTTATACAACTCAGTTTTAAATTAAGTATTGTTTCCAGAAAATAATTGTGTGTAATGTTACTAAGCAGCTAATCATTTTACATCCAGAAAACATTTGTTCTCTTGCAAAAGATCATTTGCAATTAGCTGTAAAATTGAACCTTTTTTAGCTATCATTCAGAGTTAATATTAAAAGATTTGGGAAGAAAATTTGATAATGTTTTTGAACAGGAAAGCAACATGTGCAAGGTATAGTCTGTTGGCCAAGGTATTAATTATTATAATATTATTATTGACCAGTTACTTAATAAAAAATACCACTGTGGGGACAAAGAAGAGATAATCAAGCTTTGGGTGTTTTCTAATAGATGTGGGTGCTTGGGAGAGGAGTGGAGTTACGGTCTCTTGTAGAATCAAACTAAGCTGTGCTGTGGCATTTACAAACCCCCAGATTTAGCTACAACTGTATCAGCTCAGAAAAGTTTAATGTAACTTAAAATTCATTAACAGAATTAATACACAAATTCAGATTTGCACACAAATTCTAAAGGGATTGACTTTTATGGACATCACACAAGATTTTTCTGATTCCTTAGAGCTGATTGTGTGAGGAGCCTCTTAGAAGTTACAGAAAATAGCTTTTTCCTGAAGTAGGAGGAATTACAAAGCATGCCCACGTACTTCCTCACTACACAAAAGAAACAGCAGGATTGGCAAGATCTGTGCAGGGTTCAATGTTGTTTGCAATAAATGGAAAACCTGTGGCAGGTCATCTCTGCTCAGCCAGGGTACTTAAGGTGTAATTAATTTTAGCGTGTAATGAGGCAGCTTTGCTCTGTTAGAGTACAGCAAACTTACTACAGAGCTGAGGTGAGTCAGCAAAGTGCATACCATCTTTCAGACTCTTGCTTCTGCTTTTTTTAAGCTTTGCATTTTCATTTTGTTTACATAAAAGTTCTCTGTACTTTGGAGTTTCACAAGCTCATATGGCACCCAAGGCTGTTTCTACTAACACTGGTCTTGTCTCCAAAACTTTTAGTTATGAAGTTCTAGTGTAGTTTTGTGATCACAATAAATAGGCACATTCATTTAATATAACCTTTAAAAGGAGAAGTGATTACAGATACAAACTTCAACTTATACAAAAGTGGAAGGAAAAATTTATCAACCCTCAAACTTTCCATTGTCCTTAGGTAGACTACATCTGAAAATGACTTGCAGCTCAGCGGCCATGGGAGGCCTTTGTCTTTCATAGGAAAAAATATTAGAGAGTACATATTCTGAGCAGGTAATATTATAAACATTCCTACACTAGTACTGTAAATAGTGTGAAGTGACACAGGCAGGCTCAGGTCATAATTACCATACTGCCAAAACAGACTTGTTATTTGTGTTTGAAGACCAGAGATGTCACTTTTTTTAAATCCTTAAAAAGAAAAAAAGTTTTATGAAAAGGATAGCCTATGTGTTTAAAATAAGCTTATTTTTGTTAAGCTAGAATTTAGATTTTGCAGTTCTTACACAGGAATTAAGTTTGCAAGATCAGTTCTCCCGTTTCAATAACTTTAATGTGAGTTACCTTGATCCCAAGCACTTTTAACTGTGCCTCTACATCCTAATTATTGTTTTGTGCTTCAGAGACAATTCCAGCAGTGTATAACAGGAAGGAAATCAGGTTTTTCTTTTGCTGTCTGCATGCCAACACACAGCTAATAAATAGGAAGAGGAAATGAGTAACACATATAAATGGGGAAGTTTTCCCTCTGAACTACAGAAAGAGACTCTGATGTGCTTATAATTTTCTGACTGCACAGTGCTGAAAATCTACTTCAAATTCTTTCCAAGCTCTTGTAAGTTTTACCACGTAGGCAAAGAGACGACTTTAGTTCCTCCAACCCATCTCCTGCATTAGTCTTCCACACAGCTTTTGCTACTGTGGAGTGTGAATCCCTTGCATCTGCCCACACCATACAGGGTTGGGGGGATTCCTGTTCTGGGGCTGAGGAAAGGAGGCTCAGAACAGACCATATCCAAATGGATACATTTAAGAAGTTCCTGGAGGAATCCATAGCACACAGTAATAACAGAAAGAAACTAGGATTTTCCACGTTGCATATGCACACAGACATTTCCTTCTCTATTTCTGCAGTACATAGTAAGATAGACTTTGCTCACGGTGTCACAGGGTGCTGCTTTAGTTCAATCTACTAATTTCTAGAGTTTATTGAGATCAATTTTCCTCATTGCATCCTATAAAGTCTGAAATCACCTTTTTAGACATGGAAGTCTTTCCATCTCCAAAATCAATGGCTAGAGTAATGTAACTAAGAACTAACTGCTGCTATCATCATGTTCCACTGCTTCACCCTTCTTGTAGGGCTGACCTGGAATGAAATATCTGTCATGTGGACCTGGGATGTACTTAACTAAACACACTCTGTGTTGCAGGTGGTTCAGGAAGTCCAGAGGAAAGGACTCTTAAGACGACCAATAGATTTAATGCTAGCTGCATACCTCATTCTAGCAACGGGGTTTTGCATATTTAGGGGCATGGTAAGTTGAAGACTTCTAATATTCTGACCTCCAACTTTCAGTCAGGCTTTTAAATTTGAAATCATTGTGTCTGTGTTAAAAAGGGATGTACATTTTGTTTAAGGGAAATACATGTCTTCCAGGGTTGAAATAGGCTTTAGACATAGTTTATGGTACCTAATGGTGCTGTGCTTCTCCAGTTCGCCCTGTGTGAAAGACGGTTTTCAGAAGAATGGAGGTGCACAATCACAAGTAAACTGCATTGCAAGTGCAGACCAACATGACCTAAAACTGTTTCTGTTGGTCTGGTGTTACATTTATGGCCAAAAACATGGAGACAAACTAACTTAATTAAATATGTATTCATTTTTGTCTTAATAGAGACTCACAGTTGAAACTGCATAGGAAACTGAGTTAATGTACATTGAATGAGAGGAAAACATTTCCATCTGAAAAAAAAAAAAAGGATTTATCTACCTTATCTGAACACCATGTTATTTGTACTTACCAAGAGCTGATTTGTTAAATGTTTGCTTTTTAAGCATAGTTGATTGAATTACAATTTCTGAGGGACTGAATCAGTACTGAAAATGCTTGAAGTAGATAAATCCAGTAGTAGGTAAATCTAATCCTTTGTCAGCTCTAAAGCATTTTCTGTCTTTAGCGGAGGGGAAGATGAATATCATTCAGTGAACAGAACATTCAGATGTTTAGGTGTCTCAGACAACCACCTGCCTGCTTGCTTGATTTGTAGATCTGATTCTGTCTAGAATAATTCAAGTAAGAGGTAACAATAAGTACCCAAGCAGTATCTCTATTTACGTAGCACAGATTGTTCCTTTGTAGTTCTGCTGCTCACATTACTCTCATCTTCTGCTGTTTCCCTGAAAACTTGCCTCTCAATTTTTTTCCCTTCTAACTTGTCACAGACTGCTTCATTACTTACAGATCACGCTACTTCAGAGCACCACTGATGCAGGTTAATCAACTCTTTTACCTGTAATTTTGCTCTGGGAATGGTTACTCTCATGCTCCAACATCTCACTTGATTCTGCAGTCCCACTGCATTTCACAGAGGAATTTTTTGTTGTTGTTGATTTTGAGAGTGTGGTCATCTCCTTATATATTCCCTTTATCAAGCAGGAACTGCTTACTGGCCTTGCTTACACATAGACATCAACTGACCATCTCTGTGCACGATGCAGTGAAAGAGCCAAGAAAACAATCCATTATAATCCCCTCAAAGATGCCTCTTGGATGCCTGTGTTGGAAGAGAACGGGGAGGAAGATCCACTGTTTGTACATCTTGGCATCTCCCCCTCAAAGTCACACAACAAACACACATGATATTAAGTTGTGCAAAATGTACTGTTCAGCCCTGTAACTTAGGCATTAACAAAGCCTTGCTATACAGCACTTAGTGACAGCTCTTGACACAGATTAACTCATTTTAGAAGAGTATTTTTAGCAGTAGTTCTGATGGCTACTGTGAAAAGGAACTATTGCAACTGGGTCTCTCCATGTTTATTGGGACCTTTGTTCTTACCATAAAAATGTAAAATCCAGTAATTTCTCCTTTGCTACTCTTAAAAAATTATTATTTTAAGGAACACCCATGTCTGCCTTGCTTTTCACTGCTACCTTACCACCATGCAGTTCTTTTCTTGGACTACATTCATAGCTTGCTATCCTAAAATTGGATGCTTAACCTGAAGTTTCCACTCTTTGAGCAATTTTCCATTGGAAAGTTCATTTGCTGGGATCAAACTGTTAGAGCAGATCAATAGCAATTATACTTTTACTACAGCATAGCCAATTGAATGAATCCTCTTCCAGTCAAAAATCTTTAAAGCAGACTGTCAGCATTTCCTGGCAAACCCTCTGGGCAGAGGCTGTGAGGAAGCTGCGCTTCAGCTTTTTAACTGTCCATCAAATGGGTTGGCCTTGCCATGGATTTTCAGCAAGACTCCAGGGTAGCAGTGGTGCAGATCACTAGTGAATCTTGAGGGCTGGTAACAAGTATCAGGTTAGGTCATTGTAGAACAATTTCTGTGTTCACAAAAGTTTTAAAAATTCTTCTTAGATTGCTCTGGATTGCCCTGCTGAACTCTGCCGGCTATACATCCAACTTCACGAGCCTTACATAAAGGATCCTGCTGCCTATCCCAAGCTTCAGGTAAAACACTGACTGTGGAGCATAGAGTGTTAAGAAGTGATGTGTTAACTTGCACAGAGATGAAGACACATGTTTCACAGATGACAAGATCAATGAGGGAAGTATTTGTTCACGGCAAGTTAAATGCTATTTCATATTTGCTACTACAGCCATTATGGGGTACCAGCTCCTCCTTGTGATAAACATAACTTGGGTTTGTATCAGTTACCTAGAGTTACCCAGCCTGCTTACCAGTGTTTCTTTTAATGAAACAGATCTGCATGCTTTTTATGATCACTCCTCTTCCTTACAAGGGCAAAGTAGACTTTCAGTCCAGAATAAAGGAGCAAAAAGGAGTGTAGTAGGACTAGATTCCTTAGGCTCATGTTACATTCCTGTTCCCAGTGACATACTCTTTGAAACATGACCCTTTTTAACAAAACCTATTTGCACAAGTACTGCAGAGGAAGTAGTATTGTGTAAGTTTTTAGTATCTCCAATATTGCTATTTTATAACCCTGGCTGATGCCTGAGGGCAGGGCCTGGAGCAATAAGAGGACTCATGAGTGAGGCAATGAGCAGAACCCAAATATCTCTGCTGGACCTGTTATTTCAGCGAAAGGGGTGGCTTGGGTGTATCTCTGACCTCCCAACCAAAAGTGCAATGGAGCTTGAGAAATGGATACCCATATTGCATTGGACACCAGGTTTGGTCAGGCCATATGGCTTGGATGTGGTCTTAAGATGGCAAGAGGTAGGAAAATGTATCCTGGGATGAAGTGGATTTGCATGGGGCAGAGGCAACAGCCATCAGTATTAGCAGAGGCTTCGGGGTAGCTGGATGCTGTCAACAGCATCCAGGTGTGAAATTCTTTTCTCAAAGAAGTTACAGCTGCAAAAAAGCCTGGGGATCATTGCTGTCAGGAATGTAGTTTTGGATAGTCTCAACTCCTCAGTCAGCAGCTAGCTAATTTTTAAGCCTATCTCTATCATATTGCAAAGCAACTAATATTTCTGTTTAAAATGCAGATGCTGGCATACATGTTCTACTCTGTGCCATACCATGTGATTGCTCTGTATGGCCTGCTGGTGCCTGGTTGTTCCTGGATGCCTGACTTAACCCTTATATATGCTGGAGGACTAGCTCAGGTATTTCTTTGGAAAATACTCACTCTTGAATTACAGGTTAATAAGCAAAGACCTGTGAAAGGTCTCTACTTCAGCAGCCCAGGGCTTGATCTTTCTGTGCCACTAATTCAGATCACCTTTTGTATCTGTAAAAAGTTAATTTAAGGAAGTGGAGAATCAAACCTATTATGTGTCTCTAATGGCTGCATTCTTGCCTCAGTAGACTTTTCTGCAGAATATTTTTATTTGGCTTATTTAAGCCTTGTTAAGCACCATGCACTCCAGCTGTGACCAGGAAGGAAGCCTGTATTAAAGCTGTAACAACTGACCATGTAAGAAAAGCCACCCCAAAGCACATCAAAACATGCTGTTTCCATAATAGGCTTGGCCAACTAGGTAGTCTGAAAAAATAAATGGACAAAATGATCTAGTTGTCACACAAACTGAACAATATCTATTGATGGTGTTGATACAACATCAGGAACCTTCTAGGCCACAAACCTCAGTAACACCAAGACATTCTCATGCTATCTTTCTTAACTCCTCCTGTTCTGATTCTCCTAAATAACTGCAGTTAATTACTAGATGGTGCTGATGGTCATGAGAAGACTGGCCAAAACAAAAAGAATCCAAAGGAACTAGCAAATGACCTCAAAACATGTAGATGACCATTTAGCAGTTGAGACAGTGACAGTTGCTTTGTACTGTACATAGGAAGTGAGGCACCCGTGTTCTGAGCATCCAGACAGTGCAGCAAGTAGGAACATGGCATTAAGTCCAAGTCAGGTGCCACTATTAGATCATCACAGACCGACACTTTGTTCCCAGGCCAGAAACAACAATCATGTCTGGAAGCCACAATCCAGCCTAACTGCCCACTAAGGACAGGAGGGTGACAGTTTAATTTCTGTTTGTGACCAACTATCAGAGACACAGTGACTTTTGTTTTTTTAACCAGCCACTGTACAGAGAATCTTGAATCACTAAATTATGTGAAAACAGAATCTGGCAAACATATTAACGAGGAGGTTGAAGGCTCAAAAGGTATAAATATCATACAAGTGTGTTTGGCCTAAATCTAATCTAAAAAAAGCACAAGCTAGCAGAAGTAGGCAAGGCAGTGTCAGGAACTTCTCTCTACTGACAGATTACTCAAGTTTCATGAATACCCCAGACAGTCAGGAAAGAAACTGCTCCTTAAAAGATTGTTTAGCCCAGAGAAGTAAACCAGATGTCAGGCTGCACTGACTATCACAGCCTTGCAAAATCCCCAAGCAGCTCAGTCCTGCAGATTGGAGGTGATTTTTATTTGGGTTTTTTATTTTTGTTTAAAAAGTTTCCCATAACATTTTAAACAAAATAAGGATTAATTTTTTTGCATTACACTTAGCTGTATGATTAACCCATGTGACATTTTGATGCCAAAGCCTAGAACCTCTCTGGTGTTTGTTGGCTTCAGGATAATGTTGATTTACACATTAGACAAGAGCTACCCAAAGCTAATGCCCAAATAATCCTGTTTCACTCGCTGAAGCTTGTCCTAGGCACAAGCAAAACCCATGGACTGACAAAAACTGTTTAGAAGAACTGTATGTTGCTTCATACTCCTCACATTTTATCCAGAGCCAAGAAATTTCTTTAAGTTTAGGTGGCTTTTTTTCCAGTTTTGGTTTCAACACACAACAGAATGAAGTCCAGTCATCCCACAGCTGGACAGGATTTAACTGATTTCACTTAGTGAACTGCAAGCAACCTGGTACAAAAGATGCACATGACAATGAATCGAGGGCTCACTTCTATATTATTTTTAGTTTGGTCATTTTGAAGCACAAAACACATTTCCAGGTTTGTCTGCCATTTTCAAGTTCAAGCACTTGATAAGCAAAACATTTAGTTACAGAAACACATTCTACTTCAGTTATGCACAAAAGGTCCAAAAATAAAAGTAAATATCTCCTGATTGAAGTGGTGGGGATTTCCCCTGGGAACAAACACCGCTCTTACAGATGGGGAATGTGGGGATTCTCATTGGTTTTATTTTGGTTATTATGAAGTACAGTGGGTTTTAGCTTTTCTTACAAAACAAGTCTCTAGATACTATGTGATGCATCTAAACTAAGAACTTCTTAGAGCACTCTGCCTTTCACACAAAGAACATATTTACTGTTTTCTAGAATTGCACAGAGCTCTCAGCTTGAGCCATTCTGTTACTAACATCCAGACTCCAACACCAAATTGAGGTTATTGGACTTGCTGAAGCTTTGGGAAGAGTTCTCTCAATTCCTACAAGTGAAGTACCAGGAGCTTTGACTAGACAAAAGGGTTGGAATAACCTCTGAACTTGATTAAACTGCTCCTTCCCGACACAAGTAAGCCATGTGAGAAGGGATGAAGAGCCATAGCCCTGCTATCCAAACCCACTGTCTCGCCAACTCTCCATAGCCCACTTCCCTGTTCTCTCAGATGTAGTTTTTCTGTTCTTCTCCATCTAAGTCCTTAAATGTGCACTTTTTGCTGGCTCATTTCTGCAGTCCCTCTTCTCTACAAGAGAACATAAACCCATGTAACGTGCTTCCCTAGGTTGCTCTCCCCCCACTCTATTTGATGGTTTTCCTTAGGCTCAAACCCATCCAAAATCAGTTACAATTTCTGTTTGTTTTTAGTCAATTTTAGAGAGAAGGCACAGAGTGAAGAAGGATTCCTATTCTTTCTCCAGGCCTTTCTTCATCCCTAGCAGGAGGGCTTCTTGAAAGCAGAGTAAGAAATACTCAGAGTATTGCCTATGATTATGCTACAGGTAAAAAAATATTGTAAAAAAAATCCATACCCAAAGTATTTCATACAGACAAGAAGCTTAACGAGTAGCAGGCCAATAATTGCAATCACCAAATTAATCAGTGCCACAGCCAGGAACCAGGCACCTTCCAAGTGCTGTGGGACAGGCTGATCAGTAGGCTGGCTGAGGCTTCACATTAAATGGATAAGGCTACCTTGTAAGTTTACCTGCAGCATCTCATTTGGTTGATTCCTCAGCCAAGGTTCAGGGGTTTGATCCTCAAATTCTGAGAGGGCTCGTTAACAGTGAGCACCAAGGAATGGCTTATTCACTGAGAAGATCTGATCATGGTGAAGTAGCACAACAGACTCAAGGTTGCTCTCACCACAGTGCAGCACAGGCAGAGAGCTCTGCAGTCATTAACAGCTTGTGCCTTACTGCTTAAAGTGATGGATTTGGCACAAGCCCACCTGGTACTTGAAAGAAGAGCTGGACTGTGCTGCTGGTAAGGGAGAGGTCTGCTTGGCAGACACCCTCCTGCCCCAAAGTAGCCAAAAAAAAGGCAGGCAGCAATGCAAAAGCAGAGCAGTCATGGAAAGGAAACACGCAAGATAGAGTCATTACACAATTTACACAGAGGCAAATCAGATAAAAACAAAAGCAACTTCAACAGACCTAAATATCCTCCCTCATAATGAAAGGAAAGAGAGCAGTGTGTTACACTGACAAACAAGTCTAATAAACAGTAACTTCATTATATGGTGCATCATTAGCTCATTAAAACCTTCAAGAGTTACAAATAGAACAAAATGTTTCTGCTTTTTCTTTTTATAATACTCCAAAGCTCACTAATGTGCCACAACTCCTGCAAGAGACAAGACCACAAATAAGGCTTAGATCTTCAAAGGCACCTAGAAGCCCGGGGGATTTCTAGGTCTCTCAGACACAGCCCCATACAGCTCTTTCTGAGAAGGCTTATTATGAACTTTGTATGAATTTACTATCAATTTACTTATAACACACAGCTGGCTGCTCCTGGAGACTGGCAGGCCTCAGAGCCCTCCACAGAGCAGGCTTAGCATCCTGCTCACCCCAAAAGAGGCTCTAAAACACTGCCAGGAGGCTGTTGAGATCTAGGTAAACACCAGACAGCCCCATGCCTCCTACCTGGAGCCTGCTGGGGCCCAGTGTCTTCCTGGAAAACAGCTGCCTCACAGCAGAAGAGGCCTTTGCTGCCGAGCACTGACACTCCAGCTGCCCAGTCTAAGCTCTCAATGCAAGGAAAGGTAGCAGAGACCTGAGCCAAAGGCAGTTTCTGGCTGAGACAGGCAAGAACAAGCAGGCTGCAGGAGACAGTGTTACAGTGCTGATACAGAAGGCTGGTGATGCTGTGCCCCTGAACACCTGCTACCTGCAGAAGAGCCACTTACAGAAACAAGCGGAGTGGCACTCTGCTGAAGGGTGTTTGTGTTTGGTTTCTTTGATTACTCCACTTCCTGGCACAGGTTTGCTAGATCAGCTCCCAGGTGAGCAGAAGTGGTTAGAATCACCTGAGAATTGATTTCCTTCTTGGTTTATGTATGATCTCAGCCCAGCCTTTTGCTAGAGGGGCGTGTATTAAAACACCTGCCCTGTATTCCACTTTCTTCTTGGCTATCCCTGCACAGAACTGTGCTCGATGTGAGTCCAACTCCTGCTGAACCTGGAACTGGATGTGATTTGGCTGCAGTGTTCTCCTCTACATTACTAAAAATCCCACTGCCCCTTTCTCCTGCTCTGCTTAAGATCAAATTAATATTTATCTTCTCAGATCTCCTCCCCTGCAAACTGCCTAAACAATAAAATAAAATGGACAGACAATAGTTAATGTGAATGAGCTGTGGCTTGAAATAGCAGGTAACAGATGGAGACAAAAGACAGTGACTATCCTGACGCTTCTATCTTTAAATGTTTGTTTATGCTAAAAATATGCTTCAGCCCAGCAAGCCCGTCTTTGCATATAACCTTCACTGTAAAGCTCATCTGTACTTCAGAGCTGCCCCCAGCCCAAAAGCCAAACACTGCAGATGTTTTCTGAAATCACCGGGAGTTCTGGGATCGAATCTGGGAGACTGGGCTAAGGATTGAAAAAACTCATCAAAAATCTAGCATAGCTTCCAAGATTTTATTTTCTACCTTTGTGCAAAGTGAGTGTCTGCCTTCCTCCCTTCGATACTCAACGCAGCATCCCCAGGGCGGGTGTGAGTCTCACCCCCACAGCTGGGCTGAGCTTGGGGATTGCAGGTCTCTGCTGTTGATGCCTGCAGCTGTTGCCCTGCAGAAGGATCACAGACCCCGTTGCATGAAAAATCAGCCTGAAGTCAAGGGTGAAACCCTACCCTTGGTGTAGAGAGCAGTGTCCCCATGTGCATAAACTAAACCTACCAGGGGACTGATGGTCCCACTCACGCCCCTCACACCCTGACGTTAGTGACCTCATTAGTGACCTCAGCTTAGACTGTATTTTTAAACCATGAGGCAGGAGCATGACGGACAATTCTGGAATAAAAGGGTTGGCTTCGCAAATGGCACTGGAGATGCATACTTGCATGCAGAATACGCTTTCCAAAACATAGATCAGCTTCACCCTTTTTTAATATATGTTATATACACACCACAGGCTCAGTTCTCCCATATCGGTGCTTCTCTTCACGCCAGAACTCCTTACATCTACCGAGTCCCCGAAGAAGCCAAACAGTTTTTCCTGATACTGAACGTCATGTATGGGATCCTTCCCCAGCTGCTGGCCTATAGGTGTGTCAACAAGCCAGAGTTCTTTATGAAAACAAAACCAGAAGAAAAAACAGAATAGCACACCTGTTTTCCGCTCCTTCTTTGGGCTGTGTAGATAATTGGGCTGGGATGTAACTGAACTGTGTAAATGGAACCCAGATGAAGCGTGTACGATGTGTAACAGTGCAGTTGTGTAAAGCTGCACAGTGTTTTGTTTATCATACTCAAAAAGGGAAAATAAAGACAACTGTCTCCAGTACCACTTCTCAAAATTCTGACTTTGCGCTGCAGTGGAGTTGCTAGTTCCTGTGGCTATTTTTAAGCAAGCTGCTGCTTTGATGCTTTTAGAAATACTGCATGAAGTTAAATAATAATAATGATGTCAGTGTTTAGCCTGGGAGTATCAGAGCCAGCAGCGCTTCCACAGAGCTGCTGTACAACCTGAAGGTTGGTATTTCCAAGTGTCAAAAATGCACATAGGTAACTCCGTCATAAGCACATGTTTTATTTGTCAGAAGGTGTGTCTGATGGGTCAGCCTTGTAAAACCCCTGAGGAACCTCTGCAGAAGCAGCCAACTCCAGCAGTAGGAGCCCACGTATGATAAGCAAATCAGATAGCCGTGCTAATTGTTTCAGGGATTCTCTTCAGCAGGCACTACTCACCTCCTTCTAGTTGAGCATGAGCTTTCTGGGGCTTCCGAACAGGGCATGGGGGGAGCCTTGTGCCTTGACAGTGCTGGTCCCCCACCCCAGCATGTATTTGCAGAGAGGAGGGGGCTCAGCTGCGCGCTTCCCTGCAGTGACAGCTGCTAACACTGCTGGGTCACAAACAAGCAGCAGCAAATGCAGCCGCCTCGGGCTGTGTACTTGTGTTTCTGTCTGCAATCACCACTACTCTCATGACTTCTATGCGTACCTTTGCTGAAAGCAGTGGGTGTGGTGCCTTTCTCACAGATGAAATTCGGTGATACCTTTTAACTGGAAACACTTTATTTTGGGATATTGGCTTTGGGTGGTTTGAGAGAATTTTAATTGTCTTTTTCAACCTAACCAGTAACAAGAAAGCATCAGCTCATGCGCATGCATGTTGCACCCTGCAGAAGGGGGCTGTCAGAACAGCAAGGAATTCATGCTTTAACTCTCCCGTTGAGCACTGCGGTGTGGCCCACAGCAGCGCTCGGAAGAGAGACCCCACCGTTTTGTACCTCTGGGGCTGGTCCAAAATAACCACACCACATCTCAGTCAGTGCTTCCTGGTAAAGAGGAACTCGGCAGCACCCAGCAGCACCCAGCCTCCCTGGCGTGGGCTCCTTCCAGGTACACTAGAATTCAGGCTAGCTGCATCCCGGTACGTCTTCCCGGGAAAACCACCCCAGAGCTGCTGGGCTGTAATGGGACATGCTGGCTCACAAACGGGCGTTTGAGCCTCCGATGTTCCCTCTGATGTTTTTAAAGAAACTTTGAATACATTCAAGGTGAATTTAATAACCTCCTGTTATCCAGAAAAGGCAAAGTACAGAAAAAATAAAGATCTCACCTGCACTTGTATCTATTATGGTCAACTCATGTTAACAGAATGTTTTGCTTTAATACTTGACTTACATTAATACCTCACATTATTACACGTATGAAGCCAAATATGACGCTAACTTAGTTGCTTACAACCTCAAACCTTACTCCCAATACACATTCCAATAAATTTATTCTGTAAAAACAATACATTTTTTTGTTTTCTTTTTTGTTTTCTTTTTTGTTTTTTTGTTGTGGATTTTTTTTTAGTTTTTTACAGTAAACTCGTCAACTACAAACCTTGAATACGCAAAAGATGTTCCAAGGACAAGCATAACAAGGATTGATAAAACCAGACTAAATATGTTTTCACAATAAAAGCTGGCATAAAAATAAATAAAAATCTCTATTATCACAATAGCAACAATAATGTACACAGAATAATGGATTTGGAATGCTTACTTACTAGTCTAGTTCTATTTCCAAAAGGAAAAAAAAAAAGCCTGAATGACAGCATCCTTTTTTAAGCCTTTCGTTATTTAAAATCGATGTTTTCTTTTGGTTTCCCATAGGGTTCTATATCACAGTAAGCTTAAAAATGGAAAGCATCCAAATGAATGATTTCAAATTGTGTTGGCATTGGAAAAAATCCTTGTATTAATCTAAAGAAACACAAAAAGACTTTCACTAACTCCACATATAGGAACTAAGTCAGATAGTGTACATTACATCATGATTTTGAGAAGTATTAAGAGTATAACTAGCTAGGTACTTCTAATAAGGAAAGGTATTTTATTACATTATTGAACTTGGCGGTGATCTCAGCTGAAGAGGAATTTCTCTTTTATGTTGTAAACCGATCAAAACTCAACAAAGTATGGATATAGGGAGATCAAAAAGTGTGATTGGAAGTGGAAGATACTGTTTTAGTCTCAGATGGAGGGGAATCATTCCTAAGATTGACTTGTTTTTAAAAAAATGCTGATTTAGAATGATGTCATTTGAGTTACACCTTTTCTATCTAGAAAAGGGATCTAAAACATGTTCAAGTATGCGATATCTTCATAAACCTCAGCCACTGGTAAAGGGCAACTTCATGCAACCAAAGAATATGAAAATCAAAAAGTAACCCTTAGAAAAAAGGGTAAAATGTCATTTCTGCAAACACAACGGATAGGAATGTGAATAATGTGCATACAAACTGGGATGCTGTTGATGATACTAATGAACAGATGTGGTGACTCATATCAAATCCAAGAATATTAGACAACCAAACATGTAACCTTCTTGTGTTTTCCCTTAATATTCAGCAGTCATTATGTTGGTTAAGTCTGAAAGAGAGGAAGAGAGAGAGAAAAAAAAATCACATTTAGTGTAAGAAAAAGCATGCTGCAGCAAATTGAGACAATTAAGGCCACATTCCCACAGTTCACAGTCAGAGGGACAAGGAACCACCTGGTCTGTTTGAACAGACATTTTTTTCCTAGAGAAAACTACTGACGCTGCACCCACTAACCACCCCGCTGCAAAGTATTAATGAACACCCCGTAGAAGCGAACGCGTAGGGCTCGCTCAAATAAGCAGCTCCAGCCATGTCTGTGGGTTTGTGTCTTCCCCCATCACTTCGTCAGGAACCCCCTCGTGCACCTCACACACAGCCACGTCCCGCGCTTTCCCGCCGCACTGCATCACTGACAGCTTCAGGTGAAAGCTGAGGTACTGCGGTGCACCTGAACACCCTGACAGGAGACCCCTCTTTTGTTCAAACAAAGGAACCCCTGGCAAGGCAGCCCACATATGAGAGGTGCTTCTGAGAAGGAGAGAGCCTGGCTTGGAGTTCACTGTGGGTGACAACAGAAAAGGACTGGACTGTCCTTTTGATCATGACAAGTGTCTCCAAGCCTCGGCTTCTTCCTACTGACCAGACACAGCAAAGCTGACCCACCAGCACAGGGACACCCTACTGCTCTCCAGCACCGTGCAGGCATGCGATGCTACGCAATGACCTAACCCTGAGCAAGGTGCTTCCTCTGTTTTGTGAAGAATTCAGAGTGTGAATGCTTGTCCACCCACAGCCTGACAGACGGGAAGAAACACAGCATACAGGCAGTACGAAGCAATTAGGACTGTATTTGGTGAAAACACGACACTTCCACAGCCCTGTGCTAGCAGTTTGCTGCCCAAGCTCTCTCCTGCTGTGGCCTATCATAGCTGCTTGCATGCAGTCTGTGCTGCTCTTTCCAGGAAGAGGAGACACAAGTGCCCTCTTAGCAGCCTGGGATCCAGCTCTGGTTGCTGCTGCTCTGTGTTTGTTCATTGTGGGTCCTCTCCTACGACAAGGGGTTTGCAAACAGTAATGGAAACCTGCACATTCCGTGTGGGAGTTCTGGCACATCCTGACTAATGACACACGATAAGGGGCTATTAGAAAATGCTCCTGTGTGTAACAGTGGCTTGCACGAACTGCTGGAGCCCAGCTGCCCCCCAGAAGGTGCAACAACGCGCTGCTCATCCTCAACAACGCACTTCCATTGACCTTGCTTCTGTGTAACAGTTGATGAGATTGTAGAGATGCTTTGGAGACATGTCTTGGAGGGCTTTGCTGTAGTTTCTTCCCCTCTGAGGGAAGGGCAGACACCCATTAAAACAGCTACAAGTGATCAGTCCATCAGGCTGTGCCTTCTGCTGAAGTTCAATGACAGCTGCGACCTGCACTGATGGGCAGGGTGGGTGAAACTGTCGGTCCCTGCGGGCTCACGGTAAGGAAAGCTGCCCTTTTGGTGCATGAAACCTTCATGCTTCTTAAGAGCAATTCTCCTCTGGGCTAAGGCATGGTTCTCACACGGGGGGAGGGGGCACAGGGAACAGTCACACTTACGCTCCCCCACTGTCCCAGACCAGGCCAGTGGGCCACAGTGTGGCACAGGAGGGACAACAAAGAGCCAGCAGTGCCAATCATCCACGAGGATTTGGAGCTCCCAGCACTACCTACCATCGTAACACATACTTTACCTCCCAGCCACACTGCCAGGCGCCCCACTGGTCAGCAGGTCCCTTTCCCCCGACGCAGGCAGTCCCCGGGGCCGGTGGGGCTGCACAGGGACCCAGGCTCCTTCCCAGGCAAGCAGGCGCTGCCAGGCGCCCGCAGCAGCCGCTGAACAGCGATGCGGCAGAGCTGCGCAGTCTCCATGGTCTCCATGGTTTCACGTCCCTTCAGAAACAGATCAACTCGCATCATCTTTGTTTGAACAAGTCTCTCAGCTTTCCTGTCAGACGCGGTGCAGCGTGTGTCGCGCTGGCCAGTGCTGCTGTGCACAAAGGCAGCAGCACAGCATCTGACTTATTCAAGTGAAAAAATTCAATCGTCAATAAAACTGAAGGACAGAGACCAGGGAGAGCAGGGAATACAACCAAGCCCACAAATTGCTTTGTTTTTTCTGGCACTAAAAATCCCTTCCTCAACAGTCTCTGGCAACTCAGTCAGCCATCCTGTACTTAAAGGCTCTTGCTGGATGGGCAGAAGGATAATTATTTCCTTGCTCTGTATGATCATTGTTATTCCATGTTTGTTTGAGGTCAAAATGGTCACAGCATTCGATGTACACAGAGATGCAAAGCGTGTGTTTCATCTATACCAACTGCTTTAATCTCCACTTGCATTCAGACATCCATGTTTCTCCTGGGCTATGTCCCACTGCCTTATTTAGCTGTACTGCAATCCTGAGCTAGAGGAAGGCAGCAGCAAACACACCTCGTTCCACTGCTATTGGAATTTAAATAGAAATTTTAACTGTGCAATAGTTAAACACATTTTTACAAACACTATTTCTTTGGAGGGAGAGATTTTAATTTACCCCAACCTGCTGAAAAAATTCAGACAGAAATACGTGCTGTGTTTCCCTTTTCTAAAGAAATACCCACACAAATACATTGAACAGAGCCCCAAATGCTAGGTTTTTCATGTCAATAACCCCACAGATCTGTTACACAGCCTAACCAGTGTTCTTGAGAAGTAAAGAAGGAAGAGTGAAGGAACCAAACATCTCAAAACCACACTGGGAGGACACAATGAATCTGTCTTTTTCTGGCCAGTTTGGCTCTAACACTTGTCTTTCACAGCAGTAACTGGAATTGTTGCTACCCCACAAGAACATCATAACAAAAAGTACGACCTGGACACAGACTGGTTTAAATATGTTCTCCCAATTGCAATAGTATCAGATGGCAGTAATTTTGGACCAGATTTTGATCCCCTTATTCATGCTGGCAAGCAGTCACCTCCACAAATAGATCCACTGACTCCCATGTTAGTAACTGATTGTCAGTGTGAGTAAAAAGATCGCAGTCCTTTACCCCACCTCAATATTTGGGCTGTACCAGGAGAAAAAAAAAAAAAAAAAAAATTGAATTTCCAGCGAAATGATTATTTTTCAAAGACTCAGTAACATCATTCACCTCCTGAGAGGAACCATGTGCATCCCTGCACAAAAGGAATGCCTCATTTACCTACACAATGTCCAGACTGTAACTAAAATAATGAATACCAAAAGGAAAACGTGCCACACGCCCTGAGTGCTGACCTCACATTCAAATACTCTCTTAACAAGGCAGGGACTACAGACAGCTTCCCAGCATCATTATACAGGTACCGAGAGAGCGCCCGTGAACAGCACCATAGGTATGCAGTTAGGAGGGTTCAGTTACACCAGCAAGAACCAAACACTGGAGATTTAAATGTGGAATGTAAATCCACTGCCATGAACTCACTGATTGATGAGCCCTTTTTGTACCACACAGAGCCATGAACACCCTTTCCACTAGCATGTCCTGATTATGTGGTATCTGGAGAAAGCCCAAACAATTTAGTATTCACCAGGCCTGTGACTCTTGACTTGAGCAAACTCTGGAGTGGGAAGCCTTAGCTAATGTGTTATTAGTTAATTAGTATTAGGTAAAAGTACTTTGCAGTGCCAGGACACAATTACAGGTGGTGGCCGAGTCTGGGGAGCTAATGTCTCTTCTGTTGAGAGTGCCTGTAGTCCTCAGGAATAGCTGAGAAACTGAGGGATGGAGGTAAGAAAAGCAAGCAGCTTTGTCAACCCCAGGGATAACAAAAAATATCACAATTGAGCCTCTGAACAGTATGAAATTGGCTGAAAAAATATCAGCTTTGGAAATACTTTTATTTGCTCTGGGTTTTGAGTCTTTAGGAAGCCATCACTTCACTTTTCCAAGCGTTCCTCTACCACCTGGAGGTTAGAAATTTCATTAAAAAATACAGGTGAAGGTGCTCCTGCAATCATTTGACTTCAGCCTTTAACCCTGCAAGAAGATCCCCACAATGCTGAGGGTAAGACTGTGATTAAAAGGCAAGGTTTGTGCTGGTCTGAAGAGGGGAGATGTGCCTCCAGCCTGCAGTCCAGGCATTACAAAACATAATCACTACCTCATTACTATTAGTTTTACTAAAAGCCGCTTGTGTCCTTTAGGCAACTCTTGCAAGAGTCAGAGACTTGGGAAGTGCAGCGCACAGGAGCCAAAGGCTCTCCAGGATGCAGCCTGGGGGGAGCACTACAGTGGGGTGTAGCTGAGCCCACAGCCTCGGGTCCACCTGCCGCCCCAGCCCTTCCCACCCCCACTACCTGGCATCTTTTAAGCAGCCGCTCACGGTGGCAGAACCAGGGGCATGAAGTATGTCTGTGAGATCAGAGCTCTGAACTCCCATTTTTCTTGTCTTTTTGCCTTCACGGTGCCTTCCTACAAGTTATTTTGGAACCATCGCTCTCTGGGTGCAAGCCTTGGGCAGCACCCAGCCCCCCAGCTCTAGGGGGGCAGCAGGATGCCCACAGTGTGCAGAGCGGTGTGCTCTCAGCACCCACTCGTGGCCACATCAACTTCCCCAGCTGGGCTGGCCCGCAGGTGGACAGCAGTGTGCAGGCAGCGCCTGTGCTGCACACTGAGCAGGAGGCAGCCCCTCATCTTCTGACTGAAGGTAAATGATTTTAAAGACCATAAACTCATCTATGACAGTGTCTTTCAGCAGACCTAGACATTCTGCTGAGTTCACACGTGTGAACAATAGGACCACATCCCAGTTCCACAGGCACCTGTTGGTCTTTCTCGACCTTCCTTTCTACAGAGGAGCAGTTCAAGTCCGCGGGCTGGAAGAGCTCAGCAGCCTCTGGCAGATTCCTGGTCTGGATGTCCAGCAGATCGTGGCTGGAGGCAGTCAGCCCTGTACCCCAGGAGGTCAGGCTGCTCGACACCCACTGGAAAACCCCCACTTGCTCTTTCCCGGAGTGCCCTGTGTCTGATGAAGACGTATCTTCTAAAAAGAGACCTGGTCTGGCTTTGGGGATGCCAGGAGATGGAGTGTCCCCTCCTGGTCCTAGAAGAGAACTGCACTACTGGTAAAATCTAAGAAGAGGATTTCCCTGTGAAATGCTGATTCTGCAGCAGAAATGCCCAAGGAGAAGTATCTGGATCGGGATGTGAATTTCTTCAAACTTATCAGTGCTTTTATCTCAAACTGACCTTAGAGCTGTCTCTCCATCTCTCTTTACATGCTAGTAAAACTCCACTTTTCCCATAAAATGGAATTAAAAGCATCCAAGATTCAGTTAAAGAGTGAGGTCAAAACCTGAGTGCCGGGGTTGCATAAGTCAGAGCAGAGCCAGCTCCTCATGTGGGTATGACAATGTTATCTGTGATTATTTCTGTGGAGTTGGTGCTGCCAGGAAGGACACCAAGACTGTTGGCAATATTCCAGCACAGGGTCTGAAGTATCTGCAATTCTGAAAGGCTGCAGAGCCCCATGCTGTTCTAGCACGCTGAACTCCACCTCCCAGCAGTTACAAGCACGTCACATAGAGAAGAAAGAGCCATATGAATGTCACCAGACACAAGGCCAATATCCTATGGGACTTTTTAGCCACATAATGTGTGACTGACCTAACTCTGCAAGCGTTTGGTCCTTTCATGGAGAACATGCTTGAAGTTCACAGACATATCCCCTATCACCTTCCTCTTAAACCTCTTGCTACCTCAGATGGACCTTACAGCCAGTTTTCTCACTCAAATACCTATCTGAAGATATGAAAGTGTTACAGGGTTTTCCAGCCTGAACATGGGCAGTACCTGCACCATGCACTTCTCACACTCACCAGCCCCTGACTGTGGGGTGAGGTACTGGGAAGGCATGTCACAGGAGAGGGTCAGGGCACATTTTCTTCCTGACCACACGAGCCACAGCAAAGCCTTCATAAGGCAAACAGCCCCAAAACACATGCACTGTGCCACAGAGAGACAAGGGGAAAGGAAGCTCTAGGAGAAGCCTCTATGGGGGAGTCGACTGCAGCTCCCCAGAGGTTACGTTTTGGGAGAATGGGTTGAGGCTCAGCACGCAGCACGGAGCTAAGGCACCTCAGCAATGTCAGAGCAGAGCCTGTGCTGGCTGGCTGCCTCTCACACCTGGGGATTTGTGTCACTCAGCGGCTCCTGTGACAGCCCAGCCCGGCTGCTGGCCATGTGGCAGAGCCTTGGCATGGGAACTGCACAAGAATGGGTTCTGACTGGAGCAGGGAGGCTTGTGCAGCTCCAGAGGCATGGAAACAGCAATGGCTGTTAAAGGTGGCTGATGATTAACCAATTCCTGTGCCCGTTCCCCCACTCTGCAACCTTCCTTTCTGTTGTGGTCACAGTGAAGTAATACTGATATGAACTCAGAGCTGACACAAACATACAAGACCATAGGAACTTGCTCTGGAGCAGTCTGTAGGTCCCTTCTCTGGAAGATCATATCCCAGGCAGGATCTGCCCTAAAACCCACAGTATGCAGAGTCTGCAAAGTGCACATCAACCCTCATGAACTTCAAATAAGTCAGTGGGACTGTGCAGATTTCAAACAACTGTGAAAGGATAACCAGGCTCCCACTGTTTAGCGAGCCAAAACACATTACGCAAACAGTCTGATTCTGCTCTCACATCAATTTTGCATCATTCCAGCTCCTGGTTTCAGCAGTTCCTCTCAGCTGACATCCATGAAAGTGTTGGAACAAAAATCATTCTAATAGTATCTTTTCTCATTCAGTTGTTTCTCTAGAGTAAAATCTGTATCAGTGCAGGGACCAGTCCCACACTTCTGTTCTAGACACATCCTGAGCACTGAAATGCAACTCAAAAAGATGGCACGGGGTACGCACGGGTCAGCACTGCGATGCCTCTCGCCCCCGCTCCAGAGCCCCCTGCAGCAAACCCCAGGGGAAGGGAATGATATTAACAGAAGATTACCCCTTCACTGGTTTTCTGCAAATCTGAAGAAGTGTTTCTTGTGTCATTGCCTGCGTCCCCAGCATCAGAGCTGCTCTTATTTTCTTCCTCTTTGCAGTCCTTATCATCTTCATCTCCAGGAGATTTCCGTGACTGCTTGGAGGATTTCTACAAGGATCAACAACAAAGTTAAAAAGTAAAAATGAGTTTCAGTCACAGAAAGAGACTTTTTAAATGTTCGTGGGATGCTGTCTGATCACGTGCTTCCCCGTTCAAGGTGAATATTGGGAAGGAAACGTGGGGTGAGATGTGTTTTTCAGGTGAATTAGCTGGAGTTACTGCCATCAATGAAACAAAAGGACAAATTCTGTGTTCAACACAGGTTGGCAGCACAATTGACTGTAAGACAGACACAGTAACAGGAGATGGGTATTAGGGTTGGGTCACCTGTAGGTTTTGCTAGTTAATGAAACAGATGGTGCCAGCTTGACAAAAGTTTTGATTAAACACAGAGATGTAAAATGAGAATAACATTAGCAGAACTGCTTTCCATACTTTTTTTTTAGTGCTGTCAGCTTTAATATATTAACATTAAAGCCATGTGGAACCAATACATCTTTTCTGTTCCCTTTATGTTATGCAATTCTACAGTACAAAAGGATAAATTGTGGCATTAAGCCACCATTTTCCTAATCCCCTGTTTGCCCAGAGTCTTCTGGAAAGAAGATGGTAGACCAGACCTGAATTTCTAATGTAAAATACACAAAGGGGGTGAAATTATTTAATACATTTTGTTCAGCGGATGAACCACAAAAACTCCCACTCTCCCCCAAACTGAGCCTGGATCAGATTGTTTGCTTGCTTCTTTCCATTTCGTTTAGATTTCACTTTCGGGGCAGAATAACATGAATGTGAATGAACACCACTGCCACACTTGCTGCAGTTTTTGAAGCAAAGTACAGACCTGGAGGCACACACAGAACTAGAGGAAGTGACTTTAATGTTGCTCCTTTCACCCAAGTGACTGGTGAGAAGCATATCTGAACCCAAAGATGTCACTACGTGGGTGATTATGTTCACCAGCCATTATGAAGCAGAGTAAGAGACACAACTCCTAGCTTCCTCATCTATGCTGTTACTTAGATATTAACGGGTCAGTTAGGTACTACAGTGTGGGCCTCAATCTATAAATCTATAAATCGAGTGCCCTGCTCCCTGTTTAGTGAATTAGTTCTTCCTCCCTCCCATTCTGTATCCTGAAGTATTTTACTCTCAGCTACAACAGGAGCAGCTGAGCATGTCTCACTCTGGCCTGTGTTTTAGCATGGCATCTGGGCCAGTCATGCTGGAGACAGGAGAGGGAAGCTGGAATTCTTCCAGACAGGATCCAAACCTGAACACAAGTCTCACAGGAGGCAAATGCTTAAGGCTCTTTTTTTGCTCTTCATGGGAAATACCTACCTAAGATGACCAAACCTACCAAGCCACATTTTCATGGATTTCCATTCCAGCCCCTCTCAGATCTTTCCCATGCTTCCACCTCCTTCTCTAAGTGTGGGTGTTTGAACAGGGCACAGTATTCAACAGGGCACAAAAGCAAGAGCACTTCCCTTTGCCTGTTTGAACACCATCATTTTGGTACTGGAAGCAAAATGCTGCAGCAGGATGAACCAACCACCATGAGGTGGCTAGTATTGTAATTATAAATGCACATGGGTAACAATGGGAAAGCTCAGAAGATAACCTTTGAAGTGTAGGATTTTTTCCGTTTTGAGCCTGCTTTTTCATTCTTTCTTTTTCCTTTTCCATCCTCTTCTACCCGATCACCTTCCTCCTCACTGCTGGCATCTGCTGTATTTCCTCCTTCTCCTTCAGTTTCTGATGAGCTCTGTTGCTGAATTGCCTTTAAAATAACAATAGCAATAATAGCATAAACAACAAAAATATCACTAAAATCTATTACTTCTTTTGTTCTGTATTGAAGGCAGAAATACCAGTATCAGGCAGCTTACGCTTTAATCACTACAGTCGGGAAGAGCTCAGGTTATTCTTGCAATTATCAAGAGAAAGGGCTGCAGAAGCAATTTCACCACTTGGAAACAGTTATCAGATGCAGATTCTGGGATAGCATGTTCTGAAGGGTTTACACAGAAAGAGAAGATCTGATAACAAAAATGTGTTTGCTGAAGATCTGAGGCTTGCTCAGAGCAGAGACCAGTGTCGCATTCTACTTTGGGCAAACTATAGGAACTTTTAGCCTGTGGCTGCAGTAGGAGAGACTCATTCAGGAGAGAAGATGGCTGTTACACCACCCCCCCACACAGGGCAAGATCTCTGTGTTAGGAAAAAGCAAACACTGACCAGAAGGCTGAGAGCTCTCTGACAGTCCATCTCCCACAGACTATTCAGTAGATTTTTCAAAATCCCCAAGTGTATGCAAAACATCTGTAGGGCTGAAAATCTGAAACAGGAACTGAGAGGGGCAGCAGCTTGTCTGCAGGTGGTCCCTTCTCTGGCTTGTAAGGTTTGGCACTAATAATGTAATAGGTGCTCGCCTTCTTTTGTAGGTGATTTCTGCCTTCAAAGGACCACTTTTTTTTAAATGAGAAAAGTTCTTTGGCTTTATAAAGCCCACCAACCACTCTCCCCCTCCAGCTTCACTGATTTTTTGCTTTGGACTTCCAACAGGGAGAGCTGTTGTACAGCTGCTACTATCTCTGAGCAGCAGCTTAAACCTCCTCTTTCTCACCCCTCACAGCTTTGGCACTGGTGTGCTATGTGTTATACATTACCAATGTAAAAATCAAAAGTGCAGTGACCTTAAGGTCTTTGTAAAATACACTGAACCTGATAGAAAAATAAACAACAGAAAGAATAAGTCAGAAATTATTCATGTTTATACCAGAGTAACTAATACCTTCCATTTTTAATTCAACTAAATCTGCTGCAGAATTTTCCACTTCACCACCCCAGAATGCAGAAAGCAAAGGGCTCTGCAGTATGCTTACAGTTCAATTTGTCACAGAGTGCAAGACCACAGCTGTCTTTGCATTACACAATTCCAAAAAGTGTGAAACTTTCTAGTTACACCAATGCCAGGACCTTCCGCATCACTCATACAATGTTTACATTGACAAGAAGTCTTCAAAGAAGAAAAGAAAGATAAGGAGGAACAGAAGTGAAAGTCATTTACCTGATATCCAGTAAACTTTACTCCAGGGTTGTTTTCTATTTCCCACAGGCCTTCATTAAATCCTTTTCGCTTGTTTGACTTTCCAAACTTATCTTTATATTCTTTATATGGGAAAAGGTCTTTGGGCCCCAGGAATGCGCTGCATTTTAACAAAGGTAACATTCAAAAGAGAACTTAAATTCTTCCTCTTCAAAAAAAATCCCTACATTAACAATGCAAATATTTTCTCTATTCTGCTCATGCCATCATTTTTTCCAGTTTTCTTTATTTGTTTGTTTATTAATTTAACATACTGACTTTGAGTTACTGCTGTGAGCCTGATTTAATGTACTGGCTCACCATCCTGATGTTTGATGTTGCAAAATCGTGCTGGGTCTCTCTAGAAAGAACTAAACCAAATCTCATTTATTATGTTAACTACTGCTGGAAACTGGCACTTGAACAGTTTATGAAAGGGATTATATGACGTAACTGCCTGCGATAGCAAGGGACCAAACCTCCAATCCTATGTGTTACACATCCAGAAAGGCCTAGAAATACATGAAAAGTTACAGCATGTAATGAGTGCCTAGAATCTGTGAGCCAAAACTTACTACTACTGGACAGAAAAAGCAGAGGCATTTATATTATCTATCCTGCAAATAAGCCTGGGACTGTCCTTCTTGGAGTAAGGCCCCACATGCTACAGTCGGTGCTAACACAGTAACAACGTTCTCTTTCCCAAAAAACTTGTAATTTCATATAAGACAAGAAACAATGGGTGAATATAGGCAGATGAGTAATACAAGGAAACAATGAGACACACAGGGTGCTTGTGGCCAAATTGTTTTTTTAGACAGCACAGCAGAGGAGAGATTTTGTGCTGTGCTGCTGCATAAGTCAGCTATGCACTGGGCCAATTAATTTCAGGCACAGGCAGCACAATGCAGGGAAAAATAATCATAAAAAAAGAGCTGTGATTTATGCTATTTTTCCTACATACTTTACAGGAAGATTCTAACTTCTTACATAAAACTGAAGAAACAGTAATTTCCTTTTTGTTGGGTACCTGTATGTAGTGTATTTACTGTGCTCTGTACCATGGTACAGAGGGGATGCCTAATCCTAAATTAAATTAAAAACAGCAAAGGCAAAAAAAAGAACACCCAACTTCATTCCCACAAGGAAGATTCTATGTCACCAATGACCGGAGCTGAGCAAGTCACAGTGTCCTTCACTATCATCACTGTCCTACTTTCCTGATGATCTTTGCAATTAATATTAACTCTGTGGTCTCCATTACCAAGGCATCTTGGAGCTCCAGCATTTACAACACACTTATTGTCATAAGAAACATCACTTTAAGGTTAGGATGTTGCCCCTTTTTGCAGACAGGCTTCTGAGGCACAGAGATTTGCCCAAGATCATACTCAAACTGACAGCAGAATACAGAGCAAAACCCAACTCTTTTCAGTCTCAGTCTAACACCTTCACCACACGATCGTATTTCTTCCTTGCTGCAAACATTATTTCAGATTAATGCCTGATTTATGTCCCAATTTCTCCCAGCATTTATGAATGTGGAAAGTTTCATTCACTTCAATCATCCCAGTGGCCAAGAAGTTGGGCAGTACAGAGCCAAGTGGTGGCTAAAGGCATCAGATGACACATCTCTGGGGAAAGAGTTTCCTTTTAACAACACAGGAGACAGAATGGTATCCACACTCAGTCGTTTCCTTGAGAAATATCTCAATTATACCATTACAAAGCAAATAATGCATCTCTACCTGAAAGCCAAACAGTGATTTCCAAGCTAACAGATGTCTCGTTAATATTAAAGGCTACAGCAGAGCAAGGGATCTGAATAAATTGTTTATCTATGCTTTTGCTAATACTAGAAGATGTCACCTTGTTGCCAAAAATACATACAAACAGTTCTTATACAAATAACAAAGGAAAACTGCATGAAACTTACCAAGAGCTACTTTTTTAGCTCAACAGTAATGTATGGAAATGTTTCTACAGCCCTTTATGTATAGTAAACACTGAAAAATTGGCTACATCTTGGTTTGAGATATGCTCATTGCCACTGGGAGAGTGTAACAGCTTCCACTGCTCTGCTGTAAAACTAAGGAGCTGCAATCTACAGTTCATTTTTAAAAGTTATGCTTTTTAAATGATTAAGGTAGTAACTACAAACTGTTTCCCTGTTTCAGATGTTACAGGCAGATCATGGGCTAGCAGCATCCAAAACAAGAGATGAGCAGTTTGGGATTCATTCATTTCAGAATAAAAGTGGTCTGAGGTTTTTCTCAAAATATTTCTCAAGAAAAATGCTTCCATTAAAAAAGAAAAAAGTTCCTGATTTTAAACCACAAAAACTTTATTCGAACTTTATTCTTTTTATTTTGTGACACTAGTAGTAGATCACAATGTATCAAAGTATCAGGTTGTTTCATTATAGCAATGGGAAGAAATATTTAAACTAAGAAAGGCTATTTTGATATTTATTAAACAGAAACTGCCTTTAAGGATTTTTAAAATAAAATGTGATGTATATGCTATATGCTATGGGCATTATTATGTTCTGGAAAACTGTTAAAATTAAAATATAAATAAATTTTAAATAAAGCTTCTAGCCTCTAAAGTTGCATTTTAAATGTCATCAAAATTTCATTTTTTTCATTTTTCCTTTTTTTTTAAGGAATTCTAGAAAACATGTCACTTGGAACTGGGGAAGGAGAAGTTTCAGAATGCAAACAGTTGATGCCAAATGGAAACAGTGATTTATTTAACTACCTCAGACACAGTTTGAAACAGACACACGTACATTATGATCTCACAATACTATAGCAATGACTAGGAGACCTAACTTCCTCACTCTGTTCTGAAGCCTTTCCCTATCAGCTCAGCCAGCTCAATTCTTCCATCACTTCTGAGAGCTCCATCTTACAATATCCCCAGCACAAACCTCACAGGAATACAGATATTTTAAAGCTATGTGAAAACTGCCTGAGACTCTGGGGTCTGCCTCCTTTCATTTTACAAAGTACCCAGTGAGTTCTCACACAGGACACGAACCCAAATGTGCCTCCATCCCACAGCCTGACCTCTGCTATCATATATGTCCAAGAAAAAAAAATATTAATGCCCCTGCCTCTGAGTTCAGATGACTCTTTAGTAAAGTTACACCAGCACTTTCTCTATGGGAAACACAGGCGCTGGCTGTTACTTATACTTACACCCTGGTATGCCATCCATGCAGCACTGCTACCTACTTTCAGGTTTCATTTCCATGTGCTGATACAAATGAGTTGGGCTCACAGGAGCTATCTCTATGCTCTCAATGGCTTCGGTCAGGACTTGTTCCAATAAAATCAGTGGAGATGACACTAGTTGCGGTGGAAGAAGATACTTTAAAAGGAAAAGATTGTGTTGATTCACTTACGTTTCATGAGTCCCAAAAAAGAAGATGGGGTATTTATTTGCTGGAGGCTTCACGGCTCCCTCAGGGAGTTCATCAATCTGTGAGAGAAATGGAAAAAAGGATTATTCCCAACTGTGGTGTCCCTCATCCAAGAATCTCTACCTAGCCATGGAAGCACTCCTGCAAGTACCCCACACCACTGTGTGCCAGACTGGGGAAGATGGCTGCTGAGTTTTTAGGCAGCCAAGTCAGTATATGACAGCACCACCACAGGGAGATGACAGATGACCAAGGGGCAACCAAAAGTTTTAATGATTTCATGGGTATTATAATACACAAAGGCAATAAAATCAAGTCTGCTTAATTTAAGTGTTAACTTCAGGTGCTGCCTCATCAAAGGCACCAAAGCCCAGAGGGTAATCCTGTCTGTCTCAGTCACCTAAATAACCTCTGCAACAAACAGGGAACAGATGGCATCTCTCAGACTCTGCGACTAAAAACCAGGCATCTCCCATTGGTGCTTCCTGGTGGCGATGGTGGTACCCAGTGTAAAATGCATGTCACACACCAGGGAGCAGGGTCTGGGACTCTCCTTCCCCTGCAGCATCCTAAGAACTGGTTTTGGACACCACTCCCCTCTGTGCTCCATCTCTTCTTCCACATGCTATCCATGGCCTCATATTTATCAAGACACAGCCGCAGAGCAGCTAAGGGAGGAATGGTGAGGGTGCTCTCCTGAGGTATGTCCGGGATGGGGACAAACTCTTCAGACTGAGCAGTGCCTAGACCCCATCTTCCAACGGCTCAGCCAGAGCAATGGTCGGGAGGTGGGAGGTTAGGCCCATGACTTAGTCTTGTCCAAATACTTTTCAGTCCCCTGCAACAGAAATAACAGAATCCAGGTGCCTACCCACATAAACCAGAAACACAGCACTGCTTTAAATAAGGCCTAAGTGCCTGCTTTCCCAGAAACGGCACTTCTGAGCATATGTGGTGTCTAAAATTAAGTGTCCAGAGAACTCTCTGGCTAAGAGGGAGACTAATGAATCTAGATATCTATAGGGCAACATCAGAGAGCAGGTGAATGGCTTGATGCCTGGGTTTTAGGCAACTCAATCTCAACATAAGCACGTTGAATCCTGCCAAATGTCACTGGAACTGAGAGCAAAGTGCTGACATACCAATGCTATACAAAATCTGCTCCTCAGCAGAGCACGGGGATGGAACCTGCATGTTTTCACTCAGGAGGCCAGGCCACATGTGCTTTCCTTCTCTTTTCCTGCTGAAGGACCCCAAACACTGAATTCTTGTTGATTAATAAACACCAGATTGTTTTCAAAGGATGTTCTCTTACACTGTAAAGCATCTGCTGGCTACGTAGCTCTCAAAGGAATATGAGCTTTTATAAGAATTAAAGTCCTTTTGGTCTTTCTGCAAGGACAGCCATCGGGGGCACAGAAACCAGAGCCACATACGGAGCTGTACCATCCCAGGATTCCTTTCTGTGAAAGAAATGGATGCCTATCATTTAGGTCTAAGTGGAGCATTCTGTGAAGCTACAACCAAATCAGGGCATATGAGAGCACTTCCAAACCATTCTGTGTCTCTCTTCTGTGGCATGACTCAGGGCTGTGGATGGTGGGGCTCTGGCACTGTGCACTCACTGCCCAGCATGATCTGTGATGGTCAGCGGTGTCACATGCCTCACGGGCACAGCAATTACATAACTTCTTTTACTTAAAAAAGCTAATGAATTGATAAATAAAAGGAGAGCACACAGAAGAAATATACATACTGGTGGAAGATGTAAGCATGCATTGACTTTTAGCTCAGCTGCAAGAAGGAAGCAAAGCAACATGACACACTGTTCAGTGTCCTCTTCATCACCAGGAATACACAGATGAAAGACAGCCACAGATACTTTTTTAGAACTCATTATTTTCTGACATTAACTATTTGCTTTTAAGTAAGTGCCCACAATGTGGTTATTTGCTCATTAATTCATGATTTAAATACAGGTAAGTAGACTATAATGGTGATAAAAAGACTGCAGGGGAAAACCACTGCAACTCACTTTACAAACTGATAGCAAGTCAGGGAGATGGCAGGACCCGCTCTGCAGCACATTTTATGCCTCCTTAAAGATATAAGTATCTCTGTGTCAGATAAAAAAAGGTTGTGCTGGCAGTGTACCAAGTACAAGGGTAATGCACCTCAACTGTCTGGATGCCACAGCCATCTTCCTCTTTATTACAGCAAGAAAGATGTCCAGAGAGATACTAGACCCCAGAAAAATGTGGACTCCTGTGGTAGAGATGAACAATGTCTGCTGGTACTTGAGTGTGAATCTCTTTTGGCCGCTGGAAACACAGCCCCAGCTCTGGGCCACGTTACAGAACAGTTATGGTCTCAGCCCTTTAAGATTTTCTCATGAAATAAAGCAAACAGCTGTAAATGATCAGTAAAGCAGAGGAATGAAGACATGCTTAGTAGGGAAAGCTGATCAGAAGGGAATGGGGATCTTACATCACACAGTGTGCTATGCTCCAAAGCAGCAAGGATCTTCTCCTAAGCAATATCCCAAGTGGAGTTAAGCCCCAGGTTGTATTCCCAGCACTTTATACCTTTAGCTAAGGAGCAGCACCAAATCGACAAAGGACAGCACACACATCTGTCACGCAGCTCACCTGCTCCCCATTTCGTGACATGTTTCTTTATTCATCCAAGTCTCCCCTCTGACTAGGAATCATCACAGGAAACCATAAAAAAGTTTTCCATAGCTTTTGAAAGTTGGCGTACACATACAAACACATGCAGTATAAATCTGTGCTAAACAGTTCAAGGATAGACTGTTAACGCTCCCACTCTAACATTTCACTGTGCAGCTGAGGTCAAGACTTTTCCTGCCTTCACTGATTTTGCTGCAAGCTCCCCAGCTCTCAGGCTTATGTCGCTAGTACTGTAAATGAGGTTGAATATAAAGTGACAGTGCTATCTTATGGCCATTTAACTCCGTGGCAAAAACTCCAGGGAATTTAGTGAAGGAAGAGACCCTCTGCCATCAGGAAAGATCTCTTCCCTTTTTACCTGTTCCACACGAATCCCTGCATTAGAGACCGTTAGGGGAGAGCTTTGCACAATCCACCCATTCCCAGCAAAACCACCTTAGCCCTCTGCAAATACCAACCCCCTAAGTGCTTGTTTAGCTGCAGCACAACCCCAGCACTCCTTGATGACTACTGCTGGTTTGTAGTAACAGAAAGCAAGCAGTACAAGCAACCATACTGCAGCTCCCTGCTGCTGCACTCAGTCACAATTTATTCCCATCCTACAAGATGTTTTGGTTAAATACAGGGAAGATTTGGATCTGATATTTTTGCCCATACCAGCAAGATCAAAGACAGAGGGGTGGGGGAAGAGAGAGAGAGTGTGTGAGCTTGTGAGCACAAGAGCGAGAAAAGCATCACTGCTTCGAACCAGGAACAAAAGAGATAAGTGCACCCATACTAGGACACAGTGTTGTAGTCACAGAAACCTCACTAATGACTAAAGCATCTGTCTATCAGGGAGCCAGACTGCCATTGCATTTTACTCTTGGAAGGAAACAAACAGATTCTAAAGTGCCCGTTATAACCTGCAATCAAAGGGGAGATTCATTCCCTCCCCGAACCAGAGCAGACAGTGGACTGGAGCTTGCTGTCAGAGATCAGTGAGAGCAGTGCATGGCGTGCAAATCTGATATGTGCATCAGCAACATCATGGGCAGCCGCCTCAATTATGGCTAAAATTAAAGCAGGTGGTTTCAGATTTCGAGTTTTATCCCCTTTGCTCCCGTTGCTGTCATCTGCTTAATGAATAACAATTGCTTTCTTTTTGTACAACCTCAGCAGAGCTGCACTTCCCAGCATTTGTTTGCCAACCAAGCAGCAGAGCTTTAAAGACGTAACTGTGGGTTTGGTTTTTTTCAGTAAACAAATGCCAGACTTCTAGGGTCAGGAACACTGAACAGAAAATGCAGCCCGGACCTCTGAAACCAGAGCAGGGCTTTATCAAATGGTGTTGCTAGGGACTACCAACGTGCAAGCAAGAAATCCGTCTCCTTACATTGTAGTTTACAGGCTTGGATGTATATGCAGCATGAATATTTTGCTCTCACTGGTGCTGACTAATTGCTGACTTCTCAGGTAGTGTTTCCAACGGGCTGGCACTACTCACACTGCAACACTTTCTTCTCTGTTGCCATGAGGTTAGGGACCCTGGGAGAAAGACACTGGCTGAATGGGTTGGACTGGAGCTGGAGAGCCATAGCCCTGCAAAGAGGACAGCGCAGAGCTGCTCTCTGAGAACAGTGGCTCCCAGAAGCACAAATCATCCCCGTGCCTGCCTCTGGGATAACGTGGCATATTCCAGGCAGGCGGAGGAGCTCCCTGGGAGGGCTGGTGCAGAACCAGAGGAAGCTGCACCCCCCGGGTGTTCTGCTCTGCAGAGCTCTACATTCTCTGCAAAATGGGAAACATGTCTCTGAGATGCAGAGCAAACGGCGAGCTTTGTCTGCCTGCCTGGCTACGTAAAGCAGCTTTCTGCGGAGGCTTACATTATGGCAGCAGTCAAGAAAGGGGCAGTTCTGCCCGTCAAGGCAGAAGGGCATCCCAAACGCATCTTCTTCCGCTTGGAGGGACAGCAAGTGTCAAGTTGTATGGCTATCACAACATCTGTGCTGGGGATAAGCACAGAAGCAGGAATTCCGGGCTGCCGGGGTGCCTTTCTGACCAGACCCTATTCCATTATGTTCCAAAAGAATTTTACAAAAAAAAAAAAAAAAAAAAAAGGTATTGTGCAAAAATACCTATCAGGTCCCCATGTAGAGACAGGAAAGCTTCACCTCAGCATGCAGAGATGCTTATGTGGGCAGGGAAACCACAAGAACAAGCCCTTTTATTTTGCAAAAAGAGGGAATTAAAACTGCAGAGCAGTAATCACCGATTGTTTTGACATACTGTAAATGCCTTTGATTGGCAAAAGCACACAGAGGCATTGCAGAGATCAGTATCTCCTACTGAAATCCCTGGAGTCACTGCACAGAGGTCGAGCAAAGGCCTATAGTATTTTTGCTGGAAAGTGGTTCAAGTTGTTTATTATTGCCCAACACATGCAAGCAGCCTGATCTTTCTCAGTTAGCTTATTAGAAATACTCTAGATGGATAAAAGCAATACTCTTCAAAATCCATTATTAAAACAGGGTATTTTGCTTTTCTACAATGTTTTTATTCAGATGGATTTAATACACTTTTTAATAGATAATGCTACTGGGACTCAGCAGTATGGCAGCATCTTTTCTAAACCATTATTTAAAATGTACAATTTCTGAAAAATGTACAATATTATTCCCCCCCCCCGAGAATCCTAAAGTATAAAAAAGAAAAAATAAAAAAGAAAGCAAGCAAAAAATACTCAACCTCCTTCAAGCTAAAAACTGTAACTCAAATTCTGTAGTACTTAAATGGAACAGCAATCCAACTAACACTGATCGGAGACAGCAGACTTTTTCTCTCATTTACAGGGACTATACGACATTTGAAGCAGAGCACAACTCCCTCCCCGGTGTACACTAGAACTCCTAGTGTGGAATGCTGGCATATGCACTTTTTCACCCATTAAAAAAGATAACCCTGTGAAGGGGAGACTAGAAGCAGAATCCAAGTTAATAAGGTGGAATTGCACAGCTACAAAAGTAAAAATTAAAAAAGTCTCTGGGCATGGAAGAGTGCCACCAGCAAAAACAAAAAGCAAAACAAGATTAAAACCAGCAGAGCATACTTTTGAGCACTGCTGAAAATGGCTGAAGGGTATCCTGCAGACAGCCAGAAATGACAATATAAAGACATCAATCCTCCTTTTTTCTGTGCATGCTTGGGACTTTATGAGATAGAAGACAATGAAGGGTTAGTCGGAGTCCAAACAATGCTGGCAGGCACCATCTCACTAGGAAAGATCAGCAGTCTTGCAGCTGAGTTCAGCCCCTTTACATCCCTAATTAGCAGCATATTTTTAAGGCAGAAAGTTGAAATACACATTCTGCAGAGCTGCTTTAATCTCCGAGATGAAAATGGGGCCAAAGATTAGTTCTTTGACTGGTATCTATATGCATGACTCTGTAGATAACAGATCTATTCATGTGATTCAAGTCCTCTGCGAGCTTTGGTGGCTGGTGGACACAAGGCTGTCAGAGGAGGAGACAAAGCCTAGTCCTATATCTCTTGCTGGCCTCAGGGATGACCTTGGCCACGTCACTGCATCTCCTTCAGTCTCACTTTACAAATGGCACTGTCCTCTTTATAAAGCACTTGAAGTCCACTGCTAAAATGCTAGGTATGACCGCTAATAAATACTCCCAGCTCTGTCAGAGGAGGATTTCAGGTTGCCAAACTGCAGTCCTCCCAGTGAGCACACCCCAAAGTTAGCCTGCCACAAAAATGCTCCGTTTTCTCCAAATTTGTTTCCCTGCCACCGTTGAGAGAAGCAATTGTGCTACCACGGGGATTTTTTCCCCCAGTTTGTTCCCTGAGGAAAGGAAAGGAAAGGATGTGATCACACTATTCTCAGTCCGACTCTTAACCTGTAATAGCTCAGGGACACATCAGACAATTTTTCAAAGCCAGACAAAAGGAGAAAGGCCAAAGAGATATTACATTTCCCCATGTTTTGTGATAAATAGGCTGTCCATCAGAAGACAGACAGACAAGTAGCCCATATGCTGAGAGACAGCTTGCAATGCAGGCTCAACCAAAACATCAGACGGGATTCCACATACAGGCAAGCCAGAGAAAAATAAACTTCTTAAGTTTCATGGCTCACAACATTACTTTTTATTTGTGGATGGGTGGGGGAGAGGTAGTTAATTTTCAACAAATATCGCCAGCTCTGAGGCATTTTATGTTTGCTTTTCTTGTCTTCAACCATAGTGATGCTTGACTCTCCTTTGTCTAAATTATTCCTCAGATATCAAAATACCATGATGCGATGTAGATCCACCTGAGCAAACTGCAGTGAGCCCACTAACACCAAACGAAAGCAGTTTCTGATGAAAAAAAATCTGTTTATCCTACTTCATCATCTTAGTACAAATATTTCTGTCTTGAAATATAGAAGTGTGCAAGAAATGCACATACAAAAATGTGTTTGAAAGACGTACAGCAAATAAAAACTGAGTAACTAGTCAAGACATCAACAAATAAGTAATTTTAGGGACCGTGCATTCACAAACTGTATTTTTCTCCTGCCACTTTCTCTTCTCATAAGCAAAAGGGACACGAAAAGTCACACCATCTTCCTCCACAAAGTACTCAAACAAACCCTGCCACCTTATGCATCACATCTGCTAGAAAGGGTGGATAGGTGGTATGAGTATTCATTAGACTGAGGACTATTTTTTTGCCTTCCAACATTTACAGTAGAATTTTACTATTTCATTATTTTGTTTGTTTTAAGAACAAATGTTACATTCGTGACAGAGGGTTTTTTTGGCCAGTCAACTTGATCAAAACCTTTTCTATCAGATGCAGCCTGCCTAAAGCGTTGACATTTAGTCAAATACACATAACCAAATTTTATAACTCAAGGCTCATCTGTTCCGCATATCCAAAGCTCCATATTCCACTGTTCAAGCTTTTATTAAAAGAAGAGTTGCTAGTCCTTATATTCATATTGGCACACTTAAAGCCCAAAGGTAAGCAAATTTCAGAAAGACTGTGGTCTCCTAGACATGGCTGGCTTAATTTACTATCTCTTTTCCCATATAATTTACTTTGCCCAAAAGTCAGGTAAAAAACCTGGAATGGCACAGTATTTCCAGGCTGAAGAATACCGAGTTTCCCTGTGCAATATTTGGTCCAGCTTCCCACAATGTACACAAAACCCTGTTGACACTACAGCTTGCAGCTAAAATAGTTTTGAGTAAGGAAATGTGATCAATGGAGACTGCAGGTCCCAGAATACAAGCCTCTAGTTTCCATCAGGGTGAACACAAACATGCTAGAGACAAAGAAGGGAACAATCTGCTTCATTTGCCACAGCCTGCGGGCTCCTGCTAGGCAGGATTCAGGCTTGACACTCTGGAGGTTGCAACTATCATCTGGGCCTTTGGGTACAGAAAACCTTCCTGCTTGTCTCTTCTGTGACCTGTTTTGTTACCGTCAGTGGCAGCTAAGGAGTATATCAGGAGACTGAAACACTCCTGTCACTGAACAAGTGCCTGCATAAAAAAATGCTTACTGTTACATGGGCAATGAACACAAAAGCTTTGTCCCTTAAAAGCATGGAACCTTTTTAGTGTCCCGCAACCCTCTGAGGTTTGGGTGCAGCAGTGGAGATGAGAGTAGATCAGTGTTCTGGTCAGCCCTCCAGAGGGAATGGAGACACAGCCAGGCATGTATTTGGTGTCTTTATGAATGCTCTCTGTGGACCCACAGACCATGAACACTCATGGTCTTAAATACTTGGGTGTATGTTTACCTACTTGCAGCATTTAAGCAACTACTTTACAAGATAAACTTCTGTTTAACAGTCATAAACTAATTCACCTATGACCTACTCACCGTTCTGCACGCACTGTCTGCACCAGTTGAGCTGTGTACACAGCGCAGAAGCCACATGAACAGGTACCTGCTGCAGGCACCAAGAGTGATGGAGGTCACTGAATAGGCACTACATCCTGGTGCTAAAGGCTGCAGAAGCACAGGCACACTCAGAGCACCACATCATGGCACTTAGGGTGCATCACATGAAGAGGGTGGACAGCAGGGGAGAAGACTCAGTCTGGATTTTGGGACTATGGGTAAGTATAATCACCAGGCATCACTGGGACAGTAGCTCATTATGTTGCTGTGATGCAACTAGCTCGTACAACACCATGTACACAATCTTTGGGGAATGAGAAGCAATGGGATTTCATTGCAAAGCCGATGAAATGGAGTGATTTGCAATAATTTTTCAAAGGCAGGTTTCCCTGTTTGCTGAGAAACTGCAAACTCGTACCTGCAGCAGAGCTCAGCGCTTGTAGAAAGTCTCGGGTAGCTACACACCTAGAAACTCTGTACAGAACTGCCTCCATTACTCCTGCAGCCTTAGCCCCCCATCTGTGGTACAAAACAACCAACTAAACCAGCAGACTATTTTCCTAAGATGGAACTTTTGCCTATGTCAACTGGGTGGCTAAAACTGTGTCAAGAAAAGATTCATGGAGTCACAGCGGTCTCTGTGCAGCTCTTGGACCTAACTTTGGTATTTTTACAGGGTTTGCTCAGATTTCCAGGAGCTGTCATTACGGTGTCAAATACCTTCTTTGCAAAGTCCCTCTGTCTAGGTTAAACTCTTAGGAATTTTAATCTGTCTGTCTAAAGAGAGTCAGGAACAAGTTTTTCCAAGCCAAGTCATACTCCTCCCCACCTGCCTGTTTTTCTGCTTCCAAAACCTCAGAATGAGAGTTTTCATTTATTTTGACCAAAAATGTAATGTTGTTTAAATTTACTTAGTCCCTAAAAGATTAACAACATTATTTATCAAACTTAACATTTCCCTCAAAAAAAGAAAAGAAAAAAATCTTAGCCAACAGTTTATAGGAACAAAACTCTTTATATAAAGATATTCAAAGTACTCCATTATCTACATGCAGACCCACAAACTTAAATCCTAATTAGTAAACCATGTTAGAAAAAAATTTACTCAAATGAAATAATAAAAACATAAAAGACACAAAAGATACATTTAGAGCTGCAAGTGGCGTTAATGTCAGAGACAAGATGATGTACCAATACGGTAGTGACCAGACTTCCCAGAGTAGTATACTCATTATCTAAAAAATACATTTTACATCATAAACACTTAATAGGAGTGTCAAGCATATGAGTACTCTTTTTTAATTTGCATGGATTAATCATGGGCTTGAAGTAGCCTAGACATTTATATACCTGCAGGATTAAGGGCTACTTTATAGCATCCTTTCTTTCCAGCCAATAAATTAACTCGAATATGTGTATGAGATGTCTATTTTGTGTAACTTTCCAATAACCTCTCAGGATATGGTGTTTCCATGAATACAAGTTATCCACAAAACCTAGTGACTCAGCTGCAGTTACGTTACAGAAGTCACAACGTTTACTCTACAATCTGCTTTCTTCCAAAAGTCTCTGATTTTCTCCAATTTTCCTTCTCTAAACAACACCAAGGGCTTCTACCCATCACTTGCTCTCATTTCTGTACTGGACTTGGAGGGGTAATCAGAAAATTAATTTTAAAGGAAAGATGACTTTAAAAGGATACCGGCTATCAAGGGACAAATTACACGTGTGGAACTGTAATAGCTGTTTTCCTGCATACATTAAATTTTTAAAACACTCTTTACCTCTGAAGAAAGCACAGTATCCACATTAAGCATGGGAGCTGATCACTCTCCCTTGGCAGATCAGTAAAACCGCATGTTTTGAATCCAGTTACCATTTTGTTTTAAAAAAGCAGCTGTAAAGAAACAGCATATTATTCTGACTCATATTGTGCAAATAAGTGGGAAAAGGCAATTACACATAAAAGAGAACTTGGTTAGTGAGACACATATCTGGAACCAGAAAGGACATTAGGGAACACTGCACATACCAATTTATCCTGGGATCCAAACCAGTGTTTACATACACCTCATACAAATAACAAAATCCAACCAAAAGTCTTTCAGTCAGTATTCTGAATTTTAATTCTATGTGCCCCTTGCATTCACTTTTTAATGCACTGGTGATGACACATAATATGTCCAAACCATGGTCCACAACAAAGGAGTTTTAGCTTACACTGCTTTTAATTGTCAAGATCCCCAGTGCACTCTCACCCACAGCACTCACAATGGTGTCCTTTTCAGTAAGTTTGCCTCGGAGACAACCCTGACACCCCTGTTCCTGCACTAGGTCAGCTGTATGGCTAACATTTGACAAACTAGCAAACTAACACTCTCATCCAGCAGGAAATGTTTCAGAGAAAGATTAAGCTTCTCATTAAAAAATTGTTCCACTTGCTCCCAGATCTGCTAAAGAAGCCAGTGATTATTCTTAACATATTGCCACTAAAATCTTTATTATTACAGGCTTCTAGAAACCTAACAGCTAGAGGCTTGATCCTGCAAGCACAGCTGGGCATACCGTTTGGCAGCATAAACAAAGCCATTGTCTTTGTATGATCAGATCCCATCCAGCACAATAACATGGCAATTATATACGCAGGTGAATCCATTCATCTGTAAGGCAGGAGATGGCATAAAACATCTTCCAAAAGATAAGAAGGAAACATTCACAGCATTTTAATGCTGAAGAGCCCTGTCTGACTAATGTGTCTTCTCTAATCTGTTGTCATCTTTTAACAAGGATTTCTTGTCATTTTTCCATAAGTACCAATTCAAAATACCTGCTCAGAAAACTGACCCACTCCCTTTACAACAATGAAAAGCTCCAAAGCAGACTCTCTTAAATAAATGCAAAAAACCCAAAATATTAACAGATAGAACAAGCTTATTACCAGTGATTACTTGTGATCTATCTTTGTAGACATTAAAATTCTAACAAGACCTAATAATCTTAAAGCTGTGATAGAAATGCTGACTGTGACAAAGGAAAAAATTAAAGTTTGCACAAGAGGAAGATTTGGAAAAGAACTGATAAAACAGAGCAAAAGGGGTACCTGAAAATGTGAACATGTGTGAGTCACCTGATCCAGACACCATATGAAAAGAATTATCTGCTGAGTTTGCTGCACCACTAATACCTTTCAGAAGCCCCGGTATTTGGAGAGGCACTGGAGTCAGGAATGTCATCTTTTATTCTTTTCTTTTTTAACATGAACATCTGCCTTCTCCCTTAAGCTGTGGTCCCACTTTGTGTTTCTACAGGCACGGCAGCACACATGCAAGCACTTTTACTGAAATCAAGGGCTCAATGCAGTCAAACTCATTTGCTGCCTTTGGGACGTGGTCTTTAGAGAGCAAACTAAGGAGATAGGTATCATCTTCCTTCCGCTATTCCCTAACAGCCAGGACAGCAAGCCGCCAGCCCTGCACCCCATCTCCCAGAGCACACCAAAGCCCAAGCCTGTGCCTGCTGGAGGACACTGAAACACACTGGTAATAGTAGTAGAACACCACTAAGAACACAGGAATCTCAATTCTGCAAACACTTCCACATGTGATGAATCCTGAATGAATGATACCTAATTGGATTCCAGGTAATAGCGCCTGAAGAAATCCTTACAGAAAGACAAATTTACACTGGCTTAGATGGAAACAGTGACATCTGGCCTGAAAACCAACTAGCAACTAATTAGTTTAAGAAAAAGGTGACAAAAGACACCATTTCAACAAGGCACAGTGCCTGGCATGAGATCGCTTGCTTAGGTCTATTCCTTGTCCAGATCTGCCTTACTTAACACCTTCTTCCACGTTCTGGAAAAAGCATCTGGGACAGCAAGCTGGGAACCTCTGCAAATATTAAGACAAAGATAGTCTCTTATGCTCCTGTGCACTTATATATAAACATGCGGTCATTCCACTACACCCAGCGATGGTAAAACCAACACGACAACTGACTCACAGAGTCTGTGAGAAATACGAGCTGCAAGTAAACTGGGATTTAGTTTGCAAAAGGAAAAAGCTCACACATCTGGGGAAAAGGATTGGCAATGTAAGAGAGAGAAAGCTGGAAGCAGCAATACTACAGGAAGCCAATAGTGGACCACAAGTTACATTTGAAGAACCAATGTGCTGCAAAGGTCAAGGCAATATGCAGAAATCCCCATATGCAAACACACATCCTGCCAGGGAGCTGGCAGACAACCCTCACATGGTGCAACCGCACCCAGGGAAATTATTTTGACCCTGTGCAGGACATCACTGTGCAGGCTGGTAACAAGCTGAAGGAAGCTAAAGAAAAATACAGAGATGCTTATGTCAATGCACACACCAAAAAGCAATCAATGCGGTGGGAGGCAATGATTTATATACAGTGAAGAATAATAAATTACATCCTAAGGAAGGCAGGCCATGCATGGACCCCCCTCAATTCTGCTATGGGGTGCAAATCACACCCCCCATGCTGGCTCCGGAGCCCCCCTCAGCCATTGTGCTTGGGTGGTCTTTGCACAAGCAGTAGGAAAGAGAAAGGCAAAACTTGAGAGGATGAAGGGCACAAACCTCCTTTTGAGGCACAGTGCTCTGCCTTCTGGCATTGTCTTAGGCTGCTTTGTCAGGATGGCCAACCCACAGTACATGCTAGTCTAAACACCACTCCATTGATGCCTTCTTCCCTCCTCCCTTATCCCACATCTGCTGCAACAGGAAGATACTGATACGTGCCATAGAAAAGGTGAACTGTAAGTGCCCTACATAAAAAGTTTTCCCAAAGGGTATGTGGAGGAGGAGCTGGAGGAACTGCCTCCTAGCTATCAAACAATAGCTTGGGGGCTAAAACAATAGGTTAAGGACTAGGGCAACAGCCAGGAACAGAGACCTGGATTCTTGTTTTCTTCATATGCGCCAGATTCCAGCTGAAGATGATACCCTCTTCCATGAATTAAAATAAAGAGTTCACAGTATTCTTTTTAAGATTTGTGAAGCCAAAGAAAAACCAGCAGAAAATAGCTGCTTGTGTCCAATGACCTTCTACACAAAATGCATACACATGTAAAGGGAAGGACAGCAACTCCAGAACTGCTCTTTGCAGCTACTGCATTTGCTCCTCTATCTGTACTTTCCTGTTTCTCCCACCTGGATTGCATCTCCACAGTGATGCCATGTATCACTAAGGTCACTCCCTATGTTACTAATTTTCAAAATGTACTTATATTTAGTACATTTTATAATCCAGTCTGATATGGGATTGATTCCCAAAAGTGGTTTGCATTATTGTGCAGTTGTGTATCAAGCTCTCCCAGACCTAGAGATTCTCCTACCCCCTGCCCCAGCGTGGTTTTACTGTGTTTTAAGAGGCTTCACAGGTAGGTGCTTTTCCAGCCCAAGGAGCATACGGTTACTGACTTTACAGACTGACACAACATTCCCTAGTTGACATTGGTGACACCACAGTGACCCCTGTAAGGTCCTTACAGTCTGTATTTCTTCCTTCCTCCCCAGCCCTACTTTGCTATATGTAGAATACTTTGTTAACTGATCATCTTGAAGAAATTCTTTGGTGTATGATATTCCTTGCCCTGTCTTTCCTGTTTTGTTACATGATGTCTTCTATTCAAGCAGCCAAACCAGAGCTGGCAAACAGCCTCTCTCTAGGTTTTTTACATGTTGCTGCAAGGCAAAATAAACAGTTGTTTCCAGTTTGCATTTTCAGGGCTACAGATGTATGCTAATTACCCTTTCAGTCTGCTAATGAAAAACTGAACTGAAAGAGATTTAAACGTACTTTTCCTAATGCACAGACAGAGTCTATGGACACCTGTCCCTTCTAACTTTGGGCTTTGTGCTACCCAGAGCATGGTACAATGTCATCTCCTCCCTTTATGTTGACTCTAAAGGTATTTTCAGATTCAGCAGGGCTTTACAAAAGGCCAGGAGACAGATTAAATCCCTCTGAAATTTGAGAACATTATGTGTCTTTTTGAAGCAGCTGTGATGCCAAGGATAATATCTGGGATGACCTGAGACCGTCTGAAGGATGGGGAACTTCAGAATGGGGCAACAGGAACTACATCATAGGATGGGAAGTTCATTGTTTTGTTAAGATGCTGTGGTATTTACTCCAATGTCTTACCTTCCTTTTGTTTTCTAGAAGAAAAACATAATATAAACCAACAATAACAACAAAGCTGCCCACCAAAGCCAGGTCTTATATATCCTTTAGGTAAAAGAATTAGCAGAAGAAACAAAACCTGGAAATTAATCTGCAGTTGATTTCCAGTTTCTGTATCAGGTTTAGAAACGGCTGTTACACAAATGAACGAAACAATCTCAAGATGTGCAGAGCCTGTAATGCAGAGACCTTCCCAAGAGGAGGAAACAAGGATCTGTTTCCTTTAAGTTTCAGAAACTTTACCTCATGATACTCACTGGTCTGCCAAATATTTCTTGGAATCTTTCAAATAACTGTTTATTCTAGTTGTGCTCCAGCCAAACTACTGGGCCTTCTCTGATGTTGCTGCTTCCACTGGAGTCCAGGGTCAAGTGACATGCTACCACAGCAATGTGCTGCACCTATGTTTTAAGCATCTATCTTTCCTATGGAGGTATATGTAGACAGGTATGTGTATCCACACACATACATGTCCATGGTGTGTAGAGATCAGAGATACAGATGACACAGGGGAAGACTTGAAAAGTACAGAGGTACCTAAAGACACAGTGAAGTATTGATGTTCAGCTAATTCCTGACACCTTTAAAAAGCTGGCTCCACAACCTCTTCCTGCCTGCTCCACACAGGCTACTTTCCAGTGTTTGTTGCTATATTTGTCACTCCAATTACAGTATTACTGAGAGGCCTCAGGCAGACTCTTTCTCCCTTATGCCTCTCAAGCATGCAGTGGAAAGGTCTTTACTGCTCAGACACTACCATTTCAAACAGTTAAAATGTCCAAGCTCTACATTGCCATAATTTTTCCAGCATTATCAGCAAATCCTTTCATCTGTCCTTAAATGACAACTGTATATGCTTGCTGTCAGCAATCACTTGCTTACAAGACTTTTATTACCCCAACTACAGGAAGACTCATTAATACATTATTGCGATGGGGGAATCAGGACATGAAGAGTTAAGACTGCAAACTCAGCCTTCCTTATACTGTCTAGGCATACAAAAAAATTACTTCCAGTTGGGGGGCCTAAATGGTTCTTCAATAAACAGAAGAAAGCTGACAATTAACATAATGAAAGCTAACACTTCTGTCTTTTTACAATCAGGTCATACAGATTGACTTGACAGGCTACTGATTTCACTGAAAGGGGCACCCTTCCTTTAGACAAAACATATATCCAATGATTTCCATCAGATCAGTTGATGAACATTATTTGGTGGCTTCAAAATGTCATGGACAAATATCTAACAAAAAACCTGTACAGTATGGGTATGAAAAACTTTAATTGCTTCAAAACTTCTGAAACAACTGTCTTCATTCTGGGTTACCTTCATTTTGACTTAAAATCACAACCCTGCAGGAGAAAATGTATTAATCTGTTGTGATTTACATAAAAAGATCTGACTTGCTTATCTGGAGCTAGTTATTTAAGCTAATTAAAGGGAAAAAAAATAACTGAGAGATTCAAAGAAATGAATTTTAAAGAAGTTTCCCAAATATCCCTGCTGTGCTAACCACCAATGTAGAACATCTTGGCCTCAAAATTATTTCTTTGCCCAACAAGAGCAACTGGAAAGGTTTTACTGTAAGCTGCAGTTCACCTTTATGTATAAAAATTACTGCATTTTACACTACAATTTTAAGATGAAATCTGTTGTAAGTCACACTTAAAGCAGAATGCAGGAGCATGGAGAAAGCTGCTGAGGTTCTCCACCTTTCCAACACTAGAATAATTCATTACTTCACTCCTTGTTGGTTTCACTTCAGGAAATTACAGTACAGCAAGCTGATGAAGTCCCTGGAAAAGCACTCACACCTACTCTAGATATGACCATGTATCTGCAAATAAAAATTTAAATGCTAAGCAACATGTGTCAACCTGGTGCAGAAGGGTTAGCAAGTGAAAACCAATTCCATGAAGGACTCATTGCCTTAAACGTGCTCTTTTCAGATGCATGATAGCAGAAGTCATGGAAGTACTGTCTGAAGAGGCCACGACTTCACTGTTCATTCCTACATTAAGACAGACCTTTCCAGTGATCAGCAAATCATGTCTCATCTCAGAAAGCAACACAGACCTGCCATGAAAAATGCAGATCTCTGAGGAGTGATGTATGAGTGAGGTACATAATTAAAGAGGGAGAGAGACAGAAGCAGCTCTGCGTTGGTAAAGAAGTCACAAGAGACTCGTATTTAGTAACATGGCAAAGTGAGGTCATACACCAGCGCAACCAAAAGGGGAAAAAGAAGCACATGGTGAAGAACTGGACAGGTCCCAAATGGCCAAGGAGAAAAGCTCAAAAGATTGCAGATTGGATTTTGGCAGAAAAACACAGAGAAAGATCTGTTGTCTATTTCTGATGGACCCTTTGAAGTTTTCTGGATCTAATCTCATTTCTGTCTGTCATTCTTTGCCAAAAAAGATAAACCCTGCCAGGGAAAACCTACCTTCCCTTATCCTTATCCTAATAAGAAAACAAATGGACTGTTTGAAATATCAAGCACTTAAAATGTAGAATTTTCCTTCTATGATGTGTTCAAGAGTTTGATATTTCCAAGCTGTCATACTTGCAACTATACCTGATTAAAGTTGTTCCTGCTTAAGTATCTTGTACTTTACCAAACTATATCAGAACACAGTTCCACATTGGGAACTTCACCACAATCAACCCACTAGCTCCATCCATACTTCACTGAACTGGAAGAGAGGTGTTTGTTTACCATAAAAAATGCCTGCACAGGGGTGTCCAAAACATACTTTTCCAATTTTTTTTTTGCTGGTACTGAAAATCTCTGTAATTCTGTCACTCTGTAGCAGTAATTTCTTTTAATAGTCTCTAAAATTATATTACACTGTAATACTATAGTTTTATTAGCCTTATCTTTTTAGGCCCTAACAAAGTCTTTAAGCATAAGCTTACCTGTAAGCCCTTCCCTTGGATTACTTTATTACTTTATTTATTACTGTAAGGTGCCTTATTTTCATGCCTTGCTGGATGGGGGACATAGTCAACAACACACTCAGCTAAAAACTCATGTAATTACTATGATATTTATGATGCTTAGCCTGTCACAGATACTAGCTCCCATTAAAATGATAGCATTAACCATGTATTACTTAAGCAGCATGCTGAAAACTTCCTACCAACTCGCAATGCTAATACAGAATGACAAAATCTCCTGAGTTGGGAGGGAGCTGTAAGGATCTTCGAGTCCCACTCCTGGCTCCACACAGGAGCCAAGTCAGAGCATGGACCGAGTGTATTGTCCAGATGCTTCCTGACCTCAGCCAAGCTCAGTGCTGTGACCACTTCCCTGGAGAGCCTGTTAGAGTGCCCACCACCCTCTCAGTAAACAATACATTAAAGTGCTCCAAATACCATTTTGCCATTGCTATTGGCAGATGCTATGTAACAGTGATATGTATGAGGACTGTCAGCTAACTAGCAAATCTAGAGTTCCAAGTAGATATTAATTCAGAGTAGCAATAAAGGAACTGGACAAGACAAATAGGAGTCCAGAAAATAGGAAATTCACCTGTGCAAGACAGTAAATACACCGTTGTAATAGTCAGAGTGACACCCACACTTTCAAGGCTGTGTTCTCCTCTCAACATGACATGTTCTAAATAGCTTTACACATCCATGTGTTTTACACTAAAATGCATTTTTACCTGTGTTATTTCTTCTGCATTGTCCCAAATCAACTTACCATCCCTACACAAACTACTTGTGCTTACCCAAACATAGATCTTAGTCTCCCCAGCTGTATGATCCTAGATTTTTGTTCAATAATGGCAGCAGCCATTTACTTGGGCATGCTCTTATTTTATTGAGGTCACTCCAGACTTTTTCCTCCACCCTCTACAGCTGCATTAACAGCTTCCTTCCTATTTTTAAATCAGCAGCTAATTTCAGCAACTAAGTGCTTATTGTTTCTTCAGGGTCACTCATAAAACAAACACCATTATTGATCTTTCTGAATCTACCACTGTTTTTTCCCTTTTATCTCATCTGAGTGACTATTCGAGGGACAATTTCTCAATAAAGCAGGGGCTCTATCCTAAGTAAACTATGGTATCTGAAGAAAGACTTTACTGTTTGTGTGTGCTAACACAGCTCCTATCACAGCAGTAGTCAAGCAACTTATAAATGTTAGTGATTTTGACTCCACAACACCTTTTTAGAGGGAAAAGTGTTGTTAACTGTCTTTTACAAATGGGGAACTAAGACACAGAGGGATTTAGTGCTTCAATGGCAAAGACCACACATGAAATGTAGAATGAATTGAATCCTTATTTCCTCTGTTTTAACCACAACAGCATCTTCCCTCTATTTTTTCATGAACTCTGGATACACAATTGCTTATTTGTTGGATTACAGCAACTGATGACCTGGCCAGTTGGCATTCTGCTTTTCTGATGAACATCTGAAGGCAACTGACATCATAGGCTGACATAAGAACTGTGTTAAACCAAACTGCTGCCAGTATTTTATCTACTGATATTATTAAGCTTCAGCATGACTCTTGGGGCTCAAGCCCTATTCACTGTCCTCTAATTAAGCTAAAGGAAATTTTGGCTTTGCATAAAAAATGTGATAGCAGGTCTTTCAGGTAATAAGACCTAAGTGACATCTTTCAGACAACAAGTATCTAAAAACATCTTTTGAAGAGAGTGCTTTTAATCACCAATTCTATTTTAATAGGGTATGTAAAAAAACCCCACACTTATCAGCCATTATCATTTTGGCAAAGTGTGGCAAGTTTGGTCTTTTTCAAATTAATTCTAGACTAATCCACAAAGAAACTTGAAATGCAGCTTGACTGCAGCAACGCAACATAAATTATTAGGAAAAAAATGCCAATGGTCCCTGGGCAAATCATCACTACATGGCCACTTCCTTCACAGTTTCTCTCCCTTTACCCACAGTGATAAAAGGCTGGTTTGCCAGTCTTACTCTTGCTGATCTCCAAAGAGAGGGGGCAGAGAGCTAATGGTCTAGGACTAAAGATCGCTGCCTGTGCTGGATGTGCCTGTGGTCCTGTGCTACACGGAGCTGCCTGAGCCCAGATGTTTTATACCTATTGAGAGACAAGAATAACTGAGCTAGGTGCAGATCTGCACTACTGCAACTGGACTGCTTCTGGGGTCTGAGCGAGATTTTTTGTATGACACTACCCATGCACACAAAAATATACAGTTGATTTTCATTAAAGGGCAAGGAGAGTCTTTCTGTCCCACTCTAACACTTCTCAGGTTTATCAAACACAGTTTAAGAAGTTTGTCCATAGACAGGAAATTCATGCCAAAGGTCTGAGAGATGCAAACCACCACCCGGTAGGGGTAGTAACACTGTCATTTAAAGGTATTTTTACTTCCATTATTAAGCTAGTATATTATAATGAAATATGTACATTTTTACATGAGAACACAAAGATCAAACATACTAAGTGCATAGTTAATAAAGATGTAGGTAGCAAACACTCAAGGATCCAGAAACAAGTGAATCCCCTGGATAAAATGCATTCAGTTAATCAGAATAACTGACTTGGATTCTCAACTCAAATAACTTCTTTTCTTCCTGTTTGTATATAACGTTTTCTGGGAAGCAAAGACTGATGTCCTCACTAGGTTCTTCCTTTGTTTCATGAAGTGTGCATCAGGCAAAAATTGGCAACCAAGACAAAGAGAAGTCCTAGTAAAGACGGTATGAACTGTATTTTTCACTAGCAATCCGTGAGGTTCAGGCAGACATCAGCCTGCTGATCTATTGTGAAGTTGTATGTAAGACCCTCACGTGTTACAGGAGCATGATATGTGCCTCTTGACATTTAGGTGAACTGAACCCAGGCCTTCATGTGCCCCTGGCCAATGGTAGACTCTGGGGTCTCTACAGTTTCTATCTGTCTTTCCTAAATCATATTAAAACTAGAGTCTGCTTTGTTTTCACTTGAACTTTATATCCTGTTAGTTTGCACAAAGGAAGTAAGTTATGTTAGCACACCTATTTTTCCCTAGTGAAGATGTACTGTTGGATGTTACTGCCATTCAGATACCCATTTAGACACCCAGCCAAAGGCTATGACCAACTGCATTGCATATAGTGGGTTTTTTAAATGAAAGAAAATGCCACTAAAACAAAAGGCCCTGTTCTGCTTCTGGGTAAACAAATATGAGTTTTACAAAGGCTCAAAAAGGAAAGGGATTAATAGGCTTCAACGTGGTAATGGTCTCAACTGTTCATATTAAAATTTTCACAGTAAATTAAACCATGACAGAGGTAGGAAAGAAGTCAATTTTCAGTGCATCATGCTGTTCTGTTGATACAAATTGCCATTTTTTAGGTAGTATATCTACCAACCTGTATAATGACAGAGTAACAAAACTGCAACCCAGTGTTGATTAAGTTTGGCCTTTTGCATGCTAATTTTACCCTGCTCTGCCAAATTAACTGAATGCACCACCTTATTTACATGCTTCTAGATATTCAGCACCCTCACTGTTCTCTTCACCAATCTTTGCTTAAGCTTGTGGTGTTGGCTAGTCCTTGTGTAGTGTCTGCTGGTCAATAACACTTCTGCTTTCTCAGCTATACTCACGACACCTTTCAATTCACTTTCCACCACTTACACCCATGCCTTTCCTGGGCTATCTTGTCAGGGGTAATGCTAGATGTCAGTCCATCTTTATCCTGCCCATCTATGCTTTCCTTCATGTTGCGTACAAGACCTACATTATCTTCATGCTCTTTATAAAAAACAGCAACTTTCCTTTACTAGAAAATGATGGCATGAAGCACTAACCAATCACCCTGATTAGGCTGGAGACCACCAGTAAATAGTCACTGGCCAATGCCTGTCAGTGAGTTCACACAACACATTACACAGTGAGTTTATACAACAGTCACCAAAAAGAAGGGAAGGGACAGACTGTGTAAGTGTGCCACAGTACCAGACATGGCCTTCTCCATGTTACTGCAGTGGCACCAAAAATGGATGTGTAAATACAATGGGGTGCTTATCTGACTGCCAAGTGCCCATGATGCCTTTCCACCTCAGTTATAGCATGGCAGAATAAAACAAAAAATGGCAAAAGGCTATGAAATAAAGTCAACACAGTAAAAGACAAAATAAAGCCAGTGTCTGAGCAGGAGGCCCAACACCCAAACAGCCTGTGAAGAGGGCAGCCACCGAGCTGTGGGGATGTCAGCATCCCAGGCAGACATGGCAGTGCCTCAGAGCCAGGCCCTGCTTCACCTCACCCAACCTCTGCACACCAAGCCATGCTTCCCACTCCTGCTGGCACCCCAACTGCAGGGGTCTGCTGGCACCCGCTACCCTGAGACAACCGCTGCCTGACTCGGGCCTCGGGCCCTTCTCCCCCGCACGCCACAAGGCCTCGCCCCCTCCCCACATACCCCCTTACACCTGATCCTGCTCCGGACCCTGCCCCTTCCCCACACACGTTCCCAGGCCTGGCCCGAGGCCTTGCTCCCCCGCCTGGGTCCTGGGCCGCGCTGGGACTGGGGGGCCGGCCCCCTGCGCTGCCCTAGGCGCCGGCCGCGGGGGGACGTGGGGGACCCTCTGCCCCGCGGGGGAGCCGGAGGCCGGGGCGAGGGAGGGCGTATAATAAACAGCATCGTTGTCATGCAGGCAGCGCTGCCGGCTCCCCAAGCCTCCTCCCCGCGATAACAACCCAGGTACAGCCCGCGCTCGCCCCCTCCCTTCCTCCTCCTCCTCCTCCTCCTCCTCCCGGGGGGCCGGGGAGAAATCTGCAGATCAAAGAAAAGATGCACAATAATAACGGGGTGGGCGCGCACAGCGGCCCCCTGTCCGGCGGGGCCGGGGCCGGGGCCTCCGGCAGAGGCTCGCTGCGGCCCGGCCGCTGCCCTCCCGGTAGGAGAGCGAGGGGGGCGGCGGCGGCCGGAGCCGGGCGCCCCCGCCGCGGTACTCACCCGGGCCGGCCAGTGCGGGTACCCCTTCATTTTGGCGAACACCAGGTCTCCAGCCTTGTATTCTCGGGGCCGCGGACGAGCCATCGGGAGCCGCCGCGGGAGCTGCCGTGTCCCCCCTCTCCCTCCCACACCCCCAGCCCCGCACACACCGCTCCGGGGGCAGCCGGCCGAGCCCCCGCGGGGTGCGATGCGCTCGGGCACGGGGCGCAGCCGGGAGCGGGGCCGGGCCGCGGGCAATCCCCGATCTCTCCGGCGGCGGCGGCGGCAGAAGATGGGGTGTGTGTGAGTGTGTGTGTGAGTGTGTGTGTGTGTGTGTGTGAGAGTGTGTGTGTGTGTGTGTGTATATACGCGGGGGAGGGGGAGGCCTTGGACACAACCCCAGCAGCCCCCGGTACCAGGGAGCCGGCTGGCGGCGGGGCGCCTGGCCGGGCGGGGGCGGCCGGGGAGCCCTCACCCCGCGGCGGCGGGCGGGCGCGGCGCTGCCCGCGGCCCCCCCCGTGCGAGCTGGCTACGCCGCCCGCGCCGCCCGCTCCATCCCCGCCGCAGCCGCGGCGGCCCCGGGAATATGGAGCCGTCTCCTCCGAATTACTCCTCGGGCAGCGACCGAAAACAGGATCTTCTTATCCCCCCCCGCCCGCGCCTCCCCCCGCGCTTTCCCTTCCTGTTATTTTCTAGGTACACAGATCGCTTTCTATAAAAATAGGAGAACAGAGAGCGGCTCCAGTCCCTCCCGGCCTTTCCTTCCCTGCCGAAGAATGACATGGTTGGTTCTTTATGCGCGCCCGACATGGAGGCTGGGAGACGAGGAGAAGCCGGCTGACTGAGCCCGGCTGATTTTTGCAGCAGGGCCCCCGAGTTCCCCAGGTCAGAGGCTCCCAGCCCTTGGGCCTGGGGGTGCCTTGACCCCGCCTTGTCATGGAGGCCCAGGCCCTTGTGTGGATCGATTCCTCGAGGTGCCTCGGCCCCCCGGTGCCTAAGCACACACCCTGTAAACGGCTGCCCCGCACCCAGGGGTCCCCACAGACCCTGCCTTCCCCTGCAGTCCCCGTGTGGCCAAACACTCAGCCCCAAGCAGACTGTGGGCTGAAGGCCTGGCTCCAGGGCACAGGGTGTCCCAATTTCAGTACCCGGCCTTATCCTTACCACCAACCCCACCACCTTCCCTCTCAGCCTAAAACTCAAAAAACCCCTGCTCCACAGCCAAAGACCTGGACCTGGGATCTGCTTAAATGCACAAGAAGGGTTTCCCCTCAGAGGGTGTTTGGGACCCAGCTCTTGCCAAATGATGCCATTTTTTACAAATATGTTCTTCTGTGGAGGGGAAGTACCAGGAACTCACAAATCCCAACCAAACTCCAGGTATTCCTGTTTTCCAACATACTGTTGCGAGTTAACTTGTGATGTTCTGAAAGAAAATCATAGAATCATAGAATCATAGAATTGTAGGGGTTGGAAGGGACCTCAAGAGATCATCGGGTCCAACCCCCCATTATACTGAAGCCTTGTCTAGAGGAGCAAACCAAGGAAGGCACCTGCAAGCTGGACTACAAGTTTAGGAAAGATTTTTCTGCAGGTTTGACTGGGTTCCCCAACCATTCCCACATGTGAGACAGCATCTATCCCCTCTGGGTTTAGGGAGAAAGCTCTGGCTGGGTGCTTCCCTGAAGTGCCAAGGAAAGCATCAGGCTGCAGGCTGTTCTTGCTGATGAAGAAGGAAATAGGTGGCTAAAGACTCTAGAGTCATATTTCGGGGTGTGGTGTGGGTAGATCCACCACAGAGAGCACTGCCAGTCTGTAAGGTAATGGCAGAGAAAGAAATGCATCTTCTAGCATAGGTTCCAGATCATAAAATAGAATAAGGACTTCTCAGCTAGGGGAAGCACTGCTGTAAAATCATTAGGTATCATTAGCAGACTAACAATGGCAAAAAAATAATCCAAGAAGCTGGATAAACATTTAGATGATTAGCCTGCACTGTGCTTAACGCTGTTATCTGTTCCTGAAGTACCGAGCTCAGTGACAAGGTTGCCAACCCAGCAACCTTCAGTGTAGACATGTGGCCAAACATCTCACTTTCACTTTCACATCAGATAGGATTTTGTGTCCTTTTTAAACTGGTATCATTTCAGTTTAAATTCCCTTGAGGAAAATGTAATACAAAATCTCTGAGTACAGGAGCTGTGGACTCTGCTCTGAGTCTGTCCAGAATAATCCTATGTGTTGTGTCTTACCACCCATCTCTCCCCAAACCAGCCTTACCTCTGGAATACTTACTGGAGCTGTTTGGTTGGGGTTTTTAAAAAATATATTATTTGCTTATGATCTACAGATATTAATAGCTCTTGCTAGTAACTTATTTAGTGACCTCAAGTCAGAAAGAAGCAGCATGTATGCCAATTTCTTCCGAAAGGAAACTGCAGATACTATATACACATCCATTATATACACATCCATGCTAATATCAGAATAACAAAATTCAAAGAAACTAGATACTGAACTGAAACTTTGCACTGAAGTGTCCACTTTTTAAATTCTGTTTCTCCCAGCATTGGTGTCTGCAGAGGATGCAGTGACAATAATCACATACTAGAGCTCCAAAGAAAACTCCTCCCATGGACGTGCAAGGATGCAGCTCTCTTTTTCTCTTTTGTGTATGCTGCAAAGGATAAATGAGTTGTTAAGGTAAGAACTCTGCTCAGCTTTGTCCAACTGTGAATTCTTAAACACACTTTGCAGACAGTTCTTCTGTTAAGTCATGGTAAAATGCTGGGAAAGAATGAGGGAAAAAAAGCAAATTTCCCTGCTGACAAGTGAAAACCCACACATTAACAGCACAGAAAATCACCTCAGCACAAACAGCAGAGGAGTTTCTTAGTGTGTGTAACCCCATCAGCCACTCATCACAGCACACAAAGCCTGAGATCTTCTGCTTGTCACCTGTATTCTGTTCCTTTCTCTTCTATTACAAAGAGGAGTTCACTTACCCCTTCTACATAGAAGTGGGAAGGGGAAGTGAAGAGAGTTTCTTCCAAACACTTCAAGAGCAGTTTCAGCTCAAAACTGTGAATGGAGAAGTGCGGAGAATTGCTAATATATACACTACATGTATATGGGCAAGGTCTTGACTCTACAGAAGTCAACAGTTGAGTCTGCTTTAGCCACAGACAAAGAGCAGCAGGTCACCAAGGCAGCAACACCTTGTCTTTACTCAGCAAGGGAGACCAGCAGCAGGGATGGCTCTCTCCTTCCCCCTAAGCTCCCCAAAATTATAAGACCAAGTTCCCTCTCACTTCTCATCCTGCCAGACAGGTGTTATATTTTCAGAGCAAGGCAGGATAGACAAGTATGAACAAGGGAAGGGAGTAAAGGGAGAGGCCCAGCAGAACCATTCAGAGAGATGACAAAGCCATGAGAGGGGTCAGTAGTGAAACCATGAGACACCTAGGACAGAGGTGTCTGAGGTAACTGTTTTGAAGCAATTACCACAGTACTGGATTTTGCTTTCTCACTAATTCCCAGGAAGCAGTGTTCTTAAGCTACTGAGAAACTTTAAGCCAGCCCTAACTGTTCTCCCTGTTCATTTGAGGAAAAAAAAAGCTACATTTTTGGTTGAAAATTTTCATGGAGAAGGAATGTCATTGATTCAAAAGTGTGGACCAATCTTTAAGAAACAAACATGTGGATATGAAAGGCCTAATTCCAAAATCACTCACCAAAGTTATGAATAAATTCTTAAACATATGAAAGTTTTGCATGAAATACTCTTGTCATCATAGTTTTTCACATGTACATTGGGCATTTGTATGCAGACTGTCTTGTATATGGATCCTATTCATACTGCTATCTTGCACTTGCCATTTTGTGACATGCTGCCTTTATTGTATCTGTAGAAGCACACAGATTATTATATTTGCCTCCAAAATTCTCTCCCTGTCCACCTTACAATTTTTTCTTTTCCCCGCTCAAACCCCTCTGAGATCAGACTATAAATGCTCTGCAGCATGGCCACTTGTATCATCAACTTCACTGTAAGATATGGAAATAAAATTAGTTCTTTTTACTTACCTATCTATGGCTGGTATCGTTTTCTTTCCCTCTGCATTTCCTTTTCTTGCATATAAAAATGTGTCAGCAATGATTACTACGATGATCAGTATTTTGCTTATGTCCACAGTAAGCTAGAGCTTGTCTGTTAAATATTTTAATAGGAAATTGTTCTGAGTCACAACTGAGCCATTCCCCTGTGCAAAACATGTCTGAGAGCACTGTCTGCAACCACAGCGCTACTTCATGTCAGGCAGAAAGAGGCCATGATGTTGTATGTCCATCCCAGCATGCACAGAAAGGCACTTACCATGCCCATTAGGATTTTCTTAATTACTGAAGATAAGAAGCTCACCCGGGAAACTCAAGCCTTCTCTGTAATAAGCTTAGAAGGGAGATGGGTATGTATCATAGCTGGAGCAAGTTATCTATACTCAGGTTCATGAATCTTCTTACGCTATACACTGGAGCAATCTCCTAATCATATTAAATTAGACAATCTTTAAAGTGGTTGCTTTGCATGTTGCAGAGGTGTGAACATGTGTCCTAGAGGCAGAAAAGACTGGAGCACTTTGGTTAAAATTAAGTTCCTTGCTGGTTGGGAGCATTCCACTGTTAGCTGGAAAGGTTTGTATGGGATGGAAATGTTAGTAGCAACTATACATTGCTGCCATTCTTTGTTCTCTACAGGTGTCTCAGCTAAAGCTACAGCAGACAAAAGATTCCTACAGTTAATGCTGTTTAACAATTTGCAATTTAAACCTTTGTTTTCAGTTGCTTGTTTCTCTTTCATAATTTAAGCATTGGAATTTAAATTTTCCATGATGTTTATGTGGTTAAAAATCAAGTCAATGACAGTAGAAGAAATAACTGTAAAATTACCAAGTTGCCAGGTACCTTTTGTTATCCTAAGAACATCCATAAATGTGTAGCCAAGCTGCAAGACTTTGAAAGCATTCCTAGGCACTCAGCAGGGGCTGATTGACATGTATCAGAGGTTTTGTCCCAACTAAACATACTCTAGGCTAAAGTGAATGTGTTTCATCTCATGACTGGAGGTGACTGTGATGGCACAGCTCACTAAAGGAAAACATGTCAGTGTCCCTTTGAGGACAGTGGGGTGACCAGACCTGCATGCAGAGAGAACTGGGAAAAAATGGAAGGCGAACAGAAACTAAATCCTGGGAAGGACATGAGAAAAGAAGATAGGGATTGGGATACAGAGGTGAAAGCAGCCATGAGTGTAAAAGATTTCAGAATATCTGGGCAACATCAATTATCTAACAAAATTCTGTGGCCCAGTGTGTCTCATTCTCTGCTGGTAACATCTCCATGCAAAGACTGATGATCTGTTACTGTGCCGCCAGTTAGCTCATCAGTTTATGTGGAAATCTTGATGCTGCATTCAGAGGTATTGGACTCTATGACCTCCTAAAGCATCTAAGTGGAAACCAGTCTGAGATTGTCCATAGGGAAAAAACCCAACAAAACAACTAACCAACCAACCCAGAAATAGATTATTGAAGATGGCATCACAGACCTCCCAAGAAGGTAGCAGAATTAAAATTGCATCAGCAACCTCAGCCCAAGTATTTCCCAACATTTGACTACCTGACTTTGCAACTTTCCTGCTCTTTGAATTTTCTCCCATGGCGTGTGAGATGCTTTAGCAGCCATTTGTTGAGAAACACTCATCAAAATCTAGTACTTCCACTAATATGGAGTAAATGTTATCTGTGATAGGAAGATTACCTTGTGGGACAGAAGTTGCACAGTCTGTTTTGCCGTTCCCATAGTTTAAAGTGTTTGGTAGTGACATCACTCATTACAGTGAAACTAATGACTTTTTTATCTCCGTTTGATATACTAATCTACAAAATGCCTCTTCAAGTGGCCAGGTGAGAAATTTCATCTCAAAAGCTGTAAAGCCACAATACCTAGGAAAGAAAACCTGCAACAGACGTTTCTCCTTTGGAGAAATATTTTAAATGTGTCACCTAAGCCTCAGAAATTTATTGGGTGAGAAATATGTTGAGAGTTGACAGGAACAATAAATTTAGTGCCAGATTCGTGACACTCACCCCATCGTAGTTTTCCCTCATAAATACTGGAGGAAAAGATTTCTCTCCCATGCCCTCTGGTACATTTATCAAAATGCCTTTAGGAATGCGATTTAATGAATAATTACATCCTGACATGGACAACAGAATGTATTTATTTAAGGAACTTTGTAACTCCACCTTTGTGTCACCTGAATGACAGTGCCAGAAGCCAGGGAACAGAAATAAATAATGTGGCAACCTCTTGAGGCTGTGACTGTTTTATACCATAAACCCCTCTCAGGCAGCAGTGTGATGTTGGGGTGTACCTGGTGCTTTAGGATTCCCAGCTCTAGAATCCAAGCTCTGAATCTCACCTGTTGTAATGCAGTGTAATGTGTAGGTGTTGCCAGAAGAGAAACAAGGAGTTAATTAATAATTTAGTCAGGAGTTTCTTCCTGGATAATGTGTCATCAAGAAGAATTCAACAAAATCCAAACGGAATGACTGGAAGGTCATCCCAACTCTATTGAAATCAGTAGAAATACTCTCAGCATTTTTCCCATGATGTCACCTCTCAAGCTTTCTTCAGATCATCCTCTGTTCCTGTGCTCAACATCACCAAACTCTCATTGACTCAAATCTACAAAATGCATCTCTCCACCTCTTTTACCTAGACCACACCAAATCTTAATATCATTCTTTTTCCATGAGTATTTTTTTTGCCTGTGCAGGCACTTTTTTCCAGCCATTGTCACTACACATTTTTTTCTTGCCCTCTCCCAACTACATAGCCTCCTTCTCCAGTCCATATGAAGTCGTGCCTTTGAGAAGATGGCAATTCTTTATAATGATTTTGCTTTCTCAAGAGTCCCTTGGAAATGTCATCTTCCTGCCATAGCTGGTTTTACCCATTGGCATCACTGGACTGCTGCTTTGCTGTGAGTTAACCCCAGCAGGCCACTAAGTCCCACACAGCCACTTGCTCACTCCACTCTGAGGTGGGGAAAACAGTCCTGAGGGTAAAAGTGAAATCTTGTGGGTTGAGATAAAGACAGTTTAATGAGGAAAGCAAAAGTTGTGTGTGTAAGCAAAGCAGAATAAGGAATTCCTGTCGGCAGGCAGAGGTTCAGTAGTCTCCAGGAAAACAGGGCTTCATCACCATAGAGGTTACATGGGAAAAGAAACACTGTAACTACAAACGTTCCCCCTTCCTCCTTCACCAGCTTTTATTGCTGAACATGGCATCATATGGTATGGGATATCCCTTTGGTCAGTTGAGGTCAGCTGTCTCAACTATGTCCCCTCCCAGCTCCTTGTGCAACCCCAGCCTCCTTGCCAGCAGGGCAGCATGAGAAACTGAGAAGATTGGTGCTGCATGAGCACTGTTCAGCAAAAATGAAAACATCCCTGTGTTATCAACACTGTTTTCATCACAAATCCAAAACATAGCACCATATGAGATACTGTGAAGAAAACTAACTCTATCCCAGCCAAAACCAGTACAGTTTTCCTCACCCTCCCACCCTCATCCTGCCCAGACCTGCTGCCTCATCCCCCTGGCTCCTGGATGATACTAGTTCTCAAAGGGACTTGGGGGTGAGGACTGAGATATTACCGGGGTTGAAGGCACTGCAAGAGTCTTCAGGCTGGTGATGCGGAGAGTGATGGTCATGATGGGTAGAAGGATGAAAATAGACATGAGGAAGTGGTGGGGGAAGTGGATATGGATGATAATGTGTCTGATGGACTGCAGGGAAAGTAAGTACTGGCCAGCCAGAAAATGTGGCAAGTTTTTTTTTCCCTTCCCTTCCCTTCCCTTCCCTTCCCTTCCCTTCCCTTCCCTTCCCTTCCCTTCCCTTCCCTTCCCTTCCCTTCCCTTCCCTTCCCTTCCCTTCCCTTCCCTTCCCTTCCCTTCCCTTCCCTTCCCTTCCCTTCCCTTCCCTTCCCTTCCCTTCCCTTCCCTTCCCTTCCCTTCCCTTCCCTTCCCTTCCCTTCCCCTTCCCTTCCCTTCCCTTCCCTTCCCTTCCCTTCCCTTCCCTTCCCTTCCCTTCCCTTCCCAACAAAGAAGGACCCAGCTCCCTGGGCAGCCACTCCTTTTCTCTCCAGTGAGTGAAGGGAAGCCAAAGGGAGGGACTGAAGCTGCCGAATTCACCACCACCGCAGTTGCTCTGAAATGCTCTGAAATCCTTCATTTCACTAGAGCCTGCTGGTGTACTCTGAGAGATCAGTGCACCCCCCTGCACACTGCAAGAACTGGCTCCAGCTGGCTCCCGTGAGAACTTCTTAAAAGCACATTTCTTCACACATTCCACATACTCACTACCTCCAGATTATGTTTCTTGTGATGGCCTGCAAGACTGCCTCTTCCACTTGTATCTGGTCATGTGGCAGCCACATGTTGATTGTTTCCCCATTAACTGTGCCAGACCTAATATCCTGCTCACCTATTTGTCTCTCAGAGATCTCCAGCCCATACTCCCTGCTCATGACATGTCCTTCATATCCTGCTTCTCAAGAACCACAACCTCATTTCTTTTGAATTTCTTTCCCCAAACCCCATCCCTCCCAGACACCCAGGACAGCTGATTACGTCTACTACAACTCTAATGAGTGAGGGTTAATGCAGGAATGTAAATAGTCTGGAATTAAAGTGGTATATAGGATGAGAAGAAAAGGTCATAAGTAGGATGTGGAAGGGGAAAGGAAGTCAGTATGCTTAATAACAATTAAGATTGTAACTCATAATTAACATAACTGTGCCAGGCATTTCAGTGATCCCTTTGTTGTATAATGTATCCCTTTCCCCATAGTCTGACTTTATTTTCCTCAACACTGCCCTCTTCAAAGAAGTCATGGTTTTCTTCTTCTGAGTTTGGAAAGTTATGTGTTTATAAATAATAAATAGAATAATAATAAATCAGGGCTACCGCACTTGCTAAAAAACAGCCAATATGCTGTCAAAGAGTCTGTTTCTGCCCGTGTTTATGCCATTTTATCTACTTTGGAAGTTGCTTCTGATTTGTATCCCTGAGAAACCGAGTCTCTAAAATGTTAAATTTCAGTAAGATACAAGGAAAATAGAAATATTAAAAAATAATAGACATCCTAACAGATTTGCAGTGCAATTATTATACACCAGGAAATGTACATATTTCAAGAAAAGTGTTGACATTACCATTTAATTAGAACAGTGAGTTGGTAAGGAAATGGCTTGTTTCTGGACACTTATTTATTTTCTTCCTTAGCTGTCACATTTAGGTGGATGTTACCTTATCAAACATAAATGCTAGTTCAAACCTTCCCACTGTAGTTCAGAGAACTACAGTGTTTCAGAATAAACAGAAAAATTACCTATCTTCACTGAGTAGCAGCAAGGGGCTTAGTATATTGCTGGAAGACAAGCATAAAATATTTAGGCTGGTTAGTATTAAGAAAGTCAAAGAGAATATTATGAGATGAAGCAGCCAAACAGAATTGGCAATGATAGTCTTATAATGGACAGGTATTTATAGCCTGTTACTCCCACTGGACATGATGCTCCTGTCTTACTCAAGCAAACCTCCCACTGAAACTTTCAAAGGGCATATTGCCTGTCTGGAGATAAGCAGGGACTTTGGGACCGAAACCAATACCCCAATCTTCTACTAGTCCATTCATGTAAGGCCTGTATTAATTGCTTGTATTGCATCCTCCCTCTGTGGCTTCATGGGATCTGACAGCTTGCTGTACTGGGCAGATGCTGGCCATATGAAGATAAAAGTCAGTCTTTGTTGCCCTGTGGCTCATGGTGCCCAAACAGTCTGAGCACTCACGGCTGCTTTTTGTCATCCAGGGATCAACAGTGAATTTCTAGAGCATAGCTGGCAGAGGAGCAGTGGAAAGGGAAGAATTAGTATATTTTGGTAGGCACCACGGACCTTTAATTAAATTGTGCTGCCCTGCAGGGCTCCATATAAGCACAGAACTTAAACTGAGGTCTAGCTCTGGACTTAGGTGTCATTTTGGATCCTGCCCACAGGAAAAGATCTGCTTTCACATAAATCAGAATGAAGGACGAGTCTCAGTCAGCAATGGAACTTTAAATGAGCAATCAAAAGAGGGATCAAGTTTTCATTCATTTCCCAAAGTTAATGAAATGACAACAGGTATCACAGAATCACAGAATTGTAGGGGGTGGAAAGGACATCAAGGAGTCCATGTATACGAGTTAATTTCTCAGCAAATACATAATATATAATAATTATAATTGTAGCAAAAGTCAGTAGGCCAAATGCTCTTGGTGCAACTTTTCTGACACCAATGCAAGGAATAATTTAACCAGTGTGTACCTAGTGTAGCCTGTCCTCCTCTGCACAAGGCAATGAGAGGAGAGGAGGCACACTTGCATAAGCCTGCCAAGTGTCAAACTCCCAGTATTTCAGACTGGCCACTTGCAAGACCAGCAAAATTCTGCATTTGAGTTCTCCAGGCAGAATTTCAGTCTTATTAATACCATGTGGCTCTGCACACTTACAGACTACTAATGAAAACCTGGAAGATTTAATTTATACTAAATGTTACTTAACCGTATACATATATAGTGTGAAATTTTATTTGGTGAAGTATGCACACACAGAGCTGATGCAAACCTGCAGACATCAGGAGTGTTATACACACGTTCCTTCATTCCATTGAATATGAACTCGTTCTCTTCCACACACACATTCTCATACACACACACACTGTAACCAACCTACTGGTTCTTACTGATCCTTGGAATCCCTGAAGGGGTGGGCAGAGGTCCAGGCAGGTCTCAGAGTAGATCACTCTGCCATGTGTCTGCCTTTCTACACAGGCATTTGCCTGGAAATCTATCGCCATCAATGCAGCACCATCATGTGACATGATAATAAAAATGTTTATGTGCAGCCTCTTTCAGTGTTTTGCAGAGAGGTAGGTGTCTGTAGGGATGGGGATTCTGCTGCACCCTCTCTTTTGACTACTGCATATTTTTTTGGCAATGGCTTTGATCCTCTCAGTGCCTTTCTTCTGTCAGTAACCACTCTGGTTTGGATTAAGGAGAAGTGCTCCATTTCTCCCATTTTTCTTAGTGAAATGCCCTTGCAAACTCCTTTATTTGAAGCTTGTGCTTCAAACACTTAAAAACTGGGGCTTTGAGCACCTAAATGCTTGTCTCCAGGTTTGTGGGATGTAGTTCATTGCCAGACATGTCAAAGGCTGCTGCCCCACCATGCAGCATGCTCAGCTCCAGTCTTCCCCTGAACGGGCAGTAGCATTTGAGATGCTGCTACTGTAATGAGCAGAAGCCAAGTCAGAACATGTACAGTTGTTATTACTGCAATCGATGGGAATGTGGGCTGTGTTGTGATGTTCCTAAGGCCAGGGCTTTATTGTTACTCTCTATACGTATAGTGACTGAATCACTCAGCTGTCCTAGAAAAAACACCAAGAATAAATGGCTGAATACAGTGAATGTTGTAGCAGGGATACCTCCATATGAGAAATCCTACAGAGGCAAACTGAAGGTTCTTACTTGAAAGGACTGAGGATGTTATTGCTTGACATTGTGCCACCGTACCATGGAATATGCCTGCACAATGCCAGCAGCAGAAGCTCTACTGGACTCCGTGCTTTCCTTGTCTTGGCTATCAACTTTACTGGGGATGGGTTTCCCTTTAAAATGTTAATTCATTCCATTTTAAAAGACTGATTAGTCCCAATGCTGGGCTTTTGTTTTCTGGTTGGTCTGAACTCTTCTAGGAGAAGGTGTCAATATGGTGAGAAAACTGGTTTCACTCCTAATCTGTGAAGTCTACACAAATCACACAGCTCAGTTCTATATTACAGCACACACACACACACACTCGACACATGGGTCTTGCTGCTTAGAGGGAAAGCTTTTTTCCTACAGTTCTGTGGGCTTTGCACTGGGAGTCAGGGAGGCCCAGCTGGGGCTCCCACACTGTTTAAAAGGATACCGCAGGGCTGGTTTAGTGTAAAAGTAAAACCAGATGACTATGAGAGAAGGGCTTCTTGCTTGGTGCCAGAATCTCTACAATTTCAAAACTCATTTTTGCATTTTTTCCTAATAATTTCTGTGATCATTTATAACATACAAGTGCCTTCAAAGTGGCCTCCAAAGCAGACTTTCTAAACGCTCTTGCTTTCCATTGTACTTCTAATTGTAGTGTAAAAGGAAGATAACTGCTTACTCTAAAATTAGCTTCCTTTCAGAAATATGTGTACTGCGACTCCTGCTTTCCTTACAATGCTAATGACATGCACAACAGGTAAAATACTAAAAAAACCCAACAGGCACTTTAAAATATTCTGTGGGCTACATGTTCCTGCCAGCTGCAGTCTCCATTATTTCATCAGGGTTGAGCACAGGAACGTAAATAAACTTTTGCCTGGTGTTTGCTCCTCTGTGAAATAATAGAATCAATTTGCAGCTTTGTGCTGTCTGTCCTAAGCTGGCCATGTGTTTCTTTATGAACATTGCTCATCCTGCCAATTTCTATCAAAAAACTGTTCAAATCATTTTCAGTTGGGATCACTAGGCCTTTTAGAATATTTTTGAGGATGATGTGGGAGTCAAGCACTCCTCACACCTTATTTGTATTTATTTTTCTCCTTTGACACTGAGCAGGCTACCAGAGTGCTTAACCTGAAGTGCCACTGCAGACTGGCACGCTCTCAGGGATAAGCCAGACTAAGTTCAGGCCCAGTATTTGGGATTGTTACAGTGGAGAGTATAGAAAAATCAGAAGCTTTGTCTTTGCTCTGCACATGCCTAGCACCAAGCCCAGTAGAGCCTATGTCTGCAACAAATGTTTGTCACCAAATCTTGATACATACAGGTTATGAAAAACACCTACACCTGCAGAAACTAACCATGTGCAGGCCCCGTATCATGGCAAGGGTTACCAAAATGTGAATTTTACTCATGATCAGTAGTAAATAAAGTAAAATATAACTGAATCATTAATTCTGGCATGCCAGGGAAGCTAATCTGTATGGATGCAGCTCTGTGTGTGATGTAATATATCCTGTCTATTTTAAATGTTCCAAGGACACATACTCTATTTACTACAGAAAAATGATGTGGCCACCATAGATCAAAGAAGAGTCAATCAATGTGTTAGGAAGGAAGTAGCAGAGGATCCTTTGCCTCTGAAGGGTCAGTGGCCCTTTTGTGTAAGACAAAGATTCTAAGACATGTGATTTCTTCTAAAACTCAAAAGCCAAGCAGCCCAGGAATTCCTAAACTCTATCTAGGATTGGTGTGAGAAGTGGTTTGTCAAAGGAGAAGGGACAGTGCCAAATAAGAAGAGGCAGAACGTGAAAATTCACTGAGAAGGAATTTTGAGCAAGCAGTTAGGTATAGAGGCTGGACTGTGGGGTGGGGTGCTGGCTGGAAGAGCTTTAGGCCAAAGTTATTCAATATCTTAAGTCAGAAACTCTGTGACTGGATATTCTTTCAAATGAAGAGATGTACATGAACTGAACTAGTCCACAGGTATTCAGTATTGGCTGTTTGGGTCAGTAGGAGCAGGAATGTGCTTGCATGAAAAGTAACTCAAAGAAACATTAGCAGACAGAGCCATAAAATACTACAAAACTAGGATTTCTAACTGGGCTTTGGTCTGAGGATAAACCCAGAAAGTTTTGGCAATTTTTTTTCTAAGAAAAATGGGAAGTCCACTGGGAAGCTTGAGTTTAGAAGGTAATATCCCAACCCCTCCAAGAAGCCTGTCAGATTCACTCACACTGAAAATTTTACTACCGTTCCCTGCGCACATGGGCACCAGCTTCACCCTGCTTTAAGTGGAGAAAGAATCCAGATGCTTCTAGACATTATATTGTGACACTTTATGGATTTGGGAAGAAAATAACAGCACACGCTTATGCTTTGCGATTTCCATGAGAAGTGTTCTTTAATATTTGAGCTTGAATCCCATTATTGGGATACAAATTTGGGACTCTTCTGAATTATACCTGGTAGGACATTTGTGGCATCTGAGGAGCTTTGGCTGTTTGCTGTTTCTGGTGTCGTCCCAGAGCAAAATTGGTTTCCTTTTCATAAATAGCAAGCCAATTCTTCTGACTGCTACAGAATTTTGCATCCTACTGTGAAAACTATTGGGTCAAGTCCTGCTTTAGCTTTATACAACCTTTCCTGAGATGAGAAACGGGCAGCATACTGCTAGTGGTACCATTGTGTCTAAAAGTGCTGCAATTATTAATTAAAGAAAATAGCCAGGGAGCTTCTGTGGGACAGACTAGCACAGGGGCTGTGGGTTCAAGATTTTGCCGATCAATTGTTCATGCAGTAAACGTCTCTCTCTGAAGCTACTTAGCACATGCTGGTGCTATTACTGTGGTGTACGCACCAGAAAGACTTGTCTGTCTGGGCTTTCTCTTCTCCCTGGAGACCTGCATTAGCCAAAGGTGCATCTCCTGCATGGCTGATGCCAATGCCCTGGACATACTGCTGTCTGCCAAGATGCTGCTGGGACAGATGGACTACTGTTTCCCAGAGACAGCCCAAAAGCATTGCCTTTGTTGTACTTGTGTACAGATCCAAGTTAGATCATTCAGCTTTCATGTACAGATCCAAGTTAGAGCCATTCAGCTCTCAAAGAAAGGACAGAGAGAACAGCCACATAAAGAGTATCTCTGCTGCCATGAATGTAGTCCTTCCCAGGTCTGTGACCTTTCTCACTAAGAGGGTTTTCCAAGCTTTGTTCTAGCTGTTGGTAGATCTGTATTTCCCTGAAGTACTGAACAATTTCCAGCAGAGGTCTCTGCCTACTAATAATTAAAGTTTGGCTGGACTGCTTATGCACCACAGGGTTCAAAAATTAGGCTTTGTTCCTTCACAGGATTAAGAAGCATAACCAAGACTTCATGAAGCTGAGTACCTGAGAAATCATAATCTACTTCACAGGGCAGTAATGTCCATCTATTACATACACAGAGATTCTGAAGAGAGGTTTCCTTACATAAGATATTTTAAAAGGTTTGTTTCTGCAGCACATGTAGCCAACCTACCAAAACCAACATGTTTCAAAGAATTCAAGAATTAAGGGACCCTCATTGTTAGATAAATAGAGAATTATTAAACCTCAAATATCACACTTCTGGATGCAAACGAGACAAGATCATTTCAGGCAAGGAAAGGAAACTTCTTTCTTCTCAGAGTGTACTGTGATCCCTAAGTTGAGATCTAACTATGGTCAAGGGGAACTGTTCCAAGAGACATTTCACTTTCAGGCTACAATCTCCTTGCCTCTCATCCAGCTGTAATATCAGTGTTCTGTCTGCTTAGGAGAAAATAATTTATTTTTATGCCTACATTTCCCCATCTTTAATTTTATTTACTAATCTACTTCACTGAGTGGGATGCACTTGTAAAATGGAAGGTGCTAAAAATAAGGATGAAACATTTCTGCCTTTAGGTCTGGTCTCTAATTGCCCTGTGCAGCATCTCAATTTACCAAGAAACTTTAAGAAGTCTCAAAGAGAGACTCTTTTGAAGCTCAACAATATCGTCGGGGTGGGGCAGGTTCCCTTCCCTCACCTCAGGACAGAACTTTACCTTTCTCTGTGCCAAGCTGTTGGCTGGTGTGTACATTTTGTTATGGCAGAGAACAGTGTGGTGTGAGCCTTGCAGCAGAATCACCATGATTTCCCACCTGGCAGCACAATTGCAACACCTTCTTGTCCGCCAACATTACAATAACTGTGGTACAACAACAAAATACTGCTAATGGTTGTTCACCCTGAATCTTCTTGATAAACATAGCCTGCTCTAGTCTTCCCACTGTGACATGAAAGATCCACGTTCCCTTCATCTCCAGCTTTCCCAAAATCACAGTTCCACATTTCAAACTGAGACAAGGCCAGTGACCAGGCCAGTGCATGTGTCACCACCACCACCAGCTTCAGTAAAGAGAAGACCACTGGAGAAATCCTGCTGGAGCATATGGAAGGGCTGATCCTACCAGTCCCATTGAGGTGACTCACAGCATCAAGTTTTGTGGGGAATGCCTGAAGAACCACAAAGCCAACTTCTTAACAGCTCTTACTCATGTCATAAAATCTAGCATTTTTAGATGGTAACTGTACATACCTACATGTTCTCAGTCACTTCATTTCCACAAAATACTACAAGTTGGGACATCAAAGCAGTACTGGAAGCTGCATGTATGGCACTGAGAGCAATGCTGAAAACAAACTCATCCATAAAAGACTACAAAAAACAAGGGCAAAAAGAGAAAATGTATTACACTCTTCGCAGCACATAGCACAGGACCTACAACTTACCTTAGCACAGGAGCATCATTTACTCTCACCTACACCTCCTATTCATGCACAGCTAGCAGAAGGTCTGTGTATGGAACAAACAGACCAATAATGTGCTCGCTTGCTCAGTGTCCCCTGCTATTGCAAGTCCTTTGGGAAAAAGTGAAAGAGAGGAACTGCTGGTGGTTTAGCACAAGGAATTTTAATCAAACAGCAAAAAGTTCCACTGTGTCTCAAACTGAATGTTTTAGTCAAATCAATGCACACACCTGTCTTCTGCTTATAATTCACCATGAGACACAAGTCCCTGGGTACTCCAGTAGATATTCTTGAAGTCCTTTGAAAAAACTCACATGCAACTCTGTAATTCTTTGATTGGCAAGCTTTGGGTAGAATTTGATTCATGTTTCACTCCTGCTTTCCCAGCAAATACCTGCATTCCAGCTAAAGCTGATCCTTGTTTTGTTAGTATTGTCTCTGATTTAAGGCAGTATTTTGACTTGTAGGGGAAATCACCATAATCCAATCTGTCTCTACCTTGCATTTAGCTGAAAATATGTATCGTGATTATGATAACAGGGAGCTGTGAGGCAAACCTGCTTAACCTCTGGATATCAGGGTTCAGTTCCAGTTCCGGTACTTTGCAGTTTGATGCTTTCCTCCCACAGAGCTGCTACAAGTCTGCATGACGCTGCAGATAAAAGTCCCTCCTCTTTCTACCCTGATGGATAATCTTATAGCTCAAAGACACTGCAAGAAGCCACAATGGGAGTCAGGATTGGCTGGGAACAACACTAAGATTTAATTTGGAGTTATGGATGATCAGAACCTCTGAAAATTTCCTAAAAGTCCAAACAGTATCAGAGACTACATCTGAGGAGACCATCTTTCCCATTCTCTAAAGCCAAGGACAGCAATATTCTCCTTTATCCCAAGAATGAGAAAGACTGTTTCATTAACACCTCTGAAGCTCTGCAGCTACCATACAAGTATCGCTGTGGTCTGGAACAGTAAGTAATATTGACCATATCCCTTCTTACTGCTTTTTTCTTAGTTTCCATAAATATCCTATATAGTGCTAAAATATTTTCATGAGCCAACATCTTCAGACCAAGCCATCCAAAAAGCTTATATTAAGAACAAAGGGCAAGGAAAGTGAACATAGGCTGCAGGTTCAAAGGTACATTTATTGTGTTTTTCACCTCAAGAAGCTCAAAGTGAGTCTTTTTGATTGAAAGCTCACAGAATACCACAGACTAAAGGTCTGGCTTGAGCTCAACTATAACTGGATTTTGATCCATATGAGGGACCAGGATGCAGAAGTATCAAGTAAAGAAAAGATGAGCGACAGGGAAAGGATGCACTGGTCTTGTTTTATGTCCAAAAGTGACTCTTATGTTCACTCCACATGAAAGAAGCAGTGATCAAGGAAATTTCTGTCCTTGTTTAGGTGCCTAAAAAAGAGTTAGGTCCCTCCTTTCTTGGTGCTCCAAAGTTTAAGGCTTTTCAGTAGGCAATAACCACCTTCAGGAAACAAAAATAAGGCAAGAATGGGCCATAAACCCATCAGAAGTTGATGAATAGCCCAACTTATTAAGAGAGTTTGTGGGTCTCTTTTCTTGGTATGTGTTCCTTGTAGGAAAATTCTAGCAGAGAGGTTCAAAATCATTTTACCACACATCTTCCCTCAACATCAATCCTTCTGCTTTACACCTGCTATTGCAAAACATTTAAAGGTGTCCTTCTATTGAGAAAGCATAACATTAGCCTGGGAAAAAAATAATTTCTCCCCCTGTGTATGGACTTCGGATATATACATTCATTATGTGAGAGCAGAATCTGGGAATAACAGAAGACAGAAGCAGAAGTGCACAAATTATACAAGATCCTCACTTTTAAACTTGGAATGTGGTCCAGCTTTTAACACAGCAAAAGGAAACAACAGAAAAAGTGCTCAACAACAGAAGAACCATTGCTGAACGATGTGGAGAAAGTCACAAGACTACAGTTCTTTACTCTTAGATTGGGGAGCCATGAACATTAAGATCTCAGCAGTATTACAATACTTGCAGAAGAAGAGAATTCATATGTATTCCACCTGTCAGATGTTCAGCATAATACTGGCATTATTTAGTTGTTTTACAAAACCGAGTACTATTAATTCAGTTACCTGCCAGTGTGAATTCAGGGCTTTCAGCAGATTAGATAATATAATTCCAGGAGCCACTGTCAATTTCATGCATGATAAAGTTGCACAGACAGTATTCATTTTTAAAAATTAAAAAAGAATATATTTCTGCTGTGCACTGCTATTCAAAATTAGCTCTTTAAAAATGAGAGTTGCCTTTTCAGGGCAAAAGGTCTGAGGAGATATGTAGGAAGACCATGATTTGATTGTGTGAGTGATCTTTCCTTCTATCACAGCACACATAAGAAAGATCTCAGGACATAGACCTTGAGTAAGGATGCAGTACTGGGCTTGGTTTTCATGCTCTAAACAATAGATAAAAATGGAATATTAGCAACACTTTGAGTTAGAATGCATTATGCTTTGGGTTGGCTGGCTGGAGATAACAATGCTGAGTATCTGAGAGTTCCCAAACCACATTTATTATAATGTGCTGATGACACTAATATCTCTATGTTTGGGTCCAGTTAGCTCCAGATTCTGAAGAAGTCTCAGGACTGAGAATAAAAATACACTTGTTTTCCCCCAAATAATATTTCTGAAGTTTTGCATTGGTGCAAAGAAGTGACACAGCTGCTTAGTGTCAGGACCCTAGGTTGGAAAAGCGGGATGAAGAAGTCAATCAGTGTATTATGCAGAAAAATCCCACACCCAACCCAAGGATACTATTCTGACATGTTTTAAGCCATGAAGTTTGCAATGAACATAACCCTAGGTGCCTGTCTTTGTATGCCTTAGCACGCTAGTCCTTAGAATACCAGAAGGTTGTAAGTTGACTCTTGGACCAGGATGGACATAGGGTCATGTGCCCAGATCCAGAAATGTGGACCACCCTTCAGCTTAGACATCAGTGCTATAAACCATATAACTGTCTTCAATATCCACCTCCCCTTATTTCTTCCATATGTTAACCCTCTCCGCTAATGTGGCAGCATATAATTATTTTAGATGAGACAATGAACAGCAAACAAAGCATTCAAATTCTACTTGTGACTCAGTCTCAGTCCCAGGACTTTAAAGAGGCTGGAAGGCCAAAACACTGGGGAGGGAGCTTTCTCTTTCTAATGTATGTTTCACTTGGAAGTATTTTTTTATACACAGAATTAAACATTTTTATCTTAATTTGAAATGCTCTGAGACTGTCCTTTGATGTGAAGTTAGGGAAGGGGTGCACTCTTTGCTGTTCATAGAATTTGTGTGATTTTGGGATTTTCAAAGGCACTGTTACTAGTTTTCCACTTAGATCCATGTTATAACACAGGAGAAATACTTCTAAGGAAGAACTGTGATTTATTATAAAGATAGAAAATGTAAATACAGAAGGAGAAATCTGAACTCAGCTATCTTCTCGCTTTCTAGAAGAGCATCAGTGCTTCGTGAGCTGTTCTACATTTCAGAAGTAGGGTGCCAAGTAAGGTAGGATTTCTGATTTGCTCTGCCAAACCCTGTTCTGCAGAGATTTTGGGCTCAAGCATGCTCACTGTAGTTCACAGGATTCTTTCTGGTATTTATATTAGTGCAAAGGGTGTTGATGTAATGTCATGATGGTGGTCTTCTACCCAAATTCAACATATAATTAATGTGATGAAAAACACAACTTTTCAAAGAAACTTTGGTATGCTTTTATAGAAGGGTGTGCAGACTCCTTGGGTTTGCAGTACATATCTGAATGCAAATACACATGCTTGATTTCCCCTGAGTGTTGTGTGAACAGTTATTATTACTGACCTGGAAATTATTCTACTTTCCCTGTTTGACTATTGTTTTTGTCTGGGTTATATGCATCCCTGAAACCAGATGTGCAACACTTGACATATTTCCATTACTTAACATAATCATGTGTATTTATTATCTCAAAGTTTAAAGCAGTAACAGTTGGTTTGTGCTGTACACTTCATGATCTTGGTCTGTTACAATGACCAACTGGCCTCACAAGACAAAATAATGCGTGTTGTAAGGAGTCTATGCCAAGTTAGGCATTGCCTGGGACTTTACTGCTATGAACCTCTTGAAAAAAGAGGAAAGGAAATTCAGATTTTATTTTTCTAAAGCACGCTTGTGTAGATTTTACAGAGGCATCTACCATGTGGCAGAAACAGAATCACCTCCTGCTGTTAGCAAGGAAAAGGCTGGCCTGGCCAGTTCTGATTCCAGCCAGAAGAGAGCAGCAGTATATACCTGTGCTGAATATGTCTTCACAGGACACACTCAGAAAATGACCAAAAAAGAATAATATAGAATTCACCCCCTGCCTGCAATAATAGCCTGCCACGTAAACCAAAATAAACGCCAGTTTAACAAGAAATTGATTTCTTTCACTCACACAGAAAGATAATAGAAAGGGGATGGGAGCTGACATCAAACAGTGACTATTACCCTTTAGCTCTGAAAACAGAGTAATTTACTTTTTATTGTCATTTTGCTGTAAACAAAACTACTGGTGATGGAGGAAGTGATTGCTTATGAACACTGAAGATTTTTTTTTTCTAAAGTAGGAATTAAAGTTTCTGGAAGCATAATGTCATCCAAAACCTACCTTTGCAAGTACCTTGCATAGGGACACAAAAAGGATTTTATAGAACTGGATTCTTACGTGTTCTGCAGTATCACAGCATACACCCAAGCCTTTTTTTAGGTCACTTACTCAGATGATTTTCTTATGGGGCCAGAAACTGCTACTCTGACTGAGGCATAAAATGCCTTTGTGGATCTTTGCTTAAAATTAAAAGTTAGAGTTATGGCTGGAATTTTCATGCAGGTCTCTTGAGCTCCAAACCAGCTCAGTTACCTGTAGATAGCCCTTCCCCTCCTCCGCACGAAGAATGCATCCTCAGAGCACGTACCAGACTCACATTACAGCTGCTCAAGGGCACTAGCAAGAGAGCAGAGTATGTAATGTGGTGCTGGCAGCTCAGAGTGAGAGGCGGCACTGGTTGGGGTTTTTTTTCTTACAGCTGAACTATGTGGTCCCAGTGAAGGAAAAACCCATCCCTTTACCACAAAGGGTGTTGCAAAGCCATGGGTGAGAAATTGCCTTCTCAAATGCAACAGGGAAAAGAGTAGGGGAAAAAAAGTGAATTAGAGAATAGAGGAATTTTCCCTTTCAACTTCAACATGCAAATCTTTCTCCATTCCTGCTGCATCCACCCAATATCATCACCTGCTCATGGCAGTGGCCACCCATGCCCACATAACTTCCCAAATGGGTTCTCCTCCATTCAGTTCTTACTGTTTGCTTCAACAAGGACAGATCTCCTCTGGTTCTGCCACAAATAATACTTTAGAAGGAGACCCTCATAAAAATGTTCTCTCTCCATGAAGGGTGATAACACATAAGCACACAAATGTTACCTACATAGTAACCATGTGCTCCATCATGCATTCCTTTACCCTTTGGAACCACCCTGTGGTTGCTCTCCAAGTTACAGCCCCCAGTTTCATTTCCAGCCACTGTTCATTCGTGTTTGTGCAAGGTAAGGCTGAGTAAAAGCAAAAAGAGCCTGGAGATTTTTGTCAAGCTCCACAGCAGTGAGAGAAACCCAGGTGCCCCCCCCCCCCCTCCGACTCCCCTGGAAAGGGAGGAGATGAAGAAATAGCTGAAGGGTAAGGATGGGCACAAGCTGTAGCTACTCCATCCCTTGTGTACAGAGGGCAAAGACGTGGCTTTCTGCTAAAGCAGAGGGAGGCAGAGTGCTGGGAAAGCAAGCTAAATAGATGACTTCACTCAAATGAGTTTTTCCTGCCTATGCCTGGAAGGCAGAGCGGCTCACAGTCTATAGGATGCCAGCGAAGGCTGGAAGCTCTGCACAGTGACTTTCTGAAGAGAGATGAGCCCTCATTTTTGTAGGTATTATTAACAAGCCCTGTATTACTGTGCATATGATAGTAATAGGCAAATTGTTAGTTTGGAGCACACTCAAGCTGTTTGCAGCCTGAGAAGTCTGTGTATACCTCTCACTCGCACATGGCCTCTCTGTGCTCAGGAATCCAACGTAAGGTTTATATCATCCCACACAGAGGTGCAGATGTCAGCTTCCCAGAGCAGCAATAACGTGTCTCCTCTCCAGTAAGTTATGTTGTTTTCCTAGAGTCTCCTCTGAAGTCACTCTGGCAGCTCCTGGTTCTTCTACATCTCTATACAGCATACACACACATTTTGTTCTCTGAGAAGTTTTGGCTGGAGTCTGACTGCCATAAGGTATATCTGTCCAGATTTTGAACTCGCCTAAACCGGTGGAGCTCACTCAGAATTAGTGTTTTATATCTATACAGCATTTGTCTCATCCTATCTTCCAGCAAAGATAACACTTCTTACAGTTCAGTTGTTACGTTGGTCATGTAGAAATATAGCTGCAAACCATATATAGTGGAGATGGAGGCATAGAAAACTTATTTGTTCTTTCAAAGTATGTTATTTTGACCTGGTTCAGTAAGCCAGCGAGTACAAAGCAATATAAGCAGCCAATGTGAGCCATGTACTCACACAAGTAACTTAGGATCCTTGTTCAGACACGACTCCAGTATTATATGCCCTGTTCTACTGAAGTCATTGAAATGACTCCAAACTTACATTACCATAAATGAGAGGGGAATTAGATTTAACATGAATATGCAGCCCTATGCATATGCAATTATACTATGTATTGATATGTGTGCATAAATTACCTTTCCAAGGAGAGCATATATATACTGTCATCCTTATAAATCAGCAGATTCAGATAAGATAAATATTTTTCTAGAAATGGGCTTGTATAATGACTATAATTAAATATAATCATTTTGGTATTAAAATGAGAACTCAGATTGAAATCTTTTTGTCTGCTCAGTTTTACTGCAGCGTAAGTTGCTTGGTAGAGACCTCAACAATAATGTGTTAGTTGCAACTCAAGGATCCTCTTTTAAAAAAAAAAAAAAATCAGGAAACCATTAGAGTTTATTATCGTGACTGAAAAATGTTTGTACTAGCTATTTCTGAATTTGAATGTACAGGAAGAGGAGGTGAAAAAATTCAGGATGTTCAGTTCATCCTTGATAGTCACCTCACTCATAGCTGGGTTTATGGCTTTCAACTTCACTGAGAAGGAGAGGCTGGGCTTCTGAATTTGAGAAATGCTAGTCTGTGGTAGAAGTGCAGACAGAGAATGAGTAGGAAGAGTGTTACACATCTTAAGAAACTTACAGTTTGACTCAAAACCTCAAAAAGTCAACGAGGAGCTTCAAAAGTACTGAGTTCTCTCTATCATCATATGACAGGGAAGGCTTGGGGCTTTTCTAGTATATGGTGCTCCTAAGACCTCTTTTCAAGCCGCACTTCAATGTGCTTTCCCAGAAAGTGGTAACTAATTTCCACAGTCCAACCCTGACAGTTTCTCAGACTTGCAACTACCTGCTGAGCATAAGGTCTTCAATGACTGCCTCTACTTAAATTAGTAAGCTTCAAAAGAGGGGTAGAGGTGAGAACTAACAGGATAGTAGGAGAAAACATTATGGAAATCCCTATATTGAATGAGCAGAAACTGCAGAACAAGAAGATCAGTGACCAAAAATTCAAAAGATTGAAACAAAGAATCAGTGTGTACTGAAAACATTGGATTGACCTTAATTTATTGAACAGTTTCATAAAACTGTAGCAGGATGGTGATACACGGTACTCCTTACAGTTCAGACAATTTTGCTAGACTTTGGCAAGTACAAATCTGACACAGTTTTAGTACTGCACTCAGGAGTTAAAAGCAACTTTTCTGCTTATTAAACACGTGCATCTGCAGGCAATAATGGCAAGTAATTCACAGTCGGTTTTACCAGTTTAGGATAGGAGCTACAGAGACACCATACAAAGGGCTGAAAGTTCTGTGAAGCTGTAAACTGGTGCAGAATGAGAGGAAGTGCTCGCTGGAGAGGGACTGTCACTTGGCATGGCCTGTCTATAGAGCACACATGAAAGCTGAAGGGTGCTCACCGGGAACGGAGCTAACAGGGCTACAGCTTAGCAGGGCAACACTTCAACAGTACGTTTGTAAGTCAGCAACTTAAACATAAATGCAAGGAGTGCCAAAGGGCATGGGGAGCTGGGGGTGCTGGCAAGGGGAAATTAAAAGCCAGCCTATTTCAGAAACATCCTTGCTGAGATGACTTGGAAATCTCACTAGCCTGCAAGCTGTTCAAAAAGTTTCCCAACTCATCCAAAGCAGACTTGATCACACCATGCATACTGAATCCAACTTCAAACCTTACCTTTTATATATCATCTTGCCCTCCCCACAAACTGGGGGGACTGGCAGTAAACACTGCTCTGAACAAATACTGTGGCCTGGCTTTCTGCACAAAACCTCTTTGATCCAACCTTCCTTCTTCTTATTGCATTGTTGTCTCCTTCCCAGTTCAGAGTCAAACTCTCATTTCAGTTTGGAAATGAACACTCACTTGCAGGCTGAATGGAATCCTTATGGGCTGTATCTCAAACTCTAAAGATGTTTTTAGTTTAGCTGCATTTCTCAAACCTATGCTTGCTGATTAATCAGAAAGTTGCTAGTGAACCCTTTGCAAGGAGAACCTGGCACTCTATTTAAAAATCCCTGGACTAATTCCAAGTAGTTTGGCTAATTTTTAGGCTTCCCTATTCAATGCAGGGCATCAGACAGGTATTTTCAGAACTTGTTTCTCCACTCTGATGGATTTTACAGTCTATAACTTCACTAAAGTTTCATCAGAAACAACAGCCTCTGGTTTTGCCACAGTTCTTTTCAAAGTACTTAGAAAACTGAAGCTATGAAAACAGATTCCTTACACTCCATTCAAAATGAATTTTTGCAAATACTCCCTGTAAGCACTAGGACACTCATTCTTCCAGGGTGACATAGGCTTGCTACTAGGAACTATTAAAAATACCTGTATTCTGAGAAATCGGATGCTCAAACGTACAGAGTGGCTACCCCGCAGTGTGCATCTCTGCCTTCTCCTTTGGAGTCACAGAAAGATGACAGCATATAGCTTTTGAGGCTCGTGTTTTCTAAGGGGGGAAAAAAAAAAAAAGATACAAATAAAAAAAGGAGCAACGTATGTGGGTAGCAAGAGTGGGCACGTCCAGGCCCCTTCTGAATCTCATATAAAGATTTGAGCTGCCAATTGTACATACTCGCAGCATTACAGATGTAAACATCTCTGGACTGAGTCTCAGTCACTGGAAGCTGCTTCAGCTTCCAGACCGACTGTGAAAAGCTCAAAAATAGCAGTACTACTATTCTGAAGTGAGGTTACTTCCTTCAACATCTGTGGTGAATATGTGATTCAGGCTGCTATAAGCATCACACATATTTAAAACTAACTGGAGATGTTAAGGCTTGGTCCAGCCACATTGTGGTATTAGGAGGAGGGAGCTACACAAATATATCATGAGATACAGATGCTGTGCTAGGGATAGTAAGGGCTCAGCCTATTCTGATAAATCTTCCATCTTGTCCAGATTTTTGAGACATAACAAAAAAACCCAACCCTTTCCAAAACAGAAAATATAAATAGCACCTATTTCAGGTATGAGATTTTCACCTTCTGTTTAGCTAATGGCATTCAAACTAAACTCTACTCTTGCCTACTGTACAAAAAGAAAAAAAAAGAAGAAAAAAATCAATAAAATATCTGGCAACATATTTTACATTATTTCTAATGGCTTGTTAAAATAACAACACTTCCTTATTCTGGAATAAGTTAGTACCATTGTCAAAACAGGGCTCTTTACAGATGGAATGAGTTCTCAGATTTTCTTTTTTTTAATAAAAATTAAGAATAGTTCTTGTCAATCAAAAATCCTACTTTTCTGAATCAACCAGAGGCATTATTATTTGTTTTTATTAACACATACAAAATTATTAGGATATACAAATGTGTTTCTTTTTTGGACACAGTGAAAGCTAAATTAACGGGCATTACAGCATTAGTTTACATCACACTTCGTTTCAAAAAAACCCATCATTTATGATTAAACAAATAGGTTTATATATATATATTAAAAAAAAAAAAAAGAGATTGAAATAGCTGGATAACAAATTGTTGTTTTTCACTATCAAAAGGCTGGGAGCAATTGTGTCTTCTGTGATTGTGCCCAAACCAGGAACTCCACTGATTTAAGTTCCCATTAAAAAACCCCAAACACAACAAACAAAACCAACCACCCAGCTCCCCTCAAAAACCCCAGAACACCAATCCCTCCCCCAGAACAGAAAAACTTGAAGCAGTGGCACAACTTTCCCCAGGCTAATAATTTTTCCTGACAGCTTCAAGCACCAATGGATCATTTTAAATATCACGTAAACCTACTGTAAATTAAAAAAATAGAAAAATTACTTTACACAATGCATGGAAACCATTTCTAGTGAGCACAAACATTTACAACTGTGTTGTTTTTTTCCTTGCATAACCCATACTCACACACAAACCAAATTTCAAAAGAATTAGTGAAATATTCAGTCCACTTTTGTTTCTTTTATACAACATGAAATGGTTACAATACCATAGTATTTTTTTAGAATAAGTTAAACATCAAGACATATGGCAATAGCATCGTACTATTCTTTCTACATACATATGAAATCCAGAAATTCAGTCTATTTTTATTCAGTCACAAAAATGAATAAAGACTAAGATCCAGTTAGACTGGAAAACTAGACTAGTTCTAGAAACCACAAATACTGTAAGCGCTTTGGTATAATATGTACAGATTGTGCTGTCAGTATCATGCTTGCATACCAGAGTTGATCCACAGATTTCAACTGGTGAACTAAAGTTTAAAACAAAACAAAACAGAAAGAATAATAAAAAAAAAGGTACTGTAAGACTTGCTTTTTTCTGTTGGGAATGATTCAGTCAAAGAAGATGCAACACAAATACACAGCATTTGTATGATGTGACTACAAATTAAATATTAAAGTGTTTTTTAAATACAATGCAAGACCAATCTTAAGTGCATAGAACATAATGCAGAATACTGTTGTGACAGGGACTAGTACAACGATATTAAAGATTTTAACAGATATTGAACAACGTTCTAACTAAAAAAAAAAGTGTGAATGAATAAGCATTCTTCTATTGTTCAAAAAATCACCATGTTTTTCCCCACTGATAAGAGAAACAGTAACTGCTGAATCATGAAAGGTATCAACTGCATCCATTTTATCCATCCATTTTATTTCTGTCACTCCAAGGCTTGGAGTTGCACCTTCAAATGCTTGAGCAGTTTAGAGATTTGGTTATGGGGTTTTTCTTTTTTTTTTTTTTTTTTTTAATCTTATTTTTAAACAAAAAAACCTTTCCTCTTCCTGAAGGTGGAACTCAAAAAGTGCATTTTAAGTTAAAGGGTTTACTTTTCCCCCTATTTCATGGATGCATTTGTGGTTGTTTAGAAACTTCAGCTTAACCTATTCATTCTTCCTATTGCTCTGATTTATCAGAATGTCTCAGATTTATTCAGGCAACCTGCCAAGTTAGGTAGCCCCTCTGTTTGCAAAGCAAGTTATATTAAATTCTAAGCATGCCAAAATACTGCAGTCTTTATTCAAATGAAATGCCTCCTTAGAGTAGGGACTGCAAGATTTGGGGAGATTTGGACTGTGTAAGAGGTGTTCCCAACTTCATATTATCATCTTTTGGATTTTGAGATATAGTAAACTGCAAATACCATGTTCAACTAATACTGCAAGTCAGCTTCAGACTATGTAGCCCCCAGAACAAAATGGTAGCCCCAAAACTCTCAACCCAACCAGAGGAGACTTACCCCAATTGTTACCATTTTCTTACATGACACAACTCATTTAACATGTAAACACAAGGGATGATAGCTCTCATTTGAAGCTTCTGTTGTTGACATGTAATACTTGATAGGTATCAGAAATACTTTAGTTAATGACTCCGTATTTTTCCTATTTCTAAGATGCTTTTTTATTTTCCCTCACAGAAGCTTTAGCATTTTAACATCAAACCAAACAATTGCACAAAACCTACACCACCAAGCTTTGCTAACTGAAACTGCTGGAGAGCACACGCAAGAGAAAAGAATGTGACCGTGGTCGTTGAGTGGGCTAGAAGTCTAATGAGTTTAAATAAAACTAATGTTAACACATTCCTTAATTGAAATGATTAATTCTTAGCAGAAGTAAATCAAGATCAGCGTGATCCTACTGTAGGCTAGTTGGTGACCCAGCCAAACTTTTGTGCAGATTAGGGTTTTGACTGTGCCTGTTCCGACTGCGAACGGATGAAAACATTGTGTTGCAACCTGGGACTTTACATTTGTGGAGCTGACGGAGATGCACAGTTTTGTAATGAGCCCTGAAAGTTCCTTTATTACTGTAAGTTTTCTGACATATATGACAAGTTATTGGCAAACTGGAAGGTAAATTTGTAAAGTTTTGATTAGCTTTCTCAATTAAAGTACAGTCTTGGTAGAGTTCATCACTGGGCAATAGGCTGGGTCCTTCACAGCTTTCATCACTATCATCCAAGGCCATGGTGCATATTTCACTTCCTCCATCAGAATCCCAAGAAGAATGAGCACTGCTCTCAGATTTAATGCTGGAAGTAGTACTTAGATCCAGAACAGCTCCATCACTCAATGGATCGTATCCATAACTCTCAGAACAGGGTTCTCTAATTTTGCTCATTGGGAAAACCAAGCTGCCTGCTCTGTTCATTCCTTTGAAGATTACAGAAGTATGTCCAACATGTTGTTTTAAAGAGACATCTTGACAAAACTCCTTAGCCATGTCTTTCAAGAGGTATGTTGCATTGAAATGGTTGTTGAATTCCAGTGTATCTTTAGTCAGAAGCTTATGATGCAGATTTAGGTTTGAACTATGTCTAGAAGAACAAAGACAAGCTTAGCAAGAAAGCGTTTCGCCTCACTTTGCAGCTCTTTCATAATGATCATTAACAAAGAAAAAAAATATCAATACTTAGTAGCATGCATGAACTGTACATATATTTCTGATTTGATCAACTGCCACACTGGGAGTGCACACGGATGATTTACACCTGTGACTGGGTGTCTGAACTTGCTTGCACTGGTATATATCAAAAAAAACCCTCAGAAATCAATGTTTCAGATTCTCTTCAGCCTTGTGGATAGCTGTCTGCTTCACTACATCTAGTGCTGGACCTAAAGTATTGGGAGACAGACCAAAAACCTTCCTAGAGAATGGACTGTGGGGAAGAAACAAGATCCTTCCCAAAGCAGGAAAGGAGTGACATCTGAATCTGCAAAAAAAATATTGATGATGTCTTAAGTACTGTGATCATGTGCCAAGATGCAGCTGTAAACATCAGTACAGAGCTTTTCCTTGAGAGGAATTTCCTTGAATGAAAGAATATTGCATTTTTTTTCAGTTTTCAAATGGGTATTCCTAAATTCAGTTTAAAACCACCCAAACCTGTGAAATCACCGCTCCTCACTGAATACAATTAATCAGCTCCCTGGGAACTTCCAGGCTGCAGCTAGAAGATTCAGTTTATTGCAAAACAGGGAAAACATCCCTCTTTATCCCACACCATTACGGTTTCATCCAAACCACAAACTGTTCAAAAGGGCACTGGCTGTCACAACACTCTATGTTAAAATCTAGAAACTTCTGCAAAGTTGTTCCAAACAGCTACTGTTTTTCACAAGGCTTGTGAACTTTCTTGTGAGGTGGCTTTTTGTATTTTCATCTTTTTTTAAAAACTAAGCCATCTTCCAAAAGCACCAATACTAAAACTTAATATATTGGTGTGGGAAGGAATTTGTGGCATGTGAATGGAAATCCTACTGCTGGCCTTCTTTCCTGTGGCCCATATCACAGTTACAGTGGAAAGGAATTCACATCTGGGAAGATGCAGGCAGCAGATCAGGGTATGAAGCCCTGCCAGCAGCAGATGAATCTGTGCATCTCAGGATGCAGCAGCCAGTCCTCAGAGACCAGCTCATCCTCTCTCTGGACTGCATCAGCTTGCTGCAGTGCTCCTCACAGATCACAGACAATCTTAGCCTTGTGTCACTCTGAACTATTACCCAGGCATGCTTCCTGCAGCCAAAAGCTGCTGTAACACTGACAGGAGAGTTAGAAAACTTACAGCACTTTGTCACGCTTTAACAGGCTTGATATCTATCCCTTATCAATTCAGATACATAAGTGATCATCAACAATAAAGCTTCAGTTCTTGTTTCTCAGCCTGTGTGCGTAACAGGCTGAAATACAATGATTTATAGCAACGCAATACTGCATCTAACAGTAAACTGGCTCGAGCTCACGGTATAGTTCAGGAATCAGTATGTATGTAATTAACATAAAAGTACTAACAACGTGAACACACACTGGATGGCGTTAGTTCAACTAGCACTGTGTAATGTTAATTTTGTCCTGATGTAATCTTGCTTTTCTTACGGGCTTTTTCCCACCAGTCTGTGCAGATTCCTTGAGTAAAGCAAGGACAAGGGCAAGTGAAGATTTCCTGAATTGATCTCATTGCTTTTTCATTAAAGAACACTGTATACATTAAAATACACATGAAAGTACATATTAAACATATAAGTCCACACATGCATCTACTGGAAAATTGCTGAATTCATACCCTTGTGGCTTTCCCTTTATGTTCTAAAGTATTCTTTCAACTATTGCAGTCTTTATCAGTTATGAAATTTTCATGGCTTTATTTAATACCTCGTAGTCTAGTGGAAAGGAAATGTTTCTTTCAATGGATTTTCATTTCATGAATGTTCTGATAAGTTATCGTACCTGTTATACGAGGATACACAGAAAATCTTTGCAGGCTCCATTCCTCAAACACTCATTTTAATTTCAAATTAGGCTCCATTGTGGTGGTAAAATAAATACAATTTTGTTTATAATTTTCTTACCTGTCTCGACTTCTACGAGAAGGGAAAGCAGCATTACAGCCCTCAACTGTGCAAATATGCATTTCTTTGAGATGTACATTTTTAAAATGCATTTTTACACTGTAAGGGTTTTTAAAAGTCTTCTTACAGATGTCACAATGAAAGCGGCTTTCTTCCTTCTGAATCCCTAGTGCATGTTGACTGACATGATCCATATCTTTAGAGTCTTCAAAACAAGGAATGGCAGCACCCCTGTTTGACAAAGTGCTGAAAAAGCCCCCGGTCAGCAAGTGGTGTTGCAATTCAGGGCAGTCATTTTTAGGAATCCTGCGCTTTGACTGCTCTTTAATATACATGGGGGGTTCAGTCATTGCTTTTATAACATCATTATGGTGGTGTTTTGGATCTTCATATATAATCTCATGGGAAACTACTTTTAATGGTTGGTTTTCTTCCGGTTTAACCTCTTTCTCACAGTGATGCAATTCATTCTCAGAGATATCCTTGATGTATTTGTTATTTGGCGCAAAGACAGATTCAAAATACTTTGGGCCCTCTACCCCAGAGACAGATTTCCATGAATTACCTGAAAGGGGGTGCTTTTCCACCCTGTCGGTCACCCGCTTCTCTATCTTATGCTCACAGGTCTCAAGCTCTCCATCGCTTACCACTTGCAGATGTGTATCATCTTCAGAACTGGCAACATCACTACTTTCATTAGGCATCTCAACAGCTTCTTTCTCTATCTTAATAGGCATGCTTGATTTACGAGATTTCTTCTTGGGTAGCATGTCAAATGGCAATTCATTTGAAACAAGCTGCTCTGGTATTGAGGAAGAAACAAGAGGCAGAGAAGGAAGAGTACCTGGAGTATTAGCCAGCTCAGCTGGTGTGACTGGACTACGATAAAAAGGAAGAACAGGCTGCACTGTCTTCAAGTTTGGAAAGAGAACTCCATTCTGTCCAATACTGGGAAACCCAACCTGCCCCTTGGAATCTGTACAAGAGTTGGCATAGCTGGTAATAGTTCTGCTATCGGGAGTTAAAATTGTAAATTCTGTCCTTTTACTATCTCCAGGTCCAGCGATGGTCAAACCATTCCTCAGATCTTTATCCCTGTTGTTTCTGTTCATGGGCATATGGAGTCTGGGGTTCGGATTTGCACTATGACGATTTCGACTACGCAAAGAGCTGAACACCATATTGCAGCCCTCAATTGTGCATTTGTGCTTTATCTTCAGGTGAACAGCGTTGTAGTGTATTTTCAGAGTACCTTTGTCATAAAATGTCTTTTCACAGGCAGTGCAGAACACACGCCCTTTCCTCGGCACGGCGCCGTTTTTTTCAACAGACTTAATTTTGTTTTCTGAAGATAGTGCTGTCATTTCAAGCTTTGCTGCTGTATTATGTGAACTGGAATCACTTAAAAGGGCATCATCTTCTGTTTTAGTGGTGACATCTGGACCATTTATGCTCCTCTCATTTTCAACTTGAAATGGTGCAGAACTAGAAGTTAAGAAGCTGCTTTCAGAAAATGGTATCTGAACATCTTGTTTAGTTTCATTGCTGTGGTCTTGACCTTGCTCAATCAAATGTCTTTCTGGTGGTGAACCTATCAAAGGTGGAGGCACTGGACTGAAAAACTGAAACGGCAGCATGAAAGCCATGTTATTTACAATATTCTCAAAGGGATGAATGTTGGTGGGACTCATTTTGTCCAAGGAAGCAGAAAAATTCGGACTGTGTTGATTGCAGCTCTCAATGAATGCCCTAATATCCAAATTGACAGTTGGTGGTGGTATTATAATTGATTGCCCTTCTTTCTCTTGAATTGCCATTAACTCTACAATTGACTTAGTTTCTCCAAACCGAAGAAACTGCTGCAAAGTAGCCAGTTCTTCTTCAGTGGTCATTATGCTCCAGTGATCCAGCACCTTTCCCGAAGCATCCTAAAGCCAAAAATATTTAAACGAGTCAGACATCAGTTACGACAAACAAAAAATCCCTCCCCCAGTCTCTCATTTTTTCAGGGACTAAAAATTCCTTTCTAGTGAAATGATAAAATCATTCTATTTAATGAGAGATTAATGCCAATTCTGTGATACTTGCTTCCAAATTCTAGCACGCTAGCAATAGCACTTCTTTCTGAACTGACAGTAATGCTTTCCAATAAACTATTTTTTTCCCCACAAAAATTAAGACACGTCACTTGAACAACAGTTAGTATCATGTACGTACAGACAGCAGAGATGGAGCAATCAGGCCAAGATTTAGCTCCTCATTTAAGTCAAGTATTCTTTCATTGCAAGTTTAATAATCTTCCAAGCAACTAAGATCAGAGAACAAATGAACCTGTATTGATCTATTGCCAGTGTTCACAGAGCACAGCTGTAATTACACTAGAGTGTTGGAGTTCTTTCAAACTCCAGCTATGCCTAACTTTTCCCAATAACTACAATAAATATTTTATCACAGAACATGTATTTGATGGCCTACTGAGATTTTTCACAGTGCATGTAAGAGTTTCTAAGATGATGAAGAACGTAACATTATAAATTTTTCATGTGGTAGAGGTTCAAGGTAATTGATTCCATATTTTTAATCCTAACACTAAAAAGCAAGATTATCAAGACCATTAAATATTGATTCATGTCATAATGTAAGATCATAATGTTACTTTACATAAAAGGTAACTTCCACAGTAGCAAGGACTAACATCAGTGTAGGAACTAAGGGCCAAATTTATCCCTGATGTAGCTCCAGCAAGGTTAGTAGCTCTACACCAGAGATGATTATTGTCCCTGGTGTTTAAAATGATACCAAGTTTATTTGTCAACGTATTATATTTTGCTGTATAAAACTAAACCAACTGTTTAAATAATACTGGAGCCAATTCTGAAACCTTTACTTTGATATATTCCCAGGACCGTTTCTTTTGATCTTGCCTTAACTTTGTTGATAGATTTGACCAACATAGGAAGATTTTGGTTAAGTCTGACTAAAAAGGGAGCAGTGACCAAAAACCCACCTTTGCTTTTCTGGTGCCAAGCTTGTACAAGTCTACTGCTGCCTTTCAGATATACCACACTGTTAATGCATTCTGAACCACCAATAAGATTAAGCTAGAAAACTTTATGAAATGCTACTTATATATTTTAAAAAGGCTCTCTAAATACCTGCAGCACATATCCACGTATGTAATCCTGCAGTGTCCAATCCAGAGCATGGAGAATCTGTATCACCTCTTCCTGCTTCAGAACACTGAACAGCCGATCTAGCAGAATTTTAAGGCGCACAGGGATGGCTTGGGTTCCATACAACATGAGGCTACTAATATCAAAGACAACATTGGATTGAACTATTTCTACCTGGCTTGATGGGTAGAGGTTGGGAATCCTTAATTTGCTCAGGGCTGAAAATAAAATCACAAAATTTAAATAAACTTGAGTCACAAGAGTTAGATAAAACAGAATACAGATAATATTGGGGGGTGGGTGGGTGAGTGAGGTGGGACAAAAAGCAAGCTATAGTGAGGAGGTTCCTTAAAGGTTTTATGTAGTTTGTAAGAAAAGCATTACCATGTGCTACCCATCCATGCCGGCATTGGTCACATTGTCGCTGATTTATTTTCCCAGGTTTGAAACACTGACAGCTACAGTTCACCAGTGTGCACCGGATAGCCTAGAAATCAATGGAAAGGATGACAGGTAATATATAAGCACCATCTAGACTGTACAGATTATACATATACAACACACCCATAAAATCCATATGAAGACAGAGTTAACATGCCAGCACATACACATCAATGTGCAATATAAGTAATCCAGGCAAGACCTGAGTTATGCAACACTACCTCTGTTTTAAAGAGAATCAGTCACCAGCTAGAACACTGGAATATTACAGAAGCAAGATATTTAAGGATATATGTAGCAACACTTTTGTGGGTTTATTTAGGCCAAAGCACCTTTATAACAATAATAAATTGTTCTCATGCATTCACCTAAGCTGTGACCTCCATGTAAAATTACTTTTTTTAAGGAAGGCTTCAAAACAAAGACAAACTGATGAAAGTTCCACTCTCAGAGTTTTGCTGGAACTCCAAACTGCAATGTAGGAAGTTCTAGTGAACAATGGGTTAGGTTTGCATAGATGCCATCCCTCAGGTACAGCACTATCCACACAGAGTAAGTGTATACTGTTGAAGGTATGGGAGTTCACTAACGCTTCTCAGTAACATAGCTCACCAAAAAAAAGTACCCCAACTCCTCAAAGGCTACAGCAGCCACGTGCTGTAAGGGAAATGTTTGAAAGATAACAGGCAAGATAGAGCACACAGACAGCAACCAGTTGCACAGTTCAATTTGTGCGTCACTTTACTCTCACGAAGGTCATCTATAATGCAAATCAAATTAGTAGTCAGATATTCCTAATCAACAGGGTAATACAAAGTTGCTTCCTGGAATACATGCTTCCTTCTGCATGTGCCCATCTGCTGCAGAAGGCAGACAGATAACTTTGAGGTCCTAGAGAAAGCTCCATAGGGACTACTATAGAGCAAAGCATTTGTAGGATTCTGCATTGCTTAGATCTGATGCTGAGAATAGTTTCTGCATAAATGGAATATTTATCAAGGGAGGGAAAGGGAAGAAATGTATGTATAGAGAATCTGCACTGGAATTAAAAAAAAAAATTATGCAATTATAGCATGTCTGCACTTCTCTGGTTTTAAACCAAAATATTTTACATTGTAAACCATAGAGATGCAAACACGAAAAAAGGCAAAGTCATGCCCACTACTGGCTGCTACGCCTGCTCCTCAGGCAAAACGGGGACTTCCCTACTTATTAATACCCACAGAAAAACAAGAGAAGTATTGAAGAAAATAATGTCTTTTCAGTGCATCCCCACAATGGCACTTTTGGAAAACATACAAAAAAGCCAGTTTGGACAATCATGCTAAGATGGAAGCAGGAAATGCTTAAAATGAAGAGGACATGGGAGAAAGATTAATTTCACTGGGGCTGCAACAGGCATTTTCTGAGGCTCAAAGAACTTGACTGACTCAAGGCAGAAGAGGACACCACATAGAGCTGTCTACTGCAAACAAGCACACACAGGACATTCAAATGACTAGGGCTTCGCATTACTGGGTTTGGACCAAGACGTTAAAATCTCAGTAGCTGGTTTATCAAGGAGGTAGGTTACATGCACATCTCCAGACTGCAGGGATTTGATGCTGAGATTCATCTTTATTTGAAGGATCAGAGCAAGAGGCAACAGGACTATTGAAATCTCTGAATCACTTTGCCTTTAATCTTTTAAAGGAGCCATTGCAAAATACTGAATGCTTGAGAAAAGCTCTGTGCTCCCCATAAAGTCGTAAAATACACATCAATACCCTATGCTGTGTGAATTGCTTCACTTTAATGGAGAATATATTTTCACTTAGATGCTAAAATACTTTCACATAACAATAAAAAACCAGAAGTTTCATATGGAAAGGTCAGGAAAAAGGTGTAGTTGGCTAATGATTCATTTCTATCACAAGATACCAAACAATAGCACAGTTCAAGTATTCTACCTCTGTACACACATAATATTCTGTCACTTGCACAGACTGAAAACCTTCTGTAGGACCCTGCTAGGTTTGGTAAGCTAAAGTGCATTCCATGAATGCATCTTTTGCAGCCCTTCCAGACAAAATGACAGATGAGTACTTCCTTTTTCTGCAAGAAGTAACAGAAATATGCACAATGAAAAAAGCTGTCATGATGATAAGTTAATTGATATTTCAAAATTTTTTTCGTTCCTTTTCCTTTGGACACATTCCACAAACCACTGACCTCTAAATCTATTTTTTCTTCTTAATTTCTCTACTTAGACAAGAAAGACATACCACACAAAATTTTGCATTTCATAGCTTTGTTTAAGACCTTTCTTCTATATGGTATATGTATTTAATTTGTCTTCCTTGTAGGACTGTAGAAGACTACAGATGCAAAACACAGAAAAAGAAATAAAACAACATAATTTGGTTTACAGATACAGAATTTTGGTTTACATGTGTGAAAGCACCTATTAGAAAGGGAGTTGAGATCTTCTTCTAAATATGGAATTGATTCCTTCTCAGGTCAGTTCACTACGCTTTTGGACAACCGTCTTAGGTGCATAGTTAGCCTGCATGCTGCTAACGTATCAAATCTATACCTTCAAGTTAGGGCTCTGTCACTGACTTTAAAAATCCATTGTAAGGGTCCCTGAGAAGAAACAAGTGTGCTTTTCTGATTGGCAGTACTTCCCTTCACTTGCACTTGTCGGACTCTGTGCCTCCTCTAAAACTTTTCTAGCAACATTGGCATTAATAAAGTCACAGAGAATATATAACATGGCAAAATTAACTTTTAAAATAATGAGTGAGTCACAAATTTCAATCTTCATTCATTGTTCAACTTAAAAAGGCACTTGTAAAATATGCACTTTGATTATCTCCTAAATTAACTTGTATCAGAATTTAATGAAGAGAAACTTCACAAAACTTCATGAGATTAATATGCTTGTAGTTTGCCTGTTAATCCTACTCTCCTTAATATGCCTATTCTAAGGTACTGTAATTACATCAAGTCTTTTAATGAGCTTTATTTTCCCAATAAGTGGAATATACACACAATCTGATTCTACAGAACAAAGGAATAACTTTCTATATTGCATACATTTCAAGCTTCAAAATTGTAATTAAAGGATTGGAAATGTAGATGGAAATTAAAGTGGAAATATTTTTAAGTGCAATCCTTTCATTCAAGTCTATTATTTACCTTCATCTTCCAGAAACATAAGGCAGATGTTTAAAAAAACTAAATCTTACACTACATCAAGGAACTTGCTTTTGCTTTCCAGTCACTCTCTCCCTCACAAATGGATCTTTTCAAATCCATTATCAGCAATGCTTTCTTTTTTTTTTTTTTTAAAACAGAGTTGAAAATTCTGATCAAACTTTTCTGTGGTTTTACCAGCATGACTGTGGGAATCTGAACATCAGATTTTTAATTCAAATGATTCCTCAGTATGAGATAAATTAACCATTAAACTGACCGCTGAAAAAACATCTAATTACTAATCACTGAAAATGAAATCTTAACATCTGTTGTCTGAAAGTCAGGACTGCTGACGTCTTTTTTGCCAAATACTGATGTGGCTTCAGCTACATTTCTTCACAAGTTACTGAATGTTTCTTTGCAACCTACTTGCAGCCTTCACAGCTAAAGAAAAGCATAGCTAATGGGACAAGCTCATTCTGATTCTGGGTATATAATCCGGCTTTGTTTCATAAAGTGTGTTTGAGATCTTCTGTGCTCTCCTGAAGCCTCCTGGAACCTATGCTCACTTGCAATGGGCTAACAGCTGGTTTAAAAAAATGCAGGAAGAGAGGAAGGGCAGTATAACCGTATCAAATCTTGTTCATTGTTAAGTGGATTCTGGTTTGACAGCACTTTGGCTTGAGAGATAAATTAAAAAGTAAGTAAATATTGGAAGACCTTGTCAGGATGGAGATCTCTGCTCACACTAGAAAGCTGGTCTGACTCTCTGCAGGCAGCAAGAGATCCAAGTGCAGACACCAGTAAAATGGAAGAGCAAGTCCCAGATTACCCTGGTAGCATTTAGCATCAGTAATGTACAGTTCAGCACCCTCACTTTTTTCTGGAATTCAAGAAACGCCTTTGTCTTCTTTGCACAACACTACACCTCACATTAGAAACTGCTTTATCTTAAGCTACTGCCATCGCACGAAGAGCATGAGAGCTTCGCTGCTCTGCTATGTGGGTGATTGACAAAATGGTGTCACTGATGCAGTGTTACAGCCACATCATTTGCAAGCAGGGATTAAAAACACAAGTTGGAAGACGAAATAGGAGTTACGTGAGATAAATGCGCAAGAGAGACTTTGATTAGATGAGGTAACAGATACCACTTTTCATGTCCTTTAGTGAGGGCTTCCAGCAACAAGTTGCATCTCCAATGGCCATTTCACCTTCATTTCCCAGAAAAGGTAACCCCTCTGAAGAGATGCAACCCTCCAAGATACGAACTCTGGTGAGCACATACTGGGTGGGAAGGGACTGGGATGAGCCCCATTTCGGCAGAGTAAGCTTGTACTGGCTCTGCAGTAAGAGCACTTGTGGAGGAGGTGAGATTTATAACAGGGGAAGCAGATCAATTTGTAAAGCATTAGGATTTTCTTTTTGTCTGCCAATCAGCTGAAACATGAAAGCAGGTTACAATTTTTTCACATATTAAGCATGATCCAAGAAAATGAAACTATTTTTTTGGTTTGTAGAAATAAAATTAAACATGAGACATGTGCCTGGTTATTAGGAAATATTTTCTTGCTTGCACTTTGTAAAAGATTTGCAAAGCATAGAGGGATACATTTACCATCTCTTAGATTAAAATTATAGTCCACAGCTAAATCAAAGACCAGCTCCAAATATGTGTGCATCTTTCAGTAAAGAAAACAGTAACCATACGTGACTGCAAAGCTGCCTTCCTGTCCAATGTTTTCTTTCCTGTTTCTACTGTTATCCATGGGGCTTCTAGAATTTAAAAAATTAAGTAAGTTTTCCTTTTTCACCACCCAATTATATTTGATTACTTCTGTATTTGATGCACCAAAAAGGAGGGACAAATTTGAAAACACTTATCTGAAGCATCTCTGTCAGCACCGGACTTTTCCACATCATACAATGAGCAAAGCTTTGCTTGTCCGTTCTTTGTCAGGCAACTTTTGCCACTTCCCCATGGGATATATTCCACTGATAAATAATCCTGTTTGCCAGTTTTGTCATGATTTAAAACAAGTCCTCAACTTACATTTGTCCACCTTACTTTCACTGTATCACAACCCAACTCTGCCCATCTGTGTCACATCAGTAATACTGGTTCTTTTCCGCTATCCCACCTGTACTTGCAGAGTCCTGCCCTGCCCACTCGACAGTACATATTTAGCCCTTGTGACTGTTCTTCCTAAACACAGACTTTGGCTTTTGGTTCTCCATTGAGCTCCCTAGAGTTTATTGGAACAAAAACATATTCCAGCATATTCTAATTGCAATCACCAAAGGTGTTGGGCTGCTCCAGGTGATGTAAGTACTTGATGAAGACAAAGCCCAACAATTAAGCCTGAACAGTGTGCTGACATAATATCTGTTAGAGTTTACATTAAGCATCTTCTATCTCTATTGTTTCTTGAAAGTTTCAACCTGTTCCAAGTTTAGTAAGGCTACGAATCCTATCTGCCTGTAGAGAACATTAGGGGTACCCCTGCAGCATCTTCAAGGAAAGGCTCCAGGCCATTTTCTTATTCCCAACATGCTCACATCAAAGAGGACACAGGATGGATGCCGCCAGGATGGACAGAAAATGGAAACCCTTTGCTGCCTGTAAATAGAGCTGGGAGGACAACCACAGAAGGGGGAAAAGGGAGACACTCAACAAGCCAGAGTGTGCTGACATGCACTTACATGTGTACATGTCTGACAGCAAGGCCAACGTAAGAGTTACTCTGCACAAAGTAGACCTGGCCCTACAGGTTGCAGATGTTCAGCTCAGTCCAGTTTAAGGTTCTCAGTTACAGCTGAGGTCAAAACTGTGCTGGTAAATTACACACCATGGATAGTATCCATACACTGCCTGCTTCTGCCATCCTCAGCCCAGGAAACAGCGGGGTTTCCAGTCATGAACATTTATGCCTACTCAGTTACATTTGGTTGTTGCAAATTCCCATTTCTATCCTAACTAGACTAAAATAAACAATTACATTAAAAATATTGAAACAAGGAAAAGGTCCTTGTAAGATTTCTAATTATACTGGTCTGAATGCTGTGCACACTGTTTCTTACAAAGTAACAGCTGTCATTAGCACAGTTATTTAATAACCATAAATAACAAGAAACATCTTTCATGAGAAGCAAACAAGCCTTACAGTTTGTTGTACCCAGCAACCAGTCTGATATTTCCGTATTTTGAGCTGTGAATTAAGTAGAGAAGTTGCACATGGGTGCAACAGAGCAAAGAGCACTGACCACATAGCTCCAACGCTCTCCATTAACAAGCATCTCTAAACTACTACCCCTAGTCACTTGGCAAACTGCTTATTAGTAAAATAATTTAGCAAAATCCTTGTCTGCTAAGAGAGATGGGAAAGATGGAGATGGGCCACAACTTGCCTTTTACAGTGCCACTAAACACAAAGTTACTCTTACAACTCAATTCCTACATCCACGATGGCTCCTCAATAACCAGACTGGTTTTCATACACACTGACTACATTCGGTCCTACCAACCTCAGGAGGTGCAAGAACCTTTGAAAAACCCAGACAAAAATCTTTTTTTTCAGGGGCCAAACAAGGATTTAGGCCTTGAACTTGACACCTATAATGCTGAACATTTTGGCTGGTGCTATAATGCTGAACATTTTGGCTGGTGCTATAATGCTGAACATTTTGGCTGGTGCTGATACCGCTCAACTCCCACTTATCCCATCTCTGTGGGGAAATTATGTTATGATTTTTACTGCTAAAAGAACACAAAGGCCACAAGTTGAATATATTTTTTAGATAAGACCACAAAATACATCCTATTAATTATCTGGCTCCTTATGTATATATTCCTATTGTTTATTTGGGGTCAGATACCAAAACCTGACCTCCTTTTAAACAGCCACAGACTGAGAATAGACATAAACAGAGTATTTACAACCCAGGTCCTGCAGCAAGTTGCATTACCCCATTACCCTTTTCCTCAGCAGGGTTCGAAGCCAGTTTTGGCCTAGAATTTGATGAAAACTCTCTCTTGTGAGTGCAGTTAGGCACCTTGAGCCGAAAATTTTTAACTCTTTTTGTACTAATTGACTAAAACTTTTACAGAAACAAGCAAAAGGGGAGAGGCTCAGTAAAATGAAATCAGGTAATACCTTTATGTGATGACGCCACCTCATCAAACCAATCATACTTATAGATTTAAAAACAGTTTTAGCTGGCTACTGAATTATGGACCACCAGTCCACATGTTGCCACATTTTTAAGTTTTTCTGAGAGCACTCCTGAGAGCAAAGAGCTCTCCAGCCAACTTGGGCTCAGCAGCAGCTTTTGCAGCTAACGGAGAGGAGCTCTGGGCAGTCCCGGGCAACGCAGCTGGGCAAGGAAGCAGAAGGGAGCTGTTTTGGAGAAAGGAGCACACTGCAAGGCCAAACTTTAATCACAGCATAACTCGTGGGATGAAAATCACTCCTCATGCATGTCACTTACCCTATAGGGCCCCTTAGGGCAACTCTTGTTAACGGCACTGTCAAAATAATTATAAAGAGAAGAGAAAGTGTGAGTGCATGTGTGTGTGCGTGTGAGCACACATGCTCCAACTGCTACTCTTTAGACAAAACCCACTGGACAGTAAAACTTAATTTTGCTGTTCAGCAACATGCTGGTAGATACATGGGCTCAGGCTGCAGTTAATCTGCAGGTGTGCGCCGACTGATAGCTTGGTACAATGCGGGAGTGCGTGGAGATCCTCTTTTACCAGCCCGTTTGGAAAAGAAAACCACAAATACAAATTGAGGAATGAAAAGTGTCACGTTCTCATTATCTCACAGTTGTTATTTACTTTTGATTCTGAAACAGACTGCAGTGCTACAGTTCCCGTGGCCTGCCTGCCCCAGCCTGCGTAGGTCAGAAAGGTTTTGCTGAGTGTTGAGCTGAGACTATCACAAGGCATTGAAGTAACTTCCCTTTCTATTAAACTTACAGGACAATTTTTTCACATGCACTAATAAGAACGAGTACCAGATTGCTGCATATTGATGAGAAAAAACTTCTTATGATAAAGCACTAGATGCTATTTAATCCTGCAAATAAACTGCACACATATTCTTTATCCACACTGACAGGCTATGCATGCCACTTTAAATGGTGAAACTACAGGCCTATCCATGCACTGAAGCTTAATTAAACATTTAACTCTGAGCCCTACATTACCAAGAAACAAGTGTTATAAATGTAAATACACATGTATCAGGCAAAAGAAGAGTCTTAGTATAAATTAACTGCATATTAAAATATGCCTTTAACTCTTTACCTACTTTGTAACATGGATGAGTTAAGGTCTCGAAGACAATCCTAACTTTTTAGCTCCTCACACTGCTGCTTAAGTCTCAAAGCCATAAAATATGCAGGTTCCCCCCTCCCCATTTTTCCTGTTACAGAGCAAAGACATAAAGAATAAAAGAAAAATAACAGCACTCTGAAATATTTAGTGTTACGCAATTTCTTTTAATGCAATTTCATAAATTTTAAACCCAAACAGTATTTGTACACATACACATGATACTATCTATGGTGGTGCAGTTATGCAATATTTTATGCAACAGTGTACCTCCATTGGTAATTTCACAATTTAAAAGTTAGTATTCACTTTTTATTGAACCCAGGTGAAGAAATTTTTAACTGGCTTTCAGACATCAGCTACTTTCAAAGGAAAAAAAAACCACCCTCAAAAAACATTTCTCACTGATAATCATCTACATTTGAAATTTGAAGTCAAAAGTTTACATTTGGCACTTTTTTCCCCCTTTTGTTTGTTTGAAGAAACAATCCTACCCTGGTTTTAAAATATGGAACGAAAAATGTCATGGTTCTTTATTCTAAAATGACTGAAATCTGATAGAAAATGTCACTTTTCCTTATCCCTCAATATTTTTTTGTCTCAATACTGAAATTTCAGTCCCTACGCAGATTTTTTTTGAGAACAATTAGCCAAAAAATATTAAGAAGTAAATAAATAAAAAAAAAAAGAAGGTGGTGATGCTCACTGTAAAACTTCAACTGGAGCATCTACTAGGACAAAACCTGCTGCTGCCCAGTGTGTAGGAACTGTGAGAACCACTGTAGCCAGGAAGGGCAGGAGATGACCCAGGGGGCCAAAGCAAGAGTTTTCCTTCCCTGTGTTTGGTGGATGGTTTGCTAGAATAATTAATTCTAAATTATCTCTAAATTTCAGTTCAAATCTCTATGAAAAATGTTTACTAAATGTCAAATCATACAAATTATGCTTTTAAAACATCAAAAAACCTGATCTAATATAAAATGTTCTTATTGCAGGTCTATTTTATATTCTCATAGCGAAGGCTGTCTTACTGAAAACAAATCGCCGGCTTGTTTGATAGGAAATGGAACGACACGTTCAGTGTTGTATGAACAGATTTTTTAACAATGTCACGGACAGGCAGAGAGGCTGGAAGTCAAGACATTTGGTATGAAGAGGCCAAACCTTGTTGCAGCTTAAGGAGGCAGAATTTCATCTCGGCTATAGTCAAGCCCATGAAGTGGCCCAACAATTGTAATAATTTTTCCCGTTTCTGTGAAGATTTAGCTCTCTTGCAGGTTTGGATGTGTTTGCAGATAGAATTAGTTTTAGGGTTTGGAATAGGATGTAAATGGTTCAATGGTTCAAAGATTAAACAGAACAGTTACTTTTTAAAAATCAATGAAGCAAAAATCTGTATAGTAAGTATAACAAAAATGTGTTTTCCATAACATAAGATTGGTTACTTTTTACACCCTCACCTATTGTTAAAAGGAAAGTCTGATTAAGCTGCAAACTGCTAAAAACTTTAGAGCTCAATTCAAACAGAAATGCACAATTATACTGGTTATAAAGAAAACTTATTAGCATTGTATACATAATCGTATATATAGAAATGGAATATACATGATATGTCTTTTGGAAATCTGTATTTTTCCCCTTTTCTGTAAGGGAAAAACTAGAAAGGTATTCTTCAGTGGATGTTATGTGCACTAGAACAAAGAAAACTAACATGCACTGTGGCTACTAGTTAAAAATAATGCTGGTCCTACTTTGCACCATGACCCGAAATGGTGTGGGGCTCCCCATCTCCCACTCCTCCAGCACCGAGCACTGAGCCACAGCTTCAGTATTTTAAAACCAAAGTACAGAAACAGAGACTCTCATCTAACATAAAGCTTGAATATTTTTCAGCAAACTGCAGTAAACAGAGCTGTATTTTCCAAAAGGATGTTAAAAATAGAAGCATACGATCTTTTCCCACCTAGAATTGTATCCTTACAATTAAAGACTATTAGCTGGCATCCCTTTTAACCGTCAAACTCAGACAGTGGCAGTTCTATAGCCACAAAGAGAAGCAGTAAATGAGAAGAACATGTTACTACACTGCATTTGAGAAAGTTTGGCTCCAAGCTATGCACTGATTAATATCAGATCTCCTTCTTTACTTGCCTCTTGACAATCTTGTCACATCTGGCTGACAAATCCTTACAAGCTTATCCAAACCAAGGCAGCCCAGATCATGCTCCGGGAGTAGCTTGAAGGAAGCGGCAACACCAGCCATGCACTGATGTGCCATCATGAAACTAATGAAGCTGACTTCACTTGCAGACTGCAGGAACACGAAGAAACACAACATGCCTCAAGGTTTTGCAACATAACGCAGAGTTAGCTCACCAAGAGATAAGACAAACAATGAGCTCCTGAGGTTCAAGAAGCCAAGTAGTTACATGAATTACAAAAATTCTATAGAAATTGCTTGAACAACAAATCTCAACTAAATGAGCACAATAAACTCCCAACTTCAGATCAGATGTTAAAATTGACTGCTAAATGGCTTTCAAACAATGGTTTGTTTTAAATTACAACAAAACCAGTTCATTTCATTTTCTCTCCCCCACATCCCCAAAATAACAGAGTGTTGCCTGGCTCCCAGGTTCTTCAAACTGAAAAACATTTAAAAATATGTAAACAAAAAGAAAGAGGGGAAAAAAAAAACACAACCCAACCCCAGTGTCACTTTTTATCCATAGGATCTTACAGAAGGATAAACCACAGCCTGAGTATATCAGTAGTCCTCCCCTGGGTTAGCGATCTGCCCTCTCCTCATTTTTAAACCAAGGATTCATTACACAGAGGACAAGGAGTATTTGACCAATTAACAAACCAGAAAGTAAAATGCTGTACCTTAAACACATCTAACAAATCCTCATTATGTACAAGCTGACAATTAAACCATGTTTATTTCTTCATGTAATGAAAAAAAACCAAACAACCAAACAACAAAATAAATTAAATAAGCATTTTGTATTCTGATGCTTTTAACCTCTAAATTAGCACAGTATATTTCAAACCCCAGACACCCCTCCATGCACACACACAAACACACACTCATTCCTCCCCCCTCCCCGCCCTCTTCCTCCCCCCCGAAATACAGAGAGACTGATCCTAAGAAAAGAATTACTGGCCTTATTTTCTGGATGCTAAATAGTCATAGAAATGGTATATAAAGGGCATACATTAAACTCCACTTTAGTGGTAATTTCTAAAGAACTTCGTAGAGAAATTACATTGTTGTCTGCTCTCCAGTGCATTTATACGTCACGATAATGATAATGTATCTGCTTAAAGCACTTGACTCAGAAAACACGAGTCACAAATCACAGATTTTATTGCTATGAATGTATATTGAGGACTTGTACAATTAAAAATGGTCAAGTATTTATGATTTACATGCTACTACTTCAATTGGAAAACAATTACACAAGTGATGGCTCTGCTATTATAATCAGCCTGTAATTCTGCATTACTTACTGTAGAACAAAAAAGTCATACAGTTGTTTACAGTGCACAGCAGAGAGAAAACCAGGATTTTTTACATGAACTAGTTTTCTACTTTCACAGTATCCTCCTCGTAATTAAGAAAATGAGAGTACAGCTCCCTACAGCTCTCATCCCCATTGTTCATTACCCAAAACAACACCAGCGCAAGATTTTTTTTATATCTCCACAGTGCATAACCACAAGTAAAAGTTGCACAGTAAAAATACACATTCATATAGAACTGCAAAGAACTTTCCTTACCTCAGACATTCTTACTGTGCTTATGTTTCCAGAGCTATAAAACAGTTTCCCATTCCCTCAGTGAGTTGTACAAAGAAGTACTGGAAACACTCCTGCCTGTACAAGTACTAAGGCAGAACCATCACACGCCTCTTTACTCTTGTCTGACTCTGAGCACCTCAAGGTCTGATGTATGCTCAGGCTGTGCACAGGGGAGTGAAATAAGATCCTCCCCCTTGGTGTTCTCCAGACCTACAGTACGAAGTTGTGTCTGCCTCTCACCTCTGCAGCCAGCTCTCACCTCGCTGCCCCGGAGTGGTGTGCTCCAGCGTGCTCCTCCAGTCGCAGGGCAGTCCCCTCACAGCTGGCTTGAAGAGGGCATGACACTCATCTTTCACAGAGATTTGATCAAAAGGAGTCACGGAGGCTTGAGGCGCTCCTAATGCAGTGCGAGGAGATTCTACCTCTGCTCTGGCAGCCTAAGTAATGCATTAAATCAATGCAGCTGACCTAAGGCCTATTACAGGGGATTTTTTTCTTTTTTTTTTCCCTTCTCAGAGTGTACAACTATCTGCAAATAAGCTATGAGGTACTTATGATTAAAATTACTTATTTTTAGCAACAGAGTGTTGTTTTTCAAATTGCAGCTGCTGTGTTGGCTTTTTTTTTCCCCTTTTAAACATTTGCAGGTCTCAGAGGTTTACCAAGTGGGGTGGGTATTTTTTAAAAGTTAAAACATTTCCACCTATCAACTTACTTTTGAGTTAGAGCTGAATTTTATTTCTTTTTATGAAGTTGAAGCTTCCTATTAACAGAAGTACAGGTCATAAAGACAGGAGAAAGCTTGCTTTCTGGTAATTGGGCCAAAATCTGGTTTCAGTTATTCAGGTGTTGGGTTGCATTCATGAGTTAGAGCAGGATTTTTGTTATAGTCATTTCTCACCTATTAAAAAAACAAAACAAAACAAAAAAAGCCCCGAACAAAACACTTCTCTCCCCCTCTCTGCTCTACTTTTGACTCCTGTAGATAATTTATTGGCACTCCACTAACCCAGGAATACACTGTACTAAATCCAGAGATAGACATGAGCAGGTCACATTGAACTCAGTGGGAATCCTTGTAGGAACATACCAGGACAATATCAAAACAGATGAATACCCGCAATCCCATAGGAAAGGCAGCAGGAATAAGATGGCTGTAGGGAGAAAACAGCTAATGTGTTATTATTGCTGGTTAATTTGTTGTCTCCTAATCCTATTTACTATTTGCTAGATATATGCACAATGCTTAAGGAGAGAACTTAATTTGCATTTTACTAAATACTGCAATAGAGTTAATGTTAACTCCATGGCAATGGCTGGAACCAGGCCAGAATAAAGCTATGCAGTACCAGAATCTGGTACCACAAAGCATACGGTCTCCCTAAATCCCTGTGTTTCTCCACCCTGCAACCTTATTTCTCCCACTGAGCTACTGAATAAGAAGGAAGAACAGAGATGGGGATGTAGTTACACAGTACAGTCTGGCAGATGCTTCTGCCAAAAACCACTGATGTCTGAGAAGTCAACCACTGTCACAGCTTGGTGCTTTCCAGCAGGGCTCTACATGGGTCTCCAGAGCCACCTCTATCCCTGCAACATGACCAGGGCATGTCTTTCTCGGGGTGCCAGGACAGTTACGCATGGATTATCAGTGGTGTGAAGCTGTAGGGTACAGCACCCAAGAAGTCAAGGCCAAGATCATGCTATTTGAGGTGATTCTGAACAGTAATGTTTTAAAAGCATATGTTCTGTGACGAGGACAAAACCTTATTGCTCTCTCTTGATGGTAACTCAAAGCCAAAGGCACACCTTGTTACTAAAATCCTATTTCCTTCTTAATGAAATAAGCAGCGCTGTAACTAGAAAGGACTCTACCTGATTGAGAATTCTGCAACAAAGGTGGGAAGACTGGCTTAAGATTACATAAATTGCCAGAAGCTCTGAATTGACTTCAAAATGATAAGTGACTAAAACTTAGATGTGTGCAGAGCTACTCTCCCCTCTAGCCAGTTCCCAGGAAAAAAAAAAAACAACTTATTTACCAGCTATCTGCCATTTACCTGGAAGATTATAAATTTTTATTAAATGGACCAACTCTCCATAGCAAGCAATTTAAGACCAATTTACTTTTTTCTTAATTAATTATCTACTAACAGACTTTTATTTTAAGCATTATTTTCATTATTCAAGCTTTTTCAATGAATATTTTATGAGAACATATTCATGCCTTGCTCTTATTAAACTATTTACTATTATGACTAGCAATTTTTCAGCCGTTTACTATCTGGGCACCTTTTAGTAAAATCCAGCGATCTCCAGCATAACGTGACACACACAAGGCAGGGTTTGTACCTACAGGTCAACTTTCAAAGAAATACTGGCACTTTAACAGTGATTTTAGTAATTTCAGCTGATTTGTAGTTCAAGCTTGTTTGTACAGAACAGTTATCAAGATGTCACTTGAATAATGACCAACATTGAAACCAGAGGGTGACTCCCATCACTCCTCTTCCAGCAGTAAAATCTAATAGGAAACCAGCTCTTTGTGGAATGAAACCAGCATTGGGACAGGGCACCAGGGTTGGACAGAGGTCTTGGGCTTCGTTTGGGCTCTGCTACCGAGTTGCTATTTGACCTTGGGCAAATTATTTCAATTCTGGTTTCTATTTCCTTGCTTCTGAACTATTATTTAAAAAAAAATAAATTAAAAAAATCAAATTATTTGAGTTGTAAGCTCCTTGAGGAAACCACGACATCTTACTGTGTGCTCAGGGACAGTGCTGAGGAGAAAGGAAAGGGGTCCCCTGGTCTGAACTCCATGTCAGTCACAATGTAAATACCTAATATAATGGTGTAACAATGCAGCCCAAGGAAAACTGCTTTCTCCTCCCACCTGTCCCAGCCCGTTTCTTCTTTTCCATGTTTCAGCCTGTGTGTTCAAAGCAGCTTGAACATCAGGGATGTAGAGCAGACTGTGAAGTGCTAAAACTACTTAATAGAACTATGAATACTCTTGTATTTGAAGAGCTCCAACACAGGGAACTGGCTATAAACACAAAGCTGCTGCTCTTACCTGAATTTACTAACTGGGATGCTTAAAAAATGGATATTAATCCTAGGGAATCACTACAATAGAGGCAGTGTGATACAGCCCTAAAGCTCAATACAATCCCCAGGAAAAGATTTCTCCTGACTTTTGATTCCAGAAAAGAAAAAGGAAATATTATCCAAAGAATATTGATAAACTAATCAGGGAATGACTAAACATTAGGAGTAGGTTTGGCCCTTGCTGCTGTGTTCTCTAGGTGCATGGGCAGGTAACTTCCCCAACCACACGCTGCCTGCTTCACACTGCTTCTACCAGCGTTAGCTGCAAAACAGCGTTAACCACAGTGTTCTGTCTGCTTGGCCTCCATTCCAAACACATAATACACTATGTCCCTCTTAAATCAGTGCTGGCAAAGATCTCACTGCTAATTTAATGCTCTGCTCACTTATTGCCTTGGAGAGACACGTGGATTAAACATTTCACCTCTCAGAAGACATGTGAAGGAATGGTCAGCCCCATGATCATACTGATGGGCATTGGGTCACCTTCCAGGGAGAAAAGCCAGCAGGAGTAAGAGTTGCTGTCCAGGACCGAAAGGACAAAAGATTTTGATGAGATAGGAGAAGAAAAAGGAAACAGACCTTGAAAATGAGGAGGTTTTGAGCACTAATCGAACTACAAATAGGCTTGCTAAAGCCATGAAGTACTTGATAAACTTTAAGATCTGTGGAAGGTCAGGTAAGACATTCCAGTTCTTATCACACCAGCAGAGAAACCCAAATCTCTTGTTCGGTACTTCCAAGTAGGCTGACTTTGTAGTCCAAGCAGATAATACTGAGCTATAAAGTGTCCAAATTTTTTTCCCCCCAAACAGTCTAAGCAGACTTAAATGTCCATCCCTGTCTGGCTATTTACATCCCATTTAGTGCAATTAGACAAAAAGAAGCCAACAAAAATAAGAAATTAATTCTATCTGCATTTACACCCCTGGTTCAGCACTGATTTTCATCTGTTCTCAGCATTACTTTTCTTCTGTAGTTCAAACTAGCAGCGAAGTTAAGATTTTATAATAGCCAGTGCTCACTTAATATTTAAAGTAGTGTATATGGGAGACCCATAAAGACATCACCACTACCAGATCAACCACTGATTCATTCCTGTGAAACAGTGCCTCTTTGCCAAAAAGATCCCGAGGATCAATAAACCCTGCAGTCAATAATTATGAAAAGACTGCCTGAATAGGAATTTTTAAAAACATTCATTAATTATCCCTCTATGGCACAGTATCTTAGAAAAAATGTGATTCTATAATTGTTTGCCATCTAACATAGTTTGTTTTTTAAGTTACATCCTTTACAAGGTCAATTTCTCAATGTGTGGTACCATATTTATACAACAGAATTACGCATTGCACAACAAAAGCTTTTTAATATACTGGTTTTAAAACACTTTTTAAAAAAATGTGAAACAGAATAAACCAAAGGACTTGGTTTGACTTCTCTGTGCTACATTAGCTCATGTCATCTTCTGAATCTCTTTGCTACCCTGCTGATGATTCTGCTAGCCAAGCCTTCCCCTGCTGCCAGTGATTTCTCTAATCATGTATTTTGATTCTGCAGTTTTCCTTCTTTGCTTAAATCTCTTTGGACATGTCTTAGGATGACCAGAGGGATAGCCTGCCCCACTTGATTATTTTGATAGCATTACCATACTTTAAATATTACTGTATTCCACTCTCCTGCTTTCAAGCATTTTAGTTCCCTCACTGTAATACTTTTTTGCATCAAGCAGAAGAGACACAACTTTCAGCATATCCTTGATGACAAACAGATAAACACAGCGTTTTCTTCTCTGCTAATGAAAGCAGTAGAGTTAATCCATTGTTCATATATGCCATATCCCTGGCTTCACCCACTTGTCTGATAACTGGACCTTTCTTTTGAACACTTGCAATTTCATTCCAGAACCTGACAACGTTTACAAAAACTCCAATTACTTCTTTTCAGCATTCTCTACTTCACATTTTTCAACAGTTTTATCTGTTCTTTAGGTAGGTTTATGAGATCATTTCAGAGCGTCTTACAATTCAGAGTCTTAACGAGTCTAAAACATGTATCTTCTCTGCAAGCAGCATTCCTTCTGTACTCTCTCCACCCTCCCCAGCTGTTTAATAAATACCATCTGACCCAGTGTGGAGTCTAGAGCATCCAGCTAAACCATTAGATCTTCGCTAACTTCCTGGTTCTTTCTGTTGTTTGTTCTCTTTCTTTTTGCCAGTTTATAGTGTTAAACTAAATATGTTAGCTTTCACCCCCTTGCTTAGTAGTTTTCTATACTTGGATTTCCATATGTACAAGTGTACAAGAAAAGAAATTATAAAGAGCTTACATAGTGACATTGCCATCTAACATTTTTTGTAAAGCAGATCAACCTCCACAAAATTCAAACTTTAAGGAAAAGTGGGCTTCAGAGTCCAAATTTTTATTTGCTACTATAGCTTGCAAATAGGCCATAAAACCACCAATTTTGAAGTTATCTAACCCCTAGAAATATATATTTTTAAAAATATTGTGTATACATACGCAGTGAATATCAAGATTGGAAAAGTTATTATGAAAATATGCTATTTTGTAAGCATAAGCAGCAAGCATAATTAAAGTGTTGCAATTCAAGTGACTTGCCTGAATCAGAACTGCTTTGGACCCACATTAAAAAAATATTTTTCCCTTGCTCATCCCACTCCCCCCACCCCAGGCTGTGAGAAAGAAAACTGGCTGACCCATTGGTGCTGTTCTCTACCTTTCTACATTTTTTTTTTCAACTACAATGAAGTACACAGCTTCCACCTAAACAAATGGCAAAAGACTGCACTCTCTCCCCTATGAGGAAAGGCTGAGAAAATTGGGACTGTTCAGCCTTGAGAAGAGAAGACTAAGGGGGGACCTAATTAATGTTTATAATTATCTTAAGCAAGGGATGCAGGGGAATCAGCCAGCCCCTTTTCAGTGGTCTGTGGAGACAGGACAAGGGGCAATGGCTGCAAGTTGGAGCACAGGAAGTTCCACACCAACATGGGGAAGAACTTTTTCACAGTGAGGGTGACAGAGCCCTGGGACAGGCTGCCCAGGGAGGTGGTGGAGTCTCCTTCTCTGGAGATATTCAAGACCCGTCTGGACGCCTATCTGAGTGAAATGTCCTAGGGAGCTGCTTTGGCAGGGGGTTGGACCCGATGATCTCTCGAGGTCCCTTCCTACCCCTACAATTCTATGATTCTATGATTTTGTCAGATATGAGCACCATATATATGGGATACCTACCCAACTAGAGATACCACTCAAGAGTGGGGTGGGAAAGCTGCAGTAAGAATCATAGAATCATAGAATTGTAGGGGTTGGAAGGGACCTCGAGAGATCATCGGGTCCAAGAAGATATCCAAGTGTTCTTGGCAACTTTGCCCACATTTCTTCATATAGTCAGTCTAGTTTGGGGTGGGCTCACACAAAAATGCTAGCAGAGAATCTGAACCTGCAAACCTTTGGGCTAGATGAGAGAGTTGTTATCCAGTGAAATGCAATTTTCAAATATCTAGTAACCAAACAATAACGGGAGTTGAAGTTTTTCACTGTTACGGATTAAGGTGGGAGCTGTATTGGCTACATATTTCCCTTCCTGCATAATTCTACCGACTGTCCTCTCATCTTGCAAATCCTGTGAGGAGCTTTAAACATTTAATTGCTAACTCTATTATTAAGGAATCTACTTTGTCAAACTGCAGCTCCTAACTACGTTAAGTCTCTTAGAGCAAATCAGTTTTGATACTGATGTTTCTCAGAGGTGCAGCATTTAATCCTCAAATTACAACACAAGTTTTAACAGGCAGATTCAGTCTGTCACCAAGATGTAGCAATTAAAGTAAAAAAATTTCAACCCCCTTCCTAACACTAATGGTTTATCAAAAGAATACCAGTAATTTCAGTTAAGATATACTGATGAAGCAGGCAGGAATACAATGGGGAGACAGACGTGTTTATGCTATCTGATTGAAAGGGCTGAGACAGAATTCCAGAGACTTTGTGTTGTTGTAAGAGGAACAGTCAGGAACCACGTTTGTGCCCCTGGGCCAAAGGGTGTGACATCAGGCCAGAGGTGTGCCAAAGTCAGAGTAAAATCCCTGCCATAAACTGGTAGCCACTCATATTCACATGGTAAAAGGAAGGGAGAGTCAGCAATATGATTCCAGGAATGGTAACGCTGTTGGGTTTTCTACCAAAGATGATTGAGTCCTACCAATACAGGACACACTTCACATACCATATAGAGCTTTGTGCTTATTTGCACATCCTCGAGCATTCTCCTTCCTCTTGGCTGTGGTTTGTTAGTTGGTTTTCTTTTTTTTTTCTCCCTTCATTTTTTTCCCTGTCCTTCTTGTTCCTTAATACCAGGTAGTGGTTTTCAACCATTTAAATTATGGCATATAATAACTGATGAGTAACATAGCAGTAATACCAGTGGTGGCAACTTTGCTTTGTTTCATGGGAGTGTCAGAGTATTAGAGAGATGACTAGGACATGTCTCAGTGGCAGACTGATAAAATGAAAAATGAATTTTCCCTGCCTACAAGTGTTGTCAAGTTTTAATCATAAACATCCACATGGTACAGGACACCTCTTTTCCCCAGGTAATGAAATAAAAAGTAAGCATTCTATATTTTTTAATGAACTTTTAGGTAAAAAAAGAATTATTGCAAAAAGAACCCAAACCTACAGTTTTTCTGCATAAGATTTTTTTTTTTCCAAGCTCATAAGGTACAAACTTCTGGCCAAACAGCTGATTTTAACAACTGTGTCTAAAGTACTGTTACTACTGGGTCAATCAGTGTTTCTTGTGGGGGCATATTTACCAGCTCTCCCACTCTGCTGGAGACTTTTCTTACAACTTTAAGCTTTAGACAAAACATTTATTCTCCATAGTCTTTTCCCATCTACATCCTCTTCTTAGTGACTGGGAGGAAGAAATGTCAGTTCCTATTTTACAGTGACATCCCAAGAAAGCTTCCTTGAAAGGGTCACCCATCCTCCACTTAGTAGATTCCTTTAAAACTGCCTCTTTTATTAACTTACTCCAGACATATGCCTATTCTTTTTATGTCTAAAATGTGTTGAACTTTTGAAGTTTACCCAAGAGTGAAAGCAGAAGGTATAGCAATGTCCTGCAGAAGCATCTGACTACCCCTTCAACCGGGATAGCACATCGATACCAGGATGGTTTGCAGGGAGCTGTTTTTAATGGACAGCTCCCAGGTGACCCCAGACACTGCTGCTGCAGCAGCCGCAATATCATACATCCTTGATTGAACTTTGATTAATTTTCCAGACTTTCAGAGCCTGTGGCAAAAGGATCCACAGCGGTAGCTGCAGCCATTAACTCCATCTTTTGTGATTTCTCCTTCTTCATTATGTTTGGGTCTTGATTGAACTTTGTTCCAAGTTAGTAGCTTTTGGCTATGGACAAGGAAGATAAGACTTTAGAAATGGAGTGTAGAAGGATAATATGTGAAAGCTGCCTGGCTAGTTGGTGATAGCTTTGGATATACCTTGATGATGTGAGTGGTGTTAGCAAAAATATTGGAGTTCCAGCTAACACCAATCTAAACAACACAAACACTTTATGCAGCCATAGTCTAAATATCTTGCTATTTTATTATGCTGAACAAATCCAAAGTGGCTGCATCCATCTAATGAATAAAATGACCATTCCAGGGCAAGGCCAGAACTTTACAGAAGCACTTGTTGAACATACATGGCTTCCAAAGATTATTTGCAGACCGTGCTGCTAAATGGTGCGAGCGACTATCCTACTATTTGTCTGCTCAACAGGACAACTTTATACTGTAGAGTCAACCTAGCATCTGTTATATTATCTTATCCAAACCCACAGTTTATCAGTAGCAAGGACAGATCTTACAGTTCTTGGGGAAAAAGAACTAAGCCTGATAACACTTCACTGAAAATGTTATGCTGAATTTTTCCAAGCAATTCTTCAGTGTTTTCATTACCTTACTCTCGCCTTCGTTTTTGGTCACAGAATGTCTAAATCCCTTGCTAGTAAAAGATTTCAATTTTAAGATTACTTCATATAAAAAAAAGTAAAAAAAAAAAAAGCTGGCTTTCCTACTCTATTTTTCACACTTGGATCTGGAACTGTGATAGGTTCTCAGAATCACTTATGTCTACTTTTCCTGCCTGCTGTTGGTATTTGCCAATGGTGGTGTATAGCAATGGTATGCAGAGGTGGCTGTAGCGATCCGTAGAAATTTTTGCCAGAACCTACAAACGCTGTGTAAAAGCCCCTTTCAGAGCTTGAAAACTGAAATTAACTGATGGGAAAAATTATTAAATTATTAAGGGTGATTCAAAAGCCACTATGAATCAAAGATATACATGATGTTTCCATAACGTCTGACACAATGAGGCTTTGTCCCTACAAGAGGCCTCCAGGCATTCCTGCGATATAAGCAATAATAGGTTTGTCTCTGTGAAGTTTTGAGTGGCACCTCCAATACAGGCAACCTTTGAAATAATTAAAAACCTGGAAATAAAAGCCACCTTTTAAAAATAAAATACGTACATACATATATACATATATAAATAAATGTAACTCTTCCTTGCTTTAACCTTTTAATTCATTGCCAAGAATAGCTGGCCCAGGAATCGGCATCTGCTGTGAGCTCTCATTTATTTTCCGATGCTGCCTTGCCCCATTGCCCAGGCAGTCTCCACAGTTCCTCTCTCATCCTCTCACCGCTTTGCCTTCCTCTGAACCCAGGATACAGAGCAGCCTTCTAGCACAGAGCCCTTCTCTGCTTACAGACAACCAGGCTTTCCAGTCCCATTCCTCCTCCCGCTTCACGGAGTTTGATGGGAGACTGCTCATATAGGAAAACCAGAAACTTTCTGCTATCTGATATTTTTTCAACAATATTAACAACAGACTTTTATACTGGAAATTATTAGCTTAAATTCATTCAGACTGCAACTAAACTCTTTGGCAGCTCAAGCTGTATCTATCTAGGGAATTTGGATGCTAGGCTTGGGTGAAGTGGCTAGGATGCTTATGTAGACTGCTAGCAAGTTTGGGAACTAACTTGGGGCAATGTTTGAATGTTGCAACAGGTAGAAGCAATTCAAGAAACACAAAGTTACTATGAAAAAGTGTTGTGTTACCTACAAAGTCCCTGAAATTTTAGCATCAGAGCGGCTTGAAATGCACTTTAACAAGCACTAGCCTATTTTAAGGTGAGACCAGCACTGGACTGGGTACCAGGGCTTTCCCTCTTTTAATACCCTGGTTTAAAATAATAGGGGGGCATGCATTGCATGAAAAGTAGCAAAGAAGAAAAACGCTTCAAGACCAACCACTTTTTAGTGGATACTTGGGAATTGCTTGGAGGAGCGCCAGGCCTAGAACAAGGTGCGAAATCATACAATTAAAAGAAGGATGGCAGGTGTAAAACAGAAGTCTCTTATGGAGCAGTGGTTTGGGGTAGAATACCTGCAGGAAGCTGCCTGCCAGACCTACACAGAAGGGATTGAAGAAGGAGGCCTGGCAGGATTACCACAAGGAAGTAACGAGCCTTCAGGTATACTAAACACACACACGGTTTGTGTGACTTTTCACAAACCTCCTTTTCTCTTTTATGTTGTCCTAATGCTAAAATAAACCATACAGTGGTTGTAAGAAGGAGCCTGAGGCTCTTGTAGAGAAGCACGGAGTGGCCATTGCCCGATAGGATGCAAAGGCAGCTATACTACAACAGGCTGTATTGGAGCAGCATGGGGTTAATGGGAGTTCAGCATTAGTTTTGATGCCTTTTTCAGTGGCTGGGACAGGTGTCCCCTCCTGCTGAGGGTGTCCACAAGCTAAAGGACTTTATCCTGCCTTTGCACAGCCAATGTGACTTGTGCCGCTCTCTTCAAGGGAAGCGGGAACAAGCCCTCCAGCAGTAACTGAGATGTTTTTACTAGTCCAGCCACATGCCTTGTTCCAAAGCCCCTGGCTTGTCATAAATTTTTCTGCATTAAATTCTTCACCCAGATATGGCTCCACTATACGTGGCTTGCCCAACAGATTAGTAAGAGAATATTCTTTTTGAACTGTCTCCTCCACAAGCAGGAGGTGCAGGTGGCATCCAGCCTCTGTGACTCTCTAGCGAAAGAAGCACTAAAACTCTACATCGATTAGACAAAAACCTGCATAGGGAAAGCCACTAAGCTCAACGTAAGCATTTCATGATCTCTTCTTTTGAAAACACTCATATGTTAAAACGATATGGTCGGCACAATCTTTATTTTAAAAACCTGTTGAAATTTTAAATAGGAATTAAATACTCGGTGTTATCTTTCATTTTCTCTCTAGTAAAGGACATGCCTTTTTGAACTCCAAATACATTTAAATCCTCATTGGTATAAATCAGTTTAGTTCCAAAACTACAATTTATGCTGGATCGTAATAAATTCTGTATACCTCTGAGGCCATTCTTTTCAAGTAATTTCAACACATTTTATTTAGAAGACCACCAATAAAACATCACAACCCTCACTGTAAGCTTAGCATTATCTCCCTTTTACAAACCGCTACATTTGTGATTTACTCAAAGTTATATAATAAACCTGTGACAGAGCCAGGCTGTCATTCAGCCAGTCCTGCAGCTTCATCCTCCTCCCAAGAATAACACTTTCTCCTGACCACCATTTTCGCAAGTAAGTGACAATTGCTGTTTATAAAAATAGCAGAGTATAGGTACAATCCCTGCTTTTACAAACTCTTCCTCTATAGACTTAAAAAAAGATGTCTTTGTGCAGAACCATCATATTATACTGGCCAGTAAAGAGAAATAGCAGAGCCTTTGCAATACATCTATTAAAAAAATTGGCTTCTTTAGAAAGCTTTAAAAACTCATTTCTAGCCATACAAATTGTGCATTCTGTTTATCAAGATGCTTTCTCCATACTCCCAACTACATTATCTAGATGACATTCATTGTAAAGCATCAGCCTCACCAAATGTGAAACACATGTTTACAGGGGAGGAGGGATGCAAGCTACTTGTATATCCAGATTTTGTGATGTAAATAAGCCGTTGGAAAGGCAGTTTGTGAAAATGCCAGTATTTGGTACTTTAGTCTAATTAGAAACTGCTCTGTGCAGCCAGCCATTAGCAGTGGAACATGTTGCTTATTTTACTTACCAATTAAAGCGTTGCATCGCACCTAGCCAGTCGTAATTAGAAAAACCAGCACAATGAGCGTAAGTAAACAACAGTTGTGATCAGGAGTACAGCAGATATTTACTAGAGAGATAATAAAGTAGGTAAGTGCAGTTTGAAACATGGGTTTTTAATCAAAAATTTGCAGTTTGCAAAACTCAGGTGACTAACAACTGCATCCAGGACTGGAAATTACTCGCCGCTTTCCCCCTATACTAAGCTCTGAACAGCCCGGTAACTCTGAAACAAGGCAGACAATTTAAATAAGCCAGTAACGGTAATCTTGGGAAAAGACAGCCATCCATATTAAAGAGTGTTTGCTCCTCTCTAGGATCATACATTTCCTTACCAGGAAGCCCAAACACTGCTCAGGCATACACCTAGGGGACACAGAGGGGACACAAGGTCCTGCATCCTGCTGTAGCGCTTTAGGCGAAAATATACCCAATTACCAGTGCCAGTACCTTGCACCAAGAAGTTCGAGCTGCATAGCAGAATTCACATTTGCACTGACTTCCTTTTAACTGACTTATAAGTATTCATGCTTTTTCCCCCTTAATTTACAATTGCATTTTTTAAACCTTGAGTTTCATGTAATATCAACAGAAAAGAGACTGTCAAGTTATTTTCCAAGTACAATGTGGAAAAAATATTTAAACAGCTCTTCAGAATTTTATTTTGGGTCAAACTGCTCAATCTGTGTCAAAAGTATTTTATATCAGATTCAGATGGTTTCTTCAAAGTTAAATTTAAGCATAGTTTTAATATGTAATGTTTTAAAAATACTGAAGTGACTTGTGTGTCACTTAAATTTTCACCCTACAGATGAAACTGCACAAAGGATGTCACTGAACTTGCTATTAAAAAAAAAAAAAAAAAAAATCAAATGAACAAACCTCAACCATATGAATTAAAGGTTTTCTCTAAAAATTCTCTGGCTCCTCAGATAAAATCCACAGGCTCCATGACAGCACAAGCAGGTATTTAGAACTAGGTCTTATTTAAGCTGTTGAGGAAAACATCAAACAGACATTTGAAGGCCCTCAGATGCTTTCCCACCCTGTCCTACCTACCACCCAAATCTAGCTCCAGAAAGACCAACTCTAAAAAAACATGTTCTCTTTTCACAGCTCATACAAATCCTTGCTTTCCCCGATCCTGCTGAACATGATCTCATTCACCAAAAAAAAAAAAAAAAGAAAGAAAAAAAAAAAAGATGGCAGTTTCAGAGATGTGTACACCTTCCCACGTGAGAACTAAACTGCATCCATATGGGAGCTGAACAGAGACCTATCAACTTTCACTTCTACATGGTGGAACGGTTTCCAGTCATTATTACAGAGGTTACAAGACAACAATCCATCCTGTTTCAAAATTATCTGTACTATGTTTTGTGAAATTCATTCTGCTGTGCAGTGATCTCATGTAGAAGGGTGATGAGCCACAGGTTAAGTTCTACATGCCAGCAGTTCCTCTCTGTGCAACAACGATGGTTTTTACTTCTAGAAGATATACTTCATTCCTTTGTGTACAGCAACACCAATACACTGTTGGGACAAACGTCACATGTTTCTTTTTCCACTTACATGGCCATGCAAATGATTTTAGGCACTTCTTTCAATCACACCTGGGGTACCTATGATCTATGAAAAACAGGTGAGAACAACAGGACGCTAAACTTGAAAGTGAAACAAGGCAGATTTTGGTAAACTATTAAATACCTTTGTGCTTATGCTCACTTATTTTACCATCTTTAAAAGAAAACAAGGACCTTTCCTGCTCTAACCACTGCATTTCACATTTCCATTAGTAATAAGGGGAGAACACCAGCTTTTTAATGTCTGAAAATGATAACTGAGTCCAACTACAAAAGCACACTGGGAAAGGGACACAAAACACTGAAGAAAAGGAATTGCACCAGTGATGTATTTGACTTACAGGTTTCCTTTATTTATTTATGAGGTTTTTTTGGAAGTTCACTTCCTGCATGCCTCTCAGCCAAAGTTCTTTTTGGTTTTATTTATGTGCTAAAATACACACACACACTCCCCTTTTAAAATGAATGGATGTGCTCCAAAGCACACCTCTGGGGCAGCTGTTTGTACCCCAGAAGTCTGCATTCTTCTGGCCTCACTATTGTGTCTGTAGAGGCTGCTGGAAGGCATGGGCACCTATTTTGATCTGCAGTGTCACATTAACAGGCAGATAACATTCAACCACAGATCCGTTTCTTGGTGCCTGACAAAGACAGGGGACTTTATTCATAAACAATCTGACTGTGACTCATTGCAGATTAGCTAGACGAGATCAGGGGTGTTGGCTGGAGAAGGATTTGGAGGAGTGAGTAGGAGCAGTGCCGGCTCTGCGTATGCGCTGCCTATTCTTGGCTTACAAGTTTATAGACAACAGTGCTCATCCAGCGAGCTGCCTGCTTATGGCTGGGGAAGAGACCATGCAGATTCACCTTGCTATGGTCACCTCTGTACAAGATTAATGCAGTGCATTCTTCTTAGCTGAGCTGAAAGCAGAGCAGGTGCAGAAAAGCATCTGTTTTCCCCAGAACAGACAGAACCTATGTGAGCAGGCAACACCTGCATGCAGGCCGTTCCCAGCATACAGGGGACTTCCTGGAGCCACTCGTTGTGCTAGGAAAGTTTCTTCCAAGTCTTGTGTAGCTCTAGACTCAGTCATAAGTCTTATCCTCGCACTGAAAGTACTGTCACAGCTATTAAGATCTGCCAGGAAGCTCTTGCTCTAAGACTGAGGTAAGATCTCCTGGGACTGGCAGGCTCTCAACTAATAGTCTCAGCCTTTGAAATTCATTCCTTCTGGCAGCTTCCCAAAGCCAGATGCTAATGACCTTAGGCATGATGCAAGACCTTTTTATTGGTGTAATTTTAAATTATTTTTTTTAAATTCCTGAGGTAGCAATGAAGCCAGGCATTTCTTTTCTTTGGAGAAAGTGTCCAGTTTAGCACTGCAAGTAACCACCTAACTTTTGCAGAAACATTGTCTGAATCAATCTCATGTGAAAAGTTCATTGACTCAGTAGCATTCAACAACAAAGATTTTTGAATGGTTCTTTATATAACAAAGCAAGACTGTACAACATTCAAATACCTTTGGACTTACACAAATTTGTTACAGTTTTTCAGGGAATTTGGCCTGATGAGTTAAATGTGGACTTCAGATTTGTGAGACCCAGTCTGCATTCCTAACCTTCTGCCAGACAACTGTGCAACTATAGGCTGGTGATTCCATCTCTCCCCCAGCTATTACCTGTGCAATGGGGTTTGCCCTAGTCACAGAAGGAGGAGAGTGCTCCACACCACTCCTACATCACTTTCAAGACCAATGGATGGAAACAAAATGTTTAAAATCCCTCATCCCAAGAGATTTTCACCTGCTGACAAAACCCATCTTTTTTGAATGGGCAAATAATTCATTCAGACACCTCTCTAAAATTCACTGGACTGCATCTGTCCATTGGCTCAACAAACTTATGCAGGTATCAGCACTGAGCCTCAGTGAAAGGTTTGGAAAAGAGCTATCACATTAGCTGTTATCTGGAAATGAGGTAAGAGCATGAGCTATCCTACTGGAGCCAAAGGATGGAGACTCATACTGCATTTCAGTGGCTGACTCCTGCTTTCCGTGCATTAAAGAAATGTAACCTCAGCTGAGCAGCGGGGCTAGACTGGACTTCCTGTACTTGACTGTGAGAAGTACCCAGTCACACTAATGGTATTGAGGCTCTTCACAAAGATTGTCCCCAAAGACATGACTGGGGACTTGTCCCACCCTGCTTTTACACTGGCTAGAAGAGCTGATGTAGCAGAGGCAGGCAAGCACTTAAATATTCCTTCTCTGACAGGCGCTGCTACAGTACTCTGTAGGATTCTGATCAGTCGCACCACTTACTGCACAGTTGTGGATACTTTCAGAATATTTCTAATGATCTATTATTAATTGCTAAGAAATACATTTCAGTCCTAAATCCAGAAGGGAGAGAAACTGTGCGGTTTCAGCTGTCAAGGACAGTAATTCAGTACTTAATCATAAACGTCAGAAGTTCTAAGTGGACTGATTTATACTAATTTGCATAACCTTGTTCATCTAGGTGAAATCTGTAAACAATGGAAGAAAAAACAGGGAAAGGGCATTTGAGTAAGCTGATATCACTAAACCAGCATGCAAGTGATTAAAGCAATGAAATAAAGATGTGCTGGTGTTAGTATTTTAGTGAGAAGTGAAGACTACAATCTCACCACAAAGTATAAATGACTGTATTTAGAAAGGTCAAATAAAGGGGAAAAAATCAGATTTGCAGGCCAGATCCTTACCATAGCTCAGAGTGGTCTAAGGCCACTTGGGAGTTTGTCCTGTGTTTATGCAAAAGAAGATGAAAATGTTAACTAGTTTGTAAAATAAAGACCTGGTGGATCTGCAAAATAGTCTGCTGCTTGACTATTTGGTTAGGGTCTGCATTCCATGGCTGCATAAAGAGAAGGGAAAGGAAGAAAAAAAAAAAAAAGAGAAAGAAAAAGAGGACTGGAAACTCCACCTGGATGCTATCAGTCTTGCCCAAGTAAACAGTACTGACATTAGTGCTAGCCTGCTGAGTGGTACAGGTTAGGAAGGGTCACAAAGGCAAAATGGTGACCAAACGTGCCTTGAGGTAGAGATGCTCTGGAATCTGTCACAGAAGGAGAGAGCTGAAAGCTCATTTTATCTAGAAGTCATTTCATTTTAGAGTTCAAAACAATTAAAGACATTGAAAGAATTGTACAAACATGGATTAGAGCAAGACAGAAACAATCTCCTTTTTCGTATAAACATGCACTCAGCTACATGCACACGGCGTGATGTGTATTGTTTTTGAGATAACAGTGCAGGACACTCATAGGTTGGCAAGGGGATGTATGAGAGGTATAGCAAAAAAGCAAACCCAGGAAGTTTTCCTTATAATAGGAAACAAATACACCTGTGTAATAAAACAATTTTTTTTTTCTTAAGAAGGAAAAGAAACAAGCCTTGAAGAAGCAAGTGCCATAAAGGAATTTCATCATTATGTCCCAATAGCTAAACAGCTTTTGCTGCAGCCCCTTGAGATAAACCTTCTTTGGACACTCAACTTGTTAAATTGCACGCAAATCTGCACACCAGAGAAATATCTGTTTGTATGTATTAATCATTGGGTTCTAACAACTGTGTCATGAGGATTTTTTCACATGGCTTTAAATTCCTTTGCAAACCTTATTAAGGCAAAAAGCTTATAATAATTACTAGTTTGTTTTCTTTCTCTTCTGTCTACAAAAGCAACTCTGAAATTATGCCTGGAAACCCCGGTTCCTGAAAAATAAATTTTACCACTAATACTTGTAAGAAAAGCCACATAGATGTAAGATTTTTCCTAATATCACTTTGAGCTCCCTCCCAACACTTTAGTCCATACCAAGGAAATAGAACAAAGCATGAGTGTTACTTGCATATTGCATTAGGCAGCAAGACTCCAAGTGTTTGCATATTTGGACAATCTACAACTAAGGAAGAAGGCTATATCTAACTCAGAAAGGAAATGGTTAATAAATCTTAAACACTGATCCTTTTCCAGGCATGTTCAAATAAGAGAGTAAAAAAAAGCCTCAACTGTAAAGTGAAGTCCTGAACTAATTTTACTTCTCCTACAGCATGCCAGGAAGTGTATTACATGCCATTGGCGAGATACCAAACCTGTGACTCTAGGGGGATGGCTGAAGGAATCCTCACAATTCTACATCTTGGAAATAAATTCTATGCTAGAAGGAAAAGCTCTGTAGCGCATGTCACCTGGTATCCTTTGCCTTCTTTTTATAAGAAAGGAGAAAAATGAGAGGCTGCTTCTTCATATAGAGACCAAGACACGGTGGGCCAACAGCAGCTCGGCTAGTGTTTTTCTCTCCCAGTTGCACCTCTGTAGAACACTGGCAATACCATAAGTACTAGTATCAATCTGAGTTCTCAGATTTATATCAGGAAGCCTATTGTAATAACTGGGAGTGTCATTTGGCCCATTAATTGCAGGAGAATAGCATCTAATTGCATTGTAAATGGAAGGGGTTATGCTGAAGCCAGGTGCTGCATTGAACTCTGCTCTCAGCTATAGTACAATTTTTCCTTTAAAACGATTCATAATGTCTTAAGCAAAAATCAAAAACATGTTAAAATTGAAAATCAAGTATTTTCTTTAACCTTAATTAAGAAAATAAAAGCTCAACTGAAATAAATATTATATGATGTACAGAAAATCCAGATGAGAAGCAATTACTACTTCAGGATTACTTGGAAGGATGTTTCAGTAATTTTTTGCTAAACACTTTTAAGATGAGAAAAATTCAAATACAGGAATCTTATCTGGGCAGGTAAAGAACCATCTACCATTCATTGCCACTGCCCCAATAAATTGTCCTACCTATTCTTTACCCTGCTAGGAGTTGAAGTGGAAATGGCTATGAGCCAGTGTGTGTTAGCCTCAAGGAAATTCCTGCAGAGTAGCAGGAGGCATGTTGGGGACCTGGCTGGAGCATTTCTGCATTCCAGCTCTCTCCAGTGGCTGTAATGACCTAGCAGGGCCATCTGCAGCCACACTTCAGTTTGGGCAACACCCAGGCCGCCGTAGCCTGGGGTACAGACCAAAGTACCTCATTTGGCTGAGGATACAGATACTGAAGTGATATAAAGCTCCATTCTTTGCCTATGAAGTACTGCACTGATACAGTAATTTATTTGGGTCATTCACTAAACTGTTGAAGGACTTGGCCCACGTAAGTTAAAGTTAGTACTCAAATCTCAAGGGACAAAGAACACCTCCTTTATATATTTAGAATGATAGAAAATCACCAGCACAATAAAAATCAATGATTTATATTGTAAGGCCTTGCAATACTATTGTGACAGTTTGTTCCATAATAAGGCAGTGCAAGTCATTAAACAAGCAATGTTTATTTATATTATATAATATAACTATAGTTTGTATCATGACTGGGGTCTATTTTCCTCTGAGTGCAAATATTTAACTCCCATTAATGTTAACAAGAGGTTACCTAGAATATACTTTGGCAGGAGAATAAAACCTGAATTTTAAGATTAATCTTACACAAGCTTTCAACTTGAAAGAATCTTGAGAGTACCTTGTATTAACATTATCTTAATTGCTTCAAAATCTGGATTTTGTGTGAAGCATATACACAGATAAAAACAACTCCTGTTAACTTTAAATTGCACATTTTAGGATAATGGGAAATAATTGTGTGTCACCTTTCTGTAAACTGCATAGCTTGCTCTGTGAATGGACTGTTAGCAGAGATAGTGATAAAATCTTTGAAGAATTCTCTCCATTTCTAAAACCATCATTTCCCTAGCCTTGCTTCACAGAAGAAAATTAACTCACAGTATTTCTCACAATAAGAACAGTGGAGGAAATGTCTATTATATTTGAAAAAGAAACAACTTTTTGGCATTCTCTATTTACAACTTGGGGAATGTCCATGTTCACACAGACGCTCTCACTGAGGACAGTGAGGTAGCATAGATACATAGTGCAAGTAGAATCTGGCCCTCTTCATTTTGTGAAACTGCTTTGATCATGACTCTCTCAAGACATTATTTTAAACTAGAATGCAATTGACCGCTATTGCACCATATGTTCCTTATGTGTGAGCTCTGTCTTGTTCATTAATTTTTATGCCACTACTGTTGGAATTCAGCCAGTGTAATGTGGAGGCAATTAGCAATGTCAGAGTGTTCATGCCAGCATATAATGAGAGAGAAAAAGAGAAAGAGAGAAACGGGGAGATTATACTTTCTGCTACAGGCAAGGGTCCTCTTCAGAGGGCTTGCTTTCTTTCTTTCTTTTAAATAGTATTTGAAAATGGAAAAAAAAATCTAATAGAGACAGGTGATAAGAAATAAAAATCCTGTTATAGAAGTCAGATTTACTCATAAAAACTCTCCCATAGCTTTTTAATATGTTCACCTATTTTCAGAGGATGAAACTTAAGATAGCCTGTGGCCTGACGACCTTCTAATCTTGCAAACACTGAAGTCTGCTTTAGCTCTGTATCAAAATGCTTAATTTTAGCCCACAAAAAAGATGCATGCATGTACTAGAACAGCAGTGTATATTAAACATGTTCCTATGATACAGTGGTTACTGACCAAATCTATGGCTTCTTGTTTTCTTAAAAGAAGAACTACTATTGCAGATCTTGTGATCTGAGATCCAAGATGTTTGCCATTCTTGTTGCTATTTGTGTTTTTTAAGTCTTCAAGATTAAAAAAAGATATATGTCTGAAGTTCCAAGGATTACTGGAGACCTTGCTAAAGGATCCACCTCTTCCCAATCTAAACATACATAGAGAGACACCCCCTTTCTCTTCCAGTGAGGAAATAAGGCAGCTTTAGAATATAGTTTCTGCCTTATCTCTGGAAAGAGCCGAATCTAACATAAATGCTGCAAAAATTCTGAACTATTAGAAAGTCTGTGACCATAAATCCCCAAGTAGAAGTCTTCTAGAATTATATCTCTCACAGTATCTTCCTATTAAACTCCATATGATTTTCCCATGAGACAGAAGATAAAAACCCCACTACATACACAGATACCTCATCATAGTTCAAGACTTGATAGAATTTTTTTGTTCTTGTGCAAGCATTTATGTGTACAAAGTAGATAGCTCAGAAGAATGGCTCAAACTGCTAAATCCATATTGTCCTATGCTTCCTTCCATTTCACTTCGTGATTCAGACCCAGGCTTGGGTTTCACAGTCCATTAAGGAGACAGACAACTTTGAAGTTCGCTGGGGACAGAGTTTTCAGTTCTCTAGTGTTTAATGGTTTAATTATCTATTCGCCAGTGAAGTCATTAAGCAGCTCTGCACTAGTAATATGGTTATTAAGAGATACCTCCCACTGCAGTCATTTAAATACCAGTTACAGTAGCGTGGTGCTGCTTGTGCTAAGGGTCTTGTGGCTTAGTGGCAGCCTCTCAGCCTTTTACTTTGGAAAGCTTGGCAAGTATATAAAGGTAGTTTGACTAATCCACCTTAATTCCTACTGGATATTTACCCTCACCACCAAAATCACAGCATCTGGCCAGCTTTGTAGTATATAACGGTCATTAAAGAATCCCACTCAGAGGTTAGCAAAGACACTGCTGCACTGATGTAACCTGTATAAAGGGCCTGATCCAAAGCCCTCTGAGGCCAAAGTCATGGCTCATCAGGCTGAGAAGAAATCTATGCAGTTTGGCAGTTTGAGCAGCCTAGGATCCAGCCACTGTCATTTGTTCAAATTTCACATTCAGTCAGAGATTTTTATAAGTTTCTAAAGCAGCTCAGAGAAGTGTCAAAAACTTTATAAATTGGAAGAGTTTTAGTGAATCCTAGTCAATACCAAATGTTTTGGTAGGAAGACATTAGACTGTTTTAGGGAGAAGCTGGAATAATCACTTGGTTTGAATTCAATGATGAAACGGTCTGTTTTGAAAGTACATTTCTTTTTGTCCAATTCACTTGGACTTTTACACTTAATATTGAGAAATTAATGTGGAAGAAAGCTGGGGACTTCCAAAAGGTCAGATTTCTGTAGCTTAGGAACTTCCACATGTCCATTTGTGTTTTCTTCAGTGGATGCAGTAAGAAACCTGCACAGCTATCAATCAAGAGCAATCCCCAACTCTATATCAGAGACAAACAAAATCACATTTAGTGATTACTTAATATCTACTTCTACTAGTAAGGGGACACATCATGTGCTGTCGTAAGTCCAATGAAGTCAACTAAACTATCAGAGCAATGCAGCTTTACTGATAGGAGCAAACAAAGCATTGACATTTGAAAGGCATGTGCTTCACTTACTTTCATGTGTTTTTTTAGCAATAATACAGGGGACTTTCACTTTAATTGCATGTTCAGAAGAGAAAGGAAAGGAGGCAGCTTAGAGAGCAGTCATGAAGTGATTGGATTAAGAAACAAAAACCAGTGCCACTGAGTATCAGGGTGATTCTGTAGTCAAATGTTATTAGAACAATTAATATACTCCCTCCACTGCAAAATAATCCAGTGATTTCAGTGTCCTTTGTTAGTTAAGCCTGTTTATGCTTTGGGTTTTTTTTAAAGTGAACATATTTGCATGTAGCATGTGAGGCCAATCTAGAAAAAAAAATGTTTTATAGCTTCAGCGAAATCTCACATTAGCAGTTTGATTTCATTCATAGATCACACTAGCAAATGGTGTCTCTCAGCTATCTGCATCGCAGTTTCAATTGCCTGTCCTCCACCTTTTGTGATCATCCAAGAAGAGCAGCAGTGAACTCTGCTCACCGAGTCTGTGCAGTCATCTGCCCTGTGGCTTTCCTCCTCCGGCACTCGCTTCCGAGGCTCTCCTCCCTGCAACGTACTTAATGTGTTCAGACACCCGGGACACAGGGAGAGGCTGTGCATTCAGCATGAGGCATGACAGAAATGCCAGCTACAATCACAAACTTGCCCCAACCAATTCTGCTTCCGATATAAATTGTGCGCCAGACAGTTGGCAGGGAGCAGTTTCATGGGTAAATGGTGACAAGGGCAGCGGAATTTTGTTTCTTAAGCAAACCTCTACTTTGTTTCCTTCTGTCCTTGTCTAGAGCTCTCTCCAATGCTAAAGTATTCACACAGGATGAAAGACAAGCTCCAATGTTTATGCCTCAAATTCTAAGGCATGTGCTGCATGCTGCAAAACTGCGAGTGAGTGGCAACAGTGGAAAGAGTCAGCCTTTATGAAGGCTGCTAGTGCTTTGCTGCTGAAGAGATGCCTCCTAATGTGGAAAGTGTAAGCCTTCCAACATGCATATGGTGTCACCCTGTCACCTACCTGAGACAAGACAAGTCTCCATCACCTTAAACTCTTGGGCAGTTGATATTTAACCAGTGGTTCCCTTCTAGCTGTAGATTTGGCCCCGGGGATTCCTTTCTCCTTCTTAAGTGCCCCAACACACCCATACACAGCAGATACCCTGTATCTGTTCAGACAGTCTGGTTGAACTCCAATCATTTCTTCCCACTATAGGATTTGGTGTATCAGGCCCCAAGCAGCACTGGACATCAGCCATAGTGCTTCAAGCAGTGTAGGTACATTGCCAGAACTACTACTATGCCTTCCAAGTCATAATCTGCCTTTCAAGCTTACCCCCTCAAAGCGATAGCCAGAAGGATGCTCAGTTCAAAATATGAGCTGAAGTGCTGAGGTAATCAATCAATTTCAAAAGATGTCCAATACACAAACTGATGTAGTTACGCCTTAATGTGATCCACAGCAGCTGCCAGCAGAAGAAAAGAAATCCTGACTCTAGAGGTCATCCTTTTGCCCACAGTTTTCAAAGGAAGGAACTGTTATATTTACCTTCTATGCCAGTTCCAAAATGGATCTGCCACACACTTTTGAGCACGTCACTGAAAGTTTCCCTACCTTCCTTTCTCATATAAGAGTTAAACAACATTAACTGTCAGTTGGCCCCGTGATCAGGCTGAATTGATTTTTTGTGTAGGGCTCGAGGTCCTTTGGGATAAGGTGCTGTGTATATGTGAAAACTATTATTACTCCATTACTCCAGAACATCCCAGGGAGCCCCAACAACAAATCTCTCCCACCGAACACAAAGGAGTTCTACAAAAAGTAAAAATTAAAATAATAATAAAAAAATACTGCACATTTGGAAGAATTAAATAAGAGACCGGCTTGTAGTTTTCATGTGCAGTCATCTGAGTCAGCTCTCCAAGGAGTGCCAAAGGCTAAATTCATCCTTGAGCTATGCTGGCTTCTGCCAACGTAAACCAGGACACGCGGCCTCTGCCAGCAAAGCAGGGAGAGGCTGCAGCAGTGGAAAGCACCCACAACCTTCCTCTTTGTTGGGGGTCTAAATGCACCAGCAGCACTAAGAGAACAGCCTGGCCTAGGCAGGTTCATAGCTATGGCAACCCAAGGTGCTGTGGTGTAAGCATCTTTTACCACGGGCTCTATTACAGAGGTTAAAGCAGTCTGAGACAGAGCCTACTGCAATGAGGCGTAATGGTGACCAAACCTCTTGGCAAACCAAGGCAGGATGACCTTGTAATGGAAGGGCCACTTGCACAAAGAAAAGTAAACCCACCTCAAGGGATTTTGTTCATCTTCAGATTTTTCTGTGCAGTTTGTAGCACTGGCCAAGTTTGGCAGCCTGTGTTGCGTAATACAACTTAATGTACAGTCAGTTTGAGCCTGTGATTTAACTGGGAAACAGCTGTGTGACTCAGATGTTTTAAGGGGAGGGCAGAATACTGTGTACAGAAAACTGTCCTCATTCCACCATGAACAAAGAGTGGCAAAAACACAGGTACCTCCACTATGCCAGCTATATTGCTGCAGTGCAGCAGTCCTCACTTGGCAAGATATAAAAAAGGAGATTAGCAAGTATAATGGCATTTTACTGTGCTCTTTAGAATGAAAAATCATTTGTATGTTACCACTACTGATGGTCCAAAACCACAATGCTGAAACTAAACAGACAATCCAGATCTGAACCTTCATCCAAACCACACCCTCTGGGTTCAGTTGTTTGTTAGATCCAAGACTGGAAGGTACCTATTTTCTGTCTTCTGGGAGGCTGCCATTTTGCAAGGCCTCACCAAATTCATACACTTCACAGCTGAAAATCTCAGGAGTATCTCAATTTTGATTGCCACAAACCAGACCTGACAACCTAACTGGCAACCCGTAAATTAAGTCTGAACCAGAAGCATACACCACTGCCCAGTTTCTCCCAGGGTGGGTGGAGCTCTGCTAGAGCAGAGGCCAGCAGCCACCCAGGTATAGCTCGATTACATTATGAGGATGGCTCCAAGTTTAATCCAGAGGAATACACAGAGATTTGGCTTTATGTAAAGGCTAAGTTGTGACTGAGTGTCTCATCTTGGTCCCCGTTGGAGCAGAGCCCAAAACCACCACACGCTTTGGCACTGTTTGTTGTACTTGGCAATCTTTGCTCAAGCTAGGTGGGTGCATTGGCAGGACTTGTGAGGAACCCCTCCTCTTTAATTGGTGGGAATGTACCTGTAAGGCTGAGCTGTGTTTGGTAAGGCTAAGTGTTCCCGCAAGGGAAAACGACTCGAGACAATGCAGTTGGTGTTTAGAGTAACAAGACAGAGGATGACTGAGGCAGTCATTCATGTTACCTGGAGGGCCCTGTTAAGCTCTCTTGCTGCTTTCTCTTTCACCATGAAACTGTGTCCCTTGCTTTGGATAAAGGGAAGGCTGATGAAATAGTGAGACAACACAGAAGAGGTTTTGGTTTGGTATTTTTTTCAGTAATTGAGAGAAACCTATAGACCATATCTATGTCCAGTCACTATTTCATTAAAAATAACACAAATACCATTTTTTGCTATGAATTCTCAAAGGTAAAGAAATTAAAAGCTACAACTGGTGCTCTTTTTCATTTATGGACCATAATTTCTTTCAGATGGGAAGATTACAAGAAAATTAAACTTTGTTTTACTTACAGGCTGCTCAGTACTTTTTTTGGGGGGGGAGATTTGTTTGTATGTGACAGGAGTTGGTGAGGATCATACATTTCCTAAAGCTAGGTATACCTATTTCATTCATTGACTTGAGAGCTATTAATTCTACAGGCACAGAATACAAGGGGTTTAACATTACTAGGAGTGTTTTCTCCAAGCCCCATACCTTTGCATTAGATGACAGAAGACTGTATATCACTTCCTGCACAAAATTAAAGATGTTCAGAGGTATGTGACCTCTACTGTCTGAGCTAATGGAATCTCAGATACTTCAAGACTGAAATTATTACAAACAGATAGCTGAAATATCATATCTCATGTACTATTCAGTAGAGGGCAGTGGTAGATAAAAGCCATGCACACCTATTAACCTACTGAAAGTCCTGTCTCCACACCAGTTGGCTGTCATGAATCTAATGGCAGCAAACACACTGGACAGACAGAAACAAGAATGATTGATTCAATGTTTTTGGTCATGTTCCTCTGCTTGCTCTCTCCCATCTCCCCACCTACCCCCACCCCTTTTCATTTTTCTTCAATGGATGTATGATCAAGGCTGAATGCCTTCTACAAGGTGTTCCCCCTGAAAAGCCAGCAGGAAATAAAAATGTTCAGAACCTTGTGGGATCGAGTTCTTAATGGCTTGAAATGAGAGTAAAGTAAACACACACACATGTGTATGCATGCACACACCCCCACCCAGCACCTATTTGTCAGACCGTTTTACCAGACAAGGAGAACTCAAGCTGGAAAAGACTCTTGCCTACTGGCAAGGGCACACAGAGGCGAGGGGGTGTGTGTGTAAATTTTAGTGCAGTCCCCACACTTAGCAAATTAAATCAATCGATTATACAATGTTATGGTTACAATGAAATATAAGTGCCAAGAAATACACCAAGAATGTTATAATTAGCTACATGAGGTCACAGATGCACATGCTATGTCACTTCACAAACACAGATTTCTCTATCTGTGCAACTGTGTAGGAAAAGATACACAGTTGGACTTGAGGATCTTAAAGGGCTTTTCCAACCTAAATGATGCTATGATTGTTAAACTTTATAGTGTTATACATTTAAATTTACTTACATGAATATATATATTAACAAGAGTACCTATTCTGACTTTTCCTGACCTAAAATATCTTATCTTGGCAATCTTAAAGCATACAAAAGAGGAAGGAAAATTCTACTGAATAATTGAGAGATTCCAATTGAGGGGCAGGAATACTGGAAACAGGAATTCTGAAACAACTCTTACTGTAATTGTTTTCAGGGCTAAAAAAGAGCCAAACTTGACACCCCACTTCTTTTATTAAAGGTCAGGGATAATTCTGCCACAATGGAGTATATTTTTGTACCTTAGTATAATTATCTTCAAAGAGAATTACTGTTGAATGTAAGAAGCATGGTGGATGTATGTTTCTACATACTTACACAAGCTCCTAAATAATCAATGGCAAGACATACTAATTCATTTAAAAAAATAATCCCCTGCACTTTAACTGGTATGTGAGAGAAGAGGCAATGACTACTGCATACATGGTTATTGTAAGTTATTGCAGCATTTCTAGAGATCAGACAGTTTTCCCTGCCTGGCTGCAGAGCGGACAAGATACGCACGTGACACACGGGCCGGACTGACATGTACTGTCCTGCCAGGCTCTGCCACCGCACGCCTACACCTGTATCCCCTCCTTGGTCTGTAGGCTTCAAGTTCAGTTTGGTCTGCAGCCTTTCCAGAGACATGTCTGCAACTGTCAGCTGCTGAATGACACTTCCTATCAGCAGTCACTTAATGAAAGAGGCTTTCCAAGAGAAGGATCAAGTGTCAGTCTACTTTGCCCTTCGTTTTTGGAAAACCGTGCAGGCCCAAATGAAAAAAAATATTTAGCTATTTATTTTAGCTGCCATCTCACAGGATTCCACTGCAGTGCTTTAAACGTGGCTCAATTTCATCACTGGGCTGTTACCTCTTCAGCTGGAATGGATTCAGTGGAGGAAAGCACCCTGGGATACATGGAGAAGTTGTGGCTGAGTAGCTCTTCCAGCCCACATCCAAAGGATGGCTTAGAAAAGATCCCAAGTGTGTAATGACTTTTTAAAGAAATGCAGATTATGCTTCACTATCTTAACAATGAAGCATGGCTTTATTCTGCTCTCATTTACAGTATTCAGCTAAATTTAGATCAAAACATTGAAGAACCTCATTTGTATTGAGGAACAAACCCCATATTCACTGTGCTAAATGATGCATTCTGCTTACCTATGTGTTCGTGTGCAAGTAATAACGTCACTCACATGCAATTCCCTTTATCTCCAATAGACTTTAAAAGAAAAAATAATAACAAATGTACATTTGTAGAATCTACTGAATGACATGCTGAAGTAAAGTACCTTATACAGGCAGTGAAGAGACTAAAAAAATAATCAAAAAAACAATGCTGAACAGCTAGAATTAAACATTTTGTTCTTAATAAGATATAACTGTTCTCTTTACTGAAGGAGTTTCTTGTTAGCAAGTTGGCAACATTTGAAGTTATTTCCTGATTAAGTTGATAGCTGACATTCATTGCAATCATTTGAGGATATCTCAGTATCCTGTGCAATATTAACTCCTCTGTAAAATACCTGAAAGGAAGCCTTGCAGGCTATCTAACATTGACTCAGGTACGTGGTGACCAGCTGCTTTGCTGTGGTAGCAGTAAACTGCAAAGTCCTGTACTTACAGAACACTAAACACCAAACCTTTGTAAGTACAGAAACAATATGCTCAGCAACTATTTATTTGCTGCCTTGTCTCTCTGGGAAAACTCTGCAACTTCTTCATAGCCTACCTAACAAAATCCCTGCATGGATTTTCTCCTACTTTCTCAGAAAGAGCCGTAACTTGTCCTCTTAGCCCAGATTCATACATCCAGCCACAGGGCTGAGGCTTGGCAGTGGTCAGTATGCAAAATGCTCCCACGCACAACTAACTTCACAAGGAAAATTTGTAGAGAATCCACCCCCATGTAGATAGCAGAGGCAAAGCACAGCTGTCTGCAGCTATCCAAATGTCTCAGGCTTGGTCATCTTGATCTTTTTAATGACCTCGCATATCAGTAGAATACAGGCATCTGTTCAAAAGAACCTAGCAGCTCCTGACAGAGCAGAGCACACATCAAAGCAGGGTGGGTCAGATTCTGCCCTCGCTGGATACATTAATTCAGAGTAACTGAGACGAAATCAACAGAATTATCCCTCATTAACACTACAGTAACCAAGAGCTACATTTGCACTGTTTGCTTTTCACACTATGTGCCACTTTTTGTATTTCAAAATATCTATATGCTTTACGGCCTATTTTTCAGTTTCTTTTGGTAAAATCAAGAGTAGATTCTAAAGAAGGCAAGAGACTATCTATCAGAACCTTTTGTCACCAGCACTGCTGAAAGGCCAGCAAATGCAACAGATCTGCAACACATCTCAGGGTGCAAAGAGTTAATCTCCTTTCTTGCAGATCATCTATGTCAGTCCAGATGCTTGGTTGTGAGGAAATATAACCCAAGTGCCTGGACTAGTGCAGCAGACTAAAGAACAAAAAATATTTTTATGTACTGTGCTTATAAAATATTCTATTTGCTGTGTGGTACCAGTTATGTTTAGATCCTTCCTTCAAGGATTTTCTTTTCATATTGAGAAAAATAGATCCATACACTCCTTGTTAAAAAACACCCCTGCCTAAATGTCTAACCTCCTCTGTGAAAACTGATCCTTTGCAGTTGGTCTGCATCTTTATTGTGCCTCCAAACTTATATGTTAAAATAAAACCAGGACAATGGAAATCACAGTAAAGTGCCACTTAAAGTCAATGGAAAGTCTATAATCTTTTGCAGTCCGTTCTTCTATTATGCTGATGACAAGTTAATTTGGGTGATAAAATGGAAACAAAAAGCCAGGAAGGAATCCTGTTTTACAGAATATTATTCAAACAATAATAGCTTCCTTTGCATAACACTTATTTCATTCCATCATTACTACTATTATTACTACTATCTTAAGCTATGACAGATTGTGAAGGGTCAAAGATAATTTTTATCAATCAGCCTCCCTTTGTCTTTGGCAGGTTTAATCATGTCACTTGGAATGTAGCATGAGGGGCTTGATGAAATTGGAAAAGCATGTGAAGATAAAAATCACTCTCAGATGAATTCAGACACTTCCTGCCACTCTGCAGATGCCACAGTGCTGCAAGCCACCCTCCCAGGAGAGATGATTCACCTGGAAGGAGGGCCAGGCTCTGCCAGATGTGTAGGAGGCTGCCTGAGACCCACATGCTAACACTGTCTCAATTGTATGAAGCATATGCTTTCAGTCAAGGGTGAAAAATGCAGGCACCAGCACATGCCAAAAGTCTTTCAAGCATGGCCCACCAGTCAGCCTGAAGCTTAATGCACTGATCCATCGAGTCAGCAGATGTGTGTCACCACAGTACAAGTTGAAGCTGGTTAAAGCTATAAAACAGCGAAGTGACCTAATCCAGACATTCAAATCTCACAAAGAAAACCATATTGTTGTCACTTTAGGGGGCTTAATGTGGGACTTTAAGCACAAACACTGAAAGCCTTCTTGGAGTAAAAAGATATGTTGCTGCAAAAGCATAAATCCCAACCCTGAGCTACACTTGTACTGATTTCAAGTTGATCTGATAAAAGCATAGCATGGCTTTCCTTTTTAGTACTGCGCACACAAAAAAGAACATCTGCAGAATTTTATTGCTAGAGCCATAAATGCTCCTTATCCACTTGGTTTGAGGCAGAAGTCCAAAAATACCTGGATAGAAAGTTTATTTGCAGAGTACCACTACGTACTTGGTAGAGCCAGTGAATTATACAACATATTCTTTCACCCTTGGCAGAGAGCTGTTGGTGTCAACTAAGAGTCCAGCAGCAGAACCTGGCTCCGTAATGCCTGGGAACTCCTCCCTCCTTTCCATTTAATAATCATTTAGTGGGTACAGTATTTCCCAGCACACTCAAAGTCAAAGAACACTTTACAACGAAAATATTCACCTTGTTCACATGCAGAACAATTTGTTTAAAGAAACTAGATCTCCTTAGCACTCAAAGATCGAGCCAACCCTGTGTGCAAGCCCACTTCACTGTCAACAGCAGTTGTTTCAAATAGCTTGTTCAGAGGTGGTTGATAAGATGTAGTTCTCACTGGGCAAACACAATTAGGCAGATGTAAAGATTTTTCTTGAAGTCTTTTCTGTCTATCACCTGGAATCCAGTTCACAGAGCTTTCTTAAGTATTCCTGTCTGTAATAGCCAGGTCTCTGGAAGAATACTGATGTTTCACAATGACCTCATTGTGCTTTGACATAGCTTTCCCGAGCTGTGGCCTGTGGCAAACGCACACCTGTTCCATTTATGCCCAAGAGGCCAAAAAAAAAAAAAAAAGAAAGAAGTAACTTCAAATAATACTCAAGTTCAAACAACAAGCAGTGCTCTTCTGCCTTATGAAGAGTCCATCCTGCAACCCATTTTGCAAAAACCGAAACCTGCCCACTGAAAGGTTAACTCTTTCCGTAACCACCATGGACCAGAGCAAAGAAAACCTGTGCCAGCTTAGAGGGGGAGGAACCCCCACTGCATCAGACAGGCTTTTCCCTCCACTCGTTAATTTATAAACATTGAATACTAACAGTGCTTAATTACTGAGGCTTTCTGTAGCCTAAAATCTGGACTAGGCTGGTAACTGTGCTAGGAGACATACATATTATGAAAAGAAGGTCGCAAGACCACAATCTTTACAAGTTAAGCACAGTGTGAGAGGCAACCAAGACACAGACACTACTACCAGAAATACAAAGTATTGTGTGTACAGAAATAGACACGTATGCACACACACACACACGTGTTTCCTGTGTTACTCCTATTCAGATAATGAATGAAGTTTTAAACTAGGTTGATCAAAAAGTTTTTATACTAATTGGGCTGGGCTTAGGTTCTTTTTTTTTAATTATTTTTTAAGTTCTCTCCTGATTTTCCATTGCCCTGTTCACCTGCAATTTACAGTTGGTCAAAAAAGATTTTTGGCAACTGTCTTTTTACCAAAAGCCTTTTGTGTGTGTCAGCTATACAATACTTTGCATCATCTACAGGCTCCATTAGCCAATTTGCCCTTTCACCCCAATAGGACATATTTGCCATTTCCACAGCTTCAGAGGCTTTTCCTCCTCCACCAAAGAACATTTGGGGGTGGTTTCAGGGCAAATTCTTTGATTCTACCACTGGAGAATTAGTGAGAAGGGAAAAAAAAAGAAACAGTTAAGAGGTTTCAAAAGAAAATAGAGTCTCATAACTATCATAACTATGACTTTTTTTCCCACAACTCCTCTTATCCATCTTTTTGAAAGACTTGCTGAATGGTACTTTCCCTACCTAAATAACTTTTGTTCCTCAGAGGGGTAAAGGATATACTATGGCTCCCACAGAAGAGTAACAGGAGCCTAGTAGATTAATGGAAGAGAAAAGGTCCTCAAGACATCCCCTGTGGTGCCTGAAGGCTTTGTCTTTGACTGTCGTGACAAGATTGGATTCAGCAGGAGCCAAAATAACACTATCAATACTTGTGCCAGATACCAAAACTGTAAACAGAGATGGGAAGGGAAAGATAACTGTGAAACAGGAGAACAAAAAACTCAGCAGGTATCAAGTTGAGTTTTCTTATAGTACAAGATAAAACATGGCTTTACACCATCCAAACTCCATTGAGACCTCATGACAGCATTTGTTTTCATGGGCTTATATATGCTGCCTCAGCATTAGCTATGGTAAAATTAATCTTCATTCAGGAGATAGGAATCAATTTTCTGTACTATGTGCTGTAGAATCATTTATTGCTCACTTCTTTTTTGGGACTAATACAGAAAAAATATATTAAGAGCTCTTTGGGCTTACCACTTTTCCCCCCTCAGGCACACGGACAGCACTGAGCACAGCAGATGTACTGCTGTGACACTGCTGTCAGCTTGTGCTCCTGAAGGGTTTAGGGAAATAAAAATTTTGCAGCACAAGAAAAATGCATTCAGTGACTGAGATATGTTTCTGCTATTTTGCAAAAATAAAATGTTATTAAAGAGTTAAGCCACTGTATGTGTGGGCGAACTGCTTTCTGTAATTGCTATCTCTATACAGATCTTGAGAGTGATGTTGAGCTTCTGAAATGAAGGGTGCAGACACAGGTCTTTTTTAACCAATAAAAAACCCCAACATTTAAGCGGGGTTTTTTGCCATAGATTCTCAGTATGCAAATCTCTCAGGTTAGATAGTAAACTGAAGATTTATTCTTGGACAAAACATTGTCATTTGAACTTAGGAAAATACATGGCTGCCAACAGAAATCCAATCTGTATTTGACAAGTGCTCCCACTTTCCCATAGGAGAGTCTCATAATATGATTTACATTGGGAATCTGCCCACAATGACATTAAAAAAAATAATCAAGGCTATCCTTCACCTGCTTCTATACATCTACCACCAACATCCTCTGACTTTGCACTGAGAAAAATCTCCCCATCTACCAGGAAAAAAAGAACAACTTCAAAACCTTTGCCCCCTTGAGTCCCAGTCACAACATTTGTTGTGTGTATACCAGCTCAGAATTACTTCAGATGGCTCTGAAATACCCTAAATAAGTTTTTTGAGGGCCTGTCCTAGTTATAGATATCAAGCAGTACTTCTACCTTGCAGTGGAGTAAGAATGTACAAAGAGGTTAAAGCGTGAAAACTAGACCTGACTGCTGCCATTGTTGGAACCTCTTTTATTGCTCTGTTTTCCAGAGCTTTCCTTGTGTGTAATACCTTATTCAATACAACTTCAGCTTGACACATGTATGCCTTATCTTATATTCAGTGTGACCACACATTTTCCTTTCTTTGATCTTACAAACCTTTTTCTTCCAGGAGTAACCCCCTCTCACAAAAGGGTGTATCATGGTAGTCTGTACTCAAGCAGGAAAAATGCGCTATAATTCCATCCTCAGAAGAAGTCAGTGCCAAACAAACAGCTGGTGGCCTTACCTAGCCTGAAAAAATCTCTCCTGGCCCATGGACTCCCCATGAATGTTGGCTCATTCCAAAACTGCATAGCAATGCATGGGGCAGAGTGCTGACTCACACCGTAAGATTTCATGAAGCTCTGCAGACCTGTCTGGAGGTACCAGTTCAAGCCTGGAAGCAGTACAATCACATTTGCATTGAATCTTCCTGGTAGAGCTTTAGGCTTGGAAGAAACACTATGCAAGGGTAGCTATGCCACTTCCCCAAAGCAAATCAGTCCCAATCTGGTTCAGACAGTGCCAAATACCAAGGAGCAGCATATTGATATTCAAATTTAGATTTTATCATAAATATCTGTGCAGAATTCAGTATCTTTCCTGTAAGTGGCCCTTCTGCATGGCAGAAGATAAAGTAGATTTGGCATCGTTGGACTATAGACTGGTGCCTGCAGTTTGTAATTCCAGGGCTTGCTTTGAAGCTTCAGGTTTTTTTTCCTTGCAGTGATTTGACAATGTCATGATTCAGTGTATTCAACATGCTTGGATCCAGTTGGCTTTTCATTTATCATTTGGAATTGAAGGAAAACAATAAGGACTTATTCTAACTCTTTACACTGTGCTAATGGACCAGTTAGATCTCAGTCCTTGCCCTCTTCAGAAGGCACAAACTAATTCCTGCTCCTTCCTTGCAACCTTGTGCTCCAAGGAGTGTTGCAATCAGATATAAAGAAGTCTAACTTTTCATCCCACCAGAACTATGGCAGTAGTCACAAGATGGAGCACTGCTTGTGCTCCCCAGGAATGCCAGTCAGTATTCAAACAACACTCAGCAGAACCACCCTGAGGTGTATTTGCTCCATATTGTTCTTAGCAGCAGACAGGCCCCCAAATTAACTGTGATCCATTATTTTATTGAGTTTGAATATGAGGTCAGGATCAGCCTTCCTAAAGTTTTGGAAGAAAATACTTGGTTTTCTTTAATACTTCTCACCTATTCTATCTGTAGGCATAATGTTTGTTACAGGTTCAATCAATTAATTGGAATATTTATCTTAAAACCCACATGAATTCATTTACTTGACTCTCTTAATTTTCCAAATACTGTTCTTGTTACTCTTTTTGTGTCCGACTCCTTAGTCCTACACAGTGATCTAGGTGCATGTTTGTAGTTTTCTAACAATAATTCAAACCAAAAAGGGTACTCTATCCCCAAGTGTGACTGATGACAACTAGTACAGTTGGATCGTTTCACTTCAAACAGTGAGAAATGTAAAGATGGACACGCTTCACATTTTAAAAAGGACTGTTTATGGCATAACACATACATTACAGTGATTCCCATGAATGCCGCCTTCTTTCACTGGGTTATTTTAAGGAAACCTTCTACACTTTTGAATGTGAGGGCTGCAGTTAGGCCTAATACAGATTCTAGTGTTTCTAATAAAGTATTTACATCCCTATACGTACACTGCTCCTACAGTAGGTCACAAAATTGGAATATGTGCAACAAAGAAGCAATGCTACTAGGGTTATTCACAGGATCAGGACAGTTACTTAGAAATGCCCTTGTAACTAGAAAGAATATGTGGGATGAGACAATCAGGCAGTAGTTAAGGGTTTGGGGGTTTTTACAGTGGTCTTGGAGATGAGTGTTTAAGAGTTGCATTTCACTTAAGCCTTTGCAATATCCTTCACAGTCCAACTGCAAAACAAGTCCTCACAGCTATGCTGGTCCCACAGCCAGACAAGCTATCCCAGTTTCAATAGAAAAGTCACTTTTTCCACATATACTATGATGAGGTACAAATTTTGAAGTCAAAGTATTATTAGAGAGATGCCAAAATTGACTTCACTCCCTGCTGAATGTTGACCCTCCAGGTACATACAGCAACTGCTATAACTAAATGCAACTGGCCATAGTTGGCATGCCCCGATACTACATTTGTTCAAACAGATATTCCATGTAGACTGATGCCAGAACACACGCATGTTCCAACAGTGAAGGCTGTGAAACATCAGGTTGTGACAGCTGGCTTTAAAATGAAAACTGTCCAATGAAATATATGAAAACATAAACAAGAGAACTCTTGTTAGCTCTGGGGATTCAGTCATTTTCTCAATGCTAGTTTTAACTTTGCTGTGTTTATCAAATTTATACCTTAAATGCATACACAGTTCCACCTACTTTTAAAGCGAACCACTGAGTACAAACTGAAGAGTACCTTCTGTGCAGAGAAATAAAAGATGACATCTCACCTTCCCCATTACTTTAATCATTACAACTTGCACAAAGCAAGTAGAGGGGTTGCAGTGCCCCACATTCATGTCACAAAACCAGAATCAAGAGATTCCAGGTCACAGTGTTTGCTGTATTTCTGCTTTTCTCACAGATATCCCCTTGCAGAAACCAGATAGGGTACCAGACATACAACCATCAACAGGTTTAAAGCCACGAGGCAGTAAGGAATGTCACAAAGAGCTGCAATATCTAGAAACAGTTCACTTGCAGAAAACCTAGAGCACAACTGCTCATCTGACATTGGAGAATCCACAAGTCCTGTTGCTTTCACTCTAAACAACTCTACTTATTAATCAGAAAAAGGCAGGTAGCTTGAAAGCTCCTGCCAACGAGTTGATCGTGACTGCAGTTTGGAAACCCATGACATGCCTACAGGCTTCTTCAGGGAAAAGAGCTCAGTTAGGTGTCCAGTTTTCCATTTCAGTCTGTGAAATGAATCCCATCTATCCAGGGAACACCAATGCACCGTTTCTTCATTTTGCAGTACTTCCCCTGCCATTTAATAATTCAGTGTGACACTAAAAGTAAGGCTTTGATTTCTATTAGATGCCAAATTACCTTTATGTTTTTATCTAACTTAATCCTTCCTGTGCACCTTGTATACTATGTAGTGCTACAAAAATTCCCAAATAAGGTCTTCCCCCCAGGGTGTAAAAGACCAAAGGAAAAAACCCAATATACCTCCATACCTCTTAGAATGCGTAATTATTGAAAAAGGACACTCTTAAGCTTATGAAGAATGGTAGTTTCAAAGGATAAAATTATATAAATTACAATCTTTTCATGATTATTTTTGTCTAAAGGTGGAGTTCCTCTAGGAAGAAGGGTGATTATTACAGGTAGAATTGAGACAACTCTGCATAATTATTTTTTCTGTACCATGAGCCCCTTTAGTACTCATTCTTCCAGTCATGAAACACCTATTTGATGATTTTTTTCATGTGACATGCAAGAGTGCTTTTTCTTGCCTTACAGCATCATCCTAAATGAACCACCCAGCACTATTTGATTCTTCACCTTAAACAAGAATCATATTCATCTCAGACTATTTCAATCCACAAAAACATTTATTACACAGTATCCTGCTAAACATGATCCAGAGAAATATATAAAAGTCATTATTTCCCATCTTTCCCCTTCCAGTCATTCCTATTGCCCTGCTGTCATCTCCTCAATTTGCAGTCTGAAAACACAAATATCTACTTTTGCGGGTTATTAGATCAATTTTTTGAGATGAAACTTCACCTTCCTTCATCAGGAATCTAAAAGAAAAACCTACAGCTTATGAGTTTTAATAAGGGTAAGTCACATGAACTATCAGTTTAAAGCATATAAAAGGTTGATATTTTTAGAAGGAAACAAAACCACTATGTCCTAGATAACAATTTATTGTATGAGTTGATACAAAATTATGATCTTTCTATTAAATGATAACATTTCTTCTGATAAATATTCTATGAGCTTACAAGGTCTGTTCTGAATACACAACCAATGATTATCCTTGTGTCCTGTAGATAGGATGATGATCTACTGGAAAAGTTACAGGCTATGGTTAGAAAAAGAAAGAATGTCACCCCAGAGAAAAATGCAGTTGCAACTGTGACTGTATTAAAGATATGAATAGGGCAAATGGTCAGGTTTACTTATCTGCTTAATAGGCTTAGGGGCAAATGTTATCTGTTTGGCCTGAGTCTACAACAGCCATTGCTTTCACTGGCAAAGCAGACTCCTGCAGAGCTGTTCTACCAGGGACTCCAGCAGGCCAGGGCTAAGGTGCTGTTCCCCTTTGGATCCCAAGGGCACAAGGAAAGGCAAACAGTGGGGGATGGAGACAGTATTTCCCCTACTGAGGCACTCAGGGCCACAGAAATCCCTGCCTGAAACTCCCAGGTGGTGCAGGAGCTGTCTACAGGGTTCCCCTTTACACCTCCAAAAGATAGAATCCCTCTCCAAAAAACCCTCTCTGCAATCAAGCGTGAGACACAAGAACTCCAAGTTCTTGATTTACACAAATCAACAGTTTTCATGACAATGTTGGGCTTCAAACCTGAGTTTGACAGAAGACCTTTACTCAGAGTAGAAAGATACAATTTATATATTTTATGCTGCTGCTGTACAGTTTATTCACTAAACAGTACACTTACAAAACCTACTTCAGGAATAATTTCTCTAACATTGAAGTAGTACCAATCCCACTGTAAAGATGCACTGAATATTTACTGAAGTAAACATTAGAGGTCTGCTCATACAGACTGTATTCTTCTATTTATACACTGCTTTTTAATATATATTTTGTAATAACCAATAGATTATATTAATCTAAATATTTTCAATTCAATCAAACATCAATACAGTCCTTACAATTCATGCTTTGAACTGCACAGCCGTGGCATGGTTTTGTCATTGTTACAGTAGAGCTAGTCTGGTATTTCAGATCAAACACAGTATGTAGTCCAGATGTGTGAGCTGTCACTCCGTGAGTAAACATTTCTGATGGACAGTGTGTTAGCAACAGATTATTACTCATGATGTTGTATGATGGTTACAAAAAGTTAGCTTGAGTGTCAGAGATAACACCAGTGAGAACTGCTGGTGGAAGTGGTGCAGACTGGTATGTTTACAGGGATTTCTGTCATGTGCCTCCCCCATTTACTCTTCAAGGGAGAATCAAATAGGATTTGAACTCCCCACAGGGACTATGGTAGAAGCGTGGTGCTATTTGATCCGAGGGGCAGGTCTGATGCTGAAGCAACAGGTATTAAGGAACATTAGGCAATGAAATATTAAATTTATAACTGTGCAGTTAAACTTTTAACTACATGGAGATTTGCCTCAAGAGCTAAGCACATTAATTTATACTGCCATTTATATGCCCTTTTAAGGGGATACTTGTGAGGTATCTTGTAACAGACATTAAATGACAGAATATCCATCCTTACAAAAGGCAGCGCAAGCAATAATATCTGCAGTTTAAGTTTCTCTGTGCACAGGCAGACCTCAGTCTGGGCCAGAAGAGACCCTTCCAAGACAGGACTACTGTTTGTCTTCTATAAACACTCACCCTTCAGTTTCCCTTCTGTCACAGGGAGAGGAGATACCCAACATCTAAGAAGGTTTTGGGCCTTTGGCTCACCTCTAGAAAACAGGATGGAGGGAAAAGGCATGGCTTTCAGATCAGCAAATTCCAGTAACCATGCAGTGGGCACTTTCTGTTGTGCATCCATAGCCCAAAATGTACGTGCTGGCTTCGTGTAGGGTCAAACCTGGGTGCGATTAAACCTTGCTCCTCAAATTGGAAGCAGTGGCAACAGAAGCTTCGCAGGCATTGGTTAAAGCAGCTATATAGCAAGCGATGAGTCCTGAGGCAAATGCCAGTAGTCCTGGTAAAGTGTGAAAGATTGTCCCTTCTAGCCTGGTTAGACTATCAACTAATTGAGAATTCTTAGTGGACATCCTTGAACTGTCCTCATGGCAGGACTTCTGGTGGTTTTGCTGAGCGCAAGCCATTTCCAAATACTTTTTTTTTTCTCCTCACTTGTTGGAATATGACTGTTGTGATACTCTGCTCCATTTGTCCCTCCTGACAACTGAAAATAACAAGGAGTATCTTATACACAATTATGTTCCTGCCAAAGACCTGGAGTCCCAAGGCTAGATGTGTTACACCATAGAGAATTACAGGTGATTATATAAAGAGTTATATATTCACATGCTTGGAAGTATCATGAGACGTACATGAGATGAGAAGATGACACTGATCTTATTTTCTTCCCCATATCAGTCAAAATTTACATTGTATAGTGACAGGTAAGTTACAGTGTCCTCTGGACCACCCAGCAGCAGCTCAGACCACTTAGGGCTGATGTAAGATCATCACCCAAATTCTTAAGGAGCAGTTTTATTTTTCTTGAATTCAGCAGTGTGGGGATTTTTTTAGTGTGGTTGGTTTTGTGTGAGTTGTTTTGGTTTTTTGCAGAGTCTGGTGAATGAAGCGGTCCCATTTTCTTTAAGAAAGACATGCTTCCTAATACAAAATGGGTCTTGGACATTTCAGCTTTTTTCAGTATTACTGCACACAAAACCCCAGCATAATCAAACATATCCGGCTATTCTACCTGAGAAAACACAAACTTGCTACAGATTAATAGCTTACACTTTTAAAATTTATTATGCCACCTTATTACCTTGGGTTAATCTGCACAATATCAGTGCATCCATTTGAATCACACTGATTTATGCCAACTGGAGAAATAGCTAGTCCATCTTCAATGCTACAAATTAAAATGTTAAGGTTTTTATGAAAATATAACAAACTTAGAAAAGTGGAGAAAGCACAGAGCCCACTGCCTAGCATACTAGGGATTAATTTTATTCTTAAAAATTGCAGCAATGTATGCTTCTGGTTATGGAGGTGTGCCAGTAGTGCTACAATTAGGGTTGTGCTGTCACTTCAATTATAAACCCAATTTTTTGAGGGTTTACTAAAACTTCAGATTAAAAAGAAAAGCTTGCTGCAGGCTAAAATGTTTTGTACAAGATCTCAGCCAGGGGATAACTTGTTTCCAACATTGTGAAAAAAATTAATCAGGTGCTTCAAATGTTAGAATTTAAATGTGCTTGAAGGGACAAAACATTCAAAAAAGGAACATTTAGTTATGAATTCTCACTGCAGAGGAAATCGCTTCCTGGTTCCTATCAGAAATACTATAGGGAAGCATGACTGCAGATTATGCAAGTAGAGAGGTGGAATAAGGAAAACAAAATTCCAAATGTTTGGGTTTTGTGTTTCTTTTTAAACAGGCACCAAGTGATTTTGTAACTGGGATTGGCTAGATAAAAAACAAAGAGGGAAGGAAAAAAAAAAAAAAGTGAGCTATGCAGCTTATAGGAGAGAAGAACAAACCACTTCTTTGGAAAGTGAAAAGCAGGGCAAAGAGCTCACAGACAACTCTGCTTCGCTCACTTGAGGAGTGGTGAGCCAGCAGTGTGACAGTTTTCACACACACACGCTGTAGTCCCAGGTACCCTCAGCCAGTGTCCACATGCCTCAGACTAAGTTTAAACCAAAACTAACGCACTGAAAGATGCACAAAACTGAGTGTGGGCTGCACAGTTCCAGCGAGCAAGCAGTTTTATGCTGAGATGATTATCTTGCCATGAGCTCTTTGTTGAAAACACTATCTGAGTAAGAGAGTTCTTTAAAACTCTCCCAGTTAAATTTGCATTCTCACTCCTGACTGCAGTGTGGGCATACTGTCCAAGGCTGAAGACCATTAGTTGAACAGAGAAATGGTACCACACACTGCATAGTGGTGGTTTCTTCAGGCTGTCTTTGCCGCCTTCTACAAACACTTCTTACAGAGGAGGGATATCTTTTGCCCTGAGAATTTATTCCTTGATCTCTCACGCTGGCAGGCTGGTGACACTGACACTTCCTTGCTATTTGAAACAACTATAAAACATATCTATGCAATACAAACAGGCCCTTGTTTCTGCATCTCTTGCAACTTAGAAAGTTCCAGGTCCCACACATTGATTTTTGCCAAATTGGCAGTTGCTGGGAAGCATAAGAAAAATGCTGGCAATGGTTCTGTGGGGCTGGGGAACATGCAGGCAGTTTTCCTGCAGCTCAGGAAACAGATGGGAGTTCTCAAATGACTTTCCAGGCCAAAGACATCCTGGGATGTCTACTAATAAGGAAACCAAAGTAACTGCACGGGGATGATAGGAATGGGCTAAGCAATAATGACACAACTTTTGTAATTGGACATCTTGATTTACTTACCTGCTCTAGTTGGAGTTTCTATAGAGGCAGGGAAGTTAGTTAAACACCAACAGCCTGCACAGTCTCACTGCATAGGAAAAGCAAGCTTTTACATGGAAAGTAGTCAGCCTGAGCTGAGATAGAAAGAGACAAATTGCCACTGATAATTTCAATTAAAGACTATCTTATTATACAAGAAGCAGTTCAAGAACTGTTTAGAAAACCCAACACTGCATTGCTGCCACAGCAGCAATTTTTGTTTCCAAGGAGGAGAATGGCACTAAGCAGAAAGACTGTCAGCAACCTGCAAGGGTAAAGGTATACCAGTAAATGGAAAGGTCAAAAGCCTGTTTCTACAGAGCATCAAGCCTAGTTGATCACTGCTGGTTATTTTTGGGAGAGGGGGTTGTAAAGAAAAAAAAATCTGATACCAAGATCAAGCAACTGTATCTAGACTGATGTTTTAAAAAATATTCTTCCCATGCAGTAATGAAAAAAATCACAGGGGCAATTGTACTTGGTAACAAATGAAGTGCAACTGAATTTTACCCAGTGAAGCTAACAGCAATACACCACAGTGGTGGACACTTGCCATTTAAAATACATGTTTTAAGCATGTTAAAAACTATTCAAAGTTCCCATTTGATATGCTGTATATAATGTACTTTTAACTTTGATCACAAAAACCAATTACACCCAGCCCACTACCATCAGGAGCCGCCTTCATTGTTGCAAGAATGTCCATCAGGGTGTTAAGACAACCATAAGCTTCAGACACTGCAACAGCAGAGATTTTGCTCACGGTGTTCAAGGATCTGCAGGATTTTTCCCCCAACTCCACTTCCTGCACAGTGCTCATTTATAGTAAAATAGGGAAAATGCTGTTGGCAAGAAGATATAGGAAAGATTTCCTTCTCTTGCTGCTTTGATGATTCCCCTTAGGGGACACAGAGCAAAGAAAAGCAACACTGGCGGTAGAGGGGAAGATCCAAAAGTCTCTTTTAGGGCAAAGGACACAGGTTGTGAAACAGCTCTCTTCTTTTGGATCTATTCAATATAGTTCAATTGTAAACTCCATGTACCTGAATGCACCTTCTTTTATGTTGCTGCAGTGCCTGATGCCTTGTGCAACAGGGCACCACAAGACCTCTGCTCCTGACAGACAACGCTGAAGAAAATAAAAAGTAATCCACCCTCCAACAACTAGAGTTACTACAAAAGGCACTTTGAGGGATTTTCTTCCTTCAAGAAATAGCAGTATTTTCTCAAATTCAGGGATGTTCATAGAAATTCACCAAGAATTACTCTCTTAACCATTTTAATACTACACATCTTGAATACCTTCCTTAATCCAGTCTTGAGCTGAGAAAATATAGACAATTTTGCAAAAAGCAGCAAATATTTGAAGTATGCACTGTTCCCTTGTTAGCTCTTGAGCAGAAGACACCCACGGTACAGCACACAACACACGGCAAGTTAATCAGGGATGGAGTCATTCATGGGACCTCTGAACTTGCAGGGTTTTTTTATCTGTGACATTTTAGGAACATTAAAGCCTGGAAGTTTAGGGAGATTGCTTGCTATGACTTGTATGCAGAAATACTGCACCACATCTGACTTATAAAAACCTGTGATTATTTACTAGACACACCTTACAAGTCCCTTCCAAAAACATATGAAAATATTTGTTTGGAAAGTCTGTCAGCTCTTTAGCTGAGAGCACCAACATCATCAGCACATACTTCTCAGTCAACTAATTGTACGAGGAAAGGCCAGGCTGAGGTGGAATACATTGCACAGTTCCTAATTCTTTTTGGTCCTCAGTGAGATATACTGACATAATTTAAAGAAGATATCTGTAAGGTCATAAATGGATACAATATTTCCTATCATTTTTCAAAAGCAAAGATACCTGATTCAAGTCTTTTCACAAGTTAAAAGGTTGATCAATACAACAGTGTTGAGTCAGAAATCCTAATTAATTTACAGTGGTATAAATGCAGAAAGAAAAATGCAATGTGTGAACTCATCTCCTCGTGCCTGTTTGTATGGGTGCATATATACACAAGCATGCTCACACACAGGAAAAATAAGTCCAAGACACAGGGCTACTTGAAAAACAAAATAATATTCATGTTTTGGCAAATACTATTTTGCTTTTACTGGGATGTACGACCAGGCTGCACTAGGCATATTTTAGCAATAATGATCAAAGCACAGGCTTTCCCAGAAGATTAATGACTGCTAAGAGGATAGTTTGAGGTCTGTTTACCCCAGCTGGTCCTTAATTCCCAGGAAAAGCATCTGCAAAGCTTATTATTGCTATAAACTTAAAATGGAGGGAGGGGTTATGCTGTTTCAAATGGTACATACAAGGACTTTTTAGAGACTTAACGTCTTGTATATTAGCCAGATTGTTTAAACCATCTCTTAAAGAACTATTAATCTTGAAAGTAAATAACTTCATACTTCTGTAGCAGCACACTTCATGTAAGCACTGCAAACCCCTTTACAACCAATTCATTACCCCCCGCCTGACTATGGCAAGTGAGGGAAGAGATACACAAGGATCATTTCACTCTTCATTGAAATACAGCTACATCTGGGTGGAGAATGAAACCTATTTAACAGCAGAGAGAACTCCTACGTAGTATTTAGGACACAAAGCAAAGAATATCATATTAACTTTAAACTGAAGAGAATTTAGCTACTTAGAAAGCAACTCCTGACCTAACAGAAGCTAATGTGTAACATTCTTGGAAAATATGCATGTGGTTTTTCAAACAGATTGTGAATCTCTTATCCACGCTGCTGAGCAGCTACTCAAAGGAATAATTTCACTGATTTAATGGAGGAACAGTTCCAGTGTGAGTAAGTAGTTTCCAACCTGAACCTTATTTATCACAGTGGTCAAGAATGTCATGGCTCACCGTAAGTTCCTAAACGGCTGCATTGAAGACAGAAATGTTATTCCTTAATATATATGGAATACTTGGTTATGATGAACTTGTATCTTAAAGTACAAAAAAACCCCAAAGATAAGCCTAAATTCACATCAAATTCTGGATTATTAATAACAACTGACCCAAGGAAGGGTTGCAGATTTTAAGTTATTGTGATGTGGCAACCAACTGACAGGTTAGATTCAAATCTTGAAGGAATTTAATTTAATTGTATATACGTTAGCAATCATGTTTAGACTTGAAGTAGGCTATATACTATACTTTCCTGTATATTTTCCCACAGACATAATCTAAACAACAACAAAACAAGTTGTTTTTAGCATCATTATGAAAAAACTCAAAACCTGGATGTTCCAAATTAAGCACGTGATTCAAAAGGTCTCTTTATAAAGAATGAATAAACCAAACAGGATTAATTTATTAAGACTCCAATGATTGAAAGTGTATTCAGGGCTAGCAAAAATATTCATGGCCTTGAATGAGATTTACATAAGACACTCATGTTCTAAAAAAAAGAAAAAAAATCTTTACTTTCACAAATAAATCTGCCCTACTATGTAGAGCAACATTCAAAAAAGCATGCAATAGTTTTACCACCTAAAAGCTCTTTTCTCCCCAAATCCTACTGAATTTTCTCTAGCTGTCAGTCTATTTCAAAAAGACAGGTATAATAATACATCTTCAGTTTAGGCCTCTAGATTCTTCATTATCAGTTTGTAAGGTAGAAAGTAGATTAAATGATCAAAAACACCCCAGTGGGAGATGATGTAAAAAATCTATTTCTAATTATTTATTCTCATTATCTGAAATAGAACTCTTAAAAAATTGCATTAAAAGTCCTAAAGTGCTGAGGACTCCGGAAAGATCCAAAGATTTTTAGAAAACTATCTTCCAACATGTTTGGATTTATGTGTGTGCCTAGATCCTTTCCTATAATTAAAGGGGCCTTTCAAACCACAAGCCCATGGGCTTTCTGTAGCTAGTTGGAATGATCCTTTTCTCTATGACATCTTCTAGCTTGTTCCAACATATCTCCTAAATGAGGCATCCATAAGTGGAAAAGAAGCTGATCTCATTTTTGAAGGTAGGTGTGATGCAAAACAACAGAGTAGCTGGTTGTTAGACACACGTACCTATACTTACCAGGAAAATACTCTTTCGACATTAAAAAGGGACACTGCCTGATCATGACAAGACATGAGTAACATAACTCATAAGCATAGCAACACATGGTATTTCTTCACTCAACTGTGAAGACACCAAAGGAAGAACTTCTCTGCTAGTACATGGTTTCTCAAACCTTTTACTTTCATGTGTATAGCAGGGTGGCAGGATCACAAAAGTAAAGCTTTTGTTTATGAAAAATTCAATTTTTATGTTTTTATAAACATACCGCCTTTATGAAAGATGCTGGGTAGGCTGATATTTATTCACACATCATTGTGTGATCTTACACTTCATCACTTTGTTCATTTCCTCTTTTATGCATATAAAATGAATCCATGTAGCTGCCTTTTTTTTAATTTGGCATTGTATAGCTGAGCCTTTTTGACTGGCTTCAAGCTCCCACCAGATGTCCTGACTAGTCCAAATCTACATAACTGTGAGAGAGAATACCTATGACGTTGTGATCCACAATTTTGTTTGTTTGGGGTTTTGAGGGTTTTTTCCCTCCATTTTTACTACTTATGTGTTGTTTTAATAAAGTCTTACTTGCTCCACGTTCCACTATTTCAGACTGCTTCAGATAGTTACAGCATGTGAGCTCTCATGGTACTATGTGAGGACATAAGAAGACAAAAAGACTCTACAGAGATCCCAACAAATATGACTGAAATCAAATGACCTGGTAATCCAAACAAGGTTCAGACAGCAAAGATTATCAAAAGGATAATCCACTGAGTAATACATACTTGATACTTAAGACTTCATTGCTCTTCAGCCTCTATTGCATCAGGTACATCACCTAGACCTGTGCAAAGTTAATAGAAAGTGATGCCAAGACTGACTTCAGTGTGCAAAGAAAGGTACCAGAAAAGCAGCTACTTCTCTGTTTTGAAGCTGGTTAACATGCAGTCCCACCACAATTCTAGCTGCAGACATCTTAGGGAACAAGTTAATGTCAGCAAGGTTTCTAAACACAATCTCACCCTAAATTTCAGAAGTGACTGCAAACTTCTAAACACATTTGACAAAGCATCTCTAAAACCAGTAGTTTCACAGATGTTTCAGAGTGTATGAACTGATTTGTAGCATTCCTATCATACATCTGGGTGCATTAAGATGAAAAGAACTACCCGGCTATCACTGTGAGTAACAGGCAAAAATGTTTCCAACTCAAAATACTTCAATACAGCTTTTTTTATTTTTCTGTTTAAAATAACTGCAAAAAATCAACAAATCAGATCACACAAAAAAACCCAGAACAGGTAAAAATAATTTAAATTCAATGTACATACTCTTTTATGTATGAAGCATAATATTAAATAAAGTGTTTTTTCCTCAGTAAGGATTTAACACCACATTTGCTCCACAGACAATATGTTTTACTGTAAGGATAAGGAAGGCAGGATTGCTTCTTCAGGTTCTGTTATAGCATTTATACTAACATAGACTAAAAAGGAAAAAACCCATCCCTAACTTCAGGGCAAATACTCTTTATTCCTAGGAATGTCATTCATTCTGAAATCCACCAAAATGTGTTTCCCAATTTGGAACTTATTTATTGTGAATGAGGCTCCAATTTCAGCATCAACTGTATAAGTTAGGACTTACTCAAGCACAGATATCACATTGAGCTCTTAGGGTATTTTTAAGGCAAGCAGTATTCCAGAAAACTGTATTATAGAGAGCAATTTAATTCACTTCGAAAATACATTATTTTTGTTGGGAATAATGAAATTATCATCCAAATAATATATATATAAAATAGAACTTTACCCATAAGACTTTATATAGATATCATGTAAGTTTTTTAGATATCAGATATGATGTTGATACTTAGGTGCTAACAGCTTCTGTGACTACACATGTATTCTACTATCATGAGAGTACAATCGCATTCATCATTGTGCTTTAAGAAAGTGAAGCAGAAAACCAATTTTATGCTATGAATTGGACTACTGCTTTTGTATGCCTTAACTTAGTTCTTGAGAGAATTAAGAATACTGGGAAAGCAAACAATGTTCAGTGAGTTGTTTCCAATACGAATAAATATTGCTTCAAGAAACAAAAATAACTTAACCCATCCGGTCAAAGAAACAATCAACTTGCTTTACATATATACCCAAATTTATTATTTGGGTATATTCTGATAAAAATCCGTGGTACTAATTTTGTTCCAACTACTGTAGTTATTGAATATTTAACTATGTGCAAATAGAAGAAAGTAAAGAATAAACTTAATTTTATGAAAAACAGCTTGTAAACCTATACTAAAGTTTAACTTCCTATAAATGTCAGATTCTAAAAGATGCCAAACCATGAAAATAATATGCTTACGTTTCAGCTCTGTTAACATATCAGTTAATTATCCAGACTGTCTTCTTTACTAAAACAGTTAATTCCTTACTTTCTTCACCTACTGCGCCCGTTATATTTGTTTCCAAACGAAGGACCAGAAAGCACATTTATTTAAATACTATTTACAAGCACCTTCAGTATGTCACCAATGCAATATATCATCAGGGCAGTCTTTGATTTAATCGTTGCCGTCACTCATTTTTGTGCACTAACACATGTAGGAGTTCCAAACGCCAAAATACTCCTGCCTTTTTTTTTTGAGCTACATTCCAGATTTTGTAACCTGTGTCAAGCTACCTCCGATGCTTACAACTTGTGAACAGAGGCCAACAATGAGCCTCCCCAGACACTAAATCATAATCTTCATGTTTTTCGTATTTCACATTCTAGCCACAGTTTCAACATCCATACCCCGTGACATTAGGGAAGGATAAATCAAAGAGGATGACAGCTCCCTTGTAGAGACTGGTACGGCCCTGGGATCTGCCACACCCAACACCCACAGCTTCTGCCAGATGTCTTGAAGAGTTTTGCAGTATTAACCCCTTCAGGAGTAACCACAGGGTTTGTGCTGAACCTTTATTAAAGAATGGCTTTTGTTTTTCTTGCAGAAAGCAGCGGAAAAACCAACCAAACCACCTCTGATCCAGCTTAGTAAAACTTTGACTAACTAAAAGATGGACAGTGAGCTATCAGTGATAATTAGCAAACGAGTCCTTGTATTTCCTTAAGGACAGAAGTTAGTTGAGAGCTAGAATTATACAACATTCCTTCTTTCACACCATGCAGGGGTCCCATGTTTAGCTGAAACAACAGTTTCACGTTCACTTTTTCAGACCTAGGATACTGCTTTTTCTTCCTGGAATCAGAATGCCCATTAACTGCCCTTCAGCCAAACAGACTATTCTGGTCTTAACAGGATTTCTAATCCAAAATCCGTAAGATAAACTCTACAACTGTTTCTCTGGGATCCATCTGGCCCCAGGGACATAAATTTGCATGCAACTTCTAAATTGGTGAGTAGTCCCTGGGCTTAAAGTTGCACATGTGCTTAAGTACTTTGTTCAGTCAGGGTCTAAGGCAGTTACTTTAAAATGAAAAGAGAAGCCACGTGAAGAATAACACTGTTAAAAACAATTCTCCTCTGTAAATACTGTACCAAAGGAAGACATGTAACAAAATAAAGATAGGGATTCCTAAAGCAGATTCTGACCCAAGACTAGGTAAAGAGTAGCTAAAAAGCTATCAGCATATATTTATAATTTAGAAATATTTATCATTTTAAATGTACAGATTAAATTAATAAAAAATACTTGGTAGAAAATACTGCAAGCCTGGCACTAATGACAAATGGGCTTATGAATATTTGACTTCATAAAACTATGATATGATTTCCAATGGGCTTGGGTTCAAGATGAACATCAGAATTTCTTTAAACAGTTATAAAGAACACAGTTCAGGTTTTCATCACTTGCTGAAGAAATTATCCTGAACATAATGGTTGTTTCAGCTCTTGTTGAAACAAACATACTATCATCAGTGTTGAACTTGGTCAGAAAAAACCAACATGCCTGCAACTATTTGTTTGGGGAAAATGTTACCATTTGGGGAAATGTTTACTACTAAATGTTTAAAAACACTTAAAGTAACTATACAGTTCACAAGAAACACATTCAGGTGCAGTTTCTATAATTCAAATGAATTGCTTAGAATCATCAGCACTGATGGGCTAAGGGCTTGATCTCATTTACTGACATTTCAAGATGGAGAATTAATATGTCATAGTATGGTTTGCACCAATATCTGCAGAAGAATTTTTTTTTCACCAGTTTATTCTTTATATATGTGTGATACAAGTTAAAGGGTTAAACAACCATTATATTCTAAAGAGCAAACTGTTTGCCTTAGGGCCATCTCCTCCTTACTGCTGATGAATTGCCCGACACTTCATGTATCATACATTACTTTTCACTAGGAAGTAACATTTGGTTCCAGTCATGGTGTAAGACCTGACTTTGGAAGTATGAAGCAATATGGGATAGATAAAAAAAGTTTAAGTACATCATAGTCTGCTAAATAATATGTATCTAAATATGGATACACTTATAAATAGATATATTTGTACTTGGAAAATGAGCATAGACTTAGAGGAAAAAATTCTATCCATACTAAGATGAATAAAAGATCAATTCTGAGAATCAATTTTTCTGAGTGACAAGATGTGTTTCTGGAGAAAAATGGAAAAAAACCCTAATTTTATTGAGGGCTTTTCTCTAAAAATGTTTGTTTGATATAAGGTAAACATAAACATAACACTGAAAGCTATTTTTAAAAATAAGAACCATTACAAACAAGATATAGCAGGAACAGCCGAACAAGTAGCTAGCAGAAACTGACCTAGGTTTCACCACAAAGGCTCAATATTGATTCTTTTCCATTTATTCTGATGAGGAAAGGAGGTAAAACTCCTGAAGGAGGTAAAACTCCTGCTTGGAACAACAGCAGGAAAGTAAAAGCAAAAACAGTGGCATCAACTTCTGGTTTAGATTTTTTTGTCACAAAATTTATATACTTATACAACCCTAGATGTGTTGTCACTAGTATGTGTCAGAACTTGCTCAGAAAGTACAAAGGAAATAAAAAAACCCATCTACTTGCCAGTGCTCAAATTTTCCAGGCTATTCAAAAGCCAAATTAATGACTTCCGCAAAGATCTCTAAAACTGTACTATCCAAAGATACTGTATCAACTTTGTGAACTGCAGTACTTCAATAAGTACTTCAGAACAGTCTACAAAGCCTTGCAAATACTATAGCAGACAGCAATCTTTCACAGTTAAACAAGGTTGAAGATTTTATTAGGCAGAAATTGAACTTGAAGGGCTAGGCTTACAGTTTTCTCTTAATTTTAAATACACTTTCTCTCACTCTTCCTTGTAAAAACTATGCTTAATGGGTAAGATTTCTATAATCCTGCATGACATTACTTATCAAGCTGTGTTTTTCAGGATATAGATGTCCCCTAGTAAAATGATTCAAGCTACAGAGACTAAATGCAGGTGACCAGACCTGGAACTGTGTGCTATTCCTTTGTGAAAGGCAGCTCCTTCTATTAACCATGCCTCCGATCCTTCTGTGATAAGAGTACCAAAGAAAGAATGTAATTAAAAAAATAAATAGAAAATCAGCAGACAAGGCCTGTCGCTGAGGAAGGAGGACCAGGTGGTGAAAGCACAGCTCTGGGGTGGAAATTCTGCTCCTGGGCTTGGCCCAATCCCCTTTGTGAACTTAGGTAAACTGATCCTAATACAGCAAGGGTTTCATGTGCAGCTCCCAGTGCCAGTGCTTCACACCTCTGAATCATCAGCACACCTTTCTCCCTTTCTTCAGTGGGTGGGAAAATTAATGCTTCCTTACTGCCAACCCTTGGTATGGCAAGGGTTAATTCATAAACATTTATAAAGCACTTGAGACTGCAGCTCTGGCCTGCAGGGTATGCAAGGGCTGAACATGAATTTTAATCAAAATACCTCTATTAGATGAAGGAAGTGGCCAGAGTAAGAACAGGTACCAGAACAGAGAGGATACAGGATGCCTTTTTGAACATGTTGTGTTCAAAACATTCAGTGTAGAAGAACAAAAAAAAAATAATAAATTGCTCCTGCAGTGGGGAACAGGGGACAAGATGCCTGCTTAGGTGACAGACTTCAGTAGAGTCAAGGAGGATAGGAATAGATGGACCAATGCATGAGGACACAGAGCTCAGGAATGTAGATTTCTCAAACAGCTGTCAGCAAATAGCTACAAAATATATTTGCAAAACAGAAGTCTGATCTCCTCCTAGTTAGCTTATTTAACAGCCTGTTTATTGTTACCAATAAGCCCAGCAAGGTGAAGATCTGACCTGTGAAGTTCCTTCTACAGACTCTGCCTTTTAAATCCTATGGGACAGCAAATTCACACATTTCTATGGGGTTTGCTGCAGACTTTTTGCCTGAGTGAAAACTTACATTAAAATACAAGTTGGAAAAAAATAATAATGCAGGTTAAAAAGTTGAAACTTCCCCCAGTAATAAATGCCAAAGGCCTTGCATGTATGTGTGTGCAATTCAGTTTTATGTCTTACAGTATGGTTACCTGATTATTCCATTAAAAAGTACACAAGACATATCAATGATCCCCAGTCAGTCAGTACTATCCTTCATGTGTGCTGAGTGATGAGTGAACCATACCCCTGAAAGGCACATAATGATAAATAATTAAATGAGCACCATAAATGAGCCACAGAAGGTGGCTGGATTACGATGGTCCATTCTTGTCCAGCTATAGCTGACAGATTGCTACGTTAGGTAAAATCATCAGATCCTGTGCATATTTGTGTTTTTGGTTTGCTATCCCAACCAGAATTACTACCAGCACTCTTTTTCCAAATACAATGCTGTAAAAATACAGGACAGGATGGAAAAAACTATGATAGGGACAGTCAGTATAAACATCAATAGCCAAAAGAGTATCTTTTATCCCATTCTTTATTCACATGAGACCAGAAGACTGATGGGGGCTTTTTTCTGGTTGCCTTTTTAAAAAAAAAAAAAAAAAAAAAAGCCAGCATCCCTTTAAGGTTAAAAAAACTCCACCCCACAACCCTCACTAATTCAAAACGGCCCTTCAAAGCAATCATACAGCAACTGAAGAAGTGACCAGCTGAAGACGCATGAAATGAAAAGATATAATTAAGACAATCTATTTCACAGATAAGTAGTTCAGTCTTTTGAAGGTAATACATGTGCTGATTTGGCTACAAAAACCGTGAGGAGGATTCCAGGAGAAAACGTATTCAGGTGTAATGGAGAAAAAAAGGGATAAAAGCATTTTTGTACTTCTCTTAGAGGTCCCTTTATGGTTTGTAGAGACCTGTATACATGAAAAGGTCATGTTCACCTATGAGTAGTAAATGTAATCAGAAAGTTTGCTCACAAGAGAGCTCAACCTGGTTCCAGCCTCGCCATGTTTGAGAAAGAAATGGCGCTTCCAAAATGCAAGATGAAGTGTTTTAATGCAGGAGGAAAGAAACCTTAAAAATTAACTCACAGCACAAAACCATACTGTTTCTGTAATTCATTAAAACTTGAATGTCAAAGCTAAACCTGAGACTTTACCTGTACCTGCAGAATGAGTAAAACAAAACTGGGGTGTTCTGGAAGATTCCAGACCGTAAGCCTCTGACATTGCTGTCAAGTTTTCAGTGATTTCACATACGTACATGTGTATTTAGAAATAATTTCCTACAACCACAGAAGCATTTCCTTTACTGTTATCACAGTCTTTACAAGGTAGCAATTAACCATCCTCTAAACCTGTAACCCCTCGGCGTCCTAACACGAAAGAAGCCATGTCCTCTCCCAGTATGAACCCCCCCAAAAAAAGTCAAATGAAAGAGGCCAAAATTAACCTCGTCCTTTCTCACGGCACGGCTCCGGGGAGGAGACCTGAGTGCCCCACTGAGGCGTTTCTCCCCGCGCTGTGAGGGACGCGAGGGGACGCGGCAGCAGCCGTCTTCCCGCCGAGCCGGCCACGGTGCCCTCCGCCGGTGGCGCTCACGTTGCCGCCGCCGCCGCTTCGTTCCCTGCCGTCTCACGAAGCCACCACGGCGTCGCGGGCGGCGCCATGTGGGGGGCCGCCCTGCCAACCCAGAGCTCCCTTCTGCCCGGGCCCAGACGGCCGCCTCTCAGTGGGGTCCGCCCTGACGTCCCCAGCCGGCACGTACCGGTCAGGGACCAGGCGACTTTCCTGTAGGCGACGTTTCGGCCGCTGGCCCTCCTGAGAGGCTCCGGCGGGGTTTTTCCCTTTCCCAACTCCGCATAACCCCGAGGTCGCCTGAGGCCGCCGCTGCTGGAGAAGCCGCCCACCCGCTCCCGCTATCTCGCGCGGAAGGTACTTACAGACTCCATGTCCGACGGGGCCATGAAGCACGCCCGGTTTCAGGAGCTGGTTCTGAGAAGCCCTAGCGCGACGGCAGCGTCCTCGCTTCTCCCAGGAAGGGCGAGTTTGTCCCCCTCACGATTTAACGGACGCTCCCCTGGCGGGGGAGGGTGACAGGCTAATTGTCACCTGCGCGGCTGTCGCCCCCCGCTGGGCGGCCCCGCACCGCCCTGCCACACCTGGGAGCGCTTTGCAGCCCCCGCCCGCCTCGGCCACGGCGAGGGAAAGCCACGGCTCGGGTATGGTGAAGAGCGTCGTCCTTGGCTCTTCCAGGGAGTCTGAGGTGGGGACGTGCCACCTGTGGGGCAGGTTCCTCTCCAGACCCCTGCACCCACTGAGGGAAGGTGCTCAGGCCCCTTTGGCAAAAGATGATCTTTCCTTTCCTGTCTATGTCCATGCAGAAGGAGTTTCAGGAAAAGATTTAATTCAGCTTCTAAACTGGTGTGAAGTGGGAGTGATCCCACATCAGCGTGTGAAGTTACATCAGTGTAAAGCTTGAGCAAGTAAGGAGAGAATTAACCTTTGCCCCCTCTTCTTCCAGAGGCTTCCACAGCTAAGTCCATCAGTGTGGTCAGGAACAGAAAAGTGAATAGTTACCTGAATTCCATTTATCTTCCCAAGAAGCTATACTCATTTAGAAATGGTGCCTCCAAGGTATGGATCCTATGGATCACTATATGTATAAAATAGAAACTATTGCATATACATTGTGTGCTATATAAAAATTGTATTTGTGCATACTTTATGCACAGAACAGAGGGGAAAAATATGTTAGCAACTTCTTTCCAAAATAAGTACTATCTTTTTAACTAGGATAAAAGGTTGTACAGTTCTGGAAGACCAGTTTGCATGGACATAGTTACACCTTTATAATTTGTTAAATAATATGTACTTAACAAGGACCTCTGTACATGACTTCATGTAGCAATAGGCAAATAAGTGTTAGATGCTCATATGATGCACAAAATCTGAACCCTTTAATCACTTTATGTCCTCTACAATCTCATTGAGTCTTAATGAAAACAGTAACTGAAGTCAACCAATTATCCACAGTTAATCACATGAGAGTTTACAGAATAAACTTACTAATCAAACAAAAAAGTTCAAATAATGAGGTAAATTAAGCATATTACAGCAGGGGAACTGAGAATATAATATGAGGATTTTGATCTGTGCTACAGATCTGTATCTGTGCTGACATTCTTTAATGCCATGTGTTATAATAACTATTCAGAAAGCAAGCAGATTTATTGATTTAATGCTACAAGTGAAGATCCTACTACTCCTCTTCATTTGGTCTTGCAATAAAATGTGGGATATTCACAACAGAAAAAAAAATTCTTAAATTAATCCTTTAAAAGTGTCTAGCATATGATCACCAAAATAGTGTTCACTAAGCCATAATGTTTCTTCTTCAAGTAAATGGGTCTTTTCAAATTTAGAAGGTTGAAAATGCAAGTGAATAATAAAGATCTTATAGACAACTCATTCTACACACAACTCTCCTGTTTTATGTCATGATCATCATGATTCTGAAACAGAATCAAAGAAACTTCAATTCTATAAACAGGAGTTTAAAGACTCATTTTCTGTTTTGAAATGAGTTGATGCTCTAAAAGCATAGTGCTGAAAGGCTGCCAAGCTAATAGTCCAGTGAGTACTAGGAAGAGATTAATTTTGTACCTGGAATGAGTGTATACAATTTCCATTCCATTCAGTGAAGGGGCTGGAATGTGAATTAGTGTTGCCTTCATGGTACAGTGTTGTGTTAAACCCTGCAGTGGAGTAAGTCTCTACAAGAGACAGAGTCTGAATTCAGGACTGTGACCAGCTATGGATGTTAGACCACAAGTAAATCAAAATGGGATGTTTGAGATGCTTACTTGCATTTTATGCCCAGTGTTTTGTTGAATACTGGTACTGTGAAATCAACATGAAGATTTGGGAATGCAAATATGTTATGAACACTTCTGTTTACTTTGAAGCCTGCATATATTAAAATGGAGAGGTGTGTACTAGCAAGCTCTCTCACTAGAGAGCTCTGCCTGAGGTATAGCCAGACTTATAATCTCCAGGTGTGTTCTTTCTACTTTTCAAAGCATGCTTGATCAATAAAAAGAGACAGAGTGAAAGCAAGGCAATGGATCTACCTCCACAAACAAGGTTAGCTAGCAGTAATTAGCAGAGGAGATTCAGAGTTCCAGACCAGTTTTGGAAACTCTGCCTTTGTTTTCAGAGAAGTTGTATTAAATTTTCTTCTGTTTTTCTGTTGCTTGCAGTTGGCTGTTCAGAAGCCCAGGAGTGGATTTCTGGGGAAAAAAATCCAAGCAAACAACAACGTTGGCCTTCCTGATTATTAATCACATGAAGATATTTGGTCCAATATACTGGGTCATACTACCAGGACCCACGTTAGGTCCCCCCACTGGGAATATTAACCTTTTGGTGTTCAGAGAGAAGAAATGTATAAGGAATGAGGGGATGACATCTCCTCCATACCTTTTCCAAGGCAGCTGGAAAAAAAGGCAAGAATTTCTTGGAGAAGTACAGGCAGTTACCAAGTAGGAAGGAAGGATTTTTTCCTAAGCAAAAGTGTAAGTTGTATTCCTAAAAAAAATATCAGTTCTTAAATTATGTTCTTGGTCAGAAGTAAATGACATAGGACATTGTGAATACTTGAAATGTTAAAGAACGATCAGAAGGAGGATATGTATTACAAGAGTTGTTCTTTTATACTGCATGTCATGTGAGGTTGCTGTTCCAGAGAGAATAGCAGGGGTAGGTAACCACACCTCAAATTTTTGTGACAAGAAGAGGCATTGACATTGAGTCATCTGTTTTGCCCAGAAAAATCTCCACGGGCAACAGTTACAGCTGTTTGATAGAACAGGGTCCTACACCTAGATACTTGCACAAGAAAGTGAATTGACTGCTAAATCAGGAAAATGGTAAGCTAGGGAAAGCCAATTTAAAAGTATTTGAGAGAATGCCTGGGCCTAGCAGACTGCTTCACACTAAATTTTATCATTACTATTTTTTTTTTTTATATTTGGCTAAGGAATAAATGTGAGGAGCTGTACCTGTAGAAGATTTTGTCAGGAATCACTTGGTGTAGAGATTCATATTAAACAACACTGAATACAAACCTGGATAAAGTGTTCTTTTTTCAGGTTCTTTGAATCTTAAGTATGACTAAATAAAACTTTGAAGTAAAAACACAAAACTTAAGACCAGAGGTTTCGTTAGCCTATATAGTCCAACTTCTTAAATACCAGAGATCTTTACCTTTTATTCTCCCTCTTGTGTTTAATTTATTAATACACTAGGACTGCAGACGCCAGCAGCTGAGGAGAAATTCTGAACCCCTGATCAGGTTATTTTCTTACTCTCTTCACCCTCTGGTTATTTTCTCTTCTCCAGCTGTGACGACTTCACTCCATCATAGTCACTCAAATACTATTACATGCTGTATGTGGGAGAAGCAACATTCACCCATAATTTGTCTAGAACTCTGTTAGAGAAAAGTTTTACTTAGAAGAATAAAGGGTACAGGGGTAGCTCTGTTGTTAATTAGTTACCCTTGTTATATAATACTTACTCTATCATAACTTCTTAATAAACATTAGCTATAATGTTTGATAAACAAAGCTTGTAAATTATTTGCATTCTAAAAACTTTGGAAAATGCATCTAAGAGTAATCATGGTTCTAACCACTGGGAAAAAAAAGCACGTGATGCATGCCACTGGCATTTTTTTTTTAAGCCACTGAACCATCTCAGCATGAAACTTTGATAGAAGTAGAATTTTTATAATGTATCTGGATATAAATTCAGTAGAATGAACAGTATCTCAATTTTATTTTTATTTCTCTTAGTAAAAACTCTGACTAATGCCACAGTGACCTCATACAGCTATGTTTTGTGCTTTTGGCATTTTGGCTCACCACAGCTAGTAGATAAGAAAGATGTATGTCCAGCTGTAAAGAAATAAACAGTCTAATCATACTGCTGAAAATGATATGGTGGTGTTTCACTTCTGGTTCATCTTGTTTCCTCTTGTACCTCTACTGTGGGTGAATGTGCAAGGTTGTGCTAAACAACTGGCTAGCAATGCCACGCCAGCTACAGAGTCTGTATTAAGCCAGCTGAGAGATTCTTCTCTGTGTGGGGCCTTAAATGTGAGTGACAATGGTGAAATTGGGAGTTCAATGAAAAAAAAAAGATTGTTTTGTTATTCTGTGTTTGGACCATATAAAATGGAGGAAAAAAAGGTGGCATAAGAAAGTGTTAATAAATCCTACTTTTCATTAAGTATATGAATATATGCTTTTCAAGGATGTTATTTTGTTTTGGGCAATCTCAAGGTGTATCAATCCAGAGGAAGTAGCAGGTGGGATTTTACATGTCCACTGCTGTGTACATGTGATTATCATGACCAGTTTTGTAGCAGTCGGGTCCAGGGCTCTCATCCTTTCAACTGACTATTTCTGTAACAAACGTAGCAAGAAATTAATCTGCAATTCTGCTTTCTTGAGGTTATACAAAAGAGGAATGAGGCTCCTTGTGGGCTCCTCTCTTCCCAGACAGCGAGACAGCTCTTTCAGAGCTATCCAGTGGTCAGTGTAATTCCAGTGGTGAAAAAGAAGAAAGAAAGTTTGACTCATCATGACATAATAACTCATGTAGCACTTTGTGAGGCAAACCAGGAGTTTCCTGACTGTGCAACAGCAGCACATATCAAGCCCTCACAAATTACACGTTCTTCCATATCATTGTTTCCTTTCAATTTGAGTTTTCTTTAATAAAGATCAGTTGAGTTTTCTTTAATTACAGACCAGTTAGGTTAATTGCATCTGTAGGAAAGATATTTGAAAGATTTTTAACAGATTAGGGGAAGGAGTATCTAGTAAAAGCATCCTTCAGCTTGATTAGTTGTATACATGCAGTTTAGGAAAAAAAGAAGTCATGCTTCACTAGCCTTCTGGAACTCTTTGAAGATAACACTGCCAAGATAGGGTATACAGTGGACATTATATTTTTAGATTTTCAGGAGTCATTTGACAATGTTTTACCCAAGGGATTAATGCTTAAAGAGAGGGGAGTGAAGGGGCAAGGGAAAAGTTCACTCATTAAATTGAAAAGTAGGTCTAATCAAGAACAATGAGGAGCTAAAAATGTCATTTTTAAAGGCTAGGGAAACAAATTCTGTAAGGCTGCAGCACTTCTGTCTATATCAAGATAACTTGTTTACATAAATGGCTTAGATGGGTGTACTCTTTTGAAACTAAAACAGGCTCATTATCATTTATTTGTAGTGCTAAAAAGGCCTAACAGGATTTGTAATCCCAGGGTGCTGAGCCCTGGATATGTTGAGACTGTCCCTGCAGCCAAGTAGACACTACAGAAGTAGAAGGGAAGTGTTATTTTCCTGATTAACTAGAGGTTCTGAGGCCTGAGTAGACTTGATCCCAGACACAGAGTGTCTGATGAATGAACACATCTCCTTAGACGCAAGACCAGATTTCTGATTTGCAGATGATAACTTCACAGGAAACAACAGTACTCTCCAAAGAATAGTGAAGTACTGAAAAGCAGATATTGCCAGCCCAACAAATGTGAAGTGCATTTCCAAATAGCTATACATTCTAAACAGAAAAGTGATTTAAAGTTTATTGTAAAAGTAGATCTCTCAGCATAATTTACACATATGTAGGAAATGTAATTTTTATGTATAAATGACAGATGTAGGAGAGTATCTCTCCATGATGTAAAAAATCTTGCACTTCCTAGTGGAACTTCCTTGGTTCAAATATAATTTTCTAAGTTAAAAGATGTATCTTAATCGATTATTTCTATATATAGAAATAGATAGAGGTAATGGTACAGCAGTGACAAGTTGAGCATGTGTGAGAACCACTACTTGGGTTTGACATATTAAACTTTGCAAGATGTGAACATGACCACACACATCAAAAGGATGTTCCAAGATGCTGGCTGCCTCTTTCTGTGCATCCACTTCCAGGCATACTAAACTTAAAATCATAAGTGGTAGATGAAATTTTCAAGTGAATTGCCTATATTGTAAAGAAACTAATAAAAATATCTTTTTAGACTAGAGATCTGTCTTGTCTTGCATTCCTATATGCTTTTACCATATACCTGGTTTAAATAACCTTCTTTTGAAAAATGAGACCCCACCTTCTTCTTTGCTTTTGAATGCCTAGGAATCCTGCCTGACTACGGTTCTGATACAGGATCCAAATTTACTCTTGCAAAGGAGACTTTGTAAGACTTCAGCATAGATAATCCTGATTTAATGTGCTATGGAATGGATGAGATTCGGATCTGTCATCTTAAAAAATATTACTACTCCCTTCCCATTCTGCTTATCTTCCCCACACTTTACTGAGAGTTCTTGGAACTACTCAATGCTCCTCTCTGTCTGTCTGTAGTCCCCTTGTGTTGGGCATATAGACACATAACTGGCGTGTAACTGTAGGAACAAATCCCTGTGAAGCAAGGTGGGTTGGTAGTTTGTAGTATTTGGTACTGCATGGTTATTGTTTAGGGTATATGCTCTTACATCTTGGTAAACATAAGGTAATTTTAGGTGGCTTGCTGCTCAATGAAAATGGGTTAAGCAACTTTGTACCCACCACAGGAAAAGAATACACTCATGAAAGTTACCATGGATTAGCTAATACACTGTAAATTCTTACTTTTTTTAACTGCACAGTTAATGCCTGGAAATTACTTGTTCTGGTTGCTATGCCTAATGACTGAGGGATTGTCGGAACTAATCCATTCATTACCTAAAAAGCTCTTCTTCAGCTTTAGGTGCAGGTTAAGGATTTTGGTTTTAAAGACAACGGTTCTAATCCTAGTTCTTTATCGATGTGATTAACATAATTATGTATGTTTGAGACCATCATATTCTTTATGCAAGATGACTGCACTAGGGGCTTTTATAATGACTCCAGTAAAGATCTTAGCCATGTTTAGGTTGGAAATGACACACCTCTTATGTGGCATAAATAGGTATCTAAGTTAGAAAAGCTGCTCCGTGTGCTGTTATTGCTTGTGTTATGTCCTAAAGGAACATGAGTCAATCAATAATTAAGCCACAAAGTACTGCCTGTTGACATGGCAACATGTTCACAGATGTGACGTGAACTTAATGTCCTTCTTTCATGTCTCCTGTGAAAGTAAAAGTCTCCTAAGCTCAGTAACAAAGAAATGGAGCAGGCATTGCCAGGGGAAAAGGAGAAAATGGAAAAAATAGATGACTTATTTTATAAAAATGGATGTCTTTGAACTTTTTCTCTCAAATCTACTATATAACATGTATTTCTTTTTTTAAGTACAAGGACCTTTTCCCCAATCAAAAAAATCCCCAATCACCTATTGCCAAATCCTTTTTAGAAGCATGAAATGAACTTCCTTATGGAACATTTTCATGATTGCTTCTTTCCCATGTACTTCACCCCACCCACATTTTTTAATGGAGCTGAAGTGAACACAACCCTTTCAGGTTACTTCTGTTTAGGCAAGATTCTCTCTAGCTCCAAGAATAACATCACCTTCTGCACCACAGAATAGGTGTTGGCATGAAGGTCCAAAAGTGAAGTTGTCATCGTTGGGTGATGCCTGTTGTTCTGAACACGAAAGAAGCAGCGCGAGTTTGTGTGACATCAACTTCCATACGTTGGGATCGTTTTCCCTGGCTGTTTCTGCTGCTTCTCTGCACGTGCTCACACTCTCACATTCTCTCTGCTTGCCAGTTACCCTATTCTCCTCTTGGCTTGCATGTCTTTCTTCCAAGCTTTCTGCAGCAGATGTTAATGGGCTTCGCCAACATGTTTGCTTTGCCATGTGTGTTGCTACCTGTGTCACAATGGGTGAGGTTCTTTTTTCTTTTTTTTCCAAGGCATCTTTCTACTTCTGCCTCGGTCGGTGTCTTGATCTTTCACACATTAAAAGCTTACTACTCGTTTTTTCCTTTGGGAGCTTGGTGTCCTCCATGCAGAGGACATGTCGAGTCCAGCAGACCTGCACTTTTATAAGATTGCTTCAACACTGTTTGTGCAACCACTTTGCAGAACTTTGTTATTCATGATTTTATCTTGCCACTTGATATGCATAATAGCTTGAAGGTGCCGTTGATTAAATTTTTCCAATGCTTTGATGTACCAGTACTAGCATTTCCATGTTTCTCAGCTCTAGAGTGAGCTAAAAATTAATACAGAAAAGCTAGGGTTTGGTCTTATGTCTAATAGTGTGTTAGTTTCAGATTTATTTGACCTAATTCTCCACCTCGGTCCATCTAAATATACAAAACCAAATTGATGTATAAAAGCCAACTGTTTTGAAACTCACATTAGGAAGAAACATTAGATGCAGGGGTTAAAATTCTCATGTGTAATTCTTGCCCTTAAAGAAATCAGGTAACAGTTTTGATAGATTAAATTTTATAAAAGTACAAATCTCAGCTGCAGGCTACTGCACAGTTGGGCAGTCTGAATGTTTGTTGGACCATATACCCTTCAGCAAGTGTTAATCCTACCCTTCCAGACGCAAGATATGTGCAAAACTAATACACAAGTTCAGTGATAAAAAGACAGACAAGATTGCTGAGACATCAGGATGACCTCATACTTTATCAAATCCGTCCCATCTTTTCTCCTTTGCCGTTTTCTTTTTAATGCATTTTCTCCAGTGTCCTGTGTGAATTCAGTTCTCTGAGCAGATGAACTTTTATTTTTAAGAAATCTCTTTCTGCTTGTATCACTTTTCAGATGAACTTTGAAAATGAAACATCTCCAGCAGTATATTTTGGGTAGGATCAAGAGCAACTGAAGAATTTAAGGTCCTTAACAGCAATTTTTGGGTTTAAGTCTGGGCAAAATGTGCAGCTGAATGACATGTCTGCTGTGCCCTTAATAAACAAATTGCTCACTGGCTGTGCTGCTTGCAAACTGACAGCCCTTAGGCAATGCCCAGTTGTCCTTTGTAATATTTGAAAGGCAGGTTTGGTTAAGGTGGAGAAAAGGGCCCAAATCTCCATGTTAAAATTCTGACATGGCTTCTATATTTCCTATTTTTATTTACTGAAAAAAAAAAATATTCTAAGGCTCTTTACTTGGAATTCTTCTGTGAATTTTTAACACACAAATCAGTTCATAAACCTTGCGATACATATAATTTACAAACAAAAGCGAGACATTTAATGGGATTTCTGCAGGCACATTATAATTATACCTGAACAATAGTCAACAGGGAAGGGAGTGATGGTAGCACCATTAGGAAAAGAGAAGCATGACTGCTACCTATGCAAGACTTAACTTGATGGGAACTCAGCTATTCCCATGGCAATTCAAAACACTGAAATTATACTGATTTAGTACTCGGTGTGCAATCATGACACCTGTACTTTTTTTTTTTCTTTTTAATCTTACTTGAAAAGTATCACATTGACATAAGTGGGTCTCATTTCTGGAAGAGATTTATCTGAGGCAATAAAATTGGAAAGAACAACCCCTTACAAAAGAAATGACCATGTGCAATACCTTTAGTTCACTCTCCAGCACACGCACGTTATTTAAAAGAAAAGAAAAAAATTACAGGGAGTTATTGAATGCATCCAAATATCTCTTAAGCTGTAAAATATACTTTACTCTGTCCTCTATTATTTAGAAAGTTTCATTAATTTTGCAAATTGCGCTCTTTATTCCATACACATGGTTTCAATAGCTCCATCTGCTGGCTGAGCACCAGGCAGGAGACCGCACGGGCCTTGGAAGGGCTCTTGTTATATATACCAGGGTTTCCATGAGCTTCTACTGATACGTTCAGGTTTTTTTCCTAAGTGAGGAAATAAGGAAAGTTGGAAAACTGCATTTTTAAGGTGCATATTATCTCACAATGCTGTGGAGTTTGTTTTGTGTTTACAAAGTTCTTGGTTTCTGCCAGTGTCAGCTTTGTTAAAGGTAAATATGCACTTTTACAAAAAAAAAAAAAAATGTTGGCAGGATCTTAATTTTCTAAAATACTTGACAGTTTGCTAAAGTTAAAAGGCAAGAAACTGTAGAAACTGGAAAAAAAATGTCAGATTAAATGTAAATGGCAATGCTCAGTGAAAAAGGAGCTAAGCAAAGGTTTGCTTTCAGATGCAGTATCTCTGTAGCACTGAGACTATGTTGAGTTCTGCAGCATTTGTCTAACTGCTACTTTTCCCGAGGCATCCATCTATGTTGAAGATAGGGTACAGGACAGGAGAGACTCTTACTGTGATTCAGTAGGCTCATTTTCCTGTTCTAATGTTCTTTTAACTAAAATAGAAGCCACAGGTCTTCCAGAAATAATGAATGGGGCTTCATTCACCTCCTCATTCTTTAAATGGAACTACACTGCACTGCTTTTTGAGGGAAAGCTACACTTGTTACATGTGCAGCCATGGTCCACTAATTCTGCATGGATTAAAGGAGTAGCTTGTCAGAAAGTTAAGGAGTATGAACATGTGTTTCTTGTGCATCATTGAAACTGAACACAATTTGGTATTACATTTGTAAGTTGTCCTCAATAATTATTATAAACCTATGATTTATCTATATGTATTAATACAGAAAAAACACATTAATAAACTTGAATGTGTTAAAGAATTGGAAGACATCTTTACTTACAACAATATATTCTTTACAAAAACTGTCAAGTGATCTGGGAAAGGAAAAATCTTGAAAAGAAAAGTGTTGGAATATTTGTTGGAAGAATGCCCCAGGATGCAGACATCTGATGTGGTCACTCTGAAGAAACAAAAACTTGAGGGGAAAGGGAAAAGAATTAATGAATGTAGCTTTGCTACAGTCAGTAAGAGAGCCTAAACTGCATTATAATATCTGATGCTGTCCATTGCAGTAAAGATCACCTTAACTCTTTTTGTAATGTGCAGCAAAGAGTAAAGTTTACCTTTTCCCAAAGTTTACTCCAGTGATTCAAGGCAGAGAGAATGATTTAACAGAGCTTAAACAAGGGCTAACAGAAGAATAAGTTACTGCAGCCATCCTATTAATCTGTGCATTCTGGTCTGTTAAGATACTTGGATGTTTTTTACGGTAGTGAAGTCCATAAAAGCAAGACCAATCAAAATTGCTTATGATATGTTGGGCTCACACATATAGTAATCTGCATTTTCTTCTGACTGTGAAGATGTTGAGTCAATCTTTGCAAGTAAATACCAGCGAAACTATTACTCTGTTATTAAATTAATGTTTACAAAGCTTTGTGAGTGCAAATTGGTAAGTAAATGTTATCTTTGCTTGTAGCCTAGTATAAAGATACAGAGGAAATTAGTATTGAAAAGAAAGAAAAGATTTCTTTCACGAGCAGTGTAGGACAGGATTGTGTTCCTGCACTTTCCAAAGTTCTTTCAAACTCAGCTGCTGACATTTTCAAAATACCTAAATGTTTCAGGTGAGTTTTTCTGAAAGTCAAAATGGCTTGTGGTCCCCATTCACATAATTGCTTTTGAAAATATCAGCTCCTATCCTAGTTCTGTAATAAATAGCACATGACTTGGAGGACCAAAGGGTAGCTTCCTGCTGAAGATTATGCACAAATACTAGCATACCATGGAAGATTTTCTGCTGATGTCAGTGCAGAAGATACAACACAGGATGCCCTTAACTGCATTTAAACAACACAGATGATTTTCAAATGAAACCTGGGAAATACATTAATCATATTTTCCAGTTAGTAGGAATTTTCATGTGCTATCTTTCTTCTTATGCAAGAAGCTGCTCTTTTTCCTTCCAAATGCATTTAACATAGTGACCCAAGTAAATCCACCCTGATGCAGCTTTACCAGCTGCTGTACTGTTTCCCTCCTGCAGAGGTGTTTTCTAATGAACACATGTTTCTTGGTCACAGGTAGTTCTCTTTATGCCTGACTGCATTTCTTTACGGCTTTAAAACCCAAAGCCTCAAGGCACAAGTGCCATATGTATATGGGATGGAAACCTGATCCTCCAACGGACAGCTCAAGTGATTATGGATTACTCACTTGTGAAACCCTGAAGTGATATAACCCAAAGGGCTGGTGGATCACAAAACCACTGATTTCTGTCTAAAAAACAGTTTAGTCAATTTAATCACACAGTTCTAAAGTTAACTCAGATTTGTACTACATTTTCCTGTATACATTAAGAAATAGATCTTATATAAATAATTGTTAATTTTTAAATATCACATAAAGACACGTAGAGAGGTAAGCATCAAAGAAACTTACAAACAGCAGGCCTTAAACTTTGTTTTGGTAGGATTGGCAGCTAACACTGACCATTTCTTCTCTGCAAAGATCTGGATTTGTCTTTTCCTAAGACTAGCTAATCCTTGCTCTCTTCTTCAGGAACCGTATTCACATCTTTTTGCATTCACTTGAAGAACAGGTGGCTCAGATCAGCCAAACCTTAATCCTAGCAGGCCTTGAACTTACTGGAACACTATTGCTCTTCCAGAGGGCTTAGAAGTTTTCTTTCTTTTTCCTGCCATCACTATGATTAATAATGATCTTGACACATAGACACAGATGCATATATACATACATATATATATATATGTATATATACACACACTAATAAATCTAATAAACACAAACAGAAAACATAATAGGTTAAGATGTTAAAACCAGAAATCAGTCAGAAAGGCATAAACCAGCAGGTTTTTTAAACTGGTAAGCTAAACCATTGTATTTTCACTAAAAATAGGCAGAGTTTTATTTTGGATACCCTTACAAGTCAGAAACAAATGCTCTTCATTATCCATTGATTAAAGGAAAGACAATTTCCTAATCTACATTAATTTACTGAGCAGCTGGACAAATGTCTGAAACTTTAAAAAAATTATTTCCAAATGTTTTCAAATTCACTGGGCTTTGCCTGTCCTGAGTCTGAATGCTGTACGATTTGATTATCTGAGATAACCAATTTGTACTCAGAGTAGCTCAGAGCCTATGACAACAAATCTCTTGTGACTATCCATACTCAGTAAATGTTTCTAAAATCCTAAACTGCCCACTATGAGTTTTGAGTACCGAGACCACTTACAGACACTTTTCCAAATTATGACTCATTACATTAAGCCTTCTTTTCATGAAACTCTGCTTAACTGTGCATGTGCTGATTGTTTTCTTTGTCATCTGACTTTCAGACTGGTTACTGATCTCCTTTGATATACTGTACATGACATCCTAACAAAACCAAGTCTTTAATCAAAATGATGAGGATTCAAATGTGTGCCACTGTCAGACAGCAGGGTAAGGCTAACATGCAGCAGATGTGTACTTGCAGGTCAGATGGAATGAATGGATTTAAGTCATACAGTTGGTACAATCTTTAGTTTAATCCTAGATCTGATTTTAAAACCCAGGCAGAACATTTCCACAATGAGCTGTGTTGGTCTTAACTGTCAGCTGGCAGAAGACAGGAGCAAATATTTTATACACAGGATAGACCTGACAAGCCTTGGAAGCCACAGTCTAGAAAGCAACAGGAATTCATTGCAGGGAAAGAGACAAATGTTTTTTTATTTATGACAAAAGTCACCTGCATTAGTATTTCTGTGTAAATATTTTCTGTCATACTGCTAATCTAGAAGATGTGGAAAAGCCAAAGACACAGACACAGACAATTGCTTCTAACAGATTTCATTAGTGCAAGCACAAAACACTGAGATTGCACAAAGGAAATCTGCAGCTGTGAATCAGAAACAACACTCCCTGGTTAGTCGATTAAGGATCAGGAATCACCAAGAACAAATATGTCAGAATATGATCTGTTTTAGTATAGTTTAGAAAGGAGCTTGTGTATTTAAACATTTAATTGTGTAAGCTGAACTGTTCTCAAGAAAACAATTTATAAACTGTGGGATAGACTGACATATTTCCTCCTACACATATGCAAAAGTTTTAATCTTAAAACATAGTGCCAGTTTCACTGAGCACAATGGGTTTTGCCCTGCTCTAGACTTTCTAAAGATTCTTTGTTGTAAACCAGTTTCAAAGTGTCTGATGCCACTAGTGTTTGAGCTACAGCATGATTAATTTTCTCAGATTTGTTACAGGCATTGAAGTTACAGTAGTAAAGACTGTTCAGGGCACTGCTATTTGTTAGGGAAAGAGTTACCAGAGAGCGTTTTGAATTCATTATTGGAAAGTACAGTAGATGCAATTTTATGGATTGTAAAAAGAAAGAGGCAGGTTACACTTTTTGTTCTGCTCTGGGAAAATAGAGATTTTTATGCACTGTAGTGATATTTATTTAATGCTGTTGAACTGAAGAGTCTTATCCCCCTATTGCTATTGGCACACTCCAAGAATTTGTGGATTCAAGCTGTGCAGTGGTTAATTGTAGATTCACTGAAAGATCCCCAAGAAATGCTGATGGGAATAATAATGCTCAAGTGAATAAGCAGTTAAGCACATCTTAACAAGTTATCATGTGGATGAGCCCAGTAGAAATCTGAGATGGAGAAATTTATCAGGGGCTAATTCCCGAGTTCTGCTCAAGAGCTCTGAGCACAATGTCTTGTTCCAGGGATACACAGGAACCAGAAAGCTAGTGGGTATCTCCAGATGTTGATTCCTCTTGAGTAAGAACTTTTCCTATACAGCATTTCCAACAGTGTCACTAGTGTGTATGTCTGCTGATCCCCAGCTGAAGCATCAGTCCTTTGATGATTATAAGTAGAAGGATTTAATTCCCAGCAACCCTAAGAGTGCTCTAACATATACCAGACAATGAAATGGCTTTTGTCAGCCATGAGTTTGGGTAAATGTTACCATTTGCAGCTTAATCTTTCACTGAGAATAGTTTTTACTTTTGGGCAGAGGTGAATGAGTCCACTGAGGTTAATGAATTCATGAAAGTGAGTCAGAGATGCAGATCAAAACTCTTGCCTTTATTCTCTTACCATATACTGGAGTATTTGCACAGTCATTACTTTCCTTTTACTTGGGGAGAATAGCATAATGAGGGCTTTTTTTAAGGCATTATTAGACAAGTATCCGTATTGTTTAGTTCTATAGCATAATGAGTCTGCCAAAGCATGAAATATTTATCAAAAATGTCTTTCAAGAGCACAGGGCCCAGTTTTGTACTAGAGGGCCATGCTCATAATCAGTATAATTATTTTCAGAAGAAAGTCCATGTGTGATCAGTACCATTTCCATCACAATGGCAATGCTCCATACATTGCAGTTCATCTGTACCCTGGGATCTTTGGGCAAAGAAAACGATTAAATTCTGCGTTTTTCCTTATGCTATTGAGAAGAATTTTATTTAAGTATTGTATGAGAAAGGGTTACTGCTGAAAATGTAACTTCACCTTTGTGTTCCTAGAACAGTTTCTTCAGTTTTGTTCAGCACACTGAAAACAACTGGAGGTCACGGTGAGAATATGCAACATTATCAGAGAGTAAAGCACAACCTGTGAATGCACAGTACCATGGTATCGAGCATGGGAAATTTACTTCTGCCTTTGAGAACTGTAGTTTGGTTATACAACATATTCCCTAATAAGACAACATCTTTACATATTGCTACAGTGGTATTTTGTTCCACAGTATTTATATATGTAATATAATAGAAGATTATAGCACATCCCCAGGTACTCCCTATTTTATGCTATTAATATACTCTGATATGTGACATACTCTAACTTCAAACCTCTGAAAGTAACTTATGCTGTGTATATATTGTCCAACAGCAGTTTAATGTCTGTGGAAACTCCTTATTTTACTATTAAATATTTTAAACACAAAATGCTGTTCTTGGTGACACCTATGCAATGGTACAGTTTGTACAGAGTGTGGTCAGTGTAGGATTTGCCTTTATATTGCACTGTTGAAAATTTCTGGTTTAGGCTATTATTGTTTTACAGAGAATATTGTCTTTGCTCTCACTCATGCCACGTTTGGTTTCTAAATCTGAGTATAGGCCCACTGACTTCTGACAGAACATCTAACCTAGATAGTGGATTTTAAGTTACACATACTCTTAAAAATCAAAAAGGAAGAGCTGCACATTATTGATAACCCCAAATACACACCTTTCGTGTGACAATGAATATTGTCCTAAGTTAACATGAACACTTTGGCCTGTTCATATTTTGTCCCCATGCAGGCCCACGATAGTAGTATCGGCTACCTCCTCTCATTGTACATTATGATTCTTCCATCCAGGAGCTCATGCCTTCCCCAGATGCTTTCTTGTCCTCTCTTGCTCTCCATACACTGTATCCTGAAGTCTCATTGCTCTACCTAATTACTAGCTGGGCGAGAGGCAGCATGTCCTGTGGCTGGTTATGAGCTGTATGTGTGTTGATTGTCCAGCTGGTAAGCCAGACTAAACAGAACTTTTGAGTTCACGTTGCAATTTTTCCTTTAATGAGGCCAGTCATCTGTCTAGTCATCAGTTTTCATGTAGCTGAGTAGAACTTTGTATCTTTGAGATCACTGCTCTTCTATCAAATTTGTTTGAGATTGACCAATAGATTCAAAACTTAGTGGGAAAGACAGAAAACACAGTTGCATAAGCTTGGGATGGTCAACTTAGGAACACAGTAATGCTTTCTGAATACTAGACTAGGCTAGTGTACCACTTAGGTGTGTACTCACTAGACTAAACTAGACAAACAGATTCAGAGATCAGATAGTTTCCTAAACACTGTAAATAATGCTATCCCAGGAATGGGTCCAAGGAGACCTGCTTATGTCAGCATACTCACGTCGCCTCTCCTTCCACATTTTGTATCATTGAAATAACTTTGAATCTAGGACAGTTTCTAAGGCTAATAATCCTTGCATCTAGGGGAAAATTTTGGCATTGTGAAAATGTGCAGTGAAATCCCCATGTGGTGCATTTGGGAAAGGATTTTTGAAGATGCTGTAATACATTCAGTTGTTTCATTTAGTTCTTTGTTGAATGTGAACTACCTAGAGAGTGCTGGGTGTTCAACTGGTACATATTTATCCTTCAAGTAGGCAGAATATGTAACTGAATTTTATTTGAGGTTTGAATGCTCCTTCCTACTTGCTCCATAAAGGATCACCATCTTTAAATGACTTCTGTTCTGCAAAAGGGAACAGGCCAATCCATGTGTACAAAGCATGTCATATGAGTTCTTTCTACATATCCAGTGCAACTACTGGAGTCAACAGTGGGTACAAATCTAACACACAAAATTCTTTTTTTCCCTATGAATTCTGTAAAGATTTTGAAAATATTCATTAGACTTCTCACTATTTATACAGCAATGTAACATCCTGTGTTTGAACTTACTCTCTGTAAGTTGATTCATATAAAGATCCTGTCTGTGAATTTCTTTATGAAACAAGTATTTGATGCCTTGTTATTCACCAATGTAGGGGTCACAGTCTCCATGCCATTCAGAGCTTTTTGTTTTTCTATTTCTGATTGTCAGCCTTAAAAATAATAGGGTTTCTCACTAAATTATTGTGTTGTGCTAGACATGGAGATATGTAAGTATAGATACATATATGAATGCATACATGCATCATCAATTAACAGAAGGATCAAATGTTTGTTCAGTTTTGAGGATAGCATATGTCCTGTCTGCAAAGAAGCCACAGACTGAAGTTCTTTGATACAATATTTCTAATGTCTTTGTAATGGCTGTATATGTACAATTTTTCATTGAAAATCATAATCTTTACTTCACAAGAAGAACTCTTACCAAAAAGTCTCTTATGCTGAAAAATTTGTGAAGATGCAAATTAGTCAAAGCAAAATGAATGAATGAATGCCTGCTTGCTTTAATGAGCAGCTAATTCAGTTCATTTGAATTTGATGTTATTGAGCTGGTTTTCTCCAGTCGTACATGATTTGTATTAGGTGATTTGAAACAACATGAATATACAGACATGTTTACAGGACTGTTTCTGTAGCACCAGGTAACTATGGTGAGTTTAGTTGGAACCACTGTCTTTAATGCACTGTTTTAACTCGATTAACTTGCTTATGCTCTTACCTAAAATCTCAGGTAGGGCTTGCTGGTAAATTCACTTGACTAAATTTGTCTTTTAAATTGAAAACTTTTAAGTTTAGGATTTATATTAATTTATAGAAGTGGTAGACTTCTGTTTACTTTACACTGTAATTAATTAGCCTGATTATAAAAAGGAAACATTTATTAGTCTTCTGTTATCATAAAGCAGTTTGCAAAGTCAGCATTACATAGCATAAAAATGTCAAACAGAAATCCATCTGTCTTTTGTAGTTCCCTGATCACCAGATGTGCCTGTTTCCCTGTTTTTCTTCTGCAAAAAACACCAAAAAAGGAATTTCTGACCTTCTTCTGTTCTAAAACATTTCATTGTTCAATTCCTTTTTTTTTTTCTTTTTTAGGAAATAATCATAGGCAGATCACAAACTTGAAGGTGCATATACTGGACTCACATAGAGCTTCTGCAGCAAAATGCACCTATTTCTTTAACTTAGTTTATGTACAGGGAAATTAAGTCAAATGTGTGAAATTTTGCTTCAGCGTTCACAGATTTTCCTTTACAGAAGAAATCTAATGCAAACTTCCTATGTAACACAAACAATCAAACTTGGTAACATATGTCCTGAATTTAGCTGGAAAAGTTAGCAGACTGTGTTGGGGTCTGGTTTATATTAATGTAGATAGAAGGCCACTGTCCTAGAAATGTCTTCCTGTAACAACAACAGGATTTCTTTGGGTAACCTATTTTATGCTGTGGGCCTTCAGAATAATTGATTTCTGAGATCAACGCCACAAATATCTCTAGTGCATTTCTGTGTTACAGGACTAGACTTCTAGTGTAGCAATCCTTTTGAACAATTAAGGACAAAACCTTCACTGAAATTGAAGAATATTTTACAGACATCAGTGACAATTCTTTTGCAGCAGTTTCCAGGGGGATGCTGAGCAATGCTTGTAAATCACCACCATATTTTTAAGGTGCAGGAAGATGTGCCTCTGCTTAGTGCAACCAAGAAGTGGACCTGATACTGCTACTGGATTCCAGTGTAGGACCAAATTCCCCAGGCCATTAATTTTGCTTTGCATCACTTCCTCAACACAAAGTGGACTTAATGCTACATTAACCATCAGCCTGTGGTTCACCGGGTGCTGGAGGATCCATGTGGTGAAATAGCTTGTATAGCCCCTTCCTCTCAGTTTCAGCGTAGATGTTGAGCAATAGAGGGAGGGCAAAAGCAGGGGCAGATGAAGGTTTCAGTATAATAAGCTCACAGCTTCCAAAATTCTGTGGTTAGGTAAGAATCTCAGCTTTCATTTGAAAAGGAAGTCTCAGAAGCCATAAAATAAATCAAAAGTAAACCAGATATTAATCTTGTGATGTTTGATCCAATTTTATGTTTTGGGGAACTGTCTTCTGCTTTTTGAACACCTGGATTTGGCAAGGCTGCTACCATGCCTGGAACAACCTACCCAAAGGCTATTCTTACTATCACTATTCTCTTCCCTTTCAGACAAATGAACTAATTGAGCAGAATATTTCAACACATTTTTATATTGATGGTAGCTAATAGCCTACTCTAAGCAGAAAGAATAACTCTAGAAGCCCAAACAAATAACTGAATAATGTGCTTTTCCCAAACTAAATCATCCAAATCTATAGCAAAATAAAATATCAAAAATTAATTCCTCTACCCCTTCAAGCCCTAGTTTAGGATTCAGAGTTTTGAGATACAAGGACGGCATAACTGCTATTCTAGTGGCTGAGTGCCATGACAACATCAGGATATTTACTGGAGAAATATTTTATATGGTAGTGCCAACAATGTGGGGAAAAAACTTACAGTTCATTATTTTGTACTGTTCATCAGAGAGTAAAAAGCAGAGTGTATACATTTATTTAAATTAGTTAGGCTTTAAAGACTCTGAATTCCCCGATCCGTTAGAAGTAAGTCCTAAAATGTTTTCTGCCAATCAGCAGTTTAACTGAAGTAAAGCACACATCTGCAGTTTAGTGCTGGATCAGTATCACATTAGAGGCACCTTGCAGATTTGAATCCTTTATGTCTAAATGTCCTGAAACTTTACAACAGTTACTTATAAGCCCAAAATAGAAACCAAAAATATTGCATAAGAACTTGAAATGGAGAAAAATACTTTAAAATCCTAAGGTTTTTTTTTTGAAAAATGAGATCCTATTTTGATATTTGCAAATACACTTCAGTTATGATAAGATTTAAGAAAATAAATTCCTTTAAAACTTTACAGTTTATCTTAGCACGTGTTAAGGAGCTTTTTGAAATATCTATTCTTTCGTTAAAATGCACACTAGAGGCTTCTATGAATTTTGTTATTTACTGAACAGACCAAAGCACTCAGAAAAGTTAAGAGCTATCAATTAAAGGAGTATTTAGGGTTTTCTTAAATTGTCTGTTATTCACTCAACAGCCCGGAACTGCTTCTCCATCATACGAATACATAGGGACCTCTGTCTATAGTTACTCAGCTGTTTTGAATAAGAACATATCTGTATGCTAAGAATGTACTATCAGATTATGAGTGGAAGAATTTCATGTGTTCTGAATGGCTTTTAATGTGGTAATATACCATGCATGTCTTTTACTGAAATATCTGGTTTAGTTTCCCAATTTTTATTATTTTTTTTAACTTAAGTGCAGTAGTTGGTAGGACTAAAGAGTCAGAATGTTAGAACTGAGATATGGAGCCCTTTTCTTCTAGGTCAGTGGCATGAATTTGACCCTGGTTAGTAATAACTAAGAGTCATTATCAGCTGGTGACTGTTTGGTGGCCTATAATGTGCAAGCTGGTGGTTTCACTTTGGGTAATGACCCATGGCTGCATACACATACACACAGTCGTCAGTTAAAACATGTGCAAACAGCTTGGAAAATACCATATATCTCATGATTGAACTTCAAAACTCAGGCTGAAAGGTCATCTGTGGTGGCAATTAAGAGTGACAGGCTTTATACCCTGTCAGCCACAGAAAGCAAGGCACTCACCAGCATTCACACAGCTTATTTGCTCCTGTTTGGACACTGGTACATATACATTTAATGCAGAATAACACAAAATAATGGGAAAGTACTAAATTAATTCTATACAAGACAAAGTTATAAAGCAAAGTCCTTACAGGTGTGGAGTCTGTGAGCAAAAAGGAGGGAAGCAGAAAATACAGGGGAAGAAAACCTGCAAAAAGTTGAGGAAAGGGAAGATAATGTAATTGTAGAATAGAGATATAGAGAAATGTAAAACAGCAAATAGACTGGTGGCTTGTGCTTTCCAAAACACCTGACCTCTTCTTCCACTTGATTCTCAGAAATAATATACTTCCTGTGAAAAAATGGCTTGTTACATAAGAGGGGAAAAAAACCAAACCCAGCAAAGTATTTAAGCATATTTTTCACCTTTGGCATGTGAAACATCCTGCTTGTTTCAGCAGAGTGACTCTTATCCCTTACATTAAGTATTTGTTTATCTGCCTCACAAAAGTGATGTTGTGTAGACTAAGTGACAGGGCTTGGTTATGATGATGGAGGGTGGATTTACTGCATCATCACCAAGCAGCATGATAACCAGGAAATTAACAAAGAGTAACAAAGAAATAAGAAGATCCCCAGTGATGTGAGATGAACTTCAGAGAGGGTTGTGAGGGCTTTTGGAGCAAATACATGCTGGGTCAGGATTTTTCACAAATTGGTTCACCCATCTCTACAGTTACTGTTAAATATCTGTGACATACATGAGTTGATTCAATGGTGAAAGGCTTAAAGATCAGGCTGGGCTGACATTTTTCTTGTAAGGCTCAATATCATGAAAACATTCGAAGTGTAAAGAGCTGCAGAACTGGCTAGTTTCACATGTCATGCTGATGCTGTGTGGCTTTGTAAAAGAACTGATACACTTTGACGCTCTAGGCCTGAAGCAAATACAAAGCATAGGACTTCTGAGCATGGTAAGAGACCGTGAAGCAGCAGCATAGAGCACCAGGTAAGATCAAATTCCTGGCTGTCTTCCATTTCCCTGTCACACTGTGTATGCTTAATAAACTGTTTTTACAATAGTGATAGGATATGACTGCCACCTGCATGCTATGTAATATGTATACTCTACACTAAGAACATTTAGCAGCTGCAAGATATAACTAGTTTAAGCCTAAAAATGCCTGGATGTTCTTAGGTGAGCTCACTACTTTCTAAGCTGTAAAAATGCTTAATCCCTATGTCACTTTATATTATTTTATAGTTAATATTGTCAGTGAGTTGACAAAGGCACATAACCAGGGGCAGAATCTGGCCTATCATATGATTCCTCAACTAGAGAAACTACAACCTCGTGAGGGCACATATTCTGCTTTGTTTTCACATCTGAAATGTGAGAGAGTAGATCTTGTCTTACAGAGCTGTAATTGCCAACTCTGCTCCAAACATATGTTAGCTCTCTGCTGATACATGATAACCCACAGATGCTAAGACCACATTTTGGTTTAAGAACTTTAAACAAAATAACTGAGTGACAGGTTAGCGATACATTCTTGTCAGATGCTTTTGACTGGTGCTTGGATTGTAAACTCGTTGGAGCAGGAGATCATCTTTTATTTGATAATTATATGAGGCCCTGTTCCTAACTATAGTTCTACTGGAAAATTATTATTATATTGTTTATTATTTTTTAAACTTAAAATATAAACACCATGCTTATATTAAGTTCCAAGACATTATAAAAAAGTATCTTTCTCCCCTTTATTTCTCTTCTGCCTTCACACTTTGGGCGTGTAGTCACTTTTCTTTAAGCTTCAGTTATATTACCTCATTAACTTTGTCTCTGCTCAAAGGCAAATCTTCATGAGGCAGATAGCAGGGGACTGTTTGTATGTAGGTCTTCACTTCCTGCTCATTGTGTCTTGCGGTCCTTCTCACAATAAACTTGGCAAAGCTAAGTCTTATTATGTATCAAGTATATTTTTGTCTTTTACAGTCCTCCACTGCTAAATAAGAGAATCTTCTTTCACAAATAGAGGAAGCCTCTTGCTGCTTTCCAATAGGTAACCACAGATACTTCATACGTAACCATTGATTTTCTATCCAGGGATATGTAGGAAATCTTACAAAGAGCATGAGTAAGGACGCATCTAATAACGTGTCAGACTTTTCCTGTTTCCACACTTGAATGCTCAGTCCAGAATACTGATCCCTGCACCAGAGAACAACCACAGTTTACAAAGTCAATATATACTGTATGAAGTAGCTGTATAGTTATGATAGTTACCACAGGGAATGAAACCTAAAATTTTTAGATGCAAGCAGAGGGCATAGGCAGGATCTGACTTTTCTCTGAAGTAGGCTCAGCTAGAGGAAAAATATTGATTTTCACCACAGCCATCCTTCCTTCAAAAGTTATTTCATGTTTGAAAGGAATGCATGATGCTATAGAGGCAAAAGAAAAGGGATGATATTTTATCTTAATTTATAATTTTATCTTATTTACAAGATTCAGTTATTTTATGTTTTTTCTTCCTTAAACAAAAGAAACCAGAAGATTTTCTTTAACTGCAACATTTGATGCATGCTGCATTGGAAGTTATTAATTAGTGTCAATGGTCAGTCATGGCAGTCACACTTTCTTCCAAATAGCTCTTGCAGGCATCAAACAAAAAAAGTAAAAATAAATTAAACTTGAAAGGTTTCATTTGTTTGTATAAAGTACCCAAATGTTAACAAACTTCTCTGAACCAACTGCCAAGTCTTAAATCTGCAAAGTCTGAAAAGAACTTTTCTAAGACTACGTGCAAACTGCCAGCTTCAGTTCATGAGGACTTTGCAGGCTGAAATCAATTGCTTGGTTTCAAAACCCTGTAGTCAATACTAGGTTGTACCAGGAGAAATGCTGCTGGGCTTTGTGGGTTACCAGTTAGGTGCAGAATGAGGTTGCTGTTGAGGTTAGGTGTTTTTTGAAAGAACGCATTTATGCAGAAATGCAGGTGCTCTCCTTTCAGATGGGGCAAATGAGAAGTGGAGGAGGACATTGGAGAAGTAGACATGTAGATTACATTCTCTAAGCCCCTGGAAAATCTGGTTTTGCCTATGTTCCTACAGTCACTTTTTTTTCAATAGGAGCAATTGGCAGCTTGATTCTCATAAGCATTATAGAAAAATCAAATAAAATCAGTTTAAAAAGAGTATGTGGTATAATCCTCATGTTATGGCATTTGAGATAATTTCCTCTTTTAGAAATGAGGGATAGAGTCATTGTGTAATAAAAGCAAAATCAGACAGTGTACCCATCATAAAATATACTTGTGTTATATTCTATTTTGCCCATACAAATTCTAGTATTATTCCTGTCCCTTTTGAAAGAAAATATAACCTTTTTTTTTTTTTTTTTTTTAATTTAAACAGTTCCACTTGGTGTTCTTTCTGCTCATTCTTCTGAAGAATTTCTGCCTGAAGCACAGCTACAGTACACTCATAAAACATATCAAGGTATCAGCATTCTCCAGTACTCCAAACACTCCAAACACTGCTGTGTGAACAGCTGAGAGTGCATTTTTCAAATATTCGTAACTAAAAATACTTTGGCACTTAAAAGTGCCCAGTTCTGCAAGCCTTCCTTGGCCAGGACACTTCTCAAAAGTTCAGTGAAATTCTAAACCTAGTGAGATTGCAGATTCAAAATAAAATCTCAGAGAAGTACTTCAGGGGGGTAAAAAACCAAAGCAATAAATGAACTCTGAGGAAAAAAAAAAACCTTTTTGATTTATAAAGCAAAAAATCACAGTAATGAGAAAAAAACCCTAATTAAAAAATACCATCACAACACAAATCTGTATTTTTAAGAAAGAAATTCTTTATGCAGGAAATACCTGCATAATTAACATTTACTAAAGCAAAAGCCCAAACCTGCATTCTTTCCCATTCCAAACTTATCCTGACTTCATGCAACGTAAGTGCTCTAAAAATGTTCAACTTTCTTATAGAAAGCAAGTGTAGAATTTAGAATAATGTAGGGAAGCATGAACCTTCCTAATACAGCACCTATGTAAAATCACAGTCATGTGAGTTTAGATAGTTTGAAATATGCAACAAAAGGTCATGGCTGTTAACAGAAATTAAAATGTGATTTCAGCAATGAGCTTTGGCAGCTCCTGCTAAAGAAGGCAGGCTGCAAACCCACTGAGTCCAGCAAAGGGTATTTGAGGAACTAAACATACAGTTATTCATTCCTCAGTTGACTCTGAAGTAAAACAATTCTACATTAATTGAATATAGTAATGTTTTCAGCCACTGATACTTAGAACACTTAATGCTTAATATTTAGAATATTAAATATTTGCATATTATTAAGTGGGTGAATAGTTTTCTGCTTGTTCAGCTATTAATAGTAATTACTGATCCTTAGAAACAAACAAGGCAAGGAATATATATTTTGAGACTGCCTCACAGAGCACTGTCACAGTAGGAAGTACACAAGAGGAATATTAGGCACAGCATTTGTTAATCCTAAAATGAAACTGTATGGAACGCTAGGGGAGAAATCTAGACATTTAATTATCTCATAAATGGAAATGCTTTTTGTTATCATTTGTTCAATTTATATAAAAACCACGTTTAAATTAGGTGGGTTTATGTGTAGTTCATCTATATTTACTGAACTTACCAACACAAGAGATTTGTAAAAGACAATGAGAAAAAAGCCTTCCCCTTTGTTCTCAGCTCTTTTTGTTTTATGCTCACCACTGCAGTCTCGTTGGAACTGTAGAACTGAAGGATGCATAGGTAATAAAGTGTGAGCTATAGAATGAGATTTTGTATTTTCTATATTACCCAACAGTCAATTGAATCACTAAATCAGATTGTGAAAGAAAATAATTCTGTTACTCTGCTCTTAGCACACAGGGTAAAACTGGGTCCAAAATTTTAGGTTTTAAATTTTTTTTCAACTTTTGAAGTCAATCAATCTACCCAGATGAAAAAATGCCAGAGGAATGAGCCTTCAAATTGAACTCTCAGTTCTTCAGAGAAGTTAATCACTGGAACAGTGCTGGTCCATACAGTGCTAGGGTCTTTCTGTGCATTACTTCTTGTCTACTCAGTTGTTTATTCCTCCACAAAATCCACCTCATGTCTCTTGCTTCAGTAGCTCCTGCGTTAAACACATGTGGATAGTCGAGGGTTTATAGTTCCTTCTTAAAACTGGCTCACTAAATACCTATGACTGCATCTCATCCATCAAATAATGAACAGTAAAAATTCATGGTTAGAAACTGGACTTTGTGAAACTGCTTAGTGGAGGCAAAGAACTGAAATAGGAGAGGAAAGCAACAGTTTCATTATTAAAATAATTGCAGCAACTAGTCTGGTCTTAAGAGCCTCAATCTAGTCATAAGATACTGTTTCTATTCCAACATAAAATGTCAAAAGCCCACTGTTCTAGGAACAAATCTGTTCCAGATTCACATGGCAGAGTGTTCAGTTGTAGCGGAGGTTTCTGAGCCACAGTAATTTCAATGCACAAAGAACATGGACTATTAAGTAAGCAGTAGAACCTGGCTATTTCACATCAGTGGTTCAAAGCACCGATGTCTATGACTAAAATTTGTAAATTAGGAAGTTATCAGGCAGCGTGGCCCATTTCTACAATTTTCCCATGAGCGTTAATGATATTTGATGTTTTCCTAAAGTCTGTTCCTGCAGGCTAGTGTGTAGATGCAAACTCCAGCTTCCATCAAAAAAAATGTTCTAGCCTTTATGGTTAGAGATAAAACATGAAAACATGAGCCAACTAAACCCTAGAGTATCAAAAACCAGAAGGCAAATAAGCAGAGCCCCAACATTATTTATTTATTTTTTAAAGATTTGGCAAGCATCAGGCTAATCTTTTGATATTTGATGGACCACTTTATGCTTTTTAAACACCTGTAGTTAGCAATATTGAACTGGCACAGTATGAAACAGAAGAGCATTCCAAATATCATTGTACCCAATCCTGATTTTGCAAGTCGATAAACACCATCCAGTGGGAGCTTACGGCATTGTGCAAGTTTGAACCTTTATTTAATAGATGCAGTTTAATATTAATTATTTATTAAAATACAGCATTAAATATTCCTTTTTTCCCCTGTATAAAATTAAAGTAGTCCTTGTAATATGAAACCGGAGCACAGCTCTCTAATTTAGCACAGCATACAATTATGGAGTTAAGCACGTGTGAAAATGCTGAATCAGGTTTTTTCTTCTGAGTCTGCTGAGAAATAGGGAGGAATTTCAAGATTACTTTAAGTTCCATTTTATTATTCATTTAAGAATAAACCCAAATTAAAAAGGACAGTGGGGTCCAAAAATGTTGGAGACACAGATCTTCAAAGCCTGTGACTCATTTTATTGCATGTGAGACATCGCCAAGCTCAGAATACATCCATAAAAATAATTATGAAATAATTTTCTGTATGTGGATTCCAATTTGTGCAAATAATGATGTAACAGTTGTAACAGATTTGGTTTTCTGAGTCTTGTTGACCTGGTAGAATATGGCTCATTTTCCTCCAGGATCATTGCAGGAATCTCAGCTAAAACCTTACATCTGCCAGCATACAGGATTAGACAAATTGGCAGGTGGTAATAGATTCAGAAGTTAAAAGGAAACAAACTGAGCAGCAGGATAAAATCAGGGCAAAGTAATTAACATTCTGTTTATATTTTCAAAGAAGAAACAACAGGAAAAGAACAGATGCCGGTTCAGATTTGTGGACACTCCCAGGAATTTTTTGCTTTAGGTAAAACAGTAAGAACTGCCCAGAAGCTGTGGGACTCAACTGGCCATTCGTGAAAGAGGTCAAATAGCACTGAGAAGCAAGAGGCAGGGAAGGGTGTCATTTAATACACATGGTTGCCTCCTGCACAGAACTGCTTCTCAGCTCCAGATGTGCTTGTGGAAAAAAAAAATTACCAAGGAGCAACTAGAATTTAGAAATTATAATATAAATTAAAAGTGATATCAGAGCTATTGGGAGTTTGTTTAATAAAGCAGATTTTAGTCTGGCATCATACCTTAACACACCCGAAGATATATAGTCAGCCCAAGAGCTACAGGGAAGAGCAGAATAATCATGCAGCAATCAGTCATTTTTGAAAATACCACATGGGGCATATGGCAGAGATCTGAAATTACTCTGTCTGCAGTACACACTGTTCTTTTAAAGGCTGATTCAGAAGTCAGTTTGATGGGAAGGGGATTGGGTTGATATCAAAATATGTAAGGTCTTGAGGAAAGAGAAACCAGGTATAAAATGCTGGCCCCAGTGAAGGCTATTGCTGAACTCCCAACTGTCCAACATGGACCAGTTCATTAGTGATTAAGTACCCCTGCAGCTTTGCAGAAGACAAATTTAATGTCACCCTGTTGGCCATGGGCTTGATCTAGGGACTGTTGAGGTCTTTGTAAGATTATTTCAATAAACTCAGTGAGCATTAAGGCATAGCCCTGTTCATGGGGCCTGTAGCCTTTCACCTCTAGTGAGCACAAGAAATACATATGCATCTGGTTTTCACTTCTACACAATATTAAAATAATATTGCCAATTTGTTTAAATGTTATCAGTAGTTTTATTTAAGCCATTTCTCAAATACATTGCCATTGCTTAAATACGTTGCAATTGCATCTGAATAACAGAGTTGAGGTGGTTTCATGCAGAGAGAAAGGTAAATTCTCATGGCTTTTGTCCTGTGTAGCTATTTTCTACTAAAGCAGAATTGTCTTCCATTCTAGTGGGGAAAAATAATAGAAGATTAGATGTCAGTAAAAGAAATGTTGAGGCAAAACACTTTCCAGAATTTTCTGCAGACTCAAAAGGTCAGAATTTAACCTCTAATTTCACATATATTTAGACTGAAGCAGTGAACAAAAGTACTGTGACACAGACTTTCAGTGAGGTGTCTGGTCAAACACCAGGTAGGGCATAAGGCATTTGTCTGGATAAAGCACAACTATGGAACCTGAGAGAGATGTTCAATACCAATTTTTGACATCACTTTTCTTGGTTAAAGTCATTAGCCAGTCTGAAACCAACCTTTCACTGGAAAAATGTGGATCCTATTGCCCTATTGCATGTTGAGTTAAATATCACATCATCCTTAGCGTTTGTAAATGCTTTGTAATCATTCAGTGTGTGATCATAACAAATTGTAAAGTAAAACATAATCCAAATACAAGGTGAGAAAAGTCAAAGCCTTTCACTCAGGAACATCCAACATGGGTCACTGGGAATAAAATTTTAATTCCAGCATATTTCAAACATTCATGCAATGCTGCTGTTAGGCCATCTTGAGTTTTTTACAACAAATTTAATCTACTTGCAATGGATTGTAGCATGGTGCTATAAGGTCGTCTTGTCTGAAGAGGGACCTGTTGATTTCCATGTATATTAATCTGGAGTAGCATTCATGGCAAGGGTTCACTTTACTTGGTTATTAAGGCAGCAGTGTTTGTTTGCTGTTGTCTTTCTGTGTTTTTGTCTATGTTAGGTGGTAAAATACATAAAATATTTCAGGACTAGAACTTTTAGCTATATACTCTAAAGTTTTACTTATAATATTTTATATAAGGCTGAACACTGATTTTTAAAAGTATTAAATTTTTCATTTTATTTTTAAAAATATGGAATATAAAGGGAGATTAAAAGTAAGTTTCATTTGTACAATTGATTTTAATCTATTGTTTCTCTATGGTGCTTTTGCAGAGAGTGCAAATATATACATTTTGCATATTATATTCTTCCACTGTGTGGGTACCACTGTGTGGGTACATAGGGAGAAGAAAGTGGGGAATAGAGGGTGGATTTACATTTCCTTCTCTTTATTTTGACGAGTCTATCAATTTCTTTTTAGCTGCAGTGTGCATAACTCTACGCCCTATAAAGTCATAAACATTTTGCTGAAATCAAATTTTGCTTTGTGTAGTATACTAAATTTAGAAAGACAGTAATCTTTCTTTCACTAACTCAGTTCTTTCTAACCCAGTGACCCAGATCCCAGTGAGTTTTCTTGAGTTCAGAAGTACTATTTCACAGAAAACTGTACATTTGTGCTAATTCTACCTTTTATTTATTAGTTTCCTTGGGGAAGATATTTTCGTCTGCTTGTTTACATATTCTTTCTGTTAGTTTGCTTCTGTTCTAAAGCACAAGTAAAATAATAATAATTCCTGGATTATCAACGTGCCTTAGCTGACTTGTCATCTTCCTTCTACTAAACTTTTCAAAGGAATTTTAAAATAAAAAATTGTATTGAAAGATGAAGTATTAGGGCATTATCCTATGGCATAAGCAGCAGATTTAAAAGATATTTACCCAACTTAAGTAGGCAGTGTAACAGCAGCCAGAAGATATTTCACTCTGTAAATTGGAAGGAAATCAGTGGAAGCTAATTGATTTATAAAATAAATTATTATAATGATTATAAATAAATTATGAGCAGATATACCGGAGCTTGTAAATAAATCCCATATCCCTCTAGATAGTTCTAACTGGCTCATCTTAGGAATCTATGTATCAGCCAACAAGAGTAAGGATGCTGTAACATTAGATGGAAGGAAATCACCTGATCTTCTTGGCACTTACCAAATGTTATTTAAATTATGGAAACGAAATTTCAGCACAGACAGGACTGTACTTCGTGCAGTGACGAAATTCTCAATATGCCATTCCAAAAAGATGCATTTTCCATGTCCAGGGAAGCTGCAATTGGCCTCCATCTCGCTGGAGGTCAGGAAATCTAAAGCTCAGGGAAATACTACAAAGCAGTTTTGTATTGAATCAACCTTCCATGGAAAGTTGAAACGGTAGGTGGTATCAGGGAGATTTGAAACCCCCTTTGAATCAGATGTTACTGTATTCATTTGCTGAACAAATTTTCACCAGTTTATCTGGAATTCTATGTATTGATTTAAGTCATGCTTCAGTAAATGTTCAACATTACTTCAATGGATGAGTGAGTTTACATTTATGGTTGCTCAGTTTAGTAGCAGGCAGTGCTTCTAATCCCTGTGGAGCTGCTATTAGCCATTGGTTGACCTGAAATTCACATGAGTTGGCTTTAATTCAGAGCTTGGTTTGCTCTGCATGGTTTGCTGCTTTGGGGTGGTTTTTGACCAGTGACTTTAGCCAGTTTTTCTCGAGTTTTTCTTCTTATTCTTGAGAATATGTTTTTAACAAAGGAGAACAGATTACTTCATAATGACTGCCAGCTTGTCGAAATAGTATTTAAAGAAGCTTTTCTGACATAAATAGACTGGACTCTTCAGACTCACAAGGTCTTACTAGAATGAAGCTTCACTATTTCTGTATGATTTCTGTTTTGAAACTACTAACAATTGTCAGGATGAGGATCTGAGAAAAAAGCAATGGGAAAACAAGCATGATCATATATTTGAATAAAAATAACAGGAGATACTCATGCATGGAGACCACAATGTCCAATGCCAGTGATAGCTTTCTCATTTATGTTCTTTTGTCATTGGACTCTAGAAGACAAAGCCAACACAGCTCTTCAGAAGAAACCCTCTCTAAATCCCTGAGCTGCACTGACTGTATCTCACGTTTGAGTTTTCCCCTCTATGAGGGCATTCCTCTTTTCGCCTTATGCAGTTATTGTAGCTGAAAGTTTGCTAACTGGGAATCTGAGGTAACTGGAAATTAACAATGATTTTGAAAGAAAAATGAGATTAAAATGAAAGGAATTTTTTTCCTAACATATATAGGGTTCCTTCCCTGTGAGGCCTTCTTAGCTTAATGACAGGCATATCTTACATCTTTTGAAATCCTCTACTTTTTTCCATTAATCCTTGTAGTCAGCCTCTTGCTTTTTCAGGGATATCTGGATAGCAATCCCTTTTCTGGCCTCTGGGTGTCTTAGTACCCTTAATGGATTGGTACATATACAGGTTTATCTCCTCCAGTGGTTTTCAGTAGCTATACCCAAATTTTCAAAGCCTTTGTAGTGAGGAAATGTTATGATTTGCTATTCTATCTGCAGGATTGATCACCAGACCCTTTAGTCATGATCAGTAAGTGCCTTTTAAAAATTTAACTGCTTAGCTGAGACATAACTTGTTGCAGACCATGACTCCTCATCTTTGTCTCAGGTGTTTCCAAGCCATGTCTACTCCTAAACTGGTTTTCCATCTCAAAAGATAATTGAATTATGCACCAACTCTAAAGCCTGTATTTGCAGTCAAGAAACCATCAGGTAATGACTGACAAATATGCTGCTGCACTGTTAACTGCATGCAAAGCCCTCTCCAGCCAAATGAGAACAACAGCAGAGATGGGAACTCACTGTAGTGGGATGACCTTTGAAATTTAATTGAGACCATTTGTGTGAGTGATATGGAACCTTACTCTCACCTTATCTTAGCTCCCACATACACCAGCTCTCTATGGGCATTCTTTGCTCTTCCCTGTTTCCCACCTTCCAGACTCCCATCCCAATCTTTACTAGATGTCCATATACCCAGGACCCGGCCCTCAGGGCTCTTTTCTGCTTGTTGCTAGCTATGACATGTTTGGTATTGCTTGCCTGTTTATGATACTACTTTCCAGCACTCCTTGGATGATTATACTGGTTTTTGTGCTTACTGTCTTTACACTTTGGCCAGAGTGGTAGTGAGGGCTAGGGACAGCAAGAGGGTGACCAGAGAGGGAAGCAAGAGAGTACTTTCTGTATGGCCTCTAAAATGAACTTATTTTGTTCTTTGCTTATGAGGAATAGTCTAAGTGTCTGTACAGTGTAACTAGCTTCCAAAGTTACTGGAGGGGCCATTTCACATGTTTTTAATAATGTGTGCTAGTTTTGGTAGGGATCGAGTTAATTTTCTTCATCAAAAGACCTTACAAATTTAATGTGACCTTTTCTTTAGTATCATTTGGGGCCTGGCAGTCCAACTTTTGATTGGACTGCAGAAGAGTTGAATTTTATGTTAGAAAAATGTATCTCTGTCTGTAGCTTGCAGAAGAGTATCTGTAAACTGTGTGCAGTCCTCAGTAAAGGAAATTTTCTTTTTTGTACGCTATGTTTAACAAGCAAACACATTTCCTCCACTTCTCTAACAAGGAAATACTGCTGCTGAGCTGAAAGTCTGTGATATTTTCTGGAATAGGGAATATTTCTCTATGCTTGTATTGCAGATTTCTTTGTATTTATCTTTTCAAAAACTATTGGTGATGGGACAAAACTGTGATTTGCAACACTTTTTAGCTCTAGAAGATCCTAGTCTGTATTCTTCATGTGTGAAAGACTCACTAGCTGGCACTACAAGGGCAGAATCTTAATGTACTTCTACAGGTTTCTTCTGTACCGCATTGGCTTGCTGTGGTCTCTGCCTTTTATACCAGCTAATCAAGGTCCACAGGGACTGAAGATGGGTAAGTAGCTATTCCACTTATCATGTACATGTCATAGAGAAAGATACATGGCTACTCACCATGGAGATGGACAGGAAATAACAGTGAGGGGGAAGATCTTTACCTCATTAGTAACATTACATTTCCTATAGAGCGTATTTTTAATATATTAAAAGTTAATAAGACAGTGTTAGCTTTCAAGATTTAAAAAGAGATGTGATCATAGTTAGATGCCTCTACAGGTTCAGAAATATTACAAAGATATTTAAAACGTATCCAGAACTCTTTCCTTCATATTCTTTATATGTCAAATAGTAATTTTTTGTTCCTTGTTTAAATTACTTAGGGCTGCAGATCCTAAAGAAAATTAATTTCCATACGAAAATTAATGCTTCACATTCTATTGGTTATTACAGTTGTACTTGGACACCCTGGTCTTACCTGGGGCTTTGGGTTAGCACTTGGGCTAGTACAACGTGCATAGCAGGATCGCTTCTGCTAAAAGAAATTGAAATGTGTCTTGATGAGACCCACAGAAGTCCTAATGCATCCCTTTTACAGATCAGGAGTTGATAGATGAAATTATGCACTAAGTTAGTAACCAAGATACAATAGAAGTGAATAAAATCTTTATTAGGAAGGGCTCTGTTTATTGTTCCTATAATTAATGTGTATGTTTTGCAGTGGGCACACTGTCAGCCAAAGCTAAGTTTAACATGCACATAAAAGGTACTTTGTTGGCATGTTTTCCTTGCCATTTTATCAAAATTACTGTAGCTCAGCTGCCATGGCTTCAAGTTGCTTCTTCCATATGTGAACAAAGTGCTGCTTGTAAGGACAGATAAGAACCAAGAATACATTTGGCACTATATAAATAAAACTCTTATAAATAACTCTTTTGCATTCTTCTCTCAAGTTTACACATATACCTGGATGGCATTCTGCTTAACATATATATTTTCTCTTTTGTTTAGAGAAAATACAGAGAGGAGAACTTTTCAATTAACAGCACATACTCCAAGAGTTATAAAGGTCAGTGACTTCTCAGGAAGATTTGGAACTCTTGTAAAATGCTTCCATGTATTTATGTATCTGGAAATATGAAGCAAAAGCCAGAATAACAGTGATGTTGAGAAAGTGGATCTCTCAGAGAGTGAAAATCTAAGTCTCAAGACAAGCCCTGTCTGGTAGACTCAGAGCCTTAAGTAAAACATTGATTGCACTGCAGTCTTCCTCTGTGCCAAAGGTAATTTTTGGGGAAGTTTTCAAGGAAAATCCAGCAAGGTGCAATGCCATTTGTGTTATATTCAGACTGATCAGCTGACGCTCTTTATTTTTGTCAGCTTTCAGCAGTAAACACACTTCTTGAAACCAGCTGAACTATGCTCCTCGCATGGCACTTAACTGTCCAGTAGGCAGCTGTAATTACTGTGAGGGAGGAGAAGATGATTATATTCTCTAACTGTCTCTCTTGCATAAAACATTGAGTAGAGACTGTTATATTTGTAGTTAGGTGGGTGATTTTAGATAGCTGGGCATTGAGGCCAAAGACCCAATTTCTGCAGAACTTCAGTAGACAGATTAAGTCCTCTGATCAGATTTCTTGTGGGACTTAAGATATTTATTGTAGCCTAATTTGATGCTACCTTCACTGTTTTCTGATAAATAAAGAAACTTTTGATTAGACTGCAATGTTTTTAATAGTGAACAGGTTATGCAATACCTATGAGGTATACAAAGATAGTAATTTAACCTTTTCTTCTCAGAGCTGACATGATCTCTTGCCTTATTTTCACACTGTTCACTGGAAGATGTGCTTGCGACAGACTAGAAGAGGCTGTGTCAGTTTTGAAACATTTGTACTAGGCTAAGCACTTTGAATCCTGAGAATGTGAGATACACACAGAGTAGTTTTTCACAAACACAAGCATTTCAGTAGGTTATTTTCCTTTTTTTAATTTTATTTTTTTACTTTATTTGTCATGACTGTATTGGTCTGCATAAAAAAGCAGAAGTAGTTGGAATGTTTGTTTTATCACCAGGTTTATATAACTTTTGCTATAAAGCCCTTTTCCCCCCTTTTTTAAGGTTCCAAGAGAGCACAATTGATTAGACACATATTTTCTGCCTTATACAACAGATCGCACCCAGCTGCACAGCTTTTCTCAGGTAAGTGAACTATTATATATTCCCCTTTCTTTTCCCTTGCCCATCTCCCTTAACTAATAAGGAAAACCAGACTTCTATCTGTATGAGGCTTGGTTTAAAGTCTGTGCATAAGTCCATGGAAAATACATCTCTAGTTACAAGGCTTTATCCTCTGGGGCTAGACAGCACAGATAGCTCTAATAATGAATTTGAAATAGGATTTTCTTACTACACTGAAAAAAAAATATAAAAATTCCTCAGACTCAAAGATAAATCAAAGGCCAGTGGCACCCTGGTGCACCAGACAGCCTGTTGGCAGCCCAGTCACATGAGAGCCTCAGAGGTCACTACCTCAGTATCAGCAGAGCTGGTTGTAGAGGTCACTGTGGAGTTTCACATCACAGCTAAATCAGAATTCTTAATAACCTGGCACCCAAATTTCACATGCTGCCAGCCTCAGTCCTTGTGTGAGTCTTCCTTTCACTTCTTTGGAAGCTGGTTCTTTGAGTTCTAAAACATGCACATACATTCCTGTTTTGACATCCACCCCCAAATTAATTTAGAACCAACATTAAGAGACTCTTCTAAGTTTGCTGGTGTACAGGTAGGTGAATTTTATTGCAAAAAAGCATGCTGCCCTCACAGCAGATACTCTGAAATAAGGAAGGATTAACTACAGTGAGATTCTCATTAGTTATGTGCTCTCTCTTTCTTCCAGTCTATGGTACAACACGGGCCATTACAGAATTTTTTTCAGATTTTTAAATCATTAACTGTTTTTGAGTAAAGTATCTGCTTTGCATGGGGTTATTTTTCTTTTAAATTTTTTAGGATGCTTTGATTTCTTGTGGGGGAATGGAAATGTAGGTCAGATGCTTGAACCAATTCCCACACATATTCCCCTTTCTTCCCACCTACAAATTTGGTTTTTGAGAAGTCACAATAGCGTTTTCTGAAATTTTGGATTTGTGTCTCATGTCCCAGTTCTGATATAAAAAAAATCTCCCCAGCCAGTCCATATCTCTCAGATGTCTCTGAAGAAAAAAAGGCTGGAGTGATGGCCAGTCCTTACTGCTAAAGGAGACTGTGGTGCACTGTGGAGATGTAGTTCGACAGGAATGTTCAATCTATAAAGGAGATCAGGAGCCAAGAAATACTTGAATACAGCTCCCACGGCTAAGCAGGGCTCAGAGCACCTCACTTAATCTACAGTGTGACCACTCCCCATCTGTAAATTGACATATACTTCCTTGTTTCACAAAGGCTTCAAGAGGATAAAAATCTGTGAAAGTTGTGAGATTCTCAGATACTGTGATAAGTCCCAGGATAAGCAAATATTGAATGCAAAACAGCACCCTACATGGTACATATTCAAGGGCATGTGGAATGAATTAGAAAGATGAAGAAAGGGAGCAGAACAGTGAGAATTGGAAGAAGCAGAAGGGAGGAAGGACAGACAGTAACAGTGCAATTCAGGCAGCATGACTGGAAGCTATGGGAGAGTTACACAGAGTCCTAGCACACTTCTGAGTTCATGTCGCAATCTTCTAAGTGTATCTAAAGCAAACTGAGCCAACCACTTGCTAAACAGACTTTTTTGCAAAATTCTAATATTGACATTTTTGTGAGGTAGCCAAGAGTAACTCCCAAAGAAGGGATCTTGCTGAGCTCATTTAGAGCAAGAGTGGATATATTAAATCTAGGTTTTATTTGATACATCATAATAGTATTGGGGAGTGGGGGTGGGAGGGGCAGCAACAGGTTAAAAAAATTAATTTTCTGTACTGTGACCTATTTTCTCTGCCAGTAGTGTGAAGGAAAAGAGAAAGTCTGGATATATACACATGCACTTGTGTAAATAAACAGGGAATAAGGCTGTACATCCTCTCTTAGCTGCTGTTTCCCATCCTTTTTTGGGGGGTGAGAGTGCATATTATGAAAATGTGTATTGCATACTGGGAACAGTTTAATGGATTACTTTTCTGACAACAGAATATAAAAGATTAAACATTCACTAATTAAAAAAAGTTTTTTTAAAACTGAAGGTTAAGCAATGTGGATAGATAAGATACAAACTGCTGCTGGTTTTTTTAATAACTAGAATTTGGTCAATAAGGAAAAGCTATGTGGCATGCAAAAAAGAAGGGACAAAATTCAGAGGAGAAAATGTAGGATACATATAGAGAAAGCTCTCAAGACAGTGATGTCAGGTAGATGGTTTTATCTTCCTACTGGAATGGGTGTTGGAATGAAGAGTTTATGTCCCTTTTGTTCCAGAACATACTGGATGAGATACATTCTGTGCAGAAGGAGATAACTCCCAGCTAAGCTTTCCAAAAAGGATTTAAGTGTTGCACAGTAATTTATAGTGGCTTTCTGTACTAGCGGTTGTCAAAATTGCCACTGGTCATACCAATGACAAGACTCCACTTGACTGCAGTGAAACAACAGTGGCTGCAAATTAGGTGTACTGATGTTACGAAACATCTCTCAGCAGCAGGGAGCCAAATGGCTTAATGTTAAATGGAAGAACACGACACAAATGATTTCTCATGATTTGCTGAGGAAAGGCTCGACTTGGAGTTGCTCTGAGGTATCTAACGCTCATGGAGTTGCTCTAAGGTATCTAACACTCGTGCCATTTCAAGTACCCTGGGCTGCCGTAAGAGCAGAGGAGTTGTTTCTTGTTCTTTGCACTGATACACTTTCTACTAGCAAAAAAAAAAAAAGCTATTAAAAAATTAACTGGCTGAGGTATTTGGTTGTGTCTCACTTTGCATGTACATGCATTGTAGGCATTTTCCTCTCCACAAACCCCAAAATCTCATTGATATTTATAATATTCAGAAATAAATTTTAAAATGCTATTGAGGTGACATTTGAAATCATATTAGGCACCTCATCTGCCTTATTTGTGTGTCTAGATACCATTTAAAATCTGACACTAGAAGCCTTTGTGACTCTTAAAACACAAGTTCAAGAATGATGTATTTTTTTGTAGTCTGATCTTCATGAAAAGTATAATATTTTAAAATCCTATAGGGAGAATCATTAAGAAAAATTCAAACCACAACTGAAAATAGTGACAAAAGGGGAAGGTTCAACCTTGTATTACATTTAGAAAATTCTTTCTCACAGTCACCAAGCAAGGTAGATTTTGGTCGGCAAGATCCTCAGTCCACTGAAATTGGTAGAAGTACTCTCATTGATTTCAGTGGACTTCACATCACACCCTTCACTGAAGTATACTCTGATAGATTTACATGCTCTGTTTACTGCATTTTATTTGCTTGAACGTGAAAACTAATGCAAGTGTCAAGAGAAAACCAGCAAAAAATTAAACAGGTGATAGAGACCTGCTGAACAATTGACGAAGGAGGTAGCAAAGTACCCACAGGGATTTGGGAGGGAAAATGCAGATGTTATTGGAATAAACTTGTTTAAAATAATGAAATGTATCAAGGTATGATTCAGATGTCCAGAATGCCACTGATCATAGATAAATTCCAAAACACAGCATTCTAGATTTTGTCATCAAAATCCTTCAATATAGACGTGTATACCTTCTGAAGGGTATGACGTATTTTCTCAATACATGAAGGAAATACAATAAGGGATATACCTTCCTGTATTCTTTAAGTAGGCTTTAGTTTAAGAAGATTGGTATACAGAACTAAGTTAACCTCACACCTTATTTTCCCCACATCTGTTTTGCATAGTGGTTTTAACTGTAGGATTCCCCCTTTCCTCCTGCAGCAGGCTGTGGAAGATCACTGCCATCTACAGATTGGAGATAGTATCACTAATGTTAAATTGCTGGAGCAGTTTATCTCATGTTGGAACATTTTTCTCTCTTTGCCTTGAGCATGTATCTTCTCAAGCCCTCTACCCCCTTTAAAAAGAAACCCCACGGGGTCTTCCAACACACCCTATTGTCTCTGTAGCACCCTGATCATAATCACCCTCCATAAAGGAAAAGCACAATATTTGGAGGATCTTAGAAGCCCTGTAATATTTTAAGTCAAAGTTGAAAGGAAAAAAAAATAGTATTCACAAATATGCTCTCTGTTACCTAATATATATGTCAAAATTCAGTGTACATGTCAAAATTATAAATGGCTTCTTACAGATTTCTCAGCAGCTAAGAAAAATAACAAGTGCCTGACATCTGTATAGATGGATTGAGTAAGTGGGTACCTCTTTCCATATATCAGTGCCTAGGTCATATTTGCAAGATTTGAAAGACAAGAAAGTATGGCACTGTAGGAAGCGCAGAGCTGTAGTTTAAGCTCAATTTAATTCCCATCTTTTATTTTCTTCCTCCAAAGAAGGGAGTAAAACCAAAATCCAACAAAGCTTCATGCTATTTTTCTTCATTGAAGAAGAACCACCCATTGGCACCATATAGAAACCCAGTATGTTTAACATAACTTTAAAAAGGAAAAATAATAAAAGTCAAAATTTCTCTCCTGTATCTTCCATGTTCAGATAGAATTTTTTTAATTGTTCCGAATGCTTTTATCTAACAAGTCAGACCTCAGTTATTAATATATAACAGCTGTCAGTATTTTTTAATCTCTTCCAATGTATGCTGTTTCACTAAATCCTTGAAATCAGTGCATATCTGACACCATTTAAAATTATTAGAATTACAGATTGAGTGAATTAAAAGTAGTTCAGTGTCTACATTAAGGTTAATGGATTTGTCACCTTGCATACAATGTCTAACCTGTTATACTTAACAAAGTAAAGAAACTGATAGGCAGGCAGGACCAAAAAGAAGCTACGAGGACAGGACTGATTTCCCACTGGTGTATGTAAGTGTAGGGTTGGGCTCACTTAAATTATTTTTAAATATGACTTGAAAAATTAAGTCTGCCAGAGATCACACAACAGGAGTAGCTAGTTTAAAAAGGAAAAAAAAAAGGGTGGGGGTGTAAGTTAAATGAGTAAAGCAATCTGTAACTGCAGGGGATTTCAGGTACTGTCTGCCCAAATATTCTTCATGCACTGGAAACTTGCTTCTTACTTGCTTCCCCAGGTGAGAGAATTTCCCTGGCTTGTTTTCCCTGCTGTCTGTATATCATGCTAGCAGCCAGAGTAGAATTTTGCTTTGATTTGGGAGTCCATTACACCATGATAATATGATTGCTTCAAGGAACATGTTCTGGTACGTATGACATGCTTTTACCTGTACTAGCAACACAAAACAACTGTTAAGCCTATTGCTGCAGAAGTTCAAGCAATAAAAGCATCTGGTTTGATCGTAGGGAACAAGAGGTCTCTGACCCTGAAAACCTTTGCCATCGTTGTTTTGAAGGATCAGTTTCCACTTTAAAATTCTGTGCCCACTGAATTGCAGAAGAATATACTCCTGGCTTCCTTAAAATCTTTCAAAAACTCAAACCTCAGTTCACAAGAGCAGCTTTCAAAAAATACAGTCTGAAAATCTGAGCCCCACTGAAGTCACTGGAAAAAGTCCTGTCAGCTTCAGAAAGGTCAGAATTTGATTCACAGTATTGATTCAGCTGTTACCTTTAAATACAACAGTTTTCATGTTGTTACTACCCAACGTCAATGTCAGGTTTGTTTATTATTTTAAACTACATGATTTCTTTAGAAAAGTAAATATCTGAGTACCTTTGCATTTCAGTGGGCAAGGTAGGAAGTCTGTCAGGAGGCAGGTCTGTATTTCACACATTTTTAACATAGAATTAACTGAAATAGTTATCTGGTAACTATATAGCATGAGAGCTGTGCTTTCTTGCCCTATTGCTCTCAAAGGGCATTTCTGTACATAGCCAGGAGGTGGCATTCATGGTTAACTGTTACAGGAATTGATGCAGGTTATTTCTCCTTTGCATTGGAGGGGAGGGGAGAAAAAGGTTTTTCAGTACAGTGGCAGTTACTCAATTAACCATGTTGCTTAAACTAATGCAATAAATATGGTTTATGTATGCTCTCTTTTACAAGGAGTGGCAGAGTTACCCAGCAGTAGACATTAATCATCATGACAAGACAGCAGGGCAACTTGGCAAGTTGCATTCACCTTCCTGTGGAGTATTTGATAGCAAAAGTCCTTGTCTTCGGTTATGTCATTTTATTCCTCCAAATAAGCCAGCTTCCACTATAATACCCTCTTATCAGAACAGTTAGGAGATTCAAGGAAAAAGAAAATTAATTTTATCCAGTCAATGAATCTTAATCAGGTTTTTCGAAGTCTGATCATTGCCATTTGTGATCCAGTCGGTCTATGGAGTATTGCCACATTTAACATCTGTGTCACATCATGCCTTTCCTGTTGCCTCATTGATCAACAGACAACATGAGATGATTCCCAGATGTTCAAACATGACAGATCCCAAAAGACCGATTAAATTACACCAAAAGCAAAACAACATCCATGCTTTAAAAGTGTTGTTAAAATCAGGTATGTCTGAATATTCACAAACTTGCTACAGGATACTTACTGATATTCAAATCAGCCACATTCTTTGAAATGTGTTACTACATTGTGTAAGGACACTTGGTCACAAAGTTGATGTGACTTTCTGTCCTGTAATACGAAGCAAGTTAAAAGAGAGTTAGACATAGATAAACTACTGCACCTTTTTTACTTTTATTTTTTTACTATTTGTCTCCTATTACATAAATCCGTGTTCTTTCAGAAATTTACTCAAGATTTCTTGCTGATTCTATGTTTTTCCCCAATAAAGCTCAATAAATTATTATTGAAGAAGCTTGTGCATTGCATTCTCTAAGCAAGGCAAGGTGGCAGGAGTTGTTCTTCAGTGTGTCCTTTTCCCACTGAAAAGGATTAAAGTTTTGTTCTATAACTGAAAAACAGGTAGTGAAATTCTAGATTTGATTTCAAACAGTAAATGTGATCCAATTACAACATTCTGCTTCAAAACAGTCTGCACTATTTGTGATACAGTAGTTTTAATGGGAAGATGAATATCCCTTATACCATCACTCTTCCAGCAACATTTCAATTTCTAATTTGTTGAGATCTCTAATTTGTTGAGATCTGTGGCCTTGCCATCAATGAGAATGTCATCATTTGTGATGAACACAGCCAGGTATGAGCAGAAAGTCGTCGCTCTATTTTGTCACCAGTGAAATAGCAGTGTGGAACTCAGGTGAATTTTTTTTTTAAGTCAGAGCAACATTTCTGCACATTGACTCATTTTAAGTTACAGTTTATTTTTCCTTACTCTAACAAGAAGGAATGTAACTGCTTTAGAAAGGCCAGAAGAAAGAGGGATGTTCCTTATGTGATTATTTTTGATACACCAACACTTGGTTTTAACCTTAACCTATATAAGTTTTCAAAATAGGTTGATTTTTCTTTCCGAAAAAGAGTTTAAAAATTTTTGTTTCAGAGATGGCTACATATTTCTTTATGGTATTTTCAAGAGAAAACCTTTGTTTTTTCTTAGCTTTGATGATAAAATTTGTTGGATCCATTCCACAACACAAATTTTTCTCATGGGTTTGCTACCACCTTGCTGCTGTACACCCCTCCCTAGCTGGGCTCCTGCTTAGACTGCATCTCCCACAGTGCCATACCCTACTCCCCTGACCAAATCCGTGCGGGGAGACCCACCTTGGCATGCACTTGACCACACATCATTAGGGAAGATTAGTCCCATTGGGAATACGGCCTGAAAGGGAGGATCAAGCAGGCAAAACAGCTGCTTGTGTGAAGTAATGCTGCTGCACTGAAAGCAAAGAGATCTGAAGTTAAAATGGAAGTTTTTTTCTCATTTAGTCAGAAACCAAAAATAAATGCCACTTAGGACAAACAGACCTTTCAGAAAGAAAATGTGTTTGTTTTGGTTTTTTTTCAGTGGTTTATCAAGTTAGAAATCTCAAGCATGTGAAAATAAAAATGCCCTGGGTATCTAGGATTAGTACTAACACTCTATTATTTCCAGATTCGTCTCCACTGTGAAGCAATTTTGGACATTCACAACTTTATTCTAATTTATACATGTAACTCATTTTTGTTGAATGGTCTATAGCTGTCTGTGAGCACTAAGTGCCTAGCTATAGGTTAATGGCAAACACTAACACTAACACAGGCACCTAGAAGTTACAAGATCTCCAAGCAGGAGCTGTGTAGGAATCCATCCCCTAGTGTAATCTGCAAGATTAGAATTGCAAACTTTTTATAAACTGCAGTGTGACAGCGCTGCATATGCAAAATGCAGGTTGTTGGTAGTTACGGTATACACACATCTAACTGTTCATCAAAAATGTTTGTATGTCTTTTCAAAAGAAATATGTGATTAGAACCATATTTATTAATTAATGGCCTAAAAAGCCCTAACAAGCTTTTGTTTTGTTGTTGGCACTTGCAGAACAACAGCCAGAGACTTAGGAAAGTAAGTGAGGATAGAAAGTGTCTGCAGGATCATGGAGAAGCACGTGGAATACAAACACAGGAAGGAGACGAGAAGAGAAGCAAAGATCTGGATAAGTAAAGCAACACATATGGAAAGTCAGCTTGAGAAGAGCAATCACATATGCCAAAAATAATTCACTAGCTACATTTAGTTAGAAGATCTGGGGAGCAGACATAAGCATCCTAAACAAATGAAGTAGGTTAGCCAGAGTGTCTACCGGCCCCAGGGTCACATATTCCTGCTCTAACTGCCAGCAGCGTCCGAGTGGAATGGGGAGCTTTCCAAGTGCTGGCTGTGTAAAGAAGACTGACTGTTCTTTTCCCTTTTGTATGAAATGTATACTGCAATGCAAAGCTGTGTCAGAAGTACCTGGGCTAGTTTATCTGCACTGAAAGTGCTGAGGTGCAGAATTGCATGTTTGTATTCTAGAAGAAAAACTATAGAGTTAGCCTGCTCCTGTAAATGAACATACTTTCATATCACCAACTTAAAAAAAATAATTAAAATAGTTGTTTTGTTTGAGTATATAGAAATAGTGCTAAAACTGGCTCATGGCATGGGCATTATTTGGGACAGGAATCTTTTCCTTGTTATAGGGGTAGTTTGTTGCTGGCATCATTTTCATGGTGTCAGTTCTCAGGTTTGTCCTGCAATGTTAAATGTGGGAGCTGATACCAGAAAAATAGTAAGTATTGTAGCCCTTTGGATTTCACTCTGGAGTACTATGTTACACATTACTTTATTTACTCAATACTCAAGTATCACTAGCACATCTGATTCAATAATCACAGAATCATAGAATCACAGGGTTTGGAAGAGAGATCTTCGGGTTCAACATGTTGGAGCCATCATCCATTGTACTTTAAGATTTCCTGAGTAGAGGGATTATAATAGTTGTTTAAGTACCCAGACATCTAGAACTTTTGCCTGAAAGCCCCATCCTTCCCAGACTGTGAAGCACTTTTCACTATGCCCATGTTGTACTGTGGCCTACCCCATCTTCTGCTTGTAATGGTTATTTTTAATAGAAGCCCTTTTTCCATCATGTCAGTATTTATCTGAACCACTTCCCATAATTTTTGTAGTGTTTCTAAATTCCTTCATTTTACAGACTGAATTCATAACTTTTCATAAAACTTAAAGAATACCATCCAGGAAATCACAGTCCTTTTTTTTCCATGAGATATAACTACGCCTGTGACTACAGAGCTCTTAGATATTGCTTAGCCAACACGTTTTACCAGCTACCAGATTAAAATTTTTGCTTATATCTGAACTGAATACCAGTCTCTTTTTCATGGCATCTCTACCAAACCATTTACACCTGGACCTTTCAGCTGGCCCACTAATTAGGTTTTCACCTTGTCTGTATTATTGAGCAATTAGGCTATGCCATTGGATTTCCACAGGGCATTTCTCAGTGAAGTCTTGTACCACTGCAGTAGATAGAACATGGCTGCTGCCCTCCGGATACAAGCAGAAGGAAAAAAAAAAAGGAAGTTGCAGACATGTAGCCTTACTCAAGTTCTTTATCTAATCCAGTTTTACAGCTAACAGCCACAATGACTCCATAATCCATCAATTCCCGTCCACAGTGACTTGCTTCAAACTCCTTTCTTCGCTTCTGGCCCACCCTTTCTTAAAGCTGGAGATTAGCCAGAGCCTTCTCTCCCTAATTCCATGGTACACTAAGAGGTTGCTTTAATACCTTTTACAGAACTCCAATTCCTTATTTTCTTACCTGAGATCTCAACAAATGCATCACTAATTTAAGCCATACCCAGTCTGCCCTGAACATCTTGCTGCCTGTTTCAATTAGGAGGAGAAATTGGTGCTGAAATGAGTGCCTGCGGTGTAATCATGTTTACTTATGAAGAAGCTGAAAATCCTCTTTCCTTAAACACAGGTTGCACCAGATAGCATGGTGACTGCAGGTCTCCTTCAAATATTACTCAGTCCAAAAACCTGACAGAACTATACAGCTTGTCTTCCAGAGCAAATGTGGACTGGTGCCACCCTCTTTGCCTCCTCTTTTCTCTCTTCTGTGCAGACTAGAAGTAGCCATGTAAGTCCTGAATACATCTGTCTTTACGCTTTGTTTTACAGTGCTGCATAACTGTTTCTAACAGATGGGACAGGGATTCTTTTCTCCTAATTTATAACATGACAGTTGCTCTCAAAGTTCTTGTATTTTTTGCCCTTGTCCTCTTCGTTATTACAGAGAAGTAACTGTACCATGCTCTGAAAATGCCTTTCTCTCTCAACCCAATAAAAATGCAGTAAGCATGACAGTGAATAACACAGAGAGCCCTGCCGCAGGCTGCAAAGGTCCTCTCCAAACTGCTCCCCAGCTCCATGCATCAGTTTCAGCTGAATCATAACTCCAAAGTGATCTTACAGCCAGGATGGTGCAGCATATCACTGAGCATATCTTCCCCAGAATCTCAGTGTGGTCTGGAAGGGCCTTACCAGTATAGGCATAGCTACACCTTGTATTTGTGTCAGCCCCTTACAGACACACAGTCATATTTCAGCATTTAGCAGATCCATCCTATCCTGGCCAATCTTCCAGCCTAGCTCTTTCCTGTACACCTGCTCCAGGGGTGAGGTGGGTGATGGGAGACTGTGCCTGTCTGCACCTTGAGCAGCATGAACGTGGCTGTGCAGTTAAAGTACCGGGTGGATTTTGCTCTGATGCACAGCACCAATCAGTCATGCTCTGGACCACTGCAAGAGCTACCAGGTGTTAAAAGCTACAGCGCAAGGCACACTAACAGATCAGAGATGCAGGAGCTCCACTGGCGATGTGCAGGGAAACACCAGAAACAAGACCTGTGAAAAGTGGAGCCTTAAATAAGGCAAGCCCGAGGGAACAAGCGAGCTGACAGACAGCTCTGGCGCTTAAGCAAGCCCCGTGCAATCGGAAGGATGCCCTGCTCGCGGTGTTGCGACCTGCCCGCAGGGACCGTTCCGGCCTGGCCCCCCCGGCCCAGGCTCTTTCCCGTCGGGCGGGGCTCTGCTCGGCACAGCCCGCCCGCTCCCCGCCGTCTCCATGCGACATCCCAGCGTGGGCGTCCCCTAGCGTCCTCGTTTGCATAGCAAGGAAAGTAGCCAATAGGCAGGCGGCTATGGCAGCGTCATTTGCATGGGCGCCGGCGGCGGCCAATGGCGAGGCGACCGCCGAGCCCGCTCGCAAGGCGATGTTTCCATCTGCGCGGCGCGGCGGGGCCGTAGGTGCGGGTGACACAGCGAGAGGCCGGGTCGGCCGCTGCAGCCGCGGGGACCTGCGGGGACCTGCTGGCCGCTCGGCCTCGGCAGCGCTGCTGCCTCGGGCAGCCGCAGGGGAAAGATGTCGGTGGCGGGGCTCAAGAAGCAGTTTCACAAAGCCAGCCAGGTAAGGGCAGCGGCTCCCAGGGCCGGAGCGGTGGCGGGGCTCCAGAGGGGGCTTCCCCGTTAGCGGGTGGTTCGCCCTGTGCCCGCTCCCGCCTGCCCGCCGCAAGGCGCAGCGGGTGCCTCGACCTTCCTCGTCCAGGTGGCGGCATCCCTCTGGCACCTCGGGAGCGTTTCCTTCGGCTGCGCGTCCGGGTCCTGCCGTGGCTTACCGCCTCCTAGCCTCTCGCGGTGGCTCTCGCAGGAGCGGACTGCCTCTTGCCTCCTGCCTGGGGCCTCGGGGCTTTCTCTTAATTGTTAAGACTTGTTATTTAGTGCCGGGCTGGCGGCCGTACTCTGAGGCCTCGGCTAAAGGGACAGGCGGTGGGGTACTAGCTTTCCCCTGAAGTCTTCATTGTGTTTACTGGTTTATCATCCTTCTTGGCATGCCACATACTTGCCCTATCGAGGGTGTCGTTTGGTTCTAGAGTTTTCCCTCTTTTTCTAGATGCTGTACCTTTTCCTGGGTGAACCTTCATCTTCTCCTGCCCTCTTTTCTCTCCTGTCCTCTTTATTACGTGCATCTCTTTAATACTTCTGCTGATTTTTCAGTGATAGGAGAGAAACACTCTTAGGACAAGCAGGTGGACTGGGTGCACTGTGTAGCACAGCTATGCCGACCCAAAGCCCCACGTTTGCTCAGTACCTCCAGGAAGTGGCAGCAGTGGGAGTCTTCTTACCCAGGGTGTTAGAAGTCTCAGCTGCTTTGCTTGCTTGTTCCAAGCCTGAGAGATCCACATTTCTGTTTGCTATCATTAATGACAGTGGCTGTACTGATACTGGTGTCTGTAAGCTATCCAGTCAAACTGGACAGCTGCTTGTCTTGGTGACAGTCGAGAGCATGAAGGTTCATTCAGTGGTTGTCATCTTTCTAAGGCCTCCTTCAGATATTTGGCTTGTCAGCAGCACAATATAGCCTCTCCATTTGGATACGGAGATGCCAAATGTTTGTATCTAATGTTTATTTTCAGTAGCATTCTTTCTTTTATGTTACATACTGATCTTCAAAAATGTGATGAATCTGGGTTTTTTAGTTAACTTTCACTGTTTCTTTGAGGAAATGTGGGGCTTTGAGGGTATATAAATCCAAGGACTATTTACTTGTTATGCAACTAACTTATTCTGGCTTTCTTATGGTGAGTTTGTAACTCATGAAGCAGAAGCTATTTAACCGAGGAAGTTTGAGAGGTAACCACAACAAGTACTGTCTTGTCTAGCAACTGGTAACAGGAAAGTTACCAAGATGCCAGGTAAACATTAAAAAAAAAAAAAAGGGAGGAGGCCTGATAAAGGTAGTGGCAAAAAGGAACAATAGAAGATATTGAAGTTGTCTGTACTGTTTTTGAAAAGTTGTGGTATGAATTCCAGTATTCATTACAGTAAGGAACATGATGCATAACTCAGATAATTTTCTTCTTAGGGTGGGTCAAAGGTAAAGTTTCCACTTACTTTAAATTCCTTGCTCACTCCTGCATTTGAAAATAAGTTGATTGAAAAATTTCTTCAGGGAAAGAAATACAGTTAAGTAGGAGATTAATGTGCACAAAATATACTGGAAGTGGGTTATTTTTTTCAGTGCTTGAGGAAACAGAAGGCACTTCTTAAGAGCTCGTTTTGAAGAGTTCAGATAAGACATTGGGCAAAGTAGCAGTGGAAAAAATAACAGAAGAAATAGCACACATAGTTAGACCTTGATGTTTTGATCAACTATATAACGGCTCTATTTCTCTGACACAGAGAGACACAGTCATGCCAGTACCTGTAAAGGTACGAACTAAATGGTTGTTGAGGTAAAACCAAAGTGGAACGTACAAAATGGAAGTATCAGCACTCCATCTTTCAGCTAAATACTCTTACAAAATGCTAAGCCAACCAAATACAGAGCATGAAGGAGTTATTTCTCAACAAACATCTGTTAAATCTCTCAAGTACTATAGGATCACTTAAGGAGATGTATACCTTTGCGTATTGAATGGCTGAGAGATGCCAAGGGTAACTGTTAACAGCAGAGACAGGCATTGCTTGGGGAAAGAATGAAATTAATTCCTTTAGTGTTTCCAAAGGAGAATGGGGGCAGATGACAAAACCTGGCAAATTTCCCAGAGGACATTGAGGAATACTGAAGAGAATGAGCCTGGTGCCAGGACATGTGATTAAGGAATAATACTTGAAGGCTGACAGAACCTAAAGACAAAAGAAACCTGAAGGATGAAGCAAGTGGACAAGACAGTCTGTATTTAACAATTCGTTCAGAAATGTGCGTAAATGTCAGAGGCGTGACAAGATCCACGTATTTTCAAAAGACACCATTTCCATACTGACAAAGCCTTCCACCCAACTGAAATAAATTGAAATATCGAGTAATAGCACAGAATTGTACGGGTTGGAAGGCACCTCCAAAGATTATTGAGCCCAACCCCCCTGTCAAAGCAGGTTCCTTAGGACAAATTGTGTATCGATATATAGTTATAGAAATATTAAGTAAAATAAAATCAGTGGAGTTGCTGTGTAACTCTGTATAGTCTATGATCTGCTTAACTGTTGCAGAACTGTTTTGTTTTCTGTTTGGTTGGGTTTTTTTTTGTCAGAAGAAATGCATTTCAGTTTTGGTTTTGTAAAACACCTGCCTTTCCTGCGTGCCTGTATAGTTCTTGTGTTAACTAGTGGCAGTCACCTCTGTGTAAGCTTCAAGTCTTAAGTTTAGAAAGTCCAGGAAAAATAATCAAACAATACTTACACTTCTATACATAGAGTTGAGGTTTCTGGGATGTTTGTCTGGTGCATGTCAGCTTGGTTTATCTAAAGGTATAGCTAAATAAACAAGTGTTTGCTTTATGAAAGGCCAGCAGCTAATTTACTATTTCTAATGCTCTCGTCAATATCAGTCATGACACACTATTGCAGATGTGGTTCATGTAGTCATCATGTTTTGGTTTGCAACCCATTAATTCACAATACGTGTTCTTGATGGTTTTGTTCTAAAATTTCTACTCAATTATATTATTTTTTTTCTCTCCACTGAATATAGTGCATGTGTACAGGTTTTCACCTGAGTATCTAGTAGTGAGGTTAAGAAGACAACTCTTGAATTATAATGAGTATATGTTAGAATTCCTGAAGTAAACTCTGCACCTGAGAGTCAATGGCTTTTAAACTATTTTTCTCTATATGCTGATACATAAAGCTGCAATTCTGCTCTGTATCTGCACCTTAATAATTGCTTCCTCTGGCATCTCAGAACTGATGGACCCAAAGCTTATATATACCCCAAAGGTTATATATCTGTTATGTAATAGATAATAGCTTTCAGCTACACTAGAATTTTCTTTATTATAATTCTTATTTAGGCTGTAAATTGAAATTAAAGCACTCTGGTGGGCTGGATACTGATCCCTTAAGCAGAACTCATTTGACTAATGAAGTACCAAGCAGAACCTGTGTGGCCTCTGGCTGGCTGGTAAGGGTGGGCAGGCTGCTTCTCAGTGCTGTTTAACTTGTGTGCAGGTCTCATGGATTTCAGCTTTTTTTTTCCTCCATTTTTAAAGTATTTTCAAAGAGACTTTTTTTTTTTTTCCCTGTTAACCTTCAGGGAGGTCTGTTGGTGATGAAAATTTGTCTTCTGTCGCTTTCAGCCTCTGACATACCTTATCTGTTTTCCTGTTTTCAGTTTGAAACCCTTTGATGTAGGTGGGTGTATCTTTGCCTACTGTTTTGTAGGCCTTGTGCATGTGGGGTAGCCCAGATGGTGGGAGGACTGCATCTTCTGATGCGTACTGGGAGTATTTTTAGAGTGGTGCTTCTGTTTAGAAAAGCAGTAAGCACAGGGAGTGAATAAGAAAGCCTTAATAGGCAGCAGATGCTGTTATAATTTCTGCTGTGCTCAAACTGCAGCCAGCCTAGTATCCTGGTGTAAAGATATGTGATTTTTCAAAGTAGTTGAATGCTAGTGAGCAGAGAACCTCCCTCAGGGTGTTTTGAAAGCTCAGCCACGATGCTGGCATACGAAATCTGCTATTGACCTTGAATTCACATGGTTTATGTCTTTTTTTTTATTATTGAATTAATTAATTATAGCTAAAGTCCGTGTACAGCAGCCATCTCATTATCAACATCTTATTCATAGTGTATTTCTTAGGCTTAGCTTCTCAACAATAGTAGAAATTAATACTTCCTTGAGGAAGCACGTGACTGTGGATTATTGTGAATATCTTATTTGTAACGTGGCATCAGCAGTTACTGTTAGCCTACTCAGGCTGGTTTCTTAAACCTTCTCCTATTGTCAGTGAAGAAAGAGAGGGTCCAAGAGAGTGGGAAGCGGGAGCTGGCTCTATTGTCCATCCATGGAGCCTAATGCTGAGCAGATTTTTCTAACCAAAGTCTGTTACGACTTTTGGGCTTTCTGAATGTGATTTAACATAGCATAATAAAGTGTGTGCTCTGTGCTCTCATCTCTTGTCATCTCATCTGAATGGCATTTATTGTCTTCAAGCTTTGCATCTTTTTTTAAGCAAAGTTTTTAAAGGCCTTTTTCTATTTTTTAACTTGTTAAACTTTTGGCCATCAGCAACAGTTGCAGGGATGTTGCTGTTTCTCTTCCAGATTTCTGCATTTACTCCACTGATTTATGTGGCATTTTGATCCAGTCTGTTGGAAAGAAGAACGGTTCAAAATCAAGACCACCTCATTTCCCAAACAGAGTAATTCTTGTGGTTGGGTTTTGTTGTGTGGTTGTTTTTGTTGTCCTGGCTATTTTTCTTTTCTGTTATGTTGTATCTGAATGATACTGGCCTAGACATAATATTTAAGCCTTTTTTAAAGTCTATGTTGATATTGAGTTATAAACAAAACCTTTATTTACACAAGTTCTTGCTAGCAGAGGAAGTACTTTAGTAAACTGAGGAAGAGACAGGCCATATAGAAAGAGAACCTGAACTTGCCAGTGAGATGCGAAGACAAATTATTAAGTGCAAATATGTTTCTTTCCTGGTTAGAGATACTGCCTTTTAGTATCCAGCTTGAATCCTCATTTTTATTAGATAATTGCATATATTCTTTTCCAAATCTAGAGAGTTGTGAGGGTAGGGCAACAATGAAAAGGACATGTTCATGTTCAAAGACATGTTACAGAAAGGAGAGTACATGTCCTTGCCTCAACCACTGGCAAGGACAAAAAATAACATTCCTCTAAGTGGTTTTTTTAGATAAATAAAAATGTAGATATCTAATTAGACAGTATTGTTTGTGATACCTGTGTCATGACTGGAGTCTGTTGTTATGTAAGACAGTAATTATAGAACTATAATGCAGATGATACACTGTTCGTCTCAATTCCAAAGATTATGTGCAGAGAGGCTGAGGGTTTGTGAAAACCTTTGAAAACTTGTCAGCTCCTGGAATATTTGTTGGGGTTGATTTGTTTGTTTCTTTCTTTTGTTTTTGGTGGAAAACTTAGCCCTTGAAAAAAGAAGACCTTGATTTGCATCTACTTTCAAAGCAAAATTATTAATAAAAGGGAGGGAAACATGGTCCTGTGGATCAGCATGGATTTTGAGGGGTGAGGGTGCAGTAAGGGGACAGTAACGTGGACTTCACCTAACTCACTTTGGAGGTACATGGCTGACTTTGGTTGTGCAGCCCAGCCTGCTCACATGGAAACTTCCTTCCTGGGACCAAAGCAGGATGGAATAAGAAGGCAGTTTCTTGTGGGATAAAGGTGATTTTCAATATTAAAGTATATCTGATGGAGTTGGGAGGAAGGGGAAACTAGCTCTCAAGGTTTAGGTTCATAGCTATATTTACAATTGTATTTATCACCACCAAAGTAGCTGCCAGAGACATAACTGTAGGAATAAGAAAGTTTGCGTACTTCAGTCAGTGTACAAATTAGCAGCAGCTAGCCAGCATATGCCTCTGCAGCCTTTAACAATGAAGCTCTCAAAGCTTGCCATAGATGGTTCCCAATGCTGTAAATTGGGAACCCAGCAGAGATGCAACTACAGTTTGGAAGGTTAGTTGTATTTTTCACGTATATCATTTATATATGAAAATCTGAATGGTGTTGCAATAGAGAATAGTATAGTGGAATGGAATGGAAACTGAACTTTCTCCTTGAGCATATCTCCTTTTATAGATTCTTGGCTATCCTGAGGAGTTTGCACAGGCATCCTGAAAGTTCAAGTGAGAGCTGGCGCTCTGCCCTTAACTCATGCTGGGGCCTGAGTCACTGCGGCACATGCTGGGTAATATATTGCAGTGCAGTCTCCTGAGGATCCTGCAATGCTGAAAAACAAATAGACAAGTGGAGCACAGCAGCAGCATTGCATTAAGATTTTCTTTAGCATCATTACTAAGTGTTGCTTGAAGTTGCTTAATTATCTTGCACAGATATGCTTCTACCAAGAAGTTCTCTTCCTATACAGAATTTGGGTCAGGTTTTGTAATATACGTACAGGAGGACAAATTCTGCTTAGTTATACCAATAGAAATTTGGGATGGTGGAATGAAGGCTCCCTTATAGAGGAATGTGCAGCATAACTGTGTAACTGGGAGCAGAATATCCTATTAAACCTCAGTCCAAGTGCTTGCTTTCTGTGAAGATAAATTGTGTACGTTCAGTGGCACAGTACAGCAGCAGTTCCGTAACTATTGCTGAAGAACATAAGTGGGTTTAAGTAACATTTTGCCTGTTGTGCCATCTGAACACCAACACTATCTGTAAGCATACATGTAATAATTCAAGTTACAAGTTATGACCTGTTCTTCATATCTTCTGTTAGAACCCTATAAACCCAAACTTTGTTTTAGTGATACTGTTAAGAACAACCTGCTTCTCTTTATGCTAATGCCACTTCCATCCCAGCATACTGTGACAGTCTGATTCTTCCTGTGCTGCATTCTCACTGTTAGTCCCTCTCCTTTGTGGGCAGGGAGCTGCTGCGGGGGGTTATGACTAGTTGAGAGTTGAAGGTGCAGGTTTCAACAGTGCTTTTAGGAAGTCCAGTTAGAAAAGGCTAAGCAAACATTAGATTACACCTTGAATTTTCTTTTGTAGAGCCCTCCTCTCCTATCACTGCGTACCTGTTTCCTTATTAAAGTTATTAACATACTGGAAGAACATACCAGTTAACTTCTTGCAACATCTCAAATTGCAGCAGCTCTGTGTGACGCACAACAATAATTTGGTCTTGCATGCTTTTGATTCAAAGGACAAAGACAAGCCTCTGTTGAGAATTAATTCTGATTCTGTACTACCCTAATTAAATTACATTTTTGATACTGTACCTGTGTTTAATGAATTGCACCAACTGCAGTGAAATTAGCCTGTTTAGGAACTGAACATGATGATAAGAATTTAGGACTCGGAGGAAATCAAGGGCTTCTAAAGTTCCATTTTCTATGATCGGCGCTCTTTCTGTTCTTGGACAGGCAGGTCACAGACCTAAGGGGGAAAAGAGGGCAAAATTAAAAAAAAAAACAACCAACAAACAAAAAAACCCCACCCAAACAAAAAACAACCAACACCCCCTCCCCCCAAACCAAGGAAATAAGAAATAAAATCTTAAACCCGTAATAAATGGTCCTGAGTAGTAACATCCCCTCTATTCCCTTGTGAGCACTTTGCAAATGCAGCCAGGTCTCGCTGTTCCCATTCTTTTTTTAACAGATGCAAATAAATAAGGTACTTGAAGGTGACATGATTTCAAGGTTAAGGATCTGGTCAGTATCAGAAAGAAAAGTAGGTTATGTTTTTTCAGACTATAGATGCGATATCCAGTCATTCGGAATTCTGCTTTTAAACTCTGGGGTTTGAAAAGGTGTGTAGAAGAACCATGTCACATTTCACTGAGGGTTTTTAAAAATACTCTTTTATTTTGCATAAGAAGTGTATATACATAATGTAGATGTGAGTTTGGATTAAAGTTTCTGTATAGATGTAGTGCAGTTCCACGGACTCAAAGTTCAGCAAGGCTGAGCATGGTGTTTTCAGTTCACTGTTTTTCATACCCCTCTGGAACTGGCAAGCAATGTTTTATTTTCAGATAATGATGTCTTCCCAGCACAGGATAAATTTGCTTAGTGTTGTAAATGAGACATGGGACCAGAGGTTAGAAAGTCATTGTTTTAATACAAAATTGTGAATTTTGTTTTTGCAGTGAGAGAGTAGAAATTGAAATTTGGCACTTGTGCTGTCTGTATGGTCAGAGAATGTCACAAACAGGGGAACACTTTGTCTTCCCTGCAGAGAGTAGAAATTGAAATTTGGCACTTGTGCTGTCTGTATGGTCAGAGAATGTCACAAACAGGGGAACACTTTGTCTTCCCTGCAGAGAGTAGAAATTGAAATTTGGCACTTGTGCTGTCTGTATGGTCAGAGAATGTCACAAACAGGGGAACACTTTGTCTTCCCTGCAGAGAATGCAGCACCCATCAGCTTGGCTTCTGGGTCACGGTAGGTGTGTGCATAGCGGGAGGGGAAGAAACCCCTCTGAAGTGAGTTATTGATCAAAGGCTGTAACTTCTGATCAGTTCAGACCCAGCAGTCTCAATCTGTTGTCTAGAAATTCCTTCTGAAGAAAAGATTTTTAAAGATGTCAGGATGAATTCTGCTTTTGGTGTAAGGATGTCTGCCTGGGGGCACTGGAGCATAGCAACTGTTACCTTTAAGATTATCTGTTTATCATTTTATGGCTTTAGCATCTGAATACTCCCTACGTGTTTTTTTCCCCTGTACATTGCAGTAATCACCTAATACTATTCAGTGTTGGATCTGGGGCTTTTCTGTTTGCTTTTGCTGGAGGATGGAGAGACCAAGCAAAACTTCTTCACTTCTCTGGTCTGCCTGCAGCTCTCCACATGCTCAAAGACCACTGACATTATTCCTCAGCAGAACTTTCCCTTTCTTGTATTGTTTAATAAAAGTTTGTGGCACTGTCTGTCACAGCATTTTAATGGGAAGAAAAACTTCTGTGGTGAGCAGCAGGAAAGAGGCACGCAAACATAGGTGAGTGTAAGCTTAGGTAGGCACGGAATTACTTGCAGAGATATCTTCATGTTGGAGGCTGCAAAAGAGACTCCAAGTTAAGTAAGTCTTCAGTGGATACTCTCTCATAAGTAGTTATGCTCTGTAGGTTTTTCTCAGCCTTGGCTACTGCCTCCATTCATGCCAAGCGAGCCAGGTACAGGAGCACTACTCACAGAAGGGCTGGAGGCACTGATAAACCCCACAGCTGCTCACCTGTCAGACTTGGGAATATGTAAAACAAGGAGGTAAATAAGGTAATGGAAAGACACTAAGAAGCATCCACAATTACACATTTAGCCCAGCCTAAATGCCTGTGCTAGTGCAAGGTGATCTGTTTCCCAAACTCATTACATTCTTCATTATTGTATGATGAAATCTGTAATCTCTGTTCCAATCTACATTCAAAACTCAGAATTCCATGCATTTATCTATGGCAGGGTCAGGAAATTACAGCGTTGTCCATCTGTCCCAAGTGCTGTGGGCTATGCAGGTCAGACAGAGCAGGTGTTTGCAATGTTCTGATGCTGTTTGTGGGTAAATGTGAGGTCATTAAGCTTCCGCAGGTGTCGTCTTTGTGGTAGAAGAGTATTTTTCTTGTTTCTGGCTTCTTTCCAAAGGTGGAGCAAAGGACTTTTTTCAAGGTGGCTTTATTTTTACACAAAATCTGTTCAGCAGTTTGAAGTATGCCTATATTTTCACAGTTAATACAGTATCAGTAAGATCTTGAAATGCATTGAAATTTAAAAATCCCTAAAGCTCATTTGTGTTTAGTGCCTTACCCCTCTCTGTCTCTGAAGTTTTTGGGCGCCGGTTTTACTGTGGGTAGATGGAAATTGGTAATAGTAGCCCTATTATTATATAAAAGTATAGTGTGTGTTTGTGTATATATAGCCTTTATTTCCTCCCCCTCCATCTTTAAGCCTTTGGAAAGAGACTCCTCATAGATAGCCTCTGCCCAAAATATATTTGCAGGATGTTCTTAGAAGGCAGCAAACCTGCTCTTCAGTTTCTAGACGTAGATACCTGAGCAAACATTGCTTACAGAAGAACTGAAAAATCTTGTGTGGAATGACGCGTGCCCTGAGCAGTGCTGCTCCGTATCCTGGATCTATCAAAGGTTGAGGCTGTGTTACAAGGTTTCTTTACCAGATATATTATATATCCCTTGCTGCTTATTTTGGCTCTTTCAACGCTACCTTTGTGGGAAGACTTTTCAGGGCTTCGTCAGTGTTTGTGGTCGTACTTCCGAGTTCTGGTCAGATGAGTGTGGGGTTGCAGAAGTGAAGCCTGTCTCTGTGGGGTTGGGCTCTGCTGCAAAGAACAAGTTCAGACCAAGAAGTCTCTATCTCATTGATAGCTTGTATAACAGATTTGTGACTTTGCACTTAGCACCTCTTTGTCTGTCGAGGCATTTGGGAAGCAGCCAGGGGACTAGTACAGCTCACGCTCTCTGAACAATAAGTTTGTTTGTACAAGGGGAAGAGATGCACATAAATATAGCTGCTCTTGCACAGAAGTGTTAATACTTCTGGGAATTGCCTTTTTGGGGATTATATAAAAAATTGCATTTCTTTTAAAAAATGAAATTATTACCCAAATAAGCAAAACTGTATGAAATCATCTTGCCAAGTGTCAATTTATGTGATACTTTATTCAAAATTATGCAGAAATGGAAAAATTACAGGTTTTGACAAGTCTAATTTCAGGTGGAAGAAGTTTGTTTATGAGATTGTACAAATATTTGGAACATGGCTTTTTTTGTGTCATCCTAAATAGTAACTGCTTGCCTTGTTAGTTACTTTTCATAGCGTATCATCGAAGTTTTTCCTTCAGCAGATGTTCTGTTGTTGCCAGTGTATGTGAGAGTGAGTACTCCTTATGTTTTGTTCATCCCTTGCAACATGTAGAACACACCCATTGGACTATCTTTGCATCAGCACTTTGGCATAGATGAAGCACCGACAGTAATTCTTAAAATGCATATTATTATTCTAGTGGGCGACTGAAGGAAGTACGTGATCTGGCCAAAATGACTGTGCTAGATTGGTGCAAAAAAACCCCTTGTTTTTTGTCAACCTGCCAGTTACCTCTGTGTTTTGCTGTCTTACTAACACTTGCAATTTCTGTATATGTATGCCAGTTACCATTACTGCTCATAGAATACTGCTGTGACAAAGCCTCTCTGTAATTCTTTTCCTCTTCTAGTTTTCCATGAAGCTTTTAACTTCTGTGTGTTTAAATCAATGCACTTCTAAAGATGCATTCAGTACATTGACAAGGATTGCTCAAAATAGTGTTCAAATGTTAAAAAACCCAATAAACTATTCATTTGTATATGTCCATAATCCAAAAAGTAACTGTAAAATGAATTAGGTGCTGCAGACATTGTTGGAACTCCTGGCAGGGCTTTAGCTCATGCACATCGTTCTACATGGCACATCTTAAAGGAGCTGAAAAACAGTAAAACTTGCGCTTTTTTTTTGTACTTGCTTTTTCAATCAGCTATTTCAAATTTTGCAGAACTGTGATTCTGTAGAATATGCAATTTAGAGTTGAATTATTAATAATGAAGAGTGTGTTTCTGTGTGTATATTCTTAAATCTTGATCAAAGTTATATGATAATTAAACCAGCTCATCTCCTGCTTTGCTCTGAAGAAGGCAAGAACTGTGAGATTTTCATTGTGACTGAGTTTATTAGTGATGGAGATTTGCCCTTCAGTGATCTCTTCAGCTGTGGCTAAAGGTTCCTGTTCCAGGGACTTGGCACGATTTGCTGCTGGTGGATGGCCTGCTGCCTTTGCAGGAATTTCTTGCTAAAAAGCCATGTGCCAGTGCAGGGGAGGATGCTGCCTTTTGACTTCTCTTGCACTAGTGCTTTAGATCCCCTTGGGGATTCCTGTGTTGTTTTGTGCACAAATTATGCTTGGGAAATTCTTTTAGTTTTCTCTGCCATTTTTTTAAAGGTGGAATTTGTTAAAGTGTGATAAGAATGAAATACAGGCAATTGCATGGGCATGCTGAGGGAAGTTCTTGTCCGTTCCCATGGATGAAGTCAGTGATCTGTTTCTGCAGTGTCCCTGTTGCCACTAGAAGGAATTAATTGCGCCTCATGGAGATCCAGTGCAGCGTGTGTCTGCCTTAGCAGTGTGGGATTGCATGTAACAGTGTGGTGCTGCCTAAATCCGCTAGTGTGTTTTGAAATGGAGTTATGAAAATAAAAGCAGAAACGTACTGTGGCTTCCTTTCCAGGCCAGTCACAGTGAACACAGTGATGGAAATAAGGATTTATTTATTTTTTACTACTTCAGTGAATGAAGAAATCGTGGATTATTAAAAACTTTCAGATACAAAAGAGTGTTTGAGACTTATTTGTTCCATTTAGTTTTTGCAGCTCTCAATCAGCTCAGGTTGCATTAGGAAAGAGAAGGCAGTGTAAGGCCTTTTGTTTTCCCCCTGGGTATTGTTGCTAAGGACCTGACGTGAATCCCAGAAAAGCCATCAGCGCGACAGAGCTGCTGGGAGTGTATTTTTTTTTTTAAATATATTTTTCAAAATATTTGAGTTAATGAGACTGTAAAACCATTAAAACCTCAGTTGCCTTTGTAGTGGACTCAGGAACAGGAAGACTGTTACTTCACAGTGTTCTAATGCTCAACGTGAACTTAAAACTGCAAACTAAAGTGACCTTAAAACGAGCAAAAAAGAAAAAAGGAGCCAACCAAGTGATTTAACGGTAAAGGGTGTCATCCCTCTACAGCAGGAACCGGTGGGTTCCCTTGAATAGGGACAGACTTGTGGCAGAAGAATTGTGGGTGTTTCACAACGTACTAAGAGCAGTGGAGACTGCAGAACTGGCTGCTCAAAAAAGTAGGGATGATGCCACTTAAATCAAAATAATGTGCAGTCAAAAGTGAGGGGAAAAGGAGGGGATGTCCATCCATTTTACGGTGACTTAAATCCACCAGGCTAGTGTGAATTCTAAAAGTAAGCAGTAATTTAATAACACTGAAGGACAAATCTGTGCTGCATCAGTGACGTAGATAATGTGAGCTTCCGTGAGAGGCAGTGGGAGTCGTCTTGCCTGGTTGAGCTAGGGAAGTCTAACCTGAGAAAAGAGTGAAGGATCTGTTTTCTGGGCTTAATTCCAGGGCATTGTGCTGGAGCTGGTCAGATAATGTTCTGGGAATGCAAAGTGCCATAGACTCCTCTTAGAAGCTGTGGATCAGAGCAGCATGTGCTCCCAGAACTGTGGCTGACAGTATGCCAGTGTTTGCTAGGAAAAGGCAAAGCATGGATTTTCACTAGACTGAGTGAGGATTGCTAGATGTCATGTGGAGAGGGCAGAAATGAAGAGTAATTGAATGGACAAAGTAACGTACAGCTTTTGTAGTTTAAGACAGAGAAGTCACTAAAGAAGGCTGCAGCTGGATGCCGTCGGGCTGAGGACGCAGTTGCAGGGCAACTTACATCACCCTAAATCTAGGCTGTCATAACCTCGCTCTGCCCCCAGAGCAAGGCCCTTCCTTGAGCCAGCCCCGAGTGCTGGCAGGATCACACACTAAGCTGATAGAGGCAGCTTATCCCTCTGAAAACTGACCCTACTCGGATGTGTGATAAGCTTTCGGGTAGATGAATTCACTGGAGCAGCTAGCACGAGAGCTGGTACCAGTGTGAGGGAAGTGGTGGGAATGTCTGACAGGGATGAGAAGGATTTAGAGAAGGCTGAGCAGCATGGAAAAATACCTCAATGAACATTAGATTGATTTGTTCACGTTCAGAGTTTTGCACCTCACTGCCGTTCTGAATGATTAGCCAACAAAAGATCTCTGCTACCAGTTCCCCCTTGGATAGTGGTGATGATAATAATAATCTCAGGGGAAACAAAGGGGACAAAGAGACCTGTCCACATTCCAACAAGCTTGTAGTCCAAGCAGGGCAAAGGAGTGCTTTAAGTGAAAGGGCGGTCAGCCTGACTGGATGTAGAAGGAACGTTCCTGGTGAAAGCAGCACCTCAAGCCATATGACCTACACATCCTTTGAGTGATAGGGCTTACACAAGGAAAACTGAGTCTTTGGTCCAACTTCAGTCAAAACCCAAGAATGCTGCTGAAGGAAGGGGGAGTGGAGGAAAGAGGACCCTTATTTCAGCTGTGAGTAGCATCGGGGGAAGGAATTTCTGCACAATTAGAGTCAGGACTGGTGTGACAAATGATGTAGAACATAGATACATGCTAGGGTTAAGTTGTAAAAAGATGTTTGAGATAGCAAGAAGCAAGGTAACTATTAAAAAAATAAACATGGTATAACTTTTCATGTTGTCCCGATACTCTTTGGGCCAGAAGGTCATAAGGGACCACTTTGACAATAACTTGTTAGCATCTGTAGAAGCAATCTTTAAATTCAGTCATGGGAGACATCTAATGTAGAAACATCTTAAATCACGCAGGAGTTGTAGTAAGAAAGAAGATAATATGAAAGGTCCTCATATTACTTGGAAAGGAAGTGTGTAAAGGGGGTTGTTTAAATCTGAGGGTTTTGTTTTATAGCATAATCACCCGTTCTCATCTTCACAGTGGGCATATATGAGTTTGTCAAAAGGAAGCCACACCTTCCCTATGAGCACAGAGAACAACTTCAGAAAGAAGGATTGCTTTAAGGCCAGTGCAGGGTTGTATTGCTGCCAAGTGAGTTTTTGCACCCAGAGCTTGTGGAGGGAGGAAGAAGTGTTAATGTGCTAACAGCCAGTGGAACTCTTTCTGTGTGTGACTTGTCATTCACAGCTCTAGCTCCTCTCCAGGAAGAGGAAAGGGATTAAATACTGACTGGTTGTTACACCTGAAATGAGATGCCTGAATGGAGGCAGGAAGCGGTGCTGGCAGGGTACATACCCAGCACCCAGACTTGCAGCTTGTCCTTTGTCACCCTGAAGGACTGCTTCTGTGTGGTGCACCCACCACCACCTGTCTGCAGTGCGCATGCATGTGTTGGCTTGGTAGCTTCCAGCTGGATAGGCAAGTGCCAAACAGATCATTGTTTGGGGAAAAAAATCCAAGAATCTCACTTTTCAAGGAAATTCAGAATGTTTTCTTCAACAAACGTTTGGAACTGAGGGAAGAGGCAGTAAAATTAGAAAAGTGAGGAAGGATATTAACTGAAGAGGGTGTTTTTAATGTCTCTTTGATGGCTTTATACTTATGTTTTTAGGATATGCTCACTTCCACAAGCAACAAGATTTTAAACAGATGAGGGAACAGTATTTTAGATCTGTAGAATTAAGTACTGAAGTAAAAGAATGATTCTGTCAGTGTGGAGCTTTTTGGTTTCATGTAGGTCATTGTTCTTGGATACAGGAGATCTCTGATTAGTGAATTTTTCTCAGAGCCTTCAGTGTAAACATAGTCTTTTAAGTAGGCTTGCAGGGCAAATACTGTGTCTGCATCTAAAACTTTAGATAGGTTATTATATTTGAATTCTTAGGAAGAGGCTTTCCTTTTGAGATGTGTACAATAAGGATAGCGTTCAGTTTACTAATTTATAAATGCATGTGTAGGCATCAGTGTTGAGTTCTTTGGGGAACAGTGGAGGTTTGTCAGGAAAGTGCTCAAGGTTTTGCAGTACAAAGTAGTTTTTGTTGTACAATGCGTGCCCTAAAGAATAGCTTTAGCAGGCAAGTTTTACTAAACTGCTCAGTGATGCTGTGACGTGTCACTGCCTGGTGCGAAGTGAGTCACTGTGTATAGAAATGCAAAGTTGCATTATAGAGTCCAGAGTCTTGGGCTCCATTCATATATGGACAAGAATGTCCTTTGTGCATGATGCTGTTTTTCTTCATTATCTGCATGCATTTAATTTAAGCTCATGGACACCATGTTGAGTATGAGAGTATCCACCACCTCATGCTAATGAGTTCTTTGATTTGTATCCTTTGCCTCTAGTTCCTGTGGGTTCAGTATCTTACAGTCCAGAATGATTGCTCATGTTCAGTGAGAACAATTGCAATGAGTAGGAAAGGTCCTTTGGAAGGAGTCATCAAAGGGCAGTCTGACACCTCTGTCCGGAGATCTGGATCAAGTTTGAGGAAAGCATGAGTGATAGTTACTGGAGCTCTGTAATTTATACAGTGGCATGGGGATGAAGGCTTTATTTAGGAGCAGGATTTTGCTCTTTGCAAAAGAGCTGGATTTTGCCATGATAAGTTGGATTTATTGGCAAGAAGGAGTAGGAGGCATGTAGAAATCTCATAGAAAACTATGAGTTTGCAATGGGATGGACTCAGTTTCTGGAATGTACTTAGTGTTTTTGCTGCCTCCAAAGTTCAGTAGCTGCCAAGGGCATCGAGAACAAAAATGCCGTGGTGTAGAAATTCCTGGTGAAGCCTGCATGGCTTGCTCTTTCTTCCTGCTGGCACGATCAAACAGTTAAAGTGAGAATCAGAGTGTTAGTGGGGTGCATTGAGCCTGGCTTGGTACCTGGGAAGGATGCCAAGTCTGATACAGATTTCAAGTTTAAAGCATTTGAGATGGTGGCTCACCATGTCCAAAAGAAAAGACTTGAGATGTGCCTCAGATTTGTAGCACCAGAAGCAGTGGCTATACCTGAGTTCAGCTGGGTTAAGAGCCTGTAGGACCCAAAGGTAAAGTCCATCTTCAGCTGATTGCCTGGGTAAGTTAGTAAGAAGCTCCATTAAACACTGGGTGGTCTAGCCCACTTGTGAGGGACTGTGGGGGGAATGTGAGGGGGGACAAGACTTGTGTTTGCATTGTGCTTTATTGGACTTAAACTCTCGTGTCCAGCATGGCTTGGAATAGCACCGGGCGTCTCTGCTGTACCAATGTGGTGCTAGCTTGCTGAGCCTGGAATCAAGCTCTGCTTTGTCACAGCTGCTCTTTTTTCCTTTCAGGGTACAACATGCATTTCTCTTCACGTTAGCAGGCAGCTAGTGTTTACACTCTGTGCTAATGGTTAAAAAAGAATAAAGAATGTGTGTAATTAGGAAGCTGAGAAAGCTGCTGCATGTTATGGGAAAGAAATAAAAGGCAGCGGTTTTACAACCCCAATTGGGGGTCTTGCCAAAATTATTTGCATATGGTTACTGATTGCTTAATATTTTCTGTCAAAGCTTAGTAAAGAAAGCCACTTTAGTGGGCCCCTCACTACATGAAAGACATCGAGGCCCTGGAGCGTGTCCAGAGGAGGGCAATGAAGCTGGTGAAGGGTCTGGAACACAAGCCTTATGAGGAGCAGCTGAGGGAACCGGGACTGTTCAGTCTGGAGAAGAAGAGGCTCAGGGGAGACCTTATTGCTCTCCACAACTACCTGAAAGGAGGTTGTGCTGAGCTGGGGGTCAGCCTCTTCTCATGGATAACTAGTGATAGGACAAGAGGGAATGGCTGCAGGTTGCACCAGGGGAGCCTCAGAAAGATCAGTTGGGCATTGGCACGGGTTGCCCAGGGAGGTGGTGGAGTCACCATCCCTGGGGGTGTTTAAGGAAAGGTTGGGTGAGGTACTTAGGGAGAGTTATGGTTTACTGAGTAATATAGGTTGTAGGGGGGTGGTTGGACTTGATGATCTTGGAGGTCTTTTCCAACCTTTATGATTCTCTGATTCTATGAAAATCATCTTAAACAAGTACTGTATGCGCTATAAGAGACATAGACTTGGTGGAATCCGTTCATGTAAATGTTTCCTGCTAGAGTAACATTAAACAGTCTGCATGCTTCTAGCTTGTGTTATTTATCTAGTAATACTACACTGGAGACCTTCAGGGACTGACCTGGATGTTAAATCAGAAGGTGTTTTTGCTGCTGACAGATTTGAAGGTAGGAGAAGAATGAAATCCTGTTTAAAAATGGAAGGATTTAATGCACGCTGATGCTATCCTGTCCAGTGACAGACTTCTGACTGGAGACCTTTCCTCTTGCCCATGACTCAGAACTCATGGTGTGCTGCAGTGTTTGAATCTGGCATTGCAGTACTTCTAAGCTGGTTGGCAAGTAGCTGTTCACAGTTAATGGAAGTGGTGATGCTTATCTGATGTGTTCTTCAGTTCAAGTGTCCAGGCATGTGTGGGAAAGTGCTTTTGCAATGTAAAGGCAGAAGGTCAGATTTAATGAAACAGAGTCATAAACAGTGCGTATCTTCGTGACAGAAAGCAAAGCTGATAGGAAGTAGCTTTCCAAGCAAAGCTTTATTGCAACACTCCTTGAAAGCAAAGGTAGTTACATCACTTTCTAGCTTTCATTGTTATCTGTTGCTTGAAGTAACAGCAAGTACATGATCTTCTCTGGGGTGTTCGCTACAGTATTTCTGTCCTAGGACTCTTCTTTCTGCCTTGAGTTAGGGACTATAGAAATGAACTAGTCTTGTGCCTTGATAAAAGAACATGAGAGGGTGCCCAAAACTGGCTCCTGAGCAGAGTACTGAAAAGAACAGAAGTGTATGCAGCTCTTACTGGGGGCAGAGAACAGAGGCTGGCAGGAAAAATAAAAAGGGAGGAGGTTAGCTTGTGAGAGAATATTTAGGGTGAAAGGTTGGTTACAAAGTAACTGGTCATTCTAAAATGTTTCATTTTCTGCCTAAGTGTGATTTTTCTGAACAATTTATGAAGCCTCTGTTCATGGCTGTTGGAATTATTTTTTTTTTCCTGGAAACTTGTGCAGCAAACTGGAACCAGCTGGACAGTTCTTTAGCCCTCTGAGTTGGGCTTAACATTGGAACTAACATCATGATTAGACCTTTTCCTGGTAAATTTTATCTTTAAGTGATACAGTTGTGAATTGTTTCATAGGACTGATATATACTGATGACAAGGCCAGAGGGGACACAAGTAAAGGCATCTGGAACAACTCTAGGAGGACCCATTCACGAGTATCGAGATGAGAAACTTGGCGATGGTCCTGTCAATAGCTTTCCTTTCATGAGCAATCAATTTGTTTTCCAGTGGCAAAGAAATTCTATTCCTCGGTGCAAAGCACAACAAACTCACTGTGTGACTGTAAATCGTGAGGTATGAAACTAATGATATAGTAAATACACAATTTACAAGCCGTGGAACAAATCTCTAGAGCTGACCTGTCTGATGGACATGGCACTGCATCAATGGGTGCCCTGATTTCAGATTGACAAGGCTGTATCAACCTATATCAAATTCCAAGGTGGGAGAGAGCTTGGGGATAAAAGCTAAGTTCATCTTCTCTGTTGTTTGGACACGAGTTGACTGCAACAGAGAGAGTGAACTCATGTTAAAAATAGACTTAACTGCAATGAAATATGCTCTAAATGAGTTTACCTTGTGTCGAGATATAGAAATATAAAAAAAGCTATTAGAAAAGACATATATACAATACAGATTCCCTGGGTTCTTTTGATTTATGTACATTCATTGTAATTTAAAAAAGAAAACAAACCATAACCTCTCTGTTTATATTCGGGTTAGCCATGGAAAATTTTACATCATGCTACTGGGAAAGTGAATGGAATAGCTGAAGGTACTGTCAAATGTAGAATATAAACCCCCTGAAGAAGGAAAAGCTTCTTTTGCTGTCTACACCTTGTTGGACTTTAAATCTCTTTAGGAGATCATTCCTAATCATAGGAGAAAATTGTGTATAATTACTTAAATAATAACACTTCCTTTAGTTTTTACTTTCCTGGAATGTAAATGGAACCCACCCCTGCCCTCCAGGCTACTTGAGATAGTAGTTAAATTACTGTTTTCACCAGCTGGTAAACGAATAGCCTGTCTGGGCCTTAGCTTTCATTCCCATACGTGTGCAGATGCAAGCTGTTATCCATAGAGTCTGTAATAACAGGGTCTGCAGAGTTAGCTCAGTTCATCTCTGGTTACAGTATGTCAAGGAAATTATACAAAGAGCAATATTTTCTATGGCAAGGATGCTGCTGTAGAGTATGCAGAACGTCAGAAGTCACAAAGGCGTTTGTCTGCCTGGACGTGAACGTACCTCTGAGGAAGACGTGAACAATGGGCAATCTGCTACCCCAATCAAGGGGCAATTAGGAAATATTACAAACCCTGTAATAGCGACAGCATAATAACAGTATGGAGGCGCTTGCCTTCCTGCATCACCCCCCGTGGTATGACTGACTGCGCAGCTGTAGGAAGTGCTGTGCTTGCACTGGCAATACCCTGTGTAGGAAGAAGATACAGAAAAAGGAACTTAGAAAGGAATTTAGAAATAGTAATTGACACTCTTTCTGCTTACCATAGCTGAGCAGTACTTGGTTTGATCCCAGTTTAATGTGCGTGCATCCCAAAATGAAATAGGGCCAGTCAGGAAAAAATACAAACATATTTCCCTGCACTGGCTTTAATCTGCAATTGTTTTTGGAAGGCTAATGGAAAATATAAGTCATACAAAAACATAAGCCCTATGCAGAGGCAGGGAGGCTTTCCTCATTTATCTGCAAGGGGGAAAACCAACTTTGTTTATCTAGGCTTGGTTTTGACTCTGGGTCTGAAGAGACAATGAAGTACTTCCCCTCACATCCAGACTTGCACACTGGAGAACTGCTTTCATCTGACATCTGAAACCTCAAGTCCCGTAGCAGGGCGTATTGCTCGAGTGCCATGACGGGCAGTTTGGCCTTCGCTGTGCTGATAATTTTGGCCTTACAGAATCTAGGATGGAGATGATAAATGTATAGTAATAAGATGAGATGCCTTGCTGTGATCAGAGCTGGTGTTTGTGTTTCACACCGCTGCCTCTTTATTCCATCACTCTCCCACTGACTTTAATAGATAAAACTTTTTTGTTTCGAAATTTCTGTGGTTTAGTAGTGTCATTTTGTGTGCGGGGGGTGCTTTAGCAGCAGGAGAAGATGGACTCTAGATGCATTTAAATCTAAACCCACAAAATCTTGAAATCTGTTCCATGAAGCTGCATATTTGAAAAGCTGTTCATGGGAGAAAATCAATAGGGAGGATTGGTGGAAGAAAATGGAAGAAATTGCCCCTCTTTTTGCTCCCTCTGAGGAGCTGTGAGCTACTTGCTGGCAGCTGCCAGACACTGCCAGCTCAATTGCTGCTGCTCTTCTTTTCCTTTTCTTTTTTTGTCTGTTTCTTTTGTGTGTTTTACTGGCTCAGGTTTGGAGCAGGGATTTTAAACAGCATAGGTGGAGAGAAGTGTGTGTCAGAAGAAAATAAAGGGGAAGAAATGTATGGCAGAGAGAGGTAAGTTGTAAGGAGGGGTGAGGCAACGTGAGAAAAACAAGCTGAAGGAAGCAGTGGTGGTGAAAAGAGGTGGAATGGGATTGACTGGATTGAAAAGAAGTGCAGAGGTACCAGTGATGAGTGGGTGCATGGGGAGAAAAGATGTCTTCGGATGCACGGTTGGCTTAATGTTTCTGTGAGATAGAAAACCTACAAAGCTTAATAGAAATACTCAAGAGATGGGAGAAAGTGACAGCTCTGCACTTCTGCGCTGTAACGTGAGGTAAGCATGCAAATGGGACTGCCAGGAAAACCTGACGCAGGGTTTAGTGCCTTAATAGAGCTGCCTGCCCCTGGCACAGAGCTCTGTGTAATACAATAGCTGTCAGTGGTGAAGTGATTTTCTTGCTCTCCCCTTCCCTGCCTCTTGTTTCCGTTTTGGGGCACCGAGCCAAACTCTTTATTTTCCCAATTTCATTAAGATGATGGTACTCTAACAAAGACCAGACTTTGTCCCTGTTGTTTGAGCTTGTGGCATTGATTTAACCTTGATGGTGCAGAGGAGCTGTCATTTTGCCGTGTCTTTCCCAGGAAGGCGAGCAGTGTTTATACATCAGCCTTGCACAGAGAGCTGCAGCGAGCTTTTAATTGTCACTAGGCCTCTGAGAACCCAGCGGTAGTGGTTGCCCAGGGAATACACTGCATTTCTACACCCCTTCTTGCCAGGGACATGTTTCATTCCTGCACCTTTCTTCCAGTATCAGAAGTCAGCTGTCACCACTGCAGGGCATCTCTCACCAAAGGCTCAGGCTCAAAGGAGAATTTGCAGGAAACCTCCATGGACAACAAGCTAAATTCTGACAGATTCATAAATGAATGTTACATGCTGTTGTTTTAAATAGGATTGGAAAGGAAGTTCTTATGAAGCATTAGATATGTTACCCTTTCAAAAGTATTAATTTCTGCCAGGGTTTCATTTAAAAATTCATTTTTGCAAACTCTGGCACTAGTGATACAGGTGGGAGTTGTTTCAGTTTGAGCTGATCTTACTAGCACAAAGGATTGGGATTTGAGAAGTGACAAAAGGATCAGGGTGGGGGACTCCCAGAAGAAATCACTGAATCCATAGCAGAAAAAGAATACTGTAGAAAGCAGGACTTCTGTTTATAATGTAATGTTATTACATGTGCCTTTTGGGTAGGTAAGATCCCTGTAGCTTCACAGACAGTCCCATGTTTCTTTGCAAAGAGTGTGTCTGTTGGTGTGAGCTTTGCTGTGCGAGTCTGTCTTCTTTTCAGAGTACACAACTTTCTGTGTAAGTTTTAAACACATAATTTTTAAATACATTGTTTTTGTGGAAAAGTATTTGCTGGTTGTCACAACTTGTAATGCCATTTGAAATGTCTTAGACCACAGTGCTATGGAGATATATATATATGGATAGATAGTTATTAGTTTGCAAATAAATATTGGGTCCAGACATACACAGGGAACTCTGTAGTCATTAGTTTAAATATTGGTAATTTCTGCAGTGTTTCCTATGTAATTGTAGACCAGACACAATCCTAAACTGTATGTATGCCCTAGGGCATATACTGGTGGTTCTGCATTGTGGATGCTTAGATTGTTCAAGGAAATAACCCACCACCAATCCAGCCATTATTTATGAACATAAACAAGAGAAGTCATTGCTGTGCTCTGCTAGAACAAACACAAGGACAAAATACTGCTTGAGAAGAAGGCATTAAGTAATGATAATGTAGTAGTAGTTAGTTTAGCTGCTGTCGGCTGCCTATGACTAGCATCTGATATGAAACAGAGCTCGGATTTTGGCAGCGTTGAGTCCTGTGTGCTTCTCTGACGAGTCTCTTGGGCTGGACTCTTAAGAAGTATTTACATGTCTCAAGATTTAGCTGAGCACTTGGTGGGGTTTTCCAAAGCACCCAGGTCCCTAATACCTCTTGGGTTTCTTGGGGGGAAATGAGAGGAGGGGGTTGTACGTGTGTGTGTGCACGTGTGGAAGCTGTTGCACCGTTTGATTCTTTTCAAGCTAAAGCATATTCCATTGAGCAGGGAGTAGCATTCCCTCCCAGTCTGATGGGCCACTGCGTTATTTCACAGGTAGAGTTTTACATGTATCTGCCTTCCCCATCATCTCTTACTTTATTCTTGTTTTCCCTCACTTTGCTGTGAGGCAAAGGGGAAGCTCGTTAATCCGGGTGCCTTCTGACTCGCTTGGGAAGGGGTGTCCTCTGACACCTATCAGAGGTTTAATGGCATGATGTTGTTACGTGTCATGTTTATTGCTAAGACATCAAATTTGCAAATTCCAGCTTAGCATGGTTTTATTGCTGAGCTTGGACTGATTTACATTAAGAGAAACAATAAAAGCTCAAAGACACTGGAAAAGAAAAGGTGTGAAAGTGACCAAACTAAGGAATATTTTGTAAAATATTGCCCTTACGTTTCTGCTTGCATAATCAGTGTTTTAAAGTTTGGTTACTGATGTATTTTGAAATGTTGCCTCACTGTAACTGTATGTGATGTGATTTATCATCCTTATGGAGTCTGTCAATAATACTCCTCTGGAAATTACTTCTGCTGAGTCAGGGCTGCAACTGGATGCTGTCCCACGCTGTTGTTTTCCTTCAATTTAGTTTCAGCAGAATGTATTCAGTTAGTCCAGGATCTGTTATTTAAACAAACAAGTGAATCTTGTAACTGCAGAGTCAGTTAAACTTCTGTTAGTGTCATGTTCCTTGATTTGTGTGGAATTACAGGTAGCTTTGATGCCCTGTTTTCTGAAGTGTGGTCCTAAGATAAAGGTGTTCAGCTGGACAGCATGGAGTTTATTCCATTCCTGATTGGGGTCTAAACTGTCTTGTGTCATCTTGAGCAAACTGTCCAACTTGCTGCTAGCCAAATGATTACATGTGAGGGCTTGGTGCAGATTTTGGTATGCTTTCCCTCTTGTAAGGCTGCAATTGTTTACATACTAGAGCAATTCGTGGTTGCCTAGATCAGCTGGAAACCAACGTAGTTTTCTAGATTTTTAAGGGTTATCACTCAATATTTGAAAGTTTTAACCACCTAGACATACCAGCTTGGACATGGACAAGAGCTGTAAACACTTTTCACTTTTTAGGAGACTGCCTACAATAACAGTACCTTTCTTGCACATTTTGTACACTCATTTTTTTTCAAATGAGAAATTCTGAAATCTCATTCTTGTAATAAATTTAATGATTGTGCAGTAATTGACAACTCACAAGTTGTATCGTGTAAACGATTTTCACTGGGTTTGCCTGTTCAGAAATATATCTGGAATATTTCATGTGAGACAGCGTTCTTCAGGGCAAAGAGCTGAGATCTGGGACTCTGGCTTTCTAATTTTGGAGTTACCACTTGTTAACTCTGTGGCCAAGGACAAGTCAGTATAACCCAAATACAGTCAAATATTCAGGCTTCCAGTTCCACACACACATCCAAATTAATGGGATATTAGGAGCTTGGATGTGTGGTTCAGTCTGTACCAATTTGTTCCTCATTTTTCCTGAAGCATCAAAAGCTACAGCAGTGGCTCTCCTGTGGAGAGCACAAAGTCTGGAATGCTGACCTGCGAACAAGCAGTATCGCAGCACAAGAAGCAAGGGCTTTCTTTCGATGGGAGACTCCAGACCTCGGGAGTGTCGCAGGAGGAGTCAAACACATTACAAAGTGAACATAAAATATACTGAAATATGTTAAGAACTTTAAAAGAGCGTGCTTTCTTAGAGGCACAGAGAGCACCCTTCTCAATGTGCAGATGCCTTTATAAGTCTAGATTACACAGTCTATGTTTACACATACTTTGGCTGGATTTTGTTAATGAGGCTAATTGAAAAGGCTGAGGGATTGTGTACTGGCCAGATCAGCTGGGTATGGGATTATGAGTGTTGACCAAGTAACAGCAAGTGCCCAGCATTCCTGACCCTGCTGAGCTGGCACAGATTTCCTGCATCTAGTTTTCTGGAGAAAAAACTTTAAGGAGTATCAGACCTATAATGTAATGCCTGATATTTCCATTACTAATTTAGTAAATTGCCCTAAATTCTGGCAAAAAACTGAAAGAGCACAGGAATCATATGGGGTAAGTTCTGAGTCTTGCTGTCAAAGAAAGGAGATTTAATTGATATTTTTTTCCCCACAGATCTAGCAGTAGCTAATTGAGTCATAAAACCTTTTGCTGGTTGTTATTACTGACTTTCATAAACTGCAGACCATGACTGGCACATAGTCCTGTTTTTACAGATGACTTAATTGTGTAATGCCAGGCACTTATCTTACTTTGTCAGCTATAGATCTTGGAGCAAAAGGTGTTACTCCATCGTTTGCTGCTTACATTAGAGATGATGAGTTTCTAAAGCACACACAGAATCCTACAGGTCTGACAAGACCTTTGATATATGTATGTCTCTCCTGGTTTTTGTTTTTTTTTTTCTTTTCTTGAAAGAAAAGGAATCAAAAAATACTTCATGCATGCCAGAGTTAGGTCAGGAGAAGGAATTGCAAGGATGCTAAGAACTTGCAGAGATGGTCTGACACCCACATTATATATACATTGTGTGGTAGATCTTATGTAAAGCACTCATCAGCTTTCTCAAAATGGCATGCCCTTCTCTTTTGAAAAATTTCTGTTATCTGACAGAATCTTTTGTTTGGACTGTGCAAAATCATATAGCTTGTTCAAGTAATCACGGTTTCAGTCTCAGTCTGTTTTTTCTCTTCTATCTTTTTGGGGTTTTTTGATTCTACAAGCCCTTCCTGAAGAAAAGAAGGTACTCATCAGGCAGTAACCTTGTTTATGTCATCTTCCTGTGAGCTGTGCCTTTTCTTTCAATGTGGTTTGCCAGTAAAAACTGTTAAATTGGTTAAATACCTTTTCACATGTACCTAGGTGCCTTCAGCAGTCCTACATACACGTTGATTTAAGTTAGGAGAGGTTTCACGAAGCAGTACAGAAGACTTGTATATAAAATAACAGAAGTCAGTGGAAATTCTTGTCTCTAACACTGTTAGTGTGAGAGCAGAACCTCTGCTTGGTCAGCTGGTGAGATTTTTTGCTGAAAGACAGGTGTCTTGGGTTGTCTTTGTGGGATGTGTCTAGGAGGCCTGCTGAAACCCCTACATCAGCAGGGTGTTCTATCATTGCTCAAACGCTCCTGCATGTACCAGTGCTTGGAAGGTCTTTCTTGATGCCGGAATACATAGCCTGCACTATTTGAGCTTCCTTTCTAAATAAAACTAAGCTGCCACTTCTGAATCTCTGCCAGAACTGCGCTGCTGCAGCTCAACAGCTGCGGCTGTTCATTGATGCGGCGGCGGCGCTGCAGACCTTACGTTACACGATGTGAATGGGTATTTTTTTCTTTATAAGCATATGGGGAGTTTTGATGGACTGGGTCCATGCTTGTTGATGCTGGCAGCTGTGGAGCTGCCTGTGGCGGTCTCAGCTGACTGCCTGGCTGGACTTCTCTACATGTTGGGTCATGCTCAGCTGTGAAAGATTTGCTCCATGTTAGAAGGCAGGCTTAAGAGTAATGCTTCACGTCGATCTGTGTGCAACCCATTAACAGGGAAGTGCTTCAAGCTGAGTTAACGTTACACCAGCAGCTCACAGAACATCATCACCACACAGGGAGTATGTGTGTGGGGACACCCTCAGATCCTTGCTTCCCAGGCAGGTCACATTGCACACATATTTCTCTTCTGTTCCTCTGTATCTGGCGTATCCTTTTATAACTCAGTTCATCTGTCTTCCTAAAAATAATCCACCGTGATCTTACTGCTCCTGTTTGTCTGAGAAGTTACAAGTAATGTAATAAAGGGTTCGTAAATATGAGCAGGATAAGAATGTTCAGAACATAAACACTCTGGCAGTGCTTTTGTGCATTTCATTAACTTTGTGTGATTTGGAGATCTCTTAGTAGAAAAAGTAAGTTTTGCTTCATGGGAAACAGGCCCTTGAGATTCCTGGTGTCCTTTACATGGCCTGGGATTTTTTTTTCGTTTTGCAAATGGAATTGCTTACCTAAATCTGCCCTCCAGAAATGAAGTGGGGCTCAGTTTTACTTTCTCCTGTGTCTTTCTTTGTCTTTTGTTTAAATCTGTGTTTCAAAATGCACAGTTTAGTTTCTTGGCATGGAGAACTACTTTGTCTTCTGAGCACTCAGACCTTCCGTAGATCTCTCAAAGTCAGTCACAGTGGTGCCTATAAGCTGCCCATTTATTTTGGATGTTCACCTAGTCAATAAAGCAGATTTAAAAAAATATATATATTTTTCTATGACAGTGGATAACAGTTTGCTCTGCCAGTGGGGACTCCTCCAAGTTATTAGAGATGCGCTAAGATGCAAGACATTAAGCAAGCTGATTTGTAGGTTCAAGCTTGTGGTAGTCTACACTGTGTGAACTAGTAGTAACCTTCTTTTTGAGTGTGGGGATTAACAAGTGGGAAAGAGGAAAACCAAGTAATATACGTATCGTTGCAGTAGAACTTAAAATAACAAATCAGGGAATTACTGATAGTTGAAGTTAAACCACTTTTCACCTAGAAGACAGGCTGACATCTTGGTTCTCTCATCTCCTGGAGCCTTCTGGAAAAAGACACAGAGAAAATCTCTCCTCTCAGGAGGTTGAACCCTGCAAGGACATTCTACCATAGCCTGAAGACGTCTTGCCAGCCACCTTATTCTTCCCATTGTTTATGATGGCCTTTAGCAGGATTCTTCAGAAAGCTATTAGGATTGTCACTTTGTATCAAATCCTCTAAGCATAATAATTTAATACCAAACAAAACAATAGCACGCTTATTGGGCAGTAACTGGAAGTTTTAATGATTTAAGATGAGTGTAACTATTATGAATTAGGGGTACTGGAATGTAGTATTCTGTACAAGCGCTATATTTAAAGATACATCTTAATGTATCCGTGAGGTTTGGCCCAGTTACATGTGTCTGTGGGAAATGTAGCTGTATAGTTATATTATTTCCTGGCTTTCTATGTGTTAACTTTTGGATGAATCTATTAGTTGTCCCAGTTGATTGCTTGCTTCATTTTTAGAGAGGAGGAAAAAAAAATTCAAAGTATTTTCATGGCTTTGGTTTTTTTTTTTGTTAAAAGGTTTTTCCTAAAATCTAGGTTTCGTCTCATGGGTTTGACAGCGTGCATATTCATGACAAATGTAGGAACTTTCCATCCCATTAAAGTTTCAACAGATAATTTCAGCAGATACTCCTTCAGAACCAAATAAATGCCGTTACTTGGTGAAGAGAAAAAGTTCTGAGGTCTTTAATAGAATATGATAGCTTTCGTTCAGTCATTAAAGAGTATTTGATGGTTTCTTGGCCAGTTATATACCGGAGAGTTTTGCTGGCCTGTTAGGACCTCTTCATCTCCACTTGTTTCAACAGTAGCTGAATAACAAGAAGAAACTGTGATGGTTCAATCCCAGTTAAGGACGGATGCAAAAAGAGAGGCAAAACCAGTGAAAAACAAGGTCACAGCACGTGTGCAAGTAGTGGCTGGCAAGAGTCCTATTGACTTGTGTTATAAAACACCCAGTGGATTTATAAAAAAAAATAGGGTAATTGTTTTGAGGGTTTTATCAGCTCTCTGTTGATCTGGGATATTTTTGGCAGTTTCTCATGTTCAGTAACCTTCCTTAGTGAAATATGAAAACGTATTGTAATTTAGTGGATGTGATGCATAAAACATTAGTAAAAGCAGTTTTCTGAAGCTCATTTTTATAAGCCATATAAGAATGAGGAAACATACTATTCCTGTGCAATAAGAAGGATAAATCTTAACATGCTTAAAATAAAAGACCTGAAAAATTACCTGAAAGCTTGGGGCTTTTTTACTTCAGAGCGTTGGTGAGCTGTAGATTTTAGTTGAAACTGTAGGCAGTTCATGTGCTGTGTTCATGCTTCATTACAACAGAACAAATCAAAAGAAAATTAGATTATCTCAAAGAAATTAGACTAACAAAGAACTAGTGTGAGAGCACTGGTAGGAAAAAAAAAATGTTTCCTTGGAGAATTTCTTGGAATATAAATTCCTTAGCAGATAAACATTTAGTCTTTTAAGACTGTATAAGAAAATTGCAATTTGCATTTTGAACAGGAGCTGGATATACAGAACTTAAATAGAATTCACAGTATCTGGAGGGTTTTCTTTTAAAACCGGTTTGTTTTTTTTTCTAGAGTGGTCTTCCCAGAAGATTCTCAAAAGCCCACTGGAGAATTTTGGATTTTCTATAATATTTAATTTTTAAATATTAAAAAGAAGAGTAGGATCTAGGAAGACTTTACAGGAGTGGTTGTGTGCAAACTGCAGTATTTCTTCAGGCAAAAATGTCTTCTAATTTAGAGAGTATGCAAGTCATGTGTAACTACAGATCAGAGGTGGTAATACAATGGCTAATTTGAAAGTGTTTTCATCTTAGCATTTAGATTGTTGGTTTTTTTTCTCCCTTGCTAACTCCAGTATGTCAAGTATGATGGGTGGAGCAGCACAGGCACCTGAGAGGAAGAAATCTCATTTCACAGCTAGTCTCTTGGAGTAAATCTTGATCCAGGGGAAACCTAATTATCTCCACCAGAAATATGACTAATGAATGACTCTAGCTTTCTGCCTGGCAGTGGAATAGTAAAGTAGTGGTGGCCTCCATTGTGGAAACTGTTGGGTTGTCTTTTTTTTCAGAGCCCCAAATTCTGGCTCTAGTGAAAAAGTGCTGAATACTTGGCACCCAGCTTCTGAATTTGGAGATGAAGGAGCTTTTTTTGTACAAGTAATTCCAAGATCCTTTAGATTACATGCCTTATGTGATGGTAGCAGCTTCACCTTTGATTAGCTGACTCGTAGATAGTGCCACATGATTACACAGCCCCACAGTTGGGCATGGTTCTGTTTAAGTTCAAAGCATATTGCAGCTTGATAGAACGCATGTAAATGATGCTCAGCAAATACTTGGAGAGCTGAAAACTCAGCAGCTGTCTCCTTTGTGAATCCATTTTCAATAATTAATTTGGTATCCTGTGACTTAATTGGAAGAGTGGTGATGCCAACTTTACAACTCCTAGACCCGAAGCTTCCGACATGTTGGAGGGAGGTGCATGGCCATGTGTGGCCATCAGTAAGCTAAGGAGAGGTAAAGGATGCCCGTGGATAAATAGTGGATGCCCTAAGGCATTTGCTGAAAACATGGTGGCTCACAGTGTATCTGATGAGAAACCTCATTTTTCAGCCTTCCAGCGAGCCAGGAGACTTGTTTTGTTGTGTTTTGGTTTTTTCCTCTCTGGCATTAATTGTTAATGTGTGAACTTTCTACTCATCCACTTGTGCTTCTTGTAACATTCAGATCTTTTCTCTCCAAGTGTGAGACACTTCATTATTTTGGTGACTTGGTGCAGTAATTTATTATTAATTATGCTTTCAAAGTCGAGTAATCATGTTACTTCATTGCATTTGTCTTCTGCCAACATGTAAACAGATTATTTGTAATGAGACAGCTATGGGTCGCTACTGAATGTGGATTTTGCAACTTCAGCCTGAGAAGGATAATTCCCCTGCTGCACTCAGCCTTTGAACAGCGATCACCATGAGAGGTCTCAGGAAACCGCAGATCTGCTCATTGCCTGCTGGAGAAAGAAAACATGTGTGAGGCTGTGGAAAATGGCATTGATTATTTTAGGAATAACATTGCACAGAAAGGAGACAGAAGCTGCCAGCGTAAAGAAGCTGCATGATTTCTGCTGGGCTGCTTTTCCTGCAGCTTTTTCATCCACCTTTCTCCACCTGTGCTCAAAGACTTCTCTGATGTACCTGTGGAGACAGGGGCAGTGTCCCCCTCCATGCAGGGTCTGGGGTTGCTTCTCTGCTGTGATGCCTTGCAGCAGCAATGTGACAACCCTCAGTGGCTGGCACTTGGGCTTCTCCATCTCGGTTTTACCTGCTTTTGTGCTTGTTCCGTCAGCGCTGTGGAAGAGAAATAATCTGGACACATTTGTGGGCTGCTTGGCGTATTAAGCGTGAAGATTGCAAGTCCTAGTGCAAAGCCAATAGAAACAATTAGCGGTGTGGCTCTCTTTGAGGTCAGGTTTTCCCTTAAGCAGGCCTGTTCTGGCTGTGCGGTGACAGTGATGTTGGTGCGGGGTCAGCCACCGCTGACCTCCCAGCTCATCGCTGTGTTTTGTCAAGGCAGCGTGCTCCCCCACACCTCAGCCAAGAGAGGGGACCATTGCACTATAATGGGCCGTGACCCATTTCCAGGTCTCCAAGGCCCTTTTAATTCAGTGAGATGAATTCCCTTGTAGTTGGTGCTGAGGACGAACAAAAGGCTTTATTGGAGGCAGGTTTGGGGAACAACAGCAGTCACTGAGCTGGGCCTGGGGTTTACATTGTTCTGTTAGATTCCATGATAAAAGTCTAATGAAAACAGAGAAATTCATAGTAGTTTTTCAGCAATTATCCTAGGAATTTATGTTTAATATTCCTTGAATATGTGTTTCTTCACATGTCATTGTGCAGTGATGCTTTCAAATGCCGTTTTGCCCTGGGTGAGGATGTGACTCGCTTTGCATGCTGTAGCAGGGAGGTACCGTGCCCTGCCAGAAGCAGATAGCTGAGTTTTGCTTGAGGGCTTATTCCTACCCCTGATATACGCAGTGAGAACTGAACTCGGGCCTAACAGCCTGGAATTTTTACACAGAAGCCAGATAACGTTTCAGCCATCCTCAGGTTTATTGGAATCCTCTATTTAAAACTAGTGCTTTGAGTTTTTGACAAATCTCCGGCATTTTTGCTTTCAGCAGCACAAAGATGCTCAGTCACACAGGTGGGTCACAGTGTGGTCTTTTCCATGAAGTTGTTCCTCCCACCAAACTGGGCACAACTCCCAGCAGTGGGGACAGGAGTTGTGTCCCTGGCCTGACAGCATGTATGATCGGAAGGTTCTGAGGAGGGCAGAGCTGGATAAGTGTACATGGGTGTTACTCTGGGTTTCTCTGCAGTCAGACTCTGCTCCCTGCACCTGAACTCTGTGGTGTAGGTCGTGCCTGTAGAGTGAAAACTGTTTAAGCACAAGGAATAATTTTTGCTTTGCATGCTGTAAATTCATACTGGGTGTCTTTGTCTCTATCACAACCAGTGCTTCACTTCCAAGACTAAGGTTATTCTTCTCTTGCACAATTGCCTCAGATGGTTGCTGCATATTTTCTAATGTGGAGTCAATCCCTGTCATTCTCAGAGATATTTCTTTTGCCATTAATTAATCATGCAATTTATTTTTTTTCTTAATTTTTTCTTTTTACAGTTGTTCAGTGAAAAAATAAGTGGAGCAGAAGGAACGAAGTTAGATGAAGATTTTCAGGAGATGGAAAGGGTAAGGAAAGCAACCTGGTTTTCACTATTAACCTGTTTACAGAATGAAAAGTGTTTCACATTTCAAGTGATAGAATGGTATTGTGGGTTTACTGGGGGGAACATCCCACCATGTGTTGCCAAACAGAAATATATACGTGCAAATTTATCCTTGAGGTTTTTCAGCTCAGGTAAGGGAGAGGAGCCATCCCCAAAGGCTGCATGAGCAGGAGAAGCAGGTTCCACCAACGCCTCTCGATGAAGAGAAACTCCTCTGAGGATGGTGCAGAGCATCAGGATGCTTCCTTTTCTGTGGGAAATTGGAGAGTGAAGTCTTCAGTGTTTAGTCTTCACAAAGTCTTCCCAGCTGCTATTATTCATGATAAAATTTAACTACTAGAGTCGGATTTTTCTCTTGATAGAGAATTATATTTCTTAGTTTAGATCCATGTTTGGACATCTACCTGAGTTATTGTGGAAGTTGACATCTCTGCTATTTACTTATTAGTTGTGTTGCAAATCAAACAATGTTGTGTCCACTTCCTGCTTTTTTCAGCTTTTGTATGACTTTTTAATTGCTCTTGACTTTCTGTGTATTTTTAAATGTTCATAGTAGACCTAGGTCAGAGCTTTTATTTTTGGCAGATGGAGAAAAAATGTCCTGCTTGAGTTCTTTTTTTTTTTTTCCCCACCATGCACTTTTGAATTTATGATCTAAATGGTTTTCTAGATTTCAGTTTCTTTGGCTACATAACAATAATTTCCTTTCTGTGCATTGTAAGGGGAAAAATAATGTGCAGGTCCTAAGGGAGGAAAAGAGAAACAAACCAGAAGTACTATTTTTATAGCATTTTAGAAACTATTAAGTGGGAAGACAGTGCAAACTACTGTTTTAAATGGCCCTGACCCCAAGATTGTGAGGGATGTGTTCAGCCTTTTCCACCTGTGGAGAGAAGCAATCCTTGTAGGAAAATTGAAGTCTACAATGTGCAAGCAATAGTCAAGACTAATGGGCTGGAAAGGCAAGCCCACGTTTTGATAGAAACCTTCTCTCCTTCCCAGTACTACTTGCCAATTAATATGTTTTTGGTAAGTCCTGTCATAGCTGTGATATGGCTATTTGTTTCAAGCTACAATATTTGCTTTAATTTAAATAATATTTCATAATCAGAATGGTAAATTATGTATAATAGAATGACAGTTTTTCTAGTAATCAGTTTGCTTTTTGCCAACTGTGTTACTTTTCTTTTTCAGAAAATTGATGTTACCAATAAAGCTGTAGCAGAGCTTCTGTCAAAATCTACAGAGTATCTTCAGCCAAATCCAGGTAGGATAGGAACAAGAGGTGTTGGATTTTGCTGAACATTGTCTTCTTCCTTGGAAATTCATCCTAGGTAAATAAAAGCTAACTAGGTCATCAGTGTGAGGCTTCTGTGTGTCCTGGAGACCTTTACCTGTGTGCAGTGAACAACGGTGGAGTTTGTATGTGGTAAGTCTGGACATTGCTAGGTCTTAGTGGTTTTTGGATCATTAGCTAACAGAGGTTTTTCAAGTCTTGTTTTAAGAAGTAAGAAAGGAGACATGTTTACACTGTCTCAGTCACTCACAAAGTTTGTTATGACCTTGATTCTCAGTCCAAACCAGCAGCTGGAAGAACCTTCATTCTTTGTGAGCTGCCTGGCTGAATTCCTGCTTAGTCAGCCACACCAGTGTCTTCAGAGAGAGCTGCCTCTTGAGGGTAACTCACAAGATGCACACCCCTGAAGAAGTTTAATGGGTTATGTCTACTTAAGGATGGTAGGATTCAGACCTTTACCAAGGCCCAGCCTGCGTGTTCAGGAATGCCTGGCCCATGGCTACTACTGTATTTGAAGAAGCTGTTGAGTGATAACAGTAAGGAGCAGATTGGAAAAACTCTCAAAGAATAAACACATGGTTTTGGCATGATGTGTGCAATATAAAGGTAATTTGATTGGTATGTAAATCTAGTGTCTTGAGTACTGGAACAAAAGAACAAAAGAGGGGGAGCAAGTTCTACAAAGCTCTCACGAGTGAGAGACAGAGAGACCGAGCGTGAAGTTGGCTTTGGTGGTGCTTGTCTCTGTTCTGAGTTTGCTTTCTGCACAACTTCTAATCAAGTTGTTCACAAGCAGGAATATTCGAAGGAATGTGAGTATTGGTGAAGACCCACAGAAGATGACAAGTACTCCCCCTATATATCTGCCTGGAGAAATGATGCTTATTCACTTGAGAATAAGAGTTTTGCATGACCCATATTGTTGAGTGGAATCTTATTTCAACTTTTGGCTATGAAGTGCTGACAACAGAAACTAATGGATCTAAAGACCAGCTTAGAGACTTGCCTAATGACGTTGCTTGTTAAATGATTTATTGCTTTAAAAGTGATTTGATAACTTCTGTTCTTTTTTTTTATGCCCTCCCTAGCATACCGAGCCAAGCTGGGAATGCTGAACACTATGTCAAAGATCAGAGGACAAGTTAAAACCACAGGCTATCCCCAGACAGAGGGACTCCTAGGAGACTGCATGATACGGTATGGCAGAGAGCTTGGCGATGATTCTATGTTTGGTGAGTTTGTGCATCTCCTCTGGGAACATTTCAGCGTAAAGTTCTTTGCAGAATGCTACTCAGTGACATAACCCTGGTAAATAGCTGCTGGAGGTAAGAAGGAATATTAAGTACAGTGCTCAGGGGTAATTGATACAATTAACAAAGCACCATGCTTCTGCCTATTTGCCCTCCACTGTTGCAGTTGGCTTTGGTAACACTGTTACTAATGTTGTCTGACAATTCCTGTTATTACTACTGCAGTTTCTGAGTTGCTAAACCTTGAAGGGGATTCTTAGATGCACTCTATTACTTTTAAACTTTAGAAAAAATGGCTACCCTATATTTAAGTAGTAAATGAAGGGCAACATTTCAAGAAAAACAGTAACTGATTTTTTAAAATTACTATTATTTTATAATAATCTGGTATTTCTGTGCTTTGGAGCAGTGCCTCTTAAACATACATTTTCTTGTTTTCATGAAAATGAACGCTAGCCTGGCCATGCTGCAGTTCTGTGAGGGATTCACTCTTACCTACCTGTTTCCTCCCTCCCAAGACACACTGGTACTTCACAGCCAGAACCTCGCTCTTGGCCTTGCCTGCTGGGTATGCGCAGGGTGGGGGGCTGGTGGGAATGAATCTGAAGCAGTGTCACAGAGCTGCTCAGTGGCTGGGGTTGAAACACATGAGAAAAGAAGAATCCAGATTTGGAGAAAAAGAGGGGACTAGAGCTAGGAGAGTCTTGACAGGCTGGGACTGTGTGTAGAAGCCAGTACAGCGCTGGCTGGCTTTGTAATGCACTGTTGTTAATGTCTGCAAGTTTACACAGTGATGATTTGGAATAGTAACAGCTGTGTAGGTGTAGGGACCTCATTCTAGAGTCCAAGTAGGTGCTGCACAGGAAGAGGTGCTGTGGAAAGCCAAAGACTCATTTATTCTCCTCACGAAGAGTCAAGTGGCGCAGCACATCCCTGAGCTGGATGTAGTTGTGTTTTTGCAAAAGCAACAGATGCTAAATGAGGCCAGGGAAGGGAAAATACATTTCAAACACTGTTCTGCCTGCTGATACATGCTTAACAAAGTATACAGCAATGTTCAATAGGTGGTTTTAAGGAAGCAGCAACAATTATGACCAAAGGGATGTTTGGAAAAAAATCCTGCTGTATATGAGGAAGTTGTAAAACGTGATTGTGTGATTTAAAAGCTACTAATTTTTATGTATTTAATAATATCACTAAAGGTGTACAAATTAATCAGCTTGGTTTGCGGTTCTCAACGTGGAGGAGGTTTGTAACCTATGTAAATGCAGTAGGGAAAGTAGTATTAATTTTTTCCCTGATGCCCTTCAGGGGAAAAAAGTATATTTTGGAATAAAAATTGTCCAGTTTTCTCTAGGGGACAAGCAAGTGCATTGCTGACATTAATTTTTTTTTACTCTTCGAGGTCCTGTGGTAGATGCAAGGATACCTATTTGAAATAGCTGCTTCATAAGACAGATTTTCTGATTTTACATATATTGAGGTATAAGTAGCCTGTTCTTTACCATAGGCCTTGCATTACTGGATGCTGGGGAGAGCATGAAGCAAATGGCAGAGGTGAAGGACTCGCTTGATATTAATGTCAAACAAAATTTTATTGATCCTCTACAGTTATTGCAGGACAAAGATTTAAAAGAGATTGGGGTAAGTGTTCCAGGGTAAAGCTTCCCTTATCAATAATCAGAGTCAATCAAACTCTGGTTCCCAGAGATATTGTTCTTGAAATCAATAAGGTGAATAAATTTCACTGCATTTAAGTTTGTGTCTCTAGCAAAACAGTGATGAAACCTGCTGACCATCAATGCCTGGCTATTTCTCACTTGTCTAACTTACTCGATTTGCTGTATTGCTTGCACATTCAGTACAAGAAGGATACTGAGGAAAGTTACGTTCTATATTCTTCTGCTATTTTATTTTAACTGTCAATTTTATTAATTCTTATGAACACGTAGTGGGCTATGATTTACTGAGACTGATTATCCTTTTTTGCTGTCTCTGTCAGCCTAAAGCTGTTTATACCAGAGAATTAATATAACTGCTGAAAAAGGCTATTCAGGGCAGTCACAGAATGATCTGAAAAGTGCCATAAAATGCTGAAGTGCCATATGCCACTTCAGAAAAAAGACAAGAAGCTGAGAAACACATTTTTAACCTCTAGAGTTAAGTTTTTCAGTGCTTTTGTTTGCAATGTGACAATTCAAAGAAAGCCAGGCAGTGTCTGTCTGAGTCTGTTGATTCCAATAGATTTGGGTAATAAGCAAGTTAAAACCCTGATGAAACGCAGAAATGAAAGTTCTTTTATTTGTTTACACATGAATGGATGTGGAAAGCATAGCAAAAAGATAGTCATAATGTCTCAATGTCTGTAGCTGTCTGCTGTGATACATAACTGCTTTCAGTTGTAGTTCTGAACTGATGAAAAGCAATTGTTTGGCGTTGGCTTTGATGGGGGTTTTGTACTGTCACTTAGAGTCCGTTCTGTAAGTCTGCCAGTCCCCTGATTTCAGCAGTAGAAAAGCTGGTGTAGTTACAGTAGATAGAAGTGTCATGTTGACACCTAACAAAGAAAGCAAGAGTACAAGATATGTTGACGTACTGTTTATGGAATGAGAGGAGAAAAAAACCCTTTAACTTTTAGTTGTTGTATTTCAAATAATTCTAGAGGTAAAATTGAATTAAATGTAAAGCACAGGGACACACACAAATTTAGTTTGGATCCTGCTTCTCTTTTAGGCAACCTGAGGAGCTGCACATGTAGTGATGTTCATGAGTTGGATGCCCAAGTTTAGCAAATCAAGGAAGTCAGTTCCCCAAGTGTTAACAAGTGGGTTTTCTTTTTTTTTTTTTTTTTTTTTTTGGAAAGTCTATAAAGGATAATATTTCATTCCTGGGTGCTGTCCTAGACTTACCTGATGCTGCCTTAGATCAAAGGGATGGACTGGATAATCTCTGAGTCTTGCATATCTTCAATTCTGCATATATTTGCATCCATAACTGAAATTATCTTAAATCACAGCCTATTTGTTTGGGCATGTCCTTTTGGGACCTTCTCATAAATGTTCTGTCTCATTTAGCATCATTTGAAAAAACTAGAAGGACGCCGTTTGGATTATGATTATAAAAGAAGCGCCTTGGGAAGATCCCAGATGAAGAAGTGAAACAAGCAGTAGAAAAATTTGAAGAGTCAAAGGAACTGGCTGAGAGAAGCATGTTCAATTTCTTAGAAAATGATGTAAGTCTGTCCTGCATTTTTGTTTGCTGCGGTACATACAGGAGGGCAAAATGTATGTGGGATTAGATAAAGCCTGTCCCCTCCTTCATAGAGGTAAGGTCTAAAAGCAGAGAGTGTGCTCCTTTCATCTCCTGTCAGAGGGGAACACAGTGCACAGAGGTAAATGGGAGAGCTCGAGCATTCAGGAATTTCTTCCTGAGATACAGTGGCTCAGACAAGATTGCCACAGAGGTCTTAAATAGTTTTATAATCTATGAGCAGTGAACTATCTGAGAGTAGAATGCATGGAGAAGGTTGGGAGATTAACACTCACAGACCTGCTGCTGAAACTATGAGCAACAGTGTGTACCTGCCCCTCCTCTGAATTGTAGCTCACTTATAGTCAAACTTTTGCTGCTCAAACTTTTGCTGCTGTTCAACTCTTCAAATCATTTTACCTCTGAAAATAATTATTATTACTATTTGGCTCTGGAAATTACTCCATAGAGTTTGTTCATGGCTTGGGCTCAGGTAGCTCAGAGTCCTAGTCCATCATGAAATTCTGTTTGAACACGGAGCAGCTGTGGTCAGTCAGGATGTTCCTCTCTTCTTTCCACACAGAGGAATGGCAGGATGTGCTTTCTCCCATGTCATCAGGGGACTGTAAGAAAAGAGAACTGAGCCATTGGGCCTATTCCAAAGCTTTCTCTTCTCCTGTAGATGCAGCATCACAGAGAACACACTTTGAAAGCCAGAAATGTGCTGTCTTCTGTGAGCAAACTGCAACAAGGAGGAGCTGTTAAGTGGGAATATTTAACTGCAAGCTGATCCCACTATGCACACCTGTGTACTAGCCAGTAACAAACTAGCCTGTAGCTCCTCAACTGTTTCTGAGTGGGACATGTTTGGTATGGCCATGTGTAAGTCAATAAGTCTCTCACTGCTTTACCAATCCAAGTTATATGAAGGCAGCAAAAACTGTAATGTCCTGTCAGCAGCTTCAGCACACTGATCACTACAGGCTCTACCATGTGCCTGTGTTACAATTCTGCCTTGCCTAAACATCTGAGAACAGTTTCAGATAGTCAGTATCCTTAGTCCAAGCCCCAAGCTGGGGATAAAACCATGCATGGATTAAAATGGTTTAGCTGGGCCACTGGAGAGCTGATGAGTTACACGTTCTGCTATAACTAATTCTGTCTTTGGGAGGGGCTGAACTCGCTGTCCCTTTGAGGTTTTTTCACACATGCTTTCTATTTTCTGTGTTTAAGTCTGTGCTCCATTCCCTCCGTTTTCCATGCTGACACAGTCTGTCTGTCCTTCTCAAACATCTCATTGCAGCTCTGTTGTCTAACCCCAGACTGACTCACCGGGTTTGCAGAGATTTTAACTGCAATCGCTTCCTTCCCATCTTTTCCAGTTCCCCAATGTCTCCCTTTCTTGGTCTCCTTGCCCTGCAATTCCTGTTCTCTGAGCTCTGGTTCCCAGCCATCTTGCCAGGTGCCTTTCCCAGAGTCAGTCTCATCCACATCTTTCTCAGGTTTTACACAGCTAGTTCCAGACCTCCCACGTAGACACTGTTGCTGCATTTCTTATCAGATCCATCTTCCTGCCTTTCCCACTCGGCTGGTCCCAGGCTTCTATTGCTAAGTGGCTTTTAGTCCATCAAGTTTCTCTGGCTCTTTCCCAGTCTTTCTCTCTCTCTTCTCCTAATCCACAGTTCTGTATCCCTCCTGGCTCTTAGTCATCTTGTTTGGACAGTCCTTGTCTATCCATTTTCTCTGACCACCCCATCCAAACCCCCTGTGCTTTGTGAGTTGTCCTCAGCTGGTTTACATTACTGTGTTCTGACCGTGATGGAACTGTATCAGCTGTTGGTTTGGGTCTGTGCATTTCACTCTGTATGCTGTGTGACAATGTTTGGCTCTTCTGGAGTCCAGGCAGAATTTCTAATAATCTTTTTAACCGAGCTAAAGCAGAGAGAGTATAGCACAGAATTGCCATGGGTCCATATAACATTTACAGCCAGTTTACTCAGATGCCTTCTTGTGATCCAATATCTGAAAAATTCCTAATGGAATGGAAACATGTCAGATTTCTTGGGGTCTGTCTTCTTAATGTTGTCTAAAAGGAAGAGGACAAATAAATATGTTACTGCTCCAACTCCAGTACAGCTTGAACTTTTCAGTGTGTGTTAGGGGAATGAGATTCTTTGTTACCTCATGAATAAATATATTTTGAATTTTCTTTCTCCTTCACATTCTTCCTTTCCTCAGCATTCATATTTTTGACTGATTGGCTGATACTTTGTAAATCCAAGTAGATAAATCATGCTTCATTTATTGGTTTATAAATGCTGCCATCTAGTGAGGTAAGTCCAGATCATTTTGGAACTGTAGTTTGTAAACATTGCTAATAAACACTAATGGGTCTGAGTCATAAGCTGTCAGGGTGTAATTTCTTCCAACATTGCTGATCAGAAAAGCCCCTCTTTCACCTGCTAAGGGGTCACGTCCTTTTAACTGGTAGAGGCTTGGGTGTTGACACACAGCTGGCTTGGAAGTTGAAAGCAGAAGGGATTTGCACATTGTGAAAGGAAATGACTTAAGGACCCAGCCCTGAGTTAGTGAACTAGAAGTTACACCTCAGTTTTGTTCTGTTTCCAACTGGCAATTTCTTTGATAGAATCACACATGCTCTTTTTCAATAGCCTCCACAAGGTATCGTGGACTTTTGAGATACCAGGTCTGGTTTTAATGATTTGTTGTTTATCCTTCAGCTGAATGTACTGCAGGCTCCTTTCAACTATTTTCCCTCTCTATATTTCAGGTAGAACAAGTTAGCCAGTTGGCTGTGTTTGTAGAAGCAGCACTAGATTACCATAAACAATCCACAGAAATTTTGGAGGATCTGCAGAGCAAGCTGCAAAACCGGTAAGGCTGAACCCATCCAAAAATTCTGAACCCCTTTTGCAGCTGAGATGCACTAATGTGAAAACTCACTGAAGCCACAGATCTCATAGCACCATCTCACAGATGCAGGCTTGCTGTGCTCTGGGCCTTAGTGGACTTCACTGCTTTAAACTGTTGCCACCTGGCCAACTTCTTGCTGCGTTAGGAGCCTTTAATGTAGTGCTGGACCTGCCCAGAAAGCTTTGAGCGTGTGCAAAACCTCTCACTCACGTCTGCAGAGGTTAATTAGGAGTTTGTTTGTAGGTTTGTCTACACTTGCATGCTTCTAAGGCTTTGCTCAGAAGTTGGCCTGTTTTCATTGAGATTGAGGGGTATAACAAATTCTGCAGCAGAGTGAGGAAATAGCCAGCTGGCTACGACCACAGCTGTGGTGTAATGCACTTATGAAAGGCCCAGATAATTTGTGTCATCCTACTCAAAGAAAAAATAATGCTGCTGTCCCTCATTTGTTACATGTCACTCAAAGAACCATCAGAGAACAGGAGACCTCAGCGACTAGAGCGTCACCATAGCGCAGGCTAACGTTGCAGTCACAGAGCCAGGGTAGCTTTTGGGGGCTTTCCTGGGCATGTCGTGGTAGCTGTGTTAGCATAACGGTGGCCCTGTCTGTAGGCACCCTGCACCATCCCAGCTGGAGGGGCTGGCAAGACAAGGAGCCCTCAGCTGGGCCACATGCACGCACAGGAAGAGGTACTGAGGCAGTTGTGCTGACTGAACGGTTGTTTCCCTCCTTCCCTAATAAAAAGGCAGCGTGTGAGACGCAGTCCCTGGGCCTCTGTCCTGGCTGGGTTTCTGCATATGTCATTTGCAGTTGAGCTTTCCAGGGAGCTCGTTCCTAGAACTTCTGCTGAACTCAGTGGCAGCTGTGGATGCTCAGCACTTCTCAAGCTCAGGCTGTTAAGCTTTATGCCTCTGTCAGCAGGACCGAAGTATTAAATAAAACAGGGACTTGCTGACATTTGAATACTGCATGAGAATTGAGCAGTTTTTAGTGAAAAAACCTGCTCTCCTTCCTCCCTTCATCCCTCCCCCCCAAAAAAAAAGCCTAAAACTAAAACCAGCACAGGGTTTTTCCACCACCTTCCAAACACCAAAGCTCTGAACCTGAGTGGAAGCTCCATAAGTATTTCTTCCTTCAAGTATATCTCTTGCCACTCTTCTCTCTGTGTTTCAGAATAAATGTAGCATCTAGTCGGCCTAAACGTGAATTTAAGCCAAAGCCTGTAATAACTACAACTCTGGAAATTGGTGATAATCAGCAGCACAATGGGATTGCCTATAGTTCTTCCATTAAATCATCAGGTAAGTCTGGGGCTGCAGAATCAGCATGTTGATAGATATTTTGCTGGATGGTTGGTTGAGGTATTTTTTGTACTGTGAGAATGACAGATCTATGTATCCACATCAGTATCCATGTGTCTGATCCCAGTTTGTTTGCCAGATTTGGAAATGGAATTGTGAAGCAGGGCTTCTCTCACCTATTTGAGATTGAAGTGGGGCGTTCTGCTTGGCCTTCTGGGTTCTCAGCATTGCCACTGGTGGTGGGAGGAGGGAGAGGCATTTGCAGAAGAAAGTTCCTTTCTTGCAAAGGCAGATGCCTGTGGTGGGTGTGTTAGAACACGGTCTGGAATATCTCCAGATGCTAATTTCTTTCCACAATCTGAGACCATAAATGATGGGTACAGGATCTTAAATATTAGCCATGTAAAATTCAGAGAGATGACTCCCACCCTTGTTGATTATATTAATATATTTTACTGTCCCTTGAAGTATCCACCGAAGTGTGTGTATTTATGAACTGAAGTACCTGTTGGTGTGGGAGTGGGATCCCTTCCTTTGATTAGGTCCCAGTTCCACAGAAAAAAAGCAACTATTGAAAGTCCTTAAAAGTTGTGTGAATGATAAGAATCGGTAGGGTTACACTACTCATTGAAATAGCTTTTCCTCATCTTAATGGTTACAGTGGTGATGAGAGAAGAGCCATTAAAAAAACAGCACAACAAACAAAACCCAAATAAAACTACAAAAGGCAATATACAAAGAAAAGAGAACAAAAAGGCAACTTTTTTTCCATATATGTTATTTGCAAGGAAAATTGAGGGGAAGCAGTGAGCCAAAGGTTCCCTTTTCTGCCTGGCATGGTGTCTAGGATTTTTTTCTGAAGCTTTTTCTTTTACTCCTCAGTCTCCAATTTCTTCTTGCCTCCAGTCTTGTTCCTTTTTAAGGGTTGTTGGGAGAGAAATGGGAGAACTAAAGGTGAAAGAATAAAGCTTGGAGCTGTAATTTCATGCTCCTTCTGATGTCTCTTTAATTTCCTTGCACTCTGCTACAAGATGAGGCTATTATCCAATCCCTACTGAAGAGTATTTGCAGCAGTTTGGCAGCACAACTCCACCCAGCGATGTTATTCCTCCATGTGTTTCTTTTGTGCTTCAAACAACTCGAGGGTGTGTTAGTGAAGCTCCTGTGCTGCCAGTATGCTGAGAGCAGTTTTGTGTTGGATTGAGGGAGACAGCCCCCTCTTTGCACACCCCTCCCAATTCAGATCACGGGTTCCTAATGCAAGGACCCATTTTGTTCAAAGCACTGGGGATGTCTGCAGCAATCAGTGCCTTTCAAGTTATTTTCACAACACATCTTAAGTGAAAGTAGCAAAAACCATAGCAACCTTTACTAAAAATTCAGCATAAAATTTCTAGGCCCCTGTCAATTACTTGTCAAGTTACATTGGGATTATTTTTTTTCTGCTTTGCACGTGCAGTGGAGAAAGGAAACTCCGATAGACATTTCAACTAGTGTCAGACCAGAGATAAAACAGTACAGTTACAGTGCTTTATCATTGCCATGAAGCAGTCTTGCTTTTGGGACAAAGATGGACTAGATGACAGCCCACTTAGTTTAAAAAACAAAACTGTTTTAATGATCGGTTGGCCATGAGCCAGCAGTGGGTTGGCCATGAGCCAGCAGTGTGCCTCGGTGGCTAGGAGAGCCAATGGGATCCTGGGGTGCATCAGGAGGAGTGTAGCCAGCAGGTCAAGGGAGGTGATCCTCCCCCTCTACTCTGCCCTGGTCAGGCCCCACCTGGAGTATTGTGTCCAGTTCTGGGCTCCCTGGTATAAAAAGGACAGGGATCTCCTGGAGAGAGTCCAGAGAAGGGCTACGAAGATGATAAAGGGCCTGGAGCATCTCCCCTATGAGGAAAGGCTGAGAAGATTGGGACTGTTCAGCCTTGAGAAGAGAAGACTAAGGGGGGACCTAATTAATGTTTACAATTATCTTAAGCAAGGGATGCAGGGGAATCAGCCAGCCCCTTTTCAGTGTCTGTGGAGACAGGACAAGGGGCAATGGCTGCAAGTTGGAGCATAGGAAGTTCCGCACCAACATGCGGAGAAACTTTTTCACAGTGAGGGTGACAGAGCACTGGAATAGGCTGCCCAGGGAGGTGGTGGAGTCTCCTTCTCTGGAGATATTCAAGACCCGTCTGGATGCCTATCTCAGTGAAATGTCCTAGGGAGCCTGCTTTGGCAGGGGGGTTGGACCCGATGATCTCTCGAGGTCCCTTCCAACCCCTACAATTCTATGATTCTATGATCTAAAATTCAGTGAATGAACTGAGAAAGAAATGATCATTGATCACTAAGATAAAGAAGGGGTGAGCCACTTCCATTCAGTGATTCCAGTCACAGATTATTGCTATGCACACATTAGCTGTTTGCATATCAACAAGCGATGGGCTTTCATTTAGTGTCAGGGAGGAAAAGAAATAAAACAACCAGCAAAGAGGTGAAAAGGAAAAATGGGATGTATTTAATAATTGCTGCTGTGCTTAGTGTTGCTACTAATATCGGGAAGACCATCTGTCATGTTTTTTCCTCCTGAAGAAACTATGGGTGCTGTGCTTCTCTCCCCAGCAGGTACAGCCATCAGTGAAATCATTGTTTATTGTCTTCTTTCTCTTCCTGCTCCATATGCAAAAGGTATCCATATGGATTTCTGTGAACTGCAGTGGGGTCAATATGCCCTGCTTGTAAATGGGGAAATCTTTCTGTTCTGATTAAAATCAGAATCATGAAGCAGATTAGATTTATGGTCTGTGTTTTAGAAATGTGAACCAGGTGGCTCTAAGCAAAACTGGTAAATGTTTTAAGGCCTCCATGTGATGGGCTATACCAACGTGATCACCCTCCTTCATTTAGAAAACTGACCTCTTCATCTGACACAAGCAAGGGCTTGTTTATGCTTCATTCTTCCTGTTTACACATTGACCCTATCAAAATGTAGACCTTTAATTTCCCTGACACTGTCACTCAAGGTAAGCAGTGTTTTAGTATCCCGTGACTCCATGGAAATCAACAGGACAATCTGAAGTAAGCTGTGATACATTCAGCACAACTGCCACAGTCTGGTTCTAAGTGTTGAAATGGCTTTTCCTGTGTTTCACCACAGCTTTTCAAGTATCAGCTGCTTGGAGCACAAACAGTATTTTCCTTTGTAGGGTCCCTAACACGTGGGGATTATTTACTACTAACGGCTTGCCCACATTTGCAGGGCCAGTTTGCAGACACCTTATTTAATGTTGTGAATTATTCAGCTGCTTTGAATAAGCACAGATATCAAATCTGCCATTTTGTTCTAATTTATTGTTATCCTCATTAATCAGCTGAAGCTATGAGCATCATCTAGCTGTTTGTAACTGTCTTTAAATGCTGTGTTATTTCATGCCTTCTTTCCTTTTGTTTGTCAGGTTTGATTATGATATGAAATAAATGGGTCTGGTTGCCATGTGCTGGAATTTGACATAAGCATCTAAGTGTTTACTCACTTCAGCTGTGAGGGAGACTTGGAGTGATTATCTTAGCAAGCTTCCAGTTTGTGATTATTAACATGTAATTTTGCCACCACACATATACAACATTGCATAGAAGAATGAGTAGCTCCAGGTACATGCAGTAACTCACTGTGGGGAAAATAAACAAACAAAAAGCTAAACCTGCATTGAATGGCATCTTGGTTTCATTGTGTAACACTCTGGAAATCAGAGACAGCTTCTTGCTTAGCCTGGTTTTGTGGTGGTGTTTTCCATTTGTGCTGTCCAGGTTTGAGTGGTCTGGAGATTAATGACAAGTTGTCTTTGAATGTGACAGTGAAGCGTGGCAGTTTAACTCCACAACTGGAGAAATTCAGGAGGCATGCAGGGTGTTGCAAATCAACATAAACCCCGTTTGGGGAAACGAGTGCCATTTCTTGAGCTTAAATCTGTGCAGCAGGAAAGGATGTGCAGTTATGGAATAGACAGAAAAAGGCTGGAATCACGTCGCCAGTTCTGTGATGTTAAACAGCATGTGTTGCAGACTGTCAGGCAGCGCTGTCCCCGTTACCTTTGTCAGGGAAGCTTTGTCTCACTGGATTATACAGTAGCAGCAGCTGCTGACTCTAATGAAGATTTTGACTGATCCTACAGCCTGGAGTGAAACCGGTCGTTCTGGCTGTGACCATTATTTAAAGATCTTTCCAGGCTGCCAGACACTTCTTTTCAGCCCTTTGCAGCTTAAAATGAACCAAATGTGATCCATCTCACATCAGGTACCTTACTGTCAGAAATGAACTGGCTTGCAGTAATGAATTAGCCCTATTGGAGCAGCCAGTGAGAGCAAGGAACTTTGTCAGGGATTCAGAGCGCTGCCTTCTGCTGTTTGGAGCTGGTACCAGTTCTACCCTGGCAAAGACTGAAAACAGCTAGTTTGGAACCCAATCAGACTGGTTTTGGTGTGAAACTGTGCCTCATTTTCTTTTTTCTGCTTGGACTGTTTCAGCAACGGTCTGGCAAGAGCCAAGCTTTCACCTGTGTCATTCTACTAGGCTAGTTAGTTCTTGGAAAACTTTTTCACTACCCCCATACCTTCCGCAGGCAGCAGACTAGCCTGGTGTTTACAGCAGTGATCTGGGGAGGTTTGCTGAGGGGATCTGTGTTGGCAACGCTCTTCCACCAGTATAAATAAAAGCTCTCTTCTGTTATAAAGGATAAGACATAACCACAAAAATAGAGAAGTAATTCCTGCTGCCCAGTTTTAACACCCCCAGCTGCAGTATTGTCCATCAAAAAGATGCTTTCACCTCTTCCCATTTGCTGATCACCAGAATAGCTGTCAGCAGGTTTCCTTAAGAGACTTCTGATTCCTGTTACAAGAAAATGCCTGAACAGTAACTTTTCCATAGTTTGCTACACATCACTGTGATTAGCAGCTCAGCATCCATTTTTGCATGTATTTTTACCATCTTAGCTGCTGTGTCTGTATCACATTGCTCACTGTGTGCAGATTTACCCCAACAAAAATTACTCTTCAAGGTGATTTTGTGATTAGCATGTGTGACAACTGGGACAGAGAGGCAAGACTGCAGTATTTGAGAATTGTTGCAAATTGCAAAACTTTGAATAACTTCGTTTTTAAGAGGTTTAACTGCTTTAATGTAAGTGGTAGAGCATTCTAGAGTTCTTTGTCAGGCTATAATGTGTTTTACTACTGTTGCATGGCAGCAGCTTGATGTTTTTTTCTCCTATTCTTCTGTAAATACATTTTAAATTACCAAACTTATACTTGAATATGCTATATATGTGTTTAAAAAAAATCTGTTATGGCTAAAAATCAGCTGAAGCTCTGACTAGTCCTTGGTCATAGGGCTAAGCTTTGCAATTTGAACATTACATTTTATTAGATTATTGTGCAGAAATACGAATGAATGTACTACATATGTGTTCATACCACAAATCCAAGCCAATTAACATCCCTTCTAGGAGAATATCTCTTAAAGGTGAGTGCATTTACAAGGTTAACTTGTTTTGCTGATGGTGATTCTGTTTTCTATTTGTTTTTGTGTAAGTATTATGTACTTATTACTAAGTTTGCATTACATGTGGTACCATTAGTATTTTAAGAGAGTAATTTGGAAAGATCTTTATAGTAGGGCAAGCAACATAAGTCACAAGAACAGCCTGGTTTTGTATGGGGGAAATGTGTAAACTATTTTGACAGTCACCATTGTTCCCAGCTTAACCTTTGCTTTAGTTCAGATAGAGGATGTGTGTCCTACCATTCCAGTTACTCCAGCTACCACTCCAAAACCACACTGGTTTTGATGACAACTCTGATTACTGAAGCCATGTTTTTGATATAAGCATCCTCTTGAAAGGGAAGGCAGCTAGGAATGAGAAAGAAGTAGCATCTGAACTGAAGGGAGAAACAGATCTATGCCTTAAACTAATTACTACTAGTATTTTTTTTATATGCAGACAGGCCAGGTGTTGATGGGTGAAAGCAATGGAAGAACTGGGGGAGGGGGCAGGGTGCTGACCTCTTTTATGCTTGGGGGCAGGTGGGGTGGGGTGCTGTGCTGCTCTGTTAATGCAGGTCCTTTTCTGTCACGGGCAGGTTCTTCAATGCACATGGATCAGCCTTGCTGCCAAGCTCTCTATGACTTCGAGCCAGAAAATGAAGGCGAGCTGGGGTTTAAGGAAGGGGACATCATCACCTTGACCAATCAGATTGATGAGAATTGGTATGAGGGGATGTTAAATGGAGAGTCTGGCTTCTTCCCTATTAATTATGTTGAAGTGATGGTTCCCTTGCCTCAGTGATCATGTCATTCAAGCTGTGAACATGATTTCATGACTGAAATGGATTCACAAGTGTTCTGTCAGTGTGGCATTCTGTGAAAGCCTTGCTATTTAACTGACTTACTGACTTTTGTATGCGTCTTTTTAAAATGTATTTATTTTATATTCAAAAAAATTTTACCTTCCCTGATTCCATCAACCTGCAAAAAAACCCCATACCCAGTTTTTTTGCTTTGTGCCTTGAAGATCACTGTATGAAGTGTTTCCTGGTAGCCTACTGTTGCTCCAGAAATGCATTTCCTTGCTCTTATTGTACTTGGATTTTTTTTTTATCTTTGGCTGCAATGATTTTATTATTGAAAACCATTTTTAAAAATACTATAAGTGAAGCTAACTGTAACCAGTTCCTCAGTTACTGATGTCATTGAGCTCTTCTCATCTTCCACATTGTAATTTATTGCGAGCAAGTTAACCCATGTTTTACACTGTATCTTGACAAAAGGCAAAGTGGTTGTTGTCAATATTATGATGTTGTACTAAGTACAAGCTCTCAGCATTGAAAATTCCTATAATTTACTGACCAACTGAATAAATATTTCTGTGGGATAAGAACAGTGGTTGCTGCTTCTGTTCATGTAGCTCAGGCAGTTGTTTGAGCTGGATGTTGCTTTCATTAAATAAGTTAGCTCAAAGGAATTTTTCTGATCCTCATGCTAGAAGAAAATTAACAGATGTTATAAATACTACACAGGCACGAGGGAGAGAACAAGATATTTAACATTCTAGTGGCTGAGGTGTCAAAATAGTATTTGACTTCATGCAGTTTTAATGTAGCATTGTTTTCTTCACTGAAAGCTAAGTACAAACTGATACTCAGTTCCCAGGGTTTGTATAGCACTCCAGTAAGAAATGGGTGAGTATCACTGGTGACTGTTGCAAACAAAAAGTCACTATACTGTATCTGAAAGGGATGGAGAAAGAGAAGACTAGGTGGAGAGAAAGATGTGCTATAACTGAGGTTAAAAAAGCACCTTACAATGAAGGACTGTATCATAATTTTGATGCCCAAATTACTTTGCTAAGCAAAGCAGAAGGTTAACAAAAAACAAAGATGTAATAGTGACCAAATTATTCTGCAGCCCCAGAGGAGCATGTAATCTTTTTGTCAGTTGTTCTGTTTTGACTGAAAGTAGACAGGATGTTCTGAACACAAGAATGTAAGGGGTGTAACATTCAAAGGTTTAAATATTTAGAGTTACTTGCTGCTTTTTCCTTCCCCCCTTTAGCAGTCATACCTTTCCATAACAGGTGAGAGGAGGCATTGAAGTGAAATACCTATTTTTACCACATTGGTATTTATGAAGGTTTCTTAGTCTGCAGGGAATCTTCCCTAAACTCACTGGTTTTATTGTGTCAAAGTTGTTTGACTTAATCAGTGAACAAACAGCACTTAATATTAAAATTGCAAAGATAAAGCTCCAAGACTGCTTTTATATACATGAAAAATATCTTTAATAGTTAGAAAAGTTTTAAGAAACCAAGATAAATAAGGTTATAGCAGCATCTATTTCTTTTGGCCTGTAAGGTACAGCAAGAATTCAGATCTGCTAAAACACAAGTATTAAACCAGCATCTAGTGTTGCTGTCTCAAAACTAGGCTTCTTAAATAACTTAAGATAGTTTCAGCTAATATGAGGAAATCATCATCTTAACTACAACTAAACACAGAACCAGTTTCAAATTCAGTACTGAATACTTTGGCAATGCAAGAGGCAGTCAAAAAAGTTATTCCAGCATTTGGAGAAATTGGTAGTCTCAGCTGCTCTTCCTCTCCCTTCAGATACTCACCATGCATTCCTAAAGAGGAGCAGCATGGCTCAGCAAGGCCCTTTCTGTACCACAGACCCAGCAGGTAAGCAGTTTCATAAAGAGAGGCTGAAAGTAATTCAACACAATGGTCCCAGAGGCTGCCTGCCTGCTTTCTGAGGGTTATGGATCAGGCTTTACATGGCCTGCAGAGCTATTAAAGTTACAGTAAATGACATACTGGCCAGTGGACAGTATTTCTGTAACTGCCCCATCAGAAATCACAAAGCAGTACTGCAGAGATTTAGTACATCAGGATTTTTAAGAGCAGATACTTTTGACATACCTATTACTACAGTTGGTGCTTTCTAGTTTTTATTTTTCTATCCCCTTAGAGAGCTGGCTGGTCAGGACCAGTGTGCTAATATTGCTAGGTGCAGTACTGCCTGGTGGAATGAAATGCTTGTTCACATTTACAGGATACAGTATGTCACAGCATAGCTGTCCAGGCTTGGACAGATGTATCTAGGAATATATGCTACTGAAACTGGTGCTGGGATACAGGAACAGTATGTGTAAGAAATTTTTTTACAACTTGCTTTTAATCTTGAATTTTTTTACTCTAGGATATTCTCTAGCAAGTGATCTAGACCAGTTTCATGTATTTCAGGATCCCAGCAGGAAACATGGAAACATGTTACACAACTTCTTAGGATAGGGTTTTGCTTCAGCCTCACTCAAGGTGCAAGGTAGGACCCATGTAGCTTCCCCAGTCAGGCTTGAAACAAAAGTTATCACCTTTGGAGAAACACCATAGCAGAATACTGAGCAAGCTGAGACAGCCTTATGTTCATTATCAAGTACTTAGCACCCTTTTAGGGCACATGTTTAGAAGTTATGTAAACTGTGTACCCTCCTCTGTTTCAGCAGGTCCTGGAAACCAGATCCTTGCCTTTAAGTAAAAATAACTTCACATATAGCTTGTATTCTACTGCTTTTTATATCAGTGAATCCAAGAACAGGGTCCAGTATCAGAAGGTAGGAAATTTCATTATGTTAGACAATGCTTTCTACAAAGAGGTCAGACAGGAGATGTGAATTCCAAGTTTCATATATTGCAGAAGATACCAAAGCACATGTAGTCTCTGTCACCTGGGATAATTGAGAAGTGTTCTCAGATGATCATCTGTGCCCACATTACATGATAGAACATCTAGGATCCTCATTTTGCTGTAGAAATAAAACATCAAGACATTGGGCTAATTAGCATGCATACAAGCAGTATTTATTGCTGTTACCTACTCAATACTCAGATAGCAACGAGGGGATTTAGCATGTTGCAGATTTAGTTGCTCATTAATAAAGCAAAGCAGGTTTTCAAACAAGGTACTTTAACTATATTAGATGGTTTGGAGGTGGGAGGAAAAAAGAAAGAGCTTTTAAGAATCAACATCCATGCAATACATGGGCCTATCCCTTAATAGCTATTAAGCTATTTATCAGTACCCCAGTTCTGGAGCATCAAAACATAGCTATCATGCAGATTCATGCTACTCTAGTTTGGATGATAAAAGCAGAAGCAAAACCCACTAAAGCCCTGCTTTTCTTTAAAAACCAGCATGCTTTCTTTGCCTCATTTTATTACATGCAGGAAGTTAACTTTTACTAGGCTGCCATTATTTCAGTACTACTACTACAGCAGAAGCATATAGGTAATAATGACAGAAGTTTGATAGTAATTCAGTCAGGAATTACATTAACATTTGAGTGCAAGTATTAGAATTGATTCTTACCATATGTGGCACACAACTGTATTGTAAAGTTGCTGATAAAACAGATTAGAAGTATAAGAAAAAAATTACTTTTGCTTCCTGTCATTGATTGCTGAACAAGCAATGTTATTAGTCAAGTCAAATAAAGAACCTTAAAGAAAACCTGTGGAGAAGCCTTACTCCAAGCACAAGGAGCAGCTTGTATTAAGTCTCTTTAATGCTAGTGGAAGCTTTATACTCTTTTGGTGTATGCTGTGCCTTAAGAGTAAAGAAGCCAGAGTAGCATTATAGACCATCTGAGATCAGCCTGTTTACCAGGGTCTCACCCTTCTTCAGTGAGGGTGCAAAAACATTACAAGAACATGCATCTAAGTCATGAGACTTTCCTGAACATCCTCTAAACCAGATAGCATTATAATAGATATTTACTTACTACTTGAAAGAAGGATAAGTACAGCAGTAACTGCCTGTTTTCAGATACATTTTCTCTAGATAGACAGTACTAAGGTACTTCTAAGTCCATACAGATATATTATAAAAATATTTAAGAAACAATAGTGGCTTTAAGACCCAATCAACAACATGCAAGTCCTTTAACTCTGTAGAATCAGTTTCAGCAAGAGCAGTGGTAGCTCAACATATTGTGTCAGGGAATTTTTTTTACCTAGGTATCCTCTCCTGCTCTGGACCATGGCATTTATACTAGCAAAGGGAACACTGCTGTTTCGAGAAATGAGCTCCAGATCCCTACACATCTGTAACTCTTCAGTTAAATTTAAATTTAAAGCCCTTGTATTTGTTCTGGTTTAGACTACTTCAACAGCTAAAGATGCCTAACTACTAGTATACCCAAGTACACTAGGAACATCTGATACACAGAAGTTCAGTGTAATATGGCCAGTCAAAAGCTGTTTGAAGGAGTCTTTCACAAGGCATTACAAGATGCAAGTTGTAGCCAAAATTTTAAGTACCAGTTATATTTGATGGTTGTACTATGATCTTGAAGGTCTTTTCCAACCATGATGATTCTATGATTACCCTGAAGGCAAAACATTCTTACTCTCTTAATTCCATTGGCACTTCAACTGTGTTGAAGTTCCACTCAGTATTGAAGGGAGTTCAAAAAACAATGCCAAGGTACTTTTTTTTGCTATGCTAAAAAAGTAGTTCCTGGAAATGAGCTGGAACAGAAAGTACCTCAAACTCATGCTTGGATTTAAGAGGGACTTAGGCAATCAATACACTAAGAATTTTGATTTCAGCCTTTTAATTCTTCTGAATGGAAATAGGCAGTTTCTTCAGCATGAATTTATCTTGAAAGCAAGTCAGGGACACTGTTTGGAGTGTCAGATAAGTCACATCATCCCACAGAAATAAGGTATTTCTAGTTACCATTTGCATTCTGTTCTAGGGGTAACAGCTTGTAAGTTTATTCATTCAGCTGTTTAGATAAGATATTAAAGCTTATATTTTTCAGTATGCCAGTTACAAGAGACCAGACAGTGTTAGTATTTGATCATATTCAACAAGAGAGTATGCAAAACATCAATTCCACTTTGATGCAAAGCCATGCAAGCTATCCACCATAGGACAAGGGACTGCAGCACTATTGTAAAGCAAGTTCTGACACAACAAGCATGATTCTCACTATCTCACCTGCTTAGTGATGCTCACAGGAACCACTATCATGAAACCAAACAACATTTCTTTTTTCTTCTTCTTTTGGTCTGACATCAAGAAAAATGTAAGAGTTGTAGGATACAGATAACTTGGGAAAGTATTTTCATATAGTAATGAGAAGAAATGGCCACCGAGTGATTCTATTGACAGCATATATTTAAGCTTCAGGCAGCATACCTGAGATGGAAATTCCATTTCACTTCCAGTTACTTCTTCATATTCATCATCATCTTGCTCACCACTTTCTTCTCCTCTGGGTACATACATTATCTTCCTCTCTGCAAGTTCCTAGAATACAATTGAATTGTACTTATTCTTGAGTATTCTTGGTGGCAAACAAGTTTAGCATTAGGAAATTAGAAGCTATTTACTCTCTTACCTCACCATCATCTGTGATGAGTGTGACTCCAATATTACCCTCAGTTCCCCAAGACTTCTGAGACTTCCAGACCAGATCATTAGGACCTGGACTTACACCAGCAGCTGCACCCCAGATCTGCAACAGATCAAGTGACAATCTGATTATTTGTAGTTAGATTAGGATTCAGTCTAACATACACAACTCTCAGTACTCCCATACCAGTGATGTCCAGTAACAAAAACTGAACTACTGTGATCCTTAACAGGTTAGTTTTTTAAAGCTACAAAGAGCAGCAGTAATGTTTGGGTTTAACTGAAGACTCTAAAGCAATGCAGAAAAGTCTGTTAACAGCTTCTACCTGAGGCAGTGACAGGCTTGCTTGGACATGTATACCATTTGAGTCAAGCCATAGTTACAGGCATGCTCTCAGCAGCCATTTGTCTATAGGAGATAGCCTGTAGCCTGAGGTCACTCACAGATCTCTTGAGCAAGCATAAGGAGTTGAGTGCAGAGTGTAAAGCTAGACTCTTTGATCACTAGTGAACTTAGAGTGTAATTTTTAGAGCCAATAGTTAACTTGGTACCATAAACTGAGCTCAGCATCTCTTGCTTTTAGCAACAGTCTTTGCACAGCTTGTATCAAATTGTAGAAGTATGTGGAGCACTAAAAATAAACTGGAATGCATCAATTCCTTTTGTAATAACAGTACAACTCAGTCCAGGATGTTCCTAGTTCAATTCAAGATCTAGCTTTAAAAAATTCAATTGGCATTTTAGATCAAATTGTTGCAAGGATTTTTCTCCCTCTCCACATAAGGATTTTAGTTCTTCAGTATCAATTTAGTTTTTCTTACTACATCAATCTCTCTTGCCATCTAATAAAAACAGACCTCTGAGTAAGTTTTACAAAACCACTACCTACTGTAACTACTTGGCCTGCCTGAAGAGTGAACAGTGCAGGAAATTGGTATGTCACATCCGACACACTCCCAAGACGTCTTCTCAATACCCATCCATGTAGCAGTTGATCCTGTGGGACAAGCAGCATTACAGACTAACACTGTATCATACAGGTACAAGGTTCTTTCCAGACTCAAGGGTCAGTTCTAGTCCTGCTCCCATAGCATACAAGAATCTCATCAACTTTGATGAAGCCTTCAGGTTCTCATTAAAGTCCCCCTATGATTTCTCCCAGTACTTCCTTAGGATTAATCCAACTCCAAAAGTATAGGCACATTCTCATCTTCTGTTGAAGGGGGATCATAATGCTCTTTACTGGGGAGATTTTGATAAATTAAGTTAGTCATGGCCATCTACCAACTTGGGTGATACAATATACTTCCTGGCCCATGAAGGTTTAAGTAGCTAAGCTACTAGCCACAAGTTCTGGAGCTCTGAGGATAAATTCTAATGATTCTGGATCTGCAGACTAAGTCAAAGAATTATCTAATTGGTCAGATAAGCTGTCTAAATGGATTAGATACTGTCAGTTCTATTCACCCTTTTAGCTGTTAAGTATTTAAGTAATCAGAAGCTGTTATCCAATTTACTAAGCACCTTATTTGGTTTGATGATAAGTAGTACTTCTGATAGTGCTAGCCTGAATTTGATGCTAAACAACTGAAGGTGTTAGAATTTCTGCATCATAGAACCCAGTGCACCTCCCCCAGAAACACTTCCCAGATATCCCTGTGAACAAAACACCCACAGTACCAAACAAAAAATAGAATCAGTCTCTAGTTTATCTTGACAGTATCCAGATTAGTCCCCAGTTGTGTTTATTTTGGCTATATTCTTTCCTGATCTCTTCATCCTTCCCTATAGTCATCTCACTAAACTACATGTTGCTTCACAAGCAGTCATACTTTGCAATGAAGGCCATGCAAACTTGAAGTACCTCATCAGAGTTGTTTTTAAGCCTGACAAATTTCCCATCAGTATCAATTTCTTCGATAGATACATTTCCAGAAAATGAAGCATGCTGAACAGTCTGAAACCCAGCACTGTGCCCTCTCTTTCTGGCTTCTTTCATTTTTCTTTTCTTCCCATGCAGGAACTGTCGCCCTTGACTTGCAGTGCTGTGTGGAGATGGACTGGGTGACAGCTTTAGCCTAGAAGCAAATCAGGTAACATCCACTTGAGTATGAGGTACTTATTCCTTCTCACTCCTATCTTCCCACTGTAGCCAAGCCTAACAGCTTCTTACATCAAAGCTTTCCATGAAGCTTTCATTGTGAGAGTTCATTTTTACTGGCAAGACTGCCAGCAGCTTAAGACAGCCCCAGCCCTAGAATTCAGAGAAAGCTTTTGCAGATAAGAAGATTCCCACCTGCAGTAAGTATTCCTTTAAAGCTTCTACAGACACACTCTTCAATGCAAGTACTTTAACTCAATATATGCTAAGAAGAGTAAAAAACTTAATGTTCTCACCAAGCAGTGTCTGGATAGTTGTGAGTTGATAATGCTTAAGTTTCACAAATGAAACTGGGAAAGCCTATTTGTGATGGATCTCTAGGATGCAGCATGGGCTTTTAGAATACTTGATTCTAGGAAGGAACATCTAACAGACCTTTGACTTTTCAGTGGGGTTTTTCAAGTTACTTAATGTTACTACACTGATGGGGGATGTAGAATATAAAGCCCAACAGAAGATTATACTTCAAGAACTAAATATTAAATATATGATTAGGTGCCTTCTCCATATTCTGAAAAATATACAGTTAATGAGCATCAAGACTGTGGATGAAGCAAGCCCTCACAGGGGGATTTGTCACAGCCTACCTCTGTTCCTCTCCTTCCAGCATCTTTCTGTAGGCATTTATTTCCAGATCTAAAGCCAGTTTCACATCCAAGAGATGCTCATATTCTTCCAACTGTTCTTGTGTTCGCTGCTGGACTTGTGCCATTTCTTTATCTTTTTCAGCCATACGCCTTTGATGGAGATCACGATCATAATCCAGTGTTTCCTCTAGCTCCCTTACTCTGTTCCTTAAAGCAACATTCTAAATTTAAGGGGAGGTGAGAAATCAATTAAACCATTACTGAAGATTAGAGACACCAATGTTTTGAACTGGGTATCTCAAAATAATCCTAAGGATGTGCAAATAAAAAGCATACCTGGTTTTGGTATTGATTATTTTCAGCTATCATAGCATCAAGTCTCAGCTTTGTTTCCATTAGCTCCTCCCGGGCAGCATTGGCAAAGTCACTACTTTTTGCTGCAGACAGTTGAGCATTCTCCACCTGTGGATAAGTCACTGTTAGTAGTGGGTTGCTTATGAGAGTGTACTTTAAATAATGAAGGAAAAAGTGATTTCCCACTCTTACTTGCAAAAATAGTTATGTTTTACTGAAGCATGCAGATACCAATGAAGTCCAGGTCAAAAAGTTTTTCATTGCTTTTCATGGAGGTTTATACAAGTTCAGTACATCACCAATCAGTGAAAACTGCTGGGTTGGGATATTTCAGTTACAGGTACACAAAGACTTTGTACACATACAAAGTAAATGGATTCTCCAGAATGACAGTGGGGAGTGTTTACAAGTTGCTTGTCAAAGCACAGGACTACAGGATATGAGATGTGTTTATCAAGCTATTGGTCTTCCCCAAAAGTTTATTACTAAACACTTCCTCCATCACTATAGGCAGCACTCAGCTTTTTCCCCAAGTGATTCAATCTTGAGATATTCCAAGAAAGAATGAAGTAGAGCAATCCTTTAGAACTCCATTTCCAATGGAAACTTGGACAGAAGCATCCACAGGAGTTCAGAGTTGGTATATAAGTTAAGAGTACAGAGAAAGTCAGAACCAGAAAGAAATGAACACATGTATTGTTAAGTAGCAAATCATGTGATTCTGCACTGAGAAAGTGACACTTGAGATACCAATGCTGTAAACACTGCAAGCAACCCAGAAACCCCATGAATCTTACCTACTGGGTGTATAAGCCTGAAGTATGACTTTTCCCTGGGTATGTTGTTAATGCTGGGAAAGATGTGACAAACAAGTTCTGGAAGACTACTTCCATAGCTGCCTTCTTTCCCTTATCCAGTACTAGCAAGTGGAAAGGTAACATTTGCACTTATGCATTTAAATGTACACTTGTAGAACTGTAATACCACCTCATTTTATGCATTTTAGTAAAACTAATTAGTAGAGCAAATTTTAGTGAATACTGAAGTAATTTAATATATATGGCATGCCTTAGTTCTGAATTTATCACTCTCCAACACTAGAAGTCTGTATTATGATCAACTTTAACCATTCCTAATTGCTCCCCAAAGAAACAACATTGATGCTTGAATCCATTTGGTTTGGAAGCAAGTGGTTGTAGAAAATAATCTAAAATTTGACAACACTTTAAAATTCCATAACATAGGCTAAGAATGCCTGCCCTAAATGCAAGGGCTCCATCAGTCAGCCATGTATGCTAGTGTGACTTTAATCATATCAAGGTGCAGAGATCTTAAGCTTGTATTAGCATCTTTTACAGACTCACTTTTGCATTGAATGTTTGTTCCATCTCCTCTTTGTACCCTTGAATTTGTTCTTCATGTTGTTTTCTGAGCCCCTGCAGAACATCTGAGAGCTTGCTCTCAAATTCTCTCTGATGGCCAGATTCTATTTCTGCAATCCTGCTCTCATGGACTCTCTTTGCCTCTTTGAGCTCCTAGGAAAAGAAATTTCTCAGTGAATAAGCAAGGCAATGGTTTGATTTGAGACTGGAATTACTGTACCAGCTTAGCAAATCATTTAATATTGAAGCAGATTTATTGAGTGCATGGTAACTCATCTCTATTCAGATCTTAGATATCCATCCACCAGGTCAGGTACTTCCACCTTACTAGCTGTGATGGACTTTTGCTTCCTCACTGCAGCATCACAAGATATTACATGCAGTAGTTTATTATAAGACTAATTATATGAACTATAATGAACTCTGTTTTTCCATATTTAGAACACATGCATATCCAATTCAGTTTAAGCACTGTTGCTTTCTCTATTCTTGTTTTATTCAAATAGTTGGTTAGAGAAATTGGAATTCTTTATCACTTAAACAACACGCTTTAAAATTCTAAGGTTACCAGATACCTTTGATAAGCATTAAGGAGGCAGGGAACAGAAGTTGCTTATTAAAGTAAACATCTTCAATTATTTTAGACTTCTAGCAAAAATCTGGAATCATTTAACTTTAACTGTAATATATGCATTTTCAGTTACACAATGTTGTATATTGGGATTGCAGTTACCTTCAAGAATTGCAGCCTGAGAAAATCATCTTACACTCAAGATACCTATTGGTACTGTGCCAGTTAACATGAGGTTGTGTACTGTCTTGAGGTGTTCCTAGTTAAGTAGCTTTTACTGGCTGGAGGACTGTCAAAGCTTGACTTGGATAAAGTACCTCTTAACATTGCTTTTAAGCACATTCAGGGATCATGGACACTTAACAAAATTCCTTGTTAATAAGCTAAAACATACATCTTCATGAAGGCGCTTCTGAAACATCATTTGCTCCTGTGAAGTCCTTATCTGGTTTTCCAGGTCCGCTGTCCTCAACATTTCACTGTGGAGATGCTTTTTGGTATCTTCCAGTGACAGCTGCACCTGGAAAGAGACAGGTATCAGGGTAATTAAGTCAACTTAAAGACCATGCAACTCAACTCCTACAGCAGTCAAACCAAGTAACCACATAAGCAGTGTGTTTTAAGTTCTTATTTTAATGGGACCCAACATATTAGTAGGAAAAATAATCCCATTTAATTGTTACACAGCCCAGTTTTCACACAAGGCAAACAGAGCAGCCCTTAACCCTACCAGCTAATTTTGACTCCTCAAAGTCATCTTCTGATGAATCAATTGTACCATCCATACACATTCCTCTCAGCACTAAATATTTCAAACTTGCCCCTAATTTCCAGTATCACTTGTTTGGTGCTTAACCAGTGAAATACTCCAAATATAGCATAGCTACACTGACATACTATTATGTACTTCCAGTGTTGGAGTGTGCTGGTTTAATGATACAAGTTAATGTATGTTGGATGTTTGGTGGAACAGCAACACAACACACACCAACTTACTTATTTCTTGTTGTAAGGACCATTACATACCTTGGCCAAAGAATGGAATTAAAGGTACCTACAACCACCTGTTGTAAGTACCTTTAACACCTTAGCAGTCCAACTATCAGAAGCATTTCTTTTCAGCAAGAAAAGAAACCTTTTTGTCTACCTGCCATTATCACAGATAACAGACTTTCCCCACTTTTAAGTCTCAATAACAGTTTGGGGAAAAACAAGCAATAGCTTCAGGAACAAAAGCAAAGTTGAAATTCCAGGAACAAGTCTTACAGTGACTAGTTCACCCTTTAATTCACCGAGGTCATTCTCCAAGCTTCGTTTCGCATTCAAAGCTGTTGCTAAGTCCGCCTCCTTCGCACACAGCTGAGCATCAAGATCTTTTATCCGAGCCTGTGCCACATTTAAATCAGCTTCTTTCTTTGTATTCCTGCAAATGAAAGTTTTGCACTCATCAGTTGCAGCTGATAAGTGGGAAAACTTGTTTTTAATGTCTTGACCTTCACAGGGGTCTATGGCAGACCTGAAATGAGAGGCTAACAGTTGTGAGAGGACAGGGAAGGCTCTAAGCAACAAAACAGGGAGGCCTCTCAGACAATTATCATTTGTTTAACCAGAAAGATTCCTGACCTAATTCCCAGCTTTTTTTGTGTGAATCCTACGCAGAAGGCAGCTATTTTTCCACAGAATTACTAACTAGAAAGGGAAGGGCCCACACAGGCCTGTCTCCACAGGGAGACCAAAGCCAGAGTCACCAGACCAGTGACCTGCCCCCAGCCAAACAAGCAGCTCACACACACACCTCCTTTCAACAGCAAAGGCTGCCACCAGCTTCCCAGCAGAGAGCCAGCTGGCCATGATAACAACCCTCTGCTGCTGCTCCCGGTGAGAGACCCGCACCCCTCCCCAGGAGGGCACGATCATGGACAGCTAGCAACACCTGCAGGGAGCCGCGTTGCCTGCAAGCAGCACGAGGCCTGCTTGCCTGAGGCAGGGTGACAGGCAATGCTGGTCACACATGGGGCAAAACACCCCCTCCTCTGCAGGAATGGCTGCCAGAGGGGGTCATTCCCCAAGCCCCCACGACATTCCTGCCCACAGCAAAGGAGAGGGCTTGTTCCTAGAGACCACTAGCCCAGCAGCCCTCCCCCCAGCAGGGGCTTTGTCTCCTATAGCCCCCCAGCTCCTTCCAGAAGGCAGGAAGCCCCCACAGCAGACATCCTTCCTTCACAAGGCACTCTTCTCCCTCAGGAGGGGTCACATGCTCTCCCCTCCACACCACTGCAGAGCAACGGGCTGAAAGAAGCTTTGCCCTCAGAAGGTGACCGTTTCCTTGTGCCAATACCCAGGTACAGCACCCTTAGGTACCACCTGGATGACTAATGCAGTTGCTTAAGTCACTATTTTTACTTGGCACCACAGTAAAGAAGTGCTGGGCCCACAGTGAGCTCCTGTCAGGGATAATTTTCCAGACCACTCTGACTTCTAAAATCCTTGTAGTTGCCTGACCACTCTCTAGAATGACTTCCTGCTGAAAACACAGATTTGAGATTGCAAAGAGTAAAGTGTTCAGTTTATTTTAGAAAAACCCTATACTGCCAAGTGGCTAAGTTGTGATAATTCATACAATGAGTTTTCCAGTTGATAACCAAACAGACCACTTGGAAAGAGTCCAAAGTCATTCTGCAGGAGTGATCAGCTCTAGAAAGCTTGGACTGCAAGGAAAGATTGGAAAGTAAGAGTTGTTTAGTCTAGAGAAGAGAAAAGTGACAGGAGACATAACAGTCTTTACATACATGAAAGACTGCCACATAGAGAAAGGGAATCTGTTTTCCATGTCTGTTGTGGAAAAGACAGGAAGTTGCAGGCTTAAATTGCAAGGAGGAATATTTGGGTTAGATGTTAGGGAGAGGAAACTAGCAGTAGTTCAACACTGAAACACATGCCTGGGGGGATATTCTGGAATCTCCATCATCTGGAATTTTAAAAAGGGTTACACAAACATCTGCTGGAAAGGATGCAGGTATAGTTGCTTCCAACACAGGCCTAGTGCATGCAGCTATATCAGGTTCTTGCTCAAGACATTTTCTAGCCCTGCTATTCAGACACATTTGTTGATTGCCTCTTATACTTCATGACCATGACACAAGCCCAAAAGTTTTGCTAGCAGAGATTCTTTATTCATTACTCAGACTCTGATAAAAAGTAACTCCACTAGGGTAACAATGAAGAAAAAGATAATGAGTTTTAGGTTTTTCAATATTTACAGATTTCTTTCTTTTCTAGGTATTAGTTAGCCACCTTTCTTCTGAATTCTCTGCTGCCATGACTACTTGTTGTAAGTATTAGTTATGATACTAACAAATACATTAATAACTACTTCATGATATTGACTGTTTCGTCCTACAATACCATAAATTTTATTCTGCAATCAAAATACATGCAAGACAAATTCCACTATTATCTGTGTTTTAACAGTGTGGTTTGATGGACTGCTCTGCCAATTCAGGCCTCCAAAAGCCAGGTTCAAGTTTCCTGTATTCTTTCCTGACAACCCTGAAGCAACTTATCTTTAAGGACAGCAATTTAACAATGTAGAAAGTGTTCAGAACACTACATTATTATGCAGCAATAGTTACAGTACTCCACAACCATTCCAGAACTAAGCATGGCGTAGTGACTGTCAATTGCAAGCAATAAAACTTTCATGCAATGGCAATTACATTCCTTGTAAATCAGTGTACCACAAATGCTTGACCTGGAAAACAAATAATTTTACCAGAAGAATTCTTGAAAGAATATATACTTGAAAGAAACTCAAGTTTGTCAAGACAAAATTAATTCTTGCATCTTCAGCCTGACACACCACACTTCAGATTCAGTAGCAAAACTTACATCTATACTCACTAACGCAGAACCCAACTGGTCTTTCTCTGCTGTGCTACTGTAGTTGTTTTCACCTTCCCCAGGCTCTGAATTCATCCAGCTGATACACTTACTCACAATTCCTCCTCCCATCTTTGGCCTACTTCCAGTTACCACTGTTACAGTAGTAAGAAAAAAGCTGAAGTGCAAGCACACTATTGCTGAAGCTTTAAGTCTCTTATCAGTGATTAATAAGAGCCACTGGTTAATGCTGTGGGGAAGTTATCTGGTGACATGCCATCCTATAAGAGTTCCAGGTTATTTAAAGGTTGTATATATAAAGGGCACGATACCCTTAAAGTAGTTTGTTCCAAGTCATCTGAGACATTTGCTGTTAGGCAGCCCAGATACAAAACACTCATTAATATTAGGACTTCAGGCTAGTCCTTTCAGAAAGCAGCATGTACCACGTATAATTTCCCATGGGCTGTAAAGTTAACCACTTCCAAGGCCTAGTTAGTTCAGAGGATTGCATACCTGTCAAGCCTAGAGCTTTATAAACAGCCATAGAGTTACACAAACAAAGAGCAGTAGAAAAGTTTTAAAACTGGCATTACCCCTTCTCCTTACTGTCCACTCAAGTGGCTGGTTAGATTTATGAAACAGATCTATGAGCCAAAACCCAGCATGCACAAAACAAGCCCCAAAACTTCTAAGGGCCTCAAAAGAGAAGCTTAGAGTAAAAACATTCGTTATTACCAAGTAGAACAGCTATTTAAGTCCTTCCTACTGAGCCTACGAGGAGGTGGTATTTGCTCCATACAAGTGTTAAAAGAAAGAGTTGATGCCTAAAGGTGCTGTGATACAAGTTCATTACAAGCTGTAAGAGTCCTGCAGACACCCAAATTATTACAAGTCTGTAATAGCAGTACAATGGGGTATTAAAATAGCTAATAATGCTAGCTCTATACATCAATAAAGGAAGCTTATTGGGTGGGACACTTCTTCCCCCCTTCAAGAAGATTTGATTGCACTTACATTGGGCCACTGCTTTGTTCCAGGCTTGGTGACACTGAATGGGATGATTTCAGGCTCAGGATATAGAGCTTGCAAGAAAGTCAATCCTGAATCAGCAAGTAGTTCACCCTAGTACTAAGTAAATCAATACTTAAAAGCCACTAGGAAAAAAACCTGTGCAGCACCAGTACAAGTGAGCTCTATTGCTTAGAGGACTGCTTTCACTGTGTAATTCCCCTTTAGACAATGTCTGAGCTAAGATGCAAGTAGACTCCATACATAATCACCTTCCCTCACAGCTTTCTAAAGGATTTCCAGCAGAAGAGTTTCTTGAGTGCTTATAAACATACATGTAGTACCAAACCCTGCTATACCATCTTGCAACACTATCCCCATAAGGCCACCCAAAACTCAAACACTCATCACAGGGAGGCACTAGAACATGCCAGCAGCATCTCAAGATCACTTCTTCAGAACAGGCATTAGGTTTTCTCCTAAGCTAAGCCCTCCAACCACCCAGCACCATATCAGGGGTCTCACCACTGCCATGACCCAGCTCTGCAGCCCTAGGCAGCCCCCTCACAACGCAGCTGCCGACAAGCAGCACCCCCTTCCCCTCACCCTGCAAAGAACCCCCAGGAGGACGTGGCCCCGGGGGGCTCCCAGCAGAGAGACCTGCTATGGGCCACACAAGTGCGCAGGAGGGCCGGGCACCGACCTGCTGTGCAGCTGCCGGTGCTCCTCACCGATCTTGCCCAGCTCCACCTGCAACGTGGCCCGATCAATGGCGATGTCATCCAGTACCCGGCGAGCATCGGCCAGCTCCGCCTCATAGCACAGCCGCAAGCTGCTCAGCTCCCGGTCGCTGCTAGCCTCCTGCTCGGCCAGCCGCTGCTGCAGCGCCGACTTCTCGGCCTCCAGCGCCCGCACCCGCTCGATGTAGGCGGCCAGGCGGTCATTGAGCTGCCGCAGCTCCTCCTTCTCCTGCATCCGGCTCAGCTGCGTCGGGCTCAGAAGCGAGGCGACGGCGCGGCTGATGGAGCGGGTCCCACTCACCGGGGTGGAGGTGAAAATCTTGGCCATGGCAGCTCCAGCCCGGGCCTCGCTACCGGGACCGCCCCGCGCAAGGCACCCAGCGCCTGCCGCCGCCCGGGTATAAATAACCGTCAGCTGCCCCCGCGGCCTGCCGGCGGGGCGGGCACCTTAAAGGGCTACGGGCCGCTCCTCCACTGCCACCCCGGCGGCTCGGCGTAGAAAATAGACCCTGATGGGTTTGGTTTTTGGTGTGGGGTGGGTTTTTTCCGTTTATTTCTTTGCATATGCCTTGCTGCATCTCCTCAGTCCAATGGTGCTGCCCGGAGAGGGCGGGGAAGGAGCTGTCAGGAAAAGCTACAGCAGCCCGGCGGTTTTACAACCCGATGCACAGGGTCAGGTGAAAGCAAACCCACCCAGAATTTAGGAAGATGCATGCCAGCTGTAATGATGCTCATAATCCATCACGGTGCTGTGTCAGTGCTCTGGCTGTTCTGATTTTTTTTGTTTTGTTTTGCTTTTTTTAATTTGCTCAACTGATGGAAATAATCCAGTCCCTGCTTTTTGTTTGGTCTGTTTGTTTGTGAGTGTTTTTAGCCCTTTTTGTTTGTTTGGTTGGTTTTTTGTTTTTGTTAGCCATCCCAGTGCTATAACGTTTGGGTTGAAAGCTGATAGTGTAAGCAGAAGGAAGACAAACGTATGAAACAGTCTGCACAGCCTTACCCTAAATACATTATATAAAAATCATTGGTCAATGAGAAAGTTGCTTCAGCACTTCTTTGATCCTGCTCTGGCAGAAGGATTGGACTAGGTGATCCTCTGAGGTCCCTTCCAACCCCTATGATCCTGTGATTCTGTGATTCTGTGATTTAGTGGTGACATGTACTGTGATAGTTATCAGTTTTCTCCAATAGCTAATTAATTTACTCTTTTCTTTTTCACTTACATTTTTGGGAGGATGGACTGTACAGATTCATTCTGTATGAGCACAAAAATCTCTGAAGCTTAATATAGCTCAAGCATGGTATTGCAGCAGTTACAAGAAACTTCACTTAAAAGCCTAGCTTAAGTCACTGTTATTTCGTACACACACACACACAAATAGCCTTGACAACCTTCTAGAATTCTTTAAATGTCACGATAGATTTCATGAAGGTGGTATGTGTAAATTCAAACTTCACAGGTCAACATAGAACAGCAACATAGTTAGCCCCTAGATTGCAGCTGGAGATTTGGGAAGTTACAAAGTAGGTGAGGCCACAGAAGGAGGTATGGATGCTCCTCAGGAGCTGGACTTGATGATCCTTATGGGTCCCTTCCAACAAAGGATATTCTATGATGCTATGATTCTATTTTTTTTTTTGAACATGTGTATAAAAGACGAAACACAATTTCAAAACTCTCAAACTACATACAGCCAGACTGAGCTTCTCTGGTTCTAGTCCTAGCAACAGCACCAGGAAATTCTTTTCTGCAGAGTGCTTCCAGTTTTTTATTTTGGTATGAGTACTTGTTTGCTATGTGTAGCCACTAGAATACTCAGTTCAAGAAAAATAAAAAGTATGATGTAAATCTGAATATGTACTTCTAAGGCAAAGATGTGTACATCTGAGGGCTTACTTCAGCTTTGAAACCTCTGTCCTCTACAAAGAACACTGTGATCGTATGTCATTGTCATGTGTGATGATAGGATGCTACTGGCCAGCTGTTCAAATAAAATTGCACAGTTTAGGAACAGATGCAGAACAAAGCAAGAAATCTGCTGTTTTAAGAATATTTTCCTTGTCTGCCAAGGCTTTGTAATAATGCAAACAAAAACAGCTGAAAGAAATTGTTCAAAGATAATTTGAGCCAGTTTAACTTTTGTATTCACCTATTTTTCCTATGGTCCTTTTGCAGGAAGATGTACCTATGGGAGATTAAGACAGTATTTAGAAGACTCCAAAGTTGGAAAAATAACTTAGAAAAAAAAAATAGTTGTGGACTTTCTTCAAATATCTTAATCAGGCCTTGACCTTGAGCTTGTGAAACTGAGTAGAAAAAACACAGTGATAAAGTGGCACGATGAAACCAAGGAAAGGTCACCTGAACATTATGCTATTCTTTTCCTTAGCTACCTCCTAACTGATTCTAGGCATGTGTGAGAAACGTTAGTATTGGTATTGAAGTGAAGTCAGGGCTCCAAGTGCACTAATGTGCCTTAACAATCCTGAACAGCCTCAGCTGGGGTTTCCACCCACACCCCTGTCCATAGGGGAGGAACTCCATTTAAGCTCTGGCCTGGGTTTCCAGTCTGTCTTTGAGCTTTGTGATAGTTCTTCTTAGTTATGAGCTCTATTGGCCTATGGAGTGGTTTTCTGGTCTGATCTTGTACCTGTCTGGTTACTGCAAATTTGCTAGGGCTCTCTGTTCCCTGATTGCCATCTCTAGCCATTTGTGTATTTTTGCCTGAGAGTGGTGGGACAGGGCTGTGAGTGGTGTGACTTCTGTCCTGCTAGCCTGTCTACCTGATTTGGCTCTCTGTCCTTTAGGAAGCAGCTGGATGCTGCTACCCCTTGATGGCAAAATGCTAGAGCAAATACTGCTAAATACTTAGGTAAGGCTAAGTTTGTTGACAGTATCTCTTTTTAGACCTTTTGTATGACTTACTACAATATGTTTGAACTCAGATGTACTCTTCAAGTGTTAAATACACTTGAGACTATACATAGAAAGTGGAAAATGTTTGCTAGTGTGAGAAAATGGTGCTGGCAAGTGTAGGCATAGAAGCAGAGCATAGACAAGGAAACTCTTGTAGTGTTTTAGGGTTGTTGTTTGTTTTTTTTCCTATGGTTATTGCTTTCCTCTGTAATTCACCATAAATTGATGCCTCAGAAGGCTGGTACCAAAACTCAGCAGCCTGGTGACTATTAAGCAGGTATCCTTCATTGCAGCTCTGGGCATGAAGGGGACTGCTCCTCCAAATGTGTGCTCTGATTAAAGCTAAATTTCTTATATTTATACAGATTAGCTATATATATTCATTGTAATTTCTAAGAAAAGGCAGGGTAATGCAAATTATTTCCAGGAAGTCATTTACATTAACTCCTCACAGATAGAGCATGCTCAGTGACACTCAGGGGTCTTTGGGTGGTCTTCAGGAATGAAGGCTGGATGTCTTCCTCTCTCTCAGCTCATGCTCTTTACAGTTTTCTACTTAGTTACCAAAACACATTCCTGCACAAACTAGTTAGGAACCCCTTTTAGCTGAAAACAAGATATACTCTGTCTCTTAATTGGTTGTGGGTATCATTATTTATGAATCCCCTATCTTCACTTTTTTTAGCTTCAAGGCTGTTTCCTTGTTATGACTAAACTTCGTAGCTGCTCTCATGAGACAGCTCACACAGTTAAAGCCATATTCCACTAAGATCCAAAACAAAACTATTCTTAAAACTTAAGCTACATCTACATCAATCTATTCAGCGTTATTACACTTCATTAAATCAGTCTCTTTCTAAATATCTACTGGAAACAAAACAAGGTATCACCAGACAGACTGTGTAACAGTTTGAGATCTGTACACTTAGTAATGCTGTTTCAAACAGTGGTACTCTGCTGTATTAGAATTTGTTGAGGAACACTTTGTGAAGCATTCTATCTACAGATGGGTGTTAATGACTCACATGTGTCCCACACTGATGAGGGCAGGTTGAGTTCTGCTAGTGTGGCAATGGTTCCCACAGTACTTGAGTAGAGACAGAGGCTCCATGAGAAAATTAGAGATTATCAAGCAGAACGGTGAAAGGCAGTTTATGTTTCTGTGTCACTGTTGGTAGCGTACATAAGTGGTTAAGTCCTTTGCAGCACATCTAAATGCACAAGTGATCCTTCTGTATAACAGCATCACTTCAGCATATGCCCCTACTTGCCTAGTTTAATTAAGAAGGACAAGTCAGTTTATAGGGATTCCTGCCTTTGTTGGAATAACAGCCTTCTATAATTTAGCAAGCAGTCAAGAAATGAGATTTTGTGGCATTACCACATCAAAAGTAAACAATGTCAAGCAATGTCACAGCTTGAAGGGCTCTTATAGTATGAAGCAACAGAGCCAGCAAAGAAGCAAATATGAAGGAAAGTGGAAAATGAGGTAGGCTTTCAGTGAATATATAGCTCCACACTGTGAACCTGGAGCTTTAGAAACTTTCCCCTGTCCACTAAAACTTGCTATCCCTTCCTTGTTCATTGTCAAACAGATTGTATTCAATTATGTCACTGACAATCATTAATAAGAATAACAAGTACATCTGCTGACTCCCAGAGGAGCTAGGAACCACCTCTGGTCCTCCAGAGCTAAGTCAAATCCAAGTCCTTTGTGAAAATGAAGCTACTTCCATTTCTTAACAGAAGATAATAATAAAACTGTCTTCATTTATATCCAGACAGCATTGCTGAGTTGAGATGAGTTGAATCCATTTCATAGAGAACAAAGACCTTATTCCACTATTATTGCATTTGACTCAATCCCTCACTAAATATGGAGCTCGCAGGCAGAGGCCAGGCAGTGGTGAGAGGAATGGATGTGGGATGATTTTCCTTGGTAATGATTTATAATATAGTCTCTTAATGAAGATTTTAAATGTCCAACTTAAGAAATGAGCACTTGCCAACATAGCAAAAGAAGTTGGCAAGTAGAAAAGAAGAATCTATTTAATTTCAAACTTAACTTGCTTTCTGCCCTCACATTCACTTTCCACTGTAAAATACATATAGAGCTGGGGTTCTATCCTTCTGTTGTTATGCTATCACATGCTTGGGTTTGGGCTCCAGGTTTTAGTTGCTGCTTTGTTCCCACCCACACAAGCTTATAGGAGTGTGCAACCATTTTATGTTGTAGGTTTTGTTATAGTTTGTTTCTGTATTTGTATTAACACACAGGCTGTGTGTGAAACAGTAGATATTTACTTCCTCTTACTGCCAAACATTTGATGCACAATACCACTTTTCTGAAGCTATTTTCTGATGGCCTCATTCTTGTTTGGGGAATCTATTTTTTTTAATCTGTTTTACATCTTGCTCCCTTTTTTCCTTTGGTTATGCTGCATTATCATATGTTAATCATTCACCTTCTATTTTCATGGCCACATTGTCTCTGTCACTAGTATTCCTCCCAATGATGTATCATCTATTTCGTCTAACCTAGTCATTTTTTTCATTCCATCTGACCTTTTGTTTGCTCCTCGCTTATGCTCTTTCCTTCTGTTTCCATATTGGTGTGCATTGTTTGGCACTCATGTAGTGACATACACAAGTTGTCTTGTGAGATGCAAGTTACCTTCTTGACTCTTCCTGCTTTTCCCTGGTGAACCGTTGCAGTGAGGACAGTAATTGTCCTGCTGACCTTTGTTGACTTGCAACATCATAGATTTCCTTCCCTTGTTTGTTTACCAAATGCTGCCTCTTTCACATAGTACTCAATAACATTTTACTTTGATGATCGCAGAAGTAAGGGCTATCACAAACTGAGAAAATGAGATCATTGTCACAGTTGTATGAGAAGAAAATGGTAGGAAAATTCAGGAATTCAAAACTGGCATATCTACAGTCCTCAGTGGAGTTGCATTTGTTTGCAAGTCAGGAAAAAAAAATCTGTTAACACATAGCTATGTGTAAGTAAACTGAAGCTGTTTTACTTCTGCAATGATTTCTTTCATTTTGCATTATCTGCATTTAAACTTTGTCTAATTATGCCCACAATAAGCACCTTCTTTTGAAAAGATATACTGCAAAACCACAAAACGATCATATAATCGTACTATAAATTTACCTCAGTGTTGGTCCTAACATTTTGGTTAGGGCTATGAACACTGAACTACAACAAAAGTAAGTATGTGCCATTTGAGTCAAGATGTGTTTGTTCTGGAGGGTCATGAAATTTAATGCATCTGCTACTACTGTACAGGATCATAAATATGCAAATGAGCCACAAGTTGTTTTGCTTGAGGATAAAAAGGAATTTGAGAGACAAGAAAGGACAAATATTTATTCAAATACTTGAAATAGTGACCATTTGTATATACTGTATTGTTTAATCCTAGATTCATTTAAACACAAACTGAGAGGAAGGCAGTAGTTTCCTTCTATAATGTTTAACTCTACACATAAGTAGTTTTTCTTTCTTTAAGCCACAAGAATGTTTTTTCTACTTCCTGTATTGGTGGAGCTGTTTCCAAAGCCCAGGGCAGGGATCAACGTAGAACGCAATGGGTTCCAAAACACCAAGAAATCAAAGACACGGTGCTGTAGCTGAACTTTGTACCTTTATACTAACAGAGGTTTTACTCTTTATAGGGCATAACATATCTGAGAAGTGTGACAGTGTGCAATTGCTCTCTACCCCAGAGAGCTTGTTATTTCAGGGTAAACAAGTATGCTGTACAAATACAATGTGGGGCCAAAGAACTGATTATACTGTGTCGGGGTTCTCCTGACTCTAGTTACAGGAAATTTAACGTTTTCCTTTTATTAGTCAATCAGGTGCAGCTCTATTACTGATAACTTTGAGGCCTCAAACCAAAATTCTGTTTCTGCATGGGGCCTCGGCAGGATACTTCCAGTTTTGGTATTCATTAGACATAATCCTGATTTATGAGCCAAATGTTGTTCTGCACTGTTTCAATGGATTTAAATTTTGTAGTTTAGCCAAACATATTTTTCCTGAGTAGTATAGACTTTTGTTATGATGAAAGAATGGCCTTCATGATAATCAGATTTGCCTAGCTGAACTCACTTTGAAAGCCTACTCGTATGTAAGTGAAGTCTGCTGGAAAAAGAAATACCTGCATTTCAGGACAAAGATAGAGAAATGAGGGGTTTTTTCTTCTAGATGTGAGGGTTTTCTATTAATGCTCACTGAGAGTGTGAGATCTGGTAGTTATCATCTGATTGAACAGAGGGTTTTGTTTACCAGACCAGAGATTTAATTTTCTTCAATTTTGCCCTTGGCTATATCTTGCAGAATCTTTCTTCTCTGCTGTTTCTGCTTACACTGTTGAGTGTAAATTGACATTTTCTGTTGTTACAATTGAATGTAAATCAATGAATGACAAAATATTTCATGGTTGTGTTTGATGGTGAAGACATGTGGTCTTTAGTGAGTATAAAACAAAGAATAAGACCATCGTATTTCCAACCAGCTTCCTCATAGGAGATCATGCCAGCTGTACAGATGGACGAGATCATGATTATGTGTTCAATGAAATAAGAAGTGCAACTGTCCATATTTCACAATTTCATGAACAGTAAGGACTTTGCAGCTGTCATATTTAATGTAATTTAAATTATAGATATTTTAGAGCACAGCAAAAGAAAAGCATATATGTAATAAAAAAAGTATTGCTAATGAGAGCAGAATACAGGAATTACACATGTGAACTAAAGTGTTGAGAGCATTGCTGTAGTTTCATATTTAAAATCTGATACCACCTCAGCTATGTTAATGTGCCATGAGTGGGAATTTGAAGACTGTGTGGTAAAAACTGCCAATAAGGTAATAACTGAAGGACTGGACACTGGACCAGGGGTTGTGCAAATGTAATAGGCAAAGAACAACAGCTCCTGCCTTGAGGAGTTTGTAATCCGTGCAGACAAGACAGGAGGGAGGAAACTCTGTGTTTTCTTTGAAGAGGCTGTTTTCTTTTGAACTTGAATGGTCAATTAGTTGTTACAGAATTGCTGACAAACTTTTCCAGGGACGAAAATTAGGCACCCAGAACCTCTATGTTTGTGGTCTTTACATTTAGGGTGCTTATTGAAGGAGTCTCATGGAGCTCCACGTGGTGTGAATTTGGAAGTGGTTGTTTTCAAACAGATCTTGCCTGGACATTTGAGTTTCACTCTGTTTTTGCTTGGGTCAGCAGAAGGGTTTATGGAAATCTCCAACAGAAATCGAAGTCTCAAAGCTTCCATGTTCATTGGAAGTCTAGAGAGAAAACATTAAAGTGGCAGGAATGTGGAGTGAAGCTGGGGAAAAGAAATTAAATAAATTGGACAAAGGAGGCAAATCAGTATTCAATGAGAACAAGCTGTGCATAGGAAAATGCCCTGTTAAAAGATATCCAAACCCCTGTATAATTTCTGGTAGTAGGCTGAGGCTCTTTTTATGCCAGTTCTTTCCTGGGTGCTCATCTTCCTCACAAAAAAGGATGATTTCAACATAATAAAAGTAGAGCCAGACCGTGAGTAGGTGTTGGGAGGACGGGATTAACAACACTCTGGCATTTCAGTAGTTTGGGCAAGGCATTGCTGTATACTCAGTAGGTACCATGAGGTAGGTTCATTATTTATTATAATGCTGCTTTCTGAAATCTTCCAGGGGGCATACAGCATAAATTCAGACATAGGACCCAGGTCACACAAGGATTGTGTATGTAGCACAGCAGCAGCCTTACTTAAGTTGCTGAATCTGGTGTGAGCTGTCTAACCTATGTCACCTCCTACTACAGAACTTTTCTACTCTCAAATCTTTTGTAGACAAACAAATATCTGTAAGATTTGTGTGTATGATGTTTGAATATCCTTCATGGTTAGGGACGAACACAGCCAACTGGTCTGGAGCAGAAGGCCAGGAGCAGCACTGAAGGAAGTTATCAGAGGGAGCTGAGAGAAGAAAGTAGAGAACACGGAGATGAGTATCACTGAAAAAGGGGAAACCAAAGAAATGCTAACCAGCATTTAATTTTGGAAAATGCTATTAGCATATTAGGGCCCAACCTTTCCGTGTAATCTATGGGATAATACCAGTGCCAGGAATATAGCCAGACTTATTTTGTCTAATATCTGGCAAACAAATTAATAGTTTACTCTGCAGCTTTTGTTTCAGGGACCCAGGCTTCACTATTGAGGGGTAAATAATTTAAAGAGAAGTGATACTGTAAGTAGGGATGGTGCAACTGTAGATTCCTAACTAAAATGGCAGGTCTTTGAGGGTCAGCTTCATCCTGTAGCCAACAGGACCAGTCATAGCTTTGTCAAGATAAAATAGATACTCTGCATCAGTGGATCTGGAGGCTATATTCTGGCTTTAAACCTGCTTGTGGTCAAGTCTGAAGTATATGCTAACTGTACATCTCTTTTTGAAGACAACGAATTGCAGGGGTATGGCTGAGCTCACAGTTAAAGGACTATGTGGTTGTTTAACTGTAGCAACTGAAATAGATTGAAAACAAAGCTTTCCAAGGAAGGTGATATACCTTCAGCTGACCAGTACTAGGAAAAGAAAGCATCAGGTCCTTAGCAGCACTCTTGCCTGTTACACAGCCTATTACCAATAACAGCTTGCCTCATCTGTCAGGGTGAACCTGCAGGCAGGGCACTCTGAGCCTTACAATGACACGAAGGAGCCAGGCCAGGCTGCGCGGGGGTTTCTGCTGTCGTGCTGCAGCTAGCCAGGGGTGCAGCTCTCCCCGCTCCGAGCCGTGCCGTCGGGTGCTGGTCTGGCCGGCTGCTTTCAGCAGAGGGCACTCTGTTCCTAACCATGGAGGGAGGAGCCGCTTTCCCGTCCTGGTGAGAAACCTACACAGATTGGAAAAGTTTCCAGTGCAACATATTTGAACAAACTCTTCATCGGTTATGTTTAGTTCACTGGAGCATATTTTTAACTTCAGTGGCAGGGATAACAGCCCTTTCTCTACGTGCTGCTCTTAGCGGACTCGACGAAAGCTGGGGACATCAGCGGAAGCCGTAGCGCAAAGGTAGAGGGATTTTAGCGTTGCTGTTTAGAAGCCCAAAGATCAGAGGGAGAACCGAGAGCAAAGCTGTCGTATGAGACGTGCTGGTCAGATTTACAGTAGGAAGCCTAAAAATATCTCAGAGGGCAGCGTGATTAAAGACCTCCTCGGTGTGCGAGCAGATTTGCAGCTGCATTGTGAGAGTTACTTGGAGATGAGACACGGGATGGTTGTGGTTTTGGAAGCTGCTTTGCATCAGATTTGGGGGCCGACTTCACGGTAGCTTTTGCCCCTCGGGGAAGACAAACCACTTGGTCCCGGGCTGCCGGAGTCTCGGCCGCCGACACCGGAGCGTTGCCGGTGCCTCTACAGGCGCGGGGCGGGGGAGAAGGGGGTGAGAGGGGTGTCGGGCCCTCTTGGCCGGCCGCCCGCTCTCTTGCGCTGGCCGGGGAGGCAGAGGCTGCGCGGGGGGTGCCGAGCCGCGGCGGCGGAGCGGGGGCCGGGCCGCGGCCCCGCGCCGCAGGTGGAGGCGCCCGGCGCCTCTCGCCGGGGACGGGCTGCGGCGGGCGGGCGGGGGCGGCCCGCTGCCAGCAGCCTGTAGGACCTTGGCTAACGTGCGGCGGTGGGCTGGAGCCTGGCGTGAGGGAGGGGCCGCCGCTCGTGATGCAGGATGCTGTATCCCCGGTGCCGTGACAGCCAAGGCTCTCCCCTGCCCTGCGAGCGGGAAGGAGGTGCCGGTACAGCCGGACCCGCTCCCCGCCTCCCTCACGGCCCCAGCCCCGCTGCGCTCCCCTCACCGAGCCGAGGGACGCGGCGCCGCACCAGGTGGGTGAGCTCGGGGGGTCGCGCTGGGGAAGGGGAGCGCTCTGCGGCAGCCCGGACTGGCCCTCGGGCAGCGGCAGCCTCCGCGACCCGCTTCCCCGAGCGAGTTCCCGCGGGGGAGGCGGCCGGCGGGCCGGGCTCCGCGGGCGGCGTCCCCAGGCGGCGTTCCCAGGCGGGCCGGTCGGGTTCAGTGCAAGCGGGAAGGGCTGCGGCGTTGGGGCGGGTCGTTCCAGAGGAGCCTCGGAAAGGGCGCAGCGGCGCGGGTTGCTTGGGGAGCACTCGGGGAGCGTTTGCACCGACACCTGTGAAGTACCGAGTCTGGTGTGTTTTGCCACTTGTGGCAAAAATATCTTCCTTCTCTTACTGCCGCAGTTGACTGAAATTTTTGAATGACAAAAGCATCCAGAGGTGCTAAGGGTTTGGGGAGGGACGGAAGCTTTTTTATTTTGTTTTTTTTTCAAAGGAGGGAATAAACCACTTATTTCTGTAAGGAATCTTAATTATGTTTAGCTGACAGGTGCAAGAACTGTTTGGATAGATGGTTTTCCTTTAGGACATCTGACCTTTTAGAATGCACTATTTTTTTGAAGGAGAGATTTAGATTCACTGTGGGGCTTTGCAAAGTAGTGGGGTGGTGGCTGGGAGGAGGGGAGGGCTGTTTGTGTGCATGAGTATTAGGGGCGCATGGAACTTGTACTATTTTGAGATCATTGTGGTAATTAATATTCTGAGGTAAAAAGATGCGTTGACACCAGGAGTTAACAGAATTAGCATCATTATTACATGACTTTTTATTTTCTTATTGGCTATTTTAAATTGAAGTCTTTAGTAAGAGTGACTGACAATTTTGTGTTGGCTCTGTAATGGTGATCAGCATTAAACTGACGGATTTCTGTTCTTCTCTGCCCTGATCACTTAGACTTTGAGCTGTTATGATCAGCGCTTTCAAAGGCAGAGTAAATGATTCCTGAAGTCCCAGGTCTGGGCTCTCAGTTTTAGGTGGGTCAAAGTGCTGGCACAGTACATCTGAAATCCTATGCTCCTTAGATTTTACCTTCCAGAGATCAAGATGGGAGGTGCTCACAATTTGATAAATTGCTCTACTTTCAGGAGATAATCAAACTTGCCCACTATTGCCAGCTTCCCCAAACCTTTCACCCCCCTCATCCCCCTTCTGTTCCTTAATTAGAACTACCTCACCCTGCAGGCTGTGCTCATGGCATGCACTGCATGTCTGCTCCTCTGGCCAGCACAAAACTCCGGTGTTTGCATTGCATTTCTTCCAAAGGCCAGTTCCATGCTTTTGCCTGGTTTGCCTTAGTCATTGAAATTGTGGAGGAGCCCACTTCATTTCGTTTGTAACTTGAAACAACTTCTCTCAGCAGAGCCCCAAGGCACAAGGATGGCCAGCTCTAAAGCCACAGGGCTCTCCTGGGAGATCATTTGGCTTGCTATTGCTATCTGTGCTCATCTGCAGGTAAGTAATGAACTTTTTACTATTGTCATGCCTGGTCCTTCATCAGATGATCTTGTTGCACGCTTTGAATTACTGTTTTTTCAACAGAAAACTACTGAAGGAACTGCACTGTAAATAAAAGGCTCCCGATGTGAAGGTTTACCTTTCACTGAATTGAATTTCAAAGACATCCAAGTGGGAAATTAATATTCTTTCTCTTCCTAGTAATATTGTACCTGATTTTGCTATATGGGGACCAAAGGGAGATTTTGCCAGATGTGTAATGCCATGGGTCTTTCTAGGCAGCACAGCTGCTCTTTGCCCCCAGGAGGTTTAGCACCTGATAAATGTTAAGATACTATAAGCGACAAGGGTTATATAAATACCTGGGTAGAAACATCTAAAGCACTTGGAAGTCAGTTTTGGGGACTAAAGTGTACCAAAAAGGCCTTTGCTTCAAGTGTTCAATGAATACAGGAACCATGGAGGAAAACCATAGCTGCCAACTGATCTATTGCCTGACACATGAGCCTAATCTGTTCCAAGAAGTGAGTATTTAAAGAAATATGGTGTGCTGGCATGCAGCAGAGATGTTGTTATAGTATGTCATTCTCTATACTGATAGTTCCCACAGCACAAAATGTTTCAAGAATTCTTCAGCCTTAACTACACCCAAATCCAGAAATCCATAGAAAACTTCAGCTAAATAAACTAGAGATTATTATGTTTTTTAATAAATAGCATCAGTTTTCAAAGTATTGTAGTAGAGTTCAACAAAGTACAATCTTGGTTTTAAATAAAATCAGTGATGCTATTTACTGTAGTACTGTTGTGTACTGTTTGTACTATTGAAGTTCTGAGAAATGGTGGTTTCAAACTCAAGCCTGGTGTGCTGGGCATTATATAAATATATCCTGAAGACTTTTGAATAGTAGGGTAATACAAGAGTCAAAAATAAATACATTAGGAGTATGAAGAACTGTGAAGACTGTACTAGACAACTGAGTAAGCTATGATTTTTTTAGGGTGCACTTTGAGGTTTAAGGTGGTGGGAATGGTGCTCCAAGCCATTCTCAGTAGCACTGCTGAGTGCACTGTATACTGAGTCATTTGGCAACTGCCTGTTAATGAACATCTCTTGCTCTGTATTATGGTTGCACCTAGTTGTGAAAATACACTGGTTACTTCAATAAAGGGCTCAACATAAAAGTAAAAATTATTAGACTCATATTAGTTGTGCAGCGAACTGCAATGCCCTTGAGGACAAGTCCAAGCAAATAAGGCAACAGTGGGATCCTCTGCTTTTTGCTTGCATATTTCTAATGCAAGAACAAAAATGTCCCCGTTTTCCCGTGCCTGTTCAGCTTGTATTTTTTGTTGAGTGATGCTGTAATAATCGACCCTATAAACCACTCAGAAGTGTGTAAAGTTCACTTAATAGTTCTCTTCAAGATGAGAATAAAACTTCAGAGAAGGGAAATGTCAGCGTCGTGTTTCGGGCTTTTGGTTATGCAGAGACTATTTAACAAAAAAATTCTTGTATTTTTTTTCCCATATTTTTCTAGTTGTAGGACTGGAAGCAGTAGTGGCATAGTTTCCTCTTCTCTACGAGTGGTTTGGCATAGCTTCATTTGTCTCTTTATAATAAAAACAACTCAAACACATTGTAATAATCAATAGGCTATTGTGAGTAGTCTTGTGAACATTTCCATCCAGGTCAAATTTTTTGGTCTTGATTGTCCTTTCAAATATTCTAATCTCTTTGGCATATTTGAATCATTAGCACTTGACCCTCATCTTGTAGGAGGCCCTTCTGCTCCTAAGTTTAGGTGTTTTATCACAATTTTAGGTACATTAAAGGTATTTTATATTGTTTAACATAACATTTTTGGTATCCAATAACCATTAATTCTTTAATTGGTTGCTTGGGGCCATGCTATATGGACCACACACAGTCATTCTACCCCAATATTGTACCATAGCTTCCACTTCTGTTGTTTTTGGCTATTAAAGTGCTTATGTCTGGACCTAATCAATTAGAAACAATTGGATGCTGGGCAAGGTCACAAGTCTATGTCATGTCACTTATGTGCAATTGATTAATTTCATCCTGCTTGAGGCAGGTACAGAGTAAAATAATGACTGCTTTAAAGGAATGTGGTGGGAATGTGGTACAAACGTAATGCAAAGAAAACTATAACATGAGAAGTTGTGAAAACGAGGTAGCTGTTCTTGAGAAGAAATGGAAGTTCACTTTGGTTATAGGAGCCCTTTCTGAGTCTTCACAGCCTGGTAACAAGCACAGGATGGTGTTTAGTGAGACTCCAAACTGAACTCTGTCCTTACAGATAGGCAGCGTCTCAAGTTTGACAAACTTACTTTAAGTGCAGATTGCTTGCTATACTAGTAGGTAAGTTAGATTTCCTAGGATAACCCTGTGAATGACTTACCACTGAGCATTTCTGAGCTGCCTGTTCATTAAATCTGTTCTGTGATCAAGGTCAGTCACATGAACTTGACTCAGGAGGAGATGGCTTGTGGGCTAGCCTTGGCTGTGATCTTTTGCAGTCAGAGAGTCTACCTTTTCCTATATGTGCCAGCATAAATGACATGAATGAAACTGCATGAGTCTAAAGCCAATGGTAATCCAAGAAAACGATGTTTGTATGGTTTTTTTAAAAACAAACAACACCCCCGCCCCCCCCCCCCCAAATGGTAGCATTGTTTCTTAAGATTTAAGTAGTGAATCTATCCAAAGAAGTTACTGTATTCCTCAGACTACATGTATTTGTGAACATTAACTATATTCTTGGTCTTGAATTTAACTATTCATATATATTTATTGTTAAATTTGGTGTGAAAGGCTCCTCACTTCTCACACATTAGCAGATAAGCTATCAATACTATAGATTTTATGAGATGTTTAACCTAATGAAGAGAAGTATCCAAACCCAATTTTGCTGTTTAAGTGGTCTTTTGAGCACATAGGGCTCCATAATGGTAATTGAAAAGGCAGGATGTTCAGTCTGGTAATCTGCTCTTTCTTAACTTTTTGTTAACTTTTTCTTACATCTGACATGGTGAGTCAGCCAACTAGGGAAGGTGCCTGCTGGACCTGTTGTTTGTGAACAGAGAAGGACTTGAGTGTCTAGAGACTAAGTCCTATAAGGAGCAGCTGAGTGAACTAACATGGTTTAGCCTGGAGAAAAGAAGGCTGAGGGGACACCTCTTTACAATTAGCTGATAAGAGATATTAGTAGCCAAGGGGATGTCAATCTTTTCTGCCAAGTAACAAGTGATAGGGCAAGAGGAAATGGCCTCAAGTTGTGCCAAGTGAGCCTTAGATTGGATATTAGGAAAAAGTTCTTCACAGAGAGGGTTGTTAAGCATTGGAACAGGCTGTTCAGTGAAGTGGTTGAGTCACCATCCCTGGAGGCATTTAAAAGATGCATAGATGTGGCACTTAGGGACATGGTTTAGTGGTTGGACTTGGCAGTGCTAGGTTAATGGTTGGATTCAATGATCTTGAAGGTCTTTTCCAATCTAAACAAATCTGTGATTCTATGATTCAGCCAAATGCTGTTATATTTGTTATGAAATGTTTGTAAGACTATATATCTGCAGGTTCTTACTAGTGGATCAACGGCATCAAGAAATGATGGCTAGCAGATTCAAATAAACAAATAGATATCATCAAGAATTTTACTCATGGATTAGTTTTAGATTTATTCTCTGGCATGTTATTTTCAAATCAGGAATACCCTGATACTTTCTTGGGTTCCTACAGTCCTAGTTAAAGCTTCTACAAGTGAGTTTCACCTCCAAAGACCAGGGAGTTGCTAATGTCTGAGGAAGGAATAACAGCAAACACAATGTCTGGATATTTAAGAAGTTTTAGCTCTGGGCTTCTATGGAAGGGAAAGTTTCATAGGTCACATTCACTGAATAAACTGTTGGTTGCTCTCAAGATTTATGTTTCTGCAGTCCCTGCCTGCATGATGTTTTTTTGTATCTGTGATATTTTGGATGTAAAGGATATACATACTGAAAACATTATCTTACTCAAAATGATTCTGCCATAACCATTCTGCCAAAAACTACCACCATAGTAAATGTCTTTAAGGTTGAGTTTTGCAAGGCCAAAAATCTGATGTCCATTATATGACATAGTGGACTTGGAGATCATCTTTGTGGAAAACCTTTGGAATATTGTTTTACAGTCACTGAATGTATTGCACACTGATGTTCAAAAAATAGATTATGATCTACATGCCATATAACAGTAAGGATTCTTTTATCTTTAATTCCTTAATCAAAAATATCAGGATGAGATTTGCAAATCCAGAGTAAAATCTGAAGAAGTTTCACTTTTTTGTAGGCAAGTTGCAGTTCTGCACCCATCTGGAGTTTGGCCATCAGCCTTAACAGGCCTCTGGTTTTATTCTTAGTTTGAATATTGAAATGCCTCTACTACAGACAAATAACACTTCTGAGACTTGGTAGAAGTGTTCTGTCTTAAAATATTCATTGTTATTGACAAGGTTGTTACTCAGTTGACAGCATTACCAGAAAACTTATTTAAGTTTCTGAACTTGTTTTGAATTTATGACTAATAATGATTGCTCAGCCAGTGCTCATAGGATCTGAACTGCTGTTACCCCCAATTTACAATCCAAAAGACTTGAATTGCCAGAAAAACTGATGAATTTGTCTTATGACTTGAGACACAAACTATGTATGAATACTTATTTTTTAAAATGAATTCATAAAAAATTTAAGACAACTATGGGAGATGATCCAGCATACAGATGATATCAGTGAAGGCATACTCTTATTATCTCATATATTTGTTTTAATTTCTCAGTAAATATTTTTTAAATCATAGTGATTATGAATGAAGCTTGCAGTGATACAATTCAGATAATCAAGCTTTGGTTATTCAGCTGAAGCTGGTCTAATGTGGTGGCAAAAGAGGTTTAGTCTCAATATCCAGCGGATTTAAAACTCTGTATCTGCATCTTTGGACATAGGTATTAGTGCTCACTGTGAATGTGATTTCTGATGAGGTTACCCTAAAGTTTGGGCAGAGATTCTCAAATCAATCATGTGTAGAGCTGCAAATTGCTAGTTACAAAGCTAGATATCCAAGAATCAAATGCTTTTTTAGAGAAGCAAAATACGTAGGAATAATCTCTCACAACAGCCAGTGGCTCCTAATTTATCTTGGAAAAAGTAGTGAAGAAATGAATAAATATCTCTAGGATGAGCTTCGGTTTTAGCAGATACTTGAATGCTTAGTCACTGATAATTACCCATTCAGGTCTGCTTGGTACAGCTGGATTCTTCATACTCCTTACCAAACCAGGGCATAAATGGCACCGAAGTGGTGGTTTGGCACAGTGCATCAAATTCTATCCCTGCCTTTGCATTACTGAAAATGTACATGCTTGATTGTACTGATATTAAACCCCTTTTATTGTTCATTTGGAAATCATGGTTTGGCCATCCAAAATAATGAGTTTGGCTTCAAATTAATCTATATTTTAAAATTGGAGTCCTTTTTGTTTGGTTTTACTTCTCGAACTTGCAGGGTTCATATGCTTATATGTTTATCTGCAATTTTGGGGCATGAAGCTTTTCTTAAAATAGTTCTCCATGCTCACCTGAATCCAGGACCTGGGGTTTAAGTAAACACCAAATATAATGTGGCTTGCAATGAAGTAGTAACAGTGATAGTGGGAGCAGATTTGTAATTGTCCCTCTATACTTGTTTGTATTGTAACACTATGCAAGAAATCCTTGGGCACAAGTTATATCATACTGTCCAAATGTTGTACTTTACTGTTAAGTCAGTGTGGTGTTAAGGTTTTATGCAGTTGATAGTACCGATGATAAAAGTCTTGTGGCTGCACACAGTCTGACACAGTCTCACTTGAACAATTTCAGTGTAGTTCTTATTATGCAAAATCTGTGTAAAACAGAGAGAGTTTGTGCTTGGTGAAAGAGTGGGTTTGTTTTTGAAGTACAGTTTGCTAGTGAGCACTACATTCCAGAAGGGACATTGGATATAGCCATGGCAACTCTGGAGAGACAGCTAAGACCCACATAGGAACTGTATAGCACTGCAGTTCTGATACGCCCTCTGTGCTCACTTTGTTGTCACTGATAGATAAACAATTCCTTTAGGTTTTGAAAGCATGTCTATAACTTACTTTCTCATGAGAGGAGAACTTTTCTTGATATTAGCTGAAGTATGTGGACTGTCAAGTGCTCTTGAATTTAAGGGTCATATTTTCAAAATGGCCTCACTCCAACTTCTAGGAGGAATTACAGCTCTGCAAACTCATTTTTTGATGATCGTCAGCTATGCAAGGGTCCTAAACTTAATGCAGATAGAGCAGCATTTTCAGATGGGTGGGATGTGGACCCTTTGTTATGATGACTTTCAGAAAGGCTTGAGACACAAGTTAAACACAAATACTCTTAAGTACTTAACTGTATTGGTTGGTGCTTTGCTGGATTTTTTAAACAAGTAACAAGGTAAATTTCAATTAATCTAATGGGAAGCAGGCATTAGGTGCCTTAGGCACTTCCAAAAGTCTGGCTAAGCATTTGTCATCATATTTAGCTGATTAAACCAAAACATTTGCCCTTAAAACTGTTTTGAAAGAATAGGTTTCTGGTGTGTAAATTCTAGTACCTGGGTGTGTAGATACTTGATAATACTTGAGAAGTGTGAGTACAAGCATTATGTGCTTATAAAGGGAGGGCAGTTTTTGAAAACTTGGTCTAATATATCCCTTCTAGACAGCATATTACATAAATTGTTTAGGAACAATGTTATTTCTGTTTCTAATTTTATATTTATTAGATTTAACATCATTATGGTAAGAAAATGAAAACAGTATTCTCGGTCTGTTTTGAGAAATGTGGTTTCCAAGAATTGTCAGTTTGTCATGCTTCTGGATCCACTAGAAACACAAAGATTGCAAGTCAGCTCCACTAAATTGTGAAACAGTATTAGAAATGCGTTTATGATTGCAATTACTAGATTGTTGTTGTATGCTAGCTGTTGTAATTTTTGTCATGGTGAGAGGTCCCAACTGGTTAATGATGCTGTTCTTAGCATTAAATAAGTGGGGTATTTGTTTATATGTGGAAACATGTATTTCTGTAGTTATGTAATGTTTTTCCTGCCATCAGGTGCTCCTCCAAAAATCAAAGCTCCTTAAAAATTATAGGATGCAATGTCTTGTCATCTCATGCAAGAAGAGCAGGGTATTGTTTATAGTGTGTTTACATGAAAGGACCTATAGAGGCTTACTCTATGGTAAATGCAGACATAGAGAAGAGACTTTTAGCTGCCTGATTATTGCCTTTTAGTATCTCAGGAATAAGTTGTGGGCACACGTGCAGTGCCACAGAATGTGAAGTCAGGGATTGTGTGCTCTCAAGATCTGTTTGGCAATAAATGTTTCCTGGCCTGCACCTTGCAGAAGCTCTGGGAAGACTGCAGAAACTGGCTTTATTCCCAGCTGGTTGATGCAGCTCCAAAAAAATTCCCCCTCTTGTTGCAGTTTCCCTGCTTGTATATGTGACTGCTCTGGGCCATCTACTGGCATGGACAGATGTGAAAGGTCAGTGCAAGTTCGGGTTCTGATACATTCAGATTTGTCTCTTCTGATGGTAGTTTTCCTTGCTTTCCCAGCTACTGCAGCCTCTTGCTGGTGTAGCAGTGATGTGGAAGCAGAAGGCTAAACAAGCTCAGTGCTCTCTGTGGATGTATTACAAATGAAATATGCTAAAATATTATTTGACTTCCTCTCTTGAGAGTCTCCTTTCATTAGATGTTTTCAAGGTCTCATTACTCATTTGGTGTTTTGTTTTCTTGAGTCTCCAAATAGTTTTAAACTGTTCCCTGGTTGACTAACATGGATGTTGGCTGAAAAAAACAACAGTATAATAGTGTCTTGAGTATTGCCTGCCTGGTAGATGATGTTCTAGTTGGAAACTAGGTACATCCAACATATTACTGATTCCTTCAGCTGATCTCATCAACACTTTTGTTAGAAAGCAGAAGAGGGAATACATTTATCTCTGGAGAGATGTGTTGTGTATGCTGTATGCTATGTAGGGATTTTACTAATGCCACTAACTGGCATTGAACAGGCTTGGCTGCTTGAACAGGATCTGGCTTTGTGGCCTGAGTTTATAACTTTATTTATAAGAATATAAGTGCTTTGTGTGACTAACAATTACACTTTTTCTCTAGACCAGTGATTCTCAGGTGAGTCTTTTCACGGAATAGCCAGTTCAGAGCTTGGCTGTAGTTAACAGTGCAAATTGAATGGTAGGGAATGCTGTGAGGGGAAGGTGTAAAACAAAGCAGAGAGTAGCATCAATTCCTGAATTCTTGGTGTGCCCACACTTCAGTAGCATATGCAGTTTGATGTCTTGGTGAATGGCATGGAAAGGCTAGACAGGGATCACTCTGTCACTTGTTCCTCCCAGCTTAAGAACTGAGTGTCATAAAAAAAGCTACTGGGAGACAGATTCCAAACAATGGAAGGTGGTTGTCCTCCATGTAATTATCTTTGGTGCTCCATGCCATAGGTTGGGGGATTTTTTTGTTTGAGTAGAAGGTTACATGGATTGCAGAGGAGACAGGACAAGTATTGGGAAGACTCACTGAGTACTGTTACATAGACAAAACACAGCAGGCTAAGAAAAGTAGGTGAGTTCAGGAAAATATTCAAATATTACAGGGAAGTATTGTACATGCTTGCTCTGGGTATGCTTTCTGAGTCCAGTTATGGCTACTGTCAGAAGCTGATGGGCTAGAAGGATCCTCTGAACTAGTTCAGGTGTTCTTAGGCCATTTTGATGTCCCTTGGGGCTACATTTGAGTACCATTGAACTAGAAATTAGAACTAATCCTAGACTTATTGTCACTTATGACTCATAATTTAAATACTAGCATTAAAGGAATATATTCTTCAAACTCTAGATGTATCTGGAGCTATGTCCTGGGCACATAAGAAATTGCTTGAAACCTACATAAGTGCCTATATTCTGAGATTCTTTGTGGCTGCCTGGAGTATTTTTTATTTTTATAACATTAATTTTTTGTTTCCTTTACAAACATTTTATTGTATTTCTGATACATTTCCAAATTGTAAAGTTCTGGAACATTTTTTAAAGAATTTGAGGAAACTCGGGTCATCTTCCTTAATTGCTGGAGTAGTTTCTTGTTTTTAAACAAACACTAATATTTTCTTGAGTGAGATATAGAGAGAAATGGCTCCTGATATCTTACCGAATAAGGCTTGGCTTAAATTCCACTTTCATTATGTGGTCAGTCCTTCTATAAGGCACAAGTATTCCAGACATTTTCCCTGCATGAGTGAGCACTTGCCTTCACCCCAGTGTGAAACTGTGCACCCAAATGCTTTTCCCATTTCCTCTTCCTACCTCTTTCAGTTAAATTTAGAACACAATAGGTTGGTTAAAACTGTAAGAGAACCTCCAGAATGCCATCTTAATGTATGGGGTTTTACCATGCAGCTGTTTATCTTCTGCTAGGAGGAAATTATAAATGTATTTTTAATGCCAGGAGCTGGGCTTAAAATGCTATTACTTATCCAGTGGGAATAGATTTGAAAATTAGTAAGCAATTAGATCAGTAGGCAAATACATTTTACTTAATGTTGCAAGTCTCATGGGCCTTTCAAATATCCTGTTAGCATCACCTGTTCTTAACTTGCAACCTTTTAAATCTTTACCTAGTCTTAAATAGCAGGGGTGGGGTTTTTTTTGAAAAATAACTGTATATTTTAAATTTCTATTTAGGAGCTGAATTTTATTTTTGTTTTTTAAAAAAAAAACTTGCAGTTTCTATAAGGGCAACAGAGATGCACTGGGAAGACTAAACTTTTCTTGGAGAAAATTTCTTCCTGTAGATTAGCATCTTGTGCAGGGCCTTAGATGGGATAACAGAACATGTGGGTCTTGTTCTGATCTTTTGAACTAGCTTGAATTATGTCCTTAGCCAACATCAATGATGTATTTGTTTATAATTGCTTATTTTTCTTGCTGAATTTAGACCTCTGTTAGCCATCTGTCAAATGTCACATAGAAGCCACTATTTAGAAACAGGGAAAATGTGGGAACTGTAGACTTCCTTTTTTATTTTTTAAATGTTAAGGCTAATTTTTGAGAATGCTAAAGAAAAGACCTTGTTGTCTTTAACTGTACGATGGAGTGTCCCATCATTTCTTGTCTGGCCAAAATTCACACTGAATCAGTAGGAGTATCAAGACTCTCAGCCTAGGCACTGTAATTCCTCAGTCCTGAAAAAGATCCAGATTGGGAAGCCCTGTGGACTTCATGAGGTTACTGTGCCACAAGTGAGATCTGATTTTGTAAAATTCAGGCTTTCTACTTCAACAGTACAACATTCTGCACTTGACTAACAGTGCCAGTGAAATCTGCAAGCACTTTGTCTGAGACATCAGTGGGAGTTTTTCCTGAGTAAGACCTGCCCATAGGAAGCAAACTAAGGCTGAATTTCATTAGTGCTAACTAGTTGGTTATCATATTTCCTGTTGTGTGGTGTGAATCATTTAATCTCTTCTTCATGTAACTGCTACAGACAGATGGCATTTAAAGCTGTGTCTGCAGCTGTTAGTTTTCTCAAATATTTGCTGTATTTATCCCTCTGGAAAAAAAAAAAAGCAGAGATAATAAAAAAGATAATTTTCCTGTTGCTTATAAACCTTAAAATTTTGAAGTGATTTCCATTTTTTCACATGTCACTTTTTTATTGTGTGTCATTGAAGACCATTTTATCCGGTGTTCCAGACCATCCCCGTTGGCAGGAATTTCTCCAAACTACTGCAGAGGGAAACATCAAAACCAGTCCTTAGAGAGTATGTACACTATTTTTCAGGAGAACTGAAGCAGAGCATGGAAATTCACTTTTTAAAAATTGATGTGACTTTTTGCCAGATCTACTATATTCAGAAGGTTCTTTTGAACCTTTTAAGGCGTTGCGCTCTCCGCTGCACGGTGCAGTTCTGCTAGTGAAAATAGAGGGAAACACAAGCACACCATAAGTAAGGAAGCTTTAGAGAGTTGGTTTCTACATGTAGCATTTTGTCTGTGCATATGAAAATTGACATCATAGTGTTGGAATGTTGACCGTGTTTTGCATTTTGTTAGCTGCTTTTACTGGAAAGCATGTGTTTCAAAGGGAGTTTTCAATTTTTATAAGTCTTTGCCTCCATAATAGCCTAGTCTTATTCTGAATGTAGACTACAGCTATGAATAAAATTTAACTCATGAAGTAAGAGATTCCTCTGGCACAAAATATGAATGAATTATGCAAACGTTAACTGGTGATGTGCATGTCTGGATCAGAATAGTCAAAGCCAACCTTTAGGTTCCACTGTTACTACTCAACACCGCCTTACTCTCTTCTTACTACTCAGTATCCTTACTCTGAGAGTAAGGAATTTCTCTCAAGAAATGCTGTATTAAGTTTGGACAAAGCATAGTTGGCTGCATAAAACCCAGTCCTTTGTGGGGAGCTTTCAGTAATGTGTTTTCTTAGCTCCAGATGGATCTGTGAAAAAAGCAGAGCTGAGAACTGAAGAAAACACACTAGCACCAATTAAAAAGTAGCACTAGCCCTTCATTTTGAGAGCAATATTCTAGATAAAAATGGTAAAATCTTATTAGATTATCTTTCAGTAATGAGCTGGCCTGTCTCCTCAGCCTTCATAATCCAACTAATTTTCCCAGAGTTTCAGGGTTGTATACTCTGTAGGAAGTTGGCAACCCAAGTTTCCCATGTCATCAACTCTATTTAGTCTCCCAAGACAAGAGTTTCCTGGTAAAAATCCTTGCACCTGCTAGTTCTGCCCCAGCTCTTCTCAAAATTAGACTACTTTGAACCTCTTTGTGAAATTATTCTATGCTATTTAAGCAGTTTACTGATTTTTATAAGAAAGCAATTCCCCAAGTGATGTAAGGCAGTTCCAGTTCCACTAACCTGTCCTTGTGATGAAGGACCCAAATTCTTGGTGATATTTTCAATGCTTGAGGTCAATGGGTTTGAAAGAGTTAGAGATCTATATTCTGAAAGATTTCATCTGCATCTTCAAGTTAAACCTAAAATACCTCATACCTGTCAAAGTGTATACGGCTTTGCAGAGAAAAGCTAGCACATTTTTTTAAAGGACCACTTAACACCACTAAAATAACCATAATTACCCTTTTTAGGTGGTAGTGTACAATGTTGAAAGCCTCAAGGTTTTAGACATTCCTATATGTATGGCATATTGGAAGTATGTGCATGTATACCATATGTAATTGTACTAACTGTCTCAGGGAAACTGAGATTATCATTTCTTGGATTTTAGTCCAAATTAAGTATTAGCTGCAGGTTCCTCATAGACTCTTCTTGGAACGTAAGTTACAAAGTTGTTGTATAAAATATGATTATTTTCCTTAGTTTTATTTTTAGTTGAGTAAATAGACACCATTGGATTTTTTTCACAGCTAAATGAGAACATGAATCAAGCAAAAGGATGGAATGATGTTTCATGTTGTAGGGTGATGCCGCTTGCTGGACTTGAACACCTGCTTGCACTGAGGCTTGCAGAGGCATGATTGGTCTCGTAAATGGAGGCTTGCTTGTCTCATCTATCTTTTGTGTTGGAATTGGCTCTTTTAATAAAGTAGCGTAGAAGAAAATCCCGTTCAGAGCTGCATAATTAACACCAGAAAAGTCATACATTATATATGGCATGGTTGAATTAAGATTTAGATTGTTTGGGACATGCTTGAGTCTTATGGATCTTGCTTTCAAAAGCCGTTGAGGCATCTGTGATGATACCTATTAGTTTCTGTTCATTGATACTTGATAAGTTCTGTTCACTTTTTTGTGCTGGTGTAGCTACATGCGTTCCTCTTTTCAGAGGCCTGCCCTGGCAGCCTGTGCTGTTTAAGTGGGCCCTGAGAAACAGAAGTTCTCTGCCGCACTTCTCTGTGGATTTGCATGAGGTTTGGTGCAGTGCTCTGCTCTTCTGCAAAGGTCTTTTGGTGGGATCAGTCCATTCATGGCTGCTATGGGGGACATATAAGAGCTCACATTTTTTAGACATGTCAACATGACTCTCAGGGGTCTCATCTATCTGTTATTTTCCTATATCTTATAAATTAAAGAAAACCCCTTAATCCTTAACCAATTGAGGAAAAAAGTAATCATAATTATTCTTAAAATTTCATCAGAACGTTTCGATGTAAGCAGCTAAATTTACATCTCAAATGTTCAATTATTAATTGTCATGATAGCTACCTATGACTTTTATTGGTTATTTTTAGAATCCTATTTCAAGTATAGCAAGATTTATGCAAGCTTTATTGTTAGGGGTGAAATTTAAACTTTATTAGGATTAAGTGTTTAATAGTATAATTTGCTGCATATGTTGCAAATACAAGCTACTATGAATAGATCCTCTGTAAAAAAAAAAACCCAAACATTTGATATGTTATGTATGGACTTAAATCCAATATGTTGTTATCTTTAACTAAAGGAAATTATAAGAGGAGATTTACAGAGAAAGGTTTATTCTATTAACTTTAATTTCTTCAAAACCTTTCTCAACTGAAGTTGAATTTGGTTTCTGTATTTTGACTTTGTTTAAAACATGCTGTATATACCTTCCTTTGTTCCTTGAATATTATTCTGAGAGTGGTACAAATTGACTGTTTTCTTGTACATAAGGAGAAAAATAGTCATAGTAGTAGGTGGAATATTTAAGTGGGGCACCCTGTTGTTCTGTTTGTCCACTCACAGTAGACATCAGGACTCAAGTGCAAGGTTTCCTGTTATATTGCTGGAATTTGAAAATATTATTTCTATACCTTGTAAAGAAATGGAGAAAGGCTTTGCCTTTCCTAGATGTCTTCAATCCCCAGCCTCCCAGGAAGCAGTGGAATGGAACATGTTGATTTAGAATAGGTATCAGGTTTTTGGCTTGATGCTGAAGGAGCAAAACCGGGGGGCAGCACAGCCCTGTGTTTTCCTAGTCTGCACAAGGTATTTGACTAATCTGTGAAATGCTGGTGATTGATTTGGATTCTTATGGCAATTTGGAATTATTCTGTGTTTGTCAACGGCAGGAATGAATAGTTCTGGCTTATTTTGAGATTCAGAGACCATATTAAATCTTCTTGGCATAGGCATTTTGACTTGGCAATATTGTTATTGTCCCATACTTCCTTTTAAAGTGTGTAGTTAATTCTTTGAGTATTTTATTTAAATAGGTAAACAGGTTTTTTTGAAGAATTTGTTGTATTTTTTATAGAAAAATTTGCCTCCCCTTCCTCTGTTATTAAAGCTGGAGTAATGCAAAATGAGGGAAATTGCTGATGCATCATCTTATCCCTGAGAAAGGAAAAGCACGTAGGGAAGAGACAAATCTCATTCAGTCATTTTTTAGTGGTTTTATCCAAGAGGGCAACACATTTCAAACCTTGTGTGGATGTGCAAGATTCCCTTCAGCCTTTCTACCAGGAACTATAAAAAGCTTGTAGAAAGGCACAGTTAATTACAGTCTGAGTCAGGCCAGCAAGCTGGCTTTTTTCACTGTAATCAGGATAAAGGAAGATCTCTCTTGGCAAAAAGACCTGGGCTCCGAAATAGAGATGTTCTGGACTGATAATTCCAAGTACAGCCAAATTTTCAGAGAAATACACAGGTTAAAATTTATATTTGGGTCTTGTTATTTAAAATGGATGATTGTTAGGCTTCACATAATAACATTTTATGGTGTACTGAGTGCAGAGGAAGCCAGGCCTATAAAAAGTGCAAATGAAAATAGGATTACTGCCATAGTTAACTTTCAGCGTGGCTTAACTTTGAGAGTGAGACTGTCTTACTGTTAACAATTTTTAAAGCAGTGGAGAATGTGAAGAGATGTATAATTGTGCAGGACAAGATCAACTGAATCCTGAAAAACACAGTATTTCACACCACTGTTTGCAGATTCACTAGACTGCATAGGTTCTGGCTTCTGTAGTTTCTAGTGTGATGGCTGTCTTCAGTCTCAGAAAGCATAGATATATAGGGCAAAAGGAATCCTCTGCAATTAAATAAAAGGGTGGATAAAAATATTTCCCTGCCTTTGCACAGTGCATTGTTCTTGGATACTGTCTGTATTTTGAAAAGTCTTAGAATGCTAAAGACAAACATATGAGAATCTGGAACCAAGCTAAAGCTTTAGATATTGAACTGTTAGGGTTGGCCTCCTAGCTCACATTAGCTTGTACTGGCAAACTAAGAGCTGACTGCGGATAAGAAAATTCGGGGTTATTGCCACAGATCCATCCAAAAGTGCTCAGGAATACTTGAAAAATATTCTGTAGGAATAGTGCCCTTCTGTAAATCTTTAAAATTAAACTATGCTGTCAAGAATTCTGTTTAACCTTACACTCAAATGGTAGCAGCAAAAGAGAAGCTGCTAGATATGCAAGCATAAGGTGATTTTGTACTGTTGGTTAGAAATCAGGCACATAATGGCAACTGCATTTCCCCTTGCTGTTTTTAAAAGCAGTGAGTGGAGTATCCCTTGTCCTACAAGAGACATGACAGCTTTTCAAAAGACAAGGTCAAGTGAACAAACCAAGGTTATGTGCAGTCTTTCAGAATTCAGTATATAAAGCTGCTTTTGAAAAGTTCTTCTTTAGTAGCTGTCCTACTTCTGAGAAAAACAGCAGTGCTTTCCACTTTGCTGAAGGAGGAGAAGTTGAATGACTCACCTTTTAAAAGATGTCTATATCACTTAGAGCTAAATGCTCATTTTGCATGCAAGACATGCTTAAAGGGATTTGATTGTATCATCAGCAACACTAAGTGTCAGTCTATCCTCAGCCTTTCCTGTATTGGTCATGCTAGGAGGGCTTTCCAGTAGCTTGACTACAACCTCTATTTAGTGTTTAGTTGTGTGTCCCAGTTGTAGTTGCCAGTAGATTCTGTGGATAGCCAGTAACTAGGTACGTGCTGCAAAGTTACCACCCCCTACAGTTAGAGTCTTCGAATTGCTGGAGAAGAGCAGGCAACAAGACTTTTTATCTTACTAGCCATCTGCTATGCCATGATGAACTCCAGTGCAGTATTCTGAAGGAGTAAAATTGTTCTGTTAAATCTCCCGTAGAAAGATGATAATAATTGGAAAGCAGTGCATGACTTATGACATATCTCCATTCAGCTGTCCTGGGAGCTATCCATTGTACGTACACATCTGCTTCTGTACACCCACACAGGATGGGAAGATATTCCTCCACAGGAAGGTCTTCCGTTCCCTCAGTATGCAGGTGGTATGTATTGACAATTCACATATTGTGGATATGGTAGCCAAGTTCCCAGAGTAATGCATGCCTAGTGAAGCGATTCACTCCCCTTCAGCTGTTCAAATGAGAATACAAGATGGGTCATCAGGAACATAATCACATGGCTGGTCTTTCAGTGTTCCTTCTGTGATACCTGTTTTAATCACTCTCAAATGCAACCAGTAGCAAGTATAATATAGACCGTTAGAGGGTTAAAAATGGTATGTTAGTGAGGTCAGTTACAGTGAAGACATTTGGTGCTTATAATATTTAAAAATAAAATGCAGGTCATTTAAGAGAACCTCATACTTTTATAAATTCCAAAATGCTAGGACAACATCTTGCCTTTGAATTACAGATGCTCTTTAGTGTTCTCCATTATTCACCCTTTTTCTGTTGTCATGTTCATTAAATGGCTTTTTGTAGTCACCTGGATTATTTTAAAACTGCTTAATGGAACTTTTTTGCTGGTTGTGGAAGATGGGTGATAAAGCTGAAACCATCCTGATTAGAGGATGTCTGACTTGCTCAGCTATGTCTTTCAACATTTCAGCAATTCCTGTTCATTCAGAGGATTTACTTCATTCTTTCCAGCAGTAGATCCTGTGTTTATCTTTTCTCACCTCAGTAAGGGCCCTTTCCCCTTCACCGTATCAGTCCTCCAGCATTACTGTACACATCATGTAGGAGAACAAAAATGAGAGTCATTAAATTAATGACCATTAGTCTTAACAGTTGTCAGTGAACAGATTCCTGCAGTGCCTGTCATGTGAGCTTTTAATTGCTCTGCTTTTTTACAGCTAAAGTGTAGTTATCTAAGTAGTGGCTTATTAGTAAGTGTACATGCAGAATACTGTCAGCTAATGCTAGTTGATGAATTGTGACCAGCAACAACAATCTTCAGATTAATGGTAGGTCCTATTTCATATTTATTCTTCTCTGATTCAGAGACTGCTTTTATCTGGGGGGGTGGGGGTGGGGGTGAGGGAGGGAAGGGGTTGTTCTGCTTCTTTTGTTGTTTGCTTTTTGTTCACTTATTGAACTTTTTCTAGTCAGCCTCTTCTTTGTTAATGCTGGACAGTGTGTCTGACTCAATACAACACACAGTTAAAACCTTGCCCTGCTTGAGATGCTTTCCCTGGCAAGAGACAAAAGCAAAGTGCAGTTAGAGAACAACCACTGTCTGTTGTGTGCCACTCTCCTGCTCCTGAAAAAAAAAACAAACCCAAAAAAAACATTAAGAGGAAATGAGAAAATGGATGGATCAAAGATATCAAGACTGGCACCACTGAACTGAGGGAATAGTTAAGATGAGATTTAAATAAGGCTGAATTAAATATGTTACTGTGAGGATGGTTGCTTTGAGGAGTGAGTTGCAGTGTTGGAACAGTGGGCCTGGGTCTGGGAAAGCATTTCAGCAGCAGAAGATCAGGTGGGAAGAATTGAGACAGTGGAACTCAGGCAATAATCTCCAAGTGGTAGATGAGAACAACAGAGGTGCTAAGAAGACGCAGATAATTTCTTAGGGAAAAATGGCTTACTGTGAAGTAGCATGCTTTACCTGGTGGTTGGGGCATTGGTATTCCTGGTATCAGTAAAGCACAGAAAGCTTAAAAGCTCTAGAGTATTTGCAAAAATGCATTTGACTTAGAGACTGCGTGCTGTGAACGGTTTCTTTCGGGAACTTCTCTTTAAAATTATGCTGAAACAGGTGTGCACATGTGGAGGGTGCTTGGCTTGGCTGAAAGGCATTCACCTCATGTGCCTTATTAATAGCCTTAAACCAACATTCCTACAGCAGAGCCATGACCATTTAACTGCTTCCTTATTGTGAAAATGTGCCTGACCGAGTCAATGTGCTAGGCTGCTCAGTCTGTAAACTCTGCAAAGGGACTTACTGAGATGGAGAAAGAAGAGTAGATGAAGAACTGGGTTAATATCACTAAAATTATCAGAAGTGATGGAAAACTAAGAGTGGAAAAATCACGTTTTCCTCACCATGTGTTAGACACATTCATGTGCTGATGTGTTGTAAATCATGAGTTAGCCTGAGAATGAACATCTGGCTGTGGCATTTTCTACAGTCTAATTTCTTTCAGGTGAGAAAGGATTCATCACTAGAGGTGACCAGCTAGGGAGGAGAACCATTTTGGTTATTTGCACTCTTATTCAGGCTACCTTTAGACTAGAACTTTGGGATGGCCCCCCAGCCCCTTTTTGAAGATATTTTGAAAAGATGGTAGCAAGGTGGATGAAGACCAAGCTCGTATCCTATTCCATGGGAAAGCAGTACCAGGAGTGTGTTTATAAGGATTTTTGTCATTTGGGGGTGCTGTTAGGCTCACAACTGCCACCCCATTTCCCCTCTTGTTTTGAGGAAAAAGGAGAAAATGATTTCTGATAATAAAGGACAGTGTACTGTAGCGTAGAAAAAACCACTACAGACCAATCCAAGGGCCTAGATAAAGAAACCAGGGAATTTCAGAGCACAAATACACAGAATTTTAGTAATGAATGTAACTAAATGTAGAAATAATATATATATTTGATGTATTCCTTTTTCCTTGATACACTAAACTAACTGAACCTTTTAGAAAATATTTTATGTTTTAAAAAGTGATGAACTTGCTGTGAAATTTCCTCACCCAGATCTGTGCAGGTCATATTAGCACCTTTGGAACGTACAAGAGCAGTTCTGGCGCCACTGAGGTCAGTTCTCCATTTACTTGAGCAATTTTGCTCTGTTAATCTCTACATGCACAAGCCTTTACACAGCCTTATCTATGTGTGTGTATTTGTGGAAGTTGCAGGAGTAGGTCAGCAAACACTGCTGATTGATAAAGATTGTTCTTGCCTCTTGTGTTATTTTATTTTTAGTTATTTTAGTATAGCAGAGTGACCTTTGTGTCCTTTGTGTGTGTGACATAAGAATATAATTTTTAAAGGGGATATTTATGGATCTTAAAGTAAAGTGATCTGACCCATCTCTGGCAAGGAATCTTGTCACCTTATTTTTCATACCACTGGATTATATTTCTTTATATGACATTTAATGGACTCTTTGAGGGTTTCATTGATGGAGTGAGGGTAGATGCTGATCATTAGAAACTTTCATCTACCTAACCTGTCGAAGTTCCTTAGTTGCTCTTGTACTTGAGTTTTGGGTTTGATCTTCAAAATAGTTGCACACAAGATGCATATTCTTATGAGAAATTACTACAGTTGTTGGTGGCTGAGAATTTGCCAGTTTTCAGGTCTATTTCTGTTATGAGAATTTATAGTCATTTATAGTAGCTGAGAATTCCATACATTTCTACCTGATCAGTTCATGATAAACACCACACTGTTGCTGATGACAATATTGCATGAACAGTATGCAACGAAGAAAAATTGCTAGTGCTAGGGCAGACTTTTTTGTCTGCTGAGAACTTGCCAATTTTCCCCTGCCACCTGAATCAGAAGCAGATGTACTGAGATTGAGGGCAGGGAGAAAACTCCCTGTCATTAGCAATGAGCAGCATGGCAATTCCCTGCAATGTGCAATAGTTGCTCTTCAACCTTCCCTGCGTCACAAGTATAACTGCACTTCTGAATATCTTTAATGTGAAGAACTTCTGTATTTAGCTCTGAAGCATATTGTTGTTTAGCCTTTTTTTTTCCCCCTTAAGTGCTGTGATTTTAATACCATTCCATTGCCCAACACATTTCCCTTCTTTGTGTTTTCATTATGCAACAGGAATTCTCTTAAAAATCTGGATCCGCCACTAGTTCTAGCAGGTGTTTGGCTTCTGAGCACCAGAGGTTTTTTCCTTATGCAGCTTATGGATGAGAATTTCACTGCCTTTAGGCACAATTTCAGCTGAAGTATATGAAAAGCATGTTACTATGTCAGTTCAAATTATATCACTATTAAAGAAAAATCTCAAAAGGAAATTAAATACAAAGAATCACACTAACATAATGTAACATTAATAACATTAAGCTTATAATTTAAATTAAAAAGAATCGGGAAAATCTGAGTCAGGAGTCCCATGTCATTCTTAGCCAGACTCTCCTGAGAGTAGCAGTTGTAAAATGAGGATAATGACAATTTTGAGTCGTCATATGAGATCCCTTGATGAAAAATATTACAATGTATAAGAACTAAGCATATTTTCTAATTCTGTGTAATATATTCTGTAGGAACTAAATATTGTGTAAAGTCTTGTATCCTACTTTATCTCATCATTAGCCCATTTATCTGATAGTGCCCAAGATGTGCTAGGTCTCATCTCGCTCCCGTATCCCTATGTGAATTGCTGGCCACCTGTATTGTGTTCTTGGATGTTTTAACCTGCATGTAGAAAGGTTGGTCATATATCTTGCTGAGAATACTGCTCCTTAAACCCTGAATCCTGCTGTCACCTCAGTGTGTCACCGTGGCCAAATGAAGACAAAGGGATGTATCAAGTGCAGTGCAGAACTGCTTACAAAATGAAGCTTTGCCTGCCCCAAATTTTTGCTTTACTTAGCTTTTAGGAGGTTTCCCATTTAAGTGTGACTCATGGTTACCTGGCAGCATTCATACCTTTCTACCTTTTTTTTTTAAGCATCATTAGAGCAATTATCAAGTGTGGATAGTGGGGAAAGGGGATGAGAAAGAAGTAATTTATTAGAAAAGGTGCAAACCTATTCGGTGCTATTATTCTCACTAATGAAGGATTAGGTACCTGCAGCCCGTAGTTGGCTATAGTCTCTCATCCATCTCTGTGGCCTGCAATCATAAATATGTTTTTTTGGTGGTGTTAGTGAACAGTCTGTAGGTTTGTGTTAGTGCATGGCCTGCCAAAGCTACTGAAGTGTCTTTCTTGCACCTCTGTGACAGAGGCTCCTACCACTCAATGAAGGAATTGCCATATATCCTTTCTCTTTTCATATTGTTCTTTCTTTTAGTCCTTAAGCAATGGGAATCTTCCTTCAGTGCCTGTGTTGATTTGTGGAGTTTCGTAATTCCACTGCCTCTGACCATGATACTACATAGCCTTAAACTATGTTCGGGTCTTGCCTTTTGTAATAAAGTTGCTGTTCCTTAAAGGTTATGTTTCCAGTCTCCTCCAGTATGTTCCTGGAGCTGCAACATAGTTTCTTTCCTGGAAATGAGTCCGTTCAGTTGTAGCAGCTTGTCAGTTCAGTGATAAAATTCTGTGACCACATGGTGTTCGTGTGATAAAGGACACTAGCAAAACTTGAAGAAAATACTACAGATGATCTTGACTTCTTTACTAAGAAAGTAAAGAATGCTGACAGTACTTCTGTAGCATATTTTTTCTCTGGAGATCATAAGGACCCTTAGAAACCTTCAGTGAATATAAGATAGAGTTCCATGAGAACATGCTCCAATAATGCTGAAAGGACTTGATTTATGACAAGAATTTTACCAATTATTGGTTACTAAACAAAGAACAAAAAGAGGGTTTTGTTTGGAATAGCAGAACATATGGTGAAAGAAAGGATAAAATTTAAAGACTTTAGTCACCTGTCTTGCTTGCAAGACTTTGTAAAGCAGTTTTAATGAAATAGTATTTTCTGTATCATTTCCAGACTTTTGAACAAGATATTCCTTCTCTTTTACTCTTTTGGGTACAGAAGACTGTTCATCAAGAGGATCTCAGTTAAAACTTCAGTCTTTAAAGATAAAAAAAAAAGGGGTGGGGGGAAGATCCTCCAACCACTTCCCTGCCCTGGAAGCACTGAAGCTCAGAGAATGTGCAGGTTGAATCTTCCTGCACAGTTCAAAGCCTTTGTTAGAATTTCATGCTACAGTAAGACAGTGCTATATTTAAGTTAAATTGTTGAACAAGACCTTTATATAAAACACACAAACAAGTAAAGAACCAGAAAAATATGATGGAGCAGTCAGGGTGTTCATATGGGAGGTATGAATTCCTTTTCCTCTGTGCAGCAGGTACAGATCCTCCTCACCATACTGCCAGCTCCGCTCAGCCCTTCAATACTGATGCCACTGGGATACTTCATGCGGCTTCTCAGCATGAAATAGACATCACTCTATGCTGGGAGTATAAGTGGTGTCACCACTGTGGTAGGAAATCAGAGGACAGGGATTAAAATTACTGGGCTTTTTTGTTATCTATTTTATTTTCTTCCCACTGGTAAATCCATCTCTTTGCAAACCTTTTTTCTTTTCCTCTTAAGAATAGGCCTGTACACTTTGAATCTGAAACTCTACTCTCAGTGGTAATAGTAATACCCAGATTTTGTACTGTATGTTTTATCCATATGCTATAGAATAGCTTTTGCATTGACTCTAAATGTTGCTGTGCCCGTTCCCTCAACCCTAAACTAAAGACTAGGGGAGATAACTGGACATTGTGTATTTTGAACGCAGAGTCTTATCCACAGTAACCAACTTACTGATAATAATTGGAAATGAATTGCTTTCGGGTCATCTCATCTGCCTTCTGGATTTTCCTCCTTTGCACTTGTTGATGCAAAGCTAGAGAGCACTGAGTATCTCATGTTATTCACAGTCCTACTGGTAAGTAGTTCCATTGTGAGGGATGTTGTCCTGCTGCAGATATATTTGGGCTCTGATTCTGTGTGGATGCTGGTGGAAGCTTTGACACTGAGATCACTGGTAGCAGCTTCAGTCTGCTAGTGTAGCTCATTTTAAAGCAAATATTAGGCACATCAAATCAAGCCTTTGGAAAGAAGGCAGAGTTTGCCTAACACAGAGTTTAGAAGCAGCCTCATTGGAAGGAGGAGAACTACAGGGTTCATATTTCTTTTGGAAATGTGAAAGTGAGTTGATATTTAAGCTGGGTTTTGAAACTAAATGAGATTTTGGCTAAAAGCTACTGCAGCCTTTCAGTGAAAAGTTTAATCTTTTAGCCAGACCATGGCAAGAGAAAACTTAAGTAGTTGCTGATAAATATCCAAAAGCTTAATCACTAGTATAAATTTCAGAAGGTACAGAAAAAGACTTCTGAAATGTGTTGATCTCAGTCTGCAGCCCAAGCTATGCCAAAGAAAATGTATTTACACTTAATTGAGAAAAATTTTGGTAGGAATGTTCTTTTGAAAATACTGAGAGATACTATCTTAATTTAAAACCAAAATGATCTCTATTATCCTTCTTGCATTCAGTGTTGTTTTTAATTTGTACAAACATACAGCATGAAAAAAGGTTTGGATTGAGCACTGTTGTTTTGATGACACGATTTAAAGCACATTCAAATCAGGGGAATGACTCCTAGTGCTGGAATGGGCAGAGGATGGGCTTGGTTTGAGCAGCAGAGATGGTGTAGGCATTTGTAGCTTAAATTCACTTTTCAGTAGTAGATGCTATTCAAGCAATAACTTTTATTTAGATTGAGATGACAGGAAAAAATCATTAGATTTGAGCTTAAACATGCAACATGGAAAAAGCAATTCTTGAGCCACACACTTGAGTTCTATCCCTGGAAGAAATTTTGGTTCAGTCTTTCAGGTTGTCTCGTCATCTCACTTGTGACTTCCTTGATGAAACCTGCCAGTCATATTCAGTGTTTCAGGGCTCTTATATGAAAAATTGTGTGACTTTCATCAGTTCAGCTGAGTCCTTTGTCTTTTTAAAAACTCCTTATGTTTATAGCTTAATTCAGATTTGAAATGCTGACCTCTTAGTTTAATATTAATAATTAAACTATTGGCCTCATCTCCAGAAATGCTGAGCTGCTGGCAGCTTCTGTGGAAACTCAGTTCACTTGCAGGGTCTTTAAATGTTTTGAAGTGTCTAGCATTAGGAAGTTGTTTTTGTAAATCTTGGCCATGGCAAAAGCTAATCTGAGTTTTACTAGATCTTTATTCCTCAGGATTGCTTGTTCTGGAGATATCTGAAGTTCTGAACTCTTAACATGACTTTGTTTATCTACTAACACACTTCTTATTGCAATGAAACTGGAGTGCTATGCTCTATCTAACATTTTTGTACTGGAGCCCTTGAAAATCCATTATATTGAGCTGCTACTTAGCTGGTATATTACTTCCCTGGGGCATAAATCATAAGCTACAGCAGCTTAGTAGACAGATATTTAACTTGAATTAAATCAGAAGGCCCACATTTTGGTATATGATTGGACTTGCCATGCTTATTAATCTGACAAACATGTATTTACAAGTCATTAAGAATGCAGGTAGTTTTTCTCACTCTATCTGCTTTTCCCATCTTTTTCCCTGAAAACAGTGATTTTTTGGAAACTAACACTTTCAAGACCCTGCCCAATTTTCCCAACAAGTACTAATAAAAGAGCCGCAAAACTATGGGAAGGAAACTGCCTTCGCTGTGCCGGTCTTTTTATAGAATTTACTTTGGGCAGCGTAGTACAGTTGTGAGTAACTATAATGCTTTAGTGACTGGACCTTTATCTTTTGTCCCTCTTTTAAACATTAAGATATTGAGGCAGTCTCAGGAAGAGTGTGGTATCTTGAAATCTTAGGCATTTTAAAATAGATAATTTTGAAGTTTTGATTTTCTTCATTACACAAAACAGTTGGTTCTCATTCTGTTCCCAATTTTAGCAAGGACGGAGGCTTAGTTAGGGAATGACTGATTTAAGTCTATGTAATGCTGATTGCATTAAGAAGTGTACACAAGAGAACAGTTCTTATTTTTCTCTTGACGTGTTTCTTGGTGCCAAGTAACTCTAAAATTAAAAATTCCTCTGTACATGAAAGATTAGTGTTGTTTTTTTTCTAATTATGTTCAAGTCCTTTCTTTGAGACATTCCATCTCTGTTTTCTCATCTTCTTGACCTTCACAACTCAGACTTAGCAGAAAGCTCACATTCTAAAGCTGCCGCTGTTTATATATAAATATGGAACAATTACTTTCCAGTCTCCTGGTGGCTATGATTAAATAGAATAGTGGCATGTTGTTATGAGGTTCAGTTGAACTTTGTCATAGCCTTTGTATCAAATGATCTCTGAAAACTGTAGACTAAACTACATTTTTTAATTTATCTGAAATTACAATAACAGTTTAAATCCATGGATGAAATTCTTAATCTGTACCTTGGAAGAAATGACCAGTGATTAATATTTGTAACTTTTAGTCATAGGGAAACTGCATTTTAGCAATTGCTCTGATTTGATAGTTACAAGTGAGTCAGATGGCAATAGTTACTATCAATCCTGGGTAACAAGGGAAAAAGCAGTTGAAGTAGTTTGCCTTGTGTAGTGGTTTCAGAGTGTACCAACAGGATTCCTTTTGGGTCAAACTGAGCTGGATGATATACCCCAGCAGCACACCTACTGTGCTTGAGTTGCAGAGATACTCAGTCCAGAGGACTTACTAGACCTAGTTTAAAATAAGCCCATCTCTTTCAAATATGCTTTGTGGGGGCATTCAGTTCTTCATTGTTTTTATTTGCAGACTCAGTCCTACTCAGCCGTGCTACTTCTTCACATCCATATTGGCTGGGAACCACTCAGTAATCAGCCCTCTCACTTCCAGTAGTAAAACAAAAATGAATTTAGAAAATCCCCAAGTCCAGCAACTTCAACTGGGGCAGATGCTTCTAGTCAGAGTAGTACCTAGAGCAATGAAGTTGGGCAGCAGTAAAAATGACATGCACATCTCTGTGGAGGGAGATCTAAAAACCAGAGGCTTTAATAATGGCTATTCAGGTTGTCTTCTGCAATGGAAAGTGGAAGAGTAATTTAGTCTTTTAGCACTCAGGTAGGAAGTGATGAGTGAGGAAGTAATCACAACCTGTGCTCCAAGCATAAGCCGTTGGGTAACAGTGCCATTTTACACTTCCCAGAACCTACATACATACTCTACTTATCTGAATGGTTCTCCTTGATCACATAGGTAGAATGGCATAGAATGAAGACATTATTTTTTTCTGTTTCTGACTAATAAGTTTCATGTTGTTTCTGTACCCAGAGTGATTTTCAAGCAACAGTCTGTTTCCAACGTCTACATTTTCTTCTTTGTCAGTACAGTAGTACATGCTTCCTTGCTATCTGATATATTAATGTCAATGAATTTTATGCAGTGATTATTATTATATCTGGTTTGGCTATGTTATCACCTTCTACTGTCTTCATATGCTTAAGAAGATCATAAAAGCTGGTTTAAAATGTCTGTTCTAAATTTTAAATGTACTTGTAATATGACACATTTAATGTAAAGCTATTAACATTAAACTGGCCATTAACCAGACTTCAAACACCAGTATGAAAAGTAACTAGTTTCTGAAACTTGCACTTGCAGTCTTTAGTTTAAAACATGAATTTATATTGGATTAGCTAAGCCATTCGGAGATGATCCCAAATATCCTATAAACCCACAGACTGCTGAAATTTGAATTACATTTAAGCGAAAGTGCCCATAGAAATATAAAAGTCTCACAAGGAACACTGGTAGATTCCTCAGTGGGGAATGACGTGGACTAAGTAGAAACAGTGCCATTTCTGTGTTCAGTACAGTGTATGAATGAAAGTTCATTGGACCCATGCAGCTTATTTGAAGGTACCTATATCTAGAAGGGAAAAATATTTTTCTGCTACTTTGAGTTGATACAAAAGAGCTCTTTAAGAATTTGAAACTTTATTTTTTTTAGATGAACTTTTTGATTTGAGATTTTTATCAGTTGTAATTACGTGGCTTCAACATAGGCTTGCCACAAAAACTGGTAGTGTGCTCTTAGCAGATTTTTATTTTTAATTAAATGCTTTGCTGCATGCTTCCTGACTTGTTATACTGGGTAAGTAGTATCTATTTCTTTAGCTAGCAGATTAATTTCCATTGTAACCTCTTGTGTAAGCTTATGAAACATTCATCTTTAACATTGAATTTTTCCATGCTTGGAAGGCAGATTTCACTTGCCTTAATCTAGCAAGTGGTGTTCTGCTTCTTCAGTGGCTCGTTGCTCATTAGCTTTCAATAAGAAAATTGAATGTATGTGAGAGAAGCCCCTACTTTTTCATGTCATATTTATTAAATTGTTATTGCAGCCTCATATGTTGGCATGCTTTATATTCAAAGCATAATACTAATGAATATCCAAAGACTTTCTATTTTCAATGTTTAGTTTATAAAGATGAGAAACACAAGCAAGTTAATTGCCACAGTATTCCACTGAAAAGATTGTTAATGGGACATGAAGCAACAGTATGATACATACATTTATCTGAGTAATGTGGTGGGGTGATTTGGATTCTCTTCTGTTAGTAAATTAGGCAGCACTTTCAAAAATATTATAAATCACTAACACTTCACACTATTCTTTTCCAAAATATTTTACAAATATAATCTAAAATTTACAATACACCCTTAATATAGGCCAGTTGGTGTTGTAATTGTATTTTAAAACTGGAGAAACTGAGGTAGAAATGTTAAGTACTTTAACCCGGGTCTCTCGAGGCTCAGAACGCATATCTCTTATCCATTAGTCCTCTGCTGAAATCATAGGATTACATCATTGCCCTATTCCCTCACATAGGATCTATTGATAGCCCATTGAAACCAGTGGGGAAACATGCCAGATTATGTCAGACAGTTTCATGTCTGGGTTATACTTAGCATGTCAAGGCTTGCATTGGCTGCAGCCAGCTTGGATTCAGCGTGAAGCATAACTGTGGACCTCTCTTGGTTACTTTATGAGAAAACTATTGTTATCAAATGAAGATTTATTCTCCATATTATATGATTTAATTCTGCATAAATAAAGGCAGTTGGCTAAAGCATACAAGTGAGACCACTGCTGTAATGGGCTTTATAGAAATGTCATGATAACATGATGTGAACATGAATTAGTCTTATGCAGGCCTGATGAAAAAAATCCTCTTTAAAATCTTGTTCAGCCTTGCATGTTAAAATAAGAGCTTTTAGCCTAGTCTAGACATGTCCTTTGCAAGCTATTTCTAATTTAGGTGAAGATTGCTTGATTTAAAACAAGTACGTTAATTTAATGCTGTCACGAGTGGTGGGGTTTACAGTCTGAGAAGCTGACAGCTTCTTCTTTGCAGGACAGAGTAAGCACAGGCAATGTAAGCTTCTCCAGACCCATACTGCGAATGACATGTCATCTGCTTTTTACGAGATAAGTTGTGAGCTTCAGAAAATGAACTTACTGCAAGAGAGAAAGTGCAGAAGGTCTTGCCTTCCTTTTCTACTCCAAATTGGTTGAATTATGAGGATTACTTAGGAAATCTCGAGTTATCTGGCACTGAGATTACATACCTGTGTTTGGTACAGTTCTAGCCAACTGTCTGGAAACTGGACGATGGTGACTTCTAGCTTTCATGAAATATTACTATGTATATATCAAAATATAACCAACAGTTTAATTAAAATCCATTTCTTAAGTCTACTCACTGGGAAATGTCCAGAAGTACATTTCAGGGCTGTTTTTCTCCCCTAAATGGTTTCAACCTTTTGGAAGGTAATTTTCATCTCTATGCCCTTTCCAGTCTCCCCAGCTACCACAGCTGGACTCAATATTCTGCATTCAAATGATGATGGCTTATTTTCTGTAGTGTGCAATATCCTTATATGCTTGTCACAGACCTCTGTAGCAAAGTATCAGCCCAGAAATACTGTGCCTGAAAACCCATCGCTTTTTTTTTCCTCCTAGAAATTTGTCTAGTCTTTGTAATTATATAGTGGTTTTTTTAAAAAAAATTTACTTGTGTTTGTAGTAGCTGTAATATGACCTTTCTGAATCTCTTACAGACAAGAGCAGAGCAATCCCAAGGTGCATACTTCTTGCCTGAGTTTGCACTTTCTCCACAGGGAAGTTTTCTTGAGGATACCACGGGGGAACAATTCCTCACTTACCGTTATGATGACCAGGTCAGTATGCCATATGTGTGAATGATAGAGATTGTCACATTCATGTACCTCTGAGATAGAGATTACAACATGAATAAACAAGGTATCTTTTGAAAACACATCAAATTTATAGCAAACTGAATGAAAACACACTATACAAAATAAAAACTAAGGTGCTTAATTGTAGAAATAATGAATCAAAACCACCTACAGAAAACCTTCTGTGGTGAAGACAAAAGCAACAATGATTTAGTGACGTGTTAATAGATGTTTATAGTTAGTTCTGTAAAATGTGCAGCATTAGAGGCGGCTGGCCTTTCTGTGAATTCTTTGACTCATCCTAAATTGTTTTATTTTGTTGATAAATTGGTATGAAGCAGATTTTGCATTTCCCAGCTTGTGAAAAGTCAGTATGTTTTATTATTTCATGAAGTTTTCAGAAGGTAAGGTTGAGTGAGTTATAAAGAAACAAATGCAAAGTATTATAATGAATGAAGCAGAGTGTTTAGAAAGCAACAAATTATGTATTTTAAAGTTAAAGGTCTTTAATGCTTTCTCCAGACCCATAGAAACGTTATGTTAAACATGGAATACAGATAAAAATGTAAAGAAAGCTACATGAAAGAAATGCTGTTAATCTTGGCAAAAGATCTAAAGTAAACCTAGGAAATGTGTGGCATGCTGTGGAAATTTACTCATAACACAATGTGTTCCAGAAGTCAGTTGAACTTCACATCAAACCTGTTGGAATTACATTCATAGACACTTACAGTACCTTGCTTAATGAAAGAGGAGGGAATTTGTTAGAAGATGTTCCCTGTAAAAATGAATCAAGAGCCAAAACTTGCACTGCTGTCATGAGGTATGCTTCTGTCAAGTGATTGGCAGCTTTACTTTGAAAGATGGTCTGCTTGATGAGAGCTACTTTGAGGAAAAATAGTTTGCTCATCACTACTCTAAAAAGAGAGCAGAACTGAGCTGAGTTTATTAAAGCTTTAGACTGAGTTTCCTTTTAGGAAGACAAAAGGAAATATAAAATATATAATGGAAAGTGTGCTGTGTTACTGTAAATTATTTCAGGTTAGTTTAAATATATTTAAAATAATTCATACTTTTCCTACCCTAGAGGGATGACTTAGAAAAGGTTCTTAGATAAGATGACCCCAGAGCCAAACACTTGGGAAAATAGTATCTTACAGGACACTGCAACTGTTACAGCAACTAAGGCTACATTTAATGATAGTACTTGGCAAACCCTGTAACAGTTATACACTTTGATCACAATAGCTTCCATTAGATGGAGAACATTTTAGAGATCAATCAAATATAACAGAGGGATAGCCTGGGTCTTTGAAAAAACTGAGTATCATAGCTGGTTAAAAACAAACAAGCAAAATGACCTCCCCTCCAAAAGTCTCTCAAATACCAGCATAACTCAAATACCAGCAGTTCCAAGATCAATTCCAAGTGATCGAAAGTTTTCTATTATTTCCATTGGATTCTGAGCTGGAGCTGGGATATGGTCAGCTTCTGTTCTTTCACAGATGCGATTTAGCTTTGAAGCCTGCTCTTTCCAGACACTTAGTGAGCAGTATGAAATTGTTAGAATTCTTGGAACGCATAATAGTGCTAAAACATCAGAATGTTGAAAATACAAGCAACTGCATTAGTAGGAGTTTCTTTTGAAAGGCAATTCAGTCCTGAAGCATTGTATTTTAAAAAATATAAATGCATTGAATTCAGATGGGAACTGATCTGTATCTCTAGTGTATCTTCTGTGAGTAAACCAAGAATTCTTCAGTAAATAGAAAGATTTGTCATCTTACCTTTCTAGGACATTAGTGATAGGATTATAATAATGTACAGTTATAATTTATTTATGCTTTTGCTGAAAGGTTCATACAAAATTTTATTATGTCAAATTGAGCCAGAAAATGTGAAGTTTTCTTGTTTTCTGTGTTTCATTCTACTCTTTCATATTATGTTTACTCTGTGAATGGAAGGAAGCCTTAAACCAGGGGATGAAAATATTTAATCAGATGATTTCTTGAATTTTGGTAAACTGGTGTGGATAGGCTTGATATGTGGCAATTGTGATAAAGTTATTCAGACGAATAAAAAGAGAGAAATGTATGTACACTGAAAGACATCTTTAATTGCCTAATGTATCTGACATGGAAATGGCATAAGTACAGGAAAGTTGCTACATAATAATTTAAGAAAAATAAAAAGCAGTAGTATCTTCTCACAAACCTTATTTCAACCTCAGCTATTCACTTTCTGTCCTACTCCACTCTGAAAGCATGCTGGCCTGTGGGAAATATATTCCTTCCTTTTTCCCTTAACATCAGAACTTCCTCTGGAGGTTGCTCCAGAGTTCTGGTGGTCCTGGGCATCCTAAGTTACATTAGTTTAATTGAAAATTAGAAAAGTGAAATAACCTTGTGCACTTAACCCTAAGAAAGCAAGAGATCAGTCTTACCTGATCTGCTATGAAGGCCATGCCTCCATCTGTATTTAAGGCAGGGAGCAGAATAGATAGAAGGGATGAGAGGCTGAAAGCCAGCCTCTTCCTCCTCTGTGCTAGTGCCTTAGTACTAGTTGGCTACCGAACTAGATGTTGAGACCCTTGTACACTTCCTAAGTTTGCTCCTACCTGCTTTGCACTGCTCCTCATATCCAGGCCAATAAAATTTCCAGTTTGTGGGGATAGATGGATAATATTTTTATGTAGCAGCATCATCATCATCGTCCAAAATTAGCTTCCTTACATCCTCCAAACACAGGAATGTTTCAAAGGGGTTTTCTTTGGCTGTTGTGTGTGATATTTTTCAAGCAGGGAGCCAGTTTAATCAGGAGCATTCATTCCTTTGTTAGTAAGTAATCTCAGTAAAATAGAACTAGCTGTTACTTAAATATTCAACAGTATTTGCTATCTGAAAAGACGAATTTACAGTTTGAAGTGGAAGATGAGTAAATCTTAATAGGAACACACTGTACTCCCTCCTAGCCCAGCAAAATTGCATATGAATTCACGTTGTAGATACAAGATAGTACGTTTTGTTCTGGTTTAATCTGGCAGGACTGTGCTCTCATTTTTGTACAGGATTGCACTAACCCCATTGCATATTCAGTTGCTATGTGTGCACTTAAGAATTATATGCAGATGAAATTCTTTGGCTAGATATTTTAAAAATTCAGGGAATATGTGTTCTTTTTTTACCCTCTCTATGACTATAGAAGAAAATACTTTATAAGACCTGATCAGATATTGCCACCTTTATTGACTGAGGTGATGTCTGGACAGAATGGTACATTACAATTTTGACACATTTACTGCTTTATCTTCAGAGAAAAAGAAAAACAGGGCTTCAGAGCAAATGCTTTTGAGGGTTCCCAAGAAATAGATACGTAGAAATGTTTACACTGAGCATTTTCTTATAGCTCCTGCATTGTTCAGCAAGCTATGTCTTGCATCAGTGCATTGCATACTGCATTTCTAAAATTCTACTGAGTCAATGTAATTTAAATCTAACTTAGTACCAAATAGATTTTGATGTGTTGCCAAAGACTTTGTTTGCCATTAGAAATCTGAGACTGAAAAAAATATGCCCCTCTCCTATCATTCTTAAATGAGTTTTAAAATAAATACAGAAGTAATAGCCCTTCCCCCAACTTGGAGATATGAGTTGAACCTCACCATAGTTTCCTAGTTTTCTTTCTGATTTCTTTTGGCTTTTCACCTTTTAATCTACTACAAGGAATTTTTTTTTTTTTCTTTTCCAGAATACTAGTAGTACTGGAAAGCTCTCTTGCAGAAATAAAATGTTCTTGTTTTCTGACACTTACGGTATTGCTTCCAAGTATTAAAACCATTCCATATGACGGACCACCAACAAGGACAGCATTGAAAACTTGCTTGGGCTGAATATGTTTGAAGTACCTTTCCACTTTGATTGGCTGGCTGAAAGAGACAGTAACCTAAATTTCTTCCAATGCTATTAATGTGGGAGATGCACTGGGTGGGGGAAAGAAATTAGAAAGAGGTTATTTTCTTCTAAATGAGAAAATATTTGCTTGACCAGTTTCTAATTTTCTTACTGTCCTATTCCTTCTAAATGTTATCATATTTACCAATTTAAACTCATAACAAGGAAGTCCTGATTCTGGAATTAGGCATATGGCACTAAGTAGTTCTATCTTGGCAAAGAAATGTCATATTTCTAAACAAATCTTTATAAACAAAATGCAGTCAGGAAGAGTGGTAAATATTGACATCTTGAAAAACACACAGCAAAGAATTAAAATAATGAAATTCTGCACTTTCAGACTTGTGTTTGGCTATGTGAGGTGAGGTAGAAACCAAAGAGCCTGTTTTCAGCTAGATGTACAAGGTGTAATACACAGGCTGAGGCTGGCACAGCTCATCTAAGAACTAGCCTTTCTTTGGGCTTGCTTAAAAGACTGCTACAATGTGAATGCCAAAATTGAGAGAGTAAATATTCTGATACATGCTTTGTCCTCCAGAAATCATCTGGCTTGGTTTCTGCTTTTTCATGACACTGCAGAAGGTAGGTATTTAATGGGTTAATTAAAAAGAAACAAATCACCAGGATATAGATGATTTTGAATATCAATCTCAAAATAAACTGACCATTTTATTTGTAGTCATTCAGCAGTAGGCGTGTTGTGGATGTTTTTAATACCAGATAAAGTAGCCTGAAGTTGTCTTATGGATGTAGTTGGGCTGACAGCCATTTTCCTCCTGTTTCTCTTGCCTGCTTTGGCCACTTCACCTGCTGATGTTTGCCATCTTCCTTTACCTATGGAACCAAATCACAGCCTAATTCTGAGTATCAGCTGCTTGCTGGCTTCTCCTCCTAGCCTGAGCCCATTTATGCTATTGCCAGGTAGTTTACTAGAAATTGTTGGGCCTGGAGATAAGGAACAAACCTATTTCAAATCAACACATCAGCTGAGACAAGCTCTACTCCTGAGAAGGGAGTAAGGTCTGTACCTAGTGGCACATCTGCTACGCCATACATATGCTCCGGCACCCTCCTTTTGGGAAGGAGGGAGAAACTTGTGTTACACTGTAACGTGACATTTTTGTTGATACCCTGAAGAAGCATTCAGGACTATTAAAAAGACTTAATGTTGTCAATCCTAATGTTTAGCTTTTCACTTAAAGATTCTCTATGGAATGAAACAAGCTGTTTTCTAGTTGGCATGAACTATTTAAGGTGCTTTTAGCTTTCCACCAGCAAACAGTCCCAGGGGTTTCGTTTGTGTATACTGAGAGTGAGATGATTTACCCAGTTATGGCTAGGCACCAGAGGTGCAACTGCTAATACCTGGCTACAAGGATTTCAGCTTTATGTTAGCAGTATTGCTGTTCAGCTGAATAAGGGACTGACCTTGCAGTCCTTATGCAGCCAGTGTACTGATACTGGAATTACACAAATTCTGTGGACTTGAAACCTGCAAGTAGCTGCATTCTCATATTTGGGACATCTTAAGTAAGTAACAGATGATGAGGTCAAGTTTGTGGTACTCCATACTAATCCTACAGATGGTAATAAGGAGTTTTAAATCATGTTCATAAAGCTATGTGTTTGAAAGGCTGTATGAAGATAAAATGCATCATTTGATGTTTTTGTGGAAATGTAAGTGAAGGTGTTAGGTGCTCCCTAATATTTTCAATTCTTTCACTTGGTTTTTGGATACCTTTTTGTTTTGCTTACAAGCACCTCTTTATTTTTAAGCTTTGGCTTTTTAAAAATCTTACTTGGATAAGGAAATTAGCTCTGTAATCAAGTGAAATGTGTTTCTGATTTGGAGTGGGAGGGGGAAAGGAGGCAGGGATTAAGAACAAATGAAAACCACTTACAATTTCAGGCAAAGCTACTCTTACAGAGACTGGTACTGCATAAGTCAGGAATGATCCTATTCAAACAATACTTTTGTTTAGACTAATTGGTTTCTGGAAGTGTGTGACTAGCATATGCACAAGTAATTATATCATTAGTGATATATTCTTGTGCATGATAGATTACTTAGTGAACAGAAAACTGTTTTAACATACTTTTGTTTATTGGCAAACTGAATAGGGAACTGGCACTTCTTAAAGCACCAACTCACATTTTAAGCTGAGGGCCTTGCTCTTCAGAGAGTGCAGTGGAAGTGCTGTGTGCAGTACATTTTTCTTTGTGCACCAAGAACCACAGACTTTCTTGTTTTGTATTACTGCATTAATCCCAACCCTGCCAAAGGTCTCTGTGTGTAAATCATACTTACAGAAGCCAGTAGATCTTCACCTCGTGCAGTGTAAGTGCCTTCACAGGGAATCTGTAATAACACAATTTCTACAGAAAACACATCTTATATCATTTCAATTTGGATCAAATACCTACTAGGAGGCTGTAATCCTATTCCATGAAATTCTGTGGTAAAGCTCATTGGCCTGGATCCTTAGTCCTCTTACTCCTCCTGTAGCTCTGATAATACTGGCCTCAGCAGCTGGCAGAGGATTCCCAGGTAGCAGAAGCAGCCCCACATTTGCAAGGTCTTCTCCCAGAATAACTTCTCAGGGAAGAAAGGAGAATGGACATAAGCTTTCAGGTGTTTCTGTTATTCTTGCTCCCCTGGGTGCTGGACCGTTACTGCAGCTGCTATAATGGATGATAAAAGGCTATACAGGGAGGCATAAAGCTGTGCTCTATACCCCTGCTTGGAGTGGTGTTGAGAGCAGCTCAGGTGCAGCATGTGACTGAGACCACCAGCTTGGGTAGAAAGAAGATTCACATTAGAGAAAATACCTGTTTGTACAGACCAAGCAAGAAACAATCAGGAGGATCTTCTAATGGAAAACAGAACTTAACCGTTAAAGCATGTTACTGATGTACTTAATGTCTTCCTTTTTTCTTGGACATAACTTTGGGGCCACAATTGCATGCTGATTCAGTTTGAGGTTGGTCTATATGCAAACAAAAAAAATTAGTATTAAAAATGCCTTGTTTTTATGGTGTTTCTGCCATGCTCATTTTTCATAAAGGACTGAAGTTCTTTAACTCACATTTAGTGTTTCATGTTCTGAGGTTTTCAATTTAGAGTTTTCCCAAATTTTTCAGTTCCTAGGAATAGATTTAAAATGATATTTCCCCCCTAGAAGCATACAGAAGGATGTGTACTTGGGCAAATACTCTACTGTAAAGTCTTACACTCAATTCTGCCACATTAAACTAGTAACAAGATACCTGATGAAATGAATTAACAATATACAGACATTCATTTGACATTCTTTACTAGAGAATGATTAAATCATAAGAGATTGATACAGTGTAAAGTGCATTTACTACTGCTCTCCTTGTGCCCCCAGTGAACCTCCAGCAGTTGGCATATGTACTTACCCAAGAATTTTGACATTGATAAAGGCTTAGCTTCGGATTTCTAAATTAAGAGTGGAAGGTCTGGAGGTAGCAGTAATGATCCTGTGCTTACAGTGTTCTGACGTACCACTGCTATCATCTATCAATAAGGGTTCCTAGAGATATAGAAGCGCTTCTACATCAGCGATATGTTTCAAGTACTGTAGGAAACACAATGCTTGGAACTGGAAAGCCATTCTTCAGATTGGACACGGGAGAGAGGATGTTTTAGACTGATAAAGCCCAATGGTGAATTAATTTTGTTTACACAACACAAATACATTTTAGAGCTATGTCTTTTCACTGGTCTCATTCAAGACCAGAACAGATTATATTTAGTTTTTGAACGAAATAGGCAAATTTATTGAACTTCTCAAGGTGTTCAGAACTTTAAGTTGTGCACAAATGACAACATAAAATTGTTGCATTGCTGGGTTTTTTTGTGAAGGATGAATGTGCTGAATTGGATTTTTTTTTCTTCTGTGCTGTTTCTGCCACAGATGACATTAAAAGACCCATGAGAGCTTTACAGCAGCTTCTCTTTCTTAACATGGAAATCTTTAGTGCAAAAATAAAAGAAGCTTTGGTTTATACTGGCTCTGAAATATTGCTGAATAAAATGCTCACTTGATAAAATAAATCATTCTATCTAAGGTGTTTCTGATATCATTCTATTGTTTTGCAAGGCAGTGGGTAATGTAAATGGAATTTACATTGTAGAGCATGTGGATAACATCCCTCCCTCAGACCCTCGACAGTCATCCTTTCAGGCCAGTCCACTATGGAAAACAGATTTATAGTACAGGTTGGATGTCACAACGATCTTTTTTGTGGAGATACGCTTAAACCTAAATTTCTTCCAGTGCCACTAATGTGGAAGATGCAGTGGAAAGCCTTTTAAAAATCTGCATATCTTGGCTTTGTTTCTAGAAATAGTTAAAATAGTGCTTGATATCATTAGCACTTGCATAATGAACCAGCCTTGGGACAGCTAAAGAACAATCTTCATGACTTCAGTTATTTCACTTTGCACTCTTTCAAAATAACTGTCAGCATTGTCAGTAAACTTAATTTATTTCCGTTGACTATTAGACTTCAAAAGCTATTTGCTCACAAGGAAGAAAATTCCATACATTAATTACCAGTTTTGACGGTAAGAGGAAAAATTATAAATGTAGATTCTTGAGACAATCACTGATGACAACTGTATTCATTTCAGAGCTTAGAAAGTGTTGCAGGTTGTGATACTGTAAGTTCTGAAGCATTTTAATTCTCCTAATGTGAAACAAACTGCACCAGGCTTCACAACACACATTAATAATGTGCTGTGGATACAATGACAAAATAAGAGGACTATATCTTCTATTTCTCAGCTTTCAGCAACTGTCTTTTCTGATACTTAATTTAATAAAAAAGAGTTTGTGTGTTGTAGTTAGGCAGTGTGGCTGCAGCATGGCCAGGAAGGGCAGGAGCTCTTCTCTAGTGGCTGGATGCTAAATCTTTATGCTGTGTTATAAACAACTGTCTCAGTTTGGGAAAGGGAGTTATGCCCTTGTTACTTGGTTATGTTAAGAGACTGATAAGCTAATGATTGATGAAAAGGAAGAAGGTCAAACATCTCTGAACAGAGGAAAATGCTGTTATTCACTGTTTTTGTTACAGAAAGCAGAACTGATTTGCAGGGCAGGTCGTAGGATGCGCAAGACTGATGGAGTTTCAGGATCAGAACAAGACTAGGTAGAAATAAAAATTAAAAAAATATTTTCAGAATTAGTTTAGCTTTAAAAAAAGAAAGAGAGTAGTGTACACAGTTTTCAGAGAAACAGAGTAGCTGTAATCCCCAGTTAAGCATTCTGGTGTAGTGTGTTTCACGTGTCAGGCTGCATGTGTGGATTCCCACCAGCACTGCTGCTGAGCCTAGCCTTGGAAGCTTATCAGCACTTGGCTTAAGGGCACAGAGTATGACCATGGTTTTCAGTAACAGAACCTGGAGTGTGTTTTGTATTAAAAAAAAAAAAAAAAAAGACATTTTTTATTCATTTTTTTCATGTTATGAAAGCTCAGTGCTTTTATTTTTTTCCCTTCTCCCTCTGTTTTATGTGTGGAAGTTACTTGCTTTTCTCTTTGGACCAGAGCCTAAAAAATATTGTTTATTTTCTAATCCCTTTAAACCATTACCCCCAGGAAACCACTAAAGCTTTGGGTGTAACTTTGAGTATGCAGGATGTCCTGTGAATGTCAATAGATCTTTTTGTATGTCTGAAACTATTTGCAGAAATAAATGCTTGCATGTGATTTGAGGCAATAGTTGAAGGTTCTCACTGCTTATGTTGAGTGCTTACTGTGGTCTTTGGACTTTAGCCTTCAGTACTTTAATGTACTTGACACAAATTGTAGGTCACACGTTTTGTGGAATGATTGGCAAATCAAACGTTCCTTTTAATTCTCTGGTTTGGTTTTTTCCCCCCACTTTCCTATGGACAGGCAACCGTGAAGCTGATTCTTGATCTAGAAGGAGTGGCAGTCAGAACTCTGAGAACTGGAAACAATCTGGATTTTTTTTTTAATTCTCTGAGACTGTAAGACTTGATCTCTTGCCACTTGTGCCTGTGCAGTCTGGCTTTGTAAAAATATCTTATTGCTAGTAAAATTTATTTTTTGTTTGTCTAATGCTGTAAGATAAATTATTTTAGTGCTTTGATGTTATAAGCCTGCCTTCAATTAACCTTTTAATGTTGCATAGGAGAAAAAGGGCTTTAAAAAACCCCACCAAACCTTTAGCTGATTTGCAGGTTCATGAAGTGGGTGAGTATTTGCATGAGTGAGACAAATTAGTAGTAATATGCTGATGTATAATATGGAATTTTTTTGGTAGCATTTCAAATAAACCTTGTGAGGTGCTTGCAATTGTAAATGCAAGATGATATGTTCTCCTTTTATTAATTATTTAGGCTGCGGTCTAAAATTCATAATAATTTCAGTAGACCTTGCATCAGGTCCTAATTTCTTAAATGTTAAAAGGGATTGGCCATTGATTTCAGGAGGGTTGGATTCAGGTACCCCAGAAATGGAAAATGAGATAGATGCTGCAACGCACAGGCATCATTGCAGCCTCAGTATTCTGCAGAGGAGCAAGTTCAGTGGTGTTTTCAAATCTGGAGTCAAAAAAGATGTGTGGAGACTTACTGTATAATAAACTATTTGTTAATTTGAACCAACTCTTGGCAGATTAGATGAAGAATACAGACTCTTCTCTATTTTATATAAGCAAATCTATTCACACACCATGAATGCTGAAATGAATTCTGTTTTTAAAACATTTGATCTGTTTCATGAGTATGTGGTACTCAAATCACATCACAAAATATTGATGAAATGTGGTTTACTACTCTAGTCTCATGCCCCATCTTGCTAAAAATATGCACATTTTCTTAAATGTGTAGCATATAGGTCAATGATATTCCTTTGCCTGAGTGTTACAGTTTTATATGGTATAAATCTGAAGAAATAAGCTGTGCTCTTTAAGACAGCTCATATAATGCCTCATAACAGCAATACAACATGTGGCAAAATACCTCTTTTTTGGTATATGGTTTGAAAAAAGACGACTTACAATGCATCAATTTTACTTACAAGAAATGCAGTGCATTAGCCTGAATCTTTTTGGATTTTTTTTTTAATGTTACTAATAGATGATGAAAAATATGTTCAAATATCAGACTATAAACCATGAAATTTTACCGCCTTTGAGTGCTGGCTTCAGTGTTAACTCTTGCATTAGGGCAATACTTGCATTCTAACATATGAATCAGGAACAGAACCTAATATTTAAGTACCAGGGCTAAGTTTTAAACTTACCCTGCTCTTTTTAATTTGAAAAATATTTTTTCTTTTTTGCATATATTTTTATACTTTGCAATGAACTTGCTAGTTAATGTACATTCTTCTCCTGCTCCTTCAGATTTGAGGCTATAAGATAGTCTGTTTTTCTCATAGTTTCTGCTCTGCATTGTAATGAATACGAGGCAAAGAAAAAGAGGGTGAAAATATTTCTTGTGACTAGTCCTTTCTCTATGCAGTTAAGGGATGGAATTTTCATAAACAATATTACCTGAAAATTCATTTAAAAAAAGATGCCTTTAGAGTGTCAAAAGAGTCTGTCTAAGATGTAGTTGTAATTGAAATGATCTCCTGTACTTTGCTGTATGAGACCAAGGTCCTGCATGCTGAAGGGCAGTTCTTCACCACGAAGGCTTTCTGAGAATTGGTTCTACATATGTTTGTTAATATTTTGTTGAGTGCAGACAGAAAATTTGGAACACTGTCTAGAGCAGATAGGATAGATGACCTCTCCTTCACAGACCTTACAGACTAGGGCTCAAACACTTATGCACATGCATAACTTAATTCTTGTGAGGACTCCCATCTACGTCAGTGAACTACCCACATAAGTAAAGATGCACATGTGCAAAAGTGTTGGCAGGATCAGGGCCTCGTTTCCAGCCCTGTTCTTTGAAATTCCATGCTTAAACTCCTGTAAGACCCCAAAGAGAGAGAGAGCAACTCTTGGGAAGCTCTGAACATCTCCTGTTCATATTGCAGTGAGTGGAAGTTGAAATCGTTTGTGTAATACGATGGGGCCAACAGGTCTTTCTCTTTCGTAGTTCAGATGTGTTCTGATTTAATAGCTCCCATTACTCCCCTATTGTCATAAAGCTTACCATGAATTCCAATCAGTCTAGTTTACATTTTAAGCATTACTTTTTCTTAAATGAGGAACTTGAAACCATTTTTGCAGATTGATGACATCAGAAGATTTTCCAACTTAATGAAAAAATCCAAATGACCACGTAGCATTTTCAAAGAGCTGACTGAGGGAGGCTGGCCTGTTGTCAGAAAAATAGCCTATGAATTAACTTTGCTGTGTTATGATTTAATTTAAAATTAACTTAAGATTTGTTGACAACATTCATATTTCATAGAATAGGTGTAGGGTGCAAGTTTTCTGTATTTCCTACCATGAAGAAAAAAACCATAAACTCTGACATCTGTTTTTAGCACTTTCCTTCATATTTTTGGATGAATGCCTGGCAAAAGCTGGAAAGCGACTAAGAGATCAACCAAAGATGGCCTAAGGGCCTGTTCCCAGCTGGTACGACATCTGGAATGTTATATATAGTGGATAAATTCAGAGTTGTAGTTTAATAAGATTGGTATTCAAGCATTCGGCCTACAGCAAAGGAAAGGACAGTGAAGCTGACAGCATGCGTGGTGCATAATATGTCAAGGTGTCTGAAATATAATTTGCTGGTTTTCACTTTCATTTTGGCAGATCCCTTATGCTTATATATAAGCTTCAGTATTGTTTTGAACCCTTAAAAAATAAAGGGTGAAGTCATTTGTGTTATATCCAGAATCTTATCTTTTTGCTAAGCTTAGTGTATGTCTAGGTTTCTTTCTTTTTCTTCTTAGGAAAAAAGTGCTAAGGACAGATTTTTATGAGCTGACTAGAAATAACTTAAGCTGCTACCTTTACAAATTTTAAGTATATGCAGTCTCTTATGGTGAAGCTTTTACAGAATCATAAACTATTCAGGAATCTGGACTTGTGCTGTATGGAACTATATTTGCAAGATTTATGTTTCAGAAGGCCTGCTTGTTGGGTTTTGGTGGTTTTTTTTTCCTCTATTTAGGGTTTATTTAATCTTTTGACTGTCTAATCTTCAAACTGTAATTAAATGTGTTCCCAGACAAGCCCAAGAAAGTTGCAGGCAGAGATCAGTGGAGACTCACCTGCTTATCGTGGCTCTGAACGTGGTAGTCATCCTAGGTCAAAAAAAATGAGCTGGATGTGATTTCTGTTTGCAGTTCAGTAACCACACTCATCAGATCATAGGCTTGCAAGACCCTCTACTTTTGCATTGCCTTTTTGAGTCCCTATGAAAGGTGAACACTGCATATGTTTTGCAACCCTGAAAAAAAATATAGTCTGTGTTTCTGGTCCTGTAGTAGGCAGATTGGTTTATGTGACTGGGGTCAGACCATGGTGTAAGGCTGCAGCTGGGAGAGAACTTGGTGAAGCATCCCTGTGTGGCACTCTGCTGCTTTGCACATGACCCACTCCTGTTTTGCAGCACTATGGCCTTCTCTCTCCCATTTGCATCTTTCCTGCAGGATGCTGGAGCAGGGGGAATACTGTGGAACTGTGCTGCTAATGTGTAAGTCACAGAACTACGGTAAGCGAGTGTGAAGTGGAGGAGGACATAATGTGTGAAATGTGACAGGACTGTAGTTGATGGAGAGGGGTGTAATGTAAGGTTTTATTCCTCTGCTGCCTTTTTTGTTTAAAGTACTTGCTTGATAATTCCTCGGCATGTTGTGGTTATTTCTGTATTATTTATTACTATGCAAGATCTTGTAGGTGAAGACAAGGTACTTGAATATGATTTGGCAGGACACCAGCTGAGTCTAGGAGGGGATGGACCTAGAGTGGGAGGAGAGATTACTTTTACAGCTGCACTTTGGTAGTGGTTTAGATTTGGAGATGGGAAGGCTAGATCTGAAAGGACTGCAGCTGACAGGGTTAAAGTGTATTTGTCTGCAGGTAGTGTCACTAATTGCTCTTTAGTTGGTGGGGACATCAAGAAAATCTTACTCTAAACTAGTATGTATGGTGCAGGTCTGTGTGCTATTAAAGCTTAAGAGGCTGAGATCATACAAAACAAGAACAGTGCATGCTATTAATTCCACAACAATGATAACAAGATAAAAATATTTAATTGTAATTAGGAAAACTGGAAAAATAAAGAAGAAAAAAAGAGAGAGAATTATCTTGCACATCTCCTTGCATTGTCTCCTCCTTAACCTTTCTTGTGTTTAGAGAGGTTGGGGATAGCCAGGAAAATTCCTATTGTTATCTACTGCTTTATTCTGGTACACAAAACAATAGTAACAAAATCTAATTCTAGGTTTTGCATACAAAGTAAGATACTTTAAAATAACAGATATTCTTGTGAGGGGAACTTAAGACCTCGGATCACAGAATGGGAAGGGATTGCTTTGGCCTTTTTCTTTTCCTTTTGTTATAATTCCCCTACTAGACTACTTTTTGTCTAATAGTGTTCTAAGGAGACCCAGAATCTCCATGGATTGTTAGCTAATGTGCTTGTGTTTCACTTTTCTGTATATAGGTTGCTTATAGAATACTTACAGTTGTCTCAAAAGTCTTCAGATTGAATATCTTGAATATTACTTTGTCTTTGCCTTTGGAGTTGCTACCAATGTCTGTTTTGATCTTGGCCCTTCCTTGATTTGTCTGCTCTTCTGTCAAGATAAACTGCATCATGTGCTTTCACAGGCAAAGTCTCCAGGCACTCAGGTAGCGTAGTAGCTTTTCCCAGTCTCAGACAGCTGTTTTACTACCACAATAGCTTTCACTTTTTTCCAGACTGTAAGTCATGCATATTTACAACATTAAAGTGATGACCTAAACCAACCAAGTATCACATTAAGGTGTTATGTGATGTTTGCACTACATTCTTGTACGATATTTAAGTAACATATTGCCCAAACTCATAGTGCTGTCTGATAATTTAAAACTGGTATAATATGATTATTATAAACAAAAAAAGTGGGATTGGAAATGGGAGGGGGGGGGCTCTGACTGATAGTGCTAAATGTAAGACTGCTCTCTGGGGTCTGATCCTGTACTTGTAATGCAGACCAACCTTGCTATCTCACTGTTATCTCTACAGTAAGAGATTATGTGAATTAAACCGTATGGAGTAAATATTAGTTTACATAATAGTGGAGACTTTGTTGGAGGAGTACTTTCAAAATGAAGCATGTTCTTGGTTGGAATTTAATAATCAAGACTGCTGTGGACTTCCTAGAGGAAACCTGTGGTTATTGTCAACACTTTATTTATTAAAGACCATTTTTAATATGAATTTATAACATTTAATACCTTGGATAAAAAATATTAGTGCCAGGAACAGAAGGATTTTTTCTTCCATACAAAACTCCCCGTGCAGCTCCTTGGGTAAATGAGTTAGGCAATGCAATATGAGCACGATGTTTCTAGATCTAAATAGTTTTTCCCAAGAATGACAAAAAGGTTTTATGTATGCCCCTGTGTATCCATTGCACACACCTATGTGGACGTTGTTATTTTGAAGGTGAAAGGCTAGCTTTATTAAGGAATATGTGCTTATTTTAACATGAAGCAGTGCTCTGGAAATGGAATTTTGCAAGCGTATGATATGCACTCTTGTATTTGGGCGTTGATTATTATTTATTATAATTCAACCTGGCTGCAAAATTCGTAGACCTTCAGTGCAGTCACATGGGGGGATCTGATAGGAATTTTGTCTAGAACTTTGAAAGAACCACACATGAAATCATAGCTCTGATAGCAGGAATTTTTAATGAGTCTATCAAAACAAGGGTGGTACCAAGTGGTTAGGGAATAGCTAATGTAGTACTGAAATATATAGAAGGTAAAGAGCCAGGAAACTCTGAGTGTGTCTGTCTGATCTTAAGTGTTTAAGGCTTTGGAATGTTTTTTGAGGAGGGAATAATTAATAACATAAAGGTAAATGGAAAACTGAAGAAAATGGATTTATCTGGAAGATCAAACCAATCCTAACTCATTTTATACCTTTCTTTGATCAGCTTTTTTCCCTTAAATGAGGGGAATAAAGAGACCTCATTTATCTGGATTTTGGTAAAGCCATATGATATAATGCCATACTGGAAATTAACTTAGACGAGATGTGATCTGGTGTGTGATGTGGGAAAATAATAAGGAATGGGAGAGGAGGCTAATAACTGTTGCAAAAGAGGAATACTGGCCTAGAGAAAGGCTATACACAGAAGTGCTGCTGCTTAACATTTTCCATAATGACTATGACAAAGCTTAAGATTGGGCTCATTGCACTTTAGGGTAAAGGTAAAGCTGGGAGGAACTGTCAACACAGATGAGTATGAGAACAATACAATAACAACTGGGTGACCTCAAAGATGGGAGTAATGAAACAAAGTGCGTTGTTATGCATGTAAGGATCACCAGTAAAATTGTCATCTTAGAGCTCTTAACTGGAAACAAGGCAAGGTAGGACTTGGCTCTAACTTACCAGTAAAGACTAATGTGGTAAATAACATTCAGAAAAAACCAGATGCACAGAAAGTTTGTCAGTGTGATTGGGGTATGGACAGCTTATTTCATAACAGATTTCTTTTTTGGTGGCTGAAGAAAGGTATTGCTGACACATGATCTCTGCCTGTCACTGCATGAGACTAAGGAAGGAGAAGTAGTAGTTTTTTAAGACATTTTGTGCACACCAGTAAGTGTATTTGCCTTCAGTTAATCTTACTGTAGAAATTACAGGGAGGTTTTCTAGCAACCTTGTGAGTAAGATTCTGAAGTACCCTCCCAACAGGGAGTATTGAGAAGCGGATTAAAATCTGATGTGTTTCATTGATGCAAAATCATTTCTTAAATGTGATGCTGCAGCAAGTCTGTGTTTGCAGTTCCAGAACTGCATTTTTTGGAGTACCAGTTCTGGGGGAAAAAGATGCCATGCTGCTCATGCACCACACACATTTCAGTTGTTTAACACATTGGCAGACAGGAATGGTATCTCTTCATTGTCTAACTAGTTTCTGCATATATTATTTTGTGTGCTTTAGTAACTAATATATGAAGCTAACAGTAGATTTGGGAACGTTTCTAACCTGTATTATTTAACAAAGTATTTGTGCATTTTTTGTTCAGATTTTTTTCCTTGTCACATTTTTTCTTAGCAAACTTTCTAGCTATTAACCTCTTTGTTTAAAATAGAATTCCTTCCATTAACCCAACATTTCATAGATGACATGCAGAGACGAAGAAAATTTCCAGCCATTTTTTCCAATGAGCAGTAATGTGTATTCATCCAGATACTATTCAAGTTGGTTTGGCAATAGCACTGTAACTTTATAGGTTTATATGCTTACACTAGGATGGTTCCTGCTGTTTTAAGTATTGTCCAGAGGATATATTTTCTTAAATGAAAATTGCTTGAAACCATTCATTTTTTGTGTGACAAGTGAAGGTATCAATTACTTTCTCTTATTGCCTGTACAGAATAGGAAACGTTAAGGAAACTCAATTTCTCAACCTTCTGATTGGTAAATTCTTGGCCATCATGTTTAAAGATGATTGTTTTGCATCAAGAAAATACTCTTTTATTCTTTAAAGTTCATGCAGGAGATGCAAAAATAGGCAAGCAGTAAGAAGGGGAAGGCATTTGAGAATATGTATCATGTATTAAGATTTAATTCCAGCATGTCATTAAGCATAATATGATGGCAGATTTACCTGGTCCCTGCTTTTGCCCATACCTCGCTTGTCTAGCCCTATGTTTTCTGCTTAAAGATCTGGTCCAAAGCTAGTGAAAGCAAAAGCATGGGGATTTCACTGAGAATTTTACTGGCTTCACTGAGTCTCATTTTAAATCATGCAATGTTTTTCTTTTTCTCTACATAAAGACGTGGTATTTTATAGCTCACATGTTGCAGGCTGTTTCACTGAGACTTTAATATGTGTAGTGATTACAGGATTGTGCCCTTATGGTTCTAGAAAAGCAGGAGATGGAGTGTAGGTCTATTTGAACTCAGTTCTGCCACTGAGACTAGATTGACACTGGGAAAGAATGGGGTGCTGCTGATTTCCAGTGCAATTAGACTCCTTATTTTACACGCTATACTTTTTGAAGGATCTGGCTGGTACCATGAAAGGTCTGTATTACCTATAAAACATGTATTTTAAATCTTGTGCCCTCATGTATTGTGTGTTTGAATTGCATGTTTCTCTTAAGCCTAGGGTTTTTATCGGGATCTCCAGAGCTGGTTTTGTCTCTCTAATGTGCAATTAAGCACCAGGCTTCAGGTGGGAGGGTGACAGCTAATAGCAAGGAGCCATTCAACCTTCACTGTTTGTCAGCTGTACCTGACTTTTGTGGAAAGTGATTAAAACTGCTCAAATACTTTTACTGAGACAAACTTGCTGGAGTATGGACACTGGTTTTGTCTCACAGCAAAAGTCTTTCTTTTCTTTGGAGACAAACTTTGAGTGGGTTTTCTGAGATGAAAGGGGTCCTACATGACACTGCTCAGGGAGATGTTGTTACACTTTCATGCAGACTTACTGGATACATATGTCCAGTGCCTGAGTCGTTATTTCTGCTTTACCCAGCAGTATTTTGACCTGAAATCATAAATAAGATAAAAGGTAACACAGAAGCCTGGTAGCAAAAGCCTTCGTTTATCTTAAAGATATTGCCAGTCATTTGCTTTCATATAAGTCTGACTAGTTCTGGGTGGTGACTTTTGGTATTCCACATTTCTGCCAAGCAGAGAATCATATGAAAATAAGTAATTTTTACCCCTCTTAATTTTTCAATATATACCTGTAGTTATTAAAATAACATTTGTAATTTTTACTAGAAATATTTTTATTTGTTATCGTTTGTTAACTGACTCAGAACCTTACTCACATGTGCAGTGTTCACCCTTCTGGATAGAAAAGGGATGTTCCACTTGACACAAGTAGCAGAGCTCCTCTGCAAAACCTTGGAAATCTTCACTTTGTAGATAAGGTCATTTGAGTGTTTGCTCACATTTGAGCAGAAATCATGATAAAGTCTGAATTGAGATAAGACTTTGCCAGTCATAAAATGGATGGCTTAAAAATTGGCCAGCTATTATGACCACTTTTTATCCATGAGTGAAAAAGGAATATGTTGGAAAGATCTTGTGTGTGTTTTCAGATAATACACAGGACTCTTACAGTTGGTGGCCCTGGATGGACTGGGTGACCTTTTGCTATTTGGGTCTGGGTGTCTAATCTGACTTTCAGTGTCTAACTGCTTAACTCCCCTTTTTTTAATCTGATCTCTTAGGAAGAGTAAGTGAAGAAGATGTGTATGTGCCTGTTTCACAGTTGTTGTCTAATAATTTTTTTTTTCTGTTTTAATCCAAACTTAACAGAGGTGTCACAGACCCCAAAATATTAAGGTTACTGTATGGTTTAAACAAATAGGTATTTATATAGAATGCAGAAGTGCTACAAATGGCCTTTACTTGAGTGAAAAGGTGCAGTGTGAGTTGAGCCTGTATTAGACATCAGAGAAACCATGTGGGATCTCAGCCTTGTTATACAAATCCACTGGGAACCTGACTTGGTTTGGAGACCTGTGTAAAGTATTTGTGAAAGTGTACTGACTTTCACATGGCAGTATAATGCATAAAATGCAAATGCTCCCCTGAAAGCTGATGATGAATGCAATACCATGCAGACTGTGAATCACAGTGTTTCTCATTCTTCTTGTCTCTCTTAGTGTGGAAAAGTGTGGTGTTGGAGTCAAAGCAAAACACAATGGCAAAGTGCAGGTATATCTCACCCATACAGCTCACCTCACCACATCAAAAACCAAGATTTTGATATATATGTTATCAAAGCCATCCATAGCTCTTGTATGTTGGGATACATGTATATATATTCACTGGCTCTATATTCATTACACTCCTCTTGGAACACAATGCATTCTTGTGGCTAAAGCACAAAAGTAGCCATCAGTTTTGGGCTGTGTATTCTCACATTTCTAATTTTGTGCAAGGCTTCCTCCAGACCTGTTGGGCTCAGGTATTGAATGGGAAATGGCAACTGCCTGTTCCTTGTATTTCTCTGCAGCTGGAGCCTGTTCTCTGCTTCTGTGGGGCTGTGGCCTTCCACCAGAGCCTCCAGAGACAGCTGCTCTAGCTGATCCTTTCATTTACGTTTGGCACTGGAATCCCTGAGCAGGGGAAGGGCCAAAGCAAATTATTCTGCTGCTTTGGCTTTGTTTCTGAGCAGAGCTGATAAAAGACATTTCATTCTATAGCCCAGTACTGTGGTCTTAGCATATCATGTGGGCCAGGATGGTTTTCCTCATGTTTATGTGCCAAAGGTTTCTCCTCATGTATTCAGCATGACCCATCACCTCTATCAATACAGAACAACTTCCAGGGGCACGTGAAAATTGCTAAACTTTTAAAATTTAAACCCAGACAACTGTAAACTCTACTTTGCATGCTTTGGCCTTGTGGTACTTCAGGGTAGGGGAGAATTTATTAATCCTTATCTCCACTCTGTAATTAGATAGTTCTTTTGTAAAGGGCTGTGAGAACTTGGGTTGGGTGGTGCTACACAAAGGTAATAGATCTCTTACATAATTACAGAACATTTAAACCTTTCTCTGAACACTGGTCCCTGAAGGGTTATAGAGATCTATGCCCCACTAAACAAAAATAGAGACACTGGAAGTGGTTTCTGTGTATTTGTTATTTTTGCATTATTTTAAGATTTCCTATGGGCTACATAATGGGAGTACAAACTTCAACTTACATTGCTTATTATAAGACTGGAAGTGCTGTGGTTTGTAAATGACAGAGTACTGAGCTTGGGAGGTCTTTAACTTTTTTGATACTGATGTTTTTTAAAGCTTCATATGTATTTTGCTTCGAATTTTTAATGAAACTACATCAGATTGGCAGTAAATGTCAGTTTGAAACAGTTGTGGTGTGTAACACGCTCCCTCCAGCCAAGGTATGGTCTGATAACTGAAGAATATAGGTATCCTTGAAAGGAGCTGATATCAATCTGCTTGGATAATAAGTTCATTTCAGGCCTGTGTTAGGAGTCCTTGATGAAGACTGAAGGCAGTGTATATTTGCATGCATGTATATGTATTTTTAGGGATTTGCAGCAGTTTTAATGCCAAGTGGGTTTGTACTGCTTTTCTAAAAGAACTTTTTTATGGCACTTTCAGAAGAGAAATCCATTAACTGCTCTGTAGGTAGATTTTTAGAGGGCCCTTCCTTTCTTGCAAGGTTCTCGGTTCAGGGCAAACCTAATTGGGGCTGTTTTTTCATACTATTATGTTTTCATAGTAGCAAGCCTTTATTGTGTACATGGGATTTGGGCTCATAGTGTTACAAGAGCAGTGTATATAATTGCCAGGGATTTAATTATTTTTTTTGTTAACATATTTCTCTTATCTCTGTAATACTTTTTGGAAAAAAAAATCACTTGGAGATAGTCTGGCTTCATTTGAAAATGAAAACTAATTGACTTCAAGGCAGTAGTTGATATGTTTGTTCAAAACCACCTATTAATGGGCTTCATTTTGATTTATAAAACAGTTCTCTCATCATACAAACTTTAGTTGCTAGCTTTTGTTCATAAAGAAATGAGGGAGTAATGTCAATTTTTCACTGAGACATCACTACTGAAATAACAGAACGAACAAGCTATGACTGAAGAGAGCCTTAAACATAAATGTTGTGGTTGTGCCAGAGCTGATGCTTGAATTTATGAAAGAATTTAGATAAGTAGTATGATGCAATGCTTTCAGAATTGAAAAGAAAATAATTTTCTTCTTTGAAGCAAAGGACTCTGAAACATTGGTGTGAACATGGGAACTAGAACATGCACCCTTTGTGTATGGAAGACCAGTAAGACTCACTGTTGCAATTTAAGATGTATAGCTGGGGAAATACTCAGTATGTGTAGGCTTGGTTAGCATGATTAAGGAAGTTTGCAGCCTTTGGATCTTTTATGGTCATTGCACACTTCTGGATGTGTGGGTTACTGTTATGTCCAGTCTTCACTTGCCAATGACATTGCAGTAGCTTTCATGTGTAGACCTCCTCTATCTACATAAAAGCCACTCAAGCCTGGCTTTTGTTCAGCAGTATGGATCTGAAAACTAAACAGAAACACTAGTTAATGCGGAGCATATCTACCAAGTCACCCACGCTGCAGTAAACTGTGCATGAAAGGTTGCTCAGGCTGGCAGTTTGCCTCCTGGCACTTGACTGTTCTAAAGTACATATTCACAGTACGGGTTTGGAGAGGGTAGTTGGCAGTAGGCATCAGCTCAAATCCTGCAGTTGAGATCAGCTGCAGGACTGCTGTGGGCTGTACATAGTTGTGTATGTTAAAGACCTGGAGTTTTCAGTGGAGGGTTCTCAACTCCTTTTTAAGGTGGCTCAAAGCTAATGCATAATACATGTTAGGTGGCTTGAGTAGTCTTCACTGGGTGACGCTATCAGTTTAAGCAGATGTATGCAACTTGCATATGTACGTGGAATATATAGGACATGTAGAACTGATAAAGGTATCAAACCCACACAAACAACATTGAAGATGGTTCTGGTTTTCTGATTTTATAGGGAAGAACTGATAGCTGAGGTCCACCATAATAACCTTTGGAAAATCTCCCTGTCCTTGATTTTAAAATTACTTTAAATAGCTAGGATGACACACTAATAATAAATATTGTTGTGGTCATAAAATTGGTTCTTGTTTTTCCAGAGACAGCAACATATTTCTGCAAATATGTAACTGAATCATAATTCCTCTGTACAGCACAGGATGTTACTGAAGAGTCTGAAGAGAAAGGATCATTCAGCTCAGACTGGGGACTCTGCTTTCTGAGTTCAGATTGCATACAGTTACCCTCACTTGGTCTGAGGAGGTTGAGTTCTTTCTCCTTGCAAAAGGAATGCTTTTATCTACATTTCTATTTAAGTAGGTGCTGAAATAAAGATTAGCACAAGCAGGGTGGAAATGTACTGTATATGGCACCTCTTCCTCTAGGACAGGAATAGTGCTGCAGCAATACGGCCAGGTAGCTAAATCTGGGGTCCTCAGACTGTAGGCCAGATGTTGCTGGTCTTGATAGAAAATAAAATCCATTGAAAACAGTGGATCGAATATTTTTGACCCATATTTTCTGAGTCTGCAGGGTGGACAGGGTTTCCTGCAATGCAGTATGAGAAGAAAGGCAAAGCTATGTTTCTCCTCTAAGTCCATTGACCTCAGAATTTGGAGAGTTGTGGTGCTAGTACATCTATAAAAGTACATTGTAGAAAAATGAATCAAGATGTATGCTTTAAAAAAAATGTGTAGGATTTGTGGTACCTTTCAAAGGGACAATAGAATAGACTGACAGGAAAAAAATCCAAACCATGTACTGAACTTAATTGCTGAAAAATATATGGGATTATTTTTTTTCATGTATGGGATGACTCATATGCTGATAGGGATTAATCTTTTATTCCAGTCATTGGTTCAAAGTGAATGGAGGCCATTGTAATTCCCTGAAAGAATTGGAAGAGAATGAGATACTGATTTCTATCACCTTAGATGCTTAAAAAAAAAAAAGGCTATGTGCTTTATGTCATCTTACAGTTTGTAGAGTTCTAAGTTAAAAGAAATATACATATATGAATATTCCATTTGAAATTTGAATTTGCCAAGGTTCTTTAGGACCCTTTGCTCTTTTTATGTTTTCCTTGTTTATGGTCAAGGGTGGGGTAGCATAACTGACTTCAGTTTATGGCATGAAAATTTTCTCATTATATCTTTCCCTTTGGAGGGGAGTTTATAGTTAGTCTGTGTCTTAGGCTCACAGGCGTGTAACAATGTAGTAACGCTTCTGGTTCACTTCACAGAGTGCATACACCAATAGGCACACCCTTACTCTAACAGATATCTGTTCCTAGTCTGGCTGCTGATTCCCACTGGACATAGGTGTAATGGAGCAGTACACCCATAATGTGTACATAGAACAATAGAACAGAAAAAGGTAAAAGAGCCTCTCGCATCAGGTGATTCTATGCACAGTGTGAAAAATTACTGACTATCCTTGTGGCATGGAGAAAGGGCACATCACTGGTATTCTGCCCTGGCTTTAGGAGTATCTCTGTTAGGAGGCCTAGTGCTAGTCAGGGCTGAATGCCTTCTCCAAATTCAGAGATGAAAGGTGCTCTTGTTTCACTCCTGCTTTATTTTTAATGTTACATTAAGTGGCTTCATAGGAGAAAACAAAGTGGGATCCATCACTGAAAACTATATATTTTTAAACTTTGTTCATGAGGTAGTAACACACTTCCTGGGGGGAAAAGAAAAAAAAAAAAAAAGAAAAGAAAATAAAACCACCCTAATGTCTTTTCTGATGTGTGAGTGGTGGTGTAGTGAGCATAAGTGAGTTTAAGTAATGTATCATGTAGTAACTATCATTATTGCCATGCTACATTTTCTCTCTGAGATTGGGAAGCAATGGCATTCTTTATGCTTAATGGCACAAACAATTATAGTACTGACTTGGCACTGTTTTGCTGCTTTGGCTGGCTCTGATGCTGCTGGCTTTTAAATTGGCTGCAAAGCAGCCTGTGGGACCGATGTATAATCGGTTGTCTGTTGGCACGTGGTTCTGGATAGCGTTTTTCCTTTGACTCATCTCTGATTGCAGGGAATTTGCTATTGGCTGTAGCATAGTTGAGAATATGGCTGTGTGCAAGTTTCTTATGAGCTATATGCAAAGTCCCTTTTATGGTAGAAGCAAATTGTTTCACATATAGCATGAAAATATGCACCATCCCTATCTATTGTTTCATTGCTCCTTAGGCTTTCTTTCTGAATTTAATATTATAAAATTTCCTAATGTTCCAAGTCCAAAATCTGTGTGACTGAGTTTTGCCAAGTAGTCCTTGTACTATGCTTAGATGTTATGCTGCAGAAATTAAGGTTGAACCAAACTGAACGTCCTTGTAGTACTCTTTTGTGGCTGAAATGACATCAGGCTCTGTAAGTGTTTCTTGAGGAACCTACTAGGAGCTGAAGCAAGGAAATAGGAGGAGACAGGCCAGATCGTTAATATTCTTTGTAGTGTATTTATGGTTCCCTTTAGGCAGAGACCTTTGGGGGATGAAGATTTGGTCAGTTTTGGTAGTTGCATGTTGACTTGACAATGGACATAGTTGCTGATGGACTTACAAAGCAACTCAGTGTTCCTGTTTGACTGTCTCAGAATGTAAATGCTGCTGCCTGAAATGGGGATGACTTTGTAAACTTCAGCTAGACCAGAATTTGTGCCTTTCCCTTGCTGTCTGTCTTCCAATGTTGTTTAAATATAATTTTCACCAGTATTAAAATTTAATTTTTCATGAGTTTTATGTCAATATACTGTGTCTTTTTTGGAACCTGTACAGCTTTTTTTAGTGAATGCTTATCTCCAATACAATTAAATCCTATCAAACTAAAATTTTTCAAACTTGAAGGTTTATATACTACTAATTGAATTTCAAGTTAATAGTACTATATATTATTTGATGTTATTTGGAATAACCTGGTTGGTATTACAGAGGAAAAGCGGTTGAACTAATGATAGACTGCAGTGTGCTTAGGCAACCACATAATGGCGGAGGAGGAACTGTGAGGTCTGCTGTATCCAAAACTGTGTAGGCACTTTACATAGAGGTGGCTATATCGAGCCCTAATGATTCCAAAGAAGTAATTACTGTAAATTAAAAGATAGCCCTTTAAGATTATTTGGATGGATACTTATGGGCCTGACGTTGATGTGGATTGCCCTGTTACTACAGCCTGTAAAATGGTACAATGTGCCAGTGTTTAAAACATCCGGTATATTAACCAGCTTATTGTTTCCATTTTCTCTGATGTGCAAGAGGAGCCAAGAAAACTTTCATTAAAGAAATGATCCAACTAATTTAAGAGGGTGGAGGAAGGAACTACTGTGAAGTAATAATTTGGCTTTAGTCTGTATTACAGTAGTACCTACTGGAATGACCTCCTGTCAGGTTGTGCAGGAGCTAGGGCTTCTAATGGACATGTGAGAAGTACTTTATTATAACTGAGTGGCAATGACAAAAGAATCACTGTTTCTAATGCATGCTTATTATTTTAACTCTCAAACTGCCTTCCATATGTACTGCTTCTGGTGTTGTCATACTGCCAATTAGAGCAATGGCTGTTTAATGATCTGAGCAGAAATCATTCTGGCAACTTTGTGCCAGCGGAGGCCCAGTTCAACATGGCTGTCTTCACTTCTCTCTGTCGTGTTGGGACAATACTTCATCTCAATCAGGGATATTTAAGATTTCAATAAGATCAGGAAATTCTTTAAAATGAAATGCTGGAAACCTTTATTTTCGCTTTTGAGTCTAGAGATCAGTTTTCAGGTTTCTCTTCTAAAATTAATATGTCTGAAAATGTGTTATTGTAGTTGCTTTCATGTTAGTAAATGATGGTATTTTCAGAAGACCACAAAATACTGAGGATACTGGAGTGTGGAAGCCTTAATTCATGTAAGATTTATTCCCAGTTCAAGAGCCTCTTCCTGCCAGCTGCTCCTAGCTCTGTCCCCAAGCCAGAGAGAAAACTGCACCTTTAGCAGAATAGCTGTGCATCTCATCTTTTCTGCTAACACCTTCCATAATCCATTGGTGGTTGCTGAAATAGCTGGACTAAAAGCTACATCATTGCTGTGCTTAGAAAACCCTTGTTCCTACTAGTGACCCTCATATTGCTTTTGCTGTAGAATTGGGCCTATATTTCTGCTTGCCCTTTCATCTGCACCGTTTTCATCTTCTATTGATGAAATGGTCTATAGCTGAAACTATATTTCTCTGGAATGCTGTTTAATTAGAATGAATGATCTTGTGTGTATGTAAGGTTATTTTTCTTTAATAAATCTTTTCTCCATGTGTATATTCAATGACAAAACTAATTAGGAATGACAAACATGTAATTCAATAGGTTAGAGGGAAAAAATGTATAGTACTTCTTGCACTGCTTTTCCTACCCAAATTGTGGACACTGTGGGTTCTTTGTTTGCTCTGTCACCTTGAAGTTGAGCCTTCCAAATTTAGCTCCCCATTCTTGTGTTTCTGTAATTTTTGTGGTTGGCCATCTCAGGGTTTGTGTTTCAATTATGTTCTTATCGCATTGATTCTTTTTTATTAAGTAACTCTCCATATAAAAGTTCATTTTAATTAACTCTAGCAATAAAGAAGTTATGAAAAATGTAACTGAGAAATGGTAATGTAAATTTTCACCAAAATCTGTGTTTATAAGAAGAATGGAATCTGTCCTCTTATTTAATTAAAAGTTAAAAATCAGGTATTCAAAGGGGGAGGGAATAAATTATGTTTAATAGAGTTAAAATGAAATATTTTCTACTCTGTTCATCTTTCTTTTCTTTTCCTTTTTTTTTTTTTTTAAAGTTATGTAACTTTACCCATCAGGTTTTTCATTCTTATCTCTCTGAAGTGATGCATCACACCTGCTTCTGAAGTCCAGGGACAGCTGTTTGTAATTTTCTCCTTTTAGGGAACAAATCCTACTGTCATTGGAGTCAGTCATGAAACCTGTAGGTACTTTCTGGTATAGTTTAGGCTTTTGGTGGTCTTAATCCAGTGACACTATTGTTTTCCTGGGCCCTTCATTATTCCTGCAAGCTTTATCACTCACTGCCTTGCTGTGATGTACTTTGACCCAGACACTCCTCTGTAGTCTCTTCTGTAGACGCTAAAGTGCTGTTCTTGTTCACTTCAACATCTGCATTCTTCTCCATCTCCTCACCACTCACACTGGAAGATAGTTCAGCTTTTTATATAACAGCACTGATGTTCTTCTCTGTTCCTGCATATCAGATATACTAATGGTGAGAATGACTTTGGAGTTGTTACTGCTGACCCACTTTTTCTAGCAGATATACTGTGTAGTGGTGAATGAGCAGGAAGAGTCTGGTGATGTAAAAGAGATACTCTCTCTGGTCTGAAAATAGCATTAGGCCAAAAGAGTTCCTGTGTCCTTGTGCCAGGACTGGTATTCTTCCCTCCCTTTGAGTTTCTTCAAGCCTTTCTTCTCTCTGCCAAGAGCAACCTTTTACATCCAGTACAGTTATCTGATGCCACCAAGATACCTTCTATGTTTGTTTCCGAGTTGGATCTACCTTAAAATCTCATGCAGGTAGTAAATCAGTTTAGCTGCCCCAGTACATTTCTCTGGGGAGAAGACAAGGGAAGGAATCAACATGGTTTATAAACTTTCCAAAATACATAGTAAAAACTTTTTCCCTTAACTTGGTGATTTACTTCTATTCATTGTTAGTAAGTTAATACAGAGAAACATTGGTTTTGGTGCCAAAAATCATCAGGAACATAACCCAGAGCAATTTTTAAAGGCACAGCTTTTAAACAAGCTTCTGGAAGAAGCATTATTTGACAGCACACAAGTGAAATAACCCAGTTTGTTATTTTAATCTCGTATCTCCACTTCTGGTGTTCTGTCTTGTGGATGGTTTGCATTCAGTTGAAGTTTTAGCTGAGGGGTTACCATAAATGGCTTAAAAATAGATTGGGTCCACTTATATACAGTATTTTTTTGGTACATAATTAGAATAAAGCCAGGAAGCTTTCTGAAATACCTCTTTTCACCTGATTAAACTTGGAGTCACTGTTCCTGATATAAAACACTTAGCTTTTTAGAAGTCCATGATTTTTTTTTTTCCTCCAAGAAAGATAGTAGGCACAATTCTTTGAAATAGGCGTTTCTTGAGTAAGAATGTTTTATTTGGAATTCAGGTAAACTCTAATAGGTGAGAATGTGAAATTAGCCATTTTTTGTTTATGTTTTAAAAACAGGCAGCTCTAAAGCATATTCTGAAAAGTGATGATCTTTTAAAAACAATTTTTAAAAGGTTGGGATTTGCTCTGTGCTTATTTTAGCTATGGAGAGACTTCAAAGGCAATTGTACAACTAATTTTTCATTGAGAACTTAATACCAAACTCATCCATTTTATCCTCAGAATGAAGAAAGGAAATTTTGGAGTTTGTCTCCAGCTGAGCTTCAGCTGGGGAAAAAAAATGTTAGAAGAGGAAATAATTTATATTTATAATATAAAAACAAAAAAGTTTATTTTTAAATTTGTGTGGACATGCTTCTGGTTGTTTCCTGGCCTTTGCAAGAAAGCATTTGTTTTGCCCTTTTTCTCACACTATGCGAATATGTGCAATATATGTGAGACTTTAAAGACTTGTGTGCTTGTATTGAGGCATATTGAACTTTAATTGTAATTTTACCAGAGACAGAACAAATATTTGTTTGTAATCATATTTAACCCTGAGATCCAAATAATGTATCCATCGTGGTATCAAACGTGACTAGAAATATATATTTTTTTCTTCAGAATTTACTGTTTTCCAAGAGTAATGTAGCCATGCTGCAGAGTATTCTCCCTATTCTTCTGCTATCTTCTAGAGGATGTGATGCTTCAATTCTGAATTAATGAAAACAAGAAATGCAGCTGAATGCTTTCTGTTTCCACCTATTTTTTGTGCTGCATTTTACAGCCAGATTTAATGAAGTCTTCTCTGACATTCCTTGGTTTCCCCCTCGTATGAAGGTTTTTGGGTTTTATCTTTACAAGTGGAATCAGACTGGGCTTACTGTATCTCAGTGTGGTGAATTTCCTTACAGTAACCTGATTTTGTTCCCTTATACCAAATATGAATTCTTCCATTGAATTAGCAGAGAGCAAGAATGACTACTAAAATGTTACTCTGATGCAGACCCACCTTCCGCTATGTAAAAGGAAAGAATGTTGTTGGTTGTTGGGTTTTTTTCATTGAATTTTGTAAGAGTCTATCCATACTGGTATGTAACACTCACCAACAGTCTAGCCCTTGAGGGACTGCACAGTTTTCCCAAACAACAGCCTTCACTTTCTGTCAAGAATTCTGATGCAAGAGAGTAAGGAAACAATGGCAAGACCTTTGGGGCCACCAAAATATGTGAGAGGAAAAATCATTGAGTAATACTTAATTCCAGAATGTTGCTTTAGATTATTCACCCTCTACTGCACGTGTTCTGATCTGCATTCATACTGCTCTTGACAATGTCTTTATTTCTTAATCAGAGACTAAGATAATACATTCTGGGCATATGCAGAGTAAGAAAGTAAATACTTTTTTGGACTAGTTTACCCTCATCAAATGAAAAGAATATGCATTAAACTACCTAACAACATAGTCCCTGATCTGCAGCTCACAGCACAATCACAGGAAGGATTAGTAGAGGCTTTTTTCACTGAGCGTTTCCCAGGCAGAGTGTCATTAGGGTATTACAGACTCTACCTCACACAGAGAAAACAGTTGTTGTTTTCCTCATCTTGCAAGACATTTGGGGGGCTTTATTCTTTAGTAGTTTGCCCAGAAACCTGATGTTTGCCGAAGGCCTCCAGATGGGTTAACCGGGATGGTCTAAGAGGCTGCAAATCTCTCTCACCTCATTATTACTGCAGAGTAAGATGTGTATGACGGAGAGCAGACATAGCTATCCCTTGAGCATGTTGTTTGAGAAGTCTCCTTTTTTGGGCTAGGATCAGGTCTTCCCCTGATCCAACAGCATGAGTTAGTGAAGACTGAAAAATAGAGCTGCCAGGACTCTTCTATGTAAAAGGCTTTCTACTGCCTATTTGCTTTCCCACTAATTTGGTGAGGCCTTGTGACAAAGTTAGTGACAACTGCTTGCGTGTTTAGCCTCATTTAGGGATAAACTGTTGTTTTTTAATCACAGTTTAAATGTGAGAAGCATATCTTCACAGCCCAACAGCTCTACTCCAGGGTGGTGTGAGCTTGCTCATGGTGAGCACTGGGTAGCAGTCCATGATTGGAGTGCTGAAAAATATGTGTCAGAGTAATGCATTTTCAGAAAATGCAGATTAATCCAAAGTGAATCAAGTTCATAGAACTGAAATCTAGGTAGCAGATAAGCTGGTAGAAATTCCCAGCAGGATTCCAGTCTCTGTGGGAGGTTGCTGTACATTATAGGAATATAAATGCTTTTTTTTTTATTCTAGAAAAGCACATTTAAAAAAAAGTTTAAAACACTTTAAAGAAAATAAGAAACATCTGTCTTCCTCCTCACCCTTTTTCGTGTAGGCTTAGACACTTCCCTGCTTTAACATACTGCAACATTTTAACCTTCTGTTTGTGTGTATGGGGTTAATATGGAAAAACACTGTCCCACTGCAAGTTGTTCTTGCACTTCGATTTTTTGTGTGTGTGTGTGTGGTAGCAGCCTTTGGAAATAGAAAAAGAAGACAAGAAGATTGCTTTTTAAAGTTTATAACTAAGTTCTTGATCGCCAACTAGATTATTTATCTCATAAACGCTTGCTTCGGATTTCATTCTCTCCAGCTATATGTTTATCAACCATTTCACCTGGAGTCAGATTTTTCCCTTTAGCTGATGGTCAGCTTCTTGGAACACGCAGAGGATGTTGCTGGAACATGTCTGGTGGCAAAAGAGAAAAGCAATGAGGCCAATCTACCCCGGGCAGCTCTCCAAAGGAAGTATTATGTGCTTCGCTTTCATGACCCGATATGCGAGACCTCGCAAACTGACTCTTCGAAGTGGTAAAACTCAAAGTATTATTTAAAATAGACTACAGCTTGCATTAAGTGTGGACTATTCATGTTAGCTGTGAAGAGTATATTGTAGTTGTATTTGGTGTCTAAATAGGATCTTTCTCTCAAAAGTTACTAGCCTATCTCCAGATGTCTGTTTGCTTAGGTGAATGTTACATTCACTCATCATTTCTGAAAAAGAAACCTGTCTTTTGTGTGTTCAGGATTAGCTGCACATAATCTCACTTATTGATTGGGAAACTGAGTCATGAAAATTTATTTATCCAAATGCCTGTAGATGCTCCTCATCAGACATGGAAGTTAGAAGCCTGGATTCCAAGTCTTGTGTTCTATGCTTTATGCATATTATCACCTATAGTCAACTTCTCTTCACCAGAATATTTGAGCTTTACTATGTTTCGGTGCCCTCTACTGCTCCATTAAAATAATGCTGTCTCCCTGCTAGTGTAGAAGCATGGTTAATTTTGTTCTATATTTTTTTATCATCTAATTGGCCTACTAGTTCTCCTGGTGAGAAGTTGCTAGTAATGATGATTACGGTAATAGACTTCTGCTACACTGAAAGTTAATTTATCTGAAGAATTCTTTTCCTTTTCTGAAAACCTGACACGACTCAGACTGAGAGCTTGCAAAATGAAGGATCTCATCAAGAAGTATAGAGCCATTTCAACTTCCACTGAAATTGCAAGTTACGAATTTTGATTTGGGAGCTTCTCTGAGTCAGCTAGGAATTAAATTGTAGATTCTCATTCTTTTCCTCTGCTTTTGTGGGGTTTGGGGTTTTTGCCATGTCCTCCTTTTCTCTATAATGTCTTACTTTTTACCAGGTACATTGGTATTCACCCTCTGATTACTCCTGTTGTCTACAAAGGAGTCTTGGGCTCTGTAAACCATTGACCAACACTTCTTCAATACTGGAGGCTCGTTGTTACCTTGAACGATGGTTCAAGCCGTGATAGTCTTTGTGGAATGGAGTGTAGGAAGCATTTCTCACCCTCAGAGAAGTAATTTAGACAGCTAATCTCCTTTCACAGTTTTAGTCTTAGAAAATGTGATCTGTTATGGAAAACCTTGTGCCATCATGACAGAAATGTTAGTCCTCTGTGGCATCTCTCTTGTATAATTAGGTGCAAACCAGACACGGATTCAATTTCATTCATTTTAAAAAATGTATGTTTTGCTATTAGATCCCCTGGCAGTAGTATGCATGGGTCGCCACTTGATTCCAACTTACGCGCTAATGCAAGGGTAACTTGGGATTTCAGCCTGTTTCCAGCTTGCAATGCTGAATTTCCTTAATATCTGATAATGCATTTGAGAAGTGAGTGTTGCATATTAATGGTGTGCTGTAGTGTGAGGTCTTTCTTGAACAATGTATTCTAATATAAACTATAAATATACTTTAGATTATTCATGATCTATCTTTGTGTTGAAGATATCCCTATGGAATGAGATTCCTAACTGCGGCTTTTACTTCTTCCATGATTCTTTCTAGTCCTTAGGAATACCCATAGTAAAATGTTACAATAGACTTGTTTTTCCCTATTCCTAAGATATTCACAGAGGTTGAAAGAGAAAGGATTATCAAATGATATTCGTGACCTTATGTATATCCGATTCATCCACCCTACCTTTCTACCAAAACAAGCAGACGTTCTCTGTTATAAATGGGTGCCTAGTGTCTCATTTGATTTTGCCCAATTTCAGCTTCCAATGATTGGTTCCAGTGACAATAGATATAAATGGGCTTCCAGTAAGTAGTATTTACTCTTGGGTAGGTATTGGAATGCCATAATCCTGTGTTCTCTCTATGAAGCTCTATACATAAGATGTTGCCTCAGCCCATGGGCCATTTTCATTACTATTTCTTGGACCTTCAGCTTTTCAACAGTTTTTGAAAATAAGGCTACTAGAATTGTGGAGGATGTTTCAAAATAATTTTCACCATCTGTAAGTGCATTTGTAATTATTTTCTTATTCTTACTAGCTACTTAGTGCTCACCTTACTGTTTTTACTTATTAATTGGTAATCACACCTAAATCCCTTTGATTCCTTAGTGAGGGTTACTTGAAATATGCCACTCACATTCATTTAATGTTTTATTGAATTTATAAATCTTGATTTTAAAATTGTATGTAACAAAGCAAATGCCTTGCAAAAGCTGAAACGTTTTATAACTGAGGAACCCTCTCAGCCATACCTGTTATCAAAGTGTGGCATCAAGTTCATTTTACAATACTGCCTTTCTGCTGGTATATGTAGTGAAGTTTTCCTTGGTTCTCTGCTTATGCTTTTCTGTTTGTGAAAGTTGTGTGGTTTCCCTTATCTGTGCAGAACCAATACATTGGCACAGAAAGCAACTACAATTTATAATTTGGTTTATAAGATAGGCTGTCAGCAAATCCTGTCCCGACCACTCTTGAGAGTATTGTATACAAAAATAATTGTTCCTAGTTTTGTGATTGATGAAGCAGAACTGATAAAAGTTACATTGTTTAAAAGTGTTTATAAATCACCCTGTCCATATGTTCCTTTCCTGTAATCTGTCATTATGGTTTCAAACATAATTGAGAGAGACACAAAACTGGCTTCATAACACACTGGAATGAGTTTTGCTTCCATTTGGTATACGTTGAAAGGTGGCTCAAAGCAAAAATTATAATCCTGGAATACCGTGTACGTTATAACAGGATATCTTTGCTTTGTGGTTTTGAGTTACTGAAGGGCGTTGTCTGTCTTCTGCATTTTTCCTCTTGCATTGCTGGGATTTATGCAAAGTAACTGGGCCAGTTACAGGGGTTGCTTGGCAGAGAGGATTGTGTGGGTTTTTTTAATGCAATTCTTGCTCTCACTTGAGAGATTACCATTATAATAGGCTGACTTTATGGCTTTTGGCTCTGCCCGGCACAGGTGAGCTACTGGAGTACTGTGTGGTATGATCCCAGCTAAAGCACACCCTGCTCTCTTCCTGAAGATGCTTCCCAGTTTCTCAGCTAGACCTAGAAGTTAAATGAGGGAGCAGTTATCGTAGCAAGAGTGAAATCTGAAATACTCTCTTCATGCACAGGTTTCTGCATTGCAAGGAATAGACAAATAGAGAAGCAAAGCTAGTATCTTTTAGTTCTTTGACAAAGTCAGCCACTAGTGTGACTCTCTTTTACAAAACAGCTTTCTAAAATAGAGTAGGTATAGCACAAAATCTACTAATCCCTGTTTGTCATTCAGGGTACCCGACCATTGCTGCCAGTGAGGTTACTAGGCTTCCCACTGTACACATTGTCTTCCAATTTGAAATCTTATTCTTTTAAAGAGGAAAGATAAAGCATGTAATTTTGTTCTCTGAAGCTGCCAAAATTTCTTACAGATGAAAATATAAAATGCCCAGACATCCTATTAATTTTTCCTTACTTTAGAGCCCCGTTAAGGAAACTGTCCTTTGCCCAGCACCATAAACCAGATGAGCCTCCTATTCTGTATAGCGGGCAACCTCCTATCCTGCATAGTGGGCAAGGAAAACATTTTATTTCAGTGCTGTAAAAACAGGGAAGACTTTTTTTTTTTTTTCTGCCTTTTTTTCAGTTAATACTTCTATTCTCCAGGTAAATTGTCAGCTGTCTTGCCTTGGTATAAAGTGTTTGCAATGACAGCCTGAAATCTTTGACTGATACCTGTCAGTTGAGTAAAAAGCCTCATTACTGCAAACTTTTTTTTATGAAGCAGATTTGAATTAGTTCTTAACTGTGATGCAAAAATGGGAGCATTTAAGAGACAGATGTGAAGTATCTGTACCGGGAGATTCAATTTTAGTCAAGAAGTACTGACCAGCTTCCTTTCTGAATTAAGGTTTTGGGAATTATGGGCAATTGAAAAGTATCCTTTATGTCCAACTGGGGATATCTTTATTTTTCCCCATCTGAAAAATTGTTAAGAAGCAATATATTTATGTTGCTCAGTACAGCAATAAGAGTAAATTCTATTGCTGTTGCTATACAAGGTCAGAGTAGATGATCAGGCTACATGTCTGCCCTTCTTTTCAAATCAGCAAATCAATGCTTTATTCCCAGGAGAGAATTTATTAGCAGGTTCAGGTGCTGATTCATGCCGTTACATCAAAATATGGTTAGTGTGATGGTACATTCCAACACTCTTCTGTTTGTCAATTGTTTATTAGACTTTAATAGTTAAAAATTTAGAAGATATTTCTTTTAGCATCACAATCAGCTTTACTATTAACTTAGGAACTTTCTCTTTCTTGGGGAAACTGATAGTAGTGTCTAAAGAGTCATTACCAGCAAAGCTATTTTCCTTTAATACATCTCTGAGTTAGATTTGTGTTCGTTTTGCATTTGTGCAGATACACTCGAGATCTGCTTTTAATTACTGGATGGGATTTACAAATCAGAAATGCAAACACAAGCACGCAGCTTTTTCATCATATGAAAGTCACCTTTCAAAAACTGTCAAGGAATCATATTTTTAGAAGCTGTACTTGTATAGACACAAGTAATGCAATAGCTGTGTCAGTCTTTGAGATTATGAACATGCTTATGATGAGAATATTCTTGGCGTAAGTCAGGAGTATTATATAATAAGGAAACAATGTCTTTTTATACTTTTCTTCCAAAACATTCCCTAGTGAGAACTAGACTAAAAAACCCCCATAGGATTGCTATGAATAGATCTCCTTGCAACATGATAACTTTAGCCAAATTACACAAAGTAGATTTAAAATCCTTGTCATGCTTTCATAGTTATATTTTTAAAGCCATTAATTGGCCTCTAATATGGATTCTGATTGTATAACTGTAAGTTCCAGACCAACAATTTGTAGATGTACACAACCGTCCCTCTAGCAGTATGGATGTCTATAAGGAAGGAGACACGGTGGTCAAAAACTATAAACCTCTTGAATGAGATAAAATAAAAGGAGCAGGAATAATCCTGCCTCACCTGGTGCCCCAGGACATTCAAAAAAGCAGTGTAGAAGGCTGAGAATAGTGTCTCAGTAGCGGTACTGGCCTTGACTGGGTACATTACAAATACAAAACCTAGCACAAGGTTAGGAGAATCTCTGTTGCAATGCAACCTTCAGAAAGCTCAGTGTCCTGTTAGTAGCAAGAGGCATCAAAAAGGAAATGGACTGTCTCCTATGGCAGTACAGATTTAGAAAATGCACATGTGGTAGATGGTCGCCCATCTTCTTCGTGTCTTTTGCTTTCCCCATGACCTATGTAGCTCTGAAATGCAGCCCAACATACACTCTCTGACCATGTACAAATGCTGAAAACAGAGGTGGAGCAAAAGAAAGATGAATTTGGACACAGCAACTGTCATCTATGTCAACGATATTTGCCAGTGTTTTATGAGGAGTTCTAAAGAAAGCTGTTAATGCATTGTGACCAAGATGCATTAACAACATACCAAGAGTATGAAACAAAATGTGTGTGATAGCTGGTATTTGTAGTGTAAAGAAAGATTTGGGGGTGTAAATGAATGATCCAAACTGGGTAGTTCATCAGCCAGCTTAGAAGCCCCAAAGAAGTAGTTTTTGAGTATGCAATGTATCTGTTTCCAGCCTACTTGGACATAGATATATATAGCCAGCCTCCAGAAGACAATGGATTTGTCATGTTTGAGTTATCCAAGCTGGATAACTTCATTAAATAAGAAACACAAAGTTAATTTGTGATAAAAGGGTAGAGCAAACCAGTAGTTAGATGATTTGAAGGATGCTGCCTAAAGTGGGAAATATATTGCAAACCAGTGTGTTTTGGAAGAGAGTTCCCTCTGGCAGGCATAAACCAGGACACACATCTGGGAAAGAACAGATAGCTGAGAGGTGGACTTTGTCTCCAAGCAAAATAGGAGTTGCTGCAAGGCATATGGATTAAAACAGTAAGAGACCTTTCCTTCCTTCCTTTTGTTTTCAGAATCCTGATTGCTTCTTCAGAGCAACTAAATCTTAGCCCTTCTTCTTCCCCCCTCAGTGTTCTGGTATAGATCAAACAGCAAATGGCTCTGGAAAAACCCTGGTCTGTTGTTTTGCTCCAACGAAGGATCAACTCCGAGTAAACTTTTCCTGATGGATATTTGTCTAGCTTGTATTTAGTGATCAGAATTGCCCAGCCTTCCAAAATCCAGCATTTACTTATCATTGTAGTCAGAGATTTTCCCTTATTTATTCCTTTATTCTTACACAGCTGCTGCTGTGGCTTTGAGCACACTAAGGGGGAAGGAGAGTGAGATCACAAGCCAAATTTATCCTTTTACCATTAGCTATTTGTCATCTCTACAGAGACTTAGAAGGTTCTTGATTTTTGAACCAATGAGGTGCCACACAAATAATTTTTAATAGAGCTGAATGATATGCATGGAAAACCCATGGAAATTAGACACAGCGCGTCAGTGCGGAAAAAAATATTGGGTGCTGTTCTCCCTTTGTGCTCAGGAATGGTACACTGATTAAATTGTCTTCTTGAATTGACCGATAAATGGTGAGCAAAATCTTTGTTTTACAGAAAACAAGCCTCTTTTCTGAGGATGTATTTTCAGAAGAGAAATAAGTAACGCCATAAAATGTGGAACATTCAGAAGTGTTTGGAATCTGACAGTATAAAATCCGCTAGCTGTGTGTGATGGACTGCCTAGCTCATAGGTCTCCTAGCTCTCTGGAAAGCTTCACTTAAATTATTTAGTTTTATGTATTTTAGGGAGGAAAAAGTGTGTAAACAAGCAGGAGGTTATTTCAGACTTTGAAAATAAATTTCTGTACAGAATATGTGAAAAGACATAAAAAATACATACCTTTCATATTGAAACAAAGAGCTTCTCTAGACTAAAGATGTTGAAAGAATAACATTTGGTTAAACAGTATGTGCGGGGAATAGTTTGAAGTTTCTTATTGTTCTCAGGACACCCATTTAGTATCAGTTCAAATATTTTCATATTTAACCGGGAGGGTGAGATGAGATGATGGTAAGAGGGAGACTTTTGACAACTCAAATATGAATAATGACTCATGATGACAAGGGTAGAACAATCATTATCTAACAAACAGAATTTTTTTGTGGGATCAGGGTGAGGGGGAGGGGGGATCCATAGCATCTGAGGCAGAACTTGCCTTCAATAGAAGAGCTGATGTTTTTTCATTTTTCTTGTGGCCAAAAAAGGATGTTGTTCCTAAGTGGACCATTTTTGTACCTATTTAAAGCAGCATAGTTCTAGAGTCCAACCAAATACCTCCCTTATAGCCAGAACACTGATAAAAAGAGGCCGGTAGAAGAAATAAAATTGAGAGAAGTATGTAGGAGTTTTTTCCCCTCCTCTTTGATCTTTATCTTCCCATATGTTTAAGAAATCACATCCATGTCTCCAGTTTGGCTGGATCTGACATGGAATTCAGGCGGTCCTTGTAGGTCCTATGCAAAGTCCAACAAAGTCAGTGAGATACTTTCTGTTTAATTCAGTGACTTTTCAATCAAACTTTATTTTCTAACTTCCTGACAGTAACATTTGGTTATCTTTCATTTATCAGAGTATAAGGCAGAATTGAAAACCAAAATTTTCCTTAAGTCCAAAAGCTAATGTCCCTTTTAATAATAATAAAAGCCCCCAAACTCCTCCTTTCTCTAAATACAAGCAACGAGGGAATTATATAAATAGATATTCTTACCTTCACTACAAAAAATTCATGCGGAAGTCCTATCTTGGAATAAGCTATTCATTAGTTGGCTTGGCAGAAGGATCACAGTCCAAATGAATGAGGTGCCAAGAGTATTTTTAGTGGTTTTATATGTTGCCCATTCAAATCTTGGAAAATTTCTCTAGAAAATTGGACAAACTGACCACTCATTTTTATGAGCTTTTGCAAGATCTAAAAGTGAAAAACAACTATTTTATTTAGCATCTGTTAATGGAGGTTTCAGGCTACAGAATTTGAGAAAGTACTGCTGGGAAGCTAATACAATAACCATAAAATACTGGACTGATAATAGGAAACACTGGCACCGAACAGATATGGAAAGAGTCGTGCTAATATTCCATATCCAGGCGTGTGACCCTGTGCTGAGTGCTAAAGATACTGTAGTTAAACATGCACAGTAGTAGAGATCTGGAGTGAAGTCAAAGTCAAATTCAAGATAGATGAAATTGTCTTTTTCTACCACACGTACTACTGGTTGGATAATTCTGTCTTTGGAGAATTAAAACTCAGAAACTTGGACACAGAAGAAAAAGTGAATTGTGCTTGGGGAAATCTATGTCCTTACCCCATATAGGTAATTAAGCTCTCATCACCCTTTATGTGAAGACAGTGGCAATTTTTCTTCTTTTGCTTCTTTGGGAATTCAATCTAGACTTGTACTGCCATTGTAAAAGTTCCCTTGACAGGTTTTTTTCTCCCCACGCTGGAAGCTAGAAAATCAATAAAAGGGAAGCTATTCACCAGATATCAAATGAGTTTCAGTGGATTACATTTTATTTGACTCGAAGTGGAAAGGAATGACAAGAGAATATTACGTTTTTAATCCCACATAAAATACCTTTCTGGGAAACTCAGTTCTCTGCACATGAGCTTAATTTTGAAGGGTTTCTGTTCTCAGAAATGTTTTCTTGATTTTTAACCTATACAAATGTGATATCCAAAAATCTGCCCTCAAAAGATGTTTTGACTTCTGCATATTGGGATCCTCTGCAAGATGAGATATAGGCAGGGTATTTTAATGTTGCTTTAACTCATCTAAAAAATCCTACTGAAGAATTTGAGTGTGTTTTGCTCTATGTGAGAGATCACAGCTAGAGGAGGCTTGAGACGATAGAATTAGTATAAGCTTTTGGCTGTGAATAACCAGTGATCAAACAAAAGTTAGCTGTAAGACAGAACACCAGCAGAAGCAACTTAAGGATATGTTTTACCAGTGCAGGTGCCCACCATAGAAGGTTCACAACATCTCTGCACCCGGCTACCCTTCTGTAAAGGAACAATGAATGAATCTGTTCAAGGGCAGGAAATCAGCTGGAGCCAGTGAAGCTGAGCAAACTTAAATGTTAAATTTGTCTCTAAGTTAAGCGTGAGTAATAAAAAGAAACACTAAAATTATATTTTGATTTTGGATCAGTTATACCATTGCTTAATATCGCCCAGAGATCAGCTCACGGTTAAATGGGCAAGAACTGTTTTCTCTGAGAGGAAAATTCATCTTGTTAAATTTGATTTATGCCACAGTAAAGAGGCACCACGATCAGGCTGACAAGTTTTAAAGTAACTTTGGGCAGAATTAACTTCAGTCAGACTGCTTTTCGGTTATGGGCTTAATAAGTCTTCTCCTTCAATATATTAATTTAAAATGGCTCTGCACAAAGTGATATCTGCTTTAAAAATCAGGGGTGAGAAATACATCAACATAAAATAATGCTGTTAAAATTCAAAATTGATAAACTTAATTGTTCTATGCTTATAGAAAAGAAAAGTAGGATTCTTATAATTACTGTCAGCTAGCAATGTGGCTTTAATATTTTTCCTTTTGACATTTGTCCTGTTGCCAGGTGTATCTGCTTGTGTTCTGTGCTCTGCTTTGCATTACTTTTATAGAAATATTACCATTAAAAGTGCTACATATCGTATTAAATAGCAGGGTGAGTCAGGAGACATGGGTCGAATCTCTAGCTCACAAATGAGAAGTTTGGATGCCTCATCTGAGTGATATGGTCTAAATACCTGTAACTAAATCATCAAACAGTCTAGCACTACTGATGATCTTGGCATGAAGCTGAGCCAGGCAGGAGTGCAATATCCCAATATCCCAGGTTCTGAATATTGCAGATTATGGATAGACAAAATGCACAGGAAAGACTTTTCTATACTGGCTGCTCTTGCTACAGTTTATTCTTCTGTCAGTATTTCCCCTATAAACTCCTTTTATTCACAAGTCTGGCAGTTAGCCATGAAATTTTGCTTCTAGCTGGAACTTGGCAGGCGGTGTCTCAAGTCAGGGAAATTATTTTAAACAAATTTTTAAAATATATGATATGTATTTGGGCTCTTTTAAAAATTAGACTCGGAGGGTTTTTTGTTTTTCTTTTTCTGAGAAAAAAAGATTGGTTTCAGTGGTTTTTTCATAGTAAATCCCCTAAACAAATTCCTAAAAAAGGGAAAAAAATAATTACAACCAATTAGAAATATAAACCATAGTTTTTCCTTCAAAAACATATATGTATTCACACTTTATGTAAACGTAAAGGATTTGTTGATTTTCAAGTGATTGGTTTAGGGTATTCCTTTAAAGACATAATTTATCATTGTGGTTAGATAAAGCCTGTTTATGGTGTTATAAACTGTAAGATTAATTGTATATAATAATGTAAGTAATTTTAAGTGCCCATACTCCTTTATTTACTTTTCTATAAGTAAGTCTTGTACACAAGAGTCTTGGTCTGTAACGCACTCGGCACGGTACAGAATTGATATGGCTGTGGGACAAATAGGTACTGTTATGTCAGCCTAATGTACAGTCTAGGATGCAGGGGTACTCAGACTGCATGAATATGTCATACAAATAGAATGGCCCTTCTTATGCTTCAGGGTCCATGGTGTTAATTTGGACACATACCACCACACAATCAGCAGGAGTGAAATTTGACGGTGATTGTGGTAACGGCTCCTGGCTTTGTGTCAGGATCTGTTCTTCCAGTGAATCTGTAGGCTGCAAAACTAGAATTCCCACCCTCTTCTCTCCTCTGAGTTTACTGTCTTGTTGATTTTCATCTGGAGCTTCAGTAATTCATAGCATTTCTGCCAAGTTGTCCTTACCCCAGAGTGACTTCCTCAACGGCTGCCAAATGGTTCTCCATCAAATGAACATACCAAGAATGCAACAAGGAAATCCTGAGGTGGCACAGGTATTTTATCAAGAGGAGATGAGGCTGGGATAGGTACTTGACCCTTAGGAGGGTTGTTTAGGGTTGTTTTTTGGGGTTTTTTTACAAGAAAAACACGATTTCAAAGCATTCAAAAATATGTACTCACTGAAGAGTGATTACAAGTTCATATGACATCAGAATATGGAAAAAAAACTTCAAAAATAAGCCTTGACAGGAAAGATTTTGCATATTTGACTGGTGCAATGTACCACCGTGTAATCTTTGTAAGTGATTGAAACCCTTTGTTTTGTCACAGGCATGTAAAGCTCATCCTTTTCTCAGTGTTGCTCTTCTTGTTCTACTGCATGTGCTGAAGGGACGCAGGTTTTAACTTTTAGACCAATTTTAAAAATCACATGGTAAAGTTTTTAAAAGCAGCTTTATTTGGATGTTTGCAAATATATTTAATCAGGTAGTTTGAAAAAATAATGCCAGATATATTTCCCAGAAATTGGAATCTCTTTTTCTATTATGCACCTGAGGAATTCTGCACATTGGACTCTGGCTGACCCATCACACTGTTTATGCTGGATGAGGAACATGTGGCGTGCAGTGTGAAGGTGGAAAAACCCAGTGTATCCAGGTGCAAATTTTGAATAAGCATTCAGTAAATCTTGCATGAATTCTTATTACTTTTATGGACTCTAGGAAATATATGGAATTTTGGTAATGCAGATGCTTTAATGCTCAGAGATAATTAACATGAAAATGTCCATTTGTACCTTTTGTAGATAAGTATAGCAGGACAATTTTACAGTTGCAAAATGGGAGATGGAAGAGCTCTATAAGGGGCACTAAAATCCAACTTTGGACACTGACATGTAATTTTCAGCTGTGCTAATCACACAATGCACCTTCTCCTCCTCCTTCCCAAAGTCAGGTTCTCATCTGTAAAATGGACATAAATACACAGTGTTACAAGCTGAAGTCAAAAAGTATTAAGACTATCTCATTTGTAACATGGAAATGTTCTCCTCGTGTCTGTAGTAAGATTTCTTTGCACAACCAAATGCATAGGCTGTGTATTTAATAATAATAATGGAGAATACTGTGTAATTGTTTATCATTTAGAGGTTATATCTTAGTAAGTATATATTTTTTTAAGTCCTTCATTGGGAATATTAATACAATAGATTGGATTTCAGAAAAGGAACATCATGTTTCTTATAACATTTTTAAAGCATCCCATTCCTTCTTTTTCACTTATTTTAAAATTCTGTCTTTATCTCTCTTCCAAGCTCTGGCAAGTGTTTGCCTCAGGCTGGCTACTGGGAAAGTGGGCAGAGTGTGCTACAATTGATCCTGCTCCCTTTCAGAACCTGTGTGCGTTTCCCAAGGTCTGAGGCTTTTGAGTTATTTTCCAGCTACACGTGCAAACCTTTAAGTTATAATTCACCAGACCAGTTAGAAATGGAGGGAATTGGAGCGATGCTGCACATCAGTGTAGTTTCCATTTCAGATGGGGCAGATTCAGAGAAATGGATATGTATTGAGAGTTCAAACTCATATGTTTCCAGCTACCTATTCACATGTACTTTTAAATCTTGGAAGACAATGAAATACTGGAAACTCAAGGAGAAGTTTTTCATATTCTTGATCCTGGTCAGCTGTCCTGGATGGTTGGACCTAAAATCATTAGAGAAGCATGGATTTCTTGCATGACCGTTTGGATATCATCAGAGTTGGTTATTAGCCTTCCTTCCTGCTCTCGGGACCTATGATCTTCTCTACGCTCTAATGGTCGTGAATGTGGAATAATATTTACCATTGTTGATAAGGCAGATGCAGGGCTCACGGCTCTGGGTTGGCCAGTGTGAATGAAAAGCTGGGCAACTGAGTCTGCATTGTCAGGTGCATTTTCAGCGACATGTATTTGTGTGACACGCTTGTCAGAGTTTTAAAATGGGTTTCTCTCTTTGCTAGACATTTATCTATAAAAATAATAAATTATGGAATATCACCCAAGAAAATAAACCACATTGCCATCATCCAGAGGAGAGAACAGAGGCAAGTGCTTCTCTTGTGAGTTAGTGATGCAATAGAAAGGTACTGTGGGACTTCAGTATAGGTCATCGAATTCTGGCAGCAGTGAGTAAGACTAGAACATGTGTGTGTTTTTAAACTCATCTGAACAATGTAGTTAACTCAGCAATTGAAAAATAGTAACTTAATTATGCTTTAACTACTTCACTGCTGATTCCTTTTAGCAAGAACATGTTGGTGCTGTCCTAGCTGCTGTTAGATACAGAAATAACCCCAGGAGTTGGGTATACTAATGCCGTCGCTTTCTGCTTGGAGTTGTTAGGGTGGGAGCCACGATAGTTTCTCCATGCCCACAGATTCCATGTTCCCTCTCTCACAAAGAAGGAAGGAGGTGATACAGACTCTTTTCAGTGCCAAAAGCCTCAGCTAGCTCATAGGTGCCAAACAGCCAAGCAACATTTCATCCTTTCCTGGATGCCAAAAGCCTCAAGTATCCCTGCTCCACCTGCCAAAACCTCCAACTTTGTCCTGACAACTCCTGCAGTGCGGGCCTGGGTTGTCAGTATGAAATTTTGCAACACACTGACAATGGAAAATCTGGATGCAGTATAATACTGAAAAACATGCTGGGATTTGCCTTCAGTTTAGTATCAAAATGAATTACGCTGTAAATATTTCCTGTGTGTGAGACTTTTGCATGTTTTATTTTCCAAAACTTGAATTTTAATTTAGTCAAAACTGCTGTAGAATGAAAATATATTGCAGAATTCAACACTGAGAGGTCTAAACTACATCTGAGCCCACAGATGTATTCTTTCATGTAGCTGAGTAAGTCCATCGTTTGCCTTTTGGCTCATTTCTTGTCGGTGATTCTCCGGGTCTGTCACTGAGCTTTACCAGCTTGTGTTTCTGAAATGCTCTTTTTGTTACCAGGCACAGATTCCATTTTGCAGTCATTTTGTGGTGCCTACACAGCGCCAAAGCAAATGCAAGGAATGGTTAGTGTGACTGAAATAATGGCAGTAATAGTAAAACTAATTACTTCTTTTAAACATCTGCTTAAAATGGCTGCACTTACACCCAGGTGTATTTTGTCAGTCTAATGATGCATTGTTTTTCCTCCAGGATTTTTATAACTACAGATATGTCCTTTTTAACATACAGAATAAAATCTAATTTGCTTTGGTACATATAAGTATACGATCTACTAAACTTAATGTCATATCCAGTGCACAATTAGGTAATATATAATGCACCCAGCAATAGTAGAAATATATCAGGAAATGTCTTGAAATCTGTCGTAATGAAACAAGTGGAAGTTTTGCTGCTAAAATCAGGTAATTCAAGATCTCATTAATGGTTCTTACTTGTCTGGAAATAAGTTTTGACTGTTCTTCTATTTAGTTGCTGCCACAACTGAAATAGTTTTTTCCTAAATCTGCAACCTGCATTCTACACCTTATTGAAACCATACAAAACAGAGGCATAAATCAGTTCTGTGTGTGACCTTAGCAGGCAAAGAGATCTCTGGTATAGTTTGTCACAAAGTCAGAGATGTAACAGCCAGAGTTAAAAGTGAAGGATACAGTTCTGAGGCTGAACAATATATCCAGTGATTATCTGCAGGTAAATACTTGTTCCTGCAGTTATGCACTCTGCTCGTGGACATAGTCAACAGTGCAATCTGATACCTTTTCCACCAAGTGTGGTGTCTGGAAAGAGGAATCTGGGAAATGCATCACAGAGCTACTCAGGCAGGATATTTTCCCCTCAGCACCATAATCCCTTGTGCTACCTCTGATTGGAGCCATTGTGTCTATGAGGAGAAGAAAATGGCATAGTGCAGTGCTGTGCATGAAGATTAGTGAACAGCAACATTGCGCTCTGGAAGACTCTGAAAGTCAGGATAGTGTTAATGGTATTTATGGGTTGTGAGAGTGGGAAGAAGCAATAAAAAGGAAATGCTTCATCTCTGTTCAAAATACCATCAAGGATGAAATTCACTCCTGGGAGAAGGGCCAGTACCGAGCTTTGGGTATTGCTTAATTTAGGCCTTCAGTGGGACTGAGGTGGTGTTTATACCCTTCAATAGGTTCTTTCACATGGATTAATTTAATCTGAAGAATCTAAATTCTGTATGGAGGAATTTAGTTATGTGCAACGTATTCTTAAATAGCAAGATGATATAGCTGTGCCAATGTAACTCCTTATGGGGATTCTCTTTTGGAGTTTGGCATGCCTTTTCAAATTAATACTAACCACGTTGATAAGAAGCCTTGAGAAAAAAACAAAAAGCACTCATCCAGAGAGCTGCAGTGGTGTTGGCATAGTATCAGATACATTGGTAAATATTCCTGCATAACCAAGTCCTTACTTGTTAAGGCAAAGTCTTATTTTGTGAGGCACATCACTCTAACCTGTTTGAGTAGGTAATTTCTATACCTGTCCAGCCCTAGGCATGCTGTCTGTTGGTAGATGCTGGCCAGAGCTTGCATTGAATCTCTTCAAGAATCTGCCAGAGCTGGGAGCCCCGCTCTAAGGAATTGCTCTGGGTCACATCACAGAGCAAAATCTGGGGTATTTTGTGTAGCAATACATATGTGGGAGAGAGACTGTCATTTGTGGATCCCTGCAGATGAGTCTGAGTGTTGGGTCTCTAAGTTTCTTTTATTACATGTTCTGTTACAATAATTCTCCTGTGTCAGATGCTGCATACTTGACTTGTATTTGTATTTAAAGCAGAAATGTCTGTTAAAAATTCTGGAAAACAAACGTTTAAGGTATTAGAGCATTTCTGTTGAGAAGCTGAATCTTTGTTACGCTGAATGCTAAACATTTACATTTCCAAGCCTTATGTAATGGATGTCTGAATAATAAAACTGCATAAACTGACCTTCATTCTCTGGCACCACATCTCCTTTGAAGTCTGCATGACCAAATTCAAGACAATTATGTCATCCTTCATAACAGCCAAACAAAAGTTTGGCCAAATAATCATTTTTCTCCATGTAACAGCACTGTGTTTGATTTCTGTAATGTGTGTCAATGTAGCTGTTGTTATTTACTGGGTGTTACAAGTGACAGTAAAAAATCCCCTTGTTTTAAATTCATGATCAGTGCTGGTAACATCTGGATTTCATTTGTTTTACCTCAGTGCCCACTTCTGCTGTACTCAGTTTCTTTGAGTAGTACATTGCAGGGCAAGTATGGCCTCAAACACACACACACATGATTTGTAGAACATGGTGTTACAGCATGTGCCCATATGTGGCAGAAGCAAAACAGACCCCTGGCTAGAAGAAGGGAAACTGGCACTAACATTCTCCCCCTGTCCAAATCTACCTGTGCCACACTTTCAGTAAATTTCTCCATGTACAGGGTTGCCTCTGTCAGTTAAGGGCTGTCAGCACCGACTCAGATTGCACATTGCTGAGCCTCAGACCTTGAGAAAACCTTGGCATACTGTCATCTCAGTCTTGGAGACTCTGCCTATGTCACCAAGTGCTTCAAAACTACTTGTAGTTTATTTTCCCCATCCCCTGATTCAAGTGATCCTTACTCGGCGCCATGTGCAGTGTCATGACTTACTCTTGTTTTTCCTTTCAAGAGGAATTCTAGATTAGCTACATAGATTGTGATGAGATATTTGAAACTACCTTTATCATATAAACTGGGTTAATTTCTGCAGATAATATTGTGTAGGTTTTTAAATGTTGCTTTGAATGCAATGCTTGTATCTAACCTTGTGTTCATGGGGGATGCTTTTGGAATGGATACAATTCCTTCTACTATAGCTGGATCATCTGGAAGTGTGATGCCTTTGCCATCTAGTTGTACGTAAAGAGCAGCAAATCATCCAGGTTGTGTTTGTAGCTGTTTTGGGATGATTTATCTGGATGCACTACAGCATTTGTGGCTTCACTTGATCATGATACATCATGGGTGCATATGTGCATGTACATGGACACGTTTATGTATGTGTAGACAGATACATACTTTCGCGATGAATATGCCTAATGTACGTGTTGCAGTTCATCTGTTGCAAAATTAAACCACTAAAGGAAAAACACTCCCATTCTAATATGGTTCAGCAAAGCCTCACTGCTGAGCCATGTTAAATTATGACTGAAGACAATAAAAACAAGAAAAATTGCAGTTAAGAGGCAAACCATGAATGTGATCCTGTGGTACAATAATACCCTTTTGTGCCCAATTGCAATTAGCTCTTGACTTAATTCCTAAATGAGCTTCCAAGGTTTTGTTGGTTTAAATCATGATGTTGATGATCTTTTCTTTATTTTACTTCAATTTGGTACCATGGTGTAGACAAATGTAATATGTAGAGTTTATGAAACCAGACGGCTAGTAAATCAATATTATTTTGCTAGTAAATTACTTAGCCAGTGCAAGCTGCTTTTAACTCTTTCCCATGGGACAAATAGTTTGAACTAGCTGGAGTTTAAGTCAACACTGTGGGCACTGAATTAGTCAATGATTCTGAAGAAGGCTTTGTTGGCATAATCTTCTGCTTTGATCATCCTAGTATTTACAGCTTTTTAATTAGATACAGTTCAGAACAATGGCTTTTATCAAAGCGGTTTGGTAAGTGAACAACTGGACATTGTTTGAGGCTTTAGATGACATTCTGTCTGTTAATATCATGTGGCTGGTTTTAATACAATGATGAAGTTAGGATTATTTTAGGCATTGTCACTTCTTTGTCAAAAGATACTAGCTATTCTTAGAGAGAGTGACATGTATTGCTTTTTTAATATCGTAAGTTTAATAATTTCTCAACATATTAAAACAACAATCATTTGCCTTGGGATTTCAGAGGACAAACTTTAATTTTGCACTCATAAATTTAAAAGAAGTGACTCTTGTTAAAGAAGTGACTCTTGTTCATCTTGACTTATTTTCATGTGCCGAGTGATTTGTTGAGAAGTGCTGAGCTCTTTTGCTCAAGATTGAAGGCAGTTGGTTTCATTTCCAGTGTCAGACATTTCAGAATTGGCTTCTGATGTAAAGTAAACCCAACGCCAGCAAGAAAATTCCTCTGGGATCTTGGCAGAGCTGGGCTCTATCGTTTCTGGAACAGGAGATAGGCCTAAGTACACTTTTAAAGCTTTCCAGTGTTTGTAAAATTTGTAAAGTTAGGAGAGCATGAAAGTTAAGGAGCCACTGACCAATTGTGTAGACCAATTTCTGTGGTTTACTGTTCAGATGGAGATAGCTTATCCTCTAATTAACAAATTTTTTTGACAAGCTCAAGTTTTTTGAGGATGGAATGGAAAAGTTTGGCAATTGCCGGTTTGTTAGCTACATAGTAGTGCTATTATACGAAATCTGCCCACTTTTAGTAATACCTTTAAAATGAGTTTGAGTAGTCCTCAGTTCTGCTTAAATGTAGCTAAGATTAACTATTTACTTGTAAGTACAATTACTGAACGATGTGGTGTTGAGCCATCCTAAGTGTTTCAGCTCATTCTCAGAATCAGGCCAGTTTTCACGAGTTCCATGACACATAATTTTTTAAATTTTTTTTTTTTTACAGTAATATTTAGGAGAAAATCCCTTTGCCTACGCAGCATGGTATTGAGTCTCTTTCCTTGCATGGTGCTATTTTGAAAACAGCTTTGTTTTTATTGCTTGCTGTTTTCTCTTCAAGCTTTGTAGGCTTTTATCTGAGTCATGGATGAAGGTGAGATGACTTTATCTGTACTTAGGTAATTTCCCCCACCCCCCACCCTGGTACCGCAAGATTTGAATTACACACCTCTCATATTTGAATCACTTTTGTGAGGCTTTTTGGAAGAAAATAGGACTGAGTCTTGTTCTCATGAGTTTGTTATTTCCTAGAGAAAATATGGATTCCTAGAGTGTATTATATTAATCTGGTTTAGTATTAGGATATATTCTTATCTCTTGCACTTCTCTGGGTCTTGTCATTCATTAAAACCTTACCAGCATTTTAACTTTTTTTGGCAATTATGGAAACTTAAATGTTTATTTGGATTAAGTTTATTTAGTAATGTTTTTATCTCTCTGCTTTATGTTTGCTGGCTGATAGCTTTTTGGTTGGTGTTTCCATGTGTTTGTTTTTTGTGAGGGAGTGTAGAGATTCTGAAACACCATCTGATTAAGTTGTGCCTGCCTATGGTGCCAAAACTAAAATAGTAATGTGAATGTTGTGCCTTTGTTTATCTATCTGAGGTCTGCTTGGATGCCCACTGAAGTCAATGGGAAAAAAAATTGGCTGTGTAAATAGTCATTTCACTAAAGCTTGGATGAACTCATGTTCTCTCATTTGTGATTGTTTTGGGGCAGAGTAAATATTGGTCAGTATTCTCTGTCACCTGAGATAAATGACTCATTGCTTCATATTTATCCACAGTATGACTTTTATTCATAATGATGTTAATAGCCATTACATTATTATGTTTGCAGTAGTATATGTGCAAACTGTATCACCATGGTGATTACAGAAATTGATGTTTTCATCTCCAGTCTAGGGATAATTTAGGGTTCTAAAAATCTTAATTTCTTTATGATAACAGGCCCGTCATGTCTGTCAGCTCTTGGGGAATCATGATGTTTGACATTTTGCTACAAAAATAATCTTTGCATGTTTTTTCAAGGACGAAGAAATTTAAAGGTTGTAGGGACAGAGGAATGAAAGTAGCATATAAATAGAACAGCTGCTTAACAATTGTGGCAAAGTCAAAGAAATGCTTGGGGAAATCCTGAATTTCATTTTCCTATGCTTTGTTCATGAAGAAAATAATAAACAAAAAAGCATTCTCTTGAGAGAATACTCTTCCTCACACTCAAGATCAATGAGAGAACAAAAGGATCTTTTTTCCCTGGATATGAAACTCTTTCGGTCAGGATTTTGGGAAGCCCAGCAGCCTGCTCAGAAGATGATGCCAGGTCTGCCTGCTTGACATCAGTTGTGTAGTTCCTACACAGTTTGGACATATGTATGTTGGGAATGAGAACATATTTGGACATAGCAGTCCATCAACAAAAGGCAGCACATTAAGTACGCTGTCTTTTCAAAGCCTCTGCTTCCTTTCCCATTTAATTATTTTATAATAAAATAGTAAATAAATTTGAAATATTGTAAATAAGCAGGAAAGGAATATATTCAGTACTTTTTGCCAAGCAGTAAAACATGCCAAATCAATTAATGTGGGGTTTTTCTCCTCTCCTTCTCCATTTTTGTCAGACCTCCAGAATTATCCGCTCTGATGAAGACAAGGAAGGTTCCTGGGATGCCTGGGGGGCCTGGAGTGATTGCTCAAGGACCTGTGGTGGGGGAGCCTCTTACTCACTGAGGAGATGTTTAAACGGCAGGTAAGCCACATGCTTACATGTATTTATTTTTCTGCAGCTCTGCCATATTTCTCTGTCCTCTGATGGTGTCTCTAGAGAAGCGTTGTTCTGTTTCTGGAACCAGGTGCTGTGTACAGATCAAGTGTTATGAAATCCTGGTTTTAATATATTTTTTATAATGCACTGGATGAATATTTGAACCTTCAACTCTGATAGAAGTTTAGTGTGCTATGTGTGGAATAACAAGATGATTTATTTAGTACAGTCAGATACTGAGAGAAGTCCCTGTTAGCATAATAGAAAGTGAATGGTGAGTTACCTACGTACAAATTAGCTTGTACTCAAGTGTTAGTTGAAATAATATTCAGCTGCAGGTTCTTCCATGTCTTCCCTGTAGTAAAAACCAAGTGACTCCACATCTAGATGTATCTAATGCTGCTTTCTGTTAGGAAACTTTTCCTCTGCCAGTTCTTTCTATGCAGTAGTCCTGGTGGCCACATGTTTTCGTGGATAAGCCTTGGTGTAGCTTGAAGAGAACAGAGTATGCAGCAAAAAACCCATACCTCAGTAGTAAAGCTGGACCAACATAGCACTTTTTGCTACAATCCTAAAAGTATGAGTAATGCAATAGGCCTGGAGTCAGGCGAGAAGAGATCCCAACAAGCTTAGAAGCATCTGTGCTGGTTTCCATAATTGCCTGCTTTATTTTGAATTATTTTTAGACTTTTAAAAAATGCTGATTAGGTTTAAATTTCAATTTTTTGAGATTTCTTTAAAGCTAAATGTGTGTGCAGTGTCGCCTGGGAAGTCAGTTTTTCTTATAGAAGGCTTGTAGTATGATACATTAGTTAAGTGCAAACTGTATGAAATACGTAGCTAAAGGTGACTGATTAAAACACAGCCTGTTTCTTTCAGTACAAAATGCACAAAGATCTTTGAGAAAATATTTCCAGCAAGAAGCTGTGATATTCTACCAGTATGTTAGGAACGGTGAAATGAGCTCCATAAATTGTAGCAATATAAATTCCACTGTGGTTTTATTAATATTTTTTAATGTGTTCCCCTGTGAAAAACATGTGTTTTCCATACCTTGACAAATGTGTAGTTTAAAAGTTGGGGTTTTTTCTCCCCTGTTTTATTGTTGTTGTAATGTTGAGGAAATGCACAGTTGTGAAACAAAGTTTTCACATTTGTAAACATTTTTAATTTGAACATTGTGATGCAGTCATTCTTGCAAAAAATTGGAAATTTGAGATGTAATATTTTGAGCTTGGAGAGTTGTACCTTCAGCTGAGCTGGTTGAACTCCTGCAGCAGGCATCCACTGTGTTTTCCTTTTCAAATGATGTTTTCCAATCCTTCGCATATATTAAAGAATTTTTTAATATTTGCAATCAGTTTTCATGTAGAATGTGGAAAATTCCGTCTGAGCTGTAAATTACCAGCTATACATTCATGCATTCTTTAATATAAGGCAGGTCTTTTCTTAGGAAGGTTCTGAAACATTATTCCTGATTTTAGAGACGTCACTAAATAGAATTTCCTGTCAAGACACTTGAAATATCTTTTCAGTTCTTTCAAGGGCTTGATTTTCCATTCTTAAGAAGAATATCTTGCCTGGTGCAGAAGTGCCCACCAGTTATTGAGAAGTTTGACAAATTGTGAAACCCACAGATCCCCATATTTTACCACAGTAAATAATCATGACTGTTATATGTCTGTCACTTCAGCTACTAACAACAGACTTTGAGGATCTAAATTTCTTGGATTTCAGGATTCAGATGCATTGAGCACCTTAGAAATGCATGGAGTCCATAAGAATTATAATTAATTTAAAATTATTAATTCTGCTCACATGGGTCAGTAAAATTACATGCTGTTCTTCAAAAGTATGCATTGTTTTGTGGGAGAAAGGAAAGGTTTGAGGCTGGTTTTTGCTCCTAAAAAAATAAGAGAAAGAACAATTAATGCTCATTAGCCCTATGCTTGATTAAATTATTGCTTAGATATTCTGATCCTCTTTTCCTCTAGGTTACATCCTGTGGATTAGAAGTAGCTTTGCTGAAGTCAGCATAGATCAGGCTTAGGGATGCCTTGTGAAATCTTTTTCACAAAATAAATGTGTTTTTCATCAGGTTTTCAGTAAATTGGTCTTAGAGGGCAAGCCACACGTTGTTTGCTGAAGAGACACAGCAGTGTAACCTGTGGAGTCCCCAGATCCCTTTTGTATTTAAACCTTGTATTTTGAGTCCAAATTATTCTAGGGTAGTAGCAATAAAAATCTAATTTTCAAGAGAATAACTAGCTGTAAAACAGGCAGGGTTGTGTTTTGCTGTTATGCAACATAACCATTTTTACTCTGTTTTTCAGGAACTGTGAAGGTCGGAATATTCGATACAAAACCTGCAGTAGTAACGTGAGTCTGGCCTTTAATCCTATTTTACTCATTCAAACAATGTGTTAAAGTTTAAGAAATTCTGCTGCTTGTTTAAAACCTTATGGTGCATAATTTTCTTTCCATCATTATTACCGTTTTTAAAGATTTCAGTCTGCATGACACCATGAGGTCTCAAATTTAAGCTTCCCAAATGGACATTTTCTTTTGAAATTATAGTGCCAATTGTGATTCAGAATGTTTTATACCATTTATTAGGAAAGTTACACATTTTGAAGGATTAAAAAAATCAGTTCTCATCTTAAACTAGCAAGTGCTTTTCCTGGGGGTGCTGTCTTTCATATGAGACATTCAACCAAGCTCTTGATTATTTGTGATCATTAATGATAACGTGTCACACTTCACATCGGCAAAGAAGTTAACCATGTGTCCTTTTTAAATCTCAAATTGGATAATTACTCTTTATATTCCCTCTGTTTGCCTAAGCCCAGATCTTTATACTCCTGTATGCACAAGCATGGATATTAAGGTACACTGGCATAGACAATTTCCGTGACCAAATGTAAGAGCTGGAGTTTTGACTGCACAGTTGCTGTCACTGGGATGCAATCACTCTTTATTTTTACAGACACGTTTTATGAAAACCAGTCACATACAGCATACTGATTTGTAGTGATGCTTTGTGCTGTTTTAACAGCTGCTGCCTTTCACCCCAGATGCTGTAGTCTGTTTAAGGTGTGCAGCTCATGCAGGACTTTGCAGTACCACTGACCAAGACACCATGTGTACAAACACAGTAATTCAGGATGGTTTATGGTCTGGAGTCACTGCCTTGCACAAGTTGCTTTACAGTACAATGTGACAGTCACGTAATCCCATTCCAGGGAAGATAGGAGATAGATAAGTAATTAAAACAAAAGCACCTCTTTTTTTTTTTCCTTCTTTCCCCTCCCCTCTCTGTAGTACATTTGACTAATCTGCTTCTGGCTGTGGGAGAAAGGCAGCAATTTTCACACCAATATCCCTTAAAAGGTGAGGCCTGAAGCTGCCTTGGGTTGAGTTATACAAGGCAAGAGCAGGTGATACTCATGCCATTGCCAGCCCTGTGACTTCTGCCAGCAGCAGGTAACTGGGAAGTATGACATGTTCTCCTTAGGATGCCTGACAGTGACAGTTGCTCAGTAAGTATGTTGAAACAGCGTATTCCCTGGGAGAACTGGCCATTCCCACTCTTCAGTTTGCCACAGCTAAAATTTCTTGTGTGCCAGTTGGCTTCTGCCCTCCTCAAGAACAGGGCTTGGTAGCACCTTGAATTGCTCTAACACTCCACTGCGCAGTGTTGGATGGATTTTCCACCACAGCAGTTCACAGCCTAAGTTTCTTCAGGCAGAAGCTAGTGGAAGTGATTAATGAATTGGGCTTTGTGCATGCAAAAATCAGGTTCTGGAGACAAATCCTGTCACTTGCCCTTTCAGAAGGAAAGGCCTAGCAGTTTTGTGCACAACATCCTTAGCTCATAAATAAAAATACCGTGTGCAAAAAACCACAGTAATCCTTCAAAGCTGTGTGATAAACTAAACTGCAGCCAGCCAGTATGTAAGCAATAAATAAATATGCATTGTATTCAGTAATATACCTCTGCTTGATGCAATGCCCTACAGCTTCCTATGTAACAGTGCAGACAAGTCAATGTAATGTACTTTGGTCCTGCAGCCAAAGGACTAGAACTCTGCCCAGTGTACAGCAAAAGGAGAAAGATGAGATCAATTTGAGTGTGTGTTCTGCTGTAGGATATGTAAAGGCAGTTGGGGACACCATTAATTTTAAGCATTACGCAGTACAACTCCGATGGAAATGAAGGCACTCTATGCTTCAGCATAGAGAAAATTAAGGTAATTACTATATCCTTTCTGAAACCATAGGGAGGTTTTTTGAAGTCACTGGGGCCTGTTTTTTAACTTTAGGACTTATTTTAAAGCGATAAGTGGCAAGCGTCTTGTATGTGAGTCTGTTTGAATTTATGATGATTCAAATGTTAATTTCCAGACAGGAAGCTGCCTTTACAGCTCTGCTTTTGGGGCATGTCTGAAAGGGATCAGGTTTCCATTGCCGTGCAGATACAGCCAGAATCTCCCAGGAATGGTTTTTCCTAGATTATGGATCAGATAATGGAGAAATCCTGAGAAAAACATATTTCATGAGACTTCTACGGTTAATAAGGTTGATATCTGGATTTGGTGTCACCAAATTCAAAGCCAGTATTAGACCTGACTTAACCTTGAAATGGGAACTTACACCAAATGTAAACCTGGGATGACTAGGCCGTTTTTGTCACAAATGATATAATTTTCCCCAAAGCATCATTTCTACTGAATGCTTCTCGCTTTAGGAGTAAAAGCTTAGTTTGAAAATTAAGAGTTTAAACTAGCTTCTTTCCATATTAGTAGGCATTACTGTTAACCACATGCGACATTCAGTATATATACACTATGTAAAGTTGTCTGCAAATGTAATTTTGCTACATGATACATTACACCACTAACATCTATATTGGGGAGTACAAATGAAGCACAACTTAATATGTGTGTCATTCTAATGAAAAGAACAAGAATCATTTTACCAGAAAATTGGTTTCATCTGGATTTGTAATAGAATAGTAGTAAGTTCATTGAACTCAAGCGTAGTTCCAGAATAATATTAGTGATGTTTCAATCAAAAAATTAATTCAAGGTCTTAGCAACAAAATAATTGCTGAGATTAAGGAATATGTATAGCCTGCTTATCTTTCTATCATAACTGGGATGCCAGGTGCATGATTTCCTAAAACTCTGTGTATGCTTTCAGCTTTTCTTATAGAAGCTTTAGAGAAATAAACTATATAAATGTTTCATTATATGCTGTTCAATGGGATTTTCAGTCTTTCTTAACCCCCCTTTTTTATATTTCCATTTTTGTATATACTGTTACATTCTAATGCTATGATGTGCACTATATGGAAGTGTTTAAGATAATCCTTTAGGGTCCTATTCATAGAACAAGTTATTTGGGCCATTTCCCCATAAATTTCACATTCTTATGTGCCAAAAAGTCACTTATACATTTGCCAGAGTGACTCTTCTACAGTAAGAAGAAATGCTGTGTTGTAACAGATTTGCCCATCTTTAATTCCATTATAAACTTTTATTATATGCAGATAATGCTCACACTTGTTCAACAAATTCACCAGATTATTGTTCCAGTATCCACTTCTTAACCAGCTCATTTATCCCATTCAGAAAATCTTGGCTGAACTGTTTCTGCTTTAGCCCTATAATATTTCACCTTGAATTGTATCGTTTCTCTCCTAATCTATTAATTTATTTTATATTTATAATGGTGATGCACCATATGGCTCTTGTGGTTAGGGCTTCTAGCTCAGGTGTCTTGATTTTACAAAGAAGTGGCCTGAAAACTGTAGGAAAAACACAGAATCTGAAGCTAATTTCAAAAAGAAAACAAAACAATGACTTCATCATTTTTGGCTAGGTTTCAACAAAATGAGATTCAAAGAATAAAACTAGACAAAGGGCTAGACTTTCTTTGGTGTCATCATTTTTACTGGGAATTTTCTTGCCTTCTCTTTTGTGCTTTTTTCAGTGGAGTAATTGTTGGCAGGAGTCACAGGGTCTGATGCAACCTTCATGTTTTGTACATGAACATTGCCTACAAAGATACAGATTTCCCAGGTTAGCTTTGTTTTCAAAGGCTAAGATTGCTCACTGCCAAAACTAAAATGATGCATTTCAAAAGCAGCCAGCCTTTGAATGCAGTAGTTTTTAATCATCTGTCACAAAAAGAATGGGAATACATATATATATATATATATGTATTTTTAACCTGCATGGTAGTCATGTCTAAAGCATCTTTTTCTGTTCTGTCTGTCTAATAATATGTTCATCAGTCATGTCATAAATACATTTCATTCCACACAAGATCTGGATGTGATTATTTTGTCAACATTTTCATGTATTAGACCTCATAGATATGTCTTCAGCTCCTTATGTAGTGCATGAACCTACGAGCGGCCTGGCTGTGGCTCAGTGGATTGAGTGTAAAACAAAAGCTCTTGCTGAAATTAGGAATTCTGAGAAATCCTGCAATTAGGAGGTAAAATATTTAACACACGAGAAAAAATGTGGAATATTGAGAGGGAAGATGGAATGGTGGAATGAATTGATGTCTGAAATAGGCTAAAGCTGAAAAGACAGACAAACAGGATGTGGACTGGGACCTGTGTATAATTGTTCAACAGTGTGGCCTTGCCCGCTTCCTGAACATGCTCCACCCTTGCCTACTGCTCCTGAATCCCCCGACTTTGTTTTTTTTCATCTCCCTGTCACTTTTCCACCACTAATGGAATTAACCTGAAGTTTACGAGTCCTCCTGTTGTCTTGATTACATTCCTTTCTGTGCTTAGTAGTTTTATTCTGTTTAGATTATAAACTCCTTTCTTTATACAAATATGCATTGTTCCCAGGAAAGCAGCAATCTGAACTTGGTTGCCATCCAAATGCTGATATAATGCAAATGATGATAATTTCAGGCCTCTGATATTCCTTTGTGATGCTCTTTTTATGCTCCTGCTTTTGAACACAGCTCAAAAATAACGCAGGTGGAACTGGCATGCAAATGGAGCTGCCAGCACAACATTGTGTTCTTTGAAGATGCCAGAACAGAATGGGGAGATGAGAATTCACTTGCTCTCAAACAGCCAGGAAGCGAGTGGAAGGAGCTGCATTGTGTTGAATCAATGAGAAACATACAGTAACCACGGATTGTCGTCCTGACATTGTGATGTTTGTGTCTTGGCATTGCATCAACACAGAGCAATAATGAATTGTAACAACAGCCTGTCAAACCTCAGCCTAAGGCCATCACTCTGCCTGTTTTACAGATAGCTCTCATTCTTTGTGATGAAAATGTAGCTGTGCATGGCTGAATAACACTACTCGAAATATTTCTTCTAACTTTACCTGAATCTAACTTCCACTTATTATTTTTATCCTTAGCTGCTCCTCTATTTGCAACGGTGGAAGGGAACCATATGGTATCCATATGAACTCTGAAGTCCTCTCTGCTTTTTAGACTTGCTATTGTGGAAAATGAGAGGTGACAGATAAGTCAGAGCCAAATTCTGCTCTCATTTACACCAGTGCAAACGTGGTGAATTTCTCAGGAGTGACACTGCAGTAAATAAGGGTGGTTTCTAACAGTGTGTGCTTGATGTTTTTAGAAGCTCTCACTTGTGGGATTTTTCAGAGGTAAAACTCTCAAAGAATTACAGTAGCTGTAATTTCTCCTTGTCTTACTCCATCATTTTCCAGTTTAAAAGAATATATGTCTCAAACTAGAATTATCCCAGATTGATGCTAATACATTTTGTATTCTTTTTATTCTGAGTTATTCTCACTATAAGGTGTAGTATTGAACAGAGTTCAGAAGTATTGCTGGAAATGCTCATTTAATTGTTCTGTGCTCGGTTTACAACCCCCCATGTTGAACAGTAGAGAGAATACTGATTTTAGAAGGTATTTTGTGCAGTTTACAAATAAAACAGAGGCATTTATAGATTAATGTTTCCTATGGTGAAATATATCTAAGGCACTGACAAAATATTAACCTCATGTAGTGCCAGCACATCCAGATTCATATGAGCAAATGGTGTCAGGACAGTATTATTAAGGGCATGGGACTAGAATTTGAACCTTTCTTGTATATGTTTCAATCTCCAGTACTGTGTAAATGTGCTTACTATTTCCTTAGCTTTTTTCAGGGAAGGCTCAGTTCACTGATAAGGTTGAAGCTGGGTTCAGGATTAGTATTGTTAACTAATACTTAGTAATAAGTTCCATGAGTTCAGCTGACACATCACAATCTTTCAGTCATATATCCAATGAAAACAAAACTTTGTTAAAAATCAGCCTCACATCTGGCTTATATGTGCAGTTGGAATTCTTGGAAGAATGTCCTTGCAGTCTGGTGTATGGACTGTTAGACACTGGACGTACTTTGAAATGCAGTCTTTAGTCAGAAATTGTTGACACGCTAACTCCTTTGTCGGTACTTTACCGAAGTTAGATTTGCATAAATCAGCATTCATCTCCGTTCCTGTCACCATAGTTTAATGTTCACATCATTGTTTGGGTGCAATGCTTTATGTAGCAAAAAATATTTCAGAATGTTTTCTTTCAAACAGTTCTCATATTTGGCTTTCAGCTCTATATGCAGAGTCTCTGCATGGGAGGAGGTACGGAACTGTCTCATTAGAACTGGAACAGTATAATCAATAGTTATCAAGTTGAAGTATATTTTATTTCACCAAAGTAAGCCTTACTGCTTCTGTGAGGTGAAGGTGTTTTGTAATTAGACTAAATACTGAAAGTTCTGGTGTCTCCTCCTAAAGCTCTTGTCCCCTTTCTGAGCAATACTGAACAATTAATTAGATAACTTTTTATTTCTTCATGTATAAGTAGCAATAATATCTCTTTCATTATTATTCTGACATATGAATTGATAAGTGAGTGCAGACTGCTCAGAAATCCTTAAGTGGAAAAAACTATTGAAAAGAGATACATTAAACGTCACACATCTCATTATAATAGCTTAAAACATATAGATTCCTTAGGAGCTAATTCTTTTTACAGAACCAGACTTTAAATGTACCACATAGCATCATAAAAAGTAGCATTTTTAATTATCCTCTCATATTAGTTATGTTATTACTGGAATATGCGTGATGTTCTGTTACTTGCACTGCAAGCAATGGATTAAGCAACATAAATTGTTTTAATGCACACAATAAAACTTTGCAATATGGCATATTTGTCATAGCAGGTCAGTTCTTGAAGCAAACCTCCCTGAACAGATTCTGTGTAATTCATCAGACAGCTTCATTGCGAATGCAAAGCATTCCCTACTCAAAAAAATATTCCCTTTGGTTTGTTTTTAGGACTGCCCTTCAGATGTCGGTGACTTTAGAGCCCAGCAGTGTTCAGCCTACAATGACGTCAAATACCAGGGACATTTTTATGAGTGGATCCCTGTGTATAATGATCCTACTGCACCCTGTGCCCTGAAATGTCAAGCTCTGGGGAAGAACTTGATTGTGGAACTTGCCCCAAAAGTTCTAGATGGTACTCGTTGCAATATTGAATCTTTGGATATGTGCATCAGCGGAATATGCCAGGTATGTTCGTAGTATTAATCTAATCGTGACCTTTGCTGTGAGACACTTTGCACATTAAGTGAGCACTTCTTGGTTGTTTTCATCACCTTGTATCAGTTTACTTCAGATGTATCTGCAAGTACTGCCAGATAGATTGCAGATAACATACTTTTGCACACAGAAGCTCCTGGCTGCTTAGCCACTGATGTTTTTATATGTGAATAAAAGGTCAATAACATTCACTCACACTTCTATTTAGACATGTAAAAAATAATGAAACTAGTTATACTAGATATAGCTTTCTAACCTCTAGCATGTCTGTCAAGGTGTGATGAAATTGCATAGCTTTCCATTTCATTTTACTCCTCCTCTGAGTCTTGTATCATATGAACACCGCTGAGGAGAAAATTTGATGATTTATGGGATCCAGCCCAGACAGAATGGCAGGTGTGAGTGTGTACGTCTGTCTTGTTGTATAGGTGAATCAATATACATTGTGATTGAATGAATTGATCGCCAATATGTTTTTACTGGGAGTCTACATTTCCAGATATATTTATTATCATTGTTTATTAGACTATCAGCTTTAGATGGTTTAAAAATGGAGAGTTATATTTAAGGCTTGCCAACTTTTTATTAGCAAAGAAATATTGCAGTCCTAAATTTTATGAACAGAACAATTTTGTGTAGGATGGATATGTTATTGCAATTAGTTTTCTTTCTCTGCAAGTGGTTGTTGCTCTGTTAAATGCCCAACGTGTGTGCAACTCAAAAATGCAGGATATGGCCCAGTGAGCAAAATAGTTCCATTATAGGGGAAAATTTGACACATTTGGCAGAAGACTGGTGCACGGATTACAGCAACATTAATATATGATCTGGAGTTTGCTGTGGGTTATATGTCACTTCTATGTATACTGCAGTTCCAATACCAGTCATGCCAACACACAATGCATCTGCTGCCTCTGAAATAGAAGAAGAATTCCTTGCAGTTTTCCTCTTTGAGGGACTGCATTTGTCAATAGCACTTCACAGTGGTATCCAACAGGGTTCATTACCCTGCACATTTAAAATAGGATATACCTCTATAAACTCTGGAAGCACTTGCCAATATATTTCTTTTGCAATATTTGTAGAGATGTCTCCTACTACAAGCTTTCACCTTGGAGGATGACAAAGCCTTTTGTAGGTGGCAAGTCTACAGCAACCATTGCTCTTTGTGTCCATGCTGAATGTGAAGGAGCTCTGAGTTTTTCAGAGCCCTGTGAGACTCTTGCTCAGAGTGTTGTGAGGTTTCCAATGTTTCCCACAGTGACCTCAAATATCTACCATCTTTAATATATAGCATAAAATTCATATAGAATAGACCCAATTTTGTGTAGAACTGTTCAAAGAGAGATTTAAAAGTGCTGCCTTCAAGGTTTCTTGTTAGTATTTTGCAGTATTATATTTATCTGACATCAAATGCTTGGAGAGTTGAATAATGCTTTTAAAAAATAAACAAGGCGGTGGCAGAAGAAATTAATCATTCCATAAGCAGGCAGTTGGAACTCTTTTACCCTGTTAATGAGAATTGATTGCTTTTCTCCCTCTCTTCCATTTTCTTTTTTCCCATTAATTCTTTAATTCTAAAAAAACATTTTCTATGTGAAAGAACGTTGTCAAGAATTAAAAAAACACTAAACAACAAAAATAAAAACAAAATAATCATCCACCATGTTTAGGAAGTATCCTGTGTTATGACTTAGGCAATGTAATTAATTTATAACTCAACTTTATAAGCTGTTAGATGCTTTCACTTTATTTCTTTTAAGTCACTGGCTATTGCCAAGGTATTTTTGTACAAATGGAAAATTTCTCCTTTTTAAACTTTTTATTTGATAACTTAGTATTGGATACTTTTATTGAGGTAAAAATGAGTCTGTGTTCATTTGAATAAACTTTTTGTCTTTGTGGACTGCTTTGCAGCAGAATGGAAGGGTTGGTTACTTGTGAAAGGGGCTGTGGGAAGTGGGGACTTCCTCAAAAACCCACACCGAGCTTTGATGCTACTCCTGTTCAAGCAGGAAAAGAAAACAAATTGACATCTAATCTTTCCTGGAAAAATATGGTTATTTAGTCAACTGTTGTTAAGAGACAGACAACGAAATTGTGATTCTCTACAATTGTTGCTCTAAGATCAGTCTGTTGGGTTCTGACATATACTTGGCACAGCCTGCAAATAACTTGGCTAGTGTTTTTACAGTTAACTCATCTAAACAAACATGTCATACTGCTGATGTGGATATCTTTGCTTTTATGCCTGCGAGCACCAAGGAGTTAGTACAAGGAGACTGGCTTGCCTGCGTCCCTTCCCAGCTGCTGCTGGTTTTTCTCATTTATTGTCTCAAAGTTGGCAGGTTTTGTAAGATTTCAGCTTCCCCTCCTCCTCTCAACAGGATTTCACTTTCATCTGTTTTCTCATTCTTGCAAGGTAGGGCTGCATCACTAACTCTGCCTCTTGCATTCCTGTTCAAACTCTCCTTGGCAGCACACGAATTTACAAGGTTGGTGAGTTCCTGTTATCCCGCTTCAGTTCTGATTCTTTGCACTTCCCTTAACCAGCAGAATCAAGCTAAATAACATTGTCAAAGAAAAATGAGAGACAACAGAACTGCTCTCTGGGTAGGAGCTTTGAGGCTTAAGGGAAAGTAAAATCTGAAGGTAGTAGAGCAGGGAAATGTTTACTGGGAAAGTTAATAAGATATTTTGGGGTTGCTTGAGGCTTAACTCAGCCAAACCATTTCATCATGTTTTACTCTGCTACTGCCATGCTTCTGTTACCAAAGCAAATATCTGGGGCTGTTGTGTTAAATGGGGACAGGTCAAAACTTCACTGTTGGGAGGATTTTCGCACTTCTGCTGTTTTTTTCTAGTTTCTGCACAACTCCCAACACATTTTTTCAAATAATATATTCCTGCTGTGCCCATCTGGATGTGGGTGGAGACTTCTAAAAACATCTGCACGTCAGAAACATGCGTGGGTAACATTTTACCCAGTTACTCTGACTGCTTTGGGGCACTGCCTCCTCCTGGTTTTTTGTTTTTAATTCAGGCAGACCTGCTTTTCTCTACCAGAATAGAGAACAGGATGTTGTTTGTGTCAGTACCTGAAATGGTTGCAGTGATATTTTTCCTAATATGGAGTAACGTGCTTGGGTAATAAATATCACCCCAAAAAATCTGGACTCCCAAGGAGCAACCTGAGTAGTTCTGTCCTAGGCTGTCACGATTAGGTCAAAGATGATGTAAATCCTGTGGTGAACTTTCCATTAAGTGTCAGCAAGTTGTTTGTGTTCCAAAAAAGGCAGACACTACACTATGCTTCCAGCATATGGCATAAATTTAGCTGACATGAGAAAACATCCCATATGTCAAGTGGAGTGCCATCAACTTCTGTCATGCTAATTCTTTTCTGTCACATGTCATGATATGACAAGTAGGTATCTCTCTCACCACAAAAGCACTCTTAACACTTGATGTAAGTATCTGATGGAGTTTTTATTGAAAACAGTTTCTGTAAGCTTTTGGAAGACCATTGCACTTTTTTTTTTTCTTAATGAGTTTTGCTCATGCTTAAAAATTAAAATTTTATCAGATTGTTAAGTTCTCCTGAATCTTGACTCCTTCTCTGTTGGGAGTTGCTTTCTCAAAGTGCTTGCTTAAGGTGTTTTTGTATACTTTCCCTCTTGGTTCCTGTAAGTACATCTCTGCTGTAAAAAGGTTAATGGACTGCCCAAGATACACAGGTTTGGTGTTCAGATACTTAGAAATGAAAATTTCCTTTCCATCCAGTGTTACTGCAGACATAAATCTGCATTTCTCACACATTAGAGCACTTAATTCTTACATAGCATTTTGAAGAGCACCTTTTTTTTTATATATTCAACATTTACAAACCTTTTTAATATTTAAAAATAAATTTATAAATGCCCACATTCCCTTTCTTCCTTTTTTTGGTCTTCAAATGTCAAGTAACTTATAGGAAGAATTGATTTTGAGGTAGCTCTGTGTTAAGTCAGCCTTTATAAGCACCATGGCATTTTTTTCTGGGTACCATTAATTAGCGAATGCTCCGAGTAAAGTACATTTGAGAGCATGGAGGAATCCCTGTGTAGAGACCTCTGTCTGTATATTACTGCAGGAACTGGAGTTGGCAAGCTTGACTTTATCCAGAGGGATGGTGGGAGTTACTATTGTATATCCAACAAATCTTTTTGGTTTGCAGAGCTATATATCAGAATCTTCATATGACTGCATAGATGTGATGTGTCATAAAGCTGGAGAGCAGGGAGCTCCAGCTGCAATTCAGCTGGGAAATGTTGGTGGCTCTCCAGAGGCTCCACAGAAGGATGGGGCTGTGTTGAGCACAGGTTGCCATACCCTAGGTAATCTGACAGTATCACCTTCCATAGCCTCAGTGGGTTGCTTTCCTTGCCAGACAGAGACTCTCCACACTGCCCAAGTCAGCATATCACGTAGCTACCCTCTAAGAGCTGCACTTGCACCACTTTTAATGTCACAGTCCACCTTGGTATAGTGGTTCCCTTGCAATGATGTGTTAGCAACTCAGAGACATGCTTTTACTGCAGGTAATAACAGGATACTCTCAGACACCAAAACGGTCTCTTGGAATCACTTGTTTTTATTTTGCAACTTCCCAGTGCTGCTAGGAACTGATGTGTCCTTTCAGATCTTGTCTTATTCTCCCTCCTACTGTTTCTTATGGAGAAATACTCCCTAGAGGGATTTCTTGCTGTCTAAGTTTATCCCTTCTTGTCAGATAAGTAGTGGATTTTTTCTGTTCTCCAGTTTCTTATCTATATTTCTTTTTCCCTAAGTGATTCTGTCTGCCAAGTTTTGTTTCATTTTAGGGAGCTTTGTACAAATGCAATTTTACTACCCAGTTGAGCAAGGTCCTAAAGCATGTGAGCAGTGATAGTAGAAAAACTCATGACTTCAGTGTCATTTTGAATAAGAGCCTTGGTAACCTTCAGATCCCCCAGTGCTAACTTCACCTTCATACACCAAGGCACACTTGACTGGACCCAGGCAGAAAAGCAACAAAGTCGTCTGATTCCATATTTGATTTCTTTTTTGAAAGCATTCTTACAGACAGGAAGCCAGAAGGGAGTTTGTGTCCTATCCATTGGGTGTGTGCATCAAATGGAAACCATGTGGGAAAGGGGACTTGCTCCCATGCTGGGTGGTCCTCTAATCTCTTAGCTGCTCTAGCGTGTGACAGATCCTATAGTAAGAGTTAAGTATTTTGGAACCCTTTTGTTTTACTTGATAGAAGTGGATTTACAGAAGTGAGGAACACTCTTTAGCCTCTTGCCTTCAGATATAAAATGTTTGCAACAATAGACTTTTTAGGAGCCTTTTAGTATGCAGTGAATTTTACACATTGTTTTTTATCTTCTGGGTTTTTTATTGCTTTATATTGTTTTCCTCTGTATGCATGGCCGGGGAATTTGAACATCATGATGTGTTCATCATTCTAATTTATTTTATCTCTCTGATGTTTGCATTTTGTCACATTTTGCCTTTACTCCCTGCTTTCTCATCAATGAAAACTGAAAATCCTTACATAGAGGAAATTTTCTTGTTCCCGCTGCCGCCGACACCCGTTCAGCTTGGCAGCTGGGACTGCTGCTTTGTTTGCTGAGAAGCGATGGGCTGGGATGTTCTCTGTTGATCAGAGTGCATACTCCAGGTTGCTAAAGAGGCTGAATTCTGTTTATTAACATATGCTGAAGCCCGTGTCAGCTTGTCTGGCTGCTGACCTGCACGGGCTCTGTTGCAGAGATGTGAGAACCTGTGCCACAATCAGGCCTTTGTTAGGCCGAGCTTAGACATAACTGAAGTTATGAGACAAGACCATGTGAGGAAAAAATAATGTCTCAGACCAACTTAAATCTTCAATGAAGATAAACCAGAGTTTGAAAGTGGGGTTTGCAAGTTAATATTCCACACTACCACTTTAAAGAGTAATAAAAAAAAAAAGTAAGTGACTGACTTGGAGGGATATTCTGATATCTCTCCCTCTGCTTGTTGGAATCAATTAATTGTAGATATCGAATGTGGGGAAGAGATAGTGGGAGTTTTTTCTTTATATGCTCTCCAGAGACATATTTTATCTGTGTAGAAATAAAGGACAAACTGAAATTATCACAAAGCAAAGGATGGGATCAGAGATTGCAAAGTAAATTAATAGATGGGCTTTGAATGACAGCAGGGCTTTGCAGAAAGGCAGAGACACACGGAAAATAATGACTAAAAGTTGGATTTTCACATGACAGGTTTTATACTCAAGTTTTTATAACCATAAATTCCCAGAGCCATATTTAAAATTATTTGTTGTGTGGATGCAGCCATTCCTAACATCTGGCTGTACTGTGATTCTGTGCTGTACAAGTAGAGCAGGAGAAATTGCAGCAAATAGCTGACAGTGATGTAGTAGGATCTGTATACTGTGACTGTGCAATAAAATAGAATTTTAATTTCTCTGAGTTTTGAATTTTGTGGTGTGCCTGTGTTTGTAGAAATAGAAACCCTTTTTCTCTGACCAAGACCCTGAGATTTAGAATTTTCCCTATTGAGAGTGATCCTAATAAACTGCAACAGAGATTTATATTTTTGAGCATGTGAGGATTTTTCACTGCTTTCTTCCTTTGCTAGTAAATGTTTGAAATAAAACATGTGTCCTTTCTTAGTCAAGTCAAAGAGTTGGCAAAGATATTTTGACCAGAAATAATTCTAAGGTTATCTTGTATTTTGTGTAATGCTGGTGACCTTTAAAAGTATGTAGATGTTTTTGTCCCATTTTTATCTTTGTTCTGATTGCTTGTAAGACTGAAATAAATAGTTTGGTTATAATAATGCAAGTATGCAAGTATCATGGTAGCAGGGAAGTCACATCACTTCATGGGATCTGTTTGGTGTAATAGTCTACTTTCATTCTGTAAATTTCATATCGAACAAATTTCATGGGTATTGAAAACCCAATTGCACATTGTCCACAAAGTCCTTGCCATCCTTCAGGAACTGCTGATAATTGAGAGTATATATCAATCAAAACCTGATAGGTTTAAGTAGAAAATGATACAATATTTAACAAGTACATTGCTGAATATTTAAATGCTCTGTCTGCTAAAGAGCGTAGTATGAGACACGCTAGGTAAAGAAAGAATGGCACTACCGAATATTCAGTCTTAATGTTTCATAGAATTTATATGTGTCACAAATAAAAACAGCAGCAATTTATTCTATTGTTGTGACTTCTATTAGGAGAACTCCTTATGTTTGTTTTTTTTCTGGCTGTACCTCTTGCTCCAGAGGACATTAATAAGAGGGGAACCTTATTACATATTGTATATCATTGTGTATGCCTGTATATAATTTATAATTGGCAACTCACCTCTGTTCTGTGTTCCACAAAAAATGGTGGCGTGCCTGTTTCAAAAAGAGTGCCTGCAGTGGGAGGTGAGTGAACAGCAGAGTCAAGGAGGTCTAAAGCATTGGTCTAACAAGAAAAAGTCAAAATTTCAAAACCTGATTCTGCATCAAGCTTGGAATTGGCAGTTCTAGTCCATGGGTTTGTTGGGTGTTTTTTTGTTTATTAAGAGAAGACTCTGAAGGGGGTTTTGGATTTGCTGGGTTTTTCACTACAGTGGGTGATATATCTATAAAAATATATTTTGTTTGTTTGTTTTGGAATTTAGATCTGCAACACCTTGCAGCCCTGTCCATTTTCTCATCAGTTAATTATAAATATCTCTTTAAGAAAGGAAGATCCTTGAATCTAACAGATTTCGACCTTCACAAATCATAATGAACATGCTACATTAATTTCTTTGCTAAAGTCTAATTCTTGATCTGAAACCCAAGTGAAACCCTGCTAAAGAAGACCTATAACCTTACTAAAGAAACAGCTGTGGGAGCTTCTGAGTGATATTTGGATTCATATTTGCAAAAATATTTATGACGTTGCATAGTCACCTCTAAAATATCAGCAGCAATTTCATTTTTCTCTTTCATCTGTATTACTATATTTTATACCCTGACCTTTTGCTCTTCCTTTGCCTTTCTGAACCTACATGAACTATTCTAAGCATGCTTCAAAATATTTAACACCCCTCAGTGTTGTCTTTCACAATAGCACCAGCATAGTAACATTCTTGAAGCAGATGAGCATTTCTGTTCACTGCTTATCAAGTGCATGTGAAAAAAACAGTGTTATTCTTTTTCATATTTATGGTGGGGTTTTTTCTCTGTTCTATTCATATTCAGGTTCTGCCCTAAAATAGTAATGGATCAGACACCAGTTTCTGAAAATAATCCCACCATATCCAAAATTGCAGATAACCCATCATGGCTGAATTATGAAATGCACAAAGTACACATTTTGTCAATACCTTTTTAATATTAAATTTCAATTTATTGTTCATTTTGTTACATATTGGTCAGTATTCTCCCTGCTGTCTGAGGAGCTCACTTACAATCTAGTCATTACAGTACTTGTATCATTATTTTGAATGATGGTATTTGATTGCAGATTTCTTGATGGTCCCAATCCTTCCATTACAGTTTGTATTATCACTTGTTTCATTTACGCAGCCTATGTTAAAATCACCTAATATAATTATTTCTGACTATGCCCTAAAAGCCTGCAGATGTTTTCCCAATCTGCCTGTAATATTTATAGCTGATCCCTTTGCTCTGTAAACAACAAGCAATGTGGGGTAAATTAACCCTAACAAATGCCTTAATCATGAAAATCATCAGGCCTCTTTGGCTTGCTGAGATGGTGTATGAGGTGAGGAAGGCTGTTGACATGGACAATTTTCTTCTTGCTGCAGCTGTGCCTGCAAAGACATATTTATTCCCTTTTAAAAGATTTCATCAAACTGTGTTTTTCTAATAATTAGTGGCTAAAATGTGCACACCCTAAATTCATAATGCTCAGTGTCATAATGCTATGTGTTCAAGTTCTGATTTCCAAAGTTTTACCTTGCCACCTTGGTCACCTCTTGGTGAGATCCACAGTTGCCCAAATTCTCAGAGAAATACTGCTTCCTATCACCATTTTACAAACAGATAAAAAAGGCTAATTCTGTTACTAATTAAAATTATTTTATAAATTGTGTTCCCAGAAATCATTCCTTGCCAGTCATATCCATAACAGTTGATATAAAAGTAGCCTTGGAAGGAAGTCCACAGAGGGTGATTGCATCTAGTTGAACATACCAACTTTGCTGGCAGGGGAGCCATAAGCTTTTCCCACATCCAAGTTCCTTGCAGCTAGCTGTCCTATTTCATTTCTGTGGCATTTGAGTTATTAAAAAATAAGCAATAATGCTATAAGAAACTGTCTTCTAAAGCGTGCTGCTGTGCTGATTATCTTTTTTCTTATACACCATGTGGAACACAGTAATGCCTTGTGTTTGCACAGTTGTATAATTTGGGTTATTTGCAATGAACATTTGCTTTCATAGTGACTGTGTGTATTAGCTCAGTATTTATATTTATTATTATCATGTTGGGCTTTAATGGGCTGGTCTTGGAAGTACTCTGCTTGCTCAATACCCACCTCTCACCAAATACTTGCAGGATCTGTAGTCCACAAATACATAACAGCTTCAGTTATTAAAAATAACCATTTCTCACACAGAGTAAGCAGCTTAATGTGCAGCTTAATTTTTCCTTTGAGAAATAATTGGTGAGGGAGTAAACAGATTCTTAATATTTAGCAAATGAGATTACACTACGAAATGGAAAAGTGTTTGTGAGATCTGAGATTACACTTGCAGGAAGTTCTAACAATTTACCTCCATGTGTTCATAGTATCCTTATGTGAATAAGAGCAGGAGAAGCAGTGGAGAGCAATAAATACTTTAAAAGTCTACCTGAGAGAAATATAGACTCTCTCAACTACTGGTATGGTCTCCGTCATTGCCCCATCTGAATGTTTTGGAATCTTTAGGAGATTTATTCTTCCAACATCTCTGTGAAGTGGGGAATTGCAGTTACACCCTTTTCACAGATTGGAAGTGAAAAGTGCAGGAAGTTTTCAAAGGTCAAAAACAAAGTCTGTTGTAGAGCTGGGAATTGAAAGTTGTCAAGTCTAAAGCCAAGTGTTGAGTCCTGTATATTTATATCCCTTGAAATTTTATCTGCTTTCTGATTCACACAGTGGCCCAGTCAGTTTCTCTTTCTGAAACATGGTGATTTCATTCATTTCCCAATGATAATTGATGACAAAATGGGAAGAGAAGCTTGTTTAGAGTAATTTGTTTACAGTCTTATTCTTATTGTTATTTTCTGGATGCTAATGATGAGCCCAGAGCTAACGTTAAAAACATCTTCCAGCGAAAACATTTTAATCCAATCCATGTACAAGGCATGAAGATCCCTTTCAGGTGCACGAATAAAACAATTTCCTGCTGCTAATGTAGAATTCTGTGGTAAATCTGAACCCCTTAGTAAAAAGATACTGTTCAGTGCTGCATGTGTCTCAACTAAAGTATCATAAATTGTCCTTCATAACACCCTCCTGTTAAGAGATTGTAGAATGGAAGGAATTGGGAAAATAAGAGAAAGGGGCAGGAGTGGGAGGTGGGGCTGCTTTGCTGTCTTTTTTTATAGACACGTGGAACTTCAAGATTACATTTCTCCATGTTTGGCAGCGGATGCACATGATTTGTGTGGTGTGTGTGTCTGGGTGTGTGTGTTAACTCGGACTGGAAGACCCAGCCCTGCCTTTTACGTGCAAACCCAATCCTCACTTCTCCAAGGGGATCGTGTGTCAGGTTTGGCACAGCACAGATGCAGTGGATCTTGGCAGCAAAGACTGCCCAGTGCAAGCACTTTTATATAGGAAGAGAAGTGTGCTGGCCAATTTCAGAATTCTAGCACTGCTTCTAACTCTGAATTTCCAGAGTGCTTTCTGTCCGCTTGTCAGTTTGGAGTTTGATTAAATAGATATGACTGTGATGAATTAGCTGCGCTTCTCAATGATGTGTGGGTATAAAAGACATATAGGCTGACTTGAGAAAACTTCAAGCTGCAGATTAGCTTCTTACCACATTTCTCAGCATTTGGTACTCCCCAAAAATTTCTTCTATGACATGGTGAAGGGTAAGATAGGTGAGCCCAAATATTTCTCACTCTTTTCACCCTTTTCTGTTCTTTTGTTCCCATTCTCACTTCTATGCTTCTTGTAGGATGACTGTTGTGGAGAAAAATAAAAATCCTGAAAAATGTTTTCACCATACTTTGGAGAGTCTGCAGTTGACAGTTTCAAACTTTGCTTTTGGAATTTTTTGGCAGTGTTTAAGTTTGGGTGTTTTTGTAATAATCATTGGAAAGTTTTATAGATTGGCTCTCATGTTCAGACACCAAAAAAAATCAATAGGTGGTGAGAACTGAATCATCCAAGTTTTTTTAAAAACCTGGTTAGCAAATATATGTGATTGCCATTGGTGTAAATAGCAAATAGGAGATGTACACAAATGCTGGTTAAAATTTGAATGGCCCAGACACTTGGGTGTGAGCACTGCCCACAGCTGCTTGTCTGTGAGGCTGAAGGCTGAGTGCTTTCTAAATATTTTACTTGGGTTATTTCATTTTGGACATAATTAAAGAGGTGATTAAAAAACATATTGTAAATAACATAGTTGTCTTTTGAGTTGGAAAGAATGACATTCAACAGTATGTATTCACATAAATAGTGGGAAGCAGAGTCCTGTATTTCCCGTGCTTGAATAGCTTAATATAGCCCTTGTTGTGGTTCATTGCTCAAATAACGGCAATGACAGTGTGCTTCTGAAATCCCAAATAGCAAGAGATGCTTTGATAAAATGAGGCCAGCTCATAAAATCAAAAGTATAATATAATAAATAAAATACCAGAAACCTGAGCATGTCTACTACAGCTTTGCCCTCCTTCTGACTGTGGTGTTGGTGTTGGCAGGCAGTAGGCTGTGATCGACAACTTGGGAGCAATGCCAAGGAAGACAACTGCGGAATCTGTGCAGGAGATGGTTCAACATGCAGGCTTGTGAGGGGACAAGCTAAGGCACATGTCTCACCAGAAAAAAGTAGGTTGCAAATTGTTCCTATGATAATTTATCCTTGACTGTTTTCTGCTTGTATATTAACGTATATATTGCAGAGTGTTGACCTTTTAACTATATACTTATTTGCAGTTTTCCAAAGCTTCTTATTCTAAAGTCTGTGCTAGATTAGTCTATTGAAATTCCATGAGGGATACCACACATTAGGGTATAGCTAGGAAAGAATTTGAGATATGTATTTTTTTTTATAGAGCTACTCAATTCATTCTATCAGGAATAACCATCAAGATGTACATATTATTTTAAAGGGTATCCTCATGTTGCAATATATGTGATGCTGCAGCAATGTTTTTAAATCATGGAAACATCTTATAGATGGTTTTATGGAAATTGTGGGCCATGATTGAAAGTGCCTGGTTTTCAACTTAACTTTTTAAAAGTGTATAAAGACAGTTGAACTTCAGAGGCAAGTTAACTACTTGTATGGTACAAAAAGCACAAGGTGAAAGGGGATAATGCTTTCCTCTCTCTTTTTGTGTGTGTGTGTTTGATTCAAATTTTGCCATTCTTTCTCAACATAATTAGCATTTTGCTGTAACTCTGCAGCTCTCAGTAATATTGAAAAATATGAGAGGAGGGGCTATCAGAATTAGACCCTTTACTGGAGTCTTAAGAGTCTGGCTATTCTGATATCCAGGCAAGGTTTGCACAGTGCTTTCCACAGTCATTGATGATGCTTCCTGTAATCTCACATCTTATGTCTCATGTGTTTATCATGTGAGATAGTTGCCTCACTTCTATTTTTTTCTGTTTCTGAACTCAAAACGGAGATGGAGCATTTTGGGGTTCATCACCTCCCTGCAGAGCCATGGGATGTAAATGTGATGATCTGATGCTCTTAACATCCATACTCAAAGTTCAGATGCAAGTGGTTGTTTTTTAAAAGGGATGAAGCACCTGCCTTGGACAGCTGCGTGTATTTTAGTACTGCTGTAGTTCAGCTGCAAAGATTTCACTTGTGCCCGGATTTTGAAAGAGCTGTTGTATATTGAATCACCCTTAATTCTCATTGTTCTTCATGTAAATAATTTCTTTTTTTAATGCCACTGCTTGCAGTGTACTTTAGTGTGGATGTAACTTGAAGTGCAGTGTATGCTATCTTAATGCTTGTTACCCTGCAGTGTGATTACTTGTATTGATCTACATAGTTTCATGTTAGCCTATCTTATACTGTGCTGGTAAGTTATTTTGATAATTCAGTACACATGTATAACAAAGGTAATATAAATTATTTTTATTGTTATTATTACTATTATTGCTATTTTTGTGGCAGCATCTTTTAAAGTCACCAAATAATTTTGCACAAGTCGGAGCCTTTTTTTAGGGCTATTAGTGTCAGACCTTGCCTTGCCTTTACTAGAGACCATTTTTGTGAGTGGAAGAATGTAGTTCTGAAAAACTGATAAAACTTCTTCAATCTTTGCAATGAGCTGAAAAAGATTTATCACAGAGGACCACTTCGTATTCACTTCTGTCACATCGAATGCTCAGAGCTTCTGGTCAGCACCAAGCAAGCACTTGCAAAGCAGTAAAAAATGGATATTGTTTTTGTAGTATTACCAAGTTGCATTTGTTATATGTGTCTATATAGAGAGAGATATGTAGGGATATACATATGCAAAATATCTTTCCCCACTTCAGATGCAGAGGTCAGCTGGAACAGAAAGGAAATTGCATTGTCTGTTCCAGTTATACAGCAACAGAGATTCTCTTGGAATAGGGTGATTCCTGGGACACCTGAGCTAGTTCTAAGGCAACCCAAATTAAACTTGTTGGATTGGCAAATCTGGTTGGATAGTGCATGATAAGTCAAATAAAAAGATTTACATTTAATTGCTACTTAGTACGTAAGTACATTGTAAAGACTAAGTGATAAAAGGGATTTGGTTTTAAAACTGTCATTTGGTGATAGAAAATATTCATTTCACTTGTGGCACTCTGGCACAGGTGAGAGCTGACTGCAGTTGAAATCACATGGTGGGAGGTCTCCCATTGTCTCACCAGGTTATGAAGAATACACTTGGTTTTACATGTCATAATTCTGTGGCACTTAAGAGTTCTTTACAATTAAAGATGAAGAAAGACTATTTTGAGGAAAGGTGTCAGTTATGCCAACTTTTAGTTTTATCTTGCCTTGTAGTTGGCTAGATTATATCAAGGAATTATCATTCATATAAGCAAAAGAGTATACATGCTACTAAAATCAGAACTTTTGATGATTTTTTTTGGCATTGTGATTACCCCAAAATGAGATTTTGACACAAAGTTGTTCAACACTATGGAGGCAGTTCCACATAATCAAACTCTGTGTGAATGAAACGTGGAAATAAATCCATGCTTTCTTTGTGCTTTGTGTGTAGCAGTGAAAGGAGGCACAGTGTCTTCCAAACAGTCATTTGGAAGCTTTCAGAACTAGTGTTGAGAAGTAAAATATCGACACATGACAGACATGTATTTAAGAGGGAGCTTGTAAGGTTGTGAGCAGGATGTGAATTTTATTCTGCAATGAGGCAAATTAAAGAACTGGAAAGAAAGCAAGAGCCAAAGGTTTTATTATGAAAAAAATAAAAGGAGATGTAAGGGAAAATAAAAGCATCAAGTTATCTTGGTCCTTATTTTTAAAAAAGAAATTCAGGCATTGATAGCAAATGATTTCTTATAAAGGACTCACTGTGTTTTACTATCTTTTTATAAGTTTTTACATAAAATGAATGCCTTTCTTTGATCAGAAGGCTAAACAGCATTAAAAGAAAGCTTGCTGTTTTGCAAATATGAAACGAACTGTCATTTCAGAAGTTCTTTTTTTTCCACTAACACTTAATTGCCTTTGAAAGACAAAGTAAGTTAGACTTCTGCCAGCGAGCTAGATTCTAACATTCTGGTAAAATGATTAAAGGTTTGACTAATGATATTCAAACAAAAAGTGTAATAGGTTGTAAAATGTACCGTCCCATTGGGAAATGAGATATCACGGGCCTGATGTTTCTAGTACTATATGCATGGAACTCCCATTAACTCCACTGCACTTTGTGCACATGGAAAAATTGTAGGATTGGGCCCCTATGTCTGCTTTCTGCACTATTATTGGCAAGAAACGGTAGGAAAGAGTTCTGGTTCTGATACCAAGGAAGAAGAAAAGATGCTGGTTCTGAATTTAATAGGGAGAGAAGCTGAGGGCACAGACTTAGGCTAGTCTGGTCTTTTGTTTATTTTTCAGATTGTTTGATACTTGCAAGTTATACCTTTCTGAACCTTTTGCTAAAAGCTTCATACAAAAGGTCTCAATGTAGATAGCTTTGTAACTGTTAGAATTTCTTCCTGCCACACATTTTATTTCCTCTGGCGCTTGTGTCATTTACCATTGGTCACTTAATGTCTCATGTTTCTATCTCATCATCCCCAAGCACGCTTAATCTAATTTCTCTCTGGTCATTTAACTAATGGAGGCCTTCTGCAAGGCTCTCTGTTCAGTATCATCAGCCGGCTGTTTTGTGACAACTTGCTACCTCGCATCTTTTTCCCTCTTTGAAATCAATATATGTGGAGCTAATAACCCTCATTGTCAAGGTTGCCTCATACTTCACTCTAAACAAATGATCTTTTGCCAGAATTCAACAGTTGGGTCAGAAACTTTCCATGCCAGGTGCTGAACGTTCTGGAGAAAATTCAGCCAAAACAACTCAGTGTATTCCAAGGACGCAGCAGAGAAAAACATGTTGTTTCCCACTGTCAAAACATTCCTGAAACCTTTTCTTTAATATATCTTAACATCCCCTGTTGTTGAGCTTGATCACAGATCAGGGATTTGAAATTTGGCAGGCGATGTTCTTCTGGTCATGGACAAGTCTTTTGCAATATCTGTGAACATCAACACATACTTTACTACAACCCATTCAAAAAAACCAAACCCAATCTTTTCCTTCAGGGTCTGTGGAGTCTTCTTGGATGTAACAGCTGCCATTCCAAAAACTTGTCCTGTTAAGTGTTCGCTAGATTATTACATGTCCTAAGTGCAAACAGATTGAATGTCTCAAATCTCCTTAGAATAAATTAACATGCTGCTTTTCCAGAACTAACCTATTAAAAGGTGTCCATGAGGTTGCTTCGGCTTTCAACTTTGCTGCAGTGTAGAATGGGTGCCATGGGATGTACTCTATGATGCCTCCTGTCTCATGTTCAGGTGCTACAGAAGAGATTTTTGGAGGGCTTCTGACTTTCCTGAGCTTCAGATTTAGGACTGGGAATGATGAGACCACATGAGGAGAGGGAAAGATGAGATTAGCTGAGCAGAATAAATTTTACGCTAGTTCACACGACAAAGGAAAGACAGATATGAGAAGATGAGAAGAGGACCTAGGACTGGCTGTACAGATACATTGGCTCAAGGAAAATAAGGAAGGGTGTAAGACTCAGATTAGATAAGGAATCTGGGGCAGAAGATGGAGTCAGAAATGTTCAGAGAGGAAGGGGAAAAATCAACTGCATCTAGAGCCAAGAGAGGGAATTGGGACTGGTTTGGCAGGAAAACTCTGTGTGTGGAGGGATAGAAAGCCAATACCTTAGCATTTCAGTTTGGATAGAGACTATGTTTTGTGAAGCAAGTTTCATCATGGTCTTAACATGCTGCTGATCAGTTCACATCACAGAATGGGCTCAAAGAGCATAAAATGGATTTGTTTAGATGAAGCTAAACTGGAAGATGTGCCCCAGAAAAGCACCTGATGTTCCCCAGCAGCTACTGAATATGCAGTCCATGGGATCAAACTAGAGTTCGTCCTAGGTGAAGCACCTGCAATATTTGTAGTAAGGATGCTGAGTCTTCAGCACCAAGTTTTTCAGTCTACAGGTCCTGTTAGAGATAGTATGAAGACTCCTTCTTCACTTTCCTGATCTCTTTTATCGTACTTGGAGAAATTTCTATGTAAGAACATTGGCTATTCCATTGTGTATTTCACACTGCATTTCCTTGAGATCCGTTTTCTTGATGGGCTGCTTACTCTGTGTCTTTGTACATTTTCTCCAGTGCCTAGGATTTTAGAAGAGGTGTCCTGAGTAGAAAGGAGTATATAACTAACAAGAGTTGAGACCATACGATTTGTCACAACAGCACAGTACTGCACATTAGAAACACTCAACAATGCAAACAAGTGACAGTCTCAGATGAAAAGGTGGCCTTGAGTCATTAAACCAGTACACAGAGGGGGTGAAGGCACAGGCAAGTGGGAGACTAGAGAGGGAAGGTTGCAAGGACAGAAAGGATGTACCCATACAGATTTTGTAATGTGACTTTTAGGATTAAGATAGGTAACTGCTGCTTTCAATGGATGGGGGAAGCTACTGCAATAAGACTCGGAACATTTTGAGCTTTTTACTTCCCTTGTGCTGGTTCCCAGACCATTGTTCTTTGTATTTTGGGAGCATGCAGGTCTTCAATCAGAACCGGAGGACCAGCAGATAAGTGCTGAGCAAATACATGGAAAGAAACAGTTTTTATAGGCCTGAAATAAACCCTCTGCCCTGCTGTAAGAGGATAGAGGGAAAATTCCCGACTGGCCCATATGTGAAACAGTAAATGGGTCCGCCATGACCCACATGGAAAAATAAATAAAACCTGCTGAATTGGATTGAGCTCAGGAATGTGGCTCCTTTATTTTGATCCTGAGGATTAGCTCCCAGTCTTACCATAGCAGGGAGTCTGATCTTGCTCTCGTTGAAATCCAAAATCTAAATCCACATTAACACCATAGAAACAGGATCAAACCTTGCCATCTAAAGTAAAAGCAATCCGGGAGCTTAATCAGCAAGTGCTGTGCATAGTGTGTGCGCACACATTTGCTGAGATGTGCCCTGGTAGGAGCAGAAAGCCCATTTCAAGCAGGTGCTGGGAGAAGGATGACCAACGTGCCCTCAGGAATCTATACAGTGGAAGCAGTGTTAGATTAGAGACACAATATTTCACCTGTTTCTCAGGTTTTAAGGGGAGCTTTATGAGTCTAAAATTGGGGTTTATGGTCTAGTGTTTCTGCATGTTCCAGTCAATTTTTGGGGTTATTTGTTTTCAGCTTTAGACCAAGGTCAGCAATTAACCTTCAAAGATATATAAATAGTATAAGGAGGGGAAAAAGATAATTGGAAATTCTAAGTATAAATTTCAGGCTAGCAATTTCCCCTTATGTTTTCATAAGACTTCACCGCTTCTAACAATGTGGATCCTACTGCTTTAATGGGAAATATAGAGCATAACCTTTTTTAAATGGGTCTGCAGGACCTTGTGTTCCTTTAAGAATACGAATTAAAGGCTTCAGCTGAGAACTGGAGACCTATGGAACATATTATTTTGGAGCCAAACCTGAACAATTGTAACTACTGTTTCATAGGAAGTTAAAGCTGTCCTCAGGAGAAAGTAGAAGTCCCTTAAGTCGACTCTGTCCCGCTTTGTTTCAATTCCCCATCTTGGTTCAGAATTCCAAAAATCTCACCTTTACTTTTTCCTATAATTTGCTTCAACTCATGGAAACAGACTGCCCTATGTCATAATTATCTTGGTCAGGTTATAAGAATCTCCTGCTGTCAGACTTCTTGACAGGTCTGTGGGCCTGCAGAGCTTGAATGTTGCTGTGGTGGTGAACTTAGTCATCTCCTCTAATGCAAATAAAATACTTTCTGGTAATATTGTCTCTGCTGCAGAGAAACACCAAATTTAGCACCCTCATGAGACTTTTGGACCATATCAGAGAGTGCTTTGGTGAGGGTGGAATGTCTGTAGTACTGCTAAAGGAATGTGAAGCATCCTGAAAAGGGATCAACAAGCCTGCCGAGGCGAGCGGAGCTTGCTGTAAGGAGGTGGAGGAAGCACAGCAGAATGACCCTGGTTGTTCTCAAGAGGAACAGTCCTACACATCTCTGCACATCTGCAAATCTGGGCCTTGTCCATCCAGCACTGAGTGCCCTTGGTTCCACTTCAAAACAGCAGTTCATGTATGCAGGACTGGTCATAATCAGACTCTTATTTGAGGTTTTGTGCTGTAACTGCTGGTTGGTTGTCAAGACAGGATACAATTCCTGACCAAGTAGGGACAGATGGGCCCCTCAAACCTGCTTTCTCTCACATACTGTGGAGCACATATGAATTCAGTAGTTATTTCCTTACTTTAAAGATATACACATCCACTACCTTCTGGCTATCTTTAGCAATTCGTCTGATGAAAAACCAAGATGCAAAAAGATATTAAGTGGTTCAGTAGTTAATGTTTTTTCCAGGGCTCCTTAGCTGTATTATTGTTCTTACTGTAGTATTTTGCACTCTTGTGGAATACCCAAGTATGAAATTAATAAAGATCATATTTTATTACATCCAAAATAAATTGTTATATTTAAATGACCTTTCTAGAAATTGGCGATATAAAAACTGTAACACAAGAAGGTGTTTATTTCAGAAAAAAATAATTGCAGTATTTGCTTGAAGTATCCTGAACATTTGGCAGGATTTCATACTTATGCTAAGGAGATGTAAACCAGAAGCTGATAATTTAGCATCTACTATAAAAGGGTCCAGTTTAAAGTGGAAAGAAACATTCTTCAACAACGTTTTAGTTAAAACTAAACTCAAATATTCTTCCTCTAAATATTGTATGAGTAATTCTGGAGCCTATGTATCACTGACCTTCAACTCGCATTACTTTTTGAATTTGCAAAAATGAACTTCCTTTTCTATGCCAGCTCTGGATACATGTCCATCCCCTCACTGAGCAGAGCACCCTCTGTGTGGTGTATCTGCAGCGAGCCCCTGTTTGCAGTTCCTGCCACAAAGAAGATCTGCAGTTTGGCCGTGATGGAAATAGGAGACAAAGCACTGGTACTTGGGCACTTCTCACGCCCTGTTTTGATATCGCAGTTGTGCCCTGTCCATACCGCCGTCTGAGAGCACTGCTCTTATTGGTGTGAAAGACTCTGATCTATTGATTTGACTGTTCATTCGGTTTCCTTGGGCAAATCACAGGTTTCCTACATGTGAAATGGAAAGTAATAACTTTTCACCTTTGTAAAACGCACTGAAGTAAGTGTGTCGTACATTTATGTATGAAGAGGCCATTCAGGCGGCTAAAAGCTGTTTTGTATTGACAAAACCTTTTCAGGGCTGGTTTGGTTTACGGTTAATTTTAAATTGAGGCTCTTACTGGAAGGAATGATCTTATATGGTAAGTTGGATGCAGACACTCTTATAGTATATACATTATAGCTAATATATATTTGCTCTTAACTGGTCTGTAATTGGTTAAGGTTTAGTGTTAAGTAGATGATTTATTTCCTGCAAGTCCTGCCACTTATTAAAGTTGTGACCTGCAGCAGGAAATGAGGTGTGGGCAAAATGAAACTGAACAGCTGCAGATTTCTGTAAGGGGGAAGTACTACTTAGCAGATTCCTTATGTCAATTCGGTGATTAGGAAATAAAGCTAGGACAACAGAGTGCAAATATGTTCCTAATGCACTACTGACATTTCAGTTGGTTTTGTTAATAGCAAATAATTTCCCAATACCAAGAAAGATTTACAAGTTTATTCATACATTTTAATATATGCATAATATAGCAAACAGACTCAGTATACTGTACTTAATAAAATAACATATTATTATTTTTAATAGAAAAATTGTGAAGCTTGTTAAATATTTTCTTAGACCCATTTGACAGTTTTCAGTCTAGTTATGTGATGTTGAAATTCCCTGATGTAAGATAACTTCTAAACCAGTTCTTTCATTTTCCTAGGGGAAGAAACTGTGATCGCTGTACCACATGGGAGTCGCAGTGTGAGAATTACACTGAAAGGACCAGCACACCTTGGTATGACTGAGCTGTTTTTATTCATAGGCAGCAGATAGAAACAGAACTCATATGAACTCATCCAAACTTTTGGAATACGCATGAGATCATGACCGTGATTCCTCTTCCCATCTTTCATGCCCAGCCTGGAGATAGTCCTACAGTTCTCAGTTCTACTAAGTCCACTTAGTAAAAAGAAATATTTTACATACTGGTGGCTTCTAAATTGATTTAAACCAATTAATTCTAAAATATGGTCACTCTCAAACTACATGCAAACAATTACTTTCAAAGGGTTATGTGTGGGATTGAAAACACACGTTTAACCCTGCACTACATTTCTGTTAAAGATGTTAAAGAGTCCAAGTTAGTGTACACAGTCCAGCTGAAGTCATGCTTGCTCAGTAAGCACTGTTCAAGGAAAAGTAATCTAGGTAAAAGTGAGGTAAGGTAAACAAAACTCATAAAATCTACAAAAGTCCTGTTTCCTTGTAATACTTTTAGTCATTATATACTCTCTATAGTAAGCAGTTTGCTTTTCTGTTAGATGTTTGTTTTCTATTATATTGTACAAGGCTGATGGTAGTATCTATGATAATAGGCTTATTTTACATAACAAATTGTTTCAATAAATTGGGCTGTGGTACCAAGCAACGGTTCATTTAATGTTTTGAGCAATTTTTTATAAGTAAAAGTTGAAGATTTCATCAGAATCATAGAAATAGAAAGGACTTTTGCTCTGAGATATGTAGATAGAAGATTTTATTTGAAAATTGCTCATCTCCTTGTTTTAAAGAAATTACTTTCATTTTTAAAAAAAAAGTGAATAAGGCCCACTTTAGAGCAGTTTCGGAGTGACAATAGCTTCCAGATATATAACATTGATATCAACAAAGTACAAAGCTGATCTTACATGAATATTACTTAATTCAAGATAAAAATGTTGCAAGAAAAGTATGAAGGAGTGATCCTGACCGGTTCAGGTCAGGACTCTTGGTCTTAAGTAGTTCTGCAGAAGGAAGTTGTTGTTTCAGCTTCGTATAAGGAAAAAGTACTAGATTGAGTGGCTCCTGGGGGATTTCTGGAAAGCTCCTGAGGAATGCAGCAGCAGCTCTGTAACTAAGTACAGAGTGCTCCTGGCTTCCCACCCAGGGTGGTTCTGTGAAGAAGCTGTGGCTTGGCATTACCTTTGTTAGCTAATTCTCTAGCTGGATGAGAATTGTGAAATGTTCCTTTAACCACTTCCCCCAGCACATCTGTTTGCAAATCTGTGAGGATTTAGACATTTGTTACCTAAAATATTTTAAATGACAGAGGTGAAAAACAAGTGAGAGGTGTTGTGGGAGGAAGGTTGAAGTTGCTCTGGTCTTGTAGCCACATCTTCAAGAATCGATCTTCTAGGGGATGTGCTTTGGGGTAATTTGCTTGTCCACCTTTCTGATGGCATGTATGTTTGTGGGTGGTTGTCCCTGAATGGAAAGTTTTTAAAAAGTGTTCACCTGACATTACAGGCTACATTTGTCAGAGATGTCTTCCTGGCTTGTAAGGAGTTGAATTGAACAGGTGGAGCATGGACTACTTACTGTAGAATTTTACGCTGCCTCCTGTTGCCAGTATAGATTTGCTCTTCCAGTAGTCAGCAATAGCGCACGTGTGAAGAGTACTATGGGGTGTCTGGCACTTTTCCCTTTATCTGGTGTTCTTTTGTGCTTCATCCTGGGCTTTATGATCTGCACTTGTTCCAAGGAAACACAGCTGCTGGATTAATCAAAAATTGAAATGTGGTTGGAGACGTAGCACATAACAGATTTGAAACAAATAAATGCTCTGAACGTTGCTTTACAGTCAGCAGCTTAGTGTTTTAGGAAAGACTGTGTTTCTTTGTAGCCTGTAAGAATAAGTATTTTCTTTGTGTGTATGGGCATTTTGAGACAGGCAACAGATTCATCAGAGAGCAAAGGTGTTATTTAGAGGGTTTTATTTAGAGGGGTTTTTACACATAGGTCCCTCTTGTACTTTTGATTGGTTTTGTGAATGATTTGATGGAAAATAACCAAATAATTAGTATAAAAGAGGTTATGAATAAAATGTTTCATTGTGTTGGTTTTGGTTTTGATTTTGACTCTATTATGGCTTTTCTAGCAGTTGTTTTAAGAGCATTAGAATCAAAAGAAAGACTGAAAGTTCCCTGAAATTAATCCTCCAGCAGAAGAAACAGGAAAACCAGAAGCTAATATTTTCACAAGTGGCTAGTGCTAGATAACTGAGTTCATGAACTTGGGGAGGTTAAAATTCACTAAAAGGAACTGAAACTCTTTTTTTCCCCCTTTTTGTCAATTTATTTTCCATTTGCAGTGATTTGCATTACTTGGCAGTATTTAACTATGGATCTATGCACTGCTTTGTCTTTTAACAGATGCTAAGAGGAAAACAATATTCCTTGCATTTTGGAAAGAACACATTTTATTTTGGACCCCTTATTGTGCTATGTGCAAATGAATTGCATGGAAAGGAAAGGGCTTTTAGGTAGCATCGTGGTTTGCTCCTTCTTGCACAGGGAGCAGGAGGCATTTCCTTGGGAATTCTTCCATGCATCTCTCTACACAGTTAGGAATCTGCCCTGGGTTCCCCATGCCACACTGCCCTACTCTTGCCTGCCACTAAGAGGATGGGAGGATTTTGCAGTGGATCTTCTATGCACAGCTGGGCAGGGCATTCCCATGGGGAAAACTTTCTTTTTACTAAGCTTTAGAGAATTGATACAAAGGCAGTCATAGGTGTTTGGCACCGGTGATCAACTCACAGAAACAGGTGAGCACTCAAGAGAATTCCCTGTCCTTATGACTCTTCACATCTGGAATCCTAAAGACCCCTCAAGGAAAAGTTTCCCTAACTTAGGATAGAGAAGCTTACTGTTGAAGTCAAACTCCCCACCTCTCCAGGATTACAGGGCCCTGCAGAATCAATAAATGTTTGGTAAATTCTTTTCTAAACTTTGCCTTTAAACCAATTGGTGAAAACCCTTGTTCCCAGTTACTGCTCCAAAATCAAAGGTGGTGATTTTCTTTGAGAACTGCTGCCTAATAAGAATTGTTATGTTACACGTGTGTTACATACACTAGGTGCTTGATTTCATTCTTTTAGAAACCCCTGTGATGGCAAGCACTAGGTACTACTGAGCAGGAGTATATTGCATCAGATGTTATCTGTTGTGCTGTGGAATAGCTCTGTATCTCCCTGTGTGACACACTTCTGGGAATATCTGAGCAGCTATTCTAAGCTTCACTGACATGACCTCTAGAGATACAGGCCATCACTCTGTAGCTAGACCATGCAAATACGTGCTTTGGATTCAAATCTAGTCGAGCTGTAATGTATAAATGTATGTCAGTGAGTTATGTTGTCGGTTGAGGAACAATTTTCTGGGTTTGTGGTTAGAAAAATATAATTATTTTTATTTAAAAAATTAGCATAGAGGTTGTAAAGTAATACAGCTGAGCTCACCAAATTAACATCTTTAAATCTTTTTTCAAAAGACAGATGTCTTGCTTTGCAATCTCAAATGCCAGTTTCAAAGGAGTCTTGTACTCCTGAGGATGCTTCTGACTTTGTGTGGAGTTAGAGTACCTGAGATTTTACTTGTTTTCAACAAAATGAAAGAATAACAGACACTATGCATTAGTGCTTACAGTTAAACAGTGTAAATTTGGTGTCAAGGCTTGCAGAAGTTTAATCCAAGAATGCTGAGTTCCAGATATTTAAAAGGTTATTTGTAAATGTGATCAGGAAATAGAAATTCCTTAGAAGTGACCCCAAAAAAAGTAATTATTGAAATCCTTGTCGCTTTTTCTATATTTGTGGGTTTTTTTTAATAACTCTTTGTTCCTAATGGAAATGTGTTTGAGAATGGGGCACCTTGACTCCCCAAGATATATTTTCTCTTTCACAAAGTATGTTTGATTCACCACTAGATTCCTATCCTATCACCATGTAAAGTCATTTCCTAGAAACATATCCTTCCTTAAACCTCCTTCCTGCCAGGTCTGTGATCTTTGCACCTAATGCCTAGAAACTTGGGATAATGTTGGTAACTTTTCAAGGAAGTTAATTTCTTTGAGAATTTCTTCATCCTCTTTGTTGGAGATGCTCTAGAGTCCGTTTGTATTTTAAGGGGTCTTAAGGAAGAAAAAAGTAATGATGGACTTCAGGATTCAGAGTATGTCTTCGGTGCAAGGAAAACCAGGTGCTTACCTGAATTAAGTAACTCCATTTAAAGTACCAAAAAAGGGAAGATGGTTGGAGAAAGAGTATTTATAGCTTGTCAAATGTTCCTTTAGCTAGCCTTGAGTTTGACTGAGATTCATGGCTTTCTCATGCAGTGGCCTGGTAGATTCCAACCCGACCAAGTCATTCATATTGCTATGCAGGGCCCAAAATTCTACCTTCAGCATTAATATCTTCCTTTAGCTTTGTCCACTTACAGTTCAGCCAGTTTTCTGGAAGATACCCCATCCTCAAATACTTCATCTGTCTTCTAGAAGTTATGGGCTGTTAGTTTAATCAGTTTCCAAGGAATGCAAACCAGCTCAGAAAGAGTTTTCATCACAACCTGTTCTGAGAAGGGGACATCCCTCAGGCAGTGCTGTAGCTGCCCAGCTCCTGCCTTGCTCTTTGCTCATGTGGGAAATATTAAAAGCTGAGTTAATGACCTCTGGAATGGGTGGAGTGATACAGGTATTGAGGTGAGTGATTGGTGAGTTCGACATAATTCATCCTTCTCTGGAGACCCAATGCCTGAGATTTCTAGGCTTTTGAGTTGCAAGGAAATATGAGTTATGTTTCTGTGTGTTCTACATGTTTTGTGAGTTTGTTTCAGCTTGGCCACCTGAATCTGTTGCTTTATAGCAATAGAGCACTTGGTGTAGGAAAAACTGTCTCAGAAGTGCTTCTGGTATGAGAGAAGAGTGTGTTCAGGCAGATACTCCTGTGCTGACATGTCCTGCAATTACAGATCAACCTATAATCTCAAGCAGCTAATATTCCCACAGATATTCTGTGCAGTTTTTTTAATGCACATGTGCTGCTTGCTGTTCCTTGCAAAGCAAAGTGGTAAACATTACTTTCTGACTTCTTTGAGAAGGAAAACTATCCTGTTTAAGTTTACTAATTGCACATTTCTTCTCTAGTTATAGAGTCAAAGACACTACAAGGAGACAAAGGAGAGCACAGTTTCAATGGTCCTGGGACATTTGTCATAGAAAATACAACTGTTGAGTTTCAGAAGAGTACAGACAGGGAAATCATAAAGATCCAGGGACCTCTTGGAGCAGATTTCATTATCAAGGTGGGATGTGTTTACGTACAAATTTACCCAGGCATTGCAAATTTGTGCCAGGTTAGGTGTCTATCTACTAGGTTGTAGTAATAGAACATCTTTCAGCTTGCAAATAAGGAATTCTAATTGAAGTCCAGAGGTAATTTACACTAAGTATATCCAAACAAATAAAATGTTACAAGGTTAATGTCTTTTCTGTGGTATAGAGTACCAAAGGACATTTAATGATAAAATTATTTTTGAGTGTTACTGAAAGAATAATGTGGTGCTGTGTGGTGGTTTGGTGTTAATCCAATTGAAGACTGCCACCTACTGAATCCCAGCATTGCTTCTAGCAGAGCCCTAGAATCTCCCTTTGACACTGCTAATCCAGCTACTGACCACTTCTAATCCTTTTAAATTTCTCTTTTACCCAGACCACATACCAGTGGCTTATATCATGCAGGCAGACACTTATACGTAGAAGCATATCAATATATGAAGCTAAGAGAAGATAACCATAGACTTTTCCACTGGAAATGATGTGTTTCAATATTATCACACCTCTTGGCTTTATCTGTCAAGCTGTAGTACTTTTTATTTTGCATCTCCAGTCCCACAGCTGCATGTGGTGCGCACTGACATGAACCTATGTGTTTAGATCGATTATAGACTTCCCTCTCCAGCAAATCTTACAAATTTTGATATCAGATATGGCAGAAGAATACAGTTAGAACTTTGCCAGTCATGGACAGATAATAAAATATTCACATTAGTACCTTGAATAATTTGGGAAAAAAACCCAACCTATAAGTGCTTCACTATTGGAAACAAATGTATTTGTTACTCTAGCCTTTCTAGAGGTTTTGTGTCTGTTATATTGCTTTCTGCACTGCTATTATATATGAATTGTATTGTGAAATAACATGAACAATGGAGTCCAGTATATACATGTTGCAATGGAACTTTCTTCAGACCAGGTACTCTGGATCAAAAGAGAGTGTGGTTCAGTTCTTTTTCTATCAACCCATCAGTCATCAATGGAGACAAACAGACTTCTTCCCCTGCACAGTGACATGTGGAGGAGGTAAGTAATGGCAGTTCTTCAGGAGTGTTTATTGCTAAAGATTAAAAGTGGCTGATTTTATGATCTTCCTTCTACATTTTTATTGATTAAATATTTATGTTTCTTTGCACACTGGTGGTTTTTCAGAAAAATAAGTAACAGAATACTAGGTAAGTCAGCTAAATTAGTATAAGCATAGGGGTTTTAATAACTTTTATTACTGTAAATCATGTTTTTTCATAAGGATTAATCATTTCTGTAAAAGCTTTGATTAAGAAATAAAGATATGACATTCAAAGACATTAACAGAGAAATACAATGTCATTTTAAAATAAGATTGATTGAGAGATGAAGGAAGAAGGTATTTATGGCCACACTAGTAGTCAAGAAGGAAAATCTTAGCAAACTTAGTTTAGAAATTAGCTAAATGAAAGTAGAATAAACAAATGGAATTTAAGGAACAGCTGCAGTCAGTACCTATGGATGTCTGATTTGAGGCACTTAGTCCTGACAGTATATAGAGTAGCAGGTAGTGTGCCATAGCATCCACTCCAGGTTTAAACACTACAGCTTATACTATGGTTAGATGAAGACAAGCACTACTTGTCTGGTCTGCAAAAAATCATTGCCTCATGGTGGGAGGAGTGTTTGTCATTGGACATAGCTATTTCAGTTCAGCCAGTATTACTTAGATCACCTGAAAACCAGACAGGGAGACAGGGATCCTAGTGATACTGGTGGTGTGATTTTGTTTTTTTTTTAATTACTTTTTTTTTAGTACAAATATGGTTTAAATTGCTACTTTGAATATGAATAACTTGAGTAAAGGCAGTTAAAAGACACTGAAAGCACAAGCAGAGTCTGGGCATCTTTTGATGGACCAGCAATTTCATATATAGGTATAATTTGCAATCCCCCAGGAAACTACTGTGTTTTATAAGATACTTGGCCTCATGAAGTGTGATTCTTACTGGAACTGTGATTGCTAGTACATATTCTATGATGATTCCATTCCACTGTGTTTTTGAACTTTTCCCTAACCTATTTGAGAAGGAAAGATGCATAAAGCATCAGTTATTTTTAAGGACCGCCTGTAAATGCCTTTAGCTTCAAAGTTATTTGCTCAAATCCAGACTTATTCAAATTGGTGTTATGGATCAAAAGTTATCATTATGTGTCAACCAGTTTGAAACTTGCCAGTGTTTTCAATGCCCTACTTGGTAGCTGTATGTCTGTATTATGAAACTGATACCTTTAATAACAGAGCTTGATGCTCTTGATAGCAGTCCTGAGAGAGGCCAGTAACTGAAGAAGCACATAAACTGAGCTACTGCTTACTCATGAAAACAGTAGTATTAAGAATGGCGTATTACAGAGGCATTCAGGGAAGTGGTACTGCAGCTGCCTGGCTTTAACCTGTTATCTTAAAGCAGATTTAGTATGTGGATTGTCTGGTGCCTTTTACTGGCAGTAAAAGTTCCTCACAACAGAGACTTGGAATCAGTGAGCCACCATTTCTCACTTGGATGGTGCTTCTACATTTAATTCTGTAATCTTTAGATGTGTGGGAAGTGGGAGTGTAACAGGCATCTTGGAAAACACAGTCCAGCTTTCACAGGAGAGCTAGAATATTTCAGAATTTTATATCTTGTTTGCAAGTGACATAACTTCTGGGTCCTTTCAGTACTTACAAGAACTGAACATACATGCTTTGAGCATTGGGACTGCTTAGGTCTTTATGGTTATCACTCTAAGGCACGATGGCACTTTGAATAAGCCAAGAGACACACAAGTGAAGCCATTTATATATGATACTTAGCATTTTCAGTAGACACTAGGACTTGTGCTGTTAGTTATTGATTCTATTTGGATTTTAATTCTTGTCCTTTCACACTTTTCTTTGCATGTACCAGAACATCATCTTCCTCTCCTCAGTTTAAGACCACATTGGCTCTTTTGAATGAGTCTTCTTTTCTTAGCCAAAATAGAAACCTAGTGGTTTATAAAACTCAGATATTTTCTTGTAACCATTCTTCATGATTCTCATCTAGTATTAAGATAGGTTAACATCATTTATTATGCTGAATTGCTTTAAATGAAGAGCTGGTCCTGCATGTTCCTGTGCAGTGTTTCACTTTTTAAAAACAGACCAAAGAATAACAACACTGGAATTTGATTCAATGGTCAGTGTGTTATTTGGCTGAGGGAGTGTGAATAAAGCTGTGTTAATTTATATCCGTTAGCAAAATTTAACTTTATTTCTGCATTAGGTTATCAGCTTAATTCAGCTGAATGTGTGGATATTCGTCTGAAGCGTGTTGTTCCTGACCACTATTGTCATTACCATCCAGAAAATAAGAAACCAAAGCCCAAGCTAAAAGAGTGCAACATGGACCCCTGCCCTTCTAGGTTTGTATGACAACTAAACTGAAGTGTGTGGTATAATTACTAAGGAGCAAGCACTTATATTCACTTAATTTCAGTTCTTTACATTTTTAGAGCTACTTAATCTTGTTTGAGTCTTACATACGTTACAGGCTGATGTCTGGCACAACTGCTAATAGATTTGTGGCTCTTTTTCAGTGTGGTAGAATATGCAACTTGGCTTTCTACAGACACGTTGTAAATACCATGTCTTCTGTTCAGAGTCTAATTCTACACCATGGGTTTGCCGAGTAGTACAGCACTAGTACAAGGATTCTGTGACATGGTGTGAGGAGGACAGACTCTTTGCCTGCTTTTGAATTTATTAATGCTACTGTTCAGGATTTCTCATTAGACAGACAGTAGCTCCAGTTCTCAGTCAATGTGCAAGTTTTGCACATTTAACTTGGTTTATTCATCTGCGTACCATTAAAGTTTAATTATCCATTTGTCCTGTGGAGTTACTAACATTTGAGGAGGTTGTTTGGGTGGTTTTTTTACATTAGGAATTAAAAAAAAAAAAAAATTGTTCAAAGTAAATGTACTTGTGGTATAAATATCACAGAATATTATTGCCAAATTATGAAGGGTATAGTATACATAAATTGTATTGAATTGCACTACAGTGTTTCAAACTAACTTTTGGATTGTCTGGTGAGGTTTCCTGGCTGTGCTAAAGAATCTTAAAATAACATCACAGTATCAAGTCCCAGAACCTCACATGAATATGCCAGCTGGCTGAGCTAGAGCTATATGCAAGAAGAAAAGGAAACACTCTCAATGGATTTCATTTCCTATCGCTAAACTGTCCATTTCCTTTCATTCCTGTTGAACATAATTGTTGATAGTGACCTCTAGCAGTTATAGATGTGCAGACTTTCAAGTTTTTTCCTGGAGAGTTGATCACTGTATGGAGTGGTAAGACTTCAGTAATGTGTAATGGCAACGGGTGCCAAATGTTGCAAAGCTGGAATGAGAAAACTAGGGAAAGAGTGAGTGTAATTAGCTTTTTCCTTGCAAATTTAGCTTCTACAGACAGAAAAATGGGAAGTCCTACTGGGTAGAATACCGTATTTCTTTGTGTTGGAAGTAAGGCTTTGTGCCTGCTCTATGCTGCACAGTTCAGATGAACAGCGCTAGAACGGTCTGGTCCTAAGCACCATTCAGAACCTATGTAGGATTAATCCCATGATGCATTTATTTTACTGCCACCCATGTTCCTTAGCAGCCTTTGTAACAGATTAAGTAGGTACCTATTTTCTTGGTAGTAGCGTAGTGCAGACCTTAAAGGATGACTGATAATAAATTACTTGTCTGCCAACGGCTTGCTCATTTGATTATTTTTCTGATGGAGAAACTGTGTGGTAAAGTTGTATGAGTCGTTGTTTGCCACAAGGGTAATGTGTAATGAATGTGAGATTCCCTCATTTCACGTTGGGAATTGCTTACGTGAAGCATGAACACATAAATGTATTTACTTGATGTACAGTCTTGGGTATGGGAAATAATGATGCAATATTTATTTTGTTGACAGTGATGGATTTAAAGAAATCATGCCCTATGATCACTTCCAGCCACTTCCTCGGTATGTATGATCAGGATAGCATGTGTGTCAGCATCAGCACAGTTTTCACTGCAAATATACTATTTGAGTACTGAGATTATGGAACATGTGATTTTTTTGCTGTTCAGGAGACCAAGTTTATAACATCCTGTACACATTGTGGAAGCTTTTGATTTATTTCAGTGTGATCTGGGTGATTAGCTTAATGGTAAAGGGTTAATATACTGTTCTTGAAAATATCTGTGTGGAAGATTAGAATAAAGAGTTGTCTACCTAACTCTTCACTTGCTGTAGAAGAGCATCTCCTTTAACATGCAGGTACAAATTCTTGTCTTGAAAGGTTTTTATTTTGAAGATGTATGCAAAGAACATATTTTATAGAACACATTTCCCTATGTTACAGGACTCTAGAAATTCTTTTTCCATTAGAGGCCTCATTCTTCTGCTTTTCTTTAGACTGACACTCATTTATTGATACCAAGGCTGACATGTCACTTTAAAGATACCAAGTTGTCTGAATATCTATTGCCTGAAATTAAGTCACAAGAGCACAGTTTGACTTTTTTGGGTTTTTTTATACCTGAATCAATCACAAGAATATAAAACCTCTCTGGAAGGTTTAGATGCTTTATAATGAATGTTAGGACTAAAAAGCATTGAGACAGATTTACAGTTAATGTAAAGAATTACAGTTGATGGAGTTAGATGCATATTTATCCGAGTTGAACCTCTGCTTTATTATGTCATGAAATGAATAATGTGTATTTTTCTAAAGAAGTAAAGATATGAAGTAATAAGAATGAAATCATAGACTTGCACGGCTCAGTGGAGCTACTGATTGCAGCTGATATAAATGTCATAGTTTATTTCTGTAGCAATTACGCTTGTTGTGGATCTGCTGTCCTGTGATGTACTTTGGCTTTCATACTTAAATCAAGATTTTTTTCCTCTACAGCTTTATTCTGTAAGCAGTTCCATAATTATATTCTGTGTGTCTCTCCTTCCATTTCTTCTGCCAATTCCCTTGTAGTTCAGATCTCCTCTGGAACTCGGCACAATTCATTTACATGACTATTTCATCCTCTGAACTGCTCGGGGCTTGGAGACCACTTGGAAGAGAAATTTAATCCCCCTTTCTGTGCTTCACTGTGCTCAGCACGTTTGCATGACACTGTGGTGAGATAGATTATGTCTGCGATAAAGCTGTGGGGAGGCTCTCTTGTTTCAAACACGGAGATCTACGGGCAGAGGCCCACCTCATTTCGACACCTCAGTGTGTCCTGTCAGAAGGTATCACGATCTTCCTGGGTGATGCTCAGGGGTAGGAACTGTAAGATAGCAGACAGCCATGCAGGGCGCAGGCTTGTTGCCAGCTGGAGGGAGAGAGGATATAGACTGTGTTTCACTGGGAGGATGCATAAAGAAACACAACGATGGTGCAAAAGCACCTTTTCTTGCTGATATTTCTGGAAGAAAAGAGCGGCTGAAACAGATAGTTTGTATACCTGCATCATGGGGTGCAGCTGGTCCAGTGCAGATGGATGCAAGTCTTGCTTCAGTGTAGCAGGATGTATTTTCTCTGTGCTGCTGCCTGTCAAGTAACTGCAATGCGTTAGGCTGTGCCAGCTCTGCTGGGGCTTTGTCACCTTTTCTTCTGGCTTTTATTGTTTTACCCGTTTCTTACGTACTAACCCGAGACTGTTCATGCAAAGCAGACAGAAATCGGAAGTGCTGTTAGGTATGCTTGAGCAAGGCTGTACAGACTCCTTCACCTTGACCAGCAGTCATACATCACACCTCCAACATAACACAAGGGCCATGTGGAGGGCTGCTTTGCAGTCCTGTGGCGTTTACCACTACTTTCCCATTCACATGAGGAAGTTGTGGGAAACTCATGGTGTGCACCGCAAGATCTTGAAAGAGTTCTCCTGGGCTGGAGTTGTAAATGCCCCACTGAAATATTTTTACAGATGAAGAATTCTTTTGAAATAAATAGAAAAATTTCCCAGGATGAAAATTTTCTTTTAAAGCTTTTGGAATGCCTCCATTTATTTCAGACTTGGACTGTTGAGGATCCCTTGACAGCTGTGGGTTCTGGAAAGTATCTCCTTGACTGCTTGCCCAAGACCCCCCTTTTCCCCAGTAGCCATGGACCTCACTCCACCTTGAAAATGCTTTTGGGAGTATGGGATCTGGGGTGTGTTCGGAACTGATGAGATAAAGAAAAACAACTATAAAACTTCATGCTATAAACACTTGTGAGGCTAGTATTACATATAGCACAGTGAGCCTTGTATATATATATATATATAAATCCATGAGCTGTTAATTTATTGAACAGTTAATTGCTCTTTAGTTCCTGACTTTCTTAAAGAAAATGAGTTAACATTGGCCATTCATTTAAGTCAAAGACAAGCATACCTCTTGCTCTTCAGATGCGTTTTGCACTTATGGTATCAGTATCTGGGCATACAGCTTTCTTGTGAACACTTTTAAGTGTATACTCTGTGGTTAATGTTTCATGGATTACTGTGTTTTGTATGTGTTCTTCCTTTGAGCCTTAAGCATGATTAATATGTTTTTGTAGGCAGTTTAATGAATTGTGTAAAATAGGAAGTGTCCTTAACTGCTGTATCATAGCAAGTGGGTAGCAATTACTTAAATTTACCTTTGATTTATAGGCTTTTTCTTCATCTACTCTGAGATTATGGCTTCCTTTATGATAGCTAAGTTGCACTTGAATTGATTTTGGTGGGATATTGTACTTGCTGAGTCCATTGGTTGTAATGGACACAGTTTTTCTCACAATCTTTTCTGAGCCTTTGCAGTTGTAATAGGAATAAGTTTTAAACTAACAAGGCATTGATGAACCCTGAGATGTGCTGCAGAAAATAATTTCCCAGGGCTTAGCTTTGAGTTGGGTGGGTGGTGAAAAGCAAACTAGAGATAGTGTGTGAAGGGTGAGGAAAAATTGCGTGGAGGTCAGTGGAACTTATAGACAAATGGTGTGATAGAAGCTTGTTATCTCCAAATATGACAGGAGCAGGACATTATTGAAGTTAGTTTTTGTTGAGAAGTGATGGCATAAACGTACATTCATGCTAAATCCAAGAGAAAAATTAAACAGAGCTTGTAACCTAAAATCCTCCATGTCATTCTTGCCTCAGATGGTGGAGCAATTTCCATCTTTATTGTAGTTGGGTCTGATAGCATGGGTAGATGTCCATTTTGAAGACATCCCCTCCCCACAGGTTTCTTACCCTTCCTCTGTGGGAGGCCACCACCCCACAGCTCTGCTGGTTGACAGAGCTATGTGAGCTTTCCTTAATCTGTGCATCACCCTGCTTTGGGATAAATGAGCTAGGTTAGCCAGAGCAACTGAAATAGATGAGCAGCTGCCTTTTGCTTGGAGCAAGTTGGAAAGTGTGAATACAAACTTATTCAACAACCCTTTAATGAGGGTGGAAAACTCTTGCAGTACTGTGGTGATGACCAGCCAAATGGTACCTGTCACAATTTAATTTGTTCAGAGTCCTTATGGATGAAAACAGTTTGAAATGAACTATCTGGGTTTACCCAAAGCAAGTATTAGAATTCCCATAAAAATTCTATTATGAACAGATTTTCAAGGTTAGCTTGCACAATGTGTGCAGTGATGAGCAACTGTGGGTAATAACACCCTCAGGCAGCACAGACATCTTTGTCTTTAGACTTTGTTTAATATAAAGTACCTGTGTTTCTTGGTCTCTGACAATGTTAATAAGAGTAGACCATGTAAATTTACTGTGAAAAATATTCTATTTAGATGTTTTAGACTACCTGCAAGTAAAATCATTCCAGTAATCAAAATCAGTATATTCAGGGTCTTTAACCCGTGTATGAGAATAAGATTTTAAGTTATTTTGGGAAATATACTTAAATTTGTAGTTCTTTTCATTTTGCACATGAATTTAAGCTTGGAATAATGCAAGGTAGCTCTGTAATTCGATGCATTTATATTCACTGTGTGGTAAGAATTCAGCAACTGAACTATCTGTGGGTTTTAATGAGACTAAGGTGGTATTCAGTATTTTGCACTGTTTGTTCCAGGTGGGAACATAACCCTTGGACTGCATGTTCAGTTTCCTGTGGAGGTGGCATTCAGAGGAGAAGTTTTGTGTGTGTGGAGGAGACCATTCATGGAGAAATACTGCAAGTGGAGGAATGGAAATGCATGTATGCCCCTAAGCCCAAAGTCATTCAAACCTGCAATCTGTTTGATTGTCCTAAGTGGGTGGCAATGGAATGGTCTCAGGTAAACTGAAAAGTAATTTGAACCTTTATTCTTGTTTTCTAAAGAAAGCTTCTAGTCTCCTGTTACTCTGTATTTGTAACAAGGCTATTAAAAAAATATAGCTCTGCAACTGTAATTCGTAATACTTACTAGGAGAAGTTTGCACTAAGTAATTTGGCCCGATAATCAAAATGTTACCCTGTCTGTGTGGAGAAAAATGCATGTAGAGTTATTGATGCTTGTTGAATTCCTGCTTTACACAGAGGAGAACTTAGAGCCAGAGGTCAGGCCCCTTTGGAATCAGGTCGTTTGTCTCTCAGTTCTTGATAAATGTAATATTTCACTGCATATAATAGCTAAAGGCACGTCTGTCTAGGGGCTGACATGTCTGCAAGGGTGATTTTCCAGCATTCTTACCTTTCATTTTAGTAACAAGAACATGAAGCCAACTTATCTTGGCTGTAGTTATCTGATACAGTCAGATAGCTCAACACTTCTATAATTTCTTAGTTCATCCAAATGACATCACTGACATATAGTGAAGAAACTATTCTTGCAGCATGTCTGACCCAGATGTATCTGAAAATGACCACTGTGAGAGAGCATATTCTCAGCACATAGCCACCTCTGTTTCAGACTGTTGCCAATCAGATAAGCTTTACAGAACCCCAAGAAATCACTTTCATTCCCAAAGCTTAGACATTTTTTCCAACATCAACCTTTTCGTTGCTCACCTAGCAATTCAGGGACAAATTCATATGTCTCTGATACCTGATTGATAGTGGAAAAACTTTTGTGAACACATCATCAGTACTTCTAGCTTGCTTTTTAACAGTATTTGTAAATATAATAAAAGATGCAGTGTGAAATGGTTGCATTGTCTCCTGCAGTGCACAGTGACCTGTGGCCGAGGGCTGCGTTACCGAGTGGTGCTGTGCATTGACCACCGTGGGCAGCATGTCGGGGGCTGCAATCCACAGCTTAAACTACACATAAAAGAAGAGTGCATCGTGCCAATACCATGTTACAAGCCAAAAGGTAACTGGAATTTTGTCTGGGTCTGTTATTGTTTTACATTTTTGTTAAGAGAATTAAAAGTCCCTGGTAACCTTTTTCTGAAATGCCAGAAGCTGGAATTTACTAGGACTTATTTCAGTCTTGGCAGAAACAAGCTTTTTAATTATTGGTGCTAGGAAAGGTGCCCTGCTGATATTTTTTGCTGATAATGTGGCCAGACTGTCGTGAGGTGAACATGCTAACTCAATCTATACAGCCTGGTCAAATTGGGAAAACCAGAATTAATGAGCTCAACATGGGGAGGAGGAGTTGTTCAGTAATACTTGAAATGGGACTAACACTCCATATGTATCACCTGGGATCTTGTTCGTTTGCATCTCATTAAATGTATAAACATTCTCAGTGGGCTTCATCAGTTCATTAGTCCAACAGCTTTCCTTCTCTTTTCTCCATTTCTGCATATTTAAAGGTTTGTAACAATGATTTAAATTGACAAATATGCTCTAAAATATTTGGAAAGGCATGAAACGGTGGGATGGTGAAAACAAAAAGCAAAGATAGTGAGGGAGGAACTAGTGTATCTTGTCTTTTGCTTGTTTCTCTTCCTCTGGGCCCAGAAAAATTTAGTGGGTGCTGCTTCATTCTTTCAGTTTTTATTTGAAAGGCTGTATTTCAGACCTTCACATCTCACCATAAAGATTTACATAGAAAAAGTGAAAGCTCTCTGTAGACAACGCTATGTTTCTCTTCAGGATGTTTTTAGACTCTAGAGAATTGTTCAAGCAGAAAACTATTCAGGGTTTAAACCATGAAGTAGAAACGAGCACTGAAATTTTAAGAACCTTCTTCTGGGGTTTTACTTAAGTTTGGCTTACATCACAGAAGTGTAGGATATATAAACAGCTAAAAGAAGCTAGTGCTGTTTTTTAAATTAATTTCAAATTTTGGGAAAGCTCTCTAACTCAGAGGAAAATAAAAAAAAAAAATCTGTGAAAATTTTCTAATGAAGCCAGCCTATCTGGAAAGCAATGTATGTGTGCTGTGCTTTAGATTCTTTTTCTGCTATAAACTTAAGTTCTGACAATGCTCCATTACACTGAGATATGAACTACAATCTACTAGAAACTGTCTGCATTTGGAGAAGGAAGTAGAAGATTAAGCAGGAATGGAAATTGGATTACTGGTACCCTCTCAGTAAAAAGGGGTGTCTGAGTGGAGCTCAAATGTCATGAAGAAATTTTCTAGTAAAATTATACTTTTATCATCCAGTATACCTTTATTCCAAAGATTTAGATCAATAGGCAATGTAAAGTGTGAAGTGCTGGGGTGAATAATGGTAGCATCTACATATTGCTTTCACTTTGAGGAATTATGGGATGCTTTTTTTTTTTTTCCTTTTCTACCAGAAAAAAGTCCTGTGGAAGCAAAATTGCCATGGTTTAAACAGGCACATGAAATGGAAGAGACCAGAGCAGTCTCAGAAGAGCCAACGTAAGTACATTGTTTTTTACAGTAAGGAAACATTTCCAGCATGCTTTGCAAATCATCTGGGAGGACTGTAACTATGCAGTTTGCTTTGACAGTTGGGCCTCCTTGGGAGATGAGTCCTGTTGTGAGCTGTTCCTAATTTTACATCTCAAAAGCTTTGCTTCTGGAGCTCCTGTTCTGGATGACACAGGGCTACTCTATTATAGTGTCCTCCTATCATTCAAGCAAGGCAAAAGGATCTTAATTTAGCCTAATTAAGCCCTAATTAATGCACGTGGGAAGCAGATGTAAATTAAAGAAATTCAGTTTTATCCCTGTCATTGCTGTTACCTCAAGAAAGTAGTAATTGTATTAAAAATTAAGAGGTACTTTGTAGTGTTGCCAGAATTTTCCTGGGGGTGAGACCAATGCATAAAGAAAGTGAGAAAAACCTGCTGATCTCTGAGCTTAGTGGAATCTGTAGGGATAAGTTGTGATATTTTACATGCATGCATGTGTGAAATAACATCTGGATTTTGTGAGTCCCCTTAAAAGCTGGTGGGGGTAAGGTTTTGCAACATTTAAGTCCTGGAGATGAAAGCTTAACTTAAATCCAGCTACACTTGTTCCTGTCCCTTGTGTGTTAGGGCATTGCACAACTGCTTATATCCCCTGTGTACGTTTCATACGTATATGTATCTAATATATTCAATATATAGCAATAACTTTCTAGAAAGCAGTAACTTTCTATAAGAATTTCATGAGAGATCTTGCACAGCATTTTGTTCTGCTTTGCCAAATTCTGCACTCATTTGTAGTAACGTTAGTTTAAAATAATTTAGGTGAGCTTATTGAAGTTACTTTGGATTAATATTACTCTGAGAGTGGAGTGTGCCCAATAACTTGTTAATTTTTTTCCTCCATCTAGCTATTCCTGCTTTTTGGCACACAAACACTAACAGGTGTGATCATGAGTAATAAAATCTTTACACCTGCACTGACTCACAGAAGAAACCTCTTGCCAAACAGGTGTCTGCATAGTTATGGTGACTGAGCTTTAAACTTCTCACTGCTCTAGCCTCTCAAGTCAAGTGTCAGCCTACTGTGAGTGGTTATTTCACTCTCCAAATTGGTGGCCCTTAATTCAGGCAGTGTAGTAGCAAAGATATAAAAATAAAGTGTGATTGTCAAAAGGGGTGATGTAATCAAATGTGCCTATTGAAAGTCAGCATATCAGAAAGAAGGTGTATGAGCCCACTGCTAAAGAGGATTCATCTTGAAGCTATAAAGAAAATTAGCATTGCAAAATCATGCTGTGGCAACTGTGAGCTGATGTTGTCTCTGGATATTTAGGATCCTTCAGCAGCAGCTGACAGAGCAAGCAGGGAGGACTGGCAGGGACACAGCATGTTAGCTCAGAGTATATTTAGAATATAATAGAGCTGAGCTTGAAGCTTTGTAATGTGTTCCCTTGTACCTTGTCCTTACAAAGAAAGCAGTTATTCGTACCTTCCTAGTCATGACTGGTGTATTTTGCTGCAGCCTCTCAGTGTGAATGCAGCTGTGCTTTTGTGTTCTTGGTGCGTGTCCCATCAGAGCTGTGCAGTTTTGCAGTTCCCTGGATTTTTTTTCTTCTTCACTTACTCTGGAGACCCAGGCACTTCTCTGGAAAAATGTGAACGAAAGTCTCAGGACAGGATTAGGATCATGACTGAAAGATAAAGAGAACCTAGGAAAGAAGTGGCACATCACCTAAGCCTAAAAGGTTTCTTCAGCCACTTCTTTCTGATTACTCTCTCTGCCAACCTTCTCTTTAGGGAGGGGTTGCTGAGGTGCTGTGCTTTCCTAGTCTGGATACCTTGGTCTGCCCTGGGACCCAGACATAATAGTGCAGTTGGCTTTTCCTTTAGTTTCTTTTTACTTAGTTTCTTCTGCTGCCTCCTGCTCTCATTTTATTCTTCTAAGGAAGCCAGCAGGTAAGAAGAAATAAGAAGTAACTGGTCCCTGACTTCATTCCTTTTTGCAGATTGCCTGTTGGCCCTGTGGTCAAAGCAACTCTTACGAGCGGTTTAAATCTCATGCCCTAACTGCTCCTGCCTTTTAGCTAGAGTGATGTCTTTAGGTCAGGGTTTAGGATTTTAAAACAAAATATAACAATATGTTGTTACTTCTCTCAGAATAAATTCTAACGAGATTTCTTTCTGGTTTGTATCTGTTTAACATTGTTTTCTGTAATTTACACACGGCAGAGTGCTAGCTTATAGCCCACCTCTGCCCAGCAGGAGGCTTATCATTTCCTTGGTAAAATGCCATCGTTTTTAATTGTAGTTATTCTCCTGTCATCCAAACTTAAACCACAATATGAAGTCTCGACTTCCAGTCCATCCTTTATTACAACTGTCTTTCTATGCTTTTGTGTGATATTTTAGTTGATAATGAATAAGAGAATAAATGCAGCTGTGTTTTAGAACCCACAAATGATGGATATGCCAAAAGTAGCTTGTGGAAGATAAATACTTCTGCCGCTGTGGTCTACCACGGCTGGTGTCCTGAATTTACATAGAGGGAGAACGTTCAAAAGCTGCTTTTTTTTATTATTAGCAAAATAAAAAATGACTGCCCTTAAAGTGAGGCCAAGAAAAATGTAGGTCTGACCTTTTTAGTTTTTAGTTGTGGAATGTGATGACAGTTGATACCAATCATTATTTTAAATGTTCTTCCCTCGAGCCTTCTTAGTTACAGTGGGATTCGCAGAGAAGCTCCAGCAAGGTTTTTGCATCCTTTTTTTAATAGTAAGTTAAAGAAATAGACACCTCAACTGCCTTTCCCTGTCATGGCTTAGGACAAAACTAAAATGCTTTCCAAAGCTGACATATTTTTTCAGCAACCCGAGCTAAAAAGTAATCACTAGCTTTGTGGAGCTGCAGTTGCTGAGTGTGAAATGCAATGTCTCTCATAAAGGTCGCTGCTCTTTGTATTTGAGTCCTTTCTGCAGAAATGGCCCCATCATACCTTTGGTGAGCATCATTGAGAACTGTGTATTTTTCACAGCTGCTTCTCGGAAAACAGGCTGGTGATTTTATCCGATCCTTTACACTCCTGGTTGATAAAACCTGGCAGTGAACTCTGCCTAGAGCAGGCAGGGGTGGTGCTTCAGGGAGGATTAGGGTGCTAGCGTCCTCAAAGTTCTGCCACAATAATCAGCCAACATTATAGATGCTTCTGCAAACTTTTATCCAGGCCCCTTGGCACAGTAGGGCTGGATTGGAAATATCACAAATGCAGCCTTTTTTTTTTCAGGATTTAGGCATTTCCTGTCTTAACTGAAAGCAAGAACTGCAGGCATGAGGAAAATAAAAAAAAATATTGAGAGACACCATGTTTTCCACGTCTTTAGAAAGCTGCAGAAGGCTGAACTGAGTTAGGTTTTTGTTTCAGGTTTGATTTGCTTGGGTTGGGCTCTTCTTTCCCAGTTCTATCATCAGTAGTTTAGGTCACTGCTTCATTTTCCAGGTCACCCTACACTAGTTTTTACAGAGTGTGCCAGGTGAATGCACATTTCTATTAATGTTAGACCAGTAACTTTGGAGCATGGACATACTCTCCACTGCATCTGTAGTTGTCCATTGCTTATACCCGTGCAGATTATAGGAGCATTTGATTTCTACATTGCACTTGGAAGAATGACTGTACAAAAAGGCTGATGGTGAAAAGATCTGCCTGCTTGGATTTGCAGTTTTCCATTCTTCTCCTTTTTCTTTAATCAGAAGAGGAGTCTCATCTACAAACTTGGTTAGAGATCTAGGATAATTTTCAGAATTACCACCGTCCTATCCATTCTGTAATAAATTCCTGATGATCTGCAAGGCATCATAATACAAATGCTTTGATGCTTCTTCATCCTGGTCTGAGATTGCTTTTGTGCCCATCAAAGGCAGAGTGAATTTGCTTCGAGGAAGTATTGTCCCCAAAGTACTGCCACATGTGTGCCGTGAATGCTATAGAGTAAAAGAAAACTCATTTGTGAGTTTGCTTTCATGATCTGTCACAGGCTTTGGGTGGGTTTATGCTAAATAAAAGTTTAAAAAAATCATCTGCCTGAACTTAAAATTCAGATACAATGCCAACCTCTGGAGCTCTCTCACTGTATATTCAGTTACTTGCTCTAATTTTGTATTAGCAGTCTGTTGAAGGTAATTAAAGTGTGACTTCTACATGGTCATCCTTTGAAAAGTTCTATAATTTAGGATGTTAATAGCTGGATAGCCATGTGACTAGTTTAGCAAATGCCAAGGTAGAATAAAAAGCATTTTGGGTGGGTTTTTTTATCTTGCACTTCACTGAAAAATACCAGACACTAATATTCAACAGGAAAACCTCAATTATATTATAGGCTTGCTATAAGTCAAAGAAAAAATGCTTAGAATTTTCTGAGTTTCTTTATAAATCAATTGGTTTCTGAATGAAAGGATTGCTGTGGTTCAAAATTTCCTTTCATTTATACAGGATTGCAGAAGAATGCATCATACATTATTTCTGGAATGTTTTAATGCATTCAGCTAACAGTATACAAAATTAACACTAATTTCTGGTATGCTGCTGTCATACTTTTACCAAAAAAGTTATTTGCTCTCAGGCTTTGAGACTGTAAACTGTTAGGTGTGGTCAGAATACCAACCGACTCTTTTAAACTATAAATGTCCATCATTTTTATTTTTTAAGTTAGGTACATAACTAGAAATAGACTTACATGGGGTTTTTTACACAGAAAGGAGAGGAAAGCCATAATTTTGTTAAGCCTATGCACAATGGCCTTGATCCAATAAAGCACTTAAGCACAAGTTTAACTCTGAACACATTACACTCCTATTGACTTCAAAGGACTACTAATGTGCTTAAAGTTACGCGTGTGCTTAAGCATTTGTTTGGAGGAGGGTGATTTTGCCATGGCCTCCCTGGGTAGTTGCATGGCTGTCTTTTCAAAGGCAGCCATGTAATATCTGATGTTTCAGGGTTAAGCTGATTTTTATCTGCTGGGATAAGAGAAAGCCTGTCTTTGCAGCTTTTATCACAGATCTTCAGTTAGAATTTGTCCTCAAAGGCATGTGGACTTAAGGGGCTGCTAGCCTGCACCAATATGGCATTCACTCAGATGTTACCACTGTAGGGTGCAATCATCCATTTTGATATTATTCTTCCAATAAAAATCAATCTGTTCATCCACTTTATAGGCAGTCAGACTGTGGAAGTGACGGACACTTGCAGGTTGCCTTGTTTCAAGAGGAGCTGGGGATACCACAGACTTTACTGAAGTCTGTCAATGACCACTGAGCTCTAACTAAAATTTTGAGAAGAAAACTTTGAAGTGATAGTTTTTGACATATTTATCTTTGTAGTAGAGTTGCAAAGGTGTTTCATCAACATCATCTTAAAGAATAGCCAGTTACCTTGTAAGCTTTCTTGGAAAAGGCAGTGTCTTCCACAGGAGGGAGACTATCTTGGGGTCTGTCCCAAGCATAGCTTGGATTGCTGTCCCAAGGACTGAGTTGGAGTATCCTTACAGGTTACCCATTCATCGGTTCTCCTTTCTTCCATTTGATCCTTCCGCTGTATATTCTGGCAAGAAGTTATTGGCTCAAGATGATAAACTGTCCATAGAATCAACCAGGCTGTGTTGACATTTCTCTGTGCTTACTGTGTATGCAGAGCGTAAATACTGATTTTTGTCTTACACAACTGTTCTTGTAAGGGCAGCCTTCCTGCAGTAAAGACAGAGATAATTCTTAATCAAAGATAAGGAGAAAATATTTGTATCCTCTTTTGGATTTTTCCTTCCACATTCATTTTTAGCAGTGGTCAAGTCTCCTTGTCTCTCATTTGTGTTTTGATCATCAGCTGTGTTTGGCCATACAATAAAGAGAAACTGCAGACTTTTGAAAAAAGGTACTATGAAGCTGTATATTTGACTTCTTATAAATTGTACCCTAGAGCCACTGAGAATGACTTTATTAATGAAATTCAGCCCCTTGGCTCTAGTGCCATTTTGAAAATTACTATCAAATATTAATGTGACCCTCGAAGTCAGAGAACATTATACACTAAAACCTCCTTTTACTCAGTAAATTCATGATCTGTAAAATAAGATTTTACTATAGTTCATCAGAAGCATAAATGCTTTCTAATAAAAATGATGGATTATAGACTGAGCCGGTTAGACCTCTTTACTGAAGATGAGAGCATTCTTACAAGATTAAATCTGAACAGCAGCCTGCAGTGGTATGCATTTGAGATAGCTAGAAATGAAAAGTGCTTTTCTTCTGCCTGGCTGCTGATTATTAGTATGACACAAGGTGATGGCCTTTCTCTGATTTAAACAGACTGCAAATATTCTTTTGGCATATGCCTACGTTTGTATACCTGGGAAGCTGTTTTGTACTTTATAGATAAGTCTTCATGGAGTTTCTCCTTTTTCACCCCTTGGAGTTCATAAAAAGTTTTAGGTGACATTATTTTTCCACTCAAAAGGGATATAACTTTCCTAATTCTTCATTATTCTTTCTCCTCTTTTCCTACTTTTTTTTTTTTTTGTGAATTTTGAGAAATGGTCTGGAATGGGGACAAGTGAAAGGTTTAAGACACTTGACAGTGCATTCTCTTTAAGAGTCAGATAGGATTATGTATTGCCTGCTTTGAGTATAGACATACATTGTGTTAGCTGTTTTTAAGCCCTGCATGCACACGCAAAATTATATGGAATAAAATCAAATAAAAGTCTTTCTACTGCACTTTGATTATTTGCAGGTTTATTCCTGAGCCCTGGTCTCCATGCAGTGCCACGTGTGGCAATGGCATACAGGTGCGAGATGTGAAGTGCCAAATTCTTCTTGCGTTTACTCAGACTGAGGTTGAGCTGCCTGAGGAGGAATGTGAGGATGTGAAGCCACCGACAGAACGAGTCTGTCAGCTGGCTTCCTGTGACAGCGATCCTGTCCCCTACACACCAGAATATTCACATGCTGAAGATGGCAGTGTGATTTATGACTGGGAATATATTGGATTTACTCCTTGTTCAGCCACATGTCTTGGAGGTACCTTTATTTGTTCATTTATTTATCCTGAGTTGTAAGAATTTGTCATAGTACTTCTAAGAATTTAGAATTGTTTGACCTTGTTTGGTCTTCTGTTACTCTTGCCCTGAAGTAGTGATGTTAATCTGCAAGACAACATGCAGCTTCAAGTTTTAACTTATTTCTAGGTTATCCATAGAGTGCTTCAAATGGCCTTGTTTCCTTTATATCCTGTGTTCAAACAATTACTTTATTTGGTTAAGTAAGGTGCAATGAATTGTTGAAACAGCAGTCTGCTTTAGTCTTGTTGCTGTGGGAGTCTTGGCTGCTAGGCAGTTGGTGGTACCAGCATGTTTGCTACATCAGTGAGGGGCGTGTTTAGAAGAGCTTTCTTTTCCTAGGAACTCAAAGTGTATAGTTTGGGAGTTAAAATTCCCATGTTAATTCTCCCTTATCTTTCAAAACACTCATTTTCTGCAGTTGTACTTAGGGAGACCTGTTTTCAGTCTGACCGGGATGATCAAACTCGCGTTTGTTTAGGTCTTGGTACAGTATATCACTTTATAGGAACTCTGTGCCATACATCTGTCTGCAAGTAGTTAGGCACATTCCTTCTTGCATGTAACAGAATCTCCCTGTCATCCTAACTACATGTTACTAGACAAGGCTACTGGTGTTGCTACTACATACTTTACTTCAGGACTGAACATGAGTGAGTTATGAAGTGCTAAGTGGAGGCAGTGGAATTGTGAACACACCTATATATGACAGGACTGATGACATCAGTGGGAAGTGAAGACAGTTGTACCCATAGAAGAAATAAAAAATGTAGAAAAGGGGAGAACAGAAACAATTGAAAGTGGTGACCCAGTCTGGAGCTCTCAGAAAGCAGTCTCCTTCGTACTAGTCACCTGTTCAACCCTTGAGGACAGAAGTTGGAAAGCTATCAGCAGGCTGAGTGACTAAGTGTCTCCTTTAGCATTGACTACTGCTGTTTACTGATGGGGTTGGTCTGTAGAAATAGCAATACATATGATGACAAAAGCCGATGCATCCCATTCCCTCCACTGCCTGCAGTGGGCATTGTGACTGGCAAGGTAGAGGAGGCTGTAGTCCAAGCATATATATATAAAAGTGACACAGTAGTGACAGATACTGTACTGTTTATCTTCCTTCATTTTAATGAGGGAATTATTTTTTTAAAATAAGAAAATTTTACTCAAAAGCAGAAACAAGGCTTTCATTACTACTAACTTTGTAGTTCTTTTTCATATCTTGACTGATTTTTTTTTTTTTGTAATGTGCAATGATTCTGTTCCCATCTTAAATGCACTTTGCTACTGCTTTTTAGCCAATATCTTTACCAAGGGTGTCCTAAAACTCTAATACTTCTGGATTTTGGGGACATCAGCAGACATCTAGGCTGAAATAATCTCTAGTCTTTGTCTTCTATTGCACATGTGTGTGTTTGCATTGCCTGCGTTTTCACGTCTGTCCATGAAAAAACATTCACAATAAAACTTGCATTTGGAGTGCAACCTGATGGTAATTTAAGGAGCCTGTACTGAAGACAGTAGTTTCATTTTCTGGCACAAATGAACTTAAAAATAACTGATGAGCAGCATCCCAAGTTCAGCTTAAGTTTGTTTCTGAGGGAGCCAAGTATGAATTCTGTTGTCTTCTGGCTCTTTCATGAATTTGTAAGGTTGCCTGACTCAGAATTGTCCTCTAGGTGTTCAGGGTAATCTCACCATTTGTTTGATATGAGATAGAAACAACCCACTGAAAGAAGCTTGAAAGAAAATATCTGGTTGTGTTCTTGAGACTTCTGTGGTATCACTGGTACTGTCTAGACATTTTTCTTATGTGATGCTCCTGGGAAATGTGGGAAGCTGTCAGGATCTTTTATCAATTAACAGCTTCAGAAGTCCCTGTGCTGTTAGGCTAGTTAGGTAGCAATGATTTTTTCCTTCTATCAGTTCTGGTCGTCTTCTTGCTGCCTTGGCAAAGACTTTCAAAGAGACCAAAAATTACCTGCTGATAAATAGTTTTAAGGGAACCAGACATCTCTTCTGTTTCCAACTCATTGCAATGTACTAACTAATGATCTCACTGTCTACTATTTTTCCATTGTGTAGTTCAAAGGAGTTGATCCATTTCTGCTAAGTTTTATGTTCAAATCTCATTTCAATTAGGTTAAATCTTTTGTTACAAGACATAAATGTTGAGTTTGGAATATCCCAGTTTAATGTAAACTATATTAGGTATTTTTTCTTTAGCATGTATGTATCTAGCAGTGGCTATTAAAATAAACTCCTGTGGCTTTCTGTATCCTCAGAACTCCCTGCCCTCATTTCCCTGAGCTTGACTCTCTGAATGAGGGAAAAGTCTGCATGGTCTAAGCAGGGCTGGAAGCTTTATGGCCACTGTTTGAGCAAAGACTGAATCTCTGTCTTGGTGCTTGCCACGTCTCCTTGTTTGACATCCTCATACAGACTAGACTTCTTAATTCAAAATCTTACCTGTCCCTCTCCAAAACAGACATAAAAATGTGGATGGAAACGTTGGTTTTTAAGATAGAGCAATCTACAAGGCTTTGTCAAACATCTTTACTTTCCAGTTCATCATATTCAGCAGGTTCTAGAGCATTAGGAATACAAGTCTTTGATCATTTTAGTGCTTTCCACATCAGATCTGTATGGCTTGTGCAGCATGTTGGGCGTCATGAAAGTTGGTGCTTTTGCGGACTGCTATGTAGTGTTATGCCTCTTAGCACAAGTGATACTGTTTTCCTCAATCTTTCCATGAGTGCAAATAAAAGCTCTCCCAGCTAACAAGGCAGCCATCACATTTAAGATCCACAGCCAACTCTGTAACCATCCTGAAAGCTAAAGATTTATTTTGTCTTCAGTGACTGAAGAGATCCCAAACTGAAAACAAGACAACTGTTGTGCTCAGGGATCTCAGGATTTGCCCTCATTTTCCCAGAATTACTTTTTTTCAATCTGAAGAATTCTGGCCCTGATACAAGAGCCCCCAACAGAAGTGTAAGTTATACTTCATAATACTGTCAGTGAGAAGTAATAGTTGTTATCAGAATAAAGAGTATGCCTGAGAAGAAATGGTTTTCTTGTAATCTATAGTATTTCTTTAGGTTTATTAATTGCTTAACTACTCTACAATATTTTAAAGGGATGTTTTCTACTAAAAAAAATAACTGAACATTGCCTGGAACCCTGTTTAAAAATACCTTTAAGTGCAAGAGGCAGGTTTGGATATTTCAGTGTAATTATTATTATCATCATCTATATTTCATATAGCTCAAAAATTGAGTCAGGCCCCACAAAGTCATTAGATTGGCTTAAAAATAATGAGATTAAACAATAAATACATCTGCCCTTCCTGTTGTTTCCTCTATAGTCAGTGGCTTTGGAAACTTTAGGGTGCAGTCAAGTTGTGTTTTCAGAATTTGTCTGGACCCTAATGGCTAAAAGTTTACTATTTTATTGATAACAAACCTGAGATTCTTAGAAAATCATTGGATTCCAGCCAAATTTAAAGACTCGTAAGAAAAACATTGAGTTTAGAAACTCACAAATAAAGTTGAGATCATTTTCCAGAGTGCTGTAGGCAATTTGATAACAAGTCACTCCTAGGACTAGCTTCAGGAACTGCAGTCACTGTTTACTTTTTACAGAGGAGTATAAATAACATTGCTGGTTTCAATAGCTTTCTTGAGAGGCTTAGGCATACGTAGGACCTGGCATTTTCTCTGAGTTATTTTCAGCTGATAGTACATATTTTTAAGCAGTCACCAAACTGAGACTATCTGATAGAAATCAATGACTGTCCTTCCTCTTCCAGATGTAGAGACTAGATCCACCCTCTGACCATTTGCACAGCAACTTTCCATCCCCTGTTTTCTTTGTGCTGTAGAAAAGGCAGAAACAAAAGGTCTGGAGTTTTTTTCAGGCATTCTGATCTTTTAACGCAGCTTCATGCACTGTGTATTTTGCTGTGCAGAAAAGCTTGTAAAAGAATGTAAATCTATGTGGTTTGAATGCTGGGTTAAAATAGAAAATATTCTATTTCACTGAATAGTAGGATAATTACTACAATAGTGCATCAGATTACTGTAAAAATACTTAATGCTCCCTGCTGCATACATAATGTTTTAGTTAAATTATCTACTATGTTTATATTATAAGCCAAGAAAGTCATACACATAAAACTTTGCTTGTTTGAATAATAGATTTTTCCATTTTCCAATAGATGTAGAATAAGAAATTTATCAGTGATTGAAGTTCCAAACTAATGGAAAATTAGACTTTGGGTGAGAAATCTGATTGTCAAGACATTTTGACAGTTATGCTCAAGCAAATGCTGTGTCAATTAAGTGTGGTTATTTATAGAATAGAGTCCTTGAACTGAGAACCAAGGAACAGGAAGGGAGCGCGTGGTATGTTTTTAACAGCGCTGTAATACCTGCTTTGTACTTGGGGCATGAAAACAGGGTGCCATTTTTCTTTCAATAAGGCCTCTGTGGGGAGGAATCGTTGCTGCAGTGTGTGCTCTGTAGTTAAGTCAAATGAAAGATACACCGCATGTTGACATTTCTCTTCTGGTAACACGATTAAAGCTAGGTAGGTCATGCTGCAAGGCAGAAGTGGTTTAATGAACTCCAGGTGGCAAGTTGCAGTCAAAAACCCGTCACCTGGTATGACATGCCTTTTGTTCATTTGGCTGGCCAATTTAGTTTTTGTAACACCAAGATAAAATGTTCCCATGGGATTATTGCCGACTTAGATGGTCTGAAAGGAATCTTATTTCATTCCCCTCCTTTGTGTGAGATATTAAGAAGATATTACTTATCGCAACCTTTTCAAGAGCAGCATCACCTCTGAGTGTGGTTTTCCCACAGGAACACACTGAGGTCAGTGAAACGGAAGGTTGGTAACACAGGGTAGATTTTGACCTAGAATCGAGATTATATGGATGTTTGATTGCTTGTCTGGTAATGTCATTCTGTTTCTGCCAGAATACAATTTCTCAATCTTTATTTCTCTCCTGTAGACAGTCCAGATGTGCATTTTCTACGTCAGGGGGCAGGGAAGCTGCTCCTGTTAAACAAATACATGGGGATCAATTGGACAGAAAACATTTTATTTCCTCAGTTATCAGTCTGCAATAAAATAGTAGAGTTCTAGAAGAATTACTTGTTTATTAGTTTGTCATCATTGGGCATTTTCATGTCTGCATTTTAGTCATGAGATTTGTTGTTAAAGGTTTATTCTCAGCCATGCTAGTACTTTTTACTCAATGTGTGTGTGTTCTAAGTTAATGTAATTACCAATACTTTGATATAAAAGAACTGAATAGGTTGTCATTTGTGTTTAAGGTCAGGTCCTCTGTTCTGTAAAAATTCATCACTTTGTAGATGTAGTCAAAACATTTATATAACAAGGTCTTTCTGAACTGAAAACGAGTCCCAGAGGGGATCTCGAGGTGTACCAGAGAGCCTGAAAGAAATTGGAATCTACCTTATTGTGAAAATCACTGCTGGTCTCCTCCTGCTGAAGTGTCTGAAATAGTTGGAGTGGCTCAAGTGCTGCAAAGAGGGATTGTGACCTGGGCTGGCCAATACGCTGTACTACGTCAGAATTGTTTATAGATGGGAAGGAGTAGCTTTAGTTTGTGAAAAGAATGGCAGTGGCATGAATGTACCACAAAGGAGAGAAATATGGACCATTAGCATGGAGACAAAACTTCCAGTGTAGAATATTTCCTTGAGCCCCGTGAGATCAGAATGACTAATGACAAACAGCGCCAAGGAACCCGTCGTCATGCACCGATGACACAGAAGCAGGAATAGTTGCAGTACCCTTTGTGTAACAATACTTGTGCTGTTCTGAGTTGATGTCATAGCTAATACCATGAAGTGGTTAGTTGTTTCTAATTAAAAATGCAACTCTCTTAGAAGTTTGCTGTAAGAAATTAAATGCAACCTGCTGCTGGAAGCAAGTTGATATCCTTACAAAACCACTGGAGAGAAGTGAAAAACAGGAAGGAAATGGATTTAAATGCTTTAAACTGTGATTCTTCAAAACTAATTTTTACCTGAAAGCAACAAAATACGTATTTTATTATTTTAATTGCTGGATTCTGATCATTAGCATTGCTTATATAGAATACCCCAGATATGCAGGATCTCTCAAGTACATCACAAACCATCTTGTCTTTCACGTGCATATGAGTGAGCGTTGAAATTGAGCAAGGCTTCCACACTAAAATAAATGCTTTATAAAATTGGATAACTACAGAGATTTAAAATAAAAGTGGGTCACGAGATGTGTATTTGCTAAGCTGACTTGTTCTAATGCAAACTTGTATTACGTTTCATTTTGACTCATAGAAATTTGAGTATTGGTAATCTTTCATGCTTCAGTAATAGGATCCAGGTAGCAAGAGTTGCAGATCAGAAGGTGCCAAGAATGGTCACGAGTGAGGAAAGCTCTAGGCTGGGTCAGATTTGCTGCCTTCAGCAAAACTATTGCATCTCTTAGTCCCTATGAGAAAGGCTCTATGTTCAGTCAGACATTCTCCTGATTATAGTTTTTAACTTTTCTTGCATTCTTAATTCTTTTTTCACTGTTTTAGCTCCTTAAAGTCAAGGTAAGTGAGAAGGAATTACTTTTACCCTGATTTTCACAAAAAAGAGAAGCTACCTTTCTGTTGTTTTTCAGATGCAGAATGTCAAATCAAGATTTTTAAATATCACAATTGCTAGATATAAATCCCAAATATCTTGAGTATTGAATACAGAAAATATCTCAGTGGTCTTTGACCTGAAAGGTTAGCTTTTAGCCAGCCACCTAATTTGTTCATAACATTTTACTGAGAAGTGAGCTTTACAGAAATCTCTTCCATTTTCTGTGGTTCACAAGCATTTTCCTTTTTAATCCAGGAACACAAGAAGCCATTGCAATGTGTCTGCACGTAGAGACAAAACAAGCCGTCAATGAAACCCTGTGTGACAGTTCCAAGAGACCACCACCAATGATTCGTACTTGCAATATGAAGCTTTGCCCTCCGAGGTAAACTGTAATAACGAAATCACATCGTGGCAAAGAAATAGTTAATACGACTTAAATAAACATTGGCTTTCTCAGAAAGGGTTCAGATTGCAGGGCTGTGGTCTTGCTTTGGGATGAAATTTCACTACCTCTGTCTTTAACAGGGTTTTGGGGTTAGGATTCTTTTTTTCTTTTTTTTTTGGTCTTGTTCTCTCCTTTTCCACTCTTCACATCTCACTAATAAAAAAGGGAACTTTTTCTGAAATAAATCTCTGCTGACTAGATGTTTGCCAGAGCTGGAAAAGCAGCCTTAACTTTTCTAGTGGTACAGGGAAAATTTTAGGGACATTTCACAAAAAAGGAGCAGAGAACATTGACTTTCTATCCTTACTTGAATAGAAAAAATGAAATTATGATTTAAAGTTATTTTAATTTCTTGCTTCTTTGGTAGCCCCGTGTAGTTCATATGGCTGCTTATTCGTGTTTGGAAATGCTGGAAAATGAACAAATCCAGTCCAAATTCAAGAAAACCTAGCTGATTTGGTCACTTGAAAGGACCATATGTGAAATTTTGACATACGCCGCCTTATTTACCCACTTTTGATCTGTGACATCCCTGATCCTCTGCATATTGTTTCTATGTGTTTGCAGAAAACTCCTCTTGCAAAACGTAGGGAAGAAGTTAACAGGAACAGGATGTTTTACAGAACACATACACATTTAAGGGAAGTTTTGTAAATGTAAGAAAGGTCTATTTACATATATAAATGTAAACGTCAGCAGGTTGCCAACAGGCTGCATTTTTACGAGGGGTGTTCTGAAAGTAAATGCTGGAAATGACCCTTTATTGCTTTATTTTTAATAAAGGGATGTTTTAGCCATCTGTCAATAACTATGCCTTCAGTTGCTGTTTGCTGGGATCTCTCTGGGGAGGGTTTGCTCCTTACCCAGTCCAAAGCGAGTTGCTGAACTGTGGGCTTTTGGCTGTGTTGCTGGAACAGGTGGCAGAGCGGGCCCTGGAGACGCTGCTCAGCTACGTGTGGGGTTGGGATACAGACCAGAGATGTGCACTGCCAGCAGCCGGGAGGATCTGCGGTGGCTGCAGAGGACTGCAAAGACAAAAAGCCTCATTCTTTACAAGCTTGTAACCAGATCAATTGTCCTCCTGTTTGGCATGTTGAGGAATGGCAGCAGGTATGGCTGGGTTACAGAAATAGTTTAAATGTCTTCCTCTGTCTGGGCACTTGACATTTCCTAGCTGGAATAACATGGACAACAGCTCCCGAACTTGGGTATGTGAGTGGTTCAGCTGATTTTATTAAAACAAACTAATCCAGGGTCAAAAATACTGCTCTAGACTAGTATGCCAGTGGTCACAGGATAAGGTGAGAAGTCCTTTTTAACATTTCAGAAAGCTGGATAGCAGTTACTCCAGACATCACCCTTCTGTGTTCTGCCTGTGCCATAACCTGCTTCTGTAGTCATTGCTTCTTTTTTTCTTTTTTTCTTAAGCACAAAGCTTCCTAAATTCCCACCAGATATATTAACTGATGTGAGACATAGGCAGATCTGCACGTCAGATGTGTGTTTTTCTTTAAGATTTCTACTACTTAATTTCATTCAGGTGGTGTGACTTTAACTCAGTAACTAGGTTATCTCTAATAGATCAGCTGAATATTATAACAGAAAAATCTTCTATGTGCTGCCTGCTTTTTAATTAAAAGTAGACGTCATTTTTCAAGGGGAGGGAGGGGGAGCTTACAGTGTTTGTGTAAAAGAAGGTGATGGGTGAGCACAGATGTCTGTGCAGGAGTACATGCTGTGTTCTCTTCTTCTCCTTAGTGTTCACGTACTTGTGGAGGAGGGATTCAAACCCGCAAAGTGTACTGTAAGCAGCTGTTGACAGATGGAAGTTTCCTCAAACATTCTGATGACACCTGCCAGGAACCTAAATTGCCAACTAGTAAACCATGTGCAAAAGTTGACTGTCCTCCCCAGCTCATCATAGGGGAATGGTCCAAGGTGAGCAGCCCCTGCAAGACTGAACCAAAGGCTTCAGTTGCAACATGAGCTGTGAAGGTTTCTGCTTGGGTGAAATTTCTGCTATTGGAGCAACAAATTAATAGCACAGATGAAGGTTTTGCAAGGCATGTACTTGGGCTTCACTGTGTGTACAGTTGCTGTGCATCCCCTGCCTTCAGCCAGACTGATCACATCCTCCTTCCTGAGCTGTCCTTGGGTTGCTGAAGGACAGACTGTAGTTCATATAGGCATTCTACCAGACATGTTTAGTTATCAATTATTTCATAGCATGGCTTCAAAAAGCAAATCTTTGCATCATTTTGGAATAGGTCCTCCTCCTTTTCCGTTTAATGCAAGCTTGCTACCACTCCCTGTTCGGAAACTATTTATAAAACTGAATGTAGAAGCTGCAATTAAAGGTTCATGCAATACAAACCAGGAGAGAAGGTTGAGAGACTTGACATGGATTCCGTGGAACGTGCTGAATTGTTTCTCTTAGGTACTAGATCTCATTGCTCTGTTCTGCCCATGTTTAGACATAAGGAAAATCATGTTATTTTAATTGCTCCTGAGTTTTTTGGTGGAACAAATTATCTATCATATTCTTACTGCCTGGAAAAGGGAGAGAGTTTAATGTCTAGATAACAGAGATTCCTATGAACTAGAGCATATGCACACTCAGAAGAAAAAAAAACCCAACACAACCTAGTTTAAAATTAGCATGTGTGGTGTGGGACACCAAGTTTAGTTTGACTGCATCCTTCCTTTCACAGTGCTCAGTAAGCTGCGGTGTTGGAATCCAGAGAAGGAAACTTTCCTGCCAAAACCTCACAGCAAAGGGCCAATATGTCACATTAAATGGATCAATGTGTAGTGGTCTGTCTCCTTCACTGCTTGTAAGGTCTTGTCAGATGAATGCCTGCAACAGTAAGTATGTTACTTTATGTAGTTCCTTGCTGATTTGGAATGATCTATTTATAAAGAAAAAACCCTGCATATAGGTTAATTCACTCATCTCCCTATACTTTCACAACATTACTAATCTGGCATAAAGTCAGTGCCATAATTACTAGACCAGTAATAACAGGATTGTTTTAATTGTTTCTGCCAGTCAGAAATAAAGGTTATGATCTAATGAAGTAGTTGTTGAATACACTTTAATGGGACGCACCTCTCACCCTCATACTTACCAACATGTGCTGTGTTTTTTCCTTCTTGCTATCCCAACCGAAAAAAAAATATTTCATAACTTGAGGATAAATTACAAAGGACATTAGAAAAGATAAGAATCCAGTTCTGGCTTGTCTTTGCACTGCACATTTCTATTACACTGGACATTTCGCTTAGCATGGTGGAATTCAAAACCTGAATCTCTGTGCCAGTGATAACTTTAGGTATAATTTCTATCTTTCCTTGTAGAAATGAGAATCCCAGTCTCATGAGCTTTGCAGAAAGTGATGACAGGACAGACACTCTTCAAAACATCCAGTATTTTATTACTGTCTGTATAAAAATCTTTTCAGAAAAAGCTATCAATAGGAATCGTGCAATTTTGGCACAATTGGGTTATGTTACCAATGGTAGTTGCACTAAATGCACATGTTATAACACCGATGGAAATACCTTACTGTTACAGAGTGTTCAATGATGTACAGTCATTTAGGACAGGCGGCTCTAAATGCAGGTTCCTTGAGTCTGTGCTTGCCTTCCTTAGCAGAGGAGAGCGTTGGTTTGTAGGCTTGCAGAGCAGGGTGCGGATAAGAAATGAAAAAATGAGGTTTTACTTTTGGGTTGGGGAAGAACTCAAAAGCCTTCATGAATGGCCTGGTTTTGATCACAGATCATAGAGATAGATGTGTTTTGACCAAATTCATAGTGCTGTCAAGAAGTAGCTACTTTATACGTTTTGAAGCTTTGCTTTAAAAATTATTCACAAAACAAAATAAGAAATAGAATAATTACTGATTCATACATAATATGAAACTTCTTTTCCTGGCCTGCATTTCAGATTAACATGCCAAAATCCTGAGGTTCAAAACTCCACTTAAATAAAGCCCTGTGGACTTTCAGGAATGTCCTTGGCATAAGGTTTAATAAAATATTTTGAGCTGCATATCTATCTGAATTTAATTAATTGTGGATAGTTGAATGGCAGTGTAGCTGGTTTGCAAATTGCTTAGCACAGACTGATATTAAAGTTACATTGTCAGCTTCCACCACAGTGCCAAGAGAGCAGGACAGGGAACTGCAGAGGGAATGTGATCGTACTGAATGGGTGCAGATCAAAGTCTTACAGGAGAATCACTGTCCTCTCCATCTCTGTCCTGTTTGGAACAAGGGAGTACTTACAGCTCAATCTGCCCAGTGATTTCTCAGCTAGGCAATGGAAGGGCAGGAGACATGATTGTACCCACAGCTCCCGGGTGGGTACTGCAGAAGGAGCCAGGACAGTGGCAGCAGCAGGCTTTGGATTCACAGGAACATGCAGGAGGCATCTCCCCCTCCTGCAGCCGTGGGCTCAGGCTGCCATGAAGAACAGGCAGGAGTCCTGCACCGCCCTGGTAAGGGCAGTAGCCAGGGAGTGAGCTGCGGCCTGGCACGCGGTTCTTGCCTTTGGGAGCACTGTCTGAATGTGCCTCCTCAAGCTTGTGCTTCTGTGGCTCAGATGAGCGCCTCCTTTTTTACTGTCCCGTGACAGTGCTGAGGCTTTTCAGACTTAATCTTTTACCCTGGGACTAGTAATCATGGCTGTTCTCTACTTAATAAGCCCCATTAAATCAGAAATATTCCTGACTATGGGCTCTGAGAAATAGGAAATAGCACCAGTCTGGCCCTGAGCTCACCAGGACCTGATGCCCAGCTAAAGGTGTAGGGGACTGTTAGAGGTCACACATGCAGATGGATTTGTACCTGGCATTAATGTCCAATGGCTCCAGAATGATCTAGTCCTTAAGCGAGATTTACCTTGTAGAAGAAAAACAGTCTGTTACCTCAGCAGCTGCAAGATTGGATGATACTAAGGATCTAGAAAGTGCATACTTATATGGCCTCATATATTTATATGACCTTATATATTTATATGGCCTGCCATCCACAGCTCTGAACTTTGTTTCACTCCTAGCCTTGCTCACCAGCCACCAGTAAAAATATACACACCCTTTAGTGTTGAACTGCTAATGAGAGTTAGTGGTCTTTTTTTTAAAAAAAAAATGAAATGGATGAGACTTGTTAACATATTTATAAGTAAGCACTGGGTTTAATTCCACGTTGGAATAACTAGTGTAAACAGAGCACAGCCTGAAGTATTTTAATTTGTGTGTTTAAAGTTACACTTACTGTGTCTGTAAGTTGGATTTTGGAAATGGAAGATTTGATACTGGAACACATCCCTAGAAATAAATGTTTGGGGCTCAGTAATGTATTAAAAACAGGACGCTACTTTAATAATTTTAGTAAACTGAGTGCCTAAAGCAATTTATTTGTTGTATCACGTGAAAGGGTTGAGGGAACCATGTATCTGGATAATGAATACCGATTTAAAAGCTGTGTAATTATGAAATCATGATATCCCCACAGGTCTGAACTCATTACCCAAAACACTGAAAATAACCATTTTGTTTTATAAGCATAAGAATGCACTCCAGGGTGTAGTTCACATAGTGTACACACTTATTGAATGCTTGAAGCATTTAGCTTTTCGCCTATTTCTTCGCAGCATATTTAAAGCATATGTATATAAGCAGCATGCCGTTTTTCAAATATCATTTCTGTGCCATCAGTGTAGTTGTCATTTTATTTATGTACCTACCAAGTGGAGTAGCAGTAATGATTTCAGATTCAGGCAGGCTGAGAAGCATTTTGGTTTGCATGTCCATTTCCTGGCTCATCAACTCATTCTGTGGGCTCTGAGAGTTTTCTCTGTCACATACCTAAAGCCTGGGTGACCAAACACAATCGGATTGTGTTCTAGCACCAAGGCAGAGTGTTTCCTGACTCTTCCCAGCTGGCTGACTTCATCTTGCATGGAAGGAGCTCAGGGGTGCGTGCCCTTGCTCCATGCCTCCTACAGCGCTTTCTCACCTACCTAGTGTTTTCTTAGTAAGATTAGTTGTGCAGATCAAAGTGGGGCACGGGACCTGCCAGCAGTGAGTCAGCACAGTGGTATCCGAAGCACTGCAGCCATTCTTGCCCTGTCTCCTTTGTGCCTACCCAGGCCTGGCTGGGAAAGCCTGCCTGTGGTGGCAGTCCTTTGGGACGCTCCCTGGACACCTCCCATCATCTGAGTGCCTGCAATACAGCGTAGGAGGAGCTTCATAATACCCAGCGTCTCCACCCCCAGCCTGCATGAAACCTTATGCGGTTATTATCTGCTTTTGTCAATTCATCTGACTACTACATTCAGCCTCTCAAAATTTTGACTTATTTCTCTTTCCTCCCTTCCCTCTCTACTTTCTTGGCACAGCACTGAGCAGCTCATCTTTCAACCCAAAGAAATTACCACAGCCAATGATTACAGGGGGCTTTGCTTCTTCCACATGCAGTGTCTTCATCGACTGTTTTGTTCACCTCCTGTGTTACTATCAATTTGGCTTGACCTAATCAGCCAACCAACACAGCCAGCCAATGCTTTAATTGACAGTCAAGGGGAGCCTTGCTTTTTGGATAGGTTTTGCTTTGTTTTATTTAGGTCATTCTGCACTCAGGAGTGCTCAGATGTGGGGAAGGTGATAATGTGTTCACATTTTTTGATTAACTTTTTCCGTTCCTGTCATGCTTAGCTTTCCTGAGGCAGCAATAGGACATCTGTAGGAAATAAAACCATTATAGGATTATAGATAATATAAATTAATATATTGTATAATACTTCTGTATATACATTTGCATATGTGTTCCCCATCAATGTCTTTGGTATAGGTATCTGTTGTCTGTATCATTTTATTGTTAGAAGACTTGGGAAAAAAGCAATAGAATTCCTGGCTGGAGCAAGGGAATGTTATGGTTTTGTGTTGTTCATATTTTTGCATTTTTGTGAGTCAGATAAAAGCTCAGCCCGTTGCAATGACTTGAACAAAGTCAGGGAAAGAGCTCTCAAGCATTCAGTGCAAAGCAGATTTTGTAAGCGTGAGCGTCAATGATTAGATACTTTTCAGCACTTTGTTTTCTTTCAGAGATTAAACCAAAGCTTCCAGAAAAATATTCTGCTCACGGACCTCAGATTGTCAGTATTCACCGAGTCTATATCCAAACAAGACAAGAGAAGCGCATTAACTTTACCATAGGAAGCCGAGCCTACTTACTTCCTAAAACGTCTGTTGTAATTAAGTGCCCTGTACGAAGGTTCCAGAAATCACTTATCCGGTGGGAGAAAGATGGACAACACTTGCAAAACTCTAAAAGACTTGGTATCACTAAGTCAGGCTCCCTGAAAATACATAGCCTTGAAGCTGCTGATATTGGTGTGTACCGGTGTGTTGCAGGCTCTGTGCATGAAACATTTGTACTCAAACTCATTGGTACTGACAACAGATTGATAGAACCACCAAACCTTAGAAAACATGCCACTGTGACCAGTAGCACAGACCACAATGAGGCCAACAGCTTTGGGGCCAAATGGCACAAAATGAGCAAAATGTGGCAAATGTGGAGTAAGAAGAATGAGCTCTATCTGGGTGACAGGCAAGTCAACGATCAGCCGTTTCTGCGAAACCTTGAATCCTTTGGGAGTAACTCAGCAGAAGACTTCAGCTCTCGTGAATTCAAGAATAAACGGCTGGAGGCAGCAGTTCTCCAAGGTGCCTACAGCATGGACACTGTGCTGTTTGAGGAACTGATAAGGAACATGAGTCAGCTCATTGAAACTGGAGAAGTCAACGATGACTTGGCATCCCAGGTCATTTATCAATTAGTTGCTGAAATATCTAGGCCTCCACAACCAACTACTGAAAAATGGAAGGGGGCCCAGGATGAGAAACTTGCCTCAAAACTCACCGGCAAATCACCTAATGAATCTGAACGCTTCAGCACAAAAACTGTTGATAAGTTAATGTTTGACCAGAAGGTTCCAGTTATTATGAGGCAAAAGGAAATTCCTCGAGTTTCCTTCAACAGAACTGTAACGGTACGAATTGGAAATACAGTTTTTCTGACCAAGAATACCCGTGCTGTCAATCTACTGTGTGAAACAGCTGGTATTAGTGAAGTGAAATATACTTGGACAAAAGATGGTGAGACATTAAAAGCCTCTGAGAAGTAAGTAAATATCTTTTATTTTTTGAATGGCTTGTTATGTTGCTATCAACTGTAAAAATCCACCCTACTGTGCACTATTAAAACATAGTCATGTAAAAATGAGATAAGCGTGAACTCTATGCCTTCCATCTTTCTCTTTCTGTAATTTATATTTTTTCAAGTGTCTGTCACAGTGTTTGGCTTTGCTGCCATCCAAGTGTATGTTCATTTCCACAACATTACGTGGGAGGATTGACATTTTCTGCTAGATGAAGTGTTTTGGATGTCCTAACTGTGGTTTTTGTGATCTGCCTTAATCATTTCAGCTGCATCAGAAAATGAGCAGGTTTATATTCAAATTAAGAAGCCTATTGGATTTGTTCATGTACCAAATACAGTGGGAACACATTAAAAACATCTGCCATGGCACAGATGAAAAGAAATCTTACTTCTTACTCAATTTAAGGAAAATATCACTGATACCCTCACCATCTTTCAACGCAGTAAAACCGTGCTGCATAACTTCAATTTAAAATGAAAGAATGAGCTTTTATGGAATTTTTCAATGTTTGACAGTTTAACAAATAACTCTGTTGAGGACAGTGGAATACAAAATAATAATCACCCTGTATTACCATCACGTTTGAGAACTATACCCGAAGAACAAGTACAGCAAGCGTGTTGTATTCAGGTATTTGCTCAAGACTGAGCAAATAGTTTTACTTCATTGCTGATAAATTAGAAGCTCACCTGATAATATTAGCATTAACTTTGTGTGTGAGCCTCTTGGAATTACAGCTAGCTCTTGAGTAATAAAAAAGCCTGATTCTGAAATGATAAAGGCACTTTTGGATATTTCTCAACATACTTAACTGATTAACCACATTGCCAAGAAAAATATACTTCTGCAGGGCTATCAATTAAAGCAAAGACACCAGAAGTAAGCCATTTTTAAAACTGCAAATGTTTTTGGAACCATGTAGCTCCCACCAGTAATGTTTATTTTGTGAACTATGTGTAATTTCCCATTAATTTTTTGCAAGATGTACTTTCGATTTTTGGGGGGACATGATGTTACTTTGATTATTCACGATTATCTGTTTGATGCCTAATGTCTACTCTCATAAATTGCCTTCATTTTAGCCCAGGCTGCTATTCTAGCACTTAAGGGATACGTTGGCAAAGCAGGTTTCTCCCCATTTTTTTACCCCAGTAAGGTTTCTTATACACAAATCCGTGTGTGTGTGTGTGTGTGCGTGCACCCAGAAGCCAGTGACATTAATAGTATCACATCTAAAAAAGAATGTTGGATGTAAACGAGCTGTTTATCTGTTGGGTTTGTAAAAGGTATTCAAGACATCTGTGGGGTTTGGGTTTGAAGACTTTAGCTTTAATGATGATAATATTTTAAAAAAAAGCCCAAACCTACAGTAATTTGGAAGTCAGATCAGACTGTACATTTTCAAATTCCCTGGTCCTGCTGAAAACCAAGCTTGCTGTAGAGAGATGGTTTTCTTGCCAAGCCTAATACTTTTAATTGTGGTAGTCTGATTTATTCATACTGTTGTTCCCGAGGGATTCTGGTTTGTAGTAGCAAACTTGCTGTCTTCCAAAGGGCTGAAGAGTCGTCTATGTGTGTGTCACTTAGCGCTCTCCCTAAAGAGGAGGCAGGGCTGTTAGAGCACACCCTGGTCTGGAATGGTAAACTCTTAAACAGCATTTTTGCTGCTGTGTCTGTGACCCTTGCAAGAAGATCCAGCTGGGTTTGTCCCAGAGTACAAAGTCTTTTATCTCCTTGAATGGTCTGCAGGGTGATCCTGGACAGCATTGGAAAAGTGCAGATTCAGAATCCTACTCAAAAGGAACTTGGTACATATGGATGTCTGGTTGTTAATGACTTCGGTTTTGATACGGAAACATCTTTGCTGTTGCGTGCAGGTAAGACTGTAGCATCCACAGAATCTGATGGCATGTGTTCTATCATGTTATATATAAGCACCTATCCTTGCTCCAATATGAAATAGTTTCTTTTTCTGGAAGTCCATGAAACTCTGCCTGATTTAACAGGTAGCAACAGAACGGTTGTCTCACTCTAAAACAGCAGCAGTAATGAACGGAATTTGCTTGTATCTGTCCTGCCTCTGTCTCCTGGCTGCTGCTTTGCAAACTGAATTCTGTTCCAAATGTGATTAATTTAAATCACGTTTAATAAGTCTATATTTGAAATTAAATAAAGCTTTTAAAACTGAATTTTTCTTTAATTTCAAAGAGGCTCCTGTCATCTTGTCCTCTGTGTTAAATGTTACGAATCTGGAAGTCAGCAATCTCTCAGCAGTTGTTGGAGGTACCATCATGGCAAGAGCTGGAGCAAATATTATGGTTGAATGTCCAGTGAAAGGTAAGGAAGACCTCCCCTGAAGTTCCCTGTAATGTTGGAATCAGAAGTTTACCTTACATCTTGAAAGAAATTACCAGTGAAGGCAGAAAATCATTGATCATTAGTCATTTTTTACTAGGCATGTCACCCACACCAGTTCTTTTTCTTTCCTGTCTGTCACTTTAATTTACACACACATGTGTATGTTCAAACAGACTTTCCTTTAAAAGTACTTTTCTTTCCATGGAGTGGTCTGAGGCTCCAATACAGACCTTAAAGCCCACCAGAGTGAATGACTACCTTGCTGCAATAACAAACGTAGCCAGCTGACTTGCTCATCAGAGAACTTTCCTTACCCCTATTTGAGATGCACATATGTCTAGACTATTGTTAAAACCGAAAATGAAATCTCCAGCCATAGCCTAATAGAACTTTAAACCTGACAGTGAAGTAAGCTTACCTTTTGGAGCCATCAGGCTGCAGCTGCAGCAAGGAAACAAAGAAAAGTGCCGAGCCATGAAAGCTTACAGATACTTTCTAGTTCAATGTCTGTGGAGCAGCGTTGATGTTAATCAGAAGCTACATGCATTAAAGAGTTCACTGCTTCATTTTATTTTCTAGTCCTTTGTTGGAAAGGTAGATATTTTCTTTGTAATCTCATCATTACTGTCTGTTAAGTTTAAATTGTAAGATTCAACTCACGGTGGTAATATTCTGTCAAATAAGTTAAGGTTGGCGCTTTGTGCCTTGTTGAAGATGATGTATGAAAGTGCTGGTAAGAGTGAACACTGCAGCTGAGTGCAAGGGACTGCAGAGAAACCAGCATGCCATTCACCTTGGATTGCTGGGGGAGTGCATTTCAGAAGGAGTGTTGATGCTGAACCGGAGTAGTGATAGAAATGTATATATATATGTATGCAAATAGTTCCACATACAATAGTGGCGCCAGGCTGACATATATTAGGACATGTGGCTCTGCTATTCACTGTTGTACCAAGGCTAATTCTTTGATGAAGTAATATTTTCCAACTATAGTTTGGCAACTCTATGTATAACTGACCTACATCTCAAATCAGCAGAGAGTTAATGTCACACTGTTAATATTAATATTGTTAGGATGGGTAAGTAGTTAGCAATTTAAATATAAATTAATATTTTCACATGGGACTGTAGTTTTCCAAATGATTTAGAATTGTGTATATTCGTGAGCCAAACTTTAGTTATGCTAAGACACCAGTGTTGACTTAAAAAATGATTTATCTGATGGCTTTATTTCCTGTCATTGCCAAGGAAGTAAGTATTAGTGTTTGTGAATAAAATAGAGCTTGCTTGTCTTAAAATGTCACTAACCTAGAAGCAGAAAAACTTAGGCGATGATGTAAGCAGCGTCTTACTTACTCCTTTCCTTAATAAAAAGTAATAAACCACTGACTTCAGAAGATGGAACTTAATGGCACTTTATGCTACTAACTTTGTTTAATAGGTGGGACCTAAAGATATGTCCGTTTGCAGTGCAGTAGGATGAGAAATACATCATGTGTATTATCAGAAAAGCAGGAGCTTGAATCAAAACAATGCTGGTATTTCTATGAACTCTAAAAGTTCTGTTCCTACAAACAGTGTGACTTTGTAAGTCTTTTTTCTCTTCATCAGATGTTGATTTGCAGTAATACTCTTGCCTCCCTGAAGAAATAGCCCACTGCAAATCTTTAATATCTAGGGGAAAAAAAATTGGATAGTGATTGAATGTGACTGTCTATCAGCCGAGGATCTCTTAGAATGAGCAGTATAAGTAATATTAAGAGTGTGCCCTTCTTTTAGTGCCAGGGAGACCTTGGCTAGATCTGGAGCACCTTGCCCTGAGTGCCCAGAAGGAAGGATGTGTTCTCTCTAGGGATGACAATTTCTCTGCCTGTACTGAGTGAAATATTACTTTGTGTGTTCTTCATGTTCTGCTACATACATACTTGGGTTCCTTCTACACAGATGTTACTCATGCAGATTTCTCAGGTGTGTCATGCAGATACATCTGATCTGCCAGACTCTTGCTAGTCCGCAAAATAGCTCTCCATAAGAATCATCTGACCGATAAGGTGTCTGTATGTCTGTGAGGAATATTAGCACCATGCCACCAGCACAATTCTTAAATTACTTTTAAATTCCTTGGCTGCAATGACTTCTGAGGGTTTTTTTTTCTGTAGGTCAAATAGCCTATAATACATTTTAAATAGTTGTTCAAACCTTTTCTCTGTGAATAATTCTGTATATTGAATTGTACATTTAGTGTCTAGCAGTGTAAGATCTATTCAGGAATTTTTTTCCTGAAACACATATAAAAATTCCACACATATGCAAAATGGTTCAATTAATGGTTCCTTCAGGAGAGGATATCATGCCATAGAGCAGGATTTCAGCTGGAAGTAGGAGCAGCCTACTGACAAAGGCAGTTATGAAAGGTAGAGGAGGTGCAGTTGTAAGGAAAGTTACACTTCCTAACTTCCTCTGCGGGCTGGCTAATGGCTGTACAATGCACCCTTTAATTATTCAGGGCCTGAAGAGAACCGACTGTATTCCACTTCAGGGGCTCTGGGTTCCTTAGAGCAAGCTACACAGGACAGCTCTTGTTTGATGGTTTGAAGGGAAAGGATGGGCAGGTTAATGTTACAGGCAGCGCTGGCCAGCTGACTGCAGCTTTTGTCTTTTTATCTTGTTACTGATTTGGGTCTTTTTGTCCTTTTGACAGACTTTCTTGCACACTCCAAAAACTACATTCAGATTAAAAAAAACCTTTGAAATGCTGAAGAGCAGTGTGTCCTACTAAACAGGAGAACATCAAAGAATAGATTAAGAAAAGTTATCTGAGCTGCTGAAGCTAATAGTATCTATTTCTTTTCTCTTAATTTATAACAAAACTATTTTTCCACTAATTATAATAAACTCACTTTTATAGCTCCCACACGAGCCTATACTAGAAGATATTCATAACACTCTGGATAGATTCATATTCCACTCTTACAGCCAAGAGCTTTTCAATCAACACACATGGTATAAATATCAATACTGATTGCTCCAAATTGCTCTTGGATAACATTTATTGTATTTGCAGAAAAGATCGTCTTGTGATTATTACTAAAATAAACTAAAACTGTCAGTCTCTATTTATTGTGAAACCTCGAAAGTTCCAAGGTGAAGTAAAACGGGGGAAAATAAAAAAAATGTCTAAAATGAGCATTGTCTGACACCTGCTGGTGAGCGAGCAGAAGGGCAAGGTACTGAGTCGAGGTGGTGTACTATATACGTTGTATTGCATCTCAGAAATATCTTGGCACAGAGGCTTTTAAAAGTAGAAACTCCATCTTCATCCAAATTCTCCATCCCTGTGAATATATTTTGGCTCTCCAGGAATAACATATTGAGAAAAAAAATGCGAGAAATACACAAAACGTGTTGAATTGGGGTCATCTTTTTGGACGTAAGTTTTGCAAAGATGGACCAGTTACTTACTGTCAGTATTGGAACTTGAAACAGGTCCAGAGAAATCAAGAATTTGATTTTCCATCTGTTCATTTACCCACGCTATTCCAAATGTAACTTTGATGCTGTTCTTTGTCTTAGAAGGCATCTCAGTGAAGAAAAAAGGCAATTTAATTCATAGGATTCTGGCTCTTAATTTCTTTCAGGCTTTTTGTGTGTTCTAAAAGATATTATTAATGGCATTCAAAGGTTTAAAGGGGTAAGTGATGCTATTTATAATGAGTATACTAAAAGGCAAACCCTTTGTGCTTTTTTTACTATAAGTGCATCTACATTAGAGTTTTTGTTTGGATCAAGCATAAGCAGAAAGGACTGAAAGATGTACTCCAAAAGCTTTGTTCTGCCTCGTTTGTGTTTTGGGAAACTGAAAACTGAATCCCTTGGGATATAACTGAACTGAAAGGTGTGTCTGGGGACTATACCTTTTACTTCCTGGATACTAATGGGCAGTAAATTCAAAAGTCCAGGCAAGATTCACCAAGTAGTCCAAAGCAACCCTCATCCAAACCCGCATGAGGTGGGTTTTGTGACCTTGGTACCAACTATGGTTTTAAAAGTACATTTCTGATGCTTTCCACTATTTCTTAAGGTAGATATAGAGTACAGAGTTTCTGGTGGAAAAAACCCAATTGGAACAATTTACAGCATTTCTTTTTCTGTAAGTGTGTTTCTCTCTTTCTCTCCCAGTTTTCCTCATTGAAGTGGAAGTTTTCTTCAGATTCCTAATTCAGGAGTTGTTAAAATAGATTGTGTTAGAGGAAGGTAATATTTCAAGAATCTATTAGAGCTTTTTGAATGCCCAGCAAGTGTGTGGGTATTCCCTTGACACTTCCTACCTCAACTTACAAAAAGCTGTCAAGGAGTTCCCCAGGCAAAGTTTAATAGATTCTCATGGTGTAAAAGAAGAGGTTAGTAGCTGGTTAGCACCTGATTAAATGATCAGAAGGAAGAACTGGTCACATTTTGTAGTGGGGAAAGGTTACCAGTAGGATGCCCCAAGGCTCTGTTGTGGGATTCATGATGTTCAACATGTATAAACAAGGTTTAAAAAACAACGTGAATGGTTAGTTGACTAAAGCAGGGAAGAATCAAGATCTAACAGAATCTAAAACTCTCTGCAGAGTTGCAGCAGAATCACACAAATAATGTTCAAAAGCTAAATGGAATGGAAAGGGTGTTCAGAATTGCTATTTGCAGAATAAATACACCTATAGAATAAACAACATTTAAATATAGGTATGTACACATGGCTGTACCTGAATGACTGCCACTCAGAGATGGAATCCTGGAGTTAGTTGTTTGGGGGCAGCAGCATGCTCTCTGGCTGTTTTCCACAAAGGCAAATCAAAACTAATGGCAGAGGAATGGACAGAAGGATCAAAAATATAAATTTGCCATTGCTTAAAGCTGTGGTGAATCCTGTTTGCAACTGGCTAATCTCATCTCAGAAAGGATATACTGGTGCTGGAAAAGGTGGAGAGAAGAGCAGTATTAGAGGAAACAAGCATGATGGTCTAAGTGCTACTTCTGGTTCAGGAAGCTAGGAAGATATGTTGAGTGCTGTTTGATAAATGCCATGACTTTTGTACTCTGCCTACACATTCCCAGATGTGCATCACTGGACACGAAGTGCTGAGTTAAGTGTGCCTCAGGTCTGACTAACAGCAATTCCTGTGTAGTTCTTTAGTTGCCCTGAGCATGTATCTACTTTAGGTCCTTGGTGATATAGCACAGCTGTATACAATACAGTTACTAACCAGCTGGGCAGAACAGCCTCTGATAACAGCACTGAGTCGTAGGATCACCCTAGTGCACACCAAGCAAGTCTTGGTTGTGGGTCGACTACAGAACTTCATCCAGCAGTCATTTCTGAGTGCACACTTAACTCAGATCCTCTTATTTATTTGCTTAAATGTAGCAGCCTTATTTTAAATGCCTGCTTTTGAAAAATATTAGCCTTAAACTTCTGCAGCTGGAAAAAAGATCAAGTTCTCTTTGAGCTGACAGCCAGGGAGCTAAACAGGACCTGACAGGGCTGTAGCAAGGGTGGGATGGGAAGGGGTCTTACTTCAGGAACCCCTCTGAAGAGGTCACTAGATGTCAGTAAGTATATCTAAATCCTGCCAGATGTTGCTACCACCTAGGAAGAGAGGCTGTAACAGCTCTGAAAGATTGTAAGAGAGTGGGGCAGTATCTCACAGGAGGTTGGAGGATCATTCCAAATGCCAGTGTGTCTCACACTGGCTCTCTGTGCAAGACTCTGATTCCCAGCAAAGTTGGGAGTTTTCATACAGGTAATTTCAGCAGCTGCACAGTTGAGGGTTTTAGGGTTCACTAGAAGCTGATTGCTCCAGCGTAATTTGGATGAATATAAAGGTCGTTCATGACTTCTGCTGGAGAAAGTCTGAAGATACATCAATCAAAGAAATTGCACTGTAAGTTATGCTAAACCCACCATGGGTGTTAGCATAGAATAAATACTAATCGGATGACACTCATGGTGTGTATTACTGACCCAGAATCGTTACCCCTAAAAGATGACATGTGAATTTAGGTAAACTTCTAGCAAAGTGCAGCAAAAAGTGATTTGTGCCAGCACAGTTCTGCCTTGCTCTTGAATGGGAAATACAGAATACTTTATGAGATTCTGCATAGCTGGGGGAAAAATTTCTGAAGACATATCCAATGTTTTAGAGCAACTAGTTAGTAGGCCAAGATTTTTATGGTGTGTAATATTTCATAGGCTTTCAAGGTTGGAGGAAATTTGTTTTTGAACACTGAATATTTTAAGGGCACCCTATAGTGCAGATTCCCTTTCCCCCCTCTTTGTTTCAACACGTGTTTTGCAGTCCCATCCAGAGCTGGAGGTTTTTTCCATAACATTTGCTGTCCCAGGGCCACTCACAGTGGAAAATGACTTTTTTTTTTTCATGGAACATTGAGTATTTCAGGGCTGCTTCAGTACTAGTGGAAAATAACCTGTGTTTGAGGTCAGAAAAAGAGATTAAACCAATGTTAAAGTTTTATAGCCACTTAGGTCTATAGTAGAAATTTTTAACATCAGAGGATTTAGATCCATTGCAAGAATAAGATTCTGAATTTTAAGGGTTTTCTAAGACTAAGAAGGCCTGAGTTCAGGAACGCATCTTGGTTCAGGAAGGACGATTACAACCATCCTTAATTTTAAGCATGTGTTTAATTGCATTCCCTAATAGGGATGGATTTAATCCTATGCCTTAAGTGCTTTCCTGACTTGGAGCCATAGGATACGATTGTTTGATTCTGTGACTAGCTGATGTCAGTGATGGATCTCCCCTTTGAATCACTGGGATCTAAACTGCGCTCAGGGATTCTGAACCTCTGGCAGTTTGGGTGAGCCAATGCCTTTGGACTCATCCTCAGCTACATCTGCATGGAGGTGGAGTGTGAAGGAAACAAAGGTGGCTACAGGCCATCTCTAACCTCTTCCCCTTTTGGGACTGGCTGGGGATCAAACCAGGAATTCTCCAGCTTGAAAGTAATATTTTCTTGGATGTAGACAGGGAATGACTTCCTTCCAGGATTACAAACTGAAGGCTGCCTTTTTTTCCCGAAGAGAGAAGGTCTAGGAAATGGTTCCCAGGATTATTTGGTGTCTTCTGATGGATACAGAAAGGCAGCCATTCTGTAGAAGAGGCTTATGTAGATGTGTTAAATTTGGACAATAAGGTGAAAGGAAAGACACCTTTTAAAGCTGTCTGGGAAAGGACAAATGACAGTGGTAGAAGCTACTTTGAGTCAGAACAGAGGGCAGAAAATTTGAGCAGTGAGGAGGAAATATTTTTTAAATTCAATTCAATTAGCTTTTAAATACCTCTGTTAATAGTCATCTTGCTGCAGTTCTGTAATTGAAAACATTCTTGAAGACAGTGTGAATGTTAATATTGTCCATGTAAAGTCCCTATGTAAATCAACTTTTATGTAAAGAAGAGTCAAGAATCTATACTGAAATTCAACCTTGTGCACAGGACAAAAGTCCTAAAAATATGTCCCAAATTTTAAGTATAATTGTCAAAAACCCCAACCAAATAGAACCCCCCATTTCATGTTTGGCTTATTTTTGCTTAGTTCAGTTTCTTCTTGGATAAGAAAACAGTACTTAAAACCTTCAAAGCTGCACTTACATGAATACTAAAAGGTAAAGCACAGACTTTAGGCCTTAACTGTTAGCCTAGGGAAAAAGAGCTTTTCTTGCATTTTTGTGGTATGCTTGGACTCTCTCCTGCAGATCCTGCATAGGAAAATCAGTGCTTTTCACAGTGCTGCTTTAACAGTTGTATACGTTGCCTGCATCCTCACAAGAGCTGATAGATGAGAACTCAGTGTGCAGTGCTGCATACCAGTAGGAAACAAGCAGCTTATCTCAGGAGTAGTGTATGTGGAGTCTCATTTCTAAAGGAAACACACTGAAAATCTGCATGAAGGAAGCTTTTCCACCCAGAGTGTATAAATCATGACTGTATACTGGGGTTGTGCTGCGTGCTGTGTTGTGAGATGGAGTTTATTTAATAACAGACACTATTGGAAAGGCAAATGCACATCTAAACCCAGGGGTTATTTTAGTATCTTCCAAGAGTAAGAGTTTCTCCTGATAGGAATTCCAGAAATGACAGTACACACAAATGTCTCTCATGAGAGTTATGGCAGAAAAGGATTTTTCACTGGCAATATGATCATCAGATAAAGTGAAACTGTCCAGAAGAGCTTGAGATGTGCACGCTGCTTTGCTGAAGAATGCAAAGAGGACGGACTACAAGGGATGGCTTTTTCTCCTGCTTTCTTTCTGTAATCCATTGAGAGGGTGTCTATCAGTGGATGCAGTAGTGCCACTCAATAAACCTTTCTTCTGGCCAGATTTTCTGCTGAACCTCTCTGTATGCACAACTCTGAAAGCTTTAGATCTCATTTCTGCTTGCTAGTTTTGGATTCCCCTGGAAGGCGGGGTTAGAGGCCCCTGATTTCTAGTGTGCAAATCAGTCTTGATTGTAGAGTCTGCTGAGTCCTACCCCATCTCGTCTCCTGCTCCCCCTGCCCCCTTCCTGCTCTATTTCCAGCCTGCAATAGGTCCCTGACCTCTCCTCTGACAGGTATTTTTTTTCCTTAGCTCAGGGCTCAAGCTGAGGATTTGCCTTAATGCTCTAAACTGGACCCTAACCAAAAGACCCTGACAAAGGACACAGCAGGAGCACGAGTGCAAATGCCAGAGGTCCTTAGAGCACATGGTCTGACATCTCTCAGGCTCGCTGTCACTGAATTGGTTTCCTCATAATACAGCGGTTGAGGAAAGAAAGCAAGCAGTGAAATTCAAACACTTGAAGAGTCCTCAAAATGATTGTGAGGAGGCCAGCTCAGAGGGATGCAGTATACAGTTCTCATAAAAATTATTAACTCTTAGATAAAAATCTTGCTTGTCAGTAGCTTTAGGTACAATAGAAGGTAGGGATGTTGCAATGATCCCCACTACTATTTTCAGATCAAACAACTCACCTTTGTGGCTGCACCCTGAAGATGCCTACATGACATTAACCCAGCTTTAAAATGACAGTGTGCAATAAGCATCTATAATGCAGAACAGTGTTGTTTTTTCCATGATGTATTTAGGTGATAGTTTTTCATGGATTTCCCTGCCACACCTGCCTGTCAGTGACAGCACCCCTCAGATTGCTTGGATGGATTCAGCATGCATTTCATTTGGGATGGTTGCTGGACTGCCATGCAGGGCTCTGTCCACACTTCTGCTTGGACCCAGAATTTATGTTTGTGTATTCACTTTATTCACTTGAGAAATGGACTAATTTATTTGTGTGTGTGTGGTACTACTTGCTTGGTTCCCCCAAAGAGAAATGTATACAGCTCTTTGGAGAAAGAAAGAAGAATCATTTGCTATAACTTAAATTGACCTTAAGGTGTGTGACAGATACACAATTTTGAACTTAAAATGAGAGGCAAAGCTATTCTGCAGACTTTTGCAAGCTGAAATCCAGCCCATGTTTTAAAAGGCTCTATATGTCTCTGAATGAGAAGGGTAGAAGAGCAGAGGCATGGCAGCTTTTCTGGGAGAAATTCTGGGATACATACCAAGTTAAATCCCAGAAATGAGGTACATTTCTTACTGCTGCAGTGAGAGCAGAGGGAGGACTGTATCACGGGGTGATATTGGGCTGAAGTTTGATAGAGGCTTGGGTTAAAATCTTAAATTTGAACCTTTCCAAGCATTTTTGTGTTTTGTAGAATTTGACTTTAAGTCTTTTGACTTCAGGCCCATCTCAGCCTTGCTGCTTCTAGCTTATTTTTGGCTCTGATTGGTCTGCGGGATTTTGGTGCCAGTGAGGGTAGTCTGGCTGCAAACCCCTAGGCCTTAGATTAAAACAGCTCAGCATCCTCACAACACCTCCTCAACCCATCTGCACAGAAAGTATATATGCCTGAATGGCCATGGAAAGTATACTGTAAAGGAAAAATATGTCTGAGAATGATACACTTTAGCCAGAAAACTGGGGTAAAATGGAAAAAAGACCCTTAAAACAAGACCTCATCCTAATTCCAGAAGGAATTTTTGAAGTGGCATAAAGTTGCTTCTGGAAACTTGAAATCCAGCCTGGTTTCTTGGACCCTTGTGCACTCTGCTGTTCTGTATTTTGGGTTATGCAGATTTATTCAGTAAAACACAATCTCGTGAGTTTAAAGGCACTGAACGGCTGCTAAATTGTCTAGAACAAAGTCTGTGATTATGCAGAAGAGTGTTTCTCTCCAATGTCTTTCTAGACAAAATGGTGGGGGAGCTTTTTCCTTCAGTGAAACAGCAGGTTCCAAAAAATATGTCTGTTTCCTATTACAGTAAAGGAAAAACTTGAGGTGTGCATTGGAAGTGCTAAGCCAGTGATTGAAATGTTAAAGTTGTTCCTAAAGGCTATTCCACATCATGAAGACATCATCTGTAAAGTAATACTGCAGAATGATCTGTGAGGAGAGGAGGCTGAATTAGCATTCAATATGGGTGAGGCTTCCAATGTCCCCCATTCAGGTCAGCTTCTACAGCAGAACCTGGGTTGGGAATCTTCAGTGAGCCCGGGTCAATATATGTAGTGAAAAAAGAGTTTGGGTGAAAGGCAGTTGAACTGCTGTGACTTGTGTGCCCTGTGCCTTCATGCACTCTGCAGCCAGTCACCATGCCACATGTGCCAGACCTACCTGGTGATTTATGGTGGAGTTTGGGGCTCTGAAAGAACACTTCTGCTGCAGCAGCTCAAACAAAGCACAAGCAATGGAGTGTGTGATTTGCCAACTTGCAAAATAGCCTTTTAAAGGCAAATGTTTGAGGAACATAAAGCAGTAGAAGTCCTCCCACAGAGGTGGTACTGTGCCAGTGGAAAAATCATCTAATTAAAAGTAAATGTCCAAAGTCATTAATTAAAATGTAGAATGACAAGTTATCTGCAAATGCTGAGTTTCTCAGAGTTCAAGCTTCTCAGTGGGAATGATGATAGACCTTTGGCTTCTTACTGTGTGGCAAACGAGATTGCTTAACAACTGAGACCCTCGTTTAGTTGTTAATGGCTCTTTCTGTTCCTTTTCCTTCACACTGCATTGTTAGAAGTCATATGTACTACATTTGCTATTAGGAGAAGTTTTCAGGAGCTTTTTTAGCATAAATTAGCCAGAGTTATTTTTTAATGTAATTGATATATCTGTATATTTTCCCTTTTTCTCTTCGAGAGAAATATTTTGCCTCCATTCTTTTTTTCTTTATTGTTAATTAGAAATCGAGTATTCATTTGTTTCTTCATATATTCTGGGCTGCACAGGTTGAATGAAACATTCAGGTTGAATGAAAAGATGCTGTGCAGATATTTATATTACTGGAACCTGATTGTGGTGAATGGTCCCACATCTTTCTGTAGCAAGACACGTGAGCATGTTGCTTTTGTAGGACTGCTAGCAGATTTTAAAGCCGTTGTGTGAGCTTGCCTTACAGTGCTTAACTTTTAAAATCAGTGGGATGCTGAATTATTAATAGGGCTCACAACTGAGAAGTTGTGTTGTGGGTGGAAAAACTATTTGTTTTGCTGCAGCGTTGTTACTTTGGTTTATTGTGTCTGTGATATGACAAAGGATTCTTGGCTGTTATGATAGCAGTTAGCAATATAAACTCCATGGTTTATTTTTCACAATAAATATTTTATTTGCATTTTAAAGGCATTCCCCAACCAAATGTAACGTGGTTTAAGAAGAAAGACATTCTACAAATCAGTTCTCCCTTGGTTTTGAATGGCTCGCTATTTCTGAGGAATGTTTCCCATGAAGATGCAGGAACATACACTTGCAGAGCAGCTAATGCTCTTGGAAAAGCTGAAGCTGTGTCTGTTCTCCACTTAACTGGTAAGTGCTAAATGAGAATTCCTTACTGATAACAGCAGTGGACCACTTCGATTATGAAGTTTAAGCAATAAAATAGTTGGGAGGAATAATTATCACTTTATTATGAACTTGGAATTTTTGATTGCATCTAACTCCCTGGAGTCTGTTCTCTATTTTGTGTTTCCTGTAATAGTGGATCCAGGTACAGATGGTTAGTCTTGTGGCTTCTTCAAAACGTGTTCCATCTTTTTTCTTCCAAGCAACAAATATCAGCTCTTAAACCAGTAGACGCATTGGAAAACTAATTCACTGTCATAATGTTTCCAGTGCTTTCATCTTGGGAAATGGGGCAGGCTTGAGTTATTCAGAAAACCAGCAGGGAAAAACAGTGAAATAAAAACAAAGGCTGGTTTAGGGTAGGGTTTTTATTTGGTTGGGTGTTTTTTTTTTAAACTAGAAGCCAATAAAATATAGGGACATGAAAACAAAAAAATTCTCAATATGAACTTTCAGAATAGAAAAATGTAAAGAAAAACTGCATTTAAATGCCTCTACTGTAAGTAGATTAATAATGTAATAATAATACAGTCATGCCTTGCAAATATCTCCAATAAATGGATCATTCAGGTCCGGAGATTAACTTTCTCACCATTTTGCTGTATGAAGTACAGCACAGTTATACACAGCCAAACCTGCTACAAAGCTTTCTTTCTTAGGCACACATGTGCAGGGCAGGTTTTAGATGTTTGGATCTCTTGGCCAAGGAAGACACACCAAAGACATAACAGGAGTCTCTGTGTAAGGATGAGTGTTGACTGAAGTTCCCTTCTTGATTTCAGTTTTTCTGAACTACATCAGAACTTCACATGTTCCAGAGAGGAATATTAGTGTAATGACGTGATTGGGAAGATTGCTCACAAGAGTCTAAACTTCATTTCTGTTTCTGGTCCTATGACATTAGTTTAAATAAATCTTGAGTGGATAGGAGAGGGCCAAATCCTGCCTTTTTTCTTTTGACTGTACAAAGCTGCAATGAAACGTGAGGACTTGTAGTGTCAGGACTTGCAGTTTGCAGTGATTTAGTGTTGTTTAGAGCAAAACTGTATCAGCCTTCTGGGCTTTGCTTCAGTAGTTGCTGCCTTACCTGGGCCTGTCAAGCAGCAGAGCACAAAACAGATGGACCTCAGACCTGAGAAGACAGCTAGCCCTTCACCTGCCTGGACCTGGCCTTGCAGGGGTTCTGTTGAGAATTCTTTTCTCCCAGTGTTTCTGCAGACAAGCAGAAAGCTTTGTACAGACGTTGCACGCAGGGGAAAAACGTTGAACCAATGTAAAGTGACCCACAGAACTTAGAATATGACAAAGGATTTAAACAGTTGTGGAAGAAGAATAGATATTCTGCACATTCGTTACAACAGAAGTGTTGACTAAGTGGCAAGAACTGTCTGTTACTGACAGATTGCCCACATCTCTGGCAGTTATTCTGTCTGGAGTCTGATAGAAAGGAGGAGTTGCTATAGTGATAGGCATATAATTCTGCATACATTATGCTATCTCTATGCATAATGAGATTTTAAAAGATTTTTTTCTTTTTCTGTTGTAGCACTTTGTCATAATTCCATCTAAAGGAACAGAGGAATTGGCCTGGTTCCACTGAGAGAATTATTTTTCTTTCAAGTTCTGTATGTGAATGACTAGTAATGAAATAATAATTAACATTGTCATGAGAAACAGGAAATATATCATATATTCGGCGTATCTTGTTTTTATACTAAGTGTTACTGGCTTATCTTTCTGATAAATAAAATTAATTTGATTGATTTTGGAACTTGCATAAACAGTATATATAATTTATTTCTGTGTTTCTCTGTTTAAATTTGTTAGACAAAATTAACTGCATAAATTAAGTTGATCCTAAAGAATTGCAAAGCATTATTATCCTTCTGATTTCTCACTAGCATGTTTGCTATGGTGATAAAGTTCTTTATTTTTAGCATCATGAACTAACTCTTGCTAAGATATCTTATGCATTGTGTTACAGAACGAAGATTTACAGAGAATAACACTCTATTATCAAAGGGAAGCAGAAGAAAGCGTGTCTTAATGGCATCTGGAATTGGTACAAATGTCAGTGTGGTACCTGGAGATCCACTAAGAATAGGTTTGTTGTCTTTTCTACTGTGTAATTTAAAGTATATTCTTTATTAATTTCATTAAGTTGAAGGGGAGCCATATGGAGAAAGGCAAGTGTGATTGCTAAGAGTCCAGGTTTGGTGACCTTCTGAGGTCATCCTATCTCAGCTTTCTGTTATCAGAGTTGGAGCCTCAGAGTAAGACACACAATTATTTTTTGATTCGGATTTTTGAAAAAATGTTTTAAAACGGTGACCCCTCAGGGTCACTCACCGTGCCTGGGTGACTCACCGTGAGACTGAAGCTGCATAACTTCTCTTTCACCCTCACCTGAAAATGGCAGGAGAGGATTCACTTGGGGTCTACAACAGGTTTTTGTTTTTTCTGTCTAAATGAATGCCTTTGTTTCCACCCCTGCTTGTGCCTGTGGAGTGAAAATGCAGCAATTTTAAGGTGTTTATGGCTCCTTTCCAAAATAAACTCTTCCATTACAAACCTATTTGGATATTGTAGAGTCTAGGATGAAATCTTCATTCCATTTAAGTAATTGTTTCCCTCACCCCCTTCGTTCTTATAGAAGTTAAGTTTGTAAGAACTTTCTGAAAGGGAAAACAGAAAGAACTATGTAAGTATACGTCAGCTTGAACAGCTCCTAGCCCTCAAGGGGCAGTCAGGATTTTGGGCCATAGCTTGGGCTTCTGTGAATCTCTGCATACTCTTGTTGTTATTTCGACTGGTAAGATGTTTTATGTAGAATCACACAAGCACACATATTTATTCACAAACATTTCAAAGGAAAACCTGCTAAAATGTGGTTGATTTTTAGGTTGCCCGGTGCTGCCCAGCTACAGGAATACAGTTCGCTGGCTTTTCAGAGATAGTCCAATTGAGGAAGTAAAGACCTTGGAATACCGAACCCTGGTTGGGGGTCATATCCTAGAGGTGAACACCAACTCTGGTCAATTTGCTGGACAATTCCAATGTTGGACTTCAGCTAGTACAAAACCAATGTCAGTTTGGGTAAATGTCAAGAAGGAAGGTTTGTTGAAAATTCTTTGACAAATTCTTAAATTTTAAAATATTTTCTTTCACTCTGTAAGGACTTTCTAGAACCCTAACCTGCTTTTATAAATAAAAATTAATTTATAAATATTTAATTTCACCTGTGAATAGTCCCATTTAAGTCAATAGATAATGTCCATACTCAGAGTTGGGTGTGGGAATTAATGTGTATCTAACTATAGAAATGGAGGAGGTGGTTCTCATTTCTTGCCTGTGTAGCCAAGAAGCTGAGAGAATGTTCCCTGATTCAGTGTCTTGCTGCTTAAACAGTTTTAAATCAGGCACGTTTTCTCAACTTCCTCCTCAACAAGTCATACAGATTGCTGTCACGATAGCCCACCAAACTGAAACAAAACAGGCTTTGGGGTAATCTTTGGAAATCTCTTAATTATAATAAATAATTTTAATATAATTGTCATATTCCATAGTCATTATAATTATATGATTTAAGCATATCAATGTACTAGGGCACACTGCACACGGCTATTCGGATGTGAAGCTTTCAAGAACGCCTTGTAGTGCTGTCCAATGTAACGGCTTGCAAACAGTGTGTTTCTATGAGTAGGTTATAAAATGTGCAACAGAGGATTATTGATGAATTTGATAAGGATCTTATATGTGCACCAGCAGGACAATAGGATGTATCTGCAAACATTTTATAAAGCTTTTGAATATTTAAATTGTTTTAGAAATTAATTACATTAAAATTGGGCTTTAAAAAAGAGAGTTAGGAGATTTGATCCTACTAAGAGTCTGGCATCAAAGCACTGAACTCCATTTGACAGTTTAAAAAAAAAGAAAAAATTATCTTCCCAGGGAATGTAAATCAGGTTTAAAAACAAGTACCTGTTGAAATTGAGAGGTTTTGTATGGGATTTACCTATTATCCTATCAGTATGATTTGATTTACTGCTTATGTGCAAAGGGCTCAAGGTGTAAGACCAGGTCTGGCAAATGCACCTTGCTGTGTGTCAGTGCATTGCAGTGACTGCCAGTGAGACAGGGTCTGGTATGCACAGGGTTGTGGAGCCAGTTTCCTTTGCAAAGAGATTTTCTGAAACATATCTGTGATCAGCATGCTTATTTTTAAAATCAAAATTAAATCAAAACATTGCTGAACTGAATCAGAAAATATCCAAATTCAGTTTATCAAAAAATATATCCAGGCATTGGTCCTAATATAGACCTCATTAAAGGTAGAGTGTCTGAACAGGTCTAGCCAGGCACTGAACTCCCCACCTGTAGTGTTTAGCTGATCTGCCTTTTGGTTGCCCGTTACCCTTTCCAGGAAGGCTGGTCAGTATTTTGGGGAGATTCCATTTCCAGTTGTGAGTTTTAACTCTGCTTATGTCAATGTTTCGTCACTGAAATACCCGTGCATTGGTGAGACTACAAAATCTCCTTTGGTGGTTTTTGCACAGTAGGCATATTGAGGGCACTTGTGAGAAGTATCATCCTGGTTAAACAAACAATACAGTCTCTCCATCATAGTTGCAGTCAGTAAATTTAACTATTTCTGCTTTGAAAAAGGTCCTTTTGTGTTATTTTAAGAAACCCAGAAGTAATTAAGGAAACATTGAAAAACAATAAGTTAAAGAATTCATTATGTGCTGGGAGAGTGAGCCTGTGGACACAGCTGGTAGCTATCAATTATTCTTGGTTATTACAGAAAAATCTGACTACTCCTGTGATCACATAAAAATCTGTCAACATTGCATAGTACTTCATCTTTTACCAAGTGTCAAAAAAAATTGTAGGGGAAGGGGTAAGTGTGGAATTGTGACTAAATATAAAGGTAGTAATTGTTAGAGGTGATCGGTTTTTAATATAAAATGCTTTTTAAAACAAATTCCTTTTTCATCTTGCCAGATGCCTTGGTGGCAAATCATTTATGCATTAAATACCTTTCTGTAGTTTAGAATAGGATTCTCTTAAATCCTGAAATTATGTGAAGTGGATGGAATAAGATGAGTTTTCTTCAGAATAAACTTCCTTTAGAACAGCAGGAAGCCTAGGGAGCATGATTTACAATTTCCTCTTTTTAATGTTCTTTGTATAAAAAAGTTATGAAAGTTTTTAAAGAAGTTCATCAGTTCCTACTGTGAGCCAGGTTCTGCCCTTCATGTGCACATATGCTGATCCCTCTGGCCTCCCAGAGAACTTCATGCTCCCATGTAAGGGCTGAACTTGAGGGGAAGTTGAGTAGGACTAAATTCTACTCTGACTTACTGGTCTTTTTTCAGGATGATGAAATCTTTGTTTTTCTACAGAGAGCATTGTATCTAGCTACCTTACAGAAATGCTGCCAGATCAATTGAGATGTGACACAGCTATAATGTGTAGTGCCTCTCTCATGTTGCTTTCAATTGTGTTTCTTAGATTATACATGGGAATATGCTGAGTGGACCACTTGCTCTGCTAGCTGTGGGAATTCAGGAACCCGCTCCAGAAGGCTACAGTGTGTGAACGCTGAGAAACAGAAAGTAAATGAATCATTGTGCAGGGAGCTGCAAAAGCCAGCAATTATTTACCAGTCATGCAACACAGAAGACTGCCCTGCCAGGTAAACAGCTTCCTGCTCTATTTCCATGTGCTCTATGTGTGTCAAAATATGCTCACAACCTCGCAATTATTTACCAGTCATGCAACACAGAAGACTGCCCTGCCAGGTAAACAGCTTCCTGCTCTATTTCCATGTGCTCTATGTGTGTCAAAATATGCTCACAACCTCGCAATTATTTACCAGTCATGCAACACAGAAGACTGCCCTGCCAGGTAAACAGCTTCCTGCTCTATTTCCATGTGCTCTATGTGTATCAAAATATGCTCACAACCTCTTATACTCTGAGTCTGAAATGTGGGGTTTGTATCATCATGAACCTTATAAAGCATAAAGGATGTGAAAATGAATCACAAGTGAGTAGTAGAATGCTTGATTCAACCAAATGTTGAATTTGGTTGAATCTTGATTCAACCAAAGTGAGATCCGGTGCCAGTCTCCATGCTGCTGCAGCAAGTCCTGCTGTTGGCACACTAAGGCCAGGAAGGCTAAGCAGGAGGTCTCTCTGAGACAGGGTGATGTGCTAGCTTCCTGGAATCTCTGCCAACGCCCTGAGGGAAAACTCCTTATGTCTAGAGCAGCCAGGATATTCCTGACTGGAATCTGTGTTCACCTCCCTTCCTTTCCTGCCAGCAGACCTCTAAGTAGGAAGATTACTGTGAAGTGCCTCATTTGTCCTTAAGGCCCCTCACCACGCCCCTTGCATGTGCTTCCCTGCCAATTTTCTGGCTGGATCAACTTGAGTACCTTGTGATCTTGGGACAGAAAATCTTTCTATCACAGGCAAGAAGACCACAACATCTGATTCCAACAGCAAAAACCTTACCTCTGTACTTCTTGAGTTGCATTCCAGCCCAACAAGGCGTTGCTCTAGGATTTTAGCAGGAAATCCCGCAGGCGTCCTCAAAACAAGTGTTTTCCCTTGCTTAAAAGGATTGGCCATCACTGTTAGCAATGTAAAAATCCACAAGGGATGAAAAGTCATGCACACGTTTTGGAGTTGTCCCTCACTGGAAAATGTTGGGAGAGAAGTGTTAAGACCTTAGCTGACATTGTGGAAGTGCATCTTGCCAGTATGTTCTAAACTCTGTTCTAAATGCAGAAAACATAGCAACAGATAAATATCAGGAGAAATTTGTTTATATTTCATTATAGGCAGCCAAAAAACCAGATCATCTTAAATTATGAGTTTGAACTCCAGCCAGCCCATAACAAGGAAACTTTCTGCCAGTGGAAAAATACTGAAATAGAACTAATAGTTCAAAACACACACACACTCAGTTGCAGGTTTCCTTCTTAAAATCCAGGCGTTTCAGGGCAGATGACAGCATTAGGAGGATGCTAGAGGGCTCAGTGCTCCCCCAAGCAAGGTCATGCCTTTTCAGTGGGCTGCAGTGCCTGACTTAACAATCTCATTATCATGGGACCCAGAGTATTCACCACAAAACCCAACCAGCTATTTTGTATGGTTAACCATACCGGGACCTAAAGTCTTTCTTACTAAAATGTTTGTTTTTCTTTAATTTAGCTTAATGTATTTACCAGTGGAATGGAATTGTGTGTATACTAACATAACTAACTCTACCTTGAATTGTACATGTATGCTGACATACGTGTTGTTTTCTGTTATGAAGTATTCCATGCTTCCTATATAGGAAGAGATCCCAGATGCCTGGAAGACAACCCTGTGTCTGGTTCCTAGTGCCTCCAACCTCTCCCCTTTCCCTTACTGACCCAGGCAGGAAGTGCAGAATGACCAGACTTCCCTTTCCATTTCCCTGCTTACTGATTTCTGCAAGATCTTCTCATGCCAAGGCAACTCTTTAGAAACTACAGAATTATAAAGGCTTTAGATATACAGTGTCATGGGCCCTATTATTAAAAGTGGCTTGTGTTTGTATTTCACTTCTCTCCAGCACAGCATAGAAGTACAGTTAAGCACATATAAGGGTTTAAGCACGTACTTAACTTGTGATTCAAGTGTTTGTTGAATTTGGGCCTTGCTGATTTGCTCTGCATGTTCTGCACCAAATGTTTGCAAAAGTGCTTGTGCTTTAAAAGGGAGAAAAAGACAAGGGTCCAGACTGTAAAAGATTAATCTTTCTTGAATGGATATAGATTCTTTGACTGTAAGAAAATTAAATAGTTGCTGAAGAGAATAGATTTTTTTTCCTTTTATCATAATTGCGCTACATGTAAAGTCCCTATCTGTATTTCTAGCCTAGATTTATGAAAACATCAACTCAAATTGTATTACCACCTGCTGCTTCCCCAGTATTGTTCCTAGCTGCCAAGACAAACTGATTCTTTGCAACTTCTAATCAATAAATAACATCTTTTGTTTGAGCTGTTATATAGCAAGATCTTGATGTAATAAATTTGGATGAGTTATGGCACCTGCCACCGTGGTAGTAACTAAATCAGCACTGTTCATTTTATAAATGATGGAAAAGTATGCTGTCCTTCCACCAGAAATGTTAAATCCAGCAGGGTCTATGGGTTTTACCCAATATAACATTTTGTGCAACAACCAGGGTAACTTCAGTTAGTGTATATTGAGCCACAGTTACCTTAGAAATCACCAGTTGCCCACATTTATAAGATCTTGCTGAACAACTGAAAAAGCTGATTCTACCTTTTCTCACATCTAGAACTAGCAATCACAGGGACTTCTAATGTTTTAAAAATTTACAATAGATTACTGCAAACTACCAGCAAATTTGCAATTACTTCTGTAGTTGCTATGAATTTGTCTCTACATCCTGTAGGTGGGTAACTGGTCCATGGTCGGAGTGCTCTGCATCTTGTGGGAATGGATTTCGCTATCGACAAGTAACTTGTCAGGCAGCAGGTAAAAGCCAATGGCAGTGTGGTGACACTGCTACCACGAGCCTGCATACACAGAGATCGTCCTGTGGGAAGGAAACCCTGTATGGGTCATTACTGTACAGGGGGGACAGCACAGACAAAAGGACAGGTAAGTTGCAGAATTAGTCTGGAAACTACTTAGAATATCAGTGTATCAGTGTCACCATGCCACTGAACACCTATTGTCTTGCACAAAGGACAAGCTGTGTGGCAGTAGTTGTAATTACCTTTCAGACCAGTGAAGCATAAATCCTGCGTTTCCTTAATTTTGTGATGTCTAAGATGTTGAAGATGTGACCCAAAACCTGTGTATAGTTTCAGTGTATTTTATAAGTTAATCCATTACTATGTATTCCCTTTTTAAGCTACTACATTGCTTTTATTGCAGTGTTGTAAGAAGAGTTTGAATAACTGCACTTGTGAAGTCCCAAAAGATCTGTCTGTGTGCTTCTAAAGCAATTGCCACTGTATTTAATAGACAGAACTTTGCTTTCTTATATTTTCTATGTTTCTTCATTTGTGCAGTAAACTTGTCTTCATATTGATATGATTTTTTTTATAATTATTAATGCAGAATTTACTATTCAATGTGCAAAGTAACAGATTAAGAAAATTACTGTTGCCCCATTCCTGATACAGCCATTAGCAAGGCAAGTTTGGGATTGTCAGAGCTACAGAAAGAATGTTGAAATGATGAGCGCATGGACAATGGATTTAGCTTTAGGTAGGGAAGTCAGTATCTTAGTTAAAATTGCACACAGAGAGTGCACACAGAGAGTCCAGAATATCTAGGCCGTGTCTGAACTGAGGTGTGTGATAAGGTTGAAGAAGGAGAAATACAGATTGAGAATTATATGACTGGGTTGGGTAACTGGGTAACTGCCTAGAGCGGTGTTTCTGTTGTTAGTAACTTGGTTGTTTCCTTTCTTTCCCCTCACCCTTTTCTCTCACTATTCAGTGTTCTGGTCGCTGTGTTGGCCACCCTGTAGGTTTACAACATCGTCACTTTATATGTCAACTTCGTAACGGATCTTTGGCGCCAAACTCTTCTTGTGATGAAAGAAAAAGGTATACACAGTTTGAAGCTGTACAAGTTAGATTCTTTAGCTGATCAAATTAAAGATACGGGATAGTCAGAATAAATATGGAAATTCTGATGTATCAAATGCAAGGAAAAGAGGTAGTGACCCTTCTGTTTATGCTGGATGAATTCTGGAACCCAAGAAGGGTAACAGATTTGATCACTGTCCTCAGCAAAGTTAGAAATAGAGTGAGAGAATCTTGAGTCTCAAAAAGAAAATAGTAATTGAGAGTGATATGCCATAATTTTATTACTGCTGAACTGAGTCCCTTCTGATAGTATATTTTATTTGGTTTACTGCTAGGCAAATTTTATAAAATAAGAGTTTTCCTGGACCGTGTTTTGTGGACCATGTAAATTGGTTTGCTATTTTATGATTACTGAAATACACTGTACTTCTCTGCATAAATAGATCTCATTCTGCTTCTTAGTACGTACTGTTGAGGTATAGAAAAGTGTAATGGTTGAGAAGGTGTAACTTCAGTTAATTTAACTGTCTTTAGAACAGCTACTTTCAACATAAAAAGTATGGTCTATGCAGCTCCTCAGAATCTTAAACATCTGATTCCTTTGTGTCTGTGCTGTAGCACATGGATGGATGTCAGTGTCTGCAAAACACCATGATTTCAAAAACGCTGAATTAAAGACAAGTTAAAAGTGAACATGAGGGTCTGGGGGCACAAAACTGTTCCAGACCAAATGCGTAGGTAGTATAATGAAGAGTGGGGAATAAATGGGTAACAAATACATACATGAGAATTGTTTCCCTCTTTCTTGATTTCTGAACTCAGCTCTTCAGATCTCTTGCTATAGAATTGGTTCTGAATTGTGAATATTTGAAAGCCTTTTTTGCTGCACACACAAGGAAACTTTGGCTCCACTGAAGTGTATGGTGAAACTTCCATTTACTACTGAGCCAGGATTTCACTTTGACAGCTTCAAACATTCGAGGAGGTTCAGTGTTAGTGTAGCAGTATTAGTGGTGTTCAGGAGAGAGGTTATGCACGAAGCACTTGCAGTATCCAGTATGGAACATCTCAGGCTGTTAGGCTTTCCTAAAGGCAAAATGTTTTTTCTATTCCAGGATTAATAATAGGTTTGAAGAAATAGGGACTTGTCTTTTGTTTCCTCATGAGTAGGGCATAAGGAATGGGCACGAAATGAAATATGAGAAGTGCAGCTTAAACACAAGAAAAGCTTTTTTTTTTACTGTGGGGGGGCTCTCAAACACTGGAACAGGTTGCCCAGAAAGGTTGTGGAGTCTCCATCCTTGGAGACACTCCAAACAGAAATGGAGATGCTCTTGAGTAACCTGGTGTAGCTTACTGTGCTACCAGCAAGGGGCATGGGCTAAGCAACCTCCGGAAGCCTCTTCCAACATCTGCCCTATCGTTCTGTGAATAAGGGTCTTGTACAAATGTGGACATTTGACTGCCATTAATCTCCATCTGCAGGTCTCCTGTCAGAAGAAACTGTTCTTCAGAGGCATGTGATGTCTATTGGCGAACAGGCCCTTGGAGGCCTTGCAGTGTGGACTGTGGGAGTGGATTTCAGTCAAGACGGGTGTACTGTGTACATGGAAAGAATAACAGACCAGTGGCTGATGAGTATTGCGGATGGAGGAAGAGACCGGTGACCTGGCAACACTGCAATGTCACATCCTGTGGCAGTATGTAAATGTTTGTTTATATATGAGCATAGTAATAGTCTGTAGGAGTTATATTAGAAGGTGACTCACAGTTGTACACTAATGATTCTACAAGCATTTGATTGTACATCAAAGGTAAAACTATCCTCTCCAAGGAGCACTTCGTAATTTTTCTCCAAGAGTAGGCCAGTTCGATATTAAAGCCTCAAAAGCACTTTTAGAAACAGGATATTTGGGAAGTTGTTTTGTGCAAACTTCCCTATATTACTGTGCCAGTTGTGACTCGTAAGTCTCTGAGCAAGCTGTTAATTCCTGAAAGATGGGGTAGTTTGCTGAAACTGACAATAGGTAAAAGAATGCAGTGAGATCACGCCTCTTATTTGTGACCTAGCTTAGCATTGAATCCACTGTTGCCAGCAATGCAAAGCAAAATAATTACAAAGCTACCAGGAATCCATCAGTTGTTTACAATTACAGTGATAAGTTCTACTATTTGTCTTTTGTCCATTATAAAGCCTTTTAATGTTTAAATATATTTTTCAGAAGGCGAATGCAAGGATACAACTCACTACTGTACATTTGTAAAGCAACTAAAGTTATGCTTGATAGACATCTACAAACAAAGATGTTGTCAATCATGTCAAGAAATGTAACTCTTCTATGGGAAGTTCATGATGCTGCAGTGAAGAGATGAGAAGAGAGGTTCATTACACTAGCCTGCTCAAAGTATATACTTGTAAATAAGACATAACAGTTACATGGAAACATGGGGCTAATGAAAAACAGCATTGCAGACTGATATGCTGGACAGGGTTTTTTTCTGGGAACTTCTATTATCCACTCTTTGCAATGGAACATTTAATGTTTTAAGCATTTTCATGTCTGGATTAGGAAGATAATATCACAGCATATCATCTGCTAAATTTTACAGGCCATCACAGCACATAATTTTGTCAGGGGGAAAGGCATTATCTAAAAGCATCAGGTAGTGCTTGCTGTCCTTGAGATATGATGAAAACAAAGTCACAAAGTCCTTTGAAGAATTATGGAATGCAGCAACTATTGACCCCTCGGTTTTGTTTTTATTGCTTTATCAAATTTAATACAGTTTTTAAATTTATAGAAGCTGTGGCTTGTAGCTGTAAAATTTTTGGCAGCAACTTCGTTTTCATAAACAGCTTGAGCTTAAGGGTCGATCTCACAGGATGTGTTTTACTGATATGAGCTGTCAGATGGCTACACAGAAGTACATTCAATTTCTTGTGCTTGTATTTATGTGTATGTGGTAAAAGACATTGTAGATGCTAGTACAATTTTCAAAACAGCAATAGATCTGTTTTGAATAAATGAGGTGTCATTTTCCATTGTTTCTATTCTTCTGCTCCAGTCACTGAAGCACAATCGAAATTCTGGCATGCTGAGACTTTTCTACTGATGTTAAATTAGGCATTAGGCTTCCTTGTCAGAGCTGTGAATGAAACATTTGTGAGCACTGTTCTCTTGCACATCAAGTCAGATGGAGAGCCAGTAACTGGCCAAATGTGTCTCTCATATTTTTCTGTCTTGAATAAATATTCAGCCCCCAATTAAGGGGGCAAATGTCCAAGGAATAATTATTAATTATGAAGACAGACAAATGCAAGAAATCTATTTTGAGCAGTTTTCCATCAAGATTAATTTCATCATGACCCTTAATCATTTGAGTATTTTGCAAGTTCATAAATTCTGATTATGATATTCCCAGGCAAATTGCAGATTGTCTCATTAGGGCTGGAAGCAGAGAGAAGAACCCCATAGGAAGCAACAGATAGACAATTTTCTTTCATAGTTTCCAAACTACTGCACATGCTGGAGGCCTATATGCTTGTCTTGACTTGGATCTTGTGTTATATTACTGATCTACATTACATGCCAATTAGCAGGTGTGCTGTAAGAGCAGATTTAAGAATGGCATTCCTGCACAATGGGTTTGCATCACTGAAAATTAGATTAGCACTACTGTATAGAAAATGTTTAATGTGGACTATTGTGTCCAAGGCTGACTGCAAGGAGAGGATGTTCCTGATCATTACCTTTTTAATCAGCAATGGGTCTTGATTGTTTAAGCAGTTTATAAATTAAAAGAAAACATTTGTAAGATACTTTTGTAGATATTTATTGTCTGATTTTAAAGTGCAATATTTTTTGTACAGTGTTTAATAAAGATTTTTGGACATATATTTTTTCTTATTACCAAAATTTCTTATTCATGTTTTTCCTTTATATTTAAAGTTTTCAAATGTTAACACATAGAATCTTTTGTTGCTTCAATTCTGTCTTTGGTTAAGTATGCATGCTATACAGGAGCAGTGCTGTAAATGTTTGTTATTGCAATTGGCATGACATTCCTCTGTAGATTTTATTGTTTCTACAGTAACTGAAGTTGCCTAATAATTAGCTTTCTTGAATGTAGTTTTGATATTTCTGAAATAAAGTCTAGTTTGATTATTCAATGCTCTGATTACCCAGAGATTTTTTATTACTGTGGTTTTCATGGTAGCTATGCTTTCATTCTAAGCCTTATTTTATCAACCTACTATATCCATAGTTCTGGGATTTTTTTCAAAGCTAAGATTAGTTCTTATTTTTGACAGCTTATCAGACAGATTCTCAGCTTCATTACAGTCTGCTCTGTGCTGCTATTTAGAGGTGACTGGAAAAAAGTGAGGAAGACAATATGACAGAATTGAAATAAGTCAGCTCTAACTCACCCAGACTCTAGATGCAGGATTCTGTACAAAGGTGGAATAAAGTTCTATTTCTTTGCCAGGCCTTCATGCACTGCACTGAGCACAGTTCATGTAGACACCACAGAACGCCTCTAGTGGGTGATGGCAATAGCTACTTGAAAAAAACTTGTTTCAGTATATGCAGTGTGTGTAACAATGTTTAGAAAGAAGACTCTTATTAATGGTCTGAATAAGAAAAACCTTAAATTGTATTTAATTGAAAGTAATTGTCTAGTGGTGAAATGCTAGTATTTCAGAGTTATCCTAGATGATAACACTGGCAAAGATCCACGGGTCCATTTGATTTTCCTGTGTCACCAATGCATTTTTCTTTGCAATCTTAAAAAAGAAAAACAGAAGATTCTGTGGAGCAGTTCTGTGGAGCATGCTGTGTAGCACTGTGCATGAAAAGCAGCTGACTCCTTGGTTTAGCATGACATCATAAAATGTTTTTTTAACAGCTCTTATTTGGAGGACTATTAGTTTTCCAGCCTGCTGTTCATTTTGTCTGCATTTCAGTAATGTGCAGCTTATGAAAAAGTTGATGAATATTGTCTGAAGGTTTGATGCTTTTCTAGGAAGCACAATCAGTAGGGTGTGGCTCTTTCAACTGTAATGTAATAAATAAAGGCTTCTCTCTTTCATTGGTAAACTCAGGGGACAACATAAAGGGCAGAATGAAAGGGTATATGCCCCCTCCACCTGAGAAAAGCTCTTCAAGCACATCAACAGAGGAACTGTTAAATGTATCTGAATATACTTCCCGTCAAAAAACTGTGTACTGTGCTGGTAGGTGGCAGCAAATTACTTTCCGTAACTTAATGGGGAGGAAAAAGTGACTTAAGAACTAAAAACACAGCTGTGAAAATTACAAAAAGCATCTGGGCTCACTCTCAGGCCTGGAGGAGGAGCCATTTTCAGCAGAACATGCAGGCACACCTAATTTCATGAATTCAGATTGCATTTCTCAGATGAGTGTTCCTCCTCCTCAGAAAAGAGAGCTGGAGGATATTAGAAGCTTCTGTAAACTTCTCATGAGGCACCGAGATTGTGTATTGGGATATGACCTTGGGTAGGTGTAACTGTGAAGATTTGACATTGTTTCTTCAGTTGTGGACAGAGGGAGAATGACTCAAGTTTTGTATGGAAAAGGGTGTTTGTAGTTTGTTTTCTTCTGTGATACAGAGGGATGACAATGAGTTGGACTGTTTCCTGTCCTGCTTTTAGGGTATCACAGCTTTACATGGCCCTTGTTCATGCCCAAACCGAAACACGTCTTTACCAGCTGGGGATATGAATAATCTTCAGAGCAAAGTTTAATTGTTTTTTTCATTAACAGAGTAAGTCATATTACAAAATCACAGTACAAAGGCAAAAATTACCAAAAAGATCTGATGCTCATGCAGTACTTTTATGCATGAGCTCTGTCATGCAAGGCTTTTATGCACAGCTAGTATCTTCATTTCAGATTTCTTCCTCGCATATGATCCAGTTCCTGCTTTCAACGTGTTTCCATCACTGATCTTAGTCCTTTTATTAGTGATTTATGAAGTATAAGCACATAATTCTTCAGAACCCAAATGACTGCCCTACCAATGCATACAAGATATGCAACAGTGAAAAAAATCATGCTCCAGCACTATGACAGAACATAATACTGTTAATCATAAAACTCTTTATTGGGACTTACTTGAATCATGAACATAATAGGACTGCAATCAGTTCCTCTAGATTTCTCAGAATTAGGTAAAAATATATATAGATAAAATACTCAATATCTCATACAGAAGCATAATCATTGCATATACAATTTCTATTAAAGTTTTGTCTTCTTTGTAACAAGTAATTCATTGAAAAGCAGGCAGAGTGAAGACAGACTGTCTAGAGATGTCTGCATCTCAAGTGGTATTTCCTTTCTTAACTGAGTTTACACTTGGTTTTATCTGCACATACACCTTTCTAGTTTTCTGCCTTTTTCCCCTTGAGAGTGCCTCTGCAGTGAACTTTGGCTGTGATAACAGGCTGTTTAGCTTTAAAAATCAGATTGGATCAAAAACTGTGGTAGATGGGTGTTAACTGTGTGAGCCTGGTTCTCTCTGCTGCTTCACCCTCTACCTTAGAAACTCAAAAACCAATTGTCTGTGAAATCTCCTTGTGGAATTTGGATGAATTCTCACACTGGGTTTAAATATTACTGATGTGAGGAGAACACATGCTTGGGTGTCAGTATGTCCAAGTCTTTGCATCAGCTTTGTTTCCCTTGGAAGTAAGGCTGAAAGAGTGCTATCAGAGAAACTAGGAAACAGAGTCTAATGACCTGCTTTTTATGCCTGAGTGATTTCAAGTACATGTACAGAAAAAAGCAAGGTTTCTTCTTGTTAATTGCTCTCGGAATTAGTGTGACCTTTATACTCTTCTCAGAACTGAATGCAGGAAAAGTAATGATGACTAAAGCTAAAACTAGGTTTTTAGAAATGCCTAGGTGTCATGGGATTCTATTTGCAAAGTGTAAAGAAAAAAACCTTTTGATGAGGAGAAAACCTGGACTGATGAGCTAATTAATTGTTTAGATTACTATGGCATTGTTTGCTTATTGCAAAAAAGTAGTTATGATCAAAATATAATTGCTGTTTCACAATCATTTGATTAGCAGAAAACCTGGAAGAATTTAATGTACAATACATATCCTTGAGATGGAAAATGCATGATCAAAAGAAGATTAGATGCTATGTAAGATGCGTTGTTCCTATAGAAATTGGCAAATCATTATTAGTCTTGTAATAAACCTCTAGTTTTGCTTTGATTTTCTCCTAGCTATTAGTTTTAATGTTTGTACAATCAGAATTTGCATTATTTCATTTGCTTTCACACTTAAACATGGACAAGCAGGATTCCTTTTATTTCTCCAGAGTGCTTGAAATACTGTGTTTAAGTATTAGGAAACAACATCTACTTCCTTTGGAATATGATTACTATTTGACTCGGAAAATTCTGGAGTAAGCTGGCGGAAGAATTTGTGACCATGAGAATCTGTGTTTACATAGACATAACCTAGAGGAGATGGATAATTTGCTGGACAGATCTCCTGTTTCTTTGGAGTATATTCTGTGCGATACATAGTTTCATCTTGAAAAGGAGCTGAACTGGGAACTATAGCATGTACAGGTTTAAAACTCTGAGCTGGCATGATCTGATGTTGTGTGTAATGAGATTTGAATGTAGTTGAATCATCAAATTTTCCTGTGGGTTTTGGAATTTCCTGTTCTTTCTTTGTAATCTCTTGCCGACAGGTCTCCCAAGCTTTAAAGTCTTCCTTCGTAGTAGTCATCCCCTGAAAAGGGGCATTGGTTCTTCTTTGATTAGAAACTGGTCTTATGGGGACAGCAGGAGAAATCTCATGCATAATATAGTCAAGATGGCTTGTGGAGTTAAAATCCATGTTGCCTGGAGGTGGAATGTACTCTTTTGTTTTGCAGACCTCAGGCAGCGAGACCAACCATGGCTGAAAGCGATCCTGGAATTCAGTGACTCCATTAAAATGAACATTGGATCCGACTTTGGCATTGTCAGGCCTGCAGCTTATTGCAAGTTGCCCAGGTAGCCCTTTAAAGTCATTCCGGTGGGTTGTGAGATCTTCAAAGGGTTCTTTGCTTGGCTGGTACTCTTCCTTTGATCTTACGAATTTTGGTTCCAGTTGATGAGGAACGTAAGAAGTGCGATGGCTGGTAGTACTATCGAAAGGCACGTCTGAAAGCTTGGCTACATGAGGAGGTTTAAAACTTTGTCTGGGATTCAGTTCTCTGGGAACAAAGTCGTCTTGAAACGTAGTTGAATTTCCAAACTTCACTGTAGGTGGTTGGTATTTATGTTCTACCTTATTAGTTTCCCTCCTTTGAACTTCCCATGACCTGTAGTCATCTTCAAGGCAAAACCAAAACTTCACCATACGAATGTTATTACTATTCCATTAAAATTAAGCTAAAATTTTTTAGTATTAAGTATTTCAAAATAATGAAAATGAAAGTGAGACTGATAATGCTATCTACATGTTTATGTCTATATTTAGTGTGTGTTCTACACAGAAAATAGCCATATAACAGGTATTATATACACTATCTTATATTTGATTAAGAAGTTTATGCAACTATACAAGACTGGAAGGAACCTTATAGTTCAGTGGGCCATATTCACTACCGACTGGGACAAGTCTCTTGCAATTTCCATATCAGAATTAGATCATCTTAAATCTTGCTGGGATTTTTTACTAACAGAGTGTTCTGCTAAAGTTACAAAACTTAACTATCCTGTCCAAACTTTTTTACAGGCAGCTGAAATCAGTTTGTTGTCTTGGAATCATTGTACGTACTTTGGATTCAGGGTTTTTCACTGTTGAACTGCAATCATACATTTTAAATGAAACTGTTGCTGAGACTAGGTTAAATTATTCCTTATTAACTTGCTTAATACTTAACACATAGACTAAATATAAATATTTATATTTCCTGATAAAGTATTTTAAAATGAAAAATATAATTAGAATGTATTTATAGAAATGTATATATATCAACCATATGTCTTAGCTTAAAGAAGCTGATGAAATATAACTGAGTTTTTTTGAAGAGACCTTTTTCCCCAAAATTTGTCTTTCTGACTCCTTCTGTCACTGCATACTGTCCACTCATTTTGTACCACGCATTCTAAGAACCATCATATCTGACTCTTGATATTTCAATTATCTTTTTATACCATAATCAGAAACATCTTGATTCTCATCACTCTAGTAGATCATACCATTTATTTGTATTTACTTTTAACTGGGGCAACAATCCAGTACATATAACAAATTCAGTAACACTTTTTATGTATAATTTTCTACTTATCTAAAGTATATCAAGCTCACTTGCCAAAATGACTTAAAAGGAGATTTAATACCTTTATGCTGCCTATTGTAATAGAATAATTTGTGTCAAAACAGATCACTGCTAGCTTGAGAAGCAAGCTATACACCACATAAGAAAGAAATCTAAAATCAACTTTTGACCTACTCTGTGGAAAAACATGTGTTACATGAGGTAAAATGATCTGAAAATTATATTTGCACTTAAATTACAACCAATTTTTGCCCTAGATAGCCTAAGCAAGTGTATGTTAGAATTTCTCTCCTTCTAGCCAAGAAAACCTTAGAGAAGGCTTTTCGTTCAGAACCAATAAACGTTACCTTTAAACAACTGGAATACTGAACATCTTAAGGCATTATCAGTTGCTTTCTTCTATGTCTTACTCTCTGCTCCAAGCTAAAATATGCAGTTTCTAATATAGATAATTCAGAATACTACCTTTATATTGGTTATTTCTCTTGCTGAAGGCAGCATATCTTATTACCTCGATAGGTTGGTATGGTATCCAGTTTTCCTCCTGTAGTGTGTTTTCTCTCTAGAGGTCTTACTAATGTCACTGGTTGTATATTATGAGCATTATAATCTTTCTGGTATGTGGTTCCCAGTTCTAGCGTTCCCGTCTTTGGTTTATATTCCTCTTGCACCCGAAAAGGTTGCTTCACAATGTCATATGGTAAATAATCAGATCTGAATTGGAGAAAAAAGGAAACACTTGTAAAAGAACTTTTTTTTTTTCCTGATGGAGTCACTTTTGTCATTGTTCCATTATATGGAAAAACAATGACTTATAATGTTTATTCTGAAAAAATCCATCTGATGACATATGTTAGAGGAAAAGCAAGGAAGAAAGAAAATTATAGTACCAAAATTAACCTTTCACCTTTTTTTATATGGGTACATTACATTAAAAGGGTGTGTATTACCTATGTAGGTGCCTATGCAGCCTATGCAATAGAGAATCCATCTTGCAGAAGAGCACTTGGCCTTTCTTTGTATGTCCCTTCCGTTGTTTTTTATAAACAAATAAAAAAGTTTTACCTGTTGGTCTTATAGCTTAAAAGAAGAACAATAATGGAAAAAGTAAAGGTTTATGTTCCAGCCACATTATTAGCAAATGAGTGATGTCTTTTTCTAACTCTGAAAGATGCTCTTTAATTTTGTAAGCCTAACATCAGTCTGTGCACTGACAGGACAGACCTACTGGACCCCTTTACAGCTGCCTTTCTTCAAACTCCTAATGATTTGCGACTGTTTAAGTAAAATAAAAATCTCAGTTCCTTTTTCTTAAGGTTACATTTTCCCACTATCTCAGACACCACGTGTATTACAGAAAGTTCTCTGGCTTGTCAACTTTTTCAGGCTCAGTGAGAACTAGATTTCCAAAACAGGCTGAAAACAAGGACAAAAATTTAGATTATTTTTACAGGTTAAACGATGCTGTAATGAATGCAAATCTTTTTGTATGCACACTTCATTACCCTTTGTGACCTTTCTGTGGAAACTGTATTTCTATGCAAAGTTTATACTTTTAAATATGCTAGAAGTGTAAAGGATGCGATGATTGCATTATGAAAATTATCACAATACAGTGTTCAGTTTCCCCTTAAATAAGAAAGTATGAGAAGCTTTATAGAGTAATTGTAAAACACATTGCTTCAAAATGTTTACTTAAATGTTGTAATTCCTTCCATCTTCCCACGATGCAGTTGGTACTCTTGTTTCGGCTTAAGGCTCCGGGGAGGAGAGATGTTGCTATACTGGGGATATTTTTCCACATATTCTGTTGTGAGGCACGGCTGTTGTCCATTATCATAAATCCTTGTGGGTTTATGAGGGCAGCGATGGCGCCTGGGTAAAACACATCAGATGAGATCATTTTGAATAGTTTCATTTAAGGGGAAAACCCATACCCTATCTGCTGGGAGCGAATAACAAATGGGGAAGATGGAACAATGTCAGTAGCCTGTGCTTAAAACCTTTCCCGAATGATAAAGCCACAAAACACTGTGCTGATGGCATGGGTCCCAGAACACAGTATAATAATAAACACTATCAGTATGTGAGTTAGTACAGAATACAAAGGATGGAGAGAGTTATCTGTCCTCTAAATGACACTACAGCCAAGATGTGCTTTCCTCTCTTTTTTTAATCCTTAATGACATTTCTAGTCTTATCTGTAAAAATAACTAATTGCACTCCATTTCTCCTCTCAGATAGCCTCTTTTTCACTGTTTCCCTCATTGCTTGTCTTTTTATTTCTCTGCATCTGCTCACTTCTTTTGAACACAACTCTTGATTAACCCTTTAAAATTGTAGTGATATGAAATCTCACCTGCACTTCCAATGCTTCACAGGCCATTTCTGATTTTTCAACCTTTTTTTTTTTTAAAGGACCGACAAAATCCCCTATCCAAAAGCCACCTCTGCTTAGATGTAATGACATGTCTTTTTCTTAATAGGTTTTATTTAATGACACTTTCTTGTCATTGATACCTTTGTTAATGATATCATTGTGTTAAAAGGTATCAAGAGGTATAACATGACTTAATTTATTATTTATACCTTGTTGGTTTGTGAAAATCATGCATGAGATAAAAATGTGCACATTTTCTATATTGCTTTGAAAATCTTGTCAGACTCATTCTAATTTACGTAACACACATCTCTGGTAATTTGTTTCAACCATAGTTTTAAAATTTTATTTTGGCTAGTGCATGATAATTATTTAATCTCTCCTTTAAGGAGATGTATAATGAAATATATTCTTCCTGCTTGTGCAGAAGGGGAAAAACAAGAAATAATTTTAATGTACTTTAGAAGAATACAAAGCTGGGAGGAGTGGCTGACACACAGGAACACTGCGCTGCCATCCAGTGAGACCTGGACAGGCTGGAGAGCTGGGCAGGGAGAAACCAGATGAAGTTTAACAAAAGCAAGTGTAAAGTCTTGCACCTGGGAAGGAACAACCGTTTCTATCAGTACAGGCTGGGGGATGACCTGCTGGAGAAGAGCTCAGTGGAGAAGGACCTGGGGGTCCTGGTGGATGACAGGTTGGCCATGAGCCAGCAGTGTGCCTCGGTGGCTAAGAGAGCCAATGGGATCCCGGGGTGCATCCGGAGAGTGTGGCCAGCAGGTCAAGGGAGGTGATCCTCCCGCTCTACTCTGCCCTGATCAGGCCCCACCTGGAGTATTGTGTCCAGTTCTGGGCTCCCTGGTATAAAAAGGACAGGGATCTCCTGGAGAGAGTCCAAAGAAGGGCTACGAAGATGATTAAGGGCCTGGAGCATCTCCCATATGAGGAAAGGCTGAGAAGATTGGGACTGTTCAGCCTTGAGAAGAGAAGACTAAGGGGGGACCTAATTAATGTTTATAATTATCTTAAGCAGGGGATGCAGGGGGAATCAGCCAGCCCCTTTTCAGTGTCTGTGGAGACAGGACAAGGGGCAATGGCCTCAAGTTGGAGCACAGGAAGTTCCGCACCAACATGCGGAGAATCTTTTTCACAGTGAGGGTGACAGAGCCCTGGAATAGGCTGCCCAGGGAGGTGGTGGAGTCTCCTTCTCTGGAGATATTCAAGACCCGTCTGGATGCCTATCTGAGTGAAATGTCCTAGGGAGCTGCTTTGGCAGGGGGGTTGGTCCCGATGATCTCTCGAGGTCCCTTCCAACCCCTACAATTCTATGATGATTCTATGAAATGCTTCTTGTAAAATTCTGTACATGAAAAAAAAAAAAAACCAACACAACAAGAAGGGTAAAAGTGTACTGTTCTTGCTGAATAAATTCAAATTTCAGGAAGCTAGATACTCAAGGAATAGTTCAAAGGTCTGCAGAGAAATTTAGCTAGCAGATACCAAAGCTGAAAAAAAGTAAGTTAAAGCAGGGGGAAATAGAATACTGAAACAGACATGAAGGACTCTTCCTGGAAAAAGTGAAATAAAAAAAACCCCAACAAATTCCACTAAAAGAAGTTATCTGGAACTGGAGCCCCCTAAAGCTGCTATTAGTTTGGGCTGCCAGATATTGTCAGCTCAGTAGCTCAATCAATGAGAAAGAAGTAGTCCTGACTAAGATGACTGATCCTTTCCAAGCCTGAGGTGCTTACTGCTTTTCTGTCAAGTCAACAGATAGCCAAGAAACAACTGAGAAACCTATTCAGAACAAAGCAGGGAAAGGAAAAAGGAGTAAGAAGGAAAGATCAGGAAAGGTAGGAAAAGCAGGACGTGAGTGTATGCTATTTCTCAGCATGATGCTTGACTGCCACTGGATTTTTCAGGAAATTCAGTTACCACCTTAGTAATGCTTTGTTCAGTAACCACAAGCAGCATATGCTGTGTCATGTAGCATCTAAAAGTAACAGCTAAGCAGAAACTAAAACCACTGGATGTATGTTTTGAAAGCTAGTTGAAATATACTGTATGAAATTATAGTGTTCTTCACATATTTTGGGCATAAAATTCAAAGGCATTTGAAACAAACAATACTCATGTACAAAACCTTAATTTTGACACTCTTCAGGTTGCCCTAAGTTGGTCCAGAAGCTCGCTCACCAAACCAAACATCATATCTATTCTGGTATCACTGGCCTTTAAAGAATTAACTCTCACTATTTTCTAAGCAATATCATAGGTGTATCCACCACATTGCTGAATGGTCATACTACAGATTGAAAGATACTGAAAAATAATACTTGCAAAGTGTACCTTTAGTTTTTAGTAGATTCCACACAGAGGTGAAAGTAATGGAATCCATTACTGTATCAAAAATGTCCTTGATCCTAGTAATTTTTAGCATATGAAATAATTCTGAACAGTCAGTAACTGCACAAAATTACTTGGACTCAGATGAGACTGTTCAGGAAGATGCTGCATCACTGTGCTATGAACGAAGTTTCAGTGGGCCCAAAAGTCAATGTAAAATACTCTTAACATCAATGTGAATTTGACTTGGAGAAGAGATTAGGGGGTTTCTTTTGGTTAACCGATAAATCTGCTTTTGGGTGTTGTCCAACTGCTAAACCAGAAGTTTTCATTCAGACAAGAACTTGATAAAACTGATTACATAGGGCATCACAGCTCTCTCCATCAGAGAAGACAGATTACAGCTCTAATAAATGAAATAACAATTTGCTCACAACTCCTTGAGTCACTGATTATTTGAAACACATTATTTATCTTAAATTAAACCCCAGTTACTGATAATTCAAATGAATTTGGTGAGAATATGCCTTTCTCCATGACTGACTGATGCCTATTTTGATGGATTATTATTCTTTCCCTTCTTTGAGGGAGTTTAACTATACTGTGGCTTGCATAGAGTCTGAAGAAAATCTCAACTAAATAAAATTGACAGTATATGAGCTCTCTCGTGCCAAACGCTGTTACTGTGATTATTTTAACAGAATTTTGCTGAATTTTACTTAGTTAGGTTCTGGCATAATACATTTGGTTTTTTATACAATGCTAGCAAGACCCTTGACATTTTCCCAGAAAGCTTTTTTCTCCCAGGGAACTAGACTAATAATGAGAAAAGTTTAATGTTTATCATCATAAAAATCTTATTTTTAAAAAAGCCAACAAAGCCCCAGACTCAAAGTTTTCATTTTTTTAACTGCCAGTGCACACACTATGTTCTGAAAGACAGAAATTATGTATGGACACTACTTTCCTAGTGTTGACAGGCAACCTGGTAGTTTTAATTGGGTTTGCCTGTACTTACATGTGGTCAGTATGAAGGCTTAAATATCCCACATTAGAGAAATCTTCCTCTTTGCTTTTAACTTTACTTTTATTCAGGAATCTAGATTTTTATTATATTGGTAACAAAAGGGGAATAAATGGGGAAAGGGTGACAGATTGAGAAGAAGATAAAGCAGTATTTTATTTTTATATCTCAGAATTAAACTTCCATACTTTTCTATGCTGTGATTATTTTCCATGGTAGACAAATCCTATTCCTGAGTGCTGAGAGTTCATCCAACTTAGAGACTTTCTTTGGAAGACAGATTTAACAACCTGTATTTACTATTAGACATTTCTATTGAGAAAGTGATCTGAAACCTGGCTGTACTTGCTAGCAGGGGGTAGTTGTCTCTTGTATAAAGTTTACACATTTGGAACCCATGGAAAATAAGAAAATCAAAATTTCTCTATCTCTTTATGGATCAATCCTAAGTAAGACTAGTGCATACTTAGTCCCCATTAAAAATATACCACTTCTAAAATAAGAAATGGATCTCAAATATCTTAAAAACCAAAACAGGATCCAGCCATTACTCTGCAAAATGCAGGTCTGAGAATATTTTTGTGGTTTATTTAAAAAAAAACCCGTAACAATCTCCAACCAAACTAACATTCGAAATAGCAGTCTGAAAAATATCATTATATTGCATGGCTACTGCAAAAGTCTTAAAATCTTAAGATCAAGAAGTTGAAATTTATATCAATTAAAAATGGGGAAGTCCTGCTGAAGCATTTTGCAAACTTATCTTTGAGCATGCTCAGCACTGGGCAAGCTTCCTGTGTTTTTTGGCATTACAATTATTTATGGATTTTGACAAAGATCACCTAATAGGCACAAAAAGTGATTTGGTCTGATAAGAAGTAATCTATTCAAAATATTCTTGAAAATCTTCTAACATTTATTTGATTATGAGCCCAAGATTGCAACCCCTCAGTATGAACACTAGCACTCAGATGTGAGCCTCTAATGAGTGGACTGTGTATGCCTCAATGCAAAAAAAAGTCAGTCTGTAATTTTGGAGGCTCTTTTCACTTTCCTGTAAAGAAAAAGCAGAGTAAAGTTCTGTCATACTGAATTTTCTCTCCTGTAATTGTAATTTTTTTCCAAGTGTGGCTATTTCTTGGCTTTGCTTGGGGTTTGGTTTGGGTTTTTTTTTGTTTGTTTGTTTGTTTGTTTGTTTGGGTTTTTTTCTGTGAACAGGAAGGAAAGATTGTTTTCTTCTTCTTTTTTTTTTTTTTATTTAGAAGTAAACTATCTCCACAACATTTTCTGCAAATAGCTAAGCGATAACTTCTACAAAATATGAGATCTTTTCCTTTGCTTTGAGATCTCTTCTAAGATGTATGTGTATGCATTGCAATACCTAGGTAACACTGCCAAGCAACCAGTCTTTCCCCTAAGAACACAAACACTACAGCTAAATTGAAGCAAACACAATGTGCTGCCTAAACCAATAATGGCTTAAAATTTTATTAAGTGTAAAAACTTCAGTGCTGTTTATTTTAAATCATCCACTTTGTGCGTGTTTTATTCATTTATTCATATTATTAATATGAGTTTTTGAATTGAGAATTTTCAGTTGAATTGAACCTTGTTTAGTGCTGTCAGATCTTTTTATCTCAACATCTCTATACATGGGCCTGAGCCAGATTTGCTATCTCATCATGAAAACAATGTGTTCCAACTCTTCATTAATCTAGGACTTTTGAAACAAATTTATGGGGCAAATTACACCCAGTCCTGGCCAAAAAAGAATATGAGAAACTTTACACACTGCCTGTTTCTCATCTCTGTCTACAGATTAAAAAAAAAAAGAAAGGGCTGATGAGCAGATAGACTTCCCATACAGACACAGATAAGGAGGGTGTCTGCTCTATAAACCTCGAAATGAAATCTGTAGATCATGGTGCACTTTGCAGCCACAGCGGTAGCCCTATACTTAGACTAGATCATGATCATACTCCCCTGGTATGTTTTGTTAGATTTTTTAATTTTATTTTTTTTTAATATTAAAGAAACTTTTTTTAAGTAGACAGAGAAGAAATTGAAAATATCAATAGTACTGACTCCAAACCTCTAAATGTGTGTCTGAATTTGGCAAGGTTTAAAATCCTTATGATGTTGGGAAACCTGGCTTGTGTAATTTTTACCTATGGCATTGATAATATTGCTTATAGATCTGTAATAATAATTTTAAACAAACAAACAAAAAGAGCCTGCTGTACCATCTTATGCCAGCCTCCCTGGGCCAAAGATGCTGTTGTACAGTGATGAACTGCATGTCTCTATGTGGGATTATTGAATCTAAAGAAATAGTCAGGCTTTCCTTCACAGTGCAGAGTATTACTGAAGGTGATGCTAAAAAGGCAACTATGTTTAACCTATATTAAAGGCTGTAGTGCTCACATAGGTTTCTGTCAAGGCAGATTTACAGAATTATCAAATTGTTTGGGTTGGAAGAGACTTCAAAGATCATCTAGTTCCAACCCCCCTGCCATGAGCAGGGACACCCTCCACTAGATCAGGTTGTTGAGAGCCCCGTCCAACCTGGCCTTGAACACTGCCAGAGATGGGGCTTCCACAACCTCTCTGGGCAACCTGTTCCAGTGCCTCATCACCCTCATAGTAAAGAATTTCTTCCTAACATCTAATCTAAACCTGCCCTCTTTCAGGCTTGAAGCCCTTCCCTCATGTCCCATCACTAATAAACAGTCCCTCAGCCACTTTCCTGTAGGCCCCCTTTAAGTACTGGTAGGCTGCAAACAGCCTTCTCTTCTCCAAGAAGGCAAAACTCTTCTGAGAGAACCTTTGGTGCCCTCCTTCAATGCGACTTGGCTTTGCCTTGTGGAAATCCTGATGTTGAGATTTAGTCTAGGTGGCTTTGAAAGACTGTCCCCATTTCTTTCTCTGTTAATGCCTGTAAGATCAGCCTTTTCCCCTGCCTGATGTAAACTCAAACATATTTGTATTTAGTGACAGGATCCCTTTTAGAACAAGGGAATCCAGCAGCTGTTGAAATGGGAACTTTGAAAGGCAGCGTCTGCCTCCCCACTGCTAAAAAATTTAGCTACGGCCAGGCATGGGGGTCCCAGAGCAACCGAAGTGGGTGAGGGGACATGATGAGGGGTGTTTCAGGTGGGGGGCACTGGGAGGGCCCGGAGTGCTGAGGGCCGAAGGAGGGGGCGGGGGGTGGTTCGCCATCCTGCTGGGGGACGACACCCTCCTGGGGACCCGAAGTCTTCCCCCACTCCCCGAAGACGGCGCGCCCGGCAGGGCTTCTTACCCGCAGGTGCAGATCTCACACAGGCACTGAGGCGGCTTCATGCTCCCTGCGGGCCAACCGCCTCTCCGCCGGAGTAACTAAGGAAGCGTTCCGTCGCGTGGCAACGGCGGCGTTCTGGCGACAAATGGCCTCCGCCGGCTTCCGTCTGGCGTCACGCACCAGGGAGGGCGGGATAGGCAGGAACGGGCACCGGCTTCCGGGTACGGGCGGCGCGGCGCTGGAAGCGAGCGCAGGTGGGGCGATCCGCTCTGTGTGAGGGGCCGTTCCGCGCGGCGGGAGGATGACGGCTTGCGCGGGACCGGCCTCCCGCGCGCACAGAGCGGGGCGGCCTCCCCCGTCCTTCCCCGACTCAGCCCCGGTCCGGAGGGCGCTCCCACCGGCGTTGCGGCCGTTCCCTCCCGGGGCACCGGTCCCCGGGAGGGGGATGACGACTATGCACAGCCGAAGCGTTCGGGTAGCTGTGGTCGAAGGGGCGGCGGGGGAAGGCGACACGGGGGAACGGACGGGACAGCCCCGGCGCTGGCGCGGCGCCAGGGTGACGCGTGAGGCAGTGCCTCTCCGGTGCGGGGTGCCGGGGCGGACCTGTGTGCGTGCGTATCGAAAACCCGGCTCAGGCCCTCAGAATCCCTGATTCCTGTTAAACGGAGAACCTTCCTCGTGCTTCCTAAGTTTCTGCTCTCCGAGGTGTAGTGCAGGCGGTGGCTGGGGAACCTGGCGCGCTCCACGTGTCAGAAGAGGTTTCCCCGATGAGTAACTCGTAGCGAAGCTTATGTAACCAAAAACAAGTTGCCTCCTACGTAAAATCCTTCTCTCCGTTCACAGAATCGGTGAACCATGGTCCTCACAAGTGTGGGAAAGATGGCTGGCCTCCAGAAGAATCCTTCTGGGATCAGGAATATCTGTATATTAGCCCATGTGGATCATGGTAAGACAGGGGTTAGTGACTGGCAGGTGCCTTGTGAGGAAAGCGTGCGTAAGCATTTGTTGGGGAGATGCTTTGATCACTGTGCTAAAGCATTAGGTTTGCATGGATTCAGCTTTAAACTGTATTAATTCTGATTCTGAGAATTCAAGTTGATTTATGCACGTTTCTTTTGAGCTGAAGCAGCTTGACTTTTAGAATCTAGGAGAGCATTACACTAGAATACTTTGAAGTGGTTGAAATGAAACTTCTACTTCAGTAGTGCTGAATGTTGGCATGAATTAAATATATGCATGTGTGAGGTAGGCTGTTGTGTTTCTGTTTATTTAATGGCTGCAGTTTGTTACATTGTGGAAATAATGTTTGTTTCACAATACAAATATTTTGAAGTTCAGATGTATTGTTTGTTTTTTCAACTGTTTTCCCAGTCGTGACAGATGAGGCTGTATCCACTCTTGTGTTCTGGAATGGTGAAGTTCAATAATCTGATTTTATTTTTTTTTACAGTTAGCTTGTGCTTTTGTGTAATTTTAAAGCCTTTAGTAATGTTGATACCTAAGAACACATTCATAATACTGTTGCACCCTTTTCTCTTGTTTGAGTTAATTTAAGTAATTTTTTTTTCCAGGCAAAACTACTCTAGCTGATTGTCTGATATCTACCAACGGAATAATCTCGAGCCGCTTGGCAGGAAAGGTAGTTCTACTGTCACTTTAAAACAAAATCCTGGTGTGTACATGCTGTAGTAATTGTAAATTAGTGATGATTAAGGAAATGCCATTCCTAGTCTTGCTAAGCCTCATTTTCTTGCAGTCATAGCTTTTGACAGTTCGTAAGTAACTTGTGAAGGTAATTCGACAGATTTGTCACCTCTTCTTTTGTTTTTGTTCTTAGCTGAGGTATCTAGACAGTAGAGAAGATGAGCAGGTCCGAGGAATAACAATGAAATCTAGTGCAATTTCATTGCACTTTGTGAAAGGTAAGTTGTTGATACTGGCAAGTACAAACTTGTTATTTGTCTGTCTCTTTGTTACTGCTGCTGAGATCTTTTGGTACGCAACTTTTGCTTTTGTGTTTCTCGGTGTTAGGGCATGCTTCTGCAAAGACTGAGACATGTATTCAGCTGTTAACCAGGATTATCAAGCTGCAGCCCAGGGTTAGGAAAACCATCTTCAATAAAAATTATTTTGTGCAGTCTTAAGACTACTATGTCAAGGTGCCTGTTATAGTCTACTATGATTTGTTCAGAGCATTTTTTATAGTGTAGTTAGGGTCTTGTCTCTGTTAAGACTCTATGTTCCTCACTAGTCTTACCTGCAGCTAGGTGAAAGTACACATTTTATGTTTTTCAAATGGGCTTGTGCAGAAAAAAAGAGTAATTAACAGAAAAAGTGTGTGAACAGGAAAACTACCATTAGTTTTTTCCATTTCAGCTACAGCTGATTATAAAAAAATAGTTGAAATCAATGATCTTCCAGCTAAGTATTGAAAACTCTGGCTGGTTTATTGTTGACTCTGAAATGACCTTACTTTTAATGGTGAGAACCTTTTATGTCTCTTGTGTTTCTGTTGCATTGAAATTTAGATTCTAATACAGCTTCTTAAACAGGAAGGTTGTTTGATCATATTTTGATTATGGCTGATAAGTACAGTGAGTTCATCAAAAGTTGACTGGAGTCTCTGCTAAGCAGAATTTTTCAGGGGAGTAGCGTAGAAAATACTGAAAACTTCTGTGTAGGTATTTTGACTAGGTTTTAGTAATATGGAATCAAAAGTACTTCAAAAAATCACAAGGTTGAAGTGAGGCATTTTAGCAAGAATGTAAGGTTTATTTTTATGATAGTCTGTTGTGATTTAGCTTTAAAATGCAGACCTTAATGGAGTTGATTTGTGTTTAACTACTTACCTATATCTAATGATACTGCAAGCTTTTTCAGCATTAGAGTTTTTGTTTGATTGGCTGGTGTGGTTTTGCTTTTAATTTTCCAAAGGTAGTTGGGCATGGAAAGATAGAGATGGGCGTTAAGAGTGAGATTAAAAAAACAATTGGGCACATGCTACCAGATGGTATGCTGCTGACAGTTCTCCTGTCCTATTGGAGGTGTTCTTAAGCCTAATGTTTACTGCAGACTGTTACTAATTAATAATAGCTGAAGCAGTATGACCAGGTGGCTGAAAGACATATTTTTGAGAATTGTTCTGAAATACTAATTTGTTGTTTGATCCTAGGTGATCAGGAGTATCTGATTAATTTAATAGACTCTCCAGGGCATGTGGATTTTTCTTCAGAAGTATCTACTGCTGTTCGACTCTGTGATGGTTGTATCATAGTGGTGGATGCTGTTGAAGGAGTCTGTCCACAGGTGAAATAAAGTATCTTAAATAGAGAAAGAGAGTAGAGAAGACAGAGTAAGCAAAGCCTTGTGTATTATAGAGAAATAAAAGATCAGTTGGTTTAAATTTTGTAAAGCTTTTAATAAATGACAATGTATTTGAGGTATGAAAGAGGGTACTTAATTTCATACTTGGGCTGAAAAACTGAGCAACTCTCTGGTGTGTGGGTGTAGTGATGTAGGATTGAAAAAACAGTGAGTATCCAACTTTTCAGGTAATAGAATATTTGCATAGAGAAGAAACAAATTTCTTAAGGGTAACTTAATGTATTTACATGTGTTTTTAGGGTATTAAAAGTGTAAAGATATTGAAAAATAACATTGCCTTTTTTTGTGGTTTATTGTAAAGAGGGGTGGTTTTGTTGTGGGCACTTCTGTCATGAAATTGTATTATTCTGCAGAACTCTGTAATAACTAACACTGTACTCCTGGAGTCGAATTTCTGATTTGAATGTCAATTTGCCCTTTATTATATGTTTAATTAATTTTTAGAATTATATTGTGGGGTTTTTTTATCATTCCACTTCTGTGTTATTAAGCTTTCTGTAATGGATTCTCTTTCCTTCTTGATAGACTCAAGCAGTTCTACGGCAAGCATGGCTGGAAAACATACGTCCAGTATTGGTGATTAATAAAATCGATCGCTTGATTGTGGAGCTCAAGCTCACCCCTCAGGAAGCTTACTTGCACCTTAAAAATATCTTAGAACAGGTATTCATGTTACAGTGTCATACTCACACAGTAGACTTGGAGGGTTTTTTCTTCCCCTTTTTCTACATTCCTGAATTGAGATGATAATTTTCACTGCCTTATAATTAGAGTATGTTTAGTGCAGCACAACTTTTCTTTCTTACTCTGTGGGATCAAGCACTTTTTTTAACACTGCAAAAAAGTTATATTTCTAGTTGGTTTTGAAGTTCATTCAGAATGTCCATGATAGATAGAAGAGGATTAAATGCCTTTTAACAGGTCATCAGAAGACTCTTAGTTTTTAGAAACAATATGCTGAATGTTTTGTTCTTCCCATTAAATTGTGTGAACTTCTTTGGAGGTAGACAAATAATGCTTCTGATGTTGATTCATCTTTTAAGGCATTAGTTACCTTCAAACTCATTTCCCCTAGAAATTACTTTTTAAACCCTTAACCTCCCTGGTTTCCCTTTGCCCTCCTTTCTTTCTTTGTTGGCAGTAACAAGTTCCTATTTCACCAGAACGAAGTGTATTACACATGGTATTCTGTATCAGATGCAATCTTGATGTGGCTGACTGACTTGGAAAGTACATGGTGTTTAAGTCAAAATGTTAGTGTCATCAAACTTCAAATGGGCAGGATTAGATACACAAGGTCTGTGTTCTACATAGCATGCCTGTGATCTTGTTAAAAAAATCTCTTGTATTTTGGAGGGTTGAGGGAATTGCATTTTAATTGCAGGGGTTGTGAAAGAACGAATAAATAAAAGTGTTTTTACGTATCTTGTAGATTAATGCAGTCACTGGGACACTCTTTACCTCTAAAGTCTTAGAAGAAAGAGCTGAGAAAGAAACAGAAAGTGAAAATATTTCAGACACCGCACCAGGAGATCAAATTTATGACTGGAGTGCTGGATTGGAAGATACTGACGATTCGCATCTTTATTTTTCACCAGACCATGGAAATGTGGTGTTTGCCAGTGCAATTGATGGCTGGGGTTTTGGGTAAGTTTGGGATTTAGTTACTGACTTGTTGTTTGGGTTTTTTAAGTAGATTATTGGAGTTAATCTTAAAGGTATTTTTGCACCCTTCATGTATCCAAATGTGGTTTATGTTTTTCTTTGATATGAATATAATCAGTTGTATTATACTACTAACACTGGGCAGCTGAAATTGCTACCAGCTTTGTCATCTGTGTGACAGGGCCCCTCTGTTGCTCACTGGTCACTGGGCCCACTGTAGTGTTCAGCCTGGTAAACTCAGTATTTTACTAATTGCTGACATTTGATAAGCTGTGGTAGGCTGGGTCAAAAACTCTGGCAGTAGAGCTACCCCACACCTTTATATTTCTGTCTTCAGCAGTTGCTAAAGAGCACTGTGTACATGTTTAAGTAAACGTAAGAATTTGGGGATAGAACAATTTTAGAAAAATTTCTAGGTTCCTGTATTTGAGTTTCTGATCAGTTCTGGCTTTCCGTCCTGTTCTTAGTTACGTTTCCAGGGGCACCAGGCTCATGAAAAGGTTTCACGTGTTCCGATTGCTTGCCACGAGGTGGAGACGTTGTCTTCATCATTAGAACAGAATTAAAAAGATACTCTCAGTAATACAGTGCATGTCTTTAATATTGCAAAACCTTAAAAAAAAAAAAATGGGCTCCAGGATTTTTAAGTCAAATTCAATCTCATAAATAAGGTCTGTGCATAATTTATAGTGTAGCACAAATATTTCTTACTACAGCAGAGGAAAGGGAAAATACAATGGGTTATTTAGCTTAACTATCTTTCATAAATATAATGATAATTTATAAAAAGAAATGTCAGAGTTTAAGCGGTAATTGAAAACAAATCCTCAGATTTGACATGTTGTAATGTTCTTTAGTCTGAAAGAGAGATTTTTGTAGAGGATGTGTGAGAAGGAGATGTTTTAATTTCTGAAGGCTAGAGGGAGTTTTCTGATACCTCCATTCCCATATGGTGTTCACAGTCACTCGTCTGTTTTATGTTGTACATGGAAACAGTATTTTGATTTCTGTAGGCTTTACCTTCCTTGATGTGTAATCTTTCATTGAAAGAAAAAAAGAGTGATTGTAGTAAACTGTTGTTATACCTAGTATTTGGGATGCAACTGTAACAAGCTTGTTCAAGTTTGGAGTTAAAATATGAATATTTTCTTTAGTAGATGGCGAAATGATTTAGATTTAGAAATTACCTTATTGGCTATTTTTGTCTTGTATGGAAAAAGATTGGGCAATTTGCAGCTTATATTTGTCTTGGATACTGACAAAGCTTGTGCAAAGGAGTAAATAAAAGCAAAAAGCTAAGGGTTTGTTTTTGGTAAGATCAAAGGTGGCCTAGGTGTAGTACTGGTATTCTTAATATGCTTTCAGGGAATACTGACCATTCAGAAAAATGTTTCTTAAAAAGAGTGCCCAAAATAGTCAATTTAAAAAAATTACTGCCATCCGATGGCTCAAGTGTGGCACAACAGATATTTGATTTCTAATTTGTACCATTCGAGGCATGGACAGTAATCAAATGCATTGTGGGTCATCTTTCATAATTTGAGAGTCATCATATAAATATTTAGAACTCTTGTATTTTTACTTTTTATTGGCAGATAATACACAAATATTTGGTTCAAATAAAACAAGTTTAGCTTTGAAGCTCACTTGTAACAGCTCAGAAATATCAGTATTTGTTACAACTAAATATTATTGTGTGTATAAAATGTTAAAGCATGTGAATTAGAATGAAGGCAGCTGGAAAAATGGGAGTAAAACAACAATTTGAGGACTTGTGTGTGATTTTCATGTAAGCTGTCTGTTGCTTAGGCTGGTAAGCACACGTAAACAGCATTACACATCAGGATGCATTTTGTTTCATTTCAGTATTGAGCATTTTGCCAAACTGTACAGCCAAAAGATTGGAATCAAGCCTGCAGTACTTCAGAAGACTTTATGGGGAGACTATTATCTAAATGCAAAAGCAAAGAAGATAATGAAAGGTGATCAGGTATGGAGGTTGTCAGAAATATTACCATGGGGAGTTTTTTTGTTCATCTTGGGATGTTTTAATTCTACTCCTAATGTTGTATTCTGAAAATTGACCTCAGTACCTTTTTACTCAACATCAGTGGAAGTATAAAGTCACTAGGATATCCTTGAATCAGCCACTGGAGAAGAATATTCCAAAATTGACAAAGCTACATGGAGGACATATCATCTCACAGTACTCACAGCTGCTCTTAACTTTCTCTATTCACAAAATAAGGGATATTCCAGCTACCAGGATTCAGAGTTGATGGAATGTAAGACTACCAGAGACCCACTCACTACTCTGATTTCTACACTGTCTTATTCGAAGACTTCTTCAACAGCTAAGGATTTAGAATATTCATGTTTAGTTTAGGATGTGGGTTTTATAATTTTTTTTTTACCTTAGTGCGATCCCATTGAATGCTATACCAGACTCAAACACATTCCATTTTTATCAGGCTCTTTTTCTAAAATTGAAACCCTTGTCCTTCAGCTTTAAATGCCATGTTTATTTTTCACCTTATGCCATTCTTCGAAGACAGACTCTTGAGGTAGTGATCTTGTATGGAGACCGGTAACTCTTGATTTTGATTAAAGGTTTTACATGCTTGTTATTAAAATGTCAAATAAAACTACAGTCTTAAGCCTATTATGATTAGCTGTATGTTTATGTTTTACCAGTCAAAAGGAAAGAAACCTCTGTTCGTGCAGTTGGTGCTGGACAACATCTGGAGTCTGTATGAAGCTGTCATGAAGAGGTGAGAAGATCTTTGAAATTTTCCTGGGACATCTTTCCATGTGCTATAATGAACAGGAATGTTGTAGATGTTACCTGTTACTACTGTGGGTTTTTTAAATCTATTCATTATTTTCCTTACAGAGACAAAGAAAAAATTGAAAAGATAGTCACCTCTTTGGGATTGAAAATCGGTGCACGGGAGTCACGGCATGCAGACCCTAAAGTTCATCTTAATGCCATTTGTAGCCAGTGGCTACCAATATCTGATGCAGTTCTCTGTATCCTTAAGGAAGATAGCTCTTTTTGTTGTAGAGGCAGTTCTCAGGCTTCAGAGAGTGCTCATACATTTCAGTGTGTGATTTGGTATGATCTCTTTTTTTCATGTCTGTGCTTGTACTTGCTGGACCTATTTTCTCACTTGTAACGTTAAGTTACATGCCTACCATTAGTCTTGTTTTTCTACCAACTTTGGGCTTTGGCATGCATCCTTTTTTAGGAAAATAAGTTATGAAGCTGAAGGGAGTTTCCTAGAGAGCCTGCTTTGGTGGAAGGGTTTGAACTTGATGATCTTTGGAGGTCCCTTCCAACCCCTAAAGTTCTGTCAATCTGTGTGAGTTTAACAATACGCTTTTGTTATGCAATTTGAGATATAAATGTTAGTATTTTTCCTGAGGGATAAACAAATCTCCTTTTTATAGTAGTATCTTGGCTCTTCTGTCCATGAACTTCTGTAGGTATCTGGTGTTATGTTTTAGACATATGCATTCTTAATCCAAGATCAGCCTTTGCTGCTTGTCTGCTGTGTAGACCATCTTACTGTTTTTAATATAATACACATTATATTATAGTAGGTAGGCACAAATTACTGATGCATAAATACTAAAACTCTAATCTTGCCCTAGCTCTGCTGTTCTTAGTTTGCCAGTTGCACAACCTCAACAGGGTGAGTTACCTGTACTTAACTGTCCCTTACACCCTTGGATAAGTACCAGAAATCATTGCTGACTAGAGAGGGAGCAGTGTGCTCTGGAACAGAGGGAGCTGGATTTAGCTGTTGTGGCTGGCAGTTAGTGCATGACGTAGATTTAAAGAAGCAAACATTGAAAACATTTGTCTTTGTTTTGTTTGCATTCAGTAAGGAAATATAAATATGTATCCTTAGCACTGTATTTTAGCCATGGTGTGTAATAAGCTTCCCAGTCCCATTGACATAGCTGCAGAGAGAGTGGAAAAGCTGATGTGTGTTGGAGCTAGAACATTTGATTCTTTGCCACCAGAAACTCAGGAATTGAAAAGTGGTGAGTAGGTGTTCTTCCATTAACATGAAGGTTGTTTCTGTCCTGGTGGTTTTGTTTGTCTTTGGATCATAAAATGTGTAAAAATCTCTACTTAGATTTATAATTATTTTACTTAGATTTTATAGCAATACATTTTTCTTCAATACCATATGCTCTACTCTCGGAACTCCTACTGAGTTTTGGTTTTTTCCTGAAAGACAGATAAGATCTGCTGAAGTTGAACTAAGTATTTAGCAGAATTGAAAATCAAAATTGAAACTGTATGGATTTAATGCTCAGTGGTGAGCAAACCTTGCATTTCTCCACATGTATGTGGTATTTTCCTCTGTGGAGTAGGAAGCTCTATATACAATCATGTGATGTTTTTCCTCCAGATTTGGTAATCTGAAAAAGAATGTTCTCAAATGATCTTTTCAGATAGGTTTGTTAGGGGATAAATAGGGCTTATATGTATGATTTGTTGTTCTGTTGACATTCTTTTGAACTAAACAGAATAGCATTTTCTTGTAAGGTAGTAAATATTCTCTGATACTTCAGGAGGTAGTTCAGTAAAAATTTCAAGAAGATACCGTTTTTAAGCCAGTAGCAATTAAAAACATCTAATAAGTTTGTATGTATAGTGAAAGGTGTTTATAAAACAATGCTTTGAAGAGACCTTGAAGAAATCTGAAGCGATGAGGTCTCAAGTGTCAATTTGAGATGTGAATGTCATCACATCTCAAAGGAATTGTTTTCTGAGTGTGAGTCAACTGATAATTTCAGCCTGTACTGAACATTTGCAAACTGTGTGTTTTCAGTACAGTCTAAGTTAATAAGAAAAAATTTGCCCTTGTAAAAGTCTTTTACTGCTCCTAATTATGAAAAATTGGTGTACTTCACAATTAGTCAATACCATGTTAATTTTTAGTTGTAGTCTTGCCTAAGACCTTCACAATACAGCCCTTTCATGTATTACATAAAAAGGAGATCTGTAGGAGAAGATGACTTATCTTCTATGTTGTTGTTAGAAGTGTTGAATGGTATTGTGTCTGTTTTGGAATTGATGTGTTCCAAGTTAGATGAGAAAGTACTTTATGGCAATTTCCTAAGTATTGAGTGAGTTTTGTGTGGATCTTTTATTCTTTGAGGAATATTCATCCTTGCAGTTAAGTTCTTAGGATTTCTTTGAGATGTGTCTGGACGTTTGCAGGACTTCTTCCATTAGTTTGAAAGGAGGGAGAATACTTCAGAACAGTTCAGTCTTAATGTTAAGTCTCCTTATCGTTCTAATCTAAACCAGCCTATGAACTCAGCTTTTAATTTCAAAACAATATGTTTAGTTGGAATACATGGAGTTTATTATGAAAGCTCCTATTTTTGAAATTTTGCCTATTTTATAGTGAAACAGACTTGAAGGTATAGACAGTGTTATCAAATCATAAAGCTACAGTAATTTCCTACCTTTCCTGTTAATTTATTTTTAGCATATTATCCATTGATACATGACATAAATAGTAATTCCTATAAAAGTAGTGGAAAGTCATAGTTTTGTCCATACTGTTGGAAAGAAAAAATGTGCAAATAAATTCCCTTTATGTTTATTCAGCTTTTCTGAAATGCAGTAGCGAAGAAACAGCTCCAGTTATTGTCTTTGTCTCCAAAATGTTTGCTGTTGATGCAAAGGCATTACCACACAATAAACCAAGGTAAGAAATGTAACATCTAACTTTTTAATCTACATTAGATACCTTTAGGGAAAAAAAGTTATGTTACAAGAGTCAGTAAATGGTTTTAGACCTGAGAAAATAATTCACTAAATCTTGAGATGCAATAAAGTCTTTTCAGCAAGTAGAGATTTTCTGAGTGAGTTCACAAGATGATTTGATTAACCATACTAGTTTTAGAAGATTTAGCAAATGTTGAGGATTAAAAAACACATCTGTGGAAGAATAGTACTTCTGTCTGAGTATATCACCCTAATGCATACACTGTGTGCTGTTTCAAGATGTTGGGTTGAAAATATGATTGAGTTGTGATGCTGTTTTAGTTTTTCATAAGGTTGTCTTGACATGATCATAGTAGCTTGCATTTGTAATGAGAAACACTTCCCATCAAATCTAGCACAGTTAGAGGATTTGTTACATCATTTCATTCTGTAAGGGCCATCTTATTTTCCTTCCCTTTGGGTAGATCCTTCTTGATGTCATTTCCCTGACATGCTTAAGTAGGCTACTTTTAGCTGAAGACACCTGATTTTTAAAAGAAGAAATATGCTTTGTTTTTTTAATGAATTTATAAGAAAAAGGGTCTTAAGCTTTCATTCTGCTACACCTCTGGAATGTTTTCAGTAGTCAACTTCTGTATTAACTGTCCCCTTTTTTTCTGGGGTTGTCACTGTACCATGAAATAATACAGAAAATATTAATCTTTTTACTAAATTAGACTGATTTGGACTGTTATTTTTTTGTGCAAAATATTGCAGTAATATTGAAAGCTTTACTAATACCTTAGGTTTATACACACTTTCTACACTTAATTATTTTTTTTTCTTACCACACTTGCCTAGAAATCTTCCACCAAAAGTCTTTCTTGCAGTCAGTTTGAATTGAAGAGAAAGATGCATTGCACTTATGGATAGACCAGACACTAGATGGTGCAGTTTTACTTTGAGTTCTGTCCTTAATGTATCTGCAACAAGTTCTTTCTCAGGTACTGGTGCAGCACCACCAGCCCTGCCATTCCTGCTTTGTCTGGCTTCTGAAATAGATATTCTAGTTACCAGAGAAGGGTACACTAAGGCCATCGCTTTCTGTCTGTCTTCTCACTGGTGCTGTCCACTTTGATTTGTGAGGAGGATCAAGATTCTTTGATGTGATGAGGATGTAACCTATGGGTAAAGGTAGCTTTTGCACACACCAGACACAGAAAGTCTTGGGCAAAGCTTTAAGATTTCAGGTAATATTTAAAAAACCTAGTGACTGCTACTGACTTTCCCAAGAGTAATGGATCCTTCTTAGCCCTTCTGGTTCTGTGTCATTGTCTTATGAGCACTCAGTCTCATGGATAAATTCTCCTTCCCTGTTTCTGGTATTTATCTTAATTTTTTTTTTCTTGCTTTTTTTTTTTTCCTGTGGCTTGGGTCTTTTCTTAAACAGCTCCCTTTCTGAGGGTGATGACTAAGATTTTTTTATGTGTTTCTGCTGTGCTGATTTTGTCTGGGATAGAGTTAATTTTCTTCACAGTAGCTGGTATAGGGCTGTGTTACGGATCTGTGCTGAAAACAGTGTTGATAAAATAGACATGTTTTTGTTACTGCTGAGCAGTGCTTACACAGAGGCAAGGCCTCTTCTGCTTCTCACATTGTCCCACGAGCGAGTAGGCTAGGGGAGGTGCACAAGAAGTTGGGAGGGGACACACTGGGCCAGCTACCCAACTGACCCAAGGGATATCCCATACTGTATGATGTCATGCTTGGTGTATTCAGCTAGGGGAAGAAGAAAGAAGCAGGGGCTATGTTTGCAATTACAGTGTTTGTCTTCCTAAGCAATCATTAAGTGTGAAGGAGCCTTGCTTTTCTGGGAGTGTCTGAACACCTCCCTGCTGATGTAAAGTGGAGAATGAATTCTTCTTTTGCTTTGCTTGTGCATATGGCTTCAAATTTACTTATTAAACTGCCCTTATCTCAACCCATAAGTTTTCTTACTTTACTTCTTCTGATTTTCTCCCCCATCCTGCCATAGGTAAGTGTCTGTGGAGCTGTATGGTGCTTAGCTGCTGTGTGGGGCTAAACCACAACATGGGTTCACATGGTGTACTTCTGTAATTTTAAAAGAGAGAAATTGTTCCTCAAATGGACAAAATATTTTTGAAGAAATTTGCCATGTGTTGTAGTTCATAATATGTGCATGATCATGTGTATATGTAGAGAAGCTTATGCATTCTGACTTGTTGGTTTTACTTTCTCCTTGGATAAAAAGTTGCTGCTCTTAATTTTACTGGTTTTCAGAACACAAACACAATTACATTTTTGCACTCTGACACATATTGTGCAACAACTTTGTAATTCTGATCATCAATCTGGTTTGAAAAACCTCAAGATGTTTACTGAGTGCAGGATTTTAGTTGACTGATGGTCCAAGTAATGCAGAGCTGGTCCAAAAATACAAATAACTTAGATAAATTAAGCTTTCTGACATAATATTGTGGGACATTAAGGACAGCCCTGGAATGCATTCTGAGAGAGTTGAGGCTTACTAGTGATGTCTATAGACAATGTGCCCTTTCTCCCTGTTTATTCAGTAAACTGAAAGTTGCAGTGTCTTGCTCCATGGTTTTTGTGAAAAATATTTCTTGGTGGCCTTAATATTAAATTATTCAATTAGTTGCTAATTGGCTGGTATTAAAATGAAATCACATTACTTTTTCTGTGAGATAACCAGTCATTATCAACACCATGTAATTTTGCTGATTGGGTAGTGTTAACAGTTTCCTTTATGAAGTGACAGTTGGATTCTATTTTTTAACGACAAATAATAAATGCGTATTTCTCAGTATCTTAGCTGTTAAGATTCTACAGGTAAACAGTTCTTGGAGAGATTAGAAAAGTTTTGTTTTAAAGGGGAAGGAAAGCTATCTCCATGAAAGAAAATCTAAGTGTTTTAAAAACACAGCTTTGGGTAAATGTGGTTCCTAAACACGTTTTGAATTATATGGGCCACTCTGGCTATTTACAGATACACAGTGAAATTGTGCTTAACAGAATTGAGTGTTGGCTGTGTGGAGTGTGTGAGATCCAGTATTTAAACTGGTATTCCGTGAGGATGTTCCATAAGAATGCCTGAACATAGGGAGGAACAAATAAATACATATGCTGTGTCATGGGGTCCTGGGGTGCATCCGGAGGAGTGTAGCCAGCAGGTCAAGGGAGGTGATCCTCCCGCTCTACTCTGCCCTGGTCAGGCCCCACCTGGAGTATTGTGTCCAGTTCTGGGCTCCCTGGTATAAAAAGGACAGGGATCTCCTGGAGAGAGTCCAGAGAAGGGCTACGAAGATGATAAAGGGCCTGGAGCATCTCCCCTATGAGGAAAGGCTGAGAAGATTGGGACTGTTCAGCCTTGAGAAGAGAAGACTAAGGGGGACCTAATTAATGTTTACAATTATCTTAAGCAAGGGATGCAGGGGGAATCAGCCAGCCCCTTTTCAGTGTCTGTGGAGACAGGACAAGGGGCAATGGCTGCAAGTTGGAGCATAGGAAGTTCCGCACCAACATGCGGAGAAACTTTTTCACAGTGAGGGTGACGGAGCACTGGAATAGGCTGCCCAGGGAGGTGGTGGAGTCTCCTTCTCTGGAGATATTCAAGACCCGTCTGGATGCCTATCTCAGTGAAATGTCCTAGGGAGCTGCTTTGGCAGGGGGTTGGACCCGATGATCTCTCGAGGTCCCTTCCAACCCCTACAATTCTATGATATGATTCTATGTTTACTGAACATCAGTATGTTAGATGTTCCATTTGAATGTTAATTTTGAGGAGCCATAACTCCGTTCTTGTGTATTCTTATGTTTGCCTGCTGGATCTGTTACATTATTTGCATATATTGGGGTGTGAAGAAGGGAATATTTTAAAAGCATATTAAGCATGTAAAATATCTGAGATTTTTTTCTCTAGGTTTTTGTTGGGTTTGGGTTTTGTGGTGTTTTGGGATTTTTTCCTACCCCCCAAGACTTACTCTTCTACTTCCAGAAGGAAAGAAAAGTACATCTTTGCTACTGCTTCCATTTGTAAGGTAGTTCTGGGTAATGTTAGCTTTTTGTAAATGTCTTAGAAGCTGCAAATTGAACATGAGGTTTTTATAGTTTGCCTTATTTCTGCCATCTGCTTGTAATACTTTTTAAGCATAGGAAAAACAAAAAGTCCATGGTGTGCAATAAATTATAATGAAGGTTGGATTTTTTAATTAAAACCTACCTCCTTTGGGACTGCTGTTGGCAACTAATATCTCCTAGAAGGTGACTTTAAAAATGAGTAGATTCTATACTAAAATGGCTATGGTTTTGGTTCTTCTGTTTAAATAACAAAGGTTGTCAGCTGTTAGAACACCAGAATAGATTGGAAAATAATTTGTGGTTACAACAGGTTGGCAGCTTATATTTATCTTCTTTGGAAAGATTTGAAACTTGTCTTCTGTATGATACCATATATCCTATATGTCCCTGAGGTTTTTATGAGGTTTTCTAAAGAAATGGGAATTGTGCAAATATGTTTTGTCTTCTTGTTTCTTCTGAACTTCTGAAATTATTTGCTAATTCCAACCAAATCAGATAAAGGTATAAAATCACTGAAATTTGGTGGTGGGGCAGAGTAGATAAACAAAGTAGGACCCTTGGTAAAGAGACTGTAGTGTGATCTCCTTCACTTTGAATATTAAAATAATCTAAAATGAAAATTTTCTATTGGAGCTACTTGCTTTATACAGTGAGGCAATGATTACCTGATGATGGCTGTGCTTTATTCTTAGGTGTTCATTCCACGTCAGCTGCTTCTTTCTCTACTTTCTACTGATGTTTTACACTGAACTGCAACTGAAATGGTTGAGTGCAGGTGTATGAACAAAAGCAGAGCTTGGCATTTAGGTATACAGTAAAATATTCCAGTTTGCTCTTCCTGAGGTTCAGAATTCTGTCTTTTGTAGCCAGTGTAAAAGAGAAATATTTAGTAATTAGTTACGATCACTTTCAAATAGTTTCAGCTCTTGCTAAGTGTATTTAATATAAAATACTGAGACCATGTTAATTGGATATCAGATGTTTATTATGATGAAATCCTCTACTAACTTTGTAGAGCTTTATGTATAAATGTCACAGTGGTGTGATGCCATGTCACCAATAAGAAGTAAACTGTTTATGTTACTTCAAGTCCATCAAGAGCATCTCCCCTATGAGGAGAGGCTGAGAAAATTGGGACTGTTCAGCCTTGAGAAGAGAAGACTAAGGGGGGACTTAATTAATGTTTATAATTATCTTAAGCAGGGGATGCAGGGGGAATCAGCCAACCCCTTTTCAGTGGTCTGTGGAGATAGGACAAGGGGCAGTGGCTGCAAGTTGGAGCGTAGGAAGTTCCGCACCAACATGGGGAAGAACTTTTCCCTGGTGAGGGTGAGGGAGCCCTGGGACAGGCTGCCCAGGGAGGTGGTGGAGTCTCCTTCTCTGGAGATATTCAAGACCCGTCTGGATGCCTATCTGAGTGAAATGTCCTAGGGAGCTGCTTTGGCAGGGGGTTGGACCCGATGATCTCTCGAGGTCCCTTCCAACCCCTACAATTCTATGATTCTCTATGATCATTCTTAAAACCCCGCTGAATTATGTAAATAAATAGAGCACAGTAAAGAAATTCTGTGGTACTAAAGAAAAGTGTATTGACAATATAACCTGATATACTAAAATTCGATTTCATGACTGTATTAAGGGATATAAAACCTATAATACCCTTACCATTTTTCTCCAGATGAAATGTATGGCACTTCCTTCTCCTCAGTCAGCTTGAAATTAGGATTTCTTTTTTTCCTCTTGGATATCACCATGGAATAGGCACTTTCCCGTAAACTTCTGTGATTGTAATTGTATTTCTTTGTTTTGTGGTACAGCATGTTTGCATGTCTTAAACAGATTGTAATGTACTTCATGTATTTCCTTTCTAATGTTTCTTAAAAGCTGTATTGTAAAAAATCCTGTGATTTTTGCCCAGCCTTCAGCTAAAAAGACGTAACAGCGTTTTGATCAAAAGCTGGTAATTTTTTTAAAGTTCTGGAAGAACTTTAGGTCTGTAAGAAATTACTACTGTCTTGCAAGTAAATTAATTTTTATGTGTAAAGGAAATAAAGGACTTTCAGGGACTTGAATGGGATCTGAAGCCATTTTCTGTTTGCATTAATAGTTTGTTCTAAATTGGAGTTAGTGCATTAGAAATTAATATGGCCTGAGTCATCTGAACAGCCTGTCAGATTTACAGGTTAGCATCTTAAAATGGCACCCAGTTGTTTAATTAATAGACTAATATATGCTTTTCCAAAATTAAAATCCTTTCTTATTATGAAATAAATTTATTTGTAGCAGTATGCATTTGCATCCTACTAAGACTTTTGAAACTGATCTAAGAAAGGAATACGTAGTAATAGATAAAATTCAAATTTACGTTATGTAATTGTAAGCTTGTAGCATTCTGTAAGAGTTTTCCTTCAAGTTTCTTCTTTCTTCATTGCACATTTAGTATGTGAGATGAATCAAAGGTTGGTGTATCAATCAAGTGTTTCTCCAAGGCAGTGTATGACAGCTTGATATTGATACCTGTTTCATTCCATATCCCAGAATGAATGATACTTGTTATATAGTATAATATGAAACAGTTCTTCAGTATTCCACTTTGTGGTTGTGTTGTATGAGCATTATGTGAGACTTTATGTGAATTCTGCTTTGGATAATTTTCAGTTGCTTATTTTGTGTATGTGTGTTTATTTCTACTGTGAGTTGCCAAGTGCCTTCAGTTGCAATAGAAATGGTAAGAAGTAATCTTAGTAGGTGTACATTAGTTCGTGAATGGAAATATTTCCATAGATATTAAGAAGCTTAATCCAGAAACTAATGAACTTCAGGAGAATTAGGAAGACCAGTGGACATACTCTGTGCTGAGCTGTAGCAAGCAAGCTGCACGTGAGAGCACGGTCCTATAAATCACTTGGATTTAAAGACATTAACAGAAGTTAATCCCTTAGTTTCATGAAGGCAAGCACGCATCCATGAGCTCATGGAATTTAAACTGGTACATACTTCCTATCCATACAGTATTCTCAGCCACTTCAAAAACATTGTTATTGACATGGGAGATGCAGCACGGAGACTTGTTGATCCGAGCATCAATCTTCTGGAAATCAGTTGATGTGCTGACTGTGATGTTTCCTTTTTAAAATGGTCAGAAGGTTAAAAGGTTAAAAAAAAAAACATAACTCTTTAATAACCAGAGGCAAGTTTTGCTTTAAGCTTTTTGTTTTGATTATTCACTATGAATTTTTGAGATGTCTTGGAATGAAGTCTCTCTTTGATAACATGGAAGGGTAGCAAAGCTATCATATTCAGGACATTGATTGCATGAAAAGCTTTAGTTGTCATTCAGTTTGAATTAAATGAGTTATCCTGGGGGAAAACAGGGGATAAAGAAATTGGCAGTAGCTTGCTTATGTTACCTGAAATTTGATGCATTTAATCAACAATCTACTCAATGTTACAGTATGTACATTATACTCTTTTCCACTTTATTATTTATATAGCATTTGTTTATCACAAGGTTGATGTTAACCCTGTTGGTAGTGAGTTGAGTTAGTAATAATGAGGGTACCCATATATGTCAGCTGTATTAACCTGTGGCTGGTTCACATTTATGGTGTCTGGATACTACAGCACCTCTCTGGAGGCAGGGAATCTCTCTGATTTAGAGTTTTCATTTACTTTATTTTGTGTAACTGTATGGTACCATTTTTTTATCCTTCCAATATTATGAGACTGCAGATCCTTTCTTCTGGAGGGAAATAAAGGGGAGGGAAGAAATACAGTAGGGAAGAAGAGAGCTTTCTTCTGGTTTGGATAGTATTTGTTCAAAATTGATTTCCCTTCTGATTGATTTTGCCAACTGGAGAAATTGAATAAATCAGGGTATAATTTAAAACTGATTTTGTTGCAGATCCAGTGCTTTCTGTGCATTAATCTTGCTCTGTGTTCTGCTTGAGAGTGTTACAATTCTATATAAGGATTTATTTGACAACATTATCTTTTTGTGGTTTCTAATGATACTACTGGGAGTGACTAATTTTATAGAAATTGACGCTGACAGAAACCAGGATAGAAGTCTAGGTTGTTCCTACTAGCTGAAGTCCCACCCACACTCAATCTGCTTCTGATCAAATTGAGAATACATTTAACTGTGCTTGTATGTATTGCCACTTACACCACTGCATTCAGACTTTTAAGGTACCTTGAACGTTTATGGTTAGGGCTATCTGGCACCTAAATACACTCATACTTTTTTAAATACCACATAAAAGGGAAAAAGGCAAATTTTTTTTTTGGTCTCAGAATTATTTACACAAATGAAAAGTATTTTTGGACAATAAATTTTGTTAGAATGTATAGATATGCCCTCATGTGTGTACTATGCCATCATATATAGACTGCTTTTATGACACCCTTGGCTGTCTCATCTGTACTTTCCCTATCAATCTCTTTCCTCTGGGATTTTTTTCAGACATTCCTAACCCTTAAATAGCTTTGAACAGCTGCCTTCAGGGGGAAAAAAATCATCATAAAAAAGTTGTCTTCTCTGCCATCTGCTTTGCATTTTGCATTGTTAATCCTCATTCTCTTTTGCAGTAAAATAAACAAACCAAACAGAAATACCATGCTATCCCAAATTTCAGATACATATTCTTAAATCCATTACAAAGTTTGGGTTTTTTTTTTTCAAATGACAAAAAGAAAAAATAAGACAAGTCTGAGACTGAGAAGTCTGTACTGACATTTTTGTCTGTCTTTAGCCTTTTTATGGCATGTAATGTGTCTGTCCCAGGGTTCTGAGTTCTGAAAGTCTGCTTCACTTTCTGAAGCTTTATCCTGGGGGCCTCTCTTAGGTAATTAGATTTTTAAGTTACATACAATTTTCTTCCTCTTTTGAGTTGAATGTTTGGATTTGAGGTAAACATGATAACAGTGTTCAAAGCAATTTCCTCAACTTCTAAGAATTTTGATAAAATGAAGGGTATTATTATGCATATTGTAAATTAAGTCTCTTGCAGAATGTGTTGTATGCAGAAAAGCATCTATGTTATTTGTTTAATATATATATAAATAAAACTTACTAGCAGTGAGTTGGTCTCAGCCACATAGTCTGTTCAGGGTTTCCTGCCTCTGATTAACCCATTAAGGGCAGAGTAACCATGCAGTAAGTGTCTCTGCTGGCTGCACATAAAAACTTTGAGTGTTAAGTAATGGGCTCCTTTGAGTGTGGTATGGTTGATATGGGGGTGTGAGTCAATCTCTCTCTCTTTTCTTTTTTTTTATTTTTTAGTCTAAGTAGAGATTATGTTTATATGCAGGCTCTGTGATGAAAAAGTACAGATTTTTATTTAGGGACAGATTTAAAAATCAAATGGAGAATTTCAGGAAGTAGTGTTAGATGTCATATGTATGTGTAACTCACTTTGCTTAAGCACTTAAAATGCTTGAAAAGAGGTGAAAATTAAAAAAATTATCATTCTAACATAAGTTAATATAATGTCATTCTTTCATTTTTGTTACTTATTGCTTTAAATCTTATATTAAAGCACTTTGTTTTAAGGCTGAGTTTACCAGTGAGTAGACAGAAGTTTCATCAGAATATTAAAATGTTTTTGTTTTTGTTGTTGTCTCAGTTTTCAGTCTTTTGTCCTTTATAAAATTACTCATTTTATGGAAAGGTTAGTTATAGCAAGCAAAGGCTTCTCCCCGATTTGAACACTTGCCATAAAGACTCCCTTAAAATGGTAAAGGCACCACAAGTAACTTAAAATTACAGTGTTTGGAAGAAAAGTCTGGTACTTTTTCTGACTATCTTGGTATAGACAAGCCTAGGTTAGTAAACCAAATAAGCTTCATTTTAGCTGGCATTCTTGCTCAGGATAACATACTGGACAAGGTGTAAAAAAGAAATTTGTAAATTGGCTTGGCTCTTTTCTGGAAGTTGAAATTTACACATCAGTGGGAGAAACTTGCCTTATTGGAAGTTTAACACCATGTCCTCTTCCTTAACATGGGAGAGGAAGACTTTGGCAATTTTAGGTGACTTGAAATATATAGTATCATGGGATCAAAAGGCATTCTGCATAAGTTTGGTTCTTTTTTTTTTTCTCATGCCAAATACAGTATTCTAATTATTGTGATTTAATTTTAAAATAAATGACTCTTACAAATGCTAATGTTTTGAAATCCAATGTAGGCCTTTAACTCAAGAAGAAATAGCTCATCGGCGTGAACTTGCAAAACGAAGGCATGCAGAAAAACTGGCAGCAAATCAAGGAAAGGAGCTGTCAGAAAAGCCCTCAAGTGAAAAAATATCTGAAGTAACTATGAACACTGATACAAAAAGTATGTAATGCTTTGCTACCTATTTTTCCTGTAGGACGTTTAATCGCAGTGCCTAGATGTTGTCAAGGGGCTGTGTACCTTACAAAGAATCCAAACAGATCAACAGAGGGAGCTGAGTGAAGAGTGAGAAGTGATTTGTAAGAAAGCTGATAGTCCATACATGCTGTAGTAGTGGTATGGATACTTGTTCCTATAGCCTGAGAATATGTTTGGTCTTAGCACTTTGAGTCAGTGAAGATTGATGATGGTTGAAGGAGATGTGCTGCTGAAAAATTTTTCACACTAAATAGAAGGGTGCAGTGATTGACTTTTGCCCTTGTGTGCAGGATAGAAAGATTCAGGTTTATTGCTAGAACCTTCTTATGGACTTGTTACTAGTCTATTTATGCCCAGCATTTAATTCCTTTAAACTTCTATGAGAATAACTGCTGCATTAAACCAATCCAAATCAAACAGCCTAATAATTGCTACAAAAGCAGTAAATGAGCAACGGGACTGGATTATAAGTTACAGTGGGGTATTCTTCTTGTCTTTTAATGCATGGTGTGATAGGATAATTTTTTTTTCCTTCAGGTGATGAGGCAGAAGCTGCTTTTACATTTCATTTTATTTTTCTATCTTTGATTAGGTGAAGAGAAACAGCCTGCTAGTCAAGTAGACAACACAACCTCCAAAGCAATGAAACAGGAAGCAGACAGCAAGGAGTCTTTCATTGCTTTTGCTAGAGTGTTCAGTGGTGTGGTACGAAGAGGGCAAAAAATCTTTGTTTTAGGACCAAAATATGATCCTGCTGAGTATCTGAGTAAGGTAAAAGGTTGCATTGAAATGTTGCCATAACTTTGGATTCTTTTGAAATACTGATGATTTAACTTCTTAGGTGTTGCTCATTCAGAAAAAGTTAAAAAAATTAAAAAGTTAAAAATTTTGAAAAGTATGCAGATAATTTAAGCAGTTGTGGTAATGGTTGACTGTGTCTGTAAACACATTTTAAACCTTAACATTTCCAAAATACCAGAAGTACAGTGTTGCATTCAGTAACAATAAATCCTGTATGTGTACACTTTGATTCAAAGAAAACTTAGGAAGAAAAAAAACAATGCTTTTAGGGAGCAGGAGGGTCCATAATACTGTTGAAAAAAAAGGTGTTAAATCTTTTGAGATTGTGATTGTAGAAGTTCATTATTTATGAATTTACTTTAAAATATTTGTTCTGTCAGTGACAGAAGTATGTTAGGAATAGTATGTGTTTAAAGGAAGAGGAAAAGTATTTTCAAGTATATGTTGTTTTTTCTAACTTGAAATGAAAATGCTTTCAAATATATTTCTTAGCTCTGGAATCCAAGGAGGTTTTGAGGAAGAAGTTTGTATCAGTACTAAGGGATAAATGCTGTTTGTTTTACTCTGTGTAGCTGTCATCCCAGTGTTCTGCTACAGATGATCTACCATTAGTACCTCATATGACTTGCTGTACATTGGAGAATCTCTACTTGCTTATGGGAAGAGAACTTGAAGATCTTGAAGAAGTACCTGCAGGGAATGTTCTGGGTAAGATGTAACTAGTATTTAATTTTCTAGAACTTGAATCCTTATATCATCCAGAATACAACGAAATAATTTTCTTGTGATTAATAAGAAAAAAAGAAATAATGGTTTTAGGCCCTTTAATTAAACCGTTACTTCTGTAAACTTTGAATTTTGAGGAGGGAAAAGATGGAAACTAGGATTTACACTAGCCTCATTTACCGTTATCCTCAGGTTAAAGTGCTGCCAGGTAGGTATCGCTTCCAGGAGTTGCCAAAGGCAGCAGTATGGTTTTGTATTTTATAAATTCCTACTTTATAAACATATAAATTGCTTGTAATATTTACCAACAGTGGAAATTATTAGTGCTTGAACTATAGTGCTAAAGAAGTTTTGCTTGTTTGGCTGTGGCAAATCTTGAACTTTCTCCATGGACAAGGTTCTAACATGTGTAATCGTAATCATTGTGTTTTGCTCTTTTGCACCAGATTCTAAGCTGCTTTTCTGTAGAATATGAACAGCACTCCTTGCTGATTTTGTCCTTCATTTGTTGTTTTTTTTAAATATCAAAAATACTGTTTATAATTTTGTCCTGGTTTCAGTCAGGATAGAGTTAACTTCATTTGTAGCAGCTGATGGAATACTGTGTTTGGGAGTTAAAATGAAAGCAGTGCTGAGAACACCCTGATGTTCTTAGTTGCAGTCAGACAGTCAAGGACTTTCTTAGCTTCTTCTATTTCTCTATTCTTGAGAAAGGAGGGGCGAAGCCAGGACAGGTGACCTAGATGGGCCAAAGAGAGTATTCCATGCCAATTACGTCCTGCCCAGGAAAACGGGGGGCTGTTGGGAAGAAGAAGGGGGGCGGTCTCGGGACGCGTGTTTCTTGGGGGGACGGTCAGTTCCGGGACAGCTCTGGGTGGTACGGCCTGAGTTGTGTGGGTCGGGGAGAAACTGCATTGGGGATCAAGAGTTTCGTATTCTTTTGCTCTAAAGTCCTGTTAGCATTGTTATATTTTATCTTTCTGTTATCTTAGTAAACTCTCCTTATCCCAACCCACGGGACTCTTAGTTTCTTGGTTTTGGAGTTATTTGCCCCTTCCTTTTCCCTTCCCTTGTTTCCCTTTCCCTTTTTTCCCTCTTCCCCTGCTCTTTTACTTTAAGAAGCAGGCAGCTGCGTGGATCTCAGCCCACAGCTGGGGTGAAACCACGACAAATTTAGAAAGTATAAATTTTAAAAGTTATTTGGTTATTTTTTTTAATTTTGAAAATGAATGAACCACAACAAAATACAGGATTATTTTTTGATGTCTGTTGTCTGATTTTTGGAACATACTTAAAATAGGTGTACTCTGTCAGGGTTGGATATTGTTAATCTTGGCCTTTAACCATGCAGGTCACTTTTGAGATGGGCCTGCTGTTCAAAACATAAGCAGCTGGTGAATTAGTTTTATTTGGAAGCTTAATATTTTAAAATTCTGAATGATACCTTACCTCTAGCCTGATGCCCAAGTAGACCAGTTTCACTATCAAAACGTATCCAGTATATAGTCTCTTTACTTCAAAAAAATGATTAAGAGTTTGAAAAATAAAACCCATCTCCCCAAAACGCTCTGCACTTAAAAGTGAAAGCATGTCATCTTTGTGGTTGCCAAATAATAAATACTCCTGGAGCTGCAGAGAAAAAGACACAGAGAATTACATTATATCTTTAATGTAAAGAGACCAAATTTCAAGATTTTTTTTGTAACCAATTAATTCCACCAGAGTTGTGAGTAGTCTGCATTACTGAAGGCTGCTCTTCAGTGGCATCTAGCTTTTCCATAAAGAAAAGCCTATTAATTAATATGACAGTCATAAGTGGTGGCACAAAATTTGTCATATTTAGAATAATTCTTTAGAATTTTAATATCAGAATAACCAGTCACAACAAACTATGTTTAGTATTTTACCACATGGCCTAGTTTCTTTATATATTGACAAAACAGGTTTTCATAGAATGTTCAAGATCTGGTATATATGAATTTTTTTTAATCTGTTGTAATTTTAAATGAATTTTTAAAACTAAAGCCCCAAAAGTCCTTGTTCAATTGTTTCTTCTATTTCCCTGTAAAGCTGTATTGTTAATTTACATTAATTCAGTAAATGCCTTGACTAACTTAATGATGATTTGCCATGCTCAGGAGAAAATGTAATACATTTATATGAAAGAATTTGTAACAATGGTGATGCAAGACTTACTACTCCAGTTATAAATGGTGATTTCTGTTTCAAAGGTCATCTTCCAGCTTTAAAGCATACAGCAGTGATTTCTCTCCAACCATATAAGGAAATTGCTTGTAGATTATCTAGTAAATTAAGGAAGCTGTTCTGAAAGCTCTGTAGTTTATTAAATTAATTGCTGGAAGGAGTACACAGTTATTCATGACGGCCTATTCCCACTTTACAACTTGTGGCATAGGTTTTTTTTCAGGTTGGGTTTATTTTGGGATTTTTTTGAGGTTTTTTTTCAGGTTTGCTGGGTTGTTTCTTACAAGGAAGAACCTGCTTGGCCATAGTGAGATGCCTTGTTATTCTTTATATATTAGTTAGTTCATATTGCAAGCTTGCAGCTCAAAAGTATTAGTTTTGTCAAAATTATTTGTCAGAAAGCTTTAAGTGGTATGTCATTTTTAAGTAATGGCAAACACAGAATACTGCTTCTTTTCACATAGCTGTTTATAATTTGCAATTTTTCATCCTTACAATCTCCGTAAATACTACACATTTTTGTAATCCTTGAATAGGAGGTAAAATACAAGACAAAAAGTTCTTGCAGACTAATGATAATAAGTTTTATTTTAACAATTATTTATCAGCGTACTCTATGAAAAGTTTTAAAGTATTTCACTTATTGTTTTATGTTAAGAATATTTTGTCTACATCAAGACCACCTCTATCACACCAGTGTTTTGAAGCATTGGTGTGTTCTGGAGAACTCGAGGAGTAGTGGAGAAAGTTGATTTGCCTGTTCCCATTCAAGAATCTCTCTTTATCCTTTTTTTGTTTTAAGTAGGTAGTTAAACCAGGAAAAGTATGATTTTTGTCACACTTTTTCTGATATTTTTGTGGCTGAAGATGATAAAAAGAACATAGTGAGTGATCCCCAATATAACAAAGGAAAATAGAAGGTGATATGTGAGGGAAAATTAACTTGAGCTCCTAAGTACAAATTGGAAAAAATGCATGGCTCTCCATTGCACATAGCAGCTTCCTTCCTTCCCTGTTCCTTCCCTCTCCCCTTTTGTTATTTTTTGTGTTGCTGTCCTGTAGTTGAAGGCAAAATGCCTTTTTTGATTTATGTAAAAGAAAGCCGGGGGGGGGGGGAGGGGTAGTAATGAAAAGAAATGAAATGGAGTTAGTATAAAAATGTATTTTAAATGGGCAAAAAGAAGTGAGGTGTTTTTGTGGTATCATGCACACACAAATGAAAAGCCTGAGATTCCCATACTTGGTGTTGATTCTCATTTTGAAGTGTACACAAGCATTGATGTAAAAATTAAGGAATATGTTTCTGAAAACACTGATTTAGGTACTTGTGTAAGTACAAGCATGTCTGGGTACTAGTTTAAGTGAATAATGTTCTGGGTTTTTTTCAACTTGGGTCAGTGTCATTGTTGTTAATTGTAATAAGTGTTATCCCAAAGCATATTGTGATCATACACTTATGTATATACACACATATCAGTTCAGGATAATATGCATCTTGAAATGGACACATACCGCTTTTTATGCACAAGTTCCACAACAATAGTCTTGTGTTTGCTACCCTATGAAAACCAGATTTTTCTCAGAACTGCCTAAATGACTGTTCAAGTACTTTTTGTGTTTTGTTGAATATTGTTAAAGGCAAAGCTTTTCCTTTACCACTGGATTTGTAGTGCCTTAGTGTAATGTTCACAGGAGGCTAGATGATTTCCTGAATGTTTTCAAAAGCAGTTAGCTATGTGGATATCAAGTGTTCTACCAAATTAAGAGCATTTGTTTCTTTAACTTACCAAATGACATTAAAAGCAGGAATTTGGAAGTCACTCCTGTTGCCAGCTCACTTGAACTAACTTCCTACATGATAAACTGATGTTGTACCTTGTTTTTTCTGCTTCTAAAATGCTTTTTTTCCCATGAAATGTTTTAATTATTTATAAAGCGCTGATATAATTCTTCACATGTAAAAATATGACTATGAATTCCTACTTGTGGCTTTTTTTGTACTTTTCTGAAGATAGGCGCCATACAGCTGCAGTTAGTGTGAAGAGCAGGTATGAAGTAGTATAGCTAACCTTATTAAAAGGTGTCTAACAAGCATTTTATTCCTTTAGGACTTCATTGAACAGTTTAGGAGCTTTTAATAAGCAGCCTCTGTTAAGAGCAAAGAGCAGCTGCAAGCAGCAGTGCCGTTTTAAAGGCCCAGAATGGCTTTCTAGGACTGATGCCAACTAGCAAGCATTACCACCTTCTGTGAAAGCCCTAGGAACAGTCCTGCTGTTGCACCAGCCCTTTATTTCTGTGCAAACATTTGGTGGGCTAATTTCACTCTCTGAATCGGTAATGTGATTATTTTTTTAAAAAATTGAAAAAAAAATAGCCTGCTTGAAGTGATTCCAGCTGCATGGGCTGGCTCAGCTCAGCATACTATGGCCAGTGGACACTGGAGGGCAGTCTCTCTCAAGAATGGTACTGAAATTAGCTGAAAATAGTGAATGAAACAAAGAAAACTCAAACCTTTGTTTTCAGTTTTGGAATACTTACAATTTTTAGCACTTATTGCCATCTTACAACCCCAATAAAATAACATTGCGTTTTTAGCTAGTTTCTAGTAACCCAGCATTATTCAGGAAAAGGTATATAACTGAAGGATATTTTTTCTCTGAACTGTTGAGTTTACCTGGCATCATTGATCTACATTAATTTCCTACTCAATCAGTGTTTTATTATTAAATAGATTGTTAGGAAAAAAATACATTCACGTTGTCTGTTTGAGCTAAAGGCATGATAGTTAATGTGTTGTTTGGCCTCTTTTAGTGTGGGAAACTGAAACCATTTTAACTAGTTTTGCTGTAGTAGGCTCAGTCCCTTTGCAATTACTGCTCTTTTCTGCATGTGGTTCTAACAAGCAGGCTGAGTAATTTCTGTTGCTTATTAGGCAACATAACATAACATGTTGTACAGCTAATGAACTAGTATCAAATGAAATCAGAAGTATATTTTGCTGATCATCTGAAAAGTTTCCTTTACACTGTTTCCCTTACCATTTCTGCGGTTTTATTTGTGACTCTGTTTCAGGGGATTTGACTTGACAAACTTCATTGCAAAAGAAATAGGTGATTCATGCCTTGTTTTCAAATCCATGTCAGCATATCACTGGAGAGGAAAAAATACGACGCATCTTAGGTCAGTGGTGCAGCACTGGCATGTGTCTTTGTTGACCCAGCTGAGGGTTTCTCTGAGAGAATATTTTCAATGGTTAATAGTTTCCTTGTAAAGTCTTTTTATGTTGGGTGGGTTTTTTCATTTATATTGAAGATTTTAAATGGCTTTTTGAGTAGCTACATTTTTTTCTGATTTTCTGACTCTAGTTTCTTAGGACTATAAAAGGAAATCATAAGTGTAGTAATTCTTTCTGAAGAAAAGCACTTCTGAATTCTCTAGTGCTCTGGAATGTTCTCTGCTCTAATTTTCAGGGGTTTATTATGAGATCTTAAAGTGTTTAGTCTTGCCACTGAATTACAAGGGTTTTTTTGTCATATTTAAAAATGGAGCTGTATAAGATTATTTAAGCTAAAGTCATAATACATTCATCTAGCAAAAAATGCTGTTAAGTTTGCTCTTGACCACTGTTGGATTATGTAAAGAAATTCAAATAATTAAGTTTTTGAGGAAAGGAGAGAATGCAGTGAAACAATCTGTATTGGTGTTAAAGCCCCTTTTAGTTGTTATAGTCTGTAATTATAAATCTGTAATTATGATTGTAAAATCTGAGCTTTCATGTAAATGACAATTAGGTTCTAAATAATCTTCCAGATGTGAGACAAGCTCTTCTCTGAATCTTTGGGGTTTGTATGCGGACTGATAACGGTGATGCTTGAGGTTTTCTAAATAGTATCAGAAGGAGAACTGCCCAGACTTGTCAGTGTTTGCTGTTGCTGCTGACATGCCCGTGGGCAGCAGTGGGACTAAGGAGAATCAAGGCAACTCCCTACCATTGCCATTTGAAGAAACTCACAGCAGAGCAGCTGGAACATGCTCTACAGCTGCTTAATAGAAAAGATCTAGAAATAGAGTGGAGAGAGGGTTTGAGGTGCAAGCACTCATCCCTGACCCTAATGTTTGCTTCAGAAAGAAGTGATTTTTTTTATTTTGCCTTGGGGCTTCAAATTTACTAGAAGTCTGTATTTACACTCATATACATTGATCAGAATTCAGGGCCAGTTTTTTTCCTGGTGTGAAGGTGAAGAATTGACTTACATAGTCATTGCCTCTGGGCAGATGTTCCTCAGCCTTTCAAAAGCTAACTTTCAGTTTAGGTCCCAGATACTAGTTGGCTTATCTCCAAAATTCTCAAAATCTTCTGAGGTCTTGGTTGGATGTGATTTTTTTTTTTTTTTTTTTTTTTCAGGTCTCTAAAATGAGAGGATAGGGATCTTCCCAGGTTTCACAGTTATTTTCTGTATCGATCTATTTATTTTTAGTCTCTCTATGAAACTGAATGTGTGCATGTATAAATAAAGGGAGAACAGTTATCTACAGAAATAGCCATAGTTACTACTTGGATAATAGTTGGGGTTTTTTTCTTCCGATACAGTAAGAAAACAAGAGTGTTAAAGTAGTTGGTATAACTGATGTAAAATAGTAATAGAAGTCTTAAAGTCAAATTTTGAGACAACTGGCTGAGCTCACATCCGTAATGTTGCATTGGGGATTTTTTCCATCATACTAAAATAAATCACTGATGATTTTGGGAAGTTACGTCACATCTTCACTTGAAGAGCCTGAAAGCTATACCCTCCTCAATCTGTTTATAAAAATTACTTGGAGGCTACTTTTGTGTTTGTTTTTTTTTGTTTGGGTGTTTTTAAACCAGTATCCTTTTTAAAAACTAGAATGTCAGTATAGTTTAATAGGTGGCAGTGTATAGTACAGCTGTGTCTTTCTCCTTTTGTAGGATGCTGTTGTAACAGGAACCACCTAACTTGCCTTGGTTGGTTGAAAAGTTAGTATCCATTACTAAATGAGGATCTATGGTAGATGAACCAAAGTGACTTTTTGTACCAAAGTTGTCAGAATTCTGTTCCTAAGAATATCCTGCCTGTTACTGTTGCTGTGAAGTATTGGATGAAGTGGGAAACATCAATTCAGGGATGAACTTGGACACTAGGGCACTTGAGTACATGACTGAGAGATTCAGCAAGCAGGCCTAATTTGAGGAATTAGTGTTTAAGCTGTAGTTTTCAATAGAGGTGCAAATTACCTGGTTTACCAAGGATCTGTATTTAGACTGCATAACTGAACCTTTTATCCCTCTGTACAAAATGGTATTAGGCTCGTTTTTCTACTTTTTCTGAATTAAACATGTTGGATAATTCCCTCTACAGAAGAAGTTTGTTATAAAACTCAAACTTTCAGGAAACTATTTTAAAGGTATGTTTCCTCTGTTTAATGGGGCCATGGGTTTTCTAAAATTCAAACCAAGAGCATGCAGTGTCATTTCAGTAGGTACAAAATAATTGCTTTAAGCACAAATGAGTTTGAAGATAAATTACATGTAAATTCATGTATAGCAATTCAGACATATTAAGGGGACCATAAATCAAATCTGTTTAGGAATATGTGTAATTACCAATGCAGAAAATAAATTCTATTCTTAAAGGATTTTGAATTTTGCATTGTTATTTATGGAAGATCCATCTCTTGTGTTACTGTGGTGGTGTACTTGAATTAGCTAGTGACATATTTGAAAAGTCTTTACCTTCTCATCAGCTGGCTATTCCTTTAGCTGTTCTAGTCAGATAAAATTAATTTCTATCAGATGAATGAAGCTTTTTAGGCAGTCAATGTACTAAATACATTGTAGTTGTAACATGTAGATATTTATTGTAGTATACATGGGGACAGATAACTGAACAAAAATGTGACTGGAACACTGTCCCAGGTTAGATTTTTACTTAAAAGTTGAATGGCAAAGACATTAAAGGGTGTAAAACTTATATTAAATAGTGAACTTGTCAGTTTAGGTAATCTTTGTTTTCTGTATCTTAGAGATAAATTTTAGGGGTGTGTGCATCTCAATTCCTAACATAAATTCTGTTCTGCACAGGCATTGTATATAGTGCTGCTGATCTATCCTGTTTTAGTCTCAGCAAGGACAAAGTGCTTTTCCCAACACATCCTTAAATAACACAAACTACCTGCCTAGCTCGGTGCATTACTGGTACAAACTACTTTCACTTGTGATGTTTATCAGTGTTGATACATACAATATGTAACTTGGGAAGAAGAGCAGAGAAGAAACTTAGATTTAGCAATTACTGCCTTGAACTGTTATCCTCTCTGTGCCCCTTAGGAGGCAGTGAATGAGTTGTGGATAAAAGTTTTTATTGGCAGGGTGGGTTTGCCAGGTTAAATCTAGTTTGTCACTGGTTTTGTTTAGTTCTCGACCTCTGAGCAATTTCTCTTTAACTCTTACCTCTTTCACCTTTAGCACATCAGGAAATTGCTCTCTGTATCTGTGGTTTTTAGCAATAGAAAACTTCTAATTCTTTGGAATTTGTAGTAGTCTCTATTTCTGTAGAATCTCTTTTCCAAGGTTACACAAATTTGAAACTGCTTTACGTGGCTTTTTCCCATCTTTATACTTTGAGCAAGTATTCTGTGAACAAAACAGTTCTGAAGAAAAAAGTTGTGGTTTTCTTGTCTTGCGCTGAGTTTCAGTTTCTCATGACATATGTACAGCTGTCTCATAAAGGTTATATTTTAAATTGAATATCAAATGATCTCAATCTTCACAACATCTGAATTATGATCATGATGATTCCTTGACAAATTAGAGTAGTTAGAGAGTTATGTCATGTAATTTTCCATATGTTTCTTTACTAGAAATCGAAATAGGAACCAGGTAACTTGTTTTATGCTCTAAACTGTTTTCTTTTTCCCATTTAATGTGAAGCCAGAGGGCACTGTTTTTCATACAAAACAAAACTGTGGAGTTATTTCAATTCTGGGTAAAGGTTTCACGTGGATTCACAGCATTGTCAGTGTAGTGAAAACTTTGGATTATGGTTTTTAATGTGCATTTCTTCATGCAGAAAATCTACAAATGTTTTGACTTGAAATGAAATTAACCTCATGGAGTATTCTGAAAGCCAAAAATCTGCAGTCAGTGTGGTGCCTACTTATTACCTCAAGTTGGAAATAACGTACTGGTTGTGGCAGTGTAGTGTTGAGTAAAGCCACTGTCATGAAAACATCTTGTTTAGCTGCTTTTGTTTTTGGATACTTCCTTTGTCCTGAGAAAAGCTACTGTTTTATATGAAACAGAGATGGAAAACTCTCCTCTCTGAATGTTTCTTTAATTTTCATGGCTACACTGATTGCCTTCTGCACAGAGTAATAGCCAGGCTGTAGAAATTGCAGTGGACTTCCCTTCGCTCTTTGGAGTGTTTACATGTCTCTGCAATCTACCCTGTTTTCCCTAAGCTCCCCACCCCAAATCTTAGGGGTTAACCTCATGTTTTAGTTTTGGATTCCACCTTTCTTCTCTGCCTTTCCATTTGTTACTCTTTCTACCTCATCTTTTTGTTTTGATTACTTTAGTAATCCCATCTCAGTGAAGTGAAACTATACGAGAGTATTTTAGTTAACCACAACCTAAGCAAATACAAAAGCTCTTTTCCTAACTGGCATTGTTTATGCGATATAAACCTCTAATCCATGAGGGCAATTTATGTGAATGTGTTTAAATTCCTGCTAGAGCACTTCCTAATCTTAGCCAGGCCTCCAGTGTAATGGGGAGGCGAGCAGGATACATGCTTTCACACCCGCACGTGAAGTGTTTGTCTAATTGTGCAATAGACCTAGTGCCTGTAAGATACAGCGTTCTCACAATAAATACCATCTGTAGTTGTGAAATGCCTCTACTTCTACATTTGCACTAGCCACAAAAAAAAGGCTTTTATTACATTTTCTATTTATCTTTTGCTTCCATTGTCTGTTGTTACCAAAACTTCTTCAAGGGGTTCAAAAAAAGTGTGTGTGGGGGGGGTTGCAGTGAGGGCATGGGAATCTGAGTGAGGAAGACCAGTTTGGAGTTAATTTTGCAGGGAACCCATCTGAACATGAACACAGTTGCAGAGGCTTTTGTGTAACAAATGGAGATGTTACAAGGTGAAGAGATTGTTAATAAAGGTGATATTTTAGTGAGTTATTCTTGAAATATTTTCCTGAGATTTTGATGTTGTTCCATGCTTCATATTAAATTGCAAAAGTATTGTGAGGGTTGTTTGGCCTGTATCAGGGTGTGAGTCATGAAGTTGGCTTTGTCTGGCTGGTGAACTGTGGGGGGAGTTAAGGCAGAGCTATATTTAGGAGTATCAACTGATGTCAAACTGTGGAGCACTGCTAAACAACAGTGTTAAAGGGGCAGCACGGGGTAATTTAGCCTCAAAGTTTAGATTGTAGTAATTTATCATTTAGTAAATAATTGGAAAAACTGGTATTTCCTAGTAGTATTTTTCTGCACAGATTGCAAAGCAAGCAGAGTGAGTTTCAAATCCATTTGTACTTAACTAGTAATAGCTGTTCTAGTTACATTGTCAAAATGGTATTAGTTGAAAATGGCAAGCAGAAATGAAACTTCTAGCTTCACCTTAGGGGTTTCAGAATCTGGATTTTTAAGAATTTGTTATTTATAAAGAATTGTTTCATTCCAGTTGTAGGAAGATAAAGGTAATGTTTTAGAGGCTGTTACCTTGGAGTTTTTGTCTTAAGATGCAGTACAGCTGCTGACTACTTTGATTGTGCTTTGAAATTTTGACACTGACACTTGAGACCGAATTTAGGTACCTTTTTTGCATCTAATTAAGACTAAAAGAAATACGGTCCTTTACTATCCTTTCTTGTTCCCTACTACGTACATCTCTTCAGTGAGGTATCTGATGTATTTGGGCAAAATTCAAGCTAGTGAGTTTAAAAAATGAGGCAGTTCTTCTGTCACAGCTGCCATGGTTTCTTTCATGGTTTTGGCAGGGTTTTGTGTTTGGTGACTTTTGGTTGTGCAGCCATATTTTGGGAGATGATTCACCTCATTTGGTAATGAGTGTTTTATATTGTTGTCTTTGTTTCTGGACTGATCTGTATGAAGACAGGAAGATCACAATAGGAAAATCACAAATTTAAGGGCCCCGCTGAGACATGAATGAAAGTTCTATCCATACAGAATGGAGAGATTTCTGTCATCCCAATGAATTTGAAGCAGGCAGGTTTTTCAAATGCATTTGGTGCTGGTTTAAGCACACTACTGTTGACTTGAATGTAGGCAGACCAGAGCCATGGCAATGTACTAGGGGGGAAGTAGAAAACCCACACTCGGAATGTATAAATTACAGAGCTGTTAATGTATAGGGGATTATCTTTTTCTGTCATTTTAGGCTTCATTGGTTAAAGTATCGCCTTTGCCAACTTTGATGGAATCTGTTGCAGTGACTAGTTGGATTTCTGAAACAGTACTGAGCAACAAATCTTTAAATACTGGGTGTATAAAGCATACAAACCATACTTCATGCAATATTAAAGTATTTGGTCAACCACAGTGAGCTGCATGACTGAACTCATTAATCTAAATGAAACTGCGAACCTGGGGCTAGTTCTTGTTACATCTTGCACTTAACACATCTGCAAAGACATTCAAACCTATTCCCCCCTCTAGAGCCTGCTGGTGAGGGACAGGGAAGTTGAAAGTGCACATGATGAATGCTGGAGATGTGAATGCTAGCCTACACGGTTCATTGATGCACAGAGCTGTCTATGGAGACGCTTTCAAAATAGGACCTAAAATGTATCGAATCCTGAGGGTTACATTTTTCAGAGGTTTTCCACAAAATGCCAGTTATTTTGTGACATGTTCAAAACCCAAGTTCTCTGAGTAGTGGTACTACCAAAGGCTGGATTCCTGTGGACTGGTGTCCTTAAAATCCTCAGCTACCCTCTAAGCTACGCCTACCCTGCAGTTGTGTGTGTCCCAGTTGGCCAGCCAGGATGTGTGTGCTGGTCGCCAGGCAGCTGCTTCCAAGCGGGATATATAATGATCGTGTTTTGCCTGCCCTTTTCTCAGTGAGCTCACCAATTTTGGTCTCACTTCGATACTTAGCCATTGATTTTACATAAGTTGTGGAAACTTAATTATATCTGAAGCCTCTCCTCTCTCTCACTGGTAAACTTAGTGGAAGTTGACAACACATTTAAAAGTTGTTGAGGGGAGACTCTGTGATTACAGGAGTTGTGTTTACTTTGGAAATGAGACTAAAAACATACTCCATTTTAAGAGAATCTTTTGTGTACATAATCCCATCAGGAAGTATGACACACTGTGTTGGAAATGTTACTTCTTAAGCAAAAAAAGTAATTTAAGTAATCAGCCATTTTTAGCAGAAATGATTTTCATTTTTAGTAGAAAAGGTTCATCTACCCAGAACTCTTCCAAAGCATTTAAAGCTGATGCCTAGCAGTGGCAAATGGCCACGTTTCTTTTGTTCAGAAAAGCAGCTGACCTTCTGTGTTGTAAGGTTTTGCTTTGTCTTGAAGCAGCAGGCGAGTCTGCTGTTGCTTGTGGGTGATACATGATACCGCATTTGGGGATTCTTCTGCCTAGTCAGCAAAATGTTCCCCAGACTGGTCTAGTTTCTGAGGGTAGAGATGTGGCATGGAGACAGATTAACTTGTTTCGGTACCATGGGGTGTTAGCTCCACTTTCTGCATGGATAGGAGGGAAAAGAGATCTCTTAACTAGTTTTATAATATGCTGATTGTTAAAGCTATACTTCTGGTTGGCTTCTGCATACTGTAGGAGTTTCACTGTGATTAATATGTTGATTGGCTATTGGACAACATGTCAGAAGCAGTGTCTCTTAGAAATGTATTAATGCTTTCTTAGTTGAGGGAGTGAAAATTGGGTGAGAAGGGAAATTGCCTTTGTATTAGGTTAGTCTTACTCTGTTTAGTGTTCTGAATTGCCTCACCCAGAGCCTGACAAATGCCAGTGGTGCTGCTCTGCAGCATTAAGTGGGGCAGGATGCTCTTTTTGATGGCCACTGGCTGTTAGATCATCCAAGCTGCATTTGAGATGGTGTTCTTAGACTTTTCGGAATGGGGTCTCTTTTCCTTTTATCCTCTAATGCAAATGAATCACATGGTGACTGATGTTACTACTGTTGAAAAGGAAATGAAACACTAAGGATTTTCCAGAAGTGGAGATGTTGAAGCTCCAGTCTCCCTTCCTGGTATCTTTTGTCAGTATAAGGCTCATGCCTGGTGTTAACAAATGAAGAGAGTGATGTTTGGGATGTTATTGGTGCATGGAGACTGTATTAGTACATTGTATTAGTTATGTTTTTGCAAGGGGGAATTAAAAATCAAGATTAATTCCATTTAATTTCTATTTGCTGTTTTGAAATACAGAATCATTTTGATGTCTAATTCAATTACGTGGTCTGCACTAGGCTTCAGAATTCTTATAGGTTAGGAATGATCTGTATATTCACCATTTTCTTTTTTATCTAGAGCTAATAAAAGCTAATATTTTAGCAAGTTAAAGTAGTATGGACTATGAATTTCAGTAATAACTCTTACAGTTAGTAATAACTAACTGTAGTACATTGACTACAGTAATCAGAAGTTAGGGGAGAAATGGCAGTCTTTTTTTCCTTTGGGGCAAAATGTTTCGGAGGTAAGGAGTAGCAGTGTTATGTTTTAGGTATTGTTTTATGTTTTAAATAAACATGATTTTGGTATGCTTAGTTTACACAGATAGTGACTGCCAGAAATACCTAATGTGAAGCTGACTTCTTCAATTAATCATTTTAATACAGCTTTAATTTTGTGGAAAAATAAGTATATTGTTTATTGCTGTGACAAAAACCTAGGCTAACCAGAAATAATGAAGGGCTAGCAGACTGGTTTTTAGCCTGAATTTTATTATTATGTATTTCGTAGGTACTTCTGTCAATGATTGGTGTGTGTGTTTTCAAATAACTTTCTGAAATTCCATCTCTGATTGTCACTCAGTTTCTCACTATTCTACCTCAATTTTCTGTGGTGTATTTGGATCATATCTCTGCCTTTCAATCAGAGATCAGTATTCATTGCCCAGACATAGGTTTTCATGTGGCAGTAACTTTAGTTTTTTAATGCATTTTGGGTTTATTTTGGAATTTATTTTGCTATTAAATGGGGGCTGCTGATATAAGAAGTGTATTTAAGGCATTCCCTCCTTGTGTCATCTGTTTGTACACCCATTGTATCAGAGCCCTAATCTGAGGCATTTGAAAGGTGCTTTCTTTTGTTAGAATCTTTCTCCTAATTATTCCCCTAAATAATGTTGCTTGTAACCACAAATGATCTATTTGAAGATTTCATTTAGCTTGAAGTAAAATTTTGTATTATTCTTTATCTTACTTGAATATTATTGTATTTAAAGTAAACATCAACTTCTGCATAATGTAGACTGAAATGATCCATTATTCATGGTACTTTGGATCACTTCAAGCCATATTTCCCAAGGCAACAAAATAAGCAAGCAGAAATCACTTACAGGCAGATGCAAGGGAGGGCGGGGGGAGGTGCCTTTAAAGGAGAGCATTAGGCATTGGGTCAGGTCTTGGAAAATTGAATTTTAATTAGTTACTTGCATGTCTTACACATTAACAGGATAAATGGTCAGTGACTCAGTAGGGCATTTCCCACAGGATATTGTATGCATTTGGTAATTAGTATGGTGCTTCTACTCGTAATGTCTCCTATCCTAGGAGCTGATTAGTCTATCTTTGCATTTACCTGATGTATTGAATGATAAAAGCCTAATACTCATTTTTTAAGTGATGAAATGTAAATCTAGTATATTGGGATTCTACAGTTAAATATGTTCTAAAGTCTGCAGAAGGATGGACAAATTTAACAAGCTTTTGAACTACCATTGTCTTTGGTAATTGGCACTTCTAGTAGTAGATTCTAAATTCCCCATGCACCTAGGCTATGTAATGCAGAACTTGTAGCAATATGTTCATCTAGCTTTTTCTAGGCAAACATGACAAAACCTCCAAGACTTTTACAGATTAAAATGAATTCCTTGCAAGATCAGAGCCTGAAGGCCTCATTAATTTTAACACCACATATAATTGATTCTGGGAAGTAGCAGATGTTACTTACATGTTATAATCTTCAACTTAAGAAAACAGTATATACATGAAGTCTGCCCATTTTCAGGACATATTGCTTAAACTGAATAAAACCTAAAATGGCCCTTTCTCTTAATGGTCTACTGGTTCTTAGACTATGCTATAGCTAGTCTGATTTATTAAGAAATGATTTGATGATACTGATCTATGATCTGAGATTAGTTATTTCGCTCTGCTGTGGGAAGGATTTGGCCAAGAAATTAGAAGAATTCAGTTTGCTATTGTGCTCAAAACCTTAATGAACTTGAGATCTTCACTCACATGCCTCTCATAAAAATATTAAAATATTGTATGGGACTTTATGTCTTCCCAGTGTCTACTTAAAAATAAATATTGAACTTCACTACATTTCAAAATCATAGAACCATAGAATTGTAGGGGTTGGAAGGGACCTCGAGAGATCATCGGGTCCAACCCCCTGCCAAAGCAGGCTCCCTAGGACATTTCACTGAGATAGGCATCCAGACGGGTCTTGAATATCTCCAGAGAAGGAGACTCCACCACCTCCCTGGGCAGCCTATTCCAGTGCTCTGTCACCCTCACTGGGAAAAAGTTTCTCCGCATGTTGGTGCGGAACTTCCTGTGCTCCAACTTGCAGCCATTGCCCCTTGTCCTGTCTCCACAAACCACTGAAAAGGGGCTGGCTGATTCCCCCTGCATCCCTTGCTTAAGATAATTGTAAACATTAATTAGGTCCCCCCTTAGTCTTCTCTTCTCAAGGCTGAACAGTCCCAATCTTCTCAGCCTTTCCTCCATCTCCTTTCCTCCAATGTTAAATGCTTTCCAATCTGATATAGCATAATTGATTCAGTCCTTCCCCTCTCAGCCTCTGGCTTCAGCCTCCCCCTGCCTTCTGAAGTTCTGTGTATGCTTTAGTGTAGGTGAAATATTTTTAAAATATTTTAATAAAGTGAGAAGTGATTGTTTTGATCAATAATTATGATATATAATCTATTCATGTTAGAGACCTAAGAAAATAGGATCCTATTTTAATAGATTTCCAGAACTGAGCATGTGTGCATAGCTAATGTTATTAACGGTGATTCTGCAAAAGACTAGAATGGTGATTTCTCTACTTTTTTTTCCTAGTGTAACTACTCTGGAATATTCAGCAAGCCACAGAGGTTTATTTTAAAGTGTTTGGAATTTTCTTCTCTTTTTATATTCAAAATATTAACAATATAATCTGTGTCTTTGCTAGAGGACTGCTTGAACATGGAGATATCTCTTGTTCTTTGCTACTATGAGGGTAAAGAATCTTTGGTCTTTCAGCATACATTCCTTTGCAAATTTAATAAGGTATTAATATTAAGCCTAACTGAAGTGTTCTATCAACTAGTTTCTTTGTTGGCATTTTTTCATGGATAAGATTTATTAACAATTTATGTACAGAACAGCTTTATGAAGCATCAGTAGCCCCATCTTTTTGCCTTCTCCAAGACAGATGTCAGCATTATAGCTGAAGTTGTAGAGAGTTTCAGGATCAGAATTATAAGCACAATAACTTTTTGTTTTGTTAAATACTTTTCTCATTTGAACCAGTCGAAATCCTAAGAAGATGGCTAGAATGTGTTTATCTTTGGGACAAAGTAGGGAGGCTTCCTAGAAATATCCAGAGCTACTCCTGTGAGACATTTCTCATCTTTAAAAAAGTATATACTCTTTGTAGATAGTGCATATTATCAGATACTCTGTTGTCTAAAAGGCTTTCCTTTTCCTTAGAGTATGGCAGGGCAAAATTTTTTCCCTTACATGTGATGTTCCATATGAATTCAGCTGATCTGTTTTCCCATACAATATGCAACTTCATTAATTTATTTTCAAAAGCACATTTACTGCTGCAAATAAAAAGCCCAACAAAACAGCATTTAAGGGAACTTTTATAAAGTAAATCTGGTGAAACAAACATTCTGAACTGCTTTTGAAGGTCTGGTAGTCTTTTTTTAAAAATTAAGTTAATTCAGCTGTGTTGCTCTCAGGTCAAATTAAAATCATGTATTCAAAGTAATTATAAATCTAAAATTTGGTTTGTGTTTAAGAAACCTGTTAAGAATTTTGTATGGTACTAAATGTTTTCCACATGCAGGAGTAGAAGTATTAACTTGATGTACCGGCTGACTGCAGTGGGTTCCAGTGTCTAGGTTGACACATTGTACAAAAACCTGTCCACAAACTTACTATTGTTTGGTATCACTGTCTAAAGTGGTGTCAAGTTGAGCTGGTGTGTTGAAAGGAATTACAATGTATGGGTTCAGGCAAAACAAATTTCATGTATACTGCTGAGTAGAACTATTAACGCTTTTATAAAATTCCAAAGGTATCATTTAGTGCCTTTATCAAGAACACTTTATGGTCAAAAGATTAAGGTAACTTCACTTGTAAAGAGATTTTACTACCTTTTCTTTTTTTTTTTTGTGAAGCTGCAAGTGAATTGATTTCATAATACATAAAGAGGAATGGGGGCAGATTACAGATCTAAGCATGAACTTCCTTGTTATGCTTCTGAGCTAAAATTGTTGACCCATAAATAGATAAAAATCAGGTTAATTTACTTTAGCTTTGAGCTCCAAAATGTCATATGGCATGAGAAATGAAATAATTTTGTACTGTGAGAAAAACATAATTATCAGAAATACTTTCATCTTCTATACTTATTTGCCTCATTAGGCAACTTGAGGAAATCAATATTTCATTTTGACTACACCTATTTGTAAACCAAAAAGTCAGATTTATAATGTTAACATTGGTATAATTCTCTTTAAGGAAAATTTGTATTTTTGCAAGCAAATTCCTGACTCAGGTTTGGTGTCTGCTTTTTCCCAAAGACTGAGTGCAGGTAGATCTCCATCTGCTCGCTTTATCATTTGAAAAATGTTACTATTTAATGTAAAGGGTTGGGGGTTTTAATGGTTTCCTTGACATTTTTGTATAGTTTGGTCTGAGAAAAGTATGAGAGAGTTCATAATTACAATTTTCAACTCAACAATTAGGAAATGCATGTTACTGTGCAGTTCAAGTACTTAATCAAATATAAGTTTGCCTTTTTTTCCTGAAGAGTCTCAGCAGAGGATAAATGATGCTTGTTTAGTCATAGATATTTACAATCATCTTCAAAACTATAATCTTGTAATAGGATATTTTATTTGAACGTGCTATTAGATCATGTTACTGCTTTCCTTGCAGTTTTTCTAAAGCAGAGAACTTCGTCCTTTGAACTGTTAGTCTTTTTCCTAAAAGAACTCAATGCCCTACCACTTTTTCATCTTTTACTACTCAGTGATTCAGTAGGAAAGCATTGAGGTGCTGCTTCATGTGTCACAAGTCATTTATTGCTTATCACATGGTTGTATCCCTTGGGGAGAGGGAATTTTCTTATAACATTATTAATAATATGGCTGAGTTTATTCTCATCTGATCAAAAAGTTATGCTCAATTTGTCCTCAAACTGCTTTGATCCTAAAAGTAAAGTTCTACCATAAAAGTACAGCCTCCGTATTGAGGAACAGATTTCATAATTCTGCTTGTTAGTCTCTAGCACATATTTAGGTGGAACTTATTTCTTTGAAACTCAAGAAACTGAGACAGAGGCTTCTACAGTCTCTTGGACACTAGTGATTTTTTAGAACTTTGTCTCAAAAATAAATTACTTTGGGAAAGAGGAAATGAAATACAAAATAAAGCGTGGAATTAAGTTTTTCTGCAGAAGTACTGAGAACAGCTGAAATCATGCACGTACTTCACAATATTCTGTTTTCCATACCAACATATCACTTGCCTCTGAAGCAAGAAAGAACAATTGAGGGGGAAGTGCACAATTACAGTTGAGAAGAGGAGGCTCACCGGCAGTCTCTGCTAACATGTGGTCTGTATTATGGAAAAAACTTGATGAAATCTCAGCTAGAATGTGGTCTGTCTTGATTTACATTCCCTTCCCTTCCAGTAACAGTTTCTAATATAGCAGGGTCAAGTTCTACTCTCAGATGTCTCTATGCTGTGCTCATGAGACTCAAGAGAAACATGTTTAAAAGCTGAGGTGATAAATGTGTAATACAAGGTATTCTTAAGACATAGGAGCTACTTGTCTAGAGTCCTTAAAGTTACCATCTTTTAATCCCAGTAATTTGTAAAACACTTTTAACATTCTTCAAATATAAAAGGCATACTATTGTAACCAATCTTAATCCTACCAAAAGACCTGCAAAAGCCCTTTCAAAATCCCTCCTTTTTTTAAATGTTTTTAAGTGTTACTAGGGATAGTAATTGAAGATGGAGGCTGATACTTGAATTGCATGTGAAAACAGGGAATGTATATTAGTCATCCTAATAGGCACCAACATGCTAATGGTATAATCTTTTTTTGCTTATGCTACATATTGGGAAGAGGAGAATTCTGTGGATAGATTTGAAGGAGGATGATGCTTGATACGGAGTTTTCATTGATTTTTTTATTATTTTAATACCATTTGGCAAATACATTTTGCCTTTCGTTTGTTTTAGTTGGCTTTCAGCCTATTTAAGGAGAAACTGGAAACATCTAAGAGCCAATCATATTTTTAAGGTAGACTTCTGAATTTATTTTCTAATGTGTGATTTATTTTTTTTTAAAACACTTCTAAAAAATATTTATTTTCAAATATCTCTCACCAGGGAGGAGAAAGGTATTTGTATTACTGCCCAAAGAAAATTTTAGAGGTCAGATTCTATTTGTACACTCCCTTTGGAACAAAAGGCACATGCTCTTTTTAAGATGTCAGACTCCAAAGGTTTAGAAAAGTTTGCATCATGCTGTCTTGTACATGAATGAGCTTGTATGGTCTTTCCTCACTGATACACAATGCAGTGCAAGGAGCATTTAAACCAGAAGGCTTTGCATATTATCAAGTCTTAATCTTTCTAAACAAACAATATTGATAAGAAATTATATATTTCGGTGGAGGCAGAGCCTTACTGGGAAGATTAACATTAGCTTTTTGCTTTACTTGTTTCCCTACGATGTTAGTCCAGAACTTGACATGTCTCTATTCCAAAGCAGCCAAGGATTTTTAAGTGCTGATACCATCAGTGAAAGAAGATGAAGATCCACAAAACTCTTGTGATGAAGCTTAGTAACGAGGTGGCAAAAGTTTAAAATTTAAACAGCTTGCTTGCTTTCTTTGATTTTCACATTAAATTATTTCCTTATCTGATTGAAAGTTATGTGTTGTGGTGGTGTCTGCTTCAATTTGTGCATCTTGAACATTAGATGCTAAATCTTTCTACATCAAAGGAAAAAAAACTCATGTATCTTCAAATTGATCTCTTACGTGTTTGGGTCTTTATAGCTGAATTGATCTGGAAAAATGTATTTTATCTTTACAGGCTGCAAAATTAGTGTCTAAGGTGTAGTGGTTACCAGCACGACACAGAAGGAAAAAGTGGAGACTTGTCTTAAATCTCTTACCTCTTCTGAAAATTTCAGTCATGGTGTTCTCATTGGTTTTTGTTTTGTTTGGGTTTTTCTACCATTTAGTTTCTACTGTGTGGTAAAAAAAATGGTTATACAAGTAGATATATACTTAATTTAGTAGTCTAGGGCAAGTAGTAGAACTCATCAAAAGAAGGACTTTTGTATCAGGTTTCCATCTGTGTAATAATTCTCCCTGATGTAAACCCTAATTTTGTGTAATTTTAACAAACAAATAGACTTGGGAGGTCTTTCCTAAAATTATCTCGAAGTCCTTTAATGACCTCTTGGTCTGTTAAGAGGAAGTCGTATTTTCAACCTACAGATTGACAATTACTATTGAAATAATAACTTTAATACCTAGAAATATGTTTATTGTTGGTCAATGTGAAGGATTTGTCAGTAATCTGAGTATATAGATATATAACTAGTTGCTTTTTCAAAGTGGACAATGCTCCTTATATAGGGTACCAAAAATCACTTTGATAATTATGTGTAGGATTGGCTTCTTCAGGAGAAGAGAGAAGAAATAATTTGTAATCCTTTTAAAATTATATGGATCATAGAATACCAGGCTGGAAGGGACCTCAAGGAACATCTGGTCCAACTTTTCTTGGCAAAAGCTTGGTCTAGACGAGATGGCCCAGCATCCTTTCCAGCCAAATCTTAAGTGTCCAGTGTTGGGGAATCCATGACTTCCCTGGGGACAACATTACAATGGCTTATTGTTCCAATTGTGAAAAACCTTCCTTTTGTGTCCACTCAGAATCTCCCCAGGAGCAACTTGTGCATAATATTTGAAGTCTTGCCTGTTTCTTTTAAAAATGGTGTCAAGTTGTAGAGCTAACACTGTCTGTCTGGGTGTTTCTGTCTGAGTGTTCGACTTTGCAGAATTACCTTTTGTTCAGTGGAGTCGTTGGCACATAGACAGAGCCCCAGAGAGTGATACTTTTCAGTGCCCGTTATTATTCAAATTGAGTTCAGGCCTGTGTCTCTCTATTGACCAGCAGTATGTGGAAATGCTTTTTCAAAGAGAAATATTATTCTGTTGTAGGAGCAAAGCATTTGAATGACAACTTTAAAAAAATAATAATCTTGTCATATCTCATACTGTATCCCTTGGTAGGCTTGACTTTTCAGCATGAGTAGCTTGCTTCAGTTCTCTGCACTAATCTCCTTAATCTCAACAGGACTATGCACAAGAAAAACAGATATTTATAGTAGCAGCTGTAAAGTGTGTATGACTTTTTGCCTTAAATTATAAAATCTATAATGGTGATTTAACTCCTGACTGAAGAAGAAAAGACTGAAGAAAAGGCTTTGCTCCCAAGTACAATGTTAGATGTAGTGTTACACGCTATATAGCAAAGTATGTGAGATGTTTAATAAGGTGTTTTTCATAAATGTACACACTCCCCCAAACAGTCAGAATTCAGCGTTTTCTTTCATAGAGATTAGGTGACACACCACAGTCTAAAAGAAGATGTTACCTGATCAAATTACTATGTTTAAAAATTCCTGTAGACATTTTGAACTCCCAACTTCTTCTAAAAATCAACCAATAAAATAAAAACAAGGGACATCAAACTGCCTCCGGGAGTGCATGTCTGTTTGTGTGACAGACTGCATACTTTGTAGACTAGGTTGTTGTTTGGGAGATGGCTATTCAAAATTGCCTGCAGTGCTTTTTGGTGTTTCATTCTTCGAGCTAGCGGAAAATACAAGAGCAGTGGTTTGTCTCACCTTCCTGCTTAAGCAGTTTTTTCTTACCTGTGTTTCCTTTCTCTTTGCAAATTACTGTACCACAAAAGGAAATGTGAAGCGAAATGTGTTATGATGACAGCTTTTTTTCAAGGACTGAATGGGACAAACCGAGTCTTTAAATGGGAGGCATATTTATAAGCTTAATTTTGAAGTGTTTTTTCTAATTTCATTCAAGTAATTAACATACATTATTATACATTTACGTTGTGTGTGTGTGTGTACATTTCAGTGGGTTGGACAATAAGGATGTTTAAGAATGATGTCTCAGTATAATTAGTAGAATTTTTCCATTGACATGTCATGTGGTATTTTGGAACTAGTTGTGTTACTTCTTCATCTACTGTTATTCAGAAAATACATTAACAGTAATTTTCTACTCATCATATTATGACAAAAAGTGTGCAAGAATTTAATCTCTGGATGTTTTTGCCAGCAGTTGTTTCTAAGTATTCCTAAATTAAATAGACTCATCAGGGCTGGACACTGTTGTGTGCTTGGTCACACAGTTCAGCAATTAAAGTGCTCAGGTTGTACACCTAACACATTTTCATTACTACTGATGGATTTTTTTATTTTTAGTGTATTGTTATTGCCAGACACTAGTAAAATTCATGTACTTCTGGCTTCAAATGCAAACAAAAGAGCAGAGAGCTTTAAGTTTTCTTTATGGCACTAAGTGTACTGTAATGTGTGGCAAGAAAAGAGTGAGTCTATCTGAAGTAAGATTGGTAACTTGATTTCTCTGGTTCACATTACACTGTGAAAAGAAGCTGTTCACCTCCCACTCTAAATCTTTTTCCTTTTACCAGCTGGAGAACATCAGAGTAAAGTGGACCCATCCCTTTTCTCAGTCCCTAGTGGTGTGATGATCCAGCATTTGTTTTTCATTCAGACCACATGTTGAATAAGTGAAAAAGAGGAAATACATGCTGGTCATAGGTCAGGTGCAACACAGAGTTTATACACATTTATTTTCTTTGTAGCATCTGCTATCTCGCATTTAAAGCAGTTGAATGTTGTTCTGCTTCCAGTTATTTTAGGGCAGGTTTTCTTAAATAGTGACATTTCAGGTTTTGGCATATCCTGCTGGCCAGACATTCAGCCTTCAGAGCTGTAGAAACAGCCTGATTGTGCAGATGATATCTCTGCAACAGGCTGGCTCTTCAGAGTTGAAACTCCCTCATGATCTGATAGGGTGGAAGCCTACTGTCTTTGTCTCTGGCCTCAAATAAAGAAGATTAAACCAAAGAAGAACCTGGAAAAGTTTTAGGGTGTTAGTGGGAGCTGGGGTTAAGAACTTCTCTGCTTATTACTAGTCAGACACAAAGGGGAGAACAAGGAGGAAAGAGCACAAATACACTGCAACCTACAAATGCAATTTTAATTTTTAAGCAGGTATAGACTATGAGCTAAAGCTTTCAGTTTTCTTGTAGTAAGTTACACATGCATTTAATTTGTACTCTACTAGAAGTACTGCAATGCTCATTGCTTACTGTTGAAGGAGAATCAGGAAAAGTGATATATCAATATCAGATTTATTTGTTTTCTTTATTACTCAAACACTTCTGGTAGTGTTTTTTATAGCTCTGAGTAAATTATGAACGATATCCTGTTGGTCATAAATTTAAAGGCAATAATTTCAAATTGTCTTAAATGTGCCAGCCAGCCAGCCAAGACTATGCATTTACAGCAGCTATTTTGCAGATTTATAACTAATAATTTTTTCTATAGTTTTTCTTATCACTACAACTTAAGTTCTGTTTTCTTCAACTTGCTGGCATTATAAAATATTTTGTGATTAGAAGTAATAGCTTACTATATGATAGATTAAATTTTACAAGATTCAAGTTACAGAAAAGGATTATCCCAAATAGGCATAAAGGGGGGTAGGAAAGGATTAAAAAGGAAAAAAAAAACATCTTCACATAAGAGTTATTAAGCATTGCACGAGCTTGCCAACAGAGGCTGTCCAGTCATTAAAGGTTTTTAAAACTTGACTGGACAAAGCCCTGAGCAACGTGATCTAACTTTGAAGTTTGCCCTGCTAACTGAGCTGGAGGTTGGACTAGATGACCTTTGGAGGGCTCTTGCAATCTAAATTTTTCTAAATTTAAACTACCAAAAATAAGTCTGAGCTGTACAAAGAATTAGATATATTAGAAGGGAAAAAAGTCCTCATGTCCTTTCTGTTCCTCAGAGTTATAAACAGGCCTTTTAAAATACAGAGCGAATGCAATGGGAACTGAGAGTCTTAGTATCAAGTGTCACACCAGAGACTTGAGTACACAGATTATGCACAAATATTTTAACAGATACTTTAAATGAACAGTGAGTAATTTTTGAATCTGATTTTTGTAATTATAATAATTTCAGCTTTTTTTTAGCTTGATGATCATGTCTTTAGTCTCATTTAATATGACAGCAAGTGGTTTATTTTTTTGTTTGTTTTGCTTTACTTTCTCCAACTTCTATTAGGAATAGGAGGCCTGCAAGATTTTGTGCTGAAGTCTGCAACCTTGTCAACATCACCAGCTTGTCCACCATTTACACCTCTCAATTTTGAGGCCACGCCAATCGTGCGGGTAGCTGTTGAACCAAAACATCCAAGTAAGTTTAAAGCAGAATGGGAATGCTAACACAAATTCAGTGTTGTAGCAATGCAGCTTCCCTGCCTTAGTGATTTGGCTAGTTCATCATGTATCCAGTGTATCAGAGACTGACTTAGTATAAAACAAATACATATGTCATGCTTTGTTGCCTTTGTAAACTGCTCTAGCAGGCTAGCTCACCTCTGGGTAGGTGAGGAGATGCAGAAGGCCTTGTACCTTCTGTGGTCAGGCTGAGCTCTTCCACAAGTAAGACTTAGGCAATGCTAAAGGTTCATTATACTAACCTTCACAGTAAAGGAATATACTCGAGTTTTTAGCTTCTGCTGATACTCTTTTATGCTGTATCACTAAGCTCCTGGTACAGGTTTGCGCTACTGCCCTTCTAATTGATCTCCCCTCCCTGTAACCATAGAGCAGTATACCTATGGCTGTATCAGTATTTCTGCCCAATTTCCATTTGTTGTTGTAGTCTTAGTATAACAAAGATAATTTGCTTTCTTTTCAGTGACAAAATACTCTAAAGCAGAATTACAGCACCTACTTGTCCTGTGTGTTTGTATAACAGATAATCATGCATTGTACAGCCTGCATTAGATAAACCAGTACTGAAAATATTGGAAATTACTTGTTCTACTGAGAATAGCATTAAGTTGAAAATGTTTAAGAAATGTAATTCTAGAACTACTGACCAATTTTTTGGTTACTTTCTTTTTTACCTTAAGAAAATGAGGCTGTATTTTTCTTACACCATTGCTTAATTTCTTTCCCCTCTGAATATATGGTTTGAACTAAATTCATTAAAATAACAGGTAGCTACACTTGAAAAAGTTTCCTGAAAATCACCTGCTGGTTGCAATAACAGGAAGACATCAAAATTTGGCCACTGCAGGCTCATCTTGAAATCACTTGTCTGTTGAGCTGGATATTGTCTTGTGGTGGCCCTGGGACATTATCACACAGAGATGCCTTGGATTTCCACAGCAAACCTGCTTCAAACTGCATCCTCTTATTTGGAAAAATGACTCAAATACAAATTATTTCCCTATATACTTCAGAAAATTACTGCATGTCTTCACATTCACGTCAAAATCTTTGTGTATGGTTACAGTAAGATTTAAAAGAAAAGGAAAATACCTCTCTCAGTGGGCTTAAATGCAGAAGACAAGGATGAAAGGCTGTGTACAGCTGCATTGGCCATGTGAACTAACAGTGGGTTTTTTCACTTTTTGTTTATTTTTATGTCTGGTTTTCAAGGGTACTTTTATATTACACCCTTACAAGCTTAGCGTTAAATATGCAGTATTGTATTTCTTTTACTAGTCTCCAAGAGAATGATGAGTTTAATGTGACTCTTCCTTCTCTTTATGAATATGCATTCCTAGAAAGCCTGTGGGTATTCTCTACCCAATATGTAAAATAAGAAAAATGCATCATAATTAATTATTTTCAATTGTATTAATTATGAAAGGCTGCTGACATGAGGTGCTTATCTAGCTTTGATATAATCTAGCCAAATTTGACTCGGCTGTGACTGTTCATTCTTCATTGATTTTATGATAAGTCTTTTAAACACCTTCATATTAGGGACAGTGGTGTTTCATTTTACTGAAAAGCTCTCACATTCCCAGTTTTTCCTCTTTTCAGGCTGTAATAGTGTTAAAGCTTTTCACTGATTGCCAGCTACCTTAAATCCTTCCTGTTCTTCATTCACTCTTATGCCTCCTAATTAATCCATGTGGCATCATTTATGGTTTTATTTTAGTAAAGTTAACATGTTATTTATGTCTTTGGAGCATTTTAAACATTAGCTGCTTACAGGTTGCTGCACTTAGCCATGAAAGCTTGCAAATACAATTATTTACTGAAAAATTACTTTAAACAGTTGTAATAAATAAGGAAAGTTGTATCTCTTGATAATTTGTGAAAATGAGGAGTGACTTTTTAGTAATCATTTCATATTGATAACATTGAGGTTTTTTATTGGTTGTGAGCTGTTTATGAGCTGTGTCTGTAATCAGTTGTCTATGGGAAGCAAGGTAACATAGTCATGAGATTAGTTTTACAGTAGGTTTAGTGTAACAAGCTATGTAAATCAAAAAGTGCATTCCATTCAACTGTGTACCATGGTTATGATTGTGTAATGGAAATTTTATCACCAGTACATAGATTCTTGGTGAAAAATTATGGGTATGGCTTACATCTTCAGTCACTGCTTTTAAACCATTCTGCTCTTTGTGACTCATATGCAGGAATTTGTCTACAGAAAGACCACAGAACTTAGCTGAGAGATTTTGAGTATTCCTAAAGTACTTACTTGTGTTTAGACTTCCATAAAAATGAGTGTTGCTATTTCACTTTTAAGTATATCCTATTTCAAGTATTCCTTCTTCAGTATTTCTTTGTTAATAATACTTTATTTTGCCAGGTGATATGCCTCAGCTGGTCAGAGGAATGAAGCTTTTAAACCAAGCTGATCCATGTGTCCAGGTTTTAATCCAAGAGACAGGAGAGCATGTGCTAGTGACAGCAGGAGAAGTTCATCTTCAGCGTTGCTTGGATGACCTGAAAGAAAGGTTAGAGGGGCAGGGAGGAAGAAATATTTTTACTTCAGTAGGTTTCTGTTGTTTTTCTTTCAGATGCATATCTTTGATTTATATTCTGGTAAAGTAGAAGCTTTATCTGCCAACAGATTTACCATCAGATCATAAACATACCTTTTTGTAGTTATAAAATTACCAGCACTTGGTGAGAAGCCACTAGCTCATCACTTTTATACATCTTATACACCTTTTGGGCACTTTCTAGAAATGATAAACTGCAGTGGGTTCAGAAGCCCAATTAAGAATGTAATGTACCATTTGTACAAAATAAAAACTGTGAGGGGAAACATTTCTGATTAATGAACTTTCAAAAGCTAGAAAACAAGAAGACCAAAATTGTATGTGTATGCTCTCTGTTCTTTGCCCTTCACATTGATTATTTTTTTTAATGTTAGTATCTTCTCTGACTCATGAGTGCTATTTTCTTCAAGTATGAAGGCATACGTTTAGTATCTTCTAACATTTCTTCAAATGCTGGAGCAATAGCTGTCTGACAGTCCTTTCTTATAACTTCATTTATTAAAAATTTTGTATACATCCATCCTTACGAATTTACTGTCATTTTCTTTCTAAATCAAAATGGAAACCTGTTGATGTATGATTGAATGCCTGTCTTACTGTGCCCATATTCATTCCAGTTAGTATTAGACAGCAAACTCTTCTTATGGTAGTTAGACTGAATAATTTGTAAAACTGGATGTATGTTTTAATGGTTACCCCTATTAAAACTTAGTGCAACATATTTTTACTGCTTTTAAAAACATGGTGTTTATTGATACATGTCACTTCAATGGAACATGTTAAATAGAGCGTAACTGGTTGTACCAGCTGCATAGCAAGGTGGATGAATGCCTTTATTATTGGCATTGGTCAAAATCTGTGGGGAGTAAAAAGCTATGTGATGGGGAAATGGTGTTATAGTGAGCTGCTGGTAGCAGTCTTTATATTTAGATTCCAGCCCTTTTATTTTGTAAACATAATTTTGGCTTTTTTCTGAGTTGTCATGCAATTTGGCTTCAGCTATAAGCTGTCAGGAGTGTCCATGTTGTGTTGTTTGCTTGTATCCCTCAAGAAAACATTCAGTGTGCCAAACCACCGAAGCATGTCAACCCATTGTGCTTTGTAGCATCATAAGCAGAAACACCTGAGGGCACAGGCTACCAGGGCTCCAGCCTTTGACCCACTTGGACTTGACATATGGCTTGTGATGCCTTTCTTCCTCCTTGTATACCATCTCTGAAAAGGAGTTGGGAACAAGTGTGTTTACTAGCTCACACTCTTTCTAGCCATCTCTGTGGATTTGGTATATCTTAGCTGATGTCCCTTACATACTAGCTCGTGGGACAAGAATGTTCCCTTCCTTTTGTCCCCATTTTGTCGAAGGAAAAGTTGAAGTCCCTGTCTTGCACTATTCCTCTTGGATTGCAGTTCTGACAGTAGGAAACTTGCTTCAGTTAACTACTAAAGTTTGAAGAGAAAAATTGCTTTCTGAAATGTTAGGTTTTCTAGCTCTTTATGTGTTTTTGTACAAATTTTTAAGTGTACACAGCTTGGAATGGCAATTTATGAACTAGGGATTCAGACAGTGTATATTGTGAGCTCTTAAAATGTGTCCCACAACATTTTCCACAAAAATACTGGGAAAGGTTATTAGAAGTGCATAAGCCACAGTTAAAGTAGTGGGAAAAGACTGATCTTAGCATCTTCTTAATTGTATCAACTGGGATTTGAAGTGTTGCCATTTTTTTGAGTAATTACAGAAACTGAGGAGGTTCTGCTAAGTCAAAACTACACTGAACTGACTTTGTTAAGATTTTAGTCAAACTTTTTCAAAGACAAATATTTAATTTTAGCTTCCCAGTGTGTATTTATGAAATTATGTTCCAAGTGATACTTATTGTCAGAGATCTGAAGAGACACAGAAATAAACAAAAGATCAGTCATCCCTGTTTATCTAGATGATTAACTGTGGATGTTCTGCCTAATTTCCCTAAATTTATTATTTTTTCTTCCTTATTAGCTCCTTTTGAAAAGAGTAATAAATTGGACCTTTTAACTTTGAACATTTTCTGTATTTTACAATAGAAATTTTTAAAACTCTTTGTTCAAAGAGCGTTGCAAATACTAAGCATGAGGGGATTAAATTACCCTGTTCAAAATAAGAAAGAGAATGAAGATGGTGGTGGTAGCGTGGGGTGGTTTTGTTTGTTAATTTAGTGTAATACAAGTGCATGAAAGACTGCAAAAAGCATAGACCTCCTGGGTTTGAGTCCCATGGAAATAAAATTACATTTGCTTTTTCTCTGCAATGTTTTTAAAGCTGCCAAAATTTATGAGAACTTAAGAAATTTGGTTAGTCCTTTTGTCATTTCAGGAACTTGCTCAGATCTTATGAGTGGTTAAAAACCATACACAGCTCTTGAGTTTTGCGCCTGTCAGATAAATACAATAAATCACTCTTCCTTTTTTCTTGCCATTACTCACATTTGATATGCCTAAATTGTTTCAAATTACTTTAAAGCATCACTTTCTATCATGAAACTGTTACAATAGTGGTTATCAGGCCAAAGGACAAAATTATTTCTGTTAACTTTAATGCTGGTTGCCTGAATAAAAGAATGCTGCACTTCCATTTCCTGCATAATAACCCTTGGCAGTTTTATTAATGCTCAGTTGCATGAAAAATCCAGACAATCCTAGTTTAAGGGGTTTTTTTCTTCGAGTTGCATTTTTTCTTGGAGTTCAGACTAATAGCTTCTAAAATAATCTGCTTTAGAGCAATTTTGGATGCAATAAATTATACCTTGTATGAAAGCTTAGTGCAAAGTTTAATGCATGTTTAATAAAGTTGCTTTGGAACTCCTAGGTCCACAGCAAGAAAGACAGAGCCTTTGGTTGTTTCTCAAGACTCATGACATAGCTGAAAACTGATGGGTTACTTTCTGCTGTGTTTGCTTGGATATCAGTTTCTAGATTTCAGGTGACAGTTATTGTTGCTGTTTTATTGCAGACAGCTATTCAGCTGCTATCTGTCAGCTGCAGGTATTACAAATCAGAGCTGAGGCTTGATGCAGAGTATTGGCTACTCTAAAAGAGATTACAGCCAAATATTTTAGCTTTAGAATGGGAGAGTGTTGAACTATGAGCGTTCCTGAATGCATTGTACTAGCCTCAAAGATGTCCATGCATTCATGTAAGCAATTTATCCTTTAAGTCATGCATACTGGAATATGATTTTCATTAATTTTAATTTTTAACTAATCTGTGGCAGCATGCAAATGTAACTGCATCTCCTTTACACAGATCAGTGACTTACCCAAAAATGAACTTTTTCTCTGTAGAATAAAATAGTTCTATATAAATGCAATTAGCAGGAATTTAGTATAAATAAAGGTAAATATCTGGGCGTAAATATTTTTATTTCCAAATAGCTTTTCTTCGCTGTGTAGGGTTATTTCCCAACCAAATGAAAAGAAAAATGAAAGCTTTTAAGAGTGAATCTTTCAACTCTTAACCCAAAATAATTCCTTGAAAAGTTACTATTATTCTTGCAAAGCAGATTAATAACTACTTAAGCAGGCTGAACTGTGTTGGTAAGCGTTGGGTTTTCTTCCTTTTAGTATTGAAAAAGACCAAAATCTTCACCTAGTGTCTCATGTTCTGTTTCACTTTATGCTTTCTCTGGTCCTTTAAAGGCAAAAACTGAATTTACCTTTTCTTAATTAGTCCAGAACTGAGATTCATTCACAGCATTTAAAATATGTTTGTTTTCTTGTCTTTTTTTCTTCCATTATCTTTGAGTATCTTCCGATATAAACTCTTCTAACTAACTGAAGAGTGTTTAATGATCTGGAATAATAGGGGTTTCTGATATAAAATGTTTTAATTTTTATTTGTAGTTAATGGTCAATTTATTTTAATTATGTCCCATAGTTTCTTTTGTTTATGTCTTTATTTTCTGTAAAGCTGTACTCCTGTAAGTAACTTTATTTAAAAAAGTATCACTTAATTTTCATTGAAGCAACCATATTATATAAAGCTACTTGAGATCTATAAGGGAGAGGGATTGTGTTTTGCTTTATAGCAGAGAAAAGACTGCTACTCAAGGACAGGTCTATACATGAAGCAAACGCCTGGTATAATTCTATATATGGGTGCTCTCTGAGCTCCCCTAGCTCAGAGAGAGTATTTGATCTGAACCCACAAATTTTGGAACCTTGTGGCTCTACGATCCTTTACAGGAGGCTCTTCAGTTTACCCAGTGGTTTGTCTTTTCAGAGCATCTCACTGTAAGAGCAGCTGTGTACTAGTTCAGAAAGGATGTCTGTCTTGCTCAGTATGATGTCTCCTGCACTGTGGCCTAGAGCAGATATTTGGGGAAGAGTAAAAGCAAAGTAACCATAATGCTTTCCTGGGTCTTATTCATTTTCAGTTCAGGTCCTGTTATGGTTTGGTTATGAGTTAATCCTGAGGAGCCTTCCCCCTTCCTCTCAACTTTGTAGAACTCTGTCGTACCCTAGAAGCATCTGAACCCTACGAATACTTTAATACCTTTGATCATCCTTATTCTCATTTTCTTCTATTGTATCTTGTTTGAAGGGAGAGAACAACAGCACATAGTTGCCAAGATCTGGGTGAACCAGTGATTTATGCAGAGGCACAGCAATGCTTTTATTTTTTTTTCAGTTCCTTTCCAAACCTTCCTGAACACATAAGAGGCAATGCTTCTTTTTTGAACTATATAACGCTTTTAAAAGGTTGAGATGAATTGCATTATCTAGTAATCTGTTTTGCAGTCAGTTTTGTTTGTGAACATAAGTAAGGCCATTGCCCTACCTCCTCAAATTTAAATTTTTTAAAAATTTTAAACTAATTTTTAAACTTTATGTTATAGGTTTGCAAAGGTACCGATTAGTGTATCAGCACCTATTATACCGTTCCGAGAGACGATAACAAGACCTCCAAAAGTTGATATGGTGAATGAAGAAATAGGAAAACAGCAGAAAGTTGCTGTCATACACCAAACAAAAGAGGACCAAAGCAAAATTCCTGAAGGAATTCAGGTTGATTCAGATGGGCTTGTTACAATATCTACTCCAAATAAACAAGCTACACTCAGCGTAAGAGCGGTGCCGCTTCCTGAGGAGGTAACTCGACTTCTTGAAGAAAACAATGACTTAATTCGAACAATGGAGCAACTCAACACATCTCTGAATGAAGATAAAAAAACTCATGAGATAAATCAGAAGACTCTAGATAGGATCAAGGAATTCAAAGAAAAGTTGGAACAAAACCTGCAGGGAAGAAAGTGGAGAAATGTTGTTGATCAAATTTGGTCATTTGGACCACGGAAGTGTGGGCCTAATATTTTGGTATATAATTTTGAGGGCTATAAAAGGTCTGTTTGGCAGTGCCTTGGGAATGCTGTGAAAGAAGTGAGTAAATACAGAGACTTTGACAACAGCATAGTAAGTGGATTTCAGCTGGCTACGCTTTCAGGTCCCATGTGTGAAGAACCCCTCATGGGTGTTTGTTTTACAGTAGAAAGATGGGAAATGAATAAAGTTGGAGACATGCTGTCAACTGGTGGTCAGGATTCAGGGAAGGTGATGCCACAGAACTTAAACAAAATGAAGATACTACAGTAACCAGTAGTTGCACTGATGAAGTTTGCGAAGCAAATGACCACCAGGAATGCAGTCAGAGTGTCCCAAAATCATCTGAGAAAATTTGTAAACACAAGGGAGAAATTCCGCTTGCAGATTGTTATGGTCCCTTCTCTGGACAGCTGATTGCCACCATGAAGGAAGCTTGTCGTTATGCTTTGCAAGCAAAACCACAGAGGCTTATGGCAGCGATGTACACATGTGAAATTATGGCTACTGCAGAAGTGTTAGGTAAGACAGACAAAATAAACCTGTGTCAAGAATTTGCTTTGAGTTCCAAGGTGAGATTTTTATAACTTAGACTGAATCAGAAAGTATATTATATTTATTAAAATGTGTCAGAAGTTTTTTATAGGTCTTCAGAAGATATGTGGAATGATTGTCTGATGTCTCTAGTATTTATACTATTGTGAATGAAAATTGAGCATTCTTGCTTATCTGAAACGTAGAAATAATGACACGTTTTTTGGAAGTGCAAATTACAAATATCAGTGTTGTGTCTCATAATTAAGCATCAGTGCCATGAAAAGATGAGGAATCCTATTAAGTTTGTAAAATGAGTGCAGAATCTGTTCATGCCATTTGAAGATGCTTTAAGTTAATAAAGCAATCAATATAGCAGTAAAATCTGGAAAATATATTAAATTATTTTTACAGTCCAATTGGTAGATTATTTTTGGTAGTATCTGTGTCCTTATAGTATGCAAGTTGCTCACTTTGCAAACCCTGTGTATATCAGATTTATGTCACATAAATTTGTGTCACACAAATTTGTGTCTCACATTAAACTTGTTCTTATGAGCTACTTACAAGACCTTAACTTACCGTAATATTTGCTTTCCATAGGAGTTGCTTGCATGCTGAATCTGATCCAATCTGATCCTAAGATTTTCTTTAAAACTCACTTTATTGACCCACACCAAGTCATGTCGAGCTCCTCATCCACCAACACCCCCAAGTCCTTCTCAGGGTTGCTCTAGATCCATTCTCCTCCCGGTCTCTAGTTGTTTTTGGGATTGCCCTGATCCATGTGCAGGACCTTGAGCTTGGCCGTGTAGAACTTCATGTGGTTCACATGGGCCCATCTCTCAAGCCTGTCAAGGTCCCTCTGGGCGGTATTCCTTCCCTGCAGCATGTTGACTGCACCACACAGTTTGGTGTCATCAGCAAACTTGCTGAGGGTGTGCTCAGTCTCACTGCTTGTATTGCTGACAAATATACTAAACAGTGCTGGCTCCAATACTGACCCCTGAGGAACACTACTTGTCACTGGTCTCCACTTGGACATTGAGCCATTGACTGCAACTCTTTGAGTATGAACATCCAATCAATTCCTTATCCAACATTTTTTATAGTGATATAATTAACATTCATTGGCTCATCAGTTGTGTCGTAAACCCAAATGACAACATGGCTTTTTAATGCTTTTTTGTTTGATTTAATGAGCGTAATTTAGGTCTCAGAGATGCAAGCAAATTATTCCAGTCTAATGAATGTGAGTTGTGTGGTGATAACCATGGATTTAGACTTACTTCATTACAAATTCATGTGTTTAGGTTTTATTACAGAAGTTTAAGCTAATAAATTGCATTCTTATTAGGGGAAGTGAAGAGTATGCATGCTATCCAGTAAGACTTGGCAGTTGGCATGGTAAACTAGCTTCTGTAACTAGTTCTTTCAGTTGGTTTTCCATATATTGATAGCTACTTTAGCGTAATATCTCCTCACAGTATTTGTTTTTTCTAAGATGTTAGTTTTTGAGGAAGCTGCTTCTGTGTTTATTGTCTTAGTATATGAAGCTTTTTCTATCAGACTTTTCTGACAAGGAAAATAAGCTGAACTGGAGCTGAAGAGCAGGGAGAGAGGAACACAGAAATGTGTTGCAAGCTTATATGTGTCCAGTGTAACAGGCCTTTGGTTTAAACTTGGGTCCTATATACATCCAGTGTTTCCCAGTAGGATACACATTTAGCATCTCATTCCCAGTTAGCTCACTGTAGCAATCCATTTTTACACACTTCTGCTTTATGTAAGTTCTGTGTAAACTCCCAAAAGCTGAAGAATGTTCTGAACTAGTATTGAGCATTTAATTATCATTAGCTTTTGCCTGTTGACATTCCTACCTTTTGAGTTCTTCTTCCCTTCGCTCTTTTGTGTTCTGGAGCCTGAAAGGCTGATGGGAAAGGACTTTACCACAATGTTGTAGCCTTTACTTTTGACTTTTGATATTTTTTTAAAATAACATTATTAAAATTTTTAATCACAGTGTTTGGGGTGGGGGACAGATCATGTTAATTTCCCTGCCTCAGTTGCATAAATGAAAACACGCAGAATCCAAAACAGAAGATCAGCTCCCTCCTTCCCAGTTTGCTAAGTTAATGGTGACCTCTAGGCTCTTGCAAATGCTGAACCTGTTGTCCTTCCATGGTGTTTTTTTCAGTGTGAAGCTTAATTTATTATAGTGTGCAGGGAATACCAAAACTGTTTTGTGTTGTCACTTGACATACTGAAATATCCTTCATTAAAGAGGTGATACTTATGACGGTGGACTTAATAAGTGAGTCTCTTGTGCAGACTTCCTGTGTATGTTGCATTTGAAGTGGGATCATATTTTCAAAATAACTTTTAATTATTTTGAATAGGAAGATCTTACAGTATTTCTCGATGATTGATGCTGCTAAAACTGTTCAACAAATTACCGTAGAGTTAGAGCCAGTATTTCTTCAGTATGCTGCAGGCTGCCCGTGGTGCTAAAACTGAAGACCTTATGTAGCTTCTTTGTCATAGCATTAACTGAGACAATACTCCAGTTGATTGAAATACATGTAACGAGAAACCATTTAGTAAACTATAAATTGTCTTCTGGCTTTTATATTTTCAAAGAATAATAGTCAGTGAATTATGGCCATAAAATATGTAAAAAAGTGCTTTGTGATAAATGCTACCTTACCTCATTAATACGTGTGCAAAGTTTTCTAAGTCCTACTTAAAACAATTAGTAAAATAAATATCTTTAATTATAACATTAAAAACATATAAAGTGATTTTGAACTTACTTGCTTTAACAAATGGTTTTAATATGTACTGTGTGGTGCATACACAGTGTACGCACCGCGACCGTGATGTGCAATGTATATGTTTTAGCCTGCATTTTAAAGCAGTTACTGAATTGTGAGCTGTGCTGTGATATCACCCTTTCATATCTGAGAATTTTATGGATTCATTGAAATTTCCACAGACCTGGAATTGCTTAGTTATGTTAACAGAGGCATGGCAAACTCAGTGACTTATCTTCAGATTACTTAATCCTTTTGTGATTTTTAAATACTGTCTTAATTATTTCCCCAATTTCTTCATGAGCAATAAGAAGATTATTGTGCATAGTAAAGGTGAAGTTCAGCCAGAGGAAGACAGAGGAGGTCCTGATAAGGTCATGAGCAGATCAAACTATCAGTGATGGTAGAAAGAACATTTTATTAAAGCACTATAAGCTCTGAAATGATTGGTGCAGAACTGATGCTTCATTATCTGCATCTGGCAGGAAGATTTAAGTGTACAACTGCGTGCTTGTGCTGAATCTCCTGAACAAGGAACCGAACTTGTATTTAAAAAACAGAGGCAAATAAACCCACTCCAACATTTCCTCTAGTATCTCACAAAAGCTTTACACTATATACACAGATCAATCTATGTGGCTATGGTATTTAATGGTATCTTTCGGTCAGGTCAGAATAGGCGGCATGTAGAATGAAGTAATGTATATTTCTAATTATTTCCAATAAGAGTCAGTTTTGCCCAGCTGTTTTAGCAGCTGTTTGCATTCTGTAGCAGTATGCATTCAGGTTTTTTTCACTTGAACATAAAATATTTCAACCTTTTAGAAATTGATATAAGCTTGTTCTTCACTACAAGGTACTTTTAATTTCTGCATCTAATACTTAGTAACTCTTCACATTTGTAAACAAAGACATTCCTAAAACATTTTTTCAGGGCACAGGTTTTCTTTTGTTTTAAGTATGTATTGATCAGCACAAATGCATTTGCTAGTTCTTGTCTGTAGAATAGTTAGCCTGTAAGTTTGCAAAAACATTTAAAAAAAGTAGCCTAATGCCTATAGTAAAACCGAAAATGGATGTTTTCACAGCTGCTGTTGTGATATATACACTGTATTTCAATGGATTGAACATCAATTTGGGAAAGAAAAATAAAAGTTATCCATGACTACCTTAAGGCTGAATTACTTTAAAAACTAATTGGACACATAAAACATAATAAATATGTATTATTTCAAATAAAGAAATTTTCTGTGATTAGAAAGAATAGCAGAGCAGCATTTGGGACAAGTACCGGGGTGATCCAAACAAACTTCTAAAGGCAGCTAAGATATGATTCCTGAAACACAGTAGTATTTCTTAGTAACATTTCTCAAATATTTGGTTTTAAGAAATAAAGCAAGTTAGGCTCATACAAGAATTTTAGCTAAAGAAATTACGCTCTTTACTTAATGCTGAAGATTCCTAAATGAATAATTATGTATTTCTCTTCATGACACAGGATATAAGTTTATTGGTAAGCTCATCAGAATTATGTCTTTGCAGGTCGTGTGTATGCGGTCTTGTCCAAAAGAGAAGGCAGAGTGTTACAAGAGGAGATGAAAGAGGGAACGGATGTGTTTATTATTAAGGCAGTCCTGCCAGTAGCAGAGAGCTTTGGTTTTGCTGATGAAATCAGGAAGAGGACTAGTGGCCTGGCCAGTCCGCAGCTGGTGTTCAGCCACTGGGAGGTAAAAATATCTCTTTACTCCATCTGTTTTGGTGATCTATTTCCTGTAGATGTGGCAGACTGGGATAACAAGCGGAAAAGGTTAAGTTTTGGTCAAGATATTTGATTAATTCCTTTTGAAATGAAGAGGGGGTAAAAAGTAGCTTTATATTCGTCTTACTTGCTTTTATAGATGTGCTGTTCAGAAATGTCTTTATGTTTTGTTAGATGGAATGCTTTTCACTTGGTAAGAAAGTAAGGCCTTCACAAATGAACCTGATTCTTCATAAATGTGTTTTTCCTGAATTTTATGTGCCTTTCAAAATTAATTTTCTGGTAAAATTTTTGGGGAAGTAGAAAGAGAAAAAAATTAATAGAAAATATAGAAACATGTTATGGAAATAGAAGTTAAGCTTTATGGGGTTCACAGACACCTCTGGGTTCTTGTTTTTTTTCCTTGTATGTTGCAAGTATATTTTCATACTTAAAGGCAAAGGAATAGATTTCATTCTTTCACAGTTAAGTCTGGTGATAGTAAGTGGAGGTGTTGTCAGAATCATTTCAGTTGGTCATCTTTGTCACTTAAACAAATGAAGAGGTGACAATGAAGGTGTCATCAACTGAGATTGGACTGTGTGTTGTTTCTGTGACAGTAGATACTCAAGGAGAGATACAAAAAGCTGTAAATCAGCGTTCCTGGTTCAAGTCAAACCTGTATCATAGAGCTCCTTGGAAAACGCCACTGAAGGAGGTAAAAATGAGTTCAAGGGCAAGAGTCAGTAGGTAAAAATGTTTCACAGTAAAATAGCTGAAGTCTAGGGTTTTCTGTTTGGTTTTGGGTTGGTTTTGTTTTGTTTTTCAGTCAGGTATTTCTTTATTTGGTGTTAGGACCATAGAAACTTATAAATGGATTATAAAGTCCTTTTTTGTGTCATTGGTTTTGTTTCATCTTCTGATTTATTTTGTGACCTCCAGTGTCAGATCTCTGAGTATAAACAGCTATGGATTTTTGAGGTCAGTAATACTGTAATAGTCTGTGCAGTTGCCAGCTATGATCCATTTACCACTGTTTATTTCCTAAGTATGAGCTGTCTTTTCACGTGGTGTGAATTCTTCCTCATTTCCTGTAGTGAAATTGTCCTAACAGTAGTACTTGGTAAATACTTCCCTAGTAATCTTTCTTAGTAATTCTAAGAGCTGCAGTAATTTTATGTGGATGCTAATGGAAAAGAAGGATTCTGCAAAATAGACAAGTCATGTGCTGTCAAAAGATTTGGGAATCCTTGGAACAGTACACTTGGAAAAGTACTACCACCTGGCAAATTTGTTGGTGGGGAGGGATAGGGATGGGCTGTTCTGTCACATTGAAAGTCACGCTCACATATTTTTGTGACAAAATAAGTCTTTTACTAAATTACTAGCAATGTTGGCTCTGTGCAGTGATAGCAGAGGGAGTGCATGCTACTCTCACATCATCAGCAAATTGCTAAATAAATACCATTTTCAGAATCCCTAGTGGTGGTATGACAGAAGCCAGAAAAAATGGGTTTGTGTCTCAGATCACATGAGTAACTTGTAGAGCTATTCTGTTTCTTTTTCTCTCTGCAAGTATACACATGATAAACACCAGCGATTTATTTGAATCCAAATTATTCGACCTATCATTGTGCAAGATAATCTGATCTGAACTCTGTGGATTTTTATACTACTTTTTCCTTAGTGCTAAGAATGGAAAGGGAGTGCAGTAGCTACTTGGTTCCTATGTTACCAAATATGTGGTAGTTGTGGTAATTGCATACTATCAAAACCCTTCCATGCCATGCTGAACTAATTCTGTGTTACTGGTGATTTTCAGTGTGCTCAGCTCATTAGCTGAGTTCCTGGGAGACGTATTTCTCTATGTAGATTCCTTCTAATGCGTTATCCCTGTTTTGCAGACAGTGAAATAGAGGCATTTCAGTATTTTTAAACTTTTAAACACTTAATTTCATGGAAAGCATATGCATAAAGTAAATTTAAAGAAATGAGGTTTGAATTAATTCTTTTTATTATTCTTATATTTCATTAATATGATTTGTAGACTATAAACACGGGAAGGTCAGTGATAAAGCCTACATTTAAATGAAGCCATTTTGGTCTCTGTGGAAATGAAATTACCATTTTTTTCCTTCAGTTAATGAATGTATTTTGTGTAGTTCAAATTGCTCCTGCCCCAGGGGATGAAGCAATACACATACTGAGGTCTATCTTGTCAGATACTCCTTTTTTATTAATTTCTTGTGTCATGCTTATACAATTAATTCCTGCCTGTAAAGGACAACACCAAATAACCATTAATGGAGCTTTCAGTTTGGTCCAGTTTAAAGAAGTTAATTTTAAAAGTTTGTCAAGTGTTATTCTTTATGATACCCCTAAACAAATACTGAGTGCATAGGGTTTACTTGGCTATGTTTTCTTAGATTTCAGTATAAACTTTCTTCTGAATTCTTAGCTTAATATATATTAACTTTGGGATAATTACGATCTCCTTGTATTTTTTTAAATGCACTTTCAATTAGCATATGTTTTTGCCTGAGCCTGTTTCCTTTGTTCTCTCCTGATTCTTTGCAGTTACATCTTTTCATTCAGTCATTTTATCTTAATCATAAGGTTCTCTGAACAAGAAGATATTTGTGATTGCACAATGTTTAGAATAATGGAGCTTTAATCCCATTTGGGAAATCTGTGTTATAGTAAGAAAAAAAAAAAAGCCTGTGGCTCTATTCAGATGCTGATTGAAATCTCAACAAGTGCAGAAATTGTCAAAGACATCTACTAGTTGTAAAGTTGTGAAATGTATAGTATTCCAGTTAACTCACATCTTCTAAATTGCATGATTGGCTACTAGGCATGCTTATTTTGGGAGGGGCATGGGCAAACTCTAAACACATGTTTAATCCAAATTCTTTTTCAGTATCCCTTCTAAGTAGAATAATGTTGAGAGCGTGCTTTAGGGCCCTGGAGGAAGGCAAGAGAAAGGACTCCATATATTAAGTGGTAAAAATATGAAGCATTCTGAATATGGAAGTGATTCCCTTTTGAATTCCAAGTCATTTTACATCCCAGAATACAAAGGCTTAATATAGAAGCTGCTGGATGAGATTTAGGCCTGCATTAAGCAGACTAAGGTAATCAGAGGCACTAAACCTGTGAGTCTATACTAGGTTTGAAATGTAACTTAATATACATCATTGTGCCAGTGACGGTTTAGGCACATAAATGAATTTTAGGAGCAACCTGGAACCTTTCAAATATGAAAAGCTCATTTTATTGGCCAGGACTTCTGAAGCTAATTAAAATATTACATAGAAGTCATAGTGATGTGGCTTTAATTTTCCCTCTCAATACATATTTCTTAAGTAATAGGAAGAAATGCAGCAGTAAACCAGACATCTTTTTTCTTTCCAATTCCTGAACTCATGTTTGTAGCTACTGATTGAGACGCAAACAAGGATGATGCTTTTGAGCCAAAATGAACTTGTGTGTGTTTATTTTATAATTAAATATGTAAATGTTCCTTATTACAATATTTATTGGAAGATGAGTTCTCATATCTTACTTCAGGCATTTTAAAGCCTTGGTTGTCTCCTTTATATACTGTAAATGGGATCTCTGAGTTATGAAATACTTTTGAATCCTGGTTCTACTTGTAGGGAATCTGCACTCCTAATATATCTCTGTAGGTTAAAGCTCTAAAGTTTAACTTAAAGTTACCCTGTATCACCTTAAGCCTCCTGGCTCTGGAAGAAAATTAAAACTTATTAATATGATACTGTTTTTGAAGCTTTTGCAAGATAGCTTTGGATACAAAATAAATGAGCTTTTCTGTTGGCTTTATCATGTCCATCTTTCCTGCTTGCTCTTTTTTCTCCAACTGTATTTTAGCTAAACCTTGTAATTTATAATCAAGACCTATTGAGAGAAAAAGAGAAAATCCTTCTAAGGAATACATATAGAAACAAAACCAGGAGAGTTTTCTCAAGTTAGTTATGAAGACAGCATGTTTTTATGCTTCATATTAAATGCCTGTATAAAACAAGATATAATAATCTTGAGAAGCTGATATGTTGTGCTTATTTGTCTGATGCATAAGTTGATCAGTAGTGATGCCAAACAGAAACATTCTGTGAAGCCAAGATTTGACTGCAAGGTAGTCAAGCAATTGGTTAAAAGGGAGGCTGAACATTAGTTGGGTTTTTTTTTTCTTTCAGGATGTGATATAGAGATTAGCTATTTATAAAATAAGCAAGCTGGTACACAAAGTATTTGGTACAATGTGAAAGTTCTTGTTTTAACAAAATGTGACTTTTTTTTTTTTTTGGAGAACATTTATGTGTAGGTGCTTCTGTAAAATTCTTACCATATTGTAGATATTTCTCCTCCTACCCTCTGCTGTTGAATCCTCATCCCTGGCATGGTGTTTTGTGGAAGCATCTCAGGTGCTCAGCACTTCCCACAGTCACTCAGTACTCCTAGGCAGGACATGAGGTGATAGCTGCTTTCCGCTGTGGTGGAGGGGGTGTGGCAAAATGACAAAGCTGATTCTGCAGAGGGAACATATTCTTCCTCTCTGAATAAGAAGCATTTTGGGCCTGAAAAGGCAGAGGAATAATATATTAATTAAATAAAGGGCTTTTCACTGAATAAAACCAGGAAGACACCCCCCACCCATAGTTGGTTAAACAACAACCAAGAAAAGACACAAACTTGTAGAATCTTTCCTTGAGATTTTCAGTTCTGGTTTCTTTCAAGGACAGGCTGAGATCCTGGCTGCTTTGAAAGCAGAGTGGCAAAATTAGTAATAAGTTTTTATCTATTCCTCAGTTGTATAATACTGAGTGAGAGTACTTTGACACTGTAGTTCGGAAATCACTTCAAAAAGGGTATTCACACTGCTCTGCATAGCAGGTTATGGCAGCTCCTAGTCATATGCTAGCATCACACCGTTTTACTTGGGTTGATTGATAGAAAGCAACTGTGGATGTGGAGACTGTTTTTAAAGTTGCCAAAGGTTATCTTGCAATGCCACTCTAGAATCCTTATTTTCTTTCACATGGAAGTAAGGAATGACTTGGAATAGTACCTGTCCATACAGCACGGTATGTGTTAGGCAGTAGTGCACTGCCACGCTGCCAGCATTGCTTTCCTAGCTCTGTAGCTGCTTGGGTCCAGTACAGGAATTAGCCAGTCACTCTGGGGTACCCCTGCATTACAGTGTGTGTGATACCAAGGAAGGGCTGGCTTACTGATCTAATGGGTCTTTCTGCGTCTGAGGTCACAGGAGGAGCATAGCCAAGAAGTTAGCCTCTATGCACTTCTGAGATGGTCATCTCCTCCCTACTCGTGTTCCACATACCACCAATGTAAACAGCACTGTTCATAGCCTTTCAGACCTCACTCTTAGTGGGCATGCTTACTGGTGTTCTGTGTTCTGAAAGCACACTGCCACCAATATCCAAATGATCTTAGGCCATTTGATTAGGTACAGTGTAAGAGCACTTTTATAGCATTACCCAGAAAATTAGAGAAACCCCAGCAGATAACAGTTTTTCAAGGTCACAATTCACATAAACTTCTGCAAAGATCTGTGATTTTACCTGAAAGGTGGAGGTAATTTCTGTTTGACAGGGTGGTTTCACACATCTAAGACCTGCATATCAGCTGTACCCTTTTAGTAATGACATAGTCTATGTAATGACTTAAGTGATGGACACCATTTTAACTGTGAATATTTTTAAAGTGTCTTCCTAGCATCAAGTTTTCCAAGGTAGAAAAGGTTCTGATTTGCTGAAGCCTGTATCATCTTTGAAATTGTGCATAAAAGTCCTTTTGATTTTTTTTTTCTTTTTTTTTTTAAATAGCTTCTGGCATAATTTTTTTCCTGACATGCTGAGGGCTGCTTGTGGTAGTGCCCGATCACACTGAATTTTGCAGTTCTTGGGATTTCTTACTAAGCAGTTCACAAAGGCCATAATGTTGCTTGCTGGTTTGAAATCTTCATTGGACAGTGTAAGACTGCTCTTTCTATTCGTGGTCCAACTAAAGCATTTTCACACTGATGATATTTGGCTCAAAAGAAGTTTTCTGTCCTAGCGGTTAGGACCGTTAGGGGAAATACTACTAGGAACATGGCTGTGTTCCCAGATCTGCCTGACCTTTTGGATGAACTAGGCAGATCCCTTCTGTTTGCTTTTGATGCTTCTCTCAACCTTGTTTTGCATAATTAGGCTGCCTTAGGCAGAGACTGTTTCATACCATCATTTTGTGAAATAACTAGACAATAAGACCCAGATCGCTGTTGGAGCCATCTGGGTGCCACTGAAATGCAAATAATAAATCATCCTCAAATTAAGGCTTAAAATTCCAAGTCCCCTTGAATTGGAAGTGATCTGTTCAAACTCAAATCTTACTGAAAAGTTTTATTAGCTTACATAATCATTGCAGAATTTAGTGGGTGCTCTATTGTCTTTCAGTATTAGAGTAGTATGCTCCTGGTATTTGTATTTTTATGGATTAATTATTACAGGTGTTCAGATTAGGTCTCTGATAAAGGTATAGGTTTTTATTGCTTGAATAATTAATGTGTAGGTTAGGCTAAAAGAAAATGACAGCTGTTTTGCCTGTGCTGCTCTGGATGCTGTTACTAAACAAGTCTTATGAGACTTCATTGTTTGGGTGTGTTGGTTTGAATAGTTGTGATATTTAATGAAACATCTTGCATTAGATGATTTCTTTTTCTCAAGATTACCCCTGCATTTGCAGTACTTGAAGTAATCTATTCACTTCTGTTGAAATACCTAATCCCAGATGACTTCATTATCAAGTGTTTTATTTATACCTAGAGTGGGCTCCTAGTTCTGCAGTGAGCTGTGAAACACTCTCTTCAGTATGTATTTGGGTTTTTTCTTTGCTTTTAAGTGTAATGGACTTATAGTGTTTTCCTTATAGTCGTGCCTGAAACAAATTATATCACCCAAGACTTTCACTGATCTATAATGTAGATCAATGAAGATATTCTTAAGCAATACTATTAAGGAACATTTCTGTCACTTAAGAATTGCATTTGCAAGAACAGGTTTAAGAATCCTATCAGCTGCTGCGCACTAATTCATTTTCCTCTGTTGTATTTTGTATGGCTGTGTTTAGGGAAGCTACTTGTTCTCTAACAGCAATTGGTGCTAGTCCAACAAGCCACTAGACAGACCTTGATTTGTAAGTCACTTTTTCAAAGGAATTGTTTTCAGAAGAGCCTTGCAGATGCAGTGTGGAAATACTTGGTTGTGTTAACTAGGAGGCAGGAGCTGTCTGGCTGCTTTGGTGTGCACACTTTGGAGGAGTTGCCATGTGTTTGTTCTGGGCTGTTTGCAGCTAAGGCTGCTGTTGTGCCCATCAGATTATTCTGGTGTTGAATTAAACATAAACATAGGCCAGTGGCTAGTTTATGCTGTTATAAAGAATTACTAAGTTCCTTAAGAAAAGATACACTTAATTTTCTACTTACCAAATTACACACAGTGTGGAGGCATTTTACCATAATGCTAATGATACCATCGGGTCCCTGGGTTTACAATGTCTTTCTCCTGATATTGTCTCCTCTTGGCATCTTTTGTCTGTCATACTTAGGGTGTAGACAATTTGGTCGTGATAGGTTTTGTGTCATCCCTGCTCAGTATTTTCCAGGCACACATGGCACGCAGGCAGAATGAGGGAAAGGCAGACTTAAGACCTTTGGTAGGTTAACAGAATTTCTTGAGTCACTTCAAGATTTATTTTTTTTTTCAGCTGTGAAAGGCGTGTTGTCTTGAATTTCCAGTTCTGTTTGTTTGAAGCTGTTGTTTACCAGTGCATCTTTTTGAAAACACAGTCAAGATGCTGTCACATTTCTGGTTTTAAAATGAATCTTGGGCTATATGTTTCAGTTTTGTACTGAAAAATTATTATGTAGAAGCATCTAAATAATTTTAAATTAAAAGGGACATTCAATATTATTTATTTTGTTTGTGGGTGTCTCTTCAGCTTTGATTCTGTGGATCTTCCAGGATCTGCAGTAAATGCCCTCTGTTAAATACCTACATCATATTCAAGATGGATTGGTCCATTTAGAATCTAATTAATCATTTAGGACTTTGTCCAGACAAATCCTCAATTTCTGTCACAGATTCCAGAGTCATCCCTGTGTGGTTCCCATGAATACAAACAATAGCTCAGGGGCTAAAAAGCTTCTCAGCTCTCATTCCAGGAACCCAGACCCACCATTCTGACAGCTACTATTGTAAGCAAATAGATGACAATGCTTTGGGAGCATTATATGGAAACTTTTTTCCCCCCTTTTGCTTGCTTGCACTGTATTAACAGAGTGTGGGGAATGATGGATGCCACCTGCTCTATGCATTTGCTTTGGTTCATCAATGTGATGTGAATAGAAGACAGACAGTATAGTGTGGGCCTCACTTTCTCTTGCAGAATGAGAACTTTTTTTTAAAAAAAACACAACTTGCTATTTTTTTATCACTGTGTCAGTAACACCTCTGTGCAGTTATCTTAGGGTTACTTCAACATGGCTTCTTAAAGGAAGTACGCAGCAATGCCCAGAGTTTCAGCTGACTCAGTAGATCTGGCTCCCTCTTTCTTATTACTTACCATGGTGTGGTAATACAAATGGTGTGTTTTAATTAACCTCATCTTTTTTTAATGTGTCTGCACCATAACTTGCTCTAGAACCAGTCTGTAGGGCCTGAACTGTTTAGACAAGTTGAGAAGCAAAGCTAGCTCCTGAGGTGACTTTTTAAACCTAATTTATGTCTCTTTAAGGTGCTGTTCTGCATCATCTAGCAGTGCAAAGTTCACTCAGGATTCTGTAGCCCTGTGCTGCAGTAAGTTTGCAAGTTTATACTTGCTGTCTACTAAATCCTAAAGAGTACATGCAAAATATAAAATAGTACATGCATGTGAGCCTACTGTTAGGACAGCTTTCCTGAAGGACGGAGATACTTGTTGAAGGCATGTAGGATTATCATCAGTGTAAGAAGAATCCAGTGCAAAACTTGAGTTAACATTAGTAGAACAATTATTTCATACATTATTGAAAGCCAGTCTGTCAAACTTGGGAATTTTCTTAAGTATCCATCAGTCAGTATCTAAATATTTACAGATAGATTAGATCTCTGAGTTCAATTTGCTATACCTTTGGACTCCTCTGCTGTGTTCATTCTTCAAGAACCATTGTTTCACTCTTTCTCTCTGGGCATGACATCTGGGTGTTAGATTTGTTGCTCATGTAAAAAAAAATAAATAAATACAAACCTTCATTGAAGAGGATAGTAACAGCCTTGTAAGTTACAGTTTGTAGCTGTATGACCTCCCTCAGTAGTACAGTCTGGAGCAAGTCCACTGAGTGTGAATCACATTTTTTTATTTAAGTGTTCTGGGACTTTGAAATTTTCATTTGTTCAGGTCTTCAGTCAGGTCATAAATGAGAAAGTCCTTGGTGCTTTTCTATCATTAAGATGTTCAGTGTGAACATCACTACAACTTCATCAAGTCAACGTGCTGTTTTTGCCCAAAAGGTGGAAAAACACCAGTAGACTTCACTGACCCTTTATTTCTAATGCATAAAATAATGGTCAAACTGGCAAACTCCCCAAGAATTTGGGACCATTCATTTTTTATTGGTGTAAGCTGTCAAGTAATCCCTTTTAAGTTTCTAGGTTATAAGGCCCTGTATAAGACATCAGAATGGGCAGATTCTTTCATGGTTAGACAGTCCTCACTTTTATGTTAAAAATAAATGTAGAAACATTTGGAAAGTTAAGGTTCATAGTGTTTATTTCTGAGCTGTGCTTACTTTTGATTTTCAGCCAGACAACCCTATGCATAGTCGTTTTCCACCTAAATGATTGAGATTTGATGCCACTTTCAGCACAAGTTACATTTCATTAATTTACTGAACTGTAACAAAGTAAAACTAGTTGTGCTAGTTTAGGGGCTTAACATACTGTTTTTGCAGGTTTTAACCTGCAATGCTCTCTGATACAAAATAGCCATCCTCTGCCAGAGTTATTTTCCTAACTCCCCATAAAAGTATGATTTGTTTGACTCTGTTAGGTGTTATTTAAGAGGAGGTATTGAATTAGGATGCAATGTGTAAATCAAGCTTTAAGAAATTTTACTTAGTATGAAATATTGTATAGCAATTAAAAGTTTGTCCTAAGTAGTTTATAACACTATAAAAGGTTTATAATGCTAAGCTGAAATTGGTAGTTTAGAGGTTTGTTCCCTCCTGTCAATGTTAGTGCTAATATTACATATTTCAGGAATTATTATAGAGTGATTTCTTCAATTATTTTCATAGCTATTACCATTCTTACAGTAACTACAGCACTCCTTTTTCCACGAGGATTTTGTTTAAGAAATGGATACAGAATTACCTTTTTTAAATAAAAATATATTACCTGTAACTACATCTTGTGAGGAAATCCACAATCGTTTCAGTGAAATATTTACTTTTGAAATTCACAACAGAACCTGGGTAACATAATATGGTAATTTTTTCCCTTCCTAATGCTCATGTTTAGCATTCATGGAAGGTGATCTTGTTATTTTTTGAGTTCCTTAATAGTCATTGATGACAGCATTTTTTACTCTGTTTTGTGGTTAATTGTTCACTAATGGGAAGGAAAGTTAAATCTTGAGACTGTCTTGGTCACCTAGATGTCAATTCACTAGGGAACATTTCCCAGGTTTGATTAAACATATGTATTGTATGAGCTTAAGACTTGATGATCACTTTTAATTATTTAGGAGTCATTTTGTGTGCCTGCAACAGTTCAGCCTGAGTGGAACCAGGGTAGATCTTTAGGAGCTTAAAACTGAAAGGGGACCTCCTTTTTCTTTGTCTTAAAACATTTGCTTGGAAACCTAATACTTCTAAAAGTAGTATGAGTCTCGCTAAGAGTAATGGAATATATTGTTACTTTGGCTAGCTAGTAAAGCATTAAGGCTAGTAATTGTGTGAAATCTGTGTAGCCCAAAGGTAGAGAGTAAATATATTTTCTAACTTACTTGGGTCATTAAAAATGCTGTTGCTTTGCTCTGCAGGATGAAGTGAAGAAAGCTTTTAAAAACTTTGTGAGATAACTATATCTCTGGCATATTCTCTGTGGTAGTCTGAGAAGTGTGGGGTATATAGGATGAACTGGGGATAAAGACCATTTATTCTCTGATCAAGTTAGATCTGAAATCTCTTCTAGAGGAAGGCCCCTGAGATATGAAGCTGCAAGAACAGCTCTGCTAAATATGTTAGCACCAGAAACAATGATTTTTAAACCATCTGCCCAACTTCTAGGGGTTGAAGAACGTAGGGGACAGAAATGAGCAGAAACCTTCAGTTCTTATAAATTCTGATGAAATCAGAGTGAGATAATATTCTAAATATGGAATTCCATCTTGAAAACTGACAATTTTCTGAACATTATTTGGCATTGTTTGCTGACTGGCAATTAAATTTGCTTTTTAAAAAGAAATTTGTACACAGACAAATGCAGCTGAATTTGAAGAGCTATTGTGGGCTTATGACAGATGCTACATGGTGCATCTTCACTCTTGTTTTCTGCTTAAATAACTAATTGCAGACTTTCTGGAAAAGTTGCTCTACTTTGATATTGCTCTACTGTAGAAGTTGATTACCTGAAAAGTACTAATAAACCTTTGTATTACCTTTTTTGTTCTTCTTTTTATAGATCATTTCAAGTGACCCATTCTGGGTACCAACCACTGAGGAAGAATATTTGCACTTTGGGGAAAAGGCAGACTCAGAGAACCAGGCCCGCAAGTACATGAATGCAGTAAGAAAGAGAAAGGGACTTTATGTAGAAGAAAAAATTGTGGAGCATGCTGAAAAGCAAAGAACTCTCAGTAGAAATAAGTAGCTGTGTTTGCTTCCTTTCTCTCCTGACTCAGCTAAGTGCGGGTGGATTATTTTTCTATGCAGCAGATTCAAAATTTCATCTGGACTTTGTTCTTTGACACCACTCTTCTTATATGCTATAATGCCTGTGGCTTTTGTTTTAATAAACTTAAGCCTTTCCAACTTTTATACAGAGAAAATAGTTTATTTAAATAAAGTATAGGTATATTCATTGCAGTTGGTCTCAATTTTTAAAACTTCCTGCCCTATTGAACTTTCTGCTACAGCATTAGGAACTCATAATTTAATTTGTTTCTTTCTGATTTAGCAGATGTAATTATGATTAGAGCTGGTTAGCTAGCTTGTTGCAAATAAACTGTGCACTGAATTTAGCTCCTTAATGTTCTTGACTCTTTTTTAAAAATTTATCTCAGTTTCTCATGTATTTGTTACTCACCAGTACTTTCCATAGTTACCTATATGCAAATAAATGTAATTACCTATATGCAAATAGATGGAAGCCTAGTGGGAGTTTCTAAACTATTTTATTTATTTTACTTTGCTCATCATGTAAGCAGTTACCTAATTCCGTAATGTATCCTCTTTAAATCAGAGGGCAAAAATAGCACATGTGGAAGGCTAAACACTGCAAACTGAGCAAGATTTGTCTCTTTCCTTCCTTGGAACACATCTCAGTAAGAAGTTCATATGATTATCCTAAGGTGGGAGCTGACATCTCTGAACTAGGCACATAGCTAGCTCTGCCAATCCTGTGCGGGTGTTTGCAGGCTCTTGCAGAAATTTCTACTCACTCAGCCTGTTGTCTTGAATTCAGTGAAGGGAAACACAAAAATATACAAAATGTCATGCTGTTTGCAGGTGTCGAAGCTGCAGAAGGCTCTAAAATGATTCAGACCAAGGCTAACGGGGAAACAAGTCCTTGAAGGGAGTGAGTTTTAGTTAAGAGAAGTGATACCTTGGATAGAAGAGGAGAAGCATGATGCATGAATTGTCTTCTCATTTGGCTGCTTAGGTTTGGGAAAGGAAAGGACAAGAATTCTAGGTTAAGACTGAATAGATAGGTGTCCTTGAAGAATTTCTAATAATTAGTTAAATGAATGGGAAATAAGTCCTTAAATCACGTGCAAGACTTCTTGCTACCTTGTGCCTCTGCTAATTGCAAAGAGTTCGGTTTCAAGTAGCCATGCAAATGGGTTGTCTTTTTCTTTCCAGAATATAGGCATGTCTTTGTGACTGACTTGTGCTCCCTTAGCAGCTACTTGGTCTTTTTGAATAAATATTGTCTGTGTGTGAATTAATGCTGCAGCAGAAGTTACTCATCAATTTTGTTTCTTCTAGGAAAGAAAACTCTTACTTGTTTCACCCGTAGAAAGATTTTGAATGCTTAACTTCTGTTTCAAATAGCAGCCTTTTCTTTTCCAGCTTGCTTGCCTTCATTATTTCCATTTAAGATTATATTTATCAATTATTTAAGCAAATGAAGCTTCTAAGAAGCTTGTTCCATAAATTGCTGTTGTTTTGCAAGGGATGTCTGCACAGCCACCCTACTGGAGCTTGTACAAACATAGGTAGGTTGGGCACAGCCAGCTGGTAGAGCCCTGGAAGGCACGGTAGCTTACTACAGCCTGCAGAAGACAGGCAAGGACCACACGTTCAGAATGATATCTTGTCTTGAACTAATACAGCTCCCCTGCTAGCTGACTGCAAGATAGTTGGGGATGACCGGTCTGCTTGAATAGGTGATAGAGTGGGACGGTTTGGTCACTGTCATGACTGCATAATTGTTAACTGTCATCTACTGGACTTGAGTAAGCAGAAAGAGCATTGACATAGATTTTAAAAGATTTTACAATAGCTCTCATGTTTTTTACAGCATATTTTTGGATTGCATCTCAAACAGCATAAAGATGATAATTCATGGTGCTACAATACTATTATTTGCAGAGAGCTTGCAGGAAGTGCTAGCAGCAGTATTTGAGATCTGTTTTCTGTAGTAACAGCTACTAGTGGAAAGAGTCTAATACCTTATGTGCCAGAAGTCTAATAATTTTCCTCTGAATTATTCAAGAAGTAACTTGATGTAGCTGTTTTTCCCCAGCTTTGTTACACATACGTAACAATATGACCTGACTTTGGAACATCTCTGCAAAGCAGGATACATAGCTGGCTGATGGAGCAAGCCATGGAAAGATTTAATTGAGAGCTAGCCATTATGTTTTCCATTACCAGCTTTATTGCTAAATATAATACACATTTAAAATAAGCATGCACAGCTTTTAGAGTATTTTATATGTGTAAGTGTTCAGTGATTTTTAACTATTTTAAAACTCCACAATCGACACGGTTTGGCTCTACTGGCTTTAGTGGAATCAAGGTTCTTTACAATCGATAATGTACAAAAACAGCAGTCAGCTTTTTTGTGGTAATATTTATTAGAGGATGATAACTGTTCACTGGGCAAGCCACATGATTCCACTTTGTAGAAAGAAAAAAACAAAAATAGAAGTGAGATTTCCCCAGAGTAGAACAAATACCAAGCAGTGGCCGGAAAGCCCCTTTCTCTTGTGTGGTCACACTTCTTTTATCTTCTTGCTTTAAACGTCTTTCATTTTCTCAAGCATTAGTAATCTGAGGTGATTCACTGTTTGTGGGTTGTTTTTTTCTTTTTGACAAACTTCACTTAGATCTTAAAGGAGGAGTCCAAAAGAGAAATCAAAGGATAACTGTAGTCTGTGTGTTGTTTCCTTTCCTACCCATTTTCCATGTTAGTTTAGGGCTTCAGCTGCAGCCTCAACATTACAATTGACGAGGACAGATATACCAGGGAAGCACAGTATTTCTGTACAAAATGATCTTAGGAACTAATTCTTTTTGTTTGAGACATATTTGGAAGCTATTGTACAGGAAATGGAGCGTGTCACTCCTTCATGAAGTCAGTTGCTGTGCTTACAAGGAGAGCGAAAATCCAGTATTTGAACTGTGCACTACATGTCTGATAAAAGACTATTTAAAGCATGGAAGAGTAGCTTTGGCTGTCAGTGTTTTTGGAGTGCTTTATTAGATTGAAAACTTACGCTGATAGCAGAGGGGTCCTGGCTAAATTCTTGGACTCCAAATGGCCATTGTTTTGAGTTGAAACTCTCCCTCAACAATTTGGGGTTGGTTAAGCAATCACAGTCCTTTGCATTTCTCACAGTGCATTGTACAACCCTCTGCTTTTCTGGGCATGGAATTAGGTTATGTATGCACAGAGAAAGCCATAATAAATCTATAGGAGGGTTGTGAGCATCACTGTTCAAGTAGCTTTCCAGTCTTCTTGAGTAGTCCTGCCAATAGCATAGGAGGGAACATGTGGATCAAGTCAGGAGTTACAATAGAGGAGAAATAACCAACAAGATACCTGTCATGAAAGGTTGTGGGCAGAAAAGTTCTCTAGTACTACTTGAGGAATCTCTCAGACAACGAGGTTAAAAGGGAACCTTAAACTAATGAGCTTGTTACAGGTAGGTCTGACGTTGTTGTGCGTGCAAGGAGCCGCTTGTTTATGCACCTGCCCGAGACCCACAAGGGTGAAAATTCCTCAGCTTTTGCAGAGTGCTTGCTTGTTCTTTGTTTGCAGAGACTGGGTGAAGGGAATAAATGTCTCCAGTATAATTGAGAAACTGAACATCGGTCTCCTCCGTTTACTGTACAGGAGGTAAATGCACTGTATTGGGCAATTCTGGGAGTAAACCAGCACTCTTGATTAGAGAGGTGTTCCTCAAATATCTGTCTGAAACTTTTTTCATGTATAAACCTAGTGCCAAATAATTACCATTTATCAATGAGACAGCTTGAAGAATAGAAGCTTGCAGGTCTGCCTAAAACCTTCCACAGTGTGACTTGGCAGCAGAACTTGAACTGGAAATTCATGTGACTTTTCCACTGGCCATGATAATACCAGCCTAAATTATTTAGGCAAGGTATCTAACGGTTTTAGGGTTTCAACTGCCTTCTAACTTTGGTTCAAAATGCTGTATAGACTTACTTGTCATTCTGCTTAGTTTCATTTGGAAGCAGAAATAGAAGACCACGTGGAGGAGAGGATGTGAATGAGCTGGATTATTTTGTCAGCACCAATTTTTTTAATGCTTGTTTTGAATTCTCACATAGCTTCTGGTTCATTTTCATTCTTGTTCATAGCAGACTGCCTGTGAAAACTCTGGGCTTCTAGTCAAGGGAGTATAGCTTGCTTTGTTGCATCATGTATAGGACAATGGTAGTCAAGAAAAGAGTGATAAGGTCTTTTTCCTACCTGTTGTAATGTTGACACATAATCCTTTGGTATTGATAAAAAGTTTTGAAATACTTCCTTGGAGGGTGTTAAATGTTAATAATTTTATTGTCTTACTGCATGCTACTAGATCACCACTTACAGGATGCTTGTAAGATATTTCCATCAGCTGACATTACTTCCAATGCATAAGAACCATGGAAATGAAACCAATTCTGAAACATGATTTTTAAAGATCAAATACTTAGATAAAATTTGCCAGTAGCAAATGTTTCTTAACACTGTAATTTGAGGGGGTTTGTGTTGTCATTATTCTCTTATTTTGAGTATAGCTAAGCTTTTCTATGGATCTAAAAGCCTTTTAATTAAATTTGGGTATAATGTAAGTTATCGTTGACAGGAAATGTGACCTGAAAACAAGTGGTTTTAGCTAAGAAATGGTTTTTAAAGCATGAATGCACCAAAGCTTTCTGTTTAAGGAATATTTTCTTCCTGTATCTTTCCCGCCAACAGATACCAGTCTTATTAGAATATGCAGAAAACCAAGTAAATACACATTCTTGTCTGAAACAGATGTTTTATTTTTAATTAATATTTTTTGAACATCAAGCTTACAATTGAATTCTGTGGATTTACTTACATCATCTCAGCTGTAACTGAGGGGTATGACACACAAACATCCACATTGGTAGTGGTGCCAGGCACAAGGTGATGTTAAGAAAAGCTGATTTTTGTATGTTTCTACAGCCATAAGTCCAGCTTCTGGGAATATTCTGCAGAGTGGGATCCAGTGAGGTGAGTAAAGGTTGGCAGAATGTGGAGTAGAATCTCTTATTTTAAAACATGCAAAGATATGTCTGCAAAATAATAAAAAGTGTGTACATTTCTTTCTGTTTTACTACTCAAATTTGCAGTATCTGTGATTTGCTTCAGTACAGCCCTGAGAAGGAAAATGCTTACATTGTTAGTGTGAGATGTCTGTATAGGTCTGGCTGATTTTACTGGTGCTTAGACAAATAATTTACATGCAAGATAAAACATTTACATGTACATATTATTTTGATTTAGCTGTATTTCTGAATTTTAGTCTCTTATCTACTTGGTGTGGCTTAGTCATATCCTCTGTTGTGATTGTGTGCTTTTTGACTGGTTTAGTGCTGGTTTGGTTCTACTGAAAAGTAGATAAGATAAAAATTAATAATGATTTTCATTGTTTCTGTTAAACTGAAGAGTTTAGGGGGTATTGGTCTTTTACAGCTGTATCATTCTGTGATTATAAAACTGCAAACCATGACTAACAGCAGGAAAAAATAGACACCATGAAGTAGTGTGGTTTGGGCTGTTTGGCAGAGGCTTCTCTGTTTCAACGGATGCTGTTCTGCTACTGGAGCTTTATTTATTTATTTATTGTTAATTTATCCTTCTTCCCCCTCTACTCATTCCTACTTCATTTCCTATTTTACCAAGGATTCAACTCTATAACCCTCCCCCAATTCTTGAGAGGAATATTTTTATTATCAATTTATTTACTGAAACTACTTATCTTCATAAAGACTTGCTGATTCTGGATTACAAACAAAAAAAAGAAGCAAAATTCATTAGTGCTTTGCTGTTAGCATTTTTGATGGTGACATAAAAGGCTTGTCCTTCACCTATAGGAAAGTGGCCACTGCCTCACTGTTCTCCAGTGAGATACCTAGTTGCACTTTTTCCCCCAAGAAAAGCTGCTGGTGTAAAAGGCCAATGATATAAAATAATCTGCACAGGCAGGAAAAATAAAACTTTTTTTCAAAAGAATCTGTAGCCTTTTCAAACCCTGCATTTCCTACGTGCTCAAACACATTTGATATCCCCTTATAGAGAGGGGAATTCAGTAACGTTATGCTACTTTTTGTGAAGTGGCCACAAAGCGCAGCGAAAATATGCATCTTCTCAAGTGGAATTACAAATGGGAGGCAGATTGATCATCATCACCAATTCAGTGCTGGCTTTTTCCCATCTGCAGAGAGCTCTTTCCAGAATTTTTCATATGGTTCTTTTACAGTGTAATAAATTAAGTCAGGTAGTGAATAAATAACTCTTGTTTCATTGCTTTCTGAATGATTTATGCCAGTGTAAAAGGCTACCCTAGAATACTTGGTCATTTGTTTTGCTACAGCAAAGGCCACAGAGTTAAAGACAGGTCTTAAGAACCTTTTGGGCTTTAGTTATGGCTCCATGACAGTGATGTGTATCATTGTCCTCTCTGCCATGTTCTCCCAAAAACAATACTTCTGGATTATAACTCCCTTAATAAATAAGGAACACCCCCACAATCTTAATGTAAAGAAAGCTGTTGAGTAAGCAACAAGGTCTTTGGGGAGTTAGTACAAAATGATCCCTGGCCATCTAACTCAGGGTGCTCTATGGATGCAATTTTTTGTTGTAGAGATGATTTCATAGTGTTTGAAAGACAAAGGAACATTCAACTGTCTTGTAATTGTAGGGTTCAGGAAAATGGTTTGGAATGGACCCCATGCAATGCAAGTCTAAATGCTGTCCATAGTGGAGCTGCAAGAAGGGTGATCATGATGAAGAAGCAGATTAGATCATGCTTAAAGGGGACTTAAAGTCCATGGCCACTTCAGGGGTCCCACTCCTTTGCCACATCTGAAAGCAGTATAAGTTTTTGGCTGAGATTTATACTCCTACATTGTTCAAAGGGGAGGATGCAAATTCAAGGTCGGTCTTGTATGGACTGAGATGACAAAAGTGTCAAGATTTTCACTGCAGGAGTGATAAACCATTAAGCAGTGGTTTTTGGTTGCCTGTAATACCTGTGTTTTGCCTTTTTTTCCTTTTTTTTTGTCTTTCTTGCAATGCTCCTTTAGGTGATGATTTTACAGCAATCAGCTGAACTCCAAAGGCTAGTTTATTTCCTCGGTGATACAGACATACCCAGAGCTAACTGGTGCTGAGATAGAGTAGCAGGCATGCAATGGAGCATACCTGCAGCTAATTGTTTCCTGTCTTTCATCTCTTGTCATAGTAGTATTTACCTTTAGGAGGTCAAGAGAATGACTTTTTAGATGAAAAACCTGGCATTGCTTCCTGGAGTGACTGACAGAAGGAGCTGTCTAAGTGGCAGCTGAAGCTGTGCTTCCCCTGGAGACTAGGCACAGTATGTTCATGACAAGTGCTGCTATCACTGGTCTGGGGATTGAAAGCTGATCCTATTTATGAATCCATGTCTTCTCCTTGTAATGTTGCTGTCATGCAGTATGAACAGCTTAGGAAGGTTATTTTAAATTAACCTTCCTGTGTTAAAACAATGTCTAGTCTGTTCCTATCACATCCAACGTTGTGAGCATCAAGGCCAGTGAGCGAGTCGACTGCAGCTGGTGTGAGAGGGAGAGGCTGGAGGAGAAAAGTAAAAATGCTCTGGAGAAAAAATAACATCACGCTTGTAGGGTGCCTTTACAGAAACTGTTTTAATGCCATAATGAGATGGCTTTGTTGCTCCAGAAGTGTTCAGTAATGGATAGTGTGCAAGTATGCCCTATGGAAGACACGCTGCCTTGACAGGCAGAATGTCATTACCAGTCAGAGCATGCCTTCTGCATAGCCTTGACTCTGCGAAGGAAAGCATGATGAAACAAGCCTCTGTAGCTTGTTTCTCTATCCTTCACTGTCCTGTAGGTTTCAAAGAAACCCCTTGACTGTGTCAGGCTCATCGTTTCAGGGACGGTGGTGGAAGGAAGCTGTGGATTATTAACAGCAGCAGCAATTCCCTGGGCACCAGTTTACTGACTTTATAGAAAGCAGCTTTAAAGACCTTTTTCAAGCCCTTCCCTCCAGGACCCAGCAGTGCATCACAGCTTCTACTAAATCTTGCTGCTGGGATGGGTGGAGCTTGAAGAACTGCATGCAAGTATATTTGAATGGATGTTGTTCCTGATCCACAGGCTGCATTAAGGTACGAGGCCCAGGGTCATGAAGTTAGAGTTTACTCTCCTCTCATTTAAGGGAATGCTGTAAGGGAAACACATGAATTGTTTTTTGTTCTTGTGGTTCTCAGTTGAGCATCCCCCAAGCACGTGAAGAAACCTATGCCAACCTGGGCTTGGAAGAGTTTGAGCGATAGAAAAGGGAAGTACGGTAACTGTCCTGCTTTCGGATAGCTGTCACTTGTGCTTGAGCTTATTGATACGATTTCTTCCAAAGCAAACAGAAGATGCTAAAACTGTGATTGACAAAGGAAAACATCTAACTATGGAGACAAGAGTTGATAGCTGACAACCTGGGCACTGCTTTTGCTCTAGAGCTTGCAGGTAACACATTTCTCTGGCCAAAAAGAATGAAACTGTATTTCCTCATAGCTGACTGGAAAAATGACAAACAACTGCATCTTAACATTTCTGAAAGGTGAAGTAATTTTGAGGTTCCCTTGCTTTTGTTACATAAACAGTTTTAGTATTAGCATTTTGGAGTCAAGCAATGTCATTGTCATGTGACGTATGGCTCACTCTTAAACAATCAAAAGACACAAGTTCCCCAGTCCATAGTATTGGATGCGTTAATCCAGAGAGTGCATGTCCTGGGAGCAGACAGCCAAAGGAAAACAGAGGCCGAAAGAGTTGAAATTGGATACTAGCTTTAACCTCATTTGAAGGAACAAAGGAGCTGTTCAGTGAAGAAAGTCACTGAGCAGTATGAAGTCATACCTATGCTTCAGTGCAGTCGTGTGACTGGCAGGGCACTGCACTGGAGTGGCAAATAGAGTCCCCCATGGTGTCTCCCTGGAGGATATGCAATTCTGCTGATTACATGATGTATAGTATGTAATACAGCCCAGCCTTCAGTTTTTAGTACATACAGATGGACAGTTAGGACCCGAATTTCATTTTTGGGTAACTTGTGGTTTATGTGACTTGAGTCCTGTTCGATTTCTGCCAGATGAGGATCTGGTTTTCATGCCGCTCTCATTTTGTTCTTGACTTACAAAGTGCCAGATATCTGTGATAATGCTAGCTGAGACTTTTTTCTTCATAGGTTTATTACTGGAGAGCAGAAATATGTCTGCAGACTTGTGAGCACTCCTATAAATAGCAAGCTACAGTGCATAAGGAGACTGTTGCTGTTGCCAACTCCATGTTTTTTATGACAAATCTTGTGATATTTTGTTTTTCCTAAAAACCTCAGCTCTTGTATTTCATCAGAATCTCTGTTTTCATTAAAAGAAAAGTTTCCAGCTTGATGTTGGCATCAAATTAGAGAAAAACATGAAAATGTTTGCAACTTCACCATGATGGCAGAAAAAACCAAATGCATATGAGAACCCCCAAATATAGCATTTTACTTTAAAAGCAACAAACAAAAATCCCAAACCACCAAGTAAATGAAAGACCCGTGGTTTTGAAGGACAGACTCTTAATGTCTGTGTTGTGGTCTTTTACTGTAACTGTAAAAGTGACTTTTGTAATACTTTTTATAAAAAGTAGTGTTTGGGGTTTTTTTTATTGCAGATAAGCTTCTTGCAAAACCCTTATTTAAAAAGAAAATATGTTGAATCCTTTAGAAACATCGGTCACTTCATAAAACAAAGAGCTGCTAATAGTCCCTGAACAGGCAGCCTTTTTCTCCAGATGTAATTCTTGATCTGAGTTTGTGTGATCCAAGGCAGAAGGACTAGAGGCTGACAGTAAATCTGCTAAAATATTAGGCTGCTGGGGGGGCAAATGCTAGTCTTGATTCTTCCCTCCTTGCTGGATGTATGCTGAGTTACCAGTGTAGGTACTTAAAGAGTAATTCATTCTATTTTAATTTTTTGACCTTAGATTACATTTTATGAAGACTTCCTCAAACTACAACCTTCCTTTAACCCCTAGGTAGGCTCAGAGCATACAAGTGTGTTTACTGTGCTTTTACTAGAGAAGTCTCAAGTCATCACTTCTGTGAATTGAAGTGCTTTGGCTAAATCTTTGAGGGACTGGGCAAGTGATACCACCTGAGACTACAAACTGAACTAGAGCTTTTCTTCTCTCACCAGTTCTTATAAATTGGCCTTTCTTCTGTGCTCAGTGAGAGAGGAAAACTTAATGTTTACGCCTGGCACAACATCATTATCCAGCACTGCAACAAAAGGGAGGGAAAAGACAAGCTGTTGTGTTTGATATTTCAGATGCAAAAATCAATTTGAAATTATTTCAGATCTGCTTTAATCATCCTTAATAAGTACCTAAAGGACAAAAAGTCACAGTGTAAGCTTTTCACTCTGCTTTTGCTGACAATAAATGCTATTGTAGATGAAGAATAATCAGGTGGTCAGTGGATAAATGGGCAAGCTGCACTTTTGAAAGTTTTGCAGTCATTATAGACGAACTAAGAATTTAGTATGTTCAAAGGCCTTTTTGCTCCAGCAAACACTGTTTTGGAAAGGTCGATGGAGTTGTTACAGAAGAGGTTTGCAGAAATAATGATTTCCTGATACTTAGAGAATGAAATTCCACAACTTCTTTTAATTTCCAAATCAAAGGGCATTTTCTGTGACTGAGCTATGTTTGCTTTATGTTGTTTTTTAGAATTATAGCAAAGTAAGGGGACTTTGTTTGGTTTGCATCCCTTTTCTTGTGTGAATTCAAATGAATCTTTTGAATCATAGGTATATTTCCAGCATGTCAAGGCAAAGTTGGGCACTTCCCCTATTATCCCATGTTTCCTTTTCTGATCCTGCTACATCAAACCTTTTGGTGATGATTTTCATCACTGACCTATCATGACCCTCCCAAGGAGCATGCTGCGTTTCTTTTGAGATAGAAAAATAGGGGGAAGCATCCCATGAATGTATCAGTTTATCAAAAACAGTGTTTTCTCTTTACCTTCAGCCCTGGCAAATGATTTTTTTAACACAATCTAAGTTACTGGACAATGTCTTTTAAAAAGCTAAAAGCTTACTTGTGGGAAGTGAAATAAATTGTGGGTTGTCTGGCAGGGAGGAACTGGTGGCAAAACCTGGGGTGTTTTTTTCTATGCTGATTGCTCAGGGATATATTATAATAACTAATCAGAAGTCATTACCGGTTTATGCAGCATTCATTTATAGAGGTTTCCATACATACACCCTGTTGGGTCCCTCAGGGCAGGATGGCTCTTTAATGGACCACATTCCCGAGATCAACTGATAGGGCTGCATCATTCACCTTCACCCACACAGATGATCTGCAAATTAAGCAAACCTTTACCTCATGAAACGAGTCAGAAATGGCTCCACTCTCAGCACTTCCTGCTAAAGGAACAGCCTTAGGGTTGGGTTTGCTTTTTTTGTTGTTGTTTCTTTTAAAGATATTTTTAGCCTTCTAGAAGGAATATCCAGGAGCGAGTATTTTTTAGAGGAGTCTCTGTCCTCATGATGGCCGGTCTTGCAATATGCCAAAATTAATCAGTAATAGAAAGACCTGATTTTAGAAACTCTGTGGGCTATGCTGAGGTATTTTGATAGCATCAGGTGGGAATAGCTGTGAAGCATGTCTACCACCTGGAGGAGCATTCCCTGTGAGCTCAGGATGTTTGTCTGGCAAAGGCATTAGAGTTTTGGTGCAGGGCGAATGGAAGGAGGATGAGTGTTGCTGCTAAGAGAATGTGGAGGTTCAGAGGTGGTTCTCAGTTTATTGATGTGTATCAAGATAAAGTAATAAGTTAATAATTCCTTTTCTTAAGAAAGATGTTTTTGAATACTGAGAAAATCCTTCTCCACAGCTGTAAGATGCATTTAAATCACCCAGCGGAAGCAATGATCTATATTCATGTAAATGTGTTTTGATGTCCTCTTAGAAGTTTAAATGAAACACCCACATCCAGGAAGCTAGTTAGCTCATGCGGGAGCACAATTGCAATTCTTCATTAAATGGACTATGTAGGACTTCTTTTTCACTTCATAAGCACTGAACTTTGGCAATTTATTTCAGATGAAAGAAGGAAGCTAACAATTCAACACTTATCACTTCTAAATAAGGGGAGAGACCTTGTGTTACAAATTAATTCATCACTCTAAAAAAGTCTTAATTTTTGAATGTGTTGATGAACTGCTTATTCCTGTTGCAGATGATTAGCATCACTCCCTGATCTGTAGAGACAGGTTTTTTTTTTACCACAACACAGCAACACCACCCCCTGCCATACCCATAGGAAAGTGTTGCAGGAAGTAATGGAGATACAATTAGTAAGATCTTGTAGAAATTACTCAAGCAGTAACAGAATTGTGGATCTTTGCTCAGGTATTCTAAACTTCTGTAATTCTATGGTTTTGGTAGCTAATGTTACTTAGCTAGTGTTGTAGCTCCTTTAAATCAGAGAAGTGAAACTGATTTATGATGGTTGAGAACCTATGAAAATCAATAGGGGATCTTGTACTTTATGAAGAACTGGATCTTAATCAGCCTGTAGAATCTAAGTGCAGGGAAAAGCTGTTTATTAAACCTAATGTGAAGATTTGAAGGCAAAGTTTCCTTTTTTTTAATGAGCCCTGTTATTTTGTTCCATGTAGGTATCAGTGCTTCTATTTTAAATGCAACCAGATCTTCTATTCAAGCTTACATATGCTTGTAACATTTTCCATGTGAAGTTTTAGCAAAAAGATATGGGATTGGGGCCTTTGCAGAGTAAGCTTTTTCGTGAGTGCAACTCAGAGCAAAACCTACAGCACTGCTGTATTACTTTGGAGTAAATCCTGCCTCTGTAGCTTTTATCTACTGCACAGCATCAGCTTTATGTATAGGTCTGTTTGATTATTGCCCCTTGGAGCAGACAAGTATAGGGAATGATCTCACTCTGTTGTTAAGATAAGTTGCCTTTGGGGATTCTGACCTTCTTCACATTTCAATGACATCATCCTTTTTACAGACTGTAAATCACTAATGTTGACTCCTGGCCTTGCTAATAAAACCTGTAGAAATACAGTATGGAATAACATGGTTATGTTACTACTGTTAGATGCACAACTGAACTTTGGTGGCTCACAATAGTATTTTAAAGGCAGGTAATTGGCATATGCATATCTTCATTTAGTGTTCCTAGCATGTCAAGTGTATGCCAGCCCATATAGTGTGCATATCTAGCAGAGCTGTAATGTAGGTGTTTTAATTCTGTGATCTAAACAGCTTAATTAATTAGCCTGAAACACAACAGCAAAGAGAAACTATTTCAAAATTATCAACTTCTAAATTTCTGTAACACCACAAAAAATCAACGTGTATCCCTTTATCTGCAGCAAGTGGCCTTTGTTTCTAGAGAAGGCCAATTTTACATGAACCAACACACATGCTTTTTTCATTATTTCAGTGGAGCTTCTTGCAAATGGTTCTTTCAAAATACTTCAGAATGGTGCCTTTCAGTTTCTCCAGTAAATACCTTCATGTTTTCACCCAGGGTATTGCAGGGAGTCGGGAGCTGTGATTTTTTTGAGTCCAAAGAACTGCATTTTCTTACTGCAGCCTGGTACTGTATTGAAACACAGGAAGCCTTTCCTCTGATGATCCTTCCACGTGTTGCCTTGTGTGTGTTTTACCTTCTGAGCAATATGGGCCTTCTGTGTTACTGATATTACTTTCTAATGCCTAATTCATGCCTCATATAATGGCATTAAAATCAACCAAATCATGCCAGGGTTTTCAGATCACTTTCACTCTTTCTGCAGCATATTGATGGTTTCCTTTTACATTTGTAACAGAGGAAGAGAAAATGATTCATAAGAAGATATGATTGCAAGATATGCACACTGGACAGTTCAGGAAGTAGTTGGAAGACTGCAGAAATAGATTTTTGACCACTTTGATTGATTTTTATTTTAGGCCAGCATGTGCCTTTTTTGGTTTATTAACTTTTTCTAAAGCTAATCACAATTTTAATAACCATGTCTCTACTTTGAGTCATGTATCACTCCCAGGTTCCCTGTGATACCGTAAGTATTTCAATAAAACTTTGCTGGACAGTGATGAAATCCAAACGTGAAAATGATGCACTTTCTTTTCCTTCCTTCCTTCCTTCCTTCCTTCCTTCCTTCCTTCCTTCCTTCCTTCCTTCCTTCCTTCCTTCCTTCCTTCCTTCCTTCCTTCCTTCCTTCCTTCCTTCCTTCCTTCCTTCCTTCCTTCCTTCCTTCCTTCCTTCCTTCCTTCCTTCCTTCCTTCCTTCCATCATTCCTTCCTTCCTTCCTTCCTTCCTTCCTTCCTTCCTTCCTTCCTTCCAGCTTGCTGCTTTTTTTCTTTGCCCATTTTCATTTATTCCTTGTTTTCTTGGGAAGCTCCATAGCTGTAGAATGCAAGTCAAAAGACCAGCAAACTTGCCTGTTCTTTGCAAGCGGCCAGTGCACACTGTTTTGATCGTTGTTATATTATTCAGGACTCCTGCCAAGCTAACACCACCCTGAAATCCTCATTTTACTCTTGACATTCTGATGTCCTTCTTTCAGTTTCTTGTTCAAAATGCTGTAAGAGTCCGTGGGAGTTACTTGCCATTTAAAACTTCTTAAAATGTTTTTAAGGAAATGTTGATAACAGCCTATCTTTTCCTTAAAAAGGTTGAAAAGAAAAAAAAAATAATTATTTTTCCCCTCATAAGTGCAGACATTTCCATTCAGAGTTAAATTTCACCTCATAGATGTATTTAAGATGATTGTGCCATTTGTGGGGTTATTCTTTGTGTACAGAACGACGTGTTGTAGACAATGACGTCTGGACCTCTTAGAGCTGCCGATCAGAAGGCAAATGGGAGAGAAATACTGTGAAAAAGAACCAGACTGTCGTCTGTGTTGTGCTCTTTATGTATTTTCCAGCTGGTTTTGCTTCCATCATTCAACATTCCTCATGGGACACTGATGCAAATTTGCATTCACTTCTCTCCCCCCCCCTTTGTATATAACACACAAAACCTAAAATAAGGCTGTAACTTGCAGCGTTAGGAACTATGGCTCGGTGTCCCTGTCCCCAGTGTGAACGTGCACATTTAAATATGAACTAAAGTGGGCCAGAACCCCCTTGAAGCCTCGAGCTGATGCACAGACCGCCTGTTCTTTCCGGTTTAAGTACTGTACTTTTTTTTTCCCCCTTTCCTTTGCTGAACAACAGCAACCATATGGGCTGAGCTTCAGCCAGTCAACTACTAAATTACAAACACTCTTTTGACTGTAAATTGAATGGAAAAGGATGTCAGTTATCGCTTTCCTCCTGTGGCCACACCACAAGAGCACCTGCAGTAGAAAACTGGCATTCATGCTCTGAAAGGCACCACATGCTTCTATTGTTAGCCAGACAGTATCTAACCCTGACCTTGCTTACCCGGCTCCTATCAGAGTCATGAGATTGCAATGATAAGAGCCTCACTTTTGAATAAGAGTTCACTGGGAGGCACGTCTCGGCACTTATCCACGGTATTTTGTTTCCACTAAAGGAAGTAGAAATCTGTTTAGGAAGATGGCTATCGGTGCTGTCCTTCAGAGAGGAGTCTTTCACTTAGGCAGATGTTTACCATATTTATTTTGAAGTTTGTTATGAAATTACAACTGCTTTCTCTGAAAGCTTCACACTGTGACTGGTCCGGCTCGCTTATAGGATTATCTGCTTTCCAGCCTGAATGCCAGAACAAAACGATCCTGTTCCTCGCCTGGGCGAAGGTAGTCTGGAATTTGACCGTTCCTCTATCTATCCCTAGGGCAGGTTTGAACTAGAAGCCGCACAAAAGTGTGCAAAGAGGATTTGAGCAGGGAGAAATTGATGATGTCTGGAGGCAGCGAGCTGGGCAATCCATTAAGGGAGACAGCTGTTAGGCCAAGAGAGGTCCCTTGTATCCCGGTACGTAATATGACAGCTGAGCTGTGGAGCAGGCTGTGAGCGAGCTGGCAGCTGCTGCTGTCAAGGGCCTACCAGCCGTTGTGTTCTGGGAAGGCTGGTGAAACTCTCCGTCATCTGCTATGGCCATTAACTCTTCCTTTCCTAGACATACATAAATGACATTACAGAACTAATCAAAATGTTTATCCAGTCTGTGATTTAAAATTATTGGGAAGAATTGGTGGTTTAATAATTAGGGTGTTTTCTTTTATCTTCTGGAAGCCTGAAGCTAGGTGGTTGGCTGAAGTACTAAAGTTTTTGTTGAGTTCCCCAGTGGAATGTTAGATGCATTACGTATCTGCTTTATGGCTTCTGTTCAAGGACTCCTTTAAGTTCAGTGCCTACAGACATTAACTCCACTCTTGGATCACTAGAGGGTACTCATTATTAGGTCAAGGCTCAGTGCACTGAGAAAAGTATTACAGCACTAAGGAACTTACGGGGTGACCAAATAACATACAGAATGTTAATTTAAAGTTACTGCTTATGACTTAAAATGGTGCCCATTGGAAGCCTTGAGCGTTTCTAACAATGCTAAAACCCACAATATGCTTCTAACATTAAGCTGGCTGTGCAATTCTGGTAATTATCTGGCAGGATATAACATCAAAGAAGTCATGTATTTTTATATATCATACTGCGTAGTATCCCCTCTCCCCCAAGTGAGTGGAGAAGCTTCTGCTGTTTGAATAATCTAAAAATAAGATGCTGATGTTGATAAGTTGTTTTTAGAAAATACTCTATCTTTATGCTTTAAAATCCTTTTTTTCTGAGATGGTAACTATACCATATAAAATGAACACTGTCGGTTTATCCTTGGTTCCTGTCCCAGCCCTGGGCCTTCTTTTAGCATTCATGCATATTATGACTACCTTAACTAACATGCCTGGAAAGTATTTCCACATGTTTATTAAGCTTAAGGTCAGAAATTTAAATGTCTTTTATGGCAGTTTTTGGATATACATTTGCACCCTTATTTCCTTCCATCTGTGCAGCGCTAAAAATTAATAGCCCAGGTTTTAATTCATGAATGTTTAGCCTTCACTCTCCCTTTGCTTCTGATTCTAAATGTTTTGTAGATAAAGCAAGCATATGTACTATATTTGTTACTTTCTAATAAAACCTCTAAGTTATTTTATTATCTGTGTTATTTCAAACAGGTTTGGAGGTGCCATAGCATAGCTGTCAACTGGAAATCTTGTAGCTGCTTCACAGTTAAGGTTGCATCCTGTCTCTCGTGGTGATCTTGTTCTTTACATCTTTCCTAGATGCTTTGAAAGTAAATAATAAATTAAATATAATACATCTTCTAGGGAGGCGTTTGTAAATGTATATATCTATTTCTGCTTCTCTCCCAGAGTAACAGTGTGGACAAGTTTTTAAGGGACCTCTGAGGCCATCTTGTCCAACCCAAGTGCTCTAGTAGGGTCACCTAGAGCAGGTAGCCCAGGACCACAGCCAGCCAGGTTTGAATACCTTCAAGGATATCTTGCAGCTCTTTGCATTCACACACATCCCCTTGCTAGGCATGCCAAAATTTCTCCAGAGAGGCCTTCTGAGCCCTGCTGAATCACAGAAGGCCTTTGTGCCAATCTCATCTAGACCTTAAAGATTTCACAGGGGAGTTTGAGGCAGAATTCCTAAATACGAAAAAAAAAATTTAGGGAGGAAAATATGTACAAATGTGAACATCTGTTGGGCCTGATTGCACCTACAAAGAGGTTCCTCCTGTTACAAGGAATCTCAAAGCTCAGAAAGTCTCTGAAACAGGCTGGTGGATTCAGAAACTTGTATTTCTGCTGGGGCCAGAGACTGGAAGTGTGATATTTGTTTGGTAAATACACTTTATATATGATATTAGGAGAGACAAATTCTATTCCTGTCCAGTGTCTTTTGATAAGCTCTGTGTGAGTCTGCATGAAGATATACTTATTCTGAATTTACTTTTGTTCAGAAGCACTTTGGAGTTACTAACATTTATTTTTTATGTGCTACATGTTGCCATCACTTACCTTAAGTCAAGCAGTTGCTTTTATATCCTGTTTTTCTGTCTCTTGCTAGCTCTGTGCCTGGTCTGGGACTTCTTGCTGCAGCCATCCTGCTTTAGACATGTGAGTTATGTAAACAGAGAGCGAGGATAGGTGTTGCTTCCTCTGGCCTATGCGGTGCTGGCAGCATAGACAGAGTTGGGCTGAAGTAACTTTCTGACACTAGAAGAATAAAAATCTGAGAATAATAAAGGGCTGAATTGCATCCAGAGGTAAGGTGATGTTTTCTTTCAAAGTCTAAAATATGGACCCTTGCTTCTTCCCTCCCCCGAATTCCAGAAAGCATGATTTGTCTTTGATTATGGATGGGTTGAGGTTTTTTTAAAGCAAATGTATTTGAATGGGTGGTTTTTGTGGTATGCTGAAAGAAAATAAATATATTCAAGAGGGCTGAGAATTTAACCCCAGAGAGATGCTAAAGGAAAGCCAGACAGATTCTCGTACTGACTCTGAGTGACAGGCCCAGCACTTGGTTCCCCATTTGCTTAGTGACACTTAGAGATATCACAGGGTTCTTTAAGTTTTTGTCGGGGCTGGTCTGTGGAAGAGTTACGCAAACAGAGCAGTGCTGTAAAGGGAGCTGAGAGTCAGAACGATACTGGTGCAGGCTGTGATGCCATGGGAGGAGGGGAAAAACCCAAACCTCTAGCAAGTTACACCCACGCTGCGACAGTTCCCACAAGACTCTGCTTTTACTTCTGCATGCTCTTGGGGAGGCTTTTCCTGCCGTTCAGTCGTTGGCCCCCGAACACTTCTTCCCCTCTGACCTCCTCCAAACACCCCAGCTACCCCAGGGAATTAGGGCAAATAACAGAGTAGCCCGCAAGGGCCCCTTGCCTTGCCAACCTTCAGCATCTTCTGGCATTTTAACCAGATGTTACCTACATCACCCAACTCGCAACGACAGATGTTTCACTGGCATTTTTTAAAGCTAACTGGGTCAGTTATTTTGTCTGGCTGGTTCATCTACCCCTCTTCTAATCCATGTGTTTACTGAGAGCTTTGTGGTTTCCTTCCTCTGGTCCCCTTGGCTATCTGGGTTGGCGTGGAGCCTGGGTTCTGCTTCCCTTTCCCCTTGCACACCTTTGTGTCCCCAGCCACTGGATCCTGCAAAGGCAAGTCTCAATTCTTCACACTCTTTTTTTGGTTTGGTTTTTTTTTTTTCTGTTGTTGTTGTGACTTGCAGCTACTCAGGGGTGCCCTTTGCAGGCTGTTGTGCTCAACCCTCACTGCTTTGCCTTGGGCTTGGCCTGTGGTTTTTGCTTTTCTTCTTTCTCTTTTTTTTTTTTTTTCTCTTTTTTCGCTTCCTGACTGCCCTGAAGTTCTCAAAGAGTTGCTGACAGCCCATAGAAAACCCAGCAAAACATTCCATGCAGAGCACTTGCTTGCCTTCACCATCCTTTCCGGTGCCACATTCATCCTTATTAGGGGTAGCTGAGAAAATAGGGCCTTAGAGCTTTGGCTCATCTGCTCCTGTTGCTCTCAGACACAACATGCAGGTCTGGATCTACCCACAGTCTCCCCTGCATCCAGCCCAGCCTTTTAGCCCTGTGACTATTTCCACTGGTTCCTCATCAGGATCTTATTCTTCAGTCAGCTGCAGAAGCCAACTGCTTCCAGCTTTCCCTTGTTCTCATTTCTCCCCCAGGTTATCCAGACAGCTAACCCTTCTCTCTTAAGTTCAGCTTCTTCATTTTTATGGTTCCTATTAGCTACTTGTTCCCTTTCTCCCTTGTTTTAAAAGGTCCTGCACCAAAGCCTCAGATGTTTCGATACTTGGATGTTTCAGGATGTTTATTTGCTTGGTAGGTAATTGATGCTTTTGAAGGGAGTTAAGGAAACATCTAACATGGCCATGGCTTAGTACTTTCCCAGGTCCTCACCTAGATCAGTGCTGTACCATCTCCTGAGTAGTGTTAAGCACTTGATTGTAAGCCACAGTGATAGACATTTAGCGGCTCAGAGAAAGGTGATGTGACAGGCCCAGACCACTCTGTCTCAGGCTGCCTTAGGTGACAAGTCTTGAGAGAAGGCTTCTTTCCTCCTTAAGGAATTTCAGAAGCGCTCCAGCGTGTCCTAAATTATGAAAGAGTGTTTGCAAAGATTTCTTTATATCCCATTGTCATAAGCAGATCAGCTTGGTGACTGTAGCCTACCCCTTTTCAAATGCTACCAAACATCCTTTGAAGCAGTTTTCAAGAGCTTGCTCAGCATCTGCATAGACCTCCTCCCATTAAGAGTGGAAATTCTTATGTTAAGCAGGGTGCAGTCAGCAATCCTGAACAAGTGGTTTTGACAATCTCCACAATCTCTTGCAGCCACACGTGAATACTTACCTGTGCCACACTGCTGTGCATCCCTTGGGTTCCTTGCTTTAATGTACAGAGATTTCCCTTTATGTCACCTCCAAGTTAACACAAAACCAGCCAGAGAAAAGAGGAGCTTGTCTAAGGGTATGCTGGTGATGATTTTGGAAGTCCTTTTCAAAACTCTTGCTTTGAAAGCCAGTTGGGTGCTTTAAATACCTAACCAGGTCACCCTGTCTGTATTTCTTCGTACCTCACAGTGTCTGCTTCAGGCACTGGAACTGGGCTTTGCTCTCCAGATTTCTTTACTGCAATGGTAGAATCTCCTTTATGTCATCATTAATAACCGTGTCGGATTTTGTTTTGAAAATGTTTTCTCTGTGTGCTCACATCTCTCAGATTTTATTCCAAACCAGTTTTAAGGATTTCAAACCCTGCAGGAGTCCCTGCAAATCTTATGACTGGATCTCATGACAACAGTCTCTTCGATGTTGTTGATTAATCTTTGTTCTCTTGAAGGTTAAGAAGTTTGCACAAATAAGAAGGCCCTCTCTATTACTCAATAACCAGCCCAACTTACATCCTAACACTACAGTGGAAAATTTGACTGTTGTGGGCCAGAAGAATCTAACCGTGTTACCAAAGGCATTATGCAAGACCAAATGAAGCTACATTTTCTTCTGACTATTCAACTCTCTGCATAATTTACTTAGTATTTTAATCATCTTTTTGAACAGTCCTTACTTTCTGAAAGGTCAGAAGTAGCCTAAAAATAGTTGCCATCATCTGATGGCTGCTTTGCTGGATATGAGATTTCATTCCCAATAGGCAAGATTTTCACATCATAGAACTGTAGTTCTCCTTGCAATAATTAGCATCCTCATGGACAGCCTGATACTGAGATGCAAAGCTTGACTGTGTGCTCTTTGCTTTTAGTAAGTGCTATTTCTATGGTAAGCTCTTTGGGGCAGGGACTGTCTCGCGTTATGAATGCTTCATACAACTGAAGCTTGAATTGGTTGAGGCCTGAAGGCACAAATCTAATTCCAAGAATAGTATGACTGAATGGACGTGGAGACTAAAGCAACTTTCTCAGTCCTAGACATGATGTCAGAACGAGATTGAGGTGGAAATGGGAGAGCTGGTACTGCGCAGGCTATCTGCTGTTTGGATGGAAACAGGACTTCATTCTCTAGGTTTATCAATGGGTCACTGTTAGTGAGTACTCCCGGTTCGCCTAAACTCCTAAGATCTTTCTGAGTACAGGAATTGCTCTTAAAATCTTGAAATAGTCTATTTCCTTTTTTAAAATACCAGTGAGAGAAAGTTTTACTTGCTTTGATTTTGCAGCGAGTGCTGTGGTCGCTGCTGGTTGTGAGTAGCGAGGATACATGCAGTAACAAGTGCCAAGCATTAAGGTCACTGTAAGTTTAGGATTAAGGCATGAGAAGACACTAAGTGAGCCAGAACTATTCACAGGAAATTAAGAACTTTTTTCTACACTTGTTTTGACTAAAATAATAAAATAGAATCATATAACTTTTTGGTGCTTGATCAGGACACATAAGAGAAATGATGATACACCTGGTGGGCAACCTTATGAGTGTTAATCTTGAGTTGAACATTCAGACATTAACTGGATCTAGGAAAGTGATAAATATCTTTCTGCTTTAAAACTGGAGTGTGGTTATTGCTATTAGCCAAGATCTTACTGTTCACCCATAGTTAAGCAGAATAGAGCATTAGTAATAGTAATGTTCCTGCATATTCCTTTGCACTCAGCTTCAAGGATGGTAGAAGGAAATCCGGAAACCCACCTAACATGTTTTTAAGTCTGACCAGATGGGGAAACTCATGCTTGGCTCCAGAAGCTAACCTGTTTGGTTGAGAAGCCTAGTCGGACAGTTATGCTGCTACCACCCAGTGGGCAAGGCACCTTGCAGCAGGGTTGCCTGCAAGAACACAAAGAGAAGGCCAGAGTCTGGGGCTGCTCATACCCTGCTGCTCCCTCAGCCCTCCTGCTCCACCAGCACAGCTGTACTGGGACAGGCCACGGGTCTGCCTGGGCTAGCATCATGTTTATGATGGAGGACAACAGGTAAAAAAAAAAATAATCGATACATGTGTATATATAAAAGCTAGAGTCAGGCAGAATTTTCCCATCTGCCCAGGATTTTTATATAGATAAATATGTATTTATATAAAAATAGTCAGGCTTCTAGCTCTTGTGTCCCCTTTATACCTTCTGAGCAGGAGGAGGAAATGGAGATGGTCTAGTGTCCTCCCAGTACAACCAAATACTGAGGATGCAGCTAGAGGAAAATAATTTGAACATATCTGAGGGACAGATACTTTCTACTGAGAATGTACTCCTAGTACATTGTGTGTATACTTGAAACAGAAATGAATAAGCTTGTGTCTGGATTTGGAAAAATAACGTGTATGTGTGTGTTTGTGTGTGGCAGGAAGTTTGTCCTGTAGTGTTTGGCCAGGCTCCATCTCCTCACCTACACATACATCATCTTGTACCTGCAGCAGCACTGTACAGCATCCCTTACTGCTCTCACAGGCGGTTTTAGAAACACAATGCAGACATTTGCTGTACCCTGACTATAAAATGGGTCCCATTACCAAGTGCATTAGTACCTGTGGGTTAGTGAACCTCCTTGCTCCTTTCCAGACAGGTTCTGCTTTGAAACTCATGCTTTTTAGCACTTTTGGAAAAATATCTGCCTATACCTGTCTCTTGGCTTCCCTTCTTTCCCCAGGGTGGATCACGCTCTTTTAACAGAGCTGAAATAGCAGTACATTGGGCATAAGATTGTGTTTAATGCAGTATTAGCTTCCATTTTGGAAGGTGACCTCTTCTAGTCTGGAAGAGACCACAGTGAGAATGGAGTTTAATAATGAAGTGGAATCACAAAAATACAGAGGAGATGCCACTATAGGTCATTTTCTGCTACACTTTCATCCAGGCAGGACTGGATGTAACTCTTGATTTCTGTTCCTCACAAGCTGTTTGACACTTCTGTCTTCTGCAGAAGTTCAAACTCCAGTTTTTACTCACATGCTGATGCAATAGCTTCTGCTCAGTTTAAAAGGAGAGGAAAGAATAGATAGGAGTCCTTGATATGCATCTAAGCAATAATTTCCTCTTGCAACCAATCCTTACTGGCATAGGTCACTGCATCAGCACTCAGAGCTGAGTCTTGTAGATGAGCAACCTTCAAAATTCACACAGCTTCTAATATGCCCTGGGCCAGCCAGTTTTCAAGTACATTTGTACCTGCACCTTCTCTTTGATGTGCAGTGCTTAACACTTTTGATACCCTCTCACAGTGCTACCTGTGCCAGTGATGCTGTGCACTTGCCAGGAACAGATCAGAATATGCCAACACACTTCCGAAGGCAGGGAGTCAGTGTGCACTCAGCTCTCTCCTATTTTGTTGTTATTGGTTTAAATATTATTAGTGAGGCACGACAGTAGTCTTTTTTTAAGGTTTTTTTCCACAGGATTTTTCATGGTTTAGGGCACAGTAAGACACTTTTCTTTTCTCTGTTCTACTACCATGTATGACTGGTACCCGGGCATATCCCCGTCCCCCTGGGAACTGTCCGACTGTAGGGAATGATCAGCTCCTGGCTGAGCAGTCACCAGCTGGTAGTTTATCAGCATACATACATTCATTTGATGCTATATTTTTACTTTTCCTCTTTAAAAAAGCCATTCCATATTCTTCTAGGGTCTGATGCTGCTACTGCGGCTTGACAGTATAAATAGATTGAAGGGTCTGCAGAAAAGGCTGTCAGATGGGTTAAGCTGATGATCCCTTAGTTATGATCCCTAGCAATCTTGACTTGATTTGGCAGTGGAAGCAATTTAAAGAGTGAACTGCTTATTAAAATGACCTCTACTGCATGCGTGTCTGCTCAGCAATTGATACAGATTAGCTGGGAGTTAGTGTAGCTTTTGATAATGGATTAATCCTGGAAAACTGAACTTTTTTTTTTTTTTCCTGGAAGCAGCTCAGCAATCTGTGGTTGCTGCAGGCTTCTCTGTTCTCCATCCTCTGCAGCGTCCCCTTAGTCCAGCTCTTTAATGGAGCAGTGCAATCAGAATGGTACCTTTTTAGCAGGAAGTGCCCTCAAAACAGAGGCATAAAACCAGCGTAGCAGTTTGGAGGACACAATGGCTGTGAGGTTTAGAATAAATAGGGGTCTTCATTTAATTTTGTTCTATAATGCATGTGGAAGTGTGCTGAGACAAGCACGTGCTCATTGTCCAAGGAGCCCGCAACAGCAGTTCTATAGGTATGTTCAGTTCAGGAGTGTTGATGTTCCTGGGAATGCATGCATGTACCAGTAGAGGGCACGCAGGCTTCATTAAAAGGGAACATGTGCTAATTAATAAATCTCAGAAATAGGTAGGAGTCTACCTGCATCCATGCGGTTCCCAGACAAAGCGCTCATTCAGCTATGCAGAGACTGCCCGTTCCAAGGGACTTGTGTTATCTGAAACGGGCAGGAAGCAAGGGGGCATAAAGCACATGTCTGGAATGACATAATCCGCAGCCAAACTGATCGTGTTTCGTGTTCATGCTTAGTCAGGCTGTGGCAGTGATTAGGGTTGACTAAAACGGTTACCGTACCTCCCTTTCTTTTCCGTTGTGTGGCATCTGCTAGCTCCGTTCATCGTTAAAGTCTCAATCCAAGCAAGTGACACGTAGCGTGGATCAGCCCTATAATGAACTAGAGGAAATCGGGGAGAGAGAGTCAGCAGTTTTTATAGTACATTAGCACAGGATTATTGGGAAATGTGGACTTAAAAGGAAGGCTATCTGCCTTTTAGAAACTAAATCAAAGATAAACTGTACAGTAGACTCCTCTGTTTTCTCCTGCCCAGTGCACTTGCAGTACATTCATAATCTTCATAAGGGAGAAAATGAATTGGTGAAATAGGCTGTTTTATGATAATATCCCATATGTTATCAGATTCATGCAGGCAGAATCACACTAATGAAGAGAAATTGCAGTTTATGTAGGGCTTGCAGGCCTCGCTTCAGCAGATTAACAGCGGCGAGGGTAAGAGGCAGCACACTGCCTTGGCAGGCTGCCCACGAGCTAATCAATGCAGATGGAGTCAAAGGGACTGCGAGTCTGATTCCCAACAGGTTCATCTCGGAACAGGAATGACTGTATCCATCAGTGCTCCTTGATAAGACATCCTTTAAGCTTGTGGTAAGAATGAACCCTTTTGGGGAGGCAGAGGCTGAGCAATACTAAAAGCAATGACTCCACATGTGGTGCAGGGGAGAGGTGGCTGTTTAATTTTAGCTGCTGACCTGATTTCATGCTGAATGACAAGTATCTATAGGAATCCTCAAGGGCCAATCAGTTGCTATGCGAGTGAGGCTTTTGGAGGAATGCATTTAATTTTATTCAAGCGATGCCTTTAAGGAAGCAATTATGATTTAAGCTCTCAGAAGTTCTGACTCCTTCAGGTTGATTTCAGCTCGCGCTAAGCTGAACTTCTTTCATGTTGCTGAAACTAAAGTCTGAATCAATTGTGTATTTAACACGGCACACACTAATGTTATGAAATACCATGATTTTCCTCTTTGCTGTTCAATTTTTTTCACTGATAGGAACGCAGATTTGGTGCAAAATCAAAACAGTTGAAGTCCTCTTGCCATTTGCATGCGCATCCTGAAGTGAGGTTTAGAAAATGAAGTAACAGCAGAGCCTCATCGTTGAGGAACTTCTTTGCAGAGGGTTCTCCTTTGTGGTTTTGTGCTTGAGGAAAGTATACTTGTGGTGACCCAGGAGAGAGCTTTCTTTTTTCAAGAGGAAGGCTCACAAAGATGTCTCAGTCCACATATCAAATCCCTTGTCACAGAAGACACTTATGAAAAAAATGAGAGTTATGCCCACACATGGGGCAGATGTTTCACTCTTCACTGGCGATAGAGTCCTGGCCACTACAGCCATTAGTCTCTCACACTCTCCCAGTACTCCCCTTGGCATAGTGTGCTTTTCCTCTAAAATGAAGGCTGCTCTCAGCCAGGAGCTGCACATCAAATGATCCAGTATTAGTGAGTGTTAATAAGAAGTAGTAGGGCTTGCTTTTACAACTGCTAATAACCTGTGGTAGCGTGCTCAGTTGTTCTGTTCGTACTCCGTTCTGCTGCTGTCACTGGCTTACGTAGGTTTGGGTCCAGGTTTGGTTCATGCCCATCTTTCCATAGTCACGTTGATGGATTTGAACGTTTATGTTTGAAGATCACTTCGTGTTATCCCCTCGCTGCTTTTGATTTCAATGAAAAATGGCTGGACCAAATGCCAGGCTTTGTGGATGGGATTTGTTTGTTTTTCTGTGGCTAGTTGCTGACTGGAACCTCAACGGCACATTTGTATTGGCTTTTTATTTTCAGTTGTCTCTGAATCTGTCCAGTGATTAGTTTGTTGACAGATGGCTTTTCCCTTGAATAAGATACAGTGACTAGATGTTCCGAATGTCCCAGAAGGGCTCTGGCATTTGTCCTCAGGACAATGAAAAACACCCTGGCATCTTCTGCCTTCTCTGAATTTGCCTTTCATTTGTGTATTGCATGGATTCCTCTAAGGATATGGAAAGAAAAATGTTAAAATGTAGTTCCACCAGGAGAAGTGACAGTTCAAAAAGCCTTTTACTCTGTATACCTGCAGCTTCTGTGTGTTGCAGTTCACACTTACTTGCTTCAGTAAGTAAATAGAGTTTTTACCACTGTTTGAAGCTACAACAGCAAAAAGAGGAAAGATTTGATTCCACTTGCTTTGTTTTGACTAAGGTCCCATCCCTTGCACCCATGCAAATGGTTTGAGGCTCTGAGGTTGCACAAACAAAGCAGATAGTACAACGGAAAGACAACAGGGTTTTCACGTGGGTATAGCGGGAGCTGTGGGACGTTTCCTCAGCAGTGATGTGCAAGGAGAAAAGAGCTTAATCAGAGTCTGTCTCCAATTTGAGTCTGCAGGGTTGGCACCTAAGGGAGAAAGGGATCCCTCTATTGCTGATATGTTAACCAGTCTTAAAATGGAACTGCTGAAATGCAGTCACTGACACACACTGAAACCCAGTGTCCTGCAAGGCTGGGACTGATCCCTTTTCCAAAGTGGAAAGAATCTCAAAATTATAATACTTTATATAATCTCTTAATCACAGCTCCTGTGAAACAAAAGCCTTCTAAGAGCATCCTTTCTTCAACAGTTACAGACAAAAAAAACCTTGTTTAAGTACTACACTTGCTGAACCCAGTGCGCTACTGCAGCTGGGTACTGGGGACAAACTCCCCTTTCCCCAGTGCCAGTGATGTGCACAAATTCACCCTCTGCCTTTTATTCTTTTTTCTTTTTTTTTTTTTTTTTTTCCCCTGCACCAAATTTCTCAGTTTTGCAGCATGTGAGTCAACTTGTAAAAATGACTCACAAGCTCATCCAGCCTTCTGAATTGGGAGCCCAATTAAAATACTACTTGTAATGCACATATTGAAGAGAACGAAAAGTGTCTGTTCCTGAGTGTCAGGCATTAGCATAGCATATCTGAAGGCCTGTCTTGAGCTAGTCTGAGACTTGCCAGGAGAAACCTTGTGTTGAAGATACATGCAACAGGGAAAACATTTTGAAAATCAGCTCAGGTACAAAAAATATTATTTGATTAATTATAAATCTATCAAAGTTTATTAATTTTAAAACATCTATTTATTTATGTACATATAATGCCATTGTTGGGTGGAATGCTTTATAAGGCACCGAAAAGGTGGTTTTCCTGCAGGGCTACAATACCTGGCAATCAGCTTCTACTGTCTTTGGTTTAACTCAGTGTCATGTGGGTAGGTGTTTCCACAGAACTGCAGGGCTAATTCTTCACAATATTAACCTTTTACCTTCAGTAAGCCTTTATGTCAGGGCCAGCCAGTCTTTCTGACATCACCACCCGTGTACCAAGATCCTCTCTGGAAGGTAGTCTGAGGAAGAAATGGCAGTAGCTGTACTGCAGCACCAGGATGGAGTTTGAGCACACTGCAGCTCAGAGTGACACGGTAGTGTCAGTCCCAGCTTTCCTGGTACATTTCCTGTTGCAGGTAAGGACTCAGTCATGCTGCAGGTCCTGCTGACACAGTCCTGGCATCAACTTGTATTCTGACTGGCGTAAGTCACTTACATGTAGTCCAAAACTAGGCATCGTCCACCACATTAGCAACCAGATTTTTGCCAGGAGGCAGAGGTCTCCAGAGATATCATGCAGGCTGAAAAACACATCATCCAAGCTCAACAGGTTTGTGGTATGCACATGTGGCCCCTTAACTCAGGTTACTTTCTGCCATATACAACACAGCACTTCTACCTCCAGGATGTTTCTATGGAATCGCTGTGAACCTGAGCGCAGGAAGGGAGAGCAGCAAAAGGCAAGAAATCGCTCCTGGAAAAGATGTTTAAGAGTGTGATAGCTACCTGGTGCTATCCCCTCTATCCAGCCATGGCCCTTCTCTTCACAGGTTTCTGTGAAGAAGAGAGGTCATCCCTAGGAGCAGCGCTTGCCCACCTTCTCCTCCCTGGTCCCACCATTGTAATTTATGCCCAGTTTCCAGAACAGTGGGTATAAAGTGTCAAGGTCCGTAAGCCTGCTGGTACCACATTCCCAACCTTCTGCAGCTGAGCAGAAAAACCCCAATCTTACATTAAAGGGACTCACTGACTAAAGCAACAACCTTAAAGGAGTAGTTAAATAAGCAGCTATTCTGACTGTTAAGTTCTTACTGAAAAGGAGAAAACAAACTGGTTGCCCATTGTGGGACCTGCATGCCTGGGAATATATTTTTCTTCAAATACAAGTCTAGTAGTTGTAAAGAAGAAGCCTGATCTCTGTCCTGGAGAAGTTCATGCTAATCAAATCTGCACATACTGTTACCACTTATCAGTATGTAAATAGCATATATGAATAATTGCCAGTAGGTGGTAGTGTGTGTTTTTCAGATAAGTTTTAAAGTTAGTCCTGTTGGTGTTTCATGTTTGAGGTGATTTAGAAAGGTCCTGTCATCTTTAATGTATGATCTCAAGGCATCATTGCTTTGAATTCAGTCCCTGATCTCACTGATTTAATAGTTCTGTTTCACAAACATCAGCCTGTCTCAGAAAGGTGCATTTTGATTTTTCTTTTCAAGCTTATGGACAAACCTAACTGGAAACATTTTGAAAAGTGCCAATTAGTATGAGCCCTGAGAATTCAAAGGTGTGTATTCATTGGAACTATTGGATTGCTCTCTGGTGTTTCATTTTAGGAGAGCTTTTGATAAATAAATGCATTATTTTTATGATTCATAAACTTAGAATTGCTCTGTCACAGGAGTTGTTCTGAGAATTCCTGAAAGAGCTCACTGGGAATGGAGCAAAACTGGACATGCAGTTCTCAGTGTCTCATCAACCTTCGTAAGGAAAGGAAAGAAGTGACCAGCTGGAAGAGACTAGGGGTTTCGGTGGCAACCATCACCTCCCTGGCCCCTGTGCTATTCCTTGCTGAGAGAAAGCCAGCATCAATGCTGTTTCCCCCACCTCACCACGTGGGAAGAGATGTCCACGCTCCCTCCCATGAGAGTAGTTTCTACGTTTCCCACGAGCGTGTCCCTGGCTGGACATTCACCCTTCCTCAGGTAATGACCAAACCGCCCCTGCAGCCTGGCTGTCTCTCTTGCTGCCTTCGTTGTGTTTTTGGGAAGGGACTGAATTTTTGTTTGGCGGAAGAAGGGGATGCCAGTGGTAAAGATTCTTTCTGTGGTGTTGCCTGCCAGGAAGCGAGGCAGAGGTCGGGAAAGGCTCTATAAATATTTCTGCAATAACTCAAAGGCAGTGAGCGTTTTGGTTGATTTGTTTTTCCTGGGGTGTATGAGACTGCTCTCCTCTGTGCAGGTGTCTGATTCATGTGGGGCTTCCTTTTTCTTTCTTTCCTACTTGTTTCCTGCCTCTGCGATTGTTGCCTGCACTTGTAGCACTTTTACTCAGCCCGGCAGTCCCACTGAATGCAATTAGGTTATTTGTGCAAATGCTTTTCATCATGAATACGGTCTGCAGAGTCAGACCTTTTGCTTCTTCCTTCTGCTTCTAACCTGTCCCTCCCAAGTTTCCTTTCTCATTGTTTTTCCTTTCACTTATGTCTGCCTGCTGTTAGAGCAAGCTAGCAGAGAAGGAAGTGGGGGAGGGCCGTTTCTGCAGGGGTTTCAGTGCAAATAGCTGCACGCCTTATAATTTCTTGAGCAGATTAGGCTCTTCTTGGCATGCACTCAGGCCAAGAGAGGATCTCTCATTACCAGGGGAAGTTAATATGTTTGTGCCACCAGTGTCCATAAGCTATGCTGGAAGACATTGTAGTGAAAGTAAGGAAGGGAGTAGAGTGACAGGCCCTTTGCAGAAGCAGAACTGGTGTAGCCTGGAGGAGCTGAGCAGAGGCGATCTGTGTCTGAGGCAGGTTGAACAGGCTGTTGTTGAGCTCAGGGAGCTGTAGTTGTCCTGCAAGTGGAGGAAAGCACAGGTGTATCAACAAGCCAAACTGCCAAACCAGAAAGCTTCCATCTTCAGTGGTGAATAAGTCCGGGTTTCACTTTACTGCAGCGTGATTGACATATACTTCTTCACTTTTTTTTTTGCCTCAAAGTAATACTCATGGTCTCCATTAATGAAAAAAAAATGCAATGTGCTATAAATAGGTGTTGGAGGTGATCTAGCAACCTTGCAGCCTGCTTCCAGTCTTGTGCAGCCATGTCCAGCCACTCCAGGGCGGATGTGAAATGTAGGTAACCTGCCCTGTTTGCCTTCCTGTATTATCTATTGTTAACCTGTGCCCTGGGAATCTGAGTTGACTGTGTGGTAGAAGGTGGGATGGAATCTGATTTTGTGAGGAAGTTATCATTACTGACGGGAAACAGTATGAAGTTAGACATCCAAAGTTGGATTTGGAAAATGTAGACCTTAATATTCCTGTTCCACTTCTTGCGTTTCAAACGGTAACTGCTAGAGCCAAGCTCAAGGAAGAGACATCCGTGCTACCCTGATCTTCTCAGCCCCAGTATAAAAATGTACCTGTTAGTATATTGGTAACAGAAAACAGATTAGTGAGAGAGGGTTTCATGCTTGGAGATCGAGTTTCATGAGAAATGTAGACTATCAAAGGGAGGAATCTCAGGGTCGGAAGCTGGTTATATCATGTGGAAGGCAAGAAACCACAAACTTAGTAGTAGAGAAATGTTGCAGAAATGAGAACAGAGATGTTAATTTAGCAATTGAAATCAGCATTCTAATTATGTTTTATTTGTATAGAAACAAATAGTACATCCTGGAGCCACAGTATCGCTGCTGGATGCTTCTGTTTCTTCTTACTCAGTGCACTGGTGACATCATGCTGTGTGGTGTAGGCCTCAAAACTCCTCTGAGTTTTCAATTCAGAAATAAGGAGAGGAGTAGGAGGTAGCTTTATCTAAGTGCACGCAGTATGTACTCTGTGAATGAGTGTAAAACGTGAGCTAAATAGGACATTATTCACGTAATGGGACGAACTCCTTTTTACAGCACTCTAAAAAAAAAAAAAAAACCCCACAAAAAAACCCAAGAGCACAGTGCTAAGACTTTTCATCTGAATCCCAAAGTGCCCCTCCTCTAGGTTCAGCTCTTCCTCTTGAGTTAAGGTGGTCCCAAATACAAAAACTAAGGTCATCATAGTTGTTATTTCCATCTTCCTTTCAACATTATCTTTCTGCAAGGAAGGAAGAAAAGTATGATGGTGGCACTTGGGTACATACTCTCACCCCTGGCTGCCAGAGCTGTAGAAGCCAGGAGGCTTTGGCAAGGCAGATTTGGTGAGACTGAGCTGGAGCTTATACTGTTACACCTTCCCAGTACAGCTTGGGGTGAAGTCCTGGCTGGGAGCCTTTAACACTGAGCATGATGCGTAAGCCAGAAGGATGTAAACTAACCTCTAGCTCACTGGCTGCAAGTGGGAGAGAGTTCTAGAAATCCCATCAACTTTCACCCAACACCTTTGCTTCCTGTTGCAGGCAGTGCAAGTTACAAGTACAACCAAGGGTCTGGGTTCTTTATCTCCAGTATAATTTTGACTGGGAGTTACTAAAAGGCAGTAAAAGTGGAAGCATATTATGCTTTTTTCAGAGTCCCTTCTTGATGATTGCCATTTGAGGAATGAGGATGTCGAATTTGCCACGTTGCATAAAGTTATGGCAGCTGTTCCATATTGCTAGATTGGAAATTAAAATGGAGATCTATTCAAATTGTCTGACACTTCCAGCAAGCTTGAAAGCAAAGCTTTAAAATATAACAGAACTCTAATTTGGGTCCTGAGGGATAGTCAGTAACGTTGAAAGCAAACGCCTTTTTCCAAATGGTCCTTAACTACTTTGCATCTTTTCCTTGCTAAATTCCGCTTTCTGTGGTGGCCATGTGATCCAGCTGAAGTCAACAGGATTGCTGAGAATGCCAAAGACCAAATCCTAGGCAAGAGTGTTTCAGTAGGTCTAGTCTGTTATGACAGTAAATATTGTCAGGAATGTTTAAGCTATGCTAACCTTTAAAAAAGAATGGCTCACGTTTCTATTTTCTTTCTTCATAAATGTGTGGTGCCTGAATCTTAAGAGTTTCTTCATCTAAAGATAAGACTAGATTTATCTGTATCTGTAGAGGCTAAGGCAATCTCTTAGTTTAGGAATTTGTAGAGGTCAGCCTTTGCCTGTCAACACACAATCCAATCTAACTTTTGATCCCAGTGCTGCTGCTTTAGTAACACTAACTGTATAAAAACCTTATAATCTAGGAACTTCAGCTCTTTGAAACACACATAATTCCAGGCCTGTGATTCAAAACTCAAAACAAAGTCTATCCAACTTGATTTGTTGTCACCATTAAATATTATTTAAAACCATTTATGTTTTTATCTGGTAATTCTTATTCCTCAGAAAGAATGCACTGTTGGCATCTTTTAGCATTTTTTGTTGTTGTTGTTCTGAATATGCCAGTTCATCGCTCACACTGCGCATTAATCACTATGGTAAATGCAGCATTGTGACCTGCTCAGGAAATATTTGATGAGGCTTTAGAAAGGCACACCATAAAAAAACCAGATGAAAGCAGTCTATGTTTTTCCTCGTGGGTGAAAGTCACCTGCCCGGAGCTCGAATAAATAAGTGACAGACTTCTGCTAACACAATTCCAATTCCACTGCTATCTGTTCTGTTTTGCTTCCCACACATCCTGTAATGACGAAGACAGTCTCCTCTAAAATACCATTTGGTTTTTCAGGGTGGCACTGGAAGGGCTCAATGGGCCCCTGGAAAGAGCAGTGTGCTATTGATTAATCTGTCCTCTAAATGAACCTTGGTGAAGAGCTGTATTTCCAAAATTCTAGATGAAAGAATCTTTATACAGATAATGGGAGGAGGAGTACTCTTGGGGATGATATGACTACATAAATAAGCAGTTCTTCAGTGCAGTGTGTGGTTTGCTAATTTCCAGTAAAATGGAATGAGTCACACATGACAACACCATTGCCACTAACCAGTGTGGCATGGCATCTGAAAAAGATAGCACTGGAAGGGTGTGAACTGCAGAGCAGATGATGGGGCTTGAAACATCTTGTTTGCTTTGGCAGAGCAACCAAAATCTTGATGCTTTCCCACAATCTGCTCCAAGGATATAGGTTTTGCTGTGCAGTATCAGATTTTACTCTGGGAACTAGTGTGTCCTGCCTTTGCCAGTGGACAGCTCTTGATGCTTCAGATAAAGATAAATGCCCAGGCTCCCCATGGGGGAATTCCAGAGTTAGATGTGTTTCTTCAAGTAGGCTTTATGTTACTGCAGAGTTACCAGGGGAGGTTTTCTCCCTCTCCAGTACCAAATCATGAAGGATACATCTATTCAGAGAGAGGCCCAAGACAGGTCCCAAGTCCTGGCTCACATACCATACATACTATTTATATGTAAGTACATGCTCTGGTATGGGCCTTAGGCTGAGTTCACTTTGGAGGGGAGTCTAGCCATAGTCATGTCTTAGCACAGGCCCAAGCTTTATTCTCCTTGTGTTTGGAAAGGTGCTGCTTGGCAGACTCATAGTGACTGCCACTGCTGTTGAACCCTGAATCTGAGGGGAGGCGTTACGAAGTCTCAAGAAAAGTCTATTCAAAAGCAAGCTGAAAATGACCTAGCACACATGCTTGGTCCCTGCAGCAGGGCATTAGGGCTGTCAGCTTGGAAGTCACAAATGTCTTCTGCTTTCTTGGATCTATTGTATGAAAGTGGCATCAGACACTTTTTCCTTCGGATGTTTCTCAGAACAAGTACTTGTGTAAGGAGGGCACAAGGAATTCTTTTTCTCCTCCTGACAACCCCGAACAGAGCGCTGAATAGTGCCATATGTAGGCAGAGTTAAAGGTGATGTTCTAGGTGCTCAGCATTGTTTTCATTGGTTTACGTTGCTTCCTCCCTGTCAGTATTGCCCATACTAAGGGCTTGGGAAGAACGGGAGTTTAAGCTGCAATTTAATTGCCTGTAGATGGACTGTGACAGAATGCCTGTTGTCCTAGCAGTTTCTCACGTCTGCTGTAAGCGAAGGGGCACGTGAAACAATAATTCTACCAGCAGATGTGGTTCTGTAGGGACAGTAGTGTCTGTGGTACGAAAATTCTCTCCCAAAATGCATATCTGTGGGGACAGTAAGCGTCTGTGTCAGTGACAACTTTGCAGCATCTGCTGGGACAGTAATGTCTGTGATACATAAATGCATCTCTGCATCTGCTGGGTCAGTCAGAGAGATGCATTGTATATTTCCACTTTTAGATGTGAAAATGTCCTTCGCTTCCCTTTAATTTTGGGGATTTGTTTGATTCTTTTTCCCACAGAGTTAATAAGAACTGTCTTGCTAAGAAGAGCTAAAAGTATTCGTGAATCTGTTGCGTGTAGGACACTGCCATGTTTCAGCTGCCAAGAAATACTGCTACATTTTCTCCTACCATAGTATTAATCATTAATGGCTTTGTTCTCAATGAACAGCCCGAGTATCTTCAATGATGCTCTTGTGAGTGCTGATGCTTTGTGGTTGCAGCGACAGCATCATGAGAAATGTGCTTGTTCAGAGAGCAGAGAGGCACCACACACACAGTGCTCTGACCCAAACCAGATTTCAACATTCTGAAGCACAGGTGTGCACAGATAAAGATTTTTAATTCAGCCTGTTCTCAAGGGTAGGCACCAGACTCAGGTTAGGAAGGATTGCACTGGAGACGGTCCATTTTCCAGCAGCAGCAGCTGCCAGCGTATCTTGCTACAACAAAGGCCGATGTTGACATTTTTTTCTTGGATAGAGACAGATGCAAGAGCTTCTGCCTCAAGGTTATCCATTATACAGTATATTAACTAGATGTTTTAGCATTGTGCTTCCTGCAGAGGCAGAAATGAATGATGATTAATACTTATCAATTAAAATCTAATCCTTTCCCATGTGTATTTATATGCTGAACTTCAAACTACAAGGCAATTCTGTGACAGGAATTAGATATTCTTTTATTGGAGAGCACTGGATTGCGGTCAGGGATATATTATTCACTCATTTATTATAAGCATTACATTGGTACCTAGATTTTGCCTAGGCATTGTTTATAAACATAGTCTCTCTGCAAGGGAGTTTATAAACAATTAGCATTAAAGAACAATTATTTTCCCTTCCTCCTTGTAGCAGCACTGGAGGGGGGTGGATGGACGAGAGAGAAAGCAAAGGTTGTACATGTTTTATGACCATAATTATAATTATTTCAGAGATTTAAATTAAATTAAAATTTAATTATAATTTACTATTGCAGAGACGAAAACTGATGAAAAAGACTCAAGGTTATGAGCCACCTCACAGATCTAAGAGTCATCTAGCTCAGTCTAAGCGTACACATACAAATCTGTCTGTTTGTTTGTTTGTTTTGCTTTTTAAAATCTAGCCACCGTTTAATAGACAGTGCCCACAAGTGTGGTAGGTGCTTTGCAGACTTGAGACGCCAGCGCTGCATCACAGAGCGAATAAGTGGCCCAAGGGCCATGGTAACAAAGAGCTCCAATCCCGCAGCCGCACAGAGAGGAGCACTCCACTGAGCGTGCTTCACACAGAAGCAGCCCGGAAGGCTGGACTCTAAACACATGTGAGAGCAAAGGAAAGGCAAAGAGATTTTCATTTTCAAGCTCTGTTCAGCACAGTGGTTAAACGCCATTTAATTCAGATACCGTGTGATAACCCTTGGTTGTAAATGAGAGGTACAAAAGGAACAACAAATGAAGGAAACCACTCACAATCCAGGTGGAGGGTTTCAAAGTGGGCAGGTGATTTGGCTGGTTAGTTCTGATTTATTATAAAGGCATCTCTGCTTTTTGAACTGCTTTCCATCAGTCATGTTAAACATAACTGCATTCTTATACGGCAGCCCATCCCCTTCACATGTGCGCACACTAATCATTCATGTCAAACTAATAGCAAACACATATGAAGAAAGCCCAGTATGTGGTGACTATTACAAAAACCTTTTTTGTTTAAATATACTGGAAGCAAGCATTTTAGCTTAGTAAAGCCATTAGGAACTGGTATAAGCTTGCAGTACTATATCGAGGTTTTCAGGGACTGATTGCGACTCTTAAAAGGTCTGAGACTTTTTCTGGTCTGTGGCAAAACTGCTTTACACAACTTTTCCCAGAAGATATTTTCTTTCAAAAATATTATTTTGTAAATTAATTCTGTAGCGGGGAGAGGTGTAGAATTGCATGTGGGGAAAATCATCAACATCATCTCCCTGTTTGTATTTTTTAAAGTGGGATTCCTGATTGGTGGGGAAAGGGGCACTTCTGCAGCTTCCTTACCCCTGAGCTTCCTTCCATCTCAGAGACATACCACAAAGCCACTCGCTAGTCCATCTCCATTTTCTTTATTTTCATTTATTAACACAACCGTACTGTTGCCCATCCCTTACTATAAAGCATCCAAAATGGTTGGAACAACTTGAAAATAATAAACATTTTCAGCTGCAGTTGTTCAGATTCTGGATGAGTTGTTTGTAAACATCTTGTCTAGAACTGTCAAGAGGTGGAGCTAACATCATCGAAAGATGATAAATTTTGACATGGTGCTCTTGAGATTTCACTGCCACTGAATGTAGGTTAATATGGGATTCAATAGGAAATCTGGTTTGTATATCGCTACATATGACAGGAAACGAAGGAGCTTGTCATTTGTCTGCAGATTGCTAATTGCAGTTTATTGCACATGCAAAAGGTTAATTCGGGTATGTTATCACAGTAATCATATGCACTGTCTCCGAATAAACTAACCTCCTAATCTTACTGATGATCTGGCCTGTGGGATTTGGGATGTTATTTTGTAAGATTATGGCAAATAAGAATTCTACAGTAAGTGCTGTAACAGCAGGCAGCAGTGTCCTTAAGTACAAGCAACTGGGATAGAATGGAGTTGCAAGCCTCTGGTATGAAATACTTTTCCTTGACCCTTAATTTAGTTATTCCCTGAGATGCATGTAATTTATTCTTTGTGTTGATACAGTGAAAACAGAGGTCTCATCTATTCTAAATGAAAATTATATCCCATTCTTATTATTGCTAATGCTTTGAATTTAGAGTAGCATTTAAAGGCTTTGGATTAATTCATGACCTCTTCATGCTAGGTGTGGTATATCCACACACAGTAAGCTCACTGCCCCAAAGACCTTACACTTTAATTAAATAAAGGTTGGAGGAAGGAAGTTTTATTACCTCTGTCACAAATGGGAAATGATAACAGAGAGAAACTAAAAGGACTGAGAACCACACTCCTCTTGCAACGAGTCCTGTATTTGCTTGTAATATATCCTCCCTTCCTGCTTTTGTTAAGCTGCTATAAATTGGTAGGTAGATGGTTGGTCTCTCCCTCTGAGATGGAGTTTACTATGATTCTGCATATGTTTCAAGGTTTTATGGAATGAAGGGAAGTTATGTATCTGGATAACACTTTATTTTAGATCTGATTAAGTTATTTTGAAGAAATACTTCTGTGGAGTAAGTAGATTCATACTGATCTTGTGTGCGTTGCTTGTTGTCAAACGAGCACGCTATTGCATAGATTCTGTGTTCCCAGGGGAGCTCTGCTGTCAGTGCAAGCGTGTTTTAAGGTACACCAGTATAACTTTTTTATTGCTGTTATTATTATTATTATTCCCTGTAGTTTGCTCTTAAATGCTTGCTAAAATAGTGAAAAAGCAATAGCACTCAAGATGTTGGACCATTCCCCAGGATCCATGGGAGGCTTGAAACACCAGTGCACACTTAGTCTTCCAGAAATGCACCTCCTCCCCATGCCCCTGGAAAGCATCATGCTTATACTGAAGTGCATTTTAAACATTTTTAATGAGAGCTTCTAGCTTAGCATTCAAAAATAAAGCTAGATCCATGTGGAATCTTGCTTTGAGAATTTTTTTTCCCGTGAACCTGAAGATAATTTGTTTTCCTTTTTCTCCTTAGTCAGTATGTGGATGCTCAGTACAGGATAGTCATCTTGGGCAGAAACACAAGCAGAGTTAAAGCAGCTGGGGTGGGAAGGGGGAGGGAGAAAAAAGGGGATAATGTGAGTCAGGAGAATAAACTAAACAAAGAACAGGTAGAGCTCAAGAACAACTTCACCTATCTCCTCCTCCTGTCTTATGCATTTAGGTGTTTATGCTCCTCACTGTTGGGCTTCAACAATAATCCTCTACATTGGCATGTCTTTCTCTCATCGCTGTCCTGTCCTGCCCCTGTCCAGTAAAATAAGTAATCTCTCATTTATCCCCTATGGAAACCATCACTGCTGCCTATGGAAGTGGAAATTTGTAAAATAAGTAATCTTTTAAATATGAAACTGCAGAATTTCCTTAGGTGATGGGACAAGCTAAGCACTTAAGAAGGCACATCACCAGGGTCTGCCCTTGCAAGAGAACAATCCACTGGAGCTTTGTTATAAAACATGCAAACATCCTGAGGAAGTGACAGTAATTTGCAATAAACACTGCGTGTAAACAATTACCTGTGACTTGTTACACGTGTTTGTACAGGCAGCTGGCTAAACAGATCTGTGTGCACTTGTAAGTCTGTCCTGTCAAACTCGATACTGCAAAACGATTACTTAGTATTTGATTTTTCCAGAGGAAGAAAATGTCAGTCTTTTGTACCTGACAGCTGGCGAGTAAATGTGGGGTGCTCATAGATACGTGGAAAAGCTGGATAAGTAAAATGTGATGGTGGTGGTTTTATGAGGATGCTTTTGTGTCTGCTCACCAGACTGAAAGGATGTGTTTTGGGGCAGGGTATGTAGTGACAAAGCTGGTGTTACTGGTTGAGGAGGTCTTGTGGTGGCAGAGAGGTGAAGGAAGCGATTTGGTTGCTTTGGGCCGAAGAAGGGGCAGGTGTGACTTGTTTCCTAGAGGTTTAGCACAATGGATGTAAGATGTTGGGGAGATTATGCTAGAGCGGTTAGGCGCGATGCGTTCTTCCCCTTCGGATCTTACAAAACAGGAACGCTGAGTTGCAAGGACGGGGAAGCTGGGGAGGCGGCAGCTGCCAGTCCACGCTGCGAGCTGTAGCTGGCGGCTGTCCCGCACTCGCTCCCCAGGCCAGTCGGGTGCCCCAGGGCCCTGGCCGGGCATTACGGTCCAAACACGACGGAGCAGCCGCCGTCCCCTCCGCAGCGAGGATGCACCGAGCCCTCAGCGCTGCCGGGGTAGGCGCCGGGGGGGACGGTGGCGGCTCCCCCTGCAGAGCCTCCAGCGAGAACCGGGAAGCATATCCGTGGAACCGGCCCCGGGCCCGCAGGCGCTGCCGTCCCGCTTCTCAACAGACAGCGGCTGGGGGCGGGCGTCGACCCTGGGCCCGCACGGCTCCCGGGGTCCCAGCGAGAGGAGCTCCACGAGGAGATGGAGGGCGCTCGCAGGCCGTACAGGGGACGCCAAGGCCGCCGCTGCTGACTGCGGGCGCCTGGCCGCCCGCAACTCCTGTCAGCCCCGACCGCGGCGCCGCGCGGGCGCAATGCGCGGGGAGGGAAGGGGGGGACGCGCAGGCGCAGGGCGCGCGCCGGCGGCGGGCGGGTCCGCGCGGGACCCGGCTCGGGGTCCGCGGGGCCGGGGCGGTGTGCCGCCGCCCGCAGGGTCCGCCGGGGGATGGCTCTCGCGGCACAGGTGGCCGCTCGCCGCTGGGCGGGCAGGCGGGCTGCGACGGTCTCGGGTGCCGGTGACCAGCATCGCGCACCTTCCGAGGCGGGCGGCGTACAAACGACCGCGGCGGCCGCCCGCTTCGGTGCGCATCCTCCCTCCCCTCCCCCCGTGGAGCAAAACCCACATAAAATCACCGCCCAAAACTGCCTCGCTTCCCCACCGGCGAGCTGCTGGGAGCGGGCCTGCCTTCGGGGAGGTGTGTGCGGGGGTGAGCGTGTGCAATATACGGACTGCGAGGAGACGGGCATCCCGCAGACTATAGGCGCACGCCGGCCCGGGGGATCGCAAACAAGCGCCGGGGTCCGATATTGTTCCTCACCCGACAACAAAGAGCGGAGCCGGGCCGGGCGGCGGAGGGAGGGCGGGGGGGTCAGCGCCGGCCCCTCCGCGCCGTGCCCGGCCAATGGGCGCGCGCAGCGATGGCGGCGGCGGCGCGGGGCCGTCAACGATCGCCGCTTACGCTGCGGCGCCCGGCGCGGCCCCCGCTCCCTCCCTCTCTCCCTCCCTCCCTCCCTCCCTTCGCCCGCCTCTCCAGAGCCGTCTGGCTGCAGCAGTGCCTCAGACAGAGGAGGGGAGAGGAGGAAAAAAAAACGCTGAGTGAGTGGAGTGGAGCCTGGGAGGGGCTCCTTAAAGAAACGCTGCCGTCGCTTGGCATTGTGGCCGGCGAGGAACTCGAGGGGGGAAGCCACCGGAGCTCCTCTCGCTATCCTCTTCCCACCCCCCACCCCACCCCCAGCCGACAAAAAAAAAAAAAAAAAGAAAAAAGAAAAAAAAACCCTCGGGGGGGGGGAGCCGCGGGGGGGTCCCCGAGAACATCTTATAAGCCGGATTGCACTGAGAGGAGGAGGAAAAAAAAAAAGCAAAAAAGATACAAAATATACAAGCAAAAGGCAACAACTCCCCGGTCTCCAGCAGTCGCCCACCCTCCCTTTCCTTCTCTCCTGCTGGCCATCTGCCTTGGGTTTTCCTTTGTGTCTGATCTTTTACTACTGAGCCGAGTGCAGGAGGAGGGTGCAACACACACAGGGACTATGCCCAGCTCGCTTTTTGCAGACATGGAGAGGAACGGGAGCGGCGGCGGCGGCGGCGGCGGCGGAGGTGGTGGTGGTGGTGGAGGGGGAGAGACCCTGGATGACCAAAGAGCCCTTCAGATCGCCCTGGATCAGCTCTCCCTGCTGGGGCTGGACAACGACGAGACGGGCTCCATTTACGACAGCGAGCCTCGGAAAAAGAGCGTGAACATGACTGAGTGCGTCCCGGTGCCCAGCTCGGAGCATGTCGCTGAGATAGTGGGGAGACAAGGTGGGTGACTGCATGCGAGGGGGTGTGGGTGCGCGGGGCTCCCCTCCGCGCTGCCGGGCGGGCGGCTCAGATGCGACACTGGCCGTTCCCATGAAAACTGCAGCGGCGGTGGCCAGTGCCGGCTTCCCCCAGACAAAGAAAGTGCAGCAGACGTGATGTTTCCGAGGAGCGTTATGCATCACTTTCGAGATGCACTTTCAGCTGCTGGGGGTGGGGAAGGGGGGAATAAAGACCCCACGAAAATAATCAAAATCGCTCCTTTTTCTCCGGCTGCAAAAGTTAGATTTGCAAGAGGAAACGGGAAGAAAATGGGAGCCTCGGTGCTTCCTCCCCCCCCCCCCCCCAAGTTAGAAACCGTGGATTATTTTTTAAGGAAGAGAAATGGAGTGGGGAAGTGGAACAATGGCATTGGAATAAAGCATCCGCAGTGGGGAATGTGGCTCATTCGGTGCCGCCGCTGCTCCTCACCTTCTTAAGAACTGAATTTATTTTTCCGAAAGGAAAGTGCTGAGCAGGAATGTGGACTGGCGGGTGTGTTGATTTGTTACGGCTGCTTGCATTTTGATTTTGGTTTGGTTTTTTTTTTCTGATCGTGCAGTTTTTCTGCACGCTCCTTTCTTTTTGTTGCCATTCCCGTGAACTGCACGTTGGTAGTTTTGGGGCAGTTTGGATGGCAGATGTGTCGGTGACCACTTGCGATGCCTTTGGGTGTGTGCCAGGGCTGTGGGCTGACATGACTTTACACTGTGACTGGGTCTCCTGGACCAGATGCCAGCGATCACCTCGGGTACAGGGGCAACATGCTTTCGGGTGGGTGTGTTTCCCCCCACCCCAGCTGCACCCAAATAATGGGTTGTAACCAGCTCTTCCCCCCCCCCCCATCACCTCCCCTTCCTCCCCCTCCCCTTCGCCCTCCATCTCCCACATCTCGTTCCCAGGTTGTAAAATCAAAGCTCTGCGGGCAAAGACCAACACCTACATCAAGACCCCGGTTCGCGGGGAGGAGCCGCTCTTTGTTGTGACGGGCCGAAAGGAAGATGTGGCCATGGCCCGCAGGGAGATCATCTCGGCAGCTGAGCACTTCTCCATGATCCGAGCCTCGCGGAACAAGAACACAGCCCTGAACGGCACCGTTCCCGGCCCCCCGAACCTGCCCGGCCAAACCACCATCCAGGTGCGGGTGCCTTATCGCGTGGTGGGCTTGGTCGTGGGGCCCAAGGGGGCCACCATCAAGCGCATCCAGCAGCAGACGCACACCTACATCGTGACCCCGAGCCGGGACAAGGAGCCGGTCTTTGAGGTGACGGGCATGCCGGAGAATGTGGACAGGGCCCGGGAGGAGATCGAGGCGCACATCGCCATGCGCACCGGCGGCATCATCGAGCTGACGGACGAGAACGACTTCCACGCCAACGGCACGGATGTGGGCTTCGAGCTCAACGGCACGGGCAGCCTCTGGAGCAAGCCCACCCCGCCCAGCATCACGCCCACCCCGGGCCGCAAGCCCTTCTGCAACTACCGCAACGACAGCTCCAGCTCGCTGGGCAGCGCCTCCACCGACTCGTACTTCGGGGGCGGCACCGGGGGGGCGGGGGCGCCCGCCTGGCCGACTACAGCCCCCCGAGCCCGGCGCTGAGCTTCACCCACAACGGCAACAACAACAACAACAGCGCCAACGGCTACGTGTACGGCGGGGGCGGCGGCGACGTCCTCTCCTCCCCGGACTGCTGCTCCGATCTGCCCTTCGACTCGCCGCCCGGCTTCGACCTGGCCCCCGCCCCGCCGCCCGGGGCCGCCCTCATCTGGCCGCAGTTCGAGCGCGGCCCCGCCGCGCCCCCTCGCCCTCGCCGGCCGCCGCCTTCCCGGGCGCCGCGCCCGCCAATGCCAACCTGGCGCTGCTGGTGAGCGGCCCCCGGCGGGGCGGCGGCGCCCCGCCCCCGGCGCGGCTCTCCCCGCCCTTGCACGGCAGCGCGGCGGGGCCCGAGCACCCGCTGGCGCGGCGGGTGCGCAGCGACCCGGGCGGGCGGCTGCTGGCCGCCTCCTACCCGCTGTACGCCAACGGGCTGGGCTCGCACCTGCCCGGGCTGCCCTCTGACTCGTCGGCCTCCTCCTCCTCCTCGTCCAGCTCCTCGTCCAGCTCCTCCTGCTCGTCGTCCGGCGTGCGGCGGAAGGGCAGCCGCGACTGCTCGGTGTGCTTCGAGAGCGAGGTGATCGCGGCGCTGGTGCCCTGCGGCCACAACCTCTTCTGCATGGAGTGCGCCAACCGCATCTGCGAGAAGACGGAGCCGCAGTGCCCCGTCTGCCACAGCGCCGTCACCCAGGCCATCCGCATCTTCTCCTGAGAGCCGCCGCCGCCTCGGGGGCGGGCCGGGCCGGGCCGGGCCAGGGGGAGCGGCGGCCGGGGCAGGGACGATCGCGCCGGGGCCGCCGCCCGCGAAGGGAAGGGGTGGGGTGCGGGCTGCGAGAGCGCCGCGACCGATGGAGGGCGGGGGGTGGTGGTGGTGACAGCGGGTGCATGCTATAAATAATAACGGGCGACTCCATTCTAGTGCTAGGCTAGTTTTTACACTGTACTTTAATACGAAGCTTCCAAAACTCCCCCCCTTTTTTTAAGAAAAAAACCCAGAAAAACAAAACCGAACAAAGCCGGGAAAAAAAATAACTGAAAGTAGAAGATGCTTATGATGACAATGGTGTGTGGACTGTTAGTAAAACGTGCTGGTAGTTCCTAGGATGCTTATTAAGAAATAATTAAATCTTTGGGTGGATACTTTTCTGAATGTTCTTGAAAGGGCAAGAAGTTCCTGTGAAAAACCACGATACTGCAGCTTTATCAAAGTTTAAAGAGAAAAAAAAGGAAAAAAAAAAAAACCTGTAACATATCTCTTATATATATTAAAAGCGTTTAAAGGTTTTAAAAGATAAATTGCATTAATACAGATTGAAGTATTTTATTCTTTTTTGACTTGAAAAATTATATTTCATATTGCAAAGATGTTTACAAGTATTTTAATTTAAGTTCAGTGAACTTTTTGTAGCTGGGTTAAATCTTTTTTATTTTAGTATGGCCTTATGGCAAAGAACACTGTATTATTTTAATATCACACAATTGTGAACGGAATTACAAACCATAAAATGTGTAATGCTTTGAACAGTATTCTGTTGGGATGGAGATTTTATAGGTTCAGAAAAAAATCTTTTAAATCTGCTTCACCCAGCATATTTTCTATTCAGTGATATAAAGCATATTTTATTCTATATTATTACAAAAATGGAAATGTATAAACATATGTCAAAAGGAACTGTTGAAGCTTTCTAACATTTGTATAAATAGAATTCAGTGGAAATTACAAAAATTCTGTTGCACCACTATAGTTTTAGTATTTCTATTTTAATACATTTGTTTACCACTTGTTTATGTATATGTAGGTGACGTTACTTGAGCTTAAATGTACTTTACTGAGCAAAGTTTAAAAACAAAGTATATTTTATTTTATGATAAAGGGCCTTTAACCTCATGGTCAAATACTAATATTATATTTGCTGAGACAAGATTTGAAATTGTATCAAGAGTTTTATTTTTCTGACATTTAAAGTTCTACATAATAAAAGTAAAACTTAAGTAATGGTGCTACTTCATGTTTTTTTAAGTATTTCTATATAAATAAAATAAAATATTACAGAAAAAGTACTCTCTGTGGTGACTTGATTTGATGTGCTGAGAGTTTCTTCTGGAATTTTTGTTCCTCGCTTGTAGCACTGAAACATGTTGGGACTTTAAACTGTGTCATGTTAATGTTGCTGGAAGTGTAGCTTGTGAAGGCTTCCAGAATAATCCTGCCAGCGCTCCTACCTTATAACACGTTTTTAAGGGGGTGGGGATGTTTTTTTGATATCTGGTATATTGCTGGAATGGTTCCAGATCTAAAAACACTGATTTATTATTTTATTTTAGTCATGAGGAAGACTTGTCTTTGTATGAATTGTTACTTTTAGCAAAGAGCTGGAGCTGAGGGCTTTCCTAGCTGTGGGATGTAAAAGCAGAATGTGGGGATGGTCCCTTTTGTTGCAGAGTGCTGATGGAGGGCTGGGTCCCGCAGTCCTGGCTGTGCCATGCCCAGGGCCCTCACACCCGCATCCCAGTGCCTGTGGTTTCTGGAGTGGAACGAGGGCTGTAGTATCCTTCCTGAGCTCTGGAGAGTGCTTCTTGGTGTTTGGCAGTTGTGGTTCGGGTAATTGGTGTTGACAAGCTTATTTGAATAAAAAATTTATTGCCGTGTAAAGTTTGTTTGTGTTTGATGCTGCCCGCAGTGGTGCTGGGGCAAAGGAAGTGCAGAGCTTTCTGACTAACGAGCCTGCGGACCCACCAGGCAAAACCTGCAATATTTTTGTTGCTGATTGTAGTCAACGTGTTTGAATGAACTTGCGGGGTAAAACGTGTTGGAGCAGATTTCAGAGGGCAGCTGCCGATGGCTTTAAATGTTTCTTTCCGAGTGTGCGGGTGTGCTTTTCAGCAGGCGAGTGAGAACACCGAGTCAAACCCAAGCTGTGTCGCGTATTCCGTGTGTTTTACTTCGTGCTTAGCAGCGTGTGCCAGAGCTGCTCTGCTCTGCTCTACTTTGCTCTCCTTTACGGACTCAGGAGCTGCTGGTTGGGTGGGAAAGGGGCGGAGGGAGGATGCGGCAGGGGATGATGGGATCTCTTTGTTTGATTTGATTTTTGCTTCTTTCATTGAACTGTGATTGTGGTGTCATCTGATTTATGGAGTTAAAATCCCTCACTGAGTGTTGTGTTTGTCTCTGGAAGCTTGTAGTTTTGAATGGTGGGGAAAAAAACCCCATGATGCTGTGGAAGAGAATGCAGAGCGGCAGGGAAGATATGCTTAAATACAGAAGTGGTACGGACATTGAAGAGAAAAAAAGAAAAACCCTTGGCAAAATTGGTTACTTTAAAGGGATCAGGAAGTTTAAGTCCACGTGTATATTTTCTTAATGATGGGTGGTTAGGAAACGTACTCAAAATGCGTCAATCAATTTCTCGTTTCAGTGTAAACATCCTGCGGTCTTGTCTGGGACAAGTTGTGAAAATGGCTATAAATAAAAAAGTGAGTTTGATCATTTTGCTTAATTTTCCAAGGTTAGTGAAACCAAGAGGTAAATAGGATGAACAAAAAGTGAAAACTAAATCCTCCTCCTTTTTCTTTCTCCCTTAACATACAACACCGTGGGTCTCTACGGCATTAGAGGCCGTGGCATGGAAGACTGAGCAGCTGTGGTCCCTGTAAGGAGCAGTGCTGGTGCAGCAGCTCGACAAACACCCCAACCTGGGTGGGGTGGCAGGGCATTGCATGGTTCAGACTATGAGTCCCTTCTTAAATGCAACTGGCCTCACCCTCTGTGTTCATCTTGCATGACTTACCTTGGTATTTTCTTCACCAAAGTATTTTCTCCACCAAACTGGCTGAAACAAAGGCAATTCCCTCTCCCTCCACGGCCCCGGATGCCTTTCGGCCTCTCTATGCTGTTTTGCCCCCTGTGCGTGCTCCACATGCATATCGTTTCAGGATGGGACGATGGGCTGCAGTGCCTTAAAAACTGATTCTATTCATTCCTCTTTGGGAGTTATGTCACCCGCAGAGGGACCGGTCTGGATTACTCTTGCTTTGGTGTCCAATGATGCAGTGAGGGCCTTTTGCCCTGCCTTCCAAACGCACGTGCTTGCTTGCGGTGGCAGAGCTGGCCCACTGCTGCCCGGCCTGGCATGCCGGTGGGGTTGGTAGCATCCACCCGAGGCCCCTCCACCACTCGGTTCCCCCCAGGCACTGCGGGGCTGATGCATCCCCCTCTGTTGGAGGGTGTTTCAGAGGTGGTGTGGCACGTGCAATCACTGGTGTGTGAGGTCTCCTTGCTTGCTGGGTCGCAGTGATGTGCCCCAAACCCAAATCTGCTTTGAGTGGTGGGGTGTAACATCCCTTGTCTTTGGCTGGTGGGGACGCGTGCACGTGAGTCAACATGAGGAAGGGGGAGACGTGCAGGCTACACATGTGTGCTGCCCCCCAGATTTATGCTGTAGGTCAGTGCGTCGGACTGCAGAGGCCATAAATCAGCACAGAATTTGTCCCAGGGTCTGGGGCCATATGGTGTGCGGGAGTGGGAGAGGGATGCCTGCGCAAAAGGAGAATAAAGGCCTGTGTTTGGTGCAGGAATATTTCAAAGCTTGAGAAAGGGGCAAAGTTCATTTTCTAATTGAGTGCTTTGAAATATATAGATGTATATGGTCAATGTTTATCTTCCAGCACAAAGATCACTTTGTTTGCCGAATGTTTGTGTGTTGGTGCTCAAAACCACATGCAGGGGTCTCCTCCATGAGCGGCTCCTCAGCCTCTGGAGCTGTTCAGGGTGCGGATGCCCCCGGCACGTGTGAGCAGGCTGGCCCTGCCATCCCAGCCCGCTGGCTGTGGGGATTGGCCAGGACCCACAGGTTTGGGGTGTTTTCCTGTCTTTGCTAATGTACATGTGTGGTTCCAGGTGCGTACACACATAATTATCTCAAAAAAGGAAGCATTTACATTTGTAAGAATTATTATATGCAAAGTCCTGAGCTTAATTATTTCCCTGTCCGTATCTTTACTCCATGGAATTTGCATAACAATCAGACATCAAAGCCAGAGCCCTGTACTGCAAGAAAGGTCTTTCCGCTACATTATTTTATTGCCAAATAAATTATAAGGATCAATTTAATCAAAATGTACTCTTTTTTTTCCCTGCAAATCAATGAAAATGAGACTTAGAATCAAACTTTAAATTTAGTAATAAGAACCTTGTACAGTAAAGTCTTTCAATTAGTTTGCTTTTTGTTTGATGTTTCTCACCCTCCACCAACCCCCTCACCCATTTTTGGTTTGTTTTTTTTCCCATTCTCCTTGTCTTGCCATTTTGGAAACTGAAATGATGCTTTGCTGTCTCCAAAGTGAATGGGAATTCTGCCGCTGGAAGATCATGCTGGTGAGTATTGTGTTTAATTGATCTAGAAATAGCAAAGAGTAATTATTCACTCTGCCTCTGCTTATTTGTGTTTCCTGTACCTGTTGTCTCTCTAGCAGAGATGATTTAATTAGAGAACAAAGACTATTTTAAATCGAAAGTAGTTAAGGGATGCTTCAGTCTGTATAATGATTTGAATTTCTAATTTACCTTTTTATGATAGTCAACCTGGCAAGTGCCAACGGGCCGGAGTTTGCAGGTGGAGAAGTGCTCTCTCCACTTGTGAGTGTTGTGGGGAGGCACTCGGAACTGCTGCCTTCTCTCGCTTTCTTCTCAGAAAAAATATATATAAAAATATATGACCACAGATTCAGTATATGCTTCTGTACACTGGTGACTCCTTAAAATCCTCTAGAAAAATGTGGATTAGAAAAATCTTTTCTTTTTCAGCTCTACAATATTGACAGAAACCTGCTGTAATACTAGAAAAAGTTTTATTGTCATTTTATTACTTAATATTAAGGATTTTAATGAGGCTTCCACAGTTGGATATGTAAAATAATTACATCTCATCTAATTTGTAACTTTGATTATAAAGTAAAAAGCTTATTCTGGCTTAGTTTTAGTGGCTTAGGTTGTATCGCGATGTGCTTCTATAGTGATGAAGCCATATAAAAACATCGAAGCATTTTCTCTATGAATTATTCTTATTGTTATCTGTACACATACAGCATGTGCAACTCTGACCTAGATATAAACATGCATGGATGCACCACATTGTGAGTACCACCTAGCCCCGATCTTCTAAGATTTGTGCAATTTCAGTAAATAGCCTTTCTCGTGTGAGAGATACCACCTGTACCCATCCCGGGCTGTGTTTCTGAGTCTGGGGCTCTGTGACAACAGCAGCAGAAGCCCCCATCCTTGAGCAGGATTTAATTCTCTGCGTAAATTGAACTCTGACAAATCAAGTTTGCTTCCATAGAAAACCTTATCCAAGGCACACAGATAATATTTTTCCCTAATGTTGGGGGTTTTGGTAGGGAAGTTTTTTTTGCAGTCTCTTTTGTAACAACTTATATCTCCCCACTGGTAAGGAGACTATTGGTGAACAAAATCGGTCAGTTAAATACGTTCATACTAAGTGCATCTTATACCTTTATCACTACAAACATGATTGATTAGCTGTCTTGAGAAATTTATAGCCTTTGATAAGATTGCACCAAGAGAAGTGCCTTGTTAGTTTTAAATGGAGAACACAAAGAGATTTTTGATGTTCCTCATTACTGATTTTCCACTTGCAATGGAGATAAAATACAGTAAAGTGCTTTTTCCTCTTATGTATAAGGGCTCCTCTGCCTTTCATAGCTGGCAAAATTGTGTGGCCCACTTTGCATTAGTATGAATGGCAATTGCCTTGTAAATGTGTCGGCCATGAATAGGTGAATGGTCTATCATCTCTTATTTTGTCCTTTGTCTTTATGTTATACTCACTTTTACCCTCTACAAAGAAAAAAAAAAGCCTTCTTTTAGACCTGAGAAAACAGTAGCAATGTTCCGTTTCATTATAGATCTAGTGGCAGCTTTTATTTGATTTTGATGGTCTTTATATTTTGATGGGTGTGCTAAACAGCAGAAGCTATTTTAATCAAAAGGAAATTTCAACGAGAGCATGACCTATAAATAGTGGGTTTGATAGAGTCACAAAAGTTTCTCCTATATGTTTGGAAATTATTTCTAGGATTTAACTGCAAAGGGCAAGTAAACCATGGCCCTTTAAGAGCTAGAAAAAAGGAGTGATTTTCAGGATCTTCAGTTCTGCTACTGAGTCATTGTATCATCTTGGCTAATTAATTTCACCTTTTATATGCTTCAGGATTTCCATCTGTGAATGAACTAATGACACCTACTTACAGGCAGTATTGTGAAGATTAATTAATTGACATTATTGAAGTATCCTGAGGTGGAAGTCCTGATGTAAGTACCAAATATTATTACTGATACTTCCTAATTAATCACTTCACAGTAGCCGGCATGTGGTAATCATACTGGTCTAGAGCAAACAAACACAGAACTGGATTGTATTTGAAATCTGTGGGTTTGGGTTTTTTTCAGATCTCTGGTTTTATGTGTTGCTTGAAAAATCTTACACCATGAGTATAAGAAGCTCCCTTCCTCCCATGGCAGGCAGAGGCATGGTGGGCTTGACTTTGGGGAAGGATGTGATCCCAGGGTTGTACGTATAGTCCTGAGGCTGAGAGTAGAGACGTGACTCCAGCTAGCGGTTTTCTTGCCTTCGCTGGTGTAGCATTGCCAACCAACACTTTAAAACGTGATGCCCATTTTTAACAGGGAAGAAAATGTGTTACAAAGTGTACAGCACCAATCCAGTAATCCCTGTGCCTGTGGCTGGGTGTTACTGAACAGAGACTTTCCTGGGTGAAGGAGGATGGGAGGAGTGATGCCTTACACCGCAAAGCATCGGAAGGGAATTGATGTTGTGAAATTGTTCGTAATTTATACAGATAATAAGATCTATTCTTAACTCCTCATGGCTGGGATGCTGTTTGCATAATGATGTGGCTACAGCTGCGCAGGTCTTAGACCACACGTTGCAAAATGGCAGGAATAGCTGGAAACAGTGGAATTTGTCTAAGCCTTGCTTTAATTAAATACCACGAAGCATATACCTAATTTTTTGGAATGTTGAATACACAGTTGACGATAAAGGGAATGTCGTTGGTGTCTGTGTTGCTTTCCAGAGACTGATCACATTCCTAAGCGACTTGATGCACTCTTTGTTGTTGGAAATGTAAGTCACAAGATATTTTTTGGAATTATTTGCAACTGTTGCACAAGTGCAGGAGGGAGGTTTAAAGCTTCACAAACAATCATATTTCTTTTTCCTTATGTCACTTCTTTAAAAAAAAAAAAGTCAATCACATGCAATTATGAAACTGCTTTGTGTTTGACGCAGTTGAAGATGTTTTCAGGCCACAAAAATGTAACTTTCTATGACTAATTTGAATTAAAAACCCACTCTGGCAATAAATGTCCTCACTCCTTGGAGTCACATGGTTCTTGGAAAGCTCCCTCTTGGCTGTGCAGGAGGTCAGTTTGTTAAGGAGAGACTCTGTGCACAAGTGTGCTAATGAGGGGAATTTCACACTTCTCCCCCTGACACAAGCTCTGTGTTCACCCTGCTGCATCTGCACCCATTTTTTGCATCCAGTTACAGTGGATGCCAGGCCATTGCTGAGCCGGTATAGCCAAACGCTGTGACTCCAGCTAAAGAGATGGCTTCAAAAGGTATAGGGTCTCCCGCTCTGGAAAAATGAAGTCATCAAATGCAGGATCTCCTGTTCATCTCTGCTATATGGCTGCCCTTCTTTTCCCAAGTGGTGTTCCTGAAGCCAAACGGCCCTTTCATCATCACCCTGGCTTAGCAGCGAGGTTGCCTGTCAATAATAGCCGTCCGTGCCTCTTTCCCAGCTAACTGGTAGTCAGACAGCCAAAGAATGGCCTATCCAAAATTAGGATATGCTCAATGCACCATCCACTGGTGTTGTTCCCATTAGCCTAATTATATGACTTTTGGGTCAGACAATGTCTCATTGTGTGGCCCTTGGCAGCTACAGGATGCCTAATGCTGCATGAATGTCTAATGTGGAGTTTGATGGCTATGACCAAAGCTGCAGTTCCACACTGGAATTGAAAACATCCGTGTAGTTTCCATAGAAAACCAGGTCAATGGTGCTTCCATAAAGCATTAGCCCTAGGGAAAGCTTTGGTTGCACATTGCCTGTACAAATCCATGCATGGTGAGTAGTTTACTGTGCATTTCTTTTTCAGGTAAATGATAATTAAGGATTCAGATTGATTTAGTGACCTATTCCAGAATCCTAATTTATTGCAAACACCATCCTTCATCCATTTTATCTCTATCTTTTCTCCTGTTTTGTCCATTAAAGATCATTTCTCTTACGAACTTTGCGAGCATAACAACTACTCTGTATCTGTGGGTTAAAAATAAATAAATCACTTTATGTTTTCTTTGACTGTAAAATTTTAGGTAGAACTATCCTATCTTTACAGCACTTCCTGTAAAAACCTGCCTTTTTTATAGGCAAAACCAAGGCATGAATGTAAAAGGGAATTCATTGTAGATGGAGGCTGTAATATGCTTGTTCATTTCAAAGGAGAATGTATAACTAATTACATTTTAATTAAATCTCTAACGTCAACAGCTGGTTTTAAGGGAATCTTTTTAAGCTACATTTATTTTTAGTATTGTTTAATATTGTCTTTCTTTGCATGCATCTCCCTTCATGCATTATTGCCTTTTAAAAAGTTTTCCCTCTTTTAAAGTATCTCCTACACCTGGCATATGTTAAAGGCTAAGTGCTGGTAAAATTACTTTTTTAAGATGCTGGCTGTGACTTTTCTAAGTAGTGAGCAAAAAGACATGACATGACCAAAGTGCAATTTGTTCTCTTTTTCTCACAGAAGTAATAGGTTCCAGTTCCAAACCCCAAATTGCTGAGGCTAGTTTTCAGCTGACAGTGGTTTCTGATGGTGGCTGTTATCAGTTCCTCTACAATGCAGATGTTAATTACACTAATAGCACAACTATCTCTTCAGACTGAGTGAGCCACACTGATTTAATCCTTCCTCCCACCATCAGCATCAGTGAGTATCCTTTAGCTCATGCAGAAAAAAAAAATCCAACTCTTTTTCACATGAAAAAACTTAGTCAAACTAAGGGCTTAGTGTTTTAGGGCTTGGTCCTGTTGACTTTCTTGGAGCTCATAACCACCATAAAAGCTTCAGGTGTTGTTTCAGCTTCTTAGCATTCTGGGTTTGTCATTTCTAGCCTGGCTCATCCAGAAGCTGAGAGGAAGGACAGAGTCTTTCTTCCATGTGTAGAAGCTTGGAAACTCTGTCACAGGACTCAGCAGTGTCTCAGTTGCCATCTGAGCCACTGCAGGACTTTGAGGTGAGCTCTGTCAGGCTTTGGGGTCAGAGCCACACCAGTGATCTCTGTCCCTGGCCCAACAAGACCCAGATCTGTTGCTCACTCTCTGTAAGGAGACACAGCTCTACTCTGCACCCCTCCATTTGGACCTGCACATGCCTGACAGCCATTGCTGTCTGTCTGTGGGGGAAGGAGCTGATGGATTTCTGCAGAGCAGCTCCCACAGGTAGGCTTAGGCCCCTCCAGCATCCTGTGGGGCATGGCTGTAGTACTGCTAAACCTGTCTCACCCATGGTAACATCATTCACGGGCATCTTCCAGCCCTGTGAAGGAGTTAAAATACCACCTCCCCTTTCTCTCTGCTCTGATCAGAGGGGTTGGTTTGTGTTGCAGTGGATTTTCAGGCTCTTTGCCTGCAGTAGCTGGGCTTCCTGTAGGTATGGACCAACCCCCAGTAAAGGCACCCTCTGTAATCTCCTCCACTCCCCCTCACCTCTCCTCTTGTTGAACTGGATGGGGTTTTTCATGATTCAGATTAAGCACTCCAGAAATGGAGGGAGTTATTTGAGAGATGATGACTGTATTGCTGTGCAGGAATATGTAGGTAATACCGGTTTACTGTCTAAACTCTCATTTTCTTTAGACATCAAAAACCCATAATTGTGGGAGCCCTATGTTGGTTTTGGAAGGTAGCTCACTTATAGATTGGACTGCCAGTTTACTTGCTAAAATTGCATTAACAATAAACAAGAATTCATTATCTCTTTCAGGAAACTAGGCAAGAGGCTCAGAAAGACTTGACATCTGAGGCTAAGATAATAATTGATGCAGTGGCAGTAAAATAATGGCAAAAAATTGAAAAACTGGTGAATCTTCCTGCAAATGCACGGTGATTATGTTTTTCACTGATAAACAGGGATTTGTGAAACCTATGATTTGCAAGAGCTGAGTTGACCCTTTTTATTTTACTGTTCAATTTCCCCTCTATCCTTAAAAATGTGCTGAATCTAATTTTGATCTCAGGCAAGTGTAAATCACAGTTAACACTGGTGACATCATTGTAACTTCATGCATCTGAAGTCAGTGTGTTTGAGAGAAAAATCAGACCTGTTCAGTCAGATTCCTCAGGAAGAGGGGGCAGGGGTGTCTCCAAAAAGAGGAGCAAATTCACGTAAGAGATATGAATTATCTCTAGGAAATGCTGCTGTAAATGAAAGCTGAATCTGACCAGCTTTGCACCTTGCCTTGAATAGTATTACTGATGAAGCAAGCCACAGCTCTCTCTACAGCAAAAGTGTATTTTATTTCAACAGTGTAAAGCAATCAGAAATCCTAAGATGTGTGGCATTTCTGCAGCGTGGTGAAGGACACTCCTGTGCCCACTCCTGATGGATGGGTGAGCAGCTCTTGGAGTGGCAGACAGCTCAAACCATTATAACGAATTGATGAGGTAACCAAGCCTAAAAAATGATCCTTGGGGCGCTTACAAGCGTTTCTGAGATTATAATACTGAGAAAAAGCACTTGCTATGGTCCTGTGGGACATACACAGGACAGAGAGTTAGAGTTGGGCTTGCAGCTGTGCCTTCTAATGTGAAGTAAATGACTGGATTTCTTTTCTCAATTCAGTTACTAAACAGGGAAATAGTCTTGGCATGCTGTATTAGGGTAGTGTGAAGATAGGCTAACATCTATTAAAACCTTTAAAATTCTGGATTGGACAGCATAATGGAAATGTGAAGCACCTTGTTATGTTGGAATTAGCAAAATGTGGAATTAGCAAACGTGGCTAATCCCTGGTGTTCAACAATAATTTCTCTGTACCAGGACAGAGAAACAGGACCAGTAAGACATGTGCTGCAGCTAGGCTGGTGGGGGCTGCAGCATAACAGTGGTTTGATTTGTTGGTCTCTCAGAACTTTGCTTAATGCGTTACTATTTCTTCTTGTTAGAGCTGATTGAATTGCATAAAACTGAATTCCAGGAGCTGAATAGCTACATGGCATTGTATTGGAAGACATACCAATCACTCTAGGATTGCTTTCCTGATGTCAACAACATGTACTGCATACCAACATCCGAACCGTGCCAGAGCCGCTCTTCTGTATGCCTGGAAAGCTGCATGGCAATTTGTGGGAAATGAGCATATCTTGCATGCTGGGTTATTGAAAAGTTGAGTAACTCTACTAGTGTTATTTTCAATAATATTTACCAGTAGACTTTATACATTGACTTTTAGACTTGCTGTCATGTTGGATTACCATTAGCATAGAAATTGCAAAATTCTGGGGTTTTTTTAGTGTTTTCACAGGTAACACTTACTTAGCAGAGCGTCATGCAGAAAGCTGCTGTACTTTATTTGATCCAACTTCTCTCCTACCTTTCACCTCTCTGGCCATGGTAGTTTACAGACAAGCTGCAGCAGAAGAGTTGTGCATAGAGGTTGTGAGGCTTTGCTCAGATGCCTTGAAGCAGTCAGAATTTCAGAAGTCCTGGTGAATGCTAAGCTAGCCAAGTCAGCTCACGCTTTTCTTCTGACTTCAGTGCGTCTGGGAGTTTCCTGCCATGTACATTTGCTGCCCAGTCAGCAAGAAAACCTTTATTTGCCTTCAAGCTTCACGAAGGAGGTATGTTCTGTGTGGCTGATAACCCGGGGAATGCGTGTTGTCTCCAGTCAGGAACATGCTTTTCCTGTTGTGAAGGCTATTCAAGTTATCTGTGTATAATATCATGAGCTGGAAGAGAAAGGGGGTTTTGTGCCCTTTGAAGAAGCTCCCCGGATTCTTTTCTGCCTCTCTTCAGTGTGATACACCACTATTTACATTCTTTTTTATTTCTTTTTTTCTCCCTGCTTGCTCCTTTGTTTCAGACAGTCAGAGTCTGGCTTTGGTCTTGCTGGTGGATGTAGGTTTTCGTTTCAATGAGCTACTGGATTTTTTGGTTCCAGCGCAGAAGCCAGGCTGGCTCACAGTGTCTCCTCTTTGCATTAGATCCTGTCAGGTCTCTCCTGCACTGATGCACTTATTAAAAGCTTAGTTATTTATTCATTTCCTCTTCGCTATCTTTAGGTATACACTTGGACTTGGAAATGAAGTCTTTTTTTTTTTTTTCTGTTTGTTGCCTTGCTCTTTTTTGTTCTCTTCTATCAGTATGGAAACCCATCATTCTGGTACAGGACTCACCCTGGAAACCAACATTTCCAACCCATTTAACTGCACAAATTATTTTTCTGGATTATCTTTTCTGCTTTTCTAAATAAAAAATGCTAACATTGAAGATTCCAGGACTTTTTGCCTTATTTGCTCACAAAATACAGCAAAAATGTTTCCATTTACAGGCTTGACTGAATTACCTGACTTCTTCTCATTGCTCTGGGAATGTTTACAAAACTCTAGTCAAGTTCCAATGTTTGCATTTATATACCTGCCTTAATTTTCCTTTTATTATTTATGATCCTCTTAAATTAAAACATTTTGGAAAGGTATGACAATAACATGTTACAATAGGGCCTATTGGGCCCCTAGGAATTGCATGGTCTGGCTACTCTATGCCCCAGCTCCTGTAGCTGAGAGCACCCTGTGAAATGGGAAAGGCAGAGACGAAAGGGAGGAGGTTGTTCTGGGGTCTGGGAATGACCCTCACTGGCACTGCCCTAAAGCTCATGCTGCAGGGTCTGTGGGGATGGCAGGGAGGTGATACATGGGATGTCTCTGCCCTTGGTCCAGGAGGGGATGATGTGCTGGCAAACCTCTCCTGGGGAAGGGAGGATAGGCATGGCTTAGGTTTATACTGGGGAGGAGCTTTGGAAAAAGCTGCCTCTCAGTAGGGGTGCCCCGGGGTGAATGGATGGTCTGATGTGACAGGTTTGCTTCAGATTGTGGTTTTGTGCAAGGTTTTGGTGCTAACCTTGATGGAATGAGGTAGAGGACTTAAAAGAGTGGGCTCCAAGCTGCAGCTTGCCACACATCCTTTTAAAGTGTTCTGCTTGAGGAATGGAGATGTAAATAGTGCATCACAACAGCCCTCAGGGACCAGACTGGAGCCTGTGCGGAGGGCAAAGGGCTCTGGAGGGATTTCTCCTCACAGAAACACCCGACAGAAAGCTAGGAATTAGAAATTTCAGTGGGAAACAGCTAATAATACCAGAGAGAAAAGGCCAAGGTGCAGACAAGCATGGACCATTCTCAAGACAAGCATCTACCGGAGTGCTTAACACACTTGCACGCACAAAGTGAAAGACAGGGATGGAAACTAGATGAAATGAAGATCTTGAATCCAGAAGTTCCAGTCACACAGTGGGATGTGGTTTATTTCAGGGAAATGAGCATTTGTGGTCACCTGGATCATCTGCTGGTACCTTTCTAGACAGGTGCTGTTAAACCTAAATTCAAATAGTTTAATTTTGAGGGAAAACCTGCCGGTGCAAACCAGACTGGAGACACTTCTGCATGCAAATGGGAAAGGGGGAGGCTTGCTTTGGAAGAACAAATGTAACAGATGTGGCAAAACAGACGAAGATGAAGGTATGCTGCGAATGCAGCACAGAGGGAAAAGCCAAATGTTGGGTAGAGGTAGAGAAAGGACCTTTCACAGAGAAGCCACAGCAACATAGTGACTGCACAGAGGTCTGCTAGCACTGCCCTCTAAAACCTGCTTCGTTATTGGAAGTCAAGGGGAAATTCCCTATCAGATCAATCAATGTTTTGGATGGAACAAACCCAGGCAATTACAGAAACAGGCAATTTCCATTCTCTGACTTTAACTTGGCTTTGGGTTTTGGGGGCGTGGGGTGTTTTGGTTTGGTTTTTTTTTACAGCGTGAAATGCAATTAGGCTCTAGGCAATTCCTTAGATGTTGAAGGGATTGGATGGGAGGCATAGCACAGGTAGGTTTTTGCAGGTGTCATCATCATTAATAAGGGGCTGTTTGCCATGCAGGTTATCACCTGGTAATATAAAAGTGATCAGAATCAAGAGGCACAGCACAATCACACTTCTGTCAAATTAGCCAGGATGAATGATGCAAAGTTTATGCAGCTTTATGTTTTCAGATTAGCTTTATGCTTGCTGTGGGAGGACGCCTGACAGCAAGCCAGACAAGGTTAGCAGCTGATCTGGCATGAAGTCTTCAAGTACAGAGTTACCCCCATCAAAAATTTTAAAACAAGTCTGCAAAGTGAATCTGCATTGGCCCAGTGATTCCCATCCAGTGGTCACAACATTGTGTAATACCATAAAAGCAGATTTAGCTTCTCAGGTTGGCAGCACAGCTCCTTGAGGTTCAGTTTTCCAAGGCTTAGGCCCCTGGTAACCCCAGTCTGAGCAGAGCAGGAGCTCAGCGCATCGAGGGGCAGGCTGGCAGGTACTGTAAATGCATGTGTGGGATGTGAACTGGTTGTGGTTATGTGTGGGGAGCCTCAAATTGTACTTGAAATTTCATTGTGGGGAAGCAATTGGTTTGGGGTTGGTTGGGTTTTTTACATAATTGTATGCAAGTTAATTCTGAAAAGGTGCCTGCAGATGTTTCCAGTACAGTAAGACAGAGGAGAATGAGCTCAGTAGGTTAATACCTGAGTTAATGCTGGTTTTATTCTCTGGAGCCAACTGTTAAAACCTCTGGTGATTTCCAATTGAGCATTAAAGGCTTCCTCCAGCCAGTTCTGTCTCCTCTCTGTGCATCTTTCTGGAAACCTCTGGCTCTGAAAGGGGTTTCTCCCTCTCCACACCTCCTTTCTCCACCTGATGTATTCATGCTGTCCTTTTCTCTGCCCCGCGCTAGTATGCTTAAGCTCATTTGTCCCACTGGCAGTTAACATGGTAATATACACATGGTAACAAGACAACTGAATGGCTTGTCATGTTTGTAAATCAAATGCAAATGGGAAACTGATGGTCACACAAACATTTGTGGACAGGGGCCAGGTGGGAAGAGGCTCTATACTTCCCACAGAGTGTAACTCTTCTTTGGTTTTAATGTAATTTGACTTCACTTGAATGATGCCTTTCCAGACCCTGGCCTGTCAAAAGTCTGCTGCGGTTGGTCACTCACTTCAAGACTAGAACCAGTACCAGACATACTTGAGATGGGTGAAAATGGCCAAGGGGATCTCCACTTGCTCTTTGCCAAGAGAAGCATCATTACCAGGCAGTGCTGTACCGGTTTTGCATCCCAGCTGGGAGGAAAGTGGTGCGAATGGGAACTGGCTGTGAGACTCTCAAATTTATGGACTTATAATTCTCTAGGGTGTAGCATCAATTGGGCAGTCTGTCTCATAATTTTAATATCTGTTACATTGAAGGGGTTTCTTAAAATCAAGATGCCTAAAGTAGTTTGGGCTAGAGGTGCTTTTACTTTCCATGTGAGCAAGTAACAGCTTTGCTGCCAGGCAGTGTGGTTTTCTGCTACACCAGTGGCTGTAAACAGGTCACAGGTTGTCTCATGTCTTACCATCACTTTTAACATGGATTGTGGGGTTTTTTTCAGTTCTGACTAGCAGAAGCTGTGGAAAAAAATCAGATGAATGGTGTGTTTTTCATGGTATCAGTTTAACTTAGTATGATATAATTTCCCTCCCTGACAAAACAGGTTGCTGAAAGATGTATGAGAACAGGTGAACATTTTCTGCCTGAACAGCTATACTGGGAACTATACATTTTGCATAGGTCTGCTGTGTCTGCAGCTCAGAATGGTGATCAGGAATGTGGTACGCACTGTATTAACTTAGTAGTATAAGGGAACTCCCTTTGAGCAGAGCATTTCCTTGGCTGGATGGGAACAAAACATTTTCCATGGACGCCCACAGGGAGTGGAGGGAAAGGATTTTCCCTGCCCTGACTGTGAGCTGGCACTTGTCCTCTCCCCCGGCTCTTCAGAGTGCCTGGGTGCCAAATTCTGATCCTTTGAATGGTGCCTAAACTGGTGCCCATAGCTGAGGGAATGGATATCCCGTGCAGGAACACTGAGCCTGGCGTGGTACTCTTCCTTCTCTCAGAAATGGAAAGTCATTAAAAGCAAAAATGATGGATAAATGGTGTTTAATCAGGGACTATCTTTAAGTGGGTTCAATTGCGAAGTAGCAAAGGGGTAGAGAGGCTAATTTCCTTATAATAAATGGCTCCATGGAAACTATGTCATCAGAAAAGGGTAATATTTGTTTTGTGGAATAGGGAAACATCACTGCTAAAAAAAAAAAAAGAGCATCGACATTCATTGGTTTTCCCTAATTCTGTGTTGGTAGACCCCCTTTCTGCAGAAAATTTAGAACAAATAGAGAAGCTGTAAATATCGGTACAGGACTTTACCCCCTCCCCGAGTGTGGTCCTGATGGCTTGATTCACTGAGGTTTCTCCCTTCGGTGCTGTGTCAGTCGGGATCTGAAGGGGACTGTGAGCCACCGTGATCGCCTGCTGCTGCAAGACAGGCTGGTAGAGCCCAAGGGAAAGCTGCTGTTCTAGGATTGCTCCTAAGGCATTTTCCACCCACTTCTGACTTCATTACTAACAAGAGTAGCTCTGAGCAGGTGGCTTCACGATCTTCTGTCACAGGAGCTTTGGTCAAACTGTTCCATATGTGGTTTTGTGAAAAGATATTTTGCACAAGGTTTGGGGTGTCCCACAAAAAACCCCTAAAACTAAAACAGTGATCGCAAAAGAACTTTATCCATACATTTTCTCCTAGGAAGGATTACCCAGGTGTCTGTCGCATGGCTGATCATGTTCAATTCTATAGAGAAAAAGGGGAAATTGCGGTAAAGGTGACAACTGCTTTGAGGTGTCAGACTTTTCTTTGTTAGCTGAGAGCTGAGGAGGACTTCTGGTGGCTGCTTTCTCTTGCTTTCTTCTTCTTCATGTCACAAGAAACAGCTGCAGGGCAAGGAATTGGTACCTGAAGTCTCAGACATGTGTTTTCATAGGTCAGTGGGGTATTGGCTTCCAAATCATCTTTTTTCCCAGAAGAATAGTGATCACTGGTGGCAACAACTGAGTTGTATAGGACACCGCTTCTTCCACCTGTCTGCTGAGTAGTACCTGGCTCTGTGGAGCTGCTCTGCCCATTTCTGGGAGTCCATTTGACAGCAGCGAAGATCAGCCATGCTGGGGGAAAATGAATTGTTAGAAAAAGTTTGTCAGAAAAAGTTTCACTAGAAAAACCACCTTTCCTTCAAAATTCCTCAGTTAAGTGTGAATGGTGCCAGGAAAGAACCTGACCCTGTAATACCCTCTCTGAGCCAAACCTGGCTGTGGGCTGAAGGACACTCCACATGTTTCAGCTTTCAGCTTTTCTTTCAGTCTCTCCCAGAGAAGTCAACTGACCCAGGAGCCCACTTGGCCATGGCACAATTCAGGCTGTATGCATTGCTTTGAGGAAAAACAAATGTGAAAACCCAGTACAAGTGTGGCTTCTGGAGCAGGGAGTTAACTGGGCAGCAGCAGGTCTGCTTTCAGGTCCCAGGTCTGCTACAACCATCATCTGTAATTTTATGCGGGTCATTTAATGCCTGGTCAAATGCAGGGAGCAGTGCTTCTGCATCGCCCAATGGCTTTCTGCTGTCCATCCTTTGGAGCAGGGCTTCTCTTTGTTTAGGAGTTACCCAGCATGACAGTGATACGATCTTTCTTGAGGTCTGTGCAGCCTCCAGTAATAGTAACACAATCAGTTAGCTGAAACAGAAAGAAGCATTCAAACAATATGCCTGTGAGATTTCTCTCTTCCTTGCATTTTCTTATGTCGTATTTTTTGTTTGATTTACGTTATACCTCTAGGAATATTTATTTAACTTATTTATGACATTATGGCTTTTCTTAGAAAATCAGGATGTGGTTCTGAGTGGTCAGATGGATAGTGTCTTTATTCTTGTTGCTTCTCTTGCAATAATCTTCAGCCTTTACAAATACCTACTTTGGGCACTGAATGTATTGAAGTTTTTGTGTAGTTTTTCCTCTCTCAGATGTGATGAAACACCTACCCACCTAACTGGCTGGATTCAGACCCACTGTTCAGGCTGTGACAACCGCATTACTCCATGCTCAGTGCCACTGTGATTGCCAGACCTTCAGCGTGAGCAAGATAATATAGTTAAAAGCAAGAGTATGCACTTTATTTTTCCCTTTCAGAGGTTATATCTGGTGACTGTGTGACTGGAACAATAAGCCTAACCTCAGTTTTGCAGCAACAAAGCAGCTATGAGTTTTCTGGGTAAAGGATATTTTGACTGACATGCAAGTAGCTGTGCTGCACAATGGAGAAAATGACTTCATGTAACAGCTTTCTGTGCCAAGAAAGAAATAAAACAGTTCTGAGAATGGTGAAGATTTTTTTTCCTGTTTTAATTTTAAAGCTAAAAGAAAAAGCAGTTGCCATATAAGTCCAAGTCAATGGAATATATAAATCTTTAAAAAGGTTTCATAAAGTAATAATGACTTTAGTATATGTACCAAATGAGATTAAAGAGCTACATTTGGTTCTAATACAGAGTTTCACATTCAAAAGGACCATCAGTTTCCTGTTTAAAATCTACTTATATTGAACCGAATGGAGTTCAAACATAATGCCATTGTATTTCAGACATTTATCTTAATTTAAAACAGCTGAAAAACATTAATAACAGAGCAAGGAGATGTGGAGGTATAGGCACTTCTCCCTTCCTTCTCTGCTTTTTGAAATAATGAATTCAGATCTAATGAACCCCTGCTTAGGCAGTTTTGCCACTCTGGCGGGAGACAAGGTGCAGTGTCAGCCCCATGGAAGCCATAAGGGAAAACAGCCTTTCTGAGGGGGAAGGACGCGAGTGAAGCTTGCTTCACAAAGTGCTAAACAATGATTCCTTGGGGCAGTTTTTACCTAGAGCATCTTCATGAAGCCTTTTCAATCCCAGCACACTAAGCTGAAACTCACTGGCATGAACGCTTCCCTACTTCTTGGCTCCTGTCCCAGGTTCCTCTTTCTTTCCAGTGCAAATTCTCCCTCTGCCATGACTGTCTTTAAACATAGAATGTCGCAAATCATACCGCTGTGCATTTTGCTTGTCCTTTGTATGCATTTCACCTTCTATTTGTAATTCCACAGAGGGTTCGTTAATTTTGTGCCAGTCAAGCTTTATGGAATTGTTCAGCTGCTTGAAGCTCTGAATCCAAGTTGATTTCTGTATGCCCATTAGAGCTTCGTTTCTCAGGAGGAGATAGTGAGTAAAGAAAGTGCATGATAAGGGCATCAGAGGTTAGTTTTAGCATAAATACTTGAAATATGCTAATTGGGGCTGGGGCATTCTTGTGCTAGGTGCTGTACAAACAGAAAAGAGCCAAGTCCTGCCTCTGATGGTCTGTAGCGGAGGCAAGCTGTACAATAATTTTCCAGTGAGTTTTCACACTAGAATAAATTACCTTGAAACCCCTTCAGAATGATAAAGGAATCTTCTAGTTTGATGTTCCACTTATGTGGGAACACCTTTTCCCCAAAGACACCAGATATCCCACCAATCAACGTATCTGTCTAGTGGAATAATGTGAGAATGTAGTTTTTATTATCAGGATCTTCCCAGGGAGCCTTAGGTACTTTGTAGTGCTATATTCTTTGCAGTTCTCAGAATCATGTGCATTAAAGGTTGCTTAACAGCTGGTGAGTCACACAGCTCATTCTTTGAGCTCGAATGCTCCATTAGGACACATCCACTAGAGGTATTTTAACCTTTGGAAAAATCAATACAAGTGGCTTAAGCATTCTAGGTTTTAAGAAGAAAAAAAACATCAGAAAATCCTAAATAACAACAAACTGCCTACACGATGTTTAAATAGATTAATCTTTGTTCTAGTTGGTGCGTCTTAGGGGTGTAGCATTTGCTAGAGAGCAGCACAGCTCTGGTCTAAAAGTCACTGTCCTTGGGCACTGAGCAAAGCTGAGTTTCTGGAGGAAGTAAAATATCTTCTGCATTAAAAAAACCCTCTAGTTCATTTTGTTCAACATTGTGTGTGGGCACCTGGAAGAAGAGTATTCTCTAATTTCACCAGGAAGCTGGTCCTTCCCTTAAACCAGGAACTGTTTTTACTGCAGATAATTGTAAGTATGGCCACAATGAGAGAAGAATTTTATGGGCAGTATGTATATCCCTCTGGTTTATATGTACCTAATGTTAAATGAGTTGAACTAGCCCTGGTTTAGTCAAACTTCTTGAGGAAATGAAGTATATGCTCTTGCTTTGCTGGTCAGTGCCAGTGCCTCTCATCTGTGATGTAACTAGGTGGGGAAAGGCTGATTTGAATCAAATTTGACTGTGAAATGAAGGGCTGAAGGATATTGCAGCCTTCCAGATTTCATAAGAGGCGGCAGTCCAGCAGCGGGAAAACAAATCACTGCTCCCTTGAGGGAAAATACTGTAGAATTAGCCCAGTTGCATTATTAGACACCCGAGAATCCAAACCTCTGCCATGCACGCACAAGACATCATTGAAGAAAACTAGATGTCCAAACTCCTGCCTGTGGAATGATTCCTTTGCATAAAAAGGCAAAGTATACAGTATAACCTCGGTGGTTTTTCTTCTCATTAATTCTCCTTGGAATAAATCACCTAGCTGTGTAAAATCCCCAGCCATGTATTGTAACTCCTGGATTTCCGCTGCTTTGGTCTCTTTGCATCAATTTTATCCCAAGTACAAGGCAGAGAGGTTGCGCAGCGCTTGGCATACTCCGAGCCAGTTGAGTCAGGTTGTGGCTGCAGCTGTTCCCCTTGCACGTAGCTGAGGGATGTGTTGGTGGCAGGGCTGGCTGGGAGCAGCTTTGGGTCACCACCTGATTCCTGGGAAGCATACCCGCTGTCGGTGAAATCCTGGCCAGACTATGGTGGGTTCAGGATCCCGCCGCAGCCCCTGGACAGCGAGCAGAATGCCCAGGGTGTGGCACTGACCCACTGCCCTGTTTTAGGACAAGGTCCAAAGCTGCCAGGTTCTTGCAGTGTCCCAGGCTTCAGGTACAGCACAGGGTTGTCATCTCTCTCCTAGAAGCAGAGCCTGGATCTGGTGGGAGAACAGCCATTTCGCTGTATCGGAGAACGGGCGGTGCCAGCCTTCCTAGTGATGGTGCCTACCGATTGTACCGCGCTGTGAAAATGTGTTGGGATTGCTGTGAGGCACAGCGCGGGGAGGGGAGCGCTATTTAATACGAGGAGAATTTTCTGGTACTTAATGCCACCAGAATGTCAGAAGAGTTAATGGCAGATGTGGTTGTGAAACTGTTCTGTATTTTTAGACAACCTTTAATTAAGACACTTTGTATGTAGCAGCGACCAAATAATATGCTGCCACTTGAAAGCTGTCAGAAGGGAAAAAGTGTACAAAGCTTCTAAATGCAGCCCTCTTTATTTTTATCTGAAAGTGAATTAGGAAACCTTTCCAGTAACAATAACTGTCCTTTCACATGAAATGATTTATTTAATGCACACTGTAAATACTTTGGGCATCTATATGGATTTATACTTAACCCCTTTCACTTCATGTTGTTTAATCTAGCCTCATATTAAAAAGATTACATCCGAAAGCTGAATGGGTTTTGTGATCCCAGCCTTTTATTCTGAGACTAATGTTTTATATAATTATTTTGATACGGCAAATTTTTTTCGTCCTTTCATAAACCTTTGTAAGGGGTGAATAGGCCTTTCAGGGTTTTCGTTTGGATTAAATTAAGAGGAAACAAATGTATAGAATACAATTCCAGTTTGAACTTGAAGATGCCTTTATTAATAGATTATTTATAGGGTTAGGAAATGCTAACACGATAGAGAATTCTTTAATAGAGCGCTAAGTCTTACTTTGATAGATCAAAGATACAACGTTTATCACATAAGCTCAGGTTTGGGTGGAAAGCAGTGAGGTTTCAGTAAAACAAAATATGAAGAACCAGAAAGAACTGTATAAGCATCATCTGGATGTTCCTAGAATTTTGATACCCATCACTGTTAGGATAAACACAGACCAACAGGCAATTTGATTATTAGTGAGCCGATATATTATGTAAATTTACAGAATTAAATTGGCTAATGTAAACTCTCCCAGGCCGTGTTCACAGGCTGCCATTTGAGATAAGCAGCATGCTAATTGAGTACTACCACTGCCCTCAACCTTCGCCTACCTGTGTCAAAAGGATGAGCACACCCACCAGGCTATGGGTGGAAGACATGCTCGTTAAGAATCGCAAGGGTGATGTCTGCGATCTCAGTAAGGCAGAGTCAGGCCCAAAGCAGCCTAGCACAATTTTCCTTCTTCAGGGCCACTTACATGCAACTGAAATGATAGCAGGTGAGCCTCTTTTCTGGCTCCTCAATTCAGCTTCTGCGTCTCTCCTTCATTCTTTGTGTTTTGTTAATTTTGTCGTGGGTATGTGCTTTGATATGCTAATGTGTAGGGAGAATTTGCCAGCAGTTTCAGAGAGGGAGACAATCTCTACGACTGGAAGACTGATCAGGATGTTCCTACAAGTCCACATCATCATGCTTCACAGCTGATGAACGCCATCCTGCTTTTTGCTGTGTACCTGTCACCAGCCCATTGATACCTTTTGTAACAACCTGCTGCTTACTGTAATTATTTAAAGCATCTATATAATGCTATTAATGTGTATTGTACAGTGATGTGAGTAAAAAGATACTTTTATCTGTATTCAGTGGTAATGGTGAGAGAAATTTTCCTTCGGTTTTCAGGTTCTAGCTCAGTTTAGGAGGTGAAAAAGCTCGCTGAAATGGCCTCTGGGTGTGCTAAGGATTGTAATAAAAATGAGACGTGTCTACAGTGTTTCAAAAACAGAGGAGCTGCAGGATGCACAGGTCTGTTGGCTCTTGTGTATATGGCTATGGGTTGTTCTCTGTAGTGTCCTGTGGGTGAAGAACACACAAATGGGCAGCAGAAGAACATGTCCTATTGCTAAAGGCAACAAAATATTAATTAATTAATTAATTAATTAATTTTAAATTCAAGCGCTCTCTTTAGTTCAGTAAGCTTTTTGTACTTCTCAAACCCAGGATAAGTTAGCTGATCACCGTTTCCACAGGTGCTTTCTAACATGTCACTGCTTTGTAGTGGATCAAAAACCAGGAGAGAAAGAAAGGGGAGGATCAATTTCTCCTGTTATTTTTCAGAAAATCTCTTCTAATGCCTCTGGGAATGGTGCCACATATCTCGAATACCAGCATCTGAACCAGATCTGATGTCTTTGCTCACACTGAACAGCACTCTATTCTGCTAGTAGGCCTACAAAAACGCTCGAAAGCTGTTAGTCACAGAAATGCCACCTCCCAAAATAGTACTTCAGGCAATGATATACCAGAGCCAGAAATCAGTGAGATTAATAGTAGTGCAGGTCATAATGACTGTTACCAGAGGCATGAGACTTTGTCCCTGAAAGGCTCTTTTTGAGAACTCTGTGTTGGTAGTTAACAGTGTTCAAGTGAATATTATTTCAGAAAGACAAATTTTGCACCAAAGATGATGTCTACTGTTAGACTGGCTTGTATAGTGCAAGTCCATGGCTAGAGCACAGAAGCCCTTCTTCAGGGTTGATACTTCAACCCTAGACAAAAAGAATCCCTTTATAAAGTGACATGTTATAGTACTTTTATTTCAGTGGCAAAATGCCCAAGCTGTTCTTAGTGGTGTCTGTGTGCCTGCACCCAAAGGCGTGCCACCTCCCTGTGCACACCGGCTTCATCGAAATATATCCTGTAAGGATGTCTGCTCCATGGCAAGGGGAGGGAAAATATAGACACATCAAAAACTGGAACAAAGAGACACCATTCCTGACAGCTGTGGTAAAAATAAAATATTAGAGCTGTCACTGTCCTGGGTTGCTAATGAATTGTGATGGATTGAGATACTTTCATTACTTTTCTGTGAAGATGAATACTGGAGACCAGCTCCTGATCTATTACTTTGGTGTAACCAAGGGGTATGTCTGTTCTTCAGTGACTGCCTCAGACTCATATTCATGATCTCTAATAGAGATATTTTATAATGAGTTTACTGCAGCTCCAAAACCCACTCAAGAAGCTAGTTAAAAACTTTGGTGATTAACTTGCGTTGTTACCATCAGTTTCAGACCTGGTTTAAAATTGAGTATTGCCACATCTATGGGAGTTGCAGTGTGTGGACATAGGCCTAATTTGTTATTACTAGTTATGCATGAATCTACATATCATTATAAAGGTAGGTATTTTTCCTGTTGTCACCTGAGCTGTGAAAGCAGAGCTAAACAAAAGAGGAGTTAGCTGGTCAAACATTGAATTTTGGCCTTAGCAAGCAGACAGTCAAACAGTTTCTTAAAAGGTAGCATCTACTTTGACGGACTCAATTACCTACTTAAAAAAGACTTGCAAGCTATCAGGCAAGTTTAGCTCTGTGGTACTGAATAGAAAAGGTGTTTGTGCTGTTCTTCAACATCACAGAGAGCTTATGCTTCACTCTTGTTGCTTTTATATGCAGCTGGGTATCAAGGGGCTGTGTGGCAGATGCAGGTGAGCACAAGAAGCCTCATAGCTTGATGTGCTTCAACTGGGAGCCTGCTAAGGAGCCTATAAAGGGATTAGGTTGCCCTGGTGCCTGATGGGTGTTTGGGGTTTCTTTTCTTTCCTCCCCTATGCCTTTCCCTTTTATTCTTCTCTCTCAGGGCTGTATGGTTCAGCTTGCTTTAAAAGTTTTTTGGCCTGGACTTTGTATCCTTTTCCAGGCTGTCATGTACCTCTGACAAAATCCTTTTTAGTTGCTTTTTATTTTTATATCCAGGAATCTTTTCCTTAGGGATGCATACTGATTTTTCTGGCAGGATGTTGCTGTTGTAGCAGCAGAGGGCTGTGGGACCTCACCAAGAAATGTCAACCCTTTGCCATGAGGCAATGTGGCTGCATCTGCAGTACTTCTGATGTGTGGTATCACAACTTAGAGAAGAGATTTTGACAGGTGACAGTGCTTCAGAGGGTAAGTTAAAAGTAATATGTGCTTGCTTCACTAAACTGAAAATGCACTTTTACTTACAGTACTTGCTAGCAAAGAATTACAGTGACTAATCTTCATTTAGAGGCTTCAGTCTTACACCGTGTATGGCCTGTCATTTGAAATCCATCCAGGCTGACTGCGTGCTCAGTAAACCCCTGCATGATGCCAGCCTGGTGCTCAGAGACACAGGGTCTGTATGTCTCAGAGACAACTCCTCACTCTGACTGTCAGATGGACTTAAAATGTGGGCATCTGATTGCTCTATGTGAGGTGTGTGTTTTCAGTGAGTCACAGTGTGCTGACTTGCTCTTTGTTAGAGGCTGCTGGGCTGGGTTCAGGACCGATCCTTGCTGAGCACAACTTTAGTTTCTGGCAGCTCTTGGGCTGGTAAGTCAGGGTAAAGACTGGGACTTTGACTAGCAGGTACCAGTGATCTGCTTCTATTGATGATTCCTGATGTTACTATCTTCCACACTATGCTTTTGAAATTCTTTTTTAATTAATACTTCTTGCTGGATCCCCTCCCAGAGTCTCCTCTAGTAAAGCTGAGGTGTACTGGAAACCAGTTCAGTCAGGCTCTTTCTTATGCATGTGGATAGGAGCAGACCTTATTTCCATGTGGAAATAAGCAGACTTTTGCCAAATCAACCAGGAGGCATCTTCCAGCTCTCTGGGGAAGCAGCTGCTAGGAGATACACACAGCTCTGGAGGTATCTTCCCCACAGCTGGTTATTCTCAACATGGTCTTAGTGACCACAAAGCTGCCCATGTCTGGCCAAGGGATGGTGGCACCCCGTACATGGTGACTAGGGGAGAATTGGTGCAGCCAGTTCTTCATTGTCTTTGCCCTTGAATCTCCTTCTTGCCCATGTTTGCACAGCAATGTTTTCTCTCACCTTGTCATCCCTTCAGCAATCTCCTTCTTCTGTTCATGTTGCTTTTTTAACTTCTTGGCTTTCTGGTCTGCTCCAGCCCCTTTGCCTACACGGGCTGAGTAGTTCAAAATATTTTGTATGATGCCGTATTGAACTTCCTACTTCGCTGGTTCCAGAAGAGCTCCCCGTCACCCTCCAAAGCACTGTGGCTATAGAGCACTGTCATTCCTGTTGTCATACCCACAGTACCTTTGTGTTGTGAGCTCCTTGAAGTAGAGGAATTTCTTGTTATTATTTACCTGTCTGCTATGAGCTGATGTTTACACCACCGAGCTGTATCAATGTTACTCCTAGCCTGAGTCACAAAATGAGATGTGCCATACTTGACACAGGAACACGTGCTCCTCCATTAGCATTCATTATTTGTGGTCACAGTCAGACAGATAAAGATTGACATTGATAACTGCCTGAGGAGAGGAGCTGTGCACCAGCCTGTGCTTTGCTTGCTGCTTTGATAGCGCAGAGATGAGAGGAGCAGCCACGCAAGTGAGCGGTGGCTCCCTCCTTTCCTTGGCTGGCAGGTGTTTGCCTGTCATCTTCCACTTTTCCCTTCAGAAAGGCAACACTGGAAAGGAATTCCCATTAGTAATTCATAGGTATTTAATTAAATCACACTTAGCTGGTAGCTAGTGGCCGGATCACTGAGAGTACCTCTCCAAACAGATGAAACCAGATTTACCGGTGCCGTTTTCCATGCTGCTACCTCTTTTTCATTTGATGTGTGTTCACTTTTCCTAGTGAAAAAAAATTCTTATTTTTAATTTTTCCCATTTTTTTGGCAGTGCATAAGTACCCCACACACAAACCAGTGTTCCACCATGCTGAAAGGCAGGCAATAAGTCAGCTCAGAAAGACTTACAAGACAAAATGATGTCTGTTATATCTCTCTTACTGTAGTCTGAGAGCTTTCTGGGGCTGGGGCTTTTTCTGTTCATTTATAGGGTGCTGCATGTAGTGAGGGTCTCAAGGTCATGCTTTACAGGAACTACTGTTTTGGTAGTTCACACAGCTCTGTTTTGGTTCATGGGTCCCTTGATATATTAATTGCTGATCAAGACTTTTTTAATTGTTTGAAAGAGCTCTTAGTGCTGTGGTATCTATTTATGTGACCCTGCTGGTTGCAGGCAAAATATCTATTCTCTGCTTTAAAATCTAGTTACAAGTACACAGGTAGGATTTTAAAAGAGACTGAGTTTTCCAGCTGCAAAATTCTTCTTTAAGGATAGTCAGGAAATGGGTATCTAAATCAGTCTGCTTTAGAAAAGCCAGCATTATATGGCTTATAGCCACCAAATGTATTCTGTAGAAAACATAAGTATGGAATAGGCAGACTGTGATTTACAAGCTCAGGAATCCAGCAAGCACGTTTGTAATGGGATTCTTTCTGGGAGGTCTCTGTCATCTTTGAGAGCTGACCATTGATGTAAGTAATTAGAAATTTTGTGTTGCTTGGGGATGCTAAATGAAAACGGGTTATTAAACAGGTTTTACTGGAAACTATTTATGAATAATTATCTCTGGAATAATCAGGGACATTAAAATAAAAAGAATAGATATGTCATTAAAAAAAAGAAAGAAAGAAAAGAGAGATGGGATCAAAAGGGATCTGGAATTAGCATTCCTCATTATTTTAATGCCAGAACATGTTTCTGTACTATTAATAGAAGTTAAAGCTGCTGCAGACTTTTCTGATTGCATTTCTACAGCTTGAAAAATCAGAATCGTCCTCAGGCTGAGTATCCTTTTTTTAACAATAGCACCTGTTTTACCTTCCTTAGTTTGTCTCCCAGAACAAAAGAGGTCCTGTAAGGTCGCCTTCAGCTTGATCCAGAACCAGGATATTTTTCTTTAGTTTACTCATTACAGATCAGACAAGCTCTGAAATCTTTTGAAAATTGAATAGTCAGATATTTTTTCCTCTTATAAGCATTTTATATTACAGCAGTTTATTTCTTACCTCTTTTTAATGGTATTTCCTTCCAAATATGTTTTTCTCCCTATGTAACATTTCATTAAACTACAGAGCGTTTCAGCCTGGACTTTCCCAAGCATTACAGGCTGTTCTCAGCCAGCTCTGTGAAGTCAGCTATTATTCCTCATAGCAGGGTTTAAAAATAATTGCCCAGCTCCATTTAAAAAAAAAAAAAAAGGCATTTAGATAATGATTTAGTCTATAAGGCATATTTATCTGTTACAAAGCTTAGTAATGAAAAAAGACCTATTTAGACCTATTTACATATCAGGCCAAAATTATGAGACTAATTATTTCTGTGTGCTGGAGGGGCCTGGAGCATGCCCCAGGGGTGTAACCCTGGGGATGCTTGAGTGGGAGCACCTATGGGTGCACCACCCCACCCCTGCTCTGGGCAGCTGGCACAGGCAAACCCTGGTCTGGGATGTGTCTAGCTCTGGGGGCTCAGGCCAATGCCCACGCTGAGATGTCTGCTTGAGTGGTGGGGGTTGGAGCGTGGGCACAGTTATGCACCAACATGTCTGAGATGTAATTTCTTGTAGAGCGGTTTTGGAAAGTGACCTTCCCAGAGACGCGCTCCTGAAAACCTTGTAAAAGGATGATGAAAAGGATAGGGAAACCAACCCTCATTTGCCTGAATGCTGTTGGGTTTTTTTTGGGTTACAATTTAACAACTCTATTTTATTTGAAATAAATGACTGCAGTTTGAGTCTGATGTAAAGTCCATTGAACATGATGGAAAGGCTGCTGTTGCTTATAGTGGGCTTTCGTAATGGCTATATTAGACTTTTTTCCTCTCAGTTTATTAATTAATTCTCTTGGTTTTTCCTTCTAATTGCTGAGACAGAAATTCGATGGGCTGAGTGGCACTAAATCATTCGGAAGATATTTGAAAACTGTGTTTTCGCAGGGAGGTGGGGGATGTTATCCTTTCCTGGTGCACTGAATTAATCCTAGAAAAATAACAAAAATTAATGTAATGGGAGCATATAACCAGGCAGGCACAGTTGAGAACAGGTTATTTTACTTACTTGCCCTGTGATTCTGTGGTAGAAATACGGGGTCAGGTAATAAAACCAGAACACACTCCCACTTAAATGAATGGAGCCATTCATTTCAAGGACAACTTCAGGGTTTTTTAGTCTAGCAATGTAACTAGCTGAATTCCCTGCAGGCAGATGAGCCAGTGAAGGAAAAATGCTCAGAATAAGGATTCCAGGTTATATGCTTTAGAGTGTGAGGTTGGGTTCCCTCTCCTTCTCCCCCCTTTCTCTTTGAATGTTGAAGCTAATTGCTCTTGTGAGGCTGGGGAGGTGATGGAGGGGGAGGGGGAAAGCTGGGTTTGGTAGAGAGGATCTTTGTGAATTCTTCTTCCAGGCTGCAGAAGCATTTGAACCACAGGAGCTCTGCCGTTCTGAAATTCAACTAGATTCAGTAAAACGTGAGCTGCCTCTTTCTCCCAACGAGAAAACCACCTCTCTGAGTGAGACCGAAGTTCTTGGGATCTAAACAATGAAACAATATTGTTATGTTTTAACAATATTTTAAGATAGCAATGATGAGATCATCTCTGTGCTAGAGGCAGGTCATGAAGTTAAGCATTTCTGGAGCACTTCAGTCCTTCCAAGTGCTGCTCTGGTAACAGCAGCATCTGTGATGCTGGAAACAGATACTAAGGGCTCTTAACTTCTGTTTATTTCTGCAGAAGACTGGTCTTGACTGTGACAAGACTCCTAAAAACTAGAAGAGGCTCCACGAGCCCTTTCCCCCACCCAGGAGAAGTCTTCTTCTCAACATATTTTTAAAGGAGGTGAAAAAGAACATATAGTCAAAATAGTGTGTTGCTGGAAGATAAAGGTATTTCAGATGAGCAAATCTTACGGGTGTGACTCCTGCTAGAAAGTCAGTAGTAATGCAGAAACATGGCATTATCCTTTGCAAGCCCAAATCACAAGCAGTGCATCGTCCTCTGTGCCCTGTAGGACCTTACCTAATTTTGCACTTGTTTGCCATCGTGGGGAGTGGTGGATAAGTGGTTACTGCTTTGCATGTCTGTCTCTGAGTCACTTGGTCCGTCCCCTTCCACAGCGGAGGACAGGGGGAGTTGGCAGGGCATTTTTGGATATTCTGGAATGTGAACCAGGGAGAAGCCATCACTGTTCTTTTCCTGGAGTAAAGGAAAAGATTATCTTGTGCAGGAGAAGCAGAGAACAAGATCTAGCAGATGGCTTTAGGTATCACTGCTGGTTCACAAGACAATGACGATGCTTGGACACTCATCAGTTGTTCTCCCACATCATAAACTCTGAGTGCTTCCAGCTCTACTTAACCTAAGTGCTCACTTTGTCCTCAGTGAAGAGGTAGAAATGGATCCTTTGCAAATCAAGGGAATTGCAGATGCCATCAGCCCGAGCTAAAGTGTCACAGAACTGTTCCAAGGAATTAGCAAAGTTTTTCCTTGTGGCTGGCACCGCTGTCATCTGCAGATCTTTATTCCTGCCTGGCTTTACGAAGGGCTGTCTCTCCATGTTGTGGGCTGCGGGATCTCTGGTGGGCTTGTGGCGTCTTTACTATTTCCCAGGAAATACAACTCGGACTTCAGCAACTGTTTGGCTCTTTATAGAAAAGACGGCTTTCTTTTTGGATCTATCTCATGGTGTATGTGATTCTTCCCTACTGCTGTTCCAAGGTAGAGTATGTCAGAGGACACAGGAGTTCAAAACCAAGTAAGAACATGGGGAAAGAGGTGGCTTCTCTTCTGATTCAGCTCGCTTAGAAATACTGACTTGCTTATTTTATACTTACAGCCACAACAGCAGAGCAGTGATCCTAGCCAAAAACTATGCAATAGAGGTGATGCTCCTGGAGCAACAGGAATGGGAGAGTGAGCGCAAGGGCGGGGAGCTCGGCCTCCAGCCCTGATCAGAGTCACTTATGTCTAGGTCATTGCTGATAAATGCCCAATGTGTTTTTGAGGCCTTCCAATGTTGGTGTCTTTTCACCTTTCCAGTCAGTCTGTCCCTGGGTTTCCCTAGCTTTACTTCCATAAGATTTTTTTCTGTAATATCTAATGCTTTTCCTGCAGCATGAACCCATTGCTCTTCATTTTATCTGCTGTGCATGTAATGAAGAAATGATCCCCTTCCCCTTGGAAATGTAAAAATTGTCTGTATTTATTCATATCTCTTCTCTTCATTAACCTCCCTCTTCCTGGTGTTCATATTGTCCATTCATTTTCTCAGCCTTGTTTTATATCCCTCCCTTCACTTTCCTTTGTCTCTTGAAAAATAAGATCCTCTTCTCATCAAAGGGAAAAACCAATTGGAGGAGAGAAAAAAAACCAACAAACCCAAATCCACCAACCTGAATGCAAGATGAGTTTTGCAAACCCTCACACAGCATCTCAGCCCTTTGTCTGTCTCCTCTGTTTAGACAGCAAGCTCTTCAGAGGAGGGGCGCTCTTCCTGTGTTTGTACAAGTGCTCAGCAGACTGAGGCCCTGATATAGCTGGGTTCCTTAGGGGCTATCATAGTGCACAATAATAATGAACCATATGTCGGTTTAGCCAGGAAAATACTAAAGCAGCAGGCCAGTAGGCAGATTTTTCCCTTAATGGACCAGGTATTGCTTAAACAATGCAGACCATTTCCCCTTCTATCCTACTAATAATACACTTCACTTCTAGAGGAAGTAGTCCTAGGGATCATGACGTATTTTAAACTTTGTGGGCCTTATTGTTAGTCTAATTATATTATAGACATTTAAAAGTGTGTTTCTGGAGTGCCTTGCAAAGCAGGTGTTCACAAATTCTCTGTGCTCTAACTCTGGCAGGGCAGCAGTTGTAAAGTGGTGTCAGTGTGGGGCCAGCCCTGACCTCATGAAGCCCAGGTGAAGTGTATTGGCGTGGGAGCAGCACCCCGCCAAACTACTTGCTTTATTGTATTTTTGGATTACTTTTAGCTTGGCACACTGGCAGAACAAGTTTGTGTCAGCCTGAAAAGCATTGCACAGGCGTCCCCTAATAGCTAGACACAGTTATCAGCCCATTTGGTAGAGGGATCTGGTAGGTGTCAGCACTGTTGGCTACTTTTGCAGCTAGACAGAAACTCTGATTTTTTTTTTTCTTTCTTTCTTTTAGGCTCCAGAGAGATGTTACCAACAAGTTTTATTTCACTCTTACTGTTTTTTTTCTTGTTATCATCAAAATATTTTGAGCAAAGATAGTTGTGTAACAACACTTAGAAATGTTGACACTAAGCTGAAGCATTTTGACTTTTTGGAGAAGAAATAACTTGGAATTTTAATTTCTTAAATGTTTTTCAAAGTGTCCTGAATCAAAGCAAAATGGATAAAAATCTGTGGTTTAAAATATTAGAAAGGATTCCAAGATGCCTCAGCTTCCAGCCAGAAGCTCTGTGGGACTCTTGGAGGCCCTCAGGAACCCTGGGTGAGCCAGGCAAGGGGATGACCAATGCAGAAATGGTCTCTGTGGCTGCCCTGGCCTGGCCTAGCTCTACTAGGAGATGGGTATAAGTCTGCTGGAGCTGCCTAGGGCTGCGCCCCTCTGCTGTACAGAGCTCAGTTCATCAGGAATTGCTGGGAATAGGGGGAGGGAAATTGAGGATTTGCTGCTTGGTAAATCCTCCCACTTCCCTCTTCCCAGTGGAGACATTTGTGATAATCATGGAGAATGCTACCACTTCAGCCTGCAATAATAACCACGGAGCAGCTCTCTTGCTTGTAATTGCTTTACTGCCCAGGGGAGAGAGAGGACTGTTTTCTTTTTATCATTGTCTTTGGCATTGGGTTTGCTTTTTCCTTCTGCCGATTAAATATTCCTACATATCATCATCTAAATTCCCCTCAATTCACACAGGGTTATCTTTACCTGGTAGGGGAGACATGCAGGGTACCGTGAATCCTGATATCTTGGAGTCGATTTTCATGAGTAAATTCAAGCTGAGTATGATCTGCACAGCCCTGTAAAGTTCAGATCTGTTTGAATCAAGAAAAGTGTTTTAGTGGATTTATTGTTGCCTTTGATATGCTTTTATGTGTGCTTGTCAGAAGCTGAATTTAAAAACCCAAACTGCTGCGGTTCAGTGTTAGCCTGCAAAAACACAAAAATTTGTCAGAGAAAGACCTGTCATCATAACTTTCATCATGTTACAAATCCTTACTTTGCCACATCTGCTCATTACATGAGACAGGCAAGAATTCAGAGCAGCTGAGCTTTGAGAAATTCCCTTGCAGAAGGTAAAGAGTGATTAAAAGGTCAGGAGAGAGCTTCAAAAATTTTCCTACGGTCTTTTCAGTTCAGGGGTTTCATAAGCAGGATGCTGGTAAGACTGCATTGCTGCATATGTTGGGATACAGATTAGGCTGGGGAATGAGTTACAGCGAGGTGTAAAAAAGTGAAATGTAAGCTGTACAGCAAATGTACTTTTTGAAATGGTTGGTGTGGGGTTTTTTTTTTGTACAATAAAAGGGGAAAAAAAAATATACCGTGGCCATTTTGGGAGCACAGTGGGCGAGATCGAGCGTGGAGTGGTAAAGTTAATGGCGCTGTGGCGATTCATCTCGGCCGATGATCTTGCCTATGGGCTCTAACTCTGCAACTTGGTCAATAAATGTGATTGTAGTTATTATGTTTAAGAGTAGCTATGGATTTTCAGTCAGAATGATCTTTGCTTTTTTTACTGTTATGCTCTTCCCGTCTGAAATACAGTCTTCCTGCAAGATCGCTGTTGTTTGGCTGCATCTGCTGTAAGCTGCCTCTGAGGCAGAGCAGCCGCTCCTGGGGGGCGGGTGGGTCGGCCCCCGTGCAGGCTGGGCTCCCTGGGGATGCTGCTCCTGGGGGCTGAGGGGCGAGCAGAGGGCTGCCTCCCCCTAACACTCTGCTTGAGCAGCTTGTGCTGTTACCGGAGGCTTGTAAATTCTCCACAACAATACTGAGATTAAAAGAATGATAATTTTAGTCATGATAATAAGTAATTTTAGTTTGATGTCTAATTTTTATGAGCATTTGGGGAAGCCAAAGAAGAAAATGTACAGTTCTAATGGAATTGAAGGACTCCAGAAGCTGGGATTTTTTTTTTAATTAAAAAAAAAAGCCTCCATCATTGTGCTATTGGATAGCTGCCATATCAAAGGACAGGGAACAAGGTACTAGATGTGTTTTTGTCCAGTCAGGTGATTTCAGAGGTTTTGCACCTTGTGCATAGAGGAGAAAAGGCTTTCTCCCAGGCAATTTGGTGACTGGATTTTAAGCTCTTAGGTCTTTGAGTTACCTGGACAAGTAAGTCACTGACACCACAGCTGGCTGGTGTCAAGGCCACACATAGCCCTCCTGTAGCTCTTGGGTTTTAAATGACAGTGTACATAGTCCTCTGTTGCAGTTGTGATAGCCTCTTAATAGATAACGTTTTAAAATGTACAAAGAGATACATTTGGTATAAATATAGCTCACAGCATGAGGCACTGAATAAAACATTTCTCTTCACTCATTGGGGAGGATCGTGCATAACTTACTCTTGGATCCGCTTCATCACTCAGGCGTTAGAGAGTCACCCCTAATTTGTGAAAGCATATGGCTTATTCCACCCTTCCACACCGAGAATTCATTCGAGGCTTGCTTGCCTGCAGACTTGTGTTCACCATCTGGATCAACCTTCTGCAAGTCGGGGTAATTGGGAGTTATGATAAGGGGGAGCAGGGAAGTGCGTTCCTCCTCTACTAAAATGGGAGGACATCTCTCCTAACTCTTGGCTTCATTACAGCCTGATGGACTGAATCTCAGAAAAAAACCCACTTCCATGGACTAGGCAAATAGCCTGGTTACTGAAAATACTTTTTAGCCAATAATGATGAACTAAATAACTTTTTTTAATTGCATCTTAATTAACTACCTAGCAACAGTGAGTTAAGGAAAACTTGCTGTGGATCCAGTAAGAAAATATCTGGTATGTCACAGACCTATTGTCTGTTTTGAGCCATAGATCATAAGTAACTTCCATCTACCCAGAGGTTTGAGCTCCCGTTATTCATGCTCAGATTTGATGGAAGAGGCAAATCTTAGGCTACATACACTGCAGTTCATCTTGAGTCTGCCCGAGGCCATGCATTACAGAAGCAGGAATGAAATGCATACATGTCTTCACCAGTTCCTCAATCTCTGTTGCTCAACAAGACACAATTGATTATGTCCATGGAGCATCATCTGGGTCCCTATTATTTACAGTGGTCACTCAGTCACTGACAAATTAACAACCCTGTTTACTTGTTCTGGTTCATTGTTTTGACTGTTGTGATTAAGCAAGGACTCTGTTTTGCCTTGGAAAAGCAGTGTATGACTCGTTCTGGTTTTCCCACTTGCTCTCAGTGTTGAATCCACAGTACCCTCCTCTGCTCCCCTCAAAGGTGTCTCAGCATGTGGTAAGGGTTAGGGCTGTGAGTGGAGGGGACAGGCTGCATTCCTCAGGCTGGGCAAACTGCAGAGACCTTAAGTAGGCATGATCATTACAAACCAATGTGGTGGTACCTGTATCTCACTGTTATTGCAGTCCATCGGCTGCCTCTTGATTTTTGTACAAAGAAGGTGAACTAGTAGACCATTCTGTGTTTGAATGTAGTCTGACATGTTTGGTTTTGCTCTGAGGTCCTCCTTAATGCCAGCGGTACTCTGCCACTCTATTGTGGACCTGGTTGTTGTATCCTTCTGGTATATTCCTAAACTGAGAAGAAAGCTAACAGTGGCTTAAGGTACACTTATGCTGTTGAAACTAGGTGCATCCTGGGGTTAGTAGCAATAGTCAAGTCTATATATTATGTTTTTGAAACAAAATGCAGCTTTATCCTATGCTGTCGTACCGGTACAGAGCCCCTGTGAAACATTCTCTGCTTCTTTAGATAATTATAACTTCATTCTCTTTCTGAAATAAGACTTCAATTAAGTTAGTCCTGGAGTGGTATATAGGTAGAGCCATGTATGCATCGAAACAGAAACCTGAGAAGCTCTCTTATGCTGCTGTAAGCTCCTAACAGTCCATTTACTGTCTATGTGTAAAACACAGAGTTTGCAGTTAAACATGGTTTCCCTGCCTAGCTTCTACTATGTGTATGCTTTCAGAATCTTGAATTGCCAGGAGCTCTTCCCATCTACTACTCAGGTAGCAGAAGAGTGTTCATCCATACAGTGTGTGTGTGGATTAAACTGGAGCTTCCCGCTGTCTGTGAACCCAGCCAGAACAGGTATTTAAGCAGGTGTTGGGTCATATAGAGCTAAACCAGGGTTTTTGTGTGGGATTCCTTCCAGATGGGTGAATTCCCATTTTTATCTGTTGGAAAGTGTTCCCTGTGGCTCTATATGCGTGTCAATGATCTGTCAGGATCTATTGAAACAAGGGAAGCAGCCACCTAATCCCACATGAGTCCCTCTGGTTGCCCCTTCACTAAACAGCTCTGTGAGCTGCCCCAGCTAAAGGAGACATTCTTTGGGTGAAAACAAACCCATTCCTTCTGTTCTGGAGGCTGCTGCTATTTGCCTTTTTTAAAAACATCTTTGTGTATTTTCTGGGCATGTCTTTCATAACCGCCAGCTTGTGCTTGAGACAGGTTTCCCCCTGGTTTTCCTCTTTCGGGGCTGGCTTTCAGGTCTGCCTGGTTTTGGGAATATTGAGCATACATGAAGTAATATATTACTTGTTTCAAATCTGAGATGGTTATAAAAATATTCTTCACTGGCAATGCCTCTGAATATCTTTCACAATTTCCTCTCCCCACCACCCCCACGTATGCTTTCTCTCTATGCGCTCCTGCAGTGATGCTGTGCAGGGCTTTGCGTTGGCTGCAGTCAGCTGTGTCCTCCATTGCCCAGCTATTCCTTCACACCACTGTGTATCCCACAGAATCACCCATCACAGGCTGAGCTATAGGGTGGGTGAGAGGGCTGGCTGGAAGTATTTGGCACCTCAGGACAATGAGGCATTTCCTGCTGGGATCCCAGGCTCAATTTTGTTAAGGGTATATATGATAGGATTGTACCTGTCCTAATCTACCCTCTTTGCTTCCTTCTCTATTGGTCGTAGGGTTCAAAACTATTAAAACAGATTAAAATGCAAATCACTACTATACTAAAACATAAGATAATAACTGGTTTTCATGAAAAAACATTTAAAAAAAAGTTAAATAATTTATGACTAAGCCCCTCATCAATTTAGGGTGGCCATAAAATGACACTAACAAGCTACTGCCCAAACCTCAAGAATCTGTGCTGCCAGACTACCTAGACCTGGCACTGTTTTCCAGGCCCTGAATGTATCTCAGATCCCGGTGTGCTCCATATGCCTTTCTGAGACAATCTTATAGCCTATAGCTTTCATGCATGTAGCTTCAAATTCGAAAATAACTGCATTTATATGCATCTGAAGATTTATAGGCATACCAAAGATGTTAGGTATTTTATTAATGAACCTTCAGAAGCCACCTGTATGCCTGGCTAGTCATACCAATGATTTGGAGAGAGATACCTCAGGAGATGAAAAAGAATAAGAGCTCATGCAAGGTACAAAGGAAAACTCTGGCATGGCTATAATCCAAGTATCCAAAGTAGCAGGTTCTGGATTACTGGTATTTCTGCAAGGTTTTGGCACCACCCTTTTCAGTACTTGCAGAATTCCTCTGAGTCAGGCAGGTCATAGCAGTTCTTCAATTCAAAAAAAAAATAAAATTGAGCTATAAATAAGCATCTGTACTTCCAACATAAAAATGAGACCAAATACTGTTGGTGAGCACCATGAATGTTATCTCTAAAATGGGATGGGAGTATGTTCATAGATGTAAATTTGATGGGTTGAATAGCCTGAGAATACTTCTGGAATGCTTGAGGAGCTTCTTTCTGTTCAGATTACCATTTTTTTGCCATATGGATGGGTGTAAATGGAGATTGATGGGAGGAGTTGTTATTGTAATGTACCCATTAAGATGGTTACTTTGTTTCAATATGTAGATTGCATTTTCAAAAAAATGTGAAGCTAGTTTAAACAAAATGAGATGTATAGAAGCTTTATGTCCTCCTTTCTCTTCAGTTTCAGTTCAGTCCCATACGATTTTCAGAGAGCTGTTAGTATTTTGTAGGGATCATAGTTTATGGGTGAGGAGCACAATTCCAGCCTTCACCCATGTTTTGAATGGAAATAGCCACATCTGATGAAAATATGTTTTAGTGAGAAGATCCCAATCCAATCAATGCAAACCCATTCATTTTAGAACAATTCTTGAGCTAAAATTTGCTATCAGCACGTAAAAAATTCATTTCATACTGGCAAAAATCAACTGTTTATCAACCTTGGTTTTTAAAACCTTTTGTTTGGGTTTACTGGTCAACCAGTATGTGATAGTGCTCTTGGGCCATAGGTGGAAAGCCCACACCTACGTATGGGGTTTCTGGGTCACTTTAGCAATGCTCTGCAAGTCATGACTATGCAGTGCTGCTCTTTCTTACCCCAGCGACCTTCTGTCTGTTCTAAAGAAAGGATATTCAGTTGCCTAAGTGTGTTTGATGAAGGAAGGTTTTATGAATTGGCTGAGGCAGTCAATCAGATTCAGTTTTATTCCTATGGGCTGTGCCTTGTACGAAACAATATTCTGGACGTTCAGGTAAAACGAGCAGAGTTACTTTTTTTTTTTTCCCCTCCACTGGACATGTTATTTGCTTCAATTTGCATGCTATGTATAATTTTACAGTTTAGTGTTTGTGATCTGTTTACTTTTCCACTGCAGCTCATTTGCAAGCTGACACAGGATGTTGCATTCTAAGTTTGGAAACCATTTGATTTTGATACAGAAGGTAGATCGATTGTAATTCCCAAGATGAGAACAGAGTTAGTAGTTCTATTGGGTATCTCAGAGCAATTTCTTGCCAGTGAAAAGACTGTACCTTTTCTGCCATGGTGAATTCCATACATTTTAATGTCTAGATCTGTAATTCTTTTAATGTATTTTATTCTTTAAATTATACCTCTTCTAAAGTCTTTTGAAGACACTGATTGTGTTGTGCACAAACCAGGCTGTGCACCAACCAGGCCTAGATGTCTTGACAGCAAGATGGAATTCATGCTGTGTATATTAGCTCCACACTGTCCTCAGGAGTTTGTGGGTAGCTGGGAAAACAAGACAGGTATTTGTCTTGTGAGAGACGCTGCCTATGTGATTTCAGCTGGGAGCTTGGGTTTGGAGCCAACTTAGCTTTTAAAGGCTGGGCGCATTTAAAAAAAATCTAATTACTATTTAGAATAAATGATAGCATTAATTGCAGTCAATTCTCTATAAAGGGAATAAACCATTGCTTAATTGCATTTAATTCTTAATACAAAAATGTATCTTGATTAGAGAAAGAAATAGATCAGGTTAATTCTTTTCTTTGGTAATGAGTGAAATTTATACAGAAAAATTGCATTATCCTGTGGAGCTGTCATTGGCTTCTTCCTGTAGTTGGTTCTCAGTCTTCAAATAGATTTTCAGACACCCAACTGTCATTTAAGCTTTGGATAGTTTTCCTTCTCAGAAAATAATTCTCTGCACCCGAAGTTGAAAGCCTTCCAGCTTTCTGCTATCTCTGTTCTGTGGGGGTGCAGGTAGGAAGTCGCTGCAGAAATTGGTGTATGTGTGTGTGTGTTTCTTCATGGCATCATTTGCAAGCAAGTGGAAATGAAACTATTTCAGCTTTGTTTTTATTTTTTCTTTCTTTCCTTTTTTTTTTTTTTTAACCAACTGATTCAAAATCTTCCTTCAAAATTTCAAATGTTGGTCCAGGAGGGGGCTGGAAAGAAAGGACACGTGTCCTACAACAGTACTAGGGAATGAAAGGTGCCGAACAGAATTATTTTCTGAAAGATTGAAACCTGGTGTGTTGTGTGAACTCTAAAATTAGACCACATTATGCTGCAATATGGTATCAGATTCAAAGAGCAGCAGGTGTCAGAGAATCTGCTAGCTGACACTCCATGTTACAGCAAAAAAGCTTTATTAAATTCATTTTCTAAGCTGCACATAGGACTCTGACATGGTGTGAAATTCAGCTAAACTGAACTTCTTCAGCTCCTGCTTCAGCCTGTCATGGATTTTCTGTAAGCGCCCACTGTGATCTGGCTAGCCCAAGTTTGGAGATGGTAGCTATTAGCCTTAGCAGGAAAATTCTTTGCTTTCATGCACTTTGTGCTTCCTACCCACAACCTAATGAATCCTCAAGGGGTCCAAAATGAGACAAAACCCTGTCTTGAACTGAGGGAGAACAGGAAAATCTATTTCATGGCTTTCCAGCAGGAGATGGATCTAATTCACTGAGAAATGTTTTGTAATGGGGCTGGGGTTATCTGGATGAAACAGCTATTTTAATTTTGAATATTTGAAATACGGCTCTACCCTAAATTTCTGTGTGTGAGAGATTTTACTGAAAATTTAGAAGGTTTTTCAGGGTAGAGATATGAATTGTGTGGACACAATTTACATGGTGAGGCTTTTAAAAATGCTTATTTCTTACACCAGTTGTTCAAACAAGCAAAGCCCCTCTGGTACAGGGAAGGGTTCTGCCCCAGCCCGTCCACAATGGGCTTGTGCCGTCACCTCCTCTGACCCAAAAGCGCAGTGGGTGTGCTGGGCTTGTCCCACTCAGCTTGGGAGCTGGAGCTAAGTCCTGTGCATTTGCAGTGATTGCCCTCCCATTCTCTGTGTCTGTCAGAGCAGGCTGCAAAGCATCAGCTTGCTGGTACGTGGGCTACTAACGTCTTCCAGAGATGGACAGATAAGCAGTGAGGAAATATATGCAGTCTTGCTAATTTTGACTGCGTGGTGCCCTGGTTTTGCCTGTAGTGGTTGTGTAAGGGGAATTCTGTAGCCATAGCAATAGGGACAGTGTCATGAGAAGAGTTGCCATTCATTTTTAGACTGCTCTGGTTGGGTTTAAACATCCCTCAAAGTGTTGGAAAGCAGTGGAGAAGATCAAAAAGGAATTGTCAAAGCTCTGAGAAGCCCATGGAATTAATTTAGAGAGCTCCCCTTGGACAAAACAGTGTCAGGTAAAGATGGTGTTTTATACAGATCAGTTGTGATCAGCTGGGCATTGCTGGCAGTCCCGGGGGTAGCAGAACACAAATAAAAAGGGAATGTTCAGTCTGTGAGTTAAAGTGCTTTCTGCCTCATTTTTTTTCAGTTGGGGTTTTGGTTTGGTGTTTTGTGATAATACTTCCCTGCGTTTTTCTTGGAGATGACTCCGTCTCTGAGCTCATAAAGAGTAAAGACACAAAACCACACAGGAATACCTTCTAGGGGTGATTATAATTGATTGGGTTTCCATGCACAGTTTGGAGGCTTTTGGGAATCTGACCTGTCTTTAGCCAGTGAAGCTGCTTTGCTCAAGAGGTCCTTAGCAAAGGAAAGTGTCTAAACATAAACATCTTCAGGGAAGACCTGGAGGATCTGGGGCTTGCATACAGGTCCCTTCAGTCTGGAGGCCTAATTGCCCCTGTAAGTTGTGGATTTTGGGTCTGTGCAAGGTATTGCTTTTGGTTATCTAGTTCAAATTCTCACCCAATAGGATGCTGAAGCAAGTTGTATACTCACTGACTTTGTTTGCCAAAGCAACACTCCTCCCCCTCAAATTTTGGTCATGTTTTCAAATACAGGAGGTTTATTTGACATAGGGATGCTTGTCATAATACATAAGAAATGCAGCTAAGCAGTCATCTGATCTGGGGCTGGGAGATCGGCCCATGGGCAGGTGGATGCATTGTGTTATCTAAGAGGTGGCTTCATCTTGGTGAACAGTGCAGGAATGTGAATTGGGATTTGTGGAGTCTGAATGGTTTGGAGCTCATTCAAAATGTGATAGTGGGGCAAACTGGCCTTGTCAGATTGTGGGTAAACATTAATAAGTTTGTAATAGTGCAAATCACTCATTCAGCAAGGCTTTGAAGCCAGATTCAGTGTGAAAGTGTCTTTCCATATGAATCCATACTGAATTCCTTTCTTTAAATGAATCTGAAATTCTAACCAACTCCTCAACTGAGGCTTGACATAGAAATAAAGTTAAGAACAATGTTGCTGGATTCTGGGTCAACCCTTCAAATAGTTTCTGGGTATCTCCAGAGAGAAAACTTCACTTTTCCAGACTGGCTCTGGTAAATGCACTGGGGAACTTCTAAGAAAAAATATCCCAAAATGCTGGAGTGCACTTGATGTGCATTGTTAGAAAGAGCAAAGAGTCGCCACAGGACTGATAGCAGCAGTGGTATTTTATTCTACCAGGTAAGATCGCTAGATGTGTTTGTATTTGGGGTAGGAGTTTTTATTCTGCTCATAATTTTTTACAAGAAAACAAGCCCTCAGACTGGGCACTTTGGGGAAGAAGGCAGGAGAGCTCTAATTAAATTTCTGGCACTGCTGGTTTAGTGCAGAAACCATCAATATCACCATAATGTATTTTCAGACCATATTATGTAGAGGAAATCTGTGACTTCATCTCAAAGGTGACCTGCAAAGGAAACTTTAAAATTGGCTTCTAGTGCTCCTTTTTGTTTTGTTTTTCCCTTTGGGTTTTAAAAATGTTGTACAAAGGTCTGGGAAGCTTTGAATATTCTCGGATTTCTGCTTGCGGATTTTTTTGTTATTATATTTAAAAATAACAGGAATGCAGAGTCTGCTTTTGCTGTTCCCTCCCTCACCCTTCTTTCCCTGGGCAATTCCTTGGGGATTTCAGAGACAGGAAAGTGAAACATGGCTCAGAGTCATTTAGTTTTCAGAAGAGTTTTCTTCTAAGAGCCTGAACTCGACAGGTGTTTGTGCAACAAGCAGAATATTGGACATGAACCAGCCTGACTTGACATTCCTTCTCTCTCTGTAGTGTAACTTTCATCTTCTTTTGCAGTCATTATTATGTTAGTTTTCATAGGATTTGTTTAGTGCATTCATTTATAATGTTAAAGTATTTTCCCCCCTTTATAATTTTTTTTTAATCTTCTTGAGTCATTTTGTGCATCACAGATGAGAGGAAAAAGTAACTTCTTAGTTTTGAAAGTAATTATTAAGAGAGCAGTATAGGAGCTCTAGCCTCGGAGCAAATGTGAAATGAGCAGAAAGTCCACAACCTTCAGTACAAACACAGAGTACATGGTTTCATAAGCTACAGTCCTGGTGCTCCAAAGGTCTTGGTAGCTGGGCAGGCCTGCTAAAGAGGAAACCATCACTCTGAGGCTGGTCTAAGGGCAGTTGGATGTCTATGTGCAGCAGTCACTTTACATTTGAAATCAGATCTGAATGGTGGGGTAACATGTAAATATATACAGAGGAGGGTAAGCCTGTTCCTTGTGCCATTGGTACCCAAAGTCTCTTGCCAGCAAGGTGTAGGGGTGAGCTGGCAAGCAGGTTGGGAGCAGCCCATCTGACTTGCTGCTTGTTCTTGGATCAACTGAGCAGTGTGTGTGCAGGAGGCTCTTGCCGGTCCTATTCTGCTGTGGAGTTGGATGTGCCTCCTTGGCTGGGGGATGTGTGCCAACAAAATTGCTCAGCAGGCTCAGAGCCTGCTTTCTGCTTATGCCTTGGGGGACTTGTGGGGAGAATGATGTCTGGGAGCAGACTGATGTGTGAAGCCCATGGGTCATACCTGCGTTCCCTCTGTGTTACTTTGACTGCTTGGTTGGGATGTTAGCATAATCAATTTTAATTGAAAAAGAAAAAAGAAAAAAATCTTTTGGTGGCAGCATATTCTTAGATGGGGAAGTATAAATTACAGAATAATTCATGGACTATTTGCAGCTCTTGAGATTTCAGTTGGTCTAAATAATGTATGTTTATACATACAAATTGTGTGTGTGTCCCTGCATATTTTAAATGTTTGATTGTGTCACATTAAGAAACAAGTGAAAAAGTGCTGGAGAGCTGAGTACTGGAACACTTGGCATCTTGGTTTTAATTTTTGTTGCTGCTATGGATCCTGCAAAGATAACTTTTTAATGTTTTTTCATACTTGCACTTTATCACTGGCTTAAAACTATATAGGCATGGCAGACAGACAGCATCTATTTAAAGCCTGAAGATACTAATAAAGAGCATCAGTAGAGACAGGACAGCCATCATCCCAGAGCTAATTAAGGATAAGACATGGTGGAGTATCCAGCGCTGCCTCCTCCTCTGCCTGCCTATCTGGTGGGCTTGCTCTGTTGCACAGACAGAGCGGCTTGGTACTGCACATGGAATAAAATTGCATGATAGATTTTTGGTGCCCGGTGCTCTGGCTGTGCTAATGACAGCGCAGTCCCAGTGTGCTGGCAGAGCCAGAGCACAGAGAGGCTGCAGGGATGTGCTGCCTGGCAGCAGGGGTTGGGGGAGATGACACTTCTCTGGCTCATGCAAACCTTGGCTTCCTAAATCTGCCTTTTTCTAAACAAAGAAAGGGTTCTTCTCTGCTAGAAGAGCAGAAAATGTTGTGTTTTGCAGAGTGTGCACGTGTGTGCATTGTCATAAAAATCACCTGCTGCTTTAAACTTGGGGTAGCAACAAATTAAACAGAGGACAGTAAATAATTGGAGATGGGTGGTGGTAATCCAGTCACTCAGATGCCCAAGCTGCTAATGGTTTGCTTCTGTGGATGTGTTCCAACCTCAGGCTGTTGACTCTGATGGAGACTTGCAGATGACAGAGGGTTTTGGTGTACAGCAGTGTCAGGGGCTGCTGCTGTATGTATGAAAACCTCCAGTCTCATCTTCCAGTGCTACCCAGCTGTGGCTGCACACATCACTTCAAACGTTCGTCTATAACTATACCTACATCGTGTCAGTCTGATGCTGCAGAATATGCCAGTGATGAATTTAAGAAAAATCATTAATTAGTTGGGTTTAATTGGAAATAGGGCTGAAATGAGAGGATCTTAAATTCTCTTCTTCTAATTGCAGCATCACATTTGATGAGTACCTGGAGGTTACATATGCTCTCTCAGAAGGCCTGAATGAAGCAATGATAAATGGCAAGCAGCTGGAAGGGATCTCCTCATGTAGGTAATCTGCACATCTCACTGCTCTGGGCTACCCAATACAAGCAGGGAATGGTGCACCACTCACTAAGCGTGGAGGCCAGGGGTGAGATGTAGGGGCGAAGCACATCCGTGGGTGTGCAGGCTGCTTTTGGAAGATTAGGGAAGAGTCCTACTACAGAGGATTTTTCTTGGCCAGCATTATGTAGACTCATAGGTTGCTGCACAATTTGAAAACCCAAATGCACTCTAAAGCAAAATGAGAGAATGAGATATGGGAGCAGGGAGAAGACTTTCTGAGGAAATCCAGGTTCAGTACTTTGTAATGGTTTTGTTGGAGAAGGGGTCAAAGTCCAAAATTAGAATTGGTTCACTTCCATGTCAAGGTAGCATCTAGCTCCAAACATAAAGACTGTGAAAACTGGTCCTGGTGAGCCCTAATGGACAGAGCATTGGCAGGTGAAGGTTGTGTTAGTGCCAGGGGGTGCTGGTGTGGGTTGCAGGCGATGCTCAGCCTCAGCACACCACCAGCAAAATATAGTGGAGGAGGATGAATGGAACAGTTTGTAGAGAGGAAAAGTGGGACTTGTGTCTTTCTGACCAACACCGGCTTCAGGTCATTTCAGACTCAAGAACACAGGGTGAAGCTGATGACAGGCTAACAAGCCTGTCCTGGGTGCTGAGGCAGGGGAGTGATACAGCTGGCTTCAGGACAGCTGTGGAGGTGGGTGGCAGCAAGGCTGCACCTGTGAGCTTGGTGCATACAGATCACCAAGCATCCTCATGGAGTTACCGGTTTTGGTCATTGCTGATTTGAGCTGGAGTCCAATCAACAGCCTAGAGGCAAAAGCTGTGATTTTTATAGGGCATGATGGCTTACTTAAATGCAAAATTCTGGCAGTAATGCCTTCACCTTAGGATAGTAAACTATCAGTAGCTGCATATTAAATAGCCTTGTATTTTCAGTAAGGTATTGGTAGTAACCAGGGTTCACTATTAAGTGTAAACAAGTCCCCAAAGTGTTGCCAGCTCTGTGGGTTTTCTCCAATCTGCATAGCTATTAAAGCTCCTTTCCTGCAATCCTGGCTAACTGTATTTTAGAGTTTTATTTCTGTCACCACTCCTGCTCCCCACAGGTGCAAAGAGTCACTTCCCAGTGCAACAGGTTTACCGCAACACTTTTTGTGTTGGCTTACCTGGTACCAGTGCTGCCAAACCCCCATGAGGTCTCGGTTGGAGTGTTGGCTGTGGCTGCATGCAGATCTCACAGAGTTCAACTACCAGATGGGGGACACTAAATCTGCTTTGTCTAGCCAAGAGCTGGCAGACAGAGCACCACTGCTGCTGTCAGCCAGAGAAATACTGAAAATTGCTCAATCAACATAATTCATGAAGCTTTGTGGCAGGTCTGCAGCTCCACAGGCCAGCGTGAGAGTGCCAGGGCAGACACGGAGCTGTGCGAGCCCGTGGCCCTGCTCATTTACTCGGAGGACACACGCAGCTGCCTGCCGCTGCCCAGCATGATGGCTCTTGCAGAGGTGCTTTCAAGGGGAAAATATTGTGAACGAGACTGTTGTCCAGTAATTCCTGCTTTGTTTGCAGAGAGGGGTCATGGCTAAGAGCTCTGTCCCTGATCCCGTTTATGATGTTGCCTTAAAGCACTCTGAGGACCATCGAGTTACTTGGCTGCTCCCACCCTACCCTGCCCTCCCTGCTCACCATAAACTACAGGCTCAAGGCGAGGGGAAAACGGCGAACACGTTTAAATCTTTATGGGCAGAGCTAGGCAAATACTCCAGCAAGCCTTCTCAATCGTCCTTTCAAACAGAAAATGGTTTAATCTGTGGGATGGTATTTCCAGCCCTTATTTACCGTTTGTGCTCTGGGGCATTGGGGTTTCCAGCAAGCTCACCTTGAGCAAACAGAGTCTTCAAAGGTCCTGGCAAAAGTGAAAAGTGCTGTGACTCTGGAAATGTGGTGCCTGGCTCAGTGTGCATTTTGTACTTGGTGTGTTCAGGTGCCCAGCTGAAGCATCCGGGGGTGATAGTGAAGAGCGTGCAAGTGGTGTGTGATGGGGAGCAGCTTGCTAGTGTGAGAGTGAGTGGTCCTGCACTGGTAACAAACAGATTTAGGCCAAACATTGAAATAATTTAAAAATAAATACAACTCTTTACTCATATGACATAATTATGAGACAATATTAGAGTACAATATTATAAGACAACATTAGAGTACATTCTTTGGAATCTCTCTGTGTCTTTTGTATCTTAGACTGTTAATTGTCTAACCTGGTAGCTCTTCTTACAAGACTGAATCCTCCTAAAAGTGTCTGTCCTGCATATATGGGTCAGGGTGTAAATGTTCATATACGTGCAGGTAAATCTGTGTGTGTCTGCGCTTTGGTCTAACCTGGCTCATGTCTAGCAGAACTGTTTTGTAGAATACTGTGCAGAGTATGTCTTACAAACACTCTTTAAAGAATCAATTATGGAGTTAATTCAATAGCTATTAGTAGTGAAACATAAACACAACTTTACAATTCTGCCAGCTGGCTCAGGTAACATGCTTTCATCATCTACAGAAGCAAAGCATTTTTCAAATCTCTGGCTGAATATTAAAATCCAAAATTAAATTATAATTACCAGAGGGTTTCATGGCAGCCTGTAGCCAGACCGAAGAGGACTCCTCCCTCTCATGTGTCCTGCAGGAGCTTCACTTCGAAGCCCAGACCTGCAGCCCATCACATCTGCTCAGGTGGGGCAGGCAACTATCAGGAAATCTCTGTTTTTCCAGTATCAGCAGGAAGCTGGTCAGGAGAATTCATCAGCTGATTGATTTATATGAAAGAATGTAGATGTCTGTGCTTCTGATCATGGCAATAGTTTTCAATTTCTTTTGACCATTTTTTTTTTACGCCTGTCAATGATCACAGCAATACTTCCAGGATTTGTGGGGATGTAAGAAGTTCAGCTGGCCCTGTGTAAGTTCCCATCAGCACCCAGAGCACAGTTTTGTATCTTTGCCACCTGCACACCATACCCATGTTTTCCATAACGCAGTGCACCCTCGACAGTCCCGTACTTGATGCTGTAAGAGGTGCGCGGCGGTATTTTGCCATTAGAGATCCAGAAAACAACAGACTCCTGCCAGGATAGCAGTGCATGTTAGTAAACAGGCTGGTAGAGCAGTGTGTTTTTACGGGGTGATTTGTTTCTGTTAGTGGCCACTGGGTGGAGGAAAAACTGAGAAATCTGAAAGTAGGAGCTCAGAAGAAAGTGGCCTGATTTCCAGGACGTTCAGGGCGCCTGCAAGTCCTCTTGCCTCGCTGACAATACTCAGCAGCTCCTGGAAATCAGATCATTTGTTGAAGGTGCCTGGTTTTTGAAATACGGCAGGCTGGGACTGGGCTTGTGGTAATTCCAAGGCACAGTTTAGCAAAAAGGTCGAGAATAAAGTAAGCAATGGCTGAGAGAGCAAAGCTTGGGCAGCGCAAGGTGGCATGCTGAGCCAGCACCCGTGGAAAGAGTGTTTGGAAAGGAGCTTTTCAGAAGGAGCTTGCTAAGAGAGGGCAGTACTTACGCTTGCTCTTTCTTTAAAATTTTCTTCCCTATTAATTTAAGATCTGTGGACCAGAGGATGAGCAAAAATAATCAGTGGGATTGGGACTTGGTCATACAAATAGATTTTCTGACTGCGCAATATATTGCATGTAGAAATTAACTGAGGGTGCAGTGATTTAAAAAAACCTGCTGCTTTTCATCCCCCAGTTTTATGTTAATCTGAGGTCATATGCAGTAAATTACTCTTTATAACCTAGTTTCTTCTCTTCTGCAGGCTGGGGATGAGACTAGACCCTTAAGTTGCTGCTAACACTTCTGCAGCATGGACTTAACATGAAAATGAAGCAGTTGCTTGGAAACCCTCCTCCTCTTTGTGCTACTTATTTTACTTTCTCAAGATGCTTTTTTCCAGACTATTAATTGTAAGTGGCAAAAATATTACAGGCGGAGCTGCTGGTGTCTCTTAATGTGCAGATTGTGTAACATTGCCTCTTACAGGCCCCTGTTCTGATTGGTGTTCACTTTGCCTGACTTCAACCATTTTGAATGAAATTTGGAGGAAATTTTCTGTGCTGGGTGTCTCTCTAAATTACTTTGGAAAATTTCAGCCAAAACGAGTCCTGAGGATAGAGCTGGAGAACAATACGCTGGCAAAACAATGTGGTAAACATTGAAAAGGTGAAATAATCAGATGTTTCCTTTGAAGCAAGGACCTGAAATTCAGCAAGGGAAGAAATGCCTGGCTTTTTACCTAGGGATATATGTTTTACCATGTCTAATCTATGCCCGTTTGGCTAAATTGCAGGGATTTCCATAGCTTGCAATTTGCATGTGTCCCATAGGGACAGCTTTGCTATGTTTAAGAGCTCAAACTAGAGGCAATTTCAGCCGCAGTGGCTGCTCTGGACCTAACTGCAGCCAGCCCTCAGGGGTTATGCCTTATTGAAGGGATATGCAGAAAGTGCATAAATTGTGTGCCCAGCAATCCTGAATCTGACACCTCTGAAATTCTCAGCACTTTGCAACTTTAATAATATACTTATGGGATAGTTTTCTGGTGCAAAGTAGGCATTTTAAATTGGGCAGTTTAAACATCAGCTGCCTATATCTTAAAATTTCTGCAGCGCCTCTGGTAGAGAAAACTACTTCCCCTCCCCAATTTTATTACTATCAGTCTGTTGGGAATTCCAATGGGTGTGGGATCCCATGCCTTTGGTGATGGGGATGTTAGTGCAAAGGGCTGTGTTTAAAATTTTAAGTGTATGGATTCGTAAAATGCCTCGGGGTTACCTCTATTATCTGTAGGAAACAGTCCAATAGAGAATACACTAGGACTGGATAATCCTGAGAAGTCAGCTTTCCTGACACTGGATCAATGATTTATTTTATTTTGGAAATCTCTTCTGAGGGGTGGGGGCAAGATAATTCTGAAGAGGGTTTAGCAGCATGAGATCTCTTGTGCAACTACGCAAATAGCTGGGCAGGCTGGTTACACAGAGCTTCAAAGTGCACTAATCATGCAAATATTTTTTCAGTGAAATAGTAAAATGCTGGTTGTTTCAGTGGCATGTGGAATATGATACATACTTCCAAATTTTTACATGGAAAAAAAAATCGGTGGGAAGCCCTGGATTGTAGGAGTGAGGCAGGAATTATTTGCTTCTATATTTTTGGATGTTACTACAAACCATTTTTGAGGAGGCACAGCAGAATCATCCTGTGTTCAGCAGGCTCTTGTGTCATTCTGGGACTTGCATCTCTTAAATTAGGGCAGGATGATGGGTACGTGTGGGCTAACAGGGCCACGAGGCATCCTTTGGATAGAACTGAATGTGGTGTAGGGAAGAGATGAGACGTGTGGTTTTTTGACTGTGAAACACATTTTAAAACAGATGTATTGCTATATAGTCAATAAAGGACTACCATCTATCTCAGCTATCTGGACTTTCTTTGTCCACCTGAAAATTGTGTTTGGAATTTGAGGACTTCGGTGACTTTAAATATTGGCAAATCCTGGAGAGGCAGTAATTTGCACAGACAGCATGCCCAGGCAGCTCGAAGTGGACCTGATAGCTCTCTCACTGGGCCTGCTCTGCTCAGAGCAGGATGTGCTACTCCCCAGCATGTCCTGGTGAGAAATGTTACCAAACCGAACTCACATGGATGCTATGCCTCAAATTTCTGTATCCCTGAGAGCTGGCAGAAACTACCCATCAGCAGTGCTAAAATATGGCTGAGAGCTGCGTGCATCTATCGGGAGCTGTGTGCTAGCATCCTCTTGATCAGCAGGGGTGTGATGAGTTTTTCATTAATATTAGCTCTCTGGAAGGAGCAGATGGTGCCAAGATCTTGCACCTCAGAGCCAGAATTACAGTTTGGAGCAGCTGCATGATTTTCATTAGCTCTAGAGTTTCACAGACCCCTTCTAGCCTTCTTTTACCTTTGTATGTAGGATGAGAGTGCCAGCTTAACTGGTGTGTTAAACATGAATAACATGTTGAATGATTATTCTGAGCATCAGTTCTGACTGATGAGGGAGTGCTACATTTCCAGCCTCTCTCTTGCTGATGGCGTATGTTGCTTTCACCATTAAATCCATAGACTCCAGACAACTGGCTCTCAAGTTGCCTGGAGAAGGCCATAAGGCAGCAGCAGCAGGACTGTCCAAGGGCTGGATGGCAGGAAAGCCTCTGGCAGTTCTATGTAACTGCTGCTGGAACAGTAGGTAAGGCTCTGGAGAGGAGGTAGCAGAGAGGCAGCCTGAGAAGGATGGATTAGGTCACTATTTTTGTACTTGTATTTTTGTGTATCACATCAGTGAATGTTGCATCAACACAGATGTGTTTCATAAGACTGAGATGACAGAACAGAAGCATTTTTAATGCTATAGAGGATACTTATAAAATGAAGATAAAGTGTGACAGAACACTGGGACAGGCTGCCCAGGGGTGTTGTGGAGTCTTCATCTCTGGAGATATTCAAGACCCATCTTGATGCTGACCTGTGTGATCAGTCCTAAGGAACTTGCTTTGGCAGGGGGGTTGGACTCTTGAGGTCTCTTCCAACCCCTATGATTCTGTGATAAAAAGATACTGTGGTGGACCGGTAAGGTGTATTCTTAACACAGAGCAAAGAGATGGAGAGGAGAAATCAGATGATCTTGGTGCAAATTACTCAAAGGCTCCTAAAACAGAAACAGTAACTTCAGGCTGCAGTGGTGGGGTAGGTTTCCATAGTCTGACTCAAATAGCCAGACTGTTTAAACTCAGTAGGAATGTGCTCAGACACATGACTGAAGATACAGTGTGTGTAGCTTGTACCAACATCAAGTGGAATTTTGAACATTTGGCTTAAGCAATGCAATGTGTCATTTGCTTCCCGATGCACTCTAATCTGCTTTAAAACAGATGGGTCGTCTCAATACCATGCAGTTACAAACTTTAAATGTCCTGTTCATGGCAAAATAATCTAACTCTAAGAGAAAGGATATCTCTGCCTCAGCGTTTACATTCATTTGTCTAACTGTTCCAACTCTGGCATGCAATCTTTATCTTCTAGGATCTGATCTGCATAGGGAAGTCAATGGGAACATTGCTTTCGGCTTGGCAGGGGCTATAACCGGTACTGATGGGGATTATTGCTCTTGCTACACTGTAAATTTGGACAAGCTAGCTAAACAGTGCAGCCTTTTAAGTGGATGGTTGTGAAAGGTTTTTAAATCTTGTCTTTTGTCCCTTAACAGCTTTTCTGTGTTTGGTTGGTTTGCTTTTTTTCTTGTTGATCCAGTTGCTTTGTTGCAAATGCAGTGAAACCATCCAGGAATGCAAAAAAAAAGAGAAAAGTATTGCAAAATAACTTTCAGAACAGCTGAGGAGGAATGTCTAAGACTTCAGCTAGGTATAAAGGGATCTCATGGTGTCACTATTTTATTTATTTATTTAAAAGAACTTGTTGGTTATTACCATGGCTGAGTTTAATGGAGTGTAATTTAGTCCTTTCCTTAACGACTGGCAATTAAGCACAAAAGGTGAAATACATCCCAGTGAAGCAAAGGGCAAAACTGCCACTGTCTTTGGTGGGACCAGGAATTAACTCAAAGTGTACACAGAGAAATATATTGAAGATGATGTTGTAAGCTATGCTTTGTGGTAGTAAAGAGCTTTGAGTAAGATCACAGCTCTGGGTATGCCCAAGTGGGCTTTGCAGCACTGATGTTTTTCTTGCCACATAAGGGCATGTATAACTTATTGTAAAAGGGGAGTTGGTGGCGTTGCATGCGTGTGTTCACTTCAGCCAATAGATCCAAACAGGGACCCCAGCTACCAGCCTGTGTCTGTGAGGTGGAGGAAATACACCTCTTGTAAGAGAGTGAAGTCCCCTCTCAGTCTTTCTTATTCGTCACCCAATGGCAGGCTTAGAGTCAGCTCCACCAGGTTTCTGCTCTAGTCTCAGTCATCAGGATAAACTGATGCTGTGACTTTGTTAGCTGGGTTGGATAATGAGCCCGTGTTTCTTCACTGGCTGGTACCTGCTCCTGTCATACAGAGTTACACACCTTGCAGTAAGATGGTTACTATAACATCTGCTTAAAAAATAAAAGTGCTGTGTAGTCACATTGCTTCTCCTCTGCTTACTTACCAAGGTTTCATTAAGAAAAGAACTACGAGCCTCATTAATAGATTAAAACAAGTCAGGCTCAGAACATACAAAATATAATTTGTGGGGTGAAAGTGAGGTGAATACCTGAGGCAGGGATTAATAGTGATTTTTCCCCAAAATGCTCTTATAGCAAAGAGATTGTCACTTAACTCCAACACCTTCACCTGCTGTGAGCACTGCCAGGGGCTTATCTGCTCCTCCCCCGGCTCTGAGTCCCAGCCTGTTTTCTGCTTGCAACTCTCCATCGTGGTCTTGGGAGGAGGAAGCTGAACACCCTTATTTCACCACAGAAGTATATTGTAGCCTTCTGCTGCAGCCAGCCTCAGCTACCATCAGTGTGTGATGGATGGAAAGGTGCCTGCGGAGCGCCTCCTCTGAAGGGCAGTACACATGCCCTGCACGTGGAGGCCACTGATGTGTTCAAGCAGTGATCATTGTCCGCTGCAATTTAGTTCCAATGGTTGAAGTTCTCACAAAAACAGCTTCTGCTACATCCTGCTATGTAAGCCAGAAAGCTCTGAGGTTGGTTGGTGTATCACTGAAAAGCAACATTTACTAGTGTGCTTTGCACAAAGGAGGGGTCCCAAATGGAAAAGGCTTTACTTTTCTGTTCATCCTTCTTCTATGGCTATCTTCTCTTTCTCATGTTCAAATTTCAGTAACTTGGAAGTCCTTTGGTAACACAATTTTTGACAGGGTGAAATGAAGCTCAGGGATAATATAGTGAATGTATGGGATTAGTCCTGGACATTAAATGCCCCACACTGTTCTCATATACAGCAAACCGATGTTGGTCCTACTGTCATCATGGGACAGAAGGATAGATTTCCTTTTTCCTTAGTATAAGTTGCATGTCTTTGTGGCTCTTAAAGAAATGCAGGTCTGATACTTGTTCGTACTAGCCACGTGTGGCTCCTGAGGGATGAGAAATCAGGGTCTATGGCTTTAGTCTTTTTTTCCATGTAATTGGATTTGAAGATTGACTTGAAGATTCTTCTGGCAAAAGAAGGGGGAGTACTGAACAGGTACTGTGGCTTTTCTTGTTTAAAGATAATTTGCTTCATGAAACCCACATAAAGGAGTCACCATTTAGAGAGTAATATTAACAAAGGATGTTTTTTGTTCCTAAGTCATACCCTATATAGGGAATAGTGTGGCTGTTAAAGAAATTTCCTGTATGTAACGGACTGGATGCAGTAACAGTTTTTCCATTAACATAATATTAAAAATATACAGTATGGTTATACAGAGCTGAAAGGTGGTGGTGGTGTAATATAATCAAGGGAGTAAAACTGTGGGAAAAAATATGTTTCCATCTAGCAAGATTTGACATACACATCCACTTCAGGTTTTGTTAATAATGTTCTTAATTTGCGGTGTGTCATAGGAGGGCAGCATTCGTTATTGTAACGCTGTATTTATGATGTTATCAGTAGCAGAGCTGCAGTATAGTTTTCACCACAGAGCAGAACTCAGATTACTGGGGTTTTAACATGAAAGTTCAGTAACAATAATTTAATATGTATTATGTACAGTTAGAATGATAGCTTTTCTCTCAGCAGGAAATAAATGTGTTGAATCATTAAGCCTTGTTACCCTGTTCTCCTTTCAGGAAATAAATATACATATAGGTCCACATTGTTCCTAGGTTTCATCCTATGCAGTTACATGGGCTCTAGTGGCATGACGCTGATTTACATCAGGAAAGCATTCAGCCCAACTGTCAAATACACTATCTTTGTATGGCCATAAAAGTCATGGAAGAAATCATATCAGGATATCACAGGTATTGACTCTATTTTAATATACGTTGGCAAAAATTGAACTGGAGGATTAAGGGAGAAGTGTTTACTTTTTGGTCTTTGACTTCTAACTTCTGGTGCAGAGCAAACTGACAAAGACCAAATCAATACTGATTTCTACAGTTTTTTCCAAGTTAATTTATTGCTCATGATATATGCTGAACTAACAACCCCAGAGACTGAAGCCTTTTAATTTGAGTGGATTTCAGGATTCCCACACAAAGCCTGATTGTTTCCGTTTTTGGGAGAGGACTCTATTTGCCCCTCAGTTCTAGACATGCTGTTGATTCTCAGTAAATAGTAATAAATAATAATAAGATCAGAATCACATGACCTACACAGATATCCTGGATGGGGCTTGGAAGACGAGACCCATTTTGTGCTGGGTCCCAGTGCTGCTGCACTTCCCCTGGCTGCTGCTCCTATAGATGCTGCCTATGGACCACAGGAGCAGATGGTGGTCTCTGCCCAGCTCTATAGGGACTGTACAGAGTGCACCAGCCTGCTTACTTTTTCTTTCTCTGAGAGATTTAGGAATCCTCCACTTGAAGGGATTGCCTTCTGTCTGCTGCTAAAAGCAATTTTGATTTGTGCTTTCTTGGGGTAAGGCTTCTCATTCTGCACCTGAAACCGAATGGTTTTTGGACCAAAACAGCCAGGACTGCTGTATCATTTCCATGGGTGGGAGGAGCTGACTGTCTTTCACAGCTGAGGGAAGGGCATTGTAGCACAAGTGCATTGGTGGCCCTTCAGCAGTGCTACCACCATGGGTAGTTGTCCATGTATTTAACATGAAATAAGAAAGAAGGAATTGGAAGGTTGCATGGCAGAGTTCTCAAGCTTAGTGTCACCTAACAAATTGAAGCTGTTAGGAGTTACAGAAGTTTCCATTCTAGCTTCCCCTCAGACAAAAGCCTCAACCCTAGGCTTGCTTGGTTAGTGAGCGGGCGTAGGAACATCAGACAACATGATGCTTCTGCAAGGCGTCAGCCCAAATGTTGATTCCCAGTGTCACCACAGGAGCAAAGGCTGGTAACACCTTGCAGAAGACACAGACATCTTGCAGAATCAGTCTGCAAAGTCTCCTTTCTCCACTCAGTAAATCCACTGGATGTAGTTGTCAATGGAGTGAGGGCCACGTATAGTGGATATATGTTGGCATTTTGGCTTAGTTTTGTGCCTGTGCTATTAGGAATGATCTTGAGCAGGTTGCCGGTACTTGGAAACATGAATTTGACAAAATGACTGATGTAGGATGAGAGTGATGTATGGTAAAACCAGGATGGGGGAAAAATGTGAAAGAGCTGAGCCAGGTTTTTGCCCTTTGAAGACAGGGGAATGTCTGTGTAGCAAGTTACCCTTTCTCTAGGACTAAAAAGAAATCATTCTTTCTTATTGTTGTCAAATTGGCATGAAGTATCACTGTGAATACATCTAGCTGTTTCCAGTTGCCTTTAACTGAACTAGATATTGAATATTTGAGTTCACAAGATGAATTTATCATTTTCCAGAAGGCTCACAATGCAGTATAAACAATTCAGCTGAAGTAAAGTATTTATTAATAACCTCTGAAACACTGTAAAGACAAGGACACAGTCTGTAGCTAGAAAATGCCACAGTCTTCCCTCTGACTCCAGAGGAACAATCCATTGCTGGCTCACAGACACTTCCTATGGAAAGGCAGAGAAAGAGTCATCCCATATAGCATTCAGTATCCAGTATCTGCTGGTCATGGAGACAGTGATTTCTGGTAGTTGTCAGTATCTGGCTATTTGTCAATGGCCAGAAAACCCGACATTAAACTTTCAAGTCCATTTGCAGGATTTGGGCTTGTGTGCTGAACTGATTGATGCTGCTGTATTATCGGAGTTGCTGTCCTTCAGTTAAAATAATGGAGGGGTTTTTTCTTTGACTCACTTCCATTAGAGCTCCACCTGTGAAGGAACCTTTTATTAATGAAATTTTGGAAAATTTTTTCTCATGTTTCCCCAACCTCCCACCCATTGCTCTGCCAGCTCAGCATACTTTTGATTAACAGGAAAAGATTGTATTTGTCTCTAATGTTAACCCAGTCTGTCTCTTTGCCCTTGTGGGAATGAAAAAATCCAATGGCGTTACAAAAGGAACCATAAAGACTCCTAATGTCATCCTGTTCGGCATTCCCCTTCTTAGTAAAACAAGCTTTAATATTCAGGACATTGAATAAGCTGTAGTGAGTGCCAATTTCTTGCTTGTATACTTGTTGAGTTGCCAAAGTCTCTTTGGCTCTCCATCAGGGATGCACAATAGTAGAAATGAGTAAAGTGAAATACCAGATCCAGCTCTGATCAAACTCTGGAGGAGTTGTTATTTAGATTTGAACTTTCTCACACCCATTTCTAAGCAATAGTTGCTGGTGCTTGGTGGCTTTCCACAGCATAAATATCATATACTGGAATGTGTTTAGCTTTAGAGGATTACCTGGGAAAAAAGCCCTTCCAGTTGCAATGCTTTAAAAGGTCTGTTTCAACTCTGACTTCCCTCACCCCTCCCTTCTTGCCTCTTAACATCTGCATGTGAATATAATAAAGTGCAGATTGAAGCTGGTCACTTACAGAGAAGGAAGAGCGCTGGCGTTGTAATTGAGATGTTACTGCCTGCCTCTATGGCACATATTAGCTGAATAAAACATGCAGTCAATAAAGTGAAACAAAACAATAAAACTAAGCCCTTTGGTGCTCTGTTATAGGGTGTTATGCAACATAGAAACCTGCAGTCATAAAACTGAGAATGAGGGAAACCTTACACTTTCAAGAACAAAGGCATCCAAGCATTAAGTTGGAAACGGCACTAAACTTCCATTCTCTTTGCACCTGGAAGCAGTTAGATTTAAAAGCCATACCGGTTTATACTGTTCTCTTCCAATTTAAATAGGGCCTTCATGTGTTCTTGTTAGACGCTTATACAGAAACATGGTTTTAATTAAGGCATGCATTGATCCAAGTCCAAAAGATACATTTATTTTGGAAGATAAATTCATTAGCCATAGGCATAAAAAGCTGGTGTTCTTGCTGAGACAATTCCAGCCTTGGGAACACCATTCTGTATCCTTTCTGAATGTATAGTATGCCATACAGCTCTGCTTTGTATGGCATCAATCAAATATACTGTATCCTTAAGCTATTTGGCATAGTTAATTTTGAGAAATAAAGACAAGCTGAAGGAAGAAAATTAAGACGTACAAGCATGAGAGGACAGATGTTTTCAGCTGTCGGATTTCACTAGCATTTATCAGTAATTTATGTCTGTTACTTAGTTATGGAAAATAAATCCTAATGAAAAACTGATTAAAATATATGAGTTCCAGTATGTTGTCCAGACCCAGGAGCAAATTTCATGAACGTCTTTGTAGGTATTTTTGGTTAAAGATATTTTTTCAATACTACTTGGGGTGTAAACTAATAGAGCTCTCAGTGATACAGTGCATTGTTTATCACATGGGCATAACCCACTCCCTGTGCTTACACCTTAAAAAGGTGTAATATTTTTCACGGTTCTTTCTTTGTTAAAATCTATTCCACCCAAATATCCTCCCATGTGTATACCTGAAACTTCTGTGAGCGTATGGAAAGCATAAAGCACAAAAAATGTTGCATAAATAAAAATCACTATTTATGACCATCCCTGAACAGCGGTAAATGATTAAAATGCTTATACAGCTTTTATAGAAGTATATAAAGGGAAAAGTTACAAAACTGTAATGTGAAAATTCAGGAATTCGGAAGAAGTAAGTTTTCTGCCTTGCTTTCTCCCTCTTCTACTTCTAGATAAAATTTGGTACAATGTGCTAGTTTTTTAAAATGCATTAATGGACATGCTTATAGATGCTAAGAATGGTGCACCATTTTCTGGTCATTGCTTTGGTAAAGTCTGGCCTTTTTCCATGAACTCAGCCTTGAAATGATTTCAGGCAAACATATTCTTGACTATTTTCACTGACAAGAAAGGCCCTATCTGACTCCTGACCACTTTCATGCTTGATGTTTTTTATGCACCTCATTTAAAGTCAGGGCACATGACAGATGTGCCTTGACATCATGAACTTTGAACATGGCACTGCAGGTTCAAACGCTTGCAGGCCTGGGTCATTATTGTGCCATCTGCTTTCCATGGGGCTCTGGGATAGGCCTTATTGTACCATTTAAAGGCACTTGGACTGCATCATCAGAAATACTCCTTGGCAACATACATCTCTTTGATTTTACTGTATTAAGCTAAGGAGAAGGGTGCTTTTCCACTTTAGTATACCATGTGATATACTAACAGTATATAGCTAGTATCATGTCATAGTAACTCATTATTTGCATCTTTTCTGAATCTGGAGTTAAATAGCCAACATTGCTTGCAGCTTCTTGCTCTACATAAAACTATTGGACGCTTTGCATCTCCTCAATCTGTGAAGTTTGAACAGTTCAGAACCAAGATTTTAGTCATGAAATGAAACACTACAGAGATGAGCGAACCTTATCTTTTCACTGGTATCTGTGAATGTCACCGTCAAGAGACCATATAAATGTGTGAACTCAAAACATTAAGTCATTGATGGTGAAAATGTTGAGCTCTTCAAAGTGAATAAACTTACTGTGAATGGGTTTGTTGCAATGGTAGGAATACCATTACAATGGTAGGAATACCATACTCTGCTTTAGAAAAAGCTCAGCATGAAATAAACTGGCAGTTTGTGAAAGCTACTCGATATGCATTGCAGAGGTCTCTGTTGTACTGTTGTTGAATATAGATTACTTGAATGCCCCTAAAACTATGAGTTAAAGCAATCAGATTACTATATTTACATTCAGAAAGCAATTTCATTAGAAAAAACATTTACTTGTTTTTTCTAGGTCCTGGAAACCTAATCCTGTTTTGTTTTGAAATGCAGACTACATATGTTTTTGTCATGTAATACAGGATTGTACTTGCTTCATCTAACTTCATTTCTTCACATGTAAATGGCAGTTTATGATTTTTGAGAGGAGGGAAGTCTAAAGAGGTTGCAGTGGTTGTGGAAGTGAGCTATCAGGCATCAAATAATTCCCAGCTCAGTACTTGCTTGCTTTCAGTTTTATTCATTCAAAGAGATGTTACAAAGATTTGAGGTAAGCAAACAAAATATTTTTGGTGAAAAATATTCAAAAGGTCTGAAAAATAATAGACATATCATCCTCTGCCTGGTAAATTAACAGAAAATTCATCCTTGCATCAGCGCTAGGCTGAGATGTAGTGGAGAAGGAGGAAGAGGTGACTGATCTTTCGCAAAAGCTGTTTGATCTAGTAACATCAGCTAAGCGCACTGCCTTCAAAACAATTACATTAATTTTTCATGTCACTTTTCTTCCTGGCTCATTTGATGATTTTCTGGGGGTTTTTTTGGTGTGTGTTTTTTTTCTGGGGGTGGGGGTTTGTTGGTTGTCGTTTGGTTTTATTTTTTGTTAGTTGTCCTTCAGTGTCCTTCAAAACACTACCTTTCCGCTCAGTTGATATCTTCCATGTTGTCCTATTATTTATATCATAATCCTTTTTTGTTCTCTATCAATACGGCATCTACTGTAAGAGGACCTTGGTCTATGATCAGAGGTCCTACCTGTTGCTCTGATTCCCAGAAAACGGGATAGAGTTTGGGTCCAGAAAAAGCCTCTAAGGGCAATGTGAGCTTTGATTTGAAGAACTGTGGGTTGGTTTTTCTATTTTGGGCAAAATGCTTACCAAAACTACTGCAAATACATGAAGTCTGCGGCGCCTTAAGTGAATGTAATACAACTCAGTTCTCTGGCTCTGGCTTTCTGCCTCCACCGTTGCTTTCGAAGCACTAGACAGAGGGGCTCTGTTAAAGGTGAACCTTCACGAGTTCTTCTAGCACTCAGAATTGCTCCTTTCCTTGTTAACAATCTTTAGAGCTTCATGTTCAAGTGACTCTTCGTGCTCTTGTTTCTCTTTCTGGAAATTAGTCTCTTAATTAATATAGATACAAGCATGCTATGTATAATGACCATTCATGTCCAACATCGAACACACAGTGAGCATATAAATGAAGGTTATAGAAGATGAACTAGTATATAAGATGCTATATAAAATGTAAGATCAGAGGATTTGGATGGTTTCCCAAGATTTCTTTTGAAGAATTCAACAGCACTCAATTTACTGAATATTAGAAAAGGATTTTATAGACTAAATAATAGTTGTTTGTGAACTTAAGTGCCAGCATATAGATTTACTGTGGTGCATTACAGCATTTCTTCCTTGGAGAAAAACACGGCCTCACTCAACAGCCTCCAGTAAAATAAGCATTTTTAAAGGACTGAAGTTGCAGTATAATTTATAGTTATCATTTTAAGCACTGAATTTTCAGACCATTTCCCTCTGTTTTCTCACTGGTGAGGAATGTTCAAGGACTGTAATATCAGCATGTCTCCTATTACAAAGTTAAACTCCAGAAACATTTAACAAGGTGAAAGTTCTAAAATTAGCCTGATTTCTCCTGCCCACACATCACACACCTGTGGGAGAAGGTGGCCATGTACAGTGTACTCTACGCTTTCTTTCCTCATTACAAATCAAAACACTCCAACCTAGCATACAAACCCAAGCATTGCCTATTTTCATTAAGTCAAGAGACCTATTAATTCCAGATGCAAACCATTCCACTTATCCTTCTCAGAGCTGGAAAAGGGATTTTCCTGTACCCACATCTGGCTTTTAGCAAGTGATCTCTTTCTTCTATGTTCCCTGGCCTGCCTGTGGCACAGTGAACCCCTGAAGGTTTGTGCTCTGATGCACATAGTAAAGGCATTTCCACACATGAGAGTTCATCAAGTTTGAAGTTTTTAGTTTCTCTAATATGCTTTCTAGATATTTCATCAATATGTGCTTGCTTTCTGTATTTAAAACATGCTATGTGACCTGTGATTGCTTAACTTGGGGCTACAAACCTCTCATTGTCCAAGACTACTTTGAAGAGGCAAGTGACAGTTATAATAAGCCTAAGAAAAATGAAAGGTGGTGTGGTGATTCAGCCCCAGGACAGGTGGTGGTTATTGTTGGTGTTATTATTATCATCACTATTATTATTATATACAGTGTCTTTGCTACAGCTAGAAAAAACTGAGATGCTCACCAGTGGAGAAGGGTAGAGAATCACCAACTCAGGTAATTTGTTTTTAAAATAAGAAACTGCTTAATCCAGAACCATTTTTGGATGTTTGTGTGGACCTATATTATTTCACAGAAACTATGTGATGGCTTTGCAGGTTTTTAGCTGCTTTGTTTGTGAATGAAGATAATTTCCTAGGAATCTCTGAAGCAGGAACAGTAGTAGTAGTTCTGTAGTAGTAAGTAACAAAAATGAGCATGCCACTTCATGCACTGATGGTTTTTGTCACAATTAGTTTGAAAGGGTTTTTTAAGCATTGATGTGATGGAAGGAACAGATCCTTCAGTCAGTTAAATATCTGGGTTTGAATAATCTGATTGACTACCTGTTGACAGCAGATTTCTCTGTGGTAAAGGGTCCCTAGAAGCTGCTTTAATCTGCAGTCCTAACACAAGAGAAAGAGAGAATGGTGGTCTTATTGTGAAACGGGCACTGGATGTGACTTGGCAGCCCTCAGAAAAACTCACTAGCTGTGTTGCTGCTTGACTAAGCACAATATATTGCTGCTGCTACTGAAAGTTTATACCTGTGTTCATCTGCAACCAGTAAAAATTGATTTTAATTCTAGCATTAAAAATGGGGACAAAAATTGAGAATATATGGATAAATTCATCAACAGCTGGTCTTGGGTGTAAATTTTAGAGGAGAAGTTTCCAGGGGCAGAGTGACTGCTTCTTTGATGTGTGTTGGCGTTGTGACTAACACTAAAGGGTAGCAATCTGTGCCTCAGGCCTGTGCGTGCCATGCTAAGACAAACGACTGTTAAATTGCCCTCATTGCTGCTACCTTTGTGATATATCTGAGAACATAAGTGCTTATAAAAATTATTTACACCACATCTTTGCTTTCTTTGTATATGATGATAGCACTTAACCAAGACAGAGGTGTAGGCCTGTGAACAGCCAAGCAGAATAAAATTGTCACTGTATTCCTGGCAGACTTGAAATAAAAGTAACTTTTTTCCCCTGTTCTTCTTTAACTAATAATAATAATAATAAAAAAGAGGAATGTTTAAAGCATAAGTCAAGTTGTAAATGATGCATTTTTAGTCAGAAACATGACGGAAAGTAGAAAATAAGAGGTAGATGAGTCACATGATTCTTAGGGAAAGACCCAGTGTTGAAGTTCACTGCTTGAACTGCTGCCTTTGCAGCTGAGAAACACTTTAATGAATTAATTAATTTTTTTAAAAGTTATTAATTTGGCATACTGAATTAAAAGGAATAGAGGAAAATATTTTTTTCCCCAACTCTACTGTATACACAGTTTGGAGATAGTAATCTACAAATATTTCCAATAAATTTTTCTGTTGTTTTGTTTTGGGTCTTGTAAAAAGTGAGGATTTTATAGTATTTTCCTGCTATCTGTTCTCCAGTGGACCTGAAATGCAAAGACCACAGAAAAATCCTCTCCTCAAAAGTTACTTGTTGCCACTGAAACACTGACAGTTAGTAAATTAAAATAAACATTCCTTGTGTAATTTATGATATGATACCTATCAAAGCTGGAGTGCAGTGCTTGCAAAAGGACTTGAGTGTTTCTTTTTGGTTTTTTTTTTTTAGCTTGCATGACTTGCAGTAAGAAAAAACATCATGTTAATCATATATATAAAAAAAATGCAGATTTCTTATGTGAGATAACAGGTGTGACATTTTCCACTGCATTACTGTAATACAGTAAATTGGGAAAACCCAAGTTGTCATTTGTTAGGAGTTGTTCTTGCTACAGGCTGGATGTTGCTGAACATTCCCACCCAGTGATGCCCATGACTAGTGGGATCAAAAATAACCAGTTGGGAAACAATAAGATGAGGAAATGGACGACGATGATGAAGATGTCTTGGGAGTGAATTGCATCTGCACGCTGCTCTTACAGAGCTGTTCACAATATACAGTGTATTAGCATGTTAAAATGTCTAGGAGAGAAGTCTTAAAGCAGGGGACTGGCTTGCTGATAGCTACATGAACTACATAAAGGTTGCGAGGGTCCAGGCGCTGCACCCCTGCACAGCTGGTGTTGGATGCCATTGCTCAGAAATCTTCATGCCACTTTTGAGCAACAAGCGAGTCTCTGTTTTGAATATGAATGAGTGAAGTCAACTGCCCCTTAATTTATACACATTGCCAGAGACTGTCCCAGGGTTTGGAATTAAATACTCCAGCACAAATCTCTTTAAACCTCTCCTAAATAAGAAATTATGCTAAAGCTCTTTAGTAAGGAGGTTCTCCCCCCTGTTGAAATAAAAATCAATTATGTTTGCTCTGCTGTGAACAATGTCGCTCCGTAGCCTTGCTTTCTAATTGGGTAATGCCTTAATGACCTGCTGGGAGGCTATGATGCACTGCTTTGGACCCTCTCTGCAGGCTTTTAGACTACCAGTCAGATGTCAATGAAGCTTGACTCAATAGGGGTTCTTTTTCTAAAATTCCATTATTCATCAGGGTTTATGCACTAAAATGATCACAAAATAAAACCTTCACATCAAGCAGAGTTAAATAGAATTATGGATGCTTTACTTCATTGTTAGACTCTGAGATTGTCGTTGGATTAAAATTAGGTTCTTTTTTATTTGTTAAATTTGATGAAAACATTTTCTGAGTTTTGGAGTTTTCTGTTAAGAAGCATTGAATGAAGAAACTTTAAAGTTGGATTTTTATGTTTGTGTGACTTTTTATATAACAATGAGCTTTATATGTATTTAAAATATTTTATATACTACTGTTTATTTTTCAAACATGAAAGAAAAGTTTTAAAAAGTCCTAGTTCAGTGAGTGATAATTATGAGACCATTTATTTCACTTAATGGCTTAGTTGTATCATTCTGGGTTTCTATCAGAATTGGGATAAACAGCATAAAAATCCTGCATTTGTTTTATATTTTCTTCCCAATGCCCAATAGCAACTGGTAAAGTGGAATTGTAATAGCTCTTATTAGCTGTTTTACAAAGCTTGTACCTGAAGAAGGGAGCTGCTAGTTTGGGAGGACTTCTCTTCCAGAGCAACAAGGATGATCTATTCATTTGCATGGAGAAGATGCTTTCCATGATGACAGCCTGAGGATATGTAACTATAGGAAAGGTAAATTTAAGGTGGAGGAGCATCTTTCCTATTTAATACATGCATATACAGAGAGATACGTGTATTTGATTTGAAAAGTAAAAGGAAATGATAAACGCATGTTTTTATAACAGCCTCAAGAAAAGTTTTACAGCCATTTAAACACAAGTAATTTTGTTATGCAGGGACAAATTAGGAGTTACCAGGGCAACTGCATGTAATAATTTATTCATACCACCTCTGGAAACACATACCACCTTCTTAATGTGACTGACTGATGTGTTGTGTGAAATACATGTATTTCCAAATTAGTAAGGAAGTCAGTCATATAATTACAATAAAATGGCACCTGTCCCTCAAGTTTATAAAGGTTAGTGAAATGTAAAAGAATACAATTACAAATAAGTGGAATGTATAAATTAGTGAAAAGTTTATTTGGCTTTACTTTTTCAGATCCATATGTTCCGGAAACTCCTCTGATTTTTAAGTTTTAACCTTCTGTTTTTAAATTAAGATTGGAATTAGTATCTCTTAGGATTGACATCAGTGAGATTAGTTTTTCATCAGAATCCTCCCTTTTCAGAAAGGTAAGATATCATCTGCACAAGTTTCACCTTCATCTCACACACTGAACATTCCATTTTCAGCCATCCAGTTCCTTCTGTCAGAACTTTCATCTCCTTGTCTCCCAATTAATACCATCACCTTTACTTTTAACAAACTTTAATGCTATACTATGTATGATTGTCTAGCATATATGTACACTTCTTCATTTGCAACCTATCATTAATAATATATAGGATCTTCCCATTTTACTGATTATCTATCACACAGAGGAAAATATAAATTGATGTTTCCTTTCACACACGAAGGAGGTTGACACAGTTGTTTTCCTAAAACCTTGGAAAGCTCCATTAAAACCAGGATCCCTGTTGTTCAGACTATATATCTTAGTCTAGTATTTAGATATTTTTTTTCCACTTTTATGGAGGTTTCATCAACATCTGTATCTCTTCAATTGCCAAGTAGGTCATGAAAGGTAGTACTAACTAGTCATTCCTTATATCTGCTAGCAACTTCTTTAAAAGCCCATTTTCTCCTCTGTTGTTCATTATTTAAGCAGCCTGCCCAAATATGCTATGTGTTAAATTGTCTCCAGGAACGAACACCCACCACAGTTACGACTGATTACACAGGTTTCTCAGAACGACGTTACCCAGCCTCCAGATCCGGTCTGACTCTGCACACAATTAGAATGATAAGCTTTGAAATCTCAGAAGTTTGCAGTTTCTTAATATGAAAAGTCTGTAATCCTTGAATAATATATTGCACCTTGTCAAGAACAAAGCATATTTAGAATAATTGGAGACTTCATAGTTTAGTATTGATCAATTACTTAAGGTGAGAGCATGAGCTGGAGATCTGGAATGCTACAAGCTCACCAAATGCTGTTTTTAGGAATTTAGAGAGGCTTGTTATGGATTCAGCCCTTGTGTTTGATCTGTAAATGCTAAGAAGCTGTTCTGGTTTATAACACCATGCCCCCACCCCTATCGTGCAAGAACCATTCTCTGCACATCTAATTCTAATCAGTAAAGTAAATAAACTTGAACTTGAAATACTCTCAAGAGCACTTGCTCATGTTTTCATAAACACTTAGGAAAGGACCCAAGTTTCTGGTAGCTAATATTTAAGCCTTAGCTGAAACACTCATTCCGGCTGTCCCAAACTAGAATGTCTTCCAATATGCACTTGGAGAATTATGGGACTCTGGAAGGTGACACGACACTCCACAGGAAACCATAAAGTCTTTTGGCCCTGAAATACAGGACTGCAAAACTCATTAGATTTGCTTTATTCATAATCCTTCTGGAGGTATCTTTTCTACTTTCCTCTTCTCCACATCTCCCCAGATACTTCTGTTGGCTATACTTGTTTGTTGGGCTTAAACAGTTGCATTTTAATGCTTTATAAGGCATGGCAGGAGAAAAACCTGGTTTCTATTTGAAACAGTGCAAACGACAAAAATCAATATACAAATGATATGATTGCATGATGTTAAGATGCAGTTTTAATGGCTAAAGGAAATTTGTGGGCCAATGGGCTTACCATTACCAAATTCACCTCATAGTGCAGACCTATTGCTCCCTAGGGAATGAAAGGTTACATTTAAATTTGAAATACATGGCATTTTATGGAAGGACGCTATCTTGCTAATGGATGGCATGTTTGACAAAGGTGGACTTCAAACTCAGGGTTGGATCAAATCCTGAGTAAGGAGATTTTTCATTCCTTCAGTGCTTCTGGGTGTTGTCTTCTTAAATACCCCCAAATGTCTTTTTTCATGCCTGAGGATTTATCTTATGAAACAGTAAGGCTCTGGGGAGGTTACCCCAATCTATGAGATTTGTCCAGGACTGTTCAGAACTGACTTTCTTAAAAGACACTTAAGTGTTATCTAGGCCTTGTGCTGTTCTCTTTGCAAGGAATTGGGTCTCCCTGAGGGACTAGGTGCTTAATTTATCCTGTCTGAACAGATACATTTATAATTTGTACAGTTTTTTATCTATCTACGGGGCAGCCCTTATACGTTTTCAAAGAAAAAAACAAGCAAGACAAACAAAAAACAAACAAAACAAACCACATGCAAAAGAGAGAAAACCTGTTAAATTCTAACTTTAGTTTCAACATTCTCTATTTCTTTCTTAGAATATGTTAGAAAGAAAATGGAGGTCATATTTGCAGAAGAAGAGCCCATAATGGTAACAGCGGGGTTGATACTCAAGAAGGTGTATTTTGCTCACTGTCTCCAACAAGAGCTTATTTTACACTGATGCCTCTGTGCACATACCCATGCATAAACATGGTCTGTGAGAGTGAAACTTCTGGTTTATCTCTGAGAAAGCAAACCAGAAAATTTGTGGTATAATTGATGTCCAGCTGAAATTTTTGCCTGCTACGCTTATCAAAGATGAGAGATGAGAACTGCAGAAATAAAAGAGCAGCTGTGTATTTGTATTTTCAGCTTTTACATGACTTCAATCCCTTTCTTCCACAGTCCCACTAACTGGAAAAACTACAGAGAAAAGTATCTTTAAGTGGCAGTATTTTCTCTTCTGGTCAGTTTTCATATGTTGTTGAAACTGAGGTTTAGGAATTAATTTAGTAGCATAAGGTCTTCAAGATTTGCATGATGAACCATAATTAAACCTCTTGCACGGTTCAATTGTCAAAGATGATCTTCCCTACAGACTGGCTTTTCCCTATGGCCTGTTCCCCACTGATCTCCAGGGGGTTCCCACTCTATCACCTGTGAACATCAGGATTGTGTTTATGGCAAAATCCAGCATGGTGTGTCTTGTTATATCTAGACTGAAAATTTTAGATATAGCTAAGACATCTATGATGTCTCAACCATTTGATCTCAGTTTTATGTCAGGATCTTGGCTGATAATTTTGCAGGCTTATGAAAACTTCTCTAATGTCTTAAAAAGACAGTTTTCCTTCTGTGGTAGGCTTGACTTGATAGTAATGTTTTGGCTTGGAGCTGGATGACAACTTCTTTTCATCTTTACTTTTCTTTGCTTACAGAAATGTCGACATTATTAGAACATGGTTCCAAAGGATTTTGGTAAGTTTTCAGTTAGTGGACTTTAATAGTTTACGTATGACATCATAGTTTTTCCAGGCCAAGACTACTACTATGTGAGGTCATATTAAAAATACTAAGCTGACTTCATAGTTACTATGTTAACTTCTTTTGAAAGAACATTTATAGAACAAAAACTACTTTACCATTAGAGTGCTGGCATTTTCTGTCTCTGAGCTATAGAATTTAGTTTTACAGCCTCTCTGCTGGTAAAAATCTTGTTGAAATTATTTTCCTGGAAGATGTTTTTTATGAAAGATTACCTAATATCACCTAAAAGTCACTGGGATGTCTCTGTCTTTGTACTAACACAGGAGATATTAATTCCTGCCCTGATGAAGAAACTGTTGTGAAGAAATCCAAGTTCAATAATTTCATGAGCTTACTGCTGTGCCCTTCCTGTTTTCTTTCAATTCATCTTGCAAATTGCTCTCTTTTATTGCTTTTAATTTCAGGAACTGTTTGTGATTTGCTAGTGTTTTCTGACGTTCTCCATGAGATGTCCTATGCTATGGCTACATTAGCAAATAAATCAGCACAATAGGGGCACACTGGCTGACTAAAGAAGCTGGTGCTGAGGCTTCTCTATCCACATTATATATATTCTTTGGAGATTTTTCTTCTGAATAGATTCAGTCTGGTCTCCTGGACTAAATTTCCACATCACAAACATGGTATCAAGCTGTAAAAAGGAGCAGCTGTGTATTCAACCCCTCACGTTCATTTAAGTTGATTAACGCCTGAAGACAGTTCAGTCCTGCTGAAAGCAATCAACTGAATTGCTGTCAATCCCACCAGCACGGGGTGACTGGGTTCAGGTGGGGGCTAGCTTCAGAGTTGCTCCAAACCAAAACACCTATGTATGCACAGGCCAGCTGCCTCCGATTTCTCATGGGGAATGGTTTCTGAGTACCTGAAATCTAGGTCTCTGTGAGATACCTCAAACTGATGAGTCCAAACACTGGTCACTTTGGAAAGTGTAGACAGTAAATAAATCTTAAGTGGTTTAACGATGTCAGTGCATAGGAGTAATTTCACTACCATTCAAAGCAGTACTCTGATATAGAACTGGATAAAAGCTTTCCAACTGACTTCACTGGGAAAGGAAGAGGACAAAATATTAAATTTGGGTAAATATGGTGAATTATTTTAGCCAAAGCTTAGAAGCAGGATAATATTTTAACATCTCAAAACATTTTATTCTATAGATTGTATTTTTTTCAAACTGTTTCTGAATATTTCACTTTGGGTTGAAATATGTGGCTGACATTTGGGGGGTAGTGTTGGGTTTTTATTTGTTGTTTTCTTTAATTCTGCCAAAAAGTCAGAAACATTTCTGTTTCAGATCAATTTTTCCCTCTTTTTTTTTTTTTCCTAAACCACAAAATATGAAAATCTATTTATTCACTTGCCATTTCTTATATGTTTAATTAGCTTCAGATGTTGGATCTTAAATTCTGATCTTCTCTAAGGCTGTGTGAAAATCATTTGTCTGTAAAGCAATTTTGGTAAATCAGAGAAATACATAAATAAAAGAAATAGAGCTCAGAGCATAGCTGCTTCTCTGTTCTCATTTTCACCCAGAAATTTCCATATTTTAAAAAGATACATGTCCTCTGATTTTGGTTCCAGCCTGAACCAAGAATATCAGACACCTGACAAAACACAGAGAGGAGTGAAGTGAAAGTACATATTGTTCTGGTACAGCTCTTGATGCATCTGAACTGGTTACTGGTGATGAATCTGCTATGATGAGGCCACATGGTGATGCATGAGAAGACCTCAAGGGAACAAAGGGAAGCCAGGATGCTGATGAAGGAGCTTGGGTGGATTCAACTGTGGCCATGTGAAGCACCCCCAGGCCCTGCTATTGGCTTTGTGCTGTCCCACCTGCCTCTTGTAGGCACTCCCTGCTCCAACAATGAAGCAGGAAGGACATATACCTGTTGTCTCTGCAGTTTAGCCTGGTGTCCAACTGCAACCTGCTTTCTTTGGCTGTTTAAAATAAAATGACAGTTCTAAGCAGAAAGCCACCTCATCCTGCTACGTGGCTGTGGAGTCAGACACAGGGCAGAGAAGGGTTCAACTGCTGTCTGACTTCTTGGGAGCCTGTCTGACAGAGCTCTGATAAAAGCAGAGCTTGATTCAAGCATAGACATGCATCATTTTGTATCTGTAGTATGACTTTAAGTTATGTGTTTTGGAGAGGTGGTTCTGTAATTGTTTAACCCCAGCTGTCAGCCAAACACCACACAGCTGCCAGCTCACTCCATCCACGGTGGGAGGGGAGAGAAAATCAGAAGGGTAAAAGGGGGAAAACTTGTGGGTTGAGATAAAGACAATTTAATAGGCAAAGCAAAAGCTGGGCACACAAGCAAAGCATAACAAGGAGTGAATTCCCCACTTCCCATCAGCAGGCAGATGTCAACCATGCCCAGGAAAGCAGGGCTTCATCACACATAATGGTTATATGGGAAGACAAACACCATCACTCCGTATGTTCCTCCCTTCCTTCTTCCCTCAGCTTTACATGTCATGTGGTATGGAATATCCCTTGGGTCAGTTGGGGTCATTTGTTGGGCCTGTGCCCCCTCCTAGCTTCTTGTGCACCCCCAGCCTACTCACTGGTGATGTGAGAATCAGAAGGGGCCTTGGCTCTGTGTCAGCACTGCTCATCAATAAGGACAACATCCCTGTGTCATCAACACTGCTTCCAACACAAATCCAAACCACAGCCCCTTAGTAGCTACTATGAAGGAAATTTAACCAGGAGCCACTTCTATACCGGGAACTTGAAATCCCTGAACTGGAAATCAAGCTAAAACCAAATTCTCCCTGGTCCTTTAATATCCTACTGCACTTCCACCAAACTCCACTGTTAGAGGATATTAAAGTGCTTTGCCAGAGGGATGCTTCCTTTCTGAGGTAGTACACAGAGATTGGGGGTTGAGAAGGGTGACTGATTTGTCCAATATCACAGTTTGGTGACAAAATTTAGTTCCCAATCCCAAGTCCAACCAATAGTTATCACTACCTCTCTTAGGGATTAGTTGATTTAAGTAGTGTCATAAAGCTGCATTATTTGAATGAGCTAATAATTTTGAACTACCCTGGAGTAACTGGCAAATCTTCAGCAAACAAAGAAAGAAGCAAAGAAAAAACTCTTGCCACAATTTTCCATGTGAATACAGACATGGCAAACTGCACTAAGCCCATGAAAGGGGTGAACAGTACTCCAGCACATCTTTACTGTGCAAACCTGTTTGACACAATTGGTGCTCCTGTTTTTTGTGGGAGCTGTTCCTGGATTTCATCTGTCTACAAGGAGACAGAAATGCTCTGCCCTAGGGAGAACAATTGGGGAGGGGGAAAGTGTTTCTTAAAATCCTCAGTAAAAACCTCTCTGCTTTATCTAGAGCTCATTAGAGAGTTTAAAGAAAACCCAATGTCGTGTTTAAATGCTTTTCCCCCTCAGTTTTATAGATAGTTAAATGGCACACAGGTTGTGGCTGTCTCAGCCATCAAAAGCTAAGAAAGGAGGTTAAAAGACCCCAGGGATCCTTCACATTAATTACTACCACTGTCAGTTGGTGTGAAACCATGTTTGGGCCTTTTAAAAAGGAAGAGAGTGTAATTTGTGCTTTCAGTTTAGGCTGAAACAAATCCTGCACATACTGATGGCATATACTCACATGCAAAAATGACTAATTTCTTTCCACTGAATTCCTGCAGTTAATCTCGAAAAAATTTATGGGAAAGCCCCTCATCTTATCCCAATAATTTCAAGTGAATTTTAGCAACCTGAATTGGCAGAGTCTGTAAAACTGGCTTGAATTAATTGGAAGCCTAATCCACGGAAATTCGTTGAAAAATGCATTATTCACTCCAGTGTAGCAGCAGGGAGGAGAAATGAAAGAACTAGAGAGGAAAAGCAGAAGCAGCACCTAAGGCAAAGGGCTGTCATTTGAATTTCATAACTGAGGGTGAAACAAAGACACCTCTTTGTCCAAGTAAACTACCTTCTGAAAGGGAAAATCTGAAGAAAATGGAGAAGTACACAGTCTGAGCATTGTGGCTGGTTAGACTCTGCATCTCCTGTCCTTTACAGTGGTGCACAACAACAACCAAAGGGAAATGAATTTTCTGTAGCACTGCAGCATAGTGTATGGGTTGCATTTGCCCCACAGTCTGCCACTCAATTTTGTTGTGAGTTGACACCCTGCTGAGACAGACACACACAAAATAAAAGTTGAGGTGCACCGCAGCCATAAGAACACTGGTTTGAAATCCCTGCACATGTGATGCCCATGTCCCATGTGATGGCAAACCAAAAAGAGATGTTCTATGCAAGGTATTGAACACCTGTGTATGTGCAGAGATGTGGCAGAGGTTGAAAATATAGCTAGAAATTACTCCAAGTTGGTAGATGACTATTATCTTGACAACTGGTGATTAGCTTGCATTACCTAACAAATATATCCCAGGAAGGAGGCCAGAGAAAGAGAATGGGAGCTGGAAAGCAAGCAGATGAAAACCTGTTTTTCATTTTTAGCTGAAACACCACAGACTATAGCATAGTCATATCCTTTCCAGTTAAGACTAGGTGTTATAATCAGGAGTGACAACTTCAAATTAAGTCCTCTCCTGAGTAGGAAATAGCCAGAAAAAATGTTAGAGGCTGTTCTATTGACTGGTCAAGGTTCTGAGAAGGGCACTGTTGCTAAAACCCACACAGCAACATGGGAGAATGGTTGTCTGCAGGTCTGGAGAGCAGAACTGCCTCTTTGGGGTGAGATGAGTGCCAGGGCTGAGGATAGGAGGGGAGCTAGAACCATGCTACTGAGCAGAGAGGACCAGGATTAGCCCTTCCTTTAGCAGTGAGTTAAATCAGTTTAGCTATCTTCTGAATCAAAGTGTTTCACTCGGCTGTGTTACACTTGTCCTAAAGTCTTTGGTACTATTTTGCACAGTACTCATCCTTTTTGAGAAGATACTGCTTATCTACCCCAGCAAGGTGCATGGTTTGCCTACCAGAATTTGACACATAGATACAGGTTTATCACAGGAATTCAGTGTTTCAAAAAGAGAGCAAATAATGGCAGTCTTCCTTAGAAGTGGGGAAACTGAGAAGAGTCTTCTGCTTGCAGAAAAGGAAACTCTCATTTTCATACTCCTCAGCAGAAGTGCAGAGAAAGTTAAAGCACGGAGCTGGCTTCTTATTTTTAATTAGTATTGCATCCCCAATACACTATGACCTGCTTTTTTGGCTTTGCCATATGTGTTTTATGATGTGTAATCTCCCAGTGTCTGTTTCCGACATCTGTAAATTGGGCGAGGGGCAGACACGCTGCAGGGCTGCACACAGGCATGGGGAGGAGGAGGAGGCTGTACTGCCTCACAGCCACTCCCCAGTGCTGCTTGTAATTCACATGTAAAGCCACTCTTCTACTTACATGTGCACATCTTGCAGGGGGGATGTGGAGGTTAATTAATTGCTATTTGAGAACTGCCTTAAGATCTTTGGATGAAAGCGCAACTGAATATAAAATGATTAAATTAATTTTCAGGTTAGTGTAGTCTTCATACAGGCAAGGAAGGATAATCAAGGCCCACACCAACCTTCCGTGTTGACTTTCACAGATACACGTGAAGCACTTCTGCATTGCTCTTGGGGAGCACACAGGGCAGAAGGCAATTTTGTTATAGCCTGAACTATCTACCTTTTGCTCCACTCTTTTGGATAAGGGGCTCCTTCGGAATGGCTTAATGTTTTAAAGACTACAGCTGGCTGGCTGGAAGTTATTTGCCATGCCTGACACAGGTTGTTTTGTGTTTTGGGATGGGAGACAAGTGTATCATAGAGCAGCAATCCTCTGCAGAGAGCTAATGAAGGGCCTAATTGCTTAGACTTGAGGTAGCTCACTAGACACAGCTGCTGCAACATCACTGCCCCAGTCAAATAGGGGCAGGAGGGATGGGTGTGGGGCTGGTTTAGGAGTCATGGGAGGGAAGATGGAGGAAACAGCATGTGCTGTAAAGGAGAAAGAAAATTTTCTGCTGCTTGCCAGGTATGTGTATGGGAAAGTTAAAAGTAGAGAGGGTCTGGAGTGGGCTCCCCTTCCCAACAAGCCTGCAGGAGTCATGAAGGATGAGTAATGTTTGTAGTGGGGCATAGCCTGTGGCTCTCTGGTATGAAGAATTAATCCTTTTTGCTCTAGAAAGGGTGGGACCTTGAGTTATGTAGATGATTTTTGCCCAAAATATGGTATAAAAAGGTTTCCTGTGGGTACTCTTGAGGCCTTTTTGCAATTTAAAACTAATTTGCTGTTAAAATGCCGTGAGCTTTTTTGTGATATCTAATATGTTTGATTAGAAAAACTATGTGTGGGTAATGATCTGAGGAACTGGCCATGTATCTGGTCACTCTGGAAAGTAACTTCTGCTCTGGTTTGTAAGTCTACATCAGCTGGGAAATTTGAAGAGGTTATTCTTCTAACTTTTCTTGGCTGGGTATACATTTCCCTTTTGTAACAATCTTTCTCTTTCAAAAACAAGAACAAAAGACTCTCAAAATTCAGAAATTAATACTACTGTGGTCCTTGTTCTACTTCTCTGCTGTATCATTCTGTGTGACTAGTACTCAGGTTGTTAGGAAAGCAGAAGGAACAGTTTTATCAGTTACCTGGATAGGCTCTTTCTTGGTGGCAGGTGCAGTTGTATCCTGGTTCTTCTAAAGAACTAAACCCAAGCAAATAATGTGTGGTTAATCCAGGTTTGACTGCTACAAATGACAAATCTCTGACCAATTTTGTATATGCTAAAAACATCAGATGCTTTTCAGGTCTCTACAGTCAAATGCTAATGCAGGACTGAAATTTTGTTTTCTGCTGAATATGCTTGCACAAAAGAAGGACTGATTAGTTCTCAGGTGCTTTTCTGATGATATTCTGTGATTGTGGCATCCCTTACTATCTTCTAGGAGCAGCCTGGTAGTTACTAATAGTGGAGTGCATTGTACTTGCACTCAGTTTTCACAAGGAGCCTTATGCCAAATTCTGTATTAGTCAATTGTTTTACACTTATAGCTGAAGGTTTGTGTTCGATTTATCATTAAAAGGGGAAACAATACCATAATAGGATTTAATGAATTGTGTGCCTACAAATGCAATGTATCTCTCAAAGCCCTCAGGCAAGTGCATAACTGCTGGTCCTGTAAGTGCAGCAGTAGAAAGCTGTGGTTCTTCTCCATTCCCAAGCATGGTTAGAACCTGTGAATCAGTTTTCAGAAGGACAGGGTAACTATGAGACATGTTGGTTTGCAGTTTTAGAATACCTGGTTGTGAATCAAGGATTTTGTCTTTATTGATGTTAGTTTGAAGGCTATCATTGATGACTTTGGTGCAAGATCAGACCCTAGTTACTCTTATAGGTCTGAGCTTGGCATGGTGTTTGGAGCTATGCTGCCATCTTGTTGATGAAGGAAGGGACCTAATCTGCAGGTTTTTTGTTCTGGTGTATCTTGAGGTTAAGCTAAATAAATGGTTAATTCATCATTTATTTATATCCATGTTCATAGCTTGAATCAGAGTTGTTGGAGCTCGTCCTATGGATTCTCTCTGGTTCCTGAAGCAGTGGTGGTGAGATGGATAGTGATAAATAACCCAAACCAGGAAAAAACAAATGAAACATCATAAACAGGGAGATAAAAATATCAGAGATCTGGATGTAAGGAAGAAACTTTGTGGAGCAACTGCTAGCATAGCTGAACCTTCAGGGCTTCCCCTGACCCATGGGGAAAACAGAACCCTTTCTCTCTGGGATGGTCTGCAGAACAAATGTTTTGTGATTGCTTAAAAAAAAAATTACTGAAAGGACAAAGTGCAGCCAATAAACAAAGTATAGAAGGAAAGGTGAAGTAGTGAGGCAGAAAAACGGTAAAAGACAAAAGGTGAAAAGAGAAAGGTGTCAGATTTCTTTTGGCATTCATGTGCTCTGTATATAGAGTTTGAATATATTTTCCAGAAGAGGATTTCCCCTTGCATTTGCAATTCAAAGCTTCTAGCAAATTCCACTGTTTCCCTTGGCACTTCTTCAGCTTCTGTGGATTTTCCAGTTCTGCTTTTCAAATGCAGTGTAATTGTTAAACTGTGGGGTTTTATTTTTTCTTCCCTGAAGTAATGTGGCTTAAGGTGTACTGTGGCATTCCTTAAGATTTTGGTTCAAAACCTGAAAAGGTGCAGAGACCTTACTATCTTCTGGATTTCTAGTTTAAGTCATGGTCTTTAGGCCTTCTTGCGTATAGGACAGTGTTCCCTGTCTTTCTCCACTTTATTCCCTCTCATAAGTAAGTGAATAAGATGATTTGGGATTCTCTGGTATGGGTAGATGGTGATAGCCAACTTTTATGTTCAAGTAAAATACCAGTAACAGGTTGTTGGAATGTTGTCATAAATATATAAGGAGATGATGTATTTGGGATTATAAGTAGAGAAGAGACTTGCTACATTATTCTCTCAGGAACAAAAGTCCCTTCCAACCCCCATTGTAGCTGATTCTATATCCCCATACACTTCTCTAAAGGTTCTTTTTTCCTAGTCATTTTGAAATATCATCAGTAAGAAAATAAATAGTCTCCTCATCAACAGTACATATGGTAGTTTGCTTTATTTTTACCTCTCCTAGTGTATAAAATTAATGATTTTTAGCAGAGCCTTGCTTTACATAATGCTGTTAACAAGCTAAAAACACTTCACATTTGACAAAGCAAGACTGCAAAATAAAACCGATCACTAAAGTCTGAATATCTGGAGAGAACCTTTGTGGTGGAGAATGGAGAAGTAACTAACATGTGGCTCTTCAAAAGCCCACATGCAGCGAAGATGTGTTAAAGTGAAAATTGTTTCAACTTGTTCTGAAGTGAAGTAGGATCCTGCTAATGGATCCATTACTGACATGAAGATATGCAATAAGGTTTATTCCTAATCACTGCTGTGACGGGCTGGTGAAAGTATTTGGGATAAGCTGCAGTAATAGCTAATTGTGTGTAGAGGCCCAGCGGCTCTGCCAGGCAAAGGGTTTCAAAGGGCTGCATGGGAGAATTCACTTCACAAGAGGCCCCTTTCAGATACTCTCCAGGTTTGGAGCTCCTTTCCTTTTAGTACACATTCTGGGAAAGCACTTTTATAATCCTCCTTTAGAGTTATTGCAAGCGAATGCAGTGATGGTTCAATGAAAAAGCATGAAAACAGTAATGGAATTTCTTTTCTTTTTTTTTCTTTTTCTTTCCCTTTTCCTAATAGGCCCTTTAGAAAGTCAGACCATATGTGTAGAAGCTGCATTAAGTAGAGGCCAGGTTTGGAAAAAAATGCAGTAAATTACCAAGATGAATTTAAAAGTAAACCTAGAAAGCACACATTCAAGTTCTAAATTGGTACTTAAAGAAAATAAGATAAATCTGACCTGTAATTATTTGGTATCATATGGCAGTCAAAATAATATTTGGTGTAATTTTTATAAGACTGAAAATTATGGGGCAGAAAGAAGATTGTTAGAGAAAGTTTAGAACTGTGCATATTTTACTTTGAAACATCTTTCTTAGAGAATTGAAGTTTTACATACTCTGAATCTTAATATGTTTATTGCAGAAAATTATTTTTGTAGACTATGTAAATGTGCTAGATGGCTTGCATATGAAATGCATAAGAAGCATTAGACATTTATGTAGCTGAAGCTTGGAGAAAGCTCAGGCTGAGGGTGGAGGGAGAAAGCATTATTTTTCCCTCAATCCATGAGGATTATTTTAAAATTATTTTTGGCCTACAAGTGTTTCTCTGTTTATACTTGTTCCTAACCTGTTGCAAGCATGTGCATGGTAGGGCTGTGTTTGCTTGTTTTCTTGTTCCTTGTGCCAGCATAAGTAAAAAGGATGAATTACTTCCTAAGATTGGCCCATTATTTCTGTAGGAGTTTTACGTTTGTTCAAGTATGAATTTTGTGTGGCTTACATGACTTCTGTTCAAAGGTGTCTGAAAACTATAATTTTTACCCTCTCATCCATATGAATCTATCAGCTGGTCACACTGTGGAAGAGGGAAAGAAGAGCTGTTAATTTTCTATGTAAATCAAATGAATGATGGGGTAAACTTGGTGTATTTCAGAACAAATGGGCATGGTGTATATATAGTGTGACTCTAAACATACATACTGGTTCCCTCTCCAAGCTGCTGTTAGTTACAGCATGGTCTATCTGATTGAAGAAATGCTTCTCCTTTACTTTCCATTAAGCCCTTTTTCAGGTTTGCATGTGATCCTGCAAACTCTTGACAGAAAACCCGCACAGCACAATATGCAGAGCTGAAGTGTATCTTTAAATTAAAAACTTTGGGGCAATTCAAACTTCTCTGTAGCTTGTTTCTTCTTTAATTCATTACTTAACTACATATTCTTATTACTGAAACATCTTGGAAATCACTAAACAGACCATGTTAGTAGAAAGTAATATGAGAGGTATTTAGTACTGCAGAAGAATTTTGTATAATATACGATTCCCCTTATCTATTATAAAATGTGCATTGGTCTTACTTCTGGGTTATAAATGCCTTAAATGTTTCCTTTGTTTTTAACTGGTTTCTGTTACGGTTTTTAGATGGCTCTAAAAAGGCAATGCTGGTAGTTATTCTGTAGATCAGTGTGGAACAGCTTTTTCCTGTTACGGGTGCTTTGTCTTTGGGATTATTTTTTTCTGAAGGTGCCTGCAAACAATGCTTGAGAATCAAAAGATCTGAAAGGCTCCTGCACATAACGATTTGGAAAAAAACCTGATAAGCATGTTTAAGATGGCAGGAAATAACTGTCCTTTTTCTGGCTAATTTTAGATGTGGAGAGAAATTAATAGAGAAGAGCAGCTGAGAGAACATGAGCTGCTTTTTCTTTTGGGATGTGTGTTTGAAATCCCTAGTCTGCAGTGTAAATGGTTTGTGAGGGAAAACAGGGTAAACTTGCTACACTTTCTGCACTGGTCAGAATAGAAATAACTGCTATCTGACAAATGAATCCTGCTAGTGGAAAAGCCCAAAGCTGTGCAGAGTGGAAGAAAAACTTGTACTGGTAGCTTCCAAGGCTGAGACATACCCTGTCACTGGTTTACTCCATGTGAAACAGCAGCCGTGCAAGGATAAAGGACGATTCTTTAGCATCCATCTCTCAGAACATATCTGACTATGGTATCTTAAATTACTTGAAAAATGGCAACCTTTGGGTGGATAAGTTAATTTTAGGAGTGTATTTTAATCATAATAAAAGGCAATGTTTAATTAAAAATGTGGTTTTCCATATCTTGCTAGTTTACTGGACAGCTCTGTGGTTCTTTGTGGCATCACGCAAATTAGCTAGAAATTCTGCTGTGAATTAACATAGATTTGGCTACAGATAGAACTGCGGGCGAGTCATCATCATTATGGTTTAAACCTATTAATGTTTACAGCTGTTATTTTAAATCAGATTTGGTTTTAAATAGGATAATTGTGAGAATCCTTTTGTGTGTTGAAGATGAAAGAAAATGAGCTAAGGTCTGCACCATAGAACCACTGCTCTAAGATTTCAGTTATGCTTGTGGAAAAAAGATTGTTCCTATTATGAACCTTTGTAGAATTATTAGTGCAAATTGTATTGAGTTGCTTACTCGAAGTAGACTATAATAAACTCAGAGTGAACTGCCTCTGCCTTCTCCATTGCTTTCACTTTATCTTAAACAGGACCATTGTTACTGTGCTGGAAGGCCTGGGTGGGTGATGGAAACTTGGGATGCTGCAGCACCATGTATTTTGCTGCTAGTGAGACAATGTTGTGTTTGGCAAACAGCTGAACATAGGGGAAGTGAGCGAGGCTTAGCCTTGGCATAGATATTAGATGATGCAATTGGCTAATGCCCTGTCATTCTGAACGTTAAGATGTACATTAGCGTCAGCACTTGAAATGTCTCTGCAGCCTTGTGGCCTCTACAGAATGTCTACTAGGCTTGTATTTCAGAAGAAACAGATAAATGACTGTTCAAAAAAATAAACAAAAAAAATCCCCCAGGCTACAGATCCCAAAGAGAATTCATTTTGAAGAGGAGGATTAATGGAGGGTAACTGCTTATGTATGAAATGTATTTTTGCAGGCTTCCAATTAAGTGGCAGACAGATATGAATTTCTTCTGGGTTGTTGGGGAAAGCTTTACTATGCATTGGATGCTAATTTTCTTTTTTTGACTATGAATTTCCAATCTTCTCTGAAATGGAATATTGACAAAACATGACAGGGTTACTCAGATCAAGTGCATCTTGGCAAACTGTCCCTGCTTTCTACAAGCTTTGATATGGAAGCAGTTAGTGCCATGTCTGGGAAGCTTATGCCAACTTTATATCCCTCCTTGTTCTTGACCCCAATCCTCAAAAGTTCATGAAAGGTACGTGTTGCATCTACTGTGTTCACAATACAAGCACATACACACTTATAACGAATTTCTGAACATCAATGGTCACTGAACTTCTGGTCTTTTCTGGTTGTTGCCCATAAAGAGGATTTGGAAAAAAAGAACTGAGGTCTTGAGAGACCTGGCTGATTAAAGGCTTTGTAACCTGTATGACAGCAATAAATGCAGGATTGCCTCAAATTAGACACTTAACTAGTGATAGTGCTGGCATTTGATACTTTAGGACACTTTGAGGTCATGCTTCAAAGGTCATGTATTGGGTAAGAGTAACTGCTGCTCAATACTAAAGTCAGAAACATAATATTGAAACAACAGGATAGGGTATCCTTGATTTGATGGCATAAGCTACTACATATGTTACACATAAATGCATTCATTTGATTATTTTAGGGAGCAAAGTCACATTTGACAGTTTGCTTTTGGAGGTTTTTTCATGATGAAATTTTTAACATCTGCCATTCAACGTGTTTCTGCCTGGCTAAGAAATCACTAGGAATTTTGCTTCATTAAAACATTTACATCACTGCTGAACTTGCAAGCTGCTTGTTTCTGCTGTGCAAGCATTCAGTATTTCACATGATAACTTTAATAAATTTCATGCCTCTATTTAGAGATGAGCCTAATAAAGAAACAAATCTTCAAAGTTATTTTTAGTTAATGTTTAACATAACTAACGCAAGTTTCAGGCAGGTTAGTGGGAGGTGAGAAGTTTGCAATGTCCTGAGGCATCCAGTTCTCCGATCTTTTATATGCGATTAAATTGCTGTTTCTAGATGTAAATCTTGCCAAATGGCTGCTGGCTTTTTATATAAATTACAAAAATGTAACAGTGCAGAATAAAATTGATAAGCTGCATGAAAGCAAGGAGTGCATTGCTTATGCCATTCTCTTGGCTAATTGCTTGTATTTGCTAGTTAGCAAGAGCTCTCCTGTCTTTCTAGCTGCTCTGGATTGCCTGCTACATAGTACCTAGAGCTTAAAGATTTTTTTTTTCTTTCGCAAGCAGATACATTTCTGCTTCTATTTTTTAAAATGTGTTCTGGTTTTGCATTAGAGTTGAGTTACACAAAGGGAGAAAACCTGAGTGAAGAACAGACTATGTATAATAAAGCAGAGGTTGCACATCATTAAAGTGTGAGAGGAAATTTTGTCCTGTTCTGTAATCATGGGGTTTCTCTTCTGCTGAACAATCTTGCCCGGTGTGTTTTTTATTTTAATTTAATAAAAAAAGCTTTTAGAATGTTGCTTAAAGTTATGGCTGTTGAGAATCATTGCACTACTTCTGGAAAGTTGGGGGGATTCATGTCTTCATTGGTGGGACTTTGGAAAAAAGTGAACTAGCAGATGGCAATGTCCTCAAAATGACCAGTGGTTTAAGCAGGAGGGTCGGAAAAGCTGGAGAAGAAATTGGCGATGCTGTCTTGTTTCTTGTTGTGTGGGAAATATGGTGACATGTAAATGGGCATGAAAGCACACCAGTCTTCTGCAGTAGTCTTGTTGTACAAGTACTTTTCCCTGAGACCTTCTCTTGCCACCTCTTTATGGGAGTGCAGAAAAGGACGTAGAGGACGGAGCAGAAAGAAACCCTTATTCTCTCTGGTATGGAAGTCTATAATTATAACCTCCCCAATGTTGATGATATGTTTTTAAATGTAGCTGCTCATCTTTGGGGAAAAAAATTAACTGCCTAGCTTGGCCCTTTTTTGGAGGTGATCTTGAAGTGTATGGTAGCTCTGAGGCCAGAGCTGTGTACTGAAAGCTGTTTATTCATTATGTCCTGTAAACAGAGGTAATTGCCTTGGGTACTGTGATAGTGCCATGTGAAACTGGGTAAACACAAACTAGCCTGATAGGACTTAGGTTAGTATGAATAATTAAAATACAGCCAAAATACATTCATGGCAGCTTTCTAGTTTCATTCTGTCTCTTCACCTCTACCTTGTTGCACAGCGCTCTGAGAAGCGTGTCCATGGCAGCTATCTTGCCTCATATGCCTGCTCCTTTGTGGTGAGGAGAAAATGGTTGCTTCACTTCCTCACAGTGATTCCCCAAAATGTCATGTGGGTGAGTGCTGCAAATCTGCTCAGGAGATGGTTGTGTAAGCAGACTCTTACAGGTTGTAAGCAATAGCTATTGTTTTCATACCCCGAGAACAATATACAAATTTTCCTCTCTGTTTTCAGGCCTAGTCAGCAGAGAGGTGCCGGGCTGGAGGGCTATGGCAGCACTTGCTATGCCTACAGAGCAGCTGACTGGGGGCTGTAGTTAGCAGATCCTACTTGCAGGAATTTGCATCAGAATATGGCCCTAAGCATCCCATCTAGATCAAAGTGGCAAGTGCTGCTCCATAGGCAATAGCCAGGCTTCACTTTGTTCCTCCCTCTCATTAGGTCCTCTTACCTGCAGACTCCTCTCTGGGATGCCTGTGTGAGTCAGTGCCAACCCTCTTTTGAGTTGTTACTGGGAGGAACAATTTTGAAGTCATAACAATTCTTGCTGTCTGCATATAATTATTTTTTTTCTTGCTGGCATTGATGTCCTTGTGTTGTACAGCGTTGGGTTTTTTTGGTTTTGACTAAGGTTCACAGCATTCAGGCCTAAAAGGAATCTGAAAGTACTTCAAGTCTGTGCTGGTTTGATTGTGTTTTATCACTCTGTATCCCAGCACGGTTGTCCTAGTACTATATCTTATTTATCTCAACCTCTTACTTGCTCTCTCTGGAAGAGGGCAGTTTTTAAAGTTGCTTCCACTATGCTGTCACACTTTTCATTCTAATCTTCCTTCTCTATGCTGTAATTCTGATTGGAAAGAGTGATTTAACTGCACTGCTGTTACATGTAGATGACATAGGAATAGCTAGAAACCTCAGGTCAATGCCAGGTTAGATGGAACTTTGGGAAACCTTGTCTAGTGCAGGGTGTCCCTACCCATGGTAGAAGGGTTGGCACAGATTTTTTAAGGTCCTTTGGAACCCAAACCATTCTATGACTTTTGTTTATAAGCTCCATCCGACAGCAATATTGCAGGCAGGAAGGTCGCTCTCAAAAGTTGGGCATGTCAGAATAAACTGAATTGTTGATGTGAGAGAAAATGTGACGTGAGCATACAGATGTCTACGCAGATCTTGAACTTGGTATTTTCCTGCTGAAACATGTCTGGGGTATTGGAACATGAGTATGTGGAAAAAAAATGCTGTTTTAACTATATGGTTTGGATGTCAGCTGTTTCTTAAAAGTATTTCCATATTGTGCTCTCCTTTATTCCGAAGAACAGCCTGGGGCAGGAGGGGAGGGGGCTGGAAATCTTCAGTTGTTAGGTCCTGCCATAACCTTGTGAAAAAAAGTTATCTCATTAGAGGCTTAAATGAAAGGAAATTCAGAATTAAGGTTGTATCTTCCAGAATCACAAGGTTGGAAAAGACCTTTAAGATCAAGTCCAACCGTTCCTGTCCTATGCTAAACCATATCCCTAAGTACCTCATCTATCCTTTTTCAAACACCTCCAAGGAAGGTGATTCAACCCCCTCCCTAAACAGCCTGTCCCAGGCCCTGACAACTCTTTCAGTAAAAAGAGTTTCTCAGTCATTATCTCACTTATATACCTGAAAACAAATGTCCAGTAATATATGTTTAAGGTTTAAGTGCTCAGAGCAATTAAATTCTTCTTAACATCATAGAGCAAAATATAGTAAATTTTGGCCCATAGTGTAACATCTCTATGGTGGGTGTACCAGTAGCCCAATATTTATCCTCTTGCCAAATTAGTTTCTAATACAGTAGCAATAATTGGAACTCTAGCTATTCAATGTTCATACTAAAACAATTAATTTGTGTTTATATACAGCTGAATTCTGGTCTTCCTTGGCCTTCATGTCTTCTGGAGAGTGGGTTTCAATAGTAGTTCTCTAAAAAATATTAAACAGGTCATTTAAAAAACTGTCTCTGGTTCTGTTTTAGGTTGAACCTCAGAGTATAGTGTGCTAAACAACTAACAGAATAAAAAGATGCTCCTAATTTTAGAGAAAGAAGACCTAACTTTCCCTCTGGAAAGCATTGGAAAAGTATGCTTTCTTTGTGAAACTGCATCCTGTTGCTTGCACTTCTGTTTGCAATTTAGCTGAAGAGGCATGTAATCCTAATGTTTGGTGATGCTTAACAATCCATTTTGTGTGTTTGCACTTGAGATGTATGGTATATTTTGTCCTGTTATGATTGCTGTTGCTGAGCAGCAGTCCCTTGTCCTTACAGCTTCTCTGGGAGGCAGGTGAAACCCTGGGGATTTAACTGGGTTGGTTGCTCTGTGGCTTGCAGGAAGGGAGACTTTTGGGAGGTGCCTGTAGAGGTGAGCAAGTAGGGGGACCTGCAGCAACAATTCAAATTAAGAATTGCTAGGTGAGATGGTAACCCCCAGGCAAGCTTCAGAGGTGATAGAAAGGATCTCCTGAGGATGCAGTTGTGACTGTAATGTTTGCTGTGGGACATACCAATAGTTAGATAGAAGCCAAGGACTAGCCCTTCAAGTATGGGTCAGGAAGGCTTGTATTTAACCCTTGCATTTTAATTCAGTTTACTTTTTGTCAACTCTTTAAGGTGCACTGTCTCAAAGAACCTACTGTGCCTTTGGCTATGTTTAGTCTAAGAAAACAAACATTTTGCTTGGGGTAGTCTCACACAGTGATCATGTGTGGCAATTCTCAATTGCAAAAACTGAATTTATCCAGAATCAGGCCCTTTTTTTCCATAGCTTTGTTGAGTTTCATGAGGTTCCTTAACAGAAAAGATGGGATTTGACAATATTCTGATTTCATTGCTGTTGGGCTGGTCTGTACTTGGGGAATAATATGTTGTTGAAAAGTAGAAAGAAAACAGCCATCCCACACAATTGCCACATCTTGCAGACTGATCCTCCTGCAGTTTTCCATTATCTTCATGCACCTAGTTCTTATCTTAAAAGCAAATAGATTCTGCTAAGGAAGGATAAAAGAAAAACTTTGAAGCTGAAAGCCATCCAGCTTTCAGATTTGCCTGCAGGGTGTTAGGGACACTGGGTACCTACATTTGTCCACTTGTGTGTTCGTATACCTGGGAGTGTTGTTTGGGTACTTGCAAAATGGTTGTTTAGGATTCCTTCCCCACCTCCCTCAGGTAAAACAGCTGTCTCTCTGCCCAGTGCCTGTATGTATATGTATTTGTGTGCACCGTACAGTGCCTGTGCTTCTATTTCTGACCAAGATCCTAGATGGATTACTAGACTTGTGTATGAAAGTGCAGAATACTCTGGGGTGTACATGAGATGATCTGCCTTAATTCAATCTCTAGAACTGATTTATTTTAAAAAAGTTGAAATTTGCAGGGTCATAGTCATAAGGAAAAAATGTGTGTGCTTTTTTATAAAAAAAAAAACCCCACCACTGAACAAAACCCCAATTGTTTTCCCTAAATTGATTGCAAATGTGCAAGTATAAGTAACATTTGGGTTTCTTCAACAAATTCCCAAGTGATTCAGCAGTTGCCAAGGTAACAGTGCTACTTTTAATAACAATAAAGAAAGCATATAAAACTTCCATGTTTCTCATTGTCTAAGGTAATGCTGGTCTGATGCTGTAATAACATTATTAGCATGTACTTTCTTTTGTTCATTGAGAACCGTGTCTGGTTCAGATATTGGTTGTATAGCAGCATCTGACACAGTGGGGTCTGGGCTCATTAGGACTCCTGGATACTACAGTAATGTGAAGAAATAAGGTGGTTTTTTTAGTTCCCCATGCATTTCTTAGAATGTCCTTTTTGATTTTTGCTTCCTGTGGCTGTCACTGTAGTATGTTGTTGCCTTAGATTAGTTAGTTGAATATTTCTGTGATCTTTTTAATGCAAAAGCATCAGTATGTTATAAGCAAGTCCTGCAAATAGTCTTCATGACTAAGCTATACTTCATAAAACATTGAGTACTATTTTATTATTCATGGGAAGCTGTGTATTACTAAAGAAAACTCAGTTACTAGTACTAAAATATTGTTGTTCTTGCATCTTTTAGAGCTGCCCTTTTCAAGTCTAAATGGATGTATTCTGTTCTGCTTTTTCCTTCTTTTTCCCCTGAAACTTGAGCTCCAGCTGAACTTTGGCAGATAGCTTGAGGTGGTTACTGTGAATATAAACTCTGAGGTCTGGTTGGATTATTTGCATTCTGAATACTTGACCTCATGTTTAACCAAGTTTTTCACCTTTATATCAAGATTTTGGCACCTCAAAAATTAGAGACCTATTTTCCTGCTTGCTTCTGCAGTCAAATCTGTGCTTGTAAGATCAGTCTTTTAGCCTATCTAGGTGAGGCAAAATTGAGTCTTGAATTAAAAAGGTTGAAATAAACAGTCTGGAGATGTGGGCTATGCTATTTTCTTTTTAAAAAGCTGTCCTATTGCTTTTTAATATTTTTGTTTTGAAAAAATTGCCCTGAAATTGCATGAGTACTTATAGACAAATCTGTGCTGCAAACTGGGATTCTTGTTGCATTGGAAATACTAAGTTTTAATCTGTGTCTCTAAATGCAGGCTATTTTATGTTTGTTTAAGCAAACAAATTCCACAAACCAGCCAACTCCTTATGGCCTAAATATGTGGAAGGAGGAATCACTTCTCCATCTCCAGTCTTTGCCACTATTGATTCCTTTGGCTCTACCAATCTTTGGATGACCTCAGGAGAGGTTAAAGCAGGATGTAGATGATAGTTCGAGGTGTAATTTATGCAAGTGTGTAATTTGAGACAATAATGTAGTGTTTGAATTTGACAGTTTACCATGTGTTAGTGTGGATCATGGAGTGAATGTGATCCCTTTTTTTTTCTAGAAAGAGCAGTTATTTCCAGACCTGCTGCAGCTGTCTACTTAAGGCATTCAAACTAACCCTGAGGTGGATGCAAGGGTCTGAACCAGCTTCTCACCCTCAAACTTCGCAAGTGTATACTGAGCACTTGCGTGCCAAAAGGCATGTCCTTGAGCTGCTGAAGGACTTTTACCACACCCTTTCTCGTAGCTCATTGTAGTCTTCAGCATCTGTCACGTGGGACTAGTTGTGTGATGTCAGTGAGAGTTGACTGAAGGTTCATGCTGCTTTTACGAATATTGTGAACGGATCTTTCTTGGGTAGGAGCGCACCTTGGAGCACACAGGGCCCGAGGCTGTGGTGATTGAGCCTAGAGGAGGGCATTGCTTGTGACATACATCCTTACATATTGCAAAAGACCTCAGAGGCAAGCATGATGTTTAGGGGCACCTCTTTGGTTTACTCAATGCTAGTTGGTACTGGACGCCCTCTGTTGTGTGTTAGATGTAAGATCATCAGTACCAATTCCGTTTCTGCTTTGACTGTGCCACATAACTGGAACGATAAGATACTTTATGTTTAAAACTGAGTGCCATGAAATTTGTATTTTTATCTTTGTCTAGTGGTTTTCATTGCATGAAAAAAGAGGCTGCTGACTCTATATGAGGATATATTTTATCCATTACTGCATCATCAAAAATTTAATATTTAAGTTTCCTACATTAACAGAAGAAAAAATACTTAGCCTGGGGCAAAAAGTTTGCTGGAGGCCTTTGACCCAGTGAAATCCTCCTTTTATTTGGCTTCTATGCAGGAATCTGTTCCAACTTGATTTTGTCATTTGGATTCTTTTTTGCTTACACTAAGATACTTTGGGTCAGGGATTGTCTTTACTGGTTTGTTTGCACAGTGCCTAGGACAATGTGGTCCTTGTTGTTGGTGGGGCCACCTAAGCTGTGTTGTAAAACAGATAATAGGTTACTGCAATTGAGGGCTACTTGGGCTGTTGTATGCTTTATTTACTTATTTTTAAAGATTGATATTTCTAGACAGGAGATGTAAAGGAAGAGCAGAGAAGTGGTGACCATTAATAATCTGTTACAGGAGCAGTCTGGAGTAGATAGTATAACTACCACAATTTAGAGCTTGAAATATAACAATACTGATTTAAGCTCTGGACAAGATAAAGTGTCTATAAATCTTTTCAGCTCTATTTTGGGAAAACCTTTTAATTTAGAATAAGTATCTGGTGACCTATATTACAGGAACTAGAGAGCAGTTGTTTCCTGCAAATTTCATTCCTCAGGATTTCAGTAAAGGGTATTTGTGATTGATAAACCCTCAAAACACACAAATTCCCCCCCAACACAAGAAGTTCCATGTTGCATTCTGTGCCTCTATCAAGACATGCATACACCAAAAGTGCAAATCTGCTGTTTCCAGAGAAAATTGTTGCCTCTTAGTGGCCAAAGGCTGATGTAATAGCAGGCTGATGAATTCAAGATGTCGTTTTCCACATCTTTATTTCACTGTGTGGCTGGCATTCATCCTGATGTTATCTGGTTTTGCCTCAGTGTAAATATTATTGATAATGTTCTTAATACAAGAGTCACTTCAGTCTTCCACTCTTTCTGTTTTACTGCAATTATCTGTTGGATAAGAGCTTTAAGTGAAGATAGTTTGTAGCTTGCTGCTAGCCTGTATGGAAAAGGGAAAACGTGTTCTGATGTTGCATGTTTTTTGTTTGATGTTGGTAAGGAAACAGGAATATCTGAAAGTATTTGGAGTTGTTTGATTCTGCTTTGTCAATGTGTACAATTCCTGTGCTCAGCATTTGAATTCTGAACTGCCTTGCTCTTTTCAATTCTTTTCTGAATACATCTGGGAGTTCCTCTGCTTAGGAGGTGTTGCCAGGTATTTTATCTCCTGAAGTTTATACCTGTGATCAGCACCCTGTCTGACATGGGCAGTCACTGAACATCTCATTTTGAAATGCAATGTCTGCACCCAATCAAGTGATACTAGAAAGAAATGTTCAAAAAATACCTTGGAGAAAATGAGGCTTGAAGGCTTGTGGGGATGTTTAAATCTGTGTCAAATGGTTCTGAGTTTTACTTGGATTGATGGGCTTCTGCTGATTCATTAGTGCATCTGCCAGTAGGACTGTTGCTACATTAAAACACAGGCCTGTCTAGCCTTGGATGGAAAAGCAGGAAATAGCCTAAATCCAGTTAAGGACTGAGTTATTATAAGCTTCTGTCCTGGGCTAATTGGGTGCAGTACTAGACTTAAGAGTATACAGGGTAAGGGAGTGCTAGAGCTTTTCCTGTAAAACTTCGTGTGCAGCAAAAAAAAAAGCAAATTACTATTCCTTTAAATTATGAAAGCCATGAACGAAGCACTAATAATATTTAGATATTTTATTAAATATCATGTAGTAATATACTTGAATTCAGAGAAGTGTAGGTGATGTTTTGATCAAGCTTCAATCAAAAGTGATGTTGCCCAGGGCCAGAGCTGGCAAATACTTTCTTTTTTTCTCCAATTGCAAATGAAACTTGACTGCTACTATCACAGCTGTTATTCACTGCTTTAGTCACAAACATATTTATTTTCACCATGACCTGCTGGTTAACTGTTCTCTTTCACTATTTGTGTATTTTATTTTTTAAAAAATAAGAAACTCCTGGGCACAAAGCAACATTGCCACAGGAGCACCAAGTGCTGTGCTGTTGTTGTCTTCAGCCTGTAATGTTTTTCCCAGACTTGGGAGCAAGCCAGTGTCTATGCATTGCACTTATGGCAGGACTATGTCATGCTGGTGTTTCACAGATCAAAAAACCTTCTGTCATTCATTCAGAACACGAGAGTTTTGGTGTGTTGTAACTCTCCAATATGGACTTTTTTCCTTTGTAGATTCCATTGTATATGGCACTCACTTTTTGCCCCAATATTGTTGCTCGCTATTAAACTGCCACATTCAGTTGGAGAGTTGGTTACTTTTAGGCAAAGGGTGAAGATCTACTGGTTTTCTGTACAAATGCAGAGCTTATATAGACTTTAAGTCAGACTTAAATTTCGACATTCTGCTTTCTCTGTCATTCAGATCAGGTGGGTAGTGAGTTTATACCAAAATGCCTTTTTCTAATTGTAATTCCAGTGTTTCTTGTAACACTTGTACTGTCAAGTGTATTTGTATATGACCTGTTTTGCTTTTCCTTCACAAATGGAGATTTTTGTTTCAAATGCCAGTATGTGTGTGGCTCAGGTATCTCTTTGCAAGGTTTCTCTTTATTTTGGAGAAAACGCATCTATTTCAGTAAAATAAAATAGCCAGGCTAAGGAAGGAAAATAAAATCTAGTTTAAAGAAATATTTATATCCATAAAGTATCACACCTATAATTAATAACTGGTGGTGTAGCTGTGCAAGGTTTTATAACCAAAATGCTTGTGCCCTTGATTACCTGACTTAAGGTGGCAGAACAGGCTGTTTAAGTCATTGTGATAGAATGAATTGAGCATCATGGCACTTAAACCTCTTGAATACTAATAGATTTAAAGCACAGACTTTTTGAGAGGGTGCCAAATCATCCTCATGCTTTTCACCCTGCTTCTCTGGCTGTTCTCTTCTAACTAGTGACAGTAGCACTCAAACACCTGGAAAAAAAACCCCACAAAACCAAACAAGAAAAAAGTGAAAATACTTAAATATTTGATTTAAATATGTGCAGTGTCCTCTAGGATGAAAGGAATGCCAAAAAGATGTCATATATGTTATTTGCTCTAGATACTTAGACTCTCCTGGAAAATTAATTTAGTAGCCAGTTTTCAGACTAAGTATGTTTTGAAGGAGGAGTAGGGGGATGGTGGAGTCTTGCACTTACCTGCCATACTGAAAATCTTTAGCTGCTGATAAATGTAAGGCGGCTGATCTATGTGAGACTTCCAGTCTGCTGTTTCTCTGCAGTACTCCAAGCTCTCCCCTGCCACCCTACTCCTGCCTATCATTGGGAAGAGCTTGCCTATGAATTTTCAGAAAAATGGCACTGGATTGGCAGGATGGACACAGCTGCTGCTTAGACTTCAGCAATTCTTCAGACAAATGCTTTTTGTTTGCAGGGAGTTCTCTGCAAACACTACTGAGAAAAATATAACCATGTACACCTTTTTAATAATGTAAATGGCCCAAGTAGCTATTGTTTGAGATGATTACTGTCAGTAGGACAAGTAAAAGGAAACCAATATTTACTTATGAATCACCAGGAACAGATTAAAGCAAAAGAACTGGTGAAATTAAGCAACAATTATGATCTTATTCTAGTATAAGAAAATTCTCTATTAGCACGTGGTGTTTCTCTGGTTAGCAGAGGGAATCTGACTAATGAAAACACTTCACCTCTTGGTGAAAATGGAATATTACTTCTGCCTTTTGTGTGGCAGCGTGTAAATTATGCTAGATATATGACCTGCAAAATGATTTTGGGATCATAGGAGAAAAGCTGCTGTATGAATGTAACTTAAGGTATGTGAACTATAGCTTTAAGGCAGAGAGGAAGGCTTTTGAGTAGGGCAGTTCATTAAATCCTTTCTGAAGGCATTGGAGTGATGTGTATCCAATTCTTGTTTGTCCTGGTTCTGGACAGGCCAGAGTTAACCTCCCCAAGCACAGGTGACTGGCTGGCCAGAACCAGGACACTGTTTAACTGACCTGGGTGACATAAATGCTGCTCTATCCTGTTCTGTGACAGACACTTCTTTGGGCATGTATCACGGATAGCTGAAAGGATACACTTTCAGAAGGGCTAAATGATAAGTACTAAGGGCTGAAATACTTAAGAGAGCCCTTCCAACCAGTGATTTCAAGTGATCTTATTGGGTAGGTGAGCAAATACTGTTGCATAAAGCCACAGCACCCTTCTTCCTAGGAGAAAACCTCATTCACTTACTTTTAGAATGCAGGGCTTCTTCAGGGGGTGATTCCTATACTAGGGTTTCCTTGTAGTGTTTCCTATTCTTCCTAACATTACTACTCTTCCTTGCTCTAGTCTTCCTTCTGACAACTTAACCATTCTCCTTTAGAATCTGGATCCTCCAATCGTCTCCTTGGTCCCTCCCCTGAAGATTCAATTCTCTAGGCTTCCCTTCCCCTTAAAGGCCTTCTGACAAAAAGTTCTGTGGAAAATCCAGCTTCTAACTTTTCATCTGGGCATTCTTGGAAAAAAACCAGCTGCATTAGCAACTGGAAGTTCTCTGCTGTGCTCTAGGGAGACAATGCACACAAAGTGCCAAGAAAAGATTAGTCAAGGTCGGGGCAATCTAGCCTGGACTTGTCTGGGTCAACACATGCCTCTTATTTCTAAATGTAAGCAAAATATCTGTTTAATGTTTTTTCCTAAGGCAGGGACACTTTGATTTTTATCACTCCAAAGCTGCTGTGAGCCACAGGTATAGCTAAGTTCCTCTGATCAGTCCATGTTCCATAAGGGTGGTAGATGGGTGTATTTTGGGTGATACAATTAAAATCCACCTCCAGTTCCCCATCAGCAAGCCAGTGGCATCATAAGCAGCTGATTCTTAGGACTGTATAGTGTGTAACACTTGTGATGGATTACATTCTGGTTGTTTTTTTGGAAGGCTGATGTGTAATACTTGTCAGTTGGGGATCCCTTGGAGCTAGGAACGTGTTGGATCGTATCTGCTGGCAAGGAGTCTGGTGGTGTACATAAGGGACAGTCTAGCCCTGGGTTCAGGTGATCGCTTTCCCTAGTTATTTGCTCTGGCACTGAATGACAGGGGATTTCTGAAAACCTGTTTAGCTCTGTTCCAGGCTGCAAGGGGAGGGCGGCATTCCTTCCAGCTCTTCCTTTCCCGTTAGTCCTCAGCTTCTGTGTCTTGCCTTGGAGCTGGAAAAGAGAAAGCTAAAAGCACCAGGAAAGGAACAAAAATGTGCATAGGGTTAGGCAGCAATTAAAATGGGATTGTATGGAAGGTGGAAAGAAGAGGAAAAACTATTCTCATGGCCCTGCTCCTCATAGCTTTATTAACTCCATCTATAGTATTTGCAGCTCTCCTGCTCTTGAGTGTAGTTTTGAGCACCTGTACTGATACTTTGGCTTCCTAGTTGAGGCCTGTGAAAGAGGTTTATCAGTCAAGACTTGTTTACTTCAAACATCATAAATGTATGTTTGAAAAAACATGTGTTAGTAATTTTTCCACTGCAATATTTTACCTATTTCTTCTCCTGTGTGTCTAAACGTGGAGGCTGTTAACACTGTGAAAGATGTAGCACTGTGGATCAAGAAATAGTAAAACCAGTTTGGATGGGATTACCAACAGCCAGAGAAGTAAATGATTTATTTACTGACTTTTAACCTTATCTTCTCATTGCTGACTGACTGCAGATAACTGGCAATTTGTTTGATGCTAAATAAAATCTATGGAGGCTTGTAGACCTCTCTTACTTGGACAGGTATGTATACAGTTGGTTAGATTGAAACTGTGAATGTTACAGTTTCATTGTTATTAGACATACAAACCATATTTCTTCTTGTTTGGCTTTTTCCTAAAAGTAGTTTATGTTCTTGCCAATGAACTCATCTGCTGGATTATTCCTGGAAGATGAACAGAAGAGTTTATAAACTCTTTATGTAAATGATGTCTTTTCATTTGAGAAGCTTTGCATGAAACAACTCTTTTTAGGGCACTTGTTTAACCAAAAAATAGCTACTTGCCAAGCTCTACCTTGACCTCTGTTTACCTTTGAGGGCAGCCAACTTCTCTTTTCATCATTTTATTTATTGAAATTAATGGCTTTTGGCTGGTTCAGCATAAAAAGTCTTGTTTCCTGAAAAGTACCCTGAGAGGTTGTTTTTACAGTACCATTCATGCTTGAACATAGTAAGTACCAGAAAGTCTCACTCAAGCTGTTCTCTTAGGAATTTCAGCTCTGCTTTGCAGACAACTGAATTTTCTGAACTTTTTGGGGTCCTGTCCTAAACCAAGCCTCTGAACTGCTTTTGAAGCCTGCCTGTTCTTACAAGAAGCCTTGGTACAGAGGAGGTTTGTTTATGAAAGGATATATTAGACTCCTTCATTTGCAGCCAACAAAAGCAGCTCGCTCTCTTCCTGGCTGCTCTAATTGATTTTTATTTTTTATTTATTGTTTTGAAGTTAAACAAATCATAGATTAAAAACCCTCCAACCAGTGCCTGTAGGTATTTTTGTCACATAGTAAAAATACAAGTACCAGTGCAAACAAACCAAACCACCAAAGCTTGGAGTATAATGTTGCTTGTAGATACTTTGTCCACACCTATTAACTTGTTCATGACCACATCTCTTTTTGTGGGTTCTGCTGCCGTTGCTCTGGGTTTGATGCTGTAACGAGCAGTGGTGGTCTGACTTCAGATGCAGCTGGAAGACAGTTAAAACACAAAACTTGTGTTGGTGCAGGTATAAGAATGTCTGAGATGTAAAGACAAAGTAGATTTTAGTCAATGTTTCTCAGGATGAGTTTAAGGAAGAATACATTGTCACATCTCAGAACAAGCAGATAATTTCTAAGCCTAGAAGACAAATGACAATGAAAATACATCTTAAGAGGGAATGTAAAGCTTAGTTTTCTCAAACTTCAGCACGACTAAATCTTGTACTGTTTTCAATTCAGTTTAACTTCAGTTGTCAGTCTTTTTTTCCTTCTACAGCACTACTCTTGACAGCATTTAATGAGTTTTTAAATGTATGTAATGAATAGGCTGGGTCACTTAATAGAATATGAAATATCCTCATGAGAGAAGTCATGACACAGCCACTAAGGAAAATTAACTTTCTTTGCCATTAATTTTGGGCCACAACACTTCTATAGAACATAATTACAGTTGACTCTGTAGTGATCTTAACCTGTGTACACTCACAAGCCTTTTCACCCAGGTAGACTATAGATCTTGTTCATTTGGGAAAGCAATAAACAGAATGATGTTGTGCTAAACTGAGTGATTAGGTGTGGCTCCTGAGAAGGTATTACATGCCTTTGGCCAATTCCAAATCCTGGTACTGGGGTTCTCTTCCCTGTAGCCTTCATTTAAAGGTTACTACTGACCTACTGACTGCATTGCCCCCAACATGTTCCACTTTAGATGTGGAGGACTTGTGGATATATCTGATGTGCTTGGTATTCCTCAAAACTACTGAGTTAACTTTGAGTATGAGTCAACTCTCACTGATGTTGAGTCGTCCTATATGTCTTATTCATAAAAGCAAGGTGTGTTTATATATGAAAGAATGATGGCAAGAAACCGCAGATCTTCATGAGGAGACCAGAACAGAAGGCTGATCACAAGAATGGATGGAGGTATCTCATGTGTGCTATGATTTCCTTCTGAACAAAAAAAGCTCCATTACTTTGAGTCCATAAATCTGTGCCTAATCTTGATGGAGAGCAGTCTCTTTTTTTACTTTCATAATGAAACTTGTTTAATTTATTAGTAGGGAGACAACTTCTTTAATATGACACAACCCTGTATTTGGATAGTACACAGTCATCTGTATTCTGTGTTGCTAGATAGAGATTATGTGAAATTTAAAATATACCCATCATTATTGCATATTACAATGCAGTGAAATTTATGGGGTATGCTCTAGTTTGTGTAGCATCATGACTATTTTTGTGGTATTTATCTAGCAGTCACTTGCCTGAATACTTAAAAAAAAGCCACAGAATCAAACCTAATCAAAAAACAAAACCACAAAACCAAACCAGTGTTGGTGGAGTGTAATTGTTATACTTCAATGTTACTTGTTTTTTGTAACACAAGATTTTAAGCAGATTTTAATTCTTTCTCTCTGTTACCCCCCACTTTCTGGTATATAAGAAATACCTGCTTATAGGAAACTGGTAAATGCTTAAACTTTCTAAAGGAACTCATAAAATCATAAGAATTAAGTGTTAAGAACTGTAATCTGAGTTCCACTGTATAAGTGGGTTGATGCGGTGCTGAATCAGTCATTAGATTTGAGGACAGAGAACTTTGAAACAGTCCATTAAAGCGAGAGATTGCCCAATTAGATATTCACATGGCAGTTAAAATTGCATCAGAATATTAACCGCTTCCAATTTTCAGTCAAATGGCTTTTTAAAACTTTGACTTCAATGTTCTTAGTTCTTGCTGCATGGCAAGAGATAAAGTGCTTGAAATAACTGTTAAAAATAACCAAACCCCTACATCCACGTTAAGTTCATGCCAAGCTGTTCTGCATGTAATTTGAAAGGGCTGATATTTAACTTCAAGTGCTAAGAATTTTAAAGGCAATATTAATATGCCCTTGCAATATTACTACACTGGTGTAAAAGATGTGAAGATTTCCTTTTGTAAACCGAACAAATGTTTTGAACAAATTCATCTTCAAAACCTTTTGATACATTTTAGAGTTCAGGATATTTTTTTAATTGCTAAGGGCAGGGAAAGAAATAATACTTGGATATTACTGTTGAATTAACCTTATTCTATATAGATTTAAATAGGTTTTATACTTTCCTTGAAGAAATTACAGCAATCACTTTTGGGGGTGGCTTAACTTTATGGTCTACAGTCTACATTCACTTTCATTAACAAGTGTCCTGAAAGCTCTGGGATTTATTATTTTTTTCCTTCTGTGATGGTGTTTTTTTTTCCTTTTAAACATTGATTCAGTAAATAAGCAGTTGAAAAGTACCTGGGGCTAATGGAGTCATGGATCCTCCAGAGTGACACATCAGTAGAGTTGAGGTATTTGGTAAAGTTGATATAATGTCTAATTTATTCATAACACTAGAGTCAGACACATGCAACTGTCTAGTGAAAACAAGATAATAAAGGCACAGATGAAACTACTTGGAAGTCTGCATTAGTGCTCTGTTCTCCTGTATGTGCCACACAAAGACAGTGTCAAGTATATTAGAGAAATTCCTTCAGGAATGACAAATGCTGGAATACTGAAGCTATGCTAAGAGATTAATGCTTACTGCTTGCAGAGATGGTTATTTTAAAGACAGTACCACGGCAGTTTTTGGGACTTGGTCAGCATCTCCAAGTACTGTTAAAATTATAACCCTACCACCGCTGTCAGGGCTACACTGAGAAAGCTCACTTTGAAATGTTTATAGGAATTCAGTTACTTTGAAGTGTCTGATACCTGGAAAGTTCTACAAAGGATCAATCTAAGAACTCCTTTACCACAAATTTGGGGTGATTGTTTTGGTTCTGGTCTTGGGGACTTTTTTATGTGACAAGAGAAGGAAGTCCTTTCTTAATCACCAACATGTTGACTGCCTGTTGGTTTACTATTTAACACTTCACCATATTTAGATATTGATGCTCACAGGGAGATGACAGGTCCTTAATGATTGACACTGTGCAGTATATTTTAGGAGTGGTCTTTATATGTCAGAAGTTAGTAAGAAAAAATGAAAAAATAGGCAGTACCAACACTCTGTGCTTATTCTGGCATATGTGAATGAGGTTACTGTTCTTGCTTGAGAAGTCCTAAGGAGAACTAGGTGAGAAAGAACTGGGGATGATATATGCTGCCGTTATTCCTACTGAAATAAAACTTAATTGTCCCTTTCCTAATGCTTTGACATAAGTGCTCTGATATATGTTGTGAAAACACTTCTTGGTAGGACTCTTTGATATGTAGAGAGTGCTATTCCTTTTCATGGCACTGTGGTAAAACCCAAACAACACTTGGTGGGTCTGTGTTGTGTTGAAAAAGATAGGAATGAGTAAAGAAAATGTGTTTAATTATAACCTTGTTCAGCCCTCTTCTCCAATACCTTTCTATCTCCAGGGTAAAATGCTGTAACTTACCCCTCTAGGTGCTGCTCTTAATAAAACTGAAAATGGAGATACCTTGTGCAGTGCTTTGCTTATTTTACTCCTTTCTCAATCTTATCTAATACGGTGTAGCTGCGTTTTTCTCTCACTTGAGCAGATAATTTAAAATTTAGCCCCTCATAAATTAAACTTTGTTTTAAAAAGCAGGCATTTTTCATTCACCAGAAAAATGGAAACGCTGCAACTGTGGTGTTTCTTTTCCTCTTAAATTTTCAGTACAAAGGGGTGGAAGGCTATTAAGTTCTCTGATGTTTATATATGCTGTATATTGTGTATTAAATGCTAAATAGTTGGCATGAGCACAGGATCGATGATATCTTGAGTTTCATATGGATGTGATAGTGTGAATGCAGGCATTAGGCTAAAAGTCATAGAAAGTAGTATGCCAAGCTAGGTTCTATGAAAGTAAAAATACTCATAAGCTTTTATAATGTCTGACTTAAGCCTGCAAATATAGAATGTTTAAAAATAAACTGAATTTAAGGAAAAATACTTCTATAACATAAATGGAAAAAGTATCCAGTATATGGTTTCAACTTAATCATTACTTAAATCAATAAGCAATGGATGTTATTAAATTAAGAGACTGAGGGAGTCCTCCACTGGGCTACCTATGGAAACAATAACTTTCTCTCTCTTATTATTTTAGAATTAGAAATCCAAAATATCATGCAAGGCATTCTAGCAACTCCTTCAGTGACAAAGCAATAATTGAAAAATATGAGAATTATTCCAACTTCTAATGAAAGATTTGCAGGGGCAGTGAGTATCTGTAAAAATGTCTTATAATCATCATTCAAATTGTTTCTACCAGAAACACAACACTGGAGTTTTTTTCAGGGTAACAGAAATGGAAAGTAATGTGTGGCAAACATAACAAACCTAAGTATTGCATGGGGAAATGGAGATTAAAAACTTTAAGCAGACTTCACAACTAGTAAATGAAAATAGTAAAAATCTTCATGCAGTTTAAGAGATTCCTGAGGTCTAGAATCTGACTAACATCGAATGCCTTCATTTGAGAGGGTCAAGTAACATACTGGAAAACTTTAGACTGCACTGTTTGATGTCATTCATGTGGAAAGTCTTAGAAGCTGTTTTAAAGTTTAAGTGAATTTTAATGGCCCAAATGAGAAAACATTTGGAAAAAATGTCATAAGATTTAACTGTTTACTTGCTGAAGTATAAACCAGGCCTATTGACAGCCTGCAAAGGAGGATGAGAATCTGAAGAGATCCTTCCAGAGTCCTGAAAGCTCTGAGGAAGGTTGCACAGAGATGCAACTGAGCACATAGAGCTGAGTGTTACAAAGTGCTAGTAGCTCTTTTGGCATGGATGTCTTGCTGTTCTTGACCAGAACTGGACAACAAAAATAATGTATTGAATATTCTTTAAATATGTTAAGACAATAGTGTATTAGTTTCATTTAAAAGCAAGAAAAAACCCTAAACCCAAACAACTCGGGGGAAAAAATTGTTCAGGGGACCCATGAGCTTTACAAGTTATGAAAGGACACGCATGTGACAATCTGTAGTGGAATCCAAGCCTTAGTTGTGTACAGTAATTGCCTCTAATGTTATACAAGCTAAAGGGTTTCAAGGTTTGAAATCAGTGAAAAGGCACAACAAATAATGAGGCTTACCTCAGCACAATTAGGTACAGGAGATTCGGATCACTTAAGTTTCTGCTCATAAATTGCAAAACACAGTCTGTTAGGAAGCTATAAATGGGGGGAGGTGGAGAAAGCCTAACAGACAGTTTAAAACTTCATATATAATGGGTGAGATTCCAGAGTGTGCTGCCCGGGAAAGACACTTTCAAGTGAACATAAAAATCCTTGAAGTGCTGATCCCAACATGCACAGCTGCAGTAAAGAAGGCAAACAGTGTTACTGCCAGAGGACTGCAGTGTAAATAAGGGAGCTGCCATTCTCGTTATCTGCTGCTTGGAGCATGAGCACAGGGTCTGCTCAGTGTATCTTTGACAGGAAATAGCCACTTTTAATGGGTTATGAGCGAGATGAATCCAACTGGCACCATAAATCTTGGAGATGTTGGTAAGCATAAGGAAATTAGGATCCTTTTCACTGCAGAAAAGACAGTTTTATTACTTCTTTTAAAGTGTATTTTTTTCACAAGTGCCTATTCTTTTTTCATAGGTGCCTATTTTGAAACCATTTCATTTAAAGTATAGCAATGAATGAGGGAACATAATCTCAACAGGAGAAGCAATATGAGGTTTTGTGTAGGCTATTTTACACAAACATGATCCAAGCCAGCAGTATGTTAGTTCTAAATAATTCAAAGTAGGATTGGGTGTGTTCAGCCATCATGCAGTGTGCAAATTCAGGCTTCCAATACAGTTGCCCAGGCAATGTAGCAAAAAATGTGCATGGTAGATTATAATTAATGGCTCCATATAGTGCATTCCTTTTTCCCCTGCTAATGTTGGCCTCCAGCATCCCTCATTTACCAAATCCAGGGGTAATCTTTAGAATGCAAGTGGTATCTCTTAGACTAAGCACTCCTGGGTAGGTACGTGGCTCTCCAGATGGCACAGAAGGGTGGTGGAAGAGTAGGTGGCTGGGAAGGGGAAGTATGTGTATGTTAGTGCACCAGCTTTTGTAAACAATTGTAGAGCTAATACTTGCATCTATTTGGAAAAACTTGTTTTTCAAACTTGTTTTTCCTCCAGTTCTAAAGCAATGGCCAAATGCAAGTTCAAAGCTGTAATAAACAAGGCAGGTAAGACTCCAAAGCCAGGCAACTCCTGTTGGTGGGGTTTCATGGGGTTTTTGAGCAAACTATGTACTTGCCCCTTTGGACAGTTCTGTTAGAACCTGTTATCATACAAGTTGGCACCCTTTCTTTTGTTTTTATAACATGCTTGTCATCGTGGTATCGGAGCACTTTGTTTTCCATTGGTAACTTCAGAGCTTCTGCTAATGCATAGAATCCCTTTTTTCCATTACTTTTCCCAAAAGGCCATTACTTATTTTCCTGTACCAGCTGGGGACTTTACTACAGATTAATACTCATGTCCCTGTCCTGTACCCCAACTGGAAGAGATGGTTTATTCAGATTTCCTTTTTAGAACTGTGCAGATTCCTCAGTAAATGGGCTGGCATGCACACCATACAGCTGAGTGGTGGTGGTGTGTTTTGGTCCACGTATCCAGACTACAAATGTATTGCTATCTGCAAATTGTTTCAATTTGTACTGCCCTGCCTTGGAAAGTCTATTTTAGAACCTTTTTTAATATGAAATCTGTGATATGGTTCTTAGTTTCTCCCACACCCTCTCTGCATTACAACTTTGCGTGCAACCCAGATGCTGAGCAGTTATGGATGTTTAGTCACGTATCAGTGGAAGATGAATTTATTGTGATATAGTGAGGGTTTCGTGTTACCGAGTCTGAGTCCTGATCAGACTTTTCGGAGCCAAGATTGAAAATGCTTTTTCCCACTATATGGAAGGGCTTAGACCTCCCCATAACCTGAAAGACAATGCTTCTTATTTGTGCTGCTAATGGTAATTTCAGTAATTCCATTATGATCTTAATAGCACTTGCTCTTACTCCGTTGCCTACATATTTCTGATTGCTACTTGGATCATCCTCATTGTTGTTACTAACGATATTGAGGGGCATCTCTCCCTTTGGGCATGCCTGCAGGTTTCGGTGTGCATCATAGATATGTGTTGTCAATGAGGTAGCTTGTGAGAAAATGATGACAGTTTGTCAAGAGAAAGTAGCTTCTTGTATCCATGGGATTGCACTGTGTAAATAGGCTATTTTTGTTTGCTGAAGTTATGAAATAATCACACTGACAGCTCATTTGGCTGGTGTCTCCAGTTCCGATTCCTCACATAGTCTTGTAGCACGGTCAGTGAACAGAGCTGTGAGCTATTCTGTAAACTTCCTCACATTTGATTAGGGCTTCCCCCTGAGAAAACTAGGGTTATAAAACTGTTGGTTAAGCAAGGTTTTCACAGAATAGAAATGGAGAAAACTAAGCAATAGGAGACTGATACCAAATTCCCCTATAACTTCAGGGAACCTCAGAGTGGAAAAATTCCCAGAGATGGGGTATTTGGCTTGTGGTATTTTTATATTTTTTTTTTAGGAGAAATGAAAAGTTGCACTTAAGAAGTGGAAGATTCAGAATCCAGTAATGCAGACTTTGGGAAATGATCAAATGGAAACTTGTCTGCAACAAATTGCTTTAATGATCAGCATAAATGTGTTTTAATTTGGATTAATTACAGCCTGGGAAGACTTTACTTCTAAATAAACTTCAGGAAAATGTCATCCATAATGAATATACTAAATAAACTTCAGTATAAATAAATGGGTCATGGCTCTCTTTCCCACTGAAGACTTGCTGTGTTTAGAAAATGTAAACAAAGCCCTGCATATATACTATACCTTAAGGTATTTACGTAATGACAAAAGATCACTTTTTCATTTTCCAACCATCACCAAGGGATTGCAAAGCAATCAAACTTTAACAGCCAATTAATCTCTCTAGATGATGTTTGTGTAGCACTTAACCAGTTTCAGTAAATTAGATCCCTGTGGGCTGGGCTGTTACATTGATAGAAATGTTACTGCTAGCTGGAGGCACTCATTTACTAGTTTGTAAGAACAGCAGTATTGAGAAATCGTGAGCATATGGAAACAAACTCTCTGCACCTTTTAAAAGAAATGCTGTTTGTAAAGAATAGGAGGTTCTGGGAGTCACCCAGCATGGAGCCTCACTAAACTAAATAAGTAGTTTGTCAGTTCTGTTGGACTGGAGAGACTGCTGTTAAATTCCCTGTAAGAAACAGAAGAAATCCATTGGGAGGCAGCTGCGACTAAAGAAAGAAAATTCATTGCAATAGCATCCACTTAATCTGCTCCTTTAACAGTTTGCTTTACTTAAAGTCCGTCTGTGCAGCTAAGCAAAATACATTAATTTACAAAAATCTCAAGGACAGCAAAATCTTTCGGTATACGTGAAAGAAAAATCTACCAGCAAAGTATAATCTGGGAAAGAAGCTGGAAACTTTCCTCTTCTGTGTGGTGGTTTAAGGCATTTGCAGTAGTTTTCAGGGTCCCTGTGTGTGAGTTGAATCCTCCACAAAGCACAACTGCAAATCTCCAAGTGAAGGTCTGCAAGACTGATGTCTGTGTACCCATGGTAATATAGCTGCAATTACCACGTGCTGGATTCTTTCTGCAGGCTCTTCAAAGAGGTAATAGCACCATGATTTCTGTACTAGGTTGGTGTAAGGATTCCCTTAGCTGTTGTGACTCTGGAAGACAGGTCCTGGGGACTCATGAGTTCAGCTTTGTCTGCTTTTTGCTTTGGTCAGTTCCAGCTGGGAGCATGGCAGAAGAATTGTTGCTGCTTGTGGCTGCACAGCTGTTGCATTCAGGATGCAAATAGGAAGAAGTGAGATCACTGAAAGCATTTCAGTAGTGGTTTCTGATCCATGGAAATGTCAGGAGGTCTTCAGGGAGAAACTAACTCCTAGCAGAATGAAGGCATTATGTCACCTGGGAGTTGCCAACTCAGCATGGCCTAATCTGTTGGTTGGTCAGTTGGAGAGGCAATTGGTTTACATGTATCTTTAAAGACTGGTGAATTCAGCATGACTGGATGCTTGTCTTGAAAGAACAGGCTGCCCAAACCTGTTTGGGCCTCTAGCTCCTAGAATTCATTTGCTACAAGGTGCACATGAATATTTGAAGATTGCAAAAGCTGCTTGCTGTTCTGTGGGTGTTTGAGGAAAAAGCAGGGCCACGAGCACCTGCTGAGGAAGGCAGGTGGTAGCAAATAGGAGTTGACCTTTGGATGTGATTTTTCTACTTTATTTCTTCTGATAATTTACGTTATCATGCGGTAGCTGATGAAGTGGCCTGACCATATGGTGTTTAGCAGGGGAAGGTTTAATTATAGCTTTAGACAGGCAGCATATATGCTTGCAAGGCCAAAGAAAGAGATGATAAAGGAGATATATTGCTGTATCACACTGCCATCACTGAACTTGGTGATTATGGCCTAGAAATCACAGAATGGTTGAGGTTGGAAGGGACCTCAAGAGATCATCTGGCCTGGTCCCCCTGCTTAATCAGGACCACTTAGGCACGGTTTCCCAGGATGATGTCTAGAGGGCTTTTGACTGTCTACAAGGGCAGAGACTCCATAGCAGCTCCCCAGACAACCTGTGCCAGTGCTCAGTGTTCAGATGGAAATTCCTGTGTCTGTGATCAGTACCTTTTTTCCTCTCAATGGGCACCACTGAAATGAGTCTGGCTTTTCCCTCTTTGCAGGGCTGAGGAGGGGGAGGTTTTTGCCCCCCTCAACCTGCTGGCAGTGCTTTAATACAGCTCAGGTTACCATTAGCCCTGTTTTCTGCCAGGGTCCATTGCTGGCTCATGCAAATGACATTTGATTAGGTGTAGTTCTTGATAGCATCCTTGGAAGGATGGTGTACTAACTGTGGTGCTGAGAACAGTTCTCTAAACTTAAGTGCTGTATCTGGGGCAGCTGTCCTTTGTGCTCTCTTAATGACTCTTAGTTCTACCAAACTCTTCTAGGTATTTTCATTCTAGTGCCTTTCAAATGCTCGTCTGGAGTCCTGTGATGAATACAGGGGAATAAGTTTAGCTATAGTTCTAGATTTCTCCTTGGGCAACTGGAATTATGATGGGGAAATGCCATGCATAGATTTATTTATCAGACAATGCAGTAGGCTACCATAGAAAGGAAGAGATAGCTCTTGACCAGGTAAGCAGAAAGGTTGTGAGGGTGCAGTAAGAGCAAATGTATTTGTTCTCATGGTTCTGTGTCCGGTGTTTTAGAACTTCTACTGTGTGTATGTTTAGAAAGTCAGCTTGAGAGCAAAGTAGAACTATTCCCCCTGACTGTAGCAATTGTAGCCACTTGCAAGAGGGGGCAGGAGGGTTTTTTGAGTATGGATATTGTGGTCAAAACATAGGTTAGAATATAGGGAAGCCTGTAGTAATAATGTGCTATTCATTACAATTTTCTAACAGAGATGTTGTCTGAATGGTTAATAATGAAATGCTTTCTCAGTGCAATGATTTTACTTACTGTTTAGATGCACAATGGACAAGTTTGGATAGAGGCTCTTTTCTGAGAACAGATGAAGAGCTTCATGTATTGAGTAAAATTACAACTTCCTAAAATGACATGCTGGGAAAATAAATGTATCTAAGTGATACTTGGCTCTAGAGGTGAAATGAAAGAACAAAACTACAGGACTCTCTCCAACCAAGTGAAGTTCTGACGAGGTCATATAACAAAAGCATAATAATATTGCTCTGTGTTTCTAGTTATCATTTCAGCATGTGCTCTGACCAGTGAAAGCATTGCTAATTTCGTTTTGCACAGCTGTCCTCCATGTCATGAGTTTGTATTCTTTGTATTGTTGGATCTTGCTCTCTTGCAGATATGCCTGTTTTCTGTCTCTTCTGCAGTAATAAGTAGCTTTGAGACTTAAAATAATCCTTTCATAGTTTCAGCTGAAAGTAACAACAGAGCATCTTTCTGCAATTTAGTAGCTGGATATAATTCTGAAAGGTGGTAGCATGTATCTGCTTCAATATCTTTGCTTGAATATGAACTATAGTGTAAAAAACATGTGCATTTCCCTGCCTGCACTGCAGAGTACTGTCAAAACAGGAGTGAGCGGTGTGAAGATTCAAGAGGTGATGCGTTCTTCTGTTGAAACACTAGACCTTTCCAGAGTGTTTTAATGGGGTGGGAAACTGCAGAAGGGAAGCTATGACACTTGAGTGCTTCTTCCTGAGATCTGCAACTTGGGAGACTGCCAGCCAGAAGGGCTGCTCCTGTCACCTACGTGTTCAGTTCAACAACAGTTCAGTTCTGTGGTATGTGTGCTTCTCTTGCAGTCATTTCTTACACCAGAGGACACCTGCTTTGGTCTTGAACTGTAATATTTTACTGATAGAAAGGGTTAAAGAAAGGTTGTGTTCACCATGCCTAAAGACAATCATACAGAGAAGCACTGGACTAAAACATGAGGTTTGATATTGCATTAGAGGTGTGGAGGGGAGAACACAGCTGCTTGTATCAGGAGCTTGTGGGATTAGGAAGCCAAGTTTCCTATTTGAAAACTGCTGAACAGTTTTTGGTGAAAGTTTATTGTGCTCAATTTTGAGGGGTGAAAGTGGGTCTTTGCATGAAATGACTTCTAGAAAAAGGCTTTCTAGGGTGGGGCAGGGCCATGTTATGGGGGAAATGCTGATTGTGTTCCCCCTGCACTGTATTTTTAAACCTGGTCTTGATGAGAACCATTCTGAAATTGACACACATGTTCATCTTGAATCTGCTGCTTAAGGCATAGAGAAGGAGTTACATTTGTTTAAAGAGAATTTTAAAGTAGTATATATTTCTCTCATCCTTTCTATTCTCTCCCAAATACACTGTGTCTGCAGAGGGGGGAGTGGGAAAATACCCAACGCTCCTGTTCTGCTCTAAGAAAAAAATGCATTCAATTTCATATGCGTATATGTGTGAACAAGCAGCACCCCTCTGTGCCCCTGGGACTGGCTGTCATCCAGAGGCTTGCTTACATTGGAAGGGGAAGCAGGTGGCATCTTTGCACAATCTCCAATTTCAGATTGCATGTTATCTTTAGGGCAGCTTTAGATTCTAGCCAGCACTCTGTGGGAGCTTCTTGGCACACACCATCTGGTAGAAACAGTGAATCAGCCTGGTTTGGTCCTGTCCTCTGGTTGAGGTGGTGGTTGAGAAGATACCATACAATATTTTTTCTTTTTTTTTTTTTCCCTCCCTGCTGTGTGCAACTTCAAATGGCCTTTTGAACAGGGACTGTGAATTGAGGATCTGCCAATGGCAGCCTGACTCTGAAATCAAGTTTTCTGACTTGTACTTTGAAGACATGCTTTAGTACTGAGGAGAGCTTTTAAATCCAGGACTATGCTGTGATACAACAATTCCCATCTAAACTTTTTTTCTCAGTCTGAAAGAGTATCATTGTTATAGTCTCTTCCAGTGTTGGTGACATTTTTGTATCTATAATCACCTCTCTAGAAATTCCTCGTCCCCATTGCTCTCTTGAGGTTAGAAACAGAACTGAACACTTCAAAAAAGCAAAACAGAATTTGGATGCTCTCATAGGTTTGGGGTGTCAGAGACATGAAGGTTTATGTTTCATTCTGTGCTTCCTGGGCAACTGCTCCTCTTGATTTGTTTTTCCTTTGTTGATGGATACTAAGCTGACATTTCCACAGGAACATCCACAGATTTTTTTGAGTGACACCTTTCACTGGACTGTCCACAGCTTTGCTTTTCTGAGTGGTGATAGCTGATCTAATCACTGTGTTTCATGGTTGGATTGATTTCCCCATTGTGCCTGCAGAGCATGACTTTGAAGTTACTGATGTTGAATTCCATCAGATAAGGGCTCCTGGTCTCTGCAAGAACCTTTGAGGACTGGCCAAGGAGACTTAGAAGTCACCAGTCAGGGAATAGTGTTATATTTTTTTATTTTGAGTTTTTGGCTTTTGCTGTATTACTTTCATCTCTTCACACATCTGAGTTATTAAAGGTTTGTCCAAAAAAAATACTGGGGAGCAGACTAGATTAAACAGGATGCTAGCTGTTCACTCCTCGGGGCTTATAGGTACTACTGTCTTGGTAAAAAATGATAAATGTAACTCCTGAACCCAGAGGGGTTCTGAGGATGTATCAGTTTAGGTCATGTTCCACCCCTGCATGACTTCACAGCATAGGGTTAGGGAGAGCAAATGGCCATCCAGCTTGGAAATATGATGGACCAAGCGTATGTCTCTTGACACCAACCCTCTTAGGAACGCCTGGAGTGCTTGACACAAGTAAAGAAGATTTAAATTGTTAAACAAGTATAATGATCTCATTAGGTTTCTCTGAAAATGTAAGACAAACCAACAAGAAGCTAAATATTGCTGTTACTCCTAATGTATTTTTTTAAGTTCTTTATTTTCTTGTGCGTTCTCATTGTGTGCAATATACAGCCAACCCAGTGCCAGAGGCTAATATTTTCATTAGTATTCCTATTTATCTTCAGTAAAAATTAGTTACATCTGAAAAAGCATGTGCACAGGATACATATAAACTGTGTCCTGGTGTTGGCAATTCTGTTGTTCATGCTTGTTAACTTTACTGTAGCCTTAGGGCTCTCATGTTGACTCCGTTAAGCACAGAGTGCTGTAACTCAGAGTGCTGTTTGTGTTAGGCCTTTAAACTTCTTTGCAAGTATTTCTACTAGCTTTACTGCGTCCCTTACCTTGCAGCAGTTCTAAGTGTTCAAACTATACAACTGATGCTCCTTTTGCTTGTTTCCTCCTTTTCCCACTCCTGCTCTTTTTTCTTAAGTATTAATAAAGTGATAGGAAACAGCTCATAAGATGATCTTCTATGTGGAGACCAAGGTCGGTAATGACCATGTAAAGTGAGTTCAGTAGTTGTGGCTAGGATGGGGGCGAGGGACAAGTACAGGAAATAGCACAAAATACTTCATGGTAAAGGCACATAACAGGTCCAGGAGAAACTAAATTCTGTGAACAGCTTCATCCCAGCAGTGTTAGTCTGTCTCTGGCAAAAAAAACCCAAGCTCAACCTTTGCTGAGTGTGGTTAAATAACTTGCACTTATTCTAAAATGAAAGTGCATCAGTAATAGCAATTTAATTGGTGTTTACTGGGGCAGCTGTAAGGTGGGAGAGTTCCAGCATGCCTGACATGTCTTCCACATCAATTCACGGGACCTGTGAAAGCTCAGGGCTTCAGCAGTGAATGTAGAAGCAGCTTGCTGCAGCTTATGGTAGCGCAAGTACTATAGATACCTCGAGCACATTACTGCCTGAAGACACTGCTGCTGTTTGTAACCTAAGGAGATGCTGGCATCTGCAGAGTCAGGAGAAGAGAGGGATAAGGAAGGGGCATAGAGAGCAGGAGGTGAAAGACACTGGGCTAGGGTTATAGGCCTGTGTGATGTTTGGACTGGAGGAAAGGGACAAAATGTTGAGGCTGTGATTGGAGATGGTGAGATGTGCCATTGGGGAAAGAAAGAGGCTGAAGCTCAAGCTTGAGTATGAGGTATGGGCAGACAGACTCAGCTAAATAAAATAGTAATAGTGGTGTAACAGAAGAGGCTTCTATCTAAGACCAATCCTTTTTCCACATCTGTCATCCTTATTTCTGAACAACAATGGAAATAAACATCCTGACAGCTCTGCTTTATTTGCAACCATTTGTAGGCTTACCAAAATTTTGGAGTTGTCTTTTGCACATTGCTATAAATTAGATTTAAATCTGCTGGAGTCAGTGTTATACTGCACCCTCTAGAAGCAGATGTCAATACATGTCAGTGAACAGATTTCGTGTTAGCATGTAGGTATGCAGCTTTGTTGGTGGTATGTGTGGTAGGATATTCAGAAAAGCTTAGTGATGTGGAAACTCTCAGTAGTTGAGCCTTCAATTTTGACTTGGTTAGTAGTTGTGATTTGAAGAATTAATGAAGAAAATTTTTTAAAAATCCTTGACTTAAAAGAAATAGTGTCTGGTAAACCACCTTTGAGACATGCAATGGTTGAGGCTTATGTATTATCAGTTGCTTTTTCAAAGCCCAGACTCCTAATTTCTAAATTCACAGGATACTGAATAAACGAAATGCCTAACAAAGAAGAAAATGTCTGTCAGAAATACTGCAGCTTCCCACTGTAGGAGGATGTTTCAAATGTGAAACTTCTTTCACACAGAATGTTTGAAGGAGTAGCTTGAAAAAAGGGGGAGGGGAAGTTGAGGTAACGTTGCTGTCTATTTTGGATATATTCCAGCCTTTCAGTTCTTGGTCTGATGTTTTCTGTGGGTGAGATCCTGCAATATCTGAGAACGATGGTGGAAGGCTGGATGTATATCCATTTATATGCATCTAAGGATTTAGTCATAAGCAACATATAGCTATGTGAAATGTATTGTGGGGAAAGGTAATGTGGTACAACCTTTCTCATGACAAAATTGTTTCAATAAAAAATTAAAATGTTTAGTTGAATCTTGCTGGTGATCATGATCTCTGCACCTCTCTCCATGAACTCTAGAATTCTTTAATCTTTTGCATTTACTGCAGTCACACCTACTTCAAAGCATTGCTGCAGGCACTGGAAAGGATCCTGGCACTCGGTGGGAATAGGGTGGGGATGTGAAATGCTGTCATCACTTGGAAACTGCAGTCTTTTCTGAAGTGCCAGTGTGATAGAGCTTTACAAAAGGGCAGCAGCATTATGCAACTACTTTGGTAATGTAGGGAAGTGTGTCTTTATTGGCTGTAGTTTTGAAAATGTTTTTAACAACCCAACTCTATACTGAGAAGCACCTGACAAAATCAGGGATAGATGACTGTAGTGTGGTAATGGTAGTGGGACATCTGTACAGATAAATACTGTTCAGTCTTGTGGTTTTAAGACCAGCTGTAAGATGACAAACCCTGGACACAATCCAGACATTGATGTATGGGGTTGATGGTACAAGATCATAGCAGAGGATCTTGGGGAAGAGCTGGAGAAGATGGTGTGAAAGTGTTAATTTGAAAAGGGAAGGTTGTGTTAGTATTAATGAAGTAGGTAGTTTGAATTTCAGCTGTTATCATGCGATCTTTTAAGAACTAAAACTCCTCTCACTTTAGGAGGTGAGTTAACTTAGGGTGATAGAAGCTGAGGGTGATGCCTTACAAGATGCCAGTGCATCTGTAGGAACAGTATGTCTGACCTGCTGCTGTGAAAGTGATCAAATTTGTAGTAAGAATACTTGTCCTCTTTCATGACTGGTATGAGCTTTTTTGTGTAATTGTATAAATACAATTCAGAGATACCTCGGGTACATATTGGTTCCTATTTGAGGGAAAAGGTTCAGTCATAAAAGTCTCAATCATTAATGGTATCTACTTACAGAGTTGTGCTTTAGAGTATACAGCTGCTGCTTTGACTTGCCAAACTTCAAGATACTGTTTCTTGTTGGAGAAATGTCACTGAAGAAACTGTAAGGTCTTTATTGTGCTTAGATTGTGAGGTTTTTTAAAGGCCACATTAAGAGCATTCTACAGGTAAGTTTGAAAATAATTAGGCACTACAAAGCATTTCAAGCTGCTACTGTTGTAAAGAATTACAGTTCCTTGAGTATAAAATGTGACTCAACTGCTCCTAAAAAGTAAAATCAAGTGCATCATAGTTGTTTGCTGTGCAGTGAACTTAAGTTATGAATTCATGTGCTGATTGGAACATAAAGCAATTTCCAAGGTGCTTCTAAGCTGGGAGACATCTAAGTTATTTTTTATAGTCAATGAGTTTTCAAATAACGTGTACAACCAATCTCTCATAGTAAATGCTGTCTCGGTTGGAAAAATGCCTTTTGTGGATATAAGGTATACATAAAAATAATGCTTAGATTTGTAAATCTTGCTGTATTATTGCAACATCTTTTTAAGCTCTTAATGTGAGTGCTACATGTCCATGCTCCCAATTAACACACACCGTAATGTCAGAGGAAGAAGAGCAATTTCCAAGCTAGAGCCAGGAGTAATACTGGTCATAGAGTTGAAGTGTGGGGTTTTCTTGTTTGGGTGTTTTTTCTCATTAGAATAGGCCATTCTATAATCGCAAAAATAACATATAAATTTACCTCCAATCTTTAATTGCTGTTGGAAAGAAAGGAACTAGACTGAACTTTGATCTGTACTTAATAAACTTGATCTTAGTTTACACTTCCTTCTGGTATGAAAGATCAAAGGACACTTAAAGCTGAGACCTTCTTGGATTTTGCATGTTTAATGTGATGTTACTTGGTTTTGGTGTTGGAGACAGTGCTTTTTCCTCAAGGCAATAAGCACAGAATATGTAGCTATTATTGAGCCACTCTGTGTTAATGTTGTAGGTGCTCAGGAAGAATCTTTTGGTATCATATGACTTCTCTTTGCCCAGTTATTTGGCAAAGATCAAACAGACCAAACAAACATAATCAAAAAAACCCCTTATGTGTCTCCTGGTGCTTTAATAAAGTACATAAAGTTCCTCTACGGAGACTGTAAAATCCATAGACAATCTATGGTAATATCAGTCAAAAAATAGCATATTCTTTACCTAGAAAAAAAAATCATGATACTTGGCCAATGCTGGCATAAATTAATTTATGTATATTACTAGGCATGACACTATTCTCAAGGAACATGTGTTCCTTCTAATTAATCTTGAATAGGACACAACCTCTTACCTGCCCAGGCAAGAACATATTAAGAATCATTGTACATCTGTATAATGTGAGATCAGGCTGTCATATTCATTCCAACTTTCTAGCTTTCCGCATAGATGCATTTTACAAGTATTGTAATTGCAATATTAGTGTTGAGTTTTTAATTGCATGATTAAAATATGATTTTATCAGTGCACTTATTTTCACATTCTGCTACTTAACCATATGCAACATAAGCAAGTTTGTTACTTGATTGTATGAATTGTGGAATCAATAAGTGAAAGATTCTATAGGCAGCAATAAGGATATGGGGGAAACAGTGCATATAAAGATTAAATTGAGCTCCTTGATATATATACACCATTCTCTAGTTCTTAACTTTGCTGGATGTATGCACATCATTTAAGATTATTTTAGATATGTATACCCATAATTAGGATTAGTTCTAAAATTACATTTCTCTTAAGTTTTCTGGAGGTTTTATTTTATCCAGAATGGCATAAGGTAAAACCAACTTGCTCTGGATGGCTGGCATATTAGATAACTAGATGAAAAAGTTACAAATACAGTTTTACCACCTGGTCATCTTTATTTTTCCTTTTATCTTTTAATTTCCCGGAACACGTATTTTGATAAGAAATGCTTGCATGCTTTCCCCAAAGCTGCAAAAGCTAATCTTATTGGACTGCAAGGAGACTATTGGAAGAATCTAAAAAATATCAGGGTTCTAGGTTTTGATAGTCTATGCGGATCAACAAAATATAGTCTGTGGTGGACTGATTCTGCAAGTTCAGCAATCCTAAACTAGGCTAATGTTTGGCTTTGAGACCATATGGGAATCCTGGGTACTCTAGGCACAAACCAAGAGGTCAGGATCAAACTCTTGGCAAATGTTAGACCACAGATGCTGAATAAGTGGAAAGACTTAATTTGGTTCCGTTGCTGCTGCTGAGCTGACAGATGGGAGTAAAAACCCATGAACGGCCCTTCCCCTCAGTGAAAGTTTTCTGCTGATCTATGAATGAGTGGTCACACCCGGAGAGCAGCGCTGCCCCTTTTTGGGCTAATACCATGCGTTATCCATGAGAGTAAAAAAGGTTTGAGGAAAGCCAAGAAATTCGTTTGTGTTTCTCTCTTGAGACAACATAGGGTGGATACTACCAGGAGACAGTTAAAAGGGAAGTGTGGACCCTATGGCAGTTTGGTTTTGCTGTAAATCCATAGTAGGAACACGAAAGAGAGAAATAAACTACCCCTCCACGACTGCTGGGAGCCAAATTTTCTGTGTCTGACTATCTTAGCATTATGAACAGATACTACCTTCATGTCTGGCATTCCTAATTATTTTTTGTAGCTAATTTTTCCTGTCTTTATAATTTTATTTTATGATTTTTTTATCTGATAAAGTGCATTTTTGACTTTGTTAATAGTGTGGCTCTTCTATAATTCACTGTTTAATGGCACTGTGTGCAGACTTACCAGGTGATTAGTACCAAGAAAAGCAAATGGTTTTCAAATATTTTCCTATAGTTGAGTGGTATGTCTCCTTTCCTGATACTTTGACCTCAAGATTTTTTTCAGAAGGTCTGGAAGGCAAAGATTAAATTTCACTAAGATCTAATCAAATTTTCATAAAGTTAAGCCAGAAAATGAGGTTACTTCCCTGTCTCCTTTCTTGACAGGTTTGCACTTTTTCTTTTCAATTGCATCTCTTGACTTTCTTGCTCTGGTGATCACACACTAGTAGTCACAACAGGCAGTCTCCCCTTCAAGAGAGGAAAGCTGCACAGATCTACCTAAGGAGCTCAGTGCAATGTCAGAGTTGCTTCTGTTCTCCTGAAATTTTGTAACATTTTTCCATATCTAAATGGGAGCAGGGCATGGGAGTTCTTGGTTGCTACTGATGATTTTTTTCCCCTGTATAACTACGGTGATGCCCTATAAATGTGTCTAAAGAAATCCAGTTAGGTAGCAGAAAGGGGAGGCTAACCGAAGACCTACATAATGTTCATTGACTGATTATAGGTAGAGGGTTTTCCAGATCTTTGTAGCATGCAACTCAGATCAGCTTCTCTTGGTTCAGCACTACTTTTTGGATTGTAGTTGCCCTTTTGCTTTATGGAAAAGTAAATCAATGGAGTTTACACTGTCACCAAGTCCACAAGTATGCTACTAAAGGCAGAATCATAAAGAGAAGAGTTAAAAGATATATTTTGTAATGCTTGGGCCAAAAGCCCACCTGTATACTATTGGCTAGTGTTCAGTACTGAATTATTTGACTCCTCAGGTATGAAGGCTAAACTTTGTTTACAGGTTGTACCCACTAACAGCCAAGAAATGGCCTTCTAGGGATGCATCCTCACATCTGTTCACTCATATGACAAGTGTGTCACCCCGAGGGTTACTTGTGATAGCTCTGTAGTGCACCACACCAAGAGGGCAGAACAACGGGGTAAGGCAGAAGACCCTCTGTGATATGGTATCCGGTGTGCTGTTAACGTCTACTCTGCTCTTTCAGCTGAGTGCATCTGTGGGAGCAGCTTGTGCTATTAACTGACCTGCATCTTAATGTATGTTTCCATCCCCATCCTTCAAATACTGTAGAATTAAAATTATGCTCAAACCAGCCCAGTAAACTTGGCAGATTCTGTCTTTATTCATCAAGGCAGATCTAATGTTCCCTGACAAATTGTTCAAAGAAACTGTCTTGTAAAATACAGTATCTGCCAGTTTCTTAGTACCAAACTATATTCCTATTAAAGCATAGAGTTAATGATTCAATAGAAAACATAATGCCTGGTGCAGAGTGAATCTGAAATCATTTAGCATACTTGATTGTTAACTGAGCTAACTATCCTGTGAGTGCATCGGCTGCCATCTGTCCATTTACTGACAGCCTTTGGGGGGGGGGAGGAATCTTGAGAGCTGGCAGTGGTCCAGTTTGCCGCAGGTCTGCTTTCTAGTGTTTTTGTAACAGATGTTGTGCCACATGCCCAAAGCTGCTGCTTGTATGCTGCTGTGTGTTCAGATTTTTAATCTTGGGAGTGCTTGACTGACTGTCTTTTGACACAAGATTTGCATTTACCTTAGCAGCCTGTTATCGGGCATCTTTGCTATAATGATAATCTGAGAAAAGAGCTAGAGCCAAAACATCTAGGCTTCTGTCACAGGTTTTCTGATGACTTCAGTAGATATTGGATTGGACTGACTTGTTAATATTTTTCATGTTTTCCTTTGAATTCTGTGTATTTTCAAGTACAGCATTTATAAAACACTTCATACAGAGTTAGGGAGCCCTCAAGTTTGCATTGTGCTCTTAAGGAATTCAGTGGTCCCTGATTTATCTAGGATGTTCCAAAAGTGTGTGTGTATTTATATAGACAGACAGCCTGACTGTTATGCCCAGACAAACTAAGATTGTACTGAATTCTTCCTCTGTTATCTTCCATATATAATTCCACCTTAAGGCAGTTGATCCTGAATGAATATAAGTCAGCCAAGGTGAGTTGAAGCTCGAGAAACTGCTGTGTTCTTCAATTCCATGAGTAAAATGCCTTGTTCTTCCTATGAAGCCTGGCTGTTGTCAGCAGAGTAGCAGGAGGGAATTATCATCTTCCTGCAGCAACCCCTGCTGCTGCTGATAGGAAAGATTTCTTCTCTCCTTCCTTGCTTTTCATTAACAAAAAGCAAAAGGGGAAAAAAGTCAATTAAACAATGCACCATGCAACATCATGTATCTGTATGCTTTCTACACTACATTGGTTTCATGTGAAATGCTATAAGAAACTGATAACATGGTTATCCACAGGATCTGTTTTTTTCTATCCTAGTTTTTATTTCCACTTGATCACTTCGTAGTGGACTGCCTGTATGATTTCTTGGAGGATGAAAAATGGCTTGACTGTGTCTGTTCAGCTGTAAAAGCAGCTGCCCACTGATTTGCTGCTGACTGTGTGTATAAATAAAGTATAGTACAAGAGGTGACCTATTTTATGTATTAGGCATGGGAAAACTCTCTGATCTCAGTAATTCACTTATCACCTTTCAATGGAAAAAAAGTAGGTGGTTTATTCAGCATGTGGCTTAACTTGCCTTTGTACAATCTGAGCTTCTTTGAGCATAAAAATACTTGGTTCATAGTCTCTGCTTTTTAAATACTAAGGTGTACAAAATACAAATGTGACTACAAGATTGCTTGATTGGTCTCTACTGTTCAGTCTGTTGAATGCCATTTGCCTGTGTGGCAGTTTAACCCAATACAGCCTGCCAGGGAAATGTGTATCATGTGCAGGGAATACTGCTGCAGGGCTACAGAAGTGATACATTTAGAATACCCTGAATTTTAGGAATGGCCTTCATAATATCTCTAACTAGCCTATTGACTAGGTAGTTAGTCGCAATCTAGGATCTCAGGCTGAGAAATGCTACTAGTTGTTGTGTATGCAGACATCTGTTACTCAGCAACAAATGTCACTCTTTCCAGATGAGTTATTAGGAAATGTTAAAGTTTAATGCCTATGAAATGACCTGGAAGGCTGCAAATGCCTTAGCATATGGAAAAAAATTCAGAATAATAGAGATGAACATTCCAGAGTATTTATGATGATTAAAAAAGACTGCTGCCATGTAAAAACAAAGAATTCAATTTACTGTTTCAGTAATGCATGCTTTACAAATGTGCATGCTATGGTTTACAGAGGCATTTAGATGAACAAGACAACAAATGTTTTCTCTCATGAAGTAATATAAGAGGCAATGCATTTGTCTACACATTGTTGAAAACGTGTAGTTCCTTTCTTAAAGATGAGAAGTAATCTTACTAAAGCAGAACAAGAAACGGTTACAGTTTCAAAATACTATAGAGTGGACAAAAAAACTTAAGTCAGGTGAAGATATGGCACATATCTATATTGTCTGATAAAATACTGCATCATTCTGTAACCAGTAGCATAAGAGCAGAGTTAGAACAGTTTGTAGCTACCACAAGCATTTTATTTTTCATACTATCCATAGTTCAAGTTGTATAAAAGCAAATGTCTGCAGTATTTGTCTAAAATACAGACACCAAATTCTATAATAGTTACATCAGGACAGTTTCTCTGGGTCTTACCTTTTTAATCCAGAGACAGATGTTGACAGTTCTGGTGCATAACTGCTTGTGCCACTGCTCCAGGATGCAGCACAACTCTCTGCGTGCTGGGTATGCATTGGTATAGATACTGAGCTAATCCGATTTAATTGTGGTAGAAATAGTTTGGAAGACAGGAAATAAAATCAAAGAATTAAAAAGTTCATTTATACATAAGGCAACACAGAAGCCTTACTTGTATCTCCTGTCTATCCTTCTAATCCTAAAGTCAGGCGCTCTCCCTCTCCCTCGCCTTTTCTCCATTGCTTAGCAACACTCATGGGTGAACTTACTTGAAGCAGAGCTTTGTTCCCAGATGTGATTTCTGTGATATTTGCAGGCTCAACAGTTCTGGGATGTAAAAATCAACCCCCTTACTCCCCACCACCATTAGCCTACTTTGTTAAATAGTCTCTCTCCTCCTGCACCCCAGGCATGTTTCAGGTTTTGTGTCTACTGTTTTGATCTATACAAAGAGTGATGTGGAAGGAGGGGGAGGTTCAAATAAAGCCTTAATTATGGGGGACACTTGCACAATGTGTGCAACAAAGCTGCATGTTGGGCATAGAATTGTGGTATAAATGCAGAACAGGTCAAGACAAGAACTGTTATTTCTTTCTACTCAATATGATTTTTTTTGAAGCTGAGATTGAGTAAATGGTATTTTTCATGCCAACAGTTCCATGCTGAATTGGTATGACCAACTGCCTATTACAATGCAGCCTTGAATAATCATTTTGAGTAGGGAGAAGCTACAGTAGCTAATTGCTTCCTACATTATTTTCTCTAATTTGGGTAACAGTGACATATCAGTACTTCCTAGAAATGTTCAGTTTGCCAGGCTAATCTCTATCTGTATTCAGTCCTATTTCTGGAGGGTGATCTGGTTTATCCTTCCTGTTTCCTCTTGCTTCCCCTGCTGCTATTCTGCAGTTAGCTTTCAGTTCTGGGTGGGTTGTGTGTGTGTTTTCTTCTGCAAACCAGAAGATGTTAATGCAGTCCCTTTGATCTTGGAGGCAAGCTAGAACACTCACAAAAGAGACTTCTGCTGAAATGCCAACATTTTTTTTTGAAGTCTCTCTCAATTTATGTGCGGAACAGTATGTTTATAGGGAAGATCTATGTAAAAACTGGTAGTAAGTCTGAGAGTTGTATTGCTGCAGCAGTGCCATAACACCATGTTACTGAAGTTCCATTGAAAATTTCTTGTGTTTGGAAATGGAAGTCTTGCAAGTCATGGCCAAGCCTCGGAGATGTTGCCAGGCAGAATGATCTAACTAAAAGACTTTAGTATTTAGGCCTCTATCATGGATTTTGCGGCTGAAACTTGGGGAATTACCTACCTTTTGAAATCAGAAATTTTGGGGGTAGCCTGTTGCTCAATGGATAAGGTAGGCATTCACATGCTCCCCTCAGCTCAAAATCAACAAGTAAATGTGGCACCTTAGGAAAAAAGCAGAGCGTATAAATTGCTAAATTGAATCTCTGATATGTTTTCTAGGACAGTCACAAAGTAGATTCTGGGAAAAGGCTGCAACTTTTTTCTGTGCTATTTTAGAGATTTATAATTTGTCAAACCTAAATTCTACTTGTGTGTTTCAGACTGGATAGAAAGCAAACAAAATTCTGAGTTACTGCATTCTCACAGTGGGCCTTGTGTCATGGAGCTTTGCTATGGAATACTGTCCTAAGAGATTATATTACTGAAGGCCTGTGTAGCCCTACGTTAAGTTGTTATAGGGGAATGCCTGAAAGCTTTTATGACAGGAGCACTGAAGAACTTTTGCAATCCCTTATTCCATCTCTTGTATGCTAGCTAATGCGTTTCTTCTGCTGGGCCTTTTTTCCACCAAGCGTGCTATTCATTACTCCAGTGTTTATTAAGAGGAAAAGAAAACTGGGACTGAAAAGGTATTTATTTCTCTTAGAAAAGTAAATAACTTCTTCTGTATCATTGATAAAATACATTTTTGATTTGCACTTACTATTTTAATGTGTGCTTCCCTTAGGGCAGCTCTCTATCACATTTCTTATCGTAAGGCAAAGTAACCCTCCAAATCACACACATCACCATCCCCGAAACCCACAGGTTGAGGGGTGTATCTTCAAACAGCATAATAATTTTCAGAGAATTTGAGGGGTGCAGCAATCCTCTAATGTCCTATGTTATTCCTCTCTTTCTTTAGCTTCACTACCAATCGCAGATTAAGTTTAGGAATCGAAGCTATAAGTTGTGTCCTGGTTGAAACTTTCTCTGGATTTACTCTATTCAACAATTTCTTGGTGGAATATTTGATGAATGTGATTATTACTAGTGTGAAATGTTTTAGTTCCTCAGAACAGTGCGGAGAGGCACACAGTCCCTCTACTGTATTGTATATTGAGAAGTTTGTGCACTACAGGACTGAGTTTGTCTACCCTTGTTATCTTGGAGTATGCAATTAGAAGTCAAATAGAAGCTAAAGATGATAGTCTCTGACTCTGAAGAAAAAACAAGCATCTTTTTAGTTTAATTCTACCACTTGTCCCTGTCACTGTACGTGCAGTCAGACAGCAGAATCTCTGAATCGTTTTATCCTCTCATCCTGTTAACTCTTGAAAAAGCAGCTTTCACTTAATTAAAGACTGAGGATAGTGCTTGCTGCAGTGTACTGTTGCCTGACTTTGGTATAAACAGCAATGGATAAATAAAAGCATTGCTCTTCCTATCTTCTGGTAGAGGTGGCTTTCTTTTCAAAGGGAGGTGTTAAACAGTGTTTGGACTGCATTGTCCTCTAAGTTACCTGAAGGCTTTAGGAGTTGCAATGTTGGTATCTGAAATCTCATAAAGCCAAAGGGAATTATTAATTGCTTGGTTAGTTACAGCTGCTGATGCTTTGAAAGTGAAAAATCCCTATTACTGTTACTTTTATCTTTTATATTCCTTAGATACTATTCTATTTTTTTGACATAATACATTAGGAATTGTACTGTTGGGCTGATCTGAATGCAGTGAGTCATTTTTGCGTATATCTATCCAACAATCATCACTTGCTTAAAAGCAAAAAAAAGGTTTTTCTTTGTAATATAGCAGTGTGGCTAAATATTCAATTGAAACGTGCTGCAGCTTAGTCTTACTGTCTCTCTAACCTCTTGAAACTACCTGAACTATTGATCACTGTGAGATTCAGTCATGGTTTTGCTGGATGGTGTGCAAGGATGGAACAAGTTCTCTTAGAATAGCCCAGCGTAACACTGGGATTTCACAAGATGCCTTATACTGTTAGGTAGGATTAGGCACCATGGTGGTGATGAGGACAAAAATAACCCACTTGTCTTGTGCTTTTCATGTTCAAAACTCTTTAAAGACAATATCTAATGAATCTGTACTACAGCCAGAGTAAATATTCCAAGTGGTTCTCTAGCTCAGTTGCTGTCATTATCAGTGCTTTACAGGTGATGGGGTATTCTGCCTTTACTATTTAAATTCCTGCTGCATTTTGAAATCCTGCTGACTTTGCAATTCTGGCAGAAACCCTGAGAAGGGCTGCTTTTATTCAGAATGAAATTAAATGCTTGGGTTTAAACATCTGTACAACAAGGTGTGGAAAACCAAGGCTAGAAAAGTAAAGAAAGTTGAGTCCTGTTTTCTGAGTGTCCTGGAGGACTGCATTGGAATATCACTTTTGTCTTCTCTATTAAGGGTCTGGATTAAGCAGACGATAGCTGTGAACCAAGATTACACATCTCTTTTTGTGGGAAGATCCTAAACATCTAGGTTGTAAACTATGCTTGTTCTACCAGCTGTTTCCAAAACCTCTCTTTCCATTTCAGAATGCTATTGCTGCTATCAGCATTTGAGACAGGTCCCCCTCACCCATTTGTTTTCTTTCTCGCAAAAACATTCTGTGAATTTGCAAATTGGTTGGGGGAAATCAAATACATGGGTTTCTTTTGGTTATTTTTCCTTCAGAGTAGGCACTTTGCATCTGGAACTTTTTTGTTGCTGGGTTCTAGCACATGGTGCTGTCATGTTGTTAACTTTCCAACTCTCACACCCTTGTGACTCAGTATTTTTCATATCTTGTCTTTATCTCTGTTCTTGGACTTTGTGGGAGAAAATGTACAATGTTGTGTGCCGCTGAAGATGGGGCGGTGGTGAACGATGATGGACACGACTTGGGCTGAGCACAGACTCAAGTTGCTCTGATATAAATGGTGTGTAGTAACTGTGCCTTTGTGCTGTATGACATGTAAGTGAAATATGTTGCTTGGTTTTGCAGGCAGTTCTAGACAAAAGGTAGGCAATAACACTGATCTCTTCTTGTTCCTGTGTGTTTAAAATTGAAGAACCAGTAAGTGTGATATGTGAAAACCTTCAGTAAGTTGCTTCTGTTAACTGAAATGTAGCATTTCAAAACTTTTTAACCCTTCTATAATGGAGCTTTTTCACGCTGTTCAAATAACCCTGCTAGGTGGCTGTGACACTTCCATCCAAACTGTTACCTTTTGTGCAGAGCTCTGAGTAGCTTGGAATGGCATGCTGGGAGTAGTGCTGAAGCCCTCCTCTGGCTTGTCCAGCAGGCGCATCTTCCCATGAATGGGCCAAGAAGGTAGGATGCCGAGAGCCAAATCTTGGTAGGATTTCACCCTGATAGTGTTATAAAGGTATTGAAAAATCTTTGTTACTGTATGAACTTCTTAACTGGTACAGATAAATTCTGCTTCTCTGTGTGTGCATTCCACTCATACTTGTGTTTGATTTAACCCACTCCTTGTAGTTCTAAGGAAGAGGGTAGAGACAAGTGACTTAACCCCCTTGATGATTCCTGCTCCAATCCTGCAAGTTCTTAGGCATTTGCCAAACTGCATTTCCAAACAGCTGTATTCATCCTATTCTGTGAACTAGCTTTTTGTAGGTAAAATCTTTTAAAAATTGGGGCTTGGGATGATTTTGTTCCGTTGCAATAGTTGGTTTTGTCAGGTTTCAGTGGGAGCAGGAGTGAACCTTAAACAGGTAAGATTTTTTCTAACATAGCTACTTTAATAAGGGCATATTGTCTCATCAATTTTTAAGCTAAACTCCCTATAGAAATCAAAGAAGAGTTCTACTGAAAAAATCAATTGTGCAGTATGACCCATAGGTACTGCATGTCTTACAAGATTGAACTGCTTTCTTTGTAATTTGCCCTCTTCCCCTCCTCCCCCCTTTTTTTATTAAAACAAAGCAAAGCATGTGCAATCTTTTTGGAGCGTGTACTTAGGCATGCCATCTGATGGCTGAAACTGCCTCATTTCCTTTGGCTGTAGAGGATAAGTTAGCTCCACATGAAGCTTTACCTCCTGCAGCCTCCAGAATAGTATGTGAAATATTTACCATTTTAATTGTGTGAGGCTTCATTGAGAACCTTATTTTCCTTGCTACGTGTCATTTAGATAGGCAGAGCTGAACTATTGCTGAAAATGGGAGCCCTGACAGACAGGGAGTATGGCACTTGTTTAACAAAGAACAGCATGCAAGCTTCACGTACCATAATGCTTAAGGCTATATAATTCCATTTTCTTCTGTAGATTTTGTTTCACTGCTTTAGTGTCTGCAACACACAAGCTCTTAGTATTCAAGGGGGAAAAAATTCAAAGCCTGCCTAATGTGATGCCTTGCTCAGAATAATTTAAGTTTTGCATAATAGATGTTTACATTTTTTAACCTAAATGTGATACATAAAGAATACAGAACTAGTTAAAACAAACAGCAACAACCAAAAAAAAATCAGAAAGCCCCAACCCATGAAACAAACATCTCAGGTTTCATGTTTCTGGTTCATATAAGAAAACATGTATGTCTTTAGGTATTCCTGTTCTTTTCAAGAGGAAAATCCACCTTTCCACACACAACCTAGTTATTAGTTCAATAGATGGTGTTTTTCATGACACAGAAAAAAGAAACGCATCCTCCGGGCAAAATCATTAATTTTTTGCTTAATCACCACATTGGGAAACTTTTACTTTTTCACATGGGTAAAGAACAGCTTTTCATGGCAAATTTGTTTCTTATGCTCCCCCTGGCCTTTAGTAGTGAAAGAAACATCTGATAGGAAAAGAAGATATTTAATGTTCGTGTAAATTAAATTTTTCATTGCTCCAGCTTAATAGCTTAAATGGGTTGTCTCGAGCATTCACCTATATGAGAAACTGCAATAGCTGAATTACAAGAAAATATGGATTCAGTGGGTTTTTTACCTTGCAGCTTATTTTCCCACCTGTCCAATCCTGTGATGAATCCCTCCATCTATGTCATTCTTTGCAGGAACTATAGCATACTACAATGTGTTTTAGGTAAATTCAATTATGTTGAATGTGAATTAATACCTGCCTTCTCTACCTGAAAACCCAAATGTTTCTGTAACTTCTCTTTGCTTTTTGTCTGGGTCATATATTGCAATTTCCAACTTCAGCAGTGACTAGAAGCAGAAATACCAAAATAATATTACTTCTAATATTTCTCAGCCTGGATGGAAAGCAAAGAGTGGGGTTTGAGGGACTTTGTCAGATGCTATTTCTATGTTCACACCGGTTTTTCTGATTCCTGTATTTTTGTATAAAGTTCAAATAAGACCCTTTGTGAATTGAACCTGAAGCTCGTCTGAGATTCAGCCATCATCACTAATTCTTTCTCACACTTTGACATGCTTATAATTCATTTTGTATCATGTATGCTTTATAAGTGTAAGCCTCTTAACTCATTCTGACTAGGCAGAAGCTATAGGGTCAAAATAAACTTTACCTATGTTCCAGCAAGAGTAATGATGCAGCATTTATTAATGAAGCTGCCAGTCCCTATCCATCACTAATAAGATTTTTTTCAGTGGTTACCTGTGCATAGCAGATCCCTTTATTTTGAAAGGAACAGGGAAAAGTTCACAGCCTGGTTTTTACATGGTATGGGAATGTATAGAGAGCACCGAGAAATGCTTCACCATTCCCTGAAAAAGAAACATCTTGAGTGCAGTCCATGCATGAAAAGCCATGTCAACACAGGCCAAACATAACAGAACACTATTACTATGAATAGTTGAGTAGTCTAGAACAACTGCTACCTATCAGTGCACACTTTCACTTGCCTTCCCCTTGAACTGGAGACAGCTTCCACAAATACTACCACATCTGTTTGTGTTGAAGGAATTAATCACTAAAGCTGTGGGCATGGAGCAGAGGCTGAGGATGCTGAGCTTTCTGTATGTGTTCCCTCCTTTTTTGCCTGAGGATGTGCCCAGGAGGTCAAGACATGCTGCCTGGGAAGTTTCTATTGTTCCAGAACTGGAGAAGATGCCTGAAGAACCCACGTAGGACTTACTCATAAGAAAGCAGAGGGCAGTTTGGGGGAGCATCTGAAGCACTAAAAGTACTTAAACTGGTTTGAATAAATTTAGACAGAAAAAAGGTTTCTTTTAAGTCTTTGTGGGGTACGTGCTTGTTTCGGATTGGTGTCTACTTCACAACTCTGCCCAAGTAAGATCCATGAACTGGGACTCCTAGCTCGGCTCCTCTGGGGGATATTTTGCGCTATATAATGAGATTTTTGAGCTGTACTTGCAGTAATTATGATGACATTTTAATGCAACAAGTAATTTAACCAATACAAGAGGAAATAGGTTGTTGAGCAGGGAGAGACTTCGTGTGCATCTCTAATCTTGTAACCAAACATAACCAGCATGTCTGAGGGACTCATGATGAAGATCAAGCTGCCAATTACCCTTAGAGTATTCAAGAGTTTCTCTTGTATTAATTTCTCAGTGATGACTCCTACCCACCCCCATCTTTAGAATCACATTTCTCTTAATCAAAAAGCCCGAATCCCTTTGTGAGTTTGCAGTAATATGACTATGGGGGCTGTCACACAATACACCAGGTGCTTATTCCTGGAGTAAGTTTAGGGGAAATTCTTCAAATTACCACTTAGTATTAGTCATTCCTAATATGCTAGGCTTTATGCTGTGGCTACAGTATTAACAGAAAAATAAATCAAAGGTGAAATAGTGTTACTTTGAAATGGGAACTAAGTGCAGATTTGAATTGTTATTCTGTGGAGGGGGAGAAAATAAATTAATCTGGAGCTTCACACTGTGATCACTGGTGGTTCAGTAACTTATTTTTATCCTGCTCAGTGTCTGTGTTTTGGCCTTGGCCTTGCAAATTTTTCTGGGATTACTGATATCTTTGTTAAGCTCCACCACCATGAAACTCTGTGTGTGTGTGTATATATATATATAGGTACTTTGGGGTGATATTTAAATACTTTGTTTGATAAAAATATTTTTATCTAAGTTGAGGAAAAAAAAGTAGTCCAAGCTGACTGATCTGATCCAGTTAGCAATATCTGAGAAGCACCTGAATCTATACCAACACCTTGGAAACAGTAAGCTCTGTTTGAACTACTGAAGAGGCAAAATGTGTTAGTCAACGGGGGCTGAAGGACTTGGGACTCCTGAAAACTGGGCAGGTCCTTTTTATGTCTGTTTTGTACTTAAGTGATGATCCATAGGTGCTTAAGTTTAAAAAGCATCAGTTGAACTTCTTCACCCAGTGAACTGCATGAAAATGTCACAAAAAGCAAAGGAAATGGGAAGCAGTGATTCTGTGAATATTGGTGTTACTAATAAAACAAATAAGTTGAAGTAACTTATAAGTAAGAAAGCAGTACTGAGAAACATGTTAAGAATAATATTTGGGCAACATTAGGGTAGAATTTCTTTGGAAGTATATCAGGCTAGTAAAGCATTGATTATAAAACTGGAGGGAATACAGTGTTTTATAGGAAGCTACCTTGCTTGTTGGGAGGACAAGGAAGGAGGAAGAACAAGAGAGAAGTGAGACAAAAAATAAAATCTGTGCACTTGAAAGAAATTAATCTGAAGAGTTTTAATACTTCTTTCTAAAATATCCTTAAAATCTTGTGTTCTCTTACTGCTTAGTGTATTTTTCTTGCGTTGTCTGAAATGGTATCTTTGAATACTATGGCAGTTCTGTATACAGGAGCCAGCTAGCTTATGAGATTTCCAGAATGACTGGAAGTGATCTTCCAGGGGTAATATAAATAGCCATGTTATACGAGGTGCTGTTATCAGCTAACACGGGTGACTTGGTTCACACTGTGTGCAGGAATGAACCGTAGTTCCTTGGGTTGCCAGAACCTATCAGAGTGTAAACTGCAGAGTTAGTATCAAGAGCTGTACAGCATCCCTACCTTCCAGTGATGAGAGGATTTGATTTGTGATTGACATGAGTTGCAACAGTGATAACTGTAACAGGAGCTCAGAAGAGTTTATGCATATGTGTATATGCTTCAAACATGCAAATCAAAGAATAATTACTGTAATACTTTGGAAACAGAAGAGAGCGCTCCATATAACACATTAATGCACGTTTCAGCAAGATGTGTAAAACATCTGCAATTATGAATGAATGGACTCGTTATTCTACCATGTGCTCACTGTGCTGAAAAGAAAGTAAAAATAAATCTTCGAGACACTTCTATCATTTCCTTTTTCATCAAGAATTTACATCTGGATTCCTCATGGAGTCTTTCAGAAAACCCAGCAATGTAAAATGATCTGCCTGACTAACACAACTATTACATTACACTGGTTATGGCTTTCTTATGGTTTAATTGTTGTAGCCCCTGTAATGTTAGCCACTGGAATGAGGAGATACAGATCTGTCAGATGACAGATATTAACCTTTTGTTAGCCTAGATCCTTATCTGGAGAAGGTCCTTTCTTCTAAAGAAATGAGTTGCCTTTCACCCAGGTTGCTGTTACCAAAGACTTCAAATTGAAAACTTTCTTTTGCCTTTTTTTTAAAGCTAACAAATTGTATGAATTTATGTCTTTTCATATTGAACACTCATGAAAAAACATGAAGGTGTTACGTTGTTTTAAAGACCTGCTACATTTTCATCTTGAAATCCTGTTTAACTTTGAGCCAAACGGATAATCCTGAAATAGCTTTCTCTGCTTCCTGTCAGACACATGCTTTCATTCTGCAGAAAGCAGCAGGAGGCCTTTTGCTTGTTTGGAGAAGTGCTCATAAATATAAAATTGGACTGAACACCTGAGCTTCAGAGTGAAGGATGAATGTTAATAGATCACGCACAAATTGGGCTCTGTTGCTTCCAGAGTCCATAGCATGAGGTCTACCAATTGCCAGGCAGAGTGGTATTGTGCAAGGTCGACTCTTTCAGCAATTTAGGTGTTTCTTTTCCTAGTACTACACTTGCATGAAAGCTTCCAGGGTGCTTGATGACAAATTGGTAGGTAACTTCTTCCAGAGAATGGAGGGGTTACTGTGAGATTTAAGACTGTAGTGCTTATTTGTCCAGTACTTTGTATTGAGAATTTCAGCAAGGGTTTGAATTACTACTTGGTGTGGCTGAATCTAGTATAGCTGAGAGGATACATTTTTCTCACTGTTGAGGCTTGTGATATGCTCTGAGGTCAGCACAGTCCAATTACAAAATTAGTTTTATCTAAGAATAACTATCTTATCTCATGGTGGAGAACTAACTAGTCACATGTGTAACTTATGTTCAGTGTTATAAACATGTAAAATGTGAATTCTGCTCTTGGAGCAGCAGCAAGTGCAGAAACAGGTAAAAAAACCTGTCTTGGGTCGTGGGGTAAGTGCAGCAGAGAAGAAAAGCTTCAAGCACCAGACTTCCCATCGCTGTGTTTACTTAGGTTTGGTTACTAGCCCATCTGGGGATTAGATGAGAATTTCTTTGAAGTTAACTTTTTTTGGTGGTTGTTTTTTGTTGTGTAAATTGATTTTAATTGTGTAAATGCAGCTTGAAATAGACTTGGATTTAACAAGGAGGTTATAGGAACATTACTCTTGACTGGTGTGCTGTGTGAGGTCCCAATTCTATGTTGAAGCATGGTGATGTTGCTTACTAGACCTTCCTGCTTCAGGATGTGCACATTGTGGCTTCTGCCACCTGGGCAAGAGTCCATTTTTTGAGCTTCAGGAACTCTGTGCGTTTCCTGTCCAGCCTTGGGAATCCATCCAGAGAAACCACCCAAATTCAATGGAACTGAACTTGATCTATGGCTATAGTGTATTAAAACTAAAGTGTTAGGCAGTTATTTTCACAGAAAGCTTAATAGCTGCAAATAGATAATGACAGTGACCTGAACAAGAATTTCCTTGGGACGTTGTGACCCAGGCTAGTATTTTAAAAGCTGCGATGCTGCAGTGTCTGTGCTGTCAGTGAACTTTTATTAACTCGAGTAAGAACTAGTTTGAAACACTGTTTGCACAGCTCTGAAAATCTCATTCTCATCTTCTTTTTTTAGTGATAGCTCTGCTTGAGTTTCAGCTAAAATGTAGTTTTGGTATGCAGACTTGCCAGGATTTGAATTCTAGGTACTGATTTACACTTGTATTATGGAAGTGAAGACAGAAAGTCACAGATTGAAGAACTATAATTTCTGGTTTTTTCTCAGTACTAGGAACTATGTGTTTTACAGAATAGGTTATGTTGAGTCTACAAATTCACGTTAGTGCTCATAACAGGATATTAAATGGTGTTCTTTACCAAAACCAAAAAACTACCTTGTCTGATAGTGAAACAAAAAAAGATAGCAGCATGTACTTCCATGAAATATTTCAATTATAAAGGAGGTAGGTAAGGGGAAACCTGCTTTAAATGTTACAGATTTTAGAACAAGAAAGGAAAATAATTATTTTGTTATTTTATAGTTAGCCTACCCACTTGATTGTGGCAAGGAAATAGCTTTAGACCTAGATGAATTCAGAAGGACAACAAATCAGACTGCGCATATTAGAAAAGTCTCCCTGGTAGAAACAAATCTCTAGAGAAAAGCACTACTTGAAGGATTTTCACCCTTTAACAAGATAAAAAGACAATTGGGTAGTGTTTCAAATTGAAATCAGATGATATGTGGAACAGTGGTGGTGCAATAAGGAATTAAAGCCCTGAGAAGTGTGCCTGAAGTTCACGTTTTATTGAGAATTTTTCTGACACTTGGGAAGACACTTCCCACTTTCAGATTCTGTAGAAGAGCTCTGATCAAACAGGCCTGTCCTGAAGGAATAGTATGTGTAGATCAGATTAGGTTGTTCATTCAGTAAAGTTCTTGAATTATTTCAATATACATAAAGTGCTTGGAAAGCCTTTCTGATGTAGGTAAGAGGCCCTTATTTAGGGTAATAGACCTAATGAAAGATGCAATAAAAACAAATTCATCATAAACACAGATGAATAGTTAGCTACCTTGTTTCTCGTCCTTAAGCTGTTTATGCCGATGTAAAGCTGGGTGGAAAGACTTTAAAAAACCAAAACACTATTGGAATTACTTTCTGTTATGTGGTTTGGGTATGTCTGAAATCTGATATGCTTGAGTTAGATACACCCACACTGATCTTCCTGAATTTCCTTCTGATGCATTTTTCTAATGTTGTCTTATCTAGTTGAGAGGCCTAGTGGATTAGAGAGTTGGCACTTCTTACTATTTTGAAATAATTATTTTAAAAAATTATTTTAGTTTTTAATAACAGCATTCCTTTGACTGCAATATGCAATATCAAAGTTACAGTGGTTTAGAATCTGAAAATATTTATACACATTGTTGCTATTTTATGTAACTGTCTTATTTATGCACTTCAACTGGGCTTTTTACGTAGCATTTCAGAGTTGTATGGATTTTTAATCCTCATGACAGCCTAGAGATTTTGGCGATCTTGCAGTCAGTGTTTAATATGCGTGAGGGGGAGAAGACTTCTTCCAAAAACATGGAGTTCAAAGATGGATAGTTCTATGGATAAAAGGGATTTTTTTGGGGGATGGTTTTCTTGATAATTGAATACTGTGGTGGTAGAAAATAAAATGTACAGTAATTTGTATTAAAAAAAGAGAACTATTCATTCAGGTTGAGCTGAAAGAGCAGTAAGAGCAGCAAAACCTTTACAGTTGAATTTTATCAGGAAAAAAAAGCATTCACTGAAGGTTCGACCTAAAATCTGCTAATTCAGTTAAAAGATTCCTGATAATTAAAATCTGTACCAGATGGTGGATACTGAGGAAAGGTGAAGGCAGAAAATGTGACTGGAGGCCAGAATTGTGGTCCCAAATGCTGAAGCAGAGGATTGATCCAGCCTGTTTGCTGACACAGGTTAGATGAGTCTGTGTTACGTGCACAGCTGGCTGTAACCACAACAGCTGCAGAAGGCATGTATTCTGGGGGAATTCTTTGGCTTCATTTAAAGCCTTTTATAGCGCAGAGAAACAAGAGTCAAAATTGAAGTCTGAAAGGCTGCACTGAAGAAGCAATGCACTTCAAGTTAGAAGAAAGATTTAACTTCAGGTTCAGTTAAACTCTCTTGTCAGTTTAGAAATCTTTCTCCAACCTCTTAGATAACTTTGTTACCTGTAAGACAAGCCTAATATAATAAGTCTTTCTCCAACAGTTCAGTACAAACTTACTGGATCCACTTCAGTCTTACCTATACCCCTATGTTGAGTGTTTCCTAAGAGACTTGGATGAAGCTTGAGCCCAATGGGTTCCCAATTATGGTCTGAGCCCAAGACAAAACAAGGAAGTCTCATCCCAGAAAGAGAGTGTAGCTTGTGTGATGTTACTGTCATAGCTGAGGTGTTTACAACTTTTACAGGGTGGGGGAAGACTTGCAGTGGAAAGCAGTCTGAATAGCCTGGTCAGTTAAGTGTGTCTTCAATGAGCGGCTGTTTTGTCCTCATGAGGCTCATAGATGCAACAGGTTTTGGATCTACTATTACTTTATAATGTTTCTTCCTAGTCAGAAAGAGTAAGTCTTGAAGTGCATAATGAAAAAACCCCCTATTTTTAATATATGTATAATCCTACATAAACTCTCCTAAGAGAATACTATTGAATATGTTAAGCATGGGCGTTAGACTAGAAAACACTTGTTCTGAAACAAACACAGGCTTAGCTTGTTTTTATATTCCTTATGTGCATTTACAACAGGTGTATTATGAAATATTTAATTCAGTATTTTTAGTTCGGTTATGTTCAATTAAGTAACTGTGGCATGAGAGCTAAACAGGTAATTTTAGAGAGCTGTCCTGTCTATGAATGAGATGGGTATCTATTTTGGTTTCAGTAAGGCAGGAATCATAGAATCATAGAATTGTAGGGGTTGGAAGGGACCTCGAGAGATCATCAGGTCCAACCCCCCTGCCAAAGGCACTGTTTTGTTGCCAAATAATATTTAGATATCCATAGCCCACACAGACCTGGAAAAATCAAAGTATGCCTAAAGAGCATATAATACTCCATGTGAGAACAGTCTGTGATAGCCACAGTCTTCCAGTTTTATTTCTTTAAGTGTGACTGAAGACTTTTTCTCCATAAAGGACTCTGCACTCAACTTCAAGCAGTTGCCAGGGCTTCTGGGGAAGCTTTGTAATGTGTCTGGGAGCTTTAACAACTTCACTGGGCATAAGGAACTGATAACTTGCCTGACACTAAAACAGTCTCTTCTTGTGTAACCCAAGATATGTTCCTTGGTAAGGAAAGCAATTTAGGAGAAGAAGAAACAGAAAAGCATGAATAAATGCTGTAGCTTTACATCTTAACGTACTTCCAGTGCACTCATAAGAATGCAGCATGGAGCGGAGAAACTGGGAAATCCAGTTTACTGAGCTAGCATCTAATCAGGGCTAAACTCCCGTTGTGTCCTTCACTTCCAAAGGTACAAATTACCCTTTAAAAATTCAGGTCAGAAAAGGCATGATTCAGCTTTAAGTTTTTAATACTATTGATATTTCCAGTCCCTTCCTTCTGCCTTATGCAGGTGAACAAAAAGTAAGGTATTGGCCTCAGTTGAGGCATAATACCAGAGCAGCCTGGAAAAAGATGTGCAGGATGCCAATTGGACTAAGCTGAGTATGTCCTCTGATTAATTTTTATTTTTTTCTTGAAGTTTTTCCTCCTCTGATTACAGAGGGATCCCAAAATAGCTGCTGCTTTTCACTGCAGTTTCACAGGTGTGTAGCTGCTATTTTCTTCTCTCTGGGAAAAAAGTGCAGGAGAAAAATGAATCCTTGCTTTCCTTTAACATTGGTTGTGCTAAAGATTAGTTCTCTGTGTGCAACATTAGCTGACTGCAGCCTAAATTTGGAGGAGGTGACCACCTCAAGTGGTTGTGGGTGCTCCACAAAGATACTTTTTACAACACACAAACAGCAGACATCTTTGTAAGCTGTTTTCTGGATATGATGCAAAGGCTCCTTCAGCAGAGTGAAGGTGACAGTGTGAGATGAAAAAAGAATATGCAAAGAGTGAGGCAGACAGCTGTGAACTAGCTTGTTACACTAGAAATTCCTAAATAAAATCCTATTCCCGGAATTCTCCTCTCAAGTTTTCTGAGGCCCATTTGTTGTATTTCAAGTTGTGAGGAAGGACAGTCACATACTTTTCTTTGTGGGATATTTCCCCCCCGATGGTGTAACATCAGGGATTGTTATCAAAGGGAGAACATCTCCACAATGGTTGCTGATGCTTACTGGGAAGACTTGGTACATACAATGGAGGACTCAAATTTCAGGAAAAACCTGGAAGGTCCTTCAGTCATACTCCTGAAATCTGTTTTGCATCTTATGAACTTGCCCTATATTGTGAGAGAGAAATAGTAGAATTCTTTCATAAGGCATAATTTCCTCACTTTTTCTGATCTTTTTTGAAATGAAATAGCAAAAACTGAGAAGTGGCTTGAAAACACAAAGGAAGTAAAAGCAGGAATGAGAAGATTGATGCAATTGAAACATACAGCAGACTCCTTGAAATCTTTTCACAGGTGACTTGTAAGTTATGATAAAGAAGTGGTCTGGGTAAGATGGCTTACTCATACTTTCAGGAAATTTTGTATGCTGTCATTTTGTTGTCATTGGGCTCTATGAAGCTTTCTGAGTAGAATATCAAAGAGAAATAACTTTATTCTGGAGTGATTTTAAAATCTCCATTATAAGTGACTAACAAACCATAGAAAAATAATCTGTATTCCAAACATGCCCAAGCAATGGCTTAGCACTCTGAATATTCAATAAATAAGTCATCTTTTTAATAGTTATTATGTTCAGTATCAATGGCTGACAACTGCTGTCACCCCATTGAATTGTGCTAAATCCTCCTAAACAAGACACCCTTGCAATAAAGCTTCACTTGTAATCATTTTTTGGCAAGCACATCTTACAATTGTTATTATTCTAACTGCTCACACTCGCGTACAGCATGAGGTGCCAATGTTTTCAGTTCCAAACATTAAAGATGTGGTGATAGAGAAGGCGAACCCTTATTAATTCTGAGAGATTTGCTTAATTGGGACACAATGTGAAGATTCTCAACAATAATAACAGATGACGGGGAATAAATAGGCACGGCAGGAGAGAGGCAGTTTCTAGTGTGAATTTCCCTTTGCTTCTGTTTAATTGCATTACATACTGTGGGAAGTATCTGGAGTATGTGTTTTCTAGTTAATTTTTCTTGACTGCATCCATCTAGCTACTGCTCCTGGACATTTTAATGTTTGATAATACTCTATTTGCATATGACTACACATCTATAGCTGTCATTAGAACCAATTTACACACATGATTTGCTTCTTTGAAGTGTCAACGTCTGAATTTTATCTAGAGACAGGAATAGGGTCAGGAAAGTTTAATTGATTGTATAATGCAATTGAAAAGGCTGGCAGGGATCTAGGGCAATTTTGGGACATCTGTCTTTGAGTCATCAAAAATAAAGCACATAACAGCTGTGATAACAGCAGGATTATGATTAGATATACAGCATTCACCATCAGATTGAACAAGGACTGGAAAACAAAAAGGAGATAAATAAGTCAGTTTTGATAACATTGCAAGAATTTCCAGTAGCTCTTTTGGTTTTTATTTTACCAATTTATACGTAAATAAAAATTTGAACAGGAATATAAACAAAATATTTGTACCTTTTTCTAGCAAAAACTTACATGTAGTCTTCAAAAATAGAACTTGTTGACCAACAGCACTTATGTAGCTAAATGTTGCATCCTACTTATTACATTATGTGCTAGGTTAGGAATTCCACTTCAAAATGGCAGGTACCAGACACTGTTCACGATTTCTATTTAAAGGATCCATGAAATATTTGTCACTCATTGCTTTTATAATATGGAATTACATTTATCTGTGTATCTGTTTTATGCACAACAGAGATGCATTTAAGTACAGTTAGAACAATGCAGTTGAGAGCATGGTACGGTTCACCATATTAACTTTCAAGCTTGAAGCCTTATGGTCTGACTTAAAAACACATTTATTATAAACAGATAGATCTGTCCTCTTCCATCTTCTTCAGACTTTGCTCTGCACTGCACTTATGCTCCACTTATTTTGCAGGTGAACGTCACCTGACTTGAGACTGACATTGGTTTTAGTGCCAAATTTTTACTGCCTAATTCATTTTATGCACACCTAACAAGTACTTTAGTTGAGTCGTCCAAAAATTAGTCAGTTGTTTGCAATCTGAAATTTTAGTAGTTCTAGAACTGATTCTAAAACGTGGAAGTGCTAATTATTTCATGTGATTAATTGCTTTATATGTAACTTCTAGATAAGCTTGTAATTTGATGAAAACTGAAGACATAAAAGGTATGTAGTTATACGAACTTACCTTAGAATTTTTGCATCTGTAACTTTTGAGTGCAATTTGGGTAAACCTGGATGTATAACTTTACAAATAGAACTGAACTTACATTTTATTCTGTAGTTGCCACATGAAAAAAGAATAAATCAGATGAAAAATTAGTAACTTCAGCATTCATTTATGCTTCCTGCTTAGACATTAATTCATGAAAATTGATACATAAGTAATGATACTTTCAAAATTAAAGCAGTGGTTTGTTCTTTATATCAGTATGAAAAGACGTGCTGCAGCAACATAGGAAAAACTACAGAATGCTTGCAAAAATATGCAGTGCAGAGCTGTTTTCTTGTCCACAAATGATTGCGTGGGTAACAAATTCATTTTAGGATCAAATTAGAAGGCTGACATGAGTTGAGTTGCTAAGATGTTCTGTGGCTGTCTAACTTCACACTGTGCTATTGGCTTTGCAAGAACATTTTTGTTTTTGAGACTTCTCAGCAACTGCCCCATGTGGTATAAGGCAACTTGGCGTCTTGGAATCTGTCACTTATTTATTTCAGATACTTCTAAATGAAGCAGTGATTTGGGTATGTTTTGGCATGGAAAAGCACCAACTGCAGAGGAGTACGTGTTTTATGCCAAGTAGTGTTTTCCACCCATAAGTGTCAGCACACTAACAATCATGTCATAATCAGTATTTAGCAGATGCGCTATTGTTTTAATTCCTGCAGGCTCTGTGGAGCGCTCTCAGATCTCTCATGTGAACATAGCATCCTCGTTTACAGCAGCAAGTGCATGTGAAACTTCTGCAAGGCAAAAATATATGCTGCTTTGATGGCTAATAAAAGTAATGATCTAATCAGTGGCCTCCAAAAGATACTGAGGTAGTGTATTCCAAACAATAATTAAGAATGGGTATCCTGCAATACTGTGACAAACACTCTAAGAGCTCACTGTTGGTCTGACTGCAGTAATTAAAATCAGTAGGTTTTTGACTGATCCTGACATGCCTGTCAGGAGTTGTTTTCTAGTCCAATTTCTCACCTTTCTTAAGATTTCTTAATGCCTCTCTGATCCTGAAGTATGGCAAAAATGTTTGGTTCACTAATGTTTTTGAAATGAAAATGAAACTGCATGTGGGAAGAATTAAACATGTGGGAAGAAGTAAAGTATGCTCATAAATTTTGTGGATGGAGTTTAATATAATGCCAGGCAATGCTGAAATCAGCAATCTGCCTCTGTAACGTATGAATGTTGTACATGTTTATTTCCCTTAATGATGAGGATGAATAGTTTGGGTAAAATGTGAGTGTGAAATGTGAATTCTTCTAACTTAGCTTAGTTTGATTTTTTTTTTTAGAAAACTAAAATATCACTGTCAACCTGAATAAAATTGTCTGCATAAGTTATATTAGTTGAAGTACAGCAAATATGTTTTCACTGGAGTAGAAATGGTAGCGAGCTCAGGCTGAGAAGTACCTGATGTTCATGCAGCTTAAAAAACCCTATCACAAGGTCTTAGATGTAGCAGAATTTTGCTCACCACCTGCTGTCTTCAGATCATTCTTGTGTGTTAGGGCTTCTGTGCTGCAGAAGCCAAGGATGCTCTGGAACATAAGATGTATACAACTGCTGAGCTAGTAGATATTGCTACGCCTACTGTGAGTCTGCAGTTAGCATGTCATGATCCTAGTAAAGACAGGGAAAGAAAAGGTTTTTTTGAAGATTGAGCTGAAATACTTTGGGAGTAAGAGGAAATAATGCAGGAAATAGTGTAGCTGGGTGCAAAGTAGAGATCAGTCAGAGGAGAGAGGTGACTGGTGTGTAGCATTTGGGGAAATAATACCCTGAAGGGTACGCAGGGCTTCACTGGCAGTGCCTCAGCAAGGAGGGAGACTTTTCAAGAAGAAGAGATCTGCATTTCTTGTAGATCTGGATCTTACTTCATCTCTGAAATAAGGAACTGCAACTTATGTATGCTTGTTTCACTTGTCTGTATTTCAAGATTGTGTGTCTGCTAGGATCACCTAATGTTGAGGAGCTCTGTCTTAAAGCTGGTTTTCAAACACTTCTTGCAGTGTGGCTCTGTGGGAACTTACTACTAATGACTATTCCCAGAACCCAGCAGTGATGAGGGTACTATGGCTCACAGGGTGTCACAGAAGAGGTTATGTAGTGGCCATCTTCACTAGCTCTTTTTTACTCTGCTTTTCCCTTGCTTTTCCTACAAGGACAATTCCCATATGTACATGCAGGACGTGATAAATATCCCTTCAGTTGGGTTCAAAATTCCAAACACTTTCTGGTATTTTTCTCAAATTGAAGTCTTTACTTGTAAAGGTCTGGTGTATGATACAGTAAGAGGAAATCTATCACACTCCTCTCTTCCAAGCTGATGCCATGTCTTCAGATGGAGAGAGACTTCAGAAAGGAATGTTTTTGCTCCTTTTGTGAAGGATTTGAAAGTTAGCTCTCTTCAAATTACCAAGTAATTAAATAAATGGCAGATAAAATAATTTGATTATTTCGTGAAGTCTTGGGAAAGGCTTGTGTGAGTACTAAATATGATTGACAGCTCTGTTTAAAACAGCAGTTTGGGTTCAAATCAAGGCTCATAAGATGGCTCTGTTCTTAGTATAAGTGTGAGACAGTACAACGAGTAATTACTTTTCTTGCATTAGCTCTGGGCACATGAGGCAGTTTCAATCTTCATTTCCCTTGAGAGACCAAGGAAAACATTCAGGGTGATGCAGCTGCAACTAAAGAGAACTTTACTGATCAGGTGGCTGGAAGCATAGCTGTGTTGCACAGAATGTTTTGTGTTGGGCTTTTTAAGGTTTTGTCTCCCAGGGACACTTAAATCCTTAGAGAGAAGCTAATGCATCAAATAGACACTGGAGTGGTATGTGAATTACTTGGCTCGTGTATCAGGATCGTAAGTCTTAATCAGCAGTGTTCAACTTGTTTTGTTTTAGTAAACCATGAGTGCAAGTATGGTGTTGATGTACTGGGGATCCTGTTGTGCCAGCATATCTGGGACCTCAAAGTGATCTTAGGTACCCTCAATGATCTTAGGTACAAGGATTTAACAACTAAAAAGCTGAACCTTAACATGACTTCACAGCATAGGCAAAGCCACTTTTTTTTTTGCTCTAAGGAGGATGTGATGGTGGTGTGTGTTGACTTCAGCTGGATGCCAAACCATGTTCTACTTTGACTCCCCTTCTTCAATGGAAGAGGAAAGATGGACAGGTTCATGGGCTAAAGGCAGTTTAATCAGAAAAACGAAGAATATAGAGCAAATATTGGTTATATTTGAAAATATAAGCTTACTATTTATAAAGTGATATATTGCTTATATTTGCAAATATATATGTGAACAAATACTAGACCTAGTACCGGTGTTATTGAAAGAAAAAGGCAAAAATCTGCAAAATACTGTCAACCAGGCTTCATTTTCTCTTCCATTCCTTATATCTACTGCAATGTTACTGATTTCCTATAAGTTCACCTACAACAATGTTGTCCTCTGGTCCTGAGCACAGTGGATCTACAGGTAGAAAGGACTTCTGAGGGACTGCCCTGTGCTTCCCTGTTTGTGCTGGCAGGGGCACTCGGATGTTCCAGCAGGTATCTACAACACAACTTTGAGGATATGGCAAATTGTGCTTGTAAACAAAACCTGATCATATCTTGAAGGTAACATTTTTCCCTTGATGTATTGGGCAGTTCTGCCTTGAAGCCAATACGTAGGTACTGGGCTTGGACCTTTAACAAGAAATAAAATGTGTGTGATTGTCTGTTTGTATGCATGCTCATGATGCATATATACAAAGCTTGCAGAGTTGATGGGAGTTTGTTAAAATACTGGTACAAAGGAAAAGTTCACATTGCTGTCTGGGTTGATTAGAAATCCGTCCATGCATGTGGTTCATAAGCTGTGCTGGAAAGTGGACGTATACTGTGAATTTAGTCACATTTAGCTCTGAATCTTTCACGATCCAGACTCATACAGGTTCTGTGCTTTGACTTTTCTGTTGAGCTTAAAAATGCAAGGCTTCTGAAAGGAAGAAAATGTCTTGGCATGAGTTGCTCCAGTCACTGCAGCACTAGTGCCTACGAGCTTTCCTGTATTTATGAAGATTAAAGCATCTACTGATTAGTGGGACACTTTGCAAATTGCATAAAACCGGTGGTGAAGGACTCTTGCAGATTGAGAGTCTCATCCAACAGCCACTGAAATTGATGTGAAGACAAGCGTTAGCAAATGCCACTTAGAGTGCTTTAGCAGGGGAAGAGTTCATTAAAATCAGTGCCTTTTCCACAAGTCAAATGTGCCAAAACAGGATAATTTTGTCTGCTTTTACATAACTTTTTGTGAGCAAGAGATTTGGCAGAGAATATTCAGCAACAAGCTGCTGTCTTCAGCCTGTAGCTAAAGCCAAATGCATTCAGTCTCACCCTCTGAGGACCAGAGATAAGATAGTATCCTGGATATAAGGTGGGATCTATTTTTTTTTTATAGAGTGGGAAGAAGAAAATGCTGGAATTGGAATTGCGATTTGAATTCTATTTTCTCAAAGTGTCACTTTGACAGGGGGATACTTCTAAGCAAGACACACTATCTAATATGAAGGAGGACTTAAGCTATGCACTGCAGAGGATCCTTTGTTGTCTCTTGCATATGAGCTTTTCTGATTGTTTTTCCAGGCAATGCAGTTCAGGTATCTGAAGGACAGTGAAGAGTATCTTCAATATCGTGTATACTAGAGCTGACATAACAGCACTAGAGTCTCAGAAGAGAGAGACCCTTAAATGCAGTGGTTTTCCCAGCTGGAGTGCCAAATGTCCTTTGATTACTAGGCTCTTGACAGCCTGCAGATGAGGGGCAGAATGCACTTGGCTTTTGCAGGGAGGAGGAAGGCAGCAAAGCTACCATTTCTCCCTTGGTACCATAACTCTTACGTTCTCTCAGACTATATAGACTGATGCTGTGCTTGAAATCTTGTTCTTGTTTTAAAATATTTATTTCCTGAACCACTGCTTAAGCATTTAGTATTTGATAACACAGGAATTATTTTAGAACTCCAAATTGTACAGTGTCAGGTTTTCACTCATAAATATTCTGTCCAAGTCTTTTTTTTAAAAAGTCTGAAGAAATGTAAAATGTTCTCTTTGAAAATGGGAGGGGGAGAAGAGCAATTAAAAATGTAAGAATAGAAGCTAATTATGAGCAATTCAGGCAGAGCTTTGTTTAGAAAATGTATCAGTATAAAATGGATAGGTGAATAGATTAGCACTGATTGCAGTTTTTACATATAATAGTCTCTTTTTCATGAGTAATCATTAGCAATTATAATGTAGGCTTTAAATCAGCCTGGGATGGGACTGCACTGTAATATGAATACTAAATAATTGTATGTTCCTAGGCAGAAGAAAATAACTTCGTGGTTTGGTGATAAAATCCATAGTGCAAGTATTTCCTTGGACTGTTTGTTATTTGCTCTCTGTATTTCAGCTCTGGGTTCAACAATGTTAACATTGAATGCCAAGGTTTGTCACATAAATGATTGTTACCTTGTGTAAGCTGGTAGTGGAAATAGCAATTATGCTTTTAAATCGGGATGACTTCATGTAGCAATTACTAGTATTATTAATTGCTGAGGGAAGAAAAGATGATCTAGGAGATAAAGTGTCTAAAAGTAATGTAACATGCCACAGGGCTCCAACAGTGCAGATATATTTGAAGGTAGCTTGTCCCATTGATCAGAGACTATTTACTTCCTGAACCTGAAGGTTTCATGCATCAGCAATTGTGCAGGGTTTCATGAGAAGATGCTGTTGACAGTGTGTGCTAATGCCAGGGCTGCTGCTTCCTTGGTTGCTTGCGAAGTTTTTCAGGAATGCTAATGGATAATAAAAAACCTTACCCTGCTTTGCATCTGCATTTCTGGTCAAGATTGTGGCCCTGTTTTAGGTCCTTAATCACTTTCTGGAAAGTCTACATTTCTAAAGGATGTGTACCTGGCCTAGAAAGAACAAAATGGTCCAAGTAACAGCAGCGAAGTAATCTGTGAGAATTATAGGCACAGATTCAGTTTCCTGTTTCCTTGAACTTGTTAATAATGGTTTTTAATGAAAATAGGCTTGTGCTTTCTGTCTGTCCAACTGCCAGTCCCTTATCCCACATCCTCCCTCACTTACTGGCTAATTTTAACCAAACTAGACTGGTAGAAGACTTCAAGATGACAAGTTTCTGTAAGCTTGGTGTAAATTGGTGGTTGAGTTAGGAAGAAATTAGTGCTCTGCTTCTTTATTCTCTTAGTAAAGAAAGTGGGAGAATAAAGATGGTGGAAGGGAAGGCAAATTGAACAGGAAATTACAGGAATAGATGTCAACAATCTGAGCCAAAGCAAATGCTTGAACTACACTCAGTGACATCCAGGCTTAAAAAGGGCTTTTTAATAGTAAGGCAGGAGTCCTGGTTTGACACTCCCCTAATGTCATGTTGATGCTGGCTTTTACCACTTGATTGGTACCACACTTCTGGTTCCAAATAAGAATCAGTTTTATTCCAGAGTTTTAAAGACATCTTGGATACATGAAACTGCATAGCTCTTCTGTATGCCCAAACAGAAGCTGGGAGTAATTAGGTAGAAAATTTACATAAATCTATAAGCTGACATTCAGGTGTCTTCTAACTGCATAGACTTTTCAAAGGTGTAGAAGCTTCAGTGCCTTGAGAAACGATTAAATGCTCCAAGATATCATAAGCTGCGGGGAGTGGGTTCACTGTTTGCTGGTGCGGCCATCTCTGCCTGCACTGCTTGGTGCAGCACGTTTTTTCTACTCAGTAATGTCCCCCAGCATCCTCACGCTGTATCTGCATCTGTTCTGGTTGGCAGCACTGTAAATACCAGTCAACAAAGACAAGCTGCTCTTTTTCACCCTGGTGGTTTGTGGAAGGGTTCATCTCGCCAACAAAATTAAGATAGAATTTTGAGTTTGTCCCCTCTGTATTGAGTAGGGTTTTACAGGGTGTCAGCTAACAAAACTGCAAGCACACCCCCTTTAAAAGTTGAGCCCTACCTATTTAGGCAACAGATTATAGGAAGCATGCATGTATTTTTAAAAAATGTAGCCTGGTTTTCTTCTGCTTTAAAATTGCATTAGGAAAAAACAGAAGTTATAGCTTAAATATTCATTAAAAACCAATGGTAACTATTAAAAAATGGAACATGTTGGGGGGGAGGTGAGGAGTAAAACCAGAACAAAACTCAAGGGTCATGTGTGTATTCATTCTCTCCTTTCAGAAAGAGAGAAGGTTATTGCTCTAAAGACATGTAATTAGGGGTGTATGTATGTATATTTCCCCTTTTTAAGGAGGTAGTCAGTCAGTGCTTCCATGTGTTTTTTGGTGATTTTTTTTTTAATGTCTCAGTTGTCCCTTTAATCTCTAGGGAAGACTAACCTTTGGAAATATGGGAGAGGGAGAAATTAGAATGAGGTTAGCTGCAGTGTACAGTCTTGGCTCTACCCTGAGGAAATGCCCTGCAGGTATAAAAGCACTGCACACATTATACTTGGCCAGTCCAAAATGAATGCTTCTCCTAACAAGGTCTCCTTTCACTTGAGTTCTACAGGTTTCTATAAATAACTCTGTTTTTAATAGCCTAACCAACACTCTCAAAAAATGTTTTGGGAAGTGTGGAATTAATTACTTTCCTTTTCCCTATTTAGAGTTTTCTAGGATTCTTCCCCCTCCCCAGATCCCTGTTAGAGGGACATGCTGTCATCCTTTGCCCTGTAAGGGCTGACTTGCCACCATTTATGGATCTGTGGGGCTATTAGAATTGTGTTAATATTTGAGTGCAAAAAACAAGCCCTAATCCTACTTTTGATTACCTGAAAACTTTAATAAAATAAAGACCACAAGAAGTTTACATGTCAAACTGCATCTGAAGAGAAACTGTTCTGATTTTCATTAGTCCTTTTCTAAGTTTATGGCCACTTTTTTCAAGGGATAGCTGAAATCTTATCTTAGAAAGTGTTGGAGTAATTCATCCCCCACCCCTCAGCACTGAATATTCTTTTTAACTGCAGTGATTCATAAAGTAGTGAATTATTATGGTCTAGCCAAGTCTACCTATTTCAATGAACAAATATCGAACTAAAACATTTTGTGCTGCTCTGGTAGCAGTGGTGGTTGAACTGCTGCAGCTGTAGATGTCAAAACACCTTGTGTGGATCAGCCCTTGAGGAAAGTGATATGGCAAATAGCCCTGACTGCTGGCACCTCTGGAGTTTCTGTGCATTTAATTATGCACCTTATTCACCTTCCTGAGCCTCCTGTCCTCGAGGAACATGCTTCTGGAGTGCCAAGCTGACAGTTTTCTGCTCTCTGAGCCTGCCTGCTCCTGCTATCACTAGGTGTTAGCAGATGTGCTCAGGTCTTGGGAAGGCAGAACCAGTTACACTCACTTTAGTCTAATAGCTCCTCACCATTCAGATACTCCATGGACATCAGCAACTGGACCAGAGGTGTAAGGTGAAAACTCGTCAGATTCTGGCTGCTTGCAGAAAGCCACGGTGGCTCTGATTAGCTTACATATTTTACTTTTTAATAAATGAAACAAATCACTCTGGGACTGGAGCTGTCTAATCCTAGTGAATTCCAAGTTTTACTCCTTTCCATCGGCTTTAGAGGAAATTGTGTCTCATTTTTTGTGTGTGCTGTTCAAAAGCGCTTTAGCACTTGAAACAGGGATGCTTTATGAAGTGAAAGAAACAAACTGATAGGGAGTGAAGTGAGACTGAGGAAAGGAGGACTTTACTACCCCTTCCTTCCCACTAGCTGCCTTCAGCGTCATGTGAACAGTCCCATTCCTTACTGCTCCCCCAAGTAGCTCCACTGTCTGCGAGCAGGAGCAGCCACAGGAAGGCTTTTGAGTATGAAAGAAACGATACATCAGGTGCTGAAGGAGAGGTTAAAATGTCTGTTTGCCCTGAGTGAGATAATAGTGTATATGTTAGGGATAAACAGATGCACAGCTGTCCTTAATCTTTCACGCTTCTGTTTATATACAGAAATAAATGTGTTTCCTCTAACATAAAGTTACTGTACTCATTTAAACAAACATTACTTGTGTATGGGAAACCTCAGCCTTTATCTAGTCCATAAAGGCTGTGGAGACTTTTTCATACTATAGAGGAACTTCTGGAAGAATAATCTCTGAGCTCTCCTGTAAGTTTTTTGCACTGCCCCTTGAATAACCTTGTGGAAGGCTGAAACAAATGGAAATTCCTGTGTGAGCAAATAGCAATATGAAGCAAAATGGGGATTAAGCAGAATTCGTGTCATTTCCCCAGTAATAGATTGCCTTTAAGGAATGTGAGTAAGAAGGCAAGCTCTCCGCCTGTGCTGAATCAAGGAAGTTGTGCCTGCCCTGACCCTCCTGTTTTTTTTTCACCAGGGGATTGAGATTTAATTTCCATATATGATAGAGGTTGTTTTTTTGACGGCTGGAATTTCTGTGGCACTGGAGCTAAGCACCTCTGAGAGCGAGCGCTCTCCTTTGCACTCCCCTGGTATGCGCCACCCACGCTTGCAGACAGGTTTGGGGTGGGTTTTTTATACTTGAATTCTGCTCACCTCCACATCTGGCTTGTCTGTGGTGAGCTGATAAGATATCAGCATATCTAAACGAGGAGCACATGAGTGATCTCTTCTGGCTCTATTCTTCCCCTCCCATGATTTGTAAGTGTTAAAGCACTCATCTGTTCTGGCAGTTAATGTATGCAGCCTCTCAATAGCTAATATCCTGTCATAGGCTGTGCAAACCAGCTTAGTCTGGTTCACTGCTTCAGCAAGTAGTTGAGAAAATATAGGTGAAATGAACTCAGCTACTAGCTGGGAGACTAGTGCCTGCCCTGCTGCAAAGCCATACAGAACATTACACTGAAGGCTGTGCCTGCGACAAAGAGCCACACTTTGTTGCTCGCAACAGATTGGCCATAGCTCTTTGTATCACTCTGCAGCTCTGAAGTCTATTACTTTGCAATATGAATGCTTAATGTCTGAGGATTTAAAATGCAGATGCAAAAAAAATCTGCTATGAATTTGTAACTTGGCAGAGATGACCAAAATTGGGAAGAAAAATTGATATTTTTTTTTTGTCTGGGGAATCAATCATCTTAAATTTTTGGAAGTGGGTTTCACTTGCTTGGGTAATAAATAAATAAATTAGTCATTTGGGCTCCAAATGCTCCTCTGCCCTGATACGCTGGGGAAAGAGTTACTAAAAGCAAAACTCAGACTCTCCCAGAACTGAACAAATTCTTTTGCACCTACAGAAAATCTGGCAGAATTAACCTCTGTCATTTCACTGCCAGCTTTGCCTTTTCTTCTGAGTTCCCCTCACAACTTTCCCTCCCACCTTCCTCTTTGCTTCAACAATACAAATAATAATGAATCCAGACCCAGCTGAATCTGTGTTTTAAAGTTCAGAATTTGCACTTTGATCTTGTGCCATCTTCAGGGTTTTACTTTATGATGCACCCTAAATTATACAGTATCTCCTGAGAGCAGTGGAAACTGGAAGTGACTTCTGTATTGCATGGCTTGGCTCCCCTGGAAAAAGCAGTGAGTCTGGAAGAGTGGGTTTGGGAATCTGTTAGAGCCGGCTCCTGCTGTGCCACCCAGTTACTTGTTTTATGGAGATGAATGGTAGAAACTTCCAGAGCTACGGTGCAAAAAATCAGGAGTAAGACATTGTGTTTAAGAGGGCCATTTTGGATCTTAAGAGATGATGGCAAGGCTGGAGGGTTGAGGGCAGGGCTGGGCCAGCTGCAACCTTTCCTGTGGTGTCACTGCCCCTTCCCTGGGGTTGCTGTGGCGTGGGCGCAAGGAGAGGGCACTGCTGCTGCTTACTGTGGTGCAAGCCTCCCTTTCCTGGCAGGTACAGCCTGTGACTTGCCTAAGTCAGCCTGGCTGTTTGTGGATAGCACAAGACTGTACTGTGTATGTTTGAACTGCATGGTTCAGCAGCCGAGGAGATGGGCATTGAATATGCTGATTGTGGAGCAATGTGTGTGTATGCGTATGGGTTTGGTACCATGCTTGCTATTCTCTACATCAGTCTGAAGGTTCCATGTGGCTGTGGTGCCTAACTTCTCTGCCTATAGGAAAGTCTTTACCCAACGTGTTCCTCTCTCTACTTGTCTGTCAATGGAATAAATTGTGGGTAGTGCTTTGTCACAAAGTAAGGAGCACCTCCATCTCAGGTTGAGATGTGTCCTCCTGGTGTGCAGAGGTTATTGTAATGTTGTCTGTTCTTCCTTTAATGATAAACAAAGGCATGGTTTATTGATCTGTCTCTGAATTTGGGCTTGCTGACCTTTTATTTTTTGTAAATGGAAGTGACATGAATCATTGACTCTTCTACTGTTGTAGCAGAGTTACAACTTATTAGAGGGAGCTGGCAGTGACCTCTCTGAAGAGACTTCCTACTACTTCTCATTAGAAGGTATTTTTGTAATATCTGGAGAAGCTCAGCACCTTTACATTGCACATCTCCAGCCTTTGGAAGTCAGCAGAGGAAGGCCCTGAGGCTGTGGCCAAGGCTGTTTCTTTGTTGTAGTAAATTCTGTTCCAGCTTAAAACTCAGATGTACAGTTGTGATAATATTAACTTCCTTTCTGTTGCTCCTTTTGTACAATAAAAATGCTGGCATCAGACCTAACTGTAGCTTCTTGGGTAAAAGTTGAGAGTCAGTTTTTGTGGCACTGCCAGAGCTTCAGTGGCTGCTTCTTGGGAAATGAATGCCTGGGGGGCTCGCAGGGCAAGTGGCAGGACAGTAACAGACTTATGTTGGACTTGTCTCCCAGCTGTTCACAGATCAGCCCTCAGGGAAGTTATTTTAGAACTTGGGTGCCCAAGAGCAATGATCCCAGAGTTTTTGTATGCTGGTTATGCTCTGTAGCCACCCTCTAAAAAATGGTATTTATTGCTGGAGTCTGATCTCAGGCAATTCCCCTTGGCAGGCTGACTTGGTCCTTATAACTGTCAAGACAAGCAAGATGTTCTTTGCTCTCTTAAGGAGCCAAATTTGGTCACATTGTCCCTGTGGTTACTTAACTTTTTCTTTAATGTTTTTATGCCTATAATAACAACTTTCTTCTGCCACCAGCAACTACTTTTAGTCTTGTGGAAGCATGGCAGATATGTGATGTGATAGACACTTGTTTGTAATCAGCTACCTTTTGCTGCACAATACCCCAGCCTGCCAAGCAGATGTGCATGAAGGTGGGATAAGGATTGCACAAGTTTCCTGAATCCAAATTTTCTAGCTTGAGTATGTGTCATATTGCCTTGTAAATAACACTCCAGTACCATAACTTCGAGCTATGAATTTGCACGCAGTGTCCATTTGATGTGATTCCATGTAAAAACTGTACTTTTATGAAAGTGCATGTCCTTATGATGCTTGTGTTTTCTCATTTGGGTTTTTGCTCAGGGAGTGCTCCCTCAGACTTGTATGCTATTGTTTGTAAAGGAGCTCTGTGGGATGCTCTTACCAGCTTTGCTTAATCCACTCTGCGCTTGGCATTATTTATTGCCAACAGCCAGTGCATGCTGTCTCTAGTAATTCTTAGGTAGCAAGAATAGGAACTCTATCAATCGGACTAGGATCTGCTCATCCCTGGCCACCTTCTCTAGTTCTACCTAAATTTTATGGTGGTGTGAGTTCATTGATTATAGTGCACTTCATGCCATATAAAAAAACCAAATAAGCAAAGCCAAGCACCCAACAAATCAACTGGTCTGACAGTCATCCTACAGAAGGGTGATTAGGCCTGTAATACTTTCTGAGTTATAGGAATAGTATAGAAATTATAAAAATGAAAATACATCAATAATGCATAAACTGGTGATAAGTAAAACAAAGTTACCAGCAAGAAAATGAATCTTGAATACTGCTTTCAACAGGGTGATTATTTAAAAAAATAATGGCTGTCAAAAGTAGCAGCTATAAAGCGCAGTGGAAAGCTCCCAGAGAGCAGTGCTTCTCAGGCTCTGAAATCCCTGCCTCCCCTCAGTCTGCTGCAAATCCTTTGTGTGCTTGGCCACGCTGCGAGTCACTGGAGCATACCAAAGGTCCTCACACCTTTCCTGCATAAGGGCACACCTCAGAGCTGGAGGAGATGACTGCTTTCAAGCTGACAGTGAGAAATGCGTTGTTCTCAACACCAGTTCAGAGTACCCTGATATGTACTTCACTCTATCCCTTTGTTTAGTCACAATATGCAGCTTTAAGGATGTTATATTACCAACAAGTCATCTTTGTAGCAATGATAAATGGGGATTATAGACTGCTCCTGATTTCCCCCCGACCTGTGTAGTGCTGCTGATAGTTTAGTGTGGTAAATGTGAGCTGAATTGATCTGTCAACCCCTATCAGGTATAAATCTTCATGTGATAACTAAGCATGAAGGCTAAGTGATGTGTTATAGGTCATTCTTTGGTCACTTTCTGATACTTTTTTTCCTCTGCTTCACTAGCATTACTATTATGGTGATAACTGAGTTGGTGAGGGGAGAAATGCATGCCAAAATGGAGCTTCTGCTTTACTCAAAAAAGGTTTTAATTAAACGCTCTTTACAGATTGCTGAGATCCTTGTTCTTTGCTCAGCTGATATAAGACAGATCATAAGAGTGCACAAGGTGAAGTTGGTGATCTGGGGTTTTGTGGGGGTCCTGAGAGATGGTGTCATTGCAGAGAGTAAATGTCAAATGGTTGCCACAGAAAAAACTTGCCCCATTTCATCTGTATGTTTTTACCTGAAACGCAAATTCCAACCATGGCTTTGCTTATCCTTTGTAATTTACCTCAGTCATTCAACAGTTACAGCAGCTCAGGTGTAGCTCCTATGACTCCTTTGGCAAAAACTTGGGGAATGTTTGTAGATAGAGCGCTACAGCCTTACTATTAAAGGAGTTCTTATGAATATTTATTTGGGGGATATGTAATCAAAGCAGACTGTTCAGAAGGGGGTGTAGCTATTTATGGATTATTAGACATTTACTTTGGGTGAGGACTGAGGAGACAGGCAGACACACACACATACCCCAACTGTTTACTTGTCACCATCAGACTTAAATAAGTTATCATTGTCTCCCAAAGATGAATTCTCAAGTTCTGCTGATTGCACGTGGGGGTGTGTGCTGAGCACAGCATAGGCCACTTGAGGCATGAAAAGCTGTAAAGGCTTCTCATTCACAGGTACTCTTTTGAGTGAACTCATCCTGCTGAACTCGGCCATGTAAACAAATCTCTGTAGTGAGGGGGCAGATACTGGGGGCTACTGGCCACCCCCAAGCAAGGTGCTTGGGTGCAAGAGAATGCAGATGGAAACAGGTGCTGTTCTGTGGAAAAAATGTCCTTCTGTAAAGTTCTCCATGGCAAGGAATGACCAGGAAGAGCAACCAAGGCACTCAGTGTGCCCGTGGCTTTGTATCCCTCCCTCTGAATGTCAGGTCATGCTTAGAAAGAGAAGCTGGGTACACAAGAGGAGGCAGCCTGTAAAAACTCTTTGTTATGACAAACTGTATTTGGGCTTTTACTACTTTGTTCATAACTTGTATTTAATTTTTTTTACGGAGGAAAGGGTCTGGATCTGTCAGGTGGAGTTCTCTGTCCTCAGAGAGTAATTGGGCAAGCACAGTTTTTTAAAAGCCTGGTAGGCAAGGGAAAGAATGGAAAGACATACTTGGAGCCAGAAGCCTTGGAAGACAATGGTGAGGAGTATTGACCAGTCAGACAGGCTTCAGGGGATATCTCACACATGTTCTGCTGCAGCAGAGTTAACTGAAAACAGACCTGGAAGTAAGAGCCTGCCTGGAGGGACGCATCAGGCAAGGGGAGATTCAGTAAAAGCCCTTAAAACACTTCTGTTGTTTTTTGTGTAACGAAATGAGTTTAAAGGAATGCTTGTGCTCCAGATGTACAGTTAATTTTTTTTAAAGATTAAAGTTTAAGTGCTGTTGTCTTTGGATGCAGATGCTACTTCTAGTTTACTTGTCTGTATTTAAGTAGTCCAGGTTTCGTTGCAAACCAGATTGCTTGAGATTTCAGTTATAGCTAGAGTTTTTAAACTTCATTGCATAGATGTTGGGCTCTTCCAAGTATCTATGTGCTTATTCTCTAAAATGAAATTATGCCAAGACCTTGAATCTTCAGTTTCCCATGTCTGAATTGGGGGTATCCATCTGCTGCAGAAAGACATTGACAGAGGGGAGAGAAGTTTGTACTTGTCTCTTGTTCTGTTGGCTTTTCACAGTTGGACCCTCAGTTCTGGGTGCAGCTGACTTTCATAATGCAAGCTGAATGCAAAGGATGGTGTTATGGTCCACAAACAAAATGGGAAGCAGACTGTGGAATTTCTTTGCAGAAGTACTAGAAAGTCAATGAATAAGAGTTAATAGAAGCAATTTTTTTCTCCTCTTTTACTATTTACAAATGCTTTTGCTGAATTCCTGCAGAGCACTTACATATGTCATAGCTTGTGACCCTGTGACATAAAAGACTTTGATTCCCTCTAGAGGAAGTGGTCTGGTTAGGAGTTAGACCAAGTGTAGATGAAAACACAGTAATTCCCAGAGTTTGCCTCCAGCTGTTGCTTAGTTAAAAGCTACTTCTCTGGCACTGTGAACAGAAAGCAAGACAAAGAAATTAGACATTCAAATGTGACCGAGTTATACTTTGTGTTGAAAAAAGTACTAATCAAATGTGAAAATTCTAGTTTTCAAAATATATTTTCCATTGAGAATTTATTTTTAGGAGACAATCTTTTTTCCCAATTCATCCTATCAAGTTGAAGGAACATTCATTCCTGGTCAAACTAAACCTCCCCTGAAATCTCTGGCAATTTTTCCTGTTAACTACAGAATTAATCTCCTACAGCACATTCTTTTTTTTTTTTTTTTTTAAAGAGGTTAGTGGTGTTTAGGAAAGCAGAATTCGAATTCGGGACTGTTGTGGAAATGAGGTCTTTCTAAAATGTCATAGGGACTGATTTTCATATGTACCAGGCCAAGTAGTTTGGCAGGGCAGAGGTATGTGCTCCCTTCGTCTCTATGGTCCTTCTGCTCCCAGGACTGAACAGTGTCTGTCCTTTTGTTCTGTGAAACTGCTGGGTTCCTAAGCAAAAGAGGAGTCTCCTATGTTTATTTAAAGTTCAGCATGTTTGTCCTAACCATCCCTTCCTGAACTTTTAAGCGATAAAAATAGAGATCAAGGCAAAACAGAAGTAGATTTGAAGTGAAAGATGAACTTCAAGATCTTCCTTTTTTTTTAGCAGGTGTTAGACTAGGTCAATGCTTGATACTCTAAACAGTTTCCTTTGTGATAGTCCTATATGTTGCCAGTGATATACTGGAGCAGTGAGGGAACCCTTAGCCTGTGATAAAACTTATGTATGATTGCCTCTGCTCCTTGTTTTGCAATAAACCCGAGTGATGTGATAGAGTGTGAAGAGATTTCAGATATAATGGAGGCTACTGCCAGCCAGCTTTGGTACTACCTGAGTTCTGTTTCCATGGTTTGCTGGAGAATTGGGTCCCACCAGCTGCTAGGAACTTGTTTGACCTTCCAAATCGTTGTCTGCCCTTCAAACACTATCAGAGTACCATTGCATGATAGCTACTCTCTTGAGTAAAATTAAGGTTCAGAAGGAAACTTCATAACAGAAAAATAGGCATGTATACTTCAAAAACCTGGATGGGGAATGGCTGATAAAATTTCTTAAACTCAAATGGTGTGCACCACTGGAACAGAAAAACAAACAATTTGATTTTTTTGTTTCGAGTTGGCTCTGTTCCTGCCAACATTGCCAGCAGTGCAAGTCAGAGCACCGCCAGACTCCGTGACGTGAGGCGGTGATACATGCTGCTGCATTGCCACCTAATGGCGAGGTAGATAAGGAAGCGTGCTCGAGCACTGGCTGGGAAGAAACGTGACCAGACATGGCCAGCTGAACACCAGTCTCCTGTGACAGAGTCATAAATATTTCAGTAGGAGCTTCTGATAGGCTTGAACATGAGCTACGTGTGACTGGGAAGTCCTTGTTGGCCTTTCCATGGCAATATCCTAGGGAATGAAATGGTCATTGGTGATTGTTGCCCTGAAAGTTTTAATTTGAACTCATTGGTCTTCCTAGGTTTGAATTTTGTGCAGAACAGCTGATATTGCAACAGCTAGCTTGGGGGATCGCTGTATTTTTCATCTATAAATGTATGTCCAGGGTACCCTCAAGTTCATGTAGAACTTGTCTTCACTAGAAGTGCAACCACAGCAGTTTGAAATAATAAAGATGTTTCTAATGCTGCTGTTAGATAAAACTGTTTAAATTGTAAACCACATCTTTTAAAAATATGTTTAGCTGCAAGGAGCATCTATTTCACATGGTGTATTTCTGAATGAAACCTATTCTGGATTTAAAGAGCTAGGATCAAACAGTTGATGTAATCTACTACTGAAAAGATGATACAGCCTTTCTACAGCTTGCAAACACACATTTTAGTGAGGTATTAGCAAATTATGTAAATGAACAGAACTCTTTTGGCTGATTTTATGCTTAAGTGGCTGTTGTGAGTATATGTATACCTGTTGGATGTTTATGCTAATGACCATTTAGAAGTAGTCAGATGTTTCAGTAGTAGGATTAATGTTACCAACCCCCAAAATTACAAATGCTAACATTTATCCCAAGCAGTTCTATCCTTATAAAATCCTGAGGTTTATTTTGTGCCTGTTGTTAATTATTTTTCAGTTGATGGGTGAAGCTGCCTCCCCCAGGACTGGAAAGATTAGCTTGAGTCCTCGGACATGGTGCTTTGGCTGCCTACTAGGAGGAACTACACTTTTTCTTCCATTTCTTGCTATGGTGGGGAAGAAGGGTCCAAAGAGGGCAAAAAAAAAGGGGGACAGTTGTTGTTCATTGACATAATAGGGCTAAATTTTGCACAAGAGAGAATTGTCAGTTGACCTATTGGTACCTCTTCTCTTTTGGAGAATCAAAGTTATTCACAACAGAAGTTAGAGGAACCCAGGTCTGCATCACAGATCTCTACCTCCCTGTTGAATAACCTTAAAGACACAAGAGGTTGCTATGGCTTTGCACAGGGCTCATAACATATTCTGACAATAAAATACAGTTTCTTCTGTTTTAAACGCGCTTGCTCTTATTTTAAGGGTAATATTGTGGCATATTTTTCTCTCTTAACTATAACGTGTCCATAGTCCAGTTCAGTGGATTTCATCAGTCAAAAAGGTGTTTCCTTCCATCATCAATGGAATTCTGCTATGGGAGGTATAATGTATGGTGGGTTTTCTAGGTTATATATTCTAATGTTTCTGTCAATGTGATGATTTCCTGAATGGAAAATATTTACATGCAAACATATTGTTGGAAAATCTAAACTTATTTTCTGGGAGTGAAAGGCTGTGCACAACCTTAAATTTAGGAAGGTTTTTTGGGTTTTGTTTATTTACTTTTTTTGAGTCAAAGGCTATTTGAGGATGATGTTGTGCCCACTGCAAGGCAGATAATTAAATCCTTAGATGCTAGTTACTTCCAGGGTATTGCATTGTTCAGGATTTCTGTCCAGACAATTCAAGTGTTCTTTTGTGTGTTATACATGGATCATGATTTATACATGAAAAAAAGTGTTTTCTTGCAGTTGCTTATCTGACTTGGCAGGTGCTACTGTGCAGAAGAATGTACTTCTGTTATTTTGTCACACAGATACACCACTGTATAGAATTATATTTATTTTCTGTCTGCAGTGCATTTATTATCATCACTGAAAAATTGTTAACATAAGGTAAATACCACATTTACAGGAAGGCTACAAGCAAAGTTTGATTTTATTCAGAGGTATCCGTGGCTACCAGCTGTGCACTGGAGGAAATTCGATGCATAACCTGCAGGGCAGCCATTCTGCTCTGAAATAGATATTTTCTTAATTACATGTGTACTAAGAGGGATCTCATTCCCACACAAATGCCTTATCATTGTATGCAAACTGAAGGGGAGAAGTCCATGTGTTTTTGCAGGATCCAGATACAGGTTGCAAATTCCCATTGAAAACAAGAAGTCTGGCTCTATGAGGAATTTAGAGTATTTGCAAAATCTTAGAGGATGCTTGGCTTGATTTGTTATGGTATTTTAAATATAGGGATGTATTTTTCTTTTTTTTTTTTAGAAGAAGTGAGTTTACCCGTAGAAAAGATAAGTGTGGGAGGGTGGGTTTTTTGCTTTTTGTCTTTTTTCCCCCTTGAGGATGAAAAGCAAAGTGAACATTTTTCTCCTCTTCCCACTGCACCCTACCTTTTTAACCAGGGAATCCCATAGAGGACATTGCTAAGGAACTGAAATAAGACAGCTTTGCTGCACTGAGACCTTTCTTGACAGCCCTCATGCTGCTTTGAATGTGGTTGGAGAATGTCAAGGCAGGAAAATCTTGACAAAGTGCCTATTCGCTATCCCCAAAGTTGCAGATACTGCTGCTGAATCTTACTAATTTCAACTGTGCTGGAAAGGGAGTATTCAGATGTTTTCCTTAGGCAGAATGTGTCCCTCTGTTATAAATTAAATAAATGAGGCTGCCCACAGGTGGCTGGTGGTCTGTGCAAGATCATGATCAGCAAGAAGCTTTGAGGGTGTGGGGTTTGGAACTGGAAAGGTGGTGGTCTGGGAAATCTGTGCCTCAACATTCATACTAACAGCAGCGTGGTCTGCCTTATGCTGTGTAAGGTGAAAACTGTACACAAGGAGGGACAGCAATTATTGTCACAAATAAAAATGATCCATGGTAACATGGATACATAAATCCACTCTGGGAGTGGAGCCCATTATCATCTCTGAAAAGCTAAAAGCCCTGAGCACTTGAGTGAAAAGAAGTGCTCACCAGCAACTGTTGCACAAGGCTCTATATCCTTTTCGAAAACTCTTAAAAGCCAGGTCTTGACAAGTCACCTGGACCTGTGTCTGTGTCCTGTAATTTAGCCTTATTGAGAGCTCTGTGGAAACTTGGGTGTGTAAAAGTGGAGCCAATAAATTTTTGTCTTCCACTGAAAAATGTATTTGCTACTTTTAGTTCAGTTGCTGCTGTGTGTCAACAGAAGCTTCTAGATTTTTCTTTTTTTCCCTCTCCCAATCTCTGCAAATACAGATTTTTTTCACAGCCTGCAACAGACCCAGACCCTCTCCCAAGGTCATACTTGAGCACTGAGAACCCAGAGTATTCGTGGCTCCTTCCCCAGGAAGAATGACCTGGCTGGGGAGGGGCTGCTGGAAAACCTAGTTGGTGGTAAGGGTTGTGGGAAGATGAGGGTTGCATGCGGGTGCCCTCTTTGGGTGATGTATACACCTTCACCAGATGGTCCTCACCCTGGTGTAACACAACACACACCTGTACTGGGCAGGGGCAGCCAGTTCTGCCCACGCAAGGAAATTGCTGCTGCTTTGTACAGGCACAGAGTGTTTTCTGTGGGGTTTTGGGTACTGTTTTAGAATGTCTGCTGCTGCTGTCAGGAGAGTTACCCAGGGGAATGAGGTGGAGACAATTATCTGAACTTGGGACTTTTTCAGAAAAAAATATAATATATGTATGGATAGTGTGGGATAATTTCCTGCTTAGTGAGTCTGAAACTAAAATAATTTTGCAGGTTTTTATTTTTATTTCTTCAGTAGTTACAAAAGGCTAGATGCACTGTTGTGTTATGCATTAAATCCTTTAGAGGGGTTTGTGGAAATTGGTTATTTTTTCCTTTTGTTTTATTACCTCTGTTTTACATGAGGTATGCATTGAAATACGCTCTGTTTAATGAAACGTTTGTGATTTCCCGCTGTGGAAAAGACTGGCTTATCTGAGGCTGTCACACTTGCCTGATATTAATTGATTAAATATTCATTTGCTAATTTTGAATCCTGTGGCTTTGTGAACACAGTGAACAGCCTGCAGAGGTCACAGCCATTGTTGCTGGAGCAGGAACATCAAGTGGAGAGGGGCTGATGGCTGCTGGGAGGGCAAAATCCAGAAGTGTCCATCCTGCATGTTTCCCTGCCATGCCTGCTTTTTGTGGTGTCCTGCATTCCGAGCTGGTGCCTCTGCTGTGGTTCTGTCCAGCTGTGGCTGCCTTATTGTGCAGCCTCCCTTCAGGCTGGGTTGTAGCATCCCCCAAGAGACCAGGTCCTGTTTCTTGCCTTGCTTCCCAATTACAGGTCATTTCCGCCCTCAGTGGCGGTGGATCTTACCGTCTCTGACCTCAAGCACCTACCTGTAGGCTGTGCTTTTAAAAAACTGCTAACGTACACCATGCTCTGGTACCATATAATTCCTTGTACTGAACTGCAATGTGCAACTTTAGGAAGGAAACCTGTGTGAAAAACTGGTAGGTCTGCCAGAAATAGAGTAAAGCACTTAGAATTAGATTTCAGCCACACAAGAAAAGGAGACAATAGCATTTTCTTCTCTTTATTCACCCTGATTCCTTTTTAAAATGCATCACAAGTGCCAGCCATTATAAAACTCTGAGCTACCAAGCAAATGAGGTAAGTAAAATTAGCGGCAATTGTGCTCAGACTATGTTCTACTGAGAAATATTAGCAAGATGGCTCCCTGGAGACAGGCTGGCTTTTAGGGGAAGCATCGAGACTGTTATAGTGAGCTGATGAGGTCTCATGACTTAGTTATGAGACATCAGATTTTTATTTTAAAACTTATGTTATCAGAATTTCAATATTTTGTGTGCCACTTCAGGTATTGTCTTAAAATGGTACTCTTGTTGTTGCTGATTTTTTTACTCAGCCCAGCTTGAAAAGTGACTCTGAATTTTAACAGGCATATTGTACTGAAACATTGTCCCACATTTAACATGCAAAGGGAATGTTGTTCAAAGGATGGAACCAAAACAAAAAGCTTTGCCTTGAATACATTTCAGAAATTAATAAAGCAGGGCACAAAGTAAACAATGCATTGAAACAAGGGAAGCTTGGTACTCTGGGAGTTCTGAAGGTGTAGTTAAAAATTGTAAATGGAACCAGGTTGAGCATTTTTTCGCTGCTTCACTTGTATGAATATCTGTACTGCTTAGAGAAGGGCTTATTGGTTCTTATTTTTGCATGTCAATTACAGTATGCAAACAAGATTAAAAAAAAAACCCACACAAATAATTTGTGCCTGCCTGTTTTTTCAGATGCTTAAAGAAATGTTATTTTGAAGTCAGGCACCTATTGGTTGGGTAGGTGTCAGTAAGTGAAGATTGTTCTGGGGAAGCTGGGGTTTTCCTTTAGGTGCCTAAGCAGGGCACCCCAGGGAAATTAAGGGTGATGCAGGGGTTGCTGAAGGAGAGAGGTGAGCAGGGACAGCTGTGCAGACATGGCTCCTGGACCAACAGCTTTCCAGCTGCCCCCAGTCTGGCTTTGTATGTCTGTTGCCCTGGGCTATTGGGGTACAGGCTTTCCAGGTGCTTGTATAGGGAAGTGCATTTTGGTAGGGGAATGAGCGAAGTGTTTGAAAAGTTATACATATCTCTCTTCATCTTCCTTTTGCGCAGCTGCCAATTTCTGTAAAACTAGTAGAATTGTAATACTTTCAAAGACCAAATGGAGCTCAAATCAGTCAGTGTGTTGAAAAGCTGCTGGGAGGACAGATAGCTGGACAAGTACATGTGTGTAGTATGATTGCCCGAGGCTTACTTTTTGGGGTAATTGGACAGAAAAAAACTGCTGTGGACAGAAGTTTACAGATAAAGGATGCTTATGTCTGTTCATCAGGTATGCGTGAAAGTTCATTTAACATTAATAAACATCAAAGTGGAGGCTAGTTTCACATAATCCTAGTTATGGGACACAACTCTTGTTTCAGATTAAAAAAATGTTTGTGGCAATTACAAAAAAATGGAAATTATTTTGTGGCAATTGAAATTAAAATGGAAGAAAAAAGATGTGAAGAACATTATGGGGCTTGTTAGCATTTGTAGTCAGCAATATATGACTATTGTTTTCACCAGATACTAGGTCTAGTTATCTTTCAAAGTAATTAAGTTGGTTTGTTTATACAGCATTTCTTGCATGCAATGTTCAGCTGTGGTGCACTGGTCAGGTGTGAGGCTGCCTCTGAGATTTTTGTCACATCCCATGTCTATCCCCCATCCTCCCCAACCAAACATGATAATTTATTCTATGTGCTGGGCTGTGTTTGTAGAGAATTTTGTAAGTCTGTGGCTAAGGCTAAGGGAAACAGGAATACACTGAATGTCTGGGGTTCTGAGCTTGCAGGCATACAGATACAGTGTTTCAGTTGGCTCCTAACTGCTTATAATATACGGTCCATGAAAAAGTTCTCTATTTGAATACTGCAGAAATCTGACTAACATGATTTCCTTCTCCATCTTTCTTATAATGTGTAATTAAACAGTGAAAGAGCATCTTGCCTTGAAAGCATTGAGAGGAGAAATTAGGGGAGTTACTGTCCTGAATTACAGGAACTTCAGTACTGTTCACAAGCGACTTGTTACAGATTAATTTCTCTATGCTGGCACTGTTGGAACCAGGAAGTTTGTAGTAGTTACTGGTTGAATGGCTGGTTTCAGCAGACTATCAACAGTAAGCATTAGGTATTCTCTCGTAGGTGATAGATTGGTGTATAACTGTAATGCTTCACTAATCAATTCTCCTACTGATCCTGCCTCCCAGGATCAATGCTGTCTCAAGAAAATTGAAGAGGCTGCCATTATTTATAAAGCAGAACTAACCATCTCAGAAACATTTTTCACCGCTTCTGCAATGCATTGTTTTCATCAGCATGTCTCTGGACTCTTTCAATGCTCAAGTAACTTCTGTGACCTACCATCTAATACAGTAAATGCTGCTGATCACAGCCTTTGTGTCATGCCATGGTGTCATGTCCTCACTGCATCTCCCACTCCTTCAGGTTATCTAGATTTATTAAACTAATTGGAAACAGTGTAATTCAAAATTAATAATGTGTCTTGGTAGAAGAAAAGGAGAAAGCAATGTCTAAATAGACTTTATCAGGTTCACATGTTCTCTGATGTCTTTGCAGAATTATGTTGCTTTATTTGCTGAACCGATAGCTTTCTTGCAGACATTTCTGTAATTTTTCCGAACGTACCTAATCAATTCATACCCATCTACTTATTAAAATAAGGGTCATCTTTTCCCACATGTCAGAATATGCTGTCGTCAAAATCCTGCTGGAGGAATGAATGGATTTTCAGGTCTTGTGTTTGTCAGAATAACCTGACTTGGAAGCAATAATTCTTGGGTCAAAGGCCTTAAAATGTCTTGCTGTTTTGATATAATTTTGTACAGGATGAAATTAGTACAAAAATGCTCAGTGCCAGTAACCTAAAGGTGTCTGAGTTTGGTGTGTACTTATGGCCCTGTGGGGACAAGTACTTACAGTACCTTTTTATCCCTGTGTGTGTATAACTTTGTATGTTGGTATTTTTACATAGAAATTGCAAGTATCTAATACCACAAGAAAAATGCAGTCATTAATTCTAGTATATCCAATTTAAATGCCCTAAATTAGCATGGTAATTTCTTAACAAGTAATGCTCAGTTATGTGCTCTTGGGCAAATAATGCTCCAGACAGCTCTTTCTTCATTGCTGGTCGCAAAACACAATCAACAATGCTTTTCACCACAAGACCTTTGCTGAGACAGGAGTTTCTCTCAACTTAAGGGATAGAATTATCCAATCATCTACCCTCCAACCCCTTATAAAGTTTATAAGTAAATGAGATTTTAAATTAGGAACAAATAAAATAGCTAGTTTCTTTGTACTGCTGAGTGTTGTCTTCTGCTATAATTGGGAAATGAATTTGTTTGAAGGGACAAGTGCCTGTTCTGGCTTTTAAACTTGCTCTAATATGCAAATAGCCACTTGCTATTAACAAGTTTTGCACTTCAGCTATATCCCAAATGTTTGCATTAGAGTGGGAAGAGGGAACCTCTCCTTTGTTCATAACTAAATAAATTTTCCAAACATATGTTGTTTAGCAAGATTTGTGATAATTTAATAGTGATGTAGTTAAATATATGCTATACTGACTTACCTGGTTTCCTATTCCTTCACTTCAAAAGGGAGCAGTAGTCCTCAAGAAAAATTATTTCCTGAGAGCATTGGTTTGCAGTCCTTACTTAGGCTGCAGAGACCTGCAATCTTGTTGCCTAGTAAATACATTATTGCTAATTCAGATTTTTCTGGTAGGGTGATGGGATAGAGGAGGAGAGGCAATACAGCCAAGTCAGTTATGTTGCAGTCTGCAAGTTATGTATGTGTCAAGTACTGGAATCATTATTCTATTGCACCACTTTCAGGTTAAAGATTTTATTTCATGAGAGGTGTGTGTTCAGGAGGATTTTGTGCGGTCTCTGGAAGGATCCTTTGCTTAACAAGTCAGTTCACTTATCGTTTGAATATAAACCACAAAGTGAGACTCTCAGCCTTTTCCTCTTTTCAGATATCCTTGTCAACTCACAAAGCACAAATATATAGAGCAATTTGTGATAAAACATCACTAGTTTAGCTTCAGTCTCAGAGAAGTAGCAATGCTAGCTTTTTCCTCCTGTGCTACCTTCTGCACAAATTAAAAGGAATTATAAAGTTGCTGATTAGCCTTAAAGACAATGTCAGGGAGGTGTATTAACTTTTAGGTATGGAGAGCCATCTTTGTCTTTTTAATTACTGCATTTTACCTTTAAAAACATGCAAATTCTTCTCTCTACTTTGATTCCATTTCATCTCTGCTCATCCTACCATGGGTAGTTTTGTAGGCACTTGTGCAGCAATCCCATGTCATGTAATTAACATCATCTACATGCTATTTGAGATTCATAGTATAAGATATTTTTTTACTAGTTTAGTAAATGTATATTAATGAATTAAAAACCATTATGTGGAAAGTGTGGTTCCCATTAGTTATTGATTAAACTGGAAATTAATCTGACTGGTCATCCAAAGTAAAAGCAGTGTATTGCAGTGATAGGTATATATTTGTTTCAAATATTAAATATCTAAAAAGGCTTCTAGTGTATTTAGCTAATAAGATTGTATGCGGGCTGCTTGCCGCCAACGCAAGTGTAAGACATGCTGTCAGTAATTAGTATGCATTGCCAGACTTTGATTATACCAGCTCTTTGACCTATTTTTAACAGAAACTAGGGCAGTCCTTTGGATTGCCTTTCCCTGTCCCTGGACACCCCGCTGTGTTATGTTCTTCATATTTGACATTATAACATTCAGCTGCAGTGCCAAACTGCAGAATATTCCTTGGGGGGTTTCATTGAAACAGATGTAACAGATGTCTGCCCACTCTGAAGCTCACAGCGGTTTCTGATAACAGCCACACAGTAAATGATTTTTGTGCATTGTTTATTAAAGATTACTTCAGTCAAGAGCACCTTTCGGAGCATACAGCATGGAAGGGTCTTCTAGAAATAACTTTCAGATTCCTCTGTCCATCCTCACTGTGTTCAATTACATCCCAGCCTGCAAGGGATGGCTAATGACTTAATAGCCTGTTGGGTATCTACAAGCTAATATCTTAACTGTTGAACTATGGACACATGTATACTGCTGGAGATACATGTCAGCTATTGGAAATTAAAAAAAAATTGTCCAAAAGCTACTGTCAGGATATTCAGTAATGCCCAGCTTTGCTAGGAATAGATTTTTAAGGTGCTTTATAACAATTGCAGCACTGCAGACTTCAAATACTTTAGGACTAGACAGAAAACTTATGCTTTGCTCTGTTTAAAGCTGTTACTTAATGCCCATATGTACCTTTGGGGAACTGGGAGTGTGTGAGTGGCAGTTTCTAGACAAGCCAAACAGGCAAATATATGGCCAAACTGAACCATGCTAAAAGAAGAGGGGAAGTGAGGTTGGCTGTGGATGTGAGAGTGGGCAGAGGAAGAGGAGGAGGAAACAGTAGCCAGGGAAAGTGGGAGCTGAGAACTCTGCCTAAGCAGGGCTGTGTGGAACAGATGCTTGGGGCTGGAGTGGATATTTGCCTCTCAGATGTCTGGCCTGGATGCTGAAACGAAGGATGAGGAATGTGGGAGCACAGGAAAGCTTGGGTAGAAGATAAAGACATGAGATGATTTTTATGGAGGTACTGAAGGAGAAATTATGGTTGTCTTCAAGGGCAGTGGGCCTGAGTGTGAGTAGGTGTCCCTCAGTGTGCAGGAAGGTAAAGGATGTGGGTGATGCTGTATGGGGTGTGTTTGTACAATTCTAATTTTTTTAATAGCATGGTGTGGAAATAAAATTGCCTGTTTGCCTGCACTTCTTTGTGGAGGCCAGAAAATCTTAGTCTGAACAGACAGTTATGTCACTGATTCCCCAGTGAATTTTCCCTTCTGTCAGTCTCTAATCCTCAGCAGTTAGCCTTCTTTCTTTTTTCAACCTTCAGAATTGGAAACCCATGGATGCCATCCAGCCCTCCTTATCTGCACTTACTCCTATTGGAAGCCATCATCTACTTGGGTGGTGGGAATGCTGTGCTAGATGCTGTCTGCTTCTTCCATTGCTCTCATCCTCCCCTGTACAACCTCCTTGCAGTATTTGCATACAGCTTTTGTGCTGGGATTAAATGGGTCAGTAAATGGTATCAGGTTGCCCATGCACAGACAGGCTGAGGAGAAGCCATGCTCTTCATGGTTGACTGAACTAGCAAAAAGACTGTGGTCCTACTCTTGGTGAGAAATACTGGCATTTCTCTTCAGGAAAGCAAATTGTGGACCAAAATAGGCAGGCGTAATTGTTTCCTACACAAATAGGATGTAGCTTCAGACTCTTCTGAGCGTGAGGCTGAGAAGCCACATGTCTCTCCCTGAGAATGTCTTTCTCAGTCAAATGGCTGTTTCTTAAAATCCCACTTGATTTACTTGCCTGAGTCAGGAAAGGATTCTTTCACTGCTAAGCTGAAAATGCCTATTTCTCTCTTGGCTATGATAACACACTCATTACTGAAGTTATCTGATTGCTACACAAAGATATTACTTGATTTCTAAATCAACATATTTGATTTTTTTTTGGCCATGCTTTATTAATAACGTTGTCTTCTAGTTGGAAAATTAATTCCAACCATCAGGTACAGTGTTATCCTAGCAAGCAAGATCACTTCATGCATATGTAATACTCTTACCATATCATAATTTCTTGTATTTTGTCATTGAACTGGAGAACTTGCTCTAGTCTTAAAAATATATTAGAGCACTTGAGGAGGTGAATAACTGTGTGTTTATCTTAAGTAATCTGGTGATGATTTATAAATCACCTCAGAGGGTTTATGCTTGGATACATCTGCTTTGCTTGCCTAGATCTGTGGAGTTCTGTGGGGTCCTCTTGGAATGATTTGGAATCCCATTCTAGTGCAGGGATTCATCTGGTGTAGTTTAGAAGGATGATAGTTCGGAAGGCAGAAGATGGTGGAGAGACCAGCTGGACACCTCCTGAGCAAGGAGGAGGTAGGGCACCTTTCTGAATTGGACCACACAGTGCCATGGTGATGATAATTAAGTTTTTTGATCTAGTGCTTCATAAGGTAGAATATTTTTTTAAAGCCATAACAAATGAGCAGAAAGTAAATAAAACTTCAGCTGAAAACCCCAAATCTCCTGAAGACACATTAGAAACTAAAAGCCCTGGGAAAGGGTTACTTGTAAGTTCCATGTATGGTGACTGACCTAGCATTGATTCTGACCCTGAGAAATGTTCTTTATGCAGCTTCAAAGGTGCTGTCCTTGTTTCTTTATACCACCTTTGTGGAAATGTCATGTCCCCTTGTGAGATCAATGAAAATATGCTGCCTTCTATTGCTTATTTCAGTGACCATCCTGCAATTCATGGCAAACCTAAACAGAGCAAAGGTTAATGCTCATATTCTGTTGACAACTTGGCTGTTGTCCTAGGTCACAGTGACTGTAAAACACATTAAGCAAGGGTCCTACAGGCAGCTTAGAAATATGCAGTAGGGAACGTGGAGGCAGAGCTCACTTGTGAATTGGTAAAATAAAATGCCTTGAAATTTGTGCTAGGGACCTACAGTGGATGAGTAAGCACTCTTTCCTTTTCCTTTGCTACTACTTCAGGCGTTACCCAGCCTAATGCTGAGCAGCACTCTAGGTTTTGTGTTATCCAAGTCACTGCTGTATTAAACAAACAGTGTCACTGCAGTTTTATGACGGGAGCCACCAAATTGTGCATGCTGTCCAAGTTGTTCTGTAAGTGTCATGTAGTCCTGTGTTCCATGTTTATATTTCTTACTGAGGGAGGTCTGAGAATATTGCTGAGAATAATTACCTTCAGGTGTAAATTATACAGGCTGTTGTTACATTTGATATTGAAATGATGATTCATAGTGGTCCAATCATGTCTCTAAGGTGGCAGCCTTCATAGAATTTTGGGAAGTATGGAAATAGTAATGAAAGTAGAAAAGATGTTTAAAGGTATAGGTTGTTGCAGTTATAAACTATGTATAACTTTCATTTTTCCATTGCAAACCGCTACATAGAGATCTCTGTAAGTAGCATTTATCAATTGTAAGGAGAGAGTACAGCTATTCGCTTGCTTTTCTCCCCTTCTCTTTTGTGCATGGACTGAGTAGTTGTTCTGCATAGGAGAAAAATTTGATGCTGACAGATGATGCAAAAGAGAATTTGCTCTTTGTGACCCAGGACTTGGGTTAGGAAAGAAATCTGTGGTAGTTAATTATGTACTTTTGATCTCTCTCATTTTGGTTTAAGTCCCTGTTTCATATCTGTCATGGCATATGCCTCCTTGCTCTGACAAAAAGCTTTCACTCTAAACAAATTTTCAGCATATGCCACATTCGTTGGGCTTTCATTCAGAAAGTCACACACAGGAGCAATGCAGTGCAGCCTGTTTACTGAGCTCACCCACTAAGTAGTATGCTAATCCTGGTCCTGCCTAAATGGGCATTCCTAACTGAATCTCACATGTCAGTAGTATCTGGGGAATGCTATTTCTCCCTCTCTCTGCCCCTGAAAAAGCTGCATAAATTTATAAACTCTGAAGGGAAGATGTGGCCTGTGAAGAATTACGCAGTGGTACACCCTTGAATTAGTACTGTCTCTTTCAGGCTTTTTAGGCCATTTATGCTGGAGGAATTGTGGTGTTGTGAAACACTTTTGCTTTCCAAAACTGACACTTTGTCATTTTGGGGACTTAAAGTATTCTGAATAAGAAAACTTGTGGGTTGGGGTTTTTTATGCGTGTTTATTCAATAGTGTTATTTACCATAAGATTTTTTTCAAAGAACCCTCAGTTTGACTGCAGTCTCTTGGTGAGCCTGAGAGGTTTTTCTGATTTGGGTGGCCTGTGTATCCTTATGATTCAGGGGCTGACTTGTAAAATTATTATTATTCCTACTGTCTCAAGAAAAGAACACGCTTTTAAAAACGTTGAGAGATGCTCACAATGACTATGTAATTAAAAAAAACCCCAAACTAGTTGTGACCAAGACTTCTGGGCCAGAAAGGATATCCTTTATTTTTGTCTTCTGATAGCTCCTTTGGAGCTGGTGTGGAACAGTGTGCCTAAGGTGCTCTGAAGATCATGGTAGCACTCCCTTGCCTTCCCCCTTTTGAATATCCACTTGGGGAATCCAGTGATAAACCATGCTGAAGTATATACTTCATGTTTTATTTCACCTTTTAAGTGTATTTTTCAATGCTGTTTTTGGGTTTAATCACATGAAATGGCATATCTTGAAAAAATCATTAGCAGAGGCTCGTAAAACAGTATTATCAGAGACAATATTATCTACAGTGAGTATATGTATCATGGATTTTGACATACTTCTATTACAAGTACAGGGAATGCTGCAGAAACACTGCATTAAACATTATTTTCACTAACTTCTGGAAGCATGTTGCAAAACAGCAAATACCAGAAACTAGCTGCTTTGGAAGGTGAGCAGTTAACCATTTGGGTTTATGTAGTGTTTGCTAAAGAAAAGTCTTGAGTCTACACAAATTTAAAAGAAATAGAAAAAGAGTTCTTCTGGCAGTGGATAGATTATTGTGATTGAGAACTACAAGATAAATAATAGTTTGAAGGTTGGACTAGAAAGATTTAGCATAAAACACCAGTTTGGAATAAGAGGTGGCTTGAAAACGAGCTTTCTTCAGGTGGCTGACAAAGTGTACCTGTCCTAAAGGAGAATAGGTGTTTTGCCATGGCATCTTTCTCTCTGTACAATGATGGTGTTAACTCCTCTTACAACTCTTTGCTTCAGCAAGCCAAAAGCTGCAAGGAGGCAGCTTATCAGGCCGCGAAATGGTTTTGGCTGTAGGATATAGCAAAGTTCCTTCAGGTTAAGAAAATGAACTCTGAAGTTAAACAACTGTGTGGGGCTCCTGAATATTATGCTCTAAATAAGGGAAGGCAAATGAAGCTACAGCTGGAGGTAGGATGTGAGGGCTTTTCAGCTGGCTACAGGTGGCTTGGTAACAGTGCTGCTTGCCCATGTTGCCTAGCACTATTTTATGTATGATGCTCGCTTTAGTTTGTAACTTCCACCTTTTGGGGTGAGCTTCAGGTTAAGGTTTTCTTTCAATTACACTAAAGTAATCATGTCTAAGAATGATGGTTGGAAAACCCAGAATAGTTTATCCCTTTAAACCAAACAATTATCTTCCAAATATTTTTATCTAATAAATTAATATTTATCATGCCACTCATAGGATCATCGTTTGATGGTCCAAGGTGTGTTTGTTCTTACACAAACCTGCTCAAATCTAGTCAAACTCTGAGCACACCTAGAAACACTAGTCTTGTTTAATTAAAATTTGATCTTTAATTTCCTACCTCAGTAAGAATGAGGAGTTTGCCTTCAAAGGCTAGTTTCACATTAATTCTTACAAATATTGAGCTGGCTGGCAGATGTTAATTATTATTCCTTATGGCCACACTGGAGCTAGAACAGGAGGCTTTAACCAGATAACTAGATGATGTGCTGCTTATTTACAGACTTTGCTTAGAGAATTTGTATATAATGACATGGGTTGCTATACTGTATTTTGGAAAAAAAAAGGTAAAATTAGTAATGTGATTTTTTTTTTTAAGGCTGCCTTTGGAAGGATTTTGTATTAAATGTATTTCTGCTAATAGAAAAAAATATTTATCATGATTAATAAGAAAGTGTTAAGACTTGTTACTTTTAACAAGTAGGAAATAATTTATTTTTTATAATACTTCATTTGAAAGCATCTGCTGGAAGTATGCAGCGTATGCTGAAAATAAGCAAATGCCAACATGTGCCCAAGTGCCCCAACATTGACTTAAGATTAAGTACAGACAGTGTTTTCCCTGACTCCAGTGAGCTCAGGGTTTGGTCCATGTATTAAACATTCCTCGTGTTGCTCAGTATTATTATTTTCTAAGCCTTTTTCCTTCATACATTGCTGCTATTAACTGAAATATTTTACCATCTGGTTTTGGGTGGGGTAAGAAATTGATTAGTGATTAAAATATTTCCAAGCTTATCTATAATTTAAACATAAAAATATATCTTTTTAAGTGTCACTGAGTTTAAATGGAAAATGTGACCAGAGTAATAATGTGTTGAGCTTGTGTGATGGCACATCTCCAAAGCATCAGCTTGGTGCAAACCACTACATCTGCATTTCATGACTTTAGGGTAATTGCAAGATATTTCCATGGGGTCCAACTGCAGAGCTCTATATCAAGGTAATAGATGCCTTCTGGTCAAACAGAATCATAGAAAATATTTGAGCTATGTTGTGGCCTAGTAGTATGTCTCCTTCACTGATTATTACAGAGATTTATTAAGGGACTGTTTTAATACAGTTTATTTCTTCAACTTTTAGCACAATAACAGTTTAATTTAGGCCCAAGAATCCACATGTAGGTAATATAGAAGATAGAATATGATTATTAATGGTGAAATACTGGAGTACTCTAACAAATATGTGCATGGGGCTCTGAATCCCAGGCCTATGTGAGGAATTGGTGCTCTGGTGCCTTGGTCTTGGAATGGCTTAGAAGTGTGAAGAATAGGAAGAGTGAATGGAAGAAATCACAATTGATAGAGAGCTTCATTGCAAAGCATTAGCAAGCTTCTGTGTGAAGGTGTTGCTTGTGATTTCTATCATACAGCCTTTGCTATACAAACTAGAAAAACGTGCACTTCAAGCAAAAGAAGAATTCTATGGGACTATAACAAATACGTGGATGTATGAATCTGTATGCTGCTGTAGGGAACAGCCTTCTGAAATACAGTTTTGCCTGGGAGAAGGTCTGGATATCATTGCTTGCTCTTGCATTGTGTGCCCAGTACATAATAAAGATTTTCCTCATCTATACTATTTCTGCTGGAGAAGAACATAGGTTGAATTTCTGACTTGTGAACTTAAATAGATGGGAGAGTATGAGACTGGCTACTTGTTTTACCTTGAACGGATCAGAAATTTTAAGGCAATTGAAAGATCATCTCTGCAGGACAAACCAAAAGAAGCTCTTCATTGGGGTCTTCTAACATTTGTTTGCACCATTTCTTTTCTGTGATTTTTTGTAGTGTTATATTAAAAATACTTTCTTATCACAGAAAGCAAGTACAACAGCCACAAGAACCTCTAGACTGAAAAACCAGAGTGCAAATAAGAACCTCTCTCAGCACCCAGAAGCAGTAGCTAGTGGATAGACTTATGTTTCCATTTCAAGTGATGGTGATGATAGACCTGTAATACACTAATTTATCTTAAAATACACTTGCAGTATGAAATAAAGTACATGATATTTCCTGTTTGAATTAATTTTAATTTTTAGAAAGGAATCTGAATGATAATTAAAGAGCAGGTGGACTTTCTATATATAGTGGTGCTTGTTTTCCAAATTTCACAGACTTATCAGATCATCAGAATGTTACGTTCTCGTTTCATATTTCTTATCAAGAGACTCATGTATTCTGAGATCCTTCCTCAGTGATGGTGATTATTAAGCAGTATTGGTAGGAAACTCTCATCTTATGAAAGTGAAAGTGAATTTCTTATCTCTCTCTAATGATTACGTTCATAAAGCAAAAATGACAAATAATTTGGAGATCCCTGATATGAGAGATTTGGAGTCTTTTCATATCAGAAATCTTTCCTTCTGAATGAACTGTACATTTTCCATGTTGAATCATTCCATCTGAAATGTGTTCTGTATATTGTCTTGCATCTGAAGATAGGAGAGGCAGCGAGGAGGCTGGGAAAGAGACCAAAGCTATGGATTTGATTAGGTGTGTCAGGCAACCCAAACATGAGGTAAAATATGGACCAGATAACCATCTTGGCTGAGTTTCAAGTGAGGTTGGAACTAATTTTTTGACAGGGCTCCTTTCCTTGCTGCATGAAGGCCTGCATACAGTCAAGGGATTGACTGGAAAGAATGGGATTATTACCAAGCCTGTGTGTAGTTCATGGTTGGGCTTTTAATTGCTTGCAAAACTTCTTCCATTTTTTTAGATGCGTTATGGAAAGCAAAGCTTGTTAAGAACCAGCTGTTGAGGAACCAGTTCCCCAGTTGTTACCATAAGGAATCTGGACTTTTGCCTTGGTCCTCTTCTGTCTTAATGCAGAGGGAGTAAAACATTTCTGCAGGCGGTTAGCATCTGCCACCCAGATTTAGTTTGTTTCCCATTGATTTCTAATAAGCTAGAAACATGGCAAGAGCAGTAAGGAGCAGTGTGAGTGCCAAAACATCTCTGCTACTTTCCAAGCAGCCATAGCAATTACTTGACGTGGTTTTGTCATACTGTTGGTCTGAAATGTATTTCCTCTCTAGGTACTTTGTGGAAATTTCAAATTGACTTAGAGGATGTTGTGACAAGCCACCTTGGTGTTTCATCAGTTTCATTAAATCTTGGATTCTGCATTTTGGTCCTTCATTATTTATCCCTTACAATTGCCTTGCATGTGGTGTAGTGATTGATGAACCTTGATATTATCAAGAATAAAAATTCATCCTTAAAAAAACCCAAACTTATTTATGAATCAGAGGGTCTTTACCCACAGCCATCAGGCCCACAGACCCAGTGATGGTTGTTTCTCAGTGTATAGCTGTGCTATTATGCCTCATTTTTGTTAATGTGAGTTTCCTTTCACTGTACCCCAAGTTGCAAGTGTTTGCATTCAGACTCTTGTTTCACACTAATATCTTGTTGTAGCAGATGGTGGAGGTGTCAGGGAGCTGCTGAAAACCGCCATGTTTATTATACCTCCTCAGCACAGAGTGGCTCATCTGTTCCTGCTGGCAGTGGCTCCCGAGGGACTAGATGCCAGTTAGGATATTCAAAACTCATTGTATCCTGGCCATGTTCTTGCCTGGCTTTGCATACTCTTGCTTTTGACTGTAAGAAAATGTTTTGTATAGGAAGGAGTACGTGCTGGACAAACGCTTCAGACCTTCTCCAAGTTGAATTTATCCATAGAAAACACAGAAGTGGGATGAGTGCTGCTAGACAACGTAGTCCAGTTTTCTTATTGCATTTTTAAATGGTAATAGAGAAGGAAACCTTTGAAAAATCCCATGAGTCACAAGACTACTGTCTGTAAGGGGACAGGGTTACACAGGAGTTGCAGTTCTGCAGCATAGGACACAGCCACTGAAAGCAGTGTCCAGTCAGTACCAAAACAGCTCTGGTAGCCTAAGATACTAGGGTCCTAATGTTTGAATTGTATTGTTGAATTCTAGCCAGGTGAGCTGCTGGCATGAGCGTGGCTGTGTTGTGTCCCTTTACGCTTTAAGTTGCTAGATAAATTGAAAAAAGAACACTCAAATTCTGAAGTGACATCACTGCTGAACCTGTGAATGTAATTGTGTTATTCCAGCAGCTTTTAGATGAGACTAGGAATGGATCTGCTTTCAACAATTGGATAGTTTGGTTTGTTTTAAGCCTCTCTAGACAGGACTATTAATATACTAACTGATCATTTTAAGACTTGTAAAATAAATGGGTGACAAGTATTTAGTTTGGTGTTAATGTGGACTAGGAAAGAGTTCAAGAGAACCAAACCAGGCAACAAGGCTGAGACTGCATCTAACATGGAAGGGAATGGTAACGAAAGCTGCTCCTTTAGCACCTCCGGGTGCCAGTGTGTGCTCCAGGCTGTGTAACAGGGGAGGTGCTACTACAGCCCTACAGTTGCTGTTGTCTGGGTGGCTGTATCTAGCTCAGGCAGCTTGACAGCAGATGAAAGTCAGTATAGACAAGTGTGAAGTATCTTGCATCAGAAGGAACAACTTTAAATTGCCTGCACACGTTGCTGGATGTGAAATTAACTGCTTGGGAGTGTGTGTGTGTGTGGGGGTGGAAATCTTGGCATCATTATGGATACATCATTGAAAACATCTGCTCTTTAGAGGTCTGGTCAAAAGAGAAAAGAAATTCCATCTCCAGTCCCAGTGAGTGGATTCCCTGGAGCATCAGGATGGATAGTGTTTGTAGGGCCAAGTTTTTGTCTGAGCATGCATGTTGGGACACAGCTCACTGACAATTGATGACATGAGCTCACTGCTTGAAATCCAGTTGCTTTTCCTGCATGCCTTTGTCAGTTGCAAAAGTAACTTGTTACATGACTGAAGGTCTAAAGTTTTCCATGCAAGAAAAGATGATATTCAAAGATGACTTAAAACCAGAAAAAATATCCTATCCTTAGCACAATGATAGAAAGAGGAGCTCTTGTGTTCTTGAAACCAACCAGTTTTTGAGAAACTGAGGCACTGTAAGTGGGACTATAACCATCTAGACTGTAGGAATGATCAAAGATAATCTGCTTTTTAGTTAGAGGTGAAACAGCTAAAATGAATCAAAGCTTTTATTATTTTTACTCTCTGAGGTTTGCCTTTACTGATAATTTTCATTATGATGAAAGTACATGGAATATTTTTACACGAGCTCTTTTGGGATTAATTTTATTTCCTCTTCACTTAAATTAAAACCTAGTGGGAAATTAATTATTTGAGCCCAAACCTTTCCTTTAGGAGCCTGACACAGTACAAGCATTTAAACAGTTACAGAGGAACAACAGAATGAAAGGGTTAATGTTTTCTGATTGCGACAGTTATGCAGGGTACACAAAGGGAAAATATGATGTATATAAATTCTTTATCTGGAAAAATTGCTGGCTGAGACTGGCGTGTGTCTCAGCATTTCACAGCATGCACAGTGCAGTTCTGTAAGGAAAATACAGTGCTGTGTGGTGACAAGTTTGCTACCTCTGTTAAGAAAGAGATTTTAGCTGTGGGCAATGAAAATCAATCAGATGAGATCACCTTTCTCCTTCAGTTGATTTGCAGTAGTGATGAAAATGGCTCAGGCACCAAAATCAGCTCCTGATGTTGAAAGACAGTGTCAAGATGACTTGAAAGTATTGACAGAGTCTTTGTTTCCTTGTGGATTCCAGCACATCCTTGGCTATTAGTATAAAAACACTAGGAAAAAATGTAGGTTATCCTGTGGATTCACTCCTAGGGTATTTACATGAGAACAGGATCCCACTGTTTACCTAGCTCCTTCCTACACCCATCCTTCTGCATTTTATCCAATTAATATGCCCTTGGAGCTAGCTTAGTCTTGAGGACTTCAGAATAATCTCTCACAAATTTCATATGTAGCACAGAGTATTTTTGAATGTGTGCTGGGAGAACTCATTAGCTTCTCTGACCTCAGTGATATTTTTTTTTTATTCCTGAAATGATATCCTGGTCCATGGTGAGAATTTTGCTTCAAAAATTCTGGAGCAATTGTTTTTACAGACCTGTAGTCAGGAGGAAAATACATTTGCATTTATTTCTATTAAAGGCTCATTGTTGCTTTATACAGAAGGAAAAGGATGTTAATTAACCCTATAGACACTCCCTTTTGCTGCATCACTTGTCTTACGTTACACCCATGGTGCTGGCCACAGCCCATCAGAGGTGCCCAGCAGGGCTGGCCTGGGCAGTGGAAGGCTCTAACCTTTCAGAGTTCAAAGGCATTTCCTTTGAAGAAATGCAGAAGTATGTGAACACACAAGTGTCACCCTTGATATTTTCCCCTCCTCTCTGCCCTCACTTGGTGGTTGTTTTTTTTTTTCAATCTACTCTTCTAAAGGGCCTGAATATCTTCTTTTTTGTTTTGTTTCCCTTGGGAGCTCTTTGGGGGAAATTTCTAACAGGATGTTAGTATTTCAGTCAAGATTAGTTTGCAAAGTTGGAGGAATTTTCCAAGGAAGACTGTCCCTCTGCTCCATGTGAGACCAGTGGGCAGTGTCAGTGGAGGTGTCCACCCTTTAATACAAATCTTGATGGGATTAATTCCCTTTCTGTTTAAAAAAAGTGAATTAGCGGTGGTCCATGGAGACCTGTCTGCTTATGCTATGCTGACACCTCCTCTGCATAGGCTGCTAAAACATACTTTGCTACTTTGCTGTGTACCTTACTACTCTTCTGCGAAAGTAATTGCTGCGGTTGCCTCATGGGCTTTAGGAAATGAGCAGTGGGTGGAGAAGTGCTAGTGAAACATGTACGGTAAGTTGTGAAGCATCCCGCAAATAAGTTGGTGAGGCTTTTACTTTGGAGTGCAGAATCGACATCTGGGCTGCACACAGGTCAGCCTTTGTGCAGTGTGAAGTTTAAAAGATGCAGTAATTGAAGGACAGCTTTCAGGAAAGTTAGCAGCGAATGCTTGGCAACAGACTTCAGCAAGGCGCTCCTGCATTGGTGAGCTACCTCCAGGAGCTGTCCGAGGCAGCTTTCTAATATTACCAGAGCCTGTCTTTAAAGTCAGCTGGAGATATTTTTCTATGTTAGACCATCTGTTTGGCTAAAATAAAAAGCCACCATATAATTTTAGTTTGAATGAGCCTATTTCATATCAAAAGAATACAGGAATTAGAAACGTCTTCTGTAAAGGGATGAGTTTGAATGTGACTTTTGCAGACTTGTCAGCTCTGAAGACATTGGCAAAAATCTCATTTTGTTTTGAGGTTTTCATAAAGGCTTATGTGACTAAGCCAGTCTGGTCCTTGTAGGAGGAGGTTTCTAGGATTTTCTTTCTTATTATTGTTTTATTTATGGGCAGCATTCTAAAGTGTTCCCTATTGCATCATCCAATTGAACTTCTTGGTTTGAATTTTTCTTCTTTGGTTGTGCCAAACTCAAGTTGATGGGAATGTGGTACTGGAGGTCATGAAGGGAATGCTTTCCTAAAGAAAGCACAGGTCCCAGATCTGAGTGTGGTGTGGCTCAGGAAAAAAAAGTATGGCTGTTCCTGGTACTCTGCTGTGGTTTGTTGAGTGAAAAGCTAGCTGTCCATTACTGTCCCCACAGGCCCATCCTGAATACCAGAAGGACTGCATAAATATATGCCGTGTGGTTTGTGGCTTTGAATAGCTAAACTAGACTATATTCCTAGAAAAACTGCTGCCATGTAACAAAAGTATTCTGAACAGGCACACTCCCATTTTCTTAACCTGTAAAATATTGTTTAGTTGAATTTCTAGCTAAATTTATTATTTAAAATAATAATTAAAGTTGCTGGTGATTATGTCTTATTTTTTTAGTATTTAGCAAATTTATAGCTTGGTTTCCACCTTAAACTACAGTATTGGGGGGTGGGAGTTTTGCTATTTGGGTTGTTTTGGCCAAGTTCCTTTTTTAACATCCTCAAAGGCCAAACAGAGTCATGTGTGTATGATAAGAATATGTTTTAATAGGTCAATGGATGATGTTGCTGCGTGGTAAGTCCCGTTTGCGCCACTAGTGTGGAATGGTTTAATCAGTCCTCTCTTGACATTGCATGCTCTCTGCTGCATTATCCCAGCAGGCTGGTGCAGTTGTTATGATTTGTTTAGCTATAGAAGTGCGCTGTCACTTACAAAACTGTGTTAGGTTTCTCTGGACATCTTGGGCAGCCAGTCTGTGTAACATGGGAGAAAAATTGTCTCCAGCATCTACATGTACCTGGTTTCAGTATGGGCTGAATCAGATAGTGCATTATCAAATGAAATTCTTTGATTTTTGTTTTCTGAGATAAGACTGATATAACTGTAAGAACATCAGCCAGAAGATAATACTGTATCTCATCCTAATGTCAAAAAGCAATATGATGCAGTGGAGTAAATTATAAATATGTCAGAACTATATTGTCTAATGGATCCTCTGACTACTGGGTTATGTTTAGATTCAGTGATTTAAGCTGAATGTGAATGATAAATCTTCACTTAAAAAAGCCCCAAAATTAAGAAATGAGACATTACTGTATATTTATTTTTAAGATGATAAGCTATCCCAGACTCTGAGAGAAAAGGAATAGGGAAAGGTATTATGAGTGAAAGGGATCTACTAGATTCTTTAACAGCAGACAGAGAGAAAGAGCTCTGAAATTCACTAAGGATTCAATTGCTCGTGTTGGTGATTAATACTAATAGTGTTCGTGTTGACCTATGATTGAGTGTGGTTAGAAAAAAAGTTCTTTGTTTCAAAATGCTCCTGTTTTTTGCTGTTTTCACACCTCTATACTTTCTTCTTTCCTTTCCTCCCCAAATTCACACTGTAGGAAGCCCAAAATAACAATGTAGCTAGACAAACATTCCGCTATCCTCACCAGCTGCAGTGAGTTGGCTTTTATTTCTGACCTGGAATCAATTTGCTGGTAACAAACATATAATAGAGCACAGAAACAGAAAAATAGTCTCACGACTTATCTAGGCTAAGCAAGGTGCTAAGCAAGAGAATGGAAGTGTTGCGTTCAGGTGAAGAGAAGATTCGAAGACTTAAATCCAATAATCATCTCATCCAAATGTGCCCTTCTGGAGACAGTATGTTTAACCACAAGCCACAGTTTATAGACATAGTATGTAACTAAAAGATTGACTTAAACTCATACTGCGGTTCAACTACAGAGAAAGACCATTTATAGTAAGGAAAGAATCATCTTAATTTCTTTAAAATTAAAGAAGGTGTTGCAGGGGCTTGAATATCCTGCATGTATGTGGGTATTACACGCTGTGTAATCAGAAAGACACATTTAGAGTGTAGCCCTATGTAATAGGTTGTCTTTAGCTGCTGTGAGTGTAGGAAGGAAGAGTGGCAGATGGGAGGCAGGTCAGTTCTTGGGAGGCCCTAACTTCCAGAATGCTCAGTATGCTTGGCTCTTGTCTGCTACAGACAATCCCTCGAAGAGGTTTAACTAAGGCTCTGTTTATCAGTGGGATTTTCTATATAAAGTTCTGAGATAATGGTGCAAAAAGCCTGTTCCTGTCTGATGTCTCACAAACTTTAGACTTTGCTGGTTATCCCTTGAAGTGACAGGGCACAGCTTTGACTCAAGTGTATGGTTAAAAGATTAATCAGAAAGGTTCTGGTTGATTGCCTGGCAGGCGAGCTAGTATTTATTACAGGATTTGGTTTTAGGTTTTCTGGATGTGATTCATTTCCAGCCATTAAGGCTTTATTCAATGATGCATTATATGCATCCTAAATGAATTATCGATCATTTTAACATCGTTTTACTTTTTCATAAATGATTTCCCTTATGAAAAGGCTGAATTTTTGGAAGAGGACCGGGCATACAAAGGGATGCTGGAAATGGACAAGCTTGGGCACTTATGTATGTGCTTTAAAAACAAGAACAGTCGTTTCCCCTTTGTTTATATAAAGGTGTTTTATAGGGGAACTAAACATTAACCTAGAATTAGAAAGATCAGTACAGCATGATATTGTCACTTATTTAGAAAACCTGGAAGGCATGTTCTGCAGAAAATCAAACATTGTTCTTTGATTTATACATCTTGCTTTTAACTTTTGTAAGGTTTTAAATAAATATATTAAATTCAGTGCTGTCATCACTATCTTGGAATAACCTTATTTTTATAGTGTATTTCTTTTAATTGGGAGCTAGATAGAAGATCAAATTAAGCTCTTAGTGAAGCTTTTAAATTGGGTACTGAACAATTATTTTTGAAGAGTCTGTACTTTTATGACAGAGATTGTGAACCAGGTTGATAAGAGAAGAGAAAAAATCAATTTAGACCTTTTCATATTCGAATTCATTACATTGGTCTTACTCTATTAAAATAACAATTAATTTATGGCAGCCAATATTGTGCAATTGCATTGGAAGAGGGGAAAAATGCAAGGTAATAATGATGATAGATTTATCAAGTTACATGGTTGGAACTTATTACCTTGAGTGACAGTAATTTTGTATTCAGTTAAAAGATTGCTATTAATAATAATAGAGTATCCAAGGATCAGGATTTGAACTGATAGATCCCTCTCTTCACTTTAGCTCTATATATTGCAAATAAGGATTTGGCATTGATGTAGCAATGAAAAAAGTCTTAACTGAAGCTCATTTTTATTCTTCAAATAAAATGTAAATAGGTCTTTAAGTACGTTTTGTCTCCTCCTGGCACACGTTGTGCTGGTACCTAAAAACAAGCTTTAGTCAGAACTATTTATATGTAATTCTGTGGTTAATGTACCAAACATTCTTGAAAAGTATATTACTGTCTGCAAAATGTGTTTCTAGCTCTGTGGAAAGTGGAGCAATTAGTACCCAAGAGATATTTGCTTTTAGGTTTTTCAGAAAGCGTTTACTGCGGTAGGTTAAAGACTGATGTTTACTGCATGCTCTTACACAAAAGCTTTACTTGTTCCATTGGTACCCCGTATATTGTGAGGCACTTACAGCTTATTGCATCCTGAATCCTAGGGTTTAGGACTGCAGTGTGTTTTTGACTGACTAGATTGAAAAAACCGCAGTATGCCAGAATTCCTCACTGAAAAAGGTCACTTGAGGTACAGTGAATCCTGAAGAAGTTTTCTAGGATTTTGGTGGTGGTTTTTCTAGTTTTTGCTGAGATGGCTTTGAAGAAACCCAAGTAGAGGTTTTTTTATTGGCAGTTGACAATAAGCATCTCTCATACTCTGCTAACATACTGATTTTTGGTGGGGTGGGGAGAACCACCAAACCCCCAAACCAGTAATGTCATGTGTGAACTCAAGTAGCTTTAATTGCTGCTGGGTACCACTATCACTGTAGCTGTGACACAGCAGCCTGCCTGACATCAGACCAACCCCCATTGCTGGTCATGACAGTGAGGGGAGGAAAAAAGGGCCCAGAAAAAAAAATATTTTTTTAGTATAATTTATATGAAACCAGGGATGCTGGGTCCTGCTACCTCAATTTACCCCCAAGAGCTGAAAGACGCAGCTGAATGCAGTCTCCCAGCTTTCAGGTACAGGGGATCTGCTCCAGCTGCTGTGGAAGCACAGGGCTGGTGCCCACAGAGCCTGACAGTGAGGGCAGGAGCCCCAGTGCTGTCCAGTGCTGTGCTGTGAACTGTGTAATACTGGGCTCTTCACTGGTGCCATCAGAGATGCTCAAACAGATAGATATCAGCAGTATCTTTCTTTTGTGGAAGAGTGGCATCTTATTAATATGTGGAAGAGTGGCATCTTATTCATATGTGGAAGAGTGGCATCTTATTCATATGTGGAAGAGTGGCATCTTATTCATATGTGGAAGAGTGGCATCTTATTCATATGTGGAAGAGTGGCATCTTATTCATATGTGGAAGAGTGGCATCTTATTCATATGTGGAAGAGTGGCATCTTATTCATATGTGGAAGACTGACTAAATACCTGGTTTTCAAGTGAACTAAAACCAAAACAAATAAATTAAATTCTTTCTTCTCTGTTCCTTCAGTGTGGCAGAACACACAGTGGGATTATGTTATAAATTGGGATGGTTGCTTTAATTTTTCAATGAGCGGCAATTGTGTGCATGGGAACCTAGTATCGAAAAATAATCCTTTTAATACATTAACCCATAGACTGGAAAACTTGATCTGCATGGCTTAATCTGTCATGCCAAAGGTAACAGCAGCACACCAGCTGTACTGCACCTGCTGTGCAAGTGTCCCAAGCTTCAGGGTGAGTGGCGAACTTGTTTCACTTGAAATGGTCTGTGTTAATGTAATCAAAGTCTTCCAAGTTTCCTGACTTGCTGCTGTAAATGTAGGTGCTGTGTCTCCTGGGGCTAATATGGAATGTTACATCCTGATTTATGGTAGTCTTGCTGTTTCAAGACCAATTAAATCTTTAGCTATAGCAATGGTGGACTAGTTGATCTTAAAATTCTTTGGTTACAAATGAACTGGATAAGTAGCTTTAGCTTAGCACCGTCCACGTTCTGGCACTGACATGGCTCAAAGCTGAAAGATCCGATTTGGCTCAACAAGTGCGAGTGCCATTTCAGGGCCCTGAGGTCCTTCCGGGGGTGTGATGGTGTCTGGCTCAGTCATGATAAGGTCTGATCTGTTTTGCAGGCACGTAGACCAAGGCCAACAACCTGTCAGAAGCCTCTGCTAGTTACTTATGCTCTCTCTGGGTATTGGGCAAAATCAAAGGCAAAATGAATTCTTATGTATGTGTCCCTTAAAGGAAAGGGAAATGCAATATGCACACTGAGAGGCTTTCAGCAGAGACAGACTCCTAGTAGTACTGATCATAGTTCAAAGCACATGAAAAATCCTCTGTTAAAGCAATTGCTATTTCTAATTCCTTTTCTCCTTCCCCTTATTGATTTATTTCAAAAACTAGGTGGGAAAAGCCAAAAGGAAAGCATGAGTTACACTCTTTGTTCTGGCAGTGATAAGAATTGCAGCCAAGCCTCATAATCCCCTGCAGACGTAAGTGTCCCAGTTGCAGGCCAGCTGCCCGGAGCGTGATTTCTCATGGCCATGAACCCCAGCCGTGAGATGACCTCTCTGAGCAGACGAGCAGTCAGAGGAAGGCAGGGAGGAAGGCAGTATTGGAGGCAGGGGACCATCTTACTGGTGCCTGGAGGCAACCCTCAGGAGGCCTTTGAAGAGTAGGGCTGAAATTTCAGATTTGGCTCATGCTGAAAGGAGAGCATTCAGCATAACACCTGGAGAGCTGCACCCTGTGCTCTTGGTGACTCCCAGTGAAGCTGTGACAGGAATATGGACAATAGTATAAAGCAAGCAGAGCTTTGCTTAACTGAATGACACAACAACCGCCCCTTTAAGCTCAGTAGGAAAAATCAAATGTAGAGCACTGCACTGGAGTGAGTTTATTTAAAATCAAGGAGCTGTTTAGAGCCTCAAAATTGAGCAACAGGAAGTGTTAGAGGTAACAAAGGTTTTGAATAATAATTAAAATACAAAAGAGTCAAACCCCAAAATGGAGGTGGAAAAGGGTGGTGATTGCTTTACAAATGCTGTCTCTAACTTAGGGTTTCTGAGACCGGAGGCTTTTTGAGATCTTTCAAGATCCTAAGAGCACCCAAGCTGGGGAGTCAGTAGAAAGGAACATTTTAATTTTTTTAGTATCCTATTTCTTGTTTAGCTAGATTAATGGATATAACGTTTGTGAATATGGGGGAATGCCTCATTGTAACTGGTTTTGTGCTCTTTGTTCATCAGTAATTTACAGCAGATCAGTTTGGCTCTTCAGGCCATGGGGTGGTAGAAGCCTGCCTGTTTCATATGTGTTCTCTTCAGAAGACAAGCAGAAAACCCCAAGAAGGTGAAAGTCAGCATTTCATGTAAATAGCCATGGAAACAGCTCTTTGTGAAAACAACTGTTCTCTCATTATGTGACTCTCCAAAAATCTTAACCAAGCTCCAGCAGATGCAAACACAGCACAGACGGTCGCAGTAATTACGCTAACCAGCGATAAAAGCTTCCGTTTATGTGGCCCATCTACATCCTCGATGCAATCACTTCCAATCGCAAAATGCATCTAGCAGTTGGAAACCCAGAGCGTTATTAGATTGCATTGACTCTGCTCCCCACAGCTGAGGGAATGCTCTTTCCCTGCAATACATTTTCCTAACAATTTCAGGACCATTGAGATACACCCTTGAGTCAATTAAAATTATCTCCACTAAACTAGACTGCAGCTTTTAAAGTGTTGTCTAATAGCTGATGTGAACAGCGCCCATCTAGATTACAGCTATGTGCGATGGTTTTATAAAACATTATTTATATTCTCAGCATGTCAGTTCAGAATGGAATTCTTATTCATTTACTGTGATTTCATTTTACTAACAAAGCAGTGCATAAAGCCATTTTTTAGTACAATGCGGACTATTGTATTCATTGTGCAGAAGGAATGAGCAAATGTAAAACATGGTATTTTTTTCATCTGACTTAAAGTGAAGATGGTTTTAGGTGTAGGGAAAGCTGCTGTAGAGACAGGTGACTAGGAAAACACAAAATGTTTACATGATGGTGACTGTCTCTGCAGATCCTCTTTTCCTTTCTCACATTTGCTTTATAGCTTTTTTTGCTATTTTGTTCATTGGTAAGCTGTAGTTAAGCTCCTGCTGAGCGTACGAATGGCTATGTGGTCTGAGCAGGGGTAATAGTAAGCTGATAAGTGATAAAGTGACAGCAAGTAGGCCAGTTCAGGAGGGAATGAATGAAGTTTTTTTCAATATATGCATCAAAAGTAGAGATATTTAAATTCAAACTTAGACGTAAGCCTCAGTTAATTTTTTTTTCCTTGTTTAAAAGAGGAGAACAAGCAGAGAAGACAAATATATTGCTTTTAGACTCTTAGAAACCATACACCTGTACTATACATGGCTGGGAGAAGACCAAACCTATTTTCACGTGGTTATGTTGTGGCAGTTTGTCATTATAAATGTCTCAAAGGATTATGAGGCAGAAATCGATGTTCTGAGCTTTCATTTTATTTGAGGGATGCTGGTAGTTTAATTTAGTAGCAGTGGGCTTTGATATGAGCAATTCTCAGAAATAAGATATTGCTTGGAGATAATTGTGTTCTTAGAGGTAGTTGCAGGGATTAGATATCACTTCCAAAGGGGAAGTTTTGTGTACAGTCTAGAGGGTAATTAACTTGCAGTTGTCCTTTGATTAGGGATCTGAACATGGGATGTAAGTTTGTAATGCAACAGCATAACGTCAGATACATGCTGAGTCTGGGACTGCTGTAATCATCATATTTTCTGTGAAGTTTGGGGCATTATCTTGTATATGGCACAGTGTTTCTTCAGCAAATCATTCATTAGACTCTGGCACACCATTCTGTTATGGCTTTACAATTCTGGACGTGGTCATCTGTTCTGTAATGCAGTCATGAGAGTGACCCAGAAAACTCTTACAGAAGCATCAGGGAATTCCCGCATCCATGATTAGGCAATAAAAGATCCTGCTGGATTCAGAATGAGATCACTTCCTCATGTTTCATCCTTTACATAACTTCTGGTGTGAGTCAAACCTCATACTGGCTTAATGTATGTCAGTGAAAAAACCTGGAAAGGAGGAATATCACAGTGGGCCTTGGGAGTACAATTACTGGCATCAACTTTTCAGTCTGGATGTCGTAGGTGTTGGCAGAAGCAAGCCCTGACATTACCTGAAGCTCAGACCTCTTTCACTTTGTCTTCTTAGAAATCTGTTTGGTGGTGTTTTATTCTTCAGGTTCTTGGTTGGGTTTTTTCTTTCCCCCTGCCCCCTCCAATTAAAGTTCTGAAGTTTGTAAGTTTAAACAAAGTCCTGGTTTGACAGGACTTAATTCCATCATTAAAGCTGATAGTTATTGGCATGAAATTAAAACACAGCAAACAATTAAAAACATGAAATGACTAGTAAAGTGTAACCTTATTAATGACTATACTTTTTTCCAAACCTCTCTCCTCAACTTCTTGGGTTTTCCCTTCTGTAAGTACATTCATGGACTTCACTGTGTGAAAGGATATGGAACAAAAATGTAATTTATAGGAGTTGGATTTTGCTGAGGAAAGTCTCAGGGAAAGCTGAACTGAGGTGACATATTACCTAGACAACAGGCTTTGTTAAAGTAATAAGTCGGTCTTTGATTAATATTGTGTGAAAAGAATATTTCATTTATTTTTACCTAGTTTAGCTCACTTAAGTAGTGTGTACTGCTTAGAAACTAGCTACCGCTTGTAAGACTAGGAAAAGTCCCTCTCCAATTCCTAGGTAAAAAATTTGGTTTATTTGATCTAAAAACTTGTTTCCTGTTCACTACTTACAGACACAGTTTTGTTGTCGTAAATAACTCACACATTTAAACAAAGCATTTTAACAAATCAAAACATTTTAAACTAGTGTTTTCATGTGTCTGAATTTAAGTTCTAAACTAGATCAGGTGAGAGACCAGAGCAAGAAGTTAGTCATGTAAATAATAATGCATTCAGGTATTTGAAAGATTGAGTCTAACCTAAAAACCTTCTAAAAACCAAGCAACAGCTGCTGAAAATGAGGAAAAAAATGCAAAAATTAGAAGTATTCCAACTCAATTTCACTCCAACACCTAGGAAAATCATGGCACATGTTGTACAGGGAAACATCTTTCAAATGATATATCTAGTACTTTGACAATACTCATTTAGTAAGTTACCATTAATGGTAAAAGTTCCTATTTACACAATTAGTGGGTGTCTGAATGAACAGATGCAACATCATCAAGCATTTCTAGCTGGTATTTTGTGTCAGACTTGCATGACCAACCAGTTTGGCCAAGAATGGCCGGTGGAGTGGTGAGTTAGGGTTGTGTGTCTGTTGAAAGAGTGATGTACAAAGGATGTCTACTTGGGAATGAAGAAATAAATAGCAAAATAATGAACCACATTTATTTATTCCTGATTGAATAAACAAAGTTTTTGAGTAGAGATGGATGTAGAGCTTTGGGAAGGATGTTTTGGAAAGAGGCTTTTAATTTGCTAAAGAGTTTATACTGAAGCTTGAAATTGTGAGAAGAAAATATCTTATCAAGGCTGGGAGAAGGATTTGCTGTCTGTTAATGCAATGACCTTTGTAGGGTTCAGAAAACTTTCAATATCCTGTTTGGGAGAATGAATGAAAAAATAAGACTGAAAGGAAATGGAAGAAAGATGTTATTAGCAGTGGCTTCCTGGGAGTGGTTGCCTGTATTTGGATTTGCTGTGTCAGGGATGGGAGAGGCTTTCATCCACACGTGGCTGAAGCATTATCTTGATGTAGGCTAAAAGGGAACATGCTGTGTGAGGAAATACTAAATTAATTTTAAAAAATACAGGTGGAAAAAAACTGTGCAGGTTTGCCAAGTCTTTCATTAAAACAGTGTTGGAACTGACATGCTGTGAGAGACAGGAGACCTGCCGTGATTTGCAAGTTGAGGGGGAAGTGCTACTCTGAAAAGAGGAACAAGATACCTCTTTAAAATACAGTAAAGATTCCAAGTGTATCAATGATCATTTCATTTGAATTCTTTCTGGAGAGCAGGTGACAACATGCAGTGGCTTGGGGAGGCTTCTACAGCCATGGAAACTTGTGAACTTGCAGAAGCAGTCCCCATGTCATCCCCCCTTCCCTTCATACTAATATAGAAAACATTCCTCTTTTGCCATTGTGTGTTACAAAAATGATGAGAGAAGCAGGTGACAGACTATTTGGAAAGCACCCTTGAGGCAGCACAGAGCAAACTCAGAAACAAAGTGGTTTGAATTACAGTTTAGAGTAAAAACTATTTTGGCACTGAAGCAGAACAGGAGATTAAAATAGAGGCATATGATAACAAATGGCTTCATTCAATGTTGGGCTCCTGTGCAACCATTTTATTTCTTGAGAATCCGGAGACCCTGCCAGCTGTACAACTTGCAGCCTTCTGCTTGTCCTGACAATGCCCAGTGTGTGTTAAATGAGCAGCCTGCAGAAGTGCTAACCCTTATCCTCGCTTTAGCAGTCAGCAGACAGAAAGGGGAGTGGGTGTAAGAGCTGCCAGAAAACCTCTTGAACTGTATTAGCACAGGACTGAATTTGGGTGGCTGATAGTGACCATGGCAGCAAGGAAAGCAGTCTTCCAGCTAAAGATGCTGGGCTTTTATAGACATTAAACCATAAATAAGTGGAAAAGACAAGAGAAGGATGGCTAGAGATTGACTAATTACTTTAAATCTGATTGGGACCATTACTTCTGTGTCAGATTTAGCCAATTCGGATCACCGGCTCTAAATTTTAATTAAAACTGGTGCTGTTGCCATTAATTGTATATTCCAATAACTTTAAATAATGCAGATGATTTTTATTCAGTTGTCCTCTCCTGGCCTTGCCCCACAGAGATCACTGTTAATTAGATACTACATTACATCTAGCAATGTCTTTATTGCTGTTAATGTTGTTGTTTATATTATCTGTATGGCTCCAAAGTGAGAACATGCTGTGAATTTAATATGACTGGTAGTAGAGAAGCAGATATTAATGTGTTGTAAAACAGCTCATAGGACACACTTATTAAAAAGTGACCACGTCACTCAAAAGGGGATGATGCATTTCCAAATCAAAGCAAAGAGTTAACTAATTCAGCAGCCTGGAACCCTTATTTTCCTTCAGGAGCCTTTAAATAAAGTCAGGAATACAACTGTCATGGATTTCAAAATGTCTCTTGCACGCATTTGCCTTGTGTTGTACAGGATACAGATAAATATTATTTTAAAAAATCCTATTTGATTAATTTTGTTCTGATGTTGCTGGATTGCAAAAGATGTGATAGCTTTACTATTTTTTTTTTTGGGGGGTGGGTTGGGGGGGGATATGTTCGGTGGACTGTGGCTGCTACTGGTGGAGATAGGTCCCAGATTCAGCTTGGCTGGTCCCTGCCAGGCACTGCCAGGTGGGGAATACAGGGATAGCTCAAGGTAACCCCTCAGGCTCCACTGGGCAAAGGTGTGTATATTCTTTGGGGCTTTTTTGCATTATTGTTCAGGAGTATCATCTAGAAATTAAGACTTGCAAGATTTGGTAAACTATGGAACATGACATTTCCAAAGAATTTCCATCAGTGTAATTCCTCTGGCTTTTACAGCGAACTCACTTTTCCCCTCCTCTTGAAAGAAATGGTTCTCTGGAATTGTTCAGTAAGAAAAAAAGGACTTAAAATCAATTTCAAACAAGGCTTACGTCTCCTGGGTTTTTGGCTTTTTTAAACAAGGGTTAAACTTTGTTCAAGTCTGTCTGCTGCGTGCGTATGATGACTGCCACTTGCACGAACCTCCTTGGAAGCAGAGTTGAACGGATCTTGCAGGCTGCCCTCGCGTGCCGCGCCAGCGCGCACTGTGCCGCGAGTGGCCTCATTGTAGATAAAGTTGGACATTAAGAAGCTGGTTTCAGAGAAGCAGTGCCAGTCTTTCCACTGATAAAGCTTTCCTTTGAAGCTCTAGAGCTGTATTTTGTCTCCCTGTGTATTTTTGAAGAGGACTGTGTATGCTTAACAGTGTAAATAAATAAATAAAGCTTTGCACATTTATCTCTGATGAAAGCCTGCTATAAATTTATATGCAAATTAGGCCCAGCTCCCAGCGAGTTGCCAATGTAGCCTTCAGGGTTGTTAGGGTTGTGCACTGCAGATCTTACCCTTAGGAATTCTTTCCCAATACCCAGACCGAACTTTTTTCCCCTTCATTTCATCTCATTGCTATTAGTTATAGCAATTATCAGCCACTGAGATTGCCACATACTTTAGTGATATTTTAGTCTTGTAATTGCGATGATAAAGAAGGTTTTACCCCTTGTTTTGTGGTGGTGTGTTGAGCTGGAGATGAAAGTGAACTTAAGTACTTTGTTCTTGACTAATAATAATGAGGTAGGCACATTCCTTCAGGTCCTATAGATGTACAATGGCAACTGCAATCTATTTTTGTAGAACCTGTTCATGTATGGTGATTCTCTGCATGCTGTAGATACTGAAGAGTCATGTGAACCATTTTTTCTATTTTTTTTGGCAGCGTCCTTTCAGTTTATGCATTGTATATACTTCGATGATCTGCTGCATACAGGGATTAAATTACAAACTGTTTTCAATGTTGCTTCTGAATTTAAAGTCTGGAAAAGAAAAGATTTTCCATTTGGGTTATGGTTTTTGATTATATCTTTCTAATTGCACACATCTAGTGAGATTACATCACATATTCCACAGACATGACCAAAGCGTATGGCTCAAGATTTATGAGATAAACATTAAAGTGCAAACACATAACTGCAGAGTAATGTAATGTCAGTTAGGAAAATTGGGTTGAGACTTCCAGACTAACCACAAGGAGATCCAAAGCAGAGGGGGAAAATGCAATTTTTCCTTCATCTGCTATATATTAGGGATTGCATTTCACAGATGACTCTGTGGGCACTGTACTGATCTTTACCAGTGTGTGCACATAGAATGATCTTTGTTGGAATCATCCTAACAGCAGGAATAACTGCAGAGAATTGCTGTGGGATTAAAACGTAAATAAATTCAGTGTCTTTTGCTCTTCAGTGCAGTATATTCCATAAACCGGAATGGTCTCTCTTGCTGCCCAGCTATTGAACTATAGGTATAACACTTTTCTTGTTGGGGTGATATTAAGCAAGATGCTCTTAGTTTGATTCTGATTGTGTCCCTTGAGCTGTCAAAACTCTGAGCTATGACTTGACAAGAGGGAAGAGAAAGAAAGGAAGGTATGCCTCCAAACTGAACAGGATGAGGTACTGTCCCTCAGTTGATCAGTAGTATCACACTTTGTTAGAAACAGTGCTCTGACTCCTGCAGAGTAAAATGCAGACTAGAAAAAGGGATCTCTGATACACAGAGAAGGAAGATGCTGCCAATTTGTAGCTTTTCATGACTGAGGTTTCCAGTTCCTATCATTTCCTGTTGTGGTATGGGGGCAATTTGCCTTGCATTTCAGCAAATTAGTGCACCTGCTGGAATATTGCCTCTGCAGCTCCTGCTGAGCCATTTCAGGCACTCATAATGCTGTCATTTGTATCAGAAAGGTGGCAGAGTGGTGCTTTTTAGCTTGCAAAGTCTCTGGAATGTACCACTGTACTTCAGACACTGAAGGCGAGCTGTCTAGGTAGTAAAGCAATGGAATATTGCAAATAAGAAAAAAATACTCTGAGTATTGCCAGAAAGAAATGCAAACAGCCTTAAGCATAAACTTCAATTTTACTATTCATCTGACTATGAATTTCAAAGGTGGTAAGACGCAGTTTAATCATTTTGACCTCATTCTAAAAGAAAAAACACCTGAGTTCCTGAAGTGAAGTGTCTCAAACTATATTTAGGCATGTCTGTGAAAGTGGCCTGATTCTCAAAGGTGCTGAGCAATTACAGGGATTGGAGAAGGGTGATGGCCTTTGTCCTGGATTCTTAGGCTTAAAAATTAATACAAGGGCTTGTTGATGTAGTGGATCAGGCTATGAGCTCTTTAAAAAGGCTGGAATCATATAGCATTGTATGTAAATGAAAACGTATTCTTTTTCAGTAGAAAAAAGGAGATCACTGTAAATGTTCAAGTTAAAGCTTTTAAGTACCTCTGAGTGTTAAAAGGAAAAGGAAGAAAAACTCAGTTGAAATGAATTATTTTTACACTGCCCTGGAACATATGCTGTCAAGCCAGTGTGAAAAGCACAAGGAAAAAATCAAAAGAGAAACTTGTTAGTTCAGGTCCAACATTAAGTCTTTTGTTTTAGTAGTAGTTATAATGTGTGGAAACTAAAGCATAGATGGAAACACTTGACACTACTTGAACAATACAGTTCATGTAGTAAATCTAGCAAATCCCCTTAACTATGGAGAGGTCTTCCTTATTTGGTGAACTCTCAATCTTGTAGAACCTGTTGTCAATGACTGCATCTCTTTACAGTTTAAAATTACTGCTAGGCACTTAATTCTCATAATGTTGATTTTTTTAACATTCTTCAGTGCTCTCAGTACGTATTTGATTTATGGCTGTTTCATGGATGCTGTGAATGACCACAAAATGGGGGGCGGGGGGGAATCTTATAAAATTACAAAGAAAATAACTTTTGCCTCCCAGGACAATTACAGTATTGGATCTTTGCTTTTAGTTTTTTCTTTCTTTTTGTTTTACTTTTACTTCCCTGGGTGAATATGAAATCTTTGCAGTAAAATGGGTCTGTTTTTCAGGTATACTGAAGGATTTTTGTTATTTTTGTTATGACAGTAAAACACAAAAATATTATGTGGCCTTAAATGGAACAGAAACCACTTCCTGAGAGTATGTCCTGTGGGACAACCCCCCCAGATGTGTTGGAGCCAAAACTAGATATGAATTATTTTTTGGGAAATCACTTTTGTAAGGGATGTGGTGCTGGTGGCCATAGGATTGGGGTGGATGAAGGTTCTGAGGACTGTAAGTAAAGTTCAACATGGTATGCTCAGATGGGAAGCTTTGGAAATCATGAGTACACAACTCATGTTAGTGTAGTTAAGTCCCATCAATGCAGTTTGGGTGAGTGTTCAATCCCCAGCTTGAACCAAGGTCCTGCATGTGTGTATGTATGTGATTTATTCTCTTACTTAATACTAAGCATGTGTGTGTTTGTGTTTACAGGATCAAGACTGTAAGAATCTTGAAAACCAGGAGAAATTGGTATAAACTAAGCTTTATTATTAATTCTTAATGAGCTGTGTTTATAAGGCTAGCTGCAGTTGTGTATACTAGTAAAGTCAATCACTACAGACTTTGCTGCAGCTATGAAATATAAATGATCGAATGAATGACTTGGAAGCCTTTAGTTTTTTGGGTCTCTAGAGAACAGTTTACAGGAGTGATGGAACATTGATGGTTGACAGGCTTGGAACATGATGGACCACTGGGAATAGTTTGGTACAAAGCCCATTTAGGAAATAGCTTACTAGTAGTCCCTTCTATTTTATTCCAGATGGTTGATAACTAAAGCCTGTTGGTAGACTGTACCTGGGGCAGTAATGCATAATAGAGGTAATTTGCAGGAAAATGGGCCCCAGACTATGTAGGGCCTTGTTGCTTCTGCCTCTGAAAGATGAGGACAATGGCAGGATAAGCCTTGCATCTGTTTGGTGTGCTGCTTAGTGGTTTGGAGAGTTGGACCTGTGCATGTGTAAGCCAACCTGGCAAAAGAAGGGGGAGGTAGAAGAGAGCTTTGTGGTGCTTTGTTGTTGCTGTTCCTCTAACAATTTTTTTGATGTCTGAGTGTAAGATGTAGCTTAAAAACAAGTGCAACTACTGATCTGCCTTTTGCTTAGGTAATACAACATACTCCTCCATGGACGTGAGAAAGGGCTGAAGTGGATGACTATTCTTGGCTATTGTTGTATTCTCTGGACAACAGTGAGTCATAAAAGGTTCAGTTGAGGTTGATACCAACTGTGAAATGTAGAGAAACAATATTTCTATTTAATAATTAACTTTAGGGAAGGTATGTATTTTATGAAAATGTTAGACTAAAGCAGATTATTATTCCAAAAGAGCTGAATCCAGCATGAATGAGGTTGCACAGCTGCTGACTTGTGTGAACTCCCTGGCACCTTGGGAAGTAGCAACTTTTTGCAATATGAAGATTGTTGGTCAGCAGTTCAGCAGGGGTAGTGGAGTGTGTTGAACATGCAATGCCACAGATTAATGTAAAAAGGGTATTATTTTTTGGGGGTGGGGGTGGTGTGTCCTGGAGCTTGGTCATAACAAAAAAGGTTTTGAAGAAATGAATATCCATAGCTGGTGGTGTTTTCTGGATGACACATCCATTCTGAAGTTAAAGGAGGAGTAAAAGTCATTGTGTTGCTTGAAGACTTAGAAGAATGATCAGTTTGTTTAAAAGAAAAAAGTTATAAACAAGGAAAAAAAAATAAAAGCAAGAACATTTGTACTCTGTAGACTCTATTGTAGTCTTCAACAAAGAATGAGTAAGATTATGGCATGAAACCTGATTAAGCTGGGCCAGTCTGTCTTCCAAGCCACCTTTTATAGGCCAGGTCTTGTTCCGTTTATTTCCTATACTCAAAGTTATTGCCCTGGCATCATTAGGCACCGTGCATGCTATTGGTGTTCTGTAAATAGAAATAATTGTTCTAGCCAGAAGGCTGGTCTGCTTCCAGCTCTTGGTGCACTGGAGAGATAGTAGGATTAAAAAGAGCTTTTAGACCCTATGAAGTTGAAAGACCACTTTCTGGAAACTGTCTTTTGTGCATTATGATGTTTCTAGGCCAAATAAAGGATTTAGGTTACTTCTTTCGGGACATCTGCAGGACTAATACTCCCCAGTTTGATCTGCTCTAAGATAGAGTATCTGTGAACCTTTTGAGATGCCAGCTGGAAAGTAGACATTTTGAACTACAGTGATAGTACTTCTGAAACACAATCCTGGAAGCCCTGTGTCTGAAAACATATCACCTCTTTAACATGTAAACAAAATACATTTTTCCTCCATGTTTCTCTGATGTGATTATTTTAATGTTTATATCAATACTCAGCTTATAAATAGCTTTATAAAAATAAGCTAGCAGCTAAGCACCAAGCATCCACTCACTCAGAGCTCACCACTCAAGGGGATAGGGTGAAGAAAAAGAAAAAAAAGGAAAAGGGAAAAAAACCCAAACCAACCAGCACAAATAAACCTCTCCCAAAAAAAGAAAAAACAAAAAAGCATAAAACCCTACACCAGAAAAGCTCGTGGGTTCAGATAGACACTTTAGTGGTATAATGAATGAAGAGAATAATAATATTAAGAATAGTAGTAGTAATAATACCTAAAAGTGATGTACAAATGTAACTGCTCATCACAATGCTGTTAGAAAATTAACTCTGCTGAAACCAGGACAATAAATAATACTTTTCAATTTGCAAGTTATGTTTTAAGTGACTTTATGCTAAACAAGAAGCAAGGAAGCATGATTATAATTGTTTTCCAGTGTACGAGAAGAAAATCCAAGGAGGTGATAAGTTAACCCATTTGTGCTCTTTTTCTTTTTAGAGCTTGATCAACTACCAACAGATTCATGGTTACTGCCTGCAAAAGTAATTATGCTAACCAGATAATAAAAGCTCCTATTTTAGTTGTCCATCTTTAAAGCAACCCCTTTCAGTAATACAATGCAGCTAGCAGTTAGAAACAATAGGCCCTGTTAAAATCCATTGGTTGTTGCTTACTGCTTCCAAGGAAGCCACCTCCTTTTGTTAGAGGTCTTTTTTCAACAATTCTGGAACCAACTGCATATTTAAACAGCAGTATTTGTGTTCAGCAAGTCTAGCAGTTGTCTAATGACACTAAATTACATCACATTAAATCAGTGCTTCAGGATACTGTACGCTAAGTATTCAGCATATTTTGAGAAAAAGGAAACTTTCACTCTGAGCTAAATCCTGAATCATGTACTTTTCAAACACTTCAGAGGCACAGATGAAGGTGAAAAGCTAGTTCTGTTCTGTCTTCCTACTCTCCTGATTTTGGTTGGACTAGAGGTGAACAGGTTTCCAAGTTAAGCAGTGAGATGATAGGTACTTTGGCTTTCTTCCACTGGAAGGCTTCTGTTGCTTCTTGGCTGCTTGCTATATGGGAGCTTTCCAGTTGCTCTGGGTGTTTTATAAATCTAGGTGTTGGATTTGCTCCTTTGATATCTATAGGTATGTTCTTTTTGTATTAAAAATACAGCACTGTTGCTGGATCAAGCAACTTAATTGTAACCAGTCATGAGAATTTTCTTCCATATATAAATTGCTTACAAAGTGTACATAAGAGGAGAGCACTAGCTTTCTTAAAGACTGGTAGAGTTTTTTATTGGTCTTCTGTGTTTCTTCTGTTTTCAAAAACAAGAGAAGTTTTAAAGCTGACCGGGAACAAACGGAAGACATAAATACGTTCATTGTTGCTTTGTATCACTCCATTTGTATGGTTGAAAGGAGTCTGTTGACCAGCCTGCTGAAACTTGGGGCATTAATGTCAACAAACTGCATTACTCCAAAAATTTCTTTTGCCTTTTACTTTTTCTTTTTTTCTGTAAAGAGCACAAGGAAGGTAAGCTGTGTTGGGTTCAAAGATGGTTGCTGCTTGGCAATGCAAACTGAATAAGAGCAGTAAAGGCCATGTAAACCTGGTCTCAGAGGGAGGAGGATGATGTCATGTGCTGAAGTGCTGTTGATATTTCACATATTAGTTTAGTTTCCCACAAGCAACGTTAGGCATACAGGATATGCATAACAGCTTTCTCTGTTTCATTTGTGATTCCCGCGACAGTGTGGTGTTGCCTTGAATCCTGTCACGTGTGTTTCAAACCAGTCCTGTACATTAAGGATAAGTTTGGGTTGTGCATTCAAATATAATTGATAACAGTGTTAACTGAAGGCTAATGATAGTTCATGTGTGGGTGATTAAATCTGGCTTTATTAGTCTTTTCTGTACTTCTGCTTACTGTGTGGTCATTTCACTGTGCATATGCATTTGGGTGGTTAAGGGCCTGAAGCTATGATATTGTAAATACACATGACATTTACTTTACTTTTACATTTTGCCTTACTGGGACCATGTAGAAAAAATTTAAATGTATGCTCAAGTGTTTGCTCCATTAAGTTAGGATTTACCAGACTCCAAATGCTTTAGTGTGTGATTTTTTTTTTTTAAAAATAAAACCACTGGTTTTTTGGTCCTTTTTCAAAAGTGCATTGTTACAGAATAGCTCACTAAAGGGAATTGTCTGGATTTCATATAAACTAAGGAAAAAAATTAAAATGCTGTAAAGATTTTGTTTGGTTTATTGCTTTTTTAAAAACAAAAGTTGAAAAGACATTTTTCCAATGCAAGTGCTAATTTGAGCAGAAACCAGGTTTTTTAAGTTTAGATTTTAATTCATCTAAATAAGGAGCTTAATTATTCTGAGAAAAAAGAAATAATCTAACAGCCCCATGTCGTAGTAGATAAAAGGAATGTTTATAAACTGCTTGCCCAGATAAAATTGTTTTTTATAAAAAATGGTCAATTAATGATCTTTCCAGCTAGGGTTTTGTATTCTTGCAACTAACAATCATAACTTGTATTCTGCTTTTCTGAGAAGCCTCAATGAGATGCTTTGCAAATGTGGCTGCTCTGCTTCAGTGGTTTGAATGAGCTGCTTCAGGCATCTCAGGCACTTCTCTGGGTACCCAACACCGGTAGTTCCTAACTCTCTTCTAAAAAGTTTGAGTGGTGTTTGGTGACGCAGTAGATGTTACACTTGCCACTGTGCCAGGGTTAGCTTCTGTGAGCTTCCTGTTGCTGCCATGGTTGCATGGGTGGGAAATCTTGGAGGAAGAAAACTTTTTCCTGGAACTAAAGTAAAAGGGAGAAAATTCTGTAGGGAGTCATGTAACCAGATGAGGAGTAGATTTCATTGTTCTTCCACACAATGTCATGATTTTCCAGCAACCCTTATCCATCTTGAGGAATAACTAACAAGCAAGTAATTAGATTCATTCAAGTTTGCTAGCCTATTTACCCGAAGGCAAAGTATAGCGATTTCCTAAATGATTTCATTCATAAAATGCTCAAATGTGTAAAGTCTTTCTACACAGATAGTGAAGAAGGATTCCACTGTCTTTCTCACAGTACAACTTGTGAATGAGGGAGGAGAGGGTAAAAGTTTCAAGCTGTCAAGAAGAAATGCAATCACTACTTCTGGGTCTTCTATTCAGCAGTTCTTGTTGGCTGAAATTTTTTGCTTCTCTCAAGGTAGTAATGTTGTGGCTGTGAGTATCTGAGAAGCAAAGTCCTTTGGAGACAGAATTTTAAAGCGGTATCTTTAATAAAGTTGAATTCAGGTTAAGAAAAACATTGAAGCTTGAGATGGTCACTGAATCCTCTTCCTAACCAGTTCCGTGCTGTCTAGTGTATTTCCTTGTGCAATTTCATTTATTAGCTCTCCTGTTACCATGGAATCTTCCAAGGTCAGTTAGCCCTCAACACAAGGAAAAAACATGTTTCTGCCAATAAACTTACTCCCAAGGAGCATAACTCTCCCTTTGACAGATATCTTAACTAATGTTGCTGTCAGATGTTAGCAGACCTTCCAGGGCTCTCAGATCTTGAACACAGGCTTTTGCTGGACATGTCTTATGGTGAGGTGTCCCTTGCTTTAGAAGCCCGCCCTCCAGCTGTAGTGTGGTGGTGTGGCAGCATTGTCAACCCACAGCCACCCAGCACAGTCCTGAAATGTAGGAGAGGGGCATGTGTGGGTGCTGCAGGTATCCCAGGCTGTCAGGCTGGGATGAAAATGACTTTTCCTAGATCTTAATCTGCATTTTATAGTTTCATAGCAGGAAGATGAGAAATGCAGTGGTAAGAATGAGGCGAGTGAGAGCAAGGCTCTGATCTGTACAGTTGTATGCATGTGTTTTCTGCTCTGTTATGACAAAGATTTATAAACAACTCCAAGATATTACTGTCTTAATACCTGTAAATGCTTAACTACTGTCAAAACATAATTGTTCCATTTTGGGAAATACATTAGGCTTTGATCCCTGCAAATCATAATCTCCCTATTTGTTAGTTATTGTGAGACACAAAAATCAAGGGTTCCTTAGAAGCATGTCTTGATGGCAATGTAGCTAATGCCTTCACTTATCCTTGTGTTTTAAAGGAATAGCTTAGGAGTAGGGGATATAAATAGCCAGTCATAGTTGTAGTAGAGAGAAAGGATTCATAACTTGATCCTTATGTGTCCCTTCCAACTCAGGATATTCTATGATTCTATAATAAAGTTGAGCTTTATAACTTAGAATCATAGAATTGTAGGGGTTGGAAGGGACCTCGAGAGATCATCGGGTCCAACCCCCTGCCAAAGCAGCTCCCTAGGACATTTCACTCAGATAGGCATCCAGACGGGTCTTGAATATCTCCAGAGAAGGAGACTCCACCACCTCCCTGGGCAGCCTGTCCCAGGGCTCTGTCTCCCTCACTGTGTAAAAGTTCTTCCCCATGTTGGTGTGGAACTTCCTATGCTCCAACTTGCAGCCATTGCCCCTTGTCCTGTCTCTGCAGACCACTGAAAAGGGGCTGGCCAATTCCCCCTGCATCCCATACTTAAGATATTTATAAATGTTAATTAGGTCCCCCCTTAGTCTTCTCTTCTCAAGACTGAATAGTCCCAGCTCCCTCAGCCTTTCTTCATAGGGGAGATGTTCCAGGCCCTTAATCATCTTTGTAGCCCTTCCTTGGAGATCCCTGTCCTTTTTATACCAGGGAGCCCAGAACTGGACACAATACTCCAGGTGGGGCCTGACCAGGGCAGATTAGATTGCGCTGGAGTGCAAGTAATTCTTCTAGGATAAATATGGGATTTTTAATTATTTCTGTATATGCATACAACTTGAATTATGTACAATCTATTTTGTTTGCTGAAGGTATTTTTCTTTACTCTGTATAAATCTTAACTTGAAGATGCTACTTTTATCTTTGTGGGTTTTTTTAACTTTAGACAATTTTGTGGTGATTTAATATAGTTCAGCAAGCAGTTGATGACTTCTAAAACAATGGGGTTCCAGGGTTGTGCAGCTTAGCTTTTAAATTTATTTACAGTCCTTAGTTTTATTTTGATTTGGACACTACCTCTGGCCTGAATCTTTCTTGTTAGTGAGCAGCCAAAAGCCAGTGTATTTAGATGAACCCTGGATTAATATGAAAAGAAATCTCCAGTTCCTGTAAAACTGTGCTGACAATAACATCTGTGTATCTGAGGTGTGTTGTCAGAGCCTAGTAGCCAAAGTGCAGTCTGAGGCTTCTGGCTTTAAAAGACAACTCACAGATACCGATTAACTCGAAGATTTCAAGGTTATTGGAAAGATATTTTGTATCAATTAGCAATTTCAGTATGTGAGGAAATCTGCAATTTACTTTTTGAGTGAAGTTTTCATTAATTAAACTTCCAAGTGGCTGCCTTTGGAGATAGCTTCTTGTTCAGGAGGAGTTGAGTAGCTTGCCAGAAAAAAGTAGCTGAGAGCAGTATCATTCAATGATTCAAGAGCAGATTATGACTATGTTATGAAGGAGTTCTGCAAGCTGCCAGAGAAGCAGAAAAAAAATCCAAGGTATTTTGCTGGACCCTGATAATTTTACTCTTGTGAATCTGTGTGATGATGAAAGGGAAAATTGAAAGTAAGAGCAAGTGGGGTGTCTTAACAATTTTTTTTTTCTTCTCAACCATATACACTGATTAAATCCACACTCAAGGCATCACCTTATCTCTGTGATGGAGCCATGTTACTGTAGAAGTGACTTAAAAATATTAGAGTAGTCCATGGTATAAAGACCTAAATGAAGCTTCCAGAGATATAGGGGTGATGCTTCAATAGTGGAGTTGATGGTGAACATAACAGCAAAGGATGATGGAACAGCAGGTTGTTTGGTATGCCATTATTCAGACAAAGTCTCAAATATTCTCCTTTAATACCTTTCCCTGATGGCACTTTGTTATTGATTCATAAGCTAACATATCCCCCACTGTGAGGCTGATTCTCTATCAGTTACACATAATAATCTTTATTCCTGTGACTAGTAAAGGCTGTTTAAGTTGCAGAATTGCACCTCAGTTTACAACTTATTTCTGCAGTGCCAGGTTGGTGGGGTTTTTTTGTGATTTCACATCTAAGCTCTAACTTGAGATGAATTCTCAGGGGATCATACCATTGTGAATGTGTCAGCATGAGGTATATAATTCAGCATCTTAGCTAACATTTACTTCTGAAACTTCATGTATTTTTATGGTTTACTGTAAAAACAGTTATTCCTGCTGGTTGCTGCCTCCTGAGCACCTATAGTGCGGTGACTCACTGAATCTTTCTGGCAGCTTTAAGAGAAATATATTCCTTACTTCATTATGACGAACCTTCAAGAGAACCAGGCCGAAGTTTTAAACATTGTACTCATATTTCCTAGAAAGTATACATATACTAAAAATGAAAAGTGATCTTAGTAGTAGTAATACACATAGAGCTGTAGAATATGCACAAAATTGCATCATCCTCTTAGAGATGATGCACCTTAGTGATTGGTACAGAGCTTAGTGGAGTGTCTTAAGCACTGCAGTGCAAGAGGTAGCACCAGTGTGCATCTAAAGATGGGATGAGCAGAGGTTTTATATTTTTTGCAATTCAAATGTTATTTTTTTTCTGGGAACATTTTAGAAGAAGTCTGCTTCAAATAGACTGCAATACTTCCTCTTCATCAAGGCACTGTTCCTTCTCTTGGCAAGGACAGTGATGCAGGAAGCCATGGGCTGTTACTGTGTTGAAGGCATTGCAGGTGAGGGACATGGCAGCTTGAGCAATGTGGGGGACAGAAATGTTCCTCAGTTTGCAAATTCATTGGATTTCTTTCCTGAAATATAGGGAAATCTTGAAGTGGAGACAGCTAGTTAAGCTCTTTGGTTTTCAGTTTTTTCTCTCATGGTTCTTCCTGAAGTCTGTTCAAGTGGGACTTTTGCAAGGAGGCTCCACACCTTGTATACAAGCGAGAGGCTCACTCATGCAAAGAGGAGGAGGCCTCCTGTAACAGCAGCGGCTCAGACACCTTGTTAGATTTTGACAGCCAGGCCAGGGGTGTAGTCTTGAAGGTGACATGATCTGTAGCCCGTGACACAGGTCTTTGGCGAAAAGAAATTTCCTCCAGTAAACAGGGGTGCTAAAAGGATATCGTGATTACTGTAAAACCTGAAAGTCCCTTGAAGAGGCATATCTTGTTTTCAGCTCATCACTTAAAGGCCTAGGGATTTTTTTGATTAACCACGAAATTCTTTCTAAAACCCTTCTTCCAATTTAAACTTTCTGGGATTCATCTGTAGATGAATTGTCTCCAACCTAATCTCAATCCAGGAGAAATCCTGTAACAGATGCATCTCACAGAAGCAAATGACTTTAGCTAAGCTACCTGGTACACTTTGCTCTCTTTTTAGCACAGTCATGTCCTAAAATGGCACCTTGACTTTTAGTAGCTGAGAGAAAATATATTAAACCAAGTGCCAGATAAACACTAAAGAAAGATATTGCAGGCAGATAGATCCCCTCCAGAAATCCTGCTGGATAAATGTGACTTGTAGGATATATTAGAACAACAACAACAAAACAATCAAAACAAAACAAAACCCCCACATATCCAACTGCCTAGTGGAATAAGAGTGCCTTCCATAATTTCAAAAAGTAACCCCTGATGTTATTTGTTATTTTACCTCCTGGGCAGATGATAGCACCTTTAAGAGCTGTCTTTCTGAATCAGGCTTTCGTTTCTGGGTGTGGGAAAGGATTTAATTCCTCAATCCTGCACCAATAGGTTGCATTTGTATGGGTTTACAGTCTAGCTCTTTCCAAGAGTCAGCTCTAACCAAACATTTAAATGAAGTGAACTGTCATTATGCTATGCTGCTCCAGAGATCCTGCCATTTTCCTTGAAAGTTATAATGCTATTTAATTTTTAATAGCTACACATCATCCATAAATAAAGCCTGTGTTAATTACCAGAGAATTATAATTAGGTCCACTATATTTTTACATCTGTATGCAAGAACAGATATGTAAACCTAAATGCAGTAAATTAGTTTTCATTTAATTTTGGAAGGTTTTAAACAGAAGTTAGTATTTTCTGTTAGCTAGTCCCACCCTTAGAATTGCTTTAAAATGGTGCTATAGTTTCATTCCTGTGACTTGCTTTAAAGAGATTAAAATATGAGTCAGTCTCTTTTCAAAATAATCATATTCCTATGAAGCGATCCCAGTTTGATATCAAAGGAAAAAGTACTTTAAATCAGTCTTTTTGTTTGAGCTTGAAACATAACTTGTACTTGTCTGTTAAAAAACACGAATTAAATCTGCTGCTCTGGAGGGCTTATGAATTTATTTCCAGTGTTTTCTAACTACTTTACAAAAAAATAGCCATACACTACAGTCAACAAGGCAGGATTTGCTGTGCTGTATCAAAGGTGCTTCCTGACTGATAGAAGAAATATTTAGATTTCTGAAGAGATCTCTAGCTGGAAGAAAGGATTTTTGTTAGTGCAAATGCATTAGTCCTTATGTGTCTGAAACAAGAAAAATATTAAATTTAAGAAGTTTGATGGTGGAATATTGTTGGCATCAAGCCTATAGGCAATTGATGGTAGGTAGGGGTGTTTTTTTCCAAATAATAGAAAAGAGAATTTTTTGGGGATCTAAATGATGTTTGGCTTGAATAGATTCCCTGAGTGGACAAAGGAAGCAGAAAGCTCTTTTAAATAGGCTTTTGGCAGCTTTTTTTGTCATCCCAAAACCTGAACCACTGGGGAATAAGCAGCGCCAACGTCCTGTTGATGTCCATTGATGTTGTGGTCACATCTGCTAAGCGGGTGGCTGGTGGCACTGCTGCCTCCCCATGGGGTCTCTGTTGGGTGAGAACAGAAGGAAGAGGTGGCAACAGGACTTTGTGCTTCCTTTTGTTCCAGGGGCCCACTTGTTTTAAGCTTAAATGATGGCTGCCTCCAAATCTTTGCAAATAGGCAAGTTATGCTTTTGTATTTCCCTCAGAGTGGTGGTTCCTTCATCAGCACCCCACTGGAGGTCTGCCACCCTAATTTGTGTCTTGGATTAGGCCAAGTGCCTTTAAAGGCCAAGCCATTTTGCTGTGCTGGACCTCTGGGCATGTTGAGTACATGCAAGCAGCAAGATGTTTCAGGAGGTACAACTTATACCAACAAACACTGTGCTCTGAGGATGTAAAAAAGATGTCCCTTGAACTGTGGTGTGAGCTCTGACCTGATTCTCTATCCCAGGGTAGCTGTCCTTTGCAAAGCAGGAGCTGGCCTTAGATCTTTTACGTGGATTTTTAAATCTCATTACATACCATCAACAAGAATAAGATGGTGGCTATGGTTGTAGATGGCTTTATTTTGTAAGATAAAGGGCTAAGCAGATAAGAAATATGAATATGCAATTTTGCTAAAATAAGCTTTTTTGTGATCAGTTATCCTTCATTTGCTATAAGCCAGTTACTTGGTCAGTTTTTCCTCACTAATGCTGGTATAAAGCACCTCACCTTCAGTGAGAAAAAAGAATACAGTTCCTCTGTAGCAAACAATTTTGTATTTAATTATTAAATGCCAAAGTTTTTGTTAGCTGGGAAAGTACCATCTTTGTAGGAATAAACAATATAATTGTGGCAGTAGTGTAGTGTCATCTGCTATTGGTTCCTGATATGGAACTTTTCATGCAAGTTTTGTATATCAGCTGAAATAGATTCTGGGTTGGGAAAATAAACAAATGTATTAAACTTTCATTTAGAGTTGATCTCTTTTATCCACCATACAATGAGAATTTCAAGCAAGTTTCCAATTTGTGGTTTTGTCCTCAATTATGTCAGTTGCATCTTCTGAAGTCCTGATTTAAGACAGACCTTGCCAAATAGATCAAGAAAAAGTGTACATAAATAGTTTTCCATAGTGAACACGCTCTGCAAGGTATATTTTTTGTTTTAACCATTTTAGTTAACCACATCTCAGTTGCAAATATTTGCGATGAAAATCTAATAAAGTTCACTTGGGTTTGGTTTTCATTACCATTGCAAAACTAGAAACAAATGAATCAACATGCATAAAAGGATCGTGAACTGTATTGAATATACAAGGGATTACTTCCAAGGCTTCTAGCTCAGATTTGTGACCTGGCCTGGTTATCATCTTGAAAATGCTGGAACTTGAGGCAGATTTAAAAAGAAATGATCCTGTAGTTTTAAAATTATTTTTTTTTGCAGTCAAATGGTTGTAATGGCAGAGAATCATTCTTAATATTAAAGGTCTTTCTGCAGATTACTTTTACAATTTTGTGCCACAAATCAGATGTAAACATATGGGGAACTTGGGATGGAAACAAGAGGAGGGAAATCTTGACAGCCTTTAGTCTTGTTGGCTTTTGTGTCTCAGCCAGCCACCTCAAGCCTTGCTGGAAAGTAGTGGTGTAAGGACTAAAAAACTGTAAGAAACAGGGTGACCTGAGTAAAGCTCAGACTTAAGGTAGCTAAAAGATCTTTTTATTTTAATAGAACAGGTTTATATTTATGTATTTACTTGTTTCTCTTTGTGGCTTCATCACTGCCCCACTTATTTGGGGCAACTCTACATTTTTTTCTCTTCTGTTTCTATTTTCATTTGAATGAGTAACTGTTTACTGTGCATCTAGAAATAAACTGTTATGAATAATTCTTGTGTGAAAAGGACTAAATGGCTGAACAAATACTTTTGTTTAAGCCAATCGTCAGACAAGATCTGCAGTATTTTTCTTTTACAAGAATTTTTTCAAAGATTTTATTAGAATAATTGTAGTTAATCTCTACTTTCTGTGCATCTGTTCCCAGATTAGCTTTCCTCACAGAAATTGTTTGCTTTACAGATATTATCTCAAAGCTCTGGATCCTTAAATTTATAGTTCCATGCATGGAGTTTACAACAGACACATCTGTATGGCTACTTCTGCCTGTCTGCACCATCATCCTGTGGAGGCATAGGATTACTGAGGTAGTTTGTAAGGGAAATGCATTGTGATACCAGAAAATACACTGCGGAAATTAAGAGGCTACTTGAAATCCAAAGCAGCAGCATATTTCTTTATAGTAGGTCTGTTTAAATTTATATTGAGAAGTCAAATGAGAATTTTTACAGCTGGCTTTGAACCTCTAAGCTTGTGTCTTTCATACTGTTTAAATCTTCTCGGCTGTGACTGAAAACCTACTGTACTGGATTTAGTCTTGCTGGCTTCCACAGCTGTGGTTTAACATGTTCAAGATGAAAATTTCATTGCAGAGCCTTTAAAATTCTTAATTCCTAACAAGAATGCTAATAGTGACAGAAAAGTAAAATACATATACCTGTAGCAACAGATAAAGTACAGCTGCTATGAAGTGGTTGAAAAGAATAGGGGCATGATTGTAAAAACAGTTTGAATATATACGTGCTTGCCTTTCAAGTGACTTGACGTGGCTGTGCCTGTTTTCCCTCTATAAACGTTTCTGCTTTTGAATTGGCATTAATGTTAATGGAAAGCAAATTCTGAAATCGTGTGTGTGATTACCTACCACAGCTGAATTTCAAATGCCAAGTGTCCTACTGGTAGGAAAAAAAGCACTGCCAAATGTCAAAAACTTTTTCAGGTCCTGATAAAATTGTATTTCAGGTCTTGGACCCAAAAATGTTGCTCATTTCAGCTTTATTCTCAATACACTTTTGTCTCAAACCACATGTATCTGAGAACACACTACAGAAGTTTCCACTTTGTTTTGACCTGTTGGAACCCTATTTATTTATTAGCATGACATATTCTACAATAGAAAGCAAGGAGCTGTTTTCTTCTCCATGGCATTCAGGTAAAGATCAAATAAAGCCACGTTAATTTATAGAGTTCCATGATTTTGCTTTTCTCCTCATGAACCTTGAGCTTATGTTGTGGAGGTAGAGCTCATCCCAGAGGTTGATCTGAAGTCCATTATGGTTAATGGAAGACTCTTCTTGACTTTTTGGGCATTGGCTTAGTACTTTGAGTTCTTTCTGCTTTCTTGCAGCCTGTTTTCTTTACCTAATTAAGTGACTTCACAGAGAGCTGCAATATCTTATTTGAGAAATGTGCTAAATAAATTAAAATAACATTCCTGTACTTCTCTAAGCTTTTCCAGACAAATTAATCTCAGAGGTACAATGAGGCATAATGAAATTGTTATTAAAACCTCTCTTTAAGTATGAGAATGAGTGTAACATAGCTGCTTTAAAGGGCGTGTGAAACATCTTTTACATGGTCAGAATATATTTCTTTGACCCCAGCATACTGTGTTAAGTTGTTTTACTGTAATCTTATGCAGAGGTTAAATGTGGTGTACACCATGTTAAAATAATGAGACATGCATATTTGGAAACACTCATACAGCCTTTAGCATTACTTTATGTGCAGTTACTGTAGCTTAATAATCATAATGATCTCACAGTGCTGAGCAGACCTCAGGACCAAATCCTCCCTCACGTGTGCATGTCGTGGTAGAAGACCTGCCCAACAGTACACTTGCTAGGTAAGATTAGGAGCACAAAGTATGAGCACTTGTCATCCACATCGTGTGCTTTAGTAAAGGCTTTCAGCACAGTAAAGTGAGCAAATCTGTTGAGTACCTGTCACAGGATTCGTGCCCTTACCATTGGTACTCTTTGTGAAGGGACAGGGTGTGATTATCTCCAAGGGTCTTTTGACCTCAAAGGAATGATTCTCCTGCTTCCCACTCCCTTGGTTATTTGCTGACACACAGCCTTGGGTTTGGATTTTTGTAAAGATTTTTTTTTTTAAATGACATGGCAGTAACTTCATTTGGAACAAGGCTAAATTTAAGGCATAGATTGTATGTCTAAGGTACACAAACAAATGGAAAAAAACAAAAACAAAATAAAAAGCCACCCCTCATCCCTACACTCCAATGTGGACACCTGATGTCCCCACTCCCTGGAGGCAGTAGAGCTGAAACTATAACATACCTTTCCTTCACCCTTTCTGTGTATAGGACAGACATTGGGAGCACCACAGAGCAGTTGTCACTTTCTAATATATTTTTTTCTCCTTAGCATACACACACAAGGTGTGGTTGCTTTTGTTGGCTTCAATGAGTTCAAAGTTTTTAGGAGGCAATCATGCCACCTCTCAGTTGTGAGGTTTTTTTTGTAATTACAGACTGCTGTAAAAGTGAATTTAATCTTGTTGTAGCTGGATCTTCAATGCCAAATGTCTTTACAGAACCTTTGCTGCTCCACTGAGTTATTTGTAAAAAGATTTCTTAACCTGCTTTGAGGAAAAGCTAAGAAGTCTCAACAGTGTCCCAACTGTATGTATTTACATTTAAAAGCTTCTAATGTGATTTGATGGCATGATAGTTAATAAGCAGCAGCAGCAGTCTCAATTTCCTGGCCTGAGCCTGTTACAGCTGTGTAGGTTGGGCTATTCCAATGTGTAATGCAATGAAGTGTAACCCCAGCTGATGCATCAGCTCTGAGACCTGTCTGGTGGCTGGGGCAGTGAATCATGATGCTTAGCACCTTTCATATCAGGAATGCGTTGCAGACATTACCCAATGCTCATAAAAAATAGAATAAAATACAGCTTTATAAAAAATTGTTGCTTAAGAAAGCTGATCTGCCTGTAAAAATGGGCAACAGTGCAAATCGGTGGTGGTGCGTTGTGAACGTTTCAGTGAAGTTTTGTTACTGTTGAAATAAAGCAATTCTGGAATGGCAGTGTGACTGTAAGGTTGCTAATTATTTGTCTGTGTTAGCTCAGTCTCATGGTGATAGGATAGAATGCTTTCAAAATTGTTCAATTCAATCGTTTCTATCCTAGAGGCACAAAGCATTATTTAATGTAGCAACTTCAGCTATATTGTTTCTCTCTTAGTTCCTTTTCATGCTTTCAGATAAAAGGACTGTAGTCCTCAAATGATGTCTGTAGGAGCTGAGAGAGAGCAGTTCATGTTTGGATCTGGTAAAGGCTCAGCAACTGTTGTTGTTTATTGTGTCAACAAATTTTAGGGCATGTGGCATCTTTTCCTGACTTGAACTTGGAACTTTGTACAATTGAGCTCTCTTGGTGTAATAGTCTTTTGAATTGAATGTGAAATGAAGAGTTTGGTAAGAAATAGTGGGGCTTGCTCGCTGGGCTATCATCTTATCTCTTGCTTGGAGTTTGTTTGGTTTATGAGCGCTTGTTATCTGCTTATCTAGCAAATCAACACTGAATCTTTTAAATTTAATCTATCATATAACTCCATCCTTGCATATCTGTGTTATGCACCCTCAGTGGAAAGATGCTAATGAATGAAGTTTCACAGTACTGCCCTTGAGGGGGATATTTTTTCTTCCCTGGAGAGGCTGGAGTCTCGGGGAAACTGTGGTCATTCCAAAGTCACATAGCAAACTAGGAGCGTGATTAGATCTGTGCTTTTTCCATGTCTTTGACTGTTAAAACACCACTGCTAAAGTATTTGTGGAAAATGTTGGGTTTTATGCAAATTACTTAAAAGGGCATTTTTGTTACAAGACTAGCCAGAGTTGCCTTGTGATTTATGCATTACATCTATGAGCCAAGATAGAGGTTAAAAACAGGGCAGCAACCATAAAACAAAGCTGAAATAATATGTCCATGAAAAATCTTATATAAAAAAATCAATTAAAAATTATAAACACTTTTTTAGAAGATGGATTTGATCTAACAACAAGGGGAGAAAGGAACTGCTGAAAGACAAGAATCTCCCTCCTCTGTCATCTTTTCTCTTAAACATTTTCATATTGAAAGATGTCTTGTTCAGTAAGCTTGCATTTACTGTGGTGAATTTCACTTTGTGGTTAGGATTGAGACTTCTGTCCATGGGCTCCACTTGGGTTCATGCTTGCTGTTGGATGGCACAACAGTTATGTATTGAAACCTGCTGTATTGAACCAAAGTATCCTAATGACATCCTTTTGGACCAGTCCTTTTGGTGGCTTTTAGCACATCTCCCTGTGTTTGTACCTTACACAATACTCAGATACTTACTTTGGGGAAGAAGCCAGGTGGCAGATAACAGGAGAGAAGCAGCAAGGCTGGGGATTCCCTATTTCAAGTTCATTTGCATTGTGTGTGCAAGTAAAGATTTGAGGGATTTGTTTAGAGCAATCTTGTTTGCCTCAATTGTGATGGGGCTCTGCAGGTAGAACTTTATGCAAAGATAATGCCCGCTGGTGCAGGGCAACAAGGTGAGCTGTCTTTGGATATATTTTTTTTTTCAAACCCAGCTGGCTAGTATGAAAGGTGGAGGAGGAAAAGAAAGACCTTGAGTAAAAAAAGGGGCTTTGACTATAAGCAGTTGATGAGAGCTTTTGTCAAATATGTATAAGGGTCACTTGGTTTAATTCTAGGAGGAATTATTCACACCAGACAAAGTATCTTGACAGGGAGCATATGTTTTAACAAATAAAAGCAGAAATATTCAGATCTGGGCATATGATGGGACTACATTGACTTTAAATTCTGTGCTTTTCTGAGAAATTATGGGACCCTGGTGAGTTCAGAGGTGTTACACATGAGCATACATCATCAGTTCCTATAGACTGGAATGCAGAACTGCCTACAGATTTCTGTTGGTAGGTTTGGGATTGGAATAATTGGAGTCTTTTGGGAGCTCATATTATCAATTCTTTTATTACTCTATTACTAGTGGAGGTATTTAGGTTAATTTTAAGATATGTTTATTGGAATTAGACAGAGACTTTGCCCATGCTTTTGCTTAGCACAGCAAAACCAATGATATAACTTAACTGCTGCCTGAGTGTGAATTGTCACACACATCTTATTCATTGCTAGTGTAAGGCTGTAATTTGAACAAATCTGCTGATTTGATTATCTGCTCCAAACTAAACAGTCTAGAATGGTTCATGATGAATTTTCATTGACTTTACCATCCTTGAAGTCTTCCTTTATACCTATTTGTACAGCTCCTGTCCTGTGGCAATCATCTCCACTAACATTCCTGAATTTCTTTTTATTTAGGATAGACGTCTATATAGCTCTTCCTGATGCAGGTCATTGCTTTTGTGAATTCTTGTAAGCAATAAAGAAAATACTGTTTTACTGGTAGCCATATTTCTGAAACTGCAGAGTATATAACCGCTCTCCCTTCCACCCTCTGTGTGCTCTGTGATGTATGCTAATAATAAGAGTTCAGCAGTCTGATTCAGGGGACAAATAAACAAAGCGTTTGGGGCAGACATAATTGGGACTCTTTGCTTTAGAGATATGTAAAGGAACCATAGATGCAGACAGTCAAGAGCCAGTAGCAAAACTATAAGGGAAACATGTAAGTGAGAGAGTGAACTTGTGTTAAAGTGATGGCCTAGACTTGTGATCAAAGAGTACCTCTCCTGTTGTGTTCAAGGAGTAGAAGGATTTCTGGGACTTCAGTAATCCTGTGCCACTTTTCCTGGGGATTGCACTGTTGTTCTAGTGCCTGTTCAATAAAGTCTGATTCTTCCCCAAAGTGATGGATTGTTACGCATGTGCTGTTGATTTCTGGACACAGAACAGTCTTTGGCAGCAGCATGCGATATATTGCATATGTGCCCTGTGAGGGTATAGCATGTCTGCAGTCAGTCTAGGGTTTTTGCCAGGAAAAGGCTACCTCATGTCTGGAAACCCCAGACAAATTCCTTACAATTCATCCAGAAGAGATTAGAAAAAAGGGGGAGGAGGGAGGAATATTGTAAGCACTTGGAAAAATAACACCACAGGAGACCTGAAGATGTTACCTGTTACACCTCCTTGATGGAAAATGATATAAACTATACCTATGACATTCCTAGTTAAAGCCTTGTAACTTGTTCTGAAAGATCTCCAGGAAAATGTTCTCTAGATAGAACTACCCTGGGCAACTCATTAGCATGTTTGACTGTCCTTAATTCAGAAACTTTTTTTCCAAAAGCCTAAGTCTAACCACTTTTTGAAACCTGTTTTCACAGATCACGTTTTCCAGTGCTTGAGTATTCTAATAGCTTTCGCTCTACTTGGTCCAGATTTATCTGTCTTGAAGCCAGACACACAAAAGAGATGACAAAAAAGGGGAGGGGGCAGGACCTAAACCTCTGCATCATGTATCTTGGAGCCTGTTTATACTTCAAGTATCCCTTTTTCTTTTTTTTAAAAACCCTACAGAACAGCATCATGGATTAATGTTCATCTTGGGATCCCCTATGAGCATTCTGAATTCAAATGCTGTCTTGTAAAGTAGTTGCAGACTCTTTACTCTGCTACTTGCATTTAATAGCATATGCACTTCCAGCAGCAAGTTGTCAGTGGCAGTTTTTAAGGCCAATGGCATCTAAGGAGTCTTTGAGCAACCATGTTTGATGCATGTCTCTAATTTGGCAACAAGTGGGTCACTAATCTGCAGTCGTAATTTTGCTTGTTTGACATACACCAAACTTCCCTGCTTTTACATATGAGGCAGCATTAAATACCTTAAGTTAGACCTTTTTATTTTGTTGCAGAAAGAAATTAGACTGGTTTGATATAATTTGTTTTGGACAAATCCATGTTGGCTGCTCATAATCTCCTTGTTATATTCCAGGTGGTTACAAATGATTTGTTTGTTCCAGAATTTTTCCAGGAACTGAGTTAAGCTGCCTAGCCTATAATTTTCTTGCTCCTCAATTTACCCTTTTTGATAATAGGCATTAACTCTACCCTCTTCTGCTTTTCAATGGCCTTGCCTGTCCTCCCCAAATTCTCAGGGATAACTGCTAATCTTTGCTTCGGCTAGTTCCTTAGGTAAAAGGGATGTGTAATATACCTAGGATTACACCAGAAAAATATCTGACTCTGTAATCAAATTATCTTCTTCATGGAAAAAAACCAAACCCTGCTACACCCTGATGATCGGCTCTGTGTGAGTCCAGGCATCTTGCAATTTTTCCTTTAGCAATCCTAAAGTGGTACGTGATAGCGTAAGAAGTTGGAGAAAGAGCAGAGTCTGCCCAATAAACGAACTGCCTTCTCCCTTTGTCTCCTGCAGACCATCTCATTGCCTTTAATAGCTTGCCTTGTATTTCAGTAGTTGCCATGGCAGCTAATAATTTATTATTGAGCTAAGTAATAATTGCTTTATAATTATAAATCCAAGCAACATGCTGGTACATCTATCTGCAAACTTAGGCACTAATTCCTCTCATATTGATCTTCCTCCCTACTTGATCTTTTTGAATTTATGAATTATGTTTTATCTCACCTCTTAACACTGAGTGAAATACACCTAAAGCTTTTGTGTTGTAACCTCTTCTTGCATTCAGCTGTCAGAACGTGGTGCATACCTCCTTGATGTAAATCCAGCAGAAGAGAAGGTGGCTTTGAGCTTGCCCCTTTTACTTATATTTTATTATTTTCTGTCTCTTAAAAAATCCCACAATAATACTTGTGTAATAATATTAATACATGTGCATCTATATATAAATGTATATAAATAAATATTATGTATTAATGGAAAAGATGTATATAGGCAATAATTTTCATCGACTTAAACAAAAATTTCAAACAGGAACTATCCTTTCCCAGATGCTGACAGAAAGTGGACACTGATTTGCTTGCTGTTGTGTTTTTATCTTGCCTGTTTGCTTGTATGATCTGTTGCCTCTTTTGTCTAATTCAGGTTTGAGCTCTTTAGCAACCATACTTTTTGTTCTGAAGTCATGTGTTTCTTAGCTCATAGCTAGGATCACCAGGTTGTGAGAGAACACAAATAATAATAATGAATAGAGTAGGAAATTGATGTGGCTGAAAACTGAAATATGCATTATGTGCAAATGACAGAAATAGTCTTTTCCAGCAGAGTAATATTTTCAGATAAGCTGCTGTTGATAAATGTATGTTTTCCTACTTGGGAGCTGCATTTCTCATGCCAAAACTGAGAACTGTCTTTATTTAGTAACACTCCTGAGGAGCCTGTGTGAAGCTTAGTGATAATGCAATAAATCAAACACTCTTGTTACATCATGCAGTTCCTCACAAGTTAGATAACTATTTAATCATTGCAAAGTCCCCATCCTTTAAAAAAAAAAAAAAGGCTAGCAAGGCTTAAACTAGATTTTTGTTCCCTTTTCAGAGTCAAATTGCCTGCCTGTTTATCAGCCACAATTGTTGCCATCCTATTAGACCATTAGGTTTAAAATTGGAGTGTTTCTAGGTAAATAGGCTAGGCACAACATACTAGTTTTCACGCCTGATGAATCTGCCCTGGGGATAGGGTACAGGCCACTGCCAAGACAGGTTAACCTAACGCGTCGAATGTGTTTGAACTGTTCTCATAAGGATGTTGAGATGCTGTAGACACATTTGTTCCTTATGCTCACTTATTTGAAGATTAATCTTGATTTAGGAGACGTTGTACTTCACTGCTTGGCAGGGTGTCAGTTCTGTGAAGGCACTGCAAGATTAGGTTAAAGTAGCAAAGGAGGAAGCAAAAGCAGTTTAGTCAACAGTTCAGCAGTTACAAATCTAGGAGAACTGTCATAACAGAAGTGAAGTAAGTAGATGCAGGGGTGTTTTTTTTTTTTCTAAATGGATGTGGTTTTCATACCTGCATGGAAGGAAATGATTCTGGTCTGTATTTCTGGACAAAGATTTTCATGGTAGTTTTTCCTGAAGAGTTTTTACATGGTTCTACAGCTAATCAATATTAAACCTTTCTGAACAATTTTCAGTGCTGCTTAATGGATAATTCAAGCAAACATTTTTGATCAGGTGACAATATGTAGACAAATATATTTATATGTTCAAGACTGAGGATTTGAATGTATATATGAAAGTTGTATAATTCTGTAGCTGTTTGGCAAGGAAAACTCTCTTCAGATGCATTGTCATCTTTTGAATTTTTTTTTCTCATTGATAACCAAAGTGCAGCTCCCTTGAGAGTGTCAGGAAGTTACTTGCTTTTCAATCAAACTTATAACAGGCCTAAATACCAAATTTACTGTTGGGCAGTGAGCATGTTGTTAAGCATCAGTAACACATTAACGCCCTGGTTAATGTTTATCCCATACTTGACAGAAAGCTTTGCAAGCCTCATTTCACTGCTCATAAGTTGTATTTTCTGCAGTTTTATTGAAAATATATAAGCTATCTTAAAGTCAAATTATACATGGAGGATGCTAAGGAGAGCACTCTCCCTCACAAGCTCTGCAGGGGACCAGCTTTAAGGTTTTTAAGGTTGAGACTAGAGATTTTATAGAATAATACTGGTTTCTGCTAAAGCTGCAGCTGATGTTGACGTTGTACTGCACTGGTAGCTTTCTCCTTGGTGTACAAATTTATGGAGACCGGTAAATATGATGCTCCTAGGTGTACAGAAAACTGCTGAAACTATTTCCTTTGTAGACATTGTTCTATTCCCACATGGTAGTTCATGTCTCTGAGCTGTTCACTGTGGCATCTGAGCATCAAGCTGAATTTTAAATATCATTAGTGTAGTTTATTGCCTAGAATTGCTCAGACTTACTAATGAACTAAATATAACATACTAAAAGGCAAATACATCTGGGGCATAAGTAATGATCAAACTTCTCAGACCCTGGGCTATCTGCTGCCAATGCGTATGGTCCTGTCATTTAGGGGTTAAAGAATTCAGCTCTGGTAGTGTGAAAGTTGCTAAGACCCAGAGACAAGTCATCATTTACTATGCTGAGGGCCTTTCTATTGGTGGTTTGCAGCTGCTATGAGCTTGTTCTAGCCACTGCTAACATCAATGCTGAGCCTACCAGGATCTGGTGGGCAGCTTCCTTGGGGATGAGGTGAAAACACTGGTGAGAAGTCAAGTAGAACTCCAAGCTCTGAATGTGGGTTTTCTTCTACCTTGCCAATGACTATTTTTAATTTTTTGGGGGGTTACTTTGTGTTGGCTACAGTGTGCTTCAGAGCTCTATCCTGACCCTTCCTAGTCACAAGTGACAGATGACTGCCATGCAGGGCCACCACTCTGCCGTTGCCTGTCCCTGTCTGTGATTGCTTCTGTGCAGAAGGCTGGTGGCGCTGCTCCATCCGTTACTTACAGAGATATCTTTTGTCTTTGCAATGCGGTGCTGCTCTTTTTTTTGTTTATCATTAGCTCTTGCTTTCTTCTCTATTGACTATGAAGGATAGTTTCCTTGTGGTACATCTTAATTTTGCTGTTAACATGCTTGATTGGAAAAAATTTCTTGTAATAAAAATGTGTACAAGATAGCACAAATGACATGTAAGCTTATTCTGTGAGGTTTGCTTAACTGAAGATAAACACATTTATTATCTTGCAATTAGTATGGCTTGTATATGTAAACGGCTTCCTTTCAGTTCAGCAACTCGACTCAACATGCTGCTTTTGACTTGGCACCAGGTTTTATTTTGCTCTATCTTAAAATCTTCTTGGAGGAATTTCCCTCCTGGTTTTCCTGGCTCCCTGATATATAGACAAGATACCATATCAGGCTCTTTGAAATTCTCCCACAGAAAACTTGGTGATGGTGGAGAATTATAAGCTGTCTTGAAAACATGCTTTTTTTGTTGTGCATTTTGCAGCCTCCTTCACAGTGGTAAGCAATTTGGGAGCATTTAGACAGAAGAGCAATGTAAATATGAATGTTAGTGAGCACAACACAGACTTACAATGCTTTTGTTTTTCAATTTCAAAGTATAATCTTGTTCTGTGACATGATTCCTAATTGATGGCACTGATTAGCTTGCTTTTATTGTTATTTTCATAAAGGAGAGAAGCACATGGAATAGGAGAAATTAGCTTGGGATCATGGGAAGGAGCACTGCTGAAATGTGAAACTGCTGTCGGAGCTAGGCAGGCTCATTCTGCCGTAATTACCCCATTGACCCACAAATGAACTTTTACTTTTCAAAGAAACAATTTTGGAATGTTTCCTGGGGAACATTTTGCTGTTGGTGTGTGAGCATACAGTGTGAGATGCTAAAGATATACCAAAACTTGTGGCTAAGTATTAGCATAATGATTGATGCAACTGCCTAGTGCTGCGATGCAGTTACTCTGTAGGGCATCATGACTTTTCTGGTAGCACTTTATGTCCTTCTGAGAAACCACTCCATGGAGCTGAGAGATCCTCAAAGATAACATTGTTTCTGGATTTTTAAAATGCAGAAAATCCTTTAGTGAGTATGGAAACCTGGGGACCTGATCCTGGATAGCACTTTCTGTTAGAGGGGGGACTTGGGATCTTATGGGACCAGAAGTCTTTTAAAACAGAACAGTAAGGTTGTCTTAGGTATGTGATCCAGAAGTGAGGGGACACAACAGTTGCGCATTGGTCAGCTTCTAAGTCTGCTCTTTCCTTACATCTGTGCAAGCCAGTATAAACCAGGACACCAAAACTTGATCACTCAATGACTTCATAGTCTGTGGATCTCTTGTAAGAAGGACTAAATATGCTGTAGAATGATTTTAAAAAATCTAATTCTTTTTGTGAAGCTCTTAGTATTTCTGAAGAGTAGAGTTGCCCTAGTTACTCAGATTTCCATTTCTATGTCAGCACTGAATTCTTTCAAAACCTATCCTTGGCAAAAGAATAATCCTGATGATTCAAAGATGAGTTATACTTGATTAATATAATAAATTAAATTATATTGTAATATAATCTAATATGGTCTAACACAGTGGTAGTTAATTAAATGGACAAAATTCTTAGTATACTAATGGCCTAATTCAGGAATTTATTGCTAAGCATTTGCCTTTGTAACAATTCAGATTCTTCCTTCTTTGGCATGGTTTTAATAAGGTAGCTGTAGATATTCTTAATGCTTATGGTAGCATTTTTTGTTGAACTAATTTGTAGAATTTTTTGTAAATATGAATATTGGTATTGGATACTATTCTGTCTGGAATACAACAGAAGGAAGAAGTGTTTCTCAATAACTGAAGGTTCATCTTGAAAACACTTCTAAGCTTTCATTTTTGTTTATATTTTTCTCAGAATTTAAAAAATAGTATGTTTCTCTGGACAAATATTTTGCTTCTTCAGAAAATGCAACTCTCAGGTAACTTTCAATTCCTTGCCTGCATAGTTAAAACACAAACTTGAGACCTTTTTATCAACACTTCTATCGTCTATTTCTCATTATGCTTCTTGATGAGATTTTTAGGCTTCATAGAACACCGTCTAGGCAGCTAATCCGATGCAGTGCTAAGATCACAGCACTTCTTGTGTAATTCTTATTAGGTTAATCAAGAAACTTACTGAAGCAGGAGGTTTTCTAAGGCCTGCCAAATTTGAAACCATAGATCAAAGTTCATAGCCCTCTGACCCTTTTGCCCTAACTTGCCTCAGCAAAGTCTACATGAATGGCCTTATTGTGAATATGGCAACGTCTGAGAGCCTGTACATTTGCAATTGTTTAGGCTTAGGAGAGGCATTGTGTTGTGACTGATGAAATGCATTTTCTTCTCTTTCTGAAGTGTAGAGGTTTTCACCTCTGTTGCCTATACAAGTGCTCTGGTGATCACAATAGCAGTTAGGTGATCCTTGTTCCTGTCAGACTGAGCAACCAGTTTTATGACAGAGTGTAATTAAATGGCTCAGAAGCCAACATTAGGAAAACAGCAGTAAAGAACAGGGGAAAAGCTTAATTTCCATATGGCCAGCCAAGCAAGCACAACACCAGCATTGTGATCTGGAGTAGACAGTTTAAGAACTATTAAAGAGGAGGCTATTCTTTACATTGTCTCTTGAATGCCACTGCACTTCTTTGATTACCCTTCTTCATGGTCAAAACCCCTTCCTAAACCAAATGCTTTTTGCATGGCGTGACTTCTTTGCTGTTATTAATATAATAGCAAGGAGTGTTTTGAATAATAACTCTGAACTTAAGAATGGAAATGAAATAATTCAATATAAGTTTGATTGAGAAAGGCTCGGGGAATTTGAATAAGATTGCTTTAATAACATTCTGATTTATTGCTTCATTTTTTCCAAGGAAATTGCAGGAGTATGATCGTGGTTGGATTGGAGCTTTCAGGGAACACGGAGTAGAAGTGCTGATTGTTCTTCTAAAGAGGACCTGACGTTCTCTGGGTAAATTATCAGGTATGTTCTCTTGCATTGTCAAAAGAACATACTGAAAAGTATGCAACTTAGGCAATGCAGAAATGAAGAAGAGTAGCACCTCTGTGTGAAACAACAAAGGTTGTTTTGTTTTAATATGTGTTTCATTGAATTGAAAACTAATGCTTAGGAACAACGTATCACTTCTTTCAAGATCAGTTAACCTGAAAGTCAATGCCTGTATAATGGTAAAATGATCAGATATTTCCGAGAACACCCGTACAACCTTATTTAGCAGAGCACATAAGTGCTGTACCAGAAATTACAGGTTTTTGTTAAAATAAAGCAAGAGATGTTGTTCAGATCACCAATTTACTGATTAAAGAGGAGTGTTGATTGATTAAAGCAGGATGTTTATTTGCAAAGCAAACAAAGCAGTTTGGGCAATTGTGGTTCTCCTCCTTATTGCAGGAAAACATTTGAAAGTCTGACAGGCAGTTGTTTACTTAATAGGAGTATTCAATTCTTCTCTAATCTTCAAATCCATAGAAAAATCACTGTATCACCTGCAGGAAGTTCTCAAGATAAATATCCACTGGCATATTTTGGTACAATTGAGCTGCAGTCTGCTGCCCTTCAAACAGGACAAGTGAAAGGCAGAAGCAAGAAAAAGGATGTTTTTGAAGCGTCTAAATTTCTTTTTCCCAGCTCTGTCTTGGCTACAACTTAGTTTTAAAATGCATCCTTTTGTCTCCCACAGCCAAATCTGTTTCTTTATGTATAAAACAGAAGTGTCAGCTTTGTCCGATCCTAAGATACTGAAAGTTAAGATGCATTGTTATTAGATGAGGCAAAGTTTATTCTAGTGAATGCATTAACGAAAGAGCAGTGTGACAGAGATGATACAAGCACATGCTGTGTCAGCTTGGGAAGGAGGGTATGTGCAGGAGAGAATATTGTCATCACTCTCAGTAAAATAACACCGAGTATTGCTTTATTTATGGCTTGAAAAACTGACAGAGACAGTTAAATCTTTGTGTCAGTCAAGTCCTGATTTAAAGCTCCAGCTGTCAGTATTCAAGGACTCAATTACATTATGACCTTTCGTAGTTTTCCTCTTTACAGCACACTGTGCCCAGGCTCCTCTTAATTATTTTTTTGTCTTAGTGTTTCCTTGTGCTTTTTTCTTTGAAGACAAGCAGGGAGGGGGAAATGTCTTTCCTTCAACTTTATTTCTTTATTTCTCTTACTTCATTATCAGTTTTCCAGTTGTAACTCCATGGCATTTCTTCCTGGCAAATTCTCACTTGCCTAGCTAGTGGAGCCAAATGGGATTTACCCATTTACTTCTGGAAACTAAATGGCCTAATGTTCCTCTCTGGTTATCTACCCTTTCAGCTGGTGGGATATATGCGCTGCCTTCTGCCTGCTTAGTGCCCTGTAGATAAATTTGCGCAGAATTTCTTTAGCTGACAGAGTGATGGATGGGCGGTACAGTGGAGCCTGCTCAGCCAGAGCAAGTGGCTGCCTTTGCCATCCATCACTCTTCCTGCTGTCAGCCCTCTGATCGGGACTTCAGAGCGAGTTCAGACTTCATTGAAGTCACAGTGCCACGGAAAAAACAATTAGTTTGTCAAGGATATACATATTTTAGCGTGAGGATATTTGACATCTGAAATGCTGCTGTGTTCTGTGTTTAATAAATCAGATTTTTTCATTTGTTTTGAAGGAGGGGCTCTGTGCTTAGGGGAGAGAGTGAAAGTGTCATACTGGGTATTCTTCTAGTTATGATTCTATTGAGCAGGAAAGAAAAGTTGTGGCAGGTTGGGGGGGGAAAAAGAAGCATTCAGTACCTGAGCACCAGACAGACATATGTTCTAAAAGGGATGTTAAAAACAGTTCTGGCCTTTTTAATGGATTTAGAGTTTTTTCCTATTAGCCATTTTTAGCAACTCTAGTTGTCTTTGGGCTTTAGATCATTCTCTGGCTTGATTTCTTGGCTCTCGTGACTCACCAGCTATTTGTGAAACAGAAAAGTACCAACCTAAACTGAAGTATTTCTTCTTACTTGTGTTATATTTCACCAAGACTTGTGTTTCTCTGTATGTCATTAAATTTCATGTGTTCAGCCGGTAACTTAAGTTTCTGCTCTTGAACACCAGCCAGGATTTTTAATTCAGAACAGTCCTTAACTCTTGCTTGTGAACTTAATTTTTTATTCTTCCCATTTAGAGGTGCTGGAGAGAAGAAATGGGAGATACCTAGGCTGACAATTCATTTAGCTGGTAAGGAAATAGGGTTAGCTGTTTGAATGCTGATTGTGGGGTTTTTGCTGCAGTGAGGGACTCTTCCATAGTTCACCAAGAAGGACTCGCAGATTTGCTCAGCTCCTGCTGGGGCCAGTCCAACAGGAGTGTTACCGGTTGCTGAAAATGTGCTGTCGCTCTGGAGGCAGCTGGCCATTGTCTTGCCTCAGGAGAATCCCTGAAGTGTGGGGTTTTGCCAAGAAGGACAAACACTGGTGATACCAAGAAGGTTACTTCCATGTTAAAAATATGCTTTTTGTGTGCAAATTGCTGCAACAAAAGATGGCAACTGTAGTACAGACTAGGTTTGGGGCTGGTATAAAAAAAGACAGGGATCTCCTGGAGAGAGTCCAGCGGAGGGCTACAAAGATGATTAAAGGCCTGGAGCATCTCCCCTACAAGGAAAGGCTGAATGAACTGGAGCTGTTCAGCCTTGAGAAAAGAAGACTGAGAGGGGATCTTACAAATATCTGAAGTGTGGGACACAGGGAGAAATGGCCAACCTCTTTTCAGTGTCTGTGGGGACAGGACAAGGGTCAATGGCCTCAAGTTGGAGCACAGGAAGGTCCACACCAATATGCAGAGGAACTTTTTCACAGTGAGGGTGGTGTAGCTGGAACAGGCTGCCTAGGGAGGTAGTGGAGTCTCCTTCGTTGGAGATATTAAGGACCCATCTGGACCCCTACCTGTGTGATCTGTTCTAAGAAACCTTTTTAGGCAAGGGGGATTGGATCCAATGATCTCTGGAGGTCCCTTCGGACTCCTACTGCTCTGTGATTCTGTCAAAAGGTTTACATATGCCTGATCCCACCCTTGACTGTATGTGCTGTTGAGCAAAGGAGCATGAGCTTACACCTACTTGCTAACAAGCATACAATAGGCTAACAGCCTGTTATCTTTCAGGAATGGGTATGGTAGCGCTGCCTGCTTATAATCTGAACAATCTACTTGTGTTTGCATATATAAACCAATTAGCTACAAAGTGTGCTGTGGTACTGAAGTATCAACAATATTTTCCAAAAATAAATTGTTTGTGCTTAGCATTTTAGTGCCTGATGTGATATCTTGCAAATTAAATGTCCTTACAAATAACTATAATGTTCTGTTGCTTAAACGGAAAAGATACTTACAAATCACGGCCGCCTTTCTTTGCAACTTGTCTGGAGTGCTAAAACTGTGGAGACAAAATAACTGTGTTCTGGATATGCTGAACAAGAGCAGAAATAACTCACCTCCTTGTTTGCTAATCCCATTATCTATCACCAGCCTCTCTCTGTCAGTCTGAGCAGCTGTGGTTATAGGATTGTTTTCTTAGAAGACTGCTACATATTTATGTTCAAGCGAGGAGGATTTTTGCTTGGAGTTGTTAACAGTGGATTGGCTGGGAAAATAAATCTTTGCTAAATTTGTGTGTTTTCACATTTTCAAGTGATCAGTTACATTTATCAAGTTTCAGGATAAAGGCAGATTATCTTCAGCTCAGTAAAATTGTAATGCTTCTCTTGCATATGTAGGGCAGAAGCTATTTCTGCGTGGATGCAGTGCAGACAGCCTTCTTGATGGCTGTGAGAAAGATGCCATAGCTAAGGCTATGTTGACATATTTAGAAGGAATTAAGCTTTCTCCACACATCTGTATTTTAATAACGTACCGGGTTTTTTTCAGTGTTTCTTTGCAGAGTGGAACAAATCAGTAATAGCCACTGCAGCTACAGGCAAGAGATGCTCTTGCTCTAGCAACAGTGTGTTTCCTAATCCTCTTCCAAACCTTTCTTAGACAACTGTTATATTATCGTGTTCAAACCTCTTTTCCTGCTCAATTTGATTTGTTACTGTGCTGGCTCTCATGTGATACATTTAAATCACAAACTTTTTTGTGAAATGGACTTCACTTGGCATGGATCTAGAAACATAAGGTACAAGTATAGGATAGACATTTGTTTTAAGGAGAGAAGAAATTTGGCAGCTGGCTAGGAAAAGATGGGATTTCTGATTATTAGGACAATGGTAAGGGCAGGTTTTCATTCCTTAGCAAGCTCATAGACATTTCTGTTAATGTGCCCTGTAACAAGGTAGCTCATCATGATAATTTGGTACTAGGAGGGTATATGACACCTAGGTGAAAGTTTGGGAAGAAATTTATACTGCTTTTGGTTTACTGAGAAATTGAGACTGCAGTTTTAAAATAAATTAATACATAAAAATTTCTGTAGTGGGGAGTACTTAATTACTTTTTGTTTCTCTTAGTTAATGGAAGTTTGTGGAAGGAATAGGCTGGTTGAATGGCTCTGAATGTGGTCCAACTTCTCTAACTTCTTTTCCTTTCAGTAGGAGAGGGGAACCTGGGCTCTGGCATGTGCACCAGAAGTATATAGTGCTGTATCTGTTATAGAAGCTGCAAACCAAGCACCAAGATGTGTGGTCACAACATATGCAGTAAACATTTAAATGCACTTTAAAACAAGTGCATCTGTCTTTAAAGCCTTTGAACATTTAATGCAATAAATACTTGGACAGGACAATGATTCTTATGCTTTACTCATCTTAAAGTAATGAGTGAAAGTTCAGCTGGCATCTGTTTCTCTGCTTATTGGCTTCACAGGTGGTTGATAAATCAGCTTTATGGGGAAGCTAGGGCTAATATTTCTGAATTTCTCCAGGATTGTCACCTGAGGGGTTACAGTAACATGGTACGTAGGGTGATGTGTGTTCACGTGGGCATTGAAGGAATTTTCCATCTAGGTTCACTGGTCAGAAAGCTGCACAAGGATAAATATAGTGACTGAGGTCTGATGCTGCCAAAGTAGAATGAGCACTTAAAAGCAGTAGGGGACAGACTGTTGAAGGGGAAAAAAATTTTAAAATTGTAAGATTTAGGAGGTAAGTATTCAATACAGTAAGTGCAAGGTATGTGTTGCCTAGTATCTAGATGGTTGACTAGCTAGTTACCAACAAGACTCTGAACATATATAGCTGTAAGCATAAGGTGTTTGACAAGTAGAACTGAATTTTCCACCTTAAAATCACCTTAGTGGTTAAAAGCTAGAAGAGACTACTACTGCTGCCTTCTCACTCCTTTGTTTTATCAAAGAATACTCAGATACTCAACCTAGTATCTAAAGCTGGACTTAATTTTCAATATTAGTTGTTCGTTATCAGTCCTTGGCCAAATCTTATAGATCCTAGTGGTGTTGTCATTAGAGGTCAGATATAAAAGTAATGCGACTGCTGTGTCCTGCATACTGACTTTTAGTGAGTCCCTCAGTTGCTTAGATGTTTTTCTCTCCAGGGTGCTGGTATGAACATGACCTTGTATAATGCTAAATATTAAAACAACTATTTTAAGCTTCATGTTTTAGTTTTAAAAGCAAAGGAAGAAAGTCACGGTGGAGGCCAGCTGGCAGACTTGCACAGTAATGCACAAACCTTTCCCCTTTAGACATACCAGAATGTAAGTTTACACTTAAATCACAAGTCAGTATGAATGTAAACCTATCCAAGAACTCATTTATGCACATCACAAAATCACCCCACAAATTCGTACAGTACTTTTTCACTTGGCAGTCATTCCTCCAGAGAGATCCAGGACAGAAATAGCAAGGGTACTGCAGGCCAGATATACGCTGGCAACGCTGCCTATGGTAGAAAACTTGTTCGGCACCTGCCTGCTTGTGCTGTGCCTGGCTGCTCTCTCCTCTATTACACTATCACTATCCCCTCTATTACACTATCACGTTCATAATGACTGAAATTGTCCATGTTATTTAGGAATAACAGAGGGGTTTGTTTTATTAAGTTGAGCTGAAATGTGAAGTGCAATTTAAAGTGAGCAAGATAGAAAAGCACAGCAGATCTGACCAGAATGACTTGGGATTTGTCATTTCTTGGGACATAAACTTGGAACGGGCTGTGCATAGAAAAGTGCTTTTTCTTTTTCCTGACTGTGCAAAGCTCTGTTAAGGTTGACATGTCTCTGTGTGGGTGTGGAGATCTCTGAATTTAACAATTCATCTCTTCCTTGGTATTTAAAAACTGAAATCATTGTTAAACAGCCTCTTTGCTTCTGCTTGCCCAAGTAAATGCTAATCCCAATGACTCTCAAGTGAACTGTGTGATGTCAGGAATAAATGTGGATCATTAAAAATAAAAATTAGAAAGTAGGTCAGGATGAGCACTGCATCTAGCCCTGAGGTCCCCAGTATAAGACAGATATTGAACTGCTGGAATGAGTTCAGTGGAGAGTCGCAAAGGTGATCAGGGGGCTGGAGCACCTCTGCTGTGAGGAAAGTTGGGGTTGTTCACCCTGGAGAAGAGAAGGCTCTGGAGGGACCTTAGAGCAGTCTTTCAGTACCTAGAGGGGCTACAGAAAAGCTGGAGAAAGGAGTGTTTGCAAGTGCAAGGAGTGATAGGACAAGGATGAATGGGTTTAAAATAAAAGAAGGTAGACTTAGATTAGACATTATGAAGAAATTCTTCCCTGTGAGGGTGTTGTGGCTTTGGTACTGGTTGCCCAGAGAAGGACCAGGACCCCTCCCTGGCAATGCTCAAGGTCAGGTTGGATGGGGCCCTGGGCAAACTGGAGGTGTCCCTACCCATGGCAGAGGGTTGGAACTAGATGAGATTTGAGTTCCCTTCCTATCCAAACCAGCCCGTGATTCTATGATCTTAAAACTTGGAGATTTTTTTGAGAACATTAACCTCTCATTGAGTACTACCTGGATAATTCATGAGATGGGTAAGAGTCTCCTTTCATACATGAGTTCTCCCAGCACACTGGTGTGCTTTATCTTCTTGAGAGCTGGAAAAGCTGACAGGAATTCCTCTTGTCGGCACCAATGGTATCACATTCACTGGCAGAAGCGTTAAGCTCAGCTTTGTAAAAGTGCTTTAAGCAAGTGTAGGATATCTTCGAAATGGAGAAGCCTGCAGCCAGTATTGATTACTATGCCTGCTAAATTCCTTTGCTAACCTGTGCACAGGATCCGTTGCATCCAAGTTCCAATCCTTTAATTCTTTGTTTAAGGTATTGTATATCTCAGCAAATCTACCCTTGTAAAGTCTGGCCAAAATGACTTGATATTCTTGATCTTTTCACTCTGTGACCAATTTTTAAGGAGTTTTAGTGTATATATAAAAAAGTGAAACCTGATCCATTTCAGAGGAAAGTTTAAGTGGCCTCCTTTGAAACTCTCTTGGAATATATTAAAAGTGACATATTTAAAATAACTAAGGACCTGGGAAAGAAATCATGTACACAAACTGAAGTAGGTAATACCCTGAGAACCCCTCTTTTTCTTACTGTGTACATCAAAATTGCACTGGGGTCAGTCCAGAACTCTCTTGTCATGACCAAATTAGCAGTTTTAGTGTGCTGTGTCTAGCTACATGCTGTTCCCTGGAAATGAACTGTGTGTTACCTCTAAAAGGCTTTGCTTTCTACAGGATCAGTTTGATCTAATTGTGTTAATCTGTGTTAGTCTGTCTGCTCTAATTAGACCAGGGGTTTAATGTCACTGATAAGTAGAGCTAGTGTTCCTTATCTTACTTGGGAATTGCTACAGTAGTAGCCTGTCCCAGCAAGACTAGAAAATTTTAGCTATAATTACTTCATGAAAGGTTGTCATTTACAAAGATGTATTGTCACACAGCTGGGGGAATACTCCCCCCAGCTGGACACTCACCAGGCTGCTTTGGTTACCTCCTGCCATACGGCCTCTGAGTGTTTTGTGATTCCTGGTGTTGAAAAGTAGGTAAGACAGGCACTTTGGGTTCTCTAGGATGCTCACCGGTCACAGGCTGTCTACTCCTTTTCATAAAAATGGGACCTCATTGCCCACCTGCTATAATCTTCTTGAGAGAGCACTGATCCCCATCCTCAGGCTCTGCTACCTTGGCCTGAAAAAGGCACACTTTGTGCGTGAGCTCTTGGAGTTTAAAATTCCCAGAGTTGTCAGGGTTACAAAAACCCAATTGGTTCCTATGTTAGTTACATGAGTAGTATGTGTTAAGCCAAAATAATGAGTTCAGATGCATAGTTATGAATTTTTAAATTAATTTTTTTTTGGACCATGGCTCGAATGTGCTTTGGACTTGCTGTCAGGGTCTCTTGTGTAACACAAGGGTCCCTCCTCAGCCTGTGTTTTCCTTTTTGTATCATGAACTGTTTCCTAATACACAGCTGCTCTTTTGCCTCTAGTCTCTTCTCTCATTTTCTTCAGCAGCTGATTAGGACCCTGCCTTTATAATTTTATCTTGAATGAACTTCTGCACCAACAAAAATCAATGGAAAACTGCTTGATGACTTCACAGGGGAGGTTGTGGCTGTGCTGTGTAGAGATGTGTAGAAATTTCTTTTGAGCTATGAACTACAAATCTTATATATTTTGTTCATATTATCTTTTATGTCAGTGAATTACATTGTTTACTTCATCCTCAGATTTATATAATTGTTTATTTTCTGTAAGGGAGTGCTTCAATAGAAGTATTTGGTGGGAACATTGTTCTAGTAACTGACTTCTTGTAAAAGAAATTTTTTTCAAAAGCAGTAACAATGCCTTATGGGCTTTTTACTTAGCTGCAGCGTGAGATGATGCAGATTTTTATAGTAAATCTTCAAAGAATCTCAATCTCTGATTCATGTAGATGGATAGCTTACTGAAACATTTTGCTGGCATGTGAAAGCGGATGAATAATTCCTGCTTTGTTTTCTTGGTTAGAAAGGGAAATGAATTCTCTTAACTGCAAATGATTGCAAGAAGCTTATTCATGCTATGGTTTGAGAAAGTATGTCAAAAATATGCAGTGACAGAATTACATCTTCCTTCAAGTCCCACAGCGTGTATCAGTTCAGGGGTTCACCTGTAAGACTAATACAAGATCAGTGAAAATTAAATGAGAGGGAAATAGATGAAGCATAAACAGGAAGATAGAGAAGATTCTTGAGGGTCTTTTGAAGATGTCTGCATTGGCTGGCTCTCCTGGTTCTAGGATAAGCTGTGTTGGTTTTTTTCATCCTTTATGATCTCTCCACTCAGACACTAAGGTGTCATTTCAGGTCCTAAATTATAATTTATGAGTGTCTTCTTGTTGACTAGTCTGCTTTCCATTTCTGTCTCGGGATGGAATTATGCAATTCTTGCCTTCCTGGTTCATGACTTAGCAGTGTGCATTTGGTATATTCTATGCAAGTTTTGACAGCTGTGCTGATGCAAACAATGACACAAAACCAACAAAAGTACCATGTACCTGTTTAGTGTCCTCTAATATTGTGTGTCATTGCAAACTAAGTTGGGTGGCTTCTTCCTGGAGCTAGGAAGATAGAACTGAGAAATCAAATTTATTCCCATGATATTTAGATCCATATGTCCGCTTATTCCAGCACTTAGGCTATATTTTGAGATATGTATTGTCTCTCTATAAAGTGAAAGAAAGGCTTAGTGGCTACATGAATTGTTACCATCTCTTCAATAGCTTCCTTTATTTTAGTGAGTCAGGAAGACATTGACCTTTGTTTGGTCACTATAGTGGATCCAAAATAGGAGGTTGCCCTCGTCGTGATGCTTTTTGTACGTCTGCTCGGGTAAGGAGATTTGGTCATGTGTGGATGGCTGCTGTGGGTCTGGCAGCTGTTTTTCTTCAGTAAGGAATGCTCTTGCTGTGGGGTCCTTTCTTTGTTTTCCATGTAGAACTTGCATGGTTTCTTAAAAGTAAGACCAAAAGGTCTACTGCGCGTAAGTGTCTAAATTGCACATTTGATTCAGACAACCTTACAACAGTGGTAAAGGACAAGCAGAGGACATGAAAGATTGCAGGGATCTGCAACCCGGTATATGATAGCCTCCTCATCTTAGAGGAAGGAGTAAGACCAAAGATAAGGAAATATCAAACCTTGAGTGTAACACTTTTGACTACTCTGGGATACTATATGGGAACATAAAGTGATTGGAAATAGGAGTAGGAAAATCAAGACTACTGTGAATGCAGGGGATTGGATGAGAAAAAATGGTAGAAAAATCTGGGTCACCAGCTGTTATAATACCAGACAACATATTGGGGGATTATTTAGGAACCATCCCAAAGTGGTTGAGGTAGGAAAAATAATGTGTGTTAGTAAACATATTGTCGTGCACTGATGAGTTACCTGGCTATATAAAGCCATAATTTAAAAGGTTTATGGCCATATTGTACATAAAAGTGTATTTGCATACTAAGAAGCTATAATTGCTGAGCTCCTTTGAGGACTAGGCCTCTGGAATATAGAAGTTATGATTATTTTTGAAGATTGTAAGAGTATACTTAAGGGTATTTCCAATGCTGGAACTAAGCACAAAACATGTTAAAGAGAATTGAAATACATATAAATAAAGTGTGTGGAGAATAAATTTCACTACTACTATTTAGCATTTCTTGGAGACTTCCAGGGCCCTAAGGCTTACAGTGTATATGGTGTGGTCTGTAAGCTACCCAGATCTGCACTGAGAGCAGGAATATTCATGGAGGCTCTGACTCAGCTGCAGATCCAATCTAACTGGTTCAGTTGCCTTCAAATCCTGAACTAGTTGTGTCCAAAAGGAGAAGTCCAATAAGCATCCTCTGCAAGCTCAGAAGCTTCAGAAATATTGCATGTTATATACAAGAGGAAAACCTTGAATTGTGCTTGGTGGTGTATGTGTCAGTTAGACTGTTTATGCAACCCTGGATGCTACACAGCAAATAAGACACGCATCAGAAGGAGAGAGGCCAGAGGTGAGCAATAAGGATGATAAAAGAAAACATGAGCTATGAAAGCAAACTGAAAGAATTTGCTTTGTTTAGTCTAGGGGTTAAGTAAAGAAGGCTGAGAAGACGTAAGGAAAAGGTTGGTGTTGGGAGGAAGAGAATATACTGGTTTTCATGTCTGCTGGGGACAGGACAAGAACTGATGACCTTCAAGCAAAGGAGATTAGAAGTTAGATATGAGGGGAAACTCTGCAATTGTAAGGATAATCAGTCTCTGGAAAAGATTGCTTAGGGCTTCTCTGGAATCTCTTCAGCCTTTAAGAATAGGCTTGACAAATATCTGCCAGGAGTGCCATGGGCAGTGAAGCCTGTACCTGGGAGGAGTAAGGCAAACTCAGGGACTGCTTGAGAGCCTTCTTGTCACATTTTTTTTATATGAAGTTTGTATTCTCATTCTCATGCTGCTGCTTTCTGGGGTCCCATTCACCACAAAAAGCCTCAGTTAAAATGTTGATTTGATGCCTACTTCAATCAACCAGCAGGAAAACAAATATAGCGTATGCTTTTGTGACAGAAGAAAAGTTAGTCTGAAACAGATTTTGCTATGGAGACCAGCTTTAGGGCTACCACAACTTTCACAACATCTGTTTCGCTGTGGTGTAGCAGGAAGCAGCTTCTATTACACTTTATCAGCAAAAATTCAAATCCCAAAATGACACGACAAGCTTAAAAGAAAAAGCAGCTGTTTACGAGACTCTAGCGAGTATGTTGTGGGCCTCAGCAAAATAAAACTTGATGGGAAGGGAAAGCAAAGCATCTCCATTCAGCCTTGAGAAAAATCTACATGGTCACAGATCAGCAAATGGATTTATACACTGGTTTACAAAAGCTGTTATTCACAGCTCTGCGCCACGTGTTACTGTCCGCTGTCTCGGTGACCATCATGCAGGCAGCGCAATTCCCCAAGGCTCAAACACACTGCCTGGCTTTAATGCAATTGTGTGTCATCCAGGCTGATGAAGCAGGGTAGTGATTCTGTTCACTTCTGTTGTATGAAAGAAAAGAGCGTCTGTCTTTTGATTCTGTAGCTGTGCAAGTTTCATTAGAGCACTTATGGCTACAAGAAGGAAGAAAGAGGAGCGAGGTATGACCCAAGTGTGCATCCTCTCCAAATTGCTGCACTCAAATATTGAGCATTAGTTCTGTAGTACTAATTAAATTCTGTGTGTTTGCTATATTTTTCTTCTGAAAAGGGTTTTTCTTTGGGTTTTTTGCATGCATTCAGATCAAGAAGGACATGTTATGGGGGCTACTGCTTTTGGAGAAACGACACAATTAAACTGTCTTTTTCATAAGGCTTTTTTCTGTGTGTCGGATCTTGGGCTAGCCACTGACATTGAAATGGAATATAACCAAGATTTGTTGCACTGTGTGATATTAAAGTATCCTAGTTTTTTAGGTGGCCCTTCAGGAAAGAGGAATAAAAAACTGTGATTATTTTAAAGCAAACAATGCTGGAGTTCTTGTTACGAGCAAGGCATTTATTGTCAGTGGTATCTAGAGGCATATTAGAAAGAGGACTTATGTCATAGTATCCCCTTCGCTTCTCTGAGTTCCTCATTTCATTTGTGGCTTAAATGTTTTATTGATTACCAATCAAATATTCATTTGAGACAAAAACTTATTTTAGAAGCATAGGCATTAAATTGCAAAAAACCCCTTAACCCGCCTAACAACCACCAAACAATAACCCTGATTCCCTAGAGTTATATTAATACAACAAACCTATATTACAGAAATACATAAACCACCCCAAACTTGGTGAGGTGTCTGTGTGTGTAGCTGTTAATGAGCTAAGTGAGCTGAAAAGTAAACAGGATGTGCCTCATTTCCCCTGATGAGCTTTTCTGTACAGGATCCTGGAATTCGCCTTCAGGTGAAATGTCAGGGATTGTTCTTTCCCTTGGGAGAAGCGATTCTAATTAAGAGGTATACAGTCAAAATCAACTCGTTGTTCTGCCTTTATTGAGAAACACTTGAATACCAATTTTGTCATTGTACTAATGCTGAGAATATTGGCAGCTGCATATTGTGAGTGTGTATCTGAGCTCTGCAGTGTTACAGTGCGTGGTAGGAATGAGTATAAAAATGGTGTCTGTAAAATCAGTTAAGTGATCAGTTAAGCTGATCCTCATTATAATGGTTTTACTTGCAATTTAGACAAGGTACAAATAATGAAAATTTGTTAATTAAATAGAGTGCTGGTGGATTGATTTAACCCCATGAGGTAAATGCACACTTGAATAGCTTTCACCTTTTTAGTGTAAAGCTATGGAGGTCTGGACAATCTATCCAAGAAACAGACAGACCTTAGGTTTTGCAAAAGATGAAATCCCTTTAATTAAATGAGTTTTAGCTGCTTATCCCTACCACACTGAATATTTCCTTAAACATTTCAGGAGTTGATATTCCATAACATGCAAAGCTGTGAGAAAATTTTGTATGGCTTTGTATGTTGAGAAATTGACTAAAGACAGCAATGCAAAGATGCAGAATTTGGATTTACTTTACATGTGTGAACATCTGGATAAGCTTGTCACACTGGTCAGTGACTGATTACATACGAGTCCACTCTCCTTTTGAAAATGTGCTCCTGTGTGATTTAGTCTGGGTGATCCTGCTCTAGCAGGGGGTTTGGACTAAATGATCTTTCAAGGTCCCTTCCAACTCCTAATGCTCTGTGATTCTGTGAAAAACAATGTAGTAGTTGGATAAAGGGTGTGAAATTGGCATTAAAGTGAGATTCATGGGTTACCTTTTGCCCTGTCTTGAATGGTATGCTTGAGGCAGTGATTCACTCTAGTAATGTAATTTTTTTTGAGACCTGCAGTTTATACCCAGGTTGGTTTGCATTCCTTCAGGTTTTTGCACGAGTTGCAGCTCAAATAAATGCCCTGGTTCTAAACCAAAAATTATTTGGACACATAAAATTTCAGCTTTTAATTTTTTTAACACAAAATTGCTAATTCTTAAATAACTACTACAGGATTTTCAACTGGTTGACTTCCTTAGATCACAGGTAAGCCTCTTAAATGTGTGAAAACCTTTAACCTTGTGAGTTTAGTCTGATGTGGTTTTCTTTTATAATAAGAATACTCTTGATCTATTTTGATTTGAGAATTCTATTTTACTAATGAATATTTTCTTTTCCTGCTATGAGGTATTGATTAGATGTGATTCAGTGCAATTGTGAAAGTGAAACAAGATTTTAAGAAACATCTGGTAGTATTTGATTGTCCAGCTTTTGAGATATATTAAAAAGTTGTGATTTCAAAGTCAATGGGGATCTGTTTCTGAAAATAGGATTTCTGTGGAACCTCAGCTGTTCACAGAATCACAGAATGGTTTGGATTGGAAAGGACGGACCTTGCCTATGGCAGGGGGATTGGAACATCAACAATATTTAATGTTCATTAATAAGAAATAACATGTTGCTGAATCCAAATGTGAAAACAGGGACAATACTTTTTAATTACTCAATAAATCATGTCCTTGATCTTAAGACATTCTCCTAGTGAAATCCTCTTGTAATCATAACCGATGAGGCATGTTGGGTGATGGCATGTATCTGTCTTTAGCAATTAGGTAGTGGCCATAAGATAGCATATAAAACTGCAGGTCATTATCTTGAAATGTAAAATATGTCAGCCCTCTGCTAGGCCTGTAGTCTTCCAGATGTTCTTTATTCTTGTTGTTATTTTATTTAGCAATCCAGACAGCTTTGTTGCATGGGTTGTAGCGGAGTATGATGCAAAAAACACAGGAGCTGTACTTTCCAACAACCATTATGCAAGTTGCCTATATTCTTTAAAACACTCCCAGAAATGACATACCACTTGCAGCTGAAGCAGAAGTAGATGTTAATTTAGTGTGAATACCTCTTTTTGGCTTGAGTAAGATGACTTCTTGCCATGGACAGACTTCAGGCTTTGTTTCTTGTTATTCTTCTGTTGTCAGACATATAGTAATGCCAAAGAAGAACTGAAAAGCCATTTGGAGTAATATTAGCTAATGTGATGTTGGCAGAGTGAGAAATCACCACTGTTCTGCTGGCAAAGAACATTTTTCTTGCTTCCTTTTATTTCCAATTAAGTCTCACTTTGAGAAACAATCTGAGGTATCACTGCAGGAATAAAACAAGCACACTTACAGGGGAGACATCAATGGTCTGGTTCAGGCATATGTCACCTACACATCCTAGTGGAGAGGTTCATATCTGGCTTTTTACTACTTGTTTCCCAGTACATTTCTTCTTTAAATCTAGCTACCAATTTCTAATCTATTTTCTCCATAGCCTATTACTACCACTATTTCTATACTTTACTGTAAATCACGATTCCTATATATTTTGGTGTGTATAATGGAAGCTGATACTTTTTTGTTTGGTCTTGTTTTCCTGATGCATGGCTGTTGTTCCAAGTGCAGTTCTGTGAGGGAGATTGTTAAGCTTCATGGTGGATTCCTTTATTGATTCTACAGGCTATTCACTCCGCAAAAATGAAAACACTTGTAAGCATGATGTAGTATCATACAGATGATTGGTAAACATCTTGAGCAGGTAGCTTTTAACCTGGAAGATGTTATAAGTCATTCATAGGCCTGTAAGACGCAATAGGGTACCCTTCCCCTTAGCATTACTCACCCCCAAAAAAAACCCATGAAAAAAAAACCAAAACACCCACCCAAACAAAAAACTCCACAAACAATAATAAAATCTAGTGACTGATAATATGAAGGAACTTTGTGGGTTTGGGGTGTGTGTTCTTTGGTGGGTTTTTTTTTTTCCTGGCTTTAAGGGTGACATTTATGGAATATGGCTAATACAGTTAAGTTAGACATAGAGGAATGAATAGTGATTGCCAGTTAGCTAAAATCAAGGTTTCCTTAGGATAAAGGTGTATTGATTGCAAGATGACAACAAGCATATGAAGTACCATCTTCATGTGTGAGATTAAGAGGATTCAGTTTGAATGTATTTGAATTGAGATTTGGTTTTGCCTATGTTGGGAAGGAAAGAACCTGACACAGAGGCTTCTGTCCTTCTAGTATTGGAAACAAAAAGCTCAAGGTGATGAAAGTGAGTGTTGTTAAATATGAGGTCCTGGGCTGAACCTGTATGAGGTATAAGGACTAATGTGGATGTAGCAGAAATCAGATAAAGCTGAACTTCCAGGAATCTCAGGCATTGGCACTTACTGAAATTACTCTATTGCTGCAGCTGGCCCTCAAGACCGATGTCAGTAGATCTAGAGATTTACTGCTTGTGCCAGAAGTGCCTGGGCGACTGTTTCAGTTTTCACTAGTGAAAGGAGTTCAGATTGTTTAGATGGTGCAGAAACAACAACAGCAAACCCCCCTAAATAAATGAGAGAGATTATCTAAACAATTAAGATCGTATTCACTGCTACTAATTAAATTGTAGGTCTAACAAGCTAAGAGGTAAATATGGCACTGTGCTAAACCACAACAATTATTAATGTAATTAAATTTAGTTATCTGTGTAGATTAGCAGAATGGTGCATTTAGTATAGCATAAGCATGTAGCTTAAGCTACGTTGTGTAATGGTGTATAACATAAGAAAAAGCCACCGCTCCTTCCCTTGAGCAAAACAGCAGTAAGAGAGGATGCCTCAAAGGTACACTTTGTGGCTTTAGAGACGAAATTGCTGATTGATAACAGAGGAAACTTAATACTCTTATTCTGGTTTACTATCTTTGTAGTAAAGCCAAGCTCTTAGAAACAGTTAATTATAGTTTCAATAAAAATATTTAGATGACAGCTACCAGCCTTCATCATTTCTACACATACATTACAGAAATCTTTTGTTGTTCTTTCAGTATGTGTGAAGGAAGAAGTTTAGATGAACAAGTAAGAACAGATCTGACAGCCTTAAAGTTGTGATTAACAAAAGCACTGGAAAGACAAGATGGGTTTTTTTGGGCTCAGTCTGCCCGAGGTTTAACTGAACATGGTGTGAATTATTATTGTGCCTTAGTATTTCCTCACAGTCCACAAATGCCTTGTAGCCCATGTGGTAGGTAGTAGTTGAGATACACTGAAGAGAATGGAAATAAAAAAACTTCTTACCTACCTATTAGTAAAACATGGTTATGAATCAAGGTTTGAATTCCATTTAGGCTGTGCTACTCCATTTAGCAGTTATTAATAAGAACAGTTAGATTTTTTTTTCTTCACTCTCCAAAGATGGTGGCTTGATGTGAATTTCCCATCCCCAATAGTGAAGTCCTTAACCTGATGCCATGTGTGGCTAGCACCTTTCAACGGTCCCTCGTGAATCAGCTAGCTGAACTGAACTAAATATTGTCAGCATCTTGGAGGCATTTTATTGATCCTGGAATCAGACTTCATCTTTACTGCTTCTCAGGTAGCTTCTTAGCTGATGCGTGTTGGTGCTTGCTGTGCTATCAATGTGGTTGGCTTCAGTTAGAAACAGCTGGCAAGGATTACCTTCCTCTAGGCTGTCATGCTGGCTTTTACTACTGATTTTTGGCAGGGTGAAGGATTGAGCTACATTCTGCAGCTGGGGAAGATGCTGACATGGCTAATTCCCATCCTTTTGTGGCTTTGCAAATTCGCTACCAATGGCTGCAGTTCTGAAGAGCTGCACTGTATACAGAGGAAAGAGTTCTCTTCAAGCCTATGGGTTGCTGGGCATTTTAAAGAGGTTTTCCAGGGATCGTAGACTTTTATTAAGCAGCATTTGAAGACAGGTTCTGTTTTGGACTTCTGGTTTAATGTATATATTTTCATGAGATGGGCTAGCAACAGATGTTCCTTTGGGAAAATAAACCTGTCCCTTGACAGTAATTTTTTTTCCATTTTTTCTTTAGCCCATGTGTTTATTATTAAGTTCTATTCTGCCCCACCAAAAATACTGTTTGGCAGTGCTCTTCTACTGTGTCTGTTACTAACAGTGAAATAATACCCTGTAAACAGTTTCATGCAAACTGAAGAACAGGACAATGCCATTCACATGTGGTGTAGAATGAAAAATCCTGAAGCAGGAATTGTGGGACTTCCTATGGAAGTGACTGCATTCTCAATGTGCCTCTTCATGTTAAATATAGTCATGTATTCTCCATGCAGACAGAGGTGATGTTTGTACACACTCAGTTGCTGATTTATTCATAATACTTGGATTTGCCCTTGTCTTCATACACACTAGTTTTCTGGTGTTTTAATACCAAGTTGAAAAAAAAGCAACCCTGAGATTAAAAAAAATATTTATTTGTTAAGTCTCTTTAACTCTGTTCCTTTGCTTTCTTCCTCAAAATATATTTCACATAAATATATACAAGGGAAGGTCTTGACAGGGCTGTTTATTTTGACAACAAATTCAACAGTGTTATATAACAGATTTTTTGTGACAGTGGGTTTGAAATATATAATTGTGAAAATTCACAACAGAGGTAATTGTTCTATTTCTCCTCTGGGGAAGCTAATAACATACCATGTTACCTGAGAGTCCAGCCAGAATACCTGGGAATTTGAATATTCAGTACTCTAATGGACTGTGTGCAAGGATTATTTATGGAACTGTTCACAAGCAATATTTAATCATACCTTTCAAGAAATCATTCAACCTGCTTGAAAAGGCAGACAAATATCAATGCAGGCTTTGCTTTTTTGACTAGCCAGCCTCGTAGGCAAAGTAGTACAGAACATATTTATTAGTGCATAGAAAACAAATGCTTGTGAGGAAACTTCTAAGCGTGCAAACCTGTGTTATGTGATAGGATAAAAAGATAATGTGACCTCTCTTATGATCAGCTGTAGCTGGTCTTGATTGTAGCTCTCAGTTGACATCCAGTCAAATACCAGGAAAAAGCTCTAATGCACTTATTCTAAAGTGTTTGGTAAAATTTTCCCTGAATTAGCCTAATGGGAGGATATGTTTTGTATTTGATGCCTCTGTCCTGTATTCCCCAGCTGCACCAGAATCCTCTAGTTTGGAAAAAACCTCCTGTTGTCCTGTCCCAATCAACTGAGCAACTTTGTCCTTGCCAAGGCAATGTGAGAATGAGGTGGCAGCAGAGTCCAGGAAAAAAGGAATCTGGAGACTTTCCCCAAACTATTATTTACCTACTAGACTCATTCTTATCTGCTACATCAAATACACAAAAGTATTTGATTCAAAATTGGACCTTAAAATTATATAAACACCCAGACTCTAATTGACTAGCTAGTAGTGAATGTCCCAAAAGCGAGAGCCAGGGAGCTGTTGAAATGCAAGGTAATGTCCAGAGCAGGATACTGGGCCCATGAGTTCATGCCGACTGGTGTGTGTGGTTGTGTGCATGTTGGTGATTCATGCCTGAGGCTGCTGGGTGATGTGCTGCAATTGGGGTAGAGGAAGGAAGGAAGAGTGGAGGGAGCCGGAATGTGGATGGAACAGCAAACCACAAAAACATCTCTTTGATCTCTGGGGGTAAGAAAAGAGCACTTAACGGTGAAAGGATGGGAGTGAGGAAAACTGTCCAGCTAAACTATTTGTAAGCTAAATTGTAGGACCTCAAAGTAACAAGCGTAATAGCTATGGTTCCATGGCACCAGAACCACATTTCAGAAGTATTGAACAAACACAGAACTAATTGCACAGTTTTGTCTACAGACTTCCAGGCCACCCTCATGTATAATGTTTCACCCCAATTCTCCTGTTTCAGTAGTTACTCAATGCAGGGGATTTAGAAAAAATGCAAAAAAGCACAGTTACACAACTAGAGTTGATCGGGTGTTTTCATAATCTTGGATAACTTGCATCATGATGTATCATAACCTGTTTTTTCCAAAGAAACTTGAATTTTCTTTGATCACTTGGAGCCATTTTCCAGAAAACGTCCCTCACTCATCTCTTTAGATTCTTTGTGGTTACAGAGCGTGTGAGCTGTGCTGTGTTTAACAGCACATATGGTGTGTTGAGACTGACATAATTCCAGGGCTGTGCCACCATGTGGTGTGTAGAAAGGGAATTAGGGATGAGTATGTTGAGTTTTGCCAAATAAAGTCTGAATTCCTTCCTGAAAGCTGTAGTTCCCAATGTGTTGGTGCTGCTTGAGAACTCAAAACCATGAGATAATGCAGTAGATCTTGCAGTGAAGACTGGCCTTTCCCAGGGCTGTGCAGAATGTCTCCTCTGGAGACATCAGGAAATCCAGGAAAGCTCCATTTGAACTTCGTGTTTCTTCATGCTCTCATTTCTCCACTATTAAAAGTTCTCTCTGGCAGCCACATGTAGACGACAACATTTGTTTTGATTACTGGGCTTTGGTCTGAGTGTGGGACTCAGGCTGAAGTCAGACCTGGAGCTGATATGGAACAGGCTGATATGGTCCTCTTCCCTCTTGACCACTCCCAAGGAGCTGGCATAACATTTTATAATGCTTGCATCGCAAAGATTTGATCTTGTCAACCTGATGGGATTTTGTCCCCTGCAGGAAGATGCCACAGACATTAGTGGAATGGCAGTATAGGTGGTGATGGACTAGTAAGCATTTGGGATCTTGCTGAGTTACCTCCCTTGCTGTTATTTGGCAGCACCAGACGCTGCTGTTTGGTGTTATTAGAGAGTACTTGTCTTTCTCAAGAGAAACAACAGCAATCGCTCCAGATTAGTTTTCCAGTTGGATTTTTTGATTTGCTCAGGAAAATGTTAACTTTTAAATGATGTTATAAACAGAATCCATATGAACGTTTTCATTCCTCCTTCCGTTGTTTTCCATGCATTGTGTTGCTCCACAGCTCTACAAAAATGTTGCCCTGTGGCATTTCAGCACAACACAGTGCAGCTTGTGGCCATTAAACTGGGTTTTTTTTCAGTGTTCCTATCTAAATGTGCCTCTCTTCCTGGAAAATTCATTTACATCAAAATGGGAGTACATGTAGACTGCAGACTAATATTCTGGCATTTCTTAGGTGGACTTTTCTAATGTTTCTCCTTAAGGTGCAGGAAGTGGCTGATATTCAGAGGCTTTTCCCTTTTAAAGGAGTGTAGAATTGGGGGATAGATTTTTATGGGGTTTACGGTGGGGTTTTGATTTGTTTGCTTGATTATTTCTTTTTTAAATAGAAAGCAAATTAAATCACTGTTATAACAACTTCTCTAATTTGCACCCATGAAGGGCATTAGGGTACGTTGTTCTCATGTAATGACTCGATTCAAAGCATGTCAGAGCTCTTCAAAGATTTGTGTCATGCTGAGCTAGCTTATTGCATCTATCACCCGGTTCTGGCCTGCTGGAATTCTCCCCAGCCTGACACTAGGGGATGCATCAGACTATATTTTGCCCCCGAATACAGCCAGCCTGCTGTGAAGTTTCAAACCTTTCCTTATCTCAAAGGACAGTCCCAGCTTCCTTTGAACCCGTGCTTTTCTTCCAGTAACAAGGAAACTGATTGCTTTAGGAAAACTATGGCATCTCTGAATTTCCTTCATAGTAGGTGCTTTGTTAGGATTTCTGTTGGCATTGTGCCGAGAGGGTCTGTCTCTTTACAACCAAAGATAAATTTGTTACTTTCAGACTTTTTTGGCATAAAAGTGGATTTGCATAACTGTGATTTTGTTTTTCCGGTGCTGGCAAGTCTGATGACTTTAAATGGAAACCATTTTGGTTCTGCTGGTGCCTGTCCCTGACAGTGCAAATGTATAAGTGAGGAGATAATGAAAAAAAATTTAAGGGGGGGGGGATGGGGAAAGGAATTTATTAAAGATGTCATTCAACTCTGGAGCTACTAGTTTTTCTTCTATGGCTTTTTCAAAAACTTGCTTATTAGAAAAACAACTATCACACTGAGGAAAAGAATTAGGGCTATTTTGAGCATATTATTTCACTGTTTCTTGCCAGTGGGAGACTCAGGGAGGGGGTTGGGGGTTTACAGTGGCTAGACAGACCATTAAATTGGTATTAAACACTTTTCCATATGAAGGAAGTCCCCTTCTGCCAAAAATCCAGGAGCAGGGGGATCAGTTTCAGTGCAAGTACTGCTGGGATGGGGCTAGATCAACTTTGAAAAATTAAGAGGTCACTGGGGTCAGGGTGCAGGCTGCAGAGCCCGTCTGGCTGGCTTCCTTGTAGACTCTTGGAGAGTTGGCACACCAAAGTAGCATGACGTCCTGCAGAAACATTTGATCCTCCTGACTCTTTTTTTTTTTCCATGGTATTAACTTTCTTAACAGAAAAAAAGCTATATAAAATTGACCAAAGCTGTTTGATATCAGTTTTCACCATGCAGAGCCACAGATTCCTGTGTTGTGTCCAAAACAAAAGGGAGGGCAAAGGGACAAAAAGCAGGTTGCCAAACTACTTGTATAGATTCACAAACTGCTCTTGTTCCTAAAATAGCAGCAGAATGCAACAGAGGGCTCATCTGAAACTATAATAAAATGCACTGCTGTGGGCTTTTCAGCTAGTTAATCAAATGGAAAAGATAAATAATAGAAACCCTACAAATCTGGAAAGATGGAAAGGAGTACAAAGGGACTGCTTTAAAACCCCAACTCAAAAAATTGTTAGAGGTCTGGCTAAACCCCCAAAGCAAAGAGACCATGAATGCATAAAAAATGTCAGGGTGGGAGGCCAAGAGATGTAGATCCTGAGTTGAACATAATGTTGGTGCCACATGATGAAGGGCATGAGTATACTGTATGTTGCTTTATGCTTGTTCCTGGCTCTGGGGCCACAAGTCAGTCCCATGGCATCTAGTACAGTTCCCAGGATGGTTTATGTGGTCCTCTGGCCACTGGAAAACACCATATCTCTTGAGACCAACTATGTGCAGTGTAGTCATGCTTTCTGTTTGGAAACACAGACAACTAAGCGTAGCGATTGCCTGGCTAAATTGAGTAAGGTGGGGTTAGAGCCTTGGCTGGCTGATTATGTTTCACTTTCCTGGAAGCCACAGCAAAGAAGTGTGACGGATTTGGCCCATAACTTCTATTGTTAAGATCATCTCTTCTGCCTGGCTTGGTTTTCATTCACTGAAAAACAATGTTTCGACTTCAAAATACTGATCTCACTTCAGTAAAATGGAGCAAGCAGAAATCTTTGCTGTGCTGTTATAACCTTCCCTTTTGGGAAGCTGGAGTTTTGGTTATGCTTTAACATAGGGTCTAGATTCTGGAAATGCGCTGCCAATGCTCCTCTTCTGTGCCTGATGTGAGAAAACGCTTTGATGCTCCTGTACAAATGCTTGGCGTGCCCTTAGGCTGCGGTCTGCATGGGAATCCACCAGTGCTAGGAGGTAGCCTGCTAATTTCCTTGGGAATGTGTGTGGTGTTTCCATGCTAGCAGATGGTATTGTAGTAGGAGAGGTTCACTCCAAGAGGATTTGGAGTTGTTAACTGGTCAGTGAGGCAGCTCAGGAGTCTGCATCATCAATACAGGATCACAATGTTTGTTTTTTTTAAATCTGTTGATTTGTTGTAGTTGGGGGGGAAAAGGTTGCTGCTTATTTAAAATCTGGAAATTATTTTTTCATAGACATAACTCCACTTGCTGGGTTTTTTTGCTGTTTCCATAAAACAATGGTGGCTGCTGTCTTGCCTACAGCTACCCAACATTTTCTGGGGGACCTCAAGGGGTAGATGCTACAACATGAACACCTAAAATGTAAGGAAAAACAGGTCTCTTCCCCCAGCTGCATGATGGTTTGGTCATAACATGCACGTACACTTAATGATGCAGGACTGTGAGCTTGTTAGGGATACACACCTTTCATGTGATCAAAATGCGCTTTCGAGGTGGTAGGCTCACATCTGGAAGCATATGCTTTCCTGACATAAGGCTGGAAGAAAGATTGTTGTATATCCAGGATGTTTGGGCTTTGTTGCCTGAAACATTCCAATCTGGTCATCAAAATGAAGAGGGGCATTCCAGGTGACACTTCATTCCATGATGGGACCCCTGGTCAGATAGTGATAAAGGAGAATACTCTAAATGGACTCAGAAAGCTGGTGAATGCAGTGCATGGGGGAAAGCAGGATTAAATTACATAAAAAAGGCAGTCAGAAACTATTTAATATGTTGTACTAAAAGCTGAAAATAACTCCAGGGGATGATAAAATCTATACCATGAGGGTGGGGGAGAAGAGCTTAAAGAAAAGAACAGCGAAGACCACAGAAAGAACCATAGTCCATTTTTATTTTAACCACTTACAGGAAGGTGATGAGTCACCTCTTCCAGAGCTCTTTGATTTATTAGTGAGGTGAGCTTCCTGCTGTGGAAATCAGAGCCAGCAGAATTGCCAAAGGGGGAGGAAGATTGTGCACGGACACCTCTGTGAGGAGGAGGTAGCAACGCATTTGGCTGGGGAGAGGAACATGCCAGAGACAGAGAAGTCAGAGAGCAAGAGTTATGTTAGCCCTCAGAAGGTGAAAAAAGAAAGAACATTGTCAGAATTTCAGATAGAGAAGGGACACAGGTAAACTGACACATTCTGAATTTAACTTATTTACTATGGATTTCTGAGTGCAGAAAATGTCATTCTTGAAACTATCTTGCTCTGGTAGGTCACTGGAAGGTCAGCTGTCCAATAAGTTACAGAGCTATGTTAATTTGTTCCACATTGGGCCTGAAGTCTACAATTAGATGAAACAGAATTTTATGGAAAGGTCTTTATTGAAGTAAAAGCTCAAATTTTCAGGTCCTGTCATCTATGTGTGCTTTCTGAACCTGATCAGCAGTCCTGCTGGAGAGCTTGAAAACCTTCTTGTGGAAAGAACTGGGAAGTATATTCCTTTATATATATACACACATATGGTTTTGTTTTTAACATAGTTTTTTTGGGGTTTGATGGGATTTTTGTTTGGTTGTTTTTTTAAATTACTATCTTCCCGCTTGAAAATGTTCTCAGAAGTTGTAACTTAGAGAAGCCCATCAAAATGCTAAAACACTTAAAACAAAAATGTAGCCAGGTGGGCTGCATGCATGTATCTGCCTGTGTATTTTTTTGCCCCTCTAGGGAAAAAGACGGGTCACTTAGAGGTGACAGACCTCCTTCCTTAGCTGAAGTGCTTGAGGCTTAGAACCGACATATTTTTTAATGTAGATATGTGTATTGTTACAAATACAGACCAAATTGGGCATTAGAAGTTCAAGAGGACAAAGCTCTGTGAGAAGAGGTCTTGAATACTTGCACAGCTGTAAATGAGATGGAATGTTCTCCATCTTCCCTCATCCATGTTGTCAAGCATCCTTTCTAACTCTAGAAATTTACATCATCTAGAGCTGGTGTTTGCAGAAAACCAACAGAAGACCAGGTTGTAAATGTTTTCTCAGGGTTGATGGGTTCAAACTGGCACCATGTGTTCAAATACCTCAGTTTCCATACTGAACTTTGCAGATCAGGCCAGCCAAGTTATTGGCAAGGCTTTATTCATCCTTACTATTGTAGATAATGCAACCATCATCGTCACTGTGTTAATATTTGTTATGTGAGTTCATTTTAAGGGTGTGTTTTCCAGTTTTCTCTGCTTTTCCAATAACTCTTCAATTTCTTGCAAGCCTTACTTTGAAACTATTTAAGTTCATTATTTCAACTTCCAAAGATGATTATTTGGCATTGAGTAAACAACCTTAGCTATGCACTTGCTGACATTCTTCCATAATAACTCTCTGCCCCTATTTTATCGCTTATGGAATTGCTTTCTAATCCTTTTCATGGGTCTTTTTAAAAATAGCTTTCTTATATAACAGATAATAACATTTGTTATAAAGTGAAAGTAAAACCAATTAAATCTGCCTTATTGTACTTACAAAAGATTGATGTGTGTAAAGCCTAACAGCTTATTTGGGGATTTTAACCTAAAAGTGCCCTGCAATAACATTCTCTTGTGTTCTGGGAACTAGCTGTAATAGAGAATCCACTGCCTGCAGAGATGCTGAACTAAATTAAAGTATTGTGTGCTGGTATTCTAGCATCTGCCTCATACGTTAATCTCTGGAAAATGCTTGAAAATACCCTAAAGTAGCAGCCATTTCTTTGTTTAAGTTTGAAAGCTTTTCTATCTGTTCTCATTAATGCTGTACTGCTGAAGATTCACTGTTTAGTAAATGAATTGAACAGAAGCCTCCACAAACCAAGAACAGATTGCAGTTTTCCCATTTCTGTCTCCGTTTTATTTTTGTTGTTTGTAAAGGGTTTAAATTTGAGCTCTAGGGACTTAGAGTTTTACTATGCTTGCTTCAACATATGTGTTCTCTGCTAGAAAGAAGCAAAATAATTGGACCTAAATGAATACTGCAAAAAAATCAAATATTATGCTGTCTGAATGATAGAGGATTTCTCACCCTACCTTGGTTTTTCTCTTCAGTTGAATTTTCATACATGAGACATCAAGCGTATAATTTTGCTGGAAGGTGGGTTCTGAAAATGCTTCATCTTCATTGTGAAGTGTCTCTATTTTCTTCTCCTTTATAACGTTTTCATTCATCCAGCCCTGGATCAGAGACAATGCCATGTGATTTACAATTGTATATCACATAAATAGTTGAAGCTGTAAGAGCAGCATGTAGTAAACAAACAGACTGTAGGCAGTAATGTATTTGAATACAGGATTTTTATGCATGAATAATCCATGAGTTTATAAAAATCAGTCTGTTTATAGATAATTTAGGAATAGAAGAATGCTTTAATTCATGAAATAACTTCTTTTCTGCAGCTTCAAAAAAAATTCCATGAAATGCAAGAAACAAAACGGTTCTGATGTGCAGATCTGCCAAACGTAGTGTTTGCTGTTTCTGAAAATAAAGCGTGCCTTCATTAGGACAAAGCCTGTAAATAGAGCGTGTATCCCTGAGTGTGTTCCCCTAGCCACTCATCTATGCAGTGGTACCTGAGCTGTAGGTGAACATCTCTGAACAACCTCCTGCCCTTGCAGCTTTTGTTTCCAGCCGCTTGTCCCTTTTCCCTGTCTGGATGTTATCCCCCTTTTAGGGCTGCTGAAGGAGCTCCTCATGAGGACACTCCTCAATCCATTTCCAACAAAGTGAAAAGGTTGGCAAAAAACCACTGAATTACTTAAATGGTTTAGGAGGTTATGTACTTGAGCAGTTTCACTACCAGATCTGAAGAGGCTATTATGGCTGGAGTAAGAAAACAATGGGTGTCCATCACCTTGCTCTGTCTTAGGCCCGGTAAGTTAAGTATTGTGACACCAAGTAAATCATCAGTAAGAGGGAAACGGTGGGATGTGTCCTGCCACATGGTGTAGCCCTGCTTAGAGGTGCCTTTGGAGTGTCTGGGCAACCAAGGCAGAGTATAGGCAGGCCGCACGTTGTACAAGAGCCCAACATTTGTTTGTCAGTCTAGCCTGAAACATGGCTGATGTGTCATAGATAATGTTTATCAGATTTCTGATACATTCTCTTCATTGTTTTTCTCCAGCCAAAGTTAACTGTTGAATTTTAACTAAATTATATCAGTAGTGTATGACTGATTTGGAAAATATTTTTATAGCTAAGAAACTAATTTCCTTCTCCAAATTCTCCAAACAAACAAAAAAAAATCCATCAACTCCCTGCCATCTGAGCATTTTTTTTTCTGCTTCTTGTGTGGGTTTCTTTAGTGGTTTATAACAAGCTCTGTATGCCTTTCACCTTACAACTTGTGTATTTAAAACCAGTGTTAGCAAAGAAGGAGCTTTCTTAGGATAAATTAATATCTTGGAGTGCTTGCAATAAGAAAAGCCTTTTACTAGTTTTAAGTAGGAATAGTTAAAGCTAGTTTTAAAATCCTTACAGAGGTGGTGTGGTTTAACCTGGCTGGCAACTAAAACAACCACACAGCCGGTCACTCACTTCCCCCCATAAAGTGGGATGGGAAAGAGAACTGAAAAGAAAAAGGTAAAACTTGTGGGTTGAGATAAACACAATGTAATAGGAAAGAAAGGGAAGAGGGGAATAATAATAGTAATGATAAAGGAATATAACAAAACGTGCTGCACAGCCCAACTGCTCACCACCCAGAACTGATGCTGTCAGTTTTGGAGCCAAGCTGCCTCCTGGCCAATCCCCACTTACATACTGGGCATGATGTCATATGGTATATAACATCCCTGTGGCCAGTTTGGGTCACTTGTCCTGGCCATGTCCCCTTTCAGCTTTGTGGACACCCTGCCTTTGCCTTGGCAGATCAGTATGAGAAGCTCAAAAGTCCTTGACTACTTGGCAGCAATGAAAACCATCAGTGTGTTACCAACAGTATTCTCATCCTGAATCCAAACCACAGCACTACACCAGCTGCTAGGAAGAAAATTAACTCTATCCCAGCCAAAACCAGGACAAAAGGAAACAATTTGAAATACAAAATTGGAAAAGAACTGCAATGAGAAAATAATGAATGGATTTAGGAGAGTGTGGTAGTATTTCAAACTGAGGTTCCTTATATGTATTTAATTAAGAGCCAATAAAGTAGGATTTAAATGTGCATAAACTAGACACAGTAGAAACTTGTTAATTTGCACTCTAATAACTTTCAGACTTTTTAATTCATTAAAAAAAATAATTAGAAGTTTCCTTCTGCCTTCCAGCAATGGTTTAAACCAGGGGCAATGGTGAAATAGCCTATTATTAACACTTAGTTTCTTTGCCAAGTATACTGGAAAGCAGGGGCTAGCGCATATGGCTGTGTTATAAGGGATTAACTCCTGAATCATCATTACTAATGCACCATAAAATGTACTTCATTTTATCTTTGCATTCCTACTTTTTCAGGCAGCACCCAGTGTATCTCCTTAGGATTTTCACTGATTCAGAGTAGGTCATAATTAAACACTTAACGCCAGTTCGCAAAGGCAATGATTTGAACTAAGTCTCAGGGATTAAAATCACACTTTGCCACCACCGCCAGACTGAAGGCCTGATTACAGAAGCTTTTGAAATTGTGCCTGGAAATTCCCGGGGATTGTTTGAGTTTTCTCTTTCAGGAGGTCTGTGTCAGCTGGGGTGGGTGGCAGGAGGTCAGCTCTGCTGCTGTTGCAGTTCACTGCAGCAGGACAGTTCACAATCTGCATACAACAGTACAGGCAAAGGAAGCAAGAATGATCTAATTTAGGCTGATTTGAATTTTTCAGTGTTCCTTATAGGTCAACTCCTGCTTATTATTATTATTTATTATTAATCAATGTAATTCTAACTTTACTACTGTCTCTGACTTATGCAGTATATCCAGATCTTATTCTTCAGTGATGCAGCTTTGGAGTTTCTTCCTTTAGGCCTATTTACATAAAGAGTTAATTGAATTTGATGTTACTCTGTGGTGCTATAATTGGTACTAAATTAGTATTTGACTCTGTTTTCTTGAGCCACTTTTGTCCTGCTATTCTCATATTGTGTGTAGCGAAATTTTCAGCTTTCTTGGATGAGATTGTACAGTGTCTAGGAAACACTGTTAAAACCTAGAGAAATTCCACGCATACTTCATACATGTAATTCACGACACTGTGTAATTAGATGAGATGTTAAATAATGCTTACTTAAATGAATTATGAATAATTGTTAATTTTTAATACCACCAGAGTGTATTAGAACATTTTCCTTCAAATTCCAGTTGTGTGAATTGACCTTGATGCACTGCATCAGAAAGAGCACCACAAAATTGCTACATGTCTACATCAGCAGATGAAGATGTTCCAGTCTGCTTTAATCTTGGCTCTAGTTATTTGGAAACTGTCTATCCAGTTATATGTAAAAACTTGGAGGGATGGTCCATTGAGTGAAATTTCATCATCTGCCAGGTAATTACAGCCCATTTTATCTTCAGCAGGGAGTTACGCACGTAGAGCTCTGGGAAGGGTAGAGCCCATTAGTATTTGTTCTTATCCTGTGGTGTATTTGATTAATCAAACATACTGATCTGTAGCTTTCCTTTTGCAGCTAGAAGGCCTGTAGCAAGGTAGAGGAGCTGGCATTTACATTGTGATTCCAATTAAGTTGAAATTAGCATTAACTTATGTTCAGTAGCTGATGTTTAATGTATGTTAGATGAAATGGTGTTTTGATAAACTGACTCCGAGGATTGTTATGACATTTCTTGTCTCATCCTACAGCATGAATAAACTGCACTAGTACCATGTGATTATGAGAGTTAGTTCTACCTTGTGCTTTACCTTTCTGGTGTAGATAACCAAACAGATCAGGTTTTAAAGAAAAACTTTTTAACAAACAAACAAAACTCTTAACCTAAAACCTCACACAAAAAAGTCTTCTCCAGGCAATTGGAACATTTGTCCTAACTATTGCAGTAAATAGCAAGGATTGGACCAATTTTCAAATGGCGTAGGAAATTATTTTCCTGCTTTATTTTAAGCTATTTTGTATGTTCATTGAAAGAAGGGATCTACTGGAAGCACCGCACATTAGAAATGCTTAGAAAATGCTTGCATTTCACCTTACTGGCAAAACGCAATCAAACAATAAACAATTAGAATTTCAGCCATGCCAGCTGGTGTTAGGGGTTGGCTGAGTCCAGATCCTTTGCCAAAGGATCTACTTTGTCGCATTGATCTTTTGAGGAAATGTGGGTTACTACAGTTCCATTACACCCACAGAACCAGTGCTTTAGCTAGAAATCAATAGGCCCTGGTGCCAGACGTGCTTACCTCTCAGATGGTCTGTGTTGCTAAAGCATATCTCATGTTACACGTTTGCCAAGGCTCACTTAAGCAGAAGTTGGTTTGCTGTTTTGTAGGAGCATTTTCCCACCAGATAAAAGACGATCAGTTAATCTGGTCAAGAGGTTTTCTTCAGATACTTCTGTTGTCAAGATTTCTCTTCATCGTCCTGCTTTGTCCTTTCCTTCCATGGCCTGAGAGGAAGTCTGCTCAGCCTGAGACAGCTGAAACCTGGTGGCAGTGAACAGGTGCCCCAAGAAAGTCATAATATCACAAATCAAGCATTAGAAACTTACTGGAACATTCCCTGGCCAAAAGAAGATGAGTAATAAGACAGAGAGGTATTTTCCTGGCAAGAATATGCTGAAGGATGCAATTAGTAACAGTGATTGGAGAAAAGAGGTATGGAAGCATGAAAAGAAATGGAGCGAAGTATGCAAACCTGTTCTCAATATTGGTCACTATTAGTAATTTTTAAAGCAAGTATGACTGTGCAGCACCAACTCCCTTTGAACTGCCAATCCTAATGGAAAATACCCTTGTCTCCATAAAAAAAAAGTACTCCCAGGTTGGCACTGAAAAGGTGTGGGGCCTTTGCTGTCTCATGGTGTTTGTGTCTCCTAGATGTTCAGCCTTCATGAAACTCGTGGGGACTTGTGCTGCAGCAGAGAGCACTGTCTGTGCTAGGGCAGGCTATGCCATGTGGGCAGCAGTTTCCTAGCCTTCCCCTTGGATGAAGCTAGGAGCTACCTGCATGCTTTAGTTTTAGAGCATGGCTGACAAGGTCATTTATCTTTCAAACATTTTATTGGTGTACTTGTTCAGCCAACACTTGTTTATTGCAGGTTAGAATTGAGCTTGTGTATCTTAGAAAAAATATTTTTAATTCCTAGTTATATTAAAGTTATTTTTCAGTCTATTTTTTAACCATTTTTAAAATTGCCTCACTATTAAATATCAATAATTTAAGATCTATGGGTTTGGTTCTTTTTCATGTAAGTGTTTCCCCTAGGATTAAGCTTGAAATAAATGACTTTATGTTGTTGCTCATGACTTGCATTCATGGGCAAATTGAAGTGTCTGGTTCTCTGTCACTGATTTCTCGAATGTTTGTAATTAAAATTGCAGGAGTGTTTTTAATGCCAAAGATGAAACAGATGTTGGTGCACACATTAGATTTAGACATCGATTTGGCAGGTAAAATTTAAGCTAAGAATGGCTGTTTCTATTCTTTATTTTGAATTCTTGCTTCACTGGCCTTTCAGGTGTGCTTAAAAGCAAGACAGATTGGGAAACTGTTCACCACAATTTTTTGGCATGTATCCCTAAAACAGGAACATGTGAGACGAGCAACTCTTCATCTGGAGAGAAGTGTGTAATGGTTGATATCAAAAGCTGTTCACCCATCTATGATTATATCCTGAGAGCTGTTATGAGGTTCATTATAGCAGCTGAAATAACTTTTCCTGCTATAATCTGCCTACGTTTTTTGTCTGGGGTGACTCTGAAGCCCGTTCCTTATGCTGATGAATGTCTTCACATGGACCTGAAACTCACTGTTGTCTTGAAAGCCTCCCCCATTTCTCTTTTTGTGAGTGATTTCTCATAATTACAGCAGATTTTTGTGAAGACATGTTGCATCTTCTGTCCTGCCAGACACAGTCCTTAGAGCCTCACTAGCTGGAGGGCAGCCAGAAAAAAATTTGCAGCTGCTTTGTGAAAATCCTGGTGGCTGAGACCTTAAGTGATGTTAGGACTCTCAGATGTGTCCAAATGTTGATAATTCTTACTGGGCCCATCCTCAGCTTTGAAATGCTCACAGATTCCTGTAGATAATAGGTGCTCCCTGTCCAAAGAACGTGCCCGCACTGAACTTCTTTAATATCTGTTCTATCTCCAGCCCAGACTCCCTAGCACGTACAAGTTTAGAAGCTAGCAATTTTTTCAATTGCTGTAAACCATTTTATGCTCAACTAATTATAGGCCAAGCCTTATTCTGGTATAAATATAGAACTGATTAAAATGCTCTTCTAATCTATTTCTAGCTGTTTGAGATATTGTTCAAGTACTGAAGTGTTGGCTTTTGTCATATCCTCCTGTACTATAGCCAGATAAGGACTATCAAATTGCTGATCTAATACCATGACACATCATACAATGTCTTCTCCACCCTTGGGAAATTCTCCTAGAAGAGTTGAAGCTTGTCTGAAAACTGTTTTTTTCACTGTTGGAACAGCTTAAAGATGCTGCCTCCAGTCAGTGAGTCAAGCCTGTTGCGCCTAACAGATGTTTGCACTCCTGTATCAGAGCTGGATGAATTCACATTAGAGACTTAACCTGACAAAGTGCATACAAGCTGGGTCCTTTTGCTCTGTGTCATTTGCTTTTCTGCCCCATTTAGTCTGCTAGTGGATGTGCCTATGCTGAGTGTTCTGTTCAGGGATATCTGCCAGTCAGCACCCAAGTCTCTGAGGGAATCTCGCAGGCAAATGATATACACGTCTCTTCCCAGAACTTTTCTAATCCAAATATGAATAATACAGAATGTGTCAAGACTGTCTGAGCTCTTGAGTATTCCTTTAGTGCTTTCTTACTGAATGTGCATTTCATTTTTCTCTGAACTCTCTAGTACATTTAGCAGTAAATAGCTCACTTTTGTTCCACCAACACCAATCAAAGGTGGTATCCATCTCGTCTTCTAAGTCTTATTATCTTTACAGTAAATTTGTATACGTTTAGAAACTGAGCATTATGCTCATGGCTTTACTTTAGCCCATTCAGACTGTTGTCAAGATGAAAAGAAATAAAACAATCTTGTGATGCTTGTGAAAACATCTGCTTTCTTAAGCCATTTGAAGCTAATTGTGTCAGACCATTTCTCCAGCAGGTTTGTGATCTCATCATTTATTAAACTCTGTCTGACCTCACTTGTAAACAAGGATCAGACACATTAGTACCCTAGTTTGGTTTGGGTTTTCTGCTAAGTGGCACACATTTTGATGCTTCTTTCCTGTTCAGAGAGCTGCTTTTCTTCCAGATATCTGAATGCCTTTTAAGGAAGGTGGGTGACAGTCCCTGCATCCCTGGGGTTGAAATTTCCTTACTGTTAGTATGTGGGCATGGTTTGCTCTGGGTGGTTTGCTGTTGCCTTTAGTTTTCCCCTTTCCAGTGTGCAGTCTGATCACCCACTACTAAACTCCAGCTGTGCCAGTTTTAAAGGGACTGCCTGTCTCTGTTTTGCATAGTAGATGACAGCTATGTCTTGGCCACTTGGAAAGCTGTGTGTGAATTCTTAAAATAAGCACTGAATCAAAGCCTTGGGTGATGGTGGTCTTTGGATGCTAGTTTCACCAACTGGAGTGATTCACAGTCCCCCTCTCACCCCTACCTGTGCTGTTAGCTGTCTGTCCTCAGCATCTACTGCTTTGTTAGATAGGGTGCTTCTTACTTTCTTCCATCAAGTCCTGTGGCTTGATGAGCATTGATGAAAAGGTGGAGGAGTGCCTCAGGTAAGAGTTTTAGTAGCCTAGGTGTTGAGGCTTTCTTGCAAGTAATGGAAAAGTAGAAGAGCTGAACTTTACTTTCTGCATTAGAAACTTATTTTCTTCCAAAAAAGTAGGTGTTTGTTTTCCTTGCTGGGTTAAGGCTGGTCTCAGAAGCATGATGTGTCTGTCTTAAATTGGGTTATATCTCCAGATAAAAGGAGCTTCTCCATACTGCACTACCACTCTTGTTCTAGGTGTGTCCAGGTTTAACCAAGAATATTAATACCTGCTTGCTTCTCCAGCTTAATTTCTGATGAGTTAGGCAGGCAATTTCTTTCTTGTTGAGAATTTAATGTGTCTTGTCTTATTTTTTATATTAAACCAGCATCTGCAACTGTATGAGTCAAAGTTCCCACAGCATTTCACTTTCTTCTCCTGGAAGGTATCATCCTCTCTTAGGAATCAGTCATCTGTCCTTTCCTGTTGATGTTGGAGCATAATATTAATTTGTCATGTCTATAAAGTGTGTCTGTTTTGTCAGCAGCATACACGTGCAGCTGCTCCTTGAGCTTCATTTGATCCCCGAGCCCATCCATCCTGGAAATATATGTTAGTGTGTCACTGCTGCTGAATGGCACTTTCTTTTTACAGCCTGTGCCTCCACCTATTTATCATTCATGTTGTCTTGGGTTAACTTTATATCCTTACAGTCATCTTTTCTGCCTTTTTCTTTTTACTTGCCAGTTAAGCCCTATTCTGGCTAACTTTACTCCCTTTCCTGCTGCTGTTGCATTTATTGAAGAATGGCTCAGTTCACCCCAGGCTACATAATAAGTGATTGTCTTTTTTCTTTTTTCTTTTTTTCCCCTTGCTAAGAACTTGACGAATGTACTTGCAGAAACATTTAAGGTTAGGATATGTTGCGTGCTTCAGGCCAAATTAGAGAAACAAGTGCCATGACCTATAGCAAGGTGCACATCTGATGTTTCATACAGGACTTCAAAAATTTACATCCCTACCTCTGTTTCTCACTTAGGTCACAAATTATCACTGACTGAATTATGGTTACTGTTGCATCAGTGCTGTGTTTTTTCTTTCATCCCACCTTTCTTTTTAACAGCTCTTATCCTCTCTCTTGCAGGTAACCCAATTAATGGTTCCATTACATGTAATGCAGTGGCAAAATCCTTGCTGTGTCCATTGGGCATAGGATCAATCTTCACAGTTCTCTGAGGGCCTTTTTCCCTGCTTGAGGACAGAGGGCTGTGTGTGTTGTATGACACAACGGGTGGCACGTTTGCAGTTTCTGGAAATACTGCCAAAGCAATTGTCACATGCTGTTACTAAATATTGCGTTTCTGTGGGTTCAGAAAATCAAAACCACCACCTTCCCCAGCCTCCCAATAAGAGTTAGATATAAAAATCACATCAGTGCCTCCTTTCTAAGGCATCATGTAAAAACACAGTGGAGGAAAAGTTGCTCTGTGAAGAGTTTCACAATGTAGTTATCTCCTTCTCTGCATTTTTCTTGTAGAAAAAAATGAATTGTTTCTTCTAGAATTTTTTTGTTATCCTTTATCAAATTCATCATCTTTTTGTCTTGATCCTAGCTTTTAATGTCTTAAAAGGCTTTCCAGTTTCTCTGGAAATCTCTGCATTGTTAAAGTATGCTTTATGCTTGTATGTGGTGAGGGTCACTGCTTGCTTTGTGACTGCTACACTGAGCAAAAGTTTTTATTATTTTTATTAGAATGCAAAGTGAAAAATTCTGTTCTGAATTATGATAGGTAAAGATTAATATGTTGAATGATGTTGCTGCTCTTTTATGCTATTGTTGAATGAAAGATGTGACAGATGTTTTATAACATTATAGTCTGCTTCTGGATTTTGTGCTGCTTTTGTTAGCATGTTTGGGTTCATATAATATAGTTAACACAAACTTTGTGTCTTGAATATAACAGTTATGAAGAATAACATCCATGTGTCTCTTGCCTTCAGGTGTCAGTTTGGAGCTGCTATTAACTGATAACTGACCGATAAAGGGAAGGAGGAGAGGTCCAGTGGTGTAACACAATTTCTTCCTGCATCTTTGATGTAGGTTTGTGTCATAGCTTCTAGAGATTGTGAGCAAAGTAACCCCCTAAATGAGAGGATAGGTTTTCTTTTGTTCAGTCCCAGAATCTTTCCCTGTGTTTCACCCCTCCCCTTTCCAACCTCCTTTGCCTCCTGATTTGGTAAACTCCACAAAACCATACCTATGAACTTTTATACTGTGTATCCTCATGGGGTGGCTTTTACTCTAGGATCATAACAGCTCCCGATGGATGAATACAGAGCAAAGAGGAAACAAATTGTGTGGGAACCTTGGTTTTCTAGAAGTCCAAGGATGCATATAAGGTCAAGAAGGTATAGGAAGCAAGAAGAGGGAAGATAATGGAATAAATTGAATGACCCTGTGATTTCAAACTTGAGGTAGTTGTGGGTAGCTTGAAGGGTCTGGGTGTTTCTGGAAACCTTAAAAGTGTTATAGAGCTGAAGATACCTCTATGTGATCCCTCATCTTTAAGTGGCCCTCCATGCTCTAAACTCTGGAGTGAGGAGGTTTTGAGTACCTCTAGTTTTTCAGAGCTGTGGCCTGAAGCAGAGGATAAAGTATTACTATTGTCACTTAAAACTATACAGAAACACTTTTTGTAGCAGTATTGTGCTGTTTCAGTGTCCATGAAACTGTAGGACAACTTTCCTCTGCTACAGTATTTCCATGCCTTGCTTTAGCTGTTATCCATTACTTATGCTGTTCTCTCTCAATATCAGTTTAAAAAGCATTTAATGGGCTGCCAATGTTATTGTTTACCCTTGCTACTCTGAAGGCCGAGAAGGTAAAACAATTCTCATTCTTTATTCCCCCTTTTTTTAAAGCTTATTTTATTGTATAGGATTTTTTCAATAAGATTATGGTCTTTACTCTTGAGAGCAAAGAAAGAAATAAAACTGTTCAATAGCAGATGTAATTGGGATGGATCCTACTTCAGGAAAGAAAAATACTCCTGAATTTCACAGTAAGCGTCTTAATTTTTTGTGATTTTGCTGTGTAACCAGGAGCTCCCTGTTTCTCAAGTAACATATTACAGTTGCCACAATCTCTTATTCTCAGATTTTTTTTCCTATTGTTTGCAACCACAAATGAGAACTCATGGCATGGATGTAACTTGCTTAGATAACAAGCTCTCATCGTTCTTGGAGATGCCTGTTTGAGCTGTAGCGATAGCCCTTGTCATGCATCTCAGAGACAGGATTGCTTGTAATTCTTCAATGTATCAGACCATCTCAATTAAATTACTAACTGCAGTGCAGACCACGTGAAATACACAGACATCAAATCATAGCTAATAAGCCTATTTTTAGATAAGCTATTCTATTTATCTTAATTTTTTGTTGATTTCACTGCAGCTTTATAATTAAACTTGTCTTAGACATCCTGGGGAAAAAGTGCCCTGTAGTGGTGACCAGTTGGATACTGTCATGTGTTAGAAACTGTTGCTGCAATGGTAGCTGCATTACATGTTGTTTCTGCCTGTCATTCTAATGCAGTTTCTAGGGATACTTAATCCATAGTCTATTTGACCCCATTGTGAGTCAATTGCCTTATTTGGTTGATATCATGTACACTGTCATGGCCTATTTGTGAATTTTAATATAAGCATTGTTGGTCAGACTGCTTTCAACAGTTCTCTGTCAAGTCAATGAAAGCTGTTGAGATTTTGCTGCTTTATTTTTATGCTATGACTGATTTCTTCATATATGTTAGGAAATAATCAACTGCCTGTACATAGTAGAGGAGTAATGCAATATATTGTAGACTGTATTGTAGACTTACAAATTTAAATGCTAAGAAATGAGTAATGGTGCTCAAAGGTTAATTACATGTAAAGTCCAACACTCAAGGGTAGGAAGTATCGGGATTAAAATTCTTAAATGCAGACAGGCTGCTTCTAGGATTTTTCAGGAGAGTCTAATCATGGACACTGTCTAGCTTCTATTGAAATGTGTAAAAACCAGGAGCTAGACCATTATGGACCATTTTGAAAATGCAGCCAGGTACATATCTGTCTTTTTGGCTATCTGTGTGCTTTCAAAAGTAACTATGGTAAGAGGGAAGCCTGTATTCAACTGGAAGTCAATGGTGTTTAGCCATTAGTGATTCTCTATTAGTATTAAACACTATATATGTATTAAAAAAAAAGTATTGTTCTGAAGTATTAGGGCAATTGTCAGAAAAGTGGGATTTGTTTAGATATTTAGGGGATTTTTCTCTAGTACCTAAACCTGAAACAAGTTAATTGGAGTGACTCAAAGTATATAAAGTTTTAAGTTCTTCACAGAAGTGAGGCACATTAATGCAAAATTGTCAGGCATATAAAGTTAAGAACATAAAAACAAGTGCTTTTTGCTGTTGAATGATTAATCTAAATCCAATTTAAAAAAAAAAAAAATCAGGCTAAGCATGAATTTCCCTCTTTTCCAGTACTGAGCCAAGCCTTTACTCTTTGAAGATGTCAATAAAACCACTTCAAAGTACCTCTGCCTCACACAATGATATTTTCAGGAATTGCTTGAAGGTAAACAGTAATATAACTTGGTGTTATAAGGTGAGCAATTAAGAAGTAAAAAGTGAGATGGATTAATGTGCTGTCCATGAAATTATCATTCTGATAATTGTTTCATTGTTGTTATAGCTAGTTTAATACTGAGAACCTGTGGCTTGTTAAACTGTCCTTTATTTGGGCAGGGGAACAACTCTAATTTGTTTGACACAATTCATTTGCACCTATGCTTTTCCAGGGTTGTTTTGCTCATCTTAGAGCCACTGACTTGTGCAGATAGACAGACTGGCATGGAAGATAACATAATTTCAAAAGGAAGAATGGAGGACCAAGTTGAACGTGTACTGTTCCAAAGTTAATGGTTGCACAACGTACCTAACTGCACTATTATTAGTTCACATCTTAGCAACACTTGAGCTATTCAGATTTCTTTGGAATGAAGATCAGTACTGAGAGATGGAAAGGGATAGCTACCCTCCATATTTTACTGCTGACGGACTTTTCAAATGAAATGTATTTGCTGACACCTCTGTGTTCTGAAGACTAAAGACCTCAAATACGGAGAAATAGAGAATGACCTTGAGCGTCCTGTGCCAAAATGGCCTTTTTCTCTCACCAGTGTGCTTTACTGCATATCTTAACTTGTAAAAAGCACTATAATAAAAGACCGTATTCCTCATGTTACTATGACATTAGTCTTGTGCCAGGTAATTCCCAACCAAAGTGTTGTTATGGTGACTCCTTTGTTCCGAGGAACAAACTTCTAATGAGTGGGAGAAAACCTTCAGTCTGGTACATTTTATGTCTATCAGAAGTATTTCTGATTCATAATTCTTGCTGGAATTAAAATTCTGACAAACTTTCTCTTCAATTCATGGTACATAGGCAAAACTACTTGGAGCAAGTATAAATCTTTCCCTAGAATGTTGTACAGTGGTAGAAATGCCAGGAATTTGTAGAATTTAAAGATATGTAATCACATTTTAAGCTTTTCTTTGGTAATTTCAAGAGACAGCTTTATAATATTTTGATATCTTTATTCTTTGATGCAAGTGACGGCAACAATGGATGCTGAAATACTACAGCAGCAGGGGTCTAAAGGAACACAGAGGAATAGTCTCATTTAGATTTCAAATGACCGTTCAAGTTTTTAACCTTTGTCATGCAGTTCCTTCAATTACAGGTCTGCACTGGCATCTCTATCTTTGTACAGTGGAGGTGATTCTAAAATTCTGTCTGTGGCAAAATTGCAAGATAAATCACAAACCTCGGTATAAGCCAAAACGTGTATATCAGCATTAGGAAAGCTCTTGAGAGAGGAATTGTCTTCGTATTCTGCAGGTTTCTAAATGTCAGAAATGAATTTGTTCCACCCTTCAGTAAAATAAAAGTACTGGAAAAGTGTTTTAGTTGAAAAATTGAGGTTTTGGTTAGCCAGTGTCCTGTCCATGGTTCTCCCATGGACTTCCGCTGTACAGGTGGGTGGTTTGAGCATCCTGCCTACTAGCTGGGGGACTCTGATCCTGGCTTCTACATGTCTGCTAGGGTGTTCCACTCAGTAAATACCAGTCGAGTCTGTAGTTTAGCCTTGCCTTCCCACATCCAAGGTGACTGTACTTGTTCCCTGAATTATGTAGCTAGACCTATTTTTCCATTACTGAATTTTGGTTATTTGTGCAAAGGGAAGCATTCCTGTGGGAAACATTGCACAAGTCTCAACCAAAAGACTCTGAGTCCTGCAAAAGGGAGGGACTTGAAGCTCTGGTTTAGACCAAATCTCTACTGGACTTTGCGCTGAAATTATCATCATCGTGATAATAGCTACAGTGGACCTTGGAATTTCCTTTCAGAATTGATAGACTACACAAAAATTCTTGATCAGCTTTAATAGGCAGAACCAAAATGTACCATCAAATGATGAGTAGGAAAAGACCAGTGTTTTATGTTGCTTGCATTTAATGCTTGCTTTATGAGATATTGCCAACAACACAGATCAATGTGTTTGAAAACATACAACCTGAAAAGCTTGCTTTGCCTGGGAAGAGAGACTGTAATCTTCAGAAGTCACTAGGCCTGGAAACAATGATTTTAATCCTTGTATTGCTGGATTTTTGCCCCATCTGTAAACTGGGGGAAATAGTTTTCAGAACAAATTCACAATTTAAAACTGCAAGTTATAGTGTTTCCACTTCAACACTTAATAATTTGTCATAGAAAATTCTATTATGCTCATTTAAGTACAGTGATATTCATAAACATTAAGATAATATTACTGGGTTATAGAAAGCAGATGAATGCAATCAATCCACCCAATGGGAAATGTAAAGGAAAATTGCTCTACTAGTCTAGGTGACTTTCAAGTGTTTTCACTACTCCTTTTCAGTGTGGCCTTTCTCTCTGTCTATACAAAATGTATTTATTCCTATATGAAATTTGGTTTTGGTAAAGGCTATTTTCCTACTAATTTCATTTTGAATCATCTTTGTTTTCTAGAATTTGCTAAAAACCAGCTGATGTTTAGATAATTGCTGTTTACAATCCTGTGGCAAAAAATACTGAAAGTTATCGACAGAAAGTGGAACAGATCCCACTGGATTTTGTGTTCAAAAAGCCTTGCTGCATTTTTGACCTCATGTAGTGGAAATGTAGCAAGAGAATAAAACACTTAGTAATATCTCTGTTAAATCTTTCACAGATTCTTGTACCACGATGCTGGAATGCGTGCAGTGAATACTGTGCACAGCACAGCCATCGTGGTTTGCACAATGAAGCTTTTTTATTTTACAATTTATAGTTCTGTTGATCAAGTTCATTGCAGCTTTTTGCCTCACCAAAGTAATATTTGAGTTCAAATGTTCACTCTAATGTCAAGGTCTGATATTTTTACCTCTCCCTTTCTCTTAATTTTATTGATTTCCACACCCCCACCCCCAAAGCCAAGCATTCCGTAAATTAGTTATAGTAAGAAGGCTTAGTGTGGAATGTGATATAATTGGCAACTGATTGTTGATGTAGGAGATTTATGTTGGCCTTATAGTAATAGGTTCTTATAATTGGAAACATATGTGACTTCTAATGTCTAGACTTGGGAACTTTCCCAGGAAGGAGTTCCAGGTGGTTATCTAACCATAATAGGCAAAATGACTACCATTTAAAGGCTGCAGACATGGGAAATATGTAAATGTTGCTGGCAAATATAATTATTTCATAAATTTAAGGTTATAAATTGCAACATATCCCTTTACCTCTATTGGTTGGACCAGCTAATTTGCTTTATAGAATCTAGTAGAATCAATTTTAAAAAAATGAAATTTGCTTTCTCTTGATTTCTTCCTAAACTGAAACAATGTAAAATACAGAGATGAGAAGTTCTTGATATGCCTGGATGCCAGAAACTTATATCATGTTTCTAATTTAGTTGCACTAAGGTATGACTGCTTACCTTGAAGTGGCAAACAGTTACATTGTCATATTTATTAAATTATGCGAAATTTGGTTTGATATAACTAAGTTACATAGCACCTTGAGTTTTGTCTTCATTTGCTAGTAGGCCAATTTCTGGAAGAACCTCAGAGAGGAAACATGTCTGGAAGTTGTACAGCCTACAAAAAGCATGTGGTGGTTCGATACTGTCCTGATCCCAGTTTGACTTGGACATACTCTGTGTGTTAAAACATCCCTGGAGAACGAAAGCACAGTTGGCTATTCCAGCATGAATACACCACAAATATTGTTCCAGGACCTGTACAACCTGTGACTCACGATGAATATTTTCAGCTCTGGTTCTGACTATACAATAGAAAATACAAAAGAAAATAAGTAATTTGCTGGGGCTTAACACAGAATGACTTGATCATTGTGGCTCACACAGAGAACACAGAAGAGTTGCACTAGGAAATGTCAAAAGTCCTCTCAATTCAGTTTTCATGTGCCAGATGGTTGTTTCTTGTTCTTGTTGTTTTGGGTTTTTTAAATCCTACCTGTTAAGATAGCAAAGAATGACATACGTTATCTGGCTCTGCAGCCAAGTGTGTGGTCCAAATTATTTTCACAGAATGCCTGACAAAGTCTGCTTGCTTGCCTGCTTCAATCATTTTTCTCAACTAATTAGAAAAGTCTGCCAAGCATTGTTGGGCTAAGGCATTAATTATTCTCAAACAAATGTTTCAATTTTGCACAAGTTAGGAAGTGTCTCGGTTTTAAATGACTACGTGCCAAGATGCCAGAGTAGTCAGACCAGTTTCATTTATCAATATGTCTCAAGTCCCAGAGGACCAAGGAGATAAAACCATTTAAAAGCAAATGACCGTCTGCAGGCTTAGGTGCTCTTTTAGGAAATAATGCTGTAATACTACTTTTTATATATCTTAGTTTTTAATGAGAAGCGGATCTGTTTTCCTTCTGGCAATGTTGCTTCTTGTGATACTCATGACTGCGTTGGTCCTCAGATCCTCTTGGGTTTGTCACTGAATTAAAGGAAGTTTTGTTATTAGTCATGCAGGACTGGCCTTATCTAATCCTCTCTCAGGTTTTATAGCTTGCTCATCACCAACCTTATTTGAGCACTAAAGTTGGGTTTTAAAGTCAACGTCACTGGAAAGTCTTCCCTTGAAAAACTTCCAGTTGAATGTGACAATTGGAAGAAACTTGAATGGCTTTAAAGGAAGATTTGCAGCTTGTTTTCCAAGCAATGGCTCTGGACCTGGACCTGAACTCCATGCTTCACTACTCAGAAATAGCTAAGAGCTTCCAGAGTGGTGTCATGTCAGCTCTCATTCTGAAATTTTTGTCATAATGTTTTATTTTTGACAAGGTGCCTCTGATCAGCTCTATCTTTGTTGATATCTTATATTTCTGTCATCCATCTTTCCTACTGTTTGCCTTCATCCAAAAGTTGCCCTGTAAGAAGCAGATAGATCGCCATGTTCAGGAGTGTCTTTTCCTTCTGTTGGGTCTGCCCATGTATAACCAAGAAAAAACAGTTTCCAATAACTCCATTCTTCTCTTTCTTGAATGTAGGGAGCTGCTTCTTTTCAGGGAAAAAAAAAATATATATTTCAAGAATGACAAGACAAATTGAGCAATTTATTTCAGAGGGATAATTGGAGTGGTTTACCTATGAGCCAACTGTAGGGTTTGTTGTTGTAGATTTTAGTTGAAAATTGCTGGATTAATTTTGTTTAAAGCATATATAAAGAGTGAGGGACAAATGAAAGAATTAAACGCCCAGAATGGCAGCAGGACTTGGAACATTTCAGCGCTCTGTTACTTTCCAGTAGCCACCTGTGCCAAGGAAAAGAATGTGCCTAAATATTACGGTATTTGCATCTCCTTGAACAGTTACTAATACTAGAATAAATAGGCAGGCATAACATGTATTTGAGTAATGGTTTGTATGTGTTTTCTTTTTAACCTCTCCCCTTCCTTCTTTTAGGGGAAAATATGGAACATGGTGTCTGGATACTTGGTATTGTGAATTAATTTGTGCCCTTATCTGAAACCGCTGGATTAATTGCAATCTGCCTGCATAGTGTGTGGTGTCTGCTTTTTTCCTACAAATTTTGAGAAATATGTTGTGAAGAGGAGATTAACTACATTTTCCCATGTATTATGTCTGAAAAGTTGTCTGTGGACAGCACTGGCAGCTCCTGGAAATAGCTGTGTTGCAGGTTTATGCGCAGACAAATGATCTCAGCGAAGACATTGCAAATAAAACATTCCTGGTTCTCAAGTATGATGTAAGGCAACACAAGATGAATGAGCTGCGAATCCCAGGGTGTTCCTCAAAGTTCAATCCATAGTCACCTCACACACAGCAAAGAAGACTTTAAGATAATGATATTACATGTTTTGAAAGACTTTTCTATTTTGTCCTTTTCCTTCTTGAGCGCTCAGTGTTATTTGTTAGATAATTATCCCCGCTGATTTTGAGCTGCTGACTGTCCTTGGTAAGGACATGAAGCTTACCTCTTTCTTAGCATTAAATGCACCAGACTTTTGGTGGGCCTTTTTGCTTTTTTTAACATCTGGATGCCTCTGCAGATTCAGGTATCTTCTGAGGGTTAGAGAAAGAGGGAGGATCTCAATTTGTTCCAGGTGATGTCCGTGCTCCAAGACCAGAAAGAACCTGGTGGCAGTGAGAGAATACCAGGATACCTATTATTTAAGGATTGGCAATGAGTCCAGTATTGTCCTAGTGCTGCAATACCTTTGTACCATGAAAGGATCACTCTGTAGGTGAATAAATTTCCCAGTCATCTTCCTTCTATTTTAAGGATATCTTGCACATAAAAATAACTGCAAAGCATAGTTCGTTTAGCAGGAGATCCCCATCCCATGCATCAGTTGCATCATATTTGTTTTTCAAAGACATTTTGTGCATCTTCTATTCATATTTAGCAAGTGATGAAGACTTAAAAGAGGACGCTAAATTTTAAGGTGATATGTTTCTCATAATGGGCTTTTTTTAATAGATTAACAAAGTGGAATACCCTGAAATCAGCTCTATTTACAAATGAAATGTTAAATGGAGCCCCTTATACTCCTTCATAAGCAAAAGAGAGATTCTAGGATAGATTCCACTGCCACTGAGACTTTGGCATATTTAAGCTAAGTCCAAATGTCAGTCCCTGTACTTGTTACAGATTCATTTCTTTTAATGAAAATATCGTGTATGACTTGAGTCTCCCTTTTTTGTGTAAAACTGAAATTTATGGATGGTCCTTAGAGCGTGATAAGTTCAGCTACATGTTTTTGTACTTCATAAGCCTTTTTACATTGAATCTCATTAATTTTATGGACAACCACTTTTCTTTGACTAAAAAGCTATACTTTCTATCCAAGAATACTTTCTATTTTGAATATATACACATGTGAGTTTGCAGAAATGCAATGGAAACCCAGTGAGAGTAGCATTCCATTGTAGCTACATGAGTGTTACATTGTTTTAACTCAAACAAATTTTATTATATGAAATCTATTGTTCTTTTTCATGATGTGTTGCTAGGGTTATATTTGATTTAGTAGAGGCTAAATTGTACCTTATTTTTTATGTTTCTCTTTTTGAAATAATTCCTTTGGAATGATTTTCTGATAAATTTTTCCACATCAAATGTTACAATGTGTGCAGCTAAAGTAATTGGGAGGAGGCTTCCAAGTGTGCAATTTTTCCTTCAAATGAAGGTTGCTGAATTGCTCTCTCAGCAGCTTGGTAGCTTCCCGTACTTGCACCAGTTATGTAACCATAAACAAATTTCAACTGATTTAATGTGGCTCATCATTTATACCTGACCTTTTTTCTTTTTAATGCAAGCTAAAGAATGTCTAGATGGAAAGTAAGAGGCTGGGACCTTGGTTTCATTTATTCTGAGTAGAAGTATCATCCAAGAAAACAGTAAATTATTATTTCTATGATGTTTGGGAAGGTGACAGAGTATCCTCTCAAGGGTGTATCTCTTCAGATGTTTCTCGTCCCATAAAGTAATTTCCATACAAGAGAAAAGAATTCTTATACAGCTTAGCCATAAACTCACCCTAAGGGGTTTGGAGTACGACGAACGTGACTTGTCAGGTACATGGTTGCATATGATGCTAATCTAATCATGCTCCTCACAGTGTAAAAAAAAAGGGAGGACAGAGGAGATTGACTATTCCAGAGACACACATTAGCATTGTATGAACATCAGGGACCATTCTTTCTGTTCTCTAGTATATTGGTGTTGCTGCTGTTGTGCTTGGCAGACAGCATTCACCCTAAAAGGTTGTAAAGTTTATAGCTCTTCACACTGTGTCACTATGTTGTGTAACCCAGTGGGGCACTGCGATGAAAAGTGATTTCTTGAAAATCTTGTCAATATATTTTGTCATTTCATGATTGATCGAACAGCAAACATAAGCTGTGTTTTAAGACAACACTTTTGTCTTACGAAATTATAGTGTGGAAACTAAATTTACAGCTTGCTATAGGTGCTTCATTCTGCGCCAGCAACAGTCTTTCCTTTTTCTTTAGTAGGAATGTCTCAGCGCCCCAACCTCCAAACAAGAATCAATGTGATGCACAGGGTTTCAGCTGAAAGTGGATTTGGTTGCAATATATAATTCTGCAGTGGAGTGAGAGAGATTTTTTAAATTATGGAGTTGAATTTAAAAGTTGACACTGGCATTAGGGGTTCTATATTTGGAGCTCCTGTTTTAGTGGCTAAAGTGGACATTTATAGATATAGTGATCTGAATTCCCCTTGTGGGTTTGGCAGATAGGTTTGAAAGTTGTTTCATTTTTTAATGTAATTTTCTTTTGGCAAGAATGTGTGCAGGGGGTGGTAGAGAGGTCAATTTGTCTCTGTTTATAGGTTTTCTGAGATTTATTTTTAATTCAGCTTGTTTAAAAATTGCATGGCAGTGTTGTTGTTTTTTAAATGCACTGCTGCCAAAGATTTTGATGTTAACTTATGTGTATGCTATCACTTTTGTGACAGAAGTTTGCTTTATCATTGCAGAGTGTGCTACAGCTAGACAATAGCTAGTTAAATATAAGCTTTCAAAAGTTCAGTTGTCACCACCTTGTTTTATAAGGTATGCATTCCATGTGTTTTATACTAGCTTGAGCTATTTCTGATCTGGTTAACAAAGGGTTTAAAAATCTTTTTTAAATATGAATTTGATATTTAATTATAGCTTAATTTTTTCCTTATATTTTAAATTTCTAGGCTGTGTTTAAATTTCTTGTGCTCAAGGTAGGCAAAATGAGTGTAAAAGTTCTTGCTATTTCCAAATAGGATCAAATTTACATGGCTTAAAACATTACAATATGAATTCATTTAAATTTGAGCTAAGGAGCGATCCTGCAAAGACTGTGATTAGTTCCCATGTCTTCAGACCATGTGGTCTTATAACCAGTGTGACTTTATCTGCCATGCCAGGCCCTCTGGGAGTGTGAGTAATGGAGCAGAATTGGAGCCCCCCCTTGCTCTGGCTCCTCACTGGGGTACTGGTACCATCTCTTGAGTGGAGTGGTAGCTTTTTTCCAAGCGTAATGCTGATAAAGCAAATAACTGGAAAGTATGATATCAGCCAGTAGTTTTAGCCTCAAATCTTCGCTTGTACCTTCCCTTTCTGAAGTAGCACCCTTTAACCCAGAATCAGAATTATCACTTGACCATGAACTAAATCAAAACCAGATTAAGAACAGTGCCAGCAGTAGTAAATGGTTACGCTGCAGGAATCATAGCCAGTTAAAAATTGGAATTTCTGTAAGGGGGGTTAGAGTTTTAATCTTAAACAGCTCTGGAAAACTTGCAGCCCTGATCTCTGCGGGGAAGGAGGAGGGGGAAACTGATTCAGAAAACATGTGCTGTGCTGCACTGTATAAATCTGGATTTCAGAAATAAACTTTTTTAGCATGCTTGAAAGTTGTTGCTGACTACTGCCAACTAGAAAATTTAATAAAGAGTTTAACTTTGTGCAGCCCGAGCCAGCTCTGCAAACACATGCTTTCCCGCTGAGATCAGAATGAATATGTAGCGCAGTGTGCTAGAGCCAGACTGTACGAGCAGGCCTGTCTACATGCATCCCTCATCTGACTTCAGTTATTGTTATGATGGGCACAGTTCCACGGCTGTAATCATTGCAGAGTCGTGTCCAAAGCTCTGCTCCAAACTCTATCATGCTGCTTAGATTTTCAATTATTTTAGTAAGGCTTTCATCTGCAAGCTTAGCCTGTTTCGTAAAGGGACACGTTTACCTTCCCAATTATAATTTTTTTTTAATAGAAGATGTCTTGTGCTCTCCTTAAATATCTTCTAGTGTGGAATTTAATGCTACTTGGAATTTAGCCCTCGCCACTTTTGTAACAGCCTCTTAATAAAAAGAGATCAAATTAATAGATTGGGGGGAGGAAGTAACATAATTTCCATTAGTTCTTTGTAAGAAGTTTTTTCAGACCTAAAGTTAGACAGCTGAGTCAGGTTAGATGGGGAAGGGAGTTGAAAATGTATTTCTGTTTTCAGTCAAGAATCCAGCTTTTTGTCAAGTGATGCATAGTGATGACCGAGTTTGTGAGAGCAGCGCATCAGGCTGCATGTCAGACTTTGTGTGCTCAGCCCAGACCTTCGTTCTTTTCCCAGAAGGGGCTCAGAGTACAGAGAAATGAGTTTGCTCAGCTTGTTTTGGGAGGAGTGAGACTTACGTAATGCGGAGCATCACTAATGCAGAGACCTGTCAGCCCATGCCCAAATCTGTTTAGCTAGTTATGCTGTGATTGGGGGAAGTCCATAAATAAAGGAAGGAACTGTTTATACCACAGCCATGTGAGCAGCCATTTCATAAAATACCATCTCTGGCTATGTTCCTTCAAATAAACACCCTGTTCCAAAGTGGGGAACAGGAAGAATAGGTTTTGTTTGTCCAAAGCTAAAGGGAATAAAATGTTGCTAATAAGTCAAGAAGAGTTGGGGGAAAAGAAAGTGTTTTCCCAAGATTTTGGTGTGATGAGACCAGAGGACTCAATAAATAGTAAGGACAAGAAGAATTCTTTTGGGTTGGAAAAACTGAGTGAGAAAGAATACCTTAAAATCAAGAGGCTGTCAGTGTTGGCATGGCATGGGAAGGAAGACCCATAAAATAGCATGCTTTGCAATTTAGGATAGTTTTGCCAAGTCTTTGAATTGTCCAAACTGGAATGAAAGGGATTATGATTTTGCTTCTATTATTTTTGTTATTTATCAAGTGGGGGGAAAAAAGGGGGGGGGAAGGAAGAAAGCCCAATCTTCACAAAAGGGCAAAGAATTCCTCTTTTGCTTTGTGGTTCCAGTGCCCTCTTAATCGATGTGAAGGCCGGAGTCTGAGGTGAGATCACGTACAGATATCACTTGTGAAGAATATGTACTGACAATTATTGTGTGAAGAAATTATTTTTCTGCTGTTAAAAGACCCACCATTTCAGGCAATACTTCTGTCTAGAGACAACCTTGGCTTCTCTGTGGTTACTTAAGGGGATCATACATCTCCTTGATGCCCAGAACACGTTGTTCTTGTTGCCTGCAGCTCTGAGTACAGGGCACGGGGCTACCTGCCCAACAGTGAGGCATTTCTGTCCTGATTGTAAAAAAACAGATTTTATTACCTCACACAAGGTCTACAACAAAGCTACAACAGAAGACACTGCCTATTCAGGGAAGTCCAATACCTGTCCTTTGTCATTAGCCTGTAGTGGTTTTTTTTGTCTGGCGTTTGGTCTCTGTGTTCACCATTCTGACTAATGCAGAGAAATTCTGGAGTCACACTTTTGTCTCTTTTTATTCTAATATAAATGCCATTGTGGCAGTTAGTGAAGCAAATCGTGTCTTTTCAAATGAATTAAAAACTTATCTTTTATGTCTGACATGGCAATATTAATAAATAATAATTTTGGGTAGTGCTTTTCAGCAATATTGCCTTTCTTGCTCTTTAATATGCAGCATGATTTGTGTTTGAAATAAATTCTGGTAAACATTTACACCTGTCACAAGAACCATCATTTATTATCACAGCAATCAAGGGCAGTTGAAGCAGCACTGAAGGAAATGTCTTCACAGGATTGGCATAGTGGGTAAGCGTGCATTGCAATTGCTCACTCCATGCAAAAGCTGAATAATTCAGCCTCTTCTATACTCATTTCGATACAAACTTCCTTCAGCAAATAGCAATAGTAGAATAAAAAAGTAACTAAATCCATTGGGAAAGGAATGTGGATAACCATTAAGAGGTTTTTTTTTCCTGAATTAAGTTTTGGGATGTATGGTAATCATCTTTGAGTAAATCAAGTGTAGCACATGATAATGGTAAGAAGACCTACAATGAAAACAAATAGTAGATGGGTAAGTGTAGTCCCAGAACAGCCGAGGAAAAACCCTCTTTGTCCATCCTTATCCAAAATACAGTCTCAATGCACACATTCTTGTGTAGCACTTGCCTGGAAGCGTTTTGGATGATTGATAGAATTAGAATAAACAACTTGGATTTTATGTTTTCTGGAATACTGTTGTGCTCCAAAATAGAGTATGGCAATGCGGAGCTCTTTGACTCCTGCTCAGGCCAGTGTAGGCTTCTCTTTTCTTCATCTTTTCCCTGTCGTTCCCTGTTTCCAGGGAAGATATAAACAGTTTGTCCTTGCTTTCCTAGGCATCCTCACCCTTATACAAGTACCAATAACCGTAGATACGTAGATAAAATTCTACAAGTAAATGCATTCTCCGCTCTCCTGGGATTGTAGTGATGTAGGTGAAAGACTAGGCTGCCCTGAGAAACTTGAGTACTTTTGCTTCTTGGAGACTTCAGTTGAAGTGTTACATGAACATTGCTGTTTGTGGTTTCACTCCCTTTGTTTGGTTTATTTTGGTTTACAGTCATGATGAAAAAATGAAAATAAAACCAAAAAAACACTAACCAGAGCCAATTGGTCTGTGCGTATTGGTCTATATGAGAGGCTTGAGGTTTGGGTTTTTTGTCAATCTGAAGCATGAGTCTGATTCAAGGAAACAGTTTGCAATAAGTGTTCTGCTAACAACTAGGCAATTGCATTTAAAGTAACACTAGAATACTGAGAAACCAAGAAAAGAAATGAAATTCAAATGTAAGGACTGCACAATGTTCAGGAGGAGAGAGCTTGCAGATGCTGTGGCTTTGCTGCTTATTCCTGGAGCTCCAACTGTATGTTGCTGAAAATAAATATTGCCATGAAGAAGCATTTTGGATACAAACTAGTCCATTTTGAACTGCTCATTTTGAAGAAGTTTATAGGGAAAACAGGAAACCTAATAGCTGAAGTTTCCCATGAATTGCCCCATTTGGCAATTTTTCAAACAGAAAACACCCTGGGAATTTTGCTTGGCACAGCCCCCTGCAATTGTTTCATGGCCTGACTTTAGCTATGCAAAAGCTACTTAGGAAAAAGTAGTTTTAAAAGTTCAGTTATTGCTTCTAAGGTATTGGGGTGGAGGGAGTCTGTCTTGGATTCGTAACTGCTGTTCTGTATTCATAGAACCCCAGGTTGTTTTGTCCTAGAAATGCAAAATCCCAGAGTCATCTCACTTAACTGAGATGTTAAATTTAGGATCATACATGTCCTAGATTCTCAATATAGTGAATGAGATACAAGCACTTCTGAAGGGTATTTTGACCCTTGCGTGAGCTGAACCCTCTCTGAAGATAACTTTTATTTGTCTGTATGGTTGGGAGAAGTGTTTTTGAATAGACTTACAATTTGCATGCCTAATTTATGTAGCTTAGTTTAGGATTGTACCTGAGCGAGTATGTCTTAGCTTTATTTCTTCAGGCAAAATGCCTATGGTATTAGATAGGTAAAAACTTGTCTTCAAATGTCTGAAAAAATGCAGAGAATCTTTCAAAGCTAAAATTCTGGCTTCAGCTGCTAAGCTAAGGCAGAGAGGAGCAGGGTAGAGGAAAGGAGCAATGGACATTATGCAGCATTGTAAGTCTGGTAAGTGCACAAAGCTCGATAATGGGAAGCAACACCATAAATCCTCTAGTTTTGCAGAGATATGGGTCAGAGAAAACTTGCTGTCTGGATTTGAGGTCGGAAGAAATTGGGGAGAAGGCGAAAAATGTGGTGTTGATAGAGCATAGTTGAATGGATGCTAGAAAGCAGAGCTGTGCTGAGGACAAAATACGCAAAAAGAGACATATGTACTGTGCCAGTTAAATAGGGGGAATTGGGGCATGCTATGAAACACATTAAGGTTTATAAATGATGCTCTTAATATTTTCCACGTTTAGAATAAAATAAGTGGTACAACCTCATTTTGACTACTTTGTGCAATTCCAGCTGTTCCATCTCAAGAATATGATGGAAGTTGTGGAGGCACAAAAGAAAGTGACATGATCAGAGGGATGTGACAGCTTCTGCATTCAGTAACCTAGGTCTCTACAGATTTGAGAAAAGGTGATTAACAAGGGGGAATACACTTGGAGCTACATAAAGTCACAAGTGACATGAAGAAAGTGAAAAGATAGTGATTATTTATTATTTCTTACTTGGCATAAAAAATGTGACATATCAGGCCACACATAATTACAGTTTGGAAGATATTCCTACAGGATGTTGGGGATGCCGAAGTACAAATGGTTTCTTAAAGTGATTAGATAAACTCATGGAAAAATAATTCATAAAGAGCCATTAAAGACACTGATACAGGGCCAGCCTCCAACTCGGGAAGCTTCTAAACTGCAGATTTGCTGAGAATTAGCAGGGCATACCCTATACATGTCCTGTGTTCATACCCTTTCCTTAAGCATCCATTTTGGCTGTTATCAGAGGCAGGATACCAGGTTAAATGAACCTTTGGTATAACTGTGTGCACTGGATGCAATTTAGCTCTGAGAGTTCCAACTTCTGTATATATTATTCTTTCATTTACAGTAATATTTAATCACGTGCATGAAGTACCGATCCTATTGGGCTAAGTCTCGTGGTACAGTTATGAGACTGTTCCCCGGGTGCTGTCCTGTATTGTGTTCATACATACCATATTATGCTGCTACTGGCCCATATTAGGTGTATTTTTAATCTGTTCTATGCAAATAATTTTTCAATATTTCACTGTAGCTGTTTAATAAGAATACTGACCTAGGTCAATTACCTTTAATTATCTAGAAAGCTTCTTTTCAGTATTAGTATAACCTTGGAAAGTTATTAACTAATATGCAGAACCTCGTGCATAGGTCTTATTGAAGGCTGTTCCACCAGCAATTAATAAGTGAAATATAATGAAAGTGCTACTACCTTTTTTGAGTTGTTATTCATGTAACTCCAAATAGTTCCTGCTCCAGTCCCCATTGCTTTGCCTTCTTTAGATTAATAATATTTGTACTCTCCTGCTGAGGTGCTGCCGAGAGACCCAGAACAAAGCGGTAAGAACAGTGCCAGGCTCTATGCATTCTGTAGCTCTTCTAGGGTTGACCCTAAGAAGATTTTCATACGTGAGTGACAGTGACTAGCAGGTCAAGGAGCTTTTGTTTTTGACATTCAGTGTGCAAACTGATATATACCTTAAAGTTTGGGTGGTGTTTCCTCTGAATGCTATTCGTTGGGGAACATCTGCCCTTCCCTGATGATGTTTAATACATGCAGGTTAGCAGCCCCACTGGTGCAGAGTGGGAAGTAGTTCTGTTGATACCCTTTCAAAGTTTTATTTGTAACCTGAATCCTTTTGGTCAATTGCTGATAGAAACCTGGAGTTATACAAGTGTATTTACTGTGCTGGTGACATTTAATGGGTTGTTTACAAGTAACTGAAGTAAAATCTGTGTAACCTTACATTCTTATTGAAGGGAAGGGTGATGGCAATGTGGAAAAAACACACAATTTTAATTTTTTTTTTTCTCTATCGAAATAACAATTAGCTAACCTGACTTCTTGGATACAGGAAAGCATGAGAATCCTTGAGGAACAAAGGTAAGAGTCCATTGCTGTTTTGGAGTGAATCCCATATTGAGCTGAAACTACCACAGCACCTAGCTTCCTGGTGCTTGGCCCAAAAGCTGTAGGATTTATAAGCATACTGTTACTTGCAGAATAGGGCAATCCCAGAGTTTAAGGCCATGGAAACCCAAGCTTTTGCAACAGTCGGAGAGCTAGCCTGGCAGGATATCAGCCACACTTCAATTCTGTCTGCTTGTTGTTCAGCAGAGATTTCTTGAAATAGATGTTTCCATGACACACTCTTACTTCAACAAATTGGCACTTCCCAACAAAAACATGTCCTGTTAGAATTCCCTAACCAGCTCTAATTCAGACATCAAAGAGGTTGACTATATTTCTTCATTCTGGAATTATTACCATTTCATTCCCTTTCCCTCTGCTTCCTTTTCTTTTTAACTTATTTCCTCTCAAAGTAGACGCTGTGAACTGATGCTGCAAGAGGGTACTGGTTGTGATGTCTTTTGTGTGACGCTTTGATCTGTGTTGTTACAGAAGAAAGTGCAGTGATTGAAGGCATTCAGCTTTTAAAAACGATGATTGCTAAGGCTAATTACGCTTGTTATGTAATTGCATGAAACAGAAGCTGCCTGTACTTGAGCTGCTCTCTTCCTCCTTTCATTCTGTTGATGTGGGGACAGCCACTGGTACAAGCCCACTTTGCAGGACCAAGAGTGTGCTTTAAGTTTGGAAATTTGGGACTTCTACATTTTTTTAGTTTTGTTTTAGTGCATGTATTACCCTTATCCCTCCATCACCTCTGGAAGCATGGAAGGGTCTTACCTAGATGTTAATATCCACATATAGCATTGGCTTTTGAAAATTCTTGGAAGCCGGCCGAGCCAAAGCAGCACTTCTTGTGCAATCTTTTCTGAACACATAGGCAAACCTCACAGAGCCTTTAAAGCTGCAAAGTGTCAGAAAAATCAGGGACATTCATAATGTTTGTATAATGCCACAAATATGGTGATATGTGAAAAATTGAGATACAGAAAGAAATAATTCAGACCACTTCTTAATTTATCCTATTCTAGAGAGATGTGCTGTGAAAAAAACGAACTGCTGCTGCCCGGAGAACAGAAGTAGCTTACAGCTCAGAGAAGGCTATTTGCAGGGGCCAGAGAACATGAGGTTTGATCAAACACCAAATGAATTTCTTGCAAGTTAGCCTGTGTAAATAGACATCATCTGAGATCTAGTGTGTCATTAAAAGGGTAATATCAGTCATGCCTTACAGATGGGAAAACTGAAGAACAGAAAGATTAAGTCCCTTTGCTATGGGGTAAAAACAGGGCACTGACAGAACTGAGAGAATAAGTGAAACTTCTGGAATCCTATTTCACACACTCCCCCCACCTCCATTGGACCACCTTGTCTCAATTATAGGGGTGAGAACACTAAGAAAACCAAGCTGGGGTGCTCTGACTCCAACCTCATTGCATTCTACTCCTCTAAGAGCAAGGATTACAGCAAAAGAATGTGCTTCTAAAAGCCATTTGATGAAATCCCAAAACTAGCAGCAGCAAACAACCCTTTCTCACTTTCCAGCTTGATAACAAGCCTCACCAGTTGACAGTTTATTTTCTTTCCAACAATCAAGTCTTGACTGAAAGAGCCCTTGATTCTTGAGTAGGCAATAACAAGCGTAGGCTTGGAGTTGTTGCCACTTGTGCTTTCATTTCAACAGAAAAGGAGAAAACCAGATTTGCTGAAAATGAAATGAAATGTTTTCCTTAGTCTTCTTTTCCACATACATCTATTTTCTGATCGGTTTTCTTAAATGGCATTCATAGAAGTTGACAAAAAATCCCACTTAGTTTTTATGTCTTTTTCTTTTGGCTCTTCGTTTTATACTTATATAACAAGGTAAATGCCTTCTCTGTCTTTCCAACTTTTATAATGAGGCAGAAGTCTTGACTTTAGTCCAGCTATGGAGGGGGTAAACAGAGGACATGAATCTGAAATAAAAGTGTTAAATCTAGCAGTGCAGGTCACATAACCTTACTATATTCAGTGAACTTGAAAGAGGGAGGTCAGTGAGCACCAGGTAAAACCATGCCCTTAGAAATTCTGGTTAAATCAGGGAGTGTATTGCCTTGCATGTATCTGTAGTATCTGGAGGGCAGAAAACATATAAATTATAGATTTAACAGAGGTATCTGCTTTCAAGGTAAAATAGGATTTCTGTTTAACACTTGTCCATTCCTATTTCATGCAGTCTTTGCCCATTCCCAGAGCTGACCTGGAAACAAGATGAAGATATAGGTATGTTTGCAAGCTTGGAGTTCTGGGACAGGAATTGTCACTGTTTTATACAGAGCCTGGAACTGAAATGTTGGCCTTGATATCCTGATTGGCCTTGTGTCCTCCTGAGACTCTATCGTACAGAAGTATTGCGTACGTAAAGGAATATTGCTACTCAGTGTTCCCAGGGATTGTCATGCCTAGAGACATGTCTGTTACATTCCCATTCACTGGAGTAAGATACAGTTGGTATGAACCGCTTCACAAAGTTTCCTTTCTTAAAGCTACCTATTGTATTTCACAGGTTAGTTTGTTTTCAAAATATTTGAAGAAAATGAGTTTTTAATTAGCTTACATGACCCTGGCTCCATTATCTTTCACTTGCATCAGATGTTGCTACTATCACAGATCCCGTTAACTTCCATACTGCTGGAATGGAGAACCTTTAACTTCCATCCTTCTTTACAATGAAGCTCTTCTATTCTTACTGCTGTCCTGCATAATGGGTGTTAATATAAGAAAGGGATCTGCTATCCCCAAAAATTCTTTGAATTCTGCTTCTAAAGCTCTTCTTTGAATCATATTTTCTAGCATCTCTTGAGATTTGTGCAAAAAAACCCCAAACACATTCTCTTCAGCATTACGCAGACATTGACTGGGAAATCTCTTTATCAGTGGTTTGAATCAAAAGTAATTTTTTTCCCTAGAATCCATTTTAGTCTCCCATACTGCTGGTGCTCTCAGTGTGAAAGAATCTATTTAACTGCCTGCTTTTTTGGATGGCTTTTAATGTTGTTTTTAGCTTTATACAAGGACTATTTTGCCAATGAGCCTCTTCATCTTCACCACTAGAATGATTTTTAATGGACATCCAGTAGTTTCATACTAAGTAGTTTCTTTCAGCTTTATTCTCCCTAGGGAGGAATGCACTGAATGGCTGGAAATGTCAGCAGCTGCATTAGCCGAAGAGTTTAGCTGCTGCCACCTCCTAGATAAATCTTGCCCTTTTTCATTGCTGTGTTTCTCACTGTTTCCTTCAAAGTAATAGAGCCAAAGAAACTTCCTGTCTGGCATAATACAGATTAGGAACTAAATTAGCAGCTATTATAGATAGGCATTTTTCTATTGATTTCAGGGTGAAATCCATTAAAACTGGCAGAAAAGTTGGCTTTATTTCCATACAGTCAACAAAATCAAATAGAAACATGAAGCAGAGAAAAAGGAAGGAATGTGTGCAGCTGTGTGGAGTACAGTCCAGCCCAGCCACTGGGAAGCATAATGAGGACCCTGGCTGCCCGATGGGGAAGGTACGTATGGGCTGTGTACTGCCACTCCTCTTAGCTATTACTTGACATGCAGATGAGATTTAATGTGAAAGTCAATTAGCCAGAATACTCATCCTCTCTTCCAGAGCACGGGCTTAGTTGGAGACTGGAAAGGAATTAGGTGAACCTTTAGTATTATTCGGTGAGGCAGTTCCTGTCTTGCTCATGGAAGCTGATAAAGCTTGGCATTGCTGTTGCCGATGCCTAAGTTGTGTGTTTTGTCTGAAAATGTGTATAGCCAAGTCTTCTCCCAGGCACAAGTGTTGCTGGTCGTAATTCTTGCCTTCCTTCTTATACGTGTTGTGGTGATTAAAAATGACAGCTCAATGGTTGGAGAGATTCTATTTAGTAAAATGCACTCCCGTGCCCTTAAATATGCTTGTCTTTCATGTTAAGTGAACAGTAAATTCTGGTTGTATAATTCATCATGTGGTACAGATGCATCACAGGTTGTTCTTTGGAATATAGATCTGGATTTGTCCTTTATCCAAGTTCTTCAGAGAAAGAAGAGAGTGTACTTAGAGTAACAGAATTACATTAAACGTACATAACTACTTGATTAGAAGTGAGATCTTGTGTTCAAGGTTCATGGTATTTAATACCAGAGTCAGCACATCCCACAGCTGTGCAGTTATTTCCAGTGCCAGAAATCAGGTTTTTAGGGAAGAGATTGTATGTCTTGAGTCATCAGCATGGACTAGCCCCCAGAAATGTTATTTAGTGTAATATGTTATCAAACTTTACAGTTATTTTCAGAATGGCTGTTTTTACTGCTTCCTGGTAAATCCATAATTTGAAATTTTCTTTGAGCTATTAAAACCCAGGGACCCCCTCAATTGCCAGGCTGTATGTGTTGTTAATGGGAATACTGGAAGGCCTTAAAAAATTTTTTTAAAATTGTCATTGTTTCTGAGTTAGTTTAACATTGAGTCTCACAGGTTTGTTTGAGTTAGAAGGAGAATTCGATGATGGAGACAAAAGCCTTTCATGTAATCCAGTTTATTTAAAAAGCTGTGCCAAGTACCTTTTCTTTGAGCATAGGAGGATCAAACAACGGGAGATTGTTTTCAGCTGGTACTCAGACTCAAAAGCTCTGTCTAGGATTTTCTCAGTGCTGCATCCCACACTTGCCCAGCCTGCATCTGGATTCTCTTTCCAAAATTCTGCCTGTGTTTCTGTTGTCCTTTTTGTCACACCCACACACCAGGCAAGTCATCTTTTTGCATAACTCAGATTCCTGACTGTTCTTTTATATTCTTATTTTGTCCAGTGATAAGCTTTATGTTAGGATCAAGGCACTTTTTTTGTGTGTGTTTTCAAATATTTTTATACAGGAGTTTGTCTCTTGTGTTTTAAAGGAAAGATATTGGTTACAATAGCATCTCCAGCAGTATATTCTGTACTGTTGCTCATTTTCTTTAACACTGATAAGCGTTGTTTGATATTATGCAGTCAAGCCCTAAGAAAACAGATTTTTCATGCAGAAATGGTCTAGAAGTGGGACACTCCCTATGCCCATCTCTTTGGTGAACACAGGGAAGATTGTGATGGGAATTGTTGGCTAATTTTTAAATTTAACATCTGTATGCTTAATTGTCTGAGAGTGAGTGGGTGTTTCTTAGCTTTGAGAAAACACTATTTATCCCATCAGTGTGAAACAATAAGCACAGAGGCAGGTGATGACTTTAGGTTGGGGTCCAGAAATTCTTATAGCCAGAGAAATGTCTCTAACAGAAGTCTTTCCCTCTTCCAGCCTCGTTCCTGGGAGTAGTAATAGACTGCTGACTGGTACCAGCATGTGTGTCAGATGGGGATCTGAGGCTTGCCCACCTCCTCCTGCAGCAGGGAGTTGCTACAGCAGGGGCTGTTACTCCCAAGAAGGGATGGCTTGGCCACAGCTTGACTGTGAAGCTACCTCAGTCACTGTCATTCCTGGTTTCATGTAAATATAGCTTCTACATATTGTCTAGATCAATTTGGTATTTTTGGGGGTAAAGTTATTGTTAAATAGTATTTCTCTACCTATGAATGTTTATTGTTGATCTGCTTCTTGAGCAGCTCTGCGAAGGGAGGAAAGGTGTGTGCAGTACAGAGAAAAACTAGGCTAGCGTTATCTGCCAAGACGTTGTAGAGGACCAGGAATATGTATAAATCTCCTTGAATGCTTATTTTAGATATGAATATCTTAAACTTACTCTTTCCAGCACACAGATTACAAAATAAATGAGCCAGAATTTAAAAAAAAAGAGAGATGATGATGATGATAATAATTCATTGTGTCTAGAAGCAAGTTCAGGTTGTGCTTTATTATTTACAAATTCTAAGCATATTTTAACATAATTTACCAAGCAGTATATAGTGCATTTTACTACATGCCTTCCCCAGAACCTCTTTCCTTCTTATCTAACTGTCCCCAGCTTCTCTCACCTCTTCATGGGAATCTGTCAGATGTGTATGTAAATCCAGCAGGCAGGCTGAGTTTTTCTGTGGCACTCATGACTCTAAAGACAGCATCCTATCTTGCTTAGAGCAACCCTTGGGCAAACTAGAAGGCCACCCATTTGCAGCACCAGAATTGAAGTTTCGAATTGCTTTTCCTTGGCAATCTTCAGCAGAAATAGACAAACGTGGCACAGGGCTGAGTCTGCTGCTTCCACGTATGCTTATGGATAACTTACTTTTGGGATATCAGATTTGCAATAACCTAAAGCCATTAGGAATGGTTCATGAACATTCAGGCATGCATACATAATTCACGTTAACTGAATACGTTTATGTGCACGCTCATAAAATGGAATCAGGTTGCAATGGAAATTGCTTCTTTATAGCATGTGTTTTATGCTTCTCTCTAATTTAAAGCTAGATCATTAAAATATAAAATTGGCTGCTAATTGCAATAAATATTCCTAGAAAACTTTACTTTCCAGCTTGTACATAACCTTCCTTTGTTTCTCTTTATAAGCATTTATTATATTTCAGATGGCTCAATATGTACCATGAGGATTTCAAATCTATACGTTTGTGGGTAACTAACTTCTAAATAAAGGCTCGAGGTAAAATGTCACATTTTACCTGGGCTAAATTATTTTTAGTGGGGATTCAATGAAAGGATTGAATCTTGCTTCAAAACGGCTGTTGCTCTTAGCTAAATTCCTACGTTATTAGACAGCTTTACCAATATTGTGTTGCGGGAGCCTAGAGGGAGGAAAACACCCAAAACATCACTTTCTGATGCTGAGTAAGAAAAAAGGAGTGCAAACAGGTGTGTTTTCTGCATAAAAATATCAATATTTTACAATCTAAATCTTGAAATGGAGTAACTCCCAACCATACTTTTTGATCTACATGAAAATGCTCAAGGACCAGATAGCGTGCAACATGTCATTAGACTCATAAGCCTATTTGATTTTAAGAAATATAATTTGTTCCTTGGCTCTACCAAGGAACACACAAAGGCTGTCTTAATATGGTTTTTTTTCACAGTGTTTAAAAATAAAAAAATCCTTGCATTGTTACAGTTCTGAGGTTCACTGCAATCAAAAATAATTTTCCCTATACTCAAGAATTAATGTGTAGGTCTCAGGGCTTGAATTTTTCACAACCTAATAAGCAGGCATGCAAGTATAAATCTTACTACAGCCAGTGCAGGAGAAGGTGTGTGTAAAACTGATTCTTGTCTGTCTGCAATTTAAAATCTTATCAGTTTTTACATTATTTAATTTTAAAAAGGCAGTAATAGCCATTTCAGATTTATTTTTGATCATTTGGATTCAGATAATGATTTATATATTTGTATAAAAGTTTAGTCTGCTTTCTTTTTGTGATTAAATACGAGGTGGAGGAACACAAGTTTAAAGCCACAACTTTTGCACAGAGAGAGTTAACTAAAGTTAGAACGAATTGAATGACTTCTATTGATTCTATGTTGTATTCTTTTATTGCTTTGTCTCAAAGTGAAGCAATTATCTTAAACCTGTAAACATTGATATAATATGTAATACGTACTTCTAATGTTCAAGATATCATATTTATAGGATTAGATGTATGAAGTTTCTTATATCTCTCTCCTTCCTACTTCTGGTGAGTTCAAACACCAGTGGAAAACAATCAGAACAGAAAATTCTGTGAATTTAAGACCCACCGAGTCAGATGGATCCTTCTCCTTATGCTGAATGACATCTTCGGTATTTCCATGAATTCCTATTTCTCCTTAGAATGAAATTTTTAACTAACATTTTCTACCTTACTGAATCCAGCTTTATCACAACTGACACCTGAAGCTCCATAATACATAGATTTCCTCTTTAGAAATGCTCTTAAATGTCCTGTTGCCATGGTGGGTTTCTTGTGTATTTTTGTTTTGCTTTTTAATTTTTTATTTTTTTGGGGGTGGGGTGGGTGGTTGTCTGACAGAAATCTGTAAGTTTATAAATGTTTTCTCATCTTCCATTACTGAAGGCAGCTAAGACAGCTGCCTGGGTGCTACCTGGATGTGGTGAGCAGAAGACATGAACGTTTACAACAGCAATAAGCTTTGAAGGTTGGCTTTTGCATACAGTGTAACTGGTGATCATTGCTATAATCACCCCAGTTTTTCTTTGTCAGATTGGTTAATAACAACCCAGGATTACACGGCCATGAGTCTAATGTCTAGGTCAGACTACCCAGAATGGTTTGAACTTTAATTCCCTTGCATTAATCCTTTTGATGTATGTCATGAAAGTATAGCCTGTAGCTGTCAAATTACATATGCACTGTGAGTGTAGTCTGTTTAAGTTCAGGACTTAGCATCATGTATTCCAATTCAATTTATTTTTATATCTCATCTTTCACATAGAGGGTCTGAAAATGCTCAACAGTGAGAGACAGAATAATGAGATAATGCTTTACAGAACTGTGTAAAGTGACTTGCATATAGATAGCAAGGAAGGCAGAGGTTGGATTTCAGTGAGAGAAGACAGAGCTGTAAATTAAAAGCAGTAGTAGGATAAATACAGAGCAATTCTGATAGAAGAGATTTGAAGGGTGTGTGGAAAAGGTTTGTGTTAAACTTAATTTCTATTAAAGATCAACAGAAGAAGAATGAAACTTCCTATATATATAGTGATGAAACTTTGTGTTAAATAATATTTTGCATAACAAGAATTTGTGTTATCAGGATTGAATAGCATCCTTCTAAACTTGTTACTTACAGGAGAAATACCGTATGAATGGAAAGGTATAAATCTTATCCTAGTATCTCCTTGATGACAGAGGTCCTGCTGAGGAGCTTTGAAGGGATAGCATGATTATACTGTGTGAAGGAAGGAAAAATTAAAGAGAACTTTAAAGAGCCATTGTAGACAAAATTAAACCTGGTCTACACAAGAGTCATAGTGACAATATGGAACTAGCAGTAAGCCTGCTGGCAGAGAAGGGGTGGGGGAATGAAAATATAGGATTGGGGTGTGATGACAAAGTATATTAGATTGGGTATTAACTCCCAGATTGTTTCCCATGTCTGTCATCCAGGAGATGGGACTTTTCCCATTCCTCACAACACACAGTATCCAGCAGTGCAAAGGGAAAGTAAGGTTCCCCATGAAGGGATGTTATCCTGGTTTTGCTTCCTTAAGATGTGGTCTCTCTTGATAAGGTCTGAGTCTTGTGATCTTTAGTGAAGTAGTACAACCAAGTTGTTATTTGAAAGAGTAATAGCACAATGAGGGAAAATATTCTGCCTTTGACCTGCTCTATAGCAAAAAATACACTACAACATTACTTGCCCTGCGTTCCTGAACCACTTTAGTTGCATGTGCACAACATTTATAATGTAGACCAGATTTGAGGTCTATAAATACATTTACCTTCATTGAGTAAAATTAATGGGCCAGGCTGAAACAAGCATAGAAATTCAGGAAAAATTGTAGTTGAAAGCACAGAGCCTTCAGCAGGGGAGAAGAATGAACAAGAGGTAAAGCCTGAAAAGCAGGAAAGAAGTTTCAAATATAGGGATTGCTCTTTGAGGACAGCATCAAAGGCTGATTGTTGGAAAGGTTTGGGAAGGACAGAGTAAATAATCAGTGCTGCAGTGAAGATGTCTCAGGAGAAGCATAGTATCAAATAATAGGAATTTAAAAAAAAAACAAACAGGAAGTGGCTCAAAGCCAGAGAGGGGAAGGGTTTAGGAAGAGATTATCACCTCTGTTGAATGTTCAGAGAAACAGTAATTGAGTAATGAAGTGGTGATTATCAATCCAAGTGGGACATGTTGTGATGAGAAAAAACAAGGGAAGGAAATGGAGAAAGAAATTTGAGATGGTGAAAATGGGTGGTGGTGAAGAGATCTGCAATGGCAGATGAGATGGAAAAGGAATATGTTCAAAATAAATTTAATTGTATCTCCACTTCATGTTTTTGGGGCACAGTTGAGCACATTCTAGAATCAAAACTGAAGTCTTCCCTTTCCAGTCAACAGATCTTTTAGTATACCGAGGCTCCTGACCAGATATAATCCATCTATTGTGAGAAATTCAAACAGCTCAGTACGTTACAAAGTGAGAAAAATGTGCTACATCTTCAAATGTTGATGGTGGATTTTTGGGTTCTGTCAAATTTTTTTGATTTGCAGTATGCATCACCTTAAAAAAATTGGTTTGAGTAGAAGTGCAAATGCAGCATAGCTACATTGAAGGAGTGGATTTTTTGCTTTTATGGAAAACTAGTAGTCTTGGTTTTTATTTTCTCTGTCCCTCAGCTGAAAACATGAAGACACATCACAGCAGCAATACCATTTTTATGGATCTGCACAAAGCTGCAAACCAAAACTTGTTAAGTCTTGCACTGCCCTGTCAAACTGTTGTGTCCCTTTAGATATGCTCTTGGTGACAATCTGCTGCTGGCTCTTCTGGTTGCTAACTTTTATTGACTACATGTAGGCTGTGGTCTGAGGTGCTTCTGTTCCTTGAGACTGAGTCAGTAACTGATTTTGGATATAAAGTATATGTCAAATAATGTATTACCATGTGGTGCACAGTAGAGAAGTACTGCCAAGTGGTTGGTTGCTCTTTGCTGGCCTTCACTCAGCTTCTGAAAAGACCTTGTTTAGAAAGTAACCTCACTCTGATTCGAAGAGATATGAACACCTGTATACAGCTTTCTGCAAATAGTTGATATACACCTTAATATTTTGTAAGATTGAATTACCATAGAAGTTGTTCTATTCCCCAAGTACCTTTCGTTATACATGAGCTGCCTGTAAGTCTTAGACAATTACAGGGGGTTTTCAACCAGTGATGAATTTAACATAGGATGACAATATAACTAGCTATTAAATATTTCTAATATATTATCTACTTATAAAAAAGTCAAACTGTTTAACAACATTATGCTAAAAAACCACAATGACCTTTAACGTAAGTCCTGACATAAATCATCACTGTTTACACAGACCTCCCAGCAGTCTACTAAATGCAGTTTGCCACTCAAAGCTTTATAGCTGTGCTGCCTGAGACAGACTATTCTTTTACGTACTGTCCTGGGCTGTAACATGGATTATCACTGTAACAGTTCATAAATAAATCCTGGTTTCTGCCTCTCTTCATGATGCTACATATCTTACAATAGCAGAAAATACATTTGGAATAGTATCCTCTCAGGTTATCTGGGTGATCTTGCATCTTCCCTCTATCCTTTTTATCAGTGACTTTCCCAAAGTTGGTGTAAATTTGTAGCTTGCTGAGAAAAGGTTTTTGAATCCAATGGATTTCACCACCTTTAAATGACATTAAATGGACAGCTTAGTTGAACACATGCACTTTCTGCTCTATGGAGTAGTTAATAAAATATGAACTTAGCACACACTCTAATATTGATTTCTCTGGGAAAGACTGGATTGAGACTAGATAATGATGTTGCATATTGGACAGCAAATTACTTAAAAGACCTGCTTAGCTTTTTGATATTCACACTGTACTTTCAGTGCATTCCACAAATATACCTGATTTCTTCATAGCTAACCAAAAATGACTGCACCTCATACTTGTCAGAAAATGGGTCAGCTTTCTCTGGAAGTTGGTTAAAGGCTTTAGGTCAGTTTTTGCAATTTAGGGGCTTGGTTAGAGAAAGTGGTGTTATACCCTCTGATATTCAAACACGGAAGCCCTCTAATGTACCTCAAAATAAATAAGCCTTGACTTTGTTATCTTCCAAAGAGAGAGTTAAAGAAAGCTCTAAGGAAGGCAAAACCTTGGCTTTCTGTTCCCTTCTACTGTTAGCCCAGTCAGGGAATGCCAAAACTCTGGTCAATGTTAAGGTTGGGAAAGGGTGATCATAGAATTATAGAATGGTCAGAAGAGCTATGGCAACTATGGGTGTGGTAGGTCAGTCCTTCAGTATCCATTGATACTGAATTCCTCTTAAGTTCCTTTGTATGTTAAACCACAGGTCTAGTCAAAGGAACAACTATAAACAATGTATTTTGTTGATGCTCTCTCTCTCTATGGAGATTTTAAGTATGCTGTATAGAATACATGGTCCATATAACTCAGAAGAGTATGATTTCTCCTATTTTTGGAGCTTCGTAGTTTTGCAGTAAGCCTCAGCTGGTATCAAGGTAAAGCGGCCATATAACTCAAATGGTTTACCAGAGCATAAGGAAAGCCTAGCAGTAGTAACAGGATGGAAATATGAGCAAGATGTTGGAGATTTGCACTGTGGTGTGTGTGCTACAGAGAGCTATACTAAAGATCGGAATGGATGTTTGTGTTCAGAGTAGCAATAGAGTTTTGCATATAGCAGGCTGAATACCTTCCTTCAAAGTCTGAGCATCCTCGTGAAGAAGCTACTGGTACCTCAGTCTGAAACTATGGGCCTAATCCAGAAATAACTGAAAGATCCTTGGCTTGTGGTATATAGCAATTATGTTAGATGATAAGAATTGTCCCTTCTGGCTTCAAACTTATAACTATTCATTTCTCAAAGGATCTGCTTTATAAGCTGGAAAACATCTTGTGTGTGTTTGGGTTTTTTAGTTTGTCTTTTAGATAGCTGTGTTTGGGGTCTTCTGACATCACGTTCTTAAAAAAGCTGAAAAAGATCTGAAAAATGCCAAATCAAACCATCCAAAAATGTTACAAAACAAAAACCTAGGCTTTAATACTTGGTGGTATTCTTTTCATGGTTGGGAAGCCACTGTGGAAAAATAAGAGTAAGGGGGAAAAAACCAACCACCACCAAAAAGCCCAAACTAGGTTTCTCATCCAGAAAATCACTCTAGTGGAACCACAGTTTTTCTTGCTAATATTTTAGTAGTAACCTCATCTGACTTTTTTTCCCCACTTTATTTACATTGACTGTATATTTATCATGGATCTGCAACACCCAAAGTAATCTGGGGTTTTCTTGCCCAAACTCAGATACAGTGGAGCCTCCAGATAATATTTATGTGTACTGGATATGTGCTGAACCTTTCCTATTGTGAGCAAGACATATTTGCTTACCTTCAAGTTACCTAGCACAAAAAACCCTTAATTATTGTTTTTGCCTTCAAATTGAGTTAAGTACAGAAACCATATGTGTGTGCATATATATATAAAAAACCCTTTTCCTTAGAAACTCAAAGCTGAAATGACAGTTCACTGAGTTTCGTTTTCTTAAATATTTTTTTTAATACATGAAGATTAAGGTTTTCTGAATATAAGTCTACATCTAAATAACTGCCAGATTGAAATTGGTTTAAAGATTGGCAGAAGCCTATGGGTGGTCACTTGGTCCGTGTTGTATAACTTTTTGAATGCCTAAGACCACTTTGTGCATTAGGATACACAACCACGTGTGTTTCCAACTGCATACTTACATGTGGTGATGGAAGTTTGAACTTTTTCATATTTCTTTCTGAAAAGTTAATTATTTACTTACTACATCTTTAAAATAATCTGGACTGTCTTTTCAGGGGGGTTTATTGCTTGTTTTTAAATATATTGATTATATTTTCCTTAATTAAAAATCAGTATAAGTCAGGCCACGAGAGATAAGTTAAATAATCCACTCAGGGATGTATTCACTTATAAGGAAGAGATATGACAAAGCTTCTTTTAGTTAAGGGTTTCATCTGGTGTGCCTTGAACCTTTGGAAGTGGTTACAGACTCCAGGAGGCATGTCCTAGTGTTGTCCAGGTTTGAACAACCTGGGCTGCAGGTGCCTCCTGCTCAGGAAACTCAAGGCTTTTATTTGCAGCTTTGGGCTGCACAAACTGCACAAATCCTTACCCTATCAAAGCATCAAGTGGAAATCTGATGGGATGTGACTATCAAAAGGGAAACTTAAACAGGACTCTGTCATTATTGTTAATATTCTGGAAAAAGATACTTTGGGATCTTTGACCTTGGGTGATTAAAGGTCTTTCTGCAGTATTTACTTCATCAAGTAACATCCTTGGTGCTTGACTTGCTGGTGCTTTGGTTCAGTACCAACTCCAAGGGAAGAGTGCCACCTACTGAACTACCAATTCTGTTTCCTGCAACATCTGTATTTGCCAGTTTGTCACCAGAAATAGTGACCCAAATCCTGTCTTGCTTTATTGTAAGAAATGTATGAGGATCAAGGACTTCACATGGTGTGGCCATATATAGTGTTGCAAATCTGGATGAGATCACTGCAGCCAGGCACTTGCTAACAGATTTATTTTTATTTACTTATTTTTTCAGTGTGGGCATTGGAAATTTTGTTTTACCACGCTAATTATAAGAGACTGCAATAAAAGTGAAGTTAATAATAATAACAGCCCATGTAGCATTACTATTATCTGACCCTGCTTTGAACTCTTCACCACTATAAGTGCTAAAATATACTGCTAATGACTTCTTTGGAAATACGCTAATAATTGATGCAATATTTCAGTATTAAATCTCATAAAAATTAGAAATGTCTTTAAAAAGAATTAAACCAATGAAACTCCTCATGTTTCCCACTAGATGCTCAAGTGCATGTCTTCAAAGTCTCTCATGCAAAAATTTTCAATTATCCTTCCATAAATATGGATTAAATAAAGTGTATATTTATCCCATAAACTCTTCTATTTATTTCTACATGACTGTAATTGCAGATCTCTGTGGTTTTTTCCTTGTAAATATCTTTCTTTTGGAAAAGAAGGTGGGGGGGAACACGACACAAATGACAAAAAATGGTCATGTGCCTGTTCATTTCCAAAAGTAAACAGGACAGCTTCAGTTTTGTACAAAACCTGAATCTCACGGGATGAGTATTTTGGATGCCTTTCAGATAGAACTCCAGACTCTTCTTCCAAGTTGGTAATTTGGCTTCTCACGGATCATTTGGGTTAGAGGGTGACTATAGTCACTTCATGGAACTATCCCAAGCATCTTCAGAACATAAGGCTTTATGTTTTACATGCCTCTGCTGCAAAACGTAGGTACTGAAATAATGATTAAATCAGGAGCGATGATGATCTTTCTGATGGGGAAAAATACTGTGCAAATTCTTTACGAGTATTTGCTTAGATTTGCATCGTAGTCTTTTGTGATCTTTTATAAATAAATGTGCATCTGATGACTTAAGAGCTTCCTTTAAGGCAGTTACTGGACCATTTGTAAATTTAGGATCATTCACAGCCCCTGTCAGAGTTCAGCAAAATCTTCTGGAGATAATCCCTCAAAATCTGACAGAAGGTATGAAAATGGGCATGAAAAAGGATGGGGAAGAACATGCAGAATAAACAACTGCAGAAGCAGCAAATCTATATTATGCTTTTTTTTTTTCCATTGACAGGACTTAACTGCCTCTGTGCAAAGTGGGCAGTGCTGCTCTGTGCATCCTGCCTGGCAGAAAGTGGTTGCCAAGCAAATCAGCAAGATCTTGTGTCACAATTTAGTTGTTATAGAACACCTATACCTTCAGTAGGTATATGTTCCTTTTTATTGGGCAGTGTATTTTTAAGAGCCATCACAGTTTCCAGTTGGTGTACTTGAAATTATTCTAGGTCTTAAGCGGTTCCAGATATTTCATGCATTGGACAAAGCGGGTTAGGACTCAACCATAACAGAGTCTACCCATATTTCTTCACCATATATTTGTGCTCATTTGAAGGAATTATCTCATAGATCCACTTTTGTTCTTCCCAGTCAATCATAGCTGCTGCTGTAGCTCTGTACTTTGAGGAGGATGCAAACATGGTGCAAACTGGCCAAAATGCTCTACATGAGCTTGGGCCCTGGGGAAATGGGTATCTAGGTTCTAATATAGATCTGGCTTTAGCTTAACCTACATCAACACTGCTCCAGGCATCCTGAACTGGTTACTTTGCTTTGGGAAAGAAGCAGCTAACGTAACCCTTTTTATTTCATGATGAAGCAGAAAATTCAGTAGAAACAAGCTGTTCTAACAAGATTTATATGCCTTTTTCCTTGCCCTCCTCCATAGTTTTCCACTCCTGGGTTCTCTTCAGGTGAGTTCTCCCACACATGAAAGCTGACAACTTTGAAAGAGTGCTTGCATAGCTGGCTCTGATGATACCGTTACCTTTTCTGGCGGGCGTTGGCTTGAAATGTACCATTTCTTAACTATCTTCCATAGGGATCAAGGGCTCAGTTCTAGAAAACATTTAGGCATCCTAACACTTGTGATTGCAGTGAGATGACTCATGGGCTTAATGTGCTTAGTACCTGGCTGATTCATGCTTTAATAGGAGGCTCTTTGTGCTGTACAGGAAATTAATAAGAGACTTGACTCTATCACTACTTAGGTGGAGTTCACTAGTCCTGCTCTTATCCCCAAACAACCCATAGTTAAAGGATGATTCTATTTGTAGAAGAAATTCAGAGATTGGAGTGGTGGGGGTGGTGGTTTATGCATAATCTCTTTATTTCCTTGTACAGTTCATTTGGAGATTTATCTTTTCTGATTATCATAAATATGTAGGATGCTGGAAGTGCTTTCACATGCCATGCTTCTTACTCTATGCAAGAATAAAGCATCAGTTTGTTCTTTTTGCAGCAAATTGTTGCTGAGTGTAGATGGTGCAGAGCATAGTGTTTCATGTGTTTTCTTTGTTTCGTTGCAGAAAAATGAAGTGACAGGTGCTTAGCCTCATTTTTCATGCTAGCTTTGCCATGCCATTTTCACCAATAATGAAGGCAGCTGCCAGAGCTTGAGGAAATCGGGCGAAAAATTCAGCTGGCAGGTAGACCCAGTCACTTTAAGAAATGTAATCTTATGTTAGCAGATGGTAATTAAAAGGCAGAAGAAATAAAAATTTTTTCTCCGTTTTCTGCACCGTTACATCAATTAAATCTGCAACAGAAATGCAAGCAGAAAGTATAATTTATTTTCATGTGGCTACACAGACTGATTGTATGCAAATCTAATGATTTGTTTTGCAAAGACAATTGCAATTTTTTAAACCTAAGTAGAAGAACAGATCATTTCCAGAGAGTTATGTGTGTGCAGTAAATCTTCAGTCTTCAATATGCCCAGTGCAATGAAAAGCATCTCTCCTTGTTTTCTATTCATTGTTAAACCTCAAATTGGGTTCTGCTGTCTATGCACTTCCAGCTTTCAGTAATGCCAATTTTAATCCTAACAGGTCAGTAAATCTTAGCATGGAGAACTAATCTAGCTCAGGCCTCAGCAGGGGTGCATCCTGTTAAAAGAGAATATTCAGGAAGTGCAAGATTGAACCTGGTAAGAATTGTTATGATCTTGTGGGAAGATGTTTGAACTCTGACAAGATTCCTAAGGATTTTCTGTTGTTCCTCCTGCTTGCAGAAGTCTAACTTTGAGGACAGAGTCTTATCATTCCTGATACGTTGCTGCTTATGACTGCTAGGATCATGAACAGCATGTGCAAATCAGTTAAAGTGTGAAATAATTACATAATTAAAGCTCATCACGGTAGTGGTGAAACTGAAATGCTGATGTAGCTGTGTCACTGTTTCCATAGCTGGCTTTGCTTTGCAGGGGTTTTATGAGTCATGCATAAATATTCACCCAATTTTATAAAAATTCACCCAATTTTGAATGTTATGGTATAGTCAAACTTGAATGATATTTTACTAAATGCAGTTAGTCATATGTAAGACATGGGGTGGTGGTTGTTTAGTTTAAAATTGATTGAATGACTAGATGTTTATTTTGTATTTGTGCAATGCTAAGCCAGGTTTGTTTGTGATGCTGAAACCACATGTTCTTTCTTGCCTCTCCTGCACAAAGTCCGCATTGAAGGCAATGAGAAATAACTAAGATATGTTGCTTTAAAATGCAGTTTCCAGTTGTTCTGTCCTGTTGACTGATTGCTGATGCCTCTGAGCATAATGGAAATTTTATCGCTGTAGTTCCCACTCCAGTGAGACTGGTATAGCAAGCAACATCTTTTTTAAATAGAGGGTTTTTTTAAGTGTTTAGTTGAGCAGAAATGCAAACACACTCCTTAAAGCTACAGTGATCAAAAATGTCATTTCACCTAGTTATTTCTAGTTGTCTGGTGACATTCCTACTGAAATTTGTAAAATTGGGTGGGTTTTTTTAACAATGTAGGATTTTTTTAAAGTTCTTATGAGTAAATATGAACACTAATTTCAAATCCAAGTTTGTATTTTTTTTTATTTCCCATGGACCATCTCCAAAATATGCATATAAAAAAAGTAATATTTCAGTGAGGGATTTCACAAAAGTAACTCTAATTGAGAGAGTAGAAGTGCAGGTAAGGATGAGTGCATAAAATTTATTGAGAGGCAAAGATACCTCTTTCCAGGTGCAGATTTTTGAGAGTGGGATCCCTGTATTGGAGGGTGTGAGACTCTGTTAATGTAGCACAGCACAGAGAAATCTGCGGGAACAGGGTAGAGTAGAAAGAAAATGTGGGGTCACAGCTCCTGATTAGGCTGATGGTGACCAGAAGCACTTTTATCCCTGAGCATGATCTCTGAAGTTGGGTTTTGCTCTTCTCTTTTTCTTTTTTTTTTTTTTTTATTCCAGGTTACAAAATCCACCTTGTCATCACTGGCAATGAGCACCAATGGCCATGGCTGCAGCCTGGCAGCAGTGGGAGCAGAGCCTGCAGTTCCTATTATCCTGGGGTAACAGAACAGGCAGGCTGAGCAAGGAGCGAACTTCAACCTCTGTGGGGTGCTGGTGTTGGCTTTTATAGCCACAAACAGGTAATGAATCACTTGGCACATCACTGAGGGAATTGTAGTTATGGGCAAGGAGAAAATAAGAAAACAGAGCAGTAGAGTTTGACTCCACTAGAAAAGCCTCGGTTCGTGGCATCTGGGCAGCAGTGGCTAGCTAAGCCTGTGCCTGGGGATGTCCTCCACAACTCCCAACATATTTTCTTAGATCTTGTCACCATCCTGAACCACAATGCTCTTGGCAGAGAGCCTAGAGACTAGGCCAGACTGATTCATAGATGTGACTGAAAGGTTGGGGCATTTAGCTCATCACCCAGATATCAGGTTTTAACTTTCTAGGTTTTGTTATATTTGTCTCACCACGTTACTGACTCTTAAACACACTTGAGAATTACAAAAGCATTGAGATTACAAAGGAACAAATAAAAAAAGGAATAAATAAATAAAGGAATTAACAATGTAAAAGTACAGTATGAGAAACTTTATCTGCTCTTTTTTTAAGTATGTGTGGCTTGATAATGTTGCATAGTGTTTTTGCTTTTTTTCAGTGGCCTCAGCTTATACTTTAGCAGCAAGTAAGGTCCTACACTACTGTTAAGCCTTTTGCTTTCTCTAGAGACCAACATTTAACCTCTAAGTTGTTCAGCCACAGGTTTCAGATCTGGAAGCTGTGTTTGTACTTGACTTTGCCACATAGAGCAAGTCTGTAGCAGACTACAAATTCCTGGGGTAGATGGGGATGTTCGTTATCATCTGAGAAGCCAGTGCTGCTGCTTTTGAAATTTTATCTGCGTCCTCTGAGAGAAGATCTTTTTATATGCCCAAAAGGATAAAAAACCTTTCTACTAAGACCTTCCAAAAAACCAGTGCTGTATTCCTCCTGCTGGGACTTTGTGTTGAAGAAAGAAGATGCTTCATTTGGTTTCTCCTCTCACATAGAAATCAATGAAGAAGGAAATCTAAAGTTAAGATTTTACAAATGTGTAAAGCAAACTCAGTGCACTTACACCAGATGTTGTTTAAGATACCTAAATGCCATTAGGAATTTGGGTGGCCTCGGTCTCATTTGGGATACTTTGAGGGGTGTAACAGTCCTAAAATGCAGAACAGTTTTAGTTCAAAGACTGGTCTGTCTGTGTGTGTCACATCCTTCACAGAAATCACTGGTAATAGTAAATAAATAAATATTGACTTTAATAGTTATGCCCTCATGCTTCTGATTCTCCATTTCCTCCTCCATTTTCAGAATTAAAAGACAGACATGTTGGGAGAGGTTTGGAAAATGGCAGGAGTGTTGGGGCTAGGAAGTGCCCTGGTCTGAAAATAAAATCAGAAGGGTTAAGTAAGCTCTTAAAGAGGGAGATGAAGTGGGAGAATAAGGAAATAGTTTGGATTTAGTATGACATTTTCTTTTATAATACTTGCCCTCAGTCAGCTCATGCAGTGATAAGTAATTTCTCAGCACAATGTCAGGTACATAAAGAAATGTGACAGCCTTCCCTGCTAACCCAGGCTGCCTGCTAGAAATAATCATTCATTATCATTATTATTATTATAACTAACCAACTCCAAGTCTGATCCCACTCAAGTGGCACTGAAATGGCAAAACTCCCAGTTGCATCAACAGCATAGGTTCAGGCCTGGAGCTCTGTTATTTAAAGAAATCCAGTGGTGATTAGTGACCGTATTTCCGTTAATGTACCAGGGATTTATGTTCTGGTTTTTAATGGAGTGTGTTAAATGAGGAGCTTTAAAATAGTAGCTACTATGAGAAAAATAGTTTAATGTGATTTTAGAGTTTTGATATAATATGTTACCAAATGTAGCCACTCAATCAGTGAAACAGCTTTCCTTGGACAGCATTATGCTCCAGTGGATAAACTTCCATAATTACCTAACCACAACAATTAAAAAATATCTAGGCTCTTTCTAGAGCCTAGTTTGCTCAAGCTGATGAGAAACTGATAAGATGGAGTTTCAGTGCCTGTGACATGTTGTTATCACTTGGCAATGTTCAAATGCAGAATATTTCAAAATCAAATCTGTAAGTCTGCACATTACTCTGAGGAAATGTGTCAACAAAATGCTGTCAGCTCCTTGCCTCTTGACAAGCTGTACAGATTTCAGACTACTCTGAACCATAGCTTGTCCATCAAATCAGCAGATGTCCTTTTTGGCACTACTGGTAGTGCAGCTAGGTTGGTTTGTGGCCTGGTTTAAAGGCAGGAAAGAGATTCTAATTGTAACTGAGGCCTAAGATCAGGTCTTGATGGAGCAGAGTTGAGCAAGCAAAGCTTTTTTCTGCTGTATCTGGCAATGAGAAGAAGGAAGCCCTGAAGACTTTCACACTTTGCTCCTTTGATTTCTGATACAGATGGGGTGTCCTGAATGACAAGAATGGCTAATTGGAAGCTGCTTCCTTCAGCCTTAGAAAAGGAAACAAAGGCTCAGAGCACTTGTTCAGACCATGACATGTCACATATCTTGATGATTCTTACTGCTGTCATTTCCGACCAATTCAAGAGGGAGAGCACTGTAATAGCACCCATTTTCCAGTCTGAGAAAATCCTGTGTTTATGAGGTACTTCTGGTTGCTATATCTCCATTTCTTGTGAATTGGCTTGGAGAGGTTCAGCTGTTTCAAGTTTTCAATGACAGGGACTACAATACACAGATTGAGCAGGTTTAATGTTTTACATGCCAGCTAAATAGATTTGTTAGACTGAAGCATCTTGTCATGAGTTGAGGGGTGGTGGAGCACGTTTCTCTTAACCCTGCAGATTTTTGTGTGCCTTGTGCACATCCTGGTGCTGTACTTACCCAGTGCCTTTTGGGGCCATAAGCTGCTTTTATTCCCGAAGGCCACTGTGCATATACTTCTCAAATAACATTAAAGTAAAGGCTATTTATAGCCTACCAACTCAAGGTTCATTGAAAAGAAAGTTGATCTTTTCCATCATAAGGATTCTTAAGTTTTGCAAAACTGAAACTGGTTGAAATGCCTTTGAACAGTGACACTTTCAAGTATACTTATTTAAAATGTATGTGCTTTGACTCTATCTTTTGTTTGTAAATTAAATCTGATTTCCTTATGTTCTGTAATAGCTTGTGGTTTTATTTTTCCTGGCACAAAAGCTCTTTCCCTCTGTCATTTGGTTAGTCAAAGGTAGAAGTCTCTCCCTGAGAGAGAGATTAGCTTTTCTCACTGGAATTTCATGCTGCAGGATGACAGTCTTCTCTGGCACACAGCAAGATCACTGCCATCCACAGTATACATGAAATCATAATCAAAGACAGATGTCTTTGCCTGTTATAAATAATTGGTGCTGCTTGCATAGGCCAGGAAAAATCCTTGTTTAGACTGGTCTTTCTTTCTTTCTTGGACCGCTGTATTTCCCTTGGCCTTCCCTTTTTTCATCTTTTCTCTGTCTCTAATTCTAGATATTTGCCTAAGGAAATAAAAGGAACGGGGAAAGTAGATCTTGGCACTCTCTGGATTCTCAGTGGATTACCCTATGGAGTGAAATTAAATACACATGACATATGAAAGGGAATGGCCTTTTAATTTATAGCAAAAATCCCAGTTCACAATAAATCCGTTCTTTCCTGTTTGTTCATATGCATGATGAGAACATGTCATATGCTTCTGTGGGGCTGAAGTAACAGCCCTTTGTTCTGTGTAGGATTAGGTTTTTTTTGAATTGGTGAAAGTCTCTATGTAAATATCAAATAGCAATTGTGGATATGCTTTTAAGTTGATTATCAAATCTGCTTTCTTTTCAGCAAAACCTTTTACAGTGTATCTAAATAGCTTCTTAAAAAGGTGTGTCCCTTCTAACTACAAATGTTCCCCAAGTAGCAGTGAGATTTCTGAGATGTCAGGACTCAGATCTCTGTGGAAATATTCTGCTCTACAGGTAGATGCTGTGATGAATTTCCAGCCCTGGGCATTGCACAAAACACTTATTTGTTGAGTTTTAGATAAAGTTTCAGCTGAAGTCACCACCCTACCAAAATGCTTCTGATTTAAATTTTCCTGCACTGTTCGTGACTGATGTGCATTATGTGTTCTAGGCTTCTGAATTCTTGTGTGGTTTTCTTTTATCAGGAATATATGGTGTGACAGGGCAGGGATTACAGAAAGAACATTGCACAAGTAACCAGCTGCTGCTGCTGCACAACCAACACTGAGCTCTGATAATGTAAAACTGAAGCATTGTTGGGATCAAGTTCTTACCATGTCCTGTGTTCTTTCTGGAGTTTGGCCAATGCCTGCCATCAAGGAATGTGAGCATCATACGGCTTTGCAAGGAGAGTTAAACAATATTCTCGGTGTACCAATTTTGGTTTGTTAGATTATTTTGTTGCAGAAATGACTTTGCAAACTGCACTGTGCTCTGATCCCAGTAAGATGAATTTGGTGGCAGAGCAAATCATAACTCTTACACCATTCATCAGCAAAGCCTTCTAATGTAGAAAGTAATTCTAAAAATATTTGACTGAGAAGAGACATTGTGATGAGACAGCAGGATTTTGGTTTTTAAATCCCAATGGTTCACCATAAAGAAAAACACCACTGCCAATGGTTTGATAAAGATTCTGGTTGGTCCCCTTCTGAGAAAACTACTGTTTTCTTCCCAAAGGTCAGTTCTGCTCATGACAAAGACAGAGTTGAGAAGCTGCTTTCCTTTATTCCCTTCCCCCTACCGTTTTTTTCCCTCTTAAAGCATTTGAACCATTTTCAATATTAACAGGTAAATCTCTTTACAGTGGTATAAAAGAAATTGATCTGGTTGCTTGCCCATTTGTATTTATACTTTTCCCCTTTTCTGAATGCTTTCCTCCTCTGCACAAGACCATAAATACATTATGGGACAAAGGAAGGTATGATCAGTTCGCCTTTGACACACATAGACTCTCAAGCTTGTTGACATTAGTCACACTAATCATTTTATGGACTATAGGTTTTCTTCACAGAAGCATCATCCAATTCAAGCAATTAATCCACTCATCTGAAAAAAACACCCACTTGTGGCATTAAGGTGACTTATTGATGCCTGTTGCCACAAAAAACATGCCGGGGAGGTCAGGTGCTATTAAAGTGGGTCTTACATTTCTGTGCATGTTAGTCAGGCCGGTCATAATTTTGCCTAGTTTTCCACATCTCTGAGAATCATTTATGAATATAATAATACAAATCTAATGAACTGAAATCCCTTAGCTTCAGCTGCTTTAGTAATTATTTTTTGTCCTCCTGCAGTAAGAAGGATCTGGCTACATACAGTCACTAATATTTTCCTCTCACTGCATATAGAGATGGGTAGCCATGCACAGCACATGCGAGGAAAAGCCAAAATCAGTCTGTGTCTGTACACTGGCTTTATCTTTCATAGCATGTTCAACTTTGACACCATCCTCTGATGATATGGTCTTAGGGAATGAAAACCCTGCAGGGCAAACTGCTCACTCAGACAATCTCCGAAATTCCTGTTCTATCTGGAATGCCACAGAGTACTTTGAAGCCTTTATGTTAGAAAGAAGTGTGCTTCCTGATAGCTGATACTCTGTTTTGGATAAAGCCGTGGCAGAAATGTCACACTGAAAAATTGTCCAATGGATATTTACATCCATTTAATCATCTGTTGGAGAAGCGAGGCCCGTATCACTGGTGATATGAATGCTCTCTGTTGACTTTCCAGCTCTACTAGATGTAGTTTAATCTCATTTCTAGGTTAATAAAGCTAAAACGCAAAGTGCACTACATCCTCTGGAAGAGGTTTCCTCCTCCCACCCCCTTCCTTTTTGTCTTTCTCTCCACTCCGTTGCTTGATTTCTCTGCCTCTGATAAAACTACTAATTAGTGTGGAAGCAAATTAAGTAATTTTATTAGGGAATGCTGAATCATGCTGCCTTTGGGTCACAGTTGCAAACCATAACATCTCATCTGTACGTATGAAGTTCACTACAATTTTGGATAAAACCCATTCAGTTAAACCAACACAACCTGTTTAAATGTTTATTCTTGCAGATGCAGCAAACCCAGCCAATAAATATTTTAGGTCAAATCATGCAGTTACTAGGTTAGGGTAAACAGCTAAAGGATGCTATGCTTTTGTGATTGACCAGGATGAGCTACATGCCTGTGAGCTGTCTGTTAAAGCAGTCCCAACCTCCTGTCCAGGCAATATAACAGTACCCTTTGTGGTGTGTAGTCTGCTCAAAAAGACTGTTGCCTCTGAAGCTGTCCATCAGGCTGACTTTATGAGCACGCAAAAGGTATGAGTACTTACTTTCAAGTTATTATTTGTATATTTGACCTAATGTACTATGTTTGCCACCCTTTCAGTTAATCTCACTTGAAAATAAATCTAATTTCTCCTTCTCCTCAGCCAGTGCAGGATAATTCTAAACCAAAACCCATGAGACTGATTTCATCTTAACATGTGTTATGCTGCTGAGAAGCCTAGTTTAATATTGGTAACTCATCACCAACTTGTCTATAGAAACAGTAAGTGAAGAAAAATATTTGCTGTTTGTGTACAGGAGTGCAACTTAGAGCATTTCCATAGGGCTACTGTAAATAAAAATCTTATTACAAAAATAATGATTTATGAGGTATGTAAGGCTATGTCATTCTCAAGGTGAAGTTAGCGTCTAGTAATTCATCCAAGCTAGGATGTGTGGGACTCTGTAAGCCTGGAATCGTTTCTCGGACGTGCACAAGTCTAAATCACAAATTTGATTTGAAGAAAGGGGTTTTGGGGTCAAGCAAGAGTTAGTAGATCAGAGTAAGGTGGGTGGCTGGCAGTGCAGAAATGAGATCTTCATCTCTGTTTTCTGAGAGGTGTTTGTGCACATACAAATGCATATGTATGTCTATATGCTTCAGGGACAGGTGAGCCTACACGGGAATGTCCAGGAGCAGGAACCAGAGGCAATACGAGATTAGAGAAAAACAAAGAGGGATGGCAACACAGGACTGATCAGAAGCAAAAAGACTCTCAGACCTGGATCAGGAATAGCCTTTTGTAGTTTAACTGGGAAAACGAACCCTCTCGATCACATCTCATATTAACTCTGTCTTTTTAGAAGTCTGCCTCTGACATCTACTTTAGGTATTAGAACGGCCTTTCTGGTTGTTCCTCATCTTGGCAGTTTTCACTGGGGCTGCCAAGGAAGTTAAAACCCTATTCCTTAGTCTTCAAAAGCATAATCAGGAAGCCAGGAGGCCAGGATTAGTCTTGCTAGTACACATGTACAAAACAATGCCTTTGGGACCTTACCTTTTTTTAGCTATTTGCTTTAAAGGATTATGAGTTTCTACGCTCCTTCAGTGAGACATTTGGAGTTTTCCTTGTTCCTCAGCCTGCTGCAGAGGGGAAGAAAAATTACCCAATCAGTCTGCTCTTTGGCTCTCTGAAAGATAATTTTTTCACTATTTTGCCTGTTGCAATTTCTTGCTTTCCAAGGGCGCTAGAGACATCCACCGTCCCCCAAGGAACTGTGGTCGGTATTATCTGTTTCCTCCAGGGAGTAACAGCCGGGGTTGTAGCTCTGCCAAATTAATGTCGGTTAAGGTCACCATTCCTTGGGGTAGCTGCCTCACTTGCATTGGAGAAAGGGGTGAGGTCCTCTATGTAAACAAAAATCCCTTTGTAATAGTAAGCTGACATTCAAAAATATTCAGGATCCTTATTTCAAGTTGCTTTATGCTGTGTGAGAACATGTTTCAGCATATCTTTTTCCAATCTCAACTAGTACACTGGAAAGCGAGCAGACACTTGAGCAGGTCTGGAATTTCCACCCTGGGAGGAAGAAGCTGCACACCAGCCCATCACACAGCACGTTTGCCTCTGTCAAAATCTGGCAAGCGGATTCAGGCTGATCAATGACTTCATGCTGGCTGCAGTCACTGATTATTTTGTGACCGTTCATAAATTATGGTCCAAACAGTAACCTTTTTCAGGAGCTTGAAGCAATTAGGTACACAGATTAAAATAATGCACTGCTATGGTAGTTCTACATTGCATGTCTTGAGTATGTGATATTTAGTCTTTGCTGGTGGAAGCCTCCATCTGTGCAAACATTATAACTAATGCCATTCTGAAAGAAATTTGATGAGTGGCAGAAGAGAAATAAGTTAATTAATGAATTGGTTGCACATATGGACATGTAATCCCTGTACAGATGCATTCAGGCTTTTTTTTTTTACATAAGCAGCACGACAGGTCATTAGATATTCTGTTGTAGGCCTCCTCAGTAGAGTTAATATTGCCAAGACCCCATTTTGGAGGAGTTTTTCGTGGTGGCAGTGGCGTGTGCACAACATCCATCCCTTCCTCTTGCCATCTCTGTTTTTGCCTTTTCCGTTCAGTAACAATCACTTCAGCAGAGCCCCTTTGGATTGCTCCGATAAAAGCATTCAAAAACATCAAAGAGAAAGTGAGTCTCAGTTGGTGGCCTTTCCCTGTAAAGTGGTGGCTTTTAGACCATGTCTACACTACAGATGTTTGCTGGCAGGGTTATGTCTAGTCAGGTTTGATAAGGAGTTTGATCCCTGTCAGGCAGATTTGTGTAAGGAGAACTCCTCAAAGCAGATGCAATTCTTCTGGCTACGCTCTATATGCTCGCTTGGCAGGAGTGAGCATACATGGACCTTGCTCAGTGGTGCAAATGCACTTTTGTCAGTTTGAAAGCCATTTCCACATAGGACACCTCGACCTGATGGCCTCAGAGGCCTTTCCATTTTTGGTGGAAATGTAGTGCTTCAGTGTTTGCCAGAATGGATCATCATTTCATTCTTCTAATGAACGTTTCCTCCTCAAGGTAATACCCGAGTGTGCCAGTAATTTCGGCACTTAAGAGAAAAGAGAGTTCCTTTCATTTTCAGGATGTTCTGTTTGTAGTGCCAAGGAGATGCATTTTGGGGAGAGAAGCCTTCAACTTAAACCCTAAAGTGCTGACATGGCATTATGGGCTGCTGAGACCATATTTGATGATGGGTACTGGTCAGGATCCATATCTGTGACTGGAACAGTGATTCAGAACTGCACTTTCTGAAACAGGAAAGATGTGCTCTAATTTTTGCAATAAGAACCACACCGGTCTTGTTTATTTTAAATTAAATTTAGGGTATGACACTGTTCTCTCCTGCCACAATCTAGACTTAAATCAGTTTTTCTTTAATTTCTTAGTATGTTTGGTGTTTTTCCTATGGCCACTGAAGATGGTGCTGAATGCTTATTCCGTGCTAACTTTAATGCATATTACTGAACTCCTCTACTGTGAAATCAGGTAAATTCTTTTTAAGCCCAGGGTTTATTTGTTTGGGATTTTTAAAAAGAAAATTTACCTTTACTGTAAAATAAGCATTTACAAATGCCAATGCCCGCATCTATTTGAATTAATGTGGAATTTACCTCTTTCCTAATCAATCCTGGATTTTTTTTGCTTTTATTTTACCAAAGGTTATTAAGTTTTACAGCACTGTTGGTTTACTGGATTTTCAGTAAAGCTTTTTTTTCCTTTTTAAAATAATTGAAGTTTTATTTTTTCCCCTTTCATGTTATAGTTTTAGTTATTTTTTAAAATTATGATCTTCAAACCTATTCTTGCAACCCACTCACTTAGGAGACTGATCCCAAGTTCTCTGAAACCGATGGAAAACCTCCAGCAGGTTTCAAGAGCTTTGGCTAAGACCTTTTTTGAGAACGTGAAAATAAAGTCGTCTTTTTTGTTATCACTTTTGCATTCTTAAATCTGAATAAGTAGAAAATTGGATTTATTACTCATAGAAGTGGATCTACAGTAACAAAGGACCTGTAGTTCTTTTCTGTAAAGGATATAGTTTGGCAAGATGTACAGCAGGTAACTCTTACAATGTGAAAAATGTAGACAACCAGAATTAACTGCAACCAAATGTACCCTGGAACTGAGGCTGTAATTTATAATACAGTCAAAAATGCATTGCAGACTCCTCAATCAATAAGCTAATGAGAAAAACGTCTGCAATTAATTACAAATCAACTGGGTCAATATCCTGTAAATGAAAGATATGAAATTGCTAACACTTGGATGAAACTTCGTTGCCAAGTATATTTATAAACCTCGTATAAACTCTGATATTTATAAAAAGAATAAAAGCTCCTTTCACTGTTCAAAGGCAGCGCTGTGAATGCTGATTTCATTTTGCTCTGAAAGTTCAACTAAACTGACTTGATTTCAACAGGTTTTCTTCTGTGTATAAAAGAACTGAAGACATGTCTTACCTTTGATTTGAAACCTGACAGTGAAGCATAAGAGCTATAAATAGGGCTCCCAGGGTGATGTTACCCATGACTTAATGGCCAAAACATCTGAAACGATGAAAGTTTGTGGCCAAATTATTCTCCTAGTAGATGGCAGGACCTGAAGCGTTCCAGTCTGTGATCTTGACAATCTAACATCCTGTCACATTTGTAGAAATAGTCCCCAAAAGGCCAGCCAGGGATTGAGGAGATCAGCTAATACTGGCACTTGAAAGCAGCTCATCGTCTGCATGGGTCTCCAACTTCAAAAGACTCTATGCCTTTATAACCTACAAAATTAGGAGTGCTACTTATCTGGAATCTTTTTTCATCTGTTAGAGACAATTTTATATATTTTATAACACTCTGCTTTTTATTAAAAAGGTAGAGAGAAGTCATTTCCAAAGAGAAAATAATAGCGAATCTCTTTTGTGTGTGTGTGTGTGTGTGTAAGGTAACCTTGTTTTATTACCTTGCTGCATACTTTTTACTGTCCTTTTTGTGGGAGCAATGGAAATCAAAGGATTGTATTGCAACTATATGCAGTGAGAGTTTAACTGAACAGTTGCTGTTCTCAGACTGCAACACGTTCATCAGTGTTGGTACTGGAGGTGTGGTTTTTTTAAAGCAGATGGACAAAATGCCCATAAAGAGGTGTTTGATACACAAAAAAGTTAGGACCTTATTTTTTTATTTCCCCCTTTGTTTCTTCACTTTGGAGGCTGCTGAATTTGATTTTTGTCATCATAAGATTTCATGGAGGTGCTCCTCAGCTTCCCAGCTTGTCTGGGATTCCTAGGGTTCCTAGTTCACATTAAAAATGTACCAAATGTTTGTTGTTGAAGAGAAGAACATTTTTTTCAATATACTAACAAGGAAGTCAAACTCTGCCCACACAATGTTCCTGGTTTCACCACGGAAGTCCAAACCACAGTAGCCATGGGAGTTGCTGAGACATGTTGTGTGAACAGCATCCCTTTGTTGCTTTTTTTTTTTTAAATCTTTCAGGACAGATTAAGGCTGCACTTCTCAAGTTATTGGAAGAAAATATGAAAATGTGGAAAGAAAGAGAAGCTGGAAGAGCATGTCAGTGAGCACCGACCTACTAAACAAGGGTCTTTTTTTTCTATGGGGGGCAAACTTCTGGAGCAACACTTAGCAGAAAGCACAAGAATGAAGGTGTTGGCTACTTTCATTAGACTTCCCTAATTCTAAAGTATGTCGATGCTCAATTTTTCTTTTCCAGGGCTTCGTTTTTACTCTTTAGGCAAGCTCCTGGAGCCCCTTTTTATTTCATGGTAAAATACTAATTAATCAAGACACTTTCATTTATGTTAAAATGTTACAATTCATCATTTTGACTTTCAGAGACATATTTTGTCTAGTACATCACTTGACTGCGAGTTCAAAACACCAGAATGACACTAAAATATATTAAACCCTGAGCCTTGTATATCAGGAAGGATCCTTAGTAACACACACAGTTGAAGGTATGTAGTACAGTATGATGTTAAAGAAAAATCTGTCTGTCTGGCAGCTTACATCATAGGAAATGACAGGGGTGATATTTGAATACTGTCATTGTCTTCAGCTGCAGTTCTGGCTTCATGCTGCTTCTGCCTGACTTCAACACAACTACTGTCACTCCTGAAACCAAGCATTTTGTGCTAAAGGTTGAGGAATATTGAGTGGTATTACCCATTCGTGTTTCAATCTCATGAATCTTGGCATTTAGAATGTATTTCTCTTGTTCTCCTCCTTTCCAGGCTGTAATGGTTAAGACACAGTGTATAGTCACACCTCCAAACCCATGTGTGAGTAGTCCACAAGGACAGGCGTGGAGGAAGTTGTCTTGAAGTCTGGCTGCTGTGTGGGTTTCATGAGACCTTCATGAAACATCTTCAATCTGGGCTGCGGTTTTCACTTCAAGTAACACATTAATGAGGTAGGCAATCTTTGTCAAGGCTAGAACAAGAGGTGGAACTGTTTCCACTCCTCTGTTCTTTCTCGTACCACATCTTCTCTCAGCCTCTTCCAACATTTATTACATGATATCAAAAAAAAAAAGTTAATGTTATTGTATTTGTGTCCATTAGTCCAAAGGTAAAAAGTAAGAAAACCATAACGACCACTCATGATTCCATCAAAGAAAATCCTTTTATGAGTGGAAAACAGATAACCTGGTGATTGCATGTTATCCCAGTGACCAGAATGTCCTATATCATTCAGTAAAGGTATATCCTATACCTTTCAGCATATTTTATATACAGCCAAGAAACTGTTCTGCCATTTATTTTTCACGTTCAGACTTACAGTACTTCTTTCTTGGTGATTTAATCTTTCTAAGACTCAGTTCTGGTTGAGTTGTTGTTTCTGACTTCTAGCGACAGTGCAAAAAATTAATTGGCCTTCCCTGAAGGAGAGATCTCTGATATCAGTGTCCAAGTACAGGCTGCTTTTTTAAGAAATGAGAATACAAGATAAAACCCACACACTCTAAAAGAAAACACAACCAAAGAATAACTAAATCAATACATTATTTTAATAGAAGAGAATATATACACAACACTGAGAAATATGTTATTGTTTTAGTCAAAATGTTAGTGATGCCACTGGTGGTGATAGACATACCTGCAAATTACCAGAGCAAACGCCTTCATTTCACTTTCACAGAATTAGCACTGCAAAGATAAGTCTGCTCCTATTTCAGATGCCTTCCACCTGCTCAGGAAGCTACTGATAGATTAGAAACATTTGTGAAATCTGTCCAGCAAGAAATTCTGTTACCCTGACATTAGCTGATTTCTGTTCAACCTGGAGAAGCATGATTTTTTTGTCTGCATTTTTCTTATTAGATATTCAAATGCAATTTAAACATATGAAATCTGCATTATTATGAATATATTTTTTCATTAAGCTACTGAAACTAATTGCCACTGAAATTAGATTTCACATACAACTTATGAAGTCTTTGGAAAAAATGAAAACATAAACCAAATACAACAAAAAAATCCCAAACCCAAACAAATCTGCTAGCAGTTTTATATAGAGGTAACTTCAGACTACGAACCTTTTACAGTCATTAGCATACGTTTTTGGCAATGATTGGTCTTATGGTGTGAGTAAGTGGGAGAAGAAAAAGTTCTCAGTATCATCTTCATAAGGAATTTCTAAGTGATGCAGCAAAGATGAGAGGGCTGGGAGAAAGACATTGTGAAATATGAAACTAGAGGTAACTTCTTGTCTTGCGTTACGTGCTGTTATTTCAGAAGTTCATAAAGGTCAGTTATTTAAAAGGGGGAAAAAAACCTTATTCCAGTATTGCAGGCTTCTTATACTTTTTTTTGTTTTCATGACTAAAATTCTGAGAAATGCTACAGTATGGCCAATTAGTAGCTGAACAGATGACAAAATAGAAAAATGGTTAAAGTAGCCTCTTTGGAAGAGTTATCTTTCACCACACAGGCATGTTCTTCCATCTACACTTCAAAGGTAATGTAACATTTTCTTCTTAAAAAAAAAAAATTAATCTAGTATATATGGCCTTTCTTCTGTTGTGCATTCATCATTTCCAGCAAGGAAGGAGATTTTTGTGTTAGCAGATAATATTAAGCAACAAGTAGCATTCTGGACAGTGATGAGGCGCTCTCCCTAAGAAACATCTGCTGCATAGGGCAGGCATGCAGTGAAGTGTCATGTGTGCCTGTTGCTGATATCCGGTGGGCTTAGTTAAAATAAATAGAGAGATAAGATTTCTTGCTTTCATTTCCAAGTCTGCTGTTAGTCTGCTGTTACTTTGTTCCATCACCTTCGTCAATTCAGTTTGCCTAGTCATAAAATGTGTTCCATAATATTTACTTAATTTACTGTGATTAAACCTTCTGTTACTGGTTTTGGTCTCCTTTGTTCTAGTTTTTGTATACATTTATAAGAAATCAAAGCCTCTGCCTCAGAGAGGGTATTACCTCTATAAATAATGTAGGTAGAGAGGTAGCGAGAAATTCTAGGATGAATTAGTGGAAGTTGAGCAACTGGGAGTGTAGCTAAATAATATAGTCGTTTTTGCAAAGACAGTTGGGAGGTGTTGGGTATTGAACCGGTGCCTAGCAATTCATGAATATCTGCTCTTCCTTCCAAAGGGGCTAGCTTAAATGTTTTGATGATATGTTAAAGGATTTTTTGAAATCCCTGAAAGCTTCCAAAAGATAATTATATAAGCTCTATAAGGGGTTTTTTTTTAATGTGAACTGTACAAAGCGAGTTGTATAAAAACAATATCTAGTAGGAGTGGGGCTTTTAAATTGACACATGGAGAACTTTGGGTCTTTTAAAGCAGTCAGTTTGTCATGAATTTTAATATCAACTTTTGCACTTTTCTCCTTGCGTGTCCTCATGTAATCTCTGGAATTGGTTTTAGCAGCTAGGTAGAATTATTTAAATACTGTATCTGGAGTCAAATACTTCTGATACGGCTTTTAACTTAAAAATGCACATGTTCGTGACTCATGCTCAAGTCAGCCTATAACAAATCTCAGCTTTGTTGTTCAGTTCTTAGGAGACAGCAGCGTAACAACGTTATACACAGATTGCTTGAAACTAACTACAAAAAGGTATGCTGTATAGAGCTCTCTCCTGCATTTTTGAAATCTATTTTAGTGTCCTGACACCATGTCTCTTTGGTATAAACTGGTGCCAATGCTAAATACAAATTAAGTGTGTCTCTGTTTTGTGAAATTATGGCACAGCATTTTGAAAATGTGCCAGTTTAAGATACAAGCAAAAGTGCTGCTGGCTCTGGCTTGCTACTGTAAATGTAAAACATTAAAATGATGATTAATGAGAAATGGATGGAATTCAATCCTGCCCAGGAAATTCAAATACCCAGCAGGGAAAGGGGGCAGAAATATGTATCGTGGCTCTGGGGCCTGATTTATTTTCATGCCTCCTGCTAGAAGTTAGGGAAGATCAATAGAACTTGATTGTGTCACCTAGGAAGGAAGGGATTTCTCTGGATAGTGTTGAGAGGTAATTTGGTCTTGGCACTGTTTCTCCTTCCCTCTCTTTTCCCTATGTGCCAAATTCACTTTACTTAGGCACTTTTTGGTCTGTGACCTTTTTAATCTAACTTCTGGGGTTTGTTAGTTGTTTTCCTTTGTCACCCTCATCATCTAACCTAAGTGCTTGACACTGCTTACACATCCTTCTCCAAAAGTAGGGATCATCATCCAAATCCAGGAGAAAATGCCTGGCCAGGATTAAGAGCTAAACAGCTAGCAGGTTAAAAGTAAATAGACTGAATAGCTGGTCAACACCAGCTTTTTTCCAGTTTCTGGACGTGCTTCATTTGCAGCTTGGAGAGCCCTCATGCCACAGGAGGACATGACAAAAATGAAGGAAGAGAAGCCTGTTGAGAGTTTCACTTTATGGTCTGGAAAACTGTGCCTACTCCTATTCTTTCCTTGTATTGATTTCTTCCTTCTTCCAAATATTTCTGTTGCTGCTTCTCGTCTTCCTTGGCTGTAAAGTAACAATAGCACATACACATAGCTGCTCCTCGGGTGAATCATTTGTATTTTCAAATTCCATTCAACACGTAAAGTATGAGTTATTACTGCTTATCTGTTATTACTTATCTGTTGTTATCCTAGCAAGATTCCACTCTAGGTATTCATTCTAATTGCTCAATATATTTATTCTTAAGAAAACCTCTCTTCCCTATTTGGAAATGCAGATGGGTCTGAATGACATACATGAGAAAATCCGATATGGATAGAAGATATCTTGATAATCTATAGCTTTATTGCTATATTTATGTTACAGATGAAGTCAAGAGATGAGAAGAGTTATATCACGCAGTCAACCCTTCCAAAAAATAAAATAAAAGAGCATTCATCAACGCTGCTAGAAATACCTACGGCTTCATTTAGGTAACTTAATACTTCCATAGCTGGTACTCTGTTTTGTGATTGTGTTAGAGTTGTGCAACAAAACTGAAAAGAAATAAGTAACACATTTGGTGTGAATTTCACATCATTATGTTGAAGTATATAATTTCCTTTAAAAAGTTAACACGGCAAGAGATTTAAAATGTGTGTTAATTAATAGATACAAATTACTGTAATCACATCGAGATATAAATTACTGTAATCATGTCCGCTTAAATCTTCCAGTGATTATAATGCCATCTTTTCAGTGTCACGTTTCTAACAAGATATTAATTTCTTGTTGCGAGTACTGTTGGAATTGGCATAAGTTGTGTATCTTAAAGCCCATTGCTCTTAGGGGAGACAGATACCACTTTCAGTGGCAAAAAAAAAACCCCAAAACCAACAGATTTGTGAAGGCAAGAGAAGTTCCTGTAGGTGGATGTGCAAGTCTGGTAACTCTTCAGTCCATGCTGACCTACCTGATGGTGTGCCATGCCATCACCACCTCTTTTGGAAAATAATTGTGGTGATTGCACAGGGAAACTAGAATGCGAGGAGGCAGCCAATGCTAACCTTGGCTTCTCCCACCTTAAAAGAAAAGGGCTGGAGGTAAGTGGAAAATTTTCATAAGAGAAGATGCGATGTGTATCACATATAGAGAACCCCGAGGAGTATGATTGCTATGGGTTTAAATCATCATTTAATCACTCCTGTATGAGCATCCTGAGCACTACGCACACACAGCACAGAGATTCTCCTTAGAGAAACATGCCCATGCTACCACAGACATTTAAAGTGACTTGAGAAATTGTTACGGCAGTAAAAAGGGCATAACAGTGGGTTAGGGTTGTTATTTTACGCAAGTTGAAGAGCAAACTGCTATTCTGTTTAGCTCCTGCTTTCATCAAAATTAATGTGGACTTCTGGAAGCCAAAGCAAAGGATGCAAGTCTGTTTTGTAACATTTTTCTGGGCATCATGTTTCCTGGTGTGGCTAAGGGAAAAGGAACTGTTTTGCACTGGAAACTTCTGCACTACAGTCAAAGGGGGTTGTTCAGAAATTACAGATGTTTACCATATCAGGGATTTTTTTCTCCTCTCCATTTTTTTTTTTTAAAAAAGTAAATATTTTTTTAAAATCACCCCAAAAATGCTTCCAAAGTCTAAAGCAGTTTTCAGACTGTTGATTTGCTTAGTCAACTCCTTGTTTGATTGCATCTGTGACCATCTATAATTTAAATGATTGTACTTCTGAGAAATGTTTTGTCCAGTTAAATCTTTTACTTATTTCCTCTTGATGACTGGCCCTGTTCATTGAGAAGATATATGTAAAGAATGCTATTGCCAGGGAGTAGAGTTAATAGCCTTTAATGGCTTAGATTCTGTGAACAATCACGGCTATGAGGAACTCTTTATGCCAGCAGCCTTGGTAGACTCAACAGGACTCTTCATGCGGTGAAATTACTCGTACAAATAAATGTATGAAGGCAAAATGTCAGTGTTCCTCTCCCACATTCCTCCTGTTCCTCCACGAAAGAAAGCAAGAACATGGACATCAGAATGCATTTTTAGTTTAATATGTCCCAAATAAGGGTTGAAGCTAGACTAAACAACTGTTCTGAATATTTCCTGTAGCTATTAATTATTGAAAATATTTTGAATTTTTCTATTCATTTCCTAGCTTTTAGTTCTTGATTTAAAGCATCTGTAGTGCTTCTAATTGATGTCTTCACTTGATATTTAATGTTTATAATATCTGTTTATTACAATTCAGCTGCATTTTACTTGAAGTGAATTTATTTCTCTAAAAAGTTTCTAGAATGAGAGATTGACCAAAGAAGGAAAAATAGCTCAACCTTGTATCCTGCTAACAAGGCACCACATATTTGTTTTGTTGCAAATGCATATTCAAAGCATATGCAACAAGCTGTAGCATATTTACTCTGTCTGTAAAAGGCTGTCGTTTTTGTCTGACCTGAAGTTACTTGAAATGTTGAGATTTCCCCTGCAGGTGCTGCAGTTATCCAATTGCACTTCGTATTTATAAGCTACAGATAGTTCATTCTTGGTACAGCTGTTTCACAGATATGTGTTTTAATTGATAACCCAGCTACTTCTCTCAACCAGTTAGTAAAACTAATCGTGGTAGACCTGTGAGTATTTGGAAGCAAGTAGGTGAAATTTCCTATAGTGTTTTTTGGGGTTTGGTGGTTTGGTTATTTGGTCTACTGTATTATTTCTTGATCCTAATGGTAAATCAAAAACTACAGCTGCATTTAATTTGGGCTGATTGTGAGTCAATTCTGTATCTGATCTAGAGCTGCTGAAGAAGTTAACTGATTCACCCTCTAATTAAAACTCTGCAACACCTTCCTCCTACATAAACGGGCAGATGGATTCCTGGTTGTTTTCCTGTGGTCACCAATGCCACCGAGGGACCCATCTCAGTGACAGGTACCTACATTCATCTGGAATTTTTAATCATGGCTTAACACTTGTCAGCTTCAAAGTGTACGCTGTAGGGAAATTCGTGTCATGTCATGTGATACACTGACTGTAAGTCTGCAAAGAAAACAGATTGTTCAGTTTTTCTTTTTTTTTTCTTTTCTTTTTTTCCTTCCATAGCTCAGGTTAGCTATCTGGACAGCTGTGAGCCAAGCCCTCAAGACATGCTGCTTTATCTGATTGGTCTCAGTCTTGATTTGGCACATGAAAGGAAATGTGAGGAAGTTTCAAGCAGAGATCATTTTGCAAGTCTGAAGATGAGGGTAAGGTCAAGTTCACTTGGACTTTCACAGTATCTCATTACAAACATGAAACAAAGTGCCATGAAGACAAGGTGAGGTTTAGTGTAGGACGTTTCACCTTCAGGAGATTTAAGTTGCTGGAGTATTTTTCATGTTCCGTTTACCAACATCAAAGAAAAAAATCACAGTACAGACAGAGCAGTTCTGAGGTTTCTGTAAAGGTGACCCTTCTCAGGAACAGGCACGTGGTGACTTTACGTTTTGATGTTTCACTTGTACAGGTGTTGCAAACACTTCAGGAAGCTGCAGGGTAATGTTAGCATTTATTTAAGGGACAAGTCGGCATTACTTATGTTACACTAATTTATCCGTAATATTACTGTAAATGCTTTTCCTCCTGTAGGAAGCTATCTCTTCTTGCATGCATTGGAGGTTACTGCAGGAATCTATGGGGTGGGAAAACAGAGCTTTTAAAAAAGATTTTAGGTGTCCTTTATGGGTGTTGTGAGCTGTGTGTGAAACAGGAACGTTAGTTGTCAGGGTGGAAGGAGCTGTCTCTGACCCATGAAGCTCACCAAAAACACTTCCTGAGCTACAGGTGAGCACTGCCTTACAAACCCAGTCCTACTTACTGCTGTTCCTCTGGAGGAACTCTGTTGCAGTCTCAGGGATGGCTCCTCAGTTTGCAAAAACTGTCTTAATTCCATCAAGGTCTTTGTGAGATTTCCTAACGACTCAGTTTCCGACAATGTCTAGGTCTTAAACGTGTCCATTGTTATGTTGCAATGCTGTGTGTAATCAGGTTTTCTTATGGGAGAGTTGTTGAATAGTTGTACCTTTCAGTAAAACCACAATTTAAAATTTTGCTAGTTGTTGTGACATGCAGTAAGTTCTGTGGTTAAAGGAAGAAGTCTATTGAGCAAGACTCTGTGCTCCAGTTCAGCTGTGTGAAGTGCTGGTTTGTGTATGCTGTGCATGAGGAACAGGTCGGTACACTTGTGACTTGCAGCGTTCATGTTTTATTTCTCAACATCCACCATGGAGAAGCAGAAGTTGGGTGTGTTTTTCTCTCCAAAAATACAAATGCAGAAGAAATTAGAGCTGATGCTGTCACTGGTTACACACTTATGAGCAACTCCCACGGAGTCACCAAATATCAACCTTCTCCCCTTTGCACATCCAGCTATGCGTGGAGGCCTTGAGCCTGCAGTTGTGGCAGATACTTAATGTGACATATGCCTGAGGAAAGCACTTTGTTTCCTTAAGCATTTAAAAATTTAATTAAACTATATTTTCCGTTTAAATGTTGGAATATAGACGATGCATCTGTATTATGAAGAATTTTCTTCTGAGGTCTTCAGATGTCTTCGTCTGAGATTTTAAAAAGTGATGTCATCCTCCAAACTAAAGATCCATGCAATTAAATGTCAGCCTTCTTTCCTGGAGATGCTAATTATAAATGCAATGAAAATATAAGGTTATAAATTAGCTGTAGAATGTCTTAATAGTTGGCATGCAAATTAGTCCACTTTAATCACGTAAATAAGCACAGTCAACAGATTATGCTAATAGCCACAATAATGGTCACCTTTCCAAATCCTTTTGGGATCTCTGTTCAGTCAGGTAATTATAATGGTGCAAACTATAACATAAAAGTGAAATCAAAATGAAGTGAATGATCTGTCATTAGGCAAAACTTGAAAAGACAGAGCATGGATCTGTTAGAAATTAGCTATATTTTTATTTTATGTAAATTTGTAAGCTCTCCAAGGTTTTTAGTCTGTTAGGGATTTGGAGGTGGGGGGTGGTTCTTTTGTCTTTAGAAAAGCATGTTTTATAATCAAAAAACCATAGTCCTGGAATGCTCTGATTGCTTGGATGGTTATTAGGGAGGGCTGCACACGAGCTGGAACTAAACTAAACCCTCAGTGCAAATTCTCACTGTGCTCTGAGAGAAGGAGAAGACAAAAACGAGCATGACATGTCCTCTTGCCTTCCCTGCTTGCCTTAATGAAAAGCAGGGAGGATTTCCTGCTTTTACTACATGCATGTTCAGCTGTCCTACAGAAATCAATGCAGAAGTGCCCTCAAGTTAGGTGGCAGAGTGTGTTTGAAAGGCTCAAGGGCTGAACATGTTAGGGCAATTCCTGCATAATCTTTACCACTTCCTTTAGAAGTCCCTTCATTTACAAACACTGAAGGTCTAAAAGTATTCCTCTGCTTTTCTGTGCTGTTTTCATCATTTTTCTCATAATGCCATGAAACCGTGATTAACTTCATGTAGCGCTTTCTTCCAGGGAGACCTGATCTCCATACAAATTTGTCCTGATCAATCTGTGTCCAATCTGTTACCAGCTTCATCAGACAGGAATGGATGATATCAGTGAAGCTGGCATATTGCTCCTAACCCTTCCTGATGGTGTACTCAATACTTGAAAATACCAAAGGTCTAAATTTAAAGGAAGATCTGTAAAATCATTGTCCCCCTTCTAAGAGAAAGGGGTAATTCCATAAATATATATCTCATCTCTAAAAGCCTTAGTTTGGAATCGCTTTTTGCCGCTGTTTAGACTTCCAAGGAAGTATCTTTCATTATTAACTTTCAAAGAGCCAATCAATCCCACCAAGCTGCCACAATTTTTATGCTAATTATTTTTCCTTTTTCTGGGTTTCTTCTCCACGTCTGCATTAATATAATTTTGATTTTCTCCCTTTTAAAAATAATATTTATGCCCCTTTTCAGCTTTATTAAGGCAGTATTTACTCTCACCTCTGTGAAAGCTGGAGAGGGACTGTTTGCAAGGGCATGTAGTGATAGGACAAGGGACCTTAAGCTGCAGAAGGCGAGATTTAGATCAGATGCTAGGAAGAAATTCTTCCCTGTGAGGGTGGTGAGGCTCTGGCACAGGTTTCCCAGAGAAGCTGTGGCTGTCCCCTCCCTGGCAGTGTTCAAGGCCAGGTTGGATGAGACTTTGGGCAACCTGGGCTAGTGGAGGGTGTCCCTGTGACCATGGCAAGGCACTGGAGCAAGATGATTTTTAAGGTCCCTTTCAACCCCAACCATTTATTGAATTCATATAATTATATGAATGCTTTCCCTGAAAGTTTTTAATATTTGTGATAACCATACATTGCTGCTGCTGGCATTAGCTGTAAATTAACTACTTCAGCTCAAATTCAACTCCTAATTGTCCTCAGGTGCCATCAAGAATCCTGCTCCCAGCCTGCCTTACACCAGAGGAGCTAGAACAATTTCAAGACTGCTCCACCTCAGTCAAGTTCATAGTCAAGAATATCTCCTCCTAAGGTATTTTCTTACTCTTTCCGGCTAATGAAAAACCTTTGGGTACTTCTGATAGTGGATGCCCCCTGCACTGTCTGTGCTAAAACATCCAGGCATCTCAAGATTATCACAGGGCTGAATCATAACTGTGGTAATTTTTTGTGCGTGATGTTGCCTTTTCAGTTCTGTGTGGCAGATGGTATCTTTAATCCATGCAATCAGACTCTGTTTTCATGTCTGTGACTCTGCATGAAAACAGCTGCCCAGTAACATCATACATTTTAATGATGTATACTTATGATTTTGATACTTTTGAGGTGTGTTTAGTGACTGCAACGAGAATCTGGAGGTTCTTTTTTTTTGCTCTTGGATAAAAATGTCGTGTCTTCCATAACAATGTGATGGACTACATGAAAGACAATATTATTTATATTATTTGAATTTTATGCTTGTTCAGTCAAGACAAAACCAAAAGGAGATAGTTCTGTGGACAAGTGGTAGCCAACCTGTGATACTACTGAAGAAAACTTCAGTGGTTACAGGGGTCAATTATAAGGAGTTAAAAAAAAATTCTGATGAGGTCCCCCTGTTAAGTTAAAGTTTATACTGCAGGAATCCTCTGTATTTTATTGTTGCCTTGGAATTGATATTACACACAAACACACACACACATATATATATATATGTATTTTGTCAGGTGAACAGCATAGGTTGTTTAGGTCTCCTGGCAAAGCCCAATTTTATGGCTTGCACAACAGCTTTACCTCACTAGTTTAGCCTTTACATTCCTTCCCTCCAAAGTTCATATGGATTCATAATGATGTGTTCCTTTATCTAAGGATTTAGAAGACTAGTATTAGCATCTTCTTCTGAAGGAGAAGTGATATCTGGGTAACAACAGGTTAAGAAGATTATCTAAGAGCTGCAGAACAAGATTTTTAAATCTTGGGAGATGCTAAATGGTATCAAGGGATTCTAGGATAGTTGACTTCTGCTGTAAAAAGATGTGCTAGGCTCCAACACATGGGAAAGCTGTATATTAATAAGCTTTTATAGGGTCAGAGTGTGGGGAGGTGCTGCACTGTATTGGCTGGTGGAATCTTTCTCTGAACAGAGGCTGCCTCAGAAACCCCCATGTTTTGTTCCCTGATTATTTTTTTTAACTTGTTTTTATGCTACCCAATATTTCAATTCTTTCACTGAAGTTATTCCTTAATTTACCCATAAATGTGCCAGTCCTCTTCTGTTCCTGCCTGTCTTAGAAGCAGCATGAGAAATTCAGCTTACTTTTCAGCAGAACACAATAATTATTATTTTTAAGCAGAAAATAAACTCATGCTAGGGATCTTTCATTTTGACAGGCAACATTTAAAACCCAAAGACTGATGGTCTATTGTACTCCAAATTCCTTGTTATTATAATGCAATTTGAATTACTCTCAGTTGGTTTGGAACCATTTTTTTCCTAGGCATAAGCCCAAATTTTTTCTCTTTCAGCTTACTGAGAAATATACACTAGTTAATACAATACTTGATGCATAATGTCTTGCTTACTGTGAGATGTCTCTTAAATATACACTTTATATATACATTTACACGTATTGCAATGTAACAATAAGAAATCTGAATGTGATCTATGATGGACAGTCATGTAGATTTTTCAGGTATTTTTAGTGATTAGAAATTGTGGCAGAAAAAGTTCCTAGCAAATACATCCTTGAATATTTCAAAGTATGCTACAGTTAATGCCATTAGAAAGGGTCTGATGTACTGACCCTATGCTGATTGTAGAGTAACTGATGTCTGTGCTATGAAGGCTGCTACATGAAGATATCTATCCTCCTGGGTTTACAAATGGTGTTTTCCAACATTGGTGTGCTGTACCTGAATTTTAATTTTAAACTCCAAGATGTATTTTTTTTTTAAGTAGTGACTGCATTTGAGGTGCTTCTTCAAAGAGGTTTCCTCTTAAAGGGGTTTCTGGCCTCTGGTTTCTCCAAGTTCTGGAAATTTAAAATGAAATGCTTCTGTTTTGCTGGTTAGGTGTCTTTGGGCTTTCAGGAGAGACAAACGTGTGTTTCATAATGAATAGACAGATGGATCTTATAGGCAAAATGTTCAGCTTATCCCTGAAGCCTGTTGTAGCCAAGTCCTCCTTTAGCAGCCCTGTGTAGAACTGACTTCCCTAGGGGGGTGAGGGTGAGGAGGTATCTTTGGGTCAGCCTTCGGTGACATTGTAAATGAATATCAGGAAAATTAACTCACTATATTGTCTTTCAAGGCTTTATTTCATCTCTGCAAGAAGATGGAGAAAATCCATGTAGGAAAAATCCAGTAATGGATATTTAACAAAAAAGACAATATCTGACGTGCAGTCCCAGAGTCAGAAATTGCTGGAAGCTGGGAGACACCTGGGAAAGTATTGCTTACTCTTCTCTTAGTCTTACACACTGTATCTTCTATCACAGAGAATAATTTGGCTTCATCTAGTACAGCTGTTCTTATGTCTTGCACTGAGATTTATATGTACTTATTGATATGTTGTGAATATTTACATGTCCATTTTATGTGGTGTTGTTCTTCCCAAATCCCCTGTGGAACCAATGGGGAGCAAAATCTTCCTGAAGAAGGTGTTTCAGAGAAAAAGCCAAGCTTGGGTTCCCTTTCTCTAGGTAATCCTCTGTGCACTGTAGCAGAGGGATACAGAGCAGACGAGCTGGCTGGTGCTGGTTGTTGTGTCCTGACCCCAGCCTGTCTGTCACCCCTGAATGTACCCCTGTAATGCAGAACATGAGCAATCTGTGGCAAATCCTGTGTAACAAAAATTTGTCTTGTGCTGTATCAGAATAGCAAATCAGACTTAACTGAGGGTAACAGTCATAATGCAATTCCTCTGTTTCACAGCTAGCAGGAGAACAGGACACACACTGGTGCTTCGTGTTGGGTGTATGTGGCTATTTTATCACTATTAAGTTGCAGCGTAAAATTCACTGTATCTCTCAAGGCCCTGAGGGACATCTCTTGACCCTTCTGACTACTGCTCAGCATGGTGGATTGGGCATCTCAGCATCTTTGTGCATAGTTGTCATTCTGGTGCTGTACCTATTTGCTGCCAGCACAGCCGAGAGCCCAATAGAGAAATCATGTGCAAAGATTTGCCCAGGCAGGGTGGGACAGTGGGCAGGACTGTGGTGGGTGGGCTGAGGCTACAGCAGCTTGGAGACACCGGTCAAAGTGGTGGTGACTGAATGTGATCCACACTGGCATGGCCGTGGCACCTGGTCCTGTGGGCCTCCAGCCCTGCTGTGTGCTCTCTCTCCCTTTGTATCAGAGAACCAGCAGAACAACAAAAGACTATTTCTAACACATTTCACTGTTGGGTGTTTTTCCCTGTCTCTTTGTCTGCGATTATTCTGAACATAGCTTAAGCCCTAGTGCCCTCTTCTGATCTTGAAAGAGGTGTCAGCTCTGGCACACCTGTCCCTGCAGCTCTAGCTCCGCAGTCAGCAGTGGCAGCTAATTGTTTGAAGTTAGGCAACCATTTGGGGACACAGATACTTTAATTTGTAATCAGCTTTAAAGCTCTAAAGCCTTCAACGTTTACTCTGATCAGAAACAGGAGCTTACGCAGAAATCAGTCTTTCCTATTTATAAAACCCATTTTTTTCTCTCCCCTGGCAGGAGCTGTAGGCTTGATCTGAAGTTCACAGAAATAAAGGGATAAACTCTTTATCAGCTCTGGCCCAGCTCTCAACTCATCAAGTTCTTTGGCCAGTAGTCACTTAGGCTGAAAGAGGCGTACCTTTACATGATCTTCCAGGGACAAGCACTAATTAAAGATAATATTTCAGAAAACATTAGGGTTTGGTTGTATTTCACATGAGAAATCCCAGTAATGAAAATTCTCCAATCCTTACTTTTGGGAGGCTTTTCAATGCTACTAACCCAAATTTAGTTTATGTGTATGTACATCTCAAGGGATACACTTAATGCATATGAGATATATGCCTTACGCTCAGATAGCTGCAGACTATGAATTAGTTTGTTCATCATTTATAGGCTGCGCCTCTGGGATGGACACACAGAAGCACGTGGCAGTCTCAATGCATATTTGGGAACTCTGCATCCAGTTTGCATTGTAGGGTGATTCCATGCAAGCGGAAGTAGAAACCTATTCTTTATAAAAATGTATATTTGTTTTCTAAAATCATCTTAAAATCCTATTTTTACTGATTATGTTTTAAAACAAAACCTAATAAAATACTTGCCCTTAAGGCTCTTTGTATGTGCAAAGTGTGGTAAATGATCTAAATCTTCTAGCTCTAAATTTACAGCAAAATAAGGTTCTGAATTAATTTTCACAGTACTGGCTTTTCGAGACTGAGGCTGTTTGCTTATGTTTTAAGCAGCTAATATCCTGCAAACTGAGAGTTGTGCAACTGCGAATAAACATTCTCTACTGACAAAACTATTTGTTGATAATTTTAGATGGGAGTTGTTGAGAGACTGATGGGCAGATTAACACTAGAGGCCTCTCTAGCAAGAGGTTTATCAACACATTAAGCAACAAAAGGGATATTTATAGTATGCTCCTGGAATATGATTTTTCTAGCTCTCTATTGCCATCTTGAGTCTCTTGTTGTATTCAACAGCAAATCCAAGTTTTGGGCATAACACCTAGAGACAAAGAGAAAATAGATTTCCAGTCCTGGTGAGTTAGAGCCCTCTCTAGTCATCAGGTGTAAGTCATCAAGTATGAGGAACAACATTCATTAGTTTGAGATTATATGCCTTGTGATAACCTATAGCAAGAAGTAGAATGTTGGGGCAGTGTGTTGTTAGTGAAAATGTATTGTAAGGAGTGGCAGAATAAGGTCCTTGGAAAGCAGCTGAGCTCAGGCCCAATGTGGCATTCCTGGAGAGGTGTATCATGCAGATGCCATGTGCAGTGGCTGTCACAGCTAGTGAGAGTTTAGAGTGTATTTGCAGCGAGACAGAGAAACTAAAAGCAATATCCTACCTGTTATGCAGATCTTCTGATAACTGTTTTCTTTGTCATGTAACTGACCATCACACATTTTTCACCTTGTTTTGAAAATCAATGAGATAGGATAGATCAGGTATTGTGATTCCTATGATCCTAACTATATACTATAGTAAATAAAGGGTTTCCAAGTCCCCAGGGTAGGTGGGATAGGAAAGTAGAAGCCTGAGGCCTTCCTATGGGAGCATTTTTCCAACACCTCCTGCTTTCTACATTGTAATGTTCAGACTTTTTTCTTTGTAGTAAGTTTACAACTTTTAGAAGTTGTCTTACTATTATTATTCCATATTCTCTCTCATTGCCTTATTTGACACTTGGTGACAGTATTTTCGGTCAGTATTCATAACTCAGTATTTTATGAGTAATTAGTGTCCCAGGCAGCAAGAATATGATGGTGACATCACTGTTACTAATTGAATGCTTCGTGGGGGATCTCTTCCCCTCCACTGAGTGCTTGACTTATCCTAAAAATAAGTTTCTAAAATTTGATTCTAATAAAACCTACTTTCTATAGCCTGTTTTAGATTTCTGAGTGGATTTGGACATAAGATTAGCAATGCCATGTACTTCCCTTTCCCAAGGAGAGGATACTGTTTTAAGGTGCCATTCATGCTCCTTTTGAATAAATCTCATAGTAGTAGCTGACACTAACACAGTTCAAACTGTGTTAGCACTGGGATTAAATTGAACCCTAATGAAAACAGCCTGAGCTGGATCTTCCACCCAGCTTTCTGCTGCTGCACTATTGCAGCCAAATGTTGGTCCTCTCTGCTGTACCGTGCCCGTACGACAGCTTCTAGACCCTCCTTACTGGTGCAGGCGATACGCTCTCGTGAGATGCAGAGGGGTCATTCATTAATATCCAAATGCAAGTAAAACACTGAAGATGTTAGGCCTCGACACCATTATTCTGCGGAATAACTGGCACAAAGAAAAATGTGTGCTTTGAGCCTGCAGTAGTTGAACAAATAGGTGCCTCACCAGCCCCCTGGAAACCTAAATTCACTCCTTGTTTGTGTCTGTGTACTCATTCTGGTACTTGTGTTGCCTTCCTAAAGGATTTGGGTGGTTCTTCAGATGCTGGTTGCCTTCATATTTCTTCAAAACAATGGTCGAATTTATTGGATTCTGCCTCCTGTAATCTGACCTCTGGTAGCAGTATTCCAGAATGGTACTCAGGTATGTGTTAGGCACACGCATCTCAGGATCTCAGAATTCACAGAGGTGATTATTTTTAATTATATTATTGAAAATTGTCTTTGGATGGCATGTATTTGCATTTGATGTCACCACATTGTGTGGTGCTGCCTTCAATGCTGCTTTTTATGTATTTCCTGCAAGTTCTGCGTTAAATGGTCATGGGATTCTTGGGGGAAAAAAACAGAAAATCAGTTGATGTCAGAAGCAGGAATAACTGGAGGATTTGCTTTTGGCCATTTCTAAGGGAATCTAGAAGTGTATCTTGGAAGATTTTGGATATTTATAGGTGAGAATTCAAAATCCTTATTTTTTTGTTGTTCTGAAAGTGACTTTGCTGTTGAAGATATGATATTCTTTCTGGTTTATTGTGGTGAATTACCAAAGAACTTTCCCCTCTTATGGGTTTGGTTTCCATCTGAGGGATAGATATCCCTTAGATGTTAGCAATAAACAAGACCTATTAGACTGCTTTGAGCCTTCCAGCTTCATTTGGATGATTCCTTCAGTAAATTCCCCCTTCATCCAGGATGATTCTTCAATAAATTCCACAAGCCAAGTTGGGTTTTCAGCACATTCCTTTAAAGTGTCGTCACTGGATGAGTCCCAGTAGATGTCTTAGTCTAGCAAAGTGTTGGGGTGGTGAAACTGAATCCTTGCCTGCCAGGCAAAGTGCTGTCTCTTCACTTGGGCTGTGCTGTTGTCAGGGGCTTGCCAGGAGCCTTTGGTGATGCTCCCACCTTGTGCATTCCCCATATATGTTACTGTAGGAGATATGCATACAGTTTTAAACCGATAGTCACAAAACCAAAGAAATTAAAAGAGCAGTCTGCCTTCTCTGAAACCTGTGATTAAGTCCTTCACTGTGTTAAAATTACCCTGTTACCAGGAACAGCCTAGTCTTAGCAGGATGAGGTCAAAAAGTGTTATTTTACCCTAAAGCAGGATATTTTACCCAAGCAGTAGATGAAATTAATTTTTCCTGATCTCTCCATTGTGACTGCTGGATGGTTTCCAAGACTCAAACAGGGCCTGTGTAGCATTAGCTTGAGTACTTCAGGATTCCTGTGGTCTGAAAAAAGGCATATCCTAGACTGCTTTAGTTCTTCTTTTACAGCTCTGGCAGCTCTGTAATGAGGTAGAGGACAGAACACAGTGGCAGACCTCGGTGGTTGCATTTTCAGGGCTCAAACCAAGTGCAGCTGCCCTGGTTACAGTTCATGTAGCTATCCTCTCTAGAGCAGAGAACGCTGACAGCCATCCAAAATCATTAAGCATTTTAATGACAACTTAAAAAAAAAACCCAAAGAAAAACCACAACAAAAATTTATGAAAATAACACCCAGAAAAACACTTTGGGGGGTGACTTACTGTGCTTTGTTTTCACTTTCCTGTAAAGGATGTGAGCCCTGGCATAAAAATATTAACAATTTTTCCCCTTTGGAAAATCTATGCTTGCTCCCACATCCCCCACTTTTTTTTTTGGTCTGTTTGTTTTGGCTTTTTTCCCTTTCAGAATTGTCCTATTGATGTAACTAGCTGATTACATAAAGGTCATCCTGGATTGCTGGTGTTCTACATATAAAGTAGTAACAGCAGGGTATCAATTCACTGCAGAAATTCATTGTTTCACTTGTTAGGGGGTTTACTCACATTTTATTTTGAGGAGACACTGATGTCAATCAGACAGCTCAGCTACTTCATTACTATTGCTGGTATACTATATCATTTCCCTGTTAGGCTGATTTTTATCATATAGAAATTATAAAAATTAAATGTATCTTGGTTTGAGAACCTTTTTACTCCACAGATGCAAGATTCTCAGACTCACCATGATTCCAGAGTTTCTTACTTCACAGTGAATTTAAATGGGATATGCATTAGTATTTCCTGAATAACAGCCCATCTTCAGCATTTATTTTGCTGAGATAGATGACATGAAACATAAATTCAGAATAAAACTGATATCAGCCCAATGTAGTAATATATTGAACAGAAAGTTTACTGCAAAAATCTTTAATTTTCTCCTTTCCAGCTCAAACCCACTGTATTTTTGCACCAAGTAAACTATTTGCTTTCTACTGCTTGGGAGTTTGCACTGCTTGGAAAGTCTAGAGATGAAAACAAAAAGTATTGGAAATGTTTAAAGGCTGAGTGAGCTGGGACTGTTCAGCCTAGAGAAAAGAAGGCTAAGGGGGTCCTAATTAATGTTTATAAATATCTGAAGTATGGGATGCAGAGGGAAATGGCCAGCCCCTTTTCAGTGGTCTGTGGGGACAGGACAAGGGGCAATGGCTGCAAGTTGGAGCATAGGAAGTTCCGCACAAATATGGTGGTGAACTTTCACACAGTGAGGGTGACAGAGCCCTGGGACAGGCTGCCCAGGGAGGTGGTGGAGTCTCCATCTCTGGAGGTATTCAAGACCTGTCTGAATGCCTATCTGTGCAATATGAGCTAGGGAGCTGCTTTGGCAGAGGGGTTGGACCCGATGATCTCTTGAGGTCCCTTCCAACCCCTGTGATTCTGTTTACTGTATTTCCTTAAAAAGTATCACTCTTGTTTAGTTGTTCACTTAAATCCTTTTGATAGCAATGTAACATGGCTACAAAAATCTGCTGTGACAAAAGATTTAATTCAGCTGAGGAGATAAATCAGATCAATGTGCTTTGACACACTTGAGAATGAAGAAAAATTAAGCCTCTTTCCATTATAAACACTTACCTGATGGGCAGTGCAAAAAGTTGCTTTGGGGTAAGTGATTACAGAAGAAGCACTTGACAATTCTTTAAGCATTCATAATGTTTTGAATTTTGTTGCTAAAACTTAGTTACTCTTCTTTGTCTTCTGACAGACTGTATGAAATGTCAGGTAATAGGATTTCAGAGCACGAGCCATCATGCCACTTTAGTGTTTTAATCAGTGTGAAAGGAATTATTTAATTCACTATCCAATTACATTTCTGAGTATGTTCATTTTAATAGGCTGAGTATTTTCCTAATTTATCTGCTAATCATTAGGAACACATTTGGCCACAGTTCAGAGACTGTTGTGTCCTAAGTTTCCAGCTGGGATTAACCCAGTATTAAGAAATCTGAAGTAATTTGAGCTAATGGAATTAGAGGGTTTTGCACACACTTGGGTGAGATCAAGTAGGGCTGATTGTACGTGTAGGGTTGCATGCATTCCTCTACACCTGCACCCATAAAGGTCAGGTTTTTCACTGGTTGATGCAACTTCCTTAGCAGGGTTTAATTACCTGAAATAAAAGTGCATGCAATGACAGAAGCATCAGTTTATCATGTAATTAAATTGGTCTGGCACTGTTTAAGAGAGATGTTCTTGAGCTCGGTGAATATTTGCATGTATTTCCGTTGTAGGGGTTCTAGTGTAAATGGATTCATGTATCATCCCTGAAACATGGCTTTCTGAAAAATCATCACCTGGCAGAAGTCAGGAAAGGTGAGAAGAACTTCTAGTGCTATCACAAATTTGTTCAGCAGAAATCTGCAAATTTTAGCTATAATTCAAGGATTAGTTTTGTTAGGATCCCTTCCCCACATGGCTTATCTTTCTTATCTATCAGAAAATAATCCTTATTTATTTACGGAAATTTTGGATAATACTTGTTTCTACAGCCTTATCTATGCAACTAAACGTTTATTAGAGTAAGATTGAGCAATGAAATAAAGGGGTCTTTTTTAGATTACTAAAATTTGGTCGTGTTCTAATTTGGACCTGCCATGAAGATAGTACAAAGAAAGAGACTTCTAATAAGTCTCAGAGCATGCTGCAAAATAAGAGCTAGTCTCAAAACTAATCTGTTTCAAAATACGATTAGGTGTTTTCATAAAACCTTGACTCAGTTTCACTACAAATGGCACCGCTTGGACATGATATAATTTTCTGCTTCCTGCTGAGCTATTCTTAGACCTGAAAAGCCAAGCTTCCCAGACCTCCTCAGAAATAGGCTTATTCCCAAAATGAAAAACTGACAAGAAGAGTTATTAATGTTTCCAAAAGCTAACTCCTACTCTGCAAGATAAATAGAAATAGTTCAACCATCTGTAGTAGTGTCTGTAGTGTTAGATAACTTATATAATGTCACAACTCAAGAAGAAAAGATAGGGAAATAATTAAAAGTCATCCTATAGGCAATATAATAGTTTGTGGCAGCTACAGTATTTAGTAAAGTACATATAGACTAAACATAGTTTTGATATCACTCCAGGACACCTACGAGAGAAATTACATAATTTTAACAGAACTCCTTGAACTGTGATGAAATGTCTGTTTTGATCCCCTCTTGGAGAACCATGTCTTCATGTTCCAGGATGATGTACTTGTTGCTCAGCTCTTTTTTTGTTTCCAGTTATGCAGTGAGAGTTGACTGACAAACAGCAAATGTCATATGCCTCCTCCTCACCCTGTAACCAGCAGGTTGAGGTTAAAAGTGGGAGGGAAGAACAGGAGAGGAATAAATGAAAGCACAAGAAATCTGGCAGCATCTGAAATCTTGTATGTACAGTGAAGTGCTGAATGACACATTAAGGCAAACCACCTTAATTATAAATTACGTGTGGTAAATTACAAGATAAAAGTATTTTAGAAATGAAATCCATCCCATATTGGTATGTTGCATTATCCCAAAGTGACCTTGGGCAGCCAAATGTTCTGGCAGTCTGTCATTGGCTCCTTTTGCATTTTTACAGGTTCCTAAGCCAAATTTGCTAAGTTAAACATCTGAGCTGTAAATAAAGATTCCCAAAGCCTACTGTGCTATCCTTGTTCTGAGTCCCTTCACAGTATGGCCCCAATTCAACTAAGTACTTAATATGTACTTAAATCCTACTTAAATCAACGGGATTTAAACATTTGCTTAAATGCTTTGCTAAATCATGGCCTATTAAACTGTCTATGTTGGAGATCAAATTGTAATTAATACTGCTGTGATTTTTTTTTCTGGTGTTATATGTGAGACCCCAAAACACATTTCCCTATAGTCTTGCTGGAATTGAAGCTGGAACTTTTTTGAAGGAGCATGTGTAAGACTTACAGTAAACAAGAAACAGGTTTTAATTATTTGGGGCATCAGCTATCGTAAACTTGTATTCCTGTTAACTGAGCTTATTTGACTTCATTTTAAGAGACTGGTTTTTAAGCACCAGCATTTTGAAAATTAGTGGTAGGAAATTTTCATTTTTCAGTATTGATAGCAACCCTTGGTAAAAATGGGAACATACTGGGTTCTTTTGCAGAATGTAGATACAGGAAAAGATTTGAGGAGGAGGAAGAGATCTTTGGCTGATTTGTTGGCAATCTTTTCTTGGCTGTTTGGTTTTTTTCACAAATCCAACGAGGATTGACAAGGAAAACCACCCTTTGTAGCAGAGGGGCAGCAAGAGAAGTCGTCACCAAAAGGACCATCAAAAATCCCCAAGTAATTTTGATGAGCAGGGAAAAATATATCAAAAATATTGCAACTGTATATACTATAATTTTTTTAAAAAGTCACAGCCTGCTATGCATGGGATGACCAAAGATATTATCCTGGCCTTTTCACTGGTTTTTTGGAACACACTGAAGATGGATGGTGGGAAAGTGAGGACTCTTCCTCACTTCTATAATGCAAGTGTTCTGCCTGTGATGGAAATCAGCCAAAAGACAGCTCATATGCCAAGAAAGCCCATCTTAAGAGATGAGTGGAAAATACCAGATGCTTACATTTGCCTTGGATTTTCTTAAAGCTGCTAATACTGGTTTTCTGCTTAATTAACCAAATAAGGGTTGTACTGTGCTTCTCTTTCATGTACAGCTATTTATTGTATCATCTAAGAGTGATTTAGCCACCTGTAGGGCACTGCTGTCCATGGAAGAGGAAAAGCCGTGAGTTTCATAAACAACATTAAGAGCAGATAATTGCTGTAGAGCGAATCCCATGCTCCTCCCCCACAACAGAGCTACCCTATCAGAATTGCCTCAAGATTGGGACCCCTGCAATAGCTCATTGTCTGGAACTTCAAATAGGTTTCTATCCTAGGAAAAAAGTACTCTCAATGGGTACATTTTCTCAACTAGACAAGATTTATTTCCAGTCAAAGTGTTGTGTCTTCTGTTTGCCACTTGTTCTTAGCTGCTTAAAAGAAAACTTTCCGTCAGGAAAGCTACCTCAGGGGTATGGATGGACAAATAAGTCTATCTCTCTTGGGCATGAAGTGATCTTTCTGTAAGAGATGTTTTTTACAGGCGCTTGCAAGCATTCCTCAGCATTTTTGTGCCTCCTGAAAGATGAAACTCAAACATGCATTGAAGTTGTTTAAACATGATGATGAGGTTTTTAGACATGAAGCCCATATAGAAGGGCAGCTGAAGTAAAGAAAAGGTGAGCCCCTCAACTGAGAAAAGCTGTATGGTATTGATCAACTGTATCAGGAGAGTAAAAAAGCTAACAGGTTATGGAGAGGAGTAAGTGGGATCAACAAAGCCATCAATATTAGATATAATAAAGCAACTTAAAGTATATTTGTTCATTGTGTTACTTCTCCTGCTGCATAATTACAAAGCCTACAACACTTGATTAGTCTACTGGATATGTCTGATATGGCCTTTTCAGACAGATAATCTTAGTGGTCTGGATACATATAATTTCCTGGTAACTTTAATATTGCATTTGTCTGTATACTTTTATAAGATACTTTCATCTGTCTTAATCACTTGTGGAAAAATGCAGTACATGCAGGATATGTGTAATTTAAAACAAATAGATATTTATTATCTATGTTTAATGTTTATATTCAGGATATATTTTAATAATTATTTAATACTAACATTTCTTCCAAATGATGATACGTGATTTTTAATCATGCTTCAGAATGTAGAACATTCAAGGAATTAATCTCTGATTGACAATGTTTATTATGTATAAACTGATATATATTATAAAAGTGTTTCTTACCAGGATTTTTTAATATCTCTAGTGAGCCCTTACAAGACTTCTGTGAATGGCAGAACACAGTAATTTGTTGAGCAGGGAAAGTAACTGTCGTCTCATACTTCACAATTTATTCATCTTTGTGTCCATTGAGGAATCATTCTTTTGTAACTTCCTTTGTTCCTGAGGCTGGATTCTTTTTTTTTAAAAAACACTTAGAATATTGCAGCGTGCTTTGTTTCACCTCAAAGACTGATTTGTGAACTGTACATGAAAGCACTCAGTGTTTTCATGCTGTTTCTTGAAGATTTAAGGTTTTCTCAAATATTTGCTACTACCCACTCTTTTCTCACAACTATGAAGTGTAGATATAAAGAAAGATATTCCCCTCCTGTTTTCACTTGAATTAAATTAGAAGGAAAACATGGAAAAGAAATTAAATTTACATTTTATTACTTTTTCAAATTATCATTATTTTCTTTGATTTTAAATAAAATATTAATGAAGTATTAATTTTTTTTTGTGAAAAATTCCATTAATGGAATAATTTCCAAGGCAAATAGAAGCAAAGTGAATAAATGTCCTTTCTGCTTCAGTAATGAAATATTTCCAAGTTAAATAGTTTTGCCATGTTTTTCATTTATCTTATGTATTTATGCACAGGTCTAGGTGATCAACCTAAGCAAGGTAAGTTCTGGACAGTGTTTTCATGTGTCTTAACTCTCTCAATTCTCACACTTTTAGAGGTAAATTGCAAGCAGGCTACAAGAGCATCACCTTCAGATTCTGCTATAAGAAATGGGGAATAAGTTTTACACATGGTTAACTTCAGTGACATAATGATTTAAAGATATATATATATTTTTAAAAGTAATGAGAAATGTGCCCAAATGCAAATTGTCATGAAAAAGTTTGAAGTTTCAAAATTTTAATGCACTCTTATGGTTGTTTTTCAGTTAGAAAATTAAACTCCAGAAATATCCCCCTAGCTAAATGAGGTTTCTGCAGTGTTGAAATTAATCAATCAACTCTTCAATAAGAGCCAAGCCTCAAATCCACAAGCATGAAACAACAGCTAGTAATGGCTATATGAATTGATTTCAGAAGGTTAAACATGCACATTCCGGGCTTGGAGAACAAAGTCTTTATGGCCTTATCCAAACGGATATGTGAGTGACTCACAGTACTTTGCATACACTGTAATCATGAAAATTAAGGGACTGGGTTTAGATGAGGCCATGAAGTTTGATTCATGTTGGAAAGCTGGATCTGGGGCGGGGCGGGGGTGGGCCGGTGTCTGATGAATGAGATCTGTGTACATCCAATACTGATTCGTTTGGTTTTGTTCTCTTCTGGGCTATGAAGAGGGGCATATCAAATGAACTTGAATATGTGTGAGAATACTGGATGTCAGCAAAACCTGGTAAGAGCTAAATTTCAAACAAGAGAGAGATAGAGATGCATTTGGGAAAAGTGTTCTGTAGATTTTCTCTCTGGGGCTTTCCAAACTAAGGTTGTCATTAGACACAGGCTAAAAAAGGGATCCTGGGCTGTGTTAACATTTGCTATCTGTTTGTTGTGGTTTTGCCCTAGCTGGTAACTAAGCACTCTGCAGCTGCTTGCTCACACCTCCTCACTAAAGGGGATGGGAATGAGATGGAAAAAACAAAAAAAAAACCCAAACCCCAAAAAACCAAACTCATGGGTTGAGATAAAAACAGTTTAATAGGATAACAAAGAGAATAATAACAGTAGTAGTATCAGTAATACTACAAATAATAAACCTTAACCCCCCTCCAAAAACCCCAAAACCAACACAACAAAAAAGCCCACGAAAAAACCAAACCATATGCAAATGTGATTGTTTACCACATGTGGAAGGAAAAAAAACCCATGGCCCAGCCTGTTTCTGAGCAGCTAGCTTTCCCCATTAGTAATAGCAGGATACTGGTACAGACAAGATTCCCAGGGTAAAATCAATGTTATGTCCTTCAGACCTCAGGAAATGACAATTAGGGTAAGGCCATGTAGATCTCCCTGGGCTAAAGTTTTTGTGTTACCCACACTAAAACTCTTTCAGGTAAGGTGAGGTAGAATTCAGATTGCAGCTGTTCACAGCAAAACAGAGTTAGTAGGAGACTTTGGCTTAGATTTCTGTTAAGATTGTTGATCTTCCTTGTCAGGACAAGGTGTCCAGGGGTAGGTGACTGGCCAAGCTTTTCATACTCAGGCTTATGTTTGGATTTATGCATATGTTCCTTGGCTGAATTAGAGCTTAGGACCCACAGCTAGGGTTGAACTAGGGTGTGGGATGGCCAAATATCAATAAATACAAAATGAAAATGAATAGGTGGTAAAGTGAACAGGCACTGTGAACAGTAATGAAAACAGCTGAGTGACAGCCAAATACAGGCAGGATGAAAGGTTTGACAATCAGCATAATCAGCACAAAAAGCCTAATTGCAGAAGACAAATATAGTTGCTTCAGATGATCTTCCAAAAAACATCTATTTCTAAAAAGCAGAAGGAAAAAATAATCTGATGCTGATAATTTGCATCGTGTGCAGCATATACTGAAAAACTAAATTAGAAGAATAAAAGGAAAAACCAGGAGGGAAAATAAAATTTCGAATAAAAGGTGGAATTGTTTAACATTTTTTCCCCATCCTTTTAATGAGGTTTTTACATATCTCACGAGGATTAGCTGTTTTGAATGGAGCAGCTTTTTAGAGTGCCCATGTGCATGTGGAATACCTCGAGGCACACCGCAGGCTGCAGCGGCGCGGTCTCTGCAGCCATCTCATGAGGAGTCCCTGCACGTCTGCTGGGGCCAAGCCAGACAGGGCCGCCCCTCCGTGAGCAGCACATGGCCTTGCTGCTGACCTCTGAACTGGACCCTTCAAATCACCATGAATTTTCACTGGGTCAGAGTGAGCAGAGCCCTGTGAGAGTTGTCAGTGAATAGTGACTGTAGATAGTGGTAGACAATTGCTCCTTTATTTTTAAATCCTGTTGTCTGTCCCTCCCCAAGTCACCACTGACTTACTGTTGAGTTTGGGGCACTGACTGCAGAGAAGCTGCAGGTCCCTTTCATGCTGAAGTTAAATCTCTTGTGTTATGGCACAGCGATCATCAGAGTTGCTGCTGACATCCCTAAGGAGCTTTGGAAGGAATAGCTGTGTTTGACAGCAGTACTGAGAGGCTGAACAGTCCACTTTAGTCAGCTTTAGATGGCTTCTGTTTTCCTTTCTCCCTGATTATACTCTCACTGTTCCCACTCTGACAACTCAACCAGCCAAATTTGACTTGGGGACAGTATTGCCTGTCTTGTCATAACTGCTTTACTGTCTTCCCCTCTATGTCTGCTTCACAGTTCTTTGCTCTGCGAACCGGTGAAACAAAGGATGCTCAGAAATAGCAGTCATTTTACTGAGGGTTTTGTGGATTCGGTTTATAGGAAGGCAGAGATCAAGAATGTTCTTCAGAAACAGATTTGTCCTGACAGCATCAACTGATGAAGGCACAGTTCACAAATTCTCCTCTAAGGACCTTTAATGTGTTTTGATAATGCTTATCCTTGTGTCCCACAGCCGTACTGCTGCCAGCAGTCAGCCTTTTACCACAGCATGGCTGCTATGTATTCCAGTCTATGCTTCTCTTTCTGCTCCTCGTGCTTCATCAGCAGTTTGGATGAGAAACAATCAGAAGCTGGTAACCCGGCCAGGTAGAAATATGTCAAATAACACTGAATATAATTTTCTTTTAATTCCTTAGGGGAACTTCCTGAAGATGTCTACCAAGCTGGCCTATTACCACCATCCCCTCCCCATGTGAGCTGCCCTTGTTTAACCATCCGCTCGTTGACAGGAGGATCCTAGTCCTCAGGTTTGTTTCACAGTGACTTTGTTTCCTTGATATGGTGGACAGTGTGGAAATGGTTTCTCGGTGTTGGCCAGTGCCTTCCTTCTAAATGTGTATGTGGTTTATTATGGGTAAATTTCTGAACTGGAAACCAAGATTATTTGTGCACCACTGTGGGAGGCCATGGCAAAGAAAGTCTTGTCCAAAGCTTTGTGAAGAGCTGAGTAGTTGAAGAGGCTGTGGCCTCGCCATCCTAAGGTTCCTCTGGCTTTGGTTCACCACTGAAAGCAGCTCTGTCAGCTGTGCTTCAGAAATAGAAAAAGGATGGAAAAAAGATAAATTTTCCTGTTGTTTTATTGGGGGATTGCAGTTTATTGTAGCACACATTTCAATGTTCAGAGACTATTATTCCCAACAGATGATCTTGCAATGAAAAGGATTAAACAGCCAAGCCACCTACATTTGAGTGAAAAAGCAAAGTAAATTGATTAAGCAGTTGTCAACCAGATCTGAGATGTGAAAGCTAAACCAAATTACCAAGAGTGTAATAATTACTGAAAGATGTTTGTTACTAAAAGAAAATCTTCAGACATCATAATGTTTCCCCTGTAACTTCTGTGCCTAGGAAACTCCCAAGATTTTGTCCTAACGTGATAATTCATCTTCATATGTCGCTCATATTATTTGCTGAAATATGGATGTTTCATGAATGGTTCATGAACTATCAGTGAAATCCATTGCTAACTGATCTTCCAGATTTTCTGAGATCTGAACTTTGTGGCACTTTTGGAGATGACAATGTGCTGTTTATCACATCAGTCTCGCAGAGGAATTCCTTTCAGATTGGTTTGGATATGGTATGAGCCCAACATTCTGAGTAACTGGGCATCTAACATCAGGTCTGATGTGACCTGTTCCTCATCAATTCTTCCCATGGTTGTCTGGTAGCTGATGCATTGCCACATTTCCCATTTCTATAAAACTGTGTCTTGCAGGCACTTCACTCATCAGGAGACAAACTTTTTAGACATCTGTTACAGGATTTCCTGCTAGGTGCTGCACTGGCCAGAGGGAGAGTATTACCATCAGGAACGGGTGCATGAGGATTTTGACCTTCTAAAAGGTTAGTGATCCCATGACTTGAACCTTTTCCTTTCAGGTATTCTTAGTTCTGAATTGATCTGTAGCAAATCACATTAATGTTACATGTTCCAGGAAATTAGTGTGTGTCATCTCAAATGACAGAATCTTGTTTAACTACTTCCATCTCAGATTCCAGTTGTTTTGTCTCTGTGTATGTCTGTGGGTTTATTCTACTGGGGTTTTTTCCTCAGAGAAGTGCAGGTTTCTAATCTCATAGATTTGGTTTCTTCATATTAGGTCATGTTACAAATTCCAGATCAGATTATAACAAAATCAGATTAGTTACTTGTTCTTAAACAGATCAGCTTTAATGTCTGGGCCTGTATATTTTACAGAATTTGTCTACTTTGAGTGTGCAGGAAGAGCAGAACACTCAATACTCTGGATGCATCACCCCCTTAATTTTATTTCAAGGAGACTTGCTCTGTTAAGTAAACAGTGGATTAAACAGTCTGAGAAAGCAGTTTTCAGAAGAATACTTCGGCAGTTGAAATGTCACTCCTTGTCCCACTGTAATTTTCACAGAATGACTAGGTTGGAAAATACCTTTAAGATCAAGTCTAACCCTACCTATCTGCTACTAAACCATATCCCTTAGCACCTCATCTGCCCGTCATCTTAAATACATCTATAGATGGTGACTCAACCACCTTCCTGGGCAGCCTGTTCCAGTGCTCTAACACTTACCTTCTTCAAAAACTCCCATGAATACAACATATCACATGGTCTGCACTCCAAATTTGGTTTATGATTTGGCACTTACAATATATTGAATTTATTTTTTATCATTATAAGAAAGAAGTTAGTTCTATGACAGAGAATGGAGTCACATTTCTAGGAAACACATTACTCTTCAGACATCTCTCTTTTGTGCCAAAACCATCTCATTACTTACGAGATCTTCACCTTTCAGCAGAAGATGGTGTTTCTATAAATGTATGAATTTGTCAGAGAGTGTGGGATCAGGCTTTGAAGAAAGCTGTGTTATACTCCCATATTTTCAGCTGCTCCATGATGGGCAGTTATTTGAAGCTGGAGTCATTATCCTATAGAAATGATATTTCCAAGATCTGTACAGCTGGAATCTGCAGTCCCCCCAGAGCATTTCCAAAGCCCTGAGCAAGCTCTGGAAAAGTTACTGTAAACTTTCAGCAGGTTTTGAATTGGAGTCTAAATGTTCTTTCATTTAGGTTTCCTGTTGTTAAATATTAGTAATAATAATGCTAATTTCTCAGATATCAAGTCATCTGCAGATATCAAGCATTTAATGTGGCCTTGAATATTTATGTTATGTTGGAATAGTGCTTAAAAACTTCACTGAAGACTTAAGCAAAAAAGTATAAAGTAAAAAAATCTTATTCTTAATGTTTCTGATGTTAAAGGAAAAAACAACCGTAGATGAAAAAGTGATGCAGTTCATACACATCAGAGAGGAAGAAAGAAGGATAACAAGAGTATCTTGCATGTTACATAGATTATCTTTTTGTTCCTAATAAATCTATCATTATTTCTACTTAATCTAAATAATGGTCTTTGAGTTTTAAACACCAAACTAGGGATTTAATTGTTCCTAGACTTTTGCATCAGTTTCTTGTGACTTTAGTATACTTGGGCTTATCTCAGCTTCTTTTGCAGCCTTATGCTGTGCCACTAGTTATACAGATCTGTATCTGGAGCTGGAAGTGTGTTGTCACAAGCATACTGCAAGTAAGCTAGTGGGGAAAAAATAAGAAGGGGAAATAAGATTTTAAAGTCTTCCAAATTAAGTCGTGATAGTTGAAAAGAAATATTTAGGTCAGAATATGACCTAATAAGCTATCCAATTTTTTTCTTTTTTAGCTCAAAGTATCTTATTTGGAATGTTTTGTTTGCTTTCCCAAGAGCTACTTTTACTTGGGATAAAACACATTTACCAAAGGAACCCGTGGACTCGATAGCAAGCAATATCCAAGGAAGCAATTTGGCCACACGATGGAGCTTTCTGCTCTCTGCGGGGAAAAATGGTCAGAGCTGCCTGCCTGCCAGAATCTTCCAGCTACAGGATGCTAAATCCTGTAAGTTCTCCTAGAAGTACTCTTCTTTATGGTGATTTATGCTTATATGTGTAATGAGAGAGGGCGGCTGTGGATGGCCTCCCACCACCACCCCTGCCAGCTCTGAAACTGCATCTAATGATGAAATTAATTACCAACATTTTTAATTCAGACCAGCAAATTCCAGTTTACTTCCAGCATTGTTGTTGCACTAGCAGCATACTGTTGTGTGTGGAGGAAGAGTAGGGGAGGGAGGGCTATTCATTGTCCCCAGTTGCATAAAATTGATCATACATATACTGGTTTTATTTGTGAAATAAAGTTATACTATTCTCACCCTGTTTCCTCACTGGACTTGTGTATACAAGAAGCTCATTAGAGGCTGTCCTCTCCTCCAAGATCATCTTATGTAGTACTTGACTTGGATCACATTGAAGTGAAAGGCTAGGATGCAGCAGATGCAGGAACGTTATTTGATATATTGCTAATACATCATCATTAACAAAAAGTCCCTCCAGAGTGGATATGAAGACAAAGAGCGTTGACATTTGTACAGACATAAGGGAACATCTGTGTGTGTGATGGCAGAAGGTTCTTTGTGTGGTAATAGAAATGAAACCTCAAAAAAAAATCCTTTTGCTGACAAAAGTAAGACCTTTTAGAAGAACATTTTTCTTCTTTTTTTCTTTCATTCATTCTCCTCTGCCAAATTTACTTTTTGTCATCTTACCTATTGGTGGATTTGACAGCCCTTTAAAAATGAGACCTCATCTTGAAAGAACTCATTAGATCATATTATCTTAGACCAATACTTCCAGTGGTTCTGTTCTCTCTCTCACTCTTCCATGCTTTAAATTAGAACACTAAGTTAAAGATCTGTCTGTAAGTACAAACTGTACAGGCTGAATAAAAAAACCTTCCTAACTTGGAACTGGTTCAACTTAATTCTTTAGGCATTTAAACCTGTTAGCCAATTAAACAAATCAGTATTAGTTACAGCTAAGATGATTTACAAGTATAGAAAGAGATAGTTCTCATTTAATTACACCTGAAAAAATTGACTTCTATTCATATAATTTCTGCATTTAGATTTCACCTTGGAAATGCTTTTAAATTATGAAAAGAACCACATGTCTTAATGTTGAGAAGAACATAGACTTTTTTAAAAAGCGTGACAAGTTTTGTGACTAGAAGAGAATTTCATTATCATATTGTAAGCAGGGAAAGATGAAGGGGAACAAAACATGAAGCTGATCAGTCCAATTTTGTCTTGCAACCTCAAAAAAGCCAAATAGCTTGTGATCCAAAATGCTATTATCAAGGCTTAAACTGTTTTGCATAAGCCTTAGAGGCCATCCCTACACATCTTCATAGCACATTCCAAATTGTAGATGAGTTAATTTAGGTAAGCACATGCTGTCTGTTACAGGGCTTTCTCAGACTATTCCACCTACGAAGCATATACAAATACCATGAGACCAGTGAACACAATAGACAAACTTACAAAAGCTAGCATGTGTTTAATATGTGCTGGAAGGAGACAGTCTTTACCACAGTATCTGAGAGAGTCTCTACACTGCTTATACAATTCGATGGGTTTTTTCTAACTTTCGGGATTCAAGCAGTCCGCCTCCATAACTACGATGCTGGTATTTAATTCAGCATCAGAGTAAGGCTTATGTATTTGCATTGTGAGGTCCTTGGAGAAAGGATTATTTGAAATACAGAGATATTGCAGTTTTGTTAGTATTTCCTTAGTGGTGGCAAACTATATTTTGCACTTTTTGCATCACTTCTATAAGCTTTTTTGGACTGATAAAAGTGCACAAAAAAAAAAAAATCCCCCCAAGTCCAAACAAGCCAAAAAAATCCAAGTTCCTTACTCTGCAAAAATGGGTTATGAAAGGAGCTTCCCTTGAAGTTGCGAGCGAGCGGTGCTGCCTTCTGAAAACTAGGCTATGAGCATGTAACGCAAAGGCTGTGGGTCCGACTTCACATCCACTGAAGTCAGTGGCAAATACATTATTCTGATGATTGTAGTGTTCCTTCTATTCAGCTGAATCGCATCAATTTAGGATGCTCAAAAGCTCTACAGCTCTGTCTTTTTCTTTTCAGACTAAAAAGCTATTATGAGGAAATTTGTTATACTGAAAAAGAGAGGGTGCTAATGGATTATTAAATGTCTGGGCTAACCTTACTAGAGATGTTTTCATTGGGATAACTCAATTTAATACAGTATAATAGCATTTTCTAGTATATGTTAAAGTCCAAATGGTGATGTGTGAAAGTAAAGAATGAAAGTTCCTTTGAGAAATCTGCTTGAAAGCTGGTAATTTTAAATTGCTGTAACCTTATAACTCCTTATTCTTGTGATGAGAATAATGATATAATTTAGAAGCGGGTGGCTTAGTGATATGTGTTTCATTTAGATTCTTCCTAATAGGTGACATTTATTGAAAGCTTACTCTTGAACTGCGTTCCATGCTTTGTGCTATCTATCTGCCTTGGAGCTGCTGGACACTGTAATTACATTTTGCTTCATTTCCTGTATGTGAAATTTATGTGAAAATCCTTTCATGGTAGGAAAGTACAAAGTCCAGATAATGAGAACATGACAACGTATAAGATTTAAGATGGTTGCTTAGATTGCAGCTGGATCTGCCGATGACTCAGGCACTTTCAAGGTCATCTAATATGTAGTGAGCTCAAACAGCACAGCACTTTTGAGACTCTATAAAATAAAAAGATTTTGCTGCTACTAATAAACATCAATCTTAACATTGTTCTTCCTAGAAATTGAGGTGTGTCTCCTGGGTAGAGTAAGAAGAAATGCTGGATCTTACTGTGCTGAGTTACTGTGGCATTTAGCCACTAGCATTTTGTCTTTGAGTAAAGAATATTAAGAATAGTTTTGTACCAGGGCACAATGTTTTGAAGTCTCTAAAGCTTTGCCATTTTGTTTTAATATGCTGTCAAGTTTTCCCCTCGGCAGTTTCTTGATGGGCCTAGATGTATTTTTTTAACTAATGGGTTTCTTCATTCTAATCTTTTTTTTTTTCCCCCTTTAGAAAACTCCTGTAGGTAAATTATTATGCAACCAGTTTCTCTCATCACCAGCCTGGTCTAGATTTGTTTTCCAGGCTAATGATACTGTATGTCTTCATTACGCACTGTTGACTCTGAGGGTTTGTGGACTTTGTCTAGGTAGAATTTCTGAATCCTGTTCTAACACTGTAAACCCTGTATATGCTTGGCTGCCTTTAAGAAACCAAAAGGTGCCACAAGACAACTGCCAATGAGCAAATAGGCCACTGAAAGCAATATTTGATTTGCTTTGCTTCCTTGGTCTAAAGAGAAGTTTGCTCCGAAGTCCCTGCAGGAAAGTTACAGAGAGCAGCTTTCCCTAGAGAATGGAGTGGTGGGTTTTGGTGAAGCCTTTAAATTCTGATCTTGGAAGGACTACAAGAAATTGGGATAGAGTAAGGAAAGGAGAAGGTGAATTGAACAGAAGCAGCGGTACATTTCCAAGGAAGAGATAAGGTGAACAACCAGAGCTTGAAGTTGTCTCCTGTAAGAGATATGGGTTGTGAATGAACTAGTGCAGGGGGATCCTGTGGCCCTTAAAAACTCTCAGGCAGTTGTTAGAATGGACTTAAGTCATAAATACCATCTATCATTGAATGGAATGAGTCTATCTGACTACCTGCTTCATTCCCACCGCCTTTCTTGTGCTTGCAGTTAGGATTATGCTGCTGAATGATAGCTGAATCAAAGAAATCTGCTGAAAATTAATCTGGGGGGTGAGGAGAGGCAGGGGATTGTCAGAAGCATTACAGGGAGGTGCTGTGAATTCAGGTGACCATGTAAGCACAGCCTGAAACAACTGGGCTTTCCTGAGTTCTGTGCAGTGATGTGACAGCTTGGAAAGCAATAGCATCACATTGAGTAGCTGTGTTTGGGGTTCTTCCTTGTACAAAAGATGATTTGGTTTTGCTAATGAGATAATTGTTATGTAACTAAACAGCCTCCTAGGTGATGCAGTAATAGAATTGTTATTCCTTATGCAATAAATGAAGCTGATCCAGACTTCCATTTCTTGTGAAAGCATTAAATATTTAATGCAGGTGAACTAATCTCACTATTTCAATGCAAAAGGCTCTCTAAAATTGGGGTGCAATTTTAGGCTGTAAAATTGAGTGGGCGCTGCAAAAAGTAAAGAAACTAGAACATAGACTTTTATGGGTGTTTGCTCCAGCCACAGCCCACCTCTGCCAGGTTTTTGACTAGCAAGACTGTCCCAAATATCCTCACCCTAGAAATTCTCAGTCAGGACTGATTTTTGTATTTAATACACTTTAGATTAGGTGACAGCATCACTTAATGAGAAAATAATTCTGAAACTATTTAGAGCGCTGTACACTACAAGAACTGAAAGACATCATAAAAGCAAGATCTGAACTCTCCAAATCTGAATCATCTGACTACCTTCCCCATCTCTATCCAGCTACTACTCCCTGCTGACTCTATCTCTGCAGCCCTTTAATCCATCATTCTCAATACCAGTGACAGAAGGCTGGGGAGGTTAATCTCCATAGCATCCCCTTTGCTCACCTTTTCTCACAATCTTTCTGATGATTCATCTGAGAAGGCAAAATCTAGCTTTTCCAGGAATCTGAGCTGTGATAGCAGGGTTACAATTGTGACCTGGAAAAAACAAATAAAAATAAATCTTTATTTTAAAACTTACTTGAAGAGAAACCCTTGTATTTTGTTGTTCTTTTATTTCAGTTAATTTTCCTGTCTCCTCTTAGCTCACCCTTAACTCTTTCCTTGGGAGAGCTAAAAGTGGAGTTAGATTTTCATATGATTAACCTATAACATGTGAATGGAGCGTTCTTCCCTAAAACAACATTTTGAAAAATTCTCTGGAAGTTTTAAAATGAAGCCTTGATGCTTTGTATTTATTCATTCTTATCAAAGAATAATTGGAAATTGTAATAATTGGAAAGCAACTGTGTTAGCCTCTCTGTTTCAGTACTGAATTTGATTCCATTATACCTTGCTGTAGAAAGCTCTACTGCATTCATCTTCCAACACAGGATTTCAGATTTGTTGCTCTTAAATATAAACCATGGACCTCATTACTCATTTTGTTGTGTGGGATGCAGATGGTGAATTTCAAGCTATATTTCACTGCACTTTTTAGTGCAGCTTTAATATTCACTACTGTTGTTCACTGTTGGACATAGTGGCTTTTGGCTGTTTAGAAATACAGTATCAAGGAATTAATGTTCATGTAGACAGCGCTGCAGGCTCAAATAGTGTTATTCCATGAGTGATCAACTACACTCATTAGTGTGCAAACTGTGACCAAGTATTACAAATGTTTTCCCCTTAAATGAGCCATTTGGCCATTAAATCACAACACATTTTGCAAAGTGAAGTTGACAAGAAAAGTGATGAGTATCCACACTTTTTTCCTCTTACTCTTTACTTCTAACCAGTTGATATATCCTAAGCATTCCTCTAGCAGGGGAAAATTATGATTTTTCTGAATCCCTTTAGTTTGAGAGACAGAAGTTCAGTTCTTGTACTTTTATTTTTGATATTCCTTTAAAGGAAGATGGTTGTCATAACTCTGTGTGTGGTGCTTTTGTGGTTCCATGGTAGGCATGTGGGACAAAACATTGCAGGGACTTAGGCAAGTCATAAACCTTGTAGCATCTCAATCCTCCCCGTAGATGGTAAAAGATCTGGGGAAGAACAAGGAGTCCCTAAAGAACCTGACCTGAGCTGCAAAATAGATCTCAAAGATATCAGGAAGAAGCTTAGGGGCTTTTGACTATTGCTGCTCAGAAGCTCTTGCCTCGGCTGAAACATTTCTGACTGCTCTGTTTCAGATCTTCCCAGCTGAAAAACTTCATCCTGTGTGTTTCAAAGCGATGCTAAACTCTGGCTGAAGGTATAGTTTTGATGAATACCAGAAATAGTGCAAAATAACATTCTGATGTTTGGAGGACAACGAAAACCAACTTGAATTGAGTCAGACCTGAACTTCCTGCATTTAAAATATTGACAGTTCTTTTCTTCCTCACCCTGGGCTAAAATGACATAATCTTTTGGAATAATGTGTTTGCTAAAGACCCTTAAAAGTAGCTATATACATTCAAGGGTTTAATCTCAGTCAAAAATGTAAAAAGCCAACCGCAAATCTTGACTGTTGCTACCTTCTGTCATTATCAATTCATTGGACTTTTTCTCTTTTCTTCAAAAATGTGGAATTTCTCTTTTTTTTTTTTTTTTTATTTTGAAATGTTCTATATTTATCCCTTTCATTTTCACTGACTCCTAGGCCTGGCTTGTAATGGCTCACGTAAGTCTGGAAAATAATCTGTTTACAATGCTTTCAAAAAGGTCTCTGGTGAAATGAATATGCCTGTAGAATGCACATCATGCTGCTGGATAGACAGTTCTGCACAAAGTACAGATTCCCTTGTAGCAGAAGGAGCCACAGCTTCTGACACTTGAAAAATAACATTTCTCACAGCACCTATTACTTTCTTGTTGCCCAAAAGTAACCAGCTGCAAGTCGCAGGGGCTGCGGGTCACACAAACCAGGGCAGTGCTGTAAGCTATGTGCATCATTTGAACTGGCTGTGGAAGCTGACGGCACCTGTTCTGCCCCACCGTGGGTGCTTGGCTCTGCTTGTGGCTCTTCTGTTTGTCCTCAGTCCCCCTCTGCAGCCCTTGTCTGTCCTTAGCCACTGTCTTAGCATTAGACACTAAAAGCTCTTGAATATTTTCTGAATTCAATGTATTCTGTTGTGAGCTGTACTGTTGTAGAAATGTGTATGTTAATAGTTGTGATATGCTCTAATGGATAAAAATAGTCATTTTATGATGCTGTCAGTTAACTGCACAGGGCAAGCTTTTGAAATGGAGTATCTTTTATGTGGGATGTGAATTCACAAAGAAAATTGAACTGTGATGGGAGTATTCCCCTTGATCCAAGTCTGATAAATGTCAGTAAGAGTTATGAATGTGCTGAAATAGAAGAGTGAAACCTTCTGTATGAAATTAAACTGCCCAAACAATCTTGTGGGGAGGTAGTGATTTAAGAGTTTGGTAGATCAATTTTACTCTCAGTAAGTGAAGCTGATGGCTTTGGCATTGTTACCCTGGAAATCCCATAACCACTCTTATGTCCAGATGCATGTTGATAATATCTCTGGAGACCAAACAGGTGAACTGAGATTGTAATCTTGAAAATGGAGTGTCTGCCTTTGAAGTCCCATTGGGTTGCCTTTTGATCTGAGTTTTTGCAGTTCTAAAACTAAGAGTCCTCAAACTAAGAGGAGTTTCAATTTTTTTACACAAACCTGGATGCTGTACATTGTTACCTGTCACTGGGGTTGAATGTTTTTAGCACTGTTGAAAATTAGTTCACTTAAAGATGCACCAGTCTCCTTTTTCTGTGTTTCCAAATACTTTTTCTCCTACCTGTTTTATGTACTTCAGGGTCTGGAGGGATTAATATTCCCATTTTACACACATGACTGGAAAACCGAGTCCTTTCTGAATTTATACGTGGGAATTGGGATCAGCAGGGTTGTAAAACTCCCAAGCAGGGAGATTTTGAAAAGGTCCCAGAGTTTAACTGCAGTACTGGAAAGATGGGTGAAATTTCAACTGCAACTGCATGGGAACGGATGAGCATGGAGAATATAGCCTGCTCTTTGCCTGACTTTTCAGTAAGAAGAGTTCACCAACCTGGCTTTTTCCTGGATAAGGGTTGCAAAATGCAAAATGATGCTATGGATCAAATGTGAGGCTTCCTATTACACACAGAATGCTGCCACTGTAAAGTTTTGCCGTAAAAGGTTCATGTCCTGGTTTACATCCAGTTAATGGCAACTGAAATCAAATCTATAACCCCTGTAGTATTCGTTCAGAGTAAAACAAACCCCAGTAGGTTTCTGGCTTCAATAGAGCATATTGAAACCGGCAGCTGGGTGTTCTGGCTGCTAAACTGCTTGCTGAGTTGAAAAGCAAAACCAAAACCTTCTTTGTGATGTGATTGAATGCCTGAGGTCTTTAAAGAGGCCGTTGTGGGGGTCATGGATGACAGAGGATGCCACCAACTTCAGGAATAAACATTTAAAGCTTGCTCTCCATTTTCTCTTAAAAAGAGCTCTGCATTCTCCTGTCAGATCGGCTCTGAATTCATGAGACACTTGCTACTCATTGTGTTTTTAATGCTTGGTAGTAACTTCAGATTACGTGTGTGATTCCAGCACTGGCAGTGTCAGAGATATATGTCAGGCTTAAATTCTCTCTTTGCTTTTTAAACTTTAGGCTTTCTTATGACAAAGAGAAACAAAATCTGTCTTCCTGTTGACATGTTAAGATATACTAGCTAATTAAATCTGTGTAAATCATTAATGATAGCATTTTAATGTTTTTGGTAGTGCTACACCACCATCATATTAAAGGATACAAACTGCCTTATGTGTAAAATGTAGTAATCTTTGGGAACTACAAATAATAAGTGTGGTTCCCTCAAATGAAGACAGGGCACCCTAAAGCTCAGCAAAGAGTTGGAAGTCAGAACTGTAATACAGAGGAGAAAGAGCCAAGTCTCTAGAGCTTAGGTTTTCTGAGGGATTCAAGATGTTTCTGTGTCAAAACCTATTTCTGGGTGCGTGGGAATTGTCTTCAGTGAGATGTCTATCCACAGCATGATTTTATTGTTTCTGCACGTAACTGGAATAAGCAGGAAACTAGTGGGCTTTCTTAGACTGGCCTCACTAGAGAGGTGCTTACTCTCACGAGCTAAGGCAGAAGAATCTGGGCTTTGATGCCATCCCATGGAACCAGATGGAAAGGAAAAACTGCAACCAAGGAAATACATTTGAACTGACATATTAATGATTTTAAATTATAATGTACCTTGCGGCAAGTCAAAATAGTGGTGATGTGGGCATGTTTGCAGCACACTTTGAGTATCAAAGCTCTAAAGGGCGTTTCTGGCATTCAGGAGAGTTCCTCTGTTTTTCCAGCTGGAAAGAGATGATAAGCCTTTCAGTGGAGACATGTTCCTGGCCTGATACGTGTTCCTTTTGGCTGTTTGCTTCCACTTGATGAATGGTCTGACACAGAGAGGATAGGAGGATGCTTCTTCTGTCCTGTGATCTAGAAGCCAAACAGGAAAGCCATTCCAAGGCTGATGGATTTAAGTTTGGTACAGATAATTTGGTACATCAAAGCTCTAACCAGCTCTGGTTTACAGATTTCACTATGAAAAATATTAACATGCAGCACAGAAAAAGTGTTATGTTCCTTTCTTCTTGAGAATCTGGAAATTGGAACCCAAAATCTCACTTGTCTCTATTATGGCTAAAGGAGCTGTGTATGAGAGATGCTTGGGATGGAGTTGGAACCAGCAAATTTAAATCAGGGTAAAACCCAAGTAGAACACGGCTAAGTGGGGTTTCCATCAATGTCTTTTACTAGGTTTAAAAATCACACCTATGTGGAAAAAGAGAGAGTGAAAGGGGTGGTGCAGAATAAAGCTGCCTGGTTTTACCACACTCTGCGTGGGGGCATTGGTGTTCTTGTGCTAATAGAGTTCCCAGATTTCTGGGGAAGCTTCAAACAGGATACTCCTGGAGCTCTACTTTTGCTTTACTGTTGACTATGTTTTGGAAATGCAGAGTTGTCTTTATTTGAACTGAACCTTCCTTGTCATCTAAAAAGTGTGGAGTGAATTGCACCAAAATGAGACACCCTTTCAAAAGTGTAAAACCACGTGAGTAATTCTCAGACTATAAATAATGATGTTTGTGAATTATTAGCTCTTTATTTACTTAACTAAATAAGTATGGTACAATAGACAGAGCCATGAAAATGGAAAAGTAAAATTTCTCAGCAAATGACGATACTTTAACTCAGGGTAGACAAAAAAAGCAGCCTGTGCTATTATCTACAGGAAATTTAGCAGAGGGAACTTGATGTTCTTTCTTTACAGAGGCTGCAAATAAAGGTTTAACTACAACCAACCATTGATTTATGTAACTGAAACCCTTGCCGCACTGTGCACAGAGCCATTAAGGAGAGAAAATACCAAGTTAGGAACAAGTGAAAACTCTGTAAACTCTTCCTTTCTCTCCCATGTTCTGAGCATTAAACTGCAGAAATAGAAACTATTCATATCAAGTTTTCTTGGTCTGTTTTGCTCTGGTTTAATAATATGACCCAGAATATTTGCAATTTTTACAATGGAGAAAGGCACTAGAAATTCACTTGATCATGTGTCAAGTTCTTCAGCTGCCCTGCTGGTCCCAGCAAACCTTAGAGCAGTTGATGCTGTCCCAACAACCCAATACCAGTATCAAAGAGATGCTGATGGAGAGGTGATGTTGGAGCCGACTATAAGAACAGTGTCAGGGGACTCTCCACCATGAAGATACAACTGCTGGCAAGAAGAGCATGTCAGATGCCTAGTAGTTATTCTTGGGTGAAATCAGATGGATTACTTTTGAGTAGATGTACACCAAGTCAAAGCTATTGCTACTGTATTTTATTTGGGACAATTGAAACAGATGTTTTGCTAACAGTTTTATCAAGCACGTGAATACTTTGCATGAACTGGGAGATTCATGTCCATATGATGTAGTCAATGATGTAATGATATGCAAGCATCATACAATAGACACTGATTGCATCATTCCCATAAAATGCAGAAATGCTACCCTTATTTAAGAATGGAAAAGCAAGGCATAAAAGTGCCAGAATTTGCCCCAGAACATCCAGAAAGTGAGTGAAAGAGAATAGTTATTTAATATAGGGTCCTCAAGCTCGCAGCACCAGTCCATTTGTTGTTTTTAAAATGATTCTCCATGCTAAATATACTTTTAAATCTATTAAGCAATTTTTGTAATAAAATTACTTTAGTAGAGCTGAAGAAATGGGAAATGAGCGTCAGATGGTAATGTTTTCCAGTGGTTTAGCTCTAGGAATAACCATTAATTGTTATTGATAATCTAGTCAATGCTTACCGTAAATGGTAAAGAAGATGCAGTAATTGATGGAATTGAACATAATTAAGATATTACAACTATCAATAAAAAGCAAATTGCCTGGTAATCTGTACTTGTCTGAACAGCAGGTATTTTGATTACCTCTGATTACGTTTAGGCGTGAGGGATGGCGACTGTTCAGAGAGGTTGGGGCCCAGGAAAGCAGCAGCTGCCCATTCTGTCTCAGGTCTGTCTTCCGGGAGAGGATCCTGTGGCAAGTCCAGTGGGAGAATGAGGTCACATTTTTCATTGTTAGTAAAGGCCAAAATCCAAACTGTCTCGCTTTACCTGAGCGGGAATGTTCTCTCAAGCTAGTGAAGCAAAGATGTCACCAGCATGCCCAGCACATTCATTGGAACTGAAACCTGGAGCAGGCCAGCGTGGCGTGGTGGGAGCACCTTGCCCAGGACAAGGGAAACTAGGCTTTGAGGTGAGGCCCGCAGCTGGCTCGTCCTGACTCTGCTCCCTACCTGGCTTCTGGGTATCTCACTTAGAAGCATTCTGGCAGTGGCTGCAGTGCACTGCCGCTTTAAGGCACGCAGGACTGCCAGGCAGCAGGTCCTCTCCTCGGCTGGAGCACCAGGCAGCAATCCTTTGCTCCGCAGGGCTCACAGTCGCTCGCTGCTCTCTACTTAATAACATTTGGCTGCTTATGAGACATCCGACCGGCGAGCTCTAAAGGCTTCATTCGAGTGTGGCAGAGTGTCACCTGGAGCGGGCAGCAGCTGCCACCATGGCAGCAGCGACAGGCTCTGCCATGACAAAACCTGCCAAGTCCTGCAAGAAGCATCGAACGGTGAAGCGGCATGCCGGCATCTACACCTACCAGGAGCCACCCCACAGGTAGGAGACCTTCCTCTCCTGAAGTGCATGTCTGCCCCATCTAGCACGCAAGTGGGATCTTACTGGTTCACTTTCATTTGGACAGTGCAGCAATGCGAAAAGAGGCATAAGAAAATCATTCTTCTCTCTATATTTAGATGTATTTTAAACCTTTTTTTTTAGTTTTCACAAAAATAATGTTTCATACTGCAGCATACACACCGTAGATAAAACAGCATAAGTCCAGTGAGTTCAGGGTATAGCCAGGTAAGAAATCTCTCTCTACTTTCCCTGTGTAATGCATTTACCTTGAATGTCACCTGTGGGTGAGGGGACAAGACTATGGATCAGTGGTCTCACCAAGTATGTCCTCTGCATGTTCTTACAAGCAGTGGTTCAGGTTATGCTGTATTTCTAAGTGACTAAAAGGTGTTGCTTTTCCAGCAAAACTGCAGGGACTGTTCCCAACAAGGATGCAGAGATGTAACTAGAAAAGCCCCTAGCTGGTGGTTGCTGCAGCACTTCAGATCTCATCATTTCGTCTTGGGACAAACAGCTGTGACAGGTGTTTTTGACCTCTGCCAGAATGAATATTGGTGCTGTTTCATGTACCTGTTTCAAACCGAGAACTGAGCAAGCTGAGCTTAGCAGATACGTCATGACAGCATCAGAAAAGATGATTTGATAATCACCCATAGAAATCTACATCAAAGTATGTGAATCTTTTCACAGGAATAGGAAATTCCTGGTGTACAGGGTCCTACGCTCCCATCCCACTCCGTGGGGAGCAGGAATGAAGGGTGGCCACATTCTGGGCCTCAGTTTCCCCCATTGTAACAAGGAAATATTTTATCATTATTATAATGAAAACAAAAGGCCAACACCATGTGGTGGATAAATGAATGTTAAGTGCTCTTGCTGGAAATGTTTAGACAGCACTTTGTTCCAGAAAAGTATACAGTGTCTTGCTAGCATGATGTACAAGCTGTATGGCTGGAAATGCTCAGAGATGAAAGACTGGGATTTGTGGTGGAGGGTGGGAGTAATTTATGACTGAGCAGCAAGTGGTGGGGAGGAAAAGAGGTGCATGCTAGAGAAGAGGAAATCATCCGAATTATTAATCGACTTTAAAACAGTACGGTTGTGTTGTTATATTGCTCTAATAGGTTGGATCCTATTAGATTAATATAACAGTTTGCTGGGGCTCTGAATGGGAATAATTTGCCTTGCTTTTTCTCTCGTGGGGTGTGTCCTGGGCTGCCAGCAACTCGGACGATGATATTGCTGAAGAAAAGGCTGAAAGTCATGACCCAGAGCAGATCTTTCAGAACATCCAGTACCAGAAGGAGATTATGTCCAATATCCGCTGCCGGCCGTGGCCGATGAGACAGAAGCTGAGGGCTCTCAGGTAAAGCTGTTTGCATGAAAGCTTTCAGGCTTACAGACTGTTACAGCACTTCCAGCCTCAGAAGTTTTTCCATGTAAGCTGGAAGGGATTGCCCACAGAAATCAGTAAGAGCTGCTGGGACAGCATGGAATAAGGATGCTCTGACAAGGTCTGAGAGCTGGCTGAAGGCAGCAGACTTAGAGTAGAAAGTCTGCATGTTAACTTGCCTTTTGTGCATGCCTGAGGCTCCCTTTAGACAGTCACTGCACAGAAGACAGAGCAAGAAACCACGCTTTGGCAGTTAACAATTAAAACAGTGTGCCAGCTGTTCAGTGGTCTAAGGAAAGGCTGTCAGTAATGCTAATTTTTCAGCAAAATGGTTTTGCTCCGTCCCAAACGGAAAACCAGTCTGCCGTTTCCAAGGTAATTGTATGTGGTGGTTGCTTGGAATGAGAACAGAAGCAGGCCATGACCTTCAGACAATATGTTGCAGTAAATACTGAACACTTGTAGGTTTAAAAGGTACATCCAGTATCAATCATTACAAATTTACAGTTAAAAAGTGGGTGACTACCTCTTTGTGCCACCTGTTTAAATTGCCCCAGGTCTTTGACAGTATGATCTGTTTGGGGCTTGCTTTATTCTTCCTTTCCATCTGGCATCTTCCTCTTAAAACTCTTACACAGAGTCTGTGACTTGCTGCCTTTCTGCTCCTGTTGATGAGATTTTGGTGGTCTCCATCCACCTTCTGCTGAGATCAACCAGATGAACATGCACCTCTTTGCACCTTAGAAGAGCTCTACACCGCATTTGCAGAAGAGGTGTTGGTACCCACATGAGATTAACCAGACAGTAACGGGGATATTTGTTTTACTCGTTTGGGTTTCACCACTTTGAGACAGACCCTGAATCAAAAGGACAGAGGGAAAAAAAACCCACAACGCAGAGGAACAGAAAACTCTCACTGCAAAGTTTTGAATGCTGAGTTTTCTCAGACAAAATCTGGGGGTTTTAAAGTGTCAATAAAAACATCAATAGGGAGAAGATAAGGATTTTATGATGAAGCAGTCCACAACTGTATTTCAGGTTATTTGACAAATTTGCTAATTGCTGCTTGTGCGGAATGAGGGGTTCTGAGTAACGGGATCAATGTAGAATGAAATTCCCCCTTCTTGTGCAGACAGGCGAAAGAGATTGTGCTGAAGTACGAAGGCAGACTCACTAGAACGAGAGGTTACCAAGCTGCTGGCGCAGAGGTACGGCTGATCATCTTTGACTTACTGCTTTCTGTACCAATAGTCATTCACAGAAGTGTATGTTTGCTGTGCGGTCCTGATCTCTAACTCAGGAACTCTGGAGAGGAAGCAAAAAGCAGTTAAAAGCTGTTTTGGTTTTTTTTAATTTTATTGTGAATTTAGTAATTACATTTTTGCAGGCTGATGTGTGTTGAGGGGTGGACATCCTTCTATGTGCAGTTTAAGCTTCCTTCTCAAATAATCTCCAACACCGATGCCTGCAAGAGGTCCTGATGGGAATGGGATACCAACAGCATGATACCCCTATTGCCTTGAAGAGCTATTTCACCAGACTCTGAGGCCACAGTTAACAGTTTAGTATGAAAAATGTGTCTAGCTTTTATTTTGGAAGACAATCCTACAATAGCTTACTGTAAATATTGTAAAAAACCCTTAGAAAGGTTTGCTTGCATAATACTGAAAGAATTTGAATTTAATCTTAACAAATTTATTTACACCACTGAAAAATAAGACCCTGGCCCTAATTCCTGAAAATTAATGACATGGAGGAATAGGGAGAGCACAGGGATATAATTCAGCAGTTAATTAGCACTGCTCATTATGTGTAGGAGAAATGTAGTCTTCTCTCCTATCCCAAATTAGGGAATACAGCCTCTACACCAGGGCTAATTTCAACAAATGCAACAGAATGAGCTGCTTGCTTTTATTTTTTTAAATTGGAAGGGCTTAATTTTCAAATAATGTCTCAGAAAACAACGTGGTGACTAAGGAGACAAAAATCGTAGCACAGCAAAACAAGCACTACATCGTCAAAATAAAGAACATAGTCCCTGAACACGTGCACAAAATGCAGCTGTAAGCATATACATTTTTCAGTAAATTTATTAAATTGGCAAAATACACAATGTTCATAATTGGATGATCCATTGATGCCATTTTTTATTGAAAATTCAAGTTAAAATACCTTTCTTTTGACACTGTAATAATTCAGTTAAATTATTTTGTATTTTTGCATTGTATTTTTTACATATGCAATTAATACCAGATGCCCATTCTCTGGATTCTAAGAGCATAAATTTTCTGTTCAGGAAGGCAGTGGGCAGGTAAAAAGTTGATAGCTATCTAACTATAATTTTAATTCATACTACTTCCACATGGATACCTTTGAATACTATATAAATCTGCAGTAGCTGCTCGATGCCCCTCTCCACCCTGTTTTCAAATGAAAATAGCCATCCCAGCAATTCCAATCTAGTTCAGAGCACTGCAGTTTCTTTGTTTTAATTAAAATACTTCCCATTCATGCAATAAAATACCTATGCCACCATAAAAATCAATTAACTTTGGCAAAAGACATTGATGATATATTCAGTAATTAAAATGTTATCTACTCCTCTTTGGTTTTAGGAGATTAGATTATGTGATATAATATTGACACTGCTGCTGCCTAAAATATGGGGGGTTTAATATCTAGCTGTTCTAAAAATACTTTATAATGTATGATAGGCAAATATTATTTTTCTGTTGATACCATAAAGTTATAGCTCTAATTCAACAAATCAAAATGCAGTTGATTTTGTGCATGTGGATTTTTTCGTATTTGCTTTTTTCTCTCAGCTTTGGAGGAAGTTTCTTCGACTTGCATATAATTTTGTGGTCATCTTTATTCCTTGGGAAATGAGAATAAAGAAAATTGAAAGTAAGTATAGAGATTTAATGGAATTGGCTGGTAAAACACTTGCTAAAATGCTGGGTCTAATGGTTTATTTTTCTAATTTACAGAATTAAATAATGTTTTGGAGAAAGTGTTAAATGCAGGCTTTCGGCAGTGATTTTTTTCATTTCAAACCATTTTTTCTTCTTTTCCTGGTGCCTTAGACACTACACAGTTCTCATTTGTGGTCTTAGCAGAAGGTAATGTTTAAAAGCCAAACTTATCCCACTGTGGTTCTGAAAATGTGAAGATCTGATTATAGATTATCACAGTCTGTGGGGCAGCATCCTCAGTCCAACATCCCCAAATCTGCTCAGGGTTACACGTGGTTGTACCCTGCATCACCAGCCCCCTTGTGTCTTTGAAATGAACTAAAGCAGCCCCTAACATTTCATCAGCAGTCAGGTCATACTTCTGTGCTTCACCCACCAAGGAAAATGAAGCATGACATCATCCCACATAGCAGTTTATTGCGTAAATACTGCTGGTAATCATCAGATGTCCCCAACAGAGTTTGTGTCAGAATTACATATTCCTTGATGGCATGTCACAACATTTTCTCTACTTGGCTCTATGCCCTGCCTGAATAAGAAAGGTTTTTCTTTTGTTTTATTATTCAAACATTACTTCATTAATAAATGCTACAAGCTTTTACAGACTGCGTAGCTCAGATAACTCTTTTCTGTGGTTTAAGGTCATTTTGGGTCTGGAGTTGCCTCATACTTCATCTTCTTGAGATGGCTATTTGGAATCAATATTGTGCTTACGATAATGACAGGAGCTTTTGTAGTCTTACCAGAGGTAAGAACATGTTGTTAATATTTTCAGAAAAATGCTTACTGTCACGTTTTCCCTTCTGAATTAAACAAATGCCACTCTTAAAGGCATACGTCAGCCTGCAATGTACAATCTGAAATTAATTATTTAAAATAAATTCCACTATTAAGGGAGGTGTTTTCTGCCAAAGGATGAGAGAAATTTGCTATTAGTGTTAGAGATGATATTTTGTCAACATGGTACTAATGCTTTTACAGAATGTGTTTGTATCTGATTACTAAGACGGGACCAAATCCTAAAAGCTGTAGTTTGTGTTGAGTACACTCAAGTCCTGTTAGTGCTATTTACAGGCAGAAAAATGTAACATCTCTCTCCAGACTACAAATTATTGTCCATTAGAAATCATTTTCTAGAAGTTCTGAACAGCCACAACTTTTAGGTCTTGCATGCGAGCAAGGCTGTTTATTAACTTCGTTAAATTACTCATAAGTATTATTTTGCCTCACCTAATGTGTGCTTTAATAATGTCATCAGAAAACATAGGAATATCTGATGTTTCTTCTCTGTGGCTAAACTAAAAAAAAAAAGTACCTTCAAAACCAACGAAAAAGTAAACTGAAATAAAAAGGCATTCACTTTCATTTTTTGCTTAGGGAAAAGTATGTTTACTGTTGAGATAAGCATTTCAGATGAAGCACTGTCCTATTTACTTCAAAAGTTCTTAAATTAAAACAAATGTAGTTTTTAAAGCTATTTTGTTACTGGCTTTGGATGATCTCTCTTTTAATTTCTCAGCTAATTTCAATTTCAAGATGTACACAGAGCACTAAATTTCCTCATAGGTTGATCACGGATAGCAAAACCCCAACTGGTTCAGTGGAAAATGAATGCAGGATTTCTCTCGGAGTGTCTAGTTTAGGACAAGGATTGACCCACACTCGCTATCCTGACAGTATCATGCCTGCAGGCAGCTCTTAGTGGGTTCTGCTGTGCAGCCCCAGCTCAGGAAGTTTCTGAGACCTTCTCTCTCTCGTTCCCAGCTACTGGCCGGAGCACCGTTTGGCAGCACGGGCAGCAAAACCATTCCCAAGGAGCGTATCGCATCTGCTCAAGACCTGGACACCATCTGGTCCCTGGGGGCAAGACTAAAACCACTCTTTATTGTTTTGCTATTGCTGTTCTGTTGTAACCATACATTATTGCTCTTACTGATGGCCACTGGTCTTTGCAGGGCTACCTCCAGTACTCTGTTTTGTTTTATGGCTACTATGGGCATGACAGGAAGATTGGGAAAGCTGGGTACCGGCTGCCTCTTGCCTACTTCCTCGTTGGAATGGCAGTGTTTGCTTACAGCTTCATCATTCTCTTAAAAAAGTAAGAGTTTCCATTTATTGCTGTTCATAACCTTGTGTGTTCAGGCAATAGTTTTCCAGAATTTCTTCACTTACTCCTATGAATCATTCAAGTCAGAATAGCAGGGAGGCAGACCAAGTTTAATTCTAGCTTATTCTTTATCTTGCTATGATTTATCTTCATGCTCTCTTTAGTTTCTCAGCCTAAGAAAGGAGGGCAGCACGGGGTGATCTGTGTCTGTACAAAGTAAGGTCCAACACCCGTGGAAGTCCCTTCTGCTTTCTTCTTTTATGGTATGAATATTGCTACGCCAGAAATGTGTATTTTAAGTGTAATGCTTTCAGCATTACTATTCCCATTTACTGAAATGCAAGCATCAAACTCCCACCCTAGATGTCACACTGCTTGCATTGTTTCAGCTGGCATGTGGCGTCCCATTTGAATGGGAGCTTAATTTCTTTGTTGGTGAAGAGCCAGAAGTAGGACATGCTTAGCAGAGAGAGCAAGGCTGCTAGCGCTGGTCATAAATCTAGGGATGTGCAATGTTTGGAGCGGGGCAAGGTCACTCTATCCTCTCCTGATTTGCTTTACCTCCCTTTCTGGATGCTGGCACAGTGCAGTCCAGGGACATTTTTAGCACTGCCTGTAGTAACTCTCAGTTTTGAAACCAAACCTTCCCTTTTCCTTTTTTCTACCTGATGGTTTGTGCTGAGGGTCACTGACACATTTCACGCTCATCTAATGCATCTGTCGGTTCTAGCTATGATTAGCTCTTCAGTCTTAGCTCACTAACTTTGCTTAGCTGCTTACAGTTCCCCTTTTAACGCTGTTCTTTTGGATGCCCTTTCTTTCACAAGATATTAACCTTCATTTCAGTCAATGTATTCTGCTATCTTGCTGGAGATGAGTATGTGGGGTTTCCTCTCTTTCCCAAGGTCTGTAAAACGGCACTGAGTTCTTCAATGATAACTTCTATTTTGAGCGTGAAACAATACAAAACAAACAGATCTTGTTCATGATTGCTAGACTTGCCAAACTAGCTTGCAATCACAGTGATAGTATCTTCCAGCTGGATCCTACCCAGAGATCATAAAACTGAAATACATTTAAGTCCACAGCTCTAGTGAGACTTATTTATTTGTCAGCTATAAAGGACTAAATATCAAAACGCCTTTCAACAGTGAGTCACTTCTGCACTATGCTCTGAACCTCACCCTCTTTTATTTTCTTCAGAAAGCTGCCAACAATTACACTAATTGCTGCAAACTTCCAGTAGTTCTAAATAGTAGCTCTCTTAAATCCAAAAAATATGAACCAAAGTGGTGATTTCCTTGTATTCATCTTCATGTATCAACAACAGATTTTTTTTGTAAATTTTTTTTTTTTTACAGAATGGCAAAGAACTCGAGAATGAGTTTAGCAAGTGCCTCTGATGAAAATTACACTTTCTGTTGGAGAGTGTTCTGTGCTTGGGACTATTTAATAGGAAACCCTGAGGCTGCAGAGAGCAAAGCTGCTGCCATAGTTAACAGCATTAGGGTGAGCAATGGACCTTCAAATTATTTGGAGTTGATTTGTCTGTTAAGCTGTAAACTATATAAATCTTGCCTCTCATTCCCTTGCATTTTCTATTGTTTTCTTGGCATTCATTTACAGATCTTTTTGCCTAGGGGAGCGCTGGTATCACATCTTTGTGTGGTGTAGCAGTTCCATCATACTGCTGTTGATGTTATTCTGTCCCAGCAAAGCCATTGTGGTGTTCTTCCGAAGAGGTTTAGTTAATGCCACTGCATGTGCAGCAAGTTAGATAACTAGAAACAAATTTGCTTGTGATGCAGTTTCACTGAGTAAGAGAATCAAATTCATGTTACTGGTGTGAAAACACTGATTTGTTTCATCTCTCCATAAAAAATGGTCAATGGATATCTTAAAGCACTCTCAATAGGAGAAAATTGCTTTAAATACAGGTGTTTTTCCATTGAGAATTGAAGAACAGACATGGTTGTCCTTAAAAGAAATTGATTTCCCAAATTTTGTGTATTCTTACTAACTCATTGAAGAAATTTACTTCAAATGGTATCAAGATAAATTAATAAGCTTTGGATTTTAGTTATTTCAGTGACTGAGGGTAGCTTTTGACAGTTCTGTCAAAAAAAGCGCAAGCCATGCAGGACAGAGAAGTATTTATCTACTTGCACTTCCAGGATGTGAAGTTTGTTGTTACTATTGTTCTGAAAAAGATATGTGCATTATGTTTGCTGAACACTGATAAAATGATAATGCTGTGTTTCTTTCAAGGAAGCTATATTGGAAGAGCAGGAAAAGAAGAAAAGCAAAAACTTGTATGTATATAAGACCAGAGATACTTTTCAAAGTGTTGTTTCAATGCAGATAGCTCTGCTCACTTACACTTCTAAAGATAATTTTAAAAAGACCCTGGTGTCATAAGACAACCTACTGTATTGGCTCTGTCTCTTTGTTTTTCCTTCCCTAGGGCCGTGACTATAAGCTTAAGAATTATTGCAAACATCCTTGTGCTTCTCTCCCTTGCTGGAAGTATTTACATCATATACTTTGTTGTGGATCGATCCCAAAGGTTAGAGCACAACAAAAAGGAATTGACTCTTTGGGAAAAAAATGAGGTAAGCTATCATTATGCCACCTCTGTGCTAGAAGCTGGATTATTGTCCCAGGGCTTTGTGTAGCAATAGTGTGCACTGAGGTGTAAATCATAAGAGATTAGCTGGGGAAAAGGAAGAGGGCAGAGCTGTGCAGATACCGGGATGTGTGTCTGCATCAAGGTGAAATGGGCAGGGGGATGCTGCAGGTCCTCATTTCAGAGAGGATGTAGCTCTAGCTGGCCCTGATTTTGTGAGGACAAAGCATAAATTCTCCCATCACTTACAAATCTACTTTTCTGTCCATGGTAGAGCTGGGAAACTCTGGGCCAGCCAACTAGAAAGAAATCAGCTTTGACAACAGCTATTGATTTCAGTTGGGGGATACTGAATGTTCTGTGAATGTTTCCATTCCAAGGAACGAGTGGATGCTGAGAGTAGGAAGTGAACAGATATGGAGAACTACTCATCCATTTCAGAGGAAAATGCTGGCTTCATGTTTCCCACATTAAGTTTTTATTGTAATTAATAAAGTAGTAAATTGGAAGCTAGAATGTCTGTAATAAAGATTCCTGAGTGCTATTCCAGGTCTGTAATTCTGATCACAACTATTGTTATTACTAATTTCAATAATAACCTGTTAAAGCATCTCTTCCAAGAAAAACAATCACCAAAGCATGTGCATCAGCGTTATTTCCAACAGCTGCCAAGGCACCACAGAAGATCTACAGGCAAAACTACAACAATGATGCTCCTTTCTGTTCTGTAGGTGAGCGTGGTTGTGTCACTAATTACAATGATTGCACCCTCTGCTTTTGAGCTTGTGGCAGCTCTGGAGATGTATCACCCAAGGACCACTCTTCGCTTCCAGCTTGCCAGGTACGGGCATCACACAGTGTAGAAAACATATGCAGGGGGAAAAAAAGGGAGGAAGAGGAGAGTCAAGTTTTGGTCACATGTTTTAGTCCAGCCAAACCAGAGAAAATATGAGTAGTTGCTGGGATAAACAGTGCCCATAACCTGTATCTTATTATTCTTAATTTCAGGGTTCTTGTTCTGTACCTGGGAAACCTCTACAGTTTAATCATTGCTCTCCTGGATAAAGTGGACAGTATGAATATCTCTGTAAGTTTAACTTGATGTTTCCTGATGTGTAAGGCTAGTAGACTTCAGAGAAGGCATTCCACTTATTATGATATATATGAAGTCAGATGAACATCTGTTTTAAACTGATTAAAACACATTAAAGTTTGAGAGGTTTGTAAAGTTAAGCTTAGTTCATAATGTTAATTTATAACTATTTGTAGTTTTTAAGGATAACTGAATCAATTTGATTGCTAAGGTATCACAATAGATATATTTGTGTGTATTGCTTAACTATTTAAAAAAAACAAACAAAACCCCAAACAAAATAAAACCAGACCTATCGCTACCTAAAATCAGCTTTCAGTACTGTCCTTACAAGTTCCACCTGCATCTGTATATTGACAGCTGCTTGTCACCTTGCTGCTTGAAAATACATGAAGATAGTCCTCTGTGTGTGTATGTTGTAGAAGGTAAAGGTATCTGCATGTATGTACAGTTGAAAAAGTAGCTTTCAGGACATTTATTATTTCAGGACTCTAATTTTAACAACAGTGCAAGCAATTCTACCACAATTTTTTCTAAAGACGGCAATTCACCTACAACTATTCCTAATGTACAACTTCAGAGAAATGGAACTGTCATGTGGGAAGAGAATCGTGCTAAAAGTGTGACAGTCTCTAACTCGCTGGTTAATACAACAGCTGACAGCAAGAAGCCACAGGATCAGTGCTGGGAGACATATGTTGGTCAAGTATGTAATTGTTTCATTATGTCATCAACTTATTCCTAACCCACATCTGAGGAAAAATGACAATCAAGCTGTGCTGTGTTCAATTTTAGAGCTTTTCTTTGTATAAATTCCTGAAATTAGCCAAGGACTGCGTAGAGAGATATGGCCGCAGACGCATGCTTTGTTTTTTGTTCACTATCTACAATGTGTTTAGTGTTGTGCAGATGTTCTTTTGCCAGGCTTTTGTCTGTGTCTTCAGCTCTGCACAGGCAGATCTCTACAGATGCAAGATAGAGATCCTATTTTAGTAGGATACATCCTATTAAGTTCATGCAGAAACGTGACTATGGAAATGTGTAAGCAATAACACACACCCTGTGCAGATTCAGACTGCCGCCTGGATAGATGGGGATGCAGACCCAAGCCAAGCAGGAGATTGGGCTCACGGTCACTTGTGCAGTATCTCTGAAGTCTCTATTCATTCCAGCTCTCTAAATCACTACAGAATCGAGTGTTCTTCACTTCTTCAGAGAAAGAGGAAGCAACAATAGGTTTTAAAGTACTGTCAGTCCATAAGATTGGAGCCAGTTGGGTAGTGGTGTTCCTAGTTAGTGTGCATGTTCCTAGTTAGGTTGCAGAAAATCTGTAGAATTAGTAGAAAACTTTTTCTTCCTTACGTGTGAACTAGAGACAAATAATGCTTGTGTGCTTCTGGCTGAGCTGCTTGCTCAAGAGGGAGCAATATGAAAGTTCTTGTTTGATTCTGGGGCAAAAGACCTCTTCTAGGTTTATCAGCCTGACTTTTATTCCTATACCCTTCTCCCTTTCCAGGGGCATCAGGAAATTTTTAGAATGAGTGTTCATTGAGTTTTCCAATTCTTTGGGGTTTTTTCCCAGAATGGGCTAGAGATGTTTGGAATCAAATTTTTTCTATTTGATTGCGTGCTTTTAAAGCTTAATTAAAGATAGGGATAACTTCATTAATTTATAAGCACTAAACACCTCTTCTTATGGCTTGATGATCCTACTGCCACTGGGTTTTGGTTTTGTATGAATAAGCATTTTTCATTGTGAAGCACTTACTAAGTATGTATTACTATAGTCAGTCCAATAAAGGATTTGGTACAATAGAACAACCACCTTATTTCAGCTTATCTAGATAAATTTTCAGAACTGACATTTAAAAAAAAATCTTGAAGCATCATGACCAGAGTTTTATTGCTGCAAGCAATAGAAAGCACACTGGAAGCTTGATTGTATTTGTTCTTTGCTAATAACAAAGACAATTAAGGGAAAAGTTGAACAGAAATAGCTCCAAAGGAAGTAATTTGTACATTCAAATCCTATTTCATTAGTTTACTAAGCTTGATCCCAAATTAAAGTACAAATGGAAGAGAGCAGCGCACAGTCCCATTTGCTTCCAGAATAACTCAGTGTGTGTAAACAATGTGTATTTCAGGAGATGCTAAAGCTTTCAATTATCGACATGATTTTCACAGTTGCGAGCATCCTGCTAATTGATTTTTTCCGTGGACTGTGTGTCCGATATTTAAGTGATTGCTGGTGCTGGGATCTGGAAAGCAAGTTTGTAAGTAGCCTTTATTTTTATTAAATTAAGATGCTGTAGATGGGTAGGTTTCTTCCCCTAACAATGAATGTCCTTAATGCCTTTCAACAGTTAAGTAATTTCTAACTAGAAAATGCCTGTAAAGACACAGCACCCAGGGAATTTAACTGGAGGGCACAGGGTAAATGCTGAGAATGGATGTTTTTCTCAAGGCTACTCCCATGGCCATGGTGCAAAAATCTTTGTCTTTCTCAAAATGAGATTGTGGAGTAGTGCCAGAGTCAAAGATGAGATGGAGGGCATGGAGTTGCTCCCCACATCCTTTTTTCTGTCGCTGTGACATCTATCCATAATGCAGAGTGGTCCAAGAAACAATAAGGAAAACCATATAGCACTTGAAGAAAATTGTGGTTTGTAATGTGTAGTTAGCTCTTGGCATGAAAGGCTGAGGACTGTTCTTTGTCCTTACCTAGCTACATGAAATAAACTAGAGAGGAATTTGTTTGTTTATGCCCTGCTGCAGAGTAGGTTTTACTGTGTTCCTGCTGCCTGCCAAAAGCTGGGATTTGATCTGGGTGTTTCAGGCTATGGGCTGTCTGCAAACTGATGTAGTCAAATACTTCTAATAAATGGTGTGAGAAAAAGATTAAGACATGGTGTTCAACCTACGCTGTGTTTCTTGTAGCCAGAATATGGAGAATTCAAAATTGCAGAGAATGTATTGCATTTGGTCTACAACCAAGGAATGATCTGGTATGTAGTCCATAAGTGACTTCTTTCTTGTCTTTTATTGGCTGATTACGAAGTCAATCTGATAATCCCTAATGAAACCTGTTCCAGTAGGATACTGATAATGCAGTCTCTTATACCTGATTATAACAAGAAATCATTTGTTGATAGGGAGCTATATATCTGGTTTTTTTATATGTTCTTCTGCTATTAAAACTGCTTCTGACGACACTGAGCTTTGACATGGTATTATTTTTCCAGGATGGGAGCTTTCTTTTCACCTTGTTTACCGGCATTCAATGTTCTCAAGTTGATTGGACTCATGTACCTAAGGAGCTGGGCCGTGTTAACGTGTAACGTGCCACATCAGCAGGTTTTCAGAGCATCTCGGTTAGTCAAAATAAGAACAAAAGATAAAGAATAAATCAAATGCAGACAGTGGAAATGTCTTCTGTGCATAGGAAAAAATGACAGGAGATTGTAGCTCTGAAAGTTGACAGTCTAATTTAACAGTAATATTTGCCAGCATGAGTCTATGGGGAAAAAAACAAAACCCAAAACACAGCTACTGAGAAACTGAAGGGTTTGCCAAGCATAGTAGTTAGATATGTACTGAAAAATACATAGGTGAATATTCCTAGACCAATATATATGGCCTAACATCAATGTGTTATTTACATAAGTCTGAGCAAAATAACTTACATGTGTTAACTGCTGCAAGTCCTATTCCTTGGTGTTTGAATGCTCTGAAGTATGTCCTTTTGTCTAATGCATCACACAACAGATTTCCCCATTTTTCTTCTATCGTGATGAATATCTTAATTGTTTAATCAAAATAGAAATTATTCCAAGCATCTTTAATTCATAAGAATCAGTTGTTTCTAATGTGTTTTGAAGATGAATCAACTTCTGCCACTGTTCTTTTCCCCCTCTGACACAACCAGACAGTAAGGTCAGTTGCTATAAACTAGCTGCAGCAGTGCATCTGGAAACAACTGCAAATGAGGTTTTGATCATTAAGACTCTATTTAAACAGGCTCTGTCCAGACTTTCTAATCATAGCAGAGTGATTTTGATCTAGATCTTGAACTTGTTAGATAGATACAGACGCAGACCTTTTATGTTGTTTTTCTCTGAACAGTATAATCTGAAACATGTTTCTTGCAGATCCAATAATTTCTACTTGGCCATGTTGCTGTTCATGTTGTTCCTATGTATGTTACCAACAATTTTTGCTATTGCCCGATACAAGCCATCTTTAAACTGTGGGCCCTTCAGGCAAGTCATAATGGACTAAGGAAAATTGCAAAGGTTTTATTTCACCCTCTCATGATAAATTAATCAGGTTCAATAACACCCAATGTTTCCCTGCTGCCAATGTTTCACAGTTTTTCCTCGTGTTCCCAGTGCAGTGTGGCATTTTGCTTTATATACCTGGTTCAGCTATTTTATGTTTACATAGTGCAGTGTGCCACCAAGCAATCTAGCACACATCACCAACTTGTGTCTCAATTCAAGCACCCTCCAGGCCTGGCCAATGCTCTTCTGCTTTGGAAAAATTGTTAACAAGCAAATAATGAACAAGTTGCTTTCTTTTTTTTTCATTATACTGTTACAAAGTAGATTTTGGATTAAGCTCCTTGTTTATTCAGTGCAACACTACCTAACAAATCAAACCTAATGGAACCTTCTTTTTCTTCACCCCCTGTAGCGGACAAGAAAAAATATATGACATTGTTTCTGAAACAATCAAAAATGATTTTCCCACATGGTTCAACACAGTGATTACTTACATCAGCAGTCCTGTGGTTGTCCTCCCTGCACTACTACTTTTATTGTAAGTATTTTGGTTTTCACAGGCAGCTTAAATTGATTGTATTAATACTGGCCTTATCTCTAGAGGGTAAAATGTTGATATGCAGGAACAAACACTGGTTTATTGTCATTTTATTAGGCATATCTGAAAAAAATACCAAACCAACCACCTTATTGTATAGTTGGTATATGGATCAGATGGGAATGAGAGTATGTTAAAGGCTGTCATCATGCTTTCAAAAGGAATTTCTTTTACTGGAGTACTGTGTTGGAGCACTGTTCTATGTTGTGTCAAGGCTTGCAGTGCTGCTGGTTCCAGGAAGTTTAAGATCCTTCTTCCCTCTATAGAGCTCCTCACAAATTAATTTTCCTTTTCCTCATGGTCATTAGTTCAGTTTATGACTGTGAACAGGGCTCAGTCTGTCATTTAAAGAAGCTACTCGGTCATTCTAACTTCTGACAAGATAAATCAGTTATGAAGGTCTGCTCTTAAGTGTTAATGTAATAAAACTTGCTGCAGATTTTCCAGTGGAAGTCCTTTCTTGCTCTAGTTTCTGAATAATTGCTTGCATCTGGGAATTAATATTTGCTTTCAGCTGTTTGAAATTCACTTTGCTTCTATGAAGTATCATTTGCCTTCCATGTACCTTTGTATCATTTTGCCCCCTGTAAACTACAGAGGAATGTGGAGTTTGTCCCACCAGCGAGCTTTTCAGACAAATCAAAAAGACTGAAGCTGTATTTCCTATCTGTAACTACAACCTCGAAGGTCCCAGCCATGTAAATATGAATATATTGACAAATTTAAGGGGATCTATTTGCTGCTTCAAACCAATGGCTAAGCACGTATGTAAATGTTTGTCTAGCTATGAGACTTGACTTCATCAGAAAGCCAGTGCAACCCATCATGTCAGGCCAGATCTGATCTCGGCTGTGCCAGTGTAAACAAGGTGTTACTCCAGTCAGTCAACAAAATTACACCAGTGTTGAGTGTGCAAGCTCAGCTGTAATTCTGGTGTCTCTGTTCCATAACCTTGGACTTTGGGGAAAAAAGACAATAAAATACTTATCAACATTTTAATTTTGAGCAGGTTGAGAAGTTAAACCAAAAAAACCTCAAAATTAATACAGAGGTTTACATGCACAATGAAAAGACCTGCAAAAAACACAGGTACTATTAGAACTGCTGTTAAATCTGGTTTCAGTGTAGTTTCTTTCACGTATGTTTCCTTGAAAGAAGGCTGTGATCCATTATCATGGTATAAAGGAAATCTTGCAAAGGAGCAACTGAACCTGTACATAATTTTGATGACCTATAAACCTGCAAAGAGAAAACTGGAATGTTTGAAGTGACTCATAATCACCTCTTTCACTTACAGCATGCTGATCTATTACCTACAAAGCATTGCAAGATCCTTAAAATTCACCAACAATCAACTGAGAATGAAGATCCAAACAGTAAGTCCAGTGCAAAGAAAACACTTTTGCATGGAATTTGGTGGGTCTTTGGAAAAATACTAGCCTAATTTAATCTCTCAAGTCACTTTCTGTGTTTCACAATGTAAAACCAATCCTGTATTTTTCGTCTTTACACAGCAGTGGATTTACTCTCTAATCCATAATAATTTATTGCTATTCAATCTTCTGAATGTATTTTAGGAAAGAACAGAAGATAAGAAAAAGATGGTTCAGATGGCAGTTGGTAAGTTGGTGAGCTTTAGAAATGCTGCCATTAATAAAACATTTGGATGAAACCCCATTTTGATTTCTCACAGAAATGGACAAGTACAATTACATTTTAAAAACCTACATCTTTCCTGTAGAGTCCTCCTCTCAGATGGTTTTTGACCCTGACTTCTTGGCAGCACTGACAGAAAAGGGGTGTGTAGTTTACACCTAAATTCTTCTGGGAACTTTGGACTGGGGATTTTTCTGCTTTTACCGCCAAGAGGACAGAACCTGGATGCATCTCTGATGATTAAAATCATGTCAGACCTTGTGCAAAATTGAGGCTAAAAGGCAGAAGAGAAGGAAGGGCATAGCCCCTATTCTTTGACCTGAGACGGCTGGTTTCATAGGCCATGAAAAGATTTTAGACTTAATGTCTACTGTGCCTGAGGGAATTTGAAGCTGTGCCTTCTGCTTCCCAGATTTTAACAATCAGAAATCACAGGAAGGATGCCATCCTTCCAATACCTCCCAGTGTAAGGAACAAGCAAAAATTTACCAAGCCAAGATGACGTGATTCAGTAACCTTGGTGACAGGTTTCAATGCTACTGTGACCCTTTATAGCTCTCCAGTGGACAAATAAATGGGGAAAATAGCTATAGAGTGACCAGGAGTGACCAGTAATGGCAATGAGGTATGTGTCCCAGTTGGATTTTATTTGTTACAGAAACCAAATTCAACTTTTGGCTGTGGCCAGCACAGCCACTGGAGCGTTTGCTGACCTTGACCACTTTTATATTGGAAGTGGTGTACACTGTGTACTAAAACGGGGCTCTTGAAAAAAAACTTGGTTTGTTGCCTGTTTTGGACTCCTACAGTGCAATGTCCAGTGCTTCTGCTGCTGTGTTCCCCAGTACTACATCTGGATGCCAGTCTTATGCCAGTCTCCCCTTATATTGCCATGTCTCCTGGTGTGACAGCTGTTTCTCTTCTCCAAACATGGTGGAGTTCTGTTAGCATTGGATCCCCTGACTGAAGGGTGAATTTGAGCCCCTGCATTTGTACAGCAGCTTCTAAATTTAGAGACCTCTGCAGTTCCTGTAATATTTTCTATTTTCTAGCCAGAATCCAAAATCTGGATGGGAATGACAAGAGACCAGAGCAAGAAAATGATATTATCAGCCAGGAGTCTTCTGTCAGGTCTTCAACCCCCGGAAGAATGGCAGTGTGTTGAACTTTGAATCTCCTGTGAGCAAAGGCACCAGAATACAAACCATTTCCCAGTCTGTGCCCCAAACTGTGCCCTCAACTGATGTTGCAAGACCTGTCAATGCAACTCCCACTTCAACCTCTTTAACGCCAGCTCCCTCAGTATCAAGTGTACAGAAGCCAAGAAATGATCACATCTCAAACAGGTAAGACTGCTTTGGTTTTGAAATGGCCTTTTTTCCATCAGCTTCATGACATACCTGTGTGTGTTTGCAAAATAGCTGCATGTTCAGACTGTCTGGAGCACTAAAACAGCTGAGGAATATTTTAAAAGCAGATTCATTCATGGGTACTATTCAGATTGCTGGTAATGCCACCTCCTTAACTCACCCTTAACTGAGATGGGATTATAAAATTTTTCAAATTAGGGAGTTGGAGTTTACACACACCTTGAGCAAAAGTAAATACTCAGCTTCCCCTGTGACATATACCTGAAACAGTTTGTGAAGTGTACTGTTTCCATGCCTTAGACACACTCAGTAGGAGTGAAGGAAGTCTGGTGCACAATGCCCATGCAAGCCCAGCTGTAGGAGAACCAGTTTGGACATGTTGGTTCAGATGAACAAAGGTAGCTTAAAGCATCAGCTTGTCAAGTGACCAGATAGTGTTTTTAAACAGTGTCCTGAATAATAGTAAGACAGAACGGGAATGTAACCCGAGAGGTCAGTTGTATTGCTGCTTTTTTTCCAGGGAAGAACCAAATGTATCTCTTTCATAGAATCATAGAATTGTAGGGGTTGGAAGGGACCTCGAGAGATCATCGGGTCCAACCTCCCTACCAAAGCAGGCTCCCTAGGACATATGACTCAGATAGGTGTCCAGACGGGTCTTGAATATCTCCTGAGAAGGAGACTCCACCACCTCCCTGGGCAGCCTGTCCCAGGACTCTGTCACCCTCACTGGGAAAAAGTTTTTCCCCATGTTGGTGCAGAACTTCCTATGCTCCAACTTGCAGCCATTTCCCCTTGTCCTGTCTCCACAGACCACTGAAAAGGGGCTGGCTGATTCCCCCTGCATCCCCTTTCTAGGATATGTTCCTCTAACAGTTCCTCAAAAATCTGAACAATGGAGATTCGATGATGTCCACACCTACAATCTAGTGTTTGACTCCTAGAGCAATGTTTTTTTCATATTTATTAATTTGATAAATAGATGAGTGTGTATCTCTATTTTCTTCCTTTTTTTCCTTCCTAAAGGTACCCAAGTGTCGTGCATGGGAGTGCAAGCGAGCTCTGTAAAACAAAGCCCTACACACCAGTGACTTTCAAAAAGCGCCCTGAAGATGTTCATTCTGAGCCTCTCTTCAGAAAAGGCATTCGGCAGGTAAATCCAGATGCTCTTGGTGCAGGGGCTCCTGTTTTTGTGGGACGCAGGCCGTATGCTACCAGGTATTATGTTGTTAATGAAAATGAGTCCCGCAAAAAACCGCTCCGCTCTACCTCCCGACTCCAAAGGCACTTCAGAAAGGATGAATCGGGAGACGTTATTGAGTTGTATCCACGCAATGTCAGAAGATACGTCGTTCGAACACCACACCAGATGTATTCCCCTCATCCCAGTGAAGATGAGGATGAAGAGGAACTTGGGAGAGAGTTCATGAACAGATCTCATCGCCCTCGCTCACTGTCTGATCTTCGCCCAGCACCACGATTTTACATTGGGGAACACGCTGATGGCCACATTCTTTTGAGCAAGGATCTAGCCAGAGTGCAGTGCAAGTCCTGGGATGATGGTTTTGAAGTAGACCTGGACAGACCTCCATATGCTTACAAGAAAGTGCACCTGAACTATCCTGAACCACGGTTGAAACCAAAACCAAAGCAAAAGCTGGACCAGTCTCTAACAGAGTCTGATTCCGTTTCCATTGAATCCAGCAGTGATCCGCAGAACAGCAGCAATGACCAGTATATCCAGGTCATTCATAGCAAGGAAAAGTATCCAAAATCTGGGGCAAAACTCACCAAAAAGAAATCAAAAAACAGTATTGATCTAAATATGTCTGAGCCTAATGAACTGGTGTGTTCAAATGTCTGAGAGTGTGCTCCAACCCTTCTGTGTTTCACACAGGTGCATGTGCATTGGGTGTACACGCTGTTTGAAATCTATTGGAGTAACTACAAACAATCTTTGCAACAGTGTGTGCAGCCATTTGAGGTGGGAAAAGCATAGTTAGTCTTGTACTTTACCATTAACTGCATCTTGCTTTAGAGTCATAACTGATACGTGGCAAAATTTGGAAAATTAGTACAATTCATTACTGCTATGAAAAAAACAAAAATCCCACCTACTAGAAAATCGAAAAGTATGTACATGGGGTACTTTAATTAAACAAGTACAAAAATGTCAGATGAGGCTCTCTTTGCGTCTTTGACAGTCACAGCTAAAGATGCTACCACTGAATACAGCCAGCAGGTAATTGGCTTCCTATGAATAGCTGCTATTTACAGTGTAATTTACGACATCTTGATGTGTCTAGTTTGACTGTGGTGTAGCTCAAACAAGTCGGCAATACTTAATTGCAGAGAATGCTGAGTTTCTTTAAAATGTACAGCGTGGGCAATGGAGTTACAAGCAATGCATGCCAGTCTTCTAGCTGAAATCCTTCCTGTTCTGTTTACCATCTGGTGAAACACCTCAGCCCAGCCCGATAAGCCTCACTGCAAACCTTTCTATCCATGGCCTTCATTACTCCTCATTTAATTCTATCCTGTTTCTCATGCACCATTGCAATTTTACACCGACTTCGGGTGTTGAAGATTGCTCTGTTATTCATGTTATGTGGATTACACCAGGATAAAAGAACCCTAGCCTTTGGCCAGGACTCCATTGCCTCCTTCCAGTCGGCTCCCCCAAGCTGCGCTGCGCTGTGTGGTCAAGGCCAGAGGAAGGATGGACACCTCTGAGTGTCCTGTGTGGTCAAGGCTGAAGGGAGTATGGGCACCTCTGGGTGCCTGCTGGCCACCCTGCAGCCCCAGGCCTTGCCAGCGGTGTGTGCCGGCCCTCAGCTGCCTGGGCTGCACCGCAGGTGAGCAGAACAGTTGAAGCCTCTGCCCTGCTCCCCGGCTGTTTGAAGGCCAGAGGCCACCCATGTAATGCTCCCTCCCAGCTGCCTGTCCCGGGTGGTTCTTTTCCCTCAGGCTGCTAGAGGGGAGCCGCTGTTACCTCCTGTCCGGGAGAGCCACAACAGGGCCACCCGCTGGTCCGGCCTGGCCGACCCCAGTCCCGCCGCTAGTTTCCACCTCCTCGTGACGGGAGAAAACCCGGGCCGCCTCCTCCGCGATGGCCGGCAGCCGGCCGGCCGCGGAGCCTCAGGTGAGGGGGCGGCGCCGTCATCGACCCATGGGGGGGCGGCGCGGCGCGGTGTCCTCATAGGCGGTGGCGAGCGGCGGCTCCGCCTCTACCCGGCCATGGACTACGTGGGGCTCGCCGAAGCGGCGGCCGAGAAGATGGAGCTTTACCGGCGGGACCCCGGCGGCTGGCGGGGCTGCCGGCACACGGTGAGCGGGCGCGGCGGGGGAGGCTGAGGAGGGGCAGGGTCTCGGCCCTGCGCGGCGGCTGAAAGCTCCCCCTCCCTGCAGAGCGAGGTGTCGGTGTCTTGGAGACCCTCCACGGAGTTTGCTGGCAACGTGTGAGTACGCCCGGCTCCCCGCGTTCATTTCCCGAGATGCTGGGGCGAGGGATCGCCCCCGCGGTGCCGCTGCGGGGTGTTGGAGGACAGGCAGGGCCGAGCCGCGGGTTTTGGTTTCGTTTCGTCCCGCCGCAGGTACAGGGGAGAGGGGATCCTGCCTGTCAGCCCCCAGGATGTCTGGGAATGCATAAAGCCGGTGGCCGGCGGGTCCAGGACCAAGTGGGACCAAAACGTGAAGGACTTTGAGGTCGTCGAAGCCGTCAGCGACGTGAGTTCCTCTCAAACCGTTCCGGTGCGGACTGCGCTGGCAGCCCGGCTGGGGCCGGGAGTGAAGGGCCTGTACGAGCCCCCTCTCGGCATCGGTCCGGCAACGCTGGGAGTCGGGATCTTTCCTCCTTGTTTTTGTTTTTCTTTTTTTGTAAATTGCATCTATTTTCTTGCCAACGGCTTACCTTTCTGAAAGGAACTGCTAATACGTTCTTGGCTAAATACTGCATGCTTGAATTATGTAAGTGTATGGCATTAAAGGTTCTTGTTAATGCTGCAAATCAAGCTAAGCATGAGTATTTTAACAAGGTAATTGTGAGGGAAGGAGGAGGTTTACGGAATACACAGGTTTAGCTAAGCGGTGATCCTGTCATCAGCATTAATTCAGGCCCCGTCTTTCACCATGGCAGCACGGGATGCTCTGCCCTTAACAGGCTGGCTGACCTTGGGTCCCAGGTGTTACCTCAGTGTTGCTATCCTTAGACTACAGACGCTGCTCTTGGGGCATTACAGACAAAAAGGGCTATGTATGAGCAGTGTGTTCTGCTGCTGCAGTTATATAGTATAATTTCCCTTGTTTAAAGTGTGTCAGAACCCTCAAAGAGCATTGGATTTAAACCCCCAAATCTGACGTGTGGATGTAGGTGCTCAGGGCAGCCAGGGTGCAAACACAGCCAGTCCCAGGGATGTTTATGGAAGTCCTGGGAAGGTTATTTTTCTTGGCATTTAGTATTAGTTTGAAATTTTAGAAATGCTGCAACCTGCCCCTAGAAATTCATAGACTTTATCAGACTTCTCAGTGCTCAACAGTGTGGCAGAAGCCTCTGTTTTGGGGACCCTATCACCACAGAACCCCCACAGAAGGGGTTCAGTGTTAAGGTTTCTGCAGCGTAACAAAGCTGCATCCCATGTGATATGGTACTTACTGGAAAGGAGAATCATTTTAACTGCCCTATGAGCATAGGGGTGGCAGATTTGCTTTTCTTGTGGTATTGGTCCTTAAACAATCTGGGAGCAAAGCATTATCATATTGGGATTTTTTTCCATTAAACTGTCTTTCATCAACACAGTCATGCCTTTTGGCTGTGCTAATTTGCATTTTGTTTGACAAAAGGTGTAATAGAACTCCTTGATACAGTTTAGAAAGTGCAACTGAAAGAGTACCAGAAAGTATGGGAGTTTTCTGCTGTACTTTTGAAAGCATCAACTGACATTACTCTATCCTGTGATTTCCAGACTGTCTCTGTATGCAGAACCACAACTCCATCAGCTTTCATGAAGATTATTTCACCAAGAGAGTTTGTGGACGTGGTACTAATGAAGCAATATGAAGATGGAACAATGCTATCTGCTGGTAAGATTCTTATGTTCTCAACACTTTCACATTGTGTTAGGAGATAATCAGCAGCTACTAGAAATAAATATCAAATAAGAAATAATTAAGATGCTGTTTAGTAGCTGTTGATCTGACCTTGATGAGAATATAAAGTATTAGCAGACTCTATATTGCTGTTCTCAGACTACAGAAGTCTTTCTAACATTCAGAGTAACAGTGATATTGTTGGCCTGTGGTTGCTTCCCTTGCTATGCTTTTGAGATTAAGTGTTTTATTAAGTTCTGGGCTTTATTGTGTGCCTTTGTGTTGGGCTTTTTAAAAGAATTTATAAAACTTTCTGGAGGAATCCTGTTAGGCTAAATCCTGTTTTAAATGTATCTGCATTGCCGGTGGATTTTGAGGCCGTTGAAAAGTGTACCACTCCTTTATGTGAAAATAGTTGTTCTTATGAAACACCATTTATTGTGCAGATTTTTTAGGGGCTGCCACCGTGTGGAAGGATTTTTTTGTTTATTTTCCTAATTTCTCCCTGCTGTCTACATGTAACAAGTCAGTGCTTTTATTGCTCCACTGTTCAGCTGTCCCATTTTTCCCATCCTGCTCAGGAATGTTTTGCCAGGAATTTATATGCTTGTTTAGAGTGCCTATGCCACTGTGGTATGGATTTGTTTTAAGTAATCTGAATGACCTTTCAATGAAGCAGTGCTCTCACACAACATGGGGTCAGTGAAGCTCCTCAGAGCCTCTTGGCAGAAGTAACAATTGCTTCTAAATTCAGCACTTTTTTGATTTCCTTGTTCCACGTCCAGAGCGGTTCCTTCTAATGTCCTTTTTGGCCACCTGTATTGCACAACCCCGCATTGAAACTGCCCCACATTATGCTGCCATTCTTCTGAAAGTATTTTACCTTTCAGTGTGTTCCTCAGCTTGGTGCTTTGAGTACCAAGAGGTCTTTCCCATCTCCTGTGAAAGTGACACTTTTCTTGAATGCTTTTTCTTATAGCCACCAATGTGGAACACCCGCTGTGTCCTCCTCAACCAAATTTCGTGAGAGGTTTTAATTACCCCTGTGGCTGTTTCTGTATACCTCTTTCAGGGTAAGAAGCAATCTATTTGAATGTTACATATTCTAAAGCCCTTTCTCTCCATCCTGCGGTGTGTTCATGTGTATGTGGTGGCCACATGTGACCTGTGGCCTCTTAGCAACAAAACGTTTCTCTCATTCCTTGGTAGTCATTATGACTACCCTTTATGAGCATTATTATGAGTCATTATGAGCACCCTTTCTGTTCTCTTTTTTCTGTGCAGTAAATTATTCTCCATTTCCTAGTCTTTAATGTTACAGGAACTGTTATCATGTTTGGATTCTTGCTGACCTCTTAAGCAGAGATTCAGCAGAACACATGAGCATGGGCTGAATTTTTGGTAAATGGTTGTTTATCACATTGTTGTAATTCATAAACAGGGACGTGTACCTAATCAGGACCTAGTTTGACTGTAATTTGACTTGTGGGGGTAGCCAGACTCATTGAAATTTTCAATTAATGTCTATTGCTTGCTTAGAGAAAAGAAAAAGTCTTTGGAAATGTCTACCATCAGACAATACATCTAAGAATCATTGTAAAGTTCTTAATGCTTTTAAACTGTGGGCTGTAAAATCACTTGTATTGTCTTTGCAGGGAGCCAGACAGGACTCAGCTGCTCAGTTTTTTTCAGACTGATCTTGGTGGCTATCTTCCCCAGACGGTGGTGGATTCCTTCTTTCCAGCCAGCATAACTGGGTTTTACAGCAACTTGACCAAAGCTGTTAAGGCATTAAAAGCTTGACAAGACCAATTGCTGACATCACTACATTCACCAGCTGAGGGTAGGAGAAAACCTGGCGCTTGAGGGTAATGATAGGAATTTGGCCTTACAGGGCTTCACTACCAGCAGAGATACTTAGGAAAGGTGAAGGGAGATCAATAGATTGAATAAAGTAAATTTTTAAAGCATCATTTTCTACCTATCTCTTTGCAAAGCAACGGGTTCTTTTCTGACATGCGATCTTTTGTTTTTATGACTAGAAAAGTATCACACCAGAGGCTGGAAGGCTGCACTGTGTGCTGCCTGCAGCAAGAGGGTGCACATACTAGATCTGTTCTCAGCTACACTTCATCAGTGTTTGTGAAGAGGAGCTTTGCTAAAATCTGCTTAGCGCTACAGCATTAGCCATGTGCAGGTCGGCCCTGTTTTGCCTCTGAAGTTCCCGGTAGACTCCTGTGGAACAATGTTCCTTCCCTAAAATAAGAGATAGCTGTTTTGCTGTCAGCACTCATAGAGCTGCTGAGCTGCTTCAGTGGGTCCAAAACAGAAAAAAATGGGTTGTGGGAGGATCTCACTTGTTTTTTCCCACACACTTCAGTACTGATGGTAAATATATGCCTTAAGTGTTTTTTTCTAACTTAAGGTCCAGCAGTGCAAATCAGTTCATAGGTCTGTGGGCTAGAAAACAGACACTCTTCTTTCCACCCTTCTGTACCAAAATCAGCCATTTCCACAATGCCCTGAAACACACTGCACTGACATGGTGGCAATAAATAAAGACAAGCACTTTAGGTGCAGTTTTTTAAACTGCACTTCAAATGACCATTTCTAACTGAACTTGAACATTTCTCAGTCTCTTGCGGTGAGAGGTTTTAACGGGTAAATGATCTTTCCTGTAGCTTAGTCTTGACTTGGTAGGTGATAAGGACATTGCTTTTTCTTTAAGACTGGTCTGCCTCACAGCACTATCTTGGGAAATCAGCTTCTGATCTTGTGTGCAGTGATGTGTCCAGCTTTAGAAAATATTTATGGTGCTGGTTCCTGCAGGAATGTTGGACATTACTGTGGCTTACATATAATTACAAAAGAAAAACTAATTGCTGAATTAGGAATTTAAATGCAGCTTGTGATTTTAATGTTGTAACTCAATTATTTAACTAGGTTAATTTGCTCTGCTTTCTGTCCTTGTATTTGTTTTATATTTAGTACAGGACTTGCATACAGAGTTTCCCACTGTTAATCTCACAACATGGAACATATTTTTCAAGGAATCCATTTTTAATCTAGTCTCTTTTGTGTACAAAGATGTAAAACCTTGTATGAATGTGATGTAATAAATATTTTCACTCTATATCTTGCTGGTTCCTCGTGCACTTGTTTTGTCAGGAGACAAATGTAAGAGCCATGTGAATTCAGAGAGGTCAAGGCAACAAGAGAAGGGAAAGCTTTCATGCCAGTTTATGCTCCCCATTGAAAATAAAGGTGTTTTGATGAGAGCAGTCACCTTCCCAACTTCTTTGGTCCTTATTTCCAATTTAGATTGCTGCTTTCTGTACGTAAGAAGAGTAACAAATTCACCTGAGGAGAGATTTGGGCCCTGATATTACAGAGGCTCATACATATTTATCTAAATGTGCTAAAGTTGTTAGGCATGACGTTTAATATGTTGACAAGTCTTTGCAGGATTATGATTAACTTAGTAAAACTTCAAGATGCTGAGCTCAGGTCACCACTTGTTATACCTGCAGGTAAAGCTTTTGTAGACAATAGGGCACTTTTTTAGCTGTTTATTATGTGTTTAATTATTGCTCTGAGCACTAAAGGTGATCCTAGGTGAGGATCTTCCTTGGAATTACTTAAGGATCCCTTTTCTGAGTGCTCAATACATTCTATAAAGGAGGAATTACAACTCCTTAACATTCAGCCTTCTGCCCTGCCAAATTGGAGATGGAAATGCCTTTGCCAAGATAATCTTGTAAGATCTTGGAAGACTCCCTAGTGAGACAATGCCTGTCACACAGTGTTTTGACTTCTTTTGATCTTGGCAGATGCCAGGAAATGCTGAAGCATCCAAAAACTGAAAAAACTTTGAAAGATAGAAGAGCACCTCTGGAAAAAAGCAAGATCAAACCTGCCATGGTGGCTCCGTGTCAGTTCTGAAATTGATGAAGTTAAATAGCTGTTGCAGAAGAGGACACCATCAGCAGATGATGTTGAAGTATTCTGTGCCAGGGCTGTAACTAGTCCAGTCTCCTTTGTTGAAGTTATGAAGCTGACCAACAAGCGATTTGGTTTTACAGGAAATAATTTTAACAGTGCTAAAGAGTTTGGGCCTGCTTTTCTGTACAGAAGTCATTCAAGGTTTTACTTATTGGTGGTATGGGCAAGCAGTTGAAAAATTTCAGAATCTTTTACATGCACTAGGTTTTTACTTGGACTTTGTTAAGCCTAAACCAATAATGATGATTAAGTTAAATACAAGAAATTACAAAAAAAAGCCCAATGAACTATTTGGAGAGTTTCAGGTAGGTACCAGATTCTCTCATGGTGTTTTCCTGTCCTGGTGTCTACCCAATCCATATAAATTTTGTTTTGAGGATTGGTTGGTTGTTTTGTGAAACAAGTCAGTTGAGAAGAGGGTTTGCAAATGTTGGAGGCACGTGACTTGTTGAGGATTAACATAGAGTTGACTTGTGAGGAAAGGCCAAAGCAAGTTAAATGTCTGGATGTAATTATTACCTCCTGCTGTCTGTCCTACTTCCTTTTGACTCATTTGCTGCTTCTGTCACATTCTGTTAAGGGCACAGAAAACAGTTTCTGAACCCCTGCAGTTGTACTGGTTGGTGAAATCAAATAATCAAAGAAGGGTGCAGCAATTCCCAGCTATGGAAAGGTGACCAGCCAAGGATAACCACCAGTGCAGCCATCTGGCTTTCAACTGGCAAGTCACTACTTCCATCCTGAAGTTGCATCTCTCCCTTTAGTGAAATCAGCCAGAGAAGACCAAATGGGTGCACAAGACCATCTTGCTGTAAATGTGTGCTTCTGCTGGTAGAATTCCGTACTGTGATTGGACAGCAATGCTAGAATGCTGATAGCAGCCTCTGAAGCATAGATTTATCTCCTAGTTATTTAGTGTTTGCAGAATAAACATTTGGATTTAGAACTTTTCATTCCCAAATGCTCTCACTGGTACTTTCCTCTACAAAACGAACACATTTTAAAAAATGTGCATAGTTAGAAGGTAGGAGTTGGTTCTAAACAGCCTTTTTACTCTCCTGCTTTAGTCCTCTGAGACCTCTGGCCAGAGGAAAGTTATAAAAACCTCCACTACATTACCCTCAGCATCCTGCCTCGCCCTTGCAATGCTGAGACACACTCCTTTACCACCATCACCCACTCGTATTTGTGTCCTGGTGTTGAGATAGCTCTGTTAACCGCTACTAGAAGGTTAACCTAGACAGTTTTTAACTGTTGTGACTGTTCTGTTGTTTGAGTAGAAAAGCTGGAGTTTTTCAGGTTATGTCATTTTGACACACAAAATCACCCCCTTTCTCTGCCCTTTACACATTCTCTAAGGCTTCTCCTTTGGCATAGTGTTTAGGCTTGTAGTCATGTCTCTTCCTCCTGGGAAGGTAAGGCAGGGAGCAAGACTTGTAATGAAGGACTGAAAACAGCCCAGGTTGTGCTTTTGATATTCGTGAAGTTAATGGCTTAAAATAGAAGAGCAGTACAGCTATCGCATGTTTTATTACAACCATTATATTATTAATAGTCATTATTTATAATTCTACACTTTGGAACATCTGTTTCTGAGTGTGGAAATGAGAATCATGCACAATTTGTGCAGATCTTACTTTATCCCAAACAGCTTGCTCTGTAACGGGCAGTAAGATCATACATACATCTCACATGTGCTTTCTGAGTACCTTGCTGTGCTTGCCAAATGGCTGCAAGTAATAAAATCCTTTTTTGTATGTAATATTGGCAGTACTCTAATTTCTCCTCTTACAAAGTTTCAGATGACTTGGTGGTAACAGAGCTTGGATTCTTCTTCTTCTTGATGATAGCTGTGATGGGCCCATCAGGTAATGCCTTGATTATATTCCATGCTTCAAATCGAGTGAGTCCTTGCATGGCAGTGGTGTGCACTTGTAATAGCTCATCACCGGGCTGAACAGGGCTGCTTTCTTCTAATGCAGTCCCTGAAGAAAGAAAGTTAATTTCCTTTAATTCTTTGGGCAGATGAGTCATTAACAGATCTTTCGCTTATTAAAGGATCACCAGCACGTTTGGTATAAACCATCTGGGCTCAGCAGGCAACAAATTACTGGCACTGCCCAGGATAAGGGTGTATTTACAAAAAATACAATTTTCATGGGTATAAATCATCAGTTATTAATCAAATGAGCTTGCATCAGCTAAGAGCTTGCCATATATGCATTTAAATGTCTTTACCTTTAAATATCCTGTTGATGATGATTGGTTTATCTCCATGAATAGACCCCTTCCCTCCTTCCAGACTGAATCCTAATCCAGCAGGTGTTTTTTCTAGAGTTACAGTGCAGATTATATCTTCAGTAGCTGCAAAAAAAAAAAAAAGGTTAGCAGACAGGCACCACACAGCCTGAAAAGCTAAAACATCTGTTACAAAAAATGAACTTCTGTTTTGTTTGTAAAGGCACCATGAACTCCCAAATTAAAGACAAAACTATAACTTCTAATTCTTTGTTTTGTCATCATAAGGCCTTCAAGGAAGCTGGGAAGAGCAAGTCGTGTTTCAACTCATGGCAAAATGGAAGTATAAAAATGAAAACTGGAAACATTTGCTAGAAAAACCTATTCAATGAGCAAAATTCAAGAAACATTTTTTCTTGATGTTAGTTATGAAATTATCAGCTGCAAAGCTGATAATGTTCATTTGTAGTATATAAATAAAGCCACAGATCTCCAGGTTATGTGTTAGGGAAGAAAAAAAGTGTCTTAAGCATGTGAAAAGTTTTGCAAAAATCTGACCTTGCTGTGTTTCATATGAAACACCTGCTATATCAAACAATAGCACGTTGTTTGTTCAAACTGTAATTCACAAAGGTCTGATAACCAGAATCTAATAATACGCGACTGAAGAATCTCTGTTCACCGAGTTGTTGTTTTACCTTCTGTTAGATGTGTTACTTCAATAATCATCTTTGTATGTCTACAGAAATTCATACAGAGGGTCACATGTGCTTTTTCAGAGGGTTTCTTTATTTTAGAAATCTGTTAATTCTTTCCCTTTCCAACAAAAGTATTACGAGTGTCTGCTTCAGTTTTATTAACTATGCTGTCTTCAATCATGGTTCTTAGATTCACACAGCTGAGCTGCTTTCTGAACATCTGATTTCAGGTAATTAGTAAACATTTAGCAGGTGGAGGCTGCAAGGTAATGCCACTGAACTTACTCACCAGACTCTCGTGAGGCATCACTTGCTACTGAAGATGTACTAGAGTTGATTGAAACATTGAGGTTTTTTTCTCCATCTTTAGCTTTTCTAGTGACAACAACAGCTTGTCTGGGCTGTCGAGCCTGTCGCATGATTGCTGAGGCATCGTTATGAGTCGCGCCTTTAAGGGACTTCCCATTAATGGATAGTACTTCATCTCCTTTCTGAATAGTTCCTTCCTGAGATGCTAATCCATTGGGAAACACTTTGTGAACCTATTGAAGAGCCCAGTCACCACACGCACACACAAGGAAAGAGGAAAAAAGGGACAAATCACTAGATCAGTCAGTTAATTGTTTTTACCAAGTATATTTTCTATTCTTTGCCAGAAATGAGTTGCTTCTAGAACATTTCTGGTCTGAGAGCTGAATAAATTTGTGTGGAGAAGTTCTCCTGAGCACAGCCCTCCCTGCTAGGTAATCTGTTTAGCTTGAGTATCAGATGTGCTCGCAGTACATACCTTGCCTGTGCTACTTCCTGATCCTCTCACTTCTCTGCTAGTGGGAGGAAGATGGTGTGAAGCTAGAATTTAGCTTCAAGACCCCTTATATGTCTGTGTGCTCACCTTATTCCTCCTGACCACTCTGCATGGTCTTCTATAAGCATGCAAATAAGGTGATGGTTACTTCCTGCTGAGTGAGGGCTGTGTGGCCTTCTGCCTTGGCTTTAGAGCTGTTGGGAGTACGTTGCCCTAGGAAACAGGGCACTGCTACCAGTCACCTGGAGAGGGCAGCTCTGTGCCAAAGCATCCTGTTTTCACCCATTAAGACCATGATTCTTCTGACCTTAACGCTACAGCTGCATACTTTGATTATGACAAAAGTCAACCTCAGTAGTAGAAAACTGGTAAGTTAGATATTTTTAGACTAGTTTGCTTTGGAGTACTTTTTTTAAGAAAATTGCTACTTACTGTTATCACTTTGCTCTCTAGATCAATGCCTCCTGCCAGGCTGAATCCAAGACCAGTATCTTCTTCTTTATGCAAAATTGTAACGTGAATATCATCAAATTCCTAGGCAGAGAAAACAAAAAATGTCAAAAACTTCTTGAAAGTTATGTCAAGGTGATGGGAAAATCAGCATGGTTTCTTGTTGTCAGTTATATATTTTATGATAACACTTACTGGCATGAGCATAATACTGGGACATATTTAGCATTTGGTTTTGAACAAATTTACCTATCAATTTGCCTATTTATAAAATGCTATTCTGTGTTTAAAGTGGTTCTGGTTTGGTAAACAGGTTATCAATTGGATCTGGACCTTAAAATATGTTCAAGAGAAGATAAATCATTCTGTAGAAACAGAAAATATTGCTGAATCATATTAGAAGGCCTTTTAATTGAAAAAGTGGAAAAATAATTTGGCATGCAACTCGCATGTGTCACAGCTTAAAAATTGCTTCTCAGCCTTATTTTTATTTTGTTAAAGATGTTCTAGAAACAAGCGGAGCAGTAAGCTCTCTCTGATAATGTTATCACAAAGATGAGCTTGTTGGGAGGTAACAAATCCTGTTTAACCTAGTTTCCTAAGGTACCATGGCTTTCTTGACAATTATTTCACAATCGTGCTCAGGTTGTAAGCAACTGTAGTTGCCTCTTTTGATGCCAGGTCTTGTGTCCACAACTGAATCCACTGGCCAGCTGCAACAGGGCAAAGGGTATGTGCTGCTCTGAGATTGTCCCAAAAGTTTCATGAGAACAGAGGACTTGATATGAGAGATGCTAGTGTCCCATCAAGGGCAACATTGTGACATAACTTTTACTGTGAGGCAAACAAAAAATAGCAACATGGGATGTTGACAAGAAACACAAATTGATACAGAACTTGGCTCTGCTTGTCAAAGGGCTTTGTTTGCAACATACTAGCAAAGTTGGATGTAGTCAGTGACAATGACACCAGACACCTACCTAGTATTCTGACATGAATTTCCTGCAGCACAGACATAAACCAGACTAACCCAGGACATGGGCCACTGTGGTTAGCTGAGAGGCAGAAGCTATGTTAGTTTAGGCTTGCTGGTGCATTAATGCTGATATGAAGCTTTTGCACGGCTTGGAGTGTCTTAGCACAGTGAGCATGTAGCTGCCAACAGAAGCCAAACTGTTTTCAGTGCAGAGCCCTGAGGACGTTACCTGCTTTTTCTTTAAGTGTGAGCAGTCTTTGTTGAAAGTCCACCAAATAAAAAGACAGGTCCCCACAATATCATAGACTCACAGAATGGTTTGGGTTGGAAGGGACCTTAAAGATCAACTAGTTCCGACCCTGCTGCTGCGGGCAGGGACATCCTGTACTGGACCTGGTTGCTCATGTGTACTTCTGCCCCTACCTGCTGAGTAACTGGTTAAATGAGTATTACTCTTGCTTAGTTATCTTTGGAGAGTTTTGATGACAAGAGCTAAACGTTACTACTGGCACATATTAAGAAGGCTGTTTTATTTGTTATCATAAGAAGTTGCAAGGATTAACCAGATGCATCCACTCCACAGCTTTCTGAAGATCATTCACAAAAAGAACAAAGCAGATTTACCTTTAAGGTTGCTTCATCTAGTGATTTGACTTCCTGTATAAGCTTTTCTAACTCTTCAGGGGAAAGCAGAGAGATGACAGACTGCCCTGACACACCGGATGCTTGAGGTGAGCCATGTTCCTGGTTCTCTTCCTCTTTCTCATTGTCTGCCAGGCTCACTGTATATTCTCTCAACTCGGCAAGGCTGTTCCATTGTAACAAGAATAAGAAAGAAGTGTTGAGCTAAGAAGGAACATACCCACAAAAACATAGCACAGATGAGTTTGAAGCAGTCATTGTTTGATCTTATCAGCATTTACTTAGGATGGTAGCTCCTATAGTACCTATAATAAATTCATACAGAGGTAAATTAATCATGTTAGCCTAACAGAAGTAAGATCCATCACACTTTAGGAAAGGATAGGAAATAATTTCTTGGCTCCAGGCAAAACTAGACTTAAATCTTTATCATGAAAATGCTAAAAATTTTTCTTCTTTGGTAAGAGGAATTGTTAAATAGACATGTACTTATATAGTGTAAATTAAAAATAAGTGTATGGTCATGTGAGTCATTCAAACTGTATGCTCTAAAAAATTCTGAAGTTGGTCTGTATATTACTATTGTGTGCTGCTACCCTAGGATGTTAGTCTGTTGGTGGACCAGCACAGATGCTCATCAATGCTGATCTGCAAATCTGATTTTTAAATATGGTGTCTTACTTTAGTGAAAACCCAGTGTCGAGGTGATGATTCTCACTTGAGGTTGAGAAAGAAGTCCCATCCTCCTCCACAGAAGACTGAGATGATGTGTCCAGAGTTTCCCATGCACTGTTTCCAGAAGAGACTGGGGACTGAGGAAGGCAAAGCAAAGATTTCATTAAAGCAGATGACACCTGGTTACTGATGGAATAGATTTTGCTATGCTTTTCATCATATGTCTTCATCATCTCACAAGACTGGGTTGCAGTAAGTGGGAAGCTTCGTGATCGCAGGCTGTGTGCTTTAGCGACTGATACAAGATGGGGAGATGCACTGGTTTCTGTAGTTAAGAGACCTGACGAATTTTCAGTGTTGACATTGCTGGTTTCCTCCAAGCCAGCCTCAAAGGCTGCCCCAGGAGAGGAAGATCTCTCTAGGCTCTCTGTACTGATGACCACAGGTGACTTTGGCTGTTGTTGGCTAGTTTCACAATGTTGGAGCAAGGTTTGGTTTAAGTTTGTTGGAGCCACTTCTGACCCTGTTGCAGTGGGTGAGTGTTCTTTCTGGACCGATGGCTTCAGGCTAAACCTTCGGTGCAGTTTTTCAGGTGACTGTGGAGCACTCAAAGATTCAAATGAACTTATTCTTTGTTTTATTGATGAACCCCTGGGAGAGACACGGGATAAGCTGGATTGAAGTTCTTTGCTGGAAATACTCTCAGGACTTTGATCTGCCTGTGGTTTTAGATCTGAATTTGCTTTTCTCAGTCCTTTCAGGCTTTGGCGAAACCAGGCTGGCTTAGGTGCAACAGGAGGACCCTTTTTCATGCTGTCATTTTCACCTGATTTTAGCACTTTTGAACCACCTGTTTCCAATTCTGATTTTTTCAGAGCTGCCTCTGAGCTGCTTCGATTTTGATTGTCTTTCTTTGCGTCTGTGCCAGGTTGCAAACGTAAGTGGACGTTGTCTTCACTCATGGTAGGATTGAATAAGCTTTTTATGCAGTCAGAAATTTTAACCCAAGGGTCTTCTGTTGATATGTCAAGACTATAATCTACCCGTGCTTGTCTTTTAAGTACAGGCTTTTGTATTGATGAAAGTGGATTCCCTGCATTAGAAAAACATAGATTATAGACAAGCCACCTTTTACTTCTCCATCCCTCATCTCTGCACTGCTAGTAATTCATTAAATTTCAGTTTTCATTCAGGCCTCCAACAGGTATTTTTCTAAAGTTTCTAAAAAGTTCAAACTTTTTAAAAATTCCTAACTCTTGATCTCCAAGGTCTGATTCCTGACATGGGAATTAACTGAAAAACAAGGCTCTTGGCGCTTACGTACAAGATCCTTTTTCTAAAAGGCATGCAACTTCTAAAGGTTAACTGAAATTCTAGGAGAATATATAGGCTACAGTAGTTAAATCAGAAGGCTAGAACAGCAATGTTGTTTGCAGTGTTGCTAAAAGCTCGTGTTACAGTAAATTCTTTTTTTAAAAAATAAGAAAATCCCATCAAGATTTTTGATTAATGTTTATGCTTCCTTAATTTTATGCAGGCATTTCCAGTTGTATTTTTCTTCTAAGTAAAAACTCAATTCTAACATAGGAATAATTTTTACATCACAAGCTGGTCAAGTGTTTTAATGGTAAACATCACAGAGCTGAATGGCAGCAAGTTTTTGTTTGTGCAGCTGTACAGTTATCTGCTTTAGTGTAAAAATTTTTTTAAGCTGGTGTTTTTTGGTTTTCTGAGGCAGAAGTTGCAGAATTATGTAACAGTTTAGGTTCTAAGAGAACTCTTGAGATTGTCTAGTTCCCTTAATGCTGTTTCCTTAACTCTAACTAGCACAAGAAAATACTAACTTATCAGCAATGGATGCATTGCAGCACTTGAGTCTTGCAAGTATGCATACAAATGTCCTTTAGAAATGCTAAAACTGACAGTTAGTATCATTTTTTTAATGTAAATAAGCAGTTTCGTTTGAAGAAATGCAGCAATAGTGTACCTGTCCATTAACATTTTTACAATATACCACCTATTATGCTGCTTTTGAGATATTACCCTTTGTTTTCAAGGATTAATCAATAATTTGAAGTTTCATCTGTTCCCCCCAGAATTTACAGCTATGGGTTGAAATCTACATTTAAAAAGAATGGCAAAATCAGCTTGATACCCATTTTGGAATCCAAACTAAATGCAAGGATCAGCTGCAAGAAGAGTTTATGGAATTAAACTTACCTAAATTTGCTTTTCTTTCTTGATCTCTGCGTGCTGTAGCAGCAGTGATGCGTTCAGTATTGTGTGCTGTAGGAGAAGTGGTAAAGACACTGTGGGTTACATCAGTTTGATGTCCCTCTAGCATTGGCTCTCCAACTTCCTTCTGAACAAACAGGAAACAGAAATATGTCAGAATGTGAATATGCAAACCACACTTTACATGATTCTGGAAAAAAAAACATATTTTTGGTTTTAATCTGAAAAATGGAATAGAAATCAAGGTTTCACTTCTGTTTGGGATGTAATCCTCACAGTTCTTAATTTATTCTGTAATTAGAAAGTGCTGACATAATATTTTATGGTCACACTTGTAAACAAATTGTGAAAAAAAAGTACTTTACATCTCAAAAGTTTACTAGCTAGCTTTAACATAAGGTAAAAGACTGCCTACTGTAATTTTCAATTTTTGTAAAATCAGGCATTCAGTAGACCGTTAGAAACCAGTCAATTGATTTTCCTCTAACTTCATATGAAACTCTTTCCTGTTGAAGCCTTTTGCCCTTAAGCACAAGTTAGACGAGCTAAATGATTTGCAATTTCAGTGTCAGAGCCCCTTCCCCTCCTCCCCCTCCTTTCTTGTTTATGGCTGGAAACCTAGGGGAAGAGAATTAGAAGGTGCAGTAAATGCTACTTTCAACATTGGGCTCTGGAATGATTTGATTCATTTGATTCAATGATACGAAATTACCATCTGCTCTGCTGAGTTGCTCAAGTGCTCTCTGCTGTGTAGTTAAGCTCCAGAATTACTAATAGGAACCAAAACTAAACAGGGCAGAAAGTGAAAGTCTAGGAACAAATTAGACTGCCCTGAAAAAAAAAAAAGTGTGATTGAACAATTTCTTAGCTTTTCTGTAATAAGGTGGTGGTTGTTATGCAACTTTCTTATTCTAGGAAAACTTTTCTCCATCCCCTGCTTACTAGCATCCTTGAAAGTGCACTTGGGTTTTCTTGCTGTTAGATGTGGACATCAGACGTTCAGTAAGAGAAGAAGCCAATTTGGAAGAGCTATGAACAGACAGTTTGTTAGTCTTTACTGATAGCAGTTACCTATCTTTTTATTGATGCAGTTTAAAGCAGAGTTCAAAATATCAATGAAGTGTTCTCAGTTATGAAAAGTAACCCCACAGTCTGCTGAACCCCTATATAAAACTGTGGTGTGCAGGCCTCAAAATAATACAAGCTGTCTGGGGAATAAAGGTTAAAAATAAAACCTCTAAATGATATGAAATACATGCTAACAAGAAACCCTCTCTCCTGGGAATTAAAGCAGCTCTTGCCCTGAGATATACGGGCTGTCTTACTAGAGGAAGTCATTTTAGTTTCATAGTTTTTATTGAATTAAAGATATTTTTTTTCTCCTTATAATTTAGAATAATTAAGTACTGCAGAGCAATAAGTTGCGTGCAGTGAGAAGTTCAACAAGTACTTCTTTCCCTGAATGTTACTTCTGAAATGTGATTTTCTAATAGCTGTTGATGAGTATGTTATTACTGCTTCTTTAAGAGATGTAAAATTTACTTTACATGAGATGCTGAACTGAAACTTTCTCAGATATCAACATTAGATATGAGCTTCAATCTGAGCTGTATCTCCAGCTTGGAAACCATGGGGTGAGGGTTTTTTTGCATTGCACTGAAATCTACTCATTTCTACAGGCATATTACTAAACCCAGGGCAAAGAGGCTTCATTTATAAACCAACCACAACTTTGTTTCAACATGCGGATCTCACAATCCCTCACACTTGTCTAAATGTGAGAAGGAACTGAAGTTTAGTAATGTACAAATATGCATGCAGTTTTCAAATACTGTAGCTCATCAATAAATATGTATGTACCTCACAATTTAAATGAGTTTAGTACATATATGAGCTCAAGATTACTACTGTACATAATGTCAGTGCTTCCTTCCAATAAACATCCATTACTGAAACAAACTATTTCATGACTCTCTACTTAAAAGATTTGACTCTGTGAGTGTCCAGATTAGGATCAACCATATCAAGTGGATATCAGAAGCTGCTCAAACTGCTCCAATCCCAACTCAGAGCACATCACTGTTTCAGTTGCACTGGAACCAGAAGGCTCGATGCCACCAGTGGCGTATGTTTGCAAGGAGTGACGTTGAGGGACTCAAATCCATTCTCACTGCTCCTCTCACCAAGATTTGAATTAGATTTTTTGATAGAGAAGAAAATGTCTTTCAGACACTTCTCTGCCCTTGGCCTGAACACCATTTTTTCAACAGAACTGTGACTTGACTAAGATAGGTATTTTTTTATCAAAACAGAAGAGCCTTGTCCCCTTCCCCCAGTCCACACGTATGCACACTTTCTCCTTCTCCCTGCATCATAAAAGTTATTGCTTTCCTCCTTCCCCTGCCTCACCCATATGCAAACACAAGAAAAACTTTGCAGATTTTGCTTTACCTGAACACTTGCAGAAGGTGATGCAGCCGCTTCCGACATGAGCTTTTCTTTTCTGTCTGTGTCACACTGGTCATTACATGTACAGTCCTGCTTAAAATATTTCCTTGGTGGAGGTTTGGGCTTTGATGACTTAGGTTTTCTAACGAGGATCTCTGATGATTTCTTAGTGTTTTGCGAGTGTCGACCTACCTCACTACAAGTAGGAGGGGAATTTCTCTCTGAGTTACTGCCAGACAATGAATAGAGCAGGCCAGGTTGCCTGGTAATTGGTACATCAATGCTATGTACTCTTGCTTTCAAGTCAGTCAGTTGGTATGCAGCAGCACATGAGGACCTGGAGTTGTAGCTGCTGTCACTGCTGGAGCGGGTCATTAGCTTCTGTGTCCTGTGGCTGCAATGGGTAGCATTCCTTTCTATGTGCTTTTCACATGGGTGTCTTCCATGCCAGCTTGTTTCTAGCTTTTTAACACCTGTATTTGGAACATGTTCAAAATGTCAATTCAGATACGTGCAAAGTGCTCCTTTCTAAGATTCAGCTGATTAAATTTGCAGCTAAATACTCTCATTGTTTGATGCAAAGGCATGATTTATGCATTAAAGGCTTGTAGATTGCTGTATAAGACTGTAACTGCTGACTCTTCAAAATAACATTACATTTTCCATATAAATATATTTTATGTATCTCAACAGTATAGTTTTACTGATGATAATTCTGCTACCTTTGGTCCTTAAGAAGAAATAAGACAATAAAAGGAGTATCATTGCATACTGTGGGAAGATGCCATAGCTGAACTGGGCAAACAGCTCTAACCATGCCTTCATATGCTTGTCCTCAGAAGGGGATTAACAAGCTGTTTGTCCCCAGGACATCCCCTGCATTGTGCAGTTCCTTGCTGTCACAGCCCTGTCACCTTCTGATAGTTGTTTGAAAAGCTTTAAGTGGAGGTTATGAATTGCAAAAGGTGAGCAAGTGGGAGAGGAAGTTTGTACAAAAATCTTTGCTGATGATCAGACAGATGTGGTCTTTTCTCATCACTCTGGTAATGTATCTAAGGAGAGGTGTGTTAGGTGAGCTGTTCTGTGAGGTGTCTTCCTCTTCCTTTGATCTCAGTGTTACCAAGGATTCTAATACAGCATGTATTCACCCTATATATCTTTTAATTCAAAATTACCATGTCTCAATAAAGACAGTTATTTCCTTACCTTCAGTAGTCCATTGGTGTCTCTCCTTTCCAAATCTGTTGTTTTCCACAGCTTGTGCAACAGCTTCTTTCAGCTGTTGCTCAGACACCTAGGAAATACACCATTACATTGTCATGAGATTGCAGTGGGGTGAGTAACATTTAAATGTTTATTCCTTTCCCAAAGATTTCCAAGTCTTCTAATGGAAATTAATAAACCTAGTTATATCACATATCACTTAATTTTAAAGCAAAGAAAGTGCACACAACTACATTTTTCTATGTTCCAGTATAGCTGAAGTGTGTATCTATGGCTGTGCTGTTTGGATTGGTTGTTTATATAAAATGGGATCTTTTGCCTATTCCACTTGGACTTTTGGATATGCTAGTATAGAATAGTTTAATACTGTGCTTTTATGATCATTTATGCAACAATTGAAACTTGATAATCTTTTATGCAGTGTTTGGCATTAGGAATCATTTTGTAGAAACATCTTGCAAGAAAAAATATTTAACTTCAATATTTATTTAATTATAAATATTAGTTGCTCAAGACTTAAATTTTAATTAAAGAAAGGTGGGTACAAAACCATTTATTTCTTTTGTGGGGCATGTTCCTCCTTATCAATAATAAGAAAATTATTTTAAATCCTTTTTTGAATAATAAATATAATTTTGTTCATTCCTTAAATGTTATTTCTGTCGTTTTCTCATTTCACTGCACAGAAGCTCTTTCAAGACTGTCTCCAGTGATCTTCAAGTCTTACATGATTACACTTAAGACAGTGCATCTCAGGTTTGTTCATGTGCAGCAATGCTTATAAAGAGATCAGCATCTTTTTTATCAGCATTTTTCCACCTGCTCCTTCCCTCAGTCGTAGTTCTCAATATGTGTTTTATTGGAAGTCAGAAATAATATGGGAGTGGGATACCTGTGGTTCTGGGTGTCTGCTAATAATAATCTGTACTGCACCAGGGTCACAATGGCTTAGCACAGCATAAACTTCATTAAGAGTTGTATTTTGCACTGAAGCTTCATTAATTTCAATAATTTCATCACCACACCTGCAGAGATATTAAAAAAAGGAATAAACACACCAGATTTTCTTCATTTCCCCACTGTCTTACCCATGTGAAAGTATACAGAAAACAGATTCATGTAGTTGACCTCTAATTTGATCACAGATTAAATCATTATATCTCTCTTCCTGTTACAGAAAATGAAATGAGAATAAGTTGGATATCAAGGGGGTTTTTGATCTGCCTTGTTGCATGCAGCCTTTGAACTTTTGTCATGTTCAGCTATGCACACTTTTTGTCTATGATCTTTCTACTGTTTGCAGCTCAGCTGCTGCTTCCACCTACACCTTCCTTCCTTTCAAGTTAACACTTCACTCTTCATGTCTTTATGGTCTGCTAGTGTTGTGTAAGGTCAGGAAAGATGTTGTGTTTCTGCTATTGAGAATAACTTCCTAGTAGAACAGTTCTTGTGACAAACTATTGTAATCCTGCTGACTGTTAGACTGAATCTTTCCAGACGAAATCCAAATTTGGCCCACCTGGAAACTGAGAGTGCTCTTCTCTGCTCTACTGTAAACACCCATACACATCAAGAGGCTGACTGAAGGCACTGATTTGTATCATAAAAACTTTTAAATAGTGTAAGATCATGGTTCTTTTAGTCAAAGTCCTAGGCATGTAGAGAGGAGGTTTACATAGCACTTAAAGTTAAAAAGGCCTTCACTGAAAAATGTGTTCTGTTAAATTCCAAGTATGTTCAATAGTCAGTTGGTCATAAATCTTACCAAGTTAATTTCTACACTCCTCCTAAAGCTAATTTTAGCAAATTGTTATTTCTATTGTGTCCTGGTTTCAGTCAGGATAGAGTTAACTTCATTTGTAGCAGCTGATGGGATGCTGTGTTTGGGAGTTAAAATGAAAGCAGTGCTGAGAACACCCTGATGTTCTTAGTTGCAGTCAGACAGTCAAGGGCTTTCTCAGCTTCTTTGTATTTCTCTATTCATGAGAAAGGAGGGGCAAAGCCAGGACAGGTGACCCAGATGGGCCAAAGAGAGTATTCCATGCCAATTACGTCCTGCCTAGGAAAACGGGGGGCTGTTGGGAGGAAGAAGAGGGGCGGTCTCGGGACGCGTGCTTCTTGGGGGGACGGTCGGGTTCCGGGACAGCTCTGGGTGGTACCTGAGTTGTGTGGGTTGGGGAGAAACTGCATTGGGTATCAATAGTTTCATATTCTTTTGCTCTAAAGTCCTGTTAGCATTGTTATATTTTATCTTTCTGTTATCTTAGTAAACTATCCTTATCCCAACCCACGGGCCTCTTAGTTTCTTGGTTTTGGAGTTATTTCCCCTTTTCCTTTTCCCTTCCCTTGTTCCCCCCTTTTTCCCTCTTCCCCTGCTCTCTTACTTTAAGAAGCAGGCAGCTGCGTGGATCTCAACCCACAGCTGGGGTGAAACCACGACATATTGAAATAACAGACAGGATAGAATTTGAGGAGTTTGTGTGAAAGAAAACCAGTGCTCAAACAAGACAGAGTATGCCATCTGTTTGGTTTTTTTTCCAGATAATTTCTCATTTGGAAATCTTTTCCAGGAAGCATGCTGTATGCTTGTCTAAGACTCCCAAAGCTTGCCTAGCCTGGACAAGAGACGATAATTTCACTGAGTTGCTACATATCTGACAATCCCATATATCCTAAATACCCCCAGAACAGCACATATACTTTAAATCCGCAACTCCCAGAAAGCGCTATGACTATGACCCAAACAGGTCAAAAAACCCCTATAAAACAGAGCAATGAAAATCTTGTGCCAAAGACAGACAGACAGTCTTTCTCATCCTACCTGAGTCTCCCGTCCATATGTGCCACTGAGCCTGGTGAGAGGGTGTGAATAAAAATCCCCGAAATACACTGGAAGGAAGGGATGCTACATAACCCGATTCCAAGGCCAACACCTGGCTCTGAAAGAACCAATAATAATAAAAGAAGACATGAGAAGCAGTCAAAACAAACTATTGGAGAACTTTTTTTAAAAAAAAGTGTTAAATTTAATATTTTTTTTTCTATACAAACCAGAACAACCTTCTTGTATTTGTGAATGTTTCACATTCAAGATCAGCTGTTGCTCCTACTGCTTTTTTCTTTTTATTTTTTCCCCCTCATGATTAAAGTGAGTGCACACCAATATTGCTTGTGAGGTTTCAGGATCTGGTTTGCAATTCATTACTGGTGTGTCACAGGCCCAATGCAATAATTCAGGTTTATTTGGCAAAATTTCTGTCATTACAGAAGTATTCAAATGACTCCACAAAGAGACAGAATGAGTGGGGAGAGGAGAACAACAAAATGTAAGGTGTAATAGAAAAGCCAAAATTTAAGTGTGGGTAGCTATTGTTTCTTCCACCTCTTAATCCCATTTCTGTGATATGTAATACAGCTTAAGAATTTGTGAATTTACTCTCCTTGCTCTGGACAATCACTCTGATGTCAGAACCCATATTGTGTGTTTGGGAGGTTTTGTTAACTCACAGAGACCTTGCTGCTTTTTGTTTCTTTGAAGTTCCAATATTTGAAAGCTTATTTCATTCTGCCAGTGGTTGTTTATAAATAGATGATGATGACGACAGTTGGAGTGGTGAAAGAACTACAAGAAGATGTAGATATGGATTTTATTTCTTTTAAAGCCTTTTCAAGAACGAAATGAATGCTTGCGTAATTATGGTAAGAGTTGCATAATCTACTCAATAATGGGTAGTTGTTGCCAAGAGCTTTTCTTTTTCACATAAAGGATATGAATGCGACTCTAATTTCTTGAGTGAAGGGGAAAAAAAAGGAAAAAAAAATAATGATTGGTTCTTGAGGACAGATGGTGTTCAAAACTCCTCCTGTTGATAGATAGATAGCACTGACAAGGCACCAAAAGTCAATTTAGTGTATTAAAAAAATCTTAGTGCAGGAAAAGAATCAGATTAGTGAGGAAAGACATTCAGAGAGCAAATGAGCAGTGTTTTGTCAATCAGTGCCTTGTTTGCCAGTGGTCAGTTAATGTTAGCACTTACCTTTGTTTAGAATAACTTCCATTATGACCCTGTCATTGGGCTTTGTAGCATTTAATGAGAATGCTGAACTTTCTGAACTGAAAGAGCTGTTTTCTTTGGTTATGCATGTACTGGAGTTCAGTGACTGACACAAGTGGGGTGACAGACAGCTGGAAGCAGAATGAGGTGTGCTGAAGCTTGTCCTGACTGTAAGTGTCAGAAGACCCTTTTTGGCCTGCTAGAAAGAAAAGATAATAAATGGCTTGAGTTCACGTGCATGTTGTGTGCAGAGACAGAATTTGTGCTGGAAAGAGAGTACATAACCTTGAATTTTTGTAAAGCATCATAATGTGTTAATCCATGCATGGATTCTCCATTCAGTTCCAGGATTTCATCACCTGTTTTTATAAAGAAAAGTTGTACTATATTACTACTACTGTATTGTGCAATAAGTTACATGATACATACATGTACACAAAAGGAGTTTTGCAAATGCAGTAATGGATGCAGGTTTAAAACTCATTCATTGCCCATTTCAGCTTCACTTTCATCTGCCTCGAGGTATCATTCTTTAGGAATCTGGAGTGAGAAAAGGGAGAGGAGCAGTTTCCCACCTTCTTGTAGCCTTCCATCTGCAGCAGCAGCTCCACCAGGAAAGATGGTTTTGACATAGATGCCTATTGGTCCATAAATGCTGTCTTTCCCTCCAACAATGCTGAAGCCCAAACCCTAATTTATGGAAGAAAACCAATGCATGAGAGCTCATGTTCAGTTGTCATAATAGTTCATTCGCAGCTGCTTCTGTGTTATGTATTACATAGGCAGCACTAATCCACAGAGTAGTAAAATCCATTAAAAAAGTCAAACACATGCCTAAGTAGTAAAAGCAAATTAAAACTTTGGCACAGTACCCTTATGATATGCTTTTTCTCTGTTGTCATCTAGTAATTCACTGTTGTGCATACATAGGAAGGTGTCTAAATTCTTTATTTTTCCCTTGAACCAATAAACAACCTCGAGAGGTTATCTGTTTTTCTCCTTCATTTCCTGTCCCATAAGTGAGATTGATTTAAAAAGCCATGTAAGATCTTGATATTACTAACTCATTTCAGACACAGAGATGGAGATCTTGGGAGATAACTTTATGGTAGAGGATGACAGAGTGATGATTCATGTGGTAAGTTTAAGCGATGACAATACACCTTTGTAGACATACATTTATCTACTTACTCTTTTCCTTTCCTCCCCTTATGTAAAAGTCAAGCACTACCTGCTACCCGTAGGAAGGATGTTATGAAACTAATTCATACCTCTCCAAAGCCATTTAATGTCCCTCAAAAGAAAAGTGAAATTCCTGTGCTGGTGACATCTTAATAAGTTTCCAAAATACAGACAATTATTTTGTAAATGATGATGAAGATCATGCTTCATTGAATGGTTTCTGAAAGTCATCTTACAGCTTGAATATTATAACAAAAAAGATTATTTATGAAGAAACTCAGAACCTTATTCACTAAGTTCAAAATTGTGTTTAAGTTCATAGCTTCTGAATGCTCCTTTGAAGCATCTTCAGTGACATTACTTCTGTAGATACAATTATCTTCTATCTCCAGACTTTAAGGTACTTTTTGCAAATGTTTATTGGGTTTCTTTTGAGATACTTTGTGTTCCTAGTTGCTTTGCTTTTCCTTCTCAACAGAATTGTCTTTATGGCTCAATTCTGACTTGAAGTGAGCTCTGATGTTACTGTGCTAGTACAACCTATGGATGATGCAGGTAGCAGTGAATGTCAGTGTTGTTGCTCGCTTGTTGTGGGTGCGTTATTAAAATCTGAAGAGTGGGCTGCACAAAGAAGGTTATCAAGAAGCAAGTGATGATAGCTAATCACTCCTCGCAAAGCCGGGTAATGAATTGGCAACTCATATGTAGCAACCTTAATACCTGAAGTCACTTTCCCACACTTTGCAGTGTACGTTTGTGAAATGAAGTAAAACTCTATTTTATGGTGAATCAACAGAGCCAGTCTCACCTTCCCTTGTCCTTTCATCAGTACGATGTTTGAGATTACTGAAGCCTGTGAGCCACAGGATGTGTGCACTAACTGTGCTGTACTTAGTGATCTAGATGGCCTTGAAATTGCCTGTAAACATAAAAAAAAAACCCAAAAAACCAAAAACACACAAATACTTTTAATAGAGAACCAGAAATTTTTGGACATGCATTATGACAACTTGTTTTTTTCAAATTTTCCTACTTAAAACCTCTGGTACTAGAAGTTTTTTAAAAATCAAAAAAACCACCATCCTGATTTCCTCATTTAATTTACACAGAACTGATGACCGTGATGAGTAGTCTGGATTTTTATGCTAAAGCAGATTTTTTCCACGATATGTTCAGGAACCATTAGCCTGAAGACTGTCTAAATATTCAAAACATCTTGCCACTAAATAACTTTATATTGGGACATACAGAACCTGTTTTGAGCTTTTCCTCTAAAATATGAATCTGTACTCGCAGAAGTTCTTTGCACTGTGAACTAGACACTGTATCTGGTTCTTTCTACAGCCCACCCTTTTTGTTTGATTACCAAGGTGAGCGCTTCCTCAGTGCCCGTTCTCCCTTGATTCTACAGATAGGGGATTTCTCAACTCCAGCCCCTGAGATTTGATGAATTTTAATGAACCTTTAATTAAATATTTAATGAAAACCTCCTATTTGAACATGGAATTGGGTATTACAAGCTAATTTAAGCACTGACAAAATTCATTACCCAGAACTAACTATGCATGAAGTTCAGCAGGGCCAGAGTTAATTGCACTAATTACAATCCAAGAGAGTTCAACACTTTTTTTGTGCAGCAAAGTGAAACTAACAGGTGTTGAAGTATGTGGAACATCAGCCAAAAATTCAGCTTCTGCATATGCCAGAAAATAAGTTTCACTTTTGACACAAGAACAAGATTATTTATTCAACATGAGATTGGGAATATGATTAAGAGGGAAATGTCTGTGCAATACAAAACACATACTCTTCGTAAAGTGCAGCTCTGCCAGATCAGTGATTGCCTTTTCTGTTGTGGGTCTTCTGCATCTAAAACCAGAAGTTTTCAAATGTATTTTACTTCTGAGGGGGTGCATTTTGTATTTCTGCGTGTGGTGGGTAACAATACCCAAACCCAGGATGCCACCAGTGAGAGCTTTGCCAGTAGGCAGCATCTGCCACAAAGACCTTCAAGCGTAGTGAATCCCTGATGGTCTGTCTGCTTGCACAGGTGTTGTTTGGTTGGGGTTTGTGCTACAGTTGTCACCTCCTCACCCCTGTTAAAGCCCTATGTCAGACTGGGGTGTCCCCGGGGTGAGGGGCTGGCTAAGAAAAGGCAGGAGAGCAGTAGCGAGTCTCCCCAGCCAGGCCTCAGTCAGGGCTGGAGGTGGCAGCTGAGTGCAAGGAGTTTCACCACCATCTCCCCACTCCAGGCTTAAGCCTGGGGATCTTCAGCCATAAATACCCCCTCTACCCTGCCCAGCCTCCACTCTCCCAGCCTGTGGTGAATTGCTTGACCACTCTCTGGATAACTTGTCAGTCTCTCGCCTACATTAATGGAGTTGCTTCACTATGTATGATTTGTGTGGATTTGCACACACTGTAAAACTTGCTGAGGCAACATGACTGAGAAGCTGCTGAAGAAATAGGGTTGGCTGGCGCAGAGCCTTTCCTGCTCTCCTCCTTACAGAGGAGGGATGGGGTTAAAAAGTGGCAGAAGCAGAGTGAGGCTTATTCCTTGACAGGGCTTGCAAGGAAGCTAGGTTTTGGAGGGAAAGGGATTGTTACGGTCATTCAGAGATTCTTACTGGAGACAGTTTTGTCTGTTTTTCAGGGGATTTCCTGCAGCACTTACTGGTGTTCTCCCTCCAGAGCAGTCCAACTGTTGGGAAAGAGATTTGCGGCTGGTGTGGAGAGCGTAGGGCTGCCCGTCTCCGAAGGGCACGGCTCTCTGGGGTGGCATGCTGTCCATCTCCCCTATCCAGTATGGGTTTATGCCTGTCAGACGTGGGGAGAGAAGTTGGGTTATTTCTCACGTGCCAGGCATTTCTGTGTATTCAATCAGGTAAAAGTTACTTAGTAAAGTTTTTCCTCTTGTGTATCTCTTGGTGGAGGGAGTGATGTTTTCAGTGCTCGCTGTGGGGGTATCTGTTAATGTTAAATACAGTAAAAAGTAAATGTTTCCTACATTGGGTTATTTAGAATACACCTTAAAAAGCATAAACTGGAATGCTTATGCACAAAACCTCTGGCTGTAGGACATTGTGAATACAAAAGCTGATGCATCAGCAATTCTTGTTAAGGATCCCAGGCTAAGCTAGAACAACAGCTGCAGTTTCTTTCAACGCTGCTGTACCATCACATGATGGTGTGCTGTGTGGTCCCCAAATACTACAAGAGAAAAGATTAGTTCTTTGCAACTTACTGGTTGAGTTACTGCGAGTTCGTTGACATGCAGCTTTACTGTGCAGAAAACCATTTTGGATTTCCAAAGGCCTTTCCTTACAGGCTGGTATTTCCTTAAAAAACAAACAAATATAAAACCCTGATGCTATGCAAGAAATTCTTAAAAATAAAATTTCTCCTAATTTGGCTTGCATGAATTCAAAAATGGCCACTAATTCTAGCATATAAAAACCTGTAAATCAAACATCCAGGTTTCTACATGCACGTTTTTAGAACAGTTTGTAAATAAATAAATAAGTTATCACATCTGAGTAACTGCTGATGTTAGGAGTAGTTTCTGGATGTACATGATTCCTGAAAAATCACGCTTCTGTTGTGACATGAGGAATTCAATGATCCTGAGGGAATCACAGTTAAAGCAAAAACATTAGTAAATATAGACAGCATATGGCACTAGACTGAAATATAGTAAACCTCCAAATAGAAAAGGATTTTGCAGAGCAGTTTACTGTAAGGGCTGAGAAGCCCATAAGAGCAGCATCAGAGCATGATCTAGATGTTCCAAAAGCCTGACTTTAGTCGTGCTATTTTGGAGATACCTCGAGAACTAATGAAGGATAATTTTCCTCTTCGACAGCAGGTGGAGGTATTGCCAAGTAGCAAAATCCTACTAGGGTTTTCCAGTCCCACTCCCCTAGGGAACTCTTCAGAATAAGAAATGCAGAGAGATCCTTAAAGAGGCATTTTGAAAATGATTTTGCATTGTTTCTCTTTCCAAGCTAGCTAGCTTGAAAAACCTTTGCTGTTAACTCTTAATTAATTTGTGCAGGCTTGTTTTTAAATGCACAGTTCACCTGGCTGCCTCTTGGGTGGTATTATGCTACAAAAGCTTATTATAGTTCATTTCTGGACACTTAGGCATTTAAAGGAGAGAAGATAAACAAAAACTTTGGCAGAATCCAGCAGACATCTGGGCGAGACAGTTGACTGCTGTCCTAGAAAGAGGCACACACAGACCTGAGAGCAGCTCCAGTCAAGGATGTTTTCTCAGTCTAGGATTATATCAGAGCTTTCTGCATGACCCATTTATATATAACAAGCAGAAAGTGCCTTTTTAACATGAATATCAAGATCTCTGGCTGATCTCTATTGTCTTCAGAGTGGTAAATGTGTGGTAGGGGACTAACTCTGTCCAGTCATCATGCTTGAGTTTTTTCCAGAATTTGCAAGTGAAAAGCCTTTGGTGCCATCTAGTTTGGGGTGGGGATGAGAGGACAAGAACCCGGACATGAAATGTGTCCAGTCCAATGAAATCGAGTCAGTGAAAGACAGATCAAAAGGCTTTTCCATTGAAAAATTTGGTGAAAACCTGGGGTTGATGACCTGTTAACAACATCTCCTGTTCCCCTGTCTCTGGAGCAGACTATCTAGCTATAGATCCTATACCCACAAGATTCTTTTAGTACAGGCTCTGCTCTCTAGCTTCGGGATTCATGGATCTTCCTTTGAATCCACCTCTGTCTTTGCTCAGCTTCCAAATGGAAACTTAACATTGCCAAGGTATGCATTTCTAACAGGAGGGGTTGTACAGCCCTTGCTAGAATTTCCCAGGGCCTTGGCCTTCCTGTAGCCTCTGTTTATCTGGGAAAAAGCTATGCTGGATATCACCAGCGTCTCACCACAAGAGGTTTGGGGTTTTGTCAGGAAGAGCAAAACCATGTTCTTCAAATGTCTGATGCACAAATTCCCCTTCTCTCTCAAGCAAATGTCAAATCACCCCACAGCTGTGGGACAGGACCGCAACTTTCATGCTTACTTTGCTAGCCATCATGATGTTCACCAGCCGTGTTGTCGGGTGAATGAGAGATTCAGTCTCCTTGCTGGACAAATCTTTAAGTGATTGTCCATTTACCATTAACAGTTCATCTCTTGGGCTCAGACAGCCGTCCCTTAAAAAAAAAAAGATAAAGGGAACATGCTTGCAATGCCAGTTTAAAAAGAACAGCATGGCACTATTGTGCTAAGTGTCTCAGTAACTGAGGAGTCGGCTGCAATCCTCCAATTGCACTGAACAGTGCTGCCACAAGATGTCTTGATGTGTCATACACCCCATCCCTGCTAGGATTTTTTTCTGTTGCTGTTCTGAAACTGAGCTTCAAAGCATAGCTTGTCACAGAAAGCTGGTCATACAAATTCCATGCAGACAAATGGCTCCCTAATAAGCTTGCTGACTCCACGTGTACTGTACCTGTTTGCTGGGCCTCCAGCAGGCACATGGCTGCCTGTGAACCCTTTCCAGAGAGATGCACAGTTTGGACTCCTGGAGAGCTTGATTCCTGAGCTGCTGTTCCCTGTGGTTGCACACAGCCTGCAGATGCAGCTGTCCTGATTCAGAAGATGAAAGGTTGCATGAAAGGAATTGTACCAGGGATTTTAAGAGTTACTTACAGTTATCCTGAGCCTTTTTAAGAAATGTCGACAATGTTCTTAAACCAGGCTGCCTCCAAGGAGAACAGGAACAGGCCTTTACCACTGTGCAGTTGTGAAAGAATAATTGTATTACAGAGTCAGTGTTTAAAAGAAGTTGTTTTCCTTAGGACTTGAGTGGCCTCTGGCTACAAGAGGGAATTATTAGAGTGCCCCTTCGCATGGAGGGGAAGAGAACAGATAATAGACTTTTCATAGTAAATGGATAATTTTCGCCTACGTTAACTACTGTAAGAAAAGACAGGGAGGAAAATAAATATATGCCAGAAAAGGAAATACTCTGGAAAACAGAAGAGGTCTGAATGGAAAATACGCGTATACAAAACAGTAGAAGCTCCACCCCTGCTGCTGACTTGTTGACTGGGGGCAGGGCAGCAGAGGACTACAGTGCTGGAAGATTCTTTGCCCGTTCCAGACTGGTTGAGGTTGCTGTAGTCTGAGTGTTGCATCTGGAGGACGTGTAAGCATATTTTTAACACAATTATGAATCGTGAACATATGGCCATACAGAAAGGGAATGTCTTAAGTCATATGAGAAAGTAAAGCAAAGAATGGATTGACTAAGCACATGAAGGCACCACATTTGTCTAGCAAATGTGCCCCTGCGACACAAACGCGTGAACACAAAAATTCCAGAGAGACGAGGAAAGCTGGAAAAAGCTAGCATGCAATTTCTTTTCCTTGTGCTTAGTAAATCTCATAATTCAAGTATTCACTTGTTCTGCTCCCAGATGAACCCACCTCCTCTGCCCTCACCAGCCTCTCCATATTCCACATAGTGAAGAGGGCTCTCAGTGTATCCTGGATCCAAGTTTGTTCCCAAGACATTTGTATGACTGGGGTATAGATTGCTGAAGGGGAGGCAAATTTCATATGTTAGGCCACAAAATATAGCAGTGGTCAGCTGTCTGTATTGCTCCTGGGTTCCTTGTCCAGAGTGGCATCAGCTACTTCCAGTAATGTGTAGTCCTCTGACAGCACAAGGAAAGCTATGTAACCACCTTCTTCACCATCAGTAGGGCTTCATTTCTGCCTTAAGCAGAGTTCATCCAGACCTAAGGGTTAGAATCTTTAAGCCCTTTGACCACAAATCGATAGGGATCACATCATACCTGACTGACAGCAAACACAAACTTCAAATTTACAGCAATGTCAATAAAGGTCATTATCTTCCAGGCTGACTGCTGAAGCTTGGCTCTCATTCTGATACCTGCCAGAGTAAATCTAAGGCTCTGAATGAATTAAGCATTTAACTTTGAGCCTTAGGCTCACTGCAGGCTGAATTCTGCAGGTAATCCATGAGCACTCTACCTGTATTGACTGACTGGCTAACTCTGTGGGTCTGTTTGTGTTCCAGATTGTCTGCTATTAATGAGGAGCACCTGAATTTTATGAAACCTCTTTTATTCACAAAGTCTTTCTAGTGACTAACAGGTAAGCATATAAGCATAGAGAGAATTCATTTTAAACCAGTTTGCTTGAACTCTAGTATTAGTTTTAGAGTTTCTGTATTTACTTTCACCCAGTATAAATATCTTCAGAAACACACACTTGAAATCAGGACTAAATTATGCTCTTTTTTATCTTGTGGCAGTGCTTTGAAGTCTTCAGCATGATAACAAAATAAAGATTAGAATTCTCATGTGTTAAAATTTCAGATCTTGAGTAGCCAACAATGTGAGCTACTTTTTCTGTTTATTTGCAGATTCTGCAGACATGAAGCTTGCAGGGTTTTCAGTAGGGTAGCGTTCTAAAACACAAGTAATATATGATTAGATATTAAAGATGGGAAATAATTCAGCTGCTTGGCTAAGTATTTTGAGACGTCAGCTGATCATGGATTGGGGCTGTTGTGAAAGAATAATTGTATTTTTTAAAAAGAAATTTTTCCTTTTTGTTGTAGCCAGAGGTCAACTTTAGACTTGCCAAATCCTCTTCTTAGGAATTGTTGCTCTTGTGTACAGCTCCCTTGAAACATCTGTATTTCTTCACAAATACTAGTCAGGCACACACAGAGAACTTTGTATAGTTGCACTTCACACTTCATTTTGTTCTTGATTTTAACTTAATAGCGGGCCTTTTCAGACTGTCCCCAGCTCCTCTCTGTAAGAGCACGGTTATGCTTATGCCCATTCCTATAGCTTGTTCCCATTGTACAGCTGCTGTATTCATGGTGCTTGAAAAAAAATCTTCATAATTAATGTCCAAAAGTTATTTGTGTCTCATCAGTTTCACAGGACATCACAAAGTGCAGTGGGTTTGGCTCTGAGGTTATTCGTTGCAGCACCAGGTAAGTCCTTTGGCAAAGTAGACTGTATTTTGTACAACGGGACACATTCCAGCCTGGAAATTCTGGGTTGTGTTAGGATATACATGTGAAAAGTCACCAAATAAAAACTAATATGAATATCCTATTCAAGAAAAATAAGTTTTATGTACTTAGTCAGAAGGAAAGAAGAGGTTAAATCCATTGTATGCTGCAGAAAAATCTCGGGAACGATTTTTGTTTAAATCTGTAGCCATCTTAGCAAGTTGGGCTACATTTCAAATAAGCTCAGTGTGTCAATCATTTGTGCTATTCATCTATATGAATTTTTTTTTTTTAAGAAAAGGTTTTTATTGGGCTGTAAGGACATGTGGCAAATATCTGTATGTTGTCAGCATCTGCACTTTCCTTGGTCCTGGATATAGATCACTGTATTCACATCCAAGATATTGCAACATGACAGAAAATTAATAAAAGCTGTTCCTTAGAAAAATAAACATTTGACCAACTCATGTGCCAGCAGTCAATTTGATTTGGGTTTTGTTCTTTAACAACTCTTATTTCCTTTCTCACTTATTATTTTAAGCATAGAAATACTGCTGATGGTTCCAAGAGTAAAGAGAGTGTTTATTTTGCATCCTCCTTTTTAAAGTGTCCTGCTCATTTTGAAAGGTGGTTTTATACATTTGGTGTAGTGGATGCTGAAAATTTGCTAGAATAATGTTGACAGGTTTGGTGTGTGGGCAGGTGGATTCCAGGTCAAACTTGCCTGCTTGTTATTAAAACAGGTTTTAATGTGTATTTGCTACCAGTGAATAAAATGTCTCTGCTTATAAGGGGGTTTGCTACTGAGCACTTCAAGACTCTGCAGCAACTTATATCTGCATTGTAATATCCACTTATCGTTGTGAAAACAAAATGAAGAAAGTCTGTGGGAGTACATTATAAGCCAAATTTTGTCTTTAAACTGAATCTGCTTAGTTGAAATATGACAATCAGAGGTGGAGTTCAAGAGCCTTTTTTGAATGCATTTTTGTCACAGGTGACAGTAGATTCACTTTTTATGTGTTTAGTTCTGGAAAAGTAATTTGCATGTCCAGGCCAACTTTCTCCTCCTGCTCCCCTTTTTTCATCATGCAAAATGCAAAGCTTCTGAGGATGTTTTTCTATCTGCCATGTAAAAGATTTCTTTTTCCTTCAAGTTCTGTTTAGACATTTTTAGCCCTGAATCCTGCTTCAAAACATCTAATTCCAGATGTTGTTTAGTAATAAGGGTAACCATGGCATCTGTGGAAAACTGACAAACTTTTGTGCACTCTTAACGTAAGACACAGTAGTTAGATTGTCTGAAATGAAGTAAAGTGTTACACAAGGCTAGTTCAAGTAAGGTCTTTGACTCAGTTAACCAAGCATATGACAATGAGCTGATTGACTGCTTTTTTTTAAAAAGCAAAAAAAACCCCCAAAAAAACAAAGAAGATCTAACAACAGTACAGTAATGAATTTAAATATTTAGTTTTTTCTGGCCTACTGACTGTGAAATGGCTGGGATTTCCAAGTGGAAGATTAAGAGGATACAGTCTTTGGGGATTTTCTTCAAAAAGGTTTTTTAGGGGTTTGTTTTTTTTTTCTACCTCTGTTCTAACAAAGAAAGGGCCAGAGAGTCTCTGGCATAAACTGACATGACTCCACTGATTCTGAGGTACTTTAGCCAATTCCTTGGTCTTTTCAAAATATTTACAGTAGATGCAATTAATTTTCCTAGCAGCATATTCCCTTTGCAATTAATTGAATGGCAGAAGCTAGAAAGCCTTTGGATGATGCAAACAGCAGGGCACGGGATTCAGGTTCTGCCCTGGACAGACAATTCAGCACGTCAGCTGTTACAGACAGATCTTTTCACCCCTCACCTGGACTTGACTGTGCTTTTCTGGGACACTTTCTCCTGGCCCATATTTTGCAGCACACACTGCCTTAATATGACAGCCTCTTTCACAAGTTGCTCTGGGGATAACATAGCCCTGATGTCACAAAAGCAAGAAGGCCAGGAAGAGAAAACAAGTGGGAAAAGGGGGACACAAATGTCTAAAATTCAGTCCCCTCTCCTGGCTTTTTTTCTATCCTGTCTGTAAGGCTTATGTTTGAGACATTACAGTCTGTTGCCACAACACTTGTCCTGGTACCAAAGGGCCAGCTAACTGGTGTTTGCATAAAGGCCAGTTAATAAAAATATATTCTGGTGATGACCAAGGGAGAAAAATGGCCTTTTGGTTTTTCACTCCTTCAAGCTGAGGGCCGGAGACCAAAAGAAGCAAAGACAGAGAAGTGTCTAGAACTGAGTGGAACCATGCAGTCAGATCAGTTTGGATCTAACGTTTATATGGAGTCAAGCCTTCCCTGTTGCAGTTTATTCCAGATGTTATTTCAACCCTGTCACCACCAGCTCTGGCTGGTAACTCTCAGTGCTTCCCTGGGTGTTGGTGGTGCAGGGAAGAGATAATTAAACGCTTCTTGAAGCTGGTCTGAAACCCAGAAATGACTGCTGTTCCTTGAAGAACAGGAGCTGATATTACCTTGTCCTGTCTGTTCTCCTTAAAAATGGCATAATTTCAGACTTTTTAATGACATGAGCAGACAAGGTCATCTTCCACAGTCTTTGCTGTGTCAGTGTACAAGGTATCAGACACTGCTCATACTTTTTTGGTGTTTTCCATTTCAGGCGACTTGAAGATTGCTGAGTTTGTGCAAAGCAAACTATAAAGGAGTTCTTGTTTATACGCTGTCACACTGGCTTTCCATCTCTGTCCTTACCGGGCTAACTGCACCTTCTCCAGGCTGAACAACCCCAAGTCTCTCAGCTTGTCTTCACAGGAGAGGTGCTTTGGCCCTCTGATCATCTTCCTGTCCTCCTCTGGACTTGCTCCAACATCTCCATGTCTTTCTTGTACTGGGGATCCCACAACTGAATGCAGTACTCCAGGTAGGGTCTCATGACACCGCAGTAGAGGGAGAGAATCACCTCCCTCGGCCTGCTGGTCATGCTTCTTTTGATGCAGCTGAGGATATGGCTGGCTTTCTGGGCTGCAAGTATACATTGCCAGGTCATGTTGAGCTGCTCACCCATCAAGACCCTCAAGTCCTTCTCAGGGATTCTCTCAGTCCATTGAGTGCCCAGCCTGAAGTCATGTTTGGGACTGCCCTGACCCATGTCCAGGACCTTGCTATTGGTCTTGTTGAAATCCATGAGGTTCACATGGGCCTACCTTTCAAGGTCCCTGGCATCCCTCCATGTGTTGACTGTACCGCACAGTTTGGTGTTACCAGCACACTTGCCAAGCTTATGCTCAATCCCACTGTTTATGTTGCTGATGAAGATCTTAAAGAGACCCAGTCTCAATACTGACTCCTGAACACCACTCAACACTGTCTCCACAGTGAGAGATCCTCTTACCTCTCATTTCTTTATTGTAAGTAGCACCTACTTTCTCAGACTGTTAACGGGACATAGGACTATTGTTTGGGATCCTAAATATTTTGGGATTAGGAAAACATGTCTATAATACATATGCAGAAGTCCTGAAACACCGATTTTCTTATGGTTTATGCAATAATGAATCCCATGCAATCAGCAGAGTATGGCTCAGAGAGGTACTTAAGTTTCTGAACAGAAGAGAGGAACTAGTATTTGGAATATTGACAGTTCCAGGTTCCCCCTTAGGTCTGGAGAAGAAATGTGCAGGGAGCATTAAATCATGCAGCACTTTTAAACATTCTTCTCCCCTTCCAACGTGACAGCAAAATTAAGTTGTTCAGTTCTGTGGGAGTTGTTAGCACTTTTAGTCATGCTTAGGGCTTGCAGGCTCTGGAAAGCAGAAGAATAGTGGAATATTCTCAGCAACACCATAGAAAGAATGGAATCAATTTTCTTGAACAAAGACAAGGATCCTTCAGCTCTGAGTCACACATCATGAATTTCTGAAGTGTCACATGGAGATGGAGAAAAGTGAGTGTTACACTGGGACTTGAAAAATGCCTCTTGACTCCTTTCTTAGGGAAAGAGGTTTTAAGCTTAAGCTCTCTAAGATGCATGGTACAGGAAGATTGTTCTGACAGGCTTGTGCCATATGGAAGATAGAGATCACTGCTTTCATAGTAGAGGGCAAAGCCTCAGCAACAGTACTGCAGGATAAGGTCAGTGTAGTAGCTGTTACCAAAGTTCATCCTATTTAGCATGCTGAGATGAGACTCTTTAGAATCACTCACTGATCCGTGACTCTGAAAGGTATGGAAGGTTAACAAGTAGCTTCTGAAGAGGCTCATATTGCTGTGAGACCTCTGGAGAGGGAATTTAATGTACCCATTGTCTAGACAGGCAGTAAGAAACCTAAACACTGCTGTAAGGGACTAGGTTGATGACTAATTTATGTCACCATCCATCCAGGCTCCTGACCCATCCTGTTCCGTAACAGCAATAACCCAGCCTAAGATTGGATTTATACCCTTAGCAGTTATATTTTATCTGTACAATGGCATTAGTTATGAGACTTATTTTGTTCCCCAGATCCCCTTGAGCTGCTTGCCAGCTAAAAAAGCAAATTATCTAAACTTACAGTCATCAGTGAGATACTGAGTAGTTTCATATGGGTACAGATCACAACAGTCACTGGAGCTCTGCATATTTTGGAGGTGTAGAAGCAAGTAGACTGTGGCAGCTGACACACACCTAAGAAAGTTTGCTTCAGGTTTGTTAGAAGAGGTGGGGGTCCTCAGAGACCAGCTGCTTCTTCACTCACAGCACAGTGCACATGAACTGTTTCCAAAAGGGAGGAAGGAAGGGGTACGGTTTTGCAGGTGACTGAGTGTATTTTGAGACTTAGGTCAGTGTCACCTATGTTTTCTCTCAGAATGTAATAGGAAGGTGGCTTGGTTTTGTCCTCATGCTGGGACTTTGCCAGGGGCTAAAACACCTCACATCCAGAACTCTGTCCTGCTGCAGTCTTTGCAATATTGGGCTGCATGCTGTGATAGGTAGCAAGAAACTCAAGGAGTAAGGGGAGATTCTGCTATTCAGTGCCTCTGTGTCACTATGTGTTTACATGTAGAGGTCTAGTTTTAGCCAATTTCTATTGAAGATATGTAAAATAAAGTAGAATATTTACAAAAGAAACATTTTAGGTGAAAGAATCAGATCTTTCACATGAGCCACTATTTGCACAGAGTTGCCAGGAGGACATGAACCATATTAAAAGACATGTCATACTTTCAGTAAGGTCCCTTTTACACATGACAACAGGTAGAGAGAAAGTGCAAAATTAAGCTGTGTCACTGAAAGCAAACTCTCTAAATACATCTAAAATATTGTTCAGACTGAAAATATCATATCTATAGGGTTAACATAGTTGCTTCTTGATTAAAGAATTAAGTTGTAATATGAGGCTGTTGAGTCTTTTTTACATCTCTAGAAAAAAGTGACATCTCTGGTCTGAGAGCCATCACTGCCTTCTTCCTGAAACAGAGATTAGAAACATCTTCCTGAATCTCCTGTGTCTTTCATAATATTAATGTAATTCATATTTGCATAGCTTGTGAGATCTCATAGTATCACACTTTACAGATGCGCTTTACCTTAGTCACTGTTTCATATTTTGAACTGAATACTATGCTGCAGGTAGAAAGCACTAGCTGTGCTAGTCTGAGGTCACTGAGTGGCCTGGCGATCCCTGATTTCAGCAGAACATCAGTCAGCAGAGTGCAACAGCACTGAAGGGAAGCTAATACATTTCCATGCTATTTATACTGAGCAGGGACACTGCAGCTCACAGCTCTGAAAAAGCCAAGTAGAATCCTATGTTCCTAAGAAATATGAATTAATACATTTAGGAACTACTGCAATGAGAAACATTAAAATATACTCCACCGAGTTGCCTACCTTGGGAAATAACTTTCTTCTCATGTTGTTGCAGTTCTCATTTGCTGCAGCTTTGGACTGGACCATGCTGGTGATCACACGCGGAGGGTCAGGTGGGCTGTCTTCGGTCTCTGATGTGTATGGCAGTTGTGTTCTAGGACAGCAGTCAAAATCCTCTTGAACCCAACTGGTAGAGATCTCAAAGGGATCAGGCCACTTCTCATCAGGACTTGACCCATCGTCACTGTTTTTAGCATTGCAAAGTATAAGTGATCTTGAAATGGAGCGAAACTTTCTTGACTTCCTGTTCCCAGCATTGCTCTTTCGATCCATCTTCAGAGAGCTGGTGGTGCTGCTCTTTTTCCTATCGTTCTCCCATTTATGAGGCATGATACTTTCAATAACTTTATCCGTTTCTCTGGTGCTGAATATCCTCGAGGAAAGGAAGTATAAAAAGTAAGTTGTAATATACCCCACTTTCTCCTACTTAATAACCTACACTACTGAAAAGCCCTAATGAATAAATCGAATCAACAGAGCCTTTCAGTCTGCTAACAGCCACGTGATATCTCATGACTTGCTAATTCTGTTTCTGTGCAGTGCTCTACTAAATTCTCCTTCACCTTTTCATTCTCTTGCCATGCTCCCCAAGCACAATGGAGTGCTTTTAATAAATGTTTTTGATGCTTCCATTGTGCTGTTTCCTTTGGGCTTCTGCTGAATTTGCATGTTGAAATCCCAAATTGAACAGGAAGGTACTTTAAAAGCATTATTCTACCCTCCTAACATTATTTGGAAAGAGGAAGCTCCTTCTGAAGTTTGATTCATGAAACCACTGTAATTCAAAGAAGATTAATCAAATTGTTGAGGTTAAGTTCTCTGCCTGGCACATCTGATTTCTAAGTGGTTTAGCAAAAGCAGAACTTAGCTGTGAGAGAATAAGGGATGTCAGGCTGCTATCAAACTCCTACCTTTGCAGACCAGGACTCACTTAAGACTGTGCATTTAACAGTAACAGAGAGATCCAGTGAAGCACTTAAGATGTGAATATCTGATTAGGGAGTGAACTCTATAAAGGAATACAGCTTCAATACATCAATCAGCATCCCATTAAAGAAATGGTTTGTTTCAGCATATGATTCAGCATACAAAATTAAGAGAAAATTGAAGAAATGCTGTACAATCAAATGTGGCAACATTTGGAGCGTATGTAAAATGAGTAAAGTTCTGAGAATGTTAAGGTAACAAAGGGGAGCCTTGTTAAACTTCCTTTTTCTCTCAGAAAGAGTTTTCTAGAAATATTTTGGCAGGTATGTGTCAGTGCTGAAATTTCAACAAGAGGAAGACTAAATTAATTACTTTGACTTTCTCCCTTAAATTTTTTCATTGTGTTTATTACACAAACTTTCCTCTTCACAGTACCCAACTGATACTGTATGCTGTCATCCTGGGGTAATTACTTATGGCAACTAAAGGATTTGCAGAAATCAAAGACACTATACGTTTTATACACAAAACTGAAAATCAATGTGATTTGAAAAGCACTTCTCAAGTATTCTATTTACAGGAAAACTGATAGTTGTGTGTCTGTTTGTGTATTGGTTTTGTGGGTTGGTGGGGGGTTTTTGTTTCCCTGCTTCTGTGTAGAATTAGGTAGTCATATATGCACTTTGTACCTGAAATGCCATTGATGATACAGAAGGCAGAACAGATTTTTTTAACGGCTCCTTACAGGCCTGCAAGTTCTGACCAAGCCAGATTCACATAATAAATACAATCCAGCCTTATAATAAATCTGCAGCTTCCTACCCCCACCCCAAATAACCAGGAAAGATAAAAACAGATGATAAACACTTATGTCATCGAGTACTTGTCTAAAGGAGCTATATGGCATTGCTGGAGAAATACATAATTCAGTGTGAATCTGAATTTGTTTTGATTTATAAAAGAAAATAAAAATTGTACATAGCATATGCAGGAGCAGCAAAATGGTCCATCCCTTCATCTTCCAGGGAGAAGAATGCCTATCTGTGCAGTTCTTCCTGGCATTTTTCATAGACAATGTTCCTACAGCCTTCCATCATAACTTATTTTCCATCATACCAGTCTTAATATTGCTCTGTTCCCTGATACCTCTTTTCCAGAACTAAATTCTTAACACTTCAGAAACTCGTGCTCTGAAAATGGGAACTCATCCGATTTCCTAGCAGGATACTTCCAGAGCAAAGTTTAAAACTATCCAGAGAACACGTAGAGTTCCACAAAGCTGGTGTGCTTTCTGCCCCTCTCCTGTGTGTCTTTGGGATCCTGTTTGCTGCTGTGGGAGAGTCTGACCCCACGGGATGGGGACACTGGAACAGAAGTCCCAGCCTCCCTCACACTGCTGTGAGGGAAGCTTTCGGGGTCAAACTGTACCAGTGTATTCTCCATCCCCTTCAATACACAGAATGTTCTACTTTTTTTTCTGTTTTCAGATTAGCCTCTCTTCTTGTGAATAACAAGACTTGCAACCATTGTGTAGCCACAGTGTGGATGGAGAACTACTCAGCAGTACAGCCATGCTCCCGTCCTGTGATGCAGGGCACACACTGGATAATAGGACGTTGAAGCTTACGTGTAAGGACACAGAGGCCAGAGGGATGGAAAAGGTACGATATGGATGGAGCTCACCTTTACCCATTAACTTTGTGGTTGGCATGGGATCTTGTTCCTCTAGGATTAATCTCCCCTCCTTAGCATCCAATTTTCGGAGCCTCCATGCAGTAATTCATTGTGAAGTAGAGAGATGAAAGGGCTATTTTGAGAACTAAACAGTTGGTGGGGGCGTAATTCAGCATCACAAGTTTTCAATATTTAGTATGTGTTTTTGTTGATTACATTAGTTAAAAGCAAACTGACACTTACCCCTACTAATATGTAAAGATGTTCAATGTTTGGAGATTTTGCTTGTTTTTAAAAAAAGGCATGATTTTGTGTTTTGGAAAGCCTAAAGCTTTAGTCTACCATAATATGTACACACCTAATAGCAATTTTTGAGTTGGGAAATCCCAGCTAGCGTTCCCAGTATATTAGGAAATTAATTTTTGTGAAGCTTGGTGTTGTTTTTTTCTCTATGTCTAAAGGTAGATAAAAATGCAGTCTGGCTCATTAGACCAGAATGTGGAGCTGAAAGAGCAATAAGCTGGCTAGGATGAGGGGAACTTTGGGAAGTACCTCCCCTCATCACCTGGGTAAGAAACAACAGTTCTAGCTTGCTGCAGGTGTGTGGAACTCACATCACTGGAAAGCTTGCAAACTGGGATTGTTGGACCTTCTCTGATTCTGGCAATCGCTATTGGCAATGAGAATGTCAGAAATGAGCCTAAGCTGCATGTTCAGACCTAAACAATCTTGCCTTTCAGGGAAAATTAGAAGAAATGGCACTTTTCATTCAAGGATTTCCATGTTTTACAAGTGTCAACTGCACTCTTACTTTCTCAACAAGGATTTAACAAAAGCTATTAAGCACATGGGTAAGCAGAGGACTTGATAGCTTAATGGCAAAAATACAGCTCTCTGGAGACTGGCAGGCTAGAAGAGAAGATGTAGAGATGCAGAAACACTTTCTTGCTCTGCCTGAAGCTGCTGAGCTTAAGAATGAGCGCTGCCATCAATACTAAATGCTGCAAGAGGTGTGTGCCTGACTGCACTAAGCATCTGGGATGCAAAGAACACCTGTTGAAACAGTGAAGGAAACATTAAGTGCATTCTGCCATCCCTCCTGCAGTGCTCCTAGGGAATCTTTACCTTGTGCAGAGAGAACAACTCTTTTGCCCTGCTGAATCAGCTATTTCCTCCTCCCCAATGCCCACCAGAGCTTCATGGGCTCTGAGACCAAATTTAAACCTGAATGACTTACAAGGTATCTCAAAGCAAGCTAATGTTGAGGTGAAAATAAACCCAGTAGACCTGAAGACTTCCAGTTACCTACTTGCTCTAAGTATTGGATCACAGCCCAACTCTTAACTAAGGCAACATCTGCTGATTCAACGTTGCATATGTGACAGAAATATAGAAGGTACCAAAAACAGCCTATAATTTTTCCAACAAAATATCTATAAATGTTATTTTACAAAGAAAACAATATCACAAGTACCAGAGAAGTTTTATGATTCATTGTCATCTTCCACCAAATTTATTTCAAGGTATTGGTGGCATAGACAATTACTTCAAAGTTAATTCTCCAAATCATTCATCTTTTCCTCCAGTGCACTCACTGCTTGTAATTTTCTTTTGCCATTCTTATACCTCCAGCATGCCTGATGGAAGTTGTCTGTGGTTTATAATGCAAACCAAATGTTCCTTCTCTGGTTTTGTGTTTTGTTGGTTTGTATTTTCTTTTTTTCCCCCCAAGCTTTATTTTTCCAGCTTTAAGTCTAAAAAGCCCTAACTCACTCTGTCTTCTGCAAACAAAATACATGATTTGAGCTGTGCCCATTTGGTTCAAATTTTTGGTTGGATATTAAACGTAGTATTTACAAGATGCAAGTAATTTGGTGTAGCTCCCAGACTGAATGCGAATGCTCTGCTGCTAACTAGACAGCATGAAAGATAGAACTTTTCTTTACTAGCAAGAACAAGATGAGTTTTACATCACCAAGTGCTAACAGCATGATATCTTGCATACCATTTTAATCTAGATCTTGTAATATTTGTCAGATTCCTTACTGAGTATTATCATTAGCACTAAACTACTGCAGATATCTAAGATTTCTAGGTAGTAGGAAGAGCCAGAGATTTGGAAGTTTTCTAATAAAGAGTAAGAAACTGATGGAGAGTGTAATATACTATTAAAAAATTAAAAATTTAAAAACACTTAATAGTTAAAATAAAAAAAAAATCAAAAGGAGGAACTTACAACAGCGAGGCAGACAAACCTGACTCCTGCAGAAGGCTGTTCCTCTTCATAGGCCTGGCAAAAAAAGACAGAGTGAATAATTGAAAACACACTCTCATGGTGCCACGTGACTCAGTTTCAGTAATTCTGCTCATTACATTGGAACGGAGCTATTGTTTCCTAATTGAAGAAAATGGCAGCAAGGATAGATAAACAAAAGCAATAGGATGCGGTATCGGGGAGGCTGTTTCCAGCAGGCTCTCAGCTACCCAGAGCAGGCAAGGCCATTGAAGGAGTTCGTGTCCTTTGTTACTGGTCATAGGATTGATGAGGTTCAGGCATGTAAAACCTACTTTGGGGGAGGCAATAGGAGCCAGCCAGAATCTGTGCTAATCAAGTGGATTTCCTGCAGGAGGTTGATGGCAAGCATGTTTCTTGGAATTGTTAACAGATATTTTAAGCGTTAAGCTTGTAAGAATTCCACAGGCCACTTCAGCTCCAGGAGCAAAACATAATAGGGTCCCCTTTGAATGCCATAGCCCTTGTATTGTGCACCACAAAGCGTCATAGTCCCTTTAACCTACCAATTCTTAAATACTCTCCCCTTTATGAGCTAGACTGCAACTTTATGATCCAGCCTGATCAAGCACTTGGAAAATCATTGCTTTTTCCATATAGTATCTGGGAAATTAAAACTATGCCATGGATTCCCAATTGCCTCATTTACACTTTTCATTTGCTGCAAAGTAAATGGTCCAGTCTATTCTACTATTGTGGTGACACTGTTTGAGCTGGATCTACCATCCAAAGTGGGAGTTGACAGACACTTTTCCACTATGTCCCTGGCTTAGCTATTTTTTATCAATCACACGCATCGTGTCAGTCCCCACCTGTCAACCCTTAGCCCTGCTCACACTGACAATTAATAATCCTGCTGCAGAAACCTGCTTTCTCTTGGTGAATTTGTGATAAAGATACATAGGGAGTTTTTTTAATTAATAAATAAATGTATGTTCCATAACAAAAAGGATTGTCTCTGAGACTGTTAAAGTTATTTTACTGAAACAGTCAGGCCTCTTTGAAATGTCCTCACAAACTATAAACTCTATACAGGATAATGTAAACATTGACTGAATTTTATACCTGGCCCTGTCTGATCATGGAAATGGTCAACAAGAGAGTGCTCAGGCACTTGCTGCCTTCTGTATTCTGTGGCTTTTGAGGGTTCTGGTTATATCAGTCTGTCACTAAACTCACAAAAGAGAGAGAGAAATTATAAAATAGGTTTAAAATATTGCACTGATAAGGTCTCATTTTTAGTGGTCCTGTGACTTGTAGAGGAAACATGGACTGTGAAGAGAAGCACCTGTCCCATGAGAAAGATGTATGTACTGGGAGAAAAAGTGAAGTGAAATCTCTGCTCTATGTAGGAACCCCAAAATGCTCTGTCCCAGGACAATTGTGGCTGCTTTATATTTTAAGTGCTTACAAAAAAGAAAATAATTTCACGTGATTTTCACAAAATTAAGTTTCAGGATATTAGTTCCCCAAAGGAAATCTGTTGTAAAGGAAATGGCTTTAACCTGGATGACAATAACATGGGATATTATCCAATTGTTAAATTCTAATCTTAAAGAGCCATGATTTCACACTGAGTAGTGAACAACAGGTATCAAGTAGCTTTTCTGGAAAGGAGGAGAAATAGGGAACTGGTTTTATGTTTTGTGAAAGAGTTCCTCACTGTATTTGGATTGAGAGGACAGTGGCCTTGTATATAAAATGGGGTTTTATAGTGCTAGTACTGTAAAAATGAAGTATCAATGAGGAAGCAAAGCCACATACTGTTTAACACTTAACTGTCTTACACTGTAACACACACGTGTTTTTGTTTAGCGATAGAGAACTCATTCACACAAAATCCCAACAGCCCCTGAGTTTTGATCCAAACTGATTGAGCTGGAAAGCTCAAAAGCATTGGAAAGCTTTCTTTATTTCTTCCCATTGTCACATGCTATTGCATTTCCTGACTCTGGGCTGAATACCATAGTGCCTAAGCCACTGGGAGTTTTGTTCATTCAGAATCTGGACTTCTGCCAGGGCCAGCAGCAGAAACATAAATATCACAAGGAGGGGCTGGTTTTTCATGTTGTTTCACTCTAACCTTTTGCAGTTTTTTCCATCTTCTCTGTACAGTAATTGTTCACTGCCCAGTGGTGAACAGAAAAGTATGTTTTTAGAAGCCATAAGTAAAATGAGAGAGAGAACCTCTGCTGTGCCTGCCATGTTGCACTAATGGTATGCTTTGATATTGGATACTGTGATCAATCTTCATTACATAGCTCAAAGGTATTGTACCAGGAAAAGGGCAACGAAAACTGATCAGAGGCTGGAATTTTGTATTAAAAGATTGAAATTACATGGACTCTCCTTTGCAGAAAGGAGATGCATTGATAAAGGTTTATGAGATAATAGGCACTAGAAGAAACATCAGCTGGATTTCTTTACTGACTTCTCATGTGAGGGAGAGGAAAAGAAGAATGCAGTAAGATGATGAGAAATCAAACAAATAAAAGGAAATACTTGAAACCTAAAGCATAATTAATGTGTGGAACAAGAAGAGAGCAGAAAGCATGAGTGCTTTGAAGTAAGCTGTTTTGCCTTTGATTTCAGTGGGACAGAGATTTCACCCCAAGAGGCGAGTTGATGAAAATAATATCTGCAGTCAAAGGGAAGAGCATGCAGAAGGGGCAGCAACTTTTGCTTCAGAATAAAAGTCAAACAGTACCATTCATAGCTAGAGTGATACTTCTGCCTTGTGATACCATCCCAGTTACCATAATATGGAGGAATTTTTCTGATATCTGGAGTTAGTGTCTATTGGAAGTGGGAAAAGAAAATAGAGGAGCCATTGACATTTTTTTTATGACAGTTCTTTACTTTTCCCTGACTAAACCCAGAATATATCTGGAACCAGAGCAGATACAGGAGCTGATCCCTCTTTTCCCCAAATCATTTTCCTTTTCCAAAGGTTTGGATTCTAGAAGACAAATATGTAGACTATTCAGTACTAAATATTTTGCCTGTTGCTACTGGTGATAACATTTCCCAAAAAAGAACATATAAATTTAAGCAGAACATTAGTACTGGGCAAAGCAAATCTAAGTAATGATGGAACTTAGCCTCCTTCCTGATCTCCACCCAACTCCAAGTATTACTTGTGTTAATAGGAAAGCAAGCCAGTAGTTTGGAGTGTTCTACTATTTGTCTTGTCCTTACAATGCTCAGCAAACGGAATAATTATTTTTGCCTTAAACACAGTCACAATTTTCACATTTTAGCACATCCAAACAACAGTTATGTTGCACAGGGCAAACTGTCCCCTTATTGCTGCTAAGCCAGGACTGGATTAGTCATCTCTGTTTTGGGTTTCACAACTTTCACTCTGCCATTCCATCCGTCAAAACATGGCACATTGAGTCACCCTACAAGCACAGTTAATCCAGGATCCTTCTCCAGCAATGGCTAACAGCAATCACTTCAGAGGAATTATCAAGAGAGAGCTTGCTTTCAGGAAGAGTTTCTGCTGAGTAGCTTATTGGTGAGAGTGGGCTGGCACATTGAGAGGTTTTGTATCCGTTCCAAAATTGTTGGAGCTTTTTACATTATGATTGGATAGTCTTGCTTTTGCAGAAGCTACAGCTGCCCCATAATGGATAAGTACTGTATTATGTCAAATTAGGTAAATCTCCTTCTAATTCCTCTCGTCACTTGGTACCTAACTTTTGCCAGGAAGCACAACGAATTTTTTTTTTCTTTTCTACAGATGAAATGAATCCTGTGTAATGTAACTAATTTACTCATTTCTGGCTCTCATTAAGCTTTTGATTTCAAGAGTATCCAGAGGCAATGAGTTTCATGCGTTACATAAAAACATACTTCCTTGTAATTGTTTTAAATTTGCTGCCTCTAAGATTTATTCTGTTCTTGTACTAGAAAAAAACTATCCTGATCTTCAAGTCTCTGTAGAATCATTTTCTCATTGATCTCTGTACTGATGTCATTCTCTATCTTCTGCATACTTTTATCTTTTCTTCTTCTGCCCCTCCTTTCTCTTGGCTTCATGCTGCTTTCATGTGTTTGCATCTCCTCCTTTTTCTTAAGATCCTTTTTAAAAAATCCACTTCTTATGTGAACTTTATTACCTGCCTCTTTCATAACAGTATCCAGCTCTGCAGCCTTTTAAACTGTCTTCCAGTGAATTGCCTTTCTGTGAGTTAATAAAAGTTCCTAGGCCCTGTCTTTCCAAACACATTCATGTTGCATGACACACACTCCCGCTCTGCGTGATTACCAACCTTATTCTGATATCCTGACTTGTCACAGTACCTTAGAGATAAGGCATAAAATATTGCTGGCATATATAGTTCCATGGAAGAGGGTCTAATACTAAATGTGCACCCATCAAAAACTATTTTTACATACTCTTGTGAACGTAATCTGGAACTCTCTGAAGAATATGTTACTGTATACATACAATGTCTTATTTGCAGAAAAAGTAACTTATGTGATCTACATAGGTGTTTCATTAAGAGCATGTGATTGAACAATTGCAGCACTATCAGTGTGAGGAGCATTGCCTGTAGCCGTGGTGTGGTACCTGAGGCATAGCAAGAATGGTACATGTTTAACAAAGTGGTGTGGGTTGTGTTGGCTACTTTAATATTTTTGTACTTGGGTATATAGACTATGTGTTGGGCTTAGAGACACTCTATAGAATATTTGCGTTAGCTATGAAGAATATAAATATCTGATATTGAAGAAAAGGTCCATCCATTTTTTTTAAAGCCATTGACCAATACACTGTGTATAACTTACTGTAGCACCAGAGTAGTAACAACATTAGTGAGCCTCCTGGTATGGTGTCGTTCTAATTTAAAACAAATATTTTTAAAAGTTATGACTCTACCTCTTCTTTCCACATATCCAGTCACATAATGTTCCTTTTTCATCTGACTTTGCATTCCTTTTGATTTATGCTCCCCTGAACTGTAGGCTGACATAAGGGGCCCTTTACGTTGAATGAAAGGAGAATTATCAATTGCCAAAACTATGATTTATCAGGGAAAAAAGTAAAAGGTAAAAGAAAAATGAGCTTTCTCTACATACAAAATCATACGAAAAAATTCTCTCTAGTTTTCATGAGTTCAGGATAAAAGGTGTATTTGGACCAGTCTGCTATTGCATTTTATTGTGCATCTGTGTCAGATTCTGTCAAATTCATCACTACTGCCTTCTCCTCTACTCCTTGAACAGATAGATATGAATGAAAGGAAGTACTGAAAAGGTGAATGTATTTAGCTCATGTGAGTACCCAGTGGCAGAACTTCCTCCATATTTGGCACTCTGGCACAGGCACCACCTGCTACAGCAGCCTGAGCTCAGTCTCACTGAAGTCAGGGATTTGTTATCCTTTAGCATTTCACAGGCAGCACACGTGGTCCTGTCTTGGTTTTGTTGGGTTTTGGTTTTTTGGGGTGGTTTATTGAATTGGGATTTTTTGAAGAGGAGGGAGGTTGTGATATGTTGTGGAATTTTTTGGTTTGGGTTTTTATTTTTAATTAGCATTACCAGTGATAGTGAGGAATCATGCAATCTTTCCCGTGGATATCTATGCCTGATTAAGATTACTTTACATTTATAAGCACAGTTGTCATTTCAACTGCAAGGCTTTAGGAGTAGCTACTTCTGAGTATTTGTCATTCCTGGCAGAGGCAAAGCTACTTAATACAGGGTGCTGCTTAACTCTGCACAAAAATGAGTCTTGAGGACCCTTCACATTTCTGCTGCTCTACTTTATCTCTAAGGTTGTGACAATCAGAACGAAGCTGAGCTAATGTTTTTTTATTTGTGGTGTTGAAGATGACAGTATAAAGCCCCAGTGGCAGCTCTCTTGCTCTTAACTTCTGTAATACTGTAGCTTTTAACACTAACTTTAGCTGTAGCACATACCACACGTTACTCACTCACTTTATTGCTAACAGCAAGATGAGACCAGATTATTATACAGGTTTCTCATGGGTGAAACAGCATGATCTGTCACATAAATAGCTCTCTGGTAAAACACAAAATACAACCGTCCTGGTGTTCATGAGATCTGATGACACCCTAATGATTAGGTGTAATAGGTGGTGCTGGAGTCAGCTCTAACATCCGAAACAGTCTAGGATCTAGTGTCTTTAGCAAATGACTTTTCTTCTATGTTTTGATAGCAGCCCACACGTTCAGAGCAGTATCCAATCTTAAATAGCTTGGAGCCAGTCACTGAGAGGTCTCAGCTGAGGATTCGTGATCTTGGATTTTGTTTTTCCTGCAGAATCACGAGTTTTAAACTCAGAAGTGCTTTTAATTAGCTAGTCTAATTGACATGTCAAATAGAAAAAATTAACCTGTAATTCCTGTACTGATGGCAATAACTTCTGTTCCAGGTAAAGCATGTATTTTAAAATAAACACCAAATGTGAACATAAAGACATAATTTGACCAATCTTGAAAACCTGCTGTAATCTCAGAGAGATTGTTACACTGGTTAGTTGCCATTTATTTTAAACATTGCTGTGTCTTGATACTCAATTGCTTTTACTCATGTATTTTTCTAAAAGAGCTTGACTACTTGCTATGGCACAGTAAAGGCCCATGATTGCTTTCCCAGCATTTTATGTCAATGAGGGGGATCATGGGGGTACTATATTTATTTTGCAGCTGATGAAGGGGACAAGAGCAGCTATATAATTAGATTGTGTGACAGATTGCCTCCTAACCACATGGCTGCCTTGTGAATAGACTATCTGGGAAGGCTGGCTGGATATGCACAAAAAGACAGTACAACTGTGAATGTGTAAACCAGCATAGAATCACTTAGGTTGGAAGAGACCTTTAAGATCATTGAGTCCAACCACAGCCTAACCCTGCCTAGTCCACCTCTAGACCACGTCCTCATGTTGAGGGTCCATGACATGTCCTACAGTAAGCTTGGGCCTGAGGGCAGTCACTGAATGACTCCAGTGCACAGAGGGGTAAAATTTTCCAGTGTCCTTTTTTTCCCGTGTGCTCATTTTTCATCCAGAGAACATCTAGTCATCTCTCCAGAAGAATTAATACTACATCCTTTGTCTCAGTTTGGATTTCCCAAAAGAAACAGTTTCTTCTGGAATTTAAGTCCCAAGCAATTGTCAAAAATCTTGTTCTAAGGCAACCATAAAACAACAGGCGTAACTCAAGATTTCCATTCTGGTTCTTTCTTATTTCTTCAACATATTTTAAATTGATTTTAAATTTTGTCTGTCAAATAATGGAGTGAATCTTTAAAAGACCTGACTCAAACATTCAAGAGGTAAGAATACCCAGACCTTTAGGGGTTGGTTGCATACAAGAACAGGAGTTTTAAATTTGGGGGGCAAGTTTCTCAATTTCTGGCTAAAACAAGAGACCCTTAATGCACAAAATGAATAGAGGAAAAATGTTAAAATTTTGAGAATATCAGTTTTGGAATCAGCATTAGCCTTGGGCAAAGGTGTAAAGTACCTATAACTGAACCTTACCAACCATATCTGAAACACCCCATTCACTACAGAGCAGTAACAGTCTGGCCCAACTCATTTTCTGACAGAGCACTGTATTGAATATGGGGACCTCCTTCCAGCTCTGTCAGTGACCTGCTGTTTTAGCCATAGAAAGGTTTACTTTTCCTCACTTCTGAATCCTTGTCCCCATCAATGAAAATGGATTGAGGCTGTCACCTTCTTTCCTGAATGTGTGGGATGGGGATTTCTCTGATGAAAAGTACTATAAAATGATTAAATGTGTGGGGGTTTTTTTAATAGTACAAAGATCAAAACTATTAACAACTACTCTTACAAAATAGTAAAAATTCTCATAGAATGCAGAATCTATCTCATCTAAAGTTTATACCATATGATAAAGCATGCAAGTTATTTTACAGTGTACAGTATGTGCCATACTATAATATAGACAGCATAAATGTTATAATCACTGGGTAAATAAAAGCAGCAGATCAAACCATTGGTGCTCTCTAACAGCAAAGGGCTGTAAAAATGAAGAGGCCATTGTCTGTTGGGTCAGTCCTTCAGCGCAAAGGGAAACAATTTGACAGCCCCTCAGCTTTATGTCATCTGATCAGAGCCACAAGCTGTAGGGTAGGGGTAGGCAGGAGTGTTTTGGCCCCACCTCCATTCAGCCTGGCAGCAATCCCCCTGCAGAGGAGCAACAAGGGGTGCTCCAGAAACCTCTGTGCTCACTGTGTCTCCCAAGGGCCTGCTCACCGAGAGGTGTGTGCTCAGCTCAGAGCACACCAGCTCCACAACAAATGAGGTTATGCTGGCAATATGGATAATATATCAACAATATATATATATAAACTAACCTCTGTGATATTTCTGTAGGCTTATACTTTATGAATCAGTTACTAATGAGGCTCATAATAAAGGGCACTAATAAGTGAATACTGCATTAATAATGCTGGCAAGGTTTCAAGTCTACAGATGTTATTTATAGTATATGACTAAACAAATACGTATCCCCTTTGAGGCTGAGACTGGAGCAATTTACTGATTTCCTGTATAGGCTAGTTCGTACAGAGATTCGAGTAAGTAGTGCATTTGGATGTCTTGCTTGGAACTATGCTCTGAAACTGTAGTAGATAATCATATTAATACTTAATTTAAAAATGGTTTGGAAATGTGTATGTGCTTTCAGAGGATTAGGTGCTACCCCTGTGCAATCCTGAGAAAGAATTGCTGCGTTTTGTGCATTGCTTCTTTAAAGAAAAATATAATACTTCAAGAAAATAGCCTGCAGATACACAGCAGAGTGGAAAGGAGTAGAAAGGTTAGAAACAATTCTGGGAAAAAATTGACTTAGCAAAAGATAAAAAAAAATAAAATAAATCCCACATCTTTTCCTTTTCATCTGGTTTTGAAAATAATTAATTTCTCTTATTTATGAAGATTAAATGTCAGTGAGAGAGGTCTTTTAGATTTAAAATTTTGAGTAATGAATTATTTGATTTGTGATTTTTTTCTTTTATGCCTCATAATATTGCAGGTTTAGAGAGGCCTTCAAGATTGAAGTAAGCTTACAAACTCATGAAAGTCTCTGCTCCTCTCTACTGGCTTTTATATCTGTCAGGAGAAATAGGAGAAATAAACAGCAAGCTGAAAGTGCCCTAAGTTAAGGTACTTCCATGTAGAGCATCTCTGTTTTAAGCCATACTGTTTATAATTGAGCAACAATAATTTATTCAACTTTCTCATACAATTTAAAAACAAAACAGCAATGACAGTGAATAGACAAAAACATAGTTTGTGAAACACCTCAGTTTTTACCTCTTATCTGTTTACTCTTCTATTTTAAAATCTTATATGAAAACAGTGGAATATTATACATACTGACATGTAAAAACAGCTGACTGTATGATGCCTAAATAATTCACTATAAAAATATCACTTACCATTGCCAAGTATCTTCTTATTTAAGTCCACTATTATCATGCCTTCTTGAATATGAAACTTGAAGCAGAGACAATTCCCAGTGTGTTAAATACTTGACAAAATAATAAATGCAGTGTAAGTCCACAGTGTTTGGGTATTTGACTGTAACTCCTTAGCATTCAAAGTGACTACTCAATGTAACAACTTTTCCTCTGCAGAAAATGCCTTGCTCTTTGCCAGCAAATCTTTAATGCTTTAGATTGGGTATTTCCAACTACCGCCCTACTTGCTAGGCAGATGTGTATAAAAGAGATGTTATTTCACTGAATCAACCACTGAGATCGTAACCCTTTTCCTGTACCACAAACAGAAATGTAAAACCTCAGACTTTCCTTTTGGACTTCTACTGACTTGTGTCTGTTGTAAGAAAGCAAAACACAACTAGTCTAAGGGCTAATATATGGAAAATGTGTTAAAATGTTTTAGATCATCTCCTTGCAGTTCATTCCTGCAATTCATTGGTTAACTGGCTCCATTCTGTGTTTATGTAGTTGCATGGTACAAATACAACACCTAAACTTCTAGCCCAAAGTTGAAATGAATCATTTATTACTTTTTACAGACACATACACTCCCTCCCCCCTCAAAAAAAAAAAAAAGAGAAAAGAAAACACACAGTGCTCATTTAACCCAAGTGAGTGAAAACGTCTTTCATAAGGTCTGCAAGGGCTTTGGGAGGTTTTTCTCTGGTGAATACAGTCTGTGTAGTGGAGGGAAGAGTTTTGTCTGAGGATGGCAGAAACCAAGCTAAAGCAAACAGATGCAAACTAGGATCCCTTTGGTGTGTGAAAATAAGATAATAGTAAAGGAGGTGCAAATGTTATTAATATCAGATCACTAGAGAGGGATTCGTTGTTTTGGGGAGGTGGGTGGTGGCAGGAGGAGGTATTTTTGTGAGTGTTTTTAAGAGACTGTAGTGTATTGCTCTCTGAAATTACACCATGATCTACGTTTGTTTATGTCTTTTTTTGTGGGGTAATTACCCTAAATAGATAATATGTAGTTTTGCTATCTTCTAGGTACTTATAAATATTAGTTAATTAAATGTTATACCCACAGTGGAGAAAGCACAAGAGAAGTCATGAGTGAGTGGCATACCAAGAAGAGGAAAACGGGGCTGAGTAGACATTTCCTCTGCTGCTTTTTATATACTGGAGATAAAAAGGCTACATGATAAGCCTCTATTCCATAGGATGTACCACTCTGATTTCTGAGACTGGCTGTGGATCCAGTCACTGTCAGAAAGGAGGGACAACAATGGGCAGCCCCTGTCCTCCCTGCCTCCTGGACTTGATGCAAGGACGTCTAGCACACCTCTGATGGGTACAGTGTTATTCTGCCTTCGGTCATCATTCTCTCCAGATGGGTATTAGACTTAATCAAATCCTAGCCCTAACAGCTTGTTTCAGGACCGCAGCTGGAATCAGCATGTCTAGACTAGCACTGATTTATTCCTGGCTCTCAGACCGATGTGCATGCTACTATTCCATATGCTTCCTGTTAGAGAGGTAATAATGCCATTTCACAGCATAACTTTAATTTTTCTTTTTCCTCCCCTCTTTCTTTATTGTAATTAGAATTTACTTTGCTTATGTGGGATAATGTCTTGCCCCTACTCTGGACAAGACTGCTGCCAGTTCTGCTGGAACAGAGCAAACTTCCAGACAAACAAAATAAAGTTCACAAAGGAAACAGTTAAATTTTCTGACTGCCTTCACTGTCACAGAAAATGCTAAACACATTTGCAAGTTATATAAAACTGCATCAGTTCATATTTTCCCCTCCTGGTTTCACAGCCCAGAACAGCAAAAGGACCTTGTGACATCTCTAGGCTCTCTAGAGTTTAGTAATAAAAATAAAAATCCTCAGCAGAAAACAACACTCCACGCCCTCCCACTGCAGGGCAAATGAGTTTCCCATTTTCCTTACTTACCCTCAGACTAAACAATGTTAAATTTACAGATCTGACATCTATTTATAGCAAACTCTCTACCCTAGGAACCACAGAGGTCAGTGTATATCGTTGTCCATAATCTACAGGACAGCTTTCAACCGGGCACATCTAGGAATGAGAGAAGCCTCCTGCCTTAATTAATACCTAAGCAATATATGCACTGAGGCAAGCCACAGCCATAAACTGGGTAGTGTGTGGGGGTGTGTTCCTCTGCTCTAAATTAACCTCTGATTTTACATTTTCTCATTTACCAGGAATATTAATTGATAATGTCTACAGCACCATGTACTTCAATCAGGGGCCTGCAGAATACGTGGAAGTGACTTGCTGTGTAGGTACTGCAGGGGAGGGAAATTAGTCGATGTCCAACAGTGCTGTCAATCCTGAGGGCAGATGCTGAAGGAATTAGTCTCGTGAGCTGTGCCTGCTGGGAGGGGGAAGTGGGCTGAAAAAGCTATGTGGGGAGCACTGGGAGAACTGGTGTGACTGTGGAAGCAGCGAAGGGTAGTTCAGAAATGTTAATGGCAGGGTCTGAGGGGAAGGAAGGGATTAAAGGAGGAAAGGCCTCAAATTAGGGTGCTAGGCTGGATTTGTGTAAGAGGGAAAGGATTGAGTAGAATGCAGAGCACCAACCGTGAGCCCAAGCTTGGTAAAATATGATGCTGGATTAGGCCCTGTGGGCTGGGCTCAGGGGAGAGAAGACTGACCCTTTCCCTTTTCTCTGGAGCAGGGAGATGTCATTCAGGCTCAAAAGCAGCTCATCCACAGTCTATATGTCACTTTTCATCCATTGATCTCAGTGGATGTGACAAAGGGCAGTGGCTTGTGCTATCCTTGTTTTCAAACTGGTGAACTGAGAAGAAGGTGTCACGATTCTGACACCCTTTAAAAATATTTTACTTTATAGAAGTTTATTTTCATTCCTAAATCCCTTCTAATTCCATTTGCTAGATGATTCCTATTTCTTTTCAGATAGTAAAAAGAAAATAAACTGATCTTAAAATGAAGAATGCTTGATCAATCTATTTGGTGGTATTGTTATAATTTCCACTATAATTCTCCAATCAATCTTTAATATAGCCTGACATCTTGTTTGCTTTTTTGACCACTACTGCACACTGAGTAGAAGTTTCCATTAAACTGTCCACAGTAACGCCTAGATCTTTTTCTTGAGTGATTTTGCAAACCATCAGTGTATATGAATAGTTCAAACTGTTCCTTTCAATGCACATTACCTCACACTTACCTACATTAAATTTAAGCTGTCATCTTGTCCAGTCCTTTCATTTAGGGTTGGGTTGGTTTGTTTTTTAAAGTTACAGCTTTTCTAAACAATCACATATCATTTCCCAATTATGCTGTCTTTGCTATTCCATGCTTGCTTTCCAAATGAATAGTAAATATATTAAATTAACCCCAGTTTTGGTGTAAGTCTTGAGATCTCCCCTTGTCAATATCCTTCCCGGCTGAAAATAACCATTAACCTGCACTTTTTACTCAGTCTTCACTTCTGAGTCATAATCTTTTTCTTAGTCCTCAGCTGTGCTTTGCCCTTAAACACCTTATGCCATTTAAAATATATAGCTAGGTTATACTTTTAAAATTCTACTTTTATCCTTTGTTCAAATGTCTTTAATAAAGATTTTAGTGTAAATTGGCTGTTAAAACTGTATATGGGCAAGTGCAGCCAGACTAGCTATAGCTATAGGCAAAGCTAGCATTTACCTAGCACAGAATAGCAGAAGAAAGAAAATCACAATCTCAGTGCATGAGAGCCCCTTCCAGTCTCCCAAGAGCAGTGTGGAGTAATTCACTAACAGCTGAATTCCATACAGCAGCTCCCAGGTGTTCTCAGCCTAACTGCTGAGCACAAGCATGTTGTTTTGTGCATCCAGTCTCACTTCTCCATCATGACTCCTGACTTCTTCCACTCTGGGGGAACTGCTTGTCTCTGACTGCTCAAGGAAAAGAAATCAGAGGGGAAGGGGAGGTTGGGCAATGCAATTCTTTTCTCCAGCTTGCTGCAGGCCACCCACCCTCACTGTAGCCTTGGATGCAGCCTTGAAAATGGATGCATGTGCCAAAAAGCATCCTTACTACTGAATATAAGCATTTAAATGAGCCACTCTATGTCCAATTTTGGCATCTGCTCTGTTTAGCACAGATGTTAACAAGGTGGGAAGAGTTTAGAAAACAAGCATTAGAAGTCTGAGAAGCATGTTTTGCAGTAAGAGACTAAAGAATTTGTTTTATTTTCTTCCAGCAGATTGTTGCAATGTGATTTCTTCACTGTCTGTGTACATACCTTCATAAGACAGAAATCAGGACTGGGATGTGAAGGCAGATGCATTTGAACCAGAAATGTGGTTAAATGGTTTATCATTAAGGTAATTAAAAGTTTCTGGAATATTTATTCTGCTCTATGCAACTTACCACAACAGAAATGTAGTGTTTTGGGCATAGGGGACAATCTCCTTTTAATGGTTAAACACTCACGTAACCAATTTTGGGAGCTATGTTTCTGTTTAGTTCTTTTTTAAAAAGCCTGCCCAGCCATTCATATTTGTTATTAATGTTCTGGACTGGAAGAATGTCATTGAGTAATTGGTAATGCAGATTCACCTCACTAATGGTTAGTTTTCTTTCCCTAAGTGAAGCTGTTAATTATAACTTATTAGGTGTTGCCCTGATTGTACTCAACATGCAAACATGACATAGGTTAATGAATTTTGTAACATAAACCCATTACACTTTTTATTACATAACCAGTGGCTTTATCACACCTGGAGCTTCTTGCAGTAACAGAGCTGTATGAGGCAGGCTGTTAGGTTTTTTAGCTGTGGCAAAGATTTTGGGTTTTGATCTCTGAAACACTCTTTCAAAACTTCATAGACTAGTGTTGAAGAATGTAACTATGGCTATATTTGACTATTAAATTGTGAAGCTGATCATTGTTTATTTCTGTGGGGAAAGTAACCTACGCCCACTTGTAGAACCTTAATGTCATACTGGATTCTCCCCAGGCACAGATAGCTCTGAAAGTTTAAAAGTATTTTGAACGGCTTTAGTTCACATTCTTTTTCTCTGTAGATTTGTTTTCATAAATAATTTTCCAAACTCTTTAAGAACCCTTTTCATTGCCTACCAGTTGAGTTTCCACTTCATTGTCCCACCTTCAGGAAGTCTTCTAGCCAACGATGCTGTTACATTGCAGGCACGAGAGCTCTAGGTGATGAATGCTTTCTTCGTGACCGTTACACAGGAGGATTGTGCTCACTTAATTACGCTGCTCATTTGGAAAAATTGCTGCCCTGTCCCAGCATGTTAATAATTTCTTTCATAGAAGAGCTTCACATACGTTTGGAAAGTCATTATTGTGCATTTATACCAGTTGTGACAACATCTTTCTTTACAATGCAAAACTTGCATTATTGCAAAAAACCTAAAATTGCTATAGGTTACATGGGCTGACCACAAAATCTTCAGCACCTATTGGCTTATGTGTAAAATTTAACATATAAAACCAAAAAGCTAATGATTATGTCATGCAGCAGGCCAAATATGTAGCATAAATTGACTTTGCCTCAGTTCTTTCTGTGATGAATGAATGTTCTGTTCTCAGAAATAATTACTTAGATGAAAAGGTTGCACACATCAACCATATAATGTAAATGATTACTCCCCAAATCCTCGTTAAGCTAATTTCATAGGAAGCAGGAATTTGTGTTGGTGTTTCTGAATGCTGTATAAAGCCTAGTGTTCAGTAGAAACCATTCACCAGTCCAAAGTATGATACTGTTTAAAATCAGTTAGCACTTTAGGACAAAATTCCATAGCCGCCTAACAAGGCACAATCAGTTGATATATAGTTAGATATTAATTAGAGTGGAACAGAGGAAAATGTTGAATTACAAGTACTTCTGAAAGCATCTGAATTTTCAAAAACCAGTGAGAACACGAAGACATGTAGTATCAAAGGGCATGCATGTAATTGACACAGCTACAAAGATCCCTTTTAATCAAACTGCAGTTTGTGTCTGAAAAAGTAATATGGGGAAAAGATAATAGATCCAGAGAATTTTTGCCCAGATAAATTCATAAGGTGATCAAAATTGATAACTTTATTAATTCAACCTGTGAAGTTTGGTGTTGTTTGAGACCAAATGCATGCAGACAAACTAAATGCTAAATTTTAGAATTCCAAGACACTTAAGAACAATGATAACATTTTCTTTGTAATGTTTCTGTGTTGTTCTTATAAGCACCTAATAAACATATATAAAATACTGTTTAGTATTAAAGGCGCATGTTGATTGGCAAAGTCCAGCATTATCTGTATCAGCTAGGGAAATAGTCTTATCTTTGAAACAGTGAATGGAGGCCAGAGTTAACTGCGTTAAGACTACTACAGGTTCATATGCAGACCTCCTTTATACTCATTGGCTTCCCATCTCTAAGCAATAAGGCAGGAGACACTGTTTAGTGACTTTTCAAGCTGCCCATTCTGTTAAAGAGTTTAACTGCTAATGGATTCAACTATGCTTGCTTGGGACTCCCAAAAAACATTTCATCAATACCACAGCACCCTGCTCAAATTATTAAGATTTGTTTGACTTACGGTCTAAAAATATTTTATCAGCTATAAATATTTCTGCACAATATGATGACTTCTGCCAGAATTCATGGTTTGATCCAAAACTAGTGTTTCAATAAGAAAATTTTGAAGAACAAGTTTCAACTGTCCTTTTGGCAGCAAATTCAGAAAACACAGTAAAATAGATTAGGACCTTATCACAGAAGTTATGCCACCAAGGTTAAAAGTTGCTTTTGTTGTAATTATGGATTATAGACCACACAGTCAAGTAAGTGATCTAGGATTCTCCTCAAGGTGTTCTTGAAACATTTTTTGCACAGACTGGTTTAGGGGCCCATCTCTAGGAAACTTCTTAATTTCTCTCCTAAAATCCAGCTGACTTCAGGTTCTACTCAGTCTCACAGAGTAGAGACTGAGTAGAACCTGAAGTCAGCTGGATTTTAGGACATAATTGTGCAGCAAGCAGGAAGGGGTATGATGGTGGATAAGAAAAAAAGTGGGCATGGTGAAGTAGTAAGTGTAGCTAGAGTGGTATTCTGGATTACTCCGTGATGCCTTGGAATCATTTATAATCAGGTCCTGAATATGTCCCAACCACTGAAAGAAATAATTAGTTCAGGTAGTTTCAAAAGAAACCAATTAATATTTTTAGATGAGGAAAGATTGTTCTCCATCCACTGAACTTAATGTTATTTCTCTGTCAGCACTAAAGTACCTAGCATGTGTGTTTATAGTGCCAATTCATTTTTATTTCTAGTATATACGTACATATATATGTATATATATGTGTATATATTTATATAGCAAAATATGCCTCTTTTCACGGTCAGTTAAATTCACTGGTTATTGGCTAGACTATAATACATCTTGGGTGTTCTGGCTAAACTAATGCTGCCAAAATTGTCAGCAAAAAGACCGGAAAAGCTGATGAACCTTAAACTTTTCCCCAAACAACTGCTCAGTTGTTTCTTCAGGATATAGAAGAGGCAGAAAGCCCAAGCAAGAGGAGCGGTAGGAAATCAGGGAGGAAGGATAGAAATTGCTGTCTGATGTGGAATTCACAAACTGCTGTGTTTAATCTTTTAGAGACCCTGTAACAATAATCCATGCTAATCAGAGTTTTAGGAGTTTTAAAAAGTTATGCCTATAAAAAAAAGAGATAACTCATAGTTTAGTTCAGTGTTTATTTATTCACTAGTTTCTTCTTTTCTTTTTGCTTCAGGATTTAATGTTTTTGTAAATTCTACAGGTAACATTTTCAGAAAGAGCTAAATGCCATTTTTGAAAATTACTTTCTTGGTCAGACTAAGATCTACAAAGATATGTACAACCTAACTCCTAGGAGCTTCAACATAAACAAGCTGCACAAACAGCTCTTCAGTTTCTCAGGACTGGTGTCACTTTTGCAAATGGGACTTATGCTAACAGTTGGTAAGGTATTTTTAACGAGTATGACATATAATTAAATAACTAAATATATACATATAAAAAAAATACCATAATGTATAATTCTTATTCCCATCTGTGGGTTTTTCAGACCCAGGGGGACAGCACTGTGGTTTGTGGGCTCTTCTCCTAGCAACTCCTAGTAACGTCAGAATTACTTGGGCAGCTGCATCTTCGTACCCCGCACCAGGAGTTTAGGATTTGTGCTTTTTTAGTCTGTAGATTTCATATTCCCGTATCTCTGGTTATTTGTACTAAGTCTACTTCAATTTCTTGTCATGTTACAACCACTTTTAACAACAGTTTTATGCCATTAATTACTGAAATTCTCTGCTGTAGTTTGTGTTTGGGGAAAAAAGATGAAGATATGGTCCCTGCCCCAAGAAGCCTATAATTAAAGAAAGACCAGCATTATAGAAACTTGTATGCTTGCTGGCTTCTAACTGGATGGTCTGTTTAGTTTTGTTTTGACGTACTGTACAAAGCAGCATTTAACAGATGTTGGGAAATTAGCTCTTGGAGCTTCTCATATAAACATACAGCAGAGATGCATGTGCATGAATTAATTTCATCATCAAATGTGGGTATTAATGTCATCAGGCATTCTTAAATGTTTTTGCATATTCTACTGTGCTTTGAGTCCTCCTTGCCAAAAATACAGAAGCTTCTCAAGAGAAAGCTAAATGACTCTGCTGTAGCAATGCTTTCTAGTGCAGTACTGATGAGACTGTTCTCTTCCATAAAAGACATTGCCATGCACAAGCCCACTAGTGAAAACAATGAAGTGTCAATTGTTTAATTATATACCTTTCATACACAGTGTTGGCAAAAAAGCAGCAAAACCACACAAACCAAAATGGGTGAGTCTCCCTTGGTCTTTATGAAAAGCTGTCCCTCTCATTCCAAGTAATGTTATAACCTATCATGCAAATCATGTGGTTGGCATTATTATGGCTGCTCATATCCCTGATGAAATAGCACACACCCAGCAAGGTGACAGGTCTTTCCACTCCTCCTCTTACCCAAGAAATACAATACTGAGGACTAGATTCTGAGGATGAAGTTAAACCAGCATGAAGAGGAGACCTAGCAAACTGTGGCTTGCCGCTCTCTGTACTGCATACAGCCAGGGAAATAAGGCAGGTCAGGCAGAGAATGAAGGCAAGACTTGGGACAGAACCTAAAACAGGAGACAGTTGTAGCTGACAAAATGATATAGAGATTTCCCAATTTCCATTTGTATTTAATGTATTTTGCATTTCACATCTGTATTTTTATTTTGTGGCCCCCTGGCTTAGTTTTAATGCATTAAAAAGTCCTCAGTTTTTTCTAAAGCAATAACTGTGCTTTTAAAAGAGTATCTCTTTCCTCCTCTCCACCCAATTTACAACAGACGTGCAATATTAATTTAGGGTGAGTGGGCACACATGTTATCAAAATCACCCTCCTACCTGCCAACTCCACCAAATTTTCCAGTGCTTGGGTATTTTCTTCCACTGATGTGTGGAATTTCTTATTGTAATGTTCTCTTAGCTTTCCTTTTTTTGTTCTTCAGATGTTTTATCCAGTTACTAAACCTGCATATGGCCTCCTCTGATCAGTTGTCTGAACTAAAACAATACCTCATGGCAATCACTGAAAAGAAAAGCAGGCTCTGCAGATACTGATGTGATTAGTGTAAGGGACCAGGGGCTTGTGTTGAGTGCTAGAAGAGCACTTTATAACCACAGCACATCAGAAAGCTAAGGCTAGATGAGAGAGGAGAGTGATGGGGTGAGGAGAAATGATGTGAAATATGAGCTGGGGAAGCATGCAAAAGAGAGGGAAAGTGAAAAGACATTTAAAACTGGATTTCCATTTTCCAGTGTTAGTGATGTGTGAGGTTACTAGGAGGATGATGCATTTCGTTGCTGACTTTGAAATATCTGTGCTTTTTTTACTTCAATATTGTGCTGCTAACACATATCTGCACAGCAAATTGTGTAGCTGTGAGTCCTCCCTGCACCTCAGGACTATGAAAAGCTGTATTAGTGGAGCACTAAATCTGAACTAATGCACCCTGTCCATCAGCAAGGACTAATAGCTGAGCATCAGCTTCATGCTAACAGCTTTTGAGCTGTCTGGAATAGAGGCAAAGTGAGTTTTATCTTCCCACAATATACTTTGTAGAGCTATCCATATTGGGTCTAATTTGGAAGAAGCATTAGCTTTCTCTAATACATGAATTTGCTTTCCATTGGTATATGTCAAATTGCTTTGCAAACAAGGCAAGCATCACTCTCCGTATTTCATGATACGTAGTACCAGGACAAGTAAAACACAGTGCCAATCCTTAGCTACACAATGGTCAGGAGCATAGGTTGGATCTCCCATTACCCTAACCACCAGACTATATTGTGTCTCTAACTGGCAGACACAGGACTGTTCAGATTCTGTGTTAATATTCAGTCCCATAATCCTTTATATTAGATCCTGTGTTTATTAATAAATATCCACAATGGCCACAATAGAAACTCTGCAGTGCATTCTACATGGCCTAAGTTTTTCTAGATTAATACCTAGAAAATCAAAGCAGAATTATGTCAGCCTATTGTGAAAATGTGCAGAATTTTAATCTCTGTATGTTGAGGTAATAGTAGTGCATCTATAAAATGATGCATAGGTTATCACATATCAGGTTTCAGATCTTTACAAAGAAAGTGAAAGAAAAAGTTCCTAAAGATTTCCTCAAAGTATGTTTTGATTAAAAACTAATTGTTCCAATTAGATTTAAGAAGTTCTTTGTATGCAATACACAACATACTCTGTTCTTCTATCTACCGTTGCTGCTTAACTTTATTTTCAAAAAACCTGATAAAATATTAATGATATTTAGCCCAGAATTCAAGCCTGATTTCACTTGGTTATCTTTTGTCACATTGTACCAGGGACATATTTGGATTTAAACATTTCAGGTAGTTTTACGTATTTTACAGCAGTAATTGTGCTGTTTAGAAAAATGTGGTGCCATCGTGTGGACAATCTTAAGAAGTGTGAAAAACTTTTAAAAAGTAAAAGTAGATAACAGATAAAAAGATCTGTATTTGATATCCCAAATCAGCTGAATTATAACTATGTATTATTTAAGAAGCCTTGCAGAAACGTGTGGGTTTAAAATTTTATTAGATAAGAAGAAGAGCTGATAATGGAATCAGTATTCTTTGATTTATTTCTGTTTATTTTCCAACAGCTTGGAAAGCCCTTTCCCATGCGAGCAGACTGATCAAAACACATACAAGAGTCTCCAAGCCACTTTTAATCAGCCCCTAATTCCAACATTGCCCACTTCTGTACTCATTTCTGCATCTGTTTATCTCTGGTTTTCCTCTAAGACTTTACAAAGCTTGTTTTTGTACAGCCTGTGTTGCTTCTCTCCCACACAGACGCGCACATGCTCACACAAACGCTCTTATCCATAACATTAACAGGCCAAGGCATCTGCCCACACAGTTCTCATTCCTGCCTGAGTTCACATGAAGCTTTGTTTCACCAATAGTTTTGGTTTAAGGCCTCTTCTTTTTTTCTAACATTTAACCCTGAGGAAAGAGACTTTGCCAGGTTGGAAATGGCTATCCCTAATAAATGTCCACAATGGTCAAATTAGAAACACTGCAGTGCACTTATGCAGCCTAAGTTTTTCTAGTTTAATACCTACAAAATCAAAAGACATTTATGTCAATCTAAATGTGCAGAATTTTAATCTCTGTAAATTGGAGAAGTAACAGTATCTCTATAAATAAATGTTCATGGTTTGCCACATGTCAGGTTTCCTATCTTTACATAGAAAGTGAAAGACAAAATGAAAGAAAATATTCCCAATTCCCTCTAGAATACCACATTTGTTACAGATGGGGTTCAAAAACTGTCCTCTGTGATATACACTTCCCCAAAGCAAACCTGAATGTCACAGAGCTGCAACCTGTCTCCTGCTCTGAGCCCCTGTTTGCCAAGTCCTCGTTGGCCTATTACACAGTTTGCTCATCTAACTTATACTGAATGTAGGCAAGAACTTTTCAAGCCCACTGGCAAGGCTTTAAACAGATAGTGTGTCTGGGACAGAGCTTGAAGACCCAAAATGTTTGGATCGGTCCCATTTTGTGAAAGTGAAAGTTCAGTAGCTTTGTTTTGGTAAAACTTAAGTCTTAGCTGACCTTTATAAACACTTAAGATCTTTGTAATCTTTTTGAGAGTGGAGATTTATGTAGTGTTTTACTTGGAAATTGACTGAATTCGTGCAGAAAGAGCCTGCTCTGGGGGTACAGTAAGAAACGGAATATGAATGCATTAACTAAATGGATATAACTGAATGCCATATATTAAGAAAATTCTTTGTGAGGCTGTTTCGGTTTCCATATAAAGACAGGTAAATATGAAGTAATGACATCTCTTTTCCACGTGTTTGCATCTAATGCTTGTTTGCTTTTGTTGTGTAAGAAAATGTGAGTTTGAAATTATTACCATTCTCGGGCCATTTTTTTTCCATGTGGATTGTCTGGTGTTTAGGTATGAACATAGACTACAATCTTTTTCTTATTGGATAAACTTACAGTGTCTCTTATCCTTTTTCTACTTGGCATTTAGTTTCATGACATTTGTGGGGGCTTAATTTTCTGTGACAATTTTTCCTCAGACTTGGTAGAAATTATTTTGGATTGAAAACTTCTGAGGGTGGGAGACAAATGGAACACAGTGACATATGGATAAAGCTGTCAGGATTCTCTAGCCTGTGTCATTGTGCTTAAGTTCTTGATTGCTTGGCATTTAAATATATAGAATATATGGACAAAGGTAAAAAAAAATTATATCACTTTTAATTAATTCCCATAAAACTGACACCAATCTTGAAACAGAGACACCTCACTTGTGATTTTTTTCAATAATTAGCAACATCGTGCTAAACAGTGTGGAACAAGCAAAACAACAAAATTTATTTGAGATGAACTTTAAATGTCCAAGTTCCCCATGACAGCTTGTATGAGTTTGGTTTTCAGTGTTCTGGAAAGTGTACACTTAAAAGGGTGTGACACTGCTTTGGTTTTTGAAGAATTGGTTAAATACACTCTGATGGCCAGTAAGATACTGAAAATATATTAGATTTCCTGGATTCTGACATCTGTGCTATCAGTGAACATGAAAATGGGAAAATGAACCCTTACCAATTCATGAATTTTTGATGTTGTGCATGGATCATCAAATTTTATTAGTTTTTGCCCACTGTATAACCTCAACGAGTAAATGAGATTATGCAGAATTACTAATGCATCAAGCACAGCATTTGCCAGCCAGTCCAGGGAGGTGATTGTCCTGCTCCACACTGCACTGGTGCAGCCTTACCTTGGGTACTGCGTGCAGCTTTGGGTGCCACGGTACAAGAGGGACATAAAAATATTGAAGAGTGTCCAGAGGAGGGCAATGATGATGGTGAAGGGTCTGGAAGGGAAGTCTTATGAGGAGAGGCTGAAGTGCCTGGGTTTGTTCAGCCTGGAGAAGGAAGCTGAGGTGAGACCTCATCGTCGTCTGTGGCTTCCTGACAAGGAGGAGCAAAGGGGCAGGCGCTGATCTCCTCTCTTTGGTGGCCAGTGATAGAACCAGAGGGAACAGCATGAAGCTGCAACAGGGGAGGTTTAGCTTGGATATTAGGAAGAGGTTCTTTACTAAGAGGGTGGTCAGGCACTGGAACAGGCTCCCCGGGGAAGTGGTCACAGCACCGAGCTTGGCTGAGTTCAAGAAGCATCTGGATGATGCGCTCAGTCCCATGCTCTGACTTGGCTCCCGTGTGGATCCTTGCCAACTCAGGATATTCTATGATTCTATGACTCCAATGGTAGACTTTTGTTTCCATTTTTAAAACAAACATCTATACGACTAAAATTTGAACAGAAAAAAACCCCAAAACCCAGAATCTTATCAAGCTTTCTGCTGTAGTCTGAGATTTTTATATTCTATGTCTCTTCACAAAACTCATTCTTTCTGATCCCTTCTGGGTAAGGGATGGGTCTATCAATCATTGTACCACCCTCATCACTGGGATTTGCTGTAACTATTAGCCAGTAATTCTTATCTTCTTCAGCTTTATGGGAGTCCAGATAAGTGTGACAAAGTACTTCGTATTCTTTTCCAAAATAAGACCTGCAAAGTCAAAGACAAAGGGACGGGCAGGGGAATTAATATGGGCATAAATTCAGCAGATCTTCATGATCTGTATATTCTTCAACATTTTTTCCCGTTTCTCTTGGCATATTCAAAAATATCACTAACCAATTCCAAATATTAAACACTTACAAGAAATACAACAACCCACTTTGTTTCTATGAATAATTTAGGAAATTGAAATCAAAGAGAAATGCCACCTTTCTGGCTTCAGAGCTAAAGCAGCCCCATCAGTACAAGGCACCAATCCACCAACTCAATATGTATGATCTCCTTAAGTTCTCGTCACCATTTTGTTGGGAAGCAATTGGTGTATTCCTTATCAATGTTTAATCAGTATTCATTGAATTGCATGCAACTTGAACTGTTGGATTAACTTCAATTTGTTGAGAGATTAATTTATATGGAGATGAGGAATGTACAATTTATGTAGTGTGTTTTTATTTAGTTCTTGTGCTCCCTGCAATTCTTAGTGTACCATTTTTTCTTCAAAAAACCCCGAACTGTAATTGCTCAAGACATTCAAAGGGAGACTCACCAAGAAACTAGGAAAGGCTAGAAGCATGATATGATATGAATTTAAAAAAGACTGAACTGATTGTCTGCAGCATCTCAGTGGCACATATTACAGCCCAGAAGTAAAATAAGGGAGAGGAGAATGTGCGTTCTGTGTTCTTTTCCATTTCCTCAGTGTGTTCCTAAAGCAACTATCTTGATTCTTACGGTAATTCTTGATGTTAGCACATCATTATGCACATCCTTGCCAGTTACAAATTATTCTTACCTTGTCCAAAAGTTTCTTGGAACAGCTAAGCTCCGATTAGTATGGCAATGAGTAATAATAATTTTTGAGTTTGCCTGGAAAAAAAACCAAAACAAGAAGGGAAGACACTATAGACAGACTTGATAGACATTTTTACAGTAATTTTAACTTTCTTATGCAGACTAAATGCTTCTATTTACTGCTTAGTGTAAGCCTGCATTGCTCTGTATGACTTTGAGACTTCTGTACATTGATAGTGAGATATTTTATACTCTATCAGTTCTCAACACAAGTGTCTTAACAGCTAAGACCAGCCAAATGCTCAGCCCTCAGGTCAGACACCTGTCCAAACTTCCTGTCTCCATTCCATTCTACTCCCTTCTACCAGGCACTATAAAAAGAATTTTAAAATTACAAAAAATTAAAAAGCGAGCAAGTAGTAACAGTCACTCCAGTGGCCTGTGCATCAGGGTAATTCTCCTTACAGTTTATATTTGCCATGCGAGAGATACAGATGGCTTGGGGACACAGCCTAGACATTTATATTTTACCCATTTGCAATTTCTTATGTATAACACGAGTGGGTTTTATTCGCCTTGATTTACCAATACTGTGAATAAAGAATGTCATCTTTGACAATTACATGATCTTGACTGTATGTATTAGTGAGCTGATTCTATGTAAATGGGTAGAAGTTCAAGGCTGGAGAGGAACAGGTATATTGGTGATATTTTGCTATATACCCAGCACTTCAGGAAGTCTCGCAGTTATGTGGAACAGCAAAATACTGCATCTCCTTAATGTATTCACAGAAGGTTTAAAACCACACTTGGAAAAGCATCCACTTACTCAGATGCCTTGGGGTTTTTAAAATATTTTTTTAAATTTAATGTAAATTTAATACTGGACATGGAATTTAGTACTCAGAAGTCCTGAAAAGCAGATTCCAACTGCTGCACCCTCACAACATGATCATGTTGACGTTTAAAAAAATCTGATGAGAAAAACCAAGCAAACCAACCTCAAAATGAACACCAGAACCCAATAGTTTTATATGCAGATTCCCAGGTTAAATAGACTTAACTCTAACTCTCCTCCTTCCTAAAAGTACACTTCAGATCTTATATAAGGAAAATATGTGAATAAAACGGACACAACCTTTTTCTAAGTACACCATCTACAGTTTCAATTAAATCTTTGGAACATTTTCTACAGTTTTAATTGCTTACAGGAACTGGAAATCCTTCGTATTCAAGACGCAGCTGTGGATCCAAGAAGGCAGCTTGCCAGCAAGTCAAATAGGAAAGCTCATCTGTCAAAAATACTTGCTGAAGGTAAGATTTCTTAGCAAATCTTATAAATGATTTATGGTCACTTGCTAGATATAACTGTGAATGAAAATATACATTAAGGTCAGTATAAATATAAAAGAAACAGTAAGTAGTTTTTAAAAATATTTTTCATTAAAAAAACCTTTCTCATCTGAAAAATCAGTCTGCCAAGTGAAAGCTACACAGACAAAATGCTTTACATGGATTCTGTGTTGTTCATCAACTCATTAAGTAGCTATCCTATATGCAGACAGGTGAAAACTAAAATAAAACTCAATTTTCATTCACAGGATTCTCTCTCACCAAAGTAGTTGTTGAGAGGAAAATTATTTTCAAAGTTGTGATTTATTTTACGTGTAATGTCTTATCTGCTTCTAACTTGGAGACCGAAACATTAACTAATAGAAATCTGCTCCCTTAGAGTGACAGAATAGTACATTACTTCATATACCTACTACAGATTTATCTTGGCAAGAATGAAATGTTCTCATTTTTGATTAAAAAAAACACCTCACTGTAATTCTTTCATGATTCACAAGCTAATTTTAATTTCTCTTTTTCCTGATTTTTTTTTTTTTTTTTTTTATCTGTCATTCTGGCTGACAGCCCCCTTGTCTTGCACACCTGATCTCAGGCAAGTTGCATAAACTCTCTGGATTGCTTATCTTGATCTATGTATGATTCTGAATCTGCTCCGTAAAGCTAAGATGTTGAACCACAGCGCAGATTTATATAGAAAGAGAGTAAATAAATGCACACTATCAGTGTATGCTTCCATTGCCATTTGCCACTCTATTGCCTTACCATTTGGTCAGAAGCCCCTCCTGTTGTCCCAAGACTAAACTTCTGGCCAAATCTAATTGGTTCACTTGCTGGAGTTCCATCAACACTGTTAAAATTGTAAAAAAGGAAGAGCAATCAATCAGCTTACTATTCTTTTTGTCTGTTTTGTTCTATAGCTATGTCTTGTAGCAACACTTTGAATTAAGTTTACCTTTAAAAATAGGTAGAAGAACTGAAAAGACATGTCATACTTAACTTACAGGTTTAAAAAATTAACAGAATATAAACAGACTGTATCAATTACATTTTATTACATATTCATTGTAATATGAATTCCATGCAGGCTGGAAAGATAACATCTGGTGAAAAATCAAGGGAATTCAGCACTCAGGGTCCCTTTACAATATAGTTAATGCAAGCATCTGAAAAATCAGACTGAAAGCAGTATAGTGTGTGTTTGTTTTTGTAATGACATATAATGCTAATAAAATAAGTAACTGATATTCAGTAATTTGGTTCATTACATTAGCATTCATCCTGGTATATCCCTTTTTCCAGAATAATTTCTGTACTTTACATTAAAGAATCACTAAATTAAGTGCCAGGCTCTCAAAGTATTTTCAGTGTAAAAAGAACTTGTGTAGCTGATCAACCTAGTAGTCGGTTAACAAGGCACTTGATAGCATCTAGTACCGATGAGACTTATCTAAGCAAAAAGTGTTTTGTCTGCACTTCTAGGCGGCCTAAATTATGCTCTTGGCATCAAAACCCTTTCATAGGTCTAACGCAAAGAGTTTCATTCAGTCTGGGTTATATGGGTTAGTTTGTACTCTTATGCCCTGTTATGATTAAACACGTACACCTGGGCAGATCCTCCACTGTTGAGCAGGACCCTGTTCTGTATTTTCTCCCCAAAACTGCTGGAATTAACTATGTCTCTGAGGGAGAGACTGTGCTGTTTGATGTGGGGTGTTGTCAGGACTCCAGAAACATTGTCTGTTTCATGTACAGCAAAAGCATTGACACAAATTTCTGCTTCAGAGACCTTATTTGCAGAAGAATGAATAACAATACAAGTGCTTTTTGGACATGTTTTGTAATCTACACCTGAACTATGAACACGTTAGAAACGGCTACAGTTTACCAAATGATACAGTGAACTAGATTCTGTTTCCACACCGCTTATAAACTGATTTAAACTTCTTTGGAATTATTGACAGCAATGCATGGAGCAGAATCTAGCCTAATGCATACCCCAAGTTAGACTCTTAAATAAATTAATCTTACTCAAATTAATTTGTATAATAGCAAAATCCATTGCATATTCCATAAAGCAAAACATTGAAGGCTAACATAAACATTGAAAAAAACCCTCAAAATAAAGTATGAAACCTTAAAATACAAAAAGTGTTTCGAGCCACAGGGTCCACACTCTCGACTGCACTAACTCCACAAGGTGCTTCCAGTGATTTGAATGAATATATGGATATTTCATCCAGATTAATTGCCAGAGTCAGTCTGACGCACACTCCTGGGCAATTCTTCACGGAGGATTTGCTGTCTGGGTTCAAAAGCATCACGGTGTCTCCAAAATGAACAAATCCATCCTTAGACACCGACAGCTGCATCTAAATTAAAATACACACATAGTTTTTCACAGAATTATCTGAACCTAATATCAGAAGAATTTTAGCATATGAAATGCTAATCCACAGCATTCTCATTATCATAGCAATCATATTATTATCAATAATTCTAGCATAAGGAACACTGACAACATCTCTGCTATCCCATGTGGAGTCAGAGATGACTGGCATAACATTCTTTAAAAATTACCTTCTTTAAAAGCTTCTCTTGAAGATTGTTTATTTTCTGTATCAAAAGTTCTCCCCGTTCTCTTCTGTCCATGAAATCCCTCAAGCGATCCTGCTTGCAAGGGAGAGAGAGGGCAGGCAAGTTATCCAGCACTCTCAAACCTCGGGTTCAAACCGAATTTAAAACACAAGGGGGAAACACAGTGAGGTGAAGAGGCAGGGCAGGCTGCCCGGCAGCCGGAGAGGAGAGAAGGGCCTGGCTCCAACGCTACCTGCTCCAAACACGCCTCCTCGTTCCAGTTGCCGACGAGCACCCCGCGGCTGTAGGCGGCCATGGCTGCAGCTTAGGCCGCACGGCGTTCGCCGTCGCCAAGGCGATCGCTCTAGCTAGCGGTTGGGCGATGGAGAGGCCGAGCCCGCCAATGAACGGGCGTGGAGGGGGCGGGCTCTTTCAGACCCGGCAGGAGGCGGCACCGGGATGGGACAGGGACCGGGGCTGGGATGGGGCAAGGACAGGGACGGGCCTCAGCCAGGCGAAGCCACCAGGCACACGCACCCGTTTGGGAGCCCTGGTGCTTGCCCAGCCCGGCAGGAGCTCTGAATACAGGAGGCCTGCTTTCCCTGGGGCCGTTCTGCCATGCCCCTTGTCTTCCTGCAGGGATTTGCTGAGATGGGGGGATGCTGCAGGCTCCAAAGCAGCACTTCATCTTCTTCTCGCCCCTGTCTGAGGGCTTTCCGATCACCCAGCGGCATGCCTACACCTTTTCTGGCCTCATTGTACATGGAAGTACTTCTGCTTCTGGTTCGGTTGTGTGTAGTTGCTAAAACTCAAGAGCCAAGCTGTAGCATTTGCATGAGGCTTTATTTATAACCAAATAGCCTTTTATGCTCTATATTGGCCAGGGAGGTGCATCAGCTCAATGCACCAGGCGGGTTCATGCCAGCAGGGATATGGCATCAGTGAAGAGCTTGAACGCATTAGGTGAATGTTTTTATTGAAAATGTTTTGGTTTGTTATTGCTTCAGTTTTACAATCTACTACAGCAAGACTGGCTAAGGGAATGCACTTTGCCTTTACTTTCCAGATAGTGTCAGTGAATTTCAGTGATGGTGTAGATCCTTGCACAGGACGCTTAATCCCTTTACAACTGTCATGGTCTTCTTGCAAGCTTACTATCATAAGGTTTCAATGCCTGATAGCTTAAAAAGCTTAAAAGAAAATGGTTTTGTGTGGAGAGCTAGGCTACGTGTTATCCTCTGCTAGTTTTGACAACGGTACACGTGAAACCCGTGTTTGATTTTGTTGCTTTGGGGTTTTTTTGAACCAAAAGTTACTACATGAACAGCTACTCAGCACATCCCAAACCGTTTAAGGGCAATAGAAAATCTATTTTTGTTCAAATAGCACCACTTTGTGGTCAGTTCTGGTAAGTGACGCTTTCCTACACAGCTGTGTTGGAAGTAATGCTGAAACTGATGAACTGAAATACAGAGGGAACCTTGTTCCTCTTGGCCTGATATCAAAAGCCAACAAAATTTTGAAGTATCAGATGTGATTTTAAATCTGGAGAGTTTTCAAGAAAAAAAAAATTAATTAATTTCCTGTGTTGCTAATAATTTCTGCTTAGCACTTAATATTATGTTCATGCTTTTCACAGAGTTAAAGTATTGATTAGGATGACTGATTGATCATACGGATATGCAAGTGATACCGTGGATTTATTACACTTTGTGCATGCTAAAAGCTGAATGACACATTTGAACTTAAACAATTTTCTTATCTCACTGTGTAATGTCTAAGATGTTTCAAATCTCTGGCCTTCTTGTTTCAGAATTTAACCCACTTCTAAATCACTATTCAGAATCAAATAATTGTTATAAAGCTATGTATTATACTCAGCCAAATTATTAAAAGGAACCCATGCACTCTTTCTTGCTGTGCATGTAGCTATTATACAGAGTCCATGGAAAATATCCATAGTTCTGTGGGTTTATGTACCATCTGTACTCAGTTACTTATAGATTCTGATGCAAATATTACATAGAAAGAGATACTTGTACTCAAAATGTAACTGTATGCAGAAATATCTCCATGCATCCTAGTGTAAGATGATGCTGTGTCTGTCCTTGTCTCCTGGAAGACTTTCACTTCTGATTGCATTGTATAGTACGGAAACAAACAAAAAGATCTTTCTATAAACATCCTTGTAAATTCAGCATCTTTCCTGCAGGAAAGGCTACTGGTCTGTTCATCTTAGTTTCCTTTTGAGCAGATAAAATCTATCTTTACTCCTAGCAGTTGTTTGCATTATTAATGGTGGGAAGAAAAGTGGTACTTGTGAAAGAATTGGTCCATGTTTCATGTGTTAACTTATGCCAGCACACAAATTTACCTGACTTAAAGATATATTTGATTTATTGGAAACATCAGTATTTCCTTTTTAAAAAAATTTAAATCTTTGTTAAATAAAATTCAACCCAGTGTACTTTCAGAGACTCTTCCCCTACTGTTCTACAGTTACAGCTCTCTTGATCATTCTCATTTCTCTTTCCATAATGAAAGAACTAGATGGTTGAGAAGACCCAATAATAGCATATAGAACTCTCTAAGCCATTATTTTACATAAAAGGCTAGGTTGATCTTAATTGCCTTAAGATTGCCAGTAATGTGTGAGACAGAGCACGTCTTAAATACTTTAATACATACCAATGCATTTATATATATTAGTAGTAAAAAAATTATCATCATTGAATCAAATCTGGCAAACAGGGCAAGGTCTGAATGGAATAAATTAAGTCCAAGAAAGTGGTGTGGTGTCTTTATTCAGAGGAACTGGCAGAGCATTAAGTTTTTTCTGTGAGCTCTTCCACTTATTTCATAGTGGAAAACATGATTTTTACTTGTACCTGCTGTTTGGCAATTTATGAAATTATGCTCATACTGAAAAAAATACTAAAGTGATGTTTAACCACATACAGGTTGCATGAGAATGTTTTTAATACTTTCCTTTACTGCCTTGCAAGAGTATCTATGTTTTCTCCCTGTATTCCTTTGTTTTTCATGTTGAAAATTATGCAGATGCCAAATCTGATTAACAATACAGACTAAAAAACGCTGCAGAGGAATAAAACATATGTTCTTCAGGACAATTTGTCTCCCTTCATTTTATTATTTCACACTAGCATTATTCTGAAAGACTCCATGAATCAGAGCATAGCTATCAATTTTCTGTGCCGTTATTAGGTTTCTAGCTATTAAAATGATTAATCTGCTTGTTAATAATGTAACTTCAGTTTCTTATTCTAACGTGTTCCCCAAACGCTCATCTGTTCGCAGCACAAAAAGAATTAAGTCGTTTATGTGCTAAGATTTACGGATTGTTGTTTTACCAGACGCTTTTGTAGTGATGCTTCCCATTTTGCCTGTGAATTTCAGCGTGGAGTTCTGTAGAAATAGCTCAGCCAAGCACTACTACCATGTTTATTAGTGCAAGCAGCAACACCGTTAATTAAGCTATATTGCTTCTTATGTTTAGCTCTTCATGGGACTGTGAACTATATACATCTACCTTCAGGCAGTATTAAAAATTCTTATTTTGCAAGCTATGGAGTATGTGTCTGAGGTATCACGATCAGAACGACGAGACTGGCCGTGTCATTGGCTAGGCGGAAGGTTTCTATTTAATGTGCACTGTTTAATGTACATGATACGATCTCAGCTGATTTCTTTTGAGCACTACTTGCCAGGGACCTACTTGAAGAGACTTTTGTTAAGTCATGTTCCACCCTACTTCCAATATATTGAGTGCACTGCATTTACTGAACTACAAATTTCTGTCATCACCCACAGGCACTGACACAGAATCACTGAGGGTGAGGCGTGGTCCTATTTATAACGGGTGGAAATCAGGTCATTGTCTCTCTTGTTTACTTATCTGTTTAAACTTTGGTTTCCATGAATACTCATGCTTGAGATTTTGAAATTTGCTTTTTGCTAGCAATTTTTGCATATAAAAAGTAACAGAATGATTGTCTTTAGGGAAAAATAAGCCCTAAACTCCATGACTTTAGCTGACTTTGACCTTGGGTTTGTTCAAATGTGTAGTCCCGCCCATGTGAACCTACTGCTCTTGAAACTGAAAAGCAACGCTTTTGCATGACCTCATGTGAACCCAGATCACCCTGTTTCTTCCCACTTTAGGGCTAACTATAGAGAGTTGCCTTGGCTTCCCTGTTTAGCCTTGCCTAAAGCATGGTCCATAGCTTCTATTGCAAATTGCCTGTGTTCATCAGTCATGGCCCAGTTGTGTCACTTCTCTCTTTTTGGCTTTTGTTTCCCTGTGATGATAGTGTTCAAGATAGAAAACAGTCCGTTCCCTTAGTTTTCCATAGTGGAAATATGTGCTTCAGTCTCTTGAAGCAAAGCAATGACATTTACAAATAACACTAGAGGTGTGTGTCAGCCCATCTTCAAGCCTTCGCTAAATTTCCTTGTTAGAAGCTGCATCCCACTGGGTCCACATCAGAAGTTTATTTGTGGTAGTCAAGGTTCAGAGATAAAGAAATGTTAGAGATCAAAATACTTTACTTTGGTTCAAATGAATCTGTATGCTTCATAAAATGAACTTTTAAGAAATGGGAACAGAAAGTGACTTATGTATTTATACTACAAAAGATGAATCAGTTAAATATTTCTGGCATAACAAAAAGGAACACGATGAGAATCTTTTGTCCTGAGGGGAAAAGAACACATGTATTGTAATTGTTTTTAACATTTTCTGCCACCATTCCACTATTTATGGTTTTGATTTGGATGACCTTACTCTGGCACTGTATTTATGTCAGACATCACAGCCTACAGAAAATATTTTATATGTCTGAAGACCCTGGCAATGGTTCTAATTTGAGACTCCGAACATTTTGGTATTTCTTTGTCACTGTTGGTTAGTAAATTAGAAGTTCTTAGTTGGTAGCTTTTCTCTGAGCTGTGGGAGAGAAACAGTATTTCAATATAATGCTGAAGACCCAGGGAACAGACGAAGCATAAATAGAGTAATAATAACAAAATTATTAAAATGGTTATTGCAAGTTATAGTGTATTTGCTAGTCCAAAATGAAAACCCAGGCACGACACTCATTCTGTCAGTACCTGTTCTGGGGAGAAATAACTTTCTTTTAGGTATTGGTAGGTTCTTCCTGTTTGTTCTCTTCAGTGGAATGCAGTGATGCAGAACCTTTTTCTGCAGGTTTTACCTGAATCCTGCTGAAAAAAAAAAAAGGGGGAGTGAGATTAGTGTAAAAGCAAAGGTTGAGACTCTTTCAAAAGGAGGCAGAGTATCTGTTGCACTAATAGTATTTTGTGCTTTGAGATGGGAGTTGAGGCTCTGTTGGTGTGTGTATTAGTCGCATGGAGCCCTGGGCAGCTCCCAGAAGGGGGGATGTCTGTGCTCCCTTCGTGATAAAGCCAACCTGAGACCACAGCTGAACTGCATTTCTGTCTCATTAGATACAGGAACTCTTCACTATGGTTCACTTCAGAACCTGAAAACGTGTTAAAAACACGTGTTTAAAAACGTGTTGTTTATCTTCATTGAGAAAACGAAAGCACAGCTTTCCCACCTCCTTCAACGGTGTCTCTCACAGCAGAAAGGTATTTTTCAATAATATTTGCACACCTCATCAGAAGGTAAGGATACATTGTGATGATCTCTAGGCCATGCACATTGCCACTATTTAACCTTTTGGGAATCTGACTAAGAGGGAGGAAGCAGATACATAAAAGAATGCACAGAATCATTCTAATCCATACAATCTGTCCATATTTTACATGGTCCCTAAGAAAATTTGCATTTAGCTCCATTTTAGCCAGTCATTTTACATTAAAAACTGTTTTGTTTCTTACAGAAATTGTGTGGGGATTGGAGTGGAGAACAATCACTAAATCCACAAAGCACTTTTTAATCTCCGTTGATCCTGGCAGCAGTCTTTGGAAAAACTAAAAGCAGCAATGGTGTCTTACAGAAGACTGGCATGATTTCCCATGATTTAGCAAGGTATGTAAATGTAGAGTCAACTATGAGATAAAAAATTTCTGAATAGAGGAGGTCATGCAGGAATGCAAATTCCAAGGCTTAAGAGCACAAATATGTAATTAAGTGACAATGCAGGCTTTTATATCAAAAATTTAGTGCATATGCAAAATTAGAAACAGCAAAGGGCTGTCTAGGCCACTTGTGTATGCTATGCCTTTGGGAAAAAGAGTACATTCAGAGAGAAGAAAGGTGAATTAATCTCAGGGAGACTACCTCTATCTGAACACTGGCAGCAAGGAAAGAGAAGTTTGCCTCTTAGTGGCTGGATGGAGGAATAAGTGGCGTTCTTCTGATTCTTTGAGACTCAGGGCATGAAGAAAAAATCAAATCTGACCATGTGGTTCTGGTTGATAAGGAATGCAATAGTGTTATCGTGACAGAGAAGGAAGCATTAAAATAAACATTGGCCCCTGCACCTCCTGTTCTCTATTGTTCTGCTCTTCTCAAATCCCGTTTTATTTACTTTTGTTACTTCTCAAGTTGTTTTCTTCATTCATTATGTTTCTCTTTTTCCTAACCCCCTATTTCATTGAGTCAATCAAAGCTCCTTAGTCCCTTGAGAGTTCATAAGTACTTCAGGCCAGACTCTACTGTTACAGGTACTTTTGCTGATGTGAATTCCTGCAGGTCCTTACTGAATATCATACATACTTCTGTTATTTTATCAATTATTTTTTGTAATCACTGCTCTCTTTTCCTCTCTTCTTATTTGTTATACCCTGTCTAAAGTGTAGACCACAATAAAAGTGAAGGGCGGTGCCTTTTCTGAAAGGTATATTGACAATCCTGTCATTTCTTACATATATTTTATAAGTATATTCCACTTGGAGTGTACCTATAATACTATTGTTGTAGCAAGTGTTTTCTGCTGCCTGCATATTACATATTAAAAACCATGATGGTGACTAAAATTGACAAGTTGTTGTGGAAATTTGGTGTGGCCTTTCACAAGTTGCAGGTACATGTGATGGTTGGGTGAAGCTTGGCTAGCTTTTTTCATACTTTCCTACATTCAGTAAAGTCTTTGTAATATGCAGTCTGCACTGACTTAAATTACTTTTAAATCTTTTTTTCTCCCTCTAAAATGCTTGTGAAGTCTTGCCAAGAAAAGAGGAAGGAAAAAAAAAAGGAAAAAAAAAAGAAGAAAGCAAATAAACTGAATAAGTTTATATCCTGAAGAAGGAACGGTTGCAACATAGAGTGTGTCTGATTCTTCTTCCTGTATACACTTAGGAAATGTAAAACCAAGACCTGCAAAAGGAGGTGTTGGGAATAGCCCTGGCCCTTGTAAACTTCTAGCAGAAGCTGATCAAAGTACTGAGCTTCAGTCTGTAAAATCATGAGGGATGATTCTGCTCCCATCAGCAGGAAACTATTCTGGAAGCCTGGCAGCATCTGTTACTCCTTAATTTTTTTTTGCCTGTCACATTTCGTGTTGTTAGGAATCCTGCATGATTCTAGTTAAACTTGGAAAGCTGGGGGACAGCTTTGTGGCTTTAATTACTTCTGCCACTTCTGGAAAATGTTTATATTTGCATTCCAATTTAGCATGCTTAACTTAGTAGTAAGTTTCACAGTTTTCAGCTTCACATGTCCTGGCATGGATCAGTCAGTTTATTCCTTTGCTAGTCCGTGTCCAGCTGGTGAACTGGTAATCCTTGCAAAGGCTATCAAACGTGCCAAAAATTAAACTGGATTTTTCTTCAAGAAGTAGTAGCAAAGGTATTTAACTACTCTATGACATCCTTCTCACTTTAATGACAGATAAATATGACAATAATGATCTGGTTACAGTGTATAGCTGGGTTTACCTTCAACAGCTCGGGAAGGCAGCTATTTGTTCTTTACAGGAAGAGAAATTGAAATAGGATGTCTGTGCCTCACAGGTAGAGAAACCAAGGTAGGGTGAGCAGCAAGCTGATATGAGTTGATTATGAGCTTCTATGCTCAAGAATATTGAGTCCCATCAGGGTTTGAGGGCTCTCCATCTACTAGAGATTCTCTGCCTTCTCAGTATGTTGTGATAAAAGCAGTCATTAACAACTCTCCAGCAATGCCTCACATGACTCTGTTATATTTAGGTGGTTATAACAAATTTTAAATTGTCTCTGAAAATATAAATATGTAATATTTTAATAATTCCCTCTATTATTCCTTTCTCACTAAGAAATACTTCACTGTACTTCTCTGTTCTTTTCCCTCTGCATCTCTACCCAACCTTTTCCCTTCCATATTTCATAACATCTCCTCCTGTCTTGTATCTTCCTCTGGCAACATACCAGTGAAATGTGTAATCTTTCATAGTGGGGAAATAGTGTTTTATAACCCAAAAGTTACAACTCAGAAACTAGGGAGGAAATGTTATGCATGTTGAAAACTCCAGGAGTTTGGGGATCACAGACCAAGCTACCAAACTCCAGTGAGTGTTCTCCCCACATTCAGCCATTTTAGTGTTTTCAAACTGAGGTCAGGAAGAATAAGGGACCAACTCTGGATCATCTTTACATTATTAGGTCAGTTCTTATAGCTGGAAAAACTGGCAGCAGGAGCTTCAGCCTTCCTCACACCTGAGACAATATCAGGGTATTGGGTGTACTAGATAATACATATTATTCCAAGGAGGCATGTGAAAACATGGGCTTTGCTGATTTTGTTGTCAATTATTGCAATGATTGGTGAGACAGACTGATGCATTTTGCATTTCTTTGTTCAGGTATAATAAATTAATTCCTAAGTTAGTCTTTTTTTCATTGTTAGGGTTACTTGCAGGCTTGGAAAATAAGTGAACTGAGAAATGAGATTTTAAAGGCAGCTTTCTTCCAGTACAGTCACTTAATGATTTAAAAGGGGCACTTCAGTACAGAATGGCTATGTGGTACCTGGAGCTGTCCACGTTTTATGGGTTATAGCTGGAGTTTATATGCTTACACCATAAGTGCAAAAAGGAAAAAAAAAAAGGCAGTTCAAAGCAATGGAATTAAAAGCCATCATCCTTATAGTATTTTTTATTTTTATTGCCCAGACTGTTATCTGTAGTGTTTTGATGCTTGTTGCTAGGAGAAGATCTCTGGTAGCAGATGGAGTCTTGCAGTGGTTTTACCATTCTTTTCAGCACCAAGTTCTTCTCATATATTCCTGTGTTGTCTTAATCCCCAGGCTTTGACCCAGTACTATTCTGAAAAATATATTTGTATACTTTCTGGAAAAAAAAGTGCATTTTTTTAACCTCAGCTATCCAGAGAGCACAGAGGTCTGGAGACAAAGCAGGCACTGGAGGCGGTGAGTGACAGAGACGATGTATGGACATGGAGGATAATGATAGGAAGTTTGGAAAGGGAAGTTAAAACCTGTAAATGAGATTGAAAGAGGAGATGAAATATGATGAGTATCAGGCAAAGCAAATGATAATTCCAGCAGCCTTGTGGATACACTGGAGAACAAGGCGAAGATTTCAGGAAGGAAGAGGAGGCAGTGAGACAGAATGATTTTTCCCAACATAGTCAAGAACTGATAATGCCTTGGTGCTTGTTTATAGCAGTAGATAATCCAAAGCACTCTGGTCCTTGGAAATTGATTTGTGCTGCAGGTTATACTCATTATTTCTAGAGATTTGTTGAAGTTAGGAGTAAGAAAATATTTTTTTAGTGGCAGTCAGTCCTGCAACTAAGTGTTATCCACCACTATCTAATTAATGCCAAATGTGTCATCACGCCTTAGTCATGGAAAGGAATTTAGGATGGATGCCTGTTTTCTCAGTGAATAAAATACCAATTCACCCTAATTAGACTCATTTTTACTGAGGACAGCAGTTAAATTATATTAACAATACCTCCCCCTTCAATATTGTGACAGAACTGAACATATAATAAATTCTACACAAAAAAAAGAAGCAGCATCCATCTGCAGTGACTTTAATTCTTTGTTATATGATCAAGTGAAAAAATAAGTTCTGTTGAGTAGTTAGCAATGCAGATATTCAATGTGCCATTGTCTTCAATGGATAACTGGTAGTTTTGTTCAGCGATCATTATGGGCAAATGTTTCCCATCATTGTTAATACCAGGGCAGTTCCTGGTAGGAGGTCCACAGAAGATAAAGCTTCTCTGCCTGTGAATATTTTCACTCTGTCTTTCAGCTAGTGAAGTTGAACAGTCTCCTTTCAGTCTGCACCAGCTTTGGCTCCATTGAGGTTGGCAATGTGGGTAATCATAAAGTCTGAGGTATGTGGAAGGTTTGGGGTTTTTTTAATATCTGAAATCAATCAGATGTGATAATACCGTGTTTAGAGTAAAAAAGTAAGCTTATTTATTAATCCTACATCCCTCCAACTTTTTCTTCCACAAAAGTAGTCATTCATTCATTGTATTCGGTGATTCTTAGAGATCTGGGCTGTGGGTAGTCAACATGTTATCTTTTCTTTATGGTGTGTATTGCTTTAAATGTGACACTTTATTTTGTGAAAGCACTTAGAGTCTTGGGTTGTACTGAAGTATTCAGTGAGCTCACAAGCAGTAAAGGAATACTAGCCAAATAAGAACTGAGCATAAGTATTTTTAAAGCTTTTACTCTTGCAAATTTATGGAATAAACATTTGTTCCACACCTCCAAAAAGCAGAACTGAGCTAGTTCATGCAACTTCTATGTGTACTTTTCAGTTCATTCATTTTCCTTTGTATCTGCTAACATTGAATTTGTATCTTATTGTTACATTAAGTCAATTTCTTGGTAAAGTTTAATTTCTTCAACTCACCAGTCCAGCATCCTCAGCATTTTCTTGCTGTGGAAAAAAATTTCGTTCTTAAGGTGTCCTTTTATGAGACCTGAGTAGACCTGAGCATTCAGAAAAGGAAGAACAGCAGCAGCCTTGCAGACTCTGAATTCTATTATGACTTGCTGTTTTCCTATTTAATTTTTCACTTGTAATGTCATTCACTTCTAATGACAGGATCATACATTCCCAAAATTGCAGAGGTAGGGTATATAAATAATTTCATTTGCTTGTTTTTAAAGTTAGTTTGAAAGCACTGGCATCAATGACCCTTTGCTAGCACATGCACTGAAGAAACTAAGAGTTTTAAAACCCATCTTGTTCAGTTCTGGTAAAACTTCTGTAATCCGCTGAGCTTTCCCTGGAGTAATTCACTAACAGGCCTCTCCACTTTGCAGATCATTTTACTCTAGGACTGTTGAGCATTCTCAGCTGTTTTCAGTGATAATAAAATAAGTTTAGTGCAAGCAATATCTTTTCTTAAACCCTCCAGGCACATTACTGTAAATACTCTGCCTGTTGCTTTTTATCGTGTTGGGGGATGAAGCGCAGGTTGTGGACTAGGCTTGTATCTGTCAACCAGTTCCAGTCCTACATGTACCTTCTGTATTTTTCTTCCAGCTTTTGGAATAAAGCTGCTGTAGACTAATTTATGAGCTAGACACAACGCCTATTGTCCTGCTAGTGTTTGTAATTCCACAAAATACAGCTGATACAAGTCTAAGAGCAGTAGATAGGCCAGCAAATTGTACTATGTGGCCATGTAGAAACTCAAAGTGATTTATGGGATTGACAGCAGACATTGCAACAATCACTGTCAGTTCCTGTATTCTTGATGATAATCTCAGTGAAGAATAGATTGGGAGGTACAGTCCACTAGGCCAGGACTGGAGTCTTGTGGAACAATGTGGAAGGAAAGTCTTTGCCTTTTCTGCTGTGTTAAAAGTGGACTTGGCTTCTAATGTACTGCCATGAACTTAAAGCAGCTGCTGATTAATTTGGAAAGGTAAAACCAGTTCTGAACAAACCAATTTAAATAAGCAACTGTTTCCTTTTTATCTTCCATCATAATGTCAGGGCACAGATTTGATACAGCTGCATGGCAATTTACTTTTTCATATTTAAAAAAAGTGAATTATAGTTTAACTTGTAAAGAGTACAAGCAATCACTCATCCTTTGATGCAGAACACTTTAAGTGAGCCTTTTACAAGGGATAGCAAGGTCTAGTCAAGTTATAACAAGGGACCTGTCAAGCAAGAACCCCCATTTCTGGGGTTTCCTACTGCCCAGGAAGAGGGTTTCTGAAGCAGATGGAGATGCTAGTTGTGGGAGTGCCTTGTGAGAGAGGATGAGCTAAGAGATCAAGTGATACACAGGGTTTTGAATGAAAATCATGTCTAGAAACTGCAATTAAGTGATAATACAGTGTGTGAGGACAAAGGGGTCTAAGAAGAGAGTTATCTACGTTAGCATTTTGGTATGGGATCAGCTCGCAGAATAGTTTTACCACAGTGTACTAGACTGTTCTTGGAGGCAATTAAGCAAGAAACTTAATTCTAGGCTTGCACCTCATTTGCTTCAAGCCCTGAAGGGGACATTGCAGCCTGTACCAATGGCTGATCCTCTGGCTGATGTAAAACCATACATGTCAGAGACATTTGAATCAGGGGACCAGCCTAGATCTAGTCCAAAGTGAAACCCTGGAAAAGTATATTGTGTGTGTATAAAGGCCTGAGAACAAATTGTTTTGATGTACAGATCTATTCTTTTTGTGCCCAAATTACTTGCTGATGTAGATGTAACATATGTTGACAAAACTGGCAGTTCTTCAATTCTGTGTTTATCTTTTATTCCGAGAACTACTCCAAACCTCTGCTTTAGTGCTTTGTGGTAGAAAAGCAACAGCTATATCTGTTTCTGCAAATCGGACTGGCCATACATTTGCTCTTTATCAGGAAGTTTCCAGTAGAAAGATTTGAGTCTCCCACCCAACCACAGATTCAGGAAAGGACATGCTGAACCTGCCCTAAGATCCTGGACTTAAGTGGGTTTTAATTTTACTGCCGGAAAGATTAACACCACAAAGACACAATGGAACTGAGTCACCCTCAAGATTCCCAAACATATCACTCATTCCCCTATCATCATTCCATTTTCCCCTCACATTTTATGGTGTAAAGGTGATTCATTTAAACACACAGAAGAGGAAAAAAATACCACTAGGCAGAAATCAATGTCTGCACAAAAGCTATTTTTAAATCTGTTTAGAATAGCACAGGCATTTTCCTAAAATGTGTTTAAGGATCGTAATTCATATGAGAGAACGGGGTGTGCTTGTGTCATTTCTGTTGGGTGTTTCGTATTGCGGAGAAGACTGGATCTGCTTGAGAGCTAAGAATTGCTAAAATGATCAATATGCTATCATTTGAGCTCTTGAAAATGCCCACCAAAATGGCATGTCAGTAGTGTATTAACATTAAAAACTCTGGTGTATAACAGGAAATTATGCTTAAATCTGGGAAAAACAGTAGGCAGAGTAAGAGCTTTTGTAGCTGGGAAGGATTTCCTTATTTTATATTTACTTGTAAACATGGCGTGAATTCTACTGAAACATTTGGGGTAGTTTCAGTGATTTACTTTCCCTGATGAATGGTAATAGCATAATTTCATTTTTATAACTTAAATCTGGCTGTAGGGGCCACAGAAACTTCTATTTCTACCCATTGCATTTAGATCTATTAAACTGTAATATTCCCCAATCAGATGTGTAACAATGCTTCTGGTTTCCTTAGCAAAGCAAGTCATTCACATATGTCGTATCGACCAGGTCTTATGGGGCTGGCATGCTTTCTTATTTCTAAAGAAAATTAGTTATCATTTTAAATCTTATTCCCAAAATTAATCTGAATCTGTAATCTGTTCGTGTTGGAACAACAGCAGAGGCATGAGTGGAAATTCTGGAACCTTCGTTGCCTCCATCCCTGGGTACTAACTGGAATACTTAGGATGTGCTAGCTATTTTCGTTGAAACTATTTACCTGAGATCTGCTTACAGTTCTTTTCTAATATAGCATTGAATTCACCAGTCACAACTATTTCTTGGCAGTGCCATATTGTTAATAACAGTTAACCTTTTCTGTTTGGCTACTGCAGAAATAACTGAACTAGGCAAACTACCCTGGGTGACAGATGACAGCAACATCAAAAAACCCCGTGTCAAAAATGAGAATGCCCTGGAATGGGGAAAACAAAAGATTGCCCAGAATCACTCCTGAGCCATGGATGGGTGAGTCAAAGGCCTGAAAACTCTGGTCTGATTGACTGCTACTCGGGAGATTTTTTTTACATTAAATTTTCACATGAGTATTGCAATGAATTTATGTTATTGAGCATAACTGTCGAGAAACCAAGGCCTCCAGGACTATCTGTATTTTTCTCTTTGCCATCATTGTACAAAAAGAAAATTGAATTTATCTTTTTAATTTTTCAGAAGTCATGTTTTGTTACCCAGTGGCACAAGTACCCCTAGCGTCTCAAACTTGCTTTGTGGCTTAAGCTTAGTTTCAACGAGAAACTGATTGATTTATTAATGATTGAAAACAGAATTTAAAAGAAATTAGTTGTGCCAATTGAGTTGTGCCAGCTTGGATCCTTATATATATACCACCTTATATATCCAGCTATATGCCACCTTATATAGCAAGAGGTTGCATCATCTGAAAAATAATGCTTGCAACAAGTACTGGAAATAAATTAGCAATTTGAATTTCAAGGTGAGTAGTACTTATTGGTGCTTGCCACTGCTGGTCTTTGCCAGCCAGAAAATGAGTTTAAAAAGACAGCAAGGCAATAAACCTAACTGTGACTTAATGACATATACATGGTGACTGAAGACATAGTGCTACTGGGAAATTAATCATTTCTTTTAGTCCTCTCATAATTAGGTTTTTGGCCTTCAGGGAAGAGCTATGGTTAGGAAGATAGAGAACAAGTGCTTCTAGAAGGAGAGGGAGGAAAAAAAAGCCAACCTTGAAAGTCTTTCAAAAATATGGCCAAGGAAAAAGAGCCATTAATTTATGAGCTTAATTAATATCTAAATATAAATGCCAACCTAATCTCTCTCTGCAGTCTAAATATTCACTTTACTGTATTTTGTCTGCTGATAAGAACTGGAGGCCATTGAGGCAGCTGCTAGACAGGCAATTTCACGCCACTTTTCCTAGTGAGTGCTGGTTTGCCTAATGGAACCTAAAAGCTCCCAAAAATGCTACACCCACTTCCATGTTACACTTTCACATGGAAGCAAAAATTGTCTCAGGAAAAAAAAATCAGAAAGTCCAATTGATACTGGACACAGATTGATGAGAGGAGCCGGTGGATCTGTTACACGGGGTCCGCTTCACACAGAGGATTTCAGAGGATTTGTGGAAGCGAAGGAGAACTGTTTAGCTCAGGATGCAGTGCACAGCAATGTAATTTATGTCGTTCCAGCAGACCAGGGTCAGCAGTCTTGCGAGCTTGCCAGACCGTATTTTCTTTTCCCAAATTAGAAGTTGAGTGTGCCAATAGTAGGTTTCCTGGTTAATTCCGAACTGTAAATTGTGGGAGCGCCAGGTGCCCTGGCCTCATCCAGAGTCAAGATAGAGCTAATCGGCGAGTCCCTAGTAACTCACTGCTGTCAAGTTGAGCAGGTGCTGCGGACCTCCAGTTGCCATACAAGGGGTATGTTGGCCAGTCTTTGGTGAGAGTACCCCAGGAGTCACACCCCGTGTTACAGCATCGGGGTTTAAAAAGAAAGCTTTGCTTTTCAAAAAACTATCTGATTAAAAAAAGAAAGGGGAAAAGAAAAACCAAACCCAACCCAGCACTGTGGGTGTATGTAATCCCAAAAGGAGAAAAAGTATGTCATAGTTAAAAGTACCTTTTCACTTTGAGACCTTTAGTTATGAAAAAAAGAAGTAAATTCATTCTGATACTCCTCTACTACTGGATTGAAGCATGAGCCAAGTTTCTTTTTCAGTTCTTGATAGTCCCTCTGTGCCCATGGGACAGATATCCTCAGTCCAATCACTGCCAGGCACTGGTGTGTTTTGTACTTGCATACAATGATGGCTCATACCATCTGGGGGTATGGAGTGAGTGTTAAATGTTGCATTGCTGTAGTCTGCTGCTAATATTAGAGCAGGATGAACATCTTCCTTTCTGGAGGCATCAGCAAGCTTTATTTGCAAATTTTTTCCGTGGTATCAGACATGTGGAATAAATTATCATAAAATGCCTGTGATTAAATGTAAAGTACAAGGAGGATTTGCAATAGTTAATCCCTTTATTTCTGGGGTCTGTGAAGAGCAAATTAAGCTGAAGACTGATATGTAAATGGTTTTCATTAAAACTAATGCTCTTATATTATAGTGTTGTTTTGTTTAATTATGGAATGTAATTTTAAAAATTAGAAGCCTTAGGAATATGGCAGTTAGTAATGTGTACTGGCCTAAAACTGCTGTTGTTCTGTATAAACCACAAGTAGAAAAAGTAATATTAGAAACATTAAGACTTTCATAATAAACTAAATCTTACTTTGCACTAATATATTCCACAGCTAAGGCCAAAAGGAAAATTTCCCCCTAAACTCTGCTGAAAGATAATCTGCTATCTCCATATGTTTTTTCACTGAAGTTCTGGGAGAGGGCTTTTCTTTCCACTTAACTAAAATAGGTGAACTTCTGACATCTGAAAGGATTTCCTGAGGGAAATGTGAGTACATGTTAAAAAAACCCAAACACTTCAAACAACATGAAGTGAGAGAAAGAAATTGCTCTCTTTTCTGGAAAGCTGTGTTCCTTAATACTCTTTAAAGGCACCTATGTTTGGAGGTGGAAGTCCTTCTGCAATGTTATATGCCACAAATTAGCACGACTTTACCTGAAAACAGCTCCCTGGAATTGTTGCAGATAGTGTGCCTAGTGTAGGGCATAGAGTAAGACAAACATGAGATCAACAGAACCAGCATAGAGTGGAGATCACGTGGAATGGTGTTCTTGGGTGAGCACTGATTCATCCAGATGTCAGGAGAACCTCTATTTCCTAGGGTTTCATTATTTTTTCAGCCATATCTGTGTATTTTAGTTATTGCCTGTTTTGGGGAGAGAAAGATGAATGGATTGGGAGAACCAGAGGATAGCTGTTCAGATATATCACTCTAAAATGTCCCTGGTTTACTAAATAGAGTGTTTTATTTATTTTTGTTCTTACTCTTGAGAAGTGAAACCCTGAAGTAATGCTTTCACAATTGATTTAAAGTAAATTTTCTTCATTGTTACCACTTACTATGCTGAAATGTGAATTAAAGATGAACAAAAAGAGAAAGCAGGCAGACAAACATAGGTGTGCTTAGTTTCCCATTCAGTTCCTCCTTTCTTCCTCCTCCTGCTCCCTTTAGGCATCTACCAAAGGAGCAGTCCCCTCAATGTCTGGAATGTAAATGCAGCCATGTCTTGAGATCTAGACAAGCAGTGCTATCTGGATGGTGTTCTCCTTCATGGCAGAGAAGGGAGTTCAGAACTGCAGCACACTTCTCTGGGTCCATCCTGCTGGATAAGCACATTCTTTCCCTTTAGTCCCTGTAAAGATGCTGGGTTAAGTGGATTATCTACATGGCTACAAGAGTTTAGAGGTGAACCTCTAAGCTTGTGGTTCCATGAGGCAAGGTGAGCTGATCTTGTAGTTTACCATTGCTGAAAGGGTAATCTTGTTCTTCGCTCCCAGCTCTCCACACCCAGCACTTAACTCTGTGTCTGGTCCAGCCCTTGACAGACTCCTCTGTGAGCCGCTTCAACCCATTCACCCACCATGAAAAAGGCAGGATTCTCCTGGGTTAACAAACTGAATTGTTTTATGAAAGTATCTGCTTAGTGCCATGGTTGGGGTGAGGGGAGAGGGTGTGACCATGGCAGAGAAGGGAGGAATGATATGAGAGAATAGAAACAGAGTATTTCCCATTTTCTGCATTGTGCTCAGATTCTTTTGACACTGCACCATGAGATACAACTCTTATTTATTTGTTGGTGTGTTTGGTTTTGGGGTCTTTTTATTAAGAAAAAAATAGAAGGGTTAATTCAGATAACTGGAAAATGCCTTGTTGTTGAAAGCAAAAGGTAGCAGAAAACCAACCGGGGCCGGGCGGGGGGGTGCTTTGGGTTGGTATGTGGGCTTCTTGTTTGCCTTCTTTATAATAAGTGTTCTTTTTTAATTGGTGCCAAGCTAAGTAGGCAAGGTCTTTTCTTCAGCTTAGTGGCATCTTTCTGTGTGTCACATGCTACCTTTGAAACACTGACTTCTTTAGGGAAAGATAAAAGGCTGGCATAGAAAAAGGGGAGGATGTGTGCCCACATCCTTCTTGACAAGGGAGACCAGTGGAATTGCAAGGGATCTCCGAATTAGGGTTTGATTGGTCTGGTTTCTCTGTGTATGTCTTCTTTTTCCATCTGGAAATTTGTTTGCAAGAGGAATTTGAGCCTTTTCTACATTTGTTCAGGATTTATGGATGTTCAGTAGATTAGGCAGAGCCGCTGCAGCTCGGAGACCACAGATACATTCCAAGCAAACACAGAATGCATTTGCAGTAGTTCAGATGGGTTTTGGGCAGCATCACAGAAGCCTGCTGTGGAGCTAATGTAAGTATTCTTGATGTTTCCAACACAATCCAGAAGCACTCAAGTATTTTATAATAAGCATGTAGTTTTCACTGTCCGTGAAAGCTTGCAAAATATGACAGGCAAGCCCTGCTGTAGAGAATTGTGGGAATGTGGCCCGCAGGAGTAGGAGAGAGGGGAAACAAGCCTTGTAGTATCAGTATGCGCAGTGAGCCTGGCCAAAACACAAAACATGCCACTTGTAAACAGAGCTTGCCAGGGGGATGTGGAGGGCTGTGAACATCAATTCAACAGAAAACTTTTCCTGGAAGGTAGGATTTTTTTCTGCTTTTCCACTGATTTTGCCCAATTGGCTGTGCCTTCTTTCCAGCAGGTGCACCACGTTCTCAGCACTGGTAAGTGGTTCAGCATGTCTAAACCCAGGAGAGCTGTACTGCTTACAGTTTTTGCTACACAGATTCTCTTCCATGGCACTTGGCACATCTTTCTCCCCCAGGACCTTACTGTTGAAGGTGGTACACAATCAGTAGCAGTCTCCTCCGGTCAGATTGGTGCGCTAATAAGCTAAAGACAACAGGCAAAGGAAATACTATACAGAAACTTTGGGCTCCCCAGGGCTATGACTCAGATTTGGGACATGGTGCAAAGAATTGCTTTATTTGGTATCTGCCACCTTCTTAAGTGCAGTGTCATTGTTAAAAGTGAGAGACTGATGTACTCTAACCTTTTTTCCTTGTTTTGAGGGGTGAGGTATGCGGATCACTCTGCTGTTAAACAAACATACAAGGTTTTCAATGTTCTAGACACAACCTGGCACTAGCTGAGGAATCTGGAGTTAAGACTGCTGTTGCAGACATGTTTCACTCTAGTGCCATTACATGTAATATAGCTGCACAGTTCCACGTGGACCATCTGAAACCCACCCAGGTCTGGGCAAGGGATTCAGGGTGCTAGTTCAGGTGTTCTGATATAGTGTGAGACTATAGCAATAACCTCAAAACATCTGAAAAAAATTTCTAAGGATGTGGTGTTTACAAGATAGCAGAGTAGATGTGGGTGCCCTAACTGCATCTGTAGCAGAAATTACCAGTGTAATGTGGGATGAGAAGTGTAATCATGGTAAAATGATAATGGTAGTCCTCTGACCTGGCACTGATTTGCAGAAACCCATTCCTTCAATCAGATACCACATGCTTTAAGCTTTAGGTTGTTTAAAAGACTTCTTTATTTGATTCAGCCTTGGGTTAATTTTAGAATGAAGGAGAAAAGAGCTCGTTAACAAAGCAAGCAATGTTTTTGTACTCTGCAGTGTTCCAGCTGGTGGCTCTTATGAGAGGTAAATCACTTACACAAATGCACTAATATCCACTGTACAGCTTGTAACCCACAGCGAGTTTTTGCAATAAATAAATTCTAGCTTTCTTCTGACTGCAGTCAGGATGAAGGTTTGCTAGTATCAGCAAACCACATGTGTGGCTGTACTGCTATTAATTGTGGGCAGGAGTTGCTGAAGAAACTCGAGGCAAGGACTGCATTCAGTTTCTTACACCGCTCACATGTGCTGCAACCAAAACAGAATACTGGGAATGCTGCGTTTGAACAGAGCCTGACAGGAAGGAGTAACTGGGGCGAGCACTGAATTGCACTTGACCTTGAACGTTTCTGAACTACACAAGTAGGAGAAGGTAAATATTGAGTGTGGGGGACATCCTGATCCTTTTACCTGAGCCCACTGTGTAGCAGGAAAGGAGGGCGGGAGTTGCTCTTACTTTTTGTGAATGCCTAAGGATCTGAGCATGCTCTGTCAAGCAGGATACAGAGCAGACTGCAGCTCTGTTCTGTGTCTGTTAAGGAAATGAGCCCCACCTCAGCTAAAATGGGCAAAACATCCTTGGTAAACAGAGCGTTGGGCAGAGCTTACACAATTAGCAATTACTCCATGAAACCCGGGCTGGCCACTGCCCAACTTTAACTGAACTTTTATCCTCCCACAACATTTTGTTTAGAAACTATTTTTATTTTTAAACAATAATACTCACTAGCAACACCCATCCTGGAGGACATCAACTGCTCTGGCAGCCATCCTGACTCCTGCTTATATTGGGAACAGCAAATACCATCTCTTCTAACAGACACGATGCAAAGCCAGTGACTAGTACTTAACGTCCTATACATCTTCATTAATGAAAGGGAAAAAAATTGCTCCTACAATGCTATATTGTTAAACTCAGTCCTGCACAAAGGGCTCCTTACAGTCACCATGACAATGCGTTCTTCGTGATGGAAAGTGAGTGTGTTGGAAAGCTGTCAATCAGGGAACAGACTGAAGCCTGTAACATCATCTCTGTCCTTATATTGGATTCAAACTGTGCACCAAAGACAAAAAGGATTTTGCTGATTCCAGTTCATGTGAGCAAGATTATGCTTTAGTTTCCTTTCAACCATCAATCTCATTTTGTAATTTGACAAAAAAAATGAACCTTCAGTCCCCTGCTACTTCCAATAACAGCTTAGAGCAGCTCCTGGGGGTGGCCAGCAAGTGTTAGCAAAATAACCGCTTGCTCAGTGACAGTTCTGGAGCTCAGAGTAGCTGGGTACTTGCCTAGAGTTGTTTGAATGGCATTAACCACTGATGCTTCCCCAAATCGAGTGCCTCCTACCTCTCCTGCCAGCATATTCAGCTCTCCACAGGCTTTCCAGCACTATTAACTGGTTACATTCTAAGTCTAGTTATACTGCAGCCCTGGACACCTCTTCTTGAAAACAGAATCAAAAGTATCATGTATCTATAGGAGTGATATAGAGAAAACATGAAGATAGAATTCACTTTTGTTTCATAATCCCATTACTTTGGATACACTGAATCAATGGGGCTATTCCAGCTCTGAGAATAAGGCCTGCTCATGTGAGTACGTGCTTGGAATCACAAGCTCTGCCAATTCACGCTGGCACGACTGAAGAGATTCCTGCTTCCAGCTCTCTGCCCGTTCTCCTGCGAGATGCTGCCAGGCCAGCGGGAGGGTGGCTGGCTAGGCACTGTTCCTGTCCTCAGAAGTCTGGTCTGGTGTGGCAGAGCAAGTTGCCGTGAAGTTCAGGTTTTACTTCCCTGTGAGCAGCAGTTGCTCAGGGGTCTCTTGATGGATTTTGACTTCAGCAGCTGAAAAGGTCACTTCCCTGCTATCCCTCATAACTCCAGCAAAAACTGTAATCAGAGCCTCCAATCTAATCACGGGGGGGTTAAACTCTGGTCTGCAGAGCTGTGAGCAGGACGGATCTGTCAAAATCATTGCTGGCATCAAAGGTCAGTTCAGTCAACTAGCCAGTGTGTATTTATACACAGAAACACCCGTGCTTTTAAATACATTGCTGCCAGATAACTGTGATCTCCCAGTGAGTGTTTGATTCCTATACGGTTCTAAGATCAAGCTGATTTTGTCAGCAGTTTTCCTAATCATGTACTGACAGCTATTCACACCAAGAGGAGTGGTAGCAGATCAGCATTGTGAGAATAGTGATTTATTGCACACGTGTTATAAAAGGGAGTTACTCTGAAGAGTATTTGTATTTATGATTTAAATGAGATCATCTGGAGTTTTTTCTCAAGAATGGAATAATAAGGAAATTTTGAATGGATACAGTTCTGTGTTGGTGTGAGGTTGTTTTTGTAGGAATGTATCAAAATATAAAGTATGGATCTGATGTAGAAAAATAATTTAAGAGCTATTTTGAGATTTATAGTCTCAAAATCCCTACCCTTTGGGTGTAAAGCAGGCAAATGTCTGGATTTACTGAGTAAAAAATGATGCTAGTAGATAACTGTTTGGAATTATTTTGACTTCAGCCAGCAAATATATCTCATCACTATGGTTGCAAAAACAAACACCCACCAAAGAACTGTATCTGACACAGAGAAAATAATTAAGGGAAACGGAACGATTTGCAGCCTATATTAAATTCTTCACATTCCCTCACACAAATCAGTAGTTAGAGGGGTGAACTCTGACCATGATGTGGATATTCTGAGTCCTTGCCACTCTGACGGTAGCAAATAGAGAGAATGTTACTTAAAAATAGAAAGGAACTTGAGATGTATCTTCCTACTCTGAACCACTCCAACCCACATCGTTGATGATGGATGGGAGGAGGTTAAAATGACATTTCTGGATCTGAATTCAAAAGCACAGTTTTACTTTTGAATCCAAATTGAAATTAATTTGGTTTTTACCTCTGGTGTGGATGTAGTTAAAGATAACAGAACTTCCCGAAAGTGCCTCTACTCCTAAGAGTTTTACCAGTTCAAGTGTAAGGTGATCAATCCATAGTTAAGCAAGTACTGCAGTTCTATAACACTAACATAAATAATTCCCTATAAAATGCATTCATAGGTTTTTAACCCCAAATATTTTAATTAAAAATAACTAAAATTAAAGGAAAAAATAAATTATTTTATGTACCCAGGGTTAGATATCCATAAAAAGAATATAGTAGTCAGCACACATTTTGTACAAGGGGCATAGCTCACATTGGAATGGCTGCTGTCCTTCCTCCCTTGATGATGTCTAGTGGAGCTGCTTGAGCCATCAGCATATTTAGATCCATCCTGAACGTGAAACTGATGCTACATTTCCTGAGCGTGGTTAGTTTTAAATAGACATTCAGCATCATCTCTTCCAGGACCTGAGGTAACCCTTCTTAGCAGGGCAATCTTGCAGAGAGGAGAGAAGCCAGTAAGAAATAGTACAGCTGTCCTGAAACAGTGCACCAGCTTTCAGGAATCCAAGCTCTAAGATGAAGATGACATCCCTCTCCCCCCAAAAAAAAACACCCCAACAAGCCCATGGGACATGTATCCCATTGTCTGCTAAGACAATGCAACGATGAAATAATACCTATAAAGCTTTTAAATACTGTATAATTTCTTTCTTCAGTAAAATGTGAGTGTTCCTTCCCAGCACCCCATAATTTATTTGGAGAAACTGAATCAGAAAGGTTGAAAGAAGAGTTGACTGTAATAAACTCCTTATAATGTGCTGCTTATTTCAGACTATCCCGCTCAAAGGAAAACACTCTTTGTTTAATGGAGCTTATGCTGAAACCAAATGAGCTGTGCATCTCACAAAGGTGCTGTAGAATTAAGTAATGCAATGATGCACTTCAAAAAAAATTTTTTTGCCATCAGCTTATTCAAAATGAAAGGTACAGTTCATATTTAAATTGCAGTTTGTGGGTAGCTACAAACTTTACAGGAAATATTTCCTTGCTGGGAAAGGACTGAGGATGTAGTTCTACCTTACTTCTATTCTTCTATTCAATTTTTTATTAAACAGACACTTTTCAAATAGTTTCTGTACTTTACCTTTATATTTTAAAAAAGTAAATCATATAAATGCCCTGCCCCCAATTCAGCAGTAAGTGTTACATCATAGAAAGGGAATGTACACAATGCCCAAAGTGTCCTGCTGGTTTGTATTAGCTTCCCTGGTGAGGCACATCCTGCATAGCGCTGGTTAAACTTTACCAGTTTGAAAATAGACAGATAGTGCATTTGAAAAAAAAGAGTGAACCAAGAGTTCATTGCGGAGAGAAGCTTCCCTGCATCCAGCAAAGAGAGAGCAAAGCTGTTAGGAACGGTTCAAAGGTGGATATAGAGTCATCCATCTTCAAGTATCTTGCTTTGGCAGGGGGGTTGGACCCGATGATCTCTCGAGGTCCCTTCCTACCCCTACAATTCTATGATTCTATGATCTTCACTGCTCTTCTGGTACAAATTTAATCCCTCCACCTCCTCTGAAATACTAACACAGTAAAGAGCAGAGTGAGAGATAAAAGAGATGAAAGTTGTTATAACTAGTCTTTCTAAATGAGCCCTTTCATCCAGACAAATGTTGACATACTTCCCAAACCAGATGCAGAAACTGACCTGGGAACTAAGGAGAAAGCAGCAAAGAGGGGAAAACAAATGCTCTCGTGTGTTAGGATCGAACAGTCGTCTCTGATAATAGGCACTTGTCATGAGTTCTATTTCTCTGGGACTTTGCTGGGGAGTTTCTGCAGCTGCTGTTACACTGATGTGAACATAAACCCACCTATTTCTTGTTATCAGTTGGAAAAAGTTCATTTTGTGAGAATGGATTTGAAAACCTCTGTGCTGAGAAGAGTGCGTGGGCTGGCATTTCTTCCCTGGATGCAAATTCAGCTTCTGATAGTGTTACTAACAGCTGCATCTGTAACTGTGGAGCTGCTGTAGATGAAATGAAAGGCAACTTCAATATGTTTTCCTTTTCCTTCCCGATGTCCAGCAGCTATACAACCTCTTCTAAAATACACGTGTGCTACACAGTAGCTATAACCTACCTTTTATTTCCTACTTACTGTTTGACTTAATACTGGACACAGCCAAGAGACCTCTGCATTAAGTCCCTTATAGAATCTCTTCTTAAATCCTTTAGAAGATTAACTTTTTGAAACCATAACCTTATTCTAGACTTCTAATTCTTTTGGCAAAGGTTTGAGCAACACAGTGCTTGTGTGCCTGTGGGTGATGAAGGCAACAGCAGTTTAATGGTAACTCATTTAGTGTGTGTGTTACTTGCATCTCTACAGTGTCAATTAAAATTGAGCTGATGTCCAGCTGCTGGTGACAATAAAGGCAGCAGTATCATTGTAGTTAATCGATGGGCACTCTGAAAATTGAGGCCCTGAGAAAAATTAGAGAACAGGGAGAAAAGGCAAAACTTGTATTTGAGCAGCATATTTACTGAGAGATCCCAACCCACTAGCAGGAGGTGTATTGAGCAGATGGGTTGGCAGAGATACATAGACAGCTGGTCTTGTCTGGCATACAGGTGTTTAACTTGGCTGCTTGCAGGTTAGCTATTAGATGCTAGATTTTTGAGGGGATCACCTTGTTTAAGAAGAAGTGGTGGTTGTCCGTTCCTATAGCAAGTTTGGTGAATGAGACAGAGTACCTATTTTCACTTCCTCCCTACTCACCTCTTTGACACAGTCCAAAAAACCCCATTCACCTTCTGTCAGAGCTGGATTTAGATGGGAGAGAGAAAACAGTCTTTGCAGTTAGGGTGGTGTGGTTTTCCCTTGTCTTGTGGCAGAAACAGAAGATGGAGCAAAACCAGATGTTGTTGCTGTTCAGCATTCAAACTATTGTTAATATTTTGCCATTCTTCAGCGGATTCATTTTTGGTTTGTTTTAGATAGACTGACAAACATTAACTGAGCTCTGTGTACCTTTATTTGAAAGAATGTTTTCCAGTAGTTTCAAGATGAGCTAGTACTTGATTGTAAGTATATTGGGAGTCGGTGCTGGGAAATTTCTGGGGTTTGTCCAAAAGTTAGGCTGCAGAAATAACTGTATAACATCAGCAAATACAGTTTGCTCTTTTCCAAGTTGTAGTGAGCCATAAAGTAAATGTGCTTTATACATGGGTAATAGATGTCATCTGAAAATCTTCAACAACGGCATCAGATACACATGATTAATGAAATGCAGCCTAATAGAACACCCTCAAAGGAAAATTTGGTATAAGCAGGTTAAATAATTTTGCCCTGAGCACAATATTGTCATTGGTTTACTTTTATTCTGACACTAAGTGTGATTGCAGCTAGAATGGTCTGAGCCTGCTGTTGAGGCCAAAAGTCTCCTGGTGCATTTTTGTCTCGTATTCCAACCTGAATGCCCTGTCAAGAGCAATCACTTGATTCCTTCTGCAACATCTTTCTTTCCTGTATGGAATGAGATCTGTGAGAGGCTGGGTAACCTCACTTAAATTGAGACATCAATTTCTGAACATTGTAAAAGGACAGGAGTCAAATGTTAATGTAACTTTGATATCTTTAATCAAGAAACATAAATATATGTAGAATATAATATTTTGTTCTTACACCACAACAAAGGCTGCTTTTCACTAAGTTATAAACTTTCAGAATACAATTAAAATGCTCTTTCTAATACTGTGCTTTATGAATGCAAGTTGTGCAGTCAGCTTCCTGAACAGTGCATTGAAAATGTAATTCCTACCATCAGGATGCACTTGGTCGGAAGAGCTGGTTGCAAGCATCTGTAATTTATGTTATAGAAACCCATGTGAAGACTTACCTTGTCAGCTTAATTTTTAGCAATAATTTATCTTGGCTTGAGATTGTAACAGCAGTTATGTTCAGTTAATAGGTAGCTCCTAAAGCATATGTGTGTGTTTGTGTTCGATTGAATAAACACATAAATGAACATTCTCTATATCCACAGAAAGTTCATTCTGCACTGAAGTTGTCAGGCATTACAATTTAAAATAAAGCTACTGGACCACAGTGGCAGCCACTCTTAAATATCGTAAGTATTCCTCGTAAGTATTCCATTTCTATGAGTATGTTTGTTTTTCTCTTTTTTTTTTTTTTTAAAAAAAAGAGGAGGTGTCAGCTGTAGAAAAAGAATTGTGTTTATATTTGGGATGAGCAATCCTGTTATGCTATTTCCAAGTCTGCTTTAATGCAGCATGTTTTCACTATGTTTCAGAGAGACAGCAAAAAAGGAAACAAAAAAAATCCAAAATTAATGACAACACAGAGCCAAGAAAGAGTGAAATAAAAACTGAATCAAGAGAAGCCTGTGTGTAAAGAAGCAAAGTGGGAAAATGAAAATTTTAATGCAAGTAAGTATCTATGCCAGTCTTCTTAGAGACTGCTCTGTTTCAGTGGAAGTTCAGTTAGTAGGAAACCAGGGTTATTAAAACTATGAAAAGGGAGTTATTCTTTCAAAGTAATATGAATTTAACTGATGGAAGAAACAGGTCCATGAACTGTAGTGAGTTTTATGTATACTAAATATAGTTTGAGAGGTTTGAACTGCTCTTTTAAATCTTTAAATACCTTGGTGTCTACTGTACACTTGTAAATCATGACAGTTCTCCAGTTATGAAATGTGTAACTTAGTGGCTTTCTCCTAAAACTTCAATGCTGATTTTATCTGAAGTGCTCTGCATATTCATGTTCCTTCCCGTGTGATGTGATTGACTAAAACCTTGCCACTAAATGATGTGTGTCCAGAAGCATTGTGGCATCTCTTGACCTATTATGCAACAGGCCAGAGCATTAGCATATTTAGCTATGACACATCTGGGGTATTTCAGCATCTGCCCTGAGAACAGGCACGTAGCTGTAAATGCAGTGTTTGGGCTGTGTTTTAGACATCCATAGTGCTTTTCCTGAATATCAGTATGCTTATATGACATGCTAAGTTACAGACATGTTTTTTATAGGGGTGGTAGGTGTGGAGCAATTAAGCAGTAGCCTACAAATCCAGAGCAGTCATTGGAATACCATATGGAACCTGGATGGAGTGGTAAAGGTATTACGCAAATGTTTCGGGTATTTTTGTGAGGGTGTATTGATTTGTGTTTAGTGGGTGGCTGTTAGTCATGAAATTTGGAAAATAATACTGTGGGTGTGAACAAGTGATCCCCCAAGAGAGCAGCACTGCTGTTAGGACAGTGGCCTGCCCCCAGCCTGAATCTCTGTGGGAGCCCAGGAGTCAGCAAACCAGGGTTCAAAAGCATCATAATTGTCATTTGAAAAGCAAATTATGAAACTATTGGCACCTTATTTTCATTGCTGGCACTTCCATGAGACTTATCCCAGTGAAGCCCCTGAGAAGACCAGCATGCTGGAAAATGTACAGCTCTGGGGGAAGGTAAGGAGAACCAGCTTCTGGCATCTTGGAGGAGGTTGCGAGAGTCTATCACAGCTGGAGCTTGTAGTCTCAGCCTGAGGTAAATCAGGAAGGTTTACTCCTACACAGTCATTTTTTGGAGTGCCTATAAATCAGGTCTTGAAGTCATGCCAGTTAACAAGCTGACAGTCAGCTGATTTTAAAACAGGGAGTGCCAGCTTCACTGTCCTCAGTCCTGCGAGGCTGTTCTGGAGGAGATGGTGTCTGCTTCACCCTCTCTCCTGGGGTACCACAGCTCCCCGTAGACCCCTAACTAGTGGCTGGACGCCACAAGTTACACTTCTGAATGTGTCATTACTACTGTTTTACTGCAGTGACTGATTTATTATGCAAGTCTGTGGTTGCACTGTAATCAAAAACCTGTGTGGCTTGAGGGAGGAGGATAGAGTATCCATCATTAGTGTAGGGTGGATTTGAACACTTAGGTGTTGAGTTGTCACCAAAAATATTTGGCTTTCCTCTAATATATTACACAGTAGATTGCCTTCTTATCCTAAGCAAAAAACTGATATTGAATTAAAAGACCTTGTTGTACATTAAAGAAACTCAAAAGACTTAAAAGAGGGGAACAAAAGGGCAGACATATAGAAAGTGATACCTGAAACAAGAGCCAAGTTAAAAAATGATCAACTGTTTTCTGGCCAAAGCAAGCAAGTCTCTGCTAGACCTAACCTGCCGACTCCTCTCCTAAGGCTCACATGGGAGATCTACAGTGGAAATTTACATTGAATCCTGTTTTGTTCTACTTGGCGATTGTATTCCTCCAACCTTATTGATTGCAGCATTCAATCTTCTAATTCTGCCTCTCAATAAAAGATACCGAAGAGCATGGTCAACCTGTCCGAAAAATAATACAAATATCACTTCCATTTAATGACATGTGGCATTATTCCTAGTGACTGGCCCAGAAGAAGCAGTTCCTTTGCAATATACTTGACCCACGAAGACCTAATTTTATGTCTCCACAATAGATACATGAAAAATATACCAAGTATGTCATTAACTGATTCTCACAACTATGACCTTAATTCTTGATTTGGAATCCATTCATCAATGAACTTGTGCTAAAAGAGCATTTTTGTCTTTGCATTTTTCTGGGTGAAGTGGCACATGATTTAGTTTTCTTAGAAAATAAGAATGCTTTTACAGCCCGTGGGGTCTATTTAATCCAACTTCCCGTATCTAAAAGTGGAGCATTACAGACAAATCTGTTGTGAAACAGTGTGACCAGCAAGTCAAGGGAGGGATTTTCCCCCTCTACTCTGCTTCCATGAGACCTCACTTGGCATACTGCATCCAGTTCTGGGGTGCCCAGTATGAGAAAGGCATGGTCTGTTGGAGCAAGTCCAGAGGAGACTATGAAGAGAGGGCTGGAGCACCTCCAGGCTGAACTCTTCTCAAAAAGACTTGGAGCACCTGTAGAAAATCCAGGAGTGTTGCCAACATCACTACTTCATTGTATATCCCTTGAACATTGGTGTGCCCAGTGTCAGCAACAGAGATCCATCGAAAAGTTCACCTATCAGGGAATAATAAGAACAGAGCAAGCATGTATGATACTTCTGCCATGCAGTCTCCTGCATTTCAGCTATTTTTAGTTCAGGGGATTTCCCAAAACTGTGGTGATTTTTCTGTAGAGGAACCCTACAGGGTTTATTTTTCAGGTACTTGTTCAAACTTGTTGCAAACTCACATAAATTTCTTGCATCCATGATAGCCTTTAAACATGAGTTTCAGCATTGCCTGGAGCATGAAGAAAATCTACACTTTTGAACCGGGCTCTTTGTATCTTCATTTATTCGTGCCTGATTCTTGTGTTGAAAGAGATGGTAATTGGTCATCCTTTATCTATCTCCTTTGTCATTAATCCTTGCAGCCTTCTCTTCTTCATCCAAATTTATTCTGATACATTATTTGAGTGTTTTCCAAAGGAAAAAAGTGAGAAAAATGGTGAGGGTTTTGGGCCTACTTTGAAAAGCTTGGAGCATAATAAGACTTTGATATCCTTATTATAAATGTAGTCTTCAGAAAGCACAGAGTTTGCTTTCTGGAGTATACAATTTACCTGGAATCTTGGGTCCAATTTTCAGACAGGCATCTACAGTTTAATATGTGTATTTCCAAGGTCTGTTCATTGACACATGCAAAGCTTTTAACAAAAAGCTCTTTGCCTTCAGATGAATTGGTTTCTCCACTGAAAAAATGTTACATATATTTTAAACCTCTAGCATTAAATAGAAATGTAATGTAGACTGTAGACATTATGCTTGGGAAATCTGTGTAGTTAATATTGGCTAATGTCTGGCTTATGCATTGCTCTTTTAATCCCCTCATGTAATGGGGGGAAAAAAATATAAAATTTTCTTTTTATATATTCATTATATTCCACTAGATGCTTGGGAATAGGAAAACAATATATTATTCAAATCAATTCTAAAGGTTTTCTTCTGTAATCTCTTAGCAGCTGCTGGGCCCTCTTGCTGAAATCATGTCTCTTATCAGTTACTATATCTTTTAATGTTCTTTTTTACTTGTCCCTGCTTCTTTCAGACAAACCTAATTTTTATCGTATTATTTGCTTAATTAGATTGTCTTCACTGCAGTCATTTCTTCAGAGCATATATACTCAAGCTAGGTTTACCCAGTTAGCTCATTCAAGAGTAATAGCTTAGAAATGGAGTAAGGAGTCTGTAAGGCTAATTTACTGAATTTCCACAGCAAATCACAGCTTTGACTAGACCTTGACCACCAACCCTTAGCAATTTAGGACTGGTTTGGGGTATGTCTACATTGCATTTATGTATGCTTGGATAGATTTTCTGTCGCTCTTTGAAAGTCTGGTCTTTGTTTTATAGACCTCACATTTCTTCAGTTATGAAAACAGAAGAAAATGATCCAGTATTTACCTTGCCTCTTCACATGCCAAACATCTCAAACTGAAATGATTTCTGTATTGTAGTGACTCAGTCAGAGAAACGTAATGTACTTTACTCACATGAATGTTTTAACCATCATAATACTTTTGTGAACTATTTAAGTGTTATTAACCCCATCTTACAGCTGAAAAACACAGAGATAGAAGAGATCTTTAAAAAAACATAGGCACAAAAATTCAGGAGCCACTCTGTGAGTTTGGAAATTAGTCATTTTGCCAGTGCCACCTGGGAAATTTAACAATTTTGGCAACGCATCTTCCGAATCTTGCTTTTTGAACTTCATTTGCATGTTAAATGCATTGTCTCAAAATGGAAACAAAAGTATGCTTTACTTCACTAACAGCCAGATCTACCAAGAATAAATACTATAATACTGACTTCATCGCGCTGGTAAGTGCTATGCTCCAGACATTTATTTAATAGTGGTGTTATTTATAGAAAGCTCCTTCATGTGATGTTGCTGCCAGTAACACAGATGTCCCTTGAACGCTCTCTGTTTTAAATAAAGGTGAAAGGCTAAGAAAAATATGAAAGAATCCACCTTTAATATTTGAATTCAACAATAACAAGCAGGGTGTGGCCACTCTGAAACCGAGGCTGGTCGGATGCTTGGGAGAAGGGAAGGGTGGGAAAGCTTGCTGCTCACCAGTTCCACAGCCTTGTTCATAAAAAACACATCTGCCACTCGCGATTGTGGCCTGAAAGATACGGGCGAGGACGGGCGGTGCTTGTGGTTGGGGTGGTGAATAAAGTGTCCTGCTCGTACTTGGAAGGTAGCCATGGAATAAGCAGCTTGGAGGGTGTAATGTCCCTAATCTTTGTGAAGTTGTGAATGAAAACTGAAGAATTGGCGCCTGCATGTTTGAAAAGGAAAGAAAAAATAAAAAGAAGTCACCTTCTTCAGACTGCTTGTGTCGTCCCCCCTCCCGTGTGGGGACTGTGAGGCTCTTCACATGCAGCTTATCCTGAAAGCTGCTTCTTCATGCTCAGTGGCCTGTGCTTAAACAGACACGGCGATATTTTCAGTGTTTAAAATGAGACTTGCAGGCTGCTGTTTACAGGAAAAGCTGTCTCTCCCATTTGACGGAGGTTTGATAGTAAATGAAATTCACAGGAACACGGGTAGCACATTTTACGCATGGATAATCCTTCCTAAAGTTTTGTTGTTTGCTTTTCCTTGTTGGTATTTTGCAGGGCTTTTTTGTTTTGTTTGGGGTTTTTTTAGTTACAAAGTAACAACCTGAAGTTTGTGTGAACTGAAACTTTAAAGCTTTAAGATAAATAATATGTATTTATCTGACATCAACTTTGTAGAAGCTTGAGACATCCTAGTCCTGGGAAAAAAAATAATCAAAAAGTCTAATATTTCCACCCAAAACAGACTTCCAGTAACCTGCAGTCACCCAGAACTCACTCTCCCAACATATGAAGTCACCTGGAAGAGTTACTTGATTTTTTGATTTCTACTTTTATAGATTTTTATTCATTTAGTTCTGATTCAAGAGGAGTTAGAACCTAAGGGGAAAAAAACAGCTATTAGTGTTGTATAAAGTCCCACCCAATGTGCTTTGCTATGCATAAGACTCTACCAAATAACTTCCACTCTGTCTTACCTAGCTATCAGGAATTTTATTGTGAGAATAGGGAGCATTTAGGGAGTATATAGCATGGTTGAGTGTCTGCCATAAAACAGACCGTTCATCCCTCCATAAATGATACAAGCAAGTTGAAGAGAGCCTAGTATCTAGATTTTGTCTGGGCTCATTCAGCACATGGAAAAATATTGAATCTCATTTCTTCCCAAGCTGACATCCCAAAGCCTGTTTATTTATTTTTCCTGATGTAGTGCTGTATTGTTCAGTACTGCATGTAGTCTCTCCTGACTCTGAAACAAGCTGGTAAGATTGAGCAAAACTCTTTCATTTTCACAGTTACAAGGAAAAATGAGATCATAAAAGAGAAAAGTGAGTACCAAATAATGATTGCTCCCCTGTGCAGCAACAAGTACACCTGAAGTAAATTACTCTGTTAAGGTTTCCTAGCCAGATAATATGAAGCTATTTCTGTTGCTTTCTATACCTTACACAGGTACCACCACAACACTCCCCCCAAAAAAAAAAGCCTCCTGCCATGAATTCTCACCCAGTTGTGGGCTGTCAACTTTAGAAAAACAGCAGTGCTGCTAATGGCACGAGGAACACGAATTGCCCATCTGTGTCATCTCATCAAAGCAGGACAAGATCAACCCCCTTTCCTGAGACAAGTAGCACTGAGAAACTTGCTGGGAAACTAAATATTACAACTTTTTGTTCCTACAGCTCCCAGTAGGGAAACAAACCAGAACAAAAAGACAGACCTGCAGCCAGCTTGGAGAAGTTTACAGCGGTTCTGGACTGAACGGTAAGAGAGGGGCATAAAACCTATGGAGCATATTGCTGTCTTAGGAGCCAGGCTTTACATGAACAAGAAGAGACCTGTTTCAGAGTTCGATACTAGTTGAACTGTGAAGGCAAAAAGAGAACAAGTTGCTTTTCAAAGGTGTTCAAAAGATGCAAACCGTTTAACTGACCACTGCTTTCTGTTTCTGTGGTTCTCTTTGACCTAACACCCATGTTAGCCAAGCAAACCTTTCCTTACACAGATCCAGCAAATGTTCGATTATTGGTTGGCTCAAATCTCTACGTAAGCAGCACCTGAGAGAAGAAGTAGAGACACATCTGAAGAAAAAATACATCAATGACAGGGAAGTTCAGAAAATAGACAGGATCCTGATAAAACATGATCAGAAAACCTGCAAGTAGAAGGAAGTTCATCATAAACATGGGATCACCAAGGCCACACCTTCTAATCAAGTCTACTTTGAAGGTGTTAGCAAATAATTTATTTTAAGACTATAGCTCTTGTTCCTGGAACGGTCACAGTTCCCTTGAGCCTTACAGCTAGCAAATCAAAAGCCATTTCAAAAGTCTCTCACATGAACTGGGACTGTTGCTTGTCTGTGACTGACTCAGATAAGTGGTGTGGAATTACAAATCTTCTCTAACATCTTCTATCACCTTTTGTGAAACAAGCTGTTTGCAGATGCTTCAGTGTCTGGGCCTCAAAACTAATTTCTACAAGCAAGAGTGTCAGTGAAATGGGAACAATTAAATGATCCTAGAAACTTAATGTAAAGGGGAGAGAAGATGGGTAATCATGGATAACTTAAATCTAAACCGGTTTTAGTCAACCCTGAGTTACTTGTGAGTCACAGCACATCAGGGGTGCAACCATGGGCCTCAGGAGATCTGAGCTGAGTTGCCTGCTCTACCACAGGTTTCACTGTCCAAAGCTGGACAAGTAATTTAATCACTTTTGGACATCTCCAATATGGGACTGCTAATCTCTGACCTTTTGACTTTGTTGTCCCATCAGACTAAAGGCTCCTAAAGGGTGGCAGTTGCTGCAGCACCCAAGCTCTGTACAGCCTTGTTAGATGAAGAGCACCTTGCACACCATCATCTGGCAAACACCATAACACGGTTCATAAATAACTATGTTTTACAATAGCCCTTTTCTTCAGTTCACAAGGAGAGGACATAACATATTGTGTTAAAAGAACAACTCTCATCTGGTAATATTAAACCTGTTCTGATCCACTCTCCCAGAAGTCAGATGAAGTTGTAAAATCCCTTTCAGCAAGTTGGTGTGATTTTAGCATGAGTTCAGGTCTGAGCTTGGAAATGCTTCCTCTGAAGAGAGTTCCTTTGAACATCTGTGGTGTGAAACGAACTCAAAATGATCGTGGGTCTTTCAGGGTTTCAGGTTTTGTGCCAGTATTTATCAATGCCTTTTATCTTGCTAGAAGCCTTTCTAGCTTGAATTCATCATTTAGGAGGGGAGTAAATATTCAGTTATTGCAAGTACATTAATGCAAGGTGATTAATTGCATGTGCACTGCAAAATGACAGCAATGACTCCCTGAACTGTCCGAGCCCAGGGAGCTGTTTCTGTCAAATACTTATGGCATGACTGGACACATGCTCCAGCTAAGATCTTTGTTTAGTAAATATTGAATATTCCCTAGTCCTTTATATCCTGTCGTCATTTCCTTTGTACAGCTTGCAGCTGTAGTTTCAAGCCGACATACAAAAGTTGTTGGTCAGGGAGTGTTTCATAAGTGTGTTTTACCATGTGAGAGAGATCTCTTCTGATGGATTTTCCTCTTAGCAAAGTTCTCAGACTTCCAAAGCCAAATCAGCCTATACCAACATCTTAAGTCACGAGCAGATTAATTTATTATTCATTTCAGAAGTATGAATATACTGTAATACACATATGCATCTATAAATATATATACTTTTAATGTAGGGAACTTGGCTGCCATGTAGTCTGTGGTTTTAGAAAACCACAGGCTGTAGGGTGGAGATAATCATTACAGTACCTGTTTTCTCACCGTTTAAGAAGAGGCAGCACAAAACACTGTGAGCCAAGACAACTAAGTGCCCAACAGTAAAGCAGTTCCTGTCTGTAGACCTCTGCATCTCCCCAGGCCTCTGAAAAGAGGTGGGTGGAAGGGGACGTTGGCTAACTGGTCACAGGGCCCTACATGTTGGGGCAAGTGGGAATGGGAAAGGGGAGAACTCTGTAGTGGTGAAGCCTTGTGACAGAGGATGTGTGAAACCAGGGCAGGGTAGGGGGACCCTTTACTCTGGGTCTTCACAGGACTTGGTCCATGGTTATGCCTCAGTGTTGCAGGGTGGTTTTGTCAGGTTTGAGGTGTGGGCAGAGCACACCAGTTCTGCACTGAAATTGTCCTCTTTTTTTCCCCTTTTTTTCTCTTTATTGAAATGGATTAAAAGAAATCTGTGGATGTATTTTTCTGTTATATTGTTATCCTCCTCTATGTTTCTGCTGTCTTGAGTTGAATGTGCAAGTGATTAACAATAAGTGAGAGCTAATTAATAGAATAGTAACCATCTGTGGTAGGGCTGCTGCCCATCTCAGTTCTCACTCTTTTTGAGCTCAGCCAGAGGGCTTAGGTTGCATAGGGCTGGACAGGAGAGGAGTTTGGATGTTAACATCTCTAAGTCAGGAGATGTATTGAAACTGTGAGCACACTCAAGTCTGCTGCTGAGCAGCTCTTGCATGGCAGTACAGTTCTGTTCAGTGGCCTAGAGGTGGAAGGAGAACCATTATTTTCACTTTGTCTGCCTTGTAGAATTTGTGTGTGCTTCGGGGAGACAGCAAAACCTGAAAATTTTTGAAGTATTGAAACTCAGGGTCTCTTGGGAGTTGTTCGATAAATGATGCCAGAAAAGCCACATGGAAAAACAAACAAAAAAAAATACAAAAAACCCCAAAACACCCTCCCCCCAAAAAAATTTACATGAAGTAGAATTAATACTCAGTTCTCTGGAAGGTATCCCAGCCTTGGCATAGCAATCCTGCAGTCCTGAGCAGGTAGTATTCAGCAGGCAGCATCCTATTTTTCTATCCTTACCAACTGAGACTGTTGGGATCCTTCCAGAGATATGTTTTTCTGGTTCTAAAACAATAGAGCAGCACAAACTTTCACAGCTATGGAGGTCTGAAGTTGAAATGGTTTGACAAGGTGGCAAAAGACAGATGATAAATAACATTATCACACTAAGGGAAACAATACATTTGCATCGTCCAGTGTATCACTCCAATGATTAGCTCATTCAGTTTCAAATTAGCCTCATTAGGCTTTGTAAATGTAAAACCTCTTTTGAAAAATTACTTCTCAACCAAATCTTACTCGAGAGAAATGGCTGGAATGTGACCTTTGCCTATTAGCTTTAATTTTTCCCCTTTTACTTTAATTCATTATGATGTCGCCAATAAATGCAATAACCTGTGTCTTGTGCCAAAATACTTCTTAAAATGTTATCTGTCTTCCAGGGGGAGTGGGGAGGGAAGTTCTTTTTATTTAGAAATGAAGTGAATTAAAAAATAAACCAAATATTACACAGAACATGTATTTTATGGTTAGACAATCTTAGAGGCCAACGATAATAATTAAGAAATAAGCATGATTGGTCTTTCATGCAAAATGGTTCTTGCCAATTAATTTACCACTGCTAATTGTCTTGCAGAACTCAAACTGTTCCGTGCCGGCTCTGATCCCTGTAGCTTCAGCCGTATCTGCTCATGGGAATTGCATCACCATGTTCCCGCAGGTGCTACAACTGGGTCAGCAGCTCCCCTGGGAGCTCTGTGGGAGCTGGACAGCTTTAGCACAGCTCACAGCAGACAACATCCAGGGAAGGAATGCATATTTATTTTCTCCAGGCAGACCGTGAGTAGGAGCAGATCTATATAATGACTTTCTGCCTCATCATTCTCTAAGGCTGTGTCTTGGGTAGGTGACTCAGCAGCCTGTCTGTCTGTCCTGAAGGCGTCAGCATCCTGTATGCTATTTCAGCAATAAACCTGTAAGGTTTTTGCATTCAGCCTCGTGATATGTGGTGGTGATGAACATACTCCACTGACATTTCCAGAATTAAAAGTGGTCGGTGTAGCAAGGGTGGCTCTAACAGCACAGATTTTTGGGGATTATTTTTAAAATTTCTTAAGGCACTGTAGGTCGGGCTCTTCCCGTGCTATATCTGGCTCTCCCACCTGACCCAGGTGGGTTCAAGGTTAACCTGAGGTTGGGCTCAGACCATGGTCAAGAAATGTAAACATGCAAAAGGCATGTGATATGAACGCATTTTGGGAAATGCCATATGGCGTTCTTCCTCCTCCCTGTCCCTACTAATGAAAGCCTACTGGTATTTTTGCAGTGAATCCTCTAGGAGACAACAGATAACACCAGACAAAACCACAACATAGCAAGGTTCAAACTCAGATGAGAGTCTATGCCTCATCTGAAAGCCTTAATTGGGCAATGCTTACATGGGACTGGTGTTTGCAGGCTTATTTTTCTGCCTATCTTCTATGAGTCATGAAAAAAAGCACCATCTTAGGTCTCTGAGATGCATCCGGGCTGCTTTTAACCTCTTTATAGTGGTTCTTGGGGTACGTCTGCATTGCAGAGTAGAGATACCTGTTCTGGCTCCTAGCAAGCTTTCTCCAGAGCCAGAAGTAATACAGCTGTGTCAGTGGTGCTTTGCATAAGACTAATATGCTGGTATGTCTGCGTGGCCATGCCCTGGGCACACAGCCCTGCTACCTTGCTCCAACACATGGGGATAACTTCCAAGCAGTTCTGCCTTGTGGAGCACAAAGCTTTGATGTCAGGAGATAAACTCATGTCCTTTCCACCTGAGAAATCAGCCCTTGCTGTTGCTAGCAGAGCTGATCTTTGGTCATGCAGTGGAAGAGTTGGGGATCTCCCAATAACTCAGTTTTTGATAGAAGACTGACATCCAGCAGTCAGGTGTGGTGCAATGCTGGTGTTCTTGTTGTAGAGAACCTATTCTGAAAGCCCAAAAAGCCCAGCATCAAGCAAGATTGCCCTGGAAGCCCCAGTATCTACTGGGAATGGCTACTCTCAGTCATCTCTCCCAGGTCTACCAACCCAGATCTTTCTCCTTTCTGCCTAACCACTTTCCGGACAGCATCTGCTCTCCACCCATAGTGTGTTGTACAGGCTCTAAAAAGGGCAAGAGACAAATGTTTCCTATCCACATACAAAATTCACAGGACTATTTTTCATACATCTTCCCCTGAATTCAGCTGGAGTTGTATTTTGGAGCCTAATTTCTGTAGCTGAATGTCTTATTTAAGGGATAAGGGACTCAGTTCCACAGCCCAGTCCCCTGTGCAGCATGTCACTGACCAGACAGTACCCCACACCTGTAAATTTTCCTTTGAAAAGCAGGCCACCCATCTGCAAATCTAAAAATTTTAATTTAATTTGCTATTTTTAAATTTGGTTTCTCCAGCCTGAAAAATCCCCCTGGTAAAAGCAGCGCTTGCTCTTACTCCCAGTTTTCCTCAGCCCATTTGTGTCGTACCTCCTGTCGCCCTGGTGCGTGTGGATAAGTTGCAGAGCTGACCATCTAAGTCAAAGTTAAATTTTCTCTTAATACAGACAGCATCTAAGGTGAAGCTCACCCACCCTTCTTCCTTCATTCATCTCCCTGCTGCTTTTCTTTTCATGCCTTCAAGTACATCTCTATGAGAAGGTGGCTTCAGTGTTGATGTAGACTTGAAGAGTCTGCATTTGGTCTCACTCCCACTCTGCCTTTCTGGTTCCTTAGCTGTGATCCTATAACTGTGTGTGGGCTTGTGTTAGAGACTGAATCGCTTTACGGGTGGGGATGGGGCAGGAAGGAAGAGAGCTGAAACTTTTTTAATTGGCTTCAGCGAGTTCTTTTGGAGGGCACACCTTCCCCCTCTTGATGCATGGCTTTCTCTCCCTCTTTCTCTACCCAAGCAGTCCCACCTGTTCCCCTTGTAGATCATGTTTCTTGTAATCAGCCTTTCACATCCTGTGTGTACAGATCCATGCTGTATAACGGAGCAAAGTCTTCAGTCTTTGTCTTGTACAACTTTTCCCCTGGACAGAGCGAAAAAAAAAGTATGTTTGTACTACTGGAGTATGCAGGACACTGAAAATGAGCTGCACGTCAAGTTAAACCAATTACAGTTGTGAGTTGTAAGGGTGATGTGTTAACAGGGGGCTTTTCAGGGAAGTGACTTGGTCTCTGACTGCTCAGGGGGACACTGGGTGGTATAACGACAGAATTTTCACATGGCCAGAACTGCATTACATCATTTGTTACTATATAGAATATCACAAAGGAGCTCTACTTTATTTAACTTAGTAACAATGAGCAGCTGGCTGCATTACGGTCCTCTGTGTCAGCGAGGATACAGTCAAAATATATTAGTCTAGTTTAAAACATTGAAATTACATTTCTGTCGGTTGGCTGGTATGCACTGTGAGCGAGCAAAACAAGGAAAGGACAATTCAATAGTGGAAATAAAATGTCAAACTTAATGAAAGCCTGAGCACTACGCACTAGAAATGTTGGCATGAAAGGTGTTAGAGGGATTGAGCCTATTCAAGGGGCATAAATTATGAAGGTCTCTGGTTTCCAAGACTGCTCTGCTGCCTAATAGGACTTCAGGCCAAGAGTTATATATGATACAATGTTTATATCTCTGTTCTGATAAAATTACGATTTTACTTGCCTGAAAATTCCAGTGTTGTAATTGTCAGCTATTAGCTCCTTTCATGCCTCTGTGAGTTTAATAGGGACGTTTGATCGTTCCCAGCTACTGGCATTGCCTGGTCTGTTCGGGTGTCTGCACCTCTCTCCTCCCTTCACCCCCAGCTATATATGAGACCAGTATTGCCACTGCAGTGAGGACCTGGGACTTCTCTGTCAACTTTGATAAGTATAATACTGATAAGTCCAGAACCATCTGAACACACGCTACCACTATGCGACGTGTCACAGAAGCTGGTACGTGCAGTTACAGACTCTGTAAGGGCTAACAAGCTGTGCTACGTTAGTCTCTCTTTTCTCATTTATTTCTGCATGGCCTTCAGCGTGTTTCCTAATTTTTTTCTGAGTCTCAGCTCACCAAATAGAGAATTAGGTTTAAGCATGATTTACTAGCATGTTTTGATAGATGGAGAGAGTTCTGTGATCTATTCCACAGCAAAATATAAATACTAGCAAAAAATCCTATTCTTGTGGGATTTTAGTGAAGTTTACAAAAGTATATACAGTATTATACAAGTTAATAATAGGCAGAAGGGAACTTAGACATCACTTTTTGCCAGTTGTGGTGTTGCTCACGAATCTTTTCAGAGTGGTTTTGTAGTTTTACAAGCTGAGAAGGACATTGTGTTCCCACCATTCCTATAAAAGAGCATTCTGTGATACTAAACCATGGAATCCACAGGAAACTTTCTCTGATGAGTGGCCGGAGTAATTTTTTAAAGTATGCACATTCACACCTTGGCATCTGCATTTCTCTAATAGCCAACAGAATAACTGTCATTAGCTGCTCTTGCTAGTAAGCACACCTAGATGTATTCAGCATGCCCAGTCTTACCGTGGCCATTTGTTTGGGCATCAGTCATTTGCACGGCTTTTCTCAGAACATCCTCCAGCTCACCTGTTGTTCTGCTTTGGGGACAGATGGCCAGAATGAAGTATGGGTTTCCAGATTTGGCCTTACAAACCATTCCATGAACCAACCAATTGAGGTTCATTACACATTTAGTTGTGAGTTAGTCATTCTCAAATGCCTAGATAAAAGAGAATTCAAAATTGGGAAGGGAAAACAAGGAAAGCAAGATGCAACAGTAGTCTAGGGGTATTGCCTTCAAAGGAGGTTTTCAACAAGATGTCCTATTTTAAGGTTGAAATTAGCAAAAGGACTGAATGATATTTTAACTTCTTGTTTTTCTTCAGAAACTGTTTTCTGATCTGTGAAAGACACTGAGAGAGAAAACACTCTCCACAGCCTGAAGTGGAACAAAAATAATTTTTACAGTTCCTCTGAAAGAAATGTGAAAAGACTGCCATTGTCTCACCTCTTACAGTCACCAGTGATGGGGAAAGTGAGGGCTGAAGGTGGGTGAAATCTGCCCAGAGCAGAGACTGGATCCATAGCTCATAAATGTACTTCTGAAGATGGGCTGGAAAACATGAAATGCAAAGGTCTGGCCGACCTTCCACAAGAAAACCACGTTCCTGCCTTCCAAGCAAGAGACTTTGAAACACAGAGTTGCTATTCTTAAACACAGCTCCTAGAGGAGAGGTGTTAAAATGGTTTATTTAGCTAACACAAACACAACTTGTCTGTGAGAAGGATGGTGCCGACTACCTGCAGCATCCCAGGTGAGCCACAGATGGTAAGAAATGCACGTGGTGCCCGCTCCGGGAGAGAAGAAAATAGTAAGTTGACTGCTGGGCCTCTTGATTGGAGCAAGTGAATTAGAACAAGGGATGTAGTATTTCATGTTGCCTTGATCATTTCAAATGGCAAGCACATAGAGGACACAAATGCAGTAAAAAAATTATTGTCTTTGAAATAATGGAGAGGGGGATTTATTATGGGATTTTTGTGACACCAAATGATGTAATTTAGACTGCACTGTAGTAACAATTGTGACAAGAGCTATTTTAAGGCCCTCAAACCCCTTGACAAATTCTTTTAAGCTTTCTTGCTTCCTGCAACAGATGATTAAAAAAAAAATCATATTCACAAGTCCTTATTAAGCTTGTTAAAACAAAAAAAAACCCCACAACAAAACCCACAAAACTGTAGAAAATTGAATAAAACACATACCCTGAGTCCAGGTTGCATCATATAACAAAAATAGGTTAGGAAACACCACAGTAGGGTTTGATGGAAAAAAGTAGCTCATACATAGCAATTTCTATGCCTACTTTGTTTGGATAAAAGATAGCTTAACAGTTAATTCTTTAAATTTATGCATCCTTGAATATCCCTAGATGTTCCAACACTGAAGAGTTAACATGTGTATTGCTTCATAATTCCCTTTTTAACAATTTAGCAGTGCCATTATATGAAGGCTTTGATGTAGCGTATCACTCCAAAAAGCTGGTCGCTCTTTGGTGTTTGCTGAAGTTGATTGTTTTGCTCTACAGGGATGAAGTTAAGCATGCGCTTAACTGATGTGTTGAGGCCGTGCCTGAAGCAGTTTATAGGTCTGCAGGATTCCTGTACAGTGCAGTGCCACTCTGGATATTTAGGTCTGGAGCACCCTGGTGCTCGGCAAGAGTTGATACCAGGTGGGGTCTCGCATCTGCAGGGACAATAGGTAGCACCTAGAGCTGTAGTGCTAATGGTCTGCAAGTAAAGCATTTGATAAACCAGACTGTCTTTAGCCTTCATGTTCTCATTACGTATTTTCCAGACAGCAAATGTTTAATTTATTTTTTGAAAGAGACACCACGAGTATAAACCAGAACATAACTTTTTACTACTTCTAAATGTTACATGTTTCTTTGTTGAAGAGCAGCATCAACACTTTACCTAGGCTATTTGAATTCAGTGCTGTTAAGGGAAAACCATCCATCTTCCCTGTGCAGAGAACATTACATCACGAAGGGATGGAAACAAAGAGCTCTGAGGGACTGGGATAGGCAAAATTCCCTCCTTCCACAGGAAATGGGTGAAGCCTTGCTTGAAATTATTATTCAGACGTTTTGTGCTGCGAAGGAAATGTCTCCCGATAGCACAAGCTATTGGTTTCCTGTTGTGAACTAACAGTTTTGGCATAACCAAGAATGGACAGGAAGGGCAAATGATTGGGGGTCGTCTGAAGAACTTGTTTAATGAAAAGACCAGCCCAAGTCAGCGGGAAGAAATTTGGCCTGAAAAAAATATTGAAATGAAAAGAGTGCGGGGGGTGGTGGGGTGGAGAAGAAAGGGGATCAGTTGCTTTGTGGAAATAAATAATAACAAAAAACCCCACCCCACATTAAGTTTTAGCAGGGTTAGCAGAAAGCCAGGGATCCTTGTTGCTGGGCAGGAAGTATCGCAGGGGGAGAAAGCCCTTTGTGTCCTACCTAATTAAGAGCCTGATTCAACAAATATATATCCGGTTTCTACACTGAGGAAAGCAATTTTTGGAAGTTTTCACAGATGCGGAATTGTGGGCGTTTTTCAACCAGGACTTTATAACTGAGGCACTTTCAAGTGCTGTTTCTCGGCTGTGGTGTATAAATAGCACTGCCAGCAGGTCCTGAAACCAACTTAGCACTGGGCCATCTGACTGCTTGTCTTCTTGGAGCAAAGTCAGTGAAGAGAAAGGCCCACACGACATTTTCCTACATCGGGCCTTGTATTGCAAGAGCAGGAAGGAGGTGGCTTCCCCTCGCCTTTTCCTTTGGGAATCTGTGCCACCACCATGGGCTTTGCTAACATAGTGCAGGACTACCCTCACATTCACGTCGTTGTCTCAGTCATTTTGGGTCCTGCTATACCAAGCGAGCAGTGCCCTATGGCATTGTAGCTCCAGAGGACATTCAGACCCTCTCTCTGCAAATGTAACTTTAAAAATCTCTCTTTGGTGCTGCAGACTTCTCTTTAAGATGGAGATGTGAGCTTTGTTTCAAGTATTCAAAATGATTAAAGATTATTTCTAAAATCATCGAATCATAGGAATCATAGGGGTTGGAAGGGACCTCGAGAGATTGTCTGGTCCAACCCCCTGGTCAAAGCAGGCTCCCTAGCTCATATTGCACAGATAGGCATCCAGATGGGTCTCGAAGGAGACTCCACACCCCCCTGGGCAGCCTATCCCAGTGCTCTGTCACCCTCACTGTGTAAAAGTTCTTCCCCGTGTTGGTGCGGAACTTCCTATGCTCTAATTTGCAGCCATTGCCCCTTGTCCTGCCTCCACAGACCATTGAAAAGGGGCTGGCCATTTCCCCATGTATCCCATACTTAAGATATTTATAAACATTAATTAGATCCCCCTTGGTATTTTTTTCTCTGGGCTGAACAGCCCCAGCTCACTCAGCCTTTCCTCATAGGAGAGATGCTCCAGGCCCTTAATCATCTTTGTAGCCTCCTCTGGACTCTTTCCAGGACATCCCTGTCTTTTTTATACCAGGAAGCCCAGAGCTGGACACAAAATAAATAAAACCTGCTTGGATTTTTGTGTTCCATGCTTTTGGCCACAACCAGTTCCACCCTTTCAAAGAGGATTTTGATTGTACAGACACTCAAGATGTAGAAAACGGCCACCTATTCCAGAAAACAAACCACAAAAGCAGTCACCTTTTGTTTGCCGATTCCTAAAAGGCCTTCCTTAAGGTATTTTTTATGATGCCAAACCCACAACAGTTTGTCAAAATGTGCCTGAATGTGTGTTTGGATTTAATTTAAATAGAGTTTTTAAACCCATGTACAACAACATTTCTGCTTTCTACTCTTAGAAAAATAAAACCTTCAGTTACATTTGAAACAACCTTTTTTTTTTTTTTTAAACATCGCCTTTTTAATATTTTTGTTTCCATTTAGGACTGCCAACATTACCATGGAAACCCCCAAAAATAAAGACTTTCCCAGCCTTGTGAGAGCACACCTGCAAGAGCAAGAATTGTCTGTGAGAAGTGACTCTCCTTCGTTATCAGTGTCACCTAAGGACTTTTTTTGTGGTCAGTATGATTCATTATCTCAAAATTTATTGAAAGTATATTCTTAGAATTGATACAATTTGGAATCTTGCCATGGACTAGTAACAAATGTCCACTGCTATCCAAGAGCTCTCACTTACTAGGGAACAATTGCCTGCTATGAAAACTGATCTGTTTAGACTTTTCAACACTGCTAATTTTATACATATATATTTCTTAGCTGCACAATTAAATTTTAAGAAGTTTGACGTGAAATTTTATAATTGCAACTAAATCTGTACAGTTTTCAATATTAAAAAAAGTAGATAATTACAATGTGGGCTGTTTCCAAGCAGAAGGCAGATATGGTGGTAGAACAGATTTCAGATGATCTGACAGCATATAAGAATGATATTTCAAGTCAGTGTTCTTAAATTTCTTAAATGATATTAAAACAACTCAAACTGACAAGATAGCTCCATGTTTTTCGGTGCCTACTCTCATTTCTTTGCTGTATGAATTGTATATTCTGCTTGCTAAATTGTTACATTTCTAATATATGAAAGCTTTTGATTTGTATATCTTTTAGCAGCATAGTTGCAGTTTGACAGCAAGTCTGCGTTAGTAATGAGCACCACTGAGAAAATAAAGATTTTTTTTTGGTTGTTTTTTTCTCTTTACCAAGGAAAGACTTTCCAGAGATCCGAAACCCAATGAAAAACTGAACTTCAAACGATGTTAGAAATATACATTTGTGTTATTAAGAATACAGGGAAATCTGCTTTTTGGTTTGATTGTTTTTACCAAAAAACTTATTTTAAATGCATTCAGATCTCACCTAGTTGTGCTTTATCATCACTGTTTTAAGGAGCAAACTCCTTGGCACAACTGTTTGTCAGCACAGACAAACCTCAGAAATGCTTACTGTAACATCTGCATGGTATGAAATGGTCCTCTTCAAATCAATAGGACATTTTGGGAAATTAGATTTTGGGAAATCAGAACAAGAGTATCAGAGCTCACCTCTCTGGGAATATTGTAGAATGAAAGGAAAGAAAAAAAATGAGACTTTGAACAAAGTTTTCACTACAGAACCAAATTGAAAGAGAGATTCCTTCAGGCAGAACACAGAAACTGTATGGGACACATTAGTGTCATGACTGTTGCCCTGTCTCAGACCACAATCTAATCAGAATACATATGTTTTGCAGGTCCAGAGCTTCCTCTTGTACACATGAAGAATGTTCATGGAGAAGTACTCTGGTGTTTATGAGAAGAAATCTTCCCAGAAGTGCACAGGTATTCTCCACAGGAACCACAGCCTTTCTCATGGAGCCAGCTTGCTCCAGTCAGTAACAAAAATCTCTGTCCAAATTACAGCATCAAAGGACTTTTTGCTGAATTTACTGGCTTTTTAAAGTACAACGTTATCAAATATCTAATGTTCTGAATATTTGCAGTCAATAAGGTTTCACCAGAGAAATGTTCACCTAATAAATGCTGTTTCAAATGTTGTACATTACCACTGGTTCAGTTTTAGATCTAGGCTAAGTAGATGATTATTTAGTGTTGCTACAAGCTGTCATGTGACTGATGCTGCTCACCAAAGAGGTGGTTGTGTTTCAGCATTAGGTGGGGAATATTCCTATGCATGCATTTGTGCTCAGAATGACCAAGTCAAAAGGGTTTTTTGCATATGCTTCTTGTTAGCCTGTAAGGTGGACTCGTGTTACAGAGGGGAGTAAAAGTTGCATTTTGCTGTGAAGGTGGGTAGGAGCCCTGGCAGCGATTGTAGTAAACTGGTGCTTTGAGTTCTTCAGTGGCAAATACCATGGAAACTGCAGATAGATGAAACGCATGGGGGTTGTCACACCGGGTGCATTTATTAGGAATGGAGAAATGAAATTAATTGTAGTGGAAGTTGTAAGCTGGCATGTATTTGAGCTCAGTCGTTGTAAAATAATTCCTGTTCCTTTGGCTTGATGCTCTGCACAAGCTGCAGTTCCTCCTCCCAAAGTGTTAAAATCACTTCATTTGTGCACGCTTTCTGGAACTGATGAGATTAAAACAGCATAATACCACTTCAACTCAATAGGGAATGATTGCAACTGAAAAGCATTTATTTATTTGGTGTGAATCATTCTGTATTGCATTTCAGTTCCATGCTGAAGGGGAGGTTTGTTTGCCTTTTAGAGGTTTACTAAAATGGGAGAGGAAGCAAGAACTAGGCCCTGGCACCTTTACTTTGCCAATGCAGCTGACACACACCTCACGTTACAGCCTTGATGTATCAGCAACATCTAGGACAGGCTGGACTACTCTAGTGTTTATTGTTACTACACCATGTTTTTGCTGCTGTTATCAGGATGCTGGTCAGTGTAAACAAGAAATAATATTGCAATATTAGTATCATAGGAAAGGTTACAGATAAAGAAAAATAATTGGTTTTGATGTAATGTGTTTATTGTTTCCTCCTTGCTAGTAGTTTTTAAAGTGAGCTAGACATTAAATAAGCACAGTTTTGTCTAAATAGAAAGCAGATGTTTTATGGAGAAAGCTGTCTCTTTAATAGGACTTGTGAATTGTGGAGAGGGCAACAATATCATGGTAACCATTGGATTTGACTTTTAACCATATTAATAAATAGTGCCATATTACTGATAACTTTCAGGAAAAGAACTCAAAAATTGTAGCTGTTACAAAAAATTTAAAAACCCTCTAGCAGTAACATTTTTCACTATTTGCTTCCATCTCTGCCTTTTTAAGCTTAAACTCTGCCTCTTAACCTAAAAAGACACGTTGAGAAGGAAAAGCTTCATTTTTCTATTTATTGCTTTCTCACCTGCTTCTTACTCTGAATTTCCTCCATCAAACTGGCTTATGTCACTGTGAACTAGTGATAAACTGGAATCCCAGAACAAACAGCTGCTCCTACTGATTTCTGTATTGTGGCTCGGGACCCCTTTCAATCCCCTGGAGTTCTGCCTGGCATGTCAGTTGTTTCCATGCCAGCTGGGAGAATCTTCTCACCCAGTTTTGGTTCCATACCATAGAAGCCCGGCACTGTTCCTAACGCTGCTATGAAGAGCAGAGCTGGTCACAAAAAAGCTGCAAATTCTATTTCAGTTATGGCCATAGATTGATTTATGAGAAAGGACTCGTACTCTGTGTGCTCCCATATCCTCTGTGTGACAGGAACTTCAGGCTCCCATTCCTTATGCTCAGTTTCTGTGGGGTGGGAGGGAGCTTTTTGCTGCATCAGCAGACTAAGGGCTCACTCTTCCCTTAATGTGCAGCAGCTTTGGATATTTTAATTATTTTTTTTAAGCTTAACTAACATTTCAGTTCAGACCTCTTTATTCTGCTCTCTGTATGTCGATCATTTCAGGATGGAACTAGTAATTGTATTGTAGCAAGAGACAAGGAGAGTTTGTAGGAAGAGAACATATACGTGAAATTTTTATTAGGCCAATTAATATAATTGGAAAGAACAGGCAGGCTTTTAGGCTCCAAGTCATTTCTCTGGGTCTGAAAAAGGAGTGGCAAAATCCAAGCTAGAGACAAGGTTAGGCCTAGTTCCTCTTAGTTTAATCTAATTATGTTCATCAGGCCACTTGGGAGATAAGGGTACTTAGCATATGTAGAGCAAAGCTCCCTTCCATATTACAGCAATCATACTCTGCTGGGAGAAGTTATGTTGCAAAGCGAGCTACACAGGTACATCAGTTTTCAGAGACCTCCTGGGGTCCTTAATTGCTGACACACATTTAGCCATCCTGGCAGCATACACAGGGTCTGCGGTGCTCAAAAATAACCTGTTTTAACATCACGACATAATGTTTGCACACAGGGCTCTGCTGAACCTGTGGCTTCATCGGTGGTTGTCTGACTGCTGAGGAGGCCGAGTCCTCCTCAGAGACAGAGAGGAGCTCGGTGCCTGCTTTTGGAAGCCCCATTAGGACTGCTCTGGAGTCTCTCCCTGAGCTGGTGGGTGGATGAGGTTCCAATCAGGCAAATGGATGGATTACCAATAATCTGTTGTTTGGCCATCTGGATGTACTGCTGCTGCCAGGCTCGTTTTTCAACTTGAGGACCGTAATGATTTTGGCAATGGTTGTGACTGCTCCCATTCATTCTTTTAACAATTTCCATTACCCTGGCCAATTATCTTCGGGGTCCTGGCCTTTTCTTTCAGAGCTATGTGTTTTACTGTTTCATGATCTCTGAATAGTGATTTGTACAAGCATGTCCCTTTGTGGCTGCTCCTCATCTCCTTGGCGCAGTTTTTTTTACATACAGCGTGTGCCTTTTGAACTAGCTTATGACAAAGTGACTCAGACAGTGCTGCTCTAAATAACCTTCCCACAGACAGTGAATAAAAAGGAGACAAGTCTCAGCTCTCTACTTTGCTGGACAGGGCATGCACACTAAGCACACAGTCAGATAGATGGAAAAAAACATGGGGTTAGTAGTGTTGTCAGTAGCAGTTCCCAGCTGTTCCCCCGATACAGCATACATAGGGACTCCCTATACAGGACTGGATTCAGCTCCATTTTACTCTATAGTTTTGTCTATCTTTGGTATTTTGTCATCCCCAACAGGCTGAAACAGGCATCATCTTGTGTGTTTTAAGCTGAAAGAAAAGCTAGTGGACAAATACTGACAGTGTGTATGCAGGCACCCAGAAACAAAGTTAGCATTATAGGATATGTGATCACTTTTACTGAAGCATTGTTAAGTCTTATTCTCCCAGAATCATACACGCTGTCCAACTCACATCTTAGCCCACTGGGGAAAAAAAAAGAGTTCCCAAACGTGCCTGAAATGCTAAACTATTCCCACGAGGGAAAACCTAAACAAATACTATCCCCCTTGCTGAACACACACGATCCTTCCCTAATCTAAACAGCCGCTGCTACTCTTACCACTTTCTGCCAGCAACTTGAACTGTTTTACTGTTAGGAAGTAAGGCTCACACTGCTTGTTTAGGTCATTACTACCTCTGTACATTGCATGCCTGAGATAGGCAGTTGTGTGCTGTCTTTGAAGGGTTCTCACCCACAGAAAGGGGTTCTGTACAGAAATGCTGCTGAATGAAGACCAGGTGGTGACTAGTGGTGACTGATCATGAGGTCATCACCGGTGACTTGTGGTGACTGGTGCCATCCCTTACACAAGAGGCCAAACAACAGACAGAGATTTTAGCAGAACGGCTTCTGAGTGACATGCTTCCTATTATCAACATATACTGCTGATGTATCACAATAAAATAGACCAGGCATCTCTAATTATCATTGTTAACTCACAGAAGTAGGGTTGGCTAGTCTTAGATTCTCAATAAAATAAGTTATAATAAGAATCAAAGCTGTACTTTGAGAAAATCATCAGTTAGAACCAGAAATAAAAGCATTTCAGATGTCATTTCCTTGAATATATGCTTAATAGTTTAAAATCTTTGAAAGCATGTACCAGACCCTCCCCATCACACAGCTGCACTGACTCCAAAGTCCTTGGATTCAGTTCAAATCTTCTTTTCAGCATGACAAGAACTTTAGTCAACACTGTAGTTAAGGAACAAGAATGCCAGCAACAGGACAAATAAAAATACCTTACAAGTAGGTAAGGATCTAAAGCCTTAGGAAAGGCTGGGTAAGTTTTCACCACAAACAGGTCCATAGCTACAGCCCTGGGGGTTTGCTTACATTTTACCTGAGGTGGCCACTCCTAGCAACAGGTTTTGAGACAACCCAGCTCCTCCCTTCCAGGGGTTCCTTGCAGACAGCCGGAATCCAGACTGTCTGAAAGTGCCATGTGTCCTCACATCACACCATGTCAGCCTTTATCAGAAAGGCCGCAGGACATCTTGTCTGTCTAGCCACAAACATATGGCCTCATCACAAGGGCAGATGGGACGTAGGGAGGTGACAGGGACAAGTAATGATCAGAGCCTGCTAGCACTGCAGGACAAGGATCAGGTGCTTGGAGCAAATTCAACTTTTCTCTGAGAATTCAAGTTAGCTCATCAGTCTCAAATTTGCTCCTGGGGCCAGATGTGGAACTAAATTCAAAGCCATCATGAAGCTGTTCTTTAGGCTGTGCTAATCTCATCAAGCTTCCCTATCCCCTGGATCAAGGACATTAAAAAAAATTACACATCAGGTATGCACAGTTTTTTAACAAAGACAAATACACACTCAGAATGTCATATCAGTACAGTGGATTGCATTTGCAGCATGCTGGAGGCCTACTTAAATATCAGCATTCACTTTCCGTAAATGAATATGTAATTCATAATGGCCAGCTAACTTCATGAAGTTCTTCATGCTTGAAGGCTGAAATACTTGTACATACATCACCACCCCCAAAGAATAATGGTAAAAGAAAACAGGAAAATTCACTCCCTTTACTGAAGACTCCTCCAGGCTTGAAGGCCACATAACTTCCAATTAAAGCCTTACAAAGGGCTGATACATGGAATGTGACTGAGGCACAATATTACCACATTATATGTCTGTCTGATGAGATGCCTACGGCACTGCTGTAGCATTACAAACATGTATCAGTAAATCCACCTCTGAATGCAGTTCATCTGTCTTGAGAATGAACTTCATCTTTCACAGTACAACGCGGTCTTCTAGACAGAAGGAGAAAGAAAAAAACATTTATCATTCCTTTGCCAGGCAAAGTTCAACTTGAAAGAAACTGGATGAAATGTGTATCATTCATCTGAGGAACAAATCCACGCCACAGATTTGTCTGAGAGACAAGTGAATGTAGTCCAAAAAAGCTATCCATTTCAGAATGGGAAGCTTGAATTCAGTCCAACCAGAAAATGCACGCTGAGGAGCATCCATTTATTCAGGGGAGTAATAGCTTCTTTTAAAATCATGTTGCCTTGATCACTTGCCTTAAACATGGCATATATACCAACAAAATTCCCATTGTTGTGAATGCAGTCTATCTGCCAGCTCCACAAAGGGATTTTTATTTATTTTTAAATAGTTACTGCGCTGCGGCTGTTGCCTGCAGAGCAGGTTCTATACGTTCACCAGGTCTGAGCGCACAGCAAATGGAATTCACAAGCCTTTCCAAGTCACCTCCTGTGTAAAGCCCTGAACAGACAGTCCCAGAAGTGAAGTAAGGAACAACTACTCTCTCCGCCCCTTTGGGCAGCTCACATACATGCTTTTAGCAGTACCTAAAACAAGAAAAACACCTAGATCCACTGCACTGGGATTGACGGAAACAGAACGGAAATGAGAAACTGATGAAGTGGTGAGCCAGCCCCACACGCAGAGGAACTTCCAACCTACTTTCCTAATGACTTTTTTAGAAGTGCCTCATTTCTGCTTGTATTCCATTTAAAAAGAAGGAAAAAAAAATCTTGGCCCGTGTGTTCTCAGTGCCTACACAGATGAAAGCTGTGAGAGGCCTTAAATGACTTCAGCAGGAAACTACTGGGAAGGGGAGTGGTCTGTTTTCTGACAGTCCCATTACACATTTCTAGGAAAAATCTTTTCAAGTTCTGTGTATGAAAACGAAACAGGATTACAGCACTGCCTCTCTCTTGGAGACAATCGCAACAACACTTTTCCTGCTCCCATGCTGGAGTGGAGCAAAGTTGACTCCCTTCTTTTTCCTCTCTCCAACCATATCTCAGCAACTTGGGCTCAGGAACAGCACTTTGGATTCAAGAAATTTTTAGAATCAATGCATTTAAAGTCTGCTCAAATAGCGCCCATGTTTATTTCACGTAACCTTGATGAATACATTGTTTTGCAGTTGCATTCATAAATCCATCTGCCACTACCCAAACCCCTCACAAACTGTTTAGTGAGCTCAGGAGTTTTCCACTTAGTAGCGATGACAAAGCACTGGACTACTGCGAAACCCATGACGGAGAAGCTGAGCAATAATAGACGCCAGCCAAATAGATCACTGGGATGGAAGGTCATCCTTGAACAGTGTTTCCATTTTTCCCCTCTTGGTAAATTGCTCTGGGAACAATCCTCTTTTCTAGCATAATGTAATCAAGAATTAGAAAGTCACCACCACTTACACAGAGCTGCAATTCCTGGCCTGACTGGCCGTGTTGGGAATTTTAACTGATGTCTCCACCCAAACAGCATGTGGAACCAATGTAATGGCTAACACAATTCAGAGCTTAAAATGGAGTGACGTTGTGATTCCAGCTGTTTCTGTAAGTCAGTACAAGAGATTTTTTGGAAGCGTTAGAGAAGAAATAGAAAAAGAGGTGAGGAATGGCTCCTAGTCTGATGATGTACACTAAGGAGTATGTGAGTGACAATGCAAAAAGCAAGACAAAAGTAAAGCATCACTAGCCAGCATTACATAGCACCCTGCTCGCGACCAAGGCAGCAAGAAAAAAGCAATGACCTGGTGGGACATATTTCATGGCAAAGAGGTGGATTATTTTTTATCTCTATCTTCAGAAAAGGCACAGTCCTCTACCTATGAAAAGATGGAGATAGCCAACAGCCTAGGGGCTCTCATTCTGAAGAAAAAGTCTACTGTAGATAGACTTGGCCCAGGTACCCTTAGGAGGAACTGTGACTCACAGTGCTCTACAGATCCCTAAATTACCAGAAAGCTGCATCTCCTATGGATCAGCTTAATCCAAGCTATCTCTGGAAGGGCCTTTTTGTTTCTTGAGAACTGATCTATACTTTCTGATCAAACAGGTTTCGGCACACTTCCCTAGTCCTAACATGCAGAGACCCAAAATCACTGGCAAGGCAGGACGACAACAAGCATTTCCTGAAGAGATTTCCTTGCAGGTCCCTGCTGGTAAGCAGAAGTTCTCAGTGGCTAAATCTGATGCAGATTTTTAGCAATTTAGTTAAGTACTTAGTATTTTATAAGTATTTAGTAGTAATTTGGTAGATATGCTCTCTATCCAAGGCCCCTGCTTAATGGTTAGCTGCCTTTCCAGCAGTCTCTCTTCCCAACTTTATGCTTTTCTGAAGGCAAGAAATGTACCGTTTTGTAGAGAAGCATGTGGGGAAGAAAGGTCAAGTCCTGGGAATGAGTCCCCTCCGTATGTGTGTGTTAAGACTTGTATTCTTCATACCTGCATCTTCCACACCTAGTCCTTATCTGTCTGAAAGAATCCCTGTGGCTACACCATTTAGTGGGATAATGATATAAATGCTGTCCCTGCTGAAAGCAGGAGCTGATGTGCCACCAACAACTCTGGGTCATATTTGCACAGTGCCAATACTGTCTGTGAAGCTGTTAAGGCTTTGCTTAAAAAGTTTTTCGTGGCTGTTAACCCTGCAAAGGTTGTATTTTATAAACACTGTCACAAGGAAGACAAGTCCATACACACAAGCTGTCAAGTGGAGCACATCCCCTCCACCTGCATTTGGTGGCCCCAGGACAGCAGTGCTCAGCTTTGTTCCACAGGAGCACAAAACCGGAGAAGTTATGTGGGAAGCTTTTAGTACTCCTGAACTGCAAAACTTCATATTTATGTTGGACAAAGAGGAAAATGTGCAACTGCAAATCTTAAAGATACATTACTTTACCATAAAAAGCTTCTGGGGCGTTTGCCCACAACAGTGAAATTAAAAGGCTGCCTAATAAAAAACACCCCAGATACTCCAAAGTCAGGTAATGCTGTTCCTCACTAGCACACACATCATAACATGCTAAAACTGCACAGCCCAGTTTCGTATCTGCAGGCAGGACTCACCCTGCAAACTAGATCTAACAAGGATCATTTTTGCTAAGCATATTCTAAAAGGCTTCAATTCCTAATTACCCTAGTCTGAAAGAGATAATTCTGTACTCTCACATTAAACAGTTTGAGAATAGGATGCTTCAGGCTTGCAAGAGTCTTAAAGCACACTGCTACTAATGCAGCAGCCTTTAAAACTACTGGGATGAATTTCTCATCAGTCTGACTTGGGCAGAGAGCTAGGTCTTCCCTTTAAAAATAAATTTAATATCATTTCACTCCATCAGTAACCAGGATTATTTCATTCCAAGGAAGAATTTATATACAATTTATATGACAGAAGCACACAAACAAGCTGAGGACTTTTCTAAAAATCAAACTGCAGGATGTCAATGCAAATCAACAGTAAAAAGGTATTTTGGAGTACAATAAGCAGTGGAATGACTTAGTTACACAGCATCTAATGAGCAAAAGGGATATTGATTGTTTTGCAGTCTGCTTCTGAAAGCCAAAACAGAGGCTTTCACATTGTTTTCTCCACATTGATAAAAGCAAACCCCCTGATACATTTTAGCATAAAAATACATTAAAACTGTTATTTCTAGCTCGCTAAACTATGAACAGATGCAAAACGTGAAGGAAGACTTTCATGCATCACGTAGGTTATCAATTTTTTGGCAGCTGAAATTTTTTTAATACTCAATTTTATTTTATATTAGTATTCTAGAGGGAGAGGGGCTAGTTCAGAGAGAGAGTTATTGAAAGAGACTTGTCCATCTTACAGAAATGTCGTATAGACCTGCTCTGAACATTCTTTATGCTTTATTCTCTTGACAGAAGTGATTTTTCCTTGACATTAGTGATTCATGTGGACTCCAGATCACTTGAATGAAACAGACTTAGAAAGAAAGACATGCAACGTATCACAGATCAGAGCCTTGAAAAGGATCCAAAACCAGTCAGCAACTGCATCTTCTGTAAGTGAAATCAATCTGTCTTACAAAATCATCTCATAAGGGAGGAAGTGTCCAACAATAATATTAAAGGAACATTAACAACAAAACCAGGTAAAACTACATCTAAAACAATAATTTGGGGAAAAGCTTTGAAAAAGTACTTTGACTTTTTAATACTGTTTCTATCAAATAGATTTACTTGTTTTAATTTAAGTCTGTTTCACTCAAGCTTCTGAGCACCATTGTACGTTAGCAAAGTTTATTTATCATCCAGGGAAAGTCTTCTACAGCCTACTGTTATTTTCACAGGAAAAGGGAAGAACACAGAAAGGCTTCAAAGATGGAAGTGAATTATTTCATCCCCTTACAAGTGCAGCATGTGCTCTCTCTTCTGTAACGACACAGTACAGAAAACAAGATGTAATTAATGCAATTCCTTTGCCAAATGAGTGGGCTCTTACAAAGAATTGGCACATATTCTGATTTGAGCTTTCTTGTCTTAAACAAAACTAAACCCAATACAGAATGTTACCATGTACTAATGGGGTCCTTTGAACAGATTTTTACTTTTTTTCCCCAATACAAACGACTGCAAAGCCCTGGGCCTGCAGTCAAAAGGATACTCAGGGTCCAAAACAGCAATACTGATGCAGCTAGGCGTTGTCCTGTACTGTGGTACACTCATGTAAGTGAACCAAAGAACATGCGGCCTTTTGTTATTTTATGTACCAAGACAGAAAAGCACGCCCCTTCCTCTGTTCTACCCCAATGAACAGATGTGGGTTTCATCACATACAAACAAATAACGGTGACAAGTTTCAGGCTATGATTTGAAATTTGGGAGTAAAAATATTTTTCAAAGAACGTGATTTTCATCTAATGAAACTGTCCATAAAAAGGCAGGCAGGTAGGGAATTGGATAAATATACCAAGGAGGGGTTTGTTGATTTTCCAGTTGGAGTTAAAATTAAGGTAATTTTGAGAAACAATCTGTGGCAAGACAAGAAATTTTAGAAGAAGCCTCAGGGTCCAATAAGGAAAAGTCTTACAGGAGACTCATCAATAAAGAGAATTTACAGAGCAGATACAGATGCTACCTTTCTGTTACTGAGCTCAGAGGTGCAGATTAACTCACTACTTAGCAGAACAGTACAGTTAGTTAAAAGTTAGACTACACAGAACCTATGATCCTGTGTTGGGAAACTGCCACCTATAGCTGCTACACCTTTATGCTAACCACTAACCTGTATCTCACAAGATCCAGCTCACCCACCACCCCTACAAAGCACCTCATCAATACCAGGTCAGTGAACCCTTTCTTCTGTGTAGCATTAGAGCTCTGTTGCAAACTGCCTCTGAAGTACAGTTCCAGGGAATATGGATTGCAGGCAACAATTGCAGGACCTGTTTGGAAAGGATGTAGGCAGTATCTCTGCATACAGAGATCAGGTATGTTTCTAATGTGATCTGGACCTCAATTAGCATGAATGGTCTTTATGTCTATGAGGATACCATGTAGAGTGGACAAAGGGATCTCTGTTCCACATCTGGGTGTTGTGCTGGCAGCAGAAGGTGGAGGGAGAGAGGTGAAATCTAGGATTCTGATGTAAAGGTAAGACGCACGACACTGTCATCTGGCAACTCTAAGAGACAAATGAGGTAGAGTTGGGCCTCTGGCTGCTCACCAGCCAGGGCATACACAGGGATAACCAACGCTTTTACCCCACGCAGAAAGGTCAGGGTGGAACAGAATTATGGCCTGTGTGCATACTTCAGCTGCAGGCTTCCTAACTTTATAGAGTTTCAGTAAAACTCTACCACAACACCCTACAATTAATTTTAAAACCACAGGCATCCAAAGTTCATCATGAATGACCAGGTCCACAAAACACCTAGACACATAGCTCCCGCTGAAAATCAATGGGACTTAAGCCCCTAAATATTCTTAGGGTTCTGACCAACATTCTTTTTTTCCTTGAAACCTATAAATCGCGCCCTCACTTTGAAACAAACCTCTCTTGCTCGTAGCTTTTGCAGTCCTGTCTCTCACTAGAACTCTTTCCAAGTGCTACAAAGTGCAGTGCCTCCACCAGCAGCATCTATCTCTGAAGTTAGATAATACTCATGTCTCTGGAGCTTGTACCACTCACTTCAGTAACCGCTCTTTAGTCTGGTCAGATGCTACCAGATCCCTTTACAGGCTTTGGGACAAACTCCTCCAATACGACAGGCACAAGACTCTGAATGACTTCACGTCTAAAGTCAGTATTAAGGAAATTTCATGCAGATAGGTCACAGATCTTCTTGCAATGCATAGGATCAATTGGAGTTTCTATAAAAGCAAGGTTTTAATTATGAGCAGAGAAACAATAGCTCACTTGCACATGAAAGAACACACCTACTATTTTTCCAAGCTCTGTAATTTAAAAATAGGTCATCACATTACCTTTAAAGGTTTCAAAAGTATTAAAACTGAAATATAGAGCCTGATTTCCTATTTGGTTTTGTTTGGGTTTTTTTTAAGCCCGACCCAGAGATTGAAAAGTTTCAGACTAATTGCTATTTTAAGATGATAAAAGGAGATAAAGTTTTTGAACTATGAATCTAACATTGCCAGAACACATCGATTCCGTAGTAAATTTTTAAACAGAAAGTAAATTTTTAAACATTGATTACATTTCAAGCATTTAAATAAGTCCAGAACATTAAATGCATGCCAATTCAGAAGTGCTACAGAGCCTATAATTTGTCATACTACACACACAGATCTACCCAACTGCTTTTTTCTACAGTGTCCATTTTCAGAATGCCAACAGGGGCCACAGTATATCCAATTCAAGAGACTTCCTATATTTAATGGGAACCAGACAGAATCAGTAAGTACCAAAAACCAAAAAAACAAAAAAAAACAACTAGGAAATGGCTTTTTTTCTTTTACCCTGTACTTTAAAAACATAACCCTTGAGGCCAAAACTACTGTCTCAACCATTTGGTAATTGATGTCAACAGAATTATGATTAGTTAGACACTAATTCCCAGTGTTTCCCCAAGCACCTTCTGCATGAACTGGAGGACCACCTTGCATACATTGAGTATGAAACAGAAGGTCCCTCAGTTTGTCAACGCACAGCACCCCACAGGCACTGCTCTTTTGGGAAACATTCCTAGGCTCAGCATTTAGCCTGACTTTCAACCAAATGAAGCCTCATGACGGCTAAAATCCAAAAGCCAACCAGATGAGGCCTGGCTCTGGTGCTGCTGACACTCTGCTCTGTGAACTCAACTGACAGAATGGGCTGCACCCCAAAGGGCAGGGGAATAAAAGCAGTTTTTAACCACCCCGTTACAAGTCCACCCTGGCATTCATACAGGCTCCTGGTACCAGTGGTATCATTTGTAAACAACCTCCAGGCTCCATACTAGCGATGCAGAACCTGATGTCAAATCTCTCCTCCTACTCTCTCACCTAAATGTTCAGAGCAGGAAAATGAGAGACACAGGAGCTTCTGCAGACACCTTGTTCATCTGAGGGCTGGTTAAATGAATGCAAGGATGCAGGCAGCTCACAGCAGCCCAACACACTGCTGAACCACAGCAACCAGTCACTCCCACCAATCCTAACAGGCACTGCAGGCTAACACTGTCTTGGGGTTTCCATCTCAAGTCCAGATCCTATAAGAAATGCTACTGTAGGGTTCAGGGCCATGTTCTTTGGTTTTCAGGATTCTCTATCCTTTGACTATAGTTCAGGTTCCTGCTGCCGAAACCAAACTGGAAAAAAACCTACTGGTTTAAAGCCTTGGTACATAAGCCAAACCCCACCAAAACCCAACTACTCTGAGGTATCTCATACTTGCAGTCACTTCACCTCAAACTAATTTGATTTTAAAACTGAAGTTAAGCAACTTGTTAGTAATCACTTTTCAAGGATTTATTTATTTTGTTGGGGGAGGAAGGGAGGGAGGAGAGAAAAACCAAGCTATTTAGCTTTCCAAGTATTTAACATAAAACCCGAAAGAGCTCCATCTGGCAACCAGCAGGATTTCCAAATAATCTAAATAGTATCTACATAAGAACCAGGCTGTCTATGGAGTAAGACAACTTCAACTTTTACAGCCGCAAGAAGCCTTTATTAACATAAAAGGAAATTATAAAAAATTAAGTTAGAACAGGAACAAGAGTCTGGCAAACTGACAAAAGACCCCAGGAATCTCTGCATTAATCCTGAAATGCTGCTTTTGACTTTGTCGGAATACAGCATCATACACTGCATGGTTTTAAAAAACAAAACAAAACAAAACAACCCCTTAGGTTCAAGGGACTCTAATGACAATAAAAACCAATTCTAGGAAAAGATTCAGATTAGTGAAAATCAATATAGAATTCCTTCGTTTGCCACAAGATGCACCCTAACATTTTAACACAGCTTATGGAAAATATTAATATTTAATTACACAGGCTTCCCTGAGTCATGGATGAAGCTCTTCATGTCCATAGATGCCCATCTTCATTATGAAAACGGATCAAAATACTACTGCTAATTATGTTAATTAAATATACCTTTGAACTACTCATATAAAACTTCTGATAATTCATAATTCCCAAGTAAACACCTATCACAGCACACAGTATTTAATTTTCCAAGTTCTTCATATGAAGGAGCTGGCCTGGCACTTCATACCTCACTCATGTATTTTTTGGCCCCTTTGTGAACCTGATGGTGGTGATTTGGTGTCCTATGTAAAATATTTCAAAGATCTTGATGTCCCTGCCAAGTTGCCACGGGGATTTTCTGTCAGGTTCTTGGTGAAAAGTCAGAGCGAAACCACCGGGTCCAAAAAAAAAAAAGCCATGTTATGGGGGTTCTGTGAGGCTAGGGCAGCCTTAAAGCGCTGCATTTTCACTATCCCTGGGCTACAGGAAGAGAATTTCTATCTTTATCATTGCCCATCTGGCACCTTTCACAGGCAGCAAGAACAAAGAAGTAAAATGTACTGGTCCCTACCATCTGCTGCTTCTTGTGAAGTCTAGAAAGAGCCTGATGGGGAAGAAAGAAAGAAAAGGGAAAAAGTAAAACCCAACCCCTTCATTTCCCACCAAACTGTTCTGGCAGGTACATGGTTTTGCCTGTACATCTTAGGGCAACCCTTAGGCCCTTGGCTCCCTACAGCAACACAGCTGCTCAACACAGAGCATCCCAGCCGCTCCTAGTCTCACGTCCTCATTCACGAGCGTCTAATGGCACAGAAAGAAAGGTTGCGTTGTTTGAGATTTGCTTTATTGGATCAGCCTCTGTTTTATCTAGAATAGGAAAATTCCTGTGGGTTTAATAGGAGGTATTACCCTACAGATTTTCTCTGGTTCCACCTCCTTTCCCATCAGCCACATCCCCTCTTGCTGCAATGCTGCATACACCATGTGTTGGCTCGACCCCTTCTGTCTCTGACAGAAGTTTGGCCAAAAAGAGCAGATTTTCTGCTACTTTGATCATTTCCTGTGGTAAAAAGTGAAGGGAATTATCTGACCCATGGTCTTTTTTTTTTTTAGTTTTGAAAAATAACATGGATTTACATTTGCAAATTCCTTTAAATAGCATACTCACTTCTCACTAGCATTTTGCTGCTCATTTACCAGTTGTCTTACAGAACTTTTTTTAATCAGAAAACACATTCTCTGATCTCAAATTCTGAGACTCAGCTGCTGTATTAAATCAGTAACAAGCTGCACTATGACAGAGCAGCAACCAAAAGGTAGTATCAAATTCACAGACAATAGAAAAGTGACAACTTCTTCCCTGTTAAAAAACTCCTACATTTTAAAAATAAGTTTAATTCTCTTTTGGTGGGGATAGTGTTATTTTTGGCTACAGACATGCATTGCATAATGTGTTTAGAAATAAGTTAACCCTTTTCTTAAATGCACTATTAGAGTAGATCTATGGCATATGTGATACAACCACCCTGAAATGGTAAGTTTTGTCAAAATCACTAAGGTTCCAGATCAGGAAATACGTGTCTAAGCCTACGTTGAAATAGTGATGCTACCTGTAACCTAAATGGTAAGGATCTGGGCAACAAGGGCCTAAAGTATGATGCCCAGCGATAATCAGTGACCTCGATGTGGCCTGCAATTGCACCCTGAAAACAAGTCCATTCTGTAGTTTATTTCTGTCCCAGAAAGTAGAAAACTAACCAAACAATATTGATATACTTACTGAAAAAGTGTCCTATAGCAGAATATTCTACAGGAATACATGCCAAATAAAATCTCACAATTACACTGTTATTACACTGTTATAAATACGGTGCTACAGCATTTAAAATATACCTAAGTTCACACTCAGTTGTGGAACCACACTCTTTCAGCTCAGAAAATGCCACAATGTGTATCTGTATATAGAGACTTTCCCCTGTTAATCATTTACTCAGAGTTCTACTTGTTTGCATCAAAAGCCTTTTATTATTTTTTTTTAAAACTTTGCTGTGCTAATTACAAGACCGGTACAGATTCTGACAGCTACTCTCTTGAGTCACAGCCAGGGAGCTCACGGCTTCCTTTGTGTGAGTTCTACCCCAGAAGGAAACAACTGAACTTTTTTAAAGTCTTAAAACTACTGTTATTTTAAAATGTTACAGTAAGTTGCTTTGGTGAATTTGGTATATATATTTTTAATCAGCATGCTAACTAAAATTAATGGCCTGGCTACATTTCACAGATCGTTTTATAAAACTGAATCCCCCAAACCCCACACACCTCTGAAGTAAAGGGAAATCAAGAGCTATTTGTTTTCCTCCTGTGTTAAAAAAAATAAATAAGATTCATACTTATTTATATATGTATGCACGTACTTCACTTTAAAATGTAATCAGAAAGGGTGGAAGAATCTGCAGTGTCCTTGTTAAAACAAAAATTGCACTTAACCTTTTAAAACAAAATCTCACCACAATAAAAGTAGGTACTACCTTCATTAATAATATATTGCCTTTCATATGCAGAGTTAATAGGGAGGCTGCACTGTGATGCATAGAACCTTAATAATGTATAAATTAATCAAACAGAATCTAATTAGTTCAACAGTGCCAAAAATTAAGTAGGAACATCAAAAGAGGTAGTGGGCCGTTACTTTTTTTGTCAGACATGCTGCGGAGCAAGAAGCCCGGTGTGTACACAGAGCAGACCCGGCAAGCATGGTAAGGTAACGGGAGCTGAAGGATGCCACCCTGGTACCTGTGCCACCCCCAAGCAGCGCTACCCTCCAGCCTCCTCAGCACCATCTCCGCACATCCCTCAAGAAGCTCTGCACCATGGAGGATCTGGGCAAAGGAAGGGTGGAGCTGGCACCTTGCCTCAACAGAGAGTGCACCCAGAGAGCACAGCAAGACCTACACTCCCTTTTTCCTCCTTCCCCTCAGAACAACCACAGAGGAGTAGGAAGGGCAGATGGGGATGGTAGCTCGGCTTCCAGAGAGACATGATGCAAGGGAAGAAGACACAAGTGTGGTAGAGCAAATGCTACAGGGGCACAGGACCTCCCTGTGGGTGGCCTTGGCCTCCTGCGAATCCCTCCAGACTCGTACAGCTGTTCTGCCATCCAGATGGGAAAATGGGTGTGTACGCACATGTGAGATGGACTCTGAGGAAATACCTGGGGAGTCATCTCAGTCAAACCTGGGACAGTGTGTGTATATATTTATTTATAAAAATAGGCGCCGACATCCATGCCTCTGCAGCACATACTGCTAGGGTTCCATTGCATCAGAGATAACACGGTAAGCAAATCACACCCATGAGGAACGCAGCTTGGACTGATTTTTTCACAGAGTCCTAACCATGCAATTCTCTGCAGTCAGAAATGTTATTTAAAAATAAACAAAATCTATTGCTGAGCTTCACTGTACTTGAGGAATTATTTTTTTCTAACCCCAAAGATAGAGATGGAGATGCTTAACCTGTATCTCCTTTAACAGCAGGTATTCATCCACTGCCCACTAACGCTTTACTTATGTTTGAAACTAGGTAAAAGCATCACATGCAAGAGAAACCATAAAGCTGTAACAGGAAGACCTTTCACCAACCCCAGGACCGCTCCATGTCCAAACTCAAACTGTTTGCTTCTTAAAAAGGAATAACCAGGACAGTGCTTATATAGTAAAGGTTTGAACACCGGTAACAACATCTTTAAGGTACATTCTTTAGCTTTCACAGCTGTTCCATTTGTAGACCTATGAAAAAAAATCCAGCTACGCAACAGAGCTGGGCAGACAAACAAAGCCTCCTTGCCAGCAGACTTGCTCTTCTATTTACCTTCATGAAACATATAGAAGGCAGCAGAATCCCAACAGTCCACAAAGACCAGGCTGAAAAAAAATAAATCAGTGAAATGACAGGAACTTCTGTGGTATTCCCTAAGGTCCACTCACAATTCCCAAAGAATTCAGCAGGAGGTGGACAGGGCCTCAAATGTTAGCTAGCATCTAGCTAGAGCTACTCTGAGAGCAATTGGTACTAAGGAACTCCAACACACACCTCTGAGGAGTCCAAGGGCCCACTCCAGCAAACCTTTGCATTCCTAAGCATGCACAAGGAACAAGCAAGGGCTATCGAGCAAGGAAAAGTTTTTCCAAGAAACCCTTAACGAACTCACATGGAAACTCTCAAATTTAACACGGATGGTCCATGTCTGCAAGAGTTAAAAATACACAAACTTCCCAGAGATAACACAGAATGCTGATAAAGCCAAAGCCAGCCCGTGCCCTGCTGCAGTGGCTGCCAGCGCTCCGCAGCTACAGCGATCCCAACGCGTACAGCACTGCCCAGCTTTCCATAAATACAACAACGGAGTATCTCTACCGGAGGCATCCTGAGGAGGGGTGGTACTGCGGGAGGGGCAGTATTTATAAAAATAAAAGAACTGAACTGCAGCCTGTATGCTGCTGTCTAGAACTAGAGTTACATTTGTACCACCCATTCCCTGGGGAAAATGACATACAATGCAAACAGGCCTAATGTTCAACTACTCAAGTATTAAGAGATTCACAGAAAGGCATCTGAGAAACATAACATTTTAATAGATGAAATAAATACTCCAGTACATGCAAGATAAAAACTGACATTGGAAAAAAAAATTAAAAATCACTTTTGTAATAGTGTAATTTCTTTTGTTTGTTTGTTTAAACACTCACAGTAGCTTTTCCCCCAGTTTGGAAATCAACACATGGAAACATAATCACAACCTCCAGTCCTTCCACTCCTACACACCAAATGCACTTCTAACCTAACACTTGATGCAAAAAAAAAAACCAAACCAAAAAAAAAGTCATACAAAACGAAAACAAACAAAATAGTAGCTACATCCATCATCTATGTGGTGTTGGGTTTTTTTTCTTTTTTTTTTTTTTTTAAATGAGTGAGAACTGAGGTAACCTTTTTCCTGCACAACCGAACAGTAAAATTTAGAAGGGAAATTTCGGAAGACAAGACAAGACAAACTTTAAAAACCGCACCCAGCGCGATTAAAGCTTTTTTTTTTCCTTCTCTTTTTCTTTTTTTTAAAGATACCCCCACCTCCCCAAATATAAAAAAAACCTTTTAAACAAACAGTTGTCATTACCATTTGTGTGAAAGACCTTATTGAATAAAGGAAAAATGTATCGGCAGATACTTGCTTGACTTTAAAGTGAAATAAAAAGAAGCCCAAACTGGCTACCTTTGTTAGTATGTATAGTTTGAATATGCTTTGCTCTTCACCACATGAAATCAAAGGACTGGGCTCATCCAAGCAAATTCTTTGGTATACAAAAAAGGGGTGAGGAGGTGGGATATTATTTTCCTTTAGTAATGACTGGGATCTAAACAGAAGATGGGGGGTTAATTCACAGAATTGGAGTTCACTGGCGGTAAAGTCCTGGGTGAAGATCGTTCTCTTAGTGCCTGAGATAACAGGTTGCAACCATCCGAGACGGCGCAAGCTGAGTTCCTCAACCTTTCCCTGTAATCGCTCATTTTGGTGCTACTTTCGGGGTGTTGGGCTATATCCCTGAGGCATTGGGTCAGGAGCACACAAGCAGATACCACACTCATGGCTCCTCCTAGGATGGCAGTTTGCACAGCTTTGCCCTCTGGATTAATGGTGGCAGCTTTACCCAAAAACTGGGGCTCAGTGGCAAAGCCCACCAGAGCATAGACAGACTGCACCAAAGGTCCACTGAACAAGACGCATCGATTCCTGGTCAGCTCGCTGGGTGAAGTCTTGACCTCCTTGACACACGCCAAGAGGGCAGAGGCGCTGGTGCTCATACATTTGACACTGAGTTTGAACTGCTCCTTAGCAAATTTATCCTTGGATTTCTCACTGGCCAGCACGCAGGCGTCTGTCAGGAATTTCAAGTTCTTGGACATGTTCTGAGAAACCTCCAGCAGGAGCTGAGGGCTCATATCTGCCAAAGGGGTGGTCTTCAAGACCCCGCAGCCGTGCTCCACCTCATGCCTACATCGGGTCACCTTGTAACGATCCACCAAGCCGGGCATGGCAGGCTGGGCGCCTGGAGTCTCCACCGCAGCCAGGTAGGCAGCGTGGGCAGAGCATTCGGTCAGGGAGACCACCAGCTCCCCCATCTCCATCAGGCTTTCCCCCACCTCCCCGAAGCGTCCCATATTGAGCTGGCTCTGGACGTCGTGGGTCAAGATGGAGAGTCCTTTGGTCCTGGCAATGATCGTGTCCCTGCACTTCTCGAAGGACTCGCCGAAGACAGACAGGCTCTCTGTGTTCACCGGTCTGGTCTCGCTCGACAGCAGCAGCAGATCAGCCACCAGTTGCATCTTGATCTTGCAGTGGTCGCAAATAGAGATGAGCTTCTTCCTCTGCAGGGAACTGCTGCTGGGGATGCCGCCGCCAGTTAAACACCTCGCTGCTAGACTTGCCAGAGCCACCGCTAGCCATAGCGCCGGGGGGCACTCGCATGCCGCTCGCTACCCCACTGCCACCGCCTCTGCCACCGCCGCCCGAGCAGTCCCGACTGAGCCCGGCAGGATCGCTCTGCCTTTTCCGCAACATCATTCCATTAATCGCCGGGAAGCAAGGCAAGGCTCTGGACGCCGGGGCTGCCGCTGCTGCGGGAAGCGAGCTCCGCCGGGGCGCCCGCCCCGCTCCGGCGCCAGCCTCCGCTCCTACGGCGCTCCCGCGGCGGGTCGGCGCTCGCCGGGAGCCCCCGGGCCCCGTTCCGGCATCGTTTAGCTAAAAATATCTTTTTTTTTTTCTTTTTTTTTCCGCACGTTGGCTTCCCTCCCTTCCACCACCTCCACCGGCTTCCCGGCTGCGGGTTCCTGCGCAAAGTTCCCTTTACGAGAAGGAATACCTCAGAGACGCCCAGCAGTCGCACGGAGTTGGGGCAGGGGCGCAGCCCTCCAAGTTGCTACCGTGCCCCCGGCTCCTCTGGTCGGCGAGCGCAAGCCGGGCGCAGCTCGGAAGGGCCTGAGGGGCGGCGGCTGCGCACCATGTGCCGCCCCCGGCGCGCCCGCCGCGGCCCCGCGCCGCCGGCTCGCAGGAAGCGCCGCGGAGGGTGTGGCCCGCCCGCCGCCCCGCGCCGCCACAGCCCCGCCGCGCACCCCGCCGCCGGGCCGGGCAGGGGAGAGGAGAGGGCGCCGCGGGGAACCGGGCCGGGACAGACCGCGGGAGGAGAAGGGAATAAAAAAAAAATAAAGGGGGGAGGGAGGGAAAGAATCCACCGGATCCGGGTGCTGGGGGCGGGCGGGCGGGATCCGTTCCCCTTCCTTCTGCCGCTGCTTCACTCCTTCCTGCCTCGACCATTCACGCGGCCGCTGCGAGCTCGCTCCCCGCCGCCGCGGTCCATGCCCCGTCGCTCAGGGCTCTGCAGACTCGGCGCCGCCGGCCCCTCCTCGCCCGGCTCCCGCCGTGGCCGCCGCCGCACCAACTTAGGCTCTTCCCGCAAACAAGGGTGGTGGCTCCGGGCGACAGCCGCGGATGCTGCGACCCGCCCGGCCTTGCGCTCCTCCTGCCATGTTTCCTGGCTGAGTCGCCAACTCCCGGGGAGAAAAGAAAAAAAAAATTGAAAAAATTAAAAAAAAAAAAAAAGCGGGGGGAGGAATCTTCTTTTAAATTCCCTTTCTCAGGCTTTCAGACAAACTACTGGGAAGAGGCGGCTGCGGCGGATCTGCCAGCCAGACGCTGCATGGCTCTGAGGGAGGCTCCCCCTCCCCGTTGCCTTTGCCGTAACCTCACTTAAGCCTATCGAAATCTTTTGTGCGGTGTCACCGCCCTTCGTTTAAATCCTGCCCTCCCCCCGCCGCCCCGCTCCGCGCCCGCCTCCTCACGCTCCTCCCGGGCGGAGGGGGCAGCAGCGCCGTGCCGCGGCCGGCACCGAGCGCCCGCGCCGGACACCGGCCGACGGCGCCAACGAACGGCCGCCGCGCCCTCTCAGGGGCTCTGCCCCTGCGGCGTGAGGCGACCCGCGGCCCCGCCGGGCGGCGGACCAAAGAGGGCTGACCGAGTAAATAAATGACGGCGCGGGGGTGAGCGCGGGCAGGGGAAACCGGGCCGGTGGGAGGAAGGTGAAGCGGAGCTCAGTCGGAGAGGGGCAGCCGGATGAGCTCGGCCCGGGCGGGCTGGTGCGGCTGCCGATTGGGCGAGAGCGCGTCGTGCGGTCGGATATCGGAGACGCGGAGGAGATGCCCCAGCCCGCCGAGGCAAAGGCGCCCCGGGTGCCGCTTCCCGCGCCCGCCAGGCCCACCGCCCTGGGCGTCCCGCCAGGTAAGTTGGACGTTCCCGGTGAGAACTCCCGGCCCTGGCACCGCTCGGCCCAGTTCGGTAGGGAAGCGGCAGGGCAGCGGGCTGGCAGCGCCGGACCCGGCGCCGAGCGCCTTGGTCGGACTGTCAGGCTTCAGATAGCAGCGCCCGTGCCGTGTGTGGGTTCAGACGGAGCTCCGCGATGCCCGGGACAGCGGGGTTCCTTGCACCGGCGGGGCTTCGGCTGCCTTTGCTTCCCTTCACTTCCCAAGCCCAGCCTCTTGCCGCCCTTACTGGCGCTGTAAGCACGGCACGGGGCATTCCTACATCGTTATTTACACAGGAATATTTCCCTCGGCGTTGGTCCTGACCCATTTTTTACACCAATGAAAATGAATTTGCTGCGCCTCTCGTGTTTCTGCCCTTGCTGTTGAAGGCTGGTTGCCGTTTGTGAGAAGGCAGCAGGGAAAATGTAAACCTCCCCAGACTAACTTTGTGCCTGGCAAGCCTCTGCAGCGCAGGCTTTCTCCTCTGGCCTGTTTCCATCCTGCAGCACACCAGGAACTTTTATTAGACAGCTCTTCTCAAAATCAAGACATTACACTCAGTAAATCTGAAGCGTTCAAGTAAATGCCATTAAACAATAATAAAATTAAAGCTGCTAATTTGGCTGGAACAAGTTATAAGAAGATGGGTTTAATGCTGCCTTGGATGCTTCCAAAGGGAATATATAGTTTTGTAAATGATAGTGATGAGAATATTTATGTCCCGCGTGTCAGATTCTCTCCTGTTATGCAGTATCTCCATCAGCGTAATCCCGAGTGATCAGAGTCCATGTTGAAACCACATTTATTACATATTTTGCTGCAGTTTCAGCAGCAGCTAAATAATAACAACATTCTTTTTGCTCCTTCTAGCCGGACTCCTTTTTAAGTTAACCTCCTAATTCGAGGCGCTTACAACCCCTTTAGCAGGCTACAGAAATCCAGAAATACATTTGTCCCAATTCGCAGCTACATTAGCGTCCTGCTACATTCATACTACTGCAGGGGTGTAAGTGACCTTGAAATAAATGAAAATTGGACCAGGCTCCTCACAGGCCAGATCCAACAACATCCTGGCACAAACAGAAGCCATATAATGGGCTGCATACGTTTAAAGAGCTTCAGACAAGTTTATTTGTATTCTCATGCATTAGCCAGAAGAACTCTTGGCCTTCTCTACAGACTCGTAGAGCAGGACGTGAGCAGGATGAGCACAGATGTGAAAGTGGAGAGTTAACAGGATGTGCGCTTCTGGGGGGCGGGGGAAACCCTTGCCATAGAGCCAGGCTTGAGGAAAGGGGCAGACGCTGGTTGTTGGGTGTGTCAAAAATATGGCAGTTCTCCACCCATCACTCCTCACAAAACAGCGTGAGGGAAACTCAGTTTACTTGAGTCAGATGAGAACAGTTTAAAAGAAGGTCATGATTTGGGCCTAAACAATTTTGGCTTACTGCCAGGAACTCGTTTTCGAAGCTATAAATAGGAATGATTTCAGAGTACTCTGAAAAATAAAAAATCAATGGGCAGAAGCCAGGAGAATTGTATCTCAAAATATTTCCACATAGGTCCTTAAAGGAGGCAGTGAGATACTATGTAGCTCGAGGAATGCCTCATAAATATTAACCTAGTTTATTTTTAATGAGGATTGACTACATTTAATTAGGGTTTGAAAGATTTCATTTTAGAAAACGTAGGTCTCACCCCTGGCTAGAAGAGGTGTTAAATGACCTAATAATCTTTTCCAATTTTAGATGCACCATGGTGCTCCATGTGACCTGTGTGATTCCCCAAGGACAGCCTTCCTCCCACCCAAAACACCACTAGGCCCTAACCCATGGCCGTTCCCAGCAGCTCACAGCACCACCAAAGCTTCTGGTAACTGCTATTAAATAAGCCTATGTTCTTTAAGGTCCTTGAATCTGTCTGCAAGAACCAATCCACTGCTTATGAGCCTCAGTGTTAGCTAGGAGCAGCAGGGGTAATTGTTGCCAGGTAGTAGGCGTTCCTGATGGACAGTCTGTCTCTGAGGTCGCCTTGCCAAATGTCATTTTCCTCCAGTAGCAGCCCAGGGTCTTCAGTTCTTCTACATGTGAAATGTGGGAGAAAGAGTGACCAGACTGTCACTTTTAGTTTTCTGTTTGGAAAAAAAAATTAGAAAATATCCCTTTAATGGGTTGCTTTCACCATGGAAGAGGCATTTATTGGAGCTGCAGGCTTGTTAGATCCTTCCTATGCATTGCGTTGTTGCTTCACGTGTACAGCTAGCCTGGCTAGGTTCAAGATAACCCATAGCTGGGGTTTACCATGGTTATTATTTGACCATCAACACATAGTCTTACTGTAAAATGGAGCCATGAAGACAGATGGTCCTGGAGTAGAATTGAGGCTCAGCTAGATACATGCTTTAAAGGTCTGGTAAGTGTACCCGTGTGGTTTAGGAGGAAACTTGGTGATATTTGAGGAGGGTATTTCCTTCATAAGTCTTTTGCACATCTCTTTCAAGGAGAATGTGTGCATACCCATTTATTTCATGGCTGCTGAGTCCAAAGGTGACCTGCAGGACTTGAGCAGCTTTGTGAATTGCTGCACAGACTTACAAGACATGAAAATCAGGTGGCCATGCTTGGCTTTTAAAAAGGTTTCGCTGACAGAGTCTGAATGAAATAACTCTCTGGGGCTCAAAACAGCAGGCATTGTCAGATACAAGGGATTAAAAGGCTTTTTAACATGGCTTAGCAATGTACAGAAGATTGCCTTGCTTGTATGAGCTCTTCTTTCGTCACATTGATCTTTATTTTGCATTGTGCTCAGTACAACAGACACTGGAGGCTGAAGTTCCCAAATCATCTGACAGGGCTCAGCCCTTTTATTGCTTAGTAAAATTTTTTGGGCTTTTTTAATTTTTTTTTTTTTGTGACAGGAATTGATTTTTGCCAGTGCATGCAATGTTAAGTAATAGCTGAATAATAGTGAGTTGTAATAATTTTATGAACACTGCATGTGGCCAGGGTGGTGAGAGGAAGTTACTATACAATGGGTTATACTGCTTTGTAATCCTTTCCTGTATAGATGTATATATATGGATATATCAATCTAACTTAATAGGAAGCTAGCTGATGAATAAAAGGCAATTCAGTGGTTCCCCTGTGTCAGCTCTATGTGACTAAACCCATGAGGTGGTAATTACAGGATGATAGCTCCAGTTCCAAAGGATGCAGCTGGTTTGTCAGGCCAAGAACTAAAAATCAGGGGAGGATAAGGTTGGCAGAGAATGGTGGAAGAGATAACAGGGAGGCAGACATTGCAGAAGAGGCTGGAGGAACCTGGACCTTCCTCTGCAGCGATGGACTGGTAAGTCATGCAGAAGGAAAGGCGTGTGTGTTGACTGATCTATTGATTTCAAGGTCCTCTTTGTCCTAAATGGTTTAAGTGAGTGGTTTGTGATCAGTACTTAGAGTCATTTACTTCATGAGAGACTAAAACTGCGCAGCCTGGGTCCATCTCACATCTGCAGAGGTAATCATGATTGACACACTAGGGATGCAACCTGGGAACTGATCTGTGTGTGGCAAAAAAGGACAGGTAGAGATTTGGAGGAACAGATAACTGGTCAGTTGTGACAGCAAAATGTGAACACAAGCACAAATTTTGGTTTTTTCTTCTTTGAAAATTATTTTCTGTATAAAAAAGTAGTTTTTAGGATAATGGGTGGGCTTTCGCAGACAGGCTTAACCTTGGTATTTTGTTGTGTTGGGGTTTTTTAAAGAAAACTTAGTTAAAAACACAGTATCAAAGGTAAGAGAAAAATATTACAGATACCAGCAACATAAATATCCCAGCTAAACCTAAAATACTGCTCAACTGAAAGATCATACAGCAAAGCCAGGTTTTATTTTGTTGTCTTTTCATTCACGATTTATTGTGCTGTTGTGTTCACCACTTACCATATATAATTGATTGGCTATCCCCTGCTGTTACCATGGATATTTAATACATTGACATGGAAAAGAGACATTTTTATGAAAAGGAAAACACAGCTACAAACTCCTTTGGCACGGAATGGCAGGCTGCACTGCATTTTACCCTGATACAGCCAGTAATGGCTTTCTGCTTCATGTTCTTATCTACCATTTATACATATGGATATCCATCCTACACCTCATGCTTTATGAGGTTCCATCCTACACCTAATGTTTTCTGAGACTTGCGCCCAGGAGAGACTTGGGTACACCACAGCCCTTGTGTCCATTGTCCCTCCCTGGAGCAGGCAAGAAGGGCTACGTGCAGGTTTGTAGGTCCATTGGCTTGAAACTCGGAAGCACTTCATGGATGAGGGGTAAATGCTGTTCTGTTGCTAAGAGTGGTCTGGCACAGATGGAATCCAAGACCCTCCCTTCAGACTCTTCAGTCTGTTTTTTGGGGGTTTTATTTTCCTTCAGATGAAAGGAGAACACAGTATTTTGAACAGAATGTGTAAGGGCCCACCCTTCCTGAACTGCAGTTTTAGTAGTGTGTTCTGTCCTGCAGCTGTAATGCTCTACAGAAGGGCTTGGGTTCTCCCCTCCCTCCCTTTTTCTAATATGTATCATTAGAGAATTTTAGTAGATGTTTTCCTAAGAGTCTGTGATCCTACACTTTTCTCGTTGTGCCTGTGTGTTCTACGAGGAGAGGTGTTGGTCATTACAGGTTTAAGTCTAGCGCCTTTAATTCATCAGAAGTTCTTGTAATGTATTACTTACATTAGATGTAGGTGCCAAAACTGACCTGTAAACCTAAAATTAAATTGGAACTACAAAATTAATTTCACTTAGGTTCTGGAAATTAGACTATAAATGGAATTCCTGTGGGAACTGTGTAAACCTTCTTTGACATTGATTGAATGTAATTCTTTTCTTAATAGGGTAACTTTAAATTGTGTAACTGGTACATAGCTTTAACCAGCACAGATTTGTAGCAAATCTTGCAGTAAGGTGAATATTACCAGGAACGTTCTGTGGTGCTTTTGAATTTATTGCAGGCTACTCAACAGTCAGGCGTCGTACCCCCTGCTCAAACCTGATCAAGTAGGTAACAACAGAAGGCTAAATGTCATTTGTCAAACATCTCCATACAGTCACTAAGTCTTAATTTATAAAATGCACGTGTACAGTATAACATAAGGGTAAAGATTTATTTTACAGTCAAAACTGAATTCAGCATCTAAATTCCAAGGTTAGTACCTGAGTCAGTATTTTGTGTCCAGATCACAAGAACCCTGAATTTGGGAGAATTTTGGATTAAAGGCTAAATTTTTCGAATGAGACCTGGGAATTCAAGGTCTGACTAGCTCTGGAACAAATATCTACATTCTTTTAATAGACGGCAAGTGAGTGTGTTCATTTTATGCATGGAATGGAGGAATGAAGTTACGCTGAATCATTCACTTGTTTATGCTCTAGATGACAGCATATTTTGCTTGATTTGCTGCTAGCAACAGTATTGAAAAGCATTTTTTCTCTTCTTTCGTGAGACTTAGAAGTATTCTTCTTGTTTTTTAAAGGTAACTTCTTCGTGTCTGAATCTTCAGGTTTTTCTCTGAGCGTGACTGCATTCAGAGGTCTGAATCAGCATGTGCACTGTCTTTGCATGAGAGTTCATGCATTAGATTGTCTCTGCAGGGGAACATTTAGAGTGCTTAAGACAATTAGACCTGCAAAGAGATTAATTTTGAATGTTTCACTGAAAGTGACTCAGAATATCCTGTCAGTCTGTAAAATGTATGACTGTGCTTTTAAACAGGGTAAGAGTACTCTGAATGGTGGGTCTGGGTCATCTCAAAACTTGTTTCAAGTTTCCTGGGATCTGTTGCTCAGCAAGTCTTCTGTATTATTTAACAGAGTATTGTCCTGGTCCTTCACTAAGCCAGCAGGTGCAAAAGCAGTTCTAATGCCTCTCAGGCTGTATAAAGAGCACAGCTGTACCCACTGAATCCCAGAGTGGTCAGGGTTGGACAGGACCTCTGGAGATCATCTAGTCCAACCCCCTGCTAAAGCAATATCACCTTGAACATGTAGCACAGGATTGTGTCTGAGTGGGTTTCGAATATCTCTAGAGAAGGAAACTCCACCCAGACCTCTATCATTTGAGATATTCACAGTAATCACTAAAAGGCTGCTGTTTGCAACATCTCATTCATCCAAGCCATTATTAAACATCTTCTTCTCTGAGCAGAGTTTTAAAAATTGATTAATTTTTCCAGACGTGACATGTGTTGATAGCAGGTAGCCTTTGCATGTTCATTCTCCCTTCTGCATGCTTGGGGCTGATCTTGGAAGGACATTAAGAGATAAAAGTAACAAGATCAGAAGGTGCTGCCTTTTCCGTGATGAAGTCAAGTTCTTTGTTCTTTCCAAGGTTTCATTCCAAAGAATGTCAAGGGACAAGCTTTAAGACCCAGCATATTACATCTACCGTGCTATATCTGCAAAGTGTGAGGAATGACAATCCACTTAAAAATAGAAAACTGCACACAAGAACCCACCACCACCAAAGCCTTGAGAGAGCTTCTGGCAGTTAAAAGCATATGCACATTCTTCTAACTCATAAGAAATAAAAGTATAGGTAATACTATATATTGCACAAATATGCTTCAAAAAATGTAGGCTATTAAAGATTTTAAAAAAAGAGAGGCTCACAAACTTCATTAACAGATTCAGAACATACTAAACCCTCTCCCTCTCAAATTACAGCTTGACCCAACCCTGCTCAATAATGAAGGCAGTTCACCTCAACAGGGGGAGGTACATTTACTGTTCTGATAAGGTGTTAGTTTGTAACAGAAAATACTGCTAATAGAGTTTGCATGTTGCAGAGGTAAAAATGACAGCTACAGCTTGAGACGTTCCCTGGAATGATAAAGCCTTAAATACCTTGCTTTTGCAATCTGTACTGAAAGTAGCTAGTTATAGTATCAGATGCATTGTGTATTGTAATCGTAGCAGTGTTAGCTGCTGGGGATAGAAAAACTTAAGGAATATGAAAATGTTTAAGCTATGAAAAGTGTATTTCTGTGATTCTGTAGATACTCTGAACAAAACACAGTGTGCTTCAATAAAAAGAAAATAAAACTGTCAGTCATACCTATTTCTAGCTGCATTTGTTTTATTTCTTGCATGGGAATGAACAGCAGAGTACAGATGGAGGCTGAGTAGGTGTTTGTCCTGACCCCACAAACAGCAGTCTTTGAACAAGTTCTTCCTGGACACAGAATTCTGTCTGAATAGAGACAGCTTCAAGGTCAGAGCCAAGTATGAAACATACATCCTTTTCAAATTACAGATTTTCTATGCATGACTAGAAAATATGCAATGTTGTTTGGTGCAGTGCTAGATATACTGAATGACTTGTTCACTTACCAAGGGAAATTGGATTACTTTTAAGATCCACATCTGAATGTAACACCAGATATTCAAGAAAATCAAAGTTGGCTGGGTTTGTCCTAATAAGAGCAAACAGAATTGAAGGAAATATTTCCCAGTAGAAATTCAGTGAAACTATTTCATGGTCTAAGTCCAGCATTCCAAAAATGAATCTTTAGTTTTTATTTTTTTCCAGTGAATGTATGCATGATCCAGTAATAACAAAAGTTACCAGAAACATATTTTGGTAAAACCTCATTAATCAGGGCAATCTGATATAGTATACCTGATGTTCATTATATTTAATGAGAAATTACTGAGCAAATGTGCTCATTAGTGACTTACTGGACAGCTTTGTGGAAGGTACTTGAGTAAAACCCCGATTCAGTTACTGTTCATTTAACAAGCTCCATGAATAGCTATGGGCTAACCTGCTTCCTGTTTCTCAGGTGCACTGGCAGTATGACTGAAACGTTATAAAACAATAACCCTCAGTAGGGAGGCTGCACACCAGGCTGGTTGTTTATCAGGGTGCTAAAATCTTGGATCCCACATCCTTCTCTGCTGTTTCTCATGCTGTGTGTGCACTTGGCAAGAAGCTCCTTCTTGCGGCTGTCTCCCTGCCCTTCCCAAGCTACACAGCATTCAGTCTTATCAAGTGTTAGTCCAGGCTTTGGAAATCCTCCCAAGCCCACACCCCTGCCTACTGTGCTTAGGTTTTTCCTTTGTATTTGCACGCTGGGCCCCTAAGGGCAGTGGGTTCCTGGTTCATTATAGGACTATATACAGTAACAGAATTGGGGGTGAAGGGTTCACTCCATAGAATGAGTTCCTCTTCCGCTTGAATGGAATTCACTAATCGGCCTGACCACAATTAGTATCAGCCAGAAGCAGTTGCTGTGATGCTTCCTTCAGTTCCCAGGTTTAAACTTCTTGGAGTCTGTGTCTAAAAGGCAAAAGACAAGATGATGCTATTTGTAATTAAAACAACCTCTTTGACAGGAAAAAAAGATAAAATGAAGACTGCACAGAGCATAATAAGACTTTGCAGGCATCAATCTGTGTAATTTGGGTTTGGATAATATTAAAGTAGTCCGTACAAAGAAAAAGCCGTTATGTCTTATACTTTCGGGGTGGTCAGACGTTCTGGAGTTGGTTTTTAGTAACAAACAGCTTTCTTTTTAAAAGTCTTCTCCGAGTTGAGACACTTGGTAGAATGTGGAGGCTCCGTGCAGTGGGCCCGCGCCTGTCAGCTAGGTGAGCGAGAGCAGGTACTTGTCACCCCGCTTACCAAAAAGGAAAGCAACAAAAAGAAGCGGTACATTTTATCTTCCAGGAGCTGCTCCGCCTCGAGTATCTTAAAATTACCCCACGGCACCCACCTTTCGCTTCTCTCCCGATCCGGGCCTGCGGGGACCGCACCTAGAGCGCAGCGGCCCGTCAGGCTCCTCGGGTGGCCCTTTGTGCGGGGACTGCGCGTCACTCGTCGGGGCGCTACATCGCGGAGGAGGATGCTCACCATACTCCCCCTGCCCCGGCGCGCTCCCGTTGCTCGGGCACGTTCCGGAGAGCAGCCCGCCTCCCGTCACCGGGAGCTGCGGTGCCCGGGTCGAGGGGCGACTACAACCCCCATTGCTAGCGCCTGCCCATTAGCTGCCCTCTCGCCTCTTCTCCCTCGCCGGCTCCTCCCCCGGCCCGAGCCGCCGCTGCTCCCGCCCCTTAAGGCAGCCGGGGCCGCCCTCCTGCCGCGGGGAGGTTTGGGGAAAGATGGCGGCGGCCGTGGTGTGGACCCTGCTGGGCTTGGCGCTCTGGCTGTGCGTGATGGCAGGGGCCGGTGAGCCGGAGGGGAAGCGGCGGGCGGGGCCGGCCAAGAAGAAGGACATTCGGGACTACAACGACGCGGACATGGCTCGGCTGCTGGAGCAGTGGGAGGTGCGGGGAGGGGCTGGGGGCCTGCGGCGGGTCTGCGCTTCCCACCCCGCGGCTGCCGCTGCAGCGGGGAGCGGGGTGCCGCGAGCAGGACTCCCGGCTCGGAGTAGCCCAGCCGGCCGCCCTCTGCGGCCGAGGGGCCGCTCAGCCCGGACCTGCGGTGCCTCCGTCGGGGGATGGTGAGAGGTTTGGCGCCCGCGGTCCGGCAGTCTCTCTGTCGGGCCTAAGCGAGGGCCCAGCCTGGAGCGTGCGGGAGGGACCCCGAGGCCTGGCGGCCTTAGGGGGCGGGTGCCGGTTTCCTTCCATTGAGGGGCCGCGTTTGTGTGTGTGTAGGTTCCAGGATCGGGGCGAGCGGGCACAGAGGGGGCTCCTGGGGGCGGTGCCCGCGGCCCGCCCTGCTGCCCCTGCCCAGCGCCCGAGCCCCACACACGCGGTTGGTGTATGCCAGTGGCCTGTTTGACTTGGTGCTCTTTCGGGGCATTAAGAGACACGTGTTTTGTTACCGCACGGTGGATAGCAGGAGAAGTTCTCATTTCGGCTTTACAGAGCGGATATGTTATTGGGGTTTTTGCTGTTTCCTTCCATGCCACTCCTCAGGGTAACGGCTGCTTATTCCAGTTCCATCTTGCCCCCAGTTCATCCCCATCAACCTGCTGCCTTACCTTTCTTTGTCAGTTCCCCATCACTCTTTTCTCCATGTGTTTGTCATGCTGTTGTTTGGTTGTTTTCACTATCTTTGTCTTCCATAGTGTTCTGATAAATGCCATAGAGTCCAGACTTCAGTCTCCTGTAACACCAGTTACAGCTGTAAGTCAAGGTGGAAAAGTAGGTTTTGTACATGTAATGTGTGTAAAGTAACTTCTGTGAGAAGTGAGGATGTCTGCTTTAGACCTGGTTGGCAGGTGATGGACTTGTTTATCCCATGGACTATCACTGTGAATCTTCCCCTTAGGAAGGGAGACTCTTAGAAAACTGAGTTAAAATTTAAATAAAACTACAGAAGCAGGTCAAATTTCACCTTTCTGTGAGTGGTGCCAGTTAAGGACCAGATAGTTCCAGCTGCTAAAAAAATCTGAGACTTAAATGGTAAGATTGGCCAACCTAAACCAAATTTGGCATTATAGGAAAAATCTTGAGAGATGAACATCTCTGAGTTTGTGAAATGCCTGGATCAAAAGGGGAGATTCAGCAACCAGGGTCATGAGGCTGATCATGTTTTTTTCCTCCATAGCTGAAGCAGGTCTCTGATCCCATTTCGCTGTGTGCTGCACAAATGCTCATAGCCGTGCTGCGTGCAGATGTGGCTGAGCAGCTGGGGAGTTTGCTATGTAGGTTGGCATTGCCACTGAGAAAATGCATATACTGTCAGAGCCCTAGAAGAAAAAAGTTACAAGAGCAGGGACTCAACAATTAACAGTTGTGTGGGATGACCAGCTGTATGGCATTTTGCCTGATGGCAATTGGGACACATACAAGGAACATGAAAAACTTGAGAGGGTGGTGGCTGGAGGATAGAGGAGAAAGGGCATGAGTGCACTTGATGGGGTAGGATGAGAAACAAAGGGGCTATTATAAATTTGGACAAGAGCAGGAATTATACTTGGGAATGAGGGGCGCAGATCTGTACAGAATCAAGTGTCGTTGCTTTCAACTGAGACAGCTTCTTTTTTTAAAAAAAATTATTTATTTATTATTTCCCTGTTGGTTACTCCAGAAGTGTTGGAGTATGGTGGTTATAACATCCTCGACGTCAGCCATAGACCTGGATGGCTGAGGTACCAGCAGCCTTCCCTGAATGAGCAGCCACCTCTCTTATGCTGCCTCTTACACCATGCTGGTGCAGCTGTGTGTGACTTCCTGGTGAACTGGGAGAGTGATCTAGTGGAAAGTGTGGGAGATGAGAAAGAGGGAGAGATTGATTCAGCAGCTCAACTAGGGCACCTTCAGTTACAAAACTAGAACTTGAGGAAAGTCACCTAAAGATTTTCCTCATGGAAAGGGACTCTCCATCAGCCTTGAGTCCAGAGGAACTGGAAACAGAGCTGAGAATCTGGTCCAGAAGTCTTTCCGTTACAGAAATACATTCTTTAGAACAGTTAGAAGCTTAGGGTTTCTCAGTCTTGACTTTTAGCTAAGATTATTGAATAGGCTAAGGAATTAGGTGATTATATACTGATAATCTAGAAAAAAAGAAATTTAGGGCATTGATGAGAAATGTATGAGAATGGGAGCTGAGGGAAAGAGAAAAAATATTATTACTGTGTCTATGGAACGCTTTGCTTCTGAAGCTTCATGTTACCATTTAAGTGAATGACTCTGCAAGGCATTTCAAAGCTGAAGCTTGCACTTTTCTTTTGGCCTTTTACTTGGTAGGTATCATGCAGTTTTGAATCTATAAAGCTAATTTGTACAGGATCAAGAAGTGTCATGTAGGGGAGCATTTTTTATTCCTTCTTAGAATATTTCTATTTAAACTGTAACAATGCAGCTTTATGAACATTTAGTTGAATAGTTAAGGAAGAGATAGGCAGTGTACGTTACTGGCTTGTGCTCTTACTAAATCCAAAGTCAATTTCTATGTTGTGTAAGATCTATTTGGAAACACTTGCTTTTCTCTCTCAAAACTGTGAAATATGTTGGCTTTACACTAGTCAAACTGGTCTAAAATTAGAATTGATTTGCTTTTACTTCTGAGGGACTTTTTTCATTCAGTCATGTAAGATTTTGTATTGTCCCTGTACTTGACCAATATAAGCATTTTCCAGCTTCCTCCTAAATAAGTATTGTTCCCACTCAGTGAGGGCAGCGGGACTTTCCTGGGGCTCTCCTTTACTTCACGTGGAATTTTCAAAGGCCCATGAACTGCTTGAAAGCTTCCTTCAGACATGCAGAATTGAAATAGATAATTAGTAAGGAAACAAAGGATAAAGTCTAAGACTTCTACAACTTTTACTCTGTGGTAACTAAATTTTAAGCTCCCTCACAGAAAGACAGCGAACTCTCCATACTTGAGGGGGGAAAGGAAGGTCACTTGTACTCAACCTTAACCTTGAAAGAGTGAGCATGGGACACTCTTTGCAGTGGCATGTTGTAAGAGGTTGAGTTTGTGCCTGTGTAGAAATGAGAAGGTAATGCACACTTGGATCTAAAAATCAAGCTTGGCTTCTGAAGAGAATATTGTTAGATGTTGCTATTGCTCATGCTCCCAAAGGATTGATAGGTATTTTCACGAAATGTTTGAGTCAAAACAACACCTAAGGTATCTGCCTTAATTCCTGTTGATTTATTGGTGCTTGGGTGGATGCCAGTGTGTGGCTTTTCTGTTTTGGGGTCCATGTGTTTTTCCCCCGTCCCCCCCCCCCCCCCAATTAATTCTGTGATGCAAATACTGTTTAAGAAATCAAGTTCTAGCTCAATATAAGTTGTCACTATATTCAGTGTTCTCTGTTGTTTTAAGGGGCAGCAGTTTGAATTCTGTCTTTCCAAATATTTAAATGCCTGTCAACCTCAGCAGAGGCTTCAAGAGTGTTTTTATCTAAGTGTGATTTACTCTTGCTGATTATGTTGTTAGAATGTGAGGTTTTTTTTCATCTCTGCATTAGAAAAGTAGAGAAACCCTTAAAAAAGTTTTCCTGTGGTATGAGCATCAAAATTCTGAATGCCTGCCTTTTTATTTTTTTTAAAGTCCCAAAGTAAGGAACATTAAATTCTCAAGTGATCCTATGGTTCCTAGGAGCTCTGACCTCAGAGAGTAGTATGCAGGTGGATGACTTTGTGTGTGTATGAGGCCTTTTAGTGCAACTGTCTCAGTCCATCTTGTATATGTAATAAATACCTGTGAAACTGAAGGGGGTGGGGAAGTGTTACTTTATAAATTACCTAGATGAAACTGAATTAAATTAACTTTGTGGTTGAAATATTTCTCCGTACATGGTAAAATGAGATTATAACTCAGTATCAACACATGCATCATTTTGAGAGGACAGTTATAGATGGGAAGAGAACTCCCAGTGAAGTATCTTGAAACAAAACTTTCTATTTGATTTGAGAATTTCCATCACTTAACTCCATACTGCTTTTGAATTATAAAACCAGGATTTTTCTGCAAATAACGGGAAATTTCAAAAAAGAACAGCTTTCTGGATTGCTTGAGTTTAAAGCCTCCTTTTCCTTTCCAAACAGAAAGATGATGACATCGAAGAGGGAGATCTTCCTGAACACAGGAGGCCTCCAGCACCAATAGATTTCTCAAAAATTGATCCAGGTAAACCTGAAAGTATCCTGAAGCTGACAAAAAAGGGGAAGACTTTGATGATGTTTGTCACGGTGTCGGGAAACCCCACAGAAAAGGAGACAGAAGAAATTACAAGCTTGTGGCAGGGTGGTCTCTTCAATGCAAACTATGATGTGCAAAGGTAAGGTGTTGAACATGAAGATAAAGTTACTGCTTTTACAGAACCCTTCTTTTTTCTCTTTCTTTCTTTCTCCTGGAAATCTTGAAAATCTGCTCATCCTGTGCCCTTCCCCATCTCCATTGCCTGTTACTATTCCTGTGTTTCTGTATCAGTTTATATACCAATGTGCTCTGAGTCATGCAGCAAAAATTCTGATGTGGTGCCAGAATCTCTGTAACACTTATGTATGATGTATGTATAGCCTAGTTTCTCTTTATCTCATTATGTTTCAGCTGTTTATCAGTTTTAGCTGCAGTAGTTTGCCTTTATGTGCTTGATGGAAAACATCACGCTTGCAAGACTTGTCACTACAAAAGCCTTTTTGTTTCCCTGGCTAAAAAAAATGGATTTTTTTTTTTTTCCCCTCTCTCACTGAGAGAGGATCATTTTGAAAGAGAGGAGTGTTGTGCTCATGAATTGAATCTGAGAAGGGTTGCAGTAAGCATGAAGGAAATTTAATGACCATTAGTGCATATTATGTAGTGCTGAATAACTCCCTAAGTTTTCTTTGTATTCTTGCTCCTCCTTGGCTATTTGTAAAGGTAATACATTTTGTGCTAGAAAGTTGTTCTCTTGTCCCCATCCCCAGGCAATAACAACAACAAGACCAATCTCTTGCTTAGTTGTGGAGGTGCTCTGAATTATGCAACACATTGTAGTGCTTGAAAGACACTGACCTAACTGAAAAAATATGTATCTTTCCTCTAGGTTTATTGTTGGCTCAAATCGTGCCATCTTTATGCTCCGTGATGGTGGTTACGCCTGGGAGATCAAAGACTTCCTGATAAATCAAGACCGGTGTGCGGATGTTACACTGGAAGGTCAGGTTTATCCTGGCAAAGGGGCAGAAGAAAGTGAGAAAGGGAAAAACAAAACAAAACCTGAGAAAGCAAAGAAGAAAAAAGATGCAGACAAGAAATCTACTAGCATCAAAGAGGACAACCGAGCAACCAAACAGAGAGAAGATCTATGATGGATGCATTAACCAGACTGAGTGCTGCTCTGCTGTTCCTTGAAGGGAAACTTAATTTTCCATACAATTCCTGGCTTTACTGGGAGGGAAAGAAGGAGGCAGAGATTACAGAGGTTAAAAGGCTTCCATGTTGAAATACACCAGTTTACTTATTAATATTGGCCATTTGTTTAGTTACAGGAAGGTAATGTTTAATGCCAGCAATTGACTACTTAGTTTGTCATTTTTATGCTTTTGTTGTTGTTTAAAATTAACATACAAGCCTGTCTAGCATCACAAACTTAGTTTAAGTGGAAAAGAAGAAATACAGTCTTGGAATGCACCAGTGTTCATCTGTAGTAGCTGTATCCATGTTGGGTGCGTAAGTTGGTCATTCATTCATAACTGCTGTGAGAAGATTCTCTTGGAAGCAGTTTGCTAGACTCAGTTGGCAAAGCTGCCTAAATTTGGCCACTGTACCACTAGTCTTTGCAGAGACGCCTGAAATGAGGGCGTTTAGGGCCTGTCTGGTTAGGCTGCCTGTTTCTTTACAGTAAACAAAACCCATTCTGTATGTCTCCAGAAATCATCAGAAGCGCTATGGAGCGATGGTAGAAGATAAGGCAGGTTTTGGGCAGATGCACTGCAGATCGGCACAGAAGGGAGATTCTCTGCTGCCAGAAGTGATGCCGAGATGTTGATGGAATTAAGTACCCACATGGGCTGTGGTGGGGTGAAAGGAAAAGTCAGACACACGCCATTCAGGTTGCTACTGCTGCCAAAGAACTGTACCTATGGATGCAAATGTTATGTATGCCCCATTATCTAGGCAGTGGGATGGAAGAAATAGCTTTAACTCCAAAATTAATTTGACTGGTTCAGAGGTTTGTTTAAATAGTTGCAGTACAGTTAAACTTTGATTTAGACTTATCACTTGCTGATGTTAAATAACCAGGTTTTTTGGGGTGTTTTTTTGAGTACAGATTCCCTTTTGACATGGTTGATTGTAAATGAACATTTGACCTAAATACTATGAAGTATGTATGGGAGGAGATCTGATTTCTCCTTGGAAGACTGTATAATTGGGAAGGTTTTGTTATTGCTCAGATTGAATTCAGGCAAATGCATTGCTTAGAATTGTTTCCCATCTGCCTTACTCTCTGTTAAGGACAAAATGCACCTAGTTATGTGTGGTCCACATCATTTTCTGAGGATGAGCACAGTATTAGCTGTCTTCATTCCATACTATTAAGATGCTACTTTGACTTTTTATTTAAGGTGCTAAAATCCAAGTGGTTTTGGATAAAAGGTCCTAATTGAACCATAATGGTTGATCTTGTGGAATACTTCAGTATCAAAAGTGGGGCACTGGCTTAATTTAAAATAAAAGATGTCACTAAGCTTTCTGTGTCACTGAGTAGTAAAACCTGTTAAATAATTCTGCATTAGTAAGGTATTCAGGAGCCAGACTAACATGTCTTTTGGTTTCTGTACGTAAAGACTATGTGATGTTGATGAAGGTTCCTGGTGACTTTTTTTTTATTAAATTATATGAATTGAGAGTTAAAGAAACCTTTCCTGCCACACATCATTAAATGGGTCCTTGCCTGTTTGAGTGGAAAAATGAAAATCATTTATTTCTTCAGGTTCAACTGCATCACTTTTTAAATCCTACTGTTAATGCAAACATGTAGCAGAGCTGGCTAGAGTCTCTGTAGATATTAGGATATTGCATTCTGTGGAGGAGAGATGTGCTGTCCATTTCTTGTTCATCTGAATTAATCATTTTGTCAAGTATTCTGGGTTCACACCTACCTTTAAGAGTATAGCTCCTCACCTCAAGAGATGAACAGGGGTCAGATGAAACTATTAACTATGAGACACGAATGAGTTTTTTTTCTTTTTACAGCTTAAATCTGTGGTATGCAGATGACAGTTCAGGTTGTGATCAGAAATGTTTGGAAATACAGTTTCTGTAGTTTTCCTTATGTTATGAAACATAAACATGATTTCTTTTTTAATCAATAATTCAGTGATGCAAAATAGTAAACAGATACCATAAAAACAAGAGGACTCCAGCTGTAGCTCAGCTTTTGAGAACAGGTACTTGTTTAGTCATTCAGAAATCTACGTGTACACTAGGCTGGGTCTTCTCCCTTTTATAGTTTAAAGGAGCATGCCACGTTGCTTAGTTAAATTTTGAAGTGCTTGGGGTTTGATTGGGGTTTTTATACAGAGTAATGAGGTGAGGGTTGCTTTCTGATATAAAGTATAAAACAGTGCCTTTGCTCTGGCAGGAACGTCTTCACCAGCCAGTCTTTCTCTGCTGTCTCAGTTCATAACTCTGCTCCAAAACAACTTGCGTTCCCTTCTGAAACTAGTGAGTCCTTGAGCCCCTAGCCCTTGTGCTCATGCTTGAACACATGATCACTGAGATATACATACTAAAAAAATCAAACAGTTACTTAAGGTCATCAGTGTTCTCTAAGTACCCTAGCAGATCCTGGGTTCTGTTTTATTGGTGGTGTGCATTTGAGTCTCCTCAGCCTTCACTGGGTTTTTTAGTACTACACAGAGGTAAATAGAAAAACCTGCTTTTATCACAGCTAAATGTCTGCTGCCTTTTTCCACTCAGTGTATTTCTCTCTTATGGTGCCATAACTAAGTTTAAGTCATTGTTCTATTTTTTACCCAGCTTTCCTTCTCACAAACAACAGTTTGTTGCTGATAACTGCGCAAGAAGTGGTTGCGCTTTGTGAACAATTTCCAATGGACAATCAACTTTTTATGTAATAAAATACTGGAATTAATATTTTGGGGTTGGTTGCTTGTTTGTTTGTGGGTTGTGTTTTTTTTTTTTAAGGTAATACTAATGTATGCTTTGTGCCTTATCTGTTTTACTAGAAAAAACATTCACGTTCCTTCCTGAAAGAGGACAAGTCCACTCCCTGCCTTTGAGGGCTTAGCTTCATTAAGTGAAGTAGGGAAGTTGCCATGTACATTGCTGGGCCCAGGACCCAGAAGAGAAGCAGTAACTGAGTAAGTGCTGACACTTGAATGTGTGCCAAACATCTTCATCAATTACTAAGTTTTATTAGAGATGCAAGCAGTGGCAATGTGAATTTTAAAAAAGCTGAGAATTACAGTACAGTCATTGTTACATTGCAATGAAGTTTCCTGTAAGACCATGCCTCTTGCCAGTCTTTTATCTGTGCTGCACACTCCTCTCCGCATCGCTTGCTAGGAAGGAAGTTCATGGTTCCCAGTTCTTTTGCAGCCTCTCTTGGTTTGGCTTTAGCTTTTGTTGTTGTATGTACTATTAGGTGAAGTACACATTTTTTGAATTGCATCTTTTAAGTCTGTTCCAACATACTTAGAACCTGCAGCATGATTTCTGATCTTCATTTGAATGGTTAAAGCATTTCTCTTGGGTCAGCTTTGGCTTCAGAAAGGCTCTTGAGAGAAAAGGGACTACTAGAAAGCTAGTCCATAAGGCTTATAACCTAGCCCCTTTTTTAATTTTCTTTTATAATTTAGTGGTACCTCCAAACAAAACAAACCAACTTGTGGGCCCATTTTTACTGCCTCCAGCAACTAATGCTCTTAAAGAGTGTTTTCAGTGGGGTCTGAAAATACTTGTGCTGGGGAGATGCCTACTAATTCCATGGAAATGGCTGACCAGAGTATTCAGCACACTTTAGTCATTAATATTAAAATCATTCAGGAGCCTTCATTGATGACAGCGTTACATATCATCAGGCTGCCTCCATGTGCTTTGGAAAGAGGTGACCAGTGAGGACTGGGCATTTGCTTGGAATATGCGAGGCCATCCATCAGCAATGAGAAGCAGCTGCTTACTCAGCAGCACCATGGAGTAGCCTGGATCTTGTTCTGACTTATGCAAAGTCATTTTTGTAATGAGGAAGGCCAAGTTACACATGAATGATTGTATTGCGAGCTTGTTTTGGAATAAAACACCATGGCTGAGCACTTGCTGAGTCCCTAAATAAATAAAATAATGGTTAATATGTGTATTCATATAATCATTACTTATTTTCCAGTCCTGTGGCTGCAATCCATACTGTGCAGTGCTTTCTTGTCCTTGGTGTGGTTTTATTTAATTCAACCTTTTTTTCAAAAAATCAAGTCAGTTTTCATCCCCTCATCTAGCATGAAGTCTCACACTATCCAAAGCAGTCCACACTTTAACTTACACAAGGCTTTTGTACTAATATCTTATTCATCCTGCCATTGTATCCACAGCCATATGCTACAACTTAAACCCTCAATGGTCGAGTCAGCTGTTGTCTTTCAGATGCTGTACTACTGTGACAACTTCAGATAATTGCAGTTACAATAAGATGAAGTTGCCAAGGAGCTTAATAGAAGCATAGACAAGTAAGAGTTTTGGCACCTAAGACAGCAGTTGAGAAAAACTCATTTAATGTAGGAGCTGGGTATGTTGTGCTCTAATGAGCTGTGTAACCCAACCAGGGAAAGGCCATGCCCCTGACCCCTGTGCCCACCTCCTATCACTGTTTAAGCCACATCACTACTCAATTCTCAGATAATCCTCGTAAGGCCTGAAATATATTTCAGCCACATTATTATTTCCGTCAGCCCTGCAGTCACTCTCTTTCTGGGATGAGGGGGAAAAAATCAACTTCTGATTTGTAACACAGAAGACCATGCTCAACAAATACCCAAATGATGTAGCAGTACTGGAGATGGAAAACAGAAATAAAAGTCAATCAGCTGCATTAATTTTGTGAGGTGTCACTTATCACCTGACAGGGTTTTAGGTGAGGCACCTGTGCTTTAAGAAACATTATCCTGTATTACTCTTCAACACTAGCATGGTAGAAGATGAGAGGAGGTTACAGCTGTCCTGGCTATTTTGTCACATTCTCCCTACATTATGCCTTTTTTATGCCTTTGTCAAAGGAGGAAGGATATTTATTTGTAAAAGTCTTTCTCCAGAGCAATTTCCCACTGAGCCCTGTCACTGCTTCCTTACCACAGGCCCCTTCACTGTGTCCCAGGACCACTCACAATTGCTGACATGCTCCAGTCAAGACTCAAACTGGGAAAAAACAAATTATTCCATTCACAAAGTGAACAGAGCTGTCCCTTGGGTTTGTGTGTTTAGGTTATCATCACATGAGTGTACGTGCTGGATGCAGCTCCATGGCTAAGGGATCACTGCAGGGAGGAGCTTCTGAAGGTGTGCTTTGTGAAGGCAGCATGCAAGAGGAAGGAAGGGTGTAGCTGCAGTGGTGGTTTCTACACATCCTTTGGTCAGAAAGAAGGTGGTGTGACAAAACAGCTCTGAGCCAACTGCTGGAATGGTAGTTTGGGGCTGAGAAAAAAAATAAATCCTGAACACATGACAGTTTCTTCATCTTCTGGTAGAGCTCCATCAACTGCCTGGTCTGAAGAGCTGCAAGGGCTGCATAAAACCACTCCAGGGAACTGATCAAACAGTGCAGTTTGTTGTACAGTGTGTTTGGGAGAGTCAAAACTGTCCCAGAGAGAAAGAGGCAAAGGCAGGCCTACACCTTGTAGCTGTGAGCAGAAGCTGGGAGAGCTCAGCTGCTCAGCAAAGACAAAGTAAGATTGTGATGCTCGGCTGGGAATGTCACTGTTGTGCTGGGATATGAAGGTGGTCATCTAAGAGCCAAAAATCTCTGGGGTCTTCTCCGTGTGTGATGCCACACGGACCCTCTTTTCCACTGCCCAAAGCAGCATCTTTAAAAAATAAAAGCAAAACCAACCCTGTGCCACCTACCCCAACCCATTCCCGACCGCTCTCCCTGCACGGCCCTGTGAAAGGCAGAAGCTGCAGCTGGACGCACGACTCCCGGTTCAAAGCACCGGCCAGGTGACGTGCTAACACCTCACGTCATAGCTGGGGGAAATCCACACACACTTTGCTAAATGTTCGCTTTATAAAAAGCAGCTTTAAACGGTGTTGAAGCTCCGCCGGCCGGCGTGAGGCTGCGCGGCAGCCCGTGTGCCCAGCTGCCCGGCCGCGCTGCCTGACCTCCGGGCCGTGAGGGGGCAGCCCCGGCGTCCCGCCCGGGCCTGGAGCGGCCGCTGGAGGGCGGGCGCGGACAGGCAACCGGCTGTCCTGCTGTGCCACGTCACCGGCACGTCACCTTTAACACTGCCATCAGCCTCACAGTAGCGGTATCTAAGTCATAGCAGTCTGAAGTGTGCTATGGCCTTAGGCTGGTGACTCTTCGGAACCCGATGAAGCCCCTTGCCCTACAGCAGGCAGTGTTGCCTCTCTGTATTATACACCTAAATGTTACCTGGTGCCTTAGCACTGACGCGGTGAACTGTGTATGCTTATGGAGAATTGGATGCTTAGCTCTAACAGCTGTATGGACACACACACACACACTCTTATAGCCACCCCCATGCAGATACACACGTACAAATTCACACACACGTCTTATACACACACACACACACACACACACACACACAGAGTGATGCCAGCACACTGGTGACATCTGCCAGCAGGCCATGGGGAATTGAGGTGAGGGGGACCCTCTTCATACTGCCATTTGTCACCTCAAAACTCAATAATGTGATAACATAAAAGAGGCTGTGTATAATGAGTGTGATCAAGATATGTATGGGTATGTGTGGGGGGGTTGTACACATATGGGGGTTGTGCACATGTGTGTGTATAAATAAAAGAATGGGGGGGGGGGGCACATGTATAGGATGTGTACATGTATATGTACATATATAAAAGCTGTGTGTATGCAGCCATGCGTCTCAGGTAGGTGTATGTATGAGCTGTGCACACAAGCACATGTGCAATATCTCCTGGCCCACCTAGTCTGGGGGTCTCTGCAGGGTCTGCCCTGTGAGCAGGTCCCAGCTCCCATGCAGCCTTTTGGAGGTGCCTGGGACTTGTGTTGTGCCCTTGCCCCTCATTCCCTCTCTGTGTTCCCCTCCTTCACTGTTGCCTCACAGTCAGAATATAAAGCCTAACTCTGCCCCGACTTCCCCTCCCCAAGCAGCCTCTGTAGCTCTCAATATGTCAGGCTTTGAGCTTATCACACTATTAAAAACATTTCATTTTTTTCCCTGCACTGCTGATGTGAAATGAGATTTCTGTCTCAGCTTTTTTCTTCCCCTTTTCCCCCGAGTTCCTCTGCAAAAGTCCAAAGCCCCAGTAAATTCAATCCAAGATGAGTAGGCAGCATGCACTTTTGGTTTCCTGGCCTGGAGGTGTTAGGTGGGTGATCTCTTCTAATGCACTAACTACTATTTTGGTACTCGATTATAAAAATATGTGCTTGGATGTTGGAAATGCTGATGGCTGCCACCAAAACCTCCCATACCAGTGTTAGAGCCTCCAACATGTTTTATAGCAAAGTCTGCTCAGCTGGCACCATCCCAGGTGACAAATTTACAGTCAAAGTCATATTTGACCCAATTGTGATCTCCTTACAAGCCTTAATAGCTGCCCACCACACAAATTTTATAAAAGCTTTATGTATCATGTCCATACATATTTTTATTCCAAGTTCACCCTATTCAATGAAAAAAAAAAGATTTGCAAACAAGGGAACAAGATTTTTGTTTCAACCCACTAACAGGCCCCCACCTGCCCCAAATTCAGCCCTCTCCCATGTCTGCCCACTGTAACAGCCCCTTTCCTGCTCCCATCTCCCCTTCCCATCTCAGCTGGACAGACCTGTGACTGCATAGACTGGCCAGCAAACACACATGGGGTGGTTTGGCCCCTTGTTTTTTTGCCTTTTGAAGTAAGAAGGGAGCTGTGTGCCTTCCTCTCAGATGAGGGCTGTGTGTGTGTGTGTCTCCCCGTCCCCCCAGCAAACACCCATTCATGGTTGCAGGGACACTAAAGAGATGAGAGACAAAAATAATATAAGAAATTTGTTTGAATATTTATTTTGATAAACATAGTGTACTCCAAACAACTACGTGTTATTTCAGTTGTAAGCCACGATCTGTGGGAGCCAATGTCCCAAGAGCTCTTGTCATCATAAACCAGACAGTCAATGCATTACCACGATCTGCGGACATAGAGAGCTTTCAAGTGCAAAGCAGATTATCAGAAAAGACATATTGCCGACTTCCTTAACAACCTGGACAATGCTAAACTCCAGTAAAAATGCTTCATATGTCTGCAATTTAGTTGTCTTAGTGCCATTGTAATAAATTAATAGAAAATATATCTTTTTTTCATCAGAAAGTCTATAAGAAAATGTACAAACATCTAACTCCGAAAAAGGACCAGCTATTTCGGCGACAGGTAACACAAGCATTTGAACAGAGGCAAAAACCCCAAACATCCAACCAAACAAGCAGACAAACAAAACACAATCAAAAAAACCACCCCACTCGACCAATGGCAACTGTGCAGGCAAACATGGAAACGCTTGGGGTACAAACCTCACACAGAGGGTAACTGCAGCGAGGGCAGGGACTGCTAGAAGGATGTACAGAGAACAAGCAAGCAGTCAGGTACTTCTCTAGTCAAAATGTGCACGTGCAATCTCTAGAACAGTCAAAGATTCAAAAGTAATCATATGGCACAAAACTATTGCTGACTGGTGATGGTATCAGACTTCGTTCTGTCTTCAGAGCAACTCACTGGCTTCATCCCGTAAAGGTCGAAGGGAGCTCTTTGCATTTCACTGGAGGGTCTGCCCCAGCACATCATCAGAGGTGATGATGCTCTATTATCCCTCAGGCTTACAGACTGCAGTGATTCCCTACTCAGTATTCACAGCGTGATACCCACCCTAAGCTCTGCGACAGGCCCCATGTGACAAGCTTTGCATGATAGAATAAGCTACTTAAAAGTTTCCTTCTCTTAATGAGAATTAAGTTTGGGGTTTTTTTAAAAAAAGTTTTTCTAGAGCCAAGTCTTATGATTTCACCCTGAGAATTCCCAAAATTGTAAAATCAGAAGCTACATTTCAGCACAAAGGCAGCATGCTCACGGCAGCCGAACAAACCAGTCTAGAGGATGGACCCACCTGGCACGACAGCCCCCCCCCACCGGGCATCTACATGCTTACAGAGAGCAGGAGAAGGAAAGGGGCTGTGGTCCAGCAAGCAGTGCAGCACAGGGGGAGAGCCCTGTCCCCAGGGATCATACAGAGCCACATCCAAACCAGGTGCACCCTGAGCCCGGGCATCCTGCCCACTCTCTGTCAAGTGCTCATGAAAGCAACACTCCTGCTCTGGTTCGGCTCTCAGAAGCAAGTGTTCTGCCTGCACGGTGCGACGATCTCAACAGACAGCCTCAGGACAAGGAAGAGGTTTAGATAATCCAGACTAATGTGCCCAAGGGACTTTATTTTAGTCTATTTGCTCGACTTCAGGGATCTGGCTCTGTTTTGGCTATCAGAGAATGTCAGATAAAGAATGTTTGAATCATCACGGCTGAACTGCGAGAGCGAGACTGACTTTTTCAAGGAATAGTCTGTAAAATCCCCAAACCATCAGAGAACATTGGGGAAATAAAAAACCTCAACTTATTTGCCTTTTACAAATGTTGCCCATTCGTTCTGGAAATGGCACAAATGCCTAAAGAGCATTCAGTAACAGACACTTGTTGACAAGCAAGGGAAGGAAGGCTTGGCTCTTTTTTTTTTTTCCTTTTTTTTTTTTTAAATGCAATACACATGACATTCAGCAAGTTCAAAACAACTCTATAGTAAGACTGAAAAGAATATTTCCAGTTTCAAAACCCAGGAGAGGCTTGAGGGGAATGTAACCTACAGTACTATCTACATTTTGCTCGTGGTTGCTTTGAATTTCAGAGCCATTGATGCAAACCTGGCTTATAGAGTGCAACACCTATGGAGCCTTGGGAATGACACATGGAATGGTTGCTCTTTCATTCTAGCTGCAAGGTAGCATTTTGGATATTGTGGGGGGAAACAACCAACTTAATTACATAAGCTCTAATTAAAACAGAGCAAAATGAAGTAACCAACAACAACTAGAATAAATTCTGCAGCAATGGGGACCAGCAGAGATTAAGTAGGGAAACAAATCCAGGTATAACTGGAAAAAATGACACTGAGCTTCAAGCAGCTCTCCATTGCAGCTTTTACACCCACCTCCCCTTCTTGTGTTTCTTAGAACAGGCACAGGCTCTGGAAATGCCTTCATGGCACTTCTGAGCAGCAGGCTGAAGTATCACAGAACACTAGAGGTGCTTGCAATGTTTCACAAGACAATGTTTAATTTCCCAGCTTCAGGAGGTGTCCCTGTAGGAGTCCTGATTCACACTGATCTCCCTTCATTACCCAGCTATTGCTGGGTAAGGGGGAAGGAGGTACAAGACATCCAACTAGTGTATAGAAATTCCCATTCTTATTCTTCAGCTACCTGATAAGACCTCTGCCATCTCCCATCCAGTTTTCACGTAACTCTTCCAGGAGGACCAAAACACTGGCTGAGGACAGGATCAGAAAGCAACACACAGCAGAGCAGTCTGCTCCTATACCCTCTGCCCTCCCTGGAAAGTCCGTTCATTCTATTTGAGGCCAAATAAGGTGATTTACAGTATTCCCAGTTAAAAACTGGAAACCTTGAACAGGATTCTCTCTTTCACTGGCTACCATAAAACCTCCAGACTGATCCTGAACATTAGCATGTGGAGGGACCATATGGGAAAGGCTGAGAAAAGGTATGTGCTCATTGACATCACTTTCCTTCCAGCCTACAGTCACTTGATGAAGGAAAACTTCCTATTTGAGCAACCACTATTTAAACCCCTTTGATCCATAGGAAAATCAGTTTTCTGAGCAAGCAGAAAGATGCAGTTTCATCAGTTTCCACTGGCATGTTTTATCTTCTGTTCCTCTCATCTCTTCCCCAACTATGTGCCGTGGGTTAGGATGTGCAACACAGATCCCAAAGAACTTGATCAAACGTTGTAAAAGGAGAAATTCTTACTCTCCAGATATGTTTCCAGGCATCTAGGGATACTCTTTCTATCTTAGGTTTTCAACCAGCCTTTCAATTGGCATTCCACATTTATAGGAGCAGCTAGTTAGACCATGGGAACAAAATAAAGTGTTTGGACAACTTAGAGGCTGGTGAAAACAGTAATACTCGATGGCCTTCAGACCTAGTCCCACCCCTTCAAGAGGCAGCACATAAGTTAGTCTGTCACAAGGGTGCTGATAAAACCAGCACCGTGTAAAATAAGGTCGAACCTTGCTTAGTAACACGAGAGTCAACATGGCATCGGTGAGCAAGTCGCCCGGCGAGGAGCTGGTGATCACAGAACGTATGCTGATCACAAAGGAAGGCTTGTCTGTCACATGTGGCCACTCTAGCTACTTACAGTAAGATTTCTTTTTGAACAGCAACAACAACAACAACACGCTGCACCCCTGGAGCAGGCTAGCAAGGTGTCTGCAGTGAGCAGTCAGTAGTCTGTCCCACGCGGGCAGTGCCGGCAGCCAGAAGGCAGAGCAGTGTGTCCTCATAATTTCATTTTCTTCACCACAGGAATTGGCAGTGCTTGAAAGATTTTAGCTGAGTCCTCGTTAGTGACCAGCTTCACCCAGACAGGGCGGAAGCTGCCTTTGAATCCCACAAAAGCCATTTTTTCTGCAAATCAGAGCAAAGGCATCAGGAGTGTGTCAAGGCTGCACCAGAAAAACATCCATGTGTGTAGCTACACCCAAAGGTCAGACAGATGCAGGTGGACAAGAACACACATGTGCACAAACCTGGCCAATTCTGCAGTCTACAGGTATGAAAGAAACGCTTTTCTAATGAAGTTTAATTAAACTTTTATTACATGTTGTATACTTCCATTAATTAATGTGAATAGAAGAGGAGAAAGAGAGAAGGGAAAACTCTTCCTCACAGGCAGTTTGAGCTACCCAATGAGGCTTCCATTAACTCCATGGTGGTTATGCTCAAACTCCTTTCCAGCCGGTAGGAGGTGGTGGGATGATGAGGGACAAGGCCACAGCTGATACCTGTGTTAGCAAGCATAGTATGCACACAGAGGAAAGCTTGCCAAGAGCTCACAGTTAGAACTGGTCAGACCAATGGGCACTACAGAGCTATATCCTGCTGCAATACGTGACACTTACGAAGTGATGAGTTTTGAGCCATCAAGTCAGAATCTTGTTTCAAGGGTAAACCAGCTAAAGTTCGAACAAGTAAAAAAATCCTGTTTGGGGTCATTTAGGGGGAAAAATGTCCAATATTCCTATTGTTAAGATGTCTTTTCATTTAAAATTACTCTGGGAAATCAAACCCCTTGATCCTTTCCTTCCTAGAACAACTGCCAGGGTACAAAAATGAGCACTGTTATCCAAAGCTGCAGTGACTACAGCCTTACTGAATAAATACTGACTGATGCCAGGGTGTTTGAGCACATGCTGATAGAAACAAGCACGGCAAAGTTGGAAGAAAGAAGAAAGGTCCCTTTGCTGGAGCCCTGAGAGGCAAATAGGTCAGAGGGGTGTGGAACTGCAGTTAGAAAAAGTTGTTACCTTTTAACCGAAAACCTTCTTCTGCTCCAAGTCTCTCCAGTACTTTAGTCCATGGTCCTCTGGAAATGAATCTTCCTTTAGATGTCACCAGCACGACGGAGCTGAAGGAAACAAAGTCAGTTTTAAACAGATGACGTCAGAATATGTTCCTCACTGGTCTGTCTTCAGCACTGGTAACTCCTGCCCCTGTGACTCACACCCACAAAAAGACAGCGGTTGCTATTTTTATGGCTTTTGTCAGATCTTTGCAACAGTTTAGCCATATATTACCTTTTCCAACCATGCAAGACCCATTGGGAAGGCAACAGAAGTAACTTTTTTTAAAAACCAAAACATAACACTGTTTTCTAGAATAATTGAAATGTTTCAAATCAGCAGTTCTATCCTGCTGTGCTCAGAAAGGAATGTGCTCTCCCTGGGATGCTCTGAGCAAGACGAATTATTTCTTGTTCTTACATCATTAGTAGGGTAGAGCCTGAAGAATTAACTTCTTTGGCATTTCTGCTGGTTTGATGCTTTTGCTTAATTTTCATTATGCTTTTGATGGTTATGATAACAACAACAAGAATAATAATATATCATCATACTTGCTTATATGTATTTCACCTCGAAATTCTCATGATCTTCTACCAATGTCAGGTGATAAATGACATGAGTAAGTGTGTTAAGCTAGTGAAAATCTGTAAGTGTTTGGGTAGAAGTCGGCAACTGCCTAGGTTTAGTTCTAAAAGGGTAGAATAAAACTCCAAATTAAGCATGAAGGGATAATCATATAGAGAATTTTCTGGGGAGAAGCACAGGAAACTCAGTGAAGTTAAGCTCATTACTTCCTACAAGATGCACAAACCCCTCCAAAGGTTATGTCAAAGTTACCAAGGAAGAGCTACACTCCAGTGAGTTCAGACAGAGTTTTGCTGTTAAATTCAGTGGGGCTGGGATGTCAACCTTTTCTCAACTCCTAATTAAAATGCATGACAGAGTAATTGAGCAAACACCTGCTTAGATTAAATTATTTTACTCCACCTTGCAGGGTTTCCGTGAATGAAATTTCCCTGACTCAAGTGGCATTGCCAATCATGCACAAGGGCTGTGCTGGGTCTGCATTCCTGCACCAGGGTGGACATAAGGCACAGAAATTAATTAGAAACCAGCTCCTGCAGAGCTCAAGCCCTGAGCTACTGAGCGCAGCAGCTACATCTTAACACCTCAGCTGGAACTGGAACTGTTCAGGGGAAAATAGTAATGGGCTGGCAGAGGGATGGGAGGAGCAGAAGAGTTAAGAGTCATCAGGACTTTTCCTGGGATAAAACTGAGCTGTTAAAATACTCCAGTGCTTATGAGAGTAGATTGAGCTGGCGGGCTGGTTTTGAGTACTTTGCAAATGCTGAATCACCTCTTTTTTTCTTCAGTACACTAAAATCATTACTTTCTATTAAGCCTTTCCTGCTATGGAAGTTTAAAACACCAGATGCTTTGTCTTCTTGTCCCTGGGAAACTCATCAGAAAAGTGGTTTTATTTAAAAAAAAAATAAAATTCTGTCCTGCAAAGAGTTGCTTAAATGAACAGAGGCTTGTCCTTCGAGAAACACCTCTTCTAGCATCCCCAAATCTGTAAAGAAACACCTCTTCTAGTATCCCCAAATCTGTATACCTAAAAGTTGTTTGAGCAGCCACTTCATAAGGGGCTGGGGAGGCTGGTAGGTCCTGTCCCCTCCCTTCACACCATCTCTCCATACAGTTTGCACTCTCTCTTTCAGTGGGGAGAGCTGACAAGGAGCTGCTGGCTGGACGCCCTGCCATTGGCACGGTGGCCACATCTGAACCTGAATGACGCTTTCATCCAGCAAATGGATACAAGGTGCCTCATGGCTGCAGCTGCAGCCCATGCCCAGTCAAACTGGAAAGGCTTGCAGGGGAAGGACCTGGAAAACTTTTGGTGAAATGACAGTAATCTGGGGGTTGATACTTGCTACAATATAGTTGAGTGAGAATGGAGAGGTGGTGACCATGTTGGGTCAATTTCCAATCCTAATCCTGTTCCAGCACTAATCCAGAGATGACAGTGAATTTTACAAAGATTTAAATCCACCTGAAGTCTAATTACGATTCAGTCTTCTTAAATAAGAAAGAATCTGGGAGCTGGATTTAGCCAGGATTGAGATTGGATTTTTTGCAAAGAAGGATGATGGCCTCTCTGAAAAACCCTCTTATTTTTTTAATGAAGGAAAAGTGAGCAACTATCATGCTTCTCTTCAGTGACCTCTTGATAGGTTTTTATGCAACCTTCAGAGTTATTTAGGACAGTAGAGGCACATCTGTATCCACCTGCATGGCACTCAGCTGAAACTTCCTCCAGTCTGTAGAATAAATGCCAGAACAAAATCCTGCCAATCTGCCCACAGCTATTCCAGATGATTCACCAACAAAGCAATCATATTGGTATTAAATATTGCATATTAGATTTCAAATCAAAATAGATATAATAGCAATGAAATATATTCATTTCCCTGTATCACTCCACAAACTAATATGAGAACAGCCCCTTTGGTTATAGGGTTTCTGATGTTGTTCCCATTCAATTCCAGCAGATGAAGCCACTGTCCTCCAGGATGTAAGAACACGTGTTGGCTATTTACCACCCACTTACAAAACTCTGCATTTCTGGCTGTCCAGACTTAAAAAATAAAAGCATCCAGCCTCTCGGTCTGGGCAGGGAACACATGCAAAGAGGGATGTATTTCATTAGAGGAATTCTCTGTGATTTGAGAGTATGCAGGCAATAGAAAAATGTAAACTGCACACATCTGCAGCGGTAAGTGCTTGGCCAATTGAAGCCTGCAGTTTGTCTGCAACTGCAATGTAGATCTACACTTTATTAATCAAATGTAGCTCTGCAGTTTATCTGAGGTTCAATCGGTTCCTAAATCAGAGCCTGCATCCTTCTGCTGCCTGCACGTCCCGCTCACATTAGGTCTCTACTGGAGCCAGCAGGTACAAAGCACATTGTTAGCCCGGTCAGTCTGGCCCACATTGGGTGACAAAACCCAGGAAAACGATGAGTGCTGTACAGCGTTCTCGTACGCTGCACCTTAGTAACACCCAATTATTTACTCACTGATCTTTGATGTTGTTGACATAATTTTCTATCTGTGCTGGGATTCCTTGTAGAATCGAGTTTTTGAACGTTACTCGATCAACAACTTTTCCATGATGCCCATCAATCACAACCAGCTGGATACTCTCATCAGTGAGGAAAAACCGGGCTCCATCAACCTGTGCAGGGGCAGGAAAAAATACTCGTGGTCTATCATGTAACATAATTGCAAACAAGCACCTTTAAGAAGCACTGATAGTCTTGAGTCACGGGACTGCTCAAGGGGCAGAATTCCAGATCTCTGAGGTCAAGCTGTCCCGCATTTTGACTCATAAAGGGAAATTACAGCCTTTTTTCATTTGTTTGGTTTTGCGAAATACAAAGCAGAAGTGACCTGGCAACTTTGTAAGCAAGTTTTCCATAAAAAATGAAGAGTGTATCTTAGAATTTTGTCCCATAAAGTTCACTGAGAGGACTACTCACCTCAATGTATGCAAAGTCATCTTTTAGGTGGAAGTACTGCTTCTTATAAGTTTCTATTTTCACTTCTAGTAGGTGATCCTTGGTCTTCTGTTTACCAAAAACAAAAAAGAGAAGAGAGGTTTTCTGATGAGCATTCCATTACCTGAATGCTGCATTTTCAGAAAACATTTTAAGCCTTGAAATTCAATCAACAAGAAAGCTACATAATAAGCTCTGACTTGCTAAATTGCGTTGTTAATGAGGCTGGGCACAATAGTAACCTCTCTGTTCATCCTGTCAGCATTTTAAATCGTTTCACCAACTGGTACAGTGTAAGTGATTTTCACTTTGCAGAGCTGACACATAATTCTCTGAGGCTTTGCTGTGCCTTCCTGCTTCAAGGCTGATGTGTGAAACCCCCCACAGAATCAGGTAAATGTCCCCCTCCCTCCCCAGAACCATAATAGATTGCACATAGAAGAGACTGTTGGGCATTATATGGACAAGACGCTCAAGTATGCAGTCCCCTCTCTGACACTTAGTGCCTGAAGGCAGGCAAGGAACCTCGTGTCTTTCCAGAATCACATTCTCTGGACCAACCTGTCTTCCGGCTCACCCATTCTCACCCTGTGCTTTTAAGCACATCACAACAGAGGACCAAAGACCTAGAATTCAGGCCAAGCCTTGGGTGGCTCTGTCCTCCCAGCACCCATGCTTTCTGCACATGCAACAGTCTCTTTTGTATTATTCGTCATGCTTGAAGTGTGGAATTAGCAGAAAATTAGGCACAGGCTATGCTGAACTTGGTACAAAGCCCTTCTATGCCTGTGAGCACAATACATGCCAGAACAACAGATTTACACTGGCAATAATTCTGTGATAAGAAACCAACTACATTACCAGCTGCGCACTGGAGAGCTTCTTTGGCATCGGGACTTCAACTATTGGTGTCTCAATGTACTTGGGGTAGGCCGTGGCTTCACAGTCACTGACACCAGCCGTCTTTGGGATCACAGCTTTGATCCTTATTCGTTCACAGCCCTTAACAGAGCAGAAAGCAAATTTCTCCTTCTCGTTTTGAGCTTTGAGTTTCAGAAACAGCAGCCTGCAGGCAGGAGAGAAAAGAGGACAACATCCTTGGGACTTGTGTGCAAAATATTACTTACTAACTCTCAGTTTTGGTGGGCTCCTTTGTAATGCTTTGCAGTAATTTGTGTAACAAACCCCCAGCGCCAACGCCTGCATTTTATAGTGCTCAGCATACCATGTGCAAATAAAGGGGGACAGGCATCTCAGGCAGAGTTTGGGGAGGTCAGGCAGGTCAAGATGGAGAAATTAGATGTTACCTGAACTCCCTTTGAGCTCTATTTTATAATGATACATTTATGTAGAAACACATGCTTTGTATTTTAAGTCTTTCTTTCCCATTATTTTAATTCTTTAAGAGGCTTTACACTCTTAGTTCCTGTGCATCCCTTTCATGGTGTTTATAAATGGTTGCTGTTCAAAACTAAAAGGGTTGGGTGTGTCTCTAGTTCAGTTTCATGGTCTGCACTTTGCTTTTGTCTATTTTTTCTAATTTGTATTCACTTGGCAAAGCATTTCCCAGAGCAACTGGCAGTGCAGCAGAGGCTATGAATGACTGGCAGCTGTGGGAGTCCCAGGAAAATTAAACGCTGGTCACATTCCCAGAAAGACTTGCTGGTTTTGTTGTGATCCCAGCTAAGGGCATTAGCCAAACTGCTCACGATTCCAGCAGCTTTCTCAAAGCCATGTCCAAATCGGCAAGGCCTGCTTCCTTACCCTGTGTCCTCATCCCAGTAGTAGTAACCTTTGCTAGGGTATCGGTGCTCCAGTTTCTCCATCTGAGAAGTCCTATAGAAGGTTCCAGTTTTGTACGTTTTCTTCAAGAGGCGGTTGTGGATGTCTGAGAGAATGGAAAATGTCGTCCCTTTAGGATAGCAAAACCCTACTTGGATCCAGTCGTTCCTAAAAATATCAAAGACCAACATTATAACAAGTCGACACATGACTATTATTTTCCTGGGCATGCTAGAAGCCAAACTAAATAGTTCACTGCGAAATGTAACTTAATTTTTTCCTGGCCAGTTAAAATTGTAATGGTTTGGGATGAATCAAGGCAATGTAAATGAGACATAACCACCATGGGTTAGTTAAGCAACGTGGGTCAGATCTGCTTCTGACTTCTACACCTGTGACTTCCATGCACCAGGAACGAATTACGTCTAGGCTTCTAAAAGCAAACTGTGTTATCTTCTAGAGCTTCCTGGGGGAGGAAACAGGAATCTGAGATGTCAAATGTAGAGGTGCAGAACTCAGTGGACTTCCTAGAACAACATGTTCATTCTGGAATAGCTCATAAGGCGATGACCTCACCCATTAAAAATGTGCAGTTACATTATTGGGCTGGAATGTTGGAATTTGGTTGGATCACTCACTTGTTGAAGTTGATGAGCCATATGGCCAGCTCTTCAGGGGCTGTCTTGTCCCAGTGGATGGTGTAGCCTTTCCTCAGAGTTATAACTGGCTGATATTGCTGGTAATGAGTGTTTTTGCTCAGAGCCCCTTCCAAGTAGAGTGGGTGATTGTGGTAGTCATTTTTTATGATTTTCATTTTCAGGTTGGCTGGCTTGTATGCTTGGATGTATAACTAGATGAAAAAAAAAATCACCAAGGGTTTAATGACAGACAGTATAATATTAAAGGCACAGCTGCTCAATAGATGTGAACTGGTGTGAGGCCTGTGACTTCAGCAGTGACCTCAGCAGTGACCTGTATGCCATACAATTATGTTCAATTTCTTAGGCTTCCTTTTCAACAAAGTAAACTGTTTTCAGAAAAAAAAAGGCTTAATTTCCTCATCCACTGAGTTCAAGAGTATGTGTCAGTCAAGGCTTCAAACAGACCTGCATTAGGGCTGAAGTATTTCACAGTGTTAGTGGCAACCCTCAGCAGTGGGGCAGTATCTACCTCAGACATCTGACTTCTACTGAACAAGGACCCTTCTGTCTGGATTTCAGAAGCAGGAAAAACAGATCAGTGGTTACAAGTTGGCTTTAGTGGCACTACACAGGAAAAAAACCCAACAAAACCAACAGTTGCAACACCTAAGACAAAAACAGGCACTACTCATCAGAGAAAAGTCTTTGAAACCAACAGCACTCAGAGCTCGTGTGGGAGGAAGAATGGTTTGGTGGTTACACAACAGGATGAAAGATCATGAGAGCTGAAGTCTAATTTCAATTCCTCAGCAAATTTCCCATAACACTGTGGGCAACACTTCCCTCCATAAATCAAGGAAAAATAACTAGCCGACAGCCCATTGATTTATGAATATTAATCTGTTAATGCTTGTGGAGCTCTTAGGGGACTTCAAGGAGAAGTTGGTAGAGCTGTTAACAGTCAGGGCAAAAGTACCTGAAAATACACCGCAGTATCCTCATGTTCAAAACCACCTGTGTGGACACACAGATAAATAAACCCTGAGCACCCTGAAGAAAGTCCTTTTCTAAAAGTCAACATTTACTGTGCCAGGAAATTTAAAATAAAATAAAGTGATGATGATACTGCAAGGTAAGCAGCTTTACCTGTGCAAAGTGTCCACTGCAGATGGAACCTCTCCAGTCAGGCACGTCAATGCAGTCAGGATGCTTGATTAACCAGTTATCTTCTTTTATGAGATATGAGCCTGGATATTCAGACACAGAACCATCTACGTCGTGAAAAACTGATGTTTTGTCACCGTCCATATCCAGATCATTGAACCAGGGTCCAGGTTCTCCAAAGAAGACCCTTGAGGTAATCTAAAGAAAACAGTGAAACACAGTTACATCTCCCAAAAGTAATTCATCACTTATAGAGCAAAGGATAGCTATGGTCACTAGAGGGGCTCAAAGGACCCATTTGCTGACTTTGTTTGGCTTTGGACAAGAAATAACGGTGAGTTTGTGGGTCCACTTGTCCATGAAGAAATTGGTATATGCCATAACATTACTATTCTGTAAAAGACCACAGTTTTTGACTGCTCAGCTTGACATATCATAGGTTTGATGTTCTATGGCTCCAAGGTCCTACGACTGCAGATGAAGCCTGGGGTGGCACGTCCTCTGAGACAGCACATACATGATAATAAAACTACGAGCTTCTGAAACTGAGTATCCAAAATTGGAAGCAATAGAACCACTGGGTTTGTCAGTTGACAGGAACATCAGGGTCATTTGGTACAGGAATATCAGGATTTTCTCTCCTTTGCCTGCACACTGCCTCTTCATTAAGCCCAAAGTCAGTGTAGAGCTGGGTCACACACTTAAAAGGTGTGTTTGATTTGTCAGACAGAGCAGGCAGAGATTTCCCTGCTGACTGTGGGGGAAAGGCTAAAACAACCAGACTTTCAGCCTCAGATCTGGGAAGGTTTGGTTTAAAATTCTGGAGGAAGGTTCAAGACCCAGGACAATCTCATTAAAGGCACTTCACTCAGTGTCTGCTAATGTATTTTTAAGGTTCCAAAGCCACATAAAGTTACACTGATGCTGGGAACAATCAGCGACCCCCCTTGAGAAACGGCTGCTCAGCCAACTTCAGACTTGTGTTTTTGTCCAGCATAAATAAATGCTGTGTCACCAGCCTGCCTGGTGCAATGTGAGTGACCAACCAACACTTCTATGGGAATCGTGCCTTTCCCATCCCATTTGGCACAAGGATCACCAGTCAGCACTTTTCCTGGCGTGTGAGCAAGTCTCCTAATTTTTTGAAAGTTGAGCAACCCAAATAATGTCAGTCCCAACCACTTTATTTATTTATTTGTTTGTAGTGTTTGGCAGTCGGGTTTAACAGCTGCTAGAGGTGAACCTCAGCAAATCAGTTAGCACATATTTGTGCAAGCAAATACAAAAATAACTCAAAAGCACGGACCCCAGAACGGGTTCAGACTAGCACCCAGAAGATCATACTGTAATTCAAAGTTGGCAGACCCTTTCTGGCCAGGTCCTGCTCTCATTTGTGTCTGCAGAAATGGAGCCCACAGTGTACAGGGCTGCAGACTTACCCAGCACCAGCTCAGTTTCACTGGCTGTTTCCCAAAATCAGGATTTTCTGCTTCTAGGTGAGTGAGACCTGCCACAACAGACTTCCTTCTGTTGTTGCTTTAATATTATACTGCTGTTGGAAATAAGGGGACAGATTCTTCTCCCTATTTCAACAGTTTCTGAGACGCACAGAAATGGAAATTATTTCCACTTGAATGTCACTAATTTTTTGAGAGTGATACCTACTTCTGGTTTGCTGCAAACCTCTCAGGGAACCAGATTTTCTTGTTATTTCCTCATCCAACCTCCTCTTTCTCAGCTGGTGCCCTCTCTGTTAAACTTCTGGCAAAGATGATGTGCAACCTCCTGAAAAACTCATGCTTTCTCCCAAAGTCTGCTACACCCTTTCCACCTGCAACCCCGTTTTTAAACCAACTGGAAAAGGTTTTTCTGGGAAGGACAACTCACAGGGACGTCTTCAAAATGAATATCGGTGACGTTGTTGTTGGGGCAGCTCTGCCAGGCGTTATTGAGTCGGAAGGCCAGGGCACTCGTGTGCCGGCCGTCCAGGGCAGCGAATTTGCGGAAGGTGCAGTTCTGGACGTTGATGGGTCCATCGTAGAACTGAATTCCTCGAATGGGAAAATCCCTAAAATGCATTTGGAGGAGACAGAGAGACTGGGTCACGATACGTTAGAATGAGGATGAGAATGCATTCTAGACATGTACAGTCCCGCAGCACTTGTTCCTCAGCTGCTTTCGTTTCTCACAGCCCTTAGGATGGCTCCTGAGTTCCCTCCTTTCCAGGTCTGTGAAGTTCTCTTATCCTTTCAAGTTCAGTTCAAGTTCTTTTGCTTCTGAACAAATCATCTTGATTTGGTCTGTGCTCCTCAAGGGAAGGACCTTACAGCAATGCCAAAGCATTGACCTAAAAATGACTATATTGGCGTTTGCCATCAGAAATGAGTTCTGCAGGACTGAAACCTGAAACTCATCAGAGCTGTGCAGACTCCCTGGGCCAAGTAACAGCGGGGCTAAAAGAAGTCACAGCACATCTTTCAGACGAGTTTAAGAGAGAAAGTGCAACTCAACTGCATTAAAAAATGGTTTTGAAAACAAGGAAAGGTCTTACAATCTATGGGGCTGAAGAGAAGTGAAGGGGCAGAATAATTGACCTGCATTATCAGACTTTTCTGGTTTCATCTGCAAGGTAAAGAAGACACCATTTTTCACACAGATTAAGTGAACAAGATGCTTAAAACCCTTGAGAAGCTAAGATAAAATGTTTCAAATTTCACTTATTAAATAAATTTGATCCCTTCCTTACATGAATGGTTTCTCTTGGACAAGACCTGCCTGCTTCTGTGTGTTTGTCCTGCCCCTCTGAGCTTCTGCACACAACACACACAAGTTGAGATATGCCCTCATATATATATGTAAAGGATATTGGAAGGATGGTTGTAACAGATTGAGTTTTTGTTATTACTGTTATTAATAATAAGGTCCTGTACTGCTACTGACAAGCGCAGTTGAGGTGTATAATACTGCAGAAAAAAATAGCTGAGGTGTTTGTTCACTGTAGGGCTACTGTTAGGGTAACTATGTTTTTAGGAATAACAACAAAGAAGGACTAAGGTCTAGGAAGAGGCCACACACAGATTTCACTGGCCATTTCAAAACCAATTAACAAAGGCATCAAACTCCTGTAGCACAGCAGCAGATGTAATAGCAGCTCTGAGGACATCTATGACCACATTTGGGCCAGCCCAAGCCTAGGGAAAGGCTTCTATGAGATTTCCTGGCAGCTGACCTGAACAGAGGCTGCCACATTGCTCAACCACTGCTGACCACATATACAGAAATGCCCAGCTAGCACACAGTCCTCTTGCTATCTTCTCAACTCTGTTTGCAAAGAGGAGGGGGAAGGAAAAAGGAGTTTGATGCTGTCTTGGCAGTATGCAAGTATGTACCTGCCAGCAGCAGCTGCACAGTGAGGACTTTGGGATCAGGAGGCATGAAACCAAATCCTTTCCATGTAATGGTTATTAAATTGAACAGTGCTGAAGAAACCACACTGGGTGGTAGTCTGCACCACAAGCAGGAACAGAGAGTGCTTTGATGTGCTGAGCGGAACTTACGGGCCAATGGGCAGGGTTCGTCCTCTGTGATCCAGACCTCCAGGTCCCCAGATCTCATTGTCCATCATCTCAGTGCCCAGGTTTCCACTCTCACCAACAAACAGGCTGTTCTTAATTTCTTGCTTCGAGCCATCATCATGCGGGAAGGTCCCACCACTGGGAAGGAAGGGGTGGAGGTGAAGGGGATGCTCACACCCACCCCCACCAGCTGCATCCCAGGCTGCAGCACAACCTGCCCCACACTTACCTGGCCAAGGTCAGGCCAATGCCATTGTCAGCAAACCTACAAAGAGAAGAGAGATGCTTCAGAAGAGGTTTGGGTTTGCTTTGCCTAATCGTGTCAAACTAAAATAACCAAACCAACGAGTTGGAGGGCAGCAGAGTTTATGTGCTGAACAGTGCTCATGGGGAAGCTCAGGCTTTTCCAGGTTTGTTCCCTCTCCAGTTTTGGAAGATGTTTTCTGGCACATCTTGCAGCATGTGCAGATCATGTGAAGCAGCAGACAAGCACCTGATTGCTCGAAGCTGAGGTTAAGCCAGTGCTTACTGGGCATAGTTTACTTGTCTGATAAAGCTTTTTCCCCTGTGTCTAATGATCGTGCTCTTTTCACTGCCAAGTAAAAAGATCATGCTTATCTCTCCAACTAGCTTTTATTATTTAATAGCGCTTTGCCCTGTGCACACCTCTGCTGTGCTGCTCTGTGTTCGTGTATCATGTACTGCTTCCATGACATAAATTTATAAGAGGAAATGATATAAAAGCAGAGATCCTTGGCTTCTCTTTCACCATCAGGAAGATAGAGATCAGATCTTCCTTATTAAAAAAAAAAAAAAAAAAAAAAAAAAGAACATTTCCCCCTCATTTTTCTGAAATTCCAAAGCTTTTAGATGAGATAAATCACAACCATGGCCCCATAACTCCTGCTTGCAGACAGGCTACAGTACGAGTCTCGATGGATGGTGCCTTGACATCAGTGTCACTCGGCATACACCCAGCCGGCGCAGCCCGCCCGGCTCTGTCTGTAGGTGGCGGTCCTTGACACCGGATCGCTTCCCCGGCGCTGCCTCCAGCCCAGCAACGCGCTCCCTCCTCTGTGTACGGCATGCCACATCATTAACGCTAGCGTTGCTAGCGTGATGCATAAGTCTTTCTGCAGCGAAGGAAGTGGAAATCGCTGTGGCTATAAAGACGATTGCAGTTTGATGGCTGCTTCGTTGAATTCGCATGCACTGAGAGGTCTGCTGCTGGAAACTGAAGTACCCAGGCTTTCAGCAGCCTCCACAAGCTGTGTTTGCTCCAAAAGTGGCAAAAAATGTCAAAATGATGCAAGTGTGATCTGCGAAGATAACTCTCATTAGCTATGGAGTGCACTAGATACTTCTGGTTCATATGTTCCAGAGCAGCACAAGCTGTGATACTCAGTACTGTGTTTCTGACTGTTCAGTCTTGTTCTTGCCAACCAACTGCCCACCAGAGCCGGTTCGTACCCCTGGTTGCTTTAAGAGGTTTGGGTCACTCGAAGGTACAGCGGATAACGGCCCGACAGCTATTCCTATGAGACCTATCACCTCCTTTTCCTTCTCTTTCTTCATCGAGGTTGATATCGAGAGCCTGGCTCAGCAAAGCAAACTGTAGATCATCTGTTTTAAAGTGCAAAATAAATATCTGTTCTGACCAACGCAGGAAACCACCTTCAAAGAGCACAACATGCACTTGCCCAGTCTCTCTCCCTTGCTGGTATGATGATAGCTTTATGTCTGCTTCATCAGTACTCGCTTATTCAGCATAACAGTGAACCACATAAAACTGGTCTGTGACCAGGGTTAGCCAGGCAAGGTGGTGGATTTTGCTGCTTTCTTTTCAAAACACCTAATTTTTAATGTAAAAATGTTAGCTTTTTTTTTACTTATTCACATCTCTGTGTCCATGTGTACTTTTGACCATTTTTGAAAGAGTCAGAATCACATAGAGAAATTATCAGAAGTATCTTCAGTTCAGACAAAGCTGGTTTTGTTTGTGTAAAATAATGCCTGTGTTTACTTAACATTCCTTCTTTATTTCAATCTTGGCCATATGAAAGGTGCAAAGCGATATAAATAGTCTGAACCACAGCTATGCTCACCATAAACACCAGGCTGAACTCTGAGGGTTGAAATAAGGCAAAACTTACTGGCAGTTGTCCAGCCACACATCTCCACCCCGCAGCCAGGCCCCGTGATCCTGATTCTTGTAGGCAATAAAGTGCTCGATTATTGCAGGTTCCCTGGGCTTCAAAGGATCAGCATCCTTGTGTGGGCTGTATCTGTAACCAGGAGAGAAGAAAGGTTGGCAAGGGGAAGGCAGCCTTGCTCGGTGCATGACTCTGCTAAACATCTGGTTTCTACTAAGTCAGGAACAGCTTTGGGACAACAGTCTATCCAAGTAGCATGTCCAGTCAAGCAGCGATGGCCAGACCCTACTGCCAAGGGAAGGACAGTCCAGGCGAGGCAGTTGTAAAGACCCGCTCCAAGTTTCCTTTCACCTTTCCGTTAGTGTATTGCTGATACATTGCTGAAAGCACGGAAAGTTTGTTACTGCTCCCAAGAGTCTGAGGTATTTTTTAATCCCTTGCTGCTATCCTTTAGCATATCCTCATTATTTAGATAAATATCCTTTTGTTTTCCCTTTTGAGCATTCTTATCTCTTCACCTTGGCTACACTGTGGCTATGAGTACCCCAGCCAGATTTTCCTTTCTGTGGAAAGGAATTAAAACATCTTGGAGACAGGCGGAGAGTATGTCCTTCACTATTCCCACTATACATTACCCAGGACACACGTACAAGATTTATTAACACTGAAGTTCTCAAACATGATGAAATAGTGGCCTGATGTAGGAAAACAGCAGACACAAGTGGAAACCGCAGAAACGTGTGCCCTCAGCTGCTGCCACAGGATCCAAGCTGCTGCCCTCAGTTGGCCACAAGATCCAAGCAAGGATCTGGCTGGCAACGTGATGCTGAGCCGGGCTGTTGTTTACCCAGTCCCAAGGCACAGGTCTCCCTTTTGCTACTGAAGGAGCATCTTCCATCATACTACACAGCTTAGGAAACCTGACAGATGAGTAACTCTGTGCCAGCAACGGATGGTCCAGAGATTAAAATTCATGCCTCACCAATGGGTAGCGAGACCAAGCTGTCAAACTGCTAACAGATATTCAATAGCACTTTGCTATGCTTAATAAGCCATCATATCAATCTAAAACTGAGCATCAGGCTGATAGGGTTCCAGTAAATGAGTATTGCTTTGGCAGCTTCATCACTGAGAATTTGCTTTCAGAAAGAGATTTAGTATCATCCCTTGTGAATTCCCCAGGCACTGTTAAATACAGATATTTTGAGATGGATTCCAGTTTCATTCACATCCATGTATGACTGGAGGAACACTACAGGGTACAGAATTTGACTCAGGCATTTAACTCTGTAGCTGAACACAGAATAATCTCCCCAACTCTGTAACTGTCTAGCCTAACTCAGAGTTTGCCCCAGTCAGTCCAGCTATAATAACTTATTCAGTCTTTCAGTCTCAACACTTGAAAAGTGGAAAATGGTATAAATAATCTGAGCTGCAGCCTGTGCTGGTGGGTAATCCCAGAGCATAAACATGAGGGCATTATGAATCACTTGGCTTCCTGGGGTCATTTCTGCCCTTGTATGGCTGGGAAAGAATCACCTTTTGTAGTCACTTGCTGTGCCTGTGGCAGCAGGCGGTTTCCAAGGCACATGTTCAGCTATACAGAAAGGCAGCAGCAGGCTCCCAGGAGAATCTGGACATACTCGCAGAGCAGATTGCTCTTAGTAAGTTATTTCTTTAGCACTTTATCACAGAATTAATAATTTCAATTAATTGAAAATTAAAATAATGTGAATAATATTCACTTTTTGAACATCTTTTAGGATCAGCTGCTAGGCAGGGCTCTGGGGTGATGTGAATCATAGGATAACCGATATCTGAGCTGCTGGCTGGGTTCTCCTGGGGAGGAGGACTGTTCCCACTCCTGAAACTCTTGCCCAGTACATGACTACAGCAACCTGGGTAACACACACCCAAGAGATGGAAAGGAGAAAAGAAAAGAATTGCTATTCTCCCTGCTGAGCAGAGGTTTCCAGCAGGTTTCTCTTCCCTCTGTGGCTTCTGCCAACAAACCCAGTTGTGGCAGAAGGCAGGTTGGGTGCAAACCAGAGCATTTGGGCTGCCAGGAAAGAAAACTACAAAACTTGAGAATATTTAAGTCCTTTTCTCTCCCTGGGGCTGGTGACTATGTTAAGAGCCAGACTCAACCTCTAATGAGATAAAAGGGGGCAAAAGCACTGCCCTTACACTATTAAAATGCCCACAAGGAGCCCTCTGGTTATATCAGCCTCCTAGCTGGGAAAGAGGGGGATTCTCAGAAGCCACCAGGCCACGGCAGATCTGCCAATACAGTACGCTCTGTAGAGAGGTTTCCAGTATTTCAGAGTGACTCCATTATGCCACATGGATGCTGTGCACAGCACCAGGGATAAGGGTTGCTCCCTGTATTGAACTGTAATTATTCTTGCAGCATCAGATTTGGAAGTATACAGCAATTTCTGAGCTCCCTCACAGAAGCACTGCCTTTTCAAGTGGGTCCTAAAAGAATGAAGAAAATCAACAGCATTCCCAGGAAATAATTTAATTTCTTAGTCCTGGAAAACTCTTGAGGCAAGTTCTGCCCAGCGGAGCTGTTGACCAGATGGCACATAATTTTCTTGCTTATCTTAAAAAAAGAAGCCAATGAGCAGATGTGACAGCCATGCCAGATCAGCTCAGCACTGAACAAGAACAAAACCAGAAGGGTGTGGGCACTGGGGGTCCCTTAGGAATGGGAATGGAGAAGATGGAGTTAGAAAGTAGTAGAGTGAAAGCTTTCCCTCAACAAAAGCCCCCTCAAAGAGATTGCAATGACCCTCCTTGAGGGCCATTCCATAGCTTTCAGTCAGCACCAGAGCAAAGTCTTTTCCAAACCAAACTGTGCAGAACACTTTACCTCCCAGAAATCAGTGTCAGGATAGGTCTTTTGTCCTTGGCGGAGGCTGGAGTGGTTTTAACACCATTATCAATGATCATTCCAGCCTAAAAGAGAAGAGAAATGCAATATTGCAGTATATTTATATACTCTACAGCTCTTTTCCATCACCAGGCTCTACCTCCAATTGTTTCAAACCAAAGTGACTTGCACAATCCTAACAACTGTTTCTGTTATCATGTGAAGCAGAAGGCTGCCAGGACTCTCCAGACTCACATACGCCCCTCCAAAATTGCCACAAATTTCCAGAAACTGCAGCTCTCATGTAAACATGTGCATCCCCTCACACGAAGGCCCTGCTGCGGCCTGCAGCATTTGGTAGCAGTAACACACTGCCCCGCAGCGCGGCGCGCTAAGGGTAAGTCAGTAAAGAGAAGGCGATTAGACACAGCGGCCTGCATTTATCCCTCTAGAAGCTGTTCAGTTAATTGCTAACATTGGCAGTTGAGGTCTATAATTAGACAAGCTGCCAATAGATGCTCCTGGAGGCACTATTTTAGGAGTGCAGAAGCAGCCTGAGCAGAGGGAAGAGTCTCTCTGAATGCCCAAGAGCCAAGTGAAGCAAGTGCTGGCTGATTCCAAGAGCTCCTACGCCAGCACACAAGCTGCTTTATCTGCAGACACAAACAAGCTTGCAGTGACTTTTAGTGAAACAGAAAGCACAGGCATTAATAGCTTGCAGACCCAAAGAGCTGGAGCGAGAAGATGGTGTTTTTTTCGAGGGCAGCGTTCCCGTTGCGTGCAGACTCACCCGGTAGTTGGAATGTGCGCGGTTGTTGGAGAATTTCCCCATCGGCATGTGCTCCGAGTAGCCGGGGGAATACATGCCCGCTGAGGGCCCCGTTGGCACGTGGTGCAGAACAAACCAAAAGCCTGTTTCCTGAGAAAGAGAACGGACATCTGAGCCTCTGCTTGAACTTCTGTGCTGGTCTACATGAGCCCAAAGATTTATCAGTAAAGTCACAAGACGTAAGCCAGAACGTTTCAGGACAAATCACAGCTAGCAGCATTGACCCGCATAACTATGTGCAGCAAAGAGCTTCGCACACACACATATATCACGCTACTGCATTTTGCTTTAGGTTAAGCTTTGACATCTATATTGAAGCTATAAGCAAGATATAACACACACAGACACACACACTGATGTCCTCCTATCACTCACTGCATGTGTGGATCTTAAGAATCAGGTAACTTTTATTTGGTTGCCTAAAAACGCATCTAGGAGCCCAAAGCTGGGTACTTAGATTTGGAAGCTTTGGACAGACCACGTCTCTTAAGTCTTGGTTTGCTTGTTTATTTGTCTTCATAGGAAAATAAAGGCCCCTGATGCGGCCAAGAATTCCTGTGGAATTAGCATTAATGCTGATTGAAATTTCAGAGCACCATTACTGTACTGCAATTAACAGAACCATTGCCAAAGACTTCACTGTGACTCCACAGGCACATTTATTTAATTTATCCAGGCTGTGCAAAAGCTGGGAATTTTTGTTAAAGCCATCCAGCTCTAGAAACAGCAAGTGACAAGAAGTGTGGAGCAAAAGGAAAAGCATTATTTTTTTATTGGCGGCACTAACCACATTAATATACGCCTCGATTGAGCCCTTTCAAAAATGCCTGAGTAACAGAAGCAGGTTTTATTCCAGCAGGAGCCTCAGCCTTGCAGGGCTGTAACCGGTCTGAGCTGTTACCAAATAAGAAACTTCTGCACTCACTTCAGATCCCGCAGCGGCACAGTTTATAAGGTTGTTGTGGGGGTTGGCTATCCAGAAGGTGGATACGGCGCTGCAGGTCAGGAAAACAAAGAATAACATGAAAATGACACTTCCAGCACACACCAGTCACTGATCAACCCCACACCCCAGTAGAGGCAGGGTTGATAACTCCCCAGATAAGGGGTCCTGCCTAGGGGGCAAAGGGAATCGGTTTTTTCCTTTCTCATACCACATTTGTCCTCTGTGGTTTGACAGAGAGCATGGCCTTATCTTTTAAAACCCCGAGTATTAAATGAGGAATTTCAACTGCAATTCCAAGCTTGCTGTGAAGTAGTCAGGTGTCAATCACGTTTTATGGTAAGGTGAATACGTTGTTGCACAAGTCACAGAAAAGAACTTTGCCCCTAAAGAAGCCCTCAGGTTCATTAGAGACTCGTTTAATGGAGAAACCCAAAAAATTGCCTCTTAAGGGCTCCTTCCAAGTACACCCCGGTACCTGCCTTTCCCAAGAGCCGCTATGATTCATTAACTCTATTTGCTCCCACCCTCCTACATGTTTATTTTGGGACAAAAGCACTCTATTTGTCTGATGCATGTAAAAACCCTTAATTGAAGGATTCCCATCAAGGAGGAAAGATCAATCCATCACTGCCCACCCTGTGACATACAGCGTTCAATAGCCACAGGCACACGAGCTGTGGGAGGAAAACACCCAGCATGTACAATGAGCAGACAGGCTCCCTAAATCTGCTGGGTGAGATTTGTCTTCCTGCAGGGGATGAACCCTTATGTCTATTTTAATCTAGCCTTGAAGGACTTCTCAGGAGCTTTAGGCCAGCTGGTTTTGCTGGCCTAAGATGAAGTTCTGTTTGTGCGACTTTGTATGAAAACATAGCAATTTTTTTCTACTTTGGGCATGGGTCTGGCCTAGAAAGAAACAATTAGAGATTATTTATAGACCACCTCCTGCTGCATAGGCAAGGGCAAGGACATTGTATTTCCACAGTGACCTGTCTTTCGGCCCAATCTCGTTCCTCAGAGCTGTGTGGATTGGGCAGGCTACTATGTCATTTGGCTCGATATTGTCTTAATTTCTGGCAGTGGCTACCTGCCTGCCTGTTCCAAGCCGACGCAGCCGCAGCCAGGGTCATCCCTCATCCCTGTGCTGGGTGCCTTGGCTGCTGCCGAGGGGTAGCGTTCCTCTACTCATGCACTTGCAGGCTGGATGATCCCAGTGTGAAACAAGTTATTTCTCTTATAAGCCCTGGAATTCTTTCATAAAGGAAGGCATCGCAGATCAAAGTACTGTAGGACCTTTACATTAGATCTCTGCCTGTCCTTCCTAGTGCTTCTTCGTGCAAGAGTCTTCTAAATGACACCAAATATGTCCCTATGACTATTAAATGGATTATCAGTGGAAAATGAGCACAATGGCTGATTAACTCTTATTTTATGAATGGAGGCATTAAGTGTAATTTATAAACAAAGACAGATGTGAAAAAGAGCATTGCATGAATTCATCTCTTTCCCTTGCCAGAGTAAAAAGCTAAAAATATGTTTCTTTGGACAAACCCCAGTTTGTTCTGAGGACAGTATGGGTGATACTGATATGGTACCAGGAGATTATTTCCACATAAAAGAAATCCCCTGAAGATTTTTAACCATTAGGCATTGGTCAGCTTCTAACTGTCTCATTTTCAGGATGGAAGTCTGACTCCAGAGACTCCCAGTGACTTTTTGTGGGTCATAAATTTAACTTTGTTTTCTTTTTAATGTAGATTCTCCCCACGCTCAACTTCAGCAGAATAAAACCTTGAAGAAAAATCCGGACTACTACAGAGGCGTTCCTGCCACCCAGCAGCTTCAACACAGCAACAACACTCCCTGGTCTCAAGACAAATCCTCACTGTGAAAGTCCCCCCATTCTGTTCCACAGGGGTATTGTCCTCAAGATGAACTACTATTGATTTTAAACTCTTAAATGCAAGCCTGAAGTCTAGCTTTTAATGGAGAATTCTCTGAAAACAATATGGTTCCATAGATCTGTTCCAGACCATTTTCTACGCTCCCTGAAATACAGCTGGGGTTCTGCTTGCAAACCTTCTAAGCACACAGGTTTTACTTTAAGAGTTTAGTACCGTCTCAAGAAGATTTGGGGTATAGGGGAAGGAAAAGAAAGGTAATTAGCTGTCTGATAAGCATCAAAAATAGTGGGTTCCCTGAAGAGCCAGTAATTAGCAATGAAATCATATTCCCAGGTTGTGCACCTTCATTTTTGGTTAGAAAACCAGCTGGAAAATCCTGGAAAGAAGGGCCAGAATGGCCTTCATGAGCTCAGTGGGTCCATACCCTGCCTTACACCAGGGTCAGCTACAACTACAGTATTTGTGACTGTCATTTCTCTAACCCATGCTTAAAAATTATTGCTAATGAACAATCTATTAATTCCTCTAAGAAAAAACCTTATGCTTATCTGTGACCAGACTGGTTGTGTTTCTTCTGTACTTCACCTAAATTTTTTTAGCAAGGCAACACAACTGCAAAAAGAACTTATTAAAATCCCTTCTTATTGCAAATGCTTCTATAATCCTCATCTAAACCTCAGTTGGCAGATCTACAGGGACACTTGGAGGAAAGGATCTTGAAAAAAGGAGATGAAAGGCATTCAGCATTTGTCAAGTTTAATACGGTGTTTGTGGGCAAATAGAAGTTTTGAGAAGTTCTCATGGAAACATTTTCATGAGCTCATGTGTAGATAGACTATTAGAGATCCTTTATTGTCACATTCCAGAATGAAGTGCCTTTGTAATACCATTTTTGTTACACTCCACGGTTTGGGCAGTAAATGAATGTGTAACACCAATGCCATATCATGCTTTGGTTCTTCACAAATAATGACTTCTGAATTAATGGTAGTATTTTCAAAACCAGCTACCATTTGACATGAGGACAAATCTCAGAACCCAGCCTATTCTGAACTCAGCAACTTTGTGCTGAGCCATGAGAATCAAAACTGTACAAGGCACAAGGCATCACCACGTGCTTCAAAAGAGAGATTTTCAAGTCAGAGGTAGCAACTATCTCAACTGACCTTTTGCTAAAAATGAAAGCTATACCCTAGGTATGTGGGTGTCTGAATAGCACAAGTGCAAAGATCCCAAGGAGATTGCTCTCCCAGCCTTTGTGGCATGCTGCCCAAACTTCTGCCAGTGACTACACAATCATATACATGTCATGCTATCTTCTGTTGCTAAGATCTGCAAAGGAAGAAGAAAAGGAAAGGTCACACTTACCTACAGTCCTGCCTGGGTTTAGGGATGTACCCTGGGTAAGCACCCTCTGTGATCTGCTTGCACATCCTGCTGTCTCGGTCGGAGGGGAGCAGAGTGCTAGGTTTAACAAGCAGTCCAAGGCAGTGATCAAACGTGTTGCGCTCTTCTGGTCCATCCTCCGTAAAGAAGCAATGACCCAGTGCATCATAACCCACAACATCCTTCACCTGCATGTACAAAACAAAGGTCAGTGTTCGGGTTTCATGCTTCAGTCACTGCATAATAAGAAATCTTTACAGCCTTTGCACACAGGAGCTTCAGTACCCTCTTGAACTCAGGGTGTATAAGCAAAACCAAAAGCAGGATCACTCTCTGCTCTTAAGAACTTATAGCCTAAGCAATAACTCCAACACTTGAACTTAATTAGAATTTGTCATCACCTAGGAAATGGTCATTCCATTCTTTTGTTTGCCTGTGAAATTGGAGCCTGTCTTAGCATGAGGCTGGAAAAAACACAGGGTGGAGGATGAACGGAGGATGTTAGATGTTCAACTCACATCTGGGCTCATTCATCTTCTCAAGGAGTTACATGAACAGCTACATAAAATGCATCTGAAAAATGCAGCTGAGCTGAAAAAATATTTTTTCAGGCTATCAGAGAGGTGGCAAGTTGTTTTCCAGACAGGCTGGCTTGTTTTAGGTTTGACCTGATCCTTTTTTCCAAGTTGTTGACAGAAGTTTTACTTGACCCTGAGACAAATCAGCTGGTGTTAATCAGTGCTATTCTGGTTTTGGTTTGGATGTTGTTAACATCGGACACCGTTGTGTTGGACAGAACAATACCCATCACCCTGCTGAAAGATCTGAGAAAACAATTTCAGGAGCAGATATATGAATGGAAGCCTGAGGCTAGGACTGGCTGGGAAACAACAGCCTTCAGACACACCATGTCCAGCAAGTCAGTTGTTTGTGGACATGTCTGGGATCTGGAAAATTAATTTCAGGTCTCAATTGGCCAGGTGAAGTGCTGGCTCTCCTGGGCTCTCTCCTTGCTCTTCCCATCATCCATCACCCATCAACCACCTTGGGCTTAAGGAACCTTCCTGACAAAGGCTAGCCTGACACCAATGTGTTCCTACAAAGGCATCTGATGAAACAGCAGCTGCCAGGGGGCAAAAGACAATATTAAAGCTGATAGAAGAGCTATTCTTTATGGTGTCATTGAGAGACCTGGGTGCTCAAGTGCCTGAATTACCTTTGCAAACAGGGCTGAGGCTCCTCTGTCATCTTCATGCCTCATTCTTACCACAAGGAGCACCAATTTCAAATAAAATCCCAGGACTGGTGTTGAAATGATTGCAAATATGTTTTCACATAAGAAAGAACACTTTGCTTGCCAAGTCTATTACAAGCTTACATCTGCACACACATCTATTATGTATCATCCATGCTCCAGTGTAAATATCCAAATCTCTGAACACGAGTAATCACAGTAAATTAAACACAGCTAAAATGACCTGCAAAGTGGTGCATTCCTTTGAGGTACCTCACTGAAATTTACTGCTAACTTCCCTGATCTAATTAGATTATAGTTTTTGCAAGGTTTAGCCTTCTGTTTTTATTCTGAACTGTCCCCTCTTAGAGAATCTGCTGTCCCAGCCTTGTAAAGGTAAAAGGGTTTACAGGATAGAAGAACATTTCTGGCGTGCAAACTATCTTCAGAAGTTTTCCAACACGTGTAGGGGAGTGTTAAGCTCAGAGATGTCAGAATTGCACAGAAACTGCCACCAAAACCTATCAGATTTGGGGTTGGACTCAATAATCTCTCAAGGTCCCTTCCAACCCCTAGAATTCTGTGATTCTGTGAAAGCTTCCCTGGAGAAATATTAGCCACTTTGTATGGCCATTTATCTTTCCAGCCAGCACAGCACTGCACCAGGACTGGGACATGAAAGCATGGCAGGCTGTAGCTGGGGTTTAGCCCACCTCCATGCTTGAGGAGTAACACCACAGGGAAATGCATCTCCCAGCATGGCAAGAGAGGAGTGAAGCAGAGAGAGCCGCACACTGGCAGAGGGGCTTAAAGCCAGCAATGCCCATTGTTCTCCTGACTCATCCCTGAAAGCCCACAGAACAACACAGCTATTAGCCAGGGACCTGGTCCCTAATGCATTCATCAGCCTCTGATTAATTATTTTCCCCATATCTCATCTCTAGTTCAGCTCAGACTTTGTTTTCTGTGTGTGCACAAGCTCACTACTGAAATGCTTGGATAGCAAACAAGATGCTTGCTCCAAAATCACTTTTCCAATGGATTTACATTTTTATTTACTTAAAACCTTCCTAATAGTCCATAATCTTACTTTAACCATGAGTAATTTATGGCCAGATAATGCCTTTCATGGTAAAATAACTGCTGTGTAGTAGAGCTGGATTAGTAAAAGCAGATACCACTGAAGCAGTTAGATAGCACAACCTCTTACTCTATGAAGTACAGCTCTGCCCTGGATTCTGCCAGGCTGTTTATTGACATCCATTTAAATTTCCTCCCCAGTGGCTGTTTCTATTTTATCTTGCACACTGGGATCCAGTGGAGAGAGTGGGAATCAGAGCAAAGTTTCATCCCTGGGATTGCAGTGGCGTAACTAGGTGGTTTTGTGGCCAATATATTTAAGAAAACATTGGTAATTATTGCATTTTCAAACAATAATTATCGGGAGAAAAGAATTTCTACATATTTGTTTCCAGAGGGACCCTCTGTGCCTTAGTGAATATGAAGTTGCAGACAAGTGTGGAATAGCCCATCAAGGGAAGCGAGCTAAGGCTGAGGCAGTGACTCTAAGAACATTCTACAGACTCACAGAAAAAACATTTGCATCATCAGGAATAACTGGACACCCTTTCCTCCTAGTGATTTCAGTATGAGCATCTCTGAAGCAACAAAAGTGATAGCAAAGCAAGCGGGAAAGCCTGTATGTATGTAACCAGCCTGCTTTAATGACAGCTAAAAACTACTGGTGTCCCTCTCCCATTTGTAAAAGCATTTGCACAGGTAATTTGAAATCAATGGCTTAATGTTAAAGACATCATAAAGTGCTGTGTTATGCTGGGGTTTAATAGCCCAGTTGGATGTTTTGGTATGACTTGTGATTTGTACACATCATCAAAACAATTTTTTCCTCAGCAAGGCATGCTTTGGACCTGTCTGACCTCAGAGGGAACAAATGTTACCTGGGGAAAGACAGAGCTCATCGCTGTTTGCACAAATGGTGTTGATGCATGTAGAAACAGGTAGTGTTGCCCAAGTGAGAATATAATAGGCAACTAGGAAATAAAATTACTATTGTAATCATCCGAGACCCATGTGAATGTATCTGGGGCAGAAGGAAGTGGAAAGGAAGGAAAATAGAGAGACAAAATAGATGAAGAGATTGCGTTGGGTTAACCTGATGAATCAAGCTGCTGACTGCAGATATCTATCAGAGAGCAATGCATTAACATTTAAGTGATGCAACTTTTGAAGCACATCTTCTATGACACAACTGAACAAACTTGGTTAGATTGCTTGATTTCACTGGGGTTTTTGGCTGTCAGCAATAATTATACAGTTAAAATAAAAAACAGGTATAGTGTTATGAATAGAGTTTAATATTCACACATTTTGCTAAACTATAATCATCAAGAATTAAATTATTGACTAAGGTTTCAGGTTATATGTCCCCATTTCTAAGATTTCTCTTGGGTGCCTTGTCATGGAGGCAAAGCACGGTCATCTAGGGAATTGTGGCTGTTGAGTAACAACAGCAAGAGAGTCAAGCTGCTTTCACCAGCTACATCAGCCTGTCTAAAATTTCATCATGCAATCTTGGCTGGAAAACCCTGAGCATGTGGATCCCCCATGGCACAGTTGTCACTTGGAGAAAGCACAAGAGACAGCACTGTTTCCAAACAACCTATATGAACTCATCTGTTGGACTGATAAGAAAAATGCCAGGCTTTGGTTTGGCAAGTATTAATCAATAGGCACTGAAGATCCCACATCAGATCCAGAAGCAGGGCTTTAGCTGTTCTGCAGCTCCTCAACAGCTGTGCAACCTCTGCAGCTAGAGAATGCATTTACGGTGCCATTGGTAAGAGCCCATGGTGGTGTGACAAATTAATCCTGCAATCCTGCTCTTCCACTCTGCATATTAATCATATACTAAGCCCCTGGACTGGCAACTTTGAATTGGGAAGATGCCATATGACCCTGAATGCCTTATATCCTTTTTCTTCAGAAGCTGTCTTCACTTGGTAGGTCTTCTAGGATCATGTTATAAACTTAGACGGGTAGAGGTCAAAACCAAAACCTCAGATTCATAAATAGCAGATAAAAGCTGCTCTGCTGCTGGAGCTGCAATTTCAATGCCTCTCTTAAACTTCTGTGCATTTTAATTATGCTTGTGACTTTCCCTTCCCATGTTGCCACATTTAGAGGTTGCAATCTGCAATTCCTGCCACAAGGAAGGCTGTAAGATGAAGCCCTTCAAGTGCCAGAGTCAGTAAAGCAGCATTCATCAGCAAGAAAAGGGCAAAAAACATGTTTTAGCAAGGTGTAGAAAGCAAATGCTATTGCCAAAACAAGTTCAAGGAAAACAGAGTCTTAGAGGCTGCTACTATGAGTTTAAAATGTGGTATGGATACGCACTCCTAATGCACAGTGACCATCCAGGTTACAACTGCCAATTACATGTCTTTTCTTAAAACTCTGTTATATATGGTAGCGGGGCCCTTGACTGAAGAAATGCTCCTCTCTGGGGCTCTGATACACTCTCTCCCTTTGGAATACAGTGTTAGTTCAGTGAATGGATGAGAGTCCAGGATGTTCAGTAGTGTTGCTTTCCTTCTGCATCCTTACCCCAAAGGAGGCAGCACTCCTACCTCTGGGAAGACTCAACATATTCTTATCAATGGCCAATGCTTTCCAATCAGGTTACAGCACTCCAGAGATGGAGTGCTGTAATCTGATTGGAAAGCATTGGCCATTGTATAGATTTATCCTAAAGGTTTTATTGTTTTGGAGAGCAACTCTGACAAATCAGAGCTCTCTGAGTGCTTAATGTTGTGAATGGCATTGCAAACACAAACCTTTATTACAGGAAAGATGAAGCACGCTTAAACCTTCTGATTATCCTCTTTAAATAGCAAGCCTTCTTTCTATAGATAGATCTCCAACTACTCATTAGAGATGGGATGGTCTGCAGACATGGCTGCACACAGACAAAAGCTCTGCCCTCTGAGTCACACACAGCCTGCAGTGCCACATTGGCCTCCTCCTTTTTAATGCAGGCTGAATTACACCTGGAACCTATATCTCCAGTGGGGTCAGACTCTAACTCTAACAATAAAACCCACTCTCCTGCAATTATTAAGCTGTATTAATGATGTAAGGAAATGTTTTGACCGCTGTCTTGATGTTTAAGGATAGACATTGAGGCTTCTTACCAGTAAACCATTGGATCCATGGACTGTGACACAGCGGGAGAAGGTATGGTGGATGGAGGTATCTTTCACGTACGTTGGAGGATCGTAGCCTCCTTTCTCATCCACATCTCCAGCCATGTGGAAATGAATTGGGTAATGTCCCATTGTCTGCTGGCCCATATATTTCAGTTCTAGACCTTCAATATGGGTAGCCTTAAAATCAAGACCAATCTGGAGAACAACAGAAAATCAGTCAAGAAACATAAAAGACTGTTGAGGGTAAGAAGGAGAGAGAACGCAGGGATAGGAAGTCTTGCACTCTATCTGCTAGAAAGATTTACTGTGTGTATTGGTTGCAGGGTGAGGGAAAGAGGGTCTGGTGGCTAACAGAACCATAGTTGCTCTTTGATCCAACCACTGCTGCCATGGCTACATTTGACTTACTTTTAGATGGAAAACTATTTTCTTTGAATGTTTTTTGTGAGTTTCAGTCAGCTGGGCTCAAATTGAACTCCCTGGGCTGAGCACCACCAGAATCTGTGGAAAACTGGGATTGTGGTGTAGAGACTGTGTCTTGGGTGGGTTGACCACCACCCTGGCTGGTTGAGCAATATCTGCAGGAGCATGAGGTGTACTTTAAAGCCAAAGGACAGCGAGCAGCAGCAGGGTGGATCTGCTGTACTGCAAGGAGAGGCTGTTTGCTCAGTGGCTGACATGAGGCATTTTTCCTTTCCTGAGTCCTGGCTTCTTAGGTATGTGAAGGTGTGGCTGTACGAGGAAAGTGCAAGGAGAGGACTCCACTCCTACCTTGATGTGTCCTCCAAAGGTGTCAAAATCAAAGAAGGAGCATAACTTGCTGCTGTACTCATAGCACTGCCCCTCCATCTCGCCCATCACCACAACGTTGCGGCTCAGCAGCCCCACTTCTGCCCGCATATCAACACCATCAACGACTTCACCAATGTGGAGGTATGTTGCTTTCCCTAAAGGAACAAGATCCAGTTTCAAGGTTACTCTGCCAATGCTGCTGGTTTCCTCTTGTGCTTCCTGTGGTAGGGTTGGTGTGATAATGAAATGAGTAATCGAGTCAGCAAAAACTGTTGGCCAGCTCCTCAAAGGAGAGAAGGCTGGAGCACAGGTGTCACCCAAGGTCTTGCTGAGCTATGTGCACCAGAGGAAGTGGGATTTTTGGTCTTAAGTTGCTTCATTTAGCCAGGGACTTAAACCAACGGTCTGTTAGACCAAACACATTTCCTACCTTGAAAAGTGACCATGATCATTTGATATTTTTTTACTTAGGGTTACAATCAGCCGTGTATAAATATCCAATGCAAAGAAAATTGATGATGCAGCTACTGAAAAGCCTAAATCCCCCAGGTTAGCACAGCACTTCCTACAGTGAGACACCAGGAACTGCTCAGATCTCACGGCACTACTCACAGGCAAGCATTAGTCTGATCCTCCAAAGGCCACTGCTGTTAATAAAAGCAAGGAGAGGATTGGGCAGACATCCTTATGGAAATCATGGCTTGGGACAATTGCAACCCCTCATCCAGTTTGTGGGCTGCAAAACCTCCTGCTCCCTGCCCTCCCAGACCTCGCAATTTTAGATCTGCCCGCATGTCTCCAGCTTGCTCCCAATACTTCCCTCTGCAGTTGGAGTTGATGGGATCTTCCACCTACCCCATGACACATCTCCCTGCGCCAAGCCAAGTTACTCATAACATCCTACACACACACACACAAACACCTGGCTCTGTGGAGCACCGAGAGCTTTCCCTGGCCTGAACAGAAAGGGATGAAGTTCAGGCAGTGCGGATGTCTAGAAAGCAAAATAATCTCTTTGCTGTAATTCCATTCAAACGTATTCGTGCTCCCTCCTTCCTTCCGCGGCTTTCTGCAGAGAATGCAGTTGGGAAAAGGTTCATCTTACTGACTATGTTCTGTATCATTCCAGTAAAAATAAGTAATAAACTCTTTAAGTAAACACTGAACTTTAAGGAATGCTACACTTGCATGTATTTAATTTCAATGGAATCGTTCAAATCCATAATTAGAAACAAATGGGAAGCCTGAAGCCTGGCTATCGCCGCAAAGCACTTTATGCTCCAGCAGAGGTGCCAAGTCAAGGGGAGGATTTTAACATTGAAACAGTCTTGTTTTTAACAAAAACACGATGCTTTGCCTTTATAACAAGACAAGCAAACACCATTCACTCCCTCTCTACCCTGCGGCTGGTAATACTAGGATTTGGGAAGGGTGAGTGCTCCACCTTGCCCTGAGACTACTGTGTTGCAGGATGGGGTCCCCATCACTGCACGTGCCCTCTGTCTCAGCACCTTCACCTTCAGGGTGGCTGCAGTGGGAAGGTGAGGCTCCTCAGAGCTCCATGCTCAGGCAAAGAAATGAGGGGCTGCAAGGGGCCACAGATTTGTGCCTCACCCATGTTTGAAGCTGCCCTCCTGGAAGGACCCCAGGTTGTTGCCCTGAAGCCAGCAATCCTCATCAGGTGTGTGCCCCAAACCAGCCCCAGCCCCTCCAAAAAGCCACTCTGCTTCCCTTATTCACATATGTTAAAACAGCAGCTTCAGCAAGTGTCCTCCGCGTGAGGATACTTCACACTGGACCCTGGAGTGACTCTGCTAAGCAACACAGCCTCTTATTATAAAATTGTTTTTAAGCTGTTATTTTTCAGTTTCCCCTGGAGCTGACCTCTCCTTGATTTACTGAAATGCAGGAAGCAGCTCAGATAATCATAAGAACATCCTATTTCAAACCACATCTCCAGCATTTGTAGCAGTGAAATTAGATAGGCAGTTTTGTTATTCATGTGCTGAGCTCTAGAATAATAAATGTCATGCTTGCATGTGTTTAATTTAATTTAACACCAGCCCAGACATGCAAAATAGTGTAAGCACTGACAAGAATGTTAAATACGGACTAACCACTTTCTAAATATAACTTCTTGGGTGCATGTTTTTCAGTTTGTGCTTTTGCTGACTTGACTTGTTTAGAGATAAAAGGAGAGATGGGAAGCAATTCCTTTCCAATGTAAAATTGAATTCTAAAGAATAGCTTCTTTAACAGAGTTTTGAAAGACAAACCTCTCCTCCAGGCAGCCAGAAATTCATGCTCCCCATGGCAATGAGAGCCTGTGGTCCTGAAATGGCATGCAGGAGACAGACCCTGGCATGGGAGCCCTCAGGTGCTGGAAATACCTGCTGGAAACAAGCACTGGCCACTTCCCACGGGACCAAGACCACCGCAATGTGCATTTACAGACATGTGGCACTTCCAGGGAGCTGCCAGAGCATGTTTAGTAATGGGCATGAAAGAAAAAAACAACAAAAGAGGCTGCTCTGTGGTGAGTTCAGGGAGCTCTCATGGGGACAGAGCATATCACTCTGCAGAGCTGAAAATTTGAAGTTAGGCTGCTACTTGCAGCTGGCACATGGAGCCTTCCCAGAGAGCATCCATGGTATCCAAGACCCTGAGCACTGACTGTGGGCAAAGCCAGAGATTTGGAAACTGGCACCAAAGTGTTTTGATCCAAAAAAGGCAACACTGAGCTTTGAACGTGGGAGGAATGTGTCTGCTACTTCAGCATCAAAGCCAATTGCCCAACCGCTAACAAACCCAGGGCTCACTGATTCACCATCTCCTCTTTCAGGCTCAGTCTTGCTGCATCCCGTGCAGACAGATGTTGCCTCACCAACAAGCCAGGCTTGTGCCATGTTATAATCTAAACCAAGCAAAGCCTTTCAGTGACATGGATTACGTCTCCCCACAACAGGCCTGTGTAATGGACTAGGGAAAACGCCCTGGTTTGCCACTCTATTTGTCATACCAGTGCCTCCAGTTAGCAAAATGTAAATTCACGGGGAACAACTTCTTTAATGTGTGGGCTTGCTGGGTAGAAGCCTTGATTCAGCAAAATACTAGCACATTTCCATGCTTATTACTCAGTGCAGTGACTATTAAAGTTGCCAGTTGCTGGTAAGGACACGGTAATTATTAAAAGAAAGTATGCATTAAGATAAACACTGATGATCCACCAATCAAGGGCATGCTTATGTCAACATAGCAAACCCTACAAAGCTTCAGGAAAAACCTGCCATACTTGAACCTTGCCATAAAGCCTGGGTCTTAGGCCTTATCAAGCCTAGGAAGGGTTGAATTTTAAAACTGCTTCAGCTGCTACAGATGTGGAAGGGTGCTCAGCTCTGGTGAATTACACAGATGTCTCTGAAAACCCTCCCATGTACACTCATGCATTCCTAAATGACTTGGCTCCAAATGACACAAACTGCTAAGTCTCCTTTTCATCAGAAGTGAAACAGGCACTTGAAGGTCTGGACTGGGTGAAGATAAAGTGCAGCTAAGATGTTAATGGATTTTTGGGTTTTCTCTAAAGGATCTTTTGTTCTCCTTTGGGCCGTCTTCTCTCTCATAGGCTTTTAATGTATCCTAGAGTTTTTAAAGGACATGCTAAATGCCAACTTGTTGGTTCAACCCATATAATCCAGTGACAGTGAATCCTTGGGGGCACCTTTAAAATCAGTGCAAACCCACTGTAGATGCAAGCTCAGACCTCTGTCATATTTAGCATTTTTGCCAAACATTTGTCATCACTGGTGGTAATGCCCCTATTGCTTATATTTAATAACCAACAAATGTTCACACAGGCATCCTGTCAAATCCTCATTATTCTGAATTATCCTGATGGGGTTTGCTATTGCATCCCTAAGCCACAAGCCTGTAATGCAAGGCAGTATGGTTTGGGGTTAGCTGACCAGCGTCCTGAGTCATGCAGTACAACCTGATGTCTTAACAAATAAACGTTCCTCGAATCCATAACTTTTATGTGGAAAACTAAATTTCCAGTAAAAAGATATACAGCAGAAAGGATAAAACTTTATAAGGAGTTCAGAGCTAACTAAGCCTTCTTGGGAACATTTTCCTGTTGGGTAATTCATCCTATTATAGCCTTTCATCCCTTTCTCCTTCAAGATCCTGCATGGTGTCCCACAAAGGTCAGAAATGCATGTCCCATTGTAGGAGTGTGAAGAGCCTCGAGCTCATGTGGATAATTTTATGCTTAAATGCTGTGTTGGATGAAAGCCCCTGTAGCTGCCTGGTTTCAAGGCTGAAATGAGATGGGTCTTACTGCTGCGGATAGGTGTGATGGGAGGTTTGATGTTGACTGAGGGCAGTGCATTTGCTCATGGTGGCTTTAAGTGAGCTCTGAGAGGTCTCTGTTAGTGTTTTATCTTAATGACAGAGTCACACTCTTTCCTAAGCCCACTCCTGTCCCACCCTGTGCCCTCTTTCTGCAGCAACTACTTAGCAATATGCTGATATACTTCTGTAAATGCCAGGTTTTCCCCTTCTGACCTGCCAGTTTTTCCTCTCCTTATCCTGACATAGAAGTTATTGCAGCTATGGGAAGATTAGGCAGGTCCAGTGGACAAACAGATCAAATCCTTAGTTAAACCAGGTTCAAACTCAACCCTTCCAAACCACTGTGTAAACTTGAGTATCTTTCTTTCAACTCTGTAAGGTAGAAGAAAGAGCTCTGAAAGATGGTCAGAAAGAGCCATTTCATATTTCCTGCCCAAGCCTCAAGCACTAGTGTTGATATTAAAAAAAAAAGCTTCTGGCAAGTTCCATACAAAATAATGCCAACTTCTGAACAGGACACCCTAAATCTCTAAAAGTATCAGAATTTCAATAGGGGAGTAACTTCTCCCATCTGTACAGCATGAGGTGAATGCTGACACAGGCTCCAAAGTTGTTAGGCAACTATGTATTTACATCTTTTTATTCCAAGTTCTCTACATGAATAAGATCACAGTAAACTCCATATCTCTATAGTATTCACAACCCAATAAGCAGGATTTCAGATATGTGTGCTTGTGATATTAGATTCACCATTATGTGGGATAACTGTAGTAATTATACGAGGCACAAACAGTGTTTTCATGCTTTATCATGAGCATATAGGAGCACAAAAGAGCATTTCATCATTTTTGTTCCACAGTGAAACTTATCAGCATTGGTAGTAACTTCATACAGAGTAACCAAGATGCAGATAAGACTTGTTTCCCAGGGAAACTAGACAAAATACTTGATCTTTCCTACTATCCAGTTCTATCATAACAACACAACCCTTCCTTCCTTTCTTGCTTCCTTCCTCTTCCCTCCCCCTGCCCTGTACCATCATCCCTCCCCAAACCTTGTGAAGTTGGAAGATCAAAGAGTTTTAATCTGTTCCCACAGAGAAAATAATCTAGGCTCAAAAACGATGAGTGAAAAAAAGTCACACAAAGGAGACAAGTGGAGAAAAAAAAGTTCCATTTAAGTGAGCAACTGTTTGACTGGGAGCAGAACCTGCAGAGCTGAGTCCTCATGAAAACCACGCTTAATCATGGGACCCGCAATTTTGACATTAGTGTAATTAGTCCAACAACAAAGTGCACAAGATCAGTACCTGTGTGCCCTCCTGTGCTTTCTCCAGTGAGATTTACAGAAGCCCACATTTAGACGTGTGAATCCTACTAAAACTTGATGGGAATTTAGTATTAATGCTCTTAAGCTGTGCAAAACCAGCCTCTAATCAACCCATTTCTAGCAAGCAAAGCAAGTATGGACTTTCAGCAGGAAGTTTCATGTATAAATAGGACATGAACTAACTAATGAGTTTGAAATATTTGGCATAATGTGCTAAACCATGCCTATTAACATATTATTAAACGATGAGAGCATCAATGATAATTAAACCTCGGTATGTCAAGTGGCTGCCACACCAGATTGTCTGTCCACAAAGCAGAGGTTTTCTGCCTTTTCTAAACAAAGACTCAGAAGTAGTTCAGGCCTGACATTTAGTTTTCATTTTTTTTTAAAAAGAGATGGAAAAGAAAGAAAATAGATTGAAAGGGATATAAACCATCACAGGTAGGAATGGTTTTAGCATTTGTCTTTTAAAAGGCAGACTTTTAGAGTGCTCAGATGCTAAAGTAAATGCCTGGGGAAAATTAGGCCCTTCCACTTATTACAAATGACATCCCTCTGAGATCCTGTACATAAATGTATCTGTGTGGAAGTCCCTTCTGAGAAGGGGCAAAGCAATCCTGCATATCTCACACAGCAAAAGGCAGGCAGACATTTATGATGAATGTCCTCTACATGCAATAAAGAGTGCAATGCCACTGCACAGGTTGTGCCCACAGTGGGCCTGCCCACCTGTGACACAGCTAGACGCCAGCCCACTGCTGCCTGTTTTTACTGCTTGCTCTCTGTCAGCCCTTCTCCCTTCACACACTGTTTGATGAGCCACTGGGACAAATAAAGCCACATTTAACAGAAGTCTCTCAGGTAACTGTTTGGATCCCAACAAGTTCCATCAAAGTCAGCGCCTGATGATGGGGCAGCGAATTCATGCACAAATGCCCATGCACAGATAGGTTTCAGTGTGAGCTAAAATCTCAGCCTGGTGGTGTCCACCTCCTCCAGCCATGAGCACATCTCAAAACCCACTGCCATGGTAGGGCAGAGGGAGTACAGGCAGAGCTGTGCAAGCTGCAGGCAGCTGCAGGCATCATGGAGAGGAGAAGGCGTGGAGAGCACCCACACCCAGGCTCATTAGTGCTCCTTATTCTGGCTAATTGCCTGTCCTGGCACAGGGCAATGGATGAAGTTGCACTATGGCCAGGCACAGAGCAACTCAAGGACCTCCTGCTCTTAAAGAGAGGACAGATGTCAGCCTTTCACAGGCTTTATTTCATCGAGACTGAACTCAGAATCAGGCAGATCATTTTATTTTGTGGTGTGAATATGCTTTCGTTACAAGAAAGTTGGATGTGATTTTTATTACTGGACCAGATTTTGCCTTGATTTATATAATCAGTGAAATCCCATTGACGTCAGTGGAGTTGCCTGGATATAAGGCAGACTTTGGCCCTGGTGTTCATGTCATTTGTGGTAATAAAAGGAATGTCCTAATTCTGCTAAAGAGTAATCAGAGACCAAGAGCACAATTACTTTAACAAGAGTTTCCACTGCTTCTTCACTTGAAATTCACATGAACTTTTTTGTTGTTTTTAACCCCTTGTTAATCCTTCAACTACCTTAAGTTGACGTTGTTGTAGAAGATAAATGTAATTACATGAATTTCACAGATCCATTAGATTATGGGAAGCCTAAGAGAAATATTCCTATGTCATCTTTATTTTTACTGATGATCCTCCAAGATCATCTTCATGATGTGACTTGTATCATACCAGCCTGGTATAGTTTTCCAATAGCTCAAAAGCTGTTCAAGAAAAATATTCAGCTTGGACATGTGTTGTCTCTCAAAGTACTAGTCATTTTAAGTCATAAGACTATGATACATTCAAAGTGTGAATAACATTTTTCTTGGCATGATGAACATCCCTCTCTAAGGCCATCCAACAAAGAGTGGCTAGAGCTCTGTGGGGACACAGTTGCCAAAGGATGTATACTTGTACCTTCCAGAGGACGTTGCATCAGAGATAATAGTGAAGTAGCTCATTTCACAGCACTAAGCCAACTCCCTGGTGGATTGGATGTTCAAAGAGCTGTCATGTTTTCTCAGAAAAATCTTACTGTAAGTGCAGACAAAACCTCTGCCTGGAGCAATCACCACTGTCTAACCAAAAGATAATGCAACATGTGTCATTTGCCACCAGGCAGAGGCTGCCTTTGAGATACAGCCTCAGCTGCTACATACTTTTATACTCTAGAATAACTTTTCATTTTGTTAAGCATAGCAATTAAAAGTTCTTGACCTATTCACAGAACAGTCAGTTCATGTGGTATTTCCACACTCAGTTTAGCAGTGTGCCAAAATCTAGTTCTAGAAGGAAAAGACCACTTGCCAGACTTGAGCACAGATGCAAATCTCCTGCCTTTGATTTTCCTTTTCTGCTCCATTGGTAAAAGTCAGTGCTTCATCACAGTTATGCTACAAAATCAGACCTAGTATCTGAAGGTCACGTCAGAATCATTAGCATGCAACATCTTTTCATCAAAAGCTACTTGTTCTGGATTTGACCTAGTCACCTTCAAGAGAAAAACGCTGTGGCTCCGCAAAGGTTCCTGCTGCCCCTGCTCAGACTAACTCAGGCTCCAGCACTGTGGCTCGGGACAACTCGCCAGCCACGTGACTCCTGAAATGTTTGGTATTAACATCATCTCTAAGCAATGCTGTCTAGAGACACAGAAGAAGAGAAAACAATAGCTTCAGTAGCACAAAACAGGATTGCTAAAATGTAAGATTGCAGTTCTTGTTAAATATAACTTTCTTAGGAAGATAGCCAGCGGCACATTACTTCATAGCCATACAGGCTCTCATGGTCTGCTCCTGCCCTCGCTTACTGTTCACTCAGCTGTGCTCATCTCCTGCTTTCTAGGAAGTGACGCACTTTCAAAGACAGTTATGTAAAACTGAAGATTTCAAATACAGGACTCGTATTTGTTTCTCTTAAAGAAATGCGTCCATTCAATGGTGTGCTTGGGCGGGGAGAAAATGGAGTCACTTATGAAAAGGGAAGACAGAAAGGAACCATAATCAAGATAGATGGCTTTCACACATGAACAACATGTTACCCCAAAACATCTAAAAACTAGCCATCAAATTCATCTGTTTTTCACATCTTCACAATTCTTAGTAGAGTTACCTGAGCACAAATGTCAGAATTGAGAACTGCAACACCAGCGCGACAGGACAGAGCACCTTACCTGCTACTCTGACCTGTGTGGGTGTGCAGGCTCTGCATGGCAGCACTTGGAACTCCTCGGCCTGGTACATGGAGTAGTCAGTACTTGCGACCACCAGCCTGTCTCCGGGCTTCCACGAGCTCACATCATCCACCAGATTCAGGACCGTGCTGTTCACATTGGTGTCGATGGTTACCGTAAGCTTTGGTTTCACTTAGAAGCCAAAATGGAAGGGTGGAGAATTTAGTTAATCTTATCAGAAAATGCTTGCACTTTTATTTTTTTTTTCCTGGAATGTCACCAAAACCAATGATTTCCTCATGCAACAAAAAATAATTAACTCTTCCAAACATGCTTTTTACTGCCTTTGGCTTGGAAAGCACGCAAGCAAACAAGAAAGTGTTTTCCTTTAGTTGAGGCAGGTGGATTTTCCACTAACCCCAGGACTAAGTTTAAACGCAGCTTTTAGTGGCTCATTTTCACCACACCCACTTAGCAGCAGGACTTGTGGGTGCTGGGCACTGTTATTTACAGCAGCCAAGTGGTCTTTAGCGTAATGACTGTTTTTTCCAGCAAAACAACTCTCTTCCACCCTTCTTTTCCCGCCAGCTGCACACCAAAGGATCCTAATGACCTGTCTAATGACCAGGTTAGAGACAGCAGTCTTGGAATTAATAACTGCAAAACAAAGTATTACTTTCAAAACCTGTTGTCTTCACACACTCTGATTGACCAATCCTACCTCATCCCAAAACGCTTTCGCAAAAGACAAGATATTTACAGGAAGGGACTTGCCAAGTATTTCCCATACCCTTGCTGGGGTTTGGAGACATCACCCTGCTGTCCCTGTTGGTGCTTAGGAATTTTTTTCTGAGATAAATCTCCAGTCATTTTATCTGTGTTCATGTCAATAGCCCAGACGAAGTTTTAGCTTGGGAAATGACCCAAGTTCCTCTTACACCAAACAAGAGCCAGTCATTGGAAGGCAGTATTTCAGCTTTTTCCCTGGTCAGGCTTTCAAACATGGGGCACATACCAGATCTGCCACACAGAAACCGTACTCTGTAGTTCTGGCATCCCTCGCCTGTCTGGTCCTTGCCGTGGCACAGAAACCTGTAATCGTGGCCACTCTTGTAGAAAACCTCAGTTGTTAAATTAGCTCCATCAAGCGTCATTGCCTGAAATGAGAACAGAAATATAAACCAGGTGATGCCTTGAGGTGGAGAGATTTCACCAAAACATCCATGCCATCAGAAGAGGCTTTTGCTTTGTGTTGGGTGTGGCACAACAGTTGTAGAGTGAAGCAGGGTGGCTGTTACGTGTGCTATCCAGCCAGCACCCCAGCTGGTGCTCAGACACAGCTAGTTTATCCACAAGCTGCATAGACAGTTGCCAGGTGCATGTGTTTCTCCTGTATCTATATTAAGACCATGTGCTTTTTTAGCCAGAGTATTCTGAGCTTCACCAACATCTGCCTCGGTGCCCTAGATTTTCTCTTGCCATTAGTTTGGGGGCAGATGAAGACACTAAGCACAGATGCTTGCACCCAAATGAACTCATGGTTTCAAGCCTCTTCTCCACACCTATTTCATTGATTGTGGCTAGCCTAAGTCTGAACCTTGCAGAAGAAAAAGGTATGAGGTCTTATTTCCTCTTTGCATGGATCAGTCTCTCTAAGAAAAAAAACAAAGTTATAGACCTGCCTTGAGAAAAGAGTCTGTATCATGCCATGAAGCAGTGCAATACATAGCCTCTTCTGTGCTGGGGCAATGTCACCCCTCAGGGTCACGTTAAATTTCACAGTCCAGCTCTACAGCCTGCAATTCTCTTCACCCTTTCACAAAAGCATTGATGCATTGCGTTGGGCAATCCAAATATCACGTGCACTTTAGCAAGGCAGCAGGAGATAAGGTGTCTTCCAACAGACAGTCTGATCCTGATGCTCTCGCTGGTGCAGACGTTCCTCACTAATGCCTACACCCTGCTGCCATGTATAGGATTAGCGCTGTCGGCTGGAGGAATGTGCCTCTGGCTGTGCCGTGCGCCTGTTATTATCATCTGATCTTCGATTTTCTTGTACATAGCATAGCTGGAGCAGGCCAGCTATAAATCAGCGTAACCTTATGGAAGTAATGAGCAACACCAGATTACAGTACCTGAGGATTTGCCCTCAGTCTATCTGCAGGATAAACTGAAAAATATTGTCTCACTTTTAATACACATGGAAAAAAATAGTAACTGTCATTTAATGGAAGAGGAAAAAACGTTTGTTTCTTGGACAGATGAATCTCTCTCTTGTTTGCCTTTTAATACCCATGCTAGAAGGGGCTTTATCTCAGCAAACATCTGACCCCCTGTTTTGAACTAAGTTGTCACTTCTAATATATGTATATGGAAGCAGAAATGAATGTGGATTTGCTAAAACCTGGCAGAAAATTATAGGGCAGTTTTTTCCTTGCTGTTCAAGAGGAGTTTCTTTGTAACATCCAGCCCTGGAAACTCTCACTCATACTGTCAGCATTCCCAGGAACTTCAATAGCCGCATTCTTGTGACAGCTCCACAGGTTCAGAGTAGGCAGGGACCTTAGGTTTAACCTCCCACAGATGTAAGTATTTTATTGTCTTGTGCTAGGCAATGCTTCTTCATACGTCTACCTGCTTTTACCAGGTAGATTTTACTTTTGCTTTTACCAAGTATACAATAAACATGCAAAAAAAACCCCAAACCCTTTGTCTTTTGCTTTTTTTTTTTGGCCTAACAGAAGCTTTTGCTGTCTCAAAAAAAGGTATATGATTTCTCCTTGGCATGTGCATAATCACAATGTTTAGCCCCCAAAAGATTTCAAATTTCTTTCCCCAGAGCAAAACCGACTGACTCCAAGAAATGGCTGCAAGCTCACCAATATTTTTGACAACCTACTACAGCTGGTAGCTTTACAATCTCATTACATTTTGCAATTAATTTTTTAGGGAGCATCCATTCCAGGACCATTTAAAAACTTTGAAATTTTCATGTGTTTTTTTCCTTTTAATCTTCCAGCAGGGAACCACATATTTCATGACAGCATCTGTGCTGCCCATGACCCATCTGTACTCCTTTTCATGCCAGAAGCCAGAATTCTATAAACTCTTGTCTCAGAATGATGCAAGCTACAAAACTGGACACCAGATCTTGCTGATTATGTATTAGAGCAGTAAAACAATCCATGTGTTTTTTTCAGGAGCAAAAATTACTGACAAGCACAATTATTTGAAGAAGACTTGCCCCTTTAAGGCAAGCGGTAAGCCAGCCTACCTGGATGTCAATGGGTTGCCTACAGATTTTATCAGGATAAGCAGTTTTGAAGTCAGAAAGCTTCTCCATGTCCTTAGATCTTGCTTTTTCAGGCTTCTCAAACCACTCTGTCCATTCTACATCTGGAGGCAAGTGCAAACAAGAAAAGTCATTTGAAAGTCAAGCTTAATGAATGCAGCAAAAATGCATGAAGCATAATATGATCTCAGATATCATTCACAAGTTTCTTCACTGATGATCTGATTCCTGCCTCCTCCTGCCAGTCTGTCAGCCGCTTTTAATGATGCTGTGGAGTGTAACCAGCCAAGGGAGAGCACAGTTATTAAAAGCTACATAACTGAAGTGTGCAGTATGAGCATTATTAATAGGTATAGATTTTGGATCTGTGTCCTCCTTAGCTGCCTCTGCTGATCAAGTTACAACCGGTTACTGTATGTTGTCCGAAGCATGGACATGATGACTATGCAGTCAAAAGAAGTAAGAGGTTGTGTGTGATCTCTTAGATCATAAGAGATGTAATTTCATAGCCAGTGCAGTAAAGGAAAAAGGATCCCAGGTATTCAGACAGTCCTGGAGACAATTGAGGGAAGAATCTCTGTGTATTCTTTGCTTGCATGTTCCATACTTGAGTTAGCGGTGACCTAAATAGCAGCCAGCAAGTCCACTCTTCCCAAATGGAAAAGTATTGCAAAAATACAGATGATTCACCCTGTTTGTCACCCATCTAGCATGGAGTAAAATGATGCACAGATCTCTTACCTTGAACCCACTCACTAGTTGAAGAGACGTTAAAATATTCTCCGTTCACAGCTTTGAATAGTTTGAACACTTTGGCTATGGCTGACCCCTTGTGACCTGCAAAAAACCCAAATTTGGTAAAATCACTGAGTGCAATCAATAAAAGTCAGAGCTGAAAAGTAATGGGCCATGTGTGTGTTTGAGTATTTTGGCTACATTATCCAGAATTAGCCCTGCACAGTTTCCAGAAAAGTTTACTGATCTTGGAATGAGGTTTGAGACACTTTTACAACTGCTTGGACAATCAGGAGGAAAAATCTTTAAAAACCAAGAGAAGATAAAAGGCCCCAATGATTTGTAATACATTGCTATTTTTATTGATGTTGTAGCAAGCCATGTTGTTTGCTGCTCTTGAAAATGTCACAAAAAGACACAGACTCTTTCAGCTTGCAAGAAAATGGTTTCACAAGAGCATTTGAGGTGACGAGGGTATACTGATTAGATTTTCAGCTGGTGTGAACTGGGTTTGTTCCCCAGCTTTGTGCCTAAGAGAGGCAGTGTCTGAGCTCAGCAGAGCGACGCGGTTTTACACTGGTGCAGGATCTCACCTTTTATCTCTGGGTTTGCATTACCTAGGTTATACCTGGCTTGGTTGCTACTGCTGCATTTATGGGAAGAAGCAAAATCTGCAGAGAGCGTTCCTTTAAATATGTCTAACCATGAATTGTTCACAGCTTCGATGTAATGCAGTGTCAAGTGAAAACACCATTGACTAAATTAATCTCAGCCATAACTCCAATAACTTCCAGAAGTAATGTCAAGCCAGCATTTTTGTGCGTGAAATACCTTGATATTCAACATGGTCTTCAACAGAAGAAGAGGGATTTCCTTTGACAGTAATAAAGCTCCATGGGTGCCTGGAAAATGAAAATAAGTGATCAAATTATGTCATGTATAATACGCTTGGTTTTTATAGTCCAATGTTCTTGTTTTTCTCAGAGGCATCATGTTCAAATCAGTCAGAGCAGTGTGACAGGCAGATTGGTTAGAATTAAAAATGTCTTAACACTATGTTTCTTCAGTAAATATATCAAAAGAGCAGAAAGTTTGCAGACAAATCCCTTCTCAATGCACTACCATAGCAAACGCGTTTCTCTCTTAAATGAGTGTTTAAAGAGGCTTGTGTGTGGCAGACCCACAGGACACCAGTAACTCCTTGGGGACCCTGAAACTCTTTTGTGTGTCTGTGTGTGTGCACACAAATATAGGGAAAACGGGAAAACGCCACTTCTGCTGAAATAAATTTAACTGAAATAAATTTTATAACACAATTGGTTTTGGAATGATCTCTGAGAATTTCTAATAGACAGACTGATAGGCAAAGGGCAGTACAAAAGTACCTCAGATAGTCTCTGGATATCTAGTTTCCTTATTTTGAACATTGAACAGGGATAAAGGTTTATGAGGCTGGATTCTCTATTCAAATCTGACCCTCTATCAGAAATAAGTTCATTAAGGCCTGAAGGTTGTTGGCTGAGTAGGTTCAATAGCTATTAGCAACACTGGAAAATGACCACATGGATGAGTAAGCAACGGAGACAGGACTAAACTGCCTCCCAACCTTGGAGGTGAACCCAATTAGCAGGGGTCAGGAGGGAGTGTTATCTTTGCAATGGAAGTTCAGGCATATCTGCTTTAATGGCTAACAGAATAACAAATAAGCTTTTAGAGTGGCAGGGAGACTGTCATCCCTACCCTGAATTTTGCAAACAGTCGAACAGATTAAATCACATCTCTATAGGTATAAATGCCCAGTGATTTAAATGGCATCAAGATTCACCCTTGAGTCTCACAGGTCACCTTACATTTACCATCTGCTGGTAAAAACAACGTTATAAACCAACTGCTCTTAAGACTTCAGACAAAAACATGTGCAGACATTGACAGCCACTAAATCGCATACAAACCACCACTGGCCTGAGCTGGGCTATTTGGGGTGGGCAGGAGAAGGCTCCAGGGAGCACTGGTGCACCCCACACCATGCAAAGGCCCCATCCACGCACTGGACGTGGCTCCTCGAGGGGAGGCAGTCCCAGTGGTGTATCCTTGTCCCGAGCAGAGGACGGGCTCAGCAGAAGCTGCCAGCACAACCGCCTCGGGAGCCTGCCAGCGAGCCAGATGCTCCTGCTGGAAAAATTGCCTGTGCGCCAACTGCCAAAGGCACTGCCGGGCTGTGATCTCCATCCAGGGAGAGAGGGGGATGGGGGCAGGAAGAACACTTTATCACTCAGTAGGCAAGTTACATTTTGTTTTAAATTATTTTTTCTTTGTCATTAAATTTGAGACAAACAACAACGAAAAGATGATGGCCCCAAAATAGTCTGAAAAATAGTATCAAGAATAAGAAGCTAGCTAGTTCTGCAACTCAAGGTTTGGCCCGTTTTGTTATATTAAAATATTTGTTTCTCCCAGATGTTTTGTCACTAAAAATAGTTTTAAAGTCATTCAACCCAAACACATAAGGACACATGCAATCTGTTTGAGCTATATGAAATGAAGGGACCAGTAAGTCCACGGCCAAACCAGTGATATTTGGGTGGGATTCCAAAGAGAACAACTGCATCGTGAAGTGCTGAAAGGCCTTCTTTTCATTTAGTTAGTAGAAGGAAGATAAAAAAAGCTCATGCTCAAAAGAGTAAACTCACTTTTCAATAGGACTACAATAGAGGAGGAATGTAAGATTTTCCTTTCATTCCTAATGTTCCAGACTCAGCAAATAGGCAACTGATAGAGATGCCAGAAGCACAGAAAACATTCTTTTGGATAAATCAGCATTGCTCATTGGCTCTTCTATGGCAAGGGGGAGTTGCACAACTTTACAAGCTGGCTGAATATGGAGCAACTGCAGATAGACAGGAATTTGTCTGTATAACCCCTGCCACCACCCCAGTCAGAAAAAAACCCAGTGTGGAGGCTGGCAACTGTGGTTGAATAGCCTGACTCAACTGGCATCTCACAAAATGTGAAAGGGAAATTTTCTATGCCAGATTGATGCCTGGGGCTTACCCTGCTATTGTCTCAGGGATGCCGTGCTCAGCCCCAGCCATTGGCAGGGACCTGAGAAGGTCTGAAAAACAGCAGGACCAGACAGCGAACCCTGGCTGCTGGGCAGTGACTGGTGAGACCATATGCATGGACATCTTGGAAAGAAATATCTATGCACTCTCCTTTGCCATAAAGGTTATAGTATGTATGTGTGCGTGTGTAATGTTCTCATTCTGAATATTTTTTTAAGTTCTTCAAAAAAAAATTCCAAAAAGCACCTGTCAGGTATATCCATCCTTATTCCTAGTTACAGATGTGTCTGAAATGTTAACCAATATGTCTTAATCTTGTTACACTAAAACGAGGTGGAAGTTCAATTTGCACAAGGAGAAAAGCTCGGATACATTTGACAAAGCTGCCTGTCTTCCACTTTTCTATCTAACTGGTCCCAGCTGCAATCTGGACAAAGATTTTGTCCAGAGTTGAGAGTTGATGAAATTAAATGCTGAGAACACTCCTAAAAATATGATCTTTTAAGTAATGCCCTAAGATGCAGATATTTTACCACATATAAATATAATTTACCAACTACAACTACCACATCGTGGTACCCATGAGGTCCCTATTATTTATATAAAGAAATACTGTAGTATTTCAGATAACAGCATGGCAAGGATCAGCTTTTGGACTGCAAACAATAGCAACGTTGAAAGTCACACTTCCATGGATGAATTTCTATGGTATTTCCATTATAAGCATGTATGGCAAAGAAGTGAGAAACTAGCTTTAAAACACCACAGCAGCTTAAAAACATCAAGTGCAATTTAGTTTTATAAACTTATGCAAAAGCCATCAATTTCTTCCAGTTGCACAATTGGGAAAAGGAAAGTAAAATGTTCAAAAAATCTTTTTCTGTTTCCCTAATTTCAGCCTTTGAAAAGAAACCCAGCAGGGTACTAGGCTTTAGTATGGGGTTTGGGTATTTGAGAGCAAGCATTGCACTGATGGAGACAGCCTGCATTTGGAGGCTATTTCTGCAGCCTTAGTCAATTCTTTGAAGCACATTATCTGGTACACAGGAACTCCTGTAATATTTGACACCACCTCTTCATCAAGCACCCCAAATCTTAGTCCTTCTGCACAAGTCCAGCTGACACTTGTCTGTTCCCACAGACTGCTGGATTGAATCAATTCTCCCTGAAAGGCAGATTTATTTATATTTTTTTTTCCATATTTTGCAGTGACCCTCTTGGTGCCTCTTAAAAAAACCCCAAGCCTACATAAATTCAGATAAACACGAAAAATATAATGGCTATGGTTGAGTAAATAGCAAATATTCTGAGCAGTGTGCGTGCCAACACAGACACTGTATTGGCCACAGAAGTGTTTACAGCCCACAGCATAAGTTCATGCTCGCTAAGTTTCTGAGCTGCACAAGTTCCCAAGCATGCACTGGGCAAAGTGAACAATCTGCTGTATGTACATCTGTCTGTATTTAGCCAGGGCTACATGGCTATTATTCCACACTCCTTAATGCTCAGCTCATCCAATCCACTGGCTGTATGTATATGTTCTTAAATCTCTGGGGGATGGCTCGACAATAAATTGGAGTAAGAACTTGTGGGAACAATATATTGGAAAAACATAATTTTTCATGTGAATCATACACTATTCCTCAATCTGCTAATAAAAATACCCAATATAGACACTGAGTGCATCTTAAACTACCTAATTAACTGCTAAAACTTCACAGAGAAGTTTCCCTTTTTTTTTTTTTTTCATGTGAAAGAACTTTGTGCCTTTGAGAGAGTGGAATTATTTGGACATTTCAGGAGCATAATAAAGCCTCTGTGCTGGGAGAACTGGCGGGACTGGCACATACCTAAACCCAAGGTGGAGGAAATGCTTGCTGCCCAGTTTGGTCATTGCTTTCCTGGCCGAGTCGTCCAAGTTTCTAGATCCTTCATCGTTCACTGCAACTGACAGGATCATGTCATTTGCGACTCTGCCCAAGTACTGGGCAAGACGTATACTTTCCTCTTTTGCTCTGTAGGTATCAAACCTAAAATGACAAAAACAACCCGAAACATCTGCTTCAGAGATCATCGCAGCTTTATGCTCTGAAAAGCAAGTGCTACAAAGAAATAACTCTTCCACATTGTTTGCAGTAATGATATTATCCCACTGCAAAAACACTTGTCCAACAGGGTGCGTTAGGGGGGTCTGTTAAGCCGAATTGAGTAAACTCTACCTGATAGAACAGCAAGGTAGTAACACTACTCACTCTTTGGTTTCAGACTTTTCTGATCTAGAAAGAATTGTACATATATGCAATAACACTCAACTGAACATGATGCTAAAATGAGTGTTTCTGAGCTTGCCGAGATGCTGCCCCCAACCTCTTCCCAAAGATGCTCAGATCTAGACAGCTGAAAAGTCACTCACCGATCTGAATGGACAACTGCCCCTGTTTTCGGGTCAATAACATGGACAATGACACCCCGATGGCCCCAGCTCCTTTCAAAGTAATATCCACCTTCTTCCATGCCACCAGGATGAAGAGTTTTGTTCAAGAAAGTCCAGGACAGCTTTTTCTTCCCATGGATCTCAAGAGTGCCACCCTTACTTACTCCAAGATACTTCTGCCCAAAGTAGGGATTCAGCTGGCTGCCATCGTCCGCTCTGCCACAGAAATGGAGGAAAGGAAAGAGTTTTGGGTTTGTCAGTCAAGGAGCCTTTCCCCCTGTTCTGCTGTGGCCCAAGGAGAGAAGTGTCATGATTTGCAATACATTTTTTTCAACTGCTGTAAGAATTAGCTACTGCTCACATTGTACAGAAAACAAATTATTTCAAGTAATACTAGCAAGCACAAAAGACCAGCAGCAATCTGGAACTCTGATTGTACCTGTTATATTCATTATGTCCAGACCAGAGGATGCCTGAAGCCCTGACTGAATGACACAATTCTGTTTTAGAATTCTAGAGGACATTAGAACCCTAACCAGGACTTAGAAAGTCTAGTGGTTATTAAATAGGAGTTTTACATCCTTGAAACTGTAAAAGATGCTGTAGCAATAAATTTTTCACAGGGCATTTAAACTGTTTAAGGAGCTACTGAACTTTCCAAGGAGCACTGATGACAAGTTAGTGAGAAAATTGTAAAGAACATTTTTGTTCCCTTTTGTGGAAGAGAGAGCCTAGAAAGTTCCAAGATAATATTTCATTACGCATACATACCGCCCATATAAGATGATAACCACATTGCTTTGGTAAGGGCACATCTCACTGCCGATATGTAACTCTCCATCATTTTCAATGAGTATATGTCTAGTACGCAAAATGATAGGCTGCACGTCGTCTTTAATAACCAGTTTTCCTAAGCAGAAAAGGGGTATGACATTTGCTTTAACATGCAGCAGCTCATCAGAAGTTATGATTATGTTGTGCTAAACCCAGTGCTGGACTCTCAGCTCCATTTTTGAAAGATTCTGCCCATCCTCCCCAAAACAACTCTCAATACAAATCCTAAAGACAATATATGGGTTTTATTCCATACCGTTCCTCAAGAACGCAATTAAGATTCGCATGGGAAGAGGACTCATTCAAAGCTGAGAGAAATTCAGAGTTAAGATGAATGAAAGCTATTCATGCAAGCAGCCACCAGCAACACTGTGACTCTGTCCTCAGAGACAAAGAGGCACATATGAATCTGCCCTGACCTGAGACCTTGAGAACACAACCATTGCAGTATGACATTATCAGGCCAACGATTCAGTAAAAAAAATGTTTTTGAAACAAATCACAGAAGTAGAACTCATGAGTACACTGAGATACTTTTGTGAATTCTCCAGAAAGAACAGCCAATAGGTTAACTGTAATGGCTATAGAACCGATAGCATCTCATCTACCACCCACCCTTGTCCCACATTCAAGCTGGGTTTGTCCAGCAGTCACTCAGTTCTCAGGAAGAAGCAGGAAGCTCTCCCAGAATCAGGTGGAGGGATTTAAATAGCCACAGTGGAAAGCACACTTCACCCAGCCTTGCCACCAGCATGTTTTACCTCCATCAGTGATGTGGATAGAGTGAACGGTTGCAGAAGAAGAGAGAAGGAGCTTCCTGCCATTACGGATTTCAATGCGGTTTTCTTCATTGTGACCTGGGTTCCAGGTTTCTAGCTCAGGATCCTTATCAGGACACGTCACCGCTGCTTCTGCTGGGTAGAGATGGAGAATGAAGGCAATTACAGTCTGCTTGGTGCAAGACAGAAAGCTCCATATCTGGGCCCCTTTACAGTACCATTCTTGGAATCCCTTTTGCTGACTCCCTGGAACAGAGCAGTATCTCAGTGCAGCAGAGTACAGCGGGGTCACAACAGAAGAAAACGCACAATAACTGAAGCGGTACAGTTTTCTGCTTTCTGGAAGCAGAAAAACCCGCTTCCTGATGCAAAGGAGGGATGCTGTTTCCAGAAGACTACCAAGAGGTTGTAACCCAGCCCTTCCCGCTGTGGCATTCACCTCCATCATGCCATCCAGGCACAAAGCCTTTCACAAGCCCCGGGATGATGTTGATGAAAGATAAAATAACTACCTTTAAAAATGCCCCAAAATACCTGGAAGGTTTGGAAAGCTTTGTTTAATGCAAAGATCTTAAAATACATTTGCATACTGTGTTTTCACTGGAAATGAAAAGTAGAAGTGCTCCAACTCACATGAGAACTCCGAGCACCAAGGAATTTCCAGTCCACCCAGTAACAGAGAGCAAAAGGAACCTCGCAGCAGACTCAAGGTTTGTGAGCTTTTCCAGGCAGAAGCAATAAGGATTCATTCACTTTGGGTTCACACATCACCAGTCTCCATGCACAGATGTGATTACAGACAGCCATGATGTATTGGTCTAAATGACTCTCATACCAAGCCCATGTCATAAGCATTTGCTTAAGATAAAATATTTCCCTTGAAATAATCTCACTCGATATGTGAGCCTCACATCTTACTCTAATCAACAAAACCGTGAGCACAAGAGTCCCACACGTGATGCATATTTTCTGAGGGTAGAAAATTTTTGGTCCTAGGAAACTGAGGTCAGTGAAAGTTGGAACAATGACCCCTTTGCCATCTGAAAGGGTTAGGGCTTCTCACCAGCTCTCCAATTCTTATCCTTTAAAACAAAATCACTGTAGGAAAACTCTAGGATCCACAAAGCAGTGGTAATACACATGGGATAAAACCCCTGGCTTATCAGGGCTATACCTCTGGCACTTAGTAAAGCTGGGTGGGCTTTGCGCCACAGGCACTTATGCAGTGTGTATCCATGCAAGGAAACATGTCCCAGTGTTAGTCAGCTGTTGCGTGCCACAGCTGTGATACTTGAGGGACATCTGAAATTCCACAGCAACAGAAACAAAATCTGTCCATCTGCATTCAGTTTCCTCTCAGACACCTCCACCAGTTTCACGTCTTAAGAAAACAACAGAATTGGACCAGTCACCACCTTAATGTCTCCAGAGACCTATTAAATACCAGCTAGTCAAGGTAAGCAAGGGAGATATCATGTGGGCAGCATATGCCTTGGCTCTCTGCAAACCTTTTCCATATACATGAAGTGATAAATCAGTGAGGGCAAATACAAAGCGAGGGCTAAGCCAAATACAGATAAACATCCAGGACCTGATTCTGATAGCACTTGTGCCAGCTGGAAAGCAGAAGTGTATCAGTAATGTCAGAGGCACTTCTACCGATTTGCTGTAATGGAGAGAAGTAAGGAGTGTCTGGGTTCCTATGTGAAGACACACTGAATTAATAAGAGTCGCAAAAGATAAATTTTTCAGGCAGGAAATGGGATTTGCATCTTAAATAGATGTTCAAATATAACTGTAATACAGACGGACAACAAATTAAAAAAGAAGAGCTGTTATTCCTACAGGAATAAGGAAAATAGAAAAAATTTGTTCATAATGAGAAGCTAAAAAAAAGTCCTAAGGAACTGATTCAAAAGTAGAGGTATAATTATCAACTGGACTAAGTGGATAGGATAAAAGCTTGTTTATTTTTCCATTTACTTGGCTACGTTAGTGTCCAAAGGAGTTTTCTGCAGTCTCAAAAGATGACTTGAGTCCCCAGAATTCATTATTTAGAAACAAAGTAGACAGCGAAACCTAAGGGGAAATCAAGAGGAATTTACACTGATGATTGGGATGACAATCAGCAAAAGCCAACACAATCCAGAACAGAGGACCCAAATTCCCAGTTTCATTAACCAGTTCAGAGCGCAGGAGCCATGCACAGCATCCGCATCCACTGCACCACAACACTGGAGACCTGAGCAACTTCTGCCAGCTGGTCCAGGTACCTTGCCAGCTTGGATTATTACTCTTGTAATTTTTTTAATAGGGCTGCAACTTCTACACAGCACATGGATTTAACTGAATGTTTTGTTTCTTGACCAAAAGGGCCTGAGGACAGCAATGAAAGGTTGCTCATGCAGCTGCAGCATTTGGGTCAAGGCATATGGCCTCTTTTCTTTATACAAACATAAACCCCTAAGTTAGCTCTATTCGGAATATCTATCTCCAGCTTCCCTTTTCCCCTTTCCCTAGCCACTTAAGAAGAAGGCTGCTTGGAAGAGACAAAAACCAAAGGACAGGGATGTCTGACCCTAGAGTTTTTTCTCTCCACATCTGGGCTTGGGCAATGCAGTGAAATGCTCACCTGCACCTCCCACAGCTGCTGTTAGGACCTGAGGTTTCCTTTGTTATTTCTCTGTAGCAGTTTGTTGGATTGGGGTTTGGTTTAAAGTCTGAAGGATTCCTGAGGATACTTACACCTGCTCAGGAATTTCAGTCTTTGCCACTCCAGCTGTGGCACTGGCACATCAGGAAACTGCTTTTCTCCTGAGTTTCCTCACTCTGTCCTTGACTCTTCTCACACAATAGTGAAGAGCTGCTCAGTCTAAACCAGCACTGCCTTTAGTTAAAAATTTTGTTATGAACCATGCCCCTTTTCCCCCGGGGCAGGAGAACTTACCTGTGCTTGCAGAAGAGATTATAAACAGAAGAAAAATGAAGCCTTCAGCCAGATAACTGGAGATAGGTAGAGCCATTCTTCAGGATTTTTAATTCTCTGGATGGATACCTGTGAAGAAAGAATAGCAAGAAAATGTCACCTTTTTTTCCTCAGCTCATGCAAAAATCTTTCACTGCACAGAAAAAGTTGTACCCAGCTTTATGCCAGCCCATTTTCCCTCCCATTCAGCTCTACAGCTGAGAACATCTTCACACTGCTTTGCAACCAGCCCAAACAGAGCAAGAAATAAAGGGCACCTTTTCACCCTTTGTTTGGTTTCAGATAAACCCACTTGGGAATCCAAACAAACACTTGGAAAGCAACCACCAGATGTAACCAAAACCACCCAAAGAATGGGGCTTAAACACATCCAGTGTCAAGACTCTCAAGGGCTGAATATTCACATGTGCAGAAGCAGCAATGAAACACAGCAGAGAAGGCATTTACAGAGTGACAAGAGTTTCATGAAGTAACCTTTCGATAGCACTTCTCCCACTCTGTACCACCCACACATATTTAGCAATGATGTTTTCTGCACCCCCAAGATAAACTGGACCCACACTCCAAGCCTGGAGCATGCAGCTTCTTAGAGTTCAGATCCAAGGAAACATGTCAACCCAGGATTTTCTCGTAAAGCCAAAAGATGCTTTTGAAACCAGTCTACCTAAAGTTGTTTTCGTTTCTTCAGCAGCCAACCCCCAGCAAAAACAAATAAGCAGTGTCATGAAAGTCAAAGTTAGCATTAATGTGATTCCCTCCAGTGATGGATGCTGCAGCCTTGCCCCAAGCTCATGACAATTAATCGACAACGTGTATTCACACTGAGGCAAGGCCACCCGCTTCTCTGAGCATCAGTGCCCTGCATTCATAAGACGCTGCTTAAAATTCACGTGTGGAGCCATTAGGTATGAAGCCAGTGTCTGAGGGATATCAAAGAAATGAATTTGTAGCTGTCATGTCACATCACAGCAATGAAATGGGATAAACATAAACATCTCACAGTTTGCTTAGATGCAAAAAAAAGCAAATAAAAAAAAAACATACCCAAACCAACCTCCAGGATACCTCAATTTTTTGGGGGCAAAATCCCCATGTTATTGTTCATGTCACTTGTTAATATAAACCAAACAAAAACCAGGAGAAAAAGATACACAAGAAGCCGGGGCTCCGTCTGGAGCAAATTTTACAGTGTATATATGCAGAACACATGCCCATACTTTGCATAAAGGTGAAACAATACCTTCAAACCACATGTAATCCAATGATTGCATTAAAAATAGCATTAGAACCAGATTTGTCAGGAAATATTCCAGCAGGAAAGAGTTTGCTTGTTTTGGTATTGTGCATTTGACAGCCATGAGCTCTGAAACAGCATAGACTCAGGGCCCAGTACAGCCTATCAGGTGCTGAAATGCTGTTACAGAGCAGTAGAAAAGAGGAATGCACTTAGTAATGATATACATCATCAGAAAGCAGTACCGTCACCATGGAATTTGTGCCAGAGCCGGGCTGCACGTGTCTGACATTTTAAGAGCATTAACCATCAATGTTTGACAAGCCGGAGCTCTCCTAAAGGAATGTTTTTAGAGGTACTCCCAAAGTACAGCAGTCACCATTAAAATGTCACGATTTATTAGTGATCATTACACAGCTTAATCTGCAAACCCAGCCATTAGATTCTGCTTTAACGGGAGAGGAAAAACTAAATGAGTGGTAATAAATACAACAGGCTGGTTATTGCAGATAAACAGGGTTTCTCGCGGTGTGGGCACAGCTGTGTGGTAGCGTTGCATGAAGCCAGAATATGGACTGAATTTTTGACAGTGGTGGTATGCGTTTTCCCTCCTGTTGCTTCATAGGTAGCAAAGAAACCTCCATTAAAAACTCAGCGTCTCTTCTCTGTCCAGCTCACAATCTGGTTTCTGACAGTTACCTGCAGCAAACAGGTAGGAAATCAATGTAAAGCATTTCACAGCCTTTTGCTTTCTTTACAGCCCAGAGCTGCACAGTACTTACCATCAGGTTGTGGAAAATGGCATCCCAGGTTGCTTGCAGGGGACTGTTTCCCTGATTACATCCATCTTCATCAGCAGAGATCAAAACAAGCAATCAGACACTGAAAAGTCATGACATTTGGGGGGTTTCCGCTGTGTGCCAGCCTCCAGTGTTTTTGTAGTGTCTGATTTGCCACAGTCCAAAGAATATCCTGCTTATTTTGTGGCTGAGGTAGGGCATTTGATTCAGCTCGCGGCGAGCCCGAGTTCACTGCAATGTTAGTATTAACTGGCACTTGGGTTGGAAAGGCTGGGAGCTGAGAGGGCCAAGAGGATCGCCGCTGCTGCTGCTCACATCGACTCCTCTGATTCAGCTCTGACTAACTCAGCGCCGGAAAAACGCTGCTCAGAGGATAATCTCAGGAATTTTCCATCAAAGGCTGTCAAATTAAGCATCTTTCCCAAATATTAGACACAAACAGTGACACGCTTGATTTTACTGTTACATATGAGAGGAGGAGGAGATAAGTCACTCCTTTCATCAGTGTCTCCTGCTGGAGAGGACTCAGTAGCTGTTATCTCCTGCCAGCTGGTCACGTCTTTGCTCAGTGCCGAGGGCTGCGTGGGGATACAGCCATACACCACGTCTTGCTTGAATGGGCGCCACGTGGCTGAGTTCAGCTCTGATGTAACCGGCTGTGTCAACAAATCTCCCTGCAGCTTTGGGGACTTGAGGGCATAAGGGCCATACAAGTGTCCTCCTGAGTCTACCATCTCCAATGTTTCTCAAATACCACCCGCAACTCCTCTCCTGTGTGAGAAATGCCTTTTCATCTAGCCATTAAAAGCTGCCTGGCAATGGCAAATGGGAGTCACATCCCTGGGTCTGGCAAGGCAGACTTTCTGAAACGATTCCCAGCTGCTGAATCTTTCCAAAGAGTGAACAATAGCAGCAGACAATGCTAAAAGTAGATGCAGGAAAGCATTAGTCCTCAGCTGGCTTCTACCACAGGTGTCAGCAGCGATGCTGTACTAGAAAGCACAGTGTAGACAGGGATCCCTACCCCCCGCCCTCTCTGCGGCTTTAATGCTGGGGGCAACAGAGAGCAGGCAATCCCAACAGCAAAACAGCAAAAAAAAAACCTCTAAGGAAGCTGGATTCTCAGTGGCATTGTAACAGGGTCACACAGGCACCTCATACCCTGTGCAGCAGAGCAGAGCTCTCCTGGGCAGCACAGCCAGCAGTTCAGACACACAGACCACGCTCTAACCTCGACTTGCCACCCTGCACAACTCGGGGCCAACTGTCCAAGCTCAGCACCAAAAGTTTAAAGTAACTTACAGTATTGGGTATCTTAACATGCTCTTTCAAGACCAGCTTGACATGCTTTGGAGGACGTACCTTCAGCACCTGCTGAAGACAAGGCTCCTTTCCAGGAGGTCAAGCAGGGCATAACGTGAGCATTAACTAACCATTAAAAACACAACAAGGATGGGAAAAAAGCAGCAGCAGATCTCCCTTGAAAAAGCAGCAGCAGATCTCCCCTGAAAAAGATGTCAAATGGAGCAAGGAACATGCCCTCGAACTGACAGCTGCTACCACTGAGGTCATAGACCTGTGTGCCAGCAAAGTGGGGATCTGGAGTGATCCCAGGAAGAGCAGAAGCTACCATGGAAAAGGTGCTTTTTGGCCTGGCACAGTGTGACCTGTCCGCAGACAGCGGTTTGCACAGGTACTTGAGTGAGATGCTCCAGGAGACCTGGCTGGTCAGTGCCAGGGTCATGGTGCACCCCTGGGCGGCCAACCCTGGGCCTTCCCCCTGCCACAGCTGATCACAGAATCACAAGGTTGGAAAAGACCTTTGAGATCGTTGAGTCCAACCATACCTATCCTCTACTAAACCATATCTCTAAGTACCTCATATACCCATCTTTTAAATACATCCAGGGTTGGTGACTCAACCCCCTCCCTGGGCAGTCTTTTTCAACACTCGATATCCCTTTCAGTGAAGAATTTTTTCCTAATGTCTAATCTGAACCTGCCCTGGCGCAGCTTGAGTCCATTCCCCCTTGTTCTATCTGAGGTTTTAGTGGTTGGATGGCTAGGTCTGAAGCCTTGCTGCTCATTTCTTCATTCAACACAATGAAGCTAACATCGATGTGGCAGCCAATCCCTGAGAGAGGGAGGAGCTGTTTAATTAGCTCCTCTGCCACCTTCTTGCTGACATTGCATGGCAGTTGACTGCCCTCTCACCCCACCCAAGGAATTTCACATTTTAGCTCCATCGAGGAAGATGGATTTGAGGAGTACATTTGCCTTTCTGACCCAAGGAAATGCCAGCTCTTGCTACAGTGACATTTCTGTGTAGGGGCAGCAGCTTTCGCACACCCAGCCCACAGGCACAGCCAAAGCCTTCAGACCGCCTTACAAATAAACAAACATATTTCTAGGGATCACTAACAAAAATGCTTTCCCAGCCCCAGCACATGGCAGCAACTTAGCTGCCTCTGCCCTTCCTCTTGATCTTGTGCTTGCCACTCAGCCATTAGCTGCTCTAACACAGCTAGAGGGGGATGGCACTTGGGAACAGACTTGACTTCTCAATGAAATCAGTGCTGGAGGCAAAAGCAGCACTCTGACTTTTTTCCCAAAGAACCTCAGTTTCTTATAGATATATCAAATATCCTTCCCCACAAGGATGAAGGTTCTGCTCATGTATTCTGTATATAAATATTGCCGCAAGTTCCTTGATCCCTGATGTTCAGAAAAACAGATTCTGGATGAGGAGCAGGAGTTACAGGAAATTTTTATAATGAATAAATTAAACTAAGGTGTTTGCAAATTCATTGTAATATTGGCAAACTATTTTGAGACAGAAATCAAATGGAAAAAACAGTTACTTTAAAGCTATGCTTTTTTTTGGAATTAACTTCTTTTTTTTTTTTTTTTTAAACCCAGAGGCTTGCAGACCTTGAAAAGGAAAGGAAGCAAGTTTTGGCTCAGCTAAAACAAAATCATTTGCCACTCACATCACTCCACCCATCAGAGGCTGACTGACTCCCAGCTTCACATGCTTTCAAAGTGCTCAACACTTCACTGAATTAAATCCTCACCCACCATATGCGGTTTTCAAAGCATCAAAGAGGTGGGAAGGTGAGCCCCATTTTTGGAGGTTCAGGGTGCCTGCTGACCCAGTGCACAGCCAAGCTAACACGTCCAGGGAACGAGCGCCAGAGCTGCTGTGTTCCCAGTGCAGAAATGTATATCCTGAATGCATTACATGCATGGACCGTGCCCAGGTCAGCTGTGGGTCCACATGAACACACAGAGTCCATGTGGACTCCAGCATGCAAGTGGAGATCATCCTCCTCTGGAAATCCCCGGGGAGGATACAACAGCTTCCCACAAGCGCAACACCCATGCAACACTTACCCCTGCAGCTTCACACACACAGACTTCTGGTGCATGACAAGGTAGCAGTAGGCTCTGAGAACGTCGTCTTCAATGTCCCAAGGGTCCGTGGAGGCACTGTACCCTCTGCAGAGGGTTTGAAGACTTTTTTCCCTCCCAAGGTAAGGAGAGTGTGTGCAGTGGCTGAAGAGGATCACAGCATCCTGAATCCTTTTCAAACTGCTGTTTTAAACTACCCAAATAACTGCATCAGGATGTAAATATTTTTCTTTTTGCTTTTGTGGTACTTTACTGTTTGCATCTGGCTCGCCACGGCTCCATGCCTTCCTCTCCAGGACATTTGCCATTTGCTCTCCTTCTGGGGCGGGAGGAGGAATAGAGATTTTTCAGAGGTTTAGGCACATTCCTCTCCTTCCTTCACCAGACTCATCCTTTGCCAATTGTTTAGTCTCAGGCTGGGGTTAGAGCTCTGCAAAGTTTTATTGGGATCCAGGGTCTGGACCTGTCACAGATTATCAAATAAATCTCCAAGAAGCTAAAAGCTTGCTCTGTAAGTAGCTGTTCCAATGTTGGACTTACATTCATAAGCCAAAAACATCTTACATTTCTTTCCCTGCACAGCCTCAGAAATGATAACAAATAGGTACTAATAAGAGTTTAAAAGGACTTCAGGGACCTCCTTGGAGGGTCAATCCCAGCCACATAGGCTCTTGTACCACTCTTCACAGGCACCAAGCACATCAGCCTCCAGTGCTCCGCAGTGGGAGCTAGCTCAGGTTCATGATATCCTATGTGTCACTCTGTATCTTACCTTTACTGAGCAGCATCTGTGATTTCTTCACACGGTTAGCAAGCCAGGACCTCTCCAGCAGCCAAAACCAACTCCCCCTCTCCTACCTGAAGTGAGGATGGAGCCACGGTTTCCTCCTCTGCCTGTAAACCCTTCAGGTGTCCTTTCAGCCAACATCCAAGAGCCACTAGTCAGTATGTGTCTTATGTGGGCAAGCGTCCCAGCTGAGGAGTTCAGTCCCCACTCAGAGGCACAATATCAGCTGGCCGGTGCGCGGATGCCAGAGCGACTAACTCACCAGGGAGCGAAAGTCTGGCCAACAAAGCACTAACCTTTCCCTCTGGCAACTCGTTTGGCCATTTCTGAGAATTTCAAAGACACGACGGGACGTTAGCAACAAAGCCGTCACCTACCTGTGCGAGTAACCTGTGTGAAAGGGCATGGATAGCCCAAAATCACCTGCCCCTTCCCTCCTGTCACCAAGTACCATCACACTCAAACCAAACTGAGTCTTTCATCATTTCAGGGTAACTTTGTACCCAAGCTGTAGTCAGTGAGGTCACCGGTTGTTCCGTGGTTGGTATACAAAGCTCTATTTTTGTCTTTAGTTCAAAAAGCAGCAGCGTAAACAAAAAAAATATCCCAGAGAATTAGCTGCTAATGCCAGCAGTATTTCATCCCTCCATGGGAACAGAAAATCAATGTGAGCATTGTCTGAAAGGAACGCAAGGCTTTGCCCTATGCAGCACACGCTTTATCCTGGGGTTTGTTCCTGTAGGTCTTTAATGAATCTTTCACATCAGGTGGACAAACATCATTTCAGCAGTCATTGGCTATGGACAGAGACACATTCATAACTCCTTGTTATATTTGGTTTGATTAGAAGGTATTTTCATAAAACCACGGCGTGCTTACCCATCAGTGCAAGCAGGTGATGCTGAGTTCATCTAAGATGCCACAGCAGATGGACACTGAAGGTTTCTTAAAAGCAGGCACTGATGGAGGGAAAAGAGAAGTGAAGGGAGAATTCCATCTCTTTCCCTGGATGATGCTAATATCTCCATGCCAAATTTGATTTCCAGCCCCTATGATTCTGAAGAGGAAACTTTTGCCTTTGAAACTTACCTTTTGATACCAAGTTATGGATATTTTGAAATGCTTCTCCTTGGGAAGTTCTGCCCATAGGCTTCTCCTATCCTGCTCTGTGAGGCGTTGCTTGAAAAATAAAGCTCTGCCACAGTGGGTAAAATGAGAATCTATTTATTAGTTATAAAATATACAGGTGAACACCATCATTTTGGTACAATCTGGTAGAAACAAGAGGAGGTTGTGGTGACAGTGTTGGGCTTTCTTGGCTGGTGTTGCCCAGTGATGGCTAATCCTGGGGTGCTGCAGGCCCCATGGAGATGTGCTCCGAGTTGTTCTGAGAAAAAGCAGATTTTAGTGACTCATCAGCATTAGCTGGACATTGATATTCTTTCAGCTTCAAGGGAACATAATGCCGTAGAGAAGCAGCTTTCTGATAACCAGCATGATTAAGGACTTTGATCCAGGAGGGTTTGGTTTGTCCCTTATAACCAAGCATGGCAAAACTCCCTGAAAAACAGACACAAAGAGAGTGACCCTCTGGATGGGTTGGTTCATGTGTTAGCAGCACACCATGGACTCCCTCCACACATGAAGGAAACTTCTTAGCCCTTCCTTTTTTTCCTCAGATTGAAATAACAACATTTAGGAGAGAAAAAGGGGTGATGAAATAGGGAGTGAGGCGTGCCAAAGCTGTAACCTCTTCTGCAGGTATATCAATAAGCTGAGACAGGTTCTCAATCTCAGTTAGCAGGAATGCTGTATTGCCCTTTTTATTTGCTACTTTTTCATATTTGACTACATGAAAATGTTTAGGCACTTTGAATCCTTCTTTTATTAGTTTACATCAGTTTCTTCCTGTTAAGCCTGAACTATTCCCCATGCTGACTCTGCTCTGGTGCTATACTGTCACAAAGTACGAAGGCATTATGTATTCTTCCCTTTTAATAATAATGTCTTGTGTTTATATTATGTTTTTCATTGCAAAGAATCCCAAGGCCATTTGCAGCTGGTTGGATCAAGATTACTCCTATAAACACTTCTAATTTAAGTAAGGTTTTGCAAAACCAGGCAACGAGACCCTAAATCCTGATCCCACTGGGGTCAAGGGGATTGGAGGTTTTTTTGCATTATCCCTGGCAGAAGCAATATGTACTTGGGAGAAATACACCAGTGATCCCTGAACTGTAGCCCCTGCCACAGGGACCAGTTCTGCATGCAGTCCATTTGGAGCTGTGAAGTCAAATAGTGTGCATACCTGAAGCAGCAGGAGAAAGCTCATGAAGCAGAACATAATGACCCAGCCTGGAAATCAGGGCAGACACGTGGGTGAACACCCTTGTTGCCCTTAGGAAAAGCAAATCCAAATCAGGGGTGGCACATTAACAGCCAGCAGCAGCTTAGTCCCACTGCCAGCCACCAGCATCCCACCAAAGCAGCAGGGCAAGGGGATGGCCACAAACCAGCACGGTGGTGGCCCTGCCTGATGCTTTTTGTTCCCTGGGAACAGCTGGGGCTGAAGGCTGAGCCCAGCTCCTGAAATGACCTGGAAGCGCTGGGTCCAAGCGAGGGGCACAGGTGGTTCAGGGAACAAAGTTTGATAAAACAAACAAAAAAGATTGCTTTTTAATCAAAAAATTCCTTTCAAAAAAATTCCTTTCAAAAGTATTCAGGGCCTTGATGAAAGAATGAAGCAATGAAGATTCAGGACAAAAACAAACAAGAAAACCTCAAACTTTTGCTTTTAAAAGGATAAAAGAAAAAACAGCTACTCAGGAATCAAACTGTCTCTGCTGTAAAGACTACCCTGTCCTACCCTGGAGTAGCCCAAGCAATAAACTTTGAAATTTGAAGCAGAAATGTATATAAATTTCAGTAAAGCAGTAGGGAGAAACAATCCCCAAACCCCTGAGGAAGAAAAAGAAGCTAGATATATGGTCAATTCTCCATCTGACCTCTGCTTGAGAGATCTCTGCGAATGAAATCTGAATCAAACTGTCATGTTCTTTATTTCCTTTTCACTCAAATTATTCATTCAAACCTGGAGTCAGTAGCCCCCAGTTTTTCAGTAGGAAACCCAGCATGGATTTCCTGAACCAATGATACCAATGGATTACTTGTAGCAATACAAAGTAAAAGTGTAAACAGAGCTCTCCAAAACTGGTGATTCCATTTTCCTTCCATTCAAAAAGAAATAAATAGCTCCTATTTCACTTCAGACTGTTTTATTTTTTATCAACCCTTCCGTTTATGATTGTTTTTCCTTGCAAAGCACTTGAATTTGAGATATGGAATATTTATAAAATTGTTCTCTTTTTTTTTGTTGTTAGAAAAACAAGCTCCATTTAGGATGAAAAATTTGCAGCGTGTACTTTCTTACTGGTGAAGTAGGGCCAAAACCTTGACATAACTCTCCTACTCACCATCCACAAGCAAAAAGATTTTGATAGGTTACAGTGGTGTATTGTGGCAGGAAACATATTGATAACCACTGTATAAGTATGTGCACAGCTACGGTAGGCAAACACACCAGAAATTCCTGAGCAAAAGAAACAGGGTAGAATAAATACATTTACCTTCCTTGTGGAAGACAATAGGCTTTGCTGAACCTAACCTGGTAAAGACAGACATTTCAGAGGTCCCCACCACGTCTGCAATGTCTCTGGAGCACACGAGAACAAGTGATCTGAAAAGAAGGACAGTAAATGCCACACGATGGCAAACGACTCCTTCCCTGAAGAATCTGCAAGACCTTTAAGCTCCAATTCAGAAAAGGGCGTAGGAGCTTGTTTAACTTTAAGAGCATGCTTAAGTCGCTTTTGATTTCAATCACATGTAAGCTTTCCTAAATTCAAGACTCTTGCTTAAATGTTCCTAAATTAAACCTGTGCTTCACATGGAATCAAAACAAGCACAAGTGACTGCAAGTGCATCCCTTACGGGAACATGATACTCAGCCACAGAAGAAATTAGTTGTTGTGCAGTCCTGAGACTGTGAAACCATCTATAATCCTGGTTTGTTTTTCAGTCAAGCCTTAGTCCATCTTAGGCCCTCACAGATGTACTTTCAGCCCCGGTGAACTGTACCTGGGATGAATTTCAGATTGCACAACTGATTGCACTGAGCTGCATGCCTAGCCTTGCAAAATACACATCCTACACATGCAGAACATCAAACCAATGTGCAGGCATTGTATGGATATACATCCCACCATGCGTGTTTTATACGTGTACTTATTCATGTGCATAAGCAGAAATGTAACGTAACGGCTCGGGAGCATTCAAATCTTTGGTCATGAACTGCTCAGAAATGTCTTGGACAGAAAATCTGTTTTCTGGTTATTTGACCTGCTTCTGCCAGCAGCCAAAAATTTATCTATAAATCTCTGTTGTTCCATGTTTATGCGGCAACACACAAAACCACAAGGAATGTGGGACAGGCACAAGCAGAGATGATCCAGACCATGGCCAGGACGCATGCAAGGTAACAGAGCCCACAAGCAGGCAGGTCTGCTCATTGGCTGCCCCACAAAAAGTCCTAATGGAAGATCTGGCACACCTATGATTTTCATCTGTCACAAGAAGGGAAAACAATCAGTAAGAGTAAACAGGAACCAAGTTTCAGAAATGGAAAACTGAATCATCATCTGCCAGGAAACTGCTGGCCACCAGGTTAGGTGTGCAGGATTGCAAATGCCACTGCAAGGACCTGAGGTACTCCGTGCTGGAAAATTAATTGTTAATTTAGAAGGAATAGCCCATTTTCCAGAAAACCTGTCTCCGTCTGCTCTGACCTTTGCAATCCTGGGAGAGGGACACCCCTTCTCTTATAATCTGGGTGATATTTGGGATTTGTACATATTTAATCCATGCCAGATTTCTTCAGAGCACAGGTCTGGTTATGAAAGTAGGTCATTCTTTCTTTCTTTGTCTATCAGCCATGGGCTGCTACATGAACCGGGCTCTCAGCAGTTTGCTTACCTCTCTTTTATAAATGTTTGAACATAACCAGTTATTGCACTGGCAGCGTTTTCACCAGTAACTGTGTCAAAGTGCCTCCTACTCACGACTGCTCCTGTACATGCATCTAGCACCACAAAGAATATCCCATGGCTGTTGAACAGGAAAACTGTGTCATTTATCTGCAACAGAAAACAGAGGCAGGTTTTATGGAGACAGGATGGGGAGCTTCAGACTCTGATCCTGCTTTTCCATAAAGAAGTTGCAAGGAAAATTTCAAGGGCGGACACCCTATAATTTTAAATGTATAATTAGCACTGATGAAGCAATATCACTTATAGATGGTCAGTGGCAGGAGGAAGAAAAGCCCTTAGTTGTCAGTGGGGTACAAAATCATGAGAAATGAGGTCATCGGCATCTTTTGTGTATTGGGAAGATATGTTTGGGAAGCCAAGAATCCTGGGAGTAAAATGTTGAGTTCAGTCTTAAGACAGTTTATCTCCATGTGGGGGAAATCACTGTCACTTGGCACAGCAGATTTGACCATAGAGCAAGGGAGAGGTGCTGAGACAGCAGATGAGGGAATAGAAGGAACACATGGACTTCTTTTGTGTTTCCTGGAAATGTAAATATCAAATTCAAAATATTCCTTCTTGGTATGGCTGCCACAGTGCTTTAAAGAAGTTCTATCTCAAGTGGATCCCACTCCCCTTCTTTCCTACAGCAAGGGCTCCTTCCCCAGGTTACACCTCTCAGGATGTGCCCCAATATTTGATTTTAGAAAGACAAAGGCTCTCTGAGGTGCATAGCACTGGCGCATCTCCCCAGCATCCTGGGGTACAGTCTAGCCTGGGAGGACACAATCTCTTCCAAGGAGTGCAACATTATGTGACGGTCAGGCTGTCAGAAAGCTGAGCCCCAAATATATGACATCTCACTGCAATCCACATAGTGGTCCAAAGCCCACAGGCACCAGGGAGCTCAGATACATCCCATCCATCTGAGACACATGAATGCCTTCAGGGAACATAGGGCTGGACTGAGGGAGGGAGCCAAGTGTTAAAAAGTGGCTACTGCAAGATGTCGGAGGATGTTGAATGCAATAGGGGCCAAGGGTAAGGGAAACACAAATGTCTGGGCAGTGAGTGGGCAGAGGGGAGTAAGGAGGAGCAAAGGCAGAGTAAACCTTTTGCCTGGTGCTGGCTTTCTCTTGCTCCTTAGCCTGCGAAGTGTGTCAAAGTCTGGATGCACACAGAACAGAGAGCAATCACTACTGCAAACTGACCTCAGCGTGAGCTGCTGGCAAAAGCAAGAGCCCTGCTGTGTGTCCATCCCCTGCCTGCATGCTGCAGACCCACCGAGGAGCCAGCACTTGGCCCCACAAGAGCTGGAGCAGGGAACCTCTGCACCTGCTTCACTCAGAACCCAAACTGCCCAGGGACTAAGTTTAAAACATTCCTGACTTTTGCATTTCATTCAGCAAAGTTAGAACAAAACATGTGCTTTGGGGGGTTGGGAGGGGCTCCTGTGCTTCACTTCTTCATTTCCAGATTTCCCTCAACTTTTAAGATTTAGGGGAAGAATCTTCCTTTAGACATTAATCTTTATAATTTGCCTAGCTCGGCCTTTACTTCAGTACCTGTGTCAGAAATAAAACTTCCTTTGAAAAACAATACTTGGTGTTGAAGCTTGAGAAAAGACAAAGCAGTCTGGAGGGTACTAGGCCAGTCCCACAAGTGCTGCACACACGCAGGTGTCTGCGCTTCACTGCAGGACGCTGCCTCAGTGACACCTGCTTGCTAATGGCTTTGAATACATTTTTGATTATGCAGTCAGTGCACTTGGCCAGAAACCTCCTTAAGGATGCTGTACCAGCCTTGCTTGGCATTTGTTAGCATTAATTATAACTCAATAGCACAAAGGCACGTAAGCCTGGGCAGCGTCCTTGCACGCATGCTTTCAGTCACCCCTCACCCTCTGGATAGACATGGAAGGCATGTGCAGGGACAACCTGACAGCTCCAAACCCTTTCAGTAGAGAACTGTAGTTAGCTTTATCTTTCAGTGCATCACCAGCAGAGAAAATCAGAAAAACAAACTTGTTTTTTCCCTCCACATCCTTTGTACACAATGACTTCTGGTGCGCTATCCCCCCCCCTTCCTCTACATTAGACTGGTAGTGCTAATTCTTATTCTGAGGTGATAAAAAGGCACTTTTTTTCTCCCTAAGAGCTCGAATCCTCATCTGAATAGAATACAGACTCACAGTGACATTAATGGAGTTAACTGTAAGGGAGAACAATGCACTTGCCTCTTCCAGAGGAACTTCCCATTTCCTCCTGCCAAGGCTCAGCAAGATTTTACAGTGCCTTTCCTTGGAGATAAAGCTTCCCTTGTTTAATCACCATGTCAAATGGGGTAAAGCACAACATACCTTAATGAACGCAGGCATCAAGTGGTTTTGTATGTCCGCCCTGCGGAGAGACTGGATCTGGACCCTTATGTACTTGACTGAGGGTGTGCTAGTGATAGCAAGCTGCAATCAAACCAGAGGCAGAGACTTAAAAACTGGCTTGCTAGAAGGTTTTTGTCAAAAAAATGTCACCAGGTACCAATGCTCATATGTATGATTGCAAAACTTTAGCAATTCTTTTCTTCAAACTGCGCTGCTGGTTCACGAGTAAGAGCTCGTTATTGGTCATTTTGATCTGTTATCAAAAGATGATGGCAATGCTGGTTGGAAGGGACCTCTGATGGGCACTCTGCCACTAAGTAAGTTTAAAAGTTGAGTATGGATTTCATATATTTTGCCTGGCTATAAACTCAAGTGCACATTTGCATGAGCCTGAAACAATTCTTCTGGATTTATAGTGGCGTGAATTTACAGTAAAGAGAAGAGAATGTGGCTATAATTCTCCAGTTATTCCTATTAACCAGCTTGAAATTCAGCAGCAATGTTATACTTTGGAATTCAGAACTAACCTAATCTGAGCCCCCTTGCTTCTTTTCAGAGGAAAGAAGGTGCCAGCCTGTGTATTCACATACTTCCAATGGGACAATATATTTGAGGCTATCTTTGCAGCACATTAAAAATAGCTGCCAAAATTGATAGCAAACCCCTTCCCTCTACACAGCTTACATGAGGCTGGGCAGATTCACAGGTTGGAATTCCCTATGGCTTTCCCTTATACACCACAAGAACAAATGACCTCATGCAGATGTATGTATACTGCACAACCTCGGATGCTGTTTCATGCGGCAGGTACCTGCGGGGCCCCACACGCCCTGCATGGCCCAGCTGGGTGCTGGGACACAGGGTGCTGAGCAGCTGCTGGCCTCTGCGGGAAGGGGTTTGGGTCACAGCTCCAGGAGTCCCCTGGGTACATGTGTGCCGTGATTTTAATACGTTCGCAGCCTTGCTGAGAGCAGTAACTGTGTCCTTTCCGAGCTTCATGGGCTTGCAGGTGAACAAATAGGTACCTATAAATGGGAACAAACAGAGGGATCTGTGCTGTCACACACTCAGAGGAAAAGCTGAGTAGAGGCGCTTTCCAAAGTGCATTATCCCTCCCTTTTCAAACATCAGAAACCAACTCTGTCTTTGCATTGCAAAACGGGTTCTGCAAGGATGCAGGCTGAGCTGCCCTCTCATCCGAGCATGATGAGAACCTGCAGTATTTGCAGCCCATATGCCCAGTACTTGCAGTCCCACAGTCTTGCCAGTCATGGTGGCATCCCACCAGAGAAACAGCAGCAGTGGTACCCAGGTTATTGTGCAAAAGGAGACGGGCTTGCCTGAAAACATCAGTGTCTCCCTTTCCAGTGTGTCTGTGTCGAGTGGTCCTGGCCCACAGGCAGAGCTCAGCCCTAGGCATGCATGACAAAAGCTCTAAGGCAGCCAGGTCTGCTGGACTTTGGAATTCTTTTTTTTTTTTCCTAGCTGTTCTAAGTATGTTTTCAATAGTGTCTATTCGGCAGCTCAGGCTGAGGAAGTTACATAAACAGCTCAGTTCAGCTACAGGATCAAAAAGATACTTGAGCTTTAAAGAGATTTTTGTTTCTATTTCTTTTAAAAATAAATATTTGTTTCTATTTGTCTGGAAGAAAGAATGAGTAAGCTTGGTTCCTCTCCAAGGATACAGCATGTGGGGTTAAAAAAAGAAGGGGAAACATCCCACTGATTATGAAATAAAGTCTAAAAAACAACAACAGGAAAAGAAAAAAAAGCCAATCCCCTTATTCCTGTGCTCTGAAAGTCTAAAAAAAACCCCAACTTACTGCTGAATTAGACAGAAAACCAAAAGGCTGATACTACCAGAATTAAGTTAGGTTAGACCCGTTAATCTGCATGTACCAGGTCCAGACAGTGGCTGGAAGCTAATGGCTCTTCCCCTACAGACCCACACGTGTAACCATAATCCTCACTAGTCAGTAGTAAACACCCTGTTTACAGAATTTGGGTAGCTTTTTTTCTTCTTCCACCCAATAAAAAAAAAGTAGTATTACTTAGCAAATTGTTACTCTCTCATGAGAGAGACCTGGCCAGCAGCAGGGAGCCCGGTTAGCAGGGAAGGAATTCTGGGATTCGATCACTCATGTGTTGTGGCTGAACAAATAAATATATCCCATCTTATTTTCAAATCTGGCACTTGTGGATTGATTCCTGAAGTGGCTACTTAGTCAGGTATAGCATCATGGGACCCATGGTTAGACCACAAAACACTTTTTTTCCTCCATAACTATTTTAGCTGACTGAGAAACATGGTTTCATAATATGTTTTTTTAACCTACAAAGATCGTGCAAGATCTCTGGGACTCTTCATGCCTTCGAAATAAGAGATGGACTATGGTGCTCTCCTTCTTGGGCAAAATCTAATCTTTAGAGTGCAATGATTTTAGGAATGTGTCTTTATGGGGATATGAAGAAGTTCAAACTTTCCAAACTCTCTCTGTGTTGGAGCTGTAGCAGTCACAAGGGACTGATCATTTCTTGGCCTTTTGGGGTGCAATGCCTTTTCACAAGCTTTTACACCACAGCCACACGTGCAGCAATCCGAGCAGCAAGGATGCCTCAAAGGAGTTAAATCCAGGCAAAAAAGATCAGCAATTTTTTTAGTAGCAATGCAAATTGCTTCTCAGTGATAGAGAAACAGACCTACCCCAGGTACTCTGGCAAGTGAATCCATTTAGACCTTAAATCAGTGAAAAGACTATGCACAATTTTAGCTTTGAGAAAGGCAAAGGAGGTGCTGGGGTTGGTAAGAGAAAGACCCCGAGGCTTTGCTACCCCTTGGTTGAGGGACCCTCAGGAGCAATGGCTCACCCCGATGCTCTGTCGAAGTAGAAGAGCCGCTCGCCAGTCGTGTTGAGAGCGCTGGCCTGGGAAGGAGCAGCAAGATAGTGCTTTACACTGTGCACTGTCCCTGTCCGTCGCTGGTAGATATCTGCCACGACCTGGAAAACGGCTTCCCTGGGATAGCAGAGGGCAACACGCAGCCAGTCGCCTCTGTCAGCAAAAAGGGGAGGCAGGGGAAAGAGAAAAAATGCACTTAAGGGCTTGAGTGCAGGAGAGATGGTCTGCAGCCAAGAGTACAGTCTTCAGGGGAAAACAAAGAAATGTCCTTTGAGGTTCTCTTCCTCCTTTAAAAAAAACACAACAAATCCTCAAAGCCAAAGAAAATCAGATTTTTTTTGCTTTGTCTGGAAACAAGGGCTGCTTATTACAAAGGTCTGATCCAGGGACCCCGGCTGACCTCAGAGGACTTTGAGTCAGGTGCCAGGATGGCTTAAAAGCAGAGATTTTCTCTTCCTTGACCCATAAGTCTGCAGTACAGCCAGTCACATACCCACTCACGTCTCCCAAGGCAGCCAGCACTTGTTTTAGTTCATCCGGAGCTGCTGCGGGAGAGGGAACCGGCATCCAGCAGACGTTTCACCGGGGGCACAGATTCAGGAATTAGAAAGTAATCTCTGACTTGAACCAGAGCCACGGTCTAAAGAGACCTGCTTCCTCCACTTTACAGCAAAGTTTATTATTATGGTTTCTATTAAAACCTCCCTCGCTCTTTCTTCAGCATCAGTTTAGAGTAACGAAGGGTGAAGTTAAATTATCTTTTAACTCTTGTGTATCCAGCGTGCACGTTTGCAAAATCTCGCCGCTGTGGCTTTCCTTTATCCTGTGATTTGCATCACCACCCTCACAGAGAAAAAACTGGTGATAAACTAGAAACCTTTGTACAATGCTCCGAGCCAAAAGATGCAGCTATGGTGCACTTCAGATGCTGATGGGAAGGATCTTCCACAAAACCCAACACCCTCCCAGTCTGTGGGATGCAAAGAAGTTTAGACTTGAAAAGAAAAATTGAATACCAAGATAATTAGTGCTTTTTTTTTCCCCTCTCTTCAGCCTCTGAAGTGGCTCAGTGTGCCACATGAAGGTGCCTGAAACAGTGCTGTGGTCAGCTCTCCTTATAGTACCAAAACCATCCAGGCTTTAAATGTATTTTTTTAACCACCTGGCTTCCTGTGTAAAATGTGAGGATATAAATTTGTCTTAGAGAAATACCACCTTTGTCTGTTGTCTTTCTGGATCCTATGAAGCTCACTCAGGAAGACAAAGTTTCTCCAAAAGCTCCCCTGAAACGACCCACCACCCATCCCTGCCTGCAGAGCAATAAACGGGGGGAAACCGCTTTGATTTGGAGAAATCTGGAATTCTGAATGCCTAGGCCTCTACTTTGCATTACAGATGGAGAACACAAAAGCAAAGCTATTTCAGTCTTTTTCTGGTTTTCTCATTAAAACAAAACAAAACTATTTACAGGATGGAAGAGGGGACAGGCTGTTCTAGAATAATAAATCAAAGCCACACAAAGACCCATCAGCTTAAGCCAGATACTGCCCTCTAGATTTTAACCAACTCCAGCTGTGTCATAACACAGGACAGCTAGAAAACGGATATATTTTCAGATGATTTGGCCTCTGACTAGAGGAAATGAAAGAAATGCACCAGAACCATGTTTGTGGAATATTTTTAGGATGGAGTCTCAAGACATTTGGCTGTTTCATAAGGGTGATTTGCATTGCGTTAGCACATTTCATCCCCTGAAGACGTCGTCACAAAAAGGGCTTGTCATCTCCCTCAGATGCTGGGAACCAGCTTCGGTGCAGTGCTACACTGACTGCCACCTCCCCAGGGAAAGAGAAATGCAATTGGAGAATGAAAGAACAAACCAAAAAAAAAAGTGTGAAAACCCCCACAGCTGTGGTGATCTTGAGGCGCTAGGGCATTTGGGAATATGAGAGCTAGAGCCTAGAGAGCATGTGAGCAACCACAGTGAAACGCTGAAATAAATGAGATCAAGACTGAAAAGAGCAAATGAAAAGCACCTACTTTGGAGTTTGTGGGGGAAGAGGTGGAAAGAAGTACATTCCTACCACAGAGGGCTTGGGAGGAGACCTTAGAAGGGAAGGTACTGGAAGTTATCCTTTATGTAAATATTGGAAATAATAAGGTCGTAATTTTCTCTTTAACTTGGTGGTATCTAAACAGCTTCCTATTCAGTTCTTCAGCTTGTGCAAAATCCACTATCAACCCTCCCAAATACCTGGCTGTGTGGCTGAACTGGGCTCCCCTTATCCAGGAAAAGCCAAGCAAGAAACAGCAGCACCACTGCAGAGCGGTCCAGAGGACTCTGCCTCGCAGCGGCTCGGGGACAGGGCTGAGATGCCTGTTTCCTGACTGGTGCCAAAACCAAAGGAGAAATACAGCCTCAGTCAGGCATGGGACATCTTGGACATCGTGTTCAAAGGAAACCAGACGTGCATGTGCCTTCCTCAGCCACCGCACTGGCCACCAAGGACCTCCTGGCTGGGGCTCAAGGGCAGGAAGCCTTCCTCATTTTAGGGTGGTCAATAAACTCTGGCTCCTGTTTTGTTCCTCTGCTTAAACCCCTCCATTCTGTCTTATTTTTCAGCTGCTATTCTGGGGTGGATATGCACAGAGAGAATAAGAAAAAACAGTCCTTGTTCTGCTGCTGTTTGTACCAGCGTGTCACCTGGGATCTCTGCAGATGCCCTGGGGAGGATTAGGGACACACACAGCACTAGCAAGAAAAAAACCCACTGAATTCATAGTAGATCCAAAATTATGAATTCAGACTAATTTCAGACCCCTGCCTGAATGCTGTGGGAACACCTGTAGCTTTAGACGCTCTTATGCTTAAAGACCAGCACAAACAAAGGAGAAAAAAATAATTTAAGACACAAGTAGAAGTCAGACTAATTGATACACAAAATGCTTCCCAATGTAGCAATACACAGGATTTCTTTTTTAAACTCTCATTCTTAGAAGTATTTTTCACTAGTAACAAATAAAAACATTATCAGGTGAAAGCCTGACTTTGGAATTAGCTGTCAGTTTAAATGAAAGCCATATGAACATGTGTAGGAGATTAACTTGAGCTATTTAAGATATTTTCACCCCCAAACTAAGCAACCTTGTTCACAATCTTTCCTAGTGATAAAGTTCAGTTCATTTCAGAAGTAAGGAACATTTTTCATTCATCAAGCCAACACTTTCCTATGGGTATTTACCAAGGAAAATAATAAAAAGGCACTTGAAGGAGAAAAGTTAAATAGGCTCTAGGAAAAATATCAGTGTTTAGTGGGTCCTAACAGTTTCAAACACCACTTGAAAAATTTTTGAGAGTCTGCCGACACCAGCATGCACAAAACCTGACACTTCAGCCCCTCTGTTACTGTCATTCCACAGTCCCCACAGAGCATTTCAGTCATCTTTATGAACGTGTTTAGCCGGTTTATTTCCTTCTGGAAATGGCTGGGTGAAACAAACCCAAGGAGTCTGTCTTTTTTTTTCACCAGAATATTGGCATTTGAAGTTCTGGCTCTTTCAGGTGAAGTAAAAACATCAGGCAAAGTGTTAAAAAAATTTTCTTATGTTTTGGCAATGAGCAGACTTCCTGGGGTAAGCAAAAACAAAACAAAAAAGACAAGGGAAAGGAAAAAAAAGCAGGCAAGAATTATCCTGTTCTTGGGTTAGTGGCAGATATAGATCTGCACACACACACACCCCTCATTTACAGTCCTCAGAACAAGCCCCCAGTTCAACCCCAAAGTCCCCAAGGTGTAGCCACTCCGAGAAATGTGATCAAGCAAGAGAAGGAGGGGAGACTTTTGCCCGTGGTGGGATGTAAAGTGAGTCCTGTAACTTGGAGATGTGATTTGGCTGAAGTAAACATAGAAAGAGTGTCTGCCTGGGATTCTCACCACCTGGGAGAAGACAAATAACACTTTCAGTATCGTGAACATGCCCCTTGACTACATCGGATGGAGTATCAGTCCTGGGCAAACGGGTGTGATCTAGTGCTGAGATTGCTGGTTATGCTGGATGGCAACCCTGGCTGTATTTTCTCTAAGGGAACCTCTAAGCTGATGAATATTATTCTATAAAACAGCTCCACTACATTTATTGACATGGTGTGTCACGTAGATAATGACCATGGAAGTGCACAGTCCAAAATCCTGATCTCACTGATGAAAACCTGGGTAAGCTAATGACAGATTGCCATAGAGTACAAGTAAAAATGACGTCTTTTTTTCCTTGGGCTCAAAAAAACAAGAGACTTTCATCCAGTGACTCAGTCTCCCCCAACTGTTATTACTCCTATTTAAAAACAACCTCTCTGACATTTTGGTCAACATCTACGTGAGCTGAACTTTCAAAGGGAGTGAGAAAACTGGGAATTTGAAACTTTCCTGTTCATAATGTGGGAACTAAGCAGAAAGATCCCCACGTGCTGCTTTGTTAAGTTTGTCTCTCACAAGCTGAATTTTAAACTTCAAAAGACAAATAAAGCAAAGCTACCACTCAGCCTCCAGCCATCCCAAGACAAAATGACAAGAGGTCAAGGCTGCTTGCACTCACTCAGGATACAGCTGTTTTTTCTCTCAAAAAATGTCTCCCAACCTCACAACAACCTGCCCAGTAGCAGGCTGAATCTCCTCTGGCACAAAACCTGCCTTCAGGACAAACCACCTCCTCTCCAACCAGCATTACTGGTGGGGAAAATGGAGTGAGGAATACCCACACATCTCACAGATGCTGAGAAGAGCAAGGAACCTGGACACATTCTCACCACTTTCTCCCAACTCTTTTCCCTGAACCCATGTTTCCCACCGGCTCCCTGCAGCTGTCTCTCACTCCTTCTCTTTTTCTAGATTTCTTTTTAATCTTCTGCCTTCAACTCAAGTCCATTAAACACACCCAGACCCCCCGCGATGACACACAGAGATACCGGGCGAACATCCAGCAAGTTTTTTTTCAAGATCTTGTTATTAAGGATGGACTCTTCTGGAAGACTGCTTGCTGCAGGATTAGTAACACGTTAGGTATGTATTTAGCTAACTAGAGTTGTGGGTATTGGGATTTAAGTGCCTTTCCTAAATGTTGCCATTTAGGAAATGCCATTAAAAATTCAAAAGCATAGGCCAACTCTAATATAAATTAAAATCTTTGGTTTTACCCATTTGCCTCCTTAGGCAAAAAGAATGCTTTTTGTTTTAGCAAAGCTCAACAAATTAGAGAAGGGATCCTGCCCTGAGGTACACTTCTGCTGATACTCATGAAACCAGGGTCTGACTCAGACAGCATTTGGCTCGCAGACAATTGTATTCAAGCAAAAATAAGAATTTCCTGCATTTAAATAAAGTCCATCATCTTATCATCTTTTTTCCCCACCTTACACCGTTTCATGGAAGAATCACATTCCGGTTCAACTTGCATTTTTTTCAATGTTCTCTCAAGTGCTCTGTCGCTGGCTATTGTTTATTCTGTGCGATCCTGCTGCTGTGCCTTGGGTGCACATCAGGTCAGGAGAGGTTGGTGGCTCCGAGGAGCCCCAGTCCCTGCTCCATGGTGCAGGGTGAAAGCAAGGAAAAACCTTCAGGTTTCACGTTCCAGGCTTCAAAGTGAACAAGCAGCCTGGGTTGCCACAGCCATCTGGGGATTGCCTGATGCTCAGATTGCTCTCATTCATGCTGTAAAATGATCAACTTGGGAAGGGCGTTTCTCCTCAGCATCACCTTGCTAATCCCAGCCACTGCTAGTCCAAGCTGTGGAGGACAGAGAGCAGCAAGGGCTGCAGGGAGGAAGGCGAAGATGGGGCTTTAGGGTCACTAGAACATGGTGATGTCTGCACCCATGTTGTATTAAACCAGTGCAATCTGCAACCTGGTGCTCTGAAAACGTTTTTGCTTCTTTCTAATTTTTACAAAAAATATCTTGTGGCTTTTCTGCACGAGTTGACCCATGAGTAATTTAAGGGATTTAAACTGACAGAAGAGAATTCAAACATATATGCTGACTTCTGTGTTGTGTGTATGATTAGCTCCAAATTACAGATGTTATCAGGAGGGGCAGGCTATGAAACCCAAGTAGCACTTATTATTACTGGAAATAGTGCTGGTGTTACTTGTGTTACATCCAGACCTGGGGGATCGAGGCCAGAACTCGTGTACATAACAAGAACAAGAAAGCAGTCACAGCCTTAAACTCTTAGCTCCACTTTGGAACATTAATTTTGCCTTCCTGTGCATTTATCAATCTGGGAAGCAAGAGGAAAACCGCATTTAGAACTAATCTGAAAAAGAAACAATTTAGGAAATCTCCATAAACTGGGCAAGTCTGTAACATGCACATTCTAGCCTTGTCTCATTATCTTTGTTTTCCTCCAGACCTTATCACCACTAAGGAATTTAATCGCAAAAATGACAAGTAGCTGAAACTATGAATCAGACTGGCATTGAATAAGAAGCCGTAGGAAAAACACCTACCTACACAACCCTGACAAGTACAAATATAACAAGTCCCCAAGAGTCTCAGTGCAGACATTGGCTGTATAAGATTGCTTCCACTGAAATCTCCAACTTTGGATGGGTTGCAGCATCCTGGAGGCTTCCTATCACCCGGCGTCCAAAGGCTCCACTATTTTTAACAAAGAATTTAAACACAAACTCCGTCCAAGCTCCTAGATTTTCAGATAATCAAGACTTTTTACTGGAGGATATGCTAACAAGTCCCAGGGCAGGACTGAAGTCTAGCAAACACAGGAGTGGAGCGGTGCACCTGCGTCCATCCCTGCACAGTCACCACAGCAGGGGAAGGCTGAACGCATGCCCAGGCACACATGTGGACATCTGTGCTTCTGCTTGCTGTTGACAAGAAATTTGGCTCTCCCATGCCAATTTTATTTTTGTTTAAAGGCTCTCATAAGGATCCAACTACTACAACCAGGCTCTAAAGAACATCAGCATTATGAGCCTCACTGTACTTCTCCAAGTAAAGCTAAGATTGCTCCACTGAAGAGATCCTGGGGAAGGCTGCCCTGCACCATCCTTGGAGCCAGCATCTCTCAGGAAATGGGCAATAAAAAGTCCCTGCTTGCAGGACAGTGACCATCTACCTACAAAAAATACCCTTTATGCTATTAACTGCTCGCATGTCTCTGAATTCTCTGTCAAGCCACAGCAGAGCGCCCTAATAAGGGCAAACACTTCCCTCTCAGCCTTAACAGACCAAGTATAGAGAAGGTTGCCTGTGCTCATTAAAAACAAGGAATGTTTAATCTAATTGCCACTGCTTTTCAGGCTGCTTCGACAACACAACTTATTACACTGTACTTCAGATATGCACTTTGAGGAGATTTAATTCCTATCTTTAGATGTGCTGATAGCCCAAAGAAGCCTGGCCGATTGACTGCACAACACTGCGCCTTTGATAACAGTATTCGCCTTAGCATCTTCTGCGATTAGAAAATTTGCACAGGCACAAAGATTAGGTCATTAAATTGAAGGACTTCATTTCTGACTTTGCTTACTGTATGAAGTGCCAGTCTTTGTACTGCTTCCCAGCACTTGAAAAGAGGCACTTACTTGCAACCAAATAATGTTTTCCATATTCTCCTCTGGGTTTACCAGCCTCCTTCCCCTCTAACAACCAGCTTGGTCCTCTCTGCAGGCCTTTGTGCTCCAATAAAGCCCTCAAGTCAGTCTTACAGAAAATCCTCATTCTTCTGCGAAGCACAGAAAAACCCCAAGAAAAACCCCAAGAACATATACAAACAGCTCTGAGGGGATGGAAACCACTCCGACGAAGAGATGAAGCCCATGGAGAAGGGTCTGAAGTCTCCATTTGCCACGCTTTATGCCAAATGACAGCAATCCTCAGCAGATTTGGACCGTTTCTGGACCAGATTTTACTCCTGGTCATTAAAACTGCAGACAGAGATCTCTCTGCCTGTTCACTTGCCATAACAGTCAGAAGTTACTTGTCCTGCATTACCTCTTTCCAGATGCATCAACACCCAGCCGCCTTCTCATCCTCACATGGAAAACGCCCAGCTATTAGACAGACAACCCTATCTGTAGCTTAAAAAGGCATTTCTGCTGCGACAGCGATGTTCCCCAGCAGCCTGAAAACACAGCCTGCAGGTCTCCACCACGGCTTTGTATCTGCCCATCAGTCAGGTAGTGACACAGCTACCCGGATAAATGCAAACAGGCACATCTCTCATTAGAAGGGAGGTTGGCATGCATTAAACAGCTTGCTGGCACCGTGTTGCCACAGATGGCAGCATGAGGAAACACAGCGATGTTGTTTGGTTTAGCTACATATTTTGATGAGAGTGAAGAAACAGAAGAATTACTCTAAACACGGTTTGAATCAGTGTGAGGAAGACGCAAGTGCTGCAGCAATCCTTTGGGTGCCCAGCAGAGAAAGAAAAAGATCTGTGGGGTGACTGTTCTCTACCCTGTGTCCTCCTCCACTGAGTAAATCCACTGGAGTGGTGCCTCTGAACTCACTGGACAAGATTCACAGTTCACAGAAAGCAGCCCTGCCAATTTCAGCTGAGTCATGAGAATTCATCTCAACCAGCTCCTGCCCACCCCAGGAATCCGGATGTTCCAGTCTTTTAATAGACTCCGAACTGGCATGACTGCTATTGGGTCTTTCTACAGTGCTTCAGAGGCAAGGAAAGAGTTAATTGTGCAAGTATTCAACATCAGTGCTATGCCTGACCTCCACAGAAATCCAAATCCTGGTACACACCTCCCTGTCAGATTCCTGATTTCCCCTCTGACCTTCCTTTAGCCAGCATAGAGCAAATCACGCCAGAAGCAGGAGTGCTGTCTAGCTGCAAAGGCAGCATCCCAGATATATCTATCCATCATTTTACAATGACAAGACTAAAAATACTTTAATTGTCCACTCAGGTTATGTCTGAAATTATTAATGCTAGAGTACTGCTATTAAAGTTCATCAAACATTTTTTGGTTTGCATCACGTACCCTGCACAGATGTTACTATGCTAAGAACTCTATTTTTTGGCAGATTACTCAGTATTTTGGATTTAAAAAAGAACAAGCAAAACATAAAGCCACTTGAGACAGGTAAAAGTCCTCCCTGATTTTCTAATTCTCATTACTCTGGGCTCCACAATCTGAGATTTCTTCTGCGGCAGAAATGGTTGGAATACAATGTTTAATACAGTTCATGCATGGAAGTGCTTAGGCAGGCACTTGTTTTCCTTCAATCTCCTGACTCTGCTTCTTCACATCAATTCCTTTACCCTTCCACAGGAACCTTGTTTCTCCATGTTTTTGCACACAATCTGGTCATGCCACTATTGCCATTGCATCAGCCTTTAGTCTCACATTAGTTCACATTCAGCATGCTTGAAGTGTACACAGAGCAGCCACACATCATCCCCAATTATTCCTTAGCAAGATGCCTTAAGTGAAATGAAGCAACGTTATGGTTTTCCACCATTAAAACATATTTCTTGTTTATAGTTGTTCAAAACATGCACCTTGCCAACCCTTTCTGGACCAGAGAAATCCACAAACCTTTGCCCTGTACAAGTAACTAGTTTTATACAAGACAAAGAGAACCACAATCACATTCACACTGTGGTTTTACAATACTAAAATGTAGTTAGGTTGCTGCTTGAATAAAAGCTAAGCTTCAAGCTGAGTTTTACCAAAGACCCAGAGCTACCATCAAATTTGAATTAATGATTGAAGATCGTGGGCCAAAGCTTTGGCAAGCATGAATTGGCACAGTGATGGAGTAACCACTGCTTACCCCGCAGAAGATTTTGCTCTGCAATTGCAAGGAAATAGTTAATCGTTTTAAGACAGGCAATTACTGCTAAGCTCAGTTCATGTGAGTGACCAAAGGGATTTCTTATTCCTTAGAGTGCACAAAGCTATTTTAATATGCAAAAGAGTGATTTTGTTCTAGCAATTCCTTTGTGACCAGAGTGTCCCAACAGTGAACCTCCAGCAACTCACTGGTGGTTCTATAGCTTCTACATCTTTAAATTAAGAAGAGTGGGTATACCACTTGCTATAATGAGCATGTACAAGGAGGAAATATTCTCCTTCTTGGCTGCATTCCCATGGGGTTTCATAATGGGAAATAAGGACAGCGTTTTTCCCAACATTTCTTGAGTTCCAAAGTTCAGGGGAACCAAACAGAGTTCAAGCTTTTGCCAAAATTATTCTAAGCTAAAACCACAGCAGTGCCACCCTGCTAGAGGAGCAGCAGATGGATGTGGGGTTTGGTGGATAACACTGGAGGGCTTGGGAACCTGCCAGATTTACCACCAGTACATGCTGCTTCACGTCCTCTGTGCCTCTGATGGCTTTCATGACAACTATCTAAAACCTGCTCTGCAGACCTGAGCCCCTGCGTGGCTGGGTTGTGCGTAATCGTGGAAGGTTTCCTTTCCACAACTCTGTCCTTCTATTGTATTGCACTTTTACCCATAACTGAGGAGACACGTGAACTGGAGACGCCAAGGTGGGTTTTTTGTGGTACTCCTATCTGCACAGACCACGGCAACATCTGTCCCTGCTAAGCTGACTGATTGCAGGACTCTTTCCCAACAGCTGTACCAGTGCAAAGCTCAAGAAGTTTCAATGAAGAAAGAAAGACCAGTACTTAAAAACATGAATAAAATCATGCAAAATAAATCCGAGAGCAAGGGAAAAAAGCAGTAATGAAAATGGATGCACCCTGCTTTTATATAATGCTAGAAGAAAGCATGGAAAATAAATTCAGCACAGCCTTCAATTTTGCTGTACTGATCCTAACATTTTAAAACTTTATGTAAGAAGAAACAGTGATTGCAGTGCTGTTTGGAATACAGGAGATGCAAAGCTCTGTGCACATTCTGATGTATTTCTGCACTTTATATATATGGGAGATAAATTATGTGTGCAGCAAACTAGTACAAACAAATGAACATGAGCCAGAGACTTCTGGAGGGATTTCAGGGACAGCAGGCCAGGACACACTTGAATTCTGTTTCAAAACTTTCTGGAAAGAGAAACGCCTCTGCACATCAAAAAAGCTGGAATAAAGTGAAAGCTGAGGCATCTCTTTGCATCAGTAAGGGCCAGCCATTAACACCTTGTTTCCGCGCGCTCAGAAATTGCTGAGACTTTTGAAAGGCCACTTGTGAATAAGCTGGGAAATTGCTAAAGCTCCAGACCTTCTGGAAACAGAACATTTCCTAACTGCACAGGGCTGTACCTGTTGAAGTTGATCGGGTACAGGATAACATCCTCGGGTGCTCTGCCATCCCACTGGATGATATAAGCCTGCTCGAGCATGACGACGGGCTGGTACTGCTGGTATGGTGCTCCTCTGTTCACGCCTTGCAGCCACAGGGGATGGGAATGGTATGCTGCTCTGGCAATGGATAAGGTCAGATTCTCGGGGCGCCTGGCCTGAATATAAAGCTGAGGGTGAAAGGAAAATGACAAACATATCCATTAAACCAGCCAGACGCAGCCATAACATGTGCATTTGATCATCGCTGCCTGTAAATGGTTTTTGCCAATGAAGAGCTCAGAACATTTGGAAAGTCACTGAAACATTTCCAGTTCAAATAAAAAGGTAAACCAGAAATAGCATCTGCAGCCATTCGCGGGGACACCGTGAAGTGAGATGTGAATTGTACAGTGCCATAAAAATGTTTACTATTCAAAATCTTAAGGGAGAAGTGTATTAAGGAAATATCACAAAGTAACTCCTTTTTTTATGAATTCAAATAGCTGCACTTTAAAAACAGGCTTATTCTATTGAAAATACAGAAAACTCTCAAGTTATTTCAACAGGCTTTGGATTAGGTCCAGTTATCTAATGGAATCCACATCTCTGCTCCTAGCAGGAGACTAGGCTCAAATTTTGGGGGCTAAAACTCAATGGCCTGACTCTATGACCCTACAGAATAAATACTATGCTCCACAGGCTTCACGAGAGAGCCCTTCTGCGCAGGGACCAACAGCTGCCCTTGGCTGGTAGTTCAACTCTACAGACCAATTACAAAACTACACTCCAGTTGTGCACTGCTTCTGTACCACCGTCACTCAAATGAAGGTCAATTCATGTGGCAAACATCAGTTCTAAGGCTGATCACACGATGTTCACCTGCCTCCCCCTCTATGAAATCCCAGTACAAAAGGAGGATGCACAGCTACAAATCTGTCTCGGCATGCAGGGCTGTAGCAGACACCTTGTCATATTCCCTGAAGAGTTTCAAATGTACCAAAGACAGGTGAGGACACCTATCACTCTCTTACACTCTTTGCATCAAGAACTTAAAACAGCCAATGCAAAATCCATGTCAGCTCAGAAATGTCTATGCTTCTACACAAGAATCCATCCAGCAAAATTATTTTAGAACTCAATTTCTGTCTTTGAGGTAGGTCAAAATGGAGGCAGTAGTCTCCTCACAGATTTTAACATTGAAGGCAAGGATACAAGCACAACCAAGACTATCTTGTAGGATATCTGCCTTCTAGTGCAGGGCTATGAGCCCTTGGCCCCTCACATCCTGGCATCTGCTTCCCTTCCTCTCATCTACACAGACTGAAAGCTCCGCAGTAACAGACTCTTTTACACCAGTTTATATCTGTGCTTATTTTAGTTGGGGTTTCTATCCAGTTCAGCTCCCAATTCCAGTTTCATGCCCAGAAAGACTGCACTTCACCTGCTCCTGATGTGGAGTTTGAGCTCCTCAAAGCCTCCAAAAGACAGGCCATCTCTGCCTACTCATCACCCTTTCTATGAATTCAGCAGGCTCACGCTGAACACTCAAGTTTAAAATTTGGGTCTCATGTCAAAAAAATTAATCCAAAAGTGGTCTAAAATGTTTCTTGGAGATTCAGTCCATTCCTCCTTTCACACTATTGCAATTTAACGTTGAGAGCCTATCCTGAGTAGTAGCTGAAGACCCTTGGAGATTTAAGTGGATCCTAGAATTGCATTAAACACAAGCTTTTCTTCATGGCTGGAGCTATCGATCAAGTAATGCACTCCAAACAATCTCTGAGCTGCAGCCCATTTGCTCATTCTTGATGGATCAAGGAAGAAAAATTATTTTTACAGTCTGATAAAAGACCTTTTTTAATCTATGAAACCAAGGAGAAAAACCTATTTTCCCTTCACATTCAAACCATGATTGAAAAGTCAGTAACATACAATGCAATAAACCACACTTCAATCTAATTTTTCCCCACCCAGATGGGGAAATGCTGAGGTCAGAGCAGATGATCAGTAAAGTCCCTTTGGACCTGAAATCCCATCAATTCATTAATTGTTCTCAATCAAAACAGCATTTTCTGATAAAGAATGGTTGGAATGAACTCTGATACTGCAGAAAAACAGCCCACTTGTGTCTCTGTGGATAAGAGGCAAGAGTTTCTGTCCTATCACTGCAAACTTTGACATTATTTCCTTCTAATATGTCTCCAGCAAGCAAAGAATATTAAGGTGGTAGCTGCTGTGCACCTGCTGCAAAACAGAATGCACTGATGATAAAATAAACCAAGGAAGGAAGGAAATGCATTCAATGAGCCTCTAAAGTTCCTAAATTATGGACTGCCAAGAACAAACGATTCCTATATAAAGGCATTTGTGTAAAAAGAAAAAAGAGAGCGAGCACTACAGCCTATGCTGCTCACTACAACAAGTGTTAATGAGTTCAAGATAGTGGTGGGAGGGTTTGCAGCATGCTTCAACATGATGATGAGGAAAGCATGTTGGAGATTTGTTGTTAACATTTTCCCACAAGCACCCAAGGACCAAACCACAGGTCTGACATTAAGGATAATGGTGACTGTTGTTTTGAGAATGAAACGGTAATTACCAGAAGAAGAAAAAATGCCACTTCTGTATTGATGGAAATATTTGTAAACTGACTTTGTCTCCTGCAATGGCCAACATTGGCCTTCCAGAACTGCAAGCCACCCAGGGTGCGTTTTTCGGTCCCACAGAAATAAGGTCATGTATCCAGTGGATCTGGCAAAATGTTTATCACTAAAGGAAGTCACAGGAAGTAAATGCCCTGATCAAGGAATCTGGATCCTATGTGAAGAGATTCTTCTGCCAAAGTGGACCACCACTAAGTCAATAGGGACTAGCTGAGATGTTGCCTGCAGCAACTGGGCTCAGCTCCTGAGCAATAGTCCTGGTGGCTTGATCATTCTAGAACACACCAAGCTGCACAGAAAGAAGCACCCCACATTCCCTCATCTGAAGCAAAAAGGGACAAAACACAAATCCAATCCCTGTCCATAAAATCCCTGACCTCTTTTCTGTGATGCTGACTCATGTCAGTCCTAGCACTTGGGTTTTGTTACCCTTTCACGGGGCTGCAATCAAGACCGATGGGTTACTTCAGAAAAATCCCAGAAGAGTCATACACCAAAAGACTTTTAATTCCCAATGGGATGGCTGAAGTAAAAAGAATCATTTAAGCTCCACTGGCCCCAGGTAGGGAAAACATCAGCCACTATCCCAGCATAGTACTCTTGGGATGTCAAAACACAGCTTCCTTCTTCCTCAGCCTTTACCTGTGACACCTTTTCTGACTTGAACAGAACTTCGGAAGTTTATCACTTTTCTTCCTTGCATTTACATTTGGAGGGGCAAAACACTTGTGAATGGGAGTGAAAAGGAGAAACCAGGGTTTTTCTAGAACAAAAAAATCCATCTTCCTTAGCAACACCTCCATAATTTTTTTTAGATCTACCAAAATATTTAAAAGAAGAAAGTGGGTCATAAAGATACTTTAAAATATGAGAAGTGGTGACAGTTTAACGTGGTAGGAGAAGAACTAGTTAAAATGTTATAAAATGTGAGCCTTCTACTTGCCTGGATGGTTTAATGGACATAGCTGTCATTTTAGCTGCTAAAAAGATGTGTCAGATTTCCCTGTGCTTACATGGGAATTTTCCCAAGGAGATTGTGAAACTGAGAAGATAAGTTCTTTTACAACTCACGGGGGATCTGCTATTCAGTTGGATAGAGAGTGTGGAGATAAGAAACAGCAAGTCTTGGTTTCTGAGAAAAACTTGCTTGCTTCCTTCCTAGTGTCTTTAACATTGCTTTCATCCTGCTGTGCTGTCAGCTGTCAAAACGAGAAGTTCAAAACACACTTTCTCCTTTTCTGGTTGTTTGACTGTTCAGAAAAGGTGAGTTTCCCAGGGCAAAACATTTTCTCCAGGAAGTATCCAAGTGAAGACCTTAAAATTCTTTGGGATATAAAATTAAATTAAAAAAAAAATAAAATCAATCTTTCTTTAACATATGCCATGACCAATTCTGGCCCTAAAAATGACAGCAGCTTCACTGACATCAACAAAACAACTTTGATTTTTCCATTGGCATACGTCAGAAATCAAAATTGGGCCTCTTTGTCCAAATACAGACATCATTAGCTGAAAAATACCTCTCAGACTCTTCCTTTTTTTCCCAGTCTGTGTGGTGCTGGCAAGCCTGAGCATTGCAGATACCCTGGGACTCTACGGTTTTGCCTGTGCTTGGAAAAGCACCACTCCATACCTACTGCATCTCCTGCCTGCTTTACGTTTGGAAGCATCAGCACCAAAACCAGCTGCACAGACACTGAATACACAGCTACCAGCTGTAGGTATATAACTTGGAGCTGCAGGATCCATGCAATGGCAAACATTCATTGCAAGAACAGAGTTAACAATAGCAGAAGAATTTCTGTTTCAGCAGCCTGCAGTAAAGTAGTGACCAAGGGAACCAGTGAAAAATCAACAGCATTGCCTCAAGTATATTATAACAGCAAGGCATCAATTTTTCAGTAATTCAAAACTGACACTAATTTAGCAATGTAGCAGTCTCTTATGACTGTTTAACACCTTTTTAGCTTATTAAAGAAAATAGCACATACTGCCAAAAATTCCCATTTATTTTAATAGAATAATACTGAAAAAAGAGAAGTTTCACAGCCTCTATTGATGAGTTGTTATGAAGTTTGCAAGGGAGCAGTAAGTGCCCAGCTTCAACCGCCAATTGAGAGCCAAGGCACTTACCTTGCAATTTATATAAAAATCAGGAATTATTTTGGAACCTCATTTACATTCAAGCAAGTAATGCCAGTGCTCTGGAGTCTCCAGTTCAGTGCCTTTGCAAATCTCACCCACCTACACAGACAGAACCACGTTTTTTCCCCCTACATTTTTCTTATATTACTGGCCCTTGCAACAGCTGAAAGTCAGGCTGTCAGAACACGGAGGACCTCAGCGCCTCGCTGACAGTCTGAGTGACTCAGAGATTGCCAGGAGATGTGGTGCTGCCAACTCGAGATTTCCTGTGAGTCTCCCTCTACTTGGTCTTCTTCCACAGAGCCTCGCTTTATTTACATTACAACACGAGAGTTTCGGTTGCCATTAAAAAGCAAAGGGGTTGGTCTTGTTTGGACAACACCAACTCTATAAGCTCCAGAATCAAAAGGGAGGGAAGGGGGGAGAAAGACCTGATAGTTCTTGCTTGTGTAAATATCATGACTTTAAGCTGGTCCCAAAACACATTTTTGGTAGTGAAAGACAATGTTGGAGCCAAAGCATGAGGCATTTCTTAGTGGTCCCTGCTGAAGGAAGGTCTTGGACAACATATGGGGAAGGTGACATGATGTATCTTAGAGACAGTGAGGAGGAAGGATCATGAAACAACCATAGGAAGGTGGGAATGTCAACCTGAGTTGTGAGAACAGCCTCAGGGAAGTCTGTCGGCAGGATTTTGTGCAGCTAGAAACACTGCCAGAGCAATAGGTTCTCCCCAGGCATTTCCTTTCCTGGGTAAATTACATCCAGGAGAAGATGAGCATGAGAAGTGAATGAAAGAAACCAAGCAGAAGGAATTAACTGAACTCTTGGCACTCTGCTCAGAAAGGGTTTGCGCGCAATGTTAGCGGAAGGACTTGGACCTCCTTTTTCCACACCAAGTAGCCCATCCCTGGGTTGACTATCTTGGGCACAGCAGTAATGTAAGAGTCACTGTTTCCTTGAGCTGAAGGGACATTTTCACCTGCATGCACTAGGGAAGAATAAAAGTTCTTGCCTACCAGCGCTACGTGAAAAGGAAAAGAAAAACAGATTTTGTAATAGACTGCCTAAGATCAAAGCAAACCATCTTTCTCTGTAATTGGATTCACTCTTTCAGGCTGCTGATCTAAAACACGATACTCAGGATTTAGCACACAAACAAATCATCAGTTTGTCAAGGTGCCGAGAACCAGAGTTAAGCTGAAATACTACAATATACATACCCTCCAAATTAAATCAAACCCCCTTGCATGGGACCAACTCCTTCCATCCTGCACACATATATATTTCCTGACCCAAAAACCCATAAATTGAAGCATTTAATATGAGCTTTACTCATCCTGCTGGATGCTGATTAGTTGAAAAATGCTAGTAAGTAACAGATCCCAGAGTAGCAACTGTTTATGCTCTCTTAACCTAGCCAAGGAAATTTTCTATGGTGGAAAAACTGCCTCACCACACAGAGTGCCATAACCGGGAGGGTATTAATAGAAGGAAAAATATAAATGCCTACTTGTTTACAGTTCTGAATTTAACTGTTAGGTTGCCAGAGCAGAGAATATCATTTCTCTAGAGATACGGAGCAAAGTCTAAGCGCCAAGCACAAAACCCTAATTCAGTGGGAGTGTTTCAGTGGGGCTCAATCCTGCTTCTGCCCAGGTGCAGAAGACCAGGGTCTGGACACAGCAACTCCTCCTCTCTGCTGCACAACTAAAGCAAACGTTTTGGTTAGCTTTGGTTGGGGTTTTTTAAGATTTAAGAAACACACATAATCTGGATTTGACAGTGCTCATATTATGTAGGCATAGAGGTCTCAAAGATAATTGCATTCCTAAAACTTTCACTCATAAAGTTCCTTGGAGAAAGCAGAGCAGAGCGCTGTGTCTAACTACCCACACGTTACTGCACATCAGAGAAGCCACAGAGAAAGCACCTTCAGAAATCTCCCAATGTGGAAAATCTGTGACTCGGTTTGAAATCCATCCTGAGGTGCAAGTGTAGGAAATCAGGCTCTGCTAAATCCCCATGCTCACAAACTAGCATGTTAAAAAGGGAAACCTGACAGCCTGCTCCTCTCGAGGCAACTTTAATGCTGCCCTGTCTTCAGTGACTTCAGGCAGAGTCTCATCCTGTGCCACACATGTTGATGTCTGGGCACGTCTGCTGGCTCCAATGAGACAAGAGCTTGCAGCATGCTCCAAAGTGCTCAGATAACTCTTAATAAACAAATAACACCTGTCTCATAAACTCTGATCTTATTTGATGATGACTTCCTGTTCCATTCTTGCCTTTCATACCCAGTAGTGCAACCCGCTGCAGTCTTTAAGTGAGAGTGCAGGGCTGTTCTCAGGGCTCAGGAGAACATAACTGTCCTTCCAAAAGCCACATCTTGTGTGAAGGGTCCCTGTACCCACTCTCCAACCTCAAACCACATAGTGCTGTGTGTACCCATCACACACAGTCTTTATATTTGGCTTCTTCAACAGAAGGAGACAGGATACCTGGCAAGATGTCTGAGTAACTGGATTTTTCAAACAGGCCTGGATACCTGTTTTGTAAACACATTAATACCCCTTAGAAGCAGAAAAGCAAGGAGAGCCACATGCAGTCTCTTGCAGGTGACTCTGAGAGCTGTGGTGAGTCAGGTATTTACAGTATGCTCCACACACACAAAGGGCTTGCTGAAATTTGAGCTACATACAATGAACCACAACCTGATATTGAGGTCACATTTTTCCTCCATTTACCATTCTCTTTCTTTCCACGCTGAAAGGTTACCTGGGATTTGCAGCCCTTTTTACCAAGGTATTGACATCTCTAATCTCTAACTTATTATTCACCTCCAGTCTCACCGAGTAAGAGTAGGCTTCACCCCACCACCCCTCAGCTGAGCATCTGAGGAGACCCACCCACCCACCCAACACGCCCAGCAACGCCGCCTGCAGCCACCCCCATTACCTGTGCAAATTTCCCAGTGCACATCACGCCGTTCCAGCGCGGGACAGTGAGACACCCGGGATGACGCAGCAAGTAGTTGTCTGCTCTGCCTATGAACGTGTCTGGATACCCTGTCACCGAGCCATCCAGATCATGGAAGACAGACATTTTGTCACCGTCATTATCGTTGTTTCCAAACCATTGGCCTGGCCTGCCAAAAAACACCTTCAGCCCCACCTAACAGGAGAAAAAAAGAGGGAAAATTACTTGTTAGCACTACTTAAGGACTTGAGTTGCAGTATTTTAACAGTCAAAGCATTTCCACAGCAAGAACTAGAAAGCTCTCTTGTTGCAGCAGGAGTTTTGGTTTGCCACTTCTATTTAGAATAATTTCTGAGTGTACAGGGGTTTCCCCCTTGTTTCTTAATCCCAGGAGATCTCTTCACAGAAATTAGGCTTGTAGTTCTTTGAAATGCACCCGCACAAACATGTATTCCTTGAAATCACACAGCAATGAACTCTGTGGTGGCAAGAGGAAGAGGATGACTCAAAGGGTAGGGAAGTAGTGGAAGTTTATTAAATTTATGGAGGAATATCACAGCTGTGACCAAGGAAACAAAAATCACTAGATATTTGATGAATTTTCTCATCTATTTTCAGTGGCAGTTCCAGGCAGTTCTGCGTGTCCCTTTTTTCCTAATTGTTCCCCTAAAACCTTATAAAGCACACAAAATGACAGCCATTCTCAGAATGGGCTCTTGTGCACATGCTGGTATGTCCCCTGAAGAATTCTTTTTTTTTGGAAGGAGAAATAACAGGAAGGAGCATTATTCCTCATTGTAGACAGCTCTGTTTTCAAGATATTTCAGTACCTAAGTGAAGGAATCTGTCCTGGTACAAAAATCCAGCAAAAAAAACCAAACCAGGAAACTGCAGATGCTCAGCAAAAAGTCATGGAACATTTTAATGTCTGCAGAGAAAATTATTACAGTGCGTGACAATTAAGTTCTGAAGTAATCAAGAAAATAGTCACTACAGGTCAAGCACCCTGAATGAATCCTGCAGCAATGTACATAACAGCGGGCGGCATAAATAGTGACTGGATCCCGCCGACCCAAAGGACTGTAGTTTGTTCCATTTAGCCCAACTGATTTTAATTGGGCTGCACACATGAGTAAGAATTAGGGTCAGTGGGATTAGGCTGCAAGTTTACTAAGGGCTTTAAAGGCTTTATTTTAACAATAATAAACAGAACAGCTTAGGAGAATAGGAGAGTCATTGTGATTCTGAGTTAGAGGCAAAGTCCCGTTGGCTGACGGCTGCAGCAAGAACTACTTGCAGAACAGAAGCCTTTATTCCTTTGAAATTAAATTAGAGCCTGGAACCATTTCTCTGCCACCTTCTTGTCTAGGTATGAGTCTCAAAAACAAGCACCTGAAGCAGTCTCATTTAAAAGAGGGTCAGACACATGGAAGTTTAATATGTATTTTTAAGTGTTTAAAACCTTTTCTTACTGCACTGAGGGAAATTTTTGCCCAAAGGGCTACTTGGCAAAATAGGAGGATCCCAAAAGTTGTTTGTTTGTTTTATCATTTTAATTTATAAAAGAGGATATATTAAAAAGAAAAAAAAGCATAAATACTATACAGGCTCAAAGCTCTATTATAAATCCTATGAGACGATGCATTTCTGGAGCTGAATACAAGAACAAGCACTTTGCTGGGGGGAGAACAGTGTCAGCTGTACTTCAAAACAAACCCAGGTACAGCCAGTGCACCTTACATTTGATTAACATTCTCAGTGTTTCCAGCCAGCAACAGACAGTGTTGATGCTAATGCCAGTCCGATTGCTAACATTCTCTTCTAACAAGTCTGAGAGTCAGACACAGATTGGGGTTGGAAGGGGCCTCCAGAGCTCATCGACCCCCTGCCAAAGCAGGGTCTCTAGGACAGGTCACACAGGTAGGTGCCCAGATGGGTCTGGAATATCTCCAGAGAAGGAGACTCCACACCCCCTGGGCAGCCTGTCCCAGTGCTCCATCACCCTCACTGTGAAAAAGTTCTTCCACACATTGGTGCGGAACTTCCTGTGCTCCAACTTGAGGCCATTGCCCCTTGTCCTGTCCCCACAGACCACTGAAAAGGGGCTGGCCATTTGAAAAGAGGTTGGCCACTTAACAAAACAGAAGTGTTGATGAGCAGTGTCACTTACTCAGTACACCGAGGCACAGGGGTGCACTGAGTTTGCAGTTACAGCTATGGCAACATATAATGTTTTCTAAGTGAACAAACATGGACGGAAAAAAGACTCAGCTCCTCAGGTATGTCCATGTGGAGCTAGGAATGAGCTAGCAGAGGGCACAGAGCCAGGACCACGCTACTATTCAGACTCCTAATTTTCATGAGGTGCAGACTACCTGGGAGTGATATGGTATAAAGGCTACTTGAATTACTTGTCTGAAGCCTGAGAGGGAGACCTGACAGGTGATGGTTATGTGAGCACATAATCTCTTAGGAATATGATAATTCAACCTGTCCAAAGGCAGCACACATAACACAGCTGCAAACAACTCCTGAAGACTACAGTAGAAAACACTTTCTATATCAATAAAATACTGAAAAACATCAGAATAACCCACAAGTTTTTTCTAAAATTCAAGCCATATCACTGTTATTGTTTTAAGGAAATCACTTTCACCTAGTGTGAATCTTCCTCTATTTTACCATCCAAGGACCCTGCCCTCCTTAGTATGACTTCTACTCTGCTGGAGAAATCCAAGCCCTCGCCCTGCAAGTTCCCTTTGGCTAGGAGTCTCTTAAAGATTTGGGGGTTTGTTTGCTGCCCTCTTTTTCAGAGGATAACAGACTCACACATTAAATCAGTGTCTACTTTTCTTTTTCCCCATCATAAACTATTTGCCAACATCTGCTTTGCTGCAGAAACCCGGCACAAGGACAACACAGGCTAAGCATAGTAAAGGCAACACTGGGAAGTGCCCATCTCCTAGCTAGACAGGACTGCAATCCCATGGGAGTCACTAGTCTGCAACCAGGAGCCAGTTCTGGTCTCTCTGAGTTCTTCTGAGAGCCACAACTGCACCCGGCACAGACCACTGGGATTTCTTTGGCACAAGTAATTTCAGAGATGCCGTAGCTTTGGCATCATTGGAGCAGAATAGGCTTGGATCCACCCTAAGCTCCTGGCTGCAGAGAAGCATTAACCAGAGGAACTGTTAGCAGTGGATGTGAACTGGGACAGTTTGAGAGCCTTCTGCACCTGCTGGAGGTGGCTTTGTTCACCACACGCACGGCCTCTTGCTTCTCACCCCGCTCTACAGGAGCTGTGTCACAAAAGGGATAAATGGGTTGCAAAAAGAGGTATGTCAGGTCTTCTTAAGAACTGACACACAAGTGTCCTGTTTGGTTCTAGCTCTGGGATGGCTGGAGCCATCTCCTTTGGGCCCTAGAAGTCTTAGTAGCTGACAGTAACCAGATCTTCAGCAGACCACAACCACTGGTCATGCCCTCAGCTGGGTTAAGACCAACTACTGTTCCCACTGCTTTAAATTAACTTTTTTAAGCACCCTTTTAAAAACAATTAACCAAACAAGCCTAGCAATAATATTGCTATTGATAGCTGCACAGGTAGCTTAATATGCAAGGTTTAGGTTTGTCAACAGAAACACAACTAGAATACTTTTTGTGGAGCACAATGTTTAGGTCTTGTGTTCTACTTGAATGGGTTTTTTTATGCTGGAATTAAGCAAGACCTGACTGGCTTTATTATTTTTTTGTCTAACCAATCTGCTGATTAGTCTGATTAAGTATATAATTATTTCTTCAGCATGACTAATAGTTTTGTCACCACTATACAATTTTCAATGATGTTTAGTTTCTTCTTAAAAAACAACTGTAAAAATTATTGTCCTTTAGGGACTTATTACTTAGCTACCCTTTAGAAACTAATAAAATTAAGCCTGAAGATGGAAAATTAATTAAAACAGTCTTCAGGCTCTATCTTAACCAGTCAAAGATGTATTGTCCCATATAGCAATTAGGTACAAAACAATAAACATGGTCCTTCAAATCTGAAATCAGATTTAGCACATCTGGGTTCAATCCAGATAAAACAGAATTGAAGTGAAAAGTGCTGGGATGCAGGTGGTTACAAACACAAACTGTTTTTAAGTTGGCAAAATCTCAACTTTAGAAATTGATCTTTCTTGGAAATGTACACACAAGGAATAATTATTGGGATGATGTAACTAGGTTTTTTTGTAATGAAGTGACATTGTATTATTTCAATAAGTCTTGCAAAAGTAGTTAGTAAGTCTTCTGACCATTTTTACTTTGAGAACCTCAGATCTTAAAGGCAGTGCAGTACTAAACTGCCTCTCAGAAGAAAAATGCTAGGATATTTAACAGGCTCACTGGCTGCAACTGATGCAATCATGTTAAGGAGCTGCATTTTCAGCCTCCTAAGAAGTAACCATCCCCTTTGCTAATGTGCACAGGTATGGATATCATCTGGCTGAAACCATTCTGTTGAACAGACTCCTATACGCACTACTGGAAGAAAATTTCCACTCTCTTCCAGTCCATGGATCAAACCTTTTCATTGTACATTTCTCTCTAAGCTCCAGTTCACCCAGTTCCAGGGTGATTTTTTCATCCATGTTCCCCATGATCATCTTCTAAGCATTTCCCCAAAGAAGGACATACAGAAGGTATGGCAAACTAGCCCTTATTCTTGTTCCAAAGCTCCCTGAGGCATCTAAGGTAGCTAAGAGCTCTTCAGTGAAATGCACAGGAACTCTTTTTGTGAGAGGAGCAGTCAAGTGAGTGCAGTCCACGTCATCCTGTCATGAAATACCTGTTGTTGATCTAAAGTGTATCAGAGAGGGGACAGACAAACTAACTGTTTGCCAGAGGGAATGATATTGGTCAATCCCAGAGCAATGGAAATTTCCTCAAGATAAAGCCAAACCTCAAGCCAAAGTTACTACAGTTCATGGACATCCTAACAAGCATGGACACTGTTTGAAAAAAGCTAAGGAGAAGTTATGATCCCTGGGAGCAGGTCAGGTGGAATCTATCATTTCCGTAGCCAAGCATGCAAGGTCATGATCCCTGCAGGAATCCAGCACAAGGACAGGAATTGCTCAGCGTCCTACAGCTCCTGTCAAGGCAGAGATACACAGCCCCATCCTGCTGTCACTGCTCAAGGGAAGTTGTGCTTGACAGGAATTTCACTGCTGACCTCAGAAACCAGGCCACGGCTTTGTTTATAACTGCATTTGCTTATTTCTGTAGAAGGACTGTATTGCAGCTCACTGCCTCCTGACATCTCCTTTGTGCTCCACTCAACCTCTGAGGTCAGGTCCTCAGCATATAGAGTCTGGTAACACTGTACTAAAAGCAACATCTGGATTTTCTGGTCACAAGACGAAATCTTCCTCTTACAGAGATTTTTTTTAATGCATGCCTGCCCTGGCATAAGTTACCTTCACATTTTACAGGATTATAAACAACGTTCATTTAAACACACACACAAAATGTTACAAAATGAGTCAATGGTATGTATCAATGTAACATGCATCACTCCCTGAAATCCTGCCCTAGGATAGATCTTTCACTGCTTCTAAAAACTTCAGAAACTTGCACATCTAAGAGCATGCGTTCCTGCTTTTCTGACTTACACTTTTCTCCATCAGGATCTGCGACACATTATTCTGGGGACTTATCTGCCAGGAGTTTTTCATGAAGAACCCAATGGCACTTGAGTATCTGTCAGGAGTTGGGGTGAACTTCTTGAAAGTGCATTTTGCCATCCTGACAGGCCCATCATAAATCTGGAATCCACGAATAGGGAACGTCCTGTGAGATTTAAAAACAAACAAAAGTCTGTGTGAAAAGCTTGGGTAAACTCTGAGTCTTCTGAAGGAACAGAAAGGTATTAACAAGTAGCTAAACCATCTGTCCTTTCCCCAAACTAGGATCTGGATGGTCATCACACAGTTCACGAAAGATGAAACTGCTGAACATAGTCTACAATGTAAGGCTCAAGAATTAAAAAAAAATACATAAAAAATTACTCATAAGCTTGCCTAAAGCTTGTAAGCTGCAGTAAAACAGTTCAAAACCCCTTTTCCCCCACCATACAAGGGTTCATCACCATGAGGAAGACACTAAGGGTTGTGTGACAGCATTCCCATCAGCTTCCCTGTTCTGCGGTAGATGGGTTCTCAAGAAAACATCATCATGACTGAAAAAACTACATCAGTCAGAGTCCCTGGAGAAGTGTCTCCTTGGAAGCAAGTACCAAGTGTGCCGCACAGTTTCTCTCCTCACAAGTCCTTTCACAAAAGATCCCTAGGATCTAGTCAACAGCATTTCATACAGAAAAGAGATTTCTGCAGCATCAGTCCATGGACATGTTGCCAAGACATCAGAGTTGAAGGAGATGCCACTGGAATCACAGGTAAGGACCTGCCTCTTCCATGGTTTGTTTTGAGACAGTGCCAAGTTTTGCTTGGCCCTGGTTGCGTTTGCTTAAAGGGTGGCCTGCAGCAGCTTTACGGACAGCAATGAAGCTGGTTAGTAGTGGCATGGAAGGGTAGCTCAGTGCTTACTGACTGCAGAAACAGCTGTTCAGACATGATAGCCACAAAGTAGACATCACAAGGGCACACAGGTTCTCTCCAGCCCGGGAGTCACTGAGGCCCGCAGTACCCCCCAGCCCTGGTGTTTTTCCTTACTGGTGGGCTCCAGAGATCCAGAAACACTTTGCCAGTTGGAAAGACCAGACACAAACATTGTTTCTTGACCATATAATTTTTCTTCCATTTCCAGAGCTGTTATCCTACTAGTTGGCTCTGGTACAATCCCCACATCCCATTTTGCACTATGGCACAACGAAAGGACCAATACCAGATGTTTTGGCATACTCCTTCCGAAGAGCATGTTGCTTAACAGTGTCACAGGTGACAACACCTTGTTTGAACTGCAAAGGAGCTTTTTTCCAATGCAATTAAAATAACACCACCAATAATAACTGAGGATAACTCCAGTTATTCTTGCTGTCCTACACCCATCCCATTCCTCTGGCCCTTACGACTGAGTCATGTATAGTCAGGGCTGTGTCATGGCATGTTTGCTGAGTACTGCACGCTCCTTAATTCTGTGTTCATCATAGAGGGACTAATGATTGGTAAGCATCACCAAAACCATACATTAAAGTAGAATTCAGGTTTGGGGAAGCACATGTCACTATGGGGACATGGGTAGGTACTGTTGTTAGACAGGAGGCTGTGCTGCTTTCAAAGTGACTTACAGCTACTGAAAGACAAATAAGATGCAACAATTAAAAATGGTTTCTCCTTTGTCAAACCAGACATGTTTGCCCAGCTACGTTGGCAGGAGGGCAGTGGCATGGTGTACAGGAGCTGCACCATCAGCTCAACGCAGTGCTACTGAAGCACTACACAAAAGCCATTTGGTATCTCTCAGACCCATTCTCCAGTGACTAATAAATTAAGCAGAAAATTAAATCACACACATGCACTTGAGAATGCTCTCAAGCTGCTGGCCTAAAGAGTGAGTTTATTTGGATGCTTATTATTTCTGGCCTGTACAATAATTTAAACAGCCGGTATAAATTACTCCTTGGTAGTCACATTCATTCCTGAGGCTTTTCTTCAAGCTGATGCTAATGCCAAGAAGAAATGGCAGAAGAATAACTCACTTATTTCTGGGCAGTGTTCGGTATTCTCCATTTGCCCCTCTTCCCCAGTAGCTGTTTTGGCCTCCCTGAGAGCCAATGTTGCTGCTTTCTCCAATAAAAATGGAGCGTGTCACCTCCAGGCTGGAGCCTTCATCTGTCGGGAAAGTCCCATCACTACAAGCAAAGAAACACCAGGTAAGTATGTAGCATAGCACAACTGATTCATTAACACATTTAATTACACCACAGACACAGTACAATTTCTTTATTAATTTGGAAAAAGGGCATGCACCAGTATTACAACTTGCTTTAAAATCTCTTTAGAGACCAGAAAGTTAGTGCCAGTAACATCATTTCTCTGTATTGAGTTGCTTGGTGCATTTTTAGCTGCATCTCCGAGGTCAGAGGCAGACATGACTGACTTTTTGACACTTTCTTTGGACATGGCCTATTTTTTCAAAGTCACTTGCAAGAGGGGATGAGACAAAAGGAGCAGGAGCAAGGTAGACACCAACAGAAACCTGCTGGGCCACCACAAGGGACCATTCTAGCCAACCTACCCACATGAGCTATGGGTGACGCTGCCGCACTGGGCTAGAACAGAAGAAATGTCTCCCCGAATGCAGATCCAGATGTTTTGTCTACTGGTTTAGGATCTACCATCCAAAAGGAAATACTCAGCAATTACGATGTATTCCCCAGACGTGCTGAGGAGAAGAGAATGAAAGGCTAAATTGCCCCTTGTATTAACGCCTGCACAGGGAAGACTTGATGTGGTCTGGGAGGGAAACATGAGGTTTTCTCGCATCTTACAGGAATTACCAGGGGAGTGTCTCAGCTTCCACTCTTTACCATTTTACACAGGGGGGAAACTGGAATAAGGTAGATTTTAAGAAATTACCTTGCCAGAGTGAGTCCAATCCCATTGTCTGAAAACCTGGGATGGAAGAAACACAGCGATGTAAATAAGGATGAATGCCTGCAGTGAATTTGGCCTGAAGACCTATGTATGTTTGCTGCAAGAGGAATGGTACCACAGGTAATTACAGTAACATACCCCGAGTTGCGGAAAATAATGTCGCCACCCCTGGCCCAGGCCCCGTGGTCATTATTTTTAAAAGCAATAAGACCATCAATCACGGCAGGAACCCGTGGCTTTTCAGGATCAGCATCTTGATGTGGGTGAAACCTGAAACAAGGAGCTTAGTTAATGTGGGATAGGAGACATAGGAACTGACCTCAGACAGAGGGGGTCATGCCTGGCAGACCTCATTTGGCTTTCAAATATCACCCAAAGAGGTGATATGCCTTGCATCAGTCAGGCTACTAGCTTGATCTCATCTCTGTGCTTTGGTGCAAAGCAAAAAAACAAGAAACATTTGTAAGGGTGAAATTCTGGCCCCAGTGAAATCAACGGGAGATTTCTTGCTAGACTTCCATGGGCCCATGATTACTCCTTAATTTGATTCAGTGTGATTTAGAGGCATAGAAAACATTTTTCCCAAGTCACTTGGGTCCTTTTGTAATAGTCCTTACAAGGCCCACTGAGAATTCCTGGATTGATGCTAGAAAATCAATTAGGCACTTTCAAAAATCTCATTCAGCAAAGATAATGGAGTAATTGGAGCTGCTTTCCTTGCATGTACAGACCAGACCTCCATATGTGTCTGGCTCTGCTGAAAAAGAAACTGTCAGAAGAAAAAAGGATTTTCCCTGGGAATCAGGTGCTTCTCAATGATTTTCAGGCTATTTCTTGCCACACTGGCTGTTAACGTGTTTGAAAAAAATCTCCATTGCTTTTTCTGAGCCTGTTCTCACATCCTACTTCTTCCATCTGATGTCCCAAGGAACATGCTACCTTGGTGTCAAAGGTAGGGACATCTCACAAAGGAAGGCAAAGTCACCTTTCCCTTTCAACCACAGGGGAGCACTGAGAAGATCTGATGGTGGAGGATGAGAGCCACAGCTTAAGCAGGAGCAACGGCTGATTTCTGCCACAGCCTCCTCACACAGACACAGGGCTTCAGTGAGTGAGAAAATTGGTTTTAATTTACCTGCTTCCACTCTGTGAAAGGAAGCTCACAGACTTTAAAGCAGCTGACAAAAAGTGTTGAGACTACTTCATTTTCTTCATTAATTCCAGACCAGTCTCAGCAGTCTCTTACATCATCTTTCATATATAAGTTCTTTTAAGCAATGGATAAGAAATGTTGTTTACCGACTCACTAACAGAGCAGTGGGATGTGGTTCCCCTTTCACATGCTTTACTGCTTAGTCCTCATAACCCCAAGTGCACATGTATGGGTTTTGGTCAGCAATAACCCAACAATTCTGTGCATAGCTATGACATACTCATCTCTGCACATCAGAGATAGCTGGTGTGCTTTTCTTCAGATGCTCCATCCATAATGAGGCACTAATGATCTACTAAATGCAACACAGAAGCCAAGCAGCAATACAACTTTCAGAAATGAAGCCTGTGCTTACCTGGCATTATCAACAGTGAGATACTCTCTGGGATCATCAGCGCTGGCTCTCGTTGTCTTCACTCCTTTTCCAATAAACAAACCAGCCTGAAAATGTACACGACTCCAGTTACTTTAACAGACAGAGACCAGAGATCCCAGATTTTTATCAATGGACGTGGGCAGCCAGCGCAGGCATAGCGAGCGTCTGCAGCCTGGGCTTTCTCTTGCCTCCCCCGTCACTTGGCACTGCTCAGCATGACATTAGCACAGGATGTAGCACGCTGAAGTCAGGACAGAGCTTGCCCTGCCATGTGTTATGCATCAGCATCTTGGGCTGTCTTCTGACCCAGAGCAAGGCACTGAACTCCCACTCTCTCTCTCTCCCTTGCAGAAAGCAGCAAGGGACCATGCCAAGCTCTTGATAACTTTCTGGAAAAAGAGTGTTGTTAAGAAGTAAGGCTTTAAATAAAGAGTGACGAGTCCCCAGACAGTCAAAAGAGAACATGAGCCGCTGTGGCTAAGTTAAAGACTTTGGGCTAGAGCAGCAGCTGTCACGGACCAAGATGTAAAATATACAAGGCACAGAGAACGGCACTGATTCCAGTCTAGAATCCTGAGAAATAAGTTAAAAATGCTTTTTATAGCTTACAGCTTTTTATAGCTTATTTTCATGTAAACAGTATATTTGGGGGAAGAGTTTTTCTTGGAATTACCCTTGAATTTTTTGTGTCATTTTTCAAAGATGATGAGCAGGCCCTGGCACAAACGAATTTCGCACCACTGTGGCCAACAGCAGCGTCCAGTGTCCTGCCTGTCATTCCTTAAATCCCACTTAGCAGTAGGTGTATGGCCTGGGCATCCCCCCCATTTAACACAAGCACCCAAATAGAACACCTGAAACAGGAGCCCCGTTCTGCTCAGCAACCTCTTTAGATCATTAGAAAGAGCACCATCCCCAAAAATTGTTTGTCTCTTGGCATAGGGCTAAAAGACCACTGTCTAATTGTAAAACACCCATGATACCTGATTTTAGAGCACCACACATGGTCGGCCCCATGCCATATTGCTTTATTTATAGTAACATAGAGAAATCCTCCACATGCCTTGAAATTGGAGTGGACTCTGTTGTTGTAAAATACTCCCAAGGGAGTATGTTCAGCTCGTCCCTCTGGATATTGCCCCTCAGACTGTCCAGTTGGAACCCGGTGGAAGATGTACCATATCCCAACATCCTAAAAGACAAAGTGAGGTCTGAGAAATGGGACACTACAGTTAATGACACAGGTTGCGCTGGGGACTAAGGGTTTCCAAATATGCTGGCCAGACTTTTAACCTGAGCCTGCCAAACATGTGTGAGTCCCAGGGAAAACACACCAGTCCATGCCCTTACACCTCTCAACATATCCTTTGGGGTGAGTGGTGAGGTCCCAGGGCATACACATGGGGTTTATAAATGCATACATTGAGGTGGCTTATTAGGAAACCTGGTCTTCTCTGTACAGACTCATTGAAGGAAACATGATTTGGGCAAGCATCAGAGAGAATAACAAGCGGAGAACACATATTTACATATACAGATGTGACATGTTATTGGGCATTTAACTATTAGCTATAACTACTAATAAGAAATCAACTTTTGCTAAGAGACACCATGCAGCATTTCCAGCCACAGTTGTGAGAAAGAAACCAGTGCAAGAACTGCAGGCAAATACTTGTTCTTAACAGAGGCAAAGGTTGCAGAAACACATAGCCAAATTTTACGATGACTAACTAGAAATACATTGCCATCCTGCTAATGACATCAGTAGGAGTAGAATATATGGGAACTGGAGGCAAAGTATAGCTCTTGCTGTTAAATGGTTTTACCTGAGCACCAGCTGCTGCATTCTCTATTAAGTTGTTGTTTGGATTTGCAATCCAGAATGTGCTGACAGCCCTGAAAAATCAAAATCAAAATGATCCTAAGCAGTGACCGAACAGGAAGGGATACATTTTCATAGCACTGCACTGGACTTGAGCCACAACTCTCCTGTTGACTTTAAAACTCCACACAACCTTTTAATGATATACTCTTTAAGGAAAAGAAACCATCGAGTGATGTCAGGCATGTTCATTTATGGAGCCACATGCTGAACCTATTGTAAATTATATGAGACCATTAACACAAAATCCATGCTCTGTTAAATGCAGCTTAAGGAAACCCAATGTCTTGGTTTTTTTAAAGTTAAGCAGCTTTGGAAAATGTCTGAAAAGTGAACTTCTGGTGCGTTTTTTGGAAGTTCGAAGGCAATGGCAGGAGGTAGGGGATTCTCTATGGATTTATGAAGCTTCTATGTGGAAAATGAAACAAATTTTCTTGCAAGCTGCAAATGGCTCGTTAAGTACAAGATTAAGGAGATAATATTCTGCTGTTTTTTTCAAATAATGAGTTTTTGCCTCAGAGGGAAGATCAGTACTAGCACAAACAGAAGCCAGATAATAGCTATTAAAATACTATCATTTATTGTCTTACTTCATTTGATAACATCTTTTGCAATAGAGACCACATGTAAAAATGCTGTAAATTTCTTTTCATCACCATACCAATTAATGTGATCATTCTAAAAAGAAAAGTTGCAATTTTCTGCTTATCTATCTTAACTACTACCTAATCAAGAATCCACACTCCTTTGGATTCACAGAACCATTAAATACATTCAAAATAAATCTCTATTAACTACACAATCAACCTCAGCATTTCAACAACGATTTACTTGCAAGGCAACATCCTACTTAAAGAGTCAAAAGGTGCTCAGAAATGAGATTAAGTGCTCTAATGTATCTATGATTCTTGGGAAACAGTAAAATAGTGATAACCATCAGCAAATATTCCTTGCTTTGGATTCATGCAGATGTTAACAGACACATTCGTGTGGTCAAGTAGTTAAATTATTTTTAAGTGAGAAGTGGTAGAAAAAGCTACAATTTTTCATTTAATATCAAATAGCACCTTTCCAAAGTTTCACCCCAGCATTCTTTGGAACCCAGCTGTAAAGTATAATGTTAAGTGCAAACCCTGACTACAGCTCCTGGAGCACTTACATGCAGTCGGTGCTGGGCACAGGAACGTAACTCCCGTAGACGTGGCTGCGGATGGCAAGGCACATAGCCTCATTGCGATCCGAAGGCAGGATCGTTCCTGACCTCGTGAGGAGACCCAGGTTGTGATAAAAGGTATTGCGTTGCTCCGTCCCATCTTCGAGGAAGAAGCAGTGCCCCAGAGTGTCATATCCAATGGTATCTTTTACCTGGAAAAAAGTATAGAGGCCGTCGACTGCAATGCTAACAGCAGTAGGAACTGCAACTGGTGTGCTTTGCTTATCAATAAATTGCCAAAAATGCTCATGGAGTGGTTTCACCACCCCTCGGCACCGTGGGCAAGCAGTACCTCTATAGGCATCAGTCCTGGAGTTAACGCAAACTACATGGGGTTGGCATAGCTGTGGCCTGATTTTGCACAGCAAAACTGCCACTAGAATTACTCTGAGGAAGATCACATGCATAATTAAAGGAAAACTGCAAAATATAGCATTTAAAGCTGCCCTCAGCTCTAGGAGAGAACACTCAATTCGGTGCATGGGGCTAGGATCTGTATGAAGATAAGTGTGTCTAGCATGATAAACCAACAAGTTGGCCCAGTTAACCCAGAAATGTTCATGACTGCAACAGTTCCCAAATAACATAAGAAATTCTTTAAAATGCACCATGTGAAGTAATTTATATTAAGGAGGTTTCTGTTCTTTCTCCTCTGCCCTCAGAAGGCGCAGGGCCATGTCATTCCTGTGATGATCAGCCTGGGCAGAAATGGTATTTTACTGTTTCAGTCTATTTAAGATTAACTGACGTGCACGGGGATATTGCATTAAACCCTAATTTGACCAAGAGGACTTAGCACAAGCTTCCTTTGATGTAGTCTTATGAAGAAAAAATCAGAAATCCTTCTTTTAAATGTAAATACTAAACCAGGCTAGTTAAAATGCCAGCTATTTGTTCCTAAACCTTACTGAAACCTAACTTTGCACCCAGATGATCCCTGTCAGCATATTTATTCACTCTTCAGGCATACAAAATTCCTGTTGACGTCAGAGATATGTCCATGTAAGACTGCAAGATTAACTAATATTAACCTACTTGGTTATTCCTGTATGCAGAGGGACACTCGAACTAAATCCATTTCCGATTCATATCCTGTTGTTTCCCCTTAACAGGCTGGAACCACACATAACATCTGGAGCCACAAGCAGTATAGTCCCCATAGGTATATCTCCACTGCATTTCATTGTTTTCCCAGCAGTCACCCTTCAAACTTGTCATCTCACTGCTCCATTCCTGCCCTAATGAGGTGTCCAGGAGAAAGGTAAAAACGAGGCGCAACACAAACAGGTACCAGCTCCTAATTGAGAGTTGTGGAACTCCTCCAAGACCCGGCATACAGGTGCCATGGCACCGAGCAAGCTACAAGGAGGATAACAAAGAACCTACACTGAACGTGTGCCTACCAGCTGAGTCTTGGAAATACAAATAGGGAATGGATTCGAATAAAAATGCAGACATTCCTGCCAGCCTGCTAAGAACAGGAGATCTGGGTACTTCTACTCTTTCCAACGATAGGCAGAAGCTGAGCTTAGGGGGCCACGGAAGACTATTTTTTGGAAAGAAACTCTAACAGCAAGCTGCCTGCTGTTTTACAGAGGGTTTCAATTGTAGAGTTTCATTCATCTGAATTTAGCTGAAGTTTGGCCAACCTGTCCTTCAGACAGCTGCATTAAAAACCAGCCTTGTATCTGAAAGTGGCTTTTAGCTTTAACAAATGTGATTCATCACAGCCTCAGAAACTCATGGCAGCCCTGAAAACTTACATCAATCTCTCTCCTAACCAGAAATGACATAAGTTAAAGATCACCTGCATTTGCACCGAAAGATAAGGGCATTAGATCCAAACCCCAACAACTGATCAATTCTGGCATATCACAGAGAGGAACTAAAACCTGGGCACTGTGACAGTGTATTACTGTACGTGTCAGCATGAAACACCATCCACCGTGCAGGCTACAGCCCTGCTGGCATGTCCAACACCAGATGACTATGATCCCTCTGAACACTGAATTATATATAGTTCAGCAACACAATATAAGTGACCTTTATGCGCTGCAACACTAGACGTGAAAGACTACAGTAGTCTGTGCACACCTGACATGTGCCAGGGCAGCGAGAGGCATGTCACAGCCCGCTCCCCGGCCACGGTGAGGAACAGAAGCTGCCGCCGGCTTGCAAAGCGGCACAAGCCTGGCACACGGGAGCAGCAGATGGGAGAACAGCCTTGCAGACAGCACCACAGCAAAGCACAAGCCACAGCGCTCTGGCAACATACTTGTACAATGGCATCCTCCAAACCCTCAAAATGGGGAGGGGAACAAAAACAGCTATCTGGTTTATTCTGCCTCAAGGGCTAAAGTTTCCAAAGCTGATGCTAAAATGAATACTGTCTATGTCGTTTAACTGCCTTGCTCTGATATATGTGCTCTTCTCTGGAGCTGCACATTATTAATTTATTGTAAAGCAAGGCTTTTGATTACATTTTAATTACTCTTTATCTTAATGACTGTATCAAAGCCACATGATTCTTCCACAGAATCACACACTTAACCTTTGCTATAAAATCTGTTCACTGATTCATGGACCCAAAGCCCTCAGCAGTCAGATGGGAGGAGGGGAGGCTGGATCTCACACTTGGATTCTTGATTTCACAACTACTGCATCCCACGCATGCAGATAAATCCTTGACAACCTAATTTCTGATAAAGAGGAAGAGCATACACCATTCTTCTCAGGACCAATATTAACATAAGGCTTCATTTCTCATCCCAGGCAGGTTCCTCAGTTCCAGAGTTTTAATACCAATGGGAAATGGGAGTTAAACTGTACCCACACGTATTGGTCAAGTCTCCTGCCATCTAAGGGCTCTGTACACAAAAGAAGGGTCTACAGACAGAGCAAATCACACATGCGAGAAGGCAATCAGTAATTTTCAGTCATCCAGATAATACAAATCCAGGGTATAGGGAAACCACACCTGATTGTACAAGACCAGCATTGCAATTTCATGAATACATCGTTTTGGGGCGACAAGAAATAGAGGCACCCACCAGAGTGTACCTAGGTTGTGTTTTACACACCTTTATGTCCAGGGTTGAGAAAAAGTTGTCAGGAAAAGCACGGGAAGTCACAGATAGTTCAGGGAGTGTCTCTGCCTGAGCACACGTGGGGTGAATGAGGAAATGCCCACAGACACCAAAACACAGTTCAGGGTCCTGCAGAGCACACAGCACTAGGACATGCTGGGACTGGAGCAGGAATCTGACTCTTCCAGCTGGGACATGTATGGGTTTTTTTGTGGGGTTTTAAAGTTCCTCTCCACAATGTCCTTGCAAGTATCTAGGTCAAAGCCAAGTTCCTGAGGGCTTTTCTGGCACTGAAGCAGCCATTTGGGTCTGTCCCTCTCATATTTCATTCCCTTTGTCAGGTGAATATTTCCGGATATATTTCACATTGCCCTGACTTGAACAACCCCTATGTTTTTTATTGTCTTTGCAAATTAAAGGTACATTGCTTCAGTCAGGTCCAGGAAAGGTCCATTGCTTTTGCTTTTAATACAAGCTCTGATTATTACAAACTCTCCAGAATAACCATGGCAAAGATTTCACTATATCTGCTCACACAATTAATAATGTTAATTAGGCAGTACTAAGAACCTGAAATTCATTCCAAAGAGCTGTGCTACCAGAGTAAAAGTCCTAACCTGGTCACCAGTCAAATGAAGTTGATAAGTTGGGACATTTCTTGGGGAAAAGATGCCTTGTTTCAACATTCTGATTTCCCTTTGCATCGCAAACATGATGCTCTTTAGCAGTGCCTAAGCAAAGACATTAAGTTGGTACTAATAAAATGTGTCTCCTACCAGAAGGCCATGAGTTCCATGTATGGCAACACACCTAGAGAAGCAGTGGTGGATAGACAGGTTATCAAGGTATGTTGGGCGTTCATATCCTCCTCTCTCATCCACATCAGCAGCCAAGTGAAAATGCACAGGGTAACTGCCCAGGATTTGTTGCCCCATGTTTTTTAATTCCACTCCTGACATGTGAACAGAGCTAAAATTCCTTAGGATCTGTTGAGACAAACGTAGATCCAAGTAAGGCATTACAATATAAATGCTCACAATGAAGTAAGACACATTCCCCCCTCCCATTAGGCAATATGTTTGCAGAGTAAAGGAGGGCTGGGTCTCAGGAGGAGCTGTCAGCTCCCTGCTCTGACTCACAGCAGCGCAGCGTGCCTGCAGCTTCACACCTCCGGGCAGGGGGCTGCCAAGGAAGAACTGCTGAACACCTTGTGCAGCATTAGTGACAGCCGTGTGTGATGTAGCTATGGGCAAGATGCTCCCACCAGCTACGGAAAGAGGTACCATCACCATCAGGCTCTATTTCCTGGCAACTTCATCTCTGTGGAGTGAGTTTAAGCCAGACCTGCACAACTACCCAGTTTCCACCAACTGGTAAAGGAGCAATTTTACACCAAATCCCTGCTGCTGCAAGACTTTGCACTTCCACCAAGAACACGTGGGACAACCAAGAAGAGGCAAAGCACAGCAGGGTGATATCCAGCACTTCTCTGAGCCACAAAGGGAGCAGGATTGCTCCACAGGAGGCACAGTTTCTTCAGTGACATCTTGCAAACTGTGTAACTTCACAGCAACCCCACTAAGAGCTAAAAAAAGCTGCTAAAAACATCCCCTCTAGCCTGGAGAAAGGTAACATTTTGCATACATGGTGAAAAAAACAACACAGGTGCATTGCCAGCCTGATTTTGCAGAACAAGCCAGCAAACCTTTTGCTTCTTCATAGACAAGTATACTTTTTCCTCCAGACATAACGGTCATCTCATGGATCATATTGCTTATTTACTAACCATGAAAGGAACTATCTGAAACCATCTGCAGACATATGCATTAAAAATTACTCACTTTAATATGTCCTCCAAATGTGTCAAAGGAGAAAAATTGGCATTGATTTTGTTCATAACAGGAATCTTCCATCTCTCCTTGAATAAGTATATTTCTAGTCAGAAGACCAACCTCTGCCCTCATATCGACACCATCTATGACTTCTCCAATGTGAAGATAAAGTGGGCTGCCTGTGAAAACCAGACACCTTTTTATTCAGGCTGAGCACAGAATCCTCATTGTTGCATGGTTCTAAGCAAGCACACACCCTTCATTTAAGCAATCGTCAAGTCTAGGGACATGCCCAGCTGTTAGCACCTGACCCCCTGGCTTCTACAAAGGACTACTGACTCCAGTCAGACTTTCAAGTCCCAACATAACATTGAGGGCTTCAGCTTTCATATGTGCTCATATGTTTATAGGACAAAAACTAGTTAAAAAGACAAGACAATGTAGAATGTAAAAGACAAGACAATGTTAATGGTTATCACACAAATGAGTGGCTTGGTAAAAATATTTCATACCATCGATTTTCACTTGATTACGTTTACATTCGGGGCAAGGAAGAAGATTAAACTCTTCAGCTTGATGCATGGAATAATCTGTACTGGCAACAACGATCCTGTCACCGGGTAACCAACTCGTAACCTCATCCACCAAATGAAGAATTATCCCTTTGGACACTTCCACTTTAAATCCATTACGAGGCACCCCTGAAAAATGAAGCAATCGATTACTTTTTACAGCTGCGCACAACAGAACCATGCAATTAGCCAAGGGGCATAGCAGCTTAATTTTTATCTAGCTAACTGTGTGTGATAGTAGCGCTCAAGCTATTAAATATGTCAGTGTCATCTCTTTGTAGGCAGCTAAAGCATTACTTTGTGAGAGTTCTGCCGTTGGTGTGGTCCCCATCCACACAAGCAAAAGACCACGGTATTATTATCAGTGCACCGCTCAGATTCCCAGCAGACAGAGCAAAGCAACAGAAGGCATGCAATTGCCAGGGAAAAGCGAACCTTTTGTCCATCCGCTGAAAGCAGTAACAGTAAAACGGGTGCCGTCGTAGGTGAGGAAATCTCTTTGGGCTACAGCTAACCCCGTTGTTCCATTCCCGTGGTACTCCCGCTTATCTTCCGCCGTGTGACGCCGATCCCCGCCGAGGATCCCCACCAGCGCCCAGGGCTGCCTGATGGAGACCGGGAAGGAGCAAGTGACATCTCGCACCCTCCAGCCCCGAAGAGCTTGGTCAGGAGGGGAGGGCGCGGCGCAGCGTGCATCCCCCGCTCCGGCCCTCACCCCGGTCCCCGGTCGCGCCCCTCCGTCGGGGCCAGCCCCGGGCGGGCGCGGCAGCGCGGCGGCCCGGGCGCGGAGCTGTCCATGGTGGCGCCGCGGGCCCGTCCCCCCCCTCCCCGCCCCGCGCCTACCGCCCGTCTCACCTGTAGCCCAGGCGGGCGATGTACCTGCTGCCCAGGCGGTCCCGCAGCAGCAGCCGCGTCTCCAGCGTGAGGCTGCGGGCGGCAGAGTCGCCCACGGCGGCCGCCACCACCCTGCCGGGAGCCTGGAGGGCCAGGAAGGCGCGCAGCCGCTGGCACTCTCCGGGATGCAGGTGGGTGTCGAAGCGCCCCGCCGCCAGCACCCGCGCCGTGCCGGCGTCCAGGATGCGGAGGTTGAGCCCGCGGCTGCCCCACCGCCTTTCGGAGGAGTAGGGGCCGTGGCGCAGCCCGCCGGGGTGCAAGGTTTTGTCCAAGAGGGTCCAGGAGCGGGACCGGCGGCCGTGCAGCTCCAGGATGCCGCCGCGACCCACGCCCACGAACTTATGCCCGAAGCCCTCCACGGCCGCCCCTTCGGCGGCTCGCCCGTACAGCGAAACGATGGCCTGCGAGCGGTAGGGGCAGCGCTCCGAGCCGATGCGCAGCTCACCGCCGTCGTGGATGAGGATGTAGCGAGCCCGCAGGGTGATGGGCGGCCCATGGGGGCGATCGGCGAACACCAGCCTCCCTGGAGGGAGAGCGGAGAGGAACGGGGTTGGGGGTGCGGACCGCGGGGGAAGCGGGAGGTGCCACCCGCCGGAAGGCGCAGCCGGGCCGGCTCCCCGAGGTGCCCAGGCTCCGAGAGCAGACGGCGGCCCCGAGGGGGCGGGCGGCCCCGCTTACCTCCGTCGCGGATGACGAGGGAGTAGAAAGCGGCGGAGCTCTCGAGGCGCAGGGCCGCCCCCCGGCCCACCACAGCGGCGCGGCGGGTGTCAGAGCCGGGTCGCCACGGGGTGAGCTGTGGGTCGCTCTCCGGGCAGGACCCTGCAAGAGACGGGAGGCGGCGGCAGCGGCGGCGGGGCGCGGAGGGACGCGGAAGGGCGCGAAGGGGCGCGGTACCGACCTGATGCGCTGCCGCCGCTCGCTGCTCCCCGACGCGTCCTGCGGCAGGACCAGGACCGGGACCGGGTCCGGGTCCGGCGCGAAGTGCGGGAGGAGCCGCGGCTCCTCGGGGCTCCCCGCGGTCGGCGCGTCTCGGGCGCCACCGCAGCCGCTACCTGGTGCCGCGGAGCCGCGGGGCAAACCCCGCCCGCAACACGTGTGCTGCGCCGGCTGCTTCGCCACGGCTTTGCACGGAGCCGCCGCAAAGGCACATTTCGCTTTGGATGCTCTTTTGCAGTACATTTTTCCTCCGCTTAAGCTAGCGAGACCGCAAACAGAAACACTCCCTCCTCGCCGCCCTGTTCCCCGACTCCACACAACCCCGGACACAGCAAGGCAACCACGGCAGCGGTACGAACCGGGAACCGGCGCGGAGAAAACCCCAGCGGCAGATCGACGAGAAGCACCGGCGCGTTTCAAACTTCGGCTGCAAAGAGCGCTTACCTATCCTCAGCAGCGCCGAGCCGCAAACTTTGTACGTCGCCTCTCGGAAGCTCCCGACCCGGGCTGCTGGGCACCCCGGCGGCAGAGGCAGGGGCGGGCAGGCGCAGGCAGCTCCCGCTCCTCCGCTCCGGCTGCCTCCCCTCCGCCTCCCTATTTATATCCATCTCCCAACCGCTGGCGGTGCCCGCACTGTTTACAGCCCCGGAGCTGCTGGCTCCTCCCCGCCGGGGACGATCCCTCCAGCCTGGACGTATATCTGCGACCGGCGCCCTGATGCTCGGGGCCGGGGTAGCGCCGCTGCCCGCACGCAAAGGTCTTCCCCGGCTCCAAGCCGCTAGGGGCTGCGGGGTCCCCGACGGACTCTACCGGGGTCAGGGGACCCCGGGCGAGTCTCAGCCCGGGGACAGTCCTGGGGGTCTGTGCAGCCCCGCGGAGCACCCGGCCGGCCTCAAAAGCCCCATGCAAAGCGTGCGGCTTTGGGGCCAGCTGCCTCCCCAAGAAAGGCAGGGGGCTGAGGCATGCCACCCCCAGACCCCAGTGTGGTCCCTTCTTGGACCCCTGCAGCACTTTCCAGGGGGTGTTTTGCCCCATGGTGTCCTGTGCCTGGCAGACCTACTGAGCATGCCATAACCCAGTGGCTCCAAAAGTTCCCCTGAGAGTGGGTGAGCCCAGAGGTGTCTGCCTCTTCGCATCCCATCCCCTGACAAAACCAACCTGTAGCCAGAGCCTGTGGTGAAAGAGGGAAAAAGCCTCGGAAGGTGCTCTGGCAGAAGTCTCAAAGAAATGCATGTTCTTTAACCCCCATAGCCTGGGACTGTGTTCCTTGCTTTGGCAGGTTCCTGTCTGGACTCCAGTCTCAGTGGGCATGGCACTGCCTACAGAAGGACCATCGAACACCGGTTTGTTTTCCATTAAGCAGAACATCACATTTTTATAGGCTGTAAAATACAGCATAACTGAGCTTCCTGGGGACACATAAAGACAGGTAACCACTGTGGCCACTGCCTTCTCCCTCCTAAAGTCTACATGTAATCCCTCCTCCTCTCCACTCCAGAGCATGACATCTAGAGAGGACGAGACAGAAGTGGGCAGGCAACAGTGCCAACCACTGCTCCTGCCCCGGGCCAAAGCCAGAGAGGTGTAAAGCCACAGGTGCTGCAGATCTCAGGGACATTTGTGTGCCATCATCTGGTCAAACTGCTCCAATCTGTCACCTCTGAAATTTATTCTGGTGCAGAATTTCTTCTGACAGAGGGCACAAAGAGCCTATAGTCATGTTAATAAGGCACAAGTGCTGTCAGACAAAATATAGGAACAGACTGGAAGCAGGGGGGTGGGTGAGGGCCATGGCCATACCCCAGCTCCAGACAACAGCTCTGGAGTGGGAGCAACACTCACTTGTGCTAAACAAAACCCTTCCGCTCACTTGCACCCTGTCCTGGGACCCAGAGTATTACTGAATCTGAAGATAAACATCCAGACTAGAGAAACAAATCCAGATAACACTCCCTTGTTTCAGTACTCCATAAATACCAGGAAACGTTAGAGCTGCCACCTTTGCTACTGGCTGTTCATCTATCATTTAGTGCTGGCACTTCTATTCCTGTCTCAAAGCACTTTTGTCATTTTCCTTCCAAAAAAGTGGCATTAGTCAGCATTGTGCCTCCTTCTTATCTGAATATGACATACATGAACGCAGGCCATGGGAAAGTAGGGCTGTTATCAGAGGTATAGGAGGCTGGGCTCAAATTTTTTCAAGAAAGATTTATCTACCAGTGGAAGTTTCAGGCAAGACAAGACAAACAGGAATATTTTGTCTTAAAACACACTAAGGTCTTTGAATTAAATAGTTCTAGAAGTACAAGGTTTGAGGAAAAGAGGCCTTCTGCCAGGGTCCTAGAAATCTCATACTTTTTCTTTAAATTAAATATTTACTCTGTTCAGGAGATTTCATGGAGTCACAATCTAAATAAAAGGCAGCAATAATTAATCTGACGTAGTAGTAGTGAAAATAAATGTAACAAAGGCTTTTGTTAGTGTTAAACTTTGTGCAGGCCAATGATTTCAATGCCATTTCCCCCTGTATTAAGTTCTCACTGGTCTAAGAAGGAAAATTTCATAGTAAATGAGACTGAACATATCACCCCATTTTCCTAAAGATTCCCACCTGATTTTAAGGAAAACACAGAAGTGCCTATTGCTATCTGTAGTTTGGTGCTTGGGAGCCAAACCCTTTTCCTTTTGCTGTTCCAAATGTCACTTCTGTTTAGTGGCAGCGCTGGTTTGAAGCTTACACTGCAGCCCTTGGTTACAGGGTGCATCCTCAGAGCAAGAACATTCCCAAACATCCTCGCACCTGCAAGTAGGAAATCACAACTAACACTCACTGCCTCAAACGTATGGCTGGTGTAACCCTTCCTGCCAAAAAACCCCAACCAAACCTTCCTTCGAGTGTCATCATTAGTTTATAACCTAAAGTTTACCTTTCTAACAAACAAAAGCTGGTCAGTTTCTGTCATGGGCCACCAGGTATGAGGCAACCTTGACCCCCTCGTGTCTCACTGCATCGCAATGACTGCAATTCTTCGCCTGATCGTAACATCCAGTAACAGTATTGATGACTGGTGAGGTTTCATTTTAAGGCAACAGCAGAAAACTATGACCTCGGCCTTTTCCAACCAGAAGGATTCTGTGAGCCTAAGAAAGCAACGCTACTCGAGATGAGTTTGCGGGGAACTGTCTCCCAGAGCACAAAAGCCTCTCCCCAGACACACACATTCGCACAGGAACGCAGAGGATAGGAGGGTTCCTCCTATGCGACTTTCCCGGGCACCCTCCCGCCGGGCGGTATCCTGTTTCCTTCGTACTGCTTAGAGACAGGAAGGAGAAGTCGAGTCAGCATCCCCTGAGCAACACCCCATCCCTGCGAAGCGGGGAACTGGAGGCTTCACGGGATAATCCGGCTGCGCGGAGGCCGGGATGACCGCAGCACGGCCGGGGCCAGCTCAGGCCAGGATGCCCGCAACCTCTGTGTCCGCCCCCTACACACCCCTCCCCCCGTGGGCACCGCTCCCCCACATCTCGCAGCGGGGCAACGAGCAGCGACCAGCGGGGCGCGCCCCGGAACGGTGCCTGCCTCTGCCCCAGTCCCCGGCTCGGTGTCTGTCCCGGTGCCTGCTCTGGTCTCGATCTCCATCTCGGCGCCTGCCCCTGCCTGTCCCGGTGCCCGTGTCCGTCACGGTTCCGGTGCCTGCCTCTGCCCCGTACCCGTCCCGGGGCCTGTCCGGTACCGGTGCCTGCGGCGCCGCGGGCGGCCGGGCGGCGTCGCCCTTGCACAGCCGCTGCCCGGCCCCTCCTGGGCAAGCCAGCCCGTGCACCCTGGAAGCAGGGAGCGTGGGCCATTGGCTCCTACATTATATAATTAACGAGATTTTTAAAAATAAAAATAATTATTATTCCTGCCCCGCTTCCCAGGCGCGGATCCTGTAATTCTCCGGGATTCAAACGCGTTTGACGTTGCCAGCAAGGCAGAGCTGTATTTCCCCAGCTCGGGGCAGAGGAGGGGAGCACACCAGCTTCTGGTAAGAGCTGGAGGTGCTGGCACGGCCAAGGGCCTGGGGAGCGGTGGGCACACACCACTGATGCTCGCGTTAGAGCTGTATGGAGGGGCCACCGTGGGCCTGGCAGCCCCAGCGAGCTGGGCACTGTCACAACGCGGCTTTTAGTGCCTGTGTTGACTCCCACAGTCTTCTTATATTGGCCCAACTGTGGCAACAGCCCTCTGCACGCTGTACCAGCCATCACCTTCTGTAGACAGCGACTGCGTCCTACGCGCCTCACCACAGGCCTCTTATTTATGGCTGGGCTCAGCCCAAACACCAGCTGATGACACACGAGCACCACGTACCGGATTGCACCCAGTGATATCCACACCTCAAGAGCACCCCTCACCCAAGTGTCAAGGAGCCTGGCCCCACAACTCCACTCAGCCAGTACCAAGCATTTGAGATACCAAAACCACATCTCCTCCTTATATACCTACCACTTTGTTCCACATGGGGCTTTAATGGCATTCTCCTTGGTTTAAGCATTTGCTTCTTGAGCAGAGAGAAGGCCTTGGATTGCTGAGCTTCAGACACCATCCCCATATTCCTGAGGAGCTGGAGCACCCTGTGTAGCAAAAATGGCTTCACCTTCTGCTGGGCCACCTTGAGAGGACTGATATGAATTTTTGGCTGGTTGACTTCTCGATCACAGTTATAAAACCGAAAGAGATTCCAGGCTGAGCTAGGTCCAAAGGCATCCATTAAAATATATCTGGAAAGTTTAAGGAGCATGTCACAGGACAACTGCTTTTCTTCTGGCTTCTGGCCCAGGTTCTGACTTAGCAAACTTCTCCTTCCCTGGTGACTCAGGGCAGAGCTGCTCCTGAGCAGGCCAGAGGGTTTGTAAGAGCCCATGGTCCCAGGAAGGGTTTTCTTACTGTGCAACAGTCCTCCATAATCCATATCCCCCAAGGAACTGTTGGGATTCAGGCTATATTCTGAAATAATTGCAAATACAATAAAACTTAAACAGAAACAGTGAAATGAAGAATCCCAGTGGGTTTGTTTCTTTAAGATGTATATATCTACATTTATCACTGTTCTGTGGCAGCCCTGGAATACACGGCAGGTTGCTACAATGCTTTGACAAACCTATGGAATGCTTTGAGACACCAAAATCAAGAGAATTGCAATAGACAGAGGGTTAGGTCCTGCAAAGTAAACCATCATTATTTGGAATTTTTAATTTAAACTAATGTGTTCTGTAATGCTCAGGAAAACTGTGTGCCAGAGGACAGGTTCTTAAATAAAACCACCACTCACCAAAAAATAATACCCTATTCCATCCACATTTTCTGAAAAAAAAAAATTAAGAAAAAGCATGGTTCCTATTAAGATACTGAAAGTCTTTTTTTTATATACATGACTAAGAAAGGAAACTTTCCATGCCTGCTGGGCGGTTTGTGTTTTGGGTCCATCCAGCCCCAGGGCCCAGCACAGCCCCTGTAATAGGTTGGAGTTTAAATGAAAGGCTCGGTTTGGTTTTCTAGGTGGTTTCTCCAATCTCTGCCTACTGATCAAAAGCCACAGTCGCTTCTATCCTGCGGTCAAGAAGGAAGACTCTGGATCCTAAATCCAGCAGTGCACCTACCCACCTCTCCTTCACCCAGGCTGAGCCTGGAGGATCCATTTACACCCTGAGAACTGATCAATAAAACAATTAAATGCAACATAAACAAGCTGGGGCTTCCTAATATGTAGGGCTGCAAACACATGAGAAAGCTCTAATAATTAAAAAGGCTAAGGAGCCCTTAATAGCATCTTGCCCAAAGTGTTTGAAGTAGTTGGTGTTTTAACATGGCAGCATATGGCTAAAGGCTGGAGGTCACATCCTGGGAGCCCTGGAATGTGCCTGCAGCCCTCCCCTTCGTTTCTTAGGGGAGAACAAGGTTTTTGACAACATTCTTCTATTTCCTAGAGGTGGATCCCAGTCCAGCATGCTTATGAAGCTTCAGGGTTTGGGGGGGGGGGAGTTACGTGTAATTTGATTTTAAGGTTACCAGATTCAAGCAGCCATGCCTTAACGGTCCAGTGAATTGCTTGCGTATTGTAATTGCATTAGTTAAGTATTCAACCATTATGTTGGAATTTTACATATCCAAATGTGCATTTATGGCTGCAATACATCACTGAAATACATCCCTGCGTTACTTGGAAACTGCAAAATATGACTGCTAGGACTAGATGGAAGCAGATAACTCGGGAATATGTCATAATGAAAGCAGCATTTTGCATCTTTACTGCATCTTTCATTCAGAGCAATCAATAGCCTTTGCAAGAACCCTATTCATAAGACCCCTGAGATCGATGAGCTCTTCTGCTAGTTTACTGATGGGCTGACAGGGAGGGGAGCAAGCCACTCATGCAAGATCCCCAGGAGGAGCAAGGAGAGAGGAAGGACTCAGCTCCAGGACCCCAGTAATACAGGGTCCATACTGTCCCCTGCCCCTGCACAGATGTGCTGGGGGGCAAGATGGTCTGTGTGGAGAAGGACAACACACACCACTGCCATCTGACTGGCGCCGGTCTGAGCTGAAGGGAAAGGGCTTTGGGGCAGACCCAAAGCATCTCTAAGTGCACCTAATGGCACCGCTGCAGTGGAGCATCTTGAAACGTAAGCAATGTTAAATCTTTAAGTAGGTCTGCAAGCTTTCTAGAATAAACTGCTGCGTAAAATGTTATTCAGAATAAACAAAACTTTGCATCAACGTCCTGTCTTCAAAGGCAGGCCTTACACCAAGGGAAGGCATAAATTAAGGACCGTGGCATCCAGTAACCTCCAAAGCCACAGATCGTGCTGTCTGCTGTGTTAAGTCAAACTGGAAGCCAGAGGCGTGTTTCCCTTCTGTTTTCTGTCCGGACACCCGTGGGGGCTGGCCCTAGCAGCCACACTCCTATTCCTACTCCTCCTCCTCTCCCGGGACAGTTACAGTCCGGGCCCCCAACCTGGCCCGAGCGGGTCAGCGCACGCTGCTCTATCGATGCCGGCGGCCGGGGCTGCCGAGACGGTCTCGGCCGGCACAGCCTTGCCTTCCCTTGCCTCCCCCTCCCCTCTTCCGCGCCAGCGCTGCCCACCCCACCGCCGGGCACTCGTGGGTCACCGTGTCGTTGTTGACTGTCGGCGTTCGTCGCCTGCGCCCCGGGCCGGGCGCCCACCAAGAGCAGCAGCGGGAGCAGCGGCGGCAGCAACCGGGCGGCAGCGGGGCCCCGGCGGGCAGCGCTCCTCGGGGATCCGGGGAGTCCCGCGGCCGGCCCCGCTCGGGAGGGAAACCTGCAACACAGACACAGAGGCTGGGCCCCCGCGGAGCCACCCACCGCCGCCCCGGCTCTCCCCGCCCGCGGCGAGGGGCCCTTACCTGGCTGCGCCCTACGGAGCGGCATCGCTGGCGGCGCTCCCCCGGCTGCCGGCCCGGCAGCCCCGCTGCGGGTCCGGCTCCCCCTCGGCGCGGGGCCCAGGCGGCTGGGACGCTGCCCGGGCTGCGGCGGGAGGGATCTTCCCCCCACCTGGACACAAGGGCCGGTTCTGTCGGGAGCTGCCGTGGCGCAGGCGGAGCAGAGACGGTGTGGTCTCCGCCGACGGGACAAACTTCAGCCACGTCCCACGTCGAGGAAGGTGAGCAGAGCAGCCCCCCGTGCTGGGCAGCCCCAGGTAAGGCTACAAGCACAGGGTCAGAGCAGCCCACAGCCAATGGTGCCCGCTGCTCACAGCCTGCCCCACCGTAAGGACAACCAGAACGTGGTTACAGGAACCACAAAGCAATTTACAATTAACACAGTGTATTGTAAGACTGGGGTGTCGTGAAGTTTTGGGGTTTTTTTTCTTCTAAGACAGTCGGCGTATTGCTCAAACACTTTCTGCAAGATTAGCTTGGTTATGGCAGGAACCCAGCTACAAAACCAGGGGCTGCAAGAGACAAACTGCCCAAGGAGCAGTGCTCACAAGGACCAGCTTGTCCTTCCTACTGCTGTAATAAAGTTATGAGACCCAAGTAGTGCAGAGTTGAAATACAAACTCCTGCTTTGAAATGCATCCTGTTCCAATCCAAGAATTACTACTGGACTTTGAAAGCAATAAATACTAAGCAGGTAATTTCTTACGCTTGACATCTTTGCCAATAGCAGAGTACATGCCATCAAGTGCCACCCAACCCTTAAGCAGTGCTGGGAGTACAGAACAACTGCATTTACAACACAAGGAATATCAGAGCTAAACTGGCTGGTGAATTACACAAAGAAAAATAGAGAGAAATAAGCTAAATGGACTTAAATGAGATCATTAATTTACACTCGTGAGAATAGACCCAAGGAAGAAAACATTTCCCAAGTGAGAACAATCAAGGTTTACTGCTGAAGGAATGACCGGAGGAAGAGAGTGCATTGGTTATCTACTCCAAATGTTTAGCATCATTTAGAAAAAAACAGTGCAATACAGAGCTTACAGTAGATGTGTACAATGCTTAGTATAAATATAGGCTTGGGCATTTAGAAAGTTGAAGGGTCAGTGCCCAGTGCACCTGCTATGAGTTCCAGGAATGCCATGGAAAAACAAGGAAGAGAAATACAGCAGAGGTAACACGGGGTAACAGGTCTCCATGTGAATACAAGTTAAATTAGAACAGTTACATAAATTTAAGAAGAACACCTATCAAACTCCTTGGAAAATGCTATCTTTAAAGTTGTAACAAGTATTTTCTTCTGGCGTCTTCAGAAACCAAACATTAGGCAACCACTGACAGCAACACAGATGGGCCACATCTTACCTTCCTGAAAAACAGCTGTACTTCACATATGGCTGTACTACATGAACAAAGACAGTAAGTCACACAGGAGAAAGGGAGAGAATATCCCCATCAAGAAAAGAAAAAAAAGATGCTAGTGATCATTTACACCCTTGGAAGACCCGTTGCATAATTTATCCAGGCACAGCCAGCCATTTTTTACAGTGACACCTTCGTAGCTCTAAAATATGCACAACAAGTTCTTGTAAAGGCCCACATTATGCATTGAGATGAGAGAATGTCAGCAGTTTGCTGGAACGGACTATTTTTTTTAGCCTTAGCCCAAGTTTCTCTTTTATAACCTTACATCATCCTCTTTCCCATCATTTAAAAATTCTGTTCTAACCTTTTTCTTTAAGCAAATAGGGATGTAAAATCCATGGTCTTGTAGAAGAAATTTGTCACCAGCCAGAATACCAGGAACTTGGGCTGCATGCACAACAACACTGGGATGTACATGACAATGCTGAATTCAGATGTGGGGTTCTCACTCAGAGGAATACCAACAAAGAGCAAAGCAAATGCCAAGACAAATGACAAAATGACAGGAGTTAAATATTTTTCTAAAAAAAAATCAATTAAAAAAAAAAACAACACACACCCCATTTTGTAGGGAAAAGGTTTCAAGTACCAACAAGTTTGCTGAAGGGTAGCTATGAAGGAGGCCACAAGGAGAAACAGTGTAGGTTGAAGTTCCCAGAGCAACACGGAGTTCAGTGTGGGTAGCAGAAAACATTGCCTAATGAAGGAAAAACTCCAAGTCACCCCACAGACAGGCTTACACTTTCAGATGTAATCTTGAATACCTGTACCACAGATATCAGCTTTGTTTCCACAGGGCTAGAGTCTCAGGAACCACACACAGAGATACAGAAGAAAATCCACTGTGGATTTAAGAAGGTGCAGAATAAAATGAGACATGTATTGGATTATTTATTTAAAACACAGGAGGGAAGTAGCTGCAAGCTTGAGGTGATGACTAGACAAAACCTGCCAACTTTGGCTGCAAGTCACCGAAAGAGGAACCAGGAGCTCTGCTGCTCAGGACAACTGAGCTGAGGCCCAGACAACACAGATCCAGACTGTAAAGTCCCAGATGCCACAGAGCAGGACGTGTGTCCTCATTTCCCCCTGCTGCAAGGGAAAATACCAGCTTTTCTCCTTTTACAGTAATAGGGGCCAACAGACACATGCAGTGCTGAAAATTAACTTCAGGCCTGTTAGCAGAACTCATGACAGCTATGTTCAAACATTTCTTCTAGGCAATGAATCATAATTTTTCATTGCTTGAAACCAGCTGAACACCACTTAACAGCAATCTGTTACCTTTGATTTACGTACCAAGCTTCATGGAAACGTGGCTTTTTACTTTAGGAGAGTTTTCCTCGAAAGGAAGGAATGAAATAAGGAAACTCAAGTTACTCTATTCAAGTAATCAGTACTTCACACTTCCCTGTGGATAAAAATTATGGACCAAATAAGATTCAAAAATTCAGCAAGCTCTAATCCATGCATCCTTTATTCCATTACAATCACTGTGTTGCATTCCAGCAACAGGACACAAACTGCAATCAATCGCGATCGATTTATACAACAATCTGAGGCTTACAGTACATTTAAGGCCTTTAAATTTGGAAAAAATTAGACCTATGCTAGTAGTGTAACAATTTTTAAGTGTCTTGCATTTCTGATGCATAATCTGTGCGATTCCAGTGTCAAAGAATCAAATTACTTCTAAACTAAAAAGATCAGCTCAATGAAAATTTAGTTACATAAATTCATCAAAACATAAATGTGTAAATTTTTTTGTCCTGGAAACTTTATAAAACTTTAATAGCAAAATAATATAGGGATAAAAACATATTTTAACAAAATGTATTCAATCATATACAAACCAGAATTTTGCAGTTTATTGTAACTAGACTTAAATTAAAACTACCAATTAAGAATCTATGCACAATGTAAATTCAAATATGTACAGTACTTTTAAAAAGTCTACAGGAATGCTTTACAGAAGGAAATATCTGTTATGGCTATTATTCAGACCATCTGAATATTAAAATGAGTTTTCTAGTAGTAAATTTACACATTTATTTTTAAACAAAAGCGATTTTGTCCCTAGTTCATTTAAGAATATTCCAGTTATGTTTATACAGGTAATGGAGAGGTTGTTACAGAGTTTAGCCCCATATAGTAGTTGGTTTATTTTCAGGAAAAAAAGTATATTTAAATAATTTACTCGGGAAGATCAGTAAGTTAACAAAAAAACACTAGAAGGGAGGAGGGGGAACTTCATCACAATACCACAGCTAGAAACTTTACAGAGAAGGTATTCCCTTAGATTGAACCCAGGGCCGATTGTTCAGAACAAGCTGTAGCTCATAACAGTTGTGTTCTCCACACTGAGAACACTGGGGAAAAGAAGTCTTTGTAGGACACAATTATAAATGATCTGAAGTGAGACAGAGGAAAACTGATCTTCGATTAATACAGCACTAGGTAAAAAGTGTCCCCATAAGCAGCTAGTATTCCCACTTCCTTCAGGGCAACGACGCTAAAAATTGTTGGAATTACAGTAGTTGACCGTATTTGTGTGCATTAGTAGAATAATTTCCAGATATAAAAGACAAATTTCATCAGATGTTTGATTAGAACACCCTAAAGACAGGGTATTTCTTCATAGTATAAAGCTATTACAGCTATCCAGTTAAAGCATGTGCAAAACCAGGTAATTTCTTCCGTTCACAGTAACTGAGGTAAAATCAGGTAGGCTTCTTCAGGAGTTGGGAAGTTCATGAGATATGAACTGTTTTAGTCTCTCCAAGTACTGTGCATAAAGCTCTATGTCATTATGCCCAGCCCCTTCCACCCAGAGGGGCTCTACTGCTCGTGGACATCGCTCGTACATAGCCAGGCCGTGGGAGAAATCGATTACCTCATCTTCGGTACCATGGATCACCAACACAGGGGAGGTTACTTTAGATATCTTGTCAATGCTGGGGGACAGAAGAGAAAGATAACATAGCTCAGGCTGGGGCTTTAACTTTCATACCATTAAGGAAAGCAAGCTTATGGTGTTAACATGCAATCCAGTTATCACTGGGTAGTTTTACATGGCTGCAAGAAGTGGGAATTGTGCCCAAGAGACAGGGAACAAGGCTCACTCCCAAAACACGTATGTAAATTGGGGGCTGCACTGCCATCACCACCCCCCCACCAGTTCTCACAACCAGTAGCTCAAACGGGCAGCTCACAAGCTAATGTTTGGCATAACTCCCCCAAACATTAATGAGTATATCACAAAATCCACTGAGAGGCACAAAAGGTTCCATGGGACATGCTGCCATTCATTACACTTTCTTCACATTACACATTCTCACCTGCCAATTTAGCAGATAGGAACTAACTAACTACACTGCAGTCACATGGATATTTAACTGCAAACCAGAAGAAACACAGGATTCGATGTCACACAATCACCTGTTTCTGCAAAGTGGCCTTTGAGCAGTATTCCTTTTTTCCTCTTTTATTCCTACTACATTTAGCAGACCGATACAGCTACTGGTTACTTCCCACAGGAAAACAGGTACAGAGGAAAGGGAAGAGCGACAAAAGCCAGCTTGGAATCTATGAGTTCCAGCCAGAAAAACTCCTATTCACAGCATACAGGTAGCATATGTACTTCAGAGTGGCAAACAGCTGCTTTCTCCAACTGCCTGCGTGTAGGCATCACGTTCTGCTGCCAGACCGCCACTGCACACTGGCAGCCAGCAGTAATTCCAAGGGAGAGCACAGGCACAGAGAGGTAACGGACTCCTAGCTTCCCACCAGCTCCACTTACACCAACAAATGGAGGAACTGGCTCAGGACATTATGCAGATTATGGGATGAAGTGTGTGGAAGAATTAATATCAGCAATATTAGATCTGACAGAAGGAGAAGTCTGTTAGAGGTAGCATAAAGAAATAATGTTTGGATTTTCCTGCTCCTGAAGAACAGGCAAGTGACCAATTTTAGTAAGACTAGCATTTTTACAAGAGTGATCAAGGCTGTTTAAAATTATTATAAAATACTGGTGCCAGCATACACTGATTTACAAACAGGTTTAAATAAGCTTTATGAAAATACAAAGTTAATTAAAAATTAAGATGTAGACTGAAGCACTAAACCTCACGCATATAAATCTCAGCATTTTGCATTCTAGGAAACCATCATTGGTATTTCAGTAAACAGCTGAGTATAAACACATTTCTGTGTCTGCCTCAGTACTTCTCAAAAAAAAAAAGAAAAGGCTTCATGTCATTTAAAGAGGAAAAGTGTTACTTAGAATTAAAATGTAGCCTATTCCACTTTTCCTGCCTGGAATTTGAGTTGTGTGCAACTATGGTGAATACAGAAAAATATCCCAGGAACATAAGAGAGACATCAGAATAATGCAGGGTTTTTTCCTCCACAGTTTTCACACCCAAATTAACATCATGGCCAAGTGTAAATACTTTATAATTAAATACTTCTGTTTATGTAGCACGTTAACCCATGAAGGGTCTTGTCCCCGAGTTCCACGATGTGGCAGACATGTCAGCTACAGAGATGTTTATATATACATTTCAGTGGCTCAAGTCAAACTCTCATTTACTGCAGGAAACCCCTTTCATTTCAGCAGTCAGACAATGAAACTATTTTTTTCCATGCATATTCACAGGCCATTAAGCTGGGTAATATTTGTATTTGGCAGAAAACTGGAAAGCATCCCATTGCCAACTCAGCAACTCATAAGGCAGTATTTAAGCTGCACATTACATTTAGTTAGTATTCTTAGCCATACTTCTCTGCAGCTAGAAAAACCAAGAGACCGAGTTCTCACGGAGTCCCAACATAACATGCACGTAATAGCAATTCACTGTAGATGCACACAGAACTATTTGTTTCCCGCTGTGAAGGCAGACAGTTGAGCTGCACATATTCATAGAAGCACACTGCTGTTTATTTTCACTGCTTACAGTACAAATGAAGTCAGACTGACAGCAATGAACAGCTCAGTAGGGCAAGAACCAAATACTCGAGTGCTACAGTGCATCTAATGTCACTGTTACCCCCCTCACCCTCCCCTCTTTTAAACTGTGATTTTATTCAGCTGATAGCAGCTAAGCACTGTTACTTTTGTAATCAGAGCTATTTTTAATGCTTTGGGTTTTTTCCCCCTCCAGCAGAGGCATTTATAAATACTGAAGTTAAGGTTTCAAGATGAGGAATGAGTCACAGTACAAGTGTCTCAAATTCTGATTGTACGTTTAACAATTTAATTACTTTGTTAGTAACTTATTTGGAAGAATCCTAAATATGGGGACTGCACATAGAACCTGAGAGAGCTACTGCTACTTGGCCACTTATTTCTGGCTGTTTTGGCATACAGATTTCTATCTACAGCTTCCCCCATCTTCTAATCTGTTGTAACCAAAATAAAACAAACATAACAAATGCTATGAACACCCCTTACTACACTTACTGCAAACATGACCTCCGGAAGCACAGCCAAGTTTGCACAAAACTTCAGTGAGTCTCTGCTTTGTCTTCTCCCTTCCATGACCACTTAGCTTTTAATCTGTGCCTGCCCTCACACCTCCACCCCACCAAGGTCTATATACATTGCTATAAAGAGACTGGCTTCCCCTCTCATTCTCCTGTAATTTAAACTGGGTCAAAAGATGAGTTTTAAAAGATTCCTCGAACATCTGCTATTCCCAAATATTTGGATACTCTAATTTTGTCTGTTGCAATTGCTTTACAAAAGCAACACTAGGCTATAAAGCCAACTGTTTTATCTTTAAACCAGCTGTACGTAGCTTTCTGTGCATAAAATATTCCAGAGCTTCTTAAAACAAGCTCAGAATCTTCCAAAAGAAGGTCAGTAAGTTACTTTAGTTTGGACAGAGACAGTAGGATCTTACATGATCTCCATCAGAGGAACAAATACAACTCTCAGTATCTTCACCGAGCTTAAACACCACATCCATTTCTCTGTATCACACTGCCTTCTAAATCAAAGCTGATTGAGATATTAGGAGTGTAGAGTTACTAATTCGTTGATCATTAGCCTGAAGGACTTACTAGTGTATTATCCGTTGTTAAACTACTGCTCCAAACTTGATAGCATAAAAGTTCTGATACTAGCAACCCATAACACAAAAAAAAAACAGGAGGAAAAAACCTCAAATGAATTATAAATGCTAAGACTTTTTTCTTCATTGAACTGACTATCATGGCAGTTTGAGACTGACATCAGCCTGTTTCTTACATGGCGAATACCTGCTTGCATTTAGAAGTTGTGCATACATCTTCAATAGTTCCCTGGAAATTTACACAACTCACCCCTTGAAACACCCAGAGTGCATGTTGAGTACAGAACAACGTTTATACATACCTTGGAAAAGCATCAAAGCAATAGGTTTTCCTTGTGTCAGGAAAAGCTACCCGTAATCCAGACATCAAGGGAGAATGAAGGATTACTGCTGCACACTCGTACCGAGATGCCAGGTCTACTGTAGGGACAGTACCAATACTCTGGCCATAGAGAATAATGTTCTCAGGACTAACACCATACCTGTAGAAAAAAGAAACATCCCTTTAAAAAACAAACCAGCTGCAAAGACACAACACATTTTGCATCACAAAGGCAAAAACTAAACCAGATAAACAGAAGGAGAGGGAGGGTAAAAGCCAAAGCAGCCCTCCTACCCATCTTAGCTCTTTACAATCTATTCCTAGGAGACATGATTTTACAAAGTCTAAACTCCAGAACAGTCCAGTAAAGCAAATAATCAAAATATGACACAGGCTGAAGAGAGCTATCCTCAAAGGAGGAGTGCCACTGTGGGAATCTTCACCATCTTCATGAAGGACCTCACATCTTTCACTCCGAAGCATGGCAAATCATAAGTTAAACTCTCAGGTCACTTTCAGGAATTTAAATCAAGCATTCTGGAGGCTAACAACCCTTTCACCGTTAAATAAGACAGTTACTCCTCTGCCCACCTTTCTTTCCATGAATCACTGGTGTAGCTAAAGCCACCAAAGAAGAGAAGAATTTGGGAGGATAACTGTTCATTTCCCTTTTCCAGTTTAAACATGTCAGGTTTATTTTCTAACTATGAAGATAATGCAATTCTATAAAAATCAGGGTTTGCAGAGTCTTGGATGGCTGCCAGTCTACAGAGCTGGCCTAGCTTGTCTGCTGTTTCACAGCTGAAAAAGTTGAGGATGCTACTAACTCACTTTTTACTTAAAGCACACAAAATACAAAGGAATTTGGTAAGGGGCACAAGAGAAGGTGACAATGTCTAGGAAGAACTGAAGAGTACAGTAGTACTGGGTTACTAGAACTTGTTTGGAAAGCTGCATCAAGAATCATAGATTTGTAGGGGCTGGAAGGGACCTCAAGAGATCGAGTCCAACCCCCTGCCAAGCCAGGTTTCCTAGGACAGAAAAAAAAAAAAATCAAGTGCAGAAAAGAACACATTTCTAGTAGAAAGTTATTTGTGCAAAATACATCTTTTTGCCAGTCTACACCATCTACAATCCTGCTGCACTGCTATTACAACGGAAAAATCAAAACCTACAGTTTAGGCTACACCCAAAGTACACTTGGAAGGTTTCAACTTCCTTGCCAAGCTGATAGCAAAGTATACAAGAAGCCCTGGATAGTATTTGTGCAATAGACAAAATTACAATGGAAGAATAATCTATTCATAATTTAAATTACAATAGAAGAATAATTTAGTTTTAATCGTCCAACTACAGGCTGTCAAGATTGCCTGGCTTTATGATGAAGTACAACTACACTAGAAGTAGCCTCAGTGAAATGGGAATTTTCTTGGTATTTCTATACTGCTGAGCATAAGGGTGCTTTTGGCATCCACTGTAATATGAATAAGCAACTGTATAAAAATATCTCCCTGGAGTAAAATTTTATCCTCTTGGTAACCAAGCAGCAGCTCTCGTTGGTGGTCTGTCACCACAGCCACGGCCTGATGTTTTTAAAGAGATGTTGTGAAGCTCTTTTAGGGGAATATTTTATCCCTTACTGTTAGAAATAGTCCAGCACACAGTAAATACAGCCTAGCTGACTCAGTTATGCATGTTAACAGGATCTCAGGGCAAAGCCTTTTCTTCATGGACTTTCCAAGACAGAAGAGTTACCATAACAGTTATCTTTTTAAGCCTTCACCATTAGACCATTAATCAGAAGGCGAGACACCGAGCTTACTGCAAACATCAGCAGAAACAGCTACATGTAGAATTTATTTATTGCAAGGCCAAAGGACATATGACAACTCATAAGCACGGTCCATGAATAAGTGATACGCATGAGATGAGGTTCTGAGCTGAAGGCCAGGGCTTGGCTCCATGACACTCTGAAACTTCACAAACACTGTGCAGCTAGTGCCCCAGCAAGCACTGCTTGACTGAGGTACAAAAGGACTTGGGGATTTCCATCTTTAAAGTACAGCATGATTTAAGCCAAGACTGGGCCCCTTTCTCACTCCCTGTGGTATTAGATTCTTGTGCAACAGGAACAGTGACACCGAAAGTGAAAACATCAGGAGAGGAAGAGCAGACATGGGTAAGAAGGTGGTAAATGAAAGGGAAACTAAATGTCATAGGAAAAAGGAAAGAATGCGATATAAAAAGGCAAACGCCTCTGAGAAAAGAGGAATCCTGTTACAGTCTGCTCTCCTACTAAGGAAGAAAGTCCTTCCACCAGCTAAACAGCAGCTCCTAAAAATATCTTTACAAAACACACGAGCTTTGGTCTCTGTGGAAACAGAGCTTCATCCAACAGTGCAGGAGACCTGAGTTAAATTTATGGGCACGCTCCTGTGCTTCTCCTATAGAGCCCACCGGAGAATTCAAAGCAAGCATGAAGGAAGAAGCAATACAAACAGTTACATGGGCAAACACTGTTTGACAAGGGAGGTGGGAAATAAAGGAAAAAGAGGCAGGCGTGCTTCTTCCCCTAAGGGAAGTCAATTACTGAGAAGTGCAAAGCTACAGCCATTTAAAATGACATCAGCATCTCTACTTCCCCTACCAACAAACACTTACCAGGTGGCAAAGTTCTCTGCCCATGTCTACTCTTGATAACCCATGAGCAGATTATCTGGATTGCATTTCTTGCGTTTGCAGAAAAAACCCAGCTGTCTTCAAAAGCATACAGCTATCCACAGGTCTCACTAAGGCACCAGCACGCTCCACAGTTAAGACTAACAGTTTGTTGGGCTGGGGTTTTTTTCTCCTATGTTACTCCCTCACTTTACACAAACCAGGCTTACCAGCAAGTCTGGTCTCCTCATGCTAACACAAACTACATACACAGAAGTTGGCTGTTATGTACCCACATCCCTACTTCCTCCTGTGCAGAGTAACAAGACCTCAGGCACACCAGCAGGTCAGTGGGATGGGGGAGAGCAGAATTGCTGACAGCAAGCACAGCAAAGGAGGATGGAGCCTGGTTACTTCGGTTTGCTTGGCTGGGTAGCTGTGGCTCGGGCCATGGCCCTCAGCAGTTTTCTCACGTAACACAGATGGCAGTATCAACTGCTTCTAGAGTACTTAAAGCTTTCTGGCTGACAGCACTATGTACAAACTATATATTAAACATCTTTAATTATGAGCAGGAGATACTGATTCCCTCCCCTCCACCCGGGCTTCAGCTCTGAGTGGTACAGATGGAAAGTTTACTGTACTATTTTTACCCTCTCCTTTCTCAGTTGAAGCCCGAGTGGAACGCTGCTGCGGGGCTCCAGACATGTCACACAGCCAATGTTACAGCATCTGTGCCAACCCTCAAAGGTCCTAAATACAATTTCATTAATGAGGCCAGTTCTTTTTTCAGGCTTACCCCATCAGTGAAGTTAATCACACCTTTTATTTTCAGTTTTGGAAGTTTTATGCCCCAACATCCCTTACCTAAACTGGAAAGCATAGAGCAACAAATCGGTTTTCAAAAATAGCCACAGTAGCTATCTAGGCAGAGCGTTTTGACTATACAAACCCTATATTTCATAATACTGTCAAGACCTACTCTTTAATGACTACTAAATTAAACCAACTCTTTAATTCAGTGCTTTGTAACATTCTTCCTTACAACACAGCAGATAAAGAGAAACAGCCAGGAAAAACAAGTAACTAGCTCGTGCGCTCTTGCAAGGAGACAGAATTCAAACTGTGCACCCCTCTCCCAAGGGAAACACCACCATGAAATAATTCATTTTCAAGACACAAAGAAAACCCAGCATACATCTGGAACAGAAATCATGCCACATGTGGAGGAAATAGCAACTTCCACACTATTTTTTGCTAGAACATACATGTGCTGCTCTTCAAGCTTGTTTCTTCCTGCTTACACAAACCCATTTGCCACAACTTACTATCTGTTATCTTTTCAAGATGCATTATCTCTATGCTTTGTAGTTCAGAGAAATTCAGATTGCTTGCTAAGAAACACAGATAGGTTTTTCCATTATACTCTTCCAGGGGACATGCACCTACATTTTCAGAAATAAGTGGTTATTTAATCTGGTACAAATCTAAAGAGCTAATTTTGTGGGTAAAAAGGAAAAACAAAAATCCTCAATCAAATTAAAAACCCCACGTGCAGATTGCTTGTCTGGAACAAGAGTTTATGTTGCAGGACCTTTATGTTTGGATTATAGCAAATAATTTGCAGTATGAGAACAAAACCCTGAATTTCAGATCATGCTTCAGCAAGTACCACTCCAGCACATCAGCTAAAATGCCACAGAAATCACAGTAGACTTTCAGCCTAAACGCCAACACTAAATGGAAAGCCAGGCATTAGATTAAAGATTTTTAGTGATAACCATAACACCAACTGTCAAATGAGGAAAAATCAGAATTATTTCAAGATTCACAGGAAACCCTGGCACACAGAGAGAGTCCCTGTGCCAGTTTCTCACTTCACTTTCCAAACAGGTCTATAATTCTTCACTGTTTAACCAAGCACAATAGATGCTGACACTGAGTCTTTAAATTATCCTCTACCTCCTTCCTGCCCAAATCTACCAGTACCCTAGGACCCAAGTTCAGGTAAGGCAGGCTCTTCAACTTCACATTTTAACTGTAGTAAGAGACAAATCTGGTTTGCACAGTATTTTGGATTATAAAGCTAAAGAAAAAGACCTTTTTTTTGGCATATATCCCAGCACACTGTCACAGGAGCAAACAAGTAATGCCACAAATGTGTTCACACTCAAAATAATTTCAATGGCTGCCAGAGAAATTTAGTCAAGGAATCTGCTGCAGTTTTATATCTCTTTTATTCTGCTGCCACAGCAGACAGTCATTTGGTTATGTTTGGGAGAAAACCCAGTGCCAATCAGTATAGACTAATATCAGAGTTACAGAACAAACCTTTTGACTCCTGAAAATCTCTCTTAAAGGTCATTTTGGAAGTTCATTATTGAAAATATCACAATACCACAGGCTTGCTGGACTATGTGACTGCAGTGCTAATCCAGTGATGTACCAGGTCTTGTTTTCATAGAAATAAATGCATCAAGTGGAAGCAACTTCCAGGCACTTCTCAGGGTGATCATTTGCACTGCAGTAACTTAATTATACTGAATCATGAATCACTACAACTGCTTCTCGATTACTGTCTTGTGATAATCAGCGACCTGTTATCAAATCTTGAGAACTGTGCTCAAAGTTCAAGCCAGTCTTAACAAGGATATTAAATATCACCAGTGAGCCCAAGCAGCCATGACACTGCTCAGCAGTCAAGCCACTTCAAGCCTGCTCTGAACAAGGGTAGGTAAAGGAAGGTTATTTTATGCTATTTGCCAGTACAAATTGTAATGTAATTATACTTTAACTGAATTACACTAACCTACAGAGTAGCTTTGAGGTAGAGGTTGGGTGTCTTTCTGATACATTTAAAAAAAATTACTAGCCCCACTAAAAAATTGCTCATTTTTCAAATACAACTTTAAATTACCTTGTGTTCAGTTGCCTTAAAAACAGGCTCCTGAAGATGTCATGTCTCAAAGTGGGAAACATCTTCCTTAACCAAAGTAAAACAGCTCAGAGCTCTGAGCAAAACCAAGCCCTCCTGAACAGCAAATCCATTCCCTTCCTTTCTTCCCCCAGCTTCATTGTCACAAGGGAGTTCCCTCTCCCTCTTCAAGACCCATTTTGTCAGAGGATGTCATGCCACCCCACAGCAGCACTCCCACATGCTTGTCCTGTACCAGGACAGGCCAACCCACCACCACCACACTGCCAGCCTGGCCGTGGCACAGATAAGCCAGCCGGCAGGTAGGAGGTCCAGCCTGCAGTCTATCCTCCACCCTCTACAAAACAGGCTATATCCTCAAAACCTTTTGTACTTAACGATCTCACAGCAGACATCCTTTGACAATTGCAATCAGACTGTATCTATCCATTGTAATTTTTCAAGCATTTTTCAGAAATAAAGAGAACCATAAGAGTATTAAAAAATGGTAGCATGCATCATTAGCCAGGGATAGAAGGCTTCTGCAAATTTGTATTCTGGAAGAAGTCTCTCCTAAGCTAGATGAACAGCAGCAAAGCATTATGATACAAAAAACAGAATGGGCAGAAAACAGGCAATCTGTGCTTGCACATCAATTTTTAACTTTTTTTTTTAATGAACTACAAAGTGCAAGAGAAAACAAAGGAGGTTTTACTGAGAACTCACCTGTATTTACAGCACAACTTTTCACCACCACAATAACCCAGAATATAAAATTTTGGTGCTTGGCTTACGTTAGGTTGCTCATTTGTCTACCACATGAACTAGCAGTTGTACATAAGAACAGCAAACAGATTTGGAACAGTTGCTTCTGCATGACTGAAGGTCTGTGGGTTTGGTTTTGTATTCCCCTTAGATAGCAGGGAATGAGAGTTTTCATTAGCCTTGTCTTGAAATTGAAGCAGGAAGTTTGAGCATGCCCAAACAGAGTAATTTCACCCCTACAATCATTAGTTCTTTCTCATCAAGTGAAAGGTAGCAAGAAGGCCACTGACCAGCAACGACAGATTCATGTGGGACACCCAACAACACCAAGAAATGAGGTAGCTGGGACTCCCATGAGAATACTCACCTTTCTCATTCCCCTACTTGATGGCAAAAGGTTAATAACACTTCAATACTCAGTGTGCATTCATGCAATGAGAAGAAGGCAGCACCTTCCCAAGAAGTCCTAAATAAAGCCCCTTAAATGCTGGGGGGTTATTTTCATCTCTAATCATAGGAGCAAATGCAATCCAAGCCCACTGTAGAAGGAAACAAGAAGGCAGTAACAGTGGAAATAAAGTTAAACACACAGCTATACTAAAAGGTAATCCCCATCACCCCTTAAATGTCTTTGCTTCAGCAAACTTAGCAGCCATCTAAAGTGCTGAAGCCAGCACTCTAGGTTTTGAAGGCACTCATGCTCTCTACTCTTCATAGTTTCTTGCTTCTCCCAAAATGCTTTCTTAGCCCAATCTTGACTTACACCACTTAGTCCCAAGACACAACAGGTAAATGGCATACCAAAATGCATCTCTAACTCCAGTTATCTTAACAATAGAGTACTGGAGTTAACTTTAACAAAGTATTTTGCATTTAATTAAAATGCTCTGTAGCAAATAAACATAGAATATGTAAGTCTTAAGCTTTATTTATCAAAGGCAGGAAACCTTTACTGGCCACTAAGAACTATCTTTATTGACCACAGCATCAATAATTCACAAAAACTCAGTCAGCTACATTCTATTATATACTCTTTACTGTAACCAGCGTGCAAAATCTATATAGCCAGTCTCAGAGGTACGTTTAAATAATCTAAGACAGCAGAGAAAATTCTGTTACTTTCACAGAGAAGCTCAGTCTATAGTAACTGTTAAGAGTGAGGAATTCATTATCTTCACCCCCAGCTTCTATCTCATCTCTATCCTTCCATGGTGTTTTTATTTCAACTGTGCACATAGTACTCTACGTTTTATAATACAGCAGAGCTAAGACAGATAAGCATACTCCTCACAACATGACATTAAATTTTTGACAACCCCTTTACTGTTACAAAGAGCCTGCACTTTCACTTTGGATATCCTATACTCAAAAGCTGAAAGAAATAAAACTACTCCCTAAAATTGTACTCCTATTAAGGCTGTTAAGAACAACAAGAAAGATATGATGATATCCATGTACCTAAACACAGGATCTTTTATATAAAGACTTCAGGTAAAACAAGTATGTGTCAACTAACACAGAGATGGTGCTTGGGGAAAAAAGTCTCCTCTGATTCCCCAGGAAGCATTAAAAAAAAAAAAAAAAAATCAGTGCAAATATTAACACTGGTTATGCATTCCCACACATTTTGTGCTTTCATAGCTGTTTCTAAGATCCCAGTTACTCCCAAACCGGAAAGCTTTGCCTTCTTCCCAAAGCTGAGAGCTCAGGGTGAGCCAATGCATTCCAGTTCATATCCCAAGCCCATCACCTAGCCTTCCTCACCACCCTTGGCTCGGTCCTGGGAGATGGAGGGTCTACAAGCCTGGAGGAAGCAATCTTGCTGCTCCCCAACAGTTCTCGAAGAACTTTTGTTCAGGACCACTGCATTATTCTTTGAGTACTTCCATCTTTGTATTGGAGCACCTCTAAGAGTTTAATCTTGAGCACTATTCTTATCTCAACTCCTCTTCACATCAAATTAGCTTTCTGAGGTATTTCCCTTACCTCTAAGTAACTATAGCACCATGAGATAGTTAACAACTGTCCTGCTACGCCACTAATTGCCATGAGCTGCACCTACACAGGACTGAAGTGTCTGACTCATGAGTTGGGATTCCTTATCCAAGGAGCACAGTGCCTTCTGCCTGCTCCACCCATCTCCAATGGTTGGAGCCTTTGGCAGGTACAGCTCAGCTGCTCAGAAAGCAGGGAATAATTCCCAAAGTGTACAAACCAGAACAGTCAAGATAAAAAGAAGTAGTACCAGTTTTATTTTAACATAGCATGCAGTAGTTTCTAAAAATACATTTATGGCTGTATAAGCATATAAGGAAACAAGACTAACCCCAAACTGCAAAGCTCACCTACAACTTCACACTTGGAGGCTTGTGCAGAGGACTAGCCACACAGACTGTGGCTTACCAAAAAGGGTACTCTCAACCCAAGAATCTTAAAGGAAAAGTACACCTAAATTCTGCTGAAGGCACTTGCCTAGATGCTCTAGAAGAATTAAATTGTTTACTGAGCTGAAATTAATCCTTTAGAGACTAACATCAGGAAAGCTAGATGAAAAATTCAAGGCAGGCTGCTCAAGGAGACTGATACCTATATGGCTCAGACATGGAACTACTCCAGTAATTAGTCCCACCCCTGAATTAAAAGGAAACTACTTAACCTGGTCTGTGGTTTTTTGATTGGTTAGTGTTGCTGGGGTTTTGTTTTTTCCTTTCTTGCCTTCCTTTTGCATTCTCTTTCAACTACTTGTTGCCATTTTATTTAGGCTTCAATCTCTAAGTTAAAACTATTTCATCTACAGGCTTTACAAAGAGCCTCACATTTGCAAAGATTAACAGCACTAAAGGACCGGCTTTGTTGCAGCTCTTTGATAGAGCTTGCAAACCATTCAATGCAAAATGTGGCATCGATACAGCATCTTTCATATGTCACTTACAGACATTCATAACCATATCCAGAAAACAGGGTGATAAAAGAGATCTAGGTATTATCCCCACAATGCTAATGTAGGAGAACAAAGAAAAAGCTGAAGTCTCAACAAACTGCAGGTGCTGGTATCCCAAATCCTATTACAGCAGACAAAATGAAAGCCACGTTGCACTATTCTTCAAAGATACCTGGAAATCTGAATGCAATCCTTCCTACTGAGCACCAGTCAGAGAGGATTATATGGGAGCTGGAATGTGTAACGCCACACAATATGCAAGCGAACACACTGGATACATAATTTCTTCCCATCCAGAGGCATCAGTATAGCTCTGGCTGTGATTTGAGTCTCTGACAGAGGAGGTGTGAGAGCACAAAGGCATGATGGAGAACAAGAATAGGAGAGATGGTCCTCCTAGAAAAGTGATCAGTACCAGTGAACTGGCCTAATATTCTTAAAAGAACCAACTGCAGATGAATGCATCTGTCCCCAGTATATGAATATTTTATCAGCATTATACAAAGATGACTCAGCTGGCAGTAGAATTTCTTTCCCTTATATACTTACATTAATATGCTGAAGCACTGTAGAAGAGGAAAAAAAAAGTTATTTAGTAAGACTGGGCTTCTCTTAAAAAGATATACGGTATCTCTTCAGCACTGAAGGGCTCCATGCAGAAGCAGAGAGGAAATGTCATGAACTGTGCTATCCAGGACACCACACATTCTGCTTGGATAGTCCTCTAATTCTCTGGAAATATTTCATGTTTCTGAGTTACTCTATTTCCACAGATTTAAGGAAGAAAGGCAGTATTTTCTTTACATTTAAACCCCAAACCAATCAGCACTTCCTATGCACAGACATGTCTTATGTATCAGAAATAGAAATAAATCCTACTTGGATAAGTGACACTGTAACCTCTATTTTCCCCTCACCCCCAGATAAGTGGAGAAAGCACATACTGATTTTATAATTGCTTCAAACACAAAGCTTTATTACAGTGCGAATCTGTATGCACTTAAGCATCTGCTTTCATAGAAGTGGCAAACTCACAGCCTCGCAGAGGAGCACTACCCTCTTGATGAGTCTTCTCTCCTGTCTTCTCTTAATTATCCATTTTCAGCTAGATTCGTTAAATATTCTAACAAATACCAAGAGTGCTAACTGCCAAATGGAAGATGACAGTCATTTCATGAAAGCAATCTATTACTAGAAAAGATTTTCTAGCATTTTTCTGAAGGAAGAAAATGTCAGTGTTCATTTTTTTTTTCTCTGCCATTTTTATATCAGCACTTTTAAATCAGACTCATCACCCCCTCTCTGCCTAAGTGTCCTCAAGTTCTTCCATTCCTGTCACTCAAAGATGGGCAGACTTGACTATCAGGATTGAAAGATGTGTTGCTGCACAGGATCTGTACATTATCGAGCTGATATTTAAGCCTGCACAGTTTTACACTTTGTTTTCCTCTCACACTTTTCTTTAATGAACTGTTCACACATTGAATGTTCAGGCCCTAGTAACAGTCAATATAAAGCTAAGATGATTAAAAAATACATAGCAATCACCAGGATTAACAGCACCAGATGTTCTAAAGCAGCAGACCACAGATAACTGGTTCAGAGCTTAAACATCACATTTCCTAGCCAAAGCCTTTATCATCACAAACCTAAGGACTAAATCCCTCCTCCTGGTAAATACTACTTAGAATTCTGAACAATAGAATTTGTTGAATTTGTTCAATCTGTCCAGTTGAAGCGCTCATGAAACCTGCCTTACACTCTTCAGGAACATGACATCATAGTACAAAAAAGTAATTTATTACAGAAACAGATGTTTGCATTTAATTATATGCAAACCCATTAAGTATCTGTAAATTTTATCTATTTTAAAGTAGCAAATGTTAATCTAAGACACAAGAATAGTACCTTCTATGCATTTAGAAAAGAACTTTCCCATAGTTTTCCTTAACTCACATCAGAAAATTCACTCCTGAAAACAGGTTGTATGTACTTGTTCAGCTTACCTAGCTACCTTATTTGGAGTGGTCTGAGCTTCTATGGAGTTACACCCACTTTGTTTGCCCAAACTGTGCAAATCAAGACATTTTAACAATGGTCAAATCACACGCTTGCACACTTTTTCTGCCAACATACCCAGCTAACAGGGCCAAAGGCTTTTGAAGCATTTATGGTGAAAAATGTCTTGCTAGTCAGTTTTTTTCTCTCCAAAAAAGAATGCTTCTGAATTGACTATTAGCTACTCCGCAAGCAGCAGAAGTACCTACCAGTGGATCAAGGACAACTGTTAATGCAATCACTTAAGTGCATTATTTCAGCTGATGCTAAAGGTAGAAACTGAGCTGCAGATGCATCTTAGGAAATTAAGAAAGTAAAAATAAGAGGGAAAAGCGAAGCAGCCTCCTGATGTTATTCAGCATCCTATTCGCCTCTAGCTGTGATGCTGTCCTTGACAAACAAGCAGGTTCCTTGCTTGACTGCAGTATCACCAGAGAACAACTGGTTATACAGGAAAAAAACACTAGCAATTCCAGTACATGCCACACCGGCACTTAACTGCCTACCAATAAACCAGCATAGCATAAAGAAGTCTTGTGTTGCTGGAGTTTCTATTTCCAAAATAGCAGATAACAGTGCAGCGCCTGGAAAAAAAAGGTGTCTTAACATTGACAATTATGGCCAAATGCCAATCTGGATAGTAATATTTTGGCTACACGGGTTTTCTGCAGTTCACCACTTCATGACACACGCACCTTTAGCTGCAAGCTACTGCTGAGTTCTCACCCAACACACGTTTTTCATATCCAGCTCTCCACACAGTCACATTTTACAAGTGAATAGCGTTTCCCTTTCTCCTAGTACTACAAAGCTTCCGAGCCAGAGGCAAACCAGAAATATTTAATGAAAAATTTAGAAAAAAAAATATTTTAAAGAGTAAGTCTGATGAGTTCTGTGCTGAAGAATAGGAAAGAACCTAGCTCTAGATTATTGCCCAGAAACACTGGGAATAGTGGAAGAAAACCAAAGTATCAAATGACAAGCTGTGTTTGCTAAATCAAATCCCTCCTCTCCCCCTCAAAATCCCAGTAATAAAATTAACTAAATTTAAGCTAACATTGCTTCCTTTATTCCAAATTAACTCTCACTTCATAATAAAAAAGAATAGGAAACGGCTGTGAATGCCCAACCAAAGAGACTAATAATTCTTGGTTCAGTTTCTCCTGCTGCTATAATGCAACAAGCTTAGAACTACACCCAGCTAAGAAACACCCAAGATCCTTAGGTTCAATGTTCCTTGTTACAAACATTATTAAAATAGACTTCTGGATGGAAAAGGTAATTTCCTGAAATAATTGGAAGGTGCCAGATCTTATTTATATCAATAGTGTCTGTTCAATGTTCTACGCAAAATGGTCTACAGAACTGAGATGAGCTTTGACAGAAGGGCATCCAGTTTGCAAGGGTGGTATATTTGGCATCAGCTTGGCCTTCGCAGAATACTAAAGGATAGAAAAGAGCTCAATAAACCAAGGACTTTAACACCCACTCATCTTCTACAAAACTGGGTGAACACTAAGTATTTATAACAATCTTATCTTTTATATTAAGAATTCAGATCCAAGTTATATTCAAGTACATTGTCATCTTTGTTAAATGAAATACAAATTACTTTTTTAAAGACAACTACATTTGTGCCTGTGTTCCTTCACAGATAGTAGCTTCATCAGATTGATTCTTAGTAGAAATTTCAAGAAAAGGATAAAGAACTGACTTTATGCACAGGAGGCTTTAGAAGTGAACATCATATTACATGAATAATTAACAAGAGCTCAGGGGGGAGGCCAGAGGGTTTCTGTAGCAGAGAAACAGAAGTTTGGATGCTGGCAGAAATTCTGCAGAAGTCAAAACCTTATAGGTATACTGGTAAGGATTGATGATAAAACACCACTTGGTATCTTAAACTACTGTACTGACTCGTGAAAGGGTGCTTCTTACATCAGGAGATGCCTGTAATGTATGCTAAGTCACGCTGTAATTATTAACAAGTCTGGAGGCAAAGGTTATATGTTCATAAACTAGTATGCATAAAAATAGCAAAACTGTAGCTGAAGCACTACCCCACCCCTTTCAACAACTCTGGTGCTTCTACAGTCAGCTGAACTCGATAAAATGCTCACACCCAGACTGTATCACTAACTTTTTCTGTAGCATTATTAACACACAATGAAAATCATGCTTTACTGGGCAAACAGATTAGGTTTTTTACAGCAGGGAACAACAGAAAATATAACGAAGACAATGTGTAACACAGTTTAATATGCAAGTTGAGGTACATTCCAGTCATGGGCAAGGAAGAGACTGACTGGCTCCTGACCAGCTGCCTGAAGGCAGGAATTGTCCAGGGAACACCTCCAAAATAAATATTGTACCAATTTAGCTACCTCAATAACAATTAAAAAAGCACAACGTAACACACACACACTTTTGTGAGAAACACAAAGAGCAAACAGCACGCAGAAGAGGACTTCTGTAAATCTGCCCCAGATAACATGCTTCAAGACCAAGACCATCTTCATGGCCACTTTTCCCAGGCTGACATACAGCCAACATCCTACTTAACCTCATCAGCTGTTAGGGAAGACTACACAGGGATGGGACAAAGATTAAGAACTGTACAAAACCACCAGTCCAATGCTTAAGACATCAAGTTAACTACTCAAGGTTTCCTTAAAGCCTTGGTGGTTCCAAACACCATTTTGGCTGCAACACACAACAGAAGTCTACCCTCTATTAGGGTTGGCTTCTCTTATTTTACATACTATTAAGGCTTGCAATTTACTGTACAGTGTAATAGTTAAGACAAAGTATCTTTTTCAATTTCTATAAACAGCCATTGAGACTCATGGAATAATGATAAAATAGTCCAAAGATTATCATAGTTAATCAGTATACTAAAAAAAACCAAACCCATAGCTGGTTTTGCACTGAACACCTTTAATATCTATGAGAGCATCCAAAGCAAAGCTAACTAGAACTCAGCAGAGAGGAGTAATGTCCAGAAAGATCTGGAATCTGAGCAAACCCTTTCTAAGCAACCTTATTAAAAAGAGAAACATTTCAAGCCATACTATTTAGAGGGTGCTTTCCCAGAGAAACATGCTGGTCTGTCCCCAGACCTGTATCTCATTATCCATTACTCTATAGTTGTTCATTTGCTGCACACAGAGAAAAAGTGGCCATGCCATGTCGCCAAGTTAAATTTAACTGGTCTAACATACTGGGATCTTCAGAAATTTGGCAGCATCCTGTAAAAAAAAAAAAGTCTCTGAGCTACTAGCTGACACTGCATGCCTTGAGAAGGGTTATTTGCCAGACACTGATGTATGCAGCTTGTTTCAGCAGCGTGCCTTGGCTGATGAACAAGGCTCAAAGTTCTTAAAGTAACGTTTCTATATATAAACAGGACTTTTTAATCAGGCACGGTAACACAGATCTTCCTAAAAGGATACCCAATACTACCTACCTAAAACTAACTGTCCAAAACAACAATTAACTTCAAATTAACAATTTAGAAAAAAAAAAAGCATTTTCATCTCATAATGTGTACCTAGATAGAATTTCAAGAGACTTTACCAATAAATAATATTACTGTCAGGAAAAACATACACAATGATTTTTCTAACAGTTTTGCAATACAAGAAAAACAGAAAATAATTTGAGATTACCTCTAATTTAAATGTTTCCCTCTGGACTCTGAGGCAAGGTTACTAACTTAAAACCTCATCTTCCACATCAACATCATTCTTCATTTGTGAACCCACATGGAATTCCCCTTTTTGAAAGCTGAGATGTTACAGTTGTATTTTGTGACAGTAGGAATTTTCTCAAAGATGTGCATGTCCTCATTGGGAGACATGAAACCAGGACCAAAAAGGTGGGTGGATACTGAGCCTGATCCTACCCTTCAGCACAATTTTATGTCTTTGTGTTATTTTGCCTCGTGGTCACTAAATCCAATTACAATGTTTGGTGCCAATAGGAGACACTTTGTTCTGTAAAGGTAACTCAGTGTTTAAAAAAGGAATAAAGATATGGCTACAGATAATGCCAGCATAACACTGTTGTTATACAACTGGCCTACATTCTCACCTTTGTTTTACAGGTAGCACAGCTTCACAAGCAAGCATGCCACAATAACCCATTTTTCTCAGATTAACTTTTGGACTAAAGAACACAAAGATGTTCCTCAGACATTATTCACTCCATCTGGCATTCTCAGCCTTCTATTAAAAACACCTTTATTCTGCCATGTTCATACGGAGCAGCCTGGGTTTACAGACTTCCACTGCTCACAACACCTAACACATTAAAAAAACCTTTCCCGACAAAACACTCAGAACAAGAGCAGGAATGAAATTCAGCTTCCTCATCAGCTGTCATCACACTGGTCTTGCATGCTCAGCCTAAGTCATTCCTGTCAAAACCTGAAAGGACACCCAAGATGACACGGTAGCGAACGGGTCACAAACTGCTTACTCAATTCACCAGTACCAGTCTCCAGCGATCTCAACTACCCACTATCCACTATCAGATACAAGAGCTTTGTCCACCTACCGTATTTTAAGCCACACAAATCCAAGTTTTTAGAGCTAGATAAAAAAATGCTTCATTATTTCTATTTCCAATCAATATATATTCAAACTAACATTAAGATACACTTAAGAGCTGCCAGTATTCAAAAATCATAAAATCTCCTGGATTTGAGGAAACACAAGTGCCTTCAACTTCTCTGAAGTAAGGTGGCAACTCAAACTGCCCCCTCATCAGCAGGGGGAGATTTCTGCCCTTCTAGGGGCTCACTAGCAAAAGCAAGCCTATACGTGCACAAGCATGTTAGGTACAACATATTCACAGCTTACTTTATGATTTACTTCAACTGCCTCCAATGCAGCCTTGCAACTGACTCATACTGGGGAGAGAATGGCAAAAGGGAGCATTAGTGATTCATTAAATTTATTACCAGCTTTAGGAAAAAAGGTTATGTTATTTGTTCATTTAATTCATTAGTGCTGCATAACTTTGAGACTGCTTGCTGTCTTTAAAGCCAACAGAATGCAATTCAGAGTAATTTCTTGGTATTTTGCTTAGAAGTGTTTTCAGGGTAGAGTTTAAAAGATTTACTATAATGACATTGCCCTGAATATGAAATTCAGACATGTGCTACAGAAGTTAGAAACTGCCTTTGTACTAGTCTATCTCCATGGGAGGAAGCATCTCGGGATCAAAAAACCACCCAGAAAGCTTGAAGAGAACCTGTTTCCTTGATTCAACATGGGAATATAAATATCCATTTGCTCAAGAAGTGTCAGTTTTCCTCACAAAACCAGTTGCTGACAGATAACACACTTCTGTAGCTTGAAATGTTCTCTACCTATACCCACAGGTACCCACAGTCCTGGACAGAACTACTAATTGGTTGTTTGGTTTTCTTTCTTTTTACTTGAACAAGTAATGAGCTAGCATAAACTTAGTCCAGCACTTACAAACACCCCAAAACAGCAGAGTAACAAAGGATAAAGGTTGAATTTTAGAGGGATTTTTTGGTTTTGAGGCTGCAATAGACTGAAGACTGACTCCTGACTTCAGAGCAAAACCACCACAGTTTACACGGTCTAGCTCATACTCATCTGTGTAGAACAGATGGAACACATCTACGTGCTACCAACAACAGGCACAGGTCAGAGACACCCAGTAAAAACCGCCAGCTGGGTCTCAAAAGGTAATGCACTTCTCCAGCCAGAGAGAGAAAGGCAAAAAGCTTGCCTTTTCTTGTACATTTCATGCAATTTAGCAGTACTAAAAGCAGGCAGAAACCTTTAGTTACTTCAGCATGTAGGATTTAACAGCACAGTCCTCTAGAAGCCTTCTGTGTTCAAGGCTCTGATGATGTTGAGAACCAGGTCCTACAACCTGGTACAGCAGGGTAAACCAACATCTCAAGTTCAGGCACCTGCATTTCAGGACTATCTACACCCAGGACAAAAAGTATCGTTAGCCAATGGCTCTTTGGCAGCTCATTTTTCTTCCCAAATAACACTAGTTGCAAAAGATTCTCAACAGTGAAAAAAATAGGCTCTTTTTTTAGTTTTGGGTTTTTGTTTTGTTTTCAAAAACCAAGCTTTGATCTTGCAGTCCTGATAGAAATGGGGAAGTATTTAACAAAACTACTTTTACTTCAGTGACTAAACTATGTAACACAACACCAAAGCTCAGTAAACATTCTGAATAACTTTAAACATCAGAGCACCTGTTGTAAACAGTTGTTGGTATGTGTCCCTGGGACACTCACCATCCAAACTACACTGCTCACTGCACACAAGAGACTATTCTGTATCCTTGTACTTCTAAGCAAGGCTCTATACAGTTTTTTTATTGAAGTACTAACCGCAGCAGGTAGAGTAAGTTCAACAGTGTATTGATATTATTACAAAATCTGTAAGAGGGCAATAGCCTAACAAAGTCAATGGCAGAAGAGTCTTCCAGGTGACGCAGCAGGAAGAAGAGGAACCCTATTACTGCAGGACTATTTATAGTGACTCTGCCAAGCCCTGCCTTGGGCTGTATCAGGAACTGAGTTGGTAACTTTTCATTAAAGCCCCTAAGCGTTCAATGGGAAGGACTCGGGTTAGACCGTGCCAGTGAAAGAAGATTCTGTTCCAGAGAAAATGAACTATTTTGATAAACCAAGATGAAAAGACCCCAAAGCTATTATTCACTTAGGGAGCTGTAACTACTTCAGCAAATCAGAATGGAGTCGAACTAAACTGACACGACCTCAGAAGATTAGTTATCACTCTGGTCTAATCCAATTAGCGCTGTTCCCTAATTTTACTCATATGAAAAACCACAACACTTTTCCACCAACTCCTGCAAAGGAAACAGCAATGAGAACAGACTGATAATCAGCACAGCAAGTAATAAAGTTCTTATAAAATAAAAGGTTTGGAGTGCTTTTAAACCTTAAATTTGAGGAAAAAAGTTTAAAAGACTAAACATTTTCAACCATCCCCTGTCCGTTGATCAAAAGCCCTCACATTTTTACTATACCATTCCACCACTCAATTCTTTTCATCATGCCATATCAACTAAGAAGATTAATGAAACATTGAAGTGAACCAATGCTCTCCTACTTAGAGAAACTCAGATGTAATATTTAAATCCCTCATTCTCAAAACATGTGCAATAAGATCTATGATTTATCAAGCTTCAATAGCCTGATAAAAGATAAATAGAAGATTCTAGTTTATATTGTGCACCATGAATAAACACTGAGCTATAATGCATTAAGCACAAGAATAACTTGTCTATGCCATTTATTAGGTACATTTGCTACACCTCTATACCCAAAAGATCAACTAATAGGTTCTTCTCTGATACTCTACTACAAAAGCAGAGGGCAGGGAAACAGTGCCTTTGTTCACTTGACTGGGATTTTAAAGTGTTTTACAAATCTTCTCCACATTTTTAGAGAGCACAAAAAACTTATTTTAATATAAATAGCATGCAATCAAAAAAGCAGCCATGGTTTTGTGCTTAAGAGCTGTACCCAAACCCTAAGCACATATCCTGTTTTTAAGTACTGTACATTGTCTTAATGTAAAAGCGTTAGAAAGTTCAACCTTCCCATGTGGAATTGAGGAAAAGGGGGAGGAGGATGACAAGAAGTCATTCTGTGCAGATGTTGTACTGAATCAATCAGACACTGGGATAAGAGTTAATCACATCTCAATAAAAAACAGCGACTTAAAACCACACAGACCATGAGAGAAGACAAGAGCCTGAGAGAGCTTCTCTTCAATCTGGTTCTGGTTTGGGGACAAAAAGAACAAAGCCAGATCAACCTGCTTAACATAAAACACAAGAAATATCATCTGCAACAATGAAACAGAAGATTCTTACTGAGAATATCAAGTAAATACATATAAAAGCCCAAATTAATTACTGATCACTAGAGCGACCAATGCTACAGTTCAGACCCCTGAAGGAATATCCATAAGAACTCATTTCAAGGGAATATAATTATATGTCAACATCTTTACCAGTGCTGAAAGACTGTATTCAAACTTAATAATTAGTAAAGTTACCATTTAAGAGTATACTTTATTCATGAGGAGAGATGCTAATTTAATTAGAATTAAGGAAAATAAGTTACTCCCCACAAAGAACAGAAGACTGGAGGATAGTTGACACTCATTCCCCAAAGACAGGCTGATAACCAAAATTAAACAAAAATCCTTGATGATTTTATTTTTCATCCACTGTTTACAAAATAGTTTCATAACCATTTGTTATGTACCTAAATGTGTGTGTGATACCAAGAACCTTATTTCATCACCTTGACAAAATTCAGTCAAAATTTGCAGCCACAGCAAGCCCACCACCATTTCTAAGATTTGGCAGCAATCTGTTGTGTCCAAGCATAGCATAAATCCCCCCCTTACTCAAGGCAGCTTTCAAAATAGCAACTACTAATTTATCACAGTAACTATGAGAGGTACTGCCCAGGAACAATAAGAAAGAGGAATCCCATACTTCCAACATTTAAATGATTCCTTTGTTCTGCCAGGTGGAATGTCTGGATTTGGAAGAGCAACAGCTTCCCACAGAATTTAGCACAGATGACTAAATGGTTTTGATGGCATAGTCAACCTCACCTATTTAAAGTCTTAACTTTGCATAATAGTTTACTACCATATGACTACAGGCCAAACATTAGGAATTTGCATTAAGAATGGAAGCATATACAAATTCTTGGAAGCTACCAGCGGAGATGGTAGAACAGGAGATTTTACCTCAAGAAGCAGATGTACATTTTTACAGTAGAATGTTTTGCCTAACTGCAACTTAGACTTAATAAAAAGGTTAAAAATGCTCAGTCTCAAAGTTCATATCATGCTACTGCTTAGGAAACAGCTCGGCAGGAAGACTATTGTTTTGGCTCACACCTGTTATGAGGACATCTACCTGTTAATAGAATTGATTAACTTTTTTTAATCTTCTATTTTGCAATAACCAATTTCTTTACTGGGCATCTAAAATACTGCAGTATTTCCTTTGGCTCTAAAAAAAAAAAATCTAACCAATGACAACACAACTACTGTAACAGTACTTTGAAGGCAGCATTACGACGTAGGACTTTGCCACCTCGTAACTTTGCCATGTTTGCAATTTCAACCCCTCAATTTAAGGAGCAAAAAGGAACCTAGATCTTGGATGATATACAGAGAGGACTCCAGTGTAAAGCTATAAACTTCCTACAGCATGACTTTAACAGAAGGGATGCAATGCTCTCAAGCTGGGCACGTGTCGGCATCACTTCCAGAATCAGGCTTCTCATGAGTCTGAAGTGGAAGAACACCTAGCTTCTGGATCTAGGTAGTAAAGTGCCCATCAAACGGGAGCACTTCCAGAAGATGTGAAAGCACTTTTTCAGAGTTCCAGAAGGCTTTAATGAAAAAGTATCATCAATTAAACATCAAGTGAAACAGAGAGAAAAAAACACAGCAACTAAAGGACAAACATTAGCTAGGCTTGGCTTTGACACAACACTTTTCTTCCCTTAAACCTTATTTCCATAATCTGTGTGCCTAACAGTGGCATTTAATAATTTAACCCACATATAGCACATAAAAATTACTTCCTTTTCACAAAACCACATGATTTATATTCAAGCAACTTTTTTTTAAAATATATTTGAGGTCTGGAAAAATGAACTCAGGATCTGGTTTATTCATCAACCAGGCAGAGCACATGCTTCAAAAGGGTAACATCCCCCTACACCCTTCTCCCCCATGCTCTTAACCTGACTTGGGCAGACCAATGTCAAAAGCCGTTTGGACTCCACAACTGACCAATCCACAGATCCTTGAAAAGCCAATTATCTAAATTAGTAACAACTCCTGTCACTATTTTTGTAGCTGGCACGTATCCCTAAGACATTAAATACTCGTTTCACATAAGCCAAGTTCATCTACACACCCAAAGAGCAAGGACAGAAAATGTTGATCATTCTTTGTTCTTGTCCTACTGCACCAAAGCTTTTTGAAGGTCTCCTGTTTAGGATATGTTTCTCATGGTCATTGTTTCTGTGGACAGAAGCAGCAACAGAAGCCCAGGTATGGCAAGCTGTTGCAGCAAGGAGCCAGAGGCAGCACCTCTGCTCAGGATTTCCTGGAAGCCAAGGGCTCCCTGTTCCTACTGGCCATGCTGCCTTGCCAGTCTTCTCATTATTGCTCCATCCCTTTGGATGCCACCTATTTCGGCATCTCCTCCTGGCAGGATCCCCAGCTCTACTTTCACCCGTCAACACTTCTTCTTTCTGCCCCACTACCCTACCCAGTTTGAAAACAGCTGTTTGACTGCCTAAAGAGAAAGACATCTACATTGCATGAGCTTGTGTGGAACCCCAGATGCGTCACAGAACACCAGCAGTTTCTTGGTAAGCACCAGTCTGGGCTACTGTCAAATTCAGGGTTGCACCTAAGTGAAGGTAACAGTGGGCAACTCTTGAACAAAAAGGGTTTTGCACCCTCCAGGCTCAAACTGCAACCACTGCAATGTCTGTTGCTCAAGATGGCGCCTTTCAATGCTGAAGTAACAGCTAATGTATAATGCAGCTGTCCGAACCCCTAAATCTAGAAGGAGCCCAAGGATGAAGGCTCACACATTCTTTTAACAAATGAAACCATCCAGCAGATTGCAAGGCAGCTGTTGATGGAACATCTGGTAAGGTCATCAAAATAACCCAAACTATCTACAAACCCTTCCCCTCCACCTCTTCGCAGGTTAATTGTGTGGACACTGGACTTATTAGGATTAAATGGAGATACAGAAATACCTTGTCCCCAGTATCCATTTACCTTGTCCTGAGGGCCTGCCAGGCTGCATCAATGTCTGCATACAGGTTTTTCTCAGAGGGCTTGCCGGTGCTCACCCCGTAGCCAGAGTAGTCATAAGAGAAGACGTTGCAGTTGATGCGGGAGCCAAGGCCAATATAGAAGCTGCACATCTGGCCCAGGTCCACAGCATTGCCATGTGAGAAGAGCAGTGTGTACCGGCCAGTGGGGGCACAACGTACGAACATGCAGCCCAACCTGTTATCTCGAGCCGTGCGGGAGAAGAACACTTCCACAGCATCCAGTTCCCGCTGCGAATACTGCCAGTCCGCCCGCTCGCTCAAGTGCAGGCTGCAGGTGCCCGATCCCGTCGGGGTCCCTGCCCCGGCTGCCGCCCCAGCCTCCTGCTGCTGCTCGGGCTGCAGCACAGTATAGGTGGGCTCGGGGGGCAGGAAGGCCAGCTTGGCAGCGATGCGGCTGGGGCAAGGCGGGCAGCAGAACAGCCAGCAGAGCTCGCCCAGAGAGAAACCGTTCATTCTGGGGCCTTGTTCTGGCATCAGAGACACCGGAGAAAGACTATCGTATACTGGAAAGAAGTCAAACCGAACCGACCCACAGCTCTCCTCCAACACGGCCTGCACACCTTCCTGCAAGGCTCCCCGCTGCCCTCCCAAAAGACAGCTACAGCCTTGGGGGAACCACCGCTCAGCAAAACGAGTGCAGCTCTTCAAAGCCTGCAGACGCGCTTATAGAGAGACTAAAAAAAGCCACCAAAACAACCCCACAAAACACAAGCAAAGCACACTACCAGCCCTTTAACCCCCACAACTACCGCTACAGCGAACGCCACCCTCCAAACCAGCACCCTAGATGCCCCGGCAGGCAGTGAGCCTCACGTACATGTACACGCTTATACAGCGAATCCCCAGACCCTACGGCCCACCGCGGCAACGCCAGAGCTACAGGCAGAGGCCCCCCGCGCCGGAGTCGGCCCCCGGCAGGAGCATACAGCCAGAGCAGCAACGGCCCTTCCCCCGCACCGCACCACGCGCGGCCCCCGGCGCCTGCCCGGCTCCACCCCGCTACCGGCCCCAGCCCCCGGGGACGCCCAGCCCCGCGGCCCCCGCAAGGCGGCGAGGGGCCTCCCTCAGCGCTACCGCCCCCGACCCAAGCGGCGTCCGAGCGGCGGCGGGAGGAAGAGGAGGCCGAGGAGGAAGAGCAGGAGGATTCGTCGGGGAAGGAGAATGCGAGGTCGGGGCTCAGCCGCGCGTCGCCGCGGGCAGGGCCACGCCGGCTGCGGCGCGCAGGCAGGAGCAGGCAGCGGCCATGTCCCGGCGCTCTCCCCTCCTCGCGGCCGCACCGCTTCCGGGTTACGGGCGCGGAGCGGGGCCGCCCGCCGCAGGTGCTGGCGGAGACGAGGCGGGTACCCGGTACTGCCCACGGCACCGCCCGCCGCGGCTCACGGCTGCCCCCTAGGCCTGGCGCCGGGGCACCGAGCAGGTGCGCGGGGAGGGGCGGAGCGGGAGCCTGTACACCGAGCCGGGATGCCAACGCCCGCGGGGGAGCGCGCCGCCTGGCCCTTTAAGAGAGCCCCCCTCCCGTCACGTGCAGCGGGACCGCTCGCGCCCTCTCCCCCTCCGCCCACCTCCGGCGCATGCGCGGTGGGGCCGGGGGCAGCGGCTGGGGGCTTTGGGGGGAGGCCGAGCCGAACCTAGCCGCGCCGCGCCGCCTTGAGGGGGACGCGGCAGGGAGAGCGGGGCGTCTCGGCGTTTGGCGCCGGTGTGTTTTGCCCTCCTCAGGGCGGCCCCTCCGACCTTCTGCGGCCTTCGGCATCTTCTGGCCCTGCTCCCGCGCCTTCCCGCCCCAGCCCGGGTCACCCTGAGGAAAGGTCGCCTTCAGCGTGGCGGTCAGGGGCGGCAGTCCCGCTCACGCCGGGCTGGCAGGCTGCGCCCCGGGCGGCCGGCGTGAGGGGTGTCCCATGGCCTTGAGACACCCTCCTGGAGAGCTGCGACGCGGTCCTGCGGGGACGAGTGAGGAGCTGCTCCACAGCACAGCAGCTAGAGCCCTGCTCTCCTGCTGTCAGGCACGCGCCACGTTCCAGACCTGGAATTCCCTTATGGAGACCTCCCTATCTTTGTTAGCTTTGGCTGAGGTCAGCCATCATTTACAGGAGATCCCATTGAGAACCTGAAGATGCTGTGCAATTGCAGAAGGCTTATTTCCTTAGAAAATTAGGCTAACATCCCATATCCCAAACATTTCATTGAAAAAAAAATCAGCAAGTCATTTGGGGCAAATGGCCGAACCCAGGAATCACTTGCTGGTTGTGGTATTATGTCTCCAAGACATCTGCCAATCCAGAGTGCACGAAACAAAAGGTTGTGGGCAGTGGCAGGACTTACTATGTATAACACTGTTAGAGCTATGCCCTGAAATAAACTGGCACTGGGAAACCCATGCCCTTTATTTAGCCAGTGCTGGGAAAAGCCTGTAATGTAGCAGTAGCTATGAACAGCCCAAGTGAAAGTACGTGGAAAATTTTACCCAGGCAGCTGTACAACTTCTGGTGTAAGTCATGTATATCCGAGCAGTGTCCTGACTCCAGGTATGCCATGTACATCCATCCCTTCCTGCTGGTCTGCTAACGTGTATACATTACTAGACTTGCAACCTAGGAGGAACAGAGTTTCAAAAACCCAAGAGGAACATCAACCCTAGGCCATTTCATTAGTGACAAGCCTGAGACAAACTTTTCTTTCACTGCAGACATTAGCTGGCTCTGAGAAAGTTAGTTCAAAACCTGTATACAAAAGAGTCAGTCATGCATGATCTTCCTTTGTCTTTGGAATGTCAGAAGTAGGAACAGCCCCATCCACATCAATCTTTCGTTTAGTTTTTCTAACAATGGGAATTTTAGACATCCTAAATTCAGCCAGCAATAATTGTGCCTGTGCTGATTGTTAAGGGAGATAATGATGGTTGTGTATCTCTAACCAGCTTGAAAGTGTGGCTTCTGGCATGGACGGACTGTTTCCTCCGAGGACAGAGAATACCCCATTTATTACACGTGTCCCAGGCACATCCCACTGGGAGGACGGCAGGGCCCAGAGATGAGGCAGGGTGATGAAGCACGTCCCATGTACTGATGCTGGGTGCTTTCAGGTAGCAGAGACAGCCAACAGGCCCATGTACAGGCCATTCGTATGTCTGATGAAATGATGAAGGGGACACCTGCTCCATTGAATGTGATAGAAAAATCTGGATTAAGAAAATGTGGAATAGATAAATGAGTAACGTAGTGAAATCCCTTGGGAATGACAAGCTCTACCTCTGCTGTTACAAGAGGCACTGTTGATATTCTGCAAGAAGACTGATAAGACCCTGAGAAAATCCTGTATATACTCTGGAGAAGTGATTTGGCTGATGAGATGCAAGAAAAGCCTGTCTAGTGCTGCCGCTATGTGTCCCTCCCAGTGCACACACACCGAAACTGAGATAAGAGCTGGAATTTGGGCACAGAGCACCACCTCAAAGTGCCATTTCTCAGAGCCCTCTCAAAGGCAGTACAGCTCGCCTGGAGCCAGACAGCAAAGGCTGTTATATCATTAGATTGCTACTCCAAAGAATAGACAATTAAAAGGACAGTATTTCCCATGCTCCACCCTGGTCCTTCCTTAGGTCATGTTTACAGTAGTGAGATTAAAGTGTCCTCTTTGAATCCAAGGGGAAAAGTCATGAAATTTGTGCCTCGAGTGAACTGGGCTGTGCAAACTTCATTAATTATTAGAGTTGCTTCGTTGTTCTCATGACATGCTCTCTGTAGTTTACATTAATCTTGGTCCATCTCTTGTACAATAAAAGAGTTCCTGCACAGTGGGTGCCTGCTCAGGAAAGAAAACATTTGCCAAAGTCTTGTAGGAGAAAATGGAGAAGGGAACAAGAGGGAGAAACTGAAATGGAAATCATGCTGGGTGAGAAGGCTGGGGAAGTAAGAAAAAGGAGTTCCTGAATACCGCTGCCATCAGGACAAGCTGTAAACACAGCATCCTTTAGACTGGAACTCAAAAAAGTAACACAATCAGGACTTTAAATGAGCGTTAGTTTAGTGTGTATCCTGTATCCCAAGTTGTTCAGAGACATGTAATGCACAAGTGCTTAGGAGAGTGAAAATTCAGAGAATTTTTATCCATCCATTTGTGTGTTGCTTCAGGGGCAGCTGTATCTCTAACATTCCAGGATGCCTGGTAGTTCTGGGGGTTGTGTGGCAGAAGGGGTGGCTGTGGAAAGTTAGGCACAGACAGCTTCATGCCTCTTACATGCACCATGTCCCTGCACTGCCCAGAGCTTGGTTTGTTCTCCTGACATTTTAGACAAGTCTCAGAGGTGACCTAGGTACAGGAGCCTACCAAACAACTGTGCTGGCCACTTCCACCATCACAGTTGGATTTGGTTCCTCATAGCTTGCTCGTGCCTTCCTTCAGCCATCTCTTTCACTAAAGATCTGACCCTTTCCCTGGAATGAGTATGCTTCCAGGATGTGCAGCTCTTCAGACACCATCGTGTCCAGGTGCTCAGCTGTGGTGGGCACAGAAACACAACAGACAGAAAGCCTGACAATATTTCTCATGCTTAACATCTAAAATTGCTACTTGAATGGCTGTTTTCGATCTCTCCTTTGCGAGTTTTCCTTGGTACTTCTGCTTCGGTCCAGCAGTCCCTCTTGTCTTATCTTTCTTCTCCCTCAGCCCCATACTTCCCTCTGCTCTTTCTTCTCCTTTTCATTTTGCAGCCAGCAGGCATCTGCATAGTTTTCACTTGACCAAATACTGTGAAAATGCTCAAGAAAAACAAGTATTTCTACTTCTTCTGTTACCACAGAACTCATCTTTTTAATGATTTGTAAATAAAGATGTCCCTACTGCTGTGCCTTGTAGCTAACATGACACCAAGACTCAGTGAAGTGCCCTCCTTTTTCACTGAACGTTAATATAGGGCCTGCAAGGGTAGAATATACAAGCATGTAATCATAAACACATTTTCAAGCCCACTAAGAGTTGGGAAGTATCCCATGGGAGAATATGTATCAGTGGGACTTGTACTTTCATTAAATATTGATGGACCTAGAAAGATGCCTTGAGTGAGCAGGGAAAATCTTCAAATACCTACAAAAAGGTAAATAGAACAAACAAACTACAGGGTGGTTGGTTATGATTTGATTATTTCCACCATGTCCTGTAGTCTCACCATGCCTGTTACAAGGGCAGAGCACCTTGTACTCCACTTCCTTTTCCTGAACACTAGATAGACAAAGGAAAACAGCAAGAAGACAGGGAGAGTGAAGCCAAAGACGACACCTGGCAGCAGCACTGTGAAGGTTATGTGTCTCAAACATGAATCATGCTTGGCTTCCTGCTCTGCTTGCCTACTGACTTGCAGCTGGGTAAACAGACCGCACTGAATACCTGCACACACGCAACCATCCTCTGCCTGTGGAACCAGTTACAAACACCAGGCTCAGACCAGGAAGTTCCTCAATGCAGTTTTGCTTATTTCCTGGAAAAACGGTGCATGAAGAGTGCAAGTATTATTTCTTGCTGCCCTTAGGAGTTACATGCTGAAGGGCTGTGTCACCCCCAGTTAAAGCCAAAGGCAGGAGATCGCGCTGGAGTCTGCCAAACTGAGGTGCAAAGGAAATATCAGTGTGCTTGTCTGTGTTCTCATCAGCCAAGTCGCTGACGTGCTCTTTGGACTTTCTGGGCAGAAGTGTGCTTGAAGGAAGGGTTCAAAAAGAGAAAAATTAATTTGCTCTGGGGATGGAAGAGGACATCCCCCCGAACACAGGAGAAGCACATGCAGTGGGAAGTGGTGTGTTTCAAACAGACAATGAATGGGCAACAGATGGTGGCATCAGGAGCTTAGAGGGGATGTTTATCGCTCTTGTGATAGTGAGAAGGGTTGTGTGAGGACACACAGTGAAAACCTTGTCGATAAAGTCAAGAATGCTCTATGGGATGTGCCAGAGGAGTCAATAAAAAAAAGGGTTCATGTGATAGGGATGTATTTGAGAGGCCTCAAGAAAGAACTCGCAGTGCAGCCAAAGCTGCTGATGGATCAGGGTTTGAAAGTGCTACCTTCATTATGTACTTTGACCAGGAATGTCTCATTGCTTCCCTGTATTCTTCCATTTGCTTATCTTTAGTTGTATAATTCGGTTTTAGCCTTTGACCTGTTTCTTCTGAGTTTGACAGATAAAACTGTATGCACTAATAAGAAGTAATGAAATGATGTCAGTAACTTTTTTTTTTTTTTAAATAAGCAGGTCTTTATAAACATAGAGCCAGTTCCAGGTTTCTCAGGTATATAAAATTTACTTTGCTGCCCCCAGCAACCCAGTGCCAGGCTAATGCTAAACCACTGCTGCAAAGAAAGCAGAGAATAGAAGGAAGGGACAAAGCAAGGAAGGAGAGGCGGATGTGGAGCCCTTGAGGGCTGGCCTTGCTGCTCCTTCTGCTGCCAGGAGGAACAGGGCAGGAACAGGCAGGAACTGCTCCTCCTGGGACATGACAGGTCCTCCACCCCACAGAGACCAGCCTCCCCGCTGGCAGCAGCGCACTGTGCTCCATTCCAAGATGCTGGCATAAACAAGGCAGGCACCGGGGCCATGGCTTTTCACCCACCCTAGCAGTCTGGCACAGCAGCCTCCTTTACAGATGGTCCTTAGGCTGGCCCTGTGCTTAGCATGGCCTTGGAGCTCAGGAGGGTGGTCAAGATTTCTGACCATACAAGCTGCCAGGGTGCCAGACCCTGGTTTTTGCACAGTCAAGACACTAAGATGTAATACCTAAATTAGTCACCCCCGGGTAGGAAAACCAAATATAGCCTTCAGTAGATGGCCCATACTTTCATTTTTTCTGCTGAGTGTATCCTTCCCCACATTGTGCCAGTGGAAAGAACTTTCATTTCTTGTTCCTCTTTCTGGGCAAGACTGCAGTAATTTCCTGCCACGTAAACCCATGTAACATTAAGCTTACAGGTCTATAGAGTGAAGAGTGCATCGATTAATTTACCAGAATGAATTTTAAAAAGGATAAAGTAATAGAGAAAACCCAGATCTTGAATGGTCAATTTATTCAGAAGTACGAGTCTAAGATAAATGACAGTATTCAGCATTTAAAAGAGCTTTCTCTAAGGTTTGCAGGAATTTAATCAAGACCAAGCCATCCTCAGATTTGCTGTGAATACAGTATGAGAAGAATGTGGAAAGGAAAACAAAGATGTACAAACATCAAAACCTATGGGAGGGATGTGGTGGGGGAAGAAGCAGCTATGTGATATACAATGAGGGTGTAGAGTCTTGATTTGCAGCGACTGCATTTTATGCCTGTCACTGGCAAATTGACATTTTAAAGATGTGTTCTTGACTGCTTTTTCATGTCAGTAGCTTTGTTCAGGCCGTATCTGTGCTGATGAAAGGAATTTCAATTAAGGATGAAATCCTTTCCTTACTGTATTGAAATGCACAGGGTGGGAGCTGAGGGTGAGCGAGCAGTGAGAGCACTATAGAGAGTTCTTAAGCATCTTGCTGACACAGGACAAGATAGTTTAGGAATGCCTGGGGCACTGCACTCTGTAGCAGGGTTGGCTGTGCCTTTACAAAGAAGCACTGTGCGTTCACCTTAGTGCCCACTGCCTGAGGCCATATATCATTCAAACAAGGGGCTAAGGGTTTAATAAATCCCAATCTAGTTTAGTTCTCAAAGGAATGGCAGTCTAGAGTCATTCAGGAGCAGAGAGGAGGGTGGCTGTGTAAGGTGGCAAGAAAAGGCTGATTTTTTTGCCCTGTGAATGTAAGCAGTGTCACGGGAAATGAAAAGGGTTGTAAATCTGCATAGCTATGTTGGGAAGAACTGGGATGAAACAGTGAAAGCCTTAGGGAAAAGAAGTGAAAAAAAAAAAAAGATAACGATGTGAAAACAGTGTATGAGAGAGAAAAAGAGGAAAACAATGCAAAACCCATGGGGGAAAAATAAAATACTAATTGTAGAAAACCACATCAAAACCACTTTTTCTACCTTGCAGTGACTTAACACTTGGGGTGAAAGGCTAATTAGTTCCTTCTGAGCATGCCGCATTCATGTCCTTGTCCAGCATTTTCCATCCTATCCCCTGGTGACAATTTTTATTCTGCTGATACATCCAGCTTCCAGCTGGGTTCCTGGTGGCTGCAGTGACCTCCAGAGAGCAGCTGATTGACCCTGTGCTCCACCCATGCATTCAGCACAGGTGGAAAAAGCACACTGCAAAGACTCTTTAGGACCTCTGTATGTAGGTTCCTTTCAGGTCTGAAACTGGAGTAAGCACTGAGGCATTGCCACCCAACAAAATCTGGACAGAGCTAGAGCTCTGTCACTGTGGTTAGAACAATAATCAAGCTATCAATTAAAAGCTAGTTTATGTATGTCTACATTACTACAGAGTCATTAATGTGACCAAGGTGTAGACATCCATTTCAGTCATTACAATATTTCATCTACTAACATGATCTGGCATGAAGCAGAACCACTGTGCATGTGGTTGTCACTCATGCAGATACTCAGGGGAGAGGCTGTCATGTATGAAATCCCAATGTGAGTATCTGCCTACAACCGCCAAATCCCATGTATGTCACACACAGGAACTACATGGAGAACTAAACTTCCCTGTGCTAATGTGGCAGCTCTGATGGTGTGTCACATTGTTTCCTGTAAAAAAAGAATAAATCAAAATTAGAACAAGTGTATTTTGCATTTCCTTGTTGTCCAGAAATAACCAGAAAACATACGTTTCATTTCATCATAAACCTCCAGGGGATTTTCAAGGTCAGTGGAGATAAAGCTCAGCCTCCCATTCATGAGTACTGGTCATGTAATTAAAAGAGAAAAGTACATTTAGGCTTAGGCACACTGTCTGTCAGAAGTCAGCAGTGCTTTATTGAGGCATGTGTACCCTTCCAGCTGCCTGTCAGATGAGAACAGTCTTCACATCCAAACTCTGAACCATATTCTTCAGCTGGAATAAACCTATTATAATCAGTTTGAGTTTCATTTTTAAGAAGAACGAGCACAGAAGGGCCAAGGGTGTTTTTATTTCTTATGTGAGGGGTATCAATATTTTCCTTTTCAACCTCAATTGAACTTGGTTTTCTCAAATCATACAAGACAAAAATTGCCGTTAGTCTGAGGCCATCCCTGGACTCACAGCAGTCTGAAAAGCAGGTGACACATTTTCACCTGGAACGTGCATTTGAGTCTGGAAACCAGCTAGCCCAACTGGCAAACATTTCCTACTCCTCCCTTCCGCCTCTTTGAGCTGTTATCTCCTCTATTCTCCTTACAAAGCCTGGCTAAAACCTCTTGGGCTTTTTATCAGTGTGTAAGGAAGTGGGAAACTCAACTATGGAATGCATTCCCTCTTCACTGGAGGTGCTGCTAGGTTTACCATACCTGTCACTAATGCTGGTGACATTTTATGTTCCTTATGGCCACAGCAGCAAGACAAGAACTGCTGCCTGCCCCAACCCCGCTCTTTGTTTTTGCAGTACTCATCTTGAATTCTCCACCCTGATGTTTTGGCAGCAAACAGGGGAAAACTTGGAGTGAACTGATACCCTGGCAGAATGAATCTGGAGGGGAGAGGTGAAGCCACCAAAACTGCTGTGATCAACCCATGTGCTCTGCACGCGGAGTGGGTTGGCCAAGTGGCACCAAGGGAAGAAGCAACTGTTTAGGGTAGAAGCAGATGAGCAGAGATGCTCCTTGCTGTGAGGAAAGCGATAGAAGGCAGCAGGAAAGACTCACTCAGCAATCAACTGTTGCTATTACTTAAACCCAAAGAGTGTGGCTTTTAGCTCGAAGAGAAATTCTGAGAGAAGAGGAAAAGGGGGCACTGAGCTGAGAGCATGCCCTGCACTGTCTGAGAGTCATTTCCCTGGCAGACTGAATTTCCACACATTGCCTTTTTAGTCATTGTGGTTTCTGAAGGATCACACCCTGACGTTGGAAGTCTAGAGGATGTTTCCTAGAAAAAGTCTTCTATATTTTGTCCCTAATGACTGAAAAAAGCAATACAATTACATCCAACCACAGACACATAAAAAATAGAACTGAATGACCTTTTAAGAGGTCTCTCCCCCAGTCCTGCTTGGAGACAAACCCATGCCATACCAAACAAACATGTTTTAATCTGTTCGTGAACACTTCTAGTGAGGCAGCCTCAGGCGACCTATTCCATTGTGGCTCCACTCTTCCCACTGGCATTTTTTTTTTCTTAATTTCCAAGCCTGTATGTTTCTACAATTTAAGCCCACCGTTACCTTTCCTACAAGTGACATTAAGGATGGCCTCTTTTCCCTTTCACAGCAGCTACTGGCATATTTATCATTACCTCCATTTGGTCCTTTCTTCAGATAGTGGGATGAGCTCGCAGCTTATAGGCTGTACTTTCACTGATCCGTCCCAGTATGATGTTTGTGATGATTGCCTTTTTTTTCTTCTTTTCTTCTTTTATCAACACTGCTGGCTCTCCCTAAGCCTACAGTCCACTCTAACCCCTGTCCCTTTCCAGCCAACTGCTGCTTGTGCTCTTGGCTCTTTACCCCATTTCTTTGTGACTGATGATTCCTACCAACATGCAGAACATCCCGGTTGTCCTTATTGGGTTGCATTTATCCGCTCACCACACTCGGCACCTGCAGAGTTGCAAACAAATACAGTGCTGAGGATGGGCCAGGCTCAGGTCAGCCTTGCCTTTTTAGGAAGTGTTTAATAATCTTATTTTCAGACCTCTTCTTCTCCCAGTCATAGGTCTGCTGGGTAGTCAGGACAAGAGAGAGGGTCTTGCGCTGGCCATGGTGGGCACCAAGTGCAATGCTGCATGGTGAAATGCCAACCCAGCCCATACCCTGCAAGTCAGCCCCACTACACTCCCAACAATGAACAATGACTGGCAGAAGCAAACTTTCACCATTCCCTAAAGAGGAGCCACATGTACCTTCTTTTTGACTCACATTGCCAGGAAAAGGAAAAAAAAAATTATCATCCTATGAAAAAATAACTATTTTCCTCTTTTTTTCTGAACCTGCTGTGTAACATCCGCTGTTATGGATGAGGGACTTTAGAGGAAATATGCTTACTCGAAAGATAGTTTCTTTCAGAAGTACATAAAGGTTTCCACAGATTTGTCTCTGCTCTTCCAAAATCACATACTATTTTACAAATATAATTAACCAGACTCTATACATATGAACTCTGTGGCAATAGAGAAGAGAACAAAGCCATCCTAGTTGTTCTTCATACCTTTGTCTGGCAGGGGTTTTAAAAGAGATGTGCTGCTGATCACTCTGACTGCAGGAGTCAGGGTATATAGGCAAAAAGACACTCATTATTTACTGGTGAAGTAACCAAAAAGACATTCATTAATTGCTGGTGAAGTAGCTGTAATGAAATGCAGTGGCAGTGATGTGGAGGCTAAACCCAAAAACAAAATAATCCGAGTGACTGTGATAGCAGATTAATGTTAAGTATGCAATTAGATACAGCAAAATGAATGAAAAAGGAAACAGATGTAAACCAGCTTAATAGTTATTTTGTACCCTCTTGCCAAGCATATCTTATTAAGGGTCTGTTATTGTTGCTTTTGAATCTCCGCTAACCAAAATCTATCAGGTACATTGACATTTTCCTTCAGGGGTTGTAACTCTCCCTGCAGTAATCTGCCAGGATGCTCACTAGTTAATGAAGTAGCAACAACTACATTTATCAGAAAGAAAAACAGTGAACGGCCAGTTCCTTTTGGTTGGTCTTGAGGTTTTAAATATTAACACCAAGGTGCAGATAAACTACATGGTAATTTCCTGAGGAAAGATTAGAGGCTTGTGCAGAAGATAAAACCCTAAGCATGTATCTGCCTCCTTTGGCTTTCATGTATTAACTGTATATATAATAATGGTGAAATTGGAACAATTCTGTGATGGTCACAATTTGATGAGCGCCATCCTACAGCTAAGCACACATTCCTTACTCTCCCACACACATCTGAGTATCTCACTACTTTGTTCAATAATGAAAAGGAGCTTGGTGCTCCTGTCTGTCAGCAGGTAACAAAGACTGGATTCTAAAAATGCCATAGGAGATGATGTCTCACAACCTCTCTCAGTGGTCACCAGGCTTTGTGCAGAGGTTATGAAGAGAGGACAGCTCCTTCCCACCAGCTATCAGCCTGATTTGCACCACAAGGCTTTCGGCAACAGCATTAAATGCCAGAGCTGCATTCTAGACCAGGTTCTTGCTAGCTTCATATTGTCAGGGGAGTTATATTCAACAGTGAAGGCACTGCTGAGTAGGTGGACCAGGAACGGCAACTTAGCTCTGTGTATCTGCTGGTCTGCTTAGCCATCCCTTTCCAGTCTAACCATTGCCATTACCAGCTTGCAGTAAACATATTGCAGAGTTGGAAAGCAGATGAGGAATGTCTGACAAGTTCAGGAAGATACTGGAAGTCTTCCCATGTGAAACACATCATTTTTCTCCTTCTGCACATGGGTCACTCAGGGGGAACACGGGAAAAAACCCCATTCTGACTAGGTCATTCACACTATGCTAAAGAAAACACTTGCAACTGTACTCTAGGGAGTAGTGTTACTGTAAAAAATGGAAACACTACGGTGAAGTCAGGGTCCTTTGTTTTACAGCAAATACCACTACCTGAATTCTGTTGTTCATTTCCTAGCTTCTCTGTGATTCAGCATGGGAGGGGTCTGTTTCCACAAATTGCGATCACTGTCTGGATTTCAAAAGGGAAACTGGTACAACATGCTTCTTCACTTGCACTGCCATGGGATTGGGTTTTTTCTCACAGAAGTTGGATGTATTTTGGCTCTGAATTGATTACATATTTAATCTGATGGGTAGCTTGAAACAGTCCAGTACGTCCATTGAAATGAATAAAACTGTCCACAACCACGAAGATACTTATTTTTCTGGACTGGTTCATTTAGCTCAATAAACACAATTCCAAGCCAAATTTTAGCCTGACCTAAAAAGAAAGCAGGTTTCAAGGCTAGATCCTATGGCTTCTGTTAATTAATTTATTTTTTTTTTAACAGACAGCTTTCAGCTTCCCACTTTGGGCCAAAGTGAAGTTTTTTGAGGGATGGAAATTCCACTCTGTCACAGTTCAAATTTCAACAGCGATGGCAATATTTGCAGTTTTGTTTGCAGTAATTTTTAACAGAAGGATTATTTGTCCCTCTCGAATACATTTGTTTCTTGTAAGCGCCTGATGCGCTGCATCCATTTGGCAACAACCCCCTTGTTGGGGAGTTACAATCTGCTGGGTTTGTTTTCTTTCTGAAGCTTTTAAAACAGGGTAAGTCCTGGGTTAAATTTATCTGAACCAACATATGCATGGTTCGCACAGATGTTGAGTCACCGGACCCTCCTTTTCCTCACACCACCTCCCAGGCATTCCTCCTACGGAAGCCAGTCACAGCCTGGTGAAACAGAGGTGGAAATGCAGCAGAAAGGCTCCTTACTTACAAGAGTCCAGGCAAGGTCCCTCTGCAGCCCTGGTGTAGGCAATGCACAGTGACCCACTTCTCCGGCTTGGGAGGCTTGGCCAATCTTCACAGAAATCAGCGAAACCAGGTCAATTAACTGCGGTGAAAGATCTGGCCAAAGGAACAAACAGGATGGAAAAGAGGTGTAAGGAGCTAAAGGAGCTAATGCAGCTTGAGTTGAAGCATTCAGGGACTGTGATTCATGTAGCAAGAAGAAAAAGGTGAAGTCCAGTGAGAAGGTTCCCCTTGAGCCTCTTGTTTCCCTCTATGCTCACTATTTAGTGTGACCTAGTTCCTCTTTCAGCTGTTGGCACTGGGAAAAAACACAGTCCATTCCGATCGCGGCTTAATTTCTATCTCCACTGGATTGAAAGGAGGCTCCTGATTTACACTAACAAGGAAACTTGGCCCTTAGGGATAGATGGTGGCTTAACACCCCCTTTCTCTTCCCAGCAGTGGCAGGAAAATGTTGAAACAATTGGCTGGACCAGCAGATGTTCAGTCTGACTTCAGAGGATGAATGAATGAAACCCCGGATCTGCAAATGTTCATAGCTTTCTGAATAGTAACTCTACATTGACATAGTGAGAGATGGGTAGATGCATAGATAGTTAGTATGCATATGTATATTTCTATCAAGAAAATGGAGACCACAGCCCAGCCTTGATTTGCATGCGCACATCCCAAAGTCACCGGCTTTAACACATGTGTCCTTCCCCAGCATCTCAGTAACTGCACTGTATGGAGACGCAGCCTGCCCTCCACCATGAGGGAAGTTTTCGAGATCTCATTACAGCCTCTCTGTTCAGAGGCATGGGGCACTGCCTGTCAAGTCCTATCGCTTCAGCACTATGACAGGAACTGCATTGCTGAGATACAAAGATGATGGAAATGTTAATTGCTTCTAGGAGAATGTCAGCAGCAGCACTTGCCTGGCTGAGAGAAAAGCCCCAGGGCATTTACCTGAAGGCTGAAGAGGATCCTCCTTATGCCAGGTCAGAGTAGAGCAACTCCATTGATTTCAGCAGGGCTCATGAGGTTTTCCCCTCACTGAGAAAGCGCTCAGAATCTGTTCCCTATTCATTAGTAGAGCCAGACATGGAGAAACTAACTTAGCAAGATGGGAAGTCAGCCATGAAATAAGCTGTTAATATAAGTAAGGAAGAAGTGACAGACATCAGAGTCACTGCTTCTATGCTTATATTTTGGGAGATGACAGAATCCCAGCAGATCATTAGCGGGGGGCAAATGCAGAAGTCCTTAGGCTAAATCTTGCCATTGCTCCCAGTAATTACCTTTTAAGCAACTGGGAGTTTGTAGGTGAAAGGTCTTGTACAACCAGAATGAACATTTTGTGACAGTAAATTTTTCTGACTGTAACTCAGAAGCATCGAGACCCTAACTATACAGGGCTTTGCTAATGCTAGCAGAGCAATGCAGTCTTTTAGAGGCCACTTCCCTTAATTTGGTTGCAGCTTATACAGCCAATAAACAGATCGCATTAGCTTATTGCAAAGATATATTTTCGTTATACACAGATGGTATTAGAAGAGATGCCTGTATATAAAATCTGTAAATACGCAATGAATTATTTCTCCGATACGCCATGGATTAGCTTTCCGTGCAACACTCCCAACAGGAAGCAAAGCGTGTGTAGTGACTAAAACCAATATTATTGTTTGCTTAAACAGAGCAATGCATCCTGTTGTTGTGAAGGGTGAGCTTTGACTGGAAAGGACTGTTACAGCAGCTTCAAGTCATTCAACACACTTTTTTTTTCATTTAAAAAAAAAAAGTGAGTTTTATTCACTTCTAACTAACAACTGTTGGCGTATTTCTTTACAGAAGACACTGTTGTGTCCGGCTATTACTCAACTACTAACACAAGAGACATTAAAATTGCAGGAAACACAGTTCATCTCTTGCGTAGTTAGAAAGGAGTTGGCTTCCCAGTTATCCTGGGCTGGACTTGCTCCTGGGCAGAAAACCACAATTCACAGCGGAAAAATAATAGTTGATATATGAATATCCACCTAAAAGACTAATCAGCAAAACAAACAACACATAAGGAAGATGTCCCACATGTCGTTGTTTGGAGGAAATTAGTCACCAGTATCCTCCTGCTTCCTTTTGTTTTAAAATGTGGAATTGCTGCCCCTCACCAATTTAGTTGAGAATGGGTTAATACAATCTGTTTGAGTAAGAAAGCAAGCTGTTTTCCACAGACAGGCCATGTTTTACAAGCGCCTGATGTTGACTGTGTGCCTGCTAATTCCAAGGGTTAGTGCTGCAGGCTCACACTTAAATCCAGCTGTTACTGCACATCCTGGTGCTAAGGGTCCTAGTAAGCATCAGCACTGTGACAGACAAACAGAAGAAACTGGGGTAGAGGCAGGATCAAGTTTGCTTGGTGCATGGTCCCAATGTACCTTTTGTGGTTTCTTGCCCTATTTACTGGATCAACGAGCTCACCTTTAGAACTTCCCTTTCCTCTTGTTATCGGGTCCATGGCATACGGTTTAGAGAGAATAACCAGTTAAATATCAGTCAGATAAGCCTAAACCATTCTGGACACCAAGCACTACACAATAAGCCACAGGATGAGGCCAGGACCCACTGATGTCAATGGAAGTTTTTGCTGTTCATTTTACCACAGTCAGTGCTTCTTCTGTCCCCAACCCACTGGCAAAAGAGGACAGAGTGATGTTGGTGCTTGGGGGGCGGCATGGTTTCTCCTTTGGGGTGGTTAACTGCTGTTTCTCTTCAAAAAGCTAGTGCATCCCTTAGCTGTCAATACATGCTGCTCTGTGCATGTGCGCTGTGGCTGGCAGCCACTTTGCAGCTTTGGTTTTAATTAGGCTCTCATCTCTAGCAAATTAGCTTGATTGCAGATGACCACGTTTATTAGTCAAAGATCTAACCAACACATTTCTCTCATAGCTTTCTGGCAAAAAAGAGATCCAGACTCACCACTGTTTCACACTAGGCTTCCCCAGACCAACAGCATTTACTAACACACAAGCTTTGGGGGTTACAGCCAGTTTTGCCCTACGGCCACTACATTGCAAAGGCATGTGGCTTGCTGACCTGGAAACCGCTGCCAAAACAGTCTGGTTTGATGTATAAACCAGAAGAAAGGTCAGCATGCTGTGCGGCAGACAGGCACTGACACCAGTGACTTGTGTGGGAGCTGGAAAAAGCACCAACCTTTGTGGGTGAATTGGATGACAAGGCAGTCTGGTGCTTGGCTGCGTTGGCAGGTCTCATCCTTCACCCCATATGCTGCTTTGGGCTACCCATTTCTGTGAGCAAAGAGCAACTCTGGCAGAATTTAGGGGTTGTCAGCCCCTGGGTTTTGTTTTCATGCTTTTTTCCAAGGTGACTGTTTCATTGAAAGGAATGAAAGAAAAGAAACAAAGAAAGAATCCTCCATCCAAACCCTAGAACACAGTTTTAAAGCTTTGAGAAAAACACTGTTTTCTTCCCACCCCCTAGGAAATGACTCAGTACTAGAGAGACACCAAAAAATAAATAGATCAGATTAATTGTCTGTTAGTATAAAAATCAATTAACAAAACCCCAGCCTAACACATGCCATGAGATGTGCAGCTGGCTTGGTTAACAAGACTTCTAGCAGTGGCCTTCCCTCATCTTGCCTCTTTCTCCTTTGGCCTCCTACCCCACAGCTGTGTCTGCTCTGCTCCTTCTCCTCCCAACTGCTACTTCTTCAAACAAGTCACTGCTACTAAGAGTTGTGAGAAGGCCAAGCTCCAGCTCTTTTACCTCATCTCCTGGTGTCAGAAGCTCCAGCAGAGCTGTCTCTCTGAGTTTGCTTCCTCTTTCCTTCGCTGTGGCCCCTGGGCTTGGAGCCTCAGACATCCCAGTCCTGCAGGAGTTCAGGATGGAGCCAGGGTAGCTGCCAGCAGACCTGCTGGGAACAGGATCTTCTCCCCTCCTTGCCCTGAGGCCGAGATTTGGTTGTCCCAGCAGCAGGCTGTCTTAAGCAACAACTTACTGGCTGTGCTCAACAGATACAGCCTTTAAGTCCCATGACTTCTCATGTCCTGATAAAAAAATGCAAATATTTTCTATGATTGCTGCCCACCAGCATGTTCAGCCTTGGCTGTCCACCAGCCACCACGCAAGCCTGAGAAGGATCATACCAGTCCCTACAAACCACTGTGCTTTTGCACTGTGCCCTGTCCAGATTTGCAGGAAGATGTCTGTATTACTCATTTAGCCACCACCGCTGTGCATGGAGCCCTGGGGAAGGGGCAGCCTCGTGTCTCCAGGGAGCTTCAGGAACAGACCAGAACCCAGTTTGGCAGCTCCCACTGCAGCTGTAGTTGCAGATCAGGGCAGCACGTGGTCAGAGGGTAATGAGCTCGTAGTAAAGCAAAGCAAAGCATGAGTGTGCATCTGGTGTGGATCACAGGGCTGACTTCATTTCCTTCCTCCTGGCTCCCTTGTCGCGCTCTGCCCGTCCGTCTCACCCAGGCCTGGCTGTTATCCAGCCCATACCTAGTTTCCTCAGGGCAGAGCCACAGATAGCACAGGCTTCCCAAGGTGTGCAATCATTAGTAATCACTTCAATGAGCCTTCATGGGCATATTTTCTTTTTCAGGTCTCCCCAGTGGCATCTGGAGAACATCCAGAGCTGATGGAGCAGCGAACAGTCACTTCCCTGTTATACCTGCCTCAACTGGAGACCACAACCAGTAAAACAGAGGAAGATTTCCATTCCCTTGGCCCACAAGGCTCTCTGAAAAGCTGGAGACAGGAAACATTATCTGTTAGGGACTGATCAGTATTTGTGCTGCAGCAGCTCTGGAGGCTCCCACTGACATCCTGCTCCTGTTATTCTGGGCACAGCCACCAGATTGCAAACAGTCCTGGCCTCAAAGACTTCACAATTGAACTCACCTACATGAATAAATGGGGCCTGACACACCAACAGCTGAGGTGCTTGGCTCTTCCCAATTTGCCAGGGCCACCATGGCTCACTGCATCTGTACCACCTGCTCAGCCTAGTCCAAGTCCAGCATACCCATACCCAACCATGTAAGAGGCTACTGAGTCCGGAAGGACAGACACAAAGCTGGAGGAAACCCAGCCACCCCCAGCCCCCCTTTCTCTACCAGTAGCTCCTCATTTAGCTTATGGTTTCAGTGCTTAACCTCACAATCTTTAGTAATTCCCACAGATAGCAAAACTAGACAAAGACTAGGGCTGGGTGAGAGAGGAGGACCTTAACTCAAGGCCCCAGGGTGTAGGTCCCCAGCACAGCCAAAGGCTGAACCCAGGTCATCTGAAACTCAATCCTATGCCCAGTTAGCTGAGCTACACTGGTTCTCACACTTCACCAGCCTTTATGAGTTTAGAAAAGGCTTCACTAGATTTTTCAATAAATACCTGTTGCTGGTAATGATGGCATTGCAAAGAGGGATTTGATTGTAGCTGTGTTCTTGGTAGCTTCCTCAAAAAAACGCTTAACAAAAATTTCACATTAAATCCAGACATCTGCTCCATCTACTCTCCTGGTAAGATACACAGCAAAGAGCTTTGATTTAGGTTTGTCCAGATCTTCCCTCTCTTTTATACCCCTGCAACCCATACAAGGGCACACAAGACAGTGTTTGTGTGCCAGGAGAAGTTCAGTAGCATTTGATCTCTCCATCTAAAGCAACATCTTCAGCTAGTACTTCATTTATGACAAAAAATTGGCCAAAAAAAAAAGATATACAGAGAAGTTTTGTCAGATATCCATCAGTATCCATCAATAACAAATCCCACTTTTATTTTGAGTCCTCATTACACACTTGGCTTGGAGGATACTAGGCTTTTGTTACATTTAGGACAGAAAACAGGGAAGAGAACAGAGGGAAGATAAACTAACCACTTGTAGAATATTTTTGTCTTTAAATGACAGTAAAGAAAAATTCATCATACTCATTTTCTTGGCTTTCCAAATTGGAATAAGAAGCTCCCAAACTCTGCAGACCTATCTGTGAATGTAGTGCTTCTGGATGTTGAATGGGAAAGACTGAGTTAATTGCCAGGAAGTGGAAACTGTGCTACAATATCTTGGTGAAAGTGTCTATGATGAAGAGCTGCCTGCTCTGAAGGACTCACAATGCTAATAACATTCGCGTGTCTGCTGGATTATGTGCCATTTAGCATCAGCTGTAACTGGAGGACCTGTGTAGTGTTGGCATGGATCAATCATTAATCAAAATCTGAGTGCTGGGCCCAGGACAGTGCAGGGAGAAGAGCTGGCTTGGAGAGGCAGAGGTTCTCTCCATGCCACACTGGCAGTGATAGCACAAGCCCAATCCAGAGAGAGACCTGTGGCTGCCTGCTTCTGGCATCCTTCTCTGGTCTGAAGGAGGACTCCAGGGCAGTAATACCTGACCTCCGGATCAGTCAAGCACACCATTAAGTGGCTGTAACAAAGTGCTTATCAGTCTCTCATTACCAAAGATTATTCTCCCATGTCTGCGCCACTTGCAAATCCTGGAACTGGCTGGATTTGCTCCTCCCAGAAGGTACGTGCAGAGTCAGCACTCTTCAGCCACTCCCAGGAGGAGATGAGCTTTCCTGAGAGTAAATCAGTGTTTGATGCCCACCCATCAAAAATCAGCAGGACAGGATAAAATCTGCAGTCTGAGGTCTGTGTGTGAGCCCAGGGGCACAGTTAGTGGTGGCTTGTGTTAGCCCTTTCAGCCCAAATGAAACGTTCACCAAAAAAAGACTTAAGCCCCTGAGTTTCCTTACATTCAATGTGAACCAGAGGAAGTCCAGCCTGGTTCAGCTCCCCCATCCCTTTCTTTCACCTTGGCTTCCTGCCATTGTCTTTGGTGGAGGTGGGGCAGCTGTGGAAGCCCAGGGAAAGGAGGGCACTTTTTTCTCTTGCCCACCATACTGATTATCTGCAGCCCTTTCAGGTATTTTCCAGCCCGTACATGTTTTGCTCCAGTGTTTATATACACAGACACACATACACATTTACACACAGACACCTACTTCAGACATATGTTCCTGCACACACACATGCTTGCACGGTGACCTTGGCCCTTCAGAAAGTGTGTCAGACTCATTTCTGCCACAGTCAGCGTTTCCATTAACAAACACACAACCTTTTCCTGCAAAGCAGTGACGCAAAAGGGTAGGATGAACACTCTGTGGGAGCTCCCTGGGAGCTCAGCCTGGTGCTGGCTTACGCACTGGCACCATGACACGGAAGTGGGGGCAAGGGATGACCAAGCTGGGCTTGGCTTTGGTGGTCATGTAACAGTTTGTCACAGGTCAGCTTCTAATTGGGGCCTCCAACCAGGCAGGACCCTTAACACCTGCACAGCCATCTGCCAAGCCCGGCAAGCCAGGCTCCAGGCTCTCTGGTGCGTTGCTGAGTGCACCAGAGCCCTGAGAGCAGCTTTCAACATCCTCCCTCTGCTCCAGGCAAATCCTGGATGCAATCCAGCCCCTGGGAGCTGCTTCATGCTGTGTCAGAAGCACTGGTCCCCTCTGCTGCCCGCAAGCAGTGTTTCAGTGTCACCAGCACATGCCTTCCCCAGACACCCCTACTGCTTGGGAAACCCAGGGTCCAAGAGCAGGTTCCTACCATAGACTGGCTGGCTGCTGAGCTCGGCTTTTCTTCCCTTGCCTGTTCCTGGGACAGGCCAAGGCATCTGGCTTTCATTAGTTTTCGGTGCTGTACTCTAGGAAGCAAATTCTAGTTTCAGAAGCACTTTTTGCTTTTCACATCTTGCTTTAAAGAAACTTCTGCCTTTAAAAAAAAAAAGTGTTTTCTCATCCAGTGTCATCTGTGGTAAGGCTGAAAGGCTGCTTTCAGCCAGCCGGAAACCGGCCGCGGGGAGACCTCAACACCTGCTAAAATCCTGCCCTGAGCCGGGGCCTCTATGAAAACCCTCCATCACAGTCAGCAAAATTCAGAGCCAGGCTGGGTGCTCTTCCTCCAGCCTTGGTGTACCGGAGAGCAGAGCTGCACGTGAGAAAGCCCACTCTGAACAACCTGCCAGCAACGTTGCGCAGCTGAGAGCTGCCCGGTTGGGATGGGGCTGGTGACCCAAAGAGCCTCTGAACCCAGCACAGCTTCCCCAGTCGCCCCCGGCTGCACAGCTGCAGCATGCAAGGCTTCAGGCCTGTGTATAGCTCATCTTTATTCCTGGTGCAACGCACAGGAGAGGCCCAGACCTGCCCACTCCAGGAGCGGAGGGGCCCTGACCATGTAACCATGATGAAGAAGAGGTTACATCCTATGCACCACTAACGCTGGGGCCCAGCACAGCCCCAGGCAGCTCCAAATCACTGTACATGGGGCAGGTATCGTGCTCAGCACATCCAGAGAGGCATTTTCTCACCCATGACATGGGGTTACCCCCAGGAGACAAATCCAGACCAGTAAGGGCTAGGGACGGGAAAGGGGAGGGCAAGGAAGAAGGGGAAAATCATGGAAGTGATTGTCCCAGCAGGACATGCAGGTAAGAAGTAAGCCATGAAAATGCCCTGCCCGCGATTTGCTTGGAGAAGCACCTGCTCGCAGCTTTGCAAATACAGGTGTTCACTTCAGCATCTCAAGACTTTCTTCCTGCCCATGCTTGGAGATCCAGTTTAACTCACCTGGAAGTCCTGAAACACCTTTCATTTATCTCACTGGGACAGAGACTGCCTGTTTATTTTTAAGATCCACTGCCTAATACATTAGCATTAGCAGGGCTGGTGGGCTCCAACACCACCCCACTGAACAAAGATTAAATTAATGCATTGCCTGAAGCAATGCCTGAGCCATTACCGGAGCTGAGCCTATTGCCATCATTCCAACTCCAGCCCTCAGAAGACCTCTTGAAGACTCTGTGGGACAAGCTGCAAGCAACACAAAAGGCAAACGTTTCTCTTTCACATAGTCACCGTACAGCTGGCAGCACAGGAACAGCACAGAACATCTCCATCCAGATCTGCACGGGTGGAGCTCCCTGGGGAACCCGGCTCTGCATGTAACTGCTGGAGAGGAACAGAGAAAATACTACTGATGAACGCTGCAGAAACAGCACGGTACACGCCTGAGAGCAAAGCTGAGCACTGAAACACACTGTCACAGCCTGCTCCTGCGGATAAAGCTTTCTGCTGCTTCAGAGCAGAGTACAGAGCGGTGGGATCAGGACAGTGCAGTCACTTAGCAACTGCATTAACACCAGAACCTGAACCAAACTGTTGGGAGGGGAGGAATGTCACTATTTTTTGATGCAGCTGTGCCCACACGCTGGAGCAAAGGGAAGCGATTTGAATCCTGAAGTGCCTGTGCCACCTACACAGCGGAGAGAGAAAGGCCCTCGACGGTGAGCTGAGAAGTGGGGATTTTTCTTCTGGGATATACATGAGTCCTGCTGAAGCCTGAAACTTTTGGCTCAAGCAAGTGCTGGGGCCTTGCCTTACCCAAACCTGCTGCTTATGATGCTCTTATTAAGCATGGCAAAAAATGGTGACCCATCCTCTGGTTTTTATAAAAAGACACAGCAAAAATTCATTGTGTCAGATGTGGCTATAGCTGTGCTCAGGAGAGCAGGTCACATTGGATTAAATACAACTTGTTCTTCCATACCCTGCAGTGCTCAGACAGAAAGTGAGGTGGGGTGGAGTTTGATAAAAGGCTGAAGATCTCTTGTTGGGTGATGGCATGTGTCCTACTGCAGGCAAAGTCTTGTCTTCTGGTAACACAGGCAAAATGAGAAGACATAATGCTGAACGCTGAGGGTGCTCAGACCTCGTTATTATTCAGGCACTCCAGGACTCATTAATTGATAGCTTTGATTCTTACAGCAACATATTTTCAGGCAGGGGAGAGGTGATTTGATGGCTGAGGAAACCTTGTAGGATGAAAAGAGAGGTGCCTTCCCCATCCACCACACCAGCATCAGCCCACCTCTCCCCAAAATGAGTTCTCAAAGAAGAAGCCGGGTTGGAAAGTAGAGCCCAGCAGAAGCGGAAGCAGCTCCCTGTTCAAGAGGAAATGAACTTGGTCATGTCACTCAGAGCCCCAAACATCAACATTTGCTGGAATTATTTTGGTTTTCCCCATTTCCCTATTATTTCATTTGTGAAAATAAAATTTTGGAGGAGGGACTTAGAATTTGTGCTTACAAATAAAATAGACTATAACTTGCATAGTGGAAGCAGTTCAGTTTTAGATGGTTGTCTCTTGACATGTTTACACAGCTGGCCAGATACCACTGAAACATATTTTCTCAGGAGGCAGTGTGGTCTAGTGGAATGAGCACGGGCCTAGGAGGCAAAAACTCCCACGTTGTACTTTTGGGTCACCAGTGATTTGCTTTGATGCACAGTCAGAGTCCTTTAACCCCTGTGTGCTTCAGCATCCCTAAGACATCTCCACGTCACAGCCTGACGTTGAGGATCAGTGCATTAATCCTGATGTGGTACCCAGGGCTGAAATCACCCCAGTAAAGTCTGCGCAGAGGTGCGTTGGCTCTTCCTTCTCTTTCTTCACCTCTCCTGGGTTTGGGTTAGCCAGCCTCTGAATCAGAAGTGATGCATCTAATGTGGTCTTGTGCAAGTCTTTCTGCTCCAAACAGAGATCATGCATGAGTGTGCTGCAACAGTTTGTCACTTTTCCTGGCAGTAGAGGAACACAAGCCTCCTTGGTAAGACCTCCGTGGCTTTCCAGGCCCTCAGTGAGGTGAAAAAGCAGACAAGTAGCAGTGCTCACTTTCAGCCCAGGAACATTAATGATAAAAAAGCATCAATGATTTCCAAAAAGCCAATGAATGCACCAGATATTACATCTGAACATTCTGTGGCATAGCCACAGAAATATAAGTACCATGAAATGACGGGCTCTAGTTCTAGCTCACTTACAGATCAAACAAAGCCTACACTGATCCTGAACTAGGGCCTACACTGACACCAACTGAAACGAGTTTTCTTTCTTAGACTCCTTCTGTTTAGAATACTTTTCCCAGAGCACGAAGCTGACTGGGTAAACTCCACTTCTGACCTCAAAACCGTGTGCACACCAATCCGTATCGCTTCTGGGTGGTGATGAGGGAAGCTATCCTGCAGGAAGCTATTCTAGCCGGTAGCTAAATTGTGATCTTACCCACTGAATATACTTGCTGTTTACTTCTCCCACTGCTGTTACATCTGGTAACTGCCGTGTTTGTGTTTCACTCTGCTGTTAATAAGCGGTTTATTTGATGGAATATTGGAGAACATCCAGAAAAAAAAACCCGCTCCAGATCAGGCAATAGCTATTTTGTTGCTTCTCTCTGGTTCTTTTCTCCCCTCTCTGGGTTTCTCAGGGCCTGTAATAAAAAGTTGCTTGCAAAACGTGCTGATAGACTGTATCTCTGGGGTTTTGTCAGCAGCTTGAGGGGATTTTTGTCAACAACTTAAGTCATTTTTAGAGAACTGGTCTGCTCTTTGTAAAGCAAAGTTCTGTAAAGGCGGGTGGGCGTGGGAACAGCTAGGCAGCATGACATCTGACAGGCACCGTGGCATGGAGCACTTTCTCAGGGCTTCTGGGCATGGAGACAGAGCTGGAGGTGGCCGCAGCCTGAGAAAGTCCTGCAGCTGCTCTATGTTGCTGAGGAGGCCAGCTGGACTTTTCAAATGACTGCTGGGGTCTTGGTGCTTTCTCTGACTCTGCAGCTGGGCCAAGGGCTGGAGCTGAATCCCAGGAACACTGGAGGTACAGGACCTAGGGAAGCCACTTTGGTCACCTCCTAGGAAAGCTCTTCCCAGCTTGACACCTGGTCAACCAAGGCTCTGTCCAGCCAAGGCTGGAGACAGCAGAACCCCACAGCAGGCTGTTCCCACACTGCACAAGGTCTGAGAGAAGTTGTTCTTCCAAATGGCCAAACTGAACCTTTGGAGCCACTGCAAATTCCTGCTGTGACCTGCAGTTCAGGAATCAGACCTTCTCCTCCACTACTGCCAAGGTAACGGGACATTCAGTGCACGTCCTTGTGTCCTCTGCACGAGAAACACCTGAAAGAAACAGAAAGCCTTTTTTGTGGCTTCTTTTTTTTTTTCTTCTTTTCAGAGGGAGAGATTGTTCTCTTCTGGATGGCAGACTTTAACAGCAAAGAAATTTGAGCCTCGGGGTATCTTTAACCCAATTTTAGCACCTCCTGGAAGTAGGAGTTATTAATGGACTTGTTGCTGGAAGCTCAGCTCCAGTGTTTTACATGGCTGTGAAACACACCCCTGATGGGAGAATGAGCACAAAAACAAGAGAAAAACAGGAATCTGTTATCTGATATTCCCACCTCTGCCAATAAAGTTCTTTTTTTTCAATGCTGAAGCCTTGGCTGGCTTTAAAACAGTCTCATAAAATCACCTTGACACCTTATGAACATCAGCACAAAAACCTCCTCACCCACCCTGTACTGACACCGTGCTGCGAGGGATAGAACTGGGATTTTACAAACCTGTCACAGGAAATCTGTTGCCTGAGCTGGGAGTGGGCGTACGGCCTGTGATGAAGTGTCACGCACGGCGATAGTGGGCTATAAATACCACATATGACCAGTTACTGGATCTGGGTGTTTGTGGTTCAGTAGCCGTGTTTATGCAGTTGCCGCTTGCTGGTTTGCTCCGGTGTTTCATTCCCAGTTAAGGTATCCAGGTCAGCATTGGCAGGTTAGTGCAGAACCCCACTCCCTCAGCAGGATCAGAAAATTTAGGTCAATTCTCATAACTTTGATGAATCTTTAGAACTAAACTGATTAAAGTGACAACTTCCATTGACTCCCCACTGAGGTCTCTGACCTTAAATCGTGGAGGTCACAGAAAATATGTTAAGAATCCAAATAAACTCCAGTTCAGAATCCCTTTAGACTAAGCATCTCTGTGTGGTGGGGGGCATTGATAGGGCTTAAAGGAAGCACACGACACTTTATGAATGTCCCAGCAATATCTCATTGATAGGAATTTCACAAATTCTGGTGCATACCTTTTTTTTTTTCCCACAAAATGTGTTTAAAAGGACAACAGAAAAGATAAGGACTTTGAAGTAATAAAGTACCAGTTCTGCAAATTCTCCACCAAGCCGTAACCATCTAGTTTCAGGGTTGCACAGAAGATCAAGACATTTTTCAGTTAAAGGGTTTGACATTTTTCCACACCCTATCAGGACAGATGCCAGCCTTCAGTGTTTGAGCTCCATGGGTACAATGACAAAGGCCCCTTCTTACGTCACTGAACAAATCATCAGGCAAGAACTTTTCCTGACTACACACGACAACCACGATGACACACATGCTTGGTATTAAAGGAAGAGGCTGTGATTCGTTGGTGCTGTGTAAAATCCATTTTCTTTTACTATAGCCTAATTTGTTCCATACTGAAGAGCCTTGCAGGAGGTCTGAGGGGGGCATTGAGCAGCCACATACTGGAGAGCACTGGGAGGAACTGGTGCAGGGTGTGCTGCAAGTCCACCCCTGCAAGGTGGTTTCAAAGGGACACTGCAAGGTGGGTCAGGAGCTGGGTTTTCCAGTTAGGAAGAGAGGATGCTCCGTGGGCATTCATGCTTCCTTCAACAAATCATGCAGGCCCAGCATCATTCCCTCACACCCCCAGACCAGCCCCGACTACCTCAGGCAGCCCTAAATGTCCACACAAAGTACTCTCTGCTCTTTTGGTGGTCAGAGAACGCGGCAGGTAAGGGAGGGAGGATGTGTCATACCCACTGAGAGCCCCTTTTAACAAATATCTATTCATTTAAGTCTTCAGTCACTGGCATCCTACAAGTGTTGCCTCCTGAAGTCTTTTGCTCAGAGTTAGCGAACCAGGAACAAAGTCGTGACATTTGTTTGGGAGAGTGTGATTTACACCAAGGAAGGAATCCCACAGCATTTACATCTCCACTGTGAGTCATGTTTTGGGATCCCTCCTCCAGGGCCTTCACACACATTTGACCTGGGACACGTTGGAATCACATGCACCGAGGGAAATCAAGGGAAAGGAGAGCTGGAGACAAAGCTGACAGTACAAATCCCTTCATGATGTGGAAAGTATTACCATCCAGCCCTCACCTCCCACTACATGCACTGAAGCAAAGGCAGCGTGGGTTGTGTGTCCGTGTGCCAGGGCAGCGTCTTCTCTTGTGCGTTTATTTAGCAAACTACAAAGAAAGCTGCAACTTCAGCCTTCAACATCTTTGCTCCTCCGTGACAACGTGTCCGATTATCTGGCCAGTAATCCCAGTGTTAAGTGGAAAATAACTACACTGTGATTTTATTTTGCAGACCAAAGCTGCCTCCTGTCAGGGCCACCCACAGAACTGCTGTGGGTCCAAGGGAAGGTCGTGAGCCACAGCAACCAGGGATGGGCAGCTGCTGGGGAGAGGGGAGGCTCTGTAAGCCACCCAAATCGTGCTTTGGATGCACTGAAGTAGTTCAACCTTGCACTGCTTCTATGCTTTGAGTCCTGTTTTTAGAAACATTTCAAGTATTTTAAACCTCACCTTCTGAGCAAGATGAGGAACTTGCTATTTATAAAAGGCAGCAGCACGCCCAAGTGTTGGGGGATTTAGTTTTCTTTACTAGGGGCAGGTTTTCAAGCTGCGGCTGGGCCTTTCTCGTGTCCCTCAGAGTTGTGCCTGTGTATTTCTAATTGCAGCAATACGTGCACATCTGCTGTATTTCTGGTCTGCAGGAGCCATGGTAATTGCACTTAAGCACTGCTGCATCTTCCACGTGTGAGCCTTGGATTGACATTTTTTTCAGTTGAATCCCAAATGGCCCATTTTGTATATTAGTATTTAGTGCCAGTCTATAATTAGAAGATAATTTTTTCCAGAGCTAATGAAAAGATGCCCTAGTAAGCCCTGGATCTGATCCCGAATCCATTAAAACAGTTCAAGTGATTCCATTTTATGTGGGACACACCAAGAAGTTTGAAGAGAGATGTTGCCAAGTATTTCCAATCAGGAATATGCCGAAACTTGGTGAAAAGGGATGGAAGAATTCATCCAGTATCTCTCCTTGTTACATCCAACTTGGAGAGAAACTGGGAAAATTAAATGAGTAATACTTCCTGAACTGTGATGGTATATTGATGGAAATGTGGCTTAAGAATTAGGTCCCATGGAAAAATTAAGAATAATTTGTTTCTATCATCGTAATGAAGACTTAAGCTGTTGCTATTAGTCATTAGTGCCACTTTACAGAGCCAAAGATGGTTAAGTGTTGGGATACAATGAGCCTCAGCTGCTTTCCTTCCCTGTACGCCAGCCTCTGTGTGCAGATTTCTACCATGGTTTCCCGCTACACTGAGCTCCAGTGACTGTTTTTCACCAAATGTTTGTCTGCATTTCACTTCCAGCACCTCCAAACCTAGACTCCACACCAAATGAAGTAGCTCCCAGCACTTCCATACCCAGCTGTCACCTCGGTGCCCAAAAGTACACTTGATGTAGCACATGAGAACACAGGTTAATGATGATCAATCTAAGAGGAGGGATCCTAAAACAGACCAACCACACCATATCCTGCTTAGCACCAGTGTGCACCTTTCTGTTTGGATAACGATTTTCAAAAGCAACTAGGAGCCTATTAAAATGCATCACAAAAGCACCAAACAGCTGCTATGATGAAGGCACACTGCATTTCCAAACGAGTTCGTGGTCTGGGGCACCAAAGATTTTCACAAGTATCTGGGGAAATGCCAGAAGAACACTGAATACCCAATTTTCACTGCAGACCCAGCACAGCCCATGCCTGTTCTCCCCAGGAAGAGCCCCAAAGACGGAGAAGGAGCTGTGAAAACACCACCAACCCCACATCGGGAACGCATGCCTGAAGGCACAGCACCTACAGCTCCAGCCGCAGTCATCAGCCTTTGGGATTTATCCACAAGGTAAATACTGCTCACAAACTATCAAGTCCACAACAAAATAGTGTAAAAACAAAGAACTGACTCAGCAAAAGGCAAATGCACTTTACATAAAGTCTGAAAAGGTGACCAAAATGTTTGTGGGAAGGATAGAAGTATTCTTAAACTCTGAACAACGAGACTGAAAGGTGGGCAAAGAAACCACTGTGTTGCCATCTCAGGGAGGGACAAAAATTGCTACAGACTATGAATTAATTCTAAATCAATTGTGCTGTAATGAATCCCTCTGCAATACAGACAGGGAGTCACACACGCCTCAGTGTCATCAGCAGAACAGGGCTGTTAAGGAATGTTTTTCTGGAATTTCTTTTAAAAGAAGCTGAGATCTCAAGCCATCGCTCCCCTCTGACTCCCTCTGGACAGCTTTGACACAAGGCAGATAAAAGGGGAATTTCCCATCCACGACGACACAGCACAGGAGGAGATTTCAAAGACAGAGATCAACACCCGACCTTCTGATTTCCATCATGGATCTTATCATTCAGGGTTATTTCCTACCTGATGATTCCCAATGGCATACCTTATTTATTTACAGAGAGACAGGAATTAACAACAGCTCATGACATTTTTATTTTAATGAAATTTAAAAAGGCAGTTATTAGTTATACATACACACAACTGATTCTGTACTTGTTAGTCATAAATATAGAACATTCAGAAGTACAAAATACACTTTATCCACAACACAATTTCACATCAATATGAAGAGTTTAAACAGATAAGTAACCAAGTGCCTAACAATGACAGAAGCCCATTTTTTGAGTTGTTTTCTATTTTCTTTTTTCTTTTTTAAAGATCATTAAGCTATACAAAGAAATCACTGTCCACAGTCATCAGTTCCCTGAAACGCACTCTGGTTTAGAGTAGGAAAAGACTGACCTTTTAAAGACAATTAAATGCCATCACCTTTTCTTTGCACCAATAATAGAAACAAAACCAAGCCTCTCCTCTTCTCACAGCTAACAACTGTGAAAAATGGGACTCTGGCAAAAATCACCTGAAGTCAAACTTGAGCACTGCCAGGAAAAGTGAAAATATCTGAACTAGAAATTAGTCCACTCGATACCTTGCAAACAAAGAGCAACAGCAGTATGACACTGATAAGGCATTAATGACAAAATGGCTGTATTATTCTCGAAAAAAGAGCACACTTATGTATAAAAATATATGTGGCAGCAATTGGGTAAATCCAACACTATTTAACACTGTGCCGAAAGTAATTAAGAGTTAAAAAGGCAGTACTGCAAGGAGTATTTACAGTTCCATACTGTACTTCAGAAGAACACAAAAAGGCAACAAAGCTACAGATGAACTACCTGGTTAAAGCATCACCACAGGTACTGCCAGTATCACTTAACAACAAGTAATGTGATGGAGTCCCTCCTGTTAAATCGGATTGCTTCTCTGAATAAATGAATAGCTATCTTAGTATCTAACATCACCTCGGTCTACATGCCTGCTCGTTGATATAATACACCCAGACCACTACTACTGTTAGCAGTTTCTTGCTCCACCAAGTTTAAAACCTGAAAGATTCAGTTTCAAGAAACACCATGCTTGCAACACTGCTTGATCAGAAATCACAACTTTATTTCCAGCTTAGAAACCACAAAGGAAACGAGAAACCCACCACCTGTGAAATTCTGGGAACCGGCAGCCAAAGCGCCAGTGAAGCTACACCAAGGGCACGTGATAAAAGACGTCAGCATTCCAAATGCACTTTGTAACAGCACCTATGGGGTAAGCGACTTGCTTTAGTAACAAAACACATGACAAAGATACAGCACAGCCACCGCTACGCAGCTTTTATTGGCCACAAGACCTGGGACGAGGCTGTTTTGAGGAGCAAGCCACTGACACGATGGGCGAGGGCAGCACGGGGTGCCCAGCAGCAATAGCAAAGGCTGAACATGCTCGTTCGCTTGGTCAGAAGCACAGAGTTGCCAAACTTTCAGCTGGTTAAGTGCTCCCTCCTCGCTGGCTCAGGAACGGCAACCGAACGCTTCCCACTCTGGAGTGGGAACGTGCTGCAGAGATGGGATTGCCAGGAATGGGATTGGAGGTAAGGAAATGCCAAGAAGAGAGCACTGGCGAACAGAAACGAGGGACGATGATGGCTCACAGGGAAAACCCAAACCTGGCGCTATCTGGACTGCCCCTCAACAGAGTAGCCATCGCCTTTCCCAACGTGAAAGGTCAGAGTGGTCTACAAGATGAGAAGCAGCCTGTGCTCTGATGTCTCAGGCATAATGGCTTCATAAAAATAATACTGTATTTAGAAGAAACCAACAACAAAAAGAGAGGTGTCCTTGAAATTCTGCTAACAGTGCACTTCTAACTGCACAACCAAATTCTGTATGCGAGAAGCCTTCTACAGTAGTATAAAAACCATGACACACTGAGGAAGTTATCATTGCTGATGTTGGAGAAAGAAAATTACTTTAAAAACTTTTTTTTTCTTTAAGATGGAATTCAGGAACAAAAGTTACAAAAGTTTCTTAAGTGAAATAAAAGAGAAACAGCATTCTTTCAATTCATTTCTCATCTTACTGCAAAATATTTTTAAAAGATTTTAGAAGAACTGACATTTACCATGCCAAGAATCTGTGCAGAGATAGAAACTGCTCACCTCCTGCCATCTCCCTTGTAATTAGTCCCTTTTAAAAGGACACCCCTACTGCACAGATGCTGACCACCATGCTCAGCCAACACAGCATCTCAGCACCCTTCATGGACATCAAGGAATTTCACTCTGGCACAGTAGAGCTTTGCCTAATTCAATGAGCCATCTATCACTTGTCGGAGCAGCGTGAGTGCAAAGAGAGAAGGCTCCAAGCAAATGGCCTGCTCACCTAAGGAGGCATTTTTCCCCATCTCTGCAAGAGATACGGGGTTCTTTGTTCTTAGTGTGATGTTGGTGAGGCAAGTACAGACCAGGAGATCGGAGACCTCTCCAGGACTGCATCTAGAGATATAAAAAGATTTCCTAAAAAAACAAAAACAAAAAGTCCCTAGCCCAACTTGCTTGTAGGGCAAGAGATTGGTCCCAGATTTAGCACGAGAAACAGTAGGAAGGACTCTTCACGGGTATTGAAAACTACATGCTGCTCTCAGAGAAGTCCACAACAGCATGGTCAGATGGGAACACCACTGTACTGCTAAAGCCACGTCCCTGGGTTATGCTTGCTGCAGCCCAGCCACCTGCATTGCTGGTCAGCATGAAACCTGCGTGGCCGGAGCAGGCTGCAAGACAGGGTCATCCTGACATGATGGAATGCAGTGATGTCCCACTGGAGGTGCCACGAGAAGGCAGACCTTAGTGAGGCCTAACAACCACTGTGAGCATCAAGATCATCTAGATGAGGGCTATGCCCTGGGGTCACTATTTCGAGGTCCATGATGGCCCCATAAGAGACAAAGGCTGAAGGAAGCTGCCCTCTTCCTCCTCTACAAAGGCTGGCTATCACCATCCAACCCAAAAGGTTATGAACAACCTGCACACAGGAACTCCAGGCTCCTTGTCCTTTGTGAGAAATTCCTTCTCCTCCCATCCCAGAAGCAGCAATGTGGATAAAAATGCTGACCTGACAACTCAACCTCTGTACCTCATCACGCATATGACATACCAAATAAAAAAACTTCCTACCATATTTCTGATGAAGACCTGTGGTAGGGGACTCACCCAAGAGGCTGGTGATTAACTTACCTCTGCGGAGAAGCATTTAGCATTCAGAATTGTCAAGAGTCCTCAACCCAGTAAGCTGAAAATCCCATATATAACAGAATAGGGTGAACAGGGTCCAACAGAAGCGATTGCTTGGGAATCCAAGCAAAGATTCAAGTTATCACTGTGTACGCAGTGGACAATAGTCCAATTGATATCTATTACCAACGCTCTCTAAAAAAATTATACACTACAAAACCATCTCATTGCTTGCAGCAAATGAGCCTGAATGTTCTCCTAGAACAAGCCACCACCTTGCACTGTTAAAACATGAGCTTTCACAGTATAAAAAAGTACTTCACAGAAAGGAAATGCAGCTACTATAGAAAATGCAATCTCAACATGTTTACAGTCATTTTTTTACGAGGCAAAATTTTTGGGAAAGCAAGAAAAATAGAAATTAAAGCAGCCAATGTGAAATGTGTAGAGTTATAGGCCTCAATTCAGTGCAAAACCAGACTAATAGCTTATGCAAGTAAATGTTTGTTCTGAATAGAGAACCACCTGAATTAAAAGTAAGAACACCTATGTGAAGTGATGGAGACTCCTACGATATCTAAATCCTCCACGTATACCATCACCCTTTTCAGTCCACTCCAGAATGGACCCTTTGAAAAGGCAAAAGAAACCAGTACAGGAAATCACTTCGTACAGCACAAGATATACATAAAGTACCAAAATGTACACACATTCAAGTTCGAGTTAGAAAAGGCAGAGCTGAATCTTCTGGTGAGAGAGGCCTACGTTATGTTGCTTCATCTTACATTTAAAGTGACCTAAAAACTACAAGAATCAAAACAGAATATTCTGTCTGCTTCCAGAAACTTAAGCTTAAAGCAAGGCATCGAAATCAAGTGGTAGGCACTGTAACAAGACATTACCTTACCTCTTGTCTGTTAGTCTTTGTTACTTCGTTATCTATTTAAAAATTACCATTCAAAGGAAATATTATGTAGCATTCACATTCAAATGTTTAAGACTCAGAGATTTCTGGGTTTTTTTTTAAATCAAGCAAAGTTTTTCATCTCTGAGGTAGATGACAGTAAAATGAGGAAAAAAAAATCATTAAAAAATGGAGCTGTCAATGAACACTACCAAGTGCTGGAGCTCCTCTGTCGGCACTGATGCACCCCAAGGAGGAGAGAGCAAGCCCTACACCACTATCTGAAACATGAGAAATGAGTCTTCTGGTTTAGTAGCTTCTACAGAAACGCAACACAGAAAAAGCAGAGCCAAAAATTACACTGAAATGGCCTTGGAGAAGGACTTCCATTTCTGCTGTGCAAGCTACTCAGAAAATGGTGGGAACATGCCTAGGTCAGCAAAATCTTCAATGTTGTAGTTGCCAGTACCCTGCGTCGGATCCCCCGGCATCGGCAGCATGTCCTGCATGATAAAGAGAAATCCAAGTCACGTGTCACTAGCTAACATGTTCTCCAGACACAAACTGTTTCCTGTTCATCTTTTCAGTGTAAAACCAGAAGAAGAGAAAGGTTGGGTAACTAAGCTGAAACCCTGACCCGTGCAGGGGCTTGGGCTAAGGTTTACGTGCTGCTTATGTTTTACTGGAACTTTTTGGGTTGCTCCTCCAAATATGACACATTTTGAGGTGCCCCATGCTGCTCCTCCTCTGCCCCTGGAATGGACAGCTACACATGGAGAGAAGCAAACTCCTTGGTTTCACCATATGGGAAGTACTCAGCATCCCCCCCACTCCTGCACCCTAGAGAAAAGAGGTCCTGCTGCGTGAGCCTGGGTTCAGGGAAGGTCTCACCTCCTCCCCAGCACTCTGTACATCAATGTATTACTGCTCTTCGACCTCTAAGGAGCACTAAAGACTAGACATCCACCCAAGCTAACAAGATGCCCAAGCAGCCTTCATGCATGGACAAAGGCAGAGGAAATAGCAGGAATTTCTCAGGAGAAATGGAATTTCATGGTAATTACTCCCACGTGTCTTGAGCCAAGGGAGGTCTCTACAGGAGGCTTCAAAAAATACTCAACCTTTCCTCTCAGTCTGAGACTGAAGCCACAGGGAAAAGACATCCCTTGCTGAGAAAACCAGAGTTTATGCTTGCTTTTCCTGACAGTCCTTACAATAATAAGCTCTTACTGCACAGCAAAGTTTTGCCAGGGATGCCTCATTATCCGTACAATAAAAGAAGGCGCCTCACAGATCTGCACTGTGAAGGAGTAACTGCAGGAGAGTTGCTGTGTACTGAGAAGTTACCCCAAAATAATGACAGAGTAAAATCCATCGAGGTGTAAAATCCCCATCAGTGATGATGAAGAAGGCTGTGGAAACAACTGGCAGTTTCTCAGCCTCCGGCATTAGCCTTCACCTTCTGACCAAAAGCTGCACTATTTTATGTTTTCCCACATTCTTCCCCAGCCCAGAGGAAGTTGTAGCTGCCTCCACCTGTTTAAAGTTCCACCTCTGATGGCATTTCTGCTGTTGGGGCCTCTGAGGTAAGGTCTGCTCTGGTACAAACCCGCCAGGCTGTCTCTCTTCTTGACCTGCCTCTCTCCAGGTAACACAGGGCTGGCTTCATGCACAAACAATCCAAGCAACTTCTTGGAGGCCTTTGAACTGAGCTCATCCAAGTTCCTCATCACATCCAGCTATTATCCTAACTCCCTCTAAATGCAGAGTCACCTCCAAGAACTCCATAGGTGAGCCCAGTTCTCCCACAGGCCTTCTTCCCATTAATTTCATCAGACATTTGCTGGGACACAGCACTTGCGTGAGACACGAGCAAGAGGCTGCTTGGAGCCCCGTGTCTCTGCAGGCCATCGAACCATGCTGCCATTGGAATGAGTGGATATGCTTCTGGGTTCACGTATGTGCAAAGGGATTAAACTTTGCTAACAGAGAGAGATGCAACAGAATAATCTTGCCTGGGCCGTGGGGTAAGAGCATGCAGACAGGTAGTTATTTCAGCTGTAATGATACTTGATCCTGTCTGATGCCATGGTTTGTTCACACAGGAATATCTTCAGGCGAATGTCTCTTCTGCAGCGTTCCTATGAGCAACTGAGCATGGGCCCAGTCTTGCAGGTGAATTTACTTTCTGAAAGATACTGAGGTGCCCCACTTCTACACCTTGCTTCTGGCTTGAACAGTCTTTTCTCCATATGTCTGCATTGTTTTGGTGCAAACTGCCTTCTTGATCTACTTTAAAAACAAGTTACACAAGAACAGAGATACTATTAGTTCACTTATGAAGTCCCACTCTACCTGTAGCGAAGGCCCAAAAATTATACTTACTACTACAAAATTACGTAGTTGAAGAGGATTGTTTACCAGCTGTCTGGTATCTGACTGGGTTTAACTTTAAAAAGTTACCAGCCTCTATCTTCTGTGCGGTATCAGGCTCCTTTACTGCTTGAACTATCAAAGAGAATTCCAAGATGTCTAATGGGACTTGACTGGGATTTCAGAGGCCAGTACCAGGGTAAGACAGACACTAATGGCTTCCCTGCAAAACACATGAACGCCAAGTACTGGGTGCAGAGAAGGGAAAAGAGCATTTTAAATCAGCAAAGATGCTGTTCTTTGGCAGAAAGGAGAAAATCTCAGTTGTAGCAAACACCAGCTATGAGCAGTGCAAACCTATGGCAGCACACAGCAAGAAGGAACTGCTCCGAGCCCTGCTGGCACCCTGGTCATCCAGGGCCATGGTTCTTCAGTGCAGCCCTCAGAATCTGCCAGAGGGACGCTGGGCTCACTGAAGTCTCCTCACCTGGAACACCTCGGTCTGACTGGGCTGTGGGTGCGAGTGCTGGTCGCCACTTTGCTGGTTGTGGTGTTGACTCTGCCACTGGGACCAGACTTCAGAAGGTCTCCCCTGGAACTGGCCGCTGCTCTGGCCACCTTCAGCTGGACAGGGGGGAGAAAGGGCAGAAGTCAGCGAGTGGCTCCTTCAAAACACCTGCCTGCTTTTGGGGCTTTGTCCATCAATGCTCATACTTGCAAATGAGTCTTGGAAAAAAAGACCCTGTGTGGCACCCAGCCCCTGCAGAGTGGAAGCCTGAGGGAGTTTCAGCCCTGATTGCAGGGTGGGGTCCAACCCCAGCAACATCCTTCAGCGTGGCTGCACAGACCTGTCCGGTGAATTGCTGACAGCCAAATGCACAGTGACACCATAAGTCAGGCACCAAAAGGCAATTCTCAAGCATCCCCCACCTCATTAACGAGGAACATTCCCCATTTCACCAAAAACCCAAACTGCATCATCAGAATGCATCATCTTTCTCTTTAAAAGCCTAATTCTTGCAGAACAGTGCTTGCAGTTACTTGCTCAGATATCTAAGAAGCACGTTTTCAGTTTGTAAGCAGATCTAAAACCAGTTAGACCAACAGACACTGCTGCATTAGATGCTGAAAGCTGTTTGCCAGACTATCTCATTACCCAATATTATAGCTGCAAAATGATTTATTTAACATGCAACTTATAACAGATTATTATCCTGTTGGTGTGGTGATGGTCTCTTAAAAGTCTGAGACCATTTAAATTTCACAGAGAACATGAACAGCAAGGTTTTATGGAAAATACTCTTAAAACAGTTGTTTCGGGGAGATGGATTTCTTCTAAATAGCCTAACAGGAAGAAACCATGACGTTCTACAGATTAGTGTAGTCACTTATCATATAATACACTTTTCATGAGTACAACCACAGGTCACACTTCAGCTGGACTCATTTTAACCTGTATTTCTACAGACTGGCCCCAAATGTATACAATTTGGAAATACTTATCCAAAATGTCTGCTTCTAAGAATTAACATTTTAGAAAGTTTGCTGCCAGGCTAATGCTTTTCCTCTTTTCCTTTCCTTTCCCTCCCTTTCCTTTCCCCCTCTCCCCCCTTTTTTTTCTCTTAACTACTCCTCCTACTTTTTTTGCCCGTTTCCCCCTCACTACAGGTGCAAGCTGGGTAGATCCTGTTCTCCTGGAATAGCAGCACCCTCTGCCAAATTTCCTGTGCCAAGCTTCCACACGTGCGCTACATCAGGCTTCTGATAACCAGACTCAGGATCATTTCAAATCAGTCACTACTCATAGCTCTGGCTTCGGAATAGCCAGAAACACGTGCTGAATCCAATCCATTTGGCAACCAGCTAAACCATGCGAAACAGACACAGCCAACGTTTCACTGGAAAGTAAACAGGCTGTAGTGACGTACTTCTATCACATCTGAAGTAGATAATTACAGCTCTTCCCTTACTGACATTACCACAACCAATAATTCAGCTGACTCAGAAACCCCGCAGCCATTTTATGGGCCAAACCAAAATTAATTTAAGTTACCCTTTGGAAAAAAAAAAAAGCAAGCTTCAAGTTGGTGGTTGTTTTTATTTTTCCTCAGAACAATACATTGAATTTAACTCAGTGAGGCAACGATGCTGCTTTTCAGCGAAACAGCTCCCACCAGCCAGAGGTTCGAGACATTCGTCTCTGTGAAGGCTGTGTTATTAATAGTACCCCAACTGATGTAGGTCAGGAAATGTTTCTCATTAGGTGAAAGGGTTCCTGCCAAGTGGCTTAGGCCTGAAATGCAAGGGTGTCTCATAAACAAATGTACAAAGCCCGGTGGAGATGGAAATGGAGGCATGAATAAGCTCTGCGGGAAAAACTGTGTCTCAAAGCGCTTCCCCTAGGCAAGGCAGCGCAGGTTTGCAGTGTGCAAGGCTGAAGTGCCCCAGATCTGCACCCTTTGTAGTCCCAAGGGGTAACAACGCACGTTAGCACGCTGCTACCTACACGTTTTGGAGCTGCATACTGTTCTCAGCCAGCAACATTTTCACAAACTCCATGTGTGTTTATCATTGATGGATTCATTTTATTTTTTTTTTAAACTCTTGAATATTATTTTGCTGGTGGAGAGAACTTATCAGGGGGTCACCCACTGGGTCATGTTCTGACAGCCTCTAAATTAGCATGTAATAGGAAAAGAAAACCATTTCAAAATGTGGCACCTACACTGATTCGGTTAGTAGCAGTGTGGGTACTAAAAAATCCTGTCTCCAGCCAAACTCCAACAAGCCGTCTCTGGGCAAGGGGACAGCAGCATGCAGTCAGGGAAGTTGAAAAATTAAAAGAATGTGAATTTGTGCCATTTAAGTGTTCTCCTGAGAAGTGAGAGGAGAGCTTGAACCTGCTGACCACAATTTAGGATTTGTACTAGCAATGTAAACAATATTTGAATATTTCATGACACCATTTTCTGAAAAAAACCCCCACCAATCCCCTCTCCCCCGAAAAACCCCAAGCCCATAAAACACTACAAAATTCTGAAGTGTACTGGATGTGGAGGAGAGGCAGCACAGAGGGAACAGGTCGTCTCAGATCACTCTGCTCAACGGGAAAAAGCAACACCCGTTTACAACCCTCCCCGCCCCCCACAGGCTTCCCAACTCAACTGACCCACCAATACAACTAGTTGAAGGATTTTTAATGAAGTTAACACCAGAGAGTTTCATTTTTATGTGTGTTTCTGTGTTGTGTGACTTACCAAACCCTGCACTTCGGTTTGCTAAGCTGGAGTAGGCATTCCCACTCGGAGAAGAGGTGGCTGGGCTGGAAAGGGGGCTGTAGGATGATGGATCGGCTGGGTAGGTGTGACTTGTTCCAATCCCAAAGGGAGAAGACTGAGCCTTGCCGGACTGAGATGGAATTTGCTGAGGAATAAGGCATAAAAGAAAGGGTTGAGTTTTATTGCTGAGGAACAGCACAGCAGACACACTTTTTAACAATGTAAAGACTAAACAAGCTCGGCAGATGCAAACAGGCATGTTATTCCCACCTCAGCCATATTTCATTTCTGTCAAAGCCAACTTATTGCTACAGAAGGAAGACAACAGACCACAAACCAGCACTTACAGCTCTCCTGCTGATTAACTTGCATGTACTTGGTATCAGAGCTCTTTGAAAAAAAGTGATTTCCCTCACTCTATTACAAGGATGGATCTCAAACTGAACAGGTATAAAGAATTCACCTTTATTTGCCCGGTATTTTGATTTTGCAGTGCCACTGTACAATCACACTTAGCTGAATGTCTTGCAGAATACATGCACTTCTCAGAGGACCAGAGTGTCTGGTGCTTAGGGATAAATGGTCAAATAAGTTTCAAAGCTAGAGCATTGCTTTCTCTCCCTGACTAAAAAGTACAGGCAGCAAAGATATTTTGCCTTATGAGAAGGCTTGGGGGAAAGCACGAATCACCAGCCCTAGCAGGAGGGAAGAAACTTTGCTTTAACTTAGCAGCTGAATTAATTGAAGGGTATCAAAAACCACACCTTGCTGTCACTTTCATCTACATAATGGCTTCATTATAGGATCTCCAAGAATGTTACACAAATGATTAAACACTGCAAGACTGCTTTGGGACATGGACAGCGTGTACACAGAGCCCACGGGAGAGGAAGTGTCTCATCCAAAGTCATGGGCTACAGCGACGTACATGCTACAGGCAGGATCTGCTTCTAAACCATTGCCTACATTGTGAACAAATCCAAAAGCTCCAAGAAAAACTCACTGCATAACCAATTCCAAAAATAGAAATTAAAGATGATTACACTCTACTCCTAATGATTGGCACTGGTATTGGCAATCGATGCGCTCAGGTGAACCTATTCTCTTAGACAAACACAGGAGGGCTGGGGGATGTAAACAGATCCTAACAGGTGTATAACATGAGGAAGATCTTATTAAGTCTTCAGCTCAGTTCCAAGTTAAGAAATTGTACATTTCTAAAGCTTTCCACAACAGCAGTGAGAGTGTGACACGTCACTTCTACAAGGCATAGCTCTATTTACAAGGGATGAATGAATTCCAATTTCCCTATGCTCACATACACCCTCTGTCAGAATTCGGACAGTAAGAGGGAGGAGTAGTTTTCTTTAGTAATTTTAGCATCCTTCACATAATTTTTAAAAAACAAACGCTATTGTTACAATTGGATTTCATTAAACAGGTGTGACAGCCATGGCACACTGAGGGCTGGGAATAATCAGTGATTATTACGGAAAACAATGCAGTTACTGAAAAATTACCTAGTGCCCACCCCAACATGCCATCCTTGCCTAGCAAACAATGGAAAGTGAAGAGTGATTAAGAGCAGCATCAATGATAGACCAAACCTGATTAGTCCATATTATTTGTCTTTAACAGAGTTGCAAGCCATTTTATTTTTCATTGTTCCAAGAACAAGGGGTGATTTCTGGGCTAATGCTGTCAAACACAGGGCATTTGATGGAGGGATGTGAAGCTTCCCCCAGCACGTGGCCATGCAAGCCACACCAGGCAGCACTAACAGGGGGGCAACAGGCTGAGCAGCCTCTACTCTGAGCTCAAGCTTGGGTCTGTACGTGCCCCTTTCCGATGATGTGGCTAACTGTGGGTAACAGCGCTGGGCGCAACAAAGATTCGATGCACGGGCTTAATACTCCAGCCTAACAGCTGTCCTCTCTTATTCCATCCCATGCACACATCAAAATGAGTGCAGGACCGAGACCTCCCACTGAGATATGTGTCAGAGCAGTGACTGCCACTACAACCATTGCAACCTAAACATGGCTATGCACAGGGCAGCTGCCTCCAACTATTATAACCTGCCAAGGAACAGAAATGTGGGAGCAAACGGTAATGACAAAGTACATTTAATCACATTATGAATGGAGTTTACTAATTCCTTTGTAAAAAACACAGAGATTGTAAATGTTTGATGACCATGAAAATAAAATACCTGTCCTGGGAAGGGTGGGCGGTTTCCTGTCCAGGCAACCTGACTCTGATTTAGCTGGCGAGAGATCTGAGTCAGATTCTGGCCCGTTGATGAAGAAGATTGGATGTCGTTCACGCCAGGCACATGTACCACAGATGAACTGAAGGAACAGAAACAGTGCCTCATTTGTAGCACATATTCTTGATGTACAAATAGTATTCCAGATATGGAAATTTTGATAATCACATTAAAACTAATCTGTCGTAATAAAAATGTGACTTAAATCCATCACAAAACTATCAAACATATTGGCATTCTAAAACGTTAGCTCAAGTAGCCACAGAGGGCAAAAATACTTTCAATTAGCCTCCTATAATCTCTTTGAGAGGGCTTGCAAGCACAGAATTAGCACATACACACTTAACACCATACTAGTTTAGTATATAATGCATTAAAAATAACTCTTTTCCAATGAGTATTCAAGCAGGTACTTAATTTTAAATTTGTCCTTCAAGTCCGCAGTATTTAAGCATTTCCTTCAATGCCATCCTAAATGAAACTACACAAATAAATACTCAGAAGTATTTCTTTATTTTCTTCCTGCCTGGGATATGAAGAAGTGTGTGTTACAGACTAAAAAAAAGTGAGTTTTTAATTGCTATTTTCACCAGATGATGCTAAAGAAGAGCATGCAGTTATATACTCAGGCAAAAGAATCATCAAGACAGAAACTTAAACTAATGTAATAGCTTTGGGAATAAAACCAATCCAAACAAAGCAACAGTATTTCCAAAGAAACTGGTTTATATGTTCGCTATTTCCTAATTACTGAATTTTACTATAGAGAAATTTCCCAGAAATCCCTAATTAGAAGGAAAATTTGAAGGACTGTTCCACCTTACCATTTTATTCTCATGGAAGTCATGAGCAACTGAATCTATACAACCACCATGCATAATGAATGAGCTTTTCTATATTTTTATACAGAAAATATGTTTCTTATTTTACATGTCATATAAATATATAAATGAAGACACGACATACAAAAATTCTTCTGTGTGTTAGCTGAAGCAGCTTGCTCCTTTCTCCCATCCCTTCCCTATTGTCTGCTTTCACAATCACTTTACAGAGAAAACAAAAAGCAGAAGAAGTAAACAAGCCTGAGCAGGGAGGGAGTGGAAATTGGAATCCCCCGAGAAGGCTGACAAAATCCCTCCCAGAGTGGTAAGCAAAGCGTGGCAGGCATTTGAATACGGGACTTGCTATACTCTCTTAAGCTGCCTAAAAGCAAAGTGTGCATTGAGAAATTCTTTTTAGAGTTTGTTTTATTTTTTAAAATTTTTTTTTAGTTTGTTTTTAGGACCACAGTCTCCAAAGAGGGAAACATGGACCAGAAAGTCCTCCTAAATCTGTCCGAACTCGGAATCAGCCAAGAGCTGCTGGGAAGGGCTTGCCCTACTGCCCACATCTTCCCAGCTGGACCAGCAAGTCCCATCATCGAAGGGGCTTAGATGGGGAATAGATACTTTGAAACCAGGAGTCTGCAAAACAGTGCCCAGGCTCAGTGACCAAATGGACCGGCCTGGAGAGCGTTCAGGGAGGGCAGTTCATGGAGGGGGAAATGCTACCAGATGGGTCATTACTTGATGTAATACAACAGGAGTAGGAAAAAAATTATAGTTAAAACATCAGGAATTAACAAAGGAAACAACAAACACACGCCAAACCCCAAGATGGCAAGTCAGCTATTCAGTAACATACAATATTCAATTAAAAGACATTTCAATTTGATGTCTTCCTCCCCCCAAGTTATTCTTCATTTTAATTTGACAACACACACGCACGGGGATTTTATTTCTCCCCACTGAGATTATTAGCAATTATAAATTTAAGAACACATTGGTTTAAATAAAATTATAGTTTGCAGATGTCTTCTAATTCCTGGAACAGCCTCTGAGTGACTGCTCTTTCCCTTTCACAACCTTGGTTGGTCTAAACCAGGAGAATGAAGCTTCAGTGCCACACCACCAGAACAGTGGTGTGAAGGGCAGGAAGGTAAATATAATCACTGTTACCACACTCTTGAAAAGTGACTGGAAATGCAGGCAAACTCTTAAACTGGACATTAGCCAAATCTGTGTGGTCAGCTGGTAGGCAGCGACATGCACTCTGGGTAACTTGGAAATGCCTCAGAAAATGCTAGATCACCATCTTATATGTATTTGGAAGCTGCCTTAGAAATCTGTTCATGCTTAAGCCCTAGCCCTCACCAGGGACAGTGGCAGAAGCATCCACCCCTCTATTCCCTTTAATAAGGTGGCTACACTGACACCCTTCAATACAGCCATCAGAAACACTGACAGCTGCAGGTGCAAAACGAGCCTTCACACCTTCCTAGGATTGAATGTTCCTCTGATCTGAGCCTGCTCCATCACCTCTCAGGTTTATTTCCCTTCATGATCTGTTGCTGCTTCTTAGCTTAGTCCAATCACATCATCGCAGCAACAAGTATCACCTTGCCAGCCACTATTTTAAACAGAGATATCCAAATCTTCTCAGTTTGCAAGCCTAGTCCAAGTGCTGATACATCATGTAGGAGTGCACACAAAGCAAATTTCATTCATGTAAAGAAACCCCTTGGACCTTAGGCTGGTTTTGTTTCCACTAGATTGAAGGGGAACAGCCCTTCACTCAGAAACTGAAATGTTCAGGATCTGGGCTACAGTACCTGAAAGTCTTTCCCGAATGTCCTGGCTGAAAGGGGCTTCCCTGTGAGTAAAGCTGCTGGTTTCCTGCTGTGGATGCTGAGGCCATCATTTTTTTATCTGCTACAAAAGAGAAACAAATCACAGAAAGAAAAGTTTAAGAGATGAGAAAATGAAGGCAAAATTATTTAATGAGAATTGCAATCTATATAGGCAGCAGGGACTTTTCTTTCCTTCTTAAAGATTTATGAAGAAGCCCCGTGGAACACATTAAGAATGACACAAAAGGGCTATATGACAATTCAGTGCGAAACGAGAGGCACAGCTGGTTTGTGTCTACGTACCCTCTTCCCAGGACATACCTCATTAATGCTATTGTTTGCCTGGAACAGAACACTGGTATGGGCCCTCCAGCCACACAGCCCAGACCTTCCCCGTGCCTGCTGGAAGCTGCTTCTGACCAAGCAGGCAAGAGGGAAAATAGGACAGAGAGCGGCCCTGGTCGAGGCGGGGAGTGATGGGTACATGGGTCGCCGGAGGAAGAGGAATGTCACAGCAAACAAGCCTAGTCCGAAGAGGGTTTGATGCACAAAGATGTCTGTAGCCTTCCTGGGGTTGGCCTCAGGTGGGGTACAGTAGGTTTCTAGCTCCAAATGAAGCCCTCCAGGGCTGCTGCTGTTATTGGAGCCTCTTTGCACTGAGGCAGTGGCTGAGGACTCACACCCCGCTGGGTTAAACACCCCAAGGAACAGCATTGAGGAGTCCCTGTTCCAGTGAGCTGACAGCCTGCTTCCCTCTCCAGGGCAGCCCGAGAGGACTATGGACTCTCCCACACAGATCTCAGGGTGACCTTCTGCAGCCCCAACTTCACTGCCACCTCGCAGGTGGTTGGAGGCATTTTCCTACTCAGTGACTGCAAGATTTACTTACCGGAGCTGCTGCAAGGCAAGACTCTGGTCTCTCACACATTTTGCTGTGCTCTATGAGGCTCAAGGGAGCCATGAAAATGGGATGCAAGCATCCCAGCGGGACGTACAGCAGACAAGCACAGAGAGTAACACACACATGGAGATGACATTAACTTTTATAGTCTCCTCTAAATGTGGCAACTGGAGATCAATCTTTAATTGAATGAAATGAGATTGGGTGAACTTAATTTAATTTTCTGGCACTGAATTATTCCAAAGCCCAGGGAAACCTCACTACTACTACTTTTCTTAAAAATAATTTAAAGCTCTGCTACACCACCCTTCATTCACTTTCCCCATCTTCCCTTACTACCTCCGAAGTGCAACTCGCTGATGGCTTTGCAACCGTTTGTTGCTACACACCTCTGACAGGCCTAGAAATCAGGTCTGCCTCCTCTTTCCCCCCTTTGCTTATTTCAGATTGCCAGTCATTTCACAAGATGCTCTCCTGAACAAAAGGCCCACTCAACAAGTAGTAGAAGTAGGGACCTCGTGAGAGTGGTTCACCGAAGTCCTCCAACACACACCAGCTCTTATCCGTTACCTAAGTTCATATTACATGATGTTCATAGAATACAAGCTCGCCTTCCCAAACAAGAAAGTCACCTCAAATGACCTCATGGGAACCTTGGAGAAGGAGCACATATCCCACTGATGCAAGCTGTCCTTCCTTTTCCTCTGCAACACAGAAATCTGTAGAAATTCCTCACTGGCTACATCTTGCCCAGCACAGACACTGAGTTTGGGCTGCATACTTATGCCCTCATTTAAAAAAAAAAAAAGAAAAAAAAAAAAAGGAGATATGGGGAGGAGGTTGCATCTGTAGTAGGAAGAATTAGGGATGGGTTGAGACATCTCTGAGAAGGAGGACAGATGATTTTGCCCTTTTTTGCAGTAATGTCATTCCAGCGTGAGATGTCCTACTTTCTAAGGCCACCCTTTATAGGGATACCAGGGTTGGAAGAGACTGAGCCAAAATCCTGCGGGTACTTTAGATATTTGAGAACAATTCACCAGCAAAATTGAGAGTGCCCTAAATGAACTGGAATTCCTCAAGTGGAGCGGAGTTGCCATGGCAGCTACTGGGGTCTGTGCTGCAGGATGAGGCCAAGACAAAGGGAACGGCTAAACTAATCACAAGCAGCTAAATCGGCTTTAAAATCTCTTTCGAATGCTCTTTAGCCTCTAAATCCGGCCCACATCTCTCCCAGCTGCATTCCCACTCAGGACTTTACACGCTACCTCTCTGCTCTCACCTGAGGCGCAGCACTGGAAACCTATTTTGTTTTGGTGTCTTACCTGCATACTTAGAAATTTTCCTCCCTAAACCCCATCACTGTACTGGTCAACTTCTCCCAGCAGGACCTGTGTTATTGCCTGTACAGAGAAGATCTCTGTAATAACCACATCATCCTGTGCTTCAAGGTACTTGCATTAACCAGGGAAGCCAGGCTTCTTCTCCCCACTTCTGTGTTTTAATGACATGTGGTCACCATGTGCAATTATGGCAATGACCTCCCTATGTCAAACCTGTAATTTTATGGAACGTAGCAGAGAATGACATCGGGTATCAACATAATGCAAATGTCTTTCAGGCAGCATGTGGGTTTGTCAATATTGGTTTTGGACAGCGTATCTCATCTCTAGCTGTGAAACCATCTCCTTTTATCATTCAGAGGAGACCTTGATCACAGCTCCCATGAGAAATTCAGACAGGGTGAACATCCCAAACAAAGCATAGCCCGTAAATTGATAAGAATGAAAAGAGAAATGGCATTTCCAAGAACGTAACCTCACAGCTTGCTAGACCCTTAACCCTAACCCCTCCCCACAAACAGTTGAGAGCTGCCTGAAAATGAGCCAATAAGGCAGTCAAAAAGCGAGATGTTCTTGCTTGGAAAAATACATTCTGGTGTTTAAGTCTGGAGCCTTGCTACCTTCTAATGAACCCCTTTCATGGCCTCAGCTGTTGACTTCACTGTTAGAGTAGACAAAGATGAACAGCAATAACGGAGAAGTCCTAGCAACAGGAGGACAGAATATCCAGTCTCTCCTGCAGTTACAATGCCTTCGCCGTTTGAAAAGGCCAAGCCAGACATAAGACACCAATGCAGTGAGGTCATCTCCCAACACCCCTGGAGTCAAACCCTGTGGGTCGTTTCCTTCATGCACTGCATGACACTTGCACGTTGATTTATTTAAAACAAATGTAAAAACTTGTCTTTTTCAGTAAGGACAGTGAAGAACAATAAACAATTAACGAGTTCTTCCATGAGCAGTGGAATTAATGAGCCTTGTTTCCTACAGATATATTTCGGATGACCCCATCAGCTGCCAGTCTTCTCAATGGCTTCTGTCTGTTAGGACAACAGGCAGCACAGGTTGGGGCTAGTTTGAGTCAGCTATGTCTGTTCGACTGACGTGTTGGCTGCTACCTCTTAGAACAGGGATGGGAAATCCTTGGGTGAGGGCACTCAGTAAGGGCTCTGTCCTCACAGTAATTTTCAGGAAATACAGAAGACAACACTATTTCTAAGATTTCTATCACCCTTATAAGAACTTGCCAACAAGTCCAAAAGTTGTGCCGAAGACAGCAAGGACTCACCAACAGGTAAAGTGACTGGAGATGCTTCGACTGACCAGAAAACAAATATGTTATTACACTTCAAGGCAGCCTCTGAAAACATTGATCCAAGAGCTGGTGATTTGAGAAAAAACAGCAGGACTATCTTAAGACTACACAGTAACTGTCTTAATCCTGTCTATGTAGAGAGAGAAACTCACAGATGCCGTTTAAGAGCGAAAATACATACTTAGAAACAGCAAGTTCTGCTCAGTATGTTTAGTATTGATCAACTCTGCTTATGGTGCCCCTGTGAAATGAAAAGAAAATCAGAAATAGGTAGCTCTGGTGACATGAAAGCTGTCCTTCCCTCCTTGAATTTACCCCTCACCATCTTTAGGGGAAATACCAACTAAAGGCAAATTCTAGGAAATGTCTTGAAGACTAATGTTGCTTGGAAATTTCTCTTCCACGTTGTAGCTGCTCGAAGCTGTGCTACACATCACGTAACCAAGCTTAACACGGGATTAAAAATGACACATCAGAGATGTTGACTTACAAGAAGTTATTCCAGCAAACATCTCAGCAAATCTAGGATCTCTCTCTTGGGAGAAGATAGCATCCGGCTTTTCCACAGACTTTCCGCCCTCATGAACGTTAGCTGGTATACTTGGAACAGGCACCTGTTGGGATACACAAAGTGATTCCCTCCGTCACATCTGATGAAAAGGAGTTCAGGGGCAGTTGTAGTGTATTTTTGTTTGCTGAAATCTGTCCTAACTTTACATTTTAAAAGATCAGAGGCACAAAAATAGAAACTCAAGAAATTTCACCTGAGATAAGTCATAGGATGACAGCCCATCTCTTTGATGTACTTCAAGTTCTGCTTGCTGCTGCTGAAGTTGTCTGCAAAAGAGACAAAATGACTTTGTTACAAAACCCAATTAAGATACAAAAAGGAACAGCCGTGGTCTCCCATTATATACTGAGCGAAACGTCTCTCAGATGATTTAGTAAATCCTTTCCTGTGAGATTCTTCTGTTTTTAACGAGAAAGCTGCACCACAGGAATGTAACTGGGCACATGAAGAGCTTTGCTGCAACAGCACAAATGTAGGTAGGTGGGTAAGTAACGGAGGACAGAATACAACCTCATTTAAGAATTCACTACCGAGACACCAAGAATGTCTTCCTCACATTAATGATGAATACACCAGGCTCCTTCACTGAAGTAAACAGAAAACCTCCCATAACATCAGCACAGAATTATGCCAATCAAAAAAGACTGATCAAAGCTCTGTCTGAAGCATGTCAGACCAAACGGAACAACCTGTTGAGCTGGAAAGAGCTGCACATAAATCCTTCTTTTAATAAAACAGATTTAACGTGCTTTGGTTCTACTCTCCTCAGGATCCAAGTCCAGATTCTATTCAATTTTTGAAAGCATTTAAGGCAGTGAATGTCCAGAAATAAACTGCTTGTGTGACTACATAAAATCAAGACATTACATAAAATCATTTTGTGTTAACAAATGCTACAGAAAACATGAGTCTCCTCGTCATGCTAATCAGAACTGAACAAAAAATATCAGTTGTTTAAATGAGATAAAAATCACTGGAAGTAATAGCCTTAATCCAATTATATGAATTTAGAAAAAATTACATGTGCAGCAGCAATAGAAAAATACTTCAAAAGAAACTGCCAGAGCTAATAAATGTTAGAGGCCATATGCCAGAATGGAAAACTTCAGTGGTGAAAACTGCAGATCGTTGAAATGCACTTGATTTGTGTCTAGTGTCGGGCGCTGTTAATTAACTACAACAATTAGCCAATATCAACAGATAAACTCATCGGAAGTCATGAGAATTAACTGACAGGTGACCTCTAGAGTCACACAAGTGTGGGGAAGTCAAGCATATTTCACAGTTTACATGTGCAAATATTGCCTGTTTATAACACTGTACAGAAGTTTGATATAGTTACATATCTAGCACAGTGATCTCCTGAAGCCATGTCTTCACTTGCTTTTTTAAATCCTGAAAGGACACAGATTCAAAGCTCATAATTGGGAAAAAAAATAAAAATCAGAGACAATTATTAATTCCTATCAAAGATTTTAAAATTTTGAAGTTACTCTAACAACTTCTATACAAAAAGCCACTGTGCAGTACAGTTTACCTGAAATAAAACCCAATCCTTTTGAAATTAAAGGCAAATGCAGTACTGATGCATTAATACCAGAATTTTACCATTACATTTTTGGCCACAGGTTTGACTTTCAGATTTTTATCCAAATTCTATTCTAAATTTTGAACTAGATTCAAATGTCAAGGTACTGAGAAACAAACCTGCAGACAAAGTCAATGGTAAGTGAGGTACCAGCTGATGGGACCATGAGGGACCACTCAAACAAGCAACTGTAGTAACTAACAGATTTTTCCATCCCTTGATGCTGCTTTTCTGGAAGACACTTTGCTCAAACACCAGTTACTAGTCTCCATGGCAAACTGACAAAAGTCCGTGACCTGCAACAAACAGAAGATCAGCGTAGATGGCCAAAAGCCTTCTGCTAGCCTTATGGTGTAAGACCACGTAATATACAGAATCACTTTTGTGCTGTGAGTGACACGCCAAGAAGTCAGTCCTCCGGGTCATTAGAGCACCATGGATTCTGCACGCTATTTTACCCAACAGAAGATTCCTAAACACTACCTCTGGAATGCAAAGGCATTTTCTGTTTGCAAGCACAAAGCACATACTCTTCCAACAGAACTATGGGAGGTAATTTAATCATGGCAAATCTATGGGGAAGTTTTTCTAAATACCACCCTGTGGCCAATAAATGCCGATTAAATCCTGTTGTTAACGTGAAAGCTAATTACACCCTTTCATTTGTTTTTACTACCAAAGACTTGGTGCGTGTGTCAATAAACAGCACATTAGGTCTCTTCTGTTCCGTATAAAGTATGTTTTCTTGATTCAGCCATATACATACAAATGAGCCAAGCAAAACAGCACACTTACTAGCTATTTGTTTTGTAGGCACGTCTAACTCAGTGCTCCTTCACCCTTCTCTATCTTTCATCTCTAATACTCGTTAAGCTGGAGTACAATATAAATACCGCATTGTGTTAACAGCCTTTACCTTAGGGAACAACCTCCCAAATCCATTTCTTATAAAACCCAAATACTGAAGTGTATCTTCACTGACCTCTGCAAGCTACATTTCAGTCTTAATTAAGTGCAGCATAAAGCCAGGTTAGCATCTCCTGTTGTTGTTTGATGCTACTGTATAAACAGTTCAAATGATGCTTGAAACCTGAGCGAAACTGTGCAGCAATTCACGGACCAGCCAACCAGGGAGAGCTGAGTGCTGCTGTCATCAAGGTGCCTTCAGTCATCCCACTGTTAGATTGCTTTTGTGAAGGTGATACAGAAATAAGGGATTGATAACAGTTTGGGCAAAACTCAACCTGTCTCTGAAACCAAACCCCAAACTATCAACCCAAACTACCCTTTGTTGCAACTTCTGCCTCGCAGCTTCAAGGAATGAGTGAAAGAGAAATTCCCTGGCTCCGCCGGGTACCAGCACCACAGGCAAGGTATTTTCTGGGTCAGCAGAGGACTCTGCCCATACCACAGAACTCCCTACTCAGTCACAGCTTGGGCATGAAAGTGGGAGAGCTTGAGCAAGGAATGGTTCAGCAACTCTGAAGGCTTTGATAATTACTTCAAATTTAGTTCAGTTAATGTACTTGGAGGAGAAGGGAAGATTCTGTGAAAGTTCCTCTAACATCGGAGAGGATTTCAATCGAATTAATCTCTCTGAACTCTGAAGTCACCTGTTCCTTTTCCAGGCATCTGAGTAACCAAAAAAAGGATGTGAACCTTAAAAGAAACAATCTCTATGGTGGGAGAGAAACAATACTACCATATCCCTACCAAGCTGTTGGTATGTAATGCAAGCACACGTGCTTCCTGAGTCTGGTTTGGACAGAAAAGGAGCAACAAAAGCCTCGGGGCTGCCATTGTAAAATCTGTTTTCAGAAGCTCTCAACATCTCCCTGTTTTAGCCTACACTTTCAGAGTCACCCCTGAGACAGGCGCTGTCTTAGGCTGGCCTTGAGGGATCAGATAGCTCACAGATGGCAGGGGGATGATGAGAAAGTAAGGCTGCAACACCGCTACTGTTGACTGACTTTTATCAGAGTAGCTGATCTCATTAGTATTTTGGCCCATGGGAATCAGAAACTCTCTCTCCCAGAAGCACGGGCTGATTCATCCGTCCGGCTGCCTCCAGCAGTGACCAGTGTCAGCGTACTCTGAGACAAAGCTCTGGAGGCTTGGGACAGCTGCAGGACTCATAAATGCACACAGGACCTTGGGCTTACAGAAATGAAACATCAGACTTCTCATAAAGGTCAGAAAAATACCTTTCTTCTATATATAGATAAAGGTTTTTATATAGTTTTATCTGTCACCATGACAGATTATTTTATTCCAGTGCTGCTCTCTGCCTATGTTAAATAAAAGCTGGTTAAAATTATTATTTATTTTTGGAAATCAAACAGTCCCAGCTACACAGGAAGATGTGGTCAAATGGAGGAGTCTTCAGCTGAACCCAAGTATCATTGCTGAACGTTAAATGCTTCATTTCTCCAGGAAGTTTCTCTTGGATGACTACACCCAACTGAAACCCAGAGAAGTTTTATTTTCTTTTTTTTTTTTCCCAAGGAACTAAGTGAACATTTGAACCTAATGTTTCGTTATCCCTCTGCACCAAAAGCAAGCTTGGAAAATTGACTCTTTGAAGCTCCGAAGGAATATCTTTGAAAAAGAAAATACGAAAAAAACCCCAACTAGCAACCAAACCAACACAAAAATAATAATTAATCCCTCCACAACTGGAGCCACCACTGCCCTCTACAGTCTTTTGGGAAAATGCTCTTCACTGACCAAGGCAAAATGAGAGCGATTCCACTACCAGACAGGCACGCTGTGGCTTTAAACTATTAACCTACATCTTTTGACTCAGATTTCATGCTGAATTTTTAACCACCTCAAAATTTATTCTGCTAATTTGACTACATTGTCATGGTGACGGACAAATCAGAACCTGGGCAGAACTGCCTACAACAGAGTGGTGGAAAACACCCCTGCTTGGTCTCCACATGAAGCACTTTCCTGGACCCAGAGTGTTCCATACTTCCACTGACACATAAAGACGGCCATGCACACCTGGGTCGATGCCAACCAACCAGTCCCCGCAGGAGCTTAAGGAGGAGGTGGAAAACAACTGTTACCAGGAGGCAATTGCCCAAGGCACTGAGGAAATCAGAAGTCAAAACATGACCCCGAATGCACAAAAAAACCCAAACCTAGGAACAGCAGTACTTTACAGTAAGTCCTCTTTGGAAATCTGAGAAGAGGGAGAGAATGGGCAAAACCAGAAAACAGTCTGAATAAAGCATTCTTTCTCCTATTCAAAAGCAGACGTATAATGGGCTGTATCTTGCCATAAGACTAGAACATTTTCAACATGACAGGAAAGAGAGAACATCCTCTGTCAAAGTAGCAGCAGGCAACTTCCATATTAGGTCAACATTTCTGGGTTGTTATTCAAACACAGCAAGAGAGATATAACCAGAGCCAGAAGCTGGTACACTCCTATTCATCACAGAAAGCGTTGCAATGCCAAGCTGAACAGTATAGTGAAGCCTCGGAAAAAAAAACATTCCCAGAGTCAACACAACACAAGTCTACAGCCCCACTTTTTGATCTGTGGACCCGTGGGAACAAAGCACAATTAAGCCTGGGACAGATTTCAGAAGCAGCTTTTTATTCTGCAGGCCTGTGCTTGCAGAGTCACACTATCTGGAAAAGAAGTAGGGGACAGCAGAAATATGGCAATACCTATTTTGATGCACAGTGCAGACAGGGAGATAGTCAACTGTCTGATTTCAAGACACATTTGCTTGTTTTCAATGACCTTAGCTACTCGTCCTTTAAGCCCAACTTTTTGGGTATGCATTAAAAACTGAGCAAAATGACTGCAGTGCTGGGCTTCTAGTGAGTGAAAGCGTACCCCTCCTGCCCCAGTCATGTATCACATCCCAGGGAACACCCAGAGATATTTATTCGCCTTCTAAGTTCAAATGCCAAAGCTCCAGGGGTTTAGTTTTGCAAGTGGAGCTCTCCACATGCATCTGCACAAGCAGACTGCTCCTCCAGCACTTCTACTGCACAGTCTAACAGGTCGAGATTTTAAAATCTATAATTTCCCCTGAGCTAAAAACTTGGCAAAAAAAAAAACCCCGGTTAGACCAGAAGCAGATTTTGTTTTAGAAATAGATTAAGTTTATATTGGAAAGAAGAAACATTTATTTAAAAAAACCCACACTATAAAGCAATGGCTTTATCAAGGCCAGACTGGCTTCTGCAGTTACTGGCTCAGAACTCAGGAGGCTCCAGAGGCTCCTCTACTCAATTACACAACGAAGAACCTCTACTGTAATCCTACAGTGACCTCCTCTTGAGAGGTCCAATGACAGATTTTTGAAAATACTAATTCAAAGAGAGGATGATTTAATTCCCCTGTTAGGATAAGCTGTTGAATCTATCTCCATACTCAGGGATATTCCACAAGATCTTAACTGAGTATCAGGAACTTGTCCCACTCAAGTCAACTAGGAAATCCTTTTGCCAGCCCAGGACTGTGGTGTGGTATGATCACAATGAACATGGAATTTTCTCCTTGGCTTAGGAATCAGGCAAACTTTCCTCCAGTATCAGGACAGCTGGTCTGCTCCTGGCAGCTCCGTGTTAGTTTCAGGCAGCCTGGACAGAGATCAGTGGCCTTGGCTAATGACATAACAGATAAGTGGCGTTTCTCCGCCAGTGCAGCCAGGCTCTGGAAGCATCGCAGGATAATGACAGAGAGAAACAGCTATGCTGTGAGATCTCACAATGCTGAAACCCCCTGTTACAGGCTGCGCTGCTGCAGAGAAACAAACATTGCTAGAAAATGGCTCTGGAAAATCGGATCACGCTTTACAGCAAAAGGCAAGGCTTAATTTCTTTCAAGGCCAGTTCTGCAAGTGGAGCTCTCCACATGCACCTCCACTAGCAGACTGGAAAGGCACATACTGGACTCCACGAGCATCTGGAAAGGTACATACTTCACATTAGTGTTGGTGCAGATGATGTATTCGATCTCATCGGAGTAAGGATTCTGAAATGTGAAGCTGCTGGTTCTGATGAGCATCCACTCCCGGTTTTTGGTACGAAAACGATACATCACAGACAGGACTTGACCTTTCAGTTTCACAACCTGCAAAACCATTTGGAAAGGTTAATGAAAGGAGATTGCTACCTGCTGGGCAAATGAATAGTAAACAGCAGTAACTGGCATGTTTGAAACTCAAATTACAGAAAGCTATGGACACAGCAGGGAGATTCTTAATTTGAAGAGAATAAGCAAAATCTGATTCATGTCTGCAGCTATTTCCTTCAGTATGAAACCCTCACACCTTGTTGTACAAAATGCCATTTTCCAGCCTGCATATAAGAAGAAAACAAATTCAGGACAACCAACAGGGAAGCTTTAAGAAGGTTTCAATGTGGAATGCTTATCAAGAGAGACTGACAGAAACCAAGCTGAGGATCTTTTAAATGTTTATACATAAACCATAAACCAAACACAGGAGCTGAAACAAAAGCCCACAAGAAAAAGCATTTTGAGATTTGCTATCTGCTTCTTTGCTTGGGTATTTGGCTGTACAATTCAGATATGTGCTATACTAAATCACACACTGGTATCAAAATTCTGGATCATATTTAGAGTTGCGCTGGTGCTGCTTTTTCATTTTGTTTTGTTTTTTCCCCCCAGAAACCATAAATGGTTGTTTTGGGTTTTTTTCCCCCCAAACACATTAAAAAATTAGGATGGCAAAGCGCTGACAAGAAACACTTGCTTCTGACTTTCAAAACAAGAAAAAGCAAGCCAGCCTTTGAATGGGGAGCACACCAATAACTACTGCCCATTTCAACAGTATTAATGAAAACAGAGAGCAAATTCTTTGCTTGGACAGCCTATTTGTTTATGACTAAAAATTCAGACTTCTGACAATGCTGCATTCCAAGTCTGTCTTCGGTAGCTGAAGTCTTGTTGCAGTCAATAGCTGGGCATCAACTGAAGCGAGAAGCAGCCAGAAAAAGATTATGCTCCGAACAGCCCTTGCACACTGGCACTGTAATTACGTTTCATGGATTACCTAACAATCCTGGTTTGAGTCAGAGGAAAACTTCCATGCTGTCAAGTCACTCAGCTGGCACCTACCTGGGCCATGGGTGTTCATTTTTTATCACTTCTCCACCAACCTATCTTGGGGTGCCTCAGGGAAGGAATGGGAAGGTCTACTGCAAGTAGCTGCCACATCTCATTGTGGATTCTTAATCCTTATCCACTGGAATTTGGTTTATTTAGCTATCTGCAGTACAAAACCCCAGTATTTACCTTCTGTCTTTATCGATAAGCAACTGGATTAGGAAAAATACCCCAGTCCTGTTTTTTTAAAAGGTCTGCATTTCAAACTGACAGAGTGGATGCAGGAATAAATGGAAAGAATGCAAATAGAAGACGCAAAAAACTTTAGCAATGCCCTGGAAAGTTCAAAACCATACAGAGGTAAACGCCTCTGCAGGTTTTTTTTCCAACACTTTTGTAGTTTGAGTTCAGCATGTGACATTCTTTTATCAGCAATTTTCTACCACCACACCCAGGGCAAAAACCACAGAGCTTGTGTAAAAGTGTTCGATCTGAACAGCATCCTACTGGCTATCAAATAGCTCTATTCTGGATCCTTTGATACTGAAGTCTATTTGTTGATCTTGGCCTTGAGACTATCTCATTCTGGCCTGATTTTCCCACCCCGATGAATGAATTTATCTTCCCAAGGAAGTAAAAGCTTTGAGATGGATACTGGCAATTGACCAAAAACTGCAAAACCCTCCCTCCCTCCTGGGTTATGCACCAACCTGGTTCTGATACTGTCAGCAAATTGGAAATGCCAAGATTTCAGATGGTTTTAGAAAAAGAAGAGTTTACTGGAAATCAGTTACCCTTTTAATGAAGAGATTTCTAAGGCCAAGCTAACAATAATAAAACAAACTGCAGTATCTGTTGTCCTGAAGTCTGAATTAAGCAAACACTAATTCTGTAATAACATATAAAGCATAGAGATCGCTGGTGGGAAAACCCTGAACTGTCTAAAAACGGTGCACACAAACAAGATAGCACAAAAAATTTCAAAGCCAATATTTAACCTTTACTTTCTTACATTCCTTGGAAATAAAAACCACCTGGTGCCTAGCTTAACTGTTTACTTCAGTCTTTTATTGCACGATTGAAGTAACAGCCACAATCACACTGCTACTGTACTGAACACAAATATACCAGGAAAGGAATCGCCTGCTAAAGAAACAGCACGGTATTTTCATAGGTTGGACACAGGTTGAGTGAACAGGAACTTTCACTTCTAATCTACATTTTTTTCCTGCTGCCTTTTTGTATGAACTTAAGCGAATCACGTCGGCCCCTGATCCAGCAAACCATCTATGCACATGCCTAAGGACAGCGAGTAGTGACAGTGAAGTCCCCTGCAACTGAGATCAGGGATACGCCAGCAGCCTCCCGCGGCCTGATCTCACTCTCGGTGAACACAGCGAGGACTAAGTCATTAACTTGAATGTTAGTTAGTCAGCCCTTCTGAGCCCCAGGCAATCACTTCAGAGACGGGTGTTTGACATGTTATTATCCAGCAGCTCTCTGTCATTGTCTCTTGGATAAATTACTGGAATCAATCATTTGGGCATTAGTGAAAAACAGCATATGTGTTCTGGCTGCTCTTCTTGCACCACCGATGTGATCAGGCATGAGTTCAGGGAGCTGAACCATCTGAAAGCTGGTCCCACGCAAAAGCAATTAGTCCTCTGGCTAGCCTACCCAGCAAGTCCCTCTATGCCAGCATGGGGAAAATAGGAAGGGTGGGGAGGAAGTCAGGGAAGAGAGGGGGAGCAGGACCTGACTCCTGGTGACAGCTCCCCATGAGGTAGGTGCAGCTGCAGCATCACAGCCCCATGCAAAGTGCAATGACTGGATGTGGTGACCTATTTCAAGCATCTAATTCTCACGGGCTCCTGCCTCTGAATCAGCATCTTGAATTCAAAAGGTATTTAGCTGCTGTTTGAACTCAGCCCGTTCAAGGACACTGAAGTGGATGCAGGGTGCTCACACTGTCTTTTCTGATAGATCAGTGGCAGGGCTGGTAGTATCTGCTTGAGGAAGGGGATGCTGAGAAACAGTTCAAGAGCAGTGATATCTTACACTATCTCCAACACTTCTGTAGAGAACATAAACTTCAGTTTCACAATCTGTTCTACAGACACAGAACAGCATTTAGTCGTTTTCCCCAGAGAGGCTTTGCGAGCTCTGTTTTTACATGCCATGCCTGAACAAATAGTTGGCCACACAAATTATTTAGAAGTCACTTCATGTTTCACAGCTGAAAACACATCTTAGCAGCGCAAGACAGATCAACAAAACTTGGTTGAGCTATAGACTGTTGTCAGAAAATCTGGAACCACTTAGATCATCTGAACCTCAGTAACCGGTTAAACATACTACATCGAGCTTTCTCGTGCGGCACAGAAGGCGCTGAAAACATCAGCAACAACCAGAAAGCCTGGGGAAAGCACTCCTACTGTATGTCCCGTATCAACTTGAAACAATCAGCTCCACACCAGAATAAATGCCTTCGATGCAGCTGATGTAAATATCACCCACTGTAAAAACAACCCCAGATTGCGAACTCTTTCCATATGTCATATCTCTTGTGTTACTTCTGCCGTCATTTCAGTTCCTAATAGGGAAAAGGACCAGATTTTGTATTGATGTAAAGTGGTGTAACTCCATTAAAGTAATGAATCACATTGTCGATGTTCGCAGAGAATTTAGGTCAAGCTATCCAGCATTACAGCAGGGTGTAACTACTTCCAAATCAACAGCCCATCTTGGAAGGTAAATACTTCTGGTTGCCATTTAACGTAGTGGGACTTACACAGACATCTCCAAATCAGCCCTAACTGCACACTTGGACACTCACTTTTTTGTGAAAAGACGACAAAATATATAACTAGGCGACTTGTTCCTGAAAACACAGCAAACAGATGCTACAGGTTAAACCACCACTGATGCAGCTTAACTGATTAGTAACCAATCAGCGGATTGTTTCATATCTTGCCACTCCTTTTCCTGCACAGCAGAAAAACTACCTTGAAACAAAATATAAAAACTACTTCTGTGAACAAAGTAATAACAGAAATAATGAATAAATGGCAGAAGACAAGGAGGCAGATGCAGTACCTGTTGGAAACTCTCCCTCAAATGGCTCTGATCTTCAGGATGGCAGAATTCTAAAATATCTTTCCCCAGAAGATCCTAGAATAAAACATAAAGCTGTGTAAAAAACCCAGCCCCACAACAACAATCCATGTGCAGATCTGCAAGTACTCCTTGCAGACACTAGAACTACCACCCTTAATGGCACAACTAGGTTAATCGGGCATGAGTCAAACAAACAAGGCTTGCAGGATGGAAAATAGGTGCCCTAGGGCTTGTAGGTGTCATGCCCCACATGGTATTTGTACTGTTGCAAACAAATTTTACATTGTATGTTTTTAAATACCTGTGAAATGGTGTCTTGAAGACACTGACATCCTCTACTGCTGCACATTTTATGGCACTAAATTTTGCAAGGATTGTTACTATATGGCTACCTAAAATCCAAAGAAATGGGAAAATCTAATAAGCAAGAAATTATTATTGCCTGTACGCTGCAATTGTTGAGAGCTGTCTAAGGGAGACTTGTAGTCAGGAGTTCACTGACTGTTCTACTCACTTCTGTGATTAGCCTCTTGTTCAGAGGAGCAGAGGTGAGCTGACAGCAAAACAGATGCCCTAAGCAATGTTTGCTTACTATTCAATAGATTGGCAGAAGTAAAGATCTACAGGACTCTTAACTTTCTATCATAGAAATGTCTTCGCTGGAAAGCTGTGCAAAGTTTAAAGCATCTTGCTGTTAGAATTCTAATCAGATCTAGAAGTATGTATAAAAAGATCTCTCACATAACTAAGGGGAAAACAAACAGTTTTACAGAGGCATGGACAGTAAAGAAAAATGAACAGCATTTCATGCACAACATATGAATTACCACCTACAAATATTTCATGTTTTGCTGCTTCTGTTTTTAATGTGGAAACTCTAGCTCTAATCAATCTCCAGTGACTCACTGACCTGGGGCTGGTAGCCAATGACGCTGATGCACCTTGGGTCAACAAAGGTGATGACTCCATCAGAATTGTGCCTAGACAAGAACTCGGTGGGGACTGACATGCCATTCATGTCCATGCACACTGGAGAGCTGGTTACCTAGAACCAAGGAAGCCCACAGAACAGACACAGTAAGTCAAAGTCGATTACATAGCTAAAGGATAAAATTTGTTGGTAGACTGGTAACTGCAGAAGGAAGTCATCAGAAACAAACCAGCAGTGTGAATAAGTGGCACAGAACCACATATATCCCAGTTTGCAGTGCGGGTATCACACCCATGGCACGTATCTAGGCTTAAGGGCACTGCAGGAAAACAAATATACCAGAAGTTCCCAACAAGGAGGGACATCTAAGGATATAAGTATGGCTGGATGATAAGTCTCACTCTGTGGGACCATATCAAAGTTTGGCATCTTCGTGTCTGTCCTTGTCAACCAAAAATGAAAGACTTCCAGAGGACAATTCAAGCTGCCCGTTTCAAGATGGAAAGGTCAATCTCTGTATCAGAACAACTCATTATCTGTAAACAGGACTAGCTGAGATTCACACTCAACTTTCAGGTGGGGGTCCTCTCAGAACACTCAAAGAATCTGAACAAAGTTCTCCAGAGACTAAGGTAGATGGTGACACTGGACCAGCAAGTGGCTGCTCACAATGACAAAACACACTTCTGTAAACAATCCTCAAAGCTCATCAGAGAGAACGATGCATCTCTAGCTCTCTGCCCGAATCCCAGGCAATCAGGCCACTTCGTATCCCTCCATTCCTACTGGGACTACAAGTGAGACTATTATTTTTCTTACCACTTTTAGAGCCACGTCTGTTAACAAGTTCCCAAAGCAAAAGGAGCAAAATCTCATGTGTTGCTGCCTTGAAGCAGATGAGACTGTTTACCTTATGCAAGATTTCAAGTTGCTGTTATAATTTGTGCACCTTGATTCCTTTGTGATTAAACCCATGCCCAGAGCCTCCTCCTGCCTCCCTCACATACCCTGATGGCTTTTCTAACGCAACAGATGTTTTGACACTCCACATGTTACTAATGTGATTCTTCTTGGAAATAATCTTTCTTTGGCAGCTGCAACACATGAATCCCTGTAACTTCCTTCTCTCCATTAGTGGAATATATTACCCTTGATAATAAAAGCATGATTAACCTAAAAAACCATCATGCAATACCTCTTCAGCTCTGCCATCACAATGGAGACACGCTCTGCAGAAGTGCTAACACTTGCAGTAACATGCAGGCTGTTTGCCTTGGGTAAGATGGTTTTGGTACCTGTGCTCTAATGACAGGGTGATTCTACCTTGCAAGAAGGAGCTGTGCCATCCTAGCAGATGGCAGCAAGCGCAGGCCAAGAGGAAATCATGCAGGAGGCTCAAACACATTCACCCATGGCAGAATTCCCAGAGCAGGAAGATAAAAAATTAGGTTCCCTGCTGCAGTGAAGGAGATTCGCTGCAACTGGTCGAGCTCCTGCTCAGCCCTCGTCAGCAATGGACAAAGGAAGAAAATGTAATATGTCAACTGCAACCATCTGGACAAAAAGGAAATAAAATTTTACTTTCACAGTTCCATCAGCTGGTATCACATCTGAATGCACACTACAACACACACTGAGAATAACTCTATTATTTGTGAAGTGCATCTTGACTACCTTATCCTTACCATCTTCCGAATAACTAACTCCTGCAATCAGTTTTCCAAGTCACTAATTAGCCAGAGAGAGAGAGAATGAAATAATAGCAGGGCACATGTCAGTTGCTTTGGGAGCCACTTTAACCTACCCATCTGCAGCACCTGTACTCCCATGTTTCTCCAAATCCAGAATATCCCAGTCCCATGCACCCTAGAGAAGAGCAGGTCTGTACATTCTCATGCTCCAGGAGCATCTTTGCTGCTGATGTTGGGTTAAACATGCATAGGCACCAGAATCACATTTTCATTTTGCTCTATTGACATGTTCTACACAAGTCCTGGCCATGACAGGAGGTTGGAACTAGATGACATTTAAGGTCCCTTCTGACCTAAACCATTCTGTGAGCCTATAAATCACTGGCTGCACATGGACATCAAGGTGCTTCGTATTTTGGAGACATGTTAAAAGTTACAGTCACATACCAGAACTTTGTGCAAGTTCTCTACAAATAAAGCAGAAGACTCATTATGCTTTCAAAAGGAGTTTATATAAAGAAAAACTAGCATTACCTGAAGCCTTCCTATTGCCACAAGGCAGTATTTACTACCTTGTCCCACATCAGCATCTTCTTCTGGTATAGTCATTCCTAAAGTAAAGGATAAGAAATATTGTTATAATTAGGAAATTTGGATGCAGAGAGATGCTGCTGGTCTGGTTCTGTACTACCCTAGATGCCCTAAATCATAGAAAATAACCTTACTGTCTTCTCTAGGGTTCAGGCATTATCTCTGGGTTCAGAACAGATGATCTTTCTCAGTTGCACTTGTTTCCTACATACCTCACACCCATACACAGTACCCCCAGCAGTAATTCTGGCTGACAGAGTCAAATGAGACACAAAAATTCCATTATACACCAAGAGGGATCGTTAAATTTCCAGTACTGCTCTGCATGTTACCAGAACTGTGTGGTCACTTTACATGGCCAGTGAATGCACATGACAATCAGTTTTCTGTGAATAACATATTCTAATGGGTCTTAAAAACAAGGCACAACCTAGATTACTCATTAACTTTGTGCTCATGTTTAACAGCCGGTTTTACTTTTTTCAATAATGGACTAAATCTGGGTTGTTACGTTGAAAGACTGAAAGAAAAGCAGCTGATTTGCTAAGAGAGCTTGTTTCAGTTGTGTAACAGGAGTAACAATTATAAACACAGGAATAATTTCAAAACATACATGTGTACTGTTTTCCATCTCAGTGTTTCACAAATAGGAACATTCAGATTAGCTCTGTTTACTTGCTAGTTGGCTAAGCCTTCAGTTGAGGCTATTTCCCAACTCCAGTTTTGAGATACCAATTTCCTATGAAGCACTTGCAAAAAAGAAACCATCTCCAAGAGTGACTCTGACAACTTATTTTTAAGTGATTTGTAAATTCTTTCACAAGGTTTTTCAAGAAATTCAGTCGCAACAGGCAGTGAATCATTCAAGAGGCACTTCGAAGCATTAACGAAATTAATAGTGAAGCTGCTACCAATTATGAAAAAACCAGCCACTTTATTCTCAACATTTGTAATTCCCAATGTAAATCAATCTTTGGACCGTGCAGAGGGTGACAGCATACAACTTTCTTAAATGACATCTCTGATAAATGATTATAGATGCTGTTGAATGAAATGGTCTCTGAAGGAAGTTGTTTTGTATCAAACTAATTGAATCTTATCTGGCAATTGGTTCCTAAAGAGCATTCTAAAGGTAGCTTTCTGTTCTCATTGAGCTAGATAATAAATGAAAATACACAAATTATGAAAGAAAAAAACCCCATGTTTTTGTATAATATATCAAAACTTTATTTGCAATGGAATTCACAATTTGGGGGCGTAACTTCATGTGCAGCCCCCAACAGATAACTAGGTTATTATCAGGGGATCTCAGGAGTTCTACAAAGGAGAAGCACTATTGTCCTTTTTGACAAGGGGAAAATTGAAGTTCAGTACAAAATTCAACATCATGCTCTAATAGAGCTGGGCTAAACCCCCTTGTCTTTTACACAAAGATCTTGCTATCCAGAGTTACAAATCCAACCCTAAATAACTCCTTAGCTTGTAGACCTACGTGATATCCCTCACCAAACACCAGGATACTCCTCTGAGATGTTTTCTTAGAAGCTGTAGGAGAAGATCAAGGTGGCATTATCTGACCTTAGGAGTACATTTTAAGAAATCAATCATGAAACATCTAATTTAAAAATCACATTGGGTGGAACTGGCTCTTGTTATTTTGCAATTAAGCATCATGTTGCGCTTGCAATAAAGGTCACTCTGTGGGTTATTGGGGACCCCAACTTTCACTTGAGATCCTTCACCTCATTGAGAGCATTCTTGGAACAAGGACAACATGCATTTACCCTCCCTGCAGGGCTGCTTTGCACTGCCTGCAGTGTATCAGCTCCTCCAAGCAGTTAAATCACAAAGCCACGTTTCATTTTTCACACTCCACTATTCCAGTCTTTTTTCCACTACACACTAGGCAACCCACAAACGAGACCCCAAACACAACTAAGTCCCATGCTCTGAGCCACCAGCATACCAGGAGAAGCATAAACCACTGACATGAAACCACAGTTAGGAGTCTCACATTACAGGATTCTTTTGTTTTCCTTCCTTGCTGTGTTTACACAGTTACTTCTTCAATACAAGACTTAGTAATTAGCTAACGACAGCTCCAACAGGCAAAGGAACTGAATTTGGCTGCCTCATGAGAAAAAGAGAGAAGATTACCCTGAGAAAGCAGTGGCAAACATACCTACTCAAACTTGTGTCCACATCAGCCAAAATTTGGCAGACAGGTGGCTGCTACCTGCTCACATGTATGTGGGGTGCCCAGAAGGGTGAGCTCCCAAATCTAAACCTTGACTGCTTGCACATAAGCAATTTTAGTTTTAAATAGGTAGAAAGTGGTTAACAGGTAATTGTGTGCAGTTTGCAAGGGAGGGTAACTGGAATCCAGTGGCTTTACCTTACAAAGCAGTGACTGGAGATGTGAACTGAGAGCAGGGCAAAGGAAATGATGCAGAGGTTTAGGATGGAGCATGAAGATGCTGATTCTGCTGCAAAAGAAATACTGCAGTGTACAGCAACCACCATGGGAAGAAAGAAATCACCAGAGAAACACAAGAGTTGGTCTAACACTTTGGCTGGAAGATGGCAGCAAGGACTGCATCCCTTCAGGAGATGAATGAGATCTCTTGCTCCTCAGTCCTGAACTCCAAACCCTACAAGTTGAACTGACAGCTGAAAGAATAAACACTTTAAAAGCTGGTGCCTGAAGCAATCCTGGTTACATTCAGACAGCTCAGCACAGCTGGTGGCAAGGGATTCTAGGTCCTACCACCTTCAGAGCATTTTCTTGCTGGATGCCTGGTACTTCTGAGAGTTGGGCTACTTGAACATAGGGCCTAAGTGCTGTGCTAAGGAACTGATGCTAGGAATTCTAGTTGAATAACCTTAACCAACAGGTCCCTTTAAAATGAAGTTTTCATTTGAGAAGCACAAATTTGAAGTATTTTCCCTTGACTTCAAAAGCTTTTTCAGTAATTTCCTTTGTGGCACAGTGCGTTGCAAAGGACAGCAAAGGCACTCAGCTGGATAGCTTCCACTTCACACAGTCTTTTTTCTCAGCATTCAACAACACTTTCCTTTTTAGGAACTTGGTCCATGCTTGCTACTGCCCAAATAAACTCGAAGCAACATAAGCAATCTCCAAAATTAAACCTAGCTAAGAAACACCATTTCTGATGTCACTCTGTTGGCAAGGGAAGCCGCTATTCTAAAGTTCACGTTGTTTTTTGTGGGGTTTTTTTTGCAAGATAGATTAGATTTGGTCTGTGTAACTGTGGCGGTTCAGCCCCAACCAGTGGCTGAGCACCACACGCTGCTCACTCACTCCTGGAGAAGAAACAGACAGAGCCTCTATGGGTTGGGATAAGAACAGTTTACTGACAAAATCACCATGAAAGGAGAACAATAAATGTCCACAGTAAATTTCACTTATGTCCGGTGATAACAGAATACCTTACTGACCTGACAATAACAGAGTACTGTACAACATGAGGACCGACTGGACACCCCAGCCACACTCACACTGCCCTGGAGGCACCCAGGAGCACCCCTCCCCAAACAGCCCCTTTTATGGGGGAGTGATGTCAGATGGTGTGGAAACAGCCCTCGCTAACTCAGCTCACCTGGTCTGGCTGCTTGGGGAGGTTAATTCTGGCCTGGCCAGAACCAGGACAATAACACACTGGAAAATGTGTTAGTTGGGCTATCCCACAAAACAACCTTTCAATAAAACCCAACCTGCCTAGAATTAATCAATACATGACCCAGTGAATTACTCACCCTTCCCTAAAAGTGCCTGGAGGAAACATACACCAAGATGACTGTCTGCAATGTAGATGCTATTGCTGATGGCATCCCACAGAGTAAAGTTGTTTGCTTTACTCTCTTGCTGATAGTTATTAAGTTTCAACTGTATCAACATACTTCCTATGTTATCAACATACTTCCTATTGACCATCCTCCAGTAGGCAGGTAAATAAAGATACATGTACTGCACTTAATGCTGGTTTGCCCAGCCCTTCACGTAATGTATTACTACTCCTTAATGCCACTAAGTACCAGCAGTATCTCCATAAAAAGCTGCAAAAGCCTCCAGGAAAGCAGCCATGAAACTGATCTTTAGGAGGCAACAACAAAACAAACATACATTAGTTACTCACATTCTTGACACATAACCCTGAGAGAGGTTTTGTTTCTCAACACCAAATATATGCTCCTCTTGAATAACAAATATAGCACTGCGCTTGTTCAACTTAGTATCAACAAATTGCAAGGCTGAGCCTGCAACTGCGCACCGTGAGCAGGATGCTGTGCTGGCAGAGGTTATATTTAATTTCCAAGAGCCCTTTATGCCAGCAAACAGTTTCCCACAGGGTAACCGCATGTGCTCGTGTGGACATAAGGAACTTTTTAGCTTTCCCATTGAGCTCCCACAGTTGGCTCTTCCAGGAGAACAGCTTTATTTTCTGCCTTCTTTCTCCAGCCTGTCCCACATCTTCTGCGAGACACAGAACAGTGTCAGTAGATTAGTGGTTCTGCTTCACTACACTCAAAAATAAATGATTTATGAGTCTTCAGAAGGGTGTAGTGTCCAGTGGGCCCTCGCAATGCCCCGTGTTAATGCCAACCTCCACCAAAACCATTACTGATAGTTACACGCCTGTCTATGAAACCATGAAACTGCACTGTGTGACTGTATCTCCCACACACAGCAATGGAAAAAGGCTTTCACCGAATCAAAAAAAATAAAGGCTGTGGATGTTTACAGCATACCAAGGAAAAGTCTCCTGAAAAATCCCAATAAAAACTAAATTCTTCCTTAGGAAAAAAAGAAAAAAAGAAAAGCCTTAAAAATGACAGCACTGCAAAGAATATTCAAGCAACTATTTTGTTTTGTATTGGAAGAGGGAGTACTTTGTACAAATGTCCAGATCCTGGCCAAAACTTTAACATAACCTAACAGCTTTGGCATGCTGTGGTTGAGACGTTACGGTAAGCCTGACTTGGAAGACTACAATGTTTCTTTTTTAAGATAAAAAAAGATGAAGAAAAAAAATGTATTTCAACATTATTTAACATTATTCTGGGACTTTTTATTTGAAGTTTTCGAAATAAGTATCTATCGAAGCCTTTTCTTCACTATGTGTTTTCCTGCAGGTCCTGGCTTTGATTTACAGAAAACTAGCAACATCCTGACAGACTGTATCTTCTCTCTCCACCAAAATTTTTCCATCAATTGTTACAGCATGAAAAAACCCAACCAATTAGGAAAGTATCATATGGACCACATAAGACTAATTTCCTTCCAGGAATTAGATGGCCAGAGGGGAAAAAAAATAGAAGTAAAACCAATGCTTGCTTAAGCTGAAAACTGAACTGAAAACTGAATGATCAGGAGAAGTACACTTCTCAGTTCTGTTTCTGGTTATGATCTGGAAGCACTGTCTAGACTAAGGATCACAAGTTCCTCTAGTTGTGCTGCTTCACCAGGAACAATGGCTGGCATTGGTGTCCAGCCAGTTTCAAACAAGGGGTCTTTTTACCTCATTCAAAATAATCCAACACTACACTGGCATTATCTAATCTACACACAACAATGTACTGGTTGGAACATCCATCTGGAATATCTGACTCCTTTCTCTTTTGACTTCTACACAAAGCTTACGGTGATGACTTGAGGCAAACGTATCATTTATGGGGATATAAGTGCACAGGCATCGTATGCAAGGTTTTGCACTGGAGGTCAGTTTTACCCTTCTCTTGCAGGCACTTGCCTTGCAGTCCTGAAAGCAGCTCGCTCTTCCTTCTGTGCCCGTCACCCAGAGGCAAATACATTGCATCAAGGGAACAGCCAAATAGCTCCTTTTCCAGGGGAACCCAGGGAGCTCAGCCTGCAGTATTCCTGGGTCTGCTCTGAGACCCAGTCTGACATGAAACATGGGAGAGGCGGGAGCCACCTGTGGGTGCAGAAGACAAGGCATAATGCTTCCTGTGGTTTCTCCCTCGTTGCTCGGTGGAAAAGGGCACTCTGACAAAAAGGAAGCTCACTGCTCCATTAAGGATAAAGAGAAAATACACAAGTCAGGCTAGACGTTCAACAGTGATCTCACACTTACCATAGATGTGAGCCATACCTGAATTTGTTTTCTGCTTTAGATCTGGGGGGAAAAAACCCAAACCCAGTCCTTAAAATACACCAGCACACTGATGCCAGCTGTCATTTGTTTTCACCTGCTTAAAGTATCTGAATTACTTAAGAGGGTTAGCACAGACCACTCACAGCAGCAGCACTGTCAAACCTGATAATCTATCCCACTAATAATGCTCAGAGCACAGCTCTTGTCTTGCTGCGTCTCTATCAATACTGACTGCATTATACTCCGTGTGGGACTGAAAAAAATTAACACATTGGCCACAGACAATGCAATACAACCCAGAAAGAGAGAATACCAGGTGCTAAACAAATTAGATTAACTACAGATTAAGTGCATTTGCTAAATATTTGTTATTTTGTTTGTGAAAGTATGCTTTATGGGCTATACATTAGCTGCATAATGCACGTGCCACGCTGCATGCTCTGAAAGAGAAGGATATGGAGTTCATATTCCAGTGTCCACTTGGCAATTGAAAAAATAAATGAAAATGATCATTTCCACAGCTGAATTTGTAAACAGTGGCAATTTAGCACAAACCCATTTATTCCCAAGAATCCAGAGATGATGTCACAGGCTTGCTACTCTTTACCTGATTTGAACAAAAGTAATTTTATTACAGGCTAGAAAAGCCTTAGCAAATTCAATTACTGCTGCAGTTATTTCATTTGCTTTGCTGATTATGGTTGAATTACCATTGGAAATGAGAACAAATGCAGTGATGTTGCCACTTATTTACCCAAATGGATTGGGAAGCAATTCAGCTCCTGGATATTCCCATTCAACTCTGAAAGTCAACGAATACATGACAATCACCAAGTGAGGAAGACTGAGAGGGCAAATAAACACACATGGAAGAGGCCGCAATTCAGTACTATGTGCCCTGAAAAAAGGTATTCAGGCATGACTATTGTGAGTTACAATTTGGATGGTAACATAAAAGACTGCTGAAATTCCACATAAGGCTGTCAAAATTGAAAACAAGCCTTAAGATTGTGCTATAGTTTGGAGGCATTAACACTGTGGAGGAGCACTGGGATATCATAAGGGAGCACCATGTGATTTTGAGGAGTCGAGTAATAGAAGTGGAATGAAATTCAACATTACTACATGCATAAGCATGCACTTGGGGACTAATAACAGTCATAAACTACAGCAACAGACACGGGATGAAAAATTTGTATTACTAATTGAAAAATCCCACAATAAAAAGCTACTTTTCCTGTCAACTGGAAGACCTTTAGTTGACAATTGAGAAGATGGCAGCCTGATGTGTATGTGTGTGTATACATAAATATATACATATATATATATCCATCTCTCAGGTGATTTAGGATGTCAGCAAGATATACTATACAAAAGAGATGCATGCTATACGGTACGCTGCCAGTCGAAACAGGAAATATAATTTTCATTATCCATCCCTACCATCTCATCTGGAACAAGGGCGTATATAGCCAGTGACCCACATTTTGAGAAGTCAACTGAAAACACAAACAAGTGCAGAAAAAAGACACAAGGATAAAGAGAACACATTGTGAGACTGGAGATTAGAAAAAGTGGGATGATTTAACTGTACAGTTAAGGCTGACAGGATATGACCTCCCTTTGGAAATGCAACAGAACACTGGAGAGGGACAGGCAGGAAAACGCCTACTTGATCTTCAGAGGAATACAGTCCAAGTATACACTGGCATAAACTTCCCATAAACTAACAAGGACTGGAAATTAGGTTAAACATGGGAGAGCAGTAAGGGTTTGGAAGAGCTGAAGACAGGGAAAACATCTCATTGACCTAAACTGGAGCTTACAATGTGACCTGGAGACTGGGCACTCAACAATCTAGAAGATCCATTTTATCCCATGCTTTTGTGCTTCAGTGCCTGCTCCCCAGCAGAAGTGGTAGCTGGAAGTTAATATGCTGCTGACATCATAACCTAGCGCGGACATGGTTTCATGTGTTTGCAGCTCTGTATTAGCAACATACACCAGTGAAGGAAGAGATCTCTTTAAGCCTCCTGTAACATGCAGCACCTTTTTAATTTAAGCTAAATGAGGAGAAATTGCATTTGACCTGCACCTTCCAGAAGAGACACCCTGTACATCAAAGCTGAATTATTGATGGAAAAAATAATCTCTGTGTAAAGAAACATAAAAATCCACCTTTCATTTTCAGAGAGCAATTTCCACACACTGGGCTCTCACTCTTTTGACACGGAAATTAAATTGAAACAGCTTGATTCCTACAGCACACCGAAGAATATTAAATCCTATTAGCAAGAAGAGAGGGGAGGTTCTCCTCTTCTTCTGAAAGTGCCATTTAGCAGGAAATCAACAAAAAGTTCACATTTGTACGCTGGTGCCTGCACACTGCTGCACAGACTTGGTACAAACCACCTCTTAGCATTCCTAATCCCTGGACAAATGTAATTTATGCTTGTGGTATACGACCGCAAAAAGGCAGGACAACTCATGGTTTGATTCATGCCAGCAGGCGCTGTCATACTGCAAACAGCCTCTTCAGCTACTGCAAACGCCACGGTCAGCTAATCCAGCTCATGATGATGTCTGGGTGAGCTCCACTGTTTCCTCTTTCAATTTTTCAAAGGTAAATATTCCCATATGTAATAGAGTAGGTAAATGTTTTCCTCCGTAGCTCAAAGCAATGTGCCAAGACTTGTTTTGCACAAAACCAGCCTCAAAAACGGAACTTATCACAAAGACCAAACATCATTCACTAACACCATCCCTCTGAAGATCTACACACCTAAACTGAAATTGCACATTTTCATAAATAGGTGCTTGGTATTTAAATATAAAAGCTCTAGTTGGTGTATTCCTGAGGTACAAATGCTCTGTGTTTACCTTTGTAAAGTCAGGCTATTTTGACAATGGTCCATCAGATTGAAAACTTTTGGCCCCAGTTGCTGGAATCACACCTTATCAACAATTCCTACAGCTCCTTGTGCCAATGAAATTGAGAAGAGTTTCACATGGGAAAACGGAGAGGCCATGAGTAACAGAAACTGATTTCTTGATATCAAAGCTTCTCAAGATGAGGTTGAACTGGTTACCACTAAAATTCATCCTGGTTTTGTACCAGAAAGAAACTTAAAGCCAGGTTTTCAATGGTCTTGCAGACAGCACGGTGCACACAACCTTCAATGAGACAGACACATACCTGCTGGGGGCCAAGCCTTGATATAGCCAGTGCAATGGACAACAGCATACTGTGCTTCACCTTCTTTTACTGGGCCGAGGCCGTTCCTGAATGAAAAAGAAACACAAAAATACCATGTGGATTCACATGCAGAATAGCTTTATGCTTTTAAACTACAAATACTAATGATGTACTGATATTTGTAAGTTATGTTAGAAACAACCAACCGTCAACCTTGAGTTCTGTACAATGCCAGCTCCATTCCAATGCTATCGAAGCCTTACTTGTTTTCCATAATACTTCTTGGAGCTGGTTAAGACAAAGAAGCTGAGTGACTCGCTCACAGCTTGCAAAAAGGTTGAGTGACTCCACCACCGCTAAATTTAGTGGTGGGTTCTCCTCTCCCGAGACCCAGTGCTATTTTATGCTGTGTGCTATAGCAAATGTTTGCCCAGGTAGTACCCCCTGCTAAGCATCAGCTCAGTGGAAAATGAGAGTGTTTAAGGCAACTAACTGTTGTGGTAAATAATAGTACCTGTATCTTTTTCTCATGGTGGTTATCCTGTTCAGAGGTAAATGATCCAGAGGAGCATTTCCACACCTAGAAGCAAATTAATATTTCAACGGGTTAAAAAATGAATGTAAAGACCCAAGATGAAAATGCATTTTAAGATCTTTATTAGTATATATAAGTAGACAATAATGGATATATATTTCTGACAGAGATTCATGTTTTCTTAGAACTTACTGCTTTCACAGGCTGAGCTTTTTGGGTGTGCTACAAATGTTTTATTTTAAAAAATATAAATAGAAGAGACTACAAAAAGATACCCTCTTCACCCCTTCAAATCTAAAGACTATTTGAAATAGGTATTCCAAGAGTGGCTAAAGAACAGATAAGACTACAAAATACTAAAAAACGGCTGAAAACTAGAGAAGAACATAAGTCAGGCCCCCAAATATTCACACAAAACAATCTCAGTGTTCCAGTTACTTTCCCTGGACAGAACATTTTGACTGCCATACACCAGTTACGGTGTTAGTAGATACTAATCTAATGTTTGCAAGAACTTTATTTAACACTCAGTCATGTATATTTTGTGATGTTCCTAACTATGCCTAACTGTATAATTTTAACAATCTGTTCAAAGCTAAGTAAATAGTTTTAAGGGTAATACCAGTTCATTTTCAATAGAAAAAAAGAACAGTAACAATGAACAAAGTAATGACAAGAAAGTCCAGATTATTGGAAGCTCATTCTTCCCACAAATTTTTTTCTAATTATTATTATTATTCTTTTTTCCCCCCTTTTTTTGTTTCCCCCTTGTTTATACCAGTCACTGCCAGGGAGAAGGAATGAACAATTAAAATAAGATTTAGAATTATAAAAACAATGGGACTACTGGCATGTATGAAGTTACTTCCATTGCTGTTTAGAGAATCAGGGTGCTAAGAAACAACTGCAATCTGAAATGTTGTTTTAAAAGCTGGAGAACAACCATAAACAGGACATTAGGCCTGGTTTCCTTTGCACAAAACATCTTCTGAACATGACCCCTATATGCAGCTGGGAGGAAGGGAAAGCAGTGTTCCAAGGCTGCATTTCTTTCATCCCACTCAAGAGGGGAAAAAAAGAGCTCCAGCTTTGAAGTCTGATCTTGCAGGTATGAGGTCTATAAACCCCTACCAAAGGTGCCCAAAAGCACTACATGCAGCTTCCTCACATGACTGGAAGAATTCCACCATATAAATGAAGAACAGGGATCTGGTTTGATGTGACAAATATTTTGCTTTCCGCGTTTCATTCCATAACAAATTGTGCATCATCTGTTTTCAAAGCACACGGCTGGATATAGGCTGCTGATGCAATTATGGACTTTCCCCCTCTAACCACACAGAGAGAGATTCATCGCAACAGCAACGCGGACTTTGTCCCACTAGCACTACAACAGAAGTGCCCACAAGCCCTAGGCAGAGGCACTGGATGGGCAGATCTCTAAAGCAGCCCAAGCCATGCAGGAGAAGTTGGAAAATTGCAAAATAAAAACCCTCTAACAATTACTCATTTATCTAGCATAAACCAGCTGACATTTGGTTAATTCATACCAGGCTTAGGTTAATTCCTACAGAGCTGGCAAGTTTACAACTGAATTCCTGTTTGTCTTCGAGATTCTTTTAATATTATTGGTTTGCTGAAAAAATACACAGAGTTAGGCTTTCATTACCCTTGCAAAAGCCTATTTCCCAAGGTATTGGTTTGAATAAGTTGACAAGCAGAGACAACGGCTTACAGGAAAGCATCCTATACCCCACCCTGATAAAAATAACTGCAACACACAAATGAGGTGCTGTTTTGTCATTAATCATAAGGGAAGACAGATTTCAGTTTTACTCCAGTTCCAAAAGCAAGCATTCTGGAAATACTTAATGGGAGCATGTTGTTACAGCTTTGTTTTTTAAACAAGGTCAAGTTAGTGCAACAAGATGTCTGAAAAGAGACATCTGAGGCACAACTGGAACCATCACGGGAACACAAGGTAAATGCGTACCTCATCCTGCAAATGAAAGAGCGCCTTGATCCCATGCACATTCTCATCGAGGACTGCTGACCCTCTTTCTTTACTGTTCCAGTCTTCAAGTCCAGGATTCGTCCTAGAAAAGCCAGGGACAGCAACTGATACTTGGTGCATATATTTGATTCCATTTACTGCAAACTAAGATGACAGTAAGTTCATAAGCTAAACACCATTAGCTCAGGGGAAAGAATATCAACAAAGAATCTTGATTCTGGTCACACATCAGTTACATGCTGGCTTAACTATGGATTTCAGTGAAGCTGACTCTGAGTCACAGCAGTGATGGTTCTTTCCTTGGCTGGCCTAAGACCAACTTCCAAGGCAGGGTCAGATGTCTGGAGGCATAGAAGACAATGACAGCAAGCACAACTTTTTTGACTTGACCCACTCATTCCACTCTTTACCCAAATTGTGGATAAAGCAACATGCATTGTTCCCTTGACAGCTTCTCCTTTTTCCCTGTGCACTCCTGTCTGTCCAGACCGCTCTCACCATTACACCAACTCAAACATTCAGAGCTGCAGCAACAACCAGGAACAGGTAAGACTAAACTTTCCTCCTTGATGAGGGGACACAGGATATGTCACAGCAGCACTTGTAGAGTGGCACAGAGTTAAAGTTCATTTTCAATTGGATCAGTGAGATGATCTGACTCATCACACAGTGACGCAAATCTCTGAAGGTCCACGCTGGACCCTGCTCATCCGCCTAAGCTGCATACAGACCCCAGAATCTCCCTGCACAGACACAGCATTTCAAAGGCATGATGGCTACCATGTCATCTGAGGAGAGGAAAGGACAGAGGGAGCACTGAGCTGACTGACCTACAGTAAATTGTTTAATAAACAAAGGTAGCAAAGCAGTAACAGATTAATCTTTCCATTCTCCTGAGACAAAACAGAAGGCAGTGATTACAACAGATAAGGGTTGGATTGGTGATGGCAGTGTACAAGGCATCACCCAGAATACTACTGTTTATCACTGAAGAACTAACAGAATGGACTTTTGCATCTATAGCTCAATTGCTAACAGATGACTATAAAATCTTGCACATTAGTAACACAGACTAGAAACAATTCACTGGCCCAGATCCACAGTGCTTCAGGGCTGGACACAGCCACAGAAGTGACAGTGGGCAGGAGAAATGCAGTGGAACAGCTGCCAGATAATTAAATGACAGCCACCAGCACTGATGACACACAGCCACAAGCAAAACTTCATGTTTAAGATGGGTATCTTTCAATAATCCAAAGTATATAAGCCCAGGTCTTTACTGTGATAGAACTAGCCAAGTTCACAGCAATATAAGATACCATACTCTGTCTGTACTAAACTGAAGAAATCATGCAGAACACATTCAAAATCTCTCCCACCAGATTTACTTAGAAGTCTCTGTCCAAAAATTAAGTTCTGAAATAACCTTACTGCCAAACATTCATTTCAGAATTATTTTAACTGAAAATACTTACCTTCATCCTTGAATGGGAATAAAATGACTACATACCAGTTTAAATTTTAGTATTTCAGAGAAGGAACTAGGCAGCAGCATTTTATTTTTAAGGTAAACTCAAGATAATGACTTTGGAGGAAAGCCAGCCTTGCCAATAGAAGGTCAGGTGTCATCTGGTCTATCTCCAAGGTGTATCTCAGATGGTTAAGAAGTTAGCGAGCCTGGGAACGATTCCTAAATATGCTTCGATTCAAAGCACTGGACTATATATTAACAGTGATATATGATTCAGGTGTGACCTGGGAAGAAATCATACCACCGCATTTGCTAGCTCAGTGATGCTGACGCTATGACACAGGATGGATCCAAGGCTCAAACACCCTCCCTTTCTCCCCATCAGGGAGTCTGTGTCTCGGTCTCATTTTCTGCAGCCAAAGCCACAGTCTGTTTGCCCATCCCCTCAACTAATCACACCACTTAGAGAAATAAGAAATCATTAAGCAGGAGGCAAACTGTCTCATGAATGAAGGCTAACATAACAAAGCAAATAAAGACAGTGTAGGACCCCGTGGCTGTCCCTGTGAGCACACAAGTCAAGTCAAACTATTAAAAGCATTTTTCTCTTGGGACACAATAACTTTGTCATACACACAAACAAAAGACGACTTGTTTTCTGTGCAGGTTAGTGGTTTGTGGGTTTTTCTTTGTTGTTGTTTTTTATTCCAATACAAATTCTTGAAGTGGCACAAATAATCCTAAAGCAGTGACAGCAAACGTAACTCACACAGCTAACAGTTTTTAATCATAAGTATACTTCACAAAGTGTAAAATTGCTGACACATGTTCCTCTGGCATGCCTGGAATCCCCGGCAACAAAAGTCATAGTTTTTAAATTTAGCTTTTTGTTTGGCAATGCCTTAGAAAATATGTACCAGATAACAAATAGTAGTCTAAATTTTGCCCTAATTTACAACATCCCTGCAGGGGGTATGTGGTAATATGAGTCAGAGAACCGTTTGATACGCAGATATTCTGACAAAGCTCTCACAGCAGCTTGTTTCCATAGTCCATCACGAGTGTGTTAACCTTCCAGAGCCATACCACCACATTGCAGATTGCGATAAAGAACAAGAGGCTTGCATCTCGTGTTATTAGAAGCTTATGATGAAGTTATATTAAAGAGGAAGAATTATATATGAATAGACTAAGGACAAGGCTTCCAATTTAGCTCAAACAAGTCTGTCAGTGCACTCTGTGGGTGAAGAGGGATCTCCTAAGAAATGCTACACCAGGCCTTGGATCTCAAACAAAACTACTTGTCACTCCACGCCTGACTGAGAGGGGGATGGATCCACACCGCTTCGCTTCTGCCAGCACAGAACTGCAAAACCATCTTCTACCTGCTTTAATATCATCTACAGTTTGCTGCAGCTGCTCACATGATGGACCTTGGCAGGTCCCATGCTGCAGTCAAGCAAGCTGGCATAAATCGCCACTCAGTGTCACGCAGACAGCTCAGTTCAAAGAGGTGGCACGCTCTGATGGTCCTTCTGCCACAGCACCATAAAATATTCATATCTCCACACGCCCCTGCATCTTGTACACCAGTGCTGCTACCTTGGTGATAAATACTCACTTAGGTTTCTCCACAGGAAACACACACACAATACATCTGCTGTGAAAGTCGGCAATTAGATCTTTATTAATAAGAAATATTCCAGGATATTCTGACAACTTCCACTAGCTGAATAGTGCACATGTGCAATTTAAGAAAAAAGTTTCTTCTCGTTTCTTTGGAAGAACAGTTTTAACAGCCCAGTGAGCCCAGTGCCACCACCAGCTGGATCCTTATGAGGCACCCCAGGAATCAGTAATTGCACATAAAGTGTTTTCATGTCAAACTTTTCCCCTCTCCAGCTCCAGACACAACCCTCAGATACAGCAAGTGCAGGATGCCTGTCTCAATGACATCATTTCTGTGACTGACACTGCTGTTGCATTACCATTTACGACATTACCACAACTCAGAGGAAACCAGAGTTTACTCTGCTGCAACAGAGAAAGCAAGTAAACAATCACAATGCTTATTAAAACCAGTATGTAAGTTGCCCCGGTTGGTCTGGGTATAATTGATAATTTGGGGAAATCTACCCACTATGGTCCCCATTCAGAAGGCAGTATTGCTTAAAAACCAGTTGTCCTCTGAGCAGGAAACCTTATACCAGCTGTTGTTACCAGAAAGGACTCTCAGAGTGGACCACAGAGACAAGGATGATATTTTAGAGATGAACTATTTGGGTAAAATTAGAGAAGCCATACCAAGCTCTTCCTACTAAAAAGATTACCAAGTAACAGATTCAAGTACTGAGGATACATGCCAGAAACATTCCCTTTGTGTTATGCCGCAGCATGTTTTCAGTGATGCTCTAAAAGCCTTCTTGTAACGATCAAGGGGACACATGTTCATATTGGCACTAACATGCCCCTCGTGTGTGCAAACAGTGGGCAGATTATACATGAACCTTCCCCCTTTGGACCTCCAGTTGCTACTGTGAATGTTCAAATACCTTTCCTGTGTTTGCAATGTTTGAGATGAACCGAAGCCAAGGATTGGCCTGACCTACTGAAGTTCGTGGGGTTTCAAATCTGGGAGTCTGGCTCAAATCCATCTCCATGCAATAGTACCAGTCTGTTAGAAGATTTGTTCCTCCATGTTTAAGCACTGCACACTAAGGTTTATAGCCTGGTAATCAGACACAGTCTGTTCTTCATTGCTTTCTGCAGCTGTTTTTTTTTGGGGTGGGTTTTGGGGGTTTTTTTTTTGGTGGATTCAAAGCTCCATAAGCTTCAACACTTAATTCTACCACAAAATGCTCTCTGCTGGATTTCCAGTTCCTAAAAACCCTCCAGTCTGTAATTAGAAAGACAGGCTGTTACATGAGGGCATTCTTCTGCAAAAATCTCAGTGCAAGTTGAAATGTCTGCCTCTAAAAGCAAGCGTACAGTATCCACATGCAGCATGGAAATACCCCTCTTCTGCAACAAAAGGCTCACAAAGATCAGAAGGGTTGCTTTAGCCTCATGCACATAAAAATGCTGTTGGCAAAGTACATGACACGATTTTCCATTTCCCTCTAGCTCATCAGTAGATGGACAAAATTAAGTCTTGCACAAAATCTTGGATCTGATAAGGAACCAGTCTGAATTACTACATGGAGTCTCACCTTGCCCTCATCGCAATGACCTCTAACAGCCCAGCAAGCTTTGTACTGCAGATGAGAGTTTCTTGTCTTACAAAGAACAAGTTAGGTATTTCATAATTACTCTCAGCCACCGAATTGTCTACATTATTTGTTTCCAGGCAAAATAAAATAAAGGATAAAGTAAGTTTGGTTTGGACAAGATAACAAAAGATGACTTTGTGCTCATCAAAAATACTCCGCAGGCTACTCAGGGAAGACAAACAGAACACAGGAATACTGCACCAAAAAAATCCTTCAGAAAACTAAAAGCCTCTTTATCTTACTATGAAAACGGAAAAAGCAAGAGAGGGATGCAGGAAAAGAAAAGGAAATAAGCAAAAAATAAAAGCAAAGTGATGGTCAAGGTACTGATGCTTCTGGACACAGCTCCAAATGTAAACTGAGCCCCAAACTGAAGGATCAGAGAACAAAGGACTACTACTGTGGTTATGCTGTTAGTACACTGAGTTTTTAGAAAGTAGTAGCAGGGATTACCTGTTAGAGGAGTGTGCTCTCAACTAAAACTACCAGCTGCCAGCTCATCACAGAGAAGTGCAACTCTGCAAATGAGCTATTACCAATTTGTAAGGAGGCAGCCCAGGAAAGCCTTTATCACTCATGAGAGCAGCATCGAAAGCCAACACTGCCACTGTATCTCAGGCTAGAAAAGATGTGCGTGAATACAGCATTACTGGTTGGACCACTGATTGTCCCCAGCACACTGAACAGATAAAATATACTGGTCACTGCTTGGGGTAAACAGTGAAGATTTTACAGCATGCCGGTTGCTCATATCAGAGGTTACAGCACAGCTCTCAGGCAAAACCTGCTGATCTTAACACCATTACTCAGAGTAACTAACAGTCTTCTAAACCTACAGACAACACCAAATCTTGACAGTATTTAAAACACATCGAGAGGCCAGAAGGAATGTGCAGTTCTAGAAAGTAAGAGCCTGATGAGGTTGTTTTTGCAGAACAAGTTTTCTAACTCGTGATGCTTAACTCATTCACCACCCCCCTCGCTCATTCACAAACAGCCCCAGCGTGCAGGCACTGGCACTCTGAACACGCTCGCCTTCCCCTGCATCAGACACAGCACGGGACCGCTGCCAGGGCTCGCTGTGATGCAGAGCAGATGGGCTCATAGCAGGCAGCAGGCTTTTCTCTTTCAGATTTCAGATTCATGCAAAGTAAGGCTCATAACTTCAGTGCACATATATTTTTAAGTTGCTTGTGGAAAGGGTCTGTTCCCCAGACTGTTGGGGCAGGAGTCCTGTGTTCTGCTTGGAAGATGTCTGGTACTACAAGTCATCCCTTACTGGTACCACAGCATTTACTGACCATAACATCTGAAGGGTCTAGGAAGCTGGGAAAGGACTTTTTAGAAGGGCATGTAGTAATAGGACAAGGGGGAAGGGTTTTAAATTGGAAAAGGGTAGATCGCAATTGGATATTAGGAAGAAATTCTTCACGAGGGTGGTGAGGCCCTGGCACAGGTTGCCAGGGAAGTGGTGGATACCCCCTCCCTGGAAGTGTTCAAGGCTGGGTTGGATGGGGCCTTGAGCAGCCTGGTCTAATGAGAGGTGTCCCTGCCCATGGTAGGGGGGTTGGAACTTGATGATCTTTGAGGTCCCTTCCAGCCCTAACCATTCTATGATTCTATAATCACAACTGCAGTCCCTGGCTTACAGGGCATTCAGTGGTGGAGAGAAACATGTTCCTGATACGTGGAGATGGTTGATGTAATCTTAATCTTTGTTGTTATTAAAATCATGGTCTTATCAAATCTTTCAGGGAAGAGGTGAGCAGGACTTGGAGTGAGGTAGCACCACAGGTGGAACACAGACTCCCCATGAACACTTCCCACCTGTGACTCCCTGCTGCTCTGACCTGTACACAGAGAGGAGGGGACCTCCCCACGCCAGCAAGGCTACACAGTGAGCCCACACTTACATCTCTGTCCTCTGCACATAGGATTTTGTGCCCCAGCCCAACTTCTCCAGAAGAACAAAGCCATGGGGACTCTGGTACACCAATGTCCCTTGAGAATACAGTACACTGTAAAGCCAGTCAGCCTCACACAACCTGGAACAAAATCAGGGACCACACAGGCCTTCCCAGCTGTCATTACACTGCACACACATCAATCAAGAAGCCCGTGGAATGGCTGGGATAAAATGGAGTTGCTCTTGCTCCAAAGCTGGCAGTGCCTTCCACCAGAATGTCATGGGACTGCCTTAGCTCTCACAGCCTGGGGCTTTGGGGCTCCTGTGTACCTGGCTTAATGTATACATTTTGGCAGACATGAAAGCCACACCTTTACTCCTGTTTTAGACATGAGGACACCGAAGCCCAAAGGCACAATTTCTCTTGCCTGTGGTCAGCGAGCAGCAGAGGTGCAGCTAGGAACAGGGTTCAAACTCGTGTGAACAACATGAGTTCTCAAGATACTGCAGCTGCAGATGAAAATTCTCAATAATATAATCCACAGAGATTCTCAGAAAGTCCGTAAAAATCTCATGACCAGTATATGCTTATCAGGGCATAATCAGCTTAAGTGATAAACATTATTAGGCTTCCAAAGGAAGACTATGGGCTGGGCAGCTGATTTATCTTTCTTTATATCTTGTGATAACCTCTTGATATATAAATGTAGAGCCTGAAATTAGTCCAAATAAGGAAAAGAAATTTCACTAGAATCAACTACACCACTTTCACAATGATACTCAGAACAGGACATGGTCTCTATTGCTCATTTTTCCCTCAGCACTCATGAAAAAATTCCTGAACTACCTATCCCATAATGATGGATAATATTCCACTTCTAAACATAAACCATCAAAGCTGATTCTCCTCACTGGCCTAGCTTCTCAGAGGGACTATTTGAACATCTAAAAAGTTGCAGTTTCTAAATATGTTACGGTTTACATCATCTAATTGCAAAAGGCGTTGTATAAGCATTAGAGTCAAGTTATGACATTCTTACAATAGAATGAAGACTTGATCCAATCAAAAGCAAAGTTAAAAAAAAATTTACAAAGCAGTAATGCAATTGCAATGTAGCTATTTTTAAATATCTGCCTGTCTCCTACTTACCAACTGGAGACAGTGACCCACAAAGGGGGAATTGAAAAAGCTTTCTCACCCCCTCTTGTTTTTCAATAAGAAACCCCTCACGTTACACAGCTGCCTAATACAACTTGTTCTTATAAAAGCTCATGAGGCCAAAAGGTCTCTGCTGTTCCTGCCTTTGCGTTTGACTAACCAGTCTGCATCGTGTAATTCTCCACAGCGTTGGGCAAATATGCATCACTTTAATTAAATTAAAGAGGAAACTATGTGGACTTTTGAGCCTTGCCACTGAGTTAATTTTAAGGGACTATCTGAAGGGATAGTGTTACAGATCACATGCGAGTCTCTCTGCTGATGGACCTGGAAAAACTGGACATAAAAACCCAAGCAAATAATTCAAAGCACATGTTGAAAGTTAAGTTGTAATACAAAATAACCCCAAAACACTTCAAGGATTAAACGTATTTTGAACTCTCAGCAATGGTTATCTTATGTATGGGCAACTTTCAGCAGAGTAAAAAAACCCAACTGATAGAAGCCCATAGAGATGTACAAGCTCTCCCTAGACACAAATAAAACAGCATCATCTCCATTTCCAGTTCCTATCTGTAAAGTGAGTTGATAGTCTTCTCTTTTTCATCCTTGCATTGTCCATTAAATTAACAGCAGAAGCTTCGTCTTGCTATAGGTTTGTGTAAGACCTGACACAGCCACACTCTGATCTCTGCAGGTACCTTCAGGCTGAGTCATTCAACAAACAAATATCACCAAGTCCACTATTCTACGAGTTGGGAACTTGTGATATCACTTCTCTTACAACTATTAGATGTATTTGAAGGAACACCTGGGCTGGAGAAAACGATAATAGGGCCTGTCAATGACCCAAGATACAAAGAGATCCTCAAAAGACAGAGCACTTTTTACACCTAGAAAAAGGATAGGAAAGCCCAGAAATGTTTACTCCAAGGCACCATCAGCAGAGACTCCCATGACAGGACAGCTATCCTAAACAACTGTAAACTAGAATTTGTTCTTTTACCGTTTACAGCTGCACAATAAATCAGCACATAAAGGTTGCAAGTAGCTTTTACATTAACTTACTCGTTTCGCTTGAATGCTCAGCAAGAAGCTTTACAAAAAACCACTTCTGCCAAAAAAGCTTCAGCTCCCAGCATTTTGTATACTTGTACTTCGTTATCAAACTGAAGTAATTGAGATAAATGCTTTATAGTAAATAGCAGTGTCATCTGGTTCTGGAACTCAGCTATGATCTCTGTTCAAGTGAGCCAGTAACACACCATGGGACAGTCCATTACAGGAAATCAATGATGGCTGCAAGATGACATTGCAAGACATTTTGATGGGGAAAGAATTAAATTTAAACACAAGAGCAGGGAGAGAGAGAGAGATATAGAGGAGGAGGAGGAGAACAAAATGCCCAGAAATACTGTCTGGTTGTTTTTATAGGCTACTCTACTCTTTTAGTTCACTTAAATTAAGGCATGTGGGGCAAAACATCACTATAGGTTTTAATTCTCTTCTTGAAGGCTCACAAAATACAAATTACATGCAAAAGTGTCCATACCAGGAAAACAGAAAGAAGAATGTTTGATGACGTTACGCTCAGGCCCTACAATACAACCGATCAAACCACAGAACGCTGACAGCAAGCCATGTTTACCACTGATTACATGCTGCAATATGGGAGGCATCTCCCTCCACACAGCTCTGTGCAGGATCCCAGTGAGGAGCAAGTGGGTACCACGGTCCCAGCATGCTGGTGGGAGGCCAGGGAAGGAACAAAGATTGTGGGAATCCTGCCTCTGCTGTGCCAGTTTATGAAACAGGAGAGCTTCAGCTAAGGTTGAGAGATGACAGCAGCACAAGGTAAGTCATTTACTCCCCTTTCAAAGGAAGCACACTTTCAGGGTGGACTACTGTCACTCCAACCCACCCCTCCTCCCTCTGTTTCCCTAGTCTGTCACTACAACTCATCAGGTAAGAGTAAAATATTTTACTGGACTGTGTTAACTTCATTGAAGCAGCACAACATTGAAATTATTAGACTAAAGGAGAAACTAGTTCTCCACAGGGCAGATTTTAAGGCTAATACTGCATCCTCCTAGCATCCCACAGAGTTCCCATTGAAGCAGCAAACATCTGAGATTTACAGAAGGCTGCGAGCAGGGCCAGTGCCAAATGGGTCTGAGAGGAGTGCTTGGGCTGTTTTACTGGCAAAGTGTTAACCAAAGAAGTTGGTTTGGTATTTGTGACATATTAGTATTTAAAAAAAAAAAAGGGGGGAGGTATTACAAACTCCATACGTATCATCATGTTTAACAAAACAGAGCAGGTTGAATAAATATTGAACACTGAAACCCCCACCCTTGAAACCCAGCAACTGAAAATGATCCAGTCAAACATCTGTGATAACACACCTAAGTACACGGCAGTTTCCAAGTGGGAAAGTCAGGGTAAAGAGTGAAGAGAAATAACAACCACAGAACCCACGTGCACATGTATGCCCAAGCACCTGAAAATCTACCCTAAAAGCATTCCCTCATGCTAATCAGATGTAATAAGTCTGTCTCAGAGTACTAAAAAGCTGCTTCCTTAGTTTGGTAAAAATGTGTACGTGGGCCCCTCACTACAGGAAAGACATTGAGGCCCTGGAGCGCGTTCAGAGGAGGGCTACTAAGCTGGTGAGGGGTCTGGAACACAGGCCTTACGAGGAGCGTCTGAGGGAGCTGGGATTGTTCAGCCTGGAGAAGAGGAGGCTCAGGGGAGACCTTATAGCTCTCTATAACTTCCTGAAGGGAGGTTGTAGTGGGCTGGGGGTCGGCCTCTTCTCCCGTGTAGGCAGTGACAGAACTAGAGGGAATGGTATCAAGTTGCGCCAGGGGAGATTCAGGCTGGACATTAGGAAATACTACTTCTCAGAAAGGGTAGTCAGGCACTGGAATGCACTGCCCAGGGAGGTGGTGGAGTCACCATCCCTGGGGGTGTTCAAGGAAAGACTGGATGTTGTATTGAGGGATATGGTTTAGTGGGAGCTAGGTGAATGGTTGGACTGGATGATCTTCTAGGTCTTTTCCAACCTTAAAAATTCTGTGATTCTGTGATTCTGTGTACTGACCTCTTTAAACCACCTTTATAATAACCAACTTAATTTTTTTTTAAAAATGCAACTAATTATCACTTGTTTTCCTTTAAGCACTATCCCCCCCAAACAGAGTGTCTCAGCAGCAGGAAGACCACTGGGTCACTGAGTGTGTGTAGGAGTTGCTTTGTGAGCTGTTTCAGACATAGCTGGCTTCTCCCAACACTTGGGATTTTCTTCCTGCCAAACCATCCCCAGAGACCAAAACAAAATTCTCTTGGAATAACTTAGAAATTTAATGTACCATAAGTTCAAAACACGATCATTTCAAAGTACTTATTTTTTTTAGAGCAGACTGAGTTTTTCTTATTTCTGTGGTATCACCAGGTGTGTCAAAGGGTGGGAATTGCACCTCTGAGGCCTGAAAGTCCTCCTCCTCACAGAAACAACAGAAAAAGCCAAATTACCCCTCCACATTACCCCTGTAAGATCACAGGATCACAGTCACTGGTCACGCAGCCACAACTCAATGAAGGATTTGTCTCATTCACCTCAACTGAAGAACGGGGCAAGCTACTTGCAAAGGGAACGTGAAGTCCCATGTGTAATTTAACACACAGAATACTGAAAACTGCCCTTGCCTGCCTTCTGGAGCCCAGTACATTCACTGTCTTGGATGGCCCTCACTCACCCAATAAGCTGTTTTATTTTGTCACGTTAAGTTGGCAAACCATGCTTGATCAAAGCAAAGGACAACAGAAGAGAAGCTGAAGTCTCAGAAGCTTTGGGCATCACTTCTAAGCACACATTATTGATAGCCAAGAGATAGATGCCATACATGCACCACTTCCTTGCCTCCTGCTCCTAAGCATCTATCACACCAATTAATTTGTTTGCAAAGAGAATATTTGGGTTTTCTGAAGCTGAAAACACCAAATTCCTATGCATGGCGCCGCCCAATTTCAAAGGACATCTCTGGCTGGCCTTGTGTCCTTCCTGCTAGGAGAACAAACAGTCCACAAGAATGTGGTCAGATTTTCTCTTTGGAAGAATGGCACGGCAATGGGCTGGTGTGCATGGAAAGTTTTACATCTGAAATGTCCTCTTCACTCTCCGCAATGCCGGTGGGACCACATAACTTTGCTGAAAAACAGGTATCACATGGTGATTTGGTAGTTGTCAGCAACGAGCCAAATCTCTTCCAAGATTTCACACTTAAAATAGGAAAAGATGCCTTGCCAAAATTGCCTTTTTAGACAGTAAAATCAGACTGAAATCTGAAATACTCTGTTCATATGAATCAATCATATATAGTCTATACGTGGCAGTATGTTTCGAGAATACATGTCCTGAAAAAGAAGGGACAATCTCAGGCTCAAAGCTGCTACTTTCAAAAATCTCTCTGTTCCCTTCCATTGCAGGTGCAACAGTCCTGGCACAGCTCTCTCTAGCCTCCACCCTCCTAAGGAATAAAGTGTGGGAGGTGTGGGTATGTGTATGTGGGTGGAAAAAATCCCATAAAGAGTCAAGTTTCAGATAGTCTTGCAGAGAAATCAAATATTTCAGGACATCTCAATACCATGTACATGGAAACTTTCTCTCCTCTCCATCCCACCTGCTTTGCCGCGTGTTGTTTACTGGATGCCTGCTCTCTTCACTCTACAGGTTGATACATTCCATGGACATTCAAAACAGATGATGATGAACCACTGTTTTATCCTGGGACAAAAGGCACTAAGTAACTATTAACTCTCCCTATAAACAAAAAATTACAGAACTCCTTCCTTACCTGCCCAGAGGGTAACCATCTTACTAGGTGAGTCATCCTGTGCCGTTAAAACCTAAAATACTGAGATCTGGTTTTAATTCTCTGTACTCTGACTTGTTAAGCTGCTGGGCTGGGCACGTTTCAGAGACAGATGGTTCTTCAGGGTTCATGTACTTAAGAGAGTTCACAGACAGAAGTAAAAAAAAAATAAAGCAATCAAGCGCTGTCACTTGAAAAAGCCCTTTACATGCAGAGTGCCTTTCCAATGCATAAACCTCTGATAAATGTGCTCTTCAGAACCAAAGGCTAGAGAACAAAGTCCCAAAGGAGCTTTGCTATAGCTCCTCGCTTTGTCGACTGTCTCAGCAAGGACACACTTCTCTGAACAAAAGGGATTATTTTATTATTATTTTTTCAAGGAGAGTTGAGAGCTCTGGGTAGAAAAGCATCCATCTTTGGCAAGCATCTTGATTTCTACAAAAAAAATACAGGGAAGACAAAGCATCTGACAATACATTTTTAGTATAAGATTTTTGGCACCAATACCTAAATGAGACTTTTTTACTCCCTTTAAAAAAAAAAAAGCATAGGCTGATCCAATTTTCAACTGGATGAGGAGAAACTCTCTGGCTTGCTAATATAGTGCAGAAGCCATCCCATTAATTAAATGCTTTGGTAATATATTACTTTTTCATTAGACATGAGTTTTACTGTTACTGCTGATGACATGTAAGGCAAAACAGAATTAGACTTCCCAGGACTGAATTTGTGGTCATGCCTCAAGTTAGTCTTTAAATTTGTTTTGAGAATTGTGCATATGAAGCCAACTAGGAGTCCCACCCAGCTCTTCTCCATATCAGTTGGAGTCTTTTATTGAAATCAGAGTTCAAAGCAGTGATCGTAAGAGCCACATTTGCATTCGCTGCCTGGCTACATGAAAAGAATTCCCTTTCTGCTAAGAACAATAATGCAGAAATCAGAGTTGGAAGTTTGACATGGGAGTATGAAACAGCTCACAGCAGAAAAAATCCTGTGCTGATTTTCAGGAAGAGTGTGTGTTGTACAGAGAAGTTATTCCTAATCTTCTCTTTCACATGGTTATTTACTGTTGGTTGAGCACTTCCCATCTGTTCAATGCTGTGTAAAGCTTTATTTTGCTTCTCCACTGGCCTCTGGCACTGCCCTCTTTTGAATTTAACATTACTTTCCTCATTTTTACAGTCAATTTGACTCTACCTACAGCATCTGGATTTTGTTGCTGTGTCTACACAGAAAGCTTTGCAGTTGGACAGAAGACTTCATATCCTGAAACCACCATTGCAAGACAACACATTATTTGAAGGTTCTGTAAGACGGGTTCCCCCAGAACAAATCTCTGTTTGTGTAACATGGAGTGATGCTTCCATAATATTCATGAACCACAGTGAACAGTCACGCAATAGTCCTTTCTTCTAAAATGGTGCCTATCAGCTCAACACTTTTGTTGTGGTCACTCACCATTTCCATCGTAAAGTTCTACTTTTTTGTGCTAATAAAAAATGGCAATAAAATACCAAGCCAAGACTGAACTTGGCATACAAGTTCTGTCCAGAAGTAACCTCAATTAATTTTTTTTCAGCTAGCAAGTAAATTGATTTAGTCATTTTTAAATCACTTGAAAATGAGAGTTGTAGAGGTTCTGGTTCTCATCATTTTCTTGGAGTCACAAGTCTGCAGTTTCAGCACCCCTTTGCAACTCAGCTACAACAGTCTGCTAGGACTCCTCCTGATCCCAAATGTCCTGAGGAGGCTTGGTGCCACAACAGGATTACATCTGCTGCTCCCTGCCTTACCTTAGCTCTTGTGAGGCTGAAGGAAGACATTATAGCTGGATTACTATGTACTGTGCTGCTCGGAGCTCAGAATTGAATGCAATAAACCTCGGTGTTTCCCGTTTGCACCACTGGAGATGCTGGCTGCAGGAACAGGAACATCACAGCCTTGACAAGGGTATCTCAAACATACCATGAAATCACTTGGAGCATTTCCAGCAACCATACAGGGGTACCTATATTCCTCATTGTACTCTTTCATGAACTGCTTACAGAGAATCACATTGGTAGAAATCAGTCCAACGAAGTGTTCTGGAACACTAGAGACCAGTCAGGTACAATACTTGCTCATTCATTTTTTTGAGAGTAAATGTAGCAGAGGTTCTCTTCAAAAGTTGCCTTTGTTTGCACTTAAGTGCTGTCTGTTTTCTAAGCCATCAGAGATTTGTTGTCTATGGCTGGTAAGAGGCTCTCACTTGCATTAGGATTCCATGGTGCTGGGTGTTATTCAGCACTTCTCAATGTTCAACCCCGAACCTGCATCTGAACCCAACATCCATCAAGTTTCATCAGTGTATCCTAAGGGCAAAGAGGTCTTTGCTTAATGGATCCTACTGTGGGATCTGATCTTTATCCATATTTGAAGTGATTTGTTTTCCCATCCACAGATTTCTGAGTACAAAGAGGGAAAATAAATTATTACTCTGAATGTCTGCCCCATTATGATTAATCACACCCATGACGCATGTAAAGACTTCTTGGGAGCACTCTTTGTTGCTATCATCAAGTCTCAGCTGCTGTCTTTTCTAGAGCATTTCAAACCATACATATACTTCATAGTTCAGCTTTCCTGTTGCTACAATGTGTTAGCAATTAATGCACAATAAACAAGCAGATGACTGTTCCATTTCCAGGGAATAAAATCTCTCAGGATATAAAATGGAAGAGAAACTATCCATCCTTCCCCGTATCCTGAGCGTTATAAATAGAGTAAGCAATTAACTCCCCAAACACACTACATGGTTTAGGCCATAGTTATGCAGCCACTTCAATCTGGCATACACTTTTACTGCTCCTGAAGTCCTGTCCTCTCCTTATCCTTAATTATTCACTCCCCACTTCTCCTTGGTGTTAACACAAGAGTCCAAGTGACCCTATAAGAAGGTGGGACAAAGAGCTGTCTCTACCAAAACCAAGGGGGTTTTTCACTTAGCTTCGCCTTATGCTGGGTCAGCCCCTTTCATGTGACTCACTGTAGTACCAAATAAATGCCAAAGGAGGAGAGGGTTAGATGAGGTGAGAATTGCATAAGCTGGCGCGACTGCCAAAGAAACGCTCATGCAACCACAGTCCCGGTCCCAGTCTTATTCCTGGGGGCAGAAATGTGAGCAGGAGCCTGCCTTCTCCACTGACTTGCTCTCCGTCGCGCCCCTTTGGCAGTGGCAGCCTCCCAAGTCCTCCAGGTCTGGAGCAGTTTCTCTGGGCAGCAGGACTGCTAAGAGGTGCTGGGAAAACCCCAGCAATGCAACGCTAAGGATCATGCTTGTAACAGAACACATACAAGCAGGGGACACTGCTCTAATGCAAGGCAAGTGAAGTTTCTCCTTTCTCAAGATGCTGTCATTGATTCCCAGTTCAGGGGCTGAAGGAGGAGGTTATAGGGATGAGACCCTGAGAAGATGAGGAAGAGAGCGGTTAAAATTCATCTCATATCATTACACTTTCACCTGCAAGTCTCTTCTTTTCCTGAGGCGAGTCCTGTGCTCAACAGTCAGAGGTCACTAGAAGATGAGGATTTTGCTGCTGCCTGCAGTGAACTTCACTTTGAGCAGAAAAAACGTCAAACACAGCTGGCTGGCTTGTGGTTTGCATCGCTTTCAAGCTCCACACTGCCCTTTGTTCTGCAGGAAACAACTTTGGAAAGCCAAGACAGACTTGGGAGCTGCTCAAATGGTTTGATAAACACTGACTTAAAGGAAGCACATTTGCTTACTTGACTTCTTTTAAAATGTGACTATGGCACCCATCATTTCTGTTCACTGCACTATTTCATTGTATTCTCACCTGTTACAAAGCAATTACTCTCAGTATGGCTTGTGTTTCAGGAAGGAAAGTGTAATTGGTTGGATGGACTCTAGAATCACCTTGCTCCCTGAGGACCTAGAGAGTGATGCTGCTGACATCCTACTGTGTACTGTTGATAAGCAATTGGATGCCAGACTGAAACTCCTTATAGACAGCTTCTCTTATCTAATGGTACCTTACAGGCTCAAGGAAATGCAAGTTTAATGTAACAGATCCAGAGCTTTCTGTTTACTTATATGCTCCTCAGGTAGACAAAACTACTCGTATAGTAACTAAATGCATTTCACCAGTCACATATTTAAAACAAAACTACCCAACAAAGCAGGACTGTATTATGATGTCTTTTGCTTTACACTAATTTTATTAAAAAGCTAAAAAAATGAAGCAGACACTTGAAAAATCTGCTTTATGATGATCTTACGAGAGCTGAAACACATACTACTGTGTCTATCCTTGATGTAGAAGCAGACTGATGATCATGGTTATGGCTTGTGAGATGTTCAGCTGGCCAAAACAACCGCTCATGTACCTGCAAGAACTTGGTAAAGGAAAACTCTCACAAGAATAAGTTACACACCTACTTACTTACTTACTCTTACTTGCACTTCCTTGAAACAGTTTTAACTACACACACTCTCCAGTCCCGAAAAAGCACCTTTCTACATCTGCATCTTCTGGAGTGTAGCTAAGCAGGCTACCCTGGCTCCAAACTGGGAAAACATTCAGCTGTCCATGTACGGCAGATTTACAAGCCTTCTGTGACAACCTGAGAACTTCAAAAGGCAGAGAAAAGATTTAGCCCTATAAATGCCATTATTTGAACTTCTCTTCCACTGGCTACAGATGAATTCTGTGTAAACGAAAAGCACATAGTTAAAACTGGAAAAAAAAGTTGGGTTCTCAGAAGTGCTCTGTGTTTGTCTTGAGCAGTGACTTGAGCAGGTTAAGTCCCATAACTGGACATTCTGGAAGTGGAAATGTGACTGTTCACTGAGGCTCCGGAGTATTTACTTCTTGGAGGAAGATGGTACATACATTAAAACACATTACATGCTACATAATAAAAACAGAGGTTGTGCTTTTTTTCAAGTCCTGTGGTATGAGACTCAGCTGTTTTGCTCTGCACAGGTTCCCCTAACTACTCCCTTGGTTTTGATCCATCTGGATTTTCAACATGGAATTTTGCTTTGGTTTTCCAATTTGAATACACAACAGCTCTGCCAAAACCACATCACATTCAAACCACAGGAAATCATGAATTTGGCACTGTTTTGACATGGAAGCAGGTTCACTCAAAGCTGTATCACTGTCCTTCAAGTTATGAAACACAACAAAAGTTCTGGCAAACCAGGTAAGAATTCTGAACTACTAGAGCAAGGAGAAATTATGTGACTTCAACATGGATCAGGATTTTCTTATAAATATTTTCCCCTAGTCTTAGTCCCATAGCTATAAACATACTGTGTGTAAGAATGAAAGAGAGAAGTTGGGTTTCTGCTTTCCAAGTCTGACTTGCAACAGGATTCAGCTAACTTTCACAGCTCTAATATATGTACCCTAACTCAAGACAAGGGTAGTTTCCTACTTGCAGCCTTGGGCCTGAATAACGGTAAAAGCCAGAGTTATTCTGAAGATATGAGCATGGTTTAGTTTTATGTGCAAAGTGACAGTGAGCCAATTTAGAGCTAACTTACACCACTGCTACAGGAGCAAGCCTCCCATTTAAAATCCACTAGATTTTCAGCTGCCAAACACTGGATTTTTTCCCCAGGATTCCCGTTAGCAAACCACAAGGAACATTTACGAAAATGGAAAAGTGTAAAGTATGATTTTTTTGCCTTCAAAATAAACACTGCCCTAAAGAAACACATATTTGTAAAGAAGTCACAAGTTCATTGAGGACGAAAGGAAAACAATCTAGATTTCCAGACCAAGCCTGAAAACAATCCAGACTCCAAACCTACCCAAGCCAGGAGTCTGAATAGCGAGCTACGTGAAGGTGGTTTGACTGAAGTCCTTCCTATTTAGGAAGGAAAACAAGATTTATATTACTGCACTGCTTGCAAGGAAAAGGCCATTTAATCTTGACGAATTTCTTTTTTACCAGATTTTTCAACATGGCATTCTGAATATCAGAAAAACCCCACAGGGATCCATAACACACAGAACCATACATCAGACATATCTGACCTGTCATTGAGTTCTCGGATGTACACAGTTGCTCTCGCAGCTTTTCTACGTCGTCTGGATGAACCTGTTCATACAAAGTGCTGCCAAACCATTCAGACTGTGGCTGGTTCAGCACAGGAGTCACAGAATCTGATACGTAGATCACTCTTCCCGTCTCAGCTGCAACTACAAACAGGAACCCATCTGCAGCCTCCAGGATAAGATGTTTCAGTTCCTTCCAAAGAAAGGATTTGATTAGAATGCCAGAAAGAGAAGGGAATTAAATAAAACATCTGTCACAGCCAAAGAACATTGTTTTCTTGCCATCTTAGTAGCTGATCACAACCAAGGCAGAAATTTTCACTGTAGTACTGATATAACACAAGCAAACTGTAGCAAGCCATAAATCGCTATCTTAATAACAAATAACATTTTGTTTTTCTTTATTGCCTTTCATCTGGTGATCCCAATCCACTTTAGGAAAATTAAGTAACTAAATCTTACTGCATATTGCGTGATAGGCATCTAACATTAAAAAAAATAAAAGGTTATTTAAGAGTACAAACAGAGGAAATGAATAGCTATAACTCATATGGCAAACTCATCCCTTAATTAAGCGTCCTAAATAATTTAATTGGAAAGAAATCAACAAGTCTTTGTGGGTTTTTTTGTTTTGGGTTTTTCCCCCCTCAGGATGAGCTCTGTTTGTAAATAAACAGTCGCGGGATGAAAGGCACAGAGTGTAATGGGAACAAGGACAGGAGTCCTCACAGCCTTCCCTCCCATGAGGGGGCCCAAGCCCCTGCACAGGAAGGCTGCATCACTCCTTGCTTTTTTTTTTTTTCCCTCCTGCCTGTGAATACAAAGTCTCAGAGATCCAAAGGGTCTGAAACACTCCTGACTTTGGTCTTTTCTTTACAGGGCCCCCGCTCAGCATGCTGGGTACTTTTTTCCTGAGACACCCACAGTGATGTGAGACAAGAGACCCAGAGCCCCAACCCCACCTGGGGGAAGGGTGACCACAAGCCTTTAACACAAGGTACTTCTGTCCCTCAGAAACTTGGTCTAGACACCTAATACCTTGAATTGTGCAGGCAAATAGCTATTTGCATGCATGGCACAGAAACACTTTGCTTAACAGAGCTTGAAAACTTCTAATGGGGAAGGATGATGAATACTGCTCCAATTCCTGGGAAACAAGTTGAAACAGCCCCTGCTTGGTGGCTCCAGTGACCATGAGAGCTTGTAGAAGATAGCATGTCTGGACCTCAGAGAGCTTTGGACCATCTGAGTCCCATTCCAGGTTACAGGGCTCAGCACAGCTGTGTGCAAGTGCCAGGCATTAGCTGGTAGGGTGAGGATCACAGCCTGGTAAATTCTACTAAAAAATGTGTAATTCATCTCAAGAAACACTGAACAGACCATCAACTTCTACCAGAGAGAAAGCACATCAAGTCTGAACCACTTACTAGCTAAAACTCTCTCACTGCATAGCTGGCCACACTATACAGAGGATAATGAGACCTGTTTTGCATACATTTTAAACAAAGATGAAGATAAACAAAAGGGTGCAAGGGAAGTGACTAGGGTCCCCCACCTAAAACCAGCCAAATGGCACAGTTCCTCCAGAAACACACTTTGGGACAGCCAGAATAAGCAGAGATATGAACACAGCGAGGTCAGCAGCTGCTGTTTCTCTAACAGAAGTATTGCCTCGAGTCATAACTTACATGTGTAAGTGCTTAAATCGTTCAGACCACAAAAATGCACATTACACCCACAGGACTTCAAAAACAATGAAGGTGGTAGGAATTTCCAGTGCACTCAGTTAAACAGTTTTCCTTTGAGCACTGGGTGCATCTTCTTTCTTCCATCAAAAATGTAACCAAAATGTACCTCGGCCAGTACAGATAGGATTCCTCTCTGCCCAGTTCAGCTGGTGGGAACTTGGGCTATTAAGACTAAACAAAGTTTTTAACCTTCTTCTAAACCCAGGAGGGAGAAGAATGTCTCTTCCAGATTAATTTTGACCTATTTTGGAGAATCTTTATAAGGATGGGAAGATCCCAGTTCTGGAGGAAAATTTCTTTCCAGTCATGAGACAGTGTGACTGATTGACTTTTTCCAGACCTCAAATGCCCATTTTGCTGCTTCAGAGAGAAAGATTTGCCCTATTGTTAAGATCAAGCCTGAACAGTCACAAAAAATTGTCTGCATTCACAGCTTATATTCCATGGTCTTGGATACACAGCTTGTATCAGTTACTACACGACAGTGAAGGATAAAGCTAGGACTCTTCTGAGCATTTCCTCAGATCTTTTAAGACCACAATCCTGAAAAAAACCCAGACATTTCCAAAAAAACTACCTGTTCTGTAAGAAACGAAGGCTTGTAAGCTCCATCAGTAGATTTGTTTCCAGTGCCTCTCATTGATTTCATGTGTGAAACGGCCATCCGAAGAATTGTGAGCTTGTCAGGCTTACGAGCCAGGGCGCTACAAGTGGGTACCATATCAGACAGTTCGGTGATATACTGTGTCATCTTGTTTCTCCTGCGTCTCTCAATTTCACTATGATTCTCCCTGAACATTTAAAGAAAACACCAAACCAACAGAGAAGCAGATACGATCAGTGTAAGAGTTTCCATCGGAAGTAATGAATCATAATACTTTGTACTTGTTTTGCTGTTTCACCCCAGGAGAGCAAAGGGCTTTACACAGCTAAGCACTATTATCCCTCAGTTTACAGACAAAAAATCCAGGCCACGGAAGGATAAATATATTTCCCTATAGCTATGAAAAGAACCCATATTTCTAGCTATTGGCTCCTGGCCTTAATCTCTTAGCCTTAATCTCCTTTGGTGCAAGGACAAAGAATGAAGTAGAAAGCTGCAAGGAACTGCCAACTCCAGCCAAACTCCCAAATCTGCTGTGACGCATCTCACAGCTTCCAGTCCTTGCTCAAGGTGTTGGATTTTCTTATAAAAGGCTTCTTTTAGAAGAAACAACTTACTAACAGCTGGATCGGGTCAGCAGCGTCAGCACTGACTTACAAAAAAACCCACTCAATGACAGCATAGATCTCCAGACCTATATAGCTGCGTGGAATGTTCTACATCCCTGTAGGGAGACGCTACATGATTGCAGGACCATATATGGTATAACAGTACATACAAAAAAACATAGTAAATAAATGACTACATAAGACAGCAAGTAAGCATCTGGCTTGTCAGACATAGATCAGAATTTATGTTTGAGAACAATCTAGCACAGCAGGGAAATAGCAATGACAGTACTTGATGCTGCCCCACTTTGGGCTGAACTCCAATGTTCTCATCCTTTACAGCGAACATATGATTGAGGTGGTGGATCACATTTAAGAATTCTCAAAATGGACAGTCACCAAAATCTTTCAGAACTAAAGATCTGGGAGTCCAGTTTTCCCACACCATAAATCACCACTGCTTGATCACTAGTAAGGAATTACACCAATACGTACATCTGCAATGGTCCAAACAGACCTAGAATACTTTGGTGCTTAGCACTGAATTTCTCCGTACTGTACCTCTCAGGTGGCAGCTAAATACAAGTACACGACAGGTACATGATGCTTCAGAAGTCAAAGCAGCATCTTCCACTGATTTCAACAAGGTGCACATGGCATTTTCTTGTGGGATCGCTGGCTGATCCAACAAGATGTGAAAGGTGATCACACGGACAGTCCACCGGCATCGACCAGTACGATAACACAACACTAAAAGAAGCTGCAACATTCTTCAAAGCTGATTTGTTATGTAGACTGATCATGAAAGTAGAAGCTAGGCTTGGCACAGTTTTTGGCTGTTTTTAATAATGAAACCTTTTTGTAAAACGCAGGTAAGTGTTAATTCTAGTATTCTGCTTCCTGAAATAGAGGAATACACGGGCTTGTGCTGCTTTACAGCCTGCATCCCACCCCTGCACATATAGGTGTCATACACGAGGCACTGTCTGCAGAAACACCACTTGTTAGAGCTACATGCAGAGTTGTTATTCCTGCTGATGCCTTTGCTTCCTATCTGATGTTCAGGAAATCCAGGGAAGGATCCCCGCAATGAGAGCCCGTGGCTGTTCAGAAAATTCCAGCCAGTGACTTCGTTAAGGTCACTAACTGCTTAACTGTCCCTCACGTGAACCTTTCCAGTGAACCTGACAGCCTCTGCATGGCTCTGCACAGATGCAGGAGGGAACGCTGTCTGTGGGAGCTGGATCATACACACACACACACACACACACACACACAGAGGCAGAACCGGTTGTGTGCCCACGCACGTGCCAGCACATACACACAGACACATAGGGACAGGGGGAAGGAAAAAAAGGCAGTTTTATATGATGAAAGCTTGCTCTAGGTTCAGCACTTTGACAGAGTGACCAAAAAATGAGACAAAGATCACACATATTCAACATGTATTCTGTATTTATAAATACATATTCCATCGCCTGCCACTGAAGTATTTTAACACTCCTGAACATTAGAAACAATCATTGTAAAGAGTAAACAAAGAGACTGCAAAACTTCCTGAGAATAAAAAGAATATCCAACAGTCTATTTCATTTACGGTCATAAAAGCTGAAAAGTAATAGTATGCTAATCAAATGGCTGTGAAAACTTTGAAGCAAACTGAATCTTGAAACTAATTCAAATTTAAAGCCTTAAAACAAAAAGGCTTCCAAAAGCATCTCCTCTAGGAAGCCTGGCATTCATAACCATGTATACAGAACGATGCTCCAATTCTGTCATTTCTAACTTTGTTTTTCTATGGAAATTTTGGAGGGATGTTAAATTTTGGAAGACTGCAGGAGCTGATCCAAACCCACTTAGGTCTAGGGTTCGTATTACTGATTTCAAGCATTTCTGGATCAGCCAGCCCTCCTGACTTGATTCGCCAGAATGGCATCATATATAAAATAAAAATGGGGACAAGCCATATTTCATTTTCCTTTTTCCTACCTGGCCATCCTTTCTGAATCAGCAGTACTTTGATCATTGTCCCACCTAGAAACAAAATAACCAGCTCTCTAAGCTAAGACAACACGTACTGAGAGTTTTTGGACACGAACATCCCCCTCTTTTCTCTCAGCAGAAGAGCTCTACAGAACACGCCTACCTTGCAAACTTTTCCTTATCACCAGAGATTTGATCACCATCATACCTAGAAACAAAAGACAGTAAGTAAATTCACAACAGTTACACACTGCATAAGAGTCAACACAGAGCAGAAAGCAAAGAGATTCATAACTGCAAACTGTTACAAATAACAGCAAGAAAAATGGGGGCATGAGAACAATAAAGCAAAAAAAACTTAAGAGTCTGATGAAACGTCCAAGCCATGCTGAATCAAAAGCTTCATTTGTGTATTTAGAAGAGTTGGAGGCACATTTCACTGGATTTATGCAAACACTTTAACATACACTCACTGCTTGGGAAACTTAACAACCAGCACCATTACAGAAAACACCACTGAGCTTTTATCGACAGCAGCCCATGAAATATTCATTGCTGTGTCAGAAGTGAAAGAGCTGTATCTTTTCCAGATTGCAACCACAACTCACTCCATTCAGCAGAGGGCACTGATGGTCTACAGATAACATGGGAGGGCAGAGACACAAGCTGAAATGCAATGCATTGTATCAGGACACCTTCAGGCACAAGCTCTAGTGGGTACAGACACTGAACTGCCTGCTGAGAAGACTGGAAAAAGGCAGGCAGATTAACCTGACAGCTAAATAGAAGTGTAATTAAAACTGGTTTCAATCCCTTAGAAGTAAACAGAAACCTCGTTCCTACCCAAATCAACACCACTTAGGTGTCCAAAAGGGTACATGTGGCGTATCAGCCGCAACTTTATGGAGGAAATCCTCATCAATGGGACACTTTTGCCCCATGGGATTAAAGCTTCACTGTTTCTGAAGTGTTGTCCCAGAGGAAGGCAGCGATGTGCATTACTAAAAAACGACAAGCTGCTCCTCCTTTCCCTCTCCTAAAAACATGCTAATCCTTTGAAATGACATTTTGCTAGAATAGTTACAAAAACACACTTTAAAAAAAAAAACCCAACTCTTACTTTTGGCAAAAACAAAATGCTTGTTCCAAACCAGAAAATGTAGGCTTTCAAAATTACAAAAATAAAGCTTATGACTTCTCTAGATTGAAGTTCTTAATGAAGAACAGCCAAGTGATATTTTGCATTAGAATTAACATTTCCAATAGTACAAGCACTTCAAGTGCCTAGGAAGCTTCCATGTATTAGCTAATTTTTTTCCTTTTTTTCTTCTCAAACAAATCAAAACTAACTTTAAGTACCAAATTGTGCCAGTTCCTTTCTGAGGCTTCCTATTTTCCTTCCTCAGTAAGACTCATTCAAACCCTGAAGAGAAAGCTTGAAGTGATTCCTCCGTTTCCTCCTACGTTGCTTTTAACACCGGTGCCCTCAAAACTTTCAAGTTATAATGACACTTCCTTACACTTGAGTCTGCTCAGATAACAGACTGAGCCCCAAAAATTTTAAACAAAAAAGACAGATTCGATGAGGAATGGCAACATGCCGTTATGTGGGAAGTACATGCATATGCCTCCATGTGAGGATGAGGTGCCATGCAGATACCTGAGCTGGCTTGGAAGTCCCTGAGAAGCAAGGTGTGTTAACTCATGTGGAGCATCGTACTAACACTACTACTTCCTGTGCTCCCACTACCTTGGGACCTGTCTACTCATCCATGCCTGCTTGGCTGGGCTGAGGATGTTATTGCCTCCCTTTTCCTCCCTTCCAGTCTCCCTGCTGGAAATCAGCTGCGTGGGCAATTTGGAGAAGGGAAAAGTCCTAAAAGGAGGGTGCTGCTAGAACTTTGGACATGCCTCTGAGCATCTCTGCACTGTTTTTCCTGCACTCTTTAAAATCAGAACAATCTGGGAGTTTACAGCATTTAAGATTTAAATACCAGATTTTGATCTGTCATCTAAAATTAACTGAGTCTAAGCACAGCAAAGCATACTTCTCCAATAAAAACAACTGAACAATTGGCTCTCTCCACCATCAAACTTTGAAAGGCTGAAGCCAGGACGGAGACAGACCAATGCACACACCTAGAAACCCTGACACTTATGCAGGCACAAATCAGATCGCATTCACCACAGATCATAGAATCATAGAATCATAGAATTGTAGGGGTTGGAAGGGACCTCGAGAGATCATCGGGTCCAACCCCCCTGCCAAAGCAGGCTCCCTAGGACATTTCACTGAGATAGGCATCCAGACGGGTCTTGAATATCTCCAGAGAAGGAGACTCCACCACCTCCCTGGGCAGCCTGTCCCAGGGCTCTGTCACCCTCACTGGGAAAAAGTTTCTCCGCATGTTGGTGTGGAACTTTCTGTGCTCCAACTTGCAGCCATTGCCCCTTGTCCTGTCTCCACAGACCACTGAAAAGGGGCTGGCTGATTCCCCCTGCATCCCCTGCTTAAGATAATTGTAAACATTAATTAGGTCCCCCCTTAGTCTTCTCTTCTCAAGGCTGAACAGTCCCAATTTTCTCAGCCTTTCCTCATAGGGGAGATGTTCCAGGCCCTTTATCATCTTCGTAGCCCTTCTTTGGACTCTCTCCAGGAGATCCCTGTCCTTTTTATACCAGGGAGCCCAGAACTGGACACAATACTCCAGGTGGGGCCTGACCAGGGCAGAGTAGAGGGGGATCTTGTTCCCTTACCAGACACCTTCTACTACAGATCTTGTTCCCTTACCACACACCTTCTAGCAAACATTAGAACTAGCCCTCAGATCACTGGTTTTAACATCAGCTAAACAGGGGTGCTGCTGGTCTTGTCCAGTAGGTTATTCATGACGTGGTGTTACATCACACCTTCTGCATACTTGTCTTTCAACCTGACTAGGAAGATCTCATTAAAACCCTATGGTGACAGCGATGTTTGAACACAGCTGCTGCTACAGAGCTGCAGTTACTATTTGGATAATCAGCACTGTTATCTGTAGGCCTCAAAGAATCTACCCCTCACTGCAGCTGCTTGGTTTCTAATGGAAAAGAAAAAATGCAAAGAGTGTGGCCAGAAAAAAATGGAAAAGTGAAAAAATGGCAAAGATGCTTTAATGTTTGATTTTATACCTAGCATTGAATATCCACCATTAATTAACATTTATTTTGGCAATTTTTAGTATTTGGTCACACCTAATGGTACATAATGTGCTTTAATCTTAAGAAAAACAATCCACACCTCTAGGATCTGTCATATTGTCTTAACAAGCAGTTAACACCTGAAATAAATTCAAAATATAATTCTTTTCAGTGGAGGAAAGACAACCTCATTAATGTCAAATAACCAAAGTTCATCTATAAGTTAACAGCAGTTTGTACCAAAAAATCACAAATTTTCTCATGTGACATAATTTGCCAAGTGAAGTTATGACACACATGCTGTCAGCTTTGTAAGCCAATAACTACATTAGACAGATTTCTGCCAGGATGCCTGATCTGCAGAGGAGGCCGATAAAAACAGTAACCAGAATTTAGGTCAAATTGTTGGCAAGTTCTTCAGCCCATATTCATACTGACTTTAAAACATCAGTAGTGAGACGGCTGTCTTTCTCCACTGAAAGAAGTCAGTGATTTGGCCAATTCTTTGTAAATGCTCACCTTGAAAATTTGCTGGGCCCCTCCCCATCTTCATCATCGAAGTCCATTCTGTAAAAGCAAGATTTTTCAAATCAGTAACCCTGATGATGGCAAAGGTGACACAAGCATTCAAGCCAGCAGTTCTCAACCTCGTTTGATTTCTATTTTGACTGGACGTGTTAACAACTGCAGATTCCAGTCCTGCTCATATTCTCAAGATCCCTTAAAAGTAGCTCATCAGCTGCCAGGAATACAAAGAATAACAAGTTTTTAATAAAAAACAAGTAATAAATCACTGTTCTTCCCCACAGAAATCTGCACTATTAAAGTTAACAAATAAAAGGAAATATTAAACAAATGCAGTTCTTATGAGATGGTCAGAAGTAACAGGTCTTAGGCCTGACAGAAGTTTATGGAAATCAGTGGGGTCTCTATGCTAGAGAACTGAAATTCAGGCTAAAGAAAACAAAGCTCTAAAGCTCCACACATCACAAACACCAGGCTGCTATTTTTGCCCCAATCTAAAGAAAGCATGCTAGAGGTTGAGCAGAATAAACTCCTGGCCTCCATGCTAAAAGCATCATTGATTGTAACTGTGGTTCACTCTTTAGACTTGCCCTGTACTACCAATCATTTCACACAAATTACCAGCCAGTCTGCAGATGGCAACTAGGTTGTGGTACCCCTGTGGCCATTCTTAAAGTGACCTGCGGGTCTACCCTGCACCTAACTTACCTGGTTTATGTCACAGACCTTCTTTTTAAGAGAGGAGCTCTTCCTTGAGCCAAATCCCATCCCTCCCGTTAGGCTCCTCTGGAGAGCTACAAGATGCAGGGACCTCTTTCTTCATTTCTTACATGGAGAGACTAGGAAGATTCACTTCCTGCATCAGCCACCTAAATTGCTGTGACTGTCTCCTTCCCATTAAGTCACTACAAAATTATGCAACAGTGTAATTGCCAAAACACTTTATACTTTTTTATACCTTTAAAAAGAGGTGGACAAATACATACTCCAATTACAAGGGGGTGGCTCTGCCATCAATGCAGATTAAGAACCAAGCTGATACAAAGTTATCATATACAAATACAGTATTAATGTACTTATTTTAATAAGAAAATACGTTAGTATGATATACTGACCTTGATCAGTTTCTCAAATGCAATTTGCGTAGACTGGAAATCTTACTTTTGTTTTGTAAACAGTTTTGTCAGGTTTCTTTCACACTCTGAGCTTTCTAACCTTGCAGTGTAACAAGACTTTATACAGTCACAGATTCCATGTCTCTAATACTCTTCAGATAATAAGCCATACGAAAGGGAAACCCCAGCAAAGCTGACAATGTTGTTTATCTCAATATTAAAAGAAACCTCTACCAATGAAAAATTAAGAGCTGTACATTCAGAGTGTGGCCACAATGATGTTAAAATGCTCTTCAAAACTACATCAGCATAGAGAAGCACAAGTGCCAGTCAAGTAATAAATACCACCTTGCTTCCAACCTTTCATAACCAAGCAGAGAGAAAACCATCTCCCCCAAAGGTATGTATTTAATTTGGTGAAGCTCACTGCAATCATAATTCTCACTATAAATTAGATTTTTGCTCACCTAATTATCACCAAATCCCATTTCAAAGTCATCAGCCTCTCATCACTTGTGCAGAACACCACCGACCGTGAGCAGCCAGTGCCAGGGGTCAGCAGCTATGCCTGGACCCATCCTGGCAACCCCAAGCCAGGTCTTCAGCACTGGCACCAGCAGCCCCAATTTCCCCAGACCTGCTGCATGCACAGTACCCCCAGCAATTTAACGCTCACACATCACCACATAGCTGAAGCTTGCCTCTTACCTACCTGCTTCTTCCCTCCATATAACAAGGCTGTTAGTTTTATACCCCAGGCCAGCACCAGGCTGGCTCCACCTAAAGCCATGGCAAAAGCATCACATCAGGTGTATCCTTCACTGGTTTCACTGGCAACTGAAATGCAACGGAGGGAAACCTCCAGGTTCAAAGTTGGGGGATAAGGGCAGCAGAAAACACATACTCCCTATAGTGGGGAAAAGCCTCTTCTTCAAGTATTTAATAAGATATTGCTTTCATGTGTGATGGATTAATTTTTAATTCCTTTTCTTCTTCTCCAATACACTGAGAACCCATCCCTTGGCAGATTTTCTTAGCTTCCAGCCAAATACTCCAGCTGAATGCCAATTTTCCCAAAAAAAATCAGATTAGCTCTACTGAACTTAGTTTATTATTACTGGAATATAATGTAGAGGATTACAGAGAACCTAATGACAGTTTAGGGCTTGATCCTGCTGTCTGAACTGTATACTTGCTCCCAGAGGAACAAGTGGGAGTAGCACACCTATTTATCTAGATGGATGGACATCAGCTTCTCATCTTGAAAGATCTTGATGGATTAATAGCAGTAGGTAAGACCTATCACATTTATAGTGGGCTCTCCACAGCAGAACCTGAATGCCTTGGGTGCAATACCAGAGTGTAGAGACTAAATCTTTAAATAATGCCTTTGCTTTGTTAAGCTACCTAAAAAGCTTGATTTTATTCCAAAGGCAAGATTAAAACAAAAACAAATGAGGAAATTGAACACAAAGCTCATGAGAAATGTCAATATTTGTAAAAATGCAAGTAAATACATCTCTCTGCCACCACTGATAATAAACACATTTCTTAATTTCACATTTCACTATGCAGAATGAAAAAAACCCTTTCAAAACATGAAAAAACAAGCAATCTCAGGAATGAATTTGAATGCCCTGCCTGAACCACCGTGTTGGCTTTACAGCAAGGCAGAGTGAAAGATAGGGAATCAGTTGTAACCTTTAGCAGAACACCTAAAAATAATATTCCAACCAACTCCTCACACCCTGACAGATAAGATCTCCTGTTCAGATAGAATATATTGCACATTAGTAAAACAGTACAGGCAGCCTCCAAGAAGACAAATGACATCATTTCAGAAGTTTCAGAAAGAATATCTTTTATCTTCATTTAAAATTCCCATTAAAAAGAGACTTTAAAAAAGAGCTGCACTGTGCTCTTTTGTTTTGAAGAGACAGCATAAATCTTGTTTTCCTCTTTCATACTGTTCATGTCAATCGTGATAAGGCCTGAGGTATGAGGTGTTTATTAAAATATATTCTCCTCAAAAGATGTGTGGTTACCATAAACACCAAGACAAAAATATTTTTAAAAGATTTATTTTAATTAGAAACATGTTCATACCAGCAAACCCTGTAACAAAGTGGCCCTGCACGGGGTAAAAATATTGAGATGGGGAGGGATTTGAGTGTTGGAACAAGAAGGTTATGTAAAATTCCCAAGGAGTGTCAAAGATGGCTTGGGCACACTTAGGCAGCGCTGGAAGGGGTCAGGCAGGAACAATCAGGAGCAGATGCAGCTCAGGGGCAGACTGGGAATTGTACTACAGCCTTTTGTTCACTGCAATATCGGGGGTACACCCAGGGAGGAAAGCTGGTGGCTCTGCTCTCTTCCTCCCCATATCTTATAGTTCTGGGTCAGAGAAAAGACAAGACAACAGGCTGAACTGAAACAAAACCAACATATCTGTGAATTATCCAAAAAAACCCCACCACGCTTCTCTGCCCAGGTACAGACAAACAGCCCCATATCTTCCAATACAGCAAAGCCTAAAGAAAAGCCATGTTCAGGAAAGAATTGATGCTCCATTAATCTAAGGTAGCCATTGAGTACTGCAACTTACACACTACGATGCTGTCACCATTTCTACAAAGCACTTGGTGTAACTCAGAGAAAGGGAAAATATTTTCCCCAGCTGTGGATGAAGCTGAAAGCCGACATGGCAGAAACACCTCCTGGATAGCCAATGAGTTTAAACTGATCTACATTCACGTCCATAGAGCAATTATTCTGCCAGCTTGCCTCAGCAATTATGAGAAAAGAAACAATTTTCAGAGATAACTGAAGCTGGAAAAGATGACTGTGTTCACTAGCTACATTCCTTTATGTTGGACACAAAGCATTCATTTCTAAAATGCCCAAGGATTTAGGTGTACAAAGATGTATCACCAGGACAGCAATGAAAGGACCAAGTGTTAAGTTGCAACTTTGTTCAAAGAGAAGCTAGGAGGAATTAGACACAGCAGGCATTCTTCCCCTCAAGGTCTGAATGCATACACACTGAACAGCAGAAAAAACTAAAATAAAAGCAGCCTCAGCTCAGCCTTGGAGAAGGGCTACTCGTTTAGAGCTGTGGTGCACGGATACAATACCAGCATCTGGGTAAAACAGCAAAACTATGCCAGCTTACTAACAAAATCTGCATATTAAATATGCTTTAAATAATTCGATTTTTTGTTCCTCCCACCCTCCCCCTTCCACTTTCTTGCAAAGAGATGCTGGTACTTAAAATGCAACACTTAAAGCACAGTTTTCAATTAAAATCAAGTCAGTATTTAACAGAATCAGAAGATTTCACAGTCAGCAGCATCAAACTTTGGTGACAGTAATTTGCAAACTGGCACTCTCTGTTTACATAGGTTATGATCACCTATCCTGAAACTGGAAAGCACAAGAGGCTGTTATTTGTTATGTAGCAATGGGATGACATAAATGCCTTGGTTTCTCTTCTGAGTGCGAGTTTGGAAAGGTTTTTCACTGAACAATTTCAAAATAAAAATGTGATGCCTGCCAAAGGCAAGCTTCCAGAGTCTCTCAGACCAATTTCATCCGGTAAACTCAGCACATGGAAGCACACTCCGTGGGGATAATCTCCAAACTGTCCTGCACGAAGGAACAACATTTAGAACAACCATCCTGAGTGTTCATGTCACACTGACTTCCCTCCACTTCCAAGGCAAGGTCCATCTTCTCCTCTCTTAATTCATTACAGGGCTAAGACTCCAGCACCATTACTGGAGAGACACCTAAAACCAGCAACACATCTCAGCGAACAATCCCTCAAGTAGCTCTTACAAAGGATAAGGTCTTCTTAGGCGTCCACCAGTGAAGATTTTACTGACAGTCTTGATCCTGTGAAGTCCTACCATTGTCACATTTAGGGTTAAATGTAAGACTAATGCTTTTCAGGCACTCTCAGATCAGAGAGATCTCTGAGAAAGGATCACCTACAGACTGTTACTTGTGACCAACCTTACATAAAAACGGGGGGTTTTTTGGTAATACCAGAGAAGCTCCTGCAGCTCTTGCTACACCTTTCTTCTGACATGGAGGATTCATACAAATGGCTGCAGAACAATGTGACGTGGAAAAGCCAATCCCTACACCGCACAGACCTCTGCGGTTGGAGAAAACAAATTTTTAGCAGAAGCCTCAGCTAGCACAAGGGTTGGACCTGATTAAGGCCACTCCTCACAGAATTGGAGAGTCTATGCTGTGCTACCACCAAGGGCTAGAATGTCATAGACCACAATCTCTGATGAGTGACTGCTTGTGCTATTTCTGTATTTGGGATTACAAAGACAATATTTTTAACAGAAGGTCTCTATTAGAGCAACTCCAAGCCCAGACCTCAGATCGAGTTGGATCAGTCTGCGTGTACAAGTAAGAACACATCTTGCTACCTTTATACACATAATAAATCCTTTTGAGATTAAACAGATGTAGGCAACACACATCCATTACATGTACAACAACAACAGGTTCCAAACTCTGTTTCTGGATGCTCTGCCAAACCTGAAAGTCTTTTGAAGTATGCAAACAACAAACCATAGACTTATCAGCAAGTTCAATCTTGCAGGAAAAGCAGGTACATTGAAGAGAAAACCAAAACATGAGTGAATAATGCCATATTGGAGTTTACATCATAAATATTACATAATAAACATACACGTTTCTAGTTTTTCAGTACCAGTTGTTTCCAGTTTCAGACCTAAAAAATAAAAAGAAAGAGCTTACCCAGAGCGGCGCTTTCCTCCTCTGGAAGGCATGGATCCTGCCATTCTCACTTGTCCACTCGCCATCGGTGCCACCGGCAAGGCCACTGAGCCAGGAATATCTGATGCCATTTCTATAATGCAGAGGTAGGGAAAGAGTAGGGGAAAAATAATATTTCCTTTAATCTACTGCCTTCAAGGAGAAAGCTGTGATGACAGCATTAGAGAAAATAAGCAGAGAAAGCTTTCCTTTTTATTCCTGAGGAAAAGCAAAGCTCTCCTATCAAAGACCAGCAGATTCACAGTTCCCATAAAAGAAACCCAGTTCTGTCAATAGCCATTACAAGTGCCTCAGGAGACAGAGAGTATCGCAGGTAGGTACCTCTGTATTTCAATTTACCTAATGATTCTAATTTTACTTCTTAGAGGGGCTGTCAGATGAAGGCCAACAACCTTTACCAATAGTTAAACTGCCATGTAGAGAAACGCAGAGCTGAATTCCCAAGACAAATGATGATGTGGATCACATTATGTGGGTACCAAGAAAAATAAAACTTCAAAGCCTTCTCAGTTTGCCAACGAGGTCAAGCGTTTAGAGCAAAGATGAATTATCAGGTGACAGTGGGGTTTATTATTGATATTCTGGCGACATTCAGAGGACGAGAATGAACTTAGCAGAGCACTGAGGCTTCCTGAAATTCTATGCAATACCTTGCAGACCAGAACCGAGCTTGAAATCCAGGTTGATATTCAACCATCTGCCAGTATCTGCTCTGGGTATAGCCATGGGTTAATGAGATCTTCAAACCTCAGAACTTTGATCTGAGGAACAGCAAGAGCACACCTTCCACAACAGTTTTCAGACTGCTAACAGCAAGTACTTTTACAACCTATTAATAACAGTTCATTATACTTCAAAAAAGAAGAGAGAATATAATGTATTTATACCCTTTTCTCCTATCCCATGGATTAAGCATGTTTTGCCTCTGTGCAACTCTCGTAAATTATGCAAGCAATTACAACTTTTTTATTGTAGATAGACTTCACTCACTCTGGAGGTAAAATCTACAGTCACAACATTTAATTATCTTGAAAGAAAATGCATGCTCCTTCTAACTTTTTTTTTAAACTTGATGGAGTATCTGGAGCTACAGATAATTATATTTACTAATGGAAAGGAAATCTGTTAAAAAATCCTGCTATTTTTTCCCAACTGGTAAGTACAAAAGAACTTCAATTATGGAAACAGGAATCCATGTTCTTTCATTATGTCTGGAGAGCACTTCAGCTCTGCCACACTTTATGCAAATCCATTATGAAACATTATGCCTTTCAAATAATAACATTTTATCTGTTCACTGATTTCATGAATTTCTTCAAGTACATTTACTTTTATTAACTCCTTTTCAACAAAAAAGCAACAAAGTTCTTATCCAGTATTTTGCAACACAGTGTGCAAGGACAAACAGTAAGACCTCTGCCTACACCACCACACCATGGGAAGTCCCACTGTGCCTAATGCTGCTGCTGCACGGAAACACTACATCAATGTATAGTGGCATATTTACACACACATAAAAGCACGAGCATCCCAACAACTGGTAAATTACTATTTCCAGACTAAGTACACTTTGGTGGTTTAATGCCAATAATTCACCTGGAACATTTCAAACTCATATTTCAGGGACAGAACTAAAGGTCATTTTGAAACGCTCTGCTCACTCATGTTTTTAAACAGATGATAAAAAACATAATAAATCTACCTGCAAAGTGTCCCTGTCACTCAGACACACATTTCAAGCTAGGTCACCAAGGAAATCAGATTTTTTTTTCTTTATAGTAATTTTAAAACAATTTAAGATCAACTCTGAGCAGTATTTTATGAGTGTAAAAAAAAATATATACTGTACTGGTAATTGTGATGAGAAATTCCAGTAACCTCATTTTCCTCAATCTAAAACAAAGATAATGAAAAAACAGGCGAAGGGTTGGATTCGTTTACTCTTAAAACTCTAAAAGCCAAAGCTAATTATTTAAGTTAACTTTATAGAAAGCACTATCCTTGCACTACTATGCATCCCAGGCTTAGAGGTGCATACAAAGCAGGTTGGGAAAACACCTTTCTACAGGTCCCTTGCTCTTGTCACTGACATCTCAGGGAGACCTAATCAGACAGTTTTGTCGGATGTCCACTTTAGCTGGTTGTGCCTTGTTCTTCTGCTGTCATGTTCAGCTTTTAATGTATGAAGACATGAGAGGCAAGGGTAGTGAGCAAGTTTCGAGTAGTAAGGAAAAACAGAATCTTTGTATTTCTTATAAGAAAAACCCTCAAACAAACAATGGCTAGAGGAATGGCCAAACCACAGGCTCAGTTGTATCAGGGTCCAAAAGTACCTGAAAGAAGACATTTCACAACAAATGGATCATCTGTCTATCAAGGTACAAGCTGAAGAGCTACTGTGTAGGTATCTTGAAACTCTAGAATGTCATATCAAAACCAACGCAATGAAGTAACTTCTTACATAAATAGCTTCCAAATACATCTTCACAGTCCCGGGAGAATGAAATCAAGCTCATTGAGTTGACTGCTCTAAAAGGATGTCTTCATCAATTTCCATTTCCAAGATACAAGCACAAGCAGAAAAAATTTAATCGGGGGATCCACCCACATTAATCCATGTGAAAGCTCAACTAAGAGGGAAGAAAACCTCAGGCCCTTCAAATCAGATTTTCCTTTATGCAACAGTCTGAAGGTGTGACAGACCTGCACATACATTGATATGTAAGAAACCCAATTTACCTTTCCACTTCAGTTTCCCATGTCAAAGAGTCACCAGCTGCAGCTTTCCTAAGACCCTCGAGGGTGGACATAACACCACTAGTAAAAGTGGTCAGCTTTCCAAGATTTCTTTCCTGACACTACAGAATTAGAGTTATGTAGCTGGAGAAACTAGGAAGGTTGGGTCTTTTTTCAGACAACATGCTAAGTACAGGATAGCAAGCAACTCCAAGGGCAACACCACCACAGAGCATGGAGCACCCAGAACCTGACCTGCCTCAGCGAGAGCACCTGTGAGGTCTCAGCGTATAAGCAGTGACAGCAGAGCACTACAGCAGAACTTGAGGGATAGAGCTGACAAAGCAACCCCACTGCTCAGCAGCAGCCAATGTCAGCTTTATCAAAGTTGGATGGTTGCACAGAAATATAAGCACTAGATTGTGGCTGTAAACACTCTACTGAAAGGTGGAGCAGATTCCTGCTGCAGGCTGTAAGAACATCTGTGGAGACAATGGAGAGGAACTGAGCTGCTTCCCAAATTACTTCAACCTCTACTCATCTGCAAGCACCTAAAAGGACCAGATCCTTGATGACATTTTTACATTTCTAAAAAAGGGCTGGTCAGAAAAGTAGAAACGTGTTGTCTGAAAACATGAGGGCCAACCATGGAAGGGAAAGTGAGAAGAAAAATCTGATGGAACAGTCAGTTGCTTCTCTGAGAACCTGAGAAGTTACCTGCCTGTGCATGGTCCAGGAAGAAAACGAGACACTGATGAAAATGCATATAGACTTGAATCTGAGATAGAAACGTTGGGTTAGAGAGGTAAGACCATGGAGCCTACTGCCATTAAAAAAAAAGAAAAAGGAAAAAAATAAGAGAGAGTGTGCATCAGAAACAGACCTAAAGAAAAAAAAATATGTGAGAAGCAGAAGGATAACCTCCTGTGTGAAGTTATATCAACATAAATTTAGGGCATGCCTTTGAAAATAAGCAAAGCAATTCTGCTGCTGCATAAGCTAGAGCAGGTGGTTATATATATTTAAAAAAAGAAAAAAAGAAAAAAAAAGGACATGCTGGGTCAACAATCATAAAGATCACATTTCCAGGCTCATCTACACCCACACCCAGACAGATGTTAACACTGATGTTCACAGAAGTGTTTCAGCAGCAATGAACATTAGGAAACAAGCTGTTCTCTTTCTGAGACTGGACCTTCTGAGCGTGGACTTTCCTTCTGCCAACAGAAATAAAACACGTGTTGCTGATTTTACCCAAAATTAAAACATGAGCATAAGGGTATAATGTTCAGAAAGTAAAACAAGGTCAGGCTGAATGTTGATGAAAACTGTCTATAACCATCAAGGCAGTGTTCTGAAAAAAAAGCTATTTAAAAAGTTCTTTAGTGTCAAGTAGAAACCACTTTCCTGCTGTAAAAATACAGGCAATATTTAATTTCATAGCTAGTAAGTTACCTAGAGATCTGCCAAAGAACACTGAAATGCTATTAAAATAAAATCCAGCACAACACCCACAATCTTTAGCGGATATTCTTCCAGCTCGATGACACCTAACAGCTCTTGTTCTACCACTGTCATGCCTGGGCACAGGCCTGGACCTGCCACTTATACTCATGTTCACCGTGGAGATCCCCAAGGATCAAGGGACAATGTAAGTGCTCAGTGTAAAAGCAGCAGAATTAGTTCTTCCACTTCTGACCAGAACTCATTTCACTGCCGAACACTCCAAGCTCAGATATTACACTGTATTCCAGCATTACATGTACGTCTCACCCCCTAAATATTATGGGATTTTTCAAAATAAAAGACAATCTGCAAATGTACATTGAAAAAACAGAGGGGAAAAAATACAGGGATTTATTCCTAATAAATTCCATATTCATCCCAAACTTCGCAATAGAGATCTGTACAAAAAAACCCAGCTATTGCGCACTTCACAATGCAAAACATGCAAAGCAAGTGAAACGCTGCACAAGGATACCATGAGAGTGTGGGTAAACCACAATCACAGCAAGAGTTACTGGACAGAGAGCAATACACCAGGGTGAAACTAGACTTGCCTCTTCAGGCACAGAATTATTAAACCACTGTTAAACTTTAAATCTGGAGCCCCTCCCCAGATCCTCCACCCAAAGTGCATCTCTAACTCATCTCTGAGAGGAATTTGCAACTCAAAGCACAGCTCTTTGGCCAGGTAACCTCACACCCTGCCCCACACAGCTCCAGAGATGGCGTTTCTTGCTCTGCTCCTCTCTAGAAACCACAGCCATACATCTTGCTGTGAAGCTTTGAAACACAACCAGACGCTGTGCATGACAAGACTTTCTAAGTCCATCTTACAAAAGGTCCTATTGAGCAGACTATTCTCAGCCCCTCTGGCACCCCCAGGCTACACTCCCCTCACCTACACGTGCCAGACATGGACAGGGCCAGATTTAAGTCTGGAACGTACTAGAGAAATGCTTTCTCCGACTTCAACAGACTTTGAATCCCCGACATTAACTTTAAGGACCAGTTCCAGGTTTGCTGTTACACGTCCAGTACTACTGAGCATGCTCTCCATAGGGCTCTTTTATCCCTCAGTATCTACTGTAATAAATGGGATTAAAGTCTGATACCAGCATCCGATTAAATGAATGAGATTCTACGTTTATCAATACAAACACAACAGAATTCCAACTGCTAATCCACAGAATGACTGAGATGTCAATCACTTCCAAGTAAATGTGGATCTAAGGGTAAATACAGAATAACAAGTGTGCTCTCTCCTGTGAACAGCACCATACGCAGAGATTTTAAATGTTCTAAGCAAGCAGATTTCAAAAACTTCTTTGGAAACTGTATTTTTCCATACCCTGAAGTCATACAGGAGTTAGAAGAGTCTCAGCAAAAAGGTTTTGATTGCAGTCATTTGCAAAGGGGATTTTCTGCCTAGCACAGAGACATTTAAGAATAAACTAAATCATATCTCTTACTTTAGAATATGCCAATGAAAATATGAAGCCATCGTGTAGCCAAAAATATTTCACAGGAACACCTATGATAAAATCTGGCTGTATATTCAGTTAGTGCTTTTACACGTTAACTACAGAGACTATAAAACAGCTCACTCTCAGAGAATATAAAAAAGAAAGCATTTTCATTGTTCCTGGTAACTCTGTGAATACTGTTTTACTTGCATTCCACTGCCAGATACTTTAAATAGACTCCACATCAGAAAGATCTACTGTACAGAGAGGAGATGCAGAAAAGCAAAAATATTTCTTTCCATGCACTTAACAGAATTACGACAACAAATAAATCAGGAAATATAATAAATCCCACCTTTAAGGAAGACTCTTAGAAAGATGCTATTTCTTTCCTGTGAACAAAACCTTCTTGGAGAGAAATTTTATCCGCAGATAAGAAGTGTCAGAAACCTCTGGGAAGAAACGTAGCAGCATTGGTATTCTGCTCAGAAAATGTCATCACAGATCTGTTTACCTTAACTGTGGACCATGATTCAGCCGGTGACAACCGTCTTGCATACTGATCAATTTATTTGCAGCAAAATTACTAACATTTTCTACTTTAACCATTTAGGTTCTGGAAACAGCTACTAAGATAGGAAGGGCTTTTAAGAATAACATATAAATCCTACTTAATTAAAAAATTTCCCCTCCATCAAGATGCCCTGTACTTTGCGGGGGGAGGATGGTGTCCCCCATAATCTTGAACACCAATTCAGGGCATAATGTAAATTGTTGCTAGAGAAACGCTTTTTTAAAATCAAAATCAGAGCTTTATCATCCGCCTCCATCCCAGGTGCATGTTAAGTACACATGGAGGGGGGAGCAGATGATGCAATTAAACTGGGGGGGACTGGCTGTTCAGCAGAGACAGTGACCAACCACTTAAGAGACTGGCCTGATTGGTGGTCTAGAGGGCAGATCCAGTTATCTCGCCCACTCTTCTGCTGTGTCTCTGGGGTAAGACACCAAAGTTAGTGCAATATAAAAACATCTAAGAGATATCTACCATATGTCCCACCAATTGGCTGGGAGAGCAGGTTTTGAAGCTGAAGAGGCAAAATCCTTCACGGTGTCTCCACACTTAACTGTTGTATCCACACAACCGAGTCCTGGATTCCCAGCACAAACCATACTTTTTTGTGTGCCCTTTAGTTCAACACCACCACGGGGATGTGCAAAAGAAGGTGGGATGCAGGCACAGAATTAGAAGAAGGCCTTGACAAACAGAGCTTTGGTCTGTATTAGAGAAATTCCTGCTTTAAGTGCTCAGCTTGAGGGACAGGGAAGGACAGATGCCTGCAGGATGAACAGGCAATGCTAAAAATCAGGGTTCTCTGAAGCATCTAAAACCGGGCATGCAAAAAGCATGGCACCCAAAAATCCAGTTGTGGAAATGTCAATCTTATGATTTGTAACACCAAAAATTATTCCACACAGTATTCCTAAGTGATTCTGAATATTAATTTGGCAATACTTAATTTTAATTCCAATTTTCATGCTGATGACGTTATTCTTTCCAATCACGTCTGGCAATTCCATTCCTCCAGAACTAACCCATGGTCGAGGCACAACAATTTCCACAGACATCGAGGCATAAGGAAGGATGAGGACAATATCCATGCTCACTGCCTATACCTTCTCAGCCTGAATGACCAATGACCCATCTACAGCTGAATAAACTCAGAATGGCCTTTACCACAATCCAGAAGGTGACCTGGAGTTACACTTCTGCACGTACTGCAGACGTTGCTATAGATTAAAAATTCAACTTTAAGCACAGGTAAAAGACATGCATTACTACTGAAGGTTAGGTTGGGAAGAAGGGAAAGGGTAGTCGCTTCTTCATTCCTCCTATCTTCCTGACAAATGGCATAGCACCAATTCACCTCCTCGAGCATGCCCGTGCATTTTTCCCTGGCTAATTCTCCACTTCTCATTCATAATTCCTTGTTATCTCTTCTTGACCTATTCAGCCTCTGGCTTAAATGAACTATTTCTTGTACTCTCTCTAGTAAGCCAATACATCCAACTGCAGACAAGTCCTGCCAAACTGTGACCATTCCCCTCAAGAAAAACAAGGTTGCTAGAATTTAAAATAAGGAGGAAATATTACAAAAGAGGCCTTAATATCTCTTGTTCTGAAAGCACGTCTCTAGCCTTGGTAAACAATAACCCCTTCAGACTTAAAAGAAAGCTTCTACCTTCACTGTAGAATGAGCGTGAAGACAGTCACCTGAACCGAGGCACTTGGCCTGCCTCTCAAATTTGAAAAATCCTTCTCCTTGCAGAAGTTGGGGGTTTAACACAAGCAGAACAGCACCGAGGTCTCCCCCACAATTACGATGGACAGAAGTACTAGAAGAAAAGCACTTCTTGCATCCAGCTTGGAAAAGCACCAAAACCTAGAAGCAAGTGCAAGGACCCCGGCTAGCCCTTGCACTGAGAACACAACCTGAGCCGCCAACACTTGGCATGTCTCTCAGGTATAAATAGTCACAAGCACACATGCAAATTGGGCAGGGAAGTAGGGCAGCCACTGTAAAAGGCCAATTTGCAGAGTGGATGAAAATTTGGCTTTGAAAGGCTGTTTCAGGACTGATGGAACCTTTCTTAAAAGATGAGGAGTGAGTCCATAGCTTATACAAAGGGTGACAGTGACACCGAAGTCAACAGCATCAGGACCATTCACGCTGTCTGAATGCAACCCTACCTGGTCTTAGGCTGTTATATACACAATCACACACTGATGCAACATAATTCTTCACTTAACTGTTTTCTGTCCTGATTTTATTGACATTATTAGCGATGTGGCAAAAGTACTAAATAAATTACATAAAAATCAAGCTCCCCAAATTATGCATCATTTCCATTTGAAATAAATGGTGATCCTTCCTCCTCCTCTGACATTTTATATTTGCCAAAAATAACTGCATAATTATAAGTTGTGTGCAAGAAGCAGAAGGTAACATTCAAAGTTATTTTCCATAATTTTTACTTTGCTTCAGAACTAGCAAATACCGTATATGGCTGTTCTGTTATGCAGCAGTGGCCAAAGCTAACCCATTAACCAACTCACAGAAACTGCAGCAGCACACGCCCAGCCTGGGCAAACAAACATGATGAAAAATATTTAATAAAGTGTAATGACTTGCCTTCAAGTTTCTCAGAGACAGATCACGCTCAGCCCATTAACTCTTCATTTAACAAGCCTGTTTCATTTAACTTGTTTTGGTTGGCATTCAACTAGAAACTCATGTAGAGGACAATTTTTTTCCCTTTGTGAAACAGAACACTTGCTGTATGTCATCCAGTAGAACACCAGGAAGTAAAGTGGAAGCTGCAAGACAAGCCAAAGCTACACTAAAGCCCAGCACAACAAACTGTCCCACAACTTGTCCCTTTTCACCTTTTTTATCTTCCCTTACCCTTACTACTTTTGGCAAAGCATTCCTGAGCAGTCAAGAGTATCTTTGGATGCTCCAAACTCCCTGCAGTGGGAAGCTATGGATACTAGAATTTCAGATGGATTTTTAGCAGAGCCTGTGGAAAAGAAACCCACTGAGTGCTGCGAAATACAAATGCACAAATGTCATGCTTGGCTCAAGGAGCCTCTGAGTCACACATAGCTGGAGCGTGGGAAGGTACCCAGGGGAAGCACCTCACAGGCTTGCTCTGGTTTTCTTCTCCCTCAAGCACCTGTTTCAGCCAGCACTGGAAGTGGCATGCTGAGCTTGAGGAAATCTTTCTTTTGGGACAGGACTACCAGTTTTTACATCACAAGCTGTGGATGCAGCGTTTCTCAAGTGTGCTGCTTCTACGAAGGCAAGAAATTACCCAACTACCGCTATTAATTATATCTAATCATCCCTAGAATGCCCTTGCTCCAGATTACTGATTACTAGTTTTACATCATCACTGCTCTTTGTCCTTTCCCATATCGTTTCATTTCCCTGTTCTGCGAGGTATTTGTCCAAAGATATTTACAAGCTAATGTCCTTTTACAAACTCCTACACAACTGTTTTATGACCATGAAATACCAATGAGTGCAGATAAACTATCGAGCAGTTACTCTCATCACTTTAGACTAAATTTTTATTCACTCATCTACAAATTATTTATTTTTAAATCACAGTTCTATTATCTTCTACCAAGAAGTCTGGCTTTTTACTATCTACCTAGCAAGTGTTTTTCCAGCAATAGAAGCTGGTTTCAATTTTTACCAAATACCCATGGCTTGACCGCAAATCTATGTTGTTCATGTATAAGTTCAACCATCAATTTGTAGAAATCCTTTTGAAACTGCTATTAAAACACTTATAATGGTATGTACAAGAAAGACCCTGCCAAGATCTGTATTGTGGTTCTCCAGAGTGTACATCCATAACAAGGCAACAGTGCTCTAAGCTCCTATCAACTACACGAAACATACTGAGCAGCTCTAAATATGCAATGAAACAGAGGCAATGGGTAATAAACCTGCTTATAGGGTTGTCCAAAACTGATCTTAACCAAATGCAGATGAGGGATAGCCTAGCCTTCCCAGGAATCCAAAGCCTTCTGCTGACTATTTTACTTTTCCTCTCTGCCCAGAAATGCACTGAATTCATATGAAAGTCACTTTATGTGACTCAAGAGCCAACCTCACTTGATTCTTGTCTGTATTTTCTGTTAAATACAGCAGAAGCCAGCTATCAGATTGCAAGAGCGTGCAAGGCAGTATTTCTGACTGTAATTTTTCCTTCAAGTAGGAAGAACTTTGACAAAGTGTTTCTTTAATGATAATCTGAGATGCTTTTGTGAATGAATTCATTCCTTGTCCCCTCTTATAATTGTTTCACATAAATATTCTTATAATCCATTTTCACTGATGTGGACAAGGACAGCAAGCACCGGCCAAGTTCCCAAGTGCAAGTATTTATAAAATTTATGCTGAATTAAAAAATCTGAAAGTCCAAGGAGCCCAACTGAGACAGAAGTGGTATCTTGCACCTGACCTCCCTCCTACATCAGTCCCCTGGAGAAATAACCTCTGGTAGTCATCTTACTGAGCCATCACGGAGAGGCTGGTAAGGCAGACCATAAAAGATCTGCCCAAAGTATTTCAGACAAACTACATCAGACTAAACTGACCACTGATGTTATGGCAGTGGCCCACAAACTGCCCTGCAAGCCTGTCCAAGCTGAGGTCTTTCTGAGGCATTCACACATATGGAGACATCTACTCCCCACCAGCCATGGAAAGCTCAGGAACAACACAGTCCAACTACAAAGAGGCAAAATTTAGACCACTCTCTGATTTAAATTATTCATTGAAAATTGCTTACTCATGTCCTTCAAACGCCTTTATTATTTATTACCAAGGGGTATTTTTATGTGTGCCTCAGAAGGGTATGTTAATTCTAAATTTCATTCAGAACACCAACTTGCATCACCAAATACTTAATTATCAGTATATTTACAGTGTCCTTGGGCACTGTTGGGTAATCAGAATGCTCTTGTTTTCATTAAACAGTATTTTATTGATAGCGCTAATGACTTCAGTTCTGCTTGATCAACAAGCAAATGATGCTTATTTGATGTTACGATAATTAACTGGCTTTTCAGGTGCTTCCACATCCCAATTTATTAACAAGAACAAAGATTTTTATGTGAAACACCCTAAAAAGAATATCACCGTGCATGATAAAACATGTCCCAAAAGGAGGGTGTGGTTTAGTACTTCTCCCTTTCCTCAGCATTTCTCATGCAACATTCCATGAGCAAAAATTGAGGGAAATATAAAACCAGATTTAAGTTTTGAAAACCCAGCCTTGTGTATTAAATATTCAGTTTGCTTCATCCCTTCCTGAACTTCCAGCAAGTCAAAGGAGATTTTCTGATTAAGATTTTTTTTATTTTTTTCTCCAGATATGGGAGAAAACAGTTAGCCTCACATTTCCATTGTGGCGAAAGGGATCAAAAGCTTCCATGACTCAAATGAGATGTACGAGTGAATAGAGTGGGTGTGTAATCTATTACTCTAAACCATTATTCTTCCAAGGTCCAGGCCCAGTTTATGAAGCACTATAGTCCAACCTTCAGACCATGGAAAAGGGTTGTGGATAAGAAAATTCCATATTCAAACTGAACTGGACCTTGAAAAGCCACCTGAAAGAGCACACCAGTCTTACCACAGCATTCAGCTGGCATCTACCAGAGATCTGGATGCATTCAGTTTAACCTCTCACAGAAGACAACCTACAGAACATCTTCTGATGTCTTAATTCCTCTGACACACCAACCCATATTAGCAGCTACCCTTGTCTTTGAAGATGAATTTCCCAAAACCTGAATACTTTTACAAGCAAAAAAAAAAGTTGCAAATAAAGGTCTTAGTGGTTTTTCTACCTTTCACTGCCCCAAGACCATTAATTCCACTTTTTAGACCATTTCTGCTTTTCAGATAATTTTACAGATTACATCTTTCATGTCTGCAAATAACAACAACAACAAAGAAATAAAAGCCCAGAGGCTTTTGGAAGTTCCAAGGTAGCAGTGTTTGCATTTTTTGCGTTACGTTCTAGAATTTTTCATCCCAACAAATGTTCCAAATAGAAACCCCCAATATTAATTATGACATACGGGAAATCTTCACAGGCATACAGCAAATACAAAACACTGCAACACTTTGCTGCAGAAGATTCTTCACTGCTACTTTAGGTTTAATACAGACTGAAGAATTTGTCACGAATTTTGGAACACTTTCTTCTGCTTGACTTCTTCACAGAGCTATTTCCTGAACAGCTTTTATAATACTGAATCTCATACTTTGCCTTTTAAAATTACCAATTTTAAAGTAAGAGAGAAAATGATGTTTCCAGTCAAGCTCTGCTAGGCTTTCAAGAAGTGCCTGGCTGTAATGGCCATGCTCATACTGCTTCTTCAGAATTACAAGAACTTGCCAGGTCTTCTACCAGTGAATTACTAAATGAAAACATATAACAACAAACCATCCTTTTTCCATGTCCCCATATCCATATTAAACATGATTCAACATCCATTACAAGACACTCATTCCCTAAAGTATACATACAGTTCTGTGGATACATCAAATACAGAAGTGAAGAACGATACTGAGAAAACCCCTCACTATAAACAAACTGGATGTTTGTCAAAAAACAAGCTGAATATTTGTCTGTAAATATTGACCAAACTAAGTTTTTTGTTTTGATATTTGCTGACTGAGGAGCAGCACAGACAAGTACAAAGGACAAACTTGGCAATCAGGTTCCAGCTACCACAGGGACTCTGCAACAAAGCAACCAACCAGTGGCAGCCAAATGGGCTTACCAAGAAATCACCACACATACTTTATTGTTACAGTGAACATTAGAAAGAATCATCATTTGATTTCTGAAAACATATTGACTGCCAGTAAATGGAGCTCATTGGCTGGATCTGAAGAGCAGTTTGAGTTATCACACTAACCAAAACCCCCCATGTAACGTGTTTTCCTGCTTTTTCAAGTGAACTCTCAACTACACAACAAACACTTGAAAACTATCTTGTTATTTTCACTCTGTGTAACTGTGTTTTTCATATTGTTTGAACATTTCTTTTGTGTATGAAGCAATGAATATTTTGCTCTCAATCGATTCAAACTGTAACTGGCTGGGAACAAACCGATGTGTTTTCAAAGGCAAATTAAGTGCCAAAAGCAGCCATAAGTCAAGATAGCAAGAAATAATGTGTAAAGCTTATATTAAGACTCTAAAGCTAGGTGGATCGGTGCTAATTCAGCACTGAAACAGCTATCCATCTATGTTCATGTATATATTTTGCCAAGACTCTTAAAAAGCACATTATCCCAATGTCGCACCTACTGTATAAAGAAAATACAAATTAATGGTTATTCATGTGTCTGGAATAAATAATATATGCTGTTTCTGAGGAGAAAGAAGCTATATATTCTGGTTTTTAATCTCCTCTTCTTCCAAAAAAGTAGAAAAAAAAATCTTTGCTGATCCAACATAAATGTGTTGCAATTTAAGTCCATTATTAAAACATTACCAATTAGTACATCACAATAAAAAAAAAACCACCTAAATTTCCTGCTCCTGGATTGGTACTCAACACTATCCTACTAATATGTCATTTTATACCAGACACATGAAAAAAACATCCCAGAAAACATAGTCACATATAAAGAGGATATGCATACTGTAGGGAAGAGAAATGGAAAGGAAAATCACAGGTCTTAACAATGACCTGGGGATATTACTTGTCAGAGGTTAAGTAGCAAGCCTGTAGTAAATATGTGCTGTGTGTTCAACGCCTGTACCACAAGACTGCCTCCTCTGCCTGGTTGGAGACAGCCAGCTAGTGCTAACACTGGAAAACCCAGGCACCTTCTAACAGCCAAGCATTTTCCCACACAGTGAGAATTTACTGGCCTCTGAAAATCTCACTCATAATTACCATGGTCATTTGGAACTTAACAATGACGAAAGAACACACTGTCCTAAGACCATCTCAAAAAACCCAACAGCAACAAAGGGGTTTAGGTGGAGACACAATGAGCTCTGGAGCTGAACAGAGAGAGAAAATTATTAACCTCCACATGTAACTCTTGAGAGAGGGAGCCGCGACTCTGCGTCCCCTGAAACATTTACCACACGTATGCCCTTCCCAGAGCCAAGTGAGGACTGGCATGCTGCCTGTGTCTTACTCAGTTCTGCCAAGGGCAGAAAGTCTTTCACACATCATCAGTAGATGAGGCAGAACCACTTCCTTAATGTCATATCAACCTTTTCATCAAAGTAGTCAGATACTACTTTAGAGAAGGAATAAAAAGGCATGTGCCAGCTATGAGACTAATGAATAGTTTTCCTCAAGTAAAACATAATTCAGGATGAACTTCATGTTAATATTCTTTCCACCCACTCACACATCTCCAACTGATGCTACTCAACCAAAATGCCAAGTAAAACCACCCATCTTTTAATTCAGCTACTGTACTGCAGCATTAGAATTTTGTTTTACGGTCCCATTCTACAGCTGCCTAACCTCAAACATTGCTTACAGATTTCCATGGCCTCTTTTTTAAAACATGAATGGAATGTGGAGGGAGAAGCAAGTAGAAGAAGGGAAAACTCTGGAGATCAAAAGATGTTCCGACTGGCAGCATTCATTAAAATCATCATAAGCCTCAGTCCCATTTACAGCTCCAAACCAAAGAGCTTAAGAACAGAAAGAGGACACCATTAAAAAAATAAGATTAAACCTTGAGTCAGGAAACAATCCGGAAAGGTATGGAGTTAGCTTGTTCAAACAGTAAAAGAGTATCAAAATACATTTAACCAGAGGACAACTGCATCTCAGAAAAGCACAGGTTAATTTGGTGTATCAGGAAAACATCACAGAGTACAGCAAGTACAGGAACATTCAGTTTAATGTAGAAGAAATAAAACCAACAACCGTGATCATTTGAGAACTAAGTCTCAAATTTGAATAAACTACAGGGAACTCCAAAGACTTGCATAAACCTAAGTATTTCAGTGTCCATCAACAAAAAAGAAGGGGGAAAAAACCAAATCTCTGTTGCCATCTTATTCTGTAAGTCACCATAACAGAAACTTTATACTTTATTCTAAAATTCTTAATTCCAGCAGTCCGCAGTCCTCTTTGCTGGTGTTCACTACCACAATGAAAGAGCCAGGAGAATACAACATGCTCCCAACACCTCAACTGCCAGTGGTCATCACTCAGAGATGTAGCTCAAAACCACCCCATTAGCCCTTAATTGGCACCAGGGCTGTGGTGCAGGGCAGGGGGAGCAGACCCTATCTCTCTTTGATCACCATGAATGGAGGAAACCTCCAAGAACCTTGTAGGCAGGAGGTCCCAGCCACCTCAGGAGGCTTTGGTCCTCCTGCAGTGCAGGTAGACACTTCTTCCATCTAAACTACACATAGTCAATGAAGGTCTGAATACCCCTGAAGTTTCTTTCACAGAAACTGATGTCTACAAGAAAGGAGCTAACAAATAATTATTAGGACTGTAGTCCACCTTTTAAATGTGCTCACATATCCAAAAAGTTTTCTTATTTCCCAGTCCTCCTAAAAGAGTTTTAAAATACTCCTGCATTTTTCTTAGTGATGGTTCATTTACTTTAATTTCAGCAATGAAAATGGGTACTTCAAACCTTCACTGTAAGCAAAAATACAATGCAGCTAAGATGCAACTGCTGTTCCCACAAACCCAAATGCACAGCAAATTTTTTTTTCTCTCTTTTTTTAAATATAAAGTAGAATAATTGTCTGTTTTACAGGAAAACATCAAGAAAATAAATTAGAAGGGGAGCATTTATCCCAGAAACACTGGAACCTTTACATAGCTCAAATAATTTGCCATTGTATTCCTCAAGCCACTGAAAAATCTCATGAAAATAAAGAGTCGTTTTGATTGCACAGACTTGCTTTCTGCTGGTCAAACCACTATTCACTACAGAAAGTGCAGAGCAGTTTCAGGGTGACAGAGCAGGCCAGGAGATCCCTTAAAGATGCTTTAAAAAAATAATTAAACGTGAGAAAAACATTGGTGTTCTCATATACTGTGACATAAACATGACTCACAGGAGCAGTCATCAGACTGACCTCTGTTTTCCCAAACTCTCTCACAGGGACCGTCTCCACGGGCTGCTGCGGAATGAGCTGCCTCTGAGCGGTTGGGAACACAAGAATTCAGTGTTTCAAACCAACCTTCTCCAGCTGACAGCACTTTAAGGCTTAAAAGTTGGACTCAAAACGGAGCTAACAACTTTGCCTGCTGGACACGAAACAATGGAGACCCATCCACAGCCATGTTGGCTCTGCAGTACCAAAAGCAATACGTTTTTTTGCCAATGAACAGATCAAACATGACTCAGAGCACAGTGACACAGTAACTAGTGCCATTTTATAGCTAATTATATGACTATAATCCACTTCCCATAGCTACCATTACAACCAGCACCTCATTTCACAGGTTAACTTCTGCCAGCATTGAGGGCTGTCAAGGGTTGTGCAGACTAACCCCTTTCCACATGGCAGAAGCTTAGCAAATTAAAATACTAGCCTCACACCAACATGCTGGTCAGCCACACCACTGTGCCAGCCTTCAGGATGTTACTGAGTAACTCTGAGAGGCATACCAGATGCAGATGCCATAGGTAGGCTTTACCTATGGCAGTAGTTATTTGGTGATCAGATGAAATCTGCAAGGTTCCATTCAAATAACAGAAGGAAATCTGCGTTCTTAAAAGCACAAACCAGTAAGTTAAATAAGATCTGAGACTACTGACGTGATCTATTCATCAGAATAGATTCAAAACAAGGAGGTATCACAGGCAACAGCTTTAAAAATACACACACTGCAAGGGCACTTAACACCACCCAGATGCCCACCTACCTTTACTAACAGAGAAAGACAGCAGTAACAAGTCCCTAAAATTACCTACTTTCATGAAATTGTGTTCTGGACTATTACTGGGAAAGTACTGGAGACCATTTTTCAAAATCAGGCCCATATATTGCACAGAAACAGGTTTTGCTTTTACCTCTGAGGAATACAAATATGCAGTGTTTTTGTTCTTTGCAGCTCAGTGATTTACTGGCATGCCTCTTCCCATAAAATATTTGCATATATCTGAGAGTCAAACTGTTCTGATACATTCTGTGTTTGCCAGGAAATGAACGCTTCACTTCAGTGTAACTGAACATCTAAACAAGGACAGGCACCAGGACAAATGGCAGCGTAATTAACATACCAATGAAGAGCCAGTTGTTAATTACTATCCATTTCAGGCATTTTGTACGAGCAACTTACCTGAAAAGCCTTCCCATCTGCAAAAAATTACTGGCAAAGCCAGTAATTAAACAACTCAATACGCCTTTTGCTTGATTAGAAAAAAAAAAATTATTATTTTCTATTATTCTAATTCTCACATACAGTTGACATTTAGATGAGAAAAACTGCAGCACCCCAACTCTAAACATTTGAAATGAGTATCATGAGCCATCCCTGAACAAAACAGCAACATATATCCATCTAGGGCAGATGTAAGCTAATAAAGGCTCCCAATACAAGCCAAATGACACTACCTTACAGTACCTGCTGAGTTACACGGGAAGGCAGCACAGATGCTGCTCACAACAGAAAAAAGCATCACTTCTCTCTAAGGGGGAGGTCAGATACTACCAACACAACAGAATCTGAATTTATAAGACTTGGGAGTAGCACCAGTACAACGCCAGGATTCATTTACATTTGAACAACACTAACTGAGAAGTCAATACACAGCTCAGTGCTGCACCACAGAGAAAATACGGGAGTTAGGGACGTTGTAAGGAAGGCAGAGGCGCGTAAGGGGAAAGCAGGATTGAAACGGTAGGACAGGAGTACTAAAGATAGGCAAAATGGAAATAAAAGCTGAAAAAAGGGGAAGCAGCAGAAAGTTTAGAAATGTTTATCGATACATCAAGTATGCCTAACAAAGGATTTCTCTTTCTCCGTGTGCAGATGGCTTTGCCCAAGGAAGACCGGCGTGCCTTGGGTACAAAAAAGGAAATTACATCTATCTTGAAAACAGCTTCCAATTCATTACCCATTGCATGACTAAAGCCATTAATCCATGTAAACAATAAACCAGAGATCCATTTGAAATTTTGACTACCCAAACTGAAGTTTGAATCAGCTCTTGTAAGAAACTGGCATTCTAGGTTTGGTACTGAAGTTTCAAACCATGTAACTTCAGGACTTTACAGACCAGATTTTGCTGAAATCCTGTAACAGAGTGTGACAAAGGAGTTTCTTCCAAGAGTACCAAAAAGTATTTGGTCCATGTGGGTTTATTCAGTCAATTAACTTATATTAATTGGATTCTTATTTTAAACAATGGAAGATGAAGAATGATTAATTTTTTGAAGTTTTTTCTTCGCTAACACTGTGCATCCATCGTATAACCAGACACTAACTAAAATGTACAAACACAGCCTTATAAAATTTTTCTTTTCCTCATTTGACAGAATGATTGATACAGATGAGGTGACAGAAAATGCTTTATATCCAAACAAAGGAAATACTGTTTGCAAGACGTGAACTCTAACAACTGTTTCTACAAGCACCAACCCCAGATTTCTGAAATTTCCATTTTTTTTGCCTGGATTGTCCTGCAAATCTAATTTTCCTTTTTTGCACAAACTCTCCTACAGATATGGGTGAAAGAGTACCTTTATCTTTGTGGATTTCTTTCCTACATAACCTTTTTTGAGCACACTGCTACTGCCAAGACGACTGTAGCTTGGGTTGGTATCTGCCTACTTGTGCACCCAGGGCAGCGCCTGCACTCCACAGCGCTGGCTAGACAGAACAGCTCATCCAGAGCTGATTCATCTCTCTCTAAATACTGCTGGCCACCCAAAGACACTCTGCTATACATAGACTGGAAAATCTGCCAGAGAGCTACAAGACCTGAGATCTAAATTCCCATGTCTTAACTGGAGACCTCTCTTTCCTTTTTCTATTGCAAAAATTTAATAACATTGTACTTTCTGCAGGTAGCACTGAATTAAGGCATTTTTCATTCTTACTTGTCAGTTACGGAGTAGCAAGCCCCCCAAAATTACCCTGAATGACACACATATCTGATCTTCACAAGCCATTTAAGCATAATCTCTGAATACATCTTCATAATGACAGCCTCATTTTTGTCCTCTTAATAACAATAATCACCGCATCAACAGCGTTATTTTGCCTTGACTGTTTTGAAAAGGCTATTTTTTTTTTCCTTTTGCTACCTAATCTCTACAGCAATTTTTCCTTACTGGAAAGAAAAATCAGCAATACCAACTGGTATTACAGAAATCAGCATTATCTGTTTTGGTTTGCATTTTTATTAAGAGGCATGGGGAAACATTTTTATATTTGAAAAAAATATTGGGAACAAACCACAAGTTACATATGCAAATTTTAAATAAATATTCTGTGATAGATATCCTGAAATTAAATCTTTTGTATGCCCTACATATGAGAAATAGCAAAAGATGACATTTCTTCAATGCAAGTTACTGTTCAGTACGGTCCTGAAGGAGAAACTATTATCACAGAACAATTCAAGAGGCACTATCATCTCATACCACAGTTTGACTGAAATACAGACCAATTCTGCAGAAAGAAAGGTATGAAAATACAAGAAGAAAAAGATCTGCAAATCAAACCTCCCATTAGCTAATAAGTGCTCCATTTTTGAGACCTTTGTTTCAGCATTATCTTAGAAAGACGACTACATTTTTGCATCACAGAAACATCAGAGCCCATTACAACCTCCATCACCAGAACACTCCACTTACTCCTCAGGATGCTGTTAAATCGATTTTGGAGTTTACTGGATAGTCTTTATTGTAATAAAGAACAAAGCCGTTACTACCACACAATAAACCACAACTTTTGGGCTCTGAGTTGAATAGACAATTTTGAAATCTAAATCACAGCAATATATATATATATCTATCTATTTATTTTAATCATCAATTTCAAAGCTGTATGAAAGCTAAAGAAAAGGATGGCCAGATTGGCAGCTTCAGAAAGCCAATTTCTTTTTGCAATAAGGAATGGGCAGCATCAAGAAAATTCATTCACCGCACTTAGTATCTTAGTAACTTGAGTGCAAATGTAAGACTGGCTCACAGATAACTTGGCTCTCAGGATAATGTTCAGCTGAAACAGGAGAAGTATTTATCTCCACTTAACTCCCAAGTCAAACACAGACAAACAAAACCAGCTCCCAAAACCCAATGCTTTGCCTAAAGCAAGAGCCCAGATGCGGGGCGAGTTAAGAGTTTTCACTGATACAACTTAAAATTTGCTGTTAGCTCATTACAAACTGAAACTAAAAGAGAACTTATTTAATCATTATTCAACCCCCTTATATATATATATATATATATATATATATATATATATATATATACATATGTATCTTGGATTAGCCATAGGCTAAAAGTACCCCTCATCAGCTACTGTGGTTGCAACAGGAATATCTTAAGCCACAGCAACTGCCATGACCCACCACCTCTGTCTAAAGACATTTCTACTAGATGCCCTTCTGGGGATTTGCTCTTCTCCATACCTTTAATCTTTGGGCTCTCTGCCTAAAAGAAATACTTAGAGAAGCTTTAGTCATCACGTTAACAACACCGTAACTTTTTTTTAATTAAGGATGTACAACATCTTAAAACATAGCCAAAAATGCATCTTAAGAGATCTGCCTTCTAGTGTAACTCTAGATAACCTTTGAAATCTCATGATTTCTTCTGACTTGACTTACAAGCTCGTGGTGTTTGACAACACACCTGTGGGTACTACCCAGGGCGGTCCTTCCACCTAGGGATGCATCACCAGGAAGAGCTGAAAGGATATAACCAACTCATCTCACATCACCTGATCACAGCAGAAAGTTGCCTCTCTGGGACCACCCATAGGACTGAGCCAAACTGGAACAGAATCACACAATCACAAGATTGGAAATGACCTTTAAGATCACCCAAGACCATATCATGTAGGGCACTCAAGCAACATTTGACCCCAAAGTAGCAACAGTTACGGACAAGTTTGCATTCCAAAAATATACACATTTATAACAGACATGGCACTAAGTTACTTCTCTGCAAGCAGTAATTTATGAAATGCTTGTTACACCTACACAATTTTTTTTGTTCTTAAATCCCATTTAATATGCCAATCTTGTTTCAGGAGGAAATAAATGAACTCCAATGCTTTGTGCCAATGCAGATGAGCTTCCCACACACCTGTATTGTGTTTCACACTTCAGTTAGTCATCCAGATTACGACAAATGAACGAAGTACTTCTAACCAGATCCCATTCCCAGGGTTAAGCAATGGGAAAGAAGACTGTCTCAGAGCCCCGCAGTTTTCTTAGTGCAGTGTCTAGTTTCAGCTATGGACAAAGCACCTTCACCAGAAAAAATTACTGGTCAGATCTAACACAGCCCAGGAACCCCATAGAGGTGGCCTTACCCCCACAACTCAGTCCCTGACACTGCAACTCCTGTGAGCCCTGGCCAGGAAAGGCTGCAAACTGTTCCTACACCCATGAACTTGTGGAACTCAAACTCGCCATTAAAAAAAAACCAACAGTGGGGAAAATGGATAAATCTGCATCTAACATGAGAGAGAAGACAGAGACGCAGAGCAGAGCGTGGCTCTGTAGCAAGAGATCCCACACTGAAAGGCTTTCACATCCAGAATTATGGAACACCCAGCTTTTCTGTCTCAGCTAATCCCCATCCTGCTATCTAGAATATGAGTAAAATCACATGTATTTCTATTGTGGTAGCTGCCAGCTAATGTCCTGCCTAAATTATCAACTGTTATTAGAACCCCAGACAATTGCTTAATAAAAATTTAATCATATTGTAATTTCTAATCATCATTAAAGATGCTTAACAAGTTAATCTCTCTATTGTGCTCCCCTAACATCACGGATCAGAAAGTCAACAGGCGTAGGGCAGCACAGCTTCACCAGTACTAATAGGGCTACTTTAATGTTACTCCAGCTAAGGACCCGGCTGCAAGAGAAAATAGTATTAAAATTCTCTTGCTTCAGCTTTTGATTGTTTCTCTGCACTGTTCTGTAGTTAATAAAAAAAAAAACAAACCAACAAAACTAATAGATTATGACTTTAAAAAACCCAAACAGCATAAACCAAGGTATTTTATGTGGCTCTATCTTCTGCTGTCCGTGGTAGCACAAGTGCAGTACCATACTACAGATAGAAGGTCTACTCACAGCTCAAAAACTCATTTTCACTTCATCCCCACATAGCTATACTTGTCTGACAGCAACACTCACACACAGAAAACATGGGAGTCTCATTAGCAGCCAATGAAGTTATCTTTCAGCTCAGAAAACATTCCAGCTGCCTAGACAAAGAGTAAAACAATGCCCTGAGACCTCAGCCTTGCAGCAGTAAGCGAGGTTCACTTTAGGAAAGCAACACATCATCTCATCCTTCTGCTGGACCAGTAGTCTGTGTGTAGTAGAGCTTGAGGATGGCACTGCAAGCCAACTTCAAGTCAGATCGCTGCAGAGATACATACAGCCAACACACTTGGCTCTCATTTCCCTCCTGTTTTTTTTATGCTTCTTCAGTAACCCTGGAACGCTCTCTAAGTTCACAAACTGACTATTTCCTGGGTCACGGGAGAACAACTGTGAAGCCCTACTCTAAGGCATGCACACCATGCCTCGCCCAACCACAGCTTTTCTGTGGCTTCAGCTGCAGGCGGGTGAGAGCAGAAAGCGGGAACGGTTGGTGCAAAAGGGCCACAAGACCTCATGGAAATTCAGCAGTTTCAGCACGATGCTAAGCGGTCAGGGCTGATCCTTCTGCATGGAACTTGGAGGAGCAGGAAGGAGAATGGCAAACCAGAGTCAAAAAACATCATTCCTATCCTACTTTGTCCACTAAACAGCTCCCCGATTCCAGCTATGGGAGCACACAACGAACCCGGCCGTTACTGTGCACGACATAGCTCCCGGACGCTAAAGAACATTCCTCTAAGCATCTTCCATTAAATATTTATTTTCATTTAGTGTACAGAATTCTGATATTAAAACTTAATCTGATTGGCAAGGATCTGTTCCTGTTTCCTTTATTGACACTTACTGAACCAAATTAATTGCTTGTATCATAATGTTTACTTTCGGTATGACAACCACCCCACCAACTGCAGCAGGACTGAGCCTAAAGAACAGCCGTTAAACATCAGCTGGCATTTACTCAAGCAAGCTCTTAATTGTCAGAACTGAACTTGCTCTACAGAAAACAACAAGGTGTGACTGCACATTACAACTAAACCGCGATCCACCTTTGATAATAATATTCTTCATTAGTATTGAGCCTGGCACAAGACCCCTTGTCCCCACTTATTTTTAGTATGGGATACTTGTTGGTCCAACACTAAGTTGATCTAAGTACATCCCCAAAATACATACAACAGCATTTCATCCAAACCCGTTTTACCCCATCAGGCTCTTAACAAAACAAACGCTGCACCTCAGAGAGACTAACACAACAGCAGGGAAGAGCTTTCCCTACAAAAAAACAACAAACCCAGCAAACCAAACGAGTAAGTTTTAGTAAGTTTCTGCCCTTAGTCGGTGTGGTATTAACAGAAAATATTTGTTTCACCCTTTGGCAAGGAAACAAACACATGGCAGAGCCCCCGCAGGCACGGAGGTCTGCCTTGGTCAGTTTCGACGCCTTGTATGGCTCCGAGCCAGCCTCGCAAACCGGCCCTTCACCCCGACGACAAGCCTGGCCAGCGAACGGGCAGGAAAACCAAGCGCTGCCACCGGCTCCCGGCGCAGGCACAGGTCTGCACGGCGTGGCCAGAATGCCCTGTACCGCTGCCGCCCTTCCCGCCCGGCTTCTGCTGGGGAACGCGGAGTCTCTTCTCCTGCGATATGACCGCGTATGCTTATGCAAAACTTCCTTTCTGCGGCGCCTACACCCAGCGGCAGCGACCCGGGGCGACAGGAGGCAGAGGGGCTCGGGACGCCCGAGGGACCCTCCAAAGGATCCCAGCGGTCTGGCTCGATGCGTTCCCGGGGCGGCTCCTCTCCCGGGGCCGCCCGGCTTTCCCCGCCGCCGGCGTCGCGCCCCCTCCGGCCCGAAGCCAGCGGCCCCCGCCGACCCGCGGGACGAGCCCGGGGGCGCAGGGGAGAGCGGCGGGGACTGCCCGCCCTCCTGGCTGGGAAGACCGCACCGTCCCCGGGGGGGGGAAGTGTGCCTACGGCGGGGCGGGGGCGGAGGAGGGGGGAAACGTGTTGTGCGGCGGGGGCACATGGGGCGAGACGGACTCCCTGCAGCACAGGGGGCGACGGCAGCAGCAGCTACTCACCGGGAGGGTTTACCGCCGCCGGCGTTGCCATCTTGTCTCTGAGAAGAATTAAGACAAATGCAAGAGGGGAGGAGGGATGCTCTGAACAGCCTGGGGGAGGCGGGGGCGGGGAAGGCCGCGGACGGGCGGGCAGGCCGGGAGGCGCGGGGGCGGCGGGCTGCTCCCGCCCCGGGGCCTGACGGCGGCGCTCCCCGCTCCGTGCGGGGCGGCCCAAGATGTCCGATGGTCCCCGCGCCGCGTCTGCTCATGCGCCGCGCACAGTGAGCATGTGCCGGGCGACCGCACATGTGCGGTGGGCCCCCCGCGTCTCGCCCGCGAGTAGCGGGGTAAGAGTGCCAGTACCCCCGGTGCCACCCCGGCCGCCCCCTCGGGTTTCGAACCGGCGGCCCCAGTGCGCGCAGCTCCTCACGGGGCACGAACATCCCGTAGGGCCAGAGGTCTCTGGTACAGCCCTGCCACGGAAGGCAGTTGGGGTGCTGCCTGCCACCCCCAGATCTGACGGAGGCATGGTTGGATGGGTGCCTATTGCCCCCAGATCTGAGTGAGAGTGTTGGGTGCTGCCTGCCACCCCCAGAACTGTGGGGGGACATGGTTGGGATGGTGCTTTCTGCCCCCAGAACTGAGTGGGAGAGTTGGGGTGCTGCTTGCCACCACCCAAAGCAGAGAGGGAGAGGTTGGTGTGCTGCTTACTGCCACCCAAAACTGAAGGCCCCTCTGAAGGGGGACAGAAGGGGAGCCCTTAAATGTTACCACCTTCCCAGTTGTCTTCAGATGATGGCATCCCTTCTCCTTGGATTTCCTCTGGGACATGAAAATGGGACGGAGCCCTGTGAGTCCATGTACCTACAACCCTCCCATCTCTTCGGAGTTGAAGCATGACAGTTCTGTGGGTCCCCAGGATCAACACACACCCTGACATGGGGGCAGGTGGTTGGCTCAGTCAAGCATCAATCAAGCCTTAGAGCTTTTTTGGGGAAAAGAGGAGCTACTGTGTCATATTCATGTTCAAATACTCTGTATCTGTAAAATTGAGGACTTGGCACTTCAGATGGATAGCGCTGTACAGAAACACCTTAGTCCTTTGTCAAACGTACTAATTTCCTGGAACAAAGGAAGATGTAATGACTCTTCTAGCTCTTAAAAAAAATACCCAAGAACTTAAAGACAGGTCATTCTGTGCTCCTTTGGGTGGAGTGTAAAGATCATATCATATCCCTCTAAAACATGGTGGTTTATCTCATGCTAAGCTCACGTTCAAGCTAAGCAGTGTGACTGAACAACAGATCCTTTGTAACTTAGCTCACATTTTAAGACTTTCCATTACAAACACAAGGACTAAAAAGACACTTTCAGTGAAATCTGAGATTTTTCTTGTAATTGCATAACTCTGGGCTTTAAGGGAAAAAAACCCCAGTGTCACAGAATTAACAAACTGCAAGATTTGTGAAAAGTCACCAGCATAATAACTGCAGCAGTCACATGCAGTACATATGCAATACTGGGTAAGGGGAAAAAAAGCATATTTTGATGGCTTTTTCACACCCCTGGAATGCTGTGAAGGCCTGTTAATCTTTAAATGCCTCCCCTTGGCTGGGCTCAGTTGCCCTGAACAGCCCTGAGAAGTTAATAGAAGCACTCAAAATGAAAAGTTGCAAATCAATCCCTTGCTTTGCTGAATAAGTAACCTGAAACAGTTTAGCCAGTAAGATGTAAATTGACAGAAAGATGGAGAAAGCATGGAGGCTGTGTTTATTTATTTCCTGTAGATGACTTTAATCAGAGTAGCATTAAATGCTCCTGCTTATCTGGAAAGTTTATCTTTGATTTATTGTGCTTTTGCCTATCAGATGTTGAGGTGTTTTTCTAAGCATCTTACCACTTTAGTGCCTCCTGATGTGGAGTTTTGGATGCTCAGCATGCATTCCTAATTCTTATCTTCAGGCTGCTAATACCAGCAGATTGTGTTAATATCAACAATTTTGTAAATACGGCTTATTTTCATCCAGATAAAACTGCATTTCCATGATTTTAGAGATCCTCACTCAGAGTATTTCTAGATTCTTGCCTCTAATGAGGAAAGCAACACACAGTGTAGCTTACCCTGCAGCAGGAAATGAGGCATAGCTCAATGCCTCTGGGTTTCTGTAAAGTCTTGGGTTAGAATTGCACAGGTAATAGAGTTTGTGAAAGCTTTTCCATGAGCCTCCTTACTTACTGCAGAAGGGTTAAAGGGCCTAATGCCAGAATGTTAGTAAAATTCCTTACAAAACCATAATTTATAGCATTGGACACTTCTGAAATGACCTCTGAAGGCATTTATGAGTATTCACAGCGGTGTGGTTGAAGCCAGCTGACAGCTAAAACAACCACACAGCTGTTTGCTCACTGCTCCTCCCAGTGGGGTGGGGAAGAGAACCCAAAAGGAAAACAAGGTGAAACTCATGGAGTGAGATAACAACAGTTTAGTAGGACAGAAAGGGAAGAAAACAACAACAGTAGTGATAAAAGAATATACAAAACATGCGCAGCACAGCCCAACTGCTCACCACCCAGTGCTGATGCTCAGTTAGTTTCTGAGCCAAGCCACCTCCTGGCCAATCCCCACTTACATACTGGACATGATGTCATATGGTATATAACATCCCTGTGGCCAGTTGAGATCAGCTGTACTGGCCATGTCCCCTCTCAGCTTCTTGGGCACCCTGCCTTCGCCTTGGCAGGTCTGTATGAGAAGCTCAGAAGTCCTTGAGTCCTTGGCAGCAACCAAAACCATCAGTGTGTTACCAACAGTATTCTCATTCTGAATCCAAACCACAGTGCTACACCAGCTGCTAGGGAGAAAATTAACTCTATCCCAGCCAAAACCTGGACACATGGGTTAAATCGTGTATCTTTCTTACTAGAAAACCATTTATATTTCTTACTTCATTTCTATTTTAGCAGTAAGGAAGTCACCATGGAAGAAATAAACCCAAAGAGGTCTGACAGTGCACTTAACATGGCTTTCGACAGACACATGGAATAAGCTAAACAGCAACTGAACATAAACTGATGAAACCATTCGGCTGTGCGTGCTGTCCCCTTGTGTCATATCCCATGAGACACTAGATTAGCCCAGAAAGAGCACATTACAGACACTATATTTGATATTGTGCTCCACCTAAATAAGACCTTAGGGCTTAGAGGGGAACACGCTCTGTCAAATCTACTGCCATTCAGACATAATTATGCAAATAAAGCTGCTTTTCTTTTTTGTATGGTGTGAGCTTTGTTGACTTGTTCCATTCAGTTCCTGACGCAATTCTTTGTTCTCTTAAATAGATTGAGAAATGAGATTGATTTTTCTCTCTTCCCCACATTCTCTATCTTAATAGGCAGTATTTGCAAGGTCTTTGAAATCCTTGAAACAATCCATAAATGAATGGAACAGAATTCTTGGTTTATCTGTAATGAGCGACTTCCTTGCTCACTCATTCTGAGCCTTTGCATATCGCTGGTGAGATCTGTAACACTGGTAACTGAAGAAACCATCACTGCTCTTAAAATTATGTTCTAGTCATGGAAGAAATGCATAGTCTGCATTTTATTTTCATTGTAATGCAAAGAACAAGTACACAGCAGAGCATGGCATCAATCTAGTTACCACACTTGTGTTTTTATATATATATATATATTTATATATACATATATTTGTATTTGTATATATATACACACATATATTTCTAAATATATATATATATAAAGCACCTATCACCATATTGATAAACATTCTTTGGAACCACTTCGACAGCAGAGGTAAGAACAGGAGTCAGCCTGTCAGTACCTCAGCGCTGACTCCAGGTTCATACCATGCCACATACCTCACAAGGCTAATTCCTAGGGGATGGGGTTCCTCACAACAAAAGCAGGGGCAGCGCTGCCCTCTCCCCTTGCACTTGCCAAGAGATTAAACAGCGCTGCATCAATACCAACCAGAAAGTGTGTGTGTGTGACAGCCAACAGGGTCAGTGAAGCTCTCCCCATAACAGAATTACAGACAAGTGATGACATCAGGTGTAGTAACAGGAAAGTGAACAAATTAAGAAAACTGATTTTTATCTCCATCTTCTAGTTGTGTACCAGAGAATGTCTGCTAGCTGTCTTTACAGTGATTGTCTCTGATTTAGAGGGCCATTATCACTGCTGCTAGCCTGAGCATACACACGTGTCCTGCATTTTGGCACTAGGACTAAGACTGGATCACAGAGCACTGCAGCCTACTGGAACCGCTTGCTATTGACACCTTTCCTTTGACAGTTCAGCACTGGCCTGCAAACTCTAAAACCTGAACTTGTTCCTTTCTGTGTGTTTTCATCCCATACCAGGCACTAGTCATTTCTAAAAGATTTTTATTTCTTTTAAATGGGGAAAAGTCGGTGGTGTGTAATTATTTCCTTTGAAAAAAACAGAAGTGTTCCCAAAGTGGTTTATAATGTGGGAATGAGTAAAGTCCAAAACCAAAAATCACAAAAGGAAAAGGTAATGCATTGAAGTGAATAAGAATATATGTTCAGTGTCAAAAATGGATAAAAAAGGGTCTCTGGCTTTTCTTACAAATTTATGACAGTTCCACTTTAACAGAATTGAAAATCAAGGTCTGAAGCCTCGAAAGAAAGAATTCTCTTTTCTGGGGACATGAAGCAGCTAAGCGAAGTTTCAGACATTCTAATCCTGTATAATCAAAACCAGGGACGTTTTAATAAAGTCTCATACTTTAATAAGACCTCCCAGCTACAGTCTTTGATCTGTGTTTCCACTGTAATTGAGTTAATATATTGCACCCAATTCATCCACAAGTCTGGGATACTTTGGAACGAGTATGATGTATGTATATTAAGCATTAAGCATCCACCCAAGTACTTGGAACTGGAACATTATGTGCCCTTTCAAAATTTGTTTCGTCACGTATGGATGACCACACTTGCCTAAATAAACTATAGAGAAAATGATGAAATTTAAAACATGAGCTATCATAGGAAGGTCTTAAAAGCATTTGTTAAGGAAATTACAACCTTGTTCTTTAAACTATCCCATATAATTTAAAAGAAAATTGTATTCTTCCTATAAAATGCAATAAAATACCTTGATAAGAAAGTGGAAGTTATATTAATCTCCATTCAGTCCTGGAGGTATAGAAATGTAATTTCTGTGATGTTCTCTACAGTTATAGCTGTTAAGTTCTGCAGTGCTTTTCCTCTAGGGAAAATGACATTGTGTATTAGAGAAACGCTCCTAAAGGTGAAATGTCTGTGGCAGAAGTCCTCTTACCTAAGAAATGTAATCACAATCAGGCAGGTATTCCTATGTGAGGGAGAGTATGGACCGAGAACCAAACACGGAGGCCTCTATCTTCACTTAACTTCAGCTCTGACATTTCAAGCTGCTTCTAAATCTCTATAAATTTAACCATGTATTGGCAACTGAAATTTTAAGAGTGCAACTTGATTATCAAGCCTGAGAGAAATGGCTGGTGCAAACACATTAACACATAATTTTTCTTACAATGGTTGCTAAGCCGCTTTTATTTTATTTTATTTCTTGGAATTAAGGTCCCTCACTGGCAAAAGCACTGCCAGCCATAGACATCATTAAGCTGATGGAGGCTGTTGGTGGTTCCCTCAGGCAGAACTGACCACGTATCATATGGGAATGCAGTTTTCACCATGCATTCCTAATTATATCCCTGAAGTCATTCTGTGAAGCAACTGGGTAAGAAACAAAAAGCTATAAATGATACTGGTCTGCTTACCAGAACCCCAAGACATGAACAAAAAAACAATCCCAGAAATAGCCCTGGGGCCTGAATCAGCAAACTGATGCAGAGATGACAAGTACAGGAGTAAAGCCTTTCCCCCAAAAGTGCCATGTTTCTCAATTTGAAATAAAATAAAAGCTTATTCATTTGAAAGGATGTGTTTCTGGTATATTATAATTGGGATATTATGATTTAAAGTATGAGGTGAGTGAGATGTGTTGGGTTGGAGACACAGAAATGGAGTTCCAAGTCCCTGGAGAGTCCTGAACACCTTTATGCCACCTTCAGAAGAAAGGGCTTGAGCTGAATTCTGCAGAAACAAGTATGCACATTACGATCACCTCTAGCAAGATAAAGGCTTTCTTCAATGACTCTGCCACTGTGTAACATCCCTACAACTTGTTAGCCCTATAACACTAGCTGAATTTAAAAAAAAAACCAATAAACAACAGTTGAGTAAAAAAAAAGAGATGGACTTTTGCATGGAAAAAAAAGGACCTTTTTCCACTCATTGCTCAGGCTGGGACTGAATTGCCAGTTTCCCATATTCACGCTGCTCCATCTGCTCTATTACAAAGCCTACAGATGCAATGAAGTGCAGAGATTCAGGTAATGTGAGATCCACACATTTCGACAAAAGTACTCCGCATCTTGGTTCATGATTTCTAGGTTTACAACAGCATTTCTAGAATTGATCTGTCTATAATCCACAAAAGGTGATGTGTTCTGACATGCAATAAAACTAAAGGTAGGACCAGGACACGTCTACATTCACGACAATGCAGTTTGAAGGTATACTTTATGAGCATTGTATATCAGAAAAATACTGCTGCCAACTCGGCAGAGATCTTTGCCTTGTTTGAAATGAGAAGGTACAAGGAGTATTTTGGTAAGTTTTATAAACAACATTTTATCCTCTTTATAGAGTTTTCTTTATCTCATCAGAGGGATTTACTGAGGATCATAAGCTGCAAAAAGACTACAATGGCAGAAAAATCTTTCACAGTTAATTGCAACAAAACCGTCTGAGTCCCATGAGACACAGAGGGCAATCTGCGTCTGAAGGAAAATAAGAAATTGGGAGGAATCTGAAGCATGCTGTGCTCACTCAGTTGAGCACAGGACAGCTGGAAAAAAACAAATATGTGAAGGAAGTGGCTGTCTGATATTTGCCCTTTGTTCCTATGCACTCCTTCTCTGCTTTCTTTAGCCCCTCTTTCTCCAGCTACGCAAGATGACAATTTCCAAGAACCATAAAAGAGAACAGAAAAGCATGCATTTAATTGTCTTATAAATTGATTTAAGATTTATGACAGGTTTTATATTTCACAAGGAAGATATTAATGCAAATTCTCAGCAGACCCTTTCATTTAAAAGCTTACACAAAATATTTTTGGTAGCTTCCCACTTGATTTTGTTTCCAAAATAGACAAAGTGAACACATGTACCTGTGTCTCAAATACCAGACAGTACATGCTTAATTATGTTCAAAAATCTAACCCTTGAATTATGGAATGCAGCATAATTCATTTCTACATTAGCAAAAGTGTGCTTTAGAAGTGATGGAGCATCCCTTACCATATGCTTTATGGTTCTTGCATTTGCATTTACAAAGAAGGAACAACCATCTTGAATATTTGAATAGCTGGATATATAGCCACAAATTGTTTTTCTTTCTTATCCATCCTATCAGATCACCTCTGATATAATCTAATTCTTTTACTAGATCTACTAGCACATAAAAGTAAAAGTGTATTAGTATATCTATATTAGAAACAGTTGCCAGTACAGAAGAACTAACCAGAAGATCCACCCAGACAAGCATTTTCTTTCTGACAATGTCCATTACCTCTGCTGTGCTTAAGAAAAGAGGGTAGAGAAGGCAAATACTGAGTTATGCTTCCCTCTGCTATACCCTTGCAGCTTCCAGCAAGCTGTAGCTAAGGGGATTCGCAAAGTTGAAGGTTTCATCTGCATAATTAAAACCCTTCTTGGCATTAGCCTGATGTTCTGAATTAATTGTAAGATGTCACATCAATTAATTTCTATCAAGCTGGGCTGGATCATGTATTGATCCCCTCAAACAGGAGGGTGAGCGTCAGGATTATAAACAGTGGAGTGGTAGAATTGGCACACCGATTCCTGTTTTGGGGTAGGAGATCATGGTACAGTGCAAATAACACTGAGAGGCATGCTCAGATGAGTGTTTATAAGAAAAAAATTCCCTGTGGAATAGCAATGCCTAAATCATGTGCTTTTAATTGGAGAAAATAGTAAGGAAATCTGTCACAAAATATCCTAGGTATCCAGAGACTGAAAGGCATTTTAATGTGTTCATCTCACCTGTGTTCACCATGCCTGATTGTGTCACATCCACAAAGTTTTTTTGAAGGTAAGGCTCCTGGACAATATTAGGCAAATGCATTTTGGGGGTTTGGAAGCAGGAAAATAAAGATCTTCCTTTCCCCTCTCAAATTCGTGTAAGAAAAAAAGGAGAAATAGTGGTTGGCTGTTTCACAAGTCCATCACCATCTTACAGAAGACAATGTGATGAGGGCTAGGATGATACTTTGGGTTTTTCCTGTTTGGCTAGCAGACCCAGTTCACACTTCTGGAAGAGCCATGTACTACTGATCCTGAGCAAGACTTTTCCCTGAGCGGGCATGGCATTGATTCCACAGCAGCACACTCACCACCGACTTGGAAAGGAAATACCTTCAAGGCATTGTTTGTGGGACGTAGGCAGGACACTGTTTTCTCATGATGTATTTTATCCTGTCCCATTGATGTGAGGCAAAAAGACAGATAAAGACAGAGGAATCAGAAGAATGATGAATTGCTGACAGATTCCCAGAGCCTGAGCTATCATTTCATAAAATGTGAGGTTTACAGGTTTTGTCAAGGATTTCCCATTCTAAGCACGTTGTGCCTCACCTCAAAGTTTCTATCTATCAATTAGAGTATTGACCGGTGATGGAAGGCAACATCAGACAAGAGGATTTTCAAGAAATGCCCTTGGTGCATTGGAGCTACATATGACCACAGAGATTATGCAAATTCCCAACCCCCAGTGGGGAGGATATTAAGGCCGTGCAGCCCTATCAGTCGGGACAGGGCTACAGGCTTTCTCCTGTGCTGCAGTGACATTGCCAGCACTGTGGCAGGGACCGTGCATGACGAAGCCAGACCAGAGCACGGAGCAAGTGCAGGAGGGAGCTCTGTGAAATGGGGATAGCCAAAGCCCAAGTATGGATGGGGGATCCCAGGGAGGTACTGCTCCCAGCCCTTCCCCAGGAGGTGCTGGGCACAGCTGATCTTTGTCTCAGTGTTCCCTTAGTCATACTCAGCATCGGTCTCATCTTTCCTTTGCTGCTCCTCTTGCCTGAAAAAAGATTTCAGTAGCAAGCCAGAAGAGTTCCTGGTCATGATCAGGCTGCCTGAAAGCTGATCAATGTTACAGGAGCCTGTGGGTGACTCACTTCTAGAGTGGTCAAGGTCTGGTAATGAGAAAAGTCTGCAAAGATTTGAAATTGTCCAGTGCCAAAATCCCAGACCAGTTTGGGTTGGGAGGGACCTCAAAGCCCATCTAGTCCCAACCCCCTGCCATGGGCAGGGACATCCTCCACTAGCTCAGGTTGCCCAAAGCCCCATCCAACCTGGCCTTGACCACTGCCAGGGAGCGGATGGGAAAGTTCTGCATCCCTCTTGTACTCTCAGCTACCTCACTCAATTTAGGATCTTCAAGGAAATGAAAGATGGTCATTAAAAATAGGATTGAGTACTCTGCTTTTTTCCTGGTGAAGAGCATCCTCCTCTTCTCATTTCCAATGAACATATTCCTTGGTGTGTTTGGAGTATCTGCTGTACTACTACCTGCCTTACCCCAGGAGCACAGGTGACCAAAGAGTGAGCATGTGTCCTGAAGACTAGCATCTGCAAAGTACACATTTTCTTGAAGTGTTTTGCATAGAAAACATTTTGACACAATATTGCCATACTGTCATGACTAATATCAAATGCTATTCTCAGACATTATTAGAATTGTTTTGAAAAAAAAAAACAGTGAACTTCTATTTATACACATGGAAGCAGATTAGCCCTGCTGCTAAAACATTCACAAAGAAGGCAAATCCTTCCATCTTCTCCTGTTCAAAGCAATAGCAAAATAGACATAAGCTGAGTGATTACCAGTTTGTGGGTGATAGAATAATCAAGGTCATGTTGAATTGCTAATCATCTAACCCTCACTTGGCAACACACAGCCACGTACACAAAGCCCACTCCACTTAGCTGTGTTACAACCGAATAGCAGTAATGGGGAAGAAAAGTCATTTCTTACAATACTGATGATTTTTCTAGAGTTCATCTGTATTTACCCCGTCATTGTAAGTGCAGGTTAATCTCTAAATTTTCTGTTCCTCTGGCTTGTGTCTTCAGAATCAAAACTCTGCCACAGTCAAACGAAGGTTTAAGTACCCACAATTAAATGGTGTGATTCAATGTTTTCAAATTCTTCAGTGTGATGCTGCAGGGCATGTCTCAGGATTAAAATAGAGGAGAACTCCTCAGCGGTAACTACTCATTTATTGCCATCTTCACTCCCAGGCAGAAGAAGTAACACTCAGTAAATTCATGGCTTTTCCTCACCACCAGATCACATGGGGTTGGAGCTTCACTCCCAGATGGCCTGACACCCATCACACAGCCTGTCAGCATCACCTTTTTGTGCAGAGGAGCACGGGAATGCATTTTCTAGCCAGCTAGTTTTCCCTTAACATTTGGGGCTGTTACAGCCTAAGAGAAACCATCCCCAAGTTTCTGTTCTACCAGGATTTGGAAGTTAGACACACACCTCTCGCTTGCAAGGTGTGGGCATTTATAGGAAGGGATTTAAGGGACTCTTGCAGCATACAGCCCTGAATAGAACTGCCCTGGCTTTATCACTTCTCAGGCATGCATGCCTGCAAACAAGAGTAAGAATCTGAGTTCCGGTTAATAGCTGTTATCAAGTCCTTGGCCTGGTGCCACACACATCCTACAATTCTACCATCCTAGTGTTTTCCAAAATTAACTTACCTCTTAAAAAATGTATCTCTAGTCCTTCTTGGTTATGGGGGGTGTGGGGTGGGGAAGGTGTTCCTTTTCATATTCATTAAAGTGCCTGAATGAGCCCCGAGATAAAGGTCGCTGACATTGCTCTAATGAAGAGTTTTTTCCAGAATCTGCAGTTTCATCAAAGTGTTCCTTTGGAACATGATTTCATTGCTGAAAAAGATTTTGGAAAAAAAAAAAAAGGAAGCAATTTTACTTACTAATTTTATTTCAGTCATATCAAAACAGTTAATTTCAACCAGGAAAAAGAGTTTAATTTGATCTACCATCCTTATGTATCCAGCTCAGACTTTTGTAAAGCATTTTAGTAATGCTTTAGTACAGAAGTCAAACTAGGATAAATTGCAAAAGTCAGCATCAAATACTTGTGTCCTATTAAATGAAGCAAGTCATCCCGGCTTTCTGGACTTGAATACATTTTTACCAGATCACACACATACACCCCCACCCTCACCCCCAAAGCTAGTGCTTTTTAACTGATAATGAAGAAATTCATTGAGATTCCACAATTCACCAAGAAATGGCAATTTTATTTTATGATCAGTGCTTTAAAAAAATATCTTGGATATATATCCTAATACCCATGCTTAGCATCAATAACACTATTGGATTGTTGACAATACTGACATTTTTAATTAGTGCCATTAGGTTTCAGAGTGAACAGTTCAATTGCTGTTATTTTCGACAAGTCTGCCTGGCTGCTCTGTCTTATGAGCCCAAATGCCTTCAAACTCTGTTTAATTGCAAGAAAAACCAGACATACCTAAGACAGCAGCCGAATGGTCTGCAGAAGTTCTCAATATAAAAACCTGCAAGATAATAAAATGCCATGATTGTAGTTGCAGCATTAAAAAGAGAAAAGTAAAATTAAATGGAAGTGCAGTATACATGCCACATTGTTCATCTGCATTCAGTAAGAGTCTTGGGCTTAAATATAAACTAAGCTGCTACATCATTTCCTTTTTACCAGGCCATATTGTGAAAGAACATCTCAATTCTTCTGCAAAATTTATGTTTCATTCTGCTGCAGAGCACAGAGAGCCTTAATGCACAACACACAAATTGTCATGTTCTTGTCTGGGGAACAGTCATGAAATCATTAGTCAGTTTGCCAGCATAAGGAACATAACACAGAATCTGTGAGATGCATATGGTAACAAGTTTAAGTCTTATGACCAATCTGTTTTTTATAACAGTTTGTGAATACCTTTAAAGTAAATTAGATCTATTAATCTGATCTGATTTGGGATGAGGTCTTTATCTCACATCAATTGGGGTTTTTTGAGCATTGTAATGTTTTCTGTTTGAAAAGTATGAGCTATGATTAGAATACCAGAGTAGGTAGGGATCATTAAAATAACATCTATCATCTTAAACTGTTATTGTTGGTTCTGGAACATATCATGTCCTTTTAATGTTTTCTCCTTAAAGGGAAATAAATGACTTCATTTTCCTGGGAAAGTCCAGACTGCTCTTGAGAAAGCTTTGCCTTAGAGCTGCCTCTACTGTCTACCTGGTCCTCAAAGATGCTTTTTATTCCTGTATTTTGTTTTGCCAGTGTCCATCTCCAGGAAGCTGATTTTTCCTCTGCACGAGACTGACAGGTGGCATACTGTGGGGAAATCCATCCCCTGACAGAAAGGCCTAGCCCCACAAGAAAAACTGCTCATCTAAAAGTGTGCAGCGCAGCTTTCGTTTGCTCTAATTAAAGCATAAATGTCATTGTTCTACGGTTCTTTAAATTAGGGTTATTAAGCTATATGCCACAGTTGGGAATGCAATTAACGTGTGCCTAAGCTTTCCATTTCCTTTAATGTCACAGGGGATGTATTTAATATAATGTTATTTAATATTTTAACAGAAGCTACAGAAACTGAGATTAGGCAAGTTTGTTATAAATTAAAAACTAAATAGAATTCAGTGAATCAGCTTCTCTTCTGGCAAGAGCAATTCCTTCTGCATGCTATATTCCTTCTGTATGTAACTTGCATTTCACAATCCTACTCCCTAACATCAAGAATTTATACACAGTTCACCCAGTTTATGTGAAAGATCATTTTTGTTTGCAATTACACAACAATAACATACACACAAGAGTCACAGGAGGTTATTTATATTACACAAATGTCATACAGATGTAAATGAATGCCCAGATTCTGCTGTCATTGTGCAAGTCGGACTATATTGATCTGTTGGCTGAGCCACTGGAATCAAGGATATTACTCTGGACGCAAGGTGTGACTGTGTAAGTAGAAGAATGAGGTCCCAGAAAACCTCTTGGATTAATCATTTTAAGGGGCCAAGTAAGAAGACTTCATGGACCGGTTTTATAGCAGGTTAATTCCATGCTTGTAGGATCACATGCCATGAAATGCTTTTTGTAAAATAAGGACAAAATGCCAAGCATTACAGGCAGGGGTTTGGCTCTCCTGAAGGTCACACTCACCTAGGGCCAGCAGCAGCAGAGGTAATAGCCAGAGGTGCTGGATGCCAAGTCCCTCACTCATGTGAACACGTAGCATCTTAACTGTGGGATCGCTTCCTCTGGACCTCCAGGAGTTCTGAGAAAACCAAATTATCTCACAAACCATGTAACATGAATTTCTTGCTGTCAATACACTGCTCAATTATTTGCAAAGATTCAATCAAACGAGGAAGAGTTGAAGATGCAAGGTATGGGATCGGTGCTCCACGTAAACCCCAGTGCCATTCAAGCTCACTTGTATTGAAAAAAACATTTACAGTGATGAGAATTTCCCATTGGACTTGAAGTATCTTCTCTACTTCACGCCAGTATTAAATGAAACTCTGCAGTTCTTGCATAATGAGTGAATGTTCATTACTGTGAGTGGTTTAAAGAAGTACGCAGACACAAGGCCTGCTCACTGCAAGGAATGAGTATTAATGAGCAGTAAAACGAGACTGAGGTACCAAATGCAATTTAAATCACCAAGAGAGCAACTCTAGATAGTGTAGAACACTTGTGCTGTATGAGCCACCAGAAAAAGCACCAAAACTGAACAAAGCATTTAAAAAAGCATAATGTTCCTTATCTATTACCATCTCTTGTGTACTTGACTCAATCTTTCTGCATCTCAGTTCCCACACTGTTAACACACTGTGTTTGCCTGGTGACTGCAGCACTGCAGTCCGAGCTATCAGGACTTAACATTTTGCATTCCTCATTTCAGTTAAGGACATTGCTTGCAGCCAGCAGGACATTTGGGCTTGAAAGTGTGACTCATACAAGTAGCGCTTAGTTTCACCAAGAGTCCAGATCAGAGAGGCAGATGCAGCGGAGAAGGATGTTGCCCATCTTCCCTGTAAGTTCATCAAGGAATAGCATGTCTGTTAATGTAAGTGAGGCACTTTGGACAAAGTAATTAGTATTTTTCTGAGTCTGCTCCATTGATGAGTAAAAGATTGATGTAAGATTAGAAATAAGATAATAGATTAGTTTATTAGCAGTAATAATTTTTCAGTAGAATCAGTCTATGAATCCAGTTTCCCTGAGGAGAAGGCATTATTCACTCCCATTTAAATAAGAAAGAACTTCAAATCTACAGAAGAGCTCAAAACAATTCACACAAGGGAAACCATCATTTGGTTGAGGCAAACACATGCCTGGTGCAAAGGATGAACACAAGGAAAATAAAAGATATAAGATGCAGAGGTAAATACAGGCTCAGCACAAAGACTTCTGACTAATCTCTGATTCGTATTTGTAATGAAAAAGACTTCAGGATCCACAAAACCAAATTCTTGCATTGATTATGTCATCTCTGATATCCTTCTTAGAGACAAATAACAGTGTGTTAGCAAGAGCTTGCTAAAACCAGTGATCCCTAAATATGAGAAATGCGGAGACAGTGGTATTGTTGTATCACTGCCTTATCTGGCAAAAATAAGAAATTATATCTACCCAGACATGAATTTGGCTTCAACACAGAACAGCACAAAGTCAATCCAGTGGAATTACATCTGACCAACATTTCCAGAAATGCCTTTTAAAAATCCCCTAATAATCTCCCTGGGTTATGAAGTAATGTTGGATAGCAGACACAGAACAGCAACAGGGAATAATATATGTTGTTGGTTTTATTTACTTACTTATGAAACAAGATTACTGTTGGCATACATGTTGGAATAAGAAAATGTGTGGACAGATGTAAAGAGACTCTGCCTTTCCATCCTACAGATCTCATCAGAACAATTTGGGGAAAGAAACAGGGAGCCAGATTATCAGAATGTTGCAAGTGATGAAATTACTTTCTCTGGAGTACCTTGAGAGTGGGTGTCAGAAGACAAGAGCAAATACATTTTTACCTTGATATTCAGTGAACGGTCATAGTAGTAGATAGCTGTGTGAAAAGATATTTTACAATTTCATTGGAACTAGGACAGCTTTCCTCTATCCAGCAGTAAAATTACAGCTCTAAAAAAAGGAAAGTTTTGTTTCATCCATATCAAGATACAACGTTCAGTGAGGTAATGTGAAAGAAACACAGAAGTAAATCCTCCCGATCCTGCTCTCGTATTGTCTCCTGCTAATAGACAATATATTGGTCCTATAGAAGACTTTATAAGAGAGTCTTTAGGACCTCTGCAGCAAGCTGCTACAAAGTTCCTGATAACCCATCCTACCTGTTTAAGCATATCACAGTGGATTTATCTATTCAGATATTTATTTAGCCCTTATCTCTGTCTCCCATGTTCTCTGTCACTTTTAAATAAGGCACAGGCTTAAAAAAATTGTGTATGTAACCTCTGCCCATATCTTCCTGTCCTTTATTCAGCTATAAGTGACATCAGCATCAGTGGGGAGACTCCAAATGATATCAGTCAGAGATGCTGAGTTCTTCTGTTCATTAAAAATTCTTCATCATTTATTTGTACTATTTTTTCCAACTAAAAAGGTTTTGCTGGTGGTGACTTTAAATGTTTTGTTACATTTGAAAACTAAACACAATGGTTGGTTCTGTTATGCTGGAATAGAAAAAATGCAAGAGAATTCATGGGAAAGGATCAAGCACTGGAGATGGACCAGCCAAAGCAAAAAGGCATCACAAATCCTAAAAAAAAATCATTATTGATGGAATACAATTAACTTCCCTGAAACCAGGCATGCTGCTCCAAGTTCTCACACCCCTGGACTGACATCCACGGGCACAGCAGGAGCCAGTGTTCCTATGTTTGTAGCCCCTACACAAACGTGTCAATGCAGCACATCTATATTTTTTTCCTTGCCAGGCCCAGAAGTCTTCAACAGGGGCAGGTCAGCAAGGGCTGTGGCTGGTTCAGGGCATTTGAGTATGAAAATACTGTGCTCACCAACACTTCCCTGAACATACCTGACAGGGTGTCAGAGCAGGCTCTCCCTGAGTACTGCTCACAGCCAGTTTCTTTTTTCCCCAATCACTCTTCAGGACTCACTTTTTCCACACCCACGTGTTTCTTCCAGCGAGGATGCTGTTGAGTAACAAACTGGAACTGTAAATCTGTGAGGATTTAAGACCTGTCCTGTCCTGTGGGTTTCTCCAGGCTGCCAATGCCGCCTTTGTGATGGCAGTTTGTTGGGAGCCATCCTGAGCCTTCCTCTTCCCTGTCTTGGGCTGAGAACATGGTTGGCCCTCAGCCAAGACTCAGAAAGTTGCTTAGGTGGATGTTAATTTTGAAGAGGCAGAGGAACCAGAATAACGCATCACTGAAAACTCTGTGCCACAGTGTTTCTGACAGACTTCATAATCCTCTGCTGTATGAGCCAGCAAAGTTTTATCTTCAATGGAAACATCAAGCTAGCTCTCTACAGAGATGTAAAAAAAGAGCTGTTGCGTTGCTCAATGCTCCGTGCTAACATTAATCTGTGGGTGGACCTGGACATCTGAGCCCACGTCGAAACAAACTGGGCCAGGTGTGTGCCTGTGACCCAACTGGCACACAGTCGTTTTACTGAGGAGGAACTCGGCCGTAAGGGTCTGACAGCAACTGCTTGGCAAACCAACTTATAGCTAAGGCCCACTGAGAGAATTTTAAGCACCCACAAAAATGCACTACTTATTTCAATATCCACCAAAGATTCAGTCCAAAATGGTGATTCATTTGCCACAGCTTAGAAGCATATTTAGAGCTTTGTGTTCCAGCTGCACAGACTCCAACGTGGAAGTCACGACTGAATCATCTCTGCTCTGCTGTGGGCTATGGCTTTTGTGCTGCAGAGGGATTTCCTCTCAGAAAACAGCATTTTCCTGGATATTTGAACGAGAAACTCAAAATTCAAAAGCAATAATTCACTACTTAAGTGGATCCCACTCAGTGAGCTAATGTTATTATTTCTGTGGCAAATATTTTTGTAATGACAAACTCGTGGAGACATGAAGATGGTGACAATCCCTGCTCCACGGAGCCTGCAGCTCAACTGTGGAGCCATAGCAGATCCATAAGACACCTCCATGGGGTGGGAGGCAGGCATGGTGGGATTCCAAAAAAATCCCAAACAAATCCCAGTCAAGGAATCAGCCTCCAAAATATTTATTAAGGTTTTGAAGGCTTCAAAGATAAGGGAGTCATCCCAAACATAAAGTCTCATCCCATCCAGACAATGCTTGTACCTACATGCTGTTGTCTCAGCAAACTTTTGTTTTCAGCAGTGAACCTTATTGTGCTTGGACATAGTTGCTGGGAGTTGCATTAGCAGATGTGATGTTGACTGTGGAGAAGTGCTGTGTGAGGAAGTTCACAGTTAATTCACCAAAGAGCTGAGTATGGCTTGGGTTTTGCCCGTGTGGCTTAGGATCAGAGTTAAAAAAAGAGGGAAAAGGTAAAGAAAATATGTCAACAATCATGTTCAAACACAATATGTTTTCCAGAGGAGTTCAACCTAAGGGAACTTATTTTCCAGGCAACTTCAATGCAATATATTCTTTTACTTAGAATTTAAACAAACCTTGAAGACTGTTCTTTTTCTGCCAGTCAGTAATGGCCAGAAACACCAGTAATTGCTGCAGCCCAGCCAACATGCAGTAGCTTGATGAACATTACTTGATGAACAAAGGTATGAGTACTTTACAGATCCTTGATAAGTTAAGCTGACAAGAAACTTCTCTACTGTGTAGAAAGAACAGGCTGGCTAATTCAGGGAGATATTGGCACCCCAAAAAAAAAAAAAGCTGAGTTCCAAACAATGAGGGAATTTCAGCTCCCAAATCCAGTTTTAGAGTTTGCCCTCTTCCTTCTCCACTAAAATCCAAACCCCATCAAAAGCCCAACTATCAGTGCAAATCCTTGGGCTGACCAGGTATTTCCAGTTGCCACGTGCACTAGGATTTACTTCCACCTGCTGCTGAGATAAGCACTGTGCAGGACCAAGTTTCAGCCCACATTTTCACCCGTCTGTTCAGTTATCTCCATCTTCAGGCTCGGCTGCTTTCCCTTCCTTTTTCAGACTCTTCCTCTCATCCCCAGGCAGCTGCTCACAACCCACTCCTTCCTTTCTTGTTCCAACGAAGCCCTTTCAAGATTCATACTCTTTTTGATCTCTGGGCTTTCAGACTTGGCAAGCCAGCTGTATAACTGCCCAAGGCCTGGAAAATAGCATTTTCCCAACTGATTATTGAGTTATTGTTATTTTAACTCCCTTGAAGTTGTTTACCCCAGGTATCTTGTCTCAATCACTGTTTTGTTGCCCATCAGTTTCCATCTCCTCCCAGACTAAACAGCTTTCTTGAACTTAAGGTTATAAATAATCTTCACATGCACAGACAGAAGCATATAAAACTCTTCATGAAAACAGTATATCTAATTCCCCTGGTTCTTCAAACCACACTAGTTAAGATCAGTTATCTAGAATGTTATACTAACAATTCGTAGATTTATAGGTTAGATCGTTGGTGGAAGAGACTTCTGTGCCGCAGGGCCTCTGACTCCCAAATTTGCTTTCCTTTGTAGGTCATCTCAGCGCTCTGCTCATCACATAAGGGGTGAGGGGGTAGGCAAGTCATCGCCTGAGGCATTGTATAAGTGTCTTTCAAAAAACTTCTGCAGCCAGAGCTTTCATGCTTTGTAAATTCACTTGCTAAATTTCCCCCTTTGTTTAGCATTTCCTTGTCTTCCAACACCTTGGTTTCCTGACCTTTCTTTTCTTCACACACACACACACACTCCGCCCCCAACAAACATACTATATTTTCCTAGCACCTCTTCTTGTAATCCATTCTACACTGAGAACCTAGGACGGGGGGTGTCTTACTTTTTTGGATTTCTTTTTAGAAGTGGGGAGAAATGAACACTTCCAGCAGAAAATGGAAGATACTTCAAAAGACCTGTTAAAACACACCGCTTGTGATTAGGGCGATGCACTGGAAACAGAAAACATTGCATCATATTTCTCTGCCTAGTTCCCCACTTCTGGTACTCACAATTAAAATGAGATATGCTTAAAACCTGAGGAGACAAGCATAAACACCTGCAAGCGGAAAAGAACTTACAAATGCATTTCCAGTTTTCTGGAAAAAAGGGAGCTTAAAGTAGCATGTACACCAGGTTTAGCAGCTGATGTGTATGAAAAGCTAAGTTATATGGTGAACACCTCTGGTGTGGTGCTATGAAAAGCTGCCGTGGGAACAGAAGAAGGCGGCAGAGGTACAATTCCTGTCACCAACTCTGCCCCATTCAGGTCCACATAACACTGTATTAAAATCTCCTGTGTCTTTTGATACCTGGAACATGCCCCCAGTCACCCCAAGCGAGGTGACACTCTACATCAGGAGCAATGACAGAAAGCCTTCCTAGAGTAGCCTGGATCCATCTGGAGTTAACTTCTCCTATCAACACCGAGGGCTCTCTTTGAACTTACTTCAAGGCTGAAACAGTTTTCTCCTAATTCAGCACGGAGGTGGAATTGCAAATGCAAGAGTTGTGTAGTAGCTTGCAGGAAACTGCTGGAGCCACTGTAAAATCCACCCAGACAAAACACCCAGCTTACATAAACCGTAGCATCTCACTGCAGCATTAGGAAATGTTCCTTTGCAGTGCCGGTATTTATAAATAGCCACACATCACAGTCATGAGCTTCTGAAGAACACACTATTTCCAAGAAGAATGTCAATGTTAATCCACTACAGAGGGAGGGGGTGAGCGTGAGAGCGGGTGCCAAGGTGCGAGCGCAGCGGTGCGGTGCGGCTGGCAGGAGCTGCGGTGGGAGGAATGAAGGGAGCAGGGCTCTCCACCCAGCCAGCTGCCAGGGCTTGCTCACCTCCTGTGAAGTCCAGCAGCTGGATCCCCAAACACCTGGCTCCGGTACAGATGAAAGCCTGTGGGTTTGATGCACTGCACTCTTGATGCAAGAGATAGATGAGAACTGTTAGCACATAGGAACAGCTTCAGGAGTACATTTGTGCTCTATGTTATGGCAGGGAAAAGTCCTCTTTTCCAGACTTGCTGAGAGAAATTCATTCTCTTTTCCCCAGCACATGATGAAAAAATAAATCTGTCAGTGTGTTCTGAGTACCAGAAAGAAGTAACAGTTATTATCATTGATGTGTTAGGCTTCTCAGAAAAGGATAGAAGCAGCTCTGATTCCCTTCTTAGCTGAACAGGGAATGAGAAAGTCTGCAAAGGGATTCCCATGAAGATTTCCATCAGTCACACTGAGCTGGTTTCTCTGGTGGAAACAGGCTCTGAATCAACTCAGGTAGGACTTGGATTTTTTCCCTCCCCCTACATTTTCATTATACTAAAATATCTAGCAGCTCTAAGTACCTAGCAAGCCTGTGTTTTTTAGGTTTGGGCTTTTATTTTCAAATACGAAAAGAAGTTGCAGGTCACTACAAAAATTAAAAGCTCAAAACCCTAAATCCCATTATATTACAATAACAAGACTGAGGTCTAGGGGGACTTTTTTTCTGGTCTTTCAGTTTGTGGCAGAGATATAAAAAACTATTTTAGTAAAGGACAGATAATCCTAATAGGAGCAAAAATTAAAATAAATTAGTTCAGCAATGGACTATTCACAGACACTTAGTCATAAAACCACAAACAACTCGTCATTCTTAATGTTATTCTTCTCTGGGGAGCCGAGCTTTTTGTTTGCTGTAATGAAGTGTTATAATTGAGCTCAACTTTACTGGAGTGGAGCGTTTTTCTTAAACAGCTGAGAAATGGAGATTTATTCTGATTAAAAACAATGCTTGCAGCAGAATAGATGTATTGCATTTTCCAACCAGGTCCTTCTATGTGGCTAAAAAAAAATAATAAATTACACTCTGTTACTTTTCTATTTTCTTTTTCAAGGTAGGGCATTTGATTTTCACCACTGATATACGCTGGGCATAGAAGATCAGATGGCAGATATTATAATGAAGTGTTCTTTGTTTACAGGAAAAAAACCTGTGTTCATGATTTTTTAATAATGTTTGACAGCTTCATCATAAAGAAACGGAGGTCTCAACTGGAATTGTTGTTCATCATATGCCTGAGGCCTGAGGCTGATTTATTTTGCCACCAAACCGAGCTGATTTTATTGGCACTGAAACTTTCCTTGCGTCTTTTGCTGTGACAGTACAATGAATGAAGCCCTAATGCACCAGCTGTATCTCAGAAAAGTCATCATTATATGAATGCAGGCTTTCCCTCCATTGCCTGCTAGTTTTTAAGGCTATAATGTTTTATAAAGAGCTACACATAGTAGGTAAATCAAGATATAGGGGTATCTTTGCTCTTCCCTCTACATCTACAGCTCCGATTGGAGATGATAATTCGTGCCAAATCAAGGACTGACATATAGAACAGACTAATATATGATATGTTCAAGATCGAAATAAAAATCCTCTTCCTGCAAGCTTCATCTCAGGACCATAGTGAGGTCTGTTGTGTGGCTAGATAATAAGCCCACAGGTGCAATTTAAATAGCATCATACCAAGCACATCAGCTAGAAAACCTCAGAGAGAATAGTTTTTGTCTAAATTGGGCTTGGCATGCTGTTTTACAGCACCCCTTGGAAATCACAGAGGATAAGCCCTGGAAATCATTTTGTCTAATGAAAAAAAAATAAAATAGAGGGAGCCTCCAAAGCTCTGTTTCATATGGCCAAAAATTGATCTACAGAAGGAAAAGGACTAAGACAGCAAAACAGAGACCTGTCCTACCCAAAGCCCATCACCTATCAGCTCACTAAGTAAAGGCCAGTTCCTAGCTTGATTGGACTTCCAGAGGAGCATCAGCTCCAATGAAGTGGATTGCAAAACAAGCAGTGAGTCTGGGGTTATGATACCTCATTTGGATCCTAGGTATGCTTGACACATCAGCAAAGGAAATCTGGGGACTCATTTATACAATGGCTTGCTTCTATGCAAACTGGGAACTGAGGGCAGGTTCGACTTTCTTCTCCCTTGTGCTAAAGACCAGGTGTGTAAAAGCCACGACATTTTTCCCACTGAACACAATTCTTTTTTGAAGGTATGGAGACAAAAGAAGAACATTTTCCAATAGACATGAATTTATACAGCTAATGGCACTGGTTAAGCAATACAAGGCTGTCTTTGTACAAAAGACAATCATAACTTCTCTCAGGCGTTTCCAACCTTTTCTTAACCCACGTCCTAGCAATTTTTTTTCCTCCCTTCCTTCATGTTAATCTAAAGAGAACAGCAGCCTGACATTCAAGGCTTTTTTTTGGAAATGCCTTCAGACCACTTTTCAATTCAGCATGCCTATATGTATTCCCTTTGGCAATGGGACATACTGGGAGGTTTATGTTCTTTGAAGATATTATTCCTGCAGTTCTCTGAACGATAGCAAGATACCTGCTTCTTGCAGAGAAGCCTCAAAACATCCATGGCAGGAAGGCATCATTGGCTCTCTAGAAAAAAAAACAACCTTCCATTTGGCACAATGAACCATGTTTTGTTCCAAGTCCATATTTTCATTTTGGTTCTCCCAGTCATAAATGTCTTGTGATACTGAGTAACAACAACATAATCTGAAAATTATGCACAGATGAATGAGATTGTTCATAGCTGTTATTCCTCATCTATGACTTACACATTCCACATATGATGCATTTTTTTTACCTGCATACTGTTCCAAGGGATACAAGCCATGCAGAGTGATAAATATTTGAAGGATGCCTGGTGTAATGTATGACCCCATTACCCACTAGTCTTATGATCCAACCTGTAATAACCTATTTTTGGTTTGAGATTTTTTTCCATCTCTTATGAAGTTCTAACTCACTGTAATTATTTTTTCATTTAGTTTTCTTTCCTAGACATCTTAATTCACGAGTTTTCAGTTGTTGCTTAATACAAAGCATTCAAAGCAGATTCACACCCAACCACTTGATGGACCCAGACATTAGCTAATAAGCTAAAATCCCTGTGTTGAAACAAAGTCTAATAGTCTGGCTCTGCCCTCAGACGCCATCCAAAATGCACAGCAGAGTTTTTCCCATCACTGCTACTTCAAGTCAGCCCCAGATCACCAACTTCCCAGAGCAGGAACCACAGACATTTTGACTCGGTTCCACAGAGAGACAGAGCACATCAGCTTCTGAAAAGCAGCAAGATCTACCTGCTTTCACAAGGGCTGGTTAGCTCTCTGCTCTGCATTCCCAGCCCCACCATACAAAAGCCAGTTCTCTTGTGGCTACTAAGGGAACTCACAGGTATTATTTTAAACATCTGGCAGTACATTCTTTAAAGAATCACTTGCCCAAAACCACCCTTACCCATTGCAGGCAGCCTCAGAGAGACTTACAGGCCCTCAGACCTGAATTTCTCTCTTGTTCCAGCTCCTCCAGATTAAGTCAGAAGAATATTAATGGGACAGCATGGGCACTGCACTTGCCTGGCTCTTCAGAGAAGCTGGCTGCATAAAAGACCCATTTTACTAAATCCTTCATTTGCAGCCAGATTGCTCTCTCTGCTATTGCACTTCTTTCGACTCAGCCCTTGGAGAGTTTCACCTCAGCTCTGAAGAGAATAAGAATAAAGATGCACAGATAAGGAGCTCATCAGATCATACATTTTCCCAAAGACACAGGGGAAAGGGAAGAAAATATTTCTCACAAGAGCTCATTCAATTTTTGTTCTCTTGGAGGCTGTTAGGAACTGGCTACATAAAAAATAATTTGGTTTATACCTCCAAAATCTGGATACCAAAGGAACTTTGATAGGTAGAATTAACTGTGTTCAAATGGGAAAGGAACATCATTATCTCCCACTGCTGTGCAGTGACTGCCACAGAAGAGCTGTGAGAGACTGGTTGCTGTGCTAGCTTCATCCCATGACCTGTATCAATGTTGGGAGTTTTCAGGCTCTGTCCTGGCACAGTATGCAATAAATGGGGCTGTGGTTCATTCACAGCTTCCAGGTCTCACCTTCCTTTTTGCCTCAGCATATCCAAGGGGCAGCTAAAACGCTCTCCTGAGATGTCACAGTGCTCTCCTCAGATGCTGCTTGGGACTCTCAGTAGCTCCTGGCTCTGGCCACAATCACCTCAAGTTCTCACCCTCATGCCAGCAAAATCAAAACCACACCACTTAATCTACCTTCAGCCTATGATTATCTCCAGACAAGTCAAAAACACCCCCAAAACAAACACATCAACCTTCAGATTTTAGTATCAATCAATTCCCCCCAAAACACAGTGGCAAAATCCAAATAAGTGTTTGGAGAAAAGACATTCTCTGGTCCCAGGGACAATCAGGGCTGTTTGCATACCTTTCAGGTCACATCATCTGCTTTCCTCAGTAATGCTGTGCTCATCTTTCCCTCATGCTGAAATATAAACCCAAAGCTTCCCACAGCGCCAGAGTACATCCTCGGAGCACATGCCTTTGCCAAACCAAAGAATTTTTAAGGCTGGGCCTGCCTTTTCATCACCTACAAAGGGCCAAATGCATTTTTGGGCACAGGGACTGCCATTTCTGTAAAATGATCCCGAATATTCTGTTAGAGCAAGTTCAAGTTTCATGATCCCACTTTCAGTTTTACTGGGGACATACGTGGATTTTCCCATGTGACAGCAGCTTTTCCCCACATTCTTGGTCTGCAAGAGAATGACCATATAAGGGAGAGTAAGAAAATGAAAGTTTAACTCACGGCTTTACATGGAAAACACGATGGATGAAAAGTTATGGATTAAATGATGCATTTTATTTGTGGCAAGATGGTAAGAGTAAAGGCACTGAGAGTATCAACAGAAGAAAAGCTGAAACAGAGTACAGAAGAGTATGCAATCTGGTAATTTAAGAGAAAAATATAAGCCAATTAAGATATTGATCCCCACAGTTAATTGTCCCATGAAATTAGAAAGCGTGTCTCTAATTCAAATGAGATGCTTTGCTACTAAATAGTCCCTTTTGCTCCTCATTTCCACAAGCTGCGGTGTATCAAATGGAGTAGGATGAAATCAGTTTAAGAAAGATTTGGGAATGTCCTCCTGGAGGGGACAGGCACGAATCCTGTGCCTTTGCTTTTACAGGTCTGCCTGTGTAGGCACATCCAGGAAAAATCACCTGAACTAAGGAAATATGTAAGGAAAGATTCCTAAGAATTGCAGTCCTGTTTTGTTCGTAGTTATAAGCTCATACTGAAAATGAAGGTGATTGTCATTCAACTCAGGTTAAATTATTCTCAAATAGCAACAAATAGATTATCAGCATTATAGTTATGAAGGGGTGCCCATCTGACTCTAAACAGAGTTTAGCTGGTCCATTCAGTGTGCACACAAATCTGATCTCACACGTCAAACAAAGTAACATTGCCCTAACACTTAATATGTAAATATCTAACTTGTATAATCACTTTTCTTCTAGGACACAGCATCAGGCAGATTGCCCACTAAGGGCAAAAAGGAAATCCTTTTCCTGCGCTTGATTTCTCTGGGTCACAGTGACCACAAAGCCAGATGAAAGATGAAGAGAATATTTAAAATTTGAATACCTTTATTTATTTTAATGCCTAAGAAAAAAGGGTGGTCATTCATGTAACCCTTAGGAAAAAAGCACAGAACTTCTGGTATGGGCTTTTGGTAACCTGGAGTTGGGCTGTCTGAAGACTCAGAGTGACTCGAGCAGCCTTTGCTCAGTCTCTTCCTCCCCATATTTCTATTCCCCACCTGAAACAGGAGTGACAAGATGATCTTCCTGCAGACATCAGCCTCTGTGCCCGCTGTGTTGGCCACGCTTGTCACCATGTCCCGCAACACCTACCACAAGTTATCCCAGGCTATTACTAAGGCTGTTCAGAGCAGCCACAATAAAACATCCTAACACCAAGTAATTCAATAAAGGTATATCCAGGCTGCTCACAAATTCTTTTAAGCTTATGGAGTCTGTTCTTTACAAAACTGTATTGCCACTATATAAACTTGTATATATCTATGACCAAAAAAAATAATTTACAATAAACATAAATTCATATGTGAACTAGTTTACTTTTCTCACGGATGAGCACTCTGCTCTAGACAGGTCTCTTCAGTATTGCACATCCAGAGTCGATTCTAAGCCCTTTATGTTTCCCTAGCAGGAAGGTTAAAATTCAATTCTCCTTTATTGCAGTTTGCAAATATAATATACTCTCCAGCTGGCTTGGAAAAGCTCTTCAATTAAATCATCTTGTGCAACACTGCTTCTTAGTCGCCGGTACCTCCCTACCCGACAATAAACTGACTGACAACCTCACGCTTCCAGGGTATTTATTGGTCTGTTCCTGAAATGGGAGTTATATTACAACATGTTTATTTTTCATTGAAATGACCACTTAAGACAGTTCTGGGTTGGGGGGTTGCTTTGGGTTGGTTTTGGGTTTTTTTTTTGAGTGGGGGGCACACCTGAGCTTTTAAACTTCAATTGCCTCCCAAAGGCTTTGAGTCGATGCTGTCGTCATTCATGCCTCTCCCCAGTAAATCAGTTGCTCGGCTCTTTTGTTTTCAGGGTTTAAAATACTGCTACTCACAGAAAGTAAAGTGATGTGTTAGCATAACAGCCTTTGCTGTGCTATCGAGCTGAGGCATGGAGCCCAGAAAACCAGAGGAAAATGATCTATGGAAATCTATAATCCTTCCCTCTCCCCTCACAACAGCTCCAGAACATGAGATTATTCTGCTTGTTACAATAACTACTTATCTGCCCATGGCCAGGGCTGGTATCTACTGGAATGTTAAAAAGGCCCCCACCTAATTACCGTGCTCACTCAATTATTTTTGTCCAACTCAAACTTCAAAGAAATCCATTATGGCTTATCCCCCAACCAAGGAAAGTAAATGGACTTATTGGAAGGATCAATATGCTCCAAAAAGAGGAATAAAGAGGAGAATTTAAGTGCCTTTCTATAGGGTCCTATAGAAGCTGAGATCCTGCAGCGTGAGTTAATTGTTTCTGCGACCAGCACCACAGCTCCCAAATCCAGCCAGGTTTTCTGGCTCCTCTTGCAACAAGGCTACAACCTGGCAATCCTGGGAGTTACACCTCTGCATCTTGTTGTCTGGTTTTCATTGGATACCCCTTGGGACTGGGACCGTGTGTTTTCTGCACTGCGAGAGTTAAGACCTGCATACCTGATACATAATCATGATACACAGGAAGCTTAAAATTCAAGGCACCTTTGTTGGTCCTTGCTTTCTATGACTCAACAAATTTGTTGCCTTGAGGTGCTAAACAAAGCTGTGAGCATGGGGGGGGGGGGGGAGGGTGGCAGGGACAGGACAAGCCAGTTTTTCTACTACAGGAAGGTCTTGTCATGTCATGGAAACCCACCGGTGCTGACACAGATATACTGTGTGCTGGTTCCCCTCCTCCGAGATGTTATTTTTGTGAAAGTGCAAACCAGCACCTTTCCAACAACATCCGTCAGCAGGAAGGCTGAGCATCTTTGGCATTTGCACAGGCAGACATTAAAGGGCTGATAAGAATAGGTGCAGCATCAGTGATGCTGAGGGGTATCGCAGAACGCCACATTGAAACAGAAATTCCAGAAAAAGCTGAGGTTCAGCTAATAAAACGCTTTCCAAAGGGAAAAGCATGACATGTTCTTTCTAGATGCCTGTCCCATACCACTCCTTTTCTAAAGGATCCAATTAATATTCCCGCAAAATTTATTAGCCACAGCATTTTGGTGGCTGTGATTTCCCCATGATATCAGAAAGCATAATCAGCCCCTGGGAATCCTCAAAGCCATTGCTATGGGCATTAAAGCCTCTCCTCACCAGCTGGAAGCTGCTGCTGTTCTGATTTCTTAATGCTCCCATCAGTGGCTGAGGAAATCTCCCCTGCTCTGGAGCCTTAGGAAAGGAGTCAATGGACACTTGGCACAACACCTAGTCTTAAGAAATCCTAAATAATAATCGTTCTGTTATATACTGGGGCACCTATGCGGAGAAAGCATCATGCTTTTCCCTCTGGGACTGTAATGTATTTGTTTTCACAAATTTACCAGACAGGGTTAGGCACAATTAGCGCTTGCAGGTCCCAGGAGGCTGGGTATCAGGCAAGCACAGTGTTGGAATGGGTCTTTTCTCCTGAGAGCCACTTTGAAGGTCAGCATTGGAGTGGGTGGTAGGCTGGCTTCGTGAAACTGCTCACCTGCACTCCTCACTCAAACTGGTTACTGGGAAAGCAGATGTAGTTCCCCCACAGCTTCCCAAAGAGCCACAATCAAAGCATCACCATAGTGAAAAAAATTAGGATCCCTAATGAGAAATTATTTACTATGGTTCTTGCTCTTTCTGCCTCTATTATTACTGCTTGTTATTTCTGCCCTGTCAGAATGCCACGGGACTGGTTCCCCCAACACAGAGTGACAGACCCTCTACAGACAGTCCCTCATTCAAGACTAGAACAGCACTTAGAGCCCGTTAAATCGGGGACATTAATCCGTGAAGTTTGAGGATGCCACTTTTTGACTGTACCCTTTATGTAAGCGGAGCTGGTACAGTCCATTTCAGAGCTAGAAAACCCCTCCCCTTCGCTTGTACTTCTGAAAATTAAAATATTTCAGCTCAATTCAAAGAGTTTGTTCCTCAACGTTTAAAAATGCATTGGCTTGAATTTGTAAGGTAAACTCCAGATCTCTCTGAAACACAAAACCCAGCATTTGGCTGCAGATGCAACTGCACATTACAGAGCACAGCCACTTGCACTGTAAGGACTGTAAGGCGAGATGAAGGCATCCCCAGCCCCTTTGCCTTTAAAATGCCATGGAAGCACAGAGACTTTCGGCAGAACACCTTATCTGCTCTCAAAAGCTGTGACTCTTCATCCTTTCATTATGAAGACCCAGGGGATTGCTTACTTAGCATACACCAGAGGCAATGGATAGGGTGAGCAGTCACTGCAGCCAGAAAACCCCAGTACAGAGCACAGGCAATTACCCTCCACATGCCGAGACTTCGGAGCTGAATCGTGCTGAATAGAGAACCCCTCCGGCTGAGAGAGCCATGTGTGCTTAGGAAGAGCAGCCACTTTCACTCCGCTGAAAAGCAATGCAGTAAGTGACTTGGATATTGCAGCAGGCACTGGTTCCCTGGGTTAATCAGGAGCTGAAGCCTTGCAGCTTTTGCTGGGAGAGAGGCAACCTCTGCTCTGGGAGTGGTGTCAGATCTGCATGATTGTTTTTTGTTGTTGTTTCTAAAGCGAGCAAAGGAACCGAGCCCATTTGCAGGGACACTAACATTTTGCATTGTGTGGATGTGTGTGATGCAGGGGAGCGTTTGCTGTATGTCCTGTGCTCAACTAGGACTGTTAGGTTTGGAGCTTTTTTTTTTCCCTATAGTCATGTTTGCCAATGTTTAAACAGAGAGAGTGCTTAATAACTTCATGTCAGCGTGCATCTGTGTGCTCTTTCTTAATTATACAGCATGCTCCTGATGGTTGGGTGCGAACTGGTTTCTGTACTGTTACTCTAATGCTGGATTTATAGGGGCTGTGCCTTTGGATAATGATAAATTGTAGATTACAACTGTATGAATGAGTGCCTTGATGGCGAATAATACTTTTATTTGACTCCAGCAGATATGGCGAATTTCTAGTTTGAGATAAATTCTTCAACGTGGTCTGAAACTGCAGATGCTTTTCTCACAGATAAATGTTTCTAAGCAGTACTTTATCAGAACGTAACTGTGGGCTTCTTCAGATTCAGATGTTCTGTTTCTGCACTCTGCAGTAAGAGCTCTCTATTTGTACCGGGTAGGAGAGGGAAAGCATGATTTAAAGTTTGGTTTATAACAAGAGGGGGTTTTATATAGTTTGAAAGTGTTTACAAAATTAGAGTTTGGGCAGTAATTGCAGGCCTTTGGATGAAACTCTGTGCAGTGTTTAAAGCAAATTTCACTGTGCAGTTTTCGTTCAGGTAATTTAGGGACTAATACTAAGTTGTGTTCTGGTTTCTTGATACAGCTTTCTCAGTGACTTATGACGCTCTGGCTTCAGAACAACTGCCTGCCTTGAGAATAACTGCCATTTTGGGCTTCAAGGCATGTTTAACTCCTTAGGGCAATGCATGCTAAATCTTTTAAAGACCAGGACATGCCAGTGCCAAAAGTTTCTTGCTGTGCAGTCAAATGTCAATATTAAATACCCATTGATCGCTTGTAAAGGAGCACTAATGAAAGCAGTTAATTTCCCTACTCAATTTTTGTTTAAAAGCTGATGTTTATTTAGTTATTGTAAACTATTGGGAAACATATAGGAAGAGTTTTCATAATGAAGAAAAAAATGTCCTCTTTAGTTTTGAGCAAAATTTGTAGTGTAACTTTGTTCAAAGGGATAATTCTCAGAAATGAGACAAGGGAAGTTCACTTTCTGCTGAAAGAGTTGTTGCAGAGGTGCTGCTAAAGATGCATGTGATGCATCCAGGCACAGGTAAAAATACCCTGGAAGTTAATTACACTTTTCCACCCTATGAAACATGCATGTTATCTCCTTGAGATTGACACGCGGGTGCTGGTAAGAGCTCTTCCCTGACATTGCAGTCAAGAGATGTTTTTCCCTTTTTTGCCTGAAAACCTTTGTGAGATACAGTGCTATTGAGCTGGAATTAAGAAAATGAGCAAATTAATAAGTGATAATTATTTTTCATTGTCTGCACAACTTTGAAGATGGACAAATCTACGAGGGGGTGAATCGAATCTGAATCCGCTCTGGTCCCCTCTTCCCTCCTCCTCCATTCCCAATTCTCCCTTCCTGTTTATGAACACTTCAGTAGGTGTCACAGCTGCTCTGATTTAAGGACCTGAACCTAAGATCAGTGCAATTATAAACCTACTATTGATTCATCTATCAGGAGGAAATAGCAGGGATGTTACCTGTGACTTGAATGTACTCAGAACACAGTTTTGATGACATTATCATCAGATATTTTCAGGTAAACTAAATATGGTAATTAAACAAGCTAATGTTTTCTCTGAGGAACAAAATGGGGGGGAGAGGAAAAGATATGCAAATAAAAGTTGATGTTAGAGAGATACTGGATTCATAATGAGAATCACAAGACGAAAAGAAAGATTATAGCTGGTTTTGTGCCTTCATGCAATTCTGAGTCTCCAATCAAAATGTGTTTCCTGAACTGGAACTGCAGATTTTGTACCTAATGTTCTCCATTTTAAATTTGACAAGAACAATAATGTCTGGCAAAAAATTCTAATTTCTCAGCAAACTAGAATAAGTACATTAGTAAACAAATGTTTTCCACTTCTTCATCCTGTCCTTTAGGTACTCCTGGCAGGAGCCTTGACTCATAAAGTCAAGTTCTCTTTATTGTATTGCAATCTTAGAGAGATGCATGCAAAGGGGAGTTTAGTAATTGTATCCTACATTGTCAGTAATGAATAGCAAGTCAGTTTCATTAACAGCAGTTGCTCAACATTGGTAGTCACCTAAAATACTTCCATTCACATCACTATCTCTCTATCCCTTTTTCACTTGTAGAAGCACCGATGTTTCCCTATGATATGAAACATGACAGCACAATCCTATGATTTAAGTACCAGAGGCAAAATTCCCCATACAAAACTATGTAAAAAGAATATACAGTGGGTGAATAAAGGCTCCATAATTTCAAAGTACAGTGAAAACATGCATCACGGTTGCACCAGGAGCCAGTGGTGCAGACAGCGTTGCGTTGGAGGGTAGGACACACAGCACATTCTCCAAGAAAGAAGCTTAGCTATAGTCATACAAGAGTACAGAAGTTCTATACCATGCTTAGTATAGCTGTCATGTTTATGAGAAAAATATCTTACAGTTAGTGACATCCAAAATGTGCCATTTATGCAGTCTATAGTTTCTTACTGACTACGAAAGAAAGGACATTTTCTTACTTTCCTGTTATTCAAGGGTAGACTTTCTGATGGTGCCAACTACTTAGATATGCTGCATAATAATTATTTTATTCATATGTATGAAAGCAGATCTCTTAGAATCTTCATTACACTTATCTGCTGTGAGCATCAAGATTGAATTTAATTGGAATTTTTAAAAAATTTCAAATATATGCTTTAACAAAATATCCATTTTTCAACAACAAAACGAACGTGCTATTTGTTTGCCACTGTCACCTCTTACCAAGGACAATTGCTTAATGCTCTGTAATATCTACACTTCTGAATACTTTCTTTGCCAAAGTGACTATCTTCACTTTCCACATCCGCACAAGCCCCCAGAACCCACGGTGCGTAAGGCAGCAGTGCAGTAGTATTCAAGGAGGATTAAAGGACTAAGATTGAGTACTCCCTAAACACTGCTGCTTGAGCTCTTGTTTTAAAAAGGAGCAAAAATAATGTACTTGGCTCTGCCAAATCCTGTTTGAAAGGAAAAAATATGTACCCAAAATCCATCCAGAATTAGAAAGAGCATGATTGCATGATTTACATTTCGAAAAGTACCTTCAAAGTGCACCTGTACAGCAGTTCGACCTTCAGAAGATACAGAAGAACAGGTTCACAATTCCTCCACCTTGGGTATCTGTTTCTCTAAAGCTTTAGGCAAGAGTTCTGGCATCCGGCTTCTTGGAAGGTATTGCAATACACTGAATTTAAAACAAGGCTGTGAATGTATCCTACCAAACTTGACAATCAGGGACAGACCGCAAATCAGATATCTCATTTCCACTGGAACACCTGGAGGAAGCTCCATATGCTGCATGCTCAGTTCTGAATCTATTAATGAGTTAGTTTGTGGAACCCTTAACGATCTTTTCATTCCTTTTGAACATCAATGTGAAGGAAGCAGCTCATGAACCGAACAAGGGTTTGCTTGAACAATGGCTGCAGAGGCACGTACCTTTTCGCAGCATTATTTTGGTGTTTAAGTTTCCAACACATTTCATGCAGCCTTGATGAGACTAAGCCTCCGGGGGTCCTATCTACAAACGCTCTGAATTCATGGTAGTCAGCCAGAGAGATTCCCAGACAGGAAGAACATCATATCCCCAGTGTCAGTCAGTACTTTGTTCGGAGGAAAAGATGAGGAAACAAGACAGAAGGTTGCTGAAAACACAGATGCTCACATTTCTTCTGCTAGAAACAGAAAAAAGGATTTGTTTCTTTTTATCATAAATCATGGGTTTCTCTTATTGCTTTGCTTTAGACTTTCAATCAGTGCTGATGGCTGTGAAGAACCACATTCAAGCAAATCTAAATTATCTGGTGAAGAAGCCTCCCCTCTCTTTCCCTGACCCATCTGATTGATTTCATGATTACTGGAGAATTTTCTGCATCACAGATTTAGTTTGTATTATAAAGTGGTCCAAAGTAGCTGATGTCACCCATCCAATTTTTGTTTCCATATCATATTCAAGCTCCCTCTGTCAGCATCACCAATATATCTATGACTTCTTACCAAATAACCGTATCACGCCATATGTTGCAGAATTGTTCTGGATTTTCACCAGCTTAGTTTAAAATTCAGCCCTCAGCCTGAGTGTAATTCAGCTAGGAGGAGATACAGCAATAGATCTCTCTTTCTGCCTCACTTGGAGGCATTAACCATTTGTCACAGAGACCTGGCATACTGATTCCTTTACCTTCACCAAAAAATGGAGCATCTGGTCATGGGGCTATCCAAGTTGTTTGGTGATCCTTGTGCTCTTCCTGTGATGGAAATCAGGGGAAATACTGGTGTATTGACACAATTACAGTGGCTGAGCAGCATTTGCTCACCTTCAGCTGTGAGTCTGGTGGGAGGGAGAGGCAGAATTCCCATCAGAGACTGAAAAACAGGATGACTGAGGAGAGGAGAAAAACTCCGCCTTCGACAGAGAAGGAGCTAATTTTTGTCAGCAAGAGCTTGTCAGGAAAGTGTCTCCCATTACTTGGAGTCCAACTAATGACAAATCATAACTAGATAAAGTCAGAAAACTTGGGTAATCCAAAACAAAAAGTCTGAGCTCTGGAAAAATAAACACCATGTTCTTTTTGTCTTCCATTTTTGGGGGATGATTCAGGATTCATGCTTCAAGAAGCATATAAGAGCATATTGGAAAAAAGAATTGGAGAGCTTTGCACAGTCACCTTACCAGAACCTCAAAAGCATCACTACGTATAAAAAACATGCAATTTAAAAGTTACATAAGCCCTACATTTAGAAGCACAAGTTTTACAAAACATGTTTCTTTTTCTGTGGCAATTTTACATCCCTGTATTTGTGTCTTACAGCCAGTGGAAATGTTTCCTAGGAAGAGGAATGGCTGGATTTTTCTCCTGTCTGCATCTGCAAACCACTAGAAAATACTGTTTTCTGGACTGTTTCTGCTACCAAGTTCACTGTATCATCATTGCAGCTCTGCAAGTTCTAAGCAAAGGGCAGCCAGAAAGGAAATGCTCAAGTAAAGCAGACTGATCCAATCTTCCTTCACTTGCAAAAGTGTTCAGAAAGATCTCTGCTTTCTCTTTTCATGTGTTGTATTTGGTCAGCACGCTGAATACAACCACTGTTAAATTCTCTCACCTTTCAGAGGTTCTCACACCATCATAGCAGTTAACAGTTCTCATCTCAATGTTCACTATGGGTATTTTCTGTAAAGCAGCAGATTCTCCTGCTCAGAAAACACCTGCTGTCACTTCATATAATTTTCCTTCTGCCAGATCTCAGTAATGAGCTCTTTTAAGAGTTGCCTGGAGGATGGGAAGAGGTTGGTAATCACATTCTAGCACGTTAAAAAAGAATTTAGAAATCTAACCCATAACTGCATCTGTAAAGGAATTTTTCCCCAGCCACCTTCTGCTTTGGGTCTTGATCCCAAATCCATTGGAAAGCAAAGAGGGGATTCCCATTGACTTTGGATCAGAACCTAAGAGACTCCTGTGAAAGGTGCATTGAGAATATTTTTTGGTAATCTACAGCTACTTGCAATCACAAAAGTTATTCTGCTTGTAGCACAGAAAAAGAAGAGAAAAAAAAAAACAGAGCACAAGCAATCCTGACCTTGCAAACATTCGCCTCTGCGAGCAATCCTCCCCTGTGTAAATAGCCAGCCTCTCATCAGGGGCTTTATTTGCCCAAGTCCTCGCACACACATTAAGTATTTATAGCTGTACAGTTAGAGACAATGAAGTTATGTGCCATCCTGTTGTTTTCTAGTGGTGGTTTATTTAAACTATGCGTGGAACAACAGGACTAATATTTTAAAAGTGGGACGAAAGCATAACACAAGCACAAATAAAATTTGGTCACAGATGGAATTTAAGTAGACAGAATAACTTTTTTGATGAAATACCATGCCTAGAGAATGGTTTGTATAATACTCCATAGCCTAGGATTTGATTTAAACTGCCCTTTAGATATTCTTAGATCCCAAAACGCAGCCCGCTGGAGCTAGCCAGCACAGGGATATTGCTTTTTCTCCATATTTACTTCATATAATCCTCATAAACCCAAGATTTTGGTAAGGAATAAGTGCAGACAAATGAAACCACCTCCAAAAGAAATAAAAATAAACAAAAGAACCCCAAACAGTAAATCAAGATTTGCAAAGGGAATGAAAGGAGCATACACTCCACAGGAAGGTTTCCTTAAGCAGTATTTAGTACTAAATCATTCATTGCCTTTAAGAGATAAAGCGATGTGTCACCTGCCTGGGTCCCAGCAGGATGTACGTGCCTCTTGATGAAAGCAGCTAAGGGAAAAGGTGTGTTAACACACCGCTTCATTTCAGGCTTCCCAGACAGGACTTGTAGAGCAAGCAGTCATGGGAAGGAGCGGTATCAGTATTTGTTTCTGGAGCTACTCTGTGGCACCATGACTGATGGAAAAGGACATTGTCTAGCTGTTAGGAAGCACAATCCACACAGAAACTGTCACTGTCCATGAAAGTACAAGGTTGAATAACAACAAAATACAGAGAGGGCATTTTCTATGTGACCATGTATCTGTACACACACACACACACAAAGGTGCAAACCTCAGAGTTCATCCTTGGGGTTTCCATCAGCTGCCCATTAGAGGGGCTGCTATGAAGGACTTCAGAGCCACTGGAGTCCACAAGCAACACAAATTCTTTTTATCTTTTATCTGCGGTATGAAAGGAACAGACTATGTTTCCTATGAAACAAAGAACACTCAAAGATTTCCTTTTTTTTTTTCTTGTTTTTAATACTCAGCTACATATGTGGCACCCCTTGAGTTTCCTTCCTTAAGCTTGTAGACCTGAAGAAACAGCACTGCTCCCTACCTTTGCCTGCGGGTGAGCACCAATACAACAGAAATTGAGCTCAAACATGCAACTTGTGTCAACAGAACAGCTTGCTTTCGGTTCCCCTGTGGCTAGGTCCTTGCTTTAAAAGTGATGCTGTATTTTCAGGGGACATTTAATCAAACATTCACTTGTTTGTAAGAAAACACCTGCACTGACTGCTGGGCTTTTTTTCTCTTTTAGCTAGCACTAAAGCATAAACACACCAAGCACAGAACAAAATCTTCAGTGATATTTCCCTGGGTCTGAAATAACAGAACTTGTTCCACATGCAGTAGCTGAGACTGACATGACTTCCAAATATGAAGGATCAGTCTCAACATCTATATACAGCAGTTACCATTGCTGTCATATCAATCAGGTCCCATGGATCCAAAATTAAAGTGCATATGTAAACACGCTGCCCTCAGAACCATTTATGTATGCTCCAGTGACTTCTCCAGGCAGCTTAGTGACAGAGAACCTCATCGAATTTTTCCTAGTTAAAATTCACAGAAGTTACAGTTTAAACCTAAATTTAAAAGACTGTTTATGTAAGGGAACCAGAGGTGCAATCAACCTAGGCTGAGATTTTTTTATGAAGGTTGTGATTTGATGGTTTAAATATATTTGGCTTTCTGAGATCAACTAAAGGCACATGGGCAGCCTGTTACTCTGCAGTGACAAGGGAACTTCTAAAGATACCCCACCCTGGCTGATTGCTGCCTTGCAAACATCACCTGCCATGGCGAAAGCATTATTCTAAGAAAAAGTTTCCCTCCGTATCTGCAGTTACTGTCGTGCTATGTGATAGTAATAATAGAGACACATCAACTTGAGCTTTGCTAGAAGTAGCTCTGGCACAGCTTTGAAAGCCCGTTTTGCAGGTAAATGAAGTAAAGAGGAACCTTTCATCTCCAGGAAACATGAGTCTTTCTAGTGCACTTCAAAGCCTTGGCCAGCTGGGAGCATGCTCTAAGGGAAGCTGCTGTAGAGTCCATTTGGAAGCTGACTCTAGTGCAGGAATTGAAAGAAATAAATTTGGCATCCACAAGAAGGTTTTGTGGAGTCAACGCTTTCTAAGCATAGGAGAGAGGTTTGGCAAGGATGATGCATATATTACTGGTGTTTTATGTCACATAGGGGTAGTATCCCAGATCTAACTCTGATCCAGCTGGATGTGCAGCGGTCTCGAAGCCCACCCTTCCCAGGTGGATGGCTTGAGCGATACTGTGTGGCTTAGTCCACAGGCTCTGTTTGGGGCGGTGAGTCTTAGAGACTGTCAGAAAACACACACACACATAAACCCCACTTTGTTTTTGCATTACCATGACTTTCTGCATTCCCTACTACTCACTCAAAGATGAAACTGAAGTGGACAGTTGTCAGAGAATTAGCATCGGAGTGTTGAGAAAAGGAATAGTTACACTTGCTTTAGATGCTTCAAACCAGAGCACCTTTTTTTAAAGGAATCATTCAGAAATAGAAATCAATGATGGTTGGCACCCCATACAGAACTTTGCCTTGGGACACTGAACCGCACAACTGCTTTGCTGATATTTTGGACACAGCATAGGAGGATTTTCCAAGTGATTTTCCATCTCACAGCAAGAAAAATATTTTGTTTTCTTATTTACATGCAGACATGCATTTGTAGCTTAAGCAAGCATCTGCAAAACATTAATGACTACAGCAGCTTTTTAAAATTAATAGAGAAGGAAATAACACTGGCACTTTTAGCAGAATTTTATCTATTGGATTTGGTAAGAATTGGATACTGTGTGTAAGCAAAGTCTTATTTCCTTATTTGCTCGTGGATCAGAATGGTTGTCTGTAGCTTTCTTTTCTCCTGACAGTTCGTTCCTGTAATCTCCTTATGTTCCTACAGTAAAACCTTTGGCTGAATTGAGTGGTCACGTAATTGACAATTTAAGCTAGACATTAGTAAGCCTAACAGAAGGCAATAGACAGAGTCACCCCACGAAGGAGAAAACCAATAAGCAGCAGGAAATCTGTACTACATCACCTACTAGCCTTTATTTTTCTTTTTTTAAATTATGACGCCTTCTTTCTTCCTCCACTTCTGAATTATATCTGCTTATACTGAGTTCATGATATGTAAAACAGCTTACACCACAGTTAGGTCTGTTCTAAGGAAATATTTCACATTTAACAGTGGTGAGCACACTAACTGCATGCAGAATTGCATGACTGGAGGACATCAAGAGTCCACACACATCCAACATAGCAAAGTACCAAGGAGAGGTTTGAGATGGGCCAAATGACCTTGTTTTGGGTGTGCAAGGTTCCTCAAAATCAGCTGAAAACTTCTTTTCAATGTAAGGCAGATGGTGTTTTCAAAAGCATAACTGAGAAATCACACAACAGGTTATTCTAGGTAACTCCTCCTCAGAAATGGGGACACACAACAGCAGGTCAGTAGGACAGAAAGAACTGCAGCTAACAGCAGCGGCTTGTCTGGAGCCCGAGCAGGAGTCCTGGACACACCAGGACACTCAGTCGTTCCTGCCACGACCTCATGCGCCCCTGGCACGGGCAGCTGGACAGCTGTTGGAGGGAGGGGTAACTGCAGGGAGCTGCTTTCGGGTACACAGGAAACAGAACTGCCATCAGTGATTTTTCATGGCAACTGGGCCAATGCAGTCCATAGAGTCAAGCATCTCAGACAGGCCATTCTCACTCCTGGAAAGCCAACTGTGGAATCGTCTCCAAAAGATATGGAGCAACACAAGTGCCTGATCATCTCACAGAGGCATTGCAGAGTTGTTCTCTCTCACTCTCCCCTTATAAGTGCTTTTCAGTATCAATTGTTCTCCTATTGCATTATCATCACACCAAAATAGAACCCCAAGGAAATAATCACCACCCCAAATTCCTGCCTCCATCAGAGTTGTGATCCTGGACACAGAGAAGCCCTGGGAACAAATTTCAATGTCATTTCAAATCTGTTTTATGTAAGAACCTGACTGCCTCTAAACAGGTGATCTCTACGTGAGTGTGATAATTCTGTTTTACCATAAAGATCAAAAATATTTCATAGTTTGCCTTTTTCTGTGAGCAAAATATCTATTAAAAAAATTTCCCACCACTAGAGAGTTTTTTGTTTAAGTTTGGCTCTGTGTAAGGTTTGTGTAAGCTGAAAAATGAGCAATTTAAATGGAATGTTTACACACAGTCAAAGAGTTTTTGTCCCCTTGATATGGTGAGTGCCGTTCTAGGAGAGAAAACCCAGGATTTCCTCACCCTGGAGCTAGAGCAGTACCACCAAGGTTCCTTGCTCTTCGGAGAAGAAGGGGCTGTGGTGGAAGAAATTATCTTAAAGCACCAAACCAGAGCTGCAGCTCCTTGGCTCCCAACATTTCCCTCACTATTTTTTTCCCCTCTTCATATGATCCAACAAAGTATCACACCCACAGAATATCCAGAAAATGCAGTAAGTTTGATCAGGAAAGGGAAAGTTTGCCCACCATTTCTATTAAATTCACTGGGTTTGAATAGCAGCAGGGTGCATGACTGCAAGAAAGCGTTAATTTTATTATGAAATTGCCCAATAGCACTTTTCTGAAATATCTGGAAGTTCTGCTGCACTGAGAAATTCAGCATATTTTTAGAGCAGTTTAAGCCATAAAACAGAGTAGCAGCCATCAGGGGAAAACAAGATTAGCCATTCTTTCAAATTTTTGAGTGATTAGACCAATTTTCAACCTTTTTGTCTTTATGACTTTTTAATCTCCCACCTTACTTCATAGTAGCAAGCAACATCTCCCCACTCAAAACTTTTGCTTTTCCACCATTATCAATGTGTTTATCTCTAAAATAATGGATCCCTGCAAAACACTCCCATCACAGAGATGAGAAAGCAGGAGCAGCGGTAAACAAGGCTTCAGATGGCTGTGACAGTTCTCCTAAGTGCGATGCTGTGTCACTGCTCCCATTAAGCATATTCCCCACCTTGAAAGCCAAATCAAAGAGACTTTTACAATAAGGAATAAAGCTAGAAGGGGCAAGGAAAAAAGCATGTAAAGCATGTAGGGCCAAGGAAAGCCAACTCTGTTCCAGTACTTACTGGGATAAGCAAAATCAGAATAAGGTGCTCTGAATCGTGACCTCAACCTTCATCCCTGCATTTGTATTATCATGAAATGACAATCAATAAATGCTCAAACTACAACCTTAGGTCAGAGGTAAAAGGAGGGGAACAATCAATTTTCTGTAATTTTTTTGGCATTTCTCACACAAAACCTACAAGCTAACAGTTGCTTTGTTTTTCACTTGACCGATTCCACTCTTTGGAAGATTATCTCAGTGAGTTTTCCCTCCCATGATCTGAAGAACAGAATATGAAGAACAGAATATGAAAAACAAACTAGATTTTCTGGGCAAAACATTCAGATGTCTATGCTTACGCTTTCTTCTAGTTGTATTAGCACTTGAGTTTTTCCATGCAGCTCTGCTAATATAAATGTGTATCCGATTAACATGTCATTCAACAAGCCTGTAAACAAACTGGCATGTGGATTACTACAAAGCCAGTAAAGTTTTCATAAAAACACATTTAGCAAGAGAGAACACATCTGAATAAATATCAGCCTTCAAAATAATAATGTCTTCAAAATAAAAGAGATCATTTTCAGTAACTTTCTTAGAAGCTTCTGTACAAAAACACGACACTAGAGTGGAGCACAGAACATAAAAGCTGGGGACATTGACTCTCAGCCCTTCTCAAAATTACCCTGCATGTGCTTGCACAGCAGAACAACTACAGGGACTCTGAAAAGGTGTTTCAAAAATCACTGCTCCGTGAAGTCATTGCTAGTTACTGTTTAGAGAGGGAATCTGGGAAGGAATGAAAGCACTTTTTCACCAGGTTATTAAAAAAGAAAAAGGAGAATGATAGTTTCCAGTTGCTGGAAATCCAAAGGGCACAGAAGCACAAGTGCACACAGAGGGGAAAAACCACAATTTTCCTTTGCAGAGAGGAAACAATGAACAGAAGCTGCTCAAGAAAATACTTCTGTGTGAGGAAAGGTTTGTATATAATCAACTTTGTTTGCTGAATAGTGGTTGCTGACATATTTCCATGCAAGCCAGTGTTGTTTTCACTGCTTGAGTGGCATAGCAATAATAAATACATTTATTATTCATTAAATGACATCCAAGTAGTTTAATATGCCTCAGCATTTCTGAATGACATTTGAATTGCAGCAATACAACACCCTTCTCACCTAATTTACCCTATTAAGAGCCAAAATTATAGTTTGCAGTATAGACTTTGAGTGCTGGAAGGGGGAGGGCAGTTTCCTTCACCATCTATTATAGATAATGTACGATGGGAGAGCTGGCATTGGAGGGAAAGGAGGAGCTTGTCTTACAGAAGCCCAGAACCAAACACTTGCAGACAGAATGAAGAATCACTTAGGTACCCAGAGTCAAACCTTTAAAAAAAAAAGCTGTTCTCTTAAAATAAAAGTTTGGGCTCGGTTCTAAGCCCATGTTTTAAAATAGGATTAATAAAATTCACCACGCTCAGAGAGAGTGAAATGAGGAAAAGCATATTTCTGAAGTCAAAGGAGATCCATAGATGGATGCTCTAGTACTTGCATGCGTTGTTTTCTGTGAGGGTTTGTTTGGGGTTTTCTTTTAAGAACACACATAAAAAAAGAAAGAAAGGAGGAAACAAGAAGATTTACTCCTGTGGTTTTCTCTGTTTGCTGTTTGGAAGCAAGTCTTTGCATTGCTGTCTGAACTGGTCACAGGGTCCCAGCCTACATTTGCGTGATGGAGAGCTCTGCATAGCATTTTCCTGAGTGCTGCTGCATGCCAAAGTAGACAGAAGATGATTTATGGACTCTACTGTTTATGGGGATAAACAAGGACAGAATTATGCCTAGTTCACCGTGTCCCAAATAATTCCTTGAGGTTATAAAGTTTGCACAGCACTGTCTTACCATAGGTTTATGCCAGCATAAAATCAAAATAACGGGAAGCAAACTACTGAAGTGGAATGCACTGGGAACATCCAAAGCACATAGTGCTATGGGAGATTAATTTATCTACAGCTGAACCATACCAGCCACGGAGAAGAACCAAGCTTTATTCCCAGTTACTGCTCAGGGCTTCCAATGTAACACTCCCAGATTGTTTTATTGTCACCAAGTGCAGGATTCGTCGAACTGCATCTACAAAGAGAGTCCTGCAAAGTTTGGGGTATAAGTAAACTAATCTGAACTCTGAATAGTTTTTCTTAGCACCTGAAACACCTAACAGCAGTTACCAATATTGCATCCCTTTGAATTCATCTATCTACAAGCAGGCTGCAATACAGTGAGAAATAAAAGCAGGATACTGCCCTCTAAGCAGCGTGGAGTTGACTGTTTCCGCCATTCTTGAAGAGTTCAGAGGCTCTCTAGACATGATCCTACACAATGGAAGCTTGCAGCCACATCCCACCAAGATGCAAAATATGATGCTGAAAAAGAATGCATGAGTCCATTGGTATTGGTGGTGTTTACTGCATGTCTCCCAAATAACACATGGGACTCCATGGTTTTAAAGGACAATTCCCAGCCTGTGCTGTCTTCCAAGCCCTGACAGGTATAGAACTGCCATTCATGAATTTCAGCACACCCCAGGAGCTAAGTCTGGGTTTATCACTTATCGACGTCCCTGCAGTTCAAAACTTAAAATGGAACATGAATCTATTTATTACAACCCTGGCCAACAGCTTACTGCAAGGACTTCGCTTTTGGGTACGTTAACTCCTGCTTTCATAGTTATCCAATGAGCTCAGAAAAACTAGTTGGTTTCGGGGCAAACATGAACTGAAGTGGCTGTGGTCTCAGTACGGGTGGGAAAGGATTCGCTTCCAGAGAGGCAAAGTGCAACCTTTGTAAACAAAATGCTCTGAAAAGGTTCTGTGTGCAGAAGAAAAGCCTTCCAAAATAAACTTCTATTTACCTGGTCCAAGTCCATAGGCCTTTAATGTTTTTGTCCTGTAAGGCAAATACCCATTGATTTGAGTTTCTAATGACTGCTAGGTCAGGTTTGCTATATATTTGCTTAATTACTTTCTCTGACCTTCCTTCCTTTTAATATGCAGGATGACAAACTTCCATTTTACCAGCTGTGTGGATGTTAGTCTGAAGTACTTGTGATGTCAAAGGCTTTGTATTAATTTACTAAGCAAGTTATTTCTAGCCATTTTTTTTTTGCAAATGTGCCTGGTCAGCATAGATTTATGATTTGTTTTTTCAGCTAAATCTGATAGAATTTGTCACATGGATTTAAATTAATGCATACACATTGACCTACAGGAAGGAGATGGTTACTATTTCTAGAGATATGAGGAAATAATCTGAATTCCAGGGAGGACTTCAGATAAATGCATTAATTTTTAAAGTCAGAAGGTTCCTTCCTATGTATAATTAGCAAGGATTTAACCTTCTGCCTTAACATTCAAGAAGCGTAGACTGCAAAGAGAACTACCACATCCAGGACAAAGACTGCAATGTCCAGGTGCCACCAGCAGAGCAAGCAAATATTTAAGACATGCATTTAAGCCTGACAGTATTAGTTGGATTTAGGTTAAAAGCGAAAGACATAGGAATAGATTGGCTCCTAAATCCTGCCTAGGAACTTCTGTTCTCATTAAAGTCTGTGAGAATTTAGGAACAGGAATACAATTAGGTATCTTGGCCTTATTGCTTTATAATTCTTACAAAGAAGTAAGTGCATATGTGAAGTTAAGGATGTGCTTAAGCCTTAGGGTGAAAACTGTTTTCAGAGAAGTGATCTAAACTTTAAATATCAGCCTGACTCCTGTATGCTTGCAAATCACATTTATTTTGACAACAGCTTAACATAAGACAGAGAGCCTAGAGCCAGGCGGTCACCTGATTTAATGCTCTGCAATTACAAAACAAAGCCCAGAGATGCTGCCTTTCAAACACGTGTGTTAAAGTTCTGCCAGAAACGTGCTGTCTGACTGCATGCCAGTAACCTGGAGCTTTTGCCATGCTACTTCATGGAAAATTATTTAAGTCAATGATTTATTTTGTCTGTTTAAAGGAAGTGGGATAAAACACTGGGCTAGTAGTGCCATGATGATTATACCACTGTTATTATTTTTAATTAATACTGAACAACCTGTACTGCAGTCAACTGCAATACACTTGGGAAGCACAGTTTGTATTCTTTGGCTGGAGAACAAAAGCCTTCATTCTAGACAAGGGCAGGATAAATCGTATTTTCTTTCTAGGGCCCTACAGAAAACTACTTCTCCTAGGATCTCCCATGCACAGACAGAGAAAACAGACTCTTGATTTTTCTGTCTCACCTTAGAGGGGAGAAATCGCTATTTTTTCCCCTCTCCCATCTCCAAGAAATGAAAATAAGCTGACCTTACATCAGAACAGGCAGAGTCCCCAGGTCTGAAGATCTCACAGAGGAAAAACTCAGTTCCTACCTCTGTGCTTTTACAACTCGCTGCAGTATTTAACAGGATCCAGCTGGACATGACCTTCCTCACCCTACTGACCAGGACAAATTATTATTTCCAGCTTTCCATCCAAACTATCCATCACTCCCCTTCTTGCTAGAACTCCTGGAGTTTGCCATCATGACCATCTGTGGTCATCCCAGACCTGCTCTGGGCCATGAAGGGGGAAGATTTTTAACACTTTGTCACTTTTGTGGTGAAACAGCACAGGTTTTTACACTAGAGATTTGGCATTGGGGTGGAGTGAAAGGAAAGAAAGGAAAACACAGCTGGGCACAATACCCACAACTCAGCAAGCCTAACCACTAACTTCTAGCTCCTTCTAGCAGCTGAACTTCATATAACCTCAGAAAAGACTCTTTCAGCTCACATGATTGACAGCATGGGCCATGGTGCCAAAGGCCACAGAGACATTGCTATTGCCCCACCTTTGAGGTTAGTGGGGCAGAGGTGGGTGACTGTCAGTACCATGTGAAAGTATCTACCTTCAGGAAGACCTGGTGCATTCAAATCTTCCTGACAGGGAGAAGAGAGCCATTGTTAACTGCAAGCCATCCTGTGCAATGGCACAACAGTATGTTGTGTTAAAATCGTAATAGAAACAGTCCTCAGAAGCTATTTTAATCAATTAAGAACGGTTGGACCCTTTAGCACATGGTTACCATCATCTACTTATTATGCATTTAAAATGCAATTATAGACAGGAAAAAAATGTTCATTTTCTATTGACCTCTTTTTACTCAAGTGAATTAAGTCTATTTCTCATCTGCATTCAGAGTCTCAGCTGCTTCCTGGCTGAAACAGATTCTGTAGGCTTTTTATATCCAGTAGCAATGCAGCAATGCCATATGTAAGGGCAGGGTGTGTGGGGTAGCTGGGATGTCTCCTGGCTCCTGAATTATTAGGCTGTTCCAAGTTCCAGTGCAGAATCATTCCCAGGATGGTGATTCATGAGGTAGCAAAGAGCCTAGATCCAGTTCCCAGGCTAAGTTTTCAGGGTTAGGTTCTCAAGGTCAAGAAAACAAGTTAAAAAAAAAAAAAAAAAGAAAGGAAGACAGTTTTCAGAGTCACTTTCTGTAGCAGAGGAGGTCTCTCAGACTATCAGTTATCCAACAGACTGGGGGTAAATTTTAGCAAAGGAATTTTCAAAAACATGTAGCAAGCCTTCACCCTTTCACTGGAAAAAGCAAAACTTGCTGGAGGAACAAGTTACTACACCTTGAAATGCATCTGACTTCAGTGACTGAAATGTCTTCATACACAGTTACAACTACTGAGAAGCCTCATCTGAAGTTCAGGGTAACACACAACTACTCCTGAAAACACAAACACTCATATTCCCTAAATTACATCAATACAAGTTGCTCACTACTGTGATTAACTGGGGCAGAAGACAATAAATAGGCAGGAATGGAGGGGAGACCCTGCAGCATAAAACAACAGGTACGTGTGCCAGGGTGGTGCATGATAAGGATGTCCCAAACTTCTTAAAACTATATCTGCATTCATTGTTAATCACTGCCCTCAGAGTGTCATTTGATGGACAGATATGCATAGGCTAGCTACATTTCACCATTAGACTGCTAATAGAGTTTCAAGGTTATATTTGTATACAAGAAACCTGGCAAATGATTTAATTGGTATCCACTGAAGTAGGTCCCAGTGTAGCATTCAGGAAACTACTTCATAAGCCTAAACAATTTTTAAGCTGGGACAAAACTGCCTCATCAGGACTTAAGAGCTCTGCAAAGACTTGTTACTTTAAACACCACCTTCAGAAGGAATAATTTGAACACGACTTTGTGGTTAAGCTTAGGTTTATGCTCTATAACTACCTGAAATGAAGTTGTGGTGAGCTGGGGTCAGCCTCTTCTCATGGATAACTAGTGATAGGATGAGAGGGAATGGCTTCAAGTTGCACCAGGGGAGGTTCAGGTTAGAAATGAGGAGAAATTTCTTCTCAGAAAGAGCAGTTGGGCACTGGAATGGGTTACACAGGGAGGTGGTAGAGTCACCATCCCTTGTTGTGTTTAAGGAAAGGTTGGATGAGGTACTCAGGGACATGGTTTAGTGAGTGATATAGGTGGTAGGGGGATGGTTGGACTCGATCTTGGAGGTATTTTCCAGCCTTTATGATTCTATTATTCTATACACTGCTACTATAATCTGAACACTTCATACTAAAAACTGCATGTCAACAGAACCAACCACACTGAATATCAAATAACTGCTGGCACTTATTTTTTCAAAGTCAAAACTCAGCTTAGACTTCTCTTTGAGAAAATGCACGGCATATTAGTTGGCAGAGAGACTGAGGTGATGTTCCCGTCAGAGCATCCTTTCTGGCAGAAAGGCTTTCCCCTGAGACAAAGTTCAGCAGGGATTCCTGAGACTGCTTAGCTCCCAGGCCTGGTTTTACAGAGGCCTTGGAAAATGTTGAGAAGGTTCCTTCAGACAGATAGACCCACCTGGCAATGCACAAACCCTGCTATCCTTCTCCCTTCACAGTCAGTACATGGAACTTGCAGGGGAAAAAAATAAAAGAAAAAAAAATTTGAGGGGGAGCTGGGCTAAAGTTTGAGCTTGTCATATCACTGTGTAATGCAGGCTGTCAGCCTGTGTGGACCACTGATTTCATACAGGTGTCTAAAAACAAACTTTATTCAGCCTGAATATCACACTGGGTCATCCCCCTCCTCAGAGCTGACCAACCAGATGCCCACGTGAATGACATGCCCTTTATTTTCCTGCTCATCAGGAACATTTGCCAGAAAGATGATGACATTTGCCAGGCATTTGTATTTTGGTTAGCCTGAAACGCTGCAGTGAAGTGAAGCAATCGGAAGTTTCTAGCTGCCCGCAGTCCTCCTGGTTGAAGTCAATGCAGTTTTTATGAGGCATTTTATTATTAAAAGGCTTTCTTTAGAAATCATCCCGCCCACTGCCAGGCCAGTGTTTGTAAAACTAATTTAGTTCAAGGGTGCTCACAGTCAAGTAAATGCAAGTCAAACTTTGCTGCTAGGGAAAAGTCACTCAAAAGAAGGTACCGAGCACCGTGCAGACTGTAGTTTAACGTGCCTGTGAAGCTCTGTTTCCTGGCTTAGCACTGTACATCTCTCTATTTTCGAGCAGCTTGCAGTTGCAAAGTCCATTTAACCCAGGAAAGATGCCCCAGGCAGCCTGTGCTATATGAGCCCCATTATTTATTCTGGATATCACGACAGGGTGCTGACCTTGGGAATATTATATGTACCAGGCTGCTCATGAGCAGCCTCTCCAACCTTTAGCCTCCAGCCAATACACATCTATCTTACTCAGAGACTCGGTGTACCTGGAAGAACTCAGCTTCACAGCAGTCTCAGGCTACTTGCCATTGCTGCCCTGCCCTCAGAGCTGCAGGTAGTGTTGCTGTAGTCATGGAAATGGATGGAGATGCTCAACTAAATTTCAGTTTGCAAAGTCCAGTTTGCAGAGCAGGCTTAAAGAGAAAGCACAGCACTGTCAGGCACTGACCTGACTTACAGACCACAGGGCAGTGCTGGAGGTTTGTTATTAAAGGATCTTCCTTGTATCCTTGCTTAAAATATTACTCTTAGTTAATAATTACTTTCTGCTTATTCAGAAAAACAAATAGGTCATATGATTTTATTTACCTTTCTTTAGAAGTGTTAACTCACACTCTGCTAAGATTGAAGTCTTTGCTTCCCCAGTACAGGGGACTTGAACAATCCTACTCCTAACAACCAGCCTGAAGCAAAACAAGGCTCCTTGCCTTGTCCTGCCAGAGAATCCCTGTGCCCTAGACCCCGCTGCATACAGCCAGAGCATCTCACACACCTTTGCATCCCAGGCTGGGCACACGCAGAGGTTCTCATCTTGTGGGTCAATACAGAAAAAGCCCCACATATCTGCCCAGAGGAAAAAAAAACCAAACACCCAAGCAAAAGAAAATGACAAGTTTAAGAAAAGAGGAAACCTTTTTTTCCCCAGCCACTGCAACCAGATAATTCATGTAAATCTGCAATAACAGAGATGATCATGGGCTTTTGTTATTTCTATGCCTCTGCTAACATCAGAAACCCTGCTAAACCAATGAAAACCAGTTGTCTTTGTTCACCAAGAGAAGACCTGTGCTGAACCACAACTGAGTTAGAGGCTCTTTCTGCTGCCTCACTCTCCCCCTCCCTCAGTCAAACCCCCATGTTAAGAAAACTGGCTGTTGCTGGCACAAGAGCAGTAGCAGCTCCTGGAACAGCACCAGGCAGAACTGCAGCTGAGCAATGGAAAAGCAAGAGCTGTTTTTGAGCTGAATGTCCTGTCCTTCCAGATGCTCCCAGACACTTAGTCTGTGGTGATCTGGGGTCAGTCCTTACCATAACGCACAGCACGAGGACTATCTAGAAGACCTTCCAGGGAAAGCAATCCAAGGGGAAGGAAAGAACACTTAGGTTGGGGAAAAAAACCCAGCCAACAAAACCAACCCTGCCTCAGATCTACATTTGTGCATATATAAAGTTTCTCCTTAGGAAAGTCTAGCTCGGTACTGAGCTATGACTGCAGTCTGTTTAATTCCTAACCCAGCATAAATCTTAACATAGAAGTACAGCAAACAAGGTAGGAAAATTTAGTTAATCCTAACAGTACCATCATACCTTGGTCCTTCATAGTTTTAAAGATCTTTGGCAGGATGCTCAGTACTGAGTTTTGTGTCTGGAGAGCTGCTCACAGGTAATCCTCTCTATTTGACAACACACTGATTTGGGGATGCAATTTCTCTTAGATGTGTGGCTGTTTCTGGCCCAAAGTCAAGCTCTGTGAGACAACTGGTCTCTGTTGCCTGCACTTGCAATTAGCTGAATCTCCAAGAGCACAGGCATAAAGCAAGCCAGTGACAATAAATAAACAGTTACCAGTCAGCGGCCAGGCAGAGACCCACTGGGACACATCTCTCCTTGTTATTCATGGGACTGAGCTGTTTGAGCTTAGTTTCCTTTCATGCATGGAAAGATTGAGGAATGTCATTACTGTACTGAATAAAGCAACAGAGTTAAACTAGAAGCAAAGATCCGTGCTTGGTTTTGAACTATTAGAGCTGTATCTATATTAAAGACATAGAAAGAGATGGAAGCTTAAGTCAGACCAGACCTTTAATATTTTTTCTTTTTATAATGAGGAGTTTTCAGGGATCAGCCTGAAAGAATTATCAATCAAAGAGATAACAACATGAGAAACCTGTTGCTGGGTCAGACCTATGATGCACCCAGCCCAGTGCTGTGTCCCTGGCAGTGTCAAGTGGGGGATGCTCATGGGTGATATCATGTAAGCCTGGCGACATTTGACAGACTGTCCTCCAACATCCACCACTGTTGGATTAGGGAAGTTATAGGGGAGGCCTCCACTTTGTGTTTTCAGCATCTATTTATGGATCTGTTGTCCATAATTCATCCCACCCTTTGGAGCCCGCTGGTATTGTCTCCAGTCTCCTGTGGCACCAAGTTTCAGAAAGCCACTATCCACTGAAAAAGTACCTTTTTTCCCTGTTTCTATCTCATTTCCTATGAGTTCCATTAAATGCACCCAACTTCCCCTATTTTGGAAACTGGTGAATTCTTTTTTTTTTCTTCTTAGGAGGAAATCGTTTTCCCACCCACCTGATCTGTGATTTTGCAGAGCTCAAACATCATTCCTCAGCCACATCTATCCCAAACTGAAGAGTCCCATCTCATTCAGGCATTTGTAAAGCAATTAATCGCCCCATCAACCACCTCAGTTGCTCTATAGAGGACTCCCTCCTAGAAGGAATTTATTCCTCGGTGCACCAACCTGCTTTCAAGTTGCAGTGATCCTAATCCACCAGAAACCTAAGTAATAGAGGTGGTTAGAAGGGAAAACCAGCATTTAGGCTTGGGCTGTACATTTATAGAAGTGAGCGTGGTCCCTGCAAGGGATAAAAGACCTTCCAAACTGCTGAGTCAGTCCAGGCAAGCCCTCGTCACTCCCTGTACATTACTTTCACTTAGAAGTGTTCCCTGTGGCTAATGGCGCATTAATAAGGTATTGGCTGTACAGGACTGTCGAGTGCTGTGCCAGAAACACAATCTTTTATAAATTGAACATGTACAAAGGTTCTGGCAGTCTGATTCCCAATGACCCACTGACAAGCTACTGATCTAGCTGAAGATGCGGAGACGGAATGTAATTGCACACAATCTTTTTAATCAAGGACTACACTTCCAATAACCTGCTGCAGTGACAGGGAAAACAACATCAGGCTGTAATACATGGCTGGAATCAAAGCTCCTTTCAGTAAAGTCTTAATTAAAGAGCGGCTCTGACTACAAGTTTTATAGAATAGTCAATGAGCTTCCAGCTGAGGAAAAGACCTTTCTTGATGTGATGAAATGGCTGCACGTGTACTTGGAATATGATGAGATCAAAACCACAGCAACCATGTAGAAACACAGGCAAAACTCAGGCCATGTGCTGTGCTTGGTTAATACCATCAATACAGATTGGGAGGAGAGGGAAGGAGGGGATAAAAAGGCATTAATTACACACACACCCACACACACCCCCAAACTCCAAGCACAAAGCAATCTATGGCCAAAGCCATCACCAGCACAGACCAGAGCTGCTTCGAGGACGCGGCATTACAGCCTGGCTTGCAGCAGCACCCCAGGGCTGGGGTGCCTGAGGACTGCAGACCTGGAGGCAATCCAGGGAGCACGCAACAAAAATGGGAATGGCAACCAGGGTAAGAGACATTGGGTGGCTGCTCACCACGGACACAGATTCAAGGTCAGGCTCTGCTGGTGGTTGCTACATCATTATTCTGCCCACCTCATCACACCAAAGCTCATTCAGAAAGCAGACAATTGCTTCAGCATTCTCAGGGATGATTTTTGACTGTTCTCTGTCTTTAGCTAAACACAAACTGTATTTTACAACCATCCATCTGGCGCTTCCCACAAATACATTTTGCAACTAAAGGATACCTGAAGTTTACAAGTTTATTTTGTCATCCTTCTACATAACCACATTATATTAAAGTGACCTGTCACAGAGGGCAAGCAAGTTTACCAATATTTGCATAGGATGCTCTTCGACAGCCAGTCCCAGTGCCAAAAAACAGTCTTGGACACATCTGATTACTAGTACAGATACAGCCCATGTGTCTGGTGAAGGGCAAGAGACCATGAACAGCTGGGACTTAGACCCAGAATCCTGACTGATCCTCACTCTTCTGAGCAGTGGGCCATTTATCCTTGCACTCAGCCCCGCTCAGTGACATCCAGAATTTGGAGGCTGCTGTATTTGCTATCTACCTGCAGAGCCAGAGTTCAATTATCCTTAAATCCTTATCAGGATCCTTCACTCCTGCCAGTGCTGTCATGTAAATGTAATGCATGTCCTGCCTCAAGGTTTTGGTTCATTTGTAATAAAAATCATCTGGATCTCTCTGAAGGAAAACGCAATCTATCCCCACGGGGAGACAGTTGAAAATACAGTTTCTCTGGATGCCAACTGGAACCTCATCAGAAAGAAGATTTTGTGCAGTATTCACGTGCAGAACTGTACAGAAAGGGGGCGGGGAGGTGTCTGAAAACACGAAGATTTTCTGTGATCTTGAATTGTTTGGCTGGATGCACCGATTCCAGATGGTGCTCCAGGCACTCTGTGTCTCTGAAAAACGGCCAATTTTCATTCTCCCAGTTCTTATAGTAGTAAGAGAAAAACTGTTCTCTTGAGAAAACAGGGAAAAACTAGTAATGATACTTCTGCTTCTCCCATTGGCAAATTATAACTAAAATTATCTAACATGCTGCAACGGTTCTGGCCTTCCAGCTGGAGAGGCTGAGGAGCAGTGAGATTCTCAGGACATCTCACGTAGCACAAAGCACCACTTCCTGCAACACCCCTACCCCAAACCCATCTCAGATCAGCTGGGCCCCCTAACTTCTCATTTCAGATCTTCAATTAATTTTTGCCTCCAATTCCTCATACCAGTGAAGAGAGATAAACCTTTTTAAGTAGGGCTGTTATTACCAATGTTTTCTGAGGGGTTTTGATCCTTACCCAGCAATATTTCTGGGTTTGGGGTTTGTTCCTTCTGTAGGTCCATTTTTTTTTGCCCAGTGACCTGGCAACAGCCGCTGAACAATATAAAACATCATGTCCTGTTTCACAGTCAAGTCCATATTCCTACACAGAGGCACCTTTACAACCCCTGACTTTTCATTTGGCTTTAAGTCTCCTTCACAAAATCTTTGCAGCTTAAGATCAGATGTAGCTCAGCTGGCGTCACGCCCCTGATTAGATCACCCCAAAGAAACAGAGCAAAAATAGCATGATAAATTATATACATTAGCACAAGCTACAGGCTTCCATCCTTACCGTTCCCTTCAGATTAAACCAGTTCTGAGGAAGAACAGCCATGAGCAGTGTTTGATGGGAGCCTAGTGTAAAGTTTGTGTCACTTTCTTTTGGACCAAAACATACTCTAGGCATTGAGCTTTTTTTTTTTTGGTTATATTTAATTGATGAAATTCCTGTCCCTACAATTTTTTGTAGTATCTGAGGAAAGTTTGTATTAAAAAAGCTTAGGAATTAGTTATCCATAGGGATTGATGAGTACTTGCATACACAAAAAATACAAATTTTACTATAGCAAAGCTACCTGTAACTTTTTTTTCCCTCTTTGCCTCTGACTTCGTAAAGTAGTACCTTCTGACTTCGACCTTCTCTAATTAGTGAGAATTTATCTTTTCATTTTAAACAAGGAATTTGGAAATGAAGCAGGGCTATGTGATTTCTTCACGCCAATGTTTGTGCCATTTGTACAGGTGTGACCCAGTTTTAATTAGCATTCTCTGCAATACTATTCCTCAAACATCAAAACATTGATACAGCTCAACCTGATCCACACATATGTAGCTTTTCAAGAGGAAAGGGCAAAAAGATGTCTCTGAGAAGCATCCTTCAAGTTGGAGAGTACTGGACATCACCACCACCAGGTAGGTATCCATGTAAAGGGAAGTCACTGTTCTACCTCAAAGTGCACATTTTAGTTTTGCAAAAAAACTCCAAACACACCCAACCCCAAAAAACCCAAAGAAACCTCCCACTCTTCAGAGCAGGAGTGGATGAAATTGTTTTTCTTTTTGCCTCCCTGTCAGCTTTGCTGCAGTGAAAAATTTCCACATAGCTTTGCTTATAATTTTCCTGGCTAACAGCCACAGTTTAATTTATAAGGCAACCGACAGGACCAACAGGCCTGTTTGTCTCCTTTCATAGGATTTAAACAGCAGAGAGCTTAACCATCAGATACTCCATTAAAATGAGTTCATATCATACCCACCCAGACCTTACGAGCCTTGGCTTAAAAGCCACATCCATCTGTTTCTCTGTGACTCCTTCACATTTGCCACTCGCCACAGCAAGAGGGGACACACAGGCTCTGAGTCATAGCACTGAGTGATAAGAAAAGTAGTGTCAGGCTCCTTATCAAAATACGTATTGAAGGAAGGTCGGTCCTGGTCCTGCTGCAGACAGACGTTCCTTTTCAAGTCCATCTTGACTTTGCATGTCATAGGTGTTTCTTTGCATTTTCCTGGCATTATCTATTAGATGATTTCAGTTCTTGATGAATCACTGTTCCCAAAAGCCCCCCAGGTGGAAGAGTACCACAAAGAGTAGTTGAACCATGTGAGGAAATCACCTGCAGCAGAAATGCAAATAGGGAACCCAAGCAACATCCCCACTGCATGTAGAGATGATCCTGCTCTCCTCCTCCCTGGGCTGTGGAGAGCCTGGTCAGCTGAAGACAGAACTAGGGGGATCTAGCCAGAGCCCTGAACTGGAGTCTTGAGGGGCACCAGACAGCCTTCCTCCTCTTGCTCCCCTACAGATTGTAAAGCAGATGATACAAAGACACCATTACAAGGCTTACCTGCCCTTGGTTAACTAGTAGTATGTGTTGCTTAAGTCCTAGCACTCCCCACCACTGTGCCCAGTAGCCAGCAATTCATACAGCCCATCCCTGACACCACTACACCCTTCTACCTCTGAGCTCCAAAAAAGGTGCCCAGATGTTCTCAAGGCTCTTGAGCTAGCAGAGTACTACCCACACAAGTTAAACCTGGGGAAGACTGTAGGCACTTTTCCCTCTGGAAGCAGTTAGCACAATAGCTCTAAGCAGCCAGTGGTTCCCAAGCACAACCTCTTTTTCTTCCTTTTTTAAAAAATTTTATTTACAAGTAATGCCCCATGCTCCTCAAGTGAGTGAGAAACGATCATTTGGTTTAGGACTGTCTCAAATTATAAGGAGCCCACAGTTATTCTAAGAGTACGTTGCATCTTTTCCTCAATGAAGATTAATGTTATTCTCACCGCGGGGTTATGTAAGAAGGAAACATTTGTGCAACAGCAATTTCTAACACTTCCCCCAGATTGATTTATGTGTTTATTTGTTTTCAACTTTTTGGGCACCCATAAATGATGCCTTTAGCCTTCAGAAGGGAGTATTGACATACGGTAATTTATGACTGGCTGAAAGCAAGTGTGCTGAGGGAAGATTATTTGTCTCTTAACCATAACTGAGTGGACTAGGTTGGATAAATGAGTTTGCAAAAACTAAGCTGAGCATAAGGATTTGAAGTCAAGACATAAAACAAGTAAAAAATAAACCAAAAAAACCAAACAGTAGGTTAAAAACAAAGACAGAGCCTGTGTGCTACAGATACACAGGAGAAGTCATGCTCAAAGGAAGAGATACTGAAATAAAGTATTGATTTTCTGCTGAAAGAACTGTAAGTATAAAAGGACAATTAATTTTTAAATGAGGGTAGCGGTCATATTATTGCTCTCTGGACGTAGGAAGAAGCTCATCTGTCTATATCTATCTACAGCATTTGACTCTGCTCAGGGGCAGTGAGTTTTTAATCGAAACTAGATTGTTAAGAATATTAGAGTATGATTAAGTGTTTGGACTCCTCTTTTATAGATTTGAACTTGAAATTGAAGGTGAATTCATCCAACACACACCCTGAAGCAGCACTCCACCTTCCATCCCAGCCATTCACCTCTGCTCCCTCAACCAAGCAACGCTAAGTCCTGCCAAGTCCCCTCTCCTGGGATTTGGGGTCATCTTTGTCATGTTCCTCTCCCCAGCCTTCAGACCCCACATCTTAGCACTCCCTCCTGTACCAGCATCTCAGACTACCCATCTCTGAGGGCATCCTGAAGACAACCAGGCAGGCTCTCACCACCTCACAGCTTTATGAGCTGATGAGTGGTGCTGCTGCTTCTGTTCCAGACTCTGGGCCACAAGAAATTTCAGAGAGGTAATAGAATTGGGTGGGGAGATGGGTTGGTCATCCAGACAATCTTCAGGGTTTGTCTGGTTGAAATTATTTTGTATGAGTGCAAGAAATAGCATCATTGCAAGTCAGACTGAAAAAAATACAAATAATGAGTAGTTTTTAAATCCTGATACAACAGATCAGATCAATCAAATAATTTTATTAGAGAAACACAAGTGTTTTGCTTCAATTCTGGCTATTTTTGGGGAAAAAAAATTAATGAAAATCCAAAAAGTAGTGAAAGCTGCAGTCTCCTGAACAGTATTAATTCATACCTGGTTGATCTTTCTCTGAATTAAAAATGGGTTTTTTCAGTTGTTTAAAGAAAAATAAGGATATGGCAACTTTGGATTCAAGCACTGCTCTTGGTATCCTAAATGTTCTTCTAGGAAACGTCGGATAAATGAATCCATCCTGGGTATGGCTGTTTCCAAATTGCCTCAGGCTGTCACTGGAGCGATTCCCAACCGCTTAATGAATCCGTAACGCCCACATCCTGCATGATGAGCAACTGAACATTCTTTAATTATTTATATTATTTTTTTTTAAATCCAGAGCACACCCTGGTGAGAACTGCTTCCAGGTCTGGGTGGACGTGAACCTCAGCAGAGCCTGAACGCTGTTAAAGCCGCACCGACCACCAAAACTTTCAAAATATGACTACAGTCGGGATTTTAACCCCACAATGCTGCTATGCCGGGATGTGACAGGCTTCCTACCCAGGTCTGGAAGGTAGGGATCTGCTTGCATATACAAAATTGTGTGGTTTCCCATCCCTCCCCTCCCTGCCTACCTATTGTTTTCAGGGGGAAAAGAAAAAAAAAATCAAGGAAAGAATAAAATTGAAATATATCCTATGGGTTGAGATGAGTGGAGATGTAATTAACCAGCATAGAGACTAGCATGGTTTAGACCAGCTCTCTGCGATATATGTGGTACATTATTGCATTGTATTTAAAGAGACAGTGACAAGATTGTCAGTTTTAGAAAAACTCACCATCTATTTTAAAATACCTTGCATAGGTAAGAACAATTGCTGAATTTAGACATGCCAATGATCCCAAGTGTTACAGAGTCTGTAACAGAGGTAGTAAAATGAAGAGGATGCCAACATACTTCTGTCTGCTTAAAAACGGTCATAAAGAAATGAATCTATCCTCTCTTCTGTGCATTCCCCTCATGCAGAGTGCTGCAAAACACAAGAGAAACAGCAGAGCAAAGACCAAATGCTCAGGACAGATTCTCCACAGAGGTACCCAAGGTCTTTATCCCCAGGCCACAGTCCCTAGCTGTTGGTGCACACGATTGTTGGGCCGCAGGGTTTCCTGGCTGCAGGAACAGTCATGCAAGAACAAGCTGGGGTGACTAGAGTATCAAGGCTAGATGATGCCAGTCCCCTGAAGAGATACAGCTGCTGTCCTGCTACTTTGCAATCCACAGGGCGCCAAGCACAGAGCATGGCTTTTGGTACCAAATTACGCTGCCTGCAACAAGCCAGCAGAGTTGCACCCCTGGGATGCTGCAGGGGCTGCCATCTCGAACACCAGCACTGTTACCGCATGCCACCCCCTGACCATCAGGCTCCCAAATGGTACTCGCAGAGTACAATACTGCACCAAGCTTCTGCAAAGCTTTGGGCTAGTTTGAAGCCACCAACATTCCTAGGCAATTCTAGATGGTCCTGCCTAGATGCAGGGAAGAAGGTGGTCAGTCCCACAGTCCTCTTGGAGGTGCCTGCAGTGCCCATCAATCTTCAGAGCCTTTAGAGGGGGAGACTGTGCTGAAGAACCTGGGGATTTACAGAACAGCACACACTCATACAACTACTAAACTGCTTAATAATCTGAACTAGCGATTGCACTTCTTCATCTGGCTTTGTTTAAACCAAATTATGTTTTCAACAAATCTGAAGATATTAAAAATACCATTCTACAGCTGGGTGCTGACGAGCTGGAAAGAAGTCATTTTCTACAATTCAGCTATTCAGAGAAGACTCAATCATTCAAGTATGAACCTTTATAATTGTTTCTGCTAATCTCTTCTTTCCCCCTTCTCACACATGTTGTCTACGTTGGCCATGCTGGTAAATAAGAACAAAGCTTCCAACCAGCCTCAAGCCAAGGAAGTCAAACTCTCTATCTGAGAGTTAGTTTGAACGCACTGATGGATCTCACAAACCAGAAACAAGGACCTACAAAACCATTCTGCTAACACCCACAGCCCATCTCCCTGCAACAGAGATAGATGGTAGGCTGTGCAGGCAGGACCTCCTCCAGCACAGATCAATTCTGCTTCAACCTGTAAGACACTTCCATATGACTTCCAAGCCTGGCTGTACTGTTGGGCACCAAGGAAATTAAAGGCGACGATGAGGTACTAGAAAAGGAATTGGAAAATAAGCAGAATATGTTGTTTGGCTGTAACAGAAAGAGCCAAACAACAAGTACCTGGCAGCATCAGGGAGCAGCACATAGCTGCTGTACCCTCACTCATGTTTGCAAACATATCACTGCCCAGCACATCTCTGCTAGAAGGGCCAAGGTATTTTGGATATTTACATGGGAACAAGCTTGTTCCCTCCTTGTGCACTGGTGCATCCACAGGCAGTTCCCTACCTGCAGCAGAGCTAAAGAGTTTTAGGAAAGAATAGTCCATGGTAAAACCAGGGAGCTGGACTTTCTCAGGAGCCAGCCCTGGTGAACGCATGCAAATAAATCCTTTCACATCTGGGGACCATATCTTGCTGGTCCCCAGGTGTCCGATCTAGAACAGTATGTTCCAGCAGGAATAAATTAATCTGGAGACAACTGCCTCAGGCACACCACCATTCCATCACCAAGATCTACTCACTGCCAATAACCATCTGCACAGCCAAGCCTGCTGAAATGCAATTGCAATAACTAACAGTGCAGAACACCATCAAGTGCCTCCTGACACCTAATCTACCACACAACTGAATGAGCACAAGCATGATGTTGGTGCAGCTCTGACAAGCTTGGTCCCCCACTGAGGTTTCTCTAGGGTGATGCTGGTAAACACACAGATTTGGGCAAGCAGCCACACCGTGAGCAAGGAGAGCAACTTGGGAAGCCAGAGCCTTCTGGCCACCCCCAAGAAATACGTTCTCCATCACAAATGACAATGCAGAACAGCATAGAAGTGTAGCCAAGTTCATGGGGAGAGCAGGAGGAGAGAAGATAAGTGGTTTATACAACCTCAAGAATACAGCTTTTTGGAAAAAATATTTATATTCCCCCTGACTTTTTGGCAGAACAGCTCAACCTAAACCTGAAACTGTTAGAGTCAAGTTGTCACTGTGATTTCCTGTGTGATCTACAGCTCAGATGCCATACGCTTTCACTCTACTCTCTGGGTAAAGCTTTCTGCCTGCCATATATATCCTTTCCATAAGGTGCTTTTCTCTTCCCATAGGAGAGGGACTGCAGAATAGCTCAGATGTTTCACAGGAAACATCATCCATCCACAGTCCTGTGGGCAGAGGCAAGCAGAAGGATGCAGCACTTGAATCACAACTCCCATGGGATGCCATTTGAAGAGGGGGAAAAAAAGAAATCACCAAGGGATGGATCTCTACTTGAAACCTCAGATCATTTTCCAAATAAATCTTGGAAAAGATTTATTGATGAATCACCTTTTAGGAAAAAAAAAGTACATTTGATTGAAATGCATTTTTTTCATCAAAGATCAGTACCAATGGAAATTACCAGGTACTTCTCTTATTCTGCAGGAGGTAACTAGGTGAGGAGTAACCCCACACAGTACAACATCCAGAATGTCAGGAGGGAAATATCTAATCCACCTTTGTTGGACCTTCACAAGAGTACCTCAGGAAGGACTGGGCTGATTCTGTACCACAAAAATATAAGCGTGCCAGACTCATCGGCAAAGTCTTGACTCTTTTTCACCAAATGAAGTTAAAAACCGTAACGTAAGATCCCTCTGCTTGAAATACAGTGGAATAATAGACCTCTGATCAGGCCACGTGAGCAAGACAAGTCTGACCCCTGCTTCTCAGTGATCTCTTCATGAGACCAAACTTGCTGGTCCATCCTAAGAATCTGACTGGCAAATACACATGATGTCTGCTTGGTTTCATTCACTTCGCGTCATCAGCTCCGCTTTCATCTCCAGGCTGCAGGACCAGCTGTCACAGTAATTTCTCTGCTTTCAGGAAATTAAAAAAATCTGCTGTCCTTGTGCTTAAAATAGACTAGAGAGCCCAGCTGATTTATACTTGCCTTCTGGGATCTAGGAGGTGGTGAAATTGGAAAACAACTTGAAAAGGAGTAAATCATGAGACAGAAAAAGAACTGTGAACTTTTAACACAAAAGATCCTCAGTTCACCCTGAGAAATTTTCTCAGGGCATATGAGTCCAGGAGTTGCTGGGACACCCGGTCATAGCTGGTACAACACAGTGCTGCTAGGACACGATGCTCCAGCCAGATGTGAAACACTACCAAAACAGCCCTGCCAGCAGCAGCAGCTCCTCACTGGAAGTGTACCCAGGCAAACCTGGCTGCATAGATAAACTATGTACCTGGGAGTTCCTCACTGCCTTAACGAAGGTACAGAGGGCAAACATATCATTTGATGACCAAGATTTACTCAACTGTCCCTATGGTTCAATATTTCCCTTTCCTCCTACCTCTTTTCTCCAAATGAAGCAGGGGTCCATTTAGGGGTTGGGCTCGATCTCTTGAAGTCCCTTCCAGCCCCTACAACTCTGATTCTCAGATTGGTTGCTGCATTTGATGGCAATGATTTCTTTTTTTGGTTGCTGTTGCCACTCCTTTTAAAGAGGGGTTCCCTATTCCTACTCTGTTACAGTATTTGCCCTCAACATTTCTACCTCCCATCTCAACCGAAGGGAGATGTCAGAAGAAGTTTCCCGCATCCCTAAGCAATGACTCGGTTCTATGAGTCAGGTCAGTTCCATTCCTTCAGCATCATCCTACAAAGTAATTTGTGTTAGCAGCTAATGAACTATCCAGAAGCAAACGTGCAGAAGGGAGTCAATCTCTGCTGAAGCCATTTTGGTTATGGATTCAGATGATGAGGTCAGAAGAGACCTTCAGCTATGCAGACTTCTGCATCAAATAAAATAATCCTTGTACTAATCACATAATCCCTTTACCTCTCTGGGTGATAAAACAACCACTTAACATTATATTGCTCCTAAAAAAATCTTCTATTGCCTGGAGAACCTATGAGTACCAGAGATTAAATGTTATGGAAAATACGCATGCATAATTTTCACTTTACTTTGTGCCAGAGAGAAAAAGAGAGACAGGGAATGTTTGGACAGACAGAAAAATTGGGATGGAAACAGTCTGCTCTGCCATTTGTCTGCTCTTTCACACTAGCAAGAGAGGAAATATTTTTGTGGCTGGGAAATACTGAGACAAGAACAGTGTCTGTATCTCTTTGAGGAGATATTTCGAGTGGATGGTATTTGTTCACCACTGCTTCTCTTTTCTTTATTAACTTCTCTTTTTATTGTCTAATATTTTAGCAAGAAGCATTCACAAGCTAAATTAAGCTGGTGATAGGGTTTCTCCCATTCACAACTCTTACTCAAGTTATGACATTCCCAGCAGGTTTGTTTCCCTACAACAATAATCTCACAGATTTTCTGTTTCCAGTTCCATCCCTGAGTTTTCCCATACTCCAGAGCAGCAATCACTTGTGTTTGACACCATGCTTGTTTTGCAGGTGGTCGATGATGTTAACAGTAAATATATACCCAGATGAAGAGCGGCATAAGCAATGGAGGGACCAACCCCAGAGCCTGTGTACGTTGACGTGGACAAGGGACTGACACTAGCCTGTTTCGTCTTCCTCTGCCTCTTCTTGATTGTGATGATTATTCGCTGTGCAAAAGTCATCATGGACCCTTACAGCGCCATCCCTACGTCTACATGGGAGGAGCAACATCTAGATGACTGAAAGGCCTTCACCAGGCAGAGCCATAAAATGCTGTGATGCAGGAGGCCTTCTCCTACTGTGAAGACCGGCAGACAAACAGCCATTCTCAGATAAACAGGGCAGCAACAGTATCTCCAAGAGCACATAGCATAAGTGATTCTTGCTCAGCAGATCAGGATATCAGCAAGCCATTCTGGCAGCACAGTTTAATACTATGCAGCACCCTTATTTTACTGAAGGCAGTTATTGGTGTAACTCAAGTAGCACAAGACTCTCCGGACTTCTCCTAATACAGCTCTTGGTCCCGTACAGTTTGTCCTCCCCTCAACCTCTCCCACAAATCCAGGATAGCTATCAGAATTTGGAAAAGCAACAAGAATATTTCGTCTTTCCTGGAAATAGATTACTTCAACTGTCTTCTTCAGTTGTTATATTTGTGTTTCCAAAAAGGGGCCAGATTTTATAATTTTGTACCCCAGAGTATAGCTGGGCAGAAGCACTGAAGCTCCCCTGCTTAAGTGGGGTTATACAAGCAGATTTATCCTCAACTAACCTGATTGTGCACATATATTCCCTGCCACACTGCAGTCATATTTCCAGCGATCAGCTGGAAGCACTCAGTTCCCAAGAGGGTCATGGACTGCTGTTGACCCTGTAGCACCACCTTGCTCCATCCTGTTTAGCAAACACCAGGCATTTTATCATCTGCCATAAGTCCATGGATCAGCCAGATGTGTCAGAGTACTTACAATGAGCTTGGTAGCCATCAGAAGTCCATGGAGAAGAGCTTGGACACTGGTGTACCTCAGTGGGATGGCACGCAAATAGGATGACAAAGACAATAAACAAGGAGAAATCACTCCTAGCTTTGTCACTCAGACTCCTCAGTGATAGTAACATACAAAAATACGCATTCTACCTCGGGGAAATTCAGCACCTTTAAAAGATGTAAGGTGAATAGCTGTACATTTCCTTCTCTCAACTCATTAAGACAGTCATTATCCAAGAAATAATAAGTTTTAAAAATTTATTATTTACTTTTTGAAGAGTACAGATTGAGGGATTCCAATGTCCTCAACCCCTCAAATTCTAAGCTTTGCTCACAGCTGCCTTTAGTGACAAGTTTGGCTTGAGGGATTGTGAGGAGTTGCCGAAGCAATAGAGAGCAGGTACTGGAACCACAAAAAGCATCCAGGAACAGAAAAGACATGAAAGCACAAATCAGCAAGAAGGGTGTTTTGCTACTTCTCCTCTTCCTTACCATCCCGCCTGACCTCTGGGTTCTTGCCATAAAGTGATGTACAGCAGGTGAGAAAGGTGGAGCTAAAGGTTGGGACAAGGAAACAAGGCAAACTTTGTAAGTAACTGTTCTCAGCACTGACAGATTTGTTTGATGATCACACAAGTCACTTCTCTATGTGCCTCAGTCTAGTCATCAGGGAAATGGGTACAACATTAGATTGTCTCATATTGTTGTGGGTTTTTTTTCCTGTCTCAATACCAGAAAGCATTTGGAAAGCCTTAAAAAGAGATACAGAAGATATTGATTTACAATTTTTCCTTGTGAAACTAATGGGAAAGATCTGAATCTCATTATACAGCAAGGGAAGTTCTCCCCAGGCAGAGGACTTGTCCGGACCGGCATTTACTCTCTCATTAAGATTATACTATTTTGAGTCATGCCAGGTGCCATCTGGCTCTGTTACATATCCCATTCTGAGGACAGTCTGGATACAAGGTGCTCAGCACTGTGATTACAGAGTTCCCAAAAATGTAGGCTGAGGCCTACATGGAGGTTTTCACATGGATCTTTTGCACTGCACAGTTTTTGCTCATCTCTGTTGTAGGAGATCCCATTCAGGAGGCAGGAGATTTGAGAAACAGCTTTAATCTTACTGTTCTCCACTAGAAGGCCTCCACTGCTTCAATTACCCACTGCAGATAGCTCATCAAGCTGTTATTTAGCCTCAGCTTCTGTTAGCCAGTTAATCATCAGTAAGAGGACTTTTTCAAGTGTGAATGTTCATGTTCACCATACTCTGAGCACACACATTGTTCACTTACTCATGGGTGGGTCTACCTGTACTCTAAGAATGGATGCCCCAGCACAAAGGAGACTGCTTCTGTTCCCTGAGGCAAAGTTTAGAGCCCATTTTTCTTTTGTCAGCAGATCTCATACCCCACCTTGATACTAGCTGGATACTAAGCCAAATTAAATCTATTGCCAGGCTGGAGACACTCAGTTTTCTGGTCACCCGGCTACGTTCACAGCTGATGCAGAGCAAGACCAGAGCACGTCATCACTTCTCCCAGTGCCAATACCCCAATATCTATCTGCATGCAGAACTGTTTGGCTTTGTCATGCGTCACTGATAAGCCCCTGGACAGCTAAGGACTTACGCATGGGCTTAAGTGTAAACCTCTGAGTGGGGTGCCTGACTACACAGAGACCAGGATCAGTCGTGCGCTGCATCCTTGGCAGAGCAAGGACAGCAACATGGTCCTTGCAGGAGCAAAGCCTGCATGAGAACAAAGGGTTACGAGTGATGGGGGAAGCAAGTTTCCATGGTAAGAATGTTTGCCTCTTTCCTCTGTTTGTCCAGCTGTATAAACCATTTTATGGATTTTCTGAAGATGCTAAAGGCAAAGATCCCCATGGGTAGTTCTATTTTCTAATAAAAAGGTCCTTATCTCTCCAGCATAGCCTGTCAAGTCCATCCTTCTGTCAACAAAAAAAGTCTCCGTAAACATCCACAAAATTCACGTCCAAACTTCTCATGTGACTCTGACCAAGTCGATGCAACTGTTTTTACATAGACAACGTCAACACGCTCTAATCTCCGCCCTCCCCCACTGGTTACAGTCACACCATCTCACCACTCCGGAACCAAAAGCAATACTGTCATCATGCCAAAAGCAGAAGTTTTACCCTCCTCACGTTGGGAGTGGGGCCTTGTCCACCCAAAGTGCATCGCTGCAGCTCCCACCCGATGTCCACCCCATGAGGGGTTTGTTTGAGCAGGGGCTGCATTGCTGGGCTTGGTAGCAGTTTCAGCTGCATGCAACAAGTGCCTCTGCTAATTTTCTTTCTTTAACCATTATGCCATATTACCAGCAACTGCACTCAGAGAGAATAACTCAAACTCGTTGCAAGTGTATTTATCTAACACAATAAATAGCTTCAACATGGTAAATATTCTTGCTGTGTCTGTTGTGGTTCACTTCTAGTTGCCAGGACCTCTTAGAAAACACCACAACACATCCCTGTGATTTTCAAGTAAGTTAAACATTCCTGACACCTCCTGGGGTGGGGGAGCATGGAGGACTGCTACCTGTGCAAACTCTCAGGAGTTCAGAACAGAGCTGATGGAGCTCCAAGTGTTCCTGTGGCTTTGCTGGAAGGTCAGCCCCTCCAAAGCAGGTATTTCAGGTCATTTCCTGGGTTGGGAAGAGCACTGAGCTAAGCAGAGCTTCTGTTCAGAATGGGACTGCAGCACACTATTTCAGCAATTCATTATCAGTAGCAAATTGCATACCAAAAGAAATGGGGCCTCTGAGGCTGGAAGCCCTCCTGCTAGCAACTGAAAATAAAGAGCACAGAGCATCTGTGGGGTCTCTTTGAGGAAGCCAGAGGGTAAGGGATATGCTGAGTAAAAAGCACCCAGGGAACTCCTCCTCTTGAAAAAGATGAGGAGATGAATTCGCACAGCTTGGAGAAGGGCTCTGTTGCCTGAAAGCTGAGGACTTCATCTCTGCTTGTCACTGCAGCAAGTCCCCTACAGAAGGGCCTTTGTGCCTGAAATCCAATTTGCCACAAAGACCAAGCCACACCAGTAGGTTATTGCCCACCTCCTGGGCAGAGGCTGGGCTCTTTACACAGTTTTCAGAGCAGCTACTCAAGAGCAGACCTGAACTGAAGCCAACAGTGCTGGATTTGGGCAGACACATGGAGATCTGTGAGCATAAATACATTTCTGAAAGAAAGCGATGCCAGGCAGGGAGCCGTGCAAGCGCTATTGCCACAGGCAGTGCTGTCTGAAGGTCACCCAGCTCTTAGGTCATTACAGGTCTCAGTTGGTAACTTCAGCCCACATTACTATTGCTCAGAAGTCAACTCAACTCAGGACTTAGGGAAAACTGCAACCAGACTACAGCAATCTCCATGGCACCCATGGGAGGGGGAGGTGGCGACAGCAGACCTCACGTATTTAACTGGCTCACTTCAGAAGCTGGTGCCTCAGAAAGCGAGATATGAAATCAGTAACTTTTCAAGACAGCCCCAAGTTAAAACCCATGGAACTAGACTGATCCCTCTTCTACCAGCAGTTTTCTTTGTATCCCCCACTAGATCTCCTAGTGAACATTGAGCCTACAACACCTCGAGCTTCTCCACCTGGGGTGAGCCAAGGACAGCAGTGACACCATTGCCTGCATGTGGACTGGGAATTACTGTGGGGGGCAAGGAACCAGCTGACATGGGCTGGGAAATTAAAATCATCTCCTCCCCTTCCTTACCCTCTCTGTTTCTGACTCTGCCAATCCTGATTTGCCAGGCTTCAAAGCACTCGTCTGTGATTTTACATCCAGAGTGATTTGATTTAAATAGCAGATACCAAATCCCCAGTTCTAACCATGGCTTAGTGCTGCAACAGGAATTCTTGATTTCAGTCAACAGCCTGTTGTGTTTGCACTTCCTTTTTAAAAAACTGGTTTGTTGAAACGGTCGGTACCCTTTGGCCACTAGTGCTTGGTAAGCAGGAGAAAAACACTGCTCACACAGACATTTTAAAAGCAATATATAGTTCAAGATTCCTGGTTCCATTTATTCTCAGGTTTCAGTTCAACCCACAATGACATTAGGAAATGCCAAACAATACACTTACTAGTTACAAACCTTTGTGTTTCATACTGGGACATGGCCAGGCACCTCCCAAAGGGAAATCAGAAATCAATCAAAAACATATTAAAATTGCATTAAGTGTGCTGAGGTTGTAAGGAAAGCACAGTTATTTGAAACAGATTTGATATTTAAGACTAATTGGATTTCTCAAGCAGCAGTTGTATTGCCTTTGCAGAGCTAAATGCCTGGTCAGGGCAAGTGGTCAGCAGAGCTGCACACCCCACCAGCCCCTAAGGCAAGCCCCAGAGACACCTTCTCCATGCTTGCAGATCCCAACCATCCCTTAAAATCCATTAACCGAGGTGCCAATCCTACCAGCTGACCCAATGGGTGCTCAGCTGCCACCCACGACTTCTGTTCCTCCAGTATTTATTTCCAGGATACGTTAACCATGCCTACCTCAGCCCTGCTAGAGCTGCCAGTGAGACAATATGGAGCAGAGTAAAAATCAGAAAGCGTGGGTCTGTAATTAAAACTTCCTGCAAAATGAAACACACATGCAACAGAAAGCACCGAGGTGAAGACGTTCTTGGAGCAAGGGGACAGAAGGAGAAACAGCTCACGACAGATTTGTACAGTCAAACATGGTGCCACGTACTCCAGCACGTCCCTCACATGCTGCCAGAGCCTTCAATCAATTTTAAAATTCCAGAAATAATCTCTTTCTTTCTCACTAAGCAGCAACCATGTGAGCATCCTGAACAGAAGCAGCAGTCGAGGCTGGGAAATGGCCTCCTGCCTTCCTGCTTAAAGCCAAACCCAGTGTGAACATCACCTACCAGCTCTGTCCCTCTTAAAGTCACTACCTTGACCTGGAACAGCTTCTGAAAGTGTTTTATTTTTACTTATTACTGCTTGGCTAATGAGGAATTATGAATATTGCTGGACCAAATTAATTCATAAAAACTGATTTTCTTCTTCCCTGTTATTGAATCCATTCCTAATTAGAAACTCTGCAGAAAACTATTTTTGGTGACAAATGCCAGTGCTTTACAGAGAAAATCCATTGTTTCCTTTAAATTCTGAAATATGCTTTAGGGTTTTATAGCATGCTCTTTTGACACTTAATTATACCAACAGTGCATTTTGTAAATTATATCCAGTTTTTTCATACCCATCAACCAGATGACACTCGATCTATAAGAAAATGCATCTCAAACAACACCAACAGAGGCTGACCCTTAGTTTTATTACCAGCCAGACAACATGACCAGATGGAGCATTCTCAGGCAGTGCAAGTCATTGTGTGCATGACCACCCTGTGATGAATCAGTAGGACACAGAAGCACCCCCCACATCCCTCCCAAGACCTTTCACCCAACATCTCAGCATTACTCACACTCAGGATCGCTGTGCTCAAGCGTAGGTCACTGCTGGGAACAAAACACACAGCCGGCAAGAAGGATGCTCCAGGCAAGCTTTGGAGACATGGTTTCCATTTATATGAGCATTTCCCTTTCCTCTGACCAGGAAAGCAGTTTCTCTCTTCCCACACAACACTGCATGACTCCAAACAAGGCTTCACAGGGTGCTGACAGAGCAGAAATGTTTTATTTTTCCTCCAGGCCTCTGGAGATCCAAGAAGGAACTCCTTGTCCTACACCCAGGTCACAGACCTGGTGCTACAACAGGGCAGAGGAAATAGAGATCTCACATTGATTTTCTTTTTTCTTTTTTAATTTTTACTAAAAGCAAGGATATAAGCATACTAAAGAGAACAGATCTAAATCAAATTAAAATGAAGAACTTCTGGCAGCAGAGAGCCACAGTCCAACTTAGCTGCAGCTAAAGCCTCCAGAAGTGGAAGGGAAGCTCTGAGCAGAGGTGGGTCAAACCAACTGAAATGGCACTTCAACAATTAACTTTTCTAAGCCCAGGTCTGCACACAGAACTGCAAGACCCTACTTCCAGAGCCTCATCTTTCCACTTTCACCCTTACCCTGCAAAGCTCCTTCCTGCAAAAACAAGCAAATGGCCATGACCTTCAATTTAAAGGCCGGGGTGCAAAGTGGTCACAGCTGCCCCTGTGGAGGTGGGGCAAGCAGGATGTGTCCAGAGCACCTGGCTCTCTCCCAAAACTGCTGCCTCCCCAGGCTGTGGGTGCTGCTGTGGCTGTAGTGCTGCTGGTCTGAGGCAAAAGCAATGCTATTTTAGCGCAGCTCTGCACATTGCAGTATGGATATACCCTTCATCTGCCCTTCCAGGCAGGGTGAGAATTAGGAGTGCTGGTGGCTCCAGGCTCATTTGGATGGGTGAAGGCAGCCTGGTTATGGAGCCTCCTACTTCCCAGCACCCACCTGAACGAAGCCCACTCCCTTCTCCTGGAGGTGAAAAGAAAGTGGCCTTGGGCATAAAAAAGTTCATCTCTTTTTTTAGCATCTCCTGGCTTCTTGGCCCCCATCCATGCAGCAGGCAGCAGATGTCTCTGAACATTGTCTTGAGCAATGTCTTGGACTTTCTCCAGCTCACCTCTGAAACCTGCTCAGAGCTGTATCTGAGCCCCTTTCCAGAAAGGCTCCACCTTCTGGGAACCTGGAGCTTCTCCAGATGTCCCCAGGCCAAAGAAGCTCAGCTCTCACCTGTGGGGTCACAGGGGGACCTCATCACCTCCCACCCACCCCCACCATGGTGCAGGGGTGCTGGGACAGGCACTGGGAGCTGTTACCCAGGAAGGGAAAGTGTGGCCACAGCAGATGCAAAGCTGCCCCTCTCCCTTGGAACTGCGGGTGACAGCCTGGCTCTGGGTCAGGATCCAGCTTGGGGACATTCACACCTGGATGCCTCTGTCCTGCCAGGGCTTGGTTTGCAGCAGGGATGTCATCACCACCGACCTTCCTGCTCATCCAAGCAAGGAGCCAGATTTCTGCTTGTTGGCACCAACTGCAGAGTCAGGTTGTCTCTTTGGGAGAGGACCTCAGTGCACGCGTAGGAGACTCGCCTTTGGCCTGCACAAAGCTAGCAAAAAGCACTATGCATTTAACACTTTCTAGTAAGTATTCAGGCACCCAGAAAGCCTTGGTACTGTGGTTCCTTCCTGGGGCAAAACATCTTACATCAAGATCAAACCCTGTGACTAATAGCATATTGACCCGACACCTCCACCAGCTCTTGTCAATAGAGACTTTATTCCCAGACTTTTCAGCAAAGCATCCTTCCTTTCAGCACATCAAAACCCACTGTAGGGCTGTGGCAGCACAGCAAAGCCACAGCAGGCTGCTGACACATCTTTAGCATCAAGGAGGCCTGTGCAAGGGGCAAAGAAAGGAGAGCAGGATCACCCCAGGGATGCCCTGGGGTGGATGTCCTCTCTGAGGGCACCCCTCAGACACTGTGTTTCCAACACTTCTGGTACAGCAAGGTGCACTGTAGATGTTGCTTCTGCAGAGAACCTTCTCCACTGGATAAAGGTTTTCTGTGTCCTCCTGCTGCTGGCAGGAGTAAAGCCAGGCTCTGCTCAGAGGAACTGTACAAGTTATTTCTAAATCCAAGAGGGAAGGCGTCAACTTGTGGTTATCTTCTGAGGTCAAAAGAAAGCACAAATCATGCCATGAATTGACAAGCGAGTCAGAGCACATTAACTATCTGCCTATTAGTTCAACTTTCACAAGAGCTTGAAGGGGAAATAGTTTCTTCTTGATAAACAACAATGAGCCCCTGTTCTCCTGGCCAGGCCATTCCTCCTGGTAATAGTGGAATGTCTTAGGCTAATAATTTAAATTAATTTGGGGGTGATCCTCCAAGTACCACCCTTTAAAGGGACTATTATTATTGCACACTGGAAGAGAGCCTGTTTCAGTGAACGTGCTCCATTAGCAGTGATTTATCTGTGCTGCCACATGTTTCCATTAATCTTCATGTCAAGTTCATTTTTCTCTCCCGCGTAGCCAAGGGGTTCACATTCCCAGTCAGCACCCAGAGCTCTCCAGGATGGCATCAAACACCTGCATGGCCCATGCCAACAAAACTACCCGGCAGACCTCAGGAGGAACAAAGGCACAGGCAGAGGAAAGCAGCAGCCCACACTCACCCTGCTGTCACTGCGTGAAGCCAGCAGCCTCATCAGGCTCTTCACTTTGAGGACCAAGCAAATATTTAACAAGTTCCCCTTACACTGTACCAGAGTTCATTATCCAGTCTCCTGAGCTCCTTCAGTCAGAAATATCCTCTAATTGATGTGATTTGGCACTTGGCCATAGAGTTAAATTGATTTGTAGACCAGCAGGAGACGGCAGATGCCCTTTACACTTGAGAAAAGTGGCATGTGTCTTTGTTTACCGCCTGCTGCAGGGAGATGCCACAGCAAGAGATGCCTTTTAGGAGTACAGGAAAGGGGTCTGCCTCCTTGGTGTCCTCTGTTAGGTGACAAGGTGTGACTTCTGCCAGAGAGCACCTAGGGATGTCTCCAGCCATGAAGTTCACCCTACCTCCTTGGACGCGGGGAACCTGGTACAGAGGGTGAGAGAAATGGGGGATTCACTTCTCTAAAACCAGGAAGAGATGCACGAGGTGTCTCCCTGTTCTCTTTTGAGGGCTGTCCCAACACAGGCTGCCAGCTCATGGCTGGCATCCATCTTTCTTCTGGGGCACACAGAGTCTTACCTGCTTGTGTAAGGACAGGAGGAGTAGGGACAACCTGCCTGCTCCCGGGGCACAGGGAGGGCAGCTGGTTTTCTTCCAGGAATTCATTGTGAATGGTGTATGGACTAAACTCCAGAGCCTGCACAGATTTCCTTCCTAAGATGCAGGAGTTCAGTGCTGACCCTTCTTGTTCACTGTCAGTTTGTTGGTGGTGGGTTGTTTGGGTTTTTTTTTCCTATGGTACAAAATTCCTGGTTTTGCTGTTTTAAAAGGTAGTTAGTTTGTCTGGTACTTTCCTTGTTTTTCTTTCCTGTTGCTTTCAGTTGTATTGATCATCACATTTGCACAGTGCTTTGTTACACATTCAGTTAGGACAAAGTCATGTAACTCCCTTTCACTCAGCCTGGTCCACAAGTTTTGACTGTCCCCATGCAGCTTGCCTTTGGGATTTTACCTCCAGCATATTAATACTGTGAAAAAAAGAAGTCAGCATGCAATCTCAGCTGCTATCTTCAACCTCCAACTCTACTTGAAAGCCTCTCTTTATAATTATAAAAATAATATTAATATAGTATAAAAGTTGAGAGTCTCACTTTCCATTTCAATCATTCTTATTCCAAGAATTTAAATCCTCTTCTTATCACACCAGAGCACCACATTCATCTTTAAAAGATTTATTGATATTTAAAAATAGTACAATTCCAATCATTTATATAAAAATAATAAATCTGAATAAAGCAGCGTGACTGCTGGAGGTGGTGGGGGAGAGATCTTCCTCCTCAGGCATCACCTTCCTCCAGTCATCATGGATCCGACAGGGCTGGAAGGATTTTTCCTGAGCACTGCCCGAATCCCACGCGGAAGCCGTTGCCCTGGCAGTAACCTAGGGCCAGAAAACAGACAGCCTGTTCTGCAATGACAGTGGGATTTTACCAGGAATAAAAATAAATAAAGGCATAAACAGACCAAAAATGAGTGGAAACATTTCAGAGAAGCATTGAGGTGTAACAGGAGAACACCTGGGAGAGTTCAAGTAACTTGGGAGTATGGAAAAGGAAGCACAAACCCAGCAATATGTGAGTTCAGCGAATTGATCAAAGAGCACACACGATGTGCAGTACTTGGGCTTTCAAACCCAACCCACAGCATCATCAATCTAACTGGCAAGCCGACTCGTTACCTGGCCCAGCCTAGCAATTAATAAAGTAAATCTGGATTCTCTGTCTGCAGCAGCAGGGCTGCTCTTGGGACAACCGCCAGAAAGACGATCATTAACCCCCTCAAACAGCAGGACCAACCCCTGCAGAACCTGTTCCAAGCAGTTTAGTTCCATGAGAAACTCAGCATCTGACTCAAAATACTCATTTATCCTCTGTGACATAAACAGATGCTGAAGATCTGCTGACTGCTGCTGAAGTGGCCTCCCATGACACCATCTCTAACTACAGGCAGATTCAATCTCTCCCTGCTCCTGTGTGATGGGAGAGATGACATTAGGACAGAGATGCTGCAGCACCTCTTGTTTCCACGGGCCAGCCGAGCTGCTCCAGAAAGAGCTTCCATGAGCAAAGCTGCAGATGAAGGAGGGGAGGTGACACAGCCAGGGGCTTCTGGCCCATCAGGGAAGACTATTCTGGGAAGAAACAGCTGAGGAGACCTATTGTAGCTCTCTGCTACAACAACACATCAAAGGAAGGACACGGGTGGCATGTGCTGTATTTTAAGGACTGATTTCATAGTAGAAATGGATTTTCCAAAAATAACAGAATACCTCACCTTCCCTGCATGTGATAAAAACCAGCTGCCTTTAGGGAGCCGAACAGAACAGACCTTAACCCTAAGCATCGCGCACCCTTAGCATGGAGCAGTGCAGGCCTCCTCCAAGGAAGAGGAGGGTGGGGTGGGCTCAGCCAAAGTTATTGCAGCATGAGGATAGGCCCTGCCAGCTCTAACCCAGGGTACAGCTCTCTCAGCCAGGACAAGATGAAACATTTCCAAGGACAGCGGTGTCTGTCAGTGCTTGTGTAACAGCCCGTCCACAGACACCCTCCCAGGACCTGCCAGGTAACTCTCATTCCTAAGCAATACTTGAGTAAGACACTCGCTCTGAGGCTCAGCTGAGTTTCCATTTGCCTCATTAGGCTTCATCACCAGCTTTCCTTTGAACGCCAGCTTATTATTTCAGTCCAGTTTAGTTATCTCTGCTGTCAACCACGATTTAGAGCAGTACCAAGGAGCAGCACATTTAACAAAGCCAGCTCTGTGCTGGCAGCAGCATTGGCCTGAAACGAGTGCTAAGGAGCTACAGAGATCTTTGCAGCCAGCTGCAGCAAGCCATGGGCACGGCTCCCCTTGCAGTGCTCCCTCCCCAGGACGCTCTTCTCAGGAAAAATATATTTCTCTCATTTTATGCATTAGGGCTCTGAAATAGCTCCCACAAGGGGAGCAAGAACACAAAGTTGAAATAGGAGACTAGGAATTATGGGTTGGGTACTTGGCAAGAGCTAATGGCACAGCCTCGGGAGAGGATGCAATAGCACTAGCCCTGCCTCCAGGGTACCCTAAGGCTCTGGACCTGCCATACATCTCTAAATAGGAGCAGATCCCAAACTGTCTCAGCAGACAGCCCCGGCAGCACTTGGCTCTCACCAATGGCACAATGCCCTTATCACTGCAATCACGAACTGCTGCTAGTGTAACACACCACAGCAGACCGACTGACATGCAACTGTCCCACAGGGGCTGCAGTGCTTTCACCCAGGCTAGCTGCAGTGCCACCATGACATCTTTAAAGATTAAAGGCATTCCAGGTTTCGAGTATTTAAGTAACACAGCTTGTTCGTGGCAGGAAGAACACCACAAATCACAGTCTACTCCCATTTGTCCCTCAGCTGGCCACCTCGTGCCAGCAGCTCCCAAACTGCAAGGTGCTCGTTGCCAGAAAGGTTGTCAGCAAGTGATTCCAAAGGGACTTCAATAACACCTAAATGTACCCTGATGTAGGGCTCCTGGCATATTACTACAGGGAGATCTTCCAACTCTGGAGAGCCATGTGTCAATCTGAATTGATGGGGGGCGGGGTTCTCTCTGCACTGAACATGCAGGGAGCCTATGGAGAACCACCTCAGATGCCTACACGCTGCAGCAGGGCTGTGGGGAGGCTGAAGGACATCAGCAGTATTGGGAACTCCTTGGTTTCATCATCTACACTCTCTCCAGTACATCTCAGTCTCCACTTGTCTCAGCATCCTCCTCTGCAAAACTGGCAGCACCTCACAGAAACAAGAGTCTCTAAGTTAGTTATTGCCTAGGCTGCCAGAGAGGAGGCACTGGGTCTCTGCCTGCACCGCTACCAGCACTGCATATGGAGCTGTCCTTGGGAGGCTGGAGTATATCCATATACACAGCATTTTTTTTATTGCAGGAAATGTCCTGAGTTTTGTTAAAAAGCTTTCTAGAAAAAATAAAAAAAAAAAAAAAGAGAAAAAGAGAAATTTTAGACTGTTTTGGCAAAAATCTGAAAAGTCCTGGCTGGATTAAGCAGCCAGAGGTATGAGGACACATGCCAGCATCAGCCCTTCATGTCCTTCAGGTTGCTGCACGAGCATCAGTCCCTCATATTCCCTCTACCCTAAGTCTCACTTGTGAGTGTTTTCTCATCACTTGAGGTGTTCTGTTCTCTGTGCAGGCTACAACTGACCACATCAGCAGACAGAGCTGCTCAGAACCAGGTCTGTGGCACTGACTGGGTCTCATCCGATGATGTACAACATCCCACAAGATACTTTCTAAAAATTCAGTAGGTCACATAGCAATGATGTAAGCAGGCTTGAACTTAAAGTTTCTCATGGCTTGGTCTTGCCAAATATTTGCCACCTCAAAGCCATAAAGGGGTTGACAAGATGAGAGGAGAAGAAAAAATAGATTTGCTTTAGACCAGTCTTTGGATTAAAGAGAAGCAGGAGTGGAATTTAGATCCCAAAACACCGTGGTAGCTTTTAATTCACGAAATCCTTAGTTTCTCAGGATGAAAATAAAAACCATGGCCCAGCATGAAGCAGCTCTCAGCACAGCCCTTTTCAGAGGGGAGCTGCTCAGCTGTGCTAGCAGGCTTCATGCTGCTTCCCACATATTTGATTTGCAACACACTCGGTTGGATATGCTCATGTTACAAATGAAATACTATTTGCAAAATAACTTTTTTTCCAGCATTTTCCAAGCTCCACTCCACATGCAAACTTGGACTCTGGTGGCAACAACACATCAACTCTTTCTAGTCCCAGGGTATTTTTGCCTGTGAAGGCAACCCTCCCCCCATCATCCCCTCACACAGAGCGTGAGCTACTTAGCAAAGCAAATAATCGAACCCAGAAAGCATTTATTGCAGGGAAATTCCTCTCCACCTGCTTCTGCCTCCTGACAGGCAGGATGGAAACGACTGTGCTGGCGTGGCAGGTTTGGGGAGCGTGGCCTACCTCCCCCCAGGCACTCCCACTCCTGCAGCCAAGCTGTGGAGAGGTGTCCCTGGCGCAGCGCAGGAGCGGCAGTTCGCCCGTTACCTGTCAAAATGATTTCATCTCCATCCTGCAGGAATGTACGAGTCCGTCCGCTGCCAAGAAGGATTTCTTTTGTTCCGTTCCAGGACAGCTCCAGCATGGAGCCGAAGCTCTCTGGCTCCTGCAGCAAGAGTTCATAAACAAATAAACTGATTTTTTAGTATCTGTCCTACTGTTAAGCTACTTGCTGCTGGAAGTAGACACATAAGTACGTTAGCTCAACGGAACAGAGTTCTGCTGGTGATTTAATTCATGGATACATTGACTTGTTTTCCTGCTTTTGCATTTTAATTGCTTGCTGACTATAAGCAGTCATGTTTACAGCCAGTATCTGGAGTGTTTGACATAGTGCTACACGGTGTAAAAGTAGCTTGGGTCTGCTGCAGCAGGGATGGAAACACATGGAGGGCACTTCTCCAAATCCAGGGCTTTTAGGCAGTTACCTTTCAGAGTTTTATTTATGTTTCATTCTTTGGAAAAGCAAAGCTGGCAAAGGTTTGTAACTCTTTAATGTCAACCTGCAAGTTTAGAATCACAGAATCTCCTGAGTTGGCAGGGACCCATAAGGATCATCAAGTCCACCTCCTGGCTCCACACAGGGCCAGAGCATGGACTGAGTGTATTGTCCAGATGTTTCTTGACCTCAGCCAAGCTCAGTGCTGTGACCACTTCCCTGGGGACCCTGTTCCAGTGCCCAACCACTCCCTCATTAAAGAACCTCTTCCTAGTATCCAACCTAAACCTCCCCTGTCGCAACTTCATACTGTTCTGTCAGGTTCTATCACTGGTCACCAAAGAGAGGAGATCAGTGCCTGCCCCTTTGCTCCTCCTCAGCAGGAAGCCACAGACCATGATGAGGTCTCCCTTCAGCCTCCTCCAGGCTGAACAAACCAAGGGACTTTAGCCTCTCCTCCTAAGACTTCCCCTCCAGACCCTTCACCATCCTCGTTGCCCTCCTCTGGACACTCTGCCATAGTTTCATTAGGGGAAGCAAAAAGCACTTGAGAAATACTCAGGATGGGGTATCCCAGCTTGGAAACAATTTATCTGAGACTGTCTTACAGACAGCATGTACTGGATTTATATTTGATGCTTTCTGAAAGTGTCAGTACCTTAGCACACACTGCAATGTGGTGGTTTTGGTGTTCCTTTGGGAAAGGAACATGGTAGAGATTAAAAACCAAAAGCCAATAACAACAAAACCACCACATCTCAGAGCAAATTTGGGACTACCAAAGCATCAGCCCAGAGTGCCTAGGACAGAACAGCCAATATTTTCATGATTTCTCAAATCAAACAGGGCTTAGACCCAAAGCTCTGCTCAGTTGTGTTTGGACCACTGACCAGTTCTCAGCGACTATCATTATTTAAATAAACACTTACCGGTCCACTGATCGTTCCAGATGCCAGGAGATCTCCAGGTCTGAGGTTGCACCCATTGATCGTATGATGAGCCAGCTGCTGCTTCATGGTCCAGTACATGTGCTGGAGGAAGGAGGAAGAAGAGGCTAAAGCAATGAGGGACAAACCCCTCTGCATGCCATTAGCCTATGCAGAACATACCACGGTGTCGGGATGATCCTGGTAAGACTGTCCCTAACGAAAAGTGTCCTTATTTAATTTGGAACCTTCAGGAGCCTAAAAGCAACCTCCACAGCTATGTAGTGCTGCATTCTCAATAGGTACTCCAGACTGACTGGTTGCTTCTAAATGATGACCAGGAGCTGCTGTGTACGTGTAACACTCATGCTTTAATGTGATTTAATCCTTTAAAATTTCTCTGGATGTCATTTCTCCTCCTTTTCTTCATCTTTAAGGTTAACCCAGGATCCATGATTAGGTCTGGTATTTTAACGGGTTTATAGAAAAAGTCCTTATTCCTGATTTGCTGACCAGTGATTTACTGATTAAGGTCATTACTGTGCAAAGAACCAAGCGTGAATATAAAACTGATTGAGAAATCTTGCAGCTGGTACATATACCTCTTGGCTTCAGTCAGGACAGAGCCCCCACGCTGCCCACAGAGGGGCTGGGTCAGACCCAGGCTTGGAGCGGTGTCACAGCAGCGAGTCTGCAAACAGCCAAGCTGTGTCACACCTTGGCACAGCGAGAGGCGATTCCCTTTGCCAGCGAGCCCTCTGCTCTCACTGTTCCCCACCAAATGAGCATGCAACCTACAGTGCTCTGGGCATGCTGAGCTGAGCAGTGGAAAGAGCTGCCCTTTCTTCAGTGCTCCAGCATTCAGGTGTCTCCATCTCAGGGAGGAACTATCAGTACCCTCTCCTCTTCTCCCTCTGTCCCCGACACAAAGATGCACCAGACTTTGTCTACCACGAATGCAGAAGTCAGTGTTTGAAGCTGCCTAAGGCTGGAAGTGATGGCATCAGCGAGACTTGGAACAAATAAAAGATACTGGAGTCTTACCTTGAAATTGGATCTGCATATAGTAGTTGGCGTGCTCATTCCTTCTCCTGTGGAAAATGAAAAATAAGAAACAAGAAAGCAATTTGTTTGAGTTGGATGAATGATGTTGGAGTCTTTTGATTTTACAGATGGATAGAGACTTCTTTCAGCATTGCAATCCCCAGTAGGATACAATATTCCTTCCAATAAGAAGGCCAGTATTTCATAGAAAACAAGAATGTGGGTGGCACTGGGGTAGCATCGGGATGCCCATCTCCCACTCTGCCCCACTAAAGGAGCAACAACTGGACCTACTGGTCAGCAGGAGCTGGGGATCTGAGCTGGGTTAACATCTGGATCTCATGTACATCTGCTTTCCATGCCCTGCTTAGATGTTCCCACGCAGGCAGACCTCCTTGTTGTAAGCTTATCATGATGGAAAAGGAGGACCACAGAGCCACAAGCAAATTGTCTGAGATACAGTGGGGGTTCAGCCTTCCTGAACAGGCAATTTCAGCTGTATAACCTGCTCAACATTCTATACCTTTAATAGCAACGAAGAGCTTGATGTCAAAAGTGTAGGGCTCTTTATCCTGAAGGTAGGGCAGCGGCTTGGGATCCTAAAAACATATAAAAGGCACCAGAGTCTAAACAAATAGAAAGGAAACATTCCACAAGCCATCCCAGCCACTGTCTAACCAGGCTGTGCCGCACCCCCCAGGCACTTCACCACTGTCATTGCTCAGGTTATGGCTTGTCTTACTCTCACACACACATCTTTAATGATCTTTCTGAACAGATGTGATGCCCATATAATCTGATTCCTTTTTCTGCATGTGGGCTCCATCATTATGGCGTGGCTGTTAATCCACGACAAACACAGCACTAGCACACCTCTGCTCTGCGCCTGCACGCAGGAGATGCTGAGTGCTCTGCAAGACTCCTTATTGCTTTTTTCCACTCTAACAAGATCTCTCCATAATGCAGATGACTGGAAATGCTTGAACAAAGTGTTTTGGCCTGAGTCCATTCTCTTCACTGCTTGCTGGATGCCGAGGGCTACCAAACCCTACCAAGAAGCTCTCTGATCAGTTTATTTTCCAGGTGCTTTAAAGGAGATGACAGGCAGGATGACAGCTCAGAGCACCACGTGCTAGTGCTGGTGGCATCAATGCCCGTTTGAACTCAGAGAACTCCGGGTGCCTTCACATGTTTGGAAGCAGGATCACACTTGTAAACTCTAGGAAGAAACTGTTTGGCATCGATACAGCTCCGTGATTTCTACAGATGGGACCTGCCAGTTCTGCTGAGACATTTCTAGCTCTGTCTTTCCCTTATTCCAACCCTTTCTCTTGCTAACCTGGACAGGGTTGGGCAACACAAAGGGCATGAGAGCTTCCATGGTGACAACCCAAGGAGAGATGGTTGTGCCAAAGCTCTTGCTCAGGAATGGACCCAGGGGAACATATTCCCACTTCTGGATGTCACGGGCTAGGAAAGAAAATTCAAAACAATGCTGTTAGACACATCCTAGGAGTTGCACAGCCAGCACACCTGGGAAAGAGTAACACGTTGGAAATGTTCTCACCACCCTTTTCTAGCCATTGTGACCAAATCCCCATTTAAATCCATCCCCTTCAGACCCTCAAACCAATTTTCTTAGACCAGATAGATTAAGGATGAAAAGTCAGATTAAGCAAGAAAAGAAAAATAGTTAAAACAAGTCAGCCCATTCCCATGTAACCAGTAATTTTATCCTCAGTTTAACTGATGCTTTTACACCCAGCTAATGGTCTATACCAGTTGCAGGGCCAGCTTTGACCAGTTAAATCTATGCAGACACAGAGGGATTTGTGATTGCCAAATTCTTTTCCTACTCCTGACACTGAAATCAATCCACTGTTAGAATCACCATCCTTAGGGCTGCTCCAGCCCTGCCCAGAAGATACTAGAATGGTGTTAGCTCTTTCATAAGTAAATAAATCGTCACTAGGCATTAATTCCTGGTTCCACTGATTGATGGAAGATGGATTGAGATAGAGCCTGAGAAATGCAGACAGCATTTCATTTCCATTCCTTTCAACCATACCTAGTAGTTTCCATGATCACTATTCCACTATTAAAATAAATAACATCCCTATCTAAGGCTTCCTGTGACACTGTAACCCCCTCTCCAGGCAGATTTCTTGCAGCACCAATTACCGCTCCAGTCATTCATAAGGACCATCCCAAAGATGTGCTCCTGGGCTCTGCTGACAGGAATGGGCTCCCCATACTTGTTTCCAGGACCTACAAAAAATGCCTGCAATTGAAAAGCAAAAGCTTAAGGAAGTTTTTGAAGCTAAAAGTCTTTGCTGCATGGAGGGTTGCAGAAACAAGCAACAGAGGTTGGACAATCCAAAGGATTTTTCATCATTTCCCATACACAACTACATAAAACCCATGGCCTTCTCCCTCTTCCTTCCCCTCCATGGAGCTGGAAGGCTTTAAATACTTCAGAACACCACGTTGCAGAAAGACAGTCATTAAACAAGGGCACGATGTTGTCAAAATGCAGCAGCAGAACTGGTCCCCCCTAATTACAGTCCAGACACAGAACAGGTTTGCCTACTGAAGAGACTCTGTTTGCTGCAGACAGTGGACAGGAAAGAATTTCAGGTCATCCAACAGGCTGCAGAAGGCAGCTGGAGCCTGTCATCACGCTGGGGGAGAGGTGGCAGGTGGAGAAATGTGCCCACTGAGGAAAGCAGGTCATGAACTGTGTGCCTGATTTGCTCCCTAAGAAACCATACTGAGCATGGGGCAGAGAAATCTGTGGGGAATCCCAGCTGTCTGCTTCCACAGGCCACATGGAAGTTTTTCTTCCAAAGCCTCATCGGTCTAAATCCTCTCTCACACAGCAGCCAGCAGTAAAACTCAGGCTGCAAGGCAGAGGCACAGCAGCTCTTTGTGTACCCCACTTTATGGGGCTGCCTCCTACTTTATAGCATCGATCTGCAAAGCATACGGCGTTACAGGCTTTCAGTTAAATTTCAGTACCATGCCCCTTAATAATAAACTTCTCCCACTTATTTTTTTTTAAAGGGCAGAGATGGGGAATGAATTCTATAAATATATATATATATAAAAGTCATAAAAATCACACTGAAAAATCCTATAAAAGCTTCCCTTCTGGATCACATTAAACCACGAGAAGATGCACTTTCCAAGGATGTCTTGTTACAACACCCACAGCACAGGTTCCACCTTTCCAGCCAGGAGGATAAGAAGTTGAATTGCACTTCCACAGACTCATGCTTCCTCTGCTCTAGACTCGAGGCACAGACCATCTTTACTCCCAAAGTCCCACGCCTCCGTTAAAAGACCCAGGCTGCAGCACAGAGGTAGCCACTAACCAGGCAGCAGGCTGTGGAGCCTGGTAAAAAGAATTATACCTGCCTGCTTCCAGATTGCTGCACTGGTGCTCAGATTTGGCCTGATGAGCTGTTTCCAGCTACATTAGCAAGATCCTCAGTGAGCTAATCCCCCTGAAACTCCTCAGCAGGGGTTTCCCCCATAGATAGCTTTACTGTCTGATGCTCAGAGGGAAACACACCTGATGCTCAGAGGGAAACATAGGAATGGACCTTCTGAGATGCTCATGTCAGAAGCAGCTGAAGTTCCCTTTTCTTCCTTTTTTTTTATATTTTAATATTTTTCAAGCAGTAGGGAAAAAGCCCATCTTACCATTTCTAACTCGATGTCCAGGCGCTTACAAGCACCAAACACTGGTGGTTTATCTGTGGGTGGAAGAGAGTATTTTAAGAGGGGGAGGTAGGTAGGGAATAAAATTAACAGCTACAAGATACAGAGGAGCTGATGCTGCTTAGCATGCAAACACAAGAAGGACTTAACTTGGGGCTTTTTCTATGTCCTGGCCCCAGGCTGGGCTTTAGACAAGGCTTACCAGACCCTTCCCTTCTGCTACTGGAGAAAAAATAAAAAATAAGAAGCCACATGAAGAGCCTACCAGGGACTCACCATTGTCAGGTCTCATTTGCCCCACAGGTCTCCGGATGGGCGTCCCAGACACCACAACAGACGATGCCCGGCCGTGATAACCAACAGGCAAGTGGAGCCTTTTGTGAAAGAGCATCAGGGAGCATGAGTTAGCTGTGCATCCATCGCCACCCCAAGCAGCTTTTTGGGGTGGAAGCGCCACAGGGGTGTGAGGTACAGGGCAAGTGCCCTGCATTGATGGGCATGGACATCTGCACCTTACTTGCTCTGAGGTAAAAATGTGAGCAAACCATAATCCAAAGCTGCGTGTAAACGCATTTCTGTGCCACTGCTCCACTTAGTTCCTTGGAACTTAAACCCTGCTTTCTTGCCACTCAGCAAAAAGCAGTTTCTTAGGTAGAGGCCTGTGTTGCAGTTGGTGTGGCTGCTGGCATGAAATGCAGCACAGACTCAGCTAAGGCTGGGGAAAGGTGGATTTCGGGTCTGTTATCGATCACTGGACAGTACAGATTCTCATCTGTTGTGAGCTGAAAGACTACTCAGATCTTCCAAAAATTATATGTGTATACAGATGAACTTGCAAAATAACTCTGCAGCAAAGAAAAACCCGAAGTACCCACCAGTTAGGCATCAAAGCATTCTCCTTCCCTCTGAACATGATCCCAACGTTTGTGGCGTGTTGGCGCGAAGAGTAGAAGTCAGTGTAATCTCCTGAGTGGAAACCCAGAAAATAGGGATCACTGGTAGGAAAGTTGCTCCTCTGCTGGGACTAAGGCACACAGTATGCTGCTGGCAACAAAAGCATCAGGAAAGGGGACAGTGAGGGTGACAAGCAGAGGCACATAGCAGCATCGAATAATATTAGTACAGGGGTGCAATTAATAGCGTGAGGTGGGTGACTAGCACAGATCATAAAGCTGTGCACATGAAACTGAGGGTGTGTTGGAAGAATCCAGCAGAGAAGAAGAGCACAAGGCCATAGAGCAGCAGCCAGGCAAACCAAATCGTTGCCGTTGTGGCTCGCCGGTGGTACCCAGGTAGAGGAACCGGCTCATAGTCAGGACATCTGCTGCCCTCTGCTGCCATCCCTGCCAAACAGCTCCCCACCTTGCAGATTAACGGGACATCAGAGGGTCTGGGGTGAAGTCTCAGCTTGGGAGGGGACATTCACGCTACGCTAAGTTGTTTTCTGGGAGCTGGGTACGTTATCTTGCAGCCCCGGCAGAAGACAGAGCCAGTGCTCGCTCTCGGGACAAGCAGGACCCGTGCACAGGACAGAGCTCCACGTAGGTGTGGTGGAAACCTCAGCACCTCGTAGCAGCGCGACACAGCCAATGTCACGCTGCTTGGGGCAGAGCTCCCACTCACAGCACTCAGGAGCGCTAGGACCCAGCAACGTCCCAGACAAAATATAACCCGAAACTATTTGCAGGAAGGTATCACATCCATGGAAACACCTCACAGCTCCTGTGGGCCAGGCTAGACTTCATCCCAGACCAGGGCTGTGCCTCACCAGAGCCAAATGCCCAGTGGGAACAGGGTTTGGTCAGGAAATGGGCAGGGTCCTGCCCCTGCTCCTGTGAAGGTCACATCCCTTGAGTGATTTTTTGACTTTGGTTTGGGTCCAAATATAAATTTACGTTAAAACCAGGAAAATGTTTATGTGTCTGTATGGATAGAGTTCTTGGCCTCGTGGGAGCGCAGGTAAGATTTGGGGTGCAGAGTAATAGTCTGGGAGTGGAGACTCGTGGTTGTTCACGAGGCTGTGCTGGAGGACCTGCCTTGCCAGGCTTTATGAGACCAGAGCTATCTTCTGATGGCAAACAGGGAAGGTGCTGGAAACTGAACAAGTGTTTCTTCCCCGGCTCCGGTCACAAAGTCTGATGACAAGAGTTACATGGGATAACATGAGTTTGGGGCTTGAACTCGGTGATCTCTTGAGGTCCCTTCCAGCCCCTACAGTTCTGTGAATGGCACCACATGACCCTGATTCAGTCCAAAATTCATCCAGGAATTTTCTGCTGCCATGGAGCTCCCCGAGGCTTTTATTCTTGTGCCACAGACAGCACCTACCTTTCATTATGTACAAAAACCTATTTCTAGCTCCTGCAAAACCCATTCCCTGTCACTGCTATGATCTGTCTGACTGAGTGAGCTGGAAATGAAGCAGGTTCTCCAGGCAGGAGCACAGGGCAGTGCTGAGCAGCCCCCGCTGCAGGACACTCACCGATGCTGGCTGGCAGGTGCATCGTCGCAGAAGCCTGAGGTACAAAGGCTCTGAAATGAAACACGACAACTTCAGCTCCCAGAAAACTTGCAGCTCTCTCCTGTGAGCAGTTTACAAGCAGGTAAGCGGCTGACTCGTTCTCCTTCCTTAATTTTTTTTTTGGCAAGGCCTTGCAGCAAAAAAAACCTTGCAGAAAAACCTGAGATGACTGCACGAGCTGCTGTAACTGGGATGGTCCCAACCAAAAGGAGCATCCACTGGGGTGCGAGCAGGGAGGGAGGCACACTGGAGCTGAGCCATAATGGATCCCAAGGGGCGCAGAGAAACACCCTGTGCACACAGCCAAGCTGGTCACCACTGCCTCTGCTGCCTGGAAAGGGTGATTTTATGGGATGTGGCTCTTGGGGTGCCCAATTTGAGCTGCTGGGCCTGCTCAGGGAAGGTCCCTGTCCCAAGATGTGGTTCAACACCTCTCTTATATCACCCTGGCAAGACAGGAAGGAACAGCTCAGCTCCTGCTCGCTGCCTGGGCAGGTGGCTGTAGCGTTTAAAGCATCACTCTGGAGAACCAAGCAGCGTGTGATTAATGGACACACGCGTTTCCATCAGCACAGCATGGAGCAGAGCACAGTCATCCCCTCCCACTCCTGCACCAGTGCACTGCCCCAGCTCTGAAGCCAATTTGCAACAGGAGATGTGGTTTTAGCAAAGTCAGCCGGTTTCTGAGGAGCAATGGGAGGGGTGTCCCCATGCCAGCAGATGCTCCAGGTGGGATGGGCAGGACAGTGCTCGGGGAGTGGGGACCCTTGCAGCCGTGTCCTCACCAGCAAGGGGATGTGGCCAGAGCAGCAGCCTGGCCCCTCACCTGCCTGGGCAGCCCAGAGGCACAATTAGGAAAGGGCAGCTCTCAGTATGCTCAGACCTCAGGTAATTCCCATGCAGGCAGCAGGTGGCCATGTTCAGACCTTTGGTTTTCGTGCCTCAGATCACCGCATGAGCCAGGTGATGCAGGGCACAGCTGAAGGGCCGCTGTGCCACTCTCTGCTCCCTCACCTTCTCCGCAGCTCCACGTTGTCCCTCAGGGTCGGCTCACCAGCTGACAGCAGCTTCTGGAGAAGAGCCCTCGCCTCCGTCCACGCTGCCCGGCCCAGCCCCATGAAGGCATTCAGGGTAGGCTGACAAGCGACACAGGTGGGAGGCAGATGAAAGGCCATGAAAAGGCTTAACCTTCACATGCATGGAAGATGTCCTGCACTTCCCTCCCGTTGCTGGGGTTACACGGCAGCGCTGCCCAGATTGCCCATCCTCCCTGGTCATAACATCCTGCACTCCTGTCCTCCCACTGCAGTTCCTCTGAGGCAGGACCTGCTGCACCATGCCCACCCTAACACGCTACTTCTGACCTTAGCGACTTCGGTATTTGGACTAGCTGTAACCAGAGATCATCTGCATTTACCTCTACCCTTAACATGAACTCCCTGTCATTAACATCCCATCTGACTCCTTGCCACGAAGTGCTGAAGGCACAAGTGGACTGAAGTACCATTTAGGCTTTGTGTCAGAGCCCTGCACTGCCAAAGTCTGATGAAACTCAGTGAAAGTGTCCTTTGGACTCCCAAAGCATCTGCTCTCCTTGTGGTGTAGGTGTGATGAGTTTTCCCTGTGAGCAGAGCCCACCTGGCAACACGTTTCCAGTTCATGTTCATCATCTCACTGCAAATTACCAAAACACACAGTATTTCTAAAATGTGCATGGAAATCAGAACAGGCTCTGATAAATACCTGGTCAAAGACATGCTGATGTTTGGCAAGAGCTGGTCCATTGAACAGATGTTTAATGACACTGAGATCCAAAATCTGGTCTCCGATAGCTACGCCGAGCCTGTGCCTAGGCTGTAAAGCAGTGAGAGGAGGGGAGGAAGAGAAGAATTTATGCTTGAACCCACAAATCCTCCAAAAAGCGTATGGGGCAAGACCGTGAGCACAGAGTTTAACTGGGGGAAAGCCAGGAATACAAGCAGAGGTTTCAGTCCCTGCTCCCTTTGTGCCAGTACTTGCCCATCCCTCAATTAACAAGCAGCACTGCAGAATAAGCCCATACACCTGAAACATGCTGTGAAGTAGGAAAATGCTATCCCTGCTTCCACAGGTGGGGAACTGAAGCACGGACACGCGACGGGCAGGCTCGATCTCATCCCTGCAACCACGTAATTGGAGAGAGAAATTGGCAGTGCTGCACGCTGCAGATGAAGGGTGCTCTGGACACCACTGATGACGCCAGCAGCACAGCGTGCCTTGCAGGGACACATTACTTCTGTGCCACACTAAACGAGGCTGCCCAGCAGAACCCATCCTTGAGCCATGCAAGGTGCCCACAACCCAGGATGCAAACCCTGGTCCCCATCCTCTCCAGGGAACAGCCTCCCTCGCGTAGCATCGACAGCGGCTGCGTTCAGAGGACAGATGCACCCCAAGACACAAAGAGCCTGTTCATCCCCTGCGGCTCTCACAGGGCCGGCGCCAAGCGCACGCGGGGCCAGCAGTGACAGCGGGGCAGCAGCACGGACAATCCCAGAGCAGCTCTGCTGCAGCTGTACAGGGAGGGGTGGGGAGGGGGGATAAAAATGCTGCAGCGTTCCAAAGGCAAATTTTGGTTTTTCATGTCTTTGGGAAAATAGAGACCAACCAGTTACAGTCTTTACAATCCAGCTTATCAAAAGGGAATAATCATCTATGGAAATCCGTGCTATTAAACTTATTTTTTAACCTTTAATTCCTAAGCAAGATTCTAAATGTGATAATAAGTATTTATTCAGCAAACATTCCTGCAGAAAAAAACCTAAAGGTCGCAACAGGTTAATGTGTAACTGGAATATAGTCAGGAATGACATCAACGACTTTAGCTTGAAATCATTAAAACATTGGGCTACTTTTCAAACGTGATTTTCCCAAGTAATTTCCCTAAGTCCTTGCCTGTCTTCTCACAGGGTCTGAGGGAAGATGTTTTCCTCAGAGAACCGGAGAAGTTGGAAAAATAATCCCAACTTGCCAGATAACAATGGGCACATCTAGGAAAAGATTAAATGAACCATCTCGGGTTTATCTCTAGAAAACACCAGATCAGAAAACACAATCTTCCGGTTTAAAGTCTTTTCTTTCTAAAAAAACCTACATGGATAAGCCAAGACAGCAGAAACCAGGAGATAATCATGAAGTTTCTGCGAGCAGTGATAACTAAATCCTCCACTTTTTCCTTCTGAGCTGCAGCTCTCTGCTCATGTCCCTTTCTCCAGGGGGGCACATCTCCAGGGCTCCATCCCAGCAGGCTCCTGAAGGTGTGAGGTTCAGCCTGGCTGGGCTCAGCTCCCATCAACGTGGGAATTGGGAGCTACCTCCTTGGGTGAAAGGTTGAACCATGCTTTCTTATGTCATTATACAATAAAAAGCCTGAAGCCAGCTCAACCCGTAGCCTTCAGGCACAGGTTTAAACATAACACACTTTATACATTTAAGGCACCACTGTATAAATGTTTGCCAAATAAAACAGCAGCAGCTGCAAAGACAGAAAGGAAACACGCGTTTTGCATCCTGGTTTAATGCTTCTGCAGCCAGCAGACCAGCTCAGCGAGAGCAGGCTCTTAAGAGCATAGATGATGGTGACACTCGCTTGCAGATACAGGGTTTTCTACACAGACTCTACTTTCCCCTCATACCAGTTCCTCTTGGACTGGATGCTACAGAATTAATTGTAGATTAAATCACTATCTGACGTGGTGTCCTAGGTGTGATGGTGTGATCCCACTGGGTCACAAAGGAAAGGTGGGATTGAGTTTTAAAAAGTCAGTGCGAACTGTGACTTCCCTCTTAGAAAGGATCCAACATGGATCCAATGGTTTCAGTCAAAACCCACAACACTACAGTATTAACACTTTTCTTCTGTGCAATCTTTAAGAAGCTGACATCAGAATGACCAAGAAAAAAAGCCAATGTGGCAGCTATGGATATGCTGCCAGATCAGGAAGGTTGTCCAAGGTCTCAGGCTGGGGAGTATTCCTGTATCCCAGGTTGCTGGTACTCTGCTCTTATCCATAGCCTCTGAGCAATTCCACACCCCAAAGCACAAAGCCTGCTGTTACTTACCTCCTCCTCAGTGGAGAAAACCCCATAGGGGAGGTTTTGGAGAGGAAAGTGCGAGTCCTTGTCTACCTGGATGAAAGACATGCTGCACACCGAGCAGTCCCTGCTTTTGGACAAGAGCCCCCTCCTCCTGGGCTGCTGCTTGCCTGGAAGATCCTCTCCAGGTGTTGCAACCCAGAACACAGAAGCACCAAATCCCACCCTCTGAGCCCCAAACCAATGGCAGACCTGTCCCAATCCCACCCCCTGTGGCATCAGGCCTCAGTTAATTATTGCCAGAGGTTTTTCATGAGTCAGCAGCTGTTAAAAAGTTCCCAGCAAGGTAGCAACCAGAGGAGGAACAGGCTCTTCCTGTCCAATTTCCTCACGTGAAACCACAGCAGTCTATGTGACAGGTTACATGGCTCCAAGCGGGATTGAAGCAGACCAGAGGTAACTCCACTTGTTCACCTTCTGGGTGTCACTTATATGGCAGAGCACAGCAAGGTGATAGTGCCCACACCAAGCAGCTCTCCCCCGGCTCAGCAACCCTCAGGAAGCTGCACAACTCACACCTCAGCTGCATGTTGTGTGCTTCCTAGCTTTGTAATGCTGCACCTGAGTGAGTCCTTCCATTTCCTCCAGACAGTTCCAGCAGCTTGAAGCCAGAGATGTATGTGCAACCATCCCTGAAGAGCAGGCAAGCTGCTCTTTCTGCTCCCAGCCCTAGGTTTCTTCCACCCACAGCAGAAAATTCACCTACACCCAGGAAAATTAGAACCCAATGAGGTAATAACCTCAAAGCTAGAACTCAGTAGCAGAGACCACCCCCTCTCCTAAGAGCAGTAAACGCTTGTGGTTGCAGAAGCCAAAGAACTGGTTTCCCACTCTGCTTTTTTTTTTTCTCTCTGGCAAAGACAACTCATTAGAAGTGCAGCAAGCTGTAGAGACAGTAAGTGTAAGATGACACACCACCATTGACAAGAGCCCATCTGTAACAGCTCCAGGGACACAAGCTCACACAGTGCTGTGTAGAAGGGGTTTTATTTAAATAACAAGGTGCCTAGTACAAACTTCTGTACAGTCCCTGTACCTAAGGCCCAACTCTATCCCACCAACCCATTGGAACTGCTTTTAATGCAGCAAAGAGGTTGTATGCCAAGGTTAGAGGAGTCAGGTGTATAACTCCCTTAGCCCAAACCCAAAACATCTTGAAAGCATGTTTCAAATACACACTGTGCATCTTGAGTAAATCTGTCTTTGAGTGTTGTGTAGGGCTGTGCATGTGTTGGTATTAATTAAAGTGTTCATCAGCTAATGGCAAGCTGATGACACAATACAAAGCTTCACTGGTCAGCCAGATGGAGCAACAGATCACCCAGCACAACACAGAGCCAATGCCACAGCAAGCAGATGATACACAATTCTTCAGTGATTTCCAGGCTAAATGGAAGGTGACACATCAGGACCATCCACTCTTTCACTATGAACTCCAAGCAATCCACCCAAGCCAGAGGAGGATTATTTGGCTGCTTTGACCGCAATACACGTGGAAGCAGCAGTGCCTTGATGCTGGTCTGCCACAGCCCTGCATGACAAGCTTCCTCTAGGCACAGCCACGTCTCCTGCCATATCAGGGGTCAGCAGAGCAGCTGCTTTCTAACAGGCCATGGTAACAGGAGCATGTGAACTCCAAATGCAGTCGTTTCTCTTGTGTCTTCTCTCTGTCTCTGGGATAGCAGAGAATACAAACAGGACCCTGGTTTCCCCCCATGCCAAGACCTACAGCACCTCCTCTGCTTGCCCTGCAAGTATCACTGTGAGGTGAAAGGCAGGCTGGAGGGGAGGGAAGGGCACATAGGGGCGAGAAAAGGACACTTCTGGGAAGAGAGACCAGAAATAGGGAAGAGGGAGGAGTTAAACTGAGAAGGATTAGAGAATAGAGAAGTAGCAGCAGAGATGAAAGCAAACAAACACCCAAGGAAAGACGATGCTGCTGCTCTTTCACACTCTGTGCTGTGGAAGAGGAAGTTCAGCAGATGCTGAGGAAATACAGGGTCTCTGACCCATGAAGAGGCAGACCATTACAGAAACTTGACACAGTTAGCTATTCCCTCCCTTACTGTAAAAAGCCACATGTACTTCATAGATCGTGGTTATGCCATTTTTGCAAGCACAAGATACCTCATTTATTATTGGGTCTTGCAGATTACTTTCCGTACCTATCTGACAGAAAAAGCTCCTTCTGCTGCATACTGTTTATGCACTAACTGCAGTGCTTTATCTACTAATTGCCAGCCATAGCTTTGAAAGAGCATTCAGAGTTTTAAAGGATGTAGCCAGCTTTGATTAAAAATTTAACATTTTAAATAAAGCCACACAATCTCATTTATTTCACAAATGCTTGAAAGCAGCAGCAAGTCACCAAGTGAAATTTCAACTGCAGATCAGTACCATCTGGAGAGGAATTAGTTCTTCTTGAGCGTACTGTTCAGCCTGGTGATAAGCAGCACTGCCTGAAGTTACCATGGTACTACACAAACCACTCAACCTTTATGTTATATGGATGACCACAGTGGTGGAATGGTTGAGGCAGACCCTGATCTGACAAGAAAAGCAGTCTTAATTAAAGGAAAGTTACTGAGCACAAGACAATAAAAGAGTAATTCTTCCTGCCCCAAGTGGGGATCACTTACCATCCCACAGATGCACTGGAGAGCACATTGGAGCTGGCTGTGCCAGTGTTCAATGTCAAAGCCTATGGATTTCAGCCCTCAAGGGCACCTGGCAGGAGGATTGGTTCTCTTCACTTGAAGGAAGCCTGCGCACTGCTGTGTCAGACAGAGGATCAGACACCCCAGAGGTGATTCCTAGAGCCAGAATCCCACAGACATACAGCCTGGTCACATCCTCTTTACCTGCAGGCCTGCCCCCAACTGAAGTACTTTGTCCCAAATGACCCCAGCTCCCACACGAGTGACATGACATGCTGCATAGGAAGCACAAAGGACTCCCAGGCAGAGTGTACCAACACACAACACCTCTGGAACCTGTAGCTTCTGGAGGTTACATGTGAAACGGTGACTGTACATCAGAAGTTAGCTGGTGCTGGGATACAGTCAGTCTCTGTGTATACTAGGAACATCCCCAGGAAAATAAAGAGAAATTCAAACTACAGATGCCAGTGACAGCCACAGGGGCTCAATTTTTTTTTTAAATTTTATTTAATCAAAGTTAAGACGTGGATAAACATAAATACAGCACAGGTACTTCAGATCATTCTTCATATTTGTGTACAGACAGACTGATGGATGTAATCCCAATGGAACCTGCAGTCAGTGAAGTGCATACAAGCCTTCCCCCCACACACACAAAAACCAATTAAAAAAAACAAAAAACCACGCAGACAATCTCAGCACACACTCTCATTACAAATGATTCATACATAAATAGGTAGAGGGTGCAAACAAGCTAATATGCCAACATGTATAACCTCTCGTTAATGGGAAAAAAAAACCAGAAGCAGCCATAATGATTAAAATACATTCAGTTACTGATAACTAGTTGTGCCATACAAGGCATTATCAAAAACAAAAAAAAAAAAAAGGGAAATTGTGCTGCAGAGAAAAGCTATATACAACAAGAAAATAAACTGCAAAGTTAACGCATGCATGTTTTATCCTGGAAAAGCACAGCCCTCCAATATTTTCTCCACGTTTGTTATAAAAGCCCTCTGCACTCAACTAAAATTAAAATGATCTTAAAGGATAATACTTGTAAAGTTTACTTAAGTCTTCAGCCACAGAAAACTGCAATGAAAATAAATGTTCAGAGTCATTTCCAAAACAAAAAAAAAAACCAAACCAAAACAAAAAAATCTATTCATCTGATGACATGCATGATTAAAAGGTCTAGGCAAGATACACTGCTCTACATTCCTGATGACTAAGGAAAAAAGCTCAAGTCAATTTAATCTGCAGATGGTCAGAGGATTTTGTATTCCAGCAGAAGTAGCAGTTCAGATCTTCTGGATCTTTTCCCCAACAACTACAGGATTCTCTTTTCTGATTTTCTCAGCAGCATCAGCTTTGTAATTGTAAGAGCAACTGTGTACATCTGAATAACGGTGCATACCACAGTAAACATTTCCACACCGACACTCAAACCCTGTGGATAGAAATATTAGCTTAGATATTTCAACATTCTTAATTATACTGGTTTGTTTTAAATCCTGAATGTGTTCACTCACTAGCAATAAATCTCAGTCACCAGTGTCAATCAGCCAAAGAGCCTCTGCTGCAGAAAGCATAAGAATCACAAATAACACACTTTTAAGCGATTACAATAAGACTTGACTTGACCATTCCTTCTAATCACACAGTACATTAACACATAAAATACATTCCTGGAGACAATCTGCTCTTTTTCTTTATGAAGCTTCACCCCACAGAAGAAATTTCTTTAGGCCCTTTCTCTGAACTGCTGGTTAGTGAACAGCAGGAAACTATCATTCCATTCCTCGGCTAAGCAGACTTCCAAAGGGAAGTGTTTGGAATGATGCATTTCACTTAAAGTGAGAACGTTGAAAACCCAAAGTAATAAGTGAATGACCAAATTTAGTAACAGCCAAGGTGAAAGCACCTTTGATGGAGTTTTATTTCAAATCAACATTGAGATGACCATGCCTCATACCCCCTTTAAGAGCTTTCCAAAGGTCCATAGCCTAAACAAGTCTAAGAAAAGTGAAATGAGAATTTCTTACCAGTAAGTCCAACCTTCTTCCTGCACATGAAACAACGATTCTTTTTCTGTTTTGGTTTGTCAAGCGACTTGTCTTGTTCTTCAGGTGTAGGCTCTGCACTCTCTGACACTGAAGCTAACATCAAAACAGTTAATAAGAACAATGGAAAACACGTTTGTCCATCTGTCTCCCCTCTAAGTCACAGGATAATTTAAACCCCATGTTCTAAGTTTAGAACCTGGGGTTAGCTGTTTTGCTGCAGTTTCCGTGGCTATAGTGGAATGGACTCTCAGTAGTGGGACTGGAACTCCCTCCTAGACCTTAAGTCTAATTTAAGAGAATTCACTTTAAGCTCAAAGTTCACAATACAAAAATATCATAATGAAACAGGGTCATTAGAAATTAGGTTTCAGACTAAGATTCAGTGCTGTCAGACTGGGGAAGAAAATCCAATGCCAGGTGTTTCCCCATCAGTCTCACTAGTCTGGTTCCTAAAAATCTCCTTGTATGGAGCACTGTATTTGTTAGGATCAGTTGAGTAAAACACTCCCTTTCAAACACTGAATCAACATCATTTTTTGCTGAAGCTCACAGCACCGAGACCACACAAACTGCAGTGTTTCAGAACCACCTCTACCACTGTGCCCCTGCTGCTCCTGCACACCTGGAAAAAGCCTTCAGAGGGGCTAGTCACTACCCCGGGTGAGCCACCATCACCTGAAGATACACAGGCTTACGGGGAGGAAAGCACACTAGGCTGAAACCCAGAAGGAAGCTGGTGAATACGTTGTTTTAAAGACATTTTTGCTAAGACAAGTTTGAACCTACTTCTAATGTTCTCTCACATCTGAAAGACAGGTTACAGGTTGTGTGGGAGAATATAAACAAGTAGTGGTAGTATTTGCCTGACCCAGGTAAAAATAGAAATTGGCTGGTTTTCCTCAAGTATCTGCACATTCCTTACATTACAAAACAGAAATAGAAACCAAAAAACCCAACCTCATTTCAAGGAGGGCTAAGTGCCAATCTCTGCCTACCAGCCATCGCTAGATCACAGCGGGACAAGACTCCAGCGAGTAAGGTACACAGAAGCCAGCAGTATTTGTAGCAAAAACCCAAAGCAAGCTCCAGCTGGGAGGAGTATCAGCAGAAGCAAAGCTAGAACCAGTGCTGTAAAGAAGGGAATACAACAGGAAGCCCAAACGTTTGTCAGGGAAAAAGCTGCAGGCATCTCTGTGTAGCTGGACTTTTGTTAGGCAAAGACTGTCAGATGTAGGTCTGTGCTAGTCCTATGCCAGCAGACTGCTGTTCTGCATGACAACTCATGTGGGGTTCTCTCCTGGACTGTTATGTAATTTTTTTTTAAAAGGAAAGGGCACTTTCCATTTCTGCAATGTATCAAAATATTGTTGTTTGATACCAACTACCTCAATGGGCAGCAAAACACCAGATCACCACCAAAGATTTTGCCCAAGTGGACATTATATTGCAATGACTGAACTAGCAAAGAGACCATTATATATATGGTTTACTAAATCCTTTAAAAATCACCACCTGTGTTAGAAGCAGAACTTGTCTGTGTCCTGAATTTCATGAAAATCGATAGTTTACAAAAAGGAATTCAATGGTTTTGAATGGCTGCTAAAGGGCACATTCCTGAGTGGACAGGTAATATCCAAAGGTTTGCAAGATAAGAATAAAAAGCAGTAAGGATTAAAAGATGTGAGGTAAGTATCAGAACTGGCAAGACTCACTCAAAACAACTCTCACAGCGTTAAGCAGAACGGACACTGTGGTGTTCACTGGCTCATTACAAAAGGTTCATGACATGAATTTGCATTAGCAGCTAATATTCTCAAGTTTGTATTTACTTTTGTAGCAAAAGCCAGTTACCTCAATGGAAGTTTTGCTACAAGCCTCCCTAATTATTAGCCAAATTTGGGAAAAAACCTGGCACTGTTCCCTGCTCAACAAGGCTCTCCAACACATACATACTTGGTTTTTCTTTGTGCGTATGGGCTCTTGCATTAAAAAGGTTTAAAAATATTTAAGGGCTGCTGCTCACCGTAGAATTGAGTGGGAAGTTTCTTCTGCTGCTGCCACGAGTCACATCGTCTCTACTGTAGTAATCATAAATTTTAGACCTCAGTTTGCTTTTGCATAGGAGACAGAGATTTGACTCTGAATCCTCTATGATAACCATGAGGTATCCCAGCCACTAAGCCACCTTCAGATGACAAAGTGCCGTGTCCATAAGCTAGCTGTGATGAGCACAGTCGCAAAGAGCCACGTAAAACACAATGCCACCCAGCTCAGAGGTCACAGGAAACATGTGACAGCCACTCCTGTACTTTGTCCAGACTCCAGGACGCTGCTGCCTGATTTGGTCACACCTTTCCTTCCCTTCCCCTAGCCTTGCCATTAGCTGGAAAACAGAAGCACTGGGAGCACCAGTACAAGCTGCCAACTAACCAGAAAGGACTAGAGTGAACACACACTCATTTTTCTGGAGCTGACAAGTTGGGCTGGCTGCTAGAAGTTCCCTATTTCACAGGGCATGTTCTTAGCTGATGAAAACAAGCAGAGCCTGGATTTCCTCCTAAAGGCAGAAGCTTTTGCTACTGCTTTTCTTGTGCCAACCCCGCTTGAAGAACTTGGCATACTCCAACTGACCACGAGAACAGCACCCGTGAGATAGAGAGACTCCAGTCCCTGCATCCCTGCAGGCACAACCAGAAGTGGGCATTCAGTGCAGCAGTCCTGATGCCTCATCTGTTCTCTCTACCTACGCTGGTGTTTTATGTTTATCATCACTGTATCACCAGGCAGAGCTTCCCAAAAGAAAAAGCTTTCTCATTCCCACAGGAAGAGTATGAACAGCTACATTTACCTCTTAAGTGCATCTGACCAGACCTAGGAGGAATAGCCACTTCTCCAGAGCAATAATCCTAAACCAAAAGATCGCTATTTCCTAAGATTTTTCACTAAAGACAAGTAACCAGCCTAAAAATACACTGTTTCAGTGTTAGGAAGAGGTAAATTAAATCACTTAAGAGCACACAACTAGAGAATATGAATTTAAGTCTCTCTCTCACGAATGATTCCTCTCTCCTTGGAGCATTCACCCTGTAAATCAGGATATCCTACGTTATTTTCCATGCTTGTATCACAATCACTCTACCCAATTCCTCTGTGCCATCACAAAAATCTGAAGCATCTATCAATTCCTTCCCAGTTATGTCTACTGAGTTAGCCCTGACATGATCCACTGAAGACGATGCCATTAATTCAACCTCATTCCCCTTACGTCCAAATTATCTCCATGTAAAGCTCTGTAGTAATTTAATTGTTTTAATATTGATATTTAACTCTGCCAGGAACTACTGAACTTTTACCTCACAAAAATCCTAGGTAAGTACAAAACCAGGTGGTTTCATGAGAAGAACCACCACACACCTTTTAGCTAGCCAGTTAGCTAAATCTAAGGTAGCGTTTTGGTTCTTCAAAAGGACAATCCCATTAATCCCCTGGCTAACAAGTAAGGAATCCCCCTGGCTAATTCCAACACGGCCATAACATTGGACAAAAGGTAGACCAGCCCATGAGGCAATCTAAAATGAGTCGGAGAGATGCTCAAAGCAAGAAAGATGCTGTAAAAAGCTGGATTTTACCTTAACGTGTTTCATTTTAGGTCATCGTTCATAGTGTTCTTAAATATCATTAACATATCAGACTTAAAATACCTATTAGCCACTACCTAGTGTCTGGGCTTTCTGCAGTGTTCAGTACCTGCAAGCATTACACCACAATCAGTAAATGTGAAATCTAGGTTTATCAACACATTATTTTTTTCCTCTATTCCTTTTGCAATGCATAAATCTAAAGAACACAAATCTGAGCTGAGCTGCTCTTTGGGATTTTTATCCCTCTGTTAGTTTTAGCCTGTCTGCAAACAGCAAGGACTGTGTGCACACAGCTCAAGTCCCATTTATCTGTCTGCCTTAAATAAAAATAGTAATCAAAGAAAGCCTAACTACTCACTCAATCTTTCATTCACTGTTATTGTAGCCTAGTAAGTGTTACTAAACAGTAAATTAAGGGACCTCAACTACAATAGACTAATTTATTATACAAGTAGCATAAGGCAATTCACTCCAAAACAGACATTCCAACAAAACAAGATTTTTATCAGAATAGATACTGCATAAATTACCAAGCCAGTTATCATTTCTCTTTTCCTCCCCTACATGAACAGGGGTGGCATTGCATACTCTTCAGTCTGGGACCAACCACCACAGTTGTGTGACTTTTTCTTTAAATGCCACAAAGCCAGACAACACTGAACTGATTCACATGTTTATTACATCAGTGTTAGCAGCCTAAGATTCAAATTCTGAGTGAAGAAGCAAATGCACCAAAAAAACCCCAAACCAGCCACGCTTCGGGATACAGAGTTGTGAAATCAATTCAATGAAATCCACTTAGCATCCATTATAAGCTGCTTTCTTTAAAAAAAAACCTTACATTTTCAAAGGAAGATGTTTTAAAACTGGAAACACTAGCTTTCCTATGATTTTCAGTTAAAGGATAGCACAGAATCAACCCTTCAGGAAATGAGGCTGACCCTGCCACAGTGAGTTATAAATAGGGATTGTAATTTAGAACTGCAATTACACAGTGGTGGTGGTGTTCTTAGTTTAGAAATTACTATGGTACAAAGAAAGGACACAGCCAAGCACTCTGAACACCTGATATAGGTTGATCCTTGACACATATAGCGTAAGATGTAAATACATCCCTGAAATCAAAGCTTCTGGTTGAGAAACCTGTCTTATCTTCTCATAGGGAGAATTAGCTGTAGGGGTTGAGAATTAGAAGTAGCTTGAATTTATCCAAATTGGCAAGGAGAGGTATGTTCCTCTGAAAACTTGCTGGGAAAAGTATTTCCACAGTCTCAGTTAACCTCACAGTATAAGCACCAAGACAGGGTAGTAGGAAGATCATCTTACAGAAGTCGTCTTTATATTCTCTGATGTATGCCACATCCCTATCAGCATAAACCTGCAGTGCAGTAATTCATGTGCCTGACTGAGCTGTTCCACTTCTGAGGCTCACAGAAAGGGATGCACCCTCATGGGACCTGGGTTACAGCTGGCATGTAACATTCTTGTGTCCCTATATTGCAGAACAGGGGTGCAAGTAGAACCGTATCTGTATTACTCAGAGGTATAGCAACTCAAAATCTAGCTTGCAAGCCTACCTCTGCTGTACCAATATACAGAACTTAAGCAGCATAAGCCTTTTTAGCACATGGTCTTCTCAAGCTGGGAAAGGTCAGACATCATGGAGCGGTATTAAGAACATGTCTAATGCACATTGTCAAAATTGAGGCAACAGGGGTCATCAGCTCCAGGAAACAAACAACAGCAGGTATGAGAACATGTCTAGAACACATCATCTTATGAGTAAACCTTTTCTAAGTCTTATGTTTACTGTTTGTGAGATTGAAGTAGCCTTTACTCAGCACAGTAGCTGAATGATTCTTCTATTCCACCATACGAAAAGGGAGAGCTCAGGTTCAGGAAAGTATCTGAAGAATAGAACTTTCTTTGTACCTCTTGCATCAAAGAGCTTCTATTCAGTATCTTTAAGTAGAATTACATGTTGTACCTGTAGAAAACAGACTCCTATGTTTAGGCTAAGCTACAGAAACACAACTCTACCCAGCAAAGCCGCAGCTCTGTCAGCAAAAGTAAAAGCAGACCACTTACTAACTTACCTTTAAATACCTTTTATGCTGTCTATGGATTACATGTTTTAATAAGTTATTTACACCACCTGGCCTTTTCACATTTTCCTAAGAAATGCTATTAAAAACTCTCTAGGTTTTTGAACTCTGCAAGCCTGCATATAGAAAGAAAAAAGATATCAAAGCAAAAAAAATCCCCTTCACATCATACCAGCAATACAGACTTTTGGCTGGTATAGTTAAAATGATCTTCTCAGAGATTTTATTTCAAGCAACCAGAGTTCGTGGTTTGGTAATTTTCTAATATTAAACCACTACAGTTTACAGGGTAAAGGTTTTTATAGGTATTTCATGTTTATATAAGAACAGTGTGAGCATCTTGTAATAGCTATGTCATAACACACTCTTATCACCAATATGCTCATAAACTTCTCTGCTATGCGCTGAAAATGACTACTCTGAGAAGGAACAGATACTCAAAACCCTCACATGGAATAGCTGTGGCATAAAGACCAAACAGCAGATTGATTTACGATGTGCATTTCCAACCCCAATTAACACATTTGTTACGACAGATACTGAAATTGCCCGTTAAACAGAAAAAGTTCTCAACTTAAGACTTGCCTTTTAAGAAAAGAAAGTTTATCTTTGCTTTGCCTTCTGATTTCACAGAATATTTGGGTTTCAGAATAATCCATCTCTTGACCAGGAGCATATTAAGAACAGTCAAAGTTTTAAGAACATTATTCATAAGTCTTTTCTCTCAAAACTTAGGCACCAACCTTGCAAATCTTGTGTCTCAGGTACTGTTTTGTCCACAGCCGTACTATCCGGTTGGGATGATGCTACAGATTCTGTTAAAAGTGACTGGCTTGACACAGGGCTGGGGGCAAAAAAAAAAGTGTTAAAGATTTTTATGAGGTACATCTGTGTTCTAGACAGCATTCCTGAAAGACAGACATTAGAGCACATCCCAATGAAAGAGCATACCAATGCATGTAACCAATTAAAAATGCCACAGTGTCTAAGAACACTGGACAATCTGAGCTGATGAAAAGGTGAAACACTTTTGCATTTATATTCAGCTATAAAAAGAGGAAAAAAACCAGTGATTTAGGGTAGTCTTGCACACTATCCTTCCACACAGAAGCAACAATGCAGCATTCAATATACAAGGATTTTTATAACAAGTCAGCAAGATAATTGCAGAGGAGATAGTTATGGTGTTCTAGTGATATGAACAAGAAAATTGCTGCATGCCAGTGTTTCCAGTAATAAAGCATCTGCAGCTGTACACAGAACCTCTTTGACTTTTGCAGTGAAAAGTAGCACTGGCCAAACTTCCCAACCCTGTCAGCCATACTGCTAAAGCCAAACACTGACTGAGAACTCAGGTAAGGGCCTGGATGGTCATGGTAGAGATATGGTACCAGCAGTCACCTGCAGCCAAGCTGCTCATCCAGCAGCTCTATTATGGAACACAGCTCAAGTCCAAGCAAGAGGCACTATCCTACTTGCCCAATTTTTTCTTCCTTGCCACTTAGGGGATTCACTCTGAATCCAAGAAATTGGATTACCCAGCAGCCCATGACCCAGCAAAGTCCTACAAGTAAGTTCATGGCAGAAGGGCATTGGAGAGCCAATGTTAATTGTCAAGAATTGCATGTAGGTCTCAAACCACAGGTCTGAGCACCTACAAAAGGACACTGCAAATTTACTAGACTTTTTCTCAGAGTACTGAGGTACAACCAGAGACTGAAGCTGAACCCCTGCTTTTATTTTGGAACAAAGAACAAGTGACACTGGTTTTGTTAGGTTTTTTTGAAGTGCAAGTCTAAGAGCAGCCACCTACTTGTTTCTCCTGTAACCACCAATCAAGCCAGTGATCAAAGAGATACTTTCTTTTTTTCCTCTTTCATGGTATTATAAAGGTTGAGAAAGAAAACAAACCCAAGGCACTGTATTTGATTCACCTCTGTGCATTGACCTGGATGATTATTTTTGTTATTTTAAAACACATACTCTGATACAACTCCTCTGGTAAGATAATTATTTTCTACCCCAATTAGAAATCCCAGAATGAAATGATCAAATATAGCACCAAGCATGGCACCTAGCACTTGGTTCATACACAGGATTCAAGCACGAGATAACACCTCCTAAAAAAGCCAAGGAGCAGAAAACACAGACTAAGTGGAATCAGCCAACAGTAACTGATTAAATCACCCTCAGCCTGTGTTTTACTACAGTCTGATTTTTAAAGGAAAGTCAGGATGCCTATTACTGCAAGTTAGCATTCATAGTATAACATATGAACGTTTTGCATTCAAAAAATTTCTGAAGCACTTAAGTCACTGTTGGTTGTGTCATGCTAAACTGAAATGCAGCCACTAAATATAAACAAATATTTAGCTTTTAGAAATGGAGAGCACTTAGTAAGTTTGAGTGATTTACAAGAGGACATTATGTCTTCCTGAATAATCCAGTTGGAAATTACTTGTTTAATAATAAATCGGTTCAGCAGCACAACTTGTCCTAATACTGATATATCTTCCCCTGTTCTAGTGAGCTCCACTTGTTCACAACACAGTTTGTTAACACATCATCATCTGCTTATTAGCACAAGCTCTAGTAAACAGCTTTCTGCCATCTTACTGAACTCTTGAGTTTCTAGGCTGGGAAGAGCTTTCCTTTGGTAAGTGTACCACCAACCCGCACCTTGTGGAGTCCAAAGACTCGCCAGACAAATCTCTGCAGAACAGCATGAAGCTGGCAATGCTCCGGTTGGAGGCTAAATTCTAAAGACGAATTTGCATTTGAATGCAAGTTGTAGCTAACAGATCAGCTACTATTTACTGTGAGATCCCATGCTTTAAAGTTGGCAGTTAAAGCTCTCAGTTTTCCTACCCCAGGTCCCTAGCATTTAATTACAACAGCATCAATACACTTCCATTTAATCATACTGATGCAGTTTTACACAAAAAACACACAGACTAACAGAGAGAAGTAGCTTACCTTGGCTGCATAGATGGAGTCGATGTAGAATCTAAAGTTGACTGAGTTTCCTGGGCACTGCCTTCTGTGCACTGAACCGGTAAGGACTCAGTTATACTACTGACAGAAGCTGCTGGAAGGAAGGCACTACTGTAAAACGTGTTCCACTACTTCCTGGGGTTACACAAGCTATGCAATGCAATTATTCATCAACCCCCACATAACAACAGCCAGGAAAGCAATTGAATCTTAGCCTATATCATAGTTTAACATAATTTTACAAAAAAGTAATTATGTTTGGCCATATTTTGATCACGTTCCAGCCCCCTGCACCCAGAGGTTTAAGAGTACAAAACTTTGAAGCTGGAGCTTTAACATAGTTATTTTCTGCTAATTAAAGCATCTATAGGCTCCTCAGTATAAACTGCAGTATTTTAACATTGTAAACTCGGGGTTTTTTTGTTTAAAAAGCCATAAAGTATCTGTGAGAAACAGTAGTATAGCATCCTAATGCCACCTCATGATCCGTTTTGAAGTTGCAGGACCTAAATCTCCAGATTTCAGCAGAAGCTATTGCTTCAATTTTAGAAATCAAGTTAATAGGGAAGTCTTCAAGAGTGCACAGTGAGATTCCTTGCTGTCAGTATCCAGCCAGAAGAGACATTTAGAAGCTCCCGGGAAGCACTCTTGATGCTCCTTAACACCCTGAAGTTGGAAACATCAGGGTGAACAGAGCAGAGGAAGGGTTCTTCTTTCTGAGGTCTCTACCACTAAACAGGGGAACATCCCTCAAGCTCTTTCTAGAGAATAAATGTAGGAAGACAGCACTTATTTCAACAGGTTGTAGGAAAGACCATAGTACATGGAGCACTGGGCTAAAAAGGACAAAATGTATCTCCATCTGAGAAATTATTAATTATTTCTATAAAGCATCTACAGGTTACTCCTTCAGCACTAGGCTGCAGAAATTAAATGTCTGTATTTTAAATGCTTTTCACAAAACATTCTCCAAGCTGTTCTGTCAGTAATTTCAAGAAAAATATGTCAGCAGAGTATTTTTCTGCATTTTTGTATCTTGAAATTGGAAACACTCAAGAGTAATACAAAAGGTATTAGCAAGAGTCTACTTCTGAGCGGATTAATCACGGTACAATTATATCACAAGCATTTCATCCAAGTTCATCCCATAAGGCAAGATACTTGAAATTAAGTGGTTTGCACTAATGCTCCTATACTTTTAGCATTTGGTTGCAATCTGGAAGCAAATTGGTATCTACTGTGTCATTCTAAGTTGTTCAAACACAAGTACGTTAGCCTTACTTACCAGGAGGGCTAATTCTACCATTACTGTTCTGCCTTTGAAGATGTTCTTTGTAGCACACTGAACACATGCCATTTGTACGAGGATTCCCATAAAATCCGCAACCAGTGGAACAAAGCATAGGCACTTGGCTACGGTTAGTTTCTTGAGCCATTTTCCCTTCTTCTATAAAACCTGAAATTGAAACATACAACCCAGTATTTAGAGGCCTGTGAAAACCCTTCTTTTACAGTTGACATTTGAAAATCTGGATTTTCCTACAGCTCAGCAAAAAGATCGTCTAGAAAAGATGCCTTGTGGGTAGCTCAATGAATGCCCTTTCCTAAAACGTCTATAAAGTCATCCAATAATACAAATACAACCATACATATGCTTTGCATGATCTGTGCTCTTCCAGCCCCACTGCTTTATGGTCAATATGCAACCCACAAAGAGCAACCATTTCAGAAAATATTGTAAGTCTAATCATGGAATGCTTCTAAGCAGAAAAACAAGGGGAGGAAGGGGGACACACATACTGAATTCTTGAAACCTGACCACCAGATACTGTGAATGAGAAGTACAATGAAAGACAAGCATGGTAACATGCTTACTTACTGCGTAATAATTATAATTAACAACAGTCACATCAATTCCCAAGTTTAGTCCCTGTGTCAGTGAAGGACAGCACAACTACTTACCACAAAAACCGTATTATGATTTTTCACATGCAAAAAGAAAATCATCTGTTCAGTCAAAAACAGACTAGGCATACATACATACTTCCTATATATCAATTGTGGGGAAAATATAGTAAAAATGAGAAATAAGAGATAAACTCAACATCCTTCATGTTCATAAACACTGCACAATTTGCATTTTTTTGTCCCTTGCTTGTAAAGACCAGTAAGGCTTCTTAATACCAGAAGATTACAACAAATGGCCAGCCTCAGCGTCCTGAGCCTCCTAACTTCTCAAACGGTTTGACTTAAGTCACCAACATCTGTCACTCATCAAGATAACTATCCATTTTCCATTCCCCCCCCCTTTTCTGTGCCAGTTTTGAAAGAAAAAAACCCCTCATGAAGAAGTGGCGTATCTCAAGGTATTGTTTCATTGGAGAGCAACTTAAAGTCTACTCTTCTGTACTTCCGGATTGAAACTTAGGCTGACTCATGGGTAAATTTAATGCTTGCAAGTCAAATCAAAGATAAGCACCATTGCTGGGGTGGGGAGGGAGGGGAAGGGGAACTTTCAAGTAGCATCAGTATAGATTGCAAAAGCAAAGAAAACAAAATGCAGAGAGGGAAAGGGGTTTCCAGATATCTGAATACATCACCCATTGCCAAGTTATAAAACTAGATTAAACCTCAGTAAGAAGTACACCAGTAAAAAGATTTCCTTTTACATAAGACACAGTTGGAGCCAAATACAAACAAGTTCCTCATTAATTTGTTTTCAGACAAATACCCTTCATCTCCTCTCACACCCACATCCACTGCATTTTGTTTTTATTTCCCCCAAAGCATATGAAACCGATACCTCAAAACCAAACCTCTGGGTTGCAAAGCTAACAGCAACGCAGAAACGTTAGGCAAGGCTTCTGTTCTCAGCAATAAGGCACTCTAAGGATGAGAAAGTATTCAAGATACAAGACAAGGAAGACATACAGGCAGGAAGACAAAAAAAATTCTCTGATAGTATCTTGTTCAGCTTCAACCTGCAATTAAGCTTATTTCAGCTGTTTGACTGCACTCCCCCACCCCAATATAGAAGCATTTGCTTTCCAAATACAAAGCCCCCATTGACCTCAACCGACAGCTAAATTTGATTTTGCTGAAGTACTGTACTTGTAGCTGAAAGAGGACTTTCATCCCTGCCTTTCTCCAGACAGCCCTTTAGAATGAAACTGCAAGTAGCACATGTGGGAATTCAGTTCTTACACTGGGCCCAACATTCAGCAAAGCCATTTCAGGAGAATGCCAATGAACACGTTTTCTGTGCTTTGGTAACACAAACTGATTTAAAGATGAAACCTTATGCAAGTCACTCTTGGCATAGAATGTTTAAGATTGAAAGGCTAATTAAAAAAACATGTTGGACAGAATATTTCAAGGGCTAATGGAGACTCAACGTCACAATGCAAGTATTAATCCTTTTAATTTTAGGCACACTATAAGAACCTTACCCCACTAACTTTCCAAGTGTACCATGGTTACCTTTCTGTTCAACAGTTACCTTCAAGCTGCACACAGGCACTCCATAAAGCACCAGTTACTGCTAGTTTTCTTACTCCTCAACACAACCCTAGCTGAAGGGACCAGGTGCTAATGCAATCACAGCATAACAACTTCTAACACAGACATAAAAAAGTCTGCTCCGATTCAATAAACAAATCGTGAAAGGTGCACAAAGATGCCCAGAAGAAAAACAAGAAAAGCTGGACTGAGTTCCAGCTAAGCTAGTTCCCAAGTTCATTAACCAGCAGATCCTGCCACCAGCCAAAGCACAAACCACTGGCATGAGGCTCCAGAGCACTTAAATCACCAAGGGGAAGTGCCAGGGATTCTTCTGAAGAGTCAGTAAAAGCCACAGGAAGAGGAAAATCCTTCATTGGTTGCTAATATTTGGGGAATAAAATGGAGAAGGGATAAGATCAAACTGATGCAACATTGAAGAGCCTAATGAGAGAGAAGTTGAACCAATACAATAGCTTGTTGCATTCAGAAAGGGGGCACCTGCATACACTCCCCCACAGCAGTGCCCAGTTGGGCCCTCACTGACCCCCATTGGTTCCCTGAGCCAGGGGAAAAGAAGAGTCCATCACTATCATTTAAAGTTTTCCAACAGTTCAACAAGCTCCATCAATTCACACACACAAAAAAGCATCACTGATGTAAAGGATGACACATGACCCGGGGGGACAACACACATTTTCGGTGCCTGTAGGCTGTTGAGATGGTTGAACTGCTCCATCTGAACCCTAACGCCACAAAATGCCAAGCCAGTATAAGCAGCTCTTGCTCCCCAGCTTCTCACTCCTCCTCAGTGCTCACACACATGGAAATCAATCAAGGAAGTGATCAAACTTAGAAATAAATTTTAAACACAGACTGGTTTCCAAGCTTGTGTTTTTCATGTGTGCTGTTCAGGCAGGAGAAGAGCCTAGCTGAGGACACATGGGGAACCTCATTTCAGCAGCAGAGCAGTCTTAAAGCACTAGGAGAACCACTAGCCCAAAACAGGCATCAAAAATACAAGGGTCAAGAGATCCAAATGCTAGCAGCTCCTGCCATGCCACTTCAGACATGCCTCTACTGCCCACATCCACTACAGCAGGAGGGCAAAGGCCAACATGACACAACACTATGCCTCAGGGACTTTTCGCTAGGGCGCAGTAGGAGTCAAACAGCTGCAAGCAGAGCAGCCAGACTTATCTCAAACATGAGCAGCAAGAGATCACTAAACAGATGTTTTTGGGATGGAAGACTTCCCCCATCCTAGTTCTTGGCTCAGCTTCAGGTTATTTTCATTGCAGGACTGCCCGTAATTCTTCACACGGGAAGATCCATAGTGTCACCGAGCCCAACCATCACATAAGCCAGTAATGGTGGGCTGTCAGTGAAATTGCAGCCTTGGAAGCACTGTGAAAGGGGTGAGCCTACTCTCTCAGCCCCAGCCCCTGCTGCGCACCCCCACCCCTTCCTAGAGTCAGATCAGCTCATCCATCTGATCGAAAGCCAGGAATATTTATGCTGGTGAACCGGAGAGCTTGCTGATCTGACAGAAGAGAACTGACACACAGCACAAAGGAAGTGACAAGGCTAAGAATAGGACGACCCTTTTTAGGGGCAGCTAGCCCTTGCTGAGCATCAAGCCTGCTGCACGATATATCCCAAGCGTATACCCTGTCCACAGCTTCAGAATCGCTCCCCAGCTTGGCTTCAGTAACAAACTTGAACCAACTTCATAACTGAAGTGACAAGACTGTCTTAGGATCAAGATGGCTACATGTATGTCTCATTTGGTTTGAAGTGTGACAAAACAAACGTGGAGCTTCAAAAACTGCTAGTAATAACTCTAGGTTCTGCCTGCTCCCCCCAAGCTGTAATCACAGAACATTCACTGGGTCATCCCGTTACTTTGAACTCAAAATTGATTAAAGAAAAAACCAAACTCTCCACAATATTTTAAGCATACTGCCAGCTTCACTTTAAAGTGTAGTTGTATAATCAGCTGTACAAGCACAAAGGAGTAGGAAACATACTAGAAGGAAGGGCAATAGCCTTAAACAACCCCCTTGATGCAGGGGGGTTGCAACCTCAGAACATCTGCTTTGTTGTAGATTATGGAATAAATGGCCTCTTCATATTAGCTAGAATTTGCTAATCTTAAACTGATATTACCCCTGAAAATTTTCAAAACTATTTATTGTCACTAGAAGCCTGGCAGCACGCAGCTCTGCAGGCCAAGTCCCTTTTTCACCATGAATTTGGTGCTTAAAGTCTATCTGGTTCGTTACTCCTGTCACACACCAACCGCTTCATGCATCTGTAAGGCCTGCTTACTCCTGCTGCCATGTCTTCCCTCATCAGTGCACATCCTCGGGGAGTAAGGTACCAGTACTCTTCAACAACCACAATAAATCATATAAAGGCAATTCCCAATTATAAAACACATATAGAGCTGTAGAAATGCTAACTCAGAGTAAGTGTTTTGGACATCAGGTTCTCTGGAGCCACCTCTTCCAATACACTGCAAAGCAACTAACAAAATACATGTGTATATCCCTTCCCCACAGAGCAGGAATTGGGATACAGGTCTTCTTTTTCCCTTCCTCCCTTTCAATTAAAATGTTTGTATGCTACTAGCTTCAAATAACCAATACCCTAGCTTTATAGGCTTCAAATGTTAATCAGTAAGATCAGAGATAGCAGCATTTAGCAGGATTAAATGCACAAGGTTTAGGAATAATCTCTCCCCCTGCCCCCCTCAAATTAAAAAAATCCACACACACAGAAGCCTCACACACAGAAGCCAGCTTCTCTTCATCCATCTTCCTCCCCCTCAAAAAAAAAAAACCACAAAAAAACCTAACCAATCTCCTGATTTCTAGTGGTCCTCACTCTTTAGGTTGTGGTAGAGAAGCGAGCAGATCCTCACATCTGCTAGCCCAACAGAACTACAGCCCTGCATTCTACAAACACTCCTGAAATTCATGACTGGTATGAGAAGGATCCCTCCTGAATGCTAACGCTGCAGCTGAGACCACCCAAACAGCATCCTGCTTCAGCTGCAGCACCAAATCAGACACAGTTTGAACCATGCTGATGCCAGCTTTGAAAATGATTCTCTGAGAAGAGCATTTAGTGTAAGTTACTCTCTTCACTGTCAGAGATCGACACACTGACAGATTTCAGCTGACACTCCCCTCAAAGGATGAATCCCATTTTTAACAAGAGATTAAAATATTCCCTCCACTTTCACAATCACCTTTATAATGAAGCAGTTCAGCACAAAGTAGCATCACCACTAACAGTCATCTTCCTGATGCACTAATGAAGCAAAGACTGCAAAAATTATAATTTGTGCTTCTTAAAAATATAAAGCAGCACGCCAGGCACAAGTAAAGGCAAGATAGGAAGTTATGCAGACAAACATACATTTCATTTTACAGCATGTACTGGTATAGATATCCAATACCACTTGTATCACCATATGAAAAGGCACATTGGTAGAAAAGACAATAAACAATAAATAGGAAACACATTCCTCCACAGGCTTATCAAAACAAATAGCAAATAAAGGCCTAAGAAAAGAGCTTTGTTGAATCTTTCTGCAGAAGTTACCAGAGCAGCAACTATTTTCAAGGATAGTGCTTCACAGCAGAATTTACAGACACTCTTACTGGAAGCGGGACACTGCTCAGGGTATAAAGCACCAGACTCACAAATTAATAGAAAGTTACAAAACAGTCCTGGTTTTCTTTTCATTCTGCTGCTCACTCCCAAAAGACTCCAATTTACATTCACTGAGCAGCCACTTCTGGCTGCTTTAAGGCATTACCATGTCCCAGCAACTTGCCATGGAGCCAAGAACTGTCAGATCTGAAGAGGGGCCTCAGCCATTAGGGTTCAGCCCAGCTCACTGGTTGCAGTTACTTCATCTCCACCTCACCCTGGCTAAAACACCACAGCTGGTTCAGATTTGCCAGCATAACTACATGTGTAGTTACATAGACTCTGACCCAGTTTCATCAGAATGCTTTGAGTTTAAAAAGTGACTATGGTTATGGCACAACTATGTGAGCAGATCTGTAAGGGCTGCGACCTCTTTGTTCCTGGCGCAGCAGAACACACAGCTGTTGCATTTTTCAAAACACAGGAGTTCTCCAGCTTCCTCAGCACTGAGAGAATCCATGTATTTTAAAGCTTTCCATTTACTCCGTTAGGCCTTCAATGTTCTTCCTGCTCACAACTACAGAGTTTTAAGCTGCAATGTGAATCACCAAAGTAGAATTTATATAATGATTTAATATCAAAACCAAAGTATTCAAACTAGTGACCCAAAGACTTACGTAAGATGTTCTCTCAATGCACTTGACAAGTCATCCAATATCTACTTAAGTTCCAGTCTATTCCTGTTGAACAGCTCTTTATTTTCGTTTCATAAATAGACTTATTTTAGGTTAAAATCAAGCACTTTAATATTTGACACTCCTAGCAGAAACTTTACAAAAAGATGGAAAGTCACAGAAGTCTTTTCTTCACTACTTAAAGTCAGCAAGTTTAAATCCTTCAGTATAAAAGTTAAAACAGATAAAATGTGGACCCTCAAGAGAGCTACATTCCCTGTACAGTATCAATCCCAGATTTAGGATGGCAGAATCACACTGGTGGAAAAAGCACCACACATACGAGAAAGTGCAATCTCAGAAGTAGCAGATGGACAGAAGAGTGACAGTTCAGGTCTTAGGAGGGGAAGACACATGAGCAACTTTCAGAACTCCTAGCCAGACCATCCCACTACTATGTTACATCATTATTCAACACAGGAACACTTGGTATAGACAAAGCCTCCAGTGTTAAAGCACATATATTGCTCAGCTACAGCTGTCTGCTATTGTACTCAAGGTTACACAAGGAACAAGAGAATATTTCACTACAACCTCTTCACTCATACTAGGCAAGAACAAAGGCACACAGATTCTGTACCGGTATCAAGATCACTGATAATAAGGATTCAGCTTTCTATGCTTGCCTGCATACACTACTAATAGAACTTACTTTGAAACTGTAATTACTACTTGTGGCCAGGCGTAACCTTTGCAAAGTACGGATTACTAGAACCAAAGATTAACTGCTATAAAGCAGGGCACCTCAACTCACATTCACCTCATGCAAATGCATCACATCACTTGCAGTGACAAGCCTACAAACAAAAAACAGAAGTATAACCATGTTCCTTATCTAATTCCTAAAGTTTTTAGTATAGTCACCATACCAAAGCAAGGGGCAATTCCGCTACTGTACTGAAGATTAAGAAATATTTTTTAAAATAAGCAATTTAACAGGTACATTTTATTGTGTAGAAGGAGGAATCGTGTTTTCAAAGGGATTTCAAAGAGTCAGGGTACAGACAAAAAGTTTCATGAAAGGAAGTTAGAATTCCAGAAAGCTGCCACACAGTGCTACTGGCTCACACTATGGGAGGGTGGGAGTTTGTGCAGGACCAGCCACTAGTTTATGCTGGAGCATCTGGTAACTTGTAGCACCTAAACGACTAAATGCAGTACAGCAGTCTGTACAAAACCCTTCAAGAATTATCCTCCTATTTATCATGTTTTTCAGTTCAAGCCTAAAGCAGCAAAATACAACCCGACACACCAAGGATTATCACTTTAAGCATCTACATTTGTTCAAGACTAACACTGCAGCACCAGCAGAACTAGGCCCTCACACATGCAGTATCCAAACTTTGCGAAATTCAATAGAAGGACCACTTCTTCCTCTAACTTGGAAAGCCTAATAGCTTTTTTATTTACTTCTTATTCCCTGTCAGCACAAGACATTTATAAGGCAACCCCAGTTAACCCCAGAAACTCCAGCCCAGAGTACATGGATGCTTTCAGAAAAAACACCACTAGCATGGTCTAAGTCTCCCTCTCTTCAGTGATGACTATCAGAAAATCTAAGCTGACAAAGCTGCCTTTTTGTAGAGGTCAACCTGATGCAAGTTTAAAAAAACACCCTCAAAACAACCCCCACACAATCACTTCTAAGGTTAAAGAGAAGAAAACAGCAAATAACCTTCCAAGCTGGACACACTTGTTTACAAGAAGACACAACAGTGACCTTCAATAAAGGTAACTAGTTAAACATGGAAAACACTGAGAGCAACACAGTAGCTATAGTTGTTCTGTACAAAATAAAGACAACTGAGTGAATTCCAGACCAAGAAAAGTGAACATTAGAAAAAGCCACGTCACATGTTTTCAGGAAGCTGGTATCTCTGGGAGAGTCATGGTGAGACGAGTCCAAGAGTTATATCTGAGGAAAGCAGAGACGACTACTGGGCAGCCACCCCACTAGGCATGCTGTCCTACCCAAAGTACTGTATGCCCACACAAAATCCAGAGGAGAGACCAAGTATTTTTCTCCCAAAACGTGAGGTTGTACTTACTTGGTTTAGCCTAGCCAGATCACCCAAGACAAGGCTAGAGGCAGACAGGCTCAGCAGGTCCAATTTTGGAAGATGGCTGTCTCTACAAGACCACCACAGAAACCTTACATGAAGTTACACTTGCGATAGAACATGCAGCTATTAGTAGAGAGCACACTTTTAAGCAGTGCTTGCTCTGGCATCTCTGCTCAAGTGGAATAAAAATTCAGGAGTTACACCCATCAGAAAAATCAAACCACCTCAGTAATTGCTCGTCAGCAGCCTGCTACGTCAACTCATACAAACCACAGTTTCCATCACGTGTAACTGAACTGGTGTGTAGCTGGGCTAGTTGAAGATACTGCTTGAGGAGACCTTTCCTTTCCTTGGAGTTTGTGCTACCTGATAGCTGGATTTCAGCATGAAGGTTTCTAAGCCAAAAACTGCAGGAATCCTCAAGTTTTTCACCATATTTTTAGACTGTAAATTTATAGTTTACTTGAAATGCAACAGACTAGAAATACCTTCTTTTAAAATACTCTGTAAAAGATAAGAGAACTGCTCTGAAACAAGCAAGACAAGGCTACATTCTGCCTTCTTCGGACTCATATATCAAGTCACCCATTTCACACATCAGAGGTTGTGCAAAACTCCAATCTGGAGATTCTAAAATTCATTATATCCCCTTAAGATACCAGACTAAAGTTTAAGAGACACAGAAGGAGGGCAACTCCATGACCTACCTATGATGCTGTATCTTAGAACAGGTTTGGCTTTACAAAATGATAAAAAAAATAATCTGTAAGGACTCAAACACTTACAAGATTACCCATATAATTACTGAAAGAATGGATATAGATTCAGTAATCACTTCTTTTGAGCTTCAGTGAATAAGTAATCTTCTCTCAATACAGCATAAGTTTCACTTATTTTAAGCATATCAAACCCAGAAGAGATAAAAGCCGCTTTAACACAAGTTCCCAAAATAGACAGCTTCTTGTTAACAAAACACCTGTTGCTGAGAACTGACAGTAAGCACAAAATACATTATAATTTGTTTTTGTAAACAGCACTATGTAGAATTTTAATTAGCTTCTAATGCTACAGTTCTACATGGGCCTAATGCTAAGGGAGGTCCTACTTTAATATCAGGGTTCCTAGCTGTTAATAAATAAAACTATCATCATCATTTCTGGCTAGGGCATCTTGAATTCAACTTAACTTCCAAGAACATTGTGATTATCATGCATGATGTGTTGCTCTATTTAGAATTATGCACTATGTCTAATTTAAGTGTTCAAAATTATACAATACCCTTACTGTGGTTTGATGGGGAACTCAACCTAAAGCTAAAGCCTGACCAAACAAAAAGGGTATTTAAGGACAAGTTTTTAGCAGAAGAGGTATAAGTATGATGTTCCCTGTGGCAAAGCTGCATTCCTCATCTTTTTCAATGTACTTAAATTTAGGCAAGGCACTCAAAGGTGCTACTTTATTTTAACCCTAATGCTATTCTAGGGGGTTTTGTTGTTGTTTTTTCCTTAATTATCTCAATCACCAGGGAAGCCATGTGACATGATCCCAAAGAAGTTACTGGATGCCTAAATACTAAAACCCATCACCCTGCACAAAGCATAGGAAAGTATTAGGCAATTGATCAGCTGCCCCCATGTGCTGGGCAACTGATATTTATCCATCACTGATGTACTCTCAGGTTTCACTCAAGATACAAATACACCAACTGGTCACACTATGGAGTTTTGCATCTTTCCTTAGTTTTCTCTCAACCATCAACTTACATTGCCTGAAACACTGCAACGTATAAACAGCCAAGTGCAACCAACATACACATAATCTGGTATATTTCTATGCAACCAATGTAATAGTTTCACAATATTGGTAGGCAATTTGGGGCTTTAGATACTTTCTGATAGAGTGTTTCTGGGTCAGGAACTGATCTATCTTGAAGACTTTGTTCTTCAGAAGCTTGGATCAGTTCTTGTACATGGTTTGTCTGCACCAGAAGAATCAAGGTTAAAAGCACGCTGCAGGAAAAGAGTGGAACTGCCTAGTTAGTACCAGAACTGAACTCTAAGGCATAGCCTCACTCATAGTATAAGGCACGGAAAAAATGCACATATCACCAAGAGATCAGAGTAAAAATTAAGAGTCACCTTGTGTCAGCTTTATCCAAGATAGCCCCGTATCTAGGAATGGGACACAAAGGAACAATCAGAAATGTGCAGAGTGTAAGACACACTCTTTTCTGAAGGTTTCCAAAACTACACCACTTGCTCAGATGGAGAGGTCGTTACACTGTTTAGAACAAGCTTAAACACTATTGGAAGAAACTTGATTGAGAGCAACTGGCATTTTTCCCACTGTCATTATGGAACAGAAAATAGGGGTTTTTTTATATTTCTTTCCTAAGCCCATACAGAACAGACTGCACGTATTTCAGTTCCTCAGCTGACAAGAAAAGCCAGAGCTGACAGCTTTCGAGTAAGAGTCTGCATTGCAAATACTGTGCTTTAATCACCAGGGCATTAGTTCTACCTGCTAGTGCTCCAGGTACCACTGCAAACTGCCTTTCTGATAACCAAGTTTGCTGTTCATTCTGCTTTCAGGCAAGACTCGGGTATGCGAGTGTGCATTTCTAGTACAATGTCTCCCCCACTTACTGCCCAGAGCACTTAGATCAGCAAGTTAAGAGCACAATAGCCTAAAAATAGCATGGCTGGATGCCACTGTCTCCCCATTTATTACGATGGTACCTTTGTACAGAGTTCTTTCCACAATTCTACATAGAAAAATACAGCCATAAATGGCTCTAAGGGAGGGACTTGTATCCAAAAGGGCAAAGCTGTTTAGTGCCATGGGATTCCCTCTTCTTCCTCAAGCCACATAAACAGAAATTTGCATTTTTAGAAGCATTTTGAACAGTAACTCTTAAAGTACATCTGACTTCTCTTTTTATCCTCTTGCCACAGTGATTGTATTCTGCCACAGCACAGATCCACACACAGAGTAACAGCACTTTCTAGAGAAAAGAAAGTTCATGATATAAAGGAGTAGAAGACAGACACAGAAAATGCAAGCCAGATCTCCAATTATTTTGCTTGGCATATTAAAGCCTGTATCACACTTTAGAATAGATGAATGGGGAACAAAATCTGCTCCCAAGATACTAAGCCTCAACTGTCAGCAAGGTATGGCTTTCCATCACAATGCTCATTCCTTTCCATTCACTAACACCACCAAATGGGGCTTGTACCAGGAAACAATGGAAAAAGAGCACAAAATATTCCCTTTTATTACTCTGTAAGGTCAGTAACAAGAAAAAGAGATCAGCAGAACCAATGCCCTTCAGCTTGGACTAAAGAAGCATTCACAGACACTGCAGCTTCTGCATGACACAAGTACCATGTCCTTGATACAGCTTCAAAAACAAAAGCCCAATGCCATTAACACTGTCTCAAATAAATCTCTTATCTCACACTCCTTTCACAAAACAAAACCAACCAAACAATAAACACACTACCATTATAGAATATTTATATCCCTTATATCACTAGTTGTAAGGAATAGCCCTGGGTTTTCAGGAGAAGGCTTTCCTGTTTTAACATCAAACTTGCTGCTGTAGAAGTAACCCCAGCCACAATGCAGCACGCATTTTACACTGCATACGTCACCCTGTGTAAATCCACCAGATAGAGGTATCAGGCCATACAGAGAAGTTTCAATAAATTCATCATTTCAGTCCTTGACAGTCTGAGAAATGAAGGCGTCAGAGCTGCAGCAAGGGCAGAGTATTTATTCCTCAAGAGAGCAGACTGATATTTCAACTGATTGTGCAGTGGGGTATCTGAGGTAGCAGATAGAAGGATAAGTAAGTAGCAACTAATCAGGGATTTATTTATATGCAGAATGACTAGGTATAAACCATGGGTCACAGTCACATTATGACTTTGCAGAATAACAGGCTAATCTCTGCACTAGAGGGACCACAGGTAACAGTCAAAAGTTTCATAGACACCAAGTTCGAGAAGAGCAAATGCAGGAAGGCAACACCAGCAATAAAGAGAGCAGAGTCTGAAATTAAATTTATTGTTCTTATTTTTAAAAAAGTTAAAGCAAATTACTTCACTGCTGTGCTTCAGAATTGTACATTGCAGAGCACCAAGTTGAGTTTGACTGGGCTTATGAGGAGGACAAGCAAAAAAATACAGTGATCCATAGCTGACAGGCCAGTTCACACAAATCAAATACTCCTTGATCTCAGCACTAGCCTCAGCCCCTGCACAGTTTGTCACCTTCAGCTGACAATTTGTTTGTTATGTAACTAATAATACACTTACCTTGACCTATTGTTACTAGTGCTGCCTTCCTCTCCCAGGAAACTCTAAACAAAGCCCATGAATATATGGTGAAATTCAGAACCATCTTATTGAGCAATTTTAAAGTCTATTCCAAAAAAAAAAAAGTGTTACAGCACGTGCTCCCGTATTACCACAATTTTCCCTTTTTTGCAAGTTAGCAATAAAATGGTTTTGGTATCATAAAACATTAAAATAATTACTTTTCTAGTTACTTTTCCACCAAGACAACAACATTTGATTAATAAGTATTTCCAATACCTATAAAATCACTTTATTCAAGAACTTAACACCAACATCCAAGGGTATGTCATACTAACATGGTATCTGGACAGCTTAACTCCAACATTAGAAGTCTGGTGAAGTTCTTTTAGAAAGCTGTCCTGTATCAGCAACAAAAGCTACCTCCAAAGCTTCTTACCTGATTCTGAAGGTGCTAGGCAGGAAGAACAACTGCTAAAAATTCCAGTTTAACACTCAAAACACAGCCACTTCTTTTGCCCCACCCTGATCACAGAATCAGATTAGTTTGGATTTGAAAGGACCTTTAATGGCCATCTAGTCCAATGCACCCCTGCAACAAGCAGGGGCATCTTCCATTAGATCAGGTTGCTTAGAGTCCCATCCAACTTGATCTTAAATGTTCCAATGGATGGGGCATCTACCACCTCTCTGGGCAACCTGTGCTAGTGTTTCATCACCCTCACTGTAAAAATATGTCTTCCTTATATTTAGTTCAAGTCTCCCCTCTTTTAGTTGAAAACCATTACCCCTTGCCCTATCATAACAGGCCCTGATAAAAAGGTTTGATAATGGTGGAGATTCCAATACAAGGTCATTCCGCTGCAGAGAACACATCTACACGATAACATTTCATTGCATTATAGGCCTTGATTCTATATAGTGATTTTAGAAAAACATCTTAAATTCATACGGGGCGGGGGGAGGGGAGGGAGTAGTAGAGCAATTTTATTTTTTCCAATACCGTCTCTCCTGCCCCCCATCCTCAAAACCAGCATGATCAACAACTCAAATGTTTACTTCTGGCAATCTAGTTCAAAAGACAGCCTTCTGTATAAAAAGGTATGAATGTGTCTGACTGGGGTGCAGAAGTTCTACATTTTTGCCCATAGAATCAGTGGTTCTCTTTCTTGTCTCTCACCTCCAAATACAATTTAAAACTTTGAGTGGAAAATCTGACTTTCCTGTGCAATACTCTGCTTTTATCAGCCCAGTTATATTCAATGACATACACATGAAAACTGTCCAGCCTTCTGCTTCATTCAAGCTAGCAGTGAAAACTTAAGCTATTGGATAAAACCCCCACATCCAATACAAAGAATTAAAAAAACCCAAACCTGGAAGCACCTCACTTCAGTCCTCAAAAGTATTGCTATTAAACTCCCACTCCAATTCAATTTAACAGAATCACTTAGGTTGGAAAAGACCTTTAAGATCAAGTCCAACAGTTCCTGTCCTCTACCAAACCATACCCCTTAAGCACCTCATCTACCTGCCTTTTAAATACATCCAGGGATGGTGACTCAACCCCCTCCCTGGGCAGCTTGTTCCAACACCTGATAACCCTTTCAGTGAAGAATTTTTTTTCCTAACATCTAATCTGAACCTGCCCTGGTGCAGTTTGAGTCCATTCCCCCTCATCCTATCACGTGGGCGAAAAGGCCATCACCCGCCTCTCCACAACCTCCTTTCAGGTAGCTGCAGGTAGGTGTTCCCTCAGCCTCCTCTTCTCCAGACTAAACAACCCCAGTTCCCTCATCCACTCCTCATAAGGTTTGCTCTCCAGCCCCCTCACCAGCCTGGTTGCCCTTCTCTTTCTGAAACTTAATGAAGTTTCTATTTGTTTCCCTAATCCTTCACATAGATAAAAAATACATCATCATCACAAGACACACCAGTGCAGTGTTGTCTTAAACCCTAGGCTAGTTAAACTGCTCAGGTGGTTGCCAGGGCCTGCCAAGTCAGCCATACTGTTTATAGTTTAGTTCTCTGGATACAGGATTATTGTGTTTCAGTCTGACAAATACCATATCCTGAAGGTTAAGAGTGCTGTGATACAAACACATCCTGACAGGGCAGAAAGGCTGAGCAGGGGTGGTCTTCGGTGTGGAGACAGTTTGGACTTCTGCAAGATTGCTGAACCATTAAGTTAAAGGAAGAGCTGTGTGTTTAATGAAACTGCTGCTTTAAAAGGAGCTATTTTTAGGAAATACTCAAACACGAGTGTTCATTTGTATAAGTAATACTCAAAAGATAACCTTAAGTTGATCTAAATGGAGCCGAAGATGGATCAAGTTAGGATTTAACTCAGTTTATCTCTTAATGCATAATTTAATAGACAAAAAAGTTACTTCTCAAATTAAAAAACCCACCCTCAATTTCTGTCAACAACTGCAGAATGAGCAAGAAAATACAACTTGATCAAGGAGAAACAATTTTTACACTGTCAAAGCTTTGTTTTTGCTAATCTCTATTTAGCTCAAAAGCCCTATAAACACAGTTGGAAGAAGGGATCTGTTAAAAATATATCACCCCACCCCTTCAATTAAGGGCTGAGAAGCTTATGACACATCTGAGACATCCAACAAGAACAGGGAAGAAGGACTTAATGTTCCTGATATTTCTAAAGGTAAAAAAATAAGCAGGTTTAAAAGTCCCAAACATTTCATGCCTCTGTTAAAAGGATTTTAAAGCAAGAACAGATCCAAGCTATTTTTATTCCTTTGTAGGTCATGTGTAATTAACTGCTTATTTTCACAAAACCTTATTACAGCGTAAACATCACTGGCCAGATCATCTGCCCCACCCAGACCGAGCTCCACACCACAGGAGGCCAACTATCTCCATGAGGAGTCCATCTATCTGTGCAAGAGGGCTGTCCCTCCAGCACAGCTCTGCCCTGCAACAGCACCCCTGCAACCAGCCCCAGCTCCCCCTCAACTTCATTGTGTCTTTCCTAGAAACTGTGAGCAAACTACTTAACAGGCCTAGCCCAATGTCTGGAGCTATGGGCAGATGTCCCCTTTTGGATAGGGCTGAAAGTCTCCATGATGACATTATTCCTCTCCCCCACTCCCTTCTGCCTCGGGCACACAGCAATTAGCAGAAATGATCGCTAAACCACTTGGGAAATAAGGGGAGGAAGAGGAAGGGAAAAGAGCCAGTTGGGTTGGCTCGAGCCACTAATTTAGAACAATTTTAAGTTCGCCTAGTTGACTTTGCCTCCAGTGCTCACACGACCCGCTCTGCTGGAAGTGCGGCTGGAGGACCCTGCGTGCAGCAGCGGGCACCACACACGAAGGGATCCTAAGTACATGCCACTGTTTGCAGGGCAGACATCTGCCCTTCCCTAAGGCTCTGGGCATGCTGCACAGAGATAATCCCATGGGAGGCATTCAGACTTCTCTTAAAACAGAGACAGAGCTCAGGGTTACTGTCCCAGCCCATGGTGGGCCACCCACTTCACATCACCGGCAAGTACCACCAGCAGTTGGTCGACCCCAGAGCACAGATCCCCTTTGTTTCACGAGCAGGGAAGAGGAAGTTTGGTCCTGCATTTCATATGCATGTTTACAATCACTTTAAGAATCTCTTATTCACATCAGAGATGTATATTCCATCCTGGCAGAGGAAGCAGACACATAAAGCACACAACACATTCACAGTGTTTGAGCTCTGCAGATGGAGCATGTGCAGGAGAAGGTTTTATGAACAAGCACTGGAACAACCAATCGTCACGCGGGGACAACACGGGTCCTGCCAGCGACGGCTTTGAATGCAGGCAAGAAACATTTGCTGTAGCCTGAATACAGAAGTTGTACAGCTGTGCCAGCAAAGTGGTATGTTTATCCTTTAGGGCAGATTTGCTTTCTACAAACAGCCTGCGTTAGAACTGTGGCAAGAAAGTTGAGCTGTTCACTTCCGCGTTGAGTAAGTCAGGAGAAGTGGTCCCAGAGAACACATTTGTCCTAACTAAGTTGGGGGGTAGAAGGGACCCATGAAAAGCAGCTACTCAGTAGAACAGCAAGCAATATGAACCAAGCTGCCACACATATTCAGCTTTTTTCCTGTTCTAAACAAAACTAGCTTTGGGCTAAATGTAGTACATAACAGCACCAAAATACTTGAGTCTGCTTCCTTTTGTTTAAGGAAGTCAAACACACATAGTCATCAATCTACAGAAGTCACAGCAAACTGTATTATTCTTCCTGCCCTCACCTCATATCTGATCTCACTCAGTCGAGGCCTAGGATCACTTCTAAGCTAAAAAAATTAATCAAACTTCAGGTATTTAAACACTTATATATCCCAGCCTCAAATATTTCCCCTGACATGAGATCTGGCCCACCTCTCAGCTAAAACACCATATATAGTCACTGCTCATTCTAAAGCTGAATTTCCAGGGTTTAAATACAATCTAGAACATTTTTTTAAATGTTATAAGCAGATAAAAATAGATAACTAGAGTGAATTAGTAATTCAGACCTATAAGCCACTGGAGCATGGCAAGATGCCAGCGTGGCAAGACACTGACATGTACAAAAGAAATCCATGTCCAGCATTTTGGGAGAAAACAAAATGGCTCAATGTGAAGCTGAAAGAGTGAAGTATACTTTAATAACCACACTTGTTTACGTTCAGTAGAGGTCTGAGCAATTGCTTTCCACTGTCATTTGGAAGACTGTTGCTCAATTTTCACATCCATTCTTCTATCATCTTGACCAATCATACAAATCCCATCAAACTCAACAAGTATTAGGGCTCTGAGTATTTCTTTCAAATTCTCAGGAGCAGCTGTCCACAGGCACAAGTGGGATTTTTTTATAAAAGCAGGAAATATTTAGGGAAGTAAGAAAATATAGTCACCATTCTGAAAGCATTGTTCTGTTTGTGGCCTCATCTAACATACTTGTCAAAGTCACAGATAGGATGAAAATCAAACAAGTATTCATTCTCGCCAGAAACCCCCTGCTTACTGACTCGCCACTTCCTGCTCTCCTCCCTCTCACCCTGTCCCACACCACCCATGGCCAATCCTACTTTTCCTCCTCCTGAAGACCTTTCAGACGCAGAAAGCGTCACTAGAAATACCATAGATGATAAATCTGGTACAGAGACTGAAGAAAAATAATTTCCCCTCAAAGGAAACACCTGCCACAATGTGCCAATTGAGGACTCAAGAGATTCTGACCAATCCCAAAGGAAAAAAAAACATCTCCTGTCTCCCTTGTCTGTATTCTGATTGGGGTTTTTTGGGGGGTGGTTTGTTGGGCTGGGGGAAAGGGGATGGGGGGAGAGGAAGAACTGGAAGGGTAGTAACTACAACACAAGGTAATAACACTTAATTTTCCTGCCTGTGTTTGTAAATCAGAGTTCTGACAGACCCAGATATTGTACAAAACTGATTAAGAAGAAAAACTGCAGTATTTCACATGTAGTTTTTTATGTATCTTTGTTCCAAACGCTACAGATCTGCGAGACATTCATCTCAACAACTATACAGACAACAGCACAACAGCCTTCAGTGATACAACAAAAGACAATTTAAGACAAATGACTTAGAGCAAATGCTATCACTGAATAATCCCACAGCAGCTGTCATAATTAGTTAGCCCCAATCTCATCAGAATCAGAGAAGTTAAGAGTTAAAATTGGGCTTTCTTCCCGTAACATTGTGTAACTCCAAAGCAGCAGCATTATCCTCGCTATTTTAGAATTAACATTTCTCCATAAGGTGGAACGACTCGATCCTTCCACGCAAAAAAAAAAAAAAAAAAAAAAAACCCACCAAAACCACCAAAAAAAAAACCCCAAACACCACCAAAAAGCCAACCCGGTGCAAGCCAACAGATGACAAAAGAAACTCGGTCAAGTTTGAGCCTCTCAACACCTTATTTCCTGTCTAAAGAGCCCTTTTGTTCTGCTTCCCTGCATAAATGTTAATATTCTGCCACCATTAGAAAACGAAACAAGGAAGGAGAGCCCCGCGCCCGTGAACTCCACGGCCCCGGAGGGCGGAATAACGCCCCACGACGCGATTAGAACCGGAAAATGCCTACCAACAAAATCTCCACAATTTTCTGTTTGCTTCACCCCAGATTAACTTCACTTGAAGCTGGGCTTCGGCGCAGCCTAACCTGGCCGCGGAGCCCCGCCTCCTCCTCTCCTATTGGGCGAGACGAGGGAACCCCGCCCCTCCAGCCAGGTTCCGCTCTCCGACTGGCGGAGCGGCGTATCCATTATTTAAAGAACTTTTTCCTTGCTAGCAGGTTAGGTTGGGCAGGTTAGAACACCCTGGGCGAGCTGGTTCTTAAAGGGACAGGACCCTGCTCCCGGCCGTGACAAACTACAACCGTCGGCGACGCGGCGCCCTAAAGGAGCTCTACCGAGCGCCCCTGCGAGCGGCTGCAGCCGGCCAGACCCCCACCCACGGTGCCTCTCCGCGCCTCCCGGCGGCGCCGGCCCCCGTGGGGCACGTCGTCGTGTGTCCGTCCGTCCCCCCCGCCTCCCGGCACGCTGCGCTCAGGCCGGATGGGCTGAGGGCGGAGAGGAGGAGAGCGCCGGGCGGCTGGGAACCCTTCTCCCGCTGCAATTACACAACCGCCGCTTACCCCGCTCGTAGGATAAATTTAGAGGGGTGTTTCGAGCCCATCCACTCCGCGGGCGGCTGGAGTTACCCTGGGAAGCGGGCACGCTATATAAAATTAGTGACCCCGGATAAAAATACGCTGGGTTGCCAGTCCCAAAGACTCTCGCACCAATTGAAAGGATGAGTCAGCAGAAGAGGAGCTCCGCAGGAAGTGACCGTCTCCAGCTCACAAGGTACCATGGCCTCTGCCAGAAACTTTTCCTGCTTGTTCAGGCTTCACTTGGCTGAACAAATTTGCAAGATACAGTTCAGGCTGTGGCAACGAACAGCGTCTCTCAGGGCACAGCCTCCTCTTCGCACCAGAGAAAAACCTCTCCTCCAGACTAAAAGTGATTCTTTTCCCCCAGCGTAAACACCGACGTGGTTCCCTACCCATCTATCAAGTGAAGAGCCTGGAACACGCATGAAAAACAAAACAAGGCTTAATAAATATTTCACAGCTGCATATACAACACCTCTTTGAGGGGGAAAAAAAAAGAGCTGTGCCCTTTCCCAAACAAGCAACACGGGGAAGAGCCAAAACACAGCGCGTGCTCCCTCCCGCACCCACAAGGTATCATCACAGTTACACAAGACTTCTCTGGTTAGCAAGGTTGCCTTATGTAAAACATTTTTATGCATTTAGTGTAAAATAACTAAAAATATTAAGCTAGAGGAAGATATAGCACTCGTTGGTGTAAGCGCGTTTGGGTTGGGGCTGTGCAGGGGAAGAGGAAAAAATAACTCATTTCTGGTTCTCACTCACCACCTTTCCTCCAGCCCATGCTGGAGCAGCCTGCCTCCCCCTGCGCCCGCACCATGAACCCCACATCTGCTTAGCTTTCCTCATGCAGATTAATCAAGTTCAAGACAGTACAGCATACTGCTTTACTGCAAATATCACCCAGCATGAGGAAAATATTTACAGCCAAGTAGTGGCGATACATGTACCAAAAAGAACATAAACACACCTTCAGGAAGGGTATGTAATTCCTCTAAAACAGCCCAATCGCACATGACTTACCTTCTATTTTAGAGCAATCTATCACACCATAAACCCAAGTAGGGCTGAAAAGCAACAATTTGTACAGTTCTAAGTCAGTAAGCACAAAACACTACAAGAACAAAACTAGTAAGAACTACCTAACTTCCCCTACAGAACCTAAAATACAAGCTGAAATAACCAGACCTCAACCCTTGCACCTGAATTCAGCTCCCTGCAAGAGTCAGTACTGCTAGAAGTTAACCAGGTCCCCTGAGGATAACCATGAGGCTATACTTACATGATACTTTTTTGACCAAATGTTATCTAAGCAATCAAAACCAAGAACATAGTTCATGCAAATAAAACATACCAGGAAAGTGTCCTCTAAGTATCTCAGTAACCAATCTTGGAAAGCTTCAATTTAGAGCACATTAACTTTAGGCCCATAAAAACAACAGCAGAAGTCACAGACCTTACCAAGCCGCCTAGTGCTAGAAGACAACACAACTCCCCCAAAGTCAGTGTTACTGTTTGGGTACTTCCAAAAGGGAAGAAAAAAACACAAGCACAGTGGCCCTAAACTCTCCAGCTCTACATGCCACCACAGAAGTCTAGCCACCTCACAGCCACAGCGACGATGAAAAATAATTTTATCATCAAACATCCCACACTTCAGCTTGTGCTTCTGTTACACAGCAGCTCCTTATCATTGCAAGGGAAAAGTTTCATCCTTTTTTCTCCCCACCTTTCCCCTCCCAGTCATGCAGGCTGGCCCACTCCCTTAGCGCAGCTCTGGTGTTCATCAGACCCTTCCATCTGCGCCTGAGTCACTGATCTGGCAGAAGTTTGGCCAGCTTCTGATAAACAAGAGCATGGCTTACTCAGAGCAAAAGGGGAAGGGCAAAGCAGATTCTCCCCCATTCAGCACTGTGACCTCCTTGATTTGCTTATCTCATTTGTGGCAAAGCAAAACAAAAACTTAACACAAAACTATCATACTAGGAATGTCCCAAGTGTAATTTGCTACCCTCACAGACATAAAAGATTGCCCAAGGGTCTGTGACGTGGGGTATCAAGGCTAGGTTCACAGCTGACACCACCTCACTGGACTGGAAGTCATGGGTAAACACATCTGTACATCAGTGGGGAATCTGGACAGGAAAAAAGTGTTATTCAAGTTGTTATCTTATGCTGAAGGAGACCTAGAGAAATTAGACCTTGAGATGACTAACTTCTAAGCTCAGCTTCTGCACATAAGCCACCTATTTTCCCTGTAAACACATACATCTTTTGGAAAAAAATGCAGCAGTAATATTTTAAGGTCCAGGCTCAAGTTATGCCTTTGCTACTCTTATAGTACCCGTAACCCCAACCAAACCAAAATCACAGACTGCAGCTGCAAGTGCATTAAACAGGGAAGCTTGGACAGCAGCGTAAAAGAGATTGCCACTGAACTTCGCACTGAGGACAGTAACAAGAGAAAGCACCTGACTCTCATTTGACTATTGTAATCATGGAACAGCTAAGAGGCCATTTGTTCTGTAATCTTGCACATACAGAAGACAGCAAGTTTGGAGGACTTGACAGCTCAAGAGATCAAGAACAGAGCCTTTCATCTTTAAGTCACCAGTTCAAACAGCGACCAGAATAGTAGCGATCAAAAGCTACACGTGATGGCTGTTCAGGGATTAGATGAAGAGATGGTTACTTGCTGTCCAGTTCCAAACAGATCAGTGTGAATCACAAGAGCTTTCTTCACAATTTGGCACCCGTTTTTCAGAGTCTTAAATACATTATACCTCCTGGATTCTGTACATGTTAATAAGTAGCAAAGCAAGTGCACTGCCACATACGTGCACTGAACTCGCACTGCAGAAAAGGACTTTACCCTCTGGCTGTCAATTATGTCAGCACTACAGCATGTGCTGAATTTTTTATTTATTATTTTTAAACAATTAGACCTCTGTCTTTTAGCTTTTTTATTGTCAGAAAATGCTTTGAAAGTAACACTTAGCTTCCCATTCCTTTCTCACACTCAGACACTGCAGCCCTCTTTATAAGCAATAGTTCTCAATCTTGCTGTACAAGATATTTTGCAAATACAATTTAAAAGTAGATTAATATAAGAATTTCAGAACTTTTGTATTTGAGAAATTATTTTGAGACATTAGTAATGATTTTTAATCAAACCTAAACAACACAAGCTTCCTAAGGGCCTTGTCCACATAAGGACAGGGAAAAAAAGTCCCTGGATGATGAAAGAAATATTCCTTTTCATATTCTAAACATTCTTCAATACATCTGTGTGCAGGCTCTAGAAAGTCAAGTACCAATAGCTCCTTTTCAAAATGACTTTTAAAACAAGTCTGAAAAAGTATCTGGAACTTCCAGGTAGGATGAAAACAAGTTCAGAGTGTATGTTGACTGAAGGTTCATTGTCCTGCCACAAACACCATTACCAAAACCAATCTTCTACGTAACCCCAGCAATACAGAGTTGCATAGTTCTTAGTAGCGTATTACTTCCCAACAATGAAGCTGCTGATGAAAAGCCAAGGTCCTAGAAACTTCAGTATCCTTAGGAGTAACTAAGGAGGCCCTCACATACAAAGAATTCAACTTGGTATTCCAGGAGTCTAGAGTGCAACATACCAGACTGATGAGATTTCAGTAAGCCTGAAGAACTTTGGGATTTCTCTTGCTGCTTTCAATCCAAGATTTACTGCTGCACTGCAATAATCAAATCTGGAAACAACAAAGAGACACACATGGTAAATACTGGTTCTTCATCAGAGAGAACTGGTTAGCTGTACAGATGCACCAGACCAAACACATCCCCCTTGAAGTCTTAGTAGCCCTCTCAAACTACCCGGATCTTAGCTACCCAAAAGTTCATCCACATGTTAAACCCCAACTGCTTCCTTCTACGTAGCCCCTCCCACCTCCCCTGTTATCTCCTGGCCTACAAAGCTGCACATCCATAACAGGTCTCGCTTGTGTCAGCACCTGCAATGTTGGTTTGGCTTTGGGTTTTTTTTTTGTCGTTTGGTTTTAGTTTATTTGGAGGGGGTGTGCAGGGTTGTGTATACTTGGGATTTGTTCTGTGGGGCTCTTTTTGTAAATCAAGACAGGGAATTACATCATGTACATCTGCATCATGGGGGCCACCAGTGACAGATGGCCACATCACTCGCTTCAGTCAGAGTCCTTGAGAAAAGGATCTAAACATTTTAAGAGACTTTTCCTTGACATCAGAGCTCTCCTGGAAAAAAATAGTAGAGTTTCCACTGAGTTCAGCACACTCCAAGTACATTTCTATGCAATCTATAATACTCTTTGGAGGTTAATTCAAATACCTTGAATGCAAGTTATAGCCAATTCAGTATTAAAAAAAAATTAAAAAGCTGCCTGTCTGTTAGCTGCCAAGAAAATGGAGCCAGAAGTTTGTATACTTACAATTCCCTCAGAAATAAGGCTGATTAATATAGCTGTTACAAAAGGACACACTTTCACAGAAACAGGGATTACCTTTATCTGTAACCATGGTGACTTTTCAATGACTTGTGTTTATGCTACTCTCCTTCCGATAACTTGCCACTATCTCTTTCCAGCTATTTGTGTAAGGTTTTGAATGTGCCAGCTGAGACCATAAAGTAACAAGAAGTCAAAATGTAAACTTGGATTCTTAGATCACACTCTTAAAAGTGTATTATTTAGCATGTAATGTTGTTCATTTTTGCCATAAATTTATGACTAGTCAATAAATCAAATAATAACAGATTAAAATAACTTCAGCATGATTCATAGTTTTGTAAGACAAAAATATTTCCAGAGGTATCCTACAAAATACATACATGATGTAGAGGAGAAAAAAATTTTTGCTACTGAAGAAGTTATCTGGAAAGCTGTAAGCTCAAGGAACTCTGTCACTGATACACATCATAGACTTTAGTACTCAGTATCATAAGGAAAAAAATCCTCCCAAAACACACTGCTGTTTTGGCCTGACTAAATATATGACAGATCAGAAAAAAAGCCAGTTCCCTTATTGTAGGTCAGGTGATAATTAATATCAAGGGCAGGTGAGGGTACCTCGGCACTAGATAAACAGACATTTCAAAGAACAAAACTATAAAAGTTTAAAGAGACAGGAAAGAGACTAAGGAAGGAATTAACGTATTTGCTTCCTTAATTGTTGAGTTACTATTATCACAGCACACTGTGAAAGAAATTATTTCAGATTACATCAGACAAACAAAATAATTTGTTTGGAAGGAAGAGAAGGAGGAAGGGAATAGGTTTTGGCTGTGGGTTTTTTCCCCCTTAAGTTCATAGAGCAGTTTGCTAACCTGTGCCCTTCTCTCAGTGTACACAGAGAGTTTGGCACAGCTAAGATGCAAGCACAGATCCTTAGAATGAAACTCAGCACGCTCTATACTCCCCGTAACTCTTATGCAATGACATCTATTATAGGACAAGTCTGGACAAACATCCAGGGAATGGACTTCAGAACACAACAGAGCACTTCAAGTGAGTCCACTCAGGGAGAGAAGTGCCTGCCATCGGTTTTGCCAAATGCCTCCACGTTACAGTAGCACATTTGGTGGAAGCGTCTACACTTCGCTGTTGCTGCCGTCATTACTGGCAGTAAGATACTTCGACGGGTTAAATCTCGCTGGGTTCCTCGGCGAACACAGCAACAAAAAGAACTTTTTGTACCATAAAAAGCAAAAGGATGACAGGTTGTGTAGCCCCAAACCCCTGCTTCAATTGGGAGGGCGCACCAACACAAAGCGCATGTTGCTTCCTGAATACTCCCGTCCCCTAAACCAGCCCAAACCGCTGCGCTAAACTTATCCGAGGTGCAGACACGCACACCGACTGCAGCAGCCACCGGCAGCCGCGGCCCGGGAAAAGCAGGCCCCGGCACCGAGGCGACGGGCAAGCCCTCCTGCTCCCCGCGCACCGCCGCTCGGTCAAGTCCAATCGCCCCCAGCAGCTAGGAGACCCGCCGGCCAGGGAGGCCGGCCCCGCCGCTCCGCCGGCTCAGCCCTCGGCCTCTTCCAGACGAACTAAAATAAGCCGGGGGAAGGAGGGGAGCGGCGGGGGCCGAGCGCCCGCCCGGCGCAGGGCTGGCGGCGCGCCGCGGGCAGGCGGGCTGCCTCTCCCCTTCCACCCAAGGACACGAGTACAAACACCTCTGCCCTGGGATGGCTCCTGCGCACGCAGCGAGGAGCTGCCCGGCGGGGGGGTGGGGGGAAGAGGAAGGAACGACCAAAAAAGGGAGAAAAAGAGCCCCGGGGCCCGGCCCAGCCGCCGCCCCGCAACCCCGCAGCCCCGCGCCCGCTGGGGACGGGGGTCAGGGGGTAGGCGGCAGTGAAGGGAACGACGCTCTCCCCTCGGCCCCCAAGCCGCTCCCCCGGGGCGACCGGGCGGCCGCCGCCCCACCAGCCCCGCCGCAGAGAGGGGCTGGCAGCCCCCAGCCCGCCCAGCTGGCGACCCCCGACCCAGCCGCGCTGCCCTCACCTGCCTCCGGGCCCGCCGCGTCTCGCCGCCGCCCGCTCGGCTCGGCCCCGCCTGGCCCTACTCGCTCCTCACCAAACTTTTTTTCCCTTTCTCCGTGTTTCGTTGCCCTCAGAGTGACGCGGGCGGGCGCTGATTGGCGGAGCCGAGCAAGGGAGGCCTCGCGGACGAGGAGGCGGTGCTACAGCCGGCGACTAATTACTACACGAAGACGGCGGCGACGTTAACCGCAGTATGCTATTTAAAGGGGAAGCGGCGCGTTCTCTGTTTTCCCCCTTCTCGAGTGCCCTGTGGCGTGTGTAGGCGTGGGAGCGGGACAGCGGCGGGCAGGGACCCCTAGTACTGGGCAGGCTGAACGGGGAAGCCCTGAAAGGGCCCGGTCACCACGGGAAGGGGTTGCTTCCCTCAGGCTCGGGACCAGGGCCTGCGGTGGCCTTTGGAGGGCAGCCTGTGAGGAGATAGCCTCTGACACCCGCGCGGTCCTTCGGCACGCCGTCGTCCACCCTTCTCCTCCCCCAAATAAATTAATTCAGCCATAAAAACCCCACCTGGCTGCCCATCGCCTCCCTTTCTACCCAGAGGGTGTCTTAAATCCGTAAAGGAAAAGGCTTCCCTACAGAGAGGGTCTCGCTCGGGTGGACTCCGCAGAGGTCTGACACCTCCCGCGGGCCCCTCGCCAGTCACCTGCCTCACGTCCCCTGCACAAAGTCAGCTGCTGATCTTTAATCTCCTGTTATCTGCAGCACGCCACATGACTCGTTTCTGGTTGTGTTTTCTGTTGTTGGGGTTTTTAATTGCAGGGTTCTGAGGCAATACACAGCTTATTTTTATACAGAAGGTTTTCACACTGCACCAGCCGTACAATCTCGCCTCATGTCACAGGCAGCTGTAACCTCTACCATGAAGGAAGGTTTTAAAGGTGGTATTTAAAGATGGTGAGTGACTTGGCAGCTTGAAGGAGATAGGAAAGGAGGACAGGGTTCCAGACAGGTGAAACAAACCAGCAAAAAGAGGAATTTTATCTGCAGATAGCGGAGACAAGCATGCCAAGGGTGGAGGAGCTGCCAGGAGGTGAGCTGTGTTTGCAGAGAGTTTTGGAGGAGGAAAAAAAGTGAGCAGTTGTGAAGCTCAAGGGAAGCCAGAGGAGCTGAGGATGGGCAATGCATGTTTCCATTTCATAGAATCATAGAATGCTCTGGGTTGGAAGGGACCTCAAGGATCACAGAGTTCCAACCCACCTGCCACAGGCAGGGCCACCAACCTCCAGTCCTAGATGTCCTAGACAAGTTTGCCCAGGGCCCCATCCAACCTGGCCTTGAACACCTCCAGGGATGGGGCATCCACCGTGTCTCTGGGTAGCCCGTTCCAGCACCTCACCACTCACTCTGTAAAGAACTTCCCCCTAATATCTAACATAAAACTTCCCTCCTTTAGCTTTCCTAGAGGAACAGTGAACAGGTTGTAAAATTTTGGGGGTTTGTGGTTGGGATTTTTTTATTGAGCAGAGGAACTCAAGACTATCCTAAGGAAGGCACAGCAAGAGGACACAAAGATTTCAGCAAAGATAAAGTCCAAGCACAGATCGTCCATTGGTAAGAGCTCACTATCACTGTTGTGAACTGAGTAGGTAGACCCATAAACCTGGCAAAAGCACTTAATGGGAAGAAGACCCCTAATTTTTTTGTTTTGAATAACTGAGCTTGGATAAACACCAGAAAATGCTGGTGCAACCATCATGGAAGTGCTAACATAGCTTTACAGCTATTTTGGTAGAGATTATTCACTCTTGGCTGTCTTCGCTGATGCAATAAGTCTTCCAAATGCCAGGTTGCATGAACAGAAGATGACCTGCATTGCATGTGGGTATCACAGCATTCCCCACAACATTATTTGGAGCACTTTCATGGTCTTGGCAGTAATCATAAGGAGCTGTGGGGAGTGATGATCACATTCCTCCAAGCCTCTCCATGATCATCTTATTTTATATGATTTTTTTAAAACTTAAATTCCCCTTGGTTCATCTTGTATTTTCTTTGCACAAGCTTTCATGTCATCATTAGAAATATAGATGCAGAACAATAGGGTGGAACATCCACAGTATCTGTTTAGAAAAAGGCCAACTGATTCTTTTGCAGTTGTGAGCAACCAGCGCAACAGCTGGCAGTACAGCAGCAGGAATAAAAAGGGAAATGCAAACAGTGAACAAGACAGAAACCTCCTGCCAGGAGTTATTGACCAGCAACACATGGTGGAACAAATGTTAAGTTATGGCATCAAATGTCAAGGAGGGGCAGCAGAATGTTCAGATGTGATCTTGCTCAAGTTGTGCATGAAGCTAGTCAGTTTTCTGATGTGCCAAAATGAGAAAGCTCAGTTACAATCATGCTGGAATAAGTGGATTTCTTGAAGCGTTTAGAAATATGTATGTTTGTTACAGACAGAAGCTGCCACAACTCAAAAGAGGCAAACAACTAGGAAATAAGGAACACAAAGATTTATGCCATCTGCAGAAATAGAGCCAGTAGTCAAACTGTCTCTGAGGGAGAAAATTCATAAACAAGAAGGCCAGGCTTATTCTTGGGTTAGAATAAAGGATGCAGTTAATAATCAAATGTACATCCTGATCCGCTGTGAATGGGAGACATAATATCAGAGAAATAACATTCAGTTTTCTTGTTTGAGGAACTCAGGACTGATAAACTGTAACAAAACCCCCACCTTGCTGAACTCAGGTAGGAGAAGGAAAGAGGGAAGTGCCTAATCAGAGAATTGGCTAAGCTGCCAACCACCCAGAGAAGGACACCCTCGTCTCTGAGGAACGCTCAGAAATTTGTTAAAGATGATGCAAAGGTAGAAGTGACCCAGAGCCAGCAGGTGAAAACAGAAGCCTGCTTTCTGTAGACTGCTGCAGAGGAGGCATTAGAGGCTTTCTGTCCACCTCTCATTGATGAGAATAGTTTTGATATTCATGAGTGCACATGTTCATCAGGATGCAGGACCACCAGAAGCACATGGAGCTTGATACGCAACAGGATGTTCACAGAACAGTTTCATTCTACCATGAATGATTTTGCTTCAACAGAGCAGTCCAAAAGAAGCTCCAGATGATTAAGTATGTGATCCTGTGATCCTGGAGCAAGCTGAAACACCCAGGAGGGAGGTAAAAGGTTTCTCAGCTTCGCCAGTGGTTTGATGATACAGGGCAAAATGGAACAACCAGCGAACACCTGACTTCCTCCTTTATAACGTCACAAGCAAAACAGTGTTCTCCTTGACCTGCATTATCTAGATCTGCCTGTCATATTTGAAGGCTCACATCACCCTGGTATCGCAGCACAACTTCTTTTCCTATTTTAAGAGCCATCTATTCATATCTCTCTAGAAAACATTGGCACAAATTTTAGAAAGCAGTTTCTTCTAATTTTTACTTTCTTCTCCCAAAGCCATTTAATCTATCTGCTAACACTGAGGACATTTTTTCTTTGGTTCCACTTATGTTTGCTCTGCTATAGGAGCTTGGTACATCTTTTGCTAAAGCTTTAGAAATCACTTGAGGAATCTTAGTAATGCATTCATTTTGAGGTAGGTTTGTCTTCAGAGCTGGTAAATACTAAGTCTTGTCTTCGTTTCAGCAGGCTTTGGATCAGGTGTTTAGTGCTAACATTATTTCAGTCCTTCTAATCTAGTTGTTTGGGCGCCCAGCATGCAGCCCCTGAGACTGCTGAGATCTTCACCATAGGCTCTAATGAAAGCAGAATCAGCCCCTGCTTCCTGAGAGACAGCCTATAAAAATCCAAAAGAAATAAGCCCAAGACTTTCTTGAACAACCGAGCCTTAAATTTGATTTGATTTGATTCTGAATCTCACCAGACTGTTTTCCTCAGCCACTTTGACCTCTGTTCTGTGCATTATCCTAACAGGATGAGCTGGAGTTTTAGTTACCCAGGCCTATTGGAAATGGTACCCAGCAGCCATTTGGCAGCAGCCCTTCAAGAGCAGCAATGCCAGCTCCCTATCGCAATGCCCACATTCAGATATCTGTAGCATTACCGTCCAAATTCTGCTTGTATTTGCAAGCCCATAACGCCACTGACTTCAAGGGGGTTGTAGGACTTTAGCCAAGAGCAGAACTTGGCCCAGGATCTTTTCAGATTCCCTCATGCTTCTGTTTATGTGGTGTTAGCATCAAGAACTAACAGCATGCTTCACGATGCATTTTACTTTTAAATTACATAAAGGATATTTACTGTGCCGATGCTACATAGTTTGCAAGAAAGATGCACATATGGAAATGAAAAAACACTGATTACTGTTAGGATTTCCAGCTTTCAGCATTCATTTTCGAAAACAACCCAGGGACTATTTCTCATCAAAAAATGCAGAAATGAAAATCCCATTTCTTGGCATTTATGTATGGCATTCTGGAATCTTACTCATCAAGTCTGTTGTGAAAATGGTCAGAATAAAAAAGCCTTACAACGTACAAAAAGTTCAATACTCTGCTTTGATTTTCTGTGTACTGGTTTTCCCAGAGATGAGTCCGTCTCTAAAAATAATTAACTGTTTTCTGCCTCTTGATGGGTGGGAGAAGAGAAAGGAGATCTGGGGAAAGCTGAGCGATCACCAAGGACAACGGGTAAAAATGCAGATCGGGATTGGGAGTGAAACTGTACAAGCAAGTAAGCGGGATGCCAGGCACAGCATGTCAGACAGCAGCACTGCTGCCTGAGAGCATTGAGCAGCCACAGCTGTCCTACCCAGAGCCATGGCGCATGCTTCAGAGCCAGCAGCTCACCCATACCCTTGGAACTGCAGAAGGGACCCGAAAGGAAACCAACTGCTCAGTGTCAAGCAACTCAGTGCCCGGAGCAAGGAGTAGCATAGGATGGATGTCCTCCACAGAGCAGACCTCCAGGCTGGTTCTAGTTGGAGCTGCTGGGCTGCTCAGTATCTTTCAAAATGGGGCAGGTCATTTTATCACATGGTTACAAATCTGGGAGCTCCCTTCTAGATAGCCTTGTTTAGAAATCTGGGCTGCGGCCTTCTAAAGCCTTAACGACTCCCTGCTTAAGCTTTTAATGTCCATGTTAACTAGTTCATTGAGTATGGCCTGGTATTCAGGAGAACAGTGTGCCATTGTCTGCTGATGAGTAACTTCAGCAAAGGAATTATTTTGTACCTCTGTGCTTTTTCTTCTCTTGCATCTGCTTTGTCTGTGTAGATAGTAAAGTCTTTCAGGGAAGGAGTGGCTCATGCCATGCATGTCTAGTCATCAGCCTGCCCAACTCCAGTCTCACTGAGAGCCTCTCTGTGCTCCTAACAGCAGCATCCTAACGCATCAGCCTCTGTATACACTTGCCTTTCACCCTACTGTAGCAACAGGGTTTTAGGTGTAATTACTATATAAAACAAAAATCTGGAGTCCTAAATCCCATAACATTAAAGTATCCATATACCATGCTTGCATAAACCATGGCACAAATAGGTCGCTGTACAGAAAGCCAAGAGGCTACAGGCTGCTCTGGCAACCAAGTGCTAAATTGTGAGTGTAAAGGGAGCAGAGGTACTCTAGCGGGACAGCAATACTCCTTCACCACTGGAAAGCCTCTGTGCACACTAGGAAGCTGGCCCTACCTGACTCTGCAGTTTAAGGGGAGCAGAGATCCTGTTGTCAGGGCACACTGCCTGGTGATCCCCTAATAGCAGCACTCCTTTCCAGGCTTTTAAAGGCAGCAGAACTTAGTGCATCCCTGAGAGTGCTCAGGGACAATTTTTGCTTTTGTACCTTTCTGCTGCCTCCGCCGCACACAGCAGAGCCCTCAGCTCCTAAGATGTGGCTGGATGCTTGGGTTCAGCTGGCTGTTCTGTGTAAATAATCGTGGTGCCTCAGCACATCCTGGTGTCTAGAAAGCAAACATTATGCTTGAAGCTTCTGTCAAGGATCTAGATACAAATGTTCCAAATGACAAAAATGTCTGTTCATCCATCTACCTGCCTGCTTAGGAATGCCGAGAGCACCCAGACAACTATGGGTTTGATGCTCTTGTTTGTTCTGTTACTGTCCATCTGACCTTGCTATTTCAGATAGGCTATTTGTCAATGCCAGAGAAATCTGCTGCAGCAACAGGGGGAATATCTGGTGTCAGTATTCTCCAGCTCCTTGAGGGAACTACCTCATTAGAGAAGCTAAAACATCGCTTTGATTGCTTAGAAGCAAGCCATTTGTTTTTGCAAAAATCTCCAAGCAGTTATTCACTTCTTGTAAAATTATAATGCCTCAAGTCTTTTTCTGAAGCAGCCTTGAATACCAGAATGACTTGAAATTTGCAGCCAATAAAAAGTTTTACAGCAAAGCAGATCTGATCAGTGTTTCCTTAAGTGAGACAATTAATCTTCTCTGTCAAAATGTCATCAGATTTTGGTGGATTTTAAAACAATAAAATGTTTTACTGGAGAAAGTAATAAAAGAGGACATTTCTGTAGCTTCACAGATGTTCATAATGCATTTGAGATTTTGTAGGCTTGCTTTAGGAAATTTGAAGCTTAGACTTTTAATATTCGTAGAGCACATATTTTTTGTCCCATAATGCTCAAGTATTTTGTCACAATCAGCTCTGAGCTCACTCATAAACTTCAGCAGGGGACATCAAGCTGAAATGGGATGACTGCTGTCCTGTGTTCCACCTTAGGAAAGAAGCCTGTCAGAAGATTGATTGCTGTGTCTGCTTTTGGGTAGTTCCCTTCATTCAAGGATCCTAAAGCAATCACAGAAATCCCTACGTCTTCCTAGCCAGAAGTATGGCACAGCCTTACTGCTTCTCTGTGGTGTACTTGACTCGTTATAAGGCATTGGGAGGGACAGAGTCCATCTCTCACCTCTGTGCTGGCAGTTTCCCAGGGAATTGCTAGTGAACACAGATTACAGACCACACTGCCTGCGCTCACTACACAGGGAGAAGGAATGGCCAGAGAAAGAGAAGTATCATGTTCCTGTTCTGCTGTAACAGACAGAAATCCCTCGGGTACCATCACATGTGTGCAGCTCCTTCCCAGCTGTAGCCTGCAGGAGGACCACAGTGGCACAGAGAACAGCAGTGGCCTGTCCGTCCTCATTCTCACCCCATCCCTGCTGCATTTTATAAGCCCAGATCTGCCCCAGCACACACATTGTTTAATTTAATGCAATCTGAAGAAAGTCTGGTGCCTCATTCCCTATGCTGTCTTTTAATGTCTTGTACACTCTACAGGACACATTCAAAACAAATGCTACCAATGTATTGGTTATACAAGGTAAATGCCCGGTGGACCTCCTGAGCAAAAGTACCTGCTGAATACAGCTGAGGATTTGGATCACTGACAGGTCTATGGTTGAAGAGAAATTTTGTCTCAACATCACACTCACCAGCACATTTGGGATCCTGCTGTAAAAGCCTTAGCTAATGTTTTTAGTGCACACCAGTTGACCTGGAACTCCAGAAGTCTCTGATTCCTCCTTTCTTCCCAATGATCCTTTCCCCTCTTCATCTTTCTCCATCTCTGCTCATCACATTCCTCTCTTCTGCTACCCTGTGAAGTCCTTATTACCAAGTGGTGGGATTATGACATAGTTGATAAACCGGGAGATTTTGATATCCGAGCAATAAATCATCCCTCCCTCCCAGCTTTCTGCTCTCTGGTTCTTTCTTCCTTTTCTACTTCCCCTCTCCTTAGAGAAAGAGGAAAATCGTGACATTAGAAAAAAAAGCATCTTCTCCAAATCACCCTGCCAGGAAGGGGTGATTTCATCCTTTTGTTTAAACATCTCTAGAACTTGTGATAATAATTTTATCCCACTTTAGTCTTCAATCTTCAGAATGAATACATGATACAGATATTTTCACAGTAACAGCCATTTGACAATATTCTGACATTTTACAAGCTTGCAAAACTTCCCCTCCTTTGGGAAATTGGTAATTATCAGAGTTGTCACAATAAACAACAAATTCTGCAGGAAGGGAGCAATACACCACAGTACAGAGCTCCAGATTTTTTTACATATTTTAATTTTTTTTTCTTTTTTGCTTAGCAAAACCCCAGTATTTCTGAAAGTCAAACCTCCTAGAATATAGTGTCCCACCTGTGAAGATAATATGGGTTCCTGTGCACTTCCGTCATGAGAAAGCTGGGTGCATAAGTAATTCAGGTTCTTCATAAAGACTGTGTTATAAAATCTACTTTGGATTGTGCTTTGCTGTCTTATGTAGCATTCTCTAGAATCTGCTCAGAAATATTCATCTTGCCTTTTTTTTTTGTCCTTACCGCTACAAAATGTGCTTTATACACACCACACCAAGCTTACTCACAAAGACTAGTTCTTGATATACTGCTGTTAATTTGCTAGCATACCTAAATATAGTTGAATATGTCAGCATTAAGTTATGTCTAGATGACAGGCATTGATGTGGCTGTTATATAATGGAGATGTACTCAAACCACCTTACAACAAAACTCAGGCATTGCTACCAGCGTAGCCACCAAGCCATGTGGATTGCAAAATCAATCACAGTAACTCAATAAATATTAGAGGCACCAGCCTGTGCCAAACTCTGGTTTAACAGCTCGAACGCTACTGGTAGTCAAGCCAGCTCATGATGGTCTTGTGCAGCGTGTCTGCCTGCACAGCAGTGATCACAGCCCTGAGCCACAGCTCTGGCAGTTGAGCACAGGTGGGCTTAGCTCCAGAAAGATAAGGTTTCATTATCACCCTTTGCATCCATCTTTCTCCTCCCTGAGAAGTTTCCACCTTCATGGCAGGGATGGGAGATGGGGATGCTAACCTTGCTTATAAATCACCCAGCCCAGTTCACAGTAGAAAGCAGCGCTGGAGACACTGGGCTATGAACTGTGGCACAGACACACAACCTTTCGTGCTACTTTTATGCTGGTGTCAATAACTTCCAGCAGAAAATACTGGGAGAAGCACTGCTCATTTACAACACTACTGCTAAATGGGCAGGAGCTGATGTCCTAGAGCCCTTGCTCTTGGAAGAGAAGAACCAGGAGAAATACAAACCATAAACCAGAAGGTTATCTACTCACAAAACATTCCAGGGTAGTTAAAAATCAATATTATGCTTTGAGTAAATCAGAGAAAATAATAAACATGGAAGACCTATGTGTTAGCCCATATCTAACACAAAAAAGTTACTAGTTCTCCAGGATATTTTTGTTTCTTCAGTGCTACAACAGATCTTCTGCGTGAACTTGGGCAAGATGCATGATTTCTCTCTGCCACAGAGGTAGATATTACTTCCCTACCTTAAAGCAGCTTGCATTGTGAGTTGCTGAGTGTCAAAGAGTCCTCATTAGATAGGATTATATCAGGTCCTGAAGAAGAGAGAGGGCCAGCAAAAGGCAGATAGAAATGGGATGAGTTCAGTTGTCCTTGGAGTCAGTGGGAACTGAGAGTGTGGCAGATGCTCAAGCATCCTCAGGCTCAGCGTCTTCATAAAGAAGCATTTACCTTACCAGCATACAGTATATATTCTCTTCATACTCAGAGACAAATTGATTAATTGCCAAAAAAAGTTGTTTGATTTCTCATTGGCACCACTCAGAGAAAATATTTCAGTAAAGTCAGGACTGATTCTTCTCCTGAGGAATGAGTTGCTAGAAAGGTCTTGGGAAATATTTGAGTGAAATCTCTAATGGGTCAGGTCCTGTGGCTGATGGAGTGACAAAGGACAGCAGTGTATCAGCTCTGCATGTCTGGCAAAGCAGAGCAGTTAAGTATACAGGGGCTACACCAGCATAGGGGTCCTTGGGTGAGAAGAGTAAGTACACAGTGACAAAGATGGAGGAGGACAGGGTCAGCAGCATGCGTCTGGGCACACTGGACCTTACAGCATTATGTACATTACATTGCATAAGGCACAATGGGAGGCACCAGAGAGCGCCCACGTTTGTTAAGACACCAGTACTTTGAATTCATCTGATGGCTAAATCAAGTGATGTCTTTTATGAGTGGGTTTTATACCCCTTACAGTCATTTCCACCTGTTAGCAGTGTAATAACTGTGGACAGAGTAGAGCACACCCCGGACCACTTCTGTGCACAGAGAAGAATGTCCCACCTGCAGTCGAGTTCCCTTCCCCGGCTGTTACCTGTACTGCCTTACGCATACCAGAGATTCAACACCTCAGCTTTGCAGCAGTCTTTGTCATGTCCAAGTAATTAAAAGAATGCCACTGCACCTGGCTGAACTATAAAAATGTCCTTATAAAAGTCTCAGAAGCATTTAATATTTTATTCATTGCTATGTTGTTGTGTTTTGCCTGCAGTAAAACAGCCTCGTGGACATGAGACACTACCACTGAGGGCTAACAAACATCCTCCCTTCAGCATGTTATGTCAGCTCTGTACCTTTTGGTCCTTCCAGTTGTGGACCCTGTGTTTAACAATCTTTCTGTTTTTAAGAAAGAAAGAAAAAAACCTTACTTTTGTTAGAAGCAGGGAATCAGAAAAGGCAGTGTTGAACCTCTCATCCCATTTCCATATGTGGAAAAGACTCTCTGAAAACTTTTTTTCCCAGGGAAATACATTCCATGTTTTCATCTTATAATGCCTGAAAAATTGCCTTGCATATAACATTATCTCTCCTGTTAGTGATTCGGGAACTAGAAGGAAAAATAAAACAAATTTTAATATATAAAAGATAACAATGATAGTTTTATTACAGAAGGTGTAGGAAGCCAAACAGTGCAGACATAGCTATTACAAGAAAATCAGAAACTTGCTGACACATGCTATTCAGAAATAAATTTTCAGGTCCCCCAAAGCCACATGAGTCGTTTACAGACTTTTGGCTTTCACAATACAGGTTTGGTGTGTTCTTACATGTCTTCACTTTTTGATATGCTGAGGAATCACATTAAAACCAGCTTTATTTTGCATATATGGAGGCTGAAAGTTAATAGACATACTTGAGTGATAACATGACTCCAGAATTGAGAGATTTCAGAAGATCACCACCAAGGCCACATGGCTGGCAGTAACGGTGTAAGATTTAGCATCATTAGTCTACTCAATTCTAGCAAACTAACCAGTGTTACATCAGTTCCCCAGAGGCATGCTATGTTTTGCCACCCAGCAACCTTGTCTCAGAGAAAAAGGACTCTGCCTAGAATTTACAGACGTCTTGCTGCACAAAGGGAAGCAGAAGCAAGTTGGGACATCATGAAATTCCCATCATGTTCTATGTACTCTCAGATCATCCATAAGTACATATGCAGCATGTCTGACTCACCCCCAAATCCTGGATGTGAGTATAGGAGCCCCAGGTGGAGATTGTGCCAACCGTGCAATAAGCATCATGACTAACACCTATCATATGTAGTTTGTTTTCTTGTCCTTTTTTTTCAGGGGAAGGACCGCATGTCTCGACAGGTACTATTAGTGCTCTTTGTATCCAAGAACACAAGCTCTAGGAATTCCATCTAGCACAGGGAGCAGAAGGTGGTGATGTTTGTGACGGCTGTAAGTCCCCGAGGGAATTCATTACTTACCCGGGATGGGGCCTGTCCCCTACCCAGACAAGCTGCACTGTCATTTTGCAGAATCCCATTTATCCAAGCAACGCGGCTGCCAGCTTAGGTGTGTAGTCAGAAGGTCTGGGTGATGGCTTTGCCAAGTCCAGCCTCTCGACTATCTCACCATAACACTCAAAATTTACACCGAGAAAAGAAGAAAAGAAGAGAAGGTTTGGAAGAAGAATATTCAGCATGCTATTCAGTCTGACTGTATCAAGCTGTGGGAATGCAAAGAGGTGAAATGAGCATGCCAAGCCCGATCCACATCGGTAGCACAACTGAAAGTGCAGTCTCAGGGGACTGTCCGCCCTACTGTGACTTTCACCCAACACCAATCCATTGATACCAATTTTTAAAAAAGCTCACCAAAAGCGATTCTATACTTTCTCAAGCAGTCAGATATATGCAAACGCCAGGTCATTGTGCTGATGTGAAAAGCAAATCCCTCATTCTAGATAGAAAAGGGGAAAATGACTCATTTAGTTTCACTGAGTACATTCAGTGACAGCACCAGTGCTGCCAACTCTGACCATTAGATCTGATAATATTCCCCGTTTTTCTCAAAACAAGAAATTATGTGTAGCTCATGAAAAATGAATGGCTTGAATTTCCAGCCTTAATGGTTGCAAAGAACAGCTTGAAAACCCAAAATGGGTGTGCCTCACCACCTTAGAAAACCCAAAGGCAAATCAAAACCATGCATTTTATTGGTTTTGATCATCCTTATGATTTGAAGTCATGCGTGACTTTTCTTGGAGGCCTGACTCACAGCTTTTAAATGTTCCTGTGGGGCTGCAGCATCCCACAAGGAATGAAATGCGACTGCAGGAGCTGTACCCAGCGAGGAGAATGGGGCAGCCAAGTAGTCTGTGCTTGCCAGTGATCACTGTTTCATGTTGGCAAACATGAGGAGTCTGACACTCCTGGTGTTTTATAGGAGCAGAGAAAGTTGAAGAAGAGCAAGGGGAGGTGAGGAAGGATTCCTGGCTAACTCAAAAAGAGGTGAAAGTTGATCCTGAGAAAAAAAATACATAAATAAGCTGGATCTAACTGCTACCGCTGTGTTAATGAACGGTTGGGAAGACAGTGAGGGAAGGCATGTGTTTATATCGCAGAGCTGGTAATAAGGGATTCTTGTTCTCAACCTGATTCTGCCACTGACTCATCCAGCAGGGTTAGGCCTACTTCAGTTCTCACTTGAGAGTAGATTAGAGTTAACTAGAGACCCAGCTGCTGTCACATTTAGTCTTGTTGAGTAACACTTTCTTCCCTGGTGACACTATTTGTGAAGGAGGAAATTCCATAGTTCACAGAAGGTGAATGACTGAGCCCAACTCTAGAAACAGAAAGGAAGCATCCACAGAACAGAAGTTTAAGCTCTAAGGCTTAGCTGTTGAGATCTAGGCCTAACATCTCTCAATCAATTGGGTCATATGTAGATATCAGGATCTATTATGGATCTGCTTTACTCCAGGCTTTCCTTTGGGAGAAACGAGCAGGGACTGAGGAAGGTTTGGGAGCTGCAGCTTGCTCAATTGGCAAGCCCACAGACTCATCCCGAGTAGCTGGAATGGTGACAGAGAACCACCTAGCCCCTCTTCCACACTTAACTCCAAACTAGTAACAAAGAGGCTGAAGAATTCATAATATATTTTTGGAGATGCTTCTAAAAATCCTTGTGCTTAAGTCTGACACTCTGCTCCAGAACTGAGCTGGGTTTGGAGCCCAGTATCAACCCTCTTTGTATAAAGTTCTGCCAACCTTGAGCATGCACAACATACTGACACCCAAACCCTACAGCATCCACTGACAGCACAAGGGGGTGATTCAGTAAACACTTCAGGGATATTTTTTTATGCTTAACCAAATGTTAGACTGAAAAATAACTTTTAAAAAGCAGTTAGTTGCATAGATCCTGGAACATCATTTGTTCAGGAAATTTAGTACTGATGAGTATTATCAACATTTATAGACATATAGTATTTAGAGGTGCCAATTAATACGATATATCTACTTTTATCAGTGCCTGTGCTGTGCTATGTCTCCATTCTCCCCCGGAGGCATCTTTTGTAGAATGGCTGCAGATCTGTTAGCAGGCACTAGTTTGGAAACTAAATCTCTCAGAAACTACAACTGCTATAATTGTATTATATTTAAACAACATGCCCATGATAAGAAGTGAACTCTTGTCTTGATAAGCCCTCAGATTTCAAACAAACTCCAAGTGGAGTGAATTCTGGCCTCATCTGTGCTCCTATGGAAGCCCTTACATTTTTATTTCTGGTCAGAAACATTTTGCATCATCTTCCTTTGCTCAGCCATCTCAAAGAAAGCTTTGCCTTGCTACGGTTCCAAATTCCCAAATTATCTAGTTCACATCTATTGTCCTTACTCCAGTACACAAAAATCCAGGCCAGGCAGCTAAAGATCATCTGGCATTAAACACACACTTCAGAACTTATAGCTGCCATAAACCCCTCACCTATATGCTTAGCGGCTCAAGAACTTCATGTCCGCCTTTTTATTACACATCCATAACTTACAGCAACATAAAAACACATCATTGTTTCTCCTGATAATTTTGCCATCCTGCTATTTTATGAGCCAGTCAGTCTGTGAGTACGTGCACCAGGTACTGCATCCCGACAAAGGGACTGGCTTATCTCCAAATAAAGCAGTCGGACTGTTATTACGGCTAATATGCTAGAAGTGTTTGCAATGGGTTTTTAAATAATCCTCTACATTTATAGTGCACCATTCATCCTGAAGAGAACCGAGGTGCTATGGAGACTGATAATGGGTCTTTCTGCTCATTGCTAAAGCGTAACTGCTGCTAAGCTGGAGAAATAGTGACCATCCTGCACAAACAGCGTTGTGCGAGTGCAGGAGGTAATGAAGCAAACAATAATATTGCCATTTGGAATTGCAAGTCAATTACTTGATTTGGAATTTGATGAGGACATAAGGGCCAATATGCTGTTGCTTGTAAAGATACGCCCTGAAGTATTTTTAGGTCATTTCATCACTTGTGAGCGATGGCGCTTCCACCAGCATCATGTTCCTCATCATCACACGGCATGCTATTTCCAGCTGAACTCAGGGACAAAATGATGGCTTGGGCAACAAAAGCTTCATTTCCAACTACACAGGAGTTTCTCTGGAAAACTTCCTATGCAGCACAGGGCCTTGTGGGCCCATCTCCCTTTGGCTTAGGAGAACTTCAGCATGCACAGCTTTTGAGCAAATGCAGCTTTACTCACAGCAGTCCAAGCGCATGATACGTGTGGGAAGGTGCATGACAGGCAGCCTTCAGCCAGGGGCGTGTAGGCGCTTTGCTGATGTCTGAGTTGTAATGCAGATAATGGTGCACTATTTAACGACAGTGAATCTTTCCTAAAGGTGGTAGGAGGATGCCTAACATTTTACTGGACTGAGACAGATGCATCTTCAGTGAATTCCCACAGTCTGCTCTCATGTCTGCTTTGGGGCCAACTCTGCCACATATACTTGAGGGATAGGAAGATCAGAGTTGAATACAGGGCAGGTGAGAAACTCTTCAATTATGTCATTTTTGTATGCACTGGGTTGCTATATATAGTTACAGAAAGACTTAGTTATCATCTGAAACAGTAGATAGTTCCTGACAGACTGCCCATATCCTGTTGCCTATGTATAACGTATCACTACATGAATGGAACTGTACTGCATGGGAGCCTGACAAGACATTCCCTCTAAAAATTGCTGCCAAAGGCAGGGGGAAGAACCAGAACAGCACACACCAAAGCTGAAATCTCTCTTACAGGGAAGATACAGGAATAATTCGTTATAGAGGTAGTGGTTTGTGTCCAAATGGGCCCCAACACCAAATTCTTTGCAAATTAAAGATTACCTAGACCCTACAGCTGAGTGTCATGTTTAAAGCCAGAAGTCCAACTCAGTCAAGAGTTGCCCAGCTGGACTCTGCAGACCTAGGTAAGAAAGGTGAATTCCTAGCAGCAGGATAAAAGCTGGATTCACAGTACAAGCTTTATCCATTCCAGTGACCACTGATGTCCCAGGACATCTTTATCTTAACAACAGTCTCCTTCCCTCACTTACAGTAGCGGGTAGCCGCACTGCAGTACTGTATTTTCTCTCTGGCTCCCATGCATCAAGCACCGTATGTCAAACAAACAGTTTCAGATGGTGCTTGTTTTCTGTGCTTAACTGAAATCATTAGGCAAATTATTTAGCAGGGAGCCCAGGGATTTAGCGGTAGGATTCCCATTAATATGGTCAGACATAGATGGCTAAATCTCTGCACTAAAATTTCCCTGCACAGTGTTGCCTTAATAATCTTTTAAACTTCAGTAGTTTGTTCTGTCTATACAGAGATGCTGTAGACAAACTGAAGGTAAAGCTTCCCAGATTGTAATCGCTCAAAAGTCAATAGTCCCTTTCTCCAGGCTCTTCAAGCCAGATGAAACCCTGTGATGTTGCATGACAAAAGGACAATGTGCCAAATTAAAAGCACTGTAATAGCTGAAACCAATTGTTATTGATCAGTCCTCTGTAGGCTGATAACTCAGCTGCTCTCTGGAAATAAATTTCTGCAAATTCCTTAGGAGTCAACACTGACTGATGCAATCATCTGCTCACAATAACAAGAGATTTTTCTGTGCTGACTCAGCATTCTTCCTAATTTAAATATGTCAGAAGACACCAAAATCCCCAACTTTATTAAAGGGGAGATGGGGACTAGAGACTATCTAACCCATTATGTAGGGTTAGATTAGTACAGAACAGCTTGTCAAGTAAGGACAGGAACATAAAGGAACATGGGCAGAAAGACACCACCAGTGAAGGATTTATCCTTTATGGTGAACTTCTTCTCTATCATTTTGGTTGTTTAAGCACTGAACCTGCTGCAGAACATACCAGTGGCACAGAACAAGTTTTCACTAGCTCCAGGTTGCAGCAGTTCAGATTCTGTTTGATGAAGAGTCAAGCTGTCTTTGCATAGGGGACAGGGCAGGAGGGAGGGAGGGAATGATTTCTGGGAGAAGCAGTTGGTTGCAAGGCAAGTCATCAGCATGTGTGAATTAAAGCTCCTGTTCTGGATTGTTGGATCTTAGCAAAACCATTAAGAGGAATGAAAGGATAAAGCTGTGGGGGATTCACCTAGCAAGCCGAGCCTGTCTTAGCTCAGGCTTATGAGTTATGCACAAAGAGGTATGAATTGAAATTCTATGGTTTGTGTTATCAAAGAGGGCAGACCAGCTGAACCGATTCAAATAGCCACATGTTTATAGGAAGGATTAAACTGATTTTGGCCTTGTTCACATCCAGTGTGACCTGGCTAGTGTCAGTATAAAGGTGGAACACTACAACACCTGCAACACCTACCTGGGGAAATGACTACATGGGCCACAGGGCCACCGACCTGGAGCATAACCCCTCTGTACAGCTGGCAGCTAAGAAGTGAATGCTGTGGTTTTGCTTGTAATCCAAGCACATTTGTCCTGGATTCAGTGATAACCAATAAGCTGGCATCATGGACATGGTGTTTTCAATGAGTCACTTTTCACAGCAGAACGCCACTTCCAGTGTGTTTACCGGGGTTGTAAACATTTGTCTCAGCACTCCTATCTTGTTAGTATTCCCAGGAACCAGGGGACACATTTGCTAAAGCCAAGCCCTACTCCAGAGTGTGACCACACTGTTATCCAGCCCTGTTTCCTCAGAAGATGATAGAAAAGTTGGTAACTCTCTGGAACTGAAACAGCAGCTTTGCAGGTTGGACCCTGCAGCCACATACTCCCTCCCTCCACCCAGGAGGACCTGCCATCAGTAAAACTCCCACTTGTGCATGTGTGGCTGTTGGACGGGGCTGCAAATCTGGGGCAGGGAGAAGGAGGACTGGGTTGCATGGATGGGTTAGAAGGAGAGAGATGCAAGAGATCCCCTATGCACCTAAACCACCTCCTGATTTCACAGGAGGCCACGGTTAATGTAGAGGCTCTTGTCTGGCAAGGAATTAATACAATAAAACTCCAGTGATTTTCTCTGTTGGGCATCCAGCTGGACACCACAAACAGAAAACCTGACTAGATTCAAGTGTGCTGTGCTTTTACCTTCCAAGGGAGATCAGTTTCTGCTAGCTTAAAAGCTAATTGACTATAAGTGTAGCTGATTGCTATTATAACTATTTCTAATTTTGCATTTTGAAATCATTACATACTAACAAAACTATTTCTTTATTTTAAACCAAGACTCTTACCCTTTTATGAAATCTATCATTTTAACCTGTTTTGGAGAGCTACACAACAAATTAGTTTAATACACTAAGCACTAAAGAATCTGTCCATGACTGATGAGGAATCCACTCACAAATTTACTGTCCAGAAAAAGTGATTAGCAAATAAAAAAGGACAGACAATGTTGTTCTACACCAGTTTCCAGATTATACAAAAGTAGCTTCTATGCAAGCAGTTAAAAATGAAAAACATTCTCAGGAGCAAGTACCTTGGATCAAAGATCAATGCACAAGAAAACAAATTGCCTCAGAGCATGGCAACACTGCTTAATAGAATCATTTCACAGCTAGCAAGCCATGCTGTGAGAGAAGAGTGATTTGGAAAGATGAACTTGATAAAACTCCCCTTCAGATTGCCTCACAAGCACTCAGTCTTTGGTGACTTAACCAAAACATATGTCCAAAGAATTGTGAGTTCTACATCTCTGGCATCTCTAAGGCAGATCTGTCTGCTCTCTACAGCATCATCAAGTGGGACAACATTGGGATCCAGGAAACATACACACCCATATGTATATATTATATAAATGCCCAGGCCAGCATCTCACTCTCAAACATGCTGCATTAGACTACGTATTAAAACTAACACCTCAGCCTGGCTGAGATCAAGGTGCCAGCATGCTAGCTACTGTACAAATAAACAGCTCCACCAACTTCCAACAAAGGATAGAAGAAAACAAATATTAGGGCTCTGACTCACATGCAGATGACAAATGACTGGAGTGATGCACCTTTGAGTCAGCTCTTACCTGCTGCGGCTCAGTTTGGCTTGTGGCCACAGGCTTCTTGTCACCAACAGCCTGAGCTAAGCCACCACAGCGTGACCCAGACCAGCTGAAGCATGCACAGAAACCCTTTTAACATGTCTTCCCTGGGAAGGCTGCTAAATATAGGCAAAAGACACACACCTGAATGCAATTTTCTAATTTCCTCTACTTTACAAGTGGGGTACTGAGCCACAGAGAGGTCAGAAGTTCTCTCAGGGGCAGGCAGGAAGGCTGTGGTGCAAGGAGAAAAATTATGTCATATTTGCTGAATCAGCACACCTTCTGTAGGAGCCCATCCCACAGATGGGAAAACCAAAACATACAGAACTCTAGACTTTGCCACCTTTTGTAGACAGCACCAGTGCCTGCCAATGCATCCAGCTAACACCGAGTTACACTCGAGTGAGGCAGGAACTCTTGATCCCCCGTAGGCAGGCAGAAAAACAAACTCCCCCTGGAACCGCAGTGACAGTTTATTAGCTCAGGAATATAAAGGAGGGATGTAAAGCAAACTAATTATATTTGATGGGGGCTTTTTGGATCTGGTTTCCGAGTTGCAAAATGGATTGGGAATAGCTGTTTATTGTCAAGCCTCCAAAAGGAGATTAAGGGCAAAGGAGAAAAAGGATGTTGCTATTATTTATGTTGCTTGAGCACTGGCTATTGGAAATGCGTTTCTCATTGAGTGATTAACAGTTATCCAGCACAAAGAGCAAATAAAAACCTCATCAAACTCAGTCAGTCCCATTCTCTCTGGTCTTGCTGCATCAAATCATGTGAAACAGGCTGGTTTATTTACCGCCCCTTCTTAATATCATTAGTCTGCTCTGATGTCATCTTTCAAAATCAGGAATAATTAAGAAAACTTAAGAGATCTTTAACTAAAGTTCTTTTCTCTTGAAAATCAATAACTTTAGGCTTCATTTACCTCCCTGTAGATAGATTCACATCCCTGCACAGATGAAGTTACCAAAATCAATAGAGCTTTGCTGAGGCACAGGGGGTCAGTCTCTGTAGAGCTCCTCTTACTTCATGAGCAAAGCACTCGTGGCTGGGTCCAAGCTTCCATCTGCATCTGGGTTTAAAAAGGTTTCTCAGCTCTAGAATACACTATGAAAGCCCTTGATTAAGTCATTACGATGCATAATTCCATGGCATGCCAAGAATCTGGTCCCAAATTGATACAAAGGCAAGTCTGCTAAGGACAAACGGGTATTCTGGGATTTTATTGTGAAAACTCAAAATGATACACACTGAAGTTCTGGTATGGAGACTGCTTGCTCTTGCTACCCATAGCCATTAAAATGCCTCACAGATTAAATGTAATCATCCTCACTGCTGTCTAATGAAATACTATCACGGTCCCACTCCTGCTGTTTTGTGAAGCCAGTGGGCTTTGTGTCAGCTTGGCACTTCTCCCCACACTCAGTGAGCTGGGGCAGAAAAACCCTTCCTGCCTTACTTTAAAGGGTGAGACACCCAGCAGAAGACAACCCTGCTCCAAACTGGAGCGTTTTGGTCCAGCGTTATTGCTTATAACGGCACAAATAAGTAAATACTTTGCATTGAGGTTACTTGGAAGGGTATAAAAGAACTTGGCTTTCTGAAAGAGAGAGCATTTAGGACTGAAGCAAACACCAGCTTAGCATCATTACTAACACACTTACAGTGTACATGCAGGCTCAAATCCCTAGATGAACCAGAGGCTCTATATGCAGCCATGGCAATGACGTGATGGGCAAATATATTTCAAAGCACAGAACACTTTAAAGCTCTGTGATTTAAAAAATGAGCTCAAAAGCAAATTTCTTTCTGCTTTGGTTAAAGAATGACAGCAGGTTTGGATAACTAGTCGTAGTAGCATCAGCTTTCTTCACACTTACTTAATAGGACGTCATTTCCCTTAAAAAGATCAAGAGGATAGCATTACATGCTCAGACAGCACAGCAATGAATGTGGTATAAATACCTGGGGAGACCGATTAGTTAGCTATTTCTGCTCACAGCCTTCTCCTAGGAGCACAGAAATGCTATCTCAGCATGCTTTTTTTGGAGGATCAGAAAATCATAATAAACACAAGGATAAAAATATACCGTGGGAGTTATAGCTAATTTCTTGCTATAATTTGCAGCAATTTACACATAATCATTGTGGGCCTGAAAATACTGCACGGTGCCAACAGTAGCAGAGTGCCTGCTGAAATGAGGCAAAGCAGAAGAATGTGAAAAGCAGTTTGGATTAAATTAAAAGACCTGTTCAGAAGTGTTGTTTATGGTATGAGGATCACAAGTTCTTCCTTGCAGTTGACTTACGCAGGAGATATTATTCCACCATATGCAGGCCAGTTTCTTAGGCAAGAGGTGGATGGAAGGAGTTTCATATCAGCTTTTAGACTTCCAATGGCAATGTAGTCTGTGTCTTCTTTGTATGTTAGATGAAGGGTGCTTTTTTATTTAAAAAAAAAAAAAAGGCTATAAAGGGTAGGCACTAGCATCACAACATTTTCATGCATGCACACACTTGAGAAGGTAATAAAATTGTAGCAGGATTACTAAATTAGGATTCAGAAACATGTCTTAATATAAATATTTATCTCCATCACGTGAAATTTACTGAAATCTGGTTATACCTGAATTTCCTTACACATCATTTTTATTCCCAGATCTGAATCAATTATAAAAGAGGGAAGTATTTGTACATTGGACATTTGTATTTTTGTCCATTTTTGTAACTTAAAATAATTCAAAATCATTTGAAAGGATAATAAAAAACAAATGTGCCCCCAGACAGGAAAGCTGCATATAAAACAAACTGAAGATGAGTTATGAGCCTCCATGAAGAGTGACTGATAGTAGAAATACCAGTGTTGCTCCAACCTTCTTTTATAGGGTCATCAGCAGAGGCAATAGTGTAAAGGGAGGTAAAATGATTTATTAAAGGAACACATTATGTTCTAAATTAAAGGTATTTAATCTGTGGATCACTAATACTTGACCCAGTGCAAAGGTTTCTAGTAGTGACAGGCAGAGATGCAGGCTTGATTTAAATGAGGGAGAAGCACAGAAGCGAGCACGTTCCTGGGAGGGCTGATGTAGAGGAGTGCAAACCTCCACATCCAGGTAAATTTGACCCGATGATCTCAAAGGTCTTTTCCAACCCAGTGATTCTGTGACTGTGTAAATTGTACCTGGTGAAGCGAGCTTGGATTTTACAGCAATTTATTTTAAAAACATGAGATACATAAGCTTCCCTTGGAAAATCAAACAGAGAATTTAAAGCATTACTTTAAACTGATAGTAGCTCATTGAATAGCTGCAGCTTTTTTGAAAGGCACCTCAAGGACCTAGGCACCTGTACCCTATTCACGCTCAGTGGGAACTCTTAAAATTGCGCTTATATTTGGAAACTCTCATCCAGTGGGGCTCTCTGTGTGCTAAGTAAGGCTCAGATATGTTCCTGAAGTGCTGCCTCATCATGTTCTGAATGCCACCACCATTTAGAGCAGCTGTAAAGCACGGGTGCGGGCTGTCTCTCCCAATGGCATTATGTCCAGAGACACAGATCTGAACCAAAGCTGCTGGATTTTGCAGATGCCCATGTTGCACCTGCCATAGCAGCATGAACCAAAAGTCAAGATCTGTCTTGGGTTTTGGGAGTGAAGGACACACAAAGTTTTGGTTACTATGGTGAGGTGGGAGCTCTTGACTTACTTCATGAATGCTCACACAAAGACTTCCTTTTTTTCTTTCTTTTGTTTTTTTCCTCCTGGGAGCAAATACTTCCAGCCATGTAGCTGGCTTCAGCATACAGTCTTCCTGCTGGGATTTGCAAGCTTCTACCAAGATTTGACTTGTTCATACTCCATTGTCTGGGAAGCTTTAGGGAGCTGTCCTTCCCTGTGGCTTGTTGATGACAAGGTTCTCCTAATCCCAGATAAACATCTGGGAAGGCTTATGAGAATGTAGAACAAAACATGTGGCTACACACATGTGTATGATGACACATGGCACATGCATAGCGGAGCAGTGTGTTTGGCTGCCCACTTGACTCATGCCAGGAGAGCCTGGGATCCAGAAGAAGCCAAGTTCTGAGTTGGGATAAATTACCAAAGGAAGTGACGAGGCAGCAGCTGAACCCTGAGTAACACAGCCAAACCTAGCCCTTCCTATAGCCCTGTGCATTGCTGGAGTGCTACAGAGGAGTCATAAGGGAAGAAGAACAACCTCTTGGAGAATTCTTCTCATCTTTGGGCAATAGAGAGCCACAGTATGCATCTTCATGTGATACATACGCCCACCCTTTGCTGTGTGCCATTTTGGGAACAGGAGAGAGCTCGTGTCATATTGCTGCTCAGCCTTCAGTCATTCCGATCTGCACCACAGCACAACAGTACCCTGGACTAGCTACTTGCTTTAGTTTGTTTTGGGGGCTGCTTTGGCTTTCCAGCAGGCTCAGAATCCCTCAGTTGTCCCAGAAGATGCAAAAAACATCTACACACTCCTGTCCTTCCTGGAGCTTGTCTTCCATGCTACACCTGTGTCTCCTGAGATATGCAGAATGCAAGCTGGCTCCTTCAGTTGCCACAGAATTTGAGGTACAGGATCCCTTACAAATATCTCCTGTTCTGTCTCCATCCTAGAAACATCAGGAGATGTGTTGATGTTTTTTTAAGAATGAACATCTCTCAAAACTTCCTATGGAGAGGCTCTTATCAAGCTTTCAACAGGAAACTGAGGCGCTTCCCGGCTGACCAAATTCTTCTGGAAACATAATTATCATTTATTAATTTAGATCATTACCGCGACCGAGTGGACCTGTATGGGAAATCCAGGGAGTTAAGCGGGACTCCTGAGAGGTCCCTCCTCTGCCTGCAGCCAGGCCGGCTGCGACTAGGTGGCAGCACTCCACTGGGCAAACCGAGCCTCGGAATCCCGCACCAGCTCCCCATCTCAGCTCACAGGAAAGCCTGCTTGCATATTCCAGTTTGCAGGAGAAACAGAGGGTAAATAAAAGTCACTAAAGCCTCCTAAAGACTTGTATCAGGGCTCTGCGGGGCAGGTGGGAAGCTGCAAGAGAACCGGGCTGTTCGTTTGCAGTGAAATCTAATGCCACACAAAGATCATCAAAAAGGGAAGAAAACCAGGAAAAAAAAATCCACAATAATTTTATCAAGGCTTCAGACTGTTCCTCCAGACAAAGAGCACAGTTCTCACATTCACCTGGGGCTGGAACAGCCCTGCCAAGGCAGATGCAGCACGAACAGCTCAACAAAGCTTTTGTCATTTTGGCTTAGTTTTGCCTCGAACATGATGAGATAACATCGTCTCTCACAAGTCAATTTTATGAGGATCTGTCAACTCAGTCCCCATCTGTTCTGGAAAATAAGCATTTCAGGTTAGGGTAGAACATGGAGTCAAATGCACGGAGCACAGATTTAAATTAAAGTATCCAAAGCCCCTTGCTATTGCCAGGTAGCGAGGGGACGGGTCGGATTTTAGCTTCTATGTCAAGCTGGCTTGTTTCAAGCCTTTAATTAACACTTACCACTCACAAAAGACAAAGCAAAGAGGAGAAGGAGAAAGAAGCAGTGTGCTGTATGAAAACACACTTTTTGCAGCATTGGGGGCAGGACACAGCAGGTGGGGAAAAAGCAGAGATCCATGAAGGAAAGGTACTCTCTTATAGCTACAAAATGTGAATGAAGTCTAGTGGGAGAAAGGAAGGTGCTGCCTGCCAAATGTAGAAAATGAGAAGCAGAGCTTTAGAGTGAGAGAGCCCAACGCTGATTTCTTACAGCGCTCAGGGTTGATCATTAGAGATTGGAAAAATCAGGCTGTGCGCTCTGGTTTGGCTCTTTACCTGTGTGTATAGATACAGTCACTGCTATGATACAGTCACTGCCGCTACAACCCAACACTCAGACCTGCATCCTCCACTACACACTACTGAAAAGCAAATGTGTCCAACACTGAAGCTGGTAAACCTGGGGCAGCTTCAACAGCTACAGTCAGAGCTCTTGTCATGGGTGTCACAGCTTGCTGTTGGAGATGCCTGCTCAGAGCTGCCACCTCCTCCCCGGAGCTGAGTGCTGAGCATCCCCTCACAGCGCTTTAAGAAATCAAGAGACTCTAAGAGGCAGCATTGGCACCAACCTTGCCAAGGCACTAACATTGATTTCTTTAAATAAAGGTGACATATTCATAGCCTTATTTCATCACCCTCCCTAGAATCCCGAACACCCCACTAATGAAGCAGTATCTGCTGCTGCCTGTCCTCTGCTGCTGTCAACCGTGAAGAAAACAAAACTTGTCTCCTTAGGTATTGTTCACTGTTCTCATATTCAACTGTTACTTATATTCAGAAATACAAAAACCTTTTCATTGAGCAATTATTAAGAGACTCAGGAGTGATCTAGAACTTCAGGCTGGGCTATACAGAAGAAGGACTCTTGTGATTTTTCCTCGAGTACCTCTCAGCCCTGCGTGCAGTGAGCGTGCAGCAGGAAGGAAGCTGTCTGGGTACAGCAATGCCTCCCTTCTGCCCCAGACATTCCTGCCAGATCTAGCTGAGTTGGGAAGAATTAAGGACCGTGACATCTTTTTTCTTTATTCCATTTGCATTCCACATAAAATGTTGGCAGTTTGCTGAAATCGCTGAACATAACAAAGGCAAAGCCAGCCGAGCAGCTCTGCCAGAGCAGCAGCTGCAGGTATTGGATAGAGGACACCTCTGAACTTTGAAAATGAGCTTTGGTAAGTGTGTGTGTGTGTATGGAGGAGTGGAGAGTGGCTTTCCACCCCCAGCTCATTCCCAGTCCTAGCATCCCACCCTTCCTGGGGGGTAACATCTAACACGAGAGGTCTTCCAGCTCACACTTCCACCCATTCTCTCCTGAGGTGACCACAGTACTGAGCCACCTCTTTCTTTGCTTCCAAGTGAAAGCTAGGGAAAAATTTTCCTAAATCACTGAAGTGACTGATGTCAGTGCTAACTTGAAATGATAGCTTCAGGTTTCAAACCCCACTGTACAACACAGATTACTGTGTCGTTCTGAGCCAAATTCACCACATGCAGAAGAAAAAACCTGACAAGGAACTAGAAACTACCCTGTCTAGTCAATGGGTTTCTGTAAAACTGTGACATCAGAGCAAGACTGTACAGATTTGGGAGGCCTAGCTAGTGTCAGCAGTGTACTGACAGCAGAAGTGTATCACGTGCTTTGCTCCAGTAAAAATAGGTGCCAGTGCTATCCTGACATCTGAGACTCAAGCCCTGTGCTGGCCACCAAGCAGGTTTGCCCATCTTCCATAGGTCTGAGTGCCCGGAACTGGAAACAGGCTCACTGCATCCCTGGAGCAAAGAGGAGCTGTTGGTGTGCAGGGCTGGGAATGCCTTTCAGAGAAGGAAGAGGCATGAACAAGATGTGGGTAAGAAATAAAAGGATGAAGTAAGGGGGATGGAAGAAGAGGGGGTTCTGCAAAGATCAAATTGCTTGCTGCTCTAAAGGCTTTGCAGTGAGGTGTTCTCTGCAGACACATCCTGGCCCTTCAGCAAGATCAGGCTGCCTCAGAAGAGGTTTCTAAGGAAAGAGTGAGTTGGACACCTCTGCCCCGTCTCCCCAAAAAATAACTGCTTGACCAAAAAATTGAATCTCAGAGCAGTTGCTCCAGTTATGACGATACTTCTTTGTTAGCTGTCCTGAAAGATTCAGATGGTATCACACATCACTAGCTTCGCCCCGTATTTCCCGTCCCATGTTCTGACATGCTGACTGCATTAGCATTGCCTTTTATACTAATAATGTCTTTCACAGCAGAACTCCCCATGGGGGAAGAAATCTTTGAAGCCACCCATTCAAATCTTCAAAGAGGGACCTTGAAGAGCATTCACAGAGGGTGTGGGAAAGTCTGGAACTGGGGGTAAAGCTATAATGCTGGCTTTCCCCTTCTCCATCCATACTTGTATCCCTGTTGCATTCCCACATTTTGGAGTTAAGTAAAGCTTCATGAGTGCTGACAACAGTTCATCCATTTTACCATTCTGTTGGAAATGTCTCCCAGTTTCTTCAAAAAGTTGTGAACCAGAAATCACCCATTAACCTGTGGCAGGGATTGCAGCCATAACTCCTGGCAACGAAGAGACTGGGGTGATGGAAGATGGGGGTGGTGGGGAGGACTGCATGCTCCTACAGTTCACATACACGTTTAGGCATGTTTTTTCAAGCCAAATGCCTAAGCTTTGCTAGCATACATCCTTCTCAGAATTCTGTAAGCCAAATGCCAAACCTTTGCTAGTGATACATAGCAAAAGTCCCTAGGAAATGCCAAATTATAGTGCTAAAGAATGTGGTAAAAACTGCTAGATTTTAGTTGTGGTATCATACTATTTAGAGAAATAATAAATCACTCGAGAAGTCATGTTTTCTCCCTTTGAGTGCTTTTTTTCTTTCATTTCCGCTGTGACATATTCCACAACCCACACAACCATTAAGTCACTAGACTTTTACAGGAACTTCTGTGGTAAAACCAAAAAAAAAAAAAAATTCCATCAAAACCAGGCGATACAAAGCTGTGTGCATGTTCCGTGGTGGCTCATTACTGACCCTGATTAAGAGCGGTGCACAGCTCCCCGTGATTCATTCTAAATGGAAACTGCTGAATTCTATTACGTTTATTACTTAGCTCAAGATTATCTGCAGTATGTGCTTCAGGAGTCACATCTTGGGCCAGCCCAAACCAGGGTTGCTCATGTCTTGCGAAACATTGCATCTTCCCTGCAAGATCAAACTGAGGAGGCTCTCAGACCCTTCCTGGACAGGATTGATATTACCTCTGTTGCTGTTGCCAAGAGAATTTTCAATGGTGTCATGGAAGAGAAATTTGCTGATGGAAATACTAACTGGGGACGAATCATGACCATATTTACATTTGGAGGTCTTCTCACTAAGAAGCTTCAAGAACATGGAGTTCAGCTGACTGGAGAAGAGAAGGAGCAGATTTCTTATTTCATCACAGAGTACATAATAAACAACAAAGCCGAATGGATAGATGCGAATGGTGGCTGGGTAAGCTTCTCATTTCCCACCAAAGTCTAGACTTTGTTTAATTAAGGGAAACTCTTGTTACAGACACTGTCAAAAAGATTTTATTCAGAGTTTTACTTGGTGGTTTAATATTTCATGTCTGTAATGGTTCCTTGAGACTTATAGTGAAAGCTTTACTTTTACTTTAAATAGAACAACGGCAAAAGAGAACTTTCTTTTTAAAAGGAACTTTCTGTACCTGCTACGGTTGAAACCCTTTAGTTTTCAACCATAGGTTCATACAATAATTCAGGTTGAGAGGGACGTCAGGAAATCATCTGGTCCAGCCTCCTGCTCAAAGCAGGTTAAACTATGCATGCCATGAAATTTCCCATTATTAAACCTAAAATTAGGTGGCATCCTAAGGGTAGTGCAGCAATTTTGTTTCCATAGAGGAGCTGGCTTAAAAATACTGAAGTTCAAGGTAAGAAGAATGCACAGGTGTGATCCTCACAGCTGAAGTCAGTACTCTTGCTGTGGATTTCAACAAAGCTATCATTTAATCCCCCAAATCTGTTTTACTTAAACAAATTTACAAGTAAGTGTAATCGGGGCTAAATCTTTTCTGTTTGGACTGTGAGAATCCCAGAACCTCCATCTATCAATGGTCAATGCTGAGAAAAGCATTTGTCAATATGTGGATTATTTTGCCAAGCTGCTGAAATTCCCTTCTGCCAGTGTAGAGGTGGTCCACTTCACTTTGGGGAGTTTCATCACTGCAATACCATTTTCTTTTGCAGTTAGGGAAAGTCAAGAATCGATTATATCAGTCAGTTATTTCCCTGGTACTTTTTCCTTTATCTGTGTGGAAATACTGCTTTCTCTTCCCACCCCTCTCTCATCCCACTTCTCTTGTACTTCATATTTTCTACTACTATTTTCCCTCACTTGTTTTCTAGTGTCTTGCTTTTCCCTTTTTCTTTTTATTTGTTTTGCTGCTTCTCTGTCTGGTAGCAGTAAAAAAAAAGTGATAGTGAGTCATGGACCCTTGATGCATCAGATTTAATGTAAAGGCTTCTCTCTCTCATTCAAATAGAGCCAGTTTTATTTAAGAGAAGTATCAACCCCTGACAACATTCCGTCATAATACGTGGCTCATTGTAGTAGAGTAAGGAGGCTTAGAGGCAGATATTTATATTACTACATCTGAAACATAGTACTTGTATCTTCCTTGAAGATGTACATTCCAATGACACAGTTCATGTTCATTTTCTATTTACACAGAGGGGGCACAGTCCTGACTTGGAGATAAAACATTCAGCAAGATGCAGCTATTTTTGCCTACTGTTTTCAAAGCTCTATTCCTCTTTTGGAGACAGAGCTCTGAAAGCCTGTCCTTCTGTTCGCAGTGGTGGTAGCACTACGCTAACCTGACACAGCACAAAGTGGTGCATTTTTCCTACATGGCATTTTTAAGTTGTCCCCTAACTCTGCACATTCTTTTCTGTAGGAAAATGGCTTCCTAATGAAGTTTGAAAGAAGATCACTACTATCTTTCTCCAAAATTACAGACATGTTCATTGCTGTTTTCTCCTTGTTCAGAGAGTACTACTGAAAGAAACAGACCTGCCATTCATCTAGAATTTAGATATTGCCACAAGCTTCATTGCTAAGCTTTCCTCCAAGCAATATCAACAAGAAAACAACTTACTGCCATAATTTGTGTTTAATTTATTTGTATTTATTTGGACTAAATACAGTGTTTAACATACTATCCTAATTGTGAAACCTGAAGATGAGATCCCTCCAAAGGGGAATCAACACAGCATCACACAGCAATTTAAGTCACCCTTTCCAGGCAGGACTGCTTCAAGAGAGAGATGATTCTCCACATCCAGACAGCTCTTGGAATCTCTGTTGCACCTCCACGAAAGGATGTTGTTTTACTGAAATACAATCCAATGGGTTAAGAAAGAAGCTTTAATGTCATTTGTTTTGTAAATGAAATACTACTGTAATGCATTTTATTGCAACCTTTGTATAAGCAAAAGGGGGGTTCTGTAAAGAAAAAAGAAATGTAAACTCCAGTGTCAAAGTGGGTACAAATTACAGACACAGACTAAGCCGTTTTTATGGGAAGAACAATTTGTGGAAGCTAGCAACTTAAAAATCTGCAGTCACTTACTGTTAATGCAATGGTATGTGTTTCTTTGTTGTATTTTTTAATTGCTAATAGCTACAGCGAAGGTTCTTTCAAATTCCTGTAATGTAGTCGTCTGGCTGAAATGTTTTAAAATAAGCAAATACAAAATATTTTTTAAATTGTAAATCTGTGTAAATACACTAATATTTTTGGAAAGGACATTAAAATATGTATTTTAAAGTCTTATGATTGGTGTCAGTCCTTTCAGAAGAGTTGGTGGATGGGAAAAGGTCTACCTGAGTAAGATAACAGAAAAGCTATCACAGTGCTACTGGAGAATCCAAATAGTTTATGGGTTTGACCTGAGGTCCACTGATGTCAAGACTTTAATTTTCCATTGTACTTCTTAAGTATTATTTGGTAGCTTGTATAAGAAACAGACAGCTTGTGCAAAATAAACGAACTGGATCAGCTCTGATGAGAGTAATTAGTGTTTTGGGATATTTTGCAAAACTCAGCAAATTCATGAGGAGGACCTAACAGATATGCAGGCTTTTATAGTCTGGGGAAACGATTGTTTTGACTCAAATTACATTTACTTTCAAAGGTTAAACAGTAGTTCTTCAATAATTCATTCCAGAAGGGTTTTGTTTAGCTGCAATAACTCTCCTACATTAGGGAACTAAGGCTGGGTCTAAACATTCTCCCTTTGTAGACGTGTTGGGACGTGAACCAAACTGAGGCAGCAATTGCCTGTGGCACATAAAGCTTTATTCTCCGAGACAAATCTTCTTGATAATGAAGGCTTTATGATGCCAGCAGAAGGAAGCACTGTCCTTCTGGTAAAGGGTTCTCCATCCTTCATCCTTCTGACTCTCCATCTTTCATCTGAACATGAGAGATTTTTTACAGTAAGAGCAATCATTTGCTGAACAACCTCCCCAGGGATGCGGTAAAGTCCCCATTGCTGGAGGTTTTTGAGATGCAATTGGGCAAGGTGGTAGATAAGCTCATATAGGCTCCCTTTCCCATAAAAGGTTGGACAGAGGATCTTTCCACATCCCTTCCAACCCGGGCTGTTCTGTGATTCTATAGTCTACAGACTGTAGATTCTATAGTCTAACTTGGGGGCTTTAACCACAGAACAAAACTAGCTGTTAGTATTTGCTAAAACCTGTATTGCTCCCTCACCTTCTGTCTCTCTCTCCTTCTCTCTCTCCTTCCCCAATGAAAACAAGAAAGATTATTTCAAATGTACAGCAGGACTTCCCAGATGAACTTTGTTGCTGTTGAAGAAAAGATGTATGGCAGCACCCTGAAGGTACAGAATAGCTACAGGAAGATCATAGAATCATAGTATTGTAGGGGTTGGAAGGGACCTCGAGAGATCATCGGGTCCAACCCCCTGCCAAAGCAGGCTCCCTAGGACATTCCACTGAGATAGGCATCCAGATGGGTCTTGAATATCTCCAGAGAAGGAGACTCCACCACCTCCTTGGGCAGCCTGTTCCACTGCTCTGTCACCCTCACTGTGAAAGTTTTTCCACATGTTGGTGCAGAACTTCCTATGCTCCAACTTGCGGCCATTGCCCCTTGTCCTGTCCCCACAGACCACTGAAAAGGGGATGGCTGATTCCCCCTGCATCCCTTGCTTAAGATAATTATAAACATTAATTAGGTCCCCCCTTAGTCTTCTCTTCTCAAGGCTGAACAGTCCCAACCTACTCAGCCTTTGCTCATAGGGGAGATGCTCCAGGCCCTTAAAGATGTTCCCACCCAGAATAGCTATGGAAATTCCTTTCAGAAATTACATTTTAAAACATATTTTGACATATATTTATTTATTTGCAGTCTTGGTTTTCATTATAAGAACTGTAATTATTATATACTTCCTTTTTGTGCACTACTGTAAGTGCATATTGCAGTGGCTAACACCAATCTATTAATACCATGTTCACTTCCTTTTACACTAATCCAGTAACCTATTTTATATCAGGAAATACAATTTTCTAAATTAAATATAAAAAGGCTAGCCTAGCCTTTTCAAAATATAGGTGGTGCAATAATTTTAGAACTTGCCTTCATGGTAAGGCCTGGGTTAAAACAAAAGAAACATCCCTTCCAACCCGGGCTGTTCTGTGATTCTATAGTCTACAGACTGTAGATTCTATAGTCTAACTTGGGGGCTTTAACCACAGAACAAAACTAGCTGTTAGTATTTGCTAAAACCTGTATTGCTCCCTCACCTTCTGTCTCTCTCTCCTTCTCTCTCTCCTTCCCCAATGAAAACAAGAAAGATTATTTCAAATGTACAGCAGGACTTCCCAGATGAACTTTGTTGCTGTTGAAGAAAAGATGTATGGCAGCACCCTGAAGGTACAGAATAGCTACAGGAAGATCATAGAATCATAGTATTGTAGGGGTTGGAAGGGACCTCGAGAGATCATCGGGTCCAACCCCCTGCCAAAGCAGGCTCCCTAGGACATTCCACTGAGATAGGCATCCAGATGGGTCTTGAATATCTCCAGAGAAGGAGACTCCACCACCTCCTTGGGCAGCCTATTCCACTGCTCTGTCACCCTCACTGTGAAAGTTTTTCCACATGTTGGTGCAGAACTTCCTATGCTCCAACTTGCGGCCATTGCCCCTTGTCCTGTCCCCACAGACCACTGAAAAGGGGATGGCTGATTCCCCCTGCATCCCTTGCTTAAGATAATTATAAACATTAATTAGGTCCCCCCTTAGTCTTCTCTTCTCAAGGCTGAACAGTCCCAACCTACTCAGCCTTTGCTCATAGGGGAGATGCTCCAGGCCCTTAAAGATGTTCCCACCCAGAATAGCTATGGAAATTCCTTTCAGAAATTACATTTTAAAACATATTTTGACATATATTTATTTATTTGCAGTCTTGGTTTTCATTATAAGAACTGTAATTATTATATACTTCCTTTTTGTGCACTACTGTAAGTGCATATTGCAGTGGCTAACACCAATCTATTAATACCATGTTCACTTCCTTTTACACTAATCCAGTAACCTATTTTATATCAGGAAATACAATTTTCTAAATTAAATATAAAAAGGCTAGCCTAGCCTTTTCAAAATATAGGTGGTGCAATAATTTTAGAACTTGCCTTCATGGTAAGGCCTGGGTTAAAACAAAAGAAACCTGGATTGTTAGTGGTCCAGTGGACTCCTGATTATCACCAGGACAAAACCTTCATTTGCTTTGCATTTAAGAGCAAGAAGAGTAGTGAAGAGATATACCACATGGATTCTAAACAGAAAAAAAGTCTGAAGACAACAGGGCTATTGTTTAGGTCTTATAGGATAGTATAGAATGCTCTGTTAACTGTCGTGAAGTTATGTGTACATGACGCTGCCTTAGTAGTGCCCCAGGTCCTGCGCCCCTGCGATTTAAAGGATTCTTACAGCTGTCGAGTGATATTCAGGAGAACACAACACTTTATAGAGCAACAGATGAGGTCAAAGAGCAGCAGAGTGGGACAGCTGATGACTTAATGTGTACAGCAGCTAAACTGAGATGTCACCATGTAGAACACATTGACCAAGACAACTGGTATCCCATAGAGACGTCCCTTTCTGCTCTTAAAGGTGTTTTGGATCATCAAATCTGAAAAAACAAAGCCTCCCGCCTCTCCCTTTGGGCACTGCTAGCACACCTTTCCTACAGGCTGCGGGCCCTCTGAGGGGCCGAGATGCCCTGAAGGAGTGGCTGTGCTGTGGTGGGTGTCCCGAGGCAGTAGCTATGCTGTACCAACGCTGCTCTTAGGTTGTAACAGAACCACCCCAGCCCACCCACGGATGGTATAGGGATATGAAACCATTTGGGAGCCCGTGGTAGAATGTACCACGGAAATTTATTTTCACTTTCTACAACAAAATGAATAAAAGGGAAATTCTTTGCAAACTACATCAGGCAAAAAAAGAAAAAATCCGAGGTGGGCCTTGCCAGGAGGCCCGGGCCGGCTCTCCAGCAGCCTCACGGAGCACAGCCTTGTGGCGATGCCGGCCACCCAGGCCTCACGGCTGACCCTGAGCCTCGGCCTCCGGGAGCCCTGCCCAGCTGCGCCGCAACCACCCCCGGGGCCCCGGAGGGCGAGGCCGGCGCTGCCGCCTGGTTCACTCGGCGCATGGAGCCGCCCGGGGAGGGCGGCGAAATGGCGGCGGCGCTGCGAGCCGCTAAGCAGGCTCTGCGCGGGGAGCTGCGGCAGCGGCTGCGGGCGCTGGGCGCGGCGGAGAAGCAGCGCCAGTCCCGCCTGCTGAGTCGCAAGGTGGGTGCTCTTCCGGGAAGAGCGGCCGGGGCGCGGGAGGAGGGCCGAGAAGCTGGGCCCTGCCCCGGCCCTGCGTGGGGGAGCCCGCTGGGGAGTTTCCAGGCCCGGCTGGGGACCGAAGCGGTGACTCAAGGGACCCGCTAGCTTCTCTTCTGCTGTCCCGGCCTTCCCGGGCCAGTGCGCCGAGCCGCGGGGGTGTTGTGAGCTCCGCCTCGGCACCTGCCTTCCCCCACATCAGTCTTGATTAACGTCGGGGAGCGGAGCCGGTGGCTGCGGTGTGTGCACTGAGTGAGCAGTGCAAGCCGTCATCACGTTAAAGCATGGGGTGTTTGTGAAACTGGAGGCAAACGCTGACATAAACCCCAGGGCAGCGGGTTTCTCTTGGGTTCGGGGTGGGTGTTCATCTCAGACGTTTCACCATCGGGCTAGCTTTATGGCCAGCTCCCAGCCATGCACATAAACATTTAGAGACTGGCTCGATTTGGCCTCTTGTTTAATGGGCTGTCATTTTCCCTTTCGTATCTTTCAGTGGTATTTCTTCCTTGCAATTTTCTCTCTCATGTAATTTTTATGCTGTAAAAGATACCAAGCAGAGTTTACCTAACTGGTACCCTAGCACAGCATGATACTGGCGTGTACTTTTGAAATGCCCTGTTTGCGTTTGGATTACAAAGTTTTTATATAGAAGCATTTTATCATTTTAATAAACACAATAAAATTTTATTTTGGAGTCCCTGCATGTAATAGAGCCCTTTTTTTTTTTTTTTTTTCCCCAGCACCAGCAGGTACTTCTAGGTGATCTGCATTTATAGTGTTATATTCCTGCCAGAGGAACTCAAATAATTTTACAGACTACACTTAATACTAATGTTTAGCCACTTTGAGAGTGGGATGTGGCAGCACAGAAACCTCAGGTCATAGCAAGTTTACCTGGAATGCCTATGTAAGATTTTTTAAGTTGGGAATGCCTTGTTTAAAAAAAAAAAAGTAATTTCCTCATATCATGGTAATGCCATTTTAAAATCACTCATCCCAGACTTAAATCCCTCAATTTTTAGAAAATACTAGCATGCATCCTCTTCAAAAAATTCGGAGTCTTCTGCCAACTTCCTTAGCACCTAGCCTGTGTAGTACCAAATTTTTAGGAGCCCTCAGCCCTGCAGCTGATAGACTCAGCAACAGGGCAATCACTTCTGCTAGCGAGAGCACACTAAAAAAATACAGCTTTTGTTTTGCTTAAAAGAAGGCATCGGGAAATGGGAAACATAAATTGATGCTGTCTTGCCATTTTAATAATCAGACATAAATTGAGAAGCCTGAGCTTGTTGGAGAGAGAGTGGCCCTGCACAAGTAGCAGAAGGGAGAGCCAGCCTCCTTGTGGGAGGGTAATACAGCAAACATGAAGTGTTTGAAAATGCTGAGAAAATATTTGGAAGAAGGTAAAGCTGAAAATGCTGCTTTATAGCCTGTATCAGTGCTTGCAGCTAATAAAAGAGAGTAGGTGATTTTATAACACCTGAATAATATTTTTTGCCATAAAATCTCATCTCAAAATGATCTTTAAATTCAAAGTGAAATAGCTTCATGAGCTCAGCTAGCCACTAGTATTTAATTAGCTTCTGGATTAGCATTCTTTTTTAATGTTTATGTTCATGATTAAAGTAGTGCTGTTTGCATGCTCTGATTCTGCAAAAATAGCCTTCAGCGAACAAAGGACAGATAATATTTAAGTGTGGAAATTTTTTCACTCTTCTCAGAAACTCCTTCGAGTCATGGCAACTTTGTCTTTAGTTGTGAAAACGCACGAAATTGGCCTTCCCCCTAGCATGTGGTTTTACATCTTAAACCTTATTTTTTTTCTATATGGCATAAGCAGCGTGTTACTGACCGTGTCAGCAGGTTCAATCAGTGTGGTGCCCACAGCAAATGGCACCACCTTGAAAGAGGAGAAGGGTTTTGTCTTGGTTGCTCTCTTCTCCAGACTCATCAGAAGATTCAGCTCTGGAGGCCCTCAACAACATGAATCACAGGCATTGTCTGGAGTCTGCAATTTGAGTAAACACTCCATTCTTTCAAACAAAAGCTACCATGGAAATACTGTTGTTTAAGAGCTTAATCACTTAGTTGGAAAAATCCATGTGCAAATTACAATAAGAAGTGAAATATGGTTTGGAATTATTAAGACCTTGCTATGGCAAGACAACACATAACCATGATTTGGTCCAGAGTGGTTATTTCTTTTTTCCTTACAAAAATGTATCCATCTTCTTAATACTTCACCTGGACTTTTAACTGCTGTGCTGGAAAGAAAGAAAAAAAAAAAAAGGAGGGGGAGGGGAGAGAGGTGATAAGGGCATTAATCTCTCAGAACAGGGTCAGGGCAAAGGCTAAAGCTCAGAAGAGCAGGTTACCCCACAGTTACGCAAACCCAGAGCAGAGGATTTGGTGCTCTCTGTTCCACAGATAAGCACAGTTTCTCAGTTCTCTGATATTTTTGACATATTATTTGCAAGTGTGTAGAATAAGAATAAATTACACTTAAATGAGAAGGGACACATTTGTAGGATGTGTGTAGAGTAAGAATAAATTACATTTAAATGAGAAGGGACACATTTGTAGGATGTAAGTAACAAAATGTGTAAGGTAGTAGAGAAGGAGAAGACAAGCTTTTAAAAGCCTCCTCTGAAATTTTGATGTGGAATTCGACCTGGAATGGGGCAGGGACATGTTGAGGTATGAATCTGCTAACACTTTTTCTCCATATAAGCGTTTTTTTATTTTCCTTTCTATAGTCAGCCTTTTATAAGCCCAGCACAGAGAAAGTCATGAAAATCAAAAAACATCAGGGCTATCTTTTCTTTCAAGCTCTGAAAAATATGTAGTAATAAGATCACCTATTAGAAGCAGGTGATGTTTGAAGTCATATGCCCAAACTTGTTGCAAGGAAGGTGTTTCAGGCTTAAAAACGAAAGAGGGACCTGGTCTTGGAAGACTTTGTGCTGTGCAGTCACCTGCACTGATGCTAATATTCTTTTGAGTTACTATCATTGATGCTTTTCTTGTTCTACCTACAGCAAGATGAGAGATGCAACGTTTAGCAAGAGTGGAAGTAGAACGATGCAAAAACCTCCTGTATTGCATAAGTTTGCATTAGGGTCTGACCTGTTGTACTGATCTCCAGTGATGTTGGGCATTTGCAGATATCTGCACTACATGGCACAAATATTTAAAGGATCAGGAGCTACTCTCCAAAATTGATTTTGTGCTGACCCAAGCCCATGTTACAAGTGGGTTTTGTTCTCTAGGTGCAGAAATTTGCCTATTTTGATGTAGGTAGAAATTTTGAAGTTTGTTCTCTGTATGATGCATGGTAGTTTGTCTCTCTACCGTTTTCAATGGATATTTTGCTCCAGTTGTGTGTTTTAATTAAAATAAAGTGTGTCAACCTTTTCATGAACTGACTGCATCAATTTCCCACGTAGGTGATTGACCATCCCAAGTACCAAGAATCCCAAAGAATTGCAATCTTTCTGAGCATGCCAGATGAAGTCCAGACAGAAGAAATCATTAAGGACATTTTTAAGCAAGGCAAAGAGTGTTTCATCCCACGTTACAAGCCTCACAGCAATCACATGGACATGCTGAAGTTGTCATCAGCTGAAGACATTTCTTCACTTGCTTTGACATCCTGGAATATTCTTCAGCCTAGTGACGATGACAGTGCAAGAGAGGAGGCTCTTGCTGGTGGTGAGCATTTTCTTCCTGCATTATGGGATTGTTGAGCAGATGTAGCCTGGAGGCCAGTAGAAAATAATGACAGCAAGGATGAAAAGACATATTACACTTTGGTTTTAGCTGTTGTAGAAATGTTTAAAGTCAAGCTAAAGAGATGCTACTTCCTCTTGCCTTTTTTTCTCTACCCTGCACCACCCCTGTGATATGCCAGCAGGGCAGGAACTAGCCATCACAGCTAAAGAAAACCCACCCATCCAGATAAATCAGCTCTCTGGTCTGGTTCATGGACATCCTCAGTGCAGTCTCAGCAAGCATAAAATAGAAGCTTGTGAAGGGGAATAGGGGCTTACCAGGAGTGGCTTGGGCTGCCATTGAAAGTCATGGGGGATTCACAGTTTTAGGAACTCTGAGAACTTTGTGCTGCCTGAAAAGTAGGGAACTTTTCAGGTGATGCCTGTAGGCTGACAGGAGAATTTTCTGAAATCTTTGATCCTGCAAATTGTATTGCATGGATGAATCACAGTGCTGATATGGAGCCTGCCCATGCAGAACAGCTCTCTGGACTGAGACCTTAGACTAGAAATAGAAGGACTTTCTTGAATGCTTGGACAAATATTGCAAAGTCTTTTCCATCATTATTCTCTTACATTTTAATTTTGATCTTACAATGCTATCTCAGACACTGAATTCTTCATAGGGTTAAAAGTTCATTTAGATCTAGCTAGTGACATGTGTTTTGGTCCCAAAATAACCTCTCTCGACCAAAAATTCCCCAACTTGTACTGAATTACAAACAAGCTTACTTTTTCTGTGTCAGCATTCATTATTTGCATTCTTTTTGTAAACACATTAATACCTTGCTGAAACATCTGCAGAAATGTTTAATGTTATTAGTGGAAGACTCATGATGAACTCATGCTTGAGACTTCAGTTTGGGAAAATTCTCTCAGGGTGGAAATTCACCATGCCATTAGCTTCTACACCTCACAGACTTAACAGTGTTTTAATGCTCAACGAAGGAACATAAAATTTATATGACTCTGGCTGAACTTGGGTTTGTATTTGCTTTGGGATGCCAATGTACTTTCCTAGAGCACTTCTCTGTGTTTCTGTTTTATTTTCGATCTCTACCTCTTTCCTAATTCAGAATCTTTTCTGTCTCCACATTTTAGCTAGCAAGGCATTTCACAGCTTCATCCAGCCGTCTTCTTTATATCTAATATTTAGCTCTGTTACTTGTTTTCCTAATTTTTGTCCAAGATTTTTGTGTGTTGATGGGATTTAGATTTAGACACCCTTAAAATTCCCAGAGTCCTGTTGACTGAGCTTACTTAAAGCACTCAAGACAGTCTTGTACTTGTGCTGAGCTGCTGTTAATGAGCTCTCTGTTGCAGAGGTCACAGAGTAAATACAGCATTTTTCGGTGTGGTGGGAGCAAGTTGTACAGAGCACTGGGATGTATCAGTTGGGGATGGCCCACGTGCCAAGTGGTGCAGGTGGGGAAAGGCAGGAGCAACCTTTGGTACCTGGCTAGTTCTGGAGCTGCTGTTTTGCTCTCTGCTCTGGGGCATGGTTATCACCAGCGAGCAATGCCAAGAGAGCTACAGCAGTCCACAGAGAGATGCCAGGAGAGCTACAACTGGTGGTTGTAACAATTGGTGTGTGTCTATGTCATACTTGTTCTGCCTGAAGCTTGATTTTAGTCTCTGTGTACTGAGTACCTTAGCAATCGTTCGGTTTGGATTGGACATGAGACCTTGGTCCTGAGACAGCTTGTGTAGATAGACAATAAGTTTAGGAGGTTTTCACTATTACATAATCAGACCCACCCCTAGTTTCTTCCCACAGAAATACCCAGTGTGTCTTTAAATTCCTTTTGCTCTATTTTTTGCGTGAGTTACATTTTTTGAACCTTGTTATATTTGCAGGGATGCAAATTGCCTTTACTACTACATCCGTCCTCCATTGTTGGAATTATGTATGGATGAAACATTTATCTCTGTGATGTTATCAAATACTGTGGTGATCTGAGGCATTTACATTATTATAAGGAGATAACATAGTGTTATATTAGTAATGTTCGCATTGCTGGCATAAGTTGCTATGTAATTTCCAAGAAATACCCTGCAGGTACATAAATAAGTCATGTCACTTCTGAGTGTATTCATTTTGCATGACAAAAAGCTTAAATTCACACTGTCCTTAAAACTTCAGGCATGGTTATTGTGAAGAATAGCTCAAATAGAAGACTAGGTATAATTTTTGCATAGAGTTTGCCAGAGTTTGGTAGTCCTCACAAGCTATGTTGAATGGATGTGAACACCTCCTTTTGGAGATGGTCCTTCTTCTGCTGGGTCAGGGTTTAAGTGCTTTCATCTTGGCAGTAGACCACGCTACACCTCGTTGGCATAAACGAAGATCACTGCAGTTTTGGTAGTAGAAGGGCTATCATCTTCTCTGGCATACATGGGTGACAATAATTGTTGTATGAAAAGCTGATTTCTTTAGCTTAAATGGGCACAGTAACAGAAAGAGAGAAGGTGGAAGAATATGAAGATACTTTATTTGGAGTAGGTGCAGGACTTGGTTCATTTCCAGCTATACCTGCTGAAAAATTTAGACAGCTTTTGGAGCAAGCCATTGGTACATGTTTTTGATAGGTACCAATTCCCATTTGTGTCCTTGCCCATCAGAAGTATGTAGGCGCAGCGGTATCAGGTTTTGCCCACGGTGAGGCTTCTGAAAGTTCAGGGGGTTGCAGTAATTGTTTACAGGAGTGTAGATACTTTGTACAACTTTGGAAGGAGTAAATCAGATAAAACCCTGCTCCCTGTTTGCGTTTTATCACCACTCCTACAGAAATTGAAAGGACACTTCCCCAGCAGCTCTAATTTCAATGTGGTTTAGGGAGGCGGTGTGATTCAGCAGGCTGGACATGGGTTTCCTCATTTGCAATGTTATTTATTATTATTTAAACTTGCTCTGAGTACTATGGGTAAAAAACCTGAAGTTATTCCTCCAACAAAGAGGTTATTCTTACTGGGACTCAAGAAAACCCCAACAAACAAATGAACAAAAAAACCTGGGTTGAGTATCTCCATACAGGTTAGGGTTAGGTGAGGGATCTCAGCTGGAAGTCTTGGACCTGAGCACATGTTTTACTTAAATGTTCATGACTGAACTACTGACTAGTAGTTGAAGGTGTACTATAAATTGCAGACAACTTTTAAAACATTCACCTAGGTGATGGGGAGAGGGAGTTTGTCCTAGATATTTTTCTTTGGCTAAAAAATGAAAAGTTATTAGAAATTATGGCTGGAAAAATGCAGAGTTAATAGAAATTATGGCTGAAAAATGAAGAGTTATTAGAAATTATGGCTCTGAATCTGCTTACTGGGTTGTGAGGTGCTCTCCTGAGAAATGCAAGAAATGAGTTTAGATGTACAATTTTAAGTCAGCCTCTTTATCTGTGTAAGTTCTGCCACAGTACATTATTACATAGTCCTTACCTGTTGGATCTGGGCTCATTCAAAGATGCAAAAGGTGGGCAGTGTTTGCTGTTGAAGAATATGACTAACGAGCATGCACTCAGTCCTTTATTTTCTCCCTGTTGTTCAGGTTAGAGCTGCAGGCCTTTTTTACTCTGCATTATTCAAACCTTGACATGGAGACAGAGGTCTTCATGTCGGTATGGGCTCTTCATCACTACAGTTTGATGATATAATGGTATTAACTTGTATTTGCTGGTGGAACAGTGGCAGAGGGTCAGGATCCTGCTTCCAGCCTGGGCTGTGCAGAGGAGCAACCCCCCGTGAACATAGACTATCTTGATCATTTTTCCAAATGTTACAGTTTCTTCTCAGTTCCTTCCAAAATTATAATCTCCCAAACTTGTCTTGTTGATGGGCTAGACCCCCTTTAATTTCCCTGCCAAAATAGCACACCGCTCAATCCTTCTCTTTGCAAAGCCCCTATCTGAATTTCCCTCCCCAGGTGTCTTTCTCTGGGCTTTCTGATCCTATTCCCCATTTCATCCTGTTCTTGGTCATAGCTGGTCATTTCAGGGGCAGGTGGGCCAACATAAGTAGCTTGCCCCTGCCAAAAGGGAGGAGGAGATCATGTGCTTTGTCATCTTTCACTTGTCTGCTTCTAGACATACAAGATTCAATGTTCCAATTAACTCATTTCCTTCCCCAGAGTGCTGGCTTATTTCTCTTTTTCACTGGCTTAGAAAAACTCCTCCATAAAATGGTACTTTTGTACTAGGCGTAGTTTTGTGATTGTTTCTTTTGGGCAGTGCCTGATAAAATAAGCCATCGCCCTCTCTCTTCCTCTTGGTCCCCACCCCTCCTCTCCTGTGCTGCTACAGATGCCCCTGCAGCCACCTTGGGAGATAAACTGGTAAACCAGTCTTGGTTAGAAGTCACCCAGCACCAGTAAAAGCTTTTTCTCTCAGACAGAGCCACCACAAAGATTTGGACTGATGCAACTGAAGGGCTGATAGGCAGCTGATGGTGAGGGGTTGCATAAACCAGTGGCATGATGAAAAAAATCTTAGTGAAGCTTCAATCCTCATTTCCTTCCATGTTTCAGTTCCCAGTTTGTCCCCATCAGTGAAACTAGGAGCAGCCACTGAAACTAAAGGCCTTCTGAGTCCTCACAGTTGGGTGTGGGGCTGGCAGGAGGACCTGAGCCTGCAGCTCCATGTGCTCTGTCTTTATGGGAATCTTGGCTCAATGGAGTTTTCCCTTCTCGTGTTTTCAGTGTATTCCTGCCTGTCCATGGTGAGCTGGACTGGCTTGCTGCTCTGGATGAGCATTTTCCTCCTCTCCTCCAACCTATTTGGGTTGGGATTTTATTAACCCAGATGAGTGGATCCAGTTTACTGTGTGGCCATATCAATGCAACATGGGGGAGTGGGAGCACGCCTGTAAACTGCCACTGGCTCCTAGGGAAAGTCATAAGGCCACCCGTGCTGCAGTGACTCCAGCAGCAGCGCAGAGAGGGTGGCATCTTCAGAGAGGCCCAGCACTCACCCTGACACATCTTCCCTAAGTCTCTGCAAACGGCAGGTTCTCAAACATGACAACACTGTGTAAGCCCAGCTCAGATGGCTTTCAGCTAAACCCATGTCACTGACACAGAGGGTACCACAAGCAAGGTTTCAAGTTCTTGCCTTAAAGGATGTAGCAACAGAGCTTTCCTTCTCGTCGTTTTTTCCGAGCTCTGTTCTTGGAAACCAGAGAATAATTTCACTGAAATAAAAGCATACCTCCCCACCCCCTGTTTGGCATAAATACCCAGGCTGAAACTATAACATCTTATATGTAATGGGCAATGCTGAATAATCTGCTGCTACCCTACTAAAACATGATGTATTTTTGCTCCCAGAAGTGAATGTGTTAAATACTGGACTTGTATTTTGTAATTTAATTTGGAGACTTCTGGCATTTTCAGTACTGGAAACTTTGGTGACCCACTTATCACAATATTTGTTTTGTACCTTCAAGATAATTAGTGAAATTTTAACTAACAAATCCATGTTTTAAATTACAGTATATTTTTTATTAGTAGTAAGGAAAGATCTGGATTTCAAACAGAGTGAGGAAATTCTAACATCTGTCTAGCAGCAATTTCTTGCTGTTCTGTTTTCACATGATCTTGTGGATGTTGGCTTTTGAGGTTTGGGTAGTTACATCTTTCTGCTCTTAATAACTTCCAGAACACTTTGAGAGTTGCTGTTGCGTAAATTACATGCTGGTAGTAGAAACAGACAGGGACAGTTTACCCATGTGAATTGGGTCTGGTTTATGAGGGCTGTTTATGCCCAGAGGTGTGACCCTCTTCTAAAGAAAAAGCTAGATACCTCTAGGCTACAGTTCCACACCTCAAGTACTTTGAAATCATTCCTGAGTGACCATTAGCCCTATTATAAACTTTGCCATTGGCATCTGCCTTGCAGAAACATTTTAGTTTGCAGAAGTTCTTTTTCACCGTCTTTAAACTCCTGCTATTTATTCATACATTTAAAGAGGCTGGCTGTGTTTGCTGCCAGGACTGATGGCCTTGTGATGCCGTCAGTATTCTTAGTTATTCCAAATTTTAGCACAGTTCTTTAGACATGTGACTGAAGTGGTGGCAATAGAGTCTTAAGAGGAATAGGTTTAACTTACAGCTGTGAAATAAAATGGGATTTAAAAAAAAAGATAATAGGTTAGCCTTCCCTTCTCCCCCCCCCCCCAGAAAAAAAAGATGCACCAGAAATTGGATGATTTTGAAATATGAGGCACATTAGAGTTTAGGAATAAAAAACAGTGTGAGGAGAAAATGCTGTGTCTTGAAGCTCAGGGAAGGTCTAATAGGCTACTTCAGCTCCATTAGATGTTGTATAGCTGTACCAGAAGGCATAATGGGACCATACAAAATGATGCTAATCATTCTGAAAATAGACGTGTAGTAAATAATGCTATGGGATAACTGTGACTATTTAAATGAGATGTATGCAGATTGGAATGGATCTGGAACAAATGAAATATGGGAATGGGAACAGACATGTTAAATATTACTGCTTAGGGAAAAAACAAAGAAAAAAATGTCCCCAACAAGACTGTGAAGTGATTGAGGGGTTTCTTTTCCTCTGGGAGACTTGATTAAAACTTACAGGCAATATATGTCAAGGGATAGATTATAATTTAAAATCTTTTTACACTGGTCATAAAAAAAGAAAACCTGAGAGTCTGGCAAGAAACAAAATTGAAAATCGAGGCTTAGCACTTAATGTAATTTATTTTTTAATGAAATGATTTAAAGTTTGGGATGAACTTCTGCGTGGAGACAATGAGCCATAGTATTTTGATATGCATAAGGAGAACAAATTCAGTGCAAGTGAGGCATTAGCATTCTGGTGGTGAGTCTGCTTGCAGAGAGAAGATGCTTCTCCTCAGTGCAGGATCGGAGCATTGGACATACAATTCAGCATCACGTGAGTCAGGAAACCTCACAACTTGTAGCTATGTATCAATAACTGAAAATTCTTCCTATCTCTGCAGCTGCAGTGCCCAGCTTATCCCTTTACAAATAGGTCCTGGTTTTTCTTTACCTGTCAGCATTCAAAGCATTCCTCTAAGCATCTAATTTTATTTGTATTAAGCCCCCAGCTTCTCTGCCTTCTGACAGCTGTGAGTAATACCTGTTAGTTAGTTGTAATGTGAAATATTATGTTACTTATTATGTTAATATTATATCCTGTTCCTACACTATGTGAAATATGATGTTCCTTGTATTCATTTAAAATTTGCTGCTTTCAGTTCAAGTGACACCTCATTCTACTATGATGAGAAGTAAATAAAGATGTTTGATTTAGCTTCTTTTTATTATTCATTGTTTAGTTAAACCTGCATTATATCAATTGCATTTTTTCTATCAGACTTTTTTGATTTTCTTATTCTGATATAGAAGCTTTTCTGTAAGAGTCCCAGCCATTGCTCTTTCAACCTTTGCAGTCTCTCTGATAGTATTTTGGAGAAACGATGCCTGAAAGAACATTTTATGCCCAGGTAAAGAAATACTATGAAATATAGGTAATAGCACTGCAGAAGTTAATTTTTTCTGTATATGGCATAATACTGCTTTTAAAGTTAGGTCAGTGGGCAGACCTTTATTAACTGGTTTCAGCAGAGGTATCCCACAGCCATGTGTTGTTAGAAAAATATCTGATCCAGTATTAAAGATCCATAAAATAATTTTAGAATATTCTGTGTACTGTGGTCTGTAACAGAGCTAGGAAAGCGCTTGCTTAGAAATGAAATATTTCAGACGTTGGACCCAGTTCTGCATCCCAGCCTTCAGTTGAAAGATGTGGGTCCTCAGCCCCGGTACTGAAATCGCTTTCCCCTACAGCTGGTGTCTGCCCTTACCCTCGATGTCTGCACCAGCTTCCACAGCTGTCTGAAACAGCTTAGTAACAATCAGCACCCAATTTGCTGGGTGAATGCTGGCATTTTTGCCTGAGCTTCTTTCTCCCAGTGCTTCTGTTCAGAAAAAGGTATGGCATGATTACAGAGTCTCTTTCTCTGAAAGGCTGATGAAAAAAATGCTCTGAAATGCAAAAGTTGATGTGTTTATGTGGCATCACTTTGTAATGCCCTCTGGTGTCCTTATGTTGTGAATTTCCTTGGTACAGACTAAACTGTGAACACTGTGTGGTTTAGTTTTAATGCTGCCCAAGCCAGGGTATCCTGCAGTGAACCTGGAGGGCTTTAGAGCTCTGGAACACTCCAGCTTTTTGCTTTCATTAAGTTCGTTAAGGCTTTGAAATAGTGCTTTTCCTTGTGATCATCTTAAGTGTCACGTCCATGTTTTCTTTCTTGTAGAAAACATTTTCCTTGCACTCAGTAAAACAGATAAAAAGATTTCTTCTGCTGTAATCAATTAAAGAGAAGTGAAAGCAATATAGATAGGCAAGGACTTCAAATTCACTGCAAGTGACTCTCAAGTGGTTTGTTTCTAAGTGGGCTAATTTTGCTACAGTGAGTGTGAACAGTGGCATTGTCATTTTCTTTGTACTGTTTCCTAGAGGCAAGAGTCTTTCAAAAGCAAATAAGAGGTTAGATTTGTTTCTGGAGTGTGGCATGAGTCTGTACATCAGAAACAAAACCGTGCCAGTATCCGTGGCTGCAGTAATTAATCCAAACAGATGTTTTTGTCTCCTTTTATTTTCATTTTTGGAAAGGGAGAGCCAACACCAAGCTCATGTCAGTGCCTTTGTGCACATGATCTAGACAGTCTGGAGAGCAGGAGAGGAAGCTTTTTCCTGCTGTCCACAGTAATGTGGACTGAAGATGTGTTTTGGTGAGGCAGCTGAGCCCTCCTGGCAGATGGCTGATGCCAGAAGGGATGGTCCTGATGCCTTTTTCTTCCTTCCAGATCTCTGTTCTGGTCCTCCCAACCCTGATGCCATCTCTGCTACTCACTGCTGAGTAGATTCAACTCATGAATCTGGCAGAAAATGACTACTTTTTTTCTTTCTTTTTTCCTAGGATTGGTTTTCTGCCAGCTTAGTGGGTTATTAAATCCAGTCAGCACTTTTCCACCTACAAAAGATTTGTCTTCCTGGCACAGTTAATCCCTGCTGTCTTTGCTGAGATTCAAAATACACTGTCATTTCCCCTGTGCAATGGGAAATTCCTTGGGCCTGGCCAAGAGCCACTGGCTTTCTGGGAGCAGGGGACTATTCACAGTGTAAGGATACCTCTTGGTCTCCATGTTTGGCATCATAACGGGGCTCAGTTCCTGCTTGTGCTTGCTTTTGTGCATTTGAGATGGGAATCAGCTTTTGGGGTGTAGATGGAGGGCAGATTCCTGTCCGGGAGTGACACGAAGGCCTTTGCCGGCAGGTGTCAGTGTTCCTTACATTTACTATGGAGCACTGGTGTCTTTTGGCTGGTTTCTTATAATTAAAATCTCAACCCGGCAGTGTACTCTCACACACGCAGGAAAACAAATGCTCCAGTCTAGTATCTTCAAAAAATGAGGCGTTGGAATGAGGGGGGTGGAGGATTTCAGTGAGAGTTAGGGTTTTTTAAGCTGTGCAGGCTTCAAAAGGTAAAAGATCTTGTGATAGAAGAAGCAGGATTTCTCAGCTGTTGTGATGTTAACACGTTTGACACTAACATAGAAGGTGCCATCACCTCCAAACCAGCTGACTCTACACATTCACTAACCCTGCCTGTGAGCACACCTGATGTTCCCATCAAGTGGTGTAACTCCTCACAGGAGTCAGGTTTATGTATTGACAAAGAAGTTGGCGTCTTAACCATTTATATTTCAGAAGCTTTTCTGCATACTTTATGAAGGATTGCTGAGTGAGTCAAAGGGCATTGGAAATATTGATAGTGATACATGATGTATTGAAAAAAAATCCCCAAATGATTCACTTCTGTCATCTTTTAATTTAAAAATATCCAGAAAGCAGTATGCAAAAGAGGACCAAGCGTGAAGAAATACAGTAGTGCACATGTGTCAAGTGTAAGTATTTAAATAAGTGCTCATATAAACATTTTGGGAAGAGTAGCTGGTCAGATCTGGAAGAATTTCACATAAAACCACACAAAGATACACAAAGATCCTGGTATTTTAGGTTGCAGCAATGTTACAACAATCCCAACCTAAACGATGCAAGCACCAGTGCCTTGTGATTTCTCTAATGGAGAAGATTTGCAGTCACATTTGTGATTTAACAGGATGTGTTGATGTTCTGTAAAGTGGCTCTAACGCTCTTTGTCTGCTCTTTAGAATTGCTTCTTGGTACACATATTTTTAAGGTATTTGGTGGTTTAAAAATCACAAGAGAACCCAGGTGCAAGACTTTGAGCCATTTTTTGCTGCCCATGTTTTCTCAATCAGACTTCTATCTCTGCTTACATACATGAATATCTGTAGTAGATAAGTCATTTTTCACAAACTGATAACTATAGGATTTCTAAGCAATTATTTCCTTTGCTCTGAACACGCAAAACCAGACATTTTTGTAGGTGGCATTGAGTGATTATGGTTTATTTACGGGGCTTACGCAGACTTGATGAATAATAGTGAAATAGAAAATCACTTGTTCAAATTTTCTTTTAGCTAGACATTTGGCAGATTCTGAAAATGAGACACTAGACCTCAGCTGACTGTAAGTTAAACCTCAGGGGAAATGAGTGTGATGGTTAGAGCCGCGCATGCTCTTCCCACGTTGTGAAACCAGCTAGAATTTGAACAGACTCTTAGCCTTACAGCAACTGCCCTGATGGCACATGAAATGATGCTGATTTGCAGAGCAGGACAGGTTTGTTGGTGCCGTTCCTGACGTACTACAGCTGATGCTGTGCAGCACAGTTAACTTTACAAATCCATTGGCAGTAAATTGATAAGATTTGAGTTTAAATTAACTCAAAATAGGGGGGTGTTTGCTTGATCACAGCTTAGTAGCACAGAAGCTGATCAAATGGCTTTATTAAGTGTGTTTTGCAGGTTTAATAACAGGAGAGTGGCTGCCACCAGGTTGTTTTAAACCTGTATGACTGATGGCTATCATGTAGCTTCTCAGGGAGAAGTATAAATATTTTATTATGCTGTAGTTCAGAAGGGCAAGTGTGAACTGTGGAGGCCAATGTTTCATGCTGACACAAAGCACTGACATGGATGAGTAGACAGATAAACGCTGAGTTGCTCAGTGCTTGTTTGTAGATTCTGCTGATGGTTCTATTTTCTGCAAGATATTTTACTGAAGTAATAACAGAAGCTGTCTCTGTCATGCTGGTGGACCAATTACCTGGGGCATGTGGATTGCAGAGGAGATCATCTACTTGGCATCTGTATGTATGTAAAAGGTAGATTGGTGGGTTACCGGTGTGTGGATGTGGGCAAGAAGTTTTATAGAAAACAGAAGGACACCAAACCTTCCTGATGCCTGCAGTTCCAACACACAAATAGGAATGAAAATAAAGCAAGTGATTGTCCCCAGTGTTAAAGCATTTCTCCTTGGATGACGTGTTCTTTAGGCTTGAGGGCCCTCACGGTGTGCCCTGTAGCAGGACACCATGGTTGGAGCCTTTGGGATTTGGATGTAATACTTTGATTTTTGATTCCTGTGGCTGGTTAGTGTGTGTTGGGTAAAAAGTAAGCCTCTCTCTGGCTTTTCTTCTAAACCAACAGATGTCTATGAATAGTTAGAAAACAGTAAGTCCTGCTGAAGTGCTGTGCTACTGCACAATTAAAGGTGTGCACACAAGGGAAACACCTGGAGGACAAGCTACTGTATGCAGTTTAAAATGAGCGGTTTTTTCAATATAATATGAAACACAACTTCTAGTCCTGTTAGGTAGCTGTTTGGGATCATAAGGAGACAACAGAGTGAGCACCAAAGGAGAGCTGTTCATGAACAACCACCAACAAACACCTATGAGAAGAATTGATTTTTCTCAAACTTGTGTCAGTGACTCAGGTATTTTTCACGTAGTTCCCAAGGCTGGAACAGAGCAGAGTCAGTGGGGCTGTGCTGATGTACAGTAATGGAGGATCTGATCCTTTGTGTTGTAATTTAGGTTTCCAAGGAGATAAGGATTCATGCTGAGCTTCTGGTACTGAATTTCAATCACTGTATCATGTGAGCAAAAACAAACTATCACGTAAGAGTTTCCTTTCTGTTTAAGGGCTTGAATTTACATCATAGCAGACAGGCAGGGGCAAAGTTAAGCAATGTAACTTTATGTCTGCCATTACTTGTGTTACTGGAAGAAGTCAGCATGGTTGGTTTTGGATCAATGACCTTTTTTCAAATGCTTATCAGTTGCAGCAAAGGTAATGTTTTTGACTTCTTGCTCATTTGATTGCAGATATAATGGCATTTGGCTTCTCCAAGGCTCACTTGGGCTAACGGGCTGGCTTCCTCTGGAGGCAATCCCAGCCCTCCCAGGAACCTCACCTTCCAGACCTCCATAGGGTCTGGATCAGGCTGGTAGTGAACCCACCTGGCATTTCCCTTTTTGACTTTACACCAAGGCTGGTGTGTCATAGCAGTGAAACCAAGGGCAAGTTCGAACCCTAGGGCAGCTTTTTTCCAAAGAGCAGAACACTTTTATCTGGAAGGAAATACCAAGCTGTTAGCAACCTCAGTAGCAGTGCAAGAGGCACCCAGGGCATTCCAGGGAGAAAGGTTAGTACTAGTCATAAAGGGGAAGGGGTTTGTTTTGCTGCGGCACAATTGAAGTATTTACTGTGTGGAGTTGTTTTCCCCAAGGTCTGGTGATTAACCCAGACCACAGTGTTAGGTGCTGTCTAAATACAGAACAAGATGATGATCTGTGCCCTATAGAATATATGTTGAGAAGCTAACACCTACCTAAGAGGCCTAACTATGCAGATGCTGACGATAATTAAAACTACAATAACGACTTTGTCATTAATTAGAACTTTCTGAGTTATTCCAACACATTGCCTTATATACTGTGTGTCACCAAGACTGATACTTCCAATGTTAGGATCAAGTGAGTGAGTTAATTTTAAATTCTCTGCCGGGGTAGCAGATACTAAGGCAGCAGATGGTTACTGTGCCCTTTGAATTCTGAAAAGTAAGGTTTTTCTGCCAAAGGGTTTGTTTCTTTTCTCCATTGTGGTCCTTGCTAGATCAGAGAAGGTCCACAGAAAGCTTTCAATGTAAATGAAGAGCTTTCAAATATTTGTCAGCTCCAGAGGTTGTGCGTAGACTGATCTGACATTGTTTATGGCATGCACAACACCATAAACACTCATTTCCTTTAAACAGAAAGTTGTTCTTGTCCTGGTTCTTCTGGTCCTGCACCTTATGTAATAATTTACATGTCTGAGCCAAGCAGGGGGAGTCCCTACTTACCACTGCAGAGCAAGCTGTACATGGAAAAAAAACAACTGCTGAAAAAATACTTGTTCTTGCCCAGAGTACAAGGCTGAGGGAATCAGGCCATCCTTGTGGGGACATCGAAAGTGGTGCACAAACTTCTGTGCTTCAGGGACAAGTTCAAGCTGCTGCTGTGAGGTGCAGCAGTGGTGGCATACAGAGCTGATTGTTGTCCACCTTTTGTAGGCTTAAGGTCAGAAGGCATCTGTGCCGTGAGCAAGATTTTTATGACCACATTGCCCTTCTTTACAGGGAACAGGAGATGCTGCAGCTCAGCCTCTGCCTCATCTTGTAAGTGCTTTGGAGGTGAGGATCAAAGGAGTCCTGGCTCTCACTTTCGATGGGTACCAGGTGCTTTGCTGTGTCCACAAAGCAAGTGGCGGTAAGGGATGAGAAGGTGTGATGACAGAGTATTTCAGTTTCATCTTCCATTAGGACTGTCTGGCTGTGCAGGTGAAGATGAAGGACCCCACATGGTGGGTGGCAGCGGGCTGATGAAACCTCTTCAAACCTGGGAGGAGAGGAGCCATGCTGACTGCTCCTTGTGAGGGCAGGACTAGTTCCCAGCAGTCTTTACTTGACCTGTATCTGTGCAGTTTGATGGACTCTTCTATAATTAACCATTGTCAAGAACACTTCTAAAAATGCCGTCTGGCATTTCAAATAGGTACATCAGATTAAGGAGAAGAGAGGTAATGAGGTGCAAGGAGAAAATCCTTCCCTGGGGAACAAATCAAACCTGATATCATCATGAAAGGTAATGAGAAATGCAGAGCCGAACTGAGGAGATTCACTGCAGCTGCCTAGAGGAAGCGAAACCATGTATTCCTATTTAAAACACCAGAGAGGGGATGCTAGTGTTTTGGTCTGCTGGTTAAGTCGGGGCTGCACACAGCTTGCACACCTGCCTTTGTGTGTAGTTTTGTTACGTTTCCTGAGTCTGGGCAAGTCATTTCACTTCTCTGTGACATGAGGTTTGTCTACATAGACGTCTGCAAGTCAGTGCAAATAGTGTGCCTTCAGCACAGGGCAGGTGCTGAAGCTGTGTCTGTATCTACACTGTTAAATAACACAGAGCTAAGTGACACAGAACTGGGCCTGTCTCTTCGTTTTTGGTCTCACATGATCTCTCTGTGGCCCTAAAGCAATATTGGGGTTGTAAATCTTTTCCCCAGTTCGTAGCATCTTTAGTAATCTGAGGCCTTATGGCAGACCAACACAAGAGTGACCTCGTAGCATCAGTAGGAGGATTTGTGTTGCATATTCTGGCATGTGGCCAGAAAGCCTGTGTCTGCCTTTTGAGGAGAAAAAACAGCTTTGTTGGTGTAGGACTGCACAGGGTGGAAGGATCTGGTTTAGCATAGGAAAGGAACAGTTGGACTTGATGATCTTAAAGGCCTTTTCCAACCTTGTAATTCTGTGATTCTGAGATTCTGTAGTCTTCTGTCTGTGCTGCCCATGGGAATCCTGTCCCCTGGAGCAGGCATCAGCATCACTTGGACCAGTAGTGCCAGACATTGTACTGACAGTTAAACAGTATTGAGCGCCTGTGATCCTGTAAATCAATTAGTTTTCTGGCCCTGCTGTATTTAGCAGTATAAAGGAAACCTATGTGGCCATGTCAGCATGACTGTATGCCCACATTGATAGAGAAGTCAGGGTATATTGTTTCACGCATGGTGCTACCAACTTGAAGGAGCTGTAGCCACAAGAGCTTATGTCACAAATACAAGTATTAGGTGACTGTCATAACTGCCAACTTTCGTGGGATAGCCAGTAGCTGAATTAAAGTTTATAACAAGTGTTGGTATTCTCTGCATAGAAAACCGGGGCTATAGTTGCTTGAGGGTGTTTTCAGCCTGTAGCAATTTGCAGACTACCTGCCAGGTATTCCAGGAGAAGCATGGATAGTGAAAGCCCTCTTAACTCTGTGTGTGTTTTTGTTGGGTTTCTTTCCTGGGCCTCTGGGCCCTCAGGGATTCAAGAGCCAACAATTAATGACTGGGGGGACAGTGAACACTTCAAGGAAAGGAGTAGAAGTAGGTGGAGATCATGAGACCTCCCTTAGAATTCTTCATAAGGCACGAAAAACTGATGTGGTGGTTGATGTCCAGGTAGCTGCTCTGTCATCTCAGGGATGAGGGTGCCATTTCACAAAAGTGATCTGTGGGAGCAAATGGAGTAGGACGTGACAACAGAGCAAGTGTGCAAGGCATCCGGAGTGACAATGAGTGGTCCTGCAGAGATGGAAGGGCCTGAGATCATGAGGGTCTCCTGCCAAGAGCGTAAGATATTCTTGCCCTCACCTGCCATCCTGTTGATGTGCTCTTATTGCAGATGGTAATCTTACATGCCTGTAATCTTGGTCTCATCTGTGTCTGCAATCTTGGTCTCATCTGTGTGTCACCTCTCATCCTCTGTCAGTTCTTCCCCCACGCTGCCACAGGCACCACAAGAGGTTTTGTTGCTCCCCAAGTTATGTGGCAGGGAAGTGTTTTTTTCCATGCAGCTCTCTGCTGTTCATTCTAGATCCTGGGGTAGGATTTGGGGCTGATGCTTCTCGAACTGCCCTCAGAGTCCTTGCAGGGTAGCTGTGTTATTCTTCTACTGAAAGTCTTGCTTGGCATTTTACTTAAGTCTTGTGTGGTGTGAGTTGCATGGATATCAGACAGCATGTTGTGAGTCAGAGTGAAGGCACTCAGTATCGCAGTGCTCCAGTGGAAGAAACATCCAAGGGTGACTATTACTGTTTTTACTGCATCATTTTTCATATTGAGATTTGCATGAGTTAGTTTGAGTTATTCAGCACAACAAAATCCATGATTATAAAGGAGCTGACTCATTAAAACAGTTTCTGTTTCTCCAGAGTACCCAGAAGAAAACACAGTACTTTAATTCATCTAAATTCACTCGAGTGTGCTTGGTGCTATCAGTTAAACTACATAGCAAATACCTTTCTTCCCTGCACTGTTCCTGCCAATTCTCTCTTCCCTTAGTGCTTCCCCTGACTTGTCTTCTTCCTGTCTGTAATACAGATGTACAGAGAAGAGAAATGGCACCTTTTCCCTCCGCAGCTTTCCCCCTCCTGTGCATTCTCAGCACCCAGCAGTAATGACTGCAGAAGCTTCTTGCTTTTGCCATGGGAGTCACATGGAGTGAAAACAGCTAAAAAGAGTTGTAAGGTAGAGTGTGTTTCTTTCTGTGTGTTGTTAGTGGTTGGTATGTACTGGTTTCAGGGCCACCTCAATACCTATGCAAAGCCAACGTGAGGCAAATTATGGAGAGGATAAGTAGTGAGCACAGAAGTAACTCAGGGAGAATTTGATCTGCAGAGTCTGTTATTGACTGGGGAGAAGATCAGGGGGTTCTAGGTTCTAGTCCATAGGCCTGACAGTTGGCATATTCGTACTTTTACTTGCAAACTGAGAAGATGTGACTGGTACATCCAACATGATGTACATGGTGATAGCATAAAAATGGCATCTCATTTCAGCTGAGGCCATACTTGTGTCTTTGTGCCTCTTTTCCTCTTTGTTTGCCATTTGCCATTTGTCCTATGAGTCAAAAGTTGACTACAGCGTGGTAAAACACTCCCTTTTATTTGAAGCATCAATATTTTGTGGTCTGCCCTTTGAATTCTCTCCTCTTACTTCCCTGACCTCTTTAAAAAGCCATGCTTCTGAACTGTGTGGTGCCGGATTGATCTTCACTAAGCATTTCACACTATGTCTCCTTGCATATTTTATATCAATGTTCTAGTTAAGCCATCAGGTCATGATGGATGAGTGTTCATGTCAGTACTCTTCTCTGAATTGTGAACAATAGAAGGAAATCTCCAGAAGCCTGGGAAGTCTGTGCAAATGAGTATGTCTTATGTGAACTTTTAACATGCTCTTCCAGGCCCACTTCGGAGTTCATACAAGATCTCAGATGAGATTCCTTGGAAACTGAGAAAGCTGCTTAGCTCTAGCTCTTCCACACATCTCCTTGTAAGTTTGGCATCGTTCCTCAGCTAGATGTGGCGAGAGCAGCTCAGTCCAAAACAGCAGTACATTTGGACAGAGGAAAAGTGGAAAAATACCTCCCAAAACATCCTAGCCCTGGTGAAGGAGCAGAAGCTAGTTACAGAAAAGCTAGTTACAGAAAAGCTGCTCAAGGCTGAGTATTGTTCCTGTAGGAAGGAAGGAAGAAGTGGTGGACTGAGACACAGTATTTGTTTTCTTTCCAGGCTCATGTCAGCTGTGTTTTAGTCTGCGCTGCCTTTCCACTACCGTTCTGGCCCTTCTGTCTTTCAGTGTCTGTCTGCTCCAGCAGCACATAAGGAAAGCCTTCCCTTGCATTGTAAAACTAGTAATGGAATGTTCATGGGTTCAGCTGTCAGCACCAGGCCAGCCAAGCTCATTTGTTTAGAGAGTATCCTTGAAAGACTTCTCACACTTACTGAGCGAGCCTTGCATAAGTAACAGCAATGTGCACACTGGCTGCCTCCGTGCCCGGTGGTCACTCACTGTGGCAGACGGTTTCTTTTGCCTGCCTGGCAGGGATGGGAACCTACTCCTGAAACAAGTGGGCAGCTGAATGTGAATTGTATCTGGCTGCCTGGCACGATGCCGATCCACATTGGTTCAGAGTACAAACAAAGCAAGAAAAAAGGGCTTAGCTGACCTTGCCTTTGTATCAGGAGCTGGTGGGTGAGAGGTCTTCTGTCAGTGTTTCACCAGCCAGGTGGGTCTGTTTTGTCCAGATGATTATACAGCTTATGAGGCTTGTTTCAGTTTCTGAACCAATTTTGAATTCCAGTCAAGTGCAATCTCAGAAGAATCTCAGGGAGCCCATACTTCCCCCAGAAGGAGCAATATTCAGGGCAGGCAAGGAGAATGCCTGTGTGTGCTGCTGGAGCAACAGTGAAAATTGCTGGAGGCTCAGAGAAAATGTCCTTTGGGAGAAAAGGAACCTGACATCATGAAGAGATAAGCTTTCAAATCTTGATCGTGATCTAAAAGGGCAAATACCCACTTTGAGAATATATTGTATTCAGGGTTCTTTGCTTTTGGTAGCTTGAATGAAGGTTCATGACATCTTACAGTTATGTCAAAAAGATGCTGCCTCTCTTACACATTTTCTTTTCATTCTTCTTTCCTTTTCTATTTTCATGTCTGATGTTGAAGTTCATTTGATTTTCTGATCCTCTTGCATTTAATTTCCCTGAGTTCAGTCTCTGCCTGGATTTAGAGTTGTAATCATTAGTATTTGGAAGTGTGGGGTTAAAATGACAAAATAAATTTGTTATAATGTAGGTTTTTTACTTCTAGCTTTTCAAAGTCTAATTATTGTGTGGCTGATCTAGTATGCAATTGATAAGATGAAAATGTAAATTCACAGGTTTAGTATTCACAGTATTTTTCATCTGATCAAAGAGGTGAAGCATTTTGCAAAACACAAAGCTTGCATTTTTGCAGATGTCTGAAGTTGTGGATGTAGTCAGACCATCAGGAAGTCCACAGTGCATCTACTAATGTTTATTTCATTTCTCTACAGGAGGTCTTGACCTTATCTTCATGCCAGGCCTTGGGTTTGACAAAAAAGGCAACAGATTGGGAAGAGGAAAAGGATATTATGATACCTATCTTGAAAGATGTATGAAGCATCCCAGTGGAAAGCCTTACACGATTGCCTTGGCTTTTAGGGAACAGATCTGTGAATCTGTGCCAGTGGCAGAAAATGATGTCCAAATAGATGAAATCCTTTATGAAGACTGCTGAAAGTATCTTGATACCCACTCACCTTTAGAATGACCAACCAAGACATCAGATCCATCATTCATGACTTTTTAATAGTCATAAATAACTTTGGGAACAATAAACTGCACTATTTGTGTTTGAACAAAAAAAGCCACTGTATAAATGTGGTAAGTAGTCATGAGGATTGCATTGATTTGCTTCTAATTAGCAAATGTGAAGTGTGAATTCTTATTCTAGAATCAATAGAAACAAGAATGTGTAGCTGTTTGTTACAATAAGGACCATTTCTTCTCATCATACTTTGGAGGAACAAGCTACTTGATACTTAATGGTTTTATTATTCACTTAAAATTGAACTGTCTTCTAATAGCAGTTCTTGATCCATTCTGGAATTATGGTAAAAGTTCTTAGCACTTAAATATTATGTGCATCCATGAGCAAAAGAAGAAGCTGCAAGATAAGTCCTATAGTAAGATGGGCAAAAAATGGTGATTGGAAAAAAGCCTTAATTGATTTTAGTATATACAATAATTTTGACTGTTTTGTTGGCGCCTCTAAGTTGTCTTAACAAGGGAGTATCTGTTAATAAAAGAGGTTCATGTCCAAAGCCTTGGTATATGGTTCTTTTCTTTATCTGAATACAAGGTTGTAATGTCTGAAATGCAGTCAGTGAGTTTGCCATCTGGAGAAAAACAGGCTTGTTTGTAAAATGCTACTTAGAATTACCTTATGTTTTGTAATTTTGTACATGGGCAATTCATAATGTCCCAGGATATTGTTAAGTTTGGGTACTATGTTAAAGGATAAAGAGATACCAAGAATTGAAGAGAACGAATTTTGTGGATTAAGTTTTTTGGGTGGAAAGTTATTCTACAGTTCTCCAGACTGCAAGTCAGGACTAAGATAGTGAGTTTTCCTCTGCACGCTGTCCTTGAAGTAATAGAACACAGTATTTCCAATCAGGATCCATCAAACCACCAAAATTCTGTGTTCCTTCTTCCCTACAGGTTCACTTCTATACATGTCTAACTCCTCCATCAATCAATCAACCAGTGCATTTATTTTCATCAAACTACTCTATGTCATCATATAAGAATCCATGAATTCTGAAGGACCAGCTGCTGAGTAGAATGACCTTAAGACTTCCTCAGTGATTACTGTTTTTGTGAACAAAACCATGCCAACAGCATGTGTGAACCTTTTCATCTCAGAATGCTTGTATTCGGTTTTATTTCCCTTTTGCTAATGCAGTAACCAACTAAACCCTCTTGGTCTGGGGTGAGCATAAGTCTAGCAGCTCAGGTCTCTCTGGCCTGCCTTCTGTGGTGCTTCTCCATCCCATGTTAATGAAGATCCATCTAGCTGGGGGACAGATACCTTCAGTATTGGCCTGCTACTCTTCCCACCAGTGTGTAGAGAAGAGCCGCAACCTGAGCAAGATAGCTGGGAGCAGTCTGCAATATGGGCTGTGCAGGAAAGTGTTGGTCATCAGGCTTGGCCTTTCATCAGTTCTTTATGAAACTGTTTCACTTCAACAAATGAAAGATGCTGAGTAAGACGTGTTCGTGTGTTCACAAAGGGCTGTGTAAGCAGAGGTGGAGATGGCAGTATCAGTGCTGGTGCATGCAGTGGAGTGTCCTCCAGCTCCTCTCAGCCCTGCAGTGCTTCCAGCTGATCTGCCTTATGGTTAAAGACCTTTGGGGAATAAACATGATGAGAAAATTGGACTTTTTTTTTTCCCAGTGTCTGTCCTGGCAGTATTATAATCCCTTCTTCATTCCTGAACCTCAGTTGACATGGAGACCAACAGCAACCTAAAAAAGATGGGGCAGGGTTTGCATGTGGCAGAATTACTTCTAGATTGGTCTGCAAAGCTGTTTGAGTGCCCCTGTGACATTAGGCTCAGTGCTATGCTAAACCACATGGCCTGCCACCGACAGCAACGAAGCTACACTGAAGCTGGTATTTCTCATAGTGGAAACCTGAATCCCAAATCTGACAGATGTTTAAAATGTGTGTACTAATTCCAGCCTCATCCAACAAGCTACCTGCTTCCACCCCACCAGCAGCAGTGGGTGTTTTTAGAGGTGTCCTGCCTCAGGGTTTAACCACACTACTGTATTTTCCCAGGTCATGAGACATGCTTACATGGTTTGGGTTGGTGTGACACTAAGCATAACTGCACAAGTGTTGCTCCAGTTCTACTTTAGGAACAAAATTAAGGGGCCACGTCACCATAACAGAACAGAATCAGTGGCTGATGCTGTCTTGCAGCTACATTCAAGCTGAGGGGAAGCCATGGTTGTTGTAACTAATAATAACAACGACGATATAATTATTATTAGCCCAGTTAGGTGGGAGTTTATTCACAACACTTTATGACCCTTTTCAATTAGCTTTTGATCTTGCTGTCTGAGCTTTGATTTATTCACTGGAGTAAGGGCTAGCTTGACTCCTCTGTATTTCACTACAGGTGATAATCAGGAGAACAACTGTGTACAAAAAAGCCAGTATGTGATGGAGAGACTCCAGGGCCAGTGCTAACAACTGTACAGGAACGAAGTGCTTAGAGATGCCCAAGGACTTGGTCATATGTTTTGTTGCATGGGAGTTCAAAATGGGGCAAAAAGTTAAAAGCAAGTGTTTGGATGCAAATTAGAGCCCCCATCCAGCACAGCTACAGATACATGCTATGCCTTGTCCTTGTGGGCTTTCTGGAATTGCTGGAACTAATTGCTATAGGACAAGGATGAGTGTCCCCAGACTTCATTGATCACATTTCAATACATTGTGGAGCCATCCTCTCCTGCTGTCACTCCAAACTGCCCTTTTGGCCATGGCTGCAGCAGGAAAGGCTAAGGAAACTATTTAATGTACCATATCATTTGGGAACAAGAGGAGCTGGCTCTATTTCTTGCCAGACTTTCCTGGGTCAGGAGGAGATCATCACAGGCTCATCATCCAGGCTGGCGGACCCGTAGGACCCTGGCTGATGCAGATAGCTCTTAATGTTTGGCTGGTGGGGACAGTAAAGCAATATTTATGTACATTGTCTTGAGAATCACGGAGCTAAATAAACGTGACAGCTTTCATTTGACATCCCCAACCTTGCTGCTGTCGCTCAGGGTTTTTGTTTTTGCCACATAACATGAAATCACTGTCAGCTTGATATTATATAGCACTGTTTCTGAAGCACAGAGGTTAGGGGGTCGGTAGGTGCGTCAGAATTATTTACGTTTGCTGTGCATAAAATGGCACTTGGGGAGCAAAGCAGGCTGCCAAGAAGGAGAGGAACTGGGGCTATCTCTGTGCTCTCATGTGTCGCTCCATGCTGGATTGTCAGGGAAAGATTTGTAAAAATGGCTTCAAAACAGTATCATCTTTCCTCAAATGGACGTGTCCCCCCGCCCCTCCCGTCTGTCGCCATGAATGCCATTATTGCTATTCTCATGACAAAGCGCCTATCAATCTCTGCTTTGTTTATAAACAAATGTGCCTGCCCTGCATAAGAAATGGATAGGCTAAGGAAAAATCCCATTACCAAAGGAGTGAGTTAATTATATTTCAGGATCTCAGCAGGGAATGCTATCTCAGAGTATTCAGTAAGATCTGACCAGTAGAGTTATAATTAAAAAAGTCCCCAGGGAGGAACTTTTGAATTATTTACTGTAAGGGGCTTTTCCAGGCTCTTTTGGTTTAATTGCACACCCTGAAAGAGAAAGGCCTCGGAAACAAATTAACTAAGAGGTTCACGTGGCTTTGTTAAAATCATGTTCATGGGTAAGCAAGTGCAAGATGTGAGCAAAGTTCAAATGCAGGACAAATCTTTGGAAACCGGCATTACTCATGGTTTAAAAATCCTATGGAAAGCACCAGAATGTCCATACATACAGTATGCAACCACTGGTTTTAGCCTGTATTCCCACTGGCCTCAGAAGGTACTCTTTGTGGTCCAGATCTGACAGTGCCTCATGCCTTCATAGGCATTTGTTTCACGGGGAGAGGAACTGATTTTTGTGACCTTTTTGGCAGGGTATGGATGAAGTCCTAGGAGAGGAGGATGAAAGATGAGAGGTGATGGAGAGTCAGAGTAAGAGTATGAGTTTTCCATTGTTCATGGTATTTGATCTCCAAACAGCCTAGTTAACCCTCAGCAGAAGGTGGTCTGAATGTGGCCCTTGTTCCGGAGGGACAGGCACCCCACACCATTAGCAGTTGTGTTCTTGGGTAAAAGCATAGGTGAAACCTGACTTTGCTTGCCTTATCACATGAAACACTGCTTAAGCATTTGCTACCAAAATTTTTCCTGGAGTTGGCCTTTGCTGGAAGACAGCTGGCCTGATCTCTGGTCTGATGTGGAGAATAGAAGTCCAGAGGCCAGAGCTCTCCCCGCATCTCAACCTGACTCACTGCTTGGCAGAGAGCAGGGCATTATCTAATATCTGTTTGCTAAGGACTAAGGCAGCCAGTAACGCTGTATCTTCTTGCCAAGCTTTATGTACATAATGGCCTTTCAGCTGCCATTGTCCTTGCATTTAGCTCTTTCTGAAGAAACCACATCTGCTGTGGTCCCCCCTTCCCAAAGAGCCACCTGGCTGAGCAGAGCAGCCAGCCAGTCGCGGTTGCTGGTGCGTGAGTCCTTGCTATCCCATATACGCCCATACAGCATTTCTCTTTTCATCCAGTCCTCTCTTTCCCTCAGGTTTTTTTGCACATTTTTCCCACGTCTTGCTTAGACAGAAGCTGCCCTGGAGTTAACAGTCTCTCCACCTCCCACATATGTACAGTCCTCAACACATGGCGTTTGATTACAGCCTGAGGGTACCGTTATCACGTCCTGAACAGTAAGTTCTCCACCTTCGGGCAAACCAGCAGAAAATCCGCAGATGAAAGCTGCTTTAGTCATTCATCAGGCAGATGAGATCTCTGCTTTTATTTTGTTATAGTGTAAATCTGCTGCTTAGTTTTCCAGTCTCTCTGAAAACTACTGAATCATGAAAATGCTTGTAGCAAATGCCGCCTTGTCTGTCACCAGAATAATACATTAAATGGCTTATCAGCCCCAAGAGAAGGCTACAATACTTTTGAGATTACTTGGATATATAGTTAGGGAACAAAATATGTTGACAGCTTTGAAATTGTCTTGATAAGTAGATTTTGTTTTGTATTTTACCACAGCATATCCAGTAGTACTTGGGGAGGAAGGGGAAGATGTACCTAAATTTCTGCAAGTGTAGCTTGTTGGTGGGGAAAACCCCAGAAGAGCAGAGTAGAACATGAATGTAAAATGAAGGACTGGTTTTGAAAGGGCAGAACAGTCTCTGCAGAAGTAGTGCCATTTAGTTATTAGGAGTACAGAGTCCATATTAACCTTTGTGGAAAAGTACTATAGACTAGGATAAAGCCCAATACTTTTCTATACCCTTTCATTATCACCTAATCAAATATAATAAAAAATATTAACAAAGAAATTCTATTAGAACAGCCAAAAAAAGTTACTGGGAAGGATTGTTTACTGTTAGTTTTGATTCATAGAGTGATTGTTTTTAGAGCATATTAAAACATGTATGACTTCGTTCTGGATGCAGCAGGAAAATGTGGTTACAGATAAACTATGAAGGGTCTTTGCTAGTGCTGCCTTGCCCATGAGAGAGCTTCTCCAGATGGTTTTCTGTATACCATGGGGTATAACAAGGGGAGGGGAGGGAGGCAAGTAACATCTCTGTCCTTGCTGGGGGAGGGAATGGTCCAAGAGTCTCACCTGACAGAGCAAATTACCTGCAAGTGATGCTAGCTGATCGCATATCCATGCTTTGGGTGCACAGAGGGTGAAGACAAGGCTGTCAGTCCTTACCAGCTTTGGGGGACCTTTTTTTCCTCAGGGCTTTCCCAGGAGGACAACTTGCTCCCTCCAGCCCTTCCAGTGAGATTCTTTTCTCCAGGAGGCCCCCAAGGCTGGTGCTGCTCTGATGCCAATAGAGAAGGAAACCGATGCATTTTCTCTCTTGAGGGTCTGTGGTAGGATCAGGGTGTGCAGAGGCTTTGACAGCTGCAGAGGCTGGATTTTGCTCTTCAGTCTTAGAGTTTCTGCACCATTTCTGGGGTGGGGAAGGGCCAAAGCCCCCTGGGGACATCACACTTGAAGCCCTTCAGCCCTTTAATACAGTTTGGGGCAAGAATCAAAAATACATCAAAAGCAAGCAGGTAAATTTAACAGGAAGCAGGAGCTGAGGTAGGAATTTGGGGAGGTTTAGATACAATCTAATCACACTGGAAAAAGGGAAAAAGACAAGAAGATGACCCTCCACGTGCTGATTTGCCAGGACTTGGTGGGAGATGAAAGGGCTTAGCTCAGACCTCGGCAGTATTGCAGCACCCACCTGGGGACACCCTGCAAGACTCACTTTCAGGACCATGAAAACACTTTCCAAAGGCTTAAAAAAAAAAAAACCCCACCAAGAAAAGCAGCTTCCAGTTTACAAGGGCTAAAAAAGCAACTTCACAGCTTGTCAGCTGGGAGAGACTCGCTTCCCTGGGATGCTGGCTGCCCAAACTGGTAGGGTTTTAATAGACTTCAGCTGCTGTAATGCTACCGGCCGTGCTGCTGTCTCCCGGACACGGAACGCTCATGTATGAACACTGTTGTTGTAATAAATTAAGAGTAGTGGGAAAGGCCCTGGAAGTTAGCCATAAATCTGGTGGTAAGCGCCAGCGAGCAGCAGGGGCTCGGCTGTACATCATTAATAAAGATGTTGGAGAGGCGCAGGCGGAGTGTTGCTGTGGATATTGTTCCTCAGGTCCCTGCCACAGCAGAGCTGAGATTTGATACACACGGGACTATCGGTCAGAAACTCTCTGCTGCTGTAAAAATGATGCAGGTTACTGTCGGTAAAAGCTGCTGTTGGAGGGGAGGTTATTGTTTGACTTTTATTTAAAGAAAGAAAAGAGCCCAACTCCATGTTTCAACATCGTAACAGATTCCTGAAGAAATTCCCCAGCTTGCTGAACAGCTTTGTTTTACATAACTCACAACAAAATTAAAGTGAGGTTTAAAGCTCTTCAGGGCACTGGCCTTGACTTTGTCTCCAGCACAACAGGGCTCTGGCTGGGATTAGTACCCACATAATGCAGATTATTAAAAAGGGAGAATAAAGAGGCAAGAGGAGGGTATTTTACTGCAAAGGGCTTAAATCCAGTTATGAGTAAGGACTGTGGAGCAGCAGCAGGACCAGTCAGGCTATTTTCTCACCACTTGAATAGTTCAAATGCAGCCTGGATATATAATTTTATGGCTTTGCCTCCGTTTTCCCTGCTGCATACCCAAACTTTTGGAATAACAGTGTCCTCCTTCGATGTTTGTAGGACACACTGTGGTGCATGGACAGAAGCTGTGCGGGGTGTGGCAGGTGTCCTGCTCCGTGTGGCACCCAGGGATGGAATGTTTTTCTCTTGGGTCAGGGGATGAGGACCGCAGCCATCCGGGCATCGTAGTGGGGGAATGAGGAGCTGAAAGGGTGAAAGACCAGGGAGAAAGGAAGGGATCCGCTCTGCAGTGGGGGCTGCCACATAGTCATCCCCTGTCAATCAGGAGGCTTTATATCCAGAGCCATGGGGAACATGAGCATTTGAGGACTTTGGGGGGAAAACAGAATGTCAATTAGATTTTAAAGCAAGCATTTGACTAAAATTAGAAGCCATGGGCCTGATACGCTGTAGGCTGTGACAGGAGACATGGCTAATTGTGAGCAAGTTTCCACCCCACTTGATTATTGTTGTGACACACAGATTATTAACATGATGGTCTAAACATGAAACAAATTGTTTAAATATTAAACTGTCAAGTCCTTCCTCTGATCTCTAAATCACTACCTGAAGTAGGAGGGATGTGTGTATAAAACATGAGGTTTGGGTGCTGCCACTGTGTGATGCCATGTTGCTCCCTGTCAGCACGGCCACTGCTGCCAGGAGGCTGCCAAATGGCATTTTCAATCATCCACTTTGTTTGCAGAGGCATTCAATAACTGAGCACATATGCTTCATACTGCAAGCACTCGCACAGGCACGGAGACTGTGGCCTCCCATGTGCCTCCTTCTGCCCCTGATCTCCAGCATGACTGACTCTGCCCGGAGATTTGGGGCATTTGGAGTGAGGGAGATGGGGATCTTCTGTTGAGGATCCAAGTAGGATCCATCCAGTGGTAAAGAGCAGCAGTGTCTGACTGCCACACTGACACCACAGCACAGCCAGCCAGGCGCTCCTCGTGTTGCAGCAGGTCGTGCAGGAGCTGGTTGTCCCAGAAAGAGCCTTTGGAGCAGTTGCAGACAACTTCTGTGCTTCCAGGTACAATGTTTCCTTTCCTCCTGGATCTGCAAGGTCCATGGGTTTGGGAAGGTGCCTGAACTGCCACTTGGTGCACTGCCAAGCAGCTGCCTTCAGGCAGAGGAGGAGGCCACTGCAGACAACCCTCCCTTGGGTGCAGGAGGAACATCAGTCGGAAAGGTGAGCAAGCTGTATCCTCTTTTCTCATTTTCTTAGGCACCCACAGAGCAGCACAAACCTCTTTGGTGTTCAAAATACAGTAATGTGCTTCCCAGAGAGGAAGAATTTGGCTGTAGATGAGCAGCTTGCTTCTTTACAAGGTCTCTGGGATGATGTTGCTCCGTGAAATGACCTCTGTTCAGTGTCACCTTAAAGATGGTCCAAGAGCAGCACAAGCACACTAAAGTTCCATCATTTATGGTTCTGTCCTGTTGAATTTTATCTCTCAAAAAGCTGTTGTGCCATGCAAAAAGTGGTGTGAATGAAAGACCTGGTATAGAAACTGCTTTGCAAGAGAACAATGCCGTTGGGAGGAAAATACACACATATTAATGACATTCAACTAAGGGATTATTAAAGGCAATGAGCCCAGGGCACTTATTTAGGAAACTATTTGTTCAAGGAGGAGACTCTAACAGCTTTGGCTTCGTGGTTTCCTTCCTGTGTAATACATAAGAGCGCAGGAAGCCAGCTCTTGAATTCATGGGTCATAACCCTATCTGCTGAAGAGCTTGAGTAGGATCGATTTAAAATGAGTCCTAGCACTGTTCTGCCTTTCCCCAAGAGCACAGCAAAATTAATCCACCGCTGAAGCCTCTCTCTGTCTGGAGCTAGAAAACACAAATAGAAAGCGAAAATTGTGCTGATAATTATTTTGACAGCCGTCACATGTGCATGTTGTAAAGGATCAGCACAGACACAGCTTCCAATATTACGATAGCCCGTGGTAATAGCTCTGATTAAGAGGAAGCTAATTAGAATGCATTACACATTCAGTCCCCACAGTTCACTGTTCTTTAAGCGAATTTGCATTTGGGAAGAGAGCCTTATTTTTAATACACATGGATAGTGTTGCCTGCAGACTTCCATTGATTTACACCCCAGCCGTTTGTACCAAAGCGTTTTGTTCAGCAGCTCGCTTTAACACGCAACAAAACTCTGAAAAAGGTTTGTCCTGCTTCTCCTTACAGAGGAGCACGTACAAAAATACCAAGCAGTGCTTAGGAAGAGCAGAGATTTGAAAGGTTACCTAAGGAATTTTGTCCGGTGGTACTTTCTTCGAGTCACCTCAACCACTACCTGCTGTCAGCGTGATACGTAGAATAATGGAGTGAGGATAAGTAGATCTGTTCCTTACACACACATCCAAAAAAAACCAGACTCAGAAGGAGTTAGAAGCTTTTGAATGGTGCTTTTATTTCTCAGTCACGTAAGTATTTGCAGTTTTACCCGGTATCGAGTTGCACATGCAAACAGACCAGTTTCCAGCAGCATGAGCATATTCAGATTCTTTTGTGCTGGGGGTATTAATCCACATATGGGTATTCAATTACTATCAGAACACGCCGTGCGACTGCACTAGAATCAGATAAAAATATGCAAAGCAGATACCTTGAGGCTCATTTATACTGTTTGAAGAGACTTTGTAATGCCAGTACACTCCCACCTGAGCATATTCTTTATTGTGAGCATTGTAAAGTGGCCTTTCTTGATGCAAAAGTTGGATCTGAGTACATTCACTTCAAGGATGTAGGTAGTGGGTTTTTTTTTCCTCTTAAGCTAAAAATGACCAAAGAGGAAAAGTAACCCAATTCTTTTTTTTCTTTCATGAAATTATGGATATTTTTAGAGCAAGAATCTGTGAAAAATAAATTAAAACCTGGATTATCCCTTTCTCATTTTCTCTTGCCCATGTTTTATGCCTTCTTGTCCTTGTTCTACCCTCTCCCCCTGCCATGTTATCGTCATTGCTACCCTTTTCAGCATCATTACCTTTGTTGGCATCCAGTTCAAAAGCCTGCCACCCCATCACAGGTTTGCATTTTTAGGTGCACGGCAGAGGTTTGGGATAGAATCCCACCTTTTGGGGACCCATGGAGATGCATGGGGGAAACAAAAAGCAGGTAAGAACAGTAAGTCTATAAATCTCCATGTCCATAAATCTGAAAACGGATTATTGATGACAGTGACTCTTTAATGGAAAGAGTGACAGTCCATGTAGACGAAAGGCAGTGTAATTCATGGAGGCTATTAAATCTGAGAGGCCTTCTCATTCTCATTTGTCTTTCAACGTTATGTGTCGATTTCTGGGAGATTACTCTCTGGGGAGAGATGTGCCCTGCTCACCAGGGCCTGAGAAGTGCCTGTGTTTATTTGTCTGGCATTTGCCATGCTGGGTGATATATTTGCTCCTCGTGCACTGGGAAGGAAATCCTGCAGCACTGGTAGGGGCTGGAGAGGAAGGCACCCAACTAGCTGCCCCAGTCCTGACTTGCGAGAGCCTCCTTGGTGCACCCACTGTGTTTGTGTGTCCAGAACCCCATCACAGGGCAGTAGGACACATACAGCCAAGTCCTCTACGTCCATTATCAGCTGGGGTGTGGCTGTGCCCAGACAAACCCTTGGGAGAATGGCATGCCTATCACAGGACCACCTTCACTGCATGGGACAGAGTGGTGGGGTGTTTGCTGCGAGCTCTGCTACAGCTTTGTGATGGGACCAAGGTCCTGGCTGAGAGGTCAAGCTACTGAAATGTACACCCAGCAAAAGCAGTCTGGGGGTTATGAGTACTAATGCATCAGAGTGAGAGAGCACAGCAGCCAGCAGGCACCGGGGGAATTTACATCTAAAAGCACTCACTCGGCCAAGGTTTTTGTGTTCCTTCATTTTGATCACAGAGTGTGAAGTTAGGGTGGAACATGCTCCCAGGGGAAAGGAAAGGCCAGCTGAGTTTCACCAAGAAGTGAGCCACTGCTTTGACTCCAGAGGGGCTGGGAACAGGATGGTTTCACTCCACGGAGCGGGAGGATTTACTGTAACACAGTCATTTCACGCAAGTGATTGACTGTTGCCGCTACCTGCAACAGCCTGAAATCTGTTGCCTTTGCGTCCTTGCTGTTAGTACAATTGTTCATTCAGGGACTGAGACACTCGCGGCGCATCCAATTCCTCCCTGTGCAAGTGGATGCAATCCCCATCAAAATCAATTGACTGAAGTCAGACCCAGCATCTTCAGTTGCTACAGAAAGAAAAATCAGTGTTGCTCATGAGAAGACCGCTGGTGCAGAAAGTCACTTAGCAGTAGCAGCTGCTTTATGGCAGCAGAGCCTGGCAGAGGGGATTTGGAGATGCAAGCAGAGGCTGGAGCAGGATCCTATAGTACGTAGGAGTTCTGTGGACATGGATGGGAGAAAACCTTGAGTAGAGTGTTGCTCCTTGACAGTGTGTGGAAAATTCCCACTCATTTCTGAAGGAAAGAGCATGTAATTTATTTGTTTACTTATTTATGCAGCTAAAAATATCAAAGATGTTGCTGTCTATCTGTAGAGATCTGGACCCATACCCTTTCACTGCAGCCAGGGAGCTGACAGTAGCTCCAGGTGCTCTAAATTACTTATTTAGCTAATTAGCCAATTACTATTACTTACTAGCTAATTAAGCCCTGACTGACCATTACAGCCACCCTGTCTTGCCTATACTTCACAGGGATGAAGATCCTGCTTGCTTCCAGTTCTGTATTCAGCCCAGGTCAGTAGAGGCAACCCCAAGGTTCCCTCCTTTCCTATAGGAAGCCGGTGGGTCAGTCTCGCCCTGCATACTGTCACAGGGTCCTGCTTGCATTTTGACAGCCTTGCTGTTGTTTTGGGGATGAGTCACTGGAGCCTGCTCTATCTAGTTGGGGCTAGGGGAGGCTGGGTTTCAGTGCTGAGTCACTGGCAAGGTGGTGTGGGCAGCCTGGGGCTGTGTTTGTGTTGTGCCTCCTGCTTTTTAAAGGACTTTTGCTTATTTTTGCCTGTTCAAAAGGTCATGCATCCCTCTGCATCTCTTTATTGATGTTCTTCCAACACATCTAGACAAGGATGGGTTTGCTGGTTTGTGGCCCTCACTGTGTAACATGAGGGTTTTGTCATGGTCCATAACCCTTGTCAGTGTTGTAGCTGCCTCCAGCCTGGCTCCAACACCAAGACATGCTCCCCTTTTCCCAAATAAACCCAAAATTGTTACTGCTACATATTATTTATACAGTAGAAAAACACTGAAAGGAAGAAGTGGGAAAAAACTAGCTCATTCTTCCTAGAATCTGTGAGCAGCTGAAAGACAAAGAATAGAGAATTAAAAAAGCACCCCACAAACCTCAGCTAATTTTGGAGCATGTTTCATCTTCACAAGAGCTGCTCATTTTGCAGATAACTCTTTGTAAACCCTTATTCCTTTTGTTGCAAGTTTGGTATAATTTTACATTAAGCCAAGTTCAATGGAAGAAAAAAGGGAGCGATGGTTTGAATTATTCCCCATCCCACAAGAACAACTCAGGTTTGAAGATCACTTTTTAATATGCAAGGATCCAGCCAAGGACACCCTTGCTAATCTTTCAAAGTGCAGCATTGTGCTCCTTCAAAGTATTAAGAGCTGCTTGGATTTTGACTGAATGTGTAACCTCGTATTAAACTTCTAATGGCTAACAAGACAGAACTTGGTTATGAAGGCTAAAATATAGAAAATATAAATCAGCAGCCTGGAATGAACACTCATCCTCTTTTACTTTCATTAAATCCATTTTACACTAACTTTACCATTTATCTTTCATGAGATTTTCATTACTTTCCCATCCATTGAGGACAAGATGGAACAGTCAGTTTTATTGTTCATTTGTCTAATCTTCTCTTCAGTGTGGGTTATTCAGGCATTTGAGTATGATATTTCACTGTGAGCCCAAGCTTGTGGTTTGGTCTGTGCCCTTCTCTTCCTCCTTTACTCTGCCTTTCTTACAGCTGGAAGGACAAAATATGCAACTTAAAAATTAAAAAAAAAATCTCTTGCTGTGTTATTCTAAGCTGGAGCAAATCATGAGAACAGTCAAAGGGCTTTTCTCAGCCCTGTTTCCCCCTTAATCCGTATAGATTTTTTCCTAGTCTGGAATAATCTCCAAATTGTCCTGTCCAGGGATGCAAAATTACCACTCTGGATGTCTAGTAGGTTACTGCTTGTGCATAGTCCATAAGGAAGCTGAAGCTGTGTACGTCCAGTGGTGTTTTCCTGGCTAAATCCTTCTTGTCTCATCTGCGCAAAATGTTGGATGAGTTATGTGGGGTTTATCTTGCGTGAAGTAGAGAGGTCTGATTCGGTAACATTAATGAGATTTCTGACTTTGGCTAAGCTATAAGTCTTTAATTCTGTTAATGGATACCTGTGAAATCCCTTGCAATGATGGCTCCTGTTATCTAGAAAACATTTGAAGGACAATAACAGGGTTTATATAAGTCAATTGTATAGTTATTTGTGGGGACTGCACTGTAGCTCTGCTGGAAATAATGGTAATTCTGCAGTTATTCATGTCAACAGAGTGATATTATTCCCCAATCACTCTGCAATTAACTTGTGCCACTGCCGTAGCCCAGAATGGAGTAGGTAACATGTGTCATGTGCATTTTTGAAGGGGTTCCCTTACAGCCACCAGCCCCCAAATTGTTGCTCTGCTTAAGCAAGAGCTGGCTGGCCATCAGCAGTGAGGATCCACAGCTTTTTTTTTTTTTAATTTTGGAAACAAAGCTCTGCATTCAGCTCAGTGTTATTGATGGGGTCACGTGTGAGGGAGGCTTACACCAAAGGGAAGAGTAATGGCATAAAGAGAGAGAATGGCAAATTGGCTGGGTGAGGAATTACCTGCATTCAGCCCCGCTGCATGGAGCACTTAGGGCTGGGTAACCCCTTCATGCTCGGGGCTGGCTGGAAGGGTAAAGCACTGCACGCAGCCCTTCTGCAAGAGCCCTGGGAAAGCCTTTTGTAGTGAAAATAGAAATGCTGGTGTTAGTCAAAAAAGGTGAGTCAGGGGCGTAGGCTGCTCCCTGTGAGGTGGGGTTGGATTGCGGGTGAAGGTTTGTTATTCACATCTTTAAGGGGGGTGTATTAATTTTTAGGGGAACAGGTGCCTGTGATTGAGGCGCTAAGAGGCGAAACACGCAGCCGTGAGAAAGTCATGCGGGTCTCAGGAGCTGCTCTTCAACCTGAGCGCTGGGGGAGGACTTAAGGGTGATCGATCCCTCCATACGGAGCGGGCTTGGTTAAAACAAAGCCTGCCGAGAGGGCTGGATTTGCTGCAGAGTTTACTACCAGCAGTAATTCCCTCACCTCCGCTCCTGTCAGCTCCCTCAGCAATAACCAGCTGCCAGAGCGGAGGAGATGCTGCTGAGCGGTGATGTGTGGCAGGGACAGCATGTCGAGTTGTGGGCCGGGTGACAGAAACTGGGACAGGCAGCTCCTGGCAGAAGCCTTGGTGGCTTCTGAAAGCCATTTCTGGGTGCTGGAGTAGACAGGTCTGGAGTCACAGGGGTGCAAGGGAAACGGGTGACACTGTTTCTGTGAAAACAGATGTGTGTCCCTGATGTGAGTGGCTGTTTCTTGAACAGCTGGATTGCATCCTCATTCTTACCGCCTGACATCACACATTTAATGTGAGGCTTTTAGTTCTGTTTATAGAGAGTCTTACCTGTTAATTCACTTCCACATGGTGGTAGCGGGCTGGTTTCTGTGCAGAGACCCTTTTCTAGGTGCTGATGGAGAGAGATGGGGTGAAAAGCTCAGTCCCCTCTGGGACGCCGCATAGGTAAATGGGGTGCAAGCTCCTCGGTCCAGAGAGGGAATAATTCTCTGTACTCACAAAATTGGCAGCTTGTTTCTTACAATTCCTTGAGAGATAGTAATTAAATATCATCGCATTAGAACCAATATGTCCCAAGTAGAGAACAAACTCATACTCGTAATTATGTAGCCATCACATTAAACAAACGAGCTGCTCATTAAAAATAGATGTGAAAGATTCAATTAGATCTAATGCTGTATTAAGGATTTGATGACATGCTGGCTTTATTTTCATTGGTTCTAGGCAATAATGAAGCAGCTTTTCATAGTGACCCAAGAGGAATATGTTTCTTTTTTAAATACCCATTTCCTTCTTAATCTTCAAACTACTATTAAGCACCTTTTTCCTTTAAGTAAAGAGGGGGAGGGGAAGAGGAAAGGAGCTTTATTGTTTTCTAATGTTCCAGATGGGTTTAGAGGCATGAAAGGATGAAGGAGCCCAATCTTTATTCCGTGTGCTACCTCTAATCCAATTCAGAAATAAAGAATCAAATCTCTCTAAGGATGTACAGGAAATTATGTGTATTGAATGTACAGGATTTCTTCCAGCCATCCTCTGCCTCTCCTGTGTGTGCACTTCATAGCACCAGACGAGCTGTGTGATGATCGCTTCAGCCCAATTCTCCTGATGAAACCCCTGCCTTTGGTCTGTCCTCCCCACCCAGCCGGGCACTGGCTGCAGCTTCGACCTAAGCTTAGCAATACATCTTTCTCTCACAAACTGGTTTTCTTCCAGCCCCTGTCTGCAGCCCTGCCCCTTGTGTGTTGGAGGCATTATGCCGAGCGATCAGGACTGTGGTTGTTCCACCGCTACTCTTTTCTCCGCAAAGGCTGCCCAGGGGACAGAGCTGTAAATTGCATCCCAGCTCTGTCTTAATCCATCACCTGGACCAAGCAGCAGAGTCCTAACAAAGACTGAAACAAAACCAACTTTGCTTTTTCCCTGAATCTCTCGCCTAGCTTGCAGTACAGATGCTGTCAACTTTTAATTAAGTGCAAGTAGATTATCCAGTTGTGAATAAGCCATGTTACACCAAAAATAAAACACTTTTATTTCTGCCATTGATCTTTTCCTACATCATCACTCCAGTTTTCACTAAGACTAATATAGAAAATAAACCATTTCTTTTCACAATCTGATTTACACCAGGGTTTTTTTGATTGTGCTTTAATTTATTTGAGCTGGTTCAGCCCCTCCCCAAGTCTGGCTAATCACACGTTGACTGACTATAGTGAGGAAATATTAAAATTTATAGTTATAAAATAGCCTGATGTAGTGTCTGCTGTAGATGGCAAAATAGATCAGATTGATTGGGCATTTGTCTCTGAAACAGAGGGTGGTTTTGATGTATGTGCATAATTTGTAAGTGAATTTGCTTCTCCCCAGTACTGCCATGGTTGATGCTGCATAATTAAGAATTTCATCACCAATCTGAAAATGTGCCCTTTGGTTTAGAGTGTGGTTTGATTTCACAGAGAAATTACCTTCTGTTCGCATTGTGTTTGGAAACCCCAAGAATCCCGGTTGCTCTGCGACATCTGCTATGATGGAAATTTAAGGGCTGTGTGCTTAAGAGTGATACCATAATGACCAACTTCTTGACTTCACCTTGCAAATCAGTATATTGTAATGAAGGGCACAAGCCTGCGAAGTTGGCCACCTGTTAATCTACAAGAGAGATAGAAAAGGGAAGATTTTAGGTAGCTTTTCAGTTCAACTACAGCTCTTACTACTGTGAGTGGTCAGCATCTCTCTGGTGAAAACTTTTGCTTTTCAAGGTGTGCTTTCATGTGAGAAATAACTTACCAGAGCAGGTGATGGTGAGGTGGGATCACTGTACCAGCCTGGCCCTGGCTGTGTTTTTACATTCTTGGGAAGATACAGGCTCCCTCAGAAGTGTAACAGATGCTGGTTGGGTCTGTAGCACGTATGAACTTGTTTTATCAAGTGGAGAACTGCAGACTGAAGAGCATCAGACTGTCGGTCTCTGATGAAACTTGAACCTTTTTTTTTCCACCGTTGCCCACGTACTTTTCCCTAGCCAGCTCATTTCCCTCCTAAAAGTGTTTATTTACTTTTTTTTATTAAATGAGCAACAATTCCATATGTGTCATTTTACTGTCATCCCCAGGAAGGAGTTGCCATCAAAGGAGTGGAAGAAATCTGAGCGTTCCTTCTCATAAGGGAAAATTGTGACCATCCTTAGCTGAGCCATAGTTGGCATTTCCCTTCACACCATGCTCTGTTCCAAAAGCTCTTGACTGAAGGAGAAAAAAAATAAGTTAAAAAAACATGTGAAAGGTTAGGTTTCCTTTACACTTATAGAGCCTTTCATCCCCCGATGACTGAATTTATTTCATCCATAAAACAAGTCTTGAAGGATCCCACCCTCCTGCACATGGGGTGGGTTGATTTGTATTCTGCTGCTGTTTTTTGTAAGATAACAAACACTGGAAGAGAACATCAATCCTGATTTCTTTTCTTTCTTTATCTCTCCTCCCGTTCTCTGTTGTGCCACGACTGCTAATAGCATTCTGGTTTAGTGGTGGATGTAATAAGATAGGGATGCTGGATATTGTCTTTTTCTACCTGTTGCATCTCTGTGGCTGCTGACTGTGAGCTTCCCTCCTCCTCGCCTGCTTCTCTTTGAACTGAATTCATTTACCTCGAAATTACAGACCTGTAGTCACAAATCCGTTGGGTCAGGGAGATACTTAGAAGAAAGATGTAGTCCACTCACCCCTCCTATATGCTCTTACATCACTATCATTCTTTTGGCTCTTTTTTTTCTCTTCTTTCTCATTTTTATTTTTTTTTCTGAAAAAAGGGACAAACACTCCATTTTTTCACTTAAATTTCAGATCATTCACTAAAGTCATTGTGTGTGACTGGCTTTAATTATTTATAAAGGTGAGACTTTCTGTACTCGTAATAACTTTCTCTTCTCATAAAAACCCAGGGATTCATGACACCCAGAACTAAATTATTCATCAGGCAGAAAGATGGTGGGACCCACAGTACAGGACCTCAACTGACCAGAAGGGTCATCTCCTCTGCGACGAGGAAGGATTTGATTTTGCTCTTTCTGTTCCCTAGAGCTTTGCTGGCAGAGGAGAGCAGGGGGCATTATGCAAGCACAGATTAGGCTTTGAAAGTTTTACATTTCCTAGGAAAAAAATGTAGCATGGAGACATGATGGGAAAGCTAGGAACTTGGATGTCTGTCCCTCAGCCATCAAATGAGAAAAGTGAAGGTGACCATGGGAGTTGCTGCAAGGCTGGTGATGAAGGGCAGCGCCTTCTGCTGCTGCTGACGTTTTGCCCAAAACCACAGACTTTACTGTTGCTGAGTTTCCTGAGCTCAAGTGATGCAATCTGTCCCTACTCTTGGTGCATCATGGCTGGGTGGGTGTTGAAAGGCCAGCCCAGGGCTGCTGGATGTGGGACTGAAAGTGTGGTTTGGAGAGGGACGTGGTGGGATTGGTCCCTGTGGTAAATGAACTGGTGCCTCCAGTGGGCCTGGCCCTCACACACCCCCGGTCTCAACCCTCAGCTCTGTGGGTACCTACCCCTGATAACACTTATTACCCATTGTGTACCCCAACCCAGAGCCCATCTGCCTTTGCAGCAGTGATGCTGCCCAGTGCTCCAGACCAGGGCCTTTGCCCTGCCATACTTGGGTTTGGGGTTTTTTCATTCTATCAATGAAATTGCAAAATAAGATTTTCCACCTATGCACAGGAAAGCAGAATTAAGAAAGAAACAAAAAAACCAAAACAAGAGAAGAAAAACAGAAAAAGGAGACAATAAAAATTTCCACTTACTGGAGCTGTTAGAAGAACCTCATCACACATTCATATCTCTGCTTTCACCAGCAGCTGGGCTTTGGGGAAAAAAATTCCACAGCAGCACAGTGATCTGTGCAGAGAATCAAGGGCAGGAAGTTTTCACCAGATTTGTAGTTTTATGAGTAACTGAGAATTTTGGTTTATTTTCATGATGAAAGAAGTGAGCAGGAAAAAAAAAAACCCACAAATAAATCCCAGCTCCTTCCATCATGAAATACATATTGTGGCAGAGTGCTGCGTGCTTTGTGTCAAAGGATCCATAGTATTGATCTCTTGAAATGAAATATAAGTTTAAGGTGGAGTGCTTGGGAAAAAAAAAATCAATAAAATTTCAAGTGACTGAATAGAACTATCAATTGTAATGACAGCAGTCAAAAAGCCTTATCCAGTTCCATAACATTTTGGTGTCTGGACCTTTATTTTCATTAAATTTGTCATTGACAGAATGCTGACCTTACCTTACCAACCTGTCTGAAATTAGATTAAAATTAGCACAGTTCAAAAATACCTGTTTTCATTCTACAGAATGTTTGTAAGCCAAAAAAAACCCCAAAACCAAACCACCAAAACAAAGGAAAACACAGTGCAGATGTGTAAATGTCTGTGATGCAAATTGAGATGCTACAACCCAGCCAACTGGGAAAAATATTGGAAAATGTCTCCTGGGATTTAAGAAATCAGCCTCCAGCAGCCACCATCTCCCAGATTGTAATGGGAAGCCAGGACACGAAAACCTGGGTCTCTTTCAAACCCTCTCTTTTTTGTTGCTTTCCCCCTTCCTCCCCACAAGAATTTCATTCTCAAAAGTCAGTAAATAAATCACCCCACCTGGGGCTGAGGGCTGCAGCTCCCTTTGAACTTGACTCATGATGTGGGACTTGCAGCTGAGCTGTGCCCATCACCAGCATTGTGGAGGTCCTGGGAGGCCAGCAAGGACTTGAAGCTTGTGCTGTCCCCAGGCCCCACAACTTCCCATGGGAAGGATCAAAGGGTGCTTCTGGAGGTAGGTTGCTCTGCCTCGTGTTCCCACAGATTCACTAGGTTGTAGAAGACCTTTAAGATCATCGAGTCCAACTGTTCCCATCCTATGCTAAACCATATCTCTAAGTACCTCATCTACCTGTCTTTTAAACACACCCAGGGATGGTGTCTCAGCCCTCTCCCTGGGCAGCCTGTTCCAGGTACAGCACAAAACTCTTTCAGGGAAGAACTTTTCCCTCACATCTGAGCTGACCCTGCCCTGGTGCAGCTTGAGGCCATTTCCCCTTCTCCTATCTCCTGTCACCTGGCTGAAGAGACCATCACCCGCCTCTCTACAACCTCCCTTCAGGTAATTATAGGCAGTGATAAGGTCTCCCCTCAGCCTCCTCTTCTCCAGGCTAAACTTCCCCAGCTCCCTCAGCTGTTCCTTGTAAGATTTGCCCTCTGGCCCTTTCAGCAGCCTGGTTGCCCTTCTCAAAACTCGCTTGAGGATCATAATGTCCTTCCTATGGTGATGGGCCTAGAACTGGACACAGCACTCAAGGTGTGGCCTCACCAATGCTGAGTACAGGGGCACAATCGCTTCTCTAGACCTACTGGTACCTCCCAAGTACCTCCTGCTTGCATCGGCTTGTCTGGATGAGTGTCTTGAGAGTAGGGTCAGACTCACTTTGATCCCTCTACAGCCCTGAGCGTGTTTTCAACACGTGGTAAATAAAAGCCTTGTTAAAGCTGCAGGAAGGGAGCTGCAGGGGTGCTTGCATGCCTCACAGAAGAAACTGAGGTGCAGAAGGGAGAGCTCACAAGGCTTTGTGGGATGCAGCAGTGCACCCGGCATGGCTGGCTGCCCTGAGCTCCTGGCACCTCATACTCTTCAATATTCAGGGTGAGGGAAGGTGCTCCCAGGGCTGCACTGGGGAAAGGTGCGTGTGGGGAGCTGGGTTGAAGCAAGCTCTGTGCTCTTAGGGGGTGTCAGGTTTGTGCTGCTGCTCCAGTTAACATGTGTAGCAATTCATTATTCATTATTATAAATCATCTTATCTGGCTATAAATCATGTAAACACTACCATCCTCTTCTACAGAGGATGCTCCCCGCATGCTAGGTCGTTTTAACCCCTGTGTGACCAAGGTGGGGGCTTTTCTGGGTGCTGAGGCCTGGGAAGAGCCAAGGCTTGGCAGGGACCAGCTCCTGGATCCAGAGCCTCGCTCCTTCCTTCTTGCTACTCCCTCCTCAGCTGCTTCCCCTGGCAGACTGGGAAAGGCTGCTGTGTGCTTCTGGCTCTGCAGTTCCCTGGGGACACATGTGACAGGTCTCCACAGCAAGAACCATGGCTCCCTCCCCACCATGCTTCCCCCCATGTGCTCATCCCCAAGCCACTGCCCCACTGCCCTTCTTTCCCAAAGAGGAAGGTCAAAGGGAGCCCATGCTTTGTTCTCATACTCTACATAATTTCTACTTTCTGTCTTTCCTTCAGACTTCTTTCTCTTTTTGGGGTTTTGGGTTTGTTGGTTTTTTTTTTTTTTTTGGGGGGGGGGGGTTGCTGTTAACTCTGCCCAAAACCTCACAAGGGCCACCTCATCCTCAGCAGCCCCTGCAGCACCTCACCCAGTGCCTGCTGTACCCTTTCCCATCAAGCTTTTGGCCAGTTGTTATTGGGTTCCTGCCTTGAGCAGGAGAAGGCACCTTTCCCATCTCACACACATTTCCCTGCTCTGCCATGAGCCAAGCAATCACTGAGCACAAAAACCCAGAGACTGACCCAAACACGATCAGAGCAATCCTTGTCTCTGCTCTCCAGGCAGCCAGGGCCCATGTTGGCCTGCACGTGTAGGATTTGCTTGGCTGTCCCCAAAAAAAACACCTCCTTGTTGCTTGCAGCCCAGGAGGCAGTGAAAGTGTGGTTTCTGGCTGACCTTCTGGAGGCTGCAGGGGCTCTGTTGTTTAGATACTGCCTTGCACTCCTACAGCAGCCTGAAATGGTTTGAGAACTGGGGTGTTGATAGCACTGTTTTGCACTCTTACCAAAGCCCCACATTATTTCTTTCAGTTTCCCCGCCTGTCTGTCCACGGTGACCTGCTATCACTTGTCTCCTCCTGGGGTGATGTTTTTTTGCCTTCTAGCAGTAAATAGGAGAGGAAGCCATCCTGGAAGGTCTGAGCCTGTTGTGTCCCCAGGGAGAATCATTCCCAGTAGTGAGGTACAGCTGCATCCACAAACCTGGAATAGTCTACCCCATCCTTGCCTTTCACAGATTCACAGGACAGTGGGGGTTGGCAGGGACCTCTGGAGATCATCCAGTCCAACCCCCTGCAAAAGCTGAAGCACCTCAAGCTTGTTGCACAGGATTGTGTCCAGGAAGGTTCTGAATCTCTCCAGAGGAGTCTGGGCAGCCTGTCCCAGGGCTCGGGCACCCTCAGGGTGAAGAAGTTTTTCCTCATGTTCAGGCAGAACTTTCTGTGTACCAGTTAGTGCCCATTGCCCCTTGTCCTGTCGCTGGGCACCACTGAGAAGAGTCTGGCCCTATCCTCTAGACATCCACCCTTCAGATATTTATAAGCATTAATCAGATCCCCTCTCGGTCTTCTTTTCTCCAGGCTAAACAGCCCCAGCTCCCTCAGCCCTTCCTCCTATGAGAGATCCTCCAGTCCCCTCATCATCTTTGTAGCCCTTGGGAAAGACCTATTCCCTAATTCTCCCTGAAGTCCAGGGGCTGCATTTGGCAGCTGCTGGCCAACAGAAGGTGCATCTTTATGCAGCTTTCAGAGTAAAGCATCTTGGCCACACAGAGTCACTGTGTGGTACAGTGGTGCCCATGCCCATGGCTGAGGTCTCTGCCAGCAATACAAGAGGGAGAGGGTGTGGGGGGGAAGCCTACATTTTCCAAACTTCTTGTTTTGATTTGTGGCTCTAGGGTGGATTTTGATATGACTGCACAAAAGGGTTGAATGCAAAATACTTGGTTTTGCTTTGAATTGTTTCAAGATGGTTCTTACAGGGTGTAACCACAAGGGAAGGCGTCTCAATGTGCATGGCAGTGCCTCTGACATGGGACAGACAGATCAAATGCTCTCCCCTTGGCTGTCATCAAAGCCTTCACGTCCTCCAGTTAATAGAGGTTCAGTCCTCCTCTGAGATGGAGAATTTTGTCCTTCTTTTGTTCCAGACAATGACTCTGAATTTGTAGCAGCTCCCTGGAAATATTTCTTTGTATTTAAAAAAAAAATAAAATCAAGACCCTAAATAAGAAGCTCAATGGCAAGTGATTTTATCTCCTTTAAAGCCTTTTGAACTTTTCAAAGCTCCAAGTGTTTGATTTACTTTGTGGTTCAGATGCCAGCTCAGGCTGATTATTTTCAAGACATGTTCTCTTGTCCTGGGTCATTGAGTTTTGCACTTGATCTTCAAGAGCACCTTGGCTTCCACTGTGGGATTCCTTTGGGAATATATGGGCTTGCATTCAGCTGCAGGGAAAGCAAGTACAACCCACCCAAAATACTGGAGTTGATTTACAGGAAAAGGGCCCGTTTTTTACTTTATCGCTTCTACTGTTGCAGAGAGATGAATTCTCCATGGCATAATAGCAGAACAAAAATAGATTGCTTCTGTAATACACTACACAACTGGCTGGACTACATCAGCCTTTTTCTTCAACGGTTCTTTGACAAATGGAACTTTATCTAACCAAGTTCATCACATCATTCTCTCCTTCTCCTTTTTGCTCCCTTTTCCCAAACTCCTGCCAAGTGCCAGAGCAGTGCTTCTGCACTAGGATGGCTGTTAAGGTCGTGCATCGCCAATACTGCTGTGATGCTGCTACCAGTGAAGTCCAGTGAGACTGTGAACACCCAGTTGCTTGCTGGATGGATGGGGGTTTCCATTTATGATGCGCAGATGAGCAGCAGTGGTTGGGTGCTTGGGCTCTGGGTCAGGTCCTGGCCTGGTTTCTCTTTCTTTTGGGCTGTATTTTTTGTCACTGTTCAGTCTTGATGCAGGAAAGGAATTAGGGAAATGTCCTTGTCTATAGGAAACCTTCTAATTACAACTGCCTGGCTCTGCACTACAGAAAGCAAACAACTCTGAAGGGAGCTTTTGATTTGTCTGTAAAATACAAATGGATGTCAAAATGAAATCCCTGGTTTCAGGTCTACAAAAAATAAAACCTTTGTAAAAAATTATGTTACTTGTCAAACACATTTGAGACTCCAGGGAAAAGCCATTCATCCAGGTGAAATGTTCCGTTCAACACCAGCACTTTTTGGCATCACCCTTCCCCTGCGCCCCAGCCTACTGTTTCTGTAGAAAGGGATATCAAATGAGGCTAGCAGGAAATCACTTCCTCTGTATACTGGGATTCTGTATCAAATATTTGTATTTTGACTGGTTGTTTTCTTCCTCTTTTTAATTTTATTTACCCTAATCTCCTTCCCACTGTGGCACACCCTTAAGGATGATTCCAAGGCTGCGCACTGAAGGCTACCAGCCCATCAGCTCTGAGAAGAAAATGCGTCTGCTCACATCACACCTCCTTTCTCCTACTGCCCAATGAACTTTGTGATCAAGGGAATCACCCATAACTGCAACATTATGTAAATGTATGTGGAGAGTCTGAGTTCGGGGATCCCAGGACTGCTCCTCAGCATAAGGGGCACTGCACTCCCAGCACTCCTGGTGCTGCCCGGGGCCAGCACAGACCAAGGTGTGTAGGAAAATGAGTATTTTGTGATGGCTGAGGCTGACAGCTCAGTGTTGCCTCAGTTCTCAGCAGATTTCAAAAGACTTCACACAGAATGAGCAATGCTCCTCTGCAAGAGACTCCTCAGAAGTAGACTTTCTTCTTGGGGTAAGAGCTAAGCCCAGTCACAGGGCTGTGTGCCCTGAAGAGTGTGTTAAAATGCTCCCTGCATCCCGTCATTGATGTCCCTGGGATGTTGAAAACACATCCCCAGGTATTCCCTGGACAAACCAAGATGCAGCCGCATGTCCCCTCTGCATTCCCAGAGCTCAGAGACAGCCCAAGTCTGCCCTCAAGACATGCCAGGGTCCCCAGGTGACCATCCTTCTTGTGGTAGCAGGTGGGGTTTGCCATGGCACAGGAGGCACGTTGTCCCAGCTGGGGACGGGCACGCAAAGCTGCTTGTGGGAATGCTCGTGGTTAAATTCAAGACTAACAAGATGCAAAAAAAGTGGATGCTGGGTTTCAGCATCATTGCAGGGTAATCCCCCTCCAACTCCTTCTGCCCAGCACCTCTACTCCCTGCGCCTTGAGCCATGGCCTCGCCAGGCGTTTTGGGTGAGGGCTGCCAGCGTTCGGGTGAGGGTGGGTGGGATGCAGATGGCAGGCCCTGTTTGTGAGCTTACTTTTCTACCCCAGGGCCTGCTGGGCAGGATTGATTACGCTGCTCAGAAAGTGGCATTAGCAGCTGTTATTGACGTGGGCCTGGCGCTATCTGCAGCGTGTGCTGTTGATGTACAGAAATACCACAGATGGTATCATATTTTTTTTAAAAAACCCTCTGCTAGAATCTTTTAAAACAAAACTCACCATTTCTGTTTCCATTGATCCTTCTTTCCTGTTATTGATTTTTGGTCTCTTCCATTACTGATGCAAGGAATGGGGAGCAGCCGTTGTCATGCCAGCATGCGGATGGGAGGAAATCATTTTCAGAAATCCTGTTCACGGCAGGGGGACCTTGGTTTGTTTGGGTTTTTGGTTTTGTTTTTGCTCTACTCTTACTCCTCTACTTAACTTCAAAACAACAGGGCTGTTAGACTGGCTACCAAGTCCCCAGATGGCCATAAGGAGATCTTGGTGCTGCATTTTTGTGACAGCTGTACCATAAAAATGGATCAGGAAATGCTTCAAGCGGAGAGCTTGGCCTGAGCTGAGTCCTGTGACCTGACACAAGCTGAGGCTGAGGATGGATTTCAGAAGCTGAACGATGCGTTTCCAGGAGCACAAGGAGGAACAGGACTGTGGAATGATACAAAAGCCAACCAGAGACCTGCAAGATGTCAGGAACAAGGCTCAGTCCAACCTCTCTTCTGTCACGGGTGAGTTTGAAATGTTGCAGTGCTCTGGGGCTTGCTTTTCATTTGTATGTCGCAGCTTCAATCCTCTGCTCTTCTGCATCTTCCTGATAACACACTGCAGAAAATAGGACATGACTTAGTCTTGCAGTTTCCAGGAAGAGAGTTAGTCCTGAAAGAGCATCCTCAAGGTATGGGTCTGCAAACAGCAGCAGAGCTGGTCTGAATCTGTCTCCTCTGCTGGACCAGCTCACTGGTCTGGATGTCCCAGCACAACCAAGGAGGCAGTGACCTACCATGGGGCAGATTTTAGGATGCAAAGAGGGTAGAAACTACTTGGCCCTGATACTCTTAACCAGAACCATTACCAAAGCTGTAATGTGAAAGTGCACCTTTGGTTAGTATCAGAAGGAGGATACAGGTCTCTCCCCATGCGTAGCTGGAAAGAAGCCAGTTCAGAAATGCAAAACCAGACCTTGATCTTTCCAGGCAAGTGTTGCAACCTTGAGTCCTGTCCTCCCACTCCCATCCAGCAGCCTGTCCCAGCCCTGCAAACAGTGACACCACCAGGATAGAGGAGAGAGAAGAACATGTGCTAGGTTCAGCCCTGCTACAGGTCTGTTATGGCCTTTGAAACCTGAATTACAGAAAAATCTGTCTTTTGTACCAAGAAGGCTACTTTGTGCTCAGTGCATTCTCTGCTGGCCAAGCACAGCCAAAAGAAAGGGCTGGTGCAGTTCTGTGGGATGCTGCATAGTACCACCTTTAGCCTGCTAGCTCAAAAGAAACTCATTCTTAACTAATGAGCCAGTAATTGCACTGCTTGGTGAAGGATTGAGGTGGGACCCCCACCAATGGAAATGTTTGAATGTAGATGGAGTGTTTTTCTGGGTGAGCTGCTCCAGTGCAAGCGGGAACTGCTTTGAAGACCTACAGACTGCACCACACCAGAGTCTGGACACAGGATCCCTCACAGATATTCTGGTCCCTGTACCACAAATCAAGCTCAGACATAAAAAGATCCACATCTCATCTGCCCTGGTGCTGATCAGCTCAGGGGAGCTGGAGGCAACACTAAAGACAATCGATCTGATTTTATTCCTACTTCCTCCATTCATTCATTCTTATGAATAATAAAATAGCTCAGCTCATCTAGGATATAGACCTAGAATTAGGGGACAGCAGAGCAAGCTGCTGAAATACAGGCAGCTGTCACTGCACCAGTGTTCAGTTTTGCTGAGAGTTCCCATATTTCAGCCCTCAGCTACCTAAACACTGGCCCCCGAATCAGGGCCAAAAGGCCAAAGTCCCTTTTATTTTCCTGGAAGAAGTTTTGGGATTGAAAAATAGGACAATCCAGGAAATTGAGATGCCTTGAGAGCCCCAGCTTTAAATGCAGAGCATAAAGATTGTGTATGTTTTCAGCACTATTACATTTGCAAGAACAGACCTTGCCTTGCAATGTATTCACGTGAAGTTTTATGTCAAACAGCAGATAATGGAAATCATCCTGGTTCCCATTACTTTGGTGGCAGCCTGCTTTGAATGCAGCATTCTGTTCTGGGCCACCTCATTACCAGGGAAGAAAAAAACCAGACAAATTGGAGACAATTCAAAGTGCAGTTAAAATGATTTTGGGGTTGAAAAGATTGATTTATGAGAAAAGATGATGAACTAAATATATATAGCTTCACTGAGTAATGACATGGGTTATGGTTGCTATGCTCAGGCAGGGAGAAAAGAATTATTTTGTGTGTACAAAAATGTGATGCTAAGGGGAGCATGATAAAAATGACAGAAGGGAAGGTCTGAGCTAAGCAGCAGGACAAAGCCTCTGTGAAATAGTCTCCTAAAAGGCATGGAAAAAACTCCCATCTTCTTATTGACATTTTAAAGATGACAGGGGAAAAAATACAGATGATACCGTTATTTATCCAATGGCTTTTTTATCAACCTATAACTCAAAAATAAATTACAAAAAAAATATAAAAAAATATTAGTTTCTCAAAAAAAAATATAAAAAAATATTAGTTTCTCCTGTCCTCAGTATTCCTTAAAAATACCAGCTGATACTTTCTTGGTAAAACTGTGGTGGAGGAGAGATTTCTTGAGACTGTGTAAGTCCCAATGGGAGATCTGGATTTTGTAACCTTGGCAGGTCTCAAAACCCAACAAATACTCCCTCACGCAGGGGACAACATTTCTAACCTAATTAGTCTGTGGCTTTTGGGGCTTTCTTTTGTTTATTGCACACTGCAGGACCCAGAGTCCGTGGGTGAGACGTGCCTGCTCCCCTGCTCACAGCCCAGTGTGGAGCCCAGCCGGTGCTGGAGCTGCCACCAGACAACTTCTCACCAGGTCTGAGACCTCTGCAAGGGGATAGCTATAAAGAAACCCAGCTCCCACCTCCAACCAGCTCTTCTGACATTGTCAAATGCCTGCATACATTTGCCAGCAGTGCAGAGCTGTTTCCTTAGCCCTGGTATGTCAGGGACATTTAGGCAGAACTGAGACTGATAACTGGATGATGTGAACAAAACAGACAGCATCCTTTTATTGGACATCCATGGGGAACATCCGAAGCTGGGGAAGAAAGGCATGGTGGATGGGATGAAGGGTTTTCATTGGACGTGTTTTCTGTACAAAAATAGTCTACTTTGAAGAAAAAAAAATCCCTACTTTGGTTCAGGCAATCTGAATACATTATTATCACTAAACTTGGAGATCACAGTCATGGGCCACTGTGCTCGGAGCTGCACGAACGACTGTTGCTGATGCTGTGTCCAGCTGAGAATTTCATGACGAAAATCTGCACTTTCAAAATTAGCTCATCAGCAGAATAGCCAAGGAAGTTCTTATTTGCTTTGGATCACAACAATGCCGGTGCTTTGCACAGCAATGCCCGTAAGAGAAGTAGCATGTAACATTAAGTGATATAAGGGAATGTGTCATTAAAGGACCAAAGGGCTAATTTTTCCTAGACAAGTCACTTAGAAAAAAAAATAACAAAAGCCTCATTTAAACTCATCCAAAAGCTGTTAAACCATTCTAACACATCGCTGTTTACTTCTGAAGGATGTTTTGAGCTTATCTTATCTCCTCCTACCACTGTTCAACACTAATCACAATGCATTAATGCATTTACAGTATGAAAATGTATTTTCTATTGCAATAAGCCAGTAAAATGTACGTAGAAATTTCCACATCCTCTGGTTACCAAAGACTCATGCTTTTTCTTATCCAAAGTGCAGAAAGCAGCTAAGAGTTTGGAAGTGTTGAAGGAACAGTGAAGCCCTGGATGACCTGTTCAGAGAAGTCAACTACAAAAAAGCTTAATGGGAAAACAGTGGGAGCTAAAAACAACCTTAAATTAGTCAGGCTGTCCTGAATAGGAACCCTTTCCAAAATCCAGCCACCAGCAGGCTAGGGAAAAATATCCCCCTGCTAAAATCAACCTTGTTAGCCAAAGGGGAAAAATATCAGCCCAGGAATAAAAGCATCAGTTATCTGCTACCAGTGCAGCAGCACAGGGTTACCTCCTCCCACAGAGCTCTGTATCAAGGGCAGCGTGTGACACAGGCAGTCAATCAGCGTACGCTGATGAAACACTCTGATATATGGCACATGTAGGGACTTTGCTTTATTTTGTTTGCTCTCCCTGTTTAGAGAGGAACAAGTAAACCAAGAACATTTCTATCCGTGGCTTTCCTTATGCAAGAGGCTAAGGAGAGAATTGAGGGGAGGGCAAGAGAGACTGAGAAAGGTTTGGGAGATAAAAACAAATGGGAGCCAGCAAAAGGAGGGAACAGTAGTGCAAATGATCTGGAGATTTGCTTTCTTTTTCTCAGTACCAAACAGATCCATGTTTTCCCCCTTTAAAAAAAAAAAAAAGAAAGAAAAGCACCATAGCATGGTTTACCAAGGGTCAGCAGATTTATGGTTAGCTTGAAATCAGTGCAACTTCACCAGGGAAGTTCATATTCGGATGTATTCAGGATGGGGAACAAACATATGAATTTTCCTGGTATAGTGGTAGATAGTAAATAGTAAATAGGTGGCCTCAGACCAATTTCTGTGGTGCCATATCTCAATGCAGCCTGATAAATCCAGGACATGCAGCTGCTGAGGAGCTCTAGCAGTGGAAAAAGGCCTATAAACCAGTGTGTGTCTATATACCAGAGACTCACTGACCATGTACCAGCCCTGGCAACTTGCGTTTGTGAAGCTGAGAGTTAGTTACAGCCTCAGTCTCCGTGTTTTGGGTAAGGGATGAGAGTAAAGCTGAGGAGTGCAGAGCAGTCGTGGATGAGCTTGCTGAGCTGTGTTGTACTGAATTCCCCAGGCTGACAGGAAAAAGGTTGTGTGTCTGGATCTCTCATTTACAAGTTCAGTCCAGAGATTTAGGGGTTGACTTTCCTCTCAAACTCCTTCTTCCTATCCAGATGTAGTGGTTTGAATTCCCTTGACCAAAGAAGGTCTCAGGGCCTACCTGAGAGGAAGATGATCTACTCACTTGTTAGATACCCTACTCACATGCATCTCTTCCCAGACAAAAACTCCTCACTCCATCACTCCGAGACATTAGTATAAACATCTTAGCTAAACACTGTCTTTTTTATTCTTTGCTATTTGTAAACAAGATTCAGCTTTACATGCAGAACACCCCACGACTTTTTACTATGAAACACAGATATGATCCTTTTCATACAAAGTTGAATTTTACCTCAGGAGGAAAAAAAGAAATCCCAATCATTATCTGCTCCTCAATATTGGGAAAAAATATTACTGTGCTAGATAATGAGAAAAGCTCTCTGTGCAGCTGGAGCAGTGACTCTTGTGCCCACTACTAGAAATTAAAAACAGAATTATAAAAATACTGTTGTGGATAATTTCAGCCCTGAAATACTGAGCAGCTCTTCTGAATGATCATGTTTTCACCAACGCTTCCTGGCAGAGCTGCATCCTTATTCATGCTGAAATCAGTGGGAGCTACTCACCAGAAAGAGGGTGGTTTAACGTGTTTAGGAGGCTTGGAGAGCTGTCTGAAAGCAGTCAGTCAGTCTGCACTGTGATAGTCTGGTTCTGACTGTATTTTGTTTAAAAGGCAGTGGTAAATGTTGCCTGAGGAAATAGAAAGATATGAGAGAAAAATGTGACTATGGAAGGCCAGCTGTCAGTTACTCAAAACGTATTAAATCCTGGCCAACTTGTCTCCAAAATCACCTCCAACCAATTTTCTCCTTATTTTCTTTTCCTCTGGCCACACACAGATTTTATTTCATCAAGGCACTGATAGAGAGCAGAAGGTCCCAGTTCCTGAACACCACCACCACCACAAGGCTGGGTAAACCAGCCCCAACGCCAGAGAAAACCCCACCAGCATCACACCATACCTGGGTGGTGAAAATCCAGTGTCTTGGGCAGCACTGGATACTGCACCATGCTGCAATTAGGAGCAAAACACACTCAGAAAACCAGCTCTGGAGACCTCCCCTTCAGTTAGCTTGAATCATCCCAGGCAGGAGCGAGCTGCGAGACCTGCACCAGTATATTCCACTTGCCTTACACAGTGGAAAGCCATAGAAAATTGCCTTCCAAATCCAACCTAACTTTCCTCAGATGGGTAAAATAGCAGGATTATCCTGTTTACAGTATCTTATGAGGCTGAGGCTTTACTTGCTGCATGCATTTCTGGTGGGCTCTCCACTTCAGGGTGGTTGGTTGCAGTATGTATGTATGTATGTATGTGGTGGTGGCTCTTTACCAGGGCAGTTTGGTTTCAGCAGCAGAGGCTGTCAGTTCAGCTCTTGCCTGATGATCCTCTTTGCTCAGGAGAACTCCTCTGTTTCCTCCTTTCCCTCACAGCTATTGCTGTGTCTCTCCACGGTGCTCTTAGCACCATTTAAACCATGCCAGCACATCCTATTTTTACACACTGAGGAATGGCAAACCTGTAATGAAATATGGGAGAGAAGGAGAGCAGTACAATAGGTGGTGCACGATGCTTGCCGTGCAGATGAGTATATAAACCGGCTATGAGTATAACATCCCTGAGCCCTGCTATATTTTAGCAGCCTATTTCCTTCTGGTTACAATTCAAGCACTAGTGCAGTCTAGAGAGACTTGTACAGATTGGCTTTGGGGGTTGCTTGTCTGCAGTACACACATAGCTCTGCATCTCTAGCCTTTCAGAGCAGTCACAGATCGACAGAATTATAGGGGTTGGAAGGGACCTCCAGAGATCATCGTGTCCAACCCCCCTGGCAAAGCAGGTTCCCTAGGACAGGTCGCACAGGTCAGCATCCAGACAGGTCTTGAATATGTCCAGAGAAGGAGACTCCACAACTCCCCATGGCAGCCTGTTCCAGTGCTAAACAGGACATGGGGGGCGGTTTAAAGCATCTGATCTGGAAAAGTGCTCTCCAGGACTAGCGTCACTGTACTCTGCATGATACATGTGCTTATTTCCCTGGCAGTCAGTCCCAGTTGGTGTTTGATGTGGAGAAAGTTCTTCTTTCAAGCTGTGGACTAAGGCAACAGCCAAAGGACCAGGGGGCTCTTGGCCCCAGCCAGACAAAACTACCGTCCTGCATGAAGGATTGGAAGAGGAAAGTGAGATGCCCGATTGCCTGTTGATGGGCATCATGTGCAGCTCTCCCTGAAATTATTGCCCGGCAACCTTCTGAGGCAGTGAGAAACTGTCTCAAATTCATGGGCAGCCAATGATCTGACTGAGGACATTCAGGCTGACATTTGTGGGGGCACTGCTACCCCAGGGCCTGCAGCAGCACAAAGGCCTGAGTGAAATGGGCCAAGTGCAGCCATGTCTGGCCAAAGTCAATGGGATCTGTGGAGGAACAAGGCCTTTGTAGATCAGCCCAAGGGGCTCTCCGGTGAGAATAAAATGGGCAATTTCTCATAAATTTATCCACTTAACACTTGCACATTCCCTGCCTGATGATGGGAACAGGCAGCAGAGAAAGCACCTGCAGTTTTCAAGTTGAAATGTTTGCAAAATACTCTCAGACCTGGACAGAGCAGCTGAGACCTGATCACAAAGAGAGGTTCATGTTTCTGCTTCTACGACCCAGATTTGCCCACTCTAAAGGCTGGACTTTGCATTGGCTTGGGGTTGGTGTGTGCCTTCGCCTTTCCTCATCAGTGCTCAACAGCCTGTGAAGAGGAAAGGCTTTGTTTTAGAGGGAGCAGGTGTTTGATTGCCTCGCCTCTCTCTTTTCATATTAAACATATCCCCAGCTCCCCTCCCTAGGAGGGATAAAGTTGTGTTTGTGAAAGTGGTGAGGGAAATCGCTTGAAAGGCGTCAGCGGAGGTAGGCTGTCTGCACTGATGGTTTGATGAAAGAAAAGAGCAAAGGAATGAACGAAAAGCGTTTAAAGTATTTTCTGCCTGCAGAGCACAGCTTGGAGCAGTGCTGCAGGGCCAGCCCGGCAGCCAGCCCCTTCCCCAGGCAGCTGCCCAAGCCAAACCCTTGGAGATACAGCCAGAAAAGCGGAGAATTCAGCCCCCTTCCCCATCCCAGTGCCAGCTCCCTACTTGGAGGCTGCACCAGTGGCTGGTCCTCTCCCTGGACAAAGGAGCTGTGGCATCGCCTCGCAGGACAGCATCCAAGGACAGCAAAGGCATCCCCAAGGGGAACATAAGACCCATTACTGCCTGTGCCAGGCTGCAGGCAGGCAGCGGTGACGTGCCCAGGCGCAGCAGCTGAGGCCTTGGCACCTGAGCTGCCCTTGGCTTGATCACCAAGCCCGAGGTGCCAGTGCCAAAAGTGATGGTGGGCTGGAAACAGGGAGTAGCTCAGGGCATGGACACACAGACTGATATTTTTGGATGTAGAGGGGAAACTGGTGGGGATTGTGCCTGGTTTCAGCACACCCCATGTGAACATCCAGTCCTCTCGACTGGGGTCCGAATAAGCAAACGAGCAGAGAACTGTTATCAGGTTACATCTTTGTTTCAAACAGAAATAGAAGGTGGCCATGCCTCAGTGAATAAAAGGCCATTGCTCCGCTCTAACCATCTGTCAGGCTCCCTGCCATGGTGTCTGTGTGTTTGCTCAGGCATTGATAGAGAATTACCCACCTTATATCACTGCAGATTGTCTTTTGCCTTCTCACTGCTCCATTCTCACGTGAATACTTTGGATCTTTGCCTCCAGTGGCTCAAATGCAGGTGTTGGATTATGGCCACGGAGAGCCAGGGACCGAGAATAAAGAAATTCTTGGATGTCTTTGGATAAAAATGAAGTTGGGAGGAGTTTGAGTCGGCTCTCCCAGAATTTGCAGATACCAGGGCAGCACTGGGATCAAAAGAGCCATTGTTCCCCTTGGCTAGAGGATGTTATCTAGAGACTGGTCCAGAGTACAGACTCATGGCCAAACTGGAAACATTTGCTTATTGGAAACATCTGCTGTTCTCTGCGTCTCATATTATTTGCCAAAATATATTTCTTGTGCATTCCCAGCTCAGAACAGCTTGTTATGAGGTTTAATCCATGATGTGCAATCTTGTGACATATCGCTGCCTGGTGATGTAGGACACCAGAGATGATGAAGGAGAATGACTGGACTGTAAATGCACCGGAAAGAGTGCAGTGCACAGCCTGGAAGCTATATGAAGATCTTCATAAGCACTAGCTAGCTTTGCTGATGTTAGTCCTAAAAGCCAGAGAGAGAAAGTTACTGCAGTCAGAGATAAAAGACCTTTCAACAAATGTGCCTCAGCCATAATTGAATGCCTTGCTGAAATTTCCAAGGTTCCTCTGACCTCCTGATGTGATAAAGATGCATGTCCTATGCTAGTATCTCAGCTCCCCACTCCACATGTGGACATTTAAATACCCTCAGCTGCTCTGTGTGCTCAGATGCCCTGTAAAGCATGCTGGTACTGTAAGAAGTTCCCCCTGCAAGATACAGCGTACCTTCCCTGTCCTATCTAAATGCTCCAGCTCCATCCAGCCCTTCAGTTTAAGCATGTTATGAAGAGCTTTGCTGAATCAGAGCAGGCCTGCAGTGTCAGGAGCGCTGGAAATGCTTTCCCTTCACCCCAGCTCTTTGGAGTCTCTCCAGGTTGACCAGAATTAGAGTGGTTGGACCCACCCTGAGCCTGGTATCTGAAATGGATGGGTTCAATCTATTTTGCTCTGACAGAGGTCTCTCCTCTAACAGGAGAGGGAACACAAAAACACTTTGACAAGACACAGAGTGTTTAGGCAGAGAAAGTGCCCCCCAAATGAGCCTGGGACTAGGTGCTGATGTTCAGCTTTTTCAGCCAAAGAGATGGGAATGCTCAAAAAAATTCCTTCTTACTAATTGGTTGCATTTAAAGGTCAAATACTAGACTTGAACATTACAGTCATGCTTTATATGAGAGATGAGTATATAAATACTTTATAAAGGGCTAATGAACAATTAATAATTGTTTCAAGAAATGGATAATCAAATGTAATGGATTGTTATACTGTCTGCCAGGTCAATATGTTGCTTATGACCAGAGCTGATTGCTCCCAATAACACCTTGAATGACTTGATTGTGAGCAGCTTTAACACAAGACATTTGTGTCGGTACAACATCTATTAACCCTCTCTCTGCCAGTCTAGAAATAGAAATTGCCTATAAAGCATGCCCAGAATTAATGAGTTACAATATGAACATAAGGCTGTAGGTTGTTGAGTAGCTCATTTGTAGCTCAAGAACTTGATTATAGATGAGCAGAAAGAAATAGAGACAGATGAATGCAGGCTGCAGACAATGAACAACATCTGCTTGCTGCACAGGGAAAACCTCTGAGTGCCAGAATTGTACAGCCAGAAACCCACAAGCTATGGGGCTTTTAATGTGTGCTGGGGGGGGTTTCGGGAGGATCCTAGGAACTCCTTCAAGGTTTAGTCACATGCTTAGCTGCTATCCTATTGTTTTAAAATTACAGCTTACAGAGCAGGTCATCTGAGCGCCCCAGATGGGTCTGTGCAAGAGAAATTGCTCCTTCATGATCTCAGCCTTGCTACTGTACAATCAATTCTGCTTTTAAGTAGTAAAGAAGCTCACTGGAAGTTGCCAGTTCCGATTACAGCATGAAACATCTACCCTTGGTTTATAGCAAGTAAAATTACATTCCTTGCAGCCTGAGATTTACTTGGTCTGAGGTGATGTTGGGTAAAGGGGGAAAAAAACAACCGTGCTGAAAGCTCCTTGGAGGCACAGACGAACTTGCGTGAGATGGAAGCACAGCCGATGGCAGAGCGGTGAGGGCTTGCTCCGTAACCAGCCTCCCGAAATGCAGCTGCTGGTGCCAAATGCTGCAAAGAGCATTAACGCAGATGCTGCTTATTTGTCCTTGGAACTGTGAGGATCGCTTGAGTGACAGCCGAGGCATTTCACACATCAGTGAGCGCATTCTCCTCAGGTACTTCTGATCGCCGTACATTTTGTTTGCTGACAGGTTTGTGGCAATATGCTCACTCCAGCTAAAAATTACACACTGGCTAACAGAAGAATGGACCTAATTCTCCTCACTTTTACACTGGTTTTGCAATCAGTGTAACTTTAATGACCCTCTGCTTTTAGACCAGAAATAGCATGGAGGAAATCGGATTTAGCAGAGTAGAGAGCCGTTTAGTGTAGCTATTGTAGGAAGGCAGAGAGAGAGGCAGAGACATTTCTCCACTCCTCCTGATCCTGGCATAGGCCAAAGGCCAAATCTGGGCCAAAACAGAGCAACCTTCAGGCCCCTGTAAAATGTCCTCAGCTTGCTAGATAGACTTATGGTACCAATGGTTTCCACATCACCGTGCAAATCCCTCTCCAAAACATGAGTAGAGCTTCCACTCCAGTGGTGTACAAGCTGGTTCTGTTGCCTGTATGGCTGGTGTAAACCCCGTCTGTGCCAGCCCAGCATACCAAGAGTCATCAGTTCAAGCCATACTCTGGCCCAACGGGCATTAGAGGGAATATTCAGTATTAAGGTTTCTGAATCCACTTTTTCCTGTCTTCTTTCATTTCTTCTCCTACCTGCTGAGTGTTAGGTGCTTGGTCAGTCTGGTAAAACATGCAAATAATGACATTTTTCTCCAGAAGTACTGATGACCATATGTGTATCTTGCCAGTGGATGCAGTGAGCGGGAGATGCTGCTGGAAGAGACTGTCCTGGGGAGTCAGCCCAAACCACTCGTGTCTGTGACCTTCAAAGGCAACAGGACCAGCTTCTCCTCTGCATATCTCCCCTGGAAGGGCAACCCACAGGGAAAGGACAAGGCAGGGGTAGCTGAACATGGGGAACTGGCTGCATTCCTGGAGGCATTTCAGACCGTCTCCAGCATACGAGAGAAAATGCTTTTCAGCAGATGAATACCTCCCCAGGGGTTTACACACAAAAAACCCACCCCTCCCTCAGTACTCGTGTAGTCCTCGACACCAGTGGCCAAAGCAGTTTTGTTTGGTCTTTTTCCTTTTAATTCCATAGTGATCTCACCCTTGCCTGTTTTGCTACAGACATTTGGGGTTTGTCCCCTTCCTTCACATGAATGAGGGTAGCAGTGGGCTAGGAAAAGAAACCTTTTGACTTCTGTGGGTGGTACAGAAGTGTCCCCATCTCTGCCATGTCAGGATGTCCATGGGAAGCTTCTGGCTTCCTTATTCCCTGCAGTTGTGTCTCATGTCAAGGGTGGGTGGCTGCTCTGGGTTCCCAGCCTCAGTCTTTGTTCTTGCTCAGTTCATTCCCAGGATATCTTCCCAGCTGGCTGAAGCTTATCTAATGGGGGAAGGTGAAAAATAAACCCTGCTAGCTTGCCAGTATCTCCTGGATGGGATGTGCAGCCTAGAGAGCACAAGGTGTCCGCCACACTTGTCCTGGACAATGAAAGGAATAAATCAATTCATGTCCAAAAGTGGGAACTTCCGAGTTGATGGATGGCACCCAGTGAATATTAAACTGCCTTTCTCGGGGAATGGATGTTCTTCAGCCAGACAAATTTTGTCCTTTCACACTGCAGGTGAGGGAGCTGCAGCAAGCTGTGGCAGTTGCTGAGGACTGGAAGAGATAGCATCTGCCTGAGGCAAGTTTCTGTAGCATTTCCAGAAGCAGCAATCTCTGTTTTAAAAGAAACTTTAGTAGAACTTAAGGCTGAAATCGGTAACTCTAAAAGATCTGAAAATGGCTACATTCAACAGGGATCTTGCTATTTAGTGTGGGGTTTCTTTGCTCTCCATTGAAATTTATAAAAAAGGGAAATAAAATTCGTCTGTTTGATCCCATTAACAGCTCATGTGGTGCCTGTTCTCATACTGTATTTCCCAAGAGATCATTTTCCAGTCCTTCTCCTTTTTTCCCATGACAGGTGATAATATTGGCTTTTATCTGTTAATAAGATAGCATGGGAATTCCTGTATGATTTTTAAATAGATGGAAACGTGGTTTCTGTCACCTCCTTGGCTATCACTGTTGCCTCTCGGTGGTCAAGAGGACAGGTTCTTCTCCAGGGCAGGATGAACCATGGGTCTGCCTGGTCTGACAGGCTGCAGGACTGTTCACGCAGCAATGGAGGGTCCCAAAGACACTTGCTTCTAATAATCAGCATGGATGGGAAGCAGGAAACACTAAGTCACCATGACCAAGGTAAGAAAGAAAAGGTGAACAGCTGAAGGGAAGATGGGCCTCTTCGGAGGTCATCTAAGTCTAGCAGGCTGCCCCACAGCAGAAACACCTCTACCAAATCTACCCCAACAAAAATTTGTCTGCCCCTGTCCTAAAAAATCTCCCTGTGCAGCCAGCTTCTAGTTACCCAAACAGCCAGAAAGCTTCTGCTGGTGTCTCACTAGTGGCAGGCATTAGCAGGGCAGAGCTGAGGACTCTGCCTTCCAAGTATAAAAAGGAAAACCTTAAAAATCAACTTATTATACACAGGCCTGAAAGGGCTGCAGGAAGGATGAAGCATTCATAGTTCTCACAGAAAGAAGTTAAAGGAGATAAAGGTGAGTATTAACTCCTAAAATAGGGCTGCATCTCACATAACTTTCATTATCTCGTGCTGCTGGCCAGAGCTGTGTTAGGCAAATGGATTTGTGGACTTCTAATCTGAATTGTTCTGCTTGTTATTACCCCACCGTTACCAAATGATTCCTCCGTTGGCTGTGAAATGGAAAAAGGCTCATTCCTGTTGTTACTTCCCTTCCAAGTCTCCAGGAGCCTTTGGGACTCCAGGGAGGTCTGACCCAAAGACAGATGGAGTCAAAGGGAAGTTTTCCAGGAAAAAGAAAAACTCTCCAGAGAAGACACCACAGCTTCACTTCCTTAACAGCAGCTGGTTTTGTGGCTGATGTTGACACAACTGGAGAACACCAGGACAGGGCTGAACTTTCAACGCTCAGAAACTGTACTTTTTGGCTTACTTCCACTTCTGTATATTTTCAGCATAGGCAGAGAGGAAAAACTACTGTCCCAAACCCTGAGTCCCTCAGTTTGCCCATTTCTCTCACTGTTGGAAGAGAGGGACTTTTGTGACCTGTGGGGAGGGGTATGGCCACTTTCACAGAGCAATGACTAGAACTCTTGCTTTAAGTTTTGGTGCTAATTATGACCAAATGCCACTGCTTCGTCATAGACCTTTTGATAGACTTTGGGATTCCTGAGAGTTTGTGTTGCAATGAATTGTACCATGCTGCATTATCTCAGAGGCTCGTTTTTAGCACTGGGAGAGACTCTTCTTCTACTAGTACATTAGTAGCATCAAAAGAGGAAAGAAGACAGTTTACTGATCACACTATGTAGAACCTTGTTTTTCTTTCTCTCCTGAAAATCTGTAATAATACAGTAGCACCACAGCTACCTTGCATGGTTTAATGTCTTTGAAATGCAGCAGACCTTCAGTGAGGTTTTGCAGAGTTGTTTTATAGTAGCCTTGTTGTTATAGAGTCCAACAAAGTCCTTAGGGACATGATCTAGAGGTGGGCTAGGCAGGGTTAGGCTGTGGTTGGACTCAATGATCTTAAAGGTGTCTTCCAACCCAGGTGATTCTATGATTCCATTTAATCTGTGTTTTGATACTGCACATTTGGTTTTGCTGGTATCTGATTCTTTCTGGGAAATAGATTTGGCCTGTTTAAATTTTGCCATTTTCTGTAAACTAAATATAGAGTTTCATAACTCTGGCCAGGTGGTATTTGTAAGGATCTTAAGTGAGGGGAAGAGGGGAGGGGGAAGAAAAAAGAAAAGCATTCCTCCATGAATATAATAGAGTACAGCTTTACAGAAAGCTTATACAAAATAAAAATATATGTTTTTTCAAAAGAATAATTTTCCAGTGTGCCCACATCCCAACTGAGTTACTTTATTTCTGTCTAGGATCTCATCACTGGTGGTTTATTATGTGATCTAGTTGAAAGATACCTGTGTGTCCTCCTGAGTGTTGGCTTTGTATTATCAGTTGAGCATTACAACAATCTAATCCTAATCTGCATTACCTCTGTTCCTTCAAGAAAAATAATATTTGGAGCCAGCATTATTTTGATTCTTAGATCCTTTCTACCTCTTTAAAGAAGTCCTTTTGTTCTGTCGATTTGCTCCAGCACTGCAGTGCCTGAAGCCCCAAAAACCATCAATGCTCTTGTGGAGCCTTCGAGCTCAGGAATTTTGAGCTAGCAGGATCTCACAGGTCATAGAGGCAAGTTCCCTCTTACTGTGGTGGTCTCACACAGCCCTTTCCACGCACTGTGTCAGGGCACTTGTATTTCCTCAGCTGTAAAAATGAGGATTATTGCATAAAGATTGCTCACACACACACAATCTGCATCAAAGCTGCACAGCTAACCCCAGATGTTCAGACACTTAGCCAGAAACAGAGCTTGCCTCCCATGCATTTGGATGTGGAGAGCTGTTTTAGCCCCATACATGGTACAAGATGAAGACAGTTCTAGAAAGAAAATATTCTTTTTTTATTATTATTTTCTTGTTTAAAAGGAAATAGAAACCACTTCATCGTAAAAGTCTGCATGGTTCAGCTTTCTCTCTGCTGCTTTCCTTCTTAGTCTCAATGCAGGGGACTATGAGAAGCATATGCTTTTTTATTAGCAGAAGAGACAGGCTAAATTGGGATATGATTCATGCTTCCAATTTATGCCTTCTCTTCCTTTATTGTCAACGGCTAATGAGAGGTAATTGCAAAAGCTCGCAGAGGGAGGCACTTTTGGAAGGAGAGAGAATTAGAGAAGGTGCAAGTAAGGTTGTTTCCACTGTTCAGAGGCATTTCATCCCACTGTTGGTGTGTTTGTGACTTTCTAAAGTTGCTCCTGTCAGAGCTTGGTATAATTTCCAAAAACTAGAGATCGCTAGGGTGGATCCATACTCGTAACCGCATCCTGGCCATTGCACCGGACGACTCAGGAGAGAGTCCACCTGTGCAGTCAGCTGGCCTGAGTTTCAGATGAGATCTCTGCTTCAGGGTAGGAGCAACAGATTGTGGTGCTCCCTAAAGATTGTCCCTGTCAAATTGCCTGAGCTCAGCTCACTGTGTGCATAAAATGGCATCTATAGATGAAAGCCCTGCACCTCTTGTTTCCATAGAAGAACTAGCAAGACTGAGTACCCTGAAAAAATTTGGAAGCTAACAGCCACTTCCCACCCTTAGGCTCTGGATTTCATTGCATTCCACTTTTCCTGGTTTAATAATAGTATTATAAAGCTTTTGTCAAGAATGGAGGCTAGGTTCAATACGTCCCTATGAGGCAGACGGAGATCATTTGCCAAGAGCCATCAGAGTAGAGTGCTGACTGAGATCATTTTTCATCCTTCATAATTTATTTTACCCAGAGACCTCCCTATCAGGGGCTGGGGACGCCTGTGTAGGGGTAGCCCCTGTGCAGACCTTTTCTGGGAGACACAACTTAAGTCTTCAGATGGCTTGCAGGAGCACTGGCCCATGAAATCTCAGTATTCATCAACTCCCTCTGCCAGAATCACTCCTCTTGCCTTGGCTGAGAAAGGAGGGAATAAATGCCTAGCACATGCTCTGATTCCCCAGATCCCTCACTGCAGTGCAATGTTGCATTCAGTTATGTAAAAAAACTGAGTCAAAGGCTAATGCTGAGTGTCCATGTAGTTTCTCACAATTTAAATGATGAAACATCATCACTACAGGAGAAACAATTTACATGACCAGTCCTGGTCAGCTTGCAGCTTCGGGCAGTTCTACGTCCCTGCTGTGACACCTCATCCTGTGAAAAGCTGAAGCTCCATGTTGTGTTATAACTGCACAAAGAGATGATGTCTCCTCTGTCATGTGATAAGCCAACCCTTAGCCTGAAACACCACGGACAGCTAAACCAAGAATTACATGCTGTAAAGAATAATCACTGATGAGTGACAAAAATAACTCTGTCTGCAGTCAGATTTTCTGCATCTCAATAAACTATGTCCCATGCATCTCTCAAGATTCTCCTTAGACACTCAGCTGCCACTTGTACAGTGTCAGTGTACAAAGACCATGGCCAGTTGCACTGATGGATTTGGTCTAATTATCTCCTCGTGCTTCTTTGTCTCTCTGGCTCCATCTATCGTCTCTCATCTCAGGCTTAAATTGCCAGCTCTGGGACGTGGACAGCCCATTGGGCATATGCCTGATGAATTACGGTAGGAACACCGGGCATTGGATAGATGTGAATAATAAATAAATTGAAGGTGAAATACAACTTTCATCCAGTATAATCCAGCATAGCAAGACTGGGTTCCCAGGGAATGGCAGTATATTTGTTTTCCAAATTGTTAGCTGATGCAAAGGAAAGCAAGAACATTTATTAGCCTCCCTCAGAATCACCTCTAACAAGAATGAATATTCACCACTATAAATAAGACTGTTTCAATTAAGTCTCCACATAAATTGCTCCATGGTATCACAGAAGGCTGTGCTATTCAGAAAGAAGTGCCTAGATTAAAGTAGTTAAGGCTGTGTTTGAGAACAAGTTCAACTGCCTCATTTACAGTGTTTCACAGTTAATCACTGAGAGTTATGAAGTCTTCGTCTTTTCTGAATGTGAGCCCACAAGCTGAGATTCAGAGGAATACTTGGGCTGTCTTTTCTACCTGTAACTGGTAATCTGGTACCATAAATACTTTCTTGTTCACCCTCAGGTAATACATCGAGTTGGTGACAGGATTTGTGTTTCCCTGAGTATCACTAACAAAGAAAGCAGACACAGTACAGAGCTGCTCATTACAACCTCCCAGGAATGTCATCCCTGACCTGGCAGAGTGACCCGACTTGTCTTAGCATATCCTTCTTTTGCAAAAACACATCCATTTTCAATACTGCCTTCAAAAATCTTCAAGATTCAGCACTTGCAACAGTCCATCTAGACAAATTCAGGCAAGGTAATGTATTTTGGGCTGTTGAAGATGAGTTCACTGGGTCTCCAGCTTAGAAAGCCTTCTGACAACTGAGAGAAGATCTTGGGAAAGTACTCGCTGTGATGTCCTTGCCCTGCGCCTTGGGAGCCTGTTCTCAGCTGTTCCCAGAGACAGCCTACTAATGGGAGCTGTGGTCTGAAGCAGTATAGCTGTTGTCATGTTCTTCTGTGAACGACAATGCTTACTGAAAATGAAGAGAAAAATAATGGCTCTAAAGTCAAACATTTGCCACAGGAAAACTAAAGGTAGGCAGCAATTTTCTAAATGGGAATAAGTTGGTGAACAATCTCTCCCAGAAAACCTTTCCTTTTCTATTCATCAAGAGTGCTGTGATGTGCAACTGCTGTTCTTTAATGGACAGCAGTTGCACATCACAGTTGCCCTTGAAGGGCAGATGCATAGATTCCCCCTCTCTTCTTCACATATATGAATTTATCCTTTGTGATATGGCTCATCCTATTAAGAAGAACTCTAGAGGAGCTTATTACATGCCGCTGAAAAACATGATGCCAACAATTATAGGGAATCAATGAAGATATTTGCTGAAGTCAATAACCTAAATTACCAACAAAAAAAGTAGCCAGTATAAGCAGTTCATCTATACTTCTCTGGGATAAAAATCAGGCCCTGCATCTAAATACAGTATCAGTGGCAACAGTAAAACGTTTCAAAAAGGATTTAGGCTGTTGCAATGCAGAAAAGTGGTAGCCTACTCTGAAATTACAAATTAAATTAAGTTTGTTCAGTTCAAATAACTCCAGGAAAAGCTGTATCAAAACTGGAAACCATGACAGCTGTGTCACTGCCAAGTAACAAATACGATGAGGCTTTGAGATGAACACCTACTATTAAGTCAAATAGAGTAATCTATGGGCAGTCACGGTTCAGACATCCTCATTAGCCTTAATTAAAATTCTGATGATCAGGTGGCTATGGAAGGGACACAACTTTCAAAGAATTTAGGCAAGTGCGAAATGCTGGAGATAGGGTAATAATTAGGAATAATATCTCTTGTTAAATTTAATTCCTTTAGCCTTGAAATTACCATGACAGATTTAAAATTTAGTGGCAGTTTTCCAGTCACTAAAAAGAGCTTAATTATGGAGTTTAAGACTTTGGGAGAACTGATAAAGCTACATGGGGCCTGTATCGACTGAGTGGTATGGTTGAATGGCCTCAGATAAAGACAGAGTAGATATCAACTTATTCAAGAAGCTGAAGACACCACATACCTGAAGGTTTTTTTGAGACACCAAAAGAGTTTGGGTAACTTTTTAACTTTCTCTTTTAATTAATAACAATCACTCTCATTCAATTTGCCTTTCCACTTCTTGATTTCAGCTGGGACTAAAAGCAAGGCAGAGATAGAGCTGCCAAAACTCTGAATAGTGCTGATACTAACAGAACTTCTTAATCACTGGCATTGGCCAATCTCTAGAGCCCAGGCAAGACATCTAGAAAGATGAGCAAAGTTCAAACCTGCAATCTATTCCTCTGAGTTACAGGACACCTTGTAAAAATCATCATTGTATTCTATTATCTGCTGTTAGTTTAGGAAAAAATATAAGGTACTTAAGAAAATGTCAGGTCTAGGAGCTCTGTGAAATTGAAAAGTATTTATTCTGATATGTAGCTCAAGACAAACCCCTTTTGGGTTTTCAGGGCCAGGAAACATCCTGAATGATGGATGGATGGATCAGCAAGATGATTGATAGCCTGAAATACGGATGCAGAACAGTATCTTCTCATAAAATCAAACTCAAGAAGATAGATGTTAATATTATTTCAAAGCCACCTTCATTGGATTCTGCCATGCTTATGTAATATACTTATATGATCTCATTGTCAGGTTAACTGAACACTTTACAGTTTTAAAGACATTTATTCTCACAAGAGCCCCATGAAATAGGAAAATACAGTTGTCCCATTATATAGATTTGGAGCTGTGGCACAGAGGTGCAAGTCACACATGGGGAAGCAGCGAATTGAACACAGCTTTCCCAAACCCCAGGTTGTCACCCAAAATACTGTTCCTACACAGTCATTACCTCAGAATGAATGGTTAAGCCAGAGTCCCTGCACTGTCTTTCCTTCTGTCTACATTAATCTCCAAGCACCTTAGCAAACATTCAAGAGTGCCACATCAAGAGGACAGAGTGGGTCAGTGAAAGAAGTACTACATTTATTACAATTTCTTATTCACAAGTGAACTGATCATATATGCCTTAGGATCAACTGACAAAGAGCAAACTGTTCCCAGAGATAATCTTTCAACTGATAAGAATGGAATACAATACCTTGAAAGAGTACAAATGAGCCCTCAGAAATTATAAAAGCAGGCAGAGACTGGATTCAAGGAGCAGGAAAAGTTTGTATTTCAGAGGTTAGCTTCAAAAATGGTTCAAATTTTTTAAAAAAGCAAAACCCTCAAAAAGAACAACAACAAAAAAGAAAGAACACAAAACCAACCCAAACCTGGTCATGAACAATGCTCTCAGAATAGCAAGAAACACCAAAATAAACCCCAAAATACTTGTTTTGATACTGCTGAGCTTGGAGGAGCTCTGGGTACCCCACAGCTGCTGACCACTGCAAAGAGAACATAGATTCCCTCAACTTGGTGGATCATGTTCCAGAGAAGATAATTATTCAAGATGATGAGTTCTGACTGCCACAGTCTCCTCAAGCTGTGAGCCTTGTGGGTTTGCATGCCTGGGGCCCTTGGAAAGGGACAAACGGTTGCCCTTAAATGACCTGTAGACCCAACGGTCCGAGAGGTGTTATTTCTCAGCATCGTTGTGCATCTTAGTAAAACTGGGATATCCCAGATGCTCTCATCCATTTCCAAGGTGGGACCAAGTTTACTTAGCATTCCTGAAAGACTGTTGTGCTGCACTGTGGGTTGCACATTCCCAGCTGATTTTCTTTCTCATCAAACCAGGGGATGCACACTCTGCTGCTCCACTGGTGAATCAGCACAGTCATGGTGCATTTGTTTTCTGGAAGTTTCTATGTATTTTCTCTTCACCTTAGATTACTGCAAGAATCTCCACTGTAAACTATTTTTAGCTCTGAGCTGTTTTAAACTTGCTTAAAAATGAACAGCTCATTGGGGTCTAAACCTAATTTTTCTTAATACAGATGGGAATCCACCATCTGGAGTTTGGCACAACCACACATCCAACCATTTTTAGGGAATAGATCTAATGTGGAAGTGTTGCCAACGTGCTGCTACACAAATAGCTTTGCCTTTCCTCCTGGATGATACAAACATTTCTCAAACACGTATTGCAAGATACCCTTCTTCATGGTAGTTCTGCCAGGACAGATTCATTTCATCATGCATGGAAATTGAAGAATTATTCCAGTTACATGCTCCTAATTGCAACCCCCTGTTCTCTCCTAGGCTTTCTCTCTTCCCTGGCTTTTTCTAATAAGTCACATTTGAATCTGAGGTTATAAAGTCCTTGGAGAAAATTAATATGGCCCAACCATCTTATTTCCCAAAGCGTAATCTCTGTGTCTTCATTAATCTCACAGCAGTTTCTGCCATGTGAAGCTGTAGATGCTTCTGAGATACAGTGACTGAAGGAAGCAGCAGTAGAAATTCTAAGTTCCCATGTCTCCTTTTTCTGACTACAGCCAGGGTAGGGTTGCCAGACTTTAAGACTTTAAAATGTGGAATAGCCCACTGATGAATATGACATCATGAGGGCTGGGAAGGAGAGGAGAGACCCCAGGCAGGAAGAACCAAGGAGGAGCGGAGGTGATGGTGGAATGCCCTATGGTCCAACAAGGCTTTTAAAGAATAACATTGCCTATTGCCAGCTGTATGTAGCAGACTGGATCTATTTTCTTCTTCAGCTTCTGCTGAACCTTTGTCCACCTGATGCCATTTTGTTAAGGGGCTCAAGATTTCTGAATGTACTGCAGGAAATCCCACCTTACACAGGACAGCTGGTGTCACAGCATGTGAGAGACTGGAGCCAACATGCTATTTTCCCCACCTGGAAGTGTGTTCCATCTGCTTTCATAAGAAGCCTGTGACAAACTCACCCATAGCAGGAGTGTTTTCTGCTCCCTGTCTCAGTCTTGGGGGGAGGGGGGGGGGAGGGAGGGAAGGTGGTGTTAATAAAATTGCTGAACTCTGTGCTGTTTTTATTGCAGAGCTTACTCTCCCTGTATTCCATATTTCCTCTCATGGTTAAACTAAAAAAACTCTTCAATTTTTTTCTCCCCCAACTCCTCCTCTTTGCTAAAAAACCTCAGTACCCAGCATCTCATGTGTTGCTCTAGCAAAAACATTTTCAGTCAGAAATCAGTGTGTGGTACAGGATACCAGGAGAGCGAGATCCCAGCCTGAGCACAAACCTTTCCATTCCTACAGGGGTAAAGAGACCTTTCCTGGGTTCTCTGCACCGGGGGCAACATCAATCATTAGGAAATAAAAGTAAAGGCTGAACTAAGTTTTAATGAATATGCACAGTCTGGACCTCTGCAAAAGTAAAATAATGTACTCTGGGCTGATGATTAATTATGGGTGTACTGAGAGGCTTCTCGCCCGCTAATATAGAGGGAAACTAAAGCTAAAGCAGTTTAATTCATGGAAAGATTTATAAGGATAAGATGTACCTTCATTAAATATAGATGTTGATTCTTTTGCTCTGCCACTGCTTGACACAATGCAGAAATCAAAGCCTTTTTCCAGCACGGATGCAGGCGCATGCATGACGATAGTAACAGCAAAGCAATTAATGGCACACGCTCCTGAGGAACAGCTCCCCAGCTTTCTTGCATAAATATGTCCATCTGTAGAAGTTAGCTTCTTTTAACATTTACATAGAATTCACTTCAAATTCTATTTTCCATGTTGCTGTGAACAGAGCCAGGTTGGAGCTCTGCCTTGCCACCAGGCCAGCCCCGTACTCGGGACAAGCAGGACTTGGAGCAGTTGCACAAATACAGAACAATTCCCCCCTCATACCCCCCCCAGACATCAAAGATGAGTAGCGGCTCCTAATTGGTCCTAATTGTTATCACTTGCTTTCATGTCTCTGACTCATTCCTGAGTTTTTACTTTTAAACAATGCAGTTCATCTCTAGTGGACCGGCAAAAGGGCTTGCAGGGAAAAGAAAAAAGCCCTTTTGGCCATCTTTGAAGGCTTTGTGGCTGGAAGATGTTGACAAAGACAAGGGGCTAAATTGCCATTTGTAAACAGTTCAGAAGATGAAAAACATGAAACAGAAATGAAGAGTCCCTTTGATGAAACAGGTCCTTGCTTTCTGCTGTACTAAAACCCAGCTGTTGAAGACAGATGCTAGTGGAGTTATCCCGCAGCCTCTCTATAGAAAAACACTTACCAGTATAATAACAGCACCATTTTAATATTGATGTATTTGTACTACAGAGCAGAAGTGTGAGAGTTTTTCAGCATGATTTTGTAAGTAATTAAAAAAAGGAGGGGCTTGAAACATGCTCCCTCATCACTACATTTTCTGGATGCGCAGCACTTTGTGGACAAGCTGCTTCAGAGTGCTATTAAATGAACGTTTCCAATCTATTTGCTTTCCCCCTGCCCTCTCCTGGTACAGAAAGCTCTGTCAAAGTCAAGAAACCAGCCACTCCAGGCTCAGAGAGAATGTTAAATTCTCACTGACACATCACCAAATAAACCCAAATATACAAGGACTGAAGAGAAGAGTCCGATCCCACCAGGGACAATAACCTGACTTTCTAGATGCCTGGAGCACTGAAGAACCCCTAACACTTCAATCCCCCCTTGCCCAGCACAGTTGTCTTTGCAGGAAGGAAATGAGGAGACCAGCCAAGCCCAGAGAAGCAAGAGCAGAAGCCATCCCTACAGCAGGGTCTGAGCCAAAGCACCTCCACCCAAAGCAGAAAGGTGACAATTTGGCCATAGCACCCACTGCAAGGATCTGGCAAGCCTGGAAGTGCAGAAGTAGGGTTGAAAGGTGTAAGACCATCATCATGTGGCATGGCCCACCACCAACCCCTTCTCTTCTTACCCCATATCACCTCCACAGGTAAACAGCTCACCTCCTTTTCCCTCTAAAGCCTGGAGCCTGAGCAGGCTCAGCTTTGCCTTACTCACTCTCAGCTGGGAGCATTTCCTTGAACTGCCTTTGAACCTTGACAAGGCATCAACCCCTGAAATCCTGGCTTTGCCTGGTTCAGCAGGGTTGTGGAAAGACACTGTAAGTGAGATGGGGAAGCCTGGCTAGCAGATTGAATGCAGCAAATGCCCATGAGAGCATGGTGTGTTCCTAAGGTGGGATGCTTTCCTGTCTTCTACCTTTACTTGCTCTGAAAATGGTAGAGAAATTGCAGACAGATGAAGACTGGTGCCCTATGTTTGCCTGCACTGGGAGGGGAACAGCGCTCATCTGCCAACGTTCTGACCCAGCCCTCCGAGCTTGGCAGGACTGTGGCTGCTGTAGTGCTCAAAGCAGAGAGCAGCTTAAGTCCTCATGCTGCTCTGAAAGGGGAGATTTAACTTCACCCACCATATTATGGAGCTTGGCATTTACATGTTTGGGAACTTATGGTTTCTCTCCTGATGGGATGTATTTTATCCTTTTAAAATCTAGAACTTAAATAAAAAAAAAAACCCTGTACAAATTGTGTGTGTCAGCTGAAGTATGAAACTGTAATCTGTGCTCTTATTTGAGCTCTAATTTTATGCCTGTTGGTACTCACTTATACAGAACTTCAGCAAACATTTGTATCTCTCTTAATTATCCTTTTTCCCTATTAATTTCTCTTATGTTCGATAAACGATCCTTATGCCTGTTGGTAAGACTTCCTTGCAAAGTTATTTTTCCCTGCTTTTCCACAAACCAGATATTTTAATTTCTTGCCCTATGCCTCATTTGCTAGTAACAATGATGTATTTTCCCTTTCCCCGTGTATTTATTTTTACTGAGAGATGCAGCCGTTCATCACATTCAAATGAAGAATTATTACTTAGCTATTATTATTATTGCTAGTGATGGTATGTAAACAACTATAATGATGTGTGGGCTTGTGTAGGAGCAAAGACCACAGTAAAGATGTTGCCTTAGGGGGAATGGATGAGGAAAACGTGCAAAGATTTAACCAGCACACCCTCTCCTTGCTGGTTTCACCTCCTTTAACTGCTCACTTCAGCTCCATGGACTATTTCCTTTGGGCTTCTTCTCCCACTAGACTTAATTGGGAGCAACTGGTCAATGCAGAGCCCTCCCAAAAATACAATTAGATGTCAATAGCAGAAGAAGGACTTGTGCCAAGGCAACTGAGAACATGAGTGATGAGGGAAAAAGGGTTTCACCAATAGTGTTTTAAATATGTGTGGGAATGTGTGATAGGGAAGGGGTGCTTCAAGTCTGTGGGAAAAAGAAAAAGAGGAGCAGTTGATATATCACAGAGATGATGACCCAAGGAAGGCTGCAGGACAGCCTGGAACAAAGCTTTCAAAGAGCACTGAGGGGTCAGTTTGGGTGCTGCGTGTAGGAATACCTCCTTCTTCCTTTGGTTTCCTTGTCTGGGAAATGAGCCTTTATCATATACATTCCTAATGAACAGTGTTACTCCAACGGTATGAGCTCTGATGTTCATTTTTCTCCTAACTGGGAATGACCAACAATAAATCATATATTTGCTCAGCTGCTCAATGGCAGCTACACTGCTACCAAGTGCCAATGACTTTGTCTGGAATAAGTGGGTAGGTGACAGGGAGAAACGAGTCCCACGCTAATTTTTAAGGTCTTTAGTTATGTTTGCAGGCAAAGAAACATCAGCAGAAAATAGGGATGGAGCATGAAGAGAGAGCCAGAGCTGAACGGAAAAAACCCAGATCTTTGGCAGACCCATAAAGAAAATTCAGACTAATAAAGAAAGTTCAGTCTCTTTATTCTGTGCTGCCAGCAATTTACTGCCCTAAAAATGAAGGCAGTTGGCTTCGGGAGGATCAGCCTTGGAGACAGTAAAATTTCAGTAATAAGAATTAGCCTGGCTTCCCTTCTCCCAAGTAGGAGAGTGAGCAGAAAAAGAGGCATCAACCTGGTCACCCCTTGTCCCACCGCTGCTGCCTGCTGCAGGCTCACTACCAGGAGACCAGCCCGACCTGACAAAAGTCTCTAGGGAATGGGGTCTTTGCAAATATGGGGGGGGGGGGGGCGGGAAATGAGTATTTTACATCAATAGGTGTTCCTTGGAAATGCAAAACCTTGGTCATAGGTTTCTCAAGACCAGCTCAACACCTAGCGCCAGCACAGACCCACCCACACAGTTCCCTGAGCCACCACGAGTTTTATGAGAGCTGGTTTCCCATCTGAAGATCCAGGCTTGCTGCTGTTGGAGCCTTGCTACATTTTCCAGTATATTCCTTAATGCTAACCCATTCCTGGTTCTGTTGGAGTTTCCTTTCTAAGATCCTCTTTCTAAAAGCTTGTGGGATTTTTTTTAATGCCAATAATTTTCAACAATGAGTATTGTGAGCGAACCAGCAAGAGGAAAATCCACTCAGGATCTTCAGAGAGCTTACCAAGCAGTTTGTGTGAAGAGCTGACAAAACTGGAGAAATAACCTAAAACATATTTTATGAATCCAGAAGCTTGTTCTGAGATAATATTTTAGCCTTTCTTCTCCAGAAAGAGGGATGAGAGTGAAAGAAAGACAGAGAAATGAAAAAATCATCTGTGCCAAGGATATGGCAGATATCACTAGCCAAACATTTTCAAGATTTAATGTATACCAGAGCCCAAAAAGCTTTCATATTTATTACAGCTATTTTGCATTCCTTACTGTATTTCAGAAGAGCTTCCCTAGTTTAAAACACCATTCAGAGCTTCTGTCAGTTTTGTTCTCAATTGCTTGCCCCTAGCCAGTGATTCAATGAAATCATCTAGCTTCACCAGCTAGAAGAACATATATAAAATAACATATGCCCTATGCAATTCCACTGTGCCACCAAGGCACAGACTTGATCTGTGGGCTCCAGATGGTGAGAGTTGGGAGTCACAAAGCTGTTCATCAATATACATCCCAAAAAAATTGCCCTGACTTGGGAATATTTAATATAATATTCACATACATACACACACAAACTCTTCTGTTACAGCTTTGCTGGTTTTATACACCCTCTTGCCATTAGTTCATGGTTTTTAACTCTCCATCCCTTCCTCTTAAAAAGACCTTTCTCAGCTTGCTGGTTTGCTTGTTCCCTTCCACAGGATCCTTCAACGAAATCACGGTCTGTCAAAAGCAAGGCGCCTGCATTTCTGAGCCCTCCCTGCTTCCCTGGGTAATTTATGAAAATGGAAGAGCCCGTTTCAGGCATAATCCAATTTGTTCTCTCTCAGCATCATAAGCACATTTAGAGCCAGATAAGAGAATTATCACATGGATCTTTAATACCTGCAATTTATAGCTAAAAGGTTTATTCTGATAACTTTGTTTTCAAGTGCCATGTGCTAAAGCACAGTGACAGGGGCTCTGCGGCAGTGAGACAGCAAAATTGCTCCTGCGGTGGTTTCCTTGGCACGTCCACGCGCCTCCGGTGCAGGGCACGTTTTTTGGGGAGGAGACATGCTCAGAGCAGCAATATAAGAGCTTCGCTTGCACGGGGCAGGCAGAAGATGAGAGTTGACTCCAGGCTGCGTGGGGGCATGTGGCTTCCCCGTGAGATGGTGTAGAGGTGCTCCAACGCCTCCGCCACCTGCGACGTGGAGGGGGATTTCAGTAAGCGCCCAGACAGAGGGGGTTGCTACACAAACACGTTTTCACAATTACTTAATTCTCAGTTACCAGTGTGGCTTGCATGTACAACCTCCAGTGCCTCGCAGGGCAGCAGCCCACAGAGCAACAGCAGCATCCAAGGCTGAGCACCAGAAAGTCAGTATTCTCAGGAGAGCTCAGTGAAGTTGCTCACCAGCCTGCAAACATTTACTTTCTAGCACTGTGCGTGAATACTGATATCACAACGTATAGTCACTCGTTGGGAAAAGAATCAGATTTCTAATTGAACTACAAGCCCTTTATCATTGTTTATGACTCAGGGTGCAGAAATGAAATATTCTAATTATTTCATGATGAGAAGTTGAGATAGGAACTTATGATTTCATCGCGTGGAATGGTCTGTGACAGTGTCTATTTTCAAAAGATAAGGTGTGATCTGATAAAGAATTAGCTTGTTTCACTTGAAATGAGCAGAACGAGCAGATGCCATAACAGGTAGCCAGGAGTACTGTGAGACAGCTAGCATCAACTACTTTTTAGTTCAATTTAATGTGCAACCTTTGAAGATTATTAGTGCTTGCGTTTGGTCAGCAGTGAAAAATCAAGTGTATGATTACCATGGGCTATAGATTTGCAAATTGAAAAGTGGTATTTTTTTGGTAAGGCAAAATTTTAATTTCAAAATGTTCAGAATTCTGTAAGAATAAGTTACCACAACAGTTTAAGAGCCACGCTACTCATAGCTATGCATCTAGGGCACTACCCTACTTTCTTATCAATCCAAACATAAGAATATTTTACAACAGTTAAGAATTAAGACTCTTTGATGTTTATGTGCTGCTTTGGTGAATTTTACTAGGAAGATCTTACATCTAATGCTATTCTAGCTACCTCTTGATATATCCAAGCCATCAGAATCTCTCAGCTCAGAAGGTCTGTGGTGCATTTCTTTAGGGACTTCATTAGTGGAAGATATCCTGACTCGGTATACGGGCTACTTTTGATGCATCATTCAGCTCCACATCACAGGTTTGGAGAGGGATATTTTGTGTAGCAATTTATAATAGTTACCCAAACATTGTTATAAAATTAAAAGGAATTATTTGCATATGTATAACAGTAACTAAGGACTTTTAAACAATAAAACCCTCACTATCAGCTCATGCCCACGTGACCAATTAGCTTTTTCTCTGTAGATAATTTGACCTGCAAATTACCCAGGATGTTTGAGAACAAACAGCCTGGGCTCTACCTGAATCCAGAGAGCACGAGTCAGAGCCAGAGTGGGAAGCTGGGCTGCAGAGGTGCACAGGAGGGTGACAAGAAAGAGGGCACGTTTCGAAGGAAGGAGGAACTGCTCAGATTTGGGATGAGTGAAGGGTGGGCTGAGCTCCTCAGAGGATGGTGCTTCTCCCCTGTGCCTTTGACTTTTCAAAGGAACCGCAGCAGCTCGGAGTGAAAGCAGATAAAGTCCTTGTGTTAGCCTGCTCATCCCGGGGGAAACTACTCATATTTAGCCAGAAAGAAAAATCTCAATGAGTAAATGGTGAAATGGGAATTTTACCTTTTCTGGAAGATGGTATTTGGCCCTAAGAGAGAGTCAGAGATTATCCATTCTCTATGCTTCTTATTTATACCTTGAGGAGCTGACAGCTCTTCCAAAAGCAGACTGAGGGTTTTTAGACAGTCTGTGGTTTAAAATTAGGCACTGGAACTAATAGGCTGTTATTGTCTCATAATTATATTTGACATGATGCTCTTAACTCTTTTCTGAAACAGCATCCCATATCGAATGGAGTCAGGATGCCGTAACTTTCTCTGCAGTAAGCATATATCAACCCCGACATGACACAAGGGTATCACAGATGCTGCATTTCCCATCTCCCTCTGGATGACATGCTGTGGCCCCAACTCAACAGAAACAGCCCACCTGGGTGGGGCTATACCTTTAGCTGCAACCTTCAATAAAATGATGCTGCCTAGGGTTGCTGCTTGTAGACCTAGCTGAGAGGTGCGACTCCTGGCCTGCAGCTTCCTTGCAGCAGGAGCAGAGAAAGCAGTTTGTTGTTGACCCCTCCTAGCAGCTCCTTACAATGCCTCCAGCAGTGGTCCAGGTGTCCTGGATAGAGCAGCATGCTGGTGGAGCTGAGCCGAGCCGAGCCAAGCCAAGCCAAACCAAGCCAAGTCAAGCCAAGGCTTGCTTTCCTCTGCCTCCCTCCCGGTGATACAGGAAGCTGTACAGACCTTTTCTTCTCCCCTTCACACAGCCCAGGGCATTAAGCAAGCGCATTTTCATCGCAGGAGTCAGGCAGGCACCAGCCTCCTGTCAGCAGACAGAAAAACAATGGGTTGCAACTCAAGTCCCTTTAGTTACACAAGGCATTTAGGAGGTTCAGGTTTTAGGATTTTTTTGCCCAAGCTGCTGGAGCAGTGACCTTCAAGGTATTGCCTTGACAACTTGTGCTTTTTAATAAAGTACAGTCTGGTGGAAGGGAGTTAATTTACACAGGGTTTCATTCTTTGAGCTCTGTCATCAGTGCACCAGACTCACTTATTGAATTCCCCTGTCGATAGAGCAACCAACTGCAGCACATTCACATCCAAATGCCCTAATGAAGCACCTGTTCTCTGTTACTTGAGGATTAATTTCTCTTTTCCACTTAGTTCCCTTTCTTTCTCTCTTTTTTTTTTTTTTTTTGGCTTCTGGTTCTTCTGGCACAGATGCAAATACTAGGAGCTCCAGTTGGGGATGCAGCCACCTTAAATAGCCTTTTTATTTGCTTAAAGCCTTCTTCTTCTTTTTTTATTTGCTTTGCTCTGCTCTTTCAGCTGCCTCTCTCTCATTGGAAGCTCAGTCCAAACCAATCTGTGCTATCTAATGCAAGCCAACATGATTTTTTTGGTAGAGTTGTATAAAACAAATAAATGACTAAGGAAAATACCCACATTCCAAGCAGGTGTCTCAGCCTTACCAATTCTGCCATCAGATGTAGCATCATTCAGGCAAAGCACTCGAACATATGAGTACCTTAAAGAACCAAGCAGGTCCCCCAAAGCCAACCCTTCACCTTGGCTGTGTAGTTCCATGGGTGCTTAGTTACCTCCCAGATGAAGAGTGGAAGACTCACTGCAGCTTTTTGCAGCGCCAAACGCACAGGTTGTGTGGCTGGACCCAGAAACCATTATTTTGTTTTTCCAGCAGTTGTGCTGGGATAGAGTGAAGAATGAGATCTTTTTGAATGTCTAGGAATGGCTGCTATGGGTTAATTAATGCTTCAGCAGTGATGATATATAAGGAAGAGTTATTCATGTTTAAGGTGATTCATGCCGGCTCACTAGATTTAAGTCTAATGGGAAACCTATTTCACTGTATTTATGGGTAACGTCCATCTATATCCTAGATATCTCTCTGGGGAGCCTTCTCTCCACGGCCATCCAGCTCCAGGAAAGAAATATGGACTCCTCTGTACCCATTTTTGGCTGTAAATCTGCAATTAAGAGAACGGTTCATTTACTTCTCTGCGATGCTGAGATGTTGCTAACTCGTGGCTCCATCAGGCTGGTCCCTCCAGCTAACTGACCCTTTCCCTGCCTGTTCTGTCGCAGCCCCCTCAGTCTGCTGCACCCCACCCAGAGCAAAAAAAATGCTTTCATAGAGGAGCTTCATCTCCCTGTGTTGACTTTGCAGGTCTTTTACTTTTCTCCCACTTCTCAGAGCCGTTGGAAATGTCAACAGGACAGGTCAGAGCTTTTGGCTGTATGACCTGCTCCCCATGCCCAGGGCAGCCAGTGCTGACCTCTTCATCCCCTCAGTGTTTCCTCTTGTCCTCCCCTGAGGTTTGATTCACTCATGCCCTCAAGGCAGAGCCAGTTTTGCACTGGACCTTCAGGGCTAGCTTTTCTTCACCTGACATTATGCAATTAATTTCCCACTGATGTGGCAGGAACAGTCACACAACAATTTATTTAAATTTCCTCTTCTATCGTCTTTCCCCACCTTTCTTTTATTGTTTCTTGGCTTATGCTAAGCCTCAAGGAACTGCTCTCTAGTAACCCTCCACCATCTGCTTCACCGCAAGCAGAGAGGACCTATGGCCAGAGCTGATTTTTCTTCCTCCTTTTCCCGTTCCCCCCTGCCAGGATTTTGAATGCTCCCAGCTTCTTTTGGGCATATTTTGCCTTTACCAATTCAAGGCACCACAAAGGTCAGAGCTCTTGGTGTGCAGAAACAGTAACACCAAACTCTGCAGAGCCCAACACTATCCTGACATGTAGAGAAACATGGGGGACCATGCGTGTAGCACTCTACACCTAACTCCTGCAGCCGTGTACAAGAGTGTGTAACCACCCAAGCACACGTGTTTGGACACAGGGAGAGGCAGAAGGAAGGGAAAGGAGAAATACCAACCCTGTCATACCCTCCTGCATGGTTCCTGGAGCAACCCTGATCCAGAGGAGCCCCAATTACCAGCATGGCTGGATCCAGAGTCAATACAGCCTTTGCTTACCTTGAGACAGGAGTTAAACACCACCAATTCATAAGACTCCCTCATCTGAAACAAAGCCTCCAAGACTAGAATTGCAGAGAAAACTCAATTGCCTGTGTAATTGTAACTCTTCCACAAACGGTTTTCATTGCATTAAGAAACACCTACAAATCCCAGTTTTCCCACAGACAAGTACTGGTGGCTGCAGTAAGGGCCCACAGATATCAGTGATACACTCAAAACATGCTGGAGACTTTGTGCACATGAGCATGTCTGTGTCTCACGTAGCACAATAGGTTCCTGACCTATTTGGATGCTAGGCATGAATATATAAATATTACATAACTGTTAAACTGCTACATCAGTTCAGTATTTTGACAAAAACCTTTGACTGAGGCTTTTTTCAAAACAGCAAGATTTATATTGTCTTCCCTTTGAGACCATTTGATCTAAGTGTATATCCATGTTCACCCCATTGGAGCTCTTTGCTGAGCTGGAATATGTGTTGAACAAAAGAAAGTGCAAAGGCTTTTTAAGGCAACAAAGAGAAATTTTAGTCTAATCATGTCCCAGTTACCACTCTGTCTGAGCTGTAGGAACAGACTGGGGCTGAGTGTACTATCCCAGCATCACCCTGCAGTGGGGACCACCAGCCCCAGGGCACAAGCAGGGAACAGGAGTGCAATCTGGCAGCCAAAGCAAGCTGTTTTAGCAGAAAGATGCATCTGCCCTTCCTCCACATCTACAAGGAACCACAGCAGTGCAGACAGCTGGGGAAAGAGAAGGAGAAACAGTAGAAGTAGTCAGCCAAATACACATACCAAGAGTGGAGAGAGGGTGACAGACCCCACACCAACATGACTGCAGGGTGTTAGCCCACTGAGATGGGTTTTGCTGAAACGGAGTAAACTTGAGCATGTGAATCACAGCATGCCAGATTATCTACACATTGCCTGTGCCTACTTTGTCTGTCTCAGTTGGTCCCCTTGGCTTATTGTCCAACCTTAGACTTCGTCCCCATCGGAGTAAACCCCATCCTGCAACTGAGCCCCACACTGCTGCCTGCTCACACCATTGGCCCCAAGTGGGATGGGGAGGAGAATCAGGAAAAAAACCTCACAAAACAACCACAGCAAAACTCATGGATTGAGATAAGGACAGTTTAATAGGACAGCAAAGGAAGAGAAAATAAGAATAATAAAATACACAAAATGAGTGATGAGAAGCACAATTGCTCACTGCCTGCCTGCTGATGCCCAGCCCAGCCCCAAACAGTGATTGTGCCTTGGTCATTCCCCTCCAATTTATATACAGACCATGATGGCATATGGTAGGCAATGTGGGAATATCCCTTTGACCAGCCTGCATCAGCTGTCCTGGCTGTGCTCTCCTAGCTTCCTGCACACTTCTTTACCGGCTGAAAGTGGGAAGCAGGAAAGTCCTTGACTTCATATCAGCACTACTGAGAGAACTCTTAGCCCAGGTACGAGTTAGCTGGGGTGACAGAAGTGGGATCCCCCTTGTACCACAGTCTAGAGAGATTAAATCACTTGCCCAAGGTCTTGTAGGAAGCCAAAGTCAAGATTTCAATGCAGTTCTCCAGTAAACACCTTAGCCCGTAAGCCTACCCTTTCCTCCTCAGCACAGGCTGAGGAAAAGTTATTACAGAAATCTCAAGTTCAAACTGCTCACTACTTGGAGAGCAGCCCATGTCCTGGCTGCTTTATCAGTTTATGTGGACATGCTCCAAGACATTACTTATATTGACTCAGTATTAAATGGCAATAACCACCACGACAGATTTACTGTCTGGCGATGTCTTCCTGTCTGCTACAGTATCAGTAATGATAAATTTTTTGCTCATTTAAAGATTTAGGTACTTAGTCCCTCTAGCAACATTTTGAATTTTCCTGTTCTTGGGAAGATCAAATCCTTGTCAGCAATGGGAAAAGATCACACCCAGTGCTGCTCTACTGCACGAAGCAGGTTTTGCCTGGGAGTGATACAGTATTTGAAGGCACCGTTTGACTTTCATGCTGTCAGCGCCACGTGGCAGCAACCCACAGGCAGATCAGGGATGCTCCAGGAGGACAGAGTCAGCAAACGTCTGCTATTTTCTGGGGAAAGTACAGCTCTGATGCTGCAAGAAGCAACTGACAGTCATGGTGAGAAGCACTGAGCAGCTCTGGCATCTCTGCTCTGGCTGAAAACAGCATGATATGTTAACAAGCTAAAAAAAAATCACTAATTATGGACCTACAAAGAAGTAGCATGTTCTCTCTTTCTGCCTCCTTGGGGGAGGATCCAAAATGGGGAAAATTTTGGGAACCTGGGTTCAGGCATCCCTTCCTTGCACCAACAGGACTTTACAGCTGTTCCCTGTCAGAACCCTGCCTTAGCACTCCAGGTCAGGGCTAAAGGCACTTCTCCATCCCAGCTTTAGATGCAGGGTTTGGAGTGCCCAGGAGCTTCCTGGGGCTGTCATTAAGCAAGTGGATGGGGCTTAATTTCATACAGATCCTGCACCTGGACTGTGTGATACTGATTTCAGCAGGACCAGGCTCCCAAGCTATGGTTGCTCATTAATTCCTCTCACCTTTGCCCAGGTACAGTGTAGGTGACTGAAGGGATGAGAGGTGACTGAAAGGATGAGACCATTGTAGCTGCTCTTTGGACTTGTCTACTGTTACCAAACCACACAGTCATTCAACCTTGCTTCAAACATCAAAACCAGCCTAAACAGCCCCGACAGTCCCTGTCATACCACTGAAAACAGCAGGAGGGAGCAGAGAAAGCACCAAGGCAGGCCACACATGCAGCTCTTGCTCCTTGCTTGTGCATACACACACGGGCGTGAGGGATCCCTTCGTGGCTGAGCCATATGCTGGAGGGAAGTGGTGGGAAATGTGAGATGAATTATTTTCTTCCTGACACCTCCTGCTCTCCCTGTGAATCTCGCCTTGCTGGGCACCGCTGTTGCTCTCATTAGGAGCAATCACCAGACTGTTAATGCCTCAGGGAATCGCCGTGGCCTCTGCTCTGCAACACCAAGCTGTCCTCTAGCTGGGCTGCTCTTCTCCCCCTTGCCTCCCTTTAAATATATATATATTTTAATTATTTTTTTTCCCCACACACACATCAAAAGGGTAAAGAAAGAAATGTCAACAATTACTCTCGAGATTGGAGCCAAAGATCCGCCTTTTTGCACTAAATATCAGGAACTGTGTTCACCCCTTCAACAGAGGAAATAAGACTAATGATCTTGCCGTGCCAGAGCTGTGGCTCCACACTCCACCCTAGAGAGGCAGAGAACCAGGCATGAGAGGAGTATTTTAACTAAACACCTATTTGCTGTGTGTCTCTGCTCTCTGCCTGCTCTCTGATGGCAGGGCACCTCAGTGTTCTGACTGAGCAAGCACAGAACTGTTTCAGGATGGCACCTGAGTCCATATTTCACTTGGAGTTTGTGCCTCCAGTTTTTGCAGGAGGTCAAACAGAGGCAGAAATGCCATCCTGGGTAATGGCATGCTGGGCGGGAGGAGAAGGGCAGCGGCAGTGATGTTATGGGGCTCAGAACTTCCTTAAAGGGTATCTCCACCCAGGTTTTCCCTTCTTTGTGGACTTCTAGTACCCCATTTGTTATCCCAGCGCTACCCATCAAAAGTTAAGAGGTATTACAGGTGGTGAACACTCAGGGGCTTTCACACAGAGGTATTACAGGTGGTGAACATGCACAGGCTTTCACACAAAGGCTTTCAGGCAACAATCCCAACCCAGGCACACAGGGAACACTCTCCCAATGAGACCCTCCAGCCTTGGTCACGACCACAGGATTATATTTTTTCCTGCATGAGGTCTGAATGCATCTTTCCCCCTCTCATATTCCTGGCTATACACACGAAGCACTCACATTTCCCACGTAGACAGCAAGTCACAATAAAGCCCTACATGTACAAATGCTACACAAGGTAGCCTGTGGCTGGGGGACTTACCCTGCTGCACAGCACACATCAAGCTGTGAGAGTGACCCTGAGCAAAAGCCAAGGTACCACTCCACTGGATGGGTACCGCCATGGGACTGAGTGTGGGAAACTGAAGTCAATATTTGTACAGTATTTTGAAGAGGTGAGGTAGGGCTGTCTGAATTATTCATTCCAATTACACCCTTTGTAAATGTTTCCCTTTCGCTCTCATCTTAATTCATTTGTGAATGAGTTTGAATTTCATTTGATGCATTTCTTAGAGCTGATCAGATGCTGTTTGGGCAAGCAGTTTCCAAACAGCCCAGGCTGTCTCGCAGGCAGCACTGCCTGACTTATTTTTTTTCCCCATCTCTGCTGTTCGCTATTATTATTCCAGCTATATGGCTGGCCATATGTATTCTTTCTGCTTCCTAATTACTCTGAAATTTTTCCAGAAGGAAACTGAACAAGCATGCTCCTGTTTGATGGGGCTTTTTAGTTGGAGAACTGAAGATTATTCCAAATAGGTGGGGAAAAAAAAATTCCATTCATCCATAGAGCTGTGAGTAATGAACTGCAAGGGGCAAAAAAATAGACTGGGCTGCTTTATTGGGCAGAGCAATTCATCTCTCCTCCTCTCTCATGTCTCCTCTCTTTGTCCTCTACTCTTGATTTTCACATGTTCATCTTTGTACGAGCGAGGTCGTCACCAAGCTCTGGAAAGCAGAAGATCACAGGGTTTCCATGTAATTTTGGATTTGCACTGAAGTTTGTCAGTGTTGCTGCCAAGAAACATGCAGCACCAGCCATAAAGCAAGGTCAGGGAAGGTGAGTCATCACTTGCATAAGCTGCAGCGTCCTTGTTGCAAAGTTTAACCTTCTTAATAAGCACTGGTGGTTTGATTTGACGGATGCTAAGTGGTGCCGGTTGGATTTCACTCGGGGTCCCTGCTGTAGGTATTCTGAAGCTTTGAAAGGAATATTGCTATTAATCTCCAGTGTGTGCAGGTTTTTGCTTGATATTAATGATGCCAACATTGCAAGCACTTGCTTGGGACTAGAGAACTTTTAACTGCTGACTGCGTCTATTCTTAGTTTCCTCTTCCAGCAGTATGAAATGATCCACCGAGTCCGGTGGAGCACTGCTGATTTACACCTGCTGAGCATCCAGCCTGAGGTGTCTCATCAATTCCCTCGTTGGAAAAAAAAAAATAAAATAATAATAATAATGAAATGAATCGTTACAGTTTGGATTATGAAAATGTATTCTTCCTGATGGAGCATCTGAGCAGCACATTTAGAAGAGTTTCTCCTCTCTTGCACAGTACTGGCATTATTTTGTATCATGTGATGATTTTTAAAAATGTATTCAGCTTTCGCCTTCTATTATCTTGGATCATTAGCCAGCATCCTGTTATGCAATGTGATCAGCGAAGCCTGGTGCAGTATCTCACAATGTGATATCATTTCTCAAACAGAGCATGCAGTGGGGAAGAAATTAATTTCTCAAAGCTGCGGCATCATTACTGACACAGTAAAATTAGATGGCTTCCCTAGTTGTTTTAAAGGTTTTAAATGCTTGGGCTGAACACTGAACTGAGAACATTGGAGAGTTATTTAATATATCCATTTCCAGGACAAGAGGGTTATTTTCTTTTAGGACGTGATTACACCGGTGACTGAAACCTTCATGTGCTCTCCAAGGTTTCCCTTTTGTTTGGAGCTGTCAGAGGAAACTCTGGTTTGTGGGCATAGCCCAGATACAAAGGGGATGGAAGCACAGGGAAGAGCAGATCTCCATCCACAGGATCCCTGACATCCTCCTCCAGAGCAATAATTTATTTAATGCCTCCAAGGCAGCTCCCCTGTCCCTGGGTAGGGTGCAAGCTGTGCATCTGACTAGCCATCAGACGTGTCAATGTACTGTACGTACTCTGTACACTCCAAGCATCCCTCACCACAGCACAGACAAGAGACATGGGGTGCAGCCTCCCAGCCTGTCTGCTCTGCAGGGCATGGCACTGTACAGACTGGGATGGTTTAAGAGAACTTTTCCCCAGGGAAGGATGGAGTCAGTAGCATTATCTTCTCCTGAACAAATGACACACTGACCTTCCATGGATAACCCACTGGAAACAGAAGAAAAACACTGTTTGTTTTTTGTTGTTGTTGTTCAAATGGCTGGACCCCTTTTGTACATCCAAAGTTTAGAAGTATGAATCACTCAGAGGCATTCATGCAGATAAAGTGCTGTGCACCACTTTGAAAAATTGCCTCTAGAAATATGGTTCAACTGATGCAAAGCCAAGGGATGTGATATGGTGTTGAGAACTCATTAAAACCTTCGCTTTGAGAAGTTTCTCTGAAAATTGTTGTCTGTGCTGGAAATAAGGAAAAAAAATCCCAGTCTGAGTCCAAAAGCAAAATTAGTTTGTTTCTTCCTTGGAAATGGAAGAGTCAAAGTTCATTTCAGATAGTTCCTTGCACTTTATTGTCCCTGAACAAGTTAGTAAAGTAAATAAGATGTTTGTCCTTCTTGCCCACCAAGCTCAAAAGGTGTGAGAGGACATCACCTTTCCTGCTCAGGCTGTGACGTGCTGTGCATGTCAGCAGCTGGTGGAACTGCCTCTCCAAAGTGAAGAGGACGTCTCCCCATCTGCTTTGCATTTATTAGCCTCAACTTAGAAAAACAAACACACATTTTGCAGCAGGGCAGCTGGAAAACTTATTTTTTGCCAGGAGGCATGTCAAGCAGATAAGTGCCCCCATGTCACAACAGCCTCAAAACCTGAGCACAAACTGAATGCACTGAACCAGCCCAGTGGAGATGTTCTTCAACTCTTACACACAAAAGCAGGCAAGTGAATCCCACCCTGGGAACCACACCAAAAATTCTTTCTTCAGCCAGCCAGGGTCACAACAACCTCTCTCCGCTCTTGGGACAGAGTCATGGATTTCTGAGGGTCACTCATGGGGACAAGCTGCCAGTGCCACCTAAGGCTCCCCACTTCACTGCTGGGCTGCACCTGGGTGACCTGGTCCCAGTGGATTCCTTTGCCCAGACAGCCTGGGCTCCAGATCACACAGCAGCCAGTAAAGTTGCGCAGCTGGTGTCAAAGCCCCACTGCTGACTGTGGCTCCAGCACTAACATCCTCCTGTGACTCAAAACAGCTGCTCTACAACCACTCCCACCTCAAACTCTGTTGGTTTTCTGATGTCCTTGAAGCTTCTTCCAAATGGCTCCAGAAACCATTTCCTGCCCTTATTTGTTCTCAGCTTATTGAGGTATATAGAGTTTGTATGTATTTATGTATTTTTTATATATATAATATATGTGTTTATATGTATCCATTCATATATATTTCACTGGGCAGCTCTGCACGCTCTGAAGACCAACTTCTGCAAAGAATTCTGCCTAAAGCACATCTTAGGAATGCAAATTTTTGCAAATGAGAAACGTTCTCTAGCATTATGGATACAGTTGATGTTTTTGTGGCGATCAGAGAATCTGGCACTGTTACATAGTGATGACATTATCCCAACTGAAAATTTAAAGAAAAAATAAATAAATCACTGAAATGCTGTCAGTCATGTATATAGGTTGGGGTTTGGAGCTATTTTTTGGACCACTGCTCCTGTCAGCTGCCTGTGACCACCTCTTGGTGAGAGGAAAGGCACAGATCACAGGCACGTTCCAAATGTTTGTCTTTTCCATGCATTTTCCAGATGGAAGCAGCATATTTTAAAAAGAAAGCAGGAGAGTTCTCTCTTCCTGCAATGAAAGCAGCAAAGCAAAAACTGCAGATGTACCAAATGTTTTGCCTGTTTTCCTCTCTCTCTCTCTCTCTCTCCCCCTGCTAACACTGGGCAAACTTTACAAATGGAACGGTTATCAGGTGTCTCAGCAGTATGACACTGCTGCTTCATTCACCTTGTTGCCCAAAGCTATGCTTGATGGGACACATAACTCAGTGCTAAAAGGAGAGCAATACTGCCTGCATCCTCCACTCATTTTTCTACAAAAATTGAATTAATTTCTGTTATTCTGTATAACCCCCCTGGCAGCATAAAAAACCCAACAGTGAGGCAAGGGATTCATCCTGCAGCTTTATGAAAGAAGAAACAGGACAGGAAGGTCAACTGATTTGTCCAAGTTGTACATCAGAGGAGCGTTAAAGTGCAGGTAGAACTAGCTTGCAGTGGTCCCCTCCCCTCACTTAGCCAGTGTGCTATTGCCCTGTGGAAAGAGGCATTTCTTCCCCAGGCCAGGAAGGCTGGCATTTCATTTTCTGCAGCCTCTGTCAGAGGTACTAGTTTAGGTTTCAGTTATTCAGTTTACAAAGAGAAACACTAAAGAGAATGCTCACTGGCAATTTCCTGAAGCCAGCCTGTGAAGCAACAAAGATTTTACCCTGGCGCATTTCATATCTGCATGAAGGACCTGGGGAGTGGCCTAATGAAGGATGGCAATTCATTTCCATTCCTTTTACTTATTTTTGCCTGTTTACCCATAAATCTGTTCTTTGTTTGACATAAAAAAATAGAAAAACAGGATGGCAGCCTTAGATTGATGAGCTGCTGGAGAGGCGGCTGCACATGCACTCCTCCATTACAGGGAGCAACTCACTAAGGAACTTGCATCTCTTCTGCTTGTAATTAAAAAGGGTTTGCAGTTTGTGCTAAGGATCTTGGAGCACAGTTCTGTTTCTGGTTACACATACCTCACTCCTGTGTGTGGTTCAGTCTGGTTTTGCAGTAGGCAGGAGGGCTTTTGGTACATAGAGGGATGCTGGCTCATAGGTGAGATGCACAGGTATGAAGCTACATCATTGTCATCACATGAGAAAGGAGGCTTTCCATGTTCACTGTGCTGGTAAATCTCCAGAGGTTCAATTTACCCAGAAGCATCAACATGTCCTCTGCAGGTATCACAATGCAGACAATGAGTATGTAATGGTCAGAGCGCTGAATGATGGAACTTGGTTTGGAAGCACACAAGAGGATTCAGAGAGTTTCTTCAACCCTCAGTAGCCCTTAGGTGTGTCTGTTGTCCCTCTGCTGGAAAAGGGACAATTTGGTGACTACAACCAGCTTGGTTGATAGAAAGTTTGTGGAAACTTGTTTCAGAGCTAGGTAGAGGTTAGTAGTAATCCTACTGATGTCATCAGTAAAAATCCCATTGATTTCAGTGGTGTGAGGCTTCTTGTCCAGGGCCTGATCCAAAGTCCAACAAAATCCATTGAAAAAATGTGGGGTTTTTTTATGTTGTGTTGCATTTTGCTTATTTGTAGACTTCACAAATTAAATGCTTGTCAAGTCCCTGACATTCCTGACAACATTCCTATGACTTGAAGTGATCTGGAATTTTGCATCAGCTGTACCCATTGCCATCCTTTGTATCTCTATGACTTGCTTCCCTTCCTAGGGAGCTTGTGAACAATGTTGCATTAGGAAAGAAACAGCAAAAGGAAAGTTGGCCAAGAGCCTTATTTCTGTCCTTGTCATTCACAGATGGTCAAAGAAATAACCCCTACCAGAAGGATGCACTAGAACAGTTTTAAAACCAGAGCCTGTGTACCCAGTCCGAGTTCATGAGCTTATTAAGTTTTAAAAACCAATTCTGTAATTCCCTTTAATTCCAATAACCTTTGCATGGGTTGTTGACACTTCTATTGAAGCTGCCAGATGCTGTTAACTGGAATTGCCAGTCAATTTTACATGTGCAGGTGCTGCTGTTGTGAGTAGCTTTGTCCAATTAATTCATCTGTCACCGAGACTTTGGAAGCCTGTCGTGGGTCAGATTGTATCGGTCTGTTTGAAGGCTGATTGAGACTCCTCCCCAGCCGAAGGTAATCCCTAGACAGACCACATAGGTATTTGCTCCCAGCCCACTTCCAAGCACACAGGGAATGCTCCATTTCTCTCCCTATGGAGCACGGCCAGAATAAGAGTTTGAGGCAAAGAGAGAAGCTGCAACAAGGGCTGTAGCAAGTAACTTCTGTCCCAGTCAGAGGCTACAATAACACTGCCCCAGGGTAGTAAAGCTCTGCCTTACTTGTGGCATTACTCAAAGTTTATAGCACATCATCATTAAGCACTTTGGTCTAGATTCTTCTCACCTACATGAAACCTCTGCAGAATTCCACTCTAAGACAGACAACCAGGCATGCAGAGATGGCATGGGATGCACCTTCCTGACTAGCCAGGCTGCAAAAGCTCAGCATCTACCCCGTGCTAAGTACCTGAAACCTTTATGCAGTAAATCTTCAGAGCAGTTTTGACTCTTCTGAAGTTCCTGCTGCTTTGTGCTGCTCTGCTTTGGAAACAGATTGCCATCCCAGACCCTCTCCTTAGCTCTGCCAAACCCTCCTGCTCTGACTGCTGCTCCATGGTAGTTTTCAATGGAGATCGTTGACCAAATGCTTTTTCATCCTGATAAATTCCCATATTGATACATGAGGGAAACCAATATCAATAAGCACTAAAGATCAGTATGGGGCTTCCCACCATGGGATATTACTGGATAAATGCTGAGTTATTATTATCATCACAGTCTCTTGAGTTAAGCCCCACTCCACTTTTTAGAGCATTGAATAATTAGGAAGGAAGATAAAAAGACGTAATGGAAAAGAGGGACCGTGGGTCTTAAGTGAACACCAGGCTGAAATGGGCAAGGTGGCTCCAGAGACTCAGTCGCTGACTTTGAATTACTCTTTGTTGCTCAGCATGGCAGTGACTCATCCTACCCGTGGGCAGGTGCCCAGTGCCTTAGGAACATCCTGCTCCTTGCAGCAACCTGCAGAGTCAAGCTTCCACCAAGATGCCAGGATGGGATGGCAACAGCAGTCACCAGAGCTGAAAGCACAGACTACCCTCCACCTCAAGCTCTTCACCTCAGACAACTTATTAATATCCTGTCATTAATTGCAAGAGAATTTTCCCTGCTGAAACATACTGTTATCCAATACCACCAGCACTTTGGACCTGAACCATTTGCAGACCCAAGAAGAGACAGGGTTCTTATGGTCATCATGAGAGTGCACTTCTAAGTGGATTAGTGTTATCTTTTCCACAGCCCATATCATACTGCTACTCCATCTTTCAAACATAGGTCACCTGAGACTTAGCTCCCAGGGAGCTGCTATATTTCCACTGCAATGCAATATGAACAAGAAATACAGCAATCTGGGGGAACAAGTCACCTGGAGTAGGGCAGACAAGAAGGAGCCCCTGTAAAATAATGGGTTTCTTCCATATTTGAGGAATTAGAGAGCAGACTTGCTTTGTCTTAGCAAGTCATGCTCAGGCTTGGGCTCCAAGTTTGTTCTCAATACCAGCCTACCCTGAGACCTTGGATTAAACTGTTTCCTGCTCCACTTCTGTTTGATGATGATGATGATGTAGATGATACAGATCTCCCTTGTTAAGTCCCCCATAAATGTCAAGTATTTTTAAGTTATTTTCTGACCCTCCTCCTCTTGGATTTTGACCCGGCTGTGAACCAGATTTCAGTGGTCCCAGGCCACTTCCTACCAGGAGAGGATTCAGCTCCTTCCCTGTCTCACCCCAATCCTACCTTCCAGGGTGATCCTGAGCCGAACTGACAGTCAGGTGGGAAGTGGTAGCCCTGTGCTGCAGTCAGGGGTGTTCTGTGTATCCTTCTCCTACGTTTAAGAATTACAGAATATTGTGAAACAAAGTAAGATTCTCATCTAATGCCTGTACTTCCTAAAAGATGTTTAGACAGGCAGTTGACAGAAGAGAGATGAGTCCTCCTACCCCACAACTTGAGATTTTACAGCACAACTTAAACAATGACACTTATTCCTCAGCGAAGCCCTGGGAAATCATGGAGCACTGGCATAGCATTTAGTCAGGCACAGAACGAGTCAGGCAGCAAACAGGCAGAATCAGCATATTTTCTTTTGTTTCTCTTACAAACTCTCATGTCAACCGTCTCAGCAGTTGTTCTTTGGAGGGCATTTATACTGTCGCACATCGCATTACACTGCTATTTATTCTTTCCTGGCTTTCTGAGAGGAAAGCAGAGCAGCAGACAAAGGCATGTGGAATTAACACATCCAAGAGAGCAATTCAGGGAGTGAATATTAAAGCAGGAGAGCTGTGTGACACATCATCACCCTGAAGCTGTAGGTTTTTACCATTGAAGTAACAGTGCTGCTGCCTGTGTGGAATTCATCCACTGGCAAGTGCTGGTGGCACAGCAGTCCTAGGAATGCTCAAGTAAAACCAGTGGTCTCCCTGGATGTCTACACTGAAATTAAGAACAGATTCAAGGCTGGGTTTACAAACACTGAGCACTGGCTATGTTGGCACAGACCTACTGTACACACCCACAGAGAAAGGTTTCAGCTTGCATTCCCATCACACACCTATGAGGTATGGCATCCACCCACCCAGTTAATCAAGTTTTGTTTATACATGTTTGGCCTCCACGACTAATTTTCTTATGAGCACAGCAGATGTTTGAGGCTCCCCTCAGAGATTTATGCCCTGGGGTTTTTCCATGTCCACATAGTACAAACCATATTGGTTTTATCAGCTGCTGGGCCAGTATTCCCAGCTGGGCCAGCACTGGCCAGCTTGGGATGCTCCTGTTTGGCTGACAGACCAGGCAATTTCTTTCCAGCTCTCAACAAAACTTTGGTGTCTGCCCCCATACAGCTCATCATGCTTTCCTGCTCTGCACCACTACTCCTGGTCACAAAAAAACATGAGAAGCACCTCACTGGAATCCATCTCCCACACCAGCTCCTTTCTCACGCTGCAGGATGTGGTGAATAGAATAACAGCTCTGAGTCCACCTCAGCCTCTGGATCTGTGATTTCATAAAACTCTGTTGTATGTCCCCATGCTCTCTCCTCTCCTCTTCTCATAAAGCTGTTCAATTATTTTGGGATAATATTTTCCCCTCCTAAAGGGCTCTTTGGACACAGGTATACAATCCCGGCGAGGGGCCAGGAAACTACTGTTATTTCAATCCCAAATCAGTATCACTGACAGGCTAACACCTAACCAGACGTGATGTATTCACGACCTACAGCAATGACAAATCTGCATGAGTGGCTTGTCAGTGTAAAGGAAAATCTGCAAAACACTACAGGTTTCCAGCACTCTGCTGACCTCAGAGTGCTCTGCTCTTCCGCTCAGACCTGTGAGTAACACAGATTTACCCAGAAAGAGCTATCTATCCTCCAGGCAAAGTAAGATCTGGATGAGAGGCAGTTGGCTCCAAATCAACTGAGACAAGAGAGATGGCCGTTGGTGAGCAGCTGGGACTGTGGCAAAGTGATGGAAAAAACCCAGTTACCTCACCCCCTGTGCTCACAGCATCTCCTCTGTTCAAGAGGATTGATGGTCTTGGGGTCATATAAACCTCATCTGCTACGGTAACAGTCATGGCCAAAACCAAGCACTGATTGCTAAGAGAATTTCCACAGGCTCCTTTTGTGCCAACTCCCTGAAAATAAACCACCTCTTACATTCACAGGCAGGAGTGCTCAGCGAGCATGGAATTTGGGCCATCTGTACGGTGGGGTGCATCATTATCCTGCCAACCACACCTTGGATACCAGGGAAATAACCATTCACCCCCTACTCAAGAAATTGCTCTCCCTACAAAGCTGAGGTTCAGCTCCTTCTCCCACAGGTAGCAGATGGTCCAGCTGCCCCAGAGAGCTGGAGGACACGTGCTGGGCAAGCCGCAGGCTGGTATCAGCTCTGCCCTCCCAGAACAGGGAGGCAGACCGAGATGCCAAGAGTACATCCCTGGTTGCTCCTGAGGCAGCCCAACAGGCTTCCCTCTCTTGTTCTCCAGCCAGCAGCCATTTCTCCATGGTAATGACAGAAAGTTGTTTTATAGCATCAGTGCCATCATCAGTCCCACACTTCTCAGGCAAAGCACATGATCTCAGCCAAATGCACAAACCAACCCCACAGAATAAATGCAGAGCAGGGCAGTTGCAGGGGGCAAGGTGCCAGCAGGCCAAGGGGATGAATATGGGACTTCTAAACACCAAAGCAGGAGTTTGTAAATGCAAAGAGAAGAAAAAGGTAAATTCAGCAAGTAACCAAATCACTGTCAGCACAGTTTCCTAAGGATGGCTTTAACCCTCACAGAAAGTTAAGACAACATCAGAAGATGGGTATGAACACAAGTATCTGAGTTCCTGCTCCCCTCAAGTGCCCTGTTGCTGGGCTCAGGACTGACAGAAAACACACTGCAGCTGATCCAGCATGTAACGCCACAGCTGCTGACTTGTACAGGCTGGGAAAGCAGATTCTGTCCTGTTCTGTTCAGCACACATTTCCTGGCACAGGCAATTCATATCCTGACTCTGTGCCCTAGAGCAGCAGCACAAGCAGCAGAAGTGGAAGATTTGTATTTATTTATTTATTAAAGAAAATTAACATTTTCTTGCCTATTCCATGGAATCAAAGGGCTGGAAAGAAACTCAGCAATTTACTTTCCCTCTCCCCTTCCCCTGTGAAGGCTCAACCTATGTCACTCAATAAATATTTATCCAGCCTCTGCTCGAAGACCTCCAGCTGCAGAGTCCCTACAACCACCCTAAGAAACCCTCAGCCTTGCCATTAGAAGGTTTTTCCTCCTATTTAGTCTGAATCTTCCCTGCTGAAGTTTAAGCCTTTACTTTATCCTGGAGAGAAAAACAGATTATTCTCTTCCTCTCCACAGCAGCCTCTGTAAATCTCTCTGGTTCAGTAGGAGATCAGGGAGACACTGCAGAGGCTGAGGCCCTGAACCTGTTTCTGTCCATTTTGGCAGTTCTTCTCATGGTGAGTAATTAAGTGTGAAGAGGTACTTTCTCCCAGTGCAACAGGCATGTTGCTAACATGTAAGTAGGCGTTGTGCCATCTGAACAGATGCATGTGCATGGCAGCATGAAAAGGCCTTGTGTGAGCATCAGGTGTGAAAACACACTTGAAATTTAGACAGAAACAGTGAAGCTACTTCTAATAGCAGAGTTTTACCAGAGATGAGCAGAAATTAAGTGTGGCTACAGCATCCTATCAAACCACAATAGTAGTTATTTGGGGTTTTTTCCTTCTGCATTATTCATCCTTTTGAGATCAGAGTTGAGTAAGTTCTTACCAGCACCCAGAAAACAGAGGTGGAGATGCAACATGGACTTACATCAGTGTTCCTGCAGCAGGTGGGAAATGCCTATCTCCAGGCCCACCAGGTAGAGACAAAGCCCCCCAAACCTGAATCAGGATCTTCCTCCAGAGTATCAAAGCAGACGTGCCCACTAACTCCATTTCCTGTAGACTCACAAACAGCAGCCAGCCTGTAACCTGCACTGAGCTCTTCAACCAACATGCACCAGCTCCTGCATCTCTGGCTGCCTTCTTCAGGAAGATGGCAATGATGTCCAACTGTTATCAGGTCCCTCCATCCTTTTCTTGCTCCCAGAAGCAACAGTCCCACCTAATGCCAAGTGCTGCATAGAGCTAACAAGAACCAAAGGGGCAGCAGGTGGTTCCAGCTGAGTTCATCAAATCTTTGCCCAAAATAATCTGATAGACAGCTGTGAGGAGGAGAATCTTATCTGGCTGTGAATCACTACAAGCAGGGGAGATGGGATGTGGAGTCAGGCAGAGAGGCTGTCGTGAATGGACAGCTTTCCTAAGCTAATAACCTTTGTGGTCAGTGCATTTTTTGGTACTTCAAGAGCAACAAAACACATCTGGTCTCACTTCTCAGGCTGGCAAGTACTGGACTGCTAGGGAGGAAGTGTTTGTGTTGCTAAGAGGATTTTTAATCTTATTTTTCAGAATAATCTAACACAATCAAGAGGCAATACTGAGAAAACAGAGTCCCATGTAGTTAGTCTCTGCCAGAGACTTCTGTACTATGAAGCTCTGAGGATGGTCCTCGCAGCAGGGCTTTGCAAGCAGGCAATAGCTCTCCTAGCCTACAAGAGCTGCAGGTTTGAGTCAAGCCAGGGCTACAGAGGGCAGAGCAATTCTGATGAAAACGTTTTTACATGCTGCCACACACACAGAGCTTTTCTTGGTGTCATCCCAGCTCCCTGAGGTGCTCACCCAACTCTAGTGTTTTCTGTGCAAGTCTCTTCACAGAGCATGATCTTCAGCCTGAATCACTCCTGAAAATAATTCTTATTCCTAAACTGCAGGAGTAGAGAAAGAAGACTGCAAGTTTTAATATCACTCCCAAGGGTCACAGCCAAAGTATAAAGGCTTCCCAGCATATGGTTTGTTGGTTGGATGGAGTGCCCAGCAATTATCTATTATGTTGGATAAGCTGTTCGTATCACGTATCATTTCTGTGCATTAAGCTGATCTATGTTGACATAAGTGGGGTACTGAGGCGTTTGTAGTGGGACTCCCGATACCTTACACAATGCAGACATAGGTAATTGAAAAAGATGTTCCCTTCCACAAAGCACTGCAGGCCACCTCATCATCTTTCTCTTTCTGTTCCTCCTTCATGGGTAAATTGAAAGCAAGCACACTGCCTGCCTCCCACTGCTCTTCCCACCGTCCTACTTTTGTGTTACAGAGCTGAGTGTTGATGGACACTCAGACAGGAGTTGAGCATTACTCTTCTGCTATCAGACTGTGTCACGGTGGTGGGAGGAAGATGGTCCAACAGGGCAAACCTCTCCTCAGAATAAAACCCAGGCAAAGACCACTGGGAATCACATCTTGATCCTAAAGGCAAGATCTAGATCCAGATTCCCTTCCTTCTGTTTTCTAAATGCTTGGGGGTTTGCATTTGCATCAAACAGTTCTCAGTGCACACACTTAAGAAAGCAACCCCCAAAATCCCAGGTCAGGGATGCAAGATGAAACCAAGGACCCCCATGGGATGGTCACTCCACTGGACCACACACACCCCCACACTTACTCCAGTCCCCTGCTCAGTGACCAGAGTAACTATACTGACAAAGAGGGAGAGACAAGGAGAAACCACTGCTCAGCATGAAGCTGCTCCCACCCAGGCACAGGGGTAGCCAGGGGAGCAGCTGTGTTCCTCGCCACTGGGATTTCCCAGGGATGCTGTGAAGCTGGTACCATTTATGTGCCATAATCTACAACATCAGCCTGGCCTTGGCTCTGCCTGGCCCCTATCGATCTGCAGGCTGGGCTCAAGGGAGCTGCAGCTTTCTTCCAAGACGGTTCTGTGCTGCATATTTTGACTGGAAGGTATGATTAAGTCTAAATGTCAAAATGTACTGAGGGGTTGAGGAATAAACTCAAGGGAGATGAATGTAGTCAGACATGCTATTATTTAAAAATACCCTGGATGATTTATGCACCTTCTGCAGCCCTCATGCACCCGCTCACTAATGCTTATGCATTTATGGACTTCAGTTTGCAGCTGCCAGCAAGGTGTTTCTGCCTTGAAGAGGAGATAAAGATTCCTGACACTGATCTGAGGCTCATAACCCACTATAAACCCAGCGCTGCACGCTCCTGGCCTTCTTCCACACTTCAAGAACTAGGAGGTACCCAGCAAAATGGTCAGAGCACAGGTTTACAAAAAGAGAAGGAAATCTTTTTTCCCTCCATGCATAATTGAGTGACTGTCATAGGATTACAGAGACTGAAAGGATAAATAAATTCATGGATGGATTAGACAAACTTCCAGAAGACAGGACCAGGCAGCGGCTATTAAATGGGACGATTGAGTTGCTATTTCTGCTTAGGAAGTCACCAAATTCTGATTGATGTAAGACACAGCAAAAAGGGGAAGAGAAGCTGGATGCTTAAGGATGGACTGCTCTTGCTGCTCCCCCAAATCATGCTCTCATTTAAGCATCTGTTAATCGCTGTTGCCAAAGGCACGAGCTGGGGAAGGAGGGATGGCTGGTCTAATTCAGAACAGCCATATTTCAGTTCCTACCCCAGCCTCATCATCTCTCCCCAGGGACCCACATGATGGTCCAGTCCTGACTCAGACTCAGCCAAAACTGCAGCTAAGTCACCCAGCATCAGTGTCAGGGTGTGAATCGCTATCAGGGAGAGACTGTTCAGCTGCAGTGAGCATTAACTTCGTGAGGAAAATAAATTATAGAATTCATTTTGGGGGGGTTATAAAACCAGTTCATTCTGCAGATATAAACATTATAAAATAAAACATAAAATAAATCATTAAAAATGGGAACACAGCAGGAGAAGAAAGGAATAAGGAGAAAGGAAAGGAGAGGTAATGAATCTGGAAGGACAGATAAGCAGCTGGAAGATGAAAGAGGGAAATAAAATTAGAAAACAGACCTGCAGTAGAAGGAGAATGTCACAGAAATACATATTTGAGGGGCAAGTTCATTCGGTGACAAAAGCCAGCGGATTTAGAGTTGCCTGCAGATTTTCAGCTTAAACTTTCAAGGAAGTAAACTTCTGAGTGATTACAATGTCATCCAACCTTCCAGAAATATCACCAAGTGCCTAGCATTGATATACACACTTTTAAGAATATATATATACACGCATTATACATTATCTTACTTATGTATACACATGTGTGCGTATGCATTTGATACGTGCACACACATCTATCATTTTCAGGGCTCCAGAAGGAAATAAATAAATAAAATAAAAGCTTTTTGTCAGTGTCAATGTTTGCTGTTATCAAAGAGGAAGAGCCACATACATTTCATCTGCTGTTATTTCCTAGCTGTGCCAAAGGTATATCACCAACAAGATGTTACCCAACAAAGCTTGGGAATATGACAACTTTGAGTGAAGGCTTTGTGAAAACAGAGACTGAAAGATTTGTAAATGAATCTGAAACAAGACGAGCATGTCAAAAAAAAAAAACAAACCCATCCAACAGCACCACAAATTTTAAAATTCGATGCTGTGTCACCAGTGATGGCAGCTTCTTGAGAGGTGCAATCGCATGGGGAACGTGACATAGCCCCAGTTCCCTGCACAGAGCTGCTGCCTGGAGCCAGGCTGGTGCTCAGGGTAGAGAGAGGAAATTCTTGTGCATACACACACACACATACACACTCTGCAAGCGCGTAAGCCATTACTTTATAGCAGCGAGGTTTTCTCTGACCTTTAGATACTGCATATCAGAAAATGGCACCTCATTATGCAGCTGCAAGAAGTTGGAGTAAATAGGGTTTTTTTCCACTGTAAAAACCAGAACAAAAATACACCCCCCCAAACAAATAAACGAACAAGACCAAACCTGTCCTACAGCCAAGATGCATCTGAGTTCTCTCCTTGGTTCACATCCTTCAGTGTGGAGTAATACAGCTCAGTAAATAAAAACATGCCCTTACTCCCTAATTCACTCCAAAGTAGAGATGATTAAAACTAACCATTTATCATGGTCCCCTCTCCACAGGGCCAACTGCTCTGAGCTGTGAGGAGAAGGTGTACTATTGCTTAGCGGGGAAATTCCAACAAGGACATGGCACACTTTCTTAGGACCAAATCCAATTAAAACATTTCCATTTTCATCTCCTGGCCACCCAAAGTAAAGCACAGTACATCTAGCTCCAGAGCACTTCAAAGCACTGTTTAATTGTATGAATATTTTAAACGTAACACAAGAGAGACAGATCCTCTGCTTCTCTCAATTAGCACAGCTTCACAAAGGCAGAGAGATGCATGCCAGTGAGGAGCCCAGCCCCTGATGGGGTTTGTAAAAATAAAACCCACCAACCAAAGAAAAAAAACCCCAAACCACAATAGCACAGTACCGAAATTCAGCTTTTGCAAAACATTTAAATATTTCTAGTGTTGCCTCTCCAAGTGATGCTCTGTATAATGCACAAATTTACAGCCATTTGATTTTAGCTCTCATCCCTGCCTGGCAGGGAGAACCTGGCTTGTACCTGGCCGGGATGCAGCCTAAACCCCCGGTCCTGCAGAGCCAAGCACTCCTGCTGCTGGGTATCTGCGTGTCCTGCCTTAGAATCCCTGGGTGTACAGGAATCTGGATCCCTGGTGACATGAGATTGTCCATTTAGCAATGCCTTAATTCTCCAGTCTTTAGCAGAAAATATAATTTAAATACCACTCAAAATACAATCTTGAGTACTTGGTGTTGGAAGGCAGCCTTGCGTCACGTATCACTGAGGCTCTGGGCAGTATTTTGGTACGTTGGCTCTTAGAGTGGTCTCACTTAAGGAAATAAACCAAAAAACATGCATTGAGAGCAGTCTCCTGCTACTGAGCCCAGCATTCAGAGCATTTTGAGTCTGAAAGGGCCAAGGAGATTATTAAATAAATACCTGTGTTTCCTTTTATGTGGAAAATTGCAGAATTTCAGGACCTCAACAGGAGAAGATACACTTTACAGGAAAACATTCAGTAGATTTTAGCAGATTTACATTACCACAAGAGACATATTTCAGATGGGGTCCAATTCTCTGGGATTTTTCAAGTTATTTCCGTGGAATCCTGTTAAATTTTTATAAAGTCCTGTAAATTCCCTCTGTGGTGGATCCTCAGCAGTTTTGTCGTTAAGGGAATTCCTGGAAGAGCACTGTTGCTGCTAGAGGAAGGGGGAAGTACAGACAGCATTGCATCCCCAGAGAGCCAGGATACACACAGAACATATTCACAGGGGCTGCAACAAGCAACCTGAAACCATAACAGCCAATAGCTCTGCACCACTAAGTTGCTCTTTGGAGAACTTCTCAAAGTCTCACTCTTGTTCCAGTGTTAGTGAAGGCAATTAGCACGGTATGATTAAACTCCCCATAGGGCTTCTGTGGGTTTTGTTTTGTCTTTAAATAAAAGTTTGGAAACCAGAGTTATACTTTTTCATAATGACTTTTGGATTATGACTGTTTGAACCGCATGGTTTTACTTGGTATAAAAATATTAACCCACAAGAGAAACCACAGAGGCTGGGAGTGTTATCAAAACTTCAGAACCCAATAGCTCCCCTTCATTGGCTCCTTTTTTTTTTTCACTTTATAGATCTTTAAAGGAATAAATAAATCTTAATCCCATGTGTTACCTAATTTCAAAATATTTAAAGCATTATGAAGTGCAACTGCTCTCATCTCAGCAAGCTCCACATCCCTCAGCCTCAGGAAAGGTGATTGAGTTCTTAAGAGAATGTAAAGAAGAGAAACTCCAATTTAAGAAAAAACCCCTACACAACAAAAAACCCACACAACCACCTCAATGCTTAACAATGAATAACAGCTTTCTCAATCTGAAAATGAAAATCATCACCCTTGAACTGGCCACTTCACCACACATGAAAGACATGGAAGTGGACATGGGGTTCTGGAGCTCTTGTGTTGGGCTTGGCAGCTCCCAGCCCTCATCTTCCTAGCCAGGAGGGTCTTCTGCCTTGAACCCTCATAGCTAAGGAAAGGAATGGGTTTCTAGAACAAATCCTTCTCCAGCACCAGGCTCACAGCCTCAGAAGACCTGCAGGACCCCACAGGGCCCTTTGCTCCCATGTCGGAGGGTTTCTACCCAGGCAGCCTCTCTGGCTTCTGGAAGAGCTGCTTGACAGCCACAGCTACCGTGTCTCGCTGCTATGGGGCTTAGCACATTCATCTCTCTAATAGTTTCCCATGTCACTGACAAAGTAGCCTATTTAGCTTCAAGGCCTTTGAAGAATTAGAGTGCACCAGACTCGCGGCATTAAACAGACTCTGCGGAAGTTAATATATGCGGTTTCGCACCCATTAAGTGCTGGAAAAATTGATCTGATGTCAGATGAAGGGAATTTTTTCACAGACTCTCTTTTTTGGGCAAATATCTAGAAGGGCAGCATCTCCCGTTTCAGACCTGGTGGATCTGCTGGATCCAGCCAAGTTCTCCCTGCAATAGTGTCCCAGGGACTCCTGCTGCCATCAGGCCCGCAGCAGCACCTCCCAGTCTCCATTCACACGTTGTCCTGTGATAGAAAGGCCATAAATGTAGTATTGAGCACTCCTACATCAGCATCTGGTGCAAAGCTGGGACTGAAACACTGTCCCAGGTTGTACCAAGCCGCTCTGTCCCAAAGTGGGATCCTGTGCAGAAGGCCTCCCTTCAGAGTGTCTTTACATCCTAAAATTGCTTCTTTCTCTAGAGAAGAAAAACAAGTAACTAGACACATGGTGCATGGTTGCACTTCTCCACATGCATTTCCATGGCCTTACACATGCCATACCAGCCTTTTGCAATCCTCACCCACAGGCTGAGGTAGCAGATGTTTTGCAACATTCATCTGTGACTTCTTTGCCGCCTCCAGCCAGCCTCAGCCTCCCGGCTGAACCCTCGTCCTTGTTTCCAGAAGTAAAATGATGGAGGAGACAGCTTTGTTCTTCTCCACAGTTGCCCTTCACCTGCGCTAGTACAGCATGTAAGGCAACAGTAACCCAACCCTCCTCAATTAATTCTTCTGGCTGCTATGAGATGGGACGCTGTGAGCAAAGCTCACTGCAAGCAAAGCTCGCTGTGCTGATGTGCAGGAAGATGCCCTGACTCAGCCTGGGTGCTGGAACATCCCTGCTGTGATTGAGGATAAAGGAGGGGGGAAAGTATGAAGAAAGCCAGAACAAAGTGTGAGACTTTGGGCTGAAAGTACTCGACTTTAATGGCTTAATGACTCACAGAGTTTGGCTGCACTGGGGCAGACTGCAGGTTTTCTAAATCCTCACCTTCCCAGCATCGCTCCATCCCCTGGAATAAGACTGCAGCAGGCCAGAGCCCAGCAACTGCATCCCACTGACAGACCTACCGTACACGTCTGTCTTCCCATCTCAGACAAATTTTCCATTTGTCATTGTTCTAGGACATAGGCATTTACTTTTTCTTTTAGTATCCTGATCACAGCATTATTTAATGCAAAATTAAATTTCAGGACCAAGTAGACTTTAAAAAAAGAACAAATTAAAGGCTTCTAGCGTCCAACTCCTCTCTCTTATCTTTAATATTATGATCTGATCTACTTACTTTTCCGCTGAATTAAAGACACAAAACCCATCGGACACAGGGTCCAATATTTGCTACTCAGGTAAGGGAGAGGTCTATGTATCTTCCTGGATAAATACTGTCTCTGAGTTTGAAAACAAGTGATTTACTCCCTAAACATTTGTGTGAAAGTTTGCCAATGTGAAAACAATCTTTAGACATCACACTGGCACAATATTGTTTCAGAGAGTTCAGCACTTGCACTGCACAAATGCCTCTCCTAGGAGGCAATTATATATGCTTCTTAAATATCCTTAAATGTTATCACATGCCTCTGCAAAACAGTTGTCAGATCTCTTACAAAAATGTAAGGGGTTGCTGCTTCGCTTGGAGTACCTCTGCCTATAATAAATCAGATTAACAAGACTAACTAAGTGCAGTTTAACTCTTCCCACTGTGACTTGAGACTCTCCCAAACTACACACACTGCATTTTTCAAGCTGTGCCAGCTCTTTTTACCCATTAACCGAAATGAATTAGGGGAGAAGTTCTCTGTTACATACTTTATTTTTCAAATCAGCATCAGGGATGAGCGCAGCTTATGGCAGTTGTCTTAACACACTCTTCTTATACAAAAGCAGTCAAGAGCCCACAGCAGTGGGGGAGAAGTTCAGATGCTTGAGGTCAGAGCGACTATCTTCAGAACTACCTTCAATAAACATACTTCTGTGAGCAAACTCCTCACACACCCTATGTTTTGCTCCTGCACTATCTGCAGGCTGCTAGAATCCCAGCAAAGCAGCTCAGGACCTTCTTTCCACACAAGATGTTCAGCCTGGGGAATTTCCTTCTCAGCCCCAGCGCACAAAGGTGAACACCAACAATCCCAACACACCTTCACCGGGGTATACCACAGTTATTAACAGGCACGAGGGAACTTGGCTGCTGGTCTTTGCCCTATGAGGCTGCAGCTCAGATCATGGCAGTAAGCCTAAGTAAGAGCAGTACCTCTGCTTCCTCCTTTGGCACCAACCAGGCTGCAGCAGAGTATTGGTCCATCACTCTGGGATGTAGGACTGGAAGGAACACCACAACAGGGCAAGACAAGCACCTCAGATGAGGGGGTTGAGGCACCAGATACAAGGAGACTGAAGAAACATCTGTTTCCAGCAATTCCTATTGGCTCATCTAGGTGGATCTTTGGTGGGCTGGGGACCCCTCTCAAGGGAATCCCTCCTCAGTTGTCCTCAGCTCATTGCTGTGGGTAACAGAAGCTGTGGTACGGAGCACCAAGAACCCCAGGCTGTGCACAACAACCTGATCAGCCCAGCAATTAAGGCTAAATTTGGCCAGCCCTTAGCCAAGAAAGTGTATTCCCTGCTTGCACACAGTGCCTAATCAACATTCCTTGACCACTGCATAGCTCAATTAACTCGTACCACTGATTACTCCACTTTACAAAAAATGATAAATAAATCAATATACAACTGTCACTACTCATATGTGAAAATGAGCAGAAACATCACTGCATTTGATGTCCTGAGATAGAAAGGAGCAAAGAAACAGGTATTAGAGAACATGCCATAAACACGTCACAGAGAAAGTAGAAATAAAGAGTTAACGTCAAGACTCCCATTGGCTTGGAAAGGGCTAAGATTTCATTCTGCCAGTTTCAGAGCATGGAGCTCAGACAGGAGAAGCAACATACCTGCAAGAACACCTCTCCAGAGAAGCACTACCTTTTTCTATGCATAAAAATGTGCATCTGTAAGGAGGAAGATATACAAAGCTTAGAACTATTTTCCAAACAAGCCACTCTTAGTGAAATTCCTGATGGATTTGTGTCCCCACGTATTCTCTCAAAAGGCATGACAGTGTCAGCAGGGGAGTGACTGGGAGGAGAATTCACAATCTATATCCTAAATCAGAAGGATCTCAGAAAATGAGCTGGCCAAGGAACAGCACAAGAGAAATGGGGCATATGATGAAAACACATAAATCTGTCCTCCAGCAACCTTGGATGTCACGATTTCCAGACACCCTCTAAGAGGGCTGGACCTCTGTTTTCCACTTCTTTTTCACAGGTAATTCAAATTCATGAAGTGTATTGAAAACTTCAGCCCAACTAGTATCCCCACAGAGAGTCTCAAATATTCATAGGGCTTTTTCACTATGAATCTCTGTGCTAACTGGTGTGTCCACAGGCAGCCCCACTGCCTCAGGCCACTCTGGATCCACAGGTCAGCCCAGCAAGATGCTCTGGTGATACAAAAGTCAAAAAGTTACTCTGCAGAAAATCTCTGCAAGTCTATTAACCCCTCTGACCTACGACCCACAGAATAGTGGTTTGAAGGCTGAGCAATCCAAATAGCAGACACAGCCATACCAGATCCAGGCTGCAAGTGGAAATCATCTCAACCTTCACAAGGTCACGGCCCAGCAACACCTCCTGTGTTCAAGTGGGAGATAGATGCTGCAGACTCCAAAGGCACCGCACCAAGCACACACTCTACCCCCTACCAGACTGCCCAAACCACATGACCACAGCCACCTCAGCCCCTGTCCCGCTCTCACAGTGGCACACAGCACTTCCACCATCTTCACATGAGGTGCCCAAGTCCCAGTATGTATGAGAACCCATTGCTCACCTCCTAAACTGCCTGGCCCAAAGCAAAATAAGGATGAGAATAGGGCAACAGCCACTTTTTAACACAGTTTTTCAAACTAAAACCGAGTGACTCATCTAAGACTATCAGAGAATCTTGCACTAGCTGCAAAGCCAGTTCCTTCAGGCACAGAAACCCAATGAAGAGGTTAACTAAAAAACAAACCTCACTGTACTAAATAAGCTCCCAAGGCATTTCCTGTGCTTTTTCCTACTAATTGTTTAATAACAGTCCAGCCACCAGTGCCATAACAGGTGCCATGCTTTGAGCAGAGCCTGAGCAGAGCCTGGCCATGAGGAAGCTCATGGAGAGCAGGAGGTAGAGCAGCTGTTCATTTGACCTGCGTTGTGTTGGGTTTTTTTTAAATATACAATTGCAAATCTTATCTTTTCTACACATATGGCTCCTCTACAGAAAATGCTCTTTCCACTATGAGACCCTCCAGGGGCACAGCATTAGCTGCAAGCAAGCAATGCAAATATGGAAATGCTTTATCGCCTTAACAGAGTCCAAAAGCAAAAGCAATATTTGACCCAGAGATATTTTTCAATTTATTTTAAAAAACCAGATTACTAAAGGCTTCTGTAGGTACATCCCAATAACAAACAGTACAATTTAAATAGCAACTGCTCACTGACAGGCTACAGACAATGAGGCATGGTCCTCAAAAATTCAATCACGATTTGTGGCAATCTACCATGTTTTCACATCTTCCCTTTACCACAAGCCTTCAGATAACCTGCACCCATAAGTAGGTCAGGCAGACATCAAAGACAGGGGAGAACTGAGGCAGGTTTGTCCAAGACAGAGAAAGGATGCTGTAGAGAAGCAGAGACAGGAGGCTTTTATATTATTTTTTTTGGGGGGGTGTTAAGCATCCTGCTGTGTCACTCGCATGTATCAGTGCAGGAAAACAAGCATTCAAGGAGCCTTTTCTCTGGAGAATAAGTTATTGCACTGCTTGGGGAAAAGGTGGCTCAAGCTTAGTGCAAGGTAAGAAACTTCACAAAGCAGTTTAGAGCAGGAAGCAACTACTGCAGTGATGGGCACTGCCGAAAGCCAGAGGCACAGGGACAGGGGATGCAGTAGGTGGATCATGTCAGAAGTACCAAAAGGTATTTAACAGTTTCCTCCAGACAGCCATACGGGATGCCACTTCAACACCTCTCCTGAGAATTGTTTTATTGGGTTTTGGGCTGCGATGTGAATTCCCAGTAGGTGTTTCATGATAAGCTTCTGAGTTTATATATATGATGATTTGATTGAACCCAGAAATTCAGCTGAAACTGCTGAGCTTCATCCAATTATGAGGTAAACCAATGTAAAAATCCAAACAGTGTCTGGGCAGCTGAGCCAAAGGTCAGAATTTATAAAAGAGAGCAAACCCAAGGGAGCTTCCTGCAGCTTCAGGTTTCTCAGTATTTCTGACACTACAGAGATAAGTTTTGATCCATTCTTATAAATCTATATTTTTTATTTATTTTTAATATCCTTAACAACCCTGAATACTTTGGCACTTTTCCTCTTTTTGGTAGCTCCTAATACAAGTCTCATTCTGCAGAAGACACTGCTGGGTCCTTTCGGAGTCTGCATCCAGCTGGATTCATGTGAACTTGGCCCCACACCCAGAGAAGTCTGCCACCTCAGTGCTTATCACGAGCACTGCTGCCTTGTCATTCTTGGCTGCTTTTGTCCCAGCTGGAATATCAGACTTTCAGTGAGCACAGTTATTGAGAATTAACCGTGTATTGATCGCACATTTTGGGCACCCAGGATTGATCAAAGAAAGGCGAGTTATGCATTCACGGGTTAGCAAGCATACCACAAGCCTTTATGGAGCGAAACACTTCTCTTCTACTGCACGTACTAAATGTTTTCCCTCTTAATTTACATTTTTTCTCCCCTCATCTGAAACATAGCACTGTGATCTTGCCAAGTCTCACTTTCTAGGACTAACCTCACTCATCGGACTTCCAGGCACCAGGATTACGACTGCTTGCTTTCCAGGTGCTCTCCTTTCATTGCAGCTGTCATTACAGGCACAGGAGAAGTCCATAAACCTCTGAAAGAATCATCTCGTGCAGAGGGCTCAGTATGCTGCCTGAGCAAACCCATTCTCTTCAGTACATCTATATTTATTTTCCTGAACCACTGAGGGGACTCCAACAAAATGCAAAACCCTCACAAGCGATTTTCTAAGTCAAGCAAGCTGTCAGCTTTGCTGTTAGCATCAGTTTTGATGATCTCAGGTAAAGGCTGAGTTTACTCTGCTTTTAGACTATTTCAGAAGCCCACGAGCAGCCTGCTGGTGAGCATGACTTTGATAGCTAGCAAGCCCGAGTCACCTCACTGGCAAGTTTTCATTCGAGTATCATCTCTAGGATGCAATGGCACTATTTATCATATGAGAAATGAAACTTCTTTGGTTATTACAGTAATTGGCTGACTCGGTAGGATCAGATGAACAACTGAGAGCACAAGCTACCTCTCCTTTTAACTATGGGGGAGAGAAACAGAAAGAAAGATTCACACTTTCATCAGCTTTTTTATGATCTGCAGAAACATCACCAAGCCCTGTACTGAGTTGGGCGTTGCAGAACTCCCATCGCTCATGGTAACAACTGCACTATCCCCGCTGATCACTAAGGCTGAGGTGGGTTTTTCTTATGGATAGCCCTAACAGGTCACAGGAGCCTTGAGAAAGCTCCAGTGAGCAGGATGAAAGGTGTTCATCCAAACCACTTTAGTGATTTTTTTTTTTTTTTCAGTTTTGTAGCCGGTGCCGTGGTGAAAGTTGTGGGAAACCACAGGAAAACTGGCACAGAACTGAAACCAGAGCCAGCTAGAAGTTGTGAAGACAGGACTAGATTAGAGATAGGGCAAGGGAGGGGAAGGGGTCTGCCTATGGACACTCTGGAAATCCAGAACTAAGCCAAGGTGTTACTAAATGCACGAGCAAATCCTTAGTAATAGGTTTCTGCTCCCTCAAAATTAACAGGGTTAAAGTATTATCACTTTTAAAGCGAGCTAATCTCTTACTGGAGGTTGGTTAAGAAAATTAGGGTATGGAGCTATATTGTTTGTTTGCAAGCTGTCAGGGCTGGTCAGAATTGATGCTGAAGGTGAACTTCAACTAAACGGAGCAGAGAAGAGCCAGACATGTACAAAACATGGGGGAGCTGAGAATCACAGAATCATAGGGGTTGGAAGGGACCTCAAAAGATCATTGAGTCCAACTCCCAACCTGGACCACCTTACTGTGTATGCAGCAAAAAAAAAGGATGCTTTCCTGCAAGAATGTGGTGGTTAGGATGTTTGTGTGAGTGTTATTTTAATTGGGGTTTTTTTGATGGGTATACGTGCATCTCCAGAGGCAACCAAACCACAATTTTGCATACTGCAGAGCTGAATTGTGAGCAAAGCACATGCAAGTGTGAAAACCCTTCAACTTCACTTTCCTGTAAACGCTCCCAGAAAGCTTGCTCTCCCTCCTACCCGCGTGCTCCAGCTACAAGACAGATCTATAAATGATACATGAGATAAACGCTCCCAGAAGTGTTTATGTGATTTGGGTTGCTCTGGTACTTCTGAAAACATTGCTCATCAGGAATTCAGTGTCTGCATAGGACAATCCTTGATTATTTTGTATCTGTCCTACTCTTTCTGTTTTGTAGTGTTTTTAAACACGTCCTACATTTTGTCTGTGATCATCTGGGTACGCTGGGAAATCCTTTAAATATTTTGATGGCTTTCAGAAATACACACTTTCTTTCTTTTTACAACCCACTGTTTATTCCAACTGTTGGAGTTAACTCTAAAATCCTCACAAATGCTGGCAGTTATTGCTCCATTCTTCAAAAGCACGCTGACACGGGCTGCCTCATGTAGCTACCAGAGGACAGCAAAGTCCTCAGCGTCTATAAGGAGCACTTGCAGGCAGCACCAGAGAGATTACTTTAGGAGAAAACCAAGAGCCACACGGCAGCTGGACAGTTACCATTATTTCACCAATTTTACTCAAAAGTACCAATTTGCACAAAATGAAAAAAAAAAGGGGGAAAAAGGTAGTTTTACAATCTAAGACTCAGGGTGCTTAATTTAGCTGGAATAAAAACCTACAGTGCTTCCACCCTGCTGTTACCACTAAGGAAAAACATATGCACTGTATTTTGGCATCTTCTCTCAATCCTTCCAGTTGAGGAGGACACCAAAGGCAAGAACCTTTGCAGAAAGGTCACATATTCCCTTGGACAAAAATCAACAGATCAAAACTGCCAATGCTTCTGACCTGATCCTGCAGTTGTGCCAACCGCCAGCTGCACCGACAGGAGCACTCCTGCACATCACCAAACACTTCCTTCTTTCTCTTGTACTTACAAACTCAACTGCACTTCCACAATAGCACAAGAAAGGTGAAACCCAGCAAAGCACCTCATTTCCACCAAGCTTGGTCCTAATGGGAGAAGTTTCTACTCATCTCCCTGACCAGACAACGGTCTTATTTCCTGAGTGGGCAGCAAGAGAGTGGCAACCCCTAAATAAGTCTACACAAACAGGAACAAGGGATCTGCATCCATCTTTCTGAAGAAGAGGAGAAAAAGCTAAATCCCTGGTCAGACCAGGACCTTACCTTGCAGCCACAGCACAAAGGATCCCCAGAAGCTCCTCATCCCCAGAAGAACTGCTGCAATCCACCTCCCTCCCACCTTGCAGAGGCAAGCAGGCTCAGATGTTGCACATTAGCACATCACAGAGGGCACAGCTTGAGACTAACTGCTGGGAGAGGGGCCCCACATGTTTTTTCACTTATGAAACAGCATCTTGATGGAGATGCCCTGCCCAAACCACTGTTGTGCTCCATCCTGGAGCAGCTTGTGACTCCTTGTCCCAAAATGTCTTCCAGCCCCAACCTTCCCCATGCTTTGCTCATGCCTTTCTCGTTACAAACCTTCCTGTTGGACCTTCCCCTCTTAGTCCTTCCATTCCACCACTGTCTCTCCCTCATCCCAGGTGAATTAACAGGAAAGCACTGCTGACCCCATTAAGGTAGTAGAAAGCATTTTGAAGTTGGTATCTTAAATAAAAATTCAATTAAATGAGCTATTCCTTGCTTCAACTCCTTGTAGGATCAGAGGGTGAGAAATTAGTTGATGCTGCCTTAGCTCTCAAGAGAAAAAAATTCTGGCATATATATGCATGGCTGGTCAGATGTGCATGCATCTTGGAGAAAATATCAACCAAATAAATAGTAATGCTAATCCTTTTATTAGCATTTTAAAACTTTTAAAAGCTTTGTGTATCTTCAGGGGATACTTAAAGCAAGGTCTTACAGGACGGTACATCTGGAGACCAGCTGTAGTATACCACAATGCTGCGAGGTGCCAAAGGAAAAAGCAACATCTCTGAGCTGGATCTCCTGGGCGAAGCATTGGTTCTGCAGAGCCTGTGACTCCTCACCAGTGGCAGGGAGCTAAACAAGGGCCTGCAGTCTGGATATTATTTATATTTGCAGACTGAAGGTTACTGGCTCCATGCCCACTGCTCCCCAGGTGCCACTGTCCATGGGAAGAGGTAGGGAAATGTCCTCTGCAGAAGCGATATTCTCCTACGCCCATGACAAAGATGTGGCTATTCCTCTTCTGGGTTACAAATCATGTAGGGGCTATCTGCTTGTCTAAGGTTTTCCAGGAAATCTCAAAGTACTAAACTGAATCTAAAGCCAAATGATTGATTTCAACCTTAAACTGAAGATGCTGAGCAAAACACAAGGCCAGCAGGACCCTGTCTTACACTGCTGGAGAGGTTGGTGGGTGATTTCCAGAATCTGCTGAAATTACTGATAAAAAATGTCTCTAGTGACTTCAGGATTTCATTTTCCAAGCTTTCCTGGGAGTCTAATGGTAGCAAGCCAGGCTGCTGGTCCTAGTGCCACGCCACACGGCAACTTCTGGTTGAGGGAAAAGTCCATGCCCTGCATCTGAGCTGTTCTGCAGTGCTGTTCTGCAAGAAGGGCATGCAGGTGGGACACTGGCTTCCTTCTGGCTTTGTGCAGGACAGACCCATAGAAATGAAGTACTGGTGTGGGGGAAGAAGAGAGAGTCGACAAATGCATCCAGCATGGATGAACTCCCCAAAATCACAGCCCTTGCAGCCTCACACAGCCATGCAGCAGGTCACAGCACTGGCACGGGCCAGTCCCACTGCACATAACCCCTGCATCCCTTGCGTTCATAACCCTCTTCCAGGAGAGCTGCGCTCACCTGGTAGGGACAGCAATGACACTGTTAAAAGCCATTTCCAGCAGCTACTGACTGTGCTGAGTGCTTGTTAAGGCTCTGCAAACAGAGGGGGCCTGGGCAGAGCCCTTCGATGAAGGCAGCCGTAAGCAGTGAGCAAAGATGAAAGTCATCAATGGAAGGAATTAGTGGAAGTTTCTCCATCTTCTGACATGACAAAAGCAAGTGCCTTCTGTGTTTAAGGCAGACATTTCCTGATTAAAATCACATGAGTCAGAAGTTCATAAGCTTTCACTAACAGCTCAGACAAGAAACCTGAATTATGCACTTAGTGAACGCTACAAAGTCAAATGGGAAACGTCCTGCCTTTCCAACAACACACAAACACGTAAAGCTAAATCAGCTGGTTTGTAATTCTGGAAGTACAATGGGCTGAAACATATTTCTAAGGAATTAACACGCATCACAGTATGTTCCAGTGATGGATTGTGTGGCTAGAGAGCAAGGAGTGAGGGTTTAGCTCAGAGGGAACCAATGCCTCAGTTACTCCTGTTGCACTCCACAAATCCTCTTATTCAAACACAGGGGTAGTTATTACTATTTATATTTCCTGTTCCTTGGTCATTGGGTGGGGGCACTTTTCCCTTCACGGTGCAGCATGTGAATCACACCACATATTAGAGCATCTGTAAAGAGCAAAAAAGGAGTTACTCAGTGATTTAGTCGTGACCGTTGGAGAAGAAAAAGTTTGCCCTCTTCTCTCTCCTCCTTTCTTGCCTCCAGATGGGAGAAGACAGAAGATTCACTTGAAAAATGTGGCAGCCCTTTGTGTCATGAACTGTTTGAAATAAACCTCACCTGCCTTTCACATATGTTTGCAGTGTAAAATGGATCTGTATTTATACTAAATGAAATATTTACCAAAAAGATTATGAGCATCTTTCATTTCCATAAGTCAATGAATTATATCTTTAATGCTGTTTAAAGGATTGGTACATTTTTGCAACAAAAAAATAAATAGCATTTTGGCAATGCTAATTTTTCACATAGTTGAAAAGTTGGCTATTTTTGGCAGAACAATTAGTATCAGACATATTCAAAGTGGTTCTGACTTTCTCATTATCCATAAATACTAGAGTCTCAGATTTTAAGACCTTTGGCAATTATTAAGAAACTCCAGTGCTCAGCTCTGCATTATTAAATCTCAGGGCTCTTTCTAATGCAGTCAGGAAAAAAAGTCCCAGCGAGAAACTCGTTGCTGTCAAGAGAGATGCAAGAAGAGAGGAGAAAGGTGAGGAGGACAAAGAAATTTAGAAACCAGAAGATCCCCATCAAAGCCGACCTCTCAACTGGTATAATTTGCTGTATGTCTCTGAAGCCAGTGGAGCATCATCGCGTCCCAGCAGCCAGGGGTTTGCCCACACTGCTGTGCTTATGTCCTTACAGCAAAACATTGGGTTCCCCACTCCGCATATAGTATTTCTTCTCTGGCAGCCTCTCCATCTGTTGTGGTGTAACAGCATCTGAATTGACTGGTGTACAGCCAGAAAGGATGTTCTCTTCTCTGTTTGGAGGAACAGTCATCTTCTTGCTGCTTCTTGCTTTGCTGAGGGGTAGGAAGCCACGCGGAGGTGTCCTCCAAAGACAGAAACCCCCTGGGAAAGAAATACACCAGCCTTTGCCTGAAAAGGTGGTTCAAACTTTCCCATCCAATTTAGCCAGCAGCTTTTGGCCCCAAACCTTCCCTTCTTATGCTCAGTTGAACGTTAGCCTCACAGGGAGATCTTATGAATTTACACCGCACAAACATTGTCCGTTGCTGCAGGAATTGATGGTGGTAATAGCACCACAAGTGCTTTTTTTCCCAGCACTGTTTATTACACGTTATTGTCAGACTCCCCACCTTAGCCTCCCAAAGACAAGAGGTGCTTTACAGTACAACAGCAGCGTGGCAGCATTAGGGATGCTGGAATAATCTTTCTAATTGATCTTGGAAGGGGGTGGGCAGTGATTTCCTTTGAGTGATTTTCATTAGCCGAGCTCCTTGTTATTGCCTGGGTGTGGGTTATGAACACAACAGCTTTCACATGAGCGTACCTTCGGTTCAAACGCAGTTCAAACACAATATAATCCGCTCCAATAAAGAGGTGGAAGAACGCAGTTTTCAGTAGCATTTTTATTAAGTACTGGCAAACCCTTATGCATGTTAATGCTTGATAAAAATACAGCTGACCCAGATGCAGAACAGTGTGGTGAGTTAAGGCATATGACAGGTGAAGCAAAATTTATCCACCACCGCATGACATTCACCACCCCTGTAAACTCAGTTCGCAAGCACAGGGAAATGGGAAGGGAGCCTGTGCTCTTCAACATGTTAAATCTTGCCCATCCACTTTTTAAAAATGGTTGTTTCACCCCAGGAAGGCTATCTAAAAAAAACCCCTCAGAATTACTGGATTAGACATTTGTAAGTGGATTGCATCTTGTACTGTCTGTGGGAAAGCATTGATAACGGCTCATTTATTTCATACTCACATTTACAAACCCAGACAGAAGAATAGAAAATTAGATGTTCTCATGGCTTATATACACTAAAACCCACAACTGTGACTTGGCAGTTAGTTCTTGCTATGTGATACACCAGTTTGCTTTATTCACCCTTGCTTATATGTATAACCTATACACAAACCAGCTTAGGAAAACACTCAAGTGAGCAAGCGGTTGTAGGTGTGCCCTTGACCACGAGCAGTGAAGAACATGAGTAATTCCCTATCTTGTATCACAGTTCTGTGATCACTTTAAATCACTGTAAGCTGGTTCTGCCACCAAAAACAGTCACTCCTGTCCTGTCCTGCCCTGCTCTGTCCAGTCTCATCACTTTGTTTCATCTTAAACACCTCTACAGCTGCAGAGCAAAGCAGAGCAAAGGATCTGATCCAGATTCAACCCGAACTGATGAAAACCAATCATTGTGGCTAATGGTCATGGTGGCCATAAGGAATAGAGAAAGGTGTTATTCTGTCTTGAACCCAAATTTTACCGGATTCTCACAAATTTATGGTCGTGCAGCATTTTCTGTGCCTGTTGGAATAAGATATTTCTGTTTAAGGGCTAAATAATAAATACCCTCCTCTGCAAACCCACCTCTAGTTCCCAATCGCAAGTCTTATAAATTTCATATCACTGTGCTCATCTTAGAGTGCTGGGGCAAACCTGATTTGGTGTGAAGGAGTGCAACACCCCAGGTTCACACCGCTGGTGCTGATTTCATTGAGGATGCATAACCACACAGCAGCTGTCCCATGAACGTGAGATTGCCCCCATCTTCCACAGCTCTCGCTTGCAACTGCAGACACCCTGTGATAAAACCCGTGGATTTCATGGGCTACACCAATAAATGCCCTTCAGCCCTAGAATCAGATGACAGTGAAGTAGCCTGAGTTGCAAGAGCAAACAGAATTATTGAGCAGTTCAGAGATGCTCTTTCATACAAATGTTTTTGCTACATTACCTCACTGCCGTTTTTCTTCTCCACTGGACTGTGCTGTTATGACCCTCCAATATAGGGTCATTTCAGGTCTGCATGGTATAGCATTGGAAAAGGATGGAGGGATATTTTTGGGTCTACTGAGGAACACAGGAGTAAGCAAGGATGTTTAAAGCAAGGCTAAAGAATGGCACAGGGAGGAAACATGAAAATAAAAATGTTTTCCCACACATGTCCCCTCCTTGTGCTTACCACCAGTCACAGCAAATCCAGATCATTTAGGTAGGAAGAGCTGAGAGCTAGGATGGAATTGAGTCTAACTCCACTGTGCACAACCCACTCTGCCAGACATGGCTGCCACTGCGGCTCCCAGAAGGGGTACATCAAACATGGACCTTCTGTGGAGGATGGTGGAGCACCATGTTATTCATCTTGCTCTACCGAAATTAAACCTACATTTGTTATTTGACTGAAGCCTGTGGAAGACAGTCATTGCACAAGACAATCACTGGAAAACAAAACACAGCCTGTCCCCACATCCCTAACAGCCACCAGCAATCAGTTATGCAGGTTGGGAAGTTAATGTGCTTCAGATCCATACCTTTGGGAAGACTACTAATTTTTATACTGTCCGTGGTGTATCTGTTAAAGTCACTTCTCCCTACATCCAATTCTCACCCATTTGCTCTTTCTCTCCCCACCTACAACCAGTTTCTCTCACGGTGCTAACTGCATTGCAGAGAGCTGCCTTATGCTACACTAGATGTATGGGTCAAACAACCAAGCTCAAATTCTTTGGGATTTTGTGCCTGTGTGTGTTATTCCTAACATGTTGTAATCTGCAGAAGTCTGATTTTGAAGGCAGACACAGAAAATCACATCAGCATCACTGAGGAAGTGGGGATGTCTGGTAGGGCAGGATTGACTTAAATCAGCTATCAAGTTGAGGCCAGCATAGACCAGTGCTCTGATTTAACCCAAAGTCCCTTCCATGCACAGTGAGTCCATTGGAAAAATCACTGCTGGGTCAGCATCTATCCTAACACAACTGCAAATTACGTACGCTGCTCACAACACAGCAGTGTTGAGATCAAGCACAGTGTTTTCTTGGGGGCAGGGAACAAGCCAGTGCACATTGTTTCTTCCTCTGTGTCAAGTTTTCGCTGTGCTGCTTAACCGGTACTCTATGTGGTTGCAAGCAGGGAATGCGGGCTGTGCTCGTGCTTCTGCTGCATTCCTGCTGCAGGGATATCATACTGGTTAGACACAAAACTCTCTTCCCCACAATGACATCACGAGACTGGGCTTTGAGTGCTGGACGGTATTTTCACAATGCCACTGAGAGAACGTGCAAGGGCAAAAGCACCTCAGTTCAATTTGTGTTACTTAGGAGCTCCTTGAAACGCCACGAAAGGACTATGCAATGTAATTAGGCATGAGGTCAGAAGAGCTCCCAATACAAGAAATAAATTCATTTTGAAAACATCTTTTCCCGTTCATTAGGAAAAGCAAGTGTTAAGCAAATAATCTGTCTCTTCAGTGCAATTTCAGCACAACATATGTCATGACTTGTCTTACGAAATGAATTACAGGGCTTTCTGATAAGGCTTCATTTTACTAATAGTAAAGTGGCTCCATACACCCAATAGGGCTTTGTTAAGATGGAAGCATATTGTAGCACTAATGAAGCATGAGTTCAGCCTAATTAACAGGATGGCAACAGCAATCATACTGCCTTTTCATTCACTTTTATACATTCTGTCAGAGTAACAACGTTGTGCTCGACACTGCTGGAACCCTCTGGCTTTGTTCCCTATTTGCACGCCTGCTAATCCCGCTTCTTTGTTCAAACGGGCCCGGATCCAGCCAAACGCTAAACCCATATAATCATAGATAATAAGACAGGGCCCCTGGGTGATCACACCGCTCATCCACCCACCTGCCAGCTCCCACTCCTCACATTTAACTTCCAGCACGAGAGCCGACCCCTTGCAATCCGCAGGGCCACTCACAAATTTCCAGTTGAGCACTTACTAAAGTGCTTTACTGGATTAGGGCCACAGTTTCTATCGTAAGAGGAAGAGTCACAGGCAGAATATATTTGCCTGCATCACCTATTCTGTCTGTGTTGGAAAACAATAGCATTTTCATTACCCATATCACAACTCACCTGAACAAATGGAACGGCTCCTTGTCTCCAGCTGCTCCTTCATTTGGGCTCAGTCTTTGAGGGGCAGTCTAGGGTAAACCTTGTCAGCGAGTTATTTGTGCCTGACGAACTCACGATGGGGGAGATGTCCAGACAGAAACTTCAGCTTGTTTCATTAATTTCAACGTGTTCCATAGGATCACTCATTTGAAGTGCTGAAAATAAGCCCGCAGATGGGAAGCGGGCCCTTCGATCCCCTCCCTTGGCCTGGCTCCAGCGAGGGTAATTACATGCTGTCTGGTGAATCCCCTCATATGGCTTCAGATGGAAAAGTCACACTCCACTTTTTCTCCTGAAATACTGCAACATAGAGCAGCAGCCGCAGAACAGCAGCTGAGCAGTACCTGTGGTTCAGCAGTGGGTAGCGTCATCTCTGATGGTCTAAATAAAGACTGATTTCCTTCAGTAACCATCACAGCTCCCCTTGAGAAGACTGTCCCACTTCAGGGCATGGGTTCTGGTCCATAAAAACTTCCAGATGGCTCAAAACATAGAATCACTTAGGTTGGAAGAGACCTTTAAGATCAAGTCCAACCACAGCCTACAGTTGACTACCCTTTTAGTAAAGAAATTCTTCATGATATAAAACTTAAACCTCCCCTGATGCAATTTGAAAACATTTCCTCTTGTCCTATTGCTTGTTACCTGAGAGAAGAGATGGACCCCCACCTCTCTACGCCCTCATTCCAGGTAGTTGTAGAGAGCGATGAGGTCTCCCCTCAGTCTCCTTTTCTTAACCCTAAAAAGCCCCAGTTCCCTCAGCCGCTCCTCACAGGACCTGTGCTCCAAACCATTCATCAGCTTCGTTGTCTTTCTCTGGACAAACTCCAGCATCTCAACGTCCTTCCTGTAGTGAGGGGCCCAAAACTGGACACAGTACTTGAGATGCAGCCTCACCAGAGCTGAGTATAATGGAACAATCACTTCCCTACTCCTGCTGGTCACACCATTCCTGATACAGGGAACATAGGTGTGTGGACAGGGCTGGTTGGGAGGATTAGTGCAGAGATACCTTTTATATCATACAATTTTGGGAAAAGTTCATCTTCAATTCTGAAATAATGAAACCTGACTGCAGAAGGTTACCTTTCCACTTCAATATAGCAAACAACTAGCACAAAAATGTTCTCTGGTGGCAGCCACTTGGCACATCAACCGCTCCAAAATCGTTCAAGATATACTCAGGACTCAAGCCCAGAGATTGGCCATCTCCAGCCTTCAGAATTAATTCATCTTTCCTTGGTTAAGTTAAATCACACACTACATTTTCACATAGAGTAACTTTGTAAGAATCATTAAAAGATATGAAGGAAGCTGTGATCAAAGTCTCTGGTAAGACTTTAGTCATTGAGGGCATCTAACAAGTTGCCAGATTTTGCTCTGTTTTTCTGAACCTGCATTTTCGTTTGATCACACATTAAAGTAAAATGGATCATTGTGGCACAACTTGCTCCATTAGCTTCTACCACTTACAGCTTATGGCAAACTGATGGAGTGAAAAAGATAACCCAGTATTATTGGGGGAAACCTGAACAAAACAATATTCAGACAGGAAGGGTGGACAGCTTCACAGACTGATAACATAGCAGGAAATCTCTCTCTTGATTAATGCATTTCAAGTCTCACTGTGACTACAATTTCTAACTACAAGGAGGCTGGGCCAAGAGAAAATGAGAGGTGGGACATGTTGCCCATCTATCAATCCCTGTACTTTACTGGAGTGGCTCATGCTTCCACATTGACATGATGCTGCATGACCTAAAAATGGGAGCATGCTTCTTTGCAGTGTTTCTGAACAGTCAGATTTTATCAGCACTATTTCTGAGATAAAAAGTTGATTCTTACAGCCTTGGCACTTCATGTGCTTGAAGGATCTCAGAGATATCACCTCATCTTACCACAAATATCAACAGAATAAACTCACCCGTTCCCATTGGTCTCAGCAGACAAGCCAAGCACAGAATAAAACTTGGCACTAGATTACCCTCTTATTCCTAAACATCTGTAGAGGAGTTCTTCCAGATTAGAGATAAACAGTGATAAAGAAAAATGTGCAAAGCTGTCCTTCACTTGCCCTAAACTTGCCCTTCAGTTTCCAGGATGTTCTTTCCTTTCTGTGATTACAATTCACCTAAAAAAGATACAGATCATTTGTACCTAGTGAAAAATAACTTTTTTTGTACTGCTTTATCATAGAATAAGATGAAAATCTCATTCTCTGGTTATTTTTTCCATTACTTTTACAATACAGCAGAAATGCCTGCACTGAAAGTAAGATGAACACCTCCAAAAGATATTAGTCACTTAAAGAGTCAAAAATACATGAATAACTGCTTTCTAAGTGTTTCAGTTCATACTAATCTTCCTGGAAAGAAGCACAACAAGCTTTTTCCAAGGATGGAATGAAAGGGGAGCTCAGAAACCCTCAGGGCATTTTCAGTAGTGGGTCCTGATACAACATATATCTTTATTTGCAGGTATCTTTTCCCACATTTGGCTGATAAAGGAGTATGGGGGAGACCCCCAAGAACAGGAAAAACACCACCAAACCACATGGGAACAGAACATGCCAATACATTACAACAAAGTCTTTTACAAATGGGTGTCAAGTAATTTCTGTTGGTCTGAGAAAAATGTTCAGGAGAGGAAGCCTCATTAGAAATGAAAAACTTTGAGACAAAATGTGTGCAGACTCAAGACACAGACAAATAGTTACAAAATGGCTTTATTACGCCAGGGAACATAGCACCACCAGCAACAAATACACTGCTTGTCCATGTTTATATTCCACACAGTGTTATTTCCTGTAAACCATTGGTTCTACATTTTCCTACGTTTTCTTCTTTTTTCTGAAATCAATCAGATCCATTAACACATAACAGCATGCAACGACATGTTCCCATGCACAGCCAAAAGTGTTCCTTTCAAACCTGTCTAGATACCTCAATCCCTGGACATTTTGACTTATGCTGCAGTGAGTCTCACAGCATCATTATCAACTTGGATGCAAAATAACCTTTTCTCTCAGCAAACCCTGCCTGTGCAGATGGAGCTACCAGGTCTGTGGTGAGGGGAGAAGAATAATATGAGCAATTGCAGGTGCCATGACAGCATGCAGTGTTGGTAGAGGGGGCTGAAGCTGGAAGGAAATAATGCAATGACTAGTAGCTGAATCTGAGGACAATATCCTCCATCTGAATGCTAATCCCTTGACACTGAGCGCAGGTGCTCCACAGGGTGTTTTGGGTGACATACTGTCCCTTTGGATGTTCTCAGTCGCTCTCTCTCTCTCTATATATATATATATATTTATATATCTACTAAGAAAGATGGAGTGGAAAAAAATAAGTAATCCTTAAAATACTATTAGAAAAATATTAGTAATAGAATCGGGAAAGGTTAATTAATTACTACTGTAATAAAAAGACCTCCTGCTCTAGATATGTATATACAGCTCAGCATGTGCTAAAATAGTCTGCAAATCATTAATCCTTCTTTAGTTCAAAGTAACAACCAAGCAGGAACAGGTAACCTCAAGCCCCCCACGCCCAGGCGCTGAGGTTTCCACATCACTTCACCCAAGCAATTCAGTCCTCTGCTGAGCTCCTCTCCTGCCTCCTCTCCAGGTCCACTGGAGGATACAGACCACCAAGAGCAGCAGACAGACAGCCTAATTCAAAACCCCCAGTTGATCTCTCAGCTATTTCACTTTGAAACCAGATTTCAAGCAGGAAGCAGCCAGGGCAGGCAGAAATGGGGGGCAGCTACTGCAAGGAAAAACCCTGCTGCAGTGAGCGGGATGGAGCAATCTGACACATCCCATCTCTCACCAACAGCAGGAACGTGAGCTCCTGCAAGGAAAACAACAGGGGGAAAGGCATTCAAGCTCTTTTAAAAATATTCCCTCTTTCTGAATTTCATAGCCCTCTCTGGTTTTTGCTCTCCTCCTATTTCAGGCAACTGATCAAGGGGTTTTCTCCTTCACCCACAGCTGGAAATGAGAAACCAATAGGAAAACCCTTGTTACCAGTAAATAGCTCAAAGAGTTGCCCAGCTGGTGACCAGCCAGGGCAGGAGGATTACAGTAACCAGCATCAATAGATTTGCATATTCAAGGATTGTAATTGAGGAATAAGCAAGTAATGGCATTATGCAAATCCCCAGGCCACGAGTAGCCGAAGCCAGAGCTCCACATACGGCATCCTTACTGAAATAAACTTATATCAGCGATGAGGCAAAAAACAGGGAACAGGGAATCAATGAACGGGAGAAAAAGGCACCATAATTCATCAGTAACTAACTGTGCTCAGCCCTGAACTCCAGCAGCTGGGACACCTCCTTCCCGCCTCACTATTAGATATATTTGAGCTCACAGTGCTCTTCTGGGTCCATGGTGAGTTAGATGGCAAAATTATTGCCTGCAACTGAAGAAAGGCCATAGAAGTATATCAATAAAACAACATCCTCTCCTGTGCTACCAGTGAGCTAAGCAACCATTATCATGGTTCCTTTTTTTTTTTTCTTAACCCTTTTCAACCTCATCAACAGAATTGAATTCAAGGAGGCATACTTTGTCTGGCAGATAATTCTTCATCAACTCCACTCATGAACTTGTGCTTCAGGGTCGACAAAGGTTATGGAGAAATGAGGAGTTCAACTGGCACATTTAAAAGAAATCAGTAATTACAGCAACAGGTTTTTTATTTTTTTTTTCTTTTTAAATGCCTGAAACACAGCCATGCTGTCAGAGGGATTCTGTTCAAATCTGCCTCATGGCATTTTCCACAATTTATGGCTGACTCTGCACCAGCAACTCAGTTCACCTAGCTTCATGAATAACTATCCGTCACTTCCTACTGTAAATACAATTCTAAACATATGGGAGAGAATTTATAGTGAATTAGGGTTGTACATTATCGCTGTGATTAGCCACATTTGTTACCCAGCAGATGTCTGGGTAGTAAAAATCCCCCATGAGTACAGTATCCTGGAGTTTCCCAATTCCTTGATAACCAGTCCAAGAATTTCTCATTCCTGCTGTGCTCTGATCCTGGTGGCCCAGAGCAGATGCTCACGGTGTGCCCATCTCCTGCAGTACTAATTCCACTCTCCCCACGCCGCAATTCCAGTAGAGCATCATGCTTGCTCTGCTTTTCTCCCTCTTATCCTTCCCAGAAAGCTTTCCTGATGACATTCATCATTCTCACAGTACCAAAACACTTAGACAAGCTGAGCCAAATGCCTCCCAGGTGGTATATCACTGGTTACCACCAGAGTTACAAATCTGAGTATTGATCTGGCTGTAACTATTTATGATACTGGTAATGCCATTATAAGCATCAAAATAACGCTTGTAAAATGTCTCAGCCCATGTCTGGCCCCACTTTTCCTTGGCACTTCACAATCACACAGCTCTGTTCCAAGAAAAAGCCTGACAAGAGACATGGTGAATAACTGGCACAGGACTATAGCCCACAGAGATCAGGCAATTGGTCCCAAAACATGGAAGACAGACGGTACTGCCTTGAGAGCTTTCACATGAGATTATCTTTCCCCCTGCATGGGTTTCTCCATCCCAGGGATGCCTTACTTTTGTGAGCTCATGTCTTCCAGCAGAGAGGGAAAAAAATGAGCCTCCAAAGGCTCTTGTTCCTAGAGACTAAAATAGCAAAGATGCTCCAATTTGGTCATTTAGTGAACTCCTACTGTTCACTCACTTCCAATCAGCACAGGGTATAACTCGCAGGGTAACACTAGCATCCAGTTCAGCTTCTCCAGACCTGAGCCATGATTAAGAGGCATATTTTTAATCTGCTGCATTTAGAGACACCTGAACTAAACCAAACACCACACAAAGGAGCTGAAACCCAACTGAACCAAGTCACGAGGGCTGAGAGAATTTCAAGGCTTTATCTGAATAAACAAAAATGTATAAAACTGCAGATCAACGTGTTGTGCGTGCACCCTTTTATAGCAGTTACCTGGCAGACTCTCCAAGGCAGGGCTGTTTCAAGGAATTAAGTGCCATAAGGTGGGCAAAGCATGAGCCCCACTTTATTGAACAGCCCTTAGCTGTGCTAGAGATTGCAGCGTAACATTCACTTTGCAGCTACGAGACGCTGGCCTTGAACAGAATTAATGCATGTGCACACACTCACCACACAGCCATAAATTCCAGTAATGCAATTTTACGAGCCTCTTAAAAAGGTAACCACTGCAAAGGAAAAAAATAAATTAGTGACAGGAAAGGCAGGGTAAAGTTCAACAGCAATATTTCATTACCAAGACAAGGGAAAAAAAAAAAAAAGATAAATGTCTCAGGCTCCTTGGTTCTCCCTTCTCCCCCTGGCCCCCCCTCCCCTTACCTGGGGAAAAACACACAGCACAAGCCAGGTTTGTTGTGTTGCAGTAAGTGTGTCAGCCCGGTGGGACGGCAGATCAGGAGGATTTTTCAATACGAGCGCAGATTTGTCTGTGACTGAAGCAGAGTTTACAGCAAAGCTTTTCAACACCGACCAGACTCCCCATCGTTTCCAAGGCCAGGCAGAATAATTAACATTTCCCCAGTCCCTCTCCCAGGTAGGGCTGTTTTACCATACATCTTTACCCCTCCCCACCGTTCCAGGGGGGACACCTGCTGTTACGGACATGGGCTGGAGCCCCGCCACGTGCTGTGGGACAATGTGTAGACAGCATACCATGTAGAGGCTTAAAATAAGCACAGAAAAGAGAACAATTTCATTGTGAATAGCAGGATTTGACATTTTTCTTAAAGCACCTGCAATCAGAGCTGCCTGTCCTTACCTGAGGAGTTCACCCATTTATTTTCGTCTCTAATAAATGAAACCTGTTTTCAGCTCTGCAACCAGAGAGACTGACCTGGAAATGTGGATTCCACAAAGCCCAACATGAAAGAAAATGGGAGTCACCTTCATAACCCTGCCATCCCCAAAGTGATCTCATCACATTTTTGCCATCTCCTTAAGTGCCAGTAACCTCACCAGTGGGACAAGATCTCAAACCTCAGGGAACTTTTAGCTGAGGCCAAAGCATCAATGTCTGGTAGAAAATTCCCTCTATTCAGTGAGAAAACCTGGTTGACTTTAAGCAAAGGCAAGATTTGAGTCAGCGTTGTATGTCCAGAGACCTGCTTAGTGCCTCAGAGGAATACCCCAAAATCCATAGACCAGTTGTGCAGGAGGGCAGGAAGAAGCAGGATTGGGAGGTGATTGGGAGGAAGCTGCCACAAGACTTTTTAATTTCTAAAAGCCTCCAGCCTCAGCAGCAACTGTGTCTCCTGATACCTTCTTCCCCACCATTTGGTTGGACGATCTTAAAAATCTTTTCCAACCTCAACTCTATGAATTTATTTTTCCTTATCCCTAGACAGCATTAAGTCTCACAGATTCTCTGGTCCAGCAGAGAACTAAGCTCAGCTCCTCACTGCATCCACTGCTGGCCCACCAGCACCAGCAATGCCAGTGGTACCACGCACAGGCCAAGCACAGTTGCTTTCTTGTGCTGGCCTCATCCAGGAGTTAAGTATTCTTTGAAAATCTCAGTCTATTGTTCTTGGAAAAGATTTGATGTACTGTTTTGGAAGATCTTCGTGGCTTTCCTACACATACTTTGTACTATATTGCAGAAAACAAAAGCAAATAGAACTTACTTATGGGAGGAGCTTGGCTGCTGACAGCCCACTTCTTGCTTTTTGGAAGATTTTGTGGACTGTGAAGATTGATGTAACAGCCTGCAAGAGATCAAGTAGTCCATGGTCCCAGAATTCCTCTACAATGACCAAGCATGCTGGAGAACTAATAGCAGAACAGCACTTTACAAGATATAATGCTCTTTCCTGAAAAGATAACAGAGAAAAAAATAATAGATGAAAGGAAGTACCCCATCTTTATAATTATTTCCACATGTGCTTGCCTTTTCCCAGAGTGCACACCAACACAACTCTCTCTTCCTTTCAACATGACCAAGCTGCTTCAGGCAGGCTATGGGCTACCCTCTCCTCTTCCATGTGCCGATCCAATGGGATGGAGTCACCACCAGACCTCAGAGGGCAGAGCATGGCCCAGAGATCCAATATTTTGTTTGTGGCTCTCTTGTGCATCAGGCAGAGCCATTCATCAGAGCTATACCTGAAATAAAGAAAGTATTAAACACGTACAATTAGTCACTGTGAGCGATACATTCAAAGCACAGAGACCGTGGGGCTGTGTCTTGGTCACTGATACAGCATCGCATGTAGGAGCTTTCTTCTGCCTTGAGACTCAGTGACTATCCAGCAGCTCCTGTAGAAACCTGGCAGCTGCCCTGTTTTTCCAGCACAGTGATGACCCAGGTGAGGTCTACGTATCCTACAAATACAGGTTCTTGGCTGAGGAATTCTGTGCCAGGATTTTTTGGCACAAGCCTGGTCATGCCTAATGTTTTTATTAAAGTTCCTGTGCCTGGACTTCTTGGGTAGAAGAGGAAAAAACCTGAAAAACTATGCTAGCATCTCCAAAAATAAATCCAATGCCAAACTGTGAACCACAGTCCCTCCCCAAGGGGACTTGTAGCAGTCTGTAGCCGGACTGACAAATGAGCATCTGAGAGCCAGGCTGGTGTCCCAGCCCCATAGTTAGTACTTGGCAGTCCCCAACCTGACTAGGATTGCTAAAGCAATGCCATAAAGGTGTTTATGCAGGAGAGATGAGGAAATGAAGATCTTACACTGCTAGATTTTCCTGTCATTGTTCATTATTTAGGTATGTCCTCTTTTCTGCAGCTCCTCTTTTCAACCTCTGATGCAGGATTACTGTCAGCAATGGGCTCAGCTCTACCTTTGTTTCAATACCTGGAATTTTTAAGACAAGGTGGTTTTGCAATTAACAAGTCAAAAGCAGCAAAGTAAATTCATATAGAGATCCTAAGCAAGCTAATTGCCTGTTGATAGGTGACTATAAATAGTTATCTATAACATTGACTTTAAAGAGACAGGGGTTGCATAAACACGAAGTGAAACAGCTACCAAAATGTTAGTCATGACCTTGTTAAAACAATTGATAATGGCAAAACTCAGTCATGAAATAACCTATAAAACAAAATACTATGATTAGTGTCAAGAGCTAATCTCCCAGAAGCCCAGACAATGGGATGCAAAGGAGCTTTTAAAAGAAATCCAACAAACTCATTTTTCATTATCTCCTGCCATCTTATTACTTCACAAGTGAGAAATCCATTAGCAATTCTGCCAAGAACTAGATAGGCTGCTTAGTTATTTAACACTGAGACACTCACATCCCATGGCTATCTTGATGTCCCTGAGAAAAAAAAATAAAAAGTGGAAAAGCAATGGAGTAATAAATTATTGTAACTGTTCCATTAAAACTTAGGAGGCTGTAATTTTCAAGTTTATTTGGTATTATATTTAAATGAACCAAAAGGCAACATCGTACAGTAACTTTATAAAATAAAATTATTACATAGTACATTAACCAAAGCCCCATTAAAAAAAATCCTAAAAAGTTATTTGGGGACAGATCCTGTTCTTGCTCTTCTGCACACTTGATTTATTGAACTGGCTTTAAGCAGCACTTTTGTTTTTAAGAAAAGCAAATGGGATTTGCCCCCAAAATGGAGTATCTTTTTTATAATTCTTGCAGTTTCATTTTATCATGTGTAATATCAAGTTTATAAGGCATAAATACGAAAAACAGTTCAATATGCTCATTATTTTAATTAAGTACTACAATCTAGGACACTTTTTTTCAATCACACCAAGGATTACACTGTACCTATAGCTTTAATATTTTTATTATTTTTTTATACAAAAGTCTATCGTATAGCATACAGCATATACTAGTTGATAACTGGTTCACAAGGTCGATCACAACATTCTTGCAGGTTAATATTCTCAGGATTTCACCTAGCTTGTATACTCTGTGCAGAACCGTAGGACCCCTCCTCCTCGGGCTGCTCTCCCTCGGCGGCAGCATCCCACCGCTCCATCTCCTTACCTATTTTAAGCTAAGAGCTCTGTGCCAGATGTAAAACCCTCTGGGAACAGCTGGGATGCACATCCCAGGGGTGCCAAGGAGCTACCGGAGGCAGCCGGGGAGAGGAGGAGGCATTGAGGCAGCGACTCCCAGAGGTATTTGTGGAACAGGGAGGCAGGGAGCCGGGCTTTGCTTTCCCCACTCCTACCGGGCTCCCGGCACAGTGGAGATGCTCCCAGGGGTTGCGGGAGCCAAAGCAAGGCCCAAGAGAGAGATCTGTAATGAACCACGGTCTGGTGTGTAAGAAAACCATGGCCACAAAGGAGGTGGCTGCCACTGGCTGCTTGTGCAAATTAAGGATGGGCAAAAGCACCTCGATAAATTCAGAGTGCCATTGGTGCTTGGGTTGGGCCAGCTCCACATAACCCAGAACTCCGTATCCTACCAAACTCATCCCAGGGTTTTGGGCATCTCTAATGCAAAGACCCATCTGGATATCAGCCAGGTGAGTCTTGCACAGACCAAAAACCAATAAATCCCTGCACAAACCAAACAGGGGTCCCTCTATTTCTTCTAGCGCATCAGTGCAAGCACAGCCTCAGCCCGCCTCTGTAACCAGTAACTTCTCCTGCACCCTTCCCACATCACCTCTTGGATATTTGGATACTTCTAAAATGAGATTATTGAGATGCAACAGAGGGAAGCACTGCTGATTTTGGGTTGGGAGCCAGCAGGGTCAGACCACTCATGGAAGTGGAAGGGGGTGCTAAAGGTCTGGCCAGTGTCCGACCCCCACTGATCCCACCCCTCTGAGGCACTTGTAACCACTAGTGCGCACAACCAGGGACTGACAACGTGCCACCACAGGGCCACACTGCTCCTTCCCACAGTGCCTGGTGCCCGCTATCACCAGGCAAGGGGGGTTAAAGGGCTTTCTGACATTACCTGGAACCAGGAATAGATTTTTTTTTTTAACATGTACAATCATTCTAAATTGCACACAAAGTAAACTGCAGAGCAATGCCCTCCAGAGCATATTCACACATCTAATATTAGATATCTTGCTGTCGGCTTCAAATCGTCCCCAGAGGTTTCTCTACCTGTCTATATTTACTACGTACAGATCCTGAGCTCCTGAACCCAGGTGCTCTGAATCATACCATAGCTGAAGGCAGCCTAAAATAGACAGCGTGAATTGCTCCTTCCCTGCTGTGACACCATCCTGCAGCATCTGGGAGGAAACAGAAATAAGCTTGGTATTAGGAATGGGCCAAAGCTATAGAATTTGGGTCAGGATTCAGGCGAGGCAGGCAGAGATTTTGGTCTAGGGGCTTACGCTTCTGCTGTACTTGCTGATGGGACACCCAACCCTGTGCTTACACTCATTTTTGATGGACCAACAGTCCCAGGGATCGCCTGTCCCTAAACAAAATAGAGCACATGAGCAGCACATAAACAGCTCTCCAGCTGCAGGAAAGAACTGCCGCACATCTGAAGTCACAACAAAGCCTTTGCCTCCCACACACCCTTTCCTCACTACTTTTTTTAAACCAGCCAGAAACAAACAGTGAGTGTGGCACGTCCCAGAGAGCCGGAGGAACAAGCACCCGATGCTTTCCTAGCTGCTGTGTCATCGTGTAGGGAGGCGGCTTCAGAAGAAACCAAATTACCCTACATAAACAGCATTTGCTAAAAGAAGCTCCTTTCCCTTAGAGGACAAGCAAGATCACATTATTTCCTGAAAATATTTTTTGCAACTTTTTTTTCCCCCGTCTACACTTGACAGGAGAGTAATACTGTCTGGGTATTTGCTTTCACTAACCACAGCAGGTAATTTCTGTCATAGCTTGAGAATTCCTTTGAACCTGCTATTTGCATTTAGGATAAAGCATGAGATGGACATCTCCCATGGGATACAGACTGCTTGCTGTCCGGTAGAGTCAACCATCATTCTCTAAGTACATTAGCAAGAGGGAAGAAAAAAGATCTCCCCGCTGCATTAACAGCAAGTTTCTACTAGTGCTGAAAAACTGTGCCCTTAATGTAAGTGCTCAGTAACCACCAGCCCTGCTGCTTGAGGAGCACTCTGAACGGCATAGAAGGCTTGTGGGAAAAGAATCTCCATCAGTACTCATTATGCTGTGATTTATGTTATGGGCTTAAAATAGCAAAATTAAACAGTTCGATTTAATCTACAGTCTAAAAAAAGGCACAAAGACTTTGTGGAAAAAAAAGATATAACTGTTCAGATTACATTTCCAAGAACTTGAACTGAGCGTTGCTTTGATTTGCCAGCTCTGCTTGCTGGCAGGAGTGAAATTGAGATAATTTCACTGTCTGTGGAGGTAAAGAATACCCTTTTGGCAAGGCAAGTTTGCCAGCTCTATGCAAATGTTACTCAACAGAAGCAACTAAAACCTCTTGTGATTGCTTTTAAACATAATCTTTTTGGTCTGCAGCACATTGCACTTATCTAAGTACGCAGTAATGATAGAGTGGGTCTTCGGGCAAGACCAAATACAAAGAGCCCTTTTAATCTGAACACAGGAATGAACTCTGTTCATGGCTACACAGTCTGCTTTCAATCAAATGATGATGAAGTACATGAATATTGTGAAACAAATAGAATACATTCAGAGTTTTCTACATTGTAGAGAGCTTTAAGACTTTTCCTCGCTCCTTGATGTAATGAGTATAGAACATTCCCTTCTATATAGTGCTACCTCCATGTACCCATACCTCCATTAAATGCAACACAGCTCAGACAACCTTCCCCTTTTGCCTGGATTCTCACCAGTCTCTCATTCTGTAAAACATTATAGTGTTTCTTTAGGAAAAAAAAATTGCACTTTTAAAAATGCATAAAAATTGAATCAAGTTCCCATTAACTCCACCACACAGTCTGATGTTTAAAATTGTACTCTTCAAAAAAAAAAAAAAGTTCCTCTAGTTGTTTTGTGTTTTGCCTGCATTTACAGAATTCTCCATCAGGGTATCCTCAGAACTTTCTTCCTTAGCAAATTCCTCACAGTTTTGCCATCAGACGTTTGAAGTGCAGCGTGAGCTAGCTGAGATACACACAGCTGGGAGTCATGGGTCTGTCTGTGGGTTCAGGATTTCATTGTACAAATGGGAACTACAATGACCAGAATAACTGTACAAGCTGCTGCTGCTATCAGGGCAGCTATCTTGCAAACCTTTGCTCTTCTGAACTCAGCTTCTTTGCGTTTTAATAGGGAATCATAGCCAGGAGTATAAATGTCTTCCATCCAGTATTCTAAGTTGTTTGGGTTCAGAGATTCTTGAGTCTAAAAATTAAAAGGAAACAGTTGTTAATTGCCTAGAATCAGTCATTAATAAAAGTGATAAATAAAACAGGTGTGCCTGTAGGCCTCCCAATTGCATCTGGGTCTGCTGTCAGGATAAAGTGGGTTATTGCTGCTTCTCACATCCCTTCAACTTCTGGTCCCAGATCCATAAGTCTGACAAGAGTGGCAACAAAATACTGCAAAAAATAAACTCCTGTAACAGTATAATTCTGCTGCAAAATCCCTCATATACCTCTGATTTGCTGGAAACTTCGTCATCTTGGATGGCATTTAAATAAAATCTCTTTAATCTGCTAGACAGCAGAGATGTCAGCATCTACTGCTTTTTACATTATTAAAGCCCGGCTGATGAGGAGGGTTCTTAACACATACTCCTCGTGCACTACATTTTACAAAGCTAACCCTAACTCTGCTACCATAACATGCCTGCAGGTAACAGTTGCCCAGCCCCATCCAGCACCCCATCCCTCTAGATGGGGAATTTGGAGACCCCTTCCAGAACAGCAACTCCAGAACAGCAACCAGCTCTTCTTTCCAGCATGGGAGTACAGAACCACAGGCAGTGGATGCTGAACACCCCTCGGAGGGGGCTGACAGTGGGCTTCTATTAAATCACCCAGGACAAGGTGACCCTCTGGTTCTAGCTCCTCTTCCAGCATCATCTTTTGAAAATCATCCATGTGCACAATGCTGTCTCAGTTTTAAGGGCTAGAAAGGGAGCTGGACCCCTGGCATACAATCTGTTACCGCACATTACTCTGGACCATCTCCATCAATGAGACCATTTAACCCCAACGGCACAATCAATATTTCCCCAGGAAGAGATAATCTGCTCATTGCCAAAGTCTGAGTCTCGCTGGGTTGGAGGTGATTTTAAGAGAAAGAAATGCTTATGAAATAGAAGGTTTTGCCTTCTCCTTCCACACAGCTAAACAAAAACCAAAAAAAAACCAGAAAAGCAACACGGGGAACTTTATCAGGGTCTCCATCTGAATGTTTTATTTCCCTCTTTTTTAATATATTTTTTTCTTCTTTAGAATTTGTGAGCTCTTCAGGCTTTGAATTTCCACCTTGCTTGTGCTTTTCCCTTCATCATTCCTGTTAGGGAAAATGGGGGACGAAATGAGGAAAGCCCAGATGTTATATGTGCATTATATTGCGCTTGCCAGCAGAAAGGAATAAAGCAGAAAGAACATTTTGAAAAATGACAGCTTTTCCTCAAAGCTGTCTCCTGTGTCTGGGGCTCCAAAAGGCCATTTCTTTACAACATGAAAAAGATTCCACATAAAAATGCTCCGGTGAGAATACCCTAAAACACAGACCATTCCTGGGCTCATAACGGACCTGATCCAAAGCTTGTTGGACTTCACACAAAGAAACTCCAGCTGATTTGAGAGGGATTTGGGTAAGCTTTTAATTGGTTAATTCAGACTTTGTGACTAGGATCTACGGGCTGAAAACTTGCTTTGCCTGAAAGCAGCGTTAGCTTTATGTACAGAACAACTACAAGGAGTGATTTTATAGCTACCCCAGAAATAAACAATTGATATTGAGGAAGGGGTTTTATGGCTATTTAAGATCTCTATGATACCAATGGTGCACTGAAACAGAGATCATCAGCTGAGTCCAAGATCGTACCATTCAGGCTTTGAATGACCTATTCCAGTCTTCCAGGAAAAAAAAAATAAAATCAGCAACCTCATCTCTAAAGGCATCAAAAAATGGCCTGACAATGTTTTGTCCCAGTGGATCATCACAAACAGAGCAAAGTGATGAGATTTCACACAGACCCCACACCTGGGACAAACTTTGGCCTGACTTTAGTTTTGCAGTTTCTTTTTTTGAAGGAAAACCCAGCAGACTTGTCAAGTGCCAGGAGAGATTTTAAATAAACAAAGGCAGAAAAAACCCAAAGATAGTCAATGCCATGTTTCAAGGAAATTACAGTTTTGGACCTCTCTGCCTTGGTATTGACCTTTTAACTACTTCAGAAGGAAGATGCATTATTAAAAAGGCCCATTACTGTTAATCAGCTTCCTTTCCCATTTCATTGCCAGACATCGGAATGTTCATTAAAGCATAATGTATTTACTTTCAGTTCTAATAAACTTAATCACTGGGAAAAAACCCACTCATCAGTCTGTGCCTATTTTTTAAGTTTGTCAGTAAGCTCTATTATAAAGTCTAGACATGGGCTTTGTGAAGTAGATGCAATTCTGACAGTCCTTTCGGAGGGAGAGAATCAAACCAGTAAAGTTTTATCACCTTTATCCTAAAGATAAATGATGGCAATAAGCCGATTTCCCTAGTTTGCTCACAGTCATGCAGCAGAGCTGATTATAGGGAAAGAAACCGCCCTATGAGGAGCAGATGGAGAAAACTTCTCCCCGGGGAGTTCTGCCTCCAAATATCACCTCCCTTGTCGCCTCCATGCAGCAGGTAAGAGATGCTTTGCAACTGTCTGCTGCAGATGAACATCTTTCAGCCTATCCCTAATCTAGCACACAGTCTGCAACGCCAGACTTAAGAATTCCATAAGCCCTCCCATGCTTTTAAGACCCAAAAAATAGCAGGCCGCTGAGGCAAGACACAGCCTGGTCCCTGGGTGCTTTCACCACAGCAAGGAGGAGGGTGAGAACAGGGAAGTTTGTGTGAACTGAGCCAGGAGGTAAAATTCTTGTGCACAAATTCCTGCACAAACTCTCATAGGAGTTGCACTATGGCACTGTGTGAGTGATGCTTTTAATTCCAAACCAGCTGACATGGCAGGGTCACAAGGCGGGGCAGTTCTGGGACCAAGCAAGTCTTTCTCATAGTACCTTAATGGTCTCCTAGGGCTTAGTTTGATGGGTTTGGAGTGGGGTTAGGTACCTCAGCACTGTGCCATCAAGAGCTGGTGTGGAACTACGAGTCTCAGGCTCTTGCATGCCACCTTCCCTGGCAGACCAGCTCTGGATACATGCAGCATCTCTGCTTGAGGATGGCTGCACCACATCTGTGAGTGCTGATCAGAGCTGCGTTAGCGCAGTGCTGATAAGTGTATGCCAAATGCTGCCAAGGCAGCAGCTAGCTGGGGCAGTTTGCTCTGCTCTGGGGCATGCACACACACACAAGGAGGGCAAAGAGCCTGAGGTCATCACCAGTCTCCCTGCCAGCCCTGCATGTTACTGTAGAAATGAATGATGCACAGTGATCTGTGCATCAGTGTGGGTTTCAATATGTCATGCATTTTGTGTTTCATGACCAAATATTGCAACATTTCTTTGGTCTTTACACATTTTGGATGTCATTCTCCATACTTCCCCTTTAAACGTGTTCAGATATCTTCCTTCCTAGAAGATGTCATGAGTATATCAGGGTAGACAGAGCACCCAGCGTGGTCACTCAGTGCTGTGCCTGGGCAGACTGTTATATGTCAGAATTGTGATTTCAAATACAGCACAGTTTGGGAAAATTAAAATCCAAAATTTGTATTTGTCTCCCAGTAATTTGCTCTGCTCCCTGCAGAAGTCCCTGCACACTTCCAAGCTGAACTAAAATGTAAACAAGCCTCATGTCCCTAGTAAAATGGAAAAAGACCCAACACTTAAATTCTCTGTGAGCAATTCAGACAGAACACGGATGGAAGAGAGAGCAGCAATGCCAGCTTCTGTATCACTGGCCTTGCTGCAGTTAGGGAGCGGTTCATCTCTACACCCCTTTAACCCTAACCTTTAAAGCTACTAACATCCTAATGGCTTAGCAGATGTGACTCTGTTGCAGAATAAACTGGGAGTACTGACCAGTCAAGGATACATTTTTCTTTGTTCCTGGCCAGGATAGATAAGGATCAGCGAGATTAGAGGCTCAACACCGCATAGCTCCTTCCTGAGCTACCCAAATCCATTCTTAAATGCATATTCTGGCAATACCCTTTCAGAATCAAGCCATTCACATTAAACAAATGGGACTCACTTGTAGATCCAATGCTGCGATCTTGCCTTTATCCCCCGAATTCCTCGTGTACTCCTCTATGGTCCACGATGGCTGGGCTCGTTTCACTTCAGCCAGCTCTGTCAGTCTCATGTCTGTGTAAAGCGGGTTGCTTTTCATGTGTGACTTGAGGGACGCAGGGTATGGATGAGGACTAAAGACTTGTTCAATCAAGAAAGCGTCTTTTGGTTGTTTAGAGAGTCTATGTGGCTGTGGGATTTCATATTGCCTGTCTGCCTGCAGTAGGGTTCAAAAGAATTTGAGAGAGGAAACAGGACTATGAGGGGGTTAAACACAGAGGCAGAGATATTCCTTTCAAAATCACCATATGATAAAAAGTAACAGCTAGGACAAAGGTTGTGGATGGCTTTAATCCATTTTCTCACCACCTCACAAACAGAACAAAAGTATTTTACAGACACAACTCCATGTTCACCACAACACGGACACGAAGCTGACACAGCAAAGGAAATTTAGGTTTTGTACTGTTTACAGATTGTAAAACTATTCTGAAAATCACCCTGACATCCAGAAAAGCCTAGCTGATTTGGAAAAGTTTAACGACCCATGCAAGCTTCTGTATGTGTTTCCAGATCAAATCTTCACATGAAGAAGTCTTGAGGGAAGGCCCCAGTTTAGCACTCCCTTGACACTGCACCATCCAAGGTAGCAATCCAGAGTCAACCACAGTCTAATGTAGGAGTGAGGAGGGACTTCAACGGTTAGCATTTCACCCTGGTCAGATCTATGTACAGAAAAGCTTGTGCTTTCTAAGGGTAACTAACCTTCTCCTCCTCCACCCTACTAATAACTCATGGTTTATGGTTTCTTGTTCACCCAACTATACTTATTTCCATCAAAACTCTTCCTCTCCTTTCTCCACCCTCCTCTGCCCTCACTCCCCCATCTTAAGGGCACACAGCATGCCCATCACATGGTCCTGACTGACAAGGGAGCCAAAGGACACCCAACCCTCTCCACTGTCCACGAAACAGAAACAACTGCCCACACCATGCACTGTTCCAACCAAGCAGGAACCAGAGACCAGCACAAGGGTGGCCACAAGAGCTGTGCAACACATGAAGGTGGCAGTGGGCAGCTGTTGAGAGGGATTAACAGAAAGATTTTATGACTGACCAAAACAAGACCACAGCTATGCTGCATTTCCTCAACAGGAGGTTTAAGAGTCAAGTAAAAGACCATGAAAGGCAGATATAGAGAATATAACTACAGTTTGCATCTCATGGTACACATACAAGGATTCTTTTCTTGAAGGATTTGAATCCACAAATCTATTCTGTTGCCTTTTAAATAAGCACATGCTTCTCTGATAAAAGCCAACACAATGCAATTCCAAAATACCCCTTCTAAAACAACCACTAGAGAATTTCAATTTTCCTCGCACCCTTTTCACCAAGTTAATTACCTGACTTCTTTTTATCACTACTGATGATGATGAATACCATCATCTTCCAAAGATGTCACCAAAATACACCCCCACCCTTTTCAAAAAGCAAAGTGCTCCTAAGGAACAACTTGACCATATTACAGCTACCAAGCAAGAACATGTAGGTACAAAATCACTCAATTATGATAACAATAAAGACAGGCATAATATGGCAGGGACAAGTATTGTTATACCTTAAGGCTTGGATTATGGAAAACATTCAGAATGATTATTTTTAAGTGCTTATTATGCATGTTAAAGTTGAAATTACCTCTTTAGATTTCCTGTGCCAGTCCTTATTTTCTCCTCCATCTCTCTCTTTCCTCTCCTCTTCCGTAATGCCAACTTGGTTGGTGTAAGTAATAGCTCTCCAGTCTCGGGGCGAGTTTGAAATACTTGCTATTTTGGATTCAGTTGCACTGTTTTCCTCTGTTAATGATCTTGATGACCTCCTAGTAAACAAACTTTTTTTTAAGGCTTTTACTCGAAGACTCTCACTATTACTCCCACTGGCGTCTGAACAGCACCATTCCGGATTATTCTCTAGTTTGCCTCCATGAGGAGTATTGTGGCACTGAAATATCTGGGGGGAGTGACTCTCATCTGATGCAGCATCACTCGTCAAAGAATTCAGATCTATTTGTACACTGACCTTCTCTGGCTGCTGAATTTTTTGATCCAACTTGCTCAGTTTTCCCAGGACTTGGGAGATTTCTTCTCGGACACCTGAGAGAGATTCCAGTTTCTTCTCTATCTCACCAATCCTCAAAACTAATTTGCAGACACTCGTTTTCAGTTCATCATCCGTGTTACTGACCACTTTATCCAGCTTGTTACAGGCACCCCCGTTGGAGATTTTAGTTAAATTGTGCTCAGGTGAGCTCTCACAGTCTGATTTATGCACCTGAGACAAGGAACCGGTGCTGTTGTAGCACGAAGACTGCATCACCCCTGTGGACCCACTGATACTCATGTCATCCAAAAACCGGAAAATGTCACTGATGTCATCACTCACAATTTCAGAGTCATCATCTGACTGCTTGAGAGAGTGCCGCTCCCCGTACTTGCCTTGGCCAGCAGCACACAAATCCTTGCATTTCTTGTGGTCCAGACCTTGCTGCTCTGTTTGGGTACCAACACTCGTGGTCCTGTCAATGCTCAAGATCTGAACAGAAGAACAATTAATGCTTTTGTCCTTAAACTTTTTGACCGGCTCATGTTTCTCCACATCCAGAATGGAAGGGATTTCCTTAGGTTTATGCCCATTTGGTTTCACAGCATAGTTTGCCTGCATAATTGGTTGCTGGTCCTTTGTGTTTAGGTAGGACTGATGCCTGTCAGCCGAAGGGAAGTTTGGAGATGGGTTGTTCGAACTCGGGTATCGCGGCTTCTCATCAGTCTGCTTCCTATTAAAAAACGATCGTTCAAAGTCAGGTACCTCCTCAGTATTTAAACTCCAGCTTTTAGCTGGCCACGCAGTTTGCTTGGTTGGCTTTCCAGTCCACTTTTTGGTGTCCTGGGGCCCAAGAATAGTAGTTGGGCCAAAATACGTTGAAGCTTGAAGATCATCTAAACTTTCATGCTTCACTCGTCTTTTGTCTGGTATAGGAGAATAAACTGGATTCAAGTACTGACTGCTGTATGGCATTTCAAAGCTGTGGTTGAAGAAAGCCTGCTTAGAGCTTTCTTTCCTGTTCTGAGGCTCTCTGTGTCCATCTTCTGGCTTTTTGCTGGATGCTATTAAGTTAGGAGATATTGTAATCAGATTATGAAAATCTTCTTTGAATATATTTCTCTTCTGGACACATGACTGCATCACAAATGGCTCATCGTTTGAAATGAAGGTTTCTTTTATGCCTGCACTTATAGGCAAGGAGTCCTGGTCTGAAATAGATTCATTTTCAATGTTCATGGGGAAGTACGTACTCTGCATCTCACATGGGGGAGATGTGGCGATGGAGTAGGACGCCAGAGCCTGTAGCCTGTCCAGAGAGGCTGCCCGGCCCTTCATCTCCTTGTTAACACCGAGTAAAAAGTTGGGTTCTGATGAGGGAACAAACTGTTGGCAGTCTTTGCAGTCCATCTTTCTGCATTTTGAAGACCTCCTGACAGGAAAGCCCCTGTTAAACTCCTGGTCATTCAGCTCACAGTTGGGCACACAGTCTGCCATATTGCAGATCTCTGTATCAGACCTACAGGACTCGAAGGACTCTTTCTTCTTCACTTTCTGCCTTGCAACTGGAAGCTTCTCCTTGGCCACTCCCCCATTCATTTGTATGAGGTTGAATATTGTTACTATATCTGCTGCAACCATGATTTTCTTTGATTGCTGATTGTTTACAGTGCATCTCATTTTGTCTTTGAACAAAGTCGCTGGGAAATTAGGATCCAGGCAAGCAGTGTAAAACAACACGCTTCTGAGCTTGGCCAACTGGGATAAATCAAACCTTGCACACAGGGACTTGCAGAGGTCCTGGTAGGAAACGGTGTTCTGCTTCGTGTCCAGCTCCTCCAAGATCTTCACCAGGAAGAGCGAGGATTCCTGGTTGGACTCCATGGCTTAGGCGTTTGGGGTTTTTTTATTAAGCCTGGAAACTGCCTTCCACTTCTACAGCAACACACAACAGCAAACAAAAAAGATTGTAAGTCACCCACAGACAATATTCAGGATCCTCTAATTCAGTTGCAGGTGGGACCTGACTCTCTACCCATACAGTCAAGGGCTTACTTGTACAGCCCATCCTCATGTTTTTGAGCTCCAGGCTGCAATCCTAGCATCGATGAAATCAATACTTAAATGGAATCAGGATTGCATCCAAGGAGACTCATTTATGTCAGTGTCTACTAAAGCGAGCAAGTGATTAAACAGCAGAAGCTTTGGAGGGTTGAACTAATGGCAGATATACAATCCCAACCTGATTGCTCTAAGGCTTTCACAGAATTTCTTACCAACTTGTGAGAAGTTGAGAGTACAGACACGTCACATTATCTGGCAATAATTCTAGCCCTAGCCTAACCAGAGATGATCTACCACACCATGACAACCCCAGCTGTTTTCATATCTGACTGCAAATGGCTCTCAGGAAGAATTTGTGATAATAAACTTCTGACATGTTTTTAGAAGTTATATGAGCCCATAATTACCATCTTGCTTGTTTAAAAACTATTTTCTCCTCTACTCTGAATTATCTCCTCTGGATACCATGAAACTTTTCCAGAAAGACCTTTTCTCAAGCTTATACCCCAGGAACAGAAAAGCTGCCCAGTCCCACATGAAAACCTGTGACAGCCATTTCAGCTATACAGTGCAAAATTTAGAAACAGGCAGAAAGAGTTAAAAAGAAAAAAAGAAAACAATCTTGAAATCATTCCAGCAGATGCTAGAGGGCTGGCTGCCAATCAGGGTGGATTTGAGGACTGAGAAATATCAAGGACAGAGAACATCCTCTTCAGAGACATGCTCCCAGAGAAACTCAGGAAGCATGGTTCCATTCTCGAGCCCTCTATGATAGGGCAGATGTAGAGAGTAAAGGCTGCACTTGTATGTGGATAACAAGAGCAGCTCAAGCAACCAGAGTTAAGGGTAGAAACATCTTGGGAAGGACATAAACCCCTGGGCTTTCAGAGTTGAAACCAACCTCTTGCTGTCATGGAATAGGAAAGGATGTTGATGGGGGGAGATTATTTTTCATCTGCCTACTGTGAATATCCTTGTCAGAGTCTCTGCTGCTGGCTACTAGGAGAAAGCACAGGATGATGCAGTCAGACAATCCCCATGGTCAGTCACTTTATCTTTGTTATTCTCACTGATAGGAATGACAAAATATTATCCATTTCCCAAAAGGCTGTATCTTGCCCATTCGCTCCCATCCTCAGATGACCCCTGAATTAGCCTCTCCATCCTTATCAAGTGCAGAATATTCACCCAAAAACACAAGAGTCAGGCTTGCTTTCTTATTACTCATTTTAAAAGTCACCTCCCAGCCAAAAAACCTCAGGACTCCTGAGCGCTACTCCAGGAACACACAGCTCCTGTTCCCTTCTCTTGTAGCCTTTCATCTTGCCCTGACATTACACGCCGCTGACTGCTCTCAGTGTCTGAAGTCGACACATATCAGCTTTCGTGGTGAACACCACGGTAGCATCTTCCAAAAGGGGAAAAAAGAAAACCACCAGGTTGCCCATAAGACTGTGAAACAAGTCTTCACACAGACCTGGCTGTTTGTTTCAGTAGCATCTTGCTGCTGCGAACAATCGGAAGTTGAGCAGCAGCAACACGAACGTATTTCTGTGATCGTAAACCCATAAACACCACTCGCAGAAGCCAACGGCTACAGGGATTTCCCAACACCTCTGCTGCACACATGTTTGCATTTAAAGCCTGTGTATTATGCACGACTCTCCTGCTAACTGACAGAAGAGCAAAAACGTTACATCGCTTAGTGCTCGGCTGAAGAAAGTCAGACTAAGAGCTGGAGGAGGATGCTCGCGTCCCCTCTCTCTTCATCAACAGCATATGCTCAGAGGCACAGCCTTTTTAACAGCAAGCTTTTGTATTTCACTGACATGTCACCACGAGAATATGAAGCTCCCGTGCTAGGTCCCCACTGCTCTGCTTGCCACCAAAGCCACCAAGCACACCCTGAGTAAACATCCCAGGTGGGGCTCAGAGGCTTTTCCCAGCTGCCAGGGGGACTGGCGTTGCAAGTCAATTCTCTTCATGTTATAAACCTGCCATTTGGGGCAGGACTGGAAATCCATCTTTTTGTCCCCTCCAGGATGAATACCAGCAACAGCAACTCTCTCCTCCCATTTGCAACTTCACAGCTTCTTGCAAAACCCTCACCTGGTTATGCATTTTCACAGCCCGATATCCACTCTACTCTGTCTGCACCAACCTGCCAGTGCCCTTTCTCCCCACTCACACTCCTGCTAAAATGCACAAGTAGCCAGCTTGCAATACTCTTATTTCTTAAAACTGTCAAATCATTTTGTTTCCTACCTTTCTGTCTTTACTCTCCCATCCCAGTGATGAAACCCTAGATATAGTTTCTGAAATTTTTTGGTTTGTACCCAGCCATTCTTAGCTTACTCCTCCCATCAGAGGTTTTAACTTCTACTCAGGTTTCTGTAACCCTATGAATCTAGTAATACTTCGGTGCAGCCTGATTTTCAAAGGTGCAGAGCACTGACTGGTGCAGTAGGTTTGGTGGAAGCCCTGCATATCCCCAAATCTCACATTTGGCACCAACAAGGAGCTTTGGTTTGAGAACTCCACTCCATACCCAAGTAGGAAAGCAGCAGCTCTTAAACCCAGATCACTAGCAGAGGAGCTCTACTAGACCTGATTTAGCTCAGCCTGGGACCCTGTGCTCCCAGAACCAAGCCTGAGAAATACTGTCAGCTGTCAAGCAGTGAGAGAAAGGAAGGTGACAGAGGCTTTAAAATGAGGGTGACCAGGAGAGAGCTGAGTCTAACGAGGTGGGAATTTGGCCAATTCACTGAACTGAGGTTCAGCTATGGGAGGGGAAATTGAAAAGGCAGGTTGTAAAATCAGATGTAGGCCTTGAGGAAAAGCAAGCTAGCAAGGAGTTGGAGTAATTTCCTCTTCACCCCTTGGCTGCTCACAAACAGCTTTCTGGTGCAAGCGCACTTGGGTGCCAAAGCTGCCTTTGGGCTTCAGCCTGGGCAGGGAAATTGGTGCTCCCTTCTGCCAGAGCATTGCTAGTTGATCGTACAACAGATTCAGACAGTGAAGAATAGGATGTATTACCCCATAAGGATAGTATAAAATGGTCCTGAAATCTTGTTTCCTGGGCCAGAGATGTAAAAAAAACAGTGCCAAGCTTTTCAGTGGCACATTAAGCTCCCCTGTCTCTTGTCAAACCCCCTAACAGCCTGCAAAAAAGACAGGTGCCTCTTGGCAAGTCACCCCAGGAGCTGCCACATCCAGATGCCAAGCACTTGGCCATGCACCATCTCAGCTGTTATGTCCATGTTCATTCATCATCTCTCAAAGCAGGACCAGAATAATCCTGGATGTGGCACAGAAATGCAAAACCCTGAAATAAGCACAGGAAGACCTTTCAGAGAGGGTACGGGGTCATGCATCAGTCAAAAGCAGCAAAGAGAATGAAAGCACCCACAGCAAGAGCAGAAGCATGGGGCCTTCTTGGATGGCCTCAATTCCACCAACATCCTCGTGCCCTTCCTTCAATACCAGCCACCACACGCACCCTCCAAACCACCCCCAAATTGACTTTGGTCTCCAGAGACATGGAGCTAACCAGACACAGGGATAGGATCTAGCTTATTTATCTTCAGCAAGCAAGGATCCAACCAAAGGAGCCACTTAATATTTTGTCTTCAGTGATTTTTGTTATATCAACACTGGGAGGGTGGCTTGGACTCAGCTTCCCAAGATTCGACATTCGCTGCTCTAACAGCACAATTATATCCCGGCATGGACTTGTACAGAATCATATTGCACAGCTAGTCGATGGGGTCTGACTCTCCTTGCAGGCAGATGAGCTCCAAGTTTACCACAAATCAATGTCTTCTTGCCCTGCACCAAGAGCAACGAACTGAGCTCTCATCTTACCATTAACCCCATCTCAGCCTCTGGAGGAGGAGACCAAGAATATCATGACTGCAACCTCCATCCCCAGTGGTGCTTTCTGCTGTGCAGAGGGAATATACTGTTCTATTTTCTGGTGTCTTCAGGAATCAATCCTCCATGCAACCTCTCCAGACCAGGGCAGGCTGCATACTTTTTCATGCAGCTTGCTTCCCCGCAGAAATGCCAGAACACACTTTCCCTTCTCACCATCTCCCAAATCAGTGCTGGAATGGGGAGGTCCTCCTCACCTCCTGACTACCTTATAAATTCACCATCCACAGGCATTAATGAGATAAGTACTGCTCTCCAGTTGCCCAGGCTGCTGTTCCCTGCAGCACCTTCAGCCCAAACCCTGCCCCGCTGCACGGGCTAAGGGCAGCACATACTGGGGCAGATAAAACCCCAGTGCAAAATTCAAGAGAAAGTCCCATGCTAGACTTCCCTGAGCAACTACAGGGTAGGGGGGACAAGGTGCTGTCTTGCACGACCCTGAGTCGTGGCCACTGGCAGACAGACCACATTATCTTCCTCTGTGATTTCCTCCTTCATTTCCTTCCCTGTTCTTCGTACCTCTGACATTTGCTCTCCCCGTTTCCGAATATCCACAGCAGGTGCAGCTAACACACAGATGCGGCTGCTGTAGCCATCATTTCCCCTCTCCCTTGGATTTGCCAGCCAAGAGGGAGACAGCATCCTTGTTTTGCTTTCCCCCTCGGTGACTAACGGGCCACCCCATAATGCCATTACAGCGACAACAGACAGAGCGATCCTTGCATAAATTCCCCCAGAAAGAGCCAGCTACTTCAGCGCAGGAGAACATGAATATAGAGCCTGTAATATGCTGTTTTACTATTAACTTGAGGTCATAAATCTTTCACCCTGTCTTCCCGGTGCCAGATACTATAAAACAAGGCAGGCAACTCACGCCTCGCATGAAACATGTAACGCCTCGAGATGGAATTCAGGTTTTGCTTCTCCCAGAGTCACAAATCCATTTCCCTGTCAAAACATTAAGGAATTTCTGACCGACAACCAGACATCTCGAGCCCTATCTGGCTCCCACCACACACACAGGAGGTGGCACTTGGGAAAACAGGGCTGGTTTCTGCACACCTTATTCCCTCTTTCCATCCCCATCCCCACCCCCCACCCCGCCGGCTGCTGCTCACTAAAAAGCAAACTAAAAAGCACACTTTGGAGCCCTGCCCACGCAATGGCAATTGCTTCTCTCCAGCTTTCATTGAAGAGGAAAACCCTCCTGAACAGCCCGACACAGGCAATCTCCTCCGGATCATCCCCTCCGCTGTCCGATAACAGGGTGGGCTCCAGCCCCCCCGGGGATGGTAGAGGATGCATGCTGGCTCCCTGCCTCGCTGGTGTGATTTCTATTCACTCCTCCGAAGCCCAAGGGGGATGAAAGCCTGCAGCCTGGGAGCTCCCAGGGCTTGTGCACCCGCTCTGGCCAGCGGTTTGCTGCTGTTCCGCACAGGAATGATGCACGCGTTGCACCCCCCCAGGCATCCCACTGCTAACCTCAGCTGCGGTTCACCGGGGGGTTCGGTGGGGACCAGCACTGGAAGAAGTTATGCTATTTTCCAGCTCTTATCTTGCATGAAGAAGCCTTGTAAAACCACGCTTTACAAACCCAGCTCTTTCACAGGGGCAGGCTCTGCTGAAAAAGGACTCTGCACAACACTTCAGCAATACCACCACCACCACTCCCCCCTCAGAATTCAGCAGCTTTTAAAGGCTCCCAGCGCATACATTAATGGGGAACTCGTGGATAAAGGCAGTGTACCCTCACAGCCATGTCAGGGCTCAAGTCAAATAAGGTTTGCCATTGATTTTTCTTGCACAATAACATTAGGCTGATTATTTGCAACATTCAATTATGCAATCCAGGTTAAGGTATCTCTATGATGTGGAAAAGTGCAAACAGTCATCCTAAAACTGGGCAGTGAATTACTTGAATTATTACTGCATCATATGCTCTCAGTTATTCTTTGCCAACTATTGGCCCATAGACACAGGCATACAAATACTGTTCTCTTGACACATTATTAGAGTGCATCCCAGTCATATTTTCCCCAAAAATTTGTGTGTAAGGAGATACCATCACACACACTGACAGACAGACACAGAAAGGTCTGATTGAGTTAAACGCGACCAATTTATTTCATCTGTGGGCAACATGGATTTTTGCATTGAAAACCCATGACAACCCTACTGCCACCCCGGACCTGACTGCACAGACTGGCTTCCTCACCCTGGTGGGTCCAGCTTCCCTGGTCCCCATTCCTGGTGCTCCCCATTTCTCCCAGCTCCCCACTTGGGAGCCCCTGGGCCCAGGCCAGGGGCCATCTACTTGCTCCCCTCCAGGTGCCCAGGGACAGATCCAGCTGTTCAGGACTGAAGTGAAGCTGCCCAAGTCGCAGATGGAGTTTTAAGGATTTTTGAGTCCGTCCCCTCCTTTCTTGAGGAGCCTGACAAATAGGTGGGATTCTGGGATACCCAGAAAGGACCTCAGGGGCTGAGGGGGGATCTCTTACCCGCACTTACCCCACCTGACCCCAACACAGTAAGGGGAGAGCCGGTGCTGAAGACCCCTCCCCGACACCCCCAATCCCCAAGAGCATCCCCGGGTGATAGAGAGCGGAGGACTCTTGTCCTCGGCGTTCCTTTCTGCCAGCCCCCTCCCCGTACCTGCAGCTCACCTAGGGGCTCCGTATGCGTCTTGCCCGGGGACCGCGGCCGTCACGGCTGGTCCTGCCGCTGCAGCAGCCGCTTCCCAGCGAGGAGGAGGAGGAGGAAGAAGAGTCCGAGCCTGAAGCCCCAGCAGGATGCCATAGCGCCGGGCTGCACTGACAAAGGCGGCAGCAGGTTGGCATGGGAGGAGGGAGGGAAGGGAGGAGAGGAGGGAGGGGGCTGCACAGGCCGAGCCTCCCTGCACCGCCCCCCGCGCCCGCAGCTGCGGGAGGGGGCTGCCCCGGCCGGCCCCAAGCGCTGCGGCAGCGGGGCTCGGCAGCCCGCAGGGACGGTGCGCGGCGGGGAGGCGGGGGATCCGCGTTTCGGCCTTTGGAAATTGTTATTATTGTTATTAGCGCGAGCGGCGGGGGGATCGGACCCGGCCCGGCGGGGTCCCGGCGGCACCGAGAAGCGGAGCCCCCCCCCCCACCAAGGCGCTGCTTGGGGTGGGGAGCAGCGCTCGGCTCCAGCCACACTGCCAGCCCCCTGATTTCCCTCCCCCGCATCCCAAATCCGGGCAGAGGGTGACAGCGGGGCCGCAGCCTGGTGCAAAGGCAGGCAGGGGAAGGGATGCCCAGCGCGGGGAGGGAGCCCACCCCTGCACGCCCACCCCCTCCGGGTGCAAAGTCAGCCGATGCGCAGGCCTTGTGCTGCACAGCTGCCCGCAGCACCTGACCTCCCGTTAGGCCAGCGGTACCCTACCATCCTTGAGGCAAGCCGGTCGTGGTCCTTGTGGGAATGGGGTCTGGCAGTGCAGGACACCAGCACAGGGGTGATGGACAGGCTTGGGAGTCTCCAACTCCCAGGGTGCTGCGATGCACGTGCAGCACCAAGGCATGATTACTGCTGGTCCAGGCAGGCAAGAGCTTACCTTAGGTCATCCAAGCATTGCTGCTTTCCTTACTGACAGTCGGCTTGCCATGCCACCCAAGAAACATTGCAGCTTTTAATGGAGGTGTTGCTGGGTGAATAAAGGAGTAGGATGTCAAAAGCTCAACTTTTCATCTCATTAGTACTGTTTGGGTAGTGGATTATCAGCTTTTCCTTGAAAGATGAACCAATTCAAAGGGTTGTGTGCACAAACACATCATGGGCACTATGGACAAACTGGTGTAAAACTGTGTTTTACTTACTCTGGCAGCCTTGTGAAGAGACCTCTGCTCTCCTGGGAGAAACAAGGGGTCAGGAGAGAGTTTTTGTCTGAAACCCACTGATGTGCAAAGTCCTTCCACAGCCTTGGAAGAATATTTTCTGTGATTCAGCATATATACAGTATCTGTAAAGACATTTAATGCACATAGCAGCTAATACAAGAGGACAAGATAAACATACATCTTTGCAAACTGAAGAAACAGGTGTTTATACTACATTTATCCTTCTCACTACTTAACAGCATTGAAAGAGGCAGTGTCCTTGAGCTCCATTGTCCGTGGGGGTTTTTCAGATTGCTTTGCACTATAAGTGCTTTGCACCATTTACTTGCAAATTGTACGGCTAGATGGTTCCAGCCCTATAGCACTTCCTATAGCACATACCTTCAGGTCATCAGAAGGGGCAGAAAAGCTCTCTATGCCCTTCAGAATTGCAGCCACCAGAGAATAAGTAGGAAACACTTCTTACTGCTACCCCAGGTATAGCTGTCCTTACTTGGTCTCATCCAGGTTCTGACAGGTTTCCAGAACCAGCTCCCACAGTGAAAGCTGGTCCAGCTGGAAATTAGGAAGCATAATACAGATAATAACAAGTCCAATAACACATTCCTTGATTATGAAAGAGGATATCTAATCAATGATCCCCTGATTGACAGGAAGTCCCCAGCTGCAAAATCCTGTACTCCTAGGAGAAAAAGGGACCATACAACTGGTCATGTATCTATCTTGGTCCTGGTGTGCGTTCATTCCGGAGTAGGAATTCCTGTGGTAGGAAACTGCCTCCTGTAAAAAGCCTGGTGAGATTTGCAGCGATTTAAAAGCTCAAAGCTTCAGTGGAAGGAATGTTCTTCAATGTACGTCCTCTGCTCCCCCGTTGCACACGCTGTAGTTTGCACAGACCACTGTTCCCACCACCTCAAATCTCTCAGATCAAGGGCATCTGGGAAAAGCAATGCCCCAAAGCCAGGCTGCAGCCAGGGGGAAGTTTGGTCACTTTGCCATTTGCTTTTCTCGCTTCCCCTTTAGCACGTGGAAATTACATTTAATTGATGGCAAGGGTTTCATTAGCTTTTTGTGGACTGTGACTAGTAGCATATAATTAAGAATCACCTGCAAAAATTGGTTTGAAACAGTTAAACACAGTTCAGATCCATAAACACAAGACATTGATTTTTACAAAAAGACACTGGGTTGTGTATCCCAGGATAAAGGCAATGCTCAAGAGAAGAGGGGGGCCTTAGGGGTAAGGACAACCTCTCCAAGCAGCTCAGGGTGATGCAGGTCTGCAGGGACTCACACACATCCCCCACCCACCCCCCACTTTCCCATCTGGGATCCAATTCTCCTTGGCCGGCAAGCCAGGTTTGGTAGCAGCATCAGTGGGAATTTCATCCAAGAGAAGAGCACCAGATCAGCTCTCCCTGTCCCCATTCCCCATCTAATTTTAGCGCCATCATCTCCTGTTTCCCCTCCCCACCTTTCACTGACGTCTCTGCTTTGTTCTCCACTCTCCTCTTCCCTTTCATCTCCTCTTTCCTTCAGTGCTGGCACATTTACCTCATCTGGCTCCCTCATAGCCTCCACCTTCCCCCTAGGCCTCCCATTTTCCCTGCCCTCCCTTTCAGCAACTCCTTCCAAATTAAGCAGATGTTCCCTCAAGCCAGGGCTGCGCATACCCACCTTTCTCACCTCAAAGGGCTTCAGTCTCTTCCCTGTGTAGCGTAGCCCTAATATACAGATATTTCAGCCCAGTTTGCTTGCCTGGGCCAGAGCACATTCCTCATTCACACACGATGCTAACACCACCTACCAAAAAATGAACACATTGCTGCTGTCTCATCCTCTCAGACTAGCAGTGGTACTTTACGTGCAGGAATCACTCCTTGGGGCTGGCAACACTGAAGGTGATGGATGTTGAAGGAGAGGCTTGTGTCGTGGATGAGGTCTAGGAAGGAAAATCTGACTTTGATCACAGCGAAGCTCACTAGCTATCCCACTGAAACTTTCTGGCTCCCTCTCCACGCTGATAACTCCCCATGGGAAGGCAGATTTTTTCCACTTGTGTCCTGTCCACGCTCTCTTGTAAAATTTTCTTTCAGCTGCAACCCCCTCAGAGGGATGTGCATCCAATGAACCGGTACAAACTGCTGCAAGCCTGGGCTCAGGGCTCTCCATTCGCCTTATCTGATGTGATGGGGCTGTAGCACCACACAGCTGTTACCTGCTCTGCCTTGCAAAGTCCTGTATGGAGATTAACTCAAACCAACCTGCTTGTCTCATTGGCAGCCAGGGGACTGGCCCAAGGGCTCAGTTTTAAGGCACTAAGAAGTCTTTATGCAGCAAACCTTTTCTTCCCTGTCCTTACTGCAACCTCTGGGCATATTTGCACCATTAGAAAAACAGGAGCTCAACATACCAAAAACCCTTCAACCAATGTGGTGCTTTAGCTGCTCTCAGGAACGCCCAAATCATTTCCTGAGGAACCTCTCTTGCTGACAGGTAAAAGAAAACAAATTTCATTTTAACTGGGATGTGACCGTATCTTGTATGTTCTTTGGCACAGACATTTCTTAAACAGCTAGCTGCAGTCAAATGATATTAAAATACAGAATAAACAGTCTTTCACCAGCATAGCTTACAGTAGAGAGATTGGTTTACATTAGCTAGTGTGCCAACAGCAAGTCCTCAGCCTCTTCCAGGTTTGCTTAGAGAAAATCTGAAGTCCAAAGCACAGTTGGGAGAACAAGTGGTTACACTCCAGTTAGACAAGACTGAGCCTGATGTGCTCCTTGGAGTGCTTAAACCAGGGTTTGGGAGAACAAGGCAACCTGGGGGAGAAAGGCCAGACAACACAGGGCACTGCTTTCTTTACCTCTCTGTTGCAGACTGGGTGAAACATCTGATGCTCTCCTAGGTTAAAGAGAGGACCAAAAGTTTCTGCATCATTAAATAGCACTTAGCAATATGTAGCCTGTAGATTGCTATTTTTATCGAGTACTCCATTATTTGCACTTCCTCTGAAATCTCAGCAGTGTATCAATATTGCTTAAGTTGGCTTCTGCGGCCGGCGAGCCAGGCTATGCCTGGAAAGATGCATCTTTGCCTTGGCAGTGGTTATCAGCGAGTGATTGATAATGGGCAAACTTCTTGTTCAGCTAAACGGGGTTTGGCACAGGATCACTTGAAATATAACAGCCACCAAAAAGAAAAAAATAAAATCAGTCTGTTGAATAGCATCTACCCATACCAGATGTGCTGACTGCAGAACAAGCCAAATTCTTCAAAGCAATACACTTGACAGCTGTCCTAGGCAGAAGTGATTTCCCCTCCCCCAATATATTTACAAACAGAGAAAAGTCACTGTGGAGTAGGATAGAGAAGATAAAATATTTTTTGTGAATATTGGCCAAAACTTCTTAATGAGTTTCCCTCTGATAGGTTGAATTCCTTTCCAGTGGGCATGGGAAAAACTGCCTTTTTCAGACACAAATGCCTATGAGAAATAACACCCCATATTGCATGTTTGACCATTTGCAAAGACCTTTTAAGACCATGTACAAAACCACTGATGACTGAAGTGGTCGCAGACTAATCCATCTGAGAGAAGAAACTTCATATTTAAGCTTCACATGAAGCACACCCAGAACAATTCAAGTACTTACATTCACAACCAACCTTTCTATAAATGAGCCTTCACTTGGGCTTTCCAGTTTGGGTCTTTTCAAGTGCATTGTTAACCATGAGCAAAAGGGGCAAGGGTCAGAGCTTCTCAGGTAGTTGCCCAGACAATCTCACTTCCTGGAACCAATGTGCACAAAAGCACATGGGCAACAGATTTTTAGGTCAAAAGGTGGGGGGAGGGGGAAGGGGATGGAATAATCAGGGGCTACTTCTCTATTGCAGCCCCGAGGAGGGAGCGAGCATCCTGCAGAGCGCAGGAAGGCTGTGCAGATGGAGTCAGTGTGGCTCACGTTTATCTGTGCTCAGTCGTTGCTCCGGCTGCTTAGGCACCGGTTCCTCTTGATCTGACAGGTGAAGGCAGCAGCGAGTGTGACAGGTAACCACCTGTCTACTTCACAATATTCCCTCCACCACAGCTCAACAACAGGCCATGTATGGTCTCAGGTCAGGGCTGGAGACGTATTTGTTCCTTGTGAGCTCTTGGGAAGGTGTTATCTTCCATACCGAGTTACAGGGAGGAGAAGGTACTTCCAAGCTGTGCAAAGTACGTGCTGATTTCTTGCACGTTCAGGTGAGTTTTCTATGCAATCTGTCTCTCTGTCAGTTACTGGCTCATCCCCAAGTGTTGCCCATCAAGGTTTTCTAAAGGAAAATCAAATTAACCTTCCCTGTGAGAGTTAAAACCTGAAGAGATCTCTTCTCCAGCAATGCTCCAAGATGGAGGGTGGCACAGTCCTGTCTCCCTGCTGTCTTTAGCCCTTGCACCATTTCCACAACCATGACCTGACCAAATGCCCACTGAGGCAGCAGAAGACTTTCCAGTCATATCGATGGATGGGAGACTCTGCTCCCTGGCACTTAGGTAATATGTTAAACAGTCTTCAAGTTTCTTGTGGTCACCAAGGAATTTACAAATGCCTTAGCTTTTACTGCACTGAGGAATTATTTATTGGGATGGACTTTTTATAGAATCCCCTTAAAATGTCCATCCAGATTTTAAGGCCAGCAGATACTATTAGCTCATCAGTCTGCGGAATAACATTGCCCATAGCATTTTACTCAATAGCTGCTGTGTTTAGCTCAGCAGTTATCATTTGATTAAAAAGTATCTTCCAGAAAAGCCTGCAGTCTCCACTGAAGGCATGAAGGAATGAAGAAACTATCATCACCTTCAGTGGTCTGTCTGGTGCTGAAAAGTGAAACATATTTGAAATATCCCCATGCCTTTGAACACCTCTGGACACTCAGCTCAGGAGCACCAACATCTGATGCTCAGCATTGTCTCAGGCTCACGTCCCCCACAGCATCAACACAGTATGTCTTGCAGAGAAGTGCCTGGCACTATTGGGCAGGATAGAGCCGTTCATCCTAATTCCAGCCTTACAGCCTGGAAAAACGAAGGAAGAGTCTTAGAAAAAGCATTGATCAGTGAAAGGACAAGTTCTCATTTCTGCCTGGCCCAGGAAAAACAACCATTGTGATGATGGAAGGACTTAATTCTGACCCTTTGTTCCAGTAGATTGAAAGGTCCACCTTTTCTGCCTTTTGCTCTCTCAATACCGCTTTCTTGCTGCTCTAATCTCTAGTCTCCTATCTCCTCTGTCAGTTTTGCCCCAGGAAACACTATCTCATTGTGGGAACAGTCCTAGGTCTAGCTTGGTCATGTCCGATGGTGGGCAGGCATGCACCTCCGCTTAACCTTGGCTTTCATTGGCCCTGCTTCTATTTATATCTGTTTCCTGCATCTTCACCGTGGGAATAAGGATCACATATCAACCAGATGCTCCAAGGCTGTCACGGATTAAGCAATATGTTCTGGCTGAGCCCAGGCAAAGCAGAAAGTCAAAAGGGAATGCAACTGCTGTGCGAGGGCCAAGCCCAGCTTCCCTTCTCCTGACCTCCCGGTGTGTTTCTGGAAGCCCTAAAAGAATGCTCTCATGTGCTTTGTCCCAAATCTCTAAATTGTTCACTGCTCACAATATCCTTCCCTTTGAGCTGCATTTGTCTGCCTTAAAATCCTTTGCAGGGGTGTGCATCTATGCTCCAAGAGCAGAGAGTAGGTCATAATATCACCACGGACAAGTTGTTTCTTGCTGGCTTCTTCAGGCCACCTTGTACCTCAACCTGATGCAAAACCACCCTGGCTGCAATCCAAAGATCCAGGCAGAAGCATGCATCAGGCCTTGTCCTCAGGCTTGGCTGGGGTTAAATCACTCCATTTGAAATAGTCAGCAAAAAAAGCCTATCGATCTCAGCAGCCCTGGGATAACTCCGTTCTCTGGTAAGGCTGGAGCAGGTGGTGTCACACAATCTGACTGCCCTTAGAGAATAAGGGAGAAGTGTCTTCACATATTCCCATTCTCTTGTATTCCTTCCCACTGTGTCACAGCCCTGTTAGGGGTCACTGGACCATTCACACGAGGTACCACATGATATAAGAAGATACATGATAAGAATTCTTTATTACCCAGAAAGCCATACTTACCCATGCTGGAAAAAATAGCAGATGAAAGACAGATGACCCATATGGATCACAATAACTTAAATTACATTATGGAGACAGCAAACTGCTTGTGACACATTCTCTTTAACCACAATAAATAGACAGAAACCTTTCTAGCATTTAATCCTTTCTCCCATTGACTACAGGCAGGTCATAGAGAAAAGGAATCTCTCTCCCTTCTATATCTCTATTGAATTTAATTAGGTCTGCAAAATTTGGTACCTGGGTGAGTTATTTTGGGTCCTTACATTTTCCCTCAGTATCTGGGTGATCATTCACACATGGAAGCCTGACTCTTCCATAATTGCTTTATCAATGGAGACCACATAGAACCGCATTTTGCATGGCATTTTTGAGGTGATTTGTTTAGCACACGGGAAAGACATAATACTTAAAGGGATTCACTGTGTAGTAGTAAAGACCCAGGCCGTGTGGTGTTATTTGACCTGCTTGCCCACAATAAACCCAGGAGGATTCATGAAAGTCTCACTGGATGGTAAGGAGACACGTCCAAGGAGCAGCATCCCAGGGATAGCACAGCACCGTATCCCATGCCTCATGTGGAAAAGCTCCATGTAGCTGAGCAAGACTGTTCAGAGCAAGAAGATATCAAGACCAAGCCAAGCACAACTCCTGATGATGCACCTACTGCCTCCCATCTCTCTACTTAGGGAGGGAACAGCCCTCACAGCGCTTTTCCCTCACACCCCTATCTGGGCTGTCCTTGAGATGGTTTCTCCATTGCCACCACTGAACATTTACATATAGCCCAGCCAGACCTTGCCCCTGAATTTAAGAGATTTTTTTTTTAATATCTTTGTTGCATTTAGCACTTATGCAGAGTCAGAAAAGATGTGAGACTGTTCTTTCAGCAGCAGCACTATAAGCTTCATCACCACCAAGTATTACCACAGGACAAGAGCTAAAATGCACCAGAAGCACAGACAAATTGGAAAGTGTCCAAAGACAGAGAGATGTACCAAAGCAGCAATGAGGCAACTATAATTTCCACCGGTAACTCGTTGCTCTGGTTTTGCTCTTTCATGGCTTATCCTGACTTCACTTTGGAGCCACTATGATGGCAATTTTCCTTAGATGAAAATGAAGCCATGACAATGCATTTCTGCAGTGCTCTCTAAAATGTCTGCTCCTGGCCCTCCTATTGCATCAGAGGGCTCCTTTTGATCCAATTCGTTACAGCATTGTCCCTGCTTTTGTGCTCCAACAGGGCATGCCAGACTCTGCATCAAAGGATAAAGCGGTAATTGATTCAACCGAGGAAAAGAAAGAACCTGAGGCCAGAGACAGACAAGCAAACTGGAAGAATGCAACAGTTATGCTTTTACCTAAATCAATAGTAACTACAAGAAGCTGTCGTAGCCACAGGCTCTTCGTAGGACTGTGAGTGAGTCTCAGGTCTGGAGAGGAGTTTGGCAATTCTTGTGTGCAAGAAAGTGCCTGCAAACTGTGTGAAAGGGGGAGTGAGTTGCAGAAAACCTAAGTCACCAGGAATTAGCTACACTCATAGGCAGGCACAAGGTGTAGTGGCAATCAATCTTCCTGCTCCAAGCACATGCCTTTTTAGAGGTGTCAACATGTAGGGCTGAGACCCATCGGCACTTTTCACATGACACAGTAAATGGATGTCTTTCAGGACAAGCTTTCCTGACCTAGGCTAGATTTGGAAAGGCAGATCAGACACCCATCAGTTCCCTGAGCACCCTTGTCCACCTAGAGATCATTCATTTTGTCTCCACTGGCAAGTAGCAATATGTGAATTCATCATGGTCAGATAAACACTAATAAAATGTCTGAGGTTACAGCAATAGTGATTTTTCTGTCAAAGGCAAACTGAATAAAAGATAAACAGCAAAATTTCATTTTCTGCTCTAGAGCTTGAAGGACCAAGGTGTAGAAACAGAACAAGAACAAACAACATGAATTCTTTGCAAATAGCTTCCTCTCTTCTAATTGCATTTCCCATCTAACTTCCCTTTCGGCATGGCTCATGGAGGCAACAGCTATTGATCTACAACTCTTTAGATGAGGAGAGGTGCTGCAGAAACAGCAGAAATCTCATCAGGTCATTGTCAGCTAATCTGGCCACGCAGTAAGGGAGTGTACAATTAACACCAAGCACTAGCTGCTGGGCTCATCATTATCCACCAAGTCTAAGGTCCTCTGAGGACTTAAATTCGCAATTGGGTCCAGCTTATAATATAAAAGCCACACCTGAGTAATGTGTGTCTGCAGAGCTGATCCCACAGAGTATAGAAATACAAGCACAGGAGCTGCAAACATGTTTTCCATTGACTGGAGCGTGCAACGTCTTATTTATCATGAGTCAATTGATGGCTAAACTCACCCAGCAAACTCATAAAACCATTAGTTTGTATTTGTTGTTCACATTCAGAGACATTATACATCAAAAAGGTCAATGCTTCCCAACTAATTCAATTATAACACCACCATCTATCATACTAGTTCAGTTAATACCATGTTAGGTAGCAGTTTTTGGAGAATGATAGAAGTTGGACTGTCCATGCAGGATTTTCCACTTTAATGACAAACCTCTTTGTGATAACAGAGCTCATTGCAAACCTTTCTGCAGCTGTTATTTACCAAATGCTTTGTATAATATCCAAATTCCTAGTTTTTGCAGGTGGCTGGGTGGTTAAATGGATTGAGTGGCAGTGCTGCGGTCTGAAGCCACGGTACCTGCACAGGGCTTGAGAAATGAGCATCCCCAAGGATGTTTTATTCGCCTGCATTTGTTATTAAAGACATGCTGACTGGGATTCATTTGCTGCTCTTTTTTCAATAGATTTCATCACAGAAAGAACCAGCTCCCTCCCTGCAACGGTTTGGAAATCTGGATGTAAGATAGCTACAAGGCAAGGATTTATTTATTAAATCCATGCAATCAGATAGAGTAAGAAAATATGATATTCCAATATTTTTTAGAAGCGTAGACAAGCAATCTGGACAGCTATGGGCTCTTTAGTCTGATTTCACAAGCAAGGCTTTTTAATACACGTTGAAGGAGAGGGCTCTGGGAGTAACGACGGCAGGAGAAAATGCAGCAAGATAAATCACACCTAGCTACATCATTATCTTTCTTTGATAAAAATCCTCATTTTTTAAAGTAGCATGTATAACCTATCTGGACTTCAGCAAAACAGCTGACACAGAAAATTAAGTTCACTGGAAATTATTTGGATTAATTCACGACTGCTAGCTGCTTCCCCAGTCACCCTGTAGAAGAGATGCCAACATCATGTTTGGAAAGGAGGACAAGTAGGCTGGGTGGAGGTCACTAGAGGAACTCCTCCAGGACAGGGACCCACATCAGTTGCTATTTTCATTAGTTACCCCAGAGAGAGCAGAAAGGCACTAAATGCCTTCAGTGGCTTGAGACAGAAAGTTGGGAAGCATTCTTAGGGGAAACCTGACTATTGCAAGGAAACAGAGGCAGGGAGATGGGGCTCGCTCGGATTTGTGATGCTGTACTTAAGGACCAGCAAAGAATATCTGCAAGCACCTAGAAGCTTATCAGGTGGGAGTAAGGGGAAGAGAGAAGCATTATTCAAGCATGGGATGCTTGTGAGGGTTTGACATGCTGCAGCTATAGAAAAGCAAAGTGCCACAACAAGTAGCCCAGCATGCAAGTATCGTAGGGGGTGTTGACATGTTTACAGAGTCCAGACCAGGATGAGCATCACTGGGAAGGAGTCAACACAACCTCATTGGGAATACCCTCCCCTGTACGGTCTCCTATGCTCAGCAATGTCCGATTCAGAGCAAGAAGTAACTGGGATGAGCTGGTGTAAGAGGAGACTGTACAAGACGCAGCATTTAGCCTTGCAAAATGAAGCCTGAGAGGGACCGTGATTATTTTCTATAAATACATCAAGGGGGTAAACACAAGGGAGAGAAAAGAGCTATTTAAGATGAGGAATAATATTGGCACATGAACAAATAGATGTAAATTGATGAAGAATAATTTTAGGCTAAAAAAATTCTTCAGGGAAGTGAATTTTTGGAATAGACACAAAGACAGGGAGAATAAACTTTCCCTCTCTCCTCCCAACCTTGCTCAGTAACAGAGCAGGTTTGTATGACACATTTAGGTGGGATGACAACATGCTATTCCCAAGTGATCCGCCTAGGCTCTCACACCAAGGAGAAATATGATCTGCTAATTGGTTATCTCTAATATCACAGTGGTCTCCAAGCCTCCATTCAACCCATAACATCTGCAAAGTTTCCAAGATCTTTACACTTTTTCTAGATGGTGAGCTTTTCACCAAGGCTGGGCCTTTCCAGTGGCCAGGAGGACACAGAGCATCCTGCCCTGTATGCTGGCATCAGTGCGAGCAGTCAGAACTGCCACTAATGCAACCAAAACCACACATGCTGCAAGCAGGAGATACAGCTTACTTCTGGACAGACTGGTCACCAGGCACCTGTTTGTTGTTCAGATTGGTGGAAGAGCAAGGCTGATGGCAGGGAAAATGCAGCACCTCCTTGGCAGAGCCTACAGCTGAGAGCCTTTAAAGCAATCGAAGGTTCAGCCTTAGAAAGTGGGCAATGCATTTCACCCTTGTCTCAGACTGGAAATCTAGACACTGCATGAGAGGATTGCCAGGAGGACACAAGGCTGGCACAAGGCAAAGGTCCCAGACCTCTCACCATGTCGCCTGCAGAGCTCAGAAGGGCTTGGTAGAAGGGTTATGCTGCCCACAGCCTTGCTGTGGAACCACAGTGGGGACAGCCCAGTGCTGTCCCTTGCTGGGATCCTCAGAGGGGACCAACAGAGCCACCTCCTCCACCTGTGTTCTGCTGTATCAAGGTTACTAATAGACCTGCTGACATCTGCACAGTCACCCCAGCCCCCTCCATCACTGCAGGACCAGCATGCTTATTTCTGCCCCATGCCTCTGCTGAGGGAGGTGGATACCCAAAGGCAGCAGAACTTAAGAAGAGGAGGCTCATGCAAAGGAGAATTCAGAATTGTAAGATGTTTATTATGAATGGGGATCACAGACAAAAATGGTGGACTCAATCCTCATGCTAGTGGTAGAGCAGGCTTCTAAATCACAAAAAAATCATTATCCAGACTTACACAGAAGCATCATTAAGAAACTTACAAAATACCACATGTAATCACAGCTAATGTACCGTGATACTAAGAGCGTGGCGGAAACTGAGGCACAGAAAGTCAATGACAATTCATCCTTCAATCATCCCTCCTCAGTTGAATTATCCCACTCCAGCCTTGCAAGAGGCCTGAAAAACATTGCTGTTGAGGTCAGGGACAAGGCAAGCATCAACACCAGGAGCAGTTTTTCCCAGCTTCGCAGTGCTTTGCCCAAGGTACAGCTGTGACCCACCCCATGGCAAGGCAGAGCAGCCCAGGATGCTGAATCTTTCAACACAGCACATTCACACTCATCGTTTGGATGGGCTTTCTCTGAGAGGCAATGTGTTTTAGCACCTTCCCTGAGCAGTTTTGTCTCAGGGCAAATACATCACTTTCTCAAGTATCTTTACATTATCACAGCAGAGCTGATCTGATGACACACAAGTAACACAGGACTTTGCTTTTACATTTTGTTGTGTTCTGCAGTGGAATTAGATGGAGGGCTCCTGAGACACATGCGTTTTAAGACCTTGTATATCTCACCAGAAAGCACCGACCGATCTAGCCATGAACAGATCAAATTCAGGAGCAGACACTTAAGTGTAGTCTGGTATTTCAATGAGTGGGGCAATAGCACAGTAATTCTCATTACTCTTGCTTTGAGTCACATCTGAGAACTCTCCTGCCGACCCCAAATGAGCTCATATATCCCTCAAGTGCGAGTAGGAAATGCAGCCCTCTCCTCCGGATGTAAACTACCAATTTGTATGTTGCTTCTCACTGTTCAGATCATATTATGGGCTGATATTATCACTTTTGCCATTAAGTTTATTGTTTTTATTTATACCAGCTGGAGCCATTCTTTTTAACGGAGACTATCTCTGTTCTTTATAAATCTTATCACAAGGATAAATCAAGAGTAACAGATATTTTATGCTAGTCTATGAATCCATAATTGGCATTTACTCTGACTGTTTATGCAGATGAGGATCTTTCTCAATACATTTCCACACACACAAAAAAACCCATGTGCTTCTCTAGAAAAACCTGATGAATTTTAAATTGAAACTTTCCAGATTTTCTGTGCACAAGGGCAGATTTTATTTGCACATTGAACAAACTCCTGGAAGAGAAACACATTCATTTTAATACCTACCACTGGATCTGAAAACATGTTTTCTTCTCCATAAAGAAAACATTGAGGGGGAGAAAAAAACAAAACCAGAATATTTGCTCAAAAGCTCTTTTGGCCCTGGGAACTTTCTCTGAAACACAATGCGCCTTGTGCAGCTGAGCGCCTCTTATAGTCATCGTGAGGTTGCAGCTGCAGCTGCTGAAGGATGCTAGATGACGTGGGTGATAGTGAGGGTCCCAGAACCTTGGGAACCATTGTACTCTCCCCACATTTCCAAGCACAAATCCAGAGACCCCAACTAGGGCACAGCTCAGCACTAGCTCCAACCGGTGGGATGGTCACTGGGACTTGGGCAAAGGGCAGCCAAGGCAGCTCCACGCACCCAAGCCCTTGCTTTTATTCTGGTGAGCTGTAAGTCTTCCTAATATGCTGGTGCTTTAAGAGAAGAAAAACAAGAAGGATATTTTAATCCGAATCCATCGCAGAGAAAACAAGGTTTCAAGACTGCAGTACTGTTTGGGGGAATATTGCAGTGTCTTCCTTTTCCCCAAGCATGATATAAAGGTTCTATTAAAAGGGAAAATATCAGTTTCTTAAAGGAAAAAAATACTATTTCAAAATGAATACATGTCAGTCCAAACTGATGGCTTAAATTAAATATTAAAGATTTTTTAAAAAAATAAACCCCCCGAACCATAGTTTGATTTATATAGTACTGTTCCTTCAGAGAGGATTTGTGGAAGGCAAGAATTCACTCTGTGTTGTTCTTTGTAAAAGAAAAAGAACAAAATCAATTTTTATAAAGCAAGATTATTTTAGGAGTCAAGTTATCAGAAATGCCAGCTGTATCTGGGACATCTGTTTTGCTCTCCCCCATCCTTTCTCTCATAAGGCAGTGACTCCAGAAAAGACTGAATAGGAACCCAGAGCCTGTCCAAAACTAGGTTATCTATTACTGCTTTTCTCAATGTGATTAAGCTTGTCTTTATTGCTATCTCACCCATTTTTCAGCTAACCTGAGCAGCAGCACAGCTCTCTTCCCCAGACCCACATTTACTGCAGTCAGCAGCATCCCTGATTCCACAGGGTGGGCCTTCACATTCTCTCATTTAGCTGCTCTCCTCATGCTGGTAGGACACACCACCAGACACACAGCATCCAAAATTCACATTTTTTTTCCCAGGGGGTCCCTGCTACCTATGGGAATGGTGCTGGCAGTGCTTGCTAACACAGCCAAAACAATTATTTCTCCAGCAAATCCTGGACTCCTAAATGGGTAATTACAGGGTGATTTTAAAAGATTTGTACCCTGTTCCCAAAAACAACACAGGCATGGACAGATCTTACTGGAGTCCAGGCCTCCCCATCTCTTCCAGAAAAACCTGGGAGATGTTCAAAGCATCAGCATTGTTAACAAAACCCTCTCCTCTAAGAGCACACACCAGCTCACAGCCCAGGAGACAGTGAATGCCAAAAGCCCCTTATCATAGAATTGTAGGGGTTGGAAGGGACCTCGAGAGATCATCGGGTCCAACCCCCTTATGCACAGCCAGGGTTGTACATCTTACAAGCAGCCTGGCACCAGATCTGCTGCTGCCCAAACCAGACCCACTGGATCTGAGGGACTAAATACAGCCCTAAGTCAGGAGCAGGTAGGAAGAGATGAGCAAGGGGAGCTGGCACAGGGCCGCAGAAAGCAGCATAAGGTGTGGGAGAGCCTAAAAGACCTATTTCACTCCATCCCAGCAGGTCCAAGCTGCTCACAGGAGCGGAAGGTTTAATCAAAGCACAAACAACAGCCCCCATGCAGCCCTGTCTCAAAGAGGCTGTCTTTCACAGGTAGAAAAAGTACCCAAAAAAGCTGCTAAATAGAGAGAAAAGATGCTGCATGGAAGCAGCATTAGAGAGCTCCTCTGGGCTTGCAATAAGTTACTGGAGCAAATGTGTTCTTAAATGTGTCTGAAAAGCCTCCAAAGAGAAACAAGTTATTTTGGGGAAGGATGTTTCTATATGGAGCACAAGAGATTAGGTGCCAGTAGAACAGCACAGCAAAAGAAAATACTGACACAACTGGAGTCTGTATTAGCAATTATCACCCAGGTCAGCAATCAACATTGGAGTTGTGTTAATGCTGCCACACATTAATTTAAACTTATTAAAAACCCCAAACAGACTAAGGAAGCCCACATAAGCATAATAAAAATCAATTCCTTCATCCCAAGCCAAATTAGAGAAGACTCTTCTCTCCTCCCATCCTGCATCTGCTTGTACAACTGACATGTGACTTCATATCAGGATTTCAAACATCTGTAAACCCCAGAAAAATGTTCAGGTCAAGTTGGATTTGGCTCCACAACTGCAAACAGCAACTGCAAATCCTGTTAAGCGTTGCACGCTCACAGTGGGGCAGCAACAGAGCAAGGGAACTGCCGGGACCTTTGGTACAGCAACTTGTACAAAACTTGACCTGACATCCTCAAAATGCCTGTGCTTTCTCTGTGCTCAGAAAAGGCTCAAAAGCTGTGTTTAATTTTCTACACAGAAAATGTTAAAAGTACTTATCCAACTACTGTTTTTTAATGCCAACTCCACTGAAGGGAAGTATTTTACACCTATTTGGAAGTTTTGGGGGGTTTGTCTGGGGAAAAAAAGAAAACTGAGGATCTGGATAGCTTCAAGTTGAAGTTTACTTAGTTAAAGTAAACAAACAAAGATTTTATTAAAGCAGAGATGTGTCTCTTGCCATATATTACTATCTGCCTTCCTGAGTGCTCACAGATGTGGATGTTAAGGCTACAGGAAGTTTACCAAGGATCCAGCCTGACCCACAATAGAGAGCAATGGGGAAAACAGCCCTTAAAAAACAAACCAACAACTATACAAAACACCCCACACTTGGAAATCTTGAATCTTCCTGAGCAAACAGCCCCAAAGCTTCACCCTGCTCTGCGTCACCTAATAAACCAAAAATCTTTAAGTCTTATGGAAAACCCATCAGCCTCAACTCCTAGACTGGGAGAAAAAAATCCACTGGCTTTTAAAGGTTAATTTCTAATTACGTAGGAAGATACTTTACATGTATGGCTTGGTTGGCTCCATTATTAATTTAGCAGGTTACAAAACTCTTGGTACACTCTCACCGTGCTCTGCACTGGGACATTAAGCTGTGGGAATTTTCCTCTTGCCGCTGGCATTTCATTATCTGCTTCTGTTGATTATTCACATTGCATCAGATGTCAAGGCCTGCTAGATTCAAACACCTCACCAAGATGAAGGTAGTTAGATCCATCACAGACAATGCCAAGGAAATGAGTACAAAAGCTACATCATCCCTCAGGATAACAAGTGAATGGTATGATAAAATATATCCGTGCCATGCTTTATTTAAAAGTCTCTTGAAGTGTCATAATAGCTTAGATTTAATAGGGCAAGGCAGGGGGAAATCCATCCAGTTTCAAGATCATGGTCTACAGCCAGAGCTCAGTGCATCGCACTGGTTTTTGGCCCTCATATATATCATACCTAGTTCACCTCTGCAGCACAGACTCCAGCCCTGTAAAGTGGGATGCATTTATCCAGCAGAGGATCAAACTTGCAAAGAAACCACATCTCCCTCTCCAAAGAGAACTTGGTGCTCCAGCCCCCCAGCATGTTTAAACATCCTCTCCAGACAAATAGATACCACCAGAGCCTAAAGGTAAATCAGCCCCATGGCTGCTTCACCCCACACAGCCTCCCTACAGCTCTGGGAAAACCTAATCCTTCCTGCCCTGGAAGTCTCCTGTACTAAGGGCAGCCCCGCACAGGCACCCCCAGAGCAGCACCCTTGTACCCCATTCCTTGCTGAGGCTCCCTCCTGCCTGCCACCTGCCCAGGGAGGTTCTCCCAAGCAGAGAAATTTGATCCCACACTTTCTGTCCAGAAAAGAGCCTACACAACCAGAAGATTGAATTTGCTTTTAATACCAAAAACAAAGTGGAGATTGCCTAATTATTCTCTCAGCTAACCATTTTAACCTCGTTTTCTCCTACTAAGTGAATACCTTATGTGATTTCTGTGCTAAAAGCAGCTGAATGTCAGAGACATTGATCTTGGCTCCAGCCTTTGTTTTTATAGGGTTTGGATCCATGCTGTTTTGGCACCACATTATTGGTTTCTATTAGCATCAAAGTGCCACTTTCTGTGTTGTTTTTGCTTGCTCACACAGCTCATACCTTCTGAGGGCAAGTGCAAGCAGAAGTACTTGGTGCAGCTGAATTCCCATGGGAGGAGACACTCTCAAGTCCCTGGACCATCCTCCTGATACTTCCAGGGGGCACAGAGGTACCAGCTGGAAGGGAAAGCTATTTCCACATGGGCTCACCTGCCTTGCCTCTGTACCAAAATTACTATGGATGTCACTGCCATCAGGTGCCCATCCACCAGCACCGTGGGACCAAACCACTCTGGTGGTGAAGCAGCAGGAGTTACATCTCGCCCCTCATGGCTTGTAACCACAATTTCAGTTTCAAACGTGACAGCTCTGTAGAAAAGACAGAGGGAAGAGCCTCTGCCCTGCACAAGCCTCAGGCTCATTAAATTTAAAGCCTAGCGATGATTTTTTAATAAGCTGCTTCTGCATTCAGAGCATCCTCATCCTTTTGTTTCTGTTACCTTCTCCCAAAATACTGGACACTGCCTCCAGCTCCCTGCACGCACTCTAGAACACAAGCACAAAGCATTTCCCCCCTCCCCCTTCTAGGATGATACACTGCATAAAGGCAATTAATCACAGAGCTCACGTTCCTTTATTCACACCATTCTAGGCAAAGAATATTCTTTGTGTTTGAAGGCTTCTTTCTTTAACAACTGAAGGTTGAGGTGCCAAAAGAGAGAAAGAAACAAGGAAAAGGAAATAGAAAAGCTACATCAAATTATTAAACATGGGAGAACATCAAGCCAATGCACTCATGGATTTCTTGCCAAAATGACTTGAAAGGCTTTCACGACTGAGACCAGGGCAGAATAAAAGGACTGATAATACTGAATAATTAAAAACAATATTAAAAGGTGAACAGAAATGCTGACTGAAGAAACCTAGCTGTGATCTCAAGGCATCCCCAATATCTGTGAGAGCCCAGGAGCTTCCCAGAGGCTGGAGTTACCCTTCCCTCACTAGGCAGCACGAGGACAGGGGTCTGTGCAGGTCACAGGCACCAGCTAGCATAGCCAAATCCTCTTCTCTGTGCTCAGCACCACGACAGGATGAACAGACTGGGAAGGAGGCAGGGGTGAACTAAAATACTACTCCCTAGACCATACAACACTATGGAAAGGAAAAAAGCCACCTACTCCCAGAGTTTCAGGGGGAGGATGATCTCCATGGGCTCTACATCTGGGCAGTGGATCCTCAACAAGGAAAGCATTGACCTCCCATTCATCCTTTGGTGCTGTGTCACCAAACAGGAACATGTGCTGCTCCTTTCTGAGAAAAGTCAGCAAATGAAGGTCAATCCAAAGCGTCCAATAGCTTGGAGGGAAGATAGCACCATGAGCCCACAGACCTCAACTGTGGTTCAGCAGATACATAAAGGACTGCTGATGCTTGCCTGTATCAAGGATAACCAGGGAGCTTAGCAGCTCACAGGCAGTGTTAGTGCTTCTCACACCCTCCCAGCAGAGCAGCTCCTCTTGGCCCAGACAAGCTGAGGCAGAGGAAGGGGATTTTAATTTGGTTCTGGGAGAGAAAAACACCCTCACTCAGAAGCAACAGTTAATCCACAGCTTTTCCAACCAGCAACCAAAGTGCTGTCCCTGTGGAAGATGTTCTGGAATTCCTATTCCCCAGCCACCAGCTCTCCTCACTGCCAGGTAGGACGTTCTTACAGTTATTTATCCTTCCCCTGGGAAAGGCAATGCAGACTGACCCTCCTTTGGCATTGTCTGGAAAATAAGGCATCACACACTGTCAGCCCAGAGAGAAGATGTGTCCCATCAGCCAGGCGTCCTGGTGCTGCTGGAGCCTGATTTTCCACTGCCCATCATTAAGTTTTACCATTTACAAAGCTGGAGGGCACTACTTTGTCAGCATTTCACATCCATCCCAGGTGCCAGGCTGTAGAGGAACTGTAACTTCTGCAGATGTCTAAAAACATGGGAAGAGACAAGAACGGTGCTAGCTGGGAATTAAAACAAAGACATGTAGATCAGTTCAGATTCAGGGCTCAGGGCACAGTCAAAGACCCCTTCCCAAGGAGCAAATGGGAATGAGAAGTGTGAAAGCAAAACTGAGCCAGTGTTAAATCCAAACTGTCTCCTAGAGAAGTCCACTCATTTGCCAGCTCAGCCTGCTTTAAAGACAACCCAAGACCAGGTTTCAGTTCAAGAGTAAAGACAAGTAACTGACATGGGTTAGGCAGCAAATAGTAGGAACAGCCAAGAAAGAGTGAAACTCCATAGCTTCTCCTTGTCCATACTAAGAGCTTAACAGGACAAAGTAGTTTATGAATACTTCTTGTGGGAAGACATCATCCATAGGAATAGTGATCACTCTCAAAACCTAATTAGACCTTGCCTACAACAAAATGTCAGAGCAAGATAAAGGTGTCTGATCCAAATTTGTCAAGTGCCTCCCAGCATTTCCATAGCAGACAGTGTGATTTTTGACAGAACTGTGATGCAAGCTGCAGAGGATGAAGCCATGATTAAGGGAATAAAAGTCACTCTTGGAGATGGTGATCTTAAATGAATTCGCTTCCTTGAACATTTGCCAATGTAAGGTCTGTTCTACAGGCCACTTAGAAGTGACCAAGGAAACCTAAGTTGCCAGTAATTTCCTGTAACAGCCAGAAAACAGAGTAGCCAATAAAGCAGAAGGTGAATGCAAGTTATTAAGTCTTCCAAAACTCCTTGTTCAAATTCCAAGTTGACCATTATTTTGTAGTTAATCTTCTGTCCATTTGTGGTGATGAGGGAGGCAGATGTTTAATTAGTTTTAACAAAAAATTCCATTAAAAATTGTCTTGCTTCTACTGAACTAGATTTATAACCTGCATAGACAGAGACAATTGAAAAGCCAGAGAAAAATATTCTGTGGGGAATCCAAGAAAGTCTGTATCTTGGAACATTTTCTCCTACACTCAGGGACCTTCAAGGTCTGTAGGCTCACATAGAAAAAATACATGCATTTTTCAGCTGTCACCATCACTTATGCACTTAACAAAGGAAAAAGAAAAGCCTAATTACTCATGGGTGTCTCTTTAATTTGTAGGGTTACTGATGTTTAAGACGAAAAAAACCCACACTGATGAATTACCCCTACACTTAGAGCAGTAAGATGATAGTGGTGTTTCCAGGCAGGTAGGTCCAGAGAGAAGGGGGTGCTCAGCCAGCACCACAGACCCAAATTATTCCAGCCTAGTGCTAACATCACAGTGATGCACGTGAAGTTTTCAGCTCTCTGCAGTTTTTGTTCAGATGTTTTTAAACAATGGTTTGCTCAGGGACTGGTTTCAATGTTACTCTGTCCAAGCAATCCCACCAAGACAATTTGAATATCCAATTTCTTCAGGTGCAACTTCCCCAGCATCCTCAGTTCAGCAGAGCCAGCAAGCAGAGATATAAATTTATTAAATTTTTTTCTGTATTAAAAAAAATCTGAGCCAGACTAGTGCTACTTTTTAATTAAAAAAAGCATTCTTTCATCATAACCTGCCCAGCTCTAACAGGAAAACACTCACACACAGACAAACTGTTGTTAACAAATAACTACAAGCAGTTTCAAACTAGTGTTTTGCAATCATATTTTACTCTTTTTCTGAAGATCACAAAGACCTACAGTCCTGGTTATTTCAGCTCTTCAGCCCTCCCAGTGCCCTACACACGCTGCTGTCACTGAGAACAGATCCACCCCCAGAAGCCTGCTAGTGTAATTATCTACTTGTTGCAATTTTCTTGCCTCCTCTCCTAATTAACACTGCTATGAAACTCAGCGCTCACCCTTAACCTAAGACATTTTAACACACACAGCAACATCAACGCACCCCACAATTAAACATTTGAAAATACCAATAACAACGTATTTTGGGGCACTGCACAGCTACATCAATGCAAATTGGGCTTCGATGTAGAGCAGATAAGGAGCTGAAAGGACTTGGCTTTTGATCACAGGAAAAGCCTGGAAGCACAATGAGAATTTGGCATCTATCAAGCTGTGTTTTCATGTTTTCTCATATGAAGAGGTGGGGGGAAAAAAGAAAAGAAGGAAGATTAAAAAAAGAATTGCAAACACATTTCTTCCAGGGCAGATTTCAGCCTTACACAAAATTGAAATTTTTGTCATCTTTGAATAACACTACCCTCTTTGCCACAGAGAGCAGCACACTACATTAGCCAAGACCATTTTTGAAGCTGATATTAAGAAAAATTGGATTTTCTAGTAAACAATCATGTCTAGACTGGGCCTGAGAAGCATCCACTAAAAGCACCCAAAGAGAGAGGTTTAGCAAAGCTTTCTTTCACACCAGCAAAGGTCTTACGTGGAAGAAATCCAGAGTAAGCCTTCACAGGAGAGTTTCAAGGAGCTTAAGGGAAATAAAATCCCAGTTAACTTCTCTTCCAGGCTCAGCCCCAGCACTTTGCCAAATGGTGCTGATCTGATGGGAGATTTTTGGCTGCTTTCTCAGCTGGAGTCAGCCCTCTGAGGAGCTGTTGCCAAGCCCAGCACCTTGGTCAGTCATTGCACCCTGAGAGGCCACATCATTCTGTGTCCACAGCCGGTCCCCATGCCTCCCAACCCAGCAAAGTCTCACATTTGATGAGGAATAGAAGCTGCAAATCAACACACAGAGAAGCAAACCCCATCTGAAAAAAGCCACTAAAAGAGACATGGTGGAGGCCTTTGTTTCCATCAGGGCCAGGTTTCCCAGTGCTCAGAAAAGGGCAAGGATGAGAGGTGGGCTGTAGCCCCAAAGGCTCAGCTCCTGCATCCAGATCTATCCTGCTCCCCATGGCTGGCCTGTCCTGGCAAACCTCCATTGTAACCTCGAGGCCTTTCGCTGCTCAGAAATACCTGAATGGTTTAAATTATCCTCCTCCCTTTCCAAAAGCATGTCTCCTGCTTGTGCCCAGGGCAGGAGCACTTCAGATAGCATATATAGAAATAAATAACTATAAAGCAAAGAACTGCAGCATGGAGGGAACAGCATCTCCCAGAATGTGTTAAGAAACACAGAACAAGCTGCTCTGAATGTCAGATCAGGAAGGATGGCGTTTTTCTTCCTCTCCTGAAGCCCCAAAGGCATTCCTAGCTCAGCTCTGAGGCACAGTGCCGTCCCCTCTTAACAACCTTGGTTTCTGGCCAAGCATGGGAACTGGAAAACTGGTTAATCAGACTGTCCTGCTCTCAATGCTCCAGTGGGTGATGGGTTTTTCTAAACTTCCTCTTTGCCTCCCATGACAGAAAACTACAGAAAGTCCTGGTAGAACTCTGTTTTCCCTTCTCTTTCCCCAGCTGCAGACATCCTTCCCTCCTCTTCCCTGAGCACATCCCATTCACCAGCCTTCCTCAGGGACACTTCCAACCCCTTACTCTTCTGAACTTACTGATCTCAACCAGCATCTCCTGCTTCATCATTCAAGTAATGGCTTGTAGGAAAGAGTATGAAAGCACACCATGTGTTTGGTATGGGGACCTAAGGAAACTGCTGAGAACTATTATTCAGAAGAAAGTGTATTTTACTACACTGGGTCATTTAACCATTTGGTCTAATCAGTGGAAAATTTGGTGGAGAGTGCTGCTTGCAGAGGTCTGAAGTGCCCTGCACGGGTCAATAAGACAGGACATCAAAATACAAGGAAGAAAAGAAACGAAAGATGCAAAGCAAGACTAAAGTCACATCAGACCTGGGAATTCCCCACATCTCAAAATTCACTTTTTGAGGGTGGGTGGATTCCCCAAGCATTGCTTTTCCCCACTGAAAGCAGAGCTAAGGTCCCTGAGCACAGGGAGGGGAAGTGAAGAAACCCCCTGGGGACACCACAAGCAACATATTCAATACAGTGATGGGGTTCACAGAAGTCCAACTTGTGGAGGTATTTGAATGTGGCCAGTGAAAGATAACCAAGGGATGCCCACGATAACACAAAGATGCTGAGCAAGAGCCTTCAGGATCAAGATGCCTTTGGCAGGATCCAAAGCCAGCCCTAGGGCAACAAAAACATCACTGCCCAGACAAACCAGAGCAAGCATTGAGATGCTGCTGTGGCAGCAGGCAGGTTCAAAGCAAATCACCAAAGACTGAAAAGATTACACCAGGGAAGAGTCACTGCATGTCCTACTCCTCTTGTACTCTTCCCTGAACAACCTCTACGGGCCAGCAGCTCAGAGGTCTCACCAATGCAGCATTCACCATGGGGATGCTCCCACACAGCAGGAGTGGAATAAAAAAATAAAACTTGGTATGGTCCCAAAACCAAATGAATGCTTACCTTCAATTTACACTCAAAAAGGTGGATTTTGAGCTCTGGGACACAAATAGGATGACTAATAAGATTGAGTTAATAGAAATGGAAATCACCCCCATCTGAAGAGGAAGTAAAACCAGAGCTTAACACTCTCAAGTTAGGGGGACTGGGTAATTCCTGAGGATAATGATAATTAAAAAAAAATAAATCTATCAAGGCATAAATGGCAGTGTGTGCTAGGGAACAGAAAATGTAAAGCTGCCTTTAAGAGAAGCCCATTAATCTGACCGCAGTGCTGTGCAAGATTTCCTGAACAAGTTATGAAGGGAAAAATAATTAAAAGATACGGTGGTTAATGGAAAAGGGTATAAAATGTACCACAGGTTTACAAAGGGAAGCTCATGCCAGACTGAATCCAATATCTTTTTAAAGAAAGATAACTGGTTTTCAACAGGGGAAATGTGGTAGGTCTAATCTATTCGGACATCTGTAAGGAACTTAATACAACTACATGGAACATTGCTAGTTGGAACAAGGAAAAAAAAAAGGGGGTGGTACAAGCAGTAGTAGCAGATGAAGAACTGGGCAAGGATGTGATCAACATGCACACAGAGGGAATATTGGTCTCTGAGGCGGCTTGGCTGTCCTAGACTGAGCTCAACCACCTTGTCTAGAGCTTTGGGTGCCAGCGCTGGCTCAGGCAGGACAGCTGCAAACTCTGATGGAAACGTGGGTGGGTGAGACCAGCTCCAAGGCTGGGCTTTACTGCACAGGGACCACAACGCCACCTCCAGGACTGGATTAATAAAATAGGATTTAAAAAATACAAGTCTAAATTCATTCATGTATTTAGGTGTCAGTGAGCATCTGTGGTTTGACATGAGAGCTCATCAGTTGGAAAGGGAGGACATTAGCCCATCTCAGAACAGACACAAGACAAAAGTGCTAAAATATACCAAGTCAGGAATTTCTGCTAGAAGTTACCCAAAATATTTGCATAATGCTACAGAAGAGAACAGCAAGGTGCCCATTAAAGATGAAGGTACCATTTCCTAGCTCACATTTTGGAAAGCTTGAACACCACTCTGACATGCATGATGTCCTTTCCAGCCACAGCTATAAAACCACCACCGTGAGGTCAGTAATACTGTTCTTAAAAAAAAGAGACACACACAGAAAAACCACCAATGAAAAATCCTCTCAGCTTGTGTTTGGCTGAAAGCAAACAGCCAACAGATCCTTCCCAGTGACATACACAAGTCCTAGCCCAGCATTCACCAGCTTATAGCTGCCACCCACCTGGCACAGGCTGATTCCCAAAAAAACAACCAAACCATTTTCTCCATGCCACATCCTTGCCCTCCCATCTTTTATCTTAGACTAACCTTAAATTAAAGCCACTGCTGGTTTTCTACGGTTGATGAAATTTAATTCTCACATCTCAGGTACTTAATAAACACACATGCAGAATGAGATTTTTTTTCAGGGAATGTAACAATTTATTGTCCCTTGAAGTAGACAAGGACAGTGGTATAAGTGTCCTTACTTTTAGAAATGTTCTGTGAAAATTGCATCATAAAACATCCAGTTTCTGATGCTCCCTAAGCCTGCAGTTCCCTCCACAGCTGTAGAACAGCTTGTTTCTTCATGTGATTTCAGTTCATCCCATCTCTTCTGTGAGCTCAGTCACATCACTGCAAGTGACAAGATGTGAAGTTTCCTCCATGCTGCCAAAGAGAAAATCCAGATACTCCATCCCCAGCTTTGAGCTATGGTGGAGCACTGCAGACAGACATCAAGCATGTGGCAAACCTTTTTCCCCACAAGGACCAGCAGCATCACACCCACCACAGCTGGACTCATTTCAGTGACGTTTTGCAGCATTCAAAGTTGTTCTCCATAACCCTTTGAAATCCGCTATGAGCATAGTTTAGAGAGACACCCATTAGCAAAGGAAAAGACCTGGACCAGGCCCCATCACCTAATGAGGAAACTTACAATTTATTTATAGCAATTAATCAATACCATGCTGGCACCAGCCAAACCCAACACCAACCTACTGGGGAAGTGCCCAATGCACAGCTTCCCCGGACCATGCCAGAGATGTCCCCTACCCAATGGGAATGACACTGTTTTAGACCATAGCTGACTGTGTTGCCACCGGGGAGATCTTTCCAAAGACACCTTCTCCTTGCCTTGCAGGAGCACACCCCCACCCCGAGTTTTCCCCAGGTACAGTGGCTCTTCAGCTCCACAGTCACAAGCCAGTGCCTAGAAGGCACAATTTCCCCTGTACTAGCAAAGTGGCAGATACTTTGACAGCATGAAAGTGCCTGTATGACTATTAAAGAAATGAAATCAGGAAAGGCTGAGCACACCAAGTGGTACTAAACTGCTGTAAAATTCAAATGGGGCTGCATTACACTGCACAAACTCCCCCATAACCCACCCCAAGTAAAGTTATTAAACACAAGTGACTCAAGTGCTGCAGAGGAAAAACAATATGAGAACTCCCAAGCAAGCCAATGCATAATTTTCCCATCTCGAGGCCAGAACGTGGCAGCACTAGGAAGGTTTCCTGTTTTGGAACTATCAGGCAGGCACGTTCTGTCTCCATCCCAGCATGCTCTAATCAAAATCATCCCGAGCTCAGGTTCAGCAGCTATTTGCAGGAACAGCCAGCAGCATGCAAGCGATCAGAGAGATTACAGAAGAGATGAGTCCTGCACCAAGCAGCCTTAGCTGGGTCTCCTATCCTTCCAAAATGTACGTGTGTGTGTGCTTTAATATCTCCACCCATCGCCTCATGGACCAGACGGGAACAATAGAGACAAGATGGGAGCAGTACAGCCAAGCCAGGCTTCCCAGGGCATTGCACACTCAAGGATGTTAAAGATAATTTGGTTTAATTGTGTTTTCTGTGGTGGGCCTTGCAGCCTCTGGGTATGGTGAAGAAAGCAGGGAGGATGCTGAGAGCAGGGTGGGGAGATGTTTGACCAGTCTGGAAAAAAAAAATACCTGCAAAGGAGCAAAAGCTCTCAAAAACAGAAATTGGCTTTCCAACAGGAGACAAAGGAAGGTCCAGTCCTGATATAATTTATCATTTAACTGTTTTAAAGAGGCTCAGCTATGCACCAACTCACAGCTCAGCCTTCCCTGAAACCAGAGGGTCAGACCTTGTGAAACAAATCCATGTCGATGAGCCAGACCTCGTTTTTCATTACAGAAATAACAAACAAACAGCTACTCCTCACAGAGGGCAGAACAAAAAACTTTACAAGACCATCCACAAATTGAATCTTAACAAGCTTAAAATATCCAAAACACCACAAGCATTTGATCTTTTATGATGAGGAAGAATATTAATTTACAGCTGAATAATATTCTGGGTTTTCACCTCCCGTGATGAATATCTCAGCCAGAGAAAAATCAAATCAGTTCAACATTACTACATGTATATCATCAGATCATACTGAGGTACCATTCAGAAGGTAATTGAATAAAGTTTTTAATCTTAGGTGACATTCAAACACAAGTAAACTCTTTTCTCACTATTAGAAAATATCGCTCTCACTTAACAGGCGGCAGACACAATGACAGCTTTTAAAGAGATTGCAGTATTAAGCCAAAACAAAATGACAGAGCTGACAGTATCTCTCCCGTGGTCTTCAGAAACAAAGTTTGCTCACAAACATTTAAGACACTGTCTCAGCAGCTCTCTGGGATGGTCAGAATTCCATAGAAGACAATTAGGATTTATATGCAGAGTCAAACGTAAGATTTCAAAGCAACACAGGAAAACTGATACAGTTTATAAACCAATCTCTTGCTACTATTACCTTTCGGGGAGAATATGAACACCTTAAGAGTTGATAAAACTGCAATTATGGGAAAACACAATACATAACCTTAGTTTAATTTCTGCTCGTACTTATAAAAGGAACACCTTGAAATATTTCCACTGGGAAACAGCGATAGCTTTCACAAAAAGCCTTCTTTTCAAGAAATGAAGAGAGCACTTTGTTTCTGCCAAGTGCAGCTTGCTCAGCTGCTGCCCTTCTCCCAGGTGTCCTCTCCAGTGTCCGGTCCAGCAGGAACACTGCAGAGAGCAACATTGCTGCAAGCCTCTGTGAAGCTTTTGGGATCACTAACACAATACCCACAATTAAAACTCCAGTTTTCATCACACTTTGCCTTTAATCAGCTGTTTGCTGCCCACACACCCACCACACAGGGGAGAACAAGCTGCAGTTGTGGTGCAGGGAGAGGATACTGAACCCCAGGGCAACACCCCCCTACAGCACCTCCCATGGCTCAGCCACCCCAGACCTGCAGTCACAACAGCAGCACTGAAAAAGCCTAAGAGTGTTTTACCCCCTTTCTGGCTTTAGGTTGAGCCCCCTTAGGACACAGCTCGATTCCTCATGCCCACCCTCCCACCAAGCTGAGCAGCACTGGATGAGCTGGTGCAACTCAGGTACTGGTGTTCAATGCTGCCTCTACTCATCACCTTTTGGGGGACATCCACCCTTCTGAGAATTTAAGGAAGTCAATGTTCTCTGGTTTACAAATTCAAGTGAGACATGAGGAAGAAGCACTATGTTTTATTGGGACAGTAATGTAGTTAGAAAAAAGGAAAAGCAAAATTGGAAGGAACATACTCTTCTGGAAGCCTTTCTCACTGCTGCTTTTACCTCAGCACAGATATTGCAAACCTCCTTCTCTAGACATACAAACATTTGAAGAGTTTGCAGAATTTGCTGAACACTGTGAAACTGGTGCCACCTCAACACAGGAGTTGCAGCAGCATAACCATCCTGCAATAATATCCATCTCAAAGAGCAGCTATTCCCACTGTCACAAACCAGCATGCCTGCTAAACTGAATGGTATTGCAGAGACTGCAAAATTCCCCTAAGGTGAGGGCTCACTGCAATAAGGCCACAGACAAGCAATGGCCTCCTGGTTACCGCCAAGTTCGAAGCCAAGAACTCCCCCTTCCCCCAAGATACTTCTCCAGACACCTAGGCATCTGGTTTCCCAGAGCCAGCATCCCCCTTCTATACATTAAAATATACCCTGTCCTGCTTACCCTGCACAGTGCCCACCATGTGCTTGGGAAACCCCTGCAGTCAGAATTCCTCTCTGCTGAGAATGATTAACAATCCACTGAGCTCAAGATTAGCAGTCTTTAAGGTGCAAGGCCAGAAGCTATTTAAGTCAGGAGGAATCCTTTTTAATTAACTTTGGTGGAAAATAAATTTGCCAGATCAGGTACTGATGTCTTTGGTTCACAAGGTTTTTTTTTTTTAATAAACATATTAGCTGTAGCATGCTATGCTGAGCTTAATTCCACAGCTATAACAAAACTCAATAAGCATGGTTAGCAATTGCTAAACTGCAGTTGTTCCTGTTATTGCTCCTCAAGTTGTTGGAGATGAGTGTGGTCATCTGGTTCCCCAGGAGCAGAGCAGGGACTGCATCACACCGTAAGAGGGGCACAAAAGGGAAGAGACTAATATGCACTTGAGTAATTGCATAGCATGGTTTTATAAATTCCAGTTTCTGTTAACACTGCTCCCTGTGGAGAGCAGACAGCTTCAGCTGGCAGAATCCCCACTTCTCCCACCCAGGAGCCATTCTGTTCCCTCACTGAGAGCAGAGCCCGCTGTGACCTTTGCTGCAGAGATGCTCCAAGCACTGAGGACCAGTCCTGCTAAGCTCTTACCCATGTGCCACACAGCACTTGACTAATGAGGAACACTCATTTTGCAGCAAGAAGAATCAATGCCTCCACATGCACAATCTTCCTCTGGCAAGAGACAAAACCTGGACTGGGGTTGTTGGAGAGTCATCCTAGTGTGGTGCTCACCCAGAGTGACTGGTGATGCAGGAGCATGGCAAGGGCAGAATAAGTGAGACCCTCTGATCCCCTGCACTGAGCAGCGCAGAGCAGCTCTGCACACACTGGATTTTGCTGGAGGAGAAACGTCCCACCCCAGGAACAACCCCTCCACACCCAGCCCATGCAAGTTCCACACTCAGTATGGGCTGACCCAGCCAAGGCAAGGAGCAGCACTGACAAAGGCACAAATAATTCTGGTTTTGTTTGACATAGCTTCAAATTTCTACTTCTCCTGATAAGCTCAGCAGCAGTTGATCCCAATACATATATATATAGAACACACATTCATGGGATTCATGAGATGGACATCTTCCTTCTCCACCAATATCCCTCAGTCAGTGCACAAATTAACCTCAGTCCATCAATCACTCTGCTATCAGCACCTATCACCATATATTAACTCCAGTGATAAGATGAAGTTTAGATATAGGCCTCTAACCTCTGGCTGGTGCAAATGAGTTTACACAGCCCGTACTTTCACAATCCCATGAGAAGCAATAATACCTACTACCTCTGGCTTAACAATGAGCACAGGCTGAGTATTTGTACTTTTATGGGTACCCTGGAGAAAGGTGAGGGGAAGCACACTCCATAAGCATACTGATGAGTTATATAGAAGCACTCCGAGTGTCTATTAGACCCTCTAATAGGATGTAGTCTATTAAGGAGAACATGGGCTGGATGAATTACTGTATTCCATTCATTTTATGAGCAGTAGGCAGAGCAGCTGTGGACAGAAGGAAGGTCTCTGACTAAAATTTAGTCAGACAGAAGACAGGGCATGGAGTTTTTACTCTTATCCCTCAAAAGGGGAAAAAAGGTCCTTCCTCAGCAAAGTGTATTAGTCATGGGAAAAGATCTGCAGTTTTAATTTCTGTGCTTGGAATAGCAACCTGTACTTGGCCTCAGGTGTTTCAAGCATTTATGTTTGGAAACACTGGCTGTCTGCAAGTAAAATTGTGCATTGCCATTTGAGAGAAAGGGCAAAAAAAAAATCTTCCCAAAGACTGTGCAGGCTTCCAGTATCTGGCTAACTGCACACCTCTCCAGATCATGCAGCCATCCAAGGAGGCATCACCAGTGACTCAGCCATCCCGCTACCTTGTGAATATTCTCTATTCAAAGGTGGTGACAAACAGCAGAAAGAAATAACCTGTCTCACTTATGTCACGGCAGAAAGCCTGGAGAACATCAATTAAGGTCAAGAAAAAGATTTAGGAGGACTAAGAGCACAGGAGCAGTCAGCAGCAAAATATTGCCAATTAACATAAAAAGCACACAAGATGTTCATTCTATTTAAGCTAGTTAAATATTGAGATTAAATGTTATGAACTATTAAATAAAATTAAAGGCAAAATTAACTGCCATACATGCTATGCTTCACCTTATAATGGCTTATTAGCAGTGCTCACTGAGGAGCACCACCAATGCTGCTCCCTCCTCCCAGGGTCTCCCTCCTGTGCACCAGGCTCCCAGCAAAGCCAACAGCAAAGCCTGTGCACCAGCTCTCAGCAAAGCTCAGCACTCATGGTTTGGGAGCCTGGCCTTGTCTGTCCAAACCAGAAACACCTGGAGATGTAAAATAACCAGCAAGCATCACCTGAACATTTCAAGTGACAGCAATCTTTTCAGAGCAGCTTTAAATCCCACTCTTGCTGTGTGTTCACTAATTAGTCACTCCTAAAAATACATCATTTGCCCTGGAGACCAAGAGGATTAAGTCACAGAATTTATTTTTTAAGGACATGATATTTTTATAGGAAGAAAATTTGGTAAATATATGGAAATGAACAAGCTCTCCAAAAAGGTTCTCTAATTTTAAATGAAGACTGTTCTGCATCACCAGCTGTTTACATGCACTGATTGAAGGCTTAATTGACATGGGATTATTGCTTATTCTTCCTAATATATAGTGAATTACATTTTTCTGACTCAGCACATCACACTGATGAGAAGCCCGGCAAAACATTTGTGACAATCTGTTTGAAGAGCAGGAACTACACCCGCTGTTCAACAGGAGCAGGTCGCTTGTCTACGTGGACTCCATCTGCTCACTCCAAGCACTGCAGAGCCATGCTAGGTCTTGGAGAAAGCCCCTGACACCACCCATGATGGCTGGGTCTCCACAGCACTACAAAAATAGCTCAGTGAGGAGTCCTACAGAGAGGTATCAACAAGTCATCCCTGGTGCAAAACCTGTAATCAAGGGTGCACAGACATATGTCCTGAGTGTACAACAGGATCAGAGTTTAAAACTGCAAGTGGGTTTAAATATTAAGAGTATACACCAGTTAGGTGAATGTAAGATCTACTTAAGATGATTTAATAATGCTGATAAAATTAGCAAAGGCTTATAATTGCTTTGCAGAAATTATAGCACGTGGAAAGAGCAGGAGGAGGTTTTGACCCCCTGTAATATTTGAAAGTAAAAGATGTTTGTCTTAAAACACTTGACAGCTCTTTAACCTGGAGAAGGGTTTTTCAGGAAGGGTTTCAGGGATTTAAGAAGTGCATTTGGAAATCTTTCCAGAGGTCCTAAAGATTAAGTTGGAAGAAGTTAACATTGGGCACCCTCCAGCCCAACCAATTCCCCCTGCTCAGCTCAAGAGCAGCAAATGCTTCCTCACAGTTTAGCATTACTTGGAGGGTGGTACGAGGTCTCAACAGTATTGACAGAGAGGTCCTGTCCATGACAGGATGACAAAATTCTTCCTTGATCAAATATGACTTTGGTGCTCAAGCAAATGCTTCAGACAAGTGAAGCAGACCCTGGCAGTACTTAACAGGCACTTGAAAGCATCCTGATGCTCAGCTCTTAAGAAACATCCTTTGCACCATCCTCTTTGGGAAGCAGTAGCAGCAGACAGCAAACGGTAACTGAAGTCTGTGGCTTTGCCTTGGCATGACTTCCCCAAGTCAAAGCTGGACAAGGAGGAATCAAGGTTAGATATCAAAGAGACAAGATCTTAAGACAGAGCAATGTTTCCCTAGCAAGTGCAACTGAGAAGTCTCAGCAAAAGAAGCATTAACAAGACTCAGATGAATAGTCACTTTGGTAAGAGGAAAGGACAGACGAGCCAAAGGGAGGAAAGTCTGTAACAGCAGAAGTGGTCCCAAGCAGCAGCAGCCACCTTAGGAAGCCCTCTAAACTCCCACATCCCCAGGCTCCTCACCCATATTTAAGCTGTGTAATTGCCTGGGTGGAGAGGTGGAATATATCTGCTTCCTCACCCGAAGGACAGGCCCTCATTCCATGCCAGTGACTTGACACACACTGCTAAAGGCTTTGCAATACCACATCAAACATCACTGATACGGGTTTCTGCTGTTTAAGTCAGAGAGGCAAGAAGGGAACAGTGCAAAGCTGTGAGTCTGGATTGTGTCTTTGAGGCATTTTAGGGCTCCAGCAGTGATGCCCAATTAACACAACCAACCAGTGCCAAGAGCACTCCCAAAGCACTAGGTCCAGATTACTCCGCAAAATACAGACATCAGCTTACTGTCTCCATGCAGTGTGTTTTCCAGAGGCTCTGCTGCATCTCACCAAGTAGTTTTCTTAACCTACTGCTGTAGGCTATGGGTTTAGAAGCAATACAACAGAAGAGAGGAGAAACAAGGATATCCCAAAGAAAATAAACCTACACTTGCTGCAGGGAAACTGCTGGCTCATTCATCAGCCAAGAATTAAATGGCCATGGCTATCCAACAGCTTGAGTTTTGCTGTACTGCCCCACAAAATGAGCAAGTGAATCCAGGCTAAAAGTGCCTCTACGTGCTGGGGGGGATGTGATTTATGTAGAGCTGATAGCAAATACTGAGAGCACCATTGAGCAGTCCTGCCAATGGAGGCTCTGCAAGAGACTGTCAGTCATGAGAAGGATGTCAGTGCACGACACAGCACTGCTCCTGCCAGTGCAGGCAAGATGACCAGCAAGGACATAGCCAAGGTTCCCCTGCACACACATGCTGGCCTCCATTCACATGAAGTCCATAGCATAAGGTGTGCTTCCCCAAACTCCAACCATCAAGCCAGACGTCAATGTTGACCGTACCCCATCATTATTGCTTTGAGAAACAGGGAATCAGAATTGCTTCCTCTGAACTTCAGAGCATGAGAATTATTGAGGGACATCCGTAACCTGGAGAGCTCTCCAACTGATACTCACAGAAATGAGTTACAATGCATGCTTAAGCCAAAGAAATTACCCATAGCTGTTGAAGCAGCTCTTGTAGCTCAGAAGAAGAGAGTGTTAAACCCCAGCTGCATTGCTGAACAGGTTTTCAACTCCCCCGTTGTGATGCCTCTTCATTCAGCAGCTAATGGGTCACAAGGATAGAGGCTCACATCTCCAAGATAGTTGAGGTGCTTGACATTAACCTGTGAGAAAGGAATACATGGGATGGGTGTTTGGGGGACAGCTATGCTGACTGGTCTCAATTTTTCCTCATATTGCTGATTTCTGCAGTGATCTAAGTGACAGTAGCTGGCAGCTGAAGGACAAGGCAGCTGGACTGACTTATCCACACTGATCAGGATGAATATCTGCTGCAAGAGCATCAGGTGAACTATTAGGTGATAGAGAGCAGGAAGGGTTAAAAGGCCACTCCAGGGCAGACACATTTAGCATTACAGTAGGGTACCAATAGTTCAGAGCACAGGCTGGGGACAAGAGACTGACAGCCAGTCTAAGACCCAGTACAGGAGACAGCTCACATCAAACTGTTCCAGTTTACAGGGTTGCTGGTCCCTGGGAACATGCAGAGCAAAAGTCTCAAAGAAAATGGAGAAAATGAATAAGAAAGTGTGCTAGAGATGCAGACCATGTAATTACAAGCAGAGACACCTAGCTGGCTTAAAGACAGAGGTAATTGAACTTAAGGTCATTAAGGATCAACACAAGACAGCAAATGACCTCAGGTGTCAGCACTAGAGTGGGTTCAACACCAGTTTTTTTGGCAGAACATCTCCTACAAACACTATCCACCAGCACACCTTAAATGAAGCAGCAAGGTCTCTGTTCTCCTTTGCAGCTGCTGAGGAGCCATTTCTTTGGATACATCACATATTTCCACCTTGGAAAAATTCTCCTTTAAGCCAGTGGTGGTTTTTCCCTTCGCTTTCCTGGGTCAAGCTTCTTCACTGCTCTAGATTCAAGCAACACTGGGATTAATAAAAAAGGGAAAGAAGAAAAGGAGATATTAAAGCTTAAATGTAATTCAGAGAGCTGGAAGCTTCAGAAGAGAGTGGACATCTTAAAACACAATACTTCACTCCTATAGAACAGTGGCTTTTGCATATTTTCACTGTATGTTTTGGTCAGAAACATTTAAGAGCAGAGGAGACCCTTAAGGGCATCCCTTGCCCTATAAAAGGCAAGATATTCTCTGCTACTACGTCACACTGCCTTGTGCTCCACATTCAGACAGAAAATAGCCTTTTCAGCCCTAAACTCACAGCAACTAAGAGACCATTGCCTTAGAGCTGGCCAAGCCCTACCTCACATGTTAGTGAGGGCAGTGCAAGGAACTTAGAGGAGTAAAAAAAAAATGGGTTTAGAGAGACACTGAGTTCCAGAAACACACTGGGCTTCATGTATCTTCATACTGGGGAAGAAAACCCATAATCTTCAGATTGCAGCAGCACGCTCTGCATCAACATGCATTCAAGTTTGTGCTGTCACCTTACTCATAAGAGTCCTTACACAGAAAGGCCCTCCAATGAGAACCACCTAAAGTGAAGCAGCATTGCAGGAAGGCAGAGAAAAAGCCACTTTCCTATACTATATTAATTCTGTTTGGCAAGGGAAAGTGAGAATCTGCAGGAGATGCTGAACTAACAGCAAGCTGTGCCCAGCAGCAAGGGCACCAGCTGCCTCACAGAGCTGGACAGAGCTATGTACTGTCATCCCACTCTTGGTGGCAGCTCATGTCCCAGACCCTGGTGGGAGCCACCCTTAGTGGCACAGGTGCTGCCTCACAGCAGCCCAGGGATACACAAAGTGCTTCAGAAGAGAACAAGCTGCCTCAGACAAACAAGAGAACTTGAATTCCTGCCCAACAAATCATCCCCCTGAAAGGGAACTTCCAGATCAGCATTTATTAATTCTGGAGTGGGATTTTGTTTCCAAGAAACTTTGTCGGCTGCAACAATAAAAAAAAAATTGCTGGTTTGGCAAAGTTTCTGATTGAGGAGAATTCAAGTGACAGCATGAGTGTTCTGCTGATAACGAAATCATACACGTTTTTGTTTTATAGCCACTATTTGCTGCAGAATATTTATGGGATGTGCAAAACTAAAATCCATACACTCAGCACAGCTCAAACTTCTTTGGAAAAAGACCTATACAGGACAATCAGAAGTTTTGCCTGTACAATGCACAGATGTTACTTCCCAGAGGTCCAAGAGGCTCCTCTGCTGCACACACCAAGGCCAGCTCACCCCATCTGCACGGGGCCAGGGCTGCAACAACCCCTGAAGTCGAGGGGGCAAGGGACCCCGTGTCGCCTTGCAAAGGGACCTCAGCTAACAGGGCTACCACTGAGTTGAAGCCCCCAGGCTCCCCCAGCTCTGACAGAGGCTCAGCCCAGCCACAGCAGCAGCAGCCAGAGCTGTGCATCTGCAGCATCACTTCATACAGCAAGGCCTTTACCACACATCTCGCTTGGGAAGCCAATGTGAAATGTAGTTTAGCCAGAGGAACAGCTGCCCTGCTCCTGTGCACATGGTACATAAAAGCCCACCTAACAAGTCTGTTTCCCTCCTATATTTTAAATGAAATACAATCAACATTGTCTGAATAGACACTCTCTGAAGCTGTTTCTAGACAGCCTGTGTTACATGCATGTGGGGTTTGGTTTGTTGGGTTTTTAAACACACCTCTTGCAGCTAAGACTAGAGGCATAAGGTAATTTCCAGCTCAGGCTCCTGCCTCACTCCATTTGCCTAGTAGATCTTTGGGCAATGCTGGGGATTACATGATTGTTGCTAGATCTCACGTTGCCACCTCTGAAAAACAGCGTGTTAACAGACACCAATGACTAGGTCAGAACAAACAGCTGGCAAACAGCTATTAGTGTTTCTGTGGAGGAAGCAAGACTATCAAGCCTGGAGTATTTATCAGGCTGCAGAAGAGCTGACTTGCCTGCTAAACAGGGTGGGCTGGGTTTTTTTCCCCTCCATTCAGATGAGGAGGGAGTGGGAATCTCATATGGCCATTTGCTGGGAAGGAACAGCTTTCCAGGCTAGCACTAGCTAGAATATAGTGCCTACTTTTTTGTTTAAGAATTCATGGATTTGCTGCTACAACCCCTACCATTAATCATCTAGGTCCAGAGATTCAACATTTGTGCCTCTCCTTCAGAACCCTTTGACAGCAAAAGATGCCATAATCCCCAAGTGATGGCTCTGACATGGAGGTTCAAGAACACAAACCACATTTCCATTTAAACAAAGGACCATGACATAAGTGGGAGGGCCTGGACAGCATCTTTGACACCTGCCTTCCTTAAGGACATGGACATATTGGAGATTTAGAAGTCTCCAACTCAACTGAGAATTGCAGCCTACCTGCGCGATGTCAGGACACCCCAGTGAACTGCTCAGGTCCATGATTGCCAGGTAAAAGCATCCCAGGAACACACAGACAGGGCACTGCTCAAAACTTGTGACATGTCTGCCATCATTACTGAACACAGCTGGTTTCCTTCAGTTCTCAGTTAAGCTCATCAATCCATAGAGAGGCTATTACTGTTATTGATGTGCCTCAGACCCCAGGAGTCCTCAGACTTCCAGCCCTAAGAGCTTTAAAGTCATGAATTAAGCACTGAGAGTCATTATTAAAAAAGCTCCCACCATCACATTATTTTCATCTGCCGTCTGTTTAAATGCTTCAGGCTATACTTAGCTCAAGGTTTCTCTCCACAAGAGCTAGAAATGTACTTGCTCTTAATGAAAGAAGTCTGATTGTCCTGGAGTTATGCAATGATTTTAAGTTTCTGTTATAGCAATACTTGCAGTATAGGCAAAACACTCCAGCGCTCCCACCTTGCCCTTGAGAAAATTTTGCTCAAGAGGAAGGGCTGAACATCCAGGATCTCACACCACTTGTTCTCACACATCTCTGGAAGACAGAGGTGAAACCACATCAGAGGTCACACCAAGACTGGTTTTTTTCTTGGGATTATGTTTCCTATCTTGGACGTTCACCTGCACTTCTTATCTTTGATTTTAAGTCACTAGATTAAGAGGAATATGGTTTACTTTGACTCTTCCACATGGATTATTTTTCAAGCCACCAAAAGTGAATTGGAAATTAGACCACAGCTTGAATTTCCTAATCCACTGTTATGGATCTAATCCCACTCCTGTCAGAAAACAGCTTCCATCCACCTGCTTTCCCCAAGAACAGCATTAATGGAAACAACTGTGGGGAAGAGAATATTTACCCTGAACAATAAGGCTTTTTCAATTTTGGATTTTCCTCTTACTGAACCCCCATTTCCCTCAAGTCCTGAAGAGGAACGAAGCTCAACTACAGCTGATTAAAAGACGTTCCCTTCAGCAGCTACAGTATCTGAAGTCCATAGGCTCCAGACAGAAATAGCCTGCTTAGATCTTAATTACTTCTAATCCATGTAGTAAAATTTGTGGTCAAAATTTAGGACCCCATGCTCCTTGAAATCAGTGGGAAAAAGTGTCACTGAGATCAGACTTCCCCTTGTAAAGGAAAAAATCTTTCTTTGAAAATGGACTTAATTTCTATATTCAGTAGGAATTCAAGAAAAAAAATCCAGTATGTTTTTCAAGCTGGGCAGCACTTCAGTATATTTTCTGCTTTATAAAATAATCCTATTGGAAACATCTCAGTAGCTCTATTTCAACAGAAAAGGGAGCCCTACCCAGTACCGTAGATAGCTTTAACAAATACTGAAAGGATTGCTCTACAAATACCACAGCTCTGTGAAGCACAGGAATCAAGAACAGCATCTAGAAGGTGGATGTACATAAAGCACCCCACTCTCCTTCCACAGCACCCCTGCTATGCAATAATCCCTCTATATGGGTATCAGCTTAGTCAATAGCAATATAAAGCGGATTTATAGGAAGATATCCACCAAAGAAAATCGTATGGAACTCACACATTCACACTGGTGGGAAAGTAATAGCTCCATTAAGGAATGAGAGCATTCACTGAAGTCAGTGGAAAGGGTCTTTATTTGCAGACAAGAGCCCACACAAATAGCTGTGCTTTGTACTGTGCCTTGAGCAGCAGCATCTTCCACAGGCTGACTCCCTGGAAGTTGTGAGCAGACCCAGACACCCGTGGGTCTTCACATCGTTGAAGAGGACCAGACACTTTGCAGTCCCCACTGTATTTTTGGGTGGTTAGGTGCCAACACAAAAACCAGGAGCAGTACATTTCTCTCAAGACCCTGAATAAACCCCGAGTTGAAGCAGTTTGCAGATTCCAATCACACCCATCCTGGCTGAATCAATTAGCATTTCCTGCTGCTGACACCAAGGTCTCCTTTCTTCAGAGCACTGAATGCTCTAAAGCAGCTGTATCACTCACTCACGAGGGCACTAACAATTCCTTTAATAAGTAATTTTTAAACCACCTACCACACTCAGCCATTCATGTCTTCAGTGCTCATCTCCTGCTTTACTGAGGCCCTTTGTTAAGGCACAACATGATTGACTGGAAGCTCTCTAGGGTGAGCCAATTTTCACAGAATATGGCTTTAACAAATTCTACGTAGCCAACTGGAAAATTAAGAACTGTCTCTTTTTCTTCAGGATTTATTAGGTTTGAAGTGGTCTTTATAAGTGTCTTCTCAACATGCCAGTGCTGTCTAATCAATTGAAGATAAATTAAGGGTTTGATCAGATTTTCTTTCACAGGAATTGACCTGATGATTAGAGATGATGTCCTGTGTGTTACTTCATCTGGTGAAAGAAAGAAAAAAAAACAACTGTAGCCTGCTGTGAGTGGCCAATCTTGGGTGCTTGAGGCAACCTGACCGATTTAGCATCTTGCATTGCTACCGTTGACTAAGAATGACTGTACAAGTTTGCTTTTCATTTGACTTTGCAGGATAACTGTCATAGCTATTATTAAATAGCTTTAAATTGTGACAGCTTCCAGTGCAGAGCATCAGACTGGACCATGTAAACTCAGGCAGCTCCACACAGCTCCCTAAATTCATGACACCTCCTCTGAAGCCTTCCAGGCAAGAAATAGAAATGCCTTCTGATTTTTCTTCTCAGAAACACAACAGCACAGTCTCCAGGCAGTCAAAGGTAGTTAACAGTGGTAAAACCCAGATCCACCTTGACACATTCAAGTTCCTGTGTCAGGTAACCAGCCATTTCCTAAGCCAGGTAGGCAAAAGGCTGGGAAGCCAATACCAACCTTCCCTCCAGACGTGTGCAGGGTCTGTAGAAATACCCCTCAACAGGCAGAGAAAAAAAAATCTCCATGAAGGCATCTTCTCAGCATCTACAGAGTGATCCTTCAATCTCTTGCCATACAGGACAGCCAGACGTGAACCTTAACACACCCACTTCAACTGGCTATTGAGGCATCACAGTTGCTGGAAAGAACTGACAAATTTAGCTTGATATCCTTCGCCCTCTCAGTTGCAAGAGGTGCTTGTCAGATGCAACTGATGGCTGCAAGACTCCCATGTCCCTGCAGAGATCCTGAGACAGCCATGTCTTCATTTCAGGGAAGTTATTGAAACAGGAGATGAGACAAAATATAACCCATGGGAAAAAAAACAGTTCCTATTTGAGTGTAATGGGTAGCCCCCAAGAAGACACTCAGTGTTTATTGGTAGAACAAGCCAACAGTATGACCGGGCCACAAGAGAGGTGGATGACTTTCTGCAATTATTACAGAAGGTCTGCTCAGGAGAAGCTGGAGACAAACATCATTGCTCAGGCAGAGGTAAGGGATGTGACGAACAGGACAGGCCCAGGCATCCCAATTCAAGATAGATCTATGTCAGACTGAAACAGGTAGAAATAACCATAGATTTTTAGTTAATCCTACAAAATGAGATTAAAAATAGCTCATTTTGGTTTGCAAATGCAAGACCAGCAGTACAATTACAGTCTTTGACTAGATTAGGGAGACTACTAACATCAGACCCTGCCTATTTTTACATCAAGAGCCCTGAGAGCTGGAGTGATCCCTGCCTCCACCAAGAGCACACAAGACAAAGCAATTTTGACACAGGAAGAGTTTTTTGCATTTAATTTCCAACACAAACTCATTGATTAGTGAAGTGTCTACATGTTAGATGAGGGCAAGTCTGGCAAAGGTTTCCATTGGAGGGGAAGGAGAAATAGGCATCTCTCTTATCTTGTAGAGAGTGACAGTGGCACTCTCACACCAGCTAGACAGCCTGGTCTAGGCTTAATTTGCTCTTGCTTTGACAGCAATGTCTACATCAGCATTAGTTTCATCTTTTCATGGATGACCATCTGTGCACTGTGAGACTGGCTGAGCACATCTCAGCAGCAACACGGGCTTGCAACTTCCCTAGGCAGGACCAGGACTCCCCCCGAGCCAAGACTCTCAGTTAAACTTTGAGCTACCTCCATTTTTCCTTAACCCCACACAGCAATTTGCTTGGAAACCAAAAAACCCAGTAGGATCTGCAAAGGTGTTTATATTTTCAGTCTCTTCATCACTGAATATTTCTGTGAAGCAATTGCAAGCTTTTCAGCAGAGGAAAGAGGGAAAAGCAAGTTTAACATATTGAAAAATTAAAAGTTTAGAGGTAGGATAAAACTAATTGAATCTTACATTAAATTATACAGCTGCAGGAATTCCAGTGCAATTTTATCATTCATACTTAGTCTAATAAAGCCCTCAGGCCTTTAATTTATATCTCCACTCCAGTACCATCCTGCATCACGAAAGGGTTTTGCCACAGAGCAGAGGTCAGGCTCACTACAGAGCACCACAAGGTGTAAATACAGCCAACTGGCTTCAGCTGCTTCCCATGGGACTGACACCAGGATGCTCTCTTCTAAGGATAAATGAGATGCACAGCACCTGAGAGCTCATTTGCCTTTGTGCTCTATACAACTGCTTTTCTGTCAAAAAGAGGCACAAAACCATGCAAAGCTGGCATGGGTGAGTCTCAGCTGGGTTTGTGCATTCAGCAGCACCCCCAGCACACAACAGTAAGTTGGGGTTTGTGCAATTGCTGCTCATCAACAGGACAGAAGGAACAGCTTTTAAGTCATAGAATCACAGAATCTCCTGAGTTGGAAGGGACCCATAAGGACCATCAAATCCAACTCCTGGCTCCGCACAGGGCCAGCCAAGTCCCAACTCACAGGGCTGAGCACATCATCCAGGCACTTAAACTCAGTCAAGCCCAGCACTGTGACCACTTTCCTGGGGAGCCCACTCCAGTGACCAACCACCCCCACAGCAAAGAACATCCTAACAGCCAACCTAAACCTCCCCTGTCACAGGTCCATGCCATTCCCTCAGGCTCTATTTTTTGTCACCAAAGAGAGAAGATCAGTGCCTGCCCCTTCACTCCCCCTTGTCAAGAAGCAATAGACTGACAAGATCTCCCCTCAGCCTTCTCCCCTCCAGGCTGTACGAACCAAGGCACTTGAGCTCCTCTTTGTAAGTCTTTCCTTCCAGACCCTTCACCATCCTCTGGTCCACCCCGTTATTCCTCTTTGCATGGCAGTCATCCCAGCTGCAATAACACCTTCCCTCCCTCTTTAAGCTCCCTTACTACCTTCTCAATTGCATTCCTCAACAAGCCACAGGCTCCAAGCACACAACCCACATATGGAGCCTGCACCCACAGGGCATCACCATTACCCCAGCCACTTCAAACCAGCCCATCACCAAAATTCAGCAGTTTCATCCCCATCACTAGCCCATGGAGGGAACCCCACAGCATTAGCTGCATTGCCACTTCACAGGATCTTACACTTCCTTTTTTAAGTATTCCAACTATAGCAAAGCTCAGCTAATAACATCCCTTTACCAGACCTGCCATCCAGATTTTTTTGGAGAGCAAGAGGTGGCACCATAATACAGAGGAAAGAAGGCAGCACAAGGCAGGGAAGCAAAATTTTTCCCTGTAATTTCCAGTGCACACGAGCAGACAGCAGTGGGCAATGCCAAGGGGAGCAGGAGCTCTCAGATCTCACAACCTGGCTGGAGAGCAATGATATTGCCATGATGTAACTCTAACCTCCCTGTTAAAATCCAAGCTTTGAGATAGTCAGGTCTAATGCATTAATTTTGCCTTTCAGTAACCTGCATGTAGAAGGCCTCCTGTAGACCACAGGCAACACTCAAGCACTGAGAGACGTTTAAGCCAGGGAATCTAGCATCCCCAGGATTTACCCAGCTTCCTCAGCCCAGTCCCAAATTGTCTGTAAAGGGGTAGGGCTGGGTACCAAGCAGTTGCCAGCAGCTCATCTGACCCCAGGAGACAGAACAGCTAGTGCTGCAGCTTGCATAACCTGCAAGACCTGCTGTACTTTAGCTCCCAGGCCCACAGAGATCCATGACGTATTTTGTGCATCTTCTGGACTAGAGATTTATTTCACAGTTACCAGAGCTCAGCATGCCAACTGATCCTTGTTAGCCCCATGTCCCTGGACTCCTTTGAAGCCCTGGTTTGATGCAATTGTCCCAATATGGGAATTCAGCATGTTTTGGAAGACCAAAACATGGTGCCTCCATCCACCTGAGATCTGGGTGGATTTTGATTTCTCACATCAAGTTGGCTCAGTGAAACCTTCCTATACCTTACCTATTTCCTGACAGGATTCACAGGACTCTGACCTGAAGTACTGGTCCCAACCAGCCATCACTCAAACCTCAAGCTCTGCCCACAGTACCATCAGTCACCCAAAACCAAGCAGGGTGTAACTTCCACAGTGCTTTTCAAGAAAACTTCAACAATAAAAAGCCAAAAAGAAAATGAATAGCTGACTAAACTGAGGCAAAACTGACATGTTGCATGGTTTTGAAGAATTCTTTCATTTCCCTCATTGATACAAGCTATGCATTCGTAAGCAGCTCAGTGCCTTGCCAACCTCCTGCCAGACTGAATCATTTCAGCTGGAAGATGAGAAACCTCAAAAGTTCAAGGTTGCCACAACAGCAATCAGGCTTTAGGTCTGGAACTGCTATAGACAAGTGAGCAAAGTCTCTCTCAGCCTCAGGACATTTGAGATTCAATTTCATCTAATAAAGCCCTCCGCATACTATCCACCGCGGTGCTCAGCAGCATCACAGAGCCAAGCACATGCCAATGCCTGCTGGAAGCAGCAACCTCCCAGTGGGATGGGGTCTGTGGGAGCTCTGCAGTGGCCCCAGCCCCAAATGGCACAGGAGCACAGGGCTTTAGCACCCATGGGATGGAGGCAGTCAACAAATACCACAGGGTACCCTGGAAAGACCAGTTCATTCTTTGCTATTGAGACACCTTTTAGGTTAAAGCTTTCAAGGCAAGTACCACCAATAACAGGATGACAAGGGGATCAGAGCATTTCCCACCCACACCCCACACCCCCCATTGCCTTTTGCAGTCTTGCAACTACTCTGTCTCCTTGCCTCTACAGGGACATCCCAGAGCAACCTGTGGAGCTGCACTAAGCAGGTACATATGGCCAGGTACCACTTTCAAAACATAGCAGTTTGAATTACTTTCGTTCCTGTGCCAGACATATGGCACTTTACCTTTGGTTTAAATGACATCAGCTTATATCCCCTTACTGTTCCTATCCAAAATTCATTCTTTCTTCTCCCTTTAATATTTTAAGCTGCAATGGAACTAGATTTTTTTCCCCAAAGGAAAAGTTTGTACCCAAAGAAATATGTCCATGCCATAAGAGGAATGAGAATGCAGATAAAGCAGTGAAGTTTTCAGGATTAATCTTACCTAAATATTTCATTTCTTCATTTTGAATGATGAACCTCTTTTACATAAGTACTGATAGAGTTTATAGATCATTCCTGAAAGCAAAGTTTGATTAAGAAACCTAGAAAACCATTTGAGAAAGAAGATTTCAGTCTTATCTAAAGAGATAGCTTTTGCTGCCTACCAAAGAACCCACGGCAAGATGATAGATGGGTCACTTATTTTTGATATTGTTTTTATTTTGACTAAGAGAACTCTCATAAGTCTTGTGCTGCTTTTGCTATTGTAGGATTAATATAATGAAATGTTTACTTGAGTATAAACCTGTTATGTGCTGACAGTGCCTATCCAGGACTTGTTTTACAAGGATTTGGCAGCACGTACCTTCTGTAGGGTGGAATTCATTGAGAGCACTTCCCCTAGAAAATTAGAAAGCAGAAGAAACCCTGTGGCAGACAAGATGCAAGTCTGATGAGCTGCAATCAGTATAAATTAGTGCCTGCATAGGATAAATCCAATAAGGGAAAGAAAAAAATCTATTATGGCCATCAGAAAAATCCAGGCGCGACATGAACTTGAAAAAGGCACAAGACTCACTACAGCAAAACCTGTTCAGCAACTGGAGCTATGCAAAAAGCCAAGACTCTGCTAATATCTGCTGTGACACCATGAAAACAGGTGTCTACCATCACAGCTAGGCAAAGCCAGCTCCCCTGTGCATTGAGCTGGCTTTAATCTGCACTTACAGGCTCTTCTTGGCAGAATCACACAATGGGTGGATGTACCCAAGTCCTGAGCAGCAGCAACACCTGCACCGGGTGCTAAGGGCAGCAGCACAGCTCTCACCTGAGGATATCCCCTTTCCCTACTACCCCAGTTCCTCAGGCATGTTGATAAATACTGAGTTTCCCCTTGTAAGGGGGAGGGAATCTATCTGCAAAGCATTAATAGGCTAAAGCCACCCTCAAAATAGCTTGTACCAGCTGATAAGTTTATCCTACATCTCAGCACTTCAAAAACAGCAGCTCCAAACATATTTTCCCCCAGCTAATTTATCAAGATTTATATCAAATTTGGGTTCTCTATTCCAGCCTGACTTGCCCAATTTTTCAGCATTCTGTAATCAAACCCTGAGAGGCCCATTGACACCCCCCCCATCCACAATGCCTTCTGCCTTCGAGATGCTCCTGCATTACAAAATGAAGAGGTAACTGTGTCAGGCAATAAGCAGGAAGAGAACATTTCATGGATACAAAAGAAATAATTAAAACTCTGCAATTTATTTGGGAAACATGCATAGGCTTTTGTTGGTCAGAGAGTGTCATCCCCAGCTCTCTTAATTCTGGGATGCGCTGATGTATTGTGGCACTTTGTGCTTTCTGGTGCTGTGCATTCCCATCCATTCCGCTCCCTCAAGTGGAGCAGGCTTTCCAATGGATTGTCACCATTTAGTAATTACAAATATAAATGTCAGCGCTGTCAAACAGCATAACACACCTCACACATCAGGACACACAAGCTGCTTAAAATCAAACTATTACAGTAAAGCCGCCACTGTGTGAATACGCCTTGATTAAATTCAGAGGCATTAATCATTTTTAATAAAAACTGAATATTTTTTTTTCCAGGCAGCAATGAACTTTCCAGAAGATATAGGAGCAAAATGATGTTTCCAGAAGGCACGGTTCCTCCAGGCGTTGCTTTAGCACCAGAGAACGGCTTGAGTACATAACATATAGCCTCAAAAAAAAGGGCATTTTATGAAAACGAGCTCCACACAGCAGTTCAATACTGTAAAAGCCCTGAGAGCTGAAACTCTTGACACACAGCAGCTGCTCACCTGAGCACAAGCAGAGCCACTGCAATCAGTAGCGCTGCCTGCATATGCACAGCCCTCACAAGCCAAAGCCAGGGTCCACAGTAATTGTTTTCACCACACTGTCAATCCCACCCCCAGGAAGAGGCTTCCCTGCCAGCCTGTTCAATGCCAAGACAGTTTCTATTTTCCACACTGTCAGTCTCAAATCCTATCAGATTTCAGGCTGTAGAAGATAGATTATCTCGACAGCATTATGACGGATGCACTGCCCAGGTTGTCCAGTTACTCAAAGAGAAAAGGGTACATTTTTTCCCCTTACGCCTTTCTATCAGTGTCAGACCCATCTGCCACCAGCTGCTGCGTTCATCTTTGTCACTCCTGGGAACAGAAAGTCTACCAAAGGGTCTGTGGCACACATTAATTAAGCAAAAACATAGCTTGATGGAAGGACTTAGCATCTTCATCTTGCTAGAGAAGGGATATCCTGGGAAAACAAGCTATGATTATTTCTCCTATATATTAAAGGAGTTACTCTGCATCAGGATCAAATTGCAGTCACAGAGTGGAGCGGCCACTTGGCAAGATGATAGATTGCTGTATCAGTCATACCTGTGAACCTTATTTACAGAAGAACCACAGAAATATTTGAGCTGGCAGCCACTCCATTTTGGGAGCAAACATAGCTAAAAATATTTTTGACTCTTCAGAACATACAACTTTTAAAAAGAGTCATGTACACAACGTGTCTCTCCTCAGAGTCCTTCAGCTCTTTTCAATAAAGAAAAAGAGTATTAAAACATGAAGTATTTGCTAAAGTACAGACAATGATATTGATGTCATTGTCTACTTATGAGAGACCAAGAGCTGATGAGAGGAATCTCTGTCAGACCCAGATGCTGCTTAGCCTCAGCTTGCTGCATGTCCATGACCACATTGGCTGCATTCTGGATTTACACCACTGGAGCTGGGTTACACAATCATGGAGTCAGTCTGCATTTTAAACTGGTTTGCCAGGTGGGACCAAACCTTGCCCAGTTTGGGGTGAGCAGAGACACTGGTATCAGCCCAAGCAATGGTGGTCAGGCACAGGGGACAGCAGAAATAGAACAGGTACCCGCTCTCAGGGCCAGACCAGCCCCAGAGCCAAAATTTCTTCCCTTGCACACACTTCAAACTCCTAGGAGATATCAGAGCCCCTCATGAACTGGGACATGAGCTCTCCTGCCCTCAGCCCCATGAGCTCCCTGTATCACCCCAGTGCAGCTGCACACACAGCTGCACAGCAAGAGCAGACTGAGGAACTGATCTGGTCTAAAAATAGGGGTAACTTTCCACAAATAGTCTCTTAAATTTAACTTCTGAAGATGCAGCAAAACTCTACTTGAACAAGGCTTGTCTGCTGTGAGCAAGATGCCTCCTCATAGGGAGCACCCACCACAGCACACTCAGCTTCTCCCAGGAGACAGGGAGTTGCTCCGTGCTGCCCTCATGCACATCAGCATCACATACAGCAGAGCCTGTAAGGTCCCCAGCAACACCAGAGTCCTCCCTTGAGCCACCCCAATCAGGCACAGCCAGCCTCAGCAGACAGACACAAAGCACTGCAAGGCAGCTCATCCAGCCTGCCCCAAGGGTGCCTGGTGGCTTCAACAGCAAAGGCCCCTAGATTTTGGGGTTTACTATTTTTACAAGCTTCCCAATCAGCTGAAACACACACCCATTCATGCCACAAGTCATCTCCCTGCAGCCAGCAAAGAGAAGCAGACAGGTAAAACACAAAGGCAGCAGAATTTATAAAAAATGCAACTTCCAGAGTGCACAGCTCATCCTCCCCCAGCTCCCCACTCCAAGTTGAGCACATTAACCAGCTCTGCAGCTCAGTCCCCTCTTCCTAACATCAGGATAAAGATTGTGTTAGAACACAGACCACATTGCCACCTACCAACAGAGTCAGCACTGCACTTTATACCTGAAAACCTCAGCAGAGTGCTCACTACAAACTCAGGTCAACATTCAACCTCCCTGGCACCAAGCAGAGCAGCTCTACTAAAGCTGTTTACATTGCAAGAGCTTGCACTGGCACAACCCCTTCTCCCCAGACACACTCCTTGGAAGAGAAGGCCAGAGAACCTCACAATTAAGCAGGTTTTGCTCCCTCACTTGGCTTGCCCAAGTACAAACCTCCTCCAGCCCCTTGGCACACCACAACAAGAGCTCCAGCCCCAAACTAAAGCAGCTGCTTCAAGCATAAGCCACCACCCCACCTTACCAGCCAGGCTCCTAAGCAGTTTCTCTGCAGAGGATCTTCATACTGCAAGCATCCCAACCCAAACTCCTCACCAACAGCCAACCTCTGACCTGAGGAAGAGCTTTTTATAAACTCATGGCCTTAATGATTCTCAGGTGGTCTTATTCAGTGCACACACCCAAAAGAAAGCCCATCTTCTCCACCTGAAAGCTCTTAAACCAGCCACCTGGATGTCCCTGGGAAGAAACCTGCAACTTTCACAACAAATCATTGGTGTTCCTTCATGGGAGAGAGAGAAGAGCCCAACCTGGAGGAAAGGGCTGACACTGTGTCTAAGTGGAAATAGTTTTGGTGGGGCTTTTTTTTTCCTTTCTGGACAAAGAAACAAATTTTTCTCTGCAGTAGAAATATAAAAGTGTTGTGGGCAGAGCCAGCAGCAAAGTATATATCTGCTAAAAAAACCCCATGTAATAACAGCATCCCTGTCTCACTCTGTGCCTCTGCAAGCTACCACGGCTGCCCCATTTGCAGAGCCAGGTTAGCAATGGAAGAACAACCTGGAGTTTCCTTGGCCTCATAAATCAACAACCAAACAGTTGTGTGCAGACAGCCCCTGCTACAGCTGGGGAGGGTGAGGCAGAGAGAGCAGAGCTCAGCATCACCAGCCCAGCCAAGGAGCCGGTGAGCAGCAGTGACCTGCCAGAACGGGTTCTCAAACCACAGTCTTGCCCTCTGCTTTTCAGCATCTGGGTTTAATGTGCAGGATTAAATTTGTTTGTGTTAGTTCCAGAAGAGAGAACAGATCCTTAGTGTTCTCCAAGACTAGATACCTGTCAGCGGTGATTGCTGGGGTGCGATGCGCATCCCCTACTCTTATCGGTGCCAGAGTGAGAGCTGTGCTTCACACTCTAAGGGAACCTTCTTGTGGACCAATGGTGCTCTGCAAAACAGTTTTGCTCTGCACGTGAAAAATGTGAGCTCACTAAGATCACACAGATGTTACCTGCAAGACTAGAGCCCCAAAACCCCAGCGTGGGGCCAGCTCGGGGCAGCCGCAGAGGCAGAGAGCAGCATGCCCACAGCAGCATCCCTGAGGCAACTGGTAACTTACACCAGGATGGGTGTGCAGCCAAATTCTCCTTTGCACAGCAATCCAGAGAGCACAGCATGCTCCTCATGTCTGGAAGTTCTGCACAAGTGGAAGGACTGAGCGCTGCAGCCTGTTCCTGTGGGGCTGGGAGACATGCTCACCCTGCTGGGAGGGCACCAGGAGGTAAAACAGTGGTTTTGCAGAAGTGGTGGCCCCACACAGAGCACGAGCGGTGGCACAGCCATAGAACGGAGCCTCAATCACCACAAACACCATCCTTCTGATCCGCATGTGAAAACTTTTTAAAGAACCCTTCCATACACCTCAATTATTTTAACCACTTGGCCATCACGCTCCAGTATTGATCTGAACACATACCAATTATTTAAGTCAATTGCCTATTAAAATCCATTTTTGGCGAAAGGTCAGACCTGCAAATTGAAACCAGAAGCAGTACATTCTGCCTATCAGGACTGTGATCTGCACACAAGTTCATTATTATGTTTCTGCTGAAGTAATTTCACTTGTCAGATTTTGCTCTGTATGCCAGCGCCGCTACTGCCAGCTCGATTAATTAAGAGGGCTTTTTATTATTATTAACAGAAAGTTTTAAATGCTGCAGTCTCGAATAAAGATATGTAAAGAGGCATGGGGGCTTACCTACCTATAGCACACTGCTCCTGCTGTTCAGAGAGAAAGGAAAAGGGATTAAGTTTGCAGCTGGATGTCCATTCTGTTTGGTTACAGAAGACAAGATGAGCTTTAAGATGCCCTGCTGAGAATAACAGCGGTAAGTGGTACCCTCCTCCGAAGCTGACGGCAACATCACGGTTGCACATGCAGAACTGCATCACCTGTGAAGTCCAGTGACTTCTGGGCAGCTCTTACTCACCTGAAGCCCATCAAGAGGAACAGGCTGCAGGAACGGCCTCTCCATGTCACCTTGAAGCTTCTGTTAGCTCCTGATGAAAGGCAGCAGCAGAACAGCAAACCTCAAAGTAGTCTCAAAGCAGTTATGCTGTTCTCCCCCATCCCACCCAGACTTGCTTTGGGTTGCTCTGGAGTAGCATCTGATTTTAAGGTCCTAGAAAAATAAAAGCCAGTTACTCATTAAGGGCCTGGAGCATCTCTCCTATGAGGAAAGGCTGAGAAGATTGGGACTGTTCAGCCTTGAGAAGAGAAGACTAAGGGGGGACCTAATTAACGTTTATAATTATCTTAAGCAGGGAATGCAGGGGGAATCAGCCAGCCCCTTTTCAGTGTCTGTGGGGACAGGACAAGGGGCAATGGCTGCAAGTTGGAGCATAGGAAGTTCCACACCAACATGGGGAAGAACTTTTACCCAGTGAGGGTGACAGAGCACTGGAATAGGCTGCCCAGGGAGGTGGTGGAGTCTCCTTCTCTGGAGATATTCAAGACCCGTCTGGATGCCTATCTCAGTGAAATGTCCTAGGGAGCTGCTTTGGCAGGGGGTTGGACCCGATGATCTCTTGAGATCCCTTCCAACCCCTACAATTCTATGATTCTATGATTCTATGATTCATGGGTTACTCTGCTGCTGCCTGCATGTGTCTTCCCCCAATAAAGCTGCTGCCCTTTGCATATTTATTTATGTACAGGGATCCAAGTGGTTTCTGCAGTAAAGAGGACATTGGCACATAGCAGGGAAACGTGGCGTTTTGTCCCAGCATCTCAGAAGTCTTTTGTTTCCTTTCAGGTTGACCCTGTAACTGTCCCGAGAGAAAAATTATTTTTCTTCTGAACTGGAAATCATTTGAGAGGAAGCCAGCAAGTTCCAGTGGGAAATACTGGCATTCCCCCTGGGGAAACTGGAAATCAGATAAAATAGAAATTTTCATTTTAAAATGCCAACTTGAAAGATGACTTTTGCATTTCTGCCCTCCAACAGCAGACATAGTTTTTTCTATGAAGATGTTTTTAAAAGAGGCTGTGTTTTGGTGGAAGGAGGGGGTGTTTGATACTTCTGATAGGAAAATCTGATCTCTGACCATCTCTGAACATCTGAAAGTGTTTTGAGCTCTTTGCAACACAGCCTACATTCTTGTTTCAGGACACTACAAGTTGTACAGATCAAGACAACATGTTTTAAGCATCTTAGGTAGTTCAGTTCATTATGTGTCTCCCAGCCCAAGGAATCACTTCACTTGCATGTTGCACCAACACAGACCAAGGCTGAATTTTAATTACAGCTCCCATAGTTCTTCCAACATTTCCTAATAGCCCCTTACGACAATCTCTGGGGGGAAGTGGAAGAGAAAACCAAGAGGAGAGGAGCTGCCCTCGGTGCCAAGCAGAGCTGGTGGTTCAGCAAGCACCCACAGATGAATGATCTTTTCTTCCTAAACATTAAATCTTTTCTTTCTAAGGTTCAAAAAGGAGAGAGTCCTGTTTGAAGGGTTGCAGTGTTGGTCCTGCTTCTGGGTTGGGTTTAACTCATGGCTCAGAACGTATTTGAAGATAACTCTGTGGAAATACCCTCTAGAAAAGACCAGTGAAAGGGAGTGATTAGGTTGATCTCCATATCTCCAGTTCAGCTGTGGAGGCAGCTGGTCGAATGGCAAATCGGGGCCTCACTTGCAGCAGGTTTTGTGATACAGGCATGTACCTGCCAGGAAGAGAGTGGTTGGGCCAGGCCAGCAACACCAGAAGATGGTAAGGGTCTTTCACCTCAGCACAAGCCACAGGGCCATCTCAGGAGGAGGGAGGGCTCCACACCTGCTCTTTGAGACTCACATGGCTCCGTGCAAACAAAGGGATGAGCCAGGAGAGGGAGACTACTGCCTAAGCCACCACCACCCCAGCTGTGGTCTCTGGAGGCCACGGAAAGAGGTAGGACCCCAGCTTGTGGAGGTAGGAGTTGCTCCCCACTGGGGATGTAAAATCTCCATTTGCCCAAAAGAAACCACAGGAAGGACTAGTGCCTTGGAGCTACGTAACCCAGGGGTTAAATCCCAAATTACAAAAACCTCTCTCAACCTCTCTTCCTTCAAACAAGGATGAGATAAGTAAGAATCCAGCCCTGGGCAGGATTTCACCATCCATGGTAAGCAAGTACTGCCTCTGTGAACACAATTCACAAAAGGGGAGGCATCTTTGGGGTTGGACCTGGTGATCTCCTGAGGTCCCTTCCAACCCCTACAATTCTGTGATTCTGTGATTCTCAGAGCAACTTCCAAATGACCAACATCGAGGGGCTGCAGCAAGTTGGCTGAGCTCATCCCAGTGCCAGTGTGAACCGGTCCCTGGGCAGGTTACGCAGCTGATGCGAAACTGATGCTACACTTGATCTTAGCTGAAAGGCCATTAAAAAGAAATCAGAAGAGACTGGCTAAAAGCAATTTATGGGGTTACAAAATGATGTATTACATGCACCATGGCTCCAGGTTTGCAGTAATTTAGGCTGGTATTGATTGAGGAGAGACTGGGGCATATTCTACCACCTTTTTAATTTCAGTCTGATTTGGCCGCTGCTTGCAGGTCAGCAGGCAATTTGATGAGACAAAAACAAACCAAGCATTAGAGCAACCTAAATCACCCGCTTTTAGAAGCACCTTGTAAATAACTTTTAAGGCCAAACAAGGAGAACAAAATGAAAGAACTGGCTATTAAGAAAATCAAGACTGAAGTTTCAGGCTGAGAAAAAAATGGTTTCATGGCACAGTTAAGAAGGAATATTGCTCACACATACCATCATTGCCTGCATTTATTTTCCCAAACAAATATGCTGTCTTTTTCCTCATATTACAGTGCTAATGCTGATTCAATATGAACTGATTAGATACGAAAATAAAGCCAAAGTACACACAGTTGCTTACAAAGGCCTATAATCATATCATTGCAGCAATGGGATGGATGGCTTGGTAGGATTCCAGCTTACTCAAACCATGTAATGGTGTAGGATTGTCTCTACGCTCTGAGGAAAGGGATGGGCTGTAAATTTGAGTGTAACCATGCTATAAGGGTAAATCTGTGATGACTTTTTTCCTCCTGGATGCAATGATTATGGTACTAAGTGTACAGGCACATGGGAGGCGTTAACGGGATAGCAGAAACCCACTAGTACTTGTGGTGGGGAAATTGCCCATCGACAGCCATCAGGGAAGGAAAGGTGATATTCAGGAGATGAAGCACAAGCAGAGGAAGTGAGAGGAAAAGGCCCTTTGATTCTTCATGATGCCCCTTTGATTCTTGGGTTGAAGTGGTTCCCCTCCTCACAAAGCTGCAAGAACAAGCAGGAAATCCATCCCTTTCTCCTCTCCCTGCTAGAAACCTGCCCCGTGCTTTGCCTGTAACATCTCAAACACATCCACAGTTTCACAGGGTGAAAGGGTGGAGAAGAGACATGGTAAAAGGGGAAATGGCTTCAAACCCTCGAGTGTTTCCATCCGCAAACTGCCTCCAGTGCCAGCTACAGTGCCAAGCTCACCTCTGCTGCGTTCATATATTGATCACGTGTAGGTCATAGGCAAAGGTCTGAGTAAAGAAGATCAATTACATAGCTTATATCAGTCATTTGGTGTTGGATTTAAATGGATTTTCCAAGTTTCCTGTGACTATCAAAAGCTTGAACTCTGATGTACACAGGGAAAGAGAGACACAAAAATCTGATTGGACTAATTAGCACTTTCTTGCAAGAAAGCTTCTCTGATCTCTGATTGCATGTTCGTTTCAGTCTTTTAATATCTCACTTGTGAGGCTTTTTCTTCTTACTGCAGGTAAAGGGAGGCATGACCTCATATTCTGTCACATGTGCCGGTAGAGCAGGAGATGTGATGTCCAGGTTTGCTGAAGCTTAGGAGGGAGCAGGAAAACTCTCACGTTTACTCCAGACCGAGCAATTGCTAAGGACAGAGTTCTTTATTTCTGGCTACCAGGATGCTTGATCAAATAGCATCCCAAGCAAGATGAAGTCCCACAGTTCAGGCTCATAATAAAACCAAGTTGAGGGGAGTAAGGGAGGATAGCATCTCCTCCCGTGGGCCTGAGGAAATGGCAACCCACTCACAAACACACACACATCTCAGGAAGGTCAGCTTAGCCAGGCTCAGCTGGGCTCTCCCAGCCAGCACAGAAACCCCAGGGCTCAGCTTCCACTGAACCTGATTCCACCTTTCTAATAATTAGTTGTACAATCAAAGGAGGCCACCTGAGCATCTTATTCCTTTACTTCAACTCCAGAAGTGAAAGTCCTCAAAAGTTATTGGCAGTTTTAATTAAAACTAGCTTTGAGATAGGGAGCAACCTATAATGGTTATGGCTCATTCTAGATAATACTGTAATAACCTTCTCTCATATTAAATATAGCGACAATATTGTTCACTAGAGATGAGGACATTAGCACAAATAAGCAGCCTCACTGTTGTGGGGAGGGCACTGAAGCCAAGAGGGGGTCTAAAATGATTGCATAAAAAGCATTTACTCCTGAAAAAGACAACACCATGCAACTCCCTGCCCTCTTCAGCATCCCTCCAGAAGGCCCCCGAGTCTCCAGAAGTTTTAGTTCAAAATCCACTTCATCTCTCAGCAGCATGTTGCCTTTGGGAAGCAATTTCCAGGCTTCTGCCCCTGCCTGGGCACTGGCTGCATCGTCTCTGCTGGACAACCTCATCCACATGAGCCGTTTGCTACCAGCACAGAGCTTCAGCAGGACAGGCTGAGGGCACAGCAGCCACAGATGCAGCCACAATTTCAGCCCTGTTCATCTTTTCTGATTCCAGGCCTTGGCTCTGCCCAAAGGGTTACAGCAAACACAGGGCTCAGCTCATGGTTAACACAGAACTTAATGTTGGAGCAGGCTGATAAATACAACCATTGCTGTGCTGCATTTCAGAGCTGGTGCTGCCATGTTCCCTTGGTTGGAAGCCCATGAGGCTCTGCCTTGCCCTGGAGATGCCAAGAGACACTGTGGATTACCAGACCATTGCTCTGAAGCAGTGAAGCCAAAGGGCTAAGGATATGCTCTGCAAACATATGCAATGCCTGGGGGACAGATAGAGGGTCCTTCAGTAAAACTCACCTTCTGCTCATCAGCACATTCAAAGAAGCCACACGAGGAGTGACTTTGACCCAAGGAATTTAATTTCACATTCTTGGGTGGACATCAAAACTGTCCTTGCACCATCTGCCAGCACAATTTTATAGCACAGGGAGGCAATGAAAAAAAATTTTTCCTCATGTGACTGACAGACAAACCTTCAGTGCATTTTCTAGGCAAATGTGCTAATCTGAAAAGCCTTAGAAGACTCTGATTTGAAGAAGGCCTTTTGGGGACAAAACAAAACCACAATTCATTTGAAAGAACTCCAGTTGAGTATCAGTGTACACAAAGGCATCCAAGATACCTCGTTTCTTTTGAAAAGCAAGCCTCTTATTTTCCCCCAAATACTAAGCTGTGCACAGAGCTCACCAGAACAAGCTTTTGCTCAAAAGGCCATTTCAGTGGAAAAGGTTGTGGTTTTTTAAACTAATGAAACAAAATATGGCAATATGTCTCCTTTGAGAAAAATATTTAAAAACCCCATACTTCTTTAGAGTTCTCATTCCTTCTTCACCCTCTGCCTCTAATTAGATCATAAAGACAAGTGAAAAAAACTTGGGGTTGTACTCAAAAGTTAAAAACCTCCTCACGGGGTTTTTCAGGCTTCTTGGGGAAAGGCTTAACTTTCCAACAGATGATACATACCTTACTTATAGAACTGTAAGCTTCTGCTAACCTGAAATCCCTCACATATGAAATGCACTTCAGTGGCCATTCAGTTCAGGAACAGTTCATCCTTGGGAAAATATTATTGCTGGAATGCTACATGAGTCCACTGCTTAGAGCTGGAAGATGCATTTAAATTCCCTAAAGAGACTTTTGGAATACATACCAGTACTTGGTCTACCTTTGGGGAAGGGAATATTGTCTTTTTTCTGCTGCAACAGCTGAAAGCATTAATTGGCTCATCTTTTCACCGACAGTTCATTATATTTCACTCTGTGCCTTTTATGTGTCCGTCCTGTTGCCCCAGTGCCTTGCTAAATATTTCCCAGCTGCAGAATGGCATCTTTGAACGACAGAGAGGGACTCTAGCAGTTGCTCTGTTCCCAAAGAATGAAAGCAAAGTCAAAATTAAATGGGAAAACAACTGTCACCACAATTATAATCAAACTGCAACCTGTTTAGTGGTTTTCCTCTGGAAGCTCTGGAATGAGGCAACGAGATGCCTGTCTTTCAACAAAATAATTACGTTATAATGAGGCTGCCCTAATGTGTTCAGTAAGAGAAACTGTTGTTAAGTCCAACTCAAATGGAAGTGCACAGACAGAACGGGCATCCTAAATGACAGTCGGGCTCTGTATTTTCTTCCCCAGTCTGGAAGATTAGGATCAGTGTAGTCACTGTAAGATGCAACAGTCTCCTTCTCTGGAGACACCCAAACCCTCCTGGATGCATTCCTGTGTGATTTAGTCTAGGTGATCCTGCTCTGGCAGGGGGTTGGACTACATGATCTTTCGAGGTCCCTTCCAACCCCTAACACTGTGATTCTGTGAGGAGTAAAATCCAGACCTGGATTTCAGGTTTTTCCTCAAGAAGTGAATATACAGAGGAAAGCTCTTGATTCAGATTCATTTTGTAAAGGAAATGTGTAAGTCTGTCTTTGCCTGTTCACTCTGGTTCCCACAAGTAAATAACCTCAGTCTCTCTGATCCCTGAGGAATGATGATTTACAGCACTGGTAATATGCACTGAAGAAAAACACAACTCGTTCCTGAAAGCAGCTGATTAAAGTGATCATAGCAAAGCCAAGTAACTCAGGGCTTCCTCCTTTTATCACTCATATCCACTTTACTACTTGTTACTCCACTGGCAGCACTGCTTGGTTCTGATTTAATCTGCAGGAAGAGTGCCTGTCCACACTGCTGATCAACACCATTCAGCCTTTGCAAATGTTTACTGGTGCCAAGGGACTTTCTGGGGATGCTTTTAGCAGACTTATTTTTAAGAAAATTAATTGATAAAATTCCACAGGGGAAAAAAAAAAAAAAAAAAAAGATGACAAAACTGGAGTGTCCTCTGCCTGCTCACTGCAAAGCAGGACCAGGAAGGGTAAGAGCTATTGAAGTGGGAAAGTGGGAGGGAAGTACAACCTGGCAGGTCTGTTTAGCCTTGCCTCCTCCACCAGCACTGCAGCAGTCTCTGCCAGGAGTCTGTCATCAGGAAATCCATAAAGAGAGCAAAAGCTACTAGCAATGGAATTAAGCATTCAATTCCCATTTGGGCAACTGCAAATCTTTCTCCTGTTCTGCTTCCTCTCTCCTGTTGTGTCTCTGCACTGCCCAGGAATTGGGTGAAAAGCTTTACCCATTTTCCTCCACCACACTAAGGGTATGTTACAGCCTTCACGGAGAGCGAGGACCCAAGGTACACAGAAGGCTGCAGGAACCCAGGCCTTTTCGATTCTAGAAATTCAGAATCACATGAAATCAGGGCTAGAAACAACTCAAGAGTTCCACTTACACCAGTGAACCTCCCTGGCCAGGGCATGGTCTGTATGATGCCATTCCTGGCAGATGTTTGAGAAGGTTTCCATTGATGGATGCTCTATGACTCCCCAGAAAAACATGCTAACACTGCCCTCACAACCAGGACAAATTTCTTGAGCCCACTACTTTGCTCCACCATGGACACTGAGACCAGTTTAGTCTCCCTACCTCCACTTTAACACACGGATGTGGTTTGTAAGTCCCTCCACACAAACCCTACATTTGCTGGTGGGCTCTTCCATCTCCCAGAGATCCAGCAAGGTCCTGTGACTGGAAGCTGGAACGTGACCTATTTGGTTTATAAACAGAGTGTGAATTCAAACAACACTGGTGGTTTAACAACCAGGACAATTTCCCACAGGCTGTGCTGGCGTCTATGATGGGCAATTTAAAATAAGGGTACGGGATGTTTTTAAATGATCATTGTGTTTTAAAAAGGAATTAATTCAGAAACATCCTCTACTTAGTGTTTACCCTGCATTACTATGGTGTATTATCCTGTAATTAGTTGTTAGGTCAGGATTGCAACCTGGCAGGTTCCTCTTCCTTGTCTAATTAGTGTTTCTTCCTCATAACTTAGGACGGGACTTTTTTCCCCCTCCAGATCTCCATCTCCTGTGCACACCCCCTCACAACACACACCTCTTTCCTCTCCCCCAGTGACAATGCAGCCCTTTGCATGCAGAAGAGAAGAGCTGCCGTTTGTTCAAGCGGGCTGACACTGAAGCTGTAACAAAACAAGTCCTTGGGCCTGACAAGCTGGAGGCAGTCGAGGTGTTTCACACCAGTTTGCCATTCAGATATTGTACTTCCCCTCCTGCCTCATCCCAGCCCTGCAGTAACATGAGTCATTTGCCTTCCCCTCCTTTTAGAGCGTGGACTTTCCTGGGGCTGAGCCAAGACGTGGCACTGCACAGGCGTGTGCCACGTGAAGAGCTGGCTCTTGCTATGACAAATCCTCCCCTACTGCACAACCAGCCTGCTCTGCTACAGCCCAGCCCCAGCACTTGGTTTAGGTAGGGTGCAAGTCCTTCACAGCACGAGCCCTGTCTGTCTTCAGCTGCATAAAGTGCCTGTAAATCCACAGAGTGATATCCAAAACACAGCATCACCCTAGTCATCATGCAAATCTCTCTAGCACCCTCAGCTAGGCTCAGCCAACTTCCTCCTTCAGCCTCAATAACACAGCTCCTTTCTCATCCCGGGCAATGGTCATGCTCTTGCAACATCAGGAATGAAGGCCAGCTGAAGCAAGGTCCCCTTGCCCTGTGAGTGAGCACAAGGAACACGGTGTCATGTCCTAGAGCAGTACCAGGAACACTGGACAAGGACAAACTGGAACAGAAGTGGAAAGGGTTTGTGGAAACCCAAAACTGAACCAGACTGAGCTATCTGGTACAGTGTTTTAGGGAGGACTGAAGGAGTTAAGCTGGGTAGTTAGGATGAACAGCACAACTGACAGCCATAGCCTGGAGTCAAAGGGAGGAAGCTGCACCCTGCTACAGGGAACTGGCACTGGAGGTAATGAGGCTACACTAGTCCGGGCAAGGAGAGCTATGTGAGCAATTAGGAGCAGGGTGTAGTACCTGGCTGCCCTATAGCTAGCCACAGATTTGTAAAGCAGGGGAGGAAATTTGGCCTTGTGATGCCCCTACACCCAAGTACACCCCTACCTGCAGAGCAAACAGAGCAAGCGCTTGCCGGGACTGCCCTGCCCTAGGCACCACCACACATCCCAGAGTCTTGCGGGGGCATCACTTGCCCAGAGAGCACACAGAGCTCTGTGCGGATTCCTCCTCAGGATGGCTTCAGGCTGTACATGGTGAGGCACTATGGGATGCGTGGGTTGTTGCATTAAGGCCGGTGGCACAAACGCGAGGAGCACAGCACGCTTCAGCTGTTCCCAGGAGCACAGCCATGGCTTCCCCAAACAGCCCGAACCTTTGCTGGCCCTCAGGAGTGGGGGAATCTTATCAGATGAGCCTCTGATTTCCTCTGCTTCCACAGCACAAGCAAGCATGCAAAGAAGAAAGATGACATTTGGCTTCTTGCAGAGAACATCAGATAATTTCGTGAGATCAGAGAACAGCCTCCTCTCCCACAGAAACCATCCTCCCCTGGCTGGGCAGTTAGGGGCTCGGCTGGAGCCACGCTGCTCGGGCGCCTCTCTGTGGCACTGAGCTCCTCTTCCTCCCTCACAATCCTCAACCCAGCAACTGATTGTTTTTACCTTATTTTACTCTTTTTTTAAATTCAAAGCCAGACCGCACCCATTACAGCCAGGTAGCATCTCTGTGTTCACTGAATTTGGTACTGAGGTAGGAGTTGACCCAGCCAAAACTCCAGCAGTGTCATCTTTTGATGGTAATGATACCTCTCAAGACCTTTCTATAGCTTCCAGCAACAGAACAGCTCAAATTGGCTCAGACCTGCTCACAGAGTGACCACGGATAGAAGAATAGCTGGCAAGGGCATTGTCAGTGTAATAAGCAATCAGGTGCCTCTGGACCAATCCAGAACATGCTGTGGAGCTCAGCATACAGCTCCATCACCAACACACATGTCAACACACCAATCATCCAAATTTTTCTGTATCCCTTCAAAAAAGCAGGAAACAAACGGTCCCCTGCTGAAGTCATGAGCAAAAACAAAGGCTCTTCATCAGCCTCCTGCAGCTGCTCGTTGTTTTCCTTTCTCTGTGGAGCCTGCCAGCTCCTGGTTATCTTGGCCAAGCACATGATTAGAGTTTTAGAGCAAATTCAAACTGCAAACAAACAAGCACATCTTGAGATGAATACACACAAACTGGTGAATACACAGCACACCTAAGTGTTTAGCAGATCCTGTCCTGCCTCTCCTGATGCTAGACAAGCCCTGCTCCTCTTCTGGATAGAAAGCAGATGGGATAGGATTAAGGGTACAGAACCCCAAGCCCTTTACATCTGCACAAATAGCAAGAATTAGTCCCAGTGCTGTTTGAAGGGCCATGTATCAGTTGTGCTGGCTCTCTGCAGCATGGGAAGCAATGCAGAGGAATTTTGGCCTTAAGCTGCACCTGGGTAGGTTCAGATTAGATGTTAGAAAAAAATTCTTCACTGAAAGAGTTGTAGGGATGTGGAACAGGCTGCCCAGAGAGGTGGCTGAGTCACCATCCCTGGATGTGTTTAAAAGATGGGTAGATGAGGTACTTAGGGATATGGTTTAGCACAGGACAGGAATGGTTGGACTTGATGATCTTAAAGGTCTTTTCCAACCACGTGATTCTGTGAATTTCTGCCCTGAATAATCCCCTGTCCCCAGCTATGGCAGAAGGTCCATTGTTTCTTAAAGCACCACAGGAAAAGAAAAATATTTGTCACTCCCACCACAGCAACAACAAAAGAAAGGATCGAGGATTGTTCCTTCTTCACTTCAGTGCTGAACCAGGTGGCTGAGTCCAAACAGGCACTGAAGGTGGTTTGAGCTAGCCCGCTTGACTTGGCAACTGAAGCAGATGGCAAGTTCTCACACAACTCAGTACCAGTACCCTTAACAATGAGATGAGCTGTGAAGCTGTAATCTGTGACAGATGGAAAATGACAGCACAAGAGCCTTTACTATGGCCCTCAAAGCCCTTCACAAAGGTAGCAAATAGGAAGGTTTAATTCAAAGAGTTTGTACTTCCCCAGAGCAAAACCAGGCATCTGAAACTGTGAGACAAGCAGAATGCTTCTCCCCTTTCCTACCTCTACAATGGACTGGGCAACTTTACTTCAGGGGATGAACTGAGACCTCTCATCAGACTCAATCCAAAATAAAGCATGAAAAACTGAAGTGAGATGTTGGCCTGAGTGCGTCTGCGTAGCTCAGTCTCTGCTGAGTCCCTGGCACCCTGCACTGGTGCTTTGCTGAACCTTTGGGGGAATCACTACAGGGAGACCTATAAAAAACACAGCTCCCTCATGCACTCAGATTGGAGTGGCTGCTGGCAGATTCTCTGTGGTTATGCAGTCATCACAGAAGCATGATCAGCTGTAAAAAGACTGAGGCTTTCCATGGGGTTTATGCCCAAGAAAGCATGTTTGCTGTGCTTGAGAATGGATATTTTGGGTCACCGTCCCTAAAGCCCTGCAGGTTCCAGAGCACCTGACTGCCTGAGGAACAGATGCCCAGTGCAAAATGCAGGTAGACATCAGCTCCCAACAGAGCACGCGGATAATATCTAGATGCTGCCAGTCTCCCACAGGACTACAGACCAGAAAATACTTCTGGAGTAAGAAACAAACACATGGATGCTTGACCTTGCATTGTCTCTGCTAGGTTTGTCTTGTGTTGCCTGTAGGCTTTTTATGGCCTCTGACCAACGTGCTAGCCACACTCCTTGCCTGTCTTTGGCTCAGCACAGCCTTGACTTCTCCAAATCCCCCAGCTTCTGTTCTGCTCCTCAGTGACATCAGTTCTTGGCTCTAACACCAGTTCTAGCCTGATCTGAACCCAGAGAGCCTCTTTGCACATTTCCAGGCTGCAATTCCTAAGCAGTCTTATCCCAAAGCTGCTGCTTTGAAGTCAAAAGCAACAACTAGACTGCAGAACAGCCCAGGTCAGGCCTGAAGCACTCAGCAGTGTCACTGCTGCTTGGCCCTGCTATGCTCTGGAGGATACCACCCTGACGGCTGATTTGCTGTCTGGTTTGAAATGACCAGGTCTCTTGATAAGGTCCTGCTGCCTTCCTGTCAGAGTCAGAGCAGAAGATGAGACACATTGGTGAGCCCCAGCAACAGAAGGTCAGAAAAAACATCAGAGCCTGACAAAAGGCCAGTCCTGTGAAGAGTAAGAGACGTTTACTGAAGAAAAGGCTTTATTAAGGAGGGCCATTGGAGCACCATATCACTCTGACGCTCCAGGTCTCTGGGAGGACTCAGAGATCCAGCATAAATCTTTAGCTGAACCACGCAGGTGTTGGGACTGACACCTCGGTGAGAGGCCTTTCCTACCTCAAGACTCCTCCATCAGCAGTATTAGTCTCTGAGGAGGAGGGGTTGAACCCTGCTGGAACAGGCTGCGGGTTAGGTAAGGAGACAGGCAGGGTGCAGATCCTTGTGGCTGAGCAAGCAGCTATTTTGGATGACAAATTGCCCCAGGCTGGAAAGCAGCAGCATAGATTGGAATAGAGTTGATGTCAAAATATCAGTGCTGAATCACAGATCTGCAGGATTGCAATGGAGCAGAGCCTGGCCCTCTGATGCAAGGCTGACTACAGCTTCTTCTGTCCCTTCACCTTCTGTCTCTCCTCATCCATGGCAGCTGCTTGTGCCTGCAGCCAACTCCAGTACTCGGGCAACTGCTCCCTGAGTCCCAGCAGGCTCTGCTGCCTAATGAGGGAAGAAAAAGGCAGTTAAAACAGTCCCTGCCATTCCCCTGGTGCTCAGACAACCCTACCTTGGTTCCCCCAAGGGTCCCTGGGGCTCACTACAAATTAAGCTATTCAGACTTCTTGTGTCTGAAAAGCCTCTGTGATTCCCTCATGCCACTCAGCACTCGAGTCTACTGCTCTTGACAGCAGTGACCTCTGTACTTCTCTTTGCCTGTTTGCCTCTGTAGGCACAGGTCTCTGCAGCTGTACCTGCACTGCTGTGGTCTGAACTCTCAGCAGGGAGCAAGATACTCCTGAAGGTGATGTCTCCCCAGTTTTTCTGTTATAAGGTAGACAAGGGTCTCCTCTCCAGGTTATGAGAAGGAGGGAAGAACTGGGGCTAGTAGCACAGGATGAAACTTTTCTGCATTTAAAAAAACAGGCAACACTACAGGATCCAACCTGGAGACAAGGAATTAGGGAATACGTGCTGTAAGGCCATAGCTGCAACCATCTGTCCCTTTTCAAATTTTAGAATTAAGGTATAAGTGATAAGAACAAAAAATGTTATTATGAATGTCATTTTCATCCACATTGATCTTGCTCCAGTTTCCCAAAAGGAAAAGGTCACCCAATAAGAGATGTCACATTGCCATCTAGTGACGGCATGAGATCAATGCATCAACTAAGCTCTGCAACCTCGGCCTGAGGGTGCTGGGGACTTTCTCAAACCGAGAACAACCAACACAAAGCTGTTCAAACATCAGATGAACCTAGGAATGAAGGGAAGGAGCAAGGTAGAAAGAGATCCCAGATCTCCCTGGCTATGGGATCAAAAGGAAGAGGCAGACACTTAAGTGAGGATCATATTCCCTGACAAGCTGGCACAATCTGTGTTACACAAATGCACATTAGAACTAGCAAGCCCTCTCTGCCTGGAATGACGAGCCTGCTCCAGGCATCCTGACTCACAGCTGTTAAATTGTTCCAGGCAGGACATAAGGGAGAGGAGGAAGGGTTCTGAGCAGCTGCCAGCTACCTGAACATCAACCTTACCCAAACATAAATCTGCCACAGCTCACAGAACACAGAAGCTCCAGGGTGAGACCTTGCACAGACCAGAGTGACACCACCACTTACAATAATGCAGATGCACTTACCCATCAGGCAGGAGAACCTTACCTATCACGTAAGAAAATGTTACATCTCTCGATCCATGACAGGTTCTGCAAGGATTTGAGAGGCAAAGCTGGTTCCTTTGGGAAAGCCTCCCTCAGTGGGTAGGAGTTGAAGTCAAAAATGAAGATGGTGCTGTGACTGGCTCTGCTCTGTTCCAAGGTACCTGCCGCCTGCTGCTCATCTCCTAGACACAAGCAAGAACAGTGGGCTGTTGTATCAGGAGTCAGCCAGTAAGAACTACCGAGGGTCAGTGCACAGCAGAATGCACCCAGTCACCTCATATCTAAGACCTCACCAAGGTGCTACACACCTCCAAGCAGCAGGCACCCATCCACACTATCCACTACGAACACTGGCTGCCAGGGAGATGCTACAGCATGAGAAGGTGGAGTACTGAAGCAGTAAACAACCTGTGATGTGTCAGTGTTCATCAGGGACACTGTGCCATCCCAGGAAAAGACCAGGGCCTGCAAAGGCAAGTCGACACTTAGAAACAGATGTGGGAGAGGGGAAAAGTGTTTCCTGGAAAGGACACGGAATGACATTCAGGTCTGCACATCTCCAACCATGACAAGGTTTTCTTTCCTGACAGTTAGAGGGCCACAGCAGGTCAGGAACTGTCTGTGCAGGGAACTTGGGTGGGAATTGCTGCCAGTTGGGATTGGGAAGGGGCAGCAGTGCATGTGGGAACTGAACTAGATCTAGCCTTCTGCACAGCTGGCTCTGGTGAGCAGCTTTTACTCTTTTTCTCCCCGTTCTCAAAAACTTTCTGAGGTCACCTGAAAGGTCTGGCTGGCCTTGTGCTTACAACTTTTCACCATGATGTCTTCTCATATTTGACCCTGATGCCTGAAGCTTCACATCTGTACCCTCTTGCCTTTGCAGACAGAAGGACCAGTCCATGTGCAGAGTGCCTCAGTGGTTGTTAGAGCACAAGGATGAAAGGGAACACTGGGTAAGATCATAGGAGATAAATCCTTTGAGAGTTATCAGCTACCTACAGATCAGGAAGCCCCTGTGCTAAAAAGAGGAATGGATGTGAAGGCAGTACCATATCTGATGGCCCTGTTCCTCATCTTCTAGGTACCTCGTTACAGCCTTTACTAGAAACAGGATCCTAGGTCAGATGGACATATGTTCTCAACCCAGTTATGAGAGCTGGCTGTAATACTCACTGCACTGGGGAATGCCAGGACAGGCACCACAGCACTGACAGCAAGATTTGGATCTTCAGGCCTGTAAAAAAGACTCATGCTCATGCCACTGTTTCATGTACCTGACTTGTACTGAGAGGATGCGATAACAACAAGGGCTGTTTGTGGCACAGTCTGGCACAAAGCTCCAGCCAAGCCCCCTCCCCTGTGGAGACAAAGCGGGAACACCCAAGGCCCATCCCTGTGCACACCTGCCAGAGCCCATACTGGAGATCCAAATCCCCTGACTGCCATGGAGGCATGAAACCAAAGCCTTCAGAGCAGCAACTTCCCCAAAGCTCACCCTTCTACTCAAACCAAGGGGATAAGAGGGAAAAGCTTCCCTGCTACCTAGCAATAACCCACCTAGTTGAACATCATTCCTGGAGCAGTGCTATGGGTACCTGTCCTAGTGCACAGAAGCACCCCAAACCACCCCTCATTCTGGTACAACCACTGGAACTGACTCCTAGCCAAACCCCACTCGCTGTGACAGCAGCACAGCACAGCTGAGTAAATGCAGCAGAAAGTTCCCTACCCCAAAGAAATCTGGGGGTTCCCACTGAACCTGACCACTATACCACACAGCTTCTTTGGCTGGAGTGAGATCTATCAGAGCCTACCTCACCTGTCTGCCAGGAGCGTGATGCTGGAATTCCCAGCCTGGGGTGCTTTCACCAAATACAAGGAGCTGTCTGTACATAGTACTAGGAGCTGCACGGTGGGACAGGCAGGATCTGCACCAGGGTGAGGTGTCTCATCTCTGGCAGCTGCAGAACTCTGCAGGAAGTGGATGCTGCGGATGTGACGTTCCTCCAGAATGGCAGTCACACACAGTGGGTATCCTGGGAAGGCAGGGGGGAAACCAAAACCAAACATGACAGCAGTTTAGGAGGAAAAAGGAACAGGCAATGTATCCATGGACTGTGGCCTGCTCAAGGACAGCAGCCACCAGAACAATCCTGATGCTGAATCCCTGCATCATGGCAGGATGACACCAGCACTGATGTCAGCTTCAAATATGACCTTAGGGTGCAGAGGCACAGCAGTGACTGTCACTGTCTCACTGCCTCAAGCCAAGACAGTCTCAGTCCTTGCTGTAGCAGTTCACAGCCCCTGTGATGCTGAGGATAAGAAAGGTTCTGCCAGGGCAGTCAAGCTGCATTGGCAACTTCTGGCCAAGCATCTCATTAACAAGTGAGACCAAACTATTTTCAGATTTGCTTGTAAACTCACTGCCAGTCCCCTGTTCATGCCAAGCCACAGCCTCAAACTCCTAGAGAAGGGAGCAGTGATCCTAACACATAGTCCCAAAGGGCAAGCTCACCTAGGTGTTTATCCCAGACAGTTATTGCTGCATCTTCACATGCCAGTGCCAGGTACCTGCAGCAGGAGCTGACAGTCGAGCATGCAATTGGAGCTGCACATGGCCACACAACATCAGGTTTTGGATCAGAATCTAAACAGCAGGACACAAAGAGAGATAACTGTAAGAAAGTACAGAGCATTTTCTCTCATGGTACCAGTTTCCAGTCTCCCAGTAAAATATGCACCATTCTGGGGTCTCCTGACGCAGTGGCTTCACTGAAAATACTGCTGGTCTGTGTGAAATGGAGCCCTACACCCCAGCCCAACCCACAAGACATGGAGCAGCTCTCCTCCCTAATCCTCATTTCCCTGAATCTTGAAGATCTGGCTGCATAAATACCCCTACTTCCCAGAGTGTTTTGATAGAGAAAAGACTTTCTTACCCACATTCTCCTTGAGTGGACGGTTCAGTAAGTAGAAGCAGAGATTGTGGCTTCCATCCCAATGCACACTGATGCCAGCTGGAACATCTGGTATAGAGAAAGGGATTACAAAAGAGAGAAGGAGGTTGGGGACAAAGAAAGGAACAATACAGGACATCAAAACACCATTAGAAAGCTCTCATTAGAGCTCTCTGAGTTTCACTGATGGGACTTACAGAAACTGTGCTCATACAGAAACTAACCTACAACAAACTCTCCCCTTGTCTGTTACTTTTATCTTACCTATCATCTTTCTTGGTGTCTTGGGTGGTTTTGTGTTGGGTTTTTTTTTATCTATGGAGCTAAATTTGTTTGAGTCCATGCCAGTGACTGTCTTTAGAAGTCTTAAGGATGACATACTTAACCAGGCTTATCTCTTTGGAAATGGAATTTATAATAATGAACCCAAGCCACAGCCAGTTAGAGCTCAATGTCATGCAATGATGTGCTCCATGGGCTAACAGCTTTCCACCCATTTGGATTACCTGGCTGTACTTTCATTTCAGGCCCCACCTGTAGGATCTGGCCAGGCAGAAGAAAATGGAAAGTAGCATGTCTGAAAAAAAGGAAGTAAGAAATACATGTAAAAGAAAGGCCCTAAAGCCTTGGAATGAAGGAGGTAAAGCTAAGATAGAGGCTTCCAGCTGCACTTGAAAAGTCCCCTGTGTTGAAGTCTCTTGGACTGAAATTCTGGTTGGTGCTCCTGCTCACCTGGGGATCTCCTCCTTGCTCTCTCTCACACCCTCAGCCTCCAGGTACTCCTGATAAGTTCTGCGGAAGATCGCTTCCTGTTGCTCCCACTGGGAGTCCTTGATTAGGTGATTGTACCCCAAGCCAAGCATGCTGCCATCATCCATTTTCTTCAAGGCATCTAAAGGGCTTTTAAAACTACTGCCTGGATTGGGAACACAAAGGGAAAAGGCAAAGCCCTGGAGGAGAAGACATCATGGGGTGCTCATAGTGTGTGACAATCCCTCCTTCAGGGTGGCATTGTCTTGAAGAGGGACACACTGCAGCTTCCTGGTAGAAGTATTTCAACATTCATATATTCTGTGGGACTTTCCATATCTCTAGCCCATTTTCCAGTATGTGAAGGTAGGGACTATGGCAAGTCATCTGAGGACCCAGCTCACCTTGCCTTTCCGTGGCATTCTGACTATGTCCCATCATAAGGTACTCTCCCTCCCCATCCTCAGCATTTTCCTATGAACCCAGGGCTCAGTGTGGCAAACCAGGGGTGCTGCCAGGTTGTTAGGGTCTAGGAAACATCCTCCTCCCTCTCCAGTGACAATGAAGCTAAGGGTGTCTAACACCCACTTCAAGACATGATGAAGTATTTTGTGCTAACAAAGGTGACATGAGATGGTCGGGTAAGGAGCAACTCCCACTACAGGATTACAGCTATCTACAAAGACAGGTCAGGAAGGGACCACAGAGCACAGTTACTGAACCTTCCTGACCAGATTCCTTTGCCACCTGAAGGAGGATACAGGTTGCAAGTACAGAATCAGTCCTGACCTGTAACGGGTCTGGGTGGCTTCACTTTCAGCAGCAGCACTGGGGGAGTCAGCTTTGCCTCAGCTCTTTTTGCAGACACAGAAGACTCCTGCAACAGAAACATGCCAGCCTGAGAACTGTGTTGTGCTCTGCACTGATGCTTTTTCACCTGTTTGTGAGAATCAGGTGTTTCCTAAAGGAAGCGTATGCAAAGGTTGGCTGACACTGCCTAGCAGATACTGGGTTTAGGTTCATTCTTCAGGCCAAAACACAGAAGCTTGAGGGAGAGGGAGGTCACTACTTTCTCCACAACATTACAAAGGATGGCCTACCCAGACACCTCCAGTTTTTGTGCCCTAAATATCCTGCACTTGTGATCTTGCTCATCTCTCTGAAGGACTCTTGTTGCAGCACAGGCCTGGGTGGGGCAGAGCTGAGCTCAGAGTCAAGGGGAAAAAAAAAGCAGGACCAAAGGTTGCTGGGTGCAGTACAAGAGCCAGATTTTACTTCAGATTGCCCAGGACTGGAAGAGGTCACACATACTCATAGCTGGGAATAGAAAATCTAACAGGGGACCAGCACCTGTGTGTCCCCACCACCACCCCACCCACACACGTTGACATTTAGCTATACAGAAAAGGTCTGGCAAACTCATCAACCCTGTCTGAGAAGGAAGGAGGCACCAAGAGGAACTTGGGTAGTTTACATGGAATCAGCAAAGAGGGAATGCCTGGGTGTTTGCTTTTGGCTTGGTTAACTTGGGGGGATGTTTGGCCCAAAGACGGGGCTAAGCAGCTGCTCCCTCTTCAATGGCCAAGAGAGGATTTGACGAAGGAAGAGGGAAGAGTTGAGGCAAGTATCACAGAGGGTTAGCTGGAGGTGCTGGGCAGAAGGTGCCTGTGTGCTGAGATGTGAAATCTAGCAAGGTGAAAGTGATGCAGGAGAGGGGTAAGCACTAACTCAGCTTTCTTAATTCCCCATAAGAGCTCAGGGCATTCGCTGAGGCCAGTTACCATCTCTGCAGAACCATATCCTTGCAGCTCCAGACTTCTCTGCCACAGAACCAGAGGTGACAGTGGTTAGCACAAACAGGCAGAGATCTTGCCCTGCTCAGGCAGGTTTGACCATGATGCCACCAGGCTTCTCTTGTGGACAGCCTAAAACACAAACCCTGGTTCAGGACCAGACTCCCAAGTGGAGGAATCAGGCCTGATCCCCACTCCTTCACCTTCCCCCAGTAACATAAGGGAGAAGCCCTGTGGGAATACCCTTACACAGGGCCTCCTCAGATGGGGCAATACTGGGAAAGGAGCTGCCAGTTTCAGGGAGGGGCAGCAGGAATGCTAGCCCTGGGACCAAGGGAACCTTGTTGGAGAGCCTGTTTCAGGAGAGTCAACATGTCCCAATAAAAAAAAGGCCTTGTGAAATGTGGGATGGGCAGCTGTAGCAGCTGTAGAGACACATACTCCATCCCCCTGGGCCGACCAACTCGTTCAGCCTGTATCTTGCTGTCACTGTCTGCAGGAGCAAGGCTTGGGGAAAGACCTGTAGGCAAAAGGGTAGAAGGAAAAATAGCACAGTGAAACTGTTTTGTACCACAGATGTCCAACTTGACCTCTTCTCCTCACAAGCCAGCCCTGCTGCAGCTCCTGGGTGCTTTTCTGTCTCCTTCAGCCAGGAATCCTTAGGCAATCGGTAGATCTCCAGCCAAGCTTTTGTGCTGTCTGCATTGGGAAACCATGTTGAGCAATTGGAAATGAAGAGAAAAGGTCTTTCAATCAAGCAGCCTCTCTTGTCTTGTATCCTTAAACAGGATTTGGGTATTTCTTGAAAGATAACATCACTGTGAACTCCATGAAGCCCACCTCTCCTCCCACTTAAGGCTTCACAAGTTTAACTGAGACTGACATCTCAGCCTCCAGCTCAAGTCCTTAAGATCCAACATCCACCAACAAAAAAATATCCATTAAGTGACTCAGTCAAATAATTTGACCTATAGCCTCTAAGGTAAAGTGAGACGTGGTCTCACACTGGCTCGCTGTGGATGCTACATATCTCAGCCTTATGTCCAGGCAGATCCCACCAAACGGGTTCAGAAAACCTGCTAGCAGCAAATGGGCAGCTGCCATGAAGCAGAAGAATGTTGTAGCAAGGAGTTAATGAGGTTGTTGCAGTGGTTTTAGAGTGTCTCCATGCTGTCCAGCTTATGTCTGCAGAGAAAATTCTCCTAGTGTACTTATTTCCAGGGAACAGAGAGCCATAGAAAAGCAGAGGAAGAACTGAGTTTGATACCTCTGGAGAGGAGCAGGAAACCTACTTTCAGGGCACCTTCTGGGAGCAGGGAACTGCACTGACCAGTTCCAGAGGCTCACTTTTGGGATCAGTCCTGATCAACACTAGGCCTTTTGGAAAGGACAAAGAGCACAGCTCTCCAAACTGGAGGAGGGACTGGGAGGATTTGGAACAGGATCCCAGGGAATTCAGAACACTGAATTTTAAAAGCATTGCTGCTGGCCCCTCTGCTAGAACACAACACCAGTCACCCAACACACCATGTCCTTGCACTTGCCTTGCAGCAGGACTCCTGCATAATCACCTCCCGGGGACAGCACCACCTCCACACAAGCACTTCGCTTGCTCATATCCTCCTGCCAAAGAAAAACAGGCCGGCATCAAAGCACCGTCACTGATTCAGTGAGCTCCATGGCCTTACACAGTTCTCAATGGGGTGAAGGCCAGACAGATTGTTGGAAGAACAGGAATAAATATTGGGCAGCACTCTTGGAGTACTGCTGTCCATGACAGAAATTCCTGAGGGCAATTAGTACTCCTCATGACTGATTACTTACCAGGCTTTGCCCAGCGTCTAAGGAATTAACTCAGTACTTACCATTTCATTTAGGACTTTAATGAGTAGGAAGCTTTCCTTGTCAAAGCAGAAGAGCCAGACAAGCCCTGGAATAGAAATACAAAAGTAACAGCAGAAGGAGGAGGAAAGTGAACAGATGGTAGCCATTCTCCTGCAGGAGAGTGAATGGGACAATGTTTTTTCCTGGACTCAAGGAAGAATATCCCACTGCTTCTGTCACTAAACTTTTGCTGGCTTCCTTATGCCAGCACCAGCAAACACCTGATTGTACCTAGCAGTGGATAAGCCAGTTTGAAACGTATCTAGCATTCCCAGCGATGGTTCTTTCTGGCCCACAGTGTTCTGAGAATTTACTGCACTTCACTCTCAGCTCTGCAGCTGCCTCTGCTACTCCAGAGAGGACACCAAACACACACACACTACTGATCATGAGGCCCTAGGGCCACCCTGTCACCCTACAACCTGTTATCTCACACCCTCTTTGCAGGACTTTCTAGGAAACCTGTCAGCCATTCAGAAGTTCCTCCTGATTTATCTGCCAAGCCTTCAGCTCCAGAACACAGCCAGATCAAGGAAATCCACACCACACTCACCCATTTCATCCACAGCCAGCAGGACGTGGCAATCATTCCCCAAATCGGAAGCATGGATGGCACAAATCTCCGTCTTGACTGTATCCCAAGCACAGATCTCCTTACAGTCAGACACCCTGAAGGCAGCCAGACCCACGGACAGACCAACAAAGATGTATTTTCCAGACACAGCAAGGCAATTGGCTCTTCCAGTTACCTACCAAGAAAGAGAAAAATGAGTGTACCCAACTGAGTGTTCCCCGGTGGAGGATACGTCCACTGTACTAGCAATGAACTCCTAGCCATTCACCAATGGGAAATGCTGATTTATTCTACAAGAGAAAAATTTTTGCACAAGCTTTCATCAGAAGAGCAGGGTAGAGGCTCTAATCTCTGTCACAGAGGTTGTTCTGTGTAGGGCATGAGTTTGCTCCCACCTTTCCTCTTCCAATAAACAGAAGGGGCTTTAAAGGCTGAGAACTCGGTAGCACTCAACTCTCCCCTCCCTAATGCTGTGACAGGGTGCTGAACTGCTCAGGACAATTGCAGAACACTAGCATATCCTCCTGGATACCTCCATATAAGGATGGGGAAGACCCTTCTCCTCACAGCACTCCCATTAGGGTATTCACCATAACACAGAGCTGAGTTTGCCCATGTATATGCTAACTGACTAATTACCTTCTGGGCAAACAAGGGTGGAGCCAGCCTGAGAAGCAGAAGGTGAATTTAGGGCTGTTTAATATCTGCTTCTCTCTTTTCAGAGAGGTGTGATAGATGGGTGGGAAGCAGAACCTGTTAGACAAGCTTGGAAGCTGCAGCCTCTTGAAGTGAATCAGTGAGATGGTGGTGGAATCTGAGGAGGGTGATGAACAGAGGAATGTAAAATCAACCAAAAGGATATTCTCTAGAAAAGCTGCTACAGTGATGGACACTCTGCTGTGAGAGGCTGTGTACCTGGAATTCATCCGAAGGAAAGCATTTAGTGGGCTGGACCTTTAGTTTTTGTGCTTCTCGGAGCATCTCCTTCCTTTCAATGATCTCCATAGCATTCTCAAAAACCAGCATCACCAGTTTGCTGATCATCCTGAAGGGCTGAGGCAAAGCATCACGCTTCCGATCGGGATCCAGCAGGAAGAAATCTTCCTCATCTTCCTTCAGCCAGTCCTCTTCAGATGGTGGAGGAATCTCCAAGGGATGCTCCCGGATATACACAGCCATGGTTCTGCCCTTCCAGATGCAAAACACACCACAGATGCAGGAACCACAGTAGATGCAGAAGAACGAAGAATCGTGCAGTATCTACTTGTATGAGGTAACGGGGGAGGGGGGAAGGGGGAGAAAAGAAAAAGGCGATTAACGATCTTTAAGAGGAAATGGGGTTCCTTTCGCTCTAGGTAGGCAGAGCAGCCCCGTTCTATGTAGCTCATTTGTACTGGCTGCATCGCCTCTGTTACTCGGGGTTTGGTCCTGCTCTGGGGATAGCAGCATCTGCGGGCTGCCCGCAGCAAACGCTTTCTGTGAGTTTGTATAAGGATTACGACAAAGCATTCAAAACCATTAGCCTGTTCTTCACTAAAAGCCTTGTTCGGCCTGGGTAATGCCCCCACGAGTAATTTGGAAAGCGGGTGATTTCACTGGACATTCATTTTCCAAGCCAAGGTTGTTTTCTGGGCGCTCCGTGGCAGGGCTGGGGCCGGGGCAGCTTACGCCAATGCCGGGCTCACGGCGTGGCCGTGGCCGCCGCCGCCGCCGCCGCCTCCTCACGCCTAACCGGGGTGCGGGGGCCGAGAGGCCGGACCGAGCCGTTCCAGCCTCCCCAAACAGAACCGCCGCAGCCGCTGACGGCAGTTACCGGCCGGCCGGGGGAAGCCTTTAGCGGGGACACCTGCCCCGCGCCTGATGGTCGCCGCGGCAACGGCGCGGCGTGGCGCGGTCCGACGGGGAACGTGGCCCGGAGCGGAGGGTTCCCCCGGCGGGGCGGAGCGAAGGCGGGGCGGAGCGGGGCGGGGCGGGGCGGGGCGGGGCGGGGCGAACTGGCCGCGGTCCCCGCACACCCCCGGCAGCTGCCGCGCCGCCGCCACCGCCGCTATGGAGAGTTTCGTGGAGTTCACCAACCGCAGCCAGGGCCGCGACCAGCTCTTCCGGTGAGTGCGGGGCCAAGGGCCGCCCCCCTCCCCGGGGGCTCAACCCGCCCGGCAGCGGCCCCTCGGTGCCGGCCCTTCGGGGACCCCCGAAGCGGGTCCGTGGGGCGGAGCATCTGCCTCTCAGGCTGATGGGGCCGCCAGCAGACCCCTCACGCTGCCCCCGTCGTCTTAGGGCCCCCCATTCCCCCCTGCCTCAGCCGGGAGAGCTCCCGGGCTGTCCCCAACCCCTCTCCCGCCGCAGGGACCCCTCGGTGCTCAGCGCTTTGCCTGCCCTCGGCCGCGCTTGTACCCCTTCCCCTGGGTGTAACTGCCCCCGGCTCGGCGGGGTGCGGCAGGGGTGACCTTACCTCGGCACCAGGCGCTGCCCCGCTGCTGCCATGGCTGTGGATTGTCCGTGTCTCACCTGTGTACCCTTCTCCTCGTTTTTTCCGTTCCAGAGCCACTCAGTACACATGCATGTTGCTTAGCTATTTAATAGAGCATAAGGCTGATAAAGAGAAGCTGGTAATGAAACTCAAGCAGTTGGAGTCTAGCATGAGCTCTGGCCGGAAAAGTAAGTACCTGCTGTCTAGAGGGATAAGTCCTCCTTCACTTGCTCCTTCCAGCAAAACAGCATCTGGCCTTCTGTTTCCTGTAGCTAGCTTACCTTGAGCCATAAAACCTCCGTTAGTGTATTCACAGACTTGTCCACAGACCTTATCCCTGCCTTGCCCTGCCAGGCTGGATGGTGCCAAATTTATTACTTCCTCCGATTAGGCAATGTGAATTATCACTGGGAGAACTAGGGAAAGAAGTTAACAGTCAGCTTTTGCTGCGGAGATCAAGTTGTCATCTCTGCTCAAGGACAGAGCATGGAGTTAACGATGCAAGGCTGGCTTACTGCACTGGCATTACTCCTTCCAGCTAATGGGCTGAGACAGCCTGACATTAGAGATCATCATCCCAATAAAATCAGCTCTGAAGGACCATCCTTCAGTATGGGGTTTTTTTATATCCCACTTTGCATGTTAATTTTTTTTAGCGTATATACTCTGCTAAATCCCAGACCCTTCCATACTCTCCTCATAGCCTAACCCTTTGCATCAGCTCGCTCTGTGCCACTGTTGCATGCATTGTACTGTTGCTGTGGTTGTATTGCTTGCTTTCGGCTTGATCTTACACCTACTTATCAATTGCTCAATCCTGGAACAACTTAAGCACATGAGGCAAATATTCTAATTTAATGTGTTACCATGGATTTGTTTTATTATTCCAGTTAGCTCCAGAGGATGGTAATTTCTAGCGGAGAGGCCATCAGCCATACTTCTCTTGCTTCTGCTAAATAAATCACTAACAGATGCCAGGCCTAATTTCAGGACTTCCAGTTCCACTGAGCTTGGGTGCTGCCAGCATCTGTCACCTTGACAGTGCAGCAGGTTACGAAAACTATTTTGCATAATATTGTATTAACATTCCGGGCCAAAACCCAAACAGTGCAGGAGATGAAATCAAGCTTACCCTATATCATACCCTGGAATGGAATATACTGTTCTTGTCTGTGGGGAAACACATGTACCTCTGAGAAATTCGTGGCTGAGGAGGAACTTGGGTCTTGGTGGGCTCAGTGTGTTAATCACCGGCTTTCGCAGAAGCTTAGGGAAGATGCAGCTTCTGGTCTCAGTGGGGTTAGTGCAGTAACATCTCCTGTCCAGGGAGTTTTGGAGGCTCTGGTTGTGTCACTTTTTTGCTGACATTGACTTGTTCAGAGCCATGGGTGATACTGGTCCAGGCAAAAGGCTGCAAGTCCTGGCTGTTGACAGGTCTCATGCGTGGGTCCTGGGTGCAGCATGGCACTGAGATGTTTACACCCCTTCTCTCACTACTACTAGCTGCTCACGCCGAGAAGGAAATGCTTAAGCATACAAATGCCCAAATCCCACTTAGTCTTTCAAAAGTACATGTGGACAGCGACATGCTGAGTTGTCCTGCATAGTAGGTCTGTGTCTCTGTGGTACCAGCCATGCTAACCTTTGTGGGGTTTCTTGCAGTGTTCAGACTGGGCAACATGGTACACGCCTTGGTAGCAGCCAGGAGAACTACACAGCTGCCAAACGTGATTCCTCGCTTCTGCCTTACAGCCTCCAACCTGACCCGCACCCTCTACTTCGTCTGCGACGCGGTCCTGTGGTTGAAGAGCGTTGGGCTCCAACCTGACATTGATAAGCCAAAGTGGAGGAATTGGGCTACCAAGTGTTACTACTTTTCAGTCCTGATGAACCTAGCCAGGGACTGGTATGAGATCTCCTGGAGGGTAGAACAAGCTGTACAGGAAGAAAAAAAGTATAATTCCTTCTGGGACAATCACAATCAGGAACTAAACTCTGTGAAATGTGATGGGTTGCATAGTTTTCTACTCCTGCTGTTTCAAATACTGAAAAAACATCCTCCTTTGTTTCTGGACTTGGTGAAGAATCTCTGTGATCTCTCAGGTCCTTTGGATACACTAGGGATCTACAAGACCAACCCTGGAGTGATTGGTTTCTGTGGCATCCTCTCCTCCTTGGTGGGGATCCTCACATTAGCAAGCCCACATCTGAAGCTGAAACAGTGACATGAAAGGACCTGCGTAGTATGTAACAAGCCAACGGCTTTGATCCTCTGATAGGTTTTTATCCTCCATGTGGCACTTACAAAATGAAACTTGTGTTACAGTAACCTCACGATTAATTTTGTCCTTTGAATAAGTGAATTCTACCCTTTTTTCCTTCCCTGTGTCTTTGCAGATGAGTTTGGTGCTGTGATGGAGTGGAGATGGGAGAAGGCAGGGTAATATTTCACAAACAGAAACAGGACTTGGAACGTGGCTACTAGATAAAGAAATACTGATGTTCCCATATTTTAATACAGGCTTGTGAAATAGTTGCATAGACTAATCATAACTAACCATGTTTACACTGGAAAGCAGGAACCCGCTGATCAAAGGTTTCTACAGTCAGATTTTCTGTAGCGGGCTCAGGCGAGTTAGGAGCTGCAGTTAAAATGGCCTGAAGTCAAGGATGAGTGTTGGGTGGGTTTGGGCTCCTGTTATCTGTACGCAGTGGTTTGAATGCAGCGTGACGGTAACTGAAGAGTGGTATGATCTGATCTTCCTGTGATCTCTGTGTAACGTGCACTGGTGACGCTGGATCCGCAGTCTAGCGAGTGGTGACTTGTGTCCCAGGAGATGAGCACTTTCTTCTTGTCCTTCCGTAATGTGAGCCGCTGAGTCTGACTTCTCCAGCAATTCACAGCTGAGGGAGGACTTTGGTGAAGCGTGTCTGTGATGTGGATGCTGTGATTTGTAGGGAATTGGGTTTCCAAAGCTGTGAACCTAGAACCACTCACAGGCACTAAATTTCCCATTACATACGCACCTGAACTCCCAAACCCCTGCGATCCCAAGTGCAACAATCTTTCCTTAATCATATTGTGGTAATTTTATGTGAAGAGTTCCAGTGTAAGATGGAGCTTTGGGAACTGGGGTTAAGAAGAGAAGCCTGGCTCAGAGTTCGTTGAGTCAGAGAAACTGCCAGCTTGTGCTTCTAGCTGTGTAAGCTCCCGGAGGGAAGGGAATGGAGCTGGTTGTGATAATATCACAATCTGTGAGAAGAAAACCTTAATACTTAATTTGGGCATTCATGGTTTAGATTTTCCTGCCCAGTCCTCCCTATCCTCCCCTCTCATGACCACAAGATTTCTTGTGTGTTCCCTCGCTGGTTGAATGGGTTGTACTATTTGAAAAGCCTTACCTTTGCCCTGCAGCTCTATGGCATACCTTGCTGGGGGTGATGGCTGGGCAGTGTCATCTCAGTTAAAGGAGAAACACTGTGTCCAGCTGTCTGGCAGTTACATGGCATGCGGTCTGCTGCACCTGACTTTACAGAGCACCAGTTCTCACACCACTTGAGAAAAATCCGTATCTCAAATATTGAAGATAAAAATTATCATTTTTCTTCATCAGAGTTAGACCTGTGTGTTCTGTTGGTGCAAAGGCTCCTTGTTCTGTCAGGAGATGCCAGCAGAGACTACTCTAACCAAGACTGGTGCTGTCTGAAAACAAGAATTAAAAGGTACTGGGCTCCTTTATTAAAAGGAGAAGGCAGTGGTCAGGGTAGGAATTACTTCCAGTTTGAATCTGAAGTGCTAGCCTGCCAATGAAGTGTTTGAAAAAGGAGGGTGCTGGGCAGGATGATTAAGTGTGCTTGAAGACCAAATGTGGCCTGGAGTGGCTCCTCTTTTTAATATGGAAATGAATCCAGTAAAAGCAGAGCACACTGGCAGTTCAGACCATAGTGGAGCATTATGTATGGCATATGCTGTCTTCAAGGGCTTCCACTCCTTTTTAACTATGGAGGTTCTTTTTGTTTCTTTGCTCCATTTGCCATGGAGCTCCTGGCAACCTGGAGCCCGTCCCTCCCTTGGCCAGGTTTGATCGGTATCTCTGTGTGTAGCGACAACTCTAGGAAAGGAAGAGGAGTCTTGAAGATCTGGCAACAGAGGTTTGGCCATGCTTTATCTACAGAATTTGGTCTTTTGGCAAAAAGTGCCTTTTAATTCCCTCTCAAGGGAGCTATCAGATACAAAATACTTCTTTCTCTGTTTTGCGAACCAATTTCTCTTTTCTCCTTGTGATGGGTAGGTGAAGGAAGCACATTAACATGCTGCTATGGCCCCTGGCCAGCTACACCTCCATGTGCCCTGCAGAGGCAGAAGGGTGGTTTTATTCCCCTGTGCCAGGCAAACACTGTGCAAAGCCATAAGCCAGGCTTTGATGTTCCTCCTGTGGGGACTGGCATGGATTAGCAAGTACAGACTTGGGAGATGGGGTCGCAAATGTTCAGCCTGCCTCAGCCTTACCTTTCCCATTCTTCATGACTTGGGATAGAGCATGGAGCAGTACCTCTCTTTACTGGATGTTAAGCACTAATACTTGCCTTCTGCCCTGCAGCTGGAGGCTAGCAATTTAATGTGAGTGAAGCCATAGAATCACAACAAACGGAGAAAATCCTTTCAGTGCCTTTTTTTTGTATCTGTTTCTAATACAGCAGTTGGAATGAGGACAGCTGTTTCAACACAAGCAATAAACTGAGATGAGTATGACACAGTGTCTGTGTGTGTAACTTAAAAGGTGGAGAAAAGAGATGCTGAAGGGGGAATCCTCCCTCCCATCTCTGAACTTTATGAAGGATGAGGCTGTTAAAGAGACATTGCCTATAGTTGTGCTTGGGTTATAGAGCTTTCCTTCTGCCGTACTAAGGTGGCAGCCAGATTCATCAGACTCATTTACAACCCCCTTTTCAGTTGCAAGAACGTGAAGCAAACTATGTGAGTACCAGGAAAAGCTGCATCTGTGACATGCCCTGAAACAAAGTGACGTTTTGCGAATTGCCATTGGTTGCCCCTGAGTACCAGGGGTGAGAGCTGGAGCCTTCCCCCAGCTATGGTGAAAGGAAGGGGTGCGCCTGCATTTTAGTATCTTACAGCCAGCCTTTCATCTGGAGGGGTCTTGGTGCCGTCGGGCACATCACTCCAGCTGTTTAAGAGGAATCCGGGGTACGGAGTGAAGGGAGTCTCCAGCTGGGATGAGGAGGGATGGAGCCTGGGTAAGAGTTAAAACCGAGCTCCCTGTTAGCTCCTATCCTCATCAGTAGGAGCCTAGCGAACTTGCAACACCAGCTGCTGAACAATGCATAAAGCATTGCATTCAGCAATGGTTTAGCAAGAGGTTCCTTCTGAATTGCCTGTCTCATGCACATTTGTGATGGAAGCAGTTAACCAGAGAGTGGGCTGTGTGAGATGTGAGAAGTGATCTTCTGCCTACAGCAGAGGTCTTCCTCACGTTAATACCGTGCTGGGCATGGTGTTTCCAGAAGTGTGTGAGCCATTCGGGATCCCCAGTGAGCAACAAGAAGGATCAAAGGTCTAAAACCAACATTTCCAGTGTGGGACCAAAGGAACCAGTTCTGTAGAGGAAAGGTGACAGGGGCGGGTGTGAGAAGTCTTCCTGGGTCTAAAAGGACGGCTGCCAAGAGGAAGGCAACAAATCGGTCTCTGCATCCATCCAGGAGGTAATACCTTTGTGTTTCAACAACAGAGAATTCAGTCATGCAGGGGACTCTTCCTGAACTGTAAGTAAAAAAAATAAAAACCCTGTAAGAATAAATGGATTGCTCCAGGAAGCCAAGTCCTTAAAAAGAAACTGGACAGGCATCTACCAACAGTGTTTTAGGGGGTGCTGACCCTGTCACAGGGCATGGAAACAAATTGGCTACCTCTGCAGCCCCCTCCCAGACCTGCTTGCAGGTCTGTGGGGATCTGGCTCATCCCTTCACCGTGGTGTATTAATGGCTGTGGAGCAGACTGCAGAGACAAGGGTGTAAAACCACTTGCCAGCTCCCAGCTGATGGGGTGAGTGTTAAAGGTTGCCTGCAGAAGCATGGAAGGTATTTTTGGTGGGGTGTGGAGGCGGTGGTGCTTTGGCAGTGCAGAGCTGGGGCTGGCAGGCACAGCCTTTGCCCAGGAGGAAGGGGAAGGGATGAGCAAAGGCATTAGTAGGGCAAAGGCTGTGTTGTCTTGTTGATCCCAGCTCCAGCCAAGGCAGAGAGAGGGTTGGCATGCCCCCTGCACTTTTAGCAAGGCCAGCAGGACTGGAAAATGTCTCTGTGCCAAGAGAGCAAACTTCTGAGCAGGCTGCTGCCCTTTGTCCTGCTGTCTGGAGAGCCGTGACTCACCCCACCGAGCTGGAGGCAGCCCAGGACGTTCGTGTCCGGCTGTGCCCAGCTAGCGAGGCAGGCCTGCGAGCTCTGCAGAGCCCTGGGCTGAAGCAAACTCCAGGCTCTTTGGGAGGAAAGGGGGTATTTCCCTCCCCACCCCCAGGTCTGAGCAGCACAGCCAGGAGCAGGGAGCTATGCAGGACTGTGTCCTTCCTGGGGATGCCAGGCAGATGCACACCAAGGGTTTCCCTGCCTTGTTTCTAGTGCTCCAGGGCACACAGCGGCCTTGTCTCAGCGATCTGCCTTCATCTCCCACCTGCACCCATCCCTTTGGTTATTGCTCTGTCCTATGGCATTTGTCCTCTTCCCACCACGCTGCCCTCATCTCTTCAGTCTGGCTCCTCCTTGGTCTCCTCAGTCAAAAACCAAAACTCATCACAGCTTCATACAGGTGATGTCCTCTTTCTTTCAGCCAGTAGCTCAGATTTGATAATGCTGATGTGAGTCGGCAGGGTGGCTGTGGAAGAGCAGTGGTAGCAAGAGCTTTACTGCAGCCATTGTTTCTCACCATGTAGTGAGGACTTGTGAAGCTACCTGTGGGGAACCCTGTCCTGTTTTGTCTCCACCAGCACAGGAGAGATCTTGATGATCTGCAGAGAGTCTAGCAGAGGGTCATTAGCAGGATAAGACATTTAAGGGCATGGAGCACACGCCGTACAAGCACAGGCTGGAACACTCACTCTGCTCAGAGGTGCACATAGCAAGGATAAGAGGTGGCAGTCAGAAATTGCAACAGAGGAAATTCCAGTTGGACAAAGGGGGGAAAAAATGGTTTATCATGAGTGTGATTAGCACAAGAACTGGACCTTGGAGACATGGGAATCTTGTCCTTGGAGATTTTTGAGACTTGACTGGATGAGACCTTGAGCAGCCTGATCTAGCTTTGAGGGTAGCCCTGCTTTGAGAAAGAGTTGGATGATCTGACTTCCAGAGATCACTTCCAACCTGACTTTTTCCTCCATTTCTGCCTGCTCCAAATACCTAGAGCTTTCCTGATGCAATGTCTGCCCTGACCCTCAGCTAAAAACCCCTCGCCAAAATCTCCAGTGGATTCTTTTAGGAATTGCAAACCTGTCCAAACAGGACTGGCTTGTGTAGGATGTGTCCCCCATGTCTGCCCTTAGTAAACTCTCCTGGGGAGAAACCAGTGTTCTTGCTCTGTGTTGCATTTCCCAACAGGATCCTGGTCCACCACGGGACAAAACAAGGGCCGCAGAAATACAGGAAGGTTTTAATCTCCCAGGAGACTGCTGCTCACACTCTGTTGCTTTTGAGGTGGTGAAGTCCAAGGGCATCTTCTTATCATCTTCCCTTGGTGGAGTGGCATTGAAACCCCGGTGCATCCCAGCTGTGCCTCAGCTTTTGGGCTCTTCAGGGAAGACAACAAAGGGGATTTTCTGTCGTCATCTGTTCCAATTACGGTGGCTCCAGGGAGCTCTTTGGCCAGTTTCCACCCCCATCCACCACCTCCCAAACCCGCGCAACTGGGAGGTGGGGCCTCATGGTGGTAGTGGCTGGGGCACAGTGCATCACTCTCAGAGGATCTGGGTGATCAGACGGTACAACCCATCGCTCTCTCTCTGCTCCTGCTCTGCCAGGGACGGGCTGCCCCTCGGTGAGTAGCCTGTCCTGCTGGACAGTCCGGAGACAGCTTCAGGGGGATGGAGGGTGGTGAGATCAGGGATCACCCACAGTCCTTGAATCCCCTGAATTTCATCTGCTGCTGGGAAAAGAGGGTCTGTCCCAAGGGTGGGAGCTGGGGGTGTGCAAGGACAGGCAGAGCAGATCTGTGGGAGGGGGACACTGACCACAGCTGGGCACCTTGCCGCATCCCTTCCCACAGGTCCTCTCTCTGCTCCTCTCCTGCCTTCTTACCCCTTCTCAGCCTGCATCCTCTCACTTGGCCCTCACGCACATCTGTTGGTGTCTGGTTGCTTTCAGTTTGCTTCAGAGCTCTGTCAGTGCACTTTATCCTGCCTAGTACTGCAGCTGCTCCAAACTAGATGCCTCTTGACTAATTTTGTTTTGCCTCTTTGGGTGTTAAGACACACTAGCAAGGGAGGGCTGTGTGGAGTCACTGGGGTTACAGCTTAACTGGTAAAAAGTCAAGCATTAGGCAATGCCGCATCCAGTTGCGCTCATGGGAGGTCCATGTCTCAGCCCAGCACCCCACTCGACCACACTCAGGGCATACAGGAGGGAGTGGTGGGAGCTGGAGCCTTCATAGCAGGGTCTGTGGCTCCAAACTTGGCTTTGCAGGTGGATGTGTCACGATGACAGTGAAAAAGAGTCAGACTCCGCGGGATGGAAGTGCCAAGGTGAGTGCGGGAAGAGGGAGAGAGGGGAGGGCAGAGGTGTGCTGGAGGTGCTGGGTAGGTAGCACGTACCAATTCTGCTGGCTAAATACAAGTCACATCTCAAGCTGTCTCCATGGCCCCCTGTTGTCTTTATGTGGATATTTACCTGGAATAATACGGAGCATTATCAAAGGGACAGGATTAGAACGCTTTTGCTTGAAATTAAATAGTTCCGAATCAGGAGAGTTAACCCTGAGCTGATGTGAGCCCTCAGTGATACCTACCAGCAATGCCTGTCCCTCATCTGTGTCCCTACTGTGGACCCCAGCCCTCCAGCAGTGATGTTGAGATGAATGCAGTGCTGCTGTGAACAGCCACAGCCCCCAGGACTGCTGAACTGCAGGAGCTGTGAGGGGACTGGCCCTGCATCGAGCCAAAATTAGCACAATACAGCACAAAACCCCAGAGGTTTTTTCCTCAAATGTGCAGATTCACAGTCCAGTCGTGGTCACAAGTGGGACATGAAGCTGACCTCAGCCTCTCGTCCACTGGTGCTCAGGGGAAAGCTCAGCTTTTCCTTTGCTCTGTCCCATGCAGCCTCGTGGCTGCTGCCATGAGCTGGCAGTCACTTCCATCCTCCCTTGGGGCTGCAGCTTCTCTCTCAGCTGTCACCTCACCAGCTGGATGCCGGGTGAGAGCAGGAGCAGAGAGTTGGAGCTACAAGTTTATCCTGCTCACCCAAGTCTCAGGGACCAACCTCCAGCCCTACTCTGACACTGGCAGCACACACCAGGTGTTGGCTATGCTGGTTTATACTGGCATCCCGTGTTAGCTGTGCTGGGAGTATGTGGGGACACAGACACAGTGCCTGGCTGCCCCAGAGAGCTCTGTTACCCTCTTCTTCAGCGGCTCCTGCCAAAGCCCCCTGTGCGATCAAGGACAGACCCACCCCTCTCCCCTCCTCCTTTTGGAGGTCCATATCCCTTGCTTGTGACAGCAGTGACAGGACAGAGGTGCCACATAGGCAAAATGGGCTTTGCTGGTCCAAGGACAGGAGCAAGGGCTGGGTCAGGTGGAAGAAGCAGCAGAGCAGAGTGGAAAACCAGAGGGAGTGCCTGGATATCCAGGCTTGGGAGAGGGGAGTGAGACCACCACCTCTCTGATACTGCCTGTGGTGTCCTTGCTCCTTCAGCTGCAGCAGCCAACCTGCTTATCCATGGCTGTGCCATACATGACATAGCTGGGAGACCCTCACTGGGTTTCCAGAAATGCTGTCCTCCTCCAGCATGAACTGAGGTTCCCCGCGGTCACTGCAACACACCAAAAGGACGACGTATGGATGATGGTGCATTCCTCAGGGAAGGGCTGTTGGCTAAGCAGTGCCTGTCTGCCATGTGCAGGAGAACGTGTTGCAGAGGGTCCTGCAGCTGCCAGTGGTGAGCTCAACCTGCGAAAGCCTCCAGCGGACCTATGCCAGCACCAAGGAGGCCCACCCGCTCATGGCCTCGGTGTGTGAGGTCTATGAGCGGGGCATGCAGGGCGCCGGCACCTTGGCCATGTGGAGCATGGAGCCCGTGGTGCGCAGGCTGGAACCTCAGTGTAAGTCCATCCACAGGGGGGACATGACAGAGGGGAGCCCACCAGACCCTCCCTTGGTGGGATGTTGCTGGTACTAGCACATGAGACCCCCTAGCACAGCCCACGAGCTTTTCTTACCAAGCCACCTCCATGCTTTTGCCCAAGACAGTCGCTGTGGCTAACAACTTGGCTTGCCGGGGCTTGGACCACCTGGAGGAGAAGATCCCTGCTCTCCAGTACCCTGTTGACAAGGTAAGTCACAGGCAGGACAGCCTGGGATCCCTCAGGCTCTCTGCAGAGCCCACAGCATATCTCTGGATGGTAATGGGCTGCTCAGGGGAAAACAAGGCAACAGTTCTAAGCAAGGGGTCCTCCAAGGACCTCTGCAGCCCAAAGTATGGTTAGGGTGCTCACAGATACAGGTCAACAGCATCCTACGTCCCATCCCTCCCAGCTAAGTCCAGTCCAGACTGAAGAGCTGTGTACTGGCATGGCCACGGCTGAGGTCCCTATGGTCCCTCTGGCTGTCCCATGCCACCCTGAGCACAAGAGCAGGGTTGGTCTCCATCTCTCTACCGACAGCTCGCCTCTGAACTGAAGGGCACCATCTCCTCCCCACTCCAAAGTGCCAAAAACACCATTGGCAACTCCGTGGATAAGATCATGGGGCTGGCAGCAGAAGGCTATGAGGCCACCAAAAGCACTGTGGAAACAACAGCAAGATACACAAGGAAGAACTCGGTGAGCCAGATGGCAGCTGCAGGGGTTGACACGGCCCTGGGAGGGCTGGAGAAGCTAATGGAGTACCTGCTGCCAGAGGAGGATGAAGAAACAGGTAGTCCTGATGCCTAAATCCCATGTGAGGGTGGATGGAGAGGGCTGGCCACATGTGGGGTGGCACCTCACTTGTGGGATGCACGTGGCAGGATGAAGCCCCTGGATTTGGTGCAGGACTCCCCAAGAGAGTTGTCTCACCGGGACGTAACACCTCCCACCACTCTTCTGCCTTTAGATCAGAAGCCCAAAGAGAAGCGTAGGTCAGCAGCAAAGGTGTCCCAGCAGCAGCCTGAACCTCCCAGTGCTCCCAGCACCCTGGGCCGGATTGGCGCCTTGGTTAGCACTGTCTCCCACCGCGCTTACCAGCAAACCACCCAAAGCCTCCAGCGTGCCAAAGCCAAAGGGCAGGAGCTGGCTACCTGGATTCCCATTGTGGTGAGTGCCAAAACCCACCTGCCAGATTCCTGCTCCCCCATACACTCTTTGGGCTGACTCTGCATTGGGGTGAGCTATTTCAGGCTCCTTGGAACACATGTGAGGGCAGAGTGTGAGAACTGGTGGTTTTTCCCTCGCTCAGCAGGACAAGCCAGGGCTGGCAGTTCCTGTGGCACGTTCACACATGACTTTGTACCGCATTAGCGGGACGAGTTATTTTTAGCCAGCTCCCAATGTATATTGTTGATTTATGGCCTTGCCATAACATCCTCCCTAAAGCAAAAAGCCCTTCCGGGGGCCCAGAGAGGATGAGAAGAAGGATGTGCCTCTCCTCTCCCACACAGCACTCTGGTGGGAACCCTTTCTGCAGCCTGTGCCGAAATCCAGGGCCTCTTGGCTGCCTTTGGGTTTTCTTCTCACATGCATAAATGGACCCCTCTGCTCCTCCTGCACCCCAGGGCCCACATGAAATCCTCAGGCTAAGCAGGAAGGTTTGATGGGACCTGCCAGCAGTGGCTTTCTGCTCCCCTTCCAGGGCAACCTGGCCAAGCCAAGTGTGCCCAGGGCGCCACGGGTCCATGGTGATGGGCAGAGCACTGAGGCCAGCTGTCTGAGCCGGCAGCAGAGCAAGGTGCCAGACCAGAAGCAGGAGAAGGCAGGGAAGAAAGACAACCACCACGCCAAGGAGGTATGGAGAAAAGAGGGGCAGTGAGGTAAGGGAGCCCCAAAGCGTCCTCCTGCCCATGGACTGTGCCAGCAAAGGTTACGTTACCCCCATATCCTTGGGGACCAGGCCCCATTCCTGCCGAACCCTAAACTGCAGCTTGGAGGAAGCAAGGGGGAAATGGCAGCCAGGCCGCCCCAGCATCCCCCCTCCCTGACTCCCCAAAGCTGGGGACTGCAAGCAGCCTCTGTGCAGGGCAGGGCCACGCCGGCTTGTATAGTCACAACCACTTTGCTGCTGTCAGGTGTCAGCACCAAATGCCTGACTCAGCTCCTGAACACCCCCAAAAAGTCCACCCCAGAGGTCCCAGCAGTGAGAGGTGTTGTGAGCAGACAGGGCTGGGAACAGTCCCCAGCACTGGCTCCACTGGGACACAGGGACGGGAAGTGGCAGGTCGGGGTCGCTGCCCTTCACCTCTGCCTGCAGCGGAAGCAAAGCCAGGGGCAGGGGGTCCCCTGGGGCCTGGGAGTGGGGAGAGCTGGGGAGGGGGTGGACAGGGAGCAACCCAGCTGCAAAGGGCTGTGGTGGCTCTTGCAAAGCAGCAAGCTGAAGCACTCAGACTTTGAGCTGCAGAGGGGATGGGGAGCCCAGAGGGGCTGGGGGTGGGCCAGGGCCAGACTACGCTGGTTTCTCTCAGCAGGCAGGGGATGGCCCCGGGCTGGTGGGCAGCGTGGCTCAAAACCTGCAAAGCGCCTGCGCCTCCGGCATCTCCAGCGTGAAGAAGGTCCCAGCTGTTGCCTGGGATGCAGCAGAGGGGTTGATCCTCTTCACCCCTCGCAGGCTGTCCAAGGCCATGGAGACAGTGGATGCTCTCGGGGGCACCCTGGTCAGTGCCCCCAAGCATCTGCTGGGCACCCTGTACAGCTACGTGCCGGTGAGTTTGTCCCCAGGCAGGTCCCATCCATATCCAGCCCGGTCCCATTTTACCCAACCTCCTCCCACGAGCACTACATAGTGCCAGGCATTTCCAGGAGGCACCAGAGCACAGAGCTGTTGGGAGATGTGGTACTTCTGGGACACCACAGTCCCGCTCAAGCTGTGACAAACCTGTCAGCAAGTCCCCACCCACAGAGCCAGCATGTCAGCCAGGGATGGCACCTTCACGTGATTCATGCCCAAGCTGGGGGATAATCACAAATTCCTGGGATTTGTGTGAAATTTTAGGCTGAGAACTTCTTTCTCTGAACTTTCCTCCCCCAACTCCACTGCTCCCCCAGGACCAACCCTCCCCTCCAGCTGCCTGGGAGTCCCTACACTGGGCACTCCTCTGGGAACCAAACTGGCTTGTCCTTCGGTCCCCCGGTTTTAGGCAGGGTGAAGGGGGAGTGGAGCCTGCGGGTCGGTGCAGCCTGGCCAGGCACTCACCCTAACCCCTCAGCTCCGCAGGCAGTCGGTGAAGGAAGAGGAGGCAGCCAGGGGCAGCAAGCCCAGCCCAGAGCCGGAGCAGCAGAGGGAGGAGGACACCAAACCTGCCACCCCCTCTGCCGAGGAGAAATCCCACCTGAGGGGTGACTGGCGTCTGTACCGCGGCCATCACCCCCTCTCCTTCTTGGGGCTCGAGGACCCTCTCTTCCTGCGGCACAACCTGTACCGCAGCCCCGTCTTCGAGCCCGAGTGCCCCCTCCCACGGAAATCTGCCTTCACCCCCTACAACAGGCGGGTGAGCGAGGGCTCCTACCGCTTCAGCCCTGAGGCCATGTACAGCCGGGCTTACTACGCCAACCTCTACAGCCCTGCCTTCAAGAAGGACTGAGCCGGCAGGGAGGATGAGCGCATCCCAGCCCCTTCTAATCCACATCCCCAGCACGCTTCGCCTGGCCCCTGCCAGCCACCTGCACACAGCCTTGTACCAGGACAGGAGCTCAAAGCAGTAGATATGCCATAGGGTGTCTTCTCCTCTGGAGTGATTCGGAGCCAGGAGAGGGGCATGACGGCAGCCAGGAGCCCTGTTGGTGGAAGGAGGAGGTAGGGGGAGGTGGGATCAGAGAAGGGAAGGATATGCAGGAACAGTGAGACCAGAAAAGGGACTAGGAAGGTCTTGCACTGGGCCACCCTGGTGCTTGAGCATGGACTAGATGGGCTACACATAAAGAACAGCACAGAGACACAGTAGGGAGGAAAGAAAAGCCATCAACCACATCATTCCACAGCAAGCCTGGTTCCCCTCTCCATCCCCTCTCACAGGCCCTGTGCCTGACCACAGATGGCTCTTCTGTGGAGGAACTGAAGGTCTCCACTGACCAGCTGGACTCACAAGTGAGAAAGCCCTGGGTGTCCACCCCCAGCTGATGATGGGACAGAGGGTGGGGTCAGGAAGAAGACCAGTGACAATGGGTGGAGCTCCTGGAGCCCCTCTCCCACAGGACCACCTGGCTTCCCACAACACCTTGCTGTATCCGCTGCAATAATAAACCTTCCCAGCCTGCACTCACCCCATCTGCTCAGCTGCTTTCTGAGAGCAAGCCCCAAAAACAAGGCAACAGAGCAGGGCAAGACACCCAACCTAGGGCCAAGGGAGCAGGTATGGGAAACTCATGCTTGGGATGGTGGGGGCTCATGCTCAGCACAGTACGTGTCTCTTCCCATGCCTTGAGTACAAATTCACAGCCCTGAGGAACTGGGGCTTCATGCCAAAGATGATTTATTGCATTTCCAGAACATAGCAGAGAAATCACTGTCTGTACTGCATACACAGACCCAACACGCTGCTTTCCCAGTCTCACCAGGGGATTTGGGGAGAAGCTGGGAAAAACCTCCAGGCAGCAAAGAGTACAATAATGAGCCTGGCAACCCCTTCCCCCACCTCTTTTCCTCCTCAGGGATGGGCTCCTTACAGAAGGAACAGCTTGGGAAGGTGCACAGTGTGATCCCTGTCCTGGGAATGAGCCACAAGCCTGGTTTTTCCCAGGCAGGGCTTGTACAGCACTTGTGACAAGGGAAACTGCTGCTATTGCTAAAAGGCTGTAGAAGAGAGGACTGTGACCAGGACAGTTCAAAAGCAAGGTGTATGGGATGGGAGGCATCAGCCCTCACTGAGATCCTCCAGGGTCAGCTGGTGCTGCAGGCTCTGGGCCACTTGGACACAGCGATGCACACATGGGAACTGCCGGTGGTTCCCTGGCAGAGAAGCCCCCACCTTGCCAGCTCATGGGTACTCCAGGGTTACCAGCAAGAGGACACTGATGAGGGGTTAAGCAGGACTCAGGATCTCAGGGTAGGAGCGAGACGACAGGGAGCCAAGTGGTCACGCAGAAGTGGCTTGTCCCTGCTCACCGACAGCCTGCGCAGCTCCCACCGAAGGAGCTGGGGATGATGCTGCATGGAGCAGCAGCAAAATAACCGTGCACTTTCCAGCATTAAAGGATGAAAGGAGAAAGCAGGAGGCACTTCCAAAGCTATTATAGCAAAGAGTGGAGACTCTGCCCCATCAGGGAGACAAAACAAAGGCACTGCAGTCCTCAGCAGCACTGGCTGTATATTACAAGAGACCCAAAGCCAGACATTAGGAGGTCAGCAAGGAACTTGTGATACTTGGGGAAACACACAACATCTCCACAGGCACCCAGGGAAGCGGCTTGGTGCATGCAGGCAGCACAGAGAGAAGCAACACCCGTGCCATGGCTCAGAGGGAGTCCGTTCGCTTACGGGCAAACACAGCCGACATGGTCTTGACGATGCCACGGATCCCTGTACCCTTCTTCAGCGCCAGCCTGGTGTCAGGAATGCGCTCAGCCAGTCCGTGGAAAACCATGAGGGCCCCATGATAAGCCTCAGCTGCAGAGACCTCATAGAAACCACAGTCTAAAGAGAGGGCCAGGAGCCGACCCTCCTCGCTGGACACTACCCGCTGGTGGTGCAGGTCGCGCTTGTTGCCCACGATGACGATGGGCACCTTCTCCTGGCTCTGCCCTTCCTTAGCCGCCTTGATGAACTGGATTTTGAGTGGCAGAATGTTGAAGCTGGCACGGTCACAGATGCTGTAGACCAAGACAAAGCTGTCTGCCCACTGGATTCGCTTCTCCTCTGAGGACCCCTCATCTGCCTGTTCCTGGGGAAAGGGAAAAGGAAGGTTCCTCTACCAGACTCTCTCCCTTTGCACCTGCTAGCACAGGGCACAGCAATCCTGAGCCTGTCAGGACTTGGGCAGGTATCAAGCAGCAGCAGAAGAGCAGAGAAAAAGGAGTACAAAAAAAGCAGAGCAGGACTTGGCAGACTTCACCAAGGTGACACGATTTGGGCTTCAGTATTACTGCCCTCACCTGGCCACCCAGCTGGCAAGCACCACAGGCTGTAGGTGGTAATAGCATGCAGACCTCAGAGTGGCAATTCTACTTTGTCAGCACTTGGAGCTCCATCCAGGCTGATAACCCTGATAAGTTCTTCAGCCCCTATGTCCTCAATCAGAGGACTGGTCCTTGGGCTACAGTGACTATTGCTACCACCCACCAACACCACTGCCCCGTGCTCTGCAGGCAAGAAGGGTTCAGTTGCCTAAAGAAGGGTTTTTTTGCTTGCTGGGCTAAAAACAGGCAATGGGAAAGGAGTCCTCTCACCTGGGAATTGGGGACATCCCAGATGTGGAGGAGAATCTCACGGCCATCCACGGTCAGGTTGTGGCTGTAGATGAATTCTGCCAAAAAATGAGAATGAAAATGGACATCCTCACAGACCCAAGAGATAGGTCCCTCAACCTAGGTCTTCACCTCCAACCCTGGGAGACTGTGCTCTACAAGGTAAGGCCCAGGGGCTCCCTTCATACAGCCTCTGGGGCTGTGACCACCCCAGTCTGCCTCCACCCCAGTACATACTCCAGGCACAATGGTGCTACCAACTGCTACCCAGGACCTTCTGCACCCTAGAGAAGCAGTTGTGGATCAAAGAGATAGATCTCTGAACGAATACAAACATCAAGTCCCCCAGGAAGAGGCAAAGACTCCAGAGAAAGGCAGGAGAAGATGGAAAGCAGTGAAACCCTGCAAACAGAAGCAGGCTTGTCTTTTGACCCCAGCCCCTACCAGGAACCAGCCCGGCACTCACCCATGTCTCCATACTCCCCGATAAAGCGCCGGGTAAGGAAACGCACAGTCAGAGCTGTGGGGAGAAGAAGAACCATCAGAATGACACTAAACCTGAAGGATTTTCCTTTTTAACTCTAAGCAGAGTCAGGCAGGCTGTAAACTCTCAGGAGGAACCTCCGGCTTTCTCCCAGCCCTCGGCAGCTCTGCGAGCAGATCAGTGCAGAAGCACAGCACAGACCTGAGCATCAGCAGCACAAAGCGGAGCATCAGCAAACCCCAGCACCAGTAAAAAATGCCTTTCCCCGTCGCTTGCCCGCTACCTGCAAGGGCATGCTCAGCTTCCCCACCTCGACCTTCCACCACACCTGAAGTCTCAGCCCCGGCTCTCCCCACGGAGCTCCTCTCCGCAGCTTGTTCTCCAAACACTGCTGCCCTTGTTTTGGGGAGGGGTGCAGGAAGGGGTCTCCCTGCCTGGGGATCCCGCTCCCGGCGGGTTCTTACCCGATTTCCCCACGTTGTCCGCTCCCATGACGAGGACGTTCGCTTCCACCTTGAGCGCGGCGGGGCCGGGCAGCTCCGTGAGGGCAGGGTGCTCGGGGGTGAAGCTGGCGCTCCGGCGCAGCGGCAGCCGCAGTGCCATGCCGAGCGGGGCCGTGCCTCGCCGGCGGCCCCAGCACAGCCGAGGAGCCAGCGTTTCCCAGGGGACCCGCGAGGGCCATACCCCCCCTCCCCGCAACCGCAGGGGCGGCGCGGATGAAAAACTTTCTAGTTAAAGCTCAGATCCATACGCCAGCGCCCGGGCCGGCCCCGCCGTCTTCCAGCTCGGCGGGCGGCCGGGAAGCGCCCGCTGCCCGCACCAGCTGCTCTGCCGGCGGCGCCCCGGGAAGCTGCCCACGCCGGCACCTCAGGCACGCTGCCCCTCGCCCCTCCCGCAGAGCGATGGCGGGAACGCCTGCGAGGAACGGCGGAGCATCCTGCGAGTAACGGAGCGCCGTCTGACCGAGCGCTGCTTCGCGAGCGATGGAGCATCCCAGGGGCGAGGAGGGAGTGTCTCGGGAGCGATGGAGCTCCCCGGCCCTTGCCCCCGCCCTCTCGCCACGCCGTCCCGGCCCTCAGCGTCCGCTCCACCCGCCCCCGCCGGGCCGCCGCCTTTGTGCCCGGGGGACGGCGAGGACCAGCCTCCCGCACCCCCTCGGGCCGGCCGCCCCCCTTGCGCGGCGCCGGGCGGAGCCGCCTGACGCCATCGCGGCGCGCCGGGCCGGACCCGTCCCGCTGCCGGCCGGGGCCCGTCGCGCTCCCCGGGGCGGCCCCGCCATGGCGGCGGAGGGGGGGCCGTGCGGGTGGCCGTGCGGGTGCGGCCGCTGCTGCCCCGGGAGGCGTTGCGGGGCCACCGACCGTGCCTGCGGGGCGACGCCGCCACCGGCGAGGTGGCGCTGGGCCGCCGCCGCTTCCGCTTCGCCGCCGTCCTGCCCGAGGCGGCGGGGCAGGCGGCCGTATACCGAGCCTGCGTCCAGCCGCTGCTGCGGGCCTTCTTCCGCGGCTTCAACGCCACCGTCTTCGCCTACGGGCAGACCGGCTCCGGGAAGACCTACACCATCGGGGAGGCCAGCGTCGGTGAGTCGCGGCGCGGCGTCGCGCCCGCAGGCATCGCCGTCGCGCCGGCGGCTCCGCTCCGCTCCGCTCTGCTCTCCCCACCAGACCCGCCGTGCCCCGGCGCAGTGTCTCTCCGTCCCAAGCCAGGGCACCGCCGTCCCAACCCTCCCTGCCAACCCTACCGATGCCGCCATCCCCGCCCACCTCGTGAACTTGTTTCTCCCCACCCAGACCCATCATCACCATCCCTCCCCCTTGGCCCTGCCAGCCCGACCCCACCACCACCCATCCTCATCCCACCCGCGCCGCTGTAACCACTCCAACAAGGACAGCACCCCTTTGAGACCACAGCACACAGGTTCTCTCCTCTACCGCTTCAGGATAAGCAAGAGGACCATGCCTGGTCTGGAGGTGGTCGTCTTCTTAGGGCACTTCAGACCTATCAGCCTAGAAGCCCAAAGGAGAGGGAGATTTGCCGGGGCTAATCCTGTGTGTTTATGTGGAGGAGAGGAAGAAAGAGGAAAAGTTCCTCTCCTAGAAGTGCCCTTTCCTCATGCTTCTTACATCCTCATGTTTCTTACAGAGGATGTGCTGTAAGTGTTGCAGTCAGTTCTAGGCAGCTGCATCATTGGTGACAATGAATTGCTTCCTTTCTTCCAGTCTGCCTCTGCAGTCAGTTTCCCAGTTCGGGCTATCAGTGCACCAGATTTGGGGGTTGCCCTTTTACACAGCTGATGGAGACAAAAGAAAACCATTTAAATTCCAGGTGGCAGAGTACTAGGGCCAGATACAAGCAAGCTGCAAGCACTCAAAACCAAACCTTCTTGAAGCTGGGATGGGTTGTGACATCAGGCTGGCTTCAAAGGACAGCATGCATGGTGCAGGCATGGTGCTTGCTACCCACATGAAATTCTAACGTGCCTTTCCTTTTTTGAGAAAGGAGTGGAAACAAGCAGCATTGCTGGAATCCAGCACAGCACTGGGATAGGATTTGCCTCCGGGTCCTGGAACTTAGAAACCCTCTTTGATGTTTGATCTGTTTGAGCCAGGAGGGTTGTGAGGCTGCTGCTTCCCAGATGCCATGTGCTGCAGGCAGCTCTTGTCCACAGCTCTGTCCCTGGCCAGCACAGGCTCCCCAGGTATTCACTGTGATTGTGTGCATCTCTCTGCCAGCTTCCATCAATGAAGACGAGCAGGGCATAATCCCACGAGCCATGGCTGAGACCTTCAGGCTCATCGATGAGAATGACCTGATTGACTACACAGTCCGAGTGTCCTACCTGGAGGTGTACAAGGAGGAGTTTCGGGACTTGCTGCAGGTGGATACAGCCAGCAAAGACATTCAGATCCGGGAGGATGACAAGGGGAACGTTGGTATGTGTGGCTGCTCGCAGGCTCCCTTTTCTCCCTGTGCCCAAGGCTGGTTATCTGTTCCTGAGGGCAGAGCCAGGTTTTCTCCTTCCACCCCTCTCCTGCAACAGATTGTTGTGCTTAGTCCTGCTCAGTGCAGGAAGCTGGTCTGTGTGTAACATGCTGCAGGCAGGGCGATGGCAGGAGGCTGTGCAGAGGAGCCACATCCTCAGGCAGCCTGTCCCTCCCAGCCACAGCTCTGTTTGCTGTTGCAGTGCTGTGTGGTGTGAAGGAATCAGAAGTGGAAGCGCTGGATGAGGTGCTGAGCCTGCTGGAGATGGGGAACACAGCCAAACACACGGGAGCTACCCACATCAACAGGCAGTCGAGCCGCTCGCACACCATCTTCACGGTGACCATGGAACAGCGGCGTGGGGCTGGCCGCCTCTCCCTCCACCAGCAACGCCCCTCCGTCCCTGCCTCAGGCCAAGTCCTGGTTTCCAAGTTTCACTTCGTGGACCTGGCAGGCTCAGAGCGAATAGTGAAGACGGGAAACACTGGGGAAAGGCTGAAGGAGAGTATCCAGATCAACTGTGGCCTCCTGGCCTTGGGCAACGTCATCAGTGCCTTGGGTGACCCTCGCAGGAAGAGCAGTCACATCCCCTACAGGGACTCCAAAATCACCAGGTACAACTGGGACACCCGTGCTCTGCACATCTTCTGGGCTCTTGTCCCAGTAGGGGGAGGTGAGGCTTCCCCCTGCCTCTGTCAAGTCCAGCCTGCCAAGTCAGGTAGCCAAAAGCAGGGGCCAGCTGACCCACTGTGCCTTACAGCAATTCACAAGTCTACCCTCTATGCTGGTTTTCACACGGGGAAGCTTGAGGAGCAGTGAGGCCAGGATATAAGTGACAGGCCAGCTCACTACACTGCTGCAGAAGATGAGGCTTGCATAAGTCATGCTGCTGATGCTGAGATGGGGTGCCAGCAAGGGTTATCCTGCCCCTTCCCTCCTAGCTCTGAATAAAAACCAGCTTTCAGTGGACTTGTTTGGTGGTCTGCAGTTAGCGTTAGCTTGAGCTGGTGACCTTTGCAGTCTCCAGCAGGTTCCTATGCAGTATGTGCCTAGCAGTGACAACAGAGTGAGGGATTTCCCAGCCTTGGGAATGACACAGGTAGAAACCTGCTACAGTCGTGATGGCATTCCTCTCTTTAATCATTCTGCTCACTTCATTAGTGCTGGTCTAGGTGCTGAGTGAGAATCCCCCTTTCCTTGAGCTTAATCTCCAAAAAGGGTTGGAAACCTTCTGGTTATTTTGTATGTCAGCTGTTTTTGTTGCTGGGCCCTTCCCTAGGATCCTGAAAGACTCCCTGGGGGGCAATGCCCAGACTGTGATGATAGCCTGTGTCAGCCCATCCTCCTCGGACTTCGACGAGAGCCTCAATACGCTCAACTACGCCAGCCGGGCCCAGAACATCCAGAACAAGGCCGTGGTGAACTGCCGCAAGGAGACCGAGCACGTTGAGGAGCTCCACCGGCAGATAAAGAACCTGCAGAAGGCGCTGGAACAGCGGCACCGCTCCGAGACCCGCATCATCAACCGCTCGGCCACCGCCAAACGGTGCGCCCCGGACCCCACGGCCCGGCTGCTGGCCGAGTGCGCCCATTACCGCACCTGCACCGACGCCGCGTACCGGCTGCTGATGGAGCTGCAGGAGGACAGTAACCTCACGGTGCAGCAGATCCTGCGGGTCAAGGAGTGGCTGTGCGCGGTGGAGAGCGAGAGGAGCGAGCTCACCTCGGCTGGGCTGGATAGCGGCATCGAGAGCACCTCAGCAGAAGACCAGAGCACCGAGGCACAGGGCTCAAAGCCAGCAAAGGCCCAGGTAACGCCTGGGGGTTGGTTAGTTCTAAGGTGGGGTTTATCTGATGGCCATAGATACAGCGGCCTCAGCACAATGCAGCAGAAGGGTCAGGAGAGGAGAAGCAACCCAGCAGAGGGGCTGCAGGGAGGCACAGTGATGTGATCCTCAGAGCAGGCAGGGAGAGGTTGGATTCAGCTGCAGCTGAGAGATTTATTTGCGGGGAAAATCTGCGTCTGCAGAGCTGCTGTGCCCTCGTGGTGTCCAGCATGGGAAGGGAAGGACAGAGGTGGACAGACACTGATGCTGCCTCTCTTGTATTTTACAGGGGCAGGTGAGCACCGAGAAGGGGTGTGAGTCCATCAAAGACGAGCAAGTGGCTAAACTGCAGAGGCAAGTGGAGCGCCTGGAGGAGGAGAACCGTGATTTCCTGGCTGCTCTGGAAGATGCCATGGAGCAATACAAGCTGCAGGTATTTATGGCTCTGTTTTCTTTATAGGGACCTGCCCTGCTCCTCCCCAGGAGAGTGCAGTCCAGCTTTCATGCTCCTCTGCAGCAGGTCCAGGATCCACCTGTACCAACCCACATTTTTCTTGTTGCCTTTTAGAGCGACAAGCTGCAGGAGCAGCAGGATAAGATCTCAGAGCTGCACGTGCGCTTGGAGATGGCAATGCCAAACCTGCATGTGCCGGAACTCCTGGAAAACCTTCACCTGGTGGCCGCTGGCCAGAGACCTCACACAGCCCCGCTGGATGCTGCCCCATCCCATGGTCTCAGCGGGGTTCCCTCAGGGCTCCTTCCCGCTGAGCAGAGCGGAAGAGCCCCGTGCGGGAAGGTGAGGAGCTGCTGCCTTTTCTTTCGGGTGCTCTCCACCCACCGAACCGCTTTCTTCCTCATCCTTTGAGCATGAACCTCATCAGAGGACTCTACTCAGTGTTTGCATCCAGAGAAATTCACAACTCCAGCAAAACCAGCCCAGCTTCAAAACTGGGGCTTTTACATCAGCGCCACAGACAGACCCCAGATTTGCTCAGCTTCTGAGCAGCAGAAGGCAGGAGGGCAGGCGTGTTCTCCTGGAGACATGCTCAGCTCCATTTTGTTGCTTTCCTTTGTGTCTCTCAGCGATGCCCAGCTGAGAGCTGCTTTTTCTAACCCCAGCTCTCACACGTTGTGTTTCCTCTTTCTGATTCTCTGCCCTAGCAGCTCGACAGCAACCTCTCCTCCTTCCAGGAGGAAGAACTGGCAGGCCAGCCCCTGACCCACGTGCAGTGTCCGACTGGCAGCGCAGAGATCAAAGCCACGGTGCTGAGGAGGGAGCTCAGCCAGGGCTCGGAGAAGCCAGCAGAGCTGTCCTCTGGAGAGGAGGAGGAGTGGGAGCAGAAACGCTCTCTTACCCAGCACCGGTGAGTTGAGGCTGTCCCAACAGCATGTGGTGCCCTGCCAGATGTGTGACTTGGCTGTCCCACCTCTGCATCTCAGCTGTCACATGAGATGTGGAAGTAAATGCTGCCTCTGGGGTTAGCAATTCTGCTAAAGCAGCTGCCTGCTCACTGGGGAGCTAAGGACTGTCTTTCCTGACCACAGCTACTGTTTCTATGTCCTCCTGAAGCCTATGGATCATCGGGGTCCTTGCTGGGAACAGCTCTGGCAACTGATTAATTTCTTGCTCCTTCTAGAAACAGAATTCAAAGCTGGAGCAAGAAAGAGATTTCCAAGTTGAGTGAGGAGCCGAGTGGAGGCGATGCCTGCTCGATACAGGAGGAGCAGCTGGAGCTGTCAAAAGGCAAGTGGCAACTGGAGGTTGTTGGACAGTCTTCTTAGGGCTGGTGGTACCATTGGTGGGAAAACAGCGTGTCCCACCTGAGTGAGCCCAGAGGACAAAGCCAGGGCAGGTGACAGCCTGGCTGCTTGTGTTAAGGAGAAACTTGAATGGCCAGGGTCTGGCAAGAGATGTGTGCTTTGATGGAAGCTGCGGGTGACTCTGGGAGACACTGTGCCAGGTCTTGGCTACAGATCTGAGGTTGGATTGTCCTTCTATCACCTGGGTGCTAAAACAGAACCTTCCTTACCTAGGAATTGGTGTTGTAGAGGTCTGCAGGAGGCGAGAAGCACTGCTCAGCCCCTGGGAGCGTCTGCCAGGGAAGGACTCTGAGTGGAGGCTAGTGCAAGCACAGCAGAAGATCCGAGAGCTGGCCATCAACATCCGCATGAAGGAGGAGCTGATCACAGAGCTCATTAAAACAGGTGCAGAGCTGCTGGTGGGAATATGCATGCATTCCCTATGAAATCTCCTAGGTGGGATGCTGGGTCTCTATCCCCATCCTCATCTTCCCTCTCTGTGCCCAGCCCCTTCCCCCACAGGCAGCAGAGCACCGTTTCTCCGTCCCTCTGAGTAAGGCCCTTCCTACAGGTTTCTTCCCAGACCCTTTCCTCAGAATAGCTGAGGGCAAGGGAGCATCCAGTCTCTGTAGACGAAAATAATTGAGGAGGAGAGAGGACAGGTCCATCACTCATCAGGATTCTGGCTGCAAGGGAAGGGTGCCTGGAGGTGACAGAGGAGGGGGTGTTGTTGCAGGCAAGGACGCCCAGGCTCTGAACAGGCAGTACTGCCAGAAGATCAGCGAGCTGGAGCAGGAAGCAGAGCAGGTGCGGGCAGAGCTGAGCGACAGCCAGAAGCAGCTCCAGGAGCTGGAGGGCAAAGAGCCATGGGACCCTGGAGAGAAGCGCAAGCTGCAGGAGTATCGCACACGCGTGGCAGCTGCACAGAGCAAGGCACGGGTGAGTGGGAAGGGCTCTGCCCACCCGGGGAGGTGAGCACGGGGAAAGGGGCCGAGCCCAAGGGCAGCTTTCGCTCTCCACCAGGTTCTGTGCAAGAAGAAGCAGGCGACGGAGAGGCTGGTGTCGCTCTCGGCCCAGAGTGAGAAGCGAGTGCAGGAGCTGGAGAAGAACATTCAGCTGATGCGGCGGCAGCAGGGCCAGCTGCAGCGCCGGCTGCGGGAGGAGAGCGAGCAGAAACGGCGCCTGGAGACGGAGGTGAATAAGCGGCAGCACCAAGTCAAGGTAGGAACGGACAGGAGCAGTCGTGCTACTGCAGTATTCGTGAGGAGGATGATGATGATGATGATGATTCGGTGGGCTCTGCAAGCTCCTGGGCTGGCAGAGGTGGCTCTGATGGGGTCTGGAAGAACTTGGGGATGGAGAGAGGATTTTTCTTTTAAGAGCTGGCAGAGAACATAACCTGTCTCTCAGCCCCTGGCTCTAGGGCAGGTAGCTTCTTTAGGCTCACAGCAGCTCCTTCCCATCCAGGAGCTGGAACTGAAGCACGAGCAGCATCAGAAAATCCTGCGCATCAAAACAGAGGAAATCGCAGCTTTCCAGAGGAAGCGGCGGAGCGGCAGCAACGGCTCCGTGATCAGCCTGGAGCAGCAGCAGGTACAGGCAGAGCAAGCCTGCCACCTCCTTCCTATTCAAAGGGGTCTGCTGTGGCAGGTTGATGGGGGAAAGCAGAAGCTTCAGGCTGAGATGGGATGTAGCCCATCCTGCCCTTGAGGAGTACAGTCCTTAATGTCACTTGCAGCTAGTAGCAGAGGACTTAGACCTTGTCTGACCCCTGGGACCAGGATTTACCTGGCTTTGGTAAAGCAGCTTTTGCCTGTTAGCAGAAGTGTGGTGGGAGATGTGTCCCCCCAAGGACTCCTTGGCAGCTGTGGATTTAGCTCAGCTCTGCCTCTTAGAGCAGCTGGAAGGATAAAACTTGGGCTATAGCAGTTAGCAGAGACAGACTCGAGATGCTCTCTTGCTCAGGTCTCAACCCTGTCACTCTTTAGTCCAGCAGCTTGGGCCCTGCTGCTGTTGTCTGCGTGCATGCTCATGCCCTTTGTATCTCCTTCCATCAGAAAATTGAGGAACAGAAGAAGTGGCTGGATATGGAGATGGATAAAGTTCTGGAGCAGCGCCAGGCCCTGAATGAGCTGGAAGATGAGCTGCGGAAGCGGGAAGCTATTGTGGCCAAAAAGGAAGCCCTGCTGCAGGAGAAGAACGGCCTGGAGAGCAAACGACTGCGCTCCAGCCAGGTAGGACAAGAGTGTGACACCTCGCTTGATTTCCATCAGAAGTGGGGGGCTGGAAGACAAGGAACCCATCTGGGGTCTGGCAGAGCGCTGCAGGTCAGGACGAGGTGGTGTTGAGAAGTGGGTAGCAAGTCTGCCTCGACAGGAGGGCCCGCTTGTGCCGTGCCTCTGAGCTAGTTGGTTTGATAGCCCTTGGCTTAGGTGTGCACCATGGCATCACTTGACTTATGAGGGGAGTAGAAAGGGGCTGGGGGCCTGACTTGCCTTTAGAGCAGATCCCCTTGAGCATCTTCTGCTGCAGGCCCTGACAGATGACATAGTGCGTGTGTCCAGCCGCCTGGAGCACCTGGAAAAGGAGCTGACTGAGAAGAACGGGCAGCTACGTCACAGCAGTGCCCACAACCAGCAGCAGATCCGCCAGGAGATCAACAGCCTGCGCCAGGAGAAGGACCAGCTGCTCAAGCAGAGGTTGGAGCTTGACAACAAGCTTCGTCAGGGCACCCTGCTGTCCCCAGAGGTACCTCTTCTTGAGCTGGGGTCGTTAGCAGATCCTCCCCCAAGTCCCCAAGCTGTGCTGTCCCAACTTCTTGCCAGAGCTGTTGCGATAACAAGGGAGATTAGGGCAGGGCGAGACACTGTGAAGCCTTTGCTCCCTAGTAACTGCAGCTCTCCTCTGGCAGGAAGAACGGATCTTGTTCCAGCTGGATGAGGCAATTGAGGCTCTGGATGCAGCCATCGAATACAAGAATGAATCCATCACGTGCAGGCAACGCGTCCTGCGGGCCTCAGCCAGCCTGTTGTCCCAGTGTGAGATGAACCTCATGGCCAAGCTCAGCTACCTGTCCTCCTCTGAGACCCGAGCTCTGCTCTGCAAGTACTTTGACAAGGTGGGAATCAGCTACCCTCTGTGATGGTGGGAGCTCTAGTATCTGACCACACTCTTGTTTTCCTCATCCTTAAGCCTTCTGGCTGCTGTACTTCTGTCCTGTAAAGTCAGGCCGCAAAGCCACAGCACTATGATCACCATCTGTCCCAACACGTGGGAGAGAGGCTTAGCTAGTCCTAGGACGAATGGATCCCTGTGGTGGCTCTGTCTTGTCAGAGCTCTGCCCTCTGTGAGGCAGCTGTGACACCTCACGACTACTAACCTTCATACACTATACTAAAAAACTGAACTCTATTAGGCTGAGTGGTGCAAGAAAGCTTCTGGGCTCTGAAAAAGATGAGATTTTTCTTGCTCTTGGGCCCTGGCCAGGTGGTGACACTGCGAGAGGATCAGCACAGGCAGCACATTGCCTTCTCGGAGCTGGAGATGCAGCTGGAGGAGCAGCAACAGCTGGTGTACTGGCTGGAGGCAGCCTTGGAGCGGCAGCGCCTGGAGATGGACCGCCAGCTCACCCTGCAGCAGAAGGAGCACGAGCAGAACATGCAGTTACTGCTCCAGCAGAGCCGTGGTAACCACCCACCTCCTGAAACAGGCAGCAGTGGCACAACTTTTGTCTTTCACAGGCCTTGCAACTTGAAATGACCTTCCTTTTCCTTGTAGAACACATGGATGAGGGGCTGGCCAGCAGCAAACTGCAGTATGAGGCAAGGATTCAGGTGCTGGAAAAGGAGCTGAGCCGTTACGTGTGGGCAAACCAGGAGCTGAACCAGAGGCTGAGTAACACAAACCCCCATCCTGGACAGACCAAAGGTGAGAGGCTGGGGCTTCGCTGTTCCTAAGTCACAGCTTTAACTTTAAAAGCTTTAAACTTTTCCTAAGTTTACATTCTATTCCATGGCTGCAAGAGCATGGAGCAGAGTCAGGAGCAGTGTGGGTGCAGCTCATTGGTGACTTTAACCAAGCGCACTACGGGCATCGATTTTGATGAGGAAAGTAGAGATCCCGATACTCCTCTCACTGTACCCCCAATCTTCCCAGCAGGCATGGAGAGAAGCCTTCACGGGGCTGGGGACAGAGCGCCCCCCGCGCTCGGGACCTGCGAGGAGCCCAGCCTTGGGGAACAGCTGGTGCCTCTGGCCGCGGCTGAAGAAAACCACCGTGTCAGGGAGGAGAGCAGGGACCTGGTGCATGCCCCTTTGCCAGCGACGTGGCGGCGCTCCTCCCTGCCCAACGACGGCCCCGGGGACCTTCGGCAGAGAGAGGCAGAGCACTTGCTGAGAGTGGGGCAGCCCCACGAGGTTCACCCGCCGCGGGGCCTCGCTCCGGCCTCCAAGCCCCGGCGGGAGCTGCGCAGAGCCAGCCTGAACGTGACCCCAGTGCCTTACCACCCAGCCATGATAGATGTGAGGAGAAATCCACTCTAGGCACAGGCTTAACGCTTACCCACCACGCTAATGTGAGTTTAGGAGCATTTCTGCTCCCCAAGCCAGCCTGGTGGCAAACCTGTTACAGTTCAGAGGCCTGAGGAAGACAGAAAGGTGACTTCATTATAAAGGAAATAAACCTCAGCCTGTGTTCCCCATGTTGCTGCCCATCCAGACAGCACAGACCAGACACCTTTCCTCCTGCACTCTTAGCAGCTTACGCCCTGGGAAGTGGGAGGTGCCTCCCACCCTAGGCTCTTAACACTAAAAACCCGTTTACTGTTTGGAAACCTCTGATGCAGGACTTGCTCAGCCTTGGAGGGAGATGCTCTGCAGGCCTGCAGAACTTGTACATAGATTTTTGTAGTAACTTTGGGTATTTTTTTACATTTCTACTGTAACTTTTCTAATAAAGCAGAGTGAGTTTTATGAAGCAGTCATGTCTCAGAAGTTCCAAGTCATCACTTAACTCTGGGGCTGCAGGAAAGGAGTTTTATTTAAACCTCACTGCATGGAAGCAGCTGCTGCCAGTGTAGCCTTCATGTTTTAAGTACCTGCTTTGTAAATGCTCACAGGTAGCAAGCTTCCTACATTGAGTTGCTGCAGGAAAAGCAGCTCCAGACAATCATCTGGAGCTCCAGACAGCAGAATCATCTGAGGCATCCAATATAAAAGCAACCCTAGTTCAGTGCCATTTTCTTCTCCAGCCTATAGCTGCTTTAAATAGCACTTTCTGACTCAGGAAAGCTTCCAGTCTGGGTATAAGGGTGATCAAATATAATCCTGCAAATTAACACTGACACCATCCACCTTGGGGAGTGGGACATAAGCTTAACTCTGGCAGAGCAAATCAAAGCCCAGGTACCTGATTTAAGAAGGGTATGGGGAACAGCAGCTTGGCTACCTGACCCCAAAAAGCAAGCCACTGATTCAGCCCAAAATCACAAGAGGCACAGCTACCACAACTACTATCTGAGGAGTAACATAGACCAAGCTGAAAGCCAGCACCTGAAGTAGGAACCACCTGATCTTCCTCCTACATACTCAGTTTTGCCTATAGGGACATGACTGGGGTGGAGGGATCACACACAGACATTACCAAGGGCTCTGGGCATGGCTGACCTGTACAAGAATGACATTTGGAGCCTTTACTTTCTTCTGTTTAAAACAACCATCTTCAGCAGACTTCCTTCTACTTAGGAGTAAACAGCTTGGAGGTCCCTGTTTGGGTATCTATCCACATTCTTGAAGTGGGTGCACCTCTCAACACCATCACTGGTAAGAACACGTTCCTCCTCTCTTGGCAAACAGCTTTCCTGCAACAAATGTCTTCCAGGAAACAAACTCCATTCCATGCCATCTAGCTACATCTTAGGTACTGAATCACAGCTCCTGCTGTCTTCATTCATGAGGTGGGAATGCAAGGATATGTTTCACAGGCAACTATGTTGCTATTTCATCAGTGATTCCATTTAGTAGTCTTTGAACTGTCATCTCTAGTTATTCTATCAAGTTTTGTCCCTTGAGGAAGTTTCCCCAGCCCATCCTCTCTGGCTCGCTGCAAGTCTGCAGAACAGGACACACAGCAGTGGCCAGGAGCAGGTACAATAAAACATTTGGGATAGAGTGAGAATCCACCTCCTCTCCTTCCCTGTTCCCAGCTGAGTTATCTTCCCCTCCTCTGTGCTCTTTTGTCATTTATCAGGTATTTCTAAGTAACTTACTCATTAATCCATCAGTTAATCTGCTTGTTATTTTCCCACCAAGAAGGGGCAAACTGGATGCAACTAACAGAGGGATCCAATTAAGAGACACAGTGAAAATTCCCATCAGTTTATTTTACAAGAAAGCTGTAGAAAAACAACAATTCTCCCTCTTTACCTAGCAGAAACGAACTTTCACTGCAGAACCCAGCTACCACACACAGGAGATGTGCCAGAAAGACCAGGCTAGGCTTTGAATGGAGAGATGCTGCACTTGAAGTTAAAATTAAAACCTCTAGAGTGGTCCTTATTGCTGCTGCTTGCATCCAGTCTCATACCAAACACAAGACAGCTCCAGTCCAGCACCACACTTAAGGTCCTTGTTGAAAAGCACATACAGTTGGGATAATGCACAGTTTCCCAAGCTGTTCTGGCTCCAAACTTCAGCCGAGCAGCTTCTTCCGTGAGTAAGTCCTGCTAAGGGGACGCCTCCTGGAAGCTATGATGTGGAATGGTGACAGCTCCTGGTTGGCAGCAATTTGGAAGGCATCAGGTTCCTCTTCTACAAAATAGAAATAAAATAAAGCCACAGTTTGACAGAGTTTACTGGTGACTCCAAAAAGCCAAATACCAACTGGAAACAGCAAGAGTAGTAAGCTGTGTTTCCTACTAAGCTACTCTTTTCTTCATTGCTACCCCCCACCCCCAAACTTCTCAGTTCATGCCAAGTTTCCTGGCAGCATGTGAGATGGGAGGGACCAAGCACACAAGTGGCAGACACAGCCACAGGCTTTGTGCACAAAGACCAATCCCTAGAACAGTGTGCTTCTGTTCTCACTGATTCACAGGCAAGTGGAAAGCACATGCAGTGTGCTTGAGCCCAGCCTTTCCTTGCAGCACGGGGGTTACCTGGGACACGCTTCCTCCGAGACGGCGGGGTCTGTCCCTGGCACAGCAGTGGAGACTGGGTCAGTGCTAGAAGGCTGCTAGCAGAAAGCACGCCCTTCACTGGTGGAGTTGAACCTGGAGAAGCACAGCAAGATGGTCTGGACTGGAAGGGACCCCAAGGATCATAGAGTTCCAACCCCCTGCCACAGGCAGGGTCACCAACCTCCAGGCCTGGATCTACACAAGGTTGCCCAGGGCCCCATCCAACCTGGCCTTGAACACCCCCAGGGATGGGGCATCCACCCCCTCTCTGGGCAGCCTGTTCCAGCACCTCACCACTCTCTCTGTATAAAACTTCCCCCTAATATCCAACTTAAACCTTCCCTCCTTCAGCTTTAATCCATTCCCCCTTGTCCTGCCATTAAAAAGTTGATTCCCCTCCTGTTGCTCTGCTCCCTTCAGGTACTGGAAGGCTGCAATGAGGTCCCCCCACAGCCTTCTCTTCTCCAGGCTGAACAAGCCCAGCTCCCTCAGCTTCTCTTTGTAGGGGAGGTGCTCCAGCCCTCTAATCATCGTGGCCCTCCTCTGAACCCCCTCCAACAGTTCTACATCTTTCTTGTATTGTGGGCCCCAGCTCTGGACACAGGACTCTAGACAGGGCCTCATGAGGGCAGAGTAGAGAGGGACAATCACCTCCCTGGCCACCCCTCTTCTGATGGAAATGCTGCACCAAACAGAAGTCTCATACACAGCCTTTATTCTACCTTGAAGCTTCCATCAGTGCAAGTGATAACTTTGAGCTTATCCAAAATAAGATCTAGGCTAGCACTGAGTTTCTGGAATCAAGAAGGGTAACTGGCAGGCTGGAGTTAGGTCTTAGTGCATTTAATTTTCTAAGTGGGTTAGTAGAAAAGCACTTAACTTATATTAAATATACTCCTCAGTTAACTCATATGTCCTGGAAGAAAACATATGTCCTGGAAGAAAACCATGATGTTCTGTAAATAAGAAAACAAGGCCTGTAGATACAGGCACTTACAGGACCAGATTAGGGCTAAATATTGCAATTCTTTCACATTCCTAATGTGGACTAATGTTGCTTTAAAGTTTGTCCATTTTTCCCAGTGATCCCTGTGGAATGAGGAAGACACTGCCTCTGCCTACAGACTTTTCCTTGCAAGAGGACACAGACACCAGAGCTTACCTACTGATACCACAGCACCACCAGCAAGGCAGTTATTGCTGGGACCCACCTTCATGGGCAGACAGAAGAATCGGAGCACCAACAAATACCAACGCCCACACAACTAATCCCCCCAAGGCTCCAGTCCATACTGGAGCAGCTAAGCTTTAGGCAGCCAGTTTCAGTGCTAGATCCTGGGTAGAAACAGCTAGCAGCACCAACACAAAACAAAAACATCACCAGTTACATGCAACTGGGATCCTCTCTCACCAAGTTTGCAAACTTTCCTTTCAGTTCCCTCAGGTGCCTCCTCTTCCATATTCATCTGACCTCTCTCCCACCATTAATACTCCATGGATCAACTCCATATAACTCACTTCCATGTCACTTACAACCTCCTCCCTCCCTCCCTCCCTCCACCTCATTGTCTCAGAGGAAAAAAAATAAAAATGTGTCCCTGTTTATGTCTACCCTACACTTTTAACCATCTCAATTTCAACAGTGTCACTATTTAATTACCTGAGAAAAGGAAGGCATCATCACCCCCTGCACAACTGTGCTGCTCAGGAGTCACGAGCACACATGCTCCTGGTTTCTCAGGGAGTAGAGAGTCCATCCTGGATTTGCTTCTGTCACCCTCGTCTATGGAGAAACCAGCAAGATCCAAATTGTCCCTATCAGGGCAAGGTCGCTTGGCATCACGGTTCTCCTTTTCTGGAGACAGATACGTGAGGACCCGCTTCCGAGACTTCAAGCCAACAGTTCCCAGGGCAAAGTCCTCATCAGCCCTGGGTTCAGAGTCACAAGGAGATGGCTGATCCTGGAGCCTGCAAATCCCTTCCAGTTCAAATTCCCCAAGGTTACTTGTTACTTTGCTGCTGTAATGCTCAGAGATCTTCATCTCTCCATCTCTGCCTGCTGACATTCTCTTCTGCTCATCAGCATTCTTCTCAGGCTGACCACAGCCAGTGTTAGCAGTGCTGCCTGCTGCTCTCTTTCTTCGAGGCCAATCGTTGATAGCATCAGGGGTAGTCTTCCCCTTCTGCTTTGGAGAAGGTGTCCAGGGAACTCCTGCTTCTAGGGGGGACGGGGATGTGGTGTTAGAGGCACAGCTTGTTGGGGTGTATGACTGGCAGATGTAGGTCTGTCCTCCACCTTTACCAGGTGTACTGTGGAAAGAGTGAAAGCAGGACGGGGACACACAGGCAGCTGCTGGTTTCCCTGGGTGCTTGCTACACCAGGTCACAGCAAGGTCACTAAAGGGGCTTTCCCCTCCCTTGGGTTTGCTGGCACTTGCTTCAGGCTGAACCTCCAACGATGAGCAAGAGCCAATTTTCTTAATGCGAAGTTTGGGCAGGCCTGAAGCTTGCATTTCAAGTTCAACTTCATAAGTTGGTGGGCTAGCAGAAGGCAGTTTGCAATGACTTTTAGGAGTAGGGAACTTGGCTAGAAGTTGAGGATTCCCCATCCTTGCTGCGGCCTCTCGCTGTCTCCTGTCTGCGGTGCAGCGTAAAGAATAGGCAGGAGCAGACTTTGGCATAGGAGGCAAAGAACCCAGGGCAAATCCAGAATGTCTCTTCAGACTTGAAAACTTCAGCTCCATATATTCTTCTCTCAGCAGGGTTTTTGGGTCCAAGTCATCTCTAACTGTTTGAGAGCCACTTAAGGAGGCCTCACAGGTGTTTGCACTGGAGTTCCTCTCCTTAACCTGCTGTTCACACTCCACCTCAGCATTCTGTGCATGTACCTGCCCTTCAGCAGAAAGCCTTGGAGAAAAATGCTTTTCCAGGTTTTCCAAGTCCTCTCTTGGAGACTTTTGAGGCACTACATCCACCTGTGTGCTTTCCTTCAATACAGGAGTATTTTCAGTAACTTGGGACTGGCAGAGCTGAAGGCTTTCTACAGAAGAGTTACCTCTACTATCATGATGACTGTCCTCATTTTCAGAAGCTGCTGCACTCGCAAGTGTGATTAGGTTCTCTCCTCCAGAATTTGGCTCACATTTAGCCTGCTCAGGTGTGTGAAGCAGGGACCTCAGTGAAGTGCCAGTAATACCTGGAGAGCTTTGAAGAGATGGTTTAAATGCACCAATTTCCCAGTCACTAGCCTGCATGTGAGAAGAGGAGATTGCCAGAGTGTTTCTGGAACTTTCACAGAGAGAACTGAAGAGAGGCTCTAACCTCACGACAAGCTGTGGTAATTCTCCACTCAGAGGGCTGGTAAGTAATTTTGTACCTGGATCTTCAGGTTTCCTTGGAGTTCTTTTAGTTACATGAGGTAACGGATCTGACTGTGCCTCAATTTCCTTTCTGAGGATTTGCCTCCGAGTGCCAAGTGGAGATATTAATCTTGAGAGGTATCTCAAAGAACGTCTTGGAGTTTGCATTTCTGTAAAACATCTTTTCTGGACAGCAGAGGGGGAAGAAGCAGCTGGATTTGAATCTGTCAGAGGTAATAATGAAGCACTGAGCACTGCGAACCTTTCGTGTTCTGGTATTTGTAAGCCAGCCTCTTTGCAAGGAGAGGAAAGTCTTTCTGGTGGAGAACAATCCTTAGGAGCTACTTCCAGTGAGTGGACCCTCTTACTCTCAGTCAACGCAGATGGTGACTTGTCCCTTTGTACAGGATGAGAAAAGTGCTTTCCCCAACACTTAGCTGCTGTCTGCTTAGCAGCTGGACTTCGGCCAGGAGTCTTCTCCAGCCTCTGTGGTGTCCTGTGGAGAATGCGAGGTGATCTCCTTGGTAGCTTACTGGCAGAATTCAGCACCTTCTGGGCAAATTTATGAGGTGTTTTTCTAGGAGTCTGCAGGGAGACAGGAAAAAAAAAAAATAATAAGGAATCATGGTTGTTCTACTCCAGCAGTATTATCTACCCCTCTTGATATTTACTTCAAGATTTAAAAGACAAAAGATTGGACTTTAATATTAAGCCTAAGGTGTGTAGGTCTTATTAAACATACATAGAAAAGGGGGTGGGAAGAAAGAAAGAGGAGAAAGTATTTCTACCTGACAAGCAGGCAGATCCTCTAACTGTAAAGAGTCTTTTCTTGTTCTTCTCCTTCCAGGTGAAGGCTTCACTGCAGAGCTACATGTGTCAAGGACTGCACCAAAGAAAAACCTCTTGGGAGTCTGCACAGTGGGAAGCTCTGAATGCTGCTTAATGCCTATAAAGTAGATAGAACAGGACAATTCCACTGAGATCAAGTAACCTGCCTCAAAAAATCATCTCAACCCCTTCAGGTGCACGGACAAGTAGTGTACAGAGACTACAGCCCTGGCTTGTTCTTTTCTAACCAAATATTAAAGCTTCACCAGGATTATTTTTATTTCCCAATATGAAACAGATATCCATCTGTAGAAAGAGTGGCCTAGCAGGAAAAAAAAAAAAAAAAAAGAACAAAATAGATCAGTCTCTTATTCTATTTATGGCTTGTAGCTTAAGATTTGCTTCATGACTTTTTTGCTTCATTACTCAAGTCTAGTATAAAGACCTAAATGTCAGCATGTATAGCTGATAATCCTACTGAGAAAACCAGCAAAGAAGATCCCATCAGTCACTGCTTTATGCTGCCACAGAGCAGACTAAAGGTAGCTTTAGGATTTCTGCCCTGTATTTCACAGGGATTTTACTGCATTTAAGGAAAGAAAACTGACAATCAGCAGCCTTCTGTTAGATGGGCCTGACTGGTTTCTTAAGTTGGCAGTGTATTCATCATAGAAATAGCTGCCTTATCATCCTCCAAATTCAGATTCCCAATTCAAAAATAATTACTGGGGATGAATTTCTGTCTACAGAAGATACTATATGATAGCTCTTAGCTTCTTACAGTCTCTTGTAAAGCCAAATCAAATCAAACTCAGAGCCATCCATGCCAGCTTTTCAGATCATCAGTATCAGCCTGCTCAAATCCCATTCAGTACCTTCTACATCCTGCAGTGTGCAGCTCTCCTCTTCTTGTTCCTGATGGGCTTGCTGTGAATTTTGTGAGCTGGGCTGTGTAGTGGAATAGAAAATACTAGAGCAGGTCCTGCTCAGAGACAGCTGTTTGATGCGTGGACTTCTTCTCAAACCTGCTTCTGAAAATGTAAGGATATTGGAGATTAAGCCTTCTTTCTCCCTCAACAATGGGAATGATACCTTCAGGAATCTTTCATAACTGGAAAGAACAGTCTAGGAAGAAATTTTTCCATACAGCTATCTATCTATCTCATGCAGGGAGGCAAGTATATGAAAAAGAAAACTTCAACTCTCTTGGGTATTTGGAATACTAGTGCATATCATGATGCCCCCTCCTCTAAGTGAAGATTACTTTCATCCCTCTAGCAAGTATATGGAAAGGAATGCTAGAAAAGCCAAGTGCAACTCAAGTTACATCCAGGTTAGTGATTAGTTGATTCTCTTATCTTTTTATTAGTGATTTTATCTTCCCACTTGCTCAACAATGCTGTTTTCTTTCTTCCTAGGAATAAGAATCAGCAGCAAACAACAAAAGACACTCCATGGAGCCAGGTAGCCATCTGATGCAGTAGAAATCAGGGCAATGTGAGGGTCACAGTACAATATGTTGAAGATACATTAAGAAAAACAGCATGTGCTGGTCTGACAGTAATTACAGCAGCTCAGAATCTTTTTCACCCTCAAAGTTTCCAATGAGAATACATAAGGGAAAGTTACTATCAACCTTATTAACTTCTACTATACAGGGTTGTCAGAGCAGTGAGCAACAAGTGGTTCCATCAGAGAAGGCTGTGCTCCACCAACAGAACAGTACAATACTTTTGTACTGACTATTCATGGATTACCTAAATTTAGGCATGTTCATCTAACAGGCTACAGGACAACAAAACCACCTTAAGAAAAAAAAAAAAATCAGTGCTCACCATTCACAGCCTTCTCTGGAGACTCTTCTACAACACCAGTGTCACAACCTGGATCAGAGGACCTTGAGAAACAGCAAGTATTTTGAAGTTAGCATACAGTTCACATTTACAAAGATAGAACTTATCACAAAGACTGAAAAGCAGTACTCTATTTTCCAACAATATATTAATTTGTGGGTTACTTTAACTGAGCAAGTAGTAAGCACCTTGCCTTCTATTAACATTTGATTGGGTGACTGTCTAGCTTTGGTATAGGCAACATACATGGAAACAAGTAAATTTCAGCTGGATTACACAGATTACAGCACAGGCCTTTCCTTCAGCAGCCAAACTTTAACAGCAGTTTGCTGCAGGAGTTAAACCACCCTGACTTACACAATGAAATACACAGCTTCCTTCCCCATTCAAACAACAGAGTTTAGCCACCACTAGTCTTGCTGCAATAGGGGAAAGATGATACTTTGGCCACAAAGGTGGTATCTGGTTCTCATGCTCACAGCCATTCATTAAATATCCAGTACTTGCTGAAGAAATTCAGGAACAGCTTACTCACCGGCCTTTGATCTGTTTATGTAGCAGTCTCCTGGACACCTGTTTATGTAGTGGTGTTTCTGCAACTCTCTTGGTCAGTAACTTGCGATGGTCTAAAAGCCAAGCAAGAGCTGTAACACCTCACGACTATAGAATCATAGAATTGTGGGGGTTGGAAGGGACCTCGAGAGATCATCGGGTCCAACCCCCTGCCAAAGCAGCTCCCTAGGACATTTCACTGAGATAGGCATCCAGACGGGTCTTGAATATCTCCAGAGAAGGAGACTCCACACCCCCTGGGCAGCCTGTCCCAGGGCTCTGTCACCCTCACTGGGAAAAAGTTCTTCCCCATGTTGGTGCGGAACTTCCTATGCTCCAACTTGCAGCCATTGCCCCTTGTCCTGTCTCCACAGACACTGAAAAGGGGCTGGCTGATTCCCCCTGCATCCCCTGCTTAAGATAATTATAGACTTTAATTAGGTCCCCCCTTAGTCTTCTCTTCTCAAGGCTGAACAGTCCCAATTTTCTCAGCCTTTCCTCATAGGGGAGATGTTCCAGGCCCTTCATCATCTTCGTAGCCCTTCTTTGGACTCTCTCCAGGAGATCCGTCCTTTTTATACCAGGGAGCCCAGAACTGGACACAATACTCCAGGTGGGGCCTGACCAGGGCAGAGTAGAGGGGGAGGATCACCTCCTTTGACCTGCTGGCCACACTCCTCCTGATGCACCCCAGGATCCCATTGGCTCTCTTAGCCACCAAGGCACACTGCTGGCTCATGGCCAACCTGTCATCCACCAGGACCCCCAGGTCCTTCTCCACTGAGCTCTTCTCCAGCAGGTCATCCCCCAGCCTGTACTGGTAGAAACGGTTGTTCCTTCCCAGGTGAAGGAACAACTGCTATGGAGCAGTTAAGACAATCTACTTGCTTCACACAGGCTTCAGTTCAAGAATGGCAGCTAATATGGAATCCCTGTGCTAAGCTATCAACATATAGTTCAGAGTCCAGTGTCAACACTTCCTTCCTGCTCCCTCAGTATTGTGTATTAACAGTACTGCCTGTGTCAGGCAATTAACCTGAGAGAACTTTTATCCTTCATCTTTCACTCACAGATCCTTTTTAACCAAGCATTTTTAACAGCTGTTCTCTTTATGAGGTGTAGAGTTCAGTAAGAAATAGGTTTCTGTTTCCTATCCAAACACTACAGGCTTTCTCCTTCATTAAGGACAAAGCATTACTCAGTTTCATAGAACTGAGGCTGCAAAAGCTGTTCTGCAACAATCTTACATGTGCAAGTCATGTCCTACCTCTAGTGTCTTCATCAGTGGATTTGTATCTTAGGCCTTCCAAAGCAGATACTGACTGGCTTCTAGGCATCTTCTTCACAGACCTCTTTGATGGTGAAAGTATCTCTTCATTGAAGAGATTCCTTCTCCCTTTGTAACCTCTGTGAGGCAAGACAAAACAAGAAACAATCAGATTAAAAGAAAGAAAATGCAAATAAAATATACAGGAATTTAATTTTGTTAGGGTACTAGGAATGAGAGTATCACATACAAGTGTAGAAAAACAAATTTTTGGAGGCCACAAAGCATTGGGAAAAAAATCCTCTAAATCCTTCCTGGACTTCTCTTACAAATTTGCATTAATCTGGCAATAAAGTACAAGCAGGTGCCACAGCAGAAAAAGCAGCCAGTCAGTGCCCAGGAGGAAGTAACATTAAGTGAGCTACAGAATCTCAACTGAAGCACACGTAGGCCCAGAGAACGCAGGTGGGATTTAATTTTACTAAGCATTTTGCAGAGACACATCCTGTTTCCAGATAGGAGACATCACTCCTGTAGTCTTTTCAGGGCAAAAAAGATAGAATTAATTGCAAGGTTCAATGAAGAATTGAAAGTTTTGTTTTTTTTTTTTACAGGATAAATTACTTGAGGTTTTTGCATGTGAACACACAGAGAAATGAGATAATCTTTTCCTCAGAATTTCTGTATAATTTACAACTTCCTTCAGATTCCCAGCATCCCATCACAGCTCACTAAGATTTACAGGAAGAACATGTGCTGAAGATGCACCTTTCCATGGAAAGGCTGGAAGTCAAGATACCTTGCACTGCTTTCTGCACAGGCATTTGTTGGGACTTCTCAGAGTCCAGGTAAGAACGTGAGTTCTCCTGAAACAAAAAAGAAGTTGCCTCAGTGGCAGTTTCATGTTATGTTTCACTATTATATTAACTGTCAGCTCTGCACCACACATTATCTGCTTCTCCTTCAAAGTAATTCTGATCTCTGTCCAGGTGATACAGGACATAATTACTAAGTGACTGAGAGTTTTCACACTCAAGAGTCACATTAGAACATTGCTGTACCCCTGCAGAAGCAACCCACACACGACCCTTTCCTGGAAGCTTTACCTTTCTGATGGGATTCTTGGCTGGCTTGGGAATCTCAATTTGACGCAAGTTTTGGGGTGCTTCTGTCATGCTCCTGTGTCTGGCTAATACGTTATTCCTTTAGAAAGTATACAAAGATTAGGTTAAAATAAGATCAGAAGTGTAGATATCCACCTAATGACAGTTAAACTTGGGTTTGACTCTAGAGCTAAGAAGGCTGAATGAACATTCAGGCTGCAAATTCTTTGTGTTGATACCTCACTTAGGTCACAACACTGAAAGATGGCTTGCAATGAGTTGCTATAGCTAGCTTTAAGGTTAGTATTAAAACTCATCTCACAATTTGCTAAAATGTACACAGGATCCCCAATAAGGAGGCCTATGCTAAACTGCACCTCTAACTTTAACAATGGAGGGCCATCTACTGCACAGTAGAACATCCTCTTTCTCTCACGAACTCTACTTCTGCACAAGATAAACATACAGAATGAAGATTACACTTCCACATAGTTGAAATGAAAAGTGGGAGTGCTCAGTATTTCTCTTTGGCTTGCAGAGCCATCAACAGGCATCAGTTTGCCCCAACTATCCAGCAACAGAAACAGAGATGACCAAGCTGTAGGTTAGGTACCTCCTTAGTCAACAGCCCAGGCTAAAAGAAGCTGCCTACTGCTTGGAATTATTTTACCTTCTCTTTTGGGCAGATTTGGTGCGTAGCTCCTCCAGCTGATCACTCTCAGAGTGTAGGCAAACCCCACTGGGAGTTAAGGCAGATGATAAAGACTCTGGAAGGCCTGGAGATTTGCTATCCAGAGTCATAGAATCATCACTGAAGAAGTCTGAAGGCAGAACAGATGCCAGCTTCGGGGGTATTTGTGTACCAAGACCATAGTAAATATCTCCAAGAGTCTTTGGTATAGATTTCATATACCTAAAGCATCAAAGATAACCCACGTTAAATACAATTCATCCACAAAGCTGTTAGCATTTCAATCCCAAGGTCCAAACTATTTTTTTACTTTAAAAAATAACTGGAAATGAAATGTTTTTTTATTAGTTCAGTAGCTTACCAGCTACTTTTTCCTCAAACAAGATACAAGTGTAACAAGCAGAACATATCTAAACTAAGAATTACAAAGATGCACTAAATGAAAGCTGTAGATTGCTGTTTACTCAAAGAATGTATCCAACTGAAAACCACAGACCCCAGTAGCAAAAACTTACACATCTAGTATTTCCTCTAGAAATTTTGTGAGATACCCTGGGTCTTCAGTCAGGCATAAAATGCGCAGCATATCTATCATCTGGAAGAGAAAGTCAAGTGGAAGAGTGGATTGAGCTGGTGACCCAACACCGGATTTTTTTAGCAATATAAAATGGTTACAGTAAAACCAGGTGAAAACTACAGGTTCCAGGTCTGCATTTCTGGTGCCATCCAAAAACACAACCTGATCTGTAATTTACTTGCCTCTTCTAACAGCTGCTCCATTTCATCAGTGTTGCTTTGCAGTGAAGGGCACTGATGACATAACTCAAGGCGTAAAAATACTTGAAGTCGGCACCTAAGAAAACAAGTAGTTGCTCAGCACCTTTTCTTTTCTGGTAGAAACAGTGTGTTTCCTGCAAAAGGGATGCTCAAACAAGTAATGGGAGGGGAAGTGGCTCCTTTGGACAGCATAATTTGGTCAGTGTTTCATTTTGGTGGCAAGGCAGATGCCTCACCTCAGATACAGGCTGCAATGCTTATCACAAGCATACAGTGTATTGACTGTAACCAGACACTCTCCCTGGAATATTTACCCCATGTACTTTTACACTTGTACAAAAAAGCCACAATTAAAAGCTGCTAACCAACACCACAGTATCTCAAAAGTTGATGTAGATAGACTGTCTCATACTCTCTGACTTTGGTGTCCTTCTGTGAGCCATGCTGTTGTCTGAGCATTTTGCTGGTCTTCAGGAGATGGTTTCTGACTCCTTTTGCACAGGCTACCTGCAGAGACACAGAATTACAGCAAAACCTTCAAGCCTGTTCCCAGCCTGCAGGACAGGGTTCCCCTCCCACACACACCTTCTACTGGAAACCCATTCTCTTGGAAATCACTCAATTTTTTTTCTCCTCTTCCAAGGAAAAGAATTCTCTTTTTCTTTCAGTAGCAAAGTTACAATGACACAAGACACAGAAGAACTTACAGCTTGCAATCGCAGAGAAGGTCACTTACTTGCCACTTCAGGTGTTCTTCAGGAACTATAAATGTCTTTCACAGTATTTTTTTCAATTATTCAAGTTTACCAATTTTGGTTTTCACTGAGTTACAATCTTTAACACCACAGACTTAAGAAGTACCTTGATCTATTTCTCTTCCTGAGGAAGCAGTAACCCTAGATTTGCCACATAAAGCAAAACCACAAGATTCACCTTTTTTAGAAACTTGGTTTGAAGAATGTACTTTTGTACTTTCTTTGAATAAATGAACTTCAAATTCAGGATGAGGTCAAGGCAAAGGAAAAGGGTATCTGTTGCAGTCTTTAGCAAAGGTGTAAAGTGATAACTGAACTGGATTTTCCTACGTTCTTCATATCTGCCATAGTTTTTCACTACTGAGTGGGCAGGCAGTTAGTGGTAGTTCTGACAACATGCAGCTATGCATAAAACTTCAGGTAAGATGAAGGAAAGGTAGCCTGAAATAGCAAAATCTTTAGTTTCCAGATCAGTAACAGCCCTGCCCACATGCTCTTACCTACCTCTCTCTCTTTGGCATCTTGTACTTTCAAGAACCTTTTAATGGCCGTGATCATATTCTGGGCACACACAGGTGAAAGAACTCCCTCAGCAACAGCCTTCTCATAGCTTCCAGATAAACAGGACTGCAGCTCCTCCTCAGTTTTGAAGTCTGCAAGGGAATGGTCTAAATTAACAAAATGCCTGTTCACCACACCTTGCTGATAAACCCTTGTTCAAGCAGGGAACAGAACAAGCCATAACAAAGATTTTCTCCAGCAAAGTTGCATCCAGAAGACAGAACACTAAAATAAACAGACACAGGTCCAGACCCATGACAAATAAGCTTAGTTCCAAGTAGATCAGCAACCTTTCAGGTTATAATAAGAGAAATTTCCATTACTTCTGCACAATTAGTAATAGGATTTCCAGTTACACCTCAATGGGTGCTTCCCTCTTCTTTTGGTGAAAAAAAAAGACAAAAAGCTAGTCCCTTATTGCTTTTTTCAGATGAAGACAAGGCAGGAAGCTAACCCCAGGAGTAGCTATAACACCAGGCTGCAAACATTTACATAAGCAAAGTGAGAGAAGGGCAGAAAAAACCCTAACTACTCTGTGCCACGCTGAAGATACAGAAACTCAAATATTGATCTGCTCCCTGTAACAATAATATATAACAGCAATAACAATACTCCATTATTATCCTTCCTTCTCCCTTACATCAAAGCCCTGCATGACCTCCTACAAACATTAAACTGATAACTTAACACACACCTAGTGGTATTTTAAGTGCCTTTTCCTTTTCTTCCACTTTTTCATCCAATCTTTTTGCTAAAAGCTTCTGTGGAACCTTCTCATTCACTGTTGGTGGTACACCATCAGGTTGGAACTTCTGAGCTTTTACATTCAGTCTTGCTACATTGAGCATCTGCAGGGATCTGGACATGGTCTTCATCTTCTGCCTGACTGGAGTTCGGGGAACTCCACCTGCAACACCACAAAAAGGGAGTTCTGTCATCAGACACTGTGTTACTGTCAAGTGAGATTAGCAACCTTCTAGTGGTAAACATGGCCCAAAAGGTTTGGGCCTCTGTGAAATAAGCATACAGGCAGAAAAGCAGGCAGCTACTACTACAAATAAAAAACAGTTGAAAGCTGTTGCTCTGCATAAGAGCTTATATAGGTCTAATCAGAAGTTACATATATAGGAAGCAATCATATCACAGAACTAGCTGACAGAGCAAGGCTTCAGGATACATCTTTGACAACACACACACATAATTCCCAAGTATACATACGTCTTTTTTTGTTATTTCCTGGTCCAGCTGCAGCAGATGTTTCACTGAACTTTCTCTGGTACAGCTCAAATAGACTTTCTGAGAGTTCCACTTCAGACTGGTCTACATCGTCCTTCCCATTAGCACAAGGATCCTGCAGGAGCCTATACAAACAGCCATTCAACAGTTAATAGAAAAAGATGTGAAGGGGGGCATAACTCTTGTTCCCAGGTTTTTCTAGGTGCTATTCCACAACAATGTAGTGCAAGTAACACATGCTAGTACACTTCCAATCTTCAGATATAAAAAACCCAAAACCCAAACCACCATCTTAAAATGGTCCCACCAGTTTGGAAAACAGCACAAGAGCTGCCTGATGTACAATGGATATGCCACTGACACATACCACAAAACTACATGAGCAGCTTCCTCATGCTATCCTCCATGAGGCTTTTTTGTTTCACTCAGCAAGCTCTTTGAAGAATGCAGGCTTATTCATTCCAATTAGATACCAGCTGTGATAAACACAACCACTGTCTTCATACCTTGCATTGGATCTTACCCTACCATAAGAAGCTGAAGTCTGACATTTCCCCAAGTAGCTTGAGACATCTGAAGTCACCTGTATCACTCCTGAAACTGTCAGGATCTTAAGCCATGCAAACTGGTACCCAAACAACCTGTTCCCAGTTCCTTCTGTCTATACACCAAGACAGACTGAAGCAAAAGCACACAGTAAACTGAATACAGACATAAAAGCACTAATAGGAACACGTAATTCTAGGAATCTGAGCAATGCTAGAGCCATGCCCCCATAACAGGAAGTAAAAATTATTGACTGTTATTCAGAGATACATTTCAGAAAAATACCTGAATGAGTCCATAAGATCTGAGCTTGCTCCACAAGCATTTGAAGCTGGATACCATGCTTCAAGCACTGAAGGATGCCAGCCCCCTGCATGGGATAGTTCCCGCTGGACCCACTCTGGTATAGGAGTTTCCTCTCCTGTGAGCAGACACACAAAAAAGAAATTAAATGAAGTGGCAGCAGGCCCCAGCCTTCACAGAAGCTCTAAAGCAGGGGTTTCCAAAATCTTTGCTCCTGAAGGGGCAATTTAATACCCAGTACATCACACACAGGGACTCAAAAGATGCAATGCAAAACAAGCGAGGTAAAAGCAGCCTCCTTGCAGTCACACTCAAAGGCCTTATTGGCCAGGGATTTCACATATTTTAACAAAAGTAATTTTAAAAACTTGTTGCCAAGCACAAAGTAGTTGCACTTTCTCTATAAGCTAATGGAAACTAATGCCCTGCCAATAAAACAGCAAGGTACACCAGTGCAGAATTCTGCATCGCATCACAAAGCCAAAGCCTGAGAAGACAAAATGAGCAAGTCCCAAAAATGAGAGGCTTTTCATTGAGGAAATCATTAGCTTTAGACTTTTCTACTCAGATCTAGAAATGGTCAGAAAGATGACAAGTTTTGCATTTCCTGACACTTACCCATACTGGCCAGAGAATCTTCCTCTGATGTGTCAATTTTACTCAACACACTATTCACAACATCTGGGAGGTGAAGAGCATGGTCTTGGGAAGAGTTCTCCACTACAGCTCCTTCCAGGTTGCATCGCTGAACTTCAGCTGTCTTCTCAGTACTGAGTATAGTCAGAACCGCAGTACTCTCAGAAAGTGGTGATAAAACAGCAGTGCAAGGACACCAAGTTTTAGATAGATACACCTCAGCAACCTACATTAAAAAAGAAAAAGAGGAAAGTTTGCATTATCTAGAAATGCAGAGACATAAAGAGTACAGATACTCTGCAAACAGGTTAGACTTACATGCTCCCCTAAAGAATGTTCTGAATTTACCTCCAAATGAGCCCTCTGCAATGTGGAAGTATCACTACTGTTGTCTTTCACAACACGATAAGCTGGGACAAAAGGGTTGACAGTGTATTTCAGAATACATATTAGTTCAAGGCAAAGCAAAATATTTACCATGTGCAGCTCTTCAGTCACTAGACTCCTTAACAGCTGATGAAACAGCGACCTGTTACGTTCTGCCTGCTCAGACCGCGAGTGCTGCAATATCCAGCTCTCGGTGAGAAAGTGTCCTGCCTGCATCAAGCTCCAGCCTGTCAAGCTTCCTTTCAGGAAGATGCTGACTGGACACTGCAGTTGTCTTTGGCTCATGGCAAGGGGTTCCAGGATGACGGCACAGCTTTCCTGCTCCTTTCCTCCTGTGCAAGGATGAGATAAAGCATAAGTCCTAAAGTAAGTGAAATGGAGTTTTATCTAGAACAGGAGATAACTTCAATGCAAAAAAAAAAAAAAAAAAAAAAACCCAAAATAAAAGCTGATATTAAATTGGGAATAGCTCTATAGTAATCATGTTGCAGAACTCATCCCCAAGTTCTCAAGGAGCTGAGTGCATGAGAGGACCGCTAAAGAAAGAGCCAATGTCCACTGCATGTGGCTTTCAAGCTAATCTGTTTTCTTTTGAAGGACACTTATTTCTGTTCTTAGTTTAGCTAAGCTGAAGCTGAGACAAAGCATGTATAAGAAAAGGGTGTACACCTATGTCGGGTGGGACCAGCAAATAGCTCTTCACACACCCAAACTTCTGGAAGCATGGAAAACTGAAGAGACTAAATCAGAAATACAGGCTAAAAGCTTTTATATCAGAGGAATTAGAGCACATGCAGGATGGCTTTTTTATATATATATATATATATAACCGAGACTCTCATATCTGAGGTTACTTCTACACATACTGCTCTCAAGGGAAAGTCACCAAGGACTCTGCATGAGAGATCACTGTTACTACTATGTGCACATCTTCTTTTTTTAAATGTTATTACCAGGCATGCTGAGAAACAACGTCCCTTCTTGCTGGGGGAATACTGCTTGAAATACAGAGGGCTTCGAGAACAAGCAGTTCAGAGTCGCGTCCAGCGGCAGCAGCATGGTCCAAGGCACAGTCTGCGACACAGGGGAACTTGAGTGGAGAAAGCCCTGAGCAAGATCTGCCCTGTGGTGACTCAAACACTGCACTAAGGTTTCAGATGGCAAAATGGTGCCTCCCGCCTGATGGATCAGTTCAAACACTGTCCAGTATCCAACATGATCTGGGGATTCGATCACCTGAAATGAAGTAACAAAGGTTGGCAGTGAGACAAGCTCCATCTGAACAGACCACGCACTCTTAGAAAAAACAGCATATGAAATGCACACAAAGCACCCAAACACAGTGCTTTCTATGTGTTTTTAAGGATTTTATCAACTTTCACTAGAACCCAATAAAGAAGACTCTATTGCTGTTCAATTTAGAAGCATTTTCAAGCTGGGGTTCTTTATTCTAGAACCTAAATACCTGAACCATCAGACTGCTTATTTACAATGCTGAATAGCCATAACTCCCACCTAACTCAAAGCACAAGATCAATAAATGCAGCACAATTAAATCCCAACATAACTCAGGCTCCGTGCGAATGACTACCATCCCATTACAGGGTAGCACTTGAAGACCTTTCCCCACCACCCAGAGACTACAGCACAAACCTGCTCTCCCTTCTTATACAGGAGGCTAGCATAGCAGATAGCCCGCTAGTACTCACAGCTGGAAGCTGTGGTAACCACATTACCTGAGACCACTCGGCAGTGTCCACCCAGAACAGCGTGATTTTCTGGTCCGCAATCAGCTCCTGGACGCTCCTGGGCAGGAGTTTGTCTGCCAGCTCCTGAGCGGCAGGCAGCTCGAGAGGGGAGGAGGCGGCGTCGCTCCCAGACACGAACCGCCGCAGCTCCCTGAGCGAGTGGGGGCAAGGGGAGAAGAGGAAGACGGCGTTCACGAAGCCCTCGGGGGGAGCCTGGTTCTCCGGGGGCTCGCCGGCGGCCAGCCCTGCCCTCCGGCTCCCGCGGAGCGGTTTGGCGGGGGACGCGATCTCCGGGCGGTCCCACTGGAAGTCGAGGAGCGTCTCCTTCAGGCCGCCGTGGGTGAGGGCGGCGCGGGGGGCCGGCCCGGGCAGGACGGCGGCGGGCTCCCGCGCCCCGAACCGTTCCGCCAGCTCCTCCTCAAAGCGGGCCCAGGCGTGGGGCCCCGGCTGGCGAAAGCCGCCGCCTCGCGAGGCCCCGCCGCGCCCCCCGAGGGAGTCGAAGAACCTGAAGCCCCAGCGGAGGCGGGACGGGCCGAAGCGGCAGCTCAGGTGGTTGAGGAGCCTGACGGCGCCACGCTGTAGCCGCGCCCGCCGCCCCGGGCTGGCCGTGTCCAGCAGGAACACCACGCTGTGGGAGCACGCCATGGCTCCCGCCCGCCTCAGGACGGACCGCCCGCCCGCAGGCCCCGTCACAGCGCGCCCGCCATCATCTCCCGGCGAAACCGCTGGCGCCCTCGCCCCGCGCGCCCTCATTGGCTGCCGGCGAGCACCCACCCCCGGCCCGCCGTTCCTCGCTTCCCATTGGGCTACAGCCGCGGACGGCAGCACGGTGCGCCTGCGTAATACGGCGTCCGCGCCTGCGGTAGGAGGAGGAGCGGCGCTGGCCGTTCGAGAGACGCTCTTCGCTGATTGGTTATGCGAGGCGCGCGTGAAGGGGAAGCGCGGCATCCCATTGGCGAAGATCTGTGACGAGCACAGAGGGCGGGGCCGACGCCTGGAGCGACCCGATTGGCCGCCGCCGCCAATTTAAAATTTAAAGCCAGGATGGCGTCACTTCTTTCCTCTTCCCTCATTGGGTGGAAGGGCGATGTGGTCACCGCCGTGACATCACCGAGGCGGGTCGGGATGCTGAGCCTGGGGAGTGGGCAGCGCGTAGTGCGGGCAGCCCGCCACGCCTGGTCCCGCCCGTGCAAGCAGCCGCTAGAGGATAACGCCCGCCCGCGGACCTGCCTCGTCGCCGATCGGGGCGGGGGAGGGGCGGGGGTGCAGGACAGGCTGGAGCCCCGCCGGCTTCCCGGCAGGTCCTGCAGACCCGGAGGGGGTGTCACCTCCTCCTCCCGCAGCCTCCCGAGGGCAGCCGGGTTGAAAGGAGTCGGGCCGCGATGACGGAGGGTGAAGACCCTGTGCTATCAGCCAGCTTGCCCCGAGCATCCTCTCCCCGCAGGTCTCAGAACACGTCTAACCCCCCGTGGGTGTTGCCGGTCACAGTGGGACCCGAGTGTGGGTGGATCACAGCAAGCAACGGGAGGAGGATGCCCTGCAGACCAGAGCTGTCCAGGTGCCTGCACCACCCTTCTCCCCAGAGCTTGAATGCCCCAGCCTAAACCAGTGTCACTGGCTCCTGTCGTATTTATAGAGCAACACACGGGCAATAAACTACCCATTTGGCTTCAGCAGTGACTGTGAATGCAAGTGGGCTTAATGAGCTGGAACGAGGAGCTGATACACTTGGGTGCGCAGGAGTAACCTGCCACCAAGAGCAAGGGAAGGACACTAGGTCTCCCTGGCTGAAAGGGTGCCCTGCAGTCTCGGGGACATGGGGTTCCTGGGGAGCTATGGGGCCCTCCTCTTGGCTATGGGTGGCTTGTGGCCCCATGAGACATCTCATGCTGCCTGTCAATATATCACTCTCCTGTACAGGCCCTGAAGAAGAGGCAACCCCACCTGACTCCTGCTGCCACTGCCCAGCTGCTGGCGTCTGTCCTAGCAGCTCACTGAGGACATTTAGCAGAGTGTGACCAAAACCTGCCTTATCACAGTCCACCTTGGACCAGAAACAAACATGGGGCATGGGGGAGTATCCCAGCAAAGCCTGGCAGTTCCCAATGCAGGAATTACCACCGGCTGCTCAAGCCCCTGCTCCTTTCCTGCCTGCTCCAGGAAGGAAGTCATGCTCTTGAAGCCATCAGAGATGTTTGCTGAGCCCCACTGACTTGTATGTATCCCAGCATGACAGCTGCAGCTGCTCGCACCTTTGTTTCTCCTGCTGCCCCCCACTTGCACAGCTCACAGAGATGTTTGCCCTTTCTGCCTGCTCCCTAAGGACCCTGACCTCTCCTCTCTCAAACAGAGCCCTTGGGTTCTCTCTAGACAATCATTTACTTGACAATAAATGTCATTTCTTGTGAGGAAGGAGAGACCACAAGAAAAATCATTTGTATATTGGGCTCATGTTTGGTTGGCACTTTGATCCAGATAGCATTTTGTTAACTTTAAACAGTCTTGCTTTATTTTGACCTTTCCCCAACATTTCTATCCAAGTGGTATCTAATGGTGAGGGCTGAGAAACCCCAAACCAAGATGAACCGTTTGATCTCTCACCATATCACCACTCTGCCCTGCCCTGGTTTGTTTGCTGTTCTGCTGAGCCAGACAAAAAAAGGGTTTTGTTGTGGATTGACTCAGATGCCTTGCTTTCAGGACACTCCTCAAGGACCTGCACAAGCCACGAGTCACCTTTGATGCTGGGCAAAGCCCAGACACTCATTTGTGGTGCACAAAGGCTTCTGTGCTTCCCAATAGCATCATCCTCCAGTACCCTCTCCACTCCATGTGCCAAAAGCTCGTAGTCAATCTGGGCAAAGGGCTTCTTGGTGGATCTCCAGGCAGCTGTCTGAGAAGGGGGCAGGCTGGAAGTGTCTGCTGTGCTTCTTGGGCATTAAAGTCCTTGGAGGATGGATGCAAAGGACTTGGTCTAGCCCACCACAGGAAGCACTCTGCCAGCATTGCTGCAGGCAACTTTTCCAGTGTTATCCCAGTCCTGCAAAGCAACCTGGAGAGAAGCTTGTCTTTAATAGGTTCTCATGCCATGGGCAGCCAGTGGAGCATGCCAGCTCTGATGGGACTTCAGTGGCAAAGTGCTGATCTGCAGGTTGATAAGGAGGGGCAGTGTGAGGCAGTGCAGCAAGGTGAGACTATCAGGCCAGTGGAAAAGCTATTAGCCTTTGTCCTTGTCCTCCAGACACTGGGGAGAGGGGCTGGGGACAGCGGGTGGGACAGAGCTGCTGCCTTCTGGGCAGTGCAAGCTGCTTTTCTCAGGACGCTGCCATTTCAGTGAGGCCCTGGATTGGAAAGCTCTGCAGTTTGGTTGGTTCTGCTAATCCAAAGCACAACTGCTGGTGGCTACACCACCAGGCCTTAGCAAGTTCCCTTGTGCTACAAAAGGCTCCTCCATGCCTATGTGTTGCCTTTCTCAAGGTGTCTAAGGGTAGGGCTTTAGGGTAGGGCTGGCAGGACAACATGCAACTGTCAACAGTGCTTCTAGCAATAGGGCTCAGGTATGTTTGGGGATTTAAGTTTCTTTGTAGCTGGAGATCTCCTCTTTCCTAGTGCGTACAACTGAGACCAGCCTTCAGAAACCCTGTGTAATGGGAGACCCAAAAACATAGCGGGTGGGTCCTGAGCAGCAGCGCTTCAGGGAGCACCCGTCCTCAGGATAATAACATCCACTTGTTTGGATGACTAAAGTGACCCTGGTCCAGCTAAAGCCAGCTGAAGCTCTGCCTGTGCAGTGTAAAGGGCTGGACAGACAGAGTTCCCTTTCCCTCAGCCCCATATGCAGGAGTGGGGTGGTGCTGGTCTGGACCCTTGCAAAGCCAAGTGCAAGACCGTTTTGCAGCTCCAGTCTCCCAGTGCTACCCCAGGGGTGCAGGAAGGAGCCTGCACACCGATGGTCTCCACAGTCTGGCACTCACTTGCTGTCTTACTGCCAGCTGACCCTCCCTGCTGCGTCTGGTTCACTATCTGGTTCCTCTGCCATTCAGAAGTGCTTGTGAGCTCCATCTCCCTGGCTCTTCTCAAAGCAGCCTCTGCCTGCACGGGGCTCAAATGAGGCTGGAGAATGATTTTGTGTGTCCGGATGGCCCTTCAAGACCACCCACAGCTTTTTTCTGCCATCTGTCATTTTGAGACGACAGCAAACAATAATACATAATAAACTGACGTTATTGCCTAATCAACACAGAAATCAGTGCTGCTTTCTCAGCCTGCGGGCCACAATTAGATGCCATCAGCAAATTTGGGCAGCTTGCCTGGGCTGCAGTCTTTCATGTCTTGAAGACTGACAAGCATCTCAAGGATCTGCAAGCAGAAGAAGGAGCTGGGATCTGCTTGGAGGACTCGCCTAGCTCTTTGGGGAAAGAGCACATGGTTCCAAACCATGGGGGTAAAAAGGAGCATTGTGTTTATTAAGGAAAAAGGAAGGCCCATGCCAAAGGAGGGGATGTTTAAGCTGCAGTGCTGAGGTCTCCAGCCCCATCTCCAACACCATCTCAGAGTACTGCACAGCATGCCTTATCTTGCCAGGAGGATGCACTGGGTAAATCATTCCAGGAAATGATGGAACATTCTTCACTTCTACATCCTTATAGATATATGGCAGCCTTGGCAGGGCCATCGCGTGTCTGTGCATGTGTGCAGGATCTTGGCATTTTGTTTGAAGCGTATGTCTTCCTCTTCCTCCCAGGACTGTCCTACAGGCAGACAGCAAGACCCATGCCCAGCCCAGTGACTCAGGCTGCCTTGGCAGGGACATGGGGAGCCTCAACAACTCATCTTCTGGTCATCAGAAGGGAGGGTGGCCCCTGGTCTCAGCCCCATTTGCTCTTGGTCACAGAGTGACAGCTGCTCTGGTCAGTGGGTGGGCTGCCCCAGACAGACCCCCACTGCATCAGGGCTGTGTGTCCCCCATCTCTGCACGCAGGACAGAGACTTACCAGAGTAGAGAGATCCTGGTGACAGCTTGGTGTTCCCCAAGAGGTTCTGGGAGTTGCTCTGCATGGAATGACAAGCCCGTCCTTGTTCACCTCCACCCTGGCTTACACACTGTGGTCAACTGGGTGCACACTTCAGTGCAACAAGCAGGACAGTCTCACTCTGGGGCAAAGAATCTCCTGGGGCTGCTGCTGTACCCCACAAGACAGGGGGGACAGCTGAGAGCTGGAGTGAGGGGTAGTCTGCCTTTATCCTTGGTGCTGGCTGAGGAAGGGTACTAACAGAGCCGAAGGGGTGGGTGGAGAGGTGTTGCAAGAGTGCCAGGAGGGCGCTCTCAGGGCTGTGGGGGTCAGGGTGCTCCTGAAAGGGGAATGGAAGGGGCATGGGGCTGGGCAGAGCAGGGGGCTGGACTCCTGGGTCCACTCCCCACTCTTACTGGCCTCCATGGCTACTCATCCCTAGGGAGGCAGGGCTCAGAGGTGCTCTGAGCTGCTCAGAGAAGAGGTGCTGAGACCGGTCCCTCCTCCCAAGGAGTAAGGAGGGTGAGAGGAGCAAGCCTGCTGAAGCTCCAGCACTCTGAAACGTGATCCTGCTGGAGGCACCTCCCTGGGCCCCACCTCGCCCTCTCCAACCTATATATGTCACCCGCCTTGGCTGTGTGTGGGGGACGTGGGCTCACTCCGTCTGCCGGGCCCCCAGGTGTCCCTGTGGATGGAGCGGCCACGGCACCAGGGGATGGCGAAGAACACGTACATGCGCTGGCGGCTCCCACTCACCTGCCTCCTCTGGGAGGTGGCTATGATCGTCCTCTTCGGGGTCTTCGTGCGCTTTGACCCCGAAGCCGATGCGCACTGGGAGGAAGAGAAGCGAGAGATGAACCTAACCAGCGACATCGAGAACGATTTCTACTTCCGATACCCATGTGAGTATTTGGAAAGCCTACTTCTAGTGCTGGCTGGTCCCCATTCCATCCCTACCACTGCATCCACGTCCCATCCCGTGGCAGAGCCTGTCGGAGGTGACATATCCACTAATGACTGGAAAGTCAGGCTCTTGCCTTGAGGCCAGTTTGGGGTACACCAGAGAAAAGCCTCGTGGCCCTCCAATGTGTTTGGGGCACTAACAGCAGGGTACTGTGACACGTAACGTCTTTTTTCCAGGAGTAGTGCTGACGTGTTCCCAGCACCCTGCAAGTTTCAGCTTGCTGCCCCCTCCCTCAGCTCTGGATCAGAGCAAGCTTTTCTGTGCATACGGAGGATGAGATCCTGTGACATCTTTCTCCCCTTCCTACATCCTCCCCCACACTAGTAAATTACCCTTTAGCTACTGGCATTTCGATGCCGGAGTCCTCCTAACCTGCCAGGTTCCCAGGGCTCCTGGGCCACTGCATCGTATTGCCACGGAGATTATTCAGGTAGTTAAAGCCCTTCTGGCCAGGTGGTGCCTTTGGCCAGCTTTGATCTCCAGGGCTGGTCATCTTTGTGAGCCGTTGGGAACAGGCTGCTTCTGTAGGCAATTGTTTCCAAGGAAGCAACAGGCCTGAGTCATGCATCTATTTAGAACATTTCCATTAAAAACACCTGCTAAATCAAAGGAGCTATAGAAACCTGTAGCTGCTGAGGATTAGCTAGTTCAGAAAAGGATTTGCTTACAGAAACCTGCTGCTCTGCCAGCCTCTGGGTTATTCTACGGGCCATGGCTGCCCTGGGCTCTTCCTTGAGATCTGCCCTTCACACACGCGTTGGTGTGAAGCAGCAGCAGTGCCCAAGGGCTGCTCTTCTCACTGAGGTGCTGGGAGGACATCAGGGGTCTAAGAAAGAGGTTGTGGGAGCTAAGGACATGACATCTCTTCTGTTCTCATAGCCCAATCCTGCTCCACCGCGCCACATAATCCCCCTCAAATGGCTGCCTGGATTCACACAGTTAAATCAGCCTAAGAGCAACTGCTCAGCTCTTTAGAATTACATTTCTGTTTCAGACCTGAGGAAGGGCTCACGTGCCCAAAAGCACAGATGGTTTTTCTCATTATCTAATCAGAAATATTCCCTCTCTGCAAAGATGGCAAGGGGACTGAGCCCTAATATTTTGATCCCTGTGTCAATCCAGCGCCGCTCAGAAGACAGTGGTGATGGTTGAACACCCAGGGGTCATTTATATTAACGTTCTGCAACTGCTGCTGTCCTTAGGACCTGTCTGTAATGGCAATGGGATAGGAGTGACAAACTGACAGGTCCTCCAAACCCAGAGACAATCGGGAAAGCATGCAGGAGGAAGCCTGTGTGTAGTTGTGCCAGTGGTGGCCATTGCCAGGTTCAGTTAGTGAGGCAATTCCTTGTCATTTTGAACCACACATTGATATGTCCTAACGGGAATCCCTACTCTCTAAGGAAAAGAAATGAGACTCTTCAGCACAGGTGGCACTCCCAAAGCCCAAACATTTCCTCTCAATAGCAACAGTAATTGCCTTCCCACAAAAGCAGGGTTACAAAACCTTTAGGGTATTGCAGCACCTGGGCTGCCACTGATTGATGCCAATGTTATTCTCAAGGGAAAACAAATGCAAGGTTTAGTAAAAGGCTTTAGATTGGGTGCAGTATGAAGAAAGACCTGCTCTTCCTCCTGTGATTGTACAGGGTCTAACACACAGTGAGGATCCACTGTGGTTTTGGAGGGGGCACAGTCTGAAGCTTTAACTCTGACCTGTGTATCTCTGCTTTTAGGATGAAAGTGGGGATATGTAATGCAAATAGCAGCAAGTAATTCCAGCTCATGTCAGAGAAAAGAAATAGGGAGAATAAATATAGCTGCAGAGGGAATGTCTGTGGGGTGGTAAAGCCAGACTTAGGAAAACTGGTTCTTAGGACGCACAAAGAAGTGCGCTTGAAGTGACCTCTGCTGAGCACTGTCAGCTGCAGATCTTGTCTCCTTTGGTTTTTTAACAATGATTTCATAGGTATATAGAGGACATTTTTTAAAACAAGCAGATGAGCTTGTCTCTGCAACATGGCACTACACTGCTGGGGCATGTCCAAATGCTTGTCCTTGTACAAGTCACAAGATCTTGTAAAGCACCAAAGGACGAAACCTAGCCCTCAGTGGAAGCAGCAGGTACAACCCTGCCATCCCTGCAGGAGCAGATCCTGGGCTGCTGGATTTCAGCACAGGCTCAGGGGAGAGCAGATCCTTGGTGACTGCATTTTCTTTGCCCTGAGTTTGTGCCTTCTCTGAGACACAGATGTTGCTGGTTGTACTGGCTACACTGGTTTGTGCACTGCACAGTGCAAAACTTGCTGGCATAGCTCCCTCTGTACTGTATTTTCCTGTCCCAGAGCATGGGTTTGCTGATGGGAGCGGAGAACCCAGCCTTGGGTCTCCCGCTCTTTCCATGGGCCTCCAGTGTGAGAGCACATGGTTCAATGTGTAAGCATGTAGCGCTTCAGCTCACTTAATCACAAAGTGATGCTTATCTGATAGAAACACGCAGCATTAAAAAGTACAGCAGGTTTATTGCACCAAGAATTTCTTTCAAGAGGCTCAGGCAGGTTGGGTTTCCCCCGGGGAAGGGCATCTGAGGGGCTCAAGCTAGCAGGTCTGAGCATTTGTGGGAAGAACTGGGTCTCTCTAGTTTAAGCACTCAAAAATTTCACAAGGTGGAATCCTGGTCTCAAGGGTATTTTGCCACTGATTTCAGTGGCATTTAAAAATGTAAACTTTGTTTGTTCCTGTACTCTTCTTGCTCTGAGCCATTACCAAGACCCTGCCTTGGATTGGCGTACCCAAAATGACCATTTATGTGTTTTTAACAGATCTTCACTGTTCTTTTAATCTGACATTTTCCACATTTTTTACAAAAGGGGAAAAAATAATCAGAATAGAAACTACTTTCCTTGGCACACTCCATTAGTCTCTGGTCTTACCTTGTGTACAGCTTTTTATGAACAGTAAATGAACATTTTTTACTTTTTAATGAACATTTTTTACTTTTAAGACTAAGCCTTTAACCAAAACCCAGTTTCCGAAAGCTAGACCGTTTGCAGACTTAGAAATGTGGGGCCATGAGACAAATGCACATTGTTCCTTGAATGGCCCCCCTACTACCACTGATGTGGTTAATGTCCTTTCACCACCAACTTCAAATGGCACTCACAGCCCTGTTACCCCCACAGAACTGACAGTGCCTTCTCTCTGCACAGCTTTCCAGGATGTCCATGTGATGATCTTTGTGGGCTTTGGCTTCCTCATGACGTTCCTCAAGCGTTACGGATTCGGAGCTGTGGGTTTCAATTTCCTCCTTGCTGCCTTTGGGATCCAGTGGGCTCTCCTGATGCAAGGCTGGTTCCACTCTTTCAAGAGTGGGAAGATCCTCATTGGAGTAGAGAAGTAAGGAGGACATGGGCTCTGGGATGCCACCTCTTGACTAGCCAGTGGAAGAGCTGGGATGGGATCTCAGCAGCCTGTCCCTCTGTTGTGTGCCAACAAGTCTCTAAAATGTTTTCCCTCCACATACCTGCACTTGCTTTCCACCTTTTAGCCCAAGGTACTGCCATTATGGTGGTACTGCTCAGAGGGAAATGTGAAACCTCTTAGTCTCAAGCAAAGCAGTCTCAAGCAAAGCACTGTGGGTGCTAGTGCTGAGAACATATATAATCCACATTATTTAAATACCTTGAGGGAAAGCACCTTTCCTGAACAGTGTGTCAGGATGGGAGGAAGGTCAGTGAGAAATTCAGGGCTGACTCCTATTTGTCTTTAGCTGGGATATCTAGAGCTGGGATTGAGTGAGGGTCAGTTACAGAAGAGCATTTCCTCACTAAACCACAATTATCCTTCCCCTTTTCCCAGCCTGATCAATGCTGATTTCTGCGTGGGCTCTGTGTGCATTGCCTTTGGGGCCATCCTGGGCAAGACCAGCCCCATACAGCTTCTCATCATGACTTTGTTTCAAGTCACACTCTTCGCTGTGAATGAGTACATCCTCCTCAATCTGCTTCATGTAAGGCTTTAGGCAGCGCCCACTTGGTTCTGCTCCTTCCTCCCTGCATCTCTCCAAATTTTCCCCTTTGCTACAGCTCCACCAAGCCACTGCCTTCATCAGCATTTGAAATGCAATAATTAAGGCAGGAAAAGTAGACAGATTATGAAGGAGGGGCTCAGCAGATGGTACTTCCCTGAGAAGGGAGATCTGGGGTTTTACACACAAGCCTGGCAATTCAAGAGCACTCGGTCTCTGCCATGTTCTCCAGGCAGATGAGGAGTCTTAGCACAAGGGACCAGTTGCTCTCTTTGTGTTTGAGATTTCCCTCTTCTCTGTTTTCCCTGCTGGCAGAGACAGGGTTCCTGTCTTCTGAGAGAGGGCTTGGACAACTGGGAAGCAAACGAGCTCTCAGAAGACCTGAGTGCACGAGAGCCAACCTGGCTACCGCTGCAATCCACTTGCCATTGGGACAGGTCAGAAACTCCCCTCTGCTTCAATGCCTTCCAAGAGCAAGCTAAGAGGGGTGTTATGACCAGGCAAGCAGGACAGATAGCAGGACCAGAGCATTTTTGTCCGTGTCTCTCCATGACCGAGTGCAGGCTGGAATGAGGAGTGGGCAGACAAGCTGGGCATGATGCAAACCAGACCCCAGCTCCACAATAAGTGGCAACTGCAGAAATAAACCTCTGTTTTCCCGTGGCTGCAGGTTAAGGATGCAGGTGGCTCCATGACCATTCACACCTTTGGAGCCTACTTTGGCCTCACAGTGACACGCATCCTATACAGACCCAACCTGGAGCAAAGTAAGGACAAGCAGGGCTCCGTGTACCACTCTGACCTCTTCGCTATGATCGGTGAGTCAGCCCCACCACAGGGGTGCTGGTACATGCAGAATGCATGGCTGCAGAGCCCTGGTCCCTCCTGTGCCTCTGGGAAAACCAAACTGAAAACAGGATATGCAGCTGAGAAGCTGTATCCCAGTCTTCCACCTCTCAGAGCTACTCAGCTCCCTTCATCAGTGGCTGGGCTGAGATGATGTGTCAGAAGACAAGGACATGTTTTGGTTCTCCCTCTCTGCCAGCCCCTCCTGATGCTGGTCCCATCACGGGGAGCGTAGCTCTGGGGTAGCAGGACTAAGGGATTTAACTTCCCCCTGTGCAGAAAGATCTTTAGAGGTATTTTTCAATCCCTGTATTCTCTCTTTTCTCTTTCTCCACTTCATCTCCTCCTCCTCATGCCACCAGGTACCCTGTATCTATGGATGTACTGGCCCAGTTTTAACTCAGCAATTTCTGAGCACGGGGATGCCCAGCACCGCGCTGCCATTAACACATATTGTTCACTGGCTGCTTGTGTCCTCACCACAGTGGCCTTCTCCAGCATGCTGCAGAAGAAAGGCAAGCTTGACATGGTAAGCTGGGAGCAGAGAGCCCTTTGTTGTCCAGGGGACTTATATTGACATTGATTGAGGGTCCAGGAAATGCTCTTTGCTGAACAGATACTGGGTTTCAGGGCATGATGGTGAAACCAGCTTCCAGGCAGAAACCCAGACGCAATACTGAGTAAGCCCTGGAAGTGAGTCCTGCAGTGCCCAAGGTGTAGGGTGATGCCCTGCACATGGTGAACCTAAGTCACAGCAGAGACTGGACTCGCTCTGCCCAGAGAGCTACTGATGGGCATGTTGCAGAGCCATGTTTGGCAGTGCTCTTCAGTGAGCTGAGCAGGGCCTGCGCGGCAGCTCGTGAGCAATCGAGGGGCTGACTTGTACGTGCTATGTGTGTGGGTGACATGTCTCTGTGACAGCAGAGCTTGCATGACACATGGGTGAGACAATTTCCATCTCATCACAACTCCCCACCCTGATTTGTGGATGCAAAGAATGTGTGTGGTACAGGGAGTGGGAGTCTATGTGCGCCTGTGCTACAGACAGGCTGCCTGTTCTTCTCTTGTTTTTCACCAACAAGCAGGAAGATGGGCCCTGATATTTCCTCTGGAAACATTTTCAGAGCGGATTCTGCTGCTTTGCCATTTGCACCATCCCTGAGCAATTGCAGTCTCCTCAGAGGTGCCAAGACAGGGTGCTTGCTTCTGCAGGTCCACATCCAGAATGCAACACTGGCGGGTGGCGTGGCCGTGGGCACCAGTGCAGAGATGATGCTGACTCCATACGGCTCCCTCATTGTCGGGTTCATCTGCGGCATCGTGTCCACGGTGGGGTATGTCTACCTCACGGTGAGTGCTGCTCTAGCGGCCTGCAGCCTTGGTCCTGCTAAGGAGACCAGAAATGGATTCATTTCCCTTTGAGGGTTTCTGCTTTCCACATGTAGTTACACTTCTGACTATTTACTGCCCCAAAATGCTCAGGAAGGTTCAGGCTCCCAAGAGGAGAGTGTTTGGAGGATTTGTTGTTATTTTATCTTGAGCTTGGCTCACCACTTTGTGTACAAGCCCTTAGCTCTTTAATGGGACACATCACTCTTCCTTCTCTGCTTATCCCAGTCTTCCAAAGGAAGGAGCTACTCCTTTCTATGGCTGTGGTCATGTCTCTGATCTCTCTACCTCCCTTCCCTTCAGCCTTTTTTGGAGTCCAGGTTGCACATCCAGGACACATGCGGCATCCACAACCTCCACGCCATGCCAGGCCTTATTGGGGGCATTGTGGGGGCCATCACTGCAGCTGCAGCCACAGAGGATGTTTATGGAAAGGAGGGGTAAGACAGCTTGAAAATCTTCCCTGAGAATAGATTTTACCTGGGGCTCCTTGTGCTGGGAGCAAGGAACAATTAACAGTCACAGAATCACAGAATGCCCATGTTAATTGTCCAGAGTTGCCACTTTCCCCCTCAAAATCATGGTGTGCACTGACTGTGTCAAGTTTACTGAAGTGTAAAAGACTCACCTTGCAGCTGACTTGTGGTGGCCTCAAAAGGTGAGCCACAAGTCCACTGCTTGGCCTTATTCTGGGGTGGGGTGGGTGGGGAAGTGCCTCTCTCCATCCCTGCATTGTTTTGGGAGTCAGAAAGTCTGAAATACAAAAGATGTGTTTATATTTTGGGCTCGCCCTAGGTAAAGCTTTGCCAGGGGCAAGGGGAGAAGGAAGTGAAGGATGTTTTGCATCATTGCGTCACTTTCCTGGTCCATTGCAAAAGAGGGAAAGGGCTAGGGAGGAGCCCCCAAGACAGCAGGGTAGCATGTCTCCTCCGGAGCTAGGGAAGAGTGATCCTTGCCATTTCTGCCCTCGGCAGGTTCATCAAGGCATTTGACTTCACCGGCACATACCAGACACGGACACCCAGTGTCCAAGGAGGGTTCCAGGCAGCCGGCATTGTGGTGTCTCTGCTGATGGCTTTTGCGGGAGGGGCTGTTGTAGGTAAGCAGGAGGGGAGGGTTGAGTCCAGGCTGTGTCAGCGAGCACTGACCCAAGGCTGCGTTTGGCCCCTTTGCTGCCGGCATGGGTGGACTCCGGCCATCCGCACCCTGCCTGCATCCCAAACGGCATGATGGCCCGGTCCCACCGCCCCGCCCGCCTGCTTCTAGGGGCCATCCTGAAGCTGCCGATCTGGGGCGACGCCGCCGCCGAGAACTGCTTTGAGGACGACGTTTACTGGGAGGTGAGGCGGGGGGAGGGGGGGCGGCCGGGCCGGGCCAGCCCAGGACCTAGCCCCTCGGACGGGGGGGTTTGGGGTCGAGGCCGGCGGCGGGCGGGGGCAGGAGGCACAAGATGGCGCTGTCGCCTCGCGGCGTGAGGGGCCGCTCAGGCGGCGCTGAGAGGGCTCTGCCGCACCGCAGGTGCCGGAGGACGAGGAGAGCGACGTGTACCACATGCACAACCCTGACAAGCCCGCCTCTCCCTGAGCCACCCTCCGCCGCCTCCGGACACATTCACTGCCTCCTCAGCGGGGTGACCGGGCTGCGCCCGCCGCCTCTTCCCCCTCAGCAGGACCCGGGGCCCTGCTCCAAGGCGGGTGCAAAGGCTGGTTGTCTCCCCGTGATGACAAGGCATCTGCCTCGATAGTTCTCTCCTGCTTTTGTAATGAGCTGTTTTGAATAAAATAAAAACGTGTTCTTCTTTCCAGGCCTGTGCTCCCTTGCTTGAGTAGCGGGGCAGGGTGGGATGGTGCCCAGACCCCATCTCTCTCATCCGCTGCGCAGAGCAGCTGTTAGGAGAGCTCAACGCTGCTGGCATAAAGCAGAACCACTGGGACACTCCCGGGTCCAAAGGAGTGCCCATGCAGGAGCAATGGGTAGCTCAGGCTGTGAGGACCTGGCACCTTAAAATACAGCAACTGGAAGCAGCAGCTGTATTTTCCACAGTGGGGCCAAGCCCATGTCGGAAGCACAGGCTAGGCTGGTGCTTTGGGAGGCAGGGGGATGATGGGGAGCAGCAGCTGTCCCTGTGCTCATGCTGCCATCCAAGGCGTGAGCAAGGGCCAGTTTGTGTCTGGCTGCACTTTTACGTGCCTCCACCATCACCTTCTCAGCTGCTCTACTGAGGTCTCCATCAGGTCCTCAGGAGCCTTGTTTGCATGCACAGTGCAAGCTGGCAAGATCCTTTCCTGTACTTTGGTTTCATCCATTTTTTCCAATGTCATTAGCACACTCCTTCCACTTACCAATGCTGTCCTGATGGCAAGAGCCCAAGCATAGCCCCCAGCTTGTAACTGGACCATCAGACTTGGATGCCAGAGTTGGAGGAGACAAAAAGGAAAATCAGGCCTAAACCCTGCATATTTTCCAAGGTAGTATGATATGAGGAGCAGGAGAGGAAAAAGGGGGTGGGGGGAAAGGAGGTAGGAGGGCTGATAGGTCTTCACCGCATCTAGCTGTAATTCTCACACCTGAGGGGGAGTCAAAAGTAGCTATTCACATCCCCTTGGGATATGACACCCTCATTTTCCATGCTGGGTAAAGACAAAAACCCTTTACAACATGTTTCTGGAATTTGTCAGCGGCTGCCAGCAGCAGCATGTTAATTAAATGTCGGCAAAGATGGAAGCAAGGAGGCTCTGCTCTAATTGGACACTTTGCTTGGTGGAGCTGAAAAACATTGTGACAGAGGAGGAGGCGCCGAAACACTGTGTTCCCCCGCCATGGCGCAGGGATGGGGACAGCCACGAGCAGGAGATGCTCTCTTCTGAGAGGCAGGTGTTGCCTCTGTGTTGCCTGAGACAACCCCGCCATTGAAAAAAAGGAGAGTAACAAAACAAAATGTATAAAATACTCCATAGGAATGATCTCAGCCACAGCAGCGGTGTGGGATAAAGAGAAAGGGCTTATTGGCTAAGGGGAACCTCAGAAACACTGTAGCTGAGCCATCAGAAGCTCCATCCCTCTTTCCAGTTCATGGTATATTATATATTCTTTTATGGTGGCAAAAGCAGGTCTGACAAGGTAGAAATGGCATCCAGAGAATGTTTGCTGCAGAGCCTGAGCGTACATTGACCTGTGTCCTTTCCCCATGGCAGGGACAGGAAAATGAGGGGCAATTCCTGATTTCCCTGTGCTGGGATCTGCTGAAGGAAGGCGATCTCCTCCCAGCCTGTTTGCACTGAGGAGAGGATGTAACAAACATTTTCTTTTCACAGCTTCATCTGTGGAGCCTGTCAGAAACCATCATGGGGACATTGATTGTCAGGTGCCTTAGACAGTCCATTTCAAAAGGGGAGTCCTAAACGGTTTTTGCCCCAGGTCTTCAAAACCACCTGAAAGCAGAAGCAGACCTTTTGGGCACCACAATTCCTACTGCCCCACAGGACCAGTGTCCCTATGTTCCACCCCATTTGAGCTTCTGGCCACATCTCAGACAAGCATCCAGCTATGCCAGTCCCCAGAGAGGCAGTGTGCCACCATGGGGATACAGTGGTAAGACTGTGGCATCTAGTCTTTCCTCCCAGAAGCTTGCAGGGGGCCACAGGGATCAGTAAATACAAAGACTGAGAACCTGTGTTGTTTTAGTGAGGTGGCCAGCCCGCATCTCTGGTGGGACAGGTCTGTGAGTGCCAGGAGATAGTCCTACCCATGTGCACATGCCGGCAGAAGGAGCCCCAACCCCACTCTGCACCCTCCAAGCTCTGCCTCCTCCTCGTGGGAAGACACCTAAATTGCCCAGGCTGCTGGGCAGCGAAGCGTTTTATTGCCCATGCTCTTGCAGGGCTCAGTCTGGTCTCAATACCTAAATCACTCGCTGGGGCTGGCCTTGCAGTTTTAATTCCCTGGCAAACAATGCCGGGGTCAGGCTGCCGTGTTTGAAGTGCGGTTGCGGCCCCAGCAGTGGACGCAGGGTTTCTCAATGGGGGAGCGCAGGGAGTGGAGGATTGGGCTGCTCCAGCAGCCAGGAGGATGTGTGAGAAAGGGGCTGTCGATACCCGCAGGGATTAGGTGGTACAAATTGGCTGGGAAGCACCAGAGGCATTGACCAAAGTTGTCATGGGGCAGGTTCCCATGGGGGGGCTGGTTGAAACAACCCGCCTTCAAGGAGGCTGGAAGGCCTGGCCTGGCTGCTAATCCTCTGGGATCTATGGGGCACAGAGTAGAAAAGAGGTTAAAAAAAAAAAGAGGAAAATCTCATGTAAAGGTGGTGGTTTCCCCAAGGGGATGATGTTAGAGAGAGCGGGAAGGGGGCGGGGGGAACGGCATCATTTAATCCTGCTTTTAATAGGCAGGTGATGGGCTTTGCTTGTACTCCCGCTCCTGTGAGCTGCTGCAGAGATTTCAGGAGACAGTCTTTGCTCACCTCTGGTACCCCCCACTACTGGTAGTGACCATCTGCAGAGGCCTGGGGGTCTCCCACCTGCGGGTCTGACCAGGAGAAGAGGGGGCCTTTGCTTTTGTCTATGCCCACGTTGGTGTGCGTGGGTGCAGGTGCAAGCACATGGTGCAAGCACCAGATTTGAGCTGAACTGGGCTCGTTGCATGCCTGAGACACTGGCCACAGCAGATCTCCCACAGGCGCTGTGCCCATGTGTGCAAAGCCCCCTGCCCCATGGACATGCCTTCAACCTTCTTGACCACATGCAACCAGCACACTAAACCCTGCATCATCCGCACTGCAGCAGTGTCAGCGTGCCCTCGCACAGGCGTGCCAGGCCTGCTGGCCACAGCACTGCCATACTCATCCATCTACCTTCGCCATGTGCATCCATCGGCCTTTGCCCAGCGCGTCCATCCACCTTTGCACTGGTGGAAGCGCGTGCGTATCAGACCCAGCATGTCCACGCCTGTGTGAGCACTGCTCCAGCCCCTTCTGAAGGAGCGCTGTAAATTGTAATCAGATTAGGGCAGCCGGTCGCTTAGGGCCCTTGAAAAGGGCATACGTCCCCTCATCAGTACCTAGCATTGAGTCGCACAAAGGGTCTAAGTAACTCGGCAGGGGTCGGGCCCTCTGGAGCGCAGGGGAGGGGGCTCGCCTTTCTTTTCTCTCTGTCCCTTGTAATTATGTCAATTTGCTAGCCAAATTGTTTGCTTGAGTGGACAGTGGGGGCTTGCCCCCTTCCCGCCTCCCCCCACCCCTAACCCCATTCATGTGCTAATGTGGGAAGGAGCATGGCCTCCTGACTTCGGGAGGTGGCCGTTGAGGAGTAAAGCACAGGGGGGCACGGGCCAGGAGACCCCATCTATGTGCCCATGGATGCTTTGGCCTTGCAGCCCACATGAGCAGGGCACTCCTGTTTGCTTTAGCCCACGCTGGGGTCGTGCAATGCCCAGCCAGCCCGGGCCAGCCCTGGTTTTCTCCAGTCCTCCCTCACCTGCACCGTATCCCAGCTTGGGCCATTGCATCCCCAGGGCTGCGAGCCATGCCCCGCCGTGCGGCGGTTTTTTCGGCACACCTCCCCACCCGCGCACCTCCCAGCATTTGCATATATTCTGCCCGCAAATCCTTGTCAAGGGGAGCTCTTTATTGCCTGTATAGATCACAGGGTGTTAGTTAAGGGGCTTCTTTGTATTGCCTCAGACAGCTGGGGTCATCAAAAGTCCTGTGGTGGGAAGGAGAGACAGGAGGAGGGGGGAAGCTCTGACAATACGGACTGAAGGATTAAAGGAGCATATAAAGTTCCTATTGAGTGAGACAAGAGACTGTTCACTCCCAAGATTGACAGCGACCAGGAGGCGATTCCCAACACAATGTCCAATTAATTCTCTACCCTCTTCGCTGCCGTCTCCTCCCTCCCTCCTCTCCTGGGCTGGAGCATGAGCAGGGAAGGGCTGAAGCTGAGATCCTTGAGAAGGTAATTAATTATTCCTGACTAAGAGGAGCTTGACAAGGTCCAGGCCCATCCCCAGGCTCACTGGGCATCCGCCCCCCTCTCACAGGCTTCCATCAGCTTGGGCCACTTCAGGGTAGTTTTTCTTTCCATCACAGGCACAGTTGTCCCACCAACGGTCCATCTCAATGGCAGGTCCTCCTGCACCATAACCATGGTTAGTACTGAGCCCAGAAGAGGTAGATTTAGGGCTAAAGCCAGGCTGGCAGTGGTATGCAGCCAGGCAAGGCAGTGGCAGCAAGATAGCTAGGGAGCAAGGCAAGATGCATGGGCATGCAGAGCATTTGGGAAGAGGCAGAGAAGCGTGTGCCAGGACTAGGGATCAGGTCTTACCCATGTGTGCAGTGGCAATGGTTAGAGGAGCTCCATCCACCCTGCTTTTGTAGGGAGAAGTGGGCTTCTGGCCATGCATTGCCTAATCCCCTGGTCTGGCTGCCCAACACTGACCCCAGTGCCAAACATAGCAGGATGTGTAGGAATATTGTGAGTGTTCTCCTACCTTTCCTGCTACCAGCATCTCTTTGATGTACCCCTATGTACTGGAGCAGAATCTGGGCCCCCATGTGAAATTCCTGCAAACCACTGAGTATGAACTCTGATTTGTCTGGTCTGTTTTTTCCTTCCAAACATCTCAGCCCAGAGGGAGGGAATAACCAGGAAAGAACCTTTCTCAGAGCTGGCTACCTTTGTGTTGGTACCCTCTGCAGCACCAGTCACAGGTGACAAATGTCCTTCCACAGTGACAAAAACCTCCAAATCACCTGGTTTGGGAGAAAAAGCCACGCAACCAGGATGGCCTTGTTCTCACCTCAGAGGATACTGTGGCCAGCCCACCTCTTCTGCTCCCACCATTCAGCACCAACACCTTCCCTTCCACCATCCCTGCCCATGGCACCACACTGGCACGTGGTGGGGGATCCTGCACTGCCCACCCTGCACTCCCCATGAGCAGGAGATGCCCTGGGGATGTCGGCGCGGGGCTGCCAGTTGCTTCGTGTCTCCTGCCTGCTCCCTCCCGCCGCACACGCTCCCAGTGAAGTTGTTTGAAAGTCTTCCGGCAGTTTTCGTGGCCAGGAATAACAGATTAGCCATGATCTGATCAGCCCAGTATCTAAGCTGTATTCTCCCCGCTGACAAGTATTTGAAAGAGGGGAGGGGCCACTTTCAGCCCAACGATGAATCTTTCACCAACAAGAAAAGACCCTTTTTTCTCCCGCCAGCCGCAGGCTGCTCCGTGCCCTGTTGCTAAGTGAGACCCAGGGCTGCCGCTTGCATGTGGCCAGCTCCAGCAGAGCCCTTGGGTTAGTAGGATCAGGAGATTCACACCAAACATCTTGTTTTGGGGGTGGGGGGAAGCGTTTTTTTCTCACCCACCTTTGACTGGCAGATAACAGCCTGCCAGCGAGGCCTGGGGATGCCCCTGCTGAGGCAGCTCGACCTTGGAGGAAAGGGAAGAGGCAGAAGCCTCTGGAGGACAGGGGCATTGGGGTCAGGGGCTCAGCCCTAAACGCCGTAGGTTTGCGGCTATGCATGGGGATGTCCCTAGTCAGGCTGAGGAAGGCAGCCACCCCTCACACCCACAGCCTCCGTTTTCGGGTGTGTTGGGACCTTGAGGTGGGCAAGGTCGAGCCTGGCTTGACCTCATGCGGGGGTGACTCTGGGCCTGGGCTTGCAGTGGGACATGTGGCAGAGGAAAAAGAAGGGCTAGCTTTGGGCCAGCTTTTTGGTGCCCACAACCTCATGCTGCTCAGGAGCACCTTCTCTCCCCGCCAGCACCAGGCGAGGCAAACCGCTCTGCGAGAAAGAAGGGAAATCACTAAAACAAAGGCTTTCCAGGCTATTTCTGGAGCTGCCAGCATGAGGTGCCCTCGCCTAAGACATGGTGCTCACATCTCCCTCCTCTCCTGCAAGGCAGCGGTGCAGGCAGGGCTGCAGGCTGCCAGGCTGGCACCTTCCTAGAGCTCTGCCTGCCCTGCCTGCCCTTCCTCGCAGGCAGGGTGCCGGAAGCGGGGGAAGGAGGCATGTGGCCCTCCCGTGACGGTCTAGTGCTGCTGCCAAACCTCCTTCACCGGCCCGAGCAAAGACACCCCTGAGTATTGCTGACACACGGTGCATGGCAGCTCAGGCTCTTTGTGCTCAGCCCTCTGCGGGAAACCCGCCCTTGCCACTGCTGTAGGAAGCCTGGAGAAACCCTCTCGTCCCTACCTAGGCCTGGGAAGACTTTCTTGACCTCAGGCTCCTGCGAACTCTTGATCTCATGATAGAGGGAGGTGACCAGGTCTCATTGTGCTGACATGCAGGAGGACTGTGGATGACACCCACAGGGAGGCTCTTTACCTTTCCACAGGGAAGGGGAACTACTCGGACATGGCACACATGGCTGATCCCTCTCCATGGCTGTGCCCTGTGCCTGGTGTGTGCAAAAAGCCCCAGGGAAAGGTACCAGAAGGACTGCAAGGGTTACTGCTGCACTGAGCAGTGTGACAGGAAACCCTGAGCCTTCATGTTTGAAAGACAAAATGCCAGATCCATGTCTGTGATACAGGCCCTTTCTGTAGCTTTAGAAGCACAAGCATCTGTAAAACTGGCTTCTCTGGTGAGCTGAGCTCTCCTCTGGTTTGGGGGTGTTCCTGGGTGGGTTAAGGGACATCACCAGTGCTGATGCTGCGACCACGTCCAGCACCAGTGGGATGGGATTCCAAGGTTGTCCTAACTCATGCTGGAACCATGATGACTTTCTCCAGTCTTCCTGGGAATAGGAGTACCTATCTTTGGCATTCTGGGGAAGGCACTGGTACAGTGCAGGTGCTCTATCAGTCTGTGGTCACTGTGGACAGCAGTGGCTGTGTGGGCTGCTTGCCATGCTTGGCAGTGGGCACCCGCCCCACATAAATCCCTCCCAGCCAGCAGCTTCTCAAGGGCATTCTCAAGGCTCTCTAGGTTTGAGTCAACAAAGCACAAGTGAGGTCTCCTGACCTCTGAGATATATGCTGCAGTCCTAACTGTCCAGCTAACTCTGTCACCTTTTTTCCCAGCTGTTGGCTGCCCTGGCAGGGGCAAGCTCCTGACTTTGCCACTCCTCTGGTACTTCAGAACAGATTTCTCCCTCTTTTTGGGTGGCTCTGTGAGCCATGAGACACATCCTTTGCTTCATTGGCACACCGCCTCCCTTGCTCTGCAGCCAGGAATCGCCTCTGCGGTGAGAGAGCTGGGGGGCTGGAGCACATCCTTCACCCTCTCCTGGGGAGACAGGACTTCTGACACGTATCTTAATGCTTCCTGGCCCACTGCTTGGGTAAACTTGCAAATGGCCTCCATTCCTCTTGGATAAACTCCCTTACTCATTCACTTTATTGTCTGCACTACGATGACCCTGTGCTCACACCATGGACATGAAGCCCTGTGTTTGACTGTCCCCAGCCTTCACATCATCACGATACCGACCAGGTTTTTAGGAGCTCCATGTGCTACGAACAGCAAATCCCCAGCATGAAAATCATTTGCTTTTGACTATATTCTTTTTGCCTCAGTTGTTTCTCTTGGCTTTGCCTCCAAGCCTTGGCTTCAGCTTGATTTGTGCTTGGCAGGTGCTGGAAGGTGCTTTGTGGGTGAGAGCAACAGCTCCCTGCTCAAATTCACTTTTCTCTGGGGAATCCTGAACCACTAAAACCTATTTACTCTTTGGGCAGCCTCTGTGTTGAAAATGGGCCATAAAACCCTCCTCTGGGAACAATGTGGTCTGCAGAGAGAGACACCCAATTGTCCTCCTGACGGTCTAATCCCTGTCAGGAGAGTAAAAGGGCTCTTCCCTGGCCAGGGGCTGGGCAGCACCACATCTTCTTGAGGAAGACAGGAAAATTTGCCTTCAAGGACTAGCCAGTAAAACCTGATCTGAGAATTCATGTCCCAGTGCTGAAATAAACCATTGTGCAGCAAAGAATAGTACACAATGTAAGCACTCAGGAAAGAAGAAAATAATTTTATCCTGATTTCTAGTGTCTTCCTGACTTGTGAGCACCCTCCCATACTCACACATGTCAGCAGAACACAGCGGAGATATATTTATATGAAAATCTGGCTGTCTCCACAGCTATCTATAGCGTTTCTTTCTGTGCCCTTAGCTCCATGCCATGGTTATGGGTTTGGTTTACTTCAGTTTGGTTCCAGCACCTGGAACATCCCTGCGCAAAGGGACAGCCCCAGCACCCCGTGTCCAACCAGGACCAAAAAATAAAAGACCCATCATGCAATGAAACCATCAGCTCAGATGGGTTGGAGGGCACATGGGGAGCCTTGAGCATTGCAGCATCCTTTTCTGGGGCGCCACGGGCCTCCCTGCAGACGAGGGCCCCCGCTCAGAAAGAAGTGGCGGCATATCAGTATGCAGGAGTGGTCGTCGCTCGCCAATAAATTAGCATAAACCACTCTAGGAGGTAAATAGACATACAAGGCGCCAGTGTGTGCAGCGTGGGCTGCGGCTTTGTCTCAGCCCCACTATTGTCACGGCCCCTGCTGCACACTGACCAAGTGGGGCCGGTGTGGTGGGCTCTTACACTTTTGACTGCTGGATAAAAGGGGGGAACATAAAGAGAGGGAGAACTTTTTTTCAGGTTTTTTTATAAGTCCAGACGAAGTTACAGACGTCTGTTAAACGTCAATTACAGCTGAATAAAGACGTCTGCTTGAGGCTTAGTTATGGCTCCTTTCAGCCTCCAAGATTTTTCCAGGGCTGGCCCGGGATGCCTTCGGCAACCTAATTTGGAGATTGTAACTCTATAAACAGGCTCTGGCATTAATCAAGGCTGGTGAAAATGCAAATGATGGTGTGGAGGGGGCGCGGGGACGGGACGGGGTCCTGTGCCGTGCAACTCGGGGCAGGGAGTAAAAAGAGGAAAGCAAAGAGGAGGAAGAAAGGGGCCATGCAGAGGAGCAGAGATCCATAAATAGAGAGCTTGGTGGGGTTTGCTGACTTTCCTCCTGGTGCTCTGGGAATCTGGTCCCATCAGGACTGATTGTACCCGCCTCCGCTTCCCACTGGTTAACCCTTGCGGTGCTCCTGGCCGTATGAGCCAGGAATATGGTCTTTCCAGGCCCAGTTGCTTAGGTTTTCCCAGCGATACCAAGGGCAAAACATGAACAAAGTGGGCATTTAATGCTTTAAAATCCTGGAGGATCATTGACTGGTTTGGAGAATTCAGACTATATAAGAAAGGGTGTCAGAGCCGCACAGAGACTTCAAGGAGTCACTCCTTTGGGAGGGCAGCTCATGCTCTGCATGGTCCCTCACCACTTGTTATGTGCCTTGTTGATATCATATCTACTTTGTCATGGAAAAAAGGCCTCTGAGCTCTAGCTGAGACAAGGAATGAAGTCCCAGGTCAGTGTTGTCCGCACCATTAAAAGTCATCCCGTGTCCATGAAGATCAAAACACTCTTCAGCAGGGACAAGGCACCTAAGGGACCATCTTCCCTCTCGGATGCATCTACATCAACAGGAGAAGGGTGGAGGGCCAGAGGTCCCCTTGCCTTCCTTGGCAGTACTGCCTTGTGTCCTGGGATGCTCTGGCAGGCTGAGGTCAGTACTTGGTAAGGAGACCCACCTCCTATTCTGCAGCCATGTCTAGCTACATGTTGCATCCTAGAATATAGGAATAAGCCTGAAAATCAGAGTGGAAACAGCAGAAACAGCGCTGGTGCTGACAGCTGATGGTGTCATACAGAGAAGGCTCACTCCTCATCCGCCCGGCCCCTGGAGAGCCCTTCCCATGCTCTGCCCTGGTGCTCAGCATGGCGCTGGCTCAATGCACCATTGCAGGATGGATGGTCCAGAAGAGCTCTGATCTCCCTCCCTTCCTCAGATCCTTTGGGAATCTTTGTTTGTCTTTTTTTTTTTTTTTTTTAAAGCATTTGAGAAGATGGGTGCAGCATCTTAGAGATAACAGTAACACAGGAGCCCCCTTCTCATTCCCACCGCCTGAGAAAGCATTTCCTCTCATTTCCACTCTATGGGGAGCATCCTCTGCCCATCCCAGGCTCTCCTTTTTTCCTTCTTTGTCATTCCCTTTCCTCCATCTCACATGGTTACACGTTTTCCTGTCTCGTCTCTATTTCTACATCAGAAAAATCAGCCTGGCAGAGAGACACAAGACACTCAGACACAGAAACTCCAGTGATAGCCCTCTCTGATTCCTCAGAGAATCCCTGTGTCTATTCTACTGAAATCAATAAACCTAGGGTACCAGGTTTCTCCTCAGCCCATGGAGATGTAGGTTGGGAGTCCTGGACACCTTGCAGACCCGCCATGGGACTGGCTTAAGGGGGTGACAGAAAGGAGGATTTATTGTGGAGAATTGAAACAGAAATGCACATCCCAGGTCCTCACCCTTTGGCTATTGCTTGGGTGATGACCAGGAGGGAGTCTGCCCTGCCCAAGCCCTTGGCCTGACACTCCTAGGGACTGACACCAGGCGTATTTTCCCCTAGCTGACTTTCATCCACCTATAGTTCCTTGATGATCAGCTGAAAAACCAACTGCATACTTCTAGAAAACACCTGAAGGATCCCCTCTGACCGGGAGAGAGTCCAGAGGAAGGATTCAGGTCAGAAGAGCTTCCTTTGGTTATGACTTCTACACAGCTGAGCAGCTTTCCTACTGAAGCATCCTGAGAAACCCGTAGCTGGTCCCGGGGAAGTGTGAATGAGGGAGGCAGCACACCGAGGGTGCGGGGAACCCCTTGCAGGGAGGTGGTACATGGTCACGGGTGTCTTTTGCGGGATTTGGTTTTTCACAACAGGATATGGCTCAGGGGAAAGCCAAGAGAAGGGCAGGAGGGTGAGACCTCAGAGGGCTGCAAACACTGGTGCAGGCAGAGGAGCAAAGCAGTAGTCCCCAAACAGGCACTCAATTGTTATGGGCTGGACTGGGAACACTGGTTCTCTGCAGCCCCTGGATGAGTTTACCATAACCCTGCATTTATATCCTTTCACCTGGGAAGAGGGGGACAGGTGGCTTTTTGGGGACCTGACAGCACTTCCAAGGAAAGGAGGGTCAGACCTTGCGGTGAGAAAGTATCGCTGAGCCCAGAAACCAAGAGACAACAGAAAAAGAAGGGATGGAGGTGGGGAGGAAGATGGAGATGAGAGGATCAAAAGGGGGGAATGTGGATCAGGGCACAGAGCCAGCCCGGCAGACAACGCCCAGGGCTTCCCGAAAAAAAAAAACCAGAGGATGGGGTGGACCAGCGACAGCTGGAAGATTTAATTGCTCCTCTCCGCAGACCTGCTCGGCTCCCTCCCTCTCAGATCTGCATTTCAATATGAGAGCAGCAGTAAGTGGGATGCCGCTGGAAGGGGTTAGAATGATTAATCATTTAAAAAGCAAGATCTTAATTACAGGGTGCAATTTTTGCTATTTAAGGAGTCCATTAGTTTCCAGAAAGGAAAAAAATATATATATTGCAGGTTTTTCTCCTTTTGAAGAAAATGGGAGGGGGGGGAGGAGGGAGGGAGCCGGGGGGCCGCAGCACCCAGCCTGGTGTGGCCGCCCCTGCCAGGGCGAGGGCGTTGGTGTGCGAGGATGGCGAGGGGGAGGTGGTGTCATTTGTTCCCTGAGTGATATTTTTGAAGGGTGCTGGCTGCGAGCGTTCGCCGCGCTCAACCACGCGTTGGCACAATCTGTGCCGAAACAGGCAGACGGCTTCTGCTCAGCCTCCCCCGGCACGGCTCCTCCTCCCCGGGGGCAAGGGGAGGATTCGGCCGCTGTCAGCACCGCTGACCCCTCGGCCGAAATAGCTCCCAAAGGACGTATTGGGGGGTAATTGCCGTGATAACAGCTTGTCTGCTGGGAACCGGGTTGAGACCTCGCACAGCTCGTCTCGCCCGTGGCTGGGGCAGCTCCAGCCATGCTGGGGGGGTGTAGGATGCAGAATCGCCACGGGCCACAGTGCCACCTCTGATCAGGGACGTGGGGCATCGGGGCGCAAAGGGGACACCTGCTCAAATGATGCCCACGATGCCCCAGCTCTGGTGGCTGCGGGCTCGGCCCCGTCTCACCCCGCGCCGCAGCCTAGAGGGAGGTGACGGGGTTAATCGCCCACCGCCTCCCCTCTGACCCCTCTGTGGGTTTTTCTCTTGTATGGTCATTTAGCCGTCCCCTGACACAAAAGGGAGCGATTAAACACAGCTCAGGCCCTTCATGCTTTAGTGGATTAATTTGCTGATCCCCCACGGATTAAAGGTCTCGACAGGATCAGCGGGAGCAGCGGGGCAGACCCCGGCGGGAGGAGGCCAGTGATAGTCCCGGGCAATCCCCAACCCATAGCAATCCCCCTCTCTGGGGACCTCACGGTGTCACGGAGCCATGTCAGGGTTCAAGGCATCGGAAACTCGCCTAAACAACACATCCCTCAACCCTCCTTGCTTGCATCAGTGATCAGCCAAGGGACAGGGGGTCCCTGTCACCCCACTTACTCCAGCAACGGGAGCGGAGCACATCCCAACGCACCCAGCAAGGCTGACAGGGCGAGTGTGACTGGCTGCTACGCAGGAAAGTGGGGACAGTGGGGACTTCGGAGTGGCTGCACCCCAATGGAGGGGGTGGGGGGGGCGGTACAGTTGCCCTCCCCAGGCCTGCGGGAAGCAGAGATTGCATCTGCCTTTAATTACTCCCTCTCTGCATATCAGATGCTCGTGCACCTTCTGCACATGAATGCTGATTAATTGCAGGGTTAGGCTCTGAGGCAGGCCGGACCACATTATTTCTGATGTTTGCTCTTTTCACAAGGAGAATAAATGCCATGAATCCACAGTAATCAGTGGCTTTTAGCTTGTCACTCTTATGACACTCTTTACTTAGACCAGGAAATGGCAAATGTGGTGGAAATAAGAACTTTATTATCTCTTTTTTTTTTCTTTTTTTTTCCCCCTCCCAAAAGGGAGGTGTGTGTCAAGAAGGGGGAAGAAGGTGGTGGGGACATCTCATGACACAGGAGACTGAGAAAGCGGCTCCATTTTCCCTGCACCCAAGGAGCTGTGCTTCACCCTCTTCGGTGAGAGAGAGAAGAAAAGCAGCAGCATCTTCTTTGTGGAAGGAGGACGGGGCGGTACATCACACTGGGGCTGCCCTGGAGCAGCAGCAGCACCCCAGGGATCACAGAGCTGTGAGGCAGCAGGGTCTCTGCCACCCTCTGCAGCATCTGTGGCCTTGCATGAAATAGCGAGCGTGGGCATGCACTGTACAGCCACCTCCAGGAACAGACGTTCCCATGTTCTGCATCCAGCCTGGGATGCTGCATCCATCCCCATAGCCTAACCAGACAGCAAAGGGCTGGGGGAGACACCCAGAAGGGTGCTGGGCATTCTGGCAGGGATGGGCAGTGGGGGACGAACAGTAGCACCCACATCATCTCCCATCCCTCATCCCTTGCCTTCCCTCGCCAGCAAGCCCTGCTCTCCTCCCGGCCGAGCCCCATCGGCTCAGGTGGGAAACCCTTTCACCGCCTCCCTCAATGCCCTGCTACCGATCTCATTGCCGCCGCTTAGCTCAGTGCGAGGGCAGCCCTCTGCTTTTCAGCGACGAACATCTGGCGTGCCGCGGGCGGCTGGCCACCGGCCGCCTCCGGCCCCCTCCCCACGCCGCCGGGGATGCCCGCAATTAGGCAGCCTTCGAGCCCCCAGCCACGGCCCCGCTCAGGTGAGCGCCCGGTTCCCGGGGATGGAGGTGTAATTAAGGTTAATCAGAGGGCTGGGGGGTCAAGGCGGTGGTGGGGAGACCCAGCGAGCCTAATGGCGGCAGTAATTAGGCAGCTGTGGAGAAGCGGTTAATGAAGACGGCAACGTTAATAAAGCTCTTCCTGAGCAGCCTTCTGGCCTGGGTAATTGAGGGATTTGCAAGTGCCATCTCCCCCTTAACCCTGTAATGAGCAGACCCGTGGCGGCCCACGTTAACCCTTCCAGGGATGGAGGTGGCAGCAGCGGTGGGGTGTTGAGCACCCCACTCTCAGTGGGCATGTGGCAGCGGGGCTGGGGTCGTGAGAGGTGGGTCTGAGCCTCTCCCCTCGCTACCGGGTCCCCGGGGCTCCCTCTGCCCCGTGGATTCCCCGGGAGCCCTTTGAGCCATGCTCAAAGCGGCTGGCAGAGACTTTTCTCGCAGATGCTGTGGTTTCCCACGCCTGCCTCGGCATTATGCAATCCCCCCCAGCCCTCGCTGCCCCCCCGGCCCCACCACCCACCAGCGCCGGGATGTCATCATCAGCCCAGGCCCTGGGAACCCACATTGTTAGCTTAGTAAATAGAGAAATCCCCACTCAAGCATTGCAAATGAGGGCAGAGGGGGAGCCGAGGAACCGCGCCGGCCACGGCAGGCCGCGGGGTCTCTCCCTCTCTCTCTCTCTCTTTGAGTTGTCAGATGAATTCAGTGGTTAACAAAGAGCAAGGGAGGGAGCTGAGCGGCCGTCGCAGCTGGGCAGGGCGGTAAGAGCAGGCAGCACTGCAATGCCACCACTTCAGAGAGCCGCCTCAGCCCTGTGATACCTGTCGCAGGTGGGCAGAAGCCCGGTGTTCCCCAACCGCAATGCCTGCTGTGTACCCAAGCATCAGCAGCTCCACACCCCAAGATTCGTGCTGTGACAGGGGTAATCTTTCAGAGGGCGAGGAATCCGGGGGAAAGGCTGAAAGGGGCTGGGGACGAGTCCCATCCTTGCTTCACATCTCTGCTACTGGTTGTACCTGCATGGCTGTCTCTGCTACTGGTTGTACCTGTATGGCTGCAGTTCCTTAGGGAGTCCTGGAGACCCTGCTGAGTTTTGGGGACCCACCATACCCAAGCGCTTGTGAACGTCCTGGAAGTGTCAGCAAGGAAGTGAGGCAGATCAAAAGACACAGAAATGCTTTTATTTATCATCTGAAATAGAAAACAAGCACAAAAAGGCTGCTTTTACAGAGCGATGGTGCTGCTTCTCTCAATGGGGCATGAAAATTGCCTGGTGAGCAGAGCACCCAGCGCCAGCTCCGGCAGCAATGATGCTACACAGCAAAGCCCCTCTTGGCCCTACTGCGAGGCTTTCCTTCACTACTCACCAGGAATCCCCCCATTTCCCTCTAGCTCCAGCTTCCTGCATGCACAGTGGGTGTTACCAATGGCACACAGTCACCTTCGCAAGGTGCACAGGGGCCATGAGGTGCTGTATGAGTGCATCCCTCTCGGTGCTAGTCTCTGGAGTCAGGCTCCTGGCTGGAACCCCTGTACATCAGTCTCTGCAACAGCCTGCATCAGGCCAGCAACTGGGAGAGTGGTCTTTAAAAGCTCAAGGTCCCACTGCCGCTGTGCCCGCAGAGCTGCTGTCCACAGGAATCCCATGGGTGGGCACAACTAGAGGGTCAGGAGGAGCCACAAGCCCCTGGCCCGGCACCCTAGGAGTGAGGGGGTCAGGTGGGAGAACAGCTTCAGGGCAGTTCTCTCTCCTAACAAAAAACTTTTGCCATCATCACTGGACAGTGAGGGAAATCTGCCTGGAAATGTTGGGGGGCTGGGGGGGAACCAGGGGCACATTTTCCCATACCGTGGTGATTTGTAAGGAGTTAAAAGAACCCAGTATTTGGTTTCTAGTGCTAAGCTGGCTTCATCAAACCATTTTGTTAAACTCCACAAATTGTGCCTTTTACTGTAACAACATGCTGGGTTTAAAATAAAAGAAGATTTTTCCAAAGGTGACAGAAGAAATGTTTCGCTCCAGGTCTCTGCCCCTGGTTTCTGCTGCTGCAGCGGGACTAGTAGTGAGTGGAAAAGGCTCAGGGAGCCCCCAAAATCCTCCTTGGGGGTTCAGCAGGGCACAGAAAGTTGGCCACCCTGGTAACTTGTGCAATCAGGTGCTTGTCAGGGACCAAATCGTTCCCCCAGCATAAGCAGGAGAAATTGCTATTGCAGTCCAGCAGCCAGAGGCAGAGCTGCTCGGACCCTGCTGTGGCAATGAGCCCCACACTCTACCCCATTTTGGGGGATACAGCCAGGGCCTGGCACCATTGTACCATGGGTGCCGATCCCTGAGACTCTCCCAGTCAGAAACAGCCTGGTGAGGAGATGCAGCCCTTAGTTTTGGGGCTTTCCAGGGAAGAGCGTGGTGGGTGCTGCAGCCTGAGGCTCACTCACACTGGGACCTCTCCCCAGATCTCTTGGGCTGGCCTGAAGCCAACCCTCTCTCACCGGATTTACTGCTGGTTATACTGGGAGGTTGGAAGGAGCCAAAACTCACTCCTCTGAGACAAGGCCTGGGGGGGGATGGGTTTTTGTCCTGCCTTGTACCTGTGGAGGCATAGCAAAGAAGATGCTGAGAGGAGACAGCAGCTTGGAGCAGTGCTTCTATTTGGGAAGAAGATGAAGAAAAAAACCTCTCCCTGCAATCTGCAACCTGAGGGCACAGACGTTCTGAGCACTTTGCACCCACACCAGGTGGGCAACCAAGCTGTGGGGTCAGGCAAGCTCCAGGGATCTTCCAGCCATACACCTAAGCTTCTCAGAAAATCTACAGCGGCTCAGCCTGCATGTCTCCATCCCTCCATCCTTCCCTGGTCCCGTGGGCTGACCCTGCAGGGACACTCCCAGCCCAACGCTGCTGTACACCAGCTCCTGTGATGCCCACTCCAGACCTGGCACAGTGTGATGCTGCTGAGCCAGGAGCCACAACCTCCAGGTATTTCAGGGTGGCTTTTTCTTTTTCTTGAGGAGAACAAATTCCTAGTAAATCATAGATAAATAAAAGAGAGAAAAAGGCTCAGAGGGAACCAAGCAGTCTCAGATAGCTGGTGGCTGCTGGTGCTGAGCATCACCAAAACAACCTGTTAACAAACACATCCTCTCACCAATTATTTACCAGCAAACCTGCTTTGGCAGATCCCACATAGAATAAAATATGTAGATTTTTTCCTGAGAAGGTTTATTTGGGGTGGGATTTTTTTTTTCTGGCTCCATGCTCCATAAAACCCATTTACCCAGTCACATACAAAATACATTTATCCAGTTTCTTTAAAACAAACAAAATAACCTCTCCTCTCCATCTGGCCCCTCTCTCTGCTCCTTTCTAGCCTGGTCTGCTTCTCTATTCCTCGCAATATGGAACATGACAGGGTATTTTCAATGCTATTTTTGTCCGTTGTGTCATAGCTTATATTTAAAATAGCATTTAAATCTGCCAAGTAGTGCGGTGTTTTAAACTGCTGTCAGACTGAATTTCTCCTCCTACATACTGCAGATTTCAGCTATGACTTAAAGACAGCTGAGGGAAGCTTTTGAGGAGGGCGGGGGGGGGGGAGGTGGAGGTGGTTGGGGACCAGATTGTCTGCAGGTATGAGGACAGTCAAAGGATATTAATAGGGTAAAGGGAAGCTAAAGGGACTAGAGGGGGGCCACAACCCCAAAGGAAGGTCTCGCTGGGACAAAAGGCTCTCGTGGTGGGAAGAAGGGTTGGTACCCAGCAGCTGGGGAAACCAGGGTGTCCCTGGCCTGAAGGCAAAATGAGAGACCCTGGTCAAATGGCATTTGCTCCACATTCAGGGTTCGCCTCACGGCTCCCCAAAGCAGGGTCAATCAAGCCTTTAGCAAGAGCAGTCCTAAGGCAGAGGGGGTGTTTGTGCTGCCTTTCTTGCATTGGGGTTTCTTCATCATTGATGTTTTGGGATACGGCTGACATCTGGGAGGCCCCAAGGTGAAGTAGTAGAGTCATGGCCCATGGCCAATGCCTGGGAAAGGGCCCATTCCCTCTCCTTACACTTGCAGGGATCTAGAAATCTGCTGGTGCCTTCCTTCACCACCATTAATAAACATCACAACCATCCTCAGCAAGCTGCCTGGGTTGCAATCAACTTAGTGACGTCAGCCTAACCTCTCGGAGCCAAATCCTTGGCCAGCTCAAACAGCTATGACTCCTCTGAAGCCATCTCCCACTGGAGGAGGTGCTCCAGAAATGGATTTGCACTCCCATCTGAGCCCAAACTACCTTTCCCTCGTGTGTTCAACCTTCAGGCCTTTACTAGATCAATAGTGTTCCCTGGGTGTCCCATAGTCCTCTTCACGTGTCCCATTCTTCCTGTAGGCACATGTCAGCAGCATGATGGGTGCCAAGTGGGCCCTTCTGACCTCCCCTTTGCTCTGCTCTGCCTCCACGAGCATTCTTCCTTGCACATCCCTGTCGTAAGGAGACATGCCGTATCACCACGTTCCTAGTCACTGGCACGTGAATGGCGTGGGGATGCCCAGGCTGTGGTCCCTGTCACTGCAATCAGTGTCTCCCTCCTTCCCTCCCTGACTGCTGCCAGCTCAGCTCTGCTCAGCTCATTTGCCTGCATGGGAATCGCTGGTAGCACAGGGAAGGCCCAGGAGGTGGGAGCATCCCTGCGCCAAGCCCAGCAGGCACAGGCCCCCACCTACCTGCAGAGGAGTTGGGTACCTCTTGTTCCCCATTTCATTTTGGGTTGCAGCGAAGGTCTGACCCACAGCAGCTGATATTCAGGGGAAGTTTTCTCCTGCACCCCTCTCTGCTCTCAGAGCTCCATGCACAAGGGGTGCGGGGTCTCTCCCAGCCCCTCGCACAGCCCTGCACCTTCCCCAGCACCGGTGGGGCCCCAGTTGGGCCCTGACACCCACTGGATCCTTCCCAGTGGCTGGGGGATGGGTGATCCCCCAGGTGCCTCCAGCCTGCAGGTATCTGTCGCTTTCCAGAGAGGGTTTGGGGTTCCTTCCCACAGATGTCCCAGGCACAGCACCTGCACACAGGCTCGTTTCTTGCTCCATCTCCATCGGTGTCTCACCCTCTCCTGGGACACGTGTGCCTGCTGTTGATATCTCCTACCCATCCTCTTCTGTCAACACCGCCTGAGGAAGGGACAGATTTAATTTTTAGCAACATGTCCTCTGTGTCAATAACTCCCCCTCGTCCTCTCCTGGGCGGCAGGGCTATCTGCTCGCCCATCTCCTCCTCCTTGCTTGGCAGGCAGCTTTCCCCTGCCTCTCCGCTCTCTCTCCTTCACCATTTTCCCTTATAGCTGGAGTTTTCCATCACTCATCCTTGTTCCCAGAAGGAGACATGACCCTTCCAACAACCTCATGCTCTTGTGTCCCGGTGCTTCCCAGCGTCATCCCTCGGCACATCTCTGTTCCAGCCCCAAAACCAGCTCTGCCACCCCTAGACAGAGGCATCTGCATTACACCCCATGGCTCACTGAGCTGAGCCAGGAGAGGCATCGAGATCTCTCCCTTTTGGATCACCTCATGCCTCCGACATGATCCCATTCCCCAGCTCAGTTTGGGATGGGGTGATGCCCCATGGGTGCAGGTTATTTATTCGGGTTGGGGTTATTTATTCCTCCAGCAGGCATGGCTCAGGAAGGGGTATGGCCGTCTCCGCAATTGCATCGCGGTGCGTTAATCAGCCGCATTAAAATTCCAAGACAGCTCCTGCCAAAGTGGCTGCGTGCCGTGCAAGGTGGCTGGGAAACGCCGGGAGCCGTGACAGGCAGGCGCGCGGGCAGACAAAGAGCTCGCTCCGTCACTCCGGGTCTGCTCCGGGAGAAGAAAACCAACACACACCCACACCCCTCCACGCTGCCGTGCAGCCCCACGCTGCCCAGCCATGTGGATCCCACCCGAGAGCCCTAAGCAAGCGAGCCTGCAGAGGCCAGCCAGCTTGCCAGCATCCCAGCACCCACCCAGGGGGATGTCTTGGGCTAGTTGGGCATCCTGGCTGACCCCGTGGGCAAGCACAGGGATGGGTGATACCCCACCACAGGGGACCAGAATGTCACAGACGTGGGGGTCACAGGCTCCTTAGCCCTCAGCATCCCATCCCTGCCTGCGTCGGGAGGGTGAGTGGTGGGGGTGTGTGCATGTCCCCATGGGGCTGCAAGCTCTCAGGGCGAGCGTCCCCCCCAGGCCCTGTGTGTCCCCCTCCAAAGCCCCTGCCAGCTGTAGTAATGCATTTTGCCACAGGGTGCCACTATGGCAAAGCTGTAAGGACGGCCGGGCCCTGCAGCCCTGTTGTGTAAGCGATACCTGCCGTTCCCCACATTGGTGGTGGCTTCCTTCTTCCCCTACTCCCATCTCCAGCCACACTCCCCGGGAGGAAACTGCAGCAAGAGCACCCCAAATATTCACCCGAAGGGGACAGTGCTGCAGGGTGACTCCTGCACCATGTGACACAGGAGGGGATGCTGCCATCAATCACCTCTGGGGTGTCTGGAGAGTGACGGGGGAATGAAGGGGACTGAGGTATTCCCAGTGAGATAGCATCACTGTCTCCACCGGACCTGCTAGGGAGGAGAGATCGTGTGCCACGCTCCCAGCGATGGGGGTGCCACGTAACCCGCATCCAGGAACAATGTACCAGTCCCGCTCCCATCCTGTGTTTAAGGTGCCAGACTCTGGCCACACATCTCCCCAATAATGGGGGTCTGGTTCCATTGCTGGGGAGCACATGGGGGGATAGTGAGGCTGTGGCTGGGACCTCATAGGTAGCACCCATAGCCACTTGCTGGAACCAGCTTTTCCCCAAGGATGAGTTCAACCTGCCCTGTCCTCCCACTGCCTGCAGAAAAGGGGATGCTGCAGCTGGGGCGCCCCATCCCATCCCCTTCCATCCCAGGGAGACAGCACTGCACGATCGAGCAGGCTGAGCCCCACAGCCCAAGTTCCCTTTCCCCTCCCACACCTTCCAGCCTCTTCCCAGCTCTCTCCAAAGGCGAGGAGGTGGTCCATCCCTGCACCCGCAGCAGCACCCCGGCAGCCGCTTTCTGTGCCTGTGTGAGGGTGAGGGCACAACTCGGCCTAGGAACTCCAGCCAACAAGAGCCATGCAGGATCTGGCCATGAACATGAGAATTTTTCGGGTGAAAAGTGCTCTGCAAATGGCAGGCACTGGGATCCTGCCTGCTGCATCTGCCACGGGCGGAGAGAGAAAGAAGATTCGCTCCTTCCCTCTCTAATAAAGTCTGGCTGAAATGACACAGTATAATCAGTGTTTACCTGGGAGTTTACATACGGTTTGTTGTAATTATAGTTTCAATTCCTGCTTTTGCATTTTTTTTTATTTTTTTTCCCAACATCTATTTTTCAATCAGTAAAAGTAAATACTATTTTCAGCCCAATGTAATTCTTCCACTCCCGTGGCCACAAACACAGCGAGGAGAGCGATTCCATTTGCGCGCTGTGCAATTGAGCAGAGAGGAGCCCGGCGGCTGCAGGGCATCAGCAAAGCCACGGCCGAGCGGGGACCTGGGGATACTCGGATGAGCCTCCCTTCCCCGCCACAAGTCCTCTGGGATCTCCACCCCACCTGGCAGGGGTACCTTTGTTGGTAAAAATCAGCATCAGGCCCAGATGCTGCTTCCCATCACGTCGGCATCATTAAAACCCTAAAGCTGCCTGGTCGGAGGCAGCGGGGAGGGGATCAGAGCCATTAGGTGCAGCATCACTTATTTCTGGGCTGGCAAAGCTTTGTTCCAGCTTGGGGACTGAGTTGGCACTAAAAGCACCATGATCCCCCAGATTTAATTTCCACACACCCCCCCCCCTTCTGTGTTTACGGGTGTGATTTATAACGAATCAAGGATGCCAGCGTCAGGTCCCCTTCTTCACCCAACTATTGTCATACACACACTGATTAAAACCGCCTGGCCCCTGACGGTTCCTCCTCGTCCATCCATCAGCTGCTCCGGGGACAAACTTAGACATCCTGCTTCCAACCCACACCTCCATACATGTGTGTTCCAAAGCCATGGGGTTTAAGCCAACATTGGGGGTTAATTTGATATGCACATGCACACAACAAATAGAAACGTAAGTGTATATATAGGTATATTTATTTATGCCATGCCCCTAAATCCTTGTAAAAATAATTGGGATCTCTGTCTCAAGGAAGAATTGGGTGTTATTGGGACGCAAAATAAAAACGTCACCCTAGAGACACACAGAGGGTTCCTGTGGCGGCCACTCGGGATGAATGTTTGCCGGTTACGGCCCCAAATCAGGCGCCGTTTGAACTCGCTGCCAAGGCAGAGCCGCTGCCCGAGGCTGGCGGGCGGGTGTAGGAGGGGAAGCTGGGCAATGCAGTTGAGAAGGGGACCCTTCTCCTGCCCAGAGGGTCTCAGTCCCTCAGGGGAATCAATCAGAGGCGAGAAGCCCTGCCAGCACCCTGTTACCACCCCAGCCTCCTCATTTTGGGGTTAAAAAAATAGAAGATGTGGATGCTTCCCCCAGAGCTCCGTCCTTGGCCACCGCTCTGCGACATGCCCTGCTCCCCATCAGGGAAATTGTATTTTTTACCACCCCACACCCCAGAAAGGCTGTTTTCTCACCAGATGAACACGCCATCCCTTTTCCCTCTGCAGGAATATCTCAGGGACCAAAGGGGAAAATTTCAGGAAGGATTTTTTGCAGGGGCCCCTCACCCCCAAGGCCCCGGCGGTGCGGCAGGCGGGGGAGCTGGGGCTGTGGCTGATGCCGGGAACGAAGCAGCCCGGCAGCAGCCGGGGCTCCCCGGGCATTTGAAGTTTGCCTGCACCAATAAATGCCTGTTCCAAAGCACGGGCGGCTTTGGCTGATCGTCCCAGCAAGGCTGAGTTTGGGGTTTCCTAAGGTAGAAAGATGAATATTGGCTGGGTGGGGAGAAGCATCCCTCACCCGCTGCTGCCTGGCACTGGAAAGAAAATTAAAAAACCAAGCAGCTTTACCAAAAAAAATTAAATTAAATTAATTGTTTTCTCTCTTGCTTTCACACACACACAAAAAAAAGAAAAAAGCTCCTCTCCCCAATTCCAAGCATGAATATCTTTCCTTGCTACGTTTCTTAAAAGCTTACCCCACTCAACCGTTTTTCCTCCAAATTAAGAATTAGCTGGTTTAAACTCTCACCCAAAATATTTATTGCAAGGAACAAAGATACTGGAATCATCTCTGGGGTTGGATTTCAATTCTCCCTTTCAGGCTTTTATCTTTTCAATCCAAAATTCAGTGACAATAATCCAATTTTGATTGACATTAAAATTATTTATTGTCACGTTGTAGCTGTTTAATAAATTGTGCCTGCTTTATTTTTTTGGGGGGGGGGTATAAAATATGGTGTCTTTACTACTTTGGTGCTTAATTCAAGGGAAGGAGCCACTTCTAAAGGCAGGCAGCAATAGTCTCAGGCCAGACAAAATGTAAAAATGTCTTTTTTCACACATGACCCAAAGGAAAGAGCCGATTCCAGCTTTTTACTAATTTATATATTTTAAATCTCTCTGGTTTATAAAATTCCGCTTTATTTTCTAGTGATAAAATATGCTCCTGTGAGCTACATGCAAGACGAAGATGATTTTAATCTCCATACACATACAGAACAATATTTTTTTAAAACCAGGAAAATAATTCAGGGCACTTTCAGTATCCAGATTTGAGAGATTTTTCACCATTCAGGGAGGGACTGCATTAAGAAAAAAACACCCAACCCCAAACACAAAGCCCGGAGACATCCATTTCAGACAGCCATTAAAATCTGGGTCGCGTTGCAAATTATTTTCTTCTCTCTTTTTTTTTTTTTTTTTAATTTCCACAATTAACTGAAAGTTAAAAGAACCATCAGCCCATTTTACTAGAAAAAAAAAAGGAGAGAAAATTTAAAAAAAAAAAAAAAAGCCCCAAAACCTAACATACAAAACTGTAGCCCTTTTTAGAATAAACTAAAACATTCCCTCCTTCCCTTGGCAGAAATATTTCTCTGTGCTTCAGATTTCAGGTCTGGGTCTTACAGGCATCTTTTGCTGGGGTGGTCCCTCCCTTTTCACCCTGAGTACTGTGAGGATGCTGGGGGTGCCAGGGGATGCTGGTGTCCCAGAGATGATCCAGGGCTGCACCGCCTTGCTCTCCTGGCTGCAGCAGGCAGAAGAGGGTGTTTGCCTGACGCCCTTGAAACCCTTTTTTTTGAGGGAGGCAGGGGTGGGAGAGACAAAGGAGATATCTGGCAGGGAGAGTGGGTTTGTGCCTGGTGCCCACGACGGCGCAAACTTGGGTGAGGTGCCAGGGCCCCAGGTGACCTCATGGGATCAAGGAGGGATGCAGGGCAAGGCAGGGAGCAAGGATGGTCTAGCAGAGCTCAACCCTGGGCACTCCTGCATATGATCCCCATACATATCCATGCTGCCACCCCTCCCCTGCCACACATCCCTCCCCCCAAAACTACCACAAGGCCAAAATCTACATCATCTACACAGGTTCCATCCCTGCTCCATTACTGCTGCCGCTATTTGTGGGTAGTGTTACGGTCCCATGGGAGACCCCCAAGGTTTTTAGGGCAAGGCCTGTCCCACCGGGACACGGGGTGGCTGAAGAGATGCGGACCCTCACCCAGTGCTGGGGGACACACAATGGGGCTGCCCCAGGTCTCCCCATTAATCTCTTGCACTGCCTTTCCCAGCACCGGGCAGCTGCAATGGCTCTGGCAGCCACGTTTGTTTACAGGCTGAATTTGTATTGAAACGGTTCATTATTTTCCTGACTGGCAGGTTTCCAGTGTCCGTGCTAGTTAATAATTGCAGCCAATTAAACCTTCGCAAAATATGCATTGAGGAGATGGAGTGTGTGTGTGTGGGGGGGGGGCACAACACGCGAGGATTTCTCGCAAGCCCACGGGTGGCTCGTGCCGCTGCAGAGGAGCACCGTGCTGGGGTCGGGGACACAGAGTGGCATCGCTGCTGGCCGTGGGGACATGCTGGGGAGGGGGTGGCTGAGCACCCCTGGGATAGGGACGCTTGCAGGGCTTGTCACTGCAAAGAGGGGTTGTCCCTTTACAGGGGAAAAATTGCGGCTGGTGGGAGCAAGACGAGAAGGATCCATCCTATCCCTGTGGATTTGCTGACCACCACCACCCCACACCCCACACCCCGACCTCGCAAGGTGCCATTGTTGCCCTCCCCAAGCCCTGACAGGGTGGATGTCCTCAGAGTGGGCAGGCAGGGCTTTGGCTCAGCCGGGGCATCACCCCAACCCTGAGCATCCCACCACAGCTGCAAGAAGGTTTATTTTCAACGCACAGCTCCATCCTCTCCTGCCTTTCCCCTCATTCCCCTCCGCTGCTAGAAAACCCTCTGTCTCCACAAGCCAGTGAGCACTGCCCCTGAATCCCCCCTGATCCCACTCTGATCGCAGCCCCGAAGCCAAAATGCAAGTAAATACAAGGTCCAAAACCCACCCGGGGCTGAGACCGCCCAGCTCCTTCCACCTGTGACCTGTGATGCCTTTTACAAGCAGTAAGGGCGCGAGCCCATTTCTCGGCCACCACTTGAAAAGCAGCCAAAGGATGGGAATAAAGAAACATTTGTTTAGTGAATGCTCATCCTGCTCTTTGAAGCTAGGAAGCTCGGCAGCAGGGCTGGGTGTTTCGGGCGGGCTGTGGCTACGGGAAGGCTGGGGGGAATGTTTCTCAGATGCTTAAAACCGCTTGGAGAGATGCGGGAGCGGGAGCGCGTTCATGGGGAGGACGGCTGACGGGGAACCACCGCCTTTCAGAAAGGCAAATAATCGCAGCCTAGGTTAGCTCTTCTGTCGAGAGAATAATTGTGCTTCTAAAGGCCCTGATATGATGAGCAGCACTGCTTTGAAATCGAAATAAATACATAAATAAATCAGGGATCTTGGACTGATTAAGGCAATTGCTTCCCTTGCTTTTGCAACCCCTTTGGGTCCTGGTTCCCAGAGCCAATTACATATTTAAAAAGTTTCTCTCTGAAAAAAAAAAAAATAAGGACTTGCAACTCTCTAAAATAAAGTTTCTTTGTGGTTGCCTAATGAACAGCAAGGGCCGGGGCAGTTTATAGCTTATTAATTGGTTCTAAATGGCTCTGGCTCTGTCTCGGAGCATCTTTACATGCTGGGCACAATGTGTCTGTGCGCCCCTGCCTGCCCCGTGCAGGGTCAGGGCATGCCGGGCACCGCCGGCCCAGGCCCCTTTGTGCAGCCAAGCCGCCAGACCACCTCCCCCATGGCCTCTCCTCCTCCCTCACCCAATGGTCAGCCCTACAAAAGCCTCCCAGGACCTGCCAAGTGCCCACTGCCTTGGCCACGCTGTGGATGCAGCTGATGAGGAGAGGAGCCAGGGAGACGCTGAGGATGCTCAGCTGTTACTTCACCAAATACAATCACAATTTCTCCCATCCCCTGCTCCCTCCCATATGACTACTGGGGGAGATTTGTTCTGCCACCCACTCCCCATTTTGCCCCACCTTGGCACACTGTAGAAATCTCCTTGCACCCAAACCCCAGCTCATCTTTAGGCTCCACATGGCCACGACATGTGGGAGCTCGGCAGCCAGCACAAGCCCAGGGGCTGCCTGAGCATCACTGGGCACATCACACCAACCACCACCGTGCATCTCCAGGCACTGAGCAGGTGGAGAAAAGGCTTTGTTTCTCACCCAAAAAAACCCACCCAGGGCGATTAATTCAGGAAAGATTTTCTTTGCCATGAGGATGGAGTGGGAAATAAAATCTTCCCCTCAGCACAGAAACCTCACCCCTAATGGAAAGCAGGGCTGGAGATATGGGCCTGCTCAGATGTCTTCTCCCCCTAAAGGTCCATTATCAACAGCAGGAATTGTGTCGGTTTGGGTTTGGGATGTAAGGAAATGCTGGTGATTATTGATATTTTCCAGAGTTGCTTCCAAGCCTATTCTTGGGCTCGAACGTGTTGCGTGTGTCATCTCTGATGAACAGTTTTAAGCTTTAATTCAAAAAATAGCATTATGTTTATAATACTATATAAGGTTTTCTCCTGGCTGTACGCACGGGATTATATATGTATCTGTGCGTGGGTGCGGATGTGTGTGCAGGGATGTAACGAGACAAACAACTCAATCTGGAGCTGGTGGGGAGGCACACGCAGCCCCGAAAAGCGCCTGGTTCCCTTTGGTACCAATTCAGCTTCTTCTTTCCCATCCGGCAGAGCTGCCTGGATAAACAACGTTATCGTTGGGAGCGATCCATAGATAAACAGGCGGTGATGTTGTAGGTGCAGGTATACATCTGGGGGTGTGGAAGAGGGGTGGGGTGTGTGTGTGTGGGGGGGGGTGTATTCACCAGCTGTTGAATGCTGGAGATGGGCTGGTGCGTGACAAGATGCCAGACGCTTTTCAGCACATCAAATCTGTATCTCAGCACTTTTCACGGTGCGGAAAGGAAACAGTAATTAAGCGACAGGACTTACACCACTTCAGCGACGGAGTCGCGCTGCATCCCTTTCAACCCAGCACACGTGTGTGCCGGCATGCCCCACCACACCGAGCAGAGCCTCACCCCCACCTAAAACCAATCCTGATTATTTATAATTTTTTTTTTCACCATAACAGATTAATTATTCAGCAGGAAGAATGTTTCCCCCACCACCACCCCAATTTTGGGATTTTCCTGGTAACTCCTTACTGGTCATTTCTGCCGGACTCTGCCCAGCTCGACTGGTTTTATGAAATGCTCTGAAATAATACTGGGAATAGCAGCGTGTGGGAAGGAGGAGGAAGGTTTTAACTGCATGGGGTCTTCCATCTCCAGCTCTGTTTCTATGGATATCTGAATGGAGTTTATATTTATCCCTCCCGTTTGAGCCACGTGTGCAATTTTGGAGGAGGAGGCCGTGAGCAGAGCCACTCCATCAGAGCTGCCGGCTCTGTTGAGCCCTGACCCCGTTGGGTCAGCAGTGAGAGCATCATCCCAATGGACAGCATCAGCCTTGTCCTTTCTGCCAAGCCAAAATGGGACTGAGAGGGGATAAAACCAGCAGAAATACTTGGGCTGGAGCTTAATGCAGCAGCAAGCGCTGTGCCCAGTGCCATGGAAGTGGCCCACATCGCAAAACCCAGCCACCAGCCAGGGATGTCAGGGTAGGAGCATCACTCCTGGTCCCCAGTTCCCAGTCCCTCCTGTGACTGCCCTGTAAACGGCCAGATTTCCTGGGAGCAAAGGATTTTCCATCCGTCACATTGTCCTTTGCTGTCAGGAGAGGAGTCGGAGCAGCACAGCCCTGGCACTGGGGGAAGCGTGCCGGGGCGCTGGAGCAGGTAGGAGTGGGAAGGCGAGCGCGTGACTTGGCCTGGCCCCGACGCACCGGCTCCTGGAGCATTACCATGATGGCTCCATCATTAATTGATCAATCACAGGATGACAGTTAATTAAGTAGAAAATAAAGCTACTCTGCCCAGCCTGGCATAAGTAGGCAGCGGTGTTAAGATTTCTAGAGTACAAGGAGGGAAATAAAAACACAAAGGCACAGCTGGAGGAATAAGCCCATCACCCGTAGCTGGGGGTGGCAACCTGGCACAATGCTCCCTGGGCAGGGATGCGTGAGCAGCCCCTGCACGGCAGCAATGGACAGTTCTTGGCTTCTTCTCCCCTTCCCAAGAAGCCGGATCCCAACCGCTGCCCTCCAGGAATATCCCCCATTATCCACGTGGCCCCTTCCCCACCAGCCCCAACGCTGCTGCCCAGGCACTGGCCACGGGACCCTCGCCAGCCTCCGGATCTGCAAAAGGGTTTTTCCTTTCAATCCTGCTTTCCCACCTTCTGGTCCTGCCCTGTGGGCTAACCCACAGCCAGGGTGAGAAACGAGAGAAAGCCAAAAAGCAAGCATCCTTCTCCCCCCTGCCTCGTGTGCCCGGGATTGTCTTGATATGAAAAATTATGTTTTTTGTTAAAAACTATTACTAATGAGGCGTCTTTCCTGCCCTTAATTGTTGCCAAGGCGATGACCCCAGCCAGCCATCTTTAATTAACTTAGACTAGATCTCCTGAAATGAGTTCCTTGGGTAAATTGCTCACCACGGCTTTCAGGCACGGAGCCGTGTTTGCCAAGCCCACCCACTCCGGCACGCCGCCACAGCCACCGGCAGAGGTGATGGCACGGGCCGGTGTGTGTGTGTCCCCTCCGCCTCCCCCTGCCACTGAGGGTCCAGGTAACCCCAAAGCCAACAGGCAGAAACTCCAAGCAACGAAGGGATGAAGGAAAGACCGATGCCCGACCACAGGGAACAGGATGAGCGTGGATTTCTCCGTAAAATGTGAATTCCCCCCTGGCTGCTGGCTTCTCCCGGGACAGGAGCATCACGGGGGCTGTGGGACCGGCCGTGAGGCGGCTGGCGCCTCTCCAAGCGAAAATCACATTTCCTGCCTGACAGATAACACTGGTCAAGAGAATGCCAGGACGATTCCTGAAAATGCCATAATTGTTTTAATCTGATGGCGGATAAAAGATAATGATGCTAACAATATTTAAACGTAATTATAGTTTCCTGCGGCTGTTGGGCTCTCTGAATCCTCTCCACTCAAGTGGCTTTGTTTACGAGCGGCTTCAATAAGGCAGGCCCGTTTTCCTCTTCTATCGCCTTCACACCTGCACCTCCATTGAGGCGGGGACGGGGGTGGACGTGTGCCAAGAGGATGGCTCTCTTTGAGAACCAGCACTGCATGTCTCTGCGGCACCCGCAGGCTCTCCTGCCCTCGGTCCACCATCACCCATCCTCTGCTTCCTGGGATGTGATGCCTACCTCAGGAAAGCGGCTGCGATGGTGGGGCTCAGAGTCTGGCGAGGATGTGTTTAGGGACAGGTGGTAGAAGGAAATCCCCCCCATCAGCATGGGGTAGGCATATGGTGACTGGTCACCTATATCAGAGCTGTTCCATATTCCTCCCAACACTCATGGCCCCCAAATCCCATCCTCAGCTGCCCTCCAAAGTGAACTCCCCAACACTGATATAAAACCACAAAGCAGGACAAAGGGATTTTTCAGGAATAATTTCCTGACATATAACAAATAAAAAGCCCCAGAGATGGATATCCAAGGGCTCGGCATCCACAGAGGAAAATGCAAGAAGAAAATGGGATGGAGACACCCCCTCCTGAACTGGAGACACCCCCTACACTGGAGACTAACATGACCTTAAAGATATTCACCCAAAAGGAGCTTTCTTGGGGGGGGGGGAGGGGGCGTGGATGTCCTGGCAGCCCAGGTAGCTAGCTGTAGGAGAGGTTGCAAAACAGCTCAGTCAAGTGCACAGGGCCAAGTAGTGAGAAAAGATGGGATTTAGACCAGGCTTTTAGGAGAACTTAAATATGAAATGGTAATTTCAGTAGCTGGAGTTTAGCCTCCTGTGTGAATCGGTCTTTGTAAATAGGAATGGAGGATAGCCAACTTCCCCAAAAGGGCTCTACGGGTGGTCCGGAAAATCACAACGTCCTGAGTTTAATGGGGAAAACAGATAGAAATGGTAACAAAGAATGGGGGGAAACAGCAATAAACCTGATTGTTTGGTAAATAAGGCTGAGCCTGTTGCCGTGAAGTGAGGTTTGAAAAGCAGCTGGGGAATGAATAACCAGTTAAAAGTTAGGAGACAAAGTGGCGTAACAAACCCAGGGGGTTCCCAGTGCGGAGGGGTCAGTACCGGAGCCCCCGCGGTGGGGGAGAGTGCAGCCCTTCGGAGGTGCCGGGAAGGAAGGAGAAAGCAGCAACAGGGCAGTATCCACTGCTGCTCCAACATGATAAACTCTGGCACCGGAAAGAGTGGTATATGCTGATGAACTTGGCCTTAAAAATGAGAGAGGAATTCAGTGTTGAGCATGGAGAAAAGAGATCCATTGCCTACACAGCCATGAAATGGCTACGTCCAGCGAGGAAGAACACTCTGAGACACGGATGTGACTTTGGAAAGATCAGCTCTGTCACTGGCAGGGGGCAAGAGGTGCACAGCAAGCAGGAATTACTCATGTTAGACCAGAGGAGAGGGCAGGGGTGGGTGAGGAGAGGGCAGGGATCGGCTCACTCTGTGCTATGCGGGTCCCTGCCTCACCAGGGTGATCTCACAGGGCCGGGGAGGATGAGAAGGCAGGTAGGAGATGGGCAATAGCTGCATATCTGAGGAGGGATTAGAATAGGACTCCAGCCTGCAAAATGAGGCGACTGAGGAGAAGAGAGAGGACTGTGGAAGCATGAACTGCAGGGAGATGAGTGGGCTCTTACTACTCATTGCTGGTCTCAGCACGAGGGATGCTGAGAGGGACGCACACAGCAGAGGGATGTACCAGATGAATGCCCAGCCCAGAGAGCTACTTTGGCAGTCAGACGGGGGGCTGCAGGGACCAAAAGTTTCGAGAGGTTGGAAAAGTAATTGGGAAATCAAGACCAGAGAAGGGTCGGGCTGCTGGAGGGGCTGGGAGCCAGTTGGGACTGAGGATGGTGGGCAAGCGTGGGTGAAAGACTGCATCCCTCCCTGCACCATCCTGTACCCTGTCATGGGTTAGGATGCCTCTGGGGAGGGAGTGGCTGATCCCTGGAGCTGCCGTCGGTTTGGGGGTGGCACGGGGTCCTCTGCTAGTCCCCTGCTCATCTCTGACCCCCAGAGAGGACCTCTTTCCTAAAGCACCAGGCAGGACCCACTCCTCCCTCCCAAAATGCACATCCACCTTTCCCGGCGGCTCGCCCCCTCCCCGTCGGGAGGGGGCCTCACAAATTCTGCCGTACCTCCGGAAAACCCACGCGAGACGCGCGGGGACGGCTCTTTACACGACTCACATCACAACGATGCTAGCTCACCTTGCATCCCCCACGCAGGACCGAGTCACGGGTGAGGGGCGGGGGCTTTACCGGGGGAAACCCGTCCCCTTGCCCTTCCCGGCCCCGCAGCCCGCGGCCACGCGTGGCCGGCGCGACGGGTCTCCACGGGCTCGGCGCAGCCCCGACGGGGCGCGTTGACATCTGTAACCAACACGCCAGCTCCGGCAAAGGCAGGGCTGCCCGGCCAGGCGGAAAATTAACACTGACATTGAGTTTAATTAAACAAAACAACCAGACTGCGAGCTGGAGCGGAGACGTGGCGGCAGCTGGAGGAGCCGGGCTGGGCGCGGTTTGGGAGCGACACCCGCCGCCGCCGCCCCGCCGAGACGAGCCCACTGCGGCCGGCTTGGAGCCACGTCGGGCCCGGGAGGACAAGGCCGGTTTTGGGGACCGGCTTCGCCTCGTATCCTGCCTCCCAGAGTCGAGAAACACGGGTTTTCATTCCCCCTTTCTGCTAAAAATAAAATAATAATAATAATAATTAAAAAAAAAAAAAAGAACCGACCCAAAACGCGCGGGGAGCAGCACGGCGGGGGGGGGGCCACGCGTGCCCGTGTCCCTGCGTGAAGCGAGGGGGCTGCCGGGTGCGGTGCGGCGCGGCGGGGAGGCAGGGAGCGCTCCCCAGGGCAGATTTCGTTGAAGAGGGTTTGAGGAGATGCTGCTCCGGAGAGCTCTTACCCACTCCGGCCCCGCTTCCCCATCCTGGCCCCAAATAAAAGAGGTGGAAAGGACCTGATTCGGGCAAGGAAGCACCGGCAGATCATCTCCCGGCCGGCTGTGCCCCGCCGGGCACCAGTAGCACCAGTAACACCAGTGGCGCTCGTACTTGTCGTGCCCGGGAAGCGGAGGGGAGGGAAGCCCTGCCAGCCGGGGCTGCGGTTTTATGCCGCACCGGCACGGGAACCGCTCGGCTCCGAGATCCTGAGAGCAGGGCAAAGCGTCCCTGCCCGTTGCCTGCCACCGGCTGCCGCTCGCGCGCAATTCCTCCGCGGAAGAGCTGAAAATAGCGCGCAGCCCCTCGCAAGCTGAGAGGGGTGCAGCCTCCTTCAGCTCCCGGGCAGCCGCCGCGCTGGCGTCCGGCGTTTAGGGTCGGGCGATTGCTGCTGTTTCTGTCTGACCCCCACCAGGTCTCGGCGCCCCCCTTCCCCGCCCCCCTTCCCTGCCAGAGAGCTCCCCCAGCATTAAAGATCCCCTCTTTTATATCCAGCCTGCTGTTGGCGAGGGGTGATCCCTCTGCCGCCGGACACATTTTACTCCTCCCAGTCCATAGCTTTGGGGCTTTTAGTCTGGTCATTTTATTTTATTTCTTTTTTTTTCTCCTTTTTTTTTTCTTCCTTTTTTTTTTTTTTTGGGGGGGGGGGGCGTGAAATGTCTGCTTTGAAGGATATTTGTAATAACATAACCAGCAAAATGAATGTCATATTTTTGCTCCAATGAATTGGATTTCCTGAAATATTGTCTCCGTAATGATGCCTTTAGGCTCCTCTGGATTAGATAACTCTCCAACCACATCAAGAAGGCTAATTATCCCAAAGCCACTTTCCCTGCAGTTCCACATCTATTTTATATATCTATGTATATCTATGTATATATACACGCTACTCTCCCGAAATATCGGGGACTGCTGCTCCGCAGGGACACGAACCGGGAGGGGAAGGGAGGGCTGTGGCCTCCCGCGCCCATCACCGTGGTGTCCTCCCCTCCCTGGCAGGCAGAGCAGCGCCCGGGGGAGCCCCACGTCGAACGGCTGTGACGCCATCAAGCCCGACTTCCCTGCCAGCCAATCCGCAGGGCTCAGCTGGACGCCGTCAGCCCGCGCTGACCAATGAGGGGCCAGTGGTGTGGGCCCGGCGGGATCCCCTCGACGGCTGGAGGTGCACGTGGGGTGGTACGGGACCCCCACCCACCCCACCCAACCTCCCTACTCCGTCGGGCACCTGGTGTGGGGATGGGGGTGGCACTCCGGGGGTCGGGAGAGGGAGTGGGCCAGGGAGGGTGTTAGTGTTGGGTCACGCTGCCCATGCAAGGAAGGGTACGAGGTCATCGCAGGGGGTCCCAAACAAGAGGCGAAGGGTTGCCCCAACCCCACCAAAACCCCAGCGCCACGGGGATGGAGTGGGGGGCGGGGACGGGACACCCCTACACATGCACGGGGGGGGGGGCTGCAGCGGCCCACGCGTGGGTGCCTCCCTCACCCCCCTCCCCGCTCCGCCCGGCGCAGCTTTCTGTCCCGGCTCTTTGCTTGGGCCGGGGAGTTTGTACTTCGGGATTATTCACCTCCTGCAAGTTTTTTGTTAGGCGGCCCTGAAAGGCCTCAAAGGCTGGGAACACCATTCTAATTACGGGGAAGCACAGCTTATTTAGAAGATAAAAAGAGACTTGTAGTCTCATAACAGCTTCTTATATCCGTCAAATAAGGATCTCTAATGACGGGGTGAGAGCCAGTGAATGCCTAAAACAAACTTAAAAAAAAGGAGCGAAAATAAAGCAGCCAGGGGCTTAAGATATATTAAATTACCCTGATTAGGAATTTAGGCCGTGGCTCGAGTCTGCTGGAGAGGCTGGCGAGGGGGGGACGGAAAGTGCTGCTATTCATTTCTGGGGAGAGGGGTCAGTAGGTCGGAGGAGTTCACAGGGCCTGGCTCTATTCTTATGCTAACAGAGAATACAAGCGCTGGCCTGGAAAATAGAAATGAATTTGCAATAATCCGAGCCCCTCTGTTTGCAAGGCGAGCGGCTCTATACCTAATTGCAGCCCGGCCTCCCCCGCCTCATTGCGGACAGTTGTAACGATGCATGGGAGATTAGAGCCCAAGGGGTTGGGGAGGGAGAGTGGGGGGGTTAAGCTGTCTCACACACACCACACCCCCCTCCTTTTTCCTCTGCCCGACGGTGAAATATTCCGGGGCAGGCGCTGGTGTTTGGGCTGGCTCTGCTCGCAGGGAGCGGGGCCAGCCAACTTCTTGAACTTCCCCGGAGCCGCACAGGGGAGTGGGATGGCGGGCAGCGCGGTGCGCTGGAAGGGGGGGGGGGAAGGGAGGGAAAGGGGGGCCGGGTTTGCGCGGCCCCAGGGCCGGCGGGGGGAGGAAGGCAGCGAAAGTCCCGGAGAGAGGGGGGAACCCCATTGAGCTGCCGGTGACAAGCAGTAAATCGGGGAAGAATAGCGCATGGAAACTCGCCGTCGGGGCCGCTCGCGGGCCCTACAGCTGCCGCCCCGTCTCGCCGCCATCCCAGCCTCCGGCTTCCCGGTGGGATGCCCGGCTCCCGCTCTGCACCCCGACGGCTCTCACCCAGCTCCCCGCGGGGTCCCCCCTGCACCCTGAGAGCTTCCCCTCTTCACTCTGCGTTATCTCGCCGCTTCCCGCCCCGGTCCCGCCCCGTCGGTGGCTCGGCGCACTCGGCGGCCGAGGTCGGTTTCAGGACCCTGGACAGGGGCGGGGCCGCCGTCGGGGCGCAGCTCGCCGGGTCCCCGCGCGTCCCCCGGCCGCGTCCCGCCGCGCCGAGAGGGGGTCCTCCCCGGGCAGGACCCATCCTCGCCCCTCTCTCCCTTTTTCCTACGCTACCGGACTGCGCTCAGTCCCCTCAAAGGGCCGCCGAACCCCGGGGTCGTGCTGCAGTCACGGGCCAAGGTTTGGCAGCGGGTCGGAACCCACCCCGATGCAAAAGCACCTGCCTGTGCGGGGAGACCGTGTATAGGGGACGAAAATGTAGCCGAGGGGGTGTTTTAATGAATATTGAGCGGCTCGGGCAGCCTCCGCTGCCCTCGCTGGGATGCGGGGCTGCTCCCGGTGCTGGGGACGGTGTGGACGCCCCACCATGCTCCCGACGGCAAAACGGGGTGGCAAAGCCCTGGGTTCGCCCTGTCCGGTCCCAGAAACAAAGACCCGGTTCTACTGCCAGAAATACAACCCTCTTTCGTTAACCGACGCTTCTCCCTCCTCCTCGCCTGTGGCTGGCCCCAAAGCCGGAGCCAGAGATGCTCAGGGGAGTCGGCGGCACAAGGCGGTACCAGCCCAAACACCGGGACCGGCTCCGCAGCGCCGGGCCGAATCCTGAGCCCCACATCAGCCCTGCAGTAATTCTGCCGAGCGCTGCAAACTTTGCCCTGCAAGCCAGGGCTGTCCCTGCAGTCCCGATCCCACCGACCGCCCGGAGAAATCGGGCACCGGGGGATGGAGAGCAGGTCCGGGGGCTGGTGCGGGCCGGGGCTGCCCCGGTTGGCTTCAGGTCTCAGTGTCTCACTAAATCCCTTTTCCCGACTCTTTGAATTGTCTCACTCGAGACGGGAATTAGGAGGATGATTCCCGTCAGTGGCACACGCCGGACAGATTCATCCCCGCTCGGCATCGCCCGTGCCTCGATGCTTCTCCCGGAGCCTTCGCCCAACACTTTTGTCGTTTTAAAAGGCAGAACCTCCGGATTTTATCCAGCGGGCTCTTCTGAAGGGTTGCCTAAACTTAAGAAAATTATATTTCAGGTACATTTTAAAACCAAAACTAAATCAAAACAAAACCCCACAAACCCACATACATTAAAAAAAAAAAAACCAAAACAAAACCCAAATCACCAAACCAGACCACAAAACTAAAAAAAAAAAAAAGGTGTTTCTAATTTCCAATTGTATATTGATTCGCTGAGCAAAGAGGAAGCATTATTTGTAATAATAATATTTTAACTGGATTTGGGGGGAATTTGCAGCAGGGGGAAAAAAATTAATTACAGGGATGCTCTGTGAATTTTCACTCTTCAGAGGAAATACGGGGAAAAGATATGAGCCACCTTTTAAAAATTGTTTTGGAAAACAAATTCGTCGGCGCTTTTATCTCCCCTGCTGTGGGACGCGAAGACGAACCGGAGCAATTTTATTTCTGAACGCCCGCCGAAGTTTGGGGGTTCCCCTCCTCAAAATAACGCCTGTCCGTCCCCGGCGCCCTCTCCCCTCCCTGTCCATCCTGAGCAGAAATAAACTGCCGAGGCAGAGAAAATCGTGTTTCTTTGCTACAGTAAAAAATCGGCATATTTCCAAGAAAAAAAAAAATCATGTTTATTCGCAAGACTAAAAAGCGGGTTTATTTACAAGAATAAAATCGGGTTTAGTTGCAGGCTAAACCGCCGGTTTATTTGCAAGAACGGGGACCTGCTGCTGTTTTGGGCGGAGGAGGACAGAGGGCTGTGGCGCGGCTCAGGGCAACGGAGGGGAAAGGGGGTGTTTTCCCCGCTGAGTGCCCCCGAAATGGAGCAGGGGTTCAGTCCCCCGCAGGGCCCCCGGGATGCGGAGCGGTCGCGGCAGGGGACGCCGGGGGCCCGTACCCAGCCCCGCACCCGAGGATGCTCGGGCGCTTCCCCCTCTCACCGCAGCCGTGTAGGGGGTGGATTTGTGGGAGAAAAGGTAGCCGCAAAGTGTCCCCCACACACCCCGGGGAGGGCGGATTTGCCCTCGGATGCTTTCGCTTTCTCCTCGCCCCGCGGCCCGTTGCAGGCTGCTTCGCCCGCCTTTCTCGCGGGGACCGGAGAGCTGTTCCCCCTTTAACGAAAACACGGGGGGATGTTGGCAGGGCCCCCTGCGGCGCCCCCTCGCAGCACCGCGGCTGTTGGGGAGGGGAAGCCTGTCCGGAGGGATGCTCCCCCGATTTAGCGGCGGGGGGTGGGTGGGGTGTGTGGGGCGGCGGCCTTTTCCGCACCCCCCGGGCCGTGGCGGGATGCACCGCACGGGTACCCGAGGAGCGGGTACAGCCGGTGTGTGCGGACACACCCAGGTCAGATACACACACGCGTGTGCGGAGACAAACACACAGAGCCCATATCCCACCCCTCCCCAGGTCGGATCCCTGCGGTGTGGCACACGCACCAGAGCGGGCACGCTTGTGCGGGGCGGGGGGATGCGACACGCGTGTGCGGGCACGCACATATCGGCACACACGGAGGGTCGCGGACACGCCCGTATCTACACAAGGACACGGACACCGGCTACACACCCGCCGTCTGCAAATGCACCCCTGCCTACCCCCGGGAGCTGCGGGGAACCCCCAGACCAGGCCGTTCTCGTCCTTTCACCCCCACCCCCTCCCCCCAAATTCACCGTCTCTCTCTCCCCCTTTCCCCACTCCACTCATCCCACGCAATTGAAGGCGGCGACGGAGCGGGGCTGCAAAAGGCGGCGGCTGAACGGTACCCTCCCTAGCCCCCCGCCCGCTCCCTTCCACTGCACAAGGGGAAAGAACACAGAAATGGGTGAAAACACAGAAATAGCCCCAAAAGAGCGCTGCCCGAGGTTTTCCTTTATTTATTCCTGCATGTCCCCGAGCCCTGCAGCCCCCGGGCCGGGCTGAACGAGCCGGGTACCTGGCGGGGCAGCCCCGGTAGCGGCTCCTCGGGCCGGGGGGATGCGGGGGGGCGATGATGGGGTCCCACTGCCCGCGGCGGGGGGCCTGGAGAGCCGCAGGTGCTGCTGGCGGGAGACACCAGCAATGGCTGTTTGGGTGTTGCATTAAAGCACGCTGCAGTGCGCACACAGGCGGCCCCTCCCCCCCCCCAATCTGCCTGTATGCTAATGACATGCAAAGCGACTCATTTGCATGTTTATCTCTGTCAATGGGCAAGCGTGGCGGGCGAGGTAATACGTTTCCCACCGTGGCATGGAGGCCTCTCCCCCCACACCCCCTCCGCGCCACGCCGGGCCGGGGAAGGCAGGGCGCACCTCCAGCCCCACCGCCCAGCCCTGGCACGACGGCAGGCACTGCCACAAAATGGCTGCCGGGGGGGGCCCTGTGAACCGCCCCAGCGCCCACCTCTGCACACCCCCACACGCAGCCCCCGGCCCATCCGCGCCCCCTCCCCTCAAACCCAGCACAAGATTTTGTGTTTAAACAGTCAATGGGGGGTGCGGCACCCTTTCCCCCTTCCCTCCCTTCCCGCCCTCCATCCCTTCTTCTCCCCCTCCATCCGTCCTTTTCCACCCTACATTCTTCCTTCTCCATCCTTCCTTCTCCCACCTCCATCGCTCTTTATCCCATCTCTATCCCTCCTTTTCCACCCTCCATGCCTCCTTCTCCACCCTCCATCTGCCCTTCCCTCTTTTTCACCTCCATCTCCCCCTTCATCCCTCCTTCTCCCCCACTCCATCACGCCTTCCCTACACCCAAAACAAATCCTCGCTGTTTCCACGCGCGGGGGGTGGGGGGTGGGGGGGCGGGGATTTCTCATTTCCCACTGCCAGGAGAAAAAGTCTTTTCCCTCCCTTCGCCAGCCTGGTCCCTGAGACCTCGCAACTCGTGACCGCTGTAGGTCCCCTAGCACCGCGCGTGGGCCCCGGTGGGCGCCCCGGAGGAGGTCGGCCCTCGGTTCCTCTGCTGAGGGGGATGAGGGGTTTCCATGGGGTGCTGTAGGGAGAAGCAACCGTGTGTACACTGATGCGGGTGGGCCCACGGATGGGCCGGGCACTGGAGGCTCCTGTGCAGGTGGGGGCTTTAAAATAGCCACCAAACCAGTAGTAATAATAGTAATAATAATAATAACAATAATAATAGCAGCAGCAGCCTCTCCCAGCGCCCCGACGTGCGCCCACACCTCTATTTTCAAACACGCCCGTTGGAGCACAGGGCTCTGTTTTGGGGAACTGGGAGAGGGCGTGGGGGTGTCCCTGCCGTCTGAGCGGGAATGAGGCGACCCCACCTCACCCTCGGCGGGGGCACGGCACTGTGCACCCCCCGCACACACTCCCACCCTACGGGGCCTGGGGGTCAGCGGGTAACCCCCGGGACGGCGCACGGCTGCCATGCAATACAGGGTTATATAGGCTCCGTGCTATATATATAGATATACACGCGTATGTTATATGTTAAGCTGTAATTTATGATGCCGTATTATACTGGAGGATTCTGCGTGACGCGATGCGATGTGACAGCACAGGACCCGAGGCACGGCCCCCCTCGAGGTGTCCCTGGGCCGGACGTAACCACCCGAGGGACTGCCCCGCCCCGAGGTGCCGGCGAAGGGCGCCCGCCTCGCTGCGCTGTGCTTGGGGAAGGGTTTCGGGGGAGCCCCTCCTGCCTCTCCACCCCTTCCCTGTCCCCTCTCAGCCTCTTATTCCCCTCTGCCGCCCTTTCCTCCCCCACCCCGGTCCCCCGTCCCAAATCTTGTCCCCTTCGCCAGCCAAGGTGGTTTTGCTCCCTCGGTCCCTCATCTCTATTTTGAGCGAGGGGAGGAAGGTGTATTCCCCCTCCTTCAACCAAAAAAACAAAATCAGGAGAAAACCAAAATCTTTCAGGCTGCGGCCAAGGCCTCCGGGCCCGCCCCGTCCCGACCAGTTTATACCAGCACTCCCCAGCCGCAGGTACTGGGACGGGATTTGTTTGGGGCGTCAGACAGCCCTCCCCGGGCACACTATGGCCTCCGCAATCCCATATGTTGCACGTATAGAGAGGGAGGTGTGCCCTCAGCAAGGATGCTGCCGCTGCCACTCCGGGGTGGGGTTTGCCTCCGAAACGCCGTGCCCACCCGTCCCGGGGGTGCCGGGCCCCTGGAGCCCCGGGGATGTCGTTCCGCCGGGGTCCCCCCCGACCTGCTACCGGGTGGGTGTTCCCGTCCCGAGGGGGGCGGAGAGAGGCAGGCCGGGGCAGAGGCAGGTTTGGGAAGGTCCCCCTCCCCTGGTTTTCCGGCTGTCCCCGCCAGACAGCCTCACCCCCGCACCCCAGTTCGGGGGGCGGGGGGGTAGTCTTCACCCCCGGGAGGGGGGTGTCGATCCGGGGCTCCGAATCAGCGTGCCCGGGGCAGGGCTGGTCTTGCGGGAGGATGCGAGATCCCCTGCAGAGAGACCCCCTCCATCATCCCCCAAACCTGCCGTGCCATCGCGCCCCGCAGCAGAGGCAGCCCCCCAAAAGCAAATGGGGGAGGGGTCCTTCCCTTACCTGAACGCTGGCCCGGGGGAGCCCCGGAGAGGGGGGTGCTGGATCCGGCTCGTTTTCTCCCGCTGTGTACCGCAGCAGAAACTTTCTCCGGCCGGGACCGGTGCGGGGAAGCCGGACTGTGCCGGGGGGACCCCGCGGCTGGGGAGAGCCGCACACCCCGGGCCGTGTTTATATGTAGAAAGAAGGGTAATTTGAGTGCTTATACCAAGAACCGGGGTTGTTAAGTTTGCAGGCAGGCAGCTAAACGGTGCCAAGTGCGGGCGAGGGGGGTGGGGGGGAAGTGCGGGGGGGAGGCTGGGGGTGTGTAAGAAATAAAGAGCAATTGTCAGAGGCGAACAAAAGGCGGAGGATGGAAAGGAGCTGGGAATCCCGGGGCAGAGCCCCTCGGTGTGGACTTGAACTTGGGCTTTGACACCGTCTGCGAGGCGGAGAGCGGCTCCGGGCCGGGCGAGCCGGGGTGCAGAGAGGGGGAGGGGGGTGTGTCGGGGGGGAGTGTGTGACAACAGCTTCGGTGGCGGAGAGAGGGAGCATTATTCTCTCCCCCACCACCACTACCACCACCCACCTTTGCGGGGGAAGGGGGCACTTTGCTTCAGGACGCGAGTGATCCGGGGAATAACCCAGACGGGCTGAGACCCGACGGGCTCAGCGCACCTCCCGATGCAGGCGCGGAGGAGGGGGGAGCGCGGCGGCGGGGGGACCCCGTCGGGGCTGGCCGAGGCCAGACGGCCCGGAGGAGGGGGTCGGGGGGGGGCCGCCCGGTTCTCACAGTCTGCGCCCGAGCCTGGATTCTCTGCACGTCCCGGCCGGTCCCCCCTTTGCTGCTATTCAGCACTTAATTGAACATTAATGGCAGCTGGGGATGAGGTCATTGGAGCCGGCTTTTCTCACACATTTTTCATGCAAATCCGCTAAACTCTAAACAAATTTGAATAAAACCCCCTTTGTGCGGGCCCTCCATGGTGTTTTTCCACGGGCCGCTCTGCCTGTCTCCGCACACTTCATACGGGGAGGGGGAGATGTGCTGTGCCAGAGGGAGCAGCGGGGAGATGTGAGGGGGTGTGGGGGGGGTCCCAGCCTGGGCCTGTAGCGCTGGGCAGAGCTGTGTGTAACACCCAGAGAGGCTGTGTCCTCTGCAGGGCTCCTGAATCCACACAACCCCCAGCAGGATGCACATGGCATAAGCGGAGCCAACACCACCTTTTACATCCCCCCCATAGCACCAGTTCCCCCCAGTAATATCCATTAGCAACACCAGTCCACCCTGTAACACCTCAATAGCTGAATCTGCCCCCAGTAACATCAGTCCCCCTGCAAGTAACACCAATGCCCCGTAAAACACCAGCCCCCCCAAGTAACATCAGTCTCCTCAGCAACCTATATCCCTCCCGGTCCCACCAGTGCCCCCAGCACCCCTTGCCGCACAGGGCAGTCAAGCTCCATTGCTTTTCCACAGGGTGTCTTTTGGGTGCTCGCAGCCGCGCAGGGTAACGGCACGCAGAGCCCCTGACCCCCCTGCTCCGCGCCTCCGCAGCCCCCACGCAGCCCCCATTAGCATCCCTGCGCACCCGGCCCCCTGCCCAGCCTTGAACTTGGCCATGCCGGGCTGCGCTCCTTCTGCCTGCCTGGGCTCACACAATGCCGGCCTTGACCCATTGTTTGCTTTTTTCGGGTTTCAGCTGGGAAAGCGGCCACCTCGCGCAGCCTGCCCCGAGCACGCCAGGAGCCGGGCACAATGGGGAACCCTGCTCTACAGGCAGAAGGGCTCCAAATCATTTGAGAGACATATTCATTATATTCTTTCACGGGGGTCTGTTTGCATTGGGTTTAGCAGTTACTTCCCAGACGGGGTTCAGACCAAATAAAGATCGTTTAGCGGCGAGGGATTCGCTCGGGCTTTCAGGGAAATGTGCCTGATGTGGGGCACGGCGCAGCCAGGACGCTTGGGGCTCGGCTTGCTCCCACTTTCCTGCTGGTTTCCCTGGGTTTATTCTGTGCCCGTTGCCTCCTCCATCCCAAGACTGCACCAAGTCACACGGCTCGCTTTTGCAAAAGGGAGAGTTTATTTTCAACAGCGAATGGGGGTTGAGGGGATTTTAATGGGAGAGAGTTACAGCCAGTACGTTTCTCTTACAGGAACAGAGAGCGTGCAGTAAAACAGCAGCAGGGCTGCCTGGCCTGGACACACTCAACAGTACTCTGGGCCCCGAGAGCAGCACAGTTGGGACTGCTGCACTCCCACAGCTCCACACACCCGGGGATGAAAAGCAGCAAGGGCTGAGCTCTGCTCCATGAGCAAAGCCAGGTGCTAAAAGCTCCCTCCAACCTTCATGCACACAGTATTTTGACAGGTGAGATGGTGGCTTGCTCACATCCCTCTGCTTTGGGGTATTTAGGGCATTGAAGACAACGTACAGGAGTGATGTGGGATGATCCCCTGGCTCCCCATGTTGCCCTGGATCCCTCCCCATGGCAGGACCGATGTGATCTGAAGCGATGCAGAAACCCCCTAAGTTCATGAGTCAAAGCTGCCTCCTCTCTGGGGCCTTCAGAGAAGAAGGTCAGGACCCTCCTGGAGAAACCTGAAGACATCAGATGGCGAGTCTGGGCAGGTGGTAGCCAAAGGAACTCACAGGCTTGGAAAGTCTCTTTTTCACTCCCTGGGATCTAGGAAGGAAAGGAAAAAAATGGAATGATTACGATCTCTGGCAAGGAAACAGTCCTGCAATGCTTGGCTGAGAAGAGACCAACTCATCTCAGTGATGGAACAGAACTCCAGCCCCCTTTCCCTCCTCACCACACATTTCCCACAGCTCCAGGCCACCTTATCCCTGCTCTGACCAGCAAAGCTGCCGTCCCTGAAACTCCAAGTTCCCCCTGAGCCTGCCTCAATCCCCTACCTCTGCCTGCCCCGCACACCGCCAGCCAGGGGAGGGCTTGCTGCTTGTCCTTCCTCCCTAGGCTTTGGGGCATGGGATTACTCTGCATGTCAGAGCCACTAAAGGCACAGCCGTCTGATGTTTTAATCTTTGTGTTAACTTTCCCTGCCCTCGGCGCCCTTGCCTGGCTGGAGAAAGTGATACCAAGTCAAGGAGCTGGAGCCAAAGCTGTGACACTCAGCAGAAGTCTCCTTCTCAGCTATCCCTGGAGTTCGCCCCATGCACCTCACACCTTGCAGCAGGTTCTCTTCCTTTTTTCCTGATTATTTTTCTCTATTTCCTTTGCACCTTCCCCATGGCGAGCACAGATCCCAGAGCACAGCCTCTGAACCCAGTCCCATCCCTTTGCCATCCCCCCTTTTGCTTTGCCTATAAACTGTGATGCTGGAAAGGAGCAAAGACTAATGTAACTAATTCCCGAATACACTTGGATCCAGAGTGCAAAAGGACCCATCAGCTGGCTAATTTATTCTTTTTATTGCACCAAATTGTAATTTTATAAAATATTGCAAATTTTATAAAATATTTGCAAGCCCATTTTAAGAGATAAATCTTCTGTGTGGCTCTCTAATGAGCCGCCCTGGGAGTAGCCAGCATGTGATCTGCTGTAGGTCGCACCACGACGTTCCCGGGCTGCGACTGGATGAACCACCGTAACTCTTTGAACTGTGCAAATACTCTACACTCTGGGGTCCAGGCTGCAATTTTCATGGGTATTTTTTATCTCTCTTAAAAATAGATCTTCTGTAACCCCTTTATTTCAATATTCATAAAACACGTGATGGAAATCCGAGGAAAATCCCTTCCTTTTCTCAACTTTGAAGCAAGCCTAAAACTTAAGAGAGGCAGAAGCCAAACCCACCCCATGTGCGTGGGTTTTGGGGAGGACCACAGCCTGTCCCTGGAGAATCGGGGTGCCGAGAGGCGTATGTGTAAGGAGAGACAGGGTGCAAGAAGACAGGGCTCAGCACTGCTTCATCCTATGTGACATCCAGAGTCATGCCCAATGACCCCCAAAGCTGGCAAGGATGTTGAGGTCAGGGCAGATGAGATCTGAACAGTGGTGGGTGCTTTCTCAAGCCCAGGAGAGAAGGAAAAGGCTGAACCCTTGTGCTTGCCAGGGAAGACTCTTGCTGGATGAAGATCCCTTTCCTGGGCAGTGACAGCCCCTGCCCTCCACTCGGGCAGGCTATGCTTGTTGGGACCTACAGAGAAACTAATCTATGGCGGAAATAGGGAGGATGCTCGTTGGTACGAGACATCAACCCACCCTGGAAATGATGCCCTGCCTGCCTTGTGGGCTCACACCTTCCACCAACTGGGAGGTAGGAAGGGCTGGATCGACCCCAGTAATTTGACATAAGCTTCAAGGAAGCCCAAGCCTCATGCACAGGCAGAGTTCAGCCCAGCATTGTGGGTGCCTGCAAAAATAGGTCTCTACCAGGACCCCAGCCCAACCTAACACTGCCTTCCCTCCCCAGTGCCCTGTGCAGGGAAAGCATCCCACAAAGTAGCTTGTGGATTCATTATCCCCTTCCTTTTTAAAAAAAAAGATGCATAAATAATTGCAATTACAGCTCAGCCTCTGACCCAGTACTTGCTCCTGTGCCTCTCTGTGCCCTTACAAAGCCAGCGCTGAGCTTTGCACCCTGACAAACTGCCTTGCCACAGCAATTCTGGGCGGTGGGAAGGGCAGAGAAAAAAATCCCCAACCCTCAAATAATGGCAAATGGATGCAGGACGCTCTGCCTAATCAGATTCCTATCCCCTATTGAGGCCAGGAAGGAGGGACCCTGCTCCTCCCCTGCCCTCAGCCCAGCCTCCGCTTCACCAGCTCACACGGAGAAACTTTCTGGACAATTTAATCTCGCCAGGGTGTTACTTAGAAAAACCTTTTTCACTGTCAATTTTTTTTTTCCCTCCCTCCCTCCCTCTGTCCCTTCCCCCTTCCTCCCCCCCTTTTTTTTTTTTTTTTTTTTTCTTCCCTCCCAGCCTTGATTGAATTTTGCAAGCCCCTGATATCTTTCTTTTTTTTTTTTTGTAGGGATGCACGCTGCTTATGCAAATACCAGCCTTTCATACCACCTCCCTGGCTCAAGCCCTCCAACTTGAATGTGACCAAAAGCTGTGCTCTCCCCTGCTAACTCCTTAGCACAATTACACCTCCATTCTGCTCCAGGGGCCCGGGTAGGGGTGGGGGGAAAAAAAAATAATAAATTTTGAACTAATAACACGTGCTGTTTGCTTTGGATAATTACAAGGGAGCTTTGGCTTCCAAGAGCTATGAAATATTCTGTTCAGTGCAGAGGGAGGGAAGCTCCGTGTTACGCCTACGCAGCGAGTTTTATCTCCTGGCGGAGATGCTCGTGGCCTCTCGAGGCTCCCTCCATCTCATGCTCGCCCTGTGTACCTGAGCAAGCATCTACATTTCCTAGGGACGGACCTTCTCACCGCTTTGGGCTACGGGGGAGAGGAGAAGGCGGCTGGCATTTTTCTTATCTCAAGTTACAATTTCCTGCGAGCATCAAGATAACAAAACACGGGGCGATGGGCACGCAGAGCAAAATGAATGCATCGCCTGGTCCTCCCGCGGCAGCAGCAGCAGCAGCGTGGGGAGGACCGGGGAGAAAGGACACCCGAGGGATGCGGCTGCTCCGCCGGCTCTCGTTTGCATCGTGGCCCTGCCGTTATTGTCCTCCTGCCTTGTCTGCTGGGGAAGTTTATGTGGAGGGCTTTTGCCGAGGCGAGGAGGAGGAGGGGAGTTTTCCCCAAAAGCACCCAGGAATCTGTCAAAAGAGGGACAGAAAAGAGAAGAAGAAGAAGAAGGGAGACAGAGAGTGGGAACGTCAAGGACCCCTGACTAATGAATAGCAAGTTTGCCCTTGAACCTCCCTGGGCTTTGCCATTCCCAGGCTCCAAACAAGGGCTGATGCATGCTTGGGCCCAGCTGCAGGGGGACCAGGCTATGGTTCATCTCAGACACTTTGACAGCCCGGGCCTTTTCCCCGCATAGCTCAGACTTGCCTAACTACTCCCCTGGCAACAGCTCAGTGCAGGAACCTGCGCTGAGGCCCTGCCTGCTGCATACAGAAGTGCGAGGAGGAGGGGAGCCGCTGGGAGAAATTAGCTGGAGATCGGCTTAACCCATCAAATGCTGGGCAGGCTTTGCCAGCCCTGGCACCCTTTGCTCAATGTCCCTGGCTGGACTGGCCAGGAGCTTGCTGGCAAGCATTGGCAGAGGAGCAGGAGAGGGGCAGTGGTGGGTTAGATGTTGTGAGTCACCGTGTTATCGCAAATCCCATGATCTGCTGCTTCTCCAAGACCCCGTGCCTTGGATCTCGCAGGGCTGAAGCTCCTCATATTACTGGGGATGTAGAAGGGAGCCAGAATATCCGGCTGGAAAAGACCACTGGACACGGAGCTGGCAGGGCATGGCCTCTCTCCAGTGCAGCAGGGACAGGGCATCCCTCTCTGCCAGCCAAAACTGGGGCTCGGGCTGGGCAAGGGAGGCACAAACTTGCCCGGGTCGCTCTTTCTGCATTGCAGATCAAAGGCAGGGGACAAGCTGGCCTTAGGGGTCTGCACTGAATGGCTGGAGAAAACAGGCACGAGCACCCAGCGGCTCCAAAGCACAACCCAGAAACGTTCCCACATCCTGGCCCCATATAAATCAAGGGGGAAAAAAGGGGGGGCTCTGTCCCGGCCTCTGTTTTTACAGAGCATCTTTCATGTGCAGCCCCTGAGAGAGAGGGTTTTGCCGAGCTTGTTAAGGACGGCTCCTGCGCTAGGCAGAGAGGGGGACGCACCATATGGAGAGGAGAAAAAGAAAAGGGGACACTGAAAATGGAAAATTATGCAAAGCAGGAGGAGAGGCGCTGGGGGGAAGGGGGAGGGAGGCAGTGAGGTGGTGGGGGATGGGGAGAGGGGAGGCTGGGAAGGGAGCCCTGATGTGGGCGACACTAGCAAGCTGGCAAGGGGGCAGCAGGAGGGACAGAAGTTTCTCGTGACTCAGTGCAGGACAGTCCTTGGCACCCTTAGGTGCTGTGACCAAAAGGCAGGTCTCCAGCCTGGCCTTCGCCAAGCAGGTCTGGTCTGCGCCAGGGTGATGCCCAGCTGGACAGTGGCATGGTCATCCTGCATCAGAAGGCGTGCTGTGCCTGGAGATGCAGCGAAAAGGAGCCCATGGTGACCTACTTCAGAGGTGTCCTCAGGACCTCTGTTACTATGGCAATGAGGTTGTGAGCAAACATTATGGGGTTTTTGGTCAAGGTTTTTGTTTTTAATCGATCACAAAAAACGGACTCACGTACCAAGGTGCTGGGGGCCTTGTAGGAAATGGCCCTGAACAAGAGCAGCGACAGCAAGGGCCTGAGTCGCCCCTGGTCTCAGCCACCTGCATGGTGATGGTGGACACTCAGGTGAGTTAAAGAGAATCCAAAAGCAGCTGCCAGAGCCCTTCCCTTCTCCTTGGTCCCTGGAGGGACACCACGGTCCCTGGAAGGTCCTGGTGCACAGAGCAGGCTGCAGGCCCGGTGTGGCACAGGGATGCTCTGCAGGGTCAGAGGGGAAAATGAATTTTCTAGCCCCTTGTGTGTGTTTTTGCCCAGTTTGTGCTCAAATTCCAGCACCTGGCCTAGCATGGCATTTGGAGAAATGACTCAGCCCTTCTCAACCTAACAGCAGAGCTCCTTCTTGCTTTCCAGGAATTTTTGGCCACGTCCTGGTTTCTATGCTCAGCTCACCTTTGGAAAACTTCTCACCTAGCATCATGACAGCTCCCCCATGCCTGTGCCTCTGGCTTGCAGGACTTTGTGCTGGCTCCCTGGGATCACCTTGCACATCCTCACTGGGTGTCAGCCCCCTTCTCCAGCCCGTCTTTCACCCCAGCATGGAAAGCCACCCACTCGGTCCTCTAAAAACCCCCTGGCTTGGTGCTTGTTGCTCTGCCTCCCCTTCTTGGTACCCTCCATCCTGTTCTCATCTGCCCTGTCTTTCCTCTTAATGGCTTTCTGAGCAGCCTGTGTTCTCGGCACCACCCAACAGCCAGGAACTCCAACTGCTTCTGGCTGCCACCTTTCTTCCCTCTCATCCCTGGCACAGCCTTTGATCTCACACCCATTTCTACTACACCGCTCCCTTTTTTGGCTCCTTCCTTCATGTGTAGCATTAGGAAGCCTTCCTTCACTGCACCTCAAACAGATTGCTCCATTAATCCCTTCTATGGTGCTTCCCTCTATTTGCCATCAGTAAATTTACTATCAGCCCTCGTCATCGCCCTACGCCCCCAAACCCATGTTTCAGGCAGGTACGGGATGGATTCACATGGGGTGAGCACATGGAGATGGGCTGGTACACAGGCAGGCGTGGGACTGTGCCTGCAGAGATGGGCACGCTTGCCCCACTGTACACGTGCTCCTGCCTGCACACGCCAACTCCTACACATTCCTGCCCACGTTCCTGCTGCCGGATCCAAGGCTGTGGGATCTTGAGGGGAGTTCTTGTTCTCTCCCTGGGACATGGGCATGGTTATCTGAGCAGCACGGCTGCAGGCTGGGAGTTGGGCTGTTCAGTCTTACAGGCACTAGATGAAAAAGCTGCTGTGTCCATCTTCTAGTTTCATCAAAAGCTGTGCCCTGGAGTAAGGCTACATATGTTGGCTGGATCCTGGGTAAAGCCCTGGAATAAGCTCTAGGAACTGAAGAGGAATCATCTAAGCAATGCACAAAGAAAAACAGCTAAATATAAAGTTCACTGGGGCACAAGGAAAACAGACCATCCACCCACAGAGCAGCTGTGTGGGGCTCTGGGGACAGGCAGGCAATGTGGGAGATGTTTCAGAGCTTCCTTTCAAGATGATGCATTTGCAGCTGCTTCCCTTTTGGAGCTGGTGAAGGTAAACCGAGTCTCCTGCCCAGCAGATACGCGTTTTAATCCATGTACACTTGAATACAGGTACATGTTCTGAGCTGCTTTAAGGCTGGCAAGCCACCGTGGCAGGCTGGTGCAAAAATGAGACATGCCTTCATGGCAAAGGAAGAAGAGGGATCAATCTCTTCTATCTATGCCCCAGTACTGTCACACAGGCACACAACTACCCCTCCACAAATGAACCTGGGCAAAGGGGCTGGTCAGTGTTCTCCCTGCAAATTCTCAACCACTAACAATGGGTGGTGGTGGGTGGGGGGAGCACAGGGGATTCAGGGTGTCCTTTGGATCAGGCTGGCCTCAGCTGCCGCACTGGAAGCTGAACTGTTTCCAAAGAGGATACGTCAAGAACAGCGAGTCCTGCCCAAGCGCAGGTCCAGAGCGTTGGCACTTTGTCCTGATTCAACCTCGCCCCAGATTCCCGCCCCTGGCGTGCATCCAGGCTTCTTTCTCCTTGACCCGTCTCCATCAAAAGAAGCACCGTTACAACTCTCCCCTCCGAGTTTCCAGTCTACAAATAGAAGCAAAGCAGCGCCTGCTCCATAGCTGAACATTTCCACTAAACCCTGTTTTGATGTCTGTTCCGGTGAAAGAAACCTTCAGGGACCATGGCCCTTGTATGAGATGTTAAATATTTCCGCCTCCAGCAATACAAGACACCAATCCGATATTAAACTATACAGTTGCTCTATGTCCCTGCACTCCCGCCCCAGCTCCAGAGCTGCACTGCCAAGGAGCACCTCCAGTAAACCTTCCTCCCGACCAGCTGCCTCGAGCGCTGGGGCACGACGTGCTTATCGGGCAGCAGAGCTGGCTCTGTCACCCCACACAGAGAAGCTGTGCCATGGGAGCTGCTAAAAGAGCATTTCATTTCCAAACAGGGCCCCAGAGACCTCTTGTGCGAGGGGCTCGATGGAGCGAGCCGGGGGAGCGCAGAACAAGGAGACGTGACCCCAGGCTAAAAAATAAAAAAGCCAGACCCCAGACTCGTTGGACCTTATGGCTCTGCACAAGGGCTTGGGCTGGCCTGTCCCCTTGAACCGGTGCATCCCTCCTATGCCACCACTGATGGGAAAGCGGTGAATTGGGATTTTTTTGCCTCCCTCTTCTCCCCATTTCCCTCCCCTAACTCCTTTTCCGCATCATAAGCAAAGTCCTAATAAAGCTCCCATCCCCACTGCCAGCCCTGCACCATGCTCCCAGCAGAAAAGAGATGCAAAGCCACGCTTGGAATCTGATTCCCCGGCTTTAAACGCTGCTCTGCCAGCAAAGTGCGACTTGAAAGCTCCCCTGTCACAGTTACAAAGCTCCGAACAGCCCTTCCTCGGATAATCACGCTTATCTCCAGATTAAGAAAGAGAGACCTGCAGCTGAGGCTGGTCACATGGGCTGGGATGTGGGCAAATCTCTTTTAAACAATCCCCATATAGCTGTGACCTCCACCGCAGCCCAAATACACCGTCCCCCCGGTCCCACTCGAAAACCAGCTCTGGAGACATGACAGAGCATGTGAGAGGAGACTGCGCTGGAGAGAGCGGGGGCAGGAGGGAAGCTGGGGGGAGGAGTGAGAAAGCGATGGAGGAGGATGAGAAAGACGGAAGAAGAAATAAGTAAAGGGAGGATGTGGGAGAGGAATAGGATGTGGTGGAGAGGGAAGAGAGCGTGGATGGAGGGGGAGGATGATGAAGGACAGGGAGGTCTCTCTGCTACTCTTCCTGCTGGGGATTAGTTGTCCCTGCACTGTCCTCAGTTTAACTCTTCCCGCTCTGTCCCCGGCTGGCAGCCCAGCCCGATTACGTGACTCCAGCTGTGCCAAGCAGCCTTGGCAGGGCGAACGCGTTACCTACTTTGCTGCCACAGATTCATTAAGAGGCTTTGCTTATGTGGGAATAGTCATCCCAACAGGGAAAGGAAAAAAATACCCTTCTGCAGATCAACCTAGCGAGGAGCTCTGACAAGGCGGTTTCCATGGCCCTGCCCAGAGCTTGGCAGCAGAATTAAGGAGAGGCAGGGATGTGCAGATGGGAGGGGAGGGAGGGAGGAAGGGTGGGAGATCTGCTGGAAGGGGTCCCCAGCAAGGGCCCTGCTCGGGGATGAGGCACTGGCCAGGGAGGGAATTGTCAGCCCTGTGCAGGATTTAGGTGCTTAGTTCCTCTTTGTGACTAAAGGCCACCTTGCATCTGGGTCAGGTGTGGATGACACATCTGCCCTGTGAGCAAATGAAAGGTCCAAGCAACTGCAGAGTGACTTTTTCCAACAGCAGGTTCCCCTCTTACATGCATGTGGGATGAAAACAATTGCTGTGCAATGGAGGAGCCCAAAAGGCTCTGAAATGGGCATAGATGAAGGGCACTGGGGCAGGACCCCTCTGAGGATGTGCACAGGCTTGCTGGTACTGGCTCAGGGTTTCCAGACGCAGGGCTCGGTCACCGGCTGCAGCTTGCTGGGAGGGACCACAGTGCTGCCTCCCCAGCTGCTCATTACTCACCCTGCGCAATTAGGCACTGCTGATAAGTCACACAAAATTGCCTTTGTTCTCCAACTGGATGACCTGCGTTTCACGGGAGTCCCTTTTTCCTGCACATGAACTCATGAGTTGCCCGCTGTACCCACTACTGGACCAGTGGTGAGGATTTTGGGGCACTCTTTGGGCTGGGTACAAGGGGTTCCTCGCAGATGCCCTGTGCAGGTTGATGGGGAGATGCAGCCTGGCCCTGCTCACCTTCCTGGACTTCTCTGAGCACAAAGGAGAACTGCTCCTCCTGCAGCCCACCCTGCCCCGCCCGGGATGTGCCTGCTCTCCTCCTGGCCGGTGGTACTGCCACTCCCTGGCTACTCTACCATCCCTTCGTGTCACACCTCAGCTCCCCTCCCAGCAGCAGAGGAAAGCCCAGTGCAGCTCCAGAAACAGTGGGGAAAGAAGTATCAGCCCTTGCCCAAGCCAAACCCTGCTGATGCCCATGGTCGCCTTGTATTTTTAGTCAGAAAAACTCCCTGGCCAGCCCATCAGAGAGAGTCAACACTGTGATCCGCAGCTCTGACCACACCATCTCCCACCTATCTCTTCAGGACCAGCCCTGCACCCCGGTGTGTCTGCTCCTGCTCTCCATCCCTTCGCTGACAGCACCAGGACCTGAGTATGGAAGAGAAGGCAAAGTGGATGGGAACCAGCATGAAGCTGGGTGCCACCGAACTCCACAGAAGACAAGCCGTGCTTGTCTTCACAATGACCTCTGCTTCAGAGCAGCCTTGTGCTACATAATTCCCTGCTCCTTCAGCATCCGGCAGCTGCTCTGAAGTAGAAAGGAGCACGGGTAGAAAAGACATCTTAGTGCATTCTAGAGCTTCTTCCCAGTCTGCTCAAGAAATGTATGCAGGCTCTTAAGTCTTGTTGATTTAAGGGAAAAGATGTGAAATTAATTTAACCAGGAAATTAATTACATGTGAACTGGTATTTACATCCCTACACATACAATGAATTCTTGTGTGAACCTACAGAATGCAGATGGATGGATGGATGGACGGACGGACGGATGGATGGATGGATGGATGGATGCATAACAGCGCTCTAGGAATGACATTATGTGCTGGTCCATATGCTGGGGATGTAAAGACTCTTCTCTGCATTGATAATTAATAAGTCTACCCTGAGCAAATGCTGATAAATCCTTTATAGCACACGTTATCTCTGTCTCTCCAACTCCTGTTCTGCATTTACATTTGTCTGTTTCCACTGCTTCACCCCTGGCACCCACACACTTTGCTTCCCTCCCATATTTTGTAACTGGGAGCAGATCTGACTCCCTTTCTGGAGAAGCAGGTGGAGGTTTTGTTGCTGGGTCTTTGTGTGAGTGATCGCGTGTGTATGTGTATATACAAAGATGGATACAAATGCATTGGAAATAAATACCTTTTAAGGGACTTGAGAGAGACACACAGGGCAGAGGAGAAGAAAGAGCCTACAGACCCTCAGCCAGACAATCAGCAAGGATGAAGAGAAAGGCCCAGTGAACCAAAAAAAGCCTCAGTTCTCTTTTAAACTCTCCATGATTTGCAACGAAAGCAAGCAGATCCCATCGCTGGGAAACCCAGCTCTGCTGATGCACCAGGAGTCACAGCAACCCTCACCCCTTCTTCTCCCAGCTCAGCACAGCTCAATTACCCCAGGCTGCCAGGCTGTGATGAGCACACCCTTGCCGCCCCGCATCTCCCCCGCCGCCGAGACAGCTTTCACCAATGGAAGGAGTACAAATATATTCATTGGCACCTTATCAGACATGCATGCAAAACTAATTAACATGGGGAGACATGCAAGCTGCCACCCAGCCACAAATACACACCCACGAGCATGCACACACACACGCACGCATGCACAAGGCAACCCTTGTCTAGGGGGGACATTCAAAAGGCTTTGTCACTAATTTAGGCATCTGTCTCAGTCTGGTCTGGTCCTCCTGGCTAGGCTGGAGTTGTGGTTTTTTTCCCACTCTGTTTGACAATGCTGGGAACATGCCCGGAGACCCCTCATTCAAATCACCCCTTGACAATGGTCTCATTGTGTAAGCATATAGAAAAGGGAAAGGATGGGGGAGAAGATGTGGAAGGGGGGTAAGGAATTAAAATGTGAACCCAAGGAAGTGTTTACTAACACAAGCCTCGCAGCTGCCCCGGCTCTCCTCCACCCCCTTCTTCCGCCCCCAGCCTCTCCAATGGCCCAGCTTGTCCCCAGCGTGAGGCGGGCAGCGGATGGCGGGACAGCGGGGCAGAGGAGCAGGGCTGCACAGAGGTGCACAGAGAGATGGCAGGCCAGAGGGGTGAAGCCTCAGGCCACTCACACGTCTTCGGCAGCAGAGAGGCAGGTTCGGGTTTGGGAAGAGAAGATGCAGCCAGAGATGCCTTGGAGAGGATTAGTGATTTAAAATGTCCTGGGAAGGACATCTTCATGGAAGAGCAAGGGATTTATTGGTATAACCACTCCGAGGCTTTCCAGGCAGGGACAAAAAGTGTTTAAACCTGGCCTCGTGGATTAGAGCAAGCGAGCAGACTCACTGCACGGTTTGGACTGCTCTCTTTGGTGCTGCTGCCAGACACACTACAGTGTGAGAAGAAAGGGAGGGAGCAGCAGGGTGTCAGGGCTGGGGGCTTAGGGAACAAACCAGGCTCCTTCAGGACCCAATTGTCTGCCTATTGCTGGTTATTAAATATAAGGAGGAAAAAAATAAAAGGTAATAATGCCCCCAATGCCCTGACCACCCCCCAGCCACGCCTGGGGAAGGAACTAGCAAAGGTGCAGATGGGGGGTGTTAGCCCCCAGCCCACCACGCTTGGCTGGCCTCAGCAGACACCGTTCATCTGGAAATGCCCACGAGTCGGCAGAGCAAAGGGAACAGGAGCTGGGGAGGGGGAGAGAAGATGATGACAACATTTTCCATATATGCAAATGCATCTGCACAAGATACCCAGAGGGAGACAAAACAAAGAGACCTCGAAGAGGCTGGCTCTGAGACCTGCACAAAGCCAGATACCTCTGTACACCTATGGCGTTCACATGTGAAGACCTGTGCAATGTGAGATGTAGCACTAGCCATAGGTTCCCCAAATCTGAGCAGATACCAGCCCAAAGAAAGCCTGGTTGAGGAGCCCAGTAAAAGCTGCAAACACAAATGCCACAATCCCACGTCCTCCTACACAAACAGATGCACCTTAGGAGTATGAAACTATTCCTGTCCATCAGCTTAGTCAGAGAAAAGCTGTTAAAAAACCCAAAAGAGCCCTGCCTCGGTGTGGCAGAAGTAGTCCAGCCCCCCTGCCTTTGCTCCAAATGCCAGATCCACCACCTGGACCTTTGTTTGGTTACTGTAAGAGGCCGGCTAAGAGATTTCTGGACATCTCAGGGCAAAACTTCACACAGAAACCCAAGAACAAGCATGATGGCAAAACTTCACACAGAAACCCAAGAACAAGCATGATGGCAAAACATTTCCTTCCCACAATGACTGCAACAAAGCAAAAGTCACTTGTGCAACCATTTCTGCTTAAAAAAGGGAGAAGCTACTGCCAAGTAAGCAAATCTGTGCTTTTCATCCAAACAAGTAGTTGTGAGCAGTTTTATTGCCACATTCCTCTGCCCCAACACATGGGTATAAGCACTCGACATACAGTGACACGTAGGGACTCGGGGACAGAGATGTGGTTTTAATAGGGCAATGCAGACACAGAGTGAAATAAAACCCTACAGAGATCAGCTTGCCAGGACTCAATGGCTGAGAAAAGCTATTTGATGGTAAAGAGAAACAAGGACACTTGCGATTCTGCTCTCATTTCCATGCTGTAAAATTGGTCAGCTTTTGTGGAATGCAATTAAATACTCACTTAGGACTTAACCCGGTGAAGCTGAGGGCAGACCTCAGTACAAGACCCACTTCTGGGCTCTTCCCCCAAGCTTACTCTGCAGAGGTCAGTAGGAGTTGTGAAAAAGTTGAGTGGAAAAGCAGGGGGATTCGCAGTTCCCAGCCTATGAGACCATTTCAAAGCCCACTCCAGTTCCACTCCTCTGTTCTTTCCTTCACTGGTAATTTGCTGCTTCACTCAGGAAGCCTTGGCTGCAGGGGAAAGTCGGTACCAGCCTCATGAACACAGAGACTGAAAGGTACTTGGGCATCTCTTCCCTTTACCTCTAATGGGAGCTGAAGACCTCAGCAATACTTCAATGGATCCATTCCCTGACTCTGGGGACTGATCCTTCCTTTTCTATATCCCAAGTGTCCCAGTGTAGACCTCATGCAAAACCCTTGCAAGAAACCACACAAGACCCTCTGTTACTAACACCTGTTTGACTATTCTTTACATTTTACTTTATTCTAAGACAGTGCATTTCAGAGGCTCACCAGCATCGTTCAACACTCTGGGTTTCACAAGCAACGAATGATAAAATTCCTCAACTACTTGCACCATGTAGGTAAGGTCACCTCTGGACTGTGACCTTAAATCTACATGTGCTTTCCCCCTCAGACGTTGAGAGGTGTAAATCTCAACATCTCATTAAACAGCTCGGCAGATCACTTCAAACAGATTGCCTTACAACATAACTTTTTGGCTGGTCACTACCCACGAAAGGATGATTTTACATGACATTTATTCATGCAAATTGCAGAGGCTGTAGTCTGGCTACCCAGCAAGAGCGTAAAAAATTACAGTTTAGATGCATAAATGCTGGCACCATCAGAGAAAGGCAGGATGAGATTGGAAACACATCCTTGGGTTTCAAATGCAGCGCAACAAACTCAGAACAAGTCCTCATCAGATGGGGGTTTATCAGGAATGACACACCCTCCCCTTCTTTCCCCCCAGCCTCCCTGAAATGACCCAGGGGAGGCAGAGAAGGGCATGTGCAAGGCTGCAGGGGCTATGGAGAAATGAACTTATCCGCTGCATGTGCAGGAACCTGCCATGGGGAGAGCACACGCGACATTTTACGTCACTCACAAAGCCTACTCTGTCCAATAAAGTGGGGAAGTAAAACAAAGCATGAAATCCAGGAATAAATTAGCATCCCTCTAGTCTAGCTTTATTTGTGCTGCTGCTGCTGTGGATTAGCATCTAGCTGGCTGACAGGCTGATAGGCAGACAGAAACAGGGAGAAATAATATTAAAAAAAAAAATCAGTGGGTGTCTTTTTTTTTTCCCCTATGGTTCCAGGGATGTTTGCCATCAAAGTGCAGACAGTGCTCATCCCTTTAGGATCATAATTTTTTTCCACCTTCCTGGGAGAGCAATAGGCTCTGCAGGAAAGCAAATCCCCCTGAGATGTTTGTGCCTGCACCCTGCAAAGCTGGCACCTGTCGTCTGACTACAAGCCCAGTGCAAACCCGTCACATCCTCAGCCAGCATCCCTCTGGCATCCACAGTATCGCTCTGGCAGCGTGTGCAGAGAGCCACAGAGCCCTGGGAGCAGTTACGGTGCAGAGCTGGGAGACCTCGAGGATGGCACCTCACCGCAGGCATGCACAGAGAGCAGGTGCCCCAGGATTAGCTCTGGATCATGTTCACCAGTGCTCAGGGCAGCTGCTTCCTTCACTGCTTGCAGCCACGGCTGGGTTTGGTACCTGATCCCAGCTGACATGACTGGGATCTCACTCCAGCATCTTCTCTCAGTTCCTGTCAGAAATGTGTCACTGCCAGCTCCTCGGGCAGGGGGACCTGCATAGAGCGTCCGCTGGGCTGTCACACAGTCTCCTGCTCCTCAGGGCTGCGTGGCAAAATGAGTGGTCGTCACCAGAGCCATCCCTTCTCCCTAGGCTTGGAGGGCCTTTGCCCACTCACCCTTTCTGAGCAGCCACAAAGCTACAACACTAAAGAGGTGCCAGTCCTGATGGCCACCACCTCAGTCCTTCCCAAAGCCTTGCCACAGCAGAGGAGAGCTGGGATGCTTGGGGAGGGTGACACCGGCATGGCATTCATGCCCAAACTGGAGGAACAACAGCAGCAAACTTGACTGTGTTCTAAATGAACTGCAAGACCCATTTTTCCACCCTCACTGAGCTGTTCACAGCTCGGTTGGGCTCTTAGGTCACAGGAGATCCCTAGTCCCTGCCTGCCACTTAAAGGGGCCAAACAAAGCGCTCAGTTTTTAGGCTATGGAAAGCAAATTTTCAGTCATTTTCAAAGGTGGCCTAGAAAACACAGACTAATTCTGCATAGCCATAAAATGAGTCCCTCAGGAGCACAGTGCAATTTGAACACCTCAGTGTCCCTCTGCCTGCCAGTGTGACACTTACTGAGTGGGTCTGATCAGACGACACAGGTCTGAAAATTCCCCAGGACGCAGTGAAGCCTTCCTTGGTAAAGCCCATACAGCTCTCTGGCCCCACAGCTAGGTGCACTGGCCCCAGAGATCACTGGTGCCAGCAATCAATGGCCTTTGCAGCAGGGAGTGGGGAAAGTCTTGCTTGCAGCAGGCATCCATGGCTGGCTCTTCAAGTCCCATGCCCAAATGGGTCAACATAAGGGCACCACGGGATTTGGGAGACAGACACTGATGGGAATAGCCCCTTCCACACTCACACACATCCAGAGAAGCATCTTTGGAAACACACCATGGTTTCTTCTAGGGTTAGAAAGGAAGGGAAGAAGGATGAAGACAGTGCAGAAACCTAAGCCTTTGTTTCCCAGCCATGTTGCACTCTGGAGACCAGCCACTTCCTACCGTATCCTCAAGCTCTTGCAGCAGGAGCAGGCACACTAATCTCTGGCATTTGAGGATGGAAGGAGGCAGAAGTTAGCAAAAGCCTACAGAAATGCATTGAGGTGCAGGAAAATCTTCCCTTTGCAAGGAAAACAATCCCCTAATGGGCTCCCCAGCCAGCACTTACCTACATGAACCATTTGTTTCCTCCCTGAATGCTCAGCTTGCTCTGCCACATCACCCATCAACCTGATCGCAAGCAAAATGAGTCTGATGTGTCCCAGCCTAGCACCCACTCACGAGCCTTCTGCATTTCTACTCTGCTTCTCAGTGCCACACCACCAGGAAGCCTAGCCTGGGGATGGTGCAGGACCACAAATGCTTTAAATGCTTGTACAGGTCCAGACTTGAGCATCTAATTTGCCCTTCATTTTGGAGAGCTCCGGTACACTTCAGGGTAAGATGTATTAAAACTCGCACTAGTTACAGCACATTCAGGCAAGTGGCTGCTGGGGGCAGGGTGATGCCCATGAAATGTATCACAAATGGACCGAAGGAGCACATTCCCCTGAGACACTGGTCCGAGTGGCAACTTGGGACACGTCTGCAGCTGCCTGGGGAGATCCTGCGTGGTCCCATGAGGACACCACAGGAACAGCATCTCCTCCCTAGCTCTTAAGCAGAGCTCCCCACAGCACTGCACACGGTACTTATGTTAAAGCAAGGACTATATTTTAAAAGGCATTTCTTCCCTAGTCCTGGCAGTGGGGAAGTCAAATGCTGCTTTGCAAGCTGTCCCCAGAGTGAGATGGATCAGTAGGTGTCCACAGGCACAGCCAGCCTGTGTCCGTACAGCCCCACCGCCTCCATAGGCTCATACACATAAATGCACCCCTCACTTGATCTCTTACAGAAGGGACCAACATCACCAATTATTACCTTCAGAGGCTGAAGCACACACCACAGGCCTTTATTTTCAAGTTTCTCCATGTCCAGGGCCACATATCAGTGGTCAGGACCGCTCCTGAGAGTCATCAGTGTATCTAGAGGCTTAAATTGACCCAAGCCAGCCACCATCCAACCCAATGTAATCCTTGATCCTGTGAGTTGCCAGGCTGTCTTTCACTCCCCGCTCACTGTTACACAGCATCCTAGGCTGTCAGCCTTGAGCTTTGACTACCAGGAGCCTGGATGCCTAAAAATGATAAACCTGATTGAAAAAAAAAAACCCAAGTGTTTGGAGGGATTTTTTTCAGACCCACAACACCTAAATGCTACGAGGTCTTTGACTTGTTTCCAGTTTTCCCTGCAACTGTGATATCCCTAAATACAATTCTTGTTAGCATCATTGTATTACTTTTAAGTGAGAACTAAGACTTTCAAACAGCCTTTGGTTGCAGCTGCTGGGGTTTTGCAATCTCAGGCACCCTAAACCCCAGACTTTGCACTAAAACTCCCATGAATCGTTCTGCCCAGCCTTGCCAGCTGCTCTTCTACCCAAAAGGCATGTGCCCTTGAGAGCATGATAGTAGAAGGGAGGAAAGCTGGAAAACAGCCATTTCTGAGACTACAAATTAAATTGGGAGGAACATCCTCAAAAGCCTCTCCTAGCCTTGGTTGCCTGCAGGAGCTACTCATGAAGCTCCCACCAAATTTGTCGAAGTAAGAGCCAGGAGACACATTACTCCTGCCTTGCTAGATTTTCTGCCACGCTTGTCAGCAAGGCATGCTCAACCGTGGCTGCCCAGTGTCTGCAAAACCAGCCTGACACTCTCTCCTTTGCGTGGCTTTCTGGACACCTCCCTCCACCTCCCACTGCCCTCCCTAAATCACAAAGGCAGGACTGCTGCTCGCAAGGTGCGTGCCATGCCAGAGGAAGCAAAGGCGTGTCCCTTGTAGGCTCCTGGCCCCAGGCCTTCTGCCAACACCGTCCCAACGTGGGGCACGCAGGCAAAAGAGCTGCTGGAGGAATCCACGCCAAGCGACGCTGAGCACGACCTTTCTGCTTTACAATGGTAACCTGAATCCTAAATACTGGATTTCTAGGCACGCATTAAAGCCATGAGACAATGGAGACGGCGAGGCTGGGGCTGGCTGCAAGCCAGCTCCACGCTGGCCCCGCCAGTACCCGATGTTTCCCATTTCCTTCTTTTTTCACCCTGGCAGATACGCCAAGTCCCCCTAAGCCAGGAGGCAGGTGCACACACGAGTCCCTGTGACTTGGGGACTGTGCGTGACTCTCCCCCCATGGAAGGTGGATAGCCGAGAAGACCTAGAGAGGTGGTTGTCTTCCCCTCTCACTCTCCCTCTCATACAAGCGTTGCTTCTCTAATTGGTTTCATTCATGGCGGCCCTTTGCTAAATGTAATTATGCCAAGCTCTCTCCATCTGTCTGCATTCAGGAAGAGCCATCGCTTTCAGTGTTTTTATTTTCAATCTTTTATTTCTGCATTAATCCCTCCTCTGCAGCTCACATGCACTGCAATGTCCAGGACCTCCTGAGGACACACAGGCACCAAATGAAGAGCAGCATTTGTCCCTGGCTCTCTCCTGGCTGAAGGGCATTTTTTTTGGGGGGAAGCCCCATACCTCAGCAGCTCTCTGTACCACCTCCATCTCTCATCGATACAGACACAAGCCAGTCCTTTTGCAGACACTCAAGAGCTGTCTGGGAGCCCAGGCAAGAAGAGGTAGCTCGATTTTGCCTGCACCCACAGACACAGAGGTATCTCTGCTCTGTCTTCCCAAGCTCAGCACATAAAGGTATCAAGGAGATGCCTGCCCAAGCTGACATGGACCGCTTTTCACATGAAGACAGCATTCAATCCTACCCAAACTAACGTGCTAATTTTCCTACCCAGGAATGCAGGCGGAGTGAACATGGCTGAGCACAGGGATTAACAAACCTCGGTTCTGCAAGGGCAGCTCATAGCTTTAAGGCTGAGGCTGCAAAGCACCCAATGCACCCAGAAGCATTTCATCCCTTGGGGTATATTACCCACAGTCCTTACACCTTCCTCGGGCAGAGTAGGTAGATCTTGGGAGAAAATACAATGCTAAAGGAGCTGTTGGTCTATGAAGAGACCAAAGCCAGAGACACAGACCCTGGGCAACCAAGCACCATCTGGTGACCGCCGACTCCCGACACAATAGCCCACATTGGCATGTTTATGATAGAGACCAGAGGCGGATTCCCATTATCCCCATCAGATCCTGTGATGTGGTTTCAGGAGAAGGACCACAAGAAGCAGATGGGATGGCAGAAGAGAAAAGAACGCAGCGAGACAGACAGACAGGAGAGATTTATATGAAGCTAAAGCGCATACCCATAAACGTGGGATAAGTAAATAGCATGTAAGTATGAAATTAAATGTGGGGAATCCATGGCATCCATTAATAAGTCACATATCTCCTTCACCTCTTTTTCAGTTTATCATCGGCATTTTAAAAAGGGGTATTTATGCCAACAAGTAACCCAGTTGTACATTGTAACCCTGCAAATACTGGCTGGGATCTGAGAGATTCGTCCCGACAGACAATTCATTTTTACAGTTATTTTTGGACTCACAGCTTTCGTGGAACACCGGCTCTCTGTGTTGGATTTTATGCCCCTGAAATGTATTTACAATGCATGGCATCTGTATTGTGCATTACACACTTAAATCATTGCTTTTCATTCATCGCTTATAAAAAAAAAATTGCAATATCCTGAAGCTCCTAATACTCAAATTCAAAATATTACCGCTGCGTTTCCAGAGTAATACTATAAAATAACGTTGTGTTCTTAGATAAAGGAGGAAAAATTGATCACGAGGAACATGGATTCCCAAGATCTGGGAAGAAGGGGAGTTTGGATTTCACACCGCGGTAAATGAAAAATAAAAAAATAATAATAAAAAAAAGCTGAAAAACCCCACAAAGGTTTATTTTCTAAACAAGAACATAGAAACATTTTGTCACTTAAACAAAGGGAGGAGGGCGGGGGAGGCTCCGCATCCCTGGCTTGCTCTCTGCAACGGACAAATACTATCAGAAACAAAAAGCATGGCATAGTTAGGAGGAGCAGAGCTCAGCGCTTTAGATTTAATGATATGTATTTAAGTTCCTTTTAGGGGAAGCCTTCTGCAATCGTTGGGGGGAAAAAAAAAATCATGGTTTTAAAGGCTTCTGTCATTGTTGCCTACGAGCTGAAGAGAAAGGCGCTTTCTTTGTCATCCGGGGGTTTATGGAAACACCTTAATGTGTCCTTTTCATAGGTGAAGCAAGGCGCACAAAGCAGCCGCGTGCCAACACGTTCCCCCCGCTACCGGCAAAATAAATAAATGGAGGAACGCGGGGACAGCGGCCGTCATAATCCCCCGGTAAAGCGGCAGCAAGGATGGTATGGAGGGGTAAATATCGCATGTCTCCTGCCAAACCCCGCGTGGGCTATTGTCCCGCCAACCCTTTTAGATGTCATTAAGGATTTTTCGCATACAACCAAATGAGCAGAGGGGACTAACGTGCTCACTCCTTCCCCACCAGTTGGAGGAGCCATGAGAGGCGGCTGGGAGCTGATGCGGGGAAAACACGGGGCAAATTAGGAAGTATGTTAATTCAATTAATATCACAGAGGGGCTGGCGGGCGGGGGGGAGGTGTGCGCGCAGATTTTCCGCCCGAGGAAGGAGGTGGCAGAGAAAGAACTGGGGCATGCCAGCTCCCGTTATTGTTCTGCCTTCATCGGTAATTAGCAAGATAAGGAGGGGACGGCATGAGGGAGGCAGCGTGGCGAGGACGAGGCAGCGCTGCACCCCACCTCATGCCCATGCGGCCATCTTACAGGCGGCACTCGCCTCCTGCAAAATGGCCGCCGGGGCCCACGCTGCCTCAGGCCCGCGACTGGCATGCCCTGGTGGGCTCCTCAGCCTGAGGTGGCTGGCATCCAGTGGCTAGAAGCAGCAGCAGACATCCTACAAACCCACGGGAAAAGTGGAGCCCTCGGAATGAGTCGCCATGGTGGGATGTAGTGCGCTCCCGCGTCCTGGCAAGCAGCCATCTTAGCCTAGGTTAAGGCGCCCTGTTCATGGTGCCCAGGTGCTGAGCACACAGCACTTCCACAGCTTTTACCCCAGGCTCCTAACTAGAAAAATCATAGGACACTTTCCCTTCATGAGGAAGCACACATTGCCCAGGTCCTGCTCATGGCCATCGAGGCGGCTGCTCCCTTGTCATGGCTTCCCCCTCAGATAAGAGCAGTGCACAAACAAAGCCAGGGCTGGTCACGCATGGGCAGCCACTTTCAGGGCACAGCTGCCCACCTGAATGTGCCCCAGTGAGTCCTGTAATTTGCTGGGCACTGGTCTGGCATCCTGTCTAGGGTCTTCAACTGGAAGACCTGGCCTGAATGGACACAGCAATACAGGTTGATGGTTCAAGAGCTATAAGGGAAAATGTTGCCTGCCTGGGCTTCAGAGAGCGAGTTATGGACAAATTCTGCCCTTCTCCTGACCAAAGCAAAATAAATCGCCCCAAAAACTTACAGAGACACAAGAAGACGACCTCCCCAATTGTTAATTTGGCACACATTTAAAACAAGATCAACTAGAAGAAGAAAAAAGCGTGCTTGCACAGCCAACACAGACAAAGCTACACCTGCATTTCCCACTCCGTGGGAGCTTTGGAGTGGAAACATCAATGTTGTTTAGTTCTCAAAAGGAGCAATACCAAATACCAACCAAGGAACCTATGTCCATGGTCATAGACTATGCTTGGGACACCCACAGCAACTACTGACATTAAAGTGATATTTGGGAAGCATTTCTTCTTTCATCTTTAGCCATGATGGGGCTATTTCACATGGTGTGATAGGCACACAACGCACACTGAAAATTCGGCATCTGCTCCAGTACTCTGCAGAGAACCAGCACATGAGGGTGATGGCAACCGCACGCAGACAGGGACGTGTTATACATCTTGGTTAGACAGTGAAACATAAGGGATGGCAGGCTAGCTGCTCCGCTCCAGGGTTGTCTACATGGAAAACCACACCATTATAATGACAGCACTATAGGTCAATCGCTACTGCTCCTCGCCACGCTGGTGCACACTTCCACTTTTACACTGGCTTTCTCCACTTTAGCTTAAACTGCTTCCAGCATGACATAACCAGTATACAGGAAAGTCCTGCCTTCTGCTAAAGTAAATATCCACGGAGGTTGTATGTGTACAGCTCCTTGCTTTAAAATCCACCCCCCTAACCGTACGTCTGTAGTTAGACCTGCCCTTCGGCTAACCTTTCTGTACTCCACACACTTCTGGGCTGTTCACAGTGCCCGTGAAACACTATTACACCCTGCTTCCCTTGGGTGCTAATCCTGCTTGTCAACCCAAAGGCAGAAGCAGACGGTGGCTTGGCATTTTGATTACGTTGTGATCTGTTTGAACCTTCCAGACTCTTTTGATGTCTGTGCAAATTTGAAAGGGGGAGCCTTCATCCTCCACAATGAAACTCCGCTATCGCATGGTGAAACATCTCGGGACTTTCTACGTCCGTAGCCATCGCTGGATGTGAAGCGGGGAGGGGAGTTACGACTCCGCCAGGAAGAGCCTGAATTTCAGACTAACCAGGTCTGGCCCTGAGCGGAGAGTACCACGGGGACAGCGTGCTGCTCTTCAAACAAATGCATGAGTAAGGGAGTGTGCGCATGCACAGAGACACCATATTTATACAAATAGATGCATTCATAGGAAAATGCAAATAGCATCCTCTTCTGTCCCAGGCTCCCTCCGAGCTCCTGACATCCCAAGGTTTCAGAGGAGTACAACCGAGCTTCAGATCAAACATTAGCCCTGCGGGGGTTCCCTCAGGGAAGCAGCCATGCACAGGGGTCTTTTCGCCGCTTCCATGTGAGGTTTCCCGACCCGGCCTTCCTTGGGTGCTCTGTTCTGACACGCGTACGACACACGCGTGCGCATGCAGAGCCTTGCTAAAAGGTGCTCTGGGAATTGAGCTCCGCTTCCTCCTTCTTCTAAATCAATTGTCATAAAACAGCTTTTGTTTTATTTTTAACAAAGCAACAGAAATAATCTCCACACACAGACCTCGCTGCTCCCACGGCCCCATCCTTTGGTACAACAAGCTGCCCAGGGCCCCCTGAGGACATGGACATGGGAAGACAGTGGGATAAGGAAGACTGGGAGAGGCTGCTTTCTGGTGCACAGAAAGCCACTTCTCCTCTCTTGACTCCATTACTTAGTAGGCAGCAGGATTGGAAAGGGGCTGGATGGTGAGTAAGGCACTCCCAACCTCCCCAACCCAATCTCCAGCTGGCCCGCTTCATCCCCAGCCCACTGAGGTGCCTACTTTGGACCCGCATTTTACATTGTGCTCTGCAAATCACTCTCGCTCTTTGGTGCCAGCAAGAGGTGACCCCCGCAGCACCACTGCAGCAATTGATGGGCTGACATGCAACTTGTAACAGACCAAGCTCTGCCTGTCTGTGGTGCACCTCTCTCTCCAGCACAGTCAAGGACCTGTCCCTCCTTCTCCTCCTTCTCTTGTCCCACTCGAACAGGTCCAGGACTCAGACATACAGACATTTCTTGATGAAACCTATCAGTGGGTGAGTGGCAGCTGAGCAGGTACTGAGCAAGATGTGGGGCCAGACAGCAGCCAGGGGGGAAGGCAGCGGGTGGAGGGAACGTGCCTCGGGAGGAATACTCACAAAGGGCTGCTTTCATTAATAAAACATTCCCCCTCGGTTGCCTTTTGATTTGGGTGTAAGAATTAACCCCATCTGCCCAACAGCACGCTACCTACCAAGTCATCTCTGCTGAGGAAGGCCGTCTGACGTGTCTGCTCAATTGCTACACTTCCCCCTGCCTGTGCTCCTCAGCTCTCCAGACCCCTCCAAACAGCTCACCAGCCTTGCTGGGTCTGCCCTATTGAAGAGATCCTCTTCCCACAACATAGATTAGACCCAGTGAAAATAGGCTTAGTGAAAATACCATTTCACTAGTAATGCCCCCCCCCCGCCTTCACACTCTCTCACACCCAGAAAGATTATAACAAATCCCAGTCACCTTTTGCCCCTGCTAACTACTGCTCCAGTCTCTGCACTGTATGTCTTCTACCGCAAGTAGACAGCCGGGCACAGGGAAGTACTTATATATGTACACACATATATATCTAGTCAGCATTGGAGATGTTCAGCCACAGAATGCTGCTCCCCCTGCACAGCATCTCACCTTGTCACGACACCTCAACCATTCCCTCTCCGCTGTAATTGCAACGCCTGGTCCTCGGGCATCAGCAGAAAGTTGCAGCAAATCCTGCATTGGTTTAAGCACAATCTCTCCATTCAGAATTGGTGGGGGGTTGCTTTTACATCACTGAGAGATTTCTATTCTCTTTCTGTTTCAAGTAAAGCCGAGATGCAGAGATGCCTTCGAACAGACAGCCCCTTCATTTTTCCAGAGGTGTGTTTTAATGAGTGACTTGCCTTCCAAAAAGGGGCCGGCGGAGGGGAAGGACGGCAGATTCTCCACGCAAATTCAATAGCTGGTAGGTTGCCATGGGCTAAAGCATTTCTTTGCACACATGAAGGGAAGGGACTCCAGAGCACTAAGGGTTTTGCCTCCCATGAGTTATAGCTCTACCCTTCAAGAGCGGAATAAATGCTTTATCCCATTGCAGCCTGCGATGTATTCTACATAGATGGATTGATTTCCCCTATTGTTCTTAATAAATCCTGGCGCATGAAGAAACTCACTGCACAGCCATTTTTCCTGCCTTGTTCTACCTTGCAGAAGTAATAAGGGTCAGATGTGACTGCAGTGGGAAGCAAAGGCCATACGCGAGGCGGTACTTCGCTGGATGCAGTGGGTGTGCTCGCAGGGGCTCGGTGGGTGCAGGCAAGCAACACCCTTTCCTTGGTTTGTTCCCCCTCCCAGTGTAAACTGAGGAAAACGGGAACCATGGCTGGGTACTGCAGCACCAGCGTGGCTCTGAGGAGAGCAGCCACTCTGCAAGCCGAGCCTCCACAAGCCCCCTGCTCTGCCCAGGGGCAGGCAAGGCTCTAGTCCTCTCCAGACATAGCTCTCACAATGTCTGATAAATCCAGGGCTGAGCCCTGCACTGCCGCAGAGCCTCCCTGAGCACACCCTGCTCCCTGCCCACCTGTCCATCAGACTTTCTCCTGCCCAAGCCCCAGCTGAGAGGACCCCACACCTCTGGCCTAGGGGCTCTGCTTTCTAAATAACAAACAACACCCCCCCCAAAACTCCAAAAACTCCCTGTCTCAGTGACTCCCAACCGCACAATTCAGACTCCCATGTTGCTGTTGAAAGGCTGTCTCCCTCCCTGTGACCTCTTCTACTCGCAAAGTTGACACCCATCCTCTTTCCCTGCTCCAGGAGGGTGTTTGACGGCCACAGCTTCATTGGTGTCCAGCAAGGAGGCACTGCTGGACTCAGGTCAGCAGGTGGCTTTGCACAGACCTGCCTTGGCCACCTGCCTCCAGCTCTGTCAAGGCTCCCTGGATTACCACTGCTGGCCTTCTCTAGGAGCAGCTAACAACTGGCCCTGTTTCAAAAGCCTGGCTGGGAAATTTGGCTGCAGGAGAGAGGGATCAGGTAAAAGAGCTGGTCTCCCATGTACAAATTGGACTCAATCTTTCAGCAAGACTCCCAGGGACTCACCTCTCCTTGCTCAGGTGAAGACGTCCCAGCCCTTCCCAAGGCATCCCATTCCACGAACTCACAGTCATGTCTGATTAAGGAAAAAAGAATTTGTCTCAATTAGAAAGAGGCTCCCATAAGCATGGACGGATGTCAAGCAATTACCAAACGTCACTCAGGGCTGGAAAAGAGACCTTAAATTGGGGACCGTGCAAACTCACACACACAAGTGAGTTACGAACCTTGGCATGCTTCAGAGCATACCTTGTGCAGATGCTTTCTAGCCCGTCCCCTCCACTGAAATACACCCAGCCCTGTAAAATACAGCCAGACACGACCCCGCTCTCTAATAAGGAAATAAAGCTGAGCGGACCTGCGTTGCCAGAGCCCAGAGAGCAACACTGTCTCTTTAATTTTCTCCCTGGCTATCTCATCCTTTGCAACAAACTCTTTCCTCCCCGTGGCTTCTTCCAGCCTGGTGGGCAAAGTGGGAAAACATCATTAAGGAGGAAAAATAATTTAGTTTGTTAATCAGTATCCAGTGGTGGGAAACAAGAAAGACAGAGAGCAGGGCTGGCGGTTAGGGCTTAGGAAGGGCCAGCACAAAGCCCACCATTCATGACATCTGGGGCTGGGATTCTCATTGAATTAAACAGACACAAAGAGCAGAGGCATTTCATGCTCTCTTCACAAGAATTATCATATCTCCCTGGCACTAGGAAACCTTCAGCACGGGAGAGGGGGAGAGAGAGAGAGAGAGAGAGAGAGGGGGAAAGCGGGCAGGCTGGGTAGAAATATGGGGCAGGGTAGAGGAGGCTTTGTTCCAGTGTTGGATTTATGGATGGGATGCGGCGCATTGCTTTGCGGGGAGAGACGGGGCCCTGGCGCGCTGGGTCTAATAAGAATCAGCAAATGTGAAACAGGGGGCCCCTGTGTACCATGAAGCAGGGAAACCCGCGTTTGACAAGCCAACAGAATAACCGCTCGCGTCTCAAGGCTGTGGAAGGATGCTGACGTTCCTACGAGATGTGTCGTCTTGTGTGTGTGTCAGCGAGGAGGGGGAGAAGGGGAGCGGCAAGGAGTATAAACAAGAGACCAGGCAGCATCGTTCAGTCATGAAAATTAATTAGCTAATGTGCAAACCATGGCTGCCTCTTCCCACTGCCCTGCAAGCATTCCCCATAAAGCTACGGTGTGTGCGGAGCCTGTGACTGGGAATGACAGGGGCAGATTAGGCAGCTCCTTGGGACACAGGCCTGGCAGCAAGAAACCCACAGCCTGTGGAAAAAAAGAAAAAAAAAGTGAGGAGGGGACAATTGGGGTCCTTGGGGAAGGGGCAGAGCCCAGGGAAAAGGAAAAAGAGAAGCAGCAGAGACCCGGCACCAAGCTGAGATCAGGCATCATGTTGCTGCAACAGCATAAATTGGGGTGGATATGAAAAAAACAGCCATTAGCAGGGTCTGGTGGAGAGCAAAAGCATTTAGGGTTTAGACCACAAGCTCTGCAGGGCAGGACCTGTCATCTCCTACAGGCTCACACCGCAGAGGCCCATCCTACTTGGTCTCTGGGCATCACGAGCGGATCCACTTTAAATACTAATTGCTCCATGACCAAGACCTGTGAGCTGCTGGGAGCCTCCCTACAGCATTACCTGTGGGAAGAGGGGACAGATCTCTGACCTCACATCCCCGGGGTGATTTGACCCCATGCACTGGTGCCACGAATACTGCTACCTGGTGATGAACATGAGAAACTCCTGACTGACTTTGTGTGCTCCACCGCCAAGCTTTCAGATCCTGCTACAATATCATGGTTATTCTTTGCTGGGAACAACCACAGGACAATGAGGGTGCAGGTGGCAATTGCCCAGGGAAAAAGGGCACAAGAAAGGGAATGAGGGGATGCAGAAAGCCATTGGTAGAGGGAAAAAATAGAGAAGCTTCTGTGACATGGGATATGCACAGAGAACAAGGAACGCGCTGGAAACAAAGGGATGTGAGGAGAGAGGAGAGGCTGGGATGGGCATCTCGGCAGACATGTAGGTAAAAGTTGAAAAGGAAGCACTAATTAGCACCCAGACCATCACTTTCCATTAATAGCTTGTCACCGTTTCCTTGATGTTGCTGAGAGCAGGAAAGTTGGTATGTGTGATGCTTACCTGTCTCTATCTCATTAACAGAAGTCAGGGTGAGAACAGACGTTTATTGCCTGCATCCAGATAGACAGGCCCTTTGCTGAACTGAGATGTGGAAGAGAGGGGGAAAGTTATGAAAAAGATGCTCGTGAAACACAAGCCCACCCCCACACAATGGACATCCAAACCTAGGACACTCAGATACCCGTGCCAATGTGGGAACGGCCCCAAGCAGGTATCAGGCTTCAGAAGTCCACGAGGCAAAATCACTAGGTCATATATTATAATCCAGGGCAAATACACTGCTGGGAAGGGGAAAATGCACCAGTATCAGCATGAGGGGCCATGGCTGCATTACATTAGACCCGGGAAAGTAAAACAAAAGACTGCTTAATTCCCTAAATTTACTCAACCAGAGTCCACTCTGCTAGAAACCAGAGACAGCCAAATGTCTTACTGCAAGCCAGAATGGAGAAACCCCCCAGTAAACAAAGAAAGAAGAAAAAAAGAAGAAGAAAAAAAAAGAGGTGCCATTTCAAGCAAAGATACATCTGCATTGCATGTAATCACCTCCAAAGTAATTCCTCCAGCAGTTAAAAAAAAAAGAGATTAAATCTCCTATGCAATACACAAAGGCCTCTCTTTTCCCTCCAACACATGCAACTGCCCCGTTAGCGATGCTGGAAAGAGGGAGCGTGCAAGGCAAGGATGCCAAGCTGCAAGTATCTGTGAGCTGGTAGCACGCATCTGCTGGTGCAATGACGGGAGCGCGTGTGCGTGTGCATATTCCTAGGGACACCCTCACTTACACAAGCACACAGATTTACTACACAAGCCCGAAGGTTCCTCAGGAGCAGGAGCCCAAACCTCCCTAGGAGTGAATGAGGCAAAACCAAAGGCAAAGAAAACATCAAGGCTGGGGCTGAAGGAACAAAGGCTTCCCCCTCTCAGCTTGGAGACATCTTCTTGGCCATTTAGCTCAGATCAAGTGTAGGCTCTGTTGACTCCCCCATCTATTCAAACGAGAGCTTTCAATAGTCTGATAGGTCTTTTCTGCTCTACGGCTTCTCTACCCCTGTATTTGCCGTCCCTGACCAAAGCAGTTAATGCCACATGCAGAAATACTGCCCTGAAGAGCCCTCGTTTAGATTGCGTGGTCAAGCACTTCAAAGTTAGGAAGTGTCCAATTTATGGCCATCCGTGCAACCTTAATTCCACCTCGCTGTGCAGCCCCCCTGGCCAGGGAAACAGGGAGCGAGCTAAAAATAGGCTGTGACCGTGTCATTACAGCCTCGTAAGGGCACCAGCAGGGAGAGCCTGAATTAAGGTCTCATGGCCAAACTGACATCAGGTACCCCCCGACTTGCCAGCGCTTGCTTTGGTGCCTTCAACCATGTACATTTTTAATATACAGAAATCACGTGCATTCTAAACATACAGAAAAATGCATTATTTATAGCTAATAAATAATAGATTGTTTATATAAGCAAAAAAAGAAAAACAATTGTAGGCAAGTGTAACAAATTCCCCTCCCTCCACCCCACACCCATCCTTGCCTTCATCCTGCGCGGGCAGCGTGATTTCCAGCCCCGAGCCTCGGCACAGATTTCTGCCACTATGAAATACAGGACTAATGTTATCTGGCAGCGGCAGAAGGCTGCTCTCCCGGGGCTGGCGGGGAAGGGTGTCCGCTGGGGCTGACAGTGCCCAGGCCAACACACCCACAGCCCTCCACACCCCTCTGATTTTTCCTCCTGGCGCCAGGACTCAGAGGAGTTTTCTCCCAGGAGATGGGGCCGTGCTGGAAGAATATGAGCGAGAGGTGGAAGGGGGTAGCAGAGTTGGCCGTAACTGTCCTCCCATCTTCCCTGGCTGGTCCAGAGCTCTGCAATACAGTGGTGGGAGTCCAGGGTTTCACCCTGCTCTTGGTCTGTTGTTATTATTATTATTATTCCAAGGAAACAATAAATTTTAATTTATTTTTTTTTCCCCAGCCCAAGAGGCAACTGAAGGGAAATCGTGATTCTGAACAATTCATAATTCAGCTAAACCTGAAAGGAATTTAAGGGACAAAGAATAGGCATTTCTCCAGCCAAAGAGCTTCGCCCGGACGCATTTCAAGGGCCCGCACTGAACAATGGGAGTGTCAGAGGTGCTCAAAAAGAAAAAAAAAAGTTCAAGAATCTTTACAATAAAAAGTGTTAGGCAACACAGAGGTCAGAGCCAGCTCCTCCTATAATAAATAGCACGACGATCCTACATTAACTATAGGAGACATTTTAATGCAGTGCCTCGGCTTCGTGCTAATTATACTTTTTCACCATATTTTGAACCTAAGAAAAAATGTCATCAGTTAATTATAACAGATGAGGGAGTGTGAAGACTTCCTCAATAAATAATGCCTTGATATCTCATATCCAACAAGCTGCGCTCACTGCTCTGAAGGTGCCCAGAAATATGTCCTCTCAGGAAATATATCAAGAAATGATGGTCCCATAAGCTGGCTTTGTTTCCAAACCTTGATTTTTGGCCCAATAATGAAGTGATTTTTATGGATTGGGGAGAGTAAAGGTCGTGGGACCGATGGAACTGCGCCAGAGAGAGTCAATGCTTAAAAATAAATAAATTCCTAAATCAAAGTCAGACACAAGAGACCTCAGAAAATTCCCCCTGCACATGCGAACACACAGAAGTGATTTGGTTTCTGGACCAAGGTCCCATCCTTCCTTCAGTCCCAGCATCTCACAGGAGGCTGGTGTGCACAGAAAATGCCCATTTTTAATGAAACCAGGCCACCGCCGCCAGCATGCCACCGGGAGCCATCCACCTGCCCCGAAAAGGATGGACCCCATCCCCCTGCCACTGTGTCACCCCTGGGTGCAGCCTCCTGTTGCACCCATCCTGCTGAGACCGGTGAACGTCTGGGTTGTTACGAAGGTTCCTCAACTAAACCATCTTTCTTTCAGCTCCCTTCCCCACCCAGCACCCCTCATTTCCCACTCTGAAGAGCTGGGATTTGGCGTGGGAAAGATGTCTTTGGGCTTTTCACAAATCCAGTATCCCCTTGAACCAAAACCAATTAGCCTGGCCCAAGGTCCTGCCATTGAAGGACTGTCCCTTCTTTTCAAACCCCCGCGGGCTCAATTGCTCTAAGGAGCCTGGATGTGAATGAGCAAAGCCCACTTAAAGTGGTACTTAAGGCCAGACCAGGGTGAAGGAAAAGAGAAAGCCTCTATAGGAACTGCAAGCCGAGTTTCCAAGAGACAGCTAACTGCCGGAGATTGTGTTCTTTTGCTCCCCCCATTTTCTTTTTTGTACCCCCACTCCTGAGCTTTCGAGGCAAACACTCCTAACCAAACCTGAGCCCCTGAATAAATAGCAGACGGCACCTGAAAACGCAAAAGCCGGAGCCCTGTCCTGACTCTCTGAGGATGCTGGGAGCCCAGCTGTGGGCAGCGTGATGGCTCAGCCTTGTACCAGCACAAGCTCTGGTCCCAAACACATGCGCCCAGAGGGATGAAGGCACGATGAGTGGCCCAAGACAATGCGCTTGCAGTTTGGCTCTTGGCAAACGCCTTCCTCAGGTGACTGGACTCATGGGCACAAAATGCTGAAATCTCCGACCTGGAAAGGGCGACTCCCAGCATCACATGGCAGGGAAGCCAGCACAGGCAGCCATGCAGCCATCTTACACTGAGGACTTCTGGAAGCTCCGGGTGAGCGAGGGGCCGGGGTGCAGCAGCACCGGCTGCAGGGGTGACACGCGGTACCCACACCACAAACGGTGTGCATGTACCGCCACATGCCAGGCACCAGCACCCCAGTGCTCGCAGCTGGGAGAAACTCCCATCACTTGCACAGATGCCAAATTAACACCTTCTCTTCACCAAGACATGAAGAAGCGTGTTTCCAACACGCAGCTGCGATCCTTCCCCAGTGCACAAGCAACACCCATCTGCAGGCGCAGGAGACATGGACCGTCCAAGCCCCTTCTCTGGAGGCACTAACAAAGCCAGGGCAGAGCAGCAGGTAAAGGGAGGCACCGTTGGCCTGCGTCAAGGGTGTGGGGAGGGGATAGGAGCTGAGAGAGACAAAAGAAATGGCCGAGCCCAGATCCAAGCATCAAACCTGCCATTGCCAGGCGATTCTGCAAAAATGCCCATTGATGGTATTTCATCCATAACCAAGTGGGAGGGCAACTCCCGAGGCTGCTCCTTCGAGCAACAGGGAGCAAAGAGCCCCTTCTCCACCTACCCCTGAGCCTGTGCAGGTCTGGCTTCCCTGGATATCTGGTACAAACCCCCTTCACATCATGTCTCAAGAAAAACCCGCTGCACAGCAGCCAAGTTTTAGGAAAAGATGGGAAATAATGAGTTGGAGCACACGATGTCCCAGGGCATCATTTCCCTGGGGTGAAACCCACAAATTATATTTTCCATTTATCCCCCACCAGCACACACCGCTTCTTTCATTTCTGGCTCCCTCTGCCCATCCCCAGCTCTGCCTGAAGAACAAAGACATCACGGCCCAGCTCCAGAAACCTCACCCATGTCTGGCCTACGCTGAATCCTATTGCTCCTGCGGGAGAGTCCCACCAAGAAGAGCAACTCACCAGCAAGGACCTCAAATGCCAGGACTTGGGCTCTTCTCCCTGCACAACCAAAAAAGACACCTTCCCTTCTGGGTTTGGGCTGCACATGGAAAAAGATCCAGCCGAAGCCAATAGATACGCAAACAGGGCAAAGGGCTAAGCCACAAAGGGACCCATGTGTAGCCAAAATCCATCCCTGGCCCAAAGATGGACCCTTGGGGACCCTCCTTCCACCACAGTGCTTAAAATAAATTTTAAAAAAAGACAGAAAGGGGAGACCTGACGGCAGGCTGCCAGGGACTCTCTAAATGCAGCGGGCATTTCACAAGCAGGCATTTACTGGGGGGGTTTATCTGCCTCTTTGCCCTCCACCCACATGTGCATGAGCTGGGGATGCTTGTACCTCTGTCCCCCAGCACTCACAGCCACCCCCCTCATTAATTGAGGGGGGCTGCCTCCACGCCTCTCCCAAACACCCGCAGGTTCATGCCAACAATGGGGGTGAAAATGAGGAATTTAAGCACCAGTAAAAATTCAACTGTGGTTTCTCTCTCCCAGCAACTAAAGGCCAAATTGCTCAGTCCCTGTCTCAACCCCCTTTGGGGGAAACTGCTCTGGGATAAGCGAACCGAGCCCATGGCCTGAAAAATCAGGGCAGAACAGGCAATTTTGGGCAGAAAAAAAAAAAAAATTGCAGTCAAGAGTGGGTTCTGCCCAGCTGATCAAACAGCAAGGTGAAAAAGCTTGCATCGATCCTTTGTAAGAGTTCACATGTAGACACGGATTTCCACACTTCCATTTTATTTCACAAAATTATATATATATATATGTATATATATATATACACACACAAAGACATTTATTATATGTGTGTATTTTTTTCCCCCTCTGATCCTCTTTTTATATTTTCACCTTTTGCAATTACAAAAGCCAGGGACAGAAATACCTCCTGGGTTCTGCCAGTGCAGAAACACTCCCACCAAACAGATTTTCTCTAACACGCTGGTCGAATGATTCCTTCTGAATTATATTCATTAGGAATTTGAATGTTTCTCTCCTCCATCCCCCATCAAATCATTGCTCCGGAATAAATGCATTCATCAACCACCTTGCTCAGTTCCCTCCTGCTTTGTTCAGTCTAGTTTTAAAGCATCTCCACTGAAACCGTTTGCACCTGACTCGATGCTAGCGTACGGAAGGGCTGGGGGGGTGGGGGAAATAGGAGAAGAATTGAGTGCCACTCACAATATTGTGGAAATAATTGGAAAATTATTTCTTAAAAATAACCAACATAATAAAGGAGGGAAAGGACTACATTCCCTCCTCCCCACCTCCGATCTCTTCCACAATTTCTGGGATTGCATCGAGCATACATATTCCAGATGGGCTGGAGAGAAGGAGGTTGGTTCTTAATGACACGTCTTTCGCTGCCTTTGGAATGAATGATTCATTCGGATCTCGCCGAGGCTCGGTGCCACAGTTGAGTTACATTTCTAGAAAATCCGTATCTTTAATTCTGGCGCTGCGTGTGGGACCCAGCAAATCATGGAATTACTGCTGTAACTTCGGATTAGTAACGCTTTCTAAATGATAGTCTAATTCCAGGCCTTCATGCTTTTCAGCGTTCACACTCACACAGCCTTTTCCCTGGGAGGCTTCCTGCGGAATTAGTGCTGGCGTCTTCATCTTTCTCTGCCCTTTTTAATTTCTCCAATGACTTCTCATTAGAATATATAATAACAACAGCTCCTCAGAACTTTTCTTTCTCCCGGTATAGCCAAATTCAGGCTGAGATCCTTTCTCCTTACTGCGGTTATGGCGGTGCTTTGCTGGCCCTGGAAGGGTGCACAGGCATATTTAGCTTTGCGGGCCTACGTGGCGTCTGACGCCATTACCCCGTGCAAGGGAAGGTGGAAAACCTGCCTCCGAGGTGTGCGGGGCTCCCACCTCTCGCCATCCCTGCACGCCAATGGGTGCGGGCAGCTCTGCCCTGTGGTGCTGCTACCCTCTGCCCTCAGCGAGGGGTGCCAGGCCGCAGGGAAAGGGATGGGGCAGGGTACCCGCGCTCCACCTCTCTGAGCGGTGGCAGAGCGGCAGCGTCCGTCCCACCCCTCCCCATCTCCCGCAGCAGCTCCCGAGAGGGGCAGAGCCAGAAAACAGCCCACTCCCAAACCCAGCCACGGGAAGCTTTTTCTCTGCAGCCTTCCCGGAGCCGTCACGGCCCGCATGGGTTCACGGCAGCGTGGGGATCCTGCCTGCTGGGATGCGAACCACCAGCGCCGGCCGAGGGGCTGGCGGCGATGCCCCACGCCCTGTCCCAGGGTGCAGGGGGGCCCCGGGGACCCCGGGCCCGGCCAGGGGCGCTTGCCCCACGCCAGCTGGGAAAACGTGCCGGGGAGGCTCGGCGGAGAGCGCGGTGCTTTGTGTCGCCATGGGAACGGAATGCAGATTTGCCAATTGCTTTTTTTTTCCTCTTTCTTTCTTTCTTTCCTTTCCTTTATTTTTTTTTTTTAATTATTTGCCAGCATTGTAATACATATTATGTTTCAACTTCTGGGGCTTGCAGCGGAGGTGAGGGAGGCTTTTGTGCCTTGCCAACAGCTCAGCTCCCAAAGAAGCCGCTGGGCCGGCGGCTGCATGCCGGAGGAGTGCACCCAGAAGCGGGACCCCTTCCCTGGGCATCCCCCTCCCCGGAGGCAGCCCTCCTACGGACAAAAGCAACAGCCACCGCACAAGAAAAGTGATCGCATTATCACAAACTTGACCTTCCAAAGGGAGGCCAGGATCAAACCCAAAGCCGAAAAAATAGAGAGGAAGGGAGAGAGGATAAAAAGGAAAACATCCAAAAGCTCGGGTGGTTTGGTTTGGGTTTGGTTGGTTGGGGTTTTTTTGAGGTCTGACCCACAGGCTGGGATGGGGGGATTTATCTGGGGACAGAGCTGGCTCCCTCCATCCTGCGAAAGCCGAGACACCCCGCAGCCTAGGAGGGAATTTCGAGGTGCGTTTAACGGAGTGTTAAATCCCGGATTTCTTGGGCAATGAAAGCATTCGCGCCGGGCTCGCCTTCCTTTCCCGGTCTCTCCCGCCTGATGCCGCGGAGCCCCGGGCTGTCGCTGCCCGGAGCGGCCCGCCGGGGAGGGCGCGGAGCCGCAGCCCTTACCTGGAGCCCCGAGGGCGGCGGGTCGGGTCGTCTCTGCACCACCGGTCCTGGCGCGGCCGCTTCCCCCGGGCGAGCAGGTCTGGAAGTCATTTCTACTTTCGGTTATCTAGCTTTATGATGGCTCCACAACACTCATACAGCTAGATAACCAAAGACAGAAACATCCCTCCGTCGGGGATGCCGGCCATCCGTCCGTCCGTCCGCTCCAGGGTGCGGGCACGGCCGGGGCAGGGCGGCCGGGAGCTGCCACCGGGAACCACACACACACAGATAGAAGAAAAGAAAAAAGAAAAAAAAAAAAAAAGAAAAAAAAAGAAAAAAAAGAGAAAAAAAAAAGGAAATAGAGAAAAAAAAGATAAATAGGAGGCCGAGGCGGAGAGGACGAGCCAAGGCACAGCCACGGACGCACGGCGGGCGGGAAGCGCTGCCGGCTGCGGGGCTGCCGCGGAGGCTCGGGGCGGGCTGCGGAGAGCCGAACCGAGCCGTACCGATCCGGGCCGCGCCGCGCCGGGTTGTGCTGAGCCGAGCCGAGGCGAGCAGAGCTATGCCGGGCTGCGCCGAGCCGTGCCCAGCCCGTCGCGGTACCGGCCCGGGCGAGCGGCACTCGCGCTCCCGCCCCGCTGCCCAACTTCTACTCCCCTCGCATGGTAATCGCCCCCTTTGGGAAGTGACGTCACGCCGCGCACAGCCAATCCCCGACCCCGCATTTAAATCAGCGCCCTCTTTCCCGCGCTTTCCAGCCCCGGCCCGACCGGGAGAGCGGCGGGTCGCGCCGCGCCCCCACGGATGGATGGGGCGGGCGGGACGGGGCGGACCGGCACAGCACGGACCGGCACGGCACCCGGTGGGACCGGCCCCCCCTGCGGCGCCCCGTCACCGGCCCCGCTCTACCTGCCGCGCCTCCCGGACCGTGCTGCGCCGAGGGTCTCTCTGTCCCTCCGCCCCGCGTCCTCCCGCCCCGCCGTGCCTCTGCGGCAGCTCCACTGGGCCGGCAGCTAACGGGGAGAGGAGGACAGCACCCCTGCACGGCCCTGCGCGGGGCACCCACCTGCAACTAACTTCCCTCTCCCTGTCCTCGGCACTGCCTTCTCTCCCTTTCCCCTCTCCCTTTCTTCCCTCCATTTCTTTTCTCCCCTTCCCTTATTCCCTTAGTCTATCCTTTTCTCTTCTTCCCTCCCTCGGCCTTTCCTTTTCCCCCTCCGTTTCCCTTTCCATCCATTTTCCTTCTCTTTTCCTGACCCTATTCCTCCTGCCTTTCCCCGATCCCCACCACACCACGTCCCTTCATCCAGCGCACCCCTCTCACATCTTCTCCTCCTCCAGCAGCGTCCGGCCTCTGCACCCGGGGGCAGCCCGAGGGCCCCTGTCCCCGCAGCCCTCCCGTCCCGAAGGGCACCCGGGGGGGGGGGCGGGTGGGAGGTGGGGGTGTTGGGACGCACCCGCGATCCCGCACCGATCCTCTTTGCTCCACTTTTCCCCGTATTTTAATTATTTCCCCTCCAGGTTTTGCTATTTCCTGCACAGGTACTTAACGCGATGTGCGTGTAGCGACCAATCCGGCACATTAAATAATAATACTAACAACAGCAATATATAATAAAATGCCAGGAGATAAATGCGATTATCTGGGGTGTTTGTCTGCCCTATTCCGCGCCAAAAAAAAAAAAGAGGGGGGGGTGGGGAAAGAAAAAAAAATTTGTAATCCCTCGCCTTTTCCTTTTGCGATGGGAAACTGTAATCCCATCGCTTTCCCTTAAATCCCAGCCGAGGGTAAAATGTGACCCGCTGCAAAACGAGGGATCCGCGAAACGAAGCGATCGCGGCGGGAGCAGCAGCGGCTGAGCGCAGCGCCCGGTCCTGCCGGCTCCGGCTTTCGGCGAGCCTCGCTCGGGTTATTTATTTCTTCCTCTCCTCGCCTCCCCCTCCCCGTCATTCCTTAAAATAATAATTTTAAAAATATATAAAATAAAAAGGAGATGAATAAAATCTACTAGCTCAATTAGGCTAAAAGCTAAAGCATCAGCGCTGCCAGCCCCGCTGAGCGCTGGTGCTGGTCCTGGCGCCCAGGCGAGCCCAGCTGCCCTGCCCGGCTCCCTGTACCACCGGTTCCCTCCTGCCTAACGAGAAACGGCCCCGGGGGTGCCCCGACTACCCCGACGGGGCTGAGGAGGGTGGGAAGAAATCTTTACTCTGTCCCCAGCCCCTCGGTGCCTTCCCCGCGGCCCGGATCCGCTCGGAAGGGGGCTTGGCTTTTAATCTGCCCCGGCGATGCGGTGGTGGTGGTGGTGAAATCGGCACAAATCGGATCTCCTTAATTTTCCAGCACTGCATTTTCTCCTAAATTTATCTCTCTTGCTGCTGGGGTGATCGCTGCCGGTATGATCCCCGGCCGGGGCGGGGGAAGGCGCCTGCCAGCCCCGCCGTCTCTGAGGGGCAGCCCGGGGTTGCGGGGCCGGCGGTGCCGAGCGGATACGGAGACACGGGGGCTCGCCTAGGACACGGCCGGGCCTCAGTTTCCCTCCACGAGGAGAGGCTCCGTTACTCACCGCAGGGCCCCGGCGGGGAAGGAGGCGGGGGAGGGCGGGCTGGGGGGGAACGTGGGGCAGCGCTGGCATGTCTCCCCCCTCCCGGGGCCGTTCCGGCGGAGATGAAGCCCCGCTCCGGACCCGCAGTCTACAGCAGAGGCGAAGCGGCCCGGGCGGGCAAAATCAGCCCCGTCAAGCCGCAGCTCTGCCTGGCTGCCGCCGTGCGAAATCTCCCGCACGCCGTGCCGAGCCCCCGGGCCGCCGTATCTGTCGGGCGCGGTGAAGCATCCCACCTCGCTGGGGCTGGGGCTGGGGTCCTCCCTCTCCGCTATGCAAAGGAGGCGATTTTCTTATCAGAAATATATTTTTTCCCCTGCTCCTTTTCGGCAATGCCTTGGTTTGCTCCGAGCTTTCTCCTCCATACTCTCCATGCAGGCAGAGCCCCAGCACCTGGGAGACAATTGCACCTTGCGCTTGGGAATTTGGGGATTTTTTTAGGCGTCGGTGGGTGGGGTTTTTTTTCATTTTGATTTTTAGGGGGTGGGGTTGGTTTGGGGTTTTGGCGCAATTTAAGCAGGATACGTACAAAATGGCTCCTTGGAACCGCGCAAAGCAGCAGCGAACAGCCTGAGAGGGATCGGCGGGGACTGCCCGAGCTCCAGAGCTCCGGCGGCCGCAGCGGGCAGCGCCCGGAGGCGGCCCGAGACCCGCCTCACCTGGGCCGCCCACGGGGGCCGCGGGTACCGTGGGACCGTCCATCCCCTGCAGGCACCCACGAGAGAAAACAACCCGGGGCTGCGGGAGGCCCGACGGGACGGGGAGGGGCGGCGGTGCCGGCGCGGCTCTGGCCATGGTGCTGCACCGCCCGCCGGCCCCGGAGCGCCCGCGGACCATCCACGCCCACCCGCGGGTGGCACGGCCCCTGGCCTCCGCTCCCTCCTCGAGTGACCCCGGTCCCGGGTAAAGCGGGCGGCCCCACCGGCCGCTCCTAGGAAGAACCCCGCTGCCCAGCGTCTGCCCGGTCACCGGGCCGCCCCTGAATTATTTAACGTGATCGCCCTGTAACGAGTCCGCTGCCTTCCCCTCTTCTACGTCCTGCACGTCTGACGTCACTTTTCTTTAATTAGGAGAAGTTATTTTTAGCCAACCTGGAGTAACCCCCCTCGCCTCGCCGCCTTGAGCTGCATCTTCACCTAAATGTTCGGTGTTTTGTTTGGGGTTTGGGGTTTTCCCCCCCCCCCTTTTTATCTTTTCCTCCTGCCATCGGGGCTTCTCACAGAAGCAGCAGCTCCCGACAGGCGTGAAGGAACCGCGTTGCTTTGTTTAGCAATTAAAAACCGCCTCTGAGCAAGCCCCGGCGCTGAAAAGGCAAAGCAGCGGCGTCCCAGCCCCCGGCTGCTCTTTTTCCTCTCCGGCCGTGGGGCGCCGGGACCCAACCGGGGACGGTCCCGGACCGTCCTCGCTCTGCGGGCCGAGGTGCTGCCCGGGGGCCGGGGGTAGAGGCACGTCGAGGGGATCCGGGGCCATGTGCGGGCTCTGAGGCCACTCGCATTGCTATGATTCGGGTTTCTTTAAGGCTGAGGCCTAAAATGCGTTTCACTTCCAGGGAGATACGGGAAAAACAAAACCAAACCAAAAAACCCAAACAAACAAACAAACAAAAAACCCACCCCAAACCACCCCACCAAACCCCAAAGAAAAGAATGGTTCGAGGGAAAGGAGGGAGCACAAGGGAAGAATGAACCAGAGGGGAAGGGGGGAGAAAAAAAAATTAAAAAAGAAAATAGAAAAAAAGATAATTAAATTAAAAAAATTTAAAGGCAAAAAGATACAGCAAATGAAAAATAAAATGAATACTCCAGCACCAGAAGCTGGTGGCGGATCGGGCAGCGGCGGACCTGCTGCTGCTCCTCGGCGGTAAACCCGAGCAGGGAAGCGGGGTGCCTTGGTATCGTCCCCCCGTTCCCCAAACGAGGCCCCGCAGCATCCCCCGCCGCACCGGGAGGAAGAACTTCCCAGAGAGCCCGGAATTTCTCCCGCGGCCTAAAGCCTGGGTTCCCCGGGAGGCTCGGCCTCGTCCAGGCGTTTTGTCTGGTGCCGCCTCTGCGGTCGGCGAGCGGGGACGTTTGGGGGCAACTCGACAGCCCCCCGGCAGCGCTCGACCCCTGCTCCCTACCGCACCGTCGAGACTCGGCTCGCCCCAGGTTTCCTCTGCCGAGCTACAACGTCTCGAGCAGCCAGGGAGCAGCTGCCGGAGCAAAACGCGTCTCCGGCAGCAAAAGGTCCCTCGTGTCTCCCGCTCATCCACCGCGACGGGTGGGCCGGGGTCGGGGAGCGGCGCGGGCGGTCCCGATCCCGCGTGGTGCCGGCACCTGGAGGCGCCCAACTTCCCGGCGGGGACCGGCCCAACTTCATCATCTCCCCCCTCCCTCCTTCCCTGCTTCCCTCCTCCCCCCGACAGCCGGTGCCGTGTCTCCCCCACCCCCCATCATCCCTCAGGGGAAATGTCCCCCCGCGCCCTCCCGCCTCCCTGGGGCCGCCCCGCCGAGGCGGCGATGCCCGGCCGCGACACTCACTCTTGCAGCCGTGCCGAGAGCAGGACGGCGGTCCCCGAGCGAAACGGGCGGTGGGGGCTGCCTCCCCCTCCCGGGGCGGGAGGGCAGAGGGGCGGGCAGGGCTGCCCCCGGCCGAGCGGTGGTCTCCGCGGCCCCCAGCCCCGGGCGCGGGCCGGCGGGGGCGGCGGGGGCGGCTCTGCCCGGGCTCCTTGCGTCTTCCCGGCTGCTGCCGGTGCCGGCTCTGGTTGCTGGCCAGGAGCTGTCGCCGCCGGCAGGCTCTGCCCGCACTGACGTCAGCCCGGCAGCCTCCTATTCACTCCAACCATGGCGGAGAGGAGGAGGAGGAGGGAGAGGGGGAGGGGAGGAGGCGGGGGGAGGGAGGGAGGGGGAGAGGAGGAGGACGGGAGGAAGGCGGCGGTGGCGGCGGGGGTTGGTGGCTGGCAGGCTCCGCCGAGCAGAAAGCGCAGCCCCTCCGCCTCACCCCTTAATTACCCCCCGAGGATGGGGTTGCGCGGGGGAGAGGGGCCGTGTACCAACCCCCCCACACCCCCCGCCAAGAGCCTCTGCCGCCCGCTCCCCCGGGGCCGCCGCCGTTCGCCTGGGCTCCCTGCCGCATCGCTGGGCACCCCTCTTTCCCCCCAGCCCCGAGGAGCTCTTCTTCGGGGAAGAATTGGGGCCGGGTCCCCCGGAACCCCCTTTCCTTTGAGGACTGTTCCCCCCACGGTGGTCAGGGAAAGGGCTGCAGCCGTCCCCTGCCCTCAAAGGCCCCGGGCAGCTCCCCGCCGGTCCCTGGCCGCCTTCCCCGTCTCTCCCACCCCGGCACGGCCCGGCACGGCCCGGCACTGCCCCGCAGCGCTGTCCAAATGCTGAACGCCCGGTAGCTCCCGAACACGGCCCGGCCCGGTACAGCCCGCTTGCAGCCGTCGGGTAGAGCCGGGACACCGGCTGCCCCCGGAGCCGCGGCCCCGGCCCTGGTTGGGGGTCCTCACTGGAGCAGGGCCGTGCCGGGCCGGGCCATGCCATCCCCGCCCCGACGGCCAGGCCGAGTCCCGGAGATCGCTTCTCCTCGACAGCCGCAGCGCAGCCCCCGGCGGCCGCAGCGAGCTGGAACCGGGGTGTGGGCACGGCAGGTACCGCCTGCTCTTCCCTCCTCCGCACCCCCTCCATTTCCATCTTCCTATCTTCTTTATAGAGTCACACACACACTGCTTCGCCTGCAGCCTTTGCAGCAAGGTGAAAAATACACACACACACACACACACCCACCCAAAACCCCTCACACCCCTCGCCAAACCCTTCCTGGCACACCTTTACTCCGCTTCCGACCTCTCCTCCTCTTCCTTCCTGCGTGTAACCTGGCTCCTATTTTTTTTACCTCCGATTCACTCCACCGATGCCCCGGAGCGGCTCTGGGGAGTCTCTCGCCGCCCCGATGGATACACAGGGATCCCCAGACAGGTTTTCTATGTAGGAAAAAATAAACCGATCGAGCCCGGGGAGATGGGCAGCAGCCGAACACGACGCCTCGCCTTTACATTCGTCTTTTTAAATTCCCCCGTTATTTTTCTTCTCGCATCTGCGAGTTGCCACGAAAGGAAATATAACCCCAAATGCCACCGCCAGCAGAAAGCGGAGCTCGTTGCCAAATTCTGGAGTGTTTTATTTTAAAAGCAATTAAGTAACATCATTAAAAAAAAAAAAAAAAGGAAAAAGGGGGGAAAAAGAAAAAAGAAAAAAAAAAAAGGCGTCTTCTCCTCTTCCCGGGGAGTGTAAGAAATCCTTTTGCTCACCCAGAGTCGAAAACCTAATGGCATTGTCGTTAAACACGAAAAGGAGAATATTAAGAAATTGCAACACTCCCTCCCGAGCGCTCTCCCCCCTAACCCCCCCAACCCCCCCACCTCCCCCCAGTTTATTTGCCCTAATAATTAATTCACAAGAGCTTAACTTCGGTGTAACCCTGGCGGTCTTTTCATTAAAAAATCCCCGCGTTTCCTATTGAATTAGCTCTGCTCCATTGTCGCTGAAATGAAGACGCCAAACCAACTTTTACCCTGAGCATTTTCTCACCAGCCCAAAGAAAGTCTCTCTCCTTTTTCTTTTCTCCGATTTTTTCTTTTTTTCCCCCCCTTTTTTTTTTCCTTTTTTTTTTTTTTAATTCAGGCACCCAGGCGATGGACGTGTCCTGCAATTTAACTACTTTCAAATTCTTTGTTCGGGTCCCACCGGGGCTCTATTGTCACCCTATTGAGAGAGCTTATTGCCAAGTCAAGCCTGAGCGAATTGAGACACACACGGGAGGAGCCCCGAGGGCTGGGAGCGGGCTCCGTGGGCTGCTCCGCCCGGAGGGACCCCGGCCCAACCCTGAGGGAGCGGGCAGGGCGCGGGGCAGGGGCTGGCTGCAGCCTTCGGGCCGGGATAACCGATTTCCCCAGGAACCGCAGACGCCAAAACAGCCCCGGCTCCGCATCGCCCGCATAAGCCCGGCCAGGGGTTGGGGATGGGGCAGCCCTAGGCCTGGGTATGCCTCAGGATCGGGCTCCTTTTCACCCCCAAAGCATCCCCGCCGCAGCACCGGCACCGCCCGTGCCAGCAGCTCCCGGGCTCGGGTACCACCGCTGCGGGCAGGAGGGGGACTTACCTCGGATGCCCGCGGTGACGCCAGCCTCCCTCCCTCGCCGGGTGTCCCTTCATCCCGAAAAGGAGAGTGTGCCCCCCACTCCCCCCCCCCCCCGCAGCAACATCCCATCCTCGACTCCTCCACCTCGGAGCCAGCTCCCGTCTGCCTCCCCTCGCCCGGTCCATCGCTCACTTTCGGTGCTCCGGGGCTCGTCTCCCGAACGGGAAAATAGCGGGATGGGGATGGGGCGGGGAGGGGGGAGCTGCTTTTCTTTTCCCTTTCACCCCCCTTCTCACGGTTTGCCCCCCACCCCAGCCTGAAAAAGGGGATACGGGGTGGAAAAGGGGGATACGAGCTGCAGGGAAGTGTTATTTCGGCAGGGAAAAGAAAAAGAGCTGGAAAGAAAGCGGTGCTGGGCACGGATTCCCACGTAAGCCCGTACGTCACCTATAAAAATTGCCCGTTTCTCCCGTTTCTTGGGTCTCGGGGCGGGGGGGGAGAGGTAAAGGGTGAGGGGGAGGGCGTCTGAGTTACCTCTGATTGCAGAGAGGGGTTCAAACCGGCACCCCGTTACAGTAGGCTTCCTCCAGCCGGGAAGGGAAGGAAACCCAGAGCTGGTGGATGCTGGAGGGCAGGGGCCGCTTCTCCGCATCTCCCCTCCTTGCCCTAGGGGTGATGTTTGGGCGTCCCCTTCTCCCCCAAAACCCCCACCAGGAGCCATCCTAGTCTATCGATGCCGGGGCATGATAGGGGTTTGCAGGGTCCCATGCCGAGAGGGCCGGGAGGGCCGCGGCGGGGATGGGGGAGCGGACGGCGGCCTCCTTACGATCCCCCCCACCCCGCCCTTCTCCGTCGCGGCCCTCCCGGCATGCCGGCGGCTCTCCGCCGTGCCCCGGGGGAAGAGGAAGCCCTTGACCCTTGGCCCCGAGGGCAACGGGGTTAAACAAAGTCCCACCGCCCCATTATCCGACAGACAGCATCGAGACCCCGGCGGGGAGCAGAGTCTGCAAGAGGGCGGGGGGGGGGGGCAAGTGCCATCTCACACCGCTTGTACCCGACCCCGACGGGACGTACGGGGATGGGGATGCTTCCCCAACAGACAGACAAAGAACTGAAGGGGGGGGGGAAATAAAGAGACTCCACACACCCCGTCGCGATTCATTCATCGCGAACAGCGCTGCTGAAACGGCGGGTTTGGGGTATTTAAAAAAAAAATATAAAAAAAATTATTTTTTAAAATTTATTTTGGGGATTTATTTTTTTAGTGGCGCCGTGCCTTGACGTCCCAGCCCACGCTCGGGTGAGGTACAGCCAGCCCCGGCCCGGTCCTGCCTGCGGGCAAGGCAGCTCGTTGTCATCAGCCCTTCCCAGAGCGCTGCCGCCCGGAAGGGCTTCGGAAGTACCTTGGGAGAATCATTTCTGGGAGATGTTTCTTTTTTCCTTTTTAATTTTTTTTTTTACTCCTCTTGAGGGGGAAGGGATTTTTTTTTTTCTTGTGGGGAGGGCTCGGATTTCTAATTTTTAAAAATTATTTCTTTATTTTGCGACCACTTTGAAAATAAGTAGATTAAAGCCCCCAAATACGAGGAGATCGGCGTAGACATAATGCATCGAGAGGAGAACAAGTCCCCCGCAGCCGGATCCTTCTCCGGAGCCACCCTGTAGCGTGGGGTCCCCAAACCTTTCCCTGCACGGCTCTTCCCTCCCTCCCCGTGCATCCTAAGCTCCCCGCCGTGTTTGGGGAAGGACCGGGAAACCTCCATCCTCCGGTACGGGGGTCCCTGAGAATGGGCATCCCCCGTGGGGTCAGAGCCTGCCAGGCTCAGGCATCGCTGCTGGGTGAAACAGGGTGAAGCACTACCCTCCTCCCCGCCCCCGCCTCAGTTGAATCCCAGGCTGGGGAGCAGCAGGCATTTTGGGGGGGGGCTGTGAAATGCACTCAAAGCCTCAGAAAACAGCAGTCGCGGGGTGTGTGTTTCCCTCAGCCCCGCTCCCTTCATGTTGTTGCTGCCTTTTCGGAGACGAGGGGGCACAGCTGCGCCCAGGCCCCCTGCCCCTACCCCTCCCCCGCAGTCCCGCACCTCTGGCCGCGCAGCATCCTGCCCCGGGTGAGGGGGGGGGCAGGTGTGGGGATGCGGGGGCGCACCCCGGGTTTGGAGCTCCGCAGGAGCCATGAGAGGGGTGGTGATGTCCCAGCACCCGGTGCCCCCTGCCCACTGCCCCAGCGGGAGCGCAAAGCGGGATGAACCCCGAGCTGCACCCGCTCCCCGACGGCCCCGGCCCCGCGGGAACCGGCCTGGCAGCGGCGGGGCTGCAGCGCCACCTGGCGGCTCGGCTCGGCTCGGTCTGGCACGGCCTGGTTCGGTCTGGATTGGCTCGATCTGGCTCGGCTCTGCACAGCTCAGTGTGCCATGGCTCCGTCTGCCATGGCTCGGTCTGGCATGGCTTGGTCTGGCACAGCTTGGCACTCCAGAGTGCTGAGGCCGGTTTGGACTCTGACAGGAGCCACCTTTCAGGCCAGAGGAGCCCCTGTGGGGAGCAGGAAGCCTACACCCACCTGCCCTGACCCTGGCACCTCTTTATCCCCTTCCCCCTACACCCTACCGACCTTTCCCTGTGCCTCACGGTCAGCCTTGGCTCTCCAGCTGCTGCTCCACCCCACTCACCAAGCTATCCCCACCCAAGTCACACACGCCAACAGTGAGGGCTCCTGGTGTCCCCAGAGGCATTGTGTGCCCAGCTCCCACCCATGCAGCCACACACCCTGCACCCTGGCTGAGCTGGGCAAGGGGGACCCTGGATCCCCATTCCAAGCCATGAGGTTTTGAGGTGCAGGTGGGTGCCCTGGCTCCTCCTGGAAGCAGGCATTGGTCAGGCATTGGGACGGGCTGCCCAGAGAGCTGGTGGAGTCACCATCTCCGTAGGTATTCAAAAGCCCATGTGGATGTGGTCCTCCATGTCTGAGTGACACGGTGGTGTTGGACAGACGGCTGGACTCGATGATCTTCGAGGACTTTTCCAACCTCTAAGATTACGTACTGTTCTCTTGCTGCGGGGCTGTGAGGGGGCCCACAGACACCTGACACGGACAGGGCTGGCTGTGGGGCTGCATGGGGTGGGGAGCGGGCTGGTGGCTGTGTCACCCTGGGGCCTGACCTCCACCAGGGGTGGGGTGGAGCGTGCACACCCACAGGTACAGGTTGACACCCTGGCTGCCCCCCAGCTGCTGTGGGGCTGTGCCTGGGGTGGACAGCAGTGACTGGGACTGGGACCCCCCGCCCCAACCACTTCCCGGCCCCGCACTCGCAGTTTCCCTCTGCCCGTTTTTCCTTCTCTGCGGTTAAAAACACGACCGGAGCGTGGCCTGCGCCTGCCGTGACGTGACACCGGTATCGTGTCACCAGCCCCGAGGGGCCGCACCCGGCCCCCGCCCCGAAGCCAGGCAGGGGCAGGGGGAGCAAAACAAACGTTTGCGCCACTTAAGCGCTGTACGCCGACCGCGGCAGGACTCGAACCTGCAATCTTCTGATCCGAAGTCAGACGCCTTATCCATTAGGCCACGCGGCCACCGCGGTGACCTGTTTCCCGCGCGCCCTACTGACGCCGCCGCTAGCGGACCGTACCATGTACGGGCGCACGAGGGGGGTGGTGGTGGTGAGGAGGCACGGGACAGGACGTCAGCGCGGCCGGAAGCTCCCCTGGGCGGCACGGTTTGGATCCGACCTCCGGCCCAGGCCCGGGCGGCGTGAGCCGGGACCAGGTGGGTACGTGAGGCTGTGTAAGGGGTGTGTGGGGTGTGCGGGGCTGTGCGAGTGGTGCGAGGGGCTCTGCGGGGGTGTGCGAGGCTGTGCGGAGCAGTGTGAATGGTGTGTGGGGCTCTGCGGGGCTGTGTAAAGGGTGTGTAGTTCTCTAAGGGGGTGTGCAGGGCTGTGTTAGGGGCTCTGCGGGGCTGTGTGTGGGGCTGCACAGCTGTGTGAGGGCTGTGTGGTTCTCTGAGGGGCTCTGCGGGGCTGTGCGAGGAGCTGCGGGGCTGTGCGAGGGGTGTGTGGCTGTGTGAGGGGCGCAGGGCTGCAGGGGGAAGGGTCGCCAGTGCTGTGCAAGGCTGCGGGGTGCGGTGCAGGGCTCCGGGGCGGTGTGTACGGCTGCGGGGGGTGCACGCGTGCCGGAGTGTGAGTGTATGTACGGCTGCGGGGGGGGCATTTCTTATGGGGGGTGCATTCCTGCCGGGCAGGCGTGCCTGGCTGCGGGGGTGGGCGCTCAGGGCTGCCCGCAGCGATGCTGAGCTCTCTCTTGCTCTCTCCCTGCAGCCGCGGTCGTCCCAGGGGGAGCATCCCGTGCTGGAGGCACGTTCCCAGCACAGGGGAAGATGAGTCGCTCGCTCTGGAGGAGATCAGTGAGAAGCTGTGCTGCAGCCCGCAGCACCAAGCCCTGGAGATGCACCTCCAGCTCCTCCTCCAGCTGCCCGCTGCCAGAGAACCCTGGACAGGAACCTGCCGAGGAGGGCCAGCGACGCATGAACCCCCTCAACATCCAGATGCTGTCCAGGACCCTCCATGAGCAGATCTTCAGGGGTGCCCAGGTACACTACTCAGCAGCGGAGATCCAGAGGAGCGTGGAGCATCTGCGACGCCATGATCTGTGGGGCAAGGAAACCTCCACGCTGCCTGACGTGGACCTGCAGCTGCCCCGCATGTATGGGGACAACATCGATGAGCATTTCCGCCTCCTGGCGCAGAAGCAGAGCTTGCCCTACCTGGAGGCGGCCAACGAGCTGCTTCAGTGTGAGCTGCCCCCCGTGCCCTCGCAGTGGGCATGGCAGCTCGGCTGGACCCGCTATGGCCGTGATGGGCAAGTGGAAACCGTTGACTTCCCCAAGGAGCGAGCGGTGGTGTTTGACGTGGAGGTCTGCGTGGCTGATGGCCACTGCCCGACGCTGGCCGTGGCGGTCTCGCCGCATGCCTGGTGAGATGTGGTGCTGGCATGCGGCGAGTTGTGATGATGTGTTGATGATGCTTGGGGTTGTGGTGGTGGGGACAGCTTTGGGAAGGATGGGGGAGCTCCTGAGCGGACCCTCTTCCTGCAATTGACCACCAGCTTTGCAGGGGAAGGAAACAGCAGAGCCCCAAGGCCTGGCTCTGGGATGTGCAGTGTGTATCCTGGTGAGCAAGTGCAGCACTCGTGGGGTCGGTTGCCTCTGTCCCATGGGTGGGATCCTGCTCAGCACCCCATGTCACAGTGGGCGCTCTTGGTCCTCGGAGCCCCTACTTCATTTTTGATGGCTGTGGGGGTGCTGCCTGTCCTCCACAGGTACTCATGGTGCAGCAAGCGGCTGCTACAGCAGCGATACTCCTGGTCCAGCCACCTCACCCTGGCTGACCTCATTCCCCTGGAGAGCCCAGCAGGTGCTGGCTGTGTTGGGAAGCAGGACTGGATGGAGAGAGTGGTGGTGGGGCACAATGTGGCCTTCGACCGGGCATTCATCAAGGAGCAGTACCTCATACAGGTAATCCACAGTGCTGTTGCTTCGTGCAGGCAGCTGCTGTTTGTTACTGGGATAGTTGTTTGTGTTGGCTTTTCAGGGTTATTTGGGCAGATGCTGTTCTGCACCCATACCCCAGGGCTGTGTTTGCCTCAGCCTGCAGGATGGGTTGAGGTTGGATGCCTTTAGAGGGAGATATTCCTGCACCCTGAAAGGTTGCTGGAGGCTGCAGAGTTGCTGCTGAGGCCATGGCAGGAGCTTTTGAGCAGCTGACAGCCTGCATTGAGGGTGTTCTTGGCTCTCAGAAGAGGGTTTCTGGGGGGCAAAGCTCTGCCATGACAGAAGCAGCCCAAGCAGAGGATTTTCTGGCAGCTGCAGGATATTTGGTAACACATTTTTTTCCTTCCAGCACATCCCAAACCACCTCTCCTCTCTCTTCCCCATGTGTCTCAGGGCTCCCAGCTGCGTTTCCTGGATACTATGAGCATGCACATGGCCATCTCAGGATTGACGGGCTTCCAGCGCAGCCTCTGGATGGCTGCCAAGCACGGCAAGAGGAAGGGCTTGCAGCAGGTCAAGCAGCACATTAAGAAAACACGCAGCAAAACGGAGGGGCCAGCTGTGAGTAAGGGCACTGGCAGTGGTGTGGGTGGCAGGGGGCTCTGCTCCTGTACTGGCAGACTAGGAGCTGTTGGAGCAGCTCTGCTGGGTGAGTCTCTCCAAGCCCCTTTCAGACGAGGTGGCCCTGGTTTAAAATGGAGCAGCGGCATCCTTCACCCCTTCTGATCTCAGCCGTGGCTGGTCCTTGTCCTGCACCACCTGACCCCTCCACTGCTCGCTCACAGGTCTCTTCGTGGGACTGGGTGCACGTCAGTAGCATCAACAACCTTGCGGATGTGCACGCGCTGTATGTGGGGGGAGCCGCTGGAGAAGGAGGCGCGGGAGCTCTTTGTGAAGGGGACCATGGCTGACATCAGGAGTCACTTCCAGGTGTGGGGCGGGCAGTGGGAGCTGGGGATGGGAGCAGGGTGGGAGCAGCTGCTGGTGTAGTTTCCTTTTTGTGGCCCTTTCTTGCGAGGGATTAGGGTGTGCATTCCTGCAGCCCAGCTGCCTTGCCCCGTGCTGGGAGAGAGGTGGCTGCTCTGCCTGCTCTCACCTGCCTCTGCCCCCAGGAGCTGATGTCGTACTGTGCCCGCGATGTCCAGGCCACCCATGAGGTGTTTCAGCAGCAGCTGCCACTCTTCATGGAGAGGTGAGAGCTGTGAGCATGGCCTGCTGTTGGCTGTGGTTTTGGCCTTAGGTAAAGACGTATTCATGTCCATTGTAGTCTGATGTCTCCAGGGCAGATCCCTTCCAGCAGACATCTAATTCCTTGCTGTGTTGGCATCTAGGTGCCCCCACCCTGTGACATTTGCAGGGATGCTGGAGATGGGGGTGTCCTACCTGCCCGTCAATGGGAACTGGAAGAGGTACCTGGACGATGCTCAGGACACCTATGAAGAGCTGCAGAAGGAGATGAAGAAGTCCCTGATGAACCTGGCCAATGATGCCTGCCAGCTGCTGCATGAGAACAGGTATCTGTGGGCTAGGGATGCACTTGCAGGTTGAAGACCAGATGACAGGTGGTCTGCAGGGGGTTGTGGGTGGGTATTGGGAATGGGAGCAAAGTTGTGGTGTGACAACAGTGTGTTGGCAGGTACAAGAATGATCCTTGGCTCTGGGATCTGGAGTGGGACATCCAGGAGTTTAAGCAGAAGAAGAATCCAGCGACGAAGAAGAAGAAGAAGAAGGAGGATCAGGACAAGAATAGCAAAGCCTCTATAACGGCAGCAGGCATAGATGAGTCCATGCAGGAGTGGCAGGAAGGTGAGTGTGGGTGGTCACTGAGGACAAGGGATGCTCAGGGGATGCCTTCCCTCAGGTGCCTAGGCAAAGGGATGGTGCTGGAAAGGTGAAGCACTGGCGGCCTTCTGAGCTGGGGTCCATGGTTGGGGGCTGGCTCAAGCTCCCTATTCCTGGTGGAGAAGCTTGGAGGGCTCTTTTCCAGCCAGTCCTTCTTGCCCCACCAGACCCTGGTCCCCCTGGTGAAGATGAGGAGCTGAAGGCCCCTGCAAGCCAGTTGTGCCTGGAGCGCCTGAAGGAGACAGTTGTGCTGCAACCCAAGAGACTCCAGCACTTGCCGGGCCACCCGGGGTGAGTTGGGGACCCTGGGTGTCCCCAGGAATTGCCCTGTACTCTCTGACCCATCCCCACTGCTCCCCAGCTGGTACCGCAAGCTGTGCCTGCGCCTGGAGGAGGAAGGGTGGGTGCCTGGCCCCAGCCTCATCAGCTTGCAGATGAGGGTGACCCCAAAGCTGATGCGCCTGGCCTGGGACGGCTTCCCCCTCCATTACTCAGAGAAGCACGGCTGGGGCTACCTGGTGCCTGGGCGGCAGGACAATTTGGTGGCAGTCCCCTCAGAGGAGGAGGGTCCTTCCTGCCCACACAGGTAAGGGGGGATATAATGGGGTGCCGAGCTGGGAAGCTGCATCGGTGGGAGGGGGAGGTTCAGGAGCTCCCCAGGATCCTGCCCTGGCGCTGCCTGGGAGCTTTTGGTGCCCATCATGGGTGTGAGCCTTGCCCTCTCCCTTGCCAGGGTGATCGAGTACCTGTACCGGCGGCACTGCCTGGAGCAAGGCAAGGAGCAGCCCCTGGGGCTGGAGGCTGCTGTGGATGATGAGCTGCTGGTGATGGACAGCAGCATGATGTGGCAGAAGGTGAAGGAAGGGATGGAGGGTCCCTCGGGGCTGGGAGATGTGGGTCTGGGCTGATTCCCACGTGCATGTGAAAACCAGCTCCACCAGCTCTGTGCCTGGCGCTGGAGGCTGGGGGGAGGACACCTCCCTCCATGAGTGTTAAATCCCCAGAGAAGGGTTTGAGTGTTTGACCTGTCTCTCCTTGTGGTCCCTGTGTGCTGCAGGCAGAGGAGCTGAGCCAGCTCGAGATAGACGTGGAGGAGAAAATGGACAGAGCTTACCAGAGCCTGGGACAGGTAAAGGGCGTTCCTGTGGGCTGGGGTGGCAGGTTGGTTCCTGTTTCCTAGATATCCCCTGATCCCACTGTGCCTGGGGAGGTTCCCAGCGTCACCTCACATTGCTGGTTGCAGGAGACGGATGAGCTGTGTGAGCCGGTGCAGGCAAATAGCCAGCCCTCGTACCACCACGGCAATGGTCCCTACAATGATGTCAACATCCCTGGGTGCTGGTTCTTCAAGCTGCCTCACAAGGCAAGTTGGGTGCTCCCGGGGCTCTTCCTGGCCACCCTGCATCCCATGTCCCCCAATCCACATCCCAGGTCCTCCAGTCCTGCTTGCACAGCCCTGTCACCTTGCCTGTCACCCCAGTGCTGTAGCACTCCTCAGACCCTCGTGATCTGTTCCCATGGTGGGAAGGCATCTCTAGCTGGGGCAGGATGTACAGAGCTTTACTGTTGCCAAGCGGTGGCATGCTGAGCTCTGGCACCTCTTCCACTGCTAAAGGATGGGAATGCCAACAATGTAGGAAGCCCTTTTGCTAAGGATTTCTTGCCCCGGATGGAGGATGGCACCCTGCGGGCTGCTGTGGGCCGCACCCATGGGACCAGGGCCCTGGAGATCAACAAAATGATCTCATTTTGGAGGAACGCTCACAAGAGGATCAGGTGAGCAGCTGCCTCCAGCTGAATCGTGACATCCCTGGGTGGGTGGAGGCTGCATTGCAGCTAGGGAAGGTTGTATGGTTGGAGGGGCTCAGCATCTCACCTGTGTGTCCCCCCCAGTTCCCAGATGGTGGTGTGGCTGAAGAAAGGGGAGCTACCTCGTGTGGTGACCAGGTACAGGAAGGAACATCCCCAGCTGGGACGGTGGTCCCCTCTGTGCTGTTCTGGGAAGGCTCCTGCAGGGTGATGCTCACCCTCCCCTCTGTCCCAGGCACCCCGACTATAACGAGGAGGAGAATTACGGAGCCATCCTGCCGCAGGTGGTGACTGCGGGCACCATCACGCGCCGGGCGGTGGAGCCCACGTGGCTGACGGCCAGCAACGCACGGGTATGGCTGCACGTGGGTCCTTGCCAGGGGTGTTCTGGGGCACCCTCTGTGTGCTTTGGACTGGCGGGAACAGCCTGGGTTGGGAATGGGAGTTGGGGTTGGATGCATGAGTTGGAGATAGCAGGGCTGGTGCTGGGGCCACTGTCTTGTTCCAGTGCTCTTTGAGAGGGGTCAGGGAGTCAGCAGAGGCTCCTGAACTTCAACAGTTGGTGAAAGGAGAAGAAAATGCTGAAGTGCTGGTTTCTGACCTTCCCTAAGCTCCCTTCTGTGCCAGAGGGTCCTGGATAACCGAGTGCTCAATGCCACTTGTGTGTGTCAAACCCCCTTTCAACCTTCAGAGCAGAGCTTGGGGAATGGGGGCCACCGTGTTGGCTTCTCCCCTGCTGCTGAGGAGGAGAGGGAGGTACAGGGCTTGCACTGAGCTGAGCATTGTGTCCTGCAGGCCGACCGGGTGGGCAGTGAGCTGAAAGCCATGGTCCAGGTGCCACCTGGCTACTCCTTGGTGGGCGCAGACGTGGATTCCCAGGAGCTCTGGATAGCTGCTGTCCTGGGCGAGGCACACTTCGCCGGCATGCACGGTGAGCTGGGGCTGTGCTGCAGCGAATGGGTTTGCTGGGTAGCGGGGTGAGGCTCTGCGCCTGGTCCTGTTCGGTGTCCAACCCCTGCTCCCCTCCCAACAGGCTGCACTGCCTTCGGCTGGATGACTCTGCAGGGGAAGAAGAGCAACGCAACAGACCTGCACAGCAAGACGGCTGCCACGGTGGGCATCAGCCGGGAGCACGCCAAGGTCTTCAACTACGGGCGCATCTATGGGGCTGGGCAGCCCTTTGCTGAGCGGCTGCTGATGCAGTTCAACCATCGGCTGACGCAGCAGCAGGCGCGCGAGAAGGCTCAGCAGATGTACGCCGTCACCAAGGGCATTCGGAGGTGGGTGCTGGCTGGGGAGGTGGTGGGGGTGAAGAAGCCAAGCTTGGTGGTGGTGTCCCCCAGGACCTGGGTGTGTTCCCCCTGCAGGTTTCGTCTCTCTGAGGAGGGGGAATGGCTGGTGAAGGAGCTGGACCTGGATGTGGAGAGGGCGGAGGACGGATCGGTGTCTGCTGAGGATGTACAGCAGCTCCAGAGGGAAGTCACAAAAAGTGAGGAGCTCTGACCCTGCATGGCTCTGGTAGTGTCGGGGCATGAGGCAGAGGGAGCTGCAGCCCTGCAGGCAAAGAAAGAAGACAGGGCTGGAAGGTCCTGATCCTCCCTCCCTGCTGTCCTGGGGCTGAGTCTTTTAGATCTGGGGGCTCCCAGTCCCTCCCAGTCTCTCCCAGTGGGCAGTTAGCAGCAGGAGGCTGCAGGGGCTTGTCCAGCTGTGCTGACAGGAACCGTTTGAGGCTCTCAAACAGGGCCTGCAGCCTCATCCCATGCTTCCTTCAACTCTGCCCTGCCAGGTCCCGGAGTAAGAAGAAGTGGAATATGGTGGAACACCGAGTGTGGGTTGGAGGCACAGAGTCCGAGATGTTCAACAAGCTGGAGAGCATCGCCTTATCCGCGTCCCCACAGACCCCGGTGCTGGGCTGTCGCATCAGCAGGGCCCTGGAGCCTGCCGTGGCCAAGGGGGAGGTAAGGACAGGGCTCTGTGATGTGGAGCTCTTGGCTTTGCTGGTTTTCCCCAAAATGGGCACCCCAAGTTCAGCCCTTCTCAGGTGGTGGAGACTCAGTAGGCTCTTGGACCCATGAAGCAGCCCCTGTTCTTTTCTGCAAAGAAAATCCAATAACCCTGAGTTCAACAGGCTTCTCATAGGAATTCTGTATTGGTGTGAGGCCCTGGATCCTGATGCTCCCCTACATCCCTGTTTCCTTCCTCCAGTTTCTGACTAGCAGAGTGAACTGGGTGGTGCAGAGCTCAGCTGTCGACTACCTGCACCTCATGCTGGTTGCCATGAAGTGGCTCTTTGAGGAGTTTGACATCAACGGGCGCTTCTGCATCAGCATCCACGATGAGGTGCGCTACCTGGTCCAGGAGCAGGATCGCTACCGGGCAGCCCTGGCCCTGCAGATCACCAACCTCCTCACGCGGTGAGATGTGATGCCTATGGTGTCTCAGGGATGAGTGCCAGCACCTCAGGTCTGGGGCAGGGTGAGATCAAAGGACTGGGGTGACATGGAGGGGTTATTAGCTTTGTAAGCTGGTGCAGAGGAGTTTTCTCCTGCTTGAGGAAGGCTGGCAGTGCTGGAGGTTGCAGTTCCTTCACATGTGACTTGGGTGGCTATAAATGGAGCTTGGCTCTGATTTCTGGGCATGATGTGTCGGCGGGGGTGGGGATAGCGTCAGCTCTTGACTCCTGCAGACAGAGCGAATGGTTCTGCTCTGCTGGGGTACAAGGTCATTGCCTCCCATTCCCTCCAGCTCTGTGGCATGGCAGCAGCTCTGGGTCTTCAGTGAGAGCCAGGAGCCTCAAACACGCCCACCCCTCATTTCTGCTCTGCCCTCAGGGGACAGCAAGGGCCACAGCTTGTCTTTGTGGCAAGCACCAGCGCTGATGCCCCTTCCACAGCATGGGGTGTTCCCGCTGCTTCTCTGCCCCGTGCAAAGTTCAGCTCAGCCTAAAAATCTCCTGCCCTCAAAGGGCTCCTAATCCTTCAGTGCAGCTCAGCACAGCTGGCTTTGCCAAACCCCCTTCCTAGTGCTGTGAGATATGGGGTTACATGGGAGCTGGCCAGAGCTGGGCTGTTTTCTCTTGCGCTGAGGCAAGGATACAGCAAACAGCCTTTCAGTGCCCATGTGACAGGCGCAGCGGGGACAGATGCCCTCATGCTCTGCCATTGTGCCAGCTCCTGTGAGCACAGGGCTTCCTGCTGGGAAAACCCAGTATCCGCTCTGCCCAGTCCTCCCTTTCTCTGTGGAGGCTCAACGTATGGTTACTCTGTTCCTCCCACATCCTCTTTAACAATACTTGACCCTCCTGCTACCCAATACTTAAGGAGCACCTTGTTCTCCTGCCACTGAGTAACCTGGGTGCAGAGTAACCTGTTACTGATGGCTGGCCGGTTCTGTGAAGCTGTGGCTGATCAGAGCTGAGTGCCACAAGGCTAAGGATGATGTTTAGCACCATCCTACCTGGTCTCTTGTTCTTCCAGGTGCATGTTTGCCTACAAACTGGGCCTCCAGGATCTGCCACAGTCAGTGGCTTTCTTCAGCGCAGTAGATATTGACCAGTGCTTAAGGAAAGAGGTGACAATGAACTGCGTGACGCCATCAAACCCAACCGGCATGGAGAAGAAGTACGGGATCCCTCAAGGTGAGTGGTGCCTGTACAAGCCAATGCCCCTACCCTCCCCTCTGCGCAGGCCTAAGCTGCTCTGTACAGCAGAGCCTTATTTCTCACCCTCACCTCCAGCCAGGGCAGCAGCCACCCTGGTGCCTGTCCCTCTCTACCCCATTTCCTTTCTTCCACCTGTTTCCACCCCTGTGCACTTTTAAGTTGTTCCTTCACTGAGATGAGGCACCACAACCTTGTATATTTTGCTCTCCAGACCTAAACTTTCCCAGCCTTGGGTGCTTTCTCTCCATCACCACTCTGTTTCAAGACCTCCCTTGGCACTGCTGTTCTTCTCCTATACCCTCCCTCCCCCACTCTGCACTCAACCATAACCCTCCCACTGCTGCAAGCAAGCATTAAATTAATGGCTGAGAGCTGCTTGGCACAGCTTCTCCTTGACGTGCAGCAGAGAGAGAACCCACCCTCAGGTTTGTTCTCTCAGTCACTGGACACATGAGATGCTCCATCTTTTGGTAGCCTTTATTAGGAGTCTTAAAGGCAACAGGGGGTAGAGGAACAGGATTTGTGTTCTGTGGGCAAAAAGGTACCTTTAATCTCACCAAGGCAGCAGAAAATTAAACATCAAGTGCATTAGGGTCAGCGAAAATGTAACAGCACAACCAACCTCAGCTGAGGAAGCTGTCACCTCTGTGTCTCGGAGCTCTGCACAGCCACAAGCTTCAGCTCTGAGGCAGGAGAGGGTGTGCTTCCAGCTTCCTGCTGGGGCTGGTTCCCAGGTTCACACCACCACACAAACCAGAAGTTGGAATAAATTTAGGGCTTTTTGTGCTACATGCTCAGAACTAAAACAAATCATGACTGTCAGTCTCTTACCTTACACAGTCTCTCTGCTGCAGAATGCAGGGAACTGATTGTCCCGTTGTCTTCCAGGAGAAGCACTGGATATCTATCAGCTAATTGAAATAACTGAAGGTTCGCTGGAGAAGAAGTGATGGTGGTAGAGTGCCAGAATGACAGTTGTCCAGAGAGAGTGCCAGAGCCTGGCTGTCCTTTCAGGAGATCTTTTGGCAGGGACTGATCCTGGTCACTCTTTTTTGCTGTAAGAAGGGATGTTCCCGGGGAAGACGACAGTGATAGCAGCACACTCAAACAGTAGAGGTGATTCCCAGGACACCAGTCAGCTATAAAACCTGAGACAGGGACCAGCGTTGCTGCTTGTGCCCATGGGTGTGCAAAGGAAGGAGCCGAAAGTATTTGGCAAGAGAAACAAGAAACCATCATCTCCACACACAGAGTTCTTCAGTCCCCAGGCAAGCCTGCCTCAGGACAGGCACCGTGCGAGGAGGCAGCAGTGGTGATCCCAGCTTTATTGCTTTCGCCGTCTCTTCTTTTTGGGTTCCTGGTTCTCATCTGTCTGCTCTGCTGTGCTGCTCTGGAGAGGGGGAGAGAGAGTAGCAGTACAGAGTGTGACTGGTTTTGTCCCCTTAGTCTAAGGAAGTTTACCTAAACCAAGGAACCAGATGTGCGGAACATGATTTAACTCTTACCCACTGTGCCTTTCCCCATGTCCCCAGCCCAGTTTGTGCTGGAACTTAGACCACAGGTTATGAGTGGCACAGGACAGGGACAGTTTGTGCTGGGTTCTGGGTTGTTGAAATGCTCAGGAAAATATGGACTGAAGCACCAATAAAAACCTGGACAATCAACAATGTTATTTGCCTTTTTTTTTTATTATTTTTTTTTGCACTATCTTCACCAGCACTATCTCACAGAGGAGGTGGGTCTGAGGAGAACAGTGCCTTGTGGCATTTGCCCTGCCAGCTGTTTATCTACAAAAGTTAACCTGGATGCAAACCCACTTTGCATCATGCTGCAAAAGTCTGATCCTGACCAGCCATGAGGTCTGCAGTGGTAACACTGATGGACCTCGCTGCTTGCCAAGGCAAACAAGGCCTTAAGAGCAGTCTTACTTTCCCCTAAGGCCAGATGCAGAGTGTTGGTGTGTAGAAATAAGGGTCAGTTGAGGCAAAGAGCTGGAATGAAGGGGATGTGAACCAGGCAGGCTGTTCACACCTTCCTATCAGCTTATGGTGAGAGCTAACCTGGAAGACAAACTGTCCTTATCTCACATACACACTCACAAACAAACACAACTGGCTTCAAAAGCAGCTCCTGAGTTCTGACCTGGTCATTGTGTGGCTCATTTTCAGCATCCTCCGTGTTCTGTTCCTGCAGCGCGCTGTCCAGCATGGATGCATTGATGCGGAAGTCCCGGGAGGTGCTTAGCTTCATATATTGCATCAAGTTCACCTGCAGCAACCAGGGTGAAAGGACATCCCATCATTAGCACCTTAATTTTCTACCCTGCCTTGTCCTTTGCATAGCACTGGAACTGAGCCCATCACAGTAATAATGCGGGATTGAAGCACAGGTAGATGAAAAAGCCCCTGCTCCTGTGCAATCCAGGGGCCCACTTGTGATTTTAGAGTAACTGGTAATCACTTGGCTTTTATGATGCAGTACCTCATGGTGCTACATGTCTCTGCTGCTTATGAAGTGGGCTCAGGGAGAGGGGCAAGGAAAGCTGGCAATAGGTGTGTAAGTTTCTGCCCAACCACAAATGGTGTGATGCCAGGTCACGGGCAGGAGTGCTGCTGGCACCAGGTCTATGTGACGCAGTAGTGCTGATCCTGGAGCTTGGGCAACGTCTGAGAGGTGCAAGGTCCTTACCCCTTCCTAATCCGAGTGTTAGTAGTTGTTAAAAGGTGGACCCAGCACTAGCCCCCCACTATGCTGTCCATCCCACTGCTACCCTGAGTGCAGGTTACAAAGAGCTCTGCTTTACCTTACCTTGGATTTCTTGGAGAGGTGGATAAGGAACTTCTCATACTGCTCTATTGCAAAAATCAGGTTTGGGATGGGCTTGGTGTCCCGGAGCACCTTAGCCTGAGGTGCAGAAGGGAGAGTGACAGGTCAGATTTGGAAGCCAACGATGGTGCTGTAGCATGACATGATGCCTGAAACACTTCCAGTGTACGTGTCTTCAGCAGCCTTGCTCCATACCAGTGCTGGCCCAGCAAGCCATGCCAGCTTTGTTGCTGGTTTTAGATTGACTCCCATGACAGTTGCTTCATACTCTGCCTGCACTCCACAGCCCTGACAGCAGAACTTCCTCTGCTCCAGCTCTGCAGAGGCACCAGAAACATACATCTTCCAGGCAGCGCGCACAGAACTGTCTTGCCCCACTTTTGCCCTGTTTATTTACCACCACTGCTGTTTGTTGCCTGTGGGGACAGAGTGCCCCTTCTCCATACACTCAGGGAACAGCTAGGAAGATGATGCTTATGGCTTTTAAACCCTTAACATCACAGGAATGTCTGAGACAGCTGACGAGACAGGAAATGCTGTCTGGGAGCACAAAAAGGGACATACAGACCAGGAACCTGCCAGCCTGCTCACTTACTCCCCATCAAATCATCCAGTCACTCAACTGCCTTACTTCAGTGGAATTCACTACTTTAAATGTACTGATAAAACTAGGAAACGCTTAAAATATTGTAAAAATGTAAAAAATTAGCCCATTTCTGTAATTTCATAGCTTACCCCAAATGATAAAATGTCAGACAAGACAGACTGTGCAGACTTGACCTTTGTTTCATGTCTGTGAGCTTTTAGGCTGCATTTAGTGAAGGTGGCTTTTGGGGTTTTTAAGTATCTTTTGTTTGTTTGTGGGTTTTTTTAGACTTTTCTCTGAAGTTAAGGTAGATTAAATATGATTTTTACTTGAAGACTCAAATGACAATTTGCCATTGGTGATCTACAAGAAGCCACCAGGTAAGATAAGCCTTGAGACATCAGCAAATGTTGAAATACAGCCCATGTTCTAACAGAGTGAGTCAGTCTTACCATGACTGTGGAGACTGCAGCAGTTTCATCCTCTTTCTTCTTCTTTTTCTTCTCTTCTGCAAAGCTTAAGCTCTCACTGTGGATGTTCTGAAAGAGGATGCCAAAAGATGTGGGGTTAGAGGGCAGGCAGGGAAGACAGGCCAGCCAAGTAAGGCCAGAGGAGTCTTTGATCTGGCAGAAAGGTAGCGATGTAAGAGGGATGGAATTGGGGGATAATCTCAGAAAAAAACCCAAACTCATTTCATAATTTATACATTCAGAAATACATCTGTGTCAAAGTCCCAGGAGTGCTAGCTCTGCACACCACTACACCTCTCCCAGTACGACACGTCTGTCATACAATTCCTGTGGTCCTCACTCAAGCACCCAATCCCTCTCCAAGCAGCTAAATCCCACCTTCAGCACTGCAGTCTGGCACCCAAGTTACGTTGCACTGTGATGACTGCAGCGATGTTGACCTTTATTTGCCACTGTGGCTAACGGCAGTATTCTCACCCCAAAACTCCCATGTGAACAGAGGGGTCAGGGAAGAACAAAACCAGCTCCCCAAACTCACTTCCTTCCCTGCTCAAGCAGAAATCATCAGGCTCGGTCCCAATGGTGCTGCAGTGTTTTATACCATTATTTGACACAGTAAAGCTTGAACTATGACAAACTCAAGTCATGTCAGGAAGATTAATAATCCCCAAAGGTGCTTGTGTACCGCAGCTGATACGCCAGTCAGCATCAGGCAGACTGACTGATTTTGCCAGTTAATTTAGGCCTTACCTGTACATAAGTAATGAATGAGTAACACTGTGGGGTCAAATGGGAACCTGAGAGCTTCACCTGCAAAGAGGCAGAGAGGTTGGTGTTACTCCCCACTCAAGGCAACGAGCCTTTCCCTCCAGCGATCCGCTCGCACTCACCAGCTTTTCCAGCCTTCCTGGAATTGTATTGGAGGTGCTGCGGCAAGCTTGGATATACTGCAAGGAAAACAGAAGAGTTTTTCTTGCTGCTTCCAGGCAGGGCTCAAAGCAGCTTGTCTAGTGGCACAGTGAGGAGCTCAGTATTTGCAAGAGCTATATCCTCCTCCATGGCTGGCTGTATCCCAAACACCATGTCTGCATTCCAGAGACGTGAGGGAGCTGAGGGAATTCACCACCTTATCTCGAATGAGCTTCACTGTCTCAGCTCCCCCAGGTCCCATGCTTCCAGCCTTAGATGGGAATGAGTGGGAAGGGCAGGACTGCTGAGGCTGTGAGAACATCACTAGTGTTGTTCATTGTGGCACACAGCTGTGTACAGGGGAACCTAGAAGATACACTGTGATGAACCACCTCAAGCCACGCAGAGCCAAATCCAGCTGGAGAGCAGCTTTACTTTATCTCCACTGGTACCGTTATTGCTGCTCAGAAAGATCATGAAATTGGGGGTGTGAAAGCCAACTGAGGAAGGGCTCGACTCCTGCAAGAGATCAACAGCCCAGTCCTAAGTACAGCTGCTGCCAGGGGTCACTGTGAGCTTGCTGTAGCAGATGGGGAAAGTTTTTAGATCCCAGACAGCCCCCTGTCAGCAGAACAGCACTTACATGTTTGATGAGGGAGGTGAGAATTGCGTATGTCTTGCTGAGGCTTCTCAGCAGCGTGTCCACACAGCTCCCCGCAGGGAGTGCTGTCTGTATCAGCTCGTGATAAACTGTCAGTAGAGTTCCCAGCTGCAGAATTACACCTTTCTCCAGAGCCTGGGTTTGGTTTGATGCCTGAGAAGAGTCTTCTAGAAGGAAGAGATGAATACCTGGTGAATGTGTGTTTAATGAATCCAATTATGCAGGTGGGAGGCACAGAAGACCACCTTTGTTTCTGGTGCACAAAGCACCAGTGTGGTACAGGGAAAGCAGTCATGGAAGGGATGTTGTGACCACACTTTCCATCTTACATTGTTCATGCTGAAGCAGCTCAAGGGAGAGTTTAACCTGCCCTCAGATGATGCTACCTCAAAATCCCAGAATATTCTTTTGCTCTCCATCTTCACCAGTTTTTGACGAAGGTGTAACAGCAAGGAACGGACCACACTTATTACCTGATGTATCTGACCCCAGACTGGTGAGTTTCTTGATAAGCCAATCCACCTCTTCAAGGACCTTATCCACTTGACTCAGAACCAGCAGCTATGACAGAAACACCAGTAAGAAAACAGCTTCTTTGAGGAGTTTGGCACAACAGAAACTACAAGCCTCTTGCAGCAGAGCAGTCCTAGATGCTGCAGGTTGTTTCACACACACTATTTTGACTCACACAGACAGTAGGAGCTGCAGTCTTGGCATTGACTATGGCAAAATGGGACCGACTCTCCACTTCCACATCCTGGAGGAGAGAAAAATTCTGGTGAGTAAAACTTTAGCTGCAGTTCACAGAATCACAGGGGCTGGAAGGGACCTCAAGAGATCATCGGGTCCAACCCCCTGCCAAAGCAGGCTCCCTAGTTCATATTGCACAGATAGGTGTCCAGATGGGTCACGTAGTTGGCACCAGAGATGCACTCGGTTCTGCACTGACAGCACTAAGTGATGCAGAGTCAGGCTGCTTCTGCATCATACCTGATCTATGTCTCCCAGGCAAGCGTGGATGTCTTGTGCGAGTTCACGCAGCAGAGCGACAGGACTCCTGTACAGAACATGGAGGCTGAAGAGCAGAGACAGCAAACCCTTGCAGCAAGTGAGATCCTCTGTGGGGAAGGGGAAAGGACACAACACATGATGGTTGCAGAGCCGCCCGAGCTACTTAGGAATATCAGACATCCAACGAGGGGAAGTCTCAGATTCAGTATGGATTTAACACTCTGCATTCCCAGAAATGACACACATTAAGTAAAAAAACCCCACAACCCTGTCAAAATACCACAGCTACAACATCAGGCATCACATATAAGGGGAAGTATGGCACGCTGGAGCCCTCGACTCATGGAAAAATGATGACCAGAATCACTGAAGCAGTACAAACTCCAGCAAGAATAATATCTTTCCAGAGTATAAATCCAGATTTGAGCGACAGATGTGCTAAATAACATGGGAGAAAAGTCAAGCAAGTGGCTTCTGTTTCTTCAGCAATGCTAATATTTATAGAGATGGAGTTCCTTCTCCAAGACTTTTGCTAATAACCACAATGTCATGACAGTTTGCCACAGAATAGGACCTGAATATATCTGTAACAAAGAGGTAAAAACAGGACAGACAACAGCAGAGCATCTAAAGGCCTAGTATCAGACCTGGCACATCTATCACACCTAAACGTGCTCCACAAAGCTTCCTTACCAAGTGCATTTTCTTTGCAAATTTTGACTGTCCAGGTCAGGAATTGAAGGAACTGTGTAAGGGGAGAGAAACTATCATGACTTTGAAATACAATTCAAAGCACAAAGCTAGTAATACAAACCACCAGCACCCCAAAAAAAACCCAAGCAAAGGGTGGCCAGCAGAGTCTCCTCTTGGCAGAAGGGCACCCAGCCATGCTCTGTGAAGTCTCACAAGGAACACTTAACACATCAACAGGTGAGAAGCCAAGATCTGGGACTGGGGAATGTTACTCTGGGGACAGAGGAACAGCTCCATTTCATTTATGGTAAATGATGACTCCAGACTTCTGGCACACTTGGAGTGCAGTCCCTAGCTTGTAAAAATGGGGCACCTCTAGTCCGCTTTAGCAAATGCCTCCTTGAATCAAAGGACTTAGGCACTCAGCCAGTTTGGACTGGTCATAGGGCTGCAGGGTGTTTTGGCTGTGTTCCCATGAGGAAGCTGTATCACATCTAGGCTCTGCTAGGAGTCCCTGCTCGGGTGAACAAGTCATTCAGACTCCAGGTCAGGAGGATCAAAATGTGCAGGAGTGGGGTAGGAAGACAACTTGTTCTTAACTGTCCTTGCAGGCATTTGACAGGAGTGTGCTTGATAACGTAACAGAACTGTCATTTTGACATGGTGTGGTCTGCAGGAAAAGACAGAACATGCACACCTACCAAAGCCCTCAGATGTCAACCCAGTCTGACAATTTTCTTCCCACACCTACGGCTACTACACACATCCCTGACCCCCCATGAAGGTTGTGAAGTACCTGCTGAGAGGCTGGATCCAAGAGTTTGGACAAAGTGGAAAGAACTGTGATGAGTGACTGTGTTTCTTTGGAGTTGAAGTCATCCTCAGCGCTGCTGAACTGGTTCACCAGGGACCTCTGATCATGGGAGGGAAAGAGTGTGCATGCTTGTTGCAGGGCCATTTTAAGAAGCAAATAACTAGAAGCTGCAGCAGATAAAGGAATCAGCAACAAGGAGAATGACAAAGAATACAAAGAGAGGACTCTTCTGAAGAGCAAGTGCTGGGTTTTGTGATGAGTGCTTGCACAGAAGTTCACATATGGTTCAGTGTGACTTACAATACTCAGGTAAGTTTATGCTGCGCTGAAGGACCTTATAGCTCTGTAAATACATGTGCACTTCAATCCAGCTCTGCACAGCGCCCTGAGGAAGCTTTCCTTAGGGATCAGAAACTTCTCTGAACTGCCAGTGAGTCAGTGTCACAGTGGCTATCACATATTCAATCCTGTGGTCAAGTAACAGAGAGCTAGCAGTGTTTTCTGCCAGAATTACTAGTGCTTTGGAATGCTTGCAGCACACAGTGGTACTCACCTGAAACTGTCGGATCTGGAAGGCAGCTTTCTCTGTGACATTAATATCCGCTTCTTCTGCGTCACCATCAGTAATATCTGGCAGAGACAGAGAGGTACAGAAAGAAAGCTAAATGCCAAGAGCAGAATATAGGATTTATTTCCAAAAGTGGGAAAGACTGCAACTGCTCACAGCTAGGGGAGGAATACAGACTGCAAAACTGTGGTGAGCACAGAAATGTGTTAAAGGCAAACTTCAAACAGACGAATGCTCTATCAGAGCCCAGCCATCGTCTGCTGACATACTGAGTGCTCTAAAAAGCAGGTAGAGATATGTCTAGAACTTGACTCTGGCATGAAAAAAACAATGCCACCAAGCCCACCAGAGAGATAAGAACCAGCCCCTCTCTCTATTTATGGACAAAGGGCACTGGGTCCCAAAATGCCCCCACACATGGGAACACAAAGCCTGGAAACCAGAGCAGAATTGTACCAAGTGCCTACCCAGGGCTTGTAGAAACTGGGGTACCCTGGCAGCATACAGCTTCTGCACCGTGTTGAAGATCCGCAGCAAACCTTCCAAGCACAGAAGTGAAATACTTTTGCCCTTCTTCTTCCCTGTCTCTTCAACAACTGTGGGAATGGAAGTGTATCTCCAAAGCAGAACCCTAGGGGATGGGAGACGAGTTAACATCACATGCTCCAGTAAAGCTGGGTGCACAGTGCAAGAACTAGAACAGGGCTAATCACAGATTCTGCTTGTAGAATTATTTTAACATAACTAAACTGCAAGGTCTTTTTCCTATAAGTAAGGTGGAGGGAGAAGAGATCCATTTTTACGATGATCTTGTTTCAATGTCAGCAAAACAGCTGCTGTATTCTTCCCCAACAGCTAAATAATTTAATTCTTTCCAGGTGCCAAGGGACCTTCCAATCCCATTTCAAGTCCATCTTTATACACTCATTTCTTCTACCCAGCTTTCCTTCTGTCTCAGACTACCAAACACTGACCACTGGTGTCAAATCTGTCAGTGACAGAAAGAGCTTTTCTCTTGGCAGTTTGAAGCTGTGAAATGTCAGATATCTCTATAGAGCTCTGTATAAATAAAATCAGAAAGGTAAAGGCAGGCAAAGCAAAGTGAAAAGCTTTGAAGAAAGCAAAATTGTTTGGTCCAAAGGAGACTTCTATTTGTAGGCAAACATCTGTTTCCTGCACTCCTTAGCCCACTTCTTCCCTTTTTTGTTCTCTCTCCTTTCTCCTCATTAGTTCTGTTGCCTACACAGATGATCTTATTTTATTTCAATGTCCAATCACACAAAACATGTAGCTCACATGTAGTCCTAATGACTGCAACAAAACCAGCCTCTATTCTTTGGGGTGAGACACAAAACAGGCATTATTCATGGCAGGGGTAATTTGCATTTTGTGCTCTCTGCTGACCGGGATCTGAAAAGACCCCATGCAGATATGACCTAGATCCCAAAAGACATTTAGATGCTTAACATTCTTGGCTTTCCAAAGGATTAGCTGCATGAATGTCTTTAGGCATCTTGCTGAAGTCCTAAATGAATGTTTTCTAAACCTTGTGTCCCTCTTACACCTCTTTTATACTACAGCTAGACATAAATTTTAACTTCATTGCATCCCAGAGGCCTCAAGAATCTGGCCTGTAACCATCCTACCTCCTCTGTGACAATGAGTGATGAGCCAAAAGTCAGAAAGAGGCTGAAAATGAGAGTTTGATGGCATTTGGTTCTTCCAGGCCAACTACCGTTATTACAGCTGTATCACTCACTCTGGCACAGAAACTGCAGTGCCTCCACTTGATTTCTCAGGAGCAAAGAAAGGCAATGATCTCTACCCACTAATATTAACAGTTTGAAACAGTTATGCTCTGCATTCTTCTTTCAAAACCCTACCTGAGAGTCAAAAATCTCCAAAACCCATTGGTGCTTTCTAGGACTGATGTCTTCACCCGCCACAACGACTCACCGTGTGATTTTGCAGAGATTCTGAAACATCTTCTCAGGATTTTGTCCATCTGGTCCATCAGTTTGTCCAGTCTCCTCCAGTTGTTGCACCTTCTGCAGAGCTACACTGACAGCATAGCGCAGGAACTCTGTGCTGGAGCGCAGAACTGCTAGGCTTTCCTCATGGCTTTGGGCATTGTCCCTGGAGAATCAAGAAGAGCCCTGTCAGGGAACTGAGGATGCACTAAAAATACACAGGTGCAGCCCACGGGACTCAGAATCTAAATACATGTTTACAAATAAAATCACAAGCTGAGTTCAGGGTGGAGAAGACCCTTTGTTCTGGGAGCCTGCAGTGCACACTCCAAGGACAGAGTTCCACCAGCATTTCCAAGCACACTAACAGACGTGGTTTGAAGGTATGTCTGGTGCTGTTCCACAGAGGGATGGAGCTCAAACACCAGACTTTGTCTGTGGAATGGCACAGGACTGGAAGAGCAGAGACTCTCCAAGGTCTTACAAGTCATAAGCAAAGCCCAGGAACGCTGGTTTGTCACCCAGAACTGCACAGCTATGGCTTCTGCCTGGACTATGATGCTCCCCCCACAACAAGGGCTGCTATTATACATGCTTTGTACAGAAATCAAAATGCTGTACTGTGTATGCAATTCACAAGGCAGCCAGCACACAGACACCACAAAAGCAGCTTGTGGATAGGCCTTAAAACTTCTCCAGGTACCACAGCTTCTCACCTGAACAGAGCTGTGAGCAGAGTAGATACAAAACCCATGGACAGGAAGCTCCGTGCAGTTTTGTTGCCCAAGGTAGATTTGTTCTTTCCAGCTTTTTCCTTCAGGATTTCAGAGAGTTTGTTGTAACATGTAAACAAGCCTAGGACATCCTCAAACTTGGACTTACTGCAACAAAGTAGTAGAAAGCATTAATGGAGAAAATCCAGTCTTATGGTTTCCCATTTGAAGTTTCAGTTGTCAGATTACACAATGACACTTTCTACACGATAAACCCACAACATGTGACATCTCCCCAGCTCCCTAACAGTCTATAACCCATCCATTCCCCCTTGACCTGCTCTTCTACAAAACATCACACCACATCTCCCTCAAAAGCTCATTCAAAGAGAAGATGTTCCCTAACGTTCTGTGAATGTTTGTCCCACAAGGCACACAGATTGAGATTCTGTGTTGGCACTATTATCTTGTGCTTGCAATGAGCCTGTGTCCTGAACTCCAGAGAGCTTGGATCAGCATAGCACAGCTGGTGCTGGAGGGTAGGATTTGATGTTTTACCTGAAATTCCCTATGTTGAAATTGTATTCAATCAGGACCTCACAAATTCCCATCACCTGGATGGCATAGATATTATTCTTTACGCCGACACCAGAAGACAGAGAGAAATCTGCTGATTTATCCTGAGAGGTAAAGGAAAGAAATGAAACATTTTTTAAAAACTGACAAGAATTCAGTGTCTTCTTCCACTGAGTCAAACTGAAAACCTGATTTACCAGTTCAAAGTCTTCCAACTCGCTCTTGATCATGCGTCGTGTGACAGATTCTAGCATGTCTTCAAAGTTTTGCTCAAATCCCACATCCTCCTCCTCATTGTCATCTTCAGCTCCTTGGCACAGATGCACAGTGCTCTTATACCAGGCGAGACAGTGCTGGATACAGCAGAGCAGATGGGCCTGAAGGAAGCAGCCAGAGTCACACTCAGCCTTCTAGCTGGAGGTCACTGGCAGAAGCGGACACAGGACACTACAGTTGGATGCAAGGAGCCATGGCTGCCTTTGGAGGTCCACATGAGTCTCCAGAACGTGCCTCATTCCCAAAATGAGGGGATCAGTAATCCTACACACAGCTACCCAGTTCTAGCTTCAGACAAATGTTGTCTGCCTGAGATACAGGACGTACAGGCTTAACTCCCACTGCTCCCTCAGCTCAGCTACCTCAACTACTGAAGATGGAAAGGGAATTTCCAAAAGGGCTCTCACTCCAGCTGAAGTGTCTGCTCCCTTTCTGGTGGGCTACTGCAGCGCAGCATGGAAGCTTCCTTAGGGGAAAACAAGGTGATTAATTTGAAATTGTTCCCTCGGAAATCCAATCAGTCGTTGAGGACTCACCTCTGACAGTATCAAAGGAGCAAAATCAAAGGGCAGATTCCCCCCCTGCTACGCACACACTGCACAACTGTTTTATGTGGAATTAAGTTGAAAGAGGAAAAAAAAACCCAGGCTGAGCTCAATAGAGGATAACAGAACTACACTGTTCCTAGAGCATTATTCACACAGGTTCCCCAAACCACTTTACTAACAGAGCTCTAATAGATAGCCTGAGGCAGGGGTGAGAAGCCCAGCTCTATTCATTAAAAGAATTGCTCCAGGCTAGAAGAGGCTGAAGAAACACAAGGTATTCAGCTCATGTAGCAGTACATCTAAAATGGTATGGAACAGATGAGCTTGCAGCTGTGGCCAGCCAATATAGCTCTTACCAGTGGTTCTTGCAGAAAGATTTGATCTCCTTGAGCCATAATACATCCCTCAAGTTTCAGTGGAGGCAGGAGGTCTGGCTGGGGCAAGTAATATTGCTTTATCTGTCATAGAAAACAAGAAATAAAAATAACCAGTTACTTGGTAACTGAGCCTCTTAGGTTGTTTCAATACAGAGCATGATCATCTTTGTACTCCATTCTACAGAGTGAAAACTGGCAGGATGATAATGGGACTGTACATGGATCTGAGCCACATCATCTGCTCTAGTAGTAATTAAAATCCCCTCTTGAGGTGCTCATGTACCTCTCAGCCAGGACATGTCACTTCCCTAAAACAAGTTTATTTGGCCACTTGCTGTTGTCTTGCCTCAACACACACCACCACTTGCACTTCAGGTGCAGCGCTATGCACTGCAGAAGTCACTGCTGCTGTTGCCCTATCACCCAGGCTGAATGCTTGACAGTTATGGCAACCAGCTTCTTGGCCCAAGGCTGCAGGCAATTACAGAGGCTACACTTGGCACTGAAACAAATCCATGACAGTCCATGCTTACACCAAATCCGGGCTGGCTGGCACACTACAGGAAGGAGATACGCTCTTGAGTACAGATGTAGGATCAGAAATGAATAGGGAAAATGACACAGTGAAATTTTACAAATTTACACCAAGTTCCCATTAAATGCCCTCTGCTCTGTTCCCAAAACCTGCCTCAGCTCTGTTCATGTTCCTTTCTCAGACCCTATACCATCACAGGAAAGCTGGAATTAGTCAGCATGAATTCTACGGATGATTAAAAGGAAGAAAATTACTTGTCTCAAAGAAAGCACAGCCTGTCCAATGGATTGAGGATATGTGATTGTCTTGTTGCCATGAGCAACACTGTTGGGGGATGAGTTAATCCTCCTAGATCCTACATGGACTTGGGTATTGTCCCGATGGGAGGACAGCCATAATAATTACTGTGTCAGCACACATCCTTGGGGAAGCATGGGAGGGTAACTGCTGTGCACTGCTAAGGAACAGGGAGCACACAAAGCACCTCTCTGGGCTCACACTTCTCACAGAATCTCAGAACTGAAGGGTTGGAAAGGGCTCCAAGAGATCTTTTCTCTTCCACACTGTGACAGGATATGAACCGTTCCCCAGACGTTTACCTAGTCGGCTCTCTCAATATAGCAGGGATTTGAACAGGGCTTTATAGAAGTGCTGCAGCACTTAAACAAGTTTCCAGTGTGAGAAGAACTATTTTCCCAATGTAAATGGAATTGCTGGGTACATCAGTTGTGGCACAGAATTCTTTGGGTCTCTACAGCCTTGCCAGAGTAGTACCTTACCTGGGACAAGAGGGTTTCCATTATAGAGCTGGCTAGCTGGGAGTTCCTGCGAAGGACATCATAAAACCCCTGAAGACAGGAAGGAAGGACAAGTTGGCTTACACAACAAAGAAAGTGAATCACACGCGTAAGAAGTTGGTGTCATACGACAGCAACGACCCTTTGGCACTGCAAGGAACCAGGAGGAACTAACAGTGTGCTCACTGTAAAACCCCATACCTGGCAAAACAAAGGCACCACAGAAAGAAGCTATGAATCAGAAGAGTATGAATTTCCTCACCGGGCCCTCTCGCAAGCTGTATCTCCCTAGCAGCGGTGGCACCAAGCCCAGACTGACTTTCACTGCTATTTAACACTAGCACTAGATCCAACTTCAAACTGTGAAATCCTGCTTTAAAGGCAAAACAAGCCAGTGGGGAAACTGTAGGAGGCAAAAAAATCCTTCAGACTGAGAAAACTCAGTGGATGGATAAAGCAAGCTCAAGTCTTATGGCAACAGTGATGAACAGACCCAAAACTTGCAGCTCACCAAAGGTCACTCCAACCAAGCCAAGAAGGAAACCAGATCTCTCTGACCTGAAGGTGGTTTTTTTCCTCAAGGTGGTACCCCACAGGAGCCAAGTTATGTAGCCAAAAATGGCTCTTTTTATTAGGTCATTTGTCACGAGAAATCTAAGGGACAGACAAGCCTTTAGAGACACTAGTGAAAACAAGAGGAAAAAAAGACAGATCCCCTGATGCAGTCTCTAAGGAAGCTTCCCCATTCTCTCATTTTCTTTGGAGCCCACTAACAACTCCCAGCAACTCTGCTTCTATCCAACACCTGTTGTAACACTCCTCCTCATCAGGCATCAAACACGCTTCCCATTTCCTAAGCTACACCACAGGAAGAGAGACTTTTACACATTTTTGCTCTTAAGCAATGCATGACATGAGGAAGATGCATCAGTGTGCCTTTGGGCTTATAACAGTCCAAAATAAAACGACACAGAAGGCTGGAAAAGAACAAAAAATAAATATATAGTGTTTGGTACATGTGTCCCATGAAGAACATAACTGAGATGATAGGTTGTTTTCCACAATAACGTGATCGTTATTTACCTGGGGCTAAGGTAGAACCAGACCACAGAAAAGCTAGTGGCTGTTTAAAGGGAGATTGAAGAAACTGTGTTTACCTCATATAACATGAGTCGAACATCCGCTTGCTGGCTCAAACATCGCCTCAGGCTGCCCAGGATTTCAAGGCAGAAGGCCTCATTAGCTGCAGAATTATAGCAGGCATGAACATCTGCCTGGACCTGAGAGGGAGTATTAGTCATGTTATACTCGTTACACTTCTCAACTATCACAACACAGATGCAAGGTGATAAGGGGCCTGGCCCCTAAACAATCACTGAAATAGTCCCTAGCGTGCTGCCAGGCTCTTTATCATCACCATGGAACAGTGTAAATGCTCCCCAGAATACTGGTGCTGTAAGGCAGAATGACTCTGAAAAGCAACATTCCTAGGCCAGCTTCTCTTGGCACAAAGCATTCCCCAAAACTTTCCTTCCAGGACTAATCCTAGCTGAAGTTACATTTCCATTTTGGGGAAACACTTCTCTCTTGAGCTGTTTCAAACAGTGCATATTAGACATGAGACTGTCTCATACATCCTCCCAGGGACTGCAGATCAGCACTTACCTGAGTGGCACCAATGGCCTGGCTGCACTGGGAAGAAGACAAGCTGCCCAGGACTTTAAAATTCCTTAACAGAAGCAAGAAGCCAGCAACTGCAGCTTTACGAGCATCAAGCTGCCTGTGGGTCAGGGGAGAAAAGAGAAGTGTAAGGAAAAATGGAGTCAAGCTCAGATGGAAAGTGAACTCAGTGATGAACAAGGGTATATGAACACAGAGTGACTGGGCCCTGTATCCCCCAGGAGGGCAGCACAGTCCCAAAAGTGAGGAGCTGGGCAGTTCACTTGGAGTTCATTCGCTCTGTACTCTCACTACACTGTTTCCTTTCTGCTGTCATGGTGCTCACACCAAGAAAGAGCCCCAGGCCAAGATGCAAGCATTAAATGTATCCTAAGTCTCACAGAGCTCTTCTCAGATTTGGAAAATTCCTCACAAAAAGCTGGTGTTCTGCTCTGCTCAGGGAAACCCCTGGTCTTTCCCAAGATTGAGTCCCTTGTCTTGAATAATGATCCTAAATTATGAATTCTGTATTCATAACCAGGCAGCCACTGCCCAACAAAACCCAGTCTACCATCACAGCACTGTGAAGACAGCAGGATGATGTTCACGATGAGCCTGCTCCTCTGTCACCTTGTAAGGGATCAGAGAGAGGATGGCAGCTCAGCGTTCTGATCAGTGGTTCCTTCCAGGCTTTCCTTAGCATTTGGTTGTACTCAGCTGCACAGGCACATGTTGGAGTTGGTTTTAATTTTGCCTGCTTATGTGGAGTTCCCAACAGCTTTTTGAATTTCCAAAGCCTATTAATCCGGGGGTTGGGCTTTGCATCTCAGCGGCTAGAGCTGTGACTGTGGAACAGTCCTGGGCTAAAGGAGTAGGAGATGTCACCACCGAGTTACAGGAAGAATGTAGGAAGACACTTGTCCAAAACCAGGAGAAAATACCTCTGCTCCAAAAATGTAAGTTGTAGAAATATTTTCAAAGAATCCCCTTCCCAGCTTACCTGGAAAAGATAGCTTTTTGGAGAACAAGTATCAGGGAGTCCCTCACGGACATGCTGACTTTGAGCAGAGGCTGGAAAGGAAGAGATACTTTGGAGAGAAAAGCATTAAGGCATGCCAAGCCCTTGGGGCATATGAGCTCATCTTCCTCAGGCCCATCTGGCCCTGCATTTCCAATACTGTCATCAGTACAGTAGGAGAACCAAGACATTTTTGAAGAATATAAAATTAAACCCAGAGAGATGTATCAGAGAGACAACTTAGCAGGTTACTGAGGACACGGTGTTAGGGTCTGGGAAAAGAACTGTTACCCCTGGGTTGGACGGAGCAGGTAGAAGTTTAACGCCAGTGCAGTATCTCAGCCCAGACAAAGACAAATAGACATGGAGCTTGGAAGGAGAAAAAAATCAGTGTGACAGCTACAGCTGTTGAGCTAAACACTGTATACTTAGGTTTTTTACACTGTGCAGCATCTGGGCATCTTCCAGATGAAAGGTCAGCACAGAGCAGTTTCGGTACCACGGCAGACTGCACCGTGTGCTTTTTGCTAGAGGGCACATGCAAATCCATGCTTGAAGAACAGTTCCATGCTACACTGAACAACCCACAGCAGAGTAGGAAGGTTTATTTTACGAGGAAGGTTATTAGATCATGCATATAATTGTGGCCCAGAGCTGTCACTGGAACTACACTAGCAAGGGTATTCATGGAGAAATGCAAAGCTTTACCTGTACTGCCCGGAGGAGCCCTTGCACTGTGTCAATGGGCAGGAAAGACAAGTTGTCAAAGGTCTCTGTGACTTTGGAGGATGATGTCTGAAGCACAAGGGGAGCAGACGCCACAATATTGGACAGCAAGTCTGAAAAATAAAATTGGCAAAACGTGCAGTGGCTGCCAAGAGGCTGGAAAAGTCTGAGCAAAAGCTGTCTACAGAGCTAACAATTAGAGAACGGTCCCTTCCAACCCAATCCCTTCTATGAATCTATGAAAATCTGAGCTCTGCTGCAAGTGTGGAGTGTGACACGCTCACAACCCGGCTGCAGGGCCTCACCCCACCAGAGGGCACTGAGGTGTAAGGGAAGAGGTTGCAGCACAGGCAGTCCGGGTGACTCCGAAGCACCTGTCCACGGATGAGGAGGAAGGCAAAGCTTAAGAACGTGTAACAAGCTACTGACTGACGGATATAAACTTCCTGTGCGTCAGCTGTTCCATGGCAACTGCCTGCAAATGTGTTTTCACCTGTGATGAATACAAAGCAATCTGATGCATCAGACACCTCAGTAAGAGGGGAAGGAACAATTGATTTTCTTGGCTTCTGGTCACTTCAGCAAGAACTCATTCTCAGAAGCCAGATTCTGAGTGGCCACAGAGAAGGACACATTCCTTTCTCTTTCCTGTTACCTATGAAGTGGCTGACAGGAGATGCTGCTTTTGTGAGTACTCTGTTCAGGACCTGCTCAAGAATATCACTTCTGATGGGCTCATGAACCTGGAACGAGAAAGAACAATGAATACAATTTTAAAAAACCAACGTAAAGTTAGGATATTCCTGTACTTCAGAGTATAGGCATTGTGCAGTACAAAGCAAATCCAGATGTGACAGGTAAGCTGGGCCTGGTTGCCACAAGTTCCCATTCAGCTAAATTCACCCCAGTCCAATCCAAACCAGCATGACAGAGACACACAGAGTACCTTTGGAATATAAAGGGTCAAATTGTCTGTGGGATGCAAGAGTCCTGATCACTTGAACAAAGACGGTGGTTTCAATCCCACCTCTGGATTTCTGCACTTTCCCTGCAGTTTCTTGGAAACTGTACTAGGGATTACACAACTATCATGGAGGTTGGAACAGATTAGGGTTAGGTCTTTATGAGGATGGCCTCTTCCAGCTGGACTAGGTCAAACAGGAGATTAAATCTAGCATTGTTTGTAAAACACTCATGATGGATACAACATGCCATTTATCAAGAGAGAATAAGAACAGAGTTCCCTCCCCACCAAAAAAACAAACCCTTTCCAAATCATACACTACCTTAAAAGTTTCCAGCAGGATACTCGCTCCCAGTCTGCAGGCCTGTTGGGCTGGTATTTTTGAAAGGCCATAACCTGTATCAGCAGCTTTTCCTCCAAAGGGCTTTTTGGGTTCATATGATTCCATTAGGCTGAAGCCAAGATCCACCAGACCCTGAGTAACGTGGTCCCAGCCAAACACACTGAGGAAAACATTAAACAGGAAAGAAACAATTTAATCACAGAAAAGGTTTAGATTAGAGAAGTCTAAAGTAAAATCTTCTGCAGCCATTCCAGGGTCCAAAGCAGCAGTGAGATGCTTGATCACTCCAGGGAAGATAATGTCCCTCACAGTCCCATGACTGTCTTTAGGCTGAGGGACAGGTGCTCAGCACAACACCTCCTGCAGTCCTGGTTTTCTAACTGTCGGACTTCCTTTGCCATCCAAAGGTTTTCCTGCTGTGGGGAATGGTGTGCACTCAGATCTGATCTGAACATGATGGTAAACTACCAGTCAGGAGGCACAAATACCCTACTGGTCCTGACATCTTCCAGTCGGAGAGGAAGACAGACTAGAAACACCTCACATCAAACCAAGGGACAACTGGTGACAGATCACAGGCCTATCCCACAGGATGATTAAAGAACTAACCACGTGGGGGAAGAAAACAGTGAACCTGTCACTCATCCCTTGATCAGAACACAAACTACAGTTGGCAGCATGACTCACACCGTCAGCTGCTTTACCAGTAAGAAACAGATAGAGTCCTGATCAATCCAGTGCTCTGTACCACCAGATGCTGAGAGTTGCAGTGGAGGGGGCAGATTAATACAGCTGCACTTCAGTTTTTAATTCCTCAACATAAAACAGTGATAAAACCTTTGGATTTTACACTGTTTGCTATCAGCACCAGGGGTATTTAGCACCTAGAACATTCTAGCCAGGCTGAAACTCTCCCCCTCCCAAAGCCCATTAAGCCTCCTGCAGCACGTGGCAACAACTCACCTATTTTTTACCACTTCCAGAATTACAGTGGTTACATCATACTGTTGAGGGAACAAATCTTGCAGGAACTTGGAGGCCTGAAGGAACTGCAGGTCCTTGCAGCTTCTTGTGATTGATGTTTTCAAGAAATCAAATATCTGGAACATAAAATCATCGAGTGTGAGGAAATGATCTTTGAAATGGGACCTGTATAGTCTTGGGTACATTCCAGTATGAGCACCAGCCAGAGCACAAGTTTCAGTACAGCCTGCCAAAAATCTTAATTCACTTCTTTCTCAGGACAAATACTCCAACCTCATTAAGTGCCTCAAGGAGGGTAACTTGCTGCCAGATGCACTTCAGGTGGCCACCACAGAGCCAAAGCATTTAAGAAAAGAAAATATAAATAAAAGAGACAACCTTGCTTTTCTTCCTCACCTGCAATACCAACCCACAGGAACCCTAACTCTGGAAACTTCTGATATTGCTCTGGGGTCTTTTATAGTGTTCAGTAAAATACAGTGTACCAATGATCTAACTGTTTCCCTGTGAGGATCCTGAAACCATGTTAAGCCTGAATCTGATGGGACTATGACCTAACCATGTTTCCTTTCTTTTACAAGGAGTGGCACATACATGCCCATGGAAATTCTCAGGATGTGTGATACAGCCACATACCTGCTCTTGCAGTCTGTGTTTTACTGCAACCGACAGCAAAAGTGCCACGCTGAAGGGACACAGGGCTCTACCAGGGTCCTTCTGTTGCTCAGTCTAGAAAACAGCAAGCAACAGTCAGAAAGCTTCAACTCTAGAGTCCCACAGTTATGGAAAGCTATCAGGCCTGTATCACACTGCTGTTGTGGAGTAGAAAGGGACATGTCTCATCAAACATGTCACAGCACTTACTAAAGCAGGCATGACTGCAATAATAAAGATGATTAATTGGTTATCCTTAGAAGAGATTTAAGTTGATTTTAAAAACCCTGCTTCAACACCTTCAACAACAGTGCTGGTTCCATCTTTGCCATACCTTTAGATGTCTGATGAGTTCCTCAGCTAGGTCCTGATCCAAATTGATAACAGAAACGATATGGAGAATAACGGTACCTTCCACGTGGCGGAGCTGGTCCAGGGGCACTGTGGCTACCTCAAGGTCCACTGATCTGTAGGATTTATCAGAAAAGCCATACAATAGCATAGATATTCTCTTATGAAACCTTGCACAAAATTTGACAGTTCAAAATGAAGGAGCCCTGGGCAGAAGCAGGGTGACTACAAATACCCAGGTAGTAAAGAAATGGGGGAACAGAGAGAGAACGTACTGTGGGACACTCTGTTCTTCCTTTTGTCTCTTATCCAACTGATTGAAAAAGCTGATGATTCCTTCTAAAACAGTTTTCTTACTGCCCTGCAAGTCAAGACATTACATTAGGGCACTTCAGGGTCTGCAGCACCTCACAGAACTACACTGCCACACCAAGTACATGTATCATAGTACCCTTCTTTTCCCTTCATAAATCACTGAGGTGGGGGAGGACTCCTCAGATGAAGTGACTCTGGTTTAGTTTGTACATTTCTTTTGACTATGCTTATTGAAGAGTTGAGAGAAGCTGAAGCTCTCAGATTTATTTTTTTTTTTAAATGGGATTCTTTCTAATTAATAAGAATCCCTTATGTTACAATCAATTAGGGATCCTTTCAATCTCCAAACAACCTCCTATAACACACATGTAATTTGTCTTTGACTGGATCGTTTTGGCATTGGCTTGGTCACAAATGAAACAAGCAAAAGAGCTGGATCACTGTGTCAAAGGGCAGAGGTGTCATTGGCAGCCTCTGTTGGCAGGAAGAGCACAAGACATTTCCAGTACAAGTCAGGCTACAACCATGATGACAGTCATACTGCATGAGCTATTGTTATAGTGTGCAGACCACAGAGAGTGAGCAAAACCACACTTAAGAACACTTAAAAAACCAACCCTCTCCGCTGTCTGCTCACCCTGTGTTTCCCAAAGGTTTCCTTCCTTCCCCACAAGGAAGATGAAGATTGTACCTTTGAGCATTTAGCTTCTTCAGGGTAGAAGGAGTTAGAAAAAACCACAACCCTACTGACATCCTGCTGTGCCCTGCTCCCCACAGCACAATTTGAGAACAATCAGAATCCTCTCCAAAATCCAGACTATAGCTCAGTCTGTACATATTTTTTTCTTGTGTTACATACTTAGGTGGAGGCAAGTTCCCATGAGCTTTTACCTTTGCAGAAAGCAGCAGCAGCTGATAGACCAGAGGGGGAATTTCCTGCAGGTCTAATTTGGAGAACATCCTAAGGACTTTTTCCACCACAAACTGCAGCTCTTCTCCCGACAGTGGAATATCCCTGTTGAATCAAAGATGCAGTCTACTAATTTTCTCTGATTTCCTTCAGAATCCCACAGCAGATTCAACCCCTAACTAGGCAAAGGGTCCTAATGGACAAGCAGGGCTCCTGAAGTCCCTCAAAACCCTTCAACTGTCACAGTTCACTCTTTGACTTTTGGTGCTTAGATCTCCTCCACATTATGCCTGTTCACTAATGTATTGTTAATTTGCCAAGATTCACTCACACATGCAATAAAAAACAGGATGCCATGCTTAGCCTTCGGGGCATGCTGCCCAGCTGTGTTTTGTATCCAACTGGATCTGATCCAGATGTTCATCAATGACCCATGGGGCTGGGCCTGCAATGGTCATACCTCCTATTTGCAATTGCCCCACGCTACATGTGAAATAGGACATGGACAGGATGACAGCACCAGAAAGTGTTGATGTTGAAGGGAAAAAGAATTACCTGAACATGTTGGCAAGATATATTACACTCCGAGGATCCCACCTGGTAAAACAAAAGTATGTCCAAAAAATGGAGAGCAAGCAGAATTGTTGCTTATCCCTCAATTACTCAATAGCACCCTGTCCTTGTTGTGTTCTGATACTAAGATTAGAAGGCATATTTCCACCCTCACCACCCAGACTTCTAATGGTCCTGAACTGGCCCAGCCCTCACAATAACAAACACCAAGAAAGGAACAAAACCAAGCACTTCCTGAGACTAGTTCATGCAGTGCTAATACAAGATCTGGGAGCAGGGTGTTCCCTTGCCTTCCCAGCCGGAGAAGCCACTGTCACAGAGAGCACAGATCACAGGATGATAGAACAGGGTGCAGACAGTGCCAACCAGCTCATCATGATGTCTTTCTCAAAGCACAACGTGCAGCACGCTGCTTTGCCATGTTACTAAAGGCTGGAGGAGATGTACATACTTGCTGGAGCAGAGTGTATTTATCAGCTGCTTCTTAAACTCTTCCCCATTCAGTTCACCTGAAAAAGCAAAAGTCTTTTAGGGGCTGATTCCAGAGGAAAGGAGGACAGGCTGGGGGGAAGGAACTGGGAGTGGTTACCTTTCCCATATGCCAAGCTCTCCTTAGAACTGGCCAATGCAGTGAGAACAGTGGAAAACAGCTCCAAGGATTTCCCATTGGACAGGCTGCCACCTTTTATAACATCAACAAACAGGGTGGCAAGTTCAGCCAAAGCATGGCCTGGCAGCTGGCGAGCCTGGGAGCAGATACAGCAACATGAAAGAGGCAGTGCACAGGAGAATTCCACATCTATGTGTATCCAGAATGTCACCAAAACCCAACAAAGGACAACATTTCTTACAGTGAGACATTGAAATGTTGTCCTGAAAAGGAAATTCATCCCCAAGATCTCTAATTTGTACTGTCATTTATAGAACAGAGCATTAAATCACAGTATGCTCAGAGTTTCAAGTCTAAGTCTAAAAACCCAAAGATATTCACATTTACACACACAGCAAATTCCAACACCAGGTTAGACCAAGCTGGATCCATGGAAAGGACACAAGTCATTTCCCTCAGTGGCCTAGCAAAGAATCTCAATTGACACAAGAAATGATACCCAGCAGCAGACCCCAGGAAAGACAGCCTGAATGAGCTTCTACCTCCAGCATCAGCAGTCCTATGATTTCAGACGCCTTGCTCAACTGCAGGTCCCCTGATTCCACTAGTGGGATGCAGTGCTTGTAAACCTGAAGCCTCCTGAGAACACCGCTTTGCTGGGAACAAGGGGAGCCTTATAATGAGAAAATAAAAGAAAAAAATAAAGAATGGGGGAAAAAAACATATTTAAGTAACAACATGTTGCTAAAACACAGGAAATTAGCAGGGCTAAACTGTCACCTGACTGCAACTCTATTTTATCTACCTGACAAAACAGATAAAAAAACCAGCACAGGAAATGAGAATCTCTTGGATAAAACAGCTGCCATCACAGCCTGTGGTTTGCTCAACCTGTTGCCGGAGATCAGGAAGTGTCAAAAAGTTGAGAAGAATCATTGGCAATTAACTTCCATTGGGCCAAGCTCATTTCTACTCCAAGGGATGTAAGAGTTGCCAGAGCCAAGGCCTGTTTACAACAGCTGGCTTGCCAGTAGGTTAGTCTGGTTTCCTGTTTCCCGTATCTCTTTTTGGGTATCCCCTTTCCCTGTGACAAGCCCCGACTGGTTGGTTCTTACCAAAAACAACACTCCCTCACGCTGCCGGCCACTTCACCCACCGGCTCAGGGGCACCCAGCAGGGATGGGACCACGGCCCCCCTGTCCCCACCCAACTCCCAGAGCGCGGCTCAGACACCACCCACCTCTGAAGATCCCTTTCAGCAAAGCTGCCGTCTCCCTGCCCTTCAGGGCCTGCCTTGTCACCATGTCGCCCAGCTGCAAAGAGAAGGAGAGGCTGGGAGCCGCCCTTCACCCAGGGCTTCCCCGGGAGCAGCCGCCGGCCTGGGCCCTGCGGTCAGCGTCCTCTCCCCTCCCCTCCCCTCTCCTCTCCTCCCGCAGGGACCCCGCGCACCTCGCTCTCCCCCAGGCTCTGCAGGGCTTCCTGCAGCCGCTCGGGAGGCTCCTCGGCCGCCAGCGCCAGGATGCGCTGGGCCATGGTGCCGCGGACACGCCCAGCCGGGGACCCGCTGCCCCCGGACGCCGCTCCCCGGGCTTCGGCTCCGGCGCCCCGAAATTCCCGCCCGGAAGTGCCCGCCCGTCACCCGAGCAACAGCTCCCGCCCCCCGAGCGCTCACTTCCCTTCCCCGCCACAGCCTGCTCTCGGGTGTCCGGGGGTTCGATTCCCGCGGGGTGCGGGCAGAGTGGGGGAGTAGGGAAGTGTGGGGCACAGGGTGCCGTGGGACGCGGGGAGGCGTGGGGCGCACACACACGGGGTGCGGGGCAGCGTAGAGTGCAGGAACTGAGTGGTGCTGAGTGGTGTGGGGTGCAGGCACGTGTGATGCAGGCGGCACGTGGGGTAGGCAGCCAGGGTGTAGGTGGGTCCCTTGGCACCAAGTGCCCATTCCGGGCCCCCCGCAGCGGCAGCACCCGGCCCTCACAAGTGCCACCCATGTGGGTCATAGATCTCTTGGAGTAAACCCCTTAATTCCGGGGAGCACGAGGGGTGGCCTTGGGCACACAAGGAAATTTAGCCCGCCTTTAAGCAGCGGGATTTAGGTGGTGCCAGCCCGGTGGGGGAGCTTTTGCAAGCCCCGTGCTCGAGGGGAGGAGCTGATGCTGCTGGGTGAGGGGGAGAGGGTTCTCCCAGGACCAGCGGCCATGGGCAGGGAGATAACCAGACCTGGTCAAGAGATCCCTTGAGGGCTCCAGCCATAGCACCTTGGGGTGGGCACCCCTCAGGGCTGCCACCATTCCTGAGCACCCACTTGGTGATGCCAGGAGTTGTGCATGGGTCTGCAAAACTATTTCATCTGTGATGAGCTTGATGGCCAGGGTGCCCAGGTAGCACAAGTCCCCTCTGCCACCCCCATATAGGGGTGTTGGGTCTGTTTGGGAGCCCTCGTGCTGATGATGTCCCCCCATCATCCATCATCTTGCTCACTGGGCCTCAGACAAAGTCCCGATGAGCTCAAGGAGAGAGATGAGCCTTGCTAATGCTGGCATGGGAGGGGGATTGGGAGGTCCTGGGTCTCCCATGAATAGCAGCACGTGGTGTCCCAGCCACAGTGGCAAGTGCTCAGGATCTTGGCACAGGTCAGAGTTTTCCTTCCATGCTCCCCCCGCCCTTCCTCTGGAGTCTCGTGCCTTCCTCCTTCTCCCTTCCTCCCTCCCTCCCAGCAGGGTCTCAGCTGCACTTGCAGGGCAGCCCCATGGAAACAAAATCCGTAAATCCTGGTGGCATTACAAAACATGCCTTGTGTAAGCCCCTTGAGTCCTGCTCCAGTGCTTAGCCCGGCCTCACCACCTCCCCAAAATCCTCACCACCATAAGAGCCCATCAGAGCTCCACTCCTGGGCCTGGAGAAAGCTGTGCACAGCCTCTTCCTCACTATGTCCTCACCTAACCCCTGCAACCCTGGGCCCAAAGGGAGTTAAGACTGCATGGGTTCCCCTGCCCCACATGGTTTTGGCTGGGATGCAGATGCCCCAGAAAGCCCAGATGCCCCAAAAAGTCCCCCTGCACCCACACACAGGCTCAGTGTGATCCCTACCACATCCCAGGACTCCCCTCTCTCATGGGTCCTTGGTGTCACTCCAAGGGTGAACTTGGTTCCAGTTCCCAAAGCTCCCAGCAGGCAACCATCACTTGACATCACAAAAAGAAGCCATCTGCCCATGCATTTTCATTTTAGAAGCTGAAAGGGGCCCTGTATGGGTGCTGGTCCTCATCAAGGAGGAGTTGGAGAGCCCAGCGCAGGACCAGCCCCAGGAGCACCCTCTCTCTGCCATGGTCTCTGCAACCAGACCCTGCCCGCTTGGCCAAATTCACAGCAGGACCTTGCCAAGCATTTCAGGGCAGAAGCTGGGGAAGAGACCTGTCCCATTCACCCCCGGGATTGGGCCAGGATGGCAGGCTGCCCATCGCCTCCTCTGCCCCTGCCCCGTGCTAATGAGCAGGTTACACAATGGGAAGCTTTTATACTTCATTAATCGGGTCCGGCATCCCAGCCCGCCCCTCCACGCACGCTCTGGCTGGCCAGCGGAACCCCGACTCCCTCCTTCCCTCTCCTCAGCTGCCTTTTGTAAGGTTTTAATGGGGTTTCTTGCCTGGGTTGTGCTGATTTAATTACAAAGCTGCAGTGAGTTGATGCCTTGTGACGGTCTAATCCCAACCCGGTGACTCTACAAAGCTTTTGCCCGGCTTTCTTCCCGCTCCACTCTGGCCTTGCCACCCGTGTGTCCATCTCTGCCCCGTGCTCCGACACTCTGAGGAAAGCTTTTCCTTTCCCTGGTGAGTACCCAGGACTTTTTTCCATCCAAAATAACTTTGCTTTGGAGATTTTAATTCAGTCCTCCCTTAACCTGGCACCTCCAAGGCTGGGGTTGCTTTCAGCTCCTGGAAAAAGGGGATGCTCATCCCTGCCCTGGGAGCTGGTGGGGAAAAGGATGCCCCTGGGAAGTGGTTGAACTGGAGCCAAGCATTCCTTGCACAGCCTGGCAGGGGTGAAGTGGGGCACTGGAGGGAGGATGAAGGCAGATTTCCTCTTCCTCATGCATGGGAATAAGTTGTTTCACCTGTTGCTGCTGTCTGCAGCATCAGAAAAATGCTGAGAGGTTTGGGGTCCAACCTTGCAGCTGGGGATGGGCTCTGGGCTGAAGCAGTGGGGCTCAAGAGTTTGGAAGAGTAGTAGAAATAAAAGACAAGAAAAGCCTAAGCCAGTTGCCCACCTGGCTGGAGCTGGGATCTCTGCCTGTATGAAGGTGGTTGGAGATGAAATGGCAGTGGGGGAGCTCATGGGGTTGGGGGTCCTCATGCAATGCCCCAACCACCAGAGGAAAGGCAGACCTGGAATAAAGGGATGAAAGTGTCAGACAACCAATACCCACATTTTTAAGCTGTGTTCACAAGCACCCCTGGTGTTTCCCAAAGCTGCTCAGCCTCTGGCAGGCAGGCAGGAACGTGGGCAGCATGTGATGGAGATGAGGAGGGTTGGGGTGTCCTTGCCTGAGCAAGACAGGTAGGGGATGGGGCATGAGGGGCTGCAGAGGCTGTCAGGATCCCCACCACCTCTGATTCCACCTTCCTTCTCCCAGTGACCTGCGGCTGACAGAGGACAACATGTCTGCAGTTGTGAGTACTGTCCCCGCACTGCCCTGTCCCCCAGGCTCTGAGCATCCCCTCCTGCAGCACTGGGATGGGGTGCACCCTGCACACCCCTCACACCCCTCGCTCTCAGCCCATGGCAGGGAGCTGGGTGGCATTCAGCCCGTCCCCATCCCTTTGCACCCCCTTGGGTGCAGGCATGGAGGCTGTGCCCATCTCCATAGCCCCCCATCCCAGGGCACCCACAGTGGGGCAGTGAGCTGGGGGGGCTGCTTGGGTAGACCCCCACATGCTCTCCTTGCCCCCAGACGGGCACCTTCCGCATCGTCTCGGAGGAGGAGCAGGCCCTGCGCACCAAGCTGGAGCGCCTCACCACCAAGGACCATGGCCCCGTCTTTGGGAGGTGTGAGAAGATCCCCCCACACACCCTGCAGAAGGTGAGGGCGGCTGTGGGGAGCAGGGGGCAGGCGCAGCCTGAGGCATCTATTCCTTCTTGGGGTACCTGCTCCTTCTCGGGGTCCAGACAAGACCCTCAACTGGCTCCGGTGTTAAGGGTGGGATGTGCTTACACCAAAGGGTCACAAAGAGGGGACCTGGGTGACGCTGCCCCTCCCCGTGCTAGGACGCCGCAAGGAGCATCACTGCACCCCTACAGCTTTTGGGTGCCTAAATGACCCCTGGGGCTGTTTTTTGGGGTGCATGGAAGGGGGGTCATTGCTGAGATGGGTCCTCTCCTTACTCCCCTCACCAGGCAAAGGATGAGCTGAACGAGACGGAGGAGCAGCGGGAGGTGGCGGTGAAGGCACTGCGGGAGCTGGTGCAGGAGCGGGCAGGTGGTGAGGAGGTGTGCAAGGCCGTGGCTGAGAAGGTGCAGGGGAAGGACGACTCCTTCTTCCTCCGCTTCATCCGCGCCCGCAAGTTTGACGTCCACAGGGCCTACGACCTGCTGAAAGGTGGGGAGGGGTCCCAGGCTGTGACACCAGGAAAGGACAGGGATATCCAACCCCCCTGGTAGCTCTTAGTCCCAAGCTGGAGCCTCCCAGTCCCTTGGTCTGGGTCACAAAGGAGGACCCTGGCATGGGAAGGAGATGAGGAGAGAGGATAAATAGAAAAAGACAAGGCTGGAGGTTTGGGATGCTGGGAAAAAAGTTGGGGTGGAGAAGGAAATAAATAAGGGTGATGCCACAAAGCCAGGACATTCCCATTCCTTCCTAATTTACCAGAACAAAATGGAAAAACCAGTGCACTTGGCAGTGGCAGGCTGTTTCCTTTGTGCAGCCAACCCCATCGGGCTGGGGTGCAGTCCTTTGAGATCCTCATGCTCTGCACATGTCCTGCACACCCCCTCCATACCTCTGCAAGGAGTCAGTCCTGCACTCATCCCAGTGCTCCTGTATGCGGTGCCCTGGGACCCCTCAAGGGCTGGGGGCATGTTGGGGGCCTCATGGCACCCCCTCCTCACACCAAGAATGACCCGTAGGGATGAAAGGGGAGAGGGAGGGCAGCCTGGGGGATGGCTGCTGGTGAGGACCTGTCTGGCTCTGTCTCCACTCTTCTTTGTGTTGGCCTGGGGGATAATGAGTTGTAATTATCTGCACTGGCTCCCAGACGAGCTGTTTTGTTCACCCGCATTTTTCCCAGGAGGAGGTTCCTTATTTCGTGCCACGGGGTGCCAAGGGAGGGGAGCTGGGGGATGCCACCCAAACAAGAAGGAAAAGGAGAAGGAAAATTAGGGGGAAAATCACTTCATCTGCTCATTGAGGTGCTGGAGGGAAGGCAGGTGTGAGGAGAACAACCTGAGTACGATGGAGGAGACGAGACCTGCATGGACCCTGGGCACAGCCCATCCACACCTCTCAGGAGAGGGAACGGCATCTCGCCATCGCCAGCCTGCCCTGGCTGGGTGAGCAGCCGTTGTCCTCCCTGATTCCTGTGTCTCCCCAGGTTACGTGAACTTCCGCCAGCAGTACCCCGAGCTCTTCGACAACCTGACGCCCGAGGCCGTACGCAGCACCATCGAGGCCGGCTACCCCGGCATCCTGGCCAGCAGGGACAAGTACGGCCGGGTGGTGATGCTCTTCAACATCGAGAACTGGGATTACGAGGAGATCACCTTTGATGAGGTCAGCCCAGCTCCAGTTCCTGGAGCAGGTCCCGCTCCTGGGCCTGTCCCACTCATCACACCTGAGCACAGCATCCCTTACACACACACACACACACACACACACAGAGGTATGCAGGTGTCTACACACAGCCTCCAGCTGCCCAGGCTGAAGCAAATCTGGAGCCCTTTGAACTTATCCTTCCAGCGATCCTAGGAGAGCATGGTCCACCCCAAAGGGCTCCCCTTCCTTCCCTCTGAGGTGGTACGGGATCCTGGCCAGATTTAGGGTGTGCATCCCCCAGCCCAGGTAACACAGGGTGAAGAAAGGCACCGTGTCATTAAATCAAGGGGCTTTAGAGAAGAGGGACCCACAGGACAGAGGAAGAAACCGAGACATGGGGCATGGAAAGGGTTTCTTGGCAAAGAGCTCTCCAGGCACGTAACTCACATGTTCTCCCAGCTCCATTTTCTGCTCAGCTCTGAATGTGGTGCCAAGACTTCACTGATCCAGCTTTGAGGTGCACCCACCTTGCAAGGGGAACGTGGTGATTGTTCAGCATCCCCCGAAACACCCGCCCTGCTCTGAAGCCCCGGGGCTGGCTGTGACAAGCAGGCTAGAGTCAAGCAGACCCTGGATGATTCCTTACAGGAGTCTTCCTGGGAACCTTCCTGGGTCTGTGACAGGTAAGGACTAATACCAGATCTGCTGTCTCTTTCCCATCAGATCCTTCGTGCCTACTGCGTTATCTTGGAGAAGCTGCTGGAAAATGAAGAGACCCAGATCAATGGGTTCTGCATAATTGAGAACTTCAAGGGCTTCACCATGCAGCAGGCATCAGGGATTAAACCCTCTGAGCTCAAGAAAATGGTGGACATGCTGCAGGTGAGGTGGAAGTCTGCACCCAGCAGTGGCAGGGTGGATTTTGGGGAAGCAGAGAGCTCAGGGAAGGGTGAAGGAAGGTCTATAACAGGGTTTGCAGTTTCTACCACACTGACACCAGAAGAAAATAGGGCTGTTGCCCATCACATGCACCTTTCCTTGCCAGCTGATTGGTTTAGTCCTACAGGACAGATCCTAATTTTCCAGCCCCACTCCCTGCCCTCTCAAGAACATAACTAGATGTAGTAGCACCATTCCTTGCAGCATCCTACTCCACAGTCTGGAGGTTTTTCCTCACCACCTTCTCAGCCCCAGCCTGGTCCAAGCTGGACAGAGACTCAGCCACTCAAGGATTTCTGCCCTTGGACTAGAAACCAAGGACACTTGGCTCTCCCTGTGGAAGGAGGACAGCAGAGATGTGGTCTTTCTCATGGAATGGGAGCAATGAGCCAGTGGGAAGCTCTTCAGCTTCCCTGGTGCTCCAAGGGCTAGGATGGCTCTGGGTCAGAGCAGAAAAGGAGCCATCAAAGAGACAAGGGGAGATAGGGCAAGGGGAGCCATGGCAGCGCCAGGGTATCGGATGCTGCTGGGCTCTGGGTGGGCAGCACCGTCTGTAACCAGCTATGTCTGGGTTTGGGATCCTAGGACTCCTTCCCAGCACGGTTCAAGGCCGTCCACTTCATCCACCAGCCTTGGTACTTCACCACCACCTACAACGTGGTCAAGCCATTCCTGAAGAGCAAACTGCTGGAGAGGGTGAGTGTGGGAAAGGGACCCAGAGACAGAGGCACGTCCCGGGGTGAAACAGAGCGGCCCGCAAGAGTCGCTCCAAGTCCTCTGCTGAGGTTCACTCCCATCTCCCTCCAGGTCTTTGTGCATGGGGAGGAGCTCGAGTCCTTCTACCAGGAGATTGACGCTGACATCTTGCCAGCAGACTTTGGTGGCAACCTGCCCAAGTACGACGGCAAAGCAACTGCGGAGAAGCTCTTCGGGCCCCGCATCGAGGCTGAAGACACGGCGCTCTAAACCGGGAGCCGCTCCCCCTCCCTGTAAGATAGGCTCGGAGGTGGCCCTCTAACCCCAGCCATCTCCTTACTGTAGCTTTCCTTGAATGCCTGCTCCCCATGAGGCACTTTGGGCGTGTTGCTCCACGGCTGTCCCTCCCCTCCCCTCCCCAAAGCTGGCAGCAGGCTGCCCAGCGGCCCTGGCCCTCCCGGAGCCAGCTGAGAAAGGAGGCCACCAGCCCCCTTCCTGCAGCACATCCTGGAGCTGCACCGGGAGGGGGGATGAGGGGAGCGTCTGCTCTGGGAAGGGAGGGCTGCAGCAAGGGAGAAATAAAGTGTTTAACAGCAGAGCTCTGCGGTCCCTTGTGCCATGTGGCAAGGAACAGGGGTGCAGGTTTTTGGGCACAGGTGCTGGCTGGGCTGCTGGTTCTAAGGAGTCCAGGAGTGTCAGCGCTTGGTCAGAGCGCTTGGTCCCCCCTTTTATTGACTGCTCTTCGGCCAGGGGCCAAGGAAGCACCTGACTCCATTCATCCCAGAAGTAGCCCCAGCCCTGCCCGAGCAAGGACCCCCAATTGTTAGTTATCTGCTGGAAACAGGGAAGAGAAAGCAGCCCAAAAGAGGTGAACAAGACCTCAACAGGCGCCAGCAGCGCTGGCTCTGCCCAGTTTCACTTCAGGCAGGGAGGAGGAACAGAGGGTGCAGCAGCCACTACAAGGAGGGTATGGATTTTAAACCCAGGGCAGCAAGACACAAGCAGAATGTACCTTCCTCAGTCCTTCAAAAGCCCCAGCACAGCTGATTCACCTAGCACTGCACTGTGAGAGGGAGCTCAGTCAGGGAAGCCCCAGCAAAAACCACCATGGAGGGCAGAGGAGGGCCCTCAGCTGGCAAATGAGCTGTGCCTGATGCTAATGCTAATTAGCCCTTGCTAATGTGGAGACAGCAGGACCCCAGGTGGGGAAAAGGGAGACAGAAGTGGCCATGAAGGTGACATGAACCAGGTATCTCCATCTCCTCCAAGGAACTGATGAGATGGATGTTTGCATCCCCTTTTCTCCTCCCTGGGGAGCTCAAGAGAGGAGCACTGGCCTCTGACCAACTTACCTTCTCTGTTAACCTGGTCCTGTGCTGGGCCCTGTCCCCTCTCCCTCCCAGCTCTGCTGTGACACACAGGCACCTTTCATCAGCCAGACCCCCACCCAAAGCCAGGCAAAGTGCAGGGTGCTGACAAGAGCTGCATTCATCAGGGCACTGGCTCAGGCTCAAACCAAACAGGACTTCGGCTCCAAAGCTGTGGGGAGGATGGGGCCTGTCTGGGCAGAGGCAGCTGGAGCTAAATCTGCTTCACCCAGCCTCAGCAGCATGGCTGGGCTGTGTGCAAGTCCCAGGCCGTGCTGACCTCATGGGAGAGCCCGGAGGGAGGGAGCAGGGCACCTCTCTGCTGCAGTTTGGCTCCTTACTGCTTGCAGGGCTGATGAGCATCTGGAGCTGTCCCAAACCATGTGTGACCACCCTCCAACCATCCAGCTGGTACAGACACAGCAGCATAACTTGCTTAGGAGACAGAGCAAGTGCAGCTGCCTTGTAAAAACAGAAAAAGATTCAAAACCCCCAAAGCCTGTGGCCACTCACTGCTGCTGGGACAAACTGCCAGCCAGCTGCTTGCTTCTCCTGTCAGGAGTGACCACCCCACCCAGTACCATCCCACACAGTCACTACACAGCACTGACTTCAGTAGGTCCTTTATTTTTAAATAATGAAATCTCACAGAATCAAAGATAACAAAATTACATTGTTTTGCAGTGACCTCCATCTTTTACCACACAGAAGAACAAAAATTAAAGAAAAAAATCAAAGACACTGTTTTATATATATTTTATATATAATTTTAAAGGTAAACATCAGCAGATATAGAAAAATTGCATTGCTAGTTGCAAATCTTCTCCCCTGCAGCTGACAGCTCCAGAGAATCTGACTCAGAACATGGCAGCAGGGTGGGTGTCTCAGTATACAAGCTTCTCCAGGGCAGCATTTAGAGATGGAGCCAGAGCCTTAGTTTGCCAATTTCAAATATTTTTAGTAAAGGGCTCGCCAAGAATGTTAGAAGTTGCTCAGCCTGTTCTAACACAGCTGCATGGGCAAAACAAGAAGGGCCCAGGCCTGTTTGTCTTGAGCTCTCCACACACCTTTTCAGCTTGGGAATGTCAGAGAGAGGGGTTGGGATTTCTCAGTAAGAGCATCCAGTGATCAGTCACTGGGAATTATGGTCAAGCTGTCAAGTAACAGAATGAGGAATCACACTCCCTGGGAAAGCTGCTAACTGGGGCTGAGCAGTAGGGTGTGGTTATAGCAAGTAAACTTGGGGTTTGTGTGGTTCATTTGTTTTAAGGGTTCCCAGTTCACAGGAGCCATCAGAAGGGTCAGCATCCCAGCAGAGATCCTAGAAGGAAGTTCCACACCTAATCAAACCCTTGCATGAGCAGAGACAATGTGAGCTTGTCATTTGGACAGAAGGAAGAAGGCTTTCTGTAGAGCCACTTCATGGGATGAGGCTCCACACTGCCATTAAATCCACCTGGGTTAAGCAAGGGTGAGAAGGAAAGACATGACCTTTAGGAGGTGAAGGGCTGGAGCTTTTGGAGAGTGTCAGAGACTGGGAAAAGGCTGCTGAGAACCAGCAAATCCAACCTGATAAATGCTGCCCTGGATTGCAGTTTGTGCCTGTTGATCAGCCAGCAAGACCAAGGTTACAGATGTCCAGGATAACCTTAGAAACCTTTCCACCACAGCATGGAAAGTCAGCAACTGCTTTGACTCACCAATGGCACTTATGTCTAAGGTCCCCCCAAAAGCTGAGAAAGTCCAGGCCAGTCTAACAGACATTCCCAGGGACAAAAGGGGTATCCCTTCCCTGGGCCAGTGTCACTCTGGGGCATTGTAACCTCTGAGAAAACTCAAAGTCCTCACACCAAGAAGCAGCTGTTTGCTTCTCACCCAGAAGCCACATAGATGACACTGCTTTGAGTCAGTGCAGCTCCAGGACCTACCCAACCAACAGACCTACCGAAGACTCAAAGCAAAACCAAGATGCTCTTCACTAATGACTTGTACCCACAGCACAAGGCCTGGACCTTTTCTGGTCTCCAGAAAAAGGCTGTGAAGAATTTCACTAAGCCCCAGACAGGCATTCTCTTTCTAGAAAAGCTTGGAAACAATCCAAGTGACTATAAACTGTTTGGCAATTAAATCCCAAAGTTGTTACTCTGCTCTTTTGAGATGTAGTCACATCAGCAATTTACTTCCAGCTATGCTGCTAGAGAGTTAAGACATAAGAACTCTGGGATTGTAAGGTAACAATATTAAGCAAAGCAAACTCTCTTTTAATGACCCAATCCCTACTGCTAAGGAGAGTTGAAAAATATCCACTGCTTATATACAGTATTTTAAGCCTTTAAATAGACTGTAGCTAGTTACAGGCTGCCCACAAAGGTCCTTTAAGTCAGAACACTCATACAGTGTGTGGACACTGCCAGAGGTGCCACTACCCAGTGCCTGAAAATACATTTACTGAAAGCAAAGCCCCAAAAGCTCTGGGGGTTCTTACTGAAGTCTCTAAATATGCTGATGTCAAGGGAGGAGGAGAAAAAGGGCAAGGCACCACGTGTCAAAGGGCTGTGGTCTAGAAACTCTGACAGACCCAGGACAGATGACACAAAGGGAGCTGGACTAAATTCAGTACTGGAGAAAGTAGTTCCCAACATCTTTGCTTAATGCCCTTTGTAACCTGTATCTTCATAAACTGGAACTGCAGGGAAAAGCCTCAGGAAAAGACTGCAGGGAAATTCAAGTGTCTGTCTTTACAGTGCAACTACAACACTGTCAGGCCCATTTGAAAACACCTTCAATTCAGAAGCTAACAGACTTAAAAATGCTGGCAGGGCTGATGTAGTGGAAGCTGCAAGTTCTTTGTGTTCAGCATGAGTGAGTCCCAGCTGCCCACCTACAAGCCTCAAAGCTCTCCAGGTCCTGACAAAGATGATGGCTGGACCAGCCTAACCAAACATGAGGAGTTCTGAACTTGCTGATTAAGAGTCTTTCAGGTTTATGTTCAAGTGCTACTCAGACCCAGTGATGGGAAAGATGTGTATACTACATGAGACTGGAAGAGCTTTGCTAATGTTTTTCTAATCCCAGTGTGAAGTTTAACAGAGCACATGACAGATTCATCATGCTGTGATCTTGAACTGCACTATCAGGCTACACTGCAGGGATCTACAAGTGCACACTTCAACCACCTCAAGTGTCTGGAGAAGGGATGAGTGACTACTTCACCATTAAGACTTAAAAATTCAGGTTGTATTTAAGGTTGAGTTCACTGGACAAATGAAGACCATCTGCCTTATTTTGGGAGAGAAGAGTATTTCAGATTAGGATTGGACAAGGTCCCATGCAACCCAGGGCACTGGCATGAGGTACCAGTTGCCAGTTACTCTCAGCAGCAAGATTTAATACAGGATTCCCTTTAGAATCTTAGAAGCAGCTTAACTTTCTCCTCTCCCACTTCCCTAGCATCTCTTTAAATTACTGCTGCAAGTCTGACACAAGGAGTCTTACTCTGAAAGCAGTAAGTTGGGTGAGATGGGGAGAACAGGTTTTTTCACTGCTCTCACCTACAAGGTTAGTAGAACCTCAGGTTTCAGAAGCCTTGCACACAGGAGCAGGGACAAAAATCCCTTCCCTACAGTAGCCTGAATTAGTTGATGAAGTCAAGTGTTTGAAACAGCTTTAGATGCAAGTTCAAGGTGCAAAAACAGGTTAAAGGAGTAAGACAGACCCATATTACTTCTGTAGTTGAGATTTCTGGGAAATCCACAGCATTGGCACTTATGAAGTATGAAGGCTTGGCCTGCAGGGCAGGAAGGAGTATTCCTTAAGAAGACTCTCCAACTTTAAAGCAAAATCTTTGATTAGACAAAGCTACAGCTCCTGCTGCTTTGGGAACTGCCCAGTTGCTCATCTCATTTTAGGAGACTTGCTTAAAATCTGGCCATTTTCTGTAGTGACATCAGTTTGAAGTGAAGGTACATTTGATAAGGTATCTTCTTTGTACCTCAGAAACAGAAGAACCTGTTTGAAAGTCTGGTCTGTCAAGAGTCATCTTCTTTACAAAAAGGAGGAAAATAATTTCCAAGAAAAAGCTTCCCAGGACAAAGCTCAGTTTTCAGAAGGACTAGCATGACTTGGCTAAGGAGGAGGCATCAAAACATTTGCTTTGCCTCACCATTATTGTCCCCTGACAGTACTGAACCAGTTCTCACCCTCCTGACTTTTGTGTTCTGGCCCAGTCAAGAACTGTCCTGCCAGTCTGGGGTCCTGGGAAGGAAGCAGAGCTTCAGCTGCTTGAGGAGCCCCTGCTTTTGCTAAAGCTCTCCAGTTCAGGAAGGCTGGTATTTTTCTCTCCAAGGTCAGATGAACCCTGACTTTTCTTTCACAAATAGCCACATGCTGGGACACAGGACAGGTTCTTCAGCTCAACAGCAGTATGAGAACCATGGATAACTTCTGTCCCTCAATGACTGCCTGAAGTTGATACTCAGCACAGTAAAGCAGGATTGAGGAAGGGCACATGAAGCATGGGCAGGGCAGTTTTGTTTCTTCAAGGCAGACAGTCACGACCTGTGCAAGCTACAGCTAATAGTACATGATGAAAGCTGAAACACTTCTAAAGTTGTACCCCACTGGAGATAAAAGGCATATTCCCCCTACACACCTAAATTTATACTGTATCTATTTGATGTGTACAAGCCTTGTTTACACTCCACTTCTGTCAAAGCAAAGAGATATTTAAGTCCTACCCAATGAATATTACATGAACAGCTACTTAGGCAAAAATCTGAAGTGTCTTTTATGACAGATTTTAGTGATACAGAGATGAGCATGAATAGGAGGATAACAACATAGAGACAAGATATCCATCAGCTAAGAATATCCTTGCTAACTGATGTCCTAAATTAGTTCTTAAGGAACAGCCACAAGCATGGCCAAGGCTTGCTATAGCTTTACTTGGTCACATCTTTCTTTGATGAGAAGAGGAAACCTGGATTTACCAACAAGGAGAACGTGCAGATAGCCACAGTTCACTGGAACAGGCCATGGTGTCTGGCCTAAGGCAAATGAAAGGAATTTCCTGATATGATAATGCACCTTTGCTACAATAATTAATTATTGCTTTATTAAAACAAAACCTCACCTCTCTAACCTACTGAAGTTCAGGGACAGGGCAGTCCAGAAGGCTTGCTCCATATATTACCAGACTGAAGTCTTGCAGCTTGTTCCACTCATCAGCTATGAACTAAAGTGCCTGGAACACAGACCAAGGCTGAAGCAATAAAGTGCTAATTAATGTAGAAATTGTGATAGGAAGAGAACTTCACTGACACTGTGATAAAGAAGTTGTAAGGATGGACTGATAAGACCACAATATTGACAGAACAAACAATAAAAAAAAGGAAAAGAAGATCCTGACCACAAAGTTTCAGTCTCCAGATTGCCAGGAGACAGTTTTCCTTCCAGGGCAGACTGGAGTCTTTAATAACAATCTTGGCACAGACCATTACAGCCACTTCAGGGAAAAGCACAAGTGAGTAGGCATCTTTCCTGCAAACTGCTTTCACACATGAACTAGGAAAAAAAAAAAAGGATGTCTGCATGGGAAAGAGGAATTCAGGTGAGGAAGAGCTCAGTGTCTTACTGGAGCCAGTGATCCTACAGCACTTACATAGATATGGAAGTAGCTCACCATGCAAAGATAACACTTGAATTGCACAAGGCTGGAGACATCCAGTTCCCCATCAACTGTAAGGCAAGGCTCATGTCTGGAAAAACATCTGATGTTTTCAAAACCAAGGGAAGAATTTTGGTATTATTTACCCTAACATAAGAAAAGTAAATCTAAATAGATACCTTCACCCTGCCTCCAACAAATTAATCCCTAACAGAGCACACAATTCCCTAGGTACAATTCTTAAAAACAGATTGAGCTCACAGAAAGATCCTACAGATTCTTAATGACTGATTTCTGTTTGGAAGCCAGATTCAGCTTTAAAAAGCACTGGGTCAGACAAAGATTCCAGTACTAAAGAGATAACTACATTTAAGAAGCAGGAAAGATGACAAGAAGGTGACTGATCTGGTCTTGGTGCAACAACACATTTACACAGAAACATGAACTAGTATTACCAGTCTGCAGCTTTTCTCTACCTGGAGTCCCAGCATAAAGACACCCCAATCCACAAATTGCTGAAGCATGGCAAAGTTAAGGATTTTTAAACTGATTGACTTGTCTAAGTGCATTCCTAGGAAGTAAAAGGCTCCCTTGAGATGGTGCAAGGCTGGAACTCCACTTGCAGTCAAGCATCTGTTTTTTTCCAAGCCATGTTTTAGCAGCCTACACACTGAATTACTCACTGGCTTGTGGCTTGGTACAGGGTGTTTCCAGCACAAGGACAGAGGAAGTGTGTTACCCTGTCACCTACATCTAAACAAGTGTTGCAGATCAAGTTTTTGACCAGCTGGTGAAGGGATTTTGACATTTGAAACTTCCACTATATTAAAGAAAGCAGTCTTCAGCTCAGTAACCCTGTAACAAGTCACAGTCAGCTACTTAACTCTTCAAGCAGAGCAGTAAATTACAAACCCAAGTGACTATATATGCAAAGCTGCTCTGATCAGATATTAACCTCTACTTTAACTCCACTTGGGAAGAAGACACTGATCAAACCCCAGCCACAGGATATCAAGGAAAATAGAAACCTGAAGCAGCAGGTGAGGAAACAAGATGTTCCCAAAGAGGGAAATATACCAAAGTGATCCAGAGTCTTTGGGTCAATTACTCCTGGCCAGAAACAGCCTGCTCTGTGTCTGAGCAGTGAGACTTTGTCTTCTCCCACTGGCAGATGGCATTGGCATACTGTACCACAAGCTTATCCATCCAGGTAAGGGGTTCTGGGAATAGTACAGACCCCTCAAAAAATCCCAGGTGGCCTCCATGAAGGGGCAGTACGTGCATGACATTTTCCCTTTTCTCTGTAAAACAAAAGGAGATACAGAGTTCCATGAAGGTTAACATCTTGGTGCTCAGAACAAAACCATTGATAAGTTGTGATAATCAGTTCTGTCCTTGGCATAGCATCTGAACCAAGGAGCAGTCATGGTAGGAAGAAGTAGTGCACTGAAAGGCCAGGTCTATTCTGAAGTCCAAACCACACAACCTGACTGCTTCACAAAACAGGATGAGCTGCAGGAACCAATCCCAGCCAGTACAGAAGGTTGCCCAAGAAATGCTGCTGGCTGGGTCCTCACAGCTGTACCTGTCTTGCTGTAAGAATGCTCATTCTTTAACAAAGTTTTATTTCAGGTACATTGGAACTAAAACTGTTAGCATTGTGTCGAGCTACACCAGCTCTGACACTTGTCTTGGTTTCAGCTGAGAGAGTAGATTTTCTTTCTAGCAGCTAGAATAGTGTTGTGTTTTGGATCTAGTATGAGAATAATTTCAATAACACATTGATATTTTTAGTGGTTACTCAGTAGTTGTAGTGTGTACACTAAGTGAAGGACTTCTTAGCTTCTCAAGCCCTGTCAGGTACACAAGCAGCTGGGATCTGGCTGACCCAGACTGTCCAAAGGGATACTCCCTCCCATATAATGTCACACTCCCTGTGTCACTAGGGAAGCTAGCCAGGAAGCAGATTTGCTGCTCAGAAACAGACTGGGCATCAGGGATTTTCTCTTTTCTCCCCTTCTGCATGTGGTGAGCAACTACATTTGTACATCCCTTGCTTTATTATTACTATTAGTATTCTCTTCCTTTGTTTTCCTATGAAACTCTCTATCCTAACTCATGATGTTTGGTTTTTTCTCATTCTCCTCCCTATCCCCCTTGAGGGAGGAGCAGTGAGCAAGCAGCTGCATGGTGCTTAGTTACCAGCTGGGGTTAAACCACACCACAGTACATCAGCCACCTTGCTCCATATGCAATGATAAAATCCCTGTGCTCACTTCTGTCTGGAAACAGCTGTGACTAAATTCTCTGCTTCATCTTCAACCACAAAAAGAAACCAACCCTGCCTCCCTCCCTGTGCACCCACTATTTGTGTGATGAAGCAGCAGCTAGCTCCCACTTTCAAGCTTCTGAAGTGAATTTGCCTTTCTTGGCTGACAGTTCACAGATCCCCTTTTAAGGGAGAGATCCTAGTTCAGTACCAAACACCACAGCCACGCATATGCCCCCTCCACTTCATCAGCAGAGGGGGCTGTTCATCCATACCTAACACTATCACTGTAACAACACACCTTCCCACTAAGTTTCAGTGAGGAATGAAGACATGAGGAAGAATTTTTCCATTCAAGAATCTAACCTGGGTGTAACCTGCTGGCTATCAACACAAGCCAACATGGCAGAAGGTGCCTGAAAGGACTCGAGTTCTTCCTGCCTCATCAGTTCTATCAACTGGTGATTTAAGAGGCTTGATACACCTCCCACAGCATGAGATGTAAGGAGGCAACTCAAGCTGCTTTGAAATCATCTACTGTGATGTGATAAGGAAGCAGCGGGTACACAAATACACACAGCTGGAGCAGACTGCTTCAGCATACCTGAAAGAGCTCTTGGAATTGATAGAAGACTCTCATGCACAAGAGGGTCATCAGCAGCATTAACCAACAGCAGAGGAACATAGATCTGCATCAAGAAACAGCAGAAAAATTAGAACAGTAAGGGGCTGGCTTTTGAATTTCAGTCTACCAACTGTAAACCCACCCTAACCCAAGACAGGCATCTTATTCCAGAGTTGCTTGGTACCTGGAGTTCAAAATGCAGATTGGTGACTTTTTACCAAAGGAGTACTTTACAGCACTTGATTCCCCCCCAATTCAAATGTACAAAAAGGGGCAGAGGTACATCACAGCAAATGCAGATTGAGTCACAGATCTTCCCCATTCTCAGAATTCAAACAGCTACACCCTTTTTTGCTCTGTATCACTTTACACAAAGTAGCTAAGTGTGAGCTCTGTCACAGACACCTTGGGTAAAGTCCAGGAAACTCCCTTGGAATGTCTCCATCCTCCAGCCCCATAGATCAAGGGGACATTAATCTAGTGCTACTTCTGCAAAACTTTGGTCTGCTAAACATCTGCATGCCAGATAGCATCATGAGTCTCTTTCACTATATGTAGTAAGTTTTTCTTTCTTGACATTGCAGGCTCTCTGCCACCCACCTACTTCCCACCTTACCCTCATACACTCAGAGCAGTCCAGCTGAACACATGGCTTTAGATCACTTGGGTGGTACTATCCTCTGTCAGTCACAAGCTCTTAAGAGTCTGGAGCATTTAACTCCAGTGCTGATGTAGCAAGAACTGAAGCTCCACTCCAACACACCATGCCTTATTATTCCTGAAAATCCCAGCTAAGATAGCTACATGTAGCTATCAACAACAGACACCACAGAACACTTCTCCAGAAGGAGAATGAAAGTACAAGAGCAGTCTCTCTTGCAAGACCTTACCCTGTGCAAGTAATGCAGGCAGCTTTCTTCTTCATAGTATTCCTTCAGGGAACTGTAGCCATGGAACTTCCTGAAATAGAGAAGGCTGTCATTGCAGTCACCTGCTTCTAGTACCCACCTGATTCCTCCTTTCAAGTGATGACAGACACAGACAGATAGGAGTGATGCCTCAGTTTTCATGGGCAATGTTTTTCCCTAACATTTCTCTCTGCAAAGCTCACCTTTGACAGCATATGCCTTTATGCTTCCTGTGCTTACTCAAACATTGTGATAGCATGGGCAAGCTAAACATGCAAGTAGAAGTCTAGCAGCCTTCAGGGCATTTCTTTTGAAACATCCCACTTCCTTTAAGTAAACATACACATGGAAAATCCAGAAAAGTTACAATCTTGTTTATGTTTACCCAGAAGCCTTTTCATGTAGAGAACCACTGCAGTTTATGAACCTCAAACATACTGGACAAAGGGGCCTGCATACAAGCCCTCCAGAATTCACTGTGGTTCTAGTTCTTTGTCAGATCCTTAGCACTCCATTCCACACCAAGAAATCAGTAAACTTATACTCAAGGGCTTTCTTTCCTTTTTTTAAAAAATAAATAAATATAAGAGACAACATAGGTGTGGTACCTGAGGGCTGGGGTTTTTTTTTTAGTTTGATCAGAATAGGGAGATTTCCCTCTGAATGACTTTTTAAAAGCAGGCAGCAATACTTCTAAGTCTGCCAAAAGCATTACAGCTGTTTAACCAACAATTAACAGCTTTGTTTTGGAAAGGTGTCAGTACCTGAGACACCACACACCATGGAAGGAACACTGAACAAAGTCCTACGTTGTTTTCAAGGAGACAGGCAGTAACAGGCTACTGCTTAATAAAGCAGAGAGCTTAATTTAGGTGTTAGTATAGCAAATAAAAAATGGTTGCATTATCTCAGCCAACCCCAATGTTTGAGAAGGCAGCAGCATTTCTGGGGGAGAAGAGTCCTTGCAGAATTTGAGCAGGGCTAAGGCCATTCATGACCAGTTCTGAGCTACTTCCCACGTTCTGCACTGGTTTTGGTCACAGCTTGCAGGCAGAGCTGGCCTCTTGCTACATTAGTGAAGGCTGCAGGTTCAGATGTTACTGATCAATAAATGCCTCCTGGATGATTTCACAGAATCAATATATATAAAGAATATCAATAGTATTTTTTTTTCCTAGTAAGCTTTATTTAATGGGAAGACAGAGCAAGAATTTGGGTTTCAAGCCCCATATGTCAGCAGATTCCTTCAGGCACAGCAAGGGAAATGCAAGAGCTACATCTGAGAGAGAAGGTACTTTCAGAGTTCTATTAAGGATCAGAGGATCACCCTTCATACCTCATAACGTTATCATCAATCTGCATAAGGGATGTTGCTGTATAGAGTTTGCTCAGATCAGCATCTGACAGGCTTTGTGGCTTCTTCACATTATCTCCAAAAAGAACTTGCCTGAAAGAGTAACATCAAGAAAAACATCCAAATAGCATAACAAGGCCAGCAAAGCCATGACCTCTTCCAAGGACAGCTGATTTTACCAAGTCTGACAAGATAAGACTAGAAGTGTGCTACATATGGAGGAGATTTTCTTGGGAACAAGCACAGCTTATTTGTCCACTTCCCTTGCAGCAAGGCAAGCAGAAACCCTAGCAGCCTCTTCAGAGGAAAAGCATTTTGCTGTTATGCTGAAAAATTGGATGAGGAACTTCTAAAAAGGCTCTTTCCAGAACAGCACTCTGGGTATTTGGAACAGAGTCTGCATGTTGGAGGGAGGGTGCCTTGGCTTCACACCAAAGCCGTGGGTGGCTCGGGTGAGAGCACTAGCAGTCCTGGGCATAGCAACTCCTTCACCATCTGGTCCTAAAGTCTCCCCAGCACAGATATTAGGTTAGCTCACACAGCAGAAGTTACTTGGGGCATTACCTCTGCAGAAAGCTATTTACTATGGACCCTTGTCATAATTAGTTATTGCCCTCAGGGGAGGAGGTGTTTCTTCACCATAACAAACCACTCCCCTAACAAACAGAACAAAAGCTGCAAGTTGGAAAAGAGGTTTTATTCCCTTTTCAGAGGCAGCTGCAGGGCAGAGTAGGAAGGAGACTAGGTCTGATTTGGGGGAGTTGCCTTAGAGTACAAGTGATTATGGAAAGTAGTTTAGCCTGCAAGCCAGCACTGGGTTTTTCTGGGTTATGAATTTAATTTTTAATGGGGCCTTACCTGGATCCACGTTTTAAATTTGGTTAAGTTGTCTAAATATTTATCAATCTGGAATGAATTATGTGTATCCTCCTACACACAGAAGGAATTAGGGCAGCTGACAAGTGTTTCACACTGCACAGGAGGGTAAACAATGAACCAAAAGTCTGCAGGTGACACATGCTCTTAATTGAAATGGGTCTTAAGTGTTCCCCTCCTTTCCCCTCTCAGCCAGCTTCAAATATACACAAGGGAGGTAATTACACATTTATTACCCTAGAAGGAAGTACAAAGAGAAACTTTTGGTGCTAGAAACAACAACAACAACATTGAGCAAGTCACCTGTTTAACACACACATTCCTATGCTATGGATCACAACAGCAGCACAAGGATCCTACAAGTACACTTGCACTCCAGGAAGAGCAACACTAAGTATTTTGCTGGCTACATTCTGTTTCTAGAGGAACTACTAGAAGCCAGAGTTACAGCCTCACTATTTACTATTTTGACAAGCAACAGCCCCATACAGCAGATCCTGAAGATCAGTCCTACCTCAGGTAGGTGGCAGAACAAGAGGCTTCTTGAATAGGGTATTTTCTTTGGCTAGAAGTGAAACAGATGCAGAATACTCCACTTTGAAGTCTAATTGCAAGGGGTTTTCTCCTATGTGCATCTTGTTTATTCATTAAGCAAGATTCCTTGGAAGGCAAAAAGACAGTAAAGCCTCCTTTCTTCTAACAAGGTCACCAAAGCTTATTTGTGCATTTTGCAGTATGTAAGTGAGAATGACACTGACTCCTCTGATGGCTTATCTAAAGACCACCAAGCAAGGACCTGGTACATAATATTTCAGGAGCTCTATTTTAAAGGACCAAGATGACAAATCCAATATAGCAATTGACTCAATACTTTTCAGTGTAAGTGATACACTGCAGTACCTGTGAGAAAGGATGATCTTCTTCATGTTGTCTGCCATGAGGAAGTTATAAAACCTTCTACATTGATCCCACTGCATGAAGGTTTCCTGTGCCCTAAAAAACACACAATGCAGAACAGTCAAAGCTGTTAATGGAGAGCTTGAAAGATCTCATTAATACACTGTAACATCTTCTGGCAGCCTAGAGGCTATGTAAACAAGTCTCCAGGCCTTCCCTGCCTCAGCTTAACCTTTCCCAGGAAATGACTTCCACTTTGATGAAGTTCAGCAGTATCAGAAAACAGATCTGCAGTCTCATTTTGCACAAGGCAATTAGCTGGTTTGATGAGAGCATTTAAGAGCCATCAATCAAGATCTGCAACACCCACAAGAGGATTTTAGTAACCCTTTGCATAAGTTGAATGTAATTTATCTAATGGGACTAGCAAGGAAAGCTGGGCTGTTTATTGTGTGTATAGCTCTGCAGGGGAAGGAATTTGTGCAGCTGTTTCCAATATGGACACACACTTGTCATTGTTTCAGCTTCACTGGCAGGAACCTTTGGAATATTTGCTAGTCACAGCTGCAAGTGGCATCTGAGTTGGTCTCTACCTACCCTCAAAGCAGAACAGCACTTCACAGCTTATCTGTTGTTAAAGCAGAATTAGAGAGTCATCCACACTGCCCTGAGCTCTGCCAGATACCAGCACTCCTTTGCTGTGCAGGGGCAGGTTAGAGCTTTACTCTTAGCAGGGTTTGCTGTTACTGAGGAAACACACTGTCGTTTACCAAGCAACCTAAGAATGCTGGGAGCAGTTTCAGCTTCTCAAGTACCCCTACCATTTAAACATTAGCATACCAGGAGAACTACAGCAGATTTAGCATGACCTCCCAAGCCATAACCTGCCAGACCCTTACCAGAGCAAAAGCAAGTGATGTTTTCTTGGAAGAAGAGCATGCTGGAGTAGAGATTTATTTTTTAAAAGCTTCCTTATCTTTTTCTCCCCAGACTATATCTACCATGCTTATGCCAGGACAGGGGCCTGATGGAAGACAGGAAGATGCACATTTTTCTCCACAAAAGATTTTCCAAGCAAACCTTTGAAGTTATAAGGTATTTTAAGCTAAAGCTACCACATTTCCCCCCAGTTCCTGTGCTGTACAGTAGCTCTCCCACTGTGAAGTGCTGCAAGCACTGAAAAAAAGGCAGCTGCCAGTATTTTGAAGACTGCACAGGTTTCCAAGCTGGGGACTCTCCCCACAGCCTGTGGCTATGGTGAAGATGCATTCCACCAGATCAAGAAGTGGAATCAAGCCTGTGCAGGCAAAGATTAAGGAATAAGGTTTGTCCCCCTTTAGCCTTAGGGAACAGCTTCCCCAGACTTCATTTAATTCATTAGAGAGCCTTGTGTTCCTCTGGCAGATCCTAGTATTCTGCTACTTTATGATGCCCAACTATAGGGCTCATGCTTAGTGCTCTGGAAAGGGTTTCATATTCTCAATCCCCAATTCATCTTTTTCACCACCACTTTTTTCCCCTCCTTTACTTCCTAAAGTCCTTTGGGGGTTAAAGGCTGTCTTAAAGTTTTTCTCTATAGTCATAGGAAGAAAAAACCTGAATTTTAAACTAACTGGCCATGTCTACCAGCACAAGCTGCTTTCATGTAGCTCAGAGGGATGAGGTCAGTTATTTTAACCTACCAGACCAAGCCCTGGAAGGCCAAGGCTTAACCATTCCACCTAGAAGTACCCTGTACCTCCTCCCTCCCATTTCTCTAGCCAAGAGCACAATGTCCTTATCCTGTCTTTTACTGATGTTCCTTCCCACAAAGTCTTCAGCTAATTAGCATTTAAAACCAGCAGTGGATATTAGGTAGGGAGACAAGATCTGAAAAGCTTCCCCAGTAAGAGATAAATGTTTTGTGACGAGATTTGCTAGTAGATGTTTACCCAGCAGGTGGAGTCAAGAGCTCAGTAATCCAGCCTCACAACCCACAGAAGGCTTGCATTAAACTCAGACAAGCAGCTGTTATTTTTCCACACAGAAATCCAAGTGCAGTATTGTTAAACAGGTTGTCCTTGCCCTGCTATTCTACCAGCACATCATGACATACTGCTAGAGATCAGATATGGAACAGCATTACTCACATCATTTTGGAGGAGAGAAATACAATATTGCATAACTGCAGAAGACAAATTATGTGGACTGCAGCCTACAATTGAGGATCTGGCTTTAAAAGGATGCTCTGTGCTCCATGCTAGAACCCCAAGACAACTAAGAGCATTTTATTTCAAATAAAACAGAAAAAGTGTTCCTGAAAGCATCTGTTCATATTTTAAGGGTGTAAATTATGGGGAGCTAGCAGTAGTCACATCTGATCTCAGAAGGGATTAGGTATGCTGGAATATTACTAAGTACATATCAAGCTTTTAATCACATCTTAATGCTTCCAGAAAAGCTGCTTACTTCCACCTGTAAAAGCTCAAGTCAAAAAGGTATCTTGGACTGCTGAATAACAAACTGGTCCTTGTACAGGTAAAGCATCAGCACCATCAAGAGAGCTCTAGCTACCTCGATGAGATGGAGAGGTGAAGTTCCATAGTAAGCCCCTCTTAGGGCTGCCACAGTTTCACTGGTTTTATCTGCCAAATGAAGTTTGGCTCAAATACCCTAGTCTCAACAGCCAGCCTGCCTTTCCAATAGTTTCAGGGCCCCCAAATGCAGTGAAGTTACTGCAAAGTCAGCTACACCTTAGTAGTTGCCCATCTGTACAGACAGTACAAACTGACAACAATGGCTTAGCCAGTTACACTGTTCTGATCTTTGTTAGCTGTGCATACGTGGGAAGTTACTGCACTTTAGCTGAGCCACCAGTTTTCAAGCAGCAGTGGTGTTAGCGCTAGGTGGAGCTGTGGCAGCCCTGAAGTGCCACAGCCTTGGCTTCCAGGTGGGGAACGCTTCAGGCAGACTTTAGGGTTATAAGCCTTCTCCTCTCCATCTTCCAAGCCGTATAACCAGCTGCAGGTGCCTCTCCATCAGTCCACAGCACTGTTTCAGTGACACACACTAAAAGAGGAGCAGGGACTGACAGTGTATGAGCTGCGTGCCTCTTTCCAGACTCCCCAAGTAAAAGCTGCCACATGAAACCTCACACTGAGGCCAGACAAGTTGTTATGAAACAAGGGATACCTCTCAAAGTGAGAGCAAAGCGTGAACTATTATTGCTTGAAAGGATGACATCATCTCAGCAGCTTATCATGCTGCCCAGCCTGCCAGGTTAATGACACCAGGACTGCACAGGGAATGCCTCCTCTAGAATGCTGTAGCAATAGATCTGCTGCTCCTGCACCCCAGGAGAGACTGGGAAGGAGAAGTCTAGACCTACCTCAGTGCACTGTATCCCTGGCACACGCTGACACAACAGAGGACTCGCTCCTGGTTGGCCTGGTTCTCTCCCAGGTATTTGCACACAATGTTTCCACCCAGGCTGAAGCCCACAACCACCAGCTGGGTCTGAGGATAGGTCTTCTTGATGTAGTTAACCATGGCACAAAACTCCCAGGTGCAACCTAAAAGTAAGGACAAAGTCAAGAACCATCTTACTACATACCTAGATTCCCACTTCAGGCTTCAGTTGTGTGCTTTAAGTTCAGCTTCTTGTGCTTTCTGACTTTCCAATAACCTTTAGGTTTTGGGAGCTCCACTTCACACGTGTTCATGTATCTGTTTTATGAGTCCTGTGGACCTCAGCTCATGCCTAGTTCTGATGGAGTGCCAAAGATGAAATTAACTTGCTTAAAAGTCACAGCAACATCTACTCTGACAATCCAAACTCTTCTTTCTAAAGCAGAGTCCAACAACTGTGGGCTTGACATTACTATTCAGGAACAGCACATCATCATCACCATCCTGAGGTAGTTTGCTGTGCCTGAACTTCAGCAGGGTGCCTGGAAAGCAGCTTGCTCTTTTGCTTTCAGCAAGGCTGCCATAGTTCCTTAAATACATGCTGATGCAGGGAGAAGATGGAAATGCAGAGTTGGCTTGTCAGGCCAGAGGTCTCAGTGGACAGAGCCTAAGCAGCTGCTCTCTGGAACCAGAGGGAAGGATTTAAGCAGAGGCAGCTAGCCCTTACTAAAGAGGTAAAGATACTGCAGCTTCCTATAAGATGCATGGGCATCCCTCTCTAAGGGAGAAGTGCCTCTGTAAGGATCTGTTCTGCTCTCACGTAACACCCAGTTCCACCCACAGACCGCAGGCATCAAGGGATCCAGCTTCTGGAAGTACTGGGATCCTCAGATTGTTTGACATGCAACATCCAAGTACCTACAGCTAAAAGTTGGGATTCTACCCTGTACCAACAGTGCTCCACTACATCCCCATCCTTGCCACATCAAACCCTGGTTTTGGCTAGCTCTGGAGTAGAGGGAGCACCAGTGCTTGTGTTTACTTCAGCAGCGTGGCAGACTTCTGTCTGAGTATTTCAGCAGGGCTTGGGTACTTCCTTGGGAATGTTCTTAATGAGAGTCTTCCTCAAGATGACAAATGCTGCATTGCTCTACTTTCCTCTGAAAGAAGTCAGCAGTCAAAATACTTTAGTGTTTGACCTTCATGATTTGAGGGCAGCTAGCAACCATTTCAGAAATCCCAAACTAGAAGGGCAGCAGGTCAAGCCTGATGTAAAGGCTGGATGATTCAGAAAATCCCAAGTTTATGCTACTTGCTCCTTAACAAATATGTCAGGAATCCAGCAAAAGCTGGAAGGACACTAGGATATTTATGTTGGAGGCAAAGTAAAGCCTGCTTATGGTCTTGCTGGCTCTCCATTTAACAAGCAACTCTGCCAAGTGATTTACTGTCATACCCAAAGGAAGTACAAGGCATTCCTTGCCCTTTCCAAGGCTATAAAATGCTCAGAAAGGTATGTCTCAAGAGTTGCACTACAAAAATAATTCCCTAAGGCCTAAAGTCAAGTCCCATGGAAGAAAGCTCTTGACTTATCAAAAAAGCAAATGCTTTAAGGAGCCCAAGCTTAGTTCCCAAGACACTGCAGGCTTAAAGCCATTAGCAGCCTAGGACTTTAATACAAATTGAGGTACTTGGTATTCCTGAAGTGTTGTCCACTGAGAAGATTTAATAACTGTATAAAACAAGCAACAAATCATTACAGCCTACTTGCCTGCCAGACCCAAAATCTCAAAGCACAGCGTGTCTATTTTGGTAATGCTCAATATAAGCATTCAAACTTTTAAGACACCACTAAGAGTCTGATTATTAATAGAGAAGGATAATACCACTCAGCTAAACTCATCACATAATACACCTATAGATGTCTGCAGTAAAAGAGGACACAAGGGCTCAAGAGAACTCAGGAACAAGCAGATCAAGTCACAGGCAAGACAGCCACATTTTACCAAGATCGTGTTACTCACTAGGAAGGCAGTTAGTAGCTGGAGTCACCCTTAGCACAGTTCCAAATCTTCTATTTCTTTTAATTTCTAGGTTAAGGGAGATTTCCCTGTACTCAAGGTGAAAGCCCAAGACCATGGCAGTTAAGCAATACCACTGCTGTAGCTTTACCCTCACACTGCACAACTGCTGCTGTTCCTTGACAGCTGTGTTACACATCCAGAGCCCATCCTCATGTGCCCCTCCTAGGGCAAAAGTGTACTTTCTGGAAACAGTGGTACAAACTCCTCTCATATTACATTTTACACAGCCTAGAAGTAGTGTTTACTTTGCACAGCCAGGTTTGTTTCACATTCCATTAACAGGCATTTCAGAAGTTCTAAAATGATTTCAGCAAGCTCTTAGTAGTCCCAAGAGCTTTTTTTTCCCACCCCCCAGAAGTTGTCTTCTCAAAAAAACTGCCTCCTGGAGAAGCCTCAAGGAAAAGTGAACCCCAGTATTAGCCTCTGTCCTGGTTTCAGTCAGGATAGAGTTAACTTCATTTGTAGCAGCTGATGGCATGCTGTGTTTGGGAGTTAAAATGAAAGCAGTGCTGAGAACACCCTGATGTTCTTAGTTGCAGTCAGACAGTCAAGGACTTTTTCAGCTTCTTTGTATTTCTCTATTCTTGAGAAAGGAGGGGCAAAGCCAGGACAGGTGACCCAGATGGGCCAAAGAGAGTATTCCATGCCAATGACGTCCTGCCCAGGATAACGGGGGCTGAGGGGAGGAAGAAGAGGGGCGGTGGCAGGACGCGTGCTGCTTGGGGGGACGGTCGGGTTGCGGGACAGCTCTGGGTGGTACCTGAGTTGTGTGGGTCGGGGAGAAACTGCATTGGGGATCAAGAGTTTCATATTCTTTTGCTCTAAAGTCCTGTTAGCATTGGGATATTTTATCTTTCTGTTATCTCAGTAAACTATCCTTATCCCAACCCACGGGCCTCTTAGTCTCTTGGGTTTGGAGTTATTTGCCCCTTCCTTTTCCCTTCCCTTGTTTCCCCCTTTTTCCCTCTTCCCCTGCTCTTTTACTTTAAGGAGCAGGCAGCTGCGTGGATCTCAGCCCACAGCCGGGGTGAAACCACGACAGCCTCCCTTCTTCCTCACATGTGAGTTCAGTCTAGTTCCTAAGAAACAGTGCAAAATGATCCTTACTCAGACGTGGTACTTGTGCTGAAGGAGGCTGATGAAGCCCCTAGAAACTCCACAAGCTTGAAATCAAGCCCCCAGGTGCCAGATAAAGTCCCTACCGTACGTGAACATCCGCGGGGAAGTGAGCTCGATGGTTGGCAAGGCTCCCAAGTGGTTCAGCACAGCACACCTGTACCCATTTTTTTGGGCATAGTCAACAAAAGTGCGGATATACTGCTTTTCACTGTGGTTAGCAATCCCAGGGCAGATCACCATCGTGACATCCTCTGTGCAAAGGAAGAGAGGGAAGTTAAGTAAATGTCACTTCATGCAAATTAAGAGATTCAGAAGGTTGCCATTTCAAACTCATGGGGAAACCATCTACCAGAAGAGAGCTAAAAAGCTTACCACTCTGCCAAAACTCCAGTACAGGACTGGAGGCTGGTAGCTCTAGTGCTACAGATGTAAAAAAAGTAATTCATGTTACAGGAGATGAGCAGTTTTCTAACTGCAGGGAAAAATGTCCAAACAATTCTTCAGGCACTGCTTAGAGACCAAGAGTAAATTCTTCCCTTTGAAGGGTCTTTTTGACATTACACGTTTTGCCTTCTGACAGCCTGTTGCTACTATGTGTGGAAGCTCTAGAGCTCACTGCTTGTTCATGCACTTTTTCCCCTTGTTTCCCTTCCAGAGTTGGGTGTAAGACAGATGTTCAAACTGGAGCTTTGCTAAGCACAGACATTCTGATCAGCTGACATTAGCTACAAAGCAGATCGTGGCTAATCTAATGATATTTGATCTGCTGACACTGTTCACTAGTTTAACAAGATACTATTTCATCAACTAGGAAAGTAATTGTTGTAATTCAAGTAGCACAGTAAATTACATTCAGGATTAGCATGTGTGCTTCAAATTAGCCATCAGTCTCCTTGCACTTAAATGCAAAGCTCCAACACTTAGCAGCTCTAGCCACTGAATTTTTGCCTCATTAGAAAAGCACTGCTCAGATTCTCTTCAGTGATGAAGATAACTGTCAGTGCTGAGATCCTCATGGTATAATGTGTGAGCAGAGTTACCATTAAGAAAAAACCTCTGATTTTTTTGATGGCCTAACAGGAGTCACGGACATACAATGAAGTCAGCTACTGCAGAGGTGAACTGTACTTCTGCAGCCAAGCCCCCAGTAACTCAGTTATAAGTATTGCTGTTACTAGGAGTTACAGTGACTTTGAAAAGTTGACGTTTACTCTGAACATACATAATGTTGTAAACAAACACCATTATATTCTACTTTCTCATTGAGTTCTCTTCATGTCTGGACTCCTTCATATCCTGTGAACACAGAGTTTGTTTTCATGCAGACCTTGAAGCACCTTTGTTAGTAAACTACCAAGAATCTGTTTATAAGGAGGAGACAGTCTGGCTTCTTTTCCATGCCTAGCAGGCTATGGAGAACCCCATGCAGCTAGTCTCTGTTCTATGATCCCACAGCCTTAACAGGCAACAGGTACTCCAAACAAGACTTATCACCAATCGTCGCTTCCAGCCTCCCACTTGAAGCCCAGGTTATGGAACATTACTTCTGTTCCTTAACTGCCCACCTCTTACTACAAAGAGTTAGTCAGTCTAGTAAGGTCTCTCCCACTGCCCAAGATGTAGGTATACAATAAGATGACCTCAGTCTCCATGCATTGGTTAGTACTGCTTAGCAGTCCCAGCACTGTCTATCCTTTCTGCTAAATCAAGCAGTGTCCTCATCTACCCCCAGAGCCCAGTATCAAGGTTAGCAGCTATACACAGCCAGCAGCTGTTTGACTGACCTCCAATGCAGTGCTCTGACTGTGGCTCAAAGAGATCAAATGTGGCTGTTGCTCCATCTGGCATCGTCAGGTACTTGCGAAGTCCATATGGATGTGGGGATCTCACTCTGCCCATTTTTCCATAGAGGGCAGTCTGGATATGTCCACTCTTGCCCCAGATCAGGGGTGGAATGTACCTGAAAGAGGCAGCAATTTAATTACTTATCCTCACTGTGGTAACAAGCCTGTAACAAATTTCCCCCTTACTACCAAATATAGTAACAGATATGAAAGTGTTGTAGCTCTGAATGAACTGGCAGCACCGACCTGTGCAGCCTTACCCAAGGACAGACTGATACACACTCTCAAAGCTGACAAATCAGCACCAATAGCAGCAGCAGCTGCCACCAGAATCCAGACATTACTCTGTATTGAAATGTTACAAGCACAAATGTTTCCCACCAAATACAGAGGCCCTGTGCCTCAGTGAGACTGGGACAGCATGTTGCTAGCCAACCAAACTAACCTCCAAAACCTGTAAAGTGTTATAAATCTGTTTTAATTGAAACCCTGAAGCCTGCTGGGTTGAGCCACATGACCTTGCATAAGCACTGTACTGTACAAGCCAGTGGCAGAAACAACAAGATGGATAGCAAGTTCTAGAAGACAGAAAAAAGCCCCAAGACTTCATGGTTGGGATGGTTTTATACAGAACTGCTTTCCTCAGTCTGATGAGCAGCATGGCATAGGGTGATTTTGCCTCTCAAGCAGAGTTAGGTGAAGCTGGGAAGTTTTAAGAGGACCTGCTGGAATTGGTTAGCCAAGTTCCACTGAATCCCTTTCCACATGAGGGGGTACTCCCCTGATCACATTTGTTTATCAAGGGCACATTAAAACTAGATGACAAGGTAGATTTTTCCATCTTTCCCTGGCTTACTGACCCCCACAAAAGACATGGGAGAAAGGCAGCTATTAGCTGGGAGGCTGTTAAAGCCTTAGTTACCAGTTTTGTCGGTAAAAGCAGAGCTGCAGGTGGCTTAACAGGAGACATACTGCTACCCACGTGGCTGTGGTGGAACAGTCACTTCGTCACTCCGCAATGGGCAGACTAAGCCAATGCCTTGAAAAAGACAGTGACATCAGTTCCCGACAGGACAGCATGAATGATTTACTGCTTAGGAGAAGAGCAGTCCCAGGGAACATGCTTCTAATTAGGAAGCTTGGTCTCTACTATGCAGAGCATCCAAAAGAAGCTTGAGAGCTTCTGACATCACTTTGGATCCTGAGAGATCAGCAACACTCCTCCCCGGTTTTTTTATTTGGGGCTGGGGGGAGAGAAGAGAAGGGGGTTGTGGGGGGGTATTCCTCCAATCATCCCCTTCAACTCCGTGAGACCACATGGAGCAGAGAGCCTATTCTTTCATGCTTTCCTCTGTTCACAGAAGACTAGGCAGCTTGGGGCTCAGATTTACTACTTACACCCATCATCCACCAGAACCCATCAGAAACCTTGCTTTCTTTACACTCTGACACTACCTACTCACACAGCTGGACCTCATTCCCCATGACAGCTCATTTGTTGTATCCATGACTCCCTGTTCCCCCTACACATTCCTCAAAAAACCCCACAGCTTCCTACAAAAATAACATCTAGGCTTATTTAACAAGATCAGTACTACACCTTTTTTCCCTGTTCACTTCCCTCATCCATGAAGGAGGCTTCTTAGTGCGACACAGCAGTTCATTGTACAGTTTTGCTCAGTTTTTACAAGTGAACTTCCCAAAAGGGCCCAAAATAGATTCCCATAAGAACAAGTATCACTTCAATAAAAGCTACAGAAGCTGCCAACTGATGCTTGTAACCTTGAAAGTTAGCCCTCAGTGCATCTTGGGTTCTATCACTCAACTATAAAGCATTTCAAAGAATCTACATGAGGCCAGTAGCACTATCTTTTATCAACCAGCATCCCTGCAGTGAGAGATGGGCACTGTAGGTGGGTCTTGCCAGGAGCAGTGTGCAGCACTCCAGCTGTGCAGGTCCCCAGCAATAACAGGGACTGTGCAAGCTCACCCTCTGCAATAGCTGGTAGAGGTGGAAAGCAGTCAGTGGATACACACTCATGATTCAGAGCAGATAGCCATCAGGACAGCACAGACAATGTAAACAAGGCTGCACAAGAGCCACCACAGATAGTTCTGCTCAAGTGACAGCTCACTGCAGAGGGATTTGAAATGCAACTGTTACATCAGGTAGAAGAGACACTACTACTCTTCCAGCATCAGAAAAAAGCAGCTAGCTCACTCCTGTCACTGACTTTATGACCAGTTCAGGTCAGTAGCCATACACCACAGTAATCAGTGCTTGACTGGCTTTTTGTCATCTTTTATAGAAGTCCTTTGTGGATGGGTTTTTGTAGTAGCTGTTTTGAGGTTAGCTGTCAAATGAAACCTATGAAAAGAATTTGCCACTCTTAAAAGAGACTCTGACATTAACAGCATTGCATGGCTTCCAATTTTAGGTTAAATGCATGCACTGGAAAGTTCTGTTGATTCTGTTTGAAAAGCACTATATAAAAGTAAAGCATTATCCCAGGTAAAACCCAAAGCCTTATGCCACAGGGATAACAAGCAAGCAGTATCTCCAGCTACAACAGATAGCAGTCATCAGCCATAGCTGTATGATGTACTACTGTGATAAAAAAATGAAGGATCTCTGCAAGCACCAAACCTTTCCTCGTATTACCTACAGTCTCCAGTTCAGTCTCCAGCTAGAAGTTAGAGTCACCCAGTGGAACAGACACAGCAGCTGCAGCAGCACACACCACAGGATGTGGTTAGAGAGGAAATTGCAAGTCTTCAAAGCCTCACCGCTACAGAAGACAAATGGCTTACCAAGAGTGTGCTACTTACAGCCTGCCTCCTCGGGGAGAAAAATCCAAACCTGCTTTCAAGTAACTTGTCTGGAAGTCACCTGTAGTACTGATCTTCAGTAAGTCAAACCTTTTACTTAGCTGAACAGCAAATACAGTTTCATCTCCATGTTCTTTGTTAAAGACTAAAGCAGGAATCCCTGTGACTCCATCCAAACAGTGGGCAAATGCCACCTGTGGGTTCAGCATTTCCATCTGAAAGCTAAGACTGTGTCAAGTCTGATAGACAAGGGTGCATTCACTGCCTGGTCCCTTCAGGGTGCACAAGCCAGTGTTTCTGAGCATCCTCCAGACCAAGCAAGTAAAGCACTCATATTGTCTTTTATGCAAACTCCACTCAGTTGTTTAAGCATTGCACTGCCTGCAGCAAGGATGTGCTGGGTTAGTCACTCTGCTCTTCTAGATGAATATTCAAAGGTCAAGTTTCAGCATGAGTAATGTGCATAGGACAGCACTCTGATGCAGAGATTTGTTACTCCTGTATTTCTGCACTTTGCACTTAAAGCAGTAAAAGCTCTGAAACACATGGAAGTGTTAAAGCAACAGCTTCTCTCACCTCTCTTTTCTTTTACTATTGCTCATCAGCCTTTAAGCAATAGGCTTATGGCAAGACATATCCTAAAATCCCTTAAGTACCCAAGCTCCACGAGACTGATCATCACAAGACTTCATCAGGGAGAAGGAAAGAAGTTGCCCAGATTGCATAGCTCTTGCATAATCAGTGAAAAACTAAGGCAGATTAAAACTCACCTTACCAGATCGATGAAACAACATGAAGCCAATAAAAGTTAGGCTTTTATTTACTAAATTGCTAATCTGACATACCACCAAACCCTATAAAGCCCTTACAGTAACAAAGTGATGCCTCTATCACTGCATTCCAGTGAAAGCTGTCTTCATCTGAGGGACAAGTGTGACTTTGTAAAGCATCCTTATAATCTACAGCAGAATCAGGCACATGATCTGACTATTTCTGTCAACTCTTCATTTTGGCAATGGACAAATCTGGTTTTGAAAGTCTTCCTACAAGTGACTATCTGCATCTTTCAGTGATGAAGTCTACAAGAACTACCAAGTGCTGAGCATAATAGTACAAGACTGTACAGGATTGAAGGGCAAGATACCTTTTTATGCAGGACCCCTGTGGATTTTTAGCTTGCTTTAACTAAAACTAAAGCAGGAGAGCATGGCAAGAACTCTTCAGTTATGAAGGCAGAAAATACCACACTGGTAAGGGGATAAAAACCCAACTTGCCAGGAATTGCACAAGATTTTTCCCCTCCTGGAAGTACAGATCAGATAACAGGCTTAAGTAAAACTTAACTTCTGCAAGAAAGTTCCAGAGACTTATTCATATTCAACCCAGCTGAAAAAACCCAACTATCCAGTGTGGATAGCAATAGCTAGGACAGATTGTTTTGTAGTGAAGCCAACATTCCTCGTGGCAAACAGCTGAGGAGAGATGCTCCTCTGAAACAATCACCCTGTAGGCAGAAGAGTATGTACTCAGGGTATTTTTCTAATTGCTTGCTTTAGCAAAACAAGTTCATCAGGGTGTGACACATGGAAACACAAGTTAGATATCATGCAGACGGAGCAATTAAGTGGTATTCAGTTTAAGGAGCATTCAAGCATTGCCCTTTAGATTTTATGCTAAATCTATCACCACTGCTAAGTTTAACCATGTCTTCCAAACAAGGGCTCCTCACTCATAAAAGCAGGTGGCTTCCCCCTGCACTAATACCAAGTAAAAACAAGGAAGGCATTCAAGAAAACAACAGCCTTCAACTTCTCTATAATGCCTTTTTTAACCAAAGTGGGTTTGGAAAGCAATGTACTGTAGAGATTATTCCAGCACAGCCAATTTTACTGTGTTGAGATTATTTAATTTACAACATTCCTTGGTTTGCCAGCTTCTAGCAAAGCTGCTCACAGATGTACAAGAGCCCAGGAGCAGAGACAGTGTCTATAAGCAGCATTTCCACTGTTCTGCAATAATACTTTAGAGATAACATAGGCTGAGTGGTGAACAGCAGTCAGGAAGACTCCTTGCCAAGGAGCTATATGCATGCCCACACAAGGACAAGGATGACGTACCACAACAGCCCAGACAAGCAAGTACTGATAGTACCAATCAGAAGGCAAAGTTGTGTTATACTGGGGAAAAAAAACCACTTCAATTTCTATGAAACAAAACCAGCTTCCCAGTTGGCTCCAGATCCAAAGGTTAACTGACTCATTTTCCTGTTTTGATTTGGTCTGTTGGAACAGGTAACCGTCACTCTCAGTAAAGACAAATATTTAAGGCAGTCATGGCTTCCAGTAACCAGTCCTATAGCTTCTGGTAACAGGGTTTTGCAACAGAAGACAGACAGGAGAACAGCTCTGGGGAATGCCAGTTACTTATTCTGGAAGCTGACTTATGTGACACAAGCAGTACATAGTTCAGTCTTAACTGGCTAAGCAAATTCACAAGTCTGCTCACAAACACTAATGGTTTTGGTCCAAATTTGAGCTGTGTAGTGCAGCCCCCACATCTTGATAGGTGGCTGTCCACAATAGTGCCCAAGAGCAAAATAACTCCTAGGTGTTGCCCAAACGTTCTTCTGGCATTTTAATGCTAAAATAAATGCTAACACATGACTGTAGATTAAGTTTTAGTGGCTCTCAGGCAGCAGATTATGATTTTAGAGCACATACATCACCCAGTATTCAGGAATTTAGAAAAGTAGCAGCTGTATAAGCAGCTCACACAAAGCACAAGAACTGTGCTATTTTTATTAGCAAGCATCAGCATTCAGGTCCTTAAAGATCTGAAGTGGAAGTTCAGCAACAGGCTTATTTTTGGAGCATTACTTCATTTCATCTGATGAGATTAACACTTTGAACATTAACTCTTACATCAGTTTTGATGTGCTGTAGCACATTGTAGGCTCTCCTTTCTTGCTATCAGTATCCTATTTGTGGTGGGGGACACCCCAAAAACTGTCACATACATGGCAACAGGGTTTTTTCCACCCCCTTTTTACAAAGCAGTCTGGAGGTATTTAAAGGATGCTTTACAAATCAACCCTTGTTTGAACCTTGTCCTTTATTAGATGCTAGGAAATGCTATTTGAATTCCAATCAAGAAAGCTCATCCAGAGTCTGCAGAGTTCAACATCCCTCACCCCAAATATGTAAAAAGCAGGTTTTTCTCCATCAGCTTAGCTAGAGGGTTCAGCATGGCAAAGATACAGCAAAATGTTAAACTAAAGCAGCTTACAGAGCTTCCATGGCCCCTGAGCCTCAGAGAAATAAGCTAACAGAAATGGAACAGAAGGGTTTGCTGTCCATAGAAACTGTGTGAAGTGAGAACTATTAAAAAATACAGACCTGCCTCCTCAGTTAAACCACTTCCTTCACAATTTAGGCAGCTTCTGTTTAGCCAAGTGCACATCACACTGTGATGGTTTGAGCCCTGGCCAAAGGCCAGACGCCCACCAAAATCAGTCTGTTACTCCCCTTCTTAGTTGGACAGGGGAGGAAAAAAACATAACTGGGCGGCTCAAGAGACAAACTCGTTAATGACGCGGGCAAAACAGACTCAACATAGAGAGCAGAAGAGAAAAGTTATCTAATTTATTACACCACGCTAAAGAGAAAACAGTGAAAAAGAACCAGAGTCAGGAGTGCAACCAACAATCTTGAAACAAATGCAAACCAGGCAAACACTTTTCCCCCCCACTCCCTCCTTAGCAGGCTTTAGTTAGAAGTTTGCTCCCTTCTTCCCTCCCGGTCGCAGCCCAGGAGGGGCAGGGACTGGGGAAAATGGGGGTCTTGGTAACACCTTCCCCCCACCCCTCCATTCTAAAGCAGACTTCCCTTTCAGCCATGATTTTGCTCCCTTCTTCCCCTCTCCTGCTCGCAGCACAGGACAGGGGGGCAGGGACTAGGAGATGGGGGCTTCAGTCAGTCCCTTGCAAGATGGTTTCCTTCTCGGCCGGGATGGGGGCATCCATTCCACACACCCTCCCCCTGCTGCAACCGTAGGATCTCACCCACAAGAGCCAGTCCTCCACGAACTTTCTCCAAGGCAAATCTCTTCCCACCGGGCTTCATCTCTGCTCTGGCAGGCAGCAACAAATCACAGTGTCTCTCAGTCCCAGTCCTCCACGGGGCTATAGGCCTCCTCCAGCAAACCTGTTTCATTCATCTCTGTAGGTCGCTTGTGCTGGCAGGGGCTCATCCCACCGTAAGTCACGGCATCTTCTCTATGTCTCCCCCGGCTCCATGCAGCGTGGAGCCGAGCCTCTCCACCGGGCAGGTCGGGTCTCTGCCTCCTCCATGGGTCCTTTCCTCCGGCTACTCCAGGTGCTTCTGCTCGGGCTGCAGGGGCAAACTCGCCTGGGTACCTGGGCGCGCCTACTCCTCCCCCAGCCTTCCCGGCCTTTTATGTCTGTCAACTGCTTACATTCACAAGCAAATATACATCACAATGCCCTTAATGGGCCAAACTTCGCGGTCTTTCCTGGCACTCCAAGTTCTGGTTGGAGTCTTTGTCTCCTATATGTGATTCCCAGAGGCGCTATAAGCAGGCCTGCAGAAGATTCCAGCAGCCATTTTCTGCCGGACCTGGCCCTCTCAGTAGAACTGCAACACACACCCTTCCTCAGCCTTTGGTGACAACAATAAGCATTCTAGTCAAAACAGGGCACAAGGAGTACAGAGTATCTTCCTTGTTGATAAGAGCTGGAGAAAGCAAGGCTGCTGCCAATGCCACAGCAAAGCAACTCACAAGGACTCAGATCCCCTCCACCCCAGAGCTGTTTCTCTCCCCAAGGTCAATGCTCCAGCTTACCAACAGGGAGCTTCCATTCTTCTCCACCTCTCACATTCACCCCAAAGCTTCAGGAGTAACACTGTTCTAGTTTATTACTCTCCTGAAAGTGTTCCTCCCAGGGAGGAGCTGAGAGGTATCAAACTCTACTCACTATTCAGTGGAAGAAAAGAACACAGAGCAGCTGGGAGCCACTTTTCCCTCACTACTTGTCTCCTGGCACCTAGAAGGGCAATGACAGTGCAAGAGAGTCTTCAGGTACCAGGCAGCTTGCTTATCCAGTATCAGTTACTGTTCAAACAAAGGATAAGGAGGATCTAGCCTGGATCTTTTACAGTATTTAACAGGCTTGACAGTCATCTGCCTCCATCTTTGAGGAGCTTGCCTTTATTAACAATAAATGTGCACTGACAGCAGGGATAATTATTTTCAATAAGGATGACACTTGTGCCACAGCTCCACACAAATAAAGCTACACAAACACACTTGATGGTAGAATAAATTTGGAACAGTCAACAAAAATCTCCAGCCCAGTTTGGAAAGCACTGGCCAAATTTTGCTTCATGAATCAAAGAGCTAATGCTGCATTTCTACAGGAATAAGAGAGCAGATGGCAGATTTTCTGTACCAGCTTGAAAGACAGGAAAAGGAGACAGCTGCAGCCAGGGGTTAGGTCCAAGTGCTCAAGGGCACCAATAGCTGTGCTGATTTGCAAGAGCTTCCATGCAAGCAGCAGTCCTTTGAATGAGAAAGGTTCTGATGGTGCTACTCCACTTTGTAAGCCAAAGTATAGAGGTGGACAGGGGTAGAGAAAGAAATAAAGAGGTGAGGAAACAGGAGTTCTAGGAAGATAGTGTCTATTGCTTCACAGTGTTTGATCTATACATAGTTGCTATCAGTTTGGAGAAGTGGTATTAACATCTGCAAGTACCAGGTACCTGGCAAACAGCCTTTTCCAGCAGCTTCAAAATCCAAAGCTCTTAAATTATTCATTCACCACCACTTGGCTTGCTGAATGACACTACAGTGGCAATGTCCTGAATAAGTTCATTTGTGAGGATGGTGCCATGAAGGGAAAATAAAGTCCAAAAGCGTTTAAGTATTATTCTATCTGCACAGCTTTCACAACTTATTCCTGCTTTCTCCCTGCCATCCTGCCTTTCCTCCAGCAATGCCCTCACTCCTTCCTCCCTTAGGCTCAAAGGAGCTGAACAAACCAGGTCTGAAAGCCAGCTCACAGCTGTACAGATGAATTGGTTTTACAACAGATTTTACAACAATCCCAGTGCTGATATCACAGAAGGGATGGCTGGGCTACTTATTTGGCTTTCCTGGTAGAATTTGAAAAGAGCTGCTTAATCAGCTTTCCTAACAGTCTGAATAATTAGCAAGTAATCAAAGTCTTACAAGATTTTTCAGTGGAGTATGGCACAAGCTATTTTCACATCTCTTTTTCCTAATTAGTCCTACAAACTATTTCATGCATAATTGCAGGAATTTAAGTGTATTTGTTCCCCTTTAGCCTCCAGGTGACTTTCATGCCTAAAGATGGGATTTCTTTGAAATTTTTTTTTAATTTCTGTAGTTAAAAAAGTCTGATACCATCATTAGAATAGCAAAAAAAAAAATCATGTTTCCCAGAGTTGTCTCCCCTGCCAACCCTTTCAATCTCCAACAGCAATTATATTCCTGTCTCCCCTAACATAGGTATACACAGGTTACAAAATTGAACCACCTATTGACACATTTTGCTATGGTTTATTGCAGCTGTGTTTGCCTCAAAGGCTTTCATGAACCCAGGAAACAATGTTTCACCCAAGAACAGTATGTTGGAAATCACTGCTGCTGTTTCCAGAGAAGTTGGCAAGCCTGAGCTCAGCTGATCCAGAGAAAGCAAACAATCCAAGATTGCACACTCCTAACACGACCCTGTGAGCAGCTCTTCACTCCTGCAATTAATGCACAACAGATGTACTGCCACTTTTAGACATGTTTTGTATCTTCACTCCTTTGGGAATGCTTTGTTCTCCAACTGAAAACTCAAAGATGAGACTTGAATACAGTAGTACTAGGAGCTTGTGCTGTAAGAACAGAGGTTAAAGAAGAGTAAAATCGACTCCAAATTAGCTTGCTTACAGCCTGTTTCCAAAAATTAGCCTAATACACCTTCAAGACTGGTAATCACAACTTCATACTTGCTCTTTCAGGGTTGTGTCAATCCAGAGTGTCAACACTGAGATGATGAGTGTCTAAGATACACTAAGGAGGTTCTAGTTACTTGGTATTTTTTTCAGGGAAGCAACTGCTTTACAGTTAAGGCACTAGACATCATCAAGCATCCAGTTTCAGCGCTCAGCTTCACCACATGCTTATGTTACCACTGAACTCAGAATGCATCAGGAAGCCCTCTTTGGGCTCCAGTGTAAAACGGATAACGTTTTGTTTAATCTAAGAGTTTACAGATCCTGTGGCCCAAGATCTTACGCCTTATATAATCAAGGGACCTAACACAGCACTGCTAAAAGCCTCTCCTCTGCCCTACAATGACTATCATTAAGTCAGCTTGACTTTTCAGATCCAAAGGGAAGGTTCATGCAGCTGCACTCAGCACTTACTAGATAATTGATGTATTTAGGGCTTCTAAATAGGACTCGCAAGTTTTCAAAGTGATTGCGGAAGAGAAATACTGTAATCAAAGTCCTTGTCCTTCCAAAGCCTCATGAAATTCTAGTAAATGCTACATATGATTGGTAAAGGTAAGGGCAGCTGCACTCGTTCTAGAGGTGCTGGAATGGAAGGTCAAGGATCAGCCTGCTCAAATTCAAACTGACCTTATGTCAACTGTGCAAGTGGATTCAACAGGCTTAGAGCTGGCCAGTATGCCATTACTTTATTAAACTAGTTATGATGATGTGCTCTACCCAGTAATAGATTTCATTAGTCTTCAATCAACTTAAGGCACTTCAAATAAGAGTAGGCACTTTAAAACTAATAGCCATCCCTGCATCCATTGTAAGTGCACAGACACATCACGGAAACGCTTCCTTCCCAAGAGCCCCAACAGATTTCTTCCCTAATAGAAAGGGTAGTACACGAACAGGAACAAGTGCTGACTGCATCCATCTATTTCCACAGACAGTGGGCTATACAGTGCTGGTATAGTACAAAATCAGAATACTGCTGCTATACACAGAAGGGCAGGGGTGACTTTTTCCATACGTCCATTGAGAGTTCTACACAATAAGGCTTGGTCCTAAACCCAGGTACCTGAGACACCAACCATAATGAAATGCTTGACTTGGTCAGGTTGAATTTATCAAGAGAATAAACCTGGATGCAAATGAATGTCAGGGTAAGAAACACACTAGACAGAAGAACAGTTAAGTGCAATCCTGCTCCCTATAACACAAGTCAGCATGGAAAAAAAATACACTACTCACTCTTTGGTCAAAAGTGGGCAGGATTTGAGCAGAAAGCGGGCCAAAGCAGAGTCCTGGTAGATCAGTTCAGGAGGGGCAGTTGGGCTTTTTAAATTCAGGCAGCGAACAATAACATACAGAACGGCAGCAACTGCAGCTAGCTTCACCCCATCAAACACCGCCGGCAGCTCAGGGGTTTCCAGCATCGCACTCATCGTGAGCCTGAGGGGAAGGGAGTGTATTAAAGCTTTCTGCAACATACTGTTGGATATGAATGTCAACTGCCATATTAAATAAGAACACAAGCTATATTATTATTGTGCTAAGTCTGCCAGTTAACACTGCTACAAAAACCTTAGCATAGCAACTCAGACTAGGAACTTTTAAGGTGAAAAGAAGTTTGTTTTGTGCTGCTCTGAACACGCTGACTGCCAGAAGAAATGGGAGCTGGGTGGTCAGTTGGGCAGGAAATGTATTCCTAATCAGTGCTGCATTAGAATTGCAACAGTGTCTCAGGTGTCAAAGCCTACAGGCAGCCAATTCTTTCAGGATCCTGGCCACGACTCTGCAGCTCAGTGGAAAGCCAGGCTGTGAAGGCACACCAGCAGCACTGGATGTGTTTCTTCCCAGATGTACAAGCCAGGCTCAAAAAGAAGAACTTGAAACAAGTACTGTGTTGGCTTCCTCAGCCTGAATTTTGCAACTCCATGGCAATACTGGTACTAACTCCTGCCCATATTTAAGTGGTCACTTTAGGTACCAGCAACTCTGGCATTTCTTTTAAATTAGAACAGTAGCTCTGCAGCCTAAGGAAGATTAGATTAGTATCTAGTCTTTCCAGAGCTTCAGAGTAAATGGAGTAGGGCAGGGGGGAGAATTAAAACCCCACAATATAACAATATCCTTCCAGCTTGAAATCAAACTCTTAAACTGATCCAGCTTCTTTTGAACATATGGTTCAGTCAGCTGCAGTTATCACAGGGACATTTCACCCACATTGAAAGGGCAGGTTTTTCCCTGGGACTTTCTTCAGTCACAAGGGTAAAGCCAAGGGAAATAGCAACTGACAGGTCACGTCTTACCAATGTCACTTTTTCTTCAAACTAGAAATAACTGTCAGTCCTCAGAAGAGCTGTTGCTGTCTGGGTGCACGTACTACCTGAGTTACCCTGCAAAAAAAGGAAAAGCAAAGTGATTATTACTGATGAGGCTGCATCTCTCAGCTATAAGGGAAGAACACTTACAAGATTTAGAGAGGTCCCACCACAGTCATTGCAGAGGATTTCTGCAGTGAGTCATAACCGTTTCAACTCTGATCCATCTTGCCTATGGACAGATTCCAGTCTACCAGTTGCCTACAGCATATTAATTCACCTGCAGTGTGAAAATGCACCTTCACAGGCAGACATAGACAGTGGCAATAATGAAAATCAGCACAACACCAAAGGCAAGCCAAGCTATGACCTTCCAGAAGACCTCACAGTCCCTCTATTCGCAAGACTGTGACACTGTCCACAGTTACAAGAGCTACCCCAAATTCCTTCCCATGTAAAAGGGCTGAAAGTAATGGGCTACTGCTCCTCTCAGCTTTGTGCAGTATCTATGCTGTTACTGAAGTCTGAAGCCAGTCTGAAAGAAGTTTCCTGCTACTTTCCATTCAGGCTTAGCAAGGCAGCCTACTCCTACACATGGAAGCTCGTAAACAGTCTCTGCTTGGTCCCACCCCAGCTTTTTTGAGAAGCTAAACCATACTATACTTCAACAAGATGGTGAGAGCTACCAGGAGGCTCAGATACAGCCACCTAATTAACACTAGCACACGCACACCAAGGCTTCTTACTAGAACTTGATGATGCTAATAGAAGAGAGAGCTTTCAGCCTGCAACCATAAAAGCGTGAGCGATATTTACAGTTAGGACTGGATTCCCTACAGGCACAACAAACCAAAGGGGAATTGGGGCTTCCAAGAAAAGACTCCAGAACTGTCTACTCTCTGCCAAGGCTGCTGCTTCCAACTTATAAAACACACCAGTGGGACAGGCCATTCCAAAAGCCTTACTCTTCTTCCTAGCAGAACGACAAAACCTCAGAAGTACTTTCTGTACTCAATGCAGCTACACTAAAGCCCATTGGAAGAAAGCAAGCCTGATGTCAGCTATTGATTAGCTGCGTTCTGGAAAGCTGTGAGATTCTGCCACCATGGCCATCTGCGTTGAAGGAGAACAGAGGGTGAGGAAAGCAGGGACATTTAATATTGGGTAACTCTGATGTTTCAATTCCCCAATTCTGAGCTTCACAGTAGAAGGGAAAGTAGAATCAGCTACAAAAAGCTACTTGTTCTTTTAACCAGAAGATTACAGTGGCATCATGCATCTCAGAGTTCAAGTACCACATTCAGCTAACATCATGGTACCCAACTTCCATACTCTAGACTTCCACCAATACTACCACCAGCTGCGCAGGAGACAACTGGCAAGCTACAGCAATGGCTTCTCCAGGGAAGGTACAATCAGCACAAGAGTGGATTGAGTTCCTGAATGATCACTGACTCAAGGACAACCAGGTGCCAGAACAAGTCTTCCCCAGCTAAAACTCCTAGAAGTTCTGTTGGCATCTTCCCTCCATTGTTTTGTTTAGAAAATTAATAGAGACACTGATACAAAAGTTTCCTAAGTCCTTCCTGGCACCTGGATTTTAAGTTATTTTGCTGTTTACAGCTTTCACAGCCTTAGTAAATTTGTTATAAATAAAACCAGGCATGATTAGTCATTAGCATTTTGTACTAGTGACTCAGTCTAACTGATCCAACTAAGCTGTATCTCCGAGAGTCTTCTCTCCCACATAACCTTCATATTACAAACATACCACATCTTCTTGATACTTTTATATACTTTTTGCTTGTCATTACCTTAAAGTATAGCAGTTCAGAGTTTCTTTCAAAAGAACAGGGTTGGCAGGCAGGATTATGCTTTGACACTTGTGAACTATTTTTTCCCCCCTTTTAGGTAGTCTAAATACACATTCAAGAACACACACACACCTCAAACATGTGCTAGAGGTTTATGTAGGTGTCAGGATTGTTACCCAAAAGCTCAGATCAATCTGTGTACAGCTAACAAAGCTGACACTACTCTTGCAGTTGCACAGCAGTCTGCAGTGATTAACCAGGCAATGAATCCAGTCCAAGACTACTAGAGTGGTAAACATCATGCCCCATGGATCCAGCTGTGGGATTTCAGCTACTTCTTTGAGACACTAGTATTTTTTAAGACCTAAACCAGACTTTGTTCAGCCCCTGGCTGAGACAGAGCACTCAGCTCTAGAATTTCTAGGGTTTAGGTTACCGAAAGGGATTTAAGAGCTCTGCCTCTAATCACATAGGACAAATGACTTGCTATTTACAAGCAGGGATGAGGTCACCTTGCTTCTGTTTTGTTAAACCCTTTTTGCATTGACCCAATAAACTTCTCTGTTTATGAAAAAAGGGACATGTAACCACTGTGTTGAACCAATCAAATTTTAATCTCGAATCTCCTCTAAGTGGGTCAGCATTAATACAAACAAGCATTTGGCAATTCGTTTTTAGCAGGCTAGACAAAAGTAGCAAGAGGCAGTAAGTATATCACTGGAGGCAATCAAACCTGCTTTTTCATCCATCACGGGGTTTGAGATCCACATTGAGGAACACAAAGAAACTGAAGCTCTTGTGGCTGAAGACCTTAAAGCACCTTAAATGTACAATTGATTAGAAAGAGAGTCACTTAAGAGTGTGACAGCTGCAAAGACTGACAAGTCTTCTCAAGCAACATTAAGTCCCATTTGTGACCGAGGAGTAATTTTGAAGTCAGTCACTGGAAAGCAAGTGCTGGGTTTGTGTAGTTTTTTTGTTTGCCCTTTCATCACAGAATAAAGCACTGAAAATCACGTTACAGGAAACATTTCAGCACTACTGTTAACAGAGTGCACCTCCCCTGTACAAGTAATGACAAAAAAGCCCATGTCTTCCCTTTCCAGGCAGGAATACAAACAAGTACCACAAAAGCTAGCAGAGCTACAGCAAATTCCTCATGTAGCCATTCAAAGACACTGGAGTTTGGGAAAGCCATTGCCAAGATGTTTACTTGTAGAGGAAGGGAAGTCATTACTAATAACAAATCTGAGTCTCCCATGCATTTCTGTTCCAGGTTTCCTGGGGAGAGGAGAATCTTTCAGGGACAGAAGTCACTTCACCCTGTGATCAGCGGGGCAGGGCACACAGAGGATTTGGTAGCTACCAAGCATTACAGCTCCTCCACCCATACTGAAGCTAAGCCTGACTTCACATACTGGAAAGTCAACATTAAAAAAAATAAAGCAAAGATATTAAAGGAAACCACTCCCATACAGTCCTTCCCCCAGGCTTTTTAATGAGCAACGGGAAGCCTGGCAGACTCATTTCACCGAAGCATTAGAAACACTTTGCACTAAAGCAGAGATGCAGCTGTATCGAACTGCCCAACAAGATGGTCTCTTTAAAAGGGGCTCCACTAGGAAGATATTTTATACATATACATTCACTGAAGAGCCTTGAGGGAATCCATTTCCAGGAATGGCAGTTTGCAACAAAAGCCTCCTAGGTGCCCTCCTACCAGTTGGCATTCTGACTCACCAGTGATTTCAGAGTGCAGCTGGGCACTAAAGCTTACCTGGCCAGCACTGGAAGCATTTAAAAATCCCCTTTCCTATCCTTTCACAGCTTTTACCAAGTAGCATAATATTATCTCCTCCTCACTGAGATTCAGAAGGGCCAAAGAGGCTGTTTGTAGACAGATTAAGACAACAGACTTTGCTAACCAACTTATCAGACCTCTCTTGGACTGGTTTAATTTATCTGTAGTTCCTGCTTGCTCTGAAAGCAAGTCCAATAGACAAGAGGAAAGCAAAACACCCTACTTCAAAGAACTGTACCTAGGTGAATTCAGATCAAAAATAAGCCTGGTTTTCCCACTCTTTGAAAGAGGAGGGAACACTGTTTCACTTGAGTTAGCTGCTTAGAAAGAATTTCCAATAAATTAATCATCTTTAATATCAGCCAGCACAAATGTCTCTCAAAACACACACCACCAACCCAGAAGTTACAGGCCTGTCGCTACCAGGCAACACATTTAGAGTCACATTACAGAGGAGGGAACTTTATTAAGGAAAGGGTTGAAAGTCAGAGCACTGCAGAGATTTTTTTAAACAGAGCCACGTTTTATGCCACTCCAGGAAGCATTAAGCTTTCAATGGTTTAAATGCAAAGGAAGATGTTTAGAGACCATCCAGATGAAGACATACATAAGGAATGTATACACCTGGGAAAGACTCTGAAGCAGTGGGGAGCCTCACAGGAAAAGCTGCCAGATGAAGTTTTTGTAAAGCACTTGAGGACAGTCTCGGGTCACACAAGGTACACGAGTACAGGAATCTGTGCAAGAGAAATCAAAACCCTGAAGCTTTATTGCAGTCTCATATCCTGCCTTTTACCCAACACTTTTTTTTAAGAGATGCTTTCGTTTTTATGGAAAAGCATAAAGCCTGCTATTTTAAGGTCTCCAAAAATTATACAGATAGAAGTATTTTAGGGCCACCGGTACTAGAGCTCATGGGCTTTGGCACACAATGCAAGGGCATCATGCTGCTTTTCTCTTGAGACTGGCATCAAACCAGCCCAAGCTTACCCCACGCAGAAGCTCCTATTATCTTCAGCGGTAGCTCTGAAGAGAGCACGTCAGAAGCAAATGCTGAGATCATCTTGATGTATCACTCAGTATTTCTGGTAACGTAAAACAGCCAATTAAAGTCTCAGACATCAAAGCATAGGGGGTATAATTAAGAATTAGCTGAGCACTTCAGGCACTTAGGCTTAGGTTTAGATGTGGTCATGAGAGACAAAATGCAGTCCTCACCAGAGTCATCCGGAGTCTGGCAAAGTTCGCCAGAGCTTTGTTGTCAAACATCCCACATGTTTTATCTCCCAATACAGAGGGCACACTGACATGTCCCATCACAAATACACTTAAAAGAACATTGCTTGGACAGCACATGGAAGTCCTTGATCCAAATCTCTCCACCTTGTGCCAGATCCAGCATCCAAGCCAGGATTTGGCTGGGTGAGGGGTATGCAAAGCAGCAAGTACTGTTTACGCCATGTTCCACTAAGAACTTCTTGGCTGGTGCCTTCACTGGAATTTAACCTTTTCATCAGGTACAATATTTGGCTTGTATACTAAATGTAGAGGTACTGTGAGGTTACAGGGACAAAGTTCATAGCACAAGGCACCATCAACACAAGCAGAAAGGCAGGTGCTTTAACTGGAATTTCTTTCCTTTTTTCCCCCCACTTTGAAAAAGTCCTACAGCTTTAGAGCGGAAGCCAAGCACTAAGAGGGCTGGGTGTACATGCCAAGGCAGCTTGCTTAAGCAAGCACCTGAGTAATTCCATAGCCAACAGGTCCAAAGACTCTTTAGGTCTTTCACTTCCCCAATAAGGCTAATTTGCAGTCAAATGAGCCTTGGATTTCACTTCCTTCCAGCTACAGAAGCTGCTTTTGTTTCTCCAGAACATCATGTTAACTGATCAAAGCGGTTCTACTGCATGACAGGTGGCATTTGTATATTATCTAAGAAGGTTACTATGTAGACTCCCTGTACCTCACCTTATCTGGTTCCTGCTTGTCCCAGACAGATTGAAAGACATTGTATTAACTTTTATTGCACACACCTAACATACCAGACTAAACTAAGACAAGGCTCTGGTGACTCCACAGAAATCAATTAACTGCATCATATATTAAAGGAAAGGCTTATGTTATTTAGTCTCTGTAGTAATTGAGTAATTAGGGCCTTGTCACACCCTAACTGTCACTGTATCAAACTTCAGGGTGATTTCAGCTTCTTATGGAAGGCATCAAACTTACTTTTAGGTTCTGAGAAGAAATACTGGCTAACACCTTTCCCCAGCCTTGCAGCATTAGCAGCTGTCACTTGACTACCACATCACCCTGTATCAGCAGACAGCATTAAGTCCAAGAGAAGGGGAATAAATACACTGCAGGGAACCCAACAGTCCATCCTCAGTAGCTGAGTGAATGTTACCAGCATTGAGCCACAGACAGCTGTGTGAGCTAGTACAAACTGCATGACAGACTACAGCCCCTTGAAGGAGTCTGCTCTATTCCCTCGCTGTATTTTGAAAGAGAGCATCATGCTGTTAAAGCCTTGTGTACCCTCAGACTCTAACCCCTCCATCCCCATGCTGTCACAGAGTTCAGGCACACTATCAGAGGAGCAGCCCAAAGTCCAAGCACATCACACCTGTTTGCTCAGCCACAGGGTACACAGCTGAGTAAGCAGGGAGCATGCTCCACAGCAGACAAGCTACACAACAGGGAAAGACCATTTATCACCAAAGCACAAGTTAAGACAGCTATCAGAACTTTATTCAAGACTGGTCCAGTTCAAGCAGCCTGAAAACACCTTATATCTGTATATGACCAAAACCTGTGGTGCCATTTCACTGGGGTCTTCACTCACTTTGCACTCTTCCCCCCACACCCCCTCCCTAACAAGCAGCTCTGTTCCACAGCAGCACAGAAGATTTGCAGAGTCATTCTCTCAGAGTCTGTCCATGACAGATAGAAGGTTCAGGCTACAGAAGTTTAAGTCACATACATTAAAAATTAAGCAGAAACATTTCAGGACAAGAAAACCAAATACAAAGAGACAGGACCTGACCAAAACACAGGTATTAATACTGCAGAATATTCAAGTTTTACCAGAATGCCAATGAAAATGAATGCTTTGAAGCACTACTGCAGTCACCAGCCACTGTAAAGTTTGAAGAGCTACACTGCCCACTCTCTAGCTGAATTTGAACAGGAGGTCAGGGATATTTCAGTCAGACATCTTAGGACATTTTCTCCTTACCTCTTACAGGGACGTTCACTGTAAGTGACTCTGCATCTGTGTATTCCACTTTATACAGTCTTTCATATTCACATATGCCCAACCAACACTTCACAGAACTGGGTGTTCCAGTTAAGAGACAGCCAGGCTTGAACACTCAGCATAATCTTCCCAGAACACACATCTTTATGCAAAGGCATCTTTGAAGATGTAAACAAGTTTAGAAGCAGGACAAATTCTTTTAAGAGTAAACTCCTTGCTAGCAGCCAGCTGCTTGTCCTAGCTGACCCTTTCCATGAGAAGCCAATATTCTGCTGTTTGAGTATCCCACACCCCAAACAGGGCTGCCACCCCACTAATGAGCAACTAATGTATCAGAAGTTTCAGAAGGGTTTGGTGTTTACAGCTCAGTCTGTATTAGAAGAAGCTACCATTGACCAAGAAGTGCACTTGCCTAGCACTTCCTCTACTGTTGAGAAATACTTGGGTTTCTCAGCATCCTATTTTTGGTCTGACTAAAGTAAGTGGCACTCTAGAGTCAGCCAAAAGTCTTCTGCACATTGCAAAGCACAATACTTCCTTCCACTGCATCTACCTCTAACAGAACACAGGCACTAAGATGTCTTGAGCACCTGGTCTGTACAGAACTGCTTTGCAAAGCATGAATTACTGCTGTCTGATGCTGGCAGAGACAGGCTGGCAGTCAGAGACAGCCTTTATTATCAAGTCAAATGACAGAACTGGAGAAAGAACGAGCCCCTGGGCACAGAAGCCTTCCTAGAGCGTAGAGAGGCTAAGAAAGCTGCCTGACTAGGTTAGCATCATCACCACTCACATATGCTTGGCAAGTGGGACTTTGCTTCTTCCTAAGGACAGGCTGCCCTTGCACACCAAAACGGAAGCAATTGTTTGGTACTGAATTCAAGCAGCTGAATTTGATCAGACTTTGTTTCAACTGCACATTAGCTTAATCTTCATAAGCTATTTGGGCTGAAGGAGGAGTAATATCTGCACAGAAGTTCAGTTCCCCTACAGCACACATTAAGAATAGCAATTCTGACCTGTAACACAACATGAAATACAATTTTCCAGGGAATTTCAAAAGTGCAGGAGAAGACTCCAATATACTAGAAGTATTACAACGATCTAGGCTCTTGCTGAAGAGTTTGAAACATCAGTTTCAGGCTAGTGCCTGCACATTCTAATAGATATTACAAGCACCAAAGAACCATACAAAGCATGTACAGCCCTACTATACACTTTGTTAAATCCTGTTCATTAACTTAATCCAAGTTCTGGCATTGCCAGAGCTAGCATCATGAAAGTAAAGATGAAGAGGATGGAAACACAGACCAAGGGGGACTAACAGGACAGTGTGAATCCAGCAACACCCAGGACATTTCCATTATCAAGTAAGGTCAAACAAGAACTACAGAAGGTTTGAATCACTATTCTAAATCCACCACTTTCTATAGTGCCTTAAATTACATCTTAAAAGTACAGTTGGAATTTAGTAGATTTGGATAACCTGTCCATATGTTATCTTATAGGTCTTTTCTAACCTTAAAGATTCTATGATTCTGTGCCCATCTCAAGGGCGAGTGATGCTATCCTGCCATCTTTCCTTCCCAATACCACATATCCCAGAGCAGCCACTGTTTCAGTGTGTTAATCTCTGGGTTTTCACATGATAAGTTTAATAATGGAGCTTTATGAAACACTAAGAGCCTAAACTGCTATTTATTCCCTGAATAGAAAAATATAGCTTTTACAGGAGAAGTTAACTTTAAAGTTTAACTTCTTTGGACACAGTTTTACAAAATGGAAGGTTTCATCCTCAACCTCCACATCTTTACCACCCCTAGAAAAAACAGTCTGGCAAAGTCTTAAGTCTGCCTCATCCTCTATCCAGCCAATTCATGTGATAACATAGACATCCTTCCATGCAAGAGCTGAAATACAGCCATTTTTAACAATAAGACAAGAGAATAGAACTCAAACGTTAGGTGGTAGCTCTTTTGTAATATCCTTCCTGTTGTTACTCTTGACATTGAGACCAAAATAATCGATGGCTATAATAATAATAAGAAAGGTGATGTGCCCACTGATCCAAGAAGAGGCAAGAGAATTTATTCAAACTTCTCCTGTATTACAAGAGCTAAACATGTATCTAGGGAAAAGGTGAAGTAGATGAGCCAAGAAAAGATAACAATAGAACGACTAAAGACTAATTATCAATTACATAACTCCTTGCACAGGAAATACACATTATAGAAGAAGGTATGAAAATGAGACATCACAAATACAAACAGCTGAACTGTGCTCTATGAACACTGTATCAGTGAGGACTAGAATGTCAGACTAAGCAATATTAACATAGCCAAGCATGATAATCATTGATAAACAAGGCGCACAAGATGAGCACACTGTACCAGTTAGCTGATTAATAAGCCATAAGCATTTCTTACAGGAGGCACCAATGATTGGAAGCTGAACAGCAACCTGTAAGAGGCAAACATAAATCTTTAGTACATACTACATCTGTGATAAATGCACATCAGCAATAAGAGGAAGCCGTTACATATCCTCTGAAGGGGGCTGCATGAGAATACAGCCACTGAATGCAATCCCTCCAGCTGTAACTGGGATGATAAAGCCACTGCTAACATAGCTCTTTAAAAAAAAAGCCATTCATTTTGGAATAAATCACAAAGTTGTAGAACAGAGCGGGCAGAGGGCTGCCACACAGGCTACCAAGCAGGTACACAGCATGCATCAACAAAAGGAAGCCTGAAGTTGTTGCAGAGTGCCAGTAGCAGTACCAGAGCCTAGCAGTGCGAGAAGGGCCTCGTTCAAGGGGAGCACTGTGACCTAACAGCCAGCGGCCCACCTGGCCACCGGCCCCCACAAGAATCACCCTCAGGACCTCCGCTCCTGACTGCTCCCCACTTCAGCCTTCACGGGCTGCTCGCACCGCCACTCACCTTGCCCAGCACAACCTCACAGCCTCACGAGGCGATAGGGAAGGCCATCCATCCATCCATCCACCCATCCACCCATCACCACAGCGCCAGCGGCACAGGCCTCCGCAGCCCGGCAAGAGCCGCAAGGAGAGGACCGGACCGCACATCACCACGGCCAGACCGGGCCAGACGCTAACGCAGGGCTACCCCACCTCCGCCCCAGGAAACTAACAGGCCAGGCAAGCCTGCTACAGCAAGCAGGGAGAAGTCGGCGGGGCAGGCACGGGGAGCCGGAGGCCGGCGCCTGAGGAGCGCTGCTAACCGCCCGCGGAGCGCTGCCGACCGCCCGCTGCCTGACAGAGCCGGCCGCGGCAGGCAGGCCGGCCAGCCAGCAAAGCCCCCGCATCCCCGAGAAGTCGGGACTGACCATCATCCCCACAGACCAGCGGGAAAAGGGCTCCCGGAACAACGCCGCCACCTCACCTGCGGGCCCAGCAGCAGCCGCCACCTCCCGCCGCCGCTCCCACCCGTCTGCCCCAGCCCCGCTACGCGCGGCCCCTTAGCGATCGCCCTCACCCTCCCATTGGCCGCGTCGCCGTGCCGCTCCTGTCGGAGCCCTCGCGCCGATTGGCCGAAAGACGAGCCGAAGGTGGGCGCGCTCCCCAGCCGGGCTACGCGGACGCCATTGGCCGGTGGAGACTCGGCGGGGCGGGACGCTGCGGCTCCGTTGGCTCGAGCTCCCCTCAGTTAGGCTGTGATTGGCGCCCGCGGGCGGGGCGGGGCGGCCGGCGCCTGTGCGGAGCCGCGACTCCTGCCGCCATGACAGAGCGGGGCCGCGGCGGGAGGAGCGGTGACGCGAGGGGTGAGGCAGTAGCCTCACTGCTGGCCGCTTCCTGCAGCCGGGGCCGACGCCCCTGCCGCGGGGTAAGGCAGCCTGGGAGGCTTTGCTAGTACGTGTGTGCCCGTCAGCGCCACGGAGCGTGGGGGGCTTGAAGGCTGGATGGGCCAAGAACTGCTCAGCGTGGCACAACCCACTGATGATCCAGCAGAGCCTGCCCAGGCGGGGAGTGCTCGTCATCGGCACACGGTGCTGCGTTGCCCTAAAAAACAGCCTCGGCGTAATACCTGAGAGACTTCAGAACGGCAGCTGGGCCTTCAGCGTGCTGGTGGTGTTCCCATGGGTCCCCAGGCTGCATCCATGGGGCAGGCCTGGTGCTGGGCACAGGCGGGGATCACATCTTGGGCCTGGCAGCAGGGGTGGAGGGGGGTCTTCCCCTGGCCCCTTGGAGGCACAGGCGTGCCCATCCAGTTTCTAAGTGGATGTGTGACTGGGACAGCAAAGTCTGCCTGGAGATAGATGGAGCCTGTCACATCTGGAAGGCACTGGAGGAAAACAAATAATAAAAAAATGTCTGCAATGCGATGTTTATAAACTTGCTTTACTTGTAGGCTCCGAAAAAGAGCCACGTGTTACATTGCTAGTAACATCAACTGTTCCTAGCTATGCTAATGGTTGCTTTATATAACTGGATGGAAAAATCCTTTCCCTGATTTTAGACGTTTCGTTTCCTCTGTTTACTGTGAGTTGGAGCTTCCCACGTAGAGAAAGATCTCAAGGAGCAAGTCACATTTTCCAGAGAGTTATGTATCTGGAGACATGACTAACTGCTGTAGACTGAGTCACGGTAAAGAAGGGAGCTCTGAGGAAGGGCAGAGAGGGGACTGCTGAAATGGTGGTGGCAGAACAGAATAGCAGCAGCCCCAAAGCAAGCACTCCTCTTTGCTTGGTACAGATTTGATCCCATACCAATCAGTCAAACAAGTTGGATTCCTTATCTTCAACTTTTAATTAACCTTATTAAAACAGCCAAGGTTTATGGTGGTTACTAAACTTGGCGCAACTCAGCTGGGCTGAGGTTTGGTATGTCTGAAGGCAGCTGAGTTATGCTTGTGATCAAGCTGTGAGATAGGCTTAGTAGATAAACTTCCGCCTCTTAACTAAGTATTTGAAGAATGTGTTTGAATTTGATTACAGAAAATTGCAGTCCAATTGGTTCCAGGTGTACCTTGGCTCTTCACCATTGATCCAGGTGGGAAAACACAGGTCCGGGAAGAAGAATGTGCCACAAACTGGAGCTGAACCTCCAGGCAAGGCTTTTATTTTAAATCCTTGAGGCTGGGTGACATTTCTCTGACCAGAGAGAGCTCAGCTATTAGTAGAGAGCTTTTTTAGCACACCGTCACAAAGCAAAGCAAACCAACTCTTAGCTGCCCGCTTCTTGCTGAGGAAAAGTAAACCATAAGGGTGGCCTTCTGTACCAGGGGTGCTTAGGTACACCAGCAATGAATGAGAGCTGAGAACTCGTGGGGACTGACACTGAAGAGGTGGCAGCAAAAATTCATAGGTGGCCGTGGCAGCCCAACTCCTGAGCTGCCTTTGTATTGCAAGAAGAAGGGACGTGGTGGAAAAGGTGCTGTGTCTCCAGAAAGGGAAGGAGGACCCGGTGGAAATGAGTTGTCATTTGGCTCTGGACAGTGTTGGAGGGTTCCAGTTGCACCTTCTGGTGTGGGAGCAGAGATGGCTGGGAGGGAACAACTGTGTTTTGTGAATACAGACCTGGCTTTGAGCTATTCAAACAGCCTGCGAGCCATGGCTTGTAAAGGAAGCTGCCCTTCTCCTGAGCGTGTGGGGACCTGATGTTGCTATGGCCGGGCGGGTGTGATGGGGAGTGCGGCAGGGCTGGCTTTGGGAGCAGTGGTGTGTGCTGCAGGTGGAGTACTCTGGCCCAGAGCCTGGAGTGAGGCTGTACCACTTACAGCATACAGCTCATGCTCAGGAAATACCATCTGAGCAGTATCTCAAACCATTCCATAAAGGATGGGTGCTGGGAAGAGCTGAGCTTCATTCCCAGCCTTGCAGGGAAGGATTTGGCAGCTCCAGCCCAGCAGATGCTTGTCTGGTGTTTGTGCAGAGAAGTGGGATGGAGGTGTCCAGCGACACCCTAATGCTTCAGAGACGGGAGGATCCCTCTGAGCAGTGTGGATACTGCAAAACAGGCTAAATGTACATGCTGGGAACTAGGCACAGGAAAAACACCCAGCTTTGCCTTGTGCTTTGGGCAGGCACTTACCTCTGTACAGTGATGCTAAAAATAACCCAGCTGATGATCGTTTCACCTTTTTAAACCTGATCAAAGAGAAGTCGATGTGCTGAGCCAGCCTGAGACACCCCTGTGCAACATCGTGGTGACACTCACCTTTTGTTCTTAACATCCCTCTGTCTTTTGGCTGTTCCTGCCACAAGGAACTCAACTTCTTTTTCTGCTTCATTTCCCCTGACCCAGCTTTTCTCCTGCTCAGCAAACTTAGCATACACTGAAGGACTTCCAGGGGCTTTACACCTCCGAGGAAACCTTTTTTCTAGAGGAAACATCAGGGTGTTGATCTCTGCCAGTGTAACAGGAGCAAAAGGGAAAACATCTCCTATGACAGGGTTAGATTGCCAGCTGAAAGTAAGTGAAGTGCCTGTCAGTGATATGTGAGCACAAGAAAGCTTTGCAGATGGAAAGGAAGGCAGTGCTTTTTCTCATCGCTCACTCTGCCTTCCCCGCAGTGCCAGCGAGGCGTTGGCTTGCAGGCTTCAGAGCCGTACTGTTGGAGAGCCTTTTGGATGGGGATGTGCAGTGCTCTTTGGACTCTTAGGGATTTATCTGAAAATGGTGTCTGAAAGCGTAACGGGCACTTTGCAGATCTCTAAATAGACTGGCCTCTGTCCTGAGGAGCTGACAACTTGAAGAGGGAAGTGCCAGGGATGGGAGAGTGGCTGCATCATACAAACCGGAGCTGGGGAGGTGGCACGTGGCCCACCTGCTCAGTATTTTTCCATCACATTCTGGTTCAGCTGTGCCTTGCCAACTTCCAGCTCTGTCACCCTCCTCAAAAGCTTCTGCTCTGTGTTTATTTAGCACGCTATTTATTTCCTAATTATAGAACTTGACTGAGTAACCTCAGCCCTGCTGGGTTACTGCTGCCTGCCTTTCTGTGCCCTGTAGACCAGCAGCTCTGGTCTCTTCTTATATCTGAAGGCAGTTGCAAGAGACTTTCTGACTCTTGTTTTCTCCCTCTTTTTGTACTAAACCCACGAGGTCTCTGCTGTTAATGCAGGGGCCTTCACCGACCATTTCTGAGCAGCTAGGCTATTGCATTCCCAAATTCTTTAGGCCAAAACAGAAATGCCACTGAGCTGAGCACTTTACCAGGCTGTGCTCTGCTGCTTCTGTCCACAAATTCCCGACAGCCAGCTCACTCTTTTCACCCCACATCCAGCCACAGCTGCTGGCTGGAGGAAGAGGTTTTGAAAACCACTCTCAGCATCAGCAGTGCCCCTGTGTCTTGCTTCTGGATGCTCCATGGCAGTTGAACACTGCCCGGCTCCTCGAGCAGCCTCGGTGTTCTAGGGGAAGGAGCTAGGAGATGACTCTGTGCCACAACACTCCTGTGTTTTCCAAGGAGTTTGGTTAGGTGAAATTCCTACCTCCTGCACCAAAAGCTGCCAGGCTGAGCAGACCTGCTCCCTGCAGACACTTCCAATGCTACCTTGTTCACCTGCAGACATTTCTGCCCCTCTGTCAACGCATTTTGATGAATCAAGACACATCTGCAGGAGCCAAAGTCCCTAAAGCCACCTGCATGGGCCAGGGGGGTTACACACAGGGCAGCAGCAGGTCTCTAGCAGGCAGCAAGAGCAGGGACAGGAGGTATCTCTGGTGGAAAGCAGGATAGATTGGAACAAATGAATGTAGTAAAGGCAGAAGGATGGATGAGCTTCTCCTGGAGTGTTTCCAAGATGTCATACTGAATAAAAGAAACTATTTGTCTTCCACTTAATTCTGAGTGGTCTGTCTGACGTTTGTCATTATGCTGTGTTCCTGAGGTTGGAGTTTAGAAAGGCTATGATTATCCAGCCTCCAAAACCAGCAAGGGAGACTGCTAAAGTCACATTTTTTTCAGTGGCTGCTGGTGAGATACTTTCTCTGGAAAAAGTTGCCGTAGAAGTTGTGGTGCATGAGGAGATTGAGGGGTTGCAATCCTACCGTCTGAAATGCTTTGTGAACAAAGAGTGGGATTACCAGCCCCCTGTGAGAATCTACATTTTAAGATTGCCCAAGGGATGGGGAACAGACTCTTCCTAGAGAGCAATATTTATGGAAATAAAGTGAGTGGAGGCGGGAGCTACTGCCTCTTGCCAAAATAGTGGGAATGGGGGTAGGTCTGGGAGCTAGGGAGCACACAACTGTGTTTGGATAAAGGTGAGTATGAAGGAAATAGTTACAGTCGTGATCTGGGGGACAGGATGAGGGTATTAGGGTGCAGAGAGCCAGAGCTCTTTCCTGGAGGCATAGAAGGAAAGCAAGGGTGAGAGGAAACAGGCTTGATGCTGGTGTGGGGATGTGGGTTGTGTATGAGGCTGGTGGGGAACACAGGAATATGGTTTGGAGGTTAGGCTGATGGGGAGGAAGCAGCAAGCAGCAGTGGGGTGGTGGGATAAAGGGGTAATCCAGAGCATCCCCATCTGCTTGATACTTTCCTGGAGATGCATGGACAATCACAGCCAAGTGGGGAAGGTCTGCTCCCACGTCCAGAGGTGAGCTGGAGGTGACCACCCTCTTCCACGCACAAGGACCTGGCAGGCTATAGATCTGTCTCCCAAGAAAACAGCACTGCAGAGCTATTGCCACCACTGACCCCACGCTGCTCCTCCAGCTAACCTCACCCGGCTTTGCAGGAGCAGCACTTCCCTTTTGGAAACCCTGCCTGTACTGCCACCCAGTTAAATGATGACATGGGCTGGAGGAAACAAACAGTGCAGCTGATGCTGTGTAATGAGCACTTCTCTGGGCTGACACCACCGTGGCTCACTGCGGGCTCCACCTTGCAGAGCTGGTGCCTCAGCCTTTTGGAAATGACGTCAGATTTAGCACACATCTCCTGGAACAGACCAGCTTTAAGATCCCGATCCCTGAAGTTCCCAGGAAATCCATCCTTGGATTTGGCAGTAATGCCACAGGAGAGTTTTGCAGGAGTTACACAGGGCTGGACAAGCAGGGAGCGTCTCAGGACTGGGAGGATATGTGGTTGAGTGATGGTGGTGGAGGTCCTCCTTCGAGATCATCAAAGAGCTGCTGCCCCGACAGAGGCTAGAGGGTGCTGTGCTGCAGGGAATGGGTGTCCTCCTCCCTCACTGCTCAGCATCCCTGCAGAGGCAGGTAGATTTGCAGGAAATGCTTGCCTTTGAGCTGAGATGAAGACTAAGGCTGTAGTTATTAACATCCTCCAAGGCTTTTTAATACTAAAATATCAGCCCCGTCTAGCTCACTAGTTAGCACCCAGAAGGTGACATACAGAAAAGGATGGCTTAAATCAGGTGGGTGAAATAGAAGAAAGGAGGGGATGAAGGCAGAAATGCATAAAGGGAGTGAGAAAATGAGGAACAGATCAGAAGATAAGGAAGCTGAGTGGGACAAAACCAGAGAGTAGAAGAACAAAGATAGAAAATAGAAGAATTAAGACAGATAATAGCAGATGAAACAAATGCAGAGGATCACATCACTCTCTGCAACCAATTAAGGGCTTCAGACCTGCTGAATGATGAAAAGGGAGATGTCCTTGGGAGAAGAATGAAGGAGCAATTCTTCTTCGTGGTGGCTGAGGCTGAAAAGCCCCCAGCTGATGGGGCAGCATCAGCTCCTGTTTACCCAGCTGAGGTGGGGCTAATCCTGAGCCCAGCACAGAGCTGAGCTGACAGAACAGGCAGGGGGGAACACGGAAGACAGGGCTGTGTTTGTACAGTGGCTGACAGGCAGCTGCAAGCCCAGGCCAAAACACAACATGCTCCAAACAAGCAGCTCTCTGAGCAGATCACTGCTCCCTGGAAAGCCCGCCAGCTAACCACAGGCAGCCAGAGCGAACGTGCCTTCTGTGTGGGGCTGCATGTGCTCTCCAAAACACATCCCTGCCACCCCGAAGCTGTGGTTGTGGGGTCACTGTCCTCACTGCTGGCAAATCTGCTCTGCCTGGCTGCCTGCAGCAGGGGAGGCAAATGTGCAAGCATAGCAAGAAAAGGAGGAAGCACAGGTAAGTGTTCTCTTAAATTCCTAGGTCTGGCAGAAGACAACCCACCCTGAGAAGAAGCAGACATGACAAAGAAGGAGGAAGATGTCAAAGGAGCCCCGTTTCACAGCTACCCTAAAGGGGATGCACCTCCCTCTGCGTCCTGGGGAGGTTCTGGTGTTCTTTTAGGTGAGCAGCATCCATACAGCGTGGTGGGCCCATGAAGCCAGCCCTGCTCACAGAAATGAGCCACATCAGATCTTGATGCAGGTGACTTCCCTCCTGTTTTCCACCTCAAGCCTGAGGTGGGATAGCAAGGACTGGAAGGGAGCATCCTAAACTGGACACAGGTTACCACACCAGCCAGTAATAACTGCCCTGGCCCCACCACAAACACTGAAGGAGGGGCTGGGGCTGCGACTGTAGGTCCCTGGAGAACATGTCCAGGATACACAAACCAGTCTTACCTAGGACATGGACCAAAGGGGGTGCATCAGGATGGTGCAAAGCCCTGTTTGGAGCTAAGAAAGGCCGGTTTTACTTACTCTGGATGTGTTCAGTGAGAACCACTGGTTTTACTGCCAGGGCTGTTGGGGCAGCAGCCCATTGCCAGCCGGGTTAAGTGGGGACTCAGCAGTGGAGGTGGGGCTGTTTAACTCTCCAAGAGTCACTGGGAGGGTGCAGAATAGGTGGGATTTGCATCCAGTACCAACTGGGCTGTGGGGCAGGACAAGGAGGTGAGAGGGAACAGTGACAAGTGGAAAGGACTGTAGAGAGGCCGATGGCAAATCATGTTCTGCTGTACTAAAAGCTCTGTGGAAAGCTGGACATGGTAATTGGCATGGTGGGAGATCCCACCAAGAAGAAGGGATGATGGGAGAGGACATATGGAGTATGACTAACAGAATGGATGTCTTAAAAACATGTTAGCATAAACTTCCTGGTAGGGAGGGAAAAACACTTGGGAGATTTTACAAGGGCTGATACAAACCTAAGCTCTAGGAAGTCTGCTTTGGAGGAAATTTGTGAGGCAGTCAAGGGTTGGGTGGATTCCCCTGCCCCTCAGGATACTTGTTCCTGCTAAGGAGGTCTTCACCCCTCCAAAACAGAGTGTATGGAAACTGAATGGAGATGTCTGTGCATGTGCAGAGCTATCAGCTGGCTTCTTGCCCGGGAGCTGTTGTTGCTGTTGAGACAGGAGGTAGCACGGCTCCAGGCAGAGCAGTCCAGGAGGACACAGCCACCCCAGCAGTCCCGTGGCATGTCCTGCTCCAACCTCTTGTTCCCTTGGGTGCATGCTGCCCCTGGGGCTGGCTACGTGCGCTTGTCCATGGCGGGTCTGGACGCCCTGACCGGACAGCAGCCTTGGTGGGGCCACAGCTGTGGCTCTCACAGATGGGTTTCATTGAGGACACATGTCTGGCTTGGAGCTTGTTTTCATTTCCTTTTGAGGAAAGGAGTCATGGGAGAGGAGTAACTGAGTGGCAGAGCTGGCTCTCCTGGACACGGGCCGCAGTGCTAAAGGAGCTCCTGCCATGGTTTCTGCTGCAGCTCTGGAGGCTGCAGCCCAGAGGGATCTGAAGAGGCGGAAGGAGCTCCAACTGATGTGCCAGTGATGTGCCAATGACATAGCAGAAGTGTGCCAGCAGTGTGCCAGCAGTGTGCCAGCCACTCTACACAGGGCACAGCTGGCTCCAGGTGGCCTCTGAGAGCCGCACTGGGCTGTGGGAACCAAGGGAATAAGCAGCACTCTTTGAGGAGTGATCACCCTGGCTGTGGGTGCAAGAGAGAGGCAGGTGTGAGAGGCCCCCGTGCTTTCCCGCTACAACCAGCCATAGGTGTGGCTATGGAAATGTATCTTAAAAGGTCCCAAATGTGCCTCTCTTCAGGAAGAAACAAAACCCAGAGCTGTGGCAGATCTCCTCTTGCCTGCCAAGCTCAGGGGGAGTGGAGCAAATGGGAGACACTGGGTGGAGAGCGGGGAGGGGGAGCGGAAAGGGAGGGGGAAGGGGATGGAGGGAGGGATGGGCAGGGTTCAAACCTTCTCATTATGCTCCGAGATACAGAGATCAAACAGCAACTTCACAAATTAATGAGGCCCTGGCCTGGGCAGAGCCTCTCCCCAGCACAGATGGGTGGGAGGGGAACGTGCTGTAATGAGCAAACTGCCTCTTCCTCACCAGCCGGTAATACAGGTTCTGGGTTCCTTGCAAACCCCTGTCCCAGCTTCTTCGAGTTCATTACCATTGTTACATATTCATATAGCATTAGCACCATCAGGCCCCTGGTGTTTAATCAGGTTGCAAACTTGCCTTGAGCCCTACAAGTGCTGGAGGACCTTCCACCAAGCATAGGCCAGAAGCACATGCACCAAGATGATGGCTTGAGTTAGGAGGGGTCTTGTGAGGGTGAGATAAGGATCTGTCCTTTGACACAGAAACCTGAGTTATCGTAGAGGAACCTCTATGATAAAGTTATCAAGTCCACAATTTAGTGCTTTGTGTCAAAGGAGGAGCTTGCCAAGAGCTTCCAGAAAAAGAACAAAAGACTTGAGGCTTATCTGCCTACGGCATCTGCTCAGTGCTAGGGCATCATCAGGCCACCTGAGCTGCTAATCTATAAGTGGTTTCGGTTCTGTATCAGGGCGTACCATGGAGTGTTAGTTCCTATTACTGGGTGGGTGCTTTACTGGTAACACAGATGGGCTGGAGAGGGGCAAGGAGCCTGGGATGTGGGCTCTGCTCCATCTCTCCTGGGCAGTCCTCTGAGATGGGTACCACAGGGAGCCACCAAAACCACACAGGGGATTAGTCCTTGACAGTGGTGGGTGCTGATCCATCAGGAGCAGGGAGACAGCTGTTTCCTAGGGTGATTCCTCCTGTAGCAGATACAAATAACTTCAGAAAAGCTGCTGTTAGTGAGGAGGTTTGTGTAAGCCCAAGACTGCGTGCCTGCATTTTAGATGGACAAAATAAAGGAAGCCATGTCCTTCCCTTGAGCCCCAGCCCTTGTTTTCACATCATCAGGAAGACAACACCTTTTCTGTTGGAGGTATGCATGGATAAATCCTTAAAGACTGTAAAGCACTCCAATTCAGAGAAGGGGGTTATATAAAGGTGCTTATATTAAGCACCTTACACAGACAGAGCAGCTCTAAGCTGGATATAATCTTGTTTATTGAGGTTAAAGCAAAGGACTTGGAGTTAAACTGGCTGGGATCTCATCTGAGCTCTGACATGATCAGCAGTGGGAACAGAGCAAAACTAGGGGACAGGTCTGCCCTTTGCCTCCTTCCTTTTAAATGACAAAGTTTTAGGTATCCTGAAGAGTATTTGGTAGCTGTACAGAGCTTTTCATGCCCTGAGGCTATTCAGTGTCTAGATTTCTTCAGAGAGTCCTGAAATTCCTGGGGTTTAAATGCTAGCATCCTTAAAAGCAAAGCTTGAGTTTAAAGAAAGCATCACCCTTATGGGGTGGAAAGGGCAGAGAGTGTGGAAAGCTTTTTTTTTTTCTCTTTAGAAAACAAACAGAGAAGTCGAGCCACAGGCAAGGACCGGCCCAGCCAGTGGATGTTTTCTGCAGCTGTCAGAAACCATGTGCTGGCACACTGGCGGGGGCTGACTCCGGCCAGGGCTGCAGGAGCTTAGAGATGCTGGCACAGAGTGCTTGGTTATCCTGTTAGAGGGATTAGGAGCAGACTGGGGTTTAATCTTCTGTGATGGAGCCACAGATCGCTTCTCCTTCCCCCTTGGAGTGGCAGCCGTGCGTGGTAGGACAGGAGGCTCGATCCCACAAACCTTCTCAGGACCTATACTGTGGCCTGAACCACAACTTCAGGCGGTAGGGAAGAGTTGTGCCCATGAGGGATGGGGCTGGCTACATCTGCCAGGATTTTTTTGGGTGCTTGGCATTGGGGTGAGGGAGGAAAACCATGTTGCAGGGAGCGCTGTGGGAGTGTTTCAGGTGGGGAATCCCTCCGGGGTGTAACGGCTGCCTCTCTTTTGAAACAAACCTAAGCTGGTGAACTCCTTTATAGAACAGATAGCTGGAACAATAGGGGCTGCCACCCAAAAAAAAAGAACCATGCAAGGGCCAGACAAGCCTTTGTGGGGAGTGAGGGGGCGTCATTGCTGTCTGATGGCAGGGGAAAGAGATCCCATGGGTGAGAGGTGAGCATCTGAGAGGGAGTGGAGAGGAGGAACACGAAACCAGGGCAATAGCAGAGACATCACAGCAAACGTGTCGGCTGTGAGACGCACCTTGGCTGGTTTTATGGCGGATGGGGACTTTATGCTTGAGCAAGGGGCAGGCTGTGTATTGTTTGCCTCCCTTGTTCAGGGGAAAACACCTTTGTATAAGCTTGGAAATAAAGCAAATTGCATCAGAGAAACATGCAGCCCTATCACCTATTTTCCTTTTTACCACCCCAGCTACGGGAACCAGGATATTGACTATCTGCATGGCTCAGAAAGGGTTACAGCATAGCAAAGCCTGGCAGATCACCATGAAGAAGAAACCAAACCCAGTGGTAAATCCTGCTATAACAAGGCCTAAGTAGTCCCTGCAGAAGGGAGTGAAATTATGCCTGACCTTCAGCCTACCCAACTCTTTCAAGTAGAGCCATCCCTTGCGAAAACTTGGCAGCTCTATGAACCCCGGGGTGTGGTGTACATCTGTGGGGGCTGTCTCCATTTCTTGCTGCTTCCCTGTCCTTGACAGGTTGCTCCTCTCTCTTCTGTATCTCCCTCTTTCAACTGGGACGGTACAGCCTCTTCTGGGCCCTGATTTCTTCTCAGCATCCCTGCCTCCTACGCAGGTCTCCACTCAAAGAGCCAGTCGTGTCTCCAGGAAGCACCATCCCTATGCAGAGTATAGCTCTGCCTGGCTTCAATGACTCGCTTTTTAATATCCTTTCCCATGCATGTTCCTCAGGACATCGGCATTTGTGCCCCCAGGGATGGAAGGAAAACGTTTTGCTTTCTGTTTTTAGAGAGGCCACTGATTTTTCTGCAGCTCCCTCTGCTCCTTGCATCTTCTCTGAGACCAGCAGCCCCTCAAGAGGCAGAACAAACACCCTTGTCCTAGTTCCCTGTGCACAGGCCTGGGAATCTTGCCCTGTCTCTCCTCCTCCTGACCCTGTTTTCCTCTGAACACCACAGCAGTAATTACCCTGAGGTTGAAGGGTTATTCGAAAGCAAGTACCATGTCTTGTCCATTCTCTGCTTTCCAGCCCTTGTTTCTGAAGTTAAAATCTGCCTGGAGTTTCCTTCATGTTGCTATTCACTGAAGGAAACACCACCAGTTGAGGGTGGTGGGTCTGGGTGGGGAATATGTGCCCGGCTCCCTGTGTTTCTCACACCCTGGTTGTCCAGCAATGCCACCAGTAGCTGAATCACCGGCACACCAGGGCAGATGGACCTGCTGGTGGATCTGTCTCCAGGGTGCCGATCCCAGTCTGGGTACCCTCCTGGGCACTGGTTGACCACAGTAGCTGGATGCTGGAGTGGAGATGGGAAATGTGGTGGAAAGACTGGTCAAAGTGTGTGGTGGGCAGCTGGGCTCCTGGCTCTCTGCCGGCTGAGGTGGCCGCACTACCCCTGCCAGAAGTGTGGCAATACTCTGGCAGAGTCCGCATGTAAATATGAGCAGCCAGAGTGTCTGAGGTGGGTCAGTTAATGCTCAAATGGAGGGTTTTGCAAGAAGAGATAAAATCAGCTTCATGTTTAGGACAGCTTAGGAGTGGATTTCCAGTGCGGGGGCAAATGATCCAGCATTCCTGCACTGTGAGGGCCCTGTGCCCTCTTCTGAAGCGGTTGCTGCTGATTACAAATTTTGCCTGAATGCACTTTAGCCCAATGGTTTCTGTGTTCCAGGGCAGAGCTCTGGCACCAGCTCCTCTTGGGAGCGTGGCTGGGCTTTTCCAGCCCTTGAGGGCTGTGCACAGCTCAAAGAGGAGCTTGGTTTTGGCTGAACCAACAGACTTGTGGTGTGGTGCTTTGGGTAGAGAGCTGTTGTCCCCCCCAACCCCTTTCCTGTGCACACCTGACCTGGCTGCAAGTTTTCCTTGATGCTGATTAGGAGGAGCTTGAGAAAACCCCGTGCGGCTGGCATGCCAGGTGCCAAGGGTGGAGCAGGGTGCTCACACATGTCCTGACCCAGTTGGAGGGGAACCCCCATCCAGCTTTCACCTCCATGAGAGGGAGGGAAACGGGAGTTTGTGCTGCAAAGCACAAAACATCGGTTGGACCCGATGGTCTCTAGAGGTCCCTTCCAACCCCTATGATTCTGTGAAAGCAGCAGTTAGTCCTGCCAAGTACTGTGAGCCCCTGGTGCACCCCGGTCCAGCTCTGCACCCCTCTGCCTGCCAGCCAGGGCCGGTGCCCGTGGGCACTGCCAGGCTTAGCAAACCCCAGCAGCCACCCAAGAGCCAAGGCCTGGTGTGTGTTGAGCTGGTGGATCCCCGCACCGCACCCAGAGCATCATCCGTGTGCTGCACTACCCTCCTAGCTGCTGCTACCAGCGACAGTCTCCCAACCCTGTCTCTTGCCCTCCTGCTACCTGCCCGCACCCTGTACCCCAGGGCGGTTTGGGTACCCCGCTTTGCTGCCTGCACCCCCCGCTCCCTCCCTCTCCCGCAGCCCCCTCCCCGGCGGGGGCTCTCCGGGGGGACCGGCCCGCGGGTCACTCCCTGCCCGGCGCGGCGGGACCGGTCCCCGCCCCGGGGGCGGGCGGCGGAGCACGTGGGGCCGCGCCGGGCCGGGCTGAGTCACTCCCCGCCCCGAGCCCCGCGGCGGAGCGGCGCGGTGCGGTGCGGCTGTGCTCGGCGGGGCTCCGGGACGCAGCATGGAGGCGGCGGGGCCGTGGCGGGCGCTGCTCTTTCTGGGGCTGGGGCTCTCTCTGCTGCTGGCCGTGACCGGTGAGTGCTGGGGTACCGGGGATCAGGGGTGCCCCGGGAGCCCGGGGTGATGGCGAGCTGGGGTACAGGTGAGCCCGGACTGGAGGGGATCAGGGGTACCAGGGAGCCCGGGGTGATGGGGAGCTGGGATGATGGGGAGCTGGGATGCAGGGAGCCCGGGTTGTGGGGGGATCCGGGGTGCAGGGGATCTGGGGTGCAGAGTGAGAGGGTTCGGGCTGCCCTGTGCGGGGTGCAGGGGTAGCGAGTGAGACGGTGCGCAGCCCCCAGGGGTGGAGGAACTCAGGACCGCAACCCCGTCCTTGCTCCCGAGCTGGGGATAGCTCAGCCGGGCTGTCCTGTGTTTTGAGGGTTATCTAACCCTGCCCGCGATGTAAACAGCTTGCCTGGGACTGCCTGACACAGCGCCCGGGGCAGACCTGGCCGGGGGCCTGGAGAAGCAGCTCCATCATTGCCCACTGGGTCATGCCCCGGGTGGGCGCCTCTGAGAGGGATGATCAAGACCAGGAAAAAGGAGAGCAAAATCCAAGATCAGGCTCTGGCCCAGGGGGCAAAGGGCAGCAGGAGAGTGTGCTGTGAGGAGGGCCCTGTGTGTGCTCTGCGCTCCCTGGGGAGAGGTGCCTGCTTTGCCCTCCAGAGTCAGGCTTGATCTGACCTCCCCCAACCCTGCTGGGATGAGTCGTCCCACTTTTTAGAGGATGTTGTTTTTGCCTTCCAGCCAGCCTGTGGGTTCATATAAGCAAACATTTCCAAAAGTGGTGGCTGATCTTTGTTGCCTTGGTTCCTGACTGTCCAGCCCGTGACAGCTCTGTCTCTGACCGGAGAAAAATGCGTGTGGGGAGGATGGAGATGCTGAACTGCTCTGAAATCAGGCCTGAAATGGCCAAGAAATAGGAGCATCCAAAACTCCTTGCGACAGTGGAAAATGTGACCTGTGTGCCTCGCTCTTGGGCCGGGGGCTGGCTAGCGAGATCCACCACATAAGGGTTTATTCCATAAGGGAGTCCAGTTACTTGGGATAATTAAAGTAAAACACCGGGACCCCTCTTGTCTGGCTCAGGGAGGAGCCCTCACTCCTTTGCTGCTGCGTCCCACCCCAGAAACTCCTGTGTCGGAGGTAGTGCGGATGCTGGGGAGCACACGTTCCTTGGCGCTCCGTGCCTGGGGAAGCAGCTGGCTCCTGCTGCTGAACAGAAGCCGCTCTGTCCGCAGGGCCTTGGCTGGCTGCCGGGATTGATCCTTGGGATGGAGCAGTGGGATGCGTGCGGGACCTGCGGAGGGGCGTGGGGCAAAGGCATCCCCACGTATCAACACGAGCTCTCTCCTCCCGTGCCGTAGCTCATGGCAGCGCATTGATGGAGCATGAGGTCATGCAGAACAGGCTGGGCAGTGCAGGCAGCGACTTGAACCAGTGCCCAAATTTTTCTGCCTCCCGAGGCTGGGCTAAGGGAGCTACAGCATCTTTTTGGAAATCTTCATGTAATGCTGGCCTGCCTGCCACTGGTGTGTACTCTACAGATGTGGAGTGCCAGGAAGAGTAAGATTAACTCAAAGGAGAATGGCTATTAAAAGATGAGCAGGAGCTCACTGAGTAGTAGCTTAGGCTAATGAGAGCTGTGCTGTTTGGCACAGGTCTGGGCAAGGAGCCCACAGCTCCTTGACTTCCACCTTCTCCATGGCATGCAGGTAGTGTGGGGAGGTGTTCCTGGGTCTCCACCTGAGTTCAGCCCTTGCTCTGACTCCTGCAGCGTGGCAGAGAAGAGCCTGGCATCAAGGCATGTGTTGTTCCAGCACTTGGCAAGGAGTTATTGAGGCTTTCAGCCAGATCTATGTGAATCTGGTCTAGGTTTATGGAGAATGTTGCTGTCTTGAAGCTTTTGGTACAGAATAGATTGGGGGTGGGATGAATTTCAGCCTGGCTCTTGCAGTTTGATTCAGCACTGCCGTGCGGAGCAAAAGGTTGATGGGTGCAGTGGATGGACCTCAGATGGCTGCCAGGTACCCACCCAGCTGCTCCCTTACTTCCCCTCTTCAGCAGGACAGGGGGAGAAAAGAAGATGAAGAGGCTCCAGCATGGGCCCTTCCAATGGGCTGCAGTTCTTCATGAACTGCTCCAGTGTGGACCCTTTCATGGGGTATGGCCCATCAGGAACAGACAGCTCTGGTGTGGGGTCCTCCCTGGGCTGCAGGGGAATCCCTGCTCTAATGCCTGGAGCACGTCCTCCCCCTCCTTTTTCTCTCTTCAGGGTGTCTGTAGGGCTATTTCTCACATTTTTCTCACTCCTCCACAGCTGCTGTGTGGTGTTTGTTCACCTTATATACGTTATCACAGAGGCAATGCCAGTGTCAGTGATGGGTTCAGCTTTGGGCAGCAGTGGGGCTCTTTTGGAGTTATCTGTCTCTGACAGAGAAGCCATCCATGCAGTCCCCCAGCTACCACCACCTCCTTGCCATGTAAACCCAGTACCACGGGAGGTGCTGGAAGTGGATGGACAGACAGGGAGGATGGTGCAGCCCCACCAGCTGCCCAGGAGGGACCTGCTTATGGTCTGGGGCTGCCTGGGGGATCTGCTCAGAGAGTGCTCAGAGTGAACGGGGTTCTGGCAGGCATCATGCAGGGATGAGGCCTGTGCTCCCACCTTATGTGTCTCTAGCATCTAACAACTGAGGCATGTAAGCTCCCCCTACAATGAGCTTTTTACTTACTCATTAGCAAAACCCATCCGCAGGACCAGCCCTGTCCCCTTGAATAATCCAGACCTGCTCATGGCTGAGCAAGCCCCAGCCTGGCCACCCCTCCTTCCCAGCAGAAACATTTGATGCAGCAGCAACCTGTGTTTCCTCTGGCTTTGGTTTCATGTGTGGGCTCTGTTAAACCCCTTTTTTAATGTGCCAGGGCAGGGCAGGTCCTGTGTGCACTCTCACGCTCCTGGTCTCAACCAGGTCTCTAGAACACTGGTGGTCCCACACAGGGTTGGGCAGCTGGTCCTGCTAGCCTCTGCCAGGTGCACCCCTCTTTGCAGCATCCACAGGGGTGCAGTTCCTGCTGGGATGCCCTCACGGGGCTCTGGAGGATGCCTGCCAAGCCAGGGCTTGCACTGACACATGGCCTTGCTTCCAGGTGACTTCTGCGATGTGAACCACTGTCAGAATGGGGGCACCTGCCTGACTGGGATTAATGAGGCCCCCTTCTTCTGTATCTGCCCTGAGGGCTATGTTGGGATTGACTGCAATGAGACAGAGAAAGGTGAGTTGCTGACCCCATCATGGGAGCTCTGTGAAATCCAGGAGCCTCGCAGCATGGCACTGTGCCCTCATTGTGCCCTGGGATCTGGTCCTGGGGTCCAGCCCTACTCATGAACATGTAGAGCGGAGATCTAAGTAGGGATGCAGTGACCTCCATCATTTTGGGGGGATGCAGTGTCTTTGGGGAATGCAAACCCAGTGGATGCTCTTATTGTCCATCTGTACCTGTGTTAAAGCCATTTTCTTCCCTCTCCCCTTCCCCAGGTCCCTGTCACCCCAATCCTTGCCACAATAATGGCGAGTGCCAGCTGGTCCCAAACCGGGGGGATGTCTTCACCGACTACATCTGCAAATGCCCTGTGGGCTATGATGGGGTGCACTGCCAGAACCGTGAGTACAGTGGGGGGCTGGGGGGACTGTTGTGCCATTAAGGGGCTGGGGCAGCACTGAGGGGTCACATGGGGGTTGTGTGCAGCTGTGGTGGTGTTGGGTGATGGGCCAGTCAGCAGCTGGGGGCTGGTTTGGATCTTGCAGGGTAGAGGGGAGGACTGTCCTGCGAAGTTACCCCTGTGTCTGAGCTTTGCTCTGTGTCTCTGGAGGGGACATGGAGCCTCGAGTAATGGGACAAGGGTGCCTCCAGGCTCAGCTGCTCCACCTGAGCTGCTGGCCTTGCCATGGCTGTGTGTCCTGATGCACCCACAGGGCTGCAGTCAGCAGGAATAGGACTTAGGCGGCTTCTTGGCTTGGAGCTTAAACCCATGCCACCGTATCCGCAGGGACCTTGCCATGGGTCTTGCTCAGGGGATGCCTCTCCCCTCTTCCTGCTGTACCGAATGAGGGGTGTCCTCCCTGGGACTGTCTGTGGGGTCACCTCCTGAGCCCCTCCACTCTGTCTTCTAGACAAGAATGAGTGCTCCTCCCAGCCTTGCAAAAATGGAGGCACCTGCCTGGACCTGGACGACGACTATACCTGCAAGTGTCCTTCTCCATTCTTGGGGAAGACCTGCCATGTCCGTAAGTCTCTGCCACCAACTGTACAGAATTCCCCTTTCCTCCCTCACTACCCCTCCCTACTGCCCTATTCTTCATTGCCAGCGTACCCAGAAGAGATGTCACCAGCTGGTTTAGGGGATCTGGAGGGCAAACTTGGGTTTCCCTTGGTGCCAGCAGTCCTGGCCCTGATGGAGGGAGCAACCCCAGTATTCCTCTGGGTGTCCCCAGAGCAGACTTCCTCCTGCTCCCAGAGCTCTGTGCTGTGAGAGTGGCTCAGGGGTGGTATGGTTTTGGCAGAAGGCTGAGAAGGGGAGAAAATTCGAGGGACAGGCAGGTCTTAGCACTGGCCTCCATCTCCTGCCCCATCCCCAGACAAGAGGCAAATGGTTTTGCTCCCTGGCCATTGTCTCTCTTTGGTGCTGATGTCTCTATGCTGCCTTCCCTCACTTGTGCCCCCAGGCTGTGCTGTTCTCCTGGGCATGGAAGGAGGAGCCATCTCTGACGCCCAGCTGTCTGCATCCTCTGTCCACTACGGCTTCCTTGGCCTCCAGCGCTGGGGACCAGAGCTGGCGCGCCTCAACAACCATGGCATCGTCAATGCCTGGACCTCTAGCAACTACGACAAGAGCCCCTGGATCCAGGTACCTGCAGCAGGACTGGGAGCACTGGTGTAACAGGCAGCCCGAGTAGCCATGGCTGGTCTTGCTGGGCTGCTTTTGTGGGATTTCATTGAGGTGACAATGGCAAGGCTAAATTGTTGCTAAAGGATGCCACCCAGGGGCATTTTGTGATAGACCTGGAGAAGACAAGGTCACTGTGGGGGAGATGGGGACCTGGGGTGGCAATCCCCCTCAGACACGAGGCTGGAGGACTTTCATCCTGAGGAAGTCACAGTGCCCAGGGCAGCCCCTTTCCTGGTTCTGACGCTGCGTGGGAGCCCACCCTCCCAGCCAGGCTCAGGGGTTCTGGTGGGCGCAGGGGCTTTGCACCCCATTGTCACTCACACTCTCCTCTCCCTCCGGCCAGGCCAACCTGCTGCGTAAGATGCGGCTGAGCGGGATCATCACGCAGGGGGCACGCCGCGTGGGCCAGCAGGAGTTTGTCCGCGCCTACAAGGTGGCCTACAGCCTGGATGGGCGGGAGTTCACCTTCTACAAGGACGAGAAGCAGGATGCAGACAAGGTGGGCTGCGATGCTCTAAGCGGGGTGCTGCACCAGGTCCCCCCCCCCAAGCCCAGCAGTGCTGTGGCTGCCGGTGTGGCTGTGAGCTGCGTCACAGACTGTCCCCGTGTTTGGGAAGGTGCTTTTGACCGGGGTCAAAGCCACCTTGGGAACTGTAGGAGCAGTGAGATGGCACAGATGGTTCCAGTGCTGGGCAGCGCTCTCTGGCTCTGTTTAATTGCCCATAATAAGCATAACCAAAGAAGCAGCGCTGACTTATTTAGGTCATTCAGATAACACCTTTATCGCTGACACACTGTGGGAACGGGCATGGGCTGGAAGAGCTAGGGAATGGCTTACGCAGCTCAGTGCTGTGTTTGTACCAAGCATGAGATGACAGTGTATTCCCCTCCTGAAGCAGGAAGAGTCAGGGAATGCACCGCTCTCCAGTCTCAGCTTTTCACAGCAAGCATCTTGTGCTTGGTTTTTGAGCATCCAAGGAATGGCTCAGAGTATGTACCTTGCTTTAAAAAAAGGAAAAAAATTCTTTCTCCAGTGATGGAAAAAATGGTATGAAACATGACCTGAGTGTTATTTATTGTGTTGGGAAGAAAGAAGCAAGCCACCTCTTTGCGTGTTGCAATGTGGGAAGCGTTGCCATAGCGGGAGGGATTTTATGCCCAGGCTGTGGGAGGGCTGGGGGCACTCAGCCTTGCTCTCCATCGCAGGTTTTCCAGGGGAACATGGACTATGGCACCATGCAGACCAACATGTTCAACCCTCCCATCACCGCCCAGTTCATCCGCATCTACCCAGTGATGTGCCGCCGTGCCTGCACGCTGCGCTTTGAGCTCATCGGCTGTGAGATGAATGGTAAATGTCGGGGACTGTCCCCTCCCCAGGGACCGCAGGGCAGGAGGTGACACGGGGCAGGGCATCGCCCGGTGTACAGCTCTGATCCCCTGGGTCAGGGAATTTGTGAGCGCTTGTTTTTCTCACGCTGGCTACGTGATGCCTGGAAATACCCACGGGTGCTTTTGGGGAGCACAACCTCTTAATCCCACCAGCTCGGCTGGGCTGGAGCTGCGTTCTCATGCTGCTAACACCTTCCTGAGCCAGAGGGGTTTATTGGACACCCCTCCCTATCTGAGCTGTGAACCGCCTGCTTTTCCTGCCGGAGAGCTTGAAAAGCTCAGGAGGATCAAAGTCCTCTGGGAAACGTGAGGAATGATTAGCCTGAGCCCTTGCCCTGTGCCTCCCACATTCCTGCCTTGTGGCATGTCCCCAGCAGCCAAGCGAGACCTGCATGCCGGGATGGGTACAGGGTGCTTGTGGGGGCTTGGGTCACATCCTGCTGCTATGTGGGTGCAATGCCGGGCGTGCTTTTGGGCGTGGGGATGGCTTTGCTTTGCTCTCTTCACCCGTGAAAGTATCCTGTTCTGCCTCCTGCTGAAGCAGCCTGACCTCCTGGGCTGGGACATCCGTGTGTGCCTGCAGCAGGAGGCACTGTGACCCAGGGAATCGCTGGGAGCTGAAAATCCTGGGAAGAGGCAAACCAGCTTGGATGGTGCCTTTGCCCAGCCTGCAGCTCTGGGTGGTGGGTATGTGGGATCACGGAGATGTGTTCCCATGTACCCACTACCCAGAACACGCTGGGACCGTGGGGTCTTGCTCGCGGCGGTGTGGTGGACTCTTTCCTTTTCACTGCCTGTATAAACCGTTGTGTTACAGTGTATTTCAACACGGCAGGTTGCTCGGAGCCTCTGGGCATGAAATCCCGCATGATCTCCGACCAGCAGATCACAGCCTCCAGTGTCTTCAAGACCTGGGGCATCGATGCCTTTACCTGGCACCCCCATTACGCTCGCCTTGACAAGACAGGCAAAACCAATGCCTGGACAGCACTGCATGATGGCCAGTCCGCGTGGCTGCAGGTAGGTCTTGGTACCCTCTCTCTGTAACCTTATTTCTACTCTCTAAGCTCCTCCAGCCATGCCAGGGGCCACCTTCTGTGACAGGATGGCTGGAAGCAGGATGGGCACAGTGGGAGAGGCTTGGCAGAGCTGCTGGGATGCTGTATCTGGAGCCTTGCTGTGGGACATGCAGCCCGGTGGTGTTCTCCCCAAGCTGGGGTTGCAGGGGCAGGACAGGATGGGGCCGCAGCCACCAGTTTTTAACAGTAATGCCGAAGCTCTGGGTCAAAACATCAGTGCCCATAACAACAGGGTTATGCCATCACTTCAGACCTCCTTGTGAGGTGTGTTGAACCTGCAGCACCCCAGTTCTGCATCCCAGTGCCATCCCAGCCTGAGGTGACTGTCCTACAATCCTCTGGCTGCCCAGAACACCATGGTTCTGTTTTGTAGGAAAAAAAAAAAAAAAATCAGGTTTGCTTTTCTCTTCCCTTCCCAGTCTGGAATGGGAGCAAATAGTTTTGAAATTTCCTTCTCAGTTTCCTTTCCTCCCCTGTTTTTATACTTTTCACATGATTTCATGACATAATGGGACAAAGCAGTTCAGATATTTGTCCCTCTTTTTTATTTGGGAACTGATTAAAAGCAGCTGCTCTATGGACCTAAATATAACAGCTTATCAAGGCGCCCACGCTGGGGTCAGGATGACACACTGAGCTGGTCTGCCACACTGCACGCTGCCTGTTTGTGTACATGTATCTAGATTTACACATATCCTTCTGTATATACACACACATATACATGCATACATACAGCTGGTACTGCCCGTGAAGCTAGGAATTGGCTTAAGGAGGCTTTCTTCTCATTACCCTGTAGTGTGCCAGCAGCACTAGTGCAGTGTGGCAGAGTAAGGAGAATAGAAAACGTCTCACTTACAACCCAAATGTCAGACCGCACTGGATCGTGTATTTTCTCAGCCAGAATCACTTTCCCAGTGGAGATGCCTTTCCTCTGGGAATCCTTCATTTTTTTATATTGAGAGTTTTGGCCATTGTTCCTGCATTGACCTTTTCAGCAAAAAAAAAAAAAGGCAGCAGCGATGGGGAAGGGCCCTGTGGTGGCAGGGTTTGTGTCCTGCTTTGGGTTGTTTTGAGGGATGCTGCAAGTGTTTAAAGGGTTGAAATTTCATGGTAAGAGTTTTACTAGTCACTCCGGTGTTGGGGTGGGAGTTGAGTGGTGTTTTGTCCACTCTCAACCTCCAAGGGTCAGTGTATCCCAGCTGCCTCCAGGACACACAGGATGCTCTGGGTTGGGCTTCTGTGAGGAGCCCTGACGAGCTTTGTCTCCATGCCAGATTGACCTCCGGACCCAGAAGAAGGTGACAGGCATCATCACGCAAGGAGCCCGCGACTTTGGCCACATCCAATACGTGGCAGCCTACAAGGTGGCCTACAGTGACAACGGCAAGTCCTGGACCCTCTACCAGGATGGCCAGACAAACAGCACCAAGGTGTGTGTGGGGGGGGCAGGGCAGGGTGGGCAGCGACCTCCTGGGGCTCAGGGAAAACCACTGTGGGGAGGGCTGGGATGGTGGTGGGGAGGTGCCGGCAGTGCTGACACCCACCTTTCCCTCCCGCCTAGATCTTCCACGGTAACAGCGACAACTACTCGCACAAGAAGAACGTGTTTGATGTGCCCTTCTACGCCCGCTTCGTCCGCATCCTGCCCGTGGCCTGGCACAACCGCATCACCCTGCGCGTGGAGCTGCTGGGCTGCGATGAGTAGGCGCCCGGGGAAAAAGGACGGGGTGGCTTTTCCCTGCCACCCAGCCCGTGCCCTGCCCGCCCCTGCCTGCTCCTGCTCTGACCTCACACCCCCCTCTCCATGTCCCCAAACTCGGGAGGTGGCCGGGAGGGCTGCCCTGCCCCCGTGTTGGCGATGGGGCTGCAGCACTGCACTTTATGGGGCCCTTGCAGGCGGGACGTGGGGAGGGCTCCTGTTCTGTCACCCCCCTAGCCAGGGGTGACACCCTCTTCTGCAACCAGGGCTTGGCTGGGGGAACCTCTCCTGCAACCCGGGCTTCCTTGGGGGACCCTGTCCTGCCAATGAGGCTTGGCTGCACTCTCCTAGCTAAGCCCGGAGACCAGTTTTCTCCCCCTCTTTGCTTCTCCTTCCAGCAGAGAGGCTGCAGCCAGTGGCAGTTCCCTGCCCACACTTCATCGGAGCTTGGTGGTTTTGGGGGGCTTAGGGCAAGTGCCCCAGACTCACAGTATCCGCCATCCCCCCTGCTCCCTGCATGGCTGCAAGCAGGGGTTCTGTCAAACCTGCTCAGTTGTTGTCCCCTGCCTGTTTTCCCTTGCCTGTGGTCTCCTTGCTGCGGTGTCAGCGCCACATAGTGTGAGGGAAGTGACGAGATGGCTCCTATCAAAGACACCAGGTCCCCATTGCCAACAGCTCTACCTGCTGGGCACTCCAGCAAGTGCCAGGGCTGGCTTTTTTGGCAGACATTGCCCATTCCCCTTCCTGGGGTGCTGGCACCACATCCTCCAAGTCTCAGCATCACCGTCATCCCCCTGTAATGCAGTTTGAGGTGCTTGGAGGTCCCTTGTCCCTGTAGCCAAGCAGTGACCAGGGAGGCTGCCACCTGGTATTGGGGAGAGATGGTTTGTATCCTCGGTGTGGAGAAAAGCTGGGCAAAGGGGTGGTTAAACCATCCAAACACAGTAGGCAGAGAGCTGGCCCACTGACCCTTTTTGTAATCCGATTTTTTTTCCTTTCTGTGGGGTAGAGGGGAGCCTCTTGCAATGCTCCAGCCCTCAGGATTAGCAGTAGGAGGTGAGTGAGATGCAGCACCAGCAAGTGAGAGCGCGGGCAGCGTGTCTGGCAGCGGCACTGGTGGCGATGCTACCCTGTGTGCTGGGATGCGGAGCGGCCATGGGGCGGCAGGTTCCCTTTGGCAAGTGCCAAGAGAGCCCGGGTGGCATGGTGAGGGCAACAGCGGCCCCGCTCTGGGGTGTCTCTGTCAGTATTAAAACCAGCTGAAACTTTGGGACTGTTGGCCTGGCTGTTCTGTGCCTCCCAAGAGCTACTTCCCAAACCACACCAGCTCTGGTGAACCCCCAGGAGACTCTCTGAGCTCCCTGGCTCCCATGCTCATCCTGCACCTCCTGCCCTTATAGACCATCCTATCTTCCTTCCCTGTCTGAAAAAACAAGGTGCCAGGGCTTTGCACATCTTCCCTGTTACCTCCACCCTGCTGCAGCTGCTGGATCCTGTGCTCGCAGCTGGCCAAGTGCAGCGGGATGGGATTCAGGGAGGGGAAGCTGCTATCGGCTCCCCACACCCTACATCTCCTCCTTTGGCTTTGATCCTGGAGCAAATTCTCCCAGCTTGGAGCAAAACTGTCTCGTACACGCCAGCACGCTCCCAGGGCTGGAGGGAGCTGGGGGCTTTGCCAGGGCTGCCTGTGGGAATGGTCCTGGTAGGACCTCACAGAGGGATAGCTGCTGCTGGAGCAGGGATTCCCTGAATCGAGATTGGGGTTCCTTGTAGGGAAGGAGCGCTGGGGTGAATGGTTCAGAGGAGCTTTGCTCTTCTCCAGTCTTCTGCTGTGCTGGGCAGGGACCTCTGAGGTTGGCATGAATTGCCCAGAGCCACCTGCATCCCAGCACAGGTCTCTGTCCTTGCAGTGCTGGACAATCTCTGTGCATTTTCCTACTGCTGGCAGTGCCTTGCCTGGCCGTGCATCCTTTCCACAGGCTCTGCTCATGGGAGGTGGGCTCCTGCCTGGCCCTGTTGGTGCCATCCCTGAGTACCAGAGGGGCCTGGGGGCTGCTTGTAGAAGCCAGGCTGAATTAATTGTGGTTGTGGCTTGGTGACAAATAGCAGTCACAGCGAGAGCCAGGGATGGAGGGGACAGACAGCCCCATCCGTTCCCCTCTAGACATGCCACCCTTATCACCAGGAACCTGGGGCAGAGATAAGAGCAGTTTTCTCCCATGTCCAGCCAAGACAGCTGGAAGCACTGCAGAGGCTCCATTGGGAGCGTGATGGGAGCAGATGCTGCACCCAGTCACCACTTCCCCCTGCCCCTTCCCACCTCCCAGGCGAACCCGTCTGACGGATGCTGAGCCCCGTCCCAGCTCTGCGGCTTTTCCTTCTTCCTGCCAAGCCCCAGGACGTGGGGGTTGGTGAGAGCCAGGGTGCCTTCCACCCCATGCACAGCCCCTCACGACTTGTCCCTGGGATGCTCTTCCCGGACACGGCTGGCTTGCTGGGGCAGCAGGAAGGTTGGGAGGGCCGGCATGCTGTGGCCACGGCACCCCGCTGCCTGCTGACTCGGCTGCTGGTGCTGCTGGCTGCCCGCAAGCAGGTTCCTCAGGAAGCAGCTGTCAGGGAGAGCATCCTCTTGCCTCTACCAGGAAAGCCCAGCACAGGTCACAGCCTCCTCTGTTCCACTGGGAACACAGGTTTTCCTCCCCAGTTTGAGCCTCGGGCAGCAGGTTCCTGCTGGAATCGCGCTGTGCAAGCGGCTTTTCAGTGAAAACTCTCCCCAGTGGGGCCACGGCAGAGCTGTCAGCTGCCAGGTTTGAGACAGGCATGACATCTTAATGGCTCCTGATCAACCTAAAGCTCAGCCAGTCCTAAACACATGCCCTAAACATGTGCTCACCGTGAAACTTGCAGCCCCATCCAGGGTCCCCTCCAGGGAGCAAAAAACAAATCTCGGATCATCCCTAAAGCTCCAAAACTAGGGTGAGAGGCAGGGGAGACCAAAGGGGTGTCCTCCCTCACGGGGGCTGCTGGTGTCCAGATCCGTCCCCATGCTGTGGGCTCCCAGGAGGACCTCGGCTGCCACATCCAGACAACAGCCGTGGCCGAGAGTGAGCCGTGAGTTGTTGCTGAACAGAGGTGCACAGGAGCACCACTCTCCCCTTCCCTGCCACCACCTCAGGCAGGGCAGAGGGTTGTCTCCTGGCAGTTCAGGCAGCGCGGGCACCATGTGACTCCTTCCTCGCCTCTGAAACAATGGGGCAGCCACGCCAAGGAGCAGCGTGCCCCAACGGGGCTGTCTGTCTGTATGCACAGTGAGGGGAGGGGTGGGGGGCGTGGAGGGAACTGTCCTGATTGCTGGCACTGGGACACAGACAGCTTGGGCAAGCAACTGCAGGGGGGCACCGGTGGCCAGCATGCAGCTGGGATGCAGCTGGTATACCATCCCACCACCTCACCAGCCTTGGGGCAGGGCTGGGGGCACCGGAGACCCCTGGCTGGGGATGCAGGCAGCACAGCAGCCCTACATCACTGTGCCAGGAGATTTAATCGCCCCTCCATTGTGGGCTGCGGAGCAGCCTGCTCTGGGCAGGCAACCAGGCACCGTGCCTGGCTGTCACGCTCCTGTGTCCCCGGGGCAGTCTAGCCCTGCTCTGTCCCTCCTTGCGCAGGGCTGGTGGGCTAGGGCAAAGGGAGAAGGACAGCAAGGAAGAGCAGTGCCTCCAGACCCCAGGTTCCATGGCCGTTCCCGGTCAGGTCTTCCCATGGGGGACAGGAGAAGCTGCAGATAACAGTGTTTCCGTGCTGGCTGCTCCCTATCAGCGTGGCGGCGACGGGCAGACAAGATGGCACCCCAAGCGCACGATGCTGGGGGGCGGTGGGGAAGGGGTCCCAGCCCCCTTCGCCCCTCAGCCAGCCCAAGGGCTGTTTATTTTTACCCGAGTTGTTTTCTTTCCGTCTTGATGCCGTCCTGCGTGGCGGCAGGAGCTGGGCCGGGGCCTCCGCGCCTCATTTCCTTGCCATAAAACAACAAAGCGAGGGGCGAAGCGGCGCGCCAGGCTGGGGCGACGGGTCGCCGGGTCAGGGCACACGCCGCTCCGCAGTTCCTCCGTGTGTTCGGCCCCACTGGCCACCCCCAGAACTGCATCCCTTGGCTGTGCCACCGCAGTGCTGCCCGGCCTGAGGGCTGGGTCTGGGGCTCTGTAAGTCAGGGCTGCGTGTCCGTGTGTGCTGGTGGAAGCTGGTACAGAGGGCGTCACCCAAATGTAGGGATGATGCCCCCTCCGATGAGTGCAAGCAAGTATGCCAAAGCTCTTACCCTGCTTTTTGTGCCTCTGCTTTGCTCCTGTGGCCTCAGGCGGACCCTGAGAAGGCTGAACCCCGTGGCTCAGCTGTCTCTCCAGGACCCTGGAGTAGGCAAGCACTGTCTGCACGTCCCACACACAGCCTAAACCACCCCCTTGCCACAGACCACTTGTCCCAAGCTACTTGTGGCCACAGAGCTCCTGCCACGTGTGTGTTCACACCACCATTGCCTGGGGTCCGTGGCCAGTTCTCCCAGGCAGGAGACCGGGTGGCTTTTCTCTCCCAGCACTGTGCCTTCTCTGGGGCTTTCCATGGGTCCCACCAGCCCCAACAGGACACCCCACTCCCTGATGCTTTCCCCTCCAAGCTGGAGGCAATGCTGGCAGCTGGCACATCACAGATGAGGCATGTGGGCAGCGTGCGGGCAGCGTGCAGGCACATGGCAAGGCTGTTGCCTGGGCACAGCGGGCAGGTGGGGGCCGGGGGCACCCACCCCAGCTCTGGGCTGCGAGCAGGGGGTTGGTAAGGGCGTGTGTTTCCCTTTAAGAGGCAGGCCCTGGAGCTGCTTCCTCTCAGCCCTGCAAGAGCCCTAAACACAGTGCATCTGCCTGCAGCCTGCCTGCACGCCTGCCCGAAACCAGCGTGAGTAGGGTTTGGCCCTGGAACGGGGGCTGGGGAGGGCTGGCACCCCGGGGTTGTGGTCACCTTGCATGCCATGGAGGGTAGGGAGGGGTGGCATCGCCGTGGAAGGTGCCAGGCATCACTGTGGTGGGTGCTGCAGCATGATGCTCACCAGCCTTGCAGTTGAGGATGCCAGCCCCCTCCCCCCAGTATGTCCCTGCGAAGCTGGGTTCTGGGGGGTGTCTAGGCATCAGGGACACAGGGGGCCAGGGCTGATACACCTCCCAAACTAGGGTGTGAAGTTGCTGGTGCCTCGAGCTCCCTGTGCCGTGCGTGGGCAGCACGTGTCGGGGTGCCTGCCGGGCTCTGGTGCCTGCACCGCTGCCACCGCTGCCACCACTGCCACCACTGCCATCACTGCCACCGCTGCCATCACTGCCATCGCTGCCACGGGTCTTGGGGGGCCTGCTGCCCATCGAGCGGGTGCTCCCCTCAGACCTCAGCGAGAAGGGGAGTGTGGGCAGCGCTGCGCGGGGAGGTGAGGGGTGGCACTGGTGGCACGGGGGAATGGGGGGACCGAGGGGTGCCCTGGAGCGATCAGCCACTTGGGCAGCCCAGAGACCACCTTGTGCCGGGCCCTGCCCGAGGGGAGCACCCGTCCCGGGGCACTTTTTCAGGCACTATAACCCTTGCCTGAGCAGGGGACACGGATGTCAGATCCGCCCCCCCGGGCTCGGAGGGGGCTGCCGGAGCCTTGCCGGGTGCCGGGCCCCCTCTGCCGGCCCCGGGGAAGCTCGCAGGCTGGTAACGCTGCCCTGGGTGAGCCCTGGCCCGGGACACCCAGAGCTGGGGCCAGCGCAGGTGGCTGGTCCTGTGGAGAGCAAGGCAGGCACCCTGCTGCCCGGGGGCCGGGCTCGGGGGGGACGGGGGCAGCGCCAGCCCTGGTTGTGGTGCGAAGCCGCAGCCCGAGGGGCAGAGCCGGGGCTCTGTGGCCAGGCTGACTGGGTGCCGCCGGGCTTTGTCCGGTGCTGGAGCAGCGGAGGCAGCCCTGAGCTCTGCGCTCTCCCTCCTCCCCTCCGTGGCTGGGTTGCACGCTTGGCTGCCTCTGTAAACTGAGCTCGCTGCTTGCCGTGGGGCTCAGCCACTTCTCTCTCCCTGTACACCCCCTGTGTGATGCTTTCCCACCGCTCCTGTTCAAAGGGTGTCCCTAGGATCCCGTTTTCCCAGCTGCTCCATCCCTGCCTCGGTCTCTGCTCCCTGTTCAGCGACGGGTGCTCTATGAGACCCGATGGGTGCTCTGTGGGATCCAACGGGTGGCAGCAATGAATGTGGTGGTGTGACTCGGACGGGAGGGTGAGGGTGGAGGGGATGGGGACCCCCCAACACGGGTTGTGGGGCAGGTCTCAGGTTGCCTGCACCCTCCCCTGCGGGCAGGGGAGCCGCTCTGTCCACTCTTCCCACCCATCTCCTTGCATCCCTGTGAGGGAACTTGCCTGCTGCCCTGCGCTGGGCAGCACAGGGACACATCTGGTTATTTTGGGGTGTTACTGCAGCTCTTTCCCTCTCCACAGCCCAGGCTCAGGGCTCAGCCTCACTCCCTGGCCATGCTGCTGCTCCTGCTGCTCCTGGAGGCCACCTTGCTGCAGCTGGCCAGTGGCTCCTACCACCCTTTCCGCAACGGCTTCTACTACAATCACGTCATGAACGACGAGGGCACTGAGCAGGAGAAAGGTATATCGGGGGTTGTCGGGGGGACAGAAAGTGGGTCTGGCAGGTCAGTTTAAGGGGTTGCAATTCCACCTGCCTCTGGGATAGGTCTGGGACCCATCCCTTGAGGGAAATGTGGGGCTCAGAGGGGCAGGCAGGATTGCTCCAGGGATGCTCACGGGATGCTCGGGCAGAGGAGGAGGTGGCTGGAGGGAGGGACTAGAGCGGCTGTGGGGAGATGTGGGGATTCTGCCCAGCTCTTGGACCCTGACCCACACTTAGTGTCTTCCCTCCCTGTCCCCAGTGGTTTACTTCAATGAAGCCAAGCTGGTGGTGGAGACTCCCAAAGACCCCATCTACAGCTCCAGTGGTGCCAATGTCACCCTGTCCTGTCGCTATCATTACGAGCCTGACCTGGAGGCCAAGCGCAAGATCCGCATCAAGTGGTCCAAGCTGCGGGATGACTACACCAAGGAGCAGGACGTGTTGGTGGCCATTGGCAAGGTCTACATGGCCTTTGGGGACTTCCAGGGCCGTGCTCACCTCCGCCAAACTGAGCGGCGCGAGGCCTCGCTGGTCATCAGTGACGTGCGCTTGCAGGATGATGGCAAATATCGATGTGAGGTCATTGATGGGCTGGAGGACGAGAGCGATGTGGTGGACCTCCGGCTGCAAGGTGGGGACCCCAGGGGTGGGAACTGCATGCCCGCCCTATGCAAAGCCAGTGGGCCTAGCCTTCCCAGGGCTCCCCCTCCTTGGGGCAGGTAGCAAGGCAGGGGGGTTGGGGACCCCAGTGGTGGGCAAAAAGGGGCTGGGATGCTTGGTGAGGGGTGGTGGCTTGGGGCTGTCTAACCGTGGGATCTTAGCACTGAAAGAGGCCAGAGCAGTCTGCCCAGCTGGCATGCTGGGGATGCTACTGTGGCATCAGTTGGGAGAAACCCCATCATCACAGTGCTTTCTGACTCTACCCACCCAGCATCCTGCTGTGCTGCATCATGTGCAGCTGACCCCTCACCTCCCAGCTCTGGATTTCCTCATACATCTTGTGAGGAACCTTGGTGACTGGTCCAACCCTGCTTGCTCACTTGCCATGAGGGACCTGACTCAGCTCCGTCTCCACAGCCAAGCTTGGAATTGGAGAAATGTACCCCTGGCTGTGCCCCTGCCCGTTCCCTTGACCCCTGGGCCTCCCTTATGCGCATGCCCATGCTGATGATCTGTCCATCCCCACAGGGGTGGTCTGTGCCTCCCTGGGACCACTGCCTGTGTGTCCCCAGGACTGTGGTCCATATGTCTGTCTGGTGGTGCTCCCAGCACCCCTGTTGTTGTAGCCTGTTCATCCCTGTACATGCCATTGCCATTACCATGAAGGTGATCTGGTGTCCCCAGGACCCAGCTCCCATGTGCCTGTGCCACCAGATGTTGGTGGCTGCATGCCCAGCACAGCCCCATCCCTGCCTGCCAGGGTCTCGGGCAGCGACTCCCTGGGGTGGTTCCTGTCCCAGAGCCTGAATTTGGGATGGGTCAGGGAACCCTGTGGCTGAGGATGGCCTGGGGCAGGAAGGCTGCCCCACAGAGAAGGCTGAACGCTCCATCTGCCCCCAGGCGTCGTGTTCCCCTACCAGCCTCCCCGTGGGCAGTACAGGCTCAACTTCCACGAAGCCGAGCGAGTGTGCCAGGAGCAAGGCGCCGTCCTCGCCAACTTCAACCAGCTCTTCCAGGCCTGGAGCGAGGGGCTGGACTGGTGCAACGCGGGCTGGCTGGCCGACGGCACCGTGCAGTACCCCATCCGCCAGCCCCGCAAGCCCTGCGGTGGCTTGCACCTCGCCCCGGGCATCCGCAGCTACGGCCCGCGCCACCGGCACCTGCACCGCTTCGATGCTTTCTGCTTCTCCTCCGCACTCAGAGGTGGGTGCTGGGCTGGGGCTGGGGGTGGGATCCTGGGGGAGACGTTGTGCCTGATCAGTGGCATCCCATGTCCTCCCTCCCCATTAAGGCGCAGGGCTCAGCTGAGGCAGGGATGCTCCAGGCAGGGATGCTTCAGATGGTGCTCGGCACTGATGCTCCCCTGTCCCTCCTAGGAGAGGTTTTCTACCTGGACCGCCCGGCCGGGATGACGCTGGAGGAGGCCAAGCAGAGCTGCCTGGATGCAGGAGCTGAGATCGCTCACGTGGGGCAGCTCTACTCTGCCTGGAAGTTCCTGGGGCTGGACCGCTGCGATGCCGGCTGGCTGGCGGACGGCAGCATCCGCTACCCCATTGCCAAGCCCCGGGCCAACTGTGGTCCCGCAGAGCCCGGTGTGCGCAGCTTCGGCTTCCCCAGCAAGGGCAGGTTTGGGGTCTTCTGCTACAAGGAGAGATAAGGAGCTGGGAGGGTTCCTTGGCCGGAGGATGTTTCCAGCCTGACGGTGCCTGGCGTTGAGGGTTTCCCAGGGCTGTTTTGGGGGTGACTGGGGGGAGGTGGGGTTGGGGGAGGGGGCAGGGAGAGGCTTCTTTTTGTTTTATTTTGTTTCCTTCCTTTATATTTTCCACATCTTGCTCAGCAGCCGGCACACGCGGCTGTTTGGGCTGGCTGGGGCAGCGCAGGGCCGTCCCTGACATGGGGTGTGCACAAGAATGATCCCCATGGGCTGCTGCTATCCCGCTTGGCCCCTGCCACCCCGTGGGTACTGGCCCCTTCCTATGGTGGCAGCATGTCACCGACACTCGCCTGCTTTTCCAGGCTGGTCCTGCTCCTGAGCTCGCAGGGGTGAGCATGAGGCAAGGCTGGATGTGGCCAGAGACAGAGAGCGGGTGCCTCTCTTGCATACCAGCTCCTCTTCCAGCCCTGTCCCCATCCCACTGAGGGATGCCATTGTGCCTGTCCCTGTGGGGGTGTCAGTGCCTTATCTCCATGCACGCCTTGCCTGGATGCCACTTGAACACTGGTGCCTTCTTCTTCAAGCGTTTGGTAATGAAAAGATGTATTTTCCTGGACCTCTTCTAATAAATCCATGGAGAAAGCCCTGGAGCGATGTAGCTCTGTCCCCATCTCTGTCCCAGCATGAGAGAGGGGTCTGCTGAAGAGAGAGAATTTGGGGATCCCTAGCTGGACATCCAGGAGTGTCTCATCCTTGGCTGAGCGTTATCTCATTGCTGCCCACTCAGCCCTGTGCCCACTCCAGCTCCTGCAAGGGTCCCCGTGCTTCCTCATTAATGAATGTTAATTAACTTCCCTGTGTATGAGGACTGGAAGGTGGAGGGTGAATCATTTCATGCTGGTGACGGGGTTTAGGTGGGTTTTAGGCATGTGGGCAAGAGCTGATGGGGGTGGTGATGTCCTACCTCGGGGTCCTTTCTTTGGGGCTTGGGAGCCATTCCGCCCGCCCCCCTCCCCACTATAACCAGGGCTGCACCCTTGCGTGCTGGCTGGGGCTGAGCCAGTCCCATCTAGCCTGGAGGGACCTTGTTTGGGCTCCCCTTCCTTCCCACGGGAGACTCCCCCCTCCAGCCCAGCCCACAGGGACCCCTGCCTTTCCCTCCCCCCAAAAAAAAAACCCAACACTGACAAAGTGCCCATTCTGATTTCACTCTCTTTATTATTTATCAGTCTTTCAAAATAGGATATGTTCAAAAATATAAATAGGTGCAGGGAACACTGGTGCCCCGCACGGTCCCCTGGAAAGAGCACGTCATCCCAGGACGGGCGCTATGCCACAGGGGGGGGCAGCGGGGAAGCAGAGAGGGGCTGCAACCCCCAGGTCCTGGGTCTCAGCATCCCTTCACCTCCTTCCTTCCGCAGCTCCTTCCACTGCAGCCCCCAACCCCAGCCCTCCCCACCCGCCCCAGCGTGCTGCAGCAGTAGGAGGATTCTGGAAAAACAAAAAACAAAAAACAAAAAACCAAACCAAAAAAATAAAAAAATCAAACCCCAAAAGGTGCTGTTCACCCTGGAGATTAAATAACAGAAATAATTACATTGTTCGTGGATAAAATCAGGAAAAAATAATCATCTTTATTATTTAACTTAACCCCCTGCCCTCTGCAATCCCACCCCCTCCCTGTCCCCAAAGGCATGAAGATAATTGGAACCGGACGGTTAGTAAAAATGCTGAGATCTAATTGGCTTTGCTTTGGTGCTTGGCAGGAAAAAAAAAACACCATTAATTGTGTTTTTTCTTTTTTTTTTTTTTAATATATATATATACACACAAAGGTGGGTTTGTCTTTAATATAGGGGTTTTTTTTTCCTTATATGACAAAAAAAAAAAAAAGCAAGAAGAAGAAGAAGAAGAAGAAGAAATCGACTCTGTTAATATAACTGTTCCCTTAAAAATCTCTTTCTCTCTCTCTCTTTCCCCCTCTCTAATGGGTGGGTCTGTGCACGGCTCTGCCGCTGGGTCTCGACCGGCTCCTGGGGCTCCTCTTGTATAGCCTGCGCTGGTAGTTGGAGGCTGGGGAAGAGAGAGGAGAGGAAAAAGCACCTTGTTAGGAGGAACTCGGGTAGAGATGCTGCTTGCCCCACGCTGGCCACCCCGGTCCCTGGCTCTGTGAAGAAACGTGGGCAGCCGTGGGCAGTGCTGCCGGGGGGTGGCTGTGTGTGCCGCCCTCCCCCCGCCCCATCCCCCATGCACAACTGGCCCCTTTCTTGCACCCGTAGCTGGGGTTTGTTTCACCCAAGGGTGAAGATCTGGGCAGGAGCATCCTCTCTGCAGATGCTTCTCCCATCCCTTCTCTGTGCTTGGCCAGGAGGGCAGCTCTGGTAATGAGGTGGTTGTGGGGACTGGTTGCCCATCTTCCCTGCTGTCCTGCCAGTCCCTCCTCAGTCCCCTGGGATAGGGAGGGAACTATCCATCAGTGGTGGGGTGTGCTCAGGGCACAGGAGGAAAAACAGCCCCATCTGGCTGGCAGGGACAAGGTTTCTGCCTGATCTTTGCTGCTCAAAGCTGTCACCACCCCTGTGCCACTTTTCCAGGAGAGTTTTAGTGGAATAGGTGAAAGCTGTTTGGGAACAGATGATGTCTCTTCATAGCTGGTGATCCCTGCTGGGTGCAGCCTGCAGCTCTCCCGATCCACAGCAGAGCCATGGGAATCAGCAGCTCAGTCCACACCATGAGGACAACTCCATCCCTCCTCCTTCCAACTCCTCCCTGCAGCAGAGGTTTGTCCCTTAAGCTTATATTGACTTTCCCTGGCCATGGGACTGTTGCTGTAGCTGGAATTGCCCAGCTGGACCAGAACCTGGCAAGAAGGCCACCAGACAGATGTGATCTGGCTGAAGCCAATGAAATTATTGGGAATCTGCAGGAAAGCGGGGATGAGACAGGGATGGAGGCAGGGCTGGGAGTGGGCTGGGACACCAGTGGGAGAGGGCTGGCTGCTGTCAGCTGGAGGCCTGACAGGAGAAGGGTCAGGAGCTCAGCCCTGGCCCTTGGATTAACTCCTGTCTGGTCCCAGGGCAGGGGGATGCTGGGGAGGGCTCAGGGGGACTATAACTCCACACTCCTGTTTTCTCTGCTGATGCAGGTAGTGCCAAAACTCATCCTTTCAGAAGATATTTCATTTTCCTTCATTTCTTTAAGTAGCCTGGGCCCTTGGTAAGCTCCCTGTTGCTCTTCCCTGGCTCTAGAGCTGCCCCTACCCTGCCTAGGTGGAGGCATCTCCAGGGTAGGAATCTCCCAGCCTGTGCCTCCAGCCAACCCCTGTGGTCCACACCTGCCCAGAAGATGCCAGCTCCCATCGTAGGGGGGATGGTGGTGAAGGGGTGAAGGGGGCTTTCAGCAAGTCAAGGGGACCACGATGTCCCCCTCTACTCTGCCCTGGTCAGGCCCCACCTGGAGTATTGTGTCCAGTTCTGGGCTCCCTGGTATAAAAAAGACAGGGATCTCCTGGAGAGAGTCCAAAGAAGGGCTACGAAGATGATGAAGGGCCTGGAGCATCTCCCCTATGAGGAAAGGCTGAGAAGATTGGGACTGTTCAGCCTTGAGAAGAGAAGACTAAGGGGGGACCTAATTAATGTTTATAAATATCTTAAGCAGGGGATGCAGGGGGAATCAGCCAGCCCCTTTTCAGTGTCTGTGGGGACAGGACAAGGGGCAATGGCTGCATGTTGGAGCACAGGAAGTTCCGCACCAACATGGGGAAGAACTTTTACACAGTGAGGGTGAGGGAGCCCTGGGACAGGCTGCCCAGGGGGGTGTGGAGTCTCCTTCTCTGGAGATATTCAAGACCCGTCTGGATGCCTATCTGAGTGAAATGTCCTAGGGAGCTGCTTTGGCAGGGGGTTGGACCCGATGATCTCTCGAGGTCCCTTCCAACCCCTACAATTCTACGATTCTATGATTCTGCCTGGTTCATCCCCAGCTCCTCCTCCCTGCTGCAGGGGTGTTACCAGCCCTCCCCCGAAGGCAGAGGGCTCAGGACATACGGTTTATGCAGGATATCCGCGGCTCCTCCCACTGCCCGTTGGGCTGGCACCGAACCGTGGGCACGTGGCGCTGGATGAAGCCTGGCTCGCACTGGTACCGCACCAGGGAGTTGATTTCGTAGCGGTCCTTCTTCCGACCGAAGGTCCTGGCGTTCTCCACCACAGGAGGGTCCCCACAGGCCACTGGAGGAGGTGGGCAAAGACATGAAGAGCTCGAGGAGCCCTGCCTGGCTCAGGAGGCAGCTCACACCTGGGCAGCTCCTGCCTGCCTGGTGCAGGCTGGGCACGAGCAAACTCGTTGGACGTACAACCTCGTTGCCCCACCACATCTTGTGGGGTCTTTAAGTGCTGGAGAGAGGGAGTGATCAGTGGGTGCTTAAAGGGCAGTGTCACTTCTGAAATGGAAAGAGGCAACGGTGTCCACAGACATCCTTGCCCAGCCCTGAGATGAAGTGGGAGTGATGTCCACCTCTGTTACTCCTCCCTTGGAATAACATCTCTGGTGTAGAAGGTATCTGGGCAGATGCCATCACCTGAGCCTGACTCTTTTTGCTACATCCACATGATGGGCCATTCCTTTGTTTGGGTGGAAAAATGATGGAGGCAACACAAAGAAGGGACTGTTGATTAAAAAAGTTCATAAACCCTCAAATTGCTGTGAGATTGCGTCTGTTGACAAAATTTAGGGGCAGGGGTGTATATGGAAGAGCCTTAAAATTAAGCATCAGCCTGCCTCAGGGCTCTGTTCCTGCCTCCCAGAAGGACAGCACAAGCTGGGCATTATAACAGCTGCTTGTGTCCATGGAAGGGCACAGAGCTGGTGTGCAGGAGTGATGGCTCTGCCTGGGGACATGAATCCCTGGCAATGGCTCCAGTCCCACAGCCACTGCTGGGGCACCCCCATCCTTGTCACGTGGTGCAGCATACTGACCTGTTCCTTTCTTGCAGGTGAAAGGGAGGTGGTAGTTGCAGGGGACATCGTTCCATTCGCCTTGCTCGTGCCAGATCATCACCACGCAGTCCTCACCCGCAGCAAAGAAGTTATCGGGCTGGTTGGGCCGCCAGTTCTCAAATTGCTGTGGAGAGAGGAAAGCCCTTTGTCTGAGGCTGAGCCCACCCCTCTTCCACCACCTTCTGCATCCCTGCCACCGAGTCCCCCGTGGATCCCACCAGCAGAGACCATGGCTGGCCAGCACAGTGCTTTCTCCTATCGTGATGGTGCTCAGATTAGCTGACCTGATTTACTAAAGGCTTGGGGAAACCATGAGCCCTACAAAGTTTAGGGCTGTCTCCACCCAATGGCCCACCCAAACGCTCAGCATGTAAGTCAGGGGGCTCTCCCCTCACGCCCCCCAAAAGGAAACCTCCTCCTCCTCCCCGCAAAAGCCAGCGCCTGCCCAGGCTGTGGGCTGCAGGCTCACCAGGGAGTGCCCGTCGGACCAGCGGAAGTCATTCTCCACAGCTCTGTCACTGAGGCCGATCCATTGGTAGTCCTGTGCATGGCCTGAAAGAGTGGGAAGGGGAGAGAAGAGCGTGTCATGATTCCCCTGTACATTATGGGAAGCCTTTCTTTGCCATCTCAGCTCTCTCTGGCCCTGGAGCTTCTGCATCGTGTGGCTTCTTCCTAGTCACTAGCCCCACACCATATTTGTCCATTTCCCTCCCCACTCAGTGTGCCATGAGCTTGGGTTCACCCACGCTGGCATGGGTCACTGTGCTTGTTTCATCAAGCAAACACTTTGTGAACAAGCTGCATCAGCAACCTGGTAAGAGCAAAGATCTGTCTTAGCTGAGGAAGGACCCTCTTCCCTCCCATGGCAGGGCCATTCTTCCTCTCCCATAGAAGGAGGAGGCTTCCTTAGGAAATATTTGAGCCCTGCAGGGTTGAGGGTTGTGTTTTTTCTGAGTTCAATGGATGGATCCCTGCCCAGTCTCAGGCTCTCCCCAACACTCACTGTTCACAAATTCTTGCTCTTCTGGGGTGATGATACTGCTCAGGTGGGCTTGATATTGTCGGCATCTGGTCTCTGCGTCCATCCAAGTCTCCCTGTCTTCAAAGTGCCTGTAGCAGTGTCCCTGGAACTTGGTCCAGCCTTCCTCACAGTTTTCTAGGTCTGTAACACACAAAGCAGGGATGAAAAAGAATTGATGCATGGGTCTGGAAGTCTTCCGACTCACCTTCTAGCAGGTTATGCTCTCATGGCATGGGACAACACAGTGTCACTTCCACTAAAAATCAAACCCAGAGATGGCTGCCTATGGGAAATTCCAGGGAAAACAATCAGAAGGCATCCAGGACACACAGAGAGAGGAGCCTGTGTTGAAGACCCCATGTTTGCAGTAATGTGACCAGTGCTATGTGAAAATTTGAGTGATACAAACTCATTCCTAAGCAATTCAATCCCCGTGTTGTGTTCCTTCACTGTGCTTTTGAGGAACTGACCAAGCAAGAACACCTCTCTACCCACTTGTGCTGGCTTGCAGAGCTTTCTTGCTTCAGAAGAAAACTCCAAAATCTGAATTTTCCAGATGCTCAGAATGAACCTGTTGGATGATGAGAATTAATGAATATGTTTAAAAAGAAAGTGGAGAGCTCAGACTTGGTTGGTTGCATCACTTTGTGTGGTTCTGGGGCTCTGGAGAAGCAAACCTACCAGGATGGGAGGAAAGAGAATGAGGCAGGAACTTACCATGTTGGAGAGAGAAAATGAAATCTCAAGAGAAAAGCTTGGAAGCTGCTAGAGAAGTACAGAAATTTCTCAACTCTTCAGAACATCTTTTACCACCTGAGAAATGTGGAAGAGTTGAACCCAGTAAAAAAATACAAAACCACAGATGGTGGAGAGCAGAGGCAAATGGAGAAACCACCACAAAAGACCTTCAGCAGCTCTCCTGCAATGCAGCTGCACACATCTGCTCCATCTGACCGAAGGAGGCAGAAAATGAAACGTCTTTATTCTCAGCCTTTCAGATGCCCAATCTACAATCCTTCCTCAGACACTCGCTGCTCTTGGAGTGGTGGGCTCTCACGAATCCTCATGCTTCTCTCCCCTTCCAGTAAGGCTTTCTCTGCTCAGTTGCTTCCTTGTGTTGTTAAACTTGATAGGTCAAAATTTAGCACCTTCTATCATGTTCATTCCTTCTAATCCACCCTTCTGGTGTTCTTCCAGGCGGAGACTGCAGATGCTTTATAGATATTGGAAGCATTGGTAGTTAGCTGAGGCATTAAAAACATTTTCTACCTTCTTCAACACACCAAATGGAAGTAGCTGAAGCTCTAAGGATTCTTGCAGATTGCTTGCACAAGGTGAGTAGACAACATGCTCTGTCTTCTGAGATTTAAGACTTTTTTCCAGCACCTCGAATGCCACCTCCTGTCATCACAGCCTGGGGATGGGACAGCACATGGCACAGAACCTCAGCAGGACATGTCCTAGGAGAAAGGCCACTCCTTCCTATGCAGCTGTTACTTGCAGGGAAATGTGATAGAAGTTGTCTTGGAAAAGAATGATGAAAAGCTTGTTGCTTGGTAGGAACATTCTCACGGTGAGAAGAAGGGCTGGCTGTGTGCGCAGATGGCAGAGCTCACCTATGATGTCCTGCTGTACTTGAAGATCTACAGAAAGGATGGTCTGCCTCACGGGAACAATGAAGATTTACATTCCTCACTGAATTCGGGGCACTGGCTTCCTCTTCCCAAGCTGTGTTCCCCAGGCATCATGAGCCCAAAAATCAGAGAAGAGAGGAAATGAAGTCTGGCTTGGACCGAACAAGATTGTAAGCAGCTGCATGATAGAAAGTCCCTTGTTGGATTACAGGGATCTTCAACAACAGGTGGAAGGGACAGGTAAATCAGGGGCTGATTAGGTTGCATTAGGAAAGTGATGTTAAAACAGCACAATTCCTGCCCACATGGTCCAATGATCCTGAGCCTTCTTCATACGGTCTTCTCCGTGTGTTCATATTGGAAGCAGAAAGATGCAGAGAAAGAGGAGGAGAAAACCCAATATATATTATAATTTCTTGCGCCAAGGTGAAGAAGACATTGCAACCTAATTCCTCTTCTGTTTGAGCAAGGCAGGAGAGCTTCTGCTGGGCTAAGCTGATCAAAGTTTGGACTTTTGTCAGCTTTAAGAAAAAGCATAATCTTTTTTTCTTTCATTCTGGAAACAAAAATAAGTACTAGTGACAGGCAGGGTACCTAATTTTGATGGAAAAATAGGACACTTCACTTTTTTCTCAAAGATATACATTCCCTGCTGATTTTGTCACAGGAAGCCATGTCGAAGAGATGACAAAAATGTCATGCTGTGTCAAATTGGTGGAGATTCCTGGAGCTAATAAGGCTTCTCTCAGCTGCATCGTCACAGAGAGAAATGCAATAATTTTTCATGGCTCAGTTGAAGCATCCTTCCATGAAAATCCAGTCTACCAGAGAAACTTTGCCTGGGGTGAAGATGTACTCAGATGTTTCCCTACTGCTACAGATGAACAGAAAGACCTTTGACCCAGAAGTCTCTATGACTTCTGTGATCAACACTGTTGTGATCTGCATGGAGCTTCAGCAGAGAAACTCAACAAAAAGAGAAAGCTGAAGAAGGCACCAGGAGCTTCTGCTTGGGGATCTTAGAGGGCATGGTGCTGTGATGAACAAAGTAATTAAAATACATAAGCAAAAGTCTCAAAGATTTTCCCTAGTGTATTTTAAGCTGCTGTTAGAGGTTAGCTTACTGAGATCAGGACAGGACTGATGGGAGCACTTGGGATCAGCTTTTTTTTGGGGGTAGAGTGTGAATGAGGTAGCTCATCAGTTAGTAAGATTAGCTGAAGCCAGGTAGGCCGTACCGATCTCACACAGGTCCCCTCCGTAGCTGGGAAGGCATAAGCATTTGAAAGAGTCGATGCCATCAACGCAGGTAGCTCCATTCAGACAGGGGCTTGAGTGGCACTCATCAGTGTCTGCAAGAAATCAAGGGCTTCCATTAGGGCTCTGGGCAGACAACTCCACCACCAGGAGAACTTGCTTCCTTGCTTGTGTAGGAAAGAATATGAGAGTTTGGGGGGAACTTGGGAGTTGCCAGGGTCTTATTTTAAAACATACTGCCACTGCTGCTGATGGAAGAAGGAAGACAAGAGACCCAACCCACCCTACAAAGACGACATTGGTTTTTTGTCACTTGATTGTTGAGCACCGCTCTGAAGACATCAGTACAAGCTCAGCAAGATGTATCCAACACAGCACTCAGTGTCTTTGGCAGCTGTGGTAACTCCTCCATTGTCTTTGCCTGATGCATCAAACATGCAAACTTATGCCTGTGTCTCCACCAGCTATGGGTCTACAAGAAAGAATGCGGAATTCTTCTAAGTGATGGAAACATCCTGAAGAAGACCTCTAGCTTCTAACTGGCTTTCTTGGTAGCCAGTGCTTGCTAGTAGTTTCTTCCTAACCATAACTTAGATGAAGTTCTGGGGCAAGAAGTCTCTTAGTGAAGATGAAGAAAGTGCAGAGAAGAAGTGGGTTCAAATTTGGTTTAGGGACCCTTGACTTTTTCCCTTTAAGAATCTTAGTCCTAGCTATGGATACCTCTTCCCTGGTGAAGAATATGGGAGTGCAGTGCTGTTTTCTCCAAACTGTCCACTTTATGCTCTCTCTTGCTTGTGATGGGGCTGGAAGAAACTGTACATCTTTTTTCAGCTGTGGATTCCCTCTTGGTGGAGGAAACTACTCCTAAGTTTCCTACCTACAGCAGCCCTTGAGAATTTTTTCTGCTTTTCCAGAGGTGAAAAGAGAAGTGGGCATGGGAGGAGTTCAGCCCCCAGCTCTCCATTAATTCTCAACTTTCTGATTAGCACAAGTCTGAGTAGCACTTCATCTGTCTTCTTGGGGCGAAGGAAGGAAGCATGAATGCTCTGAAGAAGGCCACAGGTAACCAGTTTGTATTGTAAAATCTAGCTTGTGCTGGAAGTAAAAGCTCTTCTTTTAGTACCTCTCTGGACTGAGCCTTAATCCTACTTATTGAGCTTTGGAATCAGAAGAAAAATCATTCAGAATGGAAAGATTTGAGAGATGTTCAACTCAAGAAACAAGGAAGAAGACTAAGGAAGAAAGCTTGAGCACATCATGCAGGTTAGGTTAAATCGTGACTGGTTAGATCCTCATGTGAGATGACATTTCTCTCATGCTCAGAAGAAATGTAAGGCTTTCAAAGTGCTAACACTCCATGCTCTCCTTGTGGATGAGAGGTGTTAGTGAGGAAACATTCAAAGATTATAAACATGCTGGTTATGGAAATATAAGAGCAGAGCAGTGACTTCCCAAAGTCTGTGTTTGTCTTCTGCTTGGGGTCTATTTTTTGTTGATATTGTCTCCTTGCAGAACCATATCCCAGCTGCTCAGTGTCCTCAGACATATGAGAGTAGAAGTATCATACCCCATGTGGCTGTCTAGTTGTTCAGTGTCCAATGTCTGAGTAGACATGTTCTGCAACGTGCCTAAGTGATGGAGAAAATTCTTCCTGGCCTTGGATGGTAAGCCAGTTTGTGCTTTGCAGCATGAAGGGTGTCATCTTTATTCTAGGCTGTGTCACTGCACACAATGCAATTATTCCTCAGAGGGCTGATGAACCTCTTACACCACTTTTGCAGTTAGTTCTTCACTGGGAGAAGGGATTCTTTTCCTCTAGATCACTCTTCTGAACACTTGTGAATGCTTCTGGATTTCTTTGTTCATGGCAACATGAAGACAACTGGAAATCTTTTTTCCATGACACCAATAAATACTTTGCAGAACAAAATGAGGGTCACGGGCCTAGTAGAAGAGAGAGGCTGAACTTGGCTGGCTATTGCTTATTAGTCATGCTTGGAGTTCCTAGAAGATACAGAGTGTGGGGGGAAACGAAGTATCCTAAGGGATAAGTACAGCTCTGGGTTCCCCCTGGGCTTCCCAGCAGCAGTGGCAGCAGAAGTTCATGTTGATTGCAGTGAGCTCCAGCTGAACAAGTAAGGAAAGGCTCTCCTTTGTCTGTTAGGCTCCATGAAGTGGAAAGCATGCTGCATAAGTCAAAACAAAGCACACAGGAGAGCTAAAGCAGAATGTTTAATGGGGAATAATGAGTCTTCAGCTGTCTTCGGCACCGTGGACTAACACTTGGTGTGTCCAAGATCTCTTCTGAGACGCAGGAGACCTTCTGTGAGTTGCCATCCCTGGCCTTGGAGGAGGAGGGACCAGGTACACACAAAGTCATTGCCACAAATTTCCAGCTGGGGAATAACATTGGAACAGAATTTCCTTTTGCAGATATTGTATATAATATGACTGCACATATTATATATGCTGTGAAAACAAACCTCTGTCTATAATACATATGTTATATATCTCTCCATACATACACATATATGTTTTTACATATCACACACAGAGAAAGGGTATGTTGGAAAAGCACACAACAAATACAAGTGAGACACTGGCAGTTTTGTTCCCCAGAAGTTTTCTGCAAATGGCTGGAGAGAAGATGTTTTAAACACATGATGCTCATAAACCCCAGCTCCACCTTCATCCTGTTGGGCTCTTGGGGCAGGGACCCTACCTTCATCTGGATGCAGAATCACCTCACCAAGCTGATACCAGGAAACAAAACCATATCAGCTGGGTTGGAAGAAATGTTGCTGGTTCTGGTTGTCCCAGAAAAAAAATCTGGGTCTTGGAGGTCCTTCAGAAAAGTAAGTTCTAAATGGTAAAACTGTAAGACAATGCACAGCTCTCCAGCCAGCTGAAATGCCTGCAGCGTGCTAGGCGTGCCAGCGCTGCTCAGCATGGAGCGAGCCCCCGCTTCCACATCCCCGACGGCCGGGTACCTTGACACCCAAGGATCTTAGGCAGAGGTGAGCTGTTTGTTTGCGTGGGTGAGCAGCCATTCAAAGAGTCAGCTCTGCTTTGGGATGCAGCTCAAGTGCTTATCAACCAACAAGAAGACAAGACTACTGCTATTTTTACCCGGTGCTAACAAAGGATAGTGATGTGGCATGGGATGCAGAGCAGAGGCAGCCCTGGCTTTCAAGAGCTTCAGCTCTAAAACAAAGACAGGGAAGAAAATGCCACGAGGTGCCAAGAATAGGAAGCCAACTCAGAACATATTATTAACTCGCTTCTTGAGGATAAAGCAAAATTATCAGCTCTTCAGAAGATGATTCGTGATGCAGTTAACATCGCTTAGAAGTTGCAAAAGATTATGCAAAACTATTGTCACAACAGTTTCCATTTTTCCCTACTGACAGGACCTAAGGTCTAACTTCTAGATTATTATTTTTGTTAATTTAAATAAAACAATTAAAATGAAATATCCAATGTAAACAGGGTCTTGCATCTGGAAGATGTAAACTCTTGGCTGGAGAAAGCAAGGGGAGTTACATAGCTGCAATGCAAACTTTGAATTTGTTTCACCATTTTCTTCCTAAGCTTTCTCCTACGTTGCCAGATACATACTATATTTAGCCAGAACTATTTTCTTTTGGTGCAACTAAACATAGCATAATGATTCTCCCAATGCTCTCGAAAATAACTCCATGTACTAGGTCATGGAAATGGGGAAGAGAAATCCTTCAGAAATGAAAGAGAAATAGATTGGTCCTGGTTTTGCTCAGAAGGCAAACAGCATGCAGAACTGAACACACAGTGTCAGTGGTGAGAAGGAAATGCTTTTAAATATCCTTCATCCCAAGCTGAGGATACAATACTAGAAACGGTGCTAACACTCTTTAAAACAAGGCAGCCCGGATGTTTTATCTCAGTAACAGCCTGTATGGAAGGAAGATGAGCAGGAATACCCTTTAAACATGGGCAGATCAGTGCTTAAAATGTTTACTAAGGAGAATCAGTTTGAGGACAGAGAAGAAATATCCTGTAGGATTTAAACTCTTGGTTTTGTTCAGCAGATAGTTAAGGTGTTTCCAGGATGTCCTACAGTCCCTGTTGACCCCGTGTAAGTGGAATTGTCCAAACAGGGACTCAGAGACCAGCTAGATAATTATCTCCTAGAGACTGAGGGGAAAAAACCCCATCCAGATACAAATTAAATTTGCTTTTCTGAGACTCCTGGGAAGTTTGAGCTGCTGATCTGATAGCTCAAACAGTGAAGAAAAACATTAGATCAGTTGTAGGGTGAGTCTTACAAGAAAAGAACAGGAAGAGTTGGGAAAAACAGTTCTCTCACATTTTAAGTGCTAGCATCAAACATCACACAGCCGCCTAGTGACTTATGATGAGCAATTAAGTCCTTACAATAATTAACTACAATAGTTAAGCCAAGGCCTCCATGCAGATATTGCTACAGCCTTAAAAAGTTATATTCACCTAGAAAACAGCAAGTTTCCAGGAGAATCTGTTGATCTGCTGGGACTTGATTTTTTCTGATATTCCCATGGAAGGAGAGCTCAGGCAATTCAGACATGTCTGCCTCCAAAATATTACATGTAGATGTAAACTGATGTGTATAAAGCAGTAGTCCAGGACTGTAGGTTGCCTCTTCAGATAAAGGTTCTAATAAAGCTAATAAACTTCTGGTGCAAAATGGACAGTATACCCAGGAGACATGACATCATCTGTTCAGCCATGGATGGCCCTGCTTTAGCCTGTGCCTCAACCACAACAGTTACCTCCATCTCCTTCTTGAGAGCGTACTGTCCAGTCCATGTTAGATGAAACACTATGAATCAGGTGAATCTTTTCTAGACTTCTTTCCAGTTGATCTCTTCTGGACCAACAAAACTGTAACCTTTGGACTTCCAGGGTGTGAAGGAAGAGGAAAACCCCATGAAGACCTTTCCTCATTTGAATTCTAACACTCATTTGTGCCGGGGCTGTAGGCAGCAGAGTCCATTAATTCTTTTTACCAGAAGCGTGGCAAACTTAGCATAAATAGCTGCCACTTCAGCACATTTCTCTTTTTTTCCCTTGACCTGAGTGAAGTTTTTAAGTAGTCAACTGGTCAGAGTGCTCCAAACCACAACCTTTCCCTGAAGTGCCAGCACACTATTTTTCAGCTAATAATTATTTGTCTTCAAATGTTACCAGCAGCAAAAAGACCCACCGAGTTGGCAAAACTCTGGATGAAGAAGCCAAGCCTATGGACAATTCTTCAAGTTCCTGTCCTCATGGAGGAATCAAACTGCTGATTAAAGACATGTGCACGTGTAGCCTTCAATTTGGTTAAATACTAAAAAATACTGGCACTCCAAGCGTTAATTTTTGGTCTACTTGTGCTTCTGGCTCTGGCTTTTAGAGAGAAGTAGAGGCTACAGCAGAGCAGAAAAATATCATTCTTTGTAAATCATCCCACTAAAAAGATGCTGAAGCTCACTGGAACCCTTCAGCGACAGGAGAAGAGGGTAACAGCCACATGTCTCCCTGCTCCTCAATCTAAGCTCCTTTTGCTGAACTGAACTAGCTTCATCCATGCTTTAATAGTCAAAATGAATCATACTCAATGGGAAGCCATTGCATCCTACAAACTCCAAGCACAGCACAAGTCACAGAGATTGGAACCGATCTCTTTGTAAGAACTACATTTCAAGACTGGGAAGCTTCAGATAAAAAGGCAGATGCAGCATGGGAAATATAATATTGGGTTCCAGCTTATGGTTCTTCCTTGTAGGCTTCCCATGTTTGCAATCCCCAAAACATGGTAAAGAATAACAACTCAAAAAAGGAAACCTGTGACTCTGATTATTCACACACACCCCCCTTTTTTTCCCCCTCTCCCCTTTTTTGCCATCATTTTGCTCTAATTCTTGAGATGAAGTTCTCCACGTTGCAGGAGTGTTGTGCTTTCATGGCCAATACACTTTCTTGCTGACTGGATGAGCTTCCTTCAGACCCTGACCATGACTGCATTAACCCTATAGGGACTCTGTAGTAAAGAAGCTTACTAATAAAAGAGAGGCTTTACCCTGGAATATCTTCCTTGGTGGGAGCACCAGCCACACACAAAGCTCGTGCCTAGTCTATAAAGGGTCTTCACGCAGTCATCATTTACCTCCCCCTGTCACCTGCTAAGAAACCCCAGATGCTGCACCGTCATCTCTGTGACTCCCAAACACCCAACACGCTCCAATTTCAGAACATTTTTCAAGCTCCTTCACACATCAGCTGCCCAACACATGGTTTTCTTTCAAAATACTTCACAGGAATGTTGGCTAACAAATACTCTGAAGAATCTGGCAATCGCCTTGTGGGTAATTTATAAAAAGAAAAATCAGTAAAATAAAACCAGACTTTGGGGCCAATTTTTTTTTTCTTATTTTTCTTATTTTTTTTTTCCCTGAGCCTCACTGGCTTGTTTCCTTCCCCTCAATCCTGCCTTTGCTGGCTTGTTTTTGTCTCCAGGCTTGAACGTGGCAGGAGACATGGCCCAAAAGCAGAGCCCATTAGATGTGAAAGGAGAACTTTTGGGTGCGTAACTGCTGCAGCACTCTGCCAAGCCCTGGATGATGACAAGCCAGGCTGGACCAGTGCTGCGGGAACAAGGACCCTGCTGACTCACCCTCACTCGGCTCCTGCAGCATCTGCTGTGCAGCTGCTCAGCAGAGAGAGACAGGACCTCAAATGTGTAAGGAGGAGGACTGAACAAAGGTTTGTGATTACCTGTTTGCTCAGTGGGAGAGAGGTGACGCAGAGGGAAATGCAGTGACTCATTTGAAACACTTTGGGGATGGAAATGGAGTTAGAAACCAGGCTGGCTTCACAAAGCTCTGCACTTACAGACCCTTACTGAGACCAGAGCTACCTATGCTGAATGGTATAATTTAACCCAAAAGTGGCAGCTCAGGAGGTAGTGTGGGAGGGGGTGGAATTAGTACTACTTTTGCTAGAAGGAACTGAGCAGATCTCCCTGTGCATACAGGTTGTACCATACTTAAGCCACACGTGCTACAAGAACGTGCAGCCCCTTGAGAACCCAACATATGTAGGACCTTCACACTACAGCACAGGCATAGATGGTTTTGAAATGGGGCCTGTCCCCAGGACCCTGCTCCTGAGTGAAATCAAGCTGTGGCTGGGGATGTTGTGGGACAGCCTGTATTACTGGGACTGGGCTTCCCCCTTGGCCAAGGAGGAGCCACCAGCAAGCACAACAAAGCCCCGTCTCATTTCCTTCTCATTGCAGTGTCCTAGTACCTCCATGGCACATGAATGCTGCCTGGGGGATGCCTGTCAGAAAGCTAGCCGAGGGCTTTCACCATAAATGGTTACTTCAATTTAAATACTGTGTCTGTTTAGACTTGGCAGCAAGGGGTCCTACTGAAGACAGAGCACTAGAACACCAAAAAGGGGCAGAGTGGAAGGAAGGGCATTCATCAGGAGAGCTGACAAGAGGTAATGATGCTCCAAGCATCATCTCACACATTTAGACTGTTCTAGCTGCACAGAGCAGCGTAAAATTCAGAGCAGAGACCAGCCACACTCTCTGCCAATGGGACTGGAGAGGTTTGCCTGATGCAAACATTGTGCTCAGCACAGATGATTTTTGTCCTTGGCTGACTTGCTCTGCCTCTTGCCCCTCATTGCTCCAAAGCTGCTGATGGCCAGCCTCTTGCCCCAGAGCAGGCCCTGTGAAACACCCAGGGATACAGGCAGCAAGTCAATACATCACAGAAAGAGAAATAAAACAGGACAGAGGCTTGCAGCCTGTCTTATGCAACTTCTTAGCTGCATTCATTGTCCAGGGTGGAAGGCTCTGGTTGGTGGACCTGTCTTTGCTCATGTTTCCATGGGAGAAGAAAAAAACCTGTTGTTTACTGTAGATTATAGCAAGGGCTAAGAGCAATTTCATAGGGTGTGTGAATACTCCAGTGCCTTCCCCAGCTATGTCACACCCAGGAGCCTGGTCACAGCAGCTCTCTGACCATTCACAGAATACTCCTTTTTTGGGCTCCCACCTCCAGCAGCATGGAGAGGAGAGCTCACCTATATCCCAGTGATTAGTCAGGTACCTTGGGGGAACAAGCCTCCATCATGTTCCTGGCAGGTGCCAGCTCCACCAAGCTGCTCATCATAGCTGGGGTTCAGCCACGTCCAACAGGAACAGCAATTCAGAGGAACAACCGGTGCCTGCTGCTATACTGCAGTGGGGGAAGGCCAGACAAGCAGATCTGGGTGCTTCTCTTGAACTGGTTCTCTGCTGGTCACCCCACAGGCATCTAATTGTTGTGGGCAGGCAGGAGGGAAGCCTTGGAGGCTTCCTGAGGTATGGTTACCCTGGCTAGATAATTGCATTACCTGCCTGAACACAGACTGTCATTTAAGACAGAATATATTTAACATGACCTGTGGAAAACCCCACGTGTTTCTGGCTTCCCACCAAAGTAAGATGGGCTTCTGTGTTAATGCTCCTTGCTGTGGGAGCAGCAAGATGTAACAGCTACTCCTCCTCCCTTCCCCTCCATAGCATGTTCCCTTCCATGCAAGAAGACACATTACCTTCTGCAGTGGGTCCCAATGCATCTATTGCTTCTTGTGAGACTCGAGGCAAGGCAGCAGTAGCGGTGGCCAGCAGATGGGGGTTGTCTAGAACAGCTGTCTCTGTCTCTTGTCCTGACACCGCCGGAGGAGAGGGCTCTATTTTGAGCTGTGCTTCTGCAGGGTTCCAGGATCCCTGCATTGGTTCAACATCTGGAGTACTGGTACTAATTACAGTGTCTGAGGCAGAGGTTTCCTCTGAAATGCCTGCGACCGAGTGTGTCACAGCTCCAGATGCAATTTCCTTCTCCTCAGGAGCACCAGAGGGCTCACCACTGGCCAAAGATGTGACAGCTGTTTCGATGTTAGCAGCAGGAACTGCAAAGGCTCCTCCACTGGCTTCATGGACTGTTGGTGTTTCTATGCTGGTCTCAGGAAATGCGGATGTTTCTCCCCTGGCTTCTTGACTTGTGGATGTTTCTATTCTAATTTCAGGAAATGCAGAGGTTTCCCCACTTACTTCTTGAATTGTGGATGTTTCTATGCTAATTTCAGGATAGGCAGATGTTTCACCTCTGGCTTCCTGACTTGTTGGTGTTTCTATGTTAATCTCAGGGAATGCAGATGTTTCCCCACTGATTTCGTGGGCTGTAGAAGTTTCTATGCTAATCTCAGGAAACGCGGACGTTTCACCTCGGGCTTCTTGACTTGTGGATGTTTCTATTCTAATTCCAGGGAATGCAGAGCTTTCCCCACTAATTTCGTGGATTGTCGAAGTTTCTATGCTAATCTCAGGAAAGGCAGATGTTTCTCCACTGGTTTCATGGACCGTGGATGTTTCTATGCTTATTTCAGGATAGGCAGATGTTTCACCTCGGGCTTCTTGATCTGTGGATGTTTCTATTCTAATTTCAGGAAATGCAGAACTTTCTCCACTAATTTCACGGACTGTGGATGTTTCTATTCCAATTTCAGGAAATGCAGATGTTTCTCCACTGGTTTCATGGACCGTTGAAGTTTCTATGCTAATCTCAGGAAATGCAGATGTTTCTCCACTGGTTTCATGGACCGTGGATGTTTCTATGGTAATTTCAGGGTATCCAGATGTTTCTCCCCTGGCTTCTTGACTTGTGAATGTTTCTATTCTAATTTCAGGAAATGCAGATGTTTCCCCACTGATGTCTTGACTTGTGGATGTTTCTATTCTGATTTCAGGAAATGCAGATGTTTCCCCACTTATTTCTTGTATTGTGGATGTTTCTGTGCTACTTTCAGGAAATGCAGAGGTTTCCCCACTTAGTTCTTGAACTGTGGATGTTTCTATGATAATTTCAGGGTAGCCAGATGTTTCTCCCCTGGCTTCTTGACTTGTGGATATTTCTATTCTAATGTCAGGAAATGCAGATGCTTCCCCACTGATTTCTTGAATCGTTGATGTTTCCATGCTAAATTCAGGAAATGCAGATGTCTCCCCACTGATTTCATGAATCGTGGATGTTTCTACACTAGTTTCAGGAAATGCAGATGCTTCCCCACTGATGTCTTGAATTGTTGATGTTTCTACACCAGCTTCAGGAAATGCGGATGTCTCACTGCTGGTTTCATAAGCTGTTGATGTTTCTACACCACTTCCTGGCAAGGCAGAAGTTTCCCCACTTGGTTCACCAGAGGCAGAGGCCTCACCACTTGGCTCAAAGCCGTAGGGAAATGTGACAGCCGTTTCCCCACCCAGTTCCTGTGACACCGTCGGCCTTGTCACAGCTTCTACTAAATCAGAAGTGACTAAAGTGACTTCTGGGAGCCCTGAGACCTCCCCACTAGTATCAGTCACTGCTGAAGATTGTCCACTTAGATCTGTGGCTCCAGAAATGTCTCCGCTGATGTATGGGATCCCAGATGGCTCCCCACTGAAGTCTCCTGTCCCTGAAGGAAACCCGCTACTCTCCACAGCTCCAGACCCTTCTCCAGTTATTCCTCTGTCTCCAGAAGGAAATCCACTGATTTCTATCATCCCAGATGGCCCTTCTCCCACCTCCTGTGCAACTGACGCCTGTGTTACAACTTCCACCAAAGTGGTATCCACTAGAGAGACTGTGGGAAAGCCAGAGGTGAGTCCACTTTCCTCTCCAGAGAGTAGGCCACTGGTGATATCAACTCCAGAAACTTCTCCACTGCTGTCAATCACTCCACTTGGATGTCCACTCATCTCGAGCTCTCCAGAAGCACTCCCACCAAAGTCTACATGCCCAGAAGGCTCACCACTGATGTCTAAACTCCCAGATACCATGCCTGATCCATCTTCACCTCCTGAAGGTAATCCACTGATTTCCAAAATTTCTTTTGCTTCTGCTCCTGTAATTGAGGGGGTTGTTGTGACCTCCTCCAAACTGGCATCTACAAAGGTAATGCCTGAGGCCTCACTGCTTCCGTCGATACCAGAAGCAAGGCCACTTAGGTCCACCAAGCCACTGACCTCATGTGTTCCAGATGGTTCTCCACTGACATCCAGTCCTGAGGGCAATCCACTGAGCTCAGGCACTCCAGAAGGCTCTCCGCTGAGCTCAGGCACACCAGAAGGCTCCCCGCTGAGCTCAGGTACCCCAGAAGGCTCTCCGCTGAGCTCAGGCTCCCCGGAGGGCTCCCCACTGGGCTTGGGAACCCCAGAGGGCTCCCCACTGAGCTCAGGCTCACCGGAGGGCTCCCCGCTGAGCTCAGCTCCTGAGGGTAACCCTCGGGCTCCTCCACTGGTGTCCCACTCAGCAGATGGAAACCCTGACAGATCTCCTTCACCGCTGACTCCAATGGATCCTTTTCCCTCCTCTCGACGTTCTGGTGCTGTTGTTACAACTTCCACCAACGTGGTGTCCACAAGAGAGATGGTAGGAAAACCAGAGGTGAGTCCGCTTTCCTCTCCAGATGACACACCACTGACTAGTTCAGTGCCAGAGATCTCTCCACTAAATCCAGAAGGCAACCCACTGCCTTCCCCTCTGGATGGCATCCCACTAATTTCTGGTATCCTCGAAGCAGACACTGATATGTCTTCCTCTGCAGAAGGTAAGCCACTGATGTCAACAATGCCGGAAGGCACACCACTCAGATCCCCTGAGGGTAGCCCACTTTCTCCAGGCAGAAAGCCACTAGTATGGAGGTCTACTGATGGTAATCCACTTTCTCCAATCCCTGAGTGTTCTCCACTAAGTTCAAAAACTCCAGAAGTCGGTTCTCCACTTGTATCCGGGACTCCAGATGCTGAAGATTCACCACTGACTTGATGTTCTCCAGATTCAGTCACCTCCTCTGATACTTCGCTGATGGAAACATTGGTACTTGTTTCCTCTGGTATTACAGTAGCTGGAGGGAAAGCAGATGGACTCACTGGAAAAGAAAGAGCAAATAAAGAGAGGTGAGAAGGTGAGAGGGAAAATGAATCAGATGAAGAAATATCCGACCACTCCAGCTCTGGAAGTTGAACCAGAAGTAAAACTAATAAAGGCCCCCAGTGATTACCCCCTTTATGAGAAACTGTGGGAGCAGCAGGGGAAACACTTAAAGACCCCCTTTACGATCAGGAATTTGGGCAACTGGAAGGAAATAGCTGAAGGATATAGGGATGACCCCTCTATATAACAAAAAGATTTTAATTGATCATTAAGAATTTGGCTCCAGACTGGAAGGATGTTGATCTAATGTGAAGTGAAATGACAGAGACTGAAAAGCAGTTAATATTGCAAGCTGCCCAGACTAATGTGCAGGCACAGGTAAATGGAAACGTTATATAACATGGATTGTTAGCTGAGTGGGAATCAGAATAGAATACTCCTATTTTACCAATTAAAAGCCCTGTGGAATGTATTGAGTAGTGCAGGACCTCAGAGCAATAAATAATATTGTTAAAAATCTCCACCCGGTGCTAGCTAATCGCTACACACTGCTGACACAGCTTAAGAACACACAGATTTGGTTTACAGTCCTAGACTTAAAAAATACTTTGTTCTGCCTGCCATTAGCCAAAGAAAATCAAGAGTTATTTGCATGTGAATGGGAAGGTCCTACCACTGGTAGGAGAACCCAGCTTACCTGGACAGTGTTACCCCAAGGTTTTTTAAAAAAGCAATAATTCAACAATCTGTGGGAATCAGTTTGCAAGAGAACTTGAAGCATGGGACCCTCCCTCCAGAGGTGGAATCTTTCTGCAGTAGTGGGTGGAAATACCTGCAGGATGCTGTGGCCCTGTGGGAAGCCCACGTTGGAGCAAGCTCCTGGCAGCGAAACCTGCAGCCAGTGGAGAGACCGACCCACACCAGAGCAGGTTTGCTGGGGCACTTGTGACTCTGTGGGGAACCAGGCTGGAGCAGCCTGGGCCCAAAGGTCAGCACCCCATGGAAGGGAGCCGTGCTGAGGTAGCTTGTGAGGAGCTCAAGCCTCAACAGAAAGGACTCATGGAGATGTTTGTGAAGGACTGGGTGGGACCCCATGCTGGAGCAGGGGAAAGATGTGCAGAATGTGCCCCCTCCAGCTAAGAAGGAAAACAACTCGTGAGGAACTGACTGAAACCCTCATTCCCCCAGTCCCTGCCCCTCCCCATGTTGTGATGGGGGGGGGGGGTCGGAAAGAAGGGAGTAAAATCATGACTAAAGTGAAGCCTGCTAAGAAGGGAGGGGTGGGGGGAGGTGCTTTAACATCTGGTTGCACTTCTCATTACCCGACTCTGGTGTCACTGTGTGTGTGGTGTAATAAGTTAGTTTTCTTTCCTTTATTCTGTGTTGAGTTTGTGTTACCCATGATGTTAATTGTGGAATCATCTCTCCCTGTCCTTATCTCAAGCCATGTGTGTCTCAAATATATATTTTCTCCCCTGTCCAGCTGAAAAAGGGAGTGATAGAGTGGCTTTGGTGGGCATCTGGCCTCCAGCCAGCGTCAAACCACCACATTCTTCCTCAGAGATAACACATGGAAGAGAAAAGGTTTGTTTCTGCTTTGACCACACTACATCTCTGTCTTCCTGGGAAGACATGACCTGAGATCTGTTTCTAGCCTGCCTTCTCCATCCTGGATACACAACATTTTGTAAGGTGCTCTGGCAGACCTGCCTGTGCTGGTATGCAGCATGGCAGGACGGCTCGTTATTAGTTCAATCCTAGACAAAAAATCAATACCATACACGTGTAGCTCCTCTTTTAGGACCTCAGACTATGCTAATATGGTGAATAGTAGCTGCATTCAGAGGGACTCCTTCAGTAAGCACACAGTCCATTTATTTTGGAAGTATAACAACCCTACAACACCAGCTGAGTGTGACCCAGAAGATGGGGAAGCTCTGACCCACCTGAGAACAGTGACATGTCAGTCGGAAAGACCTCTGTCCCCCAGGCTGTCTGGTTCTCAGGTTGAGTAGCAAGCTCTGTCTCCATGGTCGTCTCTTCCCCAGAGGGTATCCCCTCCACTCCAGGGATCACTTGGGTTGCCAGAGCATCTTCAAAGAATGGGGTGACCCCTTCCTCCTCTGCAGGTGGCAGAGCTGGAACAGAAAGGCATTGGAGGGAGTTTCCAAAAATTCACAGTCAAAGAGGCCAGTGAAGTGCTTTACCCAAACCAGCACCCTGGTGTGCCCAACCTCCCTTGTGAAATCCCTTTCCCCGAGGAGAGGAGATGGGCCTACATGTCCTAGGAGGGGTGGGAGGGTACCTCTGAAGCAGAAGGCATGGTGCCGGGACAGCGGATTGGGAAAGCCCGTTTGGTTGTCGTGCTGGTAGACGGTTCTCACGCCAGGCGCATCCCCGCCGCAGGCGGGACGGGGGCTCACGATGGGATAGCGGAGGCTGCCATCGGCTAACCAGCCAGCATAGCATCTGTCCAGGCCCTGCTTCCAGGCGGCGTGGAGCTGACCAACAGTGGCCAGTGTGGCATTCTGGCTTGCGCAGTGCTGCTGAGCTTCTGGGAAGGTGAACTGCTCTGGCTGGGTTGCGAAGAACACCTCGCCTGAGGGACAGGAGAGAAACCAGGCATGAGCCCCTACACACTGCCTTCACACACGCAGATGTGGAGGTGTGAAGCACATTTTTACTCCTCAGCCACCCTCAGAGGAAGGGAGAGCACGTAAGAACGTACCCTTGAGCCTGTCGATGTAGCAGTACACATCATAGGTCTCTGAGGCCGGGCGCATGCCGTACGACCGCACGCCTGGAGAGCTCTCTTTGTCTCCTACGCAGTTACTTCGAGGATTCACAATGGGATACCTACCAAAAGAAGAGAGGAGGTAACCTACGGTCAGCCTTATGTACCCTGGAATGAAGAACCTCTGTGTACTTGGGGGCAGGACACAAACTCTTCACTGTTAGAGGTGCCCAGACTCCCAGCATGACATGGAAAGAAGTCAGCTTACAGCTTGGAGCAATGAATACAAGGTTTCCCCCACTTTTCCTGCATGTCAGGGGAGCTCACTGCTGCTGGATGTATACACAGTTTAGGAAACAGATAGAATAGGCTGAGAAGAACAGGTCTAATGGGCACTAGGTATCATGGCCTGGAGACAACCTTAGGTCAGGAAAGCTTCAAATGCTGATGAGAAGAGCAGCAGGACATACCGGCCAAAGTAAAGCTTCAATTTCATGTCTGAATGGTCATTTTGAGAAGAGTCTTCCTCAAGTCAATATAGCTTTACCTGACTGTCTGGTCCCGCAGCCAGCCGGCATCACACTGGTCAAAACCAGCTTCATAGGCAGCCTGGAGCTGTTCAGGAGTGGCAATGACTGCATTGTTTTCCAGACAGGCCTGCTGGGCTTGGACGAAGGAGAAGGCATATCTGCTGGTGGCAGCACGGTAGTGAAACACCACACCTGGGGGAAGAGAAGCTATGGTGAGACAGCAGATCACTCCTCCAGTAAGACAACCTGACAAGAAAGGGTTTTCCTAACAACAATGCAAGGACACGTCAAACCCACTTCAGTGGAGATGCCTCATTCACTGAGCTCCACTGACATCAGGGGCAATGTTCTGGGGGTCTCTTTAGCACACCTCTAGGACCTTCCTACCTTGACTTTCCCCTTCCCCAGAGTCACATGCACATGGGAGTGCAGAGGGTGACCACTGCAGCCCCAAGCATCAGGCAGCTGAGCCCTTTTCAGCACGTGATGGGGTGGCCCACAGCCTCCTCCTCACCTCTCCTGTCCTACCATACTGGAGGTACGCAGCCTGTCCCTGACCCCAAACAGGCCTGTGCACCTACAGGGACATGGATGCCCTCTGCGACAGCAGCAGCTCAGACTGTTTTCAGCTGATTGTTTAGCTCTAGGAGAAGCCTGTCTTCATGCTTCTCAGAGTCCCGGTGACTTACCTGTGGGGGAAATGGGCTTCTCGGGGAGGAGACCGACACCAGGGGCTGCAGTCACTTGCACAAGCTGATCTTCCACTGTGAACGCTGAGGCAGACTCTAGTCCTGGTGTGGCCGTCACCCCCGTAACTTCTTCCACAGAGCTCACCTCTGCTGTTCCAGTAGTGATGGCAGTGTCTAAAGCTATTGTGGTGACTTCTTCAGGTACAGCCCACACCCTTGTGATATCCTCCCTGGTCACGTTCTCCTCATCTGGGACAGCTGTCTGTATTGTGACACTGGTGGTGAAGAGGTCGGGCAGGGCAGTGAAGCCCTCGTACATCTCGGTGGCCGTGGGTGTGATCTCAATGGGCTCCAGGGTGGCGATGCTGCCACGGGCCTCCTCCTCTGTGGCGTTGCGTGGCAGAGGTATCTCCACTTCGGTCTGGGTGACGGTCTGGACGGTGAAGCCGCTGCCGAGCTCGCTTCCCGTCTCATCAATGAACTGCCCCGGGATCAGGGTCTCAACATCATCCCCTACACCAGGAGACAAAGAAACGGTCAGAGGGAGAGTGGCCAGCCTAGCAAGGCGTGCTGCACTGGCGATGCCTCTGAGAAGCAGCTGGGTGCTTCTTGGCTCTGCAATGAACAGGGAAGTCACCATGTCCTTGTAAAACATGTTGCTTTCCTTCCTCCGCTGTGGCTCTCTGCAACACCCCAGCACGGAGAGCGGACTCATGAGTTGGAGGCAATGAGCCACCGCATGCTCCACAGCTGGTAGATGGGAGAGGGCTTTCCCTGCTCTCCTCCCAGGGAACACCTTGGATATCCAAGTCTGCACTGACCTCTAGTGCCTGCTGCAAGGAAGTTAAGGTGGTCGGAGGGAAGGAGGAGAGCTTGGGTACCCATCACGGCCGGCCTGAGCCGTGGGAGAAAGACAACTGTCTCCTCACACTCACTGCGTGAAGTCTTAACAGGATCGCTATCTCCGGCTCTGCCCAGTGTGAGGACTTAAGAGCTCATCACATGAGTGTGCTGACCCCATCACCGAGGCAGCCAACGTGCTGTAGCAAATACCTTCAAACAACTCACACTTTTCCTTTCCCAGATCACTCTTCTTTTTGCTCCACTCATGTCCCTGGCTGTAGGAGAACATGCTTAAGGTGCCATGGAGCTGGTCAGCCTACAGCAAGGATGGTGGTTTAAAGAGCAGCATAAAAGGGAGCGGGGCAGGTTAGGGAGGGATGGGACATCTTAGCTCTGCAGTGAGGCAGGTCTCAGCTGGGGAGGGAGTGATAAGGAGACACTGTCAGGCTTGTCCCCTAATACTGCTTCTCCTGCCCTATTTATTTCCAATTCCATTTTCCTGCTAATTCATTTCAGCTGGTACCTCTCAGAGCTCAGGGAACTCAGAGAATTAGACAGGGGTGCTCCAGCAAAGACTGGCTGTGCTCAGCAGTTTCAGATGCAGGTCCTGAGATAACCAGAAGGCTGTGGTTTGCTGGACCAGTCTTAACTTGACTATGTAGCCAGATTACTCCATGGGGTCTGTGAGGCTTTACAGGACCTCCTGACACACTGATTGTCTGTGCATCTGGGCACAATCATAGAATCATAGAATGGCATGGGTTGGAAGGGACCCCAAGGATCATAGAGCTCCAACCCCCTGCCACAGGCAGGGCCACCAACCTCCAGGCCTGGATCTACACAAGGTTGCCCAGGGCCCCATCCAACCTGGCCTTGAACACCCCCAGGGATGGGGCATCCACCCCCTCTCTGGGCAGCCTGTTCCAGCACCTCACCACTCTCTCTGTATAAAACTTCCCCCTAATATCCAATTTAAACCTCCCCTCCTTTAGCTTCAATCCATTCCCCCTTGTCCTGCCATTGTCTACCTTTTTAAAAAGTTGATTCCCCTCAATTGGTCTGTATCAAGGGGGTTTCAAAACAGATTTTAAGATACTGTATTATTTTTTAAATGAATGGCAGCCCTGATTGAATGTTAGCCTCTGGCTGTCCTGAACAGACCATATACCCCTGTGCTTTGCCCTCTCCTTGCTGCAGGGGGGACAGTGCAGTTAGAAGAAGGGGAGTGAGTAGCTGAGATTGGTAGATGACAGATACTTTAGTCCCACAGCCCTGGTGCACTCACCGCTATAGCAGATGGCATCATAGCGGGAGTCGGGGTGAGGGTACCCCGTCTGGTTGACGTACAGGTACACCGTTCGCACGCCCACCAGGTTTCCCCCGCAGTTGGGCCGCGCTCTGGAAATGGGGTAACGGACGCTGCGGTCGGCCAGCCAGCCTGCGCTGCACATGTCCATGCCATCCTTCCAGGCCAAGTACAGCTCTCCTGTGGTGGCCAAACGGGCTCCCAGACTGCGGCATTTGTCAAAGGCTTCTTGGAAGGTGAACTTCTCAGGGTCGGTGGCGTAGAAGACTTTACCTGCAATCACACCATCCATTTAGCACAGGAATTACCTGTAGAATTCAATCACAGTTCCCCTTCTTTCCTCTTCTCGTTCCTGAGAGTCTGGGCAATATGAAAATGCCTATATATTACAGCTGAACTGCAACCCTGTGCTGGTGACTGTCTATAAAGACCAGAAGAAGGGAGCCTTAGAGACCAAATACAGAATGGAGTAAAACATACCAAGCCAGCTGGAGCCACAGGGCAAGAGAAAAATAAAAGCTAAGTTCAGTTCTGATGTGCTGAATATTTCAGTGGATCCCCATTATAAACATGGGTGATGGATATCTCTGAATGTCACAGCCTCAGAGGGGTGACCGGAGACATGCAGGCTGGTATGGCCTCCAGTGGAGGTTAGAAGGACTCCATCCTCCATATTGCATTAATCATTGACATGAGAATTGTCCAAGGTCTAACAAAGAGACTGTAGAGAACATCTGGCCCTTTTGGCGTATGTGTTTTCCCACCTTTATCCCATCTTGCTTCTAGGACCTTTGCCTCTGTATTTACAGCTGCCTGGTCTAGGCATGATCAGAGCTTTGGCTGCTTCTCCATGTAGTGACAATAAAAAACCCCAAATTACCTTGCATTTGCTCTGCATAGCAGTAAACATCATAGGTTTCATCTGGCTCACGGACACCATAGGTCCTCACTCCTGGAAATTCATCCTTGTCGCCATAACAGCGCTCCCGAGGCCAGTGGATAGGGTACCTGGGGGAGGGAGGGTGCAGGAGGATGAGAGGGGCAGGACCCTGGCAGCCGGGAGAGGCTGGGAGGGAGCTGCTGAGCACCGCACAGTGTGAGGCTTTATCACTTTTCCTGGGTTATGGGGAAGGGGAAGGATAACCTGCTGTACCATCTCCCTCTGATGGTCCTGAGCACAGCAGGTCCCTGGGAGCACCAGCCAACACCAACGTGCTGAGGTGCCTCCCCAGCAAGGGGTGCACAGCTCGGTGCCATTGAGCCACACTTGTGCAACAGGGTGTAGTGTATTTTGCTCAGGGAGGATGAAGGATCAGGATTAAGCCATTGTCCACTCAGCTGTCACCACCAGCCAAGAAGGACAGCGATCACTCTGCTTTCCCAGTCCCCCCACCCTAGCACAGAATGGCTTCCAACCCACCACCTCCTTCTGCACACCAACTATTACAACAGCTGCTATTTAGCAAATGTTTCTCAACTGTTTTCAGTAGTGGCTTCCTTACAGAAGTCCTTCCCTCACGACCCTGCTGTGGCTTTCCTTTCCCTGCCCCCATTCAGTACCTGACAGTCTGATCAGCCAGCCAGCCAGCGTCACACTGCTCGTACCCATCCTCATAGGCAGCTTGCAGCTGCTCAGGGGTAGCAATGACAGCACTGTTCTGGATACAGGCCTGCTTTGCTTTCTCGAAGTTCAAGGTGTACCTCGTGGAGATCGCTCTGTAGTGGAACACCACGCCTGGAAAACACAAGGGCCATCACATGTCTGCTAGAGAGGAGCCAGCCCCTTTCCTTCCAAAGAAGTTAGGGATGCAAAGAACAGGTACTATGTATCAAGTAGAAACAATCAACTATTTATGCTGGTTGTATTTGAGCATCTCAAGCCAAGGGTGACTTGGTGGAATCCTTTCACAGGGCCTTGTGGAGCACACTGGTGACATAGGACAGTGACTGCTCTCCCCTGGTGCTGTGACAAAGTCACTGTGTCTGAAAAGCCAGTACCTGAATAGAGGTGTGAGCAGCGGGAGGAATCCCATCACCCATCACCCATCACTGTACAGGCAGAGCTGCATCACTGTCAGAAGGACCCAGTATTTCCTCATACAGCTCTGTGCAGTGATTTAAAGCACAATTCAGAAACCAGCCAGTGGTGCAGAGCAGGGGCCGTGCTGCTGTGTGGGTTTGAAAGCTGCAACACCTCAAGGTCCTGCTCAGGGCCAAGGGTGCAGAGTGTCAACCATTGTGTGAACACCCAGGAAACAAGAGGCAAATCCACTTGAAATCTCCAGATACACTGCAAACATATCTAAGTTGGATATTTTGATGAACAGGGATCTCCATACAAATATCTGTACACTCTGGGCTGGCATGAGCAGACCCTTAAGTGGAAAATTTGCCAGAAGGCAATGAGGGGGCTCCCAGTCCCCACTGTCAGGTGTACTCTCCAGTGTATGTGACCGTCACAGACCTGCTGGTTAACTGTTGTAGTGGAACCTGTCTCCCTGACCTACGGTGAAGGCAAAAGACACCACAAAGATAAGGATTGTAGGAACTGTAACTTTTGGTGCTTAATCCACCCATTCCTTGGATGGGCTTTGCAAACTATGGGGAAAGTTTTTCCAGAACAGACCAGTGCTCTAGCTGAGAGCATCCCATCTCCTAAAATGCTTGGAAAAACAAAAGTTCTTACAACGGCCCTGTTCCAGTTTCACCCCTCTGAGTAACAGCCCAGTGTATCCAGTACCACCCCTTTGCCAAGGATGTCATCTTGCTCTCTCTGTAACTCACCTTCTGCCAGAAGAGTCATTTTACTGCCATATATTCCTCCATGAATCATTTTACTGGTTTGTTTAGTCTGGTCCTAGCCTGCTAAGGTAAATGCCTGGCCCGTGGCTTCTGCTCGCCAATGCACTGCCTTAGCTGTGACCTGACTGAAAGGGTTTATGCCTGTGGGGGTGCATAAACCTCTGCCCGTGTATTTCTTCCTTCTGCCCAGGCCAGGCAGCAAGATCTCGAGAAGAAAGACCAAGGGCAGGATCTCACCTTTCACCAGGACCTCTATTGTGTCTTGTCTGTCCTCAATCCCGTACATCACTTCACAGCGATAAATCCCAGTGTGGTTGGACCTCAGTGCCTTGATTTCCAAGGTGGCATCGGTGGGGATGACAGGGTAATTGGGCAAAGAGATTGCCTCCCTGTACTCGGTGTTGAGCCGGATTTTCCCGCCGGTGGCCACTAGCAAGACGACTTCGGTCCCGTTTGAGAGTTTGCTCCATTTGATCCGTGGGGTCAGCAGGGCACTGGTGTCCTGTTCCTCTGGGATGTTGAAGTAACAGGGGATGTTCAGGGAGGTTCCCAGGACAACACGCAGGGGAGACTGCTCAGGTATCTTCACTTCCAGGCCATCACTACTGTCTGCCAGATCCCAAACAAAGCAATGGTTACAGCAAGAGTGTATTTAATCCATAATATCCTGTGCTTCTATATGCTCCAGTGCCTCTATCTGCTTTGCAAATCCGTACATGCATATTCAGACATACACTTTTTGGTCTAGTCTGCTGAAAATAACTTACAGAAAGGGTAGCTGCAGCCATGATCCATGCACCGTGGGTGCTCTTGGGGTTTGGACCAGTGCTGGGTGTAGGAATGATGGGACTGAAAGACTCTGCTGCAGTGTAGCTACCACCCACACTACAAGATCACACCTGATAGGGTTTAAAAAGGGGAAAGCTGAAATCCCTTTTGTTTCCCCATAAATCTGCTTTTGCCTGGAGCTATCTCTCTGGCTCCCTAAACACAAACCCAAGGACAGGCTGTGGCCCAGCAGCCACCTAAACAAAGGAGCCCTGCGCGTACACTGGGTGAATCTTGGGTACTCTTATTTCTAGCAGTTGCCCATACTCAGGGATGGGACCAGAGTGCAGCACATTGCTCAGCCCTGCACCACGGGACACGTACCTGAGAGGTCCACAGAGACGGCTGCGGTGATGACTCGCAAGCACACAAACACTAATAGTAAAGTGGTCATAGTTTACCTGCAAGAAACAACACAGGGAGAGAGATTTATAACAGGTGTATGTTCCTTGGGAGCAGAAGGCTGTGGATGCTGTTGTGGGACAGCTCAATGCTTTTGGCTACCCCTTAAGCTTCCTACATGTGGCTGGCAGGGAAAACTGGTCCTTGGAGAAAGACACGGTCTCACAGTGTCTCTTGCTTCAGGAAGTGAGTCTGTGAGACAAATAAATAAGATGCTTTGCTATGTACAACTTACTGAGGTGTTATTAATAGATCACTTATTAAAGTGCTCTTATATTCTCTCGTGATTCAGTCTTCCCTGTGGAGCAGAAAGACAATTTTTCAGAAGGTCTTCACATTTATTATATACTTACTCAAGAGGGACCATCACATCCACTAAGCCTTTGCCGCAGGACAGAACCTGTCCCTCACCAGCATTCTCCATTCAAACCAGCACTGGCTCTCAGGCCAGATGACTGGATGCACTTTATATACCTTGAAGTGCACTGAAGGGAAATCTGCCCTCTATATAGTGGGAAAACCAAAGGTCATATTGCTTTTGTTTGGTACTCTTGTACTGGCAGCATACATAGCCTGAACTGGAAATGGATCCTGAACTGATATAAGAAATCCACAGGATACAGTTCTGGGCACCTTAACTCCACCCTAAAATATCCTCTTAACATCCCTCAGTTAGTCACAGCAACCGAAAGCTTTAGGAAAGGAAAGGAGCATCCTCCTGACACTGAGTCAGAAGCAATATAGGGAGGCCAACAAAATTAATCCTACCTGGATTATCATCCAGTATAATATCATGGGATTTTAAATAGCCATAAGTGCTCGCTTGTTTTAATAAGCCAACTCTGGGGTTTTTATTTTTTCCTTTTTACAGAAGGAAGGGCCACACCTACTGAATCAGTGGTGTTTCCTTTGAGGTCACCTGTCCAAATATTGGCTGCGTAACTCTTGTGATGTAGAAAGATCCCGTCTGACTTCAGCCCATGGGGAACATTCTGCATATATACACCTTCTGACCTCACAAAACCAGTCCATTAAATATCCTCACTGGCACAAGAAAAAGGCCAAAAGTAAACCTCATTTGGCCAGTCCAGAATTAGCCTTTCACTTATGAAAACAATGGCCTTCTTTCATTTCAGTGTGACACTTCCCCAAGTCTTATCTTTGTGAAATCTGTAGTTAATAGAGACACCTGTTCTGGCAGAGAAGGGCTAGAATATATCGGCATGGAGACTTGAATTTGCAGCTACAGGGCTGAACAAGATCAAATGGATGTATCTCAATTTCTGCTGGGCCCAGGCATAAAATTTCCACTAAGTGGCAACCCCAGGGGGAAACCATGGAGGTGTGTGTTTGCTTGGCGGCTCTCCCATTAGGAGGGATACCTGCATGAGCAATGCATTATGTACATTCTCTGCAGCATGACAGTTGACTTCATCATTTCCCTCTACTGATGGCCAGTACCTAGTCAGCTGCCATGCTTCAGAAGAGGTCAAAGCATTTGGCAGTCGGCACCTGGACAATGGCAAGGGGATGAGCCCATAGGATGGGCTGTGGGGGGCAATGAGGTGCCTCCTGCTCATCAGTAAGCAAGGAGAATTGGAAACACCATCTGCCACAGATAAACAGCCTGAAATCAGCTTGGCTAAACAGCCGTACCCAAGAGTCCTTAAAGAGCTGGCTGAGTAAATTGCTGGCCCACTGATGTTCGTTTATAATCTATGCTGGAGCACTGGAGCAGGTCCTGAATACGGAAGCTTGGTGCCAATAGTCAGTCAAGTTATACAATGATGAGCCTCATAAATACACAGTGGTTTGATTGACACAAATTCCAGGCAAAATAATGGAAAATCTGATACAGACTACAATTCATTAAGCACTGAAGAATAGGTGCAATATTAATCTTAGTTGAGACACTTGTATATACAGCAGCTGCTTCCAAAGTTGATTCCCTTAGTTGGCATGATTCTAAGTTTGTCTGATAAAGCTGCCTGCATGGTTGTAACATAATGTAATTAGATTTTGATATGATTTGGCTTTCACAGGGTTCTATGATATCAAAATATGTCATGACAGTAAAATGTACATTAAAATGGGTTAGCAGAAGCCTCGCTGGAAAGTCTCTACAAGGACCCATCTGAGGGACACGGATGGTGAGGGAAGTATTTCTCATGGGCGTCTACAGGGGTCAGCATTACATCCAATGTGTTCCCAAACAGAGGATATTTTGATAGAATCAACTATAAAGTTTTACAAGGGATGTGCCTGACAATGGGATGTCGTGTCCTACAAGGAGAGGGCTACTGCAATCACCTGAGATACAGCAAACAGGAATACCCTTCTGTGTGTCAGTGGTAACCAGCAGGAATACTGTGCTCACCTCTGGGTTGGCATAAGGGTATCAGAAGTGGGTGGTGCAGAATATATCCGCTAGCAAGGATCTGGGGGATGGAGGAAGTACTTTATGGGGGGAGACTAAGAAATCTGAATCTAATTATTGTAACAGAAAACCCCAAACCCAAACAAAACCAAAACCAAGACGGAGCAGCTGAGAGCAGAGCACAAATATTGTTTCAGGCAGAAGCCGCTGGTGCTGAAGGGCTCTTCAATCTAACAGAAAGTCATTACCAGAACTAATAACTAAAGCCACACACCAGGCAAGCTCAACTGGGAAGCAGAGCCCACATGTTACACAGGGGGTGATGGATCATTGGAGCTGATGACAAGGGAAGCAATGGAGTTTCTATCCCTCAGTAGCTTCAAATCCAGACTCAAATGCTTCTTTGGGAAGGCACGGCTTAGGCAAATGCAAGTTAGTGGGCTCAATACAGAGGGAACTGGGTGAAGTTTGGCAGACATGCACTCACAGATCAGCCCAGAATGGTCCCTTCTGGCATTAAAATTCATGAATACAAATGTACCAATGTTTCAATCTCTGCTCTTTTATTATTCATCTTGCCTGGCTCTGGGCAGTACAAAGAATCATGTTTAGGAGCATCACACACATTTTTTCACCTTATAGGATCTAAGGCAAAAAGCCATCCTGTAAAATTCCCCCTCCTCCCCTTCCCTGCTCAATCTCAGCCAGCCCTGCCTGAAGTCTGTGCAGGTGAGGCATCTCCCAGCTCCATGCCAGGCAGGGAAGCAGGGACGAGGGGTAAGCTGCTAGTGGAGAAGAAGGAAAAGGGCTTAACCTGTATTTTGGGGAATATCTCCATGTTACAGACCAGTCACTGCTAACACATGAGGATTGGCAGAAAACCTGGAGCAGACACAGCTTCTGTGTTTTGGCATATCTCTAAGCTTTTGGGGGAACCTGAAGTCCACCCTCTGGAGCATCTTTCTGTTTAGTTAGAGGAAAGCTTGCTACAAAAACAACTGTGGGACTGTATATAGAGAACCCTCCTGGAGTAAGTCACTGTTTTCACTACGGTCCAGCTCAATATTCCCTGAGGGCTGTGTCCCTGGAATGAAGTTGTTGGGGGGCTCAGATTATTTCTACTTGCACCATCCCAAAGCTGCCATTCCAGTGGATATCCTCCATTCCCAAATATGAAAGCAAAAATCACCTGAGTCCAGGGAGCAGGACTGGACCCTCCAGGGAAGAAGGCATCTGGGGGGGATTCAGGTAGAGGACACACTCCTAGATCTAAGTAACTAAGCCTTTACTCATGATATCTGCTTGAGCATCAAATAAAAACTCTTACTTCTCCAGGCTCCTTAAGCCAGGTATTTTTCATCTGGCTGTGTTTTGCCAGAATCAAAGCAAGCTGAACAACCCTGAGTGTCATGAGATAAGCTCAGCCAGGAGAGGCAGGCAGCTTTAGACCAGGATTGCCTCCTAAAGAGGCAAGAATAGAAACATAGCAGAACATGGAAACAGAAGCATTTAAATAAAAGAGGAGCTGGCTGGCTGAAAAGACTTTCAGGGCCCGTGTCTGCAGCAAACTGGTATTGTTTTGAGTCCTACACAGCTGTTATTTCTGTGTACATTGTCAAGGGGTAGGAGGAGAGCGGGTTCATCTGTGCATCAGTTAGACATCACAGAAAAAAATGCCCTTAAAAGAGGAAATTCAGTTTGTCCCAAAAGTTTAGACAAACCCAGTTACTCCTAGCCTTATTCATGCCTTATGCTGATCTTTCACAAGGAAAAAAACTCCCATATGATAACAGCTGGGACTAGCAGTATCTTTGCAGCTTGGTTTAGTGATAGAGTAAACCCCCGGCCTCCTCTTGTCCCACTGAAGCCCATAGGCAATGGCTTTTCCTCTGAGCAGTGGTAAAACAAAGCACAGTAACAATGTTTTGGGTGTATTCTGCGAAAGTGTTGACTCCTGGCCAGTAAGAAACCCAACCTACTCCTCAGGGCGCTGTTTGCAATGTTGATCTCCATTTTTCATTCCCCTTAAGTACCATAAAGAGATCCAACCCTGGGTCTGCACACAGCTCTTGTTGGGATTCACTACGCTGGGAATGCCTTTGATTCACATCCCCTTGTTACAGCAGTGGTTCCATGCTGCAATAGTTCCACTCCACACTGTCTCTAGTGGGATGTCCCAGCACGTGATAACGAACAAGCAGCTGCTTGAAGGAGTAGTTCTGGAAGTAAGTAAGGAAAGGCAGAGGTCTGTCTGAGCAGACATGTGTAGCACAGATGATGGACACCTGGTCTGTCTAGCCAAGGGAACTGGGGAGGTTATTCCTCTCATTGTAAAGCAACATCCAAAACAGATTATGTAGTGCATACCTCAAAACTGATGAACCCTCTCCCCTGACTGTCAGAGCAGAGGAGGGTGATTAGTTCAAGTGTGGATATTGTCTCCACAGAGGAGTGAATCCAGGTTAAATGAGCTGTGCCCATCAAGGTGAAATTCAGCTCATGGGAGAACCAGCCTCTGGAGTAGTGTGTGCTCACTGAGACAGGTGCAGAGGAAAGGGTTTTAGGATAAGGAGTAAAGCCTGGAGCAGGCTAAGCAGTGACAGGAATGCTCCCTGAGCAGCATCTTATTGATGAGTCCCAAGGGGGACTGAATGGCCAAGGAGAGAGGTGGACCTGACAAACGTGTTGGGATATGATGTCCCTACCACGTATGTCATGAGTAACACGGGCTTCTGGACATAACTTTGTTTGACTACTTCTTTTTGAAAATGGAGATAGCCTGGCCACCAGGCAAAGGTGAGCTGCTGAGCCCACAGCTGCTGAGCCCACAGCTGCTGACCAACACCAATTCAGCCGTGGTGTCCTTATAGTCTAGGTAGAAAAAGTCACCTTGAAAATACAAGGCTCTGCAGACACTTGGGTGGAGCTCCTCCTAGGGTGATTGTGAAGAGAGGATCAGGTAAGCTCGAGCAGGGAACACTGGGAGGGAATAATTCCTGCAGCGCAGAACCCCGCACACAAAGAGCAGTGATCACACCATGCTTTCTGCAACGTCCATGCTATAAAAACACCTTCCAGCCCTGCAGATTGCTTCCCTGCAAAACTCCATTTGCACTTGCTGGGAGAGCAGCTGGAGCAGGCAGCTTTTGAGGCAAGGAGGGAGGAGGAGGTAGGACAAGTTACACGAGGTCATGGCTATACCTCTGCATCAGAGTAACTGTCCCTGTGCAGGGTACCAAGCTGCCTGGGAGAACAAGAAGCCAGCCAAGCTGCCACAAAAACCCCAGCCATACTACCTTCTCCCACCAGTGACTAAGACAGAAGCAAGGCCCTCTTCAGCTCATCCCAGGCCAAGGAAGGGTTCAGGAAAAGCTCTTGCCTATCCAAAAAAAAAGACAGCTAGGAAATGCTGGTAGGCTCAGGAGCTCTCCACCCCAGAGAACAACTGTCCCTTTCACTGAAGTTTATTGCCACTTTGTTTTATGCCCAAGGCCATGCTTCTGTATCAGGTTGTGCACAGACTGTCCTAAATCGCCTGCACATAAATATGTTTATTTGAGAAGGGAAGTGTGTACGTATGTGCAGACAGGTCTAATCCCTTGCTCTTCCAACCCTCTCCCCAGGTTTTCAAAGGACTGAAGAAGCAAGGAAGGAGCAAAAGGGAAAGTCGCTACAGTGAAAGTCCAAGAAAGTGCCTACACAATAAGACTGTGCAGTGGAAGATAGCCAGATGGCCCATTTGCAGCACAGTCTAACTTGTTTGCTTGCTGGAAAGCATTTTCTGTTCTAGTCTATTTTAATTGAGTCCCATCTGCAGTTTCTCCTGTGGCCTTTGCTTGTTCCAGACCATGGTAATCACCCTTGTTGCAATTAAATTTATTTTCATCACCCTTAATCCTGCTGTTGTCTTTTTTTTCTTTTGGATGGGGGTGGATGGGGCAGTTTAAGCTTCCTATTTTCCCAATTTTGGAAGACCTTTAATACACTTATGTGTTGTTTCTGGCAGCTAATAAAATGCCAGTCATTACCTAGAAGATATACCCGGGCATAAAGGTATTTCCAAAGACAATATTTCCTTTAAAACTGTGGATATACAGAAGCTCCTGAACAAGAGTCAAAACCAGCACTACTCATTTAGCCTCATTGGATTCCCCCTCTTCAGCTGGTTTTCTGTCCCCAAGGGAACAGACCTTATTTTCTCCGGGACACATGGTCACCTCCATCCTGCCTTCTTTCAGCACTATTATTTTCAGGCACCAGCACTTGGGACCAAGGGTTTGGTGAGGTCTGTGGAGACACCATCACCTAGCAGAGACACTGTGAGGGTTCTCACACGTTTAGATAGCATGTCCCACATCCTTGTAGGCTTCAGCATCAAACGGTAGTTTCTCTGCCACGTAAACCTACAGACCATTGCTCTATGATCTCCATGAACAAACACTTTATTGTCCCACTGCATGTTCCCAGCCTCTGTGCAGGACTGAGAGCTTTTCTGTTAAAAATCTCAGCCTGCTCCAGGAAATGGGAGGGAAGGGAGGGGGAGGGCAGGGGGAGTAAGGGAGGGGGAAAAACCAGTTTTATTTCTTCTCCTTTTTTTAAATAAGGCAAACTTTGGAACTGAAATAGGGCAATAAATGCAGTCCTGTGATTTTTCATGTTTTTTCAGCTGTAAAGAAAATAGGAGAAATATTCCATTCTGTCTGGCTTCCAAACCATTCTGAGAGTAAGGTCTTTATGCAGAGAGCAGCTTGGACGCTGCTCCAGCCTGCTCTGTTTCTGAAACCATCCCAAAGGACAATAAAGTCCTTTTTTCCCCAATCAGAAAGACACATGGAAGTAACCACTCTGATATTTTGTCATCACAGGGATGGAGTCCTCCACATACTGACAGTCCTGCAGCATTGGCTGCCTGGGTTGCTACAGGAGATGGCAAACTGAGGGCACCGAGGCGTTCCTAACACACAAGGCACAAAACAGAGAACATTTATTGAAGACTAGGAACAAAGTCAGGTTTCACCTCAAGCCTCAGCTGGCTCCTGTCCTCAACCACCCCTTGCTGCAGGCATGAACACAGTCAGACACAGCTCTGCTAATACAACTGCTGATGGTATTGGGGAGCGCTGCAGCTGTAAGATGTGGCCCAGAGCTCCTCTTTGTCCTTCTCCATAAGGAACCAAAGTTGACTGGCCCTGTAATTTTGGTTCTGTGCTATAACATTTTCATTGGTTTTATGATTTTTCTTCCAATAAAACAGTTGCAGTCTGTTATAGTTTGACTGTTTATCTAATTATATTGCACACACACTACAGGAAGAGCCAGAATACTCAAGGATGTAGGGACATGCTTTCAATAAGCAAGATGCCACAGAAAATCTTAGCAAAACCTAAATGGTTGTATGCTAGGTTCAGTTAGTGACCCCAGCTCAGATGTATGGTCTGGAACAAATGTCCTACTGAACACAAAAAAACCCTTTATAAGCATTTATCTCTTTTCTGGTATCTACCACAAAATGGATCTCATTCTCCCCTGGTTTGCATTGGGTTTTCATTACATCTCCATTAAATTCATCAGCTTTTTGTCTTCTTTTTTTCCTTTTCTTTTTCTTTCTCCCTGAGAGATCAGAAGCACCCTAAACACACAGTCTACAGAACAGCAGAAACCCATACCACTGACCACCCTAAAACTACCTCTCTGGTAGGAAAACCAGAACTGTCTGTCACGGGCAACACACACGCCAGCAATTTTCCTACCCTTCAAGGACAGAGAAGTTGCAAAATGTCCATTATGGTGGGCAGATGACAGATGGAGCCTTTCATGCAAGGTGTGGGATCAGCACCAAGTCCCAAGCTGCCATGGCTCTGAGTGTCTGCTCAATATGGAAAGCAAGAGCCACATTCAAACCGCCCCTAAAGCCTCTAAATTCAAGGGAACAATGAGCCTTTGAGACTAGCTGAAGCTCACACTCGAAATCCTCTCTACTCCGAGGGGAGAAAAAGAAACTTCTAAAGAGCAATTCATCTCCGTATGAAACAGATGCCTGGGTTGAGAACCCTTAAAGAGTGGTTCAGCAGTTTCTCTGTCTGGTGGTAAGGGAGTCTGGAGGACTGTTAGACATCTAACCTTTAGAGATGGGAAGGTGGTTATGCACTCCATAAAGACTCTTTATACGCTACTTTTTAAGCACAACAGTTGGGTGTCATTGAGATCTACCCCTTTGCTTGGGATAGGAAGGAAGGATTTAATCTACAGAGGGGTGATGGAACTTGGAAATGTCTTTCCTCCACAATATGCTGTCTCTGGGAATGACAACAACCTTTCACCCTTCTTTGGTAGCACGAGGCAGGTAAGCAATTATATCCCTGGGAGAGAAATTTAGAGTCTACACTTGTTTTCTGAAGTTGCTGTCAGCCTTGAGCAAAGGTCTCCTAGACACAAAAAGAAACCAGATCCTCCCTGGATGTCAGGCACGAAGACGGCAGCTTGAAAAATGATGTAAGGAAGCCAAAAACAAGCCCTTCAAGTGACAATTTATTCTATTCAATTGCACTAACATGCTATAAAACCCACCACTACAAAAGCTGTTGGTTTTGTCCACCTAGGATCTGAGCTACCTGAGCCCAGGGCAGGAGAATGAAGACTGAGGTACCTGGAAAACCCTCTTTCCATTAACTTGGTAAGGCCTCCCTAAATCACCACATAACTACCTGCTCCAAGAAGGCCTGAGCTAAACAAGCAGGTAGGTCCTCTGCAGATGCTGAGAAAGCTAGTGTGGGATGTGTAAAGCTCAGCTGACTGACAGTTTGCCCCACTTGGCCCCTTACTCTGCCATGGGTGATGCACAGGCTGTGCTGGGGTTTTTCACTTGTGCAGAATTTGATGTTTGAATTGTTTCATAAGCAGGCTGAAACCTCCTTTGTGCAAAGAAGCAACCTTAAAAATAAGAAATTGTCCCTCTCTGGCTACAAAACAATATGTGAACGTGACTGTAGAGAAGCAAATCTCCACAGCGTTTCTACACTGGCAGAAGATTCATGGGCATCTTCTGCCTCACTTCTCTTCTGCTCTGACTCTGCCCAGTCCTTTAGAAGACTGGTTTTCTGGAAATCAATAACACCTATGAAGCCATGATTTTGCACAGAACCCATAGGCACGGAGACCTAAGTCTTCACTGACTGGCCAAATCTGATATCTGTGAATACCCTGCTACCCAAAATTGCCTTGGATATGTGGGGTCCTAAGAACCATGGTGTGAAAGTTTATTTAACAAGGTGCAGGACCAGAAGAGACATCGTGCAACTGGTCCCTGTCAGCTTCACAACGGTGAAGATTCTCCCCTTGCTGTGCTCCACGCAGACAGAAAACACCACGCTGGCTCAGAAAGTCAACAAACGTGGCAGATTCAAGGTGAGAGCCACAAGATCATGTGCATGGCTGTAGGATCTCTGTAAGAACTGCAGGTTTGGGTCATGCTAATGACAAGTAGTGTGATGACATTTCTGGTCGGCATCAGCCACGTGTAAAATGATGCATGGCTTCGGCTCGCATTGATGGCCCTTCACTTGAATAGACATCTCTTACAAGGTACAAAGGCTGCAGCACCCACTTGCTAAGGACATCTGATGATGATGATGATGTGCTGCATGCATCTCACTGCACCACGATCTTTGGTGAGACTGACCATGCTGGGAATATGCACAGGGGGTAATACTAAACACACTCACATTGTCACAGCTTGGACACAAGAGGGATAGGTGAGCAACCGCACCCTATCACATCCTTGCATTACCAAGTATAGCATGCTGCTGGTGCTTTAACAGCAATAGAAGCAACTTTCCATCCAACCTGGAGGAAGAGCTTCCAGCTTCATCACAGTCTCAGTATCTGCCTCTTTTTGCTCCCCATTTTCTCCTTCCAAAGTTGGCACCTGAAAGTTTTCTCTGCATTAATTCCAGACACTGTGTAAACACTGTGCTTAGATTTACTTAAATGAAGCTGTTTCAGCCCTAGCTTTCCTCCCAAGTAGATTTCCTGTCTCATAAATTCAAGACATGCACAGTTTAGTTTTGCTAGGAAGGTGGAATCTTGACTCGATCCTCCCTTTGGGATGACCTGGAAGACAAAAGGGCAAATGCCATGGGAGGGGGCTACTGGCTGAAAGTGGGGGGAAATCCTGCCATGTGCTTTTCAGGGGGCAGTGCCAGTGGTCCAAGCGAGTATTACTGTTCACCAGAAACAATCTGCAAGATTTGAAACCTACTTATCCTCTTGGCATATTTTTCTTCATAACCCCCAAGGCTGGAGAATCATCTTTTCCTACTGAGCAGATCATAGGCGTTTTCAGTGGAGACACAAGGAATTGCTATTTACTCCTGTTTCCAGATGCTCAAACTATCTGTGAACCCTTAGAAAGGCACATGTATGTCAAATGTTCACACATACTCCCTGTGAAGGCAAGGAGAAAGAGTCTCCTAGGAGCAAACCAGCTTTTTTCTCAAGCCTATCTCTAGGACTTCAGATACTTTTTTCTGGCAGCAACGTGAATCCCCAACCATAATGTGAGTTTTTGCTACTGCTGCTGAAGGATGTCCTGCACTCTGGTGTCTGAGGGTGGGTGTTTATGAATGTTTTGAAGTAGGTTGTCCTCAAAGTTGTCTGCTGTCAAGGACTGATATGATGAACCTTGGTTCTGGAGGCACTGGGCTGGCTTTGCTTCCACTTTATGGAGAGGGTGTGTGGTATAAACAGACATCACAGACTTGATGTCCAGACTATAAGGAGGGTTTTGCTGCCTTGGCTGTGTTGAGGAAGACTCTCCTACTTCTCAGTTACCTCTGCCAGCAAACCTCTGACAGCTAGACTGAGCGCAGAAACAGTTGTGCCAGTTTGTACCAATCTCAGAGATTGAGTGGTACAGGAAGGATTAAGAAAGAGAAGCAGCTTTTCACTCTGGGCACTGGTTCTAGGAAAGCTTAATCAATGGCTGGGCATTGCACCCCCTGAAACCACCTCATACATGACAGCAGGAGAATGGTTTGCTGTCTCCTCTCATTTCCTCCTAGACCAGCTCTCCCAGCCCACTTTGTCACCCTCTTGACAGCTTTAGCAGTGGTGGAAGTTTATGTGGACCATGGACAATGGTCTCCTGCTCGCCTCCCTTCCAGGGACTGAGACACGCAGCAGGCTGGCGCTGAGCAGGGGCAGTGTCTATGGCTAGTGTTTGGCTGTACAAACCAGGGTCTTTCCTGTAATTGTGTGGAGGGTTTAAGACCTTGCTAAATCTCACCAGGCTGTATCTTCTTTTACATTTTCTCTTTTCATCCATCCTCAGTCACTTCCTCAGACAGTGCCATCTCATGGCACCTGGGAGCTCTGCATCCCTGTACAATTCCTTCCTTTTTTAGTGTGTTCAAACCATTTGGGTACCCAGGGACCATTCTGGCATGCAGTGCCCTCTTCTCTTTTAGCCAAGATGCACGGTGGGTATTTAACTCAATTTAACTGGCTCAGTCAGTAAGTTCCCTGTTTAATTTAATATTGCTCCATCCCTTCTGGGGGACAGAGGTACCTCAGAGCACAGCCATCTGCCCTGTCCTGCACCAGATACTCCAAGGGGATGTCACCATGTTGGGAACACTGAGGGATGCTCAGCTCTCCTTGCTAGGGGCAGTCCCATTGGGCATGAACGCTCATCTGCTGCTCCTATTCACTTGTCAAGTCACTTTATCTGAACAGTAATTCCTGCCTTTGGTTCAGCCTGTTCTTTTCTTCTTGGGAAGAAACCAACAGGGACTCCAGGCAGGAAATAAATCTCTCTCTTAGGTTTTTTTTTACTATAGTGATGCTTTTGAACCAAGCCAAATTATACAGCAGAAAACAAAACATGACAAGAAAGAAGATAACGACAAAACTGTTCACAGCTAAACAAGCTTGTTTTGGGTTTGCCACAAAGACCATCCATCAGAGACCTCAAAAGCTTTAAGTCCTACTTTGTGAGAGTGCCAGAAGGGATGGAGCGAGGTAATGGAAAAGATGCCTCAGAAATTGTCCTCTTCTAGCCCCTGGCCCCTCCATGAAGGTAGATGTTGGTCTCTGGGTGATGCATTAATCCACCCAGAAGAAAAGATAACAGGACTCCTCAGCATGGGAAAGGGAATAATTGGTAGACTTTCAGTTCCCTGGTTGAGATTTCCATTTTGGGTCAGTCCAAAACTTCCCCAAAACAAAACTTCAAACAAACACTATGAAACTAGCAACACATATAAAAGGACAATTTTTTAATTCCATGAGACCCGTTGTTCAGTCCAAAACTGAATCACAGACTTCTGCTTTTTTCTCAAAGGAGATGCTAGTGCCTTCACAAGACTCTGCCCACACTGAAAGGTCTGTTTCTTTCAATCACATGGTGGAACTGGCCTGAGCAACAGACACACTGCACTTTAAAAACAATCAAACTCCAACATGAACGCATGTTATGTATATAGAGAGCTGCTTCTCTACATATATGTGATTTACAAATGGGCTTGGGTACAGTATTACTTAGGAAGCAGCTATGATGATGTGACATTGAAGGGGAGAGCAAGACAGATGCAATTAGCCTCTCCAACATTAGTTTCAGTCCAGGGTCAACAATCTTTTCATTACAGCTCAGATCTTAGGGCTCCCCTGAATTACCCCAGCACAACAGACAACACTCTGTGCCTTAAAGTTCTTAAAATCTAGAAAGTATGCTGCTGACCAAGCCTAGAGGGGAGTAATGGGGATTTGGGGAGACCATGGGAATCCTGAATAAAAGCAAGGCTCTTACATGAAACGTGAAGTCATTCTGTGAGATGTAGGCTGTGAAGGGAAAGAAATTTAACCTTAACATAAGCCACGGATGTTTGGAGAGCCACTGCTGTTAAGCCCACGTCTACGGTTTGCTAAGCAGAACCCATGTGTCATACCTTCAAAAGGAGAAAGTGAGGCATGGAGGAAACTGAAACAGCTATTAGATGGGAATACAAAGTTTTCTGGGAGGCAAACAGATTCCTATGCAGGAGATGTGGTTGAGGGACAGACCCAAAGTGTTGCCCAGCGTTTGGTGAAATGTTCTGTAAGGGCAACAGAAAAGTTGTGTTTTTCCAGTGGCACATGGAACAGCTTAAAACCAACAGCGCCCACATTTTGAGGAACAGAAAGGCCCCAACATAGATCCCCTTGTAGGCTAAATAACTGCTTAGCAAAGTGTTTCAGACCAACAAATATGGTCCAGTATTAATAGAGGAGCTGTGGGCTTTAAAATGGATCCTGGAGCAGGCTACACTGCTATTTTAACTCAGACACAAGAGAAACTCACAAAGAGAAACTGTATAAAAGTAAAATTTGTTTTATACTATTGGTATAAAAGACCAATTCAAAGGCAAGTAATAATTATGATCTATTTTAACCAAACTATCTTGTAATTCTTCCAGTAATACAGGCAGGTAAATTATCTGGTGGCCAGATCCAGTTACCGCTGGAATCGGTAGAAAAGATGCCATTTACCTCTGAGGTTAAGAACATTAAGCCTGAGCTCTGGTATTAAAACCTAGGCTAGACAAGGAACTGCTTGCAAGTTCTAAAGAGACAGCAGGGAGAGCTCTCCAAAGTAAGTCTAAACCCCACAGTTTTCTACAGAGCACCCTGCTTTCATACAGAAGAATTAATTCCAGGAGACAATAAAACAAGGAAAATCCTGCTTTGCTTTTACACACAGGGTGAGATCTGGATCTGATCACAGCTAATGTTTGGGCACTGTCATGGAGCAATGTGTAGATCCACAGCTGTGCCTGGAAAGCCACCACAGCACTAATGCACATGGATCCACACCATTTAAATGAGCCACACAACGGGAGCAACATTTGGGGAGAAAAACAACAGTTGACAGCTAAATGTTCAAAACAAAATGCTCTCTATCATTTATGATGAGCGTGCCCATAAACGTGGATGAATCAGTCATAGTTTAAATGAATAATTTTTAATAGAATTATACTGTCAAGGTGAGGCACTACAGCTGGTATTCATTCTGTGACCCAAGGACCGGTCCATACAGACCCCAGACTTGTCCAGACAATGTTTGGGGCCTCTCAAGCTCCCTGTGCAGCACTGAGGATGTTCAAAAGCCACGTTGGACATCCTCTTCTCCCATGAAAGACTGAGTGAAATCTCCTTCCTACCATAAGGATGTCACAAAAGCAAATGAAAAGTGTAAGCAAGTATTTTGGAGAGCAAGAGGAGCCAGCCCCACTGGTCATTGGCAAAATCAGCAGATGGCTTCTAAACTGAGCTTTAAAAGATCTTGAACACAAGGTTTGGTATAGCAGTGAAAGATAAAGCATGCTCTTTTGAGATGCTGTGAGGTTTCTGGGAATGTCAAAATTGTTTGGTAAAGCTCTGATAGCCTGCCAAATTGTCCAAGGTATTTTAGAATCTAAAGGATGAGCGAGGCACCTAATGGAACTTGTGGAAGTGCTTCTCTCTGTCTTTGGGCACTCTGCTGCTTCTGCAAAACATGGCCTCGAGTCTCTAAAGCAACTGCTAGAAAAGGACATAATTTTATAAGGGGGGTTAAATCCAATCAGCTACCTGTGTGTCTAATGACCCTGATACCCAATCAATTTCAAAATAATATTGTTTCATTATGCCCACTGGACAGATGAGAGAGATATCTCTGATGGATGAAATACCACAGAACAAGAGTCAGCTGCATTTGCAGTTGCAGAGAACAATCCAGTTGGAGAATAGAAGAAATTGGAAATTAACTGCACTGGGATGGAAGAGGAGGTGCCAATCAATGTATTTGAGAGTCTTCACTTTCACCAATACACCTGATGGAGGCATGAATAATGCTTCAGCTGTACTCTGAGACTGCAATATGAGAAAGATGCTTCCATTTGCATGAGCAAACCCAACCTTCTTGTATATGATGTTAGACTATGATTTTGAAGTGAACTAAACACCCTCTCTCCAACCACACGTGGACAGATGAGTGGTCACAGAGGGTATGGGAGGAATGGAGGACCTTAGCACCTAGGAAAGTAAGGGCTGAGCATAATATTCATAAAGTATGGGGGGTTATATCACTTTGATGTGCTATACAAAATAGGATGCCAGTGACAATTGTATGGAACTGGCCAAAACAAGAGAAGTAGCCTGTGTGGAGTGAAAAGCTGGAAAAGAGGCTTGTGTTAGCCAAAGCATCTCTGGTTTCTAGTGTTCTCAGCTGCTCTTGGACATACCACTTCTGCCTACAACCCTTACCTTGACTAAAGGAAAACATCTGGTGGGGTTAGCAGAAGGAAGGACAGAAGATTATTTTGTCTTTGGAACAGGGTCTCTAGGGGAAAATACATCGTTTCCCTAATGGAGAACATAGATGATGACTGAGGGGCAATTGCCTTAATTTATTCCAGGGCAACGTCAGCAGGTACTGCAGGCAAGACTGAGCTGTCTGTCCCCTGGCTAAACACCATGCTGTGGCAGTGTGATGTCCAGGCTACCCAAGAAATAATCTCTCTTCTCAAGGGGGTTTAGTAGCCCACACTGAACTCGGTGCTGTCTTGGTCAGAGTGGTGATGGTGCCTGGGCTAGCCAGTTCAGAATTACTCTGGATATGTAAGTTAGAGCTGGAAGTGCAGCTCTGAAGAGGAACTGCAATGAAGATCTGGGTTGACACTGAGATCTTCATGCCCATAACCCACATACCTGCCTGGAAACAGCAGGAGAATGGCCCAAGTGAACATGCACATACTTCAGAAAGGTATAAAGGGGAGTGCACAGGCCTATTGGTGTCCTGATACGGGAATGATTTTGTAGACAGAAGGGGTACCACACTGCACAGAGCTCTAGTCTCAGGGGCCTACTGGGGTTCATCTGGAGCACTTCAAAATGCTGAGCAGATTCAGACCTGAACAATAAGAACAATGAAGACCCTTCTGTCCTCTGCTAAACATGACTCAATGTGATTAGTGATGCTGAAGCCTTTCATGCTGTCCTGGAACAGGCAGGAAACCCTAAGTTGAGATTGGAAGGTGATCTCTGCTGTTAGCTAGCACCAAGAGCTTTTTTAGGAGGCAGGCTGCAGGGAATCTGGGAACTGTGAAGGGACAAGGATTTTGCCTTGTGTCTGGCAAAGCGGCTTGTGATTTTGCAGGACAGCAGAGAGGGTCAGGTTCCCATGGGCTAGCTGGCTAAGCAAAGGGGTGCCCCCTTTCCCTGCTGACATACAGCAATGGTTACAGCATAGCTCCAGCCCTGGCTGCTGAGGACCCTGTTTTTTGAGGGAAGACCTGAGCAATGATGATGATGGGCTGAGCTATGAGCCCAGCATCCCCCACTGCACAGGCTAAGTACCCTGCAGTCTGATGGTATCACTTACATATCAATTACTACCAGGCAGCGGGGTATTATTTATACTGCATGCTCTATACAAAACAGCAGGGTAATATTTAGAGGGCAAATACTACATAGGCTAAGGCTGCAATTTGTACTGCAGCAGCAGGATATTCTGTGCACTCCAAAGTACCGAGCGGGATCAGGGTGACACTTACATGCCAACTACTGTATCAGGGCAGGGTATTATTTAAACCCCAGATACAATGGTAGGGAAGAAGTATTATTTACTAACCAGACTGAACGCAACAGCGGCAGTGGCAGTAACTGCACAGTGTAATTTACAACAGAGGAAAAGACATCATTTGCAGACTGGTTATTACAGAATGGGAGGGTATTCGTTACAGTACAGCACTGAAGTATTACTTTGAAGCCAAACACTATAGTGGTACAGGGTATTATTTACACACCAAACACCATAGAAACTATTTTTTCTGGGGTAAGTAATAGTGACAGTTAATCATTTACATGAAAGCCATCCTGTAATTTCCAATATGTGAACTACGTGGTTATTTCAACCCTGAAACTGTGGCACAGATGATGTAATGTTAATTACACTTAGATCTGTGGCTGCTGTACCACAGGACTGCTAAACCCAAGTAATCTGAAGTCAATAGATTTGCACCAGCAGAACTACTCAATCTGCCCTTTCCCTGTGCAAAGCCTGCGGTGCCTGGGGATTTCCTGGGCTGCGGGGAGGTATTTATCCCTGGTCCTGTGCAGGATCCCAGCAGGAGCAGCAGGTTTTGCTGTGGATTATGGGTTATTCACTGGCAGAAGTGTGAATGATGGATGGGAGCTCTGGCTGGAAGGGATCAGCACCATCATTTTCACCTGTTTATCAGGTGCTGGCCTCTGCATTTTCCTTACACACCTTTTTTTCTTCCAGACTTTAATCTAACCTCCATGAGATATTCCTTGATTATATCTTAGTAGTTTCCCTTCTGGATTTTTTTCCTGTCAGATTATTCCTATTTAAATTTCTCATCTGTTAAGTCAAATAGGTATCTCCTGCAGCCATCATGGATGATTCCTTCAGTGGTTTTCTACACTACTGCTAATAAAGCGTCTGAGTCATCTGCCAAATGTTAACCAAGGGCATTGGAGAACCCAAAGGCACATGGAGATTGCCAGACCAGATGAAACCAATGGTGTGTCTAGGCCAGTATCCTGTCTTGGACAAGACCTATATCACCAGCTTCAGAGCAACCTTTTCATCATCAAAAAAATAGGGAATAAACTGCTGAGGAGGAAGTTTCTTTTTAACAGTAGGCATTTAGTGGTTACCTTATGCCTTGAAGCATGAGTATTTACATTCCATATTCTCCCACTAATGTAAGCTAGGTTTATTGGGCATGGCTTAATAGACAGTTTTACTTCTCTTGGGTCTAATGCATGAGTACTACCCCACCGGAAGAAATTTCCTGTCCTGATGACTTCCTCCCTACGGTACATCGTAGATGCCTTTCTGTCTCATGTTGCCTGGTAAAGCGACTGTCTTTCCTCTGGGACCTGCCCTACCCATGGCTGGGCAAGGAGCAAGTCTGGGTTCAGCTTCCTCCACCCCTGTGCAGCACCAAGGGGCTTCAGAAGGTCCCTGGTCCCCATGTAGTAACGCAGTGACAACCAGGACTATTCATCCCTATGTTCAAGGTTCATGCAGTGCCTTGCTGTCACAGCAACTACAGCTGCTGGGTCAAACAGTACTGACTTGCCTTTCCCAGGACATGCCATCACCCCAGTGCTTCCCAGCAACCAATGCTCCTTTCCATCACAAGCCTGCACACCCTCAGGACATGGTGACAGCTGGGGTGGAGAAACTGAGCAGCAAGGTAGGACTCCTCGCTTCAGTTCTGGGTCTCTCCTAAAGTTCCCTCTACTTCAAGTGCTGCAGGTGCCCTCTGGCTTGCACCAGGGTTTGGAGAAAAGCCATGAATTGCCATGCCTTGGTGGGCATAAAGAGCAACTGCAAAAGTGAGAACCCAGACTGTTACGCTTGTCAGAAGTATCCTGTTCCCTGCTTTCATCTCTTGCTCCCTTCTCTCAGCAGTCACTTCTGCAGCCTCTGCTCTGTCCTCCCCTCCAGCTCCCAAGCACAACAGAGTTTCCTCCCCAGCCAGCCCCAGGGAAAGGCAGAAATCCCAGGCTCCCAGGCTCTTTCCATGCAGCTCATACAGCAGGAGCAGAGACCTGGTGGCTGCTGAAATTTGCTGCATGGCCAACGTGCTCGAGCCACATCATCTCCCTCACCCTCGTTACGTTGTGGGGGCAATGACACAGCTCTGGCTGCCTCATCAATGGGCTGAAGCCATCAGGAGCATGAGATCACTAAAGCACAGCAGTTGGGCTTGTAAAGCAGGGGAAGGAAGCTGGAGCGAGGTAGTTCACAGGGCTGCTACTTAACACCTCAGGGCATTTCGACAGCTAAAGCTCATGGAGGTTCTCGGGGTACTCAAGTCAAATGATTCTGGTATTTGTCATTCCCCCACACACCCCTGTGCTCTCTGGTCCGTACGAGCAGCCACTGGGGATGTCATGCAAGTGAGAAATGGAAATTTGTATTAAAAAGGGAAAGCCCAGCGAAAAGCACACAGAGAGGGGATAAAAAATTAAAATCTCAGTGTGAAGCATCTCAAAAAAGGCTGCGCGGGTAGCACGACAAAACCCCCACCTATTCATCAGGCCAACAAAAAGCTTCTTTAGATTTATACTGTGAGTCCATTGAGAGGGAGGGGAGGCTGGGCTCACACACCCGCCCTTGTGCACACAGGCAGAGCCCGCAGACCCGCTCCACGCACACAGGCCGAGCTGTTCTGCCCTCTCACAAGGAAGCACTGAGTTTTTAAAAGTAAACTGTAAGGTTTCCGTTGTTGCGCTGGGCTCAAGGGTTTTTTTGGGTTGGGGTTTTTTTTTTTGGGTTTTTTCTTTTTTTTTTTTTTTTTTTTAATATATAACAGCTCCCTCTTTTTGCCATCTCCTCTCTCTCTCACTCTCTAAACAGCCCCGGCTGCTCTGGGCTGCTCGTCAGCCGTCGCGCTCTGGCTCCGTATGTGGTCCAGACCCGCTATGAACACGGCTTTTGTTGCTGCTGCTGGGAAGCTGCCTGAGAGCTGCACACACAGCCCGGCTTGTTTCGTACGTGGAGGCTGCAGCGGGTTTTGGGAAGAGGGGGGATGAGGAGGAGGAGGTGGAGGAAGAGAGCAGCTCTGGGAAAGGTTGTCTTGTGGTAGAGCAGCCGTCCCACCGCTGGCCAGGGGAAGAGGGAAGCGAGGAGATGGAGGAGGGTGGTGGTGGAAAAGATGTCTCAGGCAGCTAAGAAAGGTCCCGTTGATTTTTAACATGGGACCAGTTGGCCCTTCACCAGCCCACAGTCATGCCGGGTGTAAGTCAGCATGGGAAGGCAATGAAATCACTGGGTCTGTGCCACTAACGGTTGCAGAGGATTTGCCCCAGAGAGAGAGAAGAGGAGAGAAAAGACCAATACTGGAGTGGATTTCAGAGTCCCCAGGGCTCCTGACCATTGTGTGATACCAGAGCACTGAACAACAATCTGGGTCTCTTTTCATTTATACATTCATTCATTCATTCATTCATTCATTCATTCATTCATTTCTGCCTTTTTAAGTGATACCATCCTCCTCTCCTCTAAACCCCTCAATGTTCCTCACTAAGTAGGTAGTATTTTATGGTGATGAGCTGCTATTTACTCCAGCAGTGTAAGTCTGCTGAACTTTACTTAATACCCTCTTTCCCTCAGTTTTTCCCTCTGTCTCTTTCATTCCCTCAATTTCCTATCTCATTGGCTCTCTTTATCCATCCAGGCTGCCCAGGGAGGTGGTGGAGTCTCCTTCTCTGGAGATATTCAAGACCCGTCTGGATGCCTATCTCAGTGAAATGTCCTAGGGAGCCTGCTTCGGCAGGGGGTTGGACCCGATGATCTCTCGAGGTCCCTTCCAACCCCTACAATTCTATGGTTCTATGATTCTATGATTCATCCATCCATCCCTCATGCTGCTGTCAAACCTTGCTACTGTATATGGATTACAGGAAACATTAAACAGCAGTTCAAGTGGAACAGATGGAGTTTTCCCCCAAAGACCATTCAGGCTGGGGAGAGTGCTCAGCCAGCATGGGTACATATCCAGTTGTCACCCTTTGCCCTGTCCAGCAATGATGGGAGGCAATGCCTCCCCTTTCTGCCCTCTGACAGCAGCTTGAGACATCTCAGAAAGGGGCAGCATGTCCCCTTTGACCTATCAGGCAGATACAGTCTCTGAAGCCAGCAGGAAAATATAACATCAAACAACCAAAGCAAAGAAACTAATAGCTCAGCTTCCAAAAGTGCACGGGATTGCCATCCTTTGCAGAATCCCCAACCTCAGTCCCCAAAACACTGTCCCCTCTGCCCAGACAGCATCCTTCATCAGGAGCTAATAAATGAAAACCAAACTAGTGAGGAATGCTAAAAAATTCCTCTCTCCCAACTATTTCACTGTGGCATATTCCCCCCTTTCCACATCTGGCAAAGTTATTTTAGAAAGCTAGGAAATCATTTCAAATTGAAGCTTTTTTGGCTTAGCAGCTTAAAAGGGAAAGGTTAGAATGCACACTTTCTGCTACATGCAAGGGGTAGACTGCTACTTAGCATAAGGTTCACACAAAAAATCTTTAGAAGTAGTACATGAACAAAAAGAACACTTTTAATAGAGGTTCTAAAAGGAAACCACATTTTTGCTCTGTCTGCTTCTGCAGAAGAGTTCAGCTCCTCACAAACTATTGCTAAAAATATGCTTCATCTGTGAATGGATTCGGAAAGAGGGCAGGTACTGAGTAACGCCCGAAGCAGCTAACTGGAAATAACCCAGGAGACTCTGCCAACCACTGGTCCCAGCAATCCTCATGCAAGAGGAGCACGCTGACACACCACCCGTCAGCCAGGCTCTTTTCATTCCCTTTCTGGAGCTGCCAGCCCCTGTTTGGAGCTTAGCACCCCTGTAGCTCAGAGATCACTCTTTGCCTTCCCTGTAGCGAAGCAATGATACGGAGGAAAGCAATAATCAGGAGAAACCCCGCAGTGATTTAGGACACTCGCAACAAATCGCAGGACGCAGCCTCCTTCCCCAGTGCTCAGAAGCAGGATCAGAAACATCACTCGGGCTTAAGCAGTAGCCAAAATCCATCACAAAGAAACACCGATGTGTCGGGAGGTCTTTGGGGGAGGGAGAATGGGGATAACCCTGTCTCTCCTCTCCCACCTCGTGGTTTTGGCTATAGCATCTCTTGCTCTCTCTCCCTTCCCCAAGCCAATTAACGGTGCAGACACATAGTCGTTGCCTCTGGCTGTAGGTTTGCTCCCGTAAGGGTGGGTTGGTGGTGAGGACCATTGTGCTGACAGGCGCTCCAGGCACAGGTTCCCCTCTCACAGCAGCGCTGCTCGCAGAAGGGAAACTGTGGAGAAGCTCATGCTCAGTAAGTTTACAACTTTTCTCACATTTCTGTGCTGGCTGCTCACCAGGGAAACAACCAACCCACTGACTGAGAGCCTGCATCCTGAGAGCACTGAGGAAAGAAAGAGGAAAGCTGAGGAAAAAGTACTAAAGAGAGAGGAGGAGGGAGGAAAGTGCAGTATGTTACCTTTAACAGTTCAGTGCAGTGCTTCCAGAATCTAAGTCCCATACACCTGGCAGAGCAATGAGGTGTTTTTCGACGTTCAAGGAGGAAAGAGCTTGCCACTTCTTGCTGTTACTGTATGTCTTCTTCACAATCTCCAGATGAGTTTTCCTTCCTTTTTTTTTTTTACCTTTTTTTTTTTTTTTTTTTTTTAAGCTTCCCTGGTTCCCCAGAAGAAATCAAAATTCCCCGTGTGGTATTTCAGGTCCTTTCAGGCAGTGGCAGCAGCAGCAGGCTCGAAGAGTAAGTACTGTGTGTGAATGGCAAAAAAGAGAGAGAGGGTTTCAGACCACATTAGCTGCCACTGGCTGCAAGAGAGACCATCAAACTCCTGTCAGCCTCCTTAGATACCTCTTGAAGAGCTGGCAAACTAAGTCTATTGGATCCTCCTCTGGATTTTAGAGTAAAGGTAGGCAGGCATCCAGGGGGCAGGGGGAAATAGGAGGGCTTATGGACAGAAAAGGCTAAAAGCCCAGCCTCTTGGAAAGGAGGAAAAAAAAAAAACCCCACACCAAACCCAAACCCAAAACTGTAGAAAAGAAAAGAAAGGGGAAAAAAGCATGACCAAAAAACACTGTAAAAGGAGAAAGCTGAATGGGGAGCAGGGGATTAAATTTAGCCCTCTGGGTTTGGAAGCAAACTGGACTACCACAAGTGGTTGAGAGAGAAGAAATAGTTTATGTAATGAAATGAAAATGTGGTCTATGCAAACTAAAATAAGATGAAGCTAATTAAGGAAGCTGAGCAATATTTGTGTCCGCACTGCCGTCAATATCTGAGTAGAAACGAGCACATTTAGTGGGAAGCTCAAAAAAAGCAGTGAGCCGGAAGGTTTAGGGAACTCTCTCTTGTGTGGCTCTGCTCTGCAGAGGAGGAGGCAGGTGATGGCAGGGGAGCTCAATGCAGAGGGAGGGGATGCTCAGTGCTGGGAAATGGAAAGCACCTGGAGCATCAGTAACTGATAAGTGACACAAAGGCAGAGAAAGGAGGATGTTGAGGTGGATTATATGAAATGCAGAGTCGGTAAGTGCCTAGGAAAAGCATAGAGTAGAGCAACTATCTCTAAAACTTTGAGTTAGGATCCCATCACTAAACCCTTGGCAGCTCCTGGTGTTGTGAGAAAGTGCTGAAAAAGCTGTATTTATTTATTTATTTTTTCCTGTGGTGGAATTCTGGTAACTTTGAATGGAAGAAAAAGTTGTGCCTGGGGAGGAGGGAATGGGTCTGTTGCTGCAGGCCCACACCTTGACTTGTAAGGGGCCAGGTGGCAACTGGGAGGAGATGAGAAACTGCTAAGAGATTTTTCACAGCTGAGGAACAATAGGTTTTTCAACCAGAAGAGGTTATCTCAGTGGTGAAACCTGAGGGTGAACAGAGGTCTTGGGTTTGAAGTTCCTCAGGCTTCCAAGAAGGTCCTAGCTCAGGCTGAGACTGTTCGTGCTATGGCTCAGTCTTGTCACCTCCCTGTTATCACTATCTCAGCTGCTAAGAGATCTCTGAAAGGTAAAAGTGAAGTGGTTCTGAGTGCAGAAATGTGGCTGTATGATGCTGCCTGGATAGTAACTGCTCCTTGCAGCTCCTAGGTGAAGGTGCCTCTGCTGCAGGAGAGTCAGTACCTTCAGCCCGAGGGAAAGTCTTTGTGTGGGCTGTGGCATGGGTTACAAGAGACAAGAGCAGGACATGCACAGGTGAATAACTTTATGGGTCAAATTATGTGAAATCTTTAATAGCCTTTCTGCATCGCTGCCCCTGTGAGAAAGAGGGTAAAGGTTTTAAAGGCCCTAAGTCTTAAAGAGGTTTTGAAAGGTGGAAAACCTTCTGGGTTAAAAAAGGATAAAGCTGTTTCTCCTATCATGGAACAGAACATCACTAATCTAATGTAAAGGTAAAATTTGGGTGTTCTCGCTCCCCCTTCCACCCAAGGCACATGGCAGCACTCAGCCTTTCTCCCCCCACCTCTCTTTCACATGATCTTTAATACCTGCACTTCCCTCCCTCTCCCTGAGCCTTTCTTTGCTTTCTGGGCTATGATATAATAGTTTTTCTTCCCTCCATGAATTATTTTGATCCCATGCCTCGTTTCAAAGCTTGCTTCCTTGCCTGTCTCACTTTTAAACCTGAGGCTCATAACCCTTTTGCAACGTCTGTGACCTCTCATGAGAGCCACGCATCCATCATCCTGACAGGTAACGCTCCCAGATCACAGAGCAAGGAGACTTGCTTCTTCCCATGAATACTTTAGTCCATCTCAGAGATTCACAGCCAGATTTTGGTTGTGAATCTCCCCTTTGGACCACCCCACCCCCTTTTTTTTTTTTTCAGCAGTGAAGCTCTAGATATTACTTTAACTTTCCAGGAGCTCTTATGCTTTAAGTCAACAGGGCAGTGAGGGAAAACTTTGCAGCCGTTAGAAAGAACAGTATATTTACAGCCCCATCTGAAACTCTTGGACCTTATTTCCTCCACCTCACATGCCTTTCAGTGTATAAGTGCGCTGCCTGCCCACATCAAGTTTAATTCTCCACCAGTGAGGTCAAGCTGGGGCTTTCCCACCTACTCAGTGAACATCAGATCCATCCCAGGTGCTGCCACCACCTCCAGCTGCTGGGTGGGCTGGGATGGACAGAGCCTCATGGGCTGCTCTGGAGCATCTCCTGCCCTCACTAGCTGGGGTCTCTGCACTGGGCAGCATGGTGTGGCTGTAGCAGTAAGAGGGGCCAGGCAAAACATGCTTCAGATGGGGCAAAAGGGCTCACGCTTTAAGCATGACTCTCTATTTCCAGCTGGGGATAAAAAGGGCACATAGACAGGAGCTATAAAATATTACCTGACCGATTTTGTTCTGACTCATGGCCTGACCGCAGCCCTTTCTCCCTGTAATATAAAGAATATTTGGAAAAATGTGTACATTTAGTTGTTTTGGTGTGGAATAACTGTGAGCCCTGTGTACCCTCTGCTGCCGCTGTGGCTTGGCAGAGAGAAGCGCATCGAAACCTTTGGTGAGCTAAAGCCAGGGTACAGAGAAAATTCCACTTCGAGCTGACCGGCTAGGAAAATGTGATGCTCCACACAAATGGTTTCTTAGCAACTTCAGGGAAGGGGTAGAAACTGCTCAGTACCTGCTGGCTGTCCCAGTTTTCTGTCTGCATCAGGAACGACTGGAAAAACAGCTAAATATGCTCAGAGAAATGGTGATTCATAAACTGCTCTTGTGTGTGTGTTTGTTTTTTTAATCTAAGGAGAGGCCAGGTCAAAAAAGTGACATAGATGGCTCTTGTTTTATGTTTAAAGCAGGGAAAGTGACAATTTGGGGCTCTTTGAGATACAGGTAACACGGTGCAGAAGAGCTTTCCGTTAGGTAAGATTTGTACATGTCATTATAAAGTTCAAAGGAGGCTTATGTCTGTTCCCAGTGAAGTTCAGCCTTCGGGGCTGAAATGTTTGAACAAGTATTTGAACAGAGAACAAACCCTGTGGCCAAAGCAGAGTGAATAATAACTTTGCTGTAAAAACTATAGAATATCCAGAATTTGTGTGATGAAAGCAGTCACTGAATGAAAATGAGCAAAAAAGGGGATAGAAAAAAAAATACCAGGCAGAAAAAGGTTGTAGCAGTTAAGGTTGTAGTTGCTTGCAGTTTTCCAGAAGTAATGAAAGGCAGGGTTGTGTGGCTTTCCAGCTGAGAGAGAGGGGAAAGGGGGGAGGAGAAATAGAACAAATAGTAGAATAAAGAATAAAAACCTCAAAGTGCTTTAAAAACTGTTGAAATCAAACCACTCACTGTTGTGAACTACTGTTCCTTCCCTGCAAGTGACAGTGCAGTCGTCTCATGGCTGTCAGCTCAAACCCTTGTCTTGCTCTTTGGATGAAAAGGAGGGGTTTGTGCCCCTAGAACGCTTGTCATCTCTAGAATTACTGTATCCTGTTAAAAGCTAATTAGGCATTTAAAAGCCCCAAAACAGCAGGGACATGAGAAGGGGGTATGAGATCCCAGCTGCTCTGTGCAAAGATAGCAGAGTGGGGTGATGCACAAGTTAAGTCTCTGGCCTGTCTTTGGGAAAGGCACTGGAGATCTAGGGGCAACCCAGGAGCTTTGAGGCTGAGTCTCAAAAGTACCGTTCATCCTTTTACAGTTGGCATCTGAGGAGTTCAAAACACGTTGTGACAGGCATTTCTTGATCAGCCATCACAGCTTCCTTTAGATAACAGTATTTGAGTTCTGGGTGCCCCATGGTGCTGCTGAAGCCCTAGGACTGTGTGGAACTGACACATGCAGAGGCAAGATGACTTGCTCAAGGGTACGTGTGAAGCTGGTGTCAGAGCCAGAACAGCCCTGTTTCCAGCTCTCTTCCCTCTTTCACAGCTAACCCAGGCCCTGATCCGCTGCAGCGGCTCAGGAGCGGGTTTCCCTGCACTGTTAAGCTGTCTTTTCTGAAAGGGTGATGGGCAGTGATGCTCTGCAAGGGTGAGGCTGCCACTTACAAAACTCTGCTGTGTTTTTTATCCAGGCAGAGAGAAAAAAAGCTAGCTCCCACCTACCTGCCAGTCTGGAGCTCACCTACCAGCAGTGGTGGCTGGGAAATGGGGAACAGAAAGCAGGCTGACAGCCTCCACGCCTCCCACAGCAGGAGCAAGACAAGCACTGCCAAAGTGGGCATGCTTCGTGCACTGACTGATGAGAGAAACAATCTTCTAATTGGGAAGGTGGGGAGAGGGCTGACATGGCCTGTTTTCTGTGTTTCTGCTCAGTTACTTGATGCTCTGCAGCTTCCCTGGCTTTCAGCTTAAGTGTGCATGGGAGGGAAATGCTGGTGGTTTAGGTACTGACGTGCACTCAGACATGTATGTGCTCATACGCATCCCTCTGGGCTGCATGGCACTGCCCAGACCATGCATGCAGCCTTCGCTGCGTGGGTGCTGAGGCTGCATCAGCAAGGATTGCTTCCAGTATGTCATGGGCAGAGCTCGAATAGCTGTTTGCCCAAGTGCTGCTGTCTGGGTGCCTCGACATTAGCTTTGATCCTCATCTTTCACAGAATCACAGAACATTTAGGGTTGGAAGGGGCCTTGAAAGATCATCTAGTCCAACCCCCTGCCAGAGCAGGATCACCCAGACTAAATCACACAGGAATGCATCCAGGCAGGTTTGAATGTCTCCAGAGAAGGAAACTCCACAACCTCTCTGGGCAGCCTGTCCCAGTGCTCCATCACCCTCACTGTGAAAAAGTTCCTCCCTATATTCACATGGAACTTCCTATGGTCCAGCTTGCACCCATTGCCCCTTGTCCTGTCGCTGGCCATCACTGAGAAGAGCCTGGCTTTTCAAAGCCCCAAAACAGCAGGGACATGAGAAGCCTGCTTTGAGTCCTGCAATTTGCCAAAGCCAAGATCCTAGGATGAGCAAAGTATGGTGTGATGTGGAAGAGTTTGAGTACCTGCATAGCCCATGTCACTGGGTCCTGGGGGGATTGTATGGTCTTATTTTGGGGCCCCACTGGAGGGAAGGTAAGAAAGTGCTGAAACGCTTCTAGCTAAAATTTAGGAAAGGTCTAAAACCTCCCAGGAGGGGCTGTGATCCCAAGAGCATGGGAGGGCACGCCTGGGGGTATAAAGGGCACGGAGGAGCCTCCCCCACCAAACACAGCACCTGTGCCCCTTTCTGCTAGAGTGAATATCAGCCTTGTTGGTTGGAAAACTCACCCCATATTTAAAAACTAAACCCCATACACACATGCAACTTCTCCCAGCCCTGTTTGCATCCCGGATTGGAAACGGTGCCCTTCCTGAACCTCTCGCGCCGGACAATGTACCTATTCAACCTGCAGCGACCGGGACGCTCCGGCTCCCGCTGAATGAGCTGCCTTCTGCTCGCAGCAGCCGTCCCCGTGCCGGCAGACGTAAACAGCGGGGCTCGCCCCCACCCCGATACTGCGGCTTGTTCATCACCTGATAAAAATAGAAGCGCAGGCTGGTGGGTGGGATGGAGCACACAGACCCGCGTTTGTTTAGCAGCAGGGTTTTTTTTAAAGCTGTTTTCTTATTTTTGCTTCTGCTGTCCTCTCCGTGTCTTTCTAATTGCTCAATAGGACTGTACGGGGGGAGCAGGGATGGACACGTCCGGTCGTGGATTTGGGGCTGGGCAGCATAGACTTGCTAGGATGAGCCACTTGTGGCTGGTCTGGGTGCCCAGAGTCCTGTCTCCACCCTTAGGTGGCTACAGGCAGGGTGTGAAGGGAGGGTATTGGGGGTAGTGGTCTCCATTAGCTTAGAAATGAGGGGTGCTGGGCTTGCATTGCCACTGGGGCTGGCACACAGAGGGGATGGATGGTACCCTGGGGCTGCTCATCTCTCTCTGCTCACAGAGGATACCCCTCCAAAACTGACTCCTGGCTGGGGCTTTGGGGGTGCAGGGATGGGCTGACACCTCCTTGGTGAGGGAAGTGAGCACTGGTGAGGCTGCAGCCTGGGGTAGCAGGGCTGCCTGGGGCTGTTATCTAGCCAAGACAAGATTGCTTGGCTGGTCAAGCTCTATTCATGGTGCCCCTGCTGCAGAAGGGACTCCCGCTGCACAGCTCCATGCTTCGAGTGAGCAGTACATGTCTGGTCTTCTTGGTCAACCCTGGGCAGTGGTGAAACTGTGCTTTTGTTCAGAGGCATGGGTCCCTTGGGCAAAGTGATGCTGTGCACACCTCTCAGCCTATGCACACTCCCCGTGCACACCACTTACTTTTGAATACAAACCCTGGCTCACTCTCTCTCTGCCTTTTCCCATTTGCACACATGCATGCCCTCACCTCACCTTGGTAATCAGCTGCTTGGACTGAACCTAACTTTGCCTCCCCTCCCAGCCTCCCTGAAGAAGGCCTGCAGGCCCAGCAAGGAAACGTGGGGGTGGGCACCACGCAGAATATTTATACAATGAGTGAATGAAAACAGTGCTAATTTTATGTTCCTCCCAGCCCGGGATGGAGCAACACGGGAATACAGCACCTTTTGTATGGGCATAGGACATCTCCTCTCTTTGCTTTTCTCCCAGAATGCCTCTTCTCGCCCCGCGCAGTATAAACAGGTCGCTGTTGACCTTGGAAGCTGGTGGAGAGATTACGTCAAGCCCGGCAGGTTTGCTGGACGGGATATTTATGGTCTTGCACCCTGTTGCTTTGGCTGCAGAGATGACGTACACTGTGCACACTCATCTGCGTGCCGGGGTCCCCAGCAGGGCCAGCCACCTCTCCCCATCAGTGAGGGAGCCTGGAGGTCTCCCTAACCCCCTAGTGAAAATGGCTGCTCAGGGGAAATTCCGCAGAGGAGAGCTTCTCCTTCTGCTTTGTTTGCCTTTCTTATTAATTTTGTTGTTGTTGAACAAGGTTTTTTTGTAGAGCTGGTTTTGTTCCGATGGGAGGTGTTTGCTTGTCCGAGCTCAGCGAGGAAGAGGTGTCGGGGGGGGGGACACGGGAGTGCAAAGAGCAAGCAGCAAATAAGGTCCTGCAGCAGGTGTAGCTCTGTCTGCCTTCTCCAAAGAGCTTCTCTGACCCTGGTGGGCTGTGTCAGGCTCCTTGGCTGCTTTGGAGGCAGGAGGGGTCACTGGAGAGGGTTTTGCTCCTTCACAAAGAAATGTTTTAGCTGATTTGTGAGTGGTGAAGAGGAAGCTCAATGGGAACAACAGTAGCCTGCTGCTGTGGAAGGGGCTGCTTGGCAGCTTGGAGTATGGCTTGTTCCCTGGACAGTCTTGATGAGGAGCAGGAGGAAGGAACCTCTGCATCTCAGTGCTGAGAGGTGAACAAGGTGCTCCTCACCCAGAGCCGCTTATTTCTGAAGGAGGTACAAGGAACTTGTTACACATCTGCCACTCAGGAGGTCGTGGCCATTGTGCCCGTGCTTTGAAGACCCTACACAGGACTAGGCTAAGGTGCTGGGTTACAAAGAGCTTTCTGCTTTCCAGGAATCCACCATGCTGGGCAGCTTTAGCTGTTGTCATCTTTTGGAGGTCAGCCTTTCCTTTCTTCCCATTACCACAACAATACTTTTGAGCCTTTCAACCCTCTCAGCCATGCCCCAGGGTATTCATTTTCCCTTTCCCATTTGTATCCCAGTTTCTAATTGGCAAGGGAAATGGCTTTCCCATAGGTAAACAAGAAAAAGTAAAAAAAGTCAATCTCAAACCCAAAATCCAGCTAAAAGCTCCACAGTTTGACAATAATATTTATATGGACCTGCATCTAACAGATTTGAGATCACTTGTTCATGTGCCATCAGCCCTTTTCCCACTTGAGTGGTCAGAGCTCAGTAGCAGACCTGTACAGAAGAGTGTAGGGGGCTTCTCCAGGCATGAGGCATGGAGACCTTGATAAATTACTCAACCCCAGGCTTGGCAGTGAGATAGAAGCTGGTTCCTTCCATTTCTTTTGCATGTATTATTAGTCTTTCCCTTTCTTGTTTTAGTTACCTCTGAAAACTCATCCTCTGGTTTCACCATTTCCCTCCTTGTTTTTCAGTCTTCAGCAAATACATCTTTTTTGTTTGCTGCAGAAGAGAGGACATTTCTCTGTCTGGATTAGTAGTGTGGGTAGGTGGAGCTGGAGTTCTAATTCGGAAGGCCCAGGAATATCCTCAGAGTTACTCCTCAAACCTCATCTTTTTCTGCTAGTGGAAGAAATAACCTGTCTCACCTTTTAGCTCTAAGTATGGAGGGGGTCAGATCAAACCTTCCATTAAAAACCCATGGTTGAGAGCAGGTTGTGACCCTCCCACCCTTATCCCAGCACTGGAGTGGCTTTCTGAGGAGCATCCAGGGATGGGGAGATATTCATATGGTTCACCATTACCAAACACACCTCCAGACAACTCCTCCTTTACCTTATCTCCTTGCAGTTGGGCCCTTTGCCACATGTCGATGACTCTGTGCCCTCTACTGAGTTCAGAGCCTGAGTTTTCAGGCCGATGAGATGAGTGATGGGTGTTTGAGTCTGCATCGAGTCATACGTGTTGTGGCTGTGAAGAAGAACTTGCCTGGCTTGTGCTTGTGTTAGGTGAACTGCCCTAGGCTTTTGCATCTGTGCTGGGATTAGTTCCACGCTCACTACCAAATACCAGACAAGTAAGGATGCAGGGGAGAAGTCCTCAGGACACCTTCTCAGCAGTCTGTATGCTTCTACTTTACTGATTGCTATTGCTTTCTTAAAAGCCCAGCTGGGACTCTGCTCAGAGCTCTTAACAGGTCTCTCTTTGACAACTGCTGCTTCCTGGCGTCTGTACTTTTTTGGTGAAACATCCCTCATTGGCCTGCAAAGTGGCGGCCGCACGTCCAGAAGGTGTTTCTGTGGAGTCTCCAGAGGTTCCTGGTGCCAAAAGCTGGGTCAGGGTTAGACAGGTCCACCTGAGGTCTAAAACTCAAATCCTCTCTGCTAAACGAACGAAGGAGCTCTGCAGATCATGGGCTCCCTGAAAATGTTATTCCTCTGCTGGGATGCAGAGGTCTCAGTGTCAATATTTGTGAAATAGGAAGGGCCCTGCCAGCTGCAGCATTTCCAGAAACAAGCCTCTGTGTGCAGGGCTGGGGCAGCCGCCTCAGGCTCAGCCTGGGACACCTGGGGCTGGGGCTGCCACAGGAGCCTTGATTGGGCCTTCCTGTGAGGCTGGGGGAGGCGAAGGTGGGATGGCTCTACTCACAACCCTAATCTGCCGCCTTTGGGGTTTGGGTGAGATGTATATGTATCAAAGCATAGCTTTGATGCTGTGAATTGACTTTGATATGGTGGCGGTGTCACCTGAGGGCATGGCAGGAAAGGGGAGAGCCCTCTTCTCTGTGAAGGAATAATGCTGCTCCCGCCTCTGGCCTGCGTGGTCCTGGTGTCAAAATGCTGCTTCCTCCTGGGAGGGTGTTAACAGTGACGTGAATCTCACAGCCCTGAAACGGGTGAGAGCGGGCAAGAAGCTGAGCTTGATGTAAGGATGTTGATGGCAGGCTGCAAGAGTAAAGTTGCTGTCCCCAGGAGGGTAGCAGCTGCCTCAGACAGACTGGGCTAGGAGCCAGAACCAGACATAATGCCAGCAGCCTTCAGACAGGCAAGGGACAGGCAAGCACAAGACTAGCTGTGCCCATAGCATATAAGCTTGACCTCCTTCCCTCTCTCTCTTTTCTGGTGTTTCAAGTAAGTCCTAAATATGGGTATAATGTTCCCTTAAACAGTAAGTGCTTAGTAATGGTTTTGGAAAAAAGATGTAAGGATATTTCCCTGTGTAGAAGGAGTGACAGACCTCATTTTGGAGGCCAGCAGCAAGAAGGGAAATGATAAACTGGAGCAGGAAATCCCTGCATGGGACAATGAGGGCTGTGGGGACTCTAGAGTGCTGGCAGTGCAGCCTTGAGGACAGCTAGGCTGGGGCAGGGCTGCAGCGTGGCAGGATGGAGGTGCAAGCAGAGAGCCATGGGCTGCAGGCAGAGGAGTGCCAACAAGGGTGTGGGTTATGACCGAGGTGTGCTGTAGGGGATGTGTGCTCACCTGGATGCTTCCCAGGAAAGAGGCAGCAAGGTGTGAGGTTGCACTGGTGTGGGGAACGGCTTAAATAATCCCTTGCCTTCAGAAAAATGAAACAAATCCCCTTTCTCTTCCTGGATACCATGGATGCATCTTGGCCTTTGTGAGAATAAAGGACTGACTGACCCATCCCTGCCTCAAAAGGATCCCCGACTGCTGCCACCCTGCTCCATATCCCTCCTCCCTTCAGAAACAGCCCTGGCACGGAGCGTACATGTTCTGCCCTTCAGCAGACAGTCTGCACGTTGGCTTGGGACTGTTCAGGTGGGAAAATAGCCTCTCAGGGCTTTGTGATTTGTTTTACCCTTTCCTTTGTTGGGTCCTTTTACAGGAACCCAAAAGTAGCTGTTGTGAAAAGACAGCAGAGACTGTGTGGACCTTGGGTAACTTTTTTGAAGACCGTGAGACCTGCCAAACAGCCTGAGAGAAAGGATCTTACTGTGTTGATTTGTTTTCTTTGGTTTATGGGGGTAAAAAATATTTCACACATAATTAGAGCAGCCACAGAGAGATTGTATTAAAGGCGCTTTACTGGAAATTTCAAGGGACAGAACAAGGGAAACCTGTGTTAACACTAGCAACCAGGAGAAGGACCTTGCCTGCAAAATGGTGGGGAAGGACAATGTGGAGTGTTCAAGCTGCAAGAAAGAAACTGTTCAGGAGGGCAGCATGTGCATCAGGGTCTGGGATTAAACTAAGCTACTGCGGGCCATGATGCTCCCTGCTTCCCTCCCTCAGACCCCAAGAGTGCTGCAGACTGCCAACCTGGGTGGTCAGGTGTGGAGTGCTTGGGTGAGACAGCACTTCTATGGAGGGAGGAGAGCAAGGACCAAGAGCCTAACTTACTCCTCAGTATCAAAAACTTTGGTGTCTCCTTCAGCTAAATCCACCCAATTTCAGCCCTGTGTCAGTGGGTAGAACCAGATGGTCCTTATGTCTTGAAGATCTCTCCAACATACTGTAAGAGCTCTTGCCTGCTTCTTCTATCTACTGATCCCACTCCATGGAGAACAGCAGTTCTGTTAATGCAAAAACTCCCAAGACAGATTCTAGTTGCTCAATCTTGTCCATACTCCAGTGACAAGCCCACTGTAGACCTTTTTCCAGGATTTTCCGTTAAACCAGTCACTGAGGACTCTGCATCCCATAGAGTTCTCAGTTTCCCGGTGGACATCACCGTATCTGTGTGTGTGTTTCTCTCCAAAAAGAGAGCTCTGCGAGTGGGACATGACCTTAGATAGGTGGGTTCTTTTGCTGTTGTTGGGATTTTTGGATCCCCCAGGCTCAGTGAGATCCCTGAAAACAAACATTTTGAGTTTCTGTTTTACTCTGGTTTGAGGGAAACTGCTGTGGGCAGTACTGATGTGTCCATGAGACCTATGTTGCTACCTTGTTTCATGGCACCTATTGTTGATCCGTGTGAGCTCGCCTCCCACTTTATCTTGTGACACACAGAAGTGCCATTATTCCTGCTTTAAAAGCAGAGAAGTGTAGAGCACAGCCTTGCCCAGGGCCATGTGAAAAATCTTTGCTTTACACATTATGTAGCTGCCTACAAACAGCCTCCCTACAGCATCCCAGCATGCTCATGCCCAAGAATCTCCTGCTTGCAAATCCTGCTCTTCCCTATGAAAAGGAAGCGCTTGCTGCCGACTGGTTTGTCTTCCTTATTGTTGCTGCTTGCTTAATTTTTAAAGCTTACATCATTCTGTGGCCAGCAATGCCTTGGGTGTCTTACAAGAGCCACTCTTTCCCAGGTTACCTGAGGGCAAGGCCAGAGCTGAACAGCAGCTCTACAGAAGGCATGAATATACTGTGGCCATTTATTTCCTACTGCGCTTAGGAGATGAGTGGAGCATATTTGTGGTGGTTGCTATTAGACATTGGGGAGGAGCATTGCCTGGTGGTTAGCTTAGGGACGGGCAGCCAGGGCTCCTGGGTTATATTCACAGCAATGCCACTGACTCTGAAAGCAAAGTGACACGACCTGGTCTCCTCATCCTCAACAGGGGCATCAGCGCATTGAGCTGCTCCACAAGTAGGCTGGCAGCACCCAGAGAATTCAGTATTTCAACAGCTGCTCAATTCTTTATGTATCACCTCAGCTGCCATATGGTTTTGCTCTGGCTATAAGGGGTGCTTGTCTAAAGGACACAGTTAGGGGTGTTGAGCATGAAGAACTATGGATGTGAACCAAAATGCACAACTTAGCGCTACATCCAAGTTGTGCTCATTCCTTTTTCTTGGAAGCTCATCTCCTTTCTTCTTCTTCTTCTTCTCTTGGACTTTGTACCTTTCTGTGTGTGATATTCCCTGCTGGAACATCCCTCTGGCTCTCCTGAAGTTTCTGTCCAATCTCCATTCCAGAAGGCTATTTCTCTGTGTGCATCCCTAACTTCCATCCTGTGCTATCTCTGTCTTTACATGTGCCAGCTTTACAACAGCAGCTCCACAGGAGGCACGGATATACCATGGCCATTTATTTCCTACTGTGCTTAGGAGATGAGTGAAGCATATTTGTGGTGGTTGCTATTAGATATTGAGGGGAAGCATTGCCTGGAGGTTAGCATAGGGACCAGAAAGATATTTGGCCTTTGACAGGCAGGCTCTGACTGGTGAGCCCTGTCTGTCACCAGTGATGCACTGGTACTGCTGAGTCTGAGAACAGACCCGTGGAGCATGGCACACACCTAACTTCTGCTGGCCAAGAAGCACCTGGGCATTGGGAGTTAGATTAAATAGGTAAGTATTTCTGACCATTACTAAGCTGTTGCCTGAAAGTCGGGATGCAGATTAATTGGGGTGGCACTACCAGGAAGGGAGGGAAGGCTCTGGGGCAGTGTTTACAGCACTCCTTGGTATGGGGTGAGGTGGCCAAGAATAACCCTTCATGAGCCATTAGCCCGGTGACCTGGTTGGATTTTTCCATTTGCCCTGTATGTGGCTCTCATCTTTGTCCCCTGATGCATGCCAGCCCTGGAAAAGCCACTGCCTCGCTCATCCCCAAACAAGCTTCTCTGTTCAACGCTGCTCAGTGTGTGGGGAAGAGGCTGGGCTGGGAGGAAGGGCAGCTCACATTCCCGGCAGCCCGTGAGACACTTAGAATGGGTCAGTCTCTTCACTGCCACTCTTCCCTCATGTAAAGCCACACTGTTTACCTTCCAGTCTGGATGCCGGAGGTGGAGGGCTGGCAAGCACGCTCTGGCTCATGGTACCTTTTGGGGTAGGAGACAAAAGATGGAGGAGGGAAGCAGGGCTGATGGTAGAGCTGGCCAGGTCGGCAGGGATTTTCCTTTGATGTGTGTCTCTGGGCAGCCCTGTTCCATGCTTCCTCAGCTGCTGCAATTATGCCACCCTCTCCCCTGCCAATTTTCCATGTCCGTTAGGGCTGAGGTTGGTTTGTGACAATTTTTTCTCTGCTGAGGAGGGTGAATAAGCTAGTGACATGTTTCTGGCTTAAGAAAGCCAGTGGTCCAGCACCTTTGCTGTAACCATGCAGTGTGCAGCATACCTTGAGCAGAATAGAGTGCATACCAGAGCTAAACAGGGCAGCACAATGGGTGGGAAAGGGAGATCTAGAAGCAAAGTGACCCAAAGTATGCTCACTGCCCACCCCCTGGCCTCAGTGTTGCTCCGCACCCCAGGAGTCTTCCCCACAGGCCTCACAAACCACAGTACTAGTCGTACTGGTTTCAGATGGCATTGCTGCCTCCACAAATACCTGAGCCAGGTACGTGATCACTGCACCAGAAGGCAGCTGATAGTCCCAAGCACACTCAGAGTAAGAGTCCATCATGCTCCTTGCCGTTAATTCAAGCGGATGCTGAGAGCATCACCTCCCCACTGCTGGCCCTGCCAAGTTCTCTCACTCTTGTCCTCTCCAACAGTCTCAAAATAAACTAAGGCACCTTAATTTTATCTTGCCTGAATAACTTGAATCAGAAACACATCTTGAGTGCAGAGGAAAACTACCCCCTTGCTATCTGCCAAGGAGTTACTCAAGGACCCCTTTGGACATGCAGCCTTGAGCTGGAAGCTCAGTTGAAAACCACTTACCAAGCAAATATAAGCATACAATGTGGAATAATAAATCAATTATTTTAAGTTCACTCAAAGCAGCAAGCCTGGAGAGAGTGGATGGGAAAGTTCTGCCCATGTTCAGCATAAGAGAACCGGGATTAGAAACTGACTGAGAGATTGAGAATAAATGGTCACTTTTCAACACAGTGAAAGAGAGGGGACATGAGAGATTTATGAGGCTGGACTAAGGGACTGGTCTGGTATAAAAGCTTCTGGCTCTCTGGCAGCAACACTTTTGCCTCCCCCACCTGGATCCAACCTCTCCATGGAGCCTCAGGAGGTAAAGATGGAGAGACGGTTTCCTTTCTAGACATGGCCGTGAGCTGCAGGGTAATGAAGGAACCAGTTACAGGAGCTAAGGCCGTGGTGGGACACTTGACACAGCTCAGAGCAGACTGACTTCAAATATAGACACAATATTCTGTCCTGGGGTGAGCACTAGGGATGTCTTCTGAGAAGCTGCCAACATGCTACTGTTGGAAACTCAGAAAAGTCTGTGGCCACTGCTGTATTTCATTTCACGTGTTGGAGACCTCTGCATAAACAACAGCACACTGAGAAAACCAGAGATTTTTCAATCAGAGGTTCAAACCTTGCTTCTCTATGCGCTGGCTGCAGAACCACCTGCACGGCTGGGATGAGAGGCCAGAGGTGCCATAGGCAGCAGAGTTCGGGTATGTCTGTGTTGCTGCATTCACACATTAAATTAATGTGACCCTTATCTGGCTGGAGAGCAGAGCAGGGCAAAACCCCCAACTGTGGTGACATGATGCTGTGGGCTGAGTGGTATGGTTGGACATATTTCCATGGAAATATAAGGAGGAATGTTTTCCCAGTGAGGGTGATGGGGCACTGGGACAGGTTGCCCAGAGAGGTTGTGGAGTCTCCTTCTCTGGTGACATTCAAATTTGTCTGAATGTGTTCCTGTGAGATTTAGTCTAGGTGATCCTGCTCTGGCAGGGGGTTGGACTAGATGATCTTTTGAGGTCTCTTCCAACTCCTAATACTCTGTGATTCTGTAGCATCTCTCCCAGTGACTCTCTGGTGCACTGGGAGCCTTCTGCCCACCCCCCACCCTCCCAGCTTATTGGGTTGAGCCTGGCATCTGGCTTGTTGCTGTGGAGGAGCGGGCTGAATCCACAGCACATAAAGCCAGACATCTCAGGCCAGTTTCCTCCCAGCACTTGTCCTACTCATTTAAAGCTACCTGGGATGACTGTGCATTGCTGTGCTGCTTGCAGTGCTAGCATGCCTGAGAGTAGCCCCTTTATAGAAACTCATGAACAACCTACTCCACGGCTTTAAAGGATGGGACCAAAGCTGCACACAGCCTCTGGGTTGAAAAGCAAGAATCTTGTTCCCAGTCCGGTGTTTAATTCACTAACCAAGCCACTTCAAGCTATTGAAATGCCTCTCCTTGAGGCCAAGGATCACATTTGTATCTCAGAAGAAAAGCCTGCTGAGCTCTAATCAGGTGTAGGGAGGGATTTATGGAGGATGTCTTTTCTCCAGGCCCTGCTCCAGCTACTAGGCATTTGTTCCAGCAATTGGTGGTGAATCTACCTAAAGCATTGGTGAGCCTGATATAATAGGTATCTTGAGCTGTTCTGTTTGGAGAGAGGGTAGACCCCAGTCTTCAGAAAAGTCAGGGACAGAAATGGAAGCAATAGGGTACGCTTCAAGGCTCTTGCATGAACATGGCCAAAGCTCCTGGTGCTTTTAACCAAAACTCTACTGGGGTCTTAGGGCAGCTCCCTTAAACAGTGTGGGGAAGGCAGCAGAAATATTAGGGGAAAGCAAGAAGTGACCCTAACGCAGCACTCATGCTTAGGCTTTGAAGGTTCCAAAGAGGACATAAACCCAGGATGCCTGACAATGACGGCAGGAGGACATCCTCTGGGAGAAGGTTAAGATTCATCGGCAAAGCAGGGCAGGAATGCATGGAGCTGGGTTTCTGGGTGCTAAACATGAATACTGGGGACCGCGTGGGCCTGGGGCACAAGCTGGATTAGTGAGGCCTATTGGTCATGATCTTCTCTCAGGCCATGGATAAAGAGGGCAGGAATTTGACATACACTCTTGGCTTTAATGGTAGCATTGCAACCTACAGGTAAAAAAGAGAGACCTGTGTTTAATTTAAAGCAGTTTGTTAAGCCAGCTGGCAATTTGCATAACTCTGTGATTTGAGGAGAGAAGAGGCGGCTCTGGTCATCTTGTCCTGGCTGGCAGTGCCCTGGAGCTGATGACCACAGGCATCTGGCAGGGAACAGCTACTCAGGACCTGGACTTCTGGAAGAACTGGAAGTTCTGCAGCTCTCCCTGCACAGAGTGCCCTTGTTCAACAGGACTCAGAGAGGGCCCTGCACTTTGCTACAAGCTCCCTGGCTTGGTTGGATAGCTGTTTTCTCCCCGTCACCCTCCCTAAATCAACAGGCTCCGGTGCCTGCTGCTTTTGTATCTTTCCCAGTAGAACTCAACAGATATTGGCTGTTGAATCCTCAGAATTAACCGTGAGTTAAACTGTTATCTGGAGTTAAAATGTTATCAGTGTGGTCTGAGGGCATCCTTGCACTTGGCCAGTGCTACAAGCACCCAGTGCATCTCATGAAGACACTGCTGGTCCTCCTAAGTTAGCAAAGCTGGAATCTATGGGAGGTGGCTGAAAGTATGAAGGCTGCTGCTTTCTAATTCCCTCCCCTGCCATGTTACCAAGCCACAGTGCACATGCTGGGGTCTTCAGACAAAGGCAGGTTCAGTGATAGGACTGGGAGATGCTGCAACTCCTGACTGTTCTTAGTGTCCTCCCCAGTTTGGCCTTGGAATGACTGCACCCCCTAACCATGAGTTTCCATACACCAGGAACTGGACTGACACTAAATGGCAAATGATCCATAAATGATGATAAGGACTGGTATGAGTCAGAATGCAAGTTGTGTTAGTGCATGGTAGTCAGTGGGAGATATAAATTGTAGTGCTGTGCCTCCACGGGTTACCTGCACCCTGGTAAGGAGGAAGGATGCTCTGTGTAACACAGCAGTGACCTGTAATGGTTTCCTTCACTTCCTTGCATTGCTTCTGAGGCGAGGTTGTGACCTCTGGCAGGTCTTGTTCTCTCAGTAATTGAATTTCCTTTTACAAAGAGAAATGGCAGGACTGCTCGAGCACAGGTATGTGATGATGCCCTTGAAGAATGGAGCACTCAGTCTGGTGGTGGTAGCCACCAGAGTAATGAAAGAGAAGAATGAATAAAACACTGACTACCTACTGCCCAGTAAAGCTGAAGGGGAATGAATATAATAATTTATTGCTTTTGCAGCCATGCAGCATGTTACCTTTCCCCTTCCCCTTCCCAGACAGAGGGGACACGCTTTGGACAGTGCCTTCCTCTGTCAGCAGTGGGATGACTTGCACAGGACCCAGGACTCTGGTGTAGCTGTGGAGCAAGAAGGGCATGGTTATGACATCAACCCACAGGAAAATGATGGAGCTGTATGTTCTGGATGGTGCTGTTTTGAGTAGAGATCAGAGGAACTTGCAGAAACTCCTTTGTAATTAGATGATCTCTCATCCCGCTTACCAGAGAGCTTATGGGACCTGTTTCAGGTTGGGAGACATGGCCATAAACAATGAGCCAAGAGACCTGATCCAGATCCAGAGCATTACAATGCCGAAGACCCCCTCTAAGGATGTTAAAAGGCAAGTAGCTAGTGTGACTGCATGCACTAGTGTGATTACCTGCAAATGAAGGCAGCAGCTCTGACTCATGTGCTTATGGAGGAGAATTGTAAAGAGATCTGTATTCCCAATTAGTCTCCAGGCTGGAGGGCAAGAGCTGGGAGATAATGGGCAAATCAGATTCAGAGCCAGAGGAAAGCTGTTTCTCCTACTCTACATGGCTGCATGAAGCCCACAAACATGGGACCTGAATTTTCTTATCTCTTATGTAGCATCAGCTTAAGAAACTACGGGCATGCCTCCACTGCTGATACTCACACACAGCTGTCGTGGCATGTTTCTGACAGTAGGATGAGTTTTGACTCGTGTGATGAGCTATGTCCTGCTGCAAACAGGGCTTAAAGCACTTGCTGCCGCTGGCCCAGGGGACGTGCTCTGAGCCCTGATCCTGAAAACTGTCCTGAAGCTGCTCAGCCACTGAGCTGGGGGAACGGTTCATGGGTAACAGCAAGTGAAATTCAGTTTCACATCATTTCCTCCGCTTGCTTTCCCGCTTGCTGACAGAGAGGAAATGCTTTTCACATGCCAGCTGGTGACACTGCTTCATTATAAATTGCTCACCTCCCGTTTTTAAGTCATGACTGCAAAGGATTCAGACAACTCTCAGATCTACCAGCCTGTCATGTCTGGCACATCCATAGGCTCTTGGGCTTGGAGTTTGGTAAAGAGTTGCCTATAGATTTAACTCCTTTGCCTGGAGACAGGCTTGGAAAATCCTGGCACTGTCCAAGTGACATCTTGTTTTCCTCCTGGGGTACTGGATCAGCTGTGGGAATAGGGCTCTTTTCTAATACCACCTTCATAAGGACCAGGTCACTCGGTCTTGTCTCCTCTGCACTCTCCTTGCTCCCAGTGCAGTGACCTCCCCACTGAGGCCTGTGCCCTCCAAAAGCATCGTGGTCCCCACAGCCCCGTGTTAAATACCGCAGCACAGGAGCATGTGTGTGCGGGCTGTCTGTAAAGCTTCCCCCAGGAGGAGGAGGGTTGGGAGTGAGCACTCACTGGTACTTTTCCATCCTCCTTCTCACAGGCTGCTGGCGGCCTTGGTGGGAGCTGTTTGTAGGGTTTGAAGCCAAGAAGTGTCCCGTGACGTGGCAAACCCTCCTGTGCCAGGAACCACCTTTGCGGCAGCAGCAGTGTTTTCTCCAGCCTCATAGTCATCTTTATTTTCACTTCTCTCTCCCAGCTAGGCAGGGGAGGGAAGGCAGCCAGCGAGCTGGTGGGGATGGAGATGTCAACTGCATGGGGAGAGGCAGGAATTTAGCAGCCCCTGGGCAAACCCAGCACTTCTGAGGGGCTGGCTGCCCTTTGCACACTTTTGTGGATTCCAGCCCCTCTGAAGTGCTACTGGGGTTTAACTCCTCCAGTGCCAGGCTACCACAGCCACACGTGACCCTGGTCTCCCTCTCAAAAGACATCCGCTTTCTTGATTCTCACGGCATAAGATTTTGCTTGTGATGCAATATTTAGAAAGATGGTGAGTGAAGGGGAGGTTTGGGAAGCTCCCCAAGAGCAGGGACAAGCTCTGTGTCTCATTTCTGAGCCTTTCCTGGGTGATCTAGATGGTTTTCGGTCTGTGTTTGGTCAGCATTGGGAAGTGATATTTATAAATAATAAATTGCCTGTCACAACAGTATTGAAAAGAAAACCCTAGGAAACCACTTTAGGTGGTTTCAAGTCCTAGAACCACTTTAGACCTGAAGATTTTTTGCCAAGTCCTAAGGACATTGGTGGCATTATAGGAGGATGTACTGACATTTGTGAAGATCAGTACAAAATCCCATGTGACAAAGTTGGCAATGTCATGTAGTAGCCATTTCACAAGGCAGTAAGCACTCTGAGGATGAAAGAGGGAGGGTGTTCTCTAGTTTTTTAGTTAACTTCGGTGCACCTCTTAATTGTCATCGAGTTATGAGGCTTTGCACAGCCCAGCTGCCCTGTGTGGCACAGAGCATGGTGTACGGATGGCTATCACTTCAAGGCTTTACTCCTTTGAGGTTCCTTCATTGGCTTGCATGGCAATCAGATAGGTTCTTGCGTGAGGACAGAGGCTGTGCCAGAGACAAAGAGCTAGAGTCCATGCCCATCTTCACCCCAATCCTCTGCATTGTCTTGGGTGCATCCCTTATGCCCAGTTTGGTGCAAGCTTTCAGCACAGGCAACATCACAACCTCTGCGTTTACATGACGGGGCAGGAGAGGCCAGGACCAGGCTGCCACAGGGGAGCCACATTTCCTGGAGAAGAGCAAACAAACCAAACCACTGACGTCTCATTTCACCAGAGCATGCCGACACCAGCTTACACACACGCCACAGGCAGCAACAAACAGGAAAAAAACAGTCAAACCCAGTGCCAGTTGAAAAACCCCACCACGGACAGCATGGCCTCTTGTATTCTGGCTGGCAGTTGTGATTTGGTGGGGTTTGTAGAAAGACATGGTGTTGCTCCTTCATGTGGACAACAGAAAGCCTTTTCAGACAAGCAGAGCTCAGCTCCACCGACCCCTCAGACAGTGTCCCCATGAACCTGTCCTCTCCACTCACCGTATCCTGTGTCTTCCTGGGTCTGTCAGTCACTTTCTCTGTCTCCATTTCCCCCTCTTCGTGACTCTAAACACTGCGTGGTCTATGGCTCCAGCTGGGGAACAAGTGAGGACCTGTGTGTGCTCTGACCAGAGCCAACTGCTGTGTGTGTAAAATGATTGAATACAAAAATTAGAAATGAAAAGGAGGTAAGGGAGAGGTGGCCAAAGCAAACACACGTAGCAAGCACATGGGAAGAAGAAAGGCTTGTAAGAGCCCTAAATTGGGCAGCTCTTGGAGTCTTGTGACTGACGCCAGGGAGAGAAACCTGATCTGGTTTTGCTTCTGGGGGTCTGTCCAGCCAAGCACCAGCTCAAGGTTTGGTCACAGCATGGCAGGTAGCAGGGCTTTATGCTCCAGAGATGTTTTGGAGAGTGAAGTTGGGCTGGGGTAGGTTTTATGGCCAGTCCTGAGGGCATGTTTTAGCTCTGGATGTTGCTGTGGAAGAGAAGAGCATTGTGCCCTTCCCACAGTTTGGTTTATTGCAGGGCCTCTCCCCATCTTACCATCACTCCCTGTTTCACAGACAAAACCTTGTACACCCTCAGCTTCAGCCCTTGGCTTCTTCCTAGCTTCTTTGTCTCAGTCTACCTGGAGAGGAGATGCTACTTGGGATGGAGCTGATGAAAGCACTTGCTCAGCACCCTGCCACCCCCACCACAAATCATGGCATGGGAGAAGGTTCCCAAACACATTCTCTTACATGTTTTTAAGGAGGTTTTAAGTCATCCCAGCCAGCCCATGGGTCATTTGTGAGCCGTGTCCTTCATTTACTTGGCATCTACATTTGGTGATTGGCCACCAGAGTCTGGCCCCCTGGTTGTATATTTTCAAAACCAGGACAATAATAATGTGCTTCTCCTTAGATGTCTCCTTCATAGGTAGATCTTTGTGCTACCATGTATAGGACTGGCAAATATTTTTGCAGGATCCAAATAGCTGGAGGAGTGTTTGTGTACAACAAACATCACCCGGAATCACAACAACGGGACCTTGGTGCCTGTGGGATGAATAGTGCCTACTGCACAGCCAGCATAAATACTGAGGGAGGAAAACAGCTTTTCTCTAGAGCGCTGGTCCTCTGTTTTGACACAGGCTATGTCCAAAAGCTGTTACAATTTGGTAGTATTTTTGGTTGTGTGAGTTGGGGAATCCCAGTTTTGATCCCAGTGACAGTGTGCTTAAAAACCCAGCAGCTGTGGGGTTTGGGATTCTTGGCTTGGTGATTCAGCAAAAGCATCAAGGTCACCCTACGTGCTCCACAGTTTTCCATGTGCTTCTACCACCAGGTTCAACATACCTTGGAGCATATTGATCAATGAGAAGTTTCTGCCCCACTTCTGCCCAGACCATACCTGCATTAATGAGCATGTTTATTAATCTGGTCCTTTCTTTGGAGCTAAGAATGTCTTCAGTGACTTGATATATGGCAAGATTTCAAATTTCCTCTATAAACCAGCTTCATAGCCATTATGGGGCTGGAAGTGTGCTTGTACAGCCTAGAGGTGAGACTGGAAGTGAGGTGTGGAACAGTTGTGGAATGCAAACTCCAGTGACTAAGTGGGGCCATGCTGGTTTGGCCCAGCTGCAGACCTAATCACTAGGACACATTTAATTTATTACAGAAAGCAAGACAATCAGCTTCCAACACAACCCCCCTCCCCAAAACCAAAAACAACACCAAAAAACCTCAACCAACCCCAGAAAGAAATTGTATGCCCACAGCTGAGGTTGTTCTGCATCCACGACCTGAGGAAGATGGAGCTAGTGCTGGCTTAGGAAGAAGGTGATGTGTCTCTGGAGCTGAAACATGCACCCTCCTGTGTAAATATTCACCATGTAAAATAACGTGGACTCTTCAGCATCACTTGGGAAGAGACAAAATTGTTAGAATAAAAGATCAGCGTGGGATTCAAGTCTTTACTTAAAAGGAAACATGCTGGCTTCCCTGGGGAATTTCTTTGGTGGATGGAAATCCTTATGCTTAAAGATAAAGATTGTCTCTCCAAAAGAGGTTAACATACATTTGTTGTTTGTTTTTAGATTTCAACCTTATTACTCTTAGTAAAACCCAAAGATACCATTTCTTTACTTATGGCTCTCTTACTATACTGCTGGCATGTTTGTCCTATTATCTATATAGACAGAGGGAATATATCTAATCAGGAAAGGACAGGGATGAGATTAAGCTGAAAGGATGTTATTTTGGTCAAGAGTCGATAGGCATAACAATAAAGTCTGGGGTGTCAGTAGGAAGGATTAGTACTGAGCTTTCTGCAACCTCTGCAAGGAAGCTACCCCTTCCTCCCAGCCCTGGCTGCTGCCACGGGGCTGTCAAGTATTCCTGGAATCATAGAATCATAGAATGGGTTGGAAGGGACCCCAAAGATCATAGAATTCCAAACCCCCTGCCACAGGCAGGGCCACCAACCTCCAGGCCTGGATCTACACAAGGTTGCCCAGGGCCCCATCCAACCTGGCCTCAAACACCTCCAGGGACGGGGCATCTACCACCTCTCTGGGCAGCCTGTTCCAGCACCTCTGTAAAAAACTCCCCCAACTTTGGAATCCTGCAGCAAAGCAAGCAGCTATTGGCATTTTAATACCCCAAGTTACAAAAAGAGAAAAAGACAATTTTACTGTTGGTGTATTTCTTCCCCTCCACTCCCCTCCCTTAACTTGGATGTGGTTTGTTACAGGGTTAAGAGATTTCAATGGTTACATGCCCAGCTCGTGGCAGGCGAGGAGGATTTTGCTGATGCCCACAGGACCTGCTGTTCAGAGCTGCTGGTGATACAGGGTTTTGCCGTGCGATCGCTGACAGCAGCAAACGCCTGTTTGAGCCACTATAGGGCAACCCACGCTCGTGTTTATTTTCCATTTTGCACTTGTTAATAGCAAACCAGGTGCAAATGTGTTTCAGGAGCAGAAACCAAGGTCTGTCTATGTTGGTTTAGTGTTTTCTCAGAAGTGGGGTCGTGGGAAGGAGACGCTGCTTCCCCAGGCTTATGTGGATATACAGAATTCAGCCAGAGTTTACAGTCTGCAGCTACAGTCTCTATTGCAACAATTAGCAGTGAAAAGAGGAAAGGAGGAAAAAGAAAAAAAACCCAGGGGATCATAGTCTAAGTGTCAGAAGTGAAACTGTTAACGTGGGCCAAGAAAGGCTTTTCTCCTGCCGTTGTACTTGCTCTGGGGCAGGGAGCTGGCAGAGGGGCTGGAGCTGCGTCCGCATCCACGAGCCTCCTTGAATGGCTCTTTTCAGGCTGCAGTTTGTGAAGAAAAGTGGGAAGGAGCCAAAACCAGGGTGGAGGAACATATAAATACTATGTGTAAGCAATGATGGGGTTGGTTTTTTTTTATTATTTGGAAGCAGACTCATATAATCAAGACTCACCTTGGATAACTCGGCAGTGGGGGTGGGAGAGCACCTCCCGTCTCCACCCATTACTGAAAAAAAAATGAGTTCTAGAAGGTTTTGGCGAATTGCTGTGCTTTGGGAACTGCCTGTGCAGTACAGAGGTACAACTCAGAAATGCTGCCAGCAGCTCCCAGTGTTTCCAAGTGCCGGGGTGGGTTTTGTCATCTCTAGATGTGACAAACACACTCCTGACTTCCCATGGGTGAAGCTTCCAGGGACTATTAATGAGATATATGATGTGGGGCTCACGTGCAAGGCAGCAAGAACATGCAGCCAGGGAGCTGACACGCTGTCGCAGAAACACCGTCATGCTGAGTGTAGCTTTGCTGTGATTCCCTCTTGGGGACCTGCTCTAGTCTTGCAGGGGGAGGGCAGCTTAATCTAATGTCACACGCAGGGAATATGACCTGGGTAGACAGAAAGGGAAAAGGATGGACCTTCAACCACTGCACCTCTGGCTATTCTCTAGCCATTTCTTCCAAGAAAAATTAAGAGCAGAGTACTTAATTAGAAAACCTTCTGGGTTCTGTATTTATGCAGGATGTTCAGAGTCGGGTTAAGTGCTCCACAGAAAGTTACAGGGAAGTGTGTAGCAACAGGGCAAGTTCAGTAAGAGTCCTTTGATGAGCTGCAGATGCCTCGTAAGGGTGCTGTTGTGTGGTGGAGGAGCTGTGAAAGTGAGCTGAGATGTTTCCCACTGCCTCCTAGCCCCAAAATCCCACATAGCTTTGCAGTACAGGGCTGCTCTGCACACTCAGGTGTCCTCCATCGCTGAGTGAGATGGGAAGGGAATGGGAAAAACCAGCAGAGCTGGCATATTCACAACAATTAGGGATGTTTTACTTCCCCCCTCCTTTCCCAGTGGAAAGATCCATTCTTAATTCACTGGGGATGACAGATATAATTTTTTTTAAAAAAGCTTTGGAAGGTCAGGAATAGAAGTGACATTTTTCACGTGAAATCAATATTTTGAGCTTGTCTTCCTGTGACAAATATCTGAAGCTAGTGAAGGCAAATGAAAGATTTTGTTTGTTTCCACATTTTTCTCATTTGGACCCAGGACCTTGCCTCAGTGGGGACATCAGTGGTGGAGCAGCGTGGGTGGCTCCCCCTCGGCTCAGTGGAGACTGGCTCCTTCATGAGGCAAAAGGGGGAAAAGAAGGGGAAAAACGGCAGAGTGGGCTCATATTGTACACTGACAGATGGAGGAAAGGGAATAAACAGAAGCTGTTTGCTTTCCCTCACCAGGAGAGGCTAACTGGGGAGGCAGGAAGGACGGGACGGGAGGGACATGCAGGAAGGCTGGCAGATGGTCAGTCTCATGGAGGTGAGCGGGTGGCTTGTGCAAAGGCGGCTGGAGGGGCTGTGTCAGGCACAGGATGGAGTTCCCAGTTTGCTCAGGAAGTCTGTGGTGTGTGTCCTCTTCCCATCTTCCCATGCTTAAGTGACATGTCCTGTTCGTGATGCCAGCAGCTAAGGGATTTCACTCATCCTCCTGAAACTGCTGCTTGTCTCACTGTGGGACAGAGGTCCTGAAATGGCAGAGGCACTGGCATTTCTTGCTACAGAAGAGGGAAAGAGCTCTGGTCTCTGGGAGAAGTGCTGTGTCCTCCTGAAGCACAACATGAGCTGCTGTCTCGCTCACATACTGGTCCAAACTCTGACCTCAAAAAAGAAAGAAATCCAATCCTCCCTCCAAAAGCACCATGTAGTTTTATGGAGACTGTGTTGCTCCTCTCTTGCTTTTCTGTCTTCTATGGACCATGGATCTTCCAGAAGATGAAGATTTGCTGTGCCTCTCCATCCCCTACTTTGAGAAGACCCATGAAATCCCAGCACATCCATGGTGAACCTTCTGGCAGGGGACCACCCCACTTGCTCCTGAGATGGGTGTCTGGACTTTTGACAGCAAGGCAGTCAGATCGCCTGTCATCAAAGCAAGCTCTGAAAGCTGTACTCAAAGCAAAACCATTCACTTGCATGTTCTTCTTCTGCCCCATTCCCCTCTTGTTTGGTCACCTGGGCTGGTGAAGAGGGATTTCCCCACCCAGGACAGCCAGGCAGTACCAGCAGGCAGCAGGGGGATCAATTTTTCCCTTTGGCTTTTCTCAGTGGATGTTGTCTCTGTGTGAGAACATGTAAAGCTGCTTCACCCAATGGAGCTGGCGGGTTTGGACCTTCCTGACATTAACACCTATGCAAAAAGCATTAGTGTGTCACAGAGAGAAACTGGTGCCAGGAGCCAGGCAGACAGGGCGGGGAATAAAAGCTATAGCAACATCTGTACTGACATGGAGTCTTACTACTAAAGACACTTTAATCCTGTAATACCCACATTTCCCTCAGGCCTTTCAGGAGGAGAGGGACCACTGCGTACTGGGATCTGTAGTTCCTCTGAGCCACTAGTATCTAAATCACAGGGAGAGGAACCCGTGGAATTTCATCTGAAGAGCTGTCTCCCCATGGTGCTTTAGTTAGGAGATAGAATCGTGTTTAATTCACCACATCTGAATTGTTGCAACATGGTTTTTTCCTTGCAAACAGAAGGGAAAACATGGGTTTTCCTTGAAAACAGAAGGGAAATCATGGGTTTCCCTTGCTGTCTCCTTCCCTGCCTTTGCCTTGGGGAGATGCTATACCCTACATCACTACCTGAGAACCTCCCAGTGCAGCAGCATCCCTGGTCCAGGTTTCTTCTGTGTGTGCCATGCTGTGGGGTGGTGGATCATGGAGTACCCTGCTACACTGCCCCCAGAACAGTGGATCCCACAGCAGGGTGGAAGTGGGAGCAGCCCAGAGCCAGCAGCAGCCTCTCACTAAACACCCAGGCTTGGCGGGAACATCCAATGGAAACAAAGAGCATCATGCCCAGCCGGGTTATGAAGGCAGGTCTCAGGCTGTTACCCACTTAAGGATTCCATGTAGGGCTGGTCAGATCACCTCAGTGTGAAAATTATTCAAGGGGTTTTATAGCATTTTTCAAATAAACATACAGCACAGACTATTTTCATTACTTTCCCAGCCTCCTGTAAAATTTGTCAACAGAGTGCTTGGGGAGCAAATTAACCCTGTGTGCCTGGGGTGAAGAGCTCTGCAACAGGAGAAGGTCTTCTGCTCCTCACCATCAGCAGAGTTGTGGGACATAACGATTCCCACTGCCCTTTCTCAAGGCAGGAGCCAAGAGGACTGGCTTTGAGAAACACTCTAGGGCAGGCAGTAACAACCTCCACAACCCAGGGCTGACCAGCTATGTTAAAAATATATCAATACCAGTGAGGCTAAGAGGACTGGATGCATCCATGGGTGATGGGAATCAGACAACCTTCCCATGGGGAGCTCTCCCAGGACAGAGGCGAAACTGCCCCAGGAAGAAACTTTGGTTCCATCACCTCCTCTTGGCATTGAAAGAGAGCATTTCATCTCGGTGTGTGTCCTGACGAGCTCGTGGTTGAGCGGCTGGGTTTATGGAGGGTGAAATCATTAACACACTGGAGCATGAATGCCCCACTTCTGCCAGAGCAGCCAGGCAGGCTCGGTGGGGCCGAGGTGTGAGCGAGCCAGATGAGACCTGAAAAGGCTCAAACATCTCCCCAGCACATCAGAGCAGCTCTTGTTCAAATGAGACTTTTAAAAACACTCGACATAATGTTGAAAAGCACTCACAGTTATCAACGCCTGTGTCCCTTTGTCACATAGGTGACAGAGCTGCAGTCACAGGTCCTTCCCTTTCTCTTTTGGTGAGCTTTCATTGTTGCCAAAACCACCAACAGGGTTTCTCTACGGGGGCTAAATGTGGGAAGGAAAGCTGGTGTAGTGGCTGCCCTCCTTGGCATGTCAGGAGATGTCCCAGAAGCCTGCTGGGAGCACTGGGACTGCACTCATCTCACTGCATTTGTAGTCAGCCAAAAGGATGGTCCCTGGCTCTTCAATCACACAGCTCCCAGGACATGTGGGTCTAAGGCAGCGATTGCAACAGAGAGGAGCCCAGTCCCAAGGCCATCTGCAGCTGGGGTCAGATGTCCACTGTATCCTTTTTCACACCAGCCAGCAGAATCACCACAGAGCCCTTACACCCTCACGCTGCCCTTTAGCTGGAAAGCTTTGTCTTTTGGTTTTGCTCAGAACCAAATCACATTTCTAAATACACAAGCCCTCAGCAAGAGCCTCAGAAGAGCTCTAGCAGGAACAAGGCAGCCTGAAAGAAGAATGGCTCTCAAAACCTCTTCTGTTGCATATATGCTTTTCTTCCCTGCTCTGAGTCAGCATTTGGCCTTACACTTTTGCTTTTCCCAGCCCAGCTAGAGGTGTGGAAGAACTGGAGTTCCTGAGTATTTAGTTAACTAATATGACTAAAAAATAAAAACAGTGATTCATATATTTATTTCTGAGCTTGAGCCCTCTGTTTGAATTGGTCCTATTTAAAGGGGTGGAAGATTGTTTCTGGGTGAAAATATTTGCAAGCCATCATCTTCTTTAAGCCTTACTGATCATCTGCTCACATGTCCTTGCCATAAAGGTGCTATTTTTTGTCATTGGCCTCTTAAAATAATTTCCTGTTCTCCATTCAGAAAGGAAAAAGAACAAAACCCAAACCCTCCACCCTCAAAACCAATCCCAAACCAACATCAAAAGTTGGTGCAATTCAGCTCCTGAATAGCACGGTGTAAGGAGCAGACTGAAAATAGCCATATGATATTCTTATCCTAAAACTCACTGAAGAGAAACTCATTGGTAGGTGTTTTGGAGTAGGAAAATACTCAGAGTTGGGGTCCCTTCACTAGCAGAGTGAAGAGAAGTCCCTGCCCTGAAAAAATGATGACTCAGAAATTCTCCTGTGAGAATTCCCAGAAAATTAGTCTCCAAACTTTTCTGGCAGTGAGATATTGGAAGAATCAAACCTGGCATTTCCCTCATGACTGACTTTTCTTTACCTTCTCCATAAGCACCTACTCCCTACCTCTGGTGTAACCCTGAGCATCTAATCCCCATGTCTGATGTAACCCAGCCATCATACTTTTTGGTTAGCCAGGTTTAAAAAAGAAAAAAAAAAAAAAAAAGAAAAAGAAAAAAATCGACCTGTGGCAACTTCAAATGTTTTTTTCCATTAAAGCTGCTTGGTATGGTGATTTCTCTTCTGTCTCGCCCTTTGGAGTGCTGCCTCGTGCTGTAGCCACATCTAGGTTCAAAATGTAGAGATGCCTGAGCCCAAGTGGCTTGGGAGTAAACAGGACTAATAGAAATACCTGTGGACAATGCCCCTATATCTGAAAAGCAGCTATATTTACTATGTGTACAGACTATGAATGGGGTCTTTGGCCACACAAATGAATTCAGTCAGCAAGCGTTAGAGCACATTAGGTTATTAGTCATCTCCTTGACATCTCCAAGATGAATCCTGCTAGGAGGGGCTGGATGTGAGTTACAGCTTGTGTCAAAGAGGGCATAGATTTTATCCAGATTAACCACAAACCCAATGGGATGGGTGGCTTAGGCAGAAGGAAGAACAGATTTATTCTGACTTCTTTCAATGTCACCAAATTATTCTTGCCATCAGTTGACATGGATGCTACAGTCTGGGTGGGAAAAAAAAATCACATTTATTGAATCCTTTTGTCTCCTCTGATTTTACAGTTGTGCTTTTGTTCCTGTCTCTCTCAGTGGTATTTCCTTGGCAGATCATGAGGGATTTCTTTTTTTTGAATGATCGAGCTCGTTTTTGTGCCAAAAGAGAAAGGAGAGACAACCATTCTCCAAAGTTCAGGAAGTGTGACATCACCCAAACTGCAGACCCAGCTTTTTGGCGGCCAGGTGGTAAAATGAAATATTCTCAACCGTCTCAGCATCTCCACTGCAAGGAAATTAGAAGCAGAAACTTGGGACAACAGCCCTTGGCAGCTCTATTCAACTTGGGTTTGGGACACTAAAAGAGCTGGCTTGGTAAGGCTGCTGCAGGGAATAATAAAAAGGCCTAATTTTTGCCAGAACTGTGGATTTCTGCTTCACTGCTGAGCAGAAGCTGTGAGTGGTGACTCACACGTTGCTTGACACAGTCTGGCACTTCTGGTAGATGATCAACCCCAGGGGAATCACGGAGCTGCTGTTATCCCAGCCAACCCACCGCCTCATCTCGGCAGCTCTGCCACAGGAACTCGCACACAGAGGGGCAGGGGAAGCTGGCAGGAAAATGGGCACTTTACTCCACATCCAGACAGGCTGCAGAGCATGGGAGCTAGTGCACATCTAACACCAAGGGCCGCCATTAGGCTGATTTTTTGGAAGAGCCTGCTTCCGTCCCGGCGGCAGGCACCAGCGCTGGGGTTTCAACAGAGCTTAGCACTTTGGGAAAGCAAACTGGGGCCAGGAGTCTTGCAGTGGGACAGCTGGATACTTAGGGCTTTTGAAGGCAGAGCTTTGTCTCCAAAAGGTATGTCTCTCCTCACTGACAGGAAGGACAATTACTGCCACTGTGGGATTTGCCAGGGGACGTTTTATGGAATGGGTGTACACAGGGAGGTCTGGTGGGAAAAGCCACCCGTTTGAATCTTACAACCTTTGCCTCCGTGCATTGCTCATGTCTCCTTGCTTTGATCAGCTTGACACAAACGTTTTATGTCAGGGATGGATTGGGCAGCTTTGTACTGCTGTTTGATACCTGCCATGTGCCAAACTGACAGCCACTTCCCGAGCTGGCATGTGGCAGCAGAGTCCTGCAGTCTGAAGTGTTCCCAGACAGGCACCAGAGGCTGCCCAAGTAGCACCACATACACGGTCCTTCAGGGACAGTGAGGATGGCCGAAGAAGGCGGCCACACATCCTACATACATGGTATAATTCTGTCGTATCCTCTGGGTATTATGAGCCCATCTTGTGAGAGCCATTCCCAGGGAAGAAATCAGCTGCAATGTTTGAAAGAACCTTCATTACCTCCTAACAGAGACATTAATACATCCCCTCCCAGAACAGCAAGGGTAACCTTCAGCTGGAGACTCAAACCATCACAGAAGAACCATATATGCCTTAAGTGGGTTGAAGTCATCCGAGCTGTTCTCAACCTGGGAAAGGGCAAACAGTCTTGTGAGGGAGAGATGGACTCAGGCAGCCCTGACTGCAGTACCATGACCAACCCCGTGCAGCACAGCCAATGTGCCATAGATCCCCCGTATCATCCCACCTGTATGGCAGAGTGAATGCTCTTTGCTGCAGCACCATCACAGAGAAAAGGGAGAATACCAAAAGCCAGGCATGTGGCCAGAGGAGAACACTGAATCAGCTGCGAATGCCAAAGACTCCTCTCCACCCATGGTTGGGTGCAAGTGCAGAAAGTACCTCAAGGTCCTTCAGAGCTTGCTGGGTACTGGACTCTGCCAAGCTGCAGCACCGTGGAGTCTTGCAGGCCAGCACACCTGGCTCAGGACCAAGCCACAGTGCAAAGGGCTTGGATTGAGCTCCATGGCTGCCTTCTGACATAGGGCTAGCTGGGGTATTGCTATGCTCTGCTCTGTTGGGCTCTTCTCTGCATCCCATGAATCTGCCTTCATGTGGGATTAATGGAAAGGTGGAGGGAGCAGCCCTGGGTATCCTGTAGTTACAGCTACTGCATCCTGTTAGTGCTGTCATGGCTGCTTGGTAGAGAGGATGCAGATGCTAGGCATGGGGAGCAGTCATCTTCTCTGTCCCAGGCAGGGTCCCCTCAGCTCCTCCAGCCTTTTTTTGCTGTTTTTACTTTCTCTGCAGAGTTCGCTCTATTTCTACTTTCTTTGCCAGGTGTATTTGTGATGATTTTCTTTAGAACCAACCCAGGGGTGACTTTCTGTTTATTTTTAGAGGAGAGCCTGTATGGAAATGTCCTTATCCTCCACACCAGGGCCAGGTTCAACGATGGAGGAGAATGCTGAGAAAAGCAAAGGCAGTGAGAAAATAAAAAGCCTGGCTCTTAGCTCCCACACATGCAAGAGGACCTGAGAACCAGGTAGAGCCTTCTCGTGTTGAGTCCTTAAAAGCTTCATTGTGATGTCTTTGCAAGAACATATTTATTTTGTTTCCTGAGCCGTATGAGCAGGGCATTGTATCTGCTGGATTAAGGCAGCTCTGTGCTGCTCAGAGAACTATGAAATCCCTTCTCTGTCAGGCTGATGTGAAAGGATCCCATTCATCTGGGCACTCCCGCCCGGTGGGGTCTGCTTAGCATTCATCCCAAAGTGCGACAGAGCTCCTACCGCTGTCTCTGGCTCACGCCGCTCCTTCCCTCCTCTCCCACATCCCCCCTGCCCCACAAGTGTCGGCAGCCAAGAAAAGAGAATAGGGAACCTTCGCTCTGTGGCTGCTCAGGGGCTGCTTTCCACTCATTGGTATGCAGCGGGCATTTGCCCCAGTACCCTACTTCACACCAGTAAATGCTCCTTGGCCCTGCGACGTGCCAGCGACGTGCGGCGCAGCAGATCCAAGGGAGGGGGCACCGTGGGAGGGCAGCTGCCGGTGACGACATGTGAATCAGCAGCATCCACGCCATGGCAGCCGGGGCGCTGACCCAAAGGAGCAGCGCAGGCCGGGGGGGGGATGGGAGGAAAGGCTGTGCGTGTGAGCGTGAGTGTGCCTGAGAGTGCCTGTGCAAGCCTTGGCATGGGAAGGGGGACGTGATGCGTGGGAGCTGGGAGAGGCAGGTGGGGATGTAGGCAAGCGCAGCAGCTTGGTGTGGCAGATGTGTGGGAGAGATCAAGGGCTTGGCCAGTTTCCGCTTTCTTCTCCTGTGTTTGCTTTAATGGTGACTGGGTTTTGTTCATAGTTTGGATTCCTGATACGAAGCCAGATACTATTTATTTGCTCTAATTTTTCTTTTATAACATCTGTCTAGGGTCTGACTTTTTCTCTTTTTTTTAGCAACTACTGGCTACAGACAGTATCAGGGGGAAACTGTGATGATAACTCTGGAGAATTCAGTGTTGTCCAAGACAGACACTAAGCAATGTTTCCTTCCTTGTTTAGACCTTGTTCAGATGGGATTGGACCTGTGCCTGGGCATCTGTGCTCAACAAAGCTCCCAAATCACTTGTACCTGAGAGATAAGAGTGGCTCTAAATCAGCCCGACCTGTGCAGTACATGAGACTGAAAGAGCAGCCGTTGCTCAGAGCTGCTTCTCCACCTGAGGATGGTTATTTATGTGTGCACATGAATTTCCAGCCCTGACAACTGAAACTCGGTATTGAGAAGTGCGTGGGTCAGCTTGGATGGGACCTTGAGGCTTCAGGCAGGGTCTGTTCCAACAGTGGCAGAAGGAGTTGGAGGCACAGATTAGTCAGGGGCCAGTGTCATCCTCCCAGGCCCCTCTGCCCCTCCCAGGTTCTGAATGGGACCATTTGGCATATACAGGGTGCTCCGATAGGTTGTCCTGTCTCTATGTGTGGCCCTCAGGGCCAAAGGAAGTATCCAGAGTCTCCTTGGGAAACGAAGAGCGCAGCAATAGCAGAGGAAGCCAGCCAAACCACTGTCACAGTGTGTGGCCACATTGGACCTCAGCTTTGCCCATCAATAACACCATTTATTGTTTTTAGAGGGAAAAATATACATTTGTGAAAACGAGGTTTCCCAAGCTGACTGCTTCTTCGGCAAGGGGGAGAAAGGGGTCTCTGGCGTGGCTGGAAGGCACTGCCTAGCTGCCTTCTGGGCCCCTCCGGAGGCATCGCGTTTCACTCAATTGTCATTTCTGGTTACACTTCCAGCCCTTTCTATTAAGGGTGGGCAAGAAACGAGCACCCCTTTCTTCCCACCATGGGACCTGCACAGGCATGCAGGGGGAAGCTGGTCCCCGAAGAAAGGGCTACTGAGGAGGCACAATCCCATTGCACCATCCCGGCCATGGCTCGGCCACATCCTGCATGGGCGAGAGCGTGCCTGCAAGCCAGGGAGCGATTCAACCTCCATCTGGGTAACTGAGTGCTGACCTCACTGGAGACATGACGTAATCGCAGAGCTCACGAGAGAAAGCCCTGGGGACTGTCAGCTTAAAACACTGCTGCCTTATGCCTGGAACAACACTTCCAGTCTTCCAGCCTTAAGAAGCTCCTGTCTGTCTCCCAGCCAGGCGGCAGGATGCAGCTCAGGGCTCGCTGGGGGCTGTGGGATTTGGGGAAGCTGAGCCTTGGCTCTGGTGGGAGCCTCAGGCTCCACGGATGCCTCCAGGGACATCTCCCAAGTCACTCCAAAGCAGCTAGCAAGCAATGCTTTCTGCGGGCCCCTGTTGTCAAGATCTCTGCTGGTTTTGGTGGTATGTTTTAAAGGACCAGCTGTTGAATGCAGCAGAAGCAGTATCTGCCATTTCCATGTGACAGAGGGTAACTGGGACATTGCATCCCTCTAAACCAAGGGTCTGCTTTGCTCCCCATCCATCGCAGCTCCCACTGCAAGGCAACAGACTCACATCCAAATAACCAAAAACAACCCATGGGTGTTCGAGCACATGCTTCGTACACAAGTGACTCAGCATCCTGCTGCTGGCTGTCGCTGTATCATCTGGGGTCAGCATGGGACCACCGAGTACAGTGCCACCAGCTCCCTTGCACCCATCCATTCAGACCTTCATCATACTGTTTTTTTTGTGATGCTCCCTGGGTTCATACTGACGGCGGTGGGCTTACTGGCAGGAGTGCCCAGCCCTCAGGGAAGGAAAATACAGATACAAAGATGGTGAAGTTTTTTTGGGGGAGGAGGAGAGCAGATTACATGTGTACATCTGGGAAGATTCCTTCAAGAAAGAAAAGGTCTTCGTCACGTCATAGGAGACAGCAGTCTCATGACAGCTTGTTTCATGTGGTGTTTGCTAAATAGAAGCCAGCTCTCTCTAAGAATGGGTCTTCCTGAGAAATTCCTGCACTAATGTATGCAATCTGCCTGCGGAAGGGGTGTTACACATCCTCTCAGGGCCTCATCCAGCAGGGCTGTGAATCTGCCACCGTTCCCTGGGGCTCAGCTGGGCTCGTCGGCTCCGGAAGGAAAGGTTCAGGCTTCTGCACCCTCTGTGCATCAGCCAGGACGTGCTGTCCAGGCCTTCACACACGTACGGTGGGGAGCTAAGCATGCAAACCGCACTAGCTGTATTTCCCAAGTGTAATTTGTGCCTAAAAACACCAGCAGCCCTGCTTCTAAACATTGCCAGGCTCCTGCTCCTCCAGCTGCAGACATGTGACCCAGCTAGAAAAGAGGATTTAATGGTACTAGGCACGGGAGTCATCCTCAGTTCAGCTCTGACCTGAAGATCCTGATGTGGTCTTAGTTTTTACACATGGGTCTTTGGGCTGCAGGCTGGGAGGATCAAAGGGTTTCTAGAACAGAGGCTTTTGGGTCTGCTAGCTAGCTCCCAGCCTATTGAACCAGTAACTGCTTTAGCTGGCAGGGGTGAGCCCCATCAGGGAACACCATGCTCAGGACTGACCACACAGCCAGGGTTAGGTGCGATGCAAATGCTGACTGGCATTCAGAGGAGCAGACTCCAGCAGAGTTTCTTCAGTCATTATATGATTCACACATTGGCAAGTGTGAATCTGTCCTGCCTTGTGTGATCTGAGGCAGTCTGTTGTCCCTTGTCATCACAAGAAGGCTGGGCTGGGAGACAGACCAGCTCAGAAAGGGACTTAGAGACAGAAAGTCTTTGATGAGAAAAAAGAAGCCTCCAAATGACTCTTTTCTCAGTAATTTTTTGCTAATTATAAAGCCATTGACTGCTATTCCCAAAGCCTTTCTGCATGAGGGAGCTTAATCACTGATGACAAGTTTTTGGCATTTTCAGAGTTGTCACTGACAGGAACACACACCAGGCACCTCCACCCAACAGCAACATCCGTCCTGACAAAATGAAGCCTCCACGTTACTCTCAGGTCCATCACTCGCTCTGTCAAATTCTCTCTGCTTGCCCCACTAGCCATGCTGTGACGCTAGCTTCAGGTACCTATGGGTGTCCCAATTGTTTACAGAGCCCCTTTCTTACAAACAACACAAACACTCTCTCCTTTCCAAAGCCACTTTGTGGGCTGCAATGTCCAATAGAGGGACAGACAAAGACAAAACAAGGTTTGTGGGCTATGTTGGATTGATTGGAGATTTGGATTTAGAAACTCCTCGCTTTTGCTCACAGAGCCTCCCAAACACCTTTGACACTGTTGGATTGAATGTGGAGACTCTGAAGACAACTTTCAGCTCCAAGATCCAACCTGGCAAAACCCAGTATTGTCAATAAGGAAAAAGAAGGAACCGCATGCCCAGGAGCTGGGCCATGGGAACTTGGGGTGAGCTACGCTTTGTCTAGCCAGACCTAGGCCCAGTTTAAAGCATCACAACCAGCCAGCCCTCCCAGCCAGAGGTGAGAGCAGTCTCAGCCCTGAGCCAAGACTCCCACGCTGAACGTCCAAAGGCGCTGGCTAAGCCCCTTCCCTCTCCAGACATAATCCTAATTGCCGATGCTTGGCAGCCACTCCATCATGAGCAATAAGGGAAATTCATATTTTGTGTTTTAAATGTGTTTATTAGCCAAGAAGTTATCACCTGAAAGTGGACGCTAGGGCATGTCCAGAAACCTCTTTCCCTAAGGTTCCCACCAACAATGTAGGTACTGTAAAGTCTCATGGCGGCTTGGTACCAGCTTCACGGCTGCTAAGGCAGTGCAGAAGTCTAACGGAATCCAAGGGTCTTTTTGAATGTCACAGAGTAACTTTTTGAATGGCTAACTCAGAAGTGAAGTTTTTTGAGAAGCTTTACGGCCACTGGAGGAAATTTGTGAGTTGCAATGTGTGGCTATTTGATGATGGAGAGCACGTAAAATGATCTCTTGGGACGAAGCTGGCATGCCTGCTCTCTTTATGCTTGTGACCTGGTGCAAATTCACGCTCTGGTCTTGCAGTGTGAATATCCCACTCATCAGACTTCTCCACACCCCCCAGTTAATTACAACTCTGCATTTCCTTAAAGAACCCCAGGTGCAAACATACAGATTAGAGGCAGTTACAGGAATAGGTTAGTTGGCTTGCAGAGCTAAAAGGTTATTGTTGTTTCCAGGGAGGTTTCATACAGTGTGCGTGTGTGTGCGCATACATATATTTATATTTCAATTATATTTATGTTATTATTTCAATTACAACCATCCATCTCTTCATAATGCCGGATTTCATTCTGCACCAGATTAAGCCCTGGTTGAATGCCAGCTCTGAAATGGCATGAATGAGTCCACACAGTGTGGGGAACCTTTCATCATCAAGGTCTTGAAATAAATGTCACCGCTGCTCTCATCTCTTTCTCTGAAACCCTGTCTTGCCCCATCCCTCCTTCCTGCTCACTGAGGACACTATGGTAGTGTGCACTGACTTGTGAAGAAAGAGACTCTTCTTAGGTATCATACGTGTCCTTCATTTGAAGGGAGGTTTGGAGCCATGGACAGTTTGTGTTTGACTATCCCTTGGGATGCTGTGACAAGGGTCTTGTCTTCATTGCCCAACTGGAAGTAACTGGAACCCATTATGCTCTTCAGCTCAGATGCAGGAGTGAAGAGGAGGCATTATGGCTTTATTGCAAGGCAAATTTACCTCAGCCAACCCCTGGCACCATTCACATGTCCTACTTGCCCTGGGATAAACAAGTGCTTGTACTGTTGGGAAAGGCAAGATTAGTGACTGTCAGGATCATCCCTGACCCATCACACCATGCGACTGGAGTGAAAACTCAGTTCAATAACTGTTAAATTTCAAAATACTGGCAAGCTTCAGCTCAGCCAACTGCAACCTGTTGAAGAATCTTAAAGACAACATGTGAAATCGTTAGATCAGACCATTTTTAAGATACAGCACAAGAGTTTGGAAGGAGTTAGCTCTCAGCTCTCCTTGTGGCCTCTGCCGTCAGAACTGCCTTGCAGATACAGTCAGTCCAAAAATGTGACTACAGCCTACTTTATGAGTTGTAAAGCCGAATGTTGCTTCTGGGGGTGGATGAATCAGCTTGGGGATGCCAACATGGCTGAAAGGAGGCGTGGTGGGATTTTGTGAACTGGAATGAGAAGGAGTCCTGGACTGTCTGCTCCATGACGTGGAGGGGAAGCACCATGTGTGGGTACAGAGAGAAGCGAGGAGAAGGGGTCTGGAGATGATGGAGGTAAGGGTCAGAGAGTGTGTTGTGTGTTCCTGTACCAGCTGATCTGGAAACTCTCCTCTCTTTTTGAAACATCCAGCTTGTACATCTACAATCCTGCCATATGGGAAAGCAAGTGTTACTATACACAACCCTCCTACTCCAAACTCACATATATATATAGGCAATGCACTGTCTAGGAACCATAAACACCTCCACAGCCCTTTGGGAGGCTTTTAGCTGACACAAGAGGATCTTGTGGGGGGCAGCAGGTGAGTGTGTCACAGCCTAATGCTTTGCCATCTCGTCTTGGAGCATTTTATGTTCTAGACTGACACTTGGGAACACGGGACACGTCATCTCTTGATCGCCAGGATGCCCAAAATGAGGAGGGTGTGAATCATCATGTGGAAAGCCACATCTGAACAACAGTAAAATTCCAGAGGATTCATATCTTTGCAGCTTTCGGATGCAGCCGTGCCAGGAGGAGGAGGAGGAGGCACAGTTCAAAATGAGACAGTTTGAAGTCTGTTTTCTAAGGGTCTAGAAACCACTTTACAGCTTCAGTCATTCTTACATGCTGTAATTATTGCCTTAGTAAATACATCAACACGGAAGCATAAACTCCTTTAAAGCTCAGGAAATACCCCAAGCATCAACAAATGGATGAGCTGCTGTGAGCTCTGGTGGAATAAATCCCGGGCTCCTGCGGGCTCAGATGAATTAGGCTTTGCATTCTCATGGTTTATGATTCCACCAGATTTCCTTGATGCAATTATTTTCTTGCGACTCTGCAGTCTACAAATTCTAAATATAACCTTGCACATAAAATAATACCCTCATTCCTGAAACAGTTGGTTGCCTAAAATCCTGCCAAACACACGCTTTTTATATTACATTAGCCAGGAGCTGTGGCTGACAACAAGTTCCTCTTTGGAGATGCCTCCCAGAAATCTTGTGGAAAAGTAACTTTTTCTTTCTCTTTTCTTTTCTTTCTTTCTTTCTTTCTTTCTTTCTTTCTTTCTTTCTTTCTTTCTTTCTTTCTTTCTTTCTTTCTTTCTTTCTTTCTTTCTTTCTTTCTTTCTTTCTTTCTTTCTTTCTTTCTCCTCTCTCTCTTCTCCCTTTCTCCCTTTCTCCCTTTCTCCCTTTCTCCCTTTCTCCCTTTCTCCCTTTCTCCCTTTCTTCTTTCTCTTCTATACTAATTCTTCTTTAATAAGTCCAGGCTATCTGAGCATATCAGACATTTTCCAGAAGTGGTTGATGTCACATGCACCCTTTAACAGTTGCTGCTGGTCCTTTAACAGATGTGGGGGAGGGATGCAAATGACTGAGCCTGGAAGTGGTGGCATTGTTCAACACCAATAAAGACACATCAGGCCAGGCTTGAAAATAGCTCCAATAGTCTAGGAAGGATGAGTGAGTGAATGTAGAGACCCTCCATGCTAGTTAGTAATAAGATGCCTCACTGAACCTGGGGTTCAGACTCCTGCTGTCTTGCCCTTTATGTTGCCATGGCTCAGGTGAAGGCTGTGAAATTCTCCCAAGCGCAAAACAGCCCTTCAGGGCTTCTCCATGCAGGAGCAGATGAGGTATGCAGTGCTGAAAGGTGGAAGGGCAGTCCTTCTCCCATGGTCAGAGCCATGGGTATCTGTTTAGGTCCAGAGCCGGAGAAGGCTTCATCTTCCCCACCTGGCTTCACCCATTCCCGGTTACTGGAGTGAGGTGGGAGACAGATCTCCAGCTAACCCTGCACTAGCCAAAGGAAATGGGCTTAGATGATTTAGAACAGAACAGAATAAAACAGAACAGAGTCTTTCCAGAATATTTCCATTGAAAGGAACCCACAACATCATCTAGTCCAAATTATCTTCTTCCATGGGGAAAAGCAAGCCTCTGGCTTGTTCTTATTCCCTGAAAGGGACCACAGCAGTGACTTTCAGGGTGCTGTTCTCCATCAGCTTGTGCACTGTGTAGTACTGGGACCTCTCTGCCTCCCCACCGCTCAACACTGACTTGATGCCTTCCAGCATCTCAAAGTTAAGGTAGCAGGATTTGGGGTCAAGCAGTGACCAGCACTGTGCAGTAGGGTGCCCATTGCAAAGCAGGCTGGGGTTTGGTCTTTTGTTCTAGCACAGTTGAGGAGGAGGAGAAGGGAGCAGGGGTGCAGGGTGTGGTGCCACTACGATTTTCCTAGTGGCAAAGCCAGTTTCAGTTTGCACCTTGCCAACATCCAGCTATTTGCTCCTCTCTTCTGTGAGGCAGCTGGCCACCCCGCTCCATTGTGCCAGCTCACCTCTAACTGGGTCAGGGATCTGTGTTTTAAAAAACAACCCACCTCAAGAATAAACATAAGCTTTCTCAAGAACTTCGATCATTTCGCTGATTTTAGGCACAAGAGAAGTACTTGCCACAGGAGTTTGGGTGAGGGAAGGGAAAAGAGGAGGGAGCAGAACGTCCCTTCACTGGTTTTCCACCAAAGAACCCATACCTGTTTCCCACCAAGGCATTGATTCGAGCCCAGTGCGTGTGGGAGTCAGCACAGGCTCTGGAGGGAGCACTCGCACCGTCTCCTGCAGCCAGCTAGCCAGAGCAACAGGTAACCTGCCTTTTCTCCACGAATACACGGGAATCACCAAATTTCAACTCTGCTCCTCTAGCTTGTGCCACAGCTGCCTCTCAGGGCTGGTGTGGGTGGTCAATTGACCAGACAAAGCCAGCGCCCGCATCCCTCCACTGGCACTCGGCGAGGCCTCCTGGTAGGGATGCGGCTCTTGTGCAGGCTGCTGTCCCTCAGAGGAGAGGGATAGCTGATGGGATGCACAGCCGACAGCATGGGGCTAGAGTTCCCATTGCTGTGGTCGCTCTCCGGGGACCTAAGACGCGTATTGCTCGCTCTTGAACTCAAAAGCCTGACTATTTTAACCCTGCTCTCCATGGCAACAGACACGGAGCAACGCTGCCTCTGCTTCACGTACCCCCTCGTTGTTCTCCTGAAGGCTTTGCTCAGACCTGACCACCTCAAGGAGTGGCTCATGGCTAAGCCAAGCCTTTCCCTCTCTCCACATCTCCCGGATGAAATCCTTTCAAGAACAGCTTGTTCCTTTTTGGCCTTGGCATTAGGATTATTAAATAAAACTTGGATCCAGCTCTTGAAACCTTCCCCCAAGATGCCTTTTAATTAAAGCCGTGGAAAGAAAAGACCAGTCTAAATGTTGTAACATTTTTAATTAGTGAAACCTTTATTTTATTTGCTAAAAAACAAGATTACCTCTAAGTCCATTAAAATGAGCCCTTCGTTGAAAGGCTTTGCAGTGTGTGTGAAAGGGAGATTTAAAGGATATTAATGAGGGCTTAAACATGCTAAAATAATTGAAGAATGATTTTTTTTTAATGGAAGAACCTAAATAACCTTTTATTTCCACCATGCTGAGCATGTATGTTTGTGTACTGATGCCTTTGAAGTTCACTTGAACATACACTTCCACGGGCACACAACTGCCTTCCTCTGGACCCACCAGTTCACCCATCCCCACTGCCATGGAGAACTGTATCCCTTTCCTGATAATTCCTGAATAAAGTTGTGTCTCTGAGACAGGAAATACACGCTTGATTCATAAACACCTCAACTCCAAGTCCTCTTATTTGCAGTTCCATGACTTACTGCAGTGGAGGACTCAGTCTTCTTTGGCTCCAGGGCTTTTTAAGAAAGGGATTTTATAGTCTCCTGTAAAATTACTTAACATTTTCAGAATCAATTACATTTTACAGCTATCAGAGATATGAAAGTATCCAGGTCACTTCCTAAAAGTCCCAGACGGTGGCAAAAGTTGTTTCTACTTGGACAAACCCTCTGGGGTTGTCTGCCAACAGGGCTCACTGGCCCTGACTTACTCCAGGATGGCCTGCTTGCATGCTTTCTTCCCCAGCTACCCACCACACACTTTAAAGAACAGCATCCATAGGCTCTTCATAATGTTCTGGCTGAGGAACCTGCTCAAAGAAGGTGGTGCTTGTGTTCACACAGCTAAACTGCTCTACCTGCATCTCCACCTGGGTCTCCAGGAAACACCTATTTACTATCACAGCTCTGCTGCTGTGGATAGACATAGATGTTAGCTGGCCACACAGACGTGGGACCATCTGGATGTTCTGTCCATGCTGATCTCTTTTCTTTAGGTTTGGGGGTTTTTGCTTCTTTTTCCTTCCTTTTTTTTTTCCTTTTGCAGGCATTCTTGTATGGCCTCTTGTTAGTGCAAATGAAAGAGCCTTGAGGAGACCTATGTGTTGCCTGTACATTGTAGTTAAGCAATAAAAACCTATAAGTGGTTCAGGCAGGCAGAACAGCTTTTTCATGGCAGAAAGGTCAAACAATCAAGTGGAGAGGATGCTGCTGGAAGTACTGAGACTTTTGACATTGTGGAAACTTGCCTGTCCTTGGTCATAACAGATGGCCTGACTTAGGGGCTTTTGACCACATAGCTCCATCAGCTGTCTTCTCTGAGAAACCACATTCATAGTCATTTTCTCTAGAAGGTTCTTTCAGCTTCAGGCCATGTTCAAGCCAAAGCACCTTCCTGCTTTCCAAGGCCAGCAGCACAAAACAAACCAAACCAGGGTTAATCCTTCCAGCCAAGAGCTCCACTGGATAATGGGAGCTGCAGAGGAGGGATCCTGGGGCACATCTCAGCATGATACAGCTCCTTACCTGCAGTCCTTAAGCAAAAAAATGACTCTTCCCCCCACCTTTTAAAAGCCTTATTCCTCATGACAGTAAAAAAATACCCATTACTATTAAAAACCCAAACCCTGCAGGAAAGCAGGGAGGGGGAGTTTATGGCCATTGAACTTTTAACTCAGGTTGGTTTATAAAGAGCCGTCTTTCTGTTGCACCACTGGGATTGTACAAGTTTCTTGGCCATGAATGGGAGCTTTGTAGGATTCTACTGTGTGGTCATTCACAGGCAATCTGTTGGTCTTTTTAGAGACATTTAATAAAAAAAAAAGAAAAACCTATCTGAAATACAGCAGGAGGGGGTGAGCTGAGTATCAGCTACTGGCCCAATCAATGAGTGAATGTGTTTGGGTCTCCTCCCGGAAGAGAAAGCTTGTTTTAGGAATTTAGCCTGGCACTCACGGGGTTCTGTTTGTATAGCCCTTTCATTTAAAAAAAAAAATACATGCAGGCAATTAAGAAGAGATGGCTTGGAGCAGGCACAAGGAGAAGAGACAGGGAGGGAAGGAAAAGGGGAACCAAGCAAAAAAGAATAACTGTTAGAATTGAGAAGAGGGCAACGGTGAAGTTGAAACCAGAACCAATATTATCTTCTCATTCTGTCTGCACCCTGTGATTCACTGACTGATGGAAGGGTGCTCACTGGGATGGAGTAGTATCCCCCAAGGTTAGGGGAACAGTGGTCCATGCATGATGTTGCTTGCTCCTTTCCTTGATTTGCCAGCTGGATCTGCTAGATGTTGCCTCTCAACTGCTCCTTTGCTACAAGACCTTCTGCTGGGCCATGAGCAGTCATGGCAATTCAGCACTGGCCCCTGTGATGGTATGCCAAGGGGAAAGCAGCTTAGACTGAACCTCCAGACACCAAAACTCCATTAACCTACATGCTTCTTCAGGTTCAGATTAGATATTAGGAAAAATTTTTTCACTGAAAGAGTTGTCAGGGCCTGGGACAGGCTGCCCAGGGAGGGGGTTGAGTCACCTTCCCTGGATGTGTGTAAAAAAAGGGTAGATCAGGTACTTAGGGGTATGGTTTAGCATAGGATGGGAATGGTTGGATGTGATGAACTTAAAGGTCTTTTCAAGCCTTGTAATTCTGTGTGACTCTGTGAACAGCACAATTTGCAACAAATCTGATTTTTGCTGATTGCTTAAGAACAATCAGGCCACTGGGCAGGACTGGGATGACTCAACAGCATCATGCTGTAGGCACATGTGATATATACCTTTCAATATGGCAGGTGGATCCATACGGCAGTTACAGAGAACCCAAGAATGACCAGGTTGAACCTGACTTGTGGAGTGTTTGTCCATAAGGCAAGAACTTTCTTGGCCTCCTAGGTGGAGGTCACCTTTCCCTGCCAGTAACTCTGGTAGCTGAGTTGCTTTGGACTGTCCAACACGCCAGCAGGGAGGCTGGTCCAAAGAACATCCACCAGCATGGAGAGATGCTGCTGATCTCCTGCAAGTTCAGTAAGAACCTTTCAGCACAAGCCAGACCTTATAGAAACACCAGGCTCACAACAAAAGGCTGATGGGGAAGGCAGAACCTCTGTCAGCCTGTGGTCACCAAAGAGCCCCCTGGCACCCTGTGGAAGAAGTGCATTCACTCCACTGTGCCAGCCAGGCTCCAATAGACCTGCCTGCCCAAATTAGCCAGCAGCTTCACTGGGACACTGTGCTTTCTCTTTCAAGTTGTTGCTATGAAACATTAAAACAGCTCCCCTCCATTTTTCAATGGGGGATGGAAAAGTGCTCTCATACAGCCTGATAAACCACACTGAGCTCCTTGCATGACGAAGGCAATGTAAGTGCCAGGCACAACCATTAGCTAAGCTCGTTTTCTCTGTGTGTGTGTGTTGGCATATAGATTTTTATGCATGTATAACATGTATATATAAATCTTTACATAATTCATAAAAATGCTTGTCTGTATGATTTTCACCTTGCGACACACGGCTTGTTAAATTCTCTGCATCACCCTGTAGTGATCAAAAAGGGATCTCAGCTGTGGTCTCCTCTCTCTGCTGATAGCCCTTGCTATCTATAATCTATCTTGACCTTTACTCCTAAAGAAAATTAGAGACTTAATCTGTGAATAGTTACTAAGAACATTTAAGGATAAAATAAGTATGTAGCCTGGGGATAAGAAATGTTCACTGTTCTTCACTGGGGCTTTAAAAGAGCTTAAAGAAAATACCTCCCACCAGCTGGTCTACAAAATATGTGACTTGTACATTTGTAAACCTGAAAAGTCAACAACCATATATGATGTTAAGATTTGCCAGCCAGAACCCACAAGTCATATACAGAGACCTTTGCTCTGTCCTTGCTAAGTTGAGGACTGGATTTTAGTTGCAACTGGCCAGAGGGGAAAAAAAAAAAAGAAGAAGAAAACTTTCCTTTAGCATAAGGCCAAAAGCATCAGCCTGTGAACCAGCTGGATGTGCCTTTACACCAGGGCATGGAAGGGGCAAGAAGGAGGGGACATGGGGGTGTCATGCAGAAAGTCCCTCAATTAAATTAGGCTGTGAGGAGGCCAACAAGGGGTGAAGGGCCTGGGCTGGAGATGCGTAGCTGTGAGGTCTCTGTACCCACAGCATGGAGAAAGCAGATTCTGCCTCAGGAGAGTCCTTGCTCTGTGTCTCTGGGGAGAGCTAAGGAGGGGCAGGGAGGAGGTGGAGTGAAATCACTGTCTGGGTCCTGCTGTACCTCTCCTGGCAGGGCCAGGGCTGTGTAGCCTTCCTGAAATGTTTTATTCCTAGGTATACATTGGGGAACTGCTAGTGTCTCTTTTTTGGGGTTTTTGAGGAGCTGAAATAGAGGCCAAAGTAAAGCAGGGACTGCTATCAATGGCTCCTTTGAGTGTCCGGGCAGACACAGCGCAGAGCTGCAGGGCATGGATGTGGAAAAGGGGGCCGTGAGGGGTGGGGGTGGGGGCTGTCCAGGCCATGGATCCATGCAGGATAACAAAGTACTGGGAAAAGGGGGAGAAGGACAGAGAGGTTGTCACTGAAAATGTGGAAATTGCACAGATTTGGAGTTTCCACTCAGAAGTTCTTACAAGGTGCGAATTTTGGCAGAGCCTTGTGGCTCCCATGGTAACCTGCAGAGGACGGAGCCAGGATGTCTGTGGAGAAAGATGGCAGCAGTGTGTTTTAGAGTGCTGGTAGCTGTCTTCTCACGTACATGAACTGGAAACCTCTCACATGACGCAGCATGTGCGGGGAAACACCACAAACCCTGCCAAGATCACCTGCCCCCAGGGCACAGGAGGGGGGACGTGTGAGGCAATGCTGGGTGCAGTGCTGCCTTTGGCATCACCTTTTATCCCTGCTCATGGAGTTCACCAGCAAAAACACACCTCTGTGACCAACCAACAGCTTCTGACAGCTGCACACACCTGTGGAGGTCGGCACTTCTCACCTCTCCTGGCTGCCTGGGGTGGGACAGATGGACAGCAAAACAGCAGCTCAAAGAGCAGAGGTATGTGCTTGAGGGTATCAAAACTCATCTCCTCTCCTGCTTGGTTAATGGGTCTGAAATATTTCTCCAACAAATTCTTGCATAAATATCCCACCTCTGAGCCTCCAGCTTTCTGCACATGGTGCAGAAGGCTTGCAGCTGCCTTCCTTGACCTCCCAGCCAAGAGCTCTGCCCTCGGGTGAGGAGAAGGTAGAGATGTGCAACAGAGGTAGGAACAGCCCAAGGATAATGTGCCTCCATGCAAGGATAATACATAAGGCAGCAAGGATCTCTGGAGGAAGGGAGCCCAGCAAGATTGTTCCTTTTGCAGGCTGCAAAGCAGAGGCACCAGGCAGTCACCTCTCTGCCACATGAACTGAACTCACTCTTCCAAAGTCTTAGTGACCTGCTTTCCCACTGCTTCCCCCAAAAAGTTAGCCAGAAGGAGTCTGCCCTTGGTCCTGGGCAGGAAGAACAGCCCCACCAGGACACAAGCACATACCCTGCATTAACCCTCCCTCACATGCTGACTGCTGGATATGTTGTCCAGTGTCTCTATGCAGGGGGTGCTGCTTGGGAGTACATTGCCATGTACTATGCTGTTAAAGGAAGCTCGGGTTCCTCTTCTCCAGTCTCTGGGTTGTGTCTTGTTACACAGCACAGTCAGGCACAGCTTGTTTCTGAACGGACAGAGCACTGGGAGGGTGGCTCTTAATACAGACAGGTGAGGTGTGGGCTTGAAGGAGGGTCATAGACACCCCTGCTTTCCCCAGCCCTGCCATGATGGGACAGATCTGGAACCAGAAGCATCCTCTCCATCTGTACCGAGGCTCGGAAAACAAGCTTGCTTGTTGAAAAGCAACCCTTCAGAGGTCTCCTTCTCCTCCTCTCCTAACAGCAGCCAACACTGCCCAGGTTTCAGCCCCTCTTGTTGTCCTGCAGCTGGTTAAGTGGTGAGAGGAGTCTGTGGTGTGCGCACAGGCTGGCCTCAGGGAAGGAAACAGAGAGGCTCACATTGCTGGGATGCACACAGCGTGCTTTGGTAGCGGACAGCCCAGGCTACAGCTCATCCCAGAGCTCAGCCAGCCCAGCGACAGCTGGAAAGAGCCCTGGGATGACAGAAGGAGCTCTCAACTCTTAGTTTGACTACGGCTTTTGTGAGTCAGGTTGTGTTTGCATAAACTGGACCTGGTTGCTAGCTGCAGGTTTTCCTTCCCATAACCACCATGCCTTTTAAGGCTTTTAGCAGCTCCATAATTGTAATTATTACTGGCGACTCCAGCTCTGCCTTACTGTGGGCACATCTTGGATGGAGCAGGCAGCCTGTGATAACACTAGGGAATAAGATTATTCAGGCAATTTTTCTTCTATTGACAGCACTTGAACTACAAGAGGTTCCAGTAAGAAAAATTACTGGCAGAACGGACATGGAAAGAGTGATTTTTAAAAAAAATTATATATTTTTTTAAAGCAAATATTGCAGAGGGTGTTTGGAGAGAAAGATTGAGAAAGAAATTTGACCTGTGTCCCATCAGAACAACCAATGCACCACAGAGGTCCCACAGCCTGACACCTAGGGAAGCAAGGGGTTCAAGAACTTGTTTCAGATAAACACATGCTTTGTAGGAAGCTGTGTTTTCATTTCAAGGAGTGGACAAGGGAGGAAGGCAGACGTCTTTAGCAACCCACTGGCTGACAGGTTTCTCCCCGTTTCTGTTGAGCGAAAGGAAGGGGTTCGCCCACGCTCTGTACCCAAACGGTGGGTCTGTTCTGCCAGGCTCAGTTCTGAAGTTCTGCCCTTATTCACAGCCTGAATCTTCCCCAGAGAACTTGTGCAGTGGAAACTGCCCACTTCACATCTTCCGTGGTGAGCTCACAGTAACCTTTGGCTAAGCCCATGGCACAGACCTTATGGAAGGCTTCTTGATCTTCAAAGCCCGCAGCTGTTTTGAAACAGAAAGCTTTGTTTCACTCTGCCTTGCTCAGATCTTTGCCTTTCCCATACAGGGGAGATCAGAACATGTCATACCCCATCACCAGAGAGCTGCGTGTCTGGGCTGCTCCTGACCCAAAGCAGCACTCAACAGAGGGAGTCCCTATATTTTGGTGAGGTGGTGGTTTGCAGCAGCACACGCATATAACTCCCTTAAAGTTCAGGTTTCAAAACCCTCTTGCTCTTCTTACACAGCTCTAATTCACCTGCCAGATCCTCCCTGGGGTAAACAACTGTCTCTTTGGAGCCTGGCAGCAGAGGCTGGCACCTCACCCGCTTACAGTAGGGAAGCACAACTGCCAGGGGACTCGGTGCTGGGAAAGGCGGGACCGTCTCGGATGGGGGGAAAAAAAAACCCAAAAAAGACATGTTGGAAAAGAAATGTCAGAGCAACAAAAGAAAATCCAGATGTGCTGCATTCACATGGTAACAGACTAATTGGAGACAGCCCCACCTGATTTCTAGCAGCTTAGCATTTTAGTGTTTCTCTTGCTGTTTATTGACTGGGGATTTTCTCATTATTGGCACATTTTTAGGAGAAAATACTATTCTTTCTTGGCATTAGGTTTTCTTTCAGAAATACTGCTTTTATTACTGTACCTTCAGCAAGGCTTCCTAATAAGAAACTTGAGACCTTTTAGCTCAGCTGGAGTTTTGCCATGGAATTCTGCAAGGACACAATCTTGGCTTAAGGCAAAGGGCTGGGATAGGGCTGGAAGGCAGTGGCAGTAGCCTGTCTCTGCAGATGCCCCCCTATTGCCACAGAAGCCCCAATTATAGCAGTGCAGGGTTGCTGTCACGGTCATACCAGTGCATTTGTGTCCCCCGTGAGGGGGTGCTCATGGACCTCCTCAGACACAGACTGGTATCTCATCAGGATTAATCCAACCCCCTCTTGGTAAAGGGCAGCAAATGAAGGGAAGCCTCTCTGGGATGGGGAGCTGGAACAGGCAGGTACATCTTTCCCTACTCACACACCTCTTGAGAAAGGTTTTAATTCCTGGTTTGTTTCAGTGAAGCAGGTCCAGGGAGGTTTCAATTAGGTATCTAACAGCCAGTACTTGCTGGAGCTGACTGCTCCAGTGGGGAATTTAGCCCCTTTCCAGTTAAACAGAGACACTGGCAGCCGGCAAGTCACTGGGTGCTGCTTTGCAGGCTGAAGTAAACCCCGCTGTGTTCCTGCTGAAGACCTTGGCCCCATGTACACAGCAATGCATGGAAACCTTGGACCCTTTGCATTCCCTGAAGCCCGCTTTTCCCCTCTAAAACCCCACCACCAGCACCCCAGCTGCATGGCTGGCCCCTGCACAGTGAAGACAGCTCCTTTCCAGGAGGACAACCACAGAGTGAGGTGGGCTTCAGCATCGCCAGCACAAACTGGGGAAGCTGAACTGATTTCAGATATTTCTGGAATTTCATCTATTCCATCGATCAGCTGTGTCCTGCTGCAGGTGCTCAGAGCTAGGGGCTGGTGAGAAGCACGCTGATAGCCCAGCACAGAATGGAACAGAGAAGGAAAGGCCAAGGCCAGGCTGGCCTCACCTCATCTTATTGCCACCCTGCCAGCAACCCAGCGCTTCGGCCAGGTCCCTCCAAAACACTCAAGGGGGCCAAATAGCAAGAGACAGTCTTTGTCCCTGGCTGATACATCCTCAGCACCCTCCCCACTGCAAGCTTTAAACCTTGCTCCTGGGGCCATCTGAGCCCAAAGCAGATGCTGGCCGAGCAAACTCACTGGCAGGCTGTCCTGGGGCCAGAGCTGCCTGTGCGTGACAGCAGGCACGTAAGCTTGGTGGCCCATCAGAGGAGACATTTCTCTAAGGGGTGGAACAGGCAAAAAAAAAAAAAAAAAAAAAGAAAAAATCAGTCCCCTTCAAGGTTTTCAGCGGTGTAATAAAAGTTCCTGTGTCCTGGATGCCAGGGAGATCTGGGGGAGGGGGAAGAGAGGGTGAAAGTGAATTAAATGGGCCTTTCAGGAGCTGAGAGAGCACTTAATCTTCTCTAGCCCATTTAGTGCAGATGCAGTTGAAGCCTCCCTGCCATGACAGCCAGCAGAGCTTGGCCCACATTGTCTTTTGCAGACACCGTGCAGTCCCAGAGGAGGGCTGAGCTGGCAGAGGAGAGCAGGGCAGGAGGGAAAGGGCTTGAGAAAGAGTGATCTGATCAGCTTAGACATGAGGGATGAATCCAGGAGTGTGGCATGTCTAGGGGCATGGGGACAGCTCCCAAGTAGAGGGAAGTGTTACACAGGCAGTGCTCTGGGCAATGTCAGGAGGGATGAGGGGTGGGCTGCAGCTGCCAGCAGACCTTCAGCTGTGCCCCTGTCCCAGAGGCAGAATTCCCTGCTCACTACTGCCTGCCGTGCTTCCTGAGCACATCTGCACAGCATCCTCCACTTAGGCCACTTGCCTCACTCTGTAAATATTTAGGATGCTCTGGCGCCCATCAATGGAGAGTTATAAGGGGAAGACCCCAGGGGCACCGGCTGGCACACTGCAAGCCTCAGCCATGACCACAGCCCTGCCCAGCTCTGCCAATCCTTGCTATTCCCCTGATCCATGGTTATCCTGCTCACAACAGCTGTGCCCCAGATGTGCCCCTAAGCATCAGTAGCTCTCAGTACAAGCGTTGCACCCACATTATCACCAGCGCTTCTGTAGCACTGCTCTCTCCCATTGCCATGCCCCAGCAGCTCCAGAGCATCTCTGCGTTTGAGTTGGAGCTTTTTCTTTGTTATAACTGTCCTTCTGGTTTCAGGGCTGAAGGACACCTTGCTCCTCTGATCAACACAGAGAAAGAGACAGCCCCAAACCTTCCCACTGCAGCATGTACGTGATGGGGGAAAAAAAAGAAAATAATCACAAAGTAGATGGTGACATCCCAGCTTGTGACACAGCCCAAGAGCCACCTCTGAAAGGCAGAGAAACTCCTCAGGAACTACACCCCAGCACATCCCTTAGAAAACACCTTCCTAACCCAAATACTCACTACTTTTCTAGAAGAAAAATAGATCCCCAAGTGCTCCTTCTTGGATAAGACTACAGAAGAGCAAACAGCTAAAACTAACTCAGAGTGAACAAGCCTGACTAGCAGGAGGAAAACAACCCATCCTTCCTCCAGGCCAGGCTCCCACACGCTCACTTAAAACAGCACCAGAGGCAGCTCCTGCTTTATATAGCACAGAGACTACAGGTGGGCCAGCACAGCCCTCCACAACCCGGGGGCTGTGTAAGACCGGGTTCATCCTTTTTGTGTAAGGATTTAGGTGGTGGGGGAGGGAAGAGCAGTGGTTTTTGTTAGGCTGCTGGTATACGGCCAGCAGTACCTGTAGAGTCAGGGAAAATTGTGCTGCAGAGATTGAGGAGTACCAGGAATACCTAAAAATGTACAAGCTTGGATTATAAAGACTTAAAAGAAAGCCATTCCTTAAACAGCTGGTAGCTGCAGCCTAGGGTCAGCAATGCCTTCTACCTCAGGCCGTGTGAACTAAGAACATTAATTGAGCCTCCTGGGTATGTAAGCCTCTTATCTACTTACACACAGTGCTGGAAAAAAAGTGATATTATTAGTTACTTTTAATGAACTGTGGTAGGATGTGCATGCTCACCTGCTCTTTACTGGAAGATGCTTCCTTCTCTCTGTTTCTCTTTAAAACTGTTAACATTTTAGGGTATGAACCAAGACTTCAAAAGGGATGTAGGTGTCAGAGGAAGGGAGATGGTTCCTATTCATCACTCAGGGGCTGAGGGTGCTCTCAAAGCTTCTGCTCAGCTCCTTAATCCTACAGGTGCCTCTCAGTTTCTCAGATCTGGCATCTCAAAGGTGTCGCGTGGGGCTCTCCCTGCCTCCCTGTCTTGCTTAAGTGACTTCCAATTTAGCAAGGCAGCCTTTGAAACCCCTTTCCTTGGCACCTCGCTGTGCCTGTGCTCTGCGTCTAGGGTGCACATCAGAAGGGGAGGGTGGATGGGCCACAGCTCCTGGTGGGCACAGAGACCTCAAAGATGGATGTGGTGGGGTGGAGGTCACGCTTTGAGTAATTTAAATGCAGCTTGCAGGCTATGAAATAGACTCTGCAAGACCCAAGTTACTGTGTTGGAGAGCAGCAGACACTGCTTTGGGTTGTCTTTATGGTTTGGTGCCCCAGTGGGCTTAGGGATGGGGGGCTTGTCTGCAGGGGCTGGCTGGGAGCTACCCACATTTTTGCGCCATAGTTTTTAGGGAACATTGGACGCAAAGGAGTGAGAAATCAGCACCACACTGATGCCTGCCCGCACGATGCTGCCCTCTTCCTCTTGACACCAACATGAGGGACATGTTGGCTCACCAGCCCCAAGAGCCTTGTGCCTGGAGGAGGAAGATGATAAGGAAGAGCCTGTCTGCAAGAGCAGACTACAAACCTCCTGTCTTGGAGTTTCCCAAGGCAGTCTGTCACCAGCGAGGGGCTTGTGGCAGCCCTGCCTTCCCTCCTGCTGCTGGCATGCCTCCTGATGTGATCCCCACTCTGGATGTCCTCATGATCCCAGGGTGATTTCCACTGGCTGGTGCCTTTTCTTTAATGTCTCAGAGAGCTATGTTTGCTTTTCAGATTCGCTTTCCTGATTGTTTTGAAAGACAGATGCCCTCTGCCCCTGCTCCCTTGAAAAGCCATGTTTTTTTCTTGCTGCTCGTGGGCTGTAAACATCTTTCCCGTTACAAATGTGCCCTTTCAGTTGCTTGCTGGCTGTAAGTGGTGTTGCTTTTTTGTTTCTCTTTGGAAGCTGATTCTCATTTATTGCTGCCTTCTCCATAAGCTGCTGCTGCTGGCCAGCAGAAATGGGGTAATTTCCCCTCTCAAGCTATACTTCCTAACTCAATTACACCTGTATCCACTGCTAGCCTTAAAGATGCTGTACTTGAGAGGATTCGGGCCAGGATGAGGGTTTGAGAACACTGAAGGGCTTTCTCCTTGCCCTCCTGTTTCATTTGGACCCGCAGGCTAATTGGGAACCTCAGCCATGGGGAAGCAGCAGTGCTCTGTGGCTCAGCCAGAATGATTTCTAAGCAAGAGCAGGGTGAGATGCCGGAGCAGAGTGGGTCCCAAAACAGGGTTTTATAATCCTCTCTGCTCATATCTAGCTTCAGTCCAAGACTTTGGTCAGTCCCTCTCCCTGCGGGAACCAAGCACACCATAAGTTAGCCAGTGGAGGGGCTAGGGGCAGGGGTAGGAACTCCAGAGCTCTGCTTCCTGGCCCTGATCCTGCTCAAAGAGGCTGATTCTTCCCCAAAGCCTTCATTCATTCTTAGCTCCATTCTCTGCTCAGTTTTTCAAAGCTGCCTCTCCCACTGTGTCTGAGGGCTGATCTAACATCCTTCTCACATGCCTCACGTCTTGTCCCTGCCTAGCTGCTTCTGCCCATAGGAAGTGGTGGTGGTGGTGAAATAAAAACCCTGTAACCCAGGATCTCAAAGCGGTTTGCAAACTTGTCTTCTCCCCACTGTGATGCTGCTTATTCTGGTGGTGGGAAAATTGAGCCAGGGAGCAGCAATGGGGTCATGTGCCGTGCACTTCTAGCATCAAATGCCTGGTAGTGCCAGAGCAGAACTGGTTTGCAGGATCCCTGGTGCACAGCCTGTCTTCCCACCCATCCACTTTACCCTGCTAACCAGCCTCTGCAACACAAAACAAGCTGTGGTTGGCAGTGGTTGCTTTGCACTGGAGCCTAGCAGCGCCAATCCCTGAGACATTTAGGCAAGGGGGGACACATAAAGTGGGGAGGAAGCTCTTAAAATGCTGGGGGGGTGGGGATTGACATGAGGCAAAGAAAAGCAGCAGCAAGAAGAGCCTCTTCCAAATAACAAAACAACCCAACAACAACAAGAAAGCCCAAACCCAAGAGCTGGAGCTAAACAGGCAGCTTAAGGAACGAGGCTGCTGGAGTTTTCCGAGAAGGCTCCCAAGATGCACAATGGGAACATCTGTACCTCAGCCCGCGCCTTGGAAGGGTCTCAGGCCGCAGAGTGGGGCTGGCGTCAGCCGGCTCCAGCCCTGCCTTGATGCTGCCCTCTCCCCCAAAACGCCTGCCTCACCACGGCTCCTCCCGCCGCCCGGCTTGCCTCGCAGCAAAGCCGTAAATCCCCCTTCCCACATCTCCTCCTTCGCTCTGGGCTCCGTGGGTTTGGAGCAGCCGAGCATCCCGCGGCAGGAGCGGGAGAGAGGGAGGTTTGGCCCCGGGAACAACCGTCCTCTGTGCTGCCCGTGAAAGGTGGTTTCATAAGGCTCTTGCTCAAAACGGGCTGTTATCGGGATCTGCTGAGCAGGTCAGCGCCGCTCCCGGGGATGGAGAGACAGGCCAAATAGGTGCACACACACCTAGTGTCTCGGTCCTGGCACAGGCGTTTTCCAGCCTCAGGGGATGCAGCCAGCCAGGACTAATCCTGATCCTGCCTACGAAGCTATCGGGGGCAGGGAAGGGGGGTTGGCTGTCTCTCCCCTGCCTTTATGCCTGGCGCCTGCTCCCAGCGAGGGGGTGACGATGTGCCCAAAACCCCTTGGTGGAGCCCAGCAGGTTCCTTCTGCAGCAATTCACAATGCACAAAGCTGTTGGGAGGTGAAATGGGTCCCTTGGGGGAGGCAGTGGTGGCTTGAGATTTGGGGGCTCATCTGAAGGCAAGTGGAAGGAAATACTCCCTCCCCTTAGACCCATTCACCCGGACCCGCTTCATCGTTCCCTCTCCTACTGCCCCTGTCCCCTCCTGTGGGGCTTGTCACTTGCCTGGTGCCAAGTGAAGAGCTTTGAGAGGAGACAGAGCCCTCCTGGGACAAGTGTTTCCCACCCCCTGGGATGAGCGGCAGTGGTCAGCCCTGGCTGGACCATGCTGTGGTCAGCCTCTCTGCAAGGGCATTGGTGCTGCGGCACAGCCAGGAGAACTGCAGGAGGGACCATGCCCCAGGGATGTAAACTGGGGCTCAGGTTGACTCCGCTTTGCCCTGGATAGCATCTGTGCAGGACAGCCTGAAGCTTGGGGATGGAGGAAGGGACAGCTTACTGTATGTTCCTCTCTTCACTCCTGCTCCATGGTGGGGCTCCTTCTGAATGGAGACAGCTAATGCTGCTTTGTGCCCACTGACTTACAGTTTACAATTAATTAATACCCTTCTAAAAACACTGATGTGACTTAGCTCATCTTCCTCCTTGTTCTCTCCTGACCAGAGCTGCAGAACTATGGCTGCACGGTACTGCATCATAGAATGTCTGGGGTTGGCAGGGACCTCTGGAGATCATCTAGTCCAACCCCCTGCCAGAGCAGGATCACCTAGAGCAGGTTGTACAGGACAGCATCCAGGCAGGTTTTGAATGTCTCCAGAGATGGAGACTCCACAGCCACTCTGTTTGTACCTGTTTTGGTGACTGCTGTGGGGTGTTGGGTTGCTGTTACACTCACATGGAATTGCCTCTCTGCTCATCACACCTTCTCTCCCCTTTTGATGAGGTAAACCACCTTCACAGTGGCAAAAACCTAAAACGCTGAGGGGTTCAGCTGGACCCAGGGCATGGAGTGAGCCCAGTGCTTGCTGCATGTCACTGGACCCAGACCCCGAAGCCCCAAAATGCGCAGAGGTTTTATTACCCCCCGGGAGTGGCTTTCCCCATCCTCTTGTGTTTGTGACGTGCCTAAAACCCACCCTGGGAGCCCGGGTCAGAGCCGGCCCCATCCCATGCCCCATCCCCATCCCATGCCCCATCCCCATCCCGGGAGGGATAACTCAGAGACCAGCAGCCCGAGGGCACCATCTAGTGAACAGCCGGGATTGCACAGACCCGGGAAGGGCAGAAATGCAGAGAAAACCGGGGTGGGGGACACACGGCACCCCCAGGGGTTCAGCCCAGAGGAGGGGAGAGTCACTTTTTGTGCTCCCTACCCCCGCTCCCTCTAGCTATTTTAAACTTTTCTCCATCTGGTTACCCCTAGAAGAGCCTTCACCAAGCCTCAGCCATCACAGCAGAGATGCTGGCCTGAGGTGTACCACGTGTGATGCTCTGCCCTGGGCAGGTGGCATTAGAAAGATGACAGTGTTTTGTTTTGCTGTCTGGGCATAAAAAATAATAAATAAAGAGTTAATTCTAATGCTATGTGTGGTGCCTGGGTGTGTGAGAGCAGAGTGGTCTGGGTGGCTCTGTGGTGGGGCAGGCTGAGTGGGGGGCAGGGGCTGTGCTTTCCCCTGAGCTGAAACCTCCCTTTTGGATCAGAAAATTAAAAAAACACCATAGGTACTCTAACATCTCCCCAGTAGCCCCAGGGTGAGCCAGTGGTGGAAAAAAAGGTCCTGGTGCAAAGCACAAGTTCAGTGCAGAGTTTAAAGCTCCCTGAGATGATGCACTGGTTGGGGACAGAGGTATCAGTGTGCCATGCTGCTGCTGCACTGGGCTGAGCTGGGTCCTCTCACCCCACTGTCTTACTTGGCATTGAGTGCATTGAGTGCATTGCCAGGAGAGACCTGACCTGCATCTCCCTGTTCCCTGAGGAAGAGCCGTTTCTGCAGCCCAAAAGCAATGCTGTGTCTTGATGTTCTCTGCCATTGTCCCCAGCTCCCAGCCTGCCTCCTGCAACGTGTCCCCATGCCCGCTGTCCCCAGGGCTAGACCCTGGTCCCCCCCAGCCATAGGCTCAGTGGGTAGTTTGTGAGCTGGCTTGCTGGGAGGCCGTCACTAAGGCATGGGCTCATGCTCACACATCAGACCCACTGTCCTCAGAGCTCATTTCCCTGGGCAGGTGAGGGGAGAACCCAAGGCAGGAACAAGGGAAGGTGATACCTCCAAGCATGGTGACGGTGGTGACCAGCCCCTTAGGCCCTCCTGTACCCAGCAGTGCTGGCGAGCACCCCATGTGCCCTTGACACCGCAGCCCATGAACCCCTTCCTGCCCAAAGGGTGGCATCTTCAGGAACTTATGGCCCTCACCACCACTTGGCATCCGGCTCCCAGCTTGTCTTGTGGGGTGCAGAGGAGTGGGGTGCCTGCAGAGGGGGTACCCCTTGCAGCGCAGGGAGTGAGCCCTGCACCCAGGCTGCCTACACTGGGGGATGGAGCCACATGGACGGGCTTCATGCCTGCAGCGAACCCTTCCCGTGCACCCAACGCATCCACAGAGCAGGGATCAAGGGGCACAGGAGTGCTTGGGTAGGGCCACCCCATCCCATTGGGTGCAAGCTTTGCAGCCTGGTTTTGGGGGCTCCCCGGGGAAGGATGGGATGCGCCAGGAATTGTGCCTTTTCCTCTCATCCGCAGACAGTCACGATGCTTAAGTGGCTTGTTTTTCATTAGGGAATGGCTGTTGCTAGGCCACCCTGGTCCCCAGCATTGGTCGGGAAGGGGTTTTGCAGCCAATCCGGGAGGCTGGGCTGGCAGTTCACACACCACAGGCACACACATGCACACACACACCCCTCCTGCAGCCGACATGCTAAGCAGCTGCCAGATGTGCCTGTTCATTTCCACATCACACCTATTCGCTCCTCCTGGCCAGGCAGGTTATTAGGGCTCCAGGGATTTTAATTTATAGCTGGCAGTGAGTTTTGTCCCTTCTAATTCGTGCTCAGGGAGGAGAGGAGCCATGGTGGTTGGGGTACCGATGGGGTTGGAAGCACTGGGAGGCTGGTTCCTCCCTCTGCTGTGACTGGTTCAGTCTCCAGCTAGTTCCCTGAGCAAAGCCTCCACTCTCTGCTTGAAAAAGGGTGAATCGTCCCTCTCTGTCCCCACAGCAAGGGGACAGACTGCCCCAGCGTGAGGGGACAGACTGCTCCAGGGTAGGGGCTGTTACTAGGCATTGCTCCACTCTGAGATATTTGGGGTTTATGTGGCACTTAACCAAACCTGTGGTGTGATAACCAGAGCTCACACCAAAGCGAATCCTCCCCAGGTGCTGTGGCGTGCTCTGACACAGGGATGCTGCTCCCAGTTGTGGTCCCCATACAAACAGCCTCCAACACCCACAAGAGATGCTGGGTCATGGCTGAGCACCAGCAATACACGGGGAGAGGGTCAGGCACATCCCCGGCATGGGGTCTCCCACTCACACCTATTACTCTGTTATGGTGCTGTTGCAAACACTCTCCAGTGTCCAGCACCCACCCAGCAGAAGCAGAGCCCTGGGTGCACTGGCAAGGCGTGTGAGCAGAGCCTGGGATGTAAGCAGGATGGGGGCACACATCCTCTTTTGCAGCTCCAAGGCTCTCACTATGTGGGATAGGGATAAATGCTGAAAATGGCCAGAAAACCATGGACAATCCACACAAAACTCGGCTTCTTAGTGTCCCTCATGAAAACCTCCGTGGAGCAGGAGGGCAGGAAGGGGGCAGCTCAATCAAAGCAACAGAGAGCATTGAATTGCATCTGCAGCTCAAGGAGAAGCTGTTGCTAGACAGAAGCAAAAGCTGTCGCCATCGGCTCCCATTGGCTCATCCCCACTCCAATGACGGGCTTATCAGTTACCTGCTCTCCCAGCTGGCTGGAAAAAAAACCTCATTTGACAATGTTTTCCTTCTGATAAAAAAGCCCATTGCTGGATTCATGGGTTTGGGTTAATCATTATTCAGGGTCGTGGAGACAACGGTGGAGTTTTCAGCAGATTCTTCAATTATCAGGAAATTTAGCATAAATGGGGAGCCAGCCCAGCTGTCCTTCGTGCTGCCTGAAGGTGCTCAGTCTGCCTAAGGATGCTGAGCCTCCCAGCACCAGCATCAGCGGGCTGTTGGGTGACCAGAGCAACCAGAGCTAAGGTTGGCTGCTTTCAGCCCTAGCAACTCCCTGGCTTGTAGGTGAATATTCACAAACACCTGTGAAAAGCCTGATTAGCATTTCAAGGGTTCACCGGGTGCAAACACAAGTTGCCATTGGGATTATTCGAGGCCAACATGGCTTTGTGAACAGGGAATGGGTTGCCACCACTCCTCATCATCCATGGTGGGGTTTGCTCCTCAGTAAACCTGCCTTGGGGTGGTGTGGGGGGGCTGCAAAGTGCAACACTGGGGTTTTTCAGGCTCTTAAAATCTGATGCAAATGGGAGTTGACCCCTCAGATTTGTTTCTTAGCTTCCCTGAGAGCTGGAGATCATGGCACAGATGCAAAGCTTACAGGACGTGTGAGCACCAAAGGGCAGCCAGCCTCTGCCTGTATTGCTGCCTTCAAATTTGGCCCCAAAGCAGGGGGGTAGTTCATCGAGGGAGGCTGGGAAGGGTGTTAAATCAGTGTAGTGGCAACAGGGACAACCTCTCAGAAACAGCCTGAGCCCTTGCCAGCACCTCATACCACCATGCAAGCCTGTGGCCATGCTGCCTGTGGGTATGCATGCAGGCAAGCTGGGGGGCAGATGGGGAAAAACTGGGGGGACAAGTGCTTACAGGAATGTGTGCTTACTTTTGGAAGTGGGTCTCACTAAAGAGTTTTGAATGGTCAAGGCTTCAGAAATGTGGGCCTTTTTTTTTTCCTTAATTACACCTCACCTGGAAGAAATGGAGAAAAACCTGTGCCAGCCTTGTTCCTCCTGTACCCCCCCATGTGTATCCCTACGGGGTTTGAATCCCTCCTGTACCCTGCCAGGTCCTGCTGACAGAGTTGTGCTGGGGCTCAGCATAGCTGCATGCCAGGTTTTACAGCTTGCTGCATCAGGAACATGCCTGGGACAAAGCTGTCACAGGAAGGATTTAAAGACCTAGAGTGGGGCCACGTTGCCTACCAGCTCTGGAGGAGAGCACCTAGACCGTGAGCTCATGATGCAGCCCAGGTTGGGTCAATTTTCTGTTCAAGGGCAGCTTGTGCTTCGGGACAAAGCTCTGCAGAGATGTCTGATGTGTGTTGGAGCATTTCTAAGCTGTCCCTGGCTTCCTCTGCTGGGCAGGGAGGAGTTAAGACGGGAAGTGCACAATGCATCTTGTAATGGCACTGATGTGTGCGTCAGGTGTGCCTGTGTCACCCGGCTCCTTGGCTGCTGCCCAAGGCTGGGGCTGAGCTCCCCTTCCCTCCCTCAGCTGCCTGCTGGGAAAAGCCAGGGACCTGTCTAGCCTGGCCACGAAGGACATGGACTCTGTTTCAGTGGTGCCTCCTGTACTGAGCTCTGAAAAGCCCCCAGGGAGCTGCCAGCCCTCCAGCCCTCCAGCCCTCTCCCAGCTCATACCCTGGGCAGTGGGACTGGGGGATCCCCATGCTATATGGGCAGCCTCAGCCTTGAAATTCCCAGCAAAAAAATACTGATTTCCAATAACCATGTCTGTTCAGTTCTCCAGGGGGGCTGTGCAACTCCTGTGTCCAGCTCCAAACACCACTTGGGTGCTCACCCCCCAGCTGGGGTCCACCTGGGCACCCACAGGTACCCACCATATGCTTCACCCACAAAGCAGCAGCCTACACGCAGAGCCACTGTTGGTGAACATCACCCCCTGCCCATACATCAACACAGCCCCCTCCACAGCCCAGCATTGCTCCCACAGCTCTTGCTCCCAGACCCAGGGGCAGTGAGCTAAACCCCAGCAGTTCTTCCAAACCCAGAGAGCCCCCCAAGCTGGGCCAGCCCAGCTGCCAGAGGGAGACACAGGAGGGTGTTTTTTGTTGCAATTTGGTTTCTCCACAGATCCCATGCCCTGCTCCTCCTGCCTTCACAGGGACATTCCCAGAGCAGAGGGCACCAACCTCTGCCCAAGGAACCACTTACACCAGCCACCGGCCCACCACCCAAAGCAGCTTTTCTGGCTGCAGGTGGGCTGTAAGCAACTGGCACACAGCAGAGGACACAGGCAGCGCATGCCCAGCCTTTGCTGACCCCATCCCTGCCCTCTCCTTCCTGGAGAGCTGCCAGACCAGATGATGCAACACACACACACACAAGGGTTTTGCAAGAACAGCTTTTAGTTCAGAGTGTGTGAGCAGCCTGTTCAACACGAGGCCTGTCCCACGCTCCTGTCCAGGCTGGATGTTGATCAGACCCACTTTCTCTTCAGGCTTCACTGTGCAAAGGAGTTGTTAATAGGCCCAGGATGGTTTGCAGCATTTGGGCATCAGAAAGACACCTCAATCCTCCCACAGCAAAACTTACCACTCACCCACCATGGGGGTACCCCCTCCCCAAAGGGCATGGGAAACACCCTGGTAGCCCCAGCCCACCACCACACACCCGCATGGGCTCCACCAGGCTGGCACCAGGACCCTGCTCATCCCTTTGCACCAAGTCAGAGATGAACATGGCACAGCCACAGCACTTGGTTCTGTGCAACAGCAGACTGCATTTTTGGGAGGTTGATGGTATCAATGTGCTGCCACTTCTCCGTCCCTGAGCAGGGCTGGGGACATCTGACTCCCCTGCACTGCTGCCCACGATGGAACTGGGTGCCAGCAGAGCCTGTGGGGCACAGGGAGGGAGGTCAGCAGCTGCCTCCACCTTTAATGGCTGAAGGCACTTGGATGGCCCAAAACACGTGGAGGAGACCCTGCCCCCATCACAGACCACTTGTCATCAAGTCTGTGGGCCAGTACTGATCATCCATGTATTGGCTGCTGTCTGTTGAGGGGTCTGTGATGGGGCTGGGGGGTCGAGGGGGCAGGCTACGGGCCAGCTCTGTCTCCCATTGCTCCTCTACCAGTCTGTACAGCTCCATGGCCGTCTGAGCATCCTCCACTGATGAGTGTCCTTTGCAGCCAACCTGAGCAAAGAAGGAAAAGCCTCATTAGATAAAGGGGTTACAAAAATCCCACAGGTCATGTTGTGTGCTAGCCTGAAAGGACACAAGTGCTGGGGGGTTTGGGCTACTGGAGATGGCAAAGGCTCGATGCAGCCCAGGAGATACATGTGTACCAAGCACTTTTTGGGAGGGTACAGATCCTGTCCCTCCTTTACTGAGATGCTTAATGAGAGGTCCTGGGCTCCCTCATCTTCATCACAGCCAGGAAGACAGAGTTGACAAGGCTCATGTGCATCTCACAGACAGCACCCACGGAGATGGGAGGACCAGGCTGAAGGCACAAGCTCATAGCAAACCCAGGAACTGTTCCCCATCTCAAGGATCCTAGTGCTTACCTGGATCTTTTTATGGAGCAGGTGCCTGGCCAAGCTCTTCAGTGAGACGTTGGCCTTGCCAGGCAGCCCTGCCCTCTGGTTCAGCATGGGGATGCGGCTGGTATCTCGGGTCCTGTCTTTCGGGTGGAAGTACTTCAGGGCTTGGAAGTCATTGTGGATGGCGTGTCCTACCACAATCTTGTCTTTCAAGATCTTCAGGATCTGGAAGCGTCAGGAAGGGTTAGACAGGCAGTGCAGCAAAAGAAACACCAATTAAGCAGAAAAAGACACAATTTTGTGTTAAATTCAGTTCCTTCAGTTCTGGCTTTTTAGATTCCCAGAATGGAGTAGTGACAAGCAAATCGACCCACTGCATGGCCTCAGAGGTTCCCCATCCTCTGCCTGTATCTCTGCCTCACAGCAACTCTGCGTGGGCTAACAAATATCCCAGTTTGTGGCCAGCAGATAACACAGACGTGTTTTTGAGGGTTTTGCTTTATTTTTTCTTTTAATTTCTCTCTTTGTCCTCACCTCTGCCTGGGCAGCCTTGAAGGGAATTGCACTTTTCATGTGCTGCTTGGTGATGCCACTCCAGCGCGTCCGGTAATCCACGACAGGGAGCTCGGGCTGGACGTACTTATCGTAGATGACATCCCCATCGTAGTTCACCACAGAGCACCGGGCCAGCTCACTCAGCCTGCCCTGAGGACCAGTACCCACCATCTCACAGTCGATGGCCACATACTTGCCCGGGCGCAGGCACAGGGAGGACATCCGCACCCCCTTGGAGCTGCCATTCCCCTGGGGCAGCAGCGCAGAGTGGTGCCTGGCTATCGTGTCTGGCGACTCGGATGGGGACAGAGATGGGGACACAACTTCTTTAGACTTGGGGACCTTCCTGCAGCGCGTTGTCAGGGTGCTGCCCACCTTGGTGAGCGTGCTCCGTGCCTCTGGCCCCTCCACCGGGGCCTGGCTGCCCAGGTGCCTTTGGGGGCTCAGCAGACCCTTCTGCTCCAGCAACACCCGGCGCTCCATGAACCGCTGGTGCTTGCGGCTCTTCTTCTTGCTGCGACCCTGTGGCATGCCAGGGCCCTCGGGGGAGTGATCACAGTCCCCCATGGTGGGACCATGGGTGCTCTGTGGGGTGGGCACGCCGACCTTCTGGGTGGGGGGCAGTAGAGTCATCTGCCCTTTGCCAGGAGGCATTCCTGCTGGAGCGGACACAGGGGAACACCGTGAGTGCCACGCAGCCCTTATGTCCCCCTCTCAAAAGGGGCCCACACACCCCACAGCGCCCACTCCCTCCCGTGACACCCCCCACCCCACCCCGCGGTGTGGGCAGGCACAGGAAGGCCAGGCCGGAGCTACGGGACAGGGGGAGCAAGGACACGTCACACCCTGTTCTCATGCCCTTACCCCCGCTGCCCGGCCCCGCCTGCCCCATTCCCAGTCCCAGCCCCTTACCCGCTGCCCTCCTACCCCACAGCCCCCCACCCACCTCTGCCCTGCCGCATAACCCTGGGGCCCTCACTCCCGGCCCCGGCCCCGGCCCCAGCTCCAGCTCCGGCTCCGGCTCCAGAACCAGCCCCCTGCTCACCCCACGCCCAGCCCCAGGTCCCTGCCAATCCCACAGCCCACCGCAGGTGCCTGCCCGGCCGCCCCTGCCCCTCTCGGCCGCCCCCAGACCCACCAGCACCCAGCCGGGCCGGCCGCAGCTCACACGTGTCTTGCCCGGAAGCCGCCGCGCTCACATGCCCGGGCAAGTCCCGCTGTGGCCACGCCCCCTCCCGTTCCCATTGGTGGGTCGAGATGGGCGATTTGCATGAGGGGCGGGGCAGCACCGCAGTGCAGGGTGGGAGTGGTGCTGCCTCGCTGTGCGGAGCTTCGGCGGGGCGGGGAGGTCCCGCGGGCTGTGGGGGATGCTGACACTGCCCGGCCGCCGGAGCAGCACCCCTGCTGCGTGCTTTCCCGCACCCGGGTGCTGCCCGGGGCTTCCAGCTTGTCCCGCCTCTGGCCCTGGGGGCATGGGACCCTGCTGGGTGATGGTCTTGGGGTGGGGATGCGTGCCGGGGTACCCAGCCCCGCAGCCAGCTCGGCCCAGCAGCAGTGTCCTGCGGCGCTGCTGTGGGTCTGCTGGATGCAGAGGGGGCCCTGTGTGGGGCATTCCTTCTCTGGTGAGGCTGCACCTCGAGTGCTGGGTCCAGTTTTGGGCCCCTCACTACAGGAAGGATGCTGAGATGCTGGAGCACAGCCCAAGGAGGGTGACGAAGCTGGTGAAGGGTCTGGAGCACAAGTCTTGTGAAGAGCGACTGGGGGATCTGGGGCTTTTTAGGCTTGAGGAACGGAGGCTGAGGGGAGACCTCATCACTCTCTACAACTACACGCAAGGTGGTTGCAGAGATGTCAGGGCTGGTCCTTTCTCTTGGGTGACTGGACAATGTCCAGTGACCCAGTGATTGGACTATGGAATGAGAGGGAATGGCTTGAAATTGCCCCAGGGGAGATTTAGGTTAGATATCAGGAAGAATTTCTTTACTGAAAGGGTTGTCAGGCATTGGATCAGGCTGCCCAGGGAGGTTGTGGAGTCACTGTCCCTGGAGATATTTAAAAGGTGTATAGATGAAGTCCTTAAGGACATGATCTAGAGGTGGGCTAGGCAGGGTTAGGCTGTGGTTGGACTTGATGATCTAAAGGGTCTCTTCCAACCCAGGTGATTCTATTATTCTCCAGCCAAGGACCCTCAGGCTGCTGGCTGTGGCAGGACCAGTCCTGCTGGGTGAGCTGAGGTGCTGCAGTGTGGGGTTTGCATCCTCCAGGCTCTTCAGGGTTGTGGGGGGCAGCTCTGGCCAGGGCATGGACGCAGATGGATTTTCAGACCAGCCTCTTGTTGCTTCGCTCTCGAGGCTCACAAAAGCAACGGCCAAGGTGGTCAGAAGGAGAGAAGGGCCACAGGCAGCCCCAGCCACCAGCTCGTCCCCGTGCCTTTAGCATCGCTGGAGAGGCCGTGCGCCCTAGGGCAGACTGTGACTTGTTGTGGTGGGATGAGCCATACAACAACAAAATCACTAGTCTTCCAGAGGGAGCCAGGCACCATGTCTGTCCTCATCCTGTGGGGTCCTGTGCTGAGCACCGAGGGGACTCACGGGGACAGGTACAAGTGTTTTCATCATTCCTCCTTTTCACCACCCATAAGCTGCTTCTTTCTGGTCAGAAAGAAAAGATTTAGATCACCCTGCAATTCCCCCCTTTACATTTTTCTTCTGGCTGGTAAACCTTTTCCTTAAATCTGTTGCTCAGTGTTTTGCATCTATTGCTGCCATCCCTGCTGTTACACTAATTAATTCCGCCTAATGAGTGTAGTTCAGGTGTCCCACAATAACTTGCTAGGGAGCCCTGGCAGCTCGCTATGGATAAATTTCTGCTCTTTCCTGGTGTTTTGGGTGAAACTGTGCATAACACCTCTTGGGGATGGCTCCTTTGGTGTTTCTGAGTCTCTTTATACCATTTTTCTCCTAAGAAATGTGTGAGCTGACCCCCACTGCACACACAGGAGCAATCCCAAACCCTGCTGAGAAAGAAAAGGGCTTGCATTGCCTGTGGCATTGCTCTGCCAGATCCAGGTGGGCAAGGAGGTGGCACCTCCAGCTACCCTTCTCCTTTGCATCTCATGGTGGGACAGGAGATTCAAGCACCCTGACCGTTTGGTGCTTCTTGGTTGATACCTTCTCCCCAGACATGTTGCTGTTACACTCGTGGGTCTAATCAGTCTTGGTTCATCCACAACAAACCCATCCATCTCCATCTTTGTTCAGTGACACCTTCTTTTCATGTTTTGCAAGGGGTCACACGACTCTTCTTGCCAGGGGGAAATTGTAGCTGTACCCTCATATTTACAAAAAAACTTCAACAGGAGAAATTATGGGCAGGTGGGGAAGAAGGGGAAAGCTGTTTCTCTTTCCCCAAGGCCACCACAGCCCAGGCTGCAAAGGAATTATGGTGTAATTTTTCTGCCCTATCCCAGATGCAATGATGGAGGTGGGAAAAAAAAGTCCAAATAACTTTAAATGGGTCCATGGGTGTGCCATGGCTGCCTCCGATCCCACCGACCTCTGGGTCCATGGTTGTCCCTTCAGTAGAAGCCTTGTACCTAACAAGGATGCCGCTCATCTCCATCAACCCCCGCGGCCTGGCAGGGATGGAGGGTTTGGCACCGGGTGGTAGAAACCCCGTGTTGGCTGTGGCAGATGAGCTGAACTGAAGGCAGAGTGTGCCAGAGCCTGGGAAAGCTTTCTGTGGTGTTTGCACAACCCGAAATAATAACGAAATCTGTAAAACACTGGGTAGAGCACGGCTAGAATAACAGGCTAAATTTGTCGGATGAATAATTTACTAGAAGTGATTGGCCCAGCTCCAAGCAAGACGAGCACCAGCCTGATCTCAGGATGAGCAGCCCGGGTGGCTCTGTCCTCTTCTGGGAGCTGGCTCCTCTCCTGCCACCTGGCCATTGCTCCTGCGATAAAAGCCAGCCTCCAGTCGAGGTGCCTGACCCAGAGCCAGCCCTGCCTGAGGCTGCAGGGTTTCCTGTGGAGCTCCTGGTCATCCCCCACCACCTGTCGTCCCGCCCCAGCCCCAGAGAAGAGGTCTGTGTTTTATTTTCAAGGGGCTGCTTTGCAGAGAAGTTGGTGGCAGTGGGTGCCTGTAACCGGCTCTGGGCTCATAGACTCACCCGTCCTCTGTTTCTTTACCTTCTCCAGCCACTTCTCCATCCTTGGCTGCAGTGCCGAGCGGGTGGTGGAACAGAGATATCTTGACATTTGGGATGGGAAGGGAGATGAAGTCCCAGCGCTGGGAGGAGACGGCGGCTGCGGCCACAGCAGCCAATTAACATGATCATGTTTATGAATGCACATCAGTAATTCCAGGTAAACTCCCCGAGAGCACTGCTGTGGGCAAACAAAGCCTCCTGCATGCCCAGGAGCCCGCTGGCAGCCAGTGGTCCCCAACAGACCTAGCACGTTCCTGCTGTGACTCTAAACCATCTTATTTCCTGGTCCCAGCATGGACACAGCTCATTTTGTCTCCTCTCACCATGTCAGAGCTCACAACTGTCTTTGCAGGGTTGCACTCATGAATTCTCTGTCCCCTCCCTGCCCTGGGGGATGGCTGGTGGGAATGAGGAGCTTGGGGATAAGTTAACTCTGAGAAGGCAGCAAAGGACCCAGCTTTGCCTGTGCTGGTGATGAGGGATCACTTCATCCTGGGCTTTGTTGGCTTTGTGGTGCCTCCCATCACCCACCTGTGGGTTGGGGTACCCCACCAGGGCTCCTCTGACTTGCTCCCATCCCTCCAAATAGGGCTGTGTCAGGGCTGGTTTGTGTACGCTGGTATCTAGATCAAATAGGAGCTGGGAAGCTGCAGAAATAGGTCAGGGCAGTGACTGGTCCCTGGCTGGACCTGGTTTCCTCTAGCGAAAAAAAAAATCTCATCATGAAGGAAACATCCAGAAACTCCACTGCCACTGTCTGCCTGACTGCAGATGTCACCAGCCTGAGGACTTCAGAACTGTTAGACACTGTGTCACTCCCTGGCCTCTGCTGTGATGGATCTCAGAGTGCTGCAGCCCTCTTGCTCCAGCACCGTTCCTTTTCCCTGCCTCAGTCCCCTCTGAAGAGGGCAAAGCGGTCTGTCCTTCAATGCTTGGCCAGTTCTTGGCTTCTCTGCTCAGAGGAGGTGGGCTGGGACTGGGCACATGTTTCAGACTCGTGCTCAGCGACCTTAAACCTGAAGGGCAGGAATTCAAGCAGTGTGTGGATGTTAACGTTGTCCACAGAAGCCAAGGGTTTCTGCAGCTCCCATCAGCGAGGAGCTCTGTGAAGAAGCGAGGGGTGTCTGCAGTGTCTCGGTCAATGACTGCCACCCTCATGACTGCTTTACACACCGGATGCTTCAGCTGTAGCTGGTCTTTGAGTTCCCCATCCTCAGCCCACTTGTACAAAACCTCCAGGAGACTGTACCCCTCCTGACCAAGGACATGGACAGACTGGGTGCGACAGGACCTGTCCAGCCTAGAAGACTACTCAGTGCTGAAGCAAGAAAGCAGGAAACCTTTCCCTTTCCCTCAGAGCACCAACCACCTTCCTCTTCCTCTGGCATCTCTTCAACCACCCCGTGGGAATTGCCTGTATCCCTCCAACACGGGCGGACCTCCTCCTCAACCAGTGGGCGCTGCTGCTGCTGCAGGGATGCTGCAGACGGTGAGAAGGGATGCTCCCAAAGCAGGAGGTGGGGGCAGATGATGCTGCCATACGGTTTTTCCCCTTGCTCCCTGTTCTCTGGTTCACCCCCAGGAGAGCAGTAAGCAATTATGGGACACACAGAACCTTCATTATCGCCCTGTCGTGGCCTCATTTGATGAGACGTTTTATTGCCAAACTTATTAAAAGTGAAACGTGCGGTTTCTGTGCAGCAATTTCCTGTCTGCAGCGATAAGCTGGGCTCTGCCTGCTGTGTAATAAACAGTTATTTTTATGTACAGCTCTGGCTGGGGCGGTGAGGAGGAGAGAGGGCCCAGCTCGTGTTAATTGCCATGGTTAATGAGATCTATTTTGGGAGTGCTATGTGAGGAGGTGCGCACCTTCCCCCTGCGGCAGAGGTGGCCTCTGGTGGCTTCATGCTCGGGGTGCCAGCAGCGGGGACCGGGTAGGTTCTCCTCCCTGGAGTGCCTGGGGACAGCACGCCTGGAGGAGAATGACCCAAAAACCTCTTACCTGCCTCATCTCACCTCTTCCTCACAGCTGGGAGCAAACAAGGGACCCGCTGTGCACCCCTACGGTGTGAGACCTGCTCCCCTGCACGGGCTGTCCCTGAGCTCTGCTGCTCCCCCTCCCTCAGGATGCTGGAGGAAGCCCCAAAACCTGAGGACTTCGCTTCAGCCTCTCCAAATCTTCCCGCCTGCCCAAGAATCACTTCTTCTGAGGTGGCATTTGCAGGGAATTACCATGGCCAAAGCCTGGAGCATCCACCACCATGCCTGCTCCCCACCACCCCTCCCGGGGTGCCTGCAGCAGGAGGGTGCTGGAGCAGCAGCGGCAGGAGGGATAAATTCAGAAGGCACACTGATGTCACACAAAACCAGTGTCGCTGCTGGGCTGGGACTAGCAAAAATCTGATAAATACCAGCAAAGCTGATAAATATTGTTTCATTTTGTCAGAAGCTAAATGTCCTCATTAGGTGTGTGGTCTGTAGTTTGGCTTAATTGCCTCTTTCTAAAACATTCTGAAAGGAAACAGCTTTTTTCAATGTGACATGTCAAAACTGCATTTATACAAATCCCAATTTCCTCCCCCCCCCTCCCTCCAGTACCTGGCCCAAGCTATTAGTTGAGCTGAACCTGAAACTGCATAACTTCTCCCAATAAACAATCCATCAGAAAAAATTCCTCCTGGCTCTGGGAGACCTGTGAGTTATTTGCCAGCAGCCCAAACCCTGTTGGGTATTTCCCACCTGACTTCTTTTCTTAACAGTGGCTTTATTGGTCTGGGAATTAATGGTGGAAGATGTGATACTTGCTATTCATCCCAGGTGCCACTCATCTCATCAGGCCACGGCTCTGCAAAGCGAAAGCCCCACTCCTTCCTCCAATGAACCCTTCTTCTTTTTGATGACCATGGGGTATTCCCCCCCCCAATTTTCTCCCTTCACCCTCCCGACCCTGCAGCATGCACCTCTACTCCCAAAGCCTGGAGTTACATCAAGTCACCCCATCCCGGTCCCCCCCACCCCAGTCCCTGCTGCCTGGCTGGGTCTCTCACTGGGTAAACTCCCTCTGCCGCCAGCCCGGGCCCTCGTTAATTTGTATTGCAGCGTGTGTCGCGGGCTGACGTGTAATTAGAGCTCCTGAAGCCTGTCTCATGCTGTAATTGCCATGACAGGGGCCACAGCATATCCGCTTGTTAATTAGTAAACCACAATATCCCGGGGGCTCGTTGAGAGCTGCCTTAATTGTATTTCAGCTGGAACAGAGGGATAATTACCCTTCGCTAGCGCTGCCACTTTATAATTCTTAAAAAAAAAAAAAGAAGAAAAAAAAAAGAATGGAAAACCCAAACTGAGGTCCTCTTCCTCTGGGTGCCCATTGCCTCTCCCCTTTGCTGCCCAGGGACCCTGTGACCAGGAGAGGGGCTGTGGAGCTCAGCGGCGTAGGGACGGGATGCCAAGAGAGGACTCACTCTTGGTTCGTCCTTCAAACTGGTGTTGGCTGAGCTGCCCCTGCTCAGAGGGTGCTGCTGTGTGCCTGCACACTGGACCCCACTGGGAAACCCGTCTGCCGATGCAGATTGGCTTGCTGGGAGTTTTGTTTGCCAGGCATCCCATTTTGGCCAGCAGGCATCAGCCCCAGGCACTGCCTGTGCCAGCGAGGACGGAGCCAAGGTGTCCAGCCTTCCCACCGGACGGGGAGGCTGAAGTCCCCTCAAAATGCAATCGGGAGCTGCTGTGGGCTGCAGGGAGGAGGCTGTGAATGTATCAGGGCTACATAACTAACTGTATTTTGCTGCCAAGAGTGCTCTTGCATTTCACATCCCCAACACTCTTGGAGCACCAGCATTGAGTGGGAACTCAGCGTGCTTGATGCTGGAGGTCTCTGCTCTTGCAAATCCTGTGGCAGCAGGACCCCAGCATACTTGGCTTTGATGGACGCCAGAGGTGGATCATCTTCCTTCTCAATTCCTTTCTTGGCAAACCTCACCTCTCTGGACAACTGGGAGTCTCCTGGTACCTGGTTAAAAGTTTTCCCTCCATGGAAAGGGTGTCCCTGCAGGCTATGAGTGTGTGTATCTCTCGTGGTGGTCATGGGGGGAACATGAAGTTTTGGTGTGAGGCTCAGCATCACCTTTCTGTGGACACCGCAGGGGAGCTACTAGGTGGTCCGGATTCTTGAGGGAAGGTTAACCTGGGAAGTGATGCTAACACATGACATCCATCTCTTTTCCTATTCCTCTCCCCAGACTGACACAAAGAGCCTGGCCGCCATCAGCTCTGCTGATTCCTGCTGTTCAAAAAATCATATAATGGGCAACCGGCCTTCAGGAGCCAGTTTCTGAATTGGTTTAAATAACAGGCCTGGCTTTCTCCTGGGAAGCTACATGGGGGTAAGACTTAAAGAAATGATAAAGTACAGCAGCTCCAAGCATTAGCAAGAAGAAATAACCAACGCAAAGAGCCTTGAACATAATTACAGCCTAAGAGCTGTGGTGGGAACTCGGTGACCTGAACCCATCTTCTGGACTTTAGAGCAATCAACAGATTGACAGTGCTGGGTCCTGAAGGCTGGTTTTTGGAAGCCATGCTCTGGGGTTGAATGCCAAAGCAGGTGGAGAAGCAACACAGATGCCTGTTCCAAAGGTTGGAGCTACAAAAGTGTCTCAAATGCCATGGAAGAACCAGATGGAGGCAACCACTGGAACTCTCAGCGCATAATTGAGGGCACCTTCAAGGGTGAGCATGAAGTGGCTGCCCAGCACCAGGATGCTCTTTGCTGCTGCCATGCAAGCCACCGTCATTAGAGCTGGGAGCGGAGTTTATAGCTGAGTAACCACAACAACTTCGCACAAATTAAACATACTGCAGGTTAATTAGATTTCTTACCGCTGCCTCCATTAACTTAGCCCTGTCGCCTCCTGTCAGAAGTGGATGGAACCCCTCTGAAACTCACTCGGAGATGCTGATGGCGAGACCTCTCCCTGAGCAACCACACCAGTGTGCGCATGTCCACACGGGCATCGACGGGAGGTGCCACCTCCTCTGCTTGCGAACCCCTTGGTGCGAGATGCAGTCATCCTCTACCAGAGCAGGGGCCAGGCTGGATTTCCCCAGCTGGCATTTCAAACCCATGTTCTCTTAAGATGATCTTTAAGAAAACTGGGCATTTTTGCAGCAGAGTTGCTCCCTCGTTATTCTGGGGGGTGCCATAGGAATACAAATAAAGAGAAGAGCCCCCTCTGACAACGTCTGAGAAGGCTGGCTTCATATTTTTAAACCAATTTCCTTCGACTGTGTCAGGGCCTGTTTTGTGTTTGCAAGACAATTATGAGGCTAATGAGGACAGCCACAGTTACATCAGGCGGGATTAGGAAGAATAAGGCTACAAATGTTGCAATGCTTAAGACAACTGCTAACTAATGGGGGCTCGGAGGGCATGCCCTGGGGGCAGGCAGCTCCTCACAGGGCTCCTGGTGATGTTTTGAAGGAGCTGGAGCAGGCACCAGGCAGTGTGCAGGCTGGCCAGAAGGTGATGGAGACTCCTGGTCCCTGTGTGGTGGCCGTGGCCATGGGAAATGAGAAAGTTTCACGGTAATTAGAAAATATTTAGGGAAGAATGTGCTGGCTGTGTGACCCCGAGGTTGTCCCACGGAGGCAGAGACACAAGATGGAGTGGGAGACACCAGCCTCCCTGCCCTGTGGCACGCAACAAAATGTGTTCAACAGCAATGGGAGAATTGAGCCTTGCAGCTGAAATCACCAAGATCTTGGTATCTTAGGGGGAGCTTGCCCATCCTGACTGTCTTACGGTCGGCACAGGGCTTTGCTCACTGTTCCTGCTTTTTCCCAGTCCTCTGAAGAGGTGGGGAAGGAAAGCAGGGAGGATGCCTGGTGCTGCGGTGAGCCCCACTCCCTGGGTCACCTGGGTAGATGTGAGCAGCCAGCCATGGCCTTTGGATGCCTCCTTCCAGCTGCCTCTCCAGCTCTGCCCTCCCTGCCATGTGCCGGCTCTCCCATCCATCAGCTGTCCAGACTCTCCCTCGCGTGCCGGACGGCTGCACGGGTGCTCCCCGCAGGCACCGTAAGTCATGTTCAATGAATTCCTACAACCCCAGCATCCTGTGCTGCTCTGCTGGGGGAGCAGCCAGGGCAGCTGCGCTGCTGCACAGAGGTGTTCTGCTTTTTCTCCTTCAGACCCTCCTCTTCCTGCAGAACTCAGCCCCATGTTTCAGCTGCATCTTTTACAAAAGCCAGAGTGGGTCCAACCAAGGACGGGCAGATGCATAGCCAGGACTGTGCCATAGGTGCTGCCCCGTGTCCGTCTTGAGACCTGAGCAAGAGGCTATGCAGACCCAACAACCTTAAGACCAAGAGGTTAACCACCCCTAAACCACATTTCTATTCCAGCTCTCTGATGCTCCTGCACATTGGATGCTATCACAGCAGGGTGCAGAGCTCAGCATCTCATCCTCTCACTCCCTGCCAGTGCCATCAGGGAGCTCCTGCCTTTCCCCTTTGGTGTATGGGCTTGGTATAGCCAGGCACAGCCACGCCCCAAGGCTGGAGGAAGCCCTCAACCCCTCACAGCCTTCCTGTCATAGAGCAAAGGTGGGTGATGAGGACCCTGCAGAAGGGCTCAAGGAGCAGCTGGCTCCTTGCTCTTCCCCCCACCCTTTCTGCTGCCATTTTGCTACCATTTATAGATCCTTTAAAGTTTAGTCCCAATGCTCATTCTCAGCATCCAAAGGTTCCACCAAGTCATGCCAAGATCCAGTTCATGGAGACACCCTAAAGCCTCTTGCTGACTGCTCCGTAGCCAGTCCCAGGGTCCCAGCCCAACCTCAGGCTGCCACCACCAGACGCAGACCTCAGCACCCCAAAGGACCCTTCTTGCCCCTTCCCTGTCCCTGCCATGGCCTCTCTGCCTGTGCATGCCACCCACCTTCCTGGAAGAAGATGGCACATGTACTGAAGAGCCTCCCTTGAGCACAGCCACTGAATTGCACTCCGAATGACTAATTTGCGCCCTAATTGGTGTGGAAACGAATGCCAGAAAGTGCTGGAATACCGAGAAGTGAAGCTCTCCATCTTGGCTTCCTTCAGGGAAATGGTCTTAATTAAGAGTCTGTCTTGCAAAGAGAGATAATTTCCAGCTACATGTTGAAATGGGAGCCAGGGTGGAGGTTGCAGCTGAGACTGGATTCTTCTCCTCGCTGGGTCCACTTGGCCATTGCAAAGCAGGTTGGGCTTTCTCAGAACTCTGCATCTCCAGGGCTTTTCTAGCCCTGCCTTGTCCTGCAGAACATCCCCATGGTGCTTATTCCTCCATTAGTGTTCCTCAGCCCCATGAGGATTTTCCCATTCTGTCCACTGGCAGCAGCTCCCACCAGAAAGCGGTTGCATTAGTTTCAGGAGTTCATTTTACCAGCCTGAGCCAAGCTGGCTCTGGTGGTGTTGACTCCATGCCTACCATCTTCACCAGCATTTGCATTACAGTTGCTTAAACTTCATGTCACTGATTTATTACCCTTGGGCTCTCTGTTGGGGCTTTTCCCTGGTTTGTTCTGGACAAGCAGCCATATCCCTGCTCCCCAGGCAGTGGTCCCAGACATCCCACCCACACATCTGGCACCCCTTCCTGCCCTGGCCGATGGGAGCACGCCAGGAAGGGTTGGGCATGGCAAGCAAGCTGGAGCAGCCTTGTGTTGTTTTGCTGGGGGCGTTGGAGCCCGCGGCACCGTGCCTGCACTGTGAGAGATGCTCGGCGAGTCCTGGCACTGTTGGGATGGAGGCTCTGGGGATACAGGCTGCCATGGAGAGCTGCTGGACCTGGCGCTGCTGCCTTCAGAGCACGGCTGGCATTGAGACGCCCCAGCCCCTTCCCCTTCCCCATGGCCTCGCTGTGCACAGCTGTTCCCTTAGAAATAGCTGTTGCCATGGTTTTTTCAAAGAAAACACATCTCTCCCCCCTTCCCCACCACCACCACTCCCCACCGCCTTAACCTTGTGACAGCAGTGATGACGCGGCTCCCTGAGAAAGGCCACTTCACGTAACTATGGTAACAATTAGCTTTCTCTTGATTTTACCTCGGGGGTGATGCTAGGGAGAGGGACCCAGAGCTGCTCTCCCGGAGCAGGTGCTTCCCTCAGCCTCGCGCCTGGAGCCAGCCTGCCACTGCAGCATCCCAGGCAGATGCCTCGCTGGGATGCCGGAATGCCTGCAAACTCCCTTCATCTTGGGTGGCAGAGACACGGCCTCCATGTCCTTTATAGGGGATGTGCCCCAGGATCCTACACAAGCCCTAAGCATCTCAGCTGGGCTCTGCTGGCCTGTGGCAGCTGATGTGGGGAGCTGGTGGGAGGAGTGGGGATCACCCCTCAGGCATGGGGAAGGGTGGGAGCATCTGCATCCCCCAGGCTCACCCCAGAAGCACTGGGAAAGGAAAGAAGGAAGCAGCCAGGAGTGGTAGAACGGTTGGGAGCCTGCTGGGATGTCGGTTTCTGGAGCTGGGAGTGTGTTGGGGACATCCATAAGTCTGGACGAGCAGTCTGCAATGGTGCCTGTGCTCCCGGCAGCAGGCGCGTAAACACGGTGCGAAGCTGCTCCCCGGGTACACGGGAGTCACAGCTGCTGACTGCAGCGACTAAAATAAGCGTTTGCCTGCTTTTTATTCCTCTGAGCCCAGCAGAGCCCACTCAGCGCCAGGAGCGGAGCTGGAGTCTATTCTTAGCCCTGCGGGGAAGGGAGCGGGAGTCCCTGCACTGCCACCGCGCTGGGGGCTGCCGGGTCCCATCCCCCCTCCCCTGATCCCCAGGAGCCTGGCTCAGCCCCAGGGGAGCAGCATGGAGGCAGGAGGGACTGCTCCCTGGTAGGAGCTGGGGAAAGAGCAGGAGGGAGGGATGCCACAGCACCTGTCTCAGCATCTCTGCAGGATTTGCACATCCCGCCCCCCCCCCCCCAGGGAACGGCTGCAATGCAGGTGGCTTTGGAAGGGATCCCTACTCTTGAGGGGTTGTTTTTCTGCCCCAGGCATGGGGAACCTTGAGTCGCAGCTCCCGCTGCCTCTGGGGAGGAGAGGTTTAAGGAGAGTTAAGGAGGCTGAGCTGAGAGTTGCCCTTTGCCCCGTGCTGTGCCAGAATCAGACCTGCTTTGCCCCAGCCCCAGCCATGAGATGCCGATGCTGCTCGCCCCAACGCTTCCCAGTGGTTTTGCCGTGTGCTGCAGACCATGGTGGGCAAGGAACCACTGGCTGCCAGCGTCACACCGTCCCTGCATCGCACTGGGCATCCTGCTCCAAAACATGGGGAGGTTCAACATGCCCCTGAAACCTGTTGGGGCCATGGGGGAACAGCAGGCAAGTCACAGAGAGCAAAGCACCCACGGCTGGGAACACCATCGCCAGCCCAGTGCTTGGCCCCGCTCTCCATCCCAAGCCACACGTGGATGAGGGCAGGATTGGGAGGCAGGGGTGGGGGGCGGGGAGCACAGGTAGGTATGCAGCTGTGCACAGGGGGCAGGAGGTTGTAGGGAAGAAGCCCTGACTCCATAGCAACAGGTACTTGCCACGTAATGGAGTCCTTTCCACTCGGCCTCCGCAGCCGCCAGCCTTATTCGCATGGCCATAAATAATTCAATTTTCTCATTCACACACATGAATGCTGCGGGCCGGGGCTCTGGGCGCGCTCAGCCTCCATCTGTCCAGGGGGAAGGGGGAGGTAGGGCCTTATAATAGACTCCAGCATTTGTTTAACATGGATGAGTGTGGCCAGATGGCCTGGGGACAGGAGGTGGGGATGGGGAGGTGGGAGGTGAGGGATGTTCCAGGGTGTTCCTGACACCCTGAACCTCCCCTAGATGAGAGGAGGAGAGCGGGAGATCAGCCCTGGGGTGAGCACCTTCAAATCAACTTTGGCACCTCCAAAACAGCCTTGAAGAAGTGGACGTTTGGTCTGCAAGTCGGTTAGGTGAGCTCAGGCAGCCCTTCCTCACACTGTGCCTTTGGTGCCTGACAGAGAAGATGGGATGGGAGGAGTATTGTGCTGTGCTGTTCTGTGCTGTGCTGAGGGTCACCCTGATCCCTGGTGAGACCTCATCTCAGCACAAACGGGGAGCAGGGGAGTCAATCCAGAATTGAGGCAATTTGTCCTGAGATGGCGAAGGGAAAGGGGCAAAGGGTGCTGCCTGTCACTGCCTCGTCAGCCCCCAAAATGACCCCAGAGAATTACGTCCCTTGTGATGGAGAGATACACTACCACTCACAAGTGCAATTAGCAGGCTCTGGGCCACCCCCTGCCAGGGACATGGTGGGCTTGGCAGGAGAAAACAAGGGAATTAGCAGGGTTAAGCAGCTGCACTTTAAAAGCCTGCACGTCACTGCTGAGGAGCTGGTGCCTGCTGTGTGCACACATGCTGAGCTGGGCTGGGAGGTGAGGGATGTTGGCTATTGCCTGGTGGCATTGGTTCTTCACCTTCTCCACCATTGCTTGGGCACGATCCAGCCCAAAGCATGCCCAAAGAGTGCTGAGGGCAGTATGAAAGTGACACCTTTACTCCCTCCCAGTGTTTGACCAGAGGGAGCCGTTGCTCTGGCACACGGTGACAACCTGAGCCTTGGGTGAGCTTGGACCCTCGTGAGAAAATACAGACCAGGGAGTAGCCTTGAAGATGGAATCGGTCACTTCACCTTAGCTCTTGTGGGCAAAGGTTTGGGCTCCTTGCCACCAGAGCAAGGTCCTGACCTCATTCACCGCCCAGAGAAGTCCCCATCAGAGATCCCATCCCTGTTTAAGCCAGCAGCAAGCCGGTGCTTAGCCCTGAGCTCAGGTGCTGTCTCAGATCGAAGCCTGTAAAAACCAGCAGAGGAGGGTCAAGAGAGGAGTCTGCGCTCCGGCGGCATTATCCATCCCCAGTGTTGGAAGAGTTTCCCCCGTGGGAACAGGGGGAGGTGGAAGCACCAGCTGGGGAGAGCTGAGCGCGTAGCCGGCTCGCACGCTGCCGTCCCCCGGCGCCACGTATTTGGGTACCACACGTGTGCACGTATGTGTATTTGGGTGCCTCCATGCACAGGCATGGATTCTCTTCTGGTTACATGCTCTTGCAGGATTTTGAGGCAGTAAAAGAAGACCAGCTGTATATCATATCCCTGGACCATCGGGCACGGCCGGGCACTACTCCACAACTGCTCCCCCGTGTTGTGCAGCCTCTGCCTGCTCCATGCGTCCAGCCACACGGACCAGAGCCAGACCCCAGGTCTGTTCAGCTTGACTGGCATGTTTTAGCCCCACTGGAACAAGGGGCAGCCCTTGGCCATGCCCATCTAGTATTAAATTAACTCCTGCTTTCCATCGCTGCTGCTCAAGCAACGCCTGCCCCACGCACAGTGCAGGGAGGGCAAGAGCCCAGCTGCATGCCTGGGAGCCCACCCCGATGATAGCTCCCTGACAAAGACCCTGCAGCCCCCTCTGAGCATCCCCCTGAAGCTGCCCATGGAGCAAAAGCTCCAGCCTCCCCAAAGCCCCCCAAGACAAGGTGGGTCCAGGCAGAGCTGCCCCGTGCCATGCTGGGGCACCGAGCATATCTGGGGTCCCCAGCTGACAGGCTGTGTCTGCAGGGTGCAATCACAGCAGCCAGGGGGGTAAAAGGTGGCAGAGCATCACGGGGGACAGGGCTGTGCCCCTGTGCTTTGGCTGCTGGCAGGTGGGTAAATGCCAAGGCCACTCAGACAGAGATTTCCACCCCTCAGACAATTTGCAATTCGCCTCTTCCACCCAAAAACCAGGCCCAGCCCAAGCCCTCTGCATCTTTTGAGGGAAGGATGGAAGAAATGTTCCACTGCTTATTCCTTCAGCTCCCATCACTGTGGGAGCAGGATGTAGAAAGCCCAGCTCTGGCAGGCTCCTCTTTCCCAGGGTCCCAGGGGCAGCTCCATCCTTGGGTTTGCCCAAGTCCTCAAACACGGACCACAGATTCACTGGAATCCCCTTCCCCACCTGCCCCACATACCCATAGCATCTGACCCTGGGAAGGCTACAGAGGCAGCCCAGGCTGCTAGCCATGAGGTTTGCCCCAACTGCCTTGTTCCATCGCAGTCACCCCTATACAACCAGTGGCTCTGTAGCTACTGGGACTCCATGCAGGCTCCAGTGGATCTGGATCTGCAGGCAGCTGTGGGCTCAGAAAGACCCTCACAGTCTGCCCTGTGGGTGCTGCTGAGGAGTTTGGCAACTTGCATGGTCACCGTTGGGTCCTGTGGGAAGGAACATAGCCGTCCTCTCATCAGGAACACACACACACATCTCCACCCTGCTCTTCTCCAAGCTTCTGCCAGGAACCAGACCCTTTTACTACCCTGCTCCCTGCCAGCACATTGGAGTGACACTGAACAGAGGCACTTACCTGCCACTCGCCCCATCTGAGCTGAAGGACAGTGGGACAAAGCCCTGGGTATTGGGGTGAGATGGTCCTTCTCCTCCCATAAGTGAGGAGGACAGCTCCTCTCCTCCTGCCCCTGCCTGCTGCTACAATGTGCACGGCAACTCCCGGCATCACCTCAGGGCTTGGCCATGGTGGGGTTTAGGTCCCTGGCACGGTACCAGTTCTGAGGGTCCCCAGCGAGGAGACAGGAGATGCCCAAGGCTCTTGCCTGGGGGAATGCATAGAAGGAAGGCAGATGCTGGGTGGCAGGCATCTTCTGAGATAGTCTGGGAGAGCTGGCTGGCAGGGCATGAAGACCCTGTAGACCCTCACACCTCGGTGCTACCCCAGGCAGGACCATCCCAGCCCCTTTATGCAAGCAGGGACCTGCCACCCCGGGGGTTTTGTTGTCCCAGGGGTTGTCCTGTCTTCTGGAATAATCCCTGTGTCCTGCCTGGAGGTGTGGGGACAGTGGCAAGGTCCCAGCAGAGGACAGAAGTGACCGGTCCCAGCTGGGGGGGCGGTGGGGCGGTATGTGCACGGTCTGGGGTTCACATTCTCAGGGGACCCCAGTGGGCTGCAGCCCCAAACGCTGCCGGCGGCAATCAGGGCTGCAGCCCGCCGGGGTTGCCGGTGGGACGGGGAGGTCACGGAGCGCAGCCTTACCTTGGAGGAGATTCTACGGGGAAGGGACGCTGGACCCGGCTTGGGGCACCCCGGTCCCGGGAGAGCTGTAGCGGTGGAGGCAAGGGATGCGGGGATGGGGTGGATGGGATGAGGTGGGATGGGTGGGATGGGACTGGGTGGGATGGATGGGTGGGATGGGGTGGGTGGGATGGATGGGTGGGTGGTCTGGGGGGCTGCAGGTTCCCCCGCTCTCAGGTGCGGAGACAATAGCCAGGGCTCCTGTTGCAGCTGCAGACTGTCTCTTTAAACCCCTCACCAGCCCACAGGTGGCCCTGTCACCACCGTGGTCATCCATGACGTCATCGGGAGGGAGGGAAGGGGAGGAGGAGGAGGAGGGGGAGAAACGCGATCCCCCTCCACAGCAAAAGTCCCCGAGCGCCCATGGCAACAGATTGCAAATGTCACTGCGCATCAGCCGGGAGGAGACTGCCGGGCTGCCCCCCGCCCCGGGTGACACGGGGGGGACGGGCAGGGCTGTCACGCCACGGGTGCCATGGGGCGTGCGGGGATGGGGGGTTGGGGCTGTCAGATCACGGGTGGCATGGGGCACACAGAGGTCTGTCACCCCCACGGGTGACACGGGAGAGGGAGACAGGGCCGTGACGCACGGGACACACACACACACACACACACACACACACACACACAGAGGGCTGTCACCCCACGGGTGGCATGGGAGGGAGCGACAGGGCTGTCATCTCGTGGTGGGTGCATGGCGGGGGCAGGGCTGGGTGCTGTGCAGGAACAGCCCTTGCACGGGATGTGGAGCAGCTGGGTACCCCTCTTTCCCTTCCTCCCCCCCACAGCCTGGACACCCTGCTGTGGGAGTGGAGGATGCTGTCCCCTTATCACGGGTAGCTGGTCCCTGCCCGTCCCCTGCATTTAAGGGATTACCCAGCGGTGACACCCAGCCCCAGCCACCCCCGTGGGCACCCTGAGGGGACCGGGCACCCCAGTGAGCTCCAGCCCCTGAGTCCTGCCTGGGCTCTGCCCCTGCAACGGGGCTTTTGGCAAAGGCCAGGAAAGTTTCAGAAGGTATTTAAGCAGGTCTTGCCTTCAAGTAGAGGCAAGGCAACCCTGGAAAAGGGGTGTCCAGTCCCACACTTGCAGACTGCCCCCCCCAAGTCCCCATGGTGGTGTTGAACAGCCTCCAAAACCCCCCAGTTCTGATTCACAAAGAGCCTCTGGCACCAGTTAAAACCAGAGCAAGGGATGTTCAGGTGGCAAAGAAAGGTTTCCTTAGTGCTGGGAAGGTCCACGGGTCTTGCAACCTGCAAACCTGGCTTTGACAGAGCCTGATCCTGGTGAGACCTACCCAGTGAGGGGAGAGGGGCTGCAGCTCCCATGGCTTTTCACTGGGGCTGGGATGCTGTGTGTCCTGGCTACAGTGGATGGGACCTTCATCCCCTTTATGAAACTGTGTGTGAGTGCACACGTGGACCCCCATGCAAAGGGAACCCCACACTGCAAATATGAATGAAGGGAAATCAATATTGAATTTCATACTTGTTTTCTTGGAAAAGCAAGAGACATCCATGGTCTCCCTCTGCTCCCTTTGCTCATTCCTTGTGCCAACAAGATTTTCCCTGGCTGAAGTTTGTTGCTACCATTGCTAGGATGTGTCACCCTAAAAAAAAAAACAACCCTGAGGAGGCAGCCAGTTCCTGCAGAGTGGTCACACTCAGCCCCACACATACCAGGGCTCCAGGAGGACTGAGGCACTGCTCAGACTTGGAGCATTCTTCCCCATGCCAGGCTCTTGTGCAAACATCACCCTCCTTTTTTATATTTAAGAAAAAAAAAGTAAAAATTAAGGGGTCTTTTCCTCCCCCCTCAGCACAACAGGGAAGTCAACCATAACTGAGCTTGTCAGCCATGGGAGGTGGACAGCCATGCTCAGGACCTGGAGGGTTTTATTCCTCTGCAAGCATCCCTGTGAGGAGATGGTCCAGCTTTTCCCCACAGTGATTTCATGCTAGAGGGTGTACCCAGCTGGTGGGGCAGGCAGGATGGGAGCAGCCCACCCCTGCGATCCCCACAGTGCTGTCCTCCTTACACACCCTCTCTAACCCCAGGAAAGCAGCTGTGGGATCCAGAGCTGGGAGGCTCTTGGTAAGCAGCCAAAGCAAGAACAGTAGACAGGTCTTTGCTTCTGGAATGGGACAAATCATCCAAAACATCCCAAATGGGCCATGATTTATTTTTTGTTTTAACTCACCTGCTGGCTCTTGAGACACGGGCTGGAGATGGATGCAGCACTGGCAGGGCAGGGGTAGGTTGGTGATGCTGCTCCAGCGCTGGGGCTTGGCCAGTATCTCACTTCTAGGCCTGCTGATAAAACCTTGATAAGGACTGTCAGTGTACCCCCTCAGGGAGGAATCCCTCATTTCTGGAGAAAGGGACACACTTGAGGCCATCTGAGGTGGTGCAGGGAGGTTTGTGCAGGGGATCAGCCAGAGCAGGGAGCCAAGAGCTGGACAAGGGACTAGTTGGGTGAGGGACACCCCATGCCACCCCAGCTGCCTGGCTGCAGGCTCTGACCTGCGGAGAGCAGGGCTCCTCTTTAAAAACTGCTTCTTCCACCATCCCAAAGACACACAAAGCCATGGACCTGCAGCTGCTCTGCCAGGAGGGAGAAGCCCAGTCATCGCTTGGACCAGATCACAGTCATCTCCATACCCATCCCCAGTAACCCCTGTACCAGCCCCCCATAATCTCTGTACAAGCACTCTGGGATGGGGTTTACCATCTCCCCCTGGCCTGGGAACACGCAGATGGGCACCCACCCTCCCTGACAGATGAGGATGGCATCAGCCACATGTCCCCCAGTGCTGGTCTCCAAGAGGCACCTGAAGTGCTGTGGGGTGGGGGTAGGAAATCACAACTGGTGAAACATCCCAGGAGCCCTGAGCCTTCAGCATCCACCTGAGAGGGGGTTGAAATTCCAGCCCTGTGACACCACCCCCACCCCCCAAAACCTCCTGCCTTCCCCAGGGCAAAAATCATCAGGGAGTAACTTTTCCCCCAGCCTTGTGCCTGCAATGAGATTTATTGCACATGATGCAAACCCCTGCCAAGGGATGAAACTGCTCTGGTGAGGGTCTCCCTGACAGCCTCCCCAGCACCGAGGGGGCTGCCACCATGGGAAGATTGTGGTGATGAAGTTATTAGCTCCGGAAGCACTAATTGCTGCTGTATTAATGGCCCTTTTGTCCAGCGAGCTGTCTTTTGGTGTAAGTGTGCTGGGCGGTTGTTTTTCTGCCAGCTGCTGTGTGGTTGGATGCTCTTTGGTATTTAGTTTGATCCTATTAAGGTGGATCTCAATTAATTAGGCAGGAGGCAGAGAGACAAAGAGAGACGCCGGGGCCATTCATTTTAGTCTTGTCATCGTGCCTTCTGCAACCGGGAGGCAGTGGGGAGAGCAGGAAGAGCCACAGAATGCAGTTACTGGGCATGAATCTGCTGGGAGATGGGAACAGGGTGGGCAGGTGGGGTGGCAGCGGCGTCCCCGGTGTCTCTGGGCCCCCAGGGTCCTTTGCCTACTGCACAGGAGTGACAGGAGGGCTGCCTTCCCAAGGCAGCTGGAAACACCCAGGTCTCATCCCCTGGGGCAGTAGGGTCCCTCTCCATCCTGCTCCTGGTGGGATCCTAAAGCATCCCCAAAACACACGGAGGATCCTGGAGAATTCTATCAGCCGGAGCTGTGGCACAGTGGGAGCATCTCTCCTCCATCCCTGTTTGACACTGGCTGGGTACCTCTGCCACATCTCCGCAGGGCCACCCACCCCATGAGAATGGGGTGTGCCTTGGTGGGCTCTCCAGCACCCTGGTTTGAGTGTGCTGCCCCATGCCCCCACTCCCAGCCCCCATGCCTGCTGGTGAAGTAGCTCGGAGCTGCTCAGCCTGGGTGAGAGGCAGGCAAATGGATCTCAAGGGCCCCCCTGACATTCCTCCTTCCTTCCCTTTGAAGGACAAGCGCCCCTCGCTAATGCATGGGGTGGGAGGGGGATGCTGCTAAAAGCCTGGGTGAGCAAAAAGCTTTCAAGCCCCTCGGAAAGCCCAAAGAGGTTCTCAGGGGGTGACCCAAATCTCTGCCACCGATGTTGGGATTGAGGTGTTGGGGTGCACCCTGCTATGCTGGCTGGCAGCAGGTGTGATGTCTCCTGGGGCGTCCCCATGTGGGGACTTGGAGTCCCCAGGAGTTCCCAGGGGTGGAGGGGTCTGGGATGCTCAAGGTCCGGTGGGGCTCAGGGGGTGCTTGGGGTGTGGGGATAGGGGTGCAGGATGGTGCAGGGGGTTTGGAGGGGTTTGGATAGGGGTGCAGGGGATACTGGGATGGGGTGATCACGGTGTAGGATGCATGCAGAGAGCGCTGGGATGGGGTTTGGGATAGGTGAAGAGGGTGCAAGGGTGCAGGGGGTGTCCGGGATGCCCAGGGTGCAGGAATGCGGGTGCAGGGTGGGTGCAGGGGGTGTCCGGGGTGCAGGGTGACCACGGGATGAGTGCAGCGTTTCAGGGCTGCCGGGCAGGTGAAGGGAGCGCGGGGTCTCGGGGCGTGCCTAATGGGTGCCGGTTTGGGGGCTGGCTGCCCCCCGGGTGTGGGGGGTGCCCGGGCGCGCCCCGCAGGGCTCCCTCCTGCCGCCAGGGGGCGCGGGATGCCCCGTGCTGCCGACAGTCTGGCCCGGCACCGGGCCGACTCGCTGCCCCCCCGGCCGGAAGCGGAAGTCGGGGGCGATGCCCTCCCGCCGCCGCTCTCGCGGCGCGTCGTCGCGCCGTGGCGGAAAGATGGCGGCGGCCATAGAGTGAGCGGCGGCGGCGGGACCCAGCGCCGGGCCCGAGCGGTGAGCGCAGCCGCGGCCCCCTCCCGCCCCGTGCCCCGCCCCGACGGGTCCCTGCCCGGCTCGGAGACCGTCGTGACCCCCGTGTCCCCTCACTCTCCGTGCCGGTGGGGCAGCAGCAGGGGGTCCGGCTCCCATCGGCAGGCGGGCCCGCCGCTTCCCTCAGGCTTTTGCCGGAGGTCAGAGTCCCTCCCCAGACCCCGGCTACCCGGGGCTCCTGCGGGAGGCAGGCGGGCAGGCCAGTAGGCCGCCCCTTTCCTCCCTGGCTGCCAAGCTCCCTCCATGCCACCCTGCTAGCTAGCAGGCCTGTGGGTTACTCCTGGCTACCCGGACTCCCCCTCTGGTGTTGGGGGGCTCCCTCTGTCCCCTTGGTGCCCACCCGTGCCTACCCCTATACCCGGCTCTCTCTGTCACCTCTCGATGACCCCCTGTGTCTTCGTCTTCAGCAGACCGGCCTCAGATCATGTCACCCCTCAGTGCACTGGGGTTCCCTCTGGGGTCCCCCTGTTTTCCCTTGTGCCTCCTGCTGAGGTCTCTCTCTGTCTCCCCACTGTTCCCCAGTGTCCTCCTGTGTTGTCTCCCCCTTCCAGAGATGTGTGTGCACCTTTCAGCTTACACCCCAGATGCTATGCAGCTTTCCCCAGCCCCAGCTCTGCAAGCAGGTGCCTCAGTACCCTGAATTCTGCCCACCTAGCTGCCCTACCCCCATCCCCCTTACGTCTGTGTGGTCCCAGGGCACGTGTGTGCTCTCTCCCTGGCAGGGTGAAGATGAAGTAGAGCTCTGACCATGGACCATGATGCCCCCACGATCAGGCCCCGCCGCATCCAGAACCAGAATGTCATCCACCGCCTGGAACGCCGCCGGATCAGCTCGGGCAAAGCTGGCACCCACTGGCACCAAGTCCGTGTCTTCCACCAGAACGTCTTCCCCAACTTCACCGTGGTCAATGTGGAGAAACCACCCTGCTTCTTGCGCAAGTTCTCCCCTGACGGCCGCTATTTCATCGCCTTCTCCTCTGACCAGACCTCTCTGGAGATCTATGAGTATCAAGGCTGCCAGGCAGCGGAAGATCTCCTGCAAGGGTATGAGGGAGAGATCCTGGCCAACGGCAATGACCAAAGATCTGTCAACATCCGGGGGCGGCTCTTTGAACGGTTCTTTGTCCTGCTCCATATCACCAACGTGGCCTCCAACGGGGAGCACCTGAACCGCGAGTGCAGCTTGTTCACCGATGACTGCCGGTACGTGATCGTTGGCTCTGCTGCATACCTGCCCGAGGAGCCCCACCCCCTTCTTTGAGGTGTACCGCAACAGCGAGTCAGTGACCCCAAATCCCCGATCCCCCTTGGAGGATTATTCCTTGCATATCATAGACCTCCACACAGGCAGACTCTGTGACACGCGGACTTTCAAATGCGACAAAGTCATCCTGTCTCACAACCAGGGGCTGTACCTCTATAAGAACATCCTGGCCATTCTCTCTGTGCAGCAACAGACTATTCATGTCTTTCAAGTGACCCCTGAAGGTACGTTCATTGACGTACGGACTATCGGCCGCTTCTGCTACGAGGACGATCTCCTGACTCTGTCTGCGGTGTATCCCGAGGTGCAGCGGGACACTCAGACGGGGATGGCCAACCCCTACAAAGAGCCCTTCATAAACTCCTTGAAGCACAGGCTGCTGGTGTACCTGTGGAGAAGGGCCGAGCAGGACGGAAGCGCTATAGCCAAACGGAGGTTCTTCCAGTACTTCGATCAGCTGAGGCAGCTCCGCATGTGGAAGATGCAGCTTTTGGATGAGAACCACCTGTTTATCAAATACACCAGCGAAGACGTGGTCACGCTGCGGGTGACGGACCCTTCCCAGGTACTGCCTGCTGCCTCAGGCTGCTCGTTGCTTTGGGGCAAGTGCTCAAGCAGGTACAATGCTGTGAGCTGCGTTTCTTTCACTGAGCCTGTGAATGTTGCTTAGGATCCCTAGTACTTCATTCTTGTGTGAACATTTGATGCCTCTGATATTGAATAACTTGTGTGTCTTTTGCTCTTGTAATTTCCTTGCTTCCTTCTCAACTAAAAACGAGAGAGGAAAGATCTGATGTGGTTATCAAGTCTTCTTTCTCCAGGGATTGTTTGCTGTGTTCGTAGATGCTGTACAAACCTCTTCCCCTCCCAGCTGAATTTTTTAAGCTGCTATTTTATGCAGTACACTTAGGTCATATGGATAGTCTCTCCCTTTTCTCATGTATCTTCCAGCATGTTTTTCAAACATAATAGTCTTCATTATTCCCCAGTAGAATTACCTTTTCTATTCTGCCTACGGACTTACTCTTCCAAGCTTCAGTGAGTGATGGTATTTATGATTTCTCCAAATTGGAGTAGCAACTCTGATTTCTAGCTAATGTGCCGATTGCTTCTCCTCTCAGTTAGGTGCAAAAGAAGTGGGATTAGAGCAGATGTAGCTCAGGCAGTGCTGGGTCCCTCCAGACTTTTCACCATCCCACTGGCTGGTCGTCTCTTTTTCACTGCTCTTAGAATGGTGGTCAGGTTTTGAGCTCTGAAGTTGAGAAGAGTATTTTTTTAACCACTTTTATTCCTTTAATCCATTTGGTTTTAATTCTATTGAAAGTATTTAGCAAGGATTTGTAATAAATCTCCAGTGCTGCATGTAGGTTTGATTGTCCCCTAGATGTTTGATTTTCTTTTATATCCTTCTCTTCCTCCATATCAACCAGATCCAGGCCCTAGGTCCTAGAAGAAACATGCAGTTGTTCTTTGTTGTGTGTTGCTTTGTCTGATTCTTCCTGGAAGATGGCTCTGGCTTGTTTTGTTTTTCTCTTATGTGGTGTTTGTTTAGGGGAGTTACTTTGGGAGGGAATAGGTGAGGCTTAATCTAATGGATTTTACCCGTTTGTGCAAAATTGAGTGGCTGTCTTAAAACCAGCAGAGCTTTGTGGAAGTGGCCTGGAGTGTTCTGCTTGCTGCTTGTACCTGGAATGGTGCTCCACGACCATGATGTAAATGTTTCTAGCAGGCTTGGCTCAGCTCTCTGCAGTGGTATCGAGGCTTTTGTGCCTGGGTGGCTGCAGCATGCTCTTGACTCGCTTCACCCGAGGGTTAGTTTTGTGATGCTGGTGATGGTTTGTTTGTGGCGTTCCACAGGCAGTGTGTTTTGTGCTGGAGGAAAAGCATCACATTTCTTGGTACTTTCAGGAGGCAATTTCAGATGTGGCACAATCTCTGCAGAGCTGCCTGAATGTAGGCTTTACATTAGGGCTTCCTGGAGAAAAGCTTGGCTCACAGAGTACCTAAAACTCTGATTTCATCTGTCAGAAGGGAGCATGAGGTTTCATCCAAGGCTCTTGTCCCTGGCTTGTCTGCCAAGAAGGTTGAGGAAGTTACTGCTCATGCTTGTGGGTTGGTTGTATTTTGTCAGGGTGTGCACTGAATCCTTCAAGATTTTTAATTGTGTCCTACGTACACGTAGCTCGGGGCCTTAGTTGATGTGGGGGTGTTGGACAGATCGTTGGACTTGATGACCTTAGTGGTCTTTTCCAACCTTAAAGATTCAGTGATTGTCTTGCAGGCTTGTCAGCTTTGCTGCGTGCTTTGTGTGACACTCAGCTTCTGCCACCCATGCTGTGACCGTGTTTTGCCTGTGTCACAGGTGCTGCTAAAAAGCAGTGAGGGTGCTTTCTGTGGTCATGAGCATACTCTAGATGTGTCTGTGTGTTAACCTGGCAAAGGAACTTTCTTATTTAAGGGTAGAGGATATTCCCTGCAGTCTTCATCCATGTAAATACTTTTTCTTTGTGCTGTCTCCTCTTGTTTCCTCTCTGCTCCAACCCTGTACCTCAGAAGGGCTTCCCTTTCCTCAGGCAGTAGACTAGTGAGTAACCTCATCTAGCGTGTTTAATTTTGACATGTGGGGGCTGAATTGCCTTATCACAATTTATTTTGGGGCTGTAAACCAAACAAGCCTTGTGATATTTGCAGGTGGGTGAGGTGGGCAGAGTGCCTGCCGTCATCCCCGAGCACTGTTTGGGAGCGGGAGGGGAGGTGCCTAGAAATTGCCTTTACTGACAGAAGATTTAACCAGAAATGTGCATATACCACAGGAATTGGTTCCTTTGGAAGCAGGGGCCAGGTTTTTACTTTGGGGTGCTGGGGTGGTAGTGCTCCTGTCTCTAACAAAAGCTACCTGTGATGACCAAGGATTAAATCTGCCCCTTTCCAGTGGGATAGGCATGTCCTCTCCCTTTGATGTAGCTGTGTGGACTCGATGTCACCTTTGTCCTCATTCCTTGCTTGTTTGTGCCATGAAAGGCACTGCCAGTGCCTTCTTGCTGGTGAATGTCAGTGTTAAAAAGAAGTCATTAGTGTCTTTCAGATTTTCATTTCTGTGCTGGCAGGGTACCTGGAGGGCACAACTTTTTGTGGGCAATGGTAGAGTGCACAGCACCCTAAAAAGACTCTTCTCTGTGTGATGGAAATATTAGGAAAGGGAAATAATGTCTCTAATCAAAGGAAAAAAATAATTTGTGGCCAGCTAGTGCTGGATTTAAAATAATTTTGTCAGCAGGGATAAAAATTAAATTTGGCACTTTACAAAACGTTTTGGATTCGGTGGAGGGCAGAGTGGAAGAGAAAACAGAAATATTGACATCCAGTTTGAGTTGCAAACTGGGAAACCCATTAAGCTTTCTTCATAAATAATCACAGGTGGATAATTTAGTACCTGTTGAGGCATTTGAATAGCAGAATGGATTTGTGTGGGGATGTGGGATTCTCCTGTGCCGCAGAGAAATTTGGATAGGGTCTGCGATGTCATACGGGGAGAAGAAAGGGACAGCTTCCCCACCTGTGCTCCCCTGGGTAACCGCTGCCTCTCTCCCCAGCCTTCCTTCTTCGTCGTGTACAACATGGTGACCACAGAGGTTATTGCTGTATTCGAGAATACGTCCGATGAGCTGCTGGAGCTGTTTGAGAACTTCTGTGACCTCTTCAGGAATGCCACCCTGCACAGTGAGGCAGTCCAGTTCCCCTGCTCGGCTTCCAGCAACAACTTTGCCAGGCAGATCCAGCGCCGGTGAGACATTCGGAGCATGCTTTATACTGTATAGACACATGCTCGCCCCCGTCAGCTGAAGGCTAGTATCACATCAGGATGGCAACCCTGAGAAAACCAGTTCCTTTAGTCGCTGCGTGATGCAAGGATCCGGCTTGTGCATGGTTCATCTTGCAACCTAATGTATTTGATTTCATATTCCACAGCATCTGGCTTGTTTCAGGAAGGAACAAAGCAGCGGTGATCTGCTGTTTGGAAGAAGGAAAAGGAACTTTGAGGGAAAGATGTTTCTGGCTCTCCTTGACAAGTACCTTTTGAAGGTTATTAAAGGGTCATTGCCCAGTAGCTTAGGTCCCTGAAGATACAGTTTGTCAAGATGTTGGCATCGTATGATTGGGTGCATTTTGCCAAGTGGTGTCCTCTGAACGTAGTGTGCACCAAGCTGGGTTCTGACGTGTTTCCTCCAACATCAGTCATAAGCCTGTGGTTCTCATCAGACTGTGCTAGGAGAAAGAAAACTCATCTGCCTAGACCTGTTGTGAAAGCTGAGCAAAATAGGGTTTCTAGAATGTGCTTTCACAGTCAAATATGGCTTTAATTAGGCAGGGTGTGTTATTTCTCTTGGAATATATTTTTATGTGACTCAGGGTGTTTTGTTCTTCCAGTGACTTGTTTCACATCATCCAAGGTACTTGGCAATCCCTTACCGGCATGAAACTTCTGTTGATTTTAGGCTGATGTCACGTCAGTAAGAGGAAGTTGGCTGTGGCTGTAACTTTCTAGAGCTGCCTGTCAGGAAATCCACGATGCTTAGTGGGAGAGAGAATGAGAGAGCTCACCTGAGACACCCAAAGAACAGCTCCTGCCTTGTGTTAAAGTAGAGAGGAGAATCTTTTCATCCCCTTGGCTACAAGGGCCTGTAACAGGAGTGGTTAACTTACACAGCAAAGTATAATAGAGCATAATCCACAGCGAGCTGGCTGTTGGCTGAGTGTTTCTGGTCAAATGGAAATGTGTAACTCTCCCTGATACATGACATCTGTGCAGCTGGTCTGGCTGTTCTTGCATATGGAAGGCTCAAATTTTGCTTGGAAAGAGAAATCTAGCCTGTGTTAATCTCTCCACCAGGAAGAGCTTTCAGCTCGCTGTAGTTTCTGAAGAGCATTAGGCTTCTTGTCAAGGTTCTTCCTCGTCTAAGGTTTCTCCCTTTGTGCATTTAAAACATAGTGGCTAGAGAGAGGGGGATTCTCAAGTCAACATTAAGGCTCAACTGTTACTCTGAAAACCTCTGGGTTTTGCTTATGCTGTTTCCAGGCTTTATGGTAAAGCTTGGATTGACTGATAAGCTGCTAATCCATCTCTCCCCGTTTCTGATCCTGTTCATTTCCTGTGCTGCAGAGCAGCTGGGGCCAGACCTTGTGGGTAGGCATAGTCTTGTCCTTCTGTCCATTTGGACTTTCAGAGCAAAAGCAGTAATGATGAGAAAGGATAAAAAGGTCACCAGAACTGGTTGATGCTTGACTCACTGTGATGCATCTTTGGTAAAGAGATGGTTTAGTACTTGTGCTGCTGCATTTCTTTCCTGATCCATTTTCCTCCTTGGTTTATTTAAACTGTGCTGTTCACCTCTGGCTTTTGTGAGTAAAAACCTGTTTCTTGGTTCTGCTGCAGGTTCAAAGACACTATTGTGAATGCCAAGTATGGGGGGCACACGGAGGCCGTGCGGAGGCTGCTGGGCCAGCTCCCAATCAGCGCCCAGTCGTACAGTGGTAGCCCATACCTGGACCTCTCCCTTTTCAGCTATGATGACAAGTGGGTGTCAGTCATGGAGCGGCCCAAGACCTGCGGTGATCACCCTATAAGGTATGGAACAGGCCAAGTAGCTATATGTGAGGAGAGCAATGTATGAGTAACTAACCTGCCACGTAGCATCAAATGTGGAGAAAAGGGGGTAGATGGAGGCCTTTCTCTTTTGACATCACTCATTTCAGCAGTCCCATGAAGCCTGGCCTCTCTCTTTGTGGTAACTGTTTTATCTTGTGTGTGTGGGAGGGCTCTTCACGGCTCTTCAGGTCTTCTCACTGAGCTGCCCTGGGCAAGGTTTGGGTAGTGAAGCTTGAGCCTTTTCCGGATGAATGCTCTTGTTCCTCCTCCTCTTCTTGCAGTCCTGCCTTTGTGTTTGGGCTGCAGAGTGATGTGGTTCTGGATGCTGGCTTTCCTGTGCCGGAAGGATCCCTTTTGAGCACGTGGGTTTAGCTGGCAAGGATGATCTGGTTTGTCCTGTGAATAAAATAGCAGCAGGGTTAGGTGTTATTCAGAATGCTTGTGGTATTGATTTCGCTATTTTCAGACTTTCCTTGTTTACAGTTCTCACCCTGGGAGCTGTACTCCTCTTCATACCCCTCTTCTTACTGTGATCTATAGGAAATCTGTTTCTGGGGTAGGTGTAAGGGCCATTCTGTGCCTCTTCTGTCTGAGTCTTCTGTGCTGGCAGAAAGAATCAGTCTGAGCTTGGGAATAAGGAAGTCTGCAACGCTTTCCACAGAAACGTGACGACTATTTATTGCTTTTTGTTGGCTGCAGCCATGGCTGCAAGTAGTAATGGTTAAAAATCCAACATCTCTGGCCTGAAGGGCTCAAAGTGTCTGAGTTCTCCAGGCAGAATAGCCTTTCCACTTACAGTACTGCAAAAGCAAACCTATGCTCCGAAAACAAAGAGAGCCTTCAATGCCTAAGTGCTTTGTTTAGTGACTGCACACATGTTGGGGGCTCAGGCAGCCTAGGGAGACCATTCTGGCCGGCTTCCCAACTTTATTTTCATCAATGCCTTCTCAGAAAGTGGTTTCATGTCTCCCTTGGCCCTGACTCAGGTGGCGGGGAACCTCTGATTATTCCTGCGCTCTCAATTCCCAAATTATGTATATTTAATTGATTTTTCTGCCTGTGTGCTTTGGTTTGATCTCCAGCTCCCATGTTATCTGCAGAGAAAAGCCTGCCCTTTCCACCTTGTCATGCTTGACGTTGGGAAAACTTGCAGGGCTGCGGTTGTCTGCCAGCGCCAACCTGCGTATGGCTCCTGCAGACAAAAGGGAGCAGAACCGCAGTCATTTGCTGTGGTTACGTCTTTGTAGTAAACAAAGTGAAGTGCCACCTTCCCTCCCTCCCCTGAGCAAACCGGCATTTCAGAGCCAGAGCTTTTAAAGCTCAAAGCTGTGCAGAGTCAATTAGGACTTGAATAGGCCCTGGGAGCAGTGGGGCTCCTGGTTTTTGGAAAGTAAGCAGAAGACAAGGCGCTAACCTTAACTGTTCAGTAGCTGAAATAGTGCTGCTGTGTTTCTCACAGGCAAAACAAAGGGATTAATAAAATAATGCTGCTGCCTGTTGTGGTTAGAGGTCCTGGGCATGAAGGGCTGTAGGATTTGTAGTCTAAGTTCTGTAATTGGCTGGAATGCCAAAAACCCTTCAGCAGCTAAGGGTGTTCCAATCCGTGTGTAGTTCCCTGGCACCACGTGCCAGGTAGGAAAGCCTCCATACCTTTTACACATAGGTCTTCAGCGCCTCTGTGCTCTGTGACCTTTTAACCCTTCGCGCCTTTCTGCATCCCAGAAGGTTCAACTCTCATCTCTGGCTGCTTGAGAGACCACCACCTGTTTGCCCTCAGGAGGGAAGGACTTTAGGTTCCCCATCACTGCTGTCTTCCAGTATCTTTTCAGGAGGCTTGAAGAGATATTCACTGGGTGAAATGATGGCACTTGTGAGGAAGAGGCTCTAACACAGCCTTGCCTATAGTAGGGGGTCTCTAAAATCCATCTAGATGGCTAATAAGGAGCCATTTAACAAAAAAATTGGTCTGTAGATAAATCTTCCATTTTCATACAGTTTGAAAAGGCCAGTCTTGCTGTTTCTGTTGACATACAATTTTATATTGCAGTAGCTAATTTATCCACAGAGTGAGAGCCCATGGAAATGGCCTCTGATTGCAGAGCACTTTTAAAAATAGATTTAAAAATACCAAACTGAGCACATCTTTGAGATTACAGGGAGCTTCATCTTGAGTAGTAAATTACTGTGAATTGGGAAGAGAGAGAAGCAGACGGGGGACTGTGCTTTATTTAAAGAATGACCCTCTGCATACCCAGCCTTGTGTAGGAGGGAAAGGGCTTTTTGAAAAGCCAAATACCAAGATTGTGACTCTCTTGCTGGGTCCTTGTGTGCAATTTTCAGGCAAGGCTCGCTGGCACTTTGATTCAGAGGAAGGGAGAGGAGAGTGGCCCTCCAGGAAGAACATGAGGTTCTCAATAGGCTGTGTTGTTAAAATGTGGAGTATGTCTGCTCCTGAAACAGCATCGCCTCTATCTGTCATCACCCGTTCTTCCAGGCTGAGAGCTGAGTGCATCGTATTGCTGGCAGGGGGTGGGGGGAATGTGCTCTGATATTAAAAGCATTCTCTTGAGTTAAAGCCAGAGGAAAATGCAAAATACCCACATGTACTAAGTGATGGTGGAAAAAGGAACAGCTGGGGGGCAAAATGGCAATTCTGTGCCCCAAAGTGGAAGAGGAGAGAAAACTGTCTAAGGAACTGAACGAACTTCAGAGTGAGGACTTGAGTTAAAGCCCAGCTGCTTTGTGAAGGTACCACATCCCAGAAACATCCACCAAAGTCTTGAGGAGTGTGAGGTTCTAGCAGAGAGTCCCCTGTCCCCACAGCAGCGCAGGGCAGTGATGTTACCTTGGCTTATGTCAGTCACTCAGAGTGTGCAGAGAAGGGTAACGAAACAACAAGTGTCCTAGACTCTTCTGTGTCTTCAGCACTGATTGCCTCATCCCCTTGGCAATGTTCCCTTTGTGCTGAAGCTGTATTCCAGAGTTCACCTGTTTGGAGACACAAATGAACTTGACTCACAGGCATATTTGTGGGTGACAGCAGAAGGACTCAAGGTTTTCCTTGGCCTCTGCTCTTGCTGTGATTGATGAATGCTATCCACAGGTACTTCCTGCCCAGCCTATCTTGCTAATGCTTTTTTTTTGATGGAAATCTAAATGGAACTGCAAAGCCTTGCTTAATCCCTAAAGCACAACTTTGTGCCCTTGAGCAGAACTGGTCCAGATGTTCACCGTCCACAACTGAATGAGGATGCAGCGATACGTAGGAGCAGCAGTGTAAAGCCTACCTGGCAGCAACAGGAGAGGAAAGGAGTGGCCTCACAGCCAAAGTGAAGGCCATGGCTGCGGGAAGTGAGCTCAGTTCTGTACAGTGGATCTGTCTTAGGCATCAGGGGGAACAGATTGCAGAAAGAGAGGGTAGAGAGGCACGTGGGTGGGGTCTGGACCAAACTTTCTCCCTCCTGTGAAGTCAGCTATGTCCACCAAAATGACAGACAGAGTTGTCTCTCTGATGATGCTAAAAGGAAGGAAAGCTTTTCTAAGCAGTGGAACACTAGCTGCCCCAGGAGGGACTTTCCTGTGTAGCCAAGAACCAGACACCCAGCTGAGGACCTTCTGCCCCTGAGGGAACACCAGGGATTGAACAAGGCGCTTGTCTCTGTGTGTGAAGAGCCCAGATGGCAAAGTCAATAGTCAGGAACAGCCATAATTGACTTTCTCTTCCTTTCAGATTTTACGCTCGTGATTCTGGCCTCCTGAAGTTTGAGATCCAGGCGGGGCTCCTGGGGCGACCCATCAATCACACAGTGCGGCGCCTGGTTGCGTTCACCTTCCACCCCTTCGAGCCCTTTGCCATCTCAGTGCAGCGCACCAACGCAGAGTATGTGGTGAACTTCCACATGAGGCACAGCTGCACTTAGTGCCACAGGGGAGGCAGGACGGCTGCTCTCCCTGGGTCTGGGCCTCTGCCACAGGCGCACCAAAGCCAGACACTCCCACCTTCTAGGAAGCCAAACCGTCACATCAAGAAACCTGACCTGGTTGCTCCTACCAGCTGTCATCTCGCAGAGCCCTCAGCTGTGGAAAGACGATCTGCTCAAGTTAGACCTGTGAATGTTTCTTCTGACCCTGTTTGTACTGTGGAGGTCCCCACTGCATTAAGCTGCTGCTGCTCCCTATTCCTGTTGATGAACAAAGTGTAGCTGAGGTTCATTTCCTGGTTTCCCAGAGGCATGTCTTTTTATTTTCTCCTGTTGTAGATCTTAGGATGGCAGAGGTAAAGCTTGGCAGCACATGTGTGGAGCGCTCCCTTCTGCACTTGCACTGTCCTACCTCGTTGACACAAGCAGCCCATCATAAGGGGAATGGATGGGAGCCGTGGGGAGGGTGTGGAAATACAGCTACTTGTGTTTGTATCTTCACTTATTAGGGAAATGAAGTTCTGCTCTCATCCACACAATCTACTCACACAATTTTAATATGCAAGAGGTCAGGGACAAAAAAGTGTGAGAAATCATTGCAATTGAGAGACATGAGGTGTGTTTGTGACTCTTAACGTGAGTCACTTAATCTTTGTGCCTTAGAACCTGTAAAAGCTCCTAAGTGAAAGGTGATGTGCTTGTATCAGAGAGCCAGGGCAGGTGGCTGTGTCTCTGATGCACGAGGTGATGGGCGGAAGGAAGATGAGTAGCTGGGAAGGGTGTGCGGAGCATCAGCAACTCCTCGCTCACCTTGGAAGGATTTTCCTGCAGCATGGAGGTGAATCTTCATGGGCATCTGCAGGTTCTGCTGCTAAGGGGAAGGGAAGCCCAGCTGCATGTTGGAGCACCAGAGTGGAGAATTGGTGGCATTTGGATTTCTCCAGAAAGGAGGGAGGAGACCTGAATTAATGTGCATTGCTGCAGGTTTGCAGGTAGGAGACGAGCTTGTTGACTTAGGTTGCTTACCTACCCCTGTTTGATAAGCTGTTCTCTGTGAGAACCTGATTTACTGTTCCCAGGCTTCAAAGCACAGCTGGCTGGTGTGTCAGTGCCGACTGAACCACTGCGGTGTTTATGCTGCTGATAAATTAAACTCCTGGGTGTAATATTACTTGCCAGTGTGGGCTGGTGAGCATGTTGACCTGCCCTTCTTGCTTAAAAATGGAGGGGTTTGGTTTTGGCTAACATTTGGGTTTTTCTGCATGCAGGCTAGTGTGTGACTGTGTGCTGCCAGGCAATGTGTCCCGGCGGCACCGGGTGCTCTGTTGGAAGCTGGAGCCTGCTGTTGTCCCATGCCCATGGCAGGTACAGAGGGGGCATTAGAAAATTGGTGCTTATACAGGGGAGACCCTCTACTGTAAAGGACCCTGTGGGTATCTTGTTTGGACCAAAATGGGCTGTGGGTGATGTGTTGTGGCCACGTGCCAGTGAAGAACAGTATTGAAGTCAGGCATTCCTTTTGCGTGGTAATGCAGAGGAGAACTGTGAGGTTTGGTGGTGCCTGCTTATAGCATGAATAGTGGACTTGTAATGGAGGATGCCCCTGGGGCCCTTGAATCAGCCTTTACTCTCTGTCTCATGGTGCTTCTCTCCTCTGCTGGCCTTGCTAAACTTCTCTCTAGGGTAAGACATTGTATTTCACCACTCTTTTCCTGGTGTTTGCCCTGTTGGTTTCCCAGGTCTGTCAGGAGCAACTTCAGGTCGGAAGACTGCTAACAGAGGAGAAGTCAGGCCACGCACACTTCAGCTCCGGGTTCCTCTCCATCTAATAACACTATTTGTCAAGCTTTTAGGGTTTGGGTTTTTTTTTTTTTTTCATCCTGTGATCTGTTCCTCAAACATTCAATTAAAGCTCCAAGTGGAGAATCATTTGCACATTGTACATCATGGATTTGCTTCCTTCTGCATCGCTCTCACATTTGTTCACACTTCGAGTATGAGACTTTTTTTCTCTTTCCCAAAGCTCTCAGCAGTTTCATCCAAGACTGGGTTTACTCCTTGGCATCACAGCTTGGGAGGTCAGTGCTTACTAAAATAGCTGTCAGATCTTCATTTAGATTTATTTTTTTTTCCCCTGTTTTCCAAGTAGCAAAAATATAATCTGTTTCAGCATTTCTGCAGTCGGGGCTTTTGCCAGGCTGTCCTGTGTGAAGCAGAGAGCATGGTATGGATTGGTGGACTTGGGACTGAGAGACCAGAGCTCTGTTCTTAGCTCTGCTATTAAATTGTTCTATGACTGGGGGCAAATTTCCTCCTGTTCCAGCTGGTGTTTTCTTCTCTGTAAATGAGGCCAAAAAACATATTTTCAGCTTTTGTAAAACACTTTGAGATTCATGGATAAAAAGTGCTGGATAAGTGCTAAGTATTTTCTTATTATGTTTGCAGACAAACTGATTGATCATTCTGGGTACTAATTGCCTTGGAGTAGCATAGCAGATCTTCTGGTCTTGGCTGCTGCATTTTATATCTACCACAGAGTTAATTTTATTACAGAAATGTATTGAAAGAAAAGTCTCTCATGCTTGAAATTTTGATTCTTTTATTTAAGAAACAAAATGTGTGCGGTGGGGGAGGGTGGGAGGAAAGGGGAGATGTTTTCTACCTGATATTTTTCCTAGTCTAGGATGAAGATTTGTCAGGAACACAAGACAAAAATGGAATAAACAGAATTTACTTTAAGAGCTTGATTTATTGTCTTTGTCTTCCAAAAATCTTGACGGGGATTCCTTTGCTAAGAAGCAATGGCAGGGGTGTGCCTTGCACTGCACAGGCATATTGCCTCTGAATTTGCTGCCCCTTCCTGGCACTTGGAGTACCAGTGTGCTCAAGGATGTTCCTCCCTGAGGCATTTCTGGAGTTACTGCAGATTTCTCAGATTCTTGTCTACGTGAACTAATGCTGGGGGAGCAATTCTTGCCCCTCAGCTATGTTTTTGCCTTTATATATTATTACTAACCCAGCTTACATGCAGAGACTCTTCCTTTATTCCACTTAAAGCGTTTGTCTAACATTGTGACCATTTTTTCTGCTGATGGCCCATGATCAAGAGGTGAAAGCTGAACACACTTTGGCAGAGGAGTCTTTACCTTCCCACTCCTTTTAGGCTGGGCTAAAGCACTTGGATTTTTGGCTGCCTGCTGCTCCCAGCCGTGATGCAGCTTTGCAGAATGTTGTGGGATGATGGGACCTGGGTTCCCATTGTAATTCACTGTAACAACCTAGCAGCATCCTGGTTAATATTAGTTCCTCTAAGCATCTGCATCTTGGGCATGAAAGGCACTTTCCTTTGAACCTTTCCTCCATTTCCATGTGTGCAGTTCTCTGATGCTTTCCTTTGGAGACCTTGAGCATGTCAGAAAGCTCTTGAGTCTGTGGCTTTTCAGATAGGCACTAAGTGACAAGGAGATGCTTGACTTGGAAACCATGTTTGACTGGCAGCAGAATCCTATCTTTTGTTATTTCTTGTGCTGCCTTTGCTTCAAAAAAATAATAACAACAAGTCACTTGGAATATTTCTTATATAAACTGCATTAGCCAGCCAGCCACAGAAATCCCATTAGAATCAAACCTATGGATCCATTAATGGTGTGTCCCTACTAAAGACTCCTTTCGATTAACAGAGTGGCTGGCCCTGATTTAGCTCCCTGATGTTCTTGGAGTACTTAGAGGACCTTCCTTTTGCTCCAGTGCTGGCATTTATGATGCTTCCCTTGGTCCTTTTTGACCCAGCTAGAAGAATCAGATTTCTGATGCTTTAAGAAGTCTCTTTGTCTTTCTTGTTTGTGTCCTCTTGTTTGGCTGCTTTTCTGCCAGCTTTTCCTGCAGGATCTCTCAGGGCTGTGGGCAGAGAGATGGTAAAGGCTGGATGGCAACAGGACTGTGGCCACCTGACAGCTTTCATCCGTGTGTCAACCTTTATGGGGTGCACACTGCACAGCAAACACAGGTCCTGTGGGCAAGCAACGAAGACAGATTTTGTGGGTTTGCTTTTGCTTTGCTTTCTGAGTCTCAGAGTCCAGGCTGCCCAAATCCTTATGCTTCCCTGTCTTGTTACATGGTTGTATAAGCTCTTCTGGCCAAATACTCCTCAGGAGGAGGGAATGGGGTTTTGTTTTTTCTTTCTTTCTTCTTTTTCCTTTGCTTCGGGGCTGCGGGGGACACGGGCTGAGCTGTGCAGAGTCAGTCATCGTAGCAGTAACAGCCTGGCACTACCTGCCCACCAGCCAGGCTGACTGCTCATCAGGCAGCAGCATCCTCTTCTAGAGCTGTTGGCTGGCAAAGGTCTGATTTGCCTTTGTTTCTCTTGGGGAAGAGCTCCACCGACTGTGTAAGGAAATGAGTTCTCAGAAAAACACCCATGTGGGAAAAACCTCGAGTCTCACATTCATTTCCTGATATTTTGACATAAAAATACTGCACCAGTTTTAGGCTGGCAATCTGGAAACCAGCGATTCGTGGGTGACTCTGTCGTCTTGCATGTGAGGAGAACTGTGAAGGGGCTCAGTGCCCCTAGTCCTAGCAGCTTAGGGCTGTGCTGCAGTATCTGGGTAACGTGTTCGCCCTCACTTGCTCACACAAGGAGTGGAGGACGTTGTGTGAGCCCACAGGCTTTGCTGCATTTGTGCAGAGGTAATTTTTAACGGCGTCTCTTGTTTCTTACTTTCCAGAAGTCAAATCCCAGAATCCTAAGGCTTGGAAGGGACCTCAAGACATCATCGGGTCCAACCCCCAACTCCTTTTTTAGGGCAGCTTCTAGCTGTTGTAGCTTGCTAGCAGGGTGATGGATGGATGCCTGCTCTTGTTTTTGTGAGGATGTGGTTGTGAGATTGGGAAAGTTTGGGGACAGTTTTAGAGGTGTGTGGAGTTGCTTGGGGGGTGCCCGGGGCCTTTGGCAGGCTGGAGGGAGGGCGGGAGGTGGACTGCAGGGAGAGGTGCCTCCCGGGGAGCTTTCCTAGAGGAGGGGCAGCACACTGCTTGGCTGTTGTGGGAGAAGATCTCAGAGAAACTGCAACAAAGCAATACAAAGTTGTGGGTAACAATACAAATCCCCCGGCATTTTCTTCATTCTGCTTTGTCCAGGTGTGAGCTGGAGCCTTTGGAGGAATTTCTTTTCTGTGAGTGACAAAATTCATTTCAATTCAGCCTTTTTAAAGTTGGGAACATGCTGCTTCTGCTCTTCATGGCTGTCCTCCCTCTTTCTTTCTCCCCAGTAGCTTTGCAACCTGCAGAGTGTGGGCCAAAGCATGCTTTGGGCTTGGCCCAGTGGGCTTGCTGAGCCCCTGGATGCACTGGTGGTGCTGGCATCCCACCCTGGGCCTGAGCCTTGCCAGAGAACAGCCCAGCCCCAGGGGTGCTGGAGCCAGGGGATGTGTAGGACCCGCTCTGCGAGAGGGTCTGGGAGGGTGGGTGCCAGGCAGGTGGCAGGGAAGCCCTGCCAGAGCCAGCCAGACATTGTTCGATGTGATTTTAGGGTGTTAATAAAAGCAACGGGCGGCACCGCATCCCTCGGAGCGCCTGCTTGCCGCGGCTCAGCTCGTCATTTGATAGCTCCTCAGTGCTCCTCAAAGGCGTAAAATGGAGCGATGCCGGATTAGATGTACCTGCTGCCCTTGGCGAGCACAGGGGAGATACGGTCCTCACCCTCCCACCTCCGGCCTGCTGGTGCCCAGCACCGTCGCCATGGCAACAAGGAGAAACAGCCATCCGCATGGAAACGGCCTTGCTGTGCCCGGCAACGGATTCGGGGGAGAAACAGTTGAAACGGTGAGGGGCACCGGCACCCCTGTGGCAGCTGGCGGGGAGCCCTTGCCCGTGCCAGGGGGCTGAGCCCAGATTCTGCAGGGTCCTGTGGCCTTGGCGCTGTCCCCTCTGTGGTCCAGCCCTCCTGAAGCATCGCTCCCATCGCAGAGCCGGTGTGTGCTCTCATGTCTCTGGCTGTGAAGGGCTGGCTTTCATTGCTGCTGACCTATTTTTTGTGGCTGGTCTCAAGGTCAGGGTAATATCCAGATTAGCTGTGCCGATACCTGCGGCAGCGTAGCTAGGTCACTGGTTCAGCCCTGACCGGTGAGTCCTTAATGCTTGTAAAATCCCCCTTTGTAAGGGAGAAGGGGCAGCTGGCAGCCAAACAAGGTCTCCAGTAACATAGGGCAGACAAAAGTTGTGTCGACTGCACAACTGTGCCGTGCAGCCTGTCTGGCTTCAGGCAGCAAAGTCCTACTTAATCTCTCCTCATCCTGCCTCCTACCTCTTAACCCCCCCAGACAATGGCTCTGCCCATGCTGGCTTCTTCCCCAGAGAGAGCTCAGATTTGAAGGGGATGTCGGTGCCAACCCACTGGCTCTGATAAGGGCTGGGCAGAGCAGCTCTGCCGTGGGGCTGCTTGAGACCCAGCAGGGTTTGTCCCAGTTTTACACTGGCCCTTTGGTGACAGCGCTACTGCTCTTGGCTGCGGGGCCACTAGGAAGGGGATCTCCCTAGCTGGCTGCACTGCTTCTCTTGCAGGGATTTTGGTAAACAGGGCTGGTTTTCCAATGATGTCCAAGGACAGGTCATTTCAGAGCATCTCCCAGCACTGGAGCAGGCTGCTTCCTGCCTGCTGGCATTACAGAGAAGCCCAGAGAGCTGGCCCGTCTGAAGTCATTTGCATTCCTTGGTCAGTTTGACCCTGGCAGCTCAGGAAATTGATAAATTACTTCTGTGGATTTAGCAGGAGAAAAATAAAGGCAGCATCCAGGTTTTAGGAAGGGGCTGCGGGAGAGCAGTGGCTGGCAATTAGGAGAGCAAGTTGTTTGCCTGCAGGCTGGTTCAGGAAGAGCTGAGAGTCCTGTTTCACCACTTTATCTTGGGATGCGCTGAAAGGGCTGGAGATGAGAGGCTGGGGGATGAAATATGTGTCTTTCTCCTGCCTGGGCCCCAAGTTTTATGTGCTACCTGGAGTCCTGTGCGTGGTGGGAAGCCTGGCCTGCTGCACAGAGCAGGTGAAGGGAGAAAAGGCCAAATGCTGGAGTATTTAGTGATGTGTCCAGGAGGCACGGTGGACAATCAATCCTCCCCGCTCTGCCATAGGGTTTGGCTTTGCAAAATGAATCATGAAGTGGCAAAGCACAGAGGAGGGATTTGGGAGCCAGCTTGGAAGGGGAAGGAATGTTTTGAGGACTGCCATAGCCTTAGAAAAGGTGGTTATTTTTAAATGTACTTTTCTGTACTTTTCCCTCCAAGTGTTCTCATTCCTGAAGCACCTTTTCATTGCTCACATCTTTGTTGAGCATTCAGCCCCTCATACCCAGCCCTTTCTCCCTTCTGCCTCCTTTCTCTAGAGAAACAAGCTGCAAAGCTGCTCCTGGGGGCAGCTATCCCAAGGAACCGCTGGTAGGACTCTGTAGCTACCAAGAAGTTGGGTCCAGGTCCTGGATCTGTGCACAGCCTCTGACTCTCAGTAGACATGGAAGAGAGTTACAAATTCCAGATAAACAAAAGGACCCTGCCAAGTGGTGCTAGCACAGGGGGGCTTGGAGAGCACAGCAAAGGAGGCATGAGTGGTTTCAGGGAAAGAGAATAGCACTGAGGCTTGGCTCCCTTATGCATCTCCCCAAGAGGACCCCGCAGCCCCGCTTCACCATCAGCACAGGAACTTGGATGCTATTAGGCAGTTCATTAGTAAAAACCTCTGAGCAGCTCCCACTGCCATTGAGTACCCATTAATGCCTCTTGAGGGGAGAGGAGAACATTGGAAAAGCACAAAAACAATCTGAGGGTCCTTGATCTCTTTTTGGTCTGAGAGGTCATGGGCTGAGGTTGAAGGGGAAGAGGGGCCGGGCAGGGACGCCAGGCATGAGAGCAGCACCATGATTATCTGCCAAGATGTGAGTGCAAATGCATAACCTGACTTGAACTGTTACTTCTCAAAGGCTCCCAAGGGGTGCTTTAGGGTTATGAACACTTACTCAGCAACCTGCTTTGTGCACACCCTGAGACAGGTATCCCCCCACACCTGAGGGGAAGCCAGCCAAACCTGCACAGATGTCCCCAACAGCTGCAGCTGGGCTGCGGTAAACCACCCCTGCTGCTACGCTTTATTAGCACTGCAGGGTCTGTCCCCTTCTCCTTGCTTGCTTGTGTATACAGTCAGCTGTTAAAGGACACTGACATCACTTAATTAATGGTTTAATTGAATCTCACAAAGGGATCGAAATTGGCTGCCTGACTCTTGTCACTGAGATGCTCACATAAGAAATAGTAAATCACCAATTCAGCAGATAAAGCTGCAGCTCTAGGTAGAAAGTCCTTGTTGCCAGGGATAGGGAAATAATTCTTCTTTGCAGAATAACACACTATTAGGGAGAAGGCTGGGGGAGGGTATTTTTTCCAAGCCACCAGGTGCCATCCCTGTCCAAGTGAAGGGTAACTGAGTTAGGCTGACGCCTTCCCCTCCCTGCCCCGGGTGGTCTGGTACTCATTAAGGGGTAAACAGACCCAGCATTTTATCTGTAGAGTGAGAAGACTGTTTTGTGTTTCACCTTTCCTTCCACAGTGTGCTGGAGAAAGGTCCAAGTGGTAAACCCCTCAAAGGCCAGGGTTGAACCAGGATGAAGCTTTGTGGTCAGTAGCAGCTTCTGAACTTGTTTCGCAGAAAAAAAAAAGGCTGCTTTAAGAGTAGGGAATAAAAAGTTAGGAGGGAGTGGAGAGAAAATTGTCCCAAAGCAATGGGGAAGCCCAAAAGGAGAGGATGTGACCCTAATGAGGGTGCTAATGCTGTGGCTGAGCTCCTGACAAGTGAAGTAATTGCTGCTCAGGAGCAATGTGAGCCAGTAGAAAATAGTATTCCACCCAGGCACCAAGAAAAGCAATTAGAACTGGTAAACACCAGTGGCTGACTAAAAGCAGGCCCTTAATTAATAGTCTCATCTGAAGGGTAAGGAAATCATTAAGTGCTATTGGTGTCTATTAATTCCCTGCAAGACGAACAACAATAGAGTTTTAAGGCTTCTTTCACTGTACAGCCTGTGCAGGGAGGAGAGCCTGAGCCCTTGTGCAGGGTGGGAGAGCTTGCTTTGTGTAACTCGGCTCTCCCAGTCACTGACAAATGCTTCAGAGGCTCAGGATGTGCTGCAGAATAAAGAGCTCAGACTGAGCATTAAGTTAGGACGTGGCTTTGGGGGTGCTCCATCAGGGCAGGAGAGAAGATGGGTGGAAAATGGGATTTCAACAGAGCTGCACAACTGGAGTGCCGTGGTGGTGAGCTCAGGAGGGGTGCACAGGGCTGGGGCTTTGGAAGACAAGTATTGTGTGCTACTGTATGGATCCAGCCACTGCATCGTTATGGAGGGTCATGTCAGCCTCACTACAGAAGTAGCAGCTGAAGGAAGATGTAGGGATAGGGACCAGAAGTAGTCAGGGCAGATGGGGCAATAGAACCTCCCACTGTACGAGCAGTGATGATGCACTGGTGGGCTTCATAAAAGGTTCACAAATGCTCAGAAATCAGGAGTGTTAAGGAGCAGCCTTTACAAAGGACACAGCCTTGATTCTAAGTCTGGATAAGACAAAGATTTATTCTTCCTGCTTTGTGAGTCTCAAGTCATCCACCTACTCTTCCCTGACTTTCAGAAGGGCTGCAAATCTCTACCCAATCTTATTTTTCAGTTTATCATCCTTATCTGATGTGGGTACTTCTGCTGCATCGATGCAACAGGTGGCTTGTGGTAGAGAACAGTAGTGTTTGGTTTTCTCAGTGCTAGACAGTGAATTGCTGACAAGCCCAGGAGCACAGACTGATGTTCCTCCTTTCTCAGGGCTGGTTGCTGTCCTTGGCCCAGAAACCAGTAAGATATATCAGTGTACACACATGCCTTCCCCAGCTAACTGCCTGGATACTTGGACAGTTAGTCTTCGTGGTTTATAGCTGCCCTGGTGCTTTCTCCTTAAAAAGAGGAATATGAAGGCAGTAGAAGCTCAGCTGTATTTCTGGAGCAAGGAGGAAGCTCTTCTAACATGTTAAACATCTATGGAAGAACTTCCTTTCCTCGCTGTCAAATCTGTGACAGCTCAAGGAACTTCCCTTTAAGATAACCTACCCTCTATTCAAATTCAGACAGTTGGAGTAAGGTAGGGGATTCATCTGAGTCTTGTTTTCTTCTTTTTCTGTCAAATGCAACTCAACAGGCTCTTCTAAGCAGACTGATTTCTTTCAAAACCTGCCGTGTGCCACTCAGCTCCATGAAGGAGGTTCACTGCCTTGTTGCCATGGTACCCTGTCTCTAAAGAGGAAGAGAATAGTTAATTATGCAATTTAAGAAACTAAGGAGGAACAACAGTAAGAGCAGTAATAGAAAGGAATATTCTGGGTTTGTGATAGAACTGTGGCTGCACTAAACTACCCTGCTTGCAGGTGAAATATTTGCCCAGTGTGTGCTGTGTGTGGCCAGGGCTTCTCTGGCAGTGTGGATTTCCAGGAGCTGCCCTTTGCTAGGCAGTGTGCCTCTGCCATCCAGGAAATCAATCCTGTAGTCGGTGACTGCTGTTACCTTCCCTGGTTAATGCTCCAGAGAGCCTCAGACATATTTGCTTGGCAGAAATTCTCTCTGGATGGAGCTGGGACAGCAATAATACATCACAGACCCATGACAAGCTCATGCTGCCTGTGGATATACAGAGGTATAGTTGAAGGCTTAAGTGTTTTAAATCTCCCTGGCAGCATTTCATTGTTCCTCAGGCCCACGAACCCCCTGCTTGCTTTCCCCAGGACCCCAGAAAATCCAGTTTGTGGTGCACAAGGTGGGACCAGAGAGATGACAGACAACAAACCTGGCAAGATCCCAGCCCCTTTAGGACTGGCATATTCTATTTGCCAGTAGCACTGGCAGGCCAGCTACAGCTTGGGTGAAACAAAGCACCAGAACAGATCTTTGCCAGTAGTGAAATCCAGACTGCAGTGCTCCATGCTGTGCAGAGAGGGAGAGTTGCCTCTCGAATGGCATGCTGTGCTCTGCAAGCCAGGGAGGTTACCCCCATGCCTTGTTTCCCAACCCGTGCAGTGAGAAAAAGGGAAGGAAGATGACATGACCCCCATGCAGTTGTTTACTACAGATGAGTAGAAGGAGATCTAGACCTCAAGCTCCTTTTCTACCTAACGAGGACAAGAATAGCACTGAGGGCTACACAAGAGCCACATACAGTGGTAAGAGAGCAGTCAAGAGGTAATAAGAATCCAAAATACTTCTGAGAACACAGCTGGAACAACCATCAAAATACCAACATTTTAATGAACAAACTTTGTACACAAGAGGCTTCCCACTAAGGGAGTACACTTATTCTTGCACTGACCACCAGCTTCTACCACCTGGGCTTTTAAGGCTCAGGATGGTCTCTCTCTTCTTCACGCTTCCCTCCAGTATTTCCAGGGAGGGTGGCTTTCTGGAATCTGTCACACGAGCAACATTCAGCCAAGTCCCTGTTGCATGAACTGATGTTGAATGCTGTCTTGGCTCTTCCATTCTCCTCTCACATTCGCCTAACTTTCCGTGGGCGGCAGCCGTTGTGTGGAATTGGGGTGTTGTCAGTGAGGGAGATTATCTCCAGACCTCCCATAGTCAAACCCTTGATGGCAGCCTGGAAGAACAAGAAAACAGATGACATGCTGTTATCAACACACTGAACAGCAGAGAAGAGAAAAAGCTCAGGGGAATACAGTTTGGTCCCCTTATAAAAAAATACTTTGGTTGGAATTCTTCCTCCAAAGTGATATTACTCTGAAATTCTAATGATTCTACAGTGTCATTGCTAGGTATTCTTTACATCACCTTCAGAAAAAACACTTTAATAATTATAGACATAAGACCAGCCTGGATTTAAAGAACCAGTATTATGTCTAAAAGAAAAGCATGAAAAACCCTGTGACACTTACTTTGCGTCCTGGTCCCAGTCCTTTCACCATGACTCGTACGTGCAACACGCCCTTCCCACGTGCTTTCTGAGAAAAGAACGACTGGTTAGTGTTCTCTGTGATGGAGCTGCTGCTGCTGTGGCTTCCCTGGAGTCTTTCATTCCCTACTGGCTCACTACCATATAGTATTCTTCAAGTAAAAATAAGGAGTAGGTAGTAATGGGTACAGAAGACAAATATGGGGATTATTGCACAAAGATGGTAGGAGAAACGGAGGCCTGGGTGCAGCCATGGCAGTTTTGAGAGAACTTCTGTGCTGCTGCTCTGTGTATGGAGAATGCTGTAAGATCAAACTATCTGTGACCTAAAGCCAGGGCAGGAAACCACATATCCATGGATACGTGACTGACCTGGGAAGGGACTAACAAGGACCAGCTCAAAGCTGTTTTCCCTTCTCTAATGCAACGACTTCTCTCCCACAGAAGGAGCCCACACCTTCAGTGCAAAAATTCTAGGGGTCTGCAAATTGGAAATGGAAACTGCCCGCGGTAAAGCTTAGCTGTGCTGCCACCGTGTGGATGGAGCTCCTCTGCATCGCTCGCTTTCCAGGCTCCGGAGCAAGTGATGTACTAACGACAGTGCCGGAACAAATCTGGCTAAGCATCGCTATGCAGCTATCACAAGCCTCCAGTGAGCAGAGATTAATAGCAAAGATGTTCTTATATTGCCCTGAGTTAACCACGAAAAGCTGTTGGCCAGCACTGGCACTAAACACCTCTGACATGAAAGGCTGGAGCAAGTTCCACTTAATTTGGGATGAGGTTTCTCAGTTTAACCTTGCCTCATTCTGCTGTAATGAGGACAGCGACACAGCCAGCCTCATCTTCTCCTGCCATCTGGACACCCACATGGGGATTTGGTGGGTTTCTTTAGGAACAATTGCAGTAAACTGTATGCAGCTGGAAGCTACATGTGGAAGGACATCACCTCTGACTGGAACTGCTGGCAGGAGCTTAGTTCTCCTGTGGCAGAGAGCAAATATAAAACATTCAGCCAGTAATTACAGCTGCTTCTCAGTCCCCTACAGCGCAGAAATTGACCTGCTGCTGATTTTGGGGCTGCATTTCCAGAAAGGCTAGGAGATGTTCACTTAGACAAAAGGATCTCTGCAAACTGGGGCTAGAAAAGGACAGGCTCCAAGATGTGTTTTCCACTCACAACTTGCAGAGCTAAGCTCACCCTCTGGGTGTGTCTAAGGGCTGTTTCAAACATGCTTTGTCTGTGTGAAAACATGTCCTATGTCAAATGAAGCTAAGGGAAGAAGTGTCAAACAGCAGCGTGCTGCTTGAGGCTAAGGAACTGAGCTATGGACTGCTGCCTGTGAGTGTGGCTCATACCCAAGCAGTGGGGGGATGCAGTCTGTGCTCCTCTCTGGGAGGGGGAGGATCATCAGTGCAGACTCACCGTTGCTGCTGCCATGGCTGCGGTCTGTGCCGCGATGGCAGTTCCCTTCTTGGCATTCTGGAAGCCCTCTGTGCCACAGGACGTACGGGCAAACGGTCTGTTGTCAAAGCTGACCACCTGGATGTGGGTGCTACAGAAAGAGAGGGGCAGAAAAAAGAAGCAAGCCAGAACAAAGCTTTATTCTCCAGTTTCTTCTTGCTCAGCTTACTGGCACAGCTTGCCCCAGGACTACCCGCCTCCCTTCTCCAAGCTGCCCTGACTCAGTCCTCTCTTTAGAGGTATCCAACTCACATGAACCCGCTGCAGAGACCCTGAGCCACCTCTGAGGTGGCAGAACCTTTCTGGATAAGGCATACCTTATCCAGACATACTTCTTAGTATACCTGGATAAAGTATGAACTAAGAATACCACTTAGTCTTTTCAGCTCCACCTGCCACTAAAAGCACTCTTCTGTTCATGAAAAAAACACCCAAAACAGTCCAAGAACCTAAAACAGCTTTAAGAAACAATAAAATATCACTAATGAAACACAGCAATCTCTCATGGAGATCATGACTTCTTTTTCTACAGCTGTACAGCCACAGAACTAAGTACTGGAAGTAACCCAGAATTAAAACCATCAGCATCTAATTGCTCCTATCAGAACACAGTCAAAACATGTAATGACAATCCTATTGCTGCTAGAAGACACTGTAAGGACAGTTACACCTCCTGAACAGCACTGAGGTTTGGATTCAGTGTTATGTTGTCAGCCACAGACATCACTCCCTTGGCTTGTTTTCCTTGGCTCAAGATGATGACTGGCCAAAGCCCAGGTATGTTTTACAGTTCCATTCCTCACGAGAGAGGAAAGGAGCAGCTCACTTGCTTACTTGTTGTATGTAGCTTTGATGTGAGCTATCGGGATCTCTTCATAGGTCTTTCCATCCCACCTCATGGAGCTTCTCTGCAGGAGTAAAGGGCTGAGGAGCAAAACAAGAGTTACCAAGTGCTTGACTCTACATTTTGTGAAAGTTTCATTTCAGGGAAGGAAAGGAGAAGGAGAAGGAAAGGGGAAGGAAAAAGGAGGAGGGAAGGAAAGGATCAAGTCCCTGAAAGGCACGAGCTGCGTTTGCGATTGAGCCACGTCGCCATCCAGGGCGATATGCTCTCCCTAGCAAGGGGCAGGTGGCAGAGCCAGCCCGGCCCAGCCGCCTCACCTCTGGTCGGTCACACCCTGGTTCTCCGTCTCCTTCGCGGCCGCCGAACCCGCAAGCTCCTTCAGCCTCCGGGGGCCGGCGCGGAGGCCGCGGCACAGCGCGGCGGCGGTGCAGCCCCTGCGGGAAAGGAACGGCGCTGAGGCGCGGGGCCGAGGACCGGGCCCAGCGGGGCTCCCGTGCCGGCCGCCGTCACGGGGAGGGAGCCTCACTGAGGTCAGCCCGCACCGAGGGGCGCCCGGCCCGGTCTCTCCCCGGCCCGGCCCGCTCCCGCCGCTCACCCCCAGGCCGCCCCGAGCAGCCGTTGCCGAGCGACCGCCAGCGCCGCGCTCATGGCGGCTCCCACAGCGCGCCCGGAGAGGTCGCCGCAAGGCACGACGGGAGCGAGGAGGAAAGATGGCGGCGCTCAGCGCGGTGCATTGTGGCTCGCGCGGGAGAATCATGGCGGCGCCCAGGCAGCGGGCGGCGGCTTGTGGCCGATGGTTTTGTACCGCTGCCGCGCCGCGCCCGTGGCGGCTCTTCGGGGCCATGTGCCTGCTGCGGCTGCCCCGCATCTCGCAGCCCCTCGTGAAGGAGGAGGAAGAGATGGCGGCCCTCATGGGGCAGGTAGAGGAGGGAAAGGCACCGGGCAATGGCTGTCTCGGGCCCGGAGGGGAGAGGATGGCGTGGGGCAGGCGGTAGCGGGCGGTCCCTGCTAGAGCCGGCCTGGTTCCCGCTGCCGGGGCCTGTCCGCTGCCGCCCGCCCCAGCGTTGCGATAGCCCGGGGCTGGGAGCAGCCGGTAGCCCCGCACTGCCAGGCTGGGTGTGCCCTTGGTGAAGGTGCCCTGCTGCCGCTGGGTGCTGGGTGTGTGACTGCTGCCTTCGCGGGGCCTGGTAACGCTCTTGGTGCTCCTAAGGGAGCCCCTTGCAGGAGCAGAGGAGCCCTGCTCAAGCTGAGGGAAACTCTTGTCACCTTGTGCTTGCTGAGGCAGAGGCCATTTGATTTTGCTTTCCAAAACCAGCCCATAGTGCTGGTGCTTTAACAGCCGCCTGCGTTGTCCTTCTAGATAGAGCTGGAGAAAAGCCACTATTCAGATCATGAAGTCCGTAAGCTGGAAGAGGAGGAGCAGCTCAGGAGGAGGAAGGAAAGCATGCACGATGATGATGAGGCAGTGGGCAAAACAGTCATCATGGCTCAAGACCTGGAGGACAAGTGGGAACAGAAGCTACTGCAGTTTAAAGCTGCTCCACGGATAACAGGTACAAGCTGAAGCTCGGGGTGGGTGAGGGCACCCTGATTATTCACCAGACACAGCAAAGTGCAAATCAGTAGAGGGAGAATGTTTACGGAGTCTTTTGTACACCTGCAGTTTAGCAGGGCTTTTCTTGCTTTGAAGAGTCTCTCTCTGGCAGCCCTGTTAGCACACAAGGAATTCAATGGCTGATAAGGGAATCGGTGTTTCCATGGTGCAAAGATGTGTGTGTTCAACTTTACCAGAGCAAACTGGTGAAAAGGGATGTCATTTCCAGACAGTGGGAACATTTGGTAGCTCAGTTCTCAAGCTTTGCCTAGTGCTCTTGTTGATTTTTGTCAGGGGAGAGCTCTAGACTGCTCGCTCTAAGTTCTTTCTGGAAATGAAACAAGGCACAGTCCAGCTGTGGGTCCTGGCTGAATCCTGTGTTGGCTTCCAGAGCCACTGAGAGAATTTTCATCTATTTTTCTGTCTTGTTTCATGTACCCCTGTTCGTGTATTGCTGCTGGAAGGGTGTGAGGTGGAGCGGGGTGATGAATCGTGGGGATCAGAGCAGCGCTGCTGGGAGGCTTTGTTTCCAGCATACATTGTTTTTTGGCAGATGCTGATAAAAACAACAATAGAACATCACTGAACAGGAGGCTGGACAGTAACCTGATGCTTCTGGTGAAACAGAAAATTGGTAACCAGGAACTGTGGCTCCTGCCTCAAGTGGAATGGCAGCCTGGAGAGACGCTGCGAAGCACAGCTGAGCGAGCCATGGCTACGTTTTTGGGTGTGTAGTTTGCTGTGTGCCTGGCCCTCTCTCCTCTTTGTCCCAGTGGTTTTCTTCCTGTGACCTATCTCTGAGGGATATTTGCCATCTGCTGTAGGGAAAAATCAACTTCTGCTGGGAAAAGGCACTTCATGGCAAAGAGACAAAGCTCAAAGGTCAGGGGAGACAGGGATGGGACTTTCTGGTAAGAGCCATGATCCTGAGTGATCAGCTCTATAACCAGCTACACTGTCACAGAGTGACTGGGGCTGACTGGGCTGGCAGGCTGTGAGTTCAGATCTCTGTCTGCCAGTAGCTGTGGTGCTGGGTCTGGCCCTTGTGATCTGGTGTTGGAGCATCACCAGATACTCTCTGAACAGTATAGGCTTGCTCCAGCTTCTCTTTTCCCTCTTTTTGCCTTGTAGCAGCTTTTGCAGCAGATGGGTGATGGCAAACCCATGTGTTTGTGCTTTTCAGTGTGGGTTGTAAAGGTCTCTTACTGGACTCAGGGACAAATGTGATTTTTTGGGCTTTTTTTTTTCATGAGAAGATGCTTAAAACTGGCAGTTTTTCTGCTAAGAATAAACAGTTGCTCTGAAACAGATTCAAGGAGTGGTTTATGCTGTCTTTTTGTTACTGCAGGAGAATGGCTACTGTTTCTGTGTGTTCTTATACCTTGTTTTCTTTCTCTTGCCTTGCTGGGATCTTGCAGGAGACCACGTTCAAGCCAAAATCCTGGGGAATGCACCGTATGGGATTTACAAGTACAAATTCCCCAGGGCCATCAGGACTGAGGATAACGTGGGAGCCAAAGTTTTCTTCTTCAAGGCCTTCCTCCAAAGCAGTGATTTGTCCCAGGCAGAGCCAAAAGATTACCTGTGGGTCACAAAGGATGAGCTGGGAGATTATTTGAAGCCAGAATACCTGAAAAAAGTCAATCGATTCCTTCTGGACTTATAAGTGATAGGTTGTGCTCCAAGCAGGTGGGGAAGATGTGGGACATGACTCCAGGGAGGAGCAGAGCTGCTGCTTTGTGTGGTCTCTGTGTATGGGATCTTAACTTGGGCCCTGGAGGATAATTTTCCTTTGCCTTGTTTCTCAGTTTTCTTCACTGGGCCTGTACTAAATAAATATTAAAAGTAGTAGGAAGGAAAGCTCTCCACAGGGAGTTCTTTGCTCTTGTTGGATCCTTCTCCACCACTTCTGGAAATGCATGTTGTGATCTTTTCCTCTCCCAAGTGTGTGATTCCCTGGGGCTGTGGTACCCAGGAGTCTTGCTCTCTCTCAGACTCCTGTTCTAGAGCTCTAGCAGTTTCTGCTAAGCAGTGGCTAATGCTTATCTCTGGCACCTGCTCCTTAATAAGGGCAGCACTGGAGGGTTATCCGTGTACCTGGGTGGGAACAGACCCTCTTGGACAAAAGGCTGGGCATGATGGGGTTCTGGGGAGCTGGAAGCTGGGGTATTCATGGTTTATTTACATTTAATTTGTGTTGGAGCTGCCTCTGACCTAGAGTCTGTGATATGTGGTGGGTTTGGAAGACATGGATACATGAGGAATGGAGAGCATCTCTCTTTCCATGAGTGCTGCTTTCCTACCCATGCTGCCTTCCTCTTGAGCCTCAAGCTGTAGCAACAAGATGCTGAAGAGTGTAACACCTGACCAGCAGCTCTCCTGGCAGGGGAAGGCTGCTCCAGCATTCCTGCCTCCTGGGAGCAGCCTCAGAGGTGGCTCTGGGGAGTTCTCAGCTCCCAGTCCTGGTGTGTTAGGCTAGTGCTGCTAACCCAGCCCAGCCAGGCTTGCCTTGGTAGCCTGACCCTGTTACTCCAATTTCTCTATTGGAAGATCTATCCTGGGCTTACATTGGTGCTGTCTTGCTTCTCTGGGCCTGGTTCTATTTCTTGGAGGGTTTTGTCTGGGTGTAAGTGCTGCTGTTTGGTAGTCAGTGTGGGCCTGGCTCTGGCTGGACCTTGCAGGAAATCAGCCTTCTTCAGTGTCAGGGAGAGAGTGAGGAAATAGCTGTCGTTAATCATTGGGAGAGAGCTCAGCCTCCAGAGGTGGAACTGCAGATTGCTGTATATATTTTATCAATCCTTTGGGAGCTGTTTTGCTGCAGGCCTCAAATTAAAGCTATCCTTAATCACTCCACAAGCCATTGGGGTGGGGTGGGGGTTAGCACAACAGCCTTCCATTTTCTAATGCTGGACAGTTTGGGAGCTGCAGCCTTGCTACAAATTACCAACCAAATAAAACTTGGTTTCCTGAAGCACCCTCACAGGCCTGGCAGGGAGGCTGAGCCTGCCACGGGGAGCGCTTGTGAAGAGGAAATAAATGCAGAGCTGAATATGTGCCTGGAAAAACTGCAGGTTTTTTTGGCTGTTTTCTGAGGTCAGCACTGCTGAAGGGGAGACTCATCCCTTCTCCAGGACTGCGAGCTCCTGCAGAGGGAAGAGGTGCATCCTTCCCCTCAGACTGTGGCTCACCAGCCCAGGGAGCCATGGGTGCATCCAGCTCAGGATTAGGTTTTTCTCTGACACTCTCTTTGAGGCCATTGCTGGCTCCAGAGCGTGCAGCCCTGAGCAGAGCTTTGTGGGCAGGGGTTTAGAGCATGCTCCTAGCTAAGGTCTCTCCCCAATTTCCTGTGCTAGAAGTAGGTTTGGTGTTGCTGGAGTGAACCTTTTGAAGCATATAAAATGCTGTTTAATCTGTGCTTACTTGCTCTCAAAATCAGGAGAGCAAAAGGGAGAAGAGGCTGCACTGAAAGCTTGCTGATCCTCAAACCCAGAGAGGTCTTATTCTCTGGTTTGCTCAAGGTACAAGTCTTTGGCCTGAGAGAGGTGTAGCTCCCTCCTGCAGTGCAAAGATCAGAATTAACAATCTTCTTAATTTCATTTTTAATTTCTTTTTAAATCCTTGGGCTCAGAATCATAGAACCATAGAATTGTAGGGGTTGGAAGGGACCTCGAGAGATCATCGGGTCCAACCCCCTGCCAAAGCAGCTCCCTAGGACATTTCACTGAGATAGGCATCCAGATGGGTCTTGAATATCTCCAGAGAAGGAGACTCCACCACCCCCTGGGCAGCCTGTCCCAGGGCTCTGTCACCCTCACTGGGAAAAAGTTCTTCCCCATGTTGGTGCGGAACTTCCTATGCTCCAACTTGCAGCCATTGCCCCTTGTCCTGTCCCCACAGACACTGAAAAGGGGCTGGCTGATTCCCCCTGCATCCCCTGCTTAAGATAATTATAAACGTTAATTAGGTCCCCCCTTAGTCTTCTCTTCTCAAGGCTGAACAGTCCCAATCTTCTCAGCCTTTCCTCATAGGGGAGATGCTCCAGGCCCTTCATCATCTTCATAGCCCTTCTTTGGACTCTCTCCAGGAGATCCCTGTCCTTTTTATACCAGGGAGCCCAGAACTCAGGCCTTTGTTCTGACAGGTACCAGGTCTGTGAGAAACTCTGTCTTTTCTGGCAGCTGAAATTGTTGTTTTCTCAACGTCTAAAACCACAAATTCCTGCTTGTAGCTTGCACAGGAACACTGCCTAACGCTGCCTTTTCTTCTTCTCCCCCTGCAGTTGATTTTATGTAAAAACCCTCAGCCAGCTGCTGTGAACAGCCCCAGATCTTGCAGCTCGGTGTGCTTTTGCTTAGTTCTTCTGTGTGGCCTCAGTAAGAGGGAAGGCAGATTTCATGCAGGTTTCCTAGAGGATGGTTTGTATCTTCTCATTTCCTCTCTACTCCCAGAGGTCCCATGGTAGCTCTCTGAGACTGTTACTTTCCTTTGAGAACTTGGTGGCTGCAAGGCTGTCTCTCCACTAAGTACAAACCTGTACCTGTACTCCTTGCAGAGCTGCAGAAGCTTGATCAGGCAGGCTGGTAGGATATATTTTGCAGGTAACTACTGAGTGGATAGCACAAAGCCTTAAAACCTTTTTTGAGTGAGCTTTTGTCTCTCCAGAAAGGGAAGAAACCTGTGGAGTTGTGGCTGGGAGAGTTACTGCAGCTGTGGGGTGTCTCTCATGGTCCAGGGAGCATGTGTTGAGCATGACACACAAAACTCTCCTTGAAGACATGACAGAACCATGTGAGTGTTGCCTGGGTTTTGAGGGAGTCTGGAGCTTGTTTGCACCCAAAGCCTGAAGGGTGCAAGCTCACTTAGCAAAGGTCTCCTCATATGAGATCTTTCTACCAGAACCTGAAGTCATCACAAGTACCTGGGAGGCACCGATTTTGCTTTGGCTCTTTGGTGCAAAGTGCAGTCAGGTCAGTGGCAGAGCTCTCCTCTGAAGTGTGTGCCAAAGTGGTGTTTTGGAACTGGCCTGTGACTCCTTGCTTTGAGAGCAGAAACATGGGGCTCATCTCAGAGGTCTGACATGAGATCAGTTCTGTGACCAGTGCCTGAGCACTGTCTTCTCCTGAGTGTGCCCCTTGGGGAGGAGGCTGGGGAGCAGTCAGGCTGTGCAGGCTTTCTACTCCCAAAAGCCATTCTCAGCACAGGGTGCTTCTGTTCATGAGGGTAATACACAAGAGCCAGATCCTTCTTCCCTTGAAGGAAGCACATCTAGGTGACCTTTCCCTGCTTCTGAAAGCCTCCAGGAGCAGAAACAAATGGAAGGATCAGCTGCAGCCTAAAACTTCTGCATCTAAACCATTGCTTAAACTGCCATGTTAGAAGAGAGAGATGAAGGGTTTCTTTGTGATGAGTTGGATGCTAGCACTGCCCTCCAGTGAAGGAGAGATAACAAGTCCTAATAAAACCACTTTTCAGCTTTACAGATAGAGCAAAATACCTTTCCCAGCTGACATCCTTCTCTCTCCATGGGAGTTTTAGGGATTGGTGCTCTCTAAGGAGAACCCTGCTCCTGTGTTTTGTGATCCACTAACACTGAACTGTTCTCAACCATGTGCTTTCTCACATAATAGGAAGCTGTTACTTCTTGCTGCTCCTGGCTGGGTTCAAGCAACCAAAGGCTTTGGTGTTTGTAAGATAAATACATACAGAGTCAGGAGAGGCTGCCACAGCCATGGGTTGCACTGTTTCCTGCTCTTTGAAAACCCGTAGGAGAGATGCTATTGCTCCCAAATACAGCTGGGTGAGCTGCTCTGGTGCTGGGAGCTCCCTGGGGTGTCCCTCCTGGCTGGGGCTGGCCTAGGAAGGGTAGGAGCTGGGCTATCCTAGCTGGGGCAGCTTGTGGGCTTGCTCCCTGTCCCTGAGGATAAGGTATCTTCAGTCACTTTTTATTCTGTTCCAGCTCCTGTGCTTGTGTTGGAAGGGACCTTGTCTCTTTGGAGGGATTTTTTCCTGGCAGCACCTGGGTTTTCTGCAAGTGCTGCCTGTTCTTGCTGTGCTCCACAGCCTGTGGGGGAAGCAGCGTGAGGTGCTCTGCTTGTGTCAGCCTGGAGACCCTGCAGAAAATGGTGTGGAAAGTCTGGTTGAGGTTACCACTGGCATGAGTGATTAGGACTCATCCTTCTGTTTGGAGGATACCTTTTTACTCCCTGTTCTTGTGAAGTCATCCCTGTGTTTGGACACAACCAGCACGCTGGAAGAACACAGAGTGGGCTAGGCAGAAGGCAGTGCATAGTGAATCTCTGCAAAGGTAAGAACTGCTGTAAAAGGAGAAGGGGCTACTGGGAAACTTGAACTCAGAGTGAAATTGCTCCAGAAGCTTTGCTGATGTTACCTAGTCCTTAAAACCAAGCCCTCAAAAAGCAATGTGAGGATTTTGTCAGGTGAGCACAAAATGCTGACAGCAGGAAGCCCCGTCAGGTAGCTCCACATACAGCTCTGCTGTCAAGGCTGCTTTTCCCTGACAGATCTTGGGGCATAGGGGGGAGTATAAAATCTTTTGGCAGGACTTGTCAGTCAAAATAGGAAAGGTTGTTCAGCACCATTAAAATGAAGCTTCCTCAGAACCCAGACAAGGCAATGAAGCCTTTATACAGGCTTTAGAACTCGCTGGCACAGCCTAGTCCAGAAGCAGGACAGGTGACTAGTGGGAACTGTCTCTTCATCCAGATACCTGAGTGAAATGTCCTAGGGAGCTGCTTTGGCAGGGGGTTGGACCCAATGATCTCTCAAGGTCCCTCCCAACCCCTACAGTTCTATGATTCTATAATTCTATGATACCATGAACATCCAGTCCTGTAACTGACCAAGGCAAAAGTTGAGGAGATGTTACAGCTAACACTTCACAGCTTAAGCTGATCTCCGCTGGAAATGAGAGCGAGAGCTGAAGTCAGAGGGAGGTTACCTTATATCTGAGGGCTGCTCTTCCTCAAGTGCCAGGGCAGAGGGAAGCTGGGGACATCAGGGCACAGGCCAGGAGTGCTGCTGGGAGGACGGTGAGCGATGCCAGGAGAAGGCGTGTGTGCTGCTGGCCTGCTCCCACCACGTGCCGCCTGCCTGCATTCTGCTCCCTCTCATCTATCAAAGTAATTATGCCCATTACATTTCTCCTTTCAGGTTTTACCCTCCCAAATGTTATTCCACAGCATTAAACCTGGGGGGAAGAGAATTATTGAGGAAAGTAACTAGATATAATCCAGATTTAATGGGCACATAGAAGAAGCACACTGGGTTGGGAGGGTGGCTCAGCCAGCGTCCTGCTTCTGCAGGCAAATAGAAATTTATCTTGATGTGTGTATATATCTAGCTCTGTGATCTGTGAGCTCTTAATAATTGGTTTGGTGACCTGCTGGCAGTGTTCTCTCTCTGTAGAGCTTTCCCCAGTCCCCAGTTAATATAATGGGTCACAAATCCCATTTGCTTTTGAATTCTGAGTAATCCTTTTGTTAATGTCGCCTATTGCTTTTCTGGGAGCACTGGGGGAAACTGGAGCCATGTGCTAATCAGTAAATCTGGTTCTGTGTGTTTGTAAGCTCTGCCCTGCCTTTCCCAAGCCACCAGCGTGGCCTGTGTGTGCCAGGCCTAACGCTGTGCCCCTCCGCAGAGCAGCCACCGCTTCCCAAGCCGTGGTGTTAACAGGTGGGGCAAGCTGGAAATGTTGGGTGAGGTTGAGGATGGGGTGCGATGGGGAGTGATAAGGGGTCTGGTGAGGAGGGGTGCCTGAGCTCACTGGGGTGGTTGTGAGCTCAGCGTTTCGTGGTGCGGGGTGGGTGAGTGCTGCAGGTGTGACGCCCCGTGGGGACTTGCTCTTCCCTTCCTGCGTTGCACATCAAAGTCCTGTCTTGTTGCCTGCATGGAAGGGAACATCCCCTCGGGATGTGTCGAAGCAGAAGGTGCCCTGCCAGCTGGGTGCTAGAGGCTCCTGATCTAGCATGGGCTGGAGTTAGCCATTGCCTAGCCCAGACCCTTCTGGACTTCACCTCCTTTAATTTTCCTGGCCTGGACACAGGACTCTGGTAAGCTGTAGCTGTCTCTCCTGCCTTGGTGGGTAGGGAGGTATTGGAGCCCTTCTCAGAGGAGTAAGAAGCTGACAGGTGACCAGCCCCCTAGAGTGAGCACAGGTATAACCCTGCTGAAGGGAGAGCATCAACTCCCACCCCATCCAAATTGCCTGAAGACCTGTAAAACACCCTCAGTTTCCTGCTGTTGGTGGTGATCTAAAGGCTCCAAGTACTTTGTAGGGACTCTGTTCCTGCTGCAACGGTTTCCTGTGGATTGAGCCACCAATGGTGTCTCCAAGCACTGGAACACCCAAGCCACAAAGTCAATGTTTCTTGATTATTTCTGTTTCCTAGTTTGCTGTAAGTTTCGCTCTCCTGCACAGCAGGCAAACCTCACCCTTCACCCCTTGTCCTCCTGCTTCCATTTGTCTCCTTATTTTTAGCTTGTCCCTGGCGTTCTTCATGCAGTGCCCATGTGCACCGCTTTGCTGGGAGCCACTGACGGCAGCGACATGACCTTGAAGGCAGCAGCGTGTGGTGAAGCAAGAGCTGTTGTGTTTAGTTAGCTTGCTGTAGCTGGATGTTGCGTTTGCAACCTGGGCAGCCGTACAACATCACCTCCTCCCCCTCTACTCTGCCCTGGTCAGGCCCCACCTGGAGTGTTGTGTCCAGTTCTGGGCTCCCTGGGATAAAAAGGACAGGGATCTCCTGGAGAGAGTCCAAAGAAGGGCTACGAAGATGATAAAGGGCCTGGAGCATCTCCCCTATGAGGAAAGGCTGAGAAGATTGGGACTGTTCAGCCTTGAGAAGAGAAGACTAAGGGGGGACCTAATTAATGTTTATAATTATCTTAAGCAGGGGATGCAGGGGGAATCAGCCATCCCCTTTTCAGTGTCTGTGGGGACAGGACAAGGGGCAATGGCTGCAAGTTGGAGCACAGGAAGTTCTGCACCAACATGGGGAAGAACTTTTACACAGTGAGGGTGACAGAGCCCTGGGACAGGCTGCCCAGGGAGGTGGTGGAGTCTCCTTCTCTGGAGATATTCAAGACCCGTCTGGATGCCTATCTGAGTGAAATGTCCTAGGGAGCTGCTTTGGCAGGGGGTTGGACCCGATGATCTCTCGAGGTCCCTTCCAACCCCTACAATTCTATGATTCTATGATTCTATGATTCTCTCACTCCCTGACTCTTTTCCTTGACAGATCCCATCAGGATTTGGGTTGTTTGGCCCCAAAACCGTCTTCCTGGCCCTGACCCGGAGCAAGGAGCACGGTGAGGAACTCTCCAGTGCTTGGAGCCTGATGTGCAAATGTTGCTGGCTCTGATTTGAGAGCTGAATTCCCCCGAGGCTGGAGGTGCTTGCTGTCAGTGAAACAGCGAAGTGTTCGGCACTAGATGGCAGGCAGTGACTGGGAAATCCCATCCCTGGACCTCTCCTTCCCTTTCCCCATAAAATCATCCCTTGCTCCAGCCTAGTAGCATGGAGTAAGGACCATCGATTTCTAACCTCTGTGCCTAAGCTTGGAGCTTGAAGGATCCCGGTGACTGGCAGGGGTCATCTTTGCTCTGTGGAGGTTTGACAAGTAACCTGAGGCTCAAAGGAGTCTCTCAGGCAGAGAAAAGTGTTAAGGAGCAGGCAGACAGCATCTGAGGGTGGAAGGTGGATGGTGGGTGGGTGCTGTGGGCAGCCCAGGGTGCTATGCAGGGGTTACGGAGGGATGGGGGTGCAGAGGGGGGCATATTTATTGGGTAGGGATAGGGGCAAAAAATGATTGTAGGTGTTTGACACGTGGGCAAGGAGAAGCAAAGAAATCCCTGAGGATGAATTTCCCAGCACCTATTTGTGCCGTGCTTGCTTTGAAGAGGGCAGTGAAGGTGTCTCCAGCAGTGCCCAGGATTCAGCTGTGTGCTGTCCCTCACCTTGCGAGAGGCAGCGTGGTCACCAGACCCTGGCTGTGGGACTTGGTCACTGGGGAGGGCCTGATCCCCTCCCCAGGGAGGCACAGCCTGCCTTGGATTTACTTGGGTTGAGCATTGGAGGTTTATCCCCCAAAGTGAGCATAAAAATAGCTTTACCTAGAAGAGGGGGTGTATCTCCACTGCTACCCCAGTGATGCAGCATGGGCTCCCATGCACTGTTAGGGGGCAGGAGTGGCAAACCCCTCCTTCATCCTCATCATCAAGGGTCTGAGCTCAAGATGTTCCTGGGCCATCCTATGTCCTGTTCCCACCCCCACAAAGCTCAGGGCAAGACAGGCCCTGTGGTGCTGGGTGCCTGGCCATCATCTTCCCAGCCATCGGTGCAGAACCATGAACCCTGAGCCATGCTCTGGGTGTTGTAGGTCCTCTGTAAGCACCTTCCAACAAAAAGGGGATTATCTATAGCTTGTTAGAGTCCTTGCAGGGAGGGAGAATAAGACTCTTTGCTCTGAAACGTTCTCTTCCCTGGGATTACAAGATAATGCATATGAAACGACATTAGCTCAGCCAGGTTTATGGATTATTTGAAAATCAAATTCTTTTAATCTCATCCACCATCTGGCACCAGAGCTACAGCCAGCAGCCAGCTTGCTGTCGCTTCCACCTCAACTGCATTGAAGTGACCGGAGTGCCAGGGGTAGCAAAGGGACACCAGCATCCCTGGCCACCACCACCCAGGCTAGCCTTCTCCTCATTTCTTCCCAGTGTGGAGGTAACAAGCCTGTGAGGGATCTCTTTGGAGTGGGGATGGACAGGCAGGCTGGGAACATCTCGCCGCTCATGCCTGCGTGACCACGAGATTCAAAGTCAGCAGCCAGAGGGGTCCCCAGGCCTCAGGGAAAGGTTGGGATTTGAGTGGGGGGCTTGCCAACCTCACTCACATGATTTGCAGTGATCCCCTGGCTGGGCAGGCAGGGATGAGGGTGCAGGAGGTGCTTGCATTGTGCTGATGCAGCGTATTTTCCAAGGAGGTTGTGCTTTTCCCATGGAATATTAATTAGAGGCTGTCAGGGTGCATCTGGGCTCTGGGATGGGGTGGGAGGCTCCCATGGGTACCAGGGAGCTGGTGACAAATCACGGTGTTCACAGCAGGCAACATGAGCAGGGATGCTCCCCTCAAGGAGCAGGGCAGGGCAGAACACACCAGAGGCGCAGCACGGAGCCCTTGAGGAGCATTGCTGCCAGCGGCACCGCACAGGCCGACCTGGCATACAGGTCAGGGAACAGACAGGACCTGAGTGCAGTCAGGGGCCACTGTGGGCAGCTGGAGCCACCAGGACTGGGGACGTGCAGGTGTGTGAGGGTTGTGTGCTTGTGCACTGGTGTCCCCACATCAGGTAGCACCTCCCTGAGGAGAGGACAATGTTGGGTGACAACCTGTCCTTCTCCCAAGTGTGAGCCAAGCCCCCAGCTGATACATTCAGATGCAAAGCCAGCCGTGCTGCAGAGCCACTTGGTTCTTGTGTTTTTTGGTTCCTTTGCTGAGCCTCAGTAGGACCATCTGTCTTTTCCTGTCTCCTCTAGAACGCTTCTGCACCTACTACCAAGCAGCACTATAATCTCAGTACCCATTTAACATGAATAAAAAGCCTTCTGGGACAATAGGTCACGGTTATACAATTTAACTCAAGTAGAGAAAAGGCCTTTATAGCTATGAATACATGAATACTTAAAATATATATATAACATTGGTTAACATCAGGACATACAAGCATAATATATATATAGCACCGGGCTAACAGTCTGTTCCTTGACTCCCTCTACAGAAGGCTGTAGCTGTTCTGCCTGTCAGCTCTGTCCCAGTGGCTCTTCATGGCTGGAGTCCTAATCTGTACTGCTGCCCACCTTTGCTGGGCTTTGGTTACAGAGACCTGCTCCTCTGGGCAGAGGGGACCTGAGGAGCGAGGTCTGTGGGGGATCCTCAGTGGGGATCAGGGTGTGAGAGGTGAGGATGCAGCACCTCTGCCCGTGGGTAAGGGCTGGCATGCAGAGCTGGGGTGGTAGCTGATGTGCCAGGCAGCATCTCGCTCCCATGATTCGTGTGCCCTGAAGACACCTGCATGCAAGGAAAAAACCCAAACCCAAATAATCATAATAAATAGCTTTAGAGAAAGGAAAAGTGTCATTTCTGTAGGTAATTATTTACTAATGATACAATCACAGCATTGTCTGTATCATTACAATTACTTGGATTTTCAGTACATTGTGGTTTTAATTAAACAAATCCTTAGATTATTTTCACACACACACACACCTTTGTAGCACAGATTAATTTTTTTTATTAGTGCCAAAGCGTAAATTGATTGTGTAATTAATGACAATTACTTTCTTGCTCCTGGAAGGGTTATTTCCAGGTTGTGTGTAGGCAGTGGCTGGGGGATGGCTATGAAATGCTGTTTGACACCAGGACGCCCTGGGAGTAGCCATCGGTGACTGAGGATGCTGGTGGAGGTGAGGATTTGCCAGCACTGGGATGCAGCCGGTGTGAAAGGGGGTGAAAACCTGCCAGGGTTGGCTGGAGGAGGTTGCTAAACACCAGCAGGTACCCCCTTGTTTATGTGTAGCCCATGAGTAAACCTCTTCTATCTTGATGTGGAGATGCCCTCTAGAAAGCATCCTCAGACCCTCTGGAAAGGAAGTGGTAGCAAAGCAGTGGCTGCTTCTACCTGCTCCCCTGGTACCAGGTGAGGAAGAGATCCCAGAGTGGGATTTTCAAATGTGTGCCATCACAGGCATCGTTACAAGGGGCTTGAGGGCTGGTGGGGATGGCACGTGTGCCCCTGCCCCACAGCGTGTAGGGTACGCAACAGAGTCCCGGCAGGAAGAGGGGAATTGAGTGTGCAGCCAGCAATAGAGTCTTAATAGATCTGCACTTATTATTTGGAAAAGAAAGAATCAGGATTACAGGCTTATGAGGGATTAGCAAGCATGAATGCAGATTTCTGCAGCTACTGCTCCTTTTGTAAGCCCATTGTGCTGTTAGACTGATACAGAGTTATGCCATTACTACCATGACATCAGTGTATCAGATAGTCTTGATTATAATAAGATCCAGCAGCTGTACAGAGGAGAACAGGGCTTTCCCACTGGTCTGACGATCCTTTCCTGTTTGTAGCTTGTGGTTTGGCTGTGAAACCACCTTGATTCTCAGGCAGCATCACCACCTGCAGCAGGACAGGCCCCTTGGGAGCATTCCAATACCTGAAAGGTGCCTACACAAAAGCCAGGGAACAACTGTTCGTGAGGCCATGTAGCAATAGGATAAGGGGTGATGGTTTTAAACTAGAAAAAGGGAGATTTAGGTTGGATATTAGGAAGAAATTATTTGACAATGAGGGCAATAGATCACTGGAAGAGGTTGCCGAGAGAGGTAGTGGAGGCCCCATCCCAGGAGATATTAACCGTCAGGCTTGGTGGGGCTCTGAGTGACCTGATCTAGTGAAGATGTCCCTGCTTACTGCAGGGGGTTGGACTAGATGATCTTTAAAGGTCCCTTCCAACCTAACACATTCTATGACTGGCCCATCTAATGGGGCTTTCTGATCACCTGCTGAGGTGACCAACCTGAGGCTTCACACATTTCAGCTGCTCTCTCCTGAGGGTTTTAAAGCAGCAAAAGGAAAATGGATGCACGAGGACCCTCAGGTGCCCATGCACTCAGTGTTAGTGGTGGAAAGAGACTGCTCAGAGGAGCTCAGGTCACTTGCAGGTGTAGTGCAGGGATCTTTCAGTGAAAGGCTGAAACTCTATGTTTCTAGTCTTGGCTAAAGTGCAAAAACATCCTCGTAAAGGTGGTGTGTCTGTTGGCTTCAGGTACTGCATGCCCTCACGAGCAGTAGCTGCAAGGTCTCAGCTCTGGGAGCCTTGGAGGTACATGAGCTATCCACAAATATTGAGCGATCAGTGCAAACACAGGCAGCCTGGAGAGCCTGCCTGTGCTCGGTGTCTGCAAGGCTTGGCCCTGTGTGGGTGACCCAAGCTTTCCTTGTATTTGCTCTGCCCTGTCCAGCTGAGGAAGGGAGTGATAGAGTGGTTTTGGTGGGCACCTGGACTCCAGCCAGGGTCAACCCACCACAGCTTCCCTGGAGATGGTCTTTGTAAGTAGAGCTGTGCTGAGCAAGAAACTGGGATGGACAAGATGGGAATAGAGTGGTTATGGAACGTCAGAGCTTGAGTGCAAGCTTTGATCTTTACTAAATATTTTCCACTTTAACTTAAACCATTGGTTCTTTTCCCAGGGAAATGTAACAATAAGAGCCCATGTGTTTCTAACCAAGTAGCAGTCTGTGTTTCAGAAACAATCTGGGGTCCAATTTGGATGGGATCCCTATGCTGATGTTCCTGGAAGTCAAATAGCAATCGAGCTAAGGCAACTTGTACCTGGAGCTGCCAAGAACTGTTTGCTGATGGACCCAAAGGGAGTGAGAGACCCTGGAGCAGCCCTGTGTGACAGCAGGAGATCCCTGAGCCACCCAGACCTGGCTCCTTTCTCTGCTCTCTGCCAATCAACCACCACTGTGTGGGACAACATCCCAGGAATGACCTTCTCACTGCAGGTTCCCTCCCCTCCCTTTAACTGTCTCCTGCAACACCACCAGCATTGTTGACACTGGGCACTTTGGACTTGAACTGGAACCAGTTACCCTATTTATCTGGTTGGGGTTGGTCCAGGTGCTTTTAGTTCTTCATCACTTGTGAGTGTAAGATTCCAAAGTCCCTTGGAATGGTTGAAAAGTGGCGCCTAGACTTTCTCTCCATTGGAGTGTGTATCTCTAGGGGGGGTTGGCTTGTTGGGGTGTTTTTTCTTGCTCATGCTTAACATTTCTTGTGGCTGTAATTCCTTTCAGTGATGTAAGTGTTCTGACAAACCTGACCTGGCGCTGCAAAGCAGTTCTGCATGAACGAGCCAGGCAGGTCAAGCGATTTTCCTCTCAGGCTCCCTCCCCCAGAAGTACAAAATGACCCTACAACCGCGACCCCAGTGCGTGGGACCCCGCGCACGCAAGGAGCCCTAGGATAACAAACCAGCCTGCACACAGCCTGCTGCTGCTGGGGGGCACCCACACGGGCGCAGAGGTACCAGTGCTCCTGCTGAGGTGTCCTTTCTGAGGGCATCAGCGTCAGCAGTCTTTTTAGCTGTGAAATGAGGAGGATGACTCACGAACCACACAGACACAAGAGGTGTCAGTACCTTGATGGTCCATCGGGTTCCTCACCTGCGTCAGCAAAATCAGGAGCGGAAGACTGAGAGAAGGATAACAACAACCCAAGCTGGATTTGAGGGGGAGAGAGGGAGAGTGATATGGGAAATAAAACTCCCTCTGGGGCTGTGTGCCCACTCCTTACCAGGCACACACTGTGGAGACACCCAGCTCTGCAGAACTTCAAGCTATGGACTCTTTCTGTCATAGGTGTTGGAAATATTGACTCTCAACATGATCTTCAACGGGCTCTAACTTTTTCCTCTGCCAACAACCTGAGAGCTTCTTCCCTGCCTCTCTCTGCAGGGGCTTTTAAGCACTGTTTCTTGCCCTATCACCTCCATCCTCCTGAGTTTGCCGTGAATGTTGAGTCTGCTGGTGCAAGAAACCCTCCTTAGAAGGACACAAGCAGACCAGAAGTGCTTAGCAGCTGAGAAAGCAGATGAGAAGGCTGGTGAAAGCCAACTTAAGCTGCTGTGAATCCAGTTGTGATGATTAATGGCTCTTTTTATCTGAAGATGCTTAGAAATGGACATTTTCTGGAGAAATGAGAGTGAGGTCTTTAGAATAAACTAGGAAGAGGGTATTTTTGCTGGGTTGTTTTCTTTTTTTAAAGATGTTTCAGCCAATACAAGCAATTACACATTCCTAGGTGTCTCCCTGCTTGCAATCTGTAACAGAAGAAAAACTGTTCAGAGACAAATTGCTTGCTTTGGGTCAAGGGACAACCAGATTGGACCATCACCTGTAGCTCAGATGTGGTCTTCACAGAGTGCTGAGTTCTGGCAACGAACCAGCCCTGTTCTCAGTGCCCCATGTGTGCCTTTACAGCTCTCTGAGTTTCCCACAGCTGTAGGCACAGAAGATACCAAGATGCCAAGGGTCTATCTCAGCTACCACCTCTACCAGCAGGCTGGCAAGCACCTCTGCTCTGCCTGGCAGCAGTTCCCAGTCCAGCCTGCCCTCCCTGGCATGTGGAGCTGTCAGCATCACCAGCCTTAGTACTCCCCTACAGCCCTGCATCCTTTGAGTCTTCTCTGTCCTCTCCCCCATCACCACCCAAAGCAGCGGGAAGCAGCCTGGAAATCTGGTGGGACACATGCTCAGAGCTCAACAGCAATGCCCCAGAAGCAAATCTGATACTGCAATAGCCAGCTCTCCCAGCAGGCAGGTGATTAATGAACTGGAGCTAGGCTGTAATGGTTTAAAAGAAACAAAAAAAGAAGTTTTTTAAGGCTGCCTGTCGATGCCCCACCTAGATCTGAAAAAGAGCTTCATTGTTCCTGGAGCAGAAATACACGAGAGTGCTCTGCATCTATTTACCATGCAGAAGGGTCAAAAATGGATCTTCTCCCTCCAGGGTCCCTGCAACTTCTTGAGGAGAATTAAAAGACACACGTGGAGAAGAGCCTTGTTTCATCCCACCTGCTCTGTGATGGTGACTTGCCCTGAAGAGTCTCAGGAAAATCCTGTGTAAATGGAACATAAATGTTTTATGAATTCAGCCCTGGTGGAGTAAATTAAAGGGTCATTAATGGCCTCATTAAAGAGCTTTGCACTTTTTTTCTGAATTATGAAAGCTATCATGCAATCTTAAACTAAATGGAGATTTTTGGTGAGGTTTTAAAACTCCTTAACTAGTTCCCTCTCCAATTCTGTCTGTCTCTAGTCTTCCCTCACCCCCCTTTTTTTGTCTCTGAGAAATGTCTTTCGAGGGAGCCGCCTGTAGTGCTACAAACTAGATTTCAATTATAAATCTTCTTATGCTCCACTAATTGCCCAGAATTTTTCTCGAGAGCTGCCTGAGGTTAATGCTGATGAAGAAAGAGCCCTTTTGTCTTTTCTTGAAACGGTGCCTTCCCTCCCCCATCTCTGAGGAGACGTCAAGCGGGGAATTACCTATAATGACAATAATGACACCCAAAGGGGACGCGGAGAGCTGCCACGTGGGAAGAGAGACGTGTGTGCCATGGCTTTGCCTCTGCTCACTGGGGAGAAGCCTTTGGCTCCTCTAGCATCTTCTGGTGTGGCTCTTGGTGGAGCCCAGCGCTGCCCCTGGCTGGGAAATCACCTGGCGCTCAGTGGGGTTGAGGAGGCACATCTGAGAAGCCCAACTTGGTAAAGACATGTGTTAAATCGAGCTGTGCAATACAGTCCAGAGCCATTGGCAGGAGTCATCCATGGTGCTTGGTGGGAAAGAGGATGGAAGAATAGGGGTGATGAACCGCTGGTGTGGTCTGTGCGTGTGTGTGCAGCTTTTTCCATCAGCCCTTTGCTCCTTAAGGCACTGAAACAGCTGGGGCCAAAGGCCAGATCAGGTCTGCATCTGACTCCTTCACATTGCTCATCTCCAAGAGCTCACCCTTATTCATGGCCCAGCAGAAACCAGGGCTGTAAGGACACTTCTGAGAGCACCCTGGCTGCCCTCATGGGGTCCTTGTTCCCTGCCCTGGTCTTGGGTGAGGAGTGTTGAAGCATGGCAGTGGTTCCATGTAAAGACCCAGTTTACACCTTGTTAATTGTTGCTATGGACAAATGCTAATTACCAGGTTGGTTTGGATCAGGCAGGAGCTTACCAAGACAGTGTGTGACCTGGCCAGTTGCTGGCTGCCCAGGCCACCTGAAGGGACTGGGTGTTGGGGGACCAGGTCCTGCTATCACAGCTGGGACAGGGGCGCAGGAGGTATGGGCAGTGGGAGGTACAGGCAGGCTCCCCAGGTGTACAGGCTCGGTGTGGTTGGAGATAAAGACTTTGAAATCCATATTCAGAGGTCAAAATCTTCATTGCCGCTGGGTCTGAGTGTTTGGGGGCAAAGACCTGTCCTCTGGTCACCTCCCTGTCTTTCCCCAGTGCTGGGGGGATACTGGAATCCTCACATCTTGGTGCAGGGAAGGAGATAGAAGACCACCATGGATGGGGTCAGCAGCATCTTGCCAGCTGCCCAGCTAGAATGGGTAGAAATTATTCAGCAAAACAGAAAATTTGCCCCAACTTTTCCACTGGGATGCTATCATTTCACCACCAAGAGAAGCCCCTCAGGCCTGACCTGGAAATCCTCACTGGGGCTGGACACAGAGCTGTGGGAGCACCCATCCCTCCCCAGCCTTCTTCTAAGGCTCATTGCTTTGACTTACTGACTTAGCTCGCCCTCTGCAAGTTCTTCACACAGCTACGCAACAAATTAAACCCCTTATTAACTAATTAAGCTATTTCTCCAACCAAGCAGGAAAGAAGAAGAGGTTGTTATTATTTCTATTTTTAAATACCTGTGAGAGGCACATGTGCTTGAACCAAGGCTCAGCCCATCTGAGACTCGAGCTGTGGACAGGACCAGGCGAGACATCTCGCTGCAGCCCAGTGGCTTTAGCAACAGGGTCCTTAAGGGGCTGGAACATGCTGCTGTAGCTGTTAAGTTTTCCTCATCTGGGACTGATTTTGGGCACAGTGCCCTGAAGCGACCAGCCCCTGGGTGATGCAGGCTGCGATGGGGGGGCAGCGTGGCGGTACCCCCAGAGAGAGATGTTGAGCAACCCTCCTGGCACCATGTGCACCCCCAGCAGGGAGGATGCAGCAGCCCAGGGGACCCCACTGCCTCTGACAGCGAGTGAAAACTGAGCAGCACGTTCTAACCCCTCCCCCACATATCTCTGAAGGCTCAGGCCCTGGGGGCAGCAAGCTGGCATCCCACCCGTCCCCCTTGGCTGTGTGTGGACTCGCTGGAGCCAGATCTCCCCAATGCCTGGCTCCCCAGAGCCCCCATCATCCTTGTCATCTCCAGGGATCACCCACACATTTTTTGGGGGGAGGGGGGCTTTCTCAGAGTTCAAGAGTTACCCCAAAGTAGCTGTTGATGGGAGTAGTAGTTGCTGACAGTAGTAGTAGTCCCAGTCCTGCCCTGGGACATCCTGCAGCAGGTTCTCCTGGCCATCAGCTTTCCCACAGCCAAGGGTCTATGCCACTTTGGCAGTGGATTCAAATGATTGAGGCTTGCTGGATGCTCTTTAGGAGCATCCTGGCTGGCTCCTGGCAGCCTGCTCTGCAACGCTTCATCACCGAGAGACTCCGTCTGCCTCACAGCTCCTCTCCTGCGAGGTGGGAACACTGCGGCTGCTTCTGCTGCGCATCGTGCGGGAAGGGATGGGGATGCTGCAAGAGCTCTGCTCAGAAACACTGCCACTTTCTGGCAGGCTCTGGCCTCCTTCCCTGCACTGGGAAAGGGAGATGCCCAGGAGCTGAGTCCAGGCGGTTTCTGCAGGTGAAACCACTTGATGTGAGGGGTTTTGTTATCTGGAGAAGATCAGAAACCACAGCTGCCCTGTATCTAGCTTGATCTGGGCTCCTTAAATGGGGTGTTTCCCTATAGGTTTGGGCATTGGGTGTGTGCTGGGAGGCTCCAGATAGTCCCAGGGAGGCCCCTGGGCCTGTTGGTTTCTTTGTTCCATTCTCCTAGAGCTGTGCAGTGCTTTTTTAAAAAAATTAATATGATTAGAGATTTTGTTGAGGTCTTTTTCCTCTGCCTGCTGTCCTGTGTGCTTAGTGCCCCCAGGGTCAGGAGCGTGGAGGGGCTGATCGAGCTGGCTGGTGTGGAGTTTTCTTTGCTGGAGGTTGGTTGTGGTGCCTCCTGCCTGCCCCCTCTATGCCAGGCGGCCCTCTGCAAGTTTCTCTTCGATGCTCTCTGCTGCTGCTGGGAGGGGATCTCCCATCCCCACTAAACCTTGGGAGATGGGCTGATGCTCTGGTGAGGGACCAGGCTTTGCTGCACAGGGTGATTTAGGAGAGCCGATGCGCAGCGGTGGCAGCGCTATAAACCACATTGATGCTGATAGGATCAGCGGAGCCATCGCTGGGCTGCGCTGGAGCCCCGCAGCCAGGGCGGGCACCAGGAAGGGCAAAGCCCCGTGGCAGCATCCCTCAGCTCCGGAACCCTGCGCGGGGAGCCGCGGGCAGCGAGTGCCCGGGGGTCTGCAGACCCGTGTGTGTGGTGGGAGGTGGGGGCCGGGTGGAGCTGCGGGGGCAGGCGGGAGGCCGCTGCGATGGGCTCGGTGTGACGCCCCAGCATCGCCGGCTGGCCTCATGGGGGGAGCGCGGGGCGCGGTGCCCTGTCCCCGGGGGTGCGGCGGGGGCTGGGGCCGTGCCGCGCACCTCGCTGCTGGGGTGGGCCCGGCCAGGGTTTGGGGTCGGTGCTGCGGTGCGAGCGCCTGCAGAGTGTGCTGTGGCTTCAGGGATGCTGCGAGGACCCCGCGAACCCCCGATCCGGTGTCAGGGACGGGAGGATTTTATGGGTTTTCCATTAAAACTCCCCGCAGGTACGGTGGGGGAGGGATGCTGGAGAGCCGGAGCTGGGCTCTGCTGCCTGGGGATCTGGGAGGAGGGGGCTCTGCTTGTCCCTGGGTGGGCTGGGAGCACCGGAGGGTGCCAGTTCCCAGCTGAAGCAGCAACGCTGGTTTGGGGACCTTAGAAGTACCAGAGCTGATGGGCAGATCCAAGGAACGATGCCAAATGTGGGGCCAGGGATGGTGCAGCGTGGCCCCACAGTGAGCAGGGAGGTGGGAAGGATGCAGCCGGGATGCAGAGAGCATCCTGTTCTGCTCCTGCACAAAGGGAAGATGGAAAGGCAAAGGGAGCTTTATTGCTCCATGGGCAGGGAGTTTGCTGCAGGCACAGCTGAAGAGTCCCAGAAATGCTTTGTGCTGTTTCCAGCAAAGTGACTGATGGGGACTGGGAGGGGGGAGAAGTATATGGGTGGGGAGCAGATTTAGAAAATGATTTCACTGCTGGTTTAATTTCTTCCACGCTAAACCATTGCAGAATTGGGGGACAGAAGCACAAATTTGCCATGGAAAAAAAAATCCCACGTCCAACTGTGGCTGGACAGTGAGGGGAAGGAGCTGGCAAAATCATCGGTGATGCAAAGCCACACCAGGAAAACACAGGACAGGGCATGGCAAATCCTACCCCATGCACGCTCCTGAAAGAGAAATCTCTTTCCCCTGTCTAATCCATTACCACATGCTTATTCCTATAACAAATAACTGAGTCAGCGGGAGAAAACCAAATTCAATTTATATCTCAATCCAAGCAAATATGAAAAGGTTGCCAAATCTGACAATAAAATCGCAGTGATCTCAGATGTTTCTCTCCTGCCTATTGAGAGAAAGGGGAGCAGAGGAGCTTTTGGCCTCGGGGTCATAGGTGGGCATGTGGGGGGATTAGTGGGATGCCTCTGAGCTGTCCCCTCAGGTGGTGAGCAAAGCTTTGGCTCAGAGGTGAGCCAGCCAGATGTGTTGGTGCTGATGTGGCTTTGGAGCTACCATGGGGACAGCAAGGGGACAGGGGAGGAGTCTGACGCTGCTGGCACATTTCTGAAATCATCTGAATAATCTCTGGTGGGGGGGGGGAAATAAAAAAAAGTGAAGGCTTCCCACATGGAGCTGTTCCTCCTGTGTCACTGTGGGATTCTTGGAGGCGGCCCCCTCCCCGTTTTGCAAATGTTACAGCTGGCTCTGGCAGCCTGTGAGCACGAGGATTTTTCTTCAAAGTTTGTTGAGTTTGCCAGGCTTTCAAAGAAAGCAGAGCCATGCAGTGAAGTGCCCGGAGCTGGGGGATGTTCTTCCCTGCTGGGCAGACGGTGGTGGCAGGAGGCACATTGCTCTGAGTGCCCTGGGAGGGAGGGTGGTGGGGGGGTGTCCTGGTGTGATAAATGTGTGCAGTCAGCCAAAAAGTTGTTCTTTTCTCCTGCAGAGATGGGGCACCCTCTCTCCTCCATCCAGAATTGCTCCAAGTGACTGGGATTTCCCTTGGAGCAAGGCAAACCTTTGCACACATCTCTTTATTCCCATCTCAGCTGCCCTGTGGCTGCTCAAAGCCCTGACTGCCCTAGTGATGTCCAGCTTAGCTAGCCCTGGTTTAGCCGGAGCTGGTTTAGGTCTCCCCTGCTGTGTGGTGGCACCGGTGAGATGTCCTTGAAGCCAGCAGTAGGGATGGGCTCCACACCTGGTTCAGGCTTGCTGCTCCCTCCTAAACCCCGGCAGCGTCCGGAGCTGAGCCGTGCACCTGAGCTCACCAGGACTCAGGCGGTGCTGGGCTCCCAGCAACGGCAGTGGGAGCAGATGGGCAAGAGAGATTAAACAAAGAGTCAAAATAGACAGTTTGATGAACTATTTTCCTAGAAGAAGGCATTTAGCAAGCTCAGCTGAGCTATAAATATCCCATAATGTTCCTCTAATATGTGAGCAGAGCTGGGGAATGGGAAGGGGAGATTTTCTTCGTGTAAACAAAGGCAGAGAAAATAGTGGCAGGAGGAACAAAAGGTACTAATGAATTCAAGTCAAACACCCTGGTTTGGCTCAAAGACATGGTGTTTCTTGGGGAGCGTGTGACCACATCCAGGCAGTTCATTACCCTCTCCAGATTTGAGATGTTTTGTTCCCAAACTTAGGGTTTGAGAGTTGATCTTCCTTGGTTTTTTTAAAGCTTAAAAAGCTTGAATTAAGTGATGCAGGAATGAAATGAAACATCTTGTGTTGAACTGGAATGAGAGCATTTTGTTTTGCTTCATTTTTCTCCATTCTGCCAGAAAAAGTTCCCACTTTGCAGAGCTTCGCACATGAATGAGGGCTGAATTCCCCTGTGGAGGATGGGTGGATGATGGAGGGGGGTGTCTACATAGGGAGCAAGTGGGGACACAGGTGCCTGGGACAAGCTCTCCATGAGACCCGTACTTTGTTTAGGAGAAGCTTAAGTGTTCCCCCAGCTAATTTGCTTTTTGCCCACTCAAACTGCAGAACGGCAGAAGGAAGGGGAGGGGAAGAAGCCCTGTTCCTGTGCTGCATTAGGAACAGTTTGGTCTCATTAAAATCTGCTTTCACCTGCTACTAATTTCCCTCTGGTTGTGAAGGCCTGGAATGGTTGGTTTGTTTGTTTGTCACAATGAAGAGAGGGGGAAAGAGTTGTTAGATGTATTTCATGGTGACAGAGGGACAGCATGTGCTGGTGGAGGCACAGCAGGTAACAAGCAGTGGTGGGGAAGGGGAGGAAATTCCTGGGCAGCCTGAGGAGGGTGGGAAGGAGGATGAGGTGGGAGCTGTCCTGCCTGCCTTGCCAGTGCAGGCAGCGGCTGCTCCTTGGGGTGGGTGGGTGGGAGCTGGTGGGGGTTGAGCCTTTGGGGCAGCAGCGCTGTGGGGTGACCACAGTCCTGCCAGGGTTTTGCCTGGGGGAAGATGCTCTACTGGAGGGTTCAGAGTAGGACCTGCTTGGTCCCACCTTGCCCCCAGCTCTCTTTTGTGGTTCAGGGCTGGGGACATCCCTTTGTCCCAGGAAGGAGCCGTTTGTGGTCCCGGAGCAGCAGCTCACTGCCAAAATGCCGCTCTCATCCTTGCAGCTGGCGAAGGGTCCCACCGGCAATGCAACCCAGGTGAGAGGGGACCCTTGTGAGCTGTTTGGGCTTTTGCTTTGGGGAGCTGTGATGGGGAAATGACCTCACATGCTGGGGCTGAGGGGCGGGAATGTGTGATGCCAAGTCTCCGTCCTCCTGGCATGCTTGTGCATCCCGCTGCCTGTCCTGCCGGCCCCTCGCCAGGCCGGGGAGCGCGGCACGTGAGAGCTGTCTCTCGTTTTTGTGACGAGTAATTAGGGTGATGTGAGATGCTAAAAAATTACTTTACTGGGCAAGGGAGCCCTATAAACCTCCTGGAACAAGCAGGCTTTTTAAACAACTCCAGATTGCCTGTGAAGGCGGATGCTCTCCCTCCTGCTCCCGCTGCGCACCTCGCCCTGCTCATCCAGACTGAAGGAAGAGCTGGGACCTAAGGAGACTTTTCCCTACTTTTCCTTGACATCCTGCCAGCTGGTGATATCCCCCCACAAAACCAGGAAACTACACAGCATCTACCAGGGATGGGTTCAACCTCTGCTCCCCGATACCCCCTTGTTCGATGCCATCTTTCCCCTAGAAGCTCCCCAAACCCTCCCTTTGGGGTGGATGGAGCACTGCTGTGGCATGGGCATGGCCAGCAAATTACAGCTTGTGCCTGCTGCTAGGATTGGCCAGCAGCGGTCTGGGGATGGGATGAGCCTTAATAAATCCACAGTGCCGGTGCTGCTTTAGTGTTCCTCTAATTGGAGCAATAAAGTTAAACTCAGCCACTTAGGGTTCTGCTGGGAGCCCAGGCTTCCATTTGCAGGTTCCCCTGCGCCGTTAAAGGGCACCGTGTTGGCTAATAGGTGTTAAATTGGTGCATCACTTTTTAATAAGGCTCTTAATAGCATCGTGTGGGTCCTGGGCAGCTTTGGGTTGCTGCCTGCATTAGGATACCCATGCATGGGGAAGGAAGGAGGTGCTGGGAACTGGAGGGTTGGGGAGGCAGAGGTGATGTACGAAGCATGGTGGGGGTGGGGGGACCCAAGTCCTGCTCTGCTGCATGGATACAGGTCTCCCATCCCCTTCTCAGTGGTGTTGCTGAGATGTCACCTCCAGGTAGATGCTTCTTGCTGCCCTTTGTCCTGCGGGGATTGTGATTTCGGTGCTGTCACAGCAATGCCCCTGCCACCCCCAACATTTCTCAGTCACTGAGAATCAGAACTGCCCCAAAACCCCAAGCTCCTCTTTCCCCCTGCCCCAAGTCAAGGGGGTTTCTCTCCTCCTGCTGCTCTGCTTGGTTGCCCACCCAGAACTAACAACATGGATATGATTAGGAGCTGCCCTGCTGTCCCCCTTACTGCTGGGGGGTTGGACTAGATGACCTTTAAAGGTCCCTTCCAACCCAATACATTCTATGATTCTATGAAAACACAGGCAGCAAAACCATCTAGGCAGCTTTCACTTGGGTAACGCTTAGAGAAAGGACTAAGCTCCCAAGAAACAAGTGCACTATTTTTATCTAATCCCTCTGCTTTAATAACTGAGAGTTGGAGGGCTTTCATTATTCGTAATTCAGATGAGGGTGTTTTGAAAAGTCCCTGGTGGGTTTTGTCTTCTGCCTCCGGCTCTGCTCGCTCCTGGGTCTCTTCCCACCAGGTGGGACCTCAAGGAAGCTCTTTGCTGAGTCCATGGCCACATCCAAAGAGCTCCATGCTGGCCTTGATATATATTCCCACAGCTGATCTCTGGCGCACCGAGGTTTAGCTGAGAAACACCCTCAGCAAGCACTTTGCCAAACTCAGCTCCCTGCAGCGCCAACCACCCAGGCCAGGACGGGACAAACTGGTGCTCCAGGAAGGGACATGGGGTGGGCTTTATCACCTCCAGACCAGGCAAATTTGAGGCCAAAGCAGTGGAAGGGAATGAATACAATTTTTGTCAGCTCCATCCGCGCCGGCGAATGCAGATCATGAATTACACACCCGCCAGATGACAGGCTGACATTTTAGCTCCAAACATTCTCCTATAATTAGAGAATCTAATGCAATACAGGGAATGGCTCCATTTTACACACACATTATCGTAATGCCTTTAAATAAGATAATTGATTATGCCTCTGCATAAGAAAGTAAAATATTCGGTGTAATTAAAACCGACATTCAGATTTTGGCATGTTGACAGGTGAGGCCATGTGTCATTTTATAAATCCTTAAAGTGATATTCACACCCACATCCCAGTTCCCAAAGTTTGGGGAGGAGGAAAAAAAAAGAAGAAACCCTTGTCTCTGAGTTGCTTTTTATCCTGAGTTCAAATGTGGTTTGATGAGGGATTTCTCTTTTTTTTTTTGCTGCTCCCGTTTATCTTCATTTCAGCCTCATCTCATCGGCTGACACACAAAAACCTGCAGTCATAGCGCTGTGAGCAGGGATATTGGTAGATCCCATCTGATAAGCAGGATTTGGCTGGCTTTCTGCTTGCAACAGACCCCTCTGAGACGTTAGTACGCTGCACTGCTGAATTGGCAGGCAGCATCCACCAGTCTGTGTCTGTCTACCCCGATGCCGAAACCGCTGCCGGGTGTTGATGGGCTCTCCTGGAATGGAGATGTTCACGGAGAAGCTGGGAAAATACTTTGTGGTGCCGCAGCTGCCACAAGCTCTGAGGGCTTTCTGCATGAGGGCTGACTGGGAAATATGTCCTTGGGATGATGGATGGATGGATGGATGGATGGATGGACGGATGGATGGATGGCGTGGGGCAGCTGAGGATGGGACAGGTCGCGGTAAGCCCGGATGCATAAGAACCTGCACTGAGGGTCTGGGGGCATGGAGTTGGGCTGGTAGATGCTCTGTCCTTGCTGCCTGCACGGAGGTGCTCTTCCTCCTCCTTTATGAGAGCCTTTACACCAGTGACTGAAGAGTACTTGTTGCTTCTCACATCCATTTTTATGGCGCCTGTGAGGACTGTGTTTCTTATCCAAATGGTAGGTGACAAAAACTGCTCAGGACCCGTCATGGAACCTCCTGGTTGGGGTTCTATCCTACTGCTAATGGACAGGGCTTATGTGACCATTATCACTATTGCTGCTGTATAGTGAAACCTGCCTTTCACTGGTGGTCATGTGGTTGATAATGGGAGCTTGAGATCTGGGAGCTTTTGAGGGGATTTTTTAGGTCTTGATAAATCCTCTGAGTCAACACTGATGCTGACCTGCTGCCTTGATATTTGCTGACTGTTGCACCTTGAAATTTTGCAAACAGATGCTTGAACATGTTGAGCATCCCAAGATCTGTCCCTTTTATTCCATAGCACACTTCTGGTGAGATCTGGCAGGATCTGGGTGAAGGGTGTCCATCTCTGCCCTCTGTGCTCTGGGTCCACCCCTGCTCCTATTAAAGACAACGTTCTTCTGATAAATGTGAAGTCCAAGACTGCGACCATCAAATCCACCTCCTGCCTGATAACATGGAATTGGCCCAACCTGTCCTCAGTTGCCAACAGGTGCCACTCCATTTTCATCCAGACAAGCAGAAATGGTTTCTCCTCTCCAGCCTGGGTTACCTGTCAGTGAGCTGCTCCTTCCATCATTCCCAGACAGTCTTCAAAGACCCAGAATAAATGCTGAGATGAAGTGGCATTTCCAGCCCCATGTGGGGTCTGTCCAGGGACCTTTGCAGAGGGAAAGGTGCTAGAGGGTCCCATCAGAGGGCTCGTACCTGCCCATGGATGAGCAGGGTGCAGAGTGATGCCTGTTAGATGCAGTTGCAGCAGCACTTGCTCCAGAACATCATTACCCAAACCTTCAGCAATGACATTCCCTGTTTTGTAACTGCTGGTCCAGCTGCCTGCCCATCACTCCTTTCCCTGGGGGGCTCTATCCAGTGCACGGGTAATTAAGACCTTCAGTCAATTAGATGGAGCCGGCAGGGTGAGGGCAGAGTGGAGCCGCTCGGAGCAACACCCAGGGGATGCAATGTGAGAGGAGAGGGTTTCCCTGGCCTCAGCCTGGTCCCATCTCCTCATCCAGCCCCACTGGGGTCTCAGAGTGTGAGGTCTCCTCGAGGGAGCGAGAAAATCAGGCTCCCTGGGTTCCCTGCCCGGGCAGGGCTCTGTTGAAGGGAGGAGGAAGAGGAGGGGGCGAGAAGCCCGCGGGCTGCGCTGTCTGCTCTGCTCGCATTAGCAGGCTGCTCTGGTTTTCTCTTCGGGCCATTACGCTTGGCTCGCTGGGTTGTGGTTGGCAGCGCGGGGCGCCGGAGCCCGCTGAGACGCCGTCATGGCAGCCGTCAGCTCAGCCCCTTCCTCTGCTCCTAAGTGGGCTTGTAAAAAACACCACACGTGCCCGGGTGCCTGGGAAACAGAGGCATGGATAACTGTGCTGTGTCAGAGCGCTGCCCGGCCTCCTGCCGGATGGCTTTCCATGGTGGGGTGGCAGGGAGGTGCACCTGGGGTGACAGGAGGAGATGAGGGCAAAGGACCTTGCTCCTGGCTGTCCTGGCCATGTGTGGATGGCATGCGCATGGCAGGGTGGTCAAAGGTGGGCAGATGTGGCATGAGTCCCCAAAACCAGTAACGTGGATGCCATTAACGCACTGGTCTGAGGGGACAGTAGACCCTGGAGATGGGGTTTTACTGTACTGGGTGGCCTGGATGCTGGAACTTAGCCCACAGCCAAAGCCTGAGATCACAGCACCATCCCACTGGCTGTGTCCTTCCACAGAGCAAGGGCAGCCCTGGCTGGAGTCCTGCAGCCTTTGAGAGCAACATCCAAGGTTTCCATGTGTGCATCCATGCACAGATCGGTTGCAGGTGGACACTCAGGGCTGGCTGGGACACGGCATGTGAGAAGAGACATCAATGCGACATGCTTTTCCATGGCTAGGTTGAAAGTTTGCATGGATCTGGCTTCCTGGGGCTGTCTCCCTCAGCATCTTGCATTCCTCAGCATCCTCCACCCCTCAGCACCCTGCCTCCCTCAGCATCCTGCATCCCTCAGCACCTTGAGGTGATGCAGCAGCCCACAAAAGGGACACTTGGCAATGCTGGGCAACGTGGTTGCCTCCTTATTCCCACACATCAATCTTCATGGCCACTGCTGATGGCTCAGTGCATCATGAGCTGTATCATATCAAGTCCTGTGGCTGCACTTTGCGGGTGAGAGAATGGCAGCCTGGGACACCACCCAGAAATAATGGCTGTGGCAATATTAAGTGTTGCTGGGGGGAAACTGAGGCAGGGGCATGCCTTACCCTAAGGGTCTCAGCCATTCTGCCTGGCCTCCTGCTCTGATTCTCATGTAGGAGAAACCCAGGAGTCACGATCTTCCCAGTGTGCTCAGTGCTTCCAGGTCCTTCAAGTCCTTTAGCATAAGACAGGAATGGTTGGACTTGATGATCTTAAAGGTCTTTTCCAATCTTAAATTCTGTGATTCTATGAAGTCTGTGCCCCCCACTTTCTCTGGGTGAGCAAGAGCTTGGGAGCAACATCCCACTGCAAAGTCCCACCTGGACATCCCTTTGTGGCCCCAGCCAGGGAGCCTGGCTGCCCTCGTGGTCCCCAGCCTGTGCCCCCTCCCACCATCACATCCAGGCTCCCGCAGCCCGTCTCACACTCTCACAAGCACACTCCCCCCATCCTCTGCGTGCTCCCTCTCTCACCCTCGCACACCCACGCGTGCTGGGATGATGCACGGCGGAGCGCAGCGTGTGGCATCAGCATTAGTCACCAGTTCCTGTAGGAGGAAGGCTGTGAGCAGAGGAGGAGGAGGAGGTGGAGGAGCAGAGCCATGGTGTGGAGCAAGACCACAGTCTTTGGGACAGCCGCTGGCTCGGCTGCAGGGTCACTGCTGACTGTCTTGCTCTTTGGGGTTGGAACTCGGGGGCACAAAATCCTTGCATGGCTGCACTGGGGTCAGGCAGCCTCCTGGCTGGGGTTTGTGGGCAGGCTGTTGAGGGCACCGATGGCGGCATGACTCCTACAGAGAAGAAAAAGCACCCCAGGAGCATCGCAGCCCCCTGGGAGGGAAGGGGCTGGGCCATGCATGGAGCTAGTGATGTGTGGACACATGGCTGAGATCAGGTTGAGAGAGCAGCCGAGTCATGGCAATGCTTCTCTGTGGAGGATGGGGCATGTTTCTGAGTGTCTGTGGGCAGGAGGAGCTGGGTGTGCGAGGGAAAGTGGATAAAGCTGGAGGAGGTGGGATGGAGAGCAAAGCACCCCAGGCAGTTTGGCTCACTGGTGTGGGTGAGAAACCAGGGCAGGGGCAGAGAAAGGCAGTCTTGGGGGTGCTGAGAGCATTCTGGGGGGGCTGAAAGGGGATCAGAGCAGGGTTGAGCAAAGGGATGTTCCCCTTTAAGTAGTTCCCAAGAGGTGACAATCAGAAAGCAGCCTAGCTGGCTGTCCTGAAGAAGGGTTCCCACAGTGGCAGCCTTAGCAGAGCAGCATGGAGCAACAACTCAGCTGGGAGTGGGGCCCTGCCTGCCACCCCTGCCACCTGCAGCGTCCAAGTCTTACGGAGCACATGGGCAGCAGATCAGAGGAGAGAGGAACCACAAACACTTACTTGCACTATCTCCTTTCCTACGAATTAGCCTCGGGCCAGCTGGTCAGTGGAAGCAGGCAGCTGCCCTATTTTCAGGGCAGGTGGAAGTGCAAACCAGCAGGCATAGAGCTCTGCCTGTGGGGCCCTGGTGATTTCTGGCAATGGTGCCGGCAGAGGAGAGGCCAGGGGAGACAGAGGTGGCAGTGGTTGTCCGTGGCTGGTGAGGTACCAGCACACTAGGTTCTGCAGTCCCTCTCTGAGGTGATGCTCTGAACGGGTGCTGCAAGCTTGCATGGCTCTGTCCAAAGGCCTCCTTGGGTTTGGGTGTCTAACCCAGCCATTTACATCCTTTTCTTCTCTCGTTCCTGCTCTCCTACACATACTCCAGCCACTGTCCCTCCAGCTCCTGCCTCTCAGACACTCTGCTGTTAACTGCCATCCTCCACATCCTCTCCAGCCCCAAGTGTACTTGGGGAAGGGCAGTCCTGCTCAAGTGGGACCTTTGCTAGGAGTTGAGCTATGAACTCACCATACCCAGAGATGGTCCAAGAACCTTCTGAGCAGCCCTGCTCTGTGAGCTGCTGTTTCACAGCTGCCCATGTGCCACATGCCTGGACCTCCTCTGGGAACTTGTTGTCTCCATATGTGTGTGGTGCATGTCCATCTGTCTGTACCTGAGCTTGTTCCTGCCTTGTGGGGGTATTGGGCACACCTTGCTCCTTGCCTATCTATATTTTACCTTGTACATGTCCTGCATCCAGACTCCTTCCTTCCCTTTTTACAGCTGTATGCTCCTTGTTCATCTGATACATCATGGGGTTGTTTTGATGGCTTTCTCCCACTGTGGGATGGATCATGAAGGGCTTAAAAAAATCACTGGGGGAGGGGCAGGGGGAAGAATCTGTTTTTAGAGCATTAAGTGTTGCACCAAGCTCCATCTGCATTTTATTTCCCTCCGAGGTTATGTTCCCAGGCTTCAGCTCCTCTCTTCCTTGCTGTACACCTCCAGCTGGCCAGCAGAAGGTGAGCACAGGGGATCACCAACTTTCAGTACGGGCTGCCCATTTATCCGTGGACCCTGGGAACACCAGTGCATCAATGGATGACTAATGAATCCCACCATCACTTAGACATTAACTTCTTTGAAATACAAAGCACTCCCTTGATATTTCAGCATCTTTCCACCTAGTCCAAAGCCAAACCCAACAGGCAGAGGTAAGTGGGAAGCTCAGCAAGCTTTCCACCTTGTGTCTCTTGAAACGATTGCATCAGCCTTAATCACAATGGGACTTTCTGGCCTTTAAAGCAGTTCGGTGCACATTGTATTCTCAGCTTCCCTGCCTCCGGCTGGCTCTGGCTCTGAAATGGTTTCTTTCATGCATTCAAAACAGTTTGTAATTAACAATCACATTGTTTTCCTTCGAACATTGACGGAGCCACAGAAAACAGAGAAATTGGGAGCTGAGATGCCGCTATGACTGAGTATTATTTTGCTTCCATGAAACGACTTTCTCCATTTTACAGCAAATTTAGTGCTGAGGAAAGGTTTGGGATAGCGGAGAGGCTTTGCTTACCAGTTGGTCATGAAACTTGGGAAGCTGGCTCAGGCACCTGGAAAAAAATCCTCTCCTGTATCTATAGGGAAGAAGGAAACGTGGATTCAGCTGCCCTGTTATGTTTGGCCCACGCTGACCCCAGCGAGTGTCCATGCAGAAAAAAATCCGTGACACTGTTGTTGCATTCACCAAATATCCCTTGATGGGAAACCAGCAGAAAAGAATGATTAAAACCAGGAGTATCTTGGCTCTGCCACGGGTTCCTGAGCTACCCAGCGTGTCAGACCAGAGGGGGCTTAATTTGAAGCCTTGGCTCTGTAAACAAGAACCAGATTACAAACTTCTTTGGTTCTGGTGCAAAGCTTGGATGGGAGGATTGTTCCCTCCATCTGTTCTTCTCATAGACAATCTGCCTTCAGAAGCCATTGCTGCATAAATCTGGAGGAAGCATAAATGCAGGAGCACCTGAATATTGTTTAACAGATGGGGACACACATTTTTCAAGCAGAGATTTCCCTTACATTGCCCCATTTATTTTAGAGGGTGTTTTTCAGGACCAGCCTTGCAACGCTGTGACTGCCAGGGAATAAGATGGCATCCCAGTCTGAGGCTTGTGGCTAGCTGAGATGATTTTCTGTAGCAAACTTTACTGCATGAACACTGTTGTGACATTTCTGGTTTGTTTTCCCTCCTTTCAGTGCAAATTCCCTTCCAACCCAATTCACATTTCTCATCCAAGCCTTTGAGGAGGATCGTTAGCTGTGAGCACTTGACGTTGGGCCTGCTTCCACCCTGGAAATGAAGTGGCGTGAGGAGCTCACCAGCACCCCTCTCCTCAGAAACTCATCTATACACAAACAAACGCAGGCCACAAATAAACACCAAGTCGGGTTTTGAACCCCGTGAATCCCTCTGCCCATGTGTCCTTCTCCTTTCCAACAGGCCGCCTGGCAGCTGCCCTCTCGTTGACAGCACGGCCTCTTGTTCTTCCACCTTCCATCCCGTGGGATCTTTAATACATTTAGCACTGTGGCTTTCAGCTTCATCAACTCAAGGACCGCTACAAATTTTCTGATGGTAGCACACCCACGGACTACTGAATGGCAGAAAGGAAATTACTTTCCTTTGCAACCTTTCCACGACTCCCCGCAAGCAGCCGCCGGACCCCCCAGGCCTCAAGGACTGCAGATTGAAAGCCACCGACTTACGGAGCTGCATATGGAGATCACTTCAGGAAACGTCTCTGGATGGGAATGGGTTAGCTGTCAAATTTAGCAAGCGGCAGCGTTTCGTGTGTATATGGGAATAAGAAGCTACTGAAATTGCAGTTTGGACATTCCTGATGGAGACGAGGAGCCCTTCCCTGCTGCAGCGTCCCTCCTCATGATGAGCAGAGCCACAAAGATCTGCCTAAGGAGATGAGCCTGGCTCCTTTGCCTCCTCCCTAGTGCAGAGGCCCAATAGATGCCATACTGCTCACCAGTCTGGTCTCCAAGTTCAAACAAAGATATTAGATACTATTTTCTTTCCACTGGACTTCTGGTTCTGGAACCAGTAGGTTGCACTCAAGTAACACTCACAGCTTTTATTTGTTTCCCTCCCCAGACACAAGAACTAGGAATTTTCCTCTTTTTTTTTCCTTTTCCTAAGTATAAACCGAAAGCTGAGAGTCTCACTGAATCACTTGTCTCCAGCAAATGGGACTTCAAGGAAAATATCTGGTATTGAGAAGTTTGCAGTGTATGTGTGAGACTTGGCACTGCCACCAAGAGAAGAAATCAGAATTATGATGTAATTCAGCTGCGCCAGGAAGGACAACACGAGATCGTGTTTGGGGAGCAAGACCCAACAACCCTGGTCAAAGAGCAGGACTCTGTGACCGTGTCCTGTGACTTGTGACAGATGAATGCCCTGGGATGCCACGTTGGGTGGTGATGACAAGCAGGTATCAAGCTCAACCCACCACCCTGAACTTGATATTTTAACATCTAATGTAGCAGTCAAGGTAAAGATCACATCTTCTATGAGAGGTGAGCAATGCTGTGGGACACTGGATCAGCAGCATGAGGATACGGGGACAGAAGCTGGCTGTTGCAGGGAGGAAAGGAGAGGATGAAGGAAGGAGGGATAAGGCTCAAAAGTGGAGGAAACACACATGGAACAAACAGGTTGTCCCCAGGGAAACCTGAGATGGGCCTGAGAAGATGCTTGCTGGCACAGTGCCCCTCAACCCTGCCTATCCACAGCCCTGGACTCAGGAAAACACAGTTGGAAGGACAAAGCAGTGTGTTGGTTACATGGTGCAGCATGCCATGGGTAGAGCCCTCGCATGACCTATTCTCCATGGGCCATAAGATCTCAAAATCCAGCCACCAGGAGAACTCTCAGCCCGCAAAGAAGGGGGAAAAAAGAGTTAAAATAGGAGTGGAGAGGATGGACCCCAAATTTCTCAGTGTTCACACCATGTCACCTTCTCCCTTCTCGGTTCTTCACTCATTGTATTCTTTCTGGGAGAAAGTGGCTGTTGGAAAACAGAGAGGGAAGACGACAAACACTGCTGTGGAATTATTTAACGAGCCAGAATGAATTGCATTTGAAATCATTTAAATGGGATCTGGGAGTATTTAACTGCAGCACAGGAACTTAACAAGAGTGGGAAAGGATTTTGCGCTAATTGCTGGCAATGATATACCTACGGAGAGAGAACATGCAGCAATTAGTAAGCAAGGCTGTAATTTCAGCCTAAGGTCCCTGCCTGCCCAAGAATATGGCATGGATTATCTGCTGGAAGGAAGACAGGGGCTCTGATCCACAGGTGACCAGAGAAACAAGCAGATGAGTTCTCATTAAGAAGTCATTAACCAAGTTTTTCAAGCAGCAGGATGCAGGAGATGGGTTTGGTCAGACCCAGATATCCCTTTGCATCACCCCAGGTTCAACCCCTGACTGACCGTTCTCCAGCCTGGTGTGACTCAGATTGGCAAATCCCAAATGAAACACAAAGCCTGTCCCAACCCGTGCTGGGTTGTTTTACCCCCTCCTTGCCCATCCAGATGCATCAGGGACTGATCCTGCAGCCAACTTCTGCTCCCTGGGGAGGTGGGGCTACAGCTCCTGGAGTGGAAGTTTTCTTGCTGAGAACTCAGCATCTCCAGGGCATCTTCAATGCTTCTGGATTCAGGTAAGCAGCAGGACATGGCCCAAGAGCTGGTGGTGTCCTATAGCCTCATTCGTAGCCTGCACAGGGGCAGAGCTCGGGGTGAGGACCCTTGGGCTGGGATCATACAGCCATGGTGGGGTAAGATGGGAGGAGGAAAGGAGGTGAGATGGGTGCTAAGGATACTTTTGCAGTGCAGTGGCAAGCAGATGAGAACTGCACCTACTAGCAGGCTTGCACAGAAGTACAAGCAGATGACCTTGAGCCTGAGAACAGGGACCTGCCCTTCCTATGGAAATACCCATGTAGGCCAGACCCTACAGTCCCACTCTGCTGGGCCTGCAGAGCTGGGGTACAAATGATGCCCAGCAGCACGCCTCAAGTCCCAACCCAGAGATGAGCTGCCACGGCTCTAGATGGGACGGTCCCTGCTAGCAGCAGCCCTGGGAGGGTCTCCTCACCACAGGGGAAAGCAGAAAGCCACCAGCTCTCGGCTGTGCCTCTGACACCTGGCAGCTGCAGGCAGCCTCCGCCAGCCTCTACTCATTGTTCCCCAGTCCTGCTGCTCCCCGTCTCCATTCTCTCCCAGTGATGCCTCTGTCTTTGGGTTTTTGTCTTTCAATCAGTTTTCATCTCAGTAATTCCCATTCAATGGCTAGTCCCTGATCTTTCTAATTGAGATCAGAGCTTCATATAATAGGAAGGGGGAGGGAGACTATTTTTAATTTGCTACATTCCCATTAATAACAAGTTCTAATTAAAAAACCTCCATCTTCCATCCTCCCAAGTTCAGAGGAAAACTCTCTGCGACTTCTGTTGGAATCTTCTGCTGATAAATTGGTACCACAGCCTCCTAGAACAGCTGGTCCTCTTTAGCAGGCATAGTAATTAATGGGAATAATAAATGCATTCAAAGCAGGTTCGTAACCCTCCTTTCTGTGCACTCAGACATCTCTTTGCATTGCAAGAGACACACATCAACATTTCCACTTACAAAACAGGCCCAAAAGAGCTGCCTACGTTTAACAAGCCCGGGTTTCATTAGCACTCTGTCCCACAATAAACCTTGTGATACAAAGTGTTCCTGGGGACGAGGAGGTTCCCTCTTGGCTGTGAATGAATTGGATGCACAGAGAAGGAACCATACCTTGGAGCATCTCTGTGGCTGTTGAGAACTTTGTGCTGATCCCAAGTTTCCTAACAGAGCTCCCCAGCCTCCACAGAGAGAGGAAAGCCACCGGGAGCCTGCCCCCTGCAGAAGTGTCTCCAGTTTTACAGAGCATAGACCCACACTCATGCCCTGCTCTGACGGATGGGGTGAACGTAGGTATGGCTCACCCTCATCCTGAGCTGCTGGATTGTGCTGCCAGTCCAGCCAGAACCAGCCTTGCCTGTGCAACGCACGTCCTTGCTGCTATGGGAAAGTGGAAGAGGACCTCAGGGAGATGTAAAGACAGAAAACCAGGTTTTTCTCTTCTCTACAACTCCTCCTCTGCTGCCTCCATCTTCCTGGCTAGTGTGTCTTAGGGTAAACAGGTATTACTGCCTTGCAACATCCAGGCAGTGGGACTGAGAGAGGAAGGTGGAGGGAATGAAAAGTGAAGGCTAAGGTCACATTGTGAGTGGGGAGGAGGCCCAGGCATCCTGATTCCTCTTCTCTGATTCCACACAAGACCAGCACATGACGACAGCTCTGCCTGGAGAATGAGTCAGTAAGGGCCACATCCAGCCTGGGTCAGCAGACACAGTGAAGCAGAAGCATAAGGTCCAACAAGATGCACACCCTCTCCTCTCTTTGGAGAGGACTTGCAGATCTCCATTTACAGCCACTGCTGACTTGGATTTCCTTGGATGGGCAGATCAGCTCTGCTGGGGATGGACAACGTCTCGCTATCCCTCTCGCTTGCTTTTGTTCACCACTGCTGAGTTAATAGACTCATCTCAGGAGTGGTCAAACCAGGAGCCATAAGTGCAGATATCCCCAAGCTGAGCAATCTGTCCCGAGCAGTGATTTCAATTAAAGGGTCATTAGTGTGAAATCTTATCCAGCCCAGCTCCCATTTGCCAGCAGGAGGTCCTTCTCCTCCCCGTCCCAAGCCCTGCTCTGCGGTTAGAGTATGCTGCTCCTGCTGGAGCCCTCTAGTTTTGCTAAAACACAGCAGCTGCTGCTAATAAACAAACATATTGATCATAGAGATATGGGCTGTCAGGGACTTAATTCATGAATGAAATGTGCTTTAGAGCGCCCAGTAGGCAATGGCTCTGCTTAAAGGGCTCGAAGCCAAGATGGTGCTTGGAGGTGGGAACTGAGAAGCCCAGCAGCTGCTCAGCAGTGGGATGTCGCGGTCTGGGGATGGTATAAGGATCTGGGGATGAAATGTATTTGTGGGACAGTAAGGAGCAAATATCCCCTTTGTCATTGTAGGCCACTGCTAACAGGGATGTGGTGCATTGAAGGGCTCTGTGCTTCCCTCCTACTGTGACATTTAGCAAGAGCCTCTGGTTCTGCGCAGCATCTGGGCAACCCAAAAATTCAGGGCTAATTTAAAGAGAAGACTACCAAACAACCCCCCAAAGCCCAGTCCCTCAAACCCTCAAAGGATCTGAGGCTTGCAGAGGAATGGGAGTGGTTCCTGTGCCTGCCTGCTGGAGTTTGTGATACCCATGGCGGGGGTCAGGGATGAGCTGGTGTAGCATCGCTCACAAACTACATCAGCCCCGAGTAGGGGGGAGTATCACAGCTCTGTGTTTCTGAAACTTCTGCTCCCCTGACAGCAAGCAGGTTTTCCTGATTGTGGATCAAATTTCCCCTCCTCAGACAGACAGTAAAACTTCTCCCTATGCTTAAGACCGGGGCCGCTCATATTGCTGTGATACTAATGCCTGCCATTGTTTCTAAATCATCTGCATTGTGTGGAGTCACATCTAAACAAGGTACAATCAGCTCACAAATGGATCCCGCACAGTCAGGGACTGTAATTACAACCAAAGTATATTTGAATATAGCCTTTATAGGCACAATAAATTACACTGCAGTACATGAGGATATAGGTTGATCTGTAACAGGTTTCCATGCTTTTGGTATTGGCCACACTGAAAGCAGTTGTTAAAATAGGTCTTAGTATTTATGGTCCTGGGATGTGGAGGCCTTGCTGAGAGTTTGATGAATGAACTTTCAAGGACAGGAATAGTTGTCAGTCTGAAATATTTATCAGTCTGAAATCTCGCTGCGATTCATGCCATGGTTTTAATACCTCCATTTTTTTCCCCGTCTTCTGGATTTGAAGCTGGCAGAAGGAGGGTTTCTGGGTCTCTGCTATGGGGCTGCAGTGGGCAGAGCTGTGTCTCTGCCTCCTCTCCCCCTGCCTTGTCTCATCTAACAAGGCTAGGATGGAGTGTGTTAATGTGACCCCGAGGGGATTAGCTCCCTCGGGGAGGTTGAACAGACTGGGGAGGACAGAGAAGAGAGAGCTGCCTACTGCTCTGCTTCAGGGCTGCTGGGATGGAAAAACCACCCCAGGCTCCCCCAGGCTCTCTGCCTTTGTGCAAAACACCTCTGTGGCGAGGCCTGAGGATTCTTCTTTTAAAATCAATGCTGTTTACACTCTTTGTGTGGGGAAAGAAAAATGGTGTGCATGTTTATGGGCACTCAGTGGCTGGAGCAGCCCCGCAGCAGGATGCTGCAGGGGAGGCAGGGGCCATGGGGACAGCATTTGATCTCCATATTGCCAGGGGGCCAGCAAACCCCGCTCCAGCAATGTTATCTCTTTTCCCCATGTCAGCGACGACGGCTGTTTGAACCGGCTGTGGTACCCTGCGCTAGCCAGCCTGCTGCACTGCCCACTCCCGGGTTTCTTCTGCTGCCCTCTGCCCCAGGGGCCGTGTTTCAGGGCTTGCCAAAGCACTTCCTGCTCCATGCACAGCAGGATATGGAGGCCCATGTCCAGACAGGCTGTGTGCTTCCCTCAGCGGGTGTCTGCATGCTGCTGCTCTGATACCTTTGCCTTGGGCCTCTTGTATCCCTCTAGCTGAGAAGAGGCTAAGGGAACTCAGGGGCAGATAGGTAGGACAAGCTCTCCATCATTCTGCACCTCATTTCTCCCTGATCAACTGCACAACCCCATTCCCTGCCAGATGTCCAGTTCCCCCCTCAGTTCCTGGTATCAGCAGCATGCCTGGGACTCCCAACCTTCTCCTATGAGGAATACAGCCTGGACACTTTGCTGTGGGAGAGGAGAAGCTGTATGGTTTTACACCAGCATGGATGAACTTTCCTCTTCTCTTTTGCAAACCCAAACCCAGTGGAATGTGTTTAATTTCTGGCCCATCTTTCCATGCTGCTTTTATGAGTCTGTTGTGTTTTGTGACTAAAGTTTGGTTTGAAGACCATGAGTAGCACGTGAGGCCACTGCACAACCACGTCCCACTGCAGCCTTGTTAGCAGGTCCATGCAAAAGGGTCTGCTGAGCAGGAGAAATACTGAGTTTCACAGGGATCTGTCTGCTGATTGGGAAAAGACTGAGGGCCATGACTTCAGGCGTCTTTTCAGAGCCTGATCTCAGCAGCTGGAGGTTTCTAGACTCCTCAGGTCTCCAAGACACCCAACGCCTGCGAGTTAATAAACGTCTAGACATTATCTCGAGAGGGAGGGGATGAAAACTCCCAGTGATTCCCCTGCAGCAAATGCCAGCAAAGCACATTTGCTTGAGGTTTCTCGAAGCTACCACTGAAAGGTCAGGTCTCTCAGTGAGACAAAAAGCTCTCTTCTCCCTTCTAGCTGTTCCATCAATACTTGTTTTTCCTCTCCATTTACTTTTACCTTCCTGTTCAGAAAAACATACATAAAGAGGGGGAAAATGCTGCTTCATATGACAGCTGCTAAACAGCTTCCACTGCCAGAGCTCTGGCAAAAGACCCCAGTATGCCTTGGGGGCAAGCGTGGAGATCAGGAGTCCCTAGTGATGACCAGGGCAGCATGAAGACCGTTGTGAAGCTGAGGTGTAGAGGGGACACCGGATCTTCTGCAGCCAGAAGTGAGGCATGGTGGTTGTTGGACTCGATGACCTTAAAGGTCTTTTCCAACCTAGTGATTCCATGATTCTTTGATTCTTCATGTGCTCCCCTTGGCCTGGCTGGCTCCAGGGTCCTTTCCAATGCCTGCGGCAAGCAGAAGGGCAGATTCTGTGCACAGGGAGAAGGGAAGGTGGGAACCATGGGGAGACTATGTGCATCTTGCCATCTATAGATGTATGACAGCCATGGCTTTAGGCCTCACAGACAGGCAGCAGGGGGGAACAAGGATCCAGTTTCAAACTTTCTGAAGTGAGGCATGGTGGTTGTTCTACCTGTGCTATCACTGTTGTAGCCTCTACTACTTCCTTGCAAGAAGACTTTGAGGGGTTACTTATAGCCCCTGCTGGGAGGAAAGCAAATGACTCTGCTGGCCTTTGCACACCCGCCAAGGAGGTCACATTTCTGGGTCTCCTTCTTCCAGCAGCCAACCCACAGAGTTTGGGCATGGGCAGCTGCTTCTCTTCAAGTCAGGGAAGAAGACCTCACCATCTGCTGTGGGAGCAGAACCTCTGTGCAGAAGACTGGAGTCCTTTCTCTTGCTCATCTCGTTATATGGCCCTCCACTGAATTAATCACATAATACCATTTGGGGATAACATTCCTTAACCCACTTCTGGGCTCCTCAGTGATGATTACTCCAGCTGCAGCTCACCCCTCTTCCACTTGCTGCTCCCATCCTTCCCTTCTCCCCCATCCCTGCCTTGTTTCTCTTTCTCTTGGTCATTATGGCCTTCATCCAACAAAGCACTTAACCAGGTGTTTCACCACACAAGTAACACGGCCCTCTCCGTGCGGCAAATCCGGAAGCCTGATGCAGGAGGCAACTGGCCACCTTTGCCCTCTGGACACCTGAGGCTTTTGTGGCGTGGAGAAACTCCCAGGGTGTGGGCAGAGGAGCTCAGAAACCCCTCAGACCCCCTCCTGACCTGCTGGCTATGAGCTACAGTCCTGACATCTGCTTGAGTGTAAGGAAAAAAAAAACCAAATCACTGAGGATTTCCTCCCTGGGGTTGGGGAACAGGAGCAATGCCGTCCCTGGGACAGGGCTGCACCTTCCCAGTCAGTGCTGTGCAGCGGGCAGAGAAAGGATAAGCATTTTGGAGCAATGTGTGGGTGTGATGAGTGCTGCCTGGCCATGGAGAGCAGCTGGAGAGCCCTGGGAAAGAGTCCTGGCAATGGGGCCAACAGCACCATCTCCCCTTCCCTAGCTATTGTATATACTTTTTGCCTGGGTGTGTTATTTTGCAAGGACCTCCTCACCCATCACCCAGCCTGTGCAGCTCCTGCATGACATCTAAGCCAGAACTAGTGTCCAAGCCCACCCTGTTAGAAAAGGTAGAACATCATTCTGTCTGCCACAGGAAAGAAAGGTGTCTCAGCATAGCTGAGGACTCAACCAAAGAGGTAAAAATGTTTCCTGCATGACCAGGACCAGACCCTCTGCCTTTTCCCCAAAAAGAGTGAGACCCAAGGTTGTTAGCTTCTCATGCTGGTGCAATGTCTCCTCTGCTCAGCTCTGTAACAAGCCATGGATAAGACAGTGGGGCTTACATTTCAGGACTTAAATATTCAATTAATCAATGGAATATTCCATTAGTGTAATAATCATTTGGCATCGCCTGATCTATAGGTACATCTCAGCTGGGCCTCGCAAATTGATTTCTGATGAAGTTCTAATTGACTGTACCAGCAGAAGAGGACCTGTCTGAGCATGTTGAAGCAGGGCTCGTGAAGGCTCTGGCAGCACTGCCTCCCCCAAGGAAGAGAAGGAGGAGGGGGAGGTGTGATTTATGCCCCATTTATCATGACAGCCTCTACCCTATCCTGTTTTATTGGTCCCAAGTGAGGCATGAGAGCTTACAGCTTTAATGCGGAAATTTGCAGGCAGCCAGAGACCCCTGTGAGCTTCTGACAGCTGCTTGTCACTTATGCAGTAGGTGCCAGGGGTACCCTAAATCCTGAACCTCCCAACACAGAATGCAGCCGTGGCACGAGTTGCATGGGGAGGGCTCAGGTTTCCTCCGGCACGTGTGTATCCTCTGCCAGGGCTCTGCTACCCCTCTCCACAGAGCCAGAGCAGGAAGGCTGTAGGGCTTTCTTTCCTGCTGATGTAGCTCAGCACATGTGGACATGGATGTGTGTGAAGGGATGGAGTGGGTGACCCACATGCTTGCTTGTTTGTTGCTTGTTGTTGTTGCTCCTTCTTACTTGGCCATTCTGGAGACCTGTATGCAAAGTACTGACCTCACTGAATCTGGTGATGCTCCCTGAAGGAGGACAGCACTGCTGGCACCATCTTGGTTGCAAAAGGATTGGGGTTTGTCATGCAAGGTTGGGGGCATCTTAAGTTCCCATGCCAAAGGCTTCCAAAGGCTCTAACATGGCTCTGTCATAGAGGATTCAGCAAAGCCTGCCTGTGTTAGCAGCCTGGCTGCAAATTTACCTCTGGACGGTTGTAGTGGGAGAGCTTATGGTCATGGCAAGCCTTCAAAGCATGTACTGCACCTGCAAGTGCAGGCACACAGTTCTCCCAGTCTCCTGGTGGGATGAGACTGCCTTCCTGGTGGCATGTGTTGCACCAAGGGATGGTTTGTCACCCTGAGGCTGCTCCTGGATGCTGCAGTCACCCTTGGATGATGTGCAGAGAGAGCACACGAGGTGCACATATATCCCAGCATGAGCTGCCATGATGGTGAGGACCAGCCCACTGCTGGCTTGAGAGGAAACACCAGCCCTTTTAACATCCCCCTCTTTGCTGCTGAGACCCTCGCTTGGGACCTGCCGGCTCCTTCCACTCTGTGCTGAAGGGACTGTGCTAAGAGGGGAGGTTTAGGGGTCTTCTGCCCCAGCATCAGCGGTGGGAGGGGGATATGAAGCCGGTTCCTCAAGCTCAGGCTGACTGCTTCCCAGCCACGTGGCTGAGCTGGGCAGGGGGAAGGTGACGGATGGAGATTTCAAGAAAACTGAAAACAACAACATCAACGAAAGCAATCAGAGTGTGTGTGGCTGGCTGCTGAATTTTAAGAGAAATACCTGCATTTTTCAAACATACAGAAGTGACTGTAACTTCCTCTCCATCCTCTACCTGCATTAACTTAAGAGACAGCCAGGTGCTTAAAGGTTACTTTGCAGGCAATGACTGTTCTGTAAAGGGCTACTCATCTCTAACAGAGATAGGTTTTCTTTTATTGAACATCAGGCAGAGTGGCTGAAACCTGATAAAAAAATCCAGAGCAATAGGTGCTTTTATTTTTTTTTTTTTTTTTTTCTTTCCCCCTTTTTCCAGTGAGGAATAAAAACCAGCAAAATAAAAAGGCAATTGCCTTGCTGTATGCATGGCTTTAAGCAACAGCTTGGTGTGACAGGGACTGCAGCTTAGGTAAATGCCCAATTAGAAAGGTTTTTGTAGGAAGACCTTTGAATCACTACGTCCGCACCTCTCTCCCCACCACCACCATTTCCATGGCTGTTATTTCTAGCCTTACCTATGACTGGTACAGGAAGGAGGTTTGAGTGGTTTGAAGCCCCACATGTGGAGCTCAGGTGACAAAATTCTCCCTGGGACTGTGAGGGCTGGTTGGACAACAGCAGTGTGGTTTAGGAGGGATGGTCTTCCTCCAGACCTTGGGAGTCACCTCAGGTTGTGCCTTCATCCTCACAACATGGAAAGGTGCTCTGGGATTTATGCAGCTCTGCCCATGGAAGGGATGTGACTGCAAAAGATGACTGTAATAGCAGCCCCTTCTCTGTGGGGAAGATGATTTTTCCCTCGTGCCAAACCTGGGGCCAAGAACCAAAGCCTTTCTGTGGTCGTAGCTGCTGGTTGCATCAGAGCAGCCTTGACTGATGAGGTCTGACTGATTTTTAGTTTGTTTGTTTTTGCTGGTTTTTAAATGAGTGGTTTTAATTACTTGGTGAGCAGAGACAGAAATACAGCCTGTGCTGGAAATCCAGCTGAAAGGAGCAAGGCTGCAGATGGGGTGGGGTGCTCAGGGAGGTGAAACCCATGCCTCTGATGTGAGGGGACTTGAGATCCTCACAGGAGACCCCTTTCTCACCCAGCTCAGGCACCTGGCAGGGGCATGCCCTCCCAGCAGATCACGAGTGCACTCCCTGGGGGGCACTGAGGTCTTCCACCCTTGTAGAGAGAAACCCCTCTTGGTCTGTCCCAGGACTCCCCTCTGTGTCACCCTAAACACAGAACGTTTTTTGGCCACCATCCAGCTTGTTAACAGGCTCATTAGACTCATATGGCATCTTTAGGCTCCAGGGATGTACTTTGGCTGCCCTCATGGTGAGATCTGTTGTTCGTACGTGGAGCAAACCACAAGCATGGCTTGGGCATGGCCGAGGCACAGCCCTTGGCAGCTGAGCATCCTCGGGTAACCCTGGCCTGTTTCTGGTCCCTGCAGTGGCTGAGGGATGAGGGTGCAATGCACACCAAGAGATGTCCTCTCAGACCCTCCAGGACAGGATCTGGCCACACCAATGGGCATCTGATACTTATATCCACTGGAGAACAAGACAGCCCTGATCCAGAGCTGTCAGCCTTATTTTTACCAGCAACATGAAATTCAATTAAAATCTGCATTATTTTTTCCCAGATGCCATTTGTCTGTCCCTCTCTTTTTTTTTTACACAAGCTGCAGGATATATGGGGCAACCACACTGCCTGTGCTGAGAAGCCATGTCCAGTCCTCCATGTAGCACAGATTCCCACACAAATATGGAGGCTATTAAGAAGAAGTTATTAAGTGTCATTATTAATACACTGGAATGTGATGGGAGGGAGGGTTATTTTTATGCCAGGGCCTTGCACATGTGCTCTCATCATGACAGGGGGAAAGGGGCATTGCCCACAGCTGAGGTGTGGACTGAGATGCTGAGCTAGAGATGACCAGCTCCCACGGCGCCCTGGCCGATGTGGTACTGGGCTGGTTGGGTGTGAGGTCTGTGGGAAGAGCCTGGTGAAGCCAGCTTGGCTTTTCCCAGGGCAACGGGCTGTTGTGAGGAGATCTGGGAGCAGAAATGCCAGCAGGAAGGTGAGGGCTGGTGCTGAGGGTTTCCATCTCCTCTACTGAAAAAAGAAGTAAGGAAGGATAGATGAAGGGAAGGGAAGGGAAGGGAAGGGAAGGGAAGGGAAGGGAAGGGAAGGGAAGGGAAGGGAAGGGAAGGGAAGGGAAGGGAAGGGAAGGGAAGGGAAGGGAAGGGAAGGGAAGGGAAGGGAAGGGAAGGGAAGGGAAGGGAAGGGAAGGGAAGGGAGAGAGAGAAAGAAAAGCTGCTTCAGATAAACCTGTAAACATTTGGTTCAGAAAGAAATGAGCAATGGAAAGAACTGTTTTGTGTAAGCACTGTAGGTCATCTAATCCTTCCCCCGGGCAGGATTGTCCCTTCCCTGTGGTCTCACACACATGCTGCTGCCCCGGATAAGTTTGGCTGAACTGCTTTGATTTCTCCAGTTCCAGAAGTGCTCTGCTCCCCAGCTCCTGTCCCCCAGGTCCTGTCCCTCACCCTGGCTCCTGCTGGGGTTCCCCCAGCCCCATCTCATTGAGATACTCTCCCTGACAGGTCCCAATCCACCTCTGTCTGTGGCTAGGGACCACATCTGGAGGTAACGTTTCTCATCAGCGTGATTTGGGATTTTCTCCCCTTGCAGCTCCCCCAGTCTCTCCAGCAGTCCCCAGTTTGTTCCTCCAGTCTGATCACAGGCCAGGAACAGGGATGATCTCAGACCCTCCACTTACTGCTGTCTGCTGGTGTTCGTCTGCATCCGTGGAGGGCATCCCTGTCCCTCCCTCCCTCTTTCCTTCCCAGGGGCTGAGTTTAAACCTTCCTAAAATAAAACCCAAACCCCACTCTACCCCTCCACCGTTTTCTGTGCAATGAAATACAGTTCCTCTCCTAAATGAAGCTACAGGCAGTTTATTAGCCTGGCTAATTAACCCATAATCAGCGTTTCGTTCTTCTCTAATCACAGGCTGCTCCCACCCTCGGGTCGGGGAGCGCAGCCGTGCTGTGGAGCATGTGCTCATAAAGGGGGAACCCACGTGTGCACCCCGCTGCGAGCTCTGTTTGCAGGGGTAATGCCAGTTGGCTCAGGCACATGGTGTGGCCTCCCCAGGGCTGGGGGGCTCAGGTGACTTCAAAGGGTGACGGAGGAGAGGAGAGGGAGAGGAGAGGGAGAGGAGAGGGAGAGGGAGAGGAGAGGGAGAGGAGAGGGAGAGGAGAGGGAGAGGAGAGGGAGAGGAGAGGGAGAGGGAGAGGGAGAGGGAGAGGGAGAGGGAGAGGGAGAGGGAGAGGGAGAGGGAGAGGGAGAGGGAGAGGGAGAGGAGAGGGAGAGGAGAGGGAGAGGAGAGGGAGAGGGAGAGGGAGAGGGAGAGGGAGAGGGAGAGGGAGAGGGAGAGGGAGAGGGAGAGGGAGAGGGAGAGGGAGAGGAGAGGGAGAGGAGAGGAGAGGGAGAGGGAGAGGGAGAGGAGAGGAGAGGAGAGGAGAGGAGAGAGGAGAGGAGAGGAGAGGAGAGGAGAGGGAGAGGAGAGGAGAGGAGAGGAGAGGAGAGGGAGAGGAGAGGAGAGGAGAGGGAGAGGAGAGGGAGAGGGAGAGGGAGAGGGAGAGGGAGAGGAGAGGGAGAGGGAGAGGGAGAGGGAGAGGGAGAGGAGAGGGAGAGGGAGAGGGAGAGGAGAGGAGAGGGAGAGGGAGAGGAGAGGGAGAGGGAGAGGGAGAGGAGAGGGAGAGGGAGAGGAGAGGGAGAGGAGAGGGAGAGGAGAGGGAGAGGAGAGGGGAGGGGAGGGGAGGGGAGGAGAGGGGAGGGGAGGGGAGGAGAGGGGAGGGGAGGGGAGGGGAGGGGAGGAGAGGGGAGGGGAGGGGAGGGGAGGAGAGGGGAGGGGAGGGGAGGGGAGGGGAGGGGAGAGGAGCTCTGGAGCACGTCACCTTCTGAGAACAGGTTTGGTGTCAGCTCAGGTCACTAACGGGTGGCTGTTGCTGCTGGTCAGTGGTGGTTTAGGAAGCGGGGAGGTTGGAGGAGAAGCAAGCCTGGTACATCTTGTAATCTACATCTCTGCCTAAGCAGAGCTATTCTCCAGGGGATCATGTCTTCCTAATGTTTCCAGTGGAGTTTTCCCTTCCCTCCAGTGATGATCCTTCCAGGAATCTATACCAGATCTGCCAAACACAACATATTTTGGAGAAAGCACCTGTGCTTTCCCTTTTTATTAGTGTTTCCTCTACTTTCACACCAGGTGCCACCTCCCCCGCCACCTGCCTCTGGCCCTTCCAAATCTTTGTGGCTGGATGGTCAATTCTCCACTCTAACCAGGCAAAATGGCTTCAGTTTCCTTAACATTCCCTGGGAAATCAGATTTCTGATTGTTGCCACTGCCCTCTGAACCCCCTCCCATCCATCACCCCGTTCCTGGGGCTGCGCTGTGCCGGCCATGAAGGGACAATGTTTGAAAACATCCTCAGCCCGGGCGGAGATCTAAGGAGACAGAGTATAAAAATATCCTTCCATGGTGAGCTGAAGGCATTGTGCAGCCCTGTAATCATTTTCAGGATGGTAAAATCATTCTGCAAGGACAGCCTGTCTCCACTCTGTTAAAATCAGGGCCAGAAAGGCAGCCCAGGTTGGAGGAACAAATTGCAGAGTTGTTTGGGTTGGGGGTTTTTTTCTCTCCTTTTTTTTTTTTCCTTTGGGTGAAGATTTATTTTGACATAAGGGAGCTGTCATAAACTGGGACAGATGTTGAGAAGATCAGGTACAACTGAAATCAAACTGGTGTTGTTTTTACCAAGTGGTTTGTCCTATGCTCTCCAAAGCCCTTTGGCTCCTGCTGTGCCCTGATGGACCATGTCCCAGGTGTCCCCAACCATCCCATGCTGGCAGTGCTCTCTCTGAACCTTTTTGTACCCACAGATGAAACCACTCTCTGCTTCATCTCCCATAGCAGCTGCACTTCATCCTTCCTTGTCTCTCTTGCTTTGCTGTGGAGCTGCTCATGTGTTTCTAGTTTGTGAGACCTGCTGTGTACCAAGGGAGGTGAAGAAAATAAACCAGGTGAGAAAGATGCCAAAGGAGCCAGGTAAGAAGGCTACAGATGTGCTACAGGTCAGTCTATTTTTGGGTTCACCTGTTTTCCCATCACAGGGGACACATGAGTGTCAAAGGCTCCACAAAAGAGCCCCCAGTGTCCCCCCACCTTCCAATTCCATGAGTAGCACAGGCTTTTCTTCTCCTCTGCCCCAGTATCCTCCTTCCCTTTTTCATTGCCATCTCACATGCTGGGGGAAAGGTGAATTTAATTACAGGCTAATGAATCACATAATGCATTTCTTGAAAAACTGCAATCTGAGAGAAGAGAGGGTACTTCTGTTTACAGAGACACTGGGTGGTGTTCCTCATGTTGGGTTGGGTTTTTTTTTCCCCTCTGTCTTCTCCTTTGTCTGGTAAACATGTATTGCATAAGTCCTGAGTGTTCATGGGATGCTCAGAACATTGTCCTCACTTGCCATTGTTCGGGTTAATTTATGCTGGGTTAGACCTCACCCTTTGGAAAGGGTCCAGAGTCCTGGTGGAGTAAATCTTCCTGATTTATTTCTCCCTCCTAAGAAAAAAAAATAAATAAAAGGAATTTAAGGAGTCCCAAAGAGAGGAGAATCTAGGACAATTTGCACCCATTGCTTGCTCCTGGCAGGGAAGGCTGGGATGATTTGGGGATGGTAAGCACAGACATTTCATCTGTTTGTAGAAGAAGGAAAATTAAATCTCATGGCCTGTTTGTGAGAGGAAATTGCCCAGAATAGCTCTGACAGAATAAGCTATTCCACAATAGCTCCCCATGCGGACACTAGAGCCACTTTGTTCCAGGCTAATTAGTGTGCTTCCAAGCGGAGTAATTATTCTGGAAGGGAAATCTCTCTTCTCCCACAAAGAGTGTCTACATGGAGGTAGCTATTTGGGAATGGCATAAGCAAGCCATCGGAAACCATTGCTGCTCCAACGACCGGTGTCCCCTTGTTGAGATATCCTGGGCTTGGAGTAGTCCCATCATTTGTGGGTGGGATGCTCCAGAGGGTGTCTGGAGGAGGGCTGGGGAAGGAAATAGCAGCATGGATGTTATCTGTCTGGTTACCCAGGTGAGGGGAGCTTGGGTGGACTCCCCCAGTGAATGCTTATGGGCCCCAGCAGAAGTGGTGATTCAGAAATTAGAAAAGATTGCACCAATCCAGTTCTTTCATGTCTTTTTTTTTTTATCCCACTGCTTTATGGCCAAGCTATTAACTGGCTGCTCTAAGGGCTTTTTTTCTTCTCTCAGAATGTCTCACTTTTTTTTCTAAAAGCTTTTTTTTTTTTTTTTCTCACCTACTTTGCTACTGACTCACTAGAGAGGCTAGATTTAGTCTAAACGTTTCTCAGGAGACCGCCTGGTGTCTCACATGGCTCATTCCCTCTAAGCCACAGAGAAGTTCCTTTTGTGATAGATGAGGACTTCTGTGAGGAGGGAGCTGAGCCTAAAGGTGGGACCATCTAACCAGGTGCGGTGCCAGAGCTTTGGACTGGCTTTGAGTTCCTGGAGACAGCTCTGACCTCCACGCTGCTTGCATCGTGCTCAGGGGAGGTGGACTCAACTTACACCAGGGGACCAGAAGTCAAATCCCCCAGTAGCAACCAGAGTGAGGATCTGCATCTCCACCATGTCTCGTGGAGCAAACCTGTGCTTGCACTTGCCTTGTCTGGTTGCTCTTTGAGCTGGCCCTGGCAAAATGTTGGTGCTGAGGAGACAGGAATAATGGAGTGATCCTAGGATCCATCTCCATCCAGTCCAGGATCCTGGAGAGGTTTTATAATCTTCAGGGCTCAATAGGTATGGCCCAGCCCAAAGAAACCTCTCTGCTGCAGTCTTCTCATAGAGATGTCAAGAGTCTCAGCCCAATGTCTTGCTCTTGGCCCACTGTTTTGGAGAAGGGAGACAAAGTCCTATGCTGATTTTCTGGCATTTGTAGCCCTTTACTGCTTGATTGCTTTTCTCCCAAGACAGCCCTAAGCATGGAGTGATCTGGTATTTAGAGGGACAGAAAGAGGGGCTGGGAGGGCCAGAGGATCCCTTCTTCCTCCTGGAAAAAGTTCAAAACAACTTTATAAGCATTTTAGTGTCAGTCAGAGACATTCTCCATGGCCATAAACCCTGGCATGGTCTATAATTACACATGATCTGCCCACTCTGGAAAATTGATACTTACATGGTCCACTGGGCCCAGTGTCCCTGTCAAAATGCAGATCAGCCATTCCCTACGGGACAGCTGAACCCTCCTCCATACAGAGCAAGAAGAGAAAATGGATGGGAATGGGGTTTTTTGAAATGACAGCTTCTCTCTCCTTAAATTCGGACTCTGTGGTGTCCCAGAGAGACTCTGGGGCGTGCGGTGGGAAATGAAATGGGTTCCTTGAGTGCCTGGCTGGGACGTGCTCCTGTTTGAAAGTCTTTGGGGTGGACTCACAAGCCACTGAGGAGCTCAGACATGCCCAGGGGACTGCAAGTCTCAGAGGTGCTGTGTCCTGTCAGGGCAGAGAGAGCATCAGAAGAAGGATGGAGACAATGTGGATGGACAAGAGGAATGACCAGCCCTTGAGCTGACAAGTTTGGGAGGAATTATCACTGCAGTGCACCAGTTGTGCCCTTACTTAAATCTGCTCTGACCTAGTGTGGCTCCTGCAGACCACAGACCCCAATCCTGATGTCCCTCCCCCACCTTGTCCCTGCCACTCTTCAACCAGAAAAGGAGCCAAAAGCACTGGAAATTCTGTGCCTGAAAGAACTAAGAGAGGAAGCTGATAAGGATGAGGGGCTGATGCAGTTCTGCAGCAGCAGAGCTGGTCTTTGTGACCCACAAAGTCCTCTCCAGGGCCATGTATCTTCATGGGCTGGGCAGGGCATGTCCCAGAACTGCAGCAGTAGAGGGACTCTGTCCATAGAAAGGCAGCCCAGCTCTACCAGGAGGTGACAAAGGAGACTGGGGTCTGCATTCTGCTCCCAGCCCTGCTCTGGTCCTGCCATGCTGGCCACAGAGAGGCAGTAGAGGCTGTTTGGGGCAGGGGCTGGCAGCAATGGGGGAGCCTCAGTTTCCCTCCAGCAAAGGGGAGAGAAAAAGCAGTTACTGTCAGCAAACAGCAGGCTGACACCTTGTCAGTGCCTGCAGTGAATGATATCTCCTTCTTCTGAGAGATTAATTACCTGAACATAACTGTACACCAGGAATTACGAGATCTTGTCTCTGCAGAAGAGTCCTCTCCCCTCCTCACAGTGTGCTTGAGTGGAGACCACTAGAGAGGGACCCCTTCGTGGTGCTTGAACCTCCTCAGCTGCCAGCCTGGTGCTTTCTGCAGTCACCAAATCCTGAAAGCAGTCCCCAAAGGGGCAGCAAAAGGAACAGTGTGGTGGGGACAAGGCGATGGTGAGAGCTGGGAGAGCTAAGGAGGAGAAATTTGGTTTAGAGGAGTTGGGGAGGCTTTGCAGTCTCTGGAGATGCACTTTCTTGTGGTTGCTTGGGGGTTTACAGGCTCCATCTTGGGGAAGCTTGTAAACCCTCAGTGGCAGGAGTGGTGCCCTACAACCACCTCTCCATCTCTAGACGGAGCCTCGCTGAAGCTCTGGCTCTTCGGGAAGCCCACGTCTCACAATTAATCTCCCAGATATATCCCGCCTCTCCATATCTTCCTTCTGAGCTGACCCTTTGCTCCAGCTGAGGTTTTTCTCCTCCTGAATTCTAGTTCATCTGTTGAATCTGGAGAGATGGGGTGTGTGGAAGTTTTTGCAGATCTGCCTGATTTCTGCCGCCTCATCCAAGCTTCACCCGCTTCAGAGGGCACAGACACATCTATTGACAGGTTCAATAAAAGGAACCATCTAGCAGGTAAATAGCTAAACAGGCTGTCTAATGAAGGGGTGCAGGGGAGGTATTTGAAGAGAAAACCAGCATTTTCAACAAATTTCTACATGCTGGCCTCCTGCCTAGACCCTTAATAATCCCGAAATGCAGGCACGTGGAGTCGCTACCCTGCCCCAGCCCCCTCAGCGGCTGATCCCACCCCATGCAAGGGAAGTGGCTTTTCCACGGTGTTGAAAAGCCCAAATCCCCCACATTTACTGAGCTTGGCACGTTCTGTGGAGCAGCAGTGAAGAGATAACATCCCAGATCACCCAACTCCCCCATCCCTTGGCTACCCAGCCCTGCCTGCAGCCACCCCCTGCTCCCTGGTACCCAACATCCTAATTCAGCCCTTCCTTAACAACATTTGCAAAGATTTCCACTGGCAGAGCAGGATGCTGGCCACGGTCTCCACTGTGCTCACAGTCCACGGATGTGCTCCCCTCATCATGGATTGATCTCCAAGTCAGAACTGGTGCTGTTTGATCTGCTCATTGCGATGCAGTGGAGGGGAGTGAGCCCAGGGACTGGGCCTCCTTGGAATTGAGCTGCCTCTCTAATGTGATTACAGATGGCTGTTAACCCTCAAACCAACATGAAGGAGTGCTATCTAGGGGTGGTGGGGGCGAACAAGACATGAAAGTTCCTCCTTGCTCTGTGCTAAATGAAAACGAGGGGTGCTCTGTTACTAGGAGTAATTAGGTTTTCCTAGCTCCCTCACAGGGGGTTAGGAGAGTTATTTTATGTTTTTAAAGCACTTTGAAGAAGGGAAACATCCTAAAAATCCAGCACCATTGATTCCAGTTCTGCTTTTGCTCAGGTGAGAGGCTTGCAGCTACGGGCTGTCTTCTACTCAAGGGTTTCACAGCATGCCACCTGAGATGGGTATGTGTGGAAGATGCAAATATTATTATCATGCCATTTTAGGAAAAGGAGAAATGGATGCAGAGCACAGGGGAGCTGTGGAACATCTCTCACAGAGTTGGGATTAGGAGGGGAGGGTCCTGTTTGCATGCAGTTGTGATCTCCACTTAGAGGATACTTGGACTTGAAGACAAGGTGTTTAAGAAGCAGGTATTGACTGACAATATTGCTGTAGAGGCACAATGTCCTCTCTGGAAATCAAGTTCAAGACTTGCAACGGGTGCAAGCTGGAGTATAGGAAGTTCCATGGGAATATAAGGAGGAACTTTTTCCCTGTGAGGGTGATGGAGCACTGGGACAGGCTGCCCAGAGAGGCTGTGGAGTCTCTTTCTCTGGAGACATTCAAACCTGTCTGGATGTGTTCCTGTGTGATTTAGTCTGGGTGATCCTGGGGATTGAACTAGATGATCTTTTGAAGTCTCTTCCAACTCCTAATGCTCTGTGATTCTGTGATTTTTCAAAAACCTCCATGTGTGGGGGAAGGGTAGCTAAAACATTACCTGGACCCTTACCTTTTTCAGCCTGAAGGACCCAGGAGACATGCAAGTGCTCAGCTCTGGCTGTGTGTCCCTCATCCAAACCAGGCCAAGTCTCAAGCCCACTCACCTCCACCTCCATCATCCCCCTAAGCCTTAGGAAGAACTGGAGATCTTCCAGGTGACAGGGCTATTTCACCCTAACTATGTTCCTGGTCTGGACCAGAGGACCCTGGTGCTACACCCTTGCTGGAGCCACCACCTCCACCCCACGGTGCTACCTGGTGCCAAGAGGGGTGGCTGCCTGGACACCAAGCTGAACATTACACAGCAGACTCTGATGAAAACTGATTTTCCCCCAACCTCCCCATTTTTGTCTTCCTAGCAGAAATGTCAAGCAGACTGTACAGAAAATAAGAAAGCCGTACCAGAACAAGCTTGGCTTTGTTCCCACCGTCAGTTTGGTTCCCTCCATCAACAATCAACCAGGACAGGAGCATCTGCTTCACCCAGAAGGGCTCGTAAGCATCATCTGTGCACCCCAACACAGCAGCCGTGAGCCTTTCCCCCAAAAACTGTTACTGATGCATAACTCAGAGAGTGTCTGCTAAACCCCTTCTGACCTTCATTTCTACTAAACCCCATGGCATTCTTAGCACAGTCACAGAGGCTGAGGCAGCCACAGTCTCCTGAGCTTAAGTGGGAATACCTGCAATGCCCAGGGAGGTGTCCCAGGAATACGAGCAGAAGGTGGGAAGGCACCCTGCCCAGGATAGGCCAGGGTGGGCAGGGACAGCAGAGGCACAGGATGTTCTCAGAGCACACAGTACCAGTCTTGTCCATGCTTCTCCTTTCTTCTCCCTGACAGCTTGACAACCTAACAGGAAAAATGAAGTCAGTGAAGGGAGAAATGCTATCAGGAGCCCCGTGCTAAGAGGGCAGACAGGCCAGATTGGAGGAAAATGAGAAGCTGTCCGGACTAATGCAATCATTTATCACATAATCTTGCTCAGCAGTTGGGCGGGAAGCCTGGCAGTGCCTGGCACTCAGAGGAGTCTCTCTTGGCCCCTGGTACCCTGCTCCAGTTGGTGAGCTTGTTTCTCCTGGATTCTCCAGAGCTTGAGGTTTCCCTTTCACCACCTTGTTGTGCTTCTTGTACCTTCCTCTTTTTGCTCTCGCTGTTGTCCCCTGCATGCTTCCCTCCTTCCCTGAGCAAGACTGGGTCTTGCACTTCTTCTCTGTGGTCCCTTCAGAAAAGAAGGCATCTTGTCAGGTCACTGCTTGTGCTGAGACATTTCATCACCAGGTCGTTTTGGCTCCATGCTGCATTAGCCACTTGCCTGGAACCTGGATTTACAGCTTCCTCATCCCCAGCCATAAAAAGAGGCATTGCTGAAGCGCCACGGCAACCAGGGGTCAGCGTGAAAGCGTTACCAAAAGGAAGCAGCAAGGGAATTTCCCTCCCTGCTCATGTTGCATCTTAGGGTTTGCTCTGCGTTTGGGCCATATGTGATCTGCACCCCAGGGAACGGCTGGACATCAAAGGGTGACTTCTGGTGGGGATGAGCTCATTCGCCCCTGCTCGACCCTTCCCGCAAGGCAGGGGGTGGGACCTCTGTGACCACCTGGCAGCTCTTCCCTGGCTGGGGCTGTGAGTGTCTGGGGCAGGAACCCCGCCGGCTGCAGCTGCTAAAGGCTCCATCAGGATCTGCTCTTCCTCCTTCTAAATCGGAGGGAGACCTACACTCCTCTTTAGACCCACAGATCCCCTGTGTTGCTAGCATGGCCCTCAGCACCGTTCAATCCAGCACAGCAACATCTCACATGGGGGTGGGTCACCAAAACAGACACTGCCTGTGGAGTTTCTCTGCCAGGCTGTGGGGCCTGGATGTCCACTAAGCCACCTCTCCTGCACCTCGCCTCTGCCAGCCCGTGCACATGGCCTTTGTGATTAGCAGTGTCTTCTGGATCTCTAGGAAAGCGGATCTCTAGGATCTCTAGCTGGATCTCTAGGAAAGCCACACCATATAGGTAACTCGTGCAGGCCCGGTCACAGACGAGCACTTTGCTGTGCAATTACTAGAGCTGGCCACAGGATGAGACAGGACACTTGGTCGCCACCCTCAGATTCTGTCGCCTGTTCCTCTTCTGAGGAAACCCAAACCTTCAGGTGCTGAGACACGAGGGCTGGGTTGGTGTGCAGGGCACTGGCTCAGGGCCGGGGAGCACAGACTCAGATCCTCTCTGTGCTTGAATTATTTTCCCTCACGGACACTTCAGCATCCCCTACCCGTAAGGCTCCATCTGCAGACCCACTCCCTCGTGTCCTCTCACCTTTCCTGGCTGTGGAAACCAGCTTGTTTCCAAGAAGCATTTTGGCGAGGACAAAGCTTTCAGCGATGTTGCAGCCGGTTATTCCTCCTCCAGCCAGACTTCTCGATGGGCCCCTCCATGTGTCCAGCCCAATTGCTGTCTCCTCACTGTCCCTTTTCAGAGCAGCTAGAATTTACGCTTTTCATGGGGAGCTGCTGTTCTCTGAAAGAGCTCTGTGGCCCCTCTTCCTCCGAGCACAGCCCAAATCCAGCTGGAAGAGGTGCCACAGCCCTGCCATGCCTGATGAGATCCTCCTCAGGTGGGGCTTAGTCACCTCCAGCCCTTGCATTTTCCATCCACAGAGCTATTTGTCACCTGAACAGCTCTAGACCTTCCTTCCCTCTCTTGCAGAAGAAACATCAGGAGGAACAGCAACTTTAGGAGAAGCACAGCCCCTCTGTGGGAGAGGAGAGATATGGGTGGCACCGATAGAGTCTCTCAGGGCTTTCCAGCTCTGGCTGTCTGCTGAGGCAATGTTGGTTCAAGTCCAAGGCAAGGGGGAGGTTTTGCCAACACACACCCCATGCTGAGGACCCACCAGGCATGTAACAACAACAGACACCTGTTCTCTGGCTTAGCAACGGAGAAGGAAAATTTCTCAGACCGCTGCCTCCTCCAGGAATATGGAGTGTTAATTATTATTAATGACTCACTGTGACTTTTATTATTAGCAATACTAATTAATTGCAATATTATTGTTTCCTCTCTTGGAGATAGATCCTTGGGGGTGCCATGTAGAAGTAATGGATGTTGCTTCCAATACAGAAAAGGGGCAGGAGGGAACTCAGGCGATGTTATCTGGATAATGCAAAGTGGCAGAGGTGAGTGGAGATCACCAACACAAAGTAAAAGGGGACTTGTCCTAGAGGGGATAAAATATAAGATTAGCAGTGCCAGCACCAGACCCTCTAGAGGCTGGATGCTTCCATTCAATGCAAGTTTTTGCTGGTTTTCAACTATAAAGATATAAAAGTCTAAGACACGCCCCCACCCAAGACTCCTTAGCTCCCTGTATCTGAGTTGATGGTGGGTCCCTCCAGGTGGTTGGCTAGGCAGCTTCCCTAAACTAGGAGAAAACTGACAGCACATAGACTCTATGCATGGTGTGAGAGTGCCTTTGTTCCCAGATCTCTGTCTCATCTCACTCATCTATCCATCTGTCCATCCATCCATCCGTCCGTCCGTCCATCCATCCATCCATCCATCCATCCACCTATCTGTCCGTCCATCCATCCGTCCATCCATCCATCCATCCATCCATCCATCCCTCCATCCATCTATCCATCCACCTATCCATCCATCCATCCATCCATCCATCCATCCATCCATCCATCCATCCACCCACCTATCCATCCATCCATCCATCCATCCATCCATCCATCCATCCACCCACCTATCCATCCATCCATCCATCCATCCATCCATCCATCCATCCATCCACCTATCCATCCATCCATCCATCCATCCATCCGTCCATCCATCCATCCATCCATCCATCCATCCATCCATCCATCCATCTATCCATCCATCTATCCATCCATCTATCCATCCATCCATCCATCTATCCATCCATCCATCCATCCATCCATCCATCCATCCACCTAACCATCCATCATCCATCCATCCTCCATCCATCCATCTATCCATCCATCCATCCATCCATCCATCCATCCATCCACCTAACCATCCATCATCCATCCATCCTCCATCCATCCATCTATCCATCCATCCATCCATCCATCCACCCACCTATCCATCCATCCATCCATCCATCCTCCTATCCATCCATCCATCCCATGGAGCTGCCTAAGGCACCTGCTCATCACACTACCTCCTCCTCGTCCTGCCCTTCCAACGAGCCAGCCTTCCTCGTGGTGAGACCCATCATTAACCATATGGCCCAGCACTGATCCACCAAAAATAGCTCTGAAGAAAGAAACAGAGCTAAAGGCGTGCACGCCAGCACGCACACGGGCGGGTGTGTGTGTGTGTGTGTGTGTGTGTGTGTCCACAAACCCATTTGCTGTTTAGGTGTCAGAAATAAATTTTACCACTGGAGTCTGAAGCATCTGATTAGTGAATTATTCAGTTTGGAGATTGCCTTCGCCGTGACCTCATTAGTAACCCCGAGGTGAGCGGGACGCATTAGACTAACCACCGGGCTGTCACTGAGGAGCAGAACTGGGGCATTAAAATGGATTAAAGTGCTTTACCAAGAAGTGCAGCACAACTCTTTAAAAAGAAAAAAAAAAAAAAGAAAAAAGAACAAAAGGGAAAAGAAAGAGGGGTGGAAGGGGTAAACAACACAGACAGACCAATAAAATAAATAAATAAGCCGTCCTGTTAAGCTGGCAGCCCGAGGATAAACAGGCAAGCAGGTAGAAAGGAGCAGCAGCCCCAGCGTGCTGGCAAAGCAGGAGCCTCTGCTCTGAAGCCAGGGCAGGGCTGCAGCTGGGAAGAGGCCTCTGCAGGGCTCTTTGCTGTCTGCTCAGCCAGGGGAGCGCGGCATCTGCTCAGAGCAACCCACCCTGAGGATGCCAGCCAATTTCCCCTGGCCACGCAGGAGATGCCCCGTCCCTGGAGGTGTTCTAGGCCAGGTTGGATGGGGCCCTGGGCAACCTTGTCTAGATCATGCCTGGAGGTTGGTGGCCCTGCCTGTGGCAGGGGGTTGGAACTCAATGATCTTTGGGGTTCCTTCCAACCCAAACTGTTCTATGATTCTATGATTCTTTGTGACCCCTGTTGGGCTGACTCCCAGCCTTGCACATCCTCTATGTCAGGGCAGGTGATGAGGGCTGAAGGAAAGTCCTCACATGGAGCTGACCTCTAAGTGTTGGTGCCCACGTTGAGGGCCTCAGTTTTCCCATGCTGCTGGCTGCAAATGGGAGGCTGGTGGGGACATGTCTCCCAAACCTGCCCATCAGTGGGACTTACTCAGCAGACATGGGGAGGAAGGCGTGGCCCACAGTGACTGTTCAGGGACCATGGTGATCCCCTTGAAAGGGGCCATGATGGAGGGAGAGGAGAGACACCCCATTTTTGTCTCTTTCTGACAAACCTACAGAAGGGAAAGGGTTTGTACCACACTCCTTCAGCATTTCTTTCCTTGGTGGGGTGGGGGCATCAGCTGATGTGAACAGCTTTCATCTGGGGATGGGCCAGTGACTGATGTGGTCACATTTGTTTGCTCAGCAGCAGTTGCAAATAATGGATGCTAAAAGGCTTTGTGGTTCATTGATGGCCATGCTCATAACCACACACTCTTCATCCTGTTCTGGGGAAGAAATGCAGCATGCTCTGTCTAACTTCTCAGGTCCTAAGCCCTGCCTTCAGCATGAAATGGTCTCAGTGCCTTTGCTGTGTGCAGAAGAGAACCCGGTGGTGAGACATGCTCCCAAGTGGTGCCTGGACCCTATGGGAATATCATCCAAGGGTCTGTTCCCCCCACCTCTGCAGCTGCTAGAAGCCTGGACAAGCACCCATGGCACTGGCCCCAGGCCTTTGCAGGGTCTTTGTGTGGCAGTGCCTGCTGAGTACATTTGTCTCTCCCACTTCTTTAGTGACAGTGCTGGGAGCACGTATTTGCCAACTCACATCAGGACTGGTCTTCAAGAGCACACTATGGGATTTCACTGTGTCATTTGTTCCTCAGAGGCATGGTGAGCTCCTGGATTTCTTCGATGGAGCCAAGTATTTAGTCTCCATCAAGCTTAATATGTTCAGCTGGAGCCCATCTGTAACTGGGGAGGTCCCTATTTAATCCTTTCCCCATGCTTCCTACTGTTAGTTCTCCAGCTGCTCCAACTCATCCATCTCAAGCCACTTCTGCACCTGGGCTGATCTCTGTGCCAATGCAGGAGTGGGAGCTTGTTGCCTCTTTCTTCTCTTCTCTGGGTTTTTTTGACATCCAGAGCAGGGATGTGCTGGCTGACCTCTCATCCTATGCCATTTGAATCCACCAGACATGTCCTGGCCTCTCACAGGAAGCTGTAAGGGGAACAAGGAGGCATAAGGAGGGTATGTGACAACTACCTGATTTTTTTATTAGGTTTAATTGTCCCCATTTTATTATATCTGAATGTGTAAAGAATCTTAATTGACTCAATTTCAAACACCCAGGGCAAACAAGCCGCTGGATAGAGACAAGCTGAGAAGGGAGTGACTCAGGCTGTCAGCTCCCTGGGTCTTTCCTGAATCTTCCCTCCCCTACCCACCAGGCAAGTATGGGAAATTTGTTCATTTATTGCTGCTTAATAATATATACTTATGCACTGTGTATCCCAAGCTGTTTGCATTGTCAAGCCATGTGCACTGAGGTGGAAGCTGTGCTTTCCCTTGTGCTGCTGCTGGTGTCATCTCGGAGCGTTTGCCTAACGACGGTTTGATGAAGTGAGGAGGCAGCAGAACAGAGAAGTGGCTGGGGGAGCCCAACCAGGCCTGGGAATTGCTGGGCTGCCTTAACTGAGTGTGTAGCAGGCCTTCCACATGAGCATGCCTTCCCCACCCCTAGTTAAAGTAGCCATGCTGGTTTTGTTTTGAAGGCCAGCCAAATCCCCCTCCACTGATTTCTAGGACAGTTGTCCTAGTGGCATTCCCATCTCCTATGTAGGTTGTTGTTGCCTCAGCTTAGTCCCTCCAAAAAAAAAAACCAACTCAGTTTAGAACAGAAAATAGTGTCATACCAAATAAACAGGCACCTTTCCAGGCAGGGATGCCTCTTGTGACCCTCCTTTTCAGGCAGCTGCCCATCACAACTCCTGCCTGGGTAATTAGTCAAGCTGTGGGGTGCTGCGTGCCTGCTTGTGGGACACAGCTTGGGATGTGAATGAAGACACAAAAGCACCCCTCAGGACCTTCAGCTGCACTCTCCTTAGCATGAAAATATCCATAAGGAACCCTGCTCCTCAGCATGGATACATTATCCATGAGACTAAAGCTGAACCTTCCTCATCCATTCATGAGATGAGCATTTTGCAAAGGACTGGCCTGAAAATTGATGTAGGACATGAGCCCAACCCTATGTTGCCTACATCCCAGCCCAGGTGGCATGGACACCCTCCCCACAGCTGGTGTCCCCCCAGCCTGTGGTCAGCACCCAGCTCTGCTGCTGATCCCAGAGCATCTTCTTCCCAGCTCCCTGGCAGCCAGAAGAGGGTAGCATCAATCCCTGCCTGTTTTGTAAAGCAAGAGTTTTCTCTTGGCCATTTGCTAAACAGCTGGAGTGCTCCCTGTATCCAAGGAAACCTGCCTTAACCTGCTGCTTACAGGGAGGCTTCCATTCCACAAGTTTCTCCCGGCTTTTCTTGGTGCTCCTGGGTTAAGGTTTTGGGAGGTCTGTAAGGGGTGATGCCCCTGCTTTTTCCTTGCACCCCAGCCTCTTGTGCTCCCCCTGCTTTGGGAACTGAGCTTGTGTGTGGAAGAATGGGAAAAGCCCTGATTTCATTAATTATGTTGCCACTTTATTTTAATTTCACAAAAGTGGAAGTGGAGCCTGGAGCCTGGTTTGCTGCTTCTATTTCTCTTTCCTTTCTTCTTCCCTACTCCCAACTTTTCCAGTAGACAAAATGCAGTTGTATCCTCCCTCCATGGAGATGCTCTGTGCTGCGTTGACTGGGGTCATGTGCAGGAGCTGAGCACCACCAGGAGAGATACAGATGAGAGTTTGGGAGGAAGGAAAAGAATCAAAATCCAGCAGTGTTGGAGATGCTGGGAGAAACCTGCGAACAGCAGCGACCAAGTAGTGCTCTTGGGTTTCTCTAGATGCTTTCTCTTCTGCTGGCCCATGTTTAGTCTCTGGATGTGGCTGTTAGCAGCTCCTTGCCCTGCCAAGCCATCATCACAACCCTGACCATTCCCAGATGCCATCTCTCTTTAGACAGAGTGCAGCTCTCTCCTCTGCCCTGCAGCATCTGAACCCACCCATTCCATCCCAAGCTGTCACCATCCCCTATGCTACATCCCTGCTCACCTGCTTTGTCCCTGCTGTCCCATCTCCTCTCCTGAAGCAGCACTGTTCTCCCTCAGGAAGCTCACAGCCTCTCTCCCAAAAAACCCTTCTTCCTTCCCTATTTCTCCTGCTGTTTGGGAGCTAGGGGCAGACAGGAGAGTAGGAGAAAACCAGATCCCCCTGGGGTGGATCCAAGCATCTGTGACCTCATGCTGGGGGTGCAGGATGGGCTGCAGTGGGGGGAGAATGTGGGGGAAATCCAGGGAACAAGCCCAGCTAAGGCAATTTGGGCAGAGAAGGCCACGCCAGGCTTCCCCAGGCTCAGGAGCAGCATGTCAAGGTGTGCAAGGGAAAAAGAGCATCTGTTCCCTCCCTGTCCCCATCCAGCTTGGCCACCCCAGCCCCAGGCCAGCCCTGGGTTTGTCCCCATTGCCCCAGTGCCTTGCAGGCAGAGCTACTCTGCCTCGTTCGGCTCCAGGACCGTTTCTCCCTCAGCCAGCTCATATCCGAGCGTCTCCGGGAGGTTAAAGAGTGCTCTGGGAGCTCCTCTCCCTCCAGCAAGCCCTTAAAGTGTGGTGCTGTAATGGCTGGGCTCTGCTAAAAGCCTCTGCTGCCCGCGCCGGAGCGGGGCCGGGCGCCTTCCCAGCGCCGGGTTAATGCGGCCGCAGTTGCGGAGCGCGGCCATAAACGGGGTTAACACGCTCGCTCTGCCCCAGCTCCCCACGCTGCGGGGGAGGTTAAACTCCTTCCTCGGCCTTGCAGGAGCTGGTCTTCCACCAAAGGCGAGAAGAACATCGCTTCCCGCTCTCAGGTTAAGCATTTCTTTGGCTCTCCCTAAGGTGGCAGTACGAATCCCCTCGCTGCAGCATCCTCTGGCAGCACAGCGCTTAAGCTCCGCATCCTCCAAGGTGTCCCTCTGCATCCCAAAGCATCCGGCACTATGTTTGGCAGCTCGCCCCAAATCCGTGCTGTCTGGAGGCTCTGCCTGGCTCCAGGCGGCTGCTGGGGGACCCAGGGCACCGCAACACTGACCGCTGCCAGGGGCAGAGCGGGTACCTGAGCAGGATGTGCCGGGGGGCTGGCAGTGAGGAGAAGCTTGCAGGCAGAGCTAGGAGAGCTGACAGGCTTCCAGGCTCTGTTCAATAGAAGGAGAGGTGATGGAGAGGCAGAGAAAGCTAGGAGAAAAAATTACCGTGATTTTTTTAACCAATAGAGAGAAATAAAAAATGTTATTGCTTTGTGTTGGTGTGGGGAAGCTCTAAAGGGTGATAAGAGGGTGTCAGAAAGCCTGGGAAGCAAGGAGAGGACACTTTGCACATCAGCCTAGTGTTTTCACTCCTGGTTTGCAGGACTTGCCCCCCTTGTCACCAGCTGGGCTCATGGCTGACCAAGGGATCAGTGTCCAGTGAGGGGCAGATCCTGGCCATGGCAGCAGGTTGGCTGCTGTGCCCAGGGAGCCCCACTGCTGCCCTATTTCTCTGGAGCTGCTGAGGTGCCCTGTGGGGTCTCTTCCACCTGCAGCAAAGGCCCAACCTCTTCTAGAAGAGCTGGTGTGGTGGTCCATGGGGTTGCTGATGGTGCGATCCCCTGGGCTTCCAGGGCACAGTGACCAAAAGGAGGTTAGAAATTATCTGGTTGGCAAAAATACCCTGTAATTTCCTCTCTCTCTGATCACAAAGTGCCCCCTTAGGAGTGCCAGACAGCCCTGGGCAGCAGGCACAGATTTGGATTTACTTCTGTTGTTCAGACCAAACAGCTGCTAAGGGCGTCAGTTATACAGACATGATGATGTTGTCACTTTATGTATCATTTTTATTTCATTGCTCTCCAACGTTTGTAATACCCCGGAGCTCAGAAGCTTAAATAACAGCTCTCCCCATATTGATTTTATCCTTTGCCATTTGGCACTCGTTCGTTCCTTTCCTTTTGAGTTCCTAATAACCAGGATTTTAACCTCTCTACATTTGGGCAGTGGCTGTGGCCAGCTGGAGATGGCAGGGCAAAGGGATGGGTATGGGACAGTAGTTTTCTTGGGGTCCTCCAGAGGTGGAGCTGGTGCACAGGTGATGCTGCAGTGCATCTTTTACTCCCTACCAAATTAGCACCAAGACAAGTGTCTCAGTTACAGTAACTCTGAAGGAAGTTGTGTTTAGGATGGCTGTCTCCAGAAAGCTTTTGGTGATAGAGCAAACAACCAGAAGATGCCAAAGGAATTGTTTCATAAGTAAATGTGTTTTCTCTTCCCTGTGCAAACTGCCTGTGAAGGGATCACACCCTCTACGTATGTATCTACTGTATGGAGGTGTGCTGGCTGCTCAGCTCAGGGCTCCCATCTCTGAGCCATAGGACTTGGATGTTGGGCTGTTGTTTTCCTATGGCTAAGCACTGCATCTCCCTGGGTCCTGCAAATGTTGGTAGATTTGGTGTGTTTCACCTGCTTTCCCTGCAGGTTTGGAGTGGTGGATCTGGCTCCAGAGCACCCAGAGCTACTGGACACCCCACCCCACAGCCTGCTCCATCCTCTCCAGCAGGTCTTTTCACCCATCAAAACCCCGGGAACCTTTTGCATCACAGGTAGTGACACAACTAGCACTGGGAGTGGCCGGAGGACCTCCAGGAGGGCATGGGGAGAAATGCCCCACGGGAATGAGTGGGGATGGGCTGCAGAGGCCAGTGAAATGCTGTCAGCTTGTGGTGGGACTGGTGAGACAAGAAGCTCTCCGCTAGCCACTGTTAATAGGCAATGGGAAGAAGTATTTCTCTTCACTTCATTAGGTGGCTCTGGCATGTCCCTGAGGGCCTGAGGGGTGCCCTGTAGCGCGACGAAGCTGCTGCTGCTGGCTGTGCCTGCCCAGTGCAGCAACATCTGCACACACAGGCAGGTCAGAGTGGTGGGGTGGGGTCTGGGGGCTCAGCTTATCTGCCTTGGTTGCAGAAGCTCTGTTTGGATAACCTGCATGTGAGCAGCCAACGGAGATGTTGCCGGACCCACCTCTGCCGGTGGGAAGCGGAGGTCTGTAGCCAGGTGCTCCTTCTTACAGTGCAAGGAAGAACCTGATGTTGCTTTAGCTCGGTCACTTCAGCTGCAGGGGCCATCTCCAGATTCCAGCTGTGTGCAGTGTTCTGTGTATTTGCAAAAATAAAGCAATCCTTTAATATTTAATCAGAGTCATTAGTCACTTTTATTTATTTAACTCAGCTGAACTACATCACAAGTGTTTCACTGATAGCTCTTCATAGTGGAAGCTCTTTGCTGGAGGAAAACTCTCCAGTGTGTGAGATTTTGGACCAACTCGTGCTCCCCTGGGAGCTCTGCAGTGGGTGACTGAACACCTCTGGCTGGCAGAGGTCTGTCTCCATCCCTCCCAGAGCATCCCCAGCGCCCTGGGAGGGGCAGGGCTGGCGGGGCTCTGGTTAATGCTGCTGCACTGTCAGCTGTTGATGGGTTTGGCTATCACAAACCACAGCCTTGCCTGGCAGGCAGAGCAGAAGCTAAGCCTGGGAGGGGGAATGGGAAGATGGGCTCTGGGGACCTCATCCTGCTGAGAAGGTGGGTTATGTTTCACATTAGTTGATGGTCCTGTGTGGTTTCCAGAACTAGCCCAAATGCAGAGGCTTGTGGCAAGCCAGCCTGGATATGCAGTAGGCATAAATCATGTCAGACACATTTTTCTCTGTAAGGATGGGGAGAACCTCTTTTCAGAGTGGTGGGGTAGAACTGGGGTCTTGGGGGAATTGCTCAGTGTTGAGAACAGCTCTAAAAGATGTTGGGGACTTGCCCCTTTTTGTAGAGCAAAGATTTATCCGTGCTGCAAGGTCTTGGGCTTTGGCTTTTAGTATCTTGTTTGGGCTTGGTATTAAAAGTGTCAGAGCAGGGATGAATGGGCACCAATGTGGAGAGATATGGCACTGCTGCTTAGACACCTTAAGGGCTTGCCGGTATCCTCCTCTGCCTTCCTACCCTAACAGTGTATCCCAGATGAGGATGGGGACCTGGGAACTGGATCTGCTGGTGTCTGTCACCAACCAAAATTACCTTCAAGATCATTTCTCACTATGGGATGCTCTCTTGGACTGCAGGCCTGGAGTTGGACAGGATGTTAGCAAGTCATCTGGCATCTTGAGCTTTAGGCAGGTGAGTGTAAAGTTTGTAGGGCTGATCTAGAGAAGGCAGTGATCTTTAGCAAGGGACACAGCAGGAGTAGATGAGCAAAATTGCTGCATATTCAAGGAGAAGAAAACCTCCTGGCTGTTCTCTGTGCAGGCAGCTAGACCCTTTAGTTCATCCCATGGGCAGATCTGTGGATCATCAATAGCCACAGTGGGATGGAGCCATGATGCACAGTCTTGCTTTGATGATCCTGAGCTGGTGTGTAAGGGCTGGGAATGAGATGAGCACTTCTTCCAATCCAACAGCCAGTTCTGAGCTGGTGGCCTCTAGTCAGCTCACCAGGAGCTGGGGCAGGCCCTGAGCATCACTGTCATTAGAGGAGCAGAAGACCTGGGGATGGGATTTCACCCAGCAGGCATGGGAAGGGATTGTTGGTGATGTGCTCTCTCCGCTTATCTCTTCACAATGGTCTCTCATGGCACATCCATGCTTCTCAGCTCCTGCACATGGACTTTATGCCCACCACACCTGCAGACATGTTCATGCACACTGCTTCCAGCCCCTCTTCCACATCCCTCTTCTCCTCAGCCCCACAATGGTTCCCCCACCTGGCTGCTTCCCACACACATCCCTTGTCCTGCAACTTACCTGCTTGATAAATCTCATCCTCCTCCATCTTCATCCTTAACCCTCACCTCATCCTCATGCAGCACCCCCTCCCTGCTTTGCTCACCCTGTATGCTTTCCCTGGAAGGACTAAAATAAGCTCTACCTGGAGTGTGTTCAAAGGCTAATGTACATCCTCCCTTAATTATTGATTTGTTTATTGCAGACACATTGGCAGGACATTTGCCACAGCTCACACACCAGGCTCCTGCCTTTGGGTTCCCTTGCAGCTCACGGGGGCAGTGTCAGAGGGGTGTCCTGGGGACCATAAGCCCCAGCTTGAAGGCAACATCCCTTCACCTCCACCAGTGACTGAGTGCCCCAGGGTATCCCAGGTTAACACCCCTTAGCCCAGCCCTGTGGGAATGGCGAAGGGCTTTGCTACAGAGACAAAATCAAAGCCCCCCTTCAAGACCCTCCCTTTCTGCCCAGGTGAGTGGAGCTCAGGGTAGCTGCTCCCTACAGAAAAGCTGCCTCCTGTAAGGTCATGTCAATTCCCAGGCTGGTGTCTAGGCATCAGAACACAATTATGCCATTGAGCCCCAGATGCTGTCATCCCCAGATGGGGGGATAGACTAGATGCTGAGTGTTGGCAGGATTGTTACCAACTCTGCAAGCCCCACGTTGAGAAACAAGCATGGCAGCACCCGGAGAGGAGGGCTCAGGGGCACAGCCCTGCTTCTGGGGCTGCTGTCAGCCTGTCCTCCTACGCTCCAGGAGCTTGGGCTTTCAGGTGATGCTGGAGGGGCATCAAAGTAGTAAAACACAGATGCCACTAGCCACTGAGGGGGAACATCCTGTGTTTGCTTGCTTTTCTCTGGAGTAGGGTGAGCTAGCTGGATCAGAGTGTTTTGGGGTCTTGGTTGCTCAGCCCAGGGGTTCTGGCTTTGTGGTTGTGGTCCCTTTGGGTTCAGCATGGTCATTTCTCCCTGCATGGCAAGCTGAGGGTGGGATGAACTCTCTCAGTTTCACCCACCATGGCACAGGGAGGGGTTGCAGGTAATTGAGGGTTTCATGATTCCCCTGATCAGGAAACCATTTCAAGCAGCTTGTTGACTCGACTCTTCCTTGGGATGAGAGAGGTAGCAGAGATTTTTGAAACTATGCCCTTCTGGGGCTGCAGCCATCTTCCCCATCAGCTGTGGGGGCTGCAAGTCACGGGTTCCCCTGAGACTTGGGAAGCACATTAGATGCACGTGACGCTGAGATGGAGCTACACATCCTTTCTCCATCAGGGCTCTGACACTCAGCTAAAAGCTGCCTTCCCCATCCCTGCTGTAGATAGTAGCAACTTCACCATGTTGTTTGGGAGATTAGCACCCTACAAAAAAGATTTTGGTAGATAATTTTATGAAAAGTTGGTTATTTTGGTTTCTCTGCTTCACCCTGCTCCAGCACCTCTCCCCAAAGTCAACAGTTCACCCCCCAGGAAGGAAGATCAGTGAAAGAACTGTAGGCATAAACAAGCTGGGCAGCTTTTTCTAAACCAATTTCATTTCCTTGCAAGGGTGGCTGGGGTTTGCAGAACATGTTTCTGTGCACATGTGCAGGGAAGAGCTCAGGGCGAGGAGGAATTGATTCTCCAGTGAGTTGTGATTCAACCTGGAGGCTTGGTAGGGGCCCCAGGCTGAGCGTTGTTACCTCTCTGATGAGGCGTGTGTCACAGCCACTCTGCCTTTCGCACAATTGCCTTTCCCAGCATCTCAGCAGCAGCCCCAGTGTCTGCAGACAGTACCATGGTGTGTGAGGGATGCTTCCACTGGTGTGGGTGCCTGGCCAGAGGACAGGGACACCGGGATGCTGCAAGAAAATAGGGCTTGGGAAGAAAGGAGCTCTTCCTTTTTTTTTTTTTGGGGGGGGGGGGGCGGATTTTTTGGGTTCATTTTAACTATTTTAAAACCTTAGAGTAAGCTTTTTTGCACCGAGGTCCTGTGTCCTGGGGTATCCCAGGCTCTCTGCCCACCTGCAGCCCCCTGTGCTGCACTTGTGCATTCAGAGCCTGAATTAGGAATTGGGGTTTTTGAAAGCACGGGCTTGGTTTGGGGAAAACCGTGGGGAAACGAACGTGACAAAGAGCTTCACTCCTCTGTCCTGGCAAGGGTTGTGCCTGTGATTGCAAGGCCTGACTGCTCGAGGTGGGAATTTACTGACTTGTGCCCACAACCCTGTGGCTCTTGAGCACATAAAATGTCCTGAGAGACCTGCAGATGGCAGGTCATCAGAGGAACAATGCTGGGACTATAATTCCCCTTATCTGCCTGCAGCAGGGCCATCTCCAGTGTCTCCTGGGACTCCTTTGCAACCCGCTCCCAGCTCCTCTCCCAGCAGCCGCCCTCAGGCTTTGCAGCCGCTGCCCTGGTAGAGCTTCCCCACCTGTGTCTCGGAATAGCTCCTCGGTGAGAGAGGGATGGGCTCTGTGCAGAGCATCGCAGGCAGATCAAAGTGCTGCCTTGATTTCTTGACTGCAGCTATAATCTGCTCTGCATTATTCTCCTTCTCATTCCCTGGGCTTTCCAAGACCTTTGTTTCAGTCTTTTTTCTTTTTTTTTTTCGTTTTTCACCATAGCAGACATCCTCTCTGGACCATGTCCTGGACATTAAAGCCATGACCAGACCTTTTCCCTGGCTAGACACATGAATTCAGGTGCTGCCCAGGTGGGAGACTGGTTCAGGTTCTAGCAATGAGTGCAAGCACAGCAATATTTGTTACCTTCATGACAGGGCTGTTTCTTTAGACCTCACTTGAATATGTTTGCTACTGAAATTTTTGTTCCTGTTATTAAACAGTTAATTCCTGGTTTTGCCCTACACTTTTTTAACAGCCTCAGAGAGTTTATGAACAGGACATTAGTTGGAATGTCTTCATCCTGCCCTTGTCCCCACATGCCCACAGCATCAGCGAGGACAAACCAAGGCTGGAGTCTCCTACCACCAACTGTCCCCCAAACACCTCCCCTGGCTGAGATCTTTACCCTTCATCACAGGACCGTCTCTGCCCAAATGTGATCACCTCACATGCCTCCCCCAGCCCCTCTCCCTGCAGATTCCCATGGCCAGGCTGACCAGTGTGCAGAATGTGACCTTTTCCTGCTGCATGGGGGCTTCTCCTGCCACGTGCTTGAGAAGCAATATGGACATCAGATCAAAGGCTGCCTCCGAGCTCTTCCCAGGGTGGTGGGAATGAGCAGCTCTGCTTCTGGGAGTAGTACTTTTGATGCTCAAGAGCCTGCATGGCTCAGGGGAGAGGCAAACACCTCTTGGCTCTGCAGGGGCTGATGTTTTCCCCCTGCAGCTCACGCCACTGATGCTGTGGGAGATACTATGTCTCCCAAACCAGTCTGGATCCTCTCCCCAAGAGTTGCCCGCACCTCCCAGCCATTTACCCTACCTGCTGGACCCTCTCCAGTATGACACTTTCAAAATTCCTGGGGTCTCTTTGCAAAAAGAGTGTGTGAACCTGCATCCAAATTCCCAAGGCAGGGGATGAAACCCTTCTCCCTGCCTCTCCTGACAGAGCTCACACCCTGTGCTGCTGCCAAACAGCAGCTCTGCCCACCCCGGGGCTGGCTGCGATTCAGAGGTCTACAAAGTGGTCCTGCTGTAGGCAGATTTGCAGATCCTTCTGGATGAAAGAGGGGGGGCTAGAAAAATGTCAGCTCATCATTTTCAGCAAGCAGCGAGTGCTGTTCTGGTAATAGGGAGTGGGGCGGTGCATGCCTCAGCGCGGGCCTGCTGATCGATACAGAGATCAGAGGCAGGAGTGGACGTCGGAGCTTGTGATGACTGAGCAGATATTGGACCACGGATCTCTTTCTGGTCATGTCCCAAAGGGCTGTGGTGTTTGCTGGCCCCAGGAGGCAAGTGGTGCACTGGAGAACCTTGGGCAAGGAAGTGTGGTGGGAAGAGGAAAGGTTGTCCCTGAGGGATGGCCAGCCTGAGAGCACGATACTAAGGGCAACCTTGTAGGTGGGAAGAGCAGAAACACAAACAAAACAGCTTCCTCCACCTCTGTCTGTGGCCAGGAGGCCCCCAGGCACCCACTCTTTCTTCTGGGCTGGGTATTTTGGTAGCAGCTTGTGTTCCCATGCAGAGGGCAGCTGGGATGGAGAAGATAGGGACCTCACTGCAGAAGAACTGGGGTTTGGTCTCAGCAGAGAGCATCCCATGCGTTTCTGGAGGCTCTCAAAGGCCAGAGGGAACCCAGCCCCTGCGCCCCTGTGGGGCAGTGCTCTCACAGGAGGCACTGATTTCATCCTTCACGGAGATGCTCCTTGAAAGAGCAATTTGCCAGCATCCCTCAGAGCAATAACGGCAAGGCCTCTGCTCGAGATACCATCTCTGCGCTCTGACAGCCCCATCACTCATGCCCTGCTCCTGCCTCCCTCTTCCACCAGGACAGGACTGAGGGATAGAGGCAGGGATGGAGACAGGGATTGCACATTCTCATCCCTGGCAGCTTCCAAATACTCCTGTCCCCTTTTGGGTCTGAGCGTGCAAGGGCTATCAGTTGACTCACTGAGCATCATCTGTCTGTCTGTGGACCAGTGAGGCATAGTGGTTTCAAGTGGGGGGAAGCAGGGCCAGGGGCCACCCAGCTCCGGGGCTGGGTGAAGGTTGGTGGCCTGTCTGCTCTCTGTGACAGGGACTTTGCTGTCGCTGCAGTCTCTTCTGCCAACCCGCCCACCAATCCCCCTGGCAGCCTGCAATGGGGAGGATGAACAGGCCCCCACCCTCCCGGTTTCTTTCTTTTCCTGCCTACCTTCCGCCTGCCCTCCGGGCACCCAGCTGGATGCTCCTGCTCCTCCCATTCCCCCCGCTTTGCCCGGCCACGTTTCCTCTGCGAGCCGCGGCTTTATCTATTAGCAGCAGAGGAAGCCGTGGCTTGGCACAGAACCGCCTCATCAGCTGCTGAAGCGGGGCCAGCCTGGCACCGGCTGGCAGAGTGGGGTGTGCGTGGGGGGGGATGGGGTGGGTGGGCTCCTGCACCCCCTCATCCCCTTGGGACAGCTGAGGTGGGACCTCCCCAACTTCTGCAAGTCGAACCTGGCCTTTGGAAGCAGAGTGCAAAGCATGTGTCTGGCTCGGGTAGCTGCAGAGGACCTGAGAGCTGCTGGGGTGGGTTTGTGCTTCCCTTAGCAGCTGTGCTCTGCTCCGGGTCGGTGAGCACCCACCCCCGAGGCCCTGGGGACGGAGGTACAGAGGGCAGGCTGGGTGAGGAGGATGCTGGGTGCTTGTGCACACAGAACTGAGTCAAGCAGAGTAACCCCAGCACCCCCGGGTGACAGCGGCTTCCCCCACATCCTGACCCTGGTCTCCTGGAGGAGACTCTCGCCGTGCTGTGGGACTGCAGTGGGTCCCAGGAGTGCCTGTGAATGTCCCCCCACCCTGTGGCCAGCCCTGCGGTGACATGCTGGGGCAGGCTGATGGCCTCACACTGGTTTCACACACAAGGGTGTGATGCCACAAGGAGGCTGTGACCTTGTGCCAGCTCCAGCACAAAGGAAGTCCCGGCCTCACCCCAAATATTCGTTTTGTGGGTAGTGTGATGCCCCCGTCCCCTCTGCTGCTGAGGGACGAACCCACACGCTGGCAGAATGTTGCAGGGTGCATGGTGTTCCCCAAGAGCTGGGGTGCTGACATGGTGCTCTTCTTCAGTGCTTGCCCTCCAGTCATACTGCTGAGCCGTGGGAATGGCATCTCTGCAATATGGGTGGGGAAACTGAGGCAGGGGGCAAAAAATACGCCTGGATATTTTCCCCTTTTGTGCCTCCCCAGCTGCAGTCTCCATATAGCATCCCCCCATGCCCCCTGGCAGGGGGAGTCCTGACCAACCTGCCTGGCACCCCAGAAGCCCCCGTGGGTGCGGGACTGAAGCCCTGGTGCGTGCAGCACCTTGCACAACAGTGATGTTTCTGGGACTTGTGGTGTGGGTGTGCAGCAGTAGGTGAGGAGTTACCCAAGCATGAGTCCTGCTGGGACAGGCTCCCTGTGAGCAGCCCACTCCCCACTGAGGGGTATGGGTGCATGAATTGCAGTTACAAATCCTCCCTGCAGCTGTTTTTTTTTTTGGGGGGGGAGGGTGTTGTTGTTGTGGTTTGTTTTGGGTTGTTTTGTTTTCACCCCCCAAATGTTGTTGTCTCTTCTGGACTGGGATGGTTTGGGTGTGTGTGTGAGGGGGTGTGGGGGTCACAGCAGAGCCTGAGGGTGTTGGTTCAGCCTGTGCAGAAATCCCTCAGCCTCTCCTTTTTGTGCAAAGCCCTGTGCCTGGCAGAAGCAGACCCTTGAAATATTTGGAGCCCTACACCTGTAATTCCTCCCTTCACCCGTGCTCCTGCCTGCAGCACCGTCCCTTTATCACCGTGTCTCTGTGCGGAGGAGCAGAGGCACGAAGCTATTGGGGGGGGGGTGGTGGTGTAAGGGGAGGTGGGGGGGAAAGGCATGCAGGAAGGCGCTGTGGAAAAGCAGAGCAAATTAAGCAGAGCTCTGATCTGCTTGGGTTTGTGCTTGCCAAAAATGCACCATGCATCTTAATTCGCTCTGCTGTTCAGCTCGCACTCACTGCTCTCCCGATGCCATTTCGGCGCTCTGAGCTCAGCCTTTTCCACACTTCAGGCTTTCCTCTTTCAGGATTTTTTTGTAATTTTGAAATTTTTTTATTTATTTTTTTTTATTTTCATGTCTGTCTGATTGCAGAATCTGCTGCAGGAGGGAAGGGAAAGCCAGGGGAAGGGAGAACGGGAGCCCCGACCCTGGGTGCTCCTGCCTGCACTTCCCGGCAGCCGGCTGAGTCCCCGTTGTGTTTTGGAGTCTCTGTGTGTGTGTGTGTGTGTGTCTTTTCTAGAAAGTCCTTCCTGGGTGCTCTCCAGTCTCTTTTCTCCCACCCAGCCGTCTGATCTGCCTCTCGCTACGATGGTCTAAAGGGGTGTGCGTGTGCGTGTGCGTGTGCGTGTGCGTGTGTGTGTGTGTGTGTGTGTGGATAATGCTGTAACCCACACCGGTTTTTATTCTCTTCCAGTTCAGTTTAATCTTTCTTTCCTCTCCACCCTTCTGTCCGGATGGCGGGGGTGGGGGTTAGGGGGGTAAGGGGACAACCCACCCAACAACCGAGCGAAAGGCAGCATCATTCTCCTCCAAAAGACGAAAGAGCCTGAGAAAGCAGGAGCCGAGCCAGAGCCCCCCTGCTCTCCCCCAAGCACACATTTAACCCCAGCTACAACTTTCCCTCTGCAGGCGGGGCTGAGCTGGGGCTCCAGCAGTGCTGGCGTGGGTTCCCTCCCCCCCCCTTCATCCCCCTCCCCCCTCTTCATCCCCCTCCCCTAGATTGATTTTAGCGGAGAGGGAAAGGGGGTGGTGGTGGGGAATCCTTTTTATTGCAGAGCCCGGCTCGCTTTGCAAACCTTCCTCCTCCTCCTCCTCCCCTGCTTTTTGTGCCCGCCGCAGCAGGGCTAGCCAGGCCGGGGGAGGGAAGGGAAGAGAAGGGATGGGAAGAAGGGGAGGTCGCCCCCTCCCCTCCTCTCCTCTCCCCAGCCTCCTCTCCCTTCTGTGTGGTTTTTTTTGCAGGTGTGTCAATTTTAATTCTGCCCAGTAGGTGGGACTTGGTGACTTTCGCACCGTTTTCGTTATTTATTTATTTTTTTTTTCATCCCCCGGCTGCCTCCCCAGCCTCCCGTTGCAATCCTCCGGAGCGGCTGGTGGGGAGCGGCGGGCGGCGGGCGCAGGGCGGCCGGGCCAGCATGCATCCCCGCCCGCTGCCGCTGCCGCTACCGTAGCGGGAATTACAGCCTCTCCGAGCCAGCTGCCAGCATGATTTCATCTGCTGGAGGATTTTTGCGTCTGATCGCTTGAGGTTTTGTTGTGTTTTGGTTTTTTTTTTTTTTTTTTTGGTTTGTTTTGTTTTTTGTTTGGTTTTTGGGGTGTTTTTTTTTTTTCCTCCCTCTGTCTTTGTTTCCTTCCCCCTTTCCCCCCTTCCCCTCCCTCCATCCCCCCTTTCCTCCTCCTCTTTTTTAGAAGCAGCAATCGGAGATGGATGTCTCTCTTTGCCCTACCAAGTGCACTTTCTGGAGGGTATTTTTGCTCTGGAGCATTTGGGGAGACTATCTGCTTTCGGTGCTGGCTTGCCCTGCTAATTGTCTTTGCAGCAAGACAGACATCAATTGCAAGAAGCCGGATGATGGGAACCTCTTCCCTCTCTTGGAAGGGCAGGATTCAGGCAGCAGCAATGGCAACACGAGCATCAATATCACGGACATCTCAAGGAACATCACTTCCATGTAAGTGGGGGTCCCCTCGGGCTCTCCTGGGGCGCCGTCCCCTCCCGGCGGCAGGGTGCGGGGCTGGGCTGCCTGTGCAGGGCTCAGGTGCCCTCGGCATTGCTGCGCTGCCTGGCAGAGCTCAGCCTTGCTTCCCGTGCAGAGGACGCAGATCCTGCTTTCCCCCTTACCCCATCCCCACCCTCCTCCAACACTACCCCCCCCCCCAAAAAAAAAACCCCAAAACCCCAAAACATCCCCCCCCAAAAAAAAAAAACCCAGCAACAGTTTGGCCAAAGCTTAAGAGGAATAAAGTAAATGAGATCTGATTCCTTAGCAGGAGAGAGAGCAGCAGGCAAAGATGCTAAAGCTGCTGCTTCCTTTAACTGTTTGCTTCTGCAAGGGAGGGGGGGACACGCCACAGCTACACACAGCCACGTATTTATCCAAATTGGGCACGAAAAGCAAGTTCTCAGCTGCTTGTTCTTTTTTCGACACTTCGGTTCCGATCAGAACGTCTTTTTTTTGGGTTTGTTTTCCCCTTTCCCCTTCTCTTTTTCTCATCCCCACGGCAGAAAATGTTCCCTTCCCTTCCCTGCCCTGACCCAGGGATCTGCGGTTTCGCCTTCTTGAGGGGAGAGAAAAAAACAAAACCCCGAAAGAGGGCAGTGAGATGTCCCTTAAGGAGCTTATTTAAGTCTCATTGTTGTAATTTTGCAACTCGAAGTGGTGCGGCGATAGGATCTGTGCTTCCCTCCCGGGGTGGTGGCGGTGGGGAGAAGCATCGGAGCAGGGAGATATTTTTAGTTGAGCACTTTGCGTTTGTTTGCCTGCTTGTTTATCTGGAAAAATCAACTTGAAGTTGCATTACCCTTGTTTGGAGAGGCAGTTAGCAAAGCCCATGTTAATCTCATCAGCGTGGAGTCGAGAAAGGAATATATTTCCTTCTCCTGAAACCATCATGCTGTGTGTGTGTGTGAGAGAGAGAGGTTGGGGGTGTGGGTAAAAAATCCCCATCGCTTCCAATCTCTGCTCTTTATTTTCCAGTACATTTTTTGGGTGAGATGAACTCTGAGCCATTTCATTATTCTAATGCTAATTGAAATGTGAGCATTTAGGGAAATGCAGCCCCCAGAGCAAGTTGCCAGTGGGAGTTGAGCAGCGAAGAGGTGGAATCTTTTATTCTGGCAGTTAAATGCAGCAAGGTTTGAAATGAGTAATGGAGGGGTACTTATTTATTTAGTTAGTTATTTATTTCTTTCACCTCGATCACACAGTTGCGTGGAGGGAGCAGGGGCTGCGCTGGGTCTCTTCCTGAGGCTGTTTTATTTGGTCACAGTGCAATTGCAGCAGAGCCACGGAGTAATTGCGGTGCCTCTTTCGCAGCTCTGCTTGTCACCTCTGCTGGGTAAAGATGATGGGAGCCGCTTTCCCCCCACCCCCTCCCCCCTCCCCGCTTCCTTACAGGTTCATGCGATGCCCAAACAGGTTTTCAGCAGGTACCACTGACCCTGAACCCTCAGCCTTGCCTTTGCCTTGCCAGCAAACCTCCTCTGCAAACCCATCAGGAATGGGGAAAGTAAAGGAGAGGGGAAACTAGTGCAACGCTCCCCTTCCAGTTGCCCCATTATTTATCCTGCGTCGTGGTGCTGGACTGTTAGCGATGCCGGAGGGATGTGGGTGATGCTGGGGAAGTCAGAGAAACTCGTGTGTTATTTATTTATTTATTTATTTATTACCCCCCTCCTGCGCTTGCTGTTTGTTGTGGTTTGGTTTTAACCCTTTGGGGGGCAGGGAGCAGCAGGAAAGGCTGCGAAGGGTTTGGAAGCTGCCAGCTTTGAGTGAGGGTGCCTTGTCAGATGCACAGGCATACATCTGAACTGCTGTGAGAGGTAGTATTACACGGGTCCTTTGTGCCCAGAAAATGTCTTTACTGCTTTGAAATAGAAAAATGCTGATAAGGAGCCTGGAGAAAGGAGAGGGGTCAAAAAAAAAAAAAAAGAGAAAAAAAAGGAAAAGCAGACAACTGGGAAACAGAGACGTTGGTATTATTTTAGAGAGGAGCTCCTCTTAACTTGAGGAAGGAGGAGAAGGTGTCAGTTTTTGCTGGGTGTTGTAAGCATCTCTGTTCCACACTGAGCAAAGCACGTTCCCTCATCCTCTGCATCACTGCCAGCCCCATGCTTCCCTCGTCAGGCTTAGGGAGGGTATCCGAGGCACAGGATGAGGTGAACCCCAAAATGCCATGAGGGGCTGCGACTGAGCATGAGTGAAAACTTTCCCCAGGGGTCTGTGCTTGCTGGGGAGGCAGCAGTGATTTGTAGGGGATGCTTATGGGAGTAGAGGGATGGTTTGGGTAATGGGGATGCTTCCTAGCTAAGGAGTCACTACTGGGAGCCAAGACTGAACTTGTCCATGCTCCTGCATGGGAGGCATTAGTCCTGCACCCTTTAATGCCAGGCTGGATGAAGCTTTGAGCAACCTGATCTAGTGGAGGGTGTCCCTGCTCATGGCAGGGGGTTGAACTAGATGATCTTTGAGGTCCCTTCCAACCCGAACCAGTCTGTGATTCTGTGATTCTGTGATGTCAGGCTTCTTGCCAGCCCCTACATCATGGGTGCTGGGGTGAGAGATGCATCGAAGCTCAGCCTGGTCATCGCTGAATCACTCCCTGCACGCGGGTCTGATTCAGCTGGGCACGGAGTGGTGGTTCCCCCTGCCTGCTGAGCTCACCCCATTTGTGGGCAGCGAGTGGGCAAAAAAGCACCTTCTCCCACCAGGCTGGGGGTGAGTAGGGGAGGCTTACCCCTACCCCTGCAGCCAGGGGGTGTGATGCTCCAGCAGCAGGCCCTGAGGGAAGCGGTGGTCTGTGCTCTGTCCTGCTGCTGGTGAGAGGACAGATGGAATGTGGGGTGGTGAAACCACTGCCGGGCTGAGTGGGGCTTTATTTGTGTCCAAAAGACAGGCTCAGCTTGGCAACCGGAGCTTGGGCGGTGCTGACAAAAGGCTCCCAGTGCCCATTGGGAGGGATGGAGAATGAAAGCAGTGTGAGCCAGCTCCCAGGGCTCATCTGTCTTGCTGCCTTGAGGCAGGGCAGAGGCCACTCCATCCAGACAGGTGTCCCCCAGAATCTGGGGGCCAAGCCATCAGGAGCTTTGGGTTATTTCACGTCTCAGCCACTGATGAGACCCCCAAGGCAAGGATGACAGAAGAAGGACAGGAGATATGCAGCCTGTACCACTGCCCATGGACGCTGACAGGGCAGGGCAGCCTTGTGGATGCCCACAATATGCCCTATCTCTGAGCCTCCTGTTGTACCCCTCAAATGAACGGCCTTCCCTCTGATTGCTGCTGGTTTCCCACCCATACTCGTTTTGATGAGAACATGACAGAAGCACTTAGGACTGGGTGGTCCCTGCTTTGGCTGGGGTGGAGGCAGGGGGACAGTGATACACAATCTCAGTGCAAATCCAGGTGGTGCCAGGTTAAGGGTAAAGCAGAAGGGCAGGAGGTTCCTGCCCTTAGATAGAGAAGGAGGTTGGGGTGGCTGATGTCTCTCTGCCCTTTCCTGGCCTGTCCAGAAATATATCCAACCTCAGATTGCATCCCTGGAGACGTGGCTCTGCACACAGCAGTCCCTGCAAGAGCAGCCAAGGATCCTGTCCAGCTGTAGGGCAGTTTGGATCCCATCTGACACAGCTCTAGTTTGGAGGCATGGTGCTGGATTTCCTCCTCCTGACTCGGGGGAAAGGACAACTATGGGGCTTTGTCCCAGTTCATGCCACTGCTTTTCCTTGTGCAGCTGGGTGGCCTCTGCTGTGTCCCCAGCCAGCGTGACTTCTAGGGATGCTCAAGCTTCCCCTAAAGCAGCCTCACCCCTGCAGCGTGGGGCCCCATCTGTTGCCTGACCTCCCTAAAAAGCTCAGATTCACAGGGAGAACTTTGATCCCAGAGGTCCTGCGACATGAACCCTCCTTGTCCCTGTGTACCGAGCAGCCAGGGTGTTTGGCACCGCGTCAGTACGTGTGGCACTGTGGGGGTCTGGCTGGCGCAGGGGGCAGCTGGGCTTGCGTGGCACTGTGGGGGTCTGGCTGGCGCAGGGGGCAGCTGGGCTCACGTGCACTGTGGGGGTCTGGCTGGTGCAGGGGGCAGCCGGGCTCGCGTGGCACTGTGGGGGTCTGGCTGGCGCAGGGGGCAGCTGGGCTCACGTGCACTGTGGGGGTCTGGCTGGTGCAGGGGGCAGCCGGGCTCGCGTGGCACTGTGGGGGTCTGGCTGGCGCAGGGGGCAGCTGGGCTCGCGTGGCACTGTGGGGGTCTGGCTGGCGCAGGGGGCAGCTGGGCTCACGTGCACTGTGGGGGTCTGGCTGTCGCAGGGGGCAGTTGGGCTCATGTGGCACTGTGGGGGTCTGGCTGGCGCAGGGGGCAGCTGGGCTCATGTGGCACTGTGGGGGTCTGGCTGGCACAGGGGGCATCCGGGCTCACGTGGCACTGTGGGGGTCTGGCTGGCACAGGGGGCAGCTGGGCTCATGTGGCACTGTGGGGGTCTGGCTGGCGCAGGGGGCAGCTGGGCTCATGTGGCACTGTGGGGGTCTGGCTGGCGCAGGGGGCAGCTGGGCTCATGTGGCACTGTGGGGGTCTGGCTGGCGCAGGGGGTAGCCGGGCTCGTGTGGCACTGTGGGGTCTGGCTGGCGCAGGGTGCAGCTGGGCTCACGTGGCACTGTGGGGGTCTGGCTGGCGCAGGGGGCAGCTGGGCTCACGTGGCACTGTGGGGTCTGGCTGGCGCAGGGGGCAGACATGTTCACGTGGCACTGTGGGGGTCTGGCTGGCACAGGGGGCATCCGGGCTCGTGTGGCACTGTGGGGGTCTGGCTGGCACAGGGGGCAGCTGGGCTTGCCTGTGCCGCTGCATGTCGGGGTGCTGGCGGGCGCCGCGTGCTGGCGGCAGGCCGGGGAGTTACCCTTCTGGCAGCGTGGGTAGCGCCTGCGTGCGCCGGCACGGCGCGTGGGGAAGGACGGACGGAGGAGTTTGCCATCTGGGCCTCCCTACTTCTCAGCTGTTGCTATGGCACTGCAGAGATGCTGCCAGGCAGGCGGGGATGGCCTGCATTTGTCACCCCTGGGCTCCCTCCAGGTAGGGAAATGTCCCTAGTATGTAAAGCCTTGCTTGCTGGGGGATAATGTTGAGGTAGGGTGGGGGGGTTTGTGTTGAATCAACTCAACGGGTGGGTTTGCAGGGTTTATTTGTGCAGCTTGTAGCTGCCTTCAACAAGGTGAGATGAATTCAAAGCAACCCAAGAGGAGGTGGGTCATGGAGCACTGTGGGCTGCAGGGTTTTGAGGTCTCACTTGTGGGACCAAGGGGAAGCATTTTGCTTCCCCCCACCACCCCTACCCCACCATTGGACAAGAAGATCAGCCCCATCCTTTCCTGCTGGGCTGTCCCACCAGCTTATGGCAGCATCTGCTCCATCCCGTGGGCCTGGCTGGGGGTGGGAGAGCCACGTCAGAGCCGGGCGCTGTGGGGGGTGAGCGGCAGCGCAGCCCCCACTCGCTGCGCGGGAGCTGGCAGCACGTGGCATGGGGGAGAGTGAGGGGGTGCATGGAGCAGCAGCACCCCTTCGCTGCTGGTGCCGGGAGAGGTGAGGCACTGGTGATGCCTGCATCTGGGAAGGAAGAAAAGGAGGAGGAAAGAAAGGAGGGGCAAGCATCTTCCTGGAAGGGCTGGAAGAAGCAGAACTTGCTTTGGTGGCTCAAGCATCTAGGAAAGGGGATTCTGTGATGCTCAGGTTGGCCATTACTCTGCTTCACTTTTCCCCTCTCCGTGAGTGAGCTGCAGTGTGCCCTGTGTGTCTTGTGTGCTGCTGCTCTCTGGAGACTAAGGGCTCTGTATTCCCAAAGCCTGTTGTTCCTCCCATCTCCTGGTCCCAGAGGCTTTGGCTGCTGCAGAGACCATTCAAAAGGTCCCTAATTCAATCCAGCTTTGTTCTGCAGGGCCCTTGTTTACGCAGAGCGGCTGTCCCAAAGGATGTTAGCATGGGGGACGTGGGTGCAGCATGAGGACAGAAAAGGATGCAGAGACTTTTGGGATGAGGAGGTGGGCTGAGGTATGGTCTTGATGCTCTAGATGTGCTTTAAGCTGGGAGCACTGGTCCTGGCTGTCCCTGTGTCATCCCACATGCATCAGAGGATTGGGTCTGAGGTGGGTGCTGCCCTGTGCACCAAAGTAGCTAAACTTGTACGAGGGGTACCCAGGACTGGCTGTGTACCCCCTCCCCTGGGCTGGCTGCTGCTTCCTGCTTGTAAGGCCTTTCTCCCTACTGACCAGTCCTGGAGAGCCACTTTCCTGGCACAGGGGATGTCTGGGACCTCCTGTACTTCTGCAGCCCTCCAGGCCACGTGTGGGGCAGAGCAGAAGAATCTGAGCTAGGGGCACCATGAAAGGTGTTTTTGGAGGAATTAGCTGTCAGGGCCAGGTCTCAGCTCGGCTTTTCCAGCAGCTGCTGAGCTAATGCTGAACAGAGGGCATCAGGCACCCAAGGGTTACAGCTCTGCTTTGTCTGGGACATGGGATGCCTGCTGGGTTGATTCATCTGACTTTTTGTGCCAGAGTCTGCTGGTGCCTCTACCCCCATCATGCTCAATTCTGCCAGGATCCCCAAGTGCTCCCCAGCAGTGTCTGCATTGCCTGGCTCTGCTTATGGCCCATACCAGGTGTTTCTCCAGGGAGGAGACAATTTTGGTGCTGGCCAGGACTTACCAGGCTTTGTCTGAGCCAAATATGGGGCCTGAGCTGCTGCCTGGATAGGAATAGCTGATGACCCAGCTGGTTTAGGGGTACATATGACATGTCCCCGGCCCCCATCCAGTGCAGGGTTTGTGGAGGTCTAAGTCTGCTGTGCCCACCAGCTTGTCTCCTTGGTGGAGAAGTGAGCTGGGGATGCTTTGGGTCTAGGACAGGTGTTTCACGGGAGAAAGAAGCAGAGATGGGAGGGGAAGAAGAGACTGAGGAAGGAACTGCCTTGTTGCCCTTGGCAGCTGAGAGATGTGTTGCCTCTGGCCTAGGGCTTTTGTAGAGCTCAGAGTAAGGTCTCTGGGTCTGCTCTGTCCCATTACCTCAGACCTGTGGAGGGTCACACCTTCATGTGCTTTGTCATGAGGCTGCCTGTGGTCTCCCTAAAGCTTCGTGACCATCGGTGCACCCCTCAATGACCCTCAGTGAACCCCTCAAACAAGCCATGGGATGTTCCATGGGATCACCCTTGGGGACCCCCGCAGGTAGGCCATACTCTGTGGTGCTGCCCCGTGCTACCCCAGTACATCGGCTTGTCCTGCTCCATGCAGTGCCCATGCTGGGTGTTGCCATCATGGTCGGATGAGGTGTATCCTGTTCAAGGGGGGCTGCAGTGAAGCAGGGAGTGAACCAACCCGGGAGCCTGTCAGGCTTCCAAGAGGGAATGTTAATCCTGCTTGTAACTGGGTGTATTATTTACAGGGCACTGTGCAATAGCAGCAATTTCGAGCTTTGGGTTTCCTGCAGTGGGGAGTTTGTGGGTTGTGGAGGCGTTTTCTAAGCAGGTGTGTTTGACAGAGGCGTGGGGGCTCTGATCTCCCCCAAATTCTCTCGCTCTCCCCTCTGTGCCAAGGGGTGCACAGCGAACCTCCTTCCCCCTGCCCCCGAGGTGGTGCTGCGAGGCTAGTTTCTCGCTCAGAGCCTGAAGTGTGCCTATGGCGCTGGATACTGCAGGCACTTCGTGTCCCTCCTGACGATGAGGACCAGCAGCACCCATTGCCCCACGAGATGCTCAGCGTCCTGCAGCTCCAGGAACCTCAGCTGCACCGTGCTGTTCCTCCTTCATCTCCCAGCCTTGCGGGGCTGGTCGGGACAGAGGCTCTTTGTGCTGGAGCTCCTGCAAACGGGCAGCTTCATGGATGTGCCACAACCCCCGGCTCCCCCCGCACCGAGCCCGTGCCCCGTCTGGGGCACCCGAGGCCCGGCTCAGCGCCGGGCACCCTCCTCCCGGCCCAGCCCCGTCTCGTCTTCTCCCCTCCGGCCGCTGGAGGGTGGCGGTGCCGCTAGAGGGCAAGCGGCAGCGCGGGAGGAGAGCCGGGCAGCGCGGGAGGAGAGCCGGGCTCCGGGCCGCCGGCACAGGCCGGGGGAGCCGCTCGCCGGCCGAGGGCACCGGGGGCCGCTGGGCCTCGGGGCTCAAGTCTCCGCTTGCTCGCTGGGTGCCATACGGGAGAAGAGGGTTTGCTCTCGGGTGCCGGTGCCGCTGTGCCGCCCTTGGGCTTCCCAGCCGGGCGTGTCGGTCCCCAGGCGGGACCCCGCGGTGACACGCGGTCCCCTGTCTCGCTGGGTCACGGCTTTGTCCCCTGGCTCTGCTGGGTCACGGCTTTGTCCCCTGTCTCGCTGGGTCACGGCTTTGTCCCCTGGCTCTGCTGGGTCACGGCTTTGTCCTTGCGCTGCTCCGGGAGGATGGATGCGCTCTGTGCTCTTGCAACAGGGTCCTACAGCCCCAGTGCCTGAACCGTGAGGTGATCGTGGGGGTTTTTGGGAGGGGGTTGACCCGGGGTGCTGCGGGGAGGTGTTTATGGGCTGTTTGATGGGCTGGGGAAGAGGTGCCTGGTTGGGGTGGTGTTCTGCTGTCTACGGTTGGTCTGTGGCTGTGTGTAATCCACAAGGAAGCCCCTTGCTCTGCCCGTTTTACTGATGGGGAAATTGAGGCACGGAGCTGCAGTGTAACCGGCCTGCTGGCAGCAGAGTGGGGATGGAGACCCTTCAGCCCACAACCAGGCAGGCTCTAAGGAGAATGGAGAGAGGATAAACAAGGATGCATTGAACATCCATGGGAAGCCTTCCTAGAGAAATCCTGGGTGTAGAGGCCAGAGGGCACAGGATATATCTGGATGCCTCCAGGGTGGCTTCGATGCTCTTTGCTTCTCTGATTAACCCTTTGCTAAAGGGGTTGAATGGAGGCTGAAGGGTCAAAGAAGCCACATGTCCTTCTCCAAGGGGGAAAGGCTGTGAAAAGCCTAGTGCAAGATGAGGAAAGGGCTGGTGGTGGTAGGGGACTGGGTTTGGCCTCACAGAATACACCATGTGCATCTCCTGGGGGATATCACATTCTCCCTGGAAGCCGGGCCAAAGATGGGCTGGTTATTTCCATGCTGGCTATTGCCATGTGCTGCCAGCATGGTGGAAGGGCTGTGACATGCAGGGGTCCCCCAACACAGCAGCAAATGGGTTCCCAGCATCACCCCAGGGGTGACATTTGGGTGGTTGTTGGGGTAGGACATGGGTTAGAGCTATGATGTTGCTCGGGGACTAGGCTTCACTTCATTTGAAGAAAAGCAGATTCAAATCTCTCTGGACTCACCTGGAAAGGCTGCACTGGAGTCAATCCTGCTGCTTGTGCCCTTGAGCAGCTCCATCCTCCATGTACCACTGTTTTCAGACCCTGTGGGGCTGGGGGTCCTGCCCTGTCCCCCTCTGTGTGAGACCTGGCCCCTGATTGCCTGGAAAAGTAGCACTGGGAAAAACTGTATGCTGTATTTTTAGCTTGTTTTCATGTGACCTAGCAGTTGGGGAGCTGAAGGAGAAGCCAGAACCATGTGTGCAGCCAGCTTTCCTCCAGCTGCCACCCACTGCTTTGGTGTAGATGATAATGGAGCCTGTTAGTGACCATCTCCATCCTGTAACCCTCTCCAGGATGTGCCATTCTCTGCCACCTTTCCCTTCTCCCAGCTTTGGTGTGCCTAAACAGAAAGGAAAAGTGCATTTTAAATTAAAACCAAAAGTCCCAGCAGTGGAGCAGAGAGGATTCCCAAGGGGGTGTGATGGTGTGGCTTGGGGTACTTCTCCTTGACCTTGGTGCTTTTTTTTCAGTGACAATTAGATGGCCTTGGGATCCTAGGGCTCTGGGAAAAGATGCAGTTTGATGCTGAGCCTGTGCATCCCCTTCCCTGCAGCCCTCCCATGGCTCTGTGCTGGGCTCGGTTGTTCTGGGGAAGGTACAGGGCACTGGTGCCTTAGCTGGCTGCCCCACACTGTCCCAGGGGGACTGAGAAGTGGGTAAAAGCAGATATGAATATGATGAAGTCCCCATCCTCCTGGGTTGTGTAAGGCTGCCCCTTAACTAGCTGTCCCTGAGCTCTCCCCAGGCGGTTCCCACTAGGAGATGTTAATGTGGAAATGCTCAAACAGACGCTGGGAATCTGAGTGCTGCTGAGGACCCTGCGTGCTCAGGGATTTGGCAGGATAAATTAGGAGTATGAGTGCTCAGCTGAGCTGCAGCGATGCCAGGCTCTAACTCCAGACCCTGCCAGGACATGAAGCCATGTGGGGCAGAGCCTGTGTGCCTCCAGCTGCTGACCTTCCTTCTGTTCCTGGAGCTGCTCTGGTCTCATCCCCCATCATGTGCTCTCTGTGGAAATGCTGTGCAGTGTCCTGGGCTGGGAACCAGGAGTCCTGGCTCTCCAGTCTGTGACCCAGTGTGCAAACGCTCCCTTGGGCTGCCTGCCCTTGTACTGGGCTACAGCCCTCCTTCTGCCTGCTTCTAACCCAGGCAGGCAAGAGCAGCTTGGGCATCCCTTGTGTCCATCCCAGTACAGCTGGGATGGCCTCTGGAGAGCTCTGTGACTTGTGTGGCTGGAAAGACCTCTCTTGTCCCCCAAACCTCTTGCCTCTAGGATGTGGCTGGGTGCTCCTGGCACAACAATTTGGGTTCTAGTTTTGGCTGTCTCCTACTTGCCCGTGTTCTCCCAGCCAAAATGTATTCCAGGAAAAGTGAGCTGAAAGCCATTGGATCACTTGGTGTCTGCTGCTGAGCATCCTGGGGAGCAAGCAAAGTTCAGTGGGACACAGGGTCAAGGATGCTGTGTGTTCCCAGATTCCCAGCCTGCTGAGAGCATCCCTGTCCTCTTGGAGTTCTCCCTGTGCCCAGTTCAGAGAAACTGAGTGTTGCTGGGGACTGTTTCCTGGTTTGAGCCTCACATGGGCTCTGGATGCATCTGTACTGCCAGTTGTCTCAGGCTGTCCCAGGCTCTGCAGTGGGGAGGGCAGAGCAGCATAGAGCTAGGTCAGCATCAAAGCAGCAGCCTGGTGCTCCCTTGGCAAGTGCTGTGCCCCTTGTTTGGGGTTGGGACAGATGCTGGAGATGTTCTTGGCCTGAGCTTGAGGAGTGCATGCAGGGCACCAGCATGGTACAGGGATGCTGGCTGGGCAGGGAGGGTCCAGCACAACAGGGAGCTCTGTGGGACCCAGGGGGTTAACAGCAAGGTGCAGGCACAGCTGGAGCAGATTTGGGAGAGGCAGGGCCTAATGAGGCTGAAGAGGTCTCAGGTGGGGGAGCTGAGGGGTGGGCCTTGGGGATGTTGCAGTTGTGGAGAGCAGATAGTGTAGTGCTTCTTGCAGGGTGCTGCAGTGGTGGTTTTGGGAAGAGGGACTGGAACTCTTGTCAGGTATGAAACTGTGGGTGTCCTGCCCTGGCACTGGGCAGTGGGGGGAGCTGGTTGCTTGTAGCTGGTCCCCAGAGGGGTGAGGCTGCCTGCTTGCTGATGGGCTGTGGTGATGCGTGTTGGTGCTGGTCTTTGTTTTCTCCCCAGTGCTTTGTGGGTTGATCCTCTGGCCCTCAGGACTGCAAACACTTGGCTCCTTGGTTATAGCTGAGTTCCTGTCTTGGGGCCAAGAGTCACCACTTTGTGAAACCCTGCCTGGAAACTCTCCTCCTTGTGCTTTGCCCTGCTTGTGTCCTCCTCTGGGTCTTCATGGCTGAAGTCCCTGATGTCCCCAGCCTGATCTGTGCCTGGTGTTGCTTTGTGCTGCAGATAAGCTCTCCCCTCTAGAAGGGGTTGTGGTGAGATCCTCAGGCTTTGCCCCAGGTTTGTCTGTAGCCCCAAGCAGACTGCCCAGCACCTGGCATGCCCTGGGTTGTCCTGACCCTGGGAGAAGGATCCCTGCCTTTGAAAAGATGTGGGTAACATAGATTTATTTATTCAGAGACTTAATTAGCATGTTTAAATATTAAATAGTAAACAAACTGCGTCTAGTGGGATCAACATTTACAAACAGGGATTTTTATTTTTTTCCTCCCTCTCTGGGACATGCACTTGTTTAAGTGTTTGGGGAGGAGCAGCTGCCTGTGGGCTCTGCTGATGGGTGAGGGATGGACCCACAGCCTGCTGGAGAAGTAGGGGGGAGAAGATTGGAGTGCTGGGGTATGAACACACAAGGAGGGCTGGGAAAAAGGAGGCAGAGCAGAAGCAATATGTGCTCAGACCATAGGTGTTTGGGAATTGCAGAGCTAAGTGCTGGATTTAGGTAATTCTCTGCAGGATGTGCCATTCCCCTCCTACCCAGGCAAGTGGAATGGGACAGGCAGGAGATGGAGGAGGTTCCTGCCATGGCACAGCTAATCGCAATCAAAAGGTGGTGGTCCCTGCAAGGGGAGGTGGTTTGCAACTGATCAGCATCCTATTATCTCTGCAAATGGAGGCCTGCCTGGTAGCAGATTACACTGGGGGTTATTTATTGGCAAAGCACTGTACAGTTTTAATTTTTCCTTTTTGCTTATTCAGGCTTTAGCTCCAGAGGAAAATAGCCTGGGGTGGCTTTGAAATGGATTCTCTCTGCACCATTAACTTATTCAGTGAGTTTAATGGGCCTTTTTTTTTTCTCTGAGCCTTGAAGCCACCATTAAAAGGCAGAGATTTATAAAAGCAAAGATACTCCTGAGCTTTAGTCAAACTTTGGGGTAGAGGGGTGGGGGCAATGGTGTTGCTGCTGCCTGGGGTTTGGGCAAAGATATTCAGGGTTTTGCTCAGGCATGTCATGATGATGCTGTGCCTCTCTGGAAGTTTTTCATGCTGAAGAGAATCAGGTTGCTTGGGCTGCTACCCCAGTGCTGCTTGTGTGTTCTGTGCTGGGGAGATGTCACAGAGGAGCTGTGGGATCAGCGGGGCTGAGCTGTGAGCAAGCCCTTGCTGTGATGGAACGTTAGCTGGGCTGTTGTGCGTTGGGATGTTGGTGGCTGTGACTAGCAACCCCTCTGAGCTGCAAAGCTGCTGTCTCTGGGCTGAGGGAGGGAAACTTCTTCTCTTGCTTTGTGCAGGCTGCTTATAACTTTATTTTCACCTGGTTTATGCCACACTGGGCTGGGTAGCAGTCGGTGCTTAGGTCTTTTTTTCCCTCCTTCCCTCTGCTAGTGGCATCTGGCCCTATTGTACCCCTGTGCTGAGCAGCCCAACGCTCTGAGAAATTGGGTGTCCCCTGCAGGGATTGCACTTGTTAAGCATGTGGTGCAAAACAGGGTGCCTGGGGAAGGAGATGAAAGGCCTGAATGAATTCCCTCTTTCTAGGGCTCTTCTAGGACCGACCTCTCTTCCTTCTGTGTTGTGGAACAGACCTGGTGTCTTCTGAGGGAATAAAAGTAGCAGTAGCAGATGGGGAGCAGTGGCAGAGTGGTTTCCTGGCTTGCTCCTGAGCATTGAGTTGAGCTGGCCCTGGCACCTTCTGTGATGGCAGAGGCTGGTGTGGTGCCTGTCGTGCTCCTCTGAATGCCTCTCACAGGTGGGGGGATGTTGCAATGTGTGGGGCAGCAACCAGAGCTGTGGTGCTGGGGTGACTTTTCCTCTATGACCCTTGAGGTTAACCCCTGCCGTTGTGAGCAGGCCAGGTGTAACCTGTGTGTCTCCTTGCCCAGCCTGGCACCTGCTAGTTTTGGGCTGCTGCCAGTAGGAGCCTGGGCTGGGAGGTGTGGGGCAGCTTGGGGCCCAAACGTGCTGCTAGCCCTCCCAGCCCTGTTGCAGCTCAGGCACGGGAGGAAGATGCGGTGGGAGAGGGAAAGGACCTGCTTGCCCAAACCAAAGTTCTCAGGGATGTCTATATGGGGCTGACCCCAGCCCCTGGCTCCTGTTGTGTGCTGGAAGATGGGAATGGAGACTGGGTGATGCAACCTGGGTGCATCTGTGCTGGTGGCCCTGGGGCTGGCTTGTCTGCCCTGTTGCAGGATAGAGGCATGCCTGACTGTGACCCCTGCCTGCTGGTCACCAGTCTGGCAGTCCCGTCCCTGTGGTGGTGAGGAGCCTTGGCAGCAGGAGAAGGACTGCCTCATTGCCAGGAGATGGGCTGGATCAGACCCTGGCAGTGAGGGGCTGTGGGGCTTGCCAGGAGGAAGGGCCTCCAGCCTGAGGAGGAGATGTCTGAGGGTGATGTCTCAGGATTTTGCTATTTGTAGCCTCCTGGAGGGACTGGCCACTGAGCCTGGCCTTGGAGTGCTGCCTTGGGGTGGAGGCAATGCAGGGCTGCACTGGAATGACCCTGAGGGTGCCGTGGCCAAGCAGAATTCAGCTGTAGTGATGGTGTGGGTCCCCAGTGCTGGCCATTCTGTGACCTCCAGGGCAAGGGGGAGGCTTGTTGCCAATCTATCTGTGCTTGTGCCCCTCCGAGTCACTGCACTCTGGGGAAGGAAACACTCATTTCCCAATAAGCACCCATAAAAAGTACTTCTGCCCCTGTAAATCCTTGCCTCCTTGGTGCTACCTGCTGTGTAAATTGCTGCTGACCCTGTAAATCACCCTCTGCTGTGCTCCGCCTCCCCTGAAACTGGCCTTTCCCTGTAAATCCTCTGTCCCCATCAGTTTTCTGCTGCCATTCCCCTTGCTCTGCCTGTGCCATAAATTCTGAGCCCTGGTGAGGCTGGGGGGGATGTAGGGAGGAAGGGTGCAGTGATGGTTGATGGAGGGCACCTGCCTTGGGGTGGGTTAATCCCTCCCACCAGTTCCCCAGGGAGACTCACTCACTGGTGGGAGCTGGTGGATGATGTTTTTCCCGGCTGCCCACAGAGAAGGTCATCCTTGTGCTGGAAGTGGGACAGGACTGGGCTGTCATCTTCAGCCCCTGAGCTGCAGCCAGCTGGGTGCAAAACAGAGGGTGTTGCTGGAGCCTGAGTCTGACTGCAGGCATCCCAGACCTTGGGAGGGCTCCTGGAGCAGGCTGCTCCCTTGGAACGCACTTCTGAGATGTAAAAACAGTGAGAGCAAAGAGAAAATCTCCGTTATCCCTTGAATGCTTGGGGTCATCCCATAGCCTAGCTTCACCGTGCCCTTATTTGAGCTCCTTTCAGTGAGCACTTGAGGAGCTGTGGGCAGCAGGTGTCTTTTGTGGTAACGGAGGACAATCACCTGAGCTTTTGCTGGATGCTGGTACCCTCTTTCTGAGCCCTGAGTTGCTGATAGTACCATGCTGTTCCCCCCCCCGATGCTGGGGCAGCATGTAGGTGCTGAGGCAAGGGGTCTGGCAGAGACCTGACCCAGGGGAGGTGTAGTAAGCCAAGCATGAGAGCATCAGCTGAGTGCTGTGAGGACATGAAGGGCTGTGCCAGGGTGTGAAAGAAGAGATATTTGTGATGTTAGGGGAAGGGCTGTGGCTAGAGCTGATGGCTTGGCCCACACAGGTGGCTTATCCTTAGTCTGGGCTAGTAGAGCTGCTGCTTTGCTATGGTGGGGTCTCCCAAGGCTGCGTGTGCACCAGGCACCCAGATGGCAGGCTTGGATGCTGCATGTTGTTTGGTGTGCAAAATGCTGAGACTAGATGTGCCCAAAGACTTAGTGAGCAGAAACAGATTATGCTCAGAGTTGCCTTTTTTGTCCTAATGAGCAGGAGTGAGCATTGCTCTGGAATCTTTAAGCGGCTCTGCCCTGCTCCCACAGAGGTCAGTGGAGCATGCAGCAGAAGGTGCACAGTCAGAGCTAGGATGGGGTCACCAGAGCATTTGGGGGATGGTTCTCTCTACAAAGTTGCTCTGGGCACACAGGTTTTAGAGGCTGCCTCATGGCTCCCTGTAGAGGAAACACTGCAGGAGATCTGAACACCTTGTGATGTGGTGTTCTGGGGGCCCCAGATCCCTAGGGTGTGAGTGGGAAGCTGGGCTGCCACCTACTAGCTTAAGATAGGGGAGCACAGCCCTTCTTGACAGATCTCTGCAAGCCCCAAGCCTGGAGGAGCTCCTCAGCAGCCTGTGTTGTCCAGGGTTTGGTTTATTGAGCTGCTGGCCATGACCCACCGTGGACCACGCACATCCTCTCAAAAGACACCAACCCATGTCACTTGTGGCTTTGCTGTCCCTGATCACCTGGAGAACAGTTGCCAGAAGACTTCCAAGAAAAATGAGAGGTGATGTTCGATTTGGGCATTAATATTAATTGCTGACAGTGCCCTGCAATGGACCTGGGCTTGACCCAGCTGGGTGTTTCTTTCAGACCTTTCTCCTACTGCCAAAGATCCTTTACTTATTTTTTTTTTTGCCTTTGTTTGGATTAGTTTTTCTTCTGTATCTTGTGTCTGAGGCTGGTTGTGTATTAATACTGGGCTTACGATACCGCTGCGCTCCGGCTTCGGGAGGAAGATGAGTACAGCAGGGATGTGTACGGTGGCAGCGTGGGGATGCTAGCAGCACTGGGGAAAGGCAGGGGGCAGTGGAGGAGAGCAGAGGCAGATTTTTCCAAATCCATATATAAATAGCAAAAAATAAATTTCCACCAAACGCTCCCAGTCCCTCAGTATTAAGAAAGTGAAGCACTAGAGGATAAGGCAAGCACGAGCAATAACAGCAGGGATTTAGAAAGAATAAATCTTGCCAGACAAACCTGATTGCTTTTTCTTTTTGATGGAATCACAAAATTAGTGGCTGAGCAGAACGTGGAAATCCTAATATATTTGGATTTAGCAAAGCATTTGATAGAGCGTCTCGCCAAACCTTGCTCTTCAAATTAGTTCAGTTTGCCTTGGGTATGACGCTGCCAAATGGACTGAAAGCTGGCTTAGGGCCCTAAGCAAATAGCAGTGGGCTGGGTTTTTTGGGGAGAGGGGGAGCTGTGGGAGCAGAGCTATGAACTGGCTTTTCTTAGGGTTAAACACCCCCCCCCCCAAAAAACCTCCAAATAATAATAAACCCCCCAGAAATGTGGCCTCAGTTTGAGGCGCCTTATTACAGGAATACTGAGAGAAACTGGGGAGTGCTCAGAGGAGTGGGGAAAGCCTTTGGGGAGGGGTCAGATTACCCTTGGAGAGAGGGGCTGAGAGAGTCCCCCGGGGGCTGGAGGCGTTTCAGGGAGGAGCAGGTGGTGGCCCGTGGGGCTGGGATGAATATTTGGGTTGTTGTTGGGACCTGGCAGTGTGCACCTCAGCGCCTTTGCCCATGGAGAATCGCTAAAGCTGCCCATTTCACGGCCCTTTCCAGATATTATCGAATAAGCAGGGGAAAAAATTCACCGTGACTGTCAGAAAGAACATCCCTGACCGGGGGAGCTGGGCACGTTTCCTCCGGGGAAAATCATGAGTCTCAGAGCAGGTGTGAGGAGATGGCCCCTGGGCAATTTGGGGTGGTAGATGGGGGTTTTTTCCTGGGTGGTGGGCTTGGGTGGTAGAAAGCCAAGAAGTGGTTGTAGCTGCCTTGAAGTGCTGCCTTCTGCAATGTCTGCATCTTGCAGGCATTTATTTATCATCAAGGAAAGGGCTGGGAAACTGCTTGTGACAGCTGGCATGCAGATGTGTCCCTAAGGGAGGGTGGCCAGGTCCCCAGGGGAGGGTAGCTGAGTCTGTGCACCTTTAAAGGCTTGTAGAGAGGTGATTTGTACCCAGCTCACCTTGCGGAGGTAGGGTGGGGTAGCTTGATGCCCCTTATTCTCTATGATTGATCCCTCTGTAGAGGTTAGAGCTGTAGAGGTCTTCCAGCAATATCATCCATGAAGCATGTGTCTGACTAACATGCTGAGCTCCTGGGGAGTCCTTTAGCACTTGTTTGGGGCCTGGAAGAAATACGGAGTGTGTGGTGCCTCTTGGCATAAGCGTAATGTTCCCATGAGGTGAGAAGATGCATGTGTCTGTCAGCAATGGCTTTTCACACTGGTTGGGTGCTACTGGTGCCATCGCTCCCTTGCCAGCCCAGCGGGATGGCTTGGGTGAACCAGGCCTTCCTGTTTGCCTTTTGAAGCAATTCTGTGTGTTTTGATAGAAAAACTTTGAGAGGAACTTCCAGTAGAGGGAAGGTGGTCAAGGGATGTTGCTTTGTGTGGGGAGCGGCTGCCTTGCATCCCTGAGCGAGCGTGGTGGGACAAGGGTTAGCTGGACTGGAACAGAGATGGGGAGAGAGCCTTGAGGCAGAGCTGGAAAAGACTCCTGGAAGATAGGGTGGCCTTGTGTTGCTGTCCTGGTCTCCCAGGAAGCACGAGGTTTCTTCATCCCTGCTCTGGTCCTTCAAGCGGGTTCCCCCTTTGCACTGCTCCCTGCCCAAGGCTGAGCCTGCTGGGAGAGGGGGATGAGGGTGGTGGGACGGGGCTGAACCAGACAAGGTTTGGGAGGTATTTTTAGCTGTTCTAATTGTGGCAAATAAATGCCATTCTTACTTGTTGGGATTGAGCTACAGCTAAATCACAACTAGTTCTAATGATGATAATTACCGGATTTCAATATTTATAGAAACGGGCGCTTCCTTCGTATCGGTGGCTGCTGCTGAGCTCTCACCTTCACAGATCGAAACCTTGGCTCATTATCACTGCAGCTATTTATTTACTTGCACATTTTTAACCCACAGATGGCAATGTATGAGAGATCTGAAATGATACGGGCCCGCCGGGGATGTTGTAGCCTTTGGGCGGCAGAAGCTGCAGGATGAATAGGGAAGCATCTCCTAAGGATCTGCTGGTTGGATTCTTGCTTTTTGGGCACCCTCAAGGGATATTCTTGGGTCTGCAAAGCTTGGATGTGTCTGCCAGGGCTTAGCCCCCAAAGGGTGGAGGTGGCAGTGCATATCTTTGCATGCATTAGCACAGTGGATCGCTGCCTCTGATTGCCGCGTGTGCCGCAACATGTGCGCGCTGTAACTGGGACAGAGCTTAAAGGTGAGATGACACAAACGGCTGGAGTCCTGTAACACTGGGTTTGGAGGAGCTGTGGGAAGGGGTCTGGGAAGTTCCTGCTTGCAGCAGCGTCCCTCTTCAGCATGGTAACTGTGGAAGGGTGGGCGCTTTTGGAGCGTGTGGGTGCAGAGCCATGTGTGTGGGTGGCATACGTGCCCGTCCCTCATGCCTGGGATGGGGTGCAGCCCATCCTGGGCTGTACTGGGCCAGTCCTGTCAGGTTGATCTCAACTTGTGGATCTTCACAGACTTCTAGACCCGTGCGCCCGTTGGGTCTGAGACTCCCTCCTTGTGCAAGGTGTAGAAAAGATTCACTTATTCAATTTGCTATCTCTCTAGTGCCACATAAGCTGTATTGATAAATTAATCTTATATTGTTGTGACTAAACAGCCCTGCAATTTTTTACACTGTGCAGTCTAATCTGTCTTGACAGCTGTATCATTAGTTTATATTTGTTGTAATCTTATTCACTGTGTTGGCTGTGGAGAGTTTTTATCTGAGGTGCTGTGCTGCTATGCAGGCACTGGGCACAGCTGGTGGCTTTCTGCTGGGCACCTCGGGGTGCTGTGGGGTGCAGGCAGGATTGTACCCAGCCAGCTATCTGGGTGCCTTCTCCAGAAGCCAACTCCAAAATGCTGCTCCTGGTAGTAGCAGCATCCACTGAGTAGCAGCAGCCTGTGGGATGACCTGGCCTTGCCAAAGTATCCCTGCTGCTGAGGGTTTTGTGGGGATCCCTGGATTGGGGTGAAGATGATGGCAAGGTGGATGTTTGGAGATTTGCATCTTAAGGCATCCTGAAAAGGTTTGCTGCACTCTGAGCTGTGTTCTTGATTTGTGCTTTAGTTTTCTGTGGTTTGGGGTGGCCCCTGCTCTGTTGCTGGGGTTGCCTTTTGGTCGTGGGGGATGAAGGGACCGTGGGCCACACAGCATGCTGCTCAGGCCTTTGGGGGTGTTGGTGAAGGATGGTGATGTGTGCTGACTGGTGTAGTGTCTTGAGATGGAGGTAGCTGTGTTTGTGTCCTGAGTGGCTGGCAGCACCCCTGGTCCAAGCCTTCATCTGCTATCCCTGATCTGAGCTGGGTCTAAGGATGGGAATGGTTGGACTTTATGATCTTAAAGGTCTTTTCCAACCTTGTGATTCTGTAAATCAGGCATCTCTGTTGCTTTTGCAGAGACCCTCTGTTTTGCAGGCAGCTTTTCACACAGTTTCTTCCAGAAACAGCTCCCCAAAACTGCAGAGCAAAAACTTGTGGGCTGTGCAGTGAGATTTCCTCCAGCGGGGAGCAAAAGAGACTGTGTATTCCCTGGGTATGGGATGAAATGATGGGAGTGCAAAGCATTTTGGGGCTTGCTTTGTGCTTTAGGTCTTTAACTTCTTAAATCTGTTTGGGAAAGGACAGTCATGGGAGCAGAGACTCCTGTTTGCAGCATCTCTGACTAAGCCTGCATGGCTCAGTAACATCTCAAGCCTGTCCTCTTTCAAGTGCATCCTGAATGCTTTCCCAAAAGGAGTTGGGGCTGTTCAGCCTGGAGAAAGCTCCAGGGAGACCTTACCTTCACCTGTAAGGACTAGCAGGGTCCAGCAGTACTCTGTGCTGAGATCCACCCTGGCACCAGTAAAATGTTAGCCTGACAGATGTGTCATAGTGTCTCGTGGTGGCATGGTGGTGCTGCTTGCGTGTTTCCCCTTCTGCTGGCAGGGCTGAGGGCAGAGGGTGGGATGTGCTGTGTGACAACTCCAGAGGCTTTGTGCAGGGCTGGTGGGGGAAGGTGGCAAAACTTGGTGAGATCTGCATGGTGACATCAACACTGAATGTAGGAAAGCCCTGCCCTAGGAGACAAATGGTTGGAGAAACATCTGTATCCTGCTCATTGTCAAGCATGCAGTGAGGCTGTGAAAGCAGTTTCAAGTATGGTGGCCCATGATGAGTGCTGACAGGGGTTTGGTGATGTGACTGTCCAGCACACAGCTCAGGAGCTAATTGCTGTGGCACCAGAATGCATCAGGTTTAAACTGCCAAGTGATCTCACACTGGGGATGGCCAGGGACAGCCCTGGGTAGTGTCAGAGACCTGTATTTGCATCCTACAGCTGGGAGAGCCTCCTGCTGTCATTGCTAGGAGAGCTGCTGTTTGTCATGGGCTGCAGCTGGTCGCAGAGTTATGGACTCCAGCAGCTTGAATACAGCTGCTTAGGATGGCTGGAGGCTGTGTGTGTGCCCTGGTTGAGCTCTGTGCTGTTCTGGGGGTGTCAGGTCCTCTCTGGCAGATGGGTAGGGTGATGGAGGCAGGAACCTCTAGCACTTATCCTAAATCTAGGGTTAGTGACAGGTGTGCTACCTCTGCCAGCTTGGCAGGATCACCTCCATGTGTGCTGAAAGCTGTTAGCCTGCTGTCTGCTCCCATGGAGAACATGCGTTCTCCACTCAGCTGGTCTTGGTGCCTGCAGACCTTGCTCTGAGCTCTAGTGGTAAAGGAAGATCCTTTGCCTACAAAGGTCCTGCCAGCATCTGCAGCAAGGAATCAGGTCACAGCAGAACATCTGACTGGGCTGTGGCTCTTAGCTGGGAGTGACTCAGTGGGTGAAGTGGGTCTGCTGGGGCATGCAGCGTTGCCCAGCACACTGATCTTTGCCACATGGGAAAGAGTCTGCTCCCCAACCTTCTTCACAGCACCTGATGACTGCAGTTTGCACCCTACATTCTTATTAGCTTTGTCAGAGGTGGGAGTGCAGAAAGAGGAGCAGAAACCTCCCTGAAGGGGTGCATTGACGTGGTGGCAGGGCCAGTGACCAAGCTCAGCTTTGTTCCCGCTACTCCAGCTCATGGCAAGGGTATCACTGGGGGACACCATGGCTTTTTGCTGTCGGTAGCCCTCCTGTCCCTTAGCCAGCATGAGGGTGTCTGTCTCTTCTTTTTCCTGGTTTATCCCTGTGGGAATTGCAGGTCCTTGCCCTCAACTCCTGGATGGGCCTTGCTCACCTGTCAGTGCCAAGTGCTGCTCTACACACAGGGAATACCCTGTGCAGCTAAGCATAACCTCCAGTGCTGCCCATTCCTAGGCACTGGTGTCAACTGGGAGCCACAGGGAGTTTTGGCTGGTATTGCTATGCTCTACCCATACTGATGAGATTATTTCCATAGCAACTACAGGCTCTTTCAAAGGGGAAATAGGGGAAAGATATGAAAAACCAAAAAACAACCCAGCTGAAAAATGTCACAGGCAAAAGGTGTTGGTCAGGGGGAGGGGGCTCCAGGGGATCATGTATTGCCTCTCAACCCAGGAGAGGTTCCCTGTCTAGGTGTATTTGTGTGGGACCTCATGGCCAGACAGCCTGTGGGACAACCTGATGCTCTCCTCACCTAAAATAGGGGCAACAGAGCTGGTGCTTGCATCATGCTGCTAAAAGGGCTGGGATGGTGTTGTGGGGTAGCTGGGCTGGGGACAGGGCAGGAACATGCAGGGCTGTGCTGCATGGAGGCAGCGTGTGCTGCAGCCCTCAGGGGAGCTGTGGGAGATGCTGCAGCTGTCGATGCACAAGGTGATTTCCCAAGCTGGTGGTGTTGCTGTGCTTGTTGCTAGACAGGTGATCCCAAGTGATGCCAGAGGCTGTGTCAGCTCAGGTGGGAGTTAGGGATGCCTTTCTCCTGCCCTTGCTTCCCTGCAAGGTCCAGATCCCAGGGGAGGGAGCTGCAGCTTCTGCCTTTCAGCAGGCCAGCACTGCTTTGGCTCGGAACTCTGTCCTCCCCTCTAACCTCATCCCACTTCCTTCTCCTCTGCCTCCTGCCCTTGCTGGGAGCCAGGAAAACAGCTAGAAAGGCTGTAAATGATACTTCTGGGGCAGAAAGCTTTGGGAATGCGATGATGGGCACGGGCCTGATGCAGGGAACTTGTGTATGTTGTCCCAGAGGCTGAATCTGAGGCTTGGCATTGCAGTAGAAGATGTTGTAGGGTGGCTTGACTCTCTGCTATTGGGGGGTATCTCTAGTTTGATGGTGGTTTGCTAGTGGGGCTTTGGGCAGGTCTGCTGGATGCCTTGTGAGCCCAAAGGTGGCTTGGGGGCTGGTGGGCATCTTGCAAGCTCAGTACAAGGCTGGTGTGGGGAGGCTGAGGGCATATTGGTGGGTAGATGCCAACTGTGTAGGTTGGTGACACGTGGTCCTGGCACTCCTGCTGCAGAGAAGGAGGGAGTATGAAGGCAGATTTTCTACGTCCCATTGCAATATCCACAGAGGGAGAAGGAGCTGGCATGCAGGAATTGTCCCCTGCCAGCTGCTGTCCCCAGTAAGCCCCAGCCTGGCATGCCTCTCCAGGTCCTGAGCCCCAGCTGCTGCAGGCTGCAAATGAGCCAGCCTGCTTCTCGGAGGGCTGCCCAGGGCTGGCTGCAAACAATGTCCGTATTCTTTGTACAGGATGAACTTCCCTTCTCTGATAACCCTCTCAGCTTGTCTAACTTGCTCTGAGGTTGGGCTGGTGCTGAGCTCATCCTGGCTCTCCAGCTGCTCAGGAGGAGAAATGAAGTTTGAGTGATTCTTTGTGGGGGGAAAAAAAAAACCCAAAACAACCCAACAAAACACCACCAACAATCTCCTTGGAAGGATTTTATCAGATGATCTGCTTTCTAGCTTTGAAGCTGCTCTGAACCTTAGCAACACCAAGAAGACATGTCCTGTTAAATACATCTTCAGATCAAGTTTTGATAGTGCAGGCGTTCTTGGGAGATGCGGGTGGCTTCCTCACTTGCTGCCTCTCCACAACTGCAACTGAGCAGGACCACTGGATCCCTCAAACCCTCCTGGAAGATTTTATGCTTGTCAGTGTGATGCCAGCCTCTTGGAAATGCTTCAGAAATAGGAGGCTTGTTTTCAGGAGCACCAGTCGATCAGGCTCATGTCTATGCCCATGTCTTGTAGGAGGGGATGTGGCCTTGGAGAGTGGAGAGGGACATTTGTGGACTGCCTTGGCTGGATGTCATCACTTCTCACTGCTGTGCAAATGCCCAAACCTCAGTGATGAAGAACATCTTCAAAGGGTGCAAGAAGAGCCTGCTGGTGAAGGGTGGGGATGCTGTCACTGTGTTAATGAGCTGCAGTAACTCAGGTTGTGTGCTCCTGCCTTGCTCCTGGTGTAAAGCAAAACGCATTTCCTCAGCAGCAGCCTGTTTGGATAATGTGAGCACAAGTGTTTCACCCCACTCTTGGCCCTGGTGAAGGAGGTGCACATGGGGAGTGAAGGGCAGCTGGTTGTGGAGTGCTGGCATGCCCTGGCTGCGAGTGCTGCTCTCTCGCTGAGCTGCTGGGTGAGCAGAGGCTTTTCCATAATTCAGTTATGGCTTTCTCTAGAGGAATGGCAGGCTGAGCTGTGATATGAGATAGAAACCATCCCTAGATTTGCTCTTTGTGTAGCTGGATCAGCTCAAACAGCACAGCCTGGTTAGCAGCATCTCTGGCTGTCAGTGTCTTCTCCTGTAGCGTTTTTGCAAGGTGCTTTTTTTCATGTTTATGTGAACAAAGCAGAGCCTTGGGAGAGGAGCTTTTAAAGTGTCTGTTCCCTTCCTGCTCGCCTTTCTTCCCTTCCCTGCCTCCTCCTGCCTGTGTCATGTTTATAGGCATGCTGGTTAGCTCCTCCTTTTTGGAGCTAGCTGACTTCCCACGAGATACCTGCTATATCCTGGGAAGCCTAGACCTCTGACTCTCCATGTCTTGATGCAGGCATCCCCCCACTCCATGCCCCTCCTGAGTGATGCTTCTGCTCTTACACCTCTGCAATAAGAGCAAGCCAATGTGTAGGAAAAGCTGAGGGGGTGGGGGGGAAAGGGGAGGGTTTTTTCCTGGCTGGAGGGAAGGCAACTGAGCCCTTCTCATGCTCAGCTGTGATGGAGGGGCCCTTCCACTGCTGCTATGCTACGGAGGGTGCGCAGAACTGACCAGGCCTTATTTGCAATGCAGATACAAGCCTGGGGGAGTAGTGGTAGTTGGCTCAAAATAATCTCTGTGGAGAGCTTGCCCTGTCCTTTAGCCTTTGGAGGAGCAGCAGGTGGGCTGGGCAGGCAGATCTGAGGTGCTGAGAAGGTAACGGGAACCCCAGCAAGTCTCCTTGGAGATTGGAGCTGCTCAGCCTGTGACTGTCCTGAGTGGAGCGGCTGGGAGCCTGGCCTGTGGCCAGCCCAGCTGGGCATTGCTGCCCGCTTGTTTGAGCCTCACAAACATCTGAGGAGCCAAAATGCTGGTGGATCAAAGTTCAGGCTCCTTGGGAGCCATTTGGGAAAACAAATGCTTCGTGGGAGCGGGATATGAGTCCAAGAAAGATTGGCTCTCCCCTCCCCTTGCTTGGGCAGCGGCTTTCCTGGTGTTCAGGGTGTGTGGGAAAGCTGGAAATGGGATGAGTTGTGTGAGTGGTGGAGCTGTGGAGGAGGATAAAGTGGGGTGGGGGACTGAGGGAGAGTGCTAAACTCCACTGCTAAATAGCTATAACCATGTGCAAGCAGAGGAACCCTTTGGCACCTGCAGCTCTGAGCTCTGGTTTCCATCTTGCTTTTGGGATCCAGGCATGGGAGCAGTGGGAAGGATCTGCCTGCTAATGTGCAGCTACTTTGGGAGTTGGGATGAAGCTGATGTAGATCTAAAAATTAGACTCCCATGGAGTGTGTGGCTTTAGAAAGTGTGCTTGTGGGTTTGTGTGGGTGGGTGGCAGCAGGCAGGGCCAGGAAAGGCGGCAGGTCTGGATTAGGGACTGCAGCGCCCTCCTGCCATGGTGCTTGTGCATCCTCAGCTCATGTCAGCTCCCGCTCCTGCCTCCTCATTCCCAGTGCTGTATATCACAGTAACAGCCAGTTTGTGGGAGACTTTATTTTCTCCTTTTCCTCCTCCATCCATTTTCCTGTCTTCAAGCACAGCATGAAGTGCAATGGATGCATGTGGCTGGCAGAGCTCCTTTTGGGTCCTAGCTGAGCCAATATGGTCTATCAGGGCATCATCTCACCCACAACCAAAGGCCTGTGCCTTTCTGAGGATTCCTTTCCACCACGTGCTCCTCGGTACTTCTCTGTACCCCAGACAAATCCTGTCAAGATGACCCCTAGTGATCCCACACCTTTAGTACATCTCATTGTCTTGTGAATGTGTGTAGGCACTGTGTTCTCTAGGAGAGAATCACAGCTGTCTCTGGAGCAGAGCTTGGCAGCTCCATCTGCCTGTATGAATTTATATTTTTATATATATTTTAATTTCTGAAAAGCCCCAGACCTGCTCAGAGATGGGAGTGTGAGGAAATCTGACCTCCAGTTTGAAGTTGCAGGGAGGGTTTAATAAAGGCAGAATATGATTACTGAAGCTGATTTTGACCGGGGTGCAGCTTCCTCTGTAAAATGCCGTTTGATCTTTAAAGACCACGAAACGCTGCCCGCTGTTGGCTCTCACAGCATATGGAATCCTATTGATAAAAGCATCCTTTCCTTTGACATGGCAGGTGCCTGGGGAGCTGCTTAAAAATGGGAGCTGGTCTCCAGCACCCTGTAAAGCAAAAAAAGCCTCACCTTGAGGCTTGTGCTTGGTGTCAAGCTCCCAGGGGAATTTGGGGGTGGAGGGTGTCTCCCCTTGGATTGCCCTCTTGTCCCCACCAGCTGCATGGCTGTTCCGGAGATGAGGTGTGATTAGACGTGTGCAGGTTGATGTTAGTGATCCTGAGCAGGAGCATTTGCTCCATTGTATGCCAGGTCCATGTCTAATGGTAGGAAGCAGCTCTCTGGGCACAGGGGACTGCCTCTGCTGGCTGCCCGGCCTGTGAGTAATGGAACAAATGCTCTTTTAGGGAAGTATCATCGTTTTTGAGTCTGCTGCTCAAGAGAAAAGGGGGTGAGCTATGACTGATGTTGCAGGCGGGGGCTGAGCTCTTGATCTTACTGACTCGTCACCCCAAGGCAGTTGCATTCATGTTTTTGTCTCCATGTCTGTAGGGCCAAACTGCTCATCCCATTGTGTGCTCTTTGACTTCTGGTTAGTGGCCAAGACTGTGGAGGGGTCAGACAGTGATTGGCAGTACATAAGAAAGAGGTGTGGAGAGAGCCTGCAGCAGCTGGGAGGTGCCAAGGAGGTGGGCAGGGAACTGGAGCTGAGCCAGGAACCCAGCTTGTGTACAGAGGGGTTCAAGGGCCCTGTACCATGTGTCTGTCCATCCATCCCATCCCCATCCCTCTCCCCCGTCTCCTGTGCAGGAGATGCTGCAGTCCTTGGGATTCCCGACTCTTTTGCACTGTTGCTTATCTCTGATAAATGAAGCTTTTTCAGCAGTCAGGTGATTTTTGGGCACCTCAGCTCTTACTCAGGACCCCAGGGCTGGTTTCCCCTGGCAATAGCTGAGTAGTAGTGATGGGAAATTAAGGAGGGTATTTGTTGTGATGGCAGTTGCACCGCTGCCCACAGCGCTTCTTCAGCTCTGCCATCCCATGTGCACTTATTTCTCCCATTCTGAAAGCAAGTGACTGGGCATAACTCTTCCTGCACTGAAAAGCCTTGGATATAGTGTGCTAGAACAGGAACATACTGCTTCCTGTGTGCTGCAGCAGTCTGTCCATGCTGGGTCCAGGCAGCCTCCTGTCCTGCAGTAATACTGACGCATTGTCCCTGGAAGGGATGCTCTCTGCTGCCTAAGTCATCAACTTCTGGTGTGGGATGTGGTGGCTGCCTTGGGGCTGTGCTGGAGGTTTGCAGAGATCTTTCAAGCAAAACAAACAGGTGAATGCACAAACATGGAGGCAGGGCACACTGTGCCTAAGAATGCTTTTGTCCTCAAGGACATGAGGATAAAGGGTGAGGTCCTGCTCACCTTAGCAGTCCTGTCTGATTTTTTAAATGCAGATACTTTCCTTCTCTCCTTTAGGTAAAGTTTATGTGTATCCTTCTGGGTGTCAGGAAGCATCACTTACATGCTTTTTCCAGGCATTGCAATTATCTCAGCAGACCTTAAAGTTGTTTCTAAGGGTGTCTTCCACAGTAGGGTGTTTTCCTATGATGGTTTTGTTAGGTAGTGCAGCTGCAGCAGCTCTTCTGTGCCTAATGGTTGCTCCAAGCCAGCCTGTGGCCAGGCAGATGCTGTTGGGGTGAGTGTGAAGCTTGTCTAGGCTGATCTGAAAGATGCCCTGCAAGGGTGTCCAGTCATCTTCTGAATGGCTGGTGCCCTCTGAGTTGATTGTGGTGCATAGGGGAAGGCTGTTGAGACACCACACTGTGGTGATGGGTATGTGGCTGTAGCATTCTCATGCTCTCCCCATCCAGACGAGGTTTGGGGCTTTTTCCTTTGCCCAGCCTTTCTGGAGGGGCTATTTTGGATACTTGGGTTGGATGTGGCTGTGTCCATGGGATGGGGGACAGGGTATATCCCCCTCATGTCCTCCACGGCACCCACATACCCCTACATGGCTTCAGCCAGAGGAGTGGATCTGTTAGTGCAGAGGGAACTGTGTTGCAGTGGTGTTTTTATGATCACTACCTTGATGAATTGCAGTTACACTGTAGGGGTGGGCTCATAATTGTTTCTATAAAGCTGGATTTGCTTTTTCCCCCACCCCTTTTCCCACTGATCTCAAGTTATCCTTAACAATGCAAGCTATCTGCTGTTGGGTGACTTTTCCATGTGCTTTTGGGAAGGGGAAGCCCATGCTTTAAATGGGGAAAATATTGCCCTCATAAGTCTTTATTCAGCTGCACTTGCCTTTAATGCTCAGTCTCCAATTCACTTTTATAACTTCCATATCGAGGAAATCAAGTCCTTCATGCCTCTGCTTATTAAATGTATGTGATAAGTGCCTTATAATACTGTGAAAGATGGCTGATGCCTTTATGGCTTTGTCAGCCCTTCATGGGGTGTGAGGGATGGACAAAAAGAGCTGACAGTCCCCACCGTGGTGGTACTTAGCCCTGGGGTGTGTGTGGGATCTATCCTAGTGCCGTGGGCTTCCTGGCATCCAAGGCTTCCCATCAACATCTGCAGCACCTCTGCTTGCAGGAGGCAGGTCTTACTGGTCAAGGGGTTTAAAGAGATCTCTTTCCTCTCTTCCTCCCCTGCAATCCAATTTGTATTTGCATGGTCTGACGCTGGTGTGCCAGGAGGTTTGTTTATAATGCTAAACATACCAGGTAATTGAAAGCTAATGCTCCTGTCTGGATGGCAAGGTATAATATGCCTGGGTGACAAATCAATTTTCCTATTGCCCTACAAGAGAGAGGAGTCAAATGCTCTGCTTGGCTTTCATATAGGTATGTATTATAATATAATGTATTATAATAAATAACTGTGTGTGTGTCAAGGTGCTGCCTGCTTGCTGGTGTGCAATTTATTCACTGCCCAGCATCCAAACACAAGTGGTGGCACTTGCACAACATGGCTCTAACAGAGATGTGTCATCTGCTCTGGCAGTGGATGGAGCTGATGGCATCCTGATGAAAAGTCACTCTCCTCCAGTCTGGGCTAGATATAGGTTTGGGTACACATGCTATATAATACTTGGTGCTTATCGAGTGCCTTTTTTAGCTATTGACCGCAGCGCTTGAAAAGCTGAGAGAGATTAGATAAATATTATCCTTGTTGTATGAGGAGGGTGAAGGAAGGCCAGGCACATTAAGTAGCCTCAAGCTAATCACTTGGTAAATTGGCATAAGAGGCGGTTTTTCACCTCTGCTGTGCCTGTGTGGGACGGAACGAGTCTGGTTGTGTATAGATCCCAGTGGATGTTCTCATCTCCCCTTCCAGCCCAGGGCCAGTGCAGCAAGGAGCATGTAGGGCTCTGTGGGCTTGCTGTGTGGCCTCAAGAAGGTGACACCAGCCTGGGTTGTCAAACAGCGGCTCACATGGTGTCCTTTGGGGTGACTAATGGGAACTGCTGTTCCACTTGGTAGAGTGGCCACTGATCACCTTCCAGCGAGTGTGGCAAGCTCTTGGCACTTCTGGAGACCACCCAAATCCTGTGACTCAGTGACCACATGGTCAATAAAATTGCTGATATCACAGAATCAGTAAGGTTGGAAGGGACAAGGACACCCATCTCCTGGCTTCGTGCAGTGCTTTGGGATCTGGGAGAGAGATGTAGAGATGGCAAACACAGCTTCACAAGTTCACTGTTAACTGGGACACAGAACCCTCACTCTGGATTGACTGTCAGTCTGACTTCAGTGGCCTACAAGGCTTTAACAAGTTTTGAGGGCATGGCTGTAGGCGCATTGAGGCTGAGATAAAATACAGCTGAAAGTTAACTTTCCTCTGGAAAGCAACCTCTTTCCTCTGAAAACGGATGACTTCATGATGAGAAGTTAATATGATGCTTGTGTTAAACAAACTGCTTACAATGTTTTAGAAGACACAGTATAACCCAGCTGTTGTATGTGAAGAGGAAGGGTAAAGGAGAAGTGGTGGTGGGAGGTGTTGAAAGAGGAAGTAATTGCTGAGGTTCCTTGGAGGTGATGATGGCTCCTGCTTTGTTGAGGACACTGGCACAAAAGGCAGGAACACTGGCTTTGCTGCTGGCACGGTGCTGGGGCTGTGGGAGCACAGAGTAGGATGAAGATGGCCAAGGGGAAGAGCTGCAGCAGCAAAACCAAGAGAGACTCTGTGACGCAAAGAGGGATGAATGTGAGTGTGGGTGTAACAGGGGCTTTTGCTGCCAGCTAGGAAGGCATGTCGGTTGGAAACAACCTGGTGAATAGGAGTGCCTGGAGCAGTGTTCAGTTATGGGGTGAAAACAAGCCACCACGCTGATGGGGCTGTGAGAAAGACCGGTGTGATCTCTGGTGGTTTCCAGTGTATCTGGAGAGTTGTTCATGCTGCTGCACAAGTGAGACCTGGGGACTGTTCCCTTCCTAAGTCACGCTTGTTCACAAAAAGGGACCCAGGATGATGAAGAAAATAGACACTAATAGAAAATGGCTATCACAGTGGTCCTCCTTGCCTAGGTCACGAAGCGTGAACATCAGCTGTGCTGTGTCTGAAACCAGCAGCAAAATAACCTTGCCAGCAGGATTCTGCCCAAGCAATGCATCTGCATCACTTCTGGGACTTGAGTTACTATCTCTTCAAGGCACTTGAGACAATTTGCCTTGCACTTCACTGCTCAGCACAGACGTGCTGCTGTAGAAGAGCTGCCCTCGAGTAACTTACGAGCGCTGGGTGGGTCTGGCGCTCGCTTGCAAAGCAGGGAAGAGGAAATGCTGGGGAAGGGAAAGAGCTGTTTAAGCAAAGACAGTGTTGACACAGGAGAAAATGGATGTCAAATACTTGCAAGTAAGAACTGAGGAGAGCAGAAGAGTTGTAGCATTTCAGTATGAGTTGGGAGGACAAAGCTCTAGGCACTCCTAAGGTGGACTGAGTGGTCTGTAAAAGGTGTGGTGTAAAGGCAGCTCTGCAGTGCAAGACCTGGACCAGCAAGACCCTGCAAACAGACACGAAGTATGAGAAGTGAAACACCCCTCTCTTCTCCCCACCATACCCCAAAAAACCCCCAAGTGTGAGCAGTCTTGTCTGTGTCAGTGCTGTGTCTCACATGGCCTTGATTAGAAGATCGAAATGAGTCCAGATGGATGTGTACATGGTCAGTGCTTCAGGGTTTGTGAAGTGTGGCTTGGTCTTGAAGCTATTGTGTCTTGCAGAAGAGCAACTTACCTTTAGTAATAACTGAGGAATGTCACAGGAATATGCGCTTAGACATGTTTGTGGGGAGAAGGAAGTAACCACTGACTGTAATTCATACCTCAACGCCTGGCTGCGGAGTCTGGGGTTGAGCTGGGAGTTGTCACACCTCTATTTGGCATGAATGAACAGAGGCAGAGAGGAAGGGAAGGCCTCAATCTTTGGCAAAATTGGCAGAATGTAAGATTCCTAAGGCAGGTAAAACCCTGGAAGAGGGAAAACTAGTTGAGATGCTAAAGGACATGAAGAGGAACTTAAGTTTTAAAGGTGGAGTTTCTTTGCTTGGTTGGTTTGCTTTCCTGTGCAGCCACTGCCAATTTTGCAATCGCAGCTTGACTCCTTGAGCTTTCAGAGTAAGATGCATTTCTGTTGCTGGGTTTTTGTTATGTTTTGTTGTTTGGTTGGTTTTGTTGTGGTGTTTTTTTTTTTTTAAGTGGATTCAGGCGAGCTCAGCCAGTGCAAAGTTATGCTATTCTTTCCAAAGCAATAGAGAAAAGAAAATGGTTTTCCTGGTGTAGCTTTGGGGTGCCTGTGAACCAAGACTGATTTGCCACTTCTGGGATCAAGGGTGCAATTCCTGCTAAGTTGAAAAATTGGAGGAAAAAGTCTAAGATCCATTTCTGTGAGTCCCTCAGAGGGAAGTGTCGGTGTAGCTTAAAGGACTTAAAGTCCCTTGCTGACCTGTGCACCTAATTCAAGATGATGTTGTTTCCCTGTATTGCAGTCTACATAAAGCAGCTGCTGGGCTGGGGGACTGTCCTATATGGAAGTATGTGGATGTATTTATTTCCACTGTTGTTTCTCTTGTCTCTCCCTTTATGGGTGTTAGTATGTTATTTGATGTAGACATGCAAAGCTTATTGGCTCAGGAAACTCATGGGCTTCGTTTGGGAGGGTGGAACACAGATTGTGGAGCTGTATTTGCAGTCTAGTGTAATATCACTTCTGGAGGGGGAGAGGGAAGATTCCCATACCCCAGTGCTGTCATCAGAAAGTCCTGACTGTGCATGTCACTGGGAACAAGCTCAGGTCTTTTTCTGCCTCTTCTCAAATGCTGCCCACATGGCTTTGAGTGTCAGGTCAAAAATAGCCTTGACTTTTTTTTTAGCAAACTCAATCAATAAAACAAGAGCCAATCTGGCCAGCACCTCCTTCCCAGCTGTGGTTGCTCCATAGCTCCTGGCTTGGGGCTGCTCCATCCCTCCCTGAAGGTCATTGCTCAGATGCTGTAGCTCCAGCATGCCCTGGTGGTAAACCCACACAATTCCATTCCTGCTCCTTCCCATGTCCTTTCTTTCTCTTGGAGGATCCTCTTGTTTGGGTTACAGGTGGGAAATGCCTTCAACTCATGTTTCTAGCCTTGCTCAGTCCTGCATTCTTGTGGCCCAGGACCTGAACTCATAGTCCTACCCTGTCTCAGAAGAGTTTGTGAGCAGTTGGCTCTCTTGACTGACACCTCCTAGTCTGTGTTTTTATTCTGCCAGTGTTTGCAGGGAATACGAAATGGCTGTAATAATGTCCTGTTTCTCATTCTGTCTGGGACACAGGCAATCCAAGCCGATGAGCAGGTCATTGAGGATGAACCATAACTTACGCTGTCATGCAGCAGCCGGTTGGGAGCTTATGCTGCTGTGTCCTTATGCTAACCTCTTGGGGTGTGCAGACAATTGCAGAACACGTGGAAAGCAGAGGTGACTTTTGCGGGTCTCTGCTTTTTTTGGACCTGTATAGTAAAAGTAGAGTAATAGGTTTAGGTTTAGTCCAGGCTTTGCATATTCCTTTCTTGATCTGGGTGGTGTTTGGAATATGGCTCTCATAGGTCAACGTACTTCTGTTGTGCTAATTTATCCATTCTTGTGCAAGCAGAAGGCATAGTGAGTGCTGGAGGAGGAATGTATGGCCCCTGTGACTGCTCTGGAAGTGGTCAAAGGTCTTCTGCTTACCCTCTGTACCATCACATGGGGTTCTGCAACTTTCTTGCCTAGAAGTGATTGTTCTTAGTGTTGGCTTATCACCCCAACCTTGCATCACTTGGAAACGTTTCCCCTCTCCAGTGCTGAGCCCAAAGCCAAACATTGCATCAGGGCTGATGTGACCAGGGGTGCAAGTGTTCATAAACTTTGAGGCTGGGCTTTTCATAATGTCGAAGGGGAACAGACAGATGTTTTTCCCCACTCAGCTCACTTTGAGAGAAGACCACCTTCACCAGCTCCCCAGCATTTACCCTCTTGAAAATGTGCTTTCTGGTGGGAGGGTGTCTAAGTTCAGTCTGGGAGAAAACCTGAATTGGCCAAGGACTGCCTGGGGTGGTGAGGACCCAGCTCCTTCCCCACCACGCAGCATTGCTGCTTGTTACCAAAGGCCCTTGGCCGCAGCCAACCATGCTGCTGCCAGCATTGCTCCTGTGCTGCTGATAACAGGGGACCCTGTTCTCTGGGGCTGTCGATCTGTCACCTTCTCCCAGCTCTAATATTTACTGAGTAACGATCCTGTGGTGACAGATCTATTTCTGTTTTTGTTCTCTATAACATACCTGCCAGAGCGCCCCGGGCGACTCTGGAATTTATAATAAAGGCACAATTTCCAAACTGAGTTTGGTGCTCTCCTGCCAGCAGCACTTCCAGATAGCAAAGTCTAGGGTCTTGTTTGTCCATCCCACTAAGAGACTGGATGAATACAACTTACTTTCTTCATTTAGACCCTAAGATTTTGTTGAGAGCTTTTACTTGCTTTCATTCCGTTCGCGGAATGTCTCTGTTTCACTGATGCGTGTGGAGATGGGCAATGACTTGGGCAACAAGGATGTTCGATGCTTCAGTTGCACATTCCGTACCTGAAACTGTGGGTAAAGCCATGCCATGTGGCTTTTCCAAACGCTGGGAAAACAGAATCATGGAATCATAGGGGTTGGAAGGGACCTTGAGAGATCATCGGGTCCAACCCCCACATGGCACTGTGTGCCATCCCCTGCATGGGCAGAGTGATTATTTGGTTGTGCCACAGCTGAGCTTTCCTTTCTTCTCTGCAGACACATAGAGAACTGGAAGAACTTGCAGACGCTGAATGCCGTCGACATGGAGCTGTACACGGGACTCCAGAGGCTGTGAGTATGTCCTGTGTCTCGAGGAGGAGAACAATACCGGGCAGCCCCTTCCTTCCAACAAAGAGCTGGGGCTTCCCTCCATCCGCAGTCTCCACGCCATGGTGTTCAGAGCTTGTTTAAGCTACTGGCTCTGCTGTATTTTGCTATGAGACTCCGTAAAATGGAGATGAAATGCTTTTTGGTCCTTGCTGGGTCTGCGGGAAGGAAGATTGCTAGTTCCTGACAGCTCTGTCAACACACATCAGCCCTGACCTCTCTTCTCCCCCGCTGTTCTGGTTCTGAGCTTGTGTGTTGTTCTGACTCATTTCAGTCCCACAATGCAAACTTCCAGCTGTCTCCACCGATCCTTCACTGCTGGGCTGTGGGTCCTCATTTAGTGCAGTTGTTATCCCAGTGGTGCTGCATGAGAAGGGAATTGCATCTCCCTGTCCAACCGTCCAAGCACTGGGGGAGGCCAGCTGCGTGTGTGATGGAGGGGAAGCTGAGGTCTGTTGTATTGAAGGGCCTTGCCAGGCACTTGGGAAGCCTGGCCAAATCAGTATACCACCTTAATTCCTTGTACCACATAAGTATATATAATCAGTATTTCACCTAATTACTGCTCTTAATTCCTCCTCCTGGAGCTGGGAGCACCCAGGGTGCTGCTTGTGTGATATGTACGACGTTGCTCAGGGTTAATCAGAGACTCTGCTAATGTTTCACTGGGAGCTTTGCATTAGGTACAGCTTGAGTGCAGGCTGGAGGAGAAGTGTGTGTTGCTGCACGCTTGGTAACCAAATCCCAGCAAGCTGTACTTCTCACACACACAGATGCATACCCTGTAAGCAGGCTGCCTGCTGCTCTCATCTCAACCAAGAGAGCAGCAGTGGAGCTGGGCATACATTTGTTTGCAGGAGATAATGGTAAATCCTGGCTGCAGTTCTGATAGAGTTTCTCCAAAACAGGGTGCCAAGAGGATTCCCCCTTGAATATCCTGAACTCCCTACACAAAATGCTTTCCCCTCCTTAACAGAGTGGCAAGCAGAAGGGTTTGAGGGAAGGAAGGTGGCAGTGCTGGGGGTTAGGTTTGCTGTGGGAGCAGGCAGCCCTGCTTTTGGAAGAAGAGGAGAGAAGCAGGTGATGCTCTGTGCCACCCCAGCAAGCCTGTGTGGATGTGGAGGAAGAGTCTTGCCCATCAGCTGCTCTGTGCTGAGCCTGTGCTGTCACTGTATCAGATGAAGCTGAAAGGCCCAATTTCCCCTTTGCTTGTAACTCCTAGAGGCTGTCTGGGGAGAGATGTACCTCCCAGGAGGGGAGTTGAGGGCTCCTAGCACACCTCAGGTGCTGAATGTGGGGTTTTAGAGCAGGTTTTTTTTTGCCTTGACTCCGTTGCTGCCCTTCTGCATCTCTTTTCAGGACAATCAGGAACTCAGGACTACGAAACATCCAGCCACGCGCCTTTGCCAAGAACCCTCACCTGCGCTACATGTGAGTGCCATCCCCTCCTGCGCCCTGGTCCCTGTGGAAAGGTCACCCCCCAAAGTGCCTGGTGGGGAGAGCAGTGGGAGGAGAGGGGGTGCTGGTGGGGAGAAAGGGAGGGAGAGTTGGTAAAGGCTGAGAGGAGGAAAAGCGAAGGCGTTGAGAAGTGAAATGGGCCCTGAAGCAGGATGGGGTGAGCTCCTGCTGGGGAGCTGATGGGTTTCAGTGTCTAATAACTGGCCTGGCTTTGATTGCCACCCTAACGAGCGCCTGCATCGTTAACAGCCTTGCAGTGGCAGTTGTACATATCTTTCTGCAGAGTTTGGGGAGTGGCTGGAGCCTGCCCTGCTCATTAGCTGTTTAACCAAAGGGTGCTTTTCTAGCACAAATCCTGGGGCGTGGGGCTGCTACCTCTGTTCCTAATTATTGACTACTTGAATTGACATCTGCGGCAGGCTTGGGGTAGGGATGTTTTGTGTGGGAGCACTGTTATCGTGGGACACTGCACAAGTGTCCAGCTTCTGGGGCACTGTTAGTCACTGGGTATGGTGTTCTGGAGAATTCCACCATCCTGGAGTCCAAGGGCTCTGATTTCTTTTCTAAATAAGCATTTGCTTTTCCCAAGGCAATAAAGAAAAGTCTGAATTTCAGGCCGGTACGCAGGTTACTCCGTGGGCTTGAAATATCTCATCAAAGTGACTGTGTCTGAGATCAAACCCCTCTCAGCTCCAGTATAGATATAGAAGGTGAAAAGGGATTGGTGGGAAGCCACTGGCCGTGGGCATGAGCTGATGGGCTGGATGGAGAGTGTGTGTATCTGTGCTCTTTGGAAATGAACGCTAGTGGCTTCTTCCATGAAAAATGGCTGTGGCACGCACCCATTTGAGTCTGCAGATGCATGTGGCCATCGATATGGACATGTCCCTGGCAGAGGAGGATGGATGCGACCTGCAGAGTAGGATAGATTTGTCTTTTGATGCCTGCTTGGAAATGATGTGAACTGAAAACCCCAAAAGCTTCCTTTTTGGAAAGGCAGTTACAGTTGCTAAGTTACGGTAAAGTACTTGCTAAATATGAGATCTGCAGTACCAAAGGGCATGCATAGTTTAAGGGCATGGTGAACAAGCATGAAGCCTTTTTGAGTTTAAAGAAGTGCTTATTTTGTCATCATAAACCCTTCTTAATGCTGACCACTGGTATTTTCCTGATTTCTGTGCTTTGTTATTTTGATATGTAGTGGGTTTTTTGCGTTTTCTGTAGTTGTTTGTCACTGAGAAGGGTTCTCTCTGAATATCTCCCAATTGATTTTTTTTTGGGGAGGGGGTTTGTCAGTTGTGCAGTTGCTGTTTATGTTTCTAGCAGGTAAAATGATCAATATTTGATTCCTGATTGAAATTAGTTTGGATACCGTAGGAGTTTGGAGGCCACATATGCTTGTTTTGAGGCTGAATGTGTCGTTAGTGTGTCCACATGCAACTGTTGCTGCTTTTTCCAGAAGTGTTTGTTTTTGTCTTTTGAGATTACTTTTGAGATTGGGGGGAAAAAAAAGCAACCTACATCCATCTTGTGTCAAGAGTTAAGGTTGGTATGTGATGATGAAATATGTGTTTGTTTACTGCTTGGGCCATGTAAGATTGATCATGTTCTTAACATCTTTCTTTCCTTGCCTTTTGAAGCTCGAGGCAAGTAAGTATATTATTTGGTTAGTGTTGGTCGGTGGGTTTTGATGCTGTTCCTGCAACCCAGCACGGTGGAGGTTTGCAAGGTGGATGTCCTCCATGGTGGATGCTGGGTATCTGGAGATGGAGACCTGGTGCTTGAAGGGATGGTGGCTCCCTCCTGCACCCCAGATCCTCTCGAGCTGTGGTGCCGTTGATCCCTCACAGCCAGGTTGCTTTTTCAGAGTGTCTCTCCCCCTGATGCGGGCACCACAATGGCTCCAGAGGATTTTTTACTCTCTGGCATGCACCTGGTGCCACTTGAAGTTCCCTCTGTGGCCACAGCACTACCCAAGCACATTGGGGTACATCCCTGGCTGTTCTGCAGCTGGTGCCTCCTGGGGAGCTTGGCTCGCTGAGGGCCTGACATTTTCTACAGCTGCTGCACGTAGGAGCCAGGGATGAAAGGATTAATAGAAATGTCACTCTGCTGTAAGTCTTGGGCTGCTGTAACCAGGTACAGTAGCTGACAGGAGTGAGGGGTACTGTCCCACTCCCCTTGCAGCTGGATGGGTGTGAGGATGGTGTGCCTAATGCTTGCTGAGTTGCCACTATGCGTTACTGCTGCCGCCCTGGTTTTCCTCCTCCTTTGCTGGCTGTTTGGTTGGAGGTGGAGATGAGTCAATAGAGAGTAAATGAGTCTAATAAGACAGAGAGGTTTCACTGCTGGGGGTGGCTGGCATGGGGCAATGGGGACCCTGGGCTGGATCTTTAGGGGGTGCTGCAGACTGGGTCTAAGCAGCAGCAGGCACTTTTTCCCCACACGAAGCTCATGTAAGAATTGTGAGGACTCAACAGCTGCAGGGGCTTTATCCCCTCTCTCCCCATCTTGGGTTAAACCCTAGCATCTGCTGAAATGAGCTTGTTTTTTTCCCCAGTGCCTTTCATCAAGGTTTCCTCCTCTCAGATGGGCCAGATAGCTCTGTTTTCTCCCAGCAACTTCTATTTCTGGCCCTTCCTCAGTGCACGCACTTGTCTTCAGACCCCAGCTGTGCAATCACAAGCAGATCACTTATCCCAGCTCTAATTGCAGGAGTTCAGGTTTGTGGGGGTTTGTTTAAGATAAGGGTTCTGGATGAGGTTTGGCTTGTTTTCTCCCCCTACTTCCCCATCACAGAGTCAGGGAGGAAAGGGGAGAAAGCCAGGAAGGGGTTTTCAGTCTGAGTGGTAGACCTGAAAGTGCTCCAGGGTGCAGCCTGGCAGGGTCACACTTGTCCTGTAAGGTCTGAAATTAGCTGGCCAAGTGTAGGGGGCTTGAGGGCAATCTAATCAGTGGAGGGAGCGGTGGGTGATTGGGAGCCTGAGGTGTGGATCTAGAAATAGCTTTGGGTCCCTCTCCTTTTGTGAGGAGAGTTAGGGATCTGTGGCTTGTCATATTGTCAGTCCTGTGAAGGCTACCACTGCCACAGAGGCAGTGAATCCAAAACACAACAGTGGCTTTTGTGATGTGGATCCACCTCTTCTGATGGTGACTGGGCTGGGACTGGTGACATCTTCCAGAGCAGGTACTGGCTGGATGTTGAACTGAGATGGATGTGGGTCTCCAAACTGGATGTGAACCAATATCTTTTTTTGTGCTTTTTCTCTGGAGATCATTTTGCTGGGCAAAACTGCATTGGTGGGTTCCTGGTCCTATTTCTGTGCAGCTTTGACAGCTCTTTAGCTGTTAGAGGGGAGATTAGAGGACTATTGGAGAGCCAGCAGGTCTAGGCTGTGTAAGTCCTTGTAGCTAAGGTCTATGGATGTTCGCATTAGCAGGAGAACATAGGATTGTTTGGTGTTGACAGAAAACCTAAATAGGTTCCTAAATTTGAGATGTGTATTTGAATGGCTTACACATTTATTATGTCAACTTGTTTAGCACAGTTTATTGAAAAATGTCTTGTATGTCCTTCTTCTAATGGCACTGGAATGTGGCTGGTTTATTTGGACTTGATACCCTCACAACTCGAATCCTCTATCAAGTTCCTACACATACCATGAAAACAGAGTCCAAGTCAAGAGAGGTAGTTGTAGCGCTTTGTGGGGAGGAATACAGCATTGTCACAGCCATCATGAGATATTAGGAAGTGAGGAGGAGAACTTCACAGTGCACAGGGAAGGGCAGGACCTGTTTGCTGCTGGCCAAAGTGTCCAGCCTCCACTGGCTGTGGGATAGTAGAGCTATACATGTAAGAGTAGGCTCCTAGTAGATTGTGCCTAGAGCCAGACAAGTTGATGTTTGCAGTGCCTGAATCCCACTTTACTGGGAAGCAGGTACTTCAGAGACTGATTCCTTCTAAATGCTTTCCTGGCTGCTGCGTACTCAGCCAGCCAGTCAGGAGGCACTGCCTTGTATTTGCAGAGAGTAATTGTGCACACCTTATTTATTGTGTAGTAAAGAAAACAAATTAAGGCTGTGTAATTATAGAGACAGGCACACTTTTAAATAAGGCTTAAGTAGTCAGATTTCTGTGTAGAAAATTAATAATTACCATTTCTGTCTGCATTCAGAGGCTCTTCCTTAACTGTCTTCTGGAGTTTTATATGTGCTTTAAATTGGTTTGTGGGCTGGCCAAGGCACAGCTCCTGTCAAAGAGCTCTCTGTGCTGCCTGCCAGAGCAAGGATGGGGTTGAGGATCAAGCTTTCTCCTCCAGTCTTTACCCAAGGGTCCTAAAGATGGAGACCTTGGAGTGCCTGAGTGTAACTTTTTTGGTATGGTGTGTTCAGATCACCTTGTGCTCCACAGGCCTTTTTATTTATGGGATCCTGGCAGGAATGCACAGGGACCTGCTTTTACCTGGTGAGTGTGGTGGTTCAGCCCCAAACAGTGGCTGAGCATCACACACCACTTGTTCCCAGAGGAGACGCAGCCTTGGTGGGTTGGGATAAAGACAGTTTGCTGACAAAATCACTGTGAAAGTAGAACAATAACAGCCAATTACACTCACACCTGGTGGTAACACAGAGTGCCTTACTGACCCCAGGATTACAGAGTGCTGCATGACACGAGGACTGACCCAACGCCCTGGCCACATTCAGACTGCCCTGTTAGGGTGCCTGGGAGTTGTGTGGTGTCATGTGAACTCATAGCCTGGTATTGGATGTAGGTTGTATCTTCTGTATGGAATTCCCAGAGATGTGTTATGGCTTGAGGCTTTGTTAGGAATTGAACTAGGCTGCATCTCTTGAAAATTGAGGTGACTGAGGCAGCCCAAGGTTGGTGAGTGGCTCTCTGCTCTCTTCAGAGCTGTTGCAGGACAATACTCAAGGCCCCCCAACAACTGAAGCCCGTGTGCTTTCAAAGGGCTGCAGGCAACCATCTTGCAAGGCTGGTTCTCCTCCTTTGCATGTTTGGGAGCTTGATTGAGGTCTTACACCAAATAAGGAAATAAACAAAATATCAGGTGCTGAATTACTGCAAGTATATAACTGTTCCCTCTGTCATGGCTTGAGGGTAATTTTTTCCTGCTTTGTTGTTAATGATATATTGCTGTGCTCTGAAAGAGCCATTCATATCTACCAAGCAGGGTTAAACCCTCTCTCTTGCTCTCCTGCTGTAACCAGCTCCAGGCTCTGTGACTGCCTGCAACCTTCCACTTGATTCTGGATGTCCTATTACCCTTCCTCCTTCTTCCTGATGATTTCTCCGTGCTTTGTCCTTTGCTGCACTGCTGTCATACCCATCCTGGCAGTGTCTTCCTAACCCAAACTGTCATGTGTTAATTGCTCTTGATTTCCCATCTATATTCTTGAGCTTGTGCAGCCTAACAAGTCTGTTGTGTGTCAGCTGGGGCACAGTGGATGACTGTATGTGAGTGCTTAGCTCACTGGGAGGATGAAGTAAAATGCACTTACCTAAACCACCTCCTAGGTAGTTTAGCATTTTGCTTTACTTTGCTTTTGCAAAGGACTAAATAGGAATTTAATTTCCCTGTGAATAATACAGAAAAATAAGAAGTATGAGAGATTTAAACAACCCTTAATTTCTGTTAGGTGGATGTTCCCTTACGATCCCATATCCAGCAGGCAGCTTGGATGCCCTTTGATCCCATTTCTGCTCTAAGGATGTTCCTGCTTCTTCAGCTCCTTCTAGGAGCAAATCTCTATGCTGTGATTTATTCAGGGAAGCATTTTCCTCCATGTGTCTCCAGTTCCTCTATAAAATGCTGGTCATGCTTCTAGCACAATCACTAAAATAAACAGTGGTACACCTCCTCTGCTTCCATAAACTTTCCTGTTCTGCTTCCCATCTGCTCTGTCCCCTGGATGCCAATGTAGTGTAGGTCCTTGCTGATATGCTAATCAGCAGCAGTGATTTGATGTCATGTTTATTCCCAGTCATTTCCGCAGGTGACTGATAAGCAGTTAACTGCAGCTATTCCTTTTTCAGCAGAGGTAGGTTCTGTGTTGTACCAGCCATTGTGCACGAGGCCAGAGGAGAGACCAGTTCCCTGCAGGACTGTGGCTTTCCTCAGGCTGGGTCAAAATCATTTGACCTGCATTGAGGGCTGGATAACTAATTCCTGACTGCAGGCTGCTTCACTCGGCTGTGGAGAGAGAGTTTATTGTGTTGTAATAGGAGGAGGAGTGGGGAGCTTGACTGATGTACTCTAGTGGGACCTGAGAAAGAAAGTTTCTAGCTCAAACACTCTGCACCTCGTGGCAAGACTTGCTCTGCCTCAGTTCCCCATCTGAAAACCTGGAATAAGAGCATTTGTTTTCTCTGCTTTTATTTGATCTATTTGCAGCATTAGCACCTTGTATGGCTTCCAGTGAAACCTGGACTTGAATAGTGGGATGCTGTTGCAATGTAAGATGAGTTGTTAATGTTATCACAAATATTTGTTGCTTGCTCAGATTCTTATGTTATACCTATCACTCTGGTACCTAGGCTCTCATGATTTTGTTGTGGCTTTTTCTCTTCTTTCCTTTGAAGTGTTGAGATGTTCTTTCCAGCTGTGTTGTGTGCCTATGAGGCTTATTTCCCTCTCTGAACTTTGATAATTGTCTTTTGGCAGACCTGTGAACCGGGCAACTGGGGTTTTGCAAAGGTCCTGGTTTTCCCTATCGCCCCTTCTAAAAAGGCTGCAGACAATGCTGGGGATGTTTTGAATGAGGCTGTTTCTACGTGGGGTGTGTGTTTGGGTCTCTTTACACACCTTGGTTTAGGATTGGGATAAAATGTGAACTTGAGACAAGTCTTTGAGGGGGTCTCATCCTCTGTGACATAGTCCTTGGTGTGCAACAACAGCCTGATGGATGTCTTGTGAGCTTCAGTTCAAGGAGAGGCCAAGCACTCCTCTCTGAGATCCTGAAGATGAGGCATAGTTGTGTCTTGGTTGAAGCTCGCTACATCTCTCAGATCACCATCAGCACACAAATTGCTGATTTCTGGGGATCTGGGCATGGCAAGGACTGGATCTTATTTGTAGGCTCTTGAGGTCACTGCAGCATGAAGATACTCCAGAAACAGCCCCTGGCTGTCCCTTTTGCTTGCTCCCCAAATCCTGTGGCTCAGTTAATTAGATGTGGCACAAGTCATGTCTTAGCTGCCTGTGCCAGTCTGAGAGATGCTGCACGGGCAGGAGGACATCCCCAAGAGGGACCTGAAGACACAGAAACCTCCTTGAAAGCTGCTGGGGGAGAGAGGGAACAATCATGGCAGGATGAGTGAAAGTTCAGTGACCACACAAGTTGCCTCACCTGGAATTTTTCTTTTTTTTAGTGATGGTATAATTACAGGGCTGGTTTTGCCTTTTTGATGTACAGGCAATAAGCACCAGGGCAGAAAAATAGAAACATAAAAATCATATGTTATTTGAGCAATAAGATATGACAGGGCATGAATGATGGGACATTAATTCATGATGGTGTGTGACTAGGCAAGAATTTAAATGTCATACGTTAGGCAGTCGCTTGTTTTATTGGAATTATAAAATTTTATTAGGAAAAATGGGTGGAGGCATGGAGTTTCCCACCCCCCCCACTTGTTTGTATTTGTGAAGGGACAAGCTGTGAATGCTGTCAGATATGAGAGACCCTGGGATATTCACCAGGCTGCTGTAAGAGCCTGAGCTTTGTCATCCCTGGGAGCTGTGGGTGACCGTGTAGGCTTGCTAGGGACTGAATGAGCATGTTTCACATCCCCAGCCCTCCAGCTGGAGGGACACGTGTGGTCATTCCCAGGCCGGCTCTGCTGGTGCCCATGGGCGTCCCTGTTCTTCTCAATTCATGACGTACTAAAAGGCTGGGTTAAAGAGACTCCTTTATCTTAAAATATTGGTCACCGTGAGGAATGTTTTCAGGTGAAAAGACTGATCACCGTGAAGGTCAGGGTGTCCCGTGGGCTGGGCCGCGGCCGGCACCTGCGCCCCGCGGGGCCGCGCTTCAGCACCACGGACAGAGCCCGCAGCCTCGGCCCGGCCCCGCCCGCACCACCAACCTCCGAGACCCCAGCGCAGGCCTCTCTTGCTGCCTGGGGCTGAGCTTGCCGGTCTGCAGCCCAGGCCCTGCTTTCCTGCCTGCGGCTGGGTTTCTCTACCTCCCACCTCCTGGCCTCCAGACCTTCCTGCTCCCAACCCCGTTCTCCAGCCTCCCATCTCCTCTGCCAGCAGCTGGGCTTCTCTGCTGCCCTACCAGCTCTGACCTCTCTGCCTGAAGCCTGGAACAAGCCACCCTGCCTGCAGCATGGACCCTGGCTTCTAGTCTTATCCCCAGACCTCTTGGCCCTCTGCTTGCAGCCTGGCCTCTGACCCAGGCTCCCTGTCTGCACTGAAGCCTCCCGGCTTCCCTGCCTCTTGCTCAGCCCCAAGGTGCAGCTTGGCCTCCCTGCATGCAGCCCCTGCCTTCTTTGCCCTTCTCTTGGAATGACCTCAGTCCCTTTGAGCCCCAGCGAAGCACCTCAAGGGCAGTGGCTGTGCACACCTGGCACCTGAGGGGTGACCAGCCTGATTTTGCTGTCACAAGCACCCCTATTCTTCCCCCTCTCCTGCCATGAGGCCAGTCTGCTGAGATGCCTGTTTGACAGATGCAATAGAAACTTTCTGACCTGCGGTGGCTCCAGGCTTTGTTCTGCAGTGTGAATGGAGCCACCTTACAGCACCACTGCCCTGCTGCTGTCTGTGGGTTTCTCACATGAGTGGTTCTCTAGGAGACCTGCTGTCCAACCTCACTGCAACCGCAACCCGGGGGCTTTGGCTAAGTGTTTGTTGTATCCAGTTGTGCATGTTGATAATTGTGGGTAATTTGCTGTCTCAGAATAATGAAGGAATGCCTGCTGCAGTCTGAAGCACTCAGTGCTTCACAGTGATTAGTCTTTTAATTTGAAAATATTCCTCACAGTGACCAATATTTGAAGATAAAGGTTGGGTGAAAGATACTCCTCCTTTTTAAGTACATGATGTATTGAGAACAGGAAAAATGTAACTGCTGTGGCCAGACATTCTTTGTTTTTTGACAGAACTGGTTGCCAAAGACATAAAAACATTTTTCTGCTTTTGGGGTGGTTAAGTGAGGACTGTAGCAAGCCCGCTTTGCTGGACTGTACTGCTCCCAACAGCCTAACAGTTCTCTGTGGCCCCGAGGCAAGTGTGCCTGGGGCTGTAATGAGGCACATCACACCCCAGCTCAGGTGGAGCTGCAGGCAGGTCTCTGCTCAGAGCATTACTCCTCCCTGTGTGCTCAGCTGCTGCAAACAGGAGCCCAAAAGCCCACACTCAGGTGTGCTCCAGGCATCTGCTGCCTCCCTGCTCCCCATCCCCACCCCACGAGCCCCTGGAGGAAAGCAGCAGCCTGGTGTGAGGCAGCTCCCTGCTTGATGCTGTCTGTCTCCTAGGCTGAGTGTTTTTCTTGCCGTTTGATGAGGCATAGCTGGAGCACGTCAGCCTCACCTCCCGCTGTGTCCAGGAGGCTCTGCGCAGCATGGGAGGTGGCAGCTGCCATCTCCACTGGCTGACAGTGGGGTCCCTTTGGTCCCCATATTCCACACATGTGCACCTCCCCATGCCAGCCCACTCCCTGTGTGTGCTCCCCAGCTCTGGTCCCTCCTGGTATCTGGTTGCTGCTCACAGGCCCCTTGTGCTGTCGGTGCAGGTAGCTCCTCTCTCCGCTGAAGTGGGGCGAGTGCTGTAGGCTAATGGCAGGCTTTCTTTTCATTAGCTGGTGTAAACACAGCTCCTTGGCAGCAGCCTGCTTCTCTGAGCCCAGGAAGACCACTTTTCCTTTTATCTATAATTTAGTGAAGTGTCAAGCCACAGAAGTTTTAACGATAGTAAGCAGCAGCAGAAATTTATTTATTCCCTGTAAAGGTGGGTTTCATTCCAGGGCTGCGCTGGGGTTTTTAATGCTTCCCTCACAAGAAATGGTGGCTGCTCATGCAGCCTCCCTCCCAGTGTGTTCAAGCAACCTTCCCTGTGAAGCTTGCCACTGCAGTTCCTGCTTGGCTCAGTAGCTTTCCAGCCCCTCTCCCACGCAGGCAGGACCTGTGGGCCAAGTGAATTGGGAAAGGAGAAGCGAGGAAAATGTAGTGAGGTGGGAGTATTCATGTGCTTGGTGAGTGTAATGGGAGAAAAGGGAGTCACAAGTTCCCCATCTTTCGTTTTCTCCTGCTGCTGTGCATCTCTTGCATCCTCTTCCCAGACCAGCCTCTGTGTTTCTCTTCATCCTTCAAATCCATCAGGGAGGGGCTTTTTGGGGATTACATGCAGTGCTTGCCTTCTGTCAGCTGATGAAGCTGCCAGTGGTGACTGGAGGAAAAAATGGATCCATGTTATATGGAAGGGCCAGGGCTCCTTCCTGAAGTGCAGGAAGGCAGAGGGCAGAGCTCAGGAATGGTCAAAGATGAGTAGGGAATGGGATGTGGCTGGGGAAGGGACAGGGACCAGTCTGGAGAGAGAGAAAGGGTTGCAAGAAAGGATTGGAGCAAGAAGTAATGTGGAAAAAAGGTTGAAATAGAACAGAAAGGGGATGGGGTGTGGAAAAGGTGATGAGGAAAATGGATCTGGAGAAGAGCAATGGTTGACTGGGAAGCAGCATGTATGTAAGCTCTGCAGGGGTAGCAAGTGTAAGGGAGAAATGGGTTTGCTAGCAAATACTTGGGAATGGCACCTCTGAATTAACCAGAATCTTCCTCTCCTGCTTCGACGTGGCTTTGGAGGCAATATTAGAATCTTCCTAATTATTTTTCTTGGATGAGTTTTGTGATCCTGATGATATTAATTATTCTTAAAGGTCAACAGCACTCACTTGAATCCCCTTCTGTTCTATCGTGTAATCAGTTAATTAATTGGAAACCATTTAGCAATGTCTGCTGAGAGCTTAGCCTGCCTTATGCCCTGTTGTTTTGCTATAGCTGGGAGATACATATATGTGTGTGTATGTATATTCATATTTGTACCCCTTCCTTGTACCCCCTCCCTTGGTCCTGTCCCGTCCCACTGCAGCCTCTGCCACCCCTTTCCAAGGCAGGAAACGGGTGCTCAGGCCCAGCTGTCATTTTGTCTTTACTACTGCTCTGCAAGAGCAGTGTTTGAGATTATTCAGGGCTCATTGATTTCTGGGCATCCAAGTAGGTGAGGACTTGATTTATTTTAAAATATATATATGTGTGTATATATACACATCTGATGCAAGAGCCCTCTAACAGCTGAGGGTACAGCCCTAGCTCAGGAGGGCGCATGAGGATCAAACCCTGCCCTAGAAGCTCTGGACTCAATGTGTTGAGGTTGAGGCACTCATATGGACTATGTCCATCTCTCCCAGTGCTTTCCTGTGCATTTGGGGTGATGTCCCAGCTGGGTTGGTGCCTCCTGAGCTGCTTCAGTGTATTCTAGGGAGAAATGGTGGAACACATGCAGGAGCCTGGGAGGGCATGTGTTTGGGTTGGGTCTAGTGTCACCATGTACTAGGAGATTCTGGGAAATGCCCCTTGGGCATGGCTCTCCCTGCACTGTCTCCTTGAGCTGTGCTTTGGTGTGGCACAGAGCTCTCTTCTCTCACATGTAGCAATTGGGTTTGCACTGGGTCCACTGGAAACCAGTGAGTAGGAGGTATTCCCCAGTTGTTCTCTGTTCCTAGCTCAAAGAAACATGCAATTTGAAGAAAACAGGCAGGATAAACCCAACCCCTTGCTGGAGCTGTCAGCTGGCAACCCTTGTTCTTGATCGGCATGCATCTCCAACATTATGTCTGTGTGCTGGAGCAGGAGAAAAGCTCAGCCTACAGTTATATTCCAGTCCTAATGGGTCTAAAATGACTACAGTTTGGGAGAGAAGAGTTGGGATGGGGCCAGACCAGCCCTGAGGACATCTCAGCTGTGGGAGGGCAGCCATGGGGAATGGCTCTTGCACATTGAAGGTTGATTTTTCTTTTCTTTGAGCAGAAGACTGGCATGTTCTGTGGAAGCTGCTGGACTCTGCCTTGCAGGAAAGCTGGCAGGCAAAGGGAAAGCAACTGCAGGGCTGACCCAGCTTTTAACCTTTCCTCGAGTCCTCTGAGAGCCCAGATGTCTGTGGAGGAGAGGAGTGGGAACTGCACACAACAAGGGAGAGGTGAATGTAGTCCAGAGGGCCAGATCCCTGCATCTGATTTGCCTCAAAGCACAGGAGACCATATTACCCACATCTGGCAGTGGCTTCCCATCTGTACCGTGCACTGAACCAAAACTGTGAGCAACAACAAGCTGTGAGGGGTGATTTGTCTTCAAACAAAGCTTTGTGCAGCTGGAAGATGCCTCAGAAGAGATGACTTGGAGGGTGTGGAAGTGTCATGGGGTTGGAGATGGCCTTTAAAATGGCCTTTAAAGTATTTTGGGATGGGCTGGGATGAAGGCAACAGCAGGAGATGGCTTGCTGCATTGGCAGAGGCAGTGGGAGGAGAGGCGTGGGGCAGATGTGCTGCTGGCACCCGCCCGTGGGAGCCCTGTGATTGGGGGCGTGGTGCCTTATGCCTTCCCAGTTGCTCTGCAACTTCTGTTTTGTAATGCTATTGTTTAAAGAACAATGCAGGAGACCAGCCCTTTCCACCTCCTTCAGCCCTGTTTCAGTGACAGTTGGGATTTTGCAAATCAAGGTTGTGCAACTGGGAAATGCAGAGTTGGTGGTTCCTCCTCTGGCATCACACCTCCAGGGATAGTGCAGTGTTTCTCCTTAGGTGTCACTGATGGTGGTCTCTTGCTCTTGTCTGATGCAGGACGCTTTTTGTTCAGGAAAGTACTGCAAATTCTGGCTCTAGCCCTAGAGCAAGAAATGATTTTGGGGGGAATGAGATAGTAGTGTGATGGAAGATGCTGTGTGAGGCTTGCCTTACAAGACACAGTACCCATGGGCATGAGAAGAGTTGTGCTGTGCAAACTCAAAGATTGAACCTCAGAAGACTTTTGATTTTTGCTGTCTTTGGGATCAGTAGTGACCTGGGTGGTGCTAAGGGGTTGCTTGAGATGCAGAACTGGGCTACAAGTAATGCCAGACTGTGGCTGGAGGACCTCCATAAACTGTTTTGTTCCTCTGTAGTGTTCTGAGTCCGGACAGGGCACACAAACAGAACTGCTGGCAGCTCTGACATCTCAGGCTGACTGATTTAACACCGTGTCCTGTTCTGCTAACTCCACTTTCTGGGCACACGAGCCTTGTGTGTGCTTGGCATTTGTTGCCCAGTGCTTCTGCAGGCTCCATCTCAAGCACATCCTGCTGGGGCTTTGTGCTGAGCTACTGGAGACTTCAACTGAGTCGAGCATTTGCAGAGCCTGATGTGTGGGGAGGCCTCTATGGCCACAGCTTTCTGGGACTTGCTGGGGTAATTTTAGCACGTTCATTAAGAGAGGACAGTACCTTTTTTTCCCTTATTGAGCAAAGCTGCTTACTAAACAGGAAAAGGAGGGAGGGGGAAAGGGAGGGCAGGGCGGACGATGGGGAGTGTAACACTGCTTTTAGAGGTCACTGGAGTTATCTGGCAGGGATGAGCGAGCCCCAGAGTGACTTTCCAGCATTTTTTCTGGTTCAGATCCAAAGTTTTAGCAGATAGTTTGCAGAAATGGAGCCTGCACAGAGCTACCCCTACATCTGTAACAGCATGTGGAGTTGCTGACGCTTACCTCTTCTGTGGCCACCAGCATCCAGCCAAGGCTGCAGCCAGCTGAGAGATGATGGAAGCACCCGTTGTGCCCAGAGCAGAGGGGATATTAAGGGAATCCCACGCGGTGCCACCGGCGTATTCAGTGCTGGGGGCTGCAGCTGGGGATGTGCATCTCGCCTCTCCTTTCTGCCAGGCAGTTGTTGATGCTCCCTCAGCCCCAGCTGCTCTGTGCAGTTAGTCCCACCCCCTGGATCAGGATTATCAGAGCTGGCACCATGTTATTAAAATGTGTGAAAAGCTTCTCTCCTGAAGAAGTAAATGTGTCGGGTTGGAAATAAGGGTGAGTTGGAGGATGGAGATGCGTGGAGGAGGTACAGGCAGGAGGGTCCCTCCCCAGCAGCAGTGTTTCTGCCATTGCATTGGACTGAACTGCATAATGTAGCTTACAGTTTAATTACAGGGGCTCCTGCTTGTTGGTGTCATTAATGAGGCATCTGGCTTAATTTAGCTGAATAAAAATGGCTTTAATAGTGGAAACACTTCTGACTGCTGGGTAATTGAGGGAAGAGAAAACATGGCATCTCCTCTTGCACTAAAGTCCACTTGTCCACTTGTTGCATGGATCCAGACCCCTCCTTTGTCCCATGTTCACTCACCTCTTTTCAAGTCCAGGAGGAGGATGGATGGAGAGAGGGAAAGAGAGAGAACTGGGACTTTGCTTTGGTGTTCCACCTTTGAGGCGTGTGTGGTGTTACTGGTGGAGAAGGCTGATGGGGCTATGATATGGTGAGCCACATGCAAAGCAAGAGGCTTAGGAGCATGGCTGCTGTGGCAGGAGGAGAGCAGGGTGGTGTTGAGCCTAGGTCACAAGTGGGTTTGGGTGTCTGCTGCCCTGTACCTGGTCCAGGTGGGCTCCATCCAATCTCTTCTCCCTACACAACTCCTTTGAAACCTGCTCCGGAGGCAAAAAGGGAACTAGCAGCTGTTTCTGAAGACTCTGTGTGGAAAATAGCATCTTGTGAGTGATAGAGAAAATGTCCCACGGCAGAGAAGCAGTTTGAATGTGCTCCAGGAACGTTGATGGCAGATCTACCCTGAAAAAAGACAGGTTCCTGTTTGCTGCTGAGAAATACACATGGAAGGTGTTTTGCTTCCTTCCCCCTGTGTTTCATTGACACATGATGTGCCATATTTTATTACAGGTGGAGCTGATGCACAGGCTGTTAGAAAGGTTGTCTGGCACGCTCTGCTACAGGACTGCTTCCACTTTCCTATAACTCTGCCAAATTTTAATTGCTCAGGCTGAAGTTTTCTGTGTTGGGTGTCTGCTCTTGGATGAATTTATTTTTTTAAAAATTACTAGTATTTCATCCCACTTTTGAATAAAACCCTGCTCCGGTGTTTGAGGTGGTGTACAGAAGAGAGGGAAAATGGACTGTTTTTTCCAAGTTAGAAATGGTGATGCTTCTGTTGGAGTGCCTGCACTCTCCTTTTGTGAAGGGGAAGAGATTTTGTCAAAGGCCAGATCCTGCTTGGAAGGCTTGATTTTAGTCTGGGATGTTTCCTTGTGGGAGCAGAATGGCTCTTGGTCTGCTTGGAGGGGGAGAAGTTTTACAAAGGATGTTTGGGAGTATATAGAGGAGATGAGGAGTGACAGGTCTTGTTGGGCTAGATGGGAAGATATAAGTCTTCCCATCTGATAGGCAATATGGGCATGGATGAGGAAATCAGGGCTGAGAAGTATTCAGAAATATGTGGAGAACAATGGATAGTGTGATTCAATCTGCTGGGGAAAAGTGGCTGGATGGGGGGAAGACAAATGGGTTGGGAAGGACAGACCTGGCACTGTGTGCCCAGGAGTGTAGGAAGGTGGGGATTCAAGCTGCTGCAAACAGTGGTGTTAGCATGAGGGGGGACCTCACAAGCACCAAACAGGAGCTACAAAGCATCAGAGCTTCACCTGTGGAGCCATAATTTAATCTCCCCGTGTGCCTACCTTCTCTAACTGCACAATCACACACCGTCTTCCCTGGGAAACCTGCTCCATCTGGTCTGTGGGATGGGTCTGTTCTGGGGAGAAACCAGTGCTGTGCAGTGAGGCTTTTCTGTAGGAGCTCTGTATCTTTGGTGACAGAAGTTGGCAGATGTTTCCATGTGGAAACTCAGCCCTGGCATCTCTGACCTTTGGAGTGTTTGGCTTTGTGACTGAAATGGTGTATTTTTAATGTGTGTTTATATGTGCAGCCCCTTTCTGTCTCTGCTGAGATCTGAGACCTTTGCATGGGTCCATTGCATGGACCTTTCTGACATTTTGAAGTGTCCAAGGTGTCTGTGTCCAACTACAAACAATCCTTGTGTGTGTCTCAGTTGATCTGAAACAGAGCCGTTGGTGTGTGTCCTCCCCTGACCAGAAGTTGATGGTCAGGAGTGGTCAAGCACCAGCTGTGCCCTTTGAAGGCACTCTCCTGCCAGATGGGTGCAAGTGAAGACCCATCTCTGCTTTGCCTTGTACTTGCTGTGGTTTTGTGTCTGGGGGAGGGAGGAGGGTAGTAGGAGTTGGTTTCCAGGGACTGCATGATACGAGAAGCAGAGCACATCTGCCTGGCAAAGCTCCTTGCATTAGTGATGATGTTTCCTTTCTCCATCTCTCTGTGTCCTAAATTGTAATAACACGATCATGCTATTTTTGATTCCCTTATTTGCGTGGAAAGCCTGTTGTTTTTTTCCCTTCTCTTTCAGAATCCAATTTTCTCTTGACATTTTTGCCTAATGTAGCAAAACATGACCTTTGAGAAAGGACATTCCAGCAAGATTCACTCCCTCCTCTGCATCTCTGCGTCTCTCCCACATCTTGCTGTCTCTCATGCATCCCCCTTTACTCTTCCTTTTTCTCCTTGTGTTGGGGGAGGGAATTTACTGTCTTGCTTTTCAGTAGCAGCAAGCTGCTCCTTCCCCTCCTACTTTTCATCTGTCTTTGCAAAGTTTCCAGGTGCTCAGTGCTCTGGGGTGGATAAAAGAAGGAGTTTTGCAATATTTCCCCCTCCCCTGCTTAGCTTCACCTGCTATTTTTTGCTGCTTTTCTAAACTTTACCAGAGACTGGAAGCAGTTTGTCTACAGCCATAGGAATGGTGGGATCTTAGTCATGTGAAATGAGGTACCTGTGGCTTTCGCAGCGGGATAGTCTGATGTGAAGCAGAGCCAGAATTTAATGATGCAGCACTGTGGCATTATGGTGTTTGGGCTTATTCTTCTGCCAGGCTTCTGGAGAGCCTTTGGGATGACGCTTTGCTGTGTGAGCTGCGGCAGGTTCCACTTGTAACTATGAGGTTTTGGGCTTCACAGCATTGCTTGGTGGCAGGTGGGGCAGGACCAGAGTTGCGTTTCCCTTGTTGGTCCCTGGACAGCTGGACTGTGCCCTTATCTGTACTTGCCCAACCTGTGTCTTTGCTTGATATAAGGTGACAAATGATGCTTTCATCCCAAATCCCCATTAGACCTGCACCAGCAGGAGTCTGGGATTTGCTGTATTAGTTTTAGCTCACTTCTGCAAATGAAACAGTGATTTTGGGCTGATCCTGGCTTGGCTGGGCTGCCCACTGTCACCTATCTACCATATCGCCCTGCACCTCCTCTCTGGCCAGCCAAGAGTTGAGTGAACTTCCAGGTGGTTTGTGCCACCGTCCTTTTGTCGCTCTTCCCAGCAAGCAGGGCTGACACAGAAGGACATCTGCAGCCCTGCACCAAGCTGCCCTGCCTGCTTGCAGCCTGCTTGGGTGGCTCACGATGGGGAGGGAACTGGTAGGGACAGGGCTGGCTTAAGCAGATGATGTGAGGCACTGTCTCCTGTGTTTTTCTGGAGGCCAGCATAAACATGGGATGATTTGGGTCTCTGCTAGGGCTTGAGACCACCCATCCCTCTGCTCACCCCATGAGCTGGTCCCTTGGTTGGTGGCTCTGAAGCTGGCCCAGTGTCTTTGAAAGGGCTGCCTGCTATGGAAAGTGATTTCATTGCCATCTTCTCACTCAAGGCTTTTCTCTTTCTCTGTCTTCTCTCTGCTTCATCTGCCCCAAACTAGTTTCTTCTCTCTTGCTTTTAGTACTTCTCTGCTTGCTTCTATACTCTTCTATCCTCTCTGGCTTTCAGCTGAAGAGGCGATATCTGCTGGGTTGCAGAGCTCTCCCAGATAGATGAGATTTATGTTTTTGCAAGTTTGGGCAGATGGAGAGAGGGATGGGGAGCTGTTGGCTGCTGTAGAAGTGGTACCCTTGGGTGCAAACAACACAGCCGTAGCAGGGCACTTCAAGCACGCAGCTACTGCAGATCATATGATAACACCTTGGGTAATCATCATGCTGTCAGTTTAACCTGACTGTTACTATTTTTACTACAAGGCTTGTACTTAATTTTTTGTTCAAGGTATGGAATTAGACTTGTTCTTTCTGCTTATGGTTGGTTGAACTTCAGACTCCTGGACAAGAATTGGACAAATCTGGCTCTGTTTGGATTTTTTAAATTATTTTTTCCCCTGAAATGGCACAATATAAACTATTTACCCCCTCACCCCCTGAAAAAAAAAAAGTAAGTAAAATAAGAAGCTTCCACTTGGGCTTGTCCCCATTAAAATCTCTCATTAGGAAATCTAAACTTGGGTCCTAAACTGCTTCACAGCCTCTCTGTAGAGGAGGATGATGAGCTCTGTGAAGGCAGTAGGGCCATGTGCAAGAAGAATTATTTACCATGACTTTTTTTTTTCTCTTGTTAATTTTTAGAGACCTCTCTGGGAATCGGCTCACCACTCTGTCATGGCAACTCTTCCAGACCCTGCGACTCTTTGAACTGTAAGTCCCACCCTGGAGGTATCTCCTGGGAGAAGAGGGGAGGCTGAGTGGAATAATGATTTCCAAATAGAGCTATTTTGAAGCCTCTGAATGTTTACCTACAACTCCAGTGGGCAGCACCATCCTTGGGAGGGTTTCTTGGGTGCAAGAGCATCGGAGTGGAACTTCTTTTAACTTCATGGCAGCTGGCTAATTAACATAGGGATGATGAGCAAGTCATGCTTGGGGTAGTAAATTGTTGACTAACTCTGGGAATGCATTAGAAATACTTACCAGGCCAGATTTTGAGTGAATCTTTTCAAATCTCATCAATTGCTAACTGTTTTCCCTTAGCTCATGGTCATGTTTTATATTACACCCCTGCGTTCTAGGCGAGCGACTCCCTTGCTCTCCAGAAATCGAGGCACCTCCCAACTCCTATGTGGGAGATGAGGTAGTGTCTCTCCTGGGGCACTGGTGGCCTTCAGCCTGCTGAATTATTGATAGAGCGTTCAGCGTTGTGTTTGAAGAGTAAGTGGACACGAAATCAATGGAGCGTTGCCCTGGTGACCCGTTTTGTTGAATTTTAGAAATAGTTGTTTGGTGGGTATAAAAAAAAATATATATGTAGGATTTGTCCCAGAGGATCCTGGGAAGCTCCATTCATCCTCACTGATGATCAATAGAGCTGTAAGCTAGAAGTGACTTATGAAAGAATAAAGACAGTCTTTCAAGTGGGAGTAAGTGTGTTATCACCGGTGTTACTGCAGTGTATTTTATTTCTGTCAAATTGTTAAATGAAAAATACTAATAGTGATATTTGAAAATAGAGAAACGCCCTTCTGATGGGGAATCTGGCTTGCAAAGTTAAAATGCTGAATTTGGAATTTGTCTTCTCGCTGATTACCGCTCTAAATATTTTTCAAGCCTGGCTCAGGTTTCAAGTTTAATAGCATGAGTCATTTGTATTCTTAGACCTTTTCTTATTGTCACTGCACCGTCTGGCAAAACTCAGATTGATGGTTGTTACCCAAGAGAGACCCAAGAGTGGAGGAGCAAATGGGGCTGCAGTCCTGAGCTAGAGGCACTGGCAGGGCCTGGGGTAATGGTGAGCCTGCAGATTAATGTGAACGCTCCCAGTGGGGCTTGGTTTTGGGTGGCTTTGTTTCATTTGGTCATATTTTGTTTCTTCTGGTGTGTCCCACGTCTGCCAGCCCAAGTCAGGCTCAACAGACCAATACAAAGCACAAAGGGAATTGTGATGCTGTTGCTTGGGCAGCAAAGTGTACTTGATGATCTGAAAGGTCCCTTCCAACCAAGATGATTCTATGATTGTCCCATCTGATGAAGAACTACGTGTGTTGTCCTGCTCTGGTGAACCTGACAGGGAAGCTGGTGTGCTTGGGAAGACCTTTGGTTGGTGTCAGCAGAGACATTTAGGGCCAGTATTCTGCAGCCTGGCAAATGGGAAGGAGATGAATTACTTGGCTTCAGCTGGAGCTGTGCTCACAGTGGTTTTCTTGGAGATAACACCCTGATTGATGAAAGAAGTAATGCAGGTAGAAATGTGGGAGATGGCAGGGCTGGTTGGTAGGAACAGTTGATGGGGTGGGAAAGAAGCACTGATGTGGTGTGTGTTGTCCACTGTGTCCCATAGGGAGGCTTGGGGCTGGAGCCTTGGCCAGACCTCTCCTGCCACCGTGCTGTGAAAGGGGCTTTGGCAAACTGCCCCCTGGGTCCAGCTTTGGTGATCAACTTAGGCCGACAAATGCATGTGCCCATGGGGTCTGGATTGTTGGCTGTGCTGGAGTAAGAGCCTGGTCAAGCTTATTTTGTCTGAGGGATTGCTCTGTCACTAGTGCTTCCTGACACGTTCCCCTCTGGGCTCCTTGTCTCAAAGGACTCCTCATCCACATGAGTACAGCTGGGGTGGTCAGTACCAGAATAACACAGTGATGTTGTTCCCCAAAGCATTCCCAAAGGAAAGAGATTTTGGCTGATACCTGCTGGGATGTCAGTGTTAAAAGGACAGGGGGATGTACCTGTGGTGACCTCCCTGGGGCCATGAAATTGTTCTGCTGCATTTTGGATTTAAGAAAAGACAGTGTGGAGGTGTAGCCTGAGCTGTGGGCTCTGAATAATCAATCACATAATGATGTTGGCAGTTAAGGTAAAGATATATGTTAACTGCTGTGGGGTGGTCATGCTCCTGAGTGCTGGAGTGATGGGACCTGTTGATGAGGAAAAGCAAAGCCCCAAGATAGGCAGAAATTAGCAATGGATGCACAAAAGAGGGAAATACTGTATTTTTATTTTATTTTTTTTTTTAGAAATGCAGAGGATGGGTGAGTAGAAGACAGATTTTTGGCACACTGAGCTCCAAGGAGCCTTCCAGAATCTGGGAGAGAGTCAGAATACATGGCCCACATAAAGTGAGTGTGAAGCATTGGTGAAAGCTAGAAAGGGAGTTGCAGACTGACATCAGCCAAGGACTTGAAGTTGTGCCAAAACTCTCTGGAAAGGGAGGCGGCACTGATCATCGGAGACTGATGCAGAGGCAACAAGCCTGAGGAAGGCAGGCTGAGCAGCAGCACTTGTGCTGGCCAGAGGACCTCAGGGGCACACAGTCTATTCTTCCTGAGAGAGTTAGGTCTATGGGGAGTGCTGGTGGACAAACAGGCCTGCAGTAGTTCACCAAAGGCACCTTATTACATCCCAGTGCTACCGGGCAATCAGGGATCCAGAGGGGAGGGGAGGTATTGAAGGTGAAACTGTGATATGCAGCAAAGCAGAGCATGTAGGAGGGGAAGGAAGAGTGATGGGAGGATCATCTCCAGGAGAGTTTTGGGAGAAGAGGAACTACAACTGATGTGACGTGGAGATTGCCAGGGAACATGAGACCTGACAAAGCTACTCACAGTGAACACAGAGGAGGAAAGAGTAGAAGACTAATGGGAAGATCATGCCACGCTATGAAAGCAGGCAGGTGGATGGGAACTTGGGGCTTGAAACAGCTGTCTGGCTGCATTCAAGGCATTTCAAGCTCTGGAGGAAGGTATTGCTTTAAAGCAGAGTTTCTGGTTCAACAGAGCTGAGCTTTTCCCCCGCTGACTCACTGAAGAAAGGATGGCAAAAATGAGGCGCGTTTCCAAAGGATATTATCATTCTCCTCTTGGACAGGAGCAGGGCTTGGAATGGTTTCCAGTAACTCCAGCTCTAATTCCCACAGCATGGGCTGACCTTGACCGGCGGGTCTTGGGCTAATGTGTGCACAGCTCTTCTAAGTCTGAAGCTGAGTATGCACCGGGAAGCATCTGACACATGCAACAGCTCATAAACATTGGACTTAAAGCCTTTCTTATCCAGAAGTCACAGCTGGCTTCCTCTGTCATGTCCTTGGCTTCCTTTGTCATGTCCTCAGAGAGCTTTAGGGCTGACATTTCAAGAAATTCCTTCCCGGAAAAGACCTAAGACTCTGGATCCAATTACATCTTTGGTTGTAGAAAACCTTGTAGTCCTGAACATGTTGCCTCTCTGCCCAGACCATCAGCGTTTCAAACACCAGCAGTCCCCGCCAGCTTGCCCGGCAGTAGATTTCTGCAATGCTACAGGAAGAGGCTTTGGTGGGGATGGGGCACAGCAGCACCTCTCTTAATGTTGTGAGTCCATCTTAACGCTGGCTGTGCCTCTAGCTTATAAACTTACTGCCGCCAGCAGTCGCGCTAATAGAGCTGTAGCCAGGCACTGGGTACTTGCCTGCTCTCTGCATTGGCTAATCCAGCCGTCAGATGCCACGTGTGGCTCCCGGAGTTCTTCCCTTTCTGTCCCATCCCTCACTGGCTGGGGTTTGGAAACAACTGTTCTGGCTGGACTGCCAAGAGAAGGCCGGGTTCTGGGATGTAAATAGAAATGAAAGACAAAAATAGGTTTGTTCTGTCTCTGCTGGGTGCTTTTTGGTTCTCAAGCTTAGGGAGGCAGTCTGAGTCCCAAGGTAGGGGAACATTTTAATTTGAAGTGTATGAAGCCTCAGCAGCAGTTTTATGTGAATCAAAGCGGGCAGGAGAAGTGTGACAAGGATCTCAACTGTATTCTGAGAGGCTTTAGCTGAAGGCAGCCCTTGTTTTAGGTGATGAGCAGGGAGGCATGGGACAGGGTGTGTGTCTCATCTAACTGCTTAAAAAAAAACTTGCTCTGTGTGTCTGTGAAGTATGTCCCAGTACACACTGGTTTGCTGATGTCTTCCTTTCTAGCCCTGGTCCACCCTGGTGTAGGCTGTCCAGGCAGTTTTGGGAGGTGATGGGTACAGCTTTCCACAGGCAGCAAAGCAGGACTCACCCAAGCACTTGCAGCAGTGCTGTCTCTGGAGAGCTGACTTGGTGCTTGGATGGCTCTGGGGTTTCAGCTCTGTCATTGTCCCCTCAAAAGACACTGCAGGGCACAATTGTCCCAATTTTTCTCTGTCCCAGGCACGAGCCCTGCAGCGTGCCTGCTTTGTGAAGGGGCTCTGGCCGGAGCACACCCTGCTGCAAGCCAGTGCTGTGCCAGGCGCTGCTGGATGGCTCTGGCCTGTGTGCAGGTTCAGTCCCTTTTTGGGCCAACCCCACAGTGCAGAGAGCAGCTCTGCTCGTGCAGAGACAGCACAGCTTGCTTCTGGCTGGGATACTTCCAATTTCTCACTGGTGTTTTCTGTTTTAATGAGCCCTTCAGAAGGTGTGGGAGCACACGCAGCTCCCTAGGGCCTGTAACCAAGCAATGCTTTGGTAACACTTCCAGGCTAAGGACACCTGTGAAAAACACCCTTTGGGATTACTTGTTCTCTCTGGAGCAAGTCTTGCTGGATGCATCTCATGAGAAGGAAACCTTTGCCTTACTTTTTCACTGTCGTTTCATCCATCAAGCACATGATGGCAATGAAGGCCTCTTGGCTGTACTGCTGAGCCTTTTGATACCAGTTTTCATCCTTCCTGCTGTGATGGGAGATGTCCCCGCAGCTTATGGTGATGCTTTGTGGCCCAACAGTGGATTTAGACCAAAGGGCAGCTTGTGTTGCCCAAGGTGGTGGTGCTTTCAGCAGAAAAGGGAAGGTGTGTTTATCTCAGCAAGCAGAGGGTCGCAGGTAGTGGGGATGTGTTACAGAAGTTATGAGAGGAAGGGTTGTAAGGAGCTGCATCTCCTAATGATCTCTGCAGTCTCTGAGGCTGGAAAACTGATGGGGTTTGAGGAGATAAATGGAGGCTCAGGTTTTTGAGCGGGTGCAGGACAACATGAGCATGGACATCCTTAGCATCTCTGGCCAGCATGGCAGAGCAGGCACCAAGTGAGGAAGGAGAGCTTCTCCTGGGTGTCAAGGTATTCTGGAAGATGAGTGCACTCATCTCTGCCCTTCCTCCCTACGGTGCCATGTCAGCTGCTGGTGGCACTCAGCACATGCAGCTGCTGATGGGAGTTAAATTATGCAAAACCACCTGTGAGGGTCTCAATTAAAGTGAGTTATATCACTGATGTTGGGGCAGGTCGTGGGTGAGTACTGCCCTGAAGCCCACCTGCTTCCTGTATTATTCACGGCCCTTCGTGAATTAGCAATGGGCAGGGAAGGGCTGCCCATTAATTAGACCTGCCCCCAAGTGCTAGGACACTTAGTGACTGCCTTCAGCAGCCTCATTTTGTAGGATATTTGCTAAGGAGCAGAATTGCTGTCCCAGTGCCTCTGAGCTCCCTGCTGCGTCCCAGGGTACAATTCCAGTTATCTGAGCTGCTGTTTGCTGAGACCATGGCTCTTACCAACCTGCTATCCTGTGTCCTGCTGGGAGCAGGGAAAATCCTGAGAGGAATGTGGATTTGTGGCCATCCTGAAGAGGATGGGAGAGCCTGTGTGAGGCACTGACAGTACCCACTGTAGCATCAGGGAATGCTTTGTCGCTTGAATCCCACCAAATCCACTGTGCTAATTTGCTCTGGTCTGTTAAATTTAGTGCTTTGGCCTTTGAGTTGCATGTCTGAGCCTTGTACCTGTCTTGCAAAGGTTTATATGTTTTTGACAGGAAAGGAATGAGCTAAAGAGAGGCCACAGAATGAAGTTTTAACTCATGGCTTGCTCTTAAAAAAAGAAGTCAGATAGTATCTTGTTTTGAGGTTTGAGGTGGCATCATTAGGGTTCAGGTTTAATGCTCCTGGGTGCTACCAGAAGATGCCTTCTCCTTCTCCCTTTGCAGTACTGTATTGACAAAACAGCAGCTGCACGTTGGGAGCTTGTTTCCAAATCCTGTTAGTTGGTGGAATTAATTTTGTAAAAGCAAGCATGAATTTTGCAGTAACACATGGAACAGACAAGGAAAACTGCTTTCCCCTGTCATACATGAGGATCTAGATGTTGAACCATTGTTTCATGCCATCTTTAGAGATATGCCCTTCTGCTTTGGGGTTACTGAGCTTGCCTTTTGCAGTGCTGGCTCCTCTGCTCCCTGCTTTGTTATGCTTCACAGTTATGTGGGGACAAATTACACTTGTTCAGTCTGTATCTCCTGTTTTGCTCAAGTTATCGTGGCAGCCCAGGCTTGTTTAGCTTGGTCTGTTCTGGATGAGCACTGGGCTCTGCTCCCTCCTGGCACCTGCCCTCCTCACATCTCCAGAGAAAGCTGCAGGGCTTTAAAAATGTAAATGAAATGGTTAATAGGTTGGAAAATCAATTATAATAAACATTCCTGGTACATAAACTATGTGTAAGTGTGTTTTAAATGAAGTACATTAAAGGCAGTGCTTTTCTTCATTTCTCCTGGCCAGGTCAGGAGGGTCTCAGTGCAGAGCTGCTTGGTTTCATTAAAATGCATGATACCCTGTGCATTAGCTCATGTCCTGGGTCACCAGGAGGCTCTGTTCATACAAGGTACTCGGGAAAAGAGTTGCCAGTGCTTGTGGGGGCTGGGGGTGTGCTTTGTCCAGCAGGATATGGACCTTGGCTGAAGTAAGACGTGAATTTTAGGGTGGGGAGCTCCCTGCTCCTTTGCTGAGGGATGAATGTTTTGGGTTTCTGAATGGCTGTGGGACTGAGCTGTGGATGTGCACATCTTGCAGTGAAAAATGATGTGTGTATTCACATGCTGCCTTGAGAGAGATAATGGTTGTGTGCAACCATGAAGGAGACTGTGAATAATAGGTGCTAGAAGACCCCAAGAAAATAGCATGGAAGGAGATTCTCCCTTAGCTCTGAGGGGTCTGTTGTACCCTGATGATGGCCAACTTGCTCAGGGAGCCCAGAGCCAGGTGATTGCCCTGGTCGTCCTTCCCCACCCCACTTTCTTGTGCTCTCTGCCCATAGGAGACTAGAGAGGAACCTCTTTAACTGCAGCTGCGACATCCGCTGGATCCAGCTCTGGCAGGAGAAGGGCGAGGCGAACCTGCAGTACCAGGAGCTCTACTGCATGAACATGGACGCTGCCATCATCCCTTTGCAGGAGATGAACATCACCCAGTGTGGTAAGGTGCAGCCTGTGCCAGCCTCCCAGGGCCGGGGGTGCCAGGAGGGGTCTCTGCCCTGCATGGTATCTCCGGTTCAACTGTTTGCTTGGGGGGCCTGGTGCTGCAGGATCCCACATCATGCAAGATCAAGAACAAGATGACTGAAGCTGATTTGGTGTAGTTTATGGGTTAAAAATAGAGCATCTGGGTAAACATGGGGTTGCTGTTTCTGCATGTATGAAGGGATTGGGCGATTTGGGGTGTTTCCTTCACTGAAATGTTATTGCTTAATCAAGTGTGTGTGGTGAGCCTACGTGATGGCTTGAGAAAGGATGTGTTTTGTGTTGCTCTTCCTCTGTCTAACAAATCCTAGAGACAGTATACTGTTAAAAGATGCTGCCACTGTATCTCTTGCAATTACTCTTAGAAAATACACCTCTATTTTGATTTTTCTCTTGTTTTATTTTTTTCCAATTGGAAGCCTATATCTGTAGGGAAGAGTCAGGAGTGACTTTGTATCTCTCTCTGCTTCTTGCTGATGTTTAAAAAGAGTCCAGTGGCCTCAGGAGCAACATGAGGCATGTTTAATAGTTATCCTTTTTTTTCCTTCACCTTGTTCGCACATCAGTTGCCTGTTTGGTGTCAGTTTTTGCTCTGCTATTGCCATTACTGGAAAGCATCCCTTGCAGAGTAAGGAGAAGGAGGTGTACCTTCAGCAGAACAATTAAACTGTCTATACACAAGCAGCTGTCAAACTCACGAGCTGAATAAAGGAGGAAAACCAGTGGTTTTCTTTTCCTCACAGTCATCCTCTGTTCTGGGAATCTCAGTTTATTTCTTGTAGCAGTAGTAGACAAACAGCATGTATGTTTGGATTAGCATTATTTATTTATTTATTTATCCAAGTTCACAATGTCCCTTTATTAAGCTCTGGAAATTGGCCAAAGCGTGCCTGCATGTGGATGAACTAAAAAGATTGGAGAGGGTGCTGTAATTTCCTCCCCACATGGCAAGAATAATCTGTGAGGATTAGAGGGGGGGAAAACATCCTTAGGGATCAGGGACAGGCAGAGAGGTGACTCTGTCAAAGGTGGTATTAGACTCTAGGAGACGATAGGGTGCTGGTTTGGGAGCACTCGTGCTGGTGTGCAGGGTGAGCACCTCCTCTGATCTCCAGGTCTCTTGGAAGGGCAGGGAGCCATGCTGATCTGCTCTCCTCTGGAGGAGAGCGAGTCTGTTCAAGCTTTAGGATGACTCAAGGGATGTTGTAACAACACCCATTTGTCTTTGTCCTTTGGTGCTGAGGGCTGGCATTGCTTGGTGTGGTCATGTTTGATACCAGCTCAAGCTAGAGAGACTGTATGTCTCCCTCCCATGTCCCTCTCCACTGATTCCTGCCACCTATGCAGCTTTGCCAGGCCTCGACTGCTGCCTCCTTTTTTTCTGGCATCCCCCCCAAATCAGTATGATGTTGCTTTCCTCCTGGCATCACTCTGTAATGGCAATGAACGGATGTTTATCCCCATCCATGGCTTTGGCTTGGCATGATGGGTGCTGCTGCCCTGTGATGGGATGGGATCACTGGTTGGTTCCCCTCAGTCCTGCCTACCCAGTTTGCCCCTACAAACAGCCCAGAAAGCCTCTCCTATGTAGGAAGGGCTGATTTGCCTTCTTGCAACCAGTACCGCCTTGCTTCATGTTGCAAGGATACTTGGTGCCTGTGGCAGCAAGTAAGGAAGTGGTGTAAACCAAAGCCACCATAAAGCAGTGAATCTCCCTGCCACCACTGAGGAAGAACAGGGGCACCTTTTATTGGGAGAGCTACAGTTAATATGAGGACACAACCTTGGCCATCTTCTCTCCGTTCTTATAAATTAGAAGGGCACTTTGCTCACCTGGAGTGCTGGGGCACTCTGTGCCTTGTCCCTAGATGTGGGAACGCTTTGAATCCTCTCCCATCACATGCAGCTGCTCCATCCCAAGTGACTGCCCTCGAGAGAAGCTCCTGTGGGAGCAGGAGGTCGGGGCTGTGTGAAGGAAAGGGCAGCCAGAACTGGACCCCAGCTTTTCAATTCAAATGTGATGGGATGCTCTGTTCAGCTGGCACATCTCCAGTGTCTGAATTTCCCACTATCTCCAAGACCTCCCCTTCCCTTAGTAGGGCAAGGCTATGCTGTTGCCTCCTGCTACTTATCCCAAGGTGCTGGAGGCTTATTTGGGAAACAGCTTGGCAGGATCTGGGTCCACATGTGTGTCCTGTGGTTGGCTGTAGCAAATTCTGCTCCACACCTGAGCACCTTGCTGTTTGACTCTCCTAGACCTGCCCGAGATCAGTGTGAGCCATGTGAATTTGACGGTGCGGGAAGGGGAGAACGCCGTCATCACCTGCAACGGCTCAGGCTCGCCGCTGCCCGACGTTGACTGGACGGTGGCCGATCTCCACTCCATCAACACGCATCAGGTAGGGGCATCAGGACTTCAGTGCTGCCTGTGCCCAGTGCGCAAGGGCAAGGCGGCTGCTGTGGGTTCCCCGGGTCTGTGCATGCAGGGCAAAGCGTCAGGGAGACGGTGGAGACTGCCTTGAGAAGTGTGAAATGGTTGTAGCCAAAGGAAAATTGAGGCTATACCCTATCCCCATGAGAACCTGGGAACTACCTGAAGGGAACACAACTTTTCCTGTCTGTGGCTGGAAAGTAAAGATAGGCTAGCACTATGTTTTAGTGCTTCCTAATTGAATTAATTCATGTCTCCTTTAATGAAACTACCTATGTACAGAGGTGTCTGCAACAGCTGTAGCTGAACTAGGCAGCCAAGCAAGCTTTTCTGGAGCTAAGCCATGTTTATCAGTGCTACGATGCTGCAACTCTCCCCCTCCTGTTTTAGGAAACACTTCTCACCCAGATCCTAGTTGTCCTTAGAGTTTGGAGACCCTCTCACAAACTATATGAAACTGGGATCCTTAGCTTCTGGAGGCAGGAGCAGGGAGGAGAGAAGCCATCAGACACTGATTTCTGTCTGGTTTTTCTCTTTGGGATTCTTAGACCAACCTCAACTGGACCAATGTTCATGCCATCAATTTGACCTTGGTGAATGTCACCAGCGAGGACAACGGGTTCCTGCTTACCTGCATAGCTGAGAACGTGGTGGGGATGAGCAATGCTAGTGTGCTGCTCACTGTTTACTGTAAGTAGCAGTGGAGAAACTTGACCATATGCATTCTGGAGGGCTGCTCTGGGATCTGTGTGAATGCATGGCCACTGTGATGTACTGGCTTTGTACCTGTGACATACTGGTTTTGTGGATGAGGGTTAGGAGCTGAGCACAGTGAGGGGGAGGAGGATACTGACACAGCATTCTCTTAAGTGTCAGCTGCTTCCATTAATACATAAATGAGCACAGGGGAGGAGCAGCAGCAGTGTCATACTGGTGGTGGACATTTCTCCACCAATCTCTTGGAAGATCTAGCAGACTAAGGAAAAGAATGGACTAAAACTCTGTTTGCAAACACAGAGTTTTCTCCCTAATGCACGTGAGAGGTTAAACATTGCCCTTGCTAAAGCCTCCATAAATCTTGCCTCTGGTTTCAGGGCTGCTAGTGCTTCCTCTCAGATCTGTTCCTACAAAGTTAAACTGCAAATGCCATGTAAACATGCACACATCAAATTTCAGCTGTTCACTTTCAGCTGCAAGTAGCTAAACTTTTCCTGTGCTTTCTAATACAACTTAAACCTGACCTTAAGAGGAAGTTTACACAGCTTTACACTCTCAAGCAGCTGAGATTTATTATATGTTGCAATGTCTGTAATATTTGCCCTTACTCTGTAGTTTGAAAATCTGTCCCCTGCCACCAACCCTGCCAGATAGAGCAGAGACCCATGTGGGATTCTGGCTACTCTTGGTGAACCCATGTGTGTTGCATGTCCAGTGCAGGAGCCACTGTAAAAACAAGGGGCCACAGGGGATTGGAAAGAGGAGAGCAGATGCTTTACTACTTTTCTCTTCCTCTCAATAAGTATTGATGGATCGAAGAGTGGAGGTAATTAAAGTCTCTATCAGCTCAGAGGCAATTGGTCATCAGGAGGATGTTGGTTTTTTTGCACTGCTTTCAGCATCTTTTTCTCCACACCTTAAACAGCACTGTGCCAAAGCTTATTTTCACTTGTGTAATCCTTGAAGCTGCTGACAGTTTCTGCTACCCCTTCTTGTTGCCCAGACCCATCACTTGGGCTCTTAATTTCAAGTTGAAAAGATCTGTGTGTGTGTGTGTAGGTGGCTGCCTGTTTTGAATCCTCCTTGCCAGGAAGATGTGAACAAGCCACGTGCAGATATAGGCTTGTGAGTGAAAGGAGGTGGCTGGGACACGGCTGTGTGGTTCAGGGTAGCTGGGTGCTCATGGGAGAATTTTTGGTTGCTCCAACCAGTTCCACACCTTGTTTCTTCTGCTACCTTCACTGCCTGAAAAAAATCACTGTCTTCTTTCTAAAAGATGGGTTACAGTTGGTGTGCTGTCTTTGTTCCTTGTTAGATGCCTCATGGATTGTCTTTGCAGCTGGATGGTACCAGGAAAAGGAGAGCTTTGGGGAAGACCCTTATCTTTTTGTGTTCTTTGTCTTTGCACAAAACCATTCTAGTCCAGACCTTGGCAGCCTTGGGGTTTGGGACCTTAGATGTAGATGTTGTAAATGGGCTTTCAGATGTGACGTCAGAGCAACATTTGAATTCTTGGGGTGTCCCAGGGCTGGGGGCGGAAGACAATGCATATGGCATAAATTGCAAGTGGAGTCTCTGCTTTTCTTTTTCCTCTCCCACTCTATTCCCTTTTAATTAAAACACCCCTGGAGGGTGTTCGGCGGGTGAGAGCTCCTTTGGGATATTCAGGCAGTCAAAACCCCAAGGACAGGCAGTCTCTGAGGGTTGTTTGCTTCCACAGCTATGCAATCCCAAATTGCTCAGTGCGGCTGGAGAGCCCCAAGGGGCACCTTGCATACGTGTAATGTAGCAGTGCTACATTGCAGTGTCCTCCTAAACGGGGACAGGCAGCCTCTCTGTGATCCCTTGAGGGAAGGGGAGCAGCAGTAAGCCTGCAGATTGGGCAACTCCAAGCTTCATTGTTTCTGGGTTGGTGAAAGCAGTGTCCATGCTGTTAATTTGTAGCCCTTATCCACAGGAGCTGTTGATGGTTCAGATCCCTTTTCTGGGGTGTGTGGAATGGTTCCTGTGACCTAGCGGTGCTTCTTTGCGTACATCCGTGGGAAGAGTAGAAGGAGCAAGGGATTTTTTGAAGATTGCTTTTAATTATCTTAATTTCCATGGTGCATGGAGACATGACGTGGGTGGAGGTGTGCTGTGAGCCTGCCATGTTTCTCTCTGCTAGATCCTCCTCGCATCCTTACCCTGGAGGAGCCGGTGCTACACCTGGAGCACTGCATTGCATTTGCAGTGCATGGGAACCCAGCTCCCACCCTTCACTGGCTGCACAATGGCCAGGTCCTTCGGGAGACAGAGATCATCCATATGGAATTTTACCAGCAAGGGGAAGTGTCTGAGGGCTGCCTGCTCTTCAACAAACCCACTCACTACAACAATGGCAACTACACGATTGTGGCTACCAACCAGCTGGGCTCAGCCAACCAAACCATCAAAGGACACTTCCTTGAAAAGCCCTTTCCAGGTAAGGCATTTGGTTTATCTCATTAGGGTTGCTTGCAATCCAGATATCTTACTGTGGTCCCACCAGTAATCCTTGCACCTAGACAAGGCCTCGACAACCCAAGGTGACCAATGTCTGAGCAGTGGGTTGGAAGACATGACCTCTGGAGGTCTCTTCTGACCAGTATGATTCTCTAACTCGTGTGCTTTGGTGTTGTAACTCTTTAATGCAGAGGGAGACTAACTGGTTCAGATATTCTTATTGTGTAATGTATTCTGCCATCTTTTTGTTGCTGGGTTGGTTTTTGGGGTGTGTTTTTTAAGCTCTCTAGCAATTTCAGTGAGAGAAGGATATAGGTTTGTTCAATTATTTGGATTTTGTCTGGGTTACCTTGAAGAGGTTGCCCGATTTTTTTAAGAGAAAGTTTTCCTCTATGTGATTTCTAGTTATGAGCTAAAGAAAGGGAAGCCCTTTAAAGTGATGCAGCTCTTCATTCTTCTTTTTTTTTTTTTCCTTCCAGCTTGCATCTGTGAAATGATTATAGCTGGATGCAGCAGTGTCAGGATTGTTTTCTTTCTGAATATGACATGTGCAATTCCAGGATGACAGGTCTACAAAAGATGCGACGGCTCAATTAGTCGCTTTGCATCAGTTTGCTGGGATTTCTTAACTGCTTGTTTGGAATTCCCTGTTGTACTCCCTAGTGATTCAGGGCTTAACTGGGGGGAAAAAAAAAATAAGAGGAAAAAAAAATATGCATTTGAGGACATGATGAGCCAGCTCTGGGGAGCGCAGTGGAGAATGTTTGTAGGAACGTGGAGAGTCTTTATCTCCTCTCTGCCACTGCAACACCACACTGGCCATGGTGGAGTTAAGATCTGTGCATGCTGCTGCCTTCAGGAATGATGCCACGAGAAAGTGGCAGCTCTAAATTGGCCCCTGCAGCCCAAGAAAATCCAGCAAAATAGGGCATTTGCTAAATATAGAAAAATACCAATGGTGCTTTCATTTATTATTTATATCACACCATATATGTACACAAAGTTTTCCCACAGGTCAGATATCATAAATGCAAACCCAAATCTCTGCCTTGAAGATCTGACAATTGAACAAATGAGCTGATATGGATGGGAGTGGAAAATTTACATTCAGGCTTCAAGGATGAGGCCCTGTTTGGCTGTCTGACCTATTTATATTTTCTGACATTGGGGCAGAAGAGCAGCTTGTCGAATGTAGGTGGATGGGGAAAGGCACAGGTTTGCAGTCCCAGCTCTGTCAGGTCTCACCTTTGTGACTCAACTTTCCCATCTGTGAAGTGGGGACAGCTCTTAAGTTAGGTGCTGGACCTCCAGAAAAGGGGGCAGACCTGCTGTTTCAGAGAGCTGATTTTGGAAGTGGATCTGAACTGTGCTGTGGTGTGGGAAGGCGCATTGATGTTTGAAGAACCTCTTTGTGTCAGAGGCTCTGGGAGAACAGGATTGTGCAAAATATATGTAAAATATTGCCCTTGTGATCGCATCTTCACCCCCGCTTTGTATGTGTTGCTGGTGTGGAGTACTTAGACCCATCTTTCAGCAGGAACTGACCCCTTTCTTTTATTTCTTCTGATCCCAAGTCGTTCCTCACCCTGACAGACTGTGTCAGCCCAATGCAGGATCTAATTTACTTTCCTTGGAGTCTGTGGCTCTGTCCACTGCTGTAGCTGACATTAACGCTCAATACAGCTGATGTTTATAATTTCCCATCTGAAGGTAGATTCCTCCAGAAAATGCCACAAACTGAAGGTTCCCCCGGTGTGGTTTGTTCAAGAAGCTTGTATATAGCCATTCACATGTGTAGTGGTTTTGCTGTCACTACCCAGGGTGGGATTATTAGTGTTAATGAAAGTGTAGTGCCTGGAAAACCTCCTATCAGCATAGAAAAGGACCAGTGACCATGGTTTTCCTTTAGAATTCCATCATCTGCAATCTTTTGTTGGGGTACCAGTTTGTGCTTCCCATGTTGAGAAGAGAAAGGTGCTGTTAGAAGCTGGACCTTCTAGGGAGATCTAGAGCTGGGAGATCACACCATATCCTGCTTCTCTAGAATGTTGGGGCTCTAGGAGCCAGGACAGTGGCTTCCAGGATACATTTGTGTCATCTCCTGATTAAAAAACTCATTGCATGTTGTTGTTGGCATCTCTACCATAGGCTACCATCACCTCATTTAATCCACAAAGGTTGATGTACCTCCTGAGTGCTCGGTTCTTTGGGAACTTCTCACAGAACTCAAGTTGGCTGGAATTTCTTGGCTGGTTTCACACTTTGAAAAAGAGGGTTTGGCATGAGTAACTTGGTGGGTTTCTGTTGAATTTGCTTAGTCCAGCAGACAAAAATGGAAAGAGGAAAATGTAGAAGCAGCAAGGGTTTTATGACTAGACTGTCTGCTTTAATGGGGGGAAAAAAAGTCTGCAAATGAAGTAGATCTTCCTCTTTTTTTTTCTCCTCTTGCTGGAAAAAGCCAAGGAAAGTTACTCTTCTGCTTGACTTGAAACAAAAATATTTTTTCAGTTTTGGTGTTTTTTGTTTGGGTTTTTTTCCCCCCTGTTTTGGAAAGCTGTGCTCATCACCCAGGGGTTGTTTTATGCTTCCTTTCCAATCTTCACCTGTACTTCAGCGTCAATGTTTCAGTGTCCTTCCAGCAGCCCTCAGCAAAGCTGTGTGTAAACTCCAGTTAATATCAGGCTCAGTTTCTTACATGGGCGAGTGAATTGAAAGCTGATGCTGTTCTCATGCTATGTAAACTGAGTGTCACAGAGAGCTTTAGACCTCGTCGTCTGGAGCCTTCGGCCAAGCCTTCCGAGCTGAAGGAGCTTTACTGAATAGACTGGAGCAGTCAAGGGGCTGACAGCAGGGACTGGTGCAGCTGTCTTGTCCTGGAGCTACCTCTTGACCAGCTGCAGTCTCTGTGCCCAGTTCGGATGCTTTCATGAGTGGCTCAGTAGGCTGTTGAGGGAGCTCAGTCTCTCATGAGTGACTCAGTCTCCATAGTTTAGTTCAGATGTTAGCCTTCATGAGTGGCTCAGTAGGCTGTTACGGGAGCCCGGGGAAGGTGGGGGGTTAACTCCCTGCCCCAAGGTGGACTGTCCTTCCTGGAAGGTGGTTCTTGCTCCTGTAGGACTTTCTTCCTGGGCAAAATCTGCTTCTCTGCCCTGCTGCCCCGTGTGTCTGTCAAGCTGTGCTAACGGGACTGTTTCATGACCATTCAAAAGTCTCTGTACAGGGTGCTGTGAGTTGTTCTTGGTTTAGGCACTAGTGTCCCTCTGCTTCTGTTTCAGCCCTGCACAATTACAGTTCTCCTTCAGGACAAAATATGAAAAACTTAATTTCCTGGGTTCTTGGAGTAATGGAGTGTGTCTGAGGTGGGTTGGGAATCAAGACCACTCTCCTTTTGCTGTGCTGCTAACTGTGTTGCTTCTCTCTTTGTCCTTTCCACAGAGAGTACGGACAACTTTGTCTCAAGTAAGTGTCTCCTTGCCTTTTGCATACTGTGGGTGTTTTGGTTTTGGGGTTCCCCCTGTCCCTCTGTGTGACTTCTGTGCTCCTGAAGGAAAAAATAGAAAGCCAAAGGCAAGTTGGCAGAGGTTGCACAGAACCCTGACTTCTGTGTGCATGAGCAAGATGGCTCAGGAGCTTTTGGTCAGCTGGGCAATCTGTAGAGCCCAGGAGATGCTCATTTCCCTCTAGTGATGTCCTGAAGTGGGTTCAATAGTGGAAATGATAGTCTTTGAGGTCTTAAAAGGTAGGGCTGGAGATAAATACTACTGACACTCTAACTGGTTGGTTGTGGTGTAGTGGGAGCGGTTTTTAACTAGATGCAGGTTGGCCAGTCTCCAAAGCAGTTGTGTGTCATGGCCCATTACAATATGCTGTCGGGTGTGGACTGGGAGAAGAAGCAAGACTCAAACTTTTGTAGTGCTTCCTCAACAAGATTCTTTCTCTTCTTTTTTTTCTCATTTTTTTCCCCCTCTTTGTTTGTTTTCCCTCCAAAAAGCATCCAAGTGACTGTTCCTTTGGATCAAGTTCTGCTGGAGTCAGTCTTGTGTGCAAGACTACCTACTTGGCCTGGTAGATTTCTGAAAATTCTAAGAGTAGGCTCAGAGTGGAGTTTGCTGACACCAGGCACCCAAATGTTCTCATTTGTAAGGTTGGAGTGATGTCAGTGTTGTCCTGGTCTGTGTCCCCTGTGTTCCCACAGGGAACAATGTGGTTGATTTTTGGTGCCTTCTGAAGTTGAAAGTTGCAGCCTCTTGTAAGGGGAGAACTGGATCTCGTTAGGTCAGGCACTGCCATCAGGGATGTGCTGGTGCCTTGGGAGTCCCACAGGAGCCACGTTGAATCTTCTCTCTTTGGTGTTTTGGTTGCAGTTGGTGATTATGAAGTGAGTCCCACCCCACCGATCACTGTGACCCACAAACCGGAGGAGGACACTTTTGGGGTGAGTCCTGTCCTCTTCTGTGCAGAACTGTTTTGAATGCATTTCTTGCTACTGATGAATCAGTGTTTACATTCCTGTGCAGTTTTGAGATGTTTGCAAGGAAAAATCTCTTCCTTTATGATTCAAGACAGCAATCAGAAGGATTTTGTGGCTTGTCAGGCAAGTAAAATACCGACACGAACCATCTGATCCTCTTGGGTCTGCGGTGTGGAACCAGGCAACCCTTTGAAAATCAGGCATCCTGTGAAGCTGCTGCTGGCAGGATCAGAAATTCTCCCTCTAAAAAAGTAGCACCCAGAGAACAAACAAACAGGCAGTTGTGAGTTTCATGCTATTATTGAGCCGTGCAGTTTAGCCCTGCGTGGGACTCGGATTTAGCTTGGTTCAATTTTGTCAATGCTGGTTTGCCCTCTCTCCTGCTCTACAGGGCATGGCAGAAATGAGAAAGGAAAGAAAGTCTACAGCTTATGAGGTCTCCACATTGTCTGTCTTCTGCAGAATCCAGCTAAGGGGAGGAGGAGGGGGAAAGAAGTGTATATGAGTATGGAGAAATTAGCATGTTACACAATTGCTCTAATTCTAGGGAAGTTTTAAGGTCTTGAAATCCACCAGAATGAATAAAACTCAATCCACCTTGGTTTTGGTTCTCATCCAGTTGAAACTCTCCCATAACCGAAGTGAAAGCTTTGAACAGTGAGACTGGAGTAATAATGTGCATTGCTTATTAAATATAAAGCACAGAAAACAAGCTGGGGGATGAAAATAGAGCGTGGTAAAATAAAAAATTTAAAAATATCGTAGCTTAATGTATCAAGGGCAGGGAAAAGGGCTGCAAAATGAAATTACTTTTTCTTGGTTAAATGATGTATTTTCTATTACAGCAGAATAGAGTTTTGTAAAAGGAAGAGAAGTCTAAATGCATCACAAGACCCAGTGCAGGAGAACAATTGGACAAATGCCAAATAAATTGTTGTTTACATCAATGCAATAAAAGTATCTCAAGCAAAGACTTGAAGGAATAAATATTCATAAATATTAAAATAAGTCTGGGATTGTAAACCCTTTAGGGCAAGGAGGTTTTCTTTCTTCTGCTTGTACACTTAGCACAGTGGAGCTGCAGTTTCAGGGAAAGGCTTTGGACGCTGTTGTAGTATAAATATTTACTACTAAAAACTACAATAAATGGAGAACTAACACTTAGAGGCTTTAGGAAAACCAAATGTTTTTTGAGAAAAAAAAAAGTTCTACTTAATTTATCCTGTTTTTTCTTTTTTTGTGTTATTTTCCTTCATTCTTTGTTCTGAGGGATGTTTGGATGGAGACAGAGTTGCTCTTGAAAGAATTTTCTGCTGCTCCTGTGTGTTCCCAGATCGGGTTGGTACAGCTTTAGTGTTGTGCCACTGTGACACAGTGGGGATATCACAAATGGAAGCTCACGATGTGGTGCAGTGAAGGGAGATCCCAGGCTTTGGAGCAGAGGTCCTCCTATGAAGATGTATGGAGTGAGAAGCTGGGTGCCTGAACATCGTTGCTGATAGGGAGATCCCAAACCTCGCAGTCCTGCAAATGGCCTGTGAAGCTTCCAAGCTTTTGTTTATATTTCACTTATATTTTCCTCCACAACTTATATTCATGGGGCTGCAGCAGAGAGCATCAGCCTACAGAAATGATAACTGGACAAGGAGGTGCCTTATTTCCAATCTAGACTCCTAAATTCCTCTGTCTTGACTCTAAGGCTTTTTCTTTTCAGGTTTCCATAGCAGTTGGGCTGGCAGCTTTTGCTTGTGTCCTCTTGGTCGTCCTCTTTATTATGATCAACAAGTATGGCCGGCGGTCCAAGTTTGGGATGAAAGGTACGTGCAGTTGCTTTTCTCTAGCAGGAGGCACCTTCCAGGATTGCCCGGCTCTTATAGCACACATGGAAAGGTGTTGTGGTTTTATTCCTACCTTGTCAGTATTGGGTCAAAGCCTCCTAAAGAGAGAATGTGGTCCAGCCCTCTTTTTTTGAGAGGTGGAGATAGACAGCTGATGGTTCTCACCTGTATGTGCTTCTGCAGGGCAAAATAGGCATGTGTTTTCCTTGTCAGTGCTCAAGTTGCCCAGAAGAGCTTTGAGCTGGATTCCTCTGCCATATGTTGAGGGAATGGTACTCAGGAGAGCATGTTCTTGGATGAAATCTGTTTTGCAGACCTGGTGACACATGGGTTTCCCCTTGTGTTGCACTGGGTGTGAAATTGGTTTAGGTTCCGTGGAAAGGCAGGTCCCCCCATTCTGTGCCTGTCTGTGACTGGTGACTGAGGTGCTGCTCTAAGATTGCAAAGTATATGCTGGGAAAGCAATTGCTGACCTCTGAGTGATGTAGAAGGTTTCTTTCTGCTGCCTCTCTGTTGGAAAGCTTCCTCTTCTGCATCATGAATAACCACTTTAGGAGCTGTTTCGAGTGTCCTTGGTAGTGACTGGAACGCAAGAAGGCATCTGATGTTTGCCAGGCAGAACTGGTCTCTGTCCTACCAACGCCAGCACTGTGATGTGATAGAGCTACTGCCAGAAGTAGATGACTCTGTGCCATCTGCTTTTTGTGACTCTGCTGGTATCTCCAGTTGGGCAGCGTTGGTGGTGCCCAGTGAAGGCTGGAGGAAGAGCCTTCACATGACAAAGTAGTTCCCAGCCTAATTGGTGGCTCATGCAGCGCTTGAAGCCAGGATTTGACAAACATGAGCTTCTTCCAAGGCTCCTGAGCTGCAGCTTGTTTCCTGGCCTTGCTGGGGTCTGTGTTGCGGGGCAGGTTGGTAGGTTTGGGTGTACTGCTTGTGCTTGCCTAGGGCTCTGTTTGCTTTACAGAGACATTTTTTTGAGTGGGTCCAGATGGGATTCTGGCTGGAGTTTCCCCTGTGCATCCTATGGAGATCGAAGACAGGACATTTAATTAAATAACAAATCTTCTACACCAACTTAGCAATATTTAGTCCATATGTCCAATGATAAGAACCATCTGGTAGGGTGTACTGGCTGGTGGGTGGAGTAGAGGAATGGAAGACATGGTTCCTGGGATCAATTCCCAGCTCTTTTACTGACTCAGTGTCCGTAGGCAATTAGCTGTCTTAACCTCTGTCTCTGCTTTAATTTCCCCATCTGCAAAATTGGGATGATGTTACGTGCCTTCTGGAGGGGTTTGTCAGAACACTTTGGAAGCGTTTGGGCATTTGTCACTGATGGGGCTGAGAGATACAAATATAAAAAGGAAAAGTAACTTCTGACCCTAATGGAAGAATCAAAGATGAGTGGACTTGATGTGAGTAACCAGTTTGGGTGAACAGATGTGCGTTTGTGCTCAGAAGTGTTTGGAGAACTGTTAGGGGATACTCTGCATTCCCAGAAACCAGAGGAATGCTGTGATGGGCCCTTCATGCCTGCAGGTTTTTGGGAGGCAAAAAAATGCTCAGCCAGAAAGCCCTGCTTTCCTCCTCTTCCTCCTCATGCTGTGCTGCTTCAAATTCTGATGTGAGACCACAACCCCACCAAGTTTCTAAAGGTTTTATTGGTGACATCAAAGACATAGAATTGACAGAAATCAAATATATATTTAAAAGTAGGGAGGTAGCTCATCAGTGAATCGCAGGTGTCATAAGCACCACCGTAGGCAGCCTGCTCATACCACCAAGCTCTGCTCCATGCTGGAGGCTGGAGATTCTGCCATGTGGACAGCCTCCCTAGTACATGGCCTTGTCTGCTCTGAGTTTCCCTCTTTCCCCAGCATCTTCCTGCCTATGTTATTGTACTTTATCTGTAGAGCCATTGTCAACTGCCATGCCAAGCCACTGGGCTTTGTCTTTAGCCTGCATCTCCCTTTTTGCATCAGACATGCTACCAAACCTCACTACTCTTTCACCTACAACGTAAAGGCAGCTCCTCCACTCACCTGCAGTGGCTGGGATGCTCAGTGATACTCTGGCTATGGCCTGTCCTGACTGCTGTAACTGATTTATTGCCCCCCACCCCACAATGTCTCAGATCCTTCCACGCTTTCCAAAATGCTGTTTCTAAAGTCGACTTCCTTGCTGCTTTGTCTGTCCATGAGTCCAGAGCCTTCCTCTCCTATTAGGTTGCTTTGGGGTCCTAGCTGAGCTGTTGCAGTTGGTCCCAATCTGGCAATGATACGTTGTTTATGCTGGATGTCTCTTCCCCTCCTGTCTCCTCTTTTCACTCCACTAATGGACTGCTGCTCCTTTCCTTCCACCTGGAGGCATCCTGCTCTTGTCTAAATCTTGTCCCGCTCTTGTCCAAATCATCAAACAGCTTTACTGGGTGGTCCTGAGCTGCTCTTCCAGAGGCTGACATACCACCTCTGAATCTCCTGTAGACAGTGCTTTCCTCTGGCTCCCTCATCATCAGTTAATTCTTGGGCAGGAGCCATCCTGTATGGCACCCAGCACGTTACCATTTACTTAAGGAGAAAAAAAAATCCAAACCTGGAGTCTTTTGGGAAAGTGTGTTATTCCCTGAATCAGGAGCTGTTTGTCGCCAGCTGATATGTTGCCACTTGTTGCTGAAGTCCCAGCTTGGCAGGCCTGCAGGAGCAATTTTTTCCTGTTGTTTTTGTCATGGATGCAGAACATTGTGTGCTCGTGTTGGACACGTTACCCAAAGCACCTCGTGAGTCTCTCTGAGCACATCTTTTTTCCTTCTGCGTCTCCTAGCATGAAGCAGATGGTTTATCTCCTAGAGAGAGTGAGTTGGAATTGGACTGACAAGGTTGGATGTCCTGTTGGGCTGGAAAGTCTCCCTGGGCCAACCTGCTGGGCTGCCCACCAGTGGACCAATGGGCTTCCAAGTGTCCAACATCCCAGCTGCCTTCACTGAAAAGAAAGTCACCGTGTCTCAGGGGACACTGCTGGGGAGGGCTGTGAGAGGATGGTGCGTCCACATTTGTCCTCCTCTGGCTGGTAGCATGCCCTTGGACCACTGTGAGAGAGTCCTGGCAGAGCCACCGCTCTGGTTATGACCCGGTTACTGATACAGCCAGTGGCCAAGCAGTGAAAAAGCCTGTGCTGCCAAGTGTGCCGCCAGCGGGCTGGAGCAGTGGCATCCACAAAAGCTCCTTGTGAAGGGGGCTCTGATGCACTGTGCTCCCAGCTCCTTGGCATCCTTTGGCTGAGCTGGCTCTGTGCCATCCCCTTCGCCTTTCCCTGCTCCCTTCAGAGAAGGGCATTCATTAATGGGGGTGCTGAGGGGTGGGGGCAGAGGTCAGAGCCCCCTTTCTGGCCGCCTGTTGACTTCGGCTCCTATAGCTGGTGGGGGGGATAAGGGTGGGCTGAAGCAGCTGAGGGTGGGACTCGGAGGGGGGTATTGCTGGAGCTGGGGTGGTGGAGGCGGCAGGAAAATGGCAAACAAAGCGCCTTTTTGTGAGATGTGGCAGTGTATGGGCAACACGGACGCAGCGGAGGGGAAGCTGCCAGGAAAATGCAATTCAAAACCCAAGACACGCTGAAGTTGCAGACATGGGCTGCAGCCCTTTGCTAAAGGGCAGCTACCCAGAGGGAGGGCTCAGATGCTTTTAAAGCCTGGGAGAGGAAGCAGAACAGGATCTGATAGAGCAAGGAATTGGGAGTCAGGGTACTTTGGTGTGTTGCTGTGTCCCAGGGGAGTGTGTTTTATAGGTGGGGTGGGCTACATGGGAGCAAGCAGCGCATCCTGTGCTCAGTTGTTGCTTGCTCCAGCTCTGGTCTGGGTGTGCCGTGTTCCCTGACTGTCTGCCGGAGGCAGAGGGTTTTACACCTCACCTTCTGGGGTCGGGCTTGTCACCGCAAGCCTTGTAAACCTGAGTCTTCCCATCAAAGTTTAATCCCAGCAGATGACAGGAAATTAAATTCCATAATATAATAAAAAAGCCACATACAAGTCCCGGGACTAACAAAAATGTAATTTCATAAAGCAGTAATAACAGCACTGCAAGTCCTGGGACTAACAAAATGTTTGGATGGCACAGTGATGGAGGTCGTGTGAATGCTTAAGTTGATGGACTGAAATATATGGTCCTTTTTACCTGTTTTCTTGTTATGTTTGTAAGTGCCTAGAGATAAAGAACGTGTGCTCATGCATATTTGTGTGATGTATTCCTGGTGTTGCACAACTTAAAGAAATTTAAAAATGGAGTTTGCAGAGATAGGGAAAAAGATACTAGAGAAAAATCTGGAGACAAGAGCACTTGTTGTTTTGCTGAGATGAACTATTTTCCAGGCTCTGAGATTAAAAACTACTTGCATTCTCTAAATGAGGTTTTCTTCCTTGGGTAGGGACAGTGCCAGCTAATGGTTCAGACTTGGTTACAGTTGGCAAAGAGTCGATTGCTTTTTAATCTGATTTCCTAAAGAAATAAGGCGTGTGATCTCTCTGCCTCCCTGCACGCGTGCAAGCCTGCGTGTACTGCTCTGCCTGCCTGGTTTTTCCCTTGCTTTGCTGCAGCTTTTGGATCTACCAGCCAGTTCCACCCAGAGGAGCATGGGGAAGGACTTAAAGATGCCTTTACAGGCATCACAAAAATAAGGGAGCTAAATGAAGGATGACAACTTAGGTGGTACCCTGATGGAAATGACTCGAGCCTTTCTGGGCATGGGCGAATCCATATGGAAGCTCAGCCTTGGACAGGAAAACAAAGCATGGGGAACCAGGCTTTCACAGGGTCTGCTGTGGTGGGTGGTGCATGTGTCTGTACACAGGCTTATGCATATTTTCTTTCTGAATAGGCAGAAACAACAAGGAGGTGAGGGAGAAATGAAAGCACAGTAAATAAATACAGCCCACGCTTACTGTACCGTTTGAGGAATCACATCGCTATCAGTTCATTCGGTGTTTGTTCTAATAGCCCTGATCAAAGTGCTGGCACTGCTGATGTGCATGTGGATGTCAGAAGTACTTGCAGAGCTGTTCCATTGTAATTTAGCATTAGTTAATAGGTACTTAAAGTAAAGTGGTTGCCTATTTGATTATGATTGGGGGTTATTAACATTTTTTTCCATAAACAGATGGTAACTGTCCGCTGAGTCGATTGCAGAACGATTCCAGGGTTCTGATTCAAGAGGACTAGCTCCTGCAAAGATATCTTGGGTGCCTGACTTTCTGTTTTTGTTGATTTTTATTTTATTTTAATTTATGTTTTTACCACCTCCATCATGCAATCATTACTGTAGCTTTAAAAGGCGGGGAAAAGTAATACACAAGAGCTGTGACCTACCTTTCAGGTGAGGCTCGTTTCTCACCCATGTTGCCTTGGCCAAGTCTGGGTATAATCATAGCTGTTTCTCCCCTGATTGTTTGTTTGCAGCTGCACAGGAATGAACAAACACTCTGCAGCTTGGAGAGCCTGCACCTTAAGGGTTAGCTGTTGAGGAGGAATGTGTGATCAGGGCCCTTTCATTTCATCCTCCTGGGAACCCGCTACGTAGCGGGAGCAGGAAGAAGAGAGAGAGAGAGAGCAAAGTAATATCATCCGCCTTGGCATGGCTATGGGAGAGAAACAGCCATACATTAAAAGTCACAGCTAACCACGATGACTCAAGGATGTATGGTGAGCCATGCTAATGAACTGGGAACGGGAACCATTTGTTGGTTTGTTTTCTATAAGCCTGATGCGCAGAGCCCAGCAGTGCTGAGGGGTTGAGCCCCCTGAAACTCCAGGCAGAGCGACTGTGTGGGGCTGTTGGAGGTTGAGGCTTTTCCTCATTGTTATCCTTTTGTTTGTTTGAAAAAAAAAACCCTTGATATACTTCTTGCGCTCAATATTACTTGATTTTATTTGCCTGGGAAGTGGATTGAAAGGGCATGTGGTTTCACTGGGACTTCTTTCTATAAATGCCTGTTTATACTCTGCTGCAATGCAAGCTGTGCTATTTATTTTTTTATTTTAGTTCCCTTCAAGGTGATAAAGCATAAAGCTCTTTGAACTGACAAATGCCTCACCCTCCGCTGAGCATGCAGTCCATGACTGGTGTGGTTGCAGCAAGGGAAGCTGCTTTGCAGTCCTGGACTCCTCAGCAAGCCTTTGAGAGGTTCCACCTCTCTCCTGGGGTGCTGTGACAAGGCACCTGATTCTGTGTAGCCTCTCTTCAAAGGCAGACCTGCTCTCACATGGTTAGTTAACTCTCACACCCTCTGTTCTTCAGTCGCAGGTGGTGTTAGTCTGGTTCAGACTTTGAGAGATGGGATGGTGCTGTCCCTTGTTGCTGCCCAAAGGAGCAAGGAGTTGCCCTTGGCTGCAGAGATGTGTCTGAAGGGCAGGAGTAATGGTTAGCAGAAGATTGGGGTTTATTTAGATCTAGAAACAAAACATTTTCCCACTCCCAGAAGTGTTAATAGGTTGTTTATAAAGGGAATGTAAAGTGTACTGACCAGCCATTATCTATTTCAGTTGCTTTTACAAAACCAAAGTGTCTATTTTAGGCAGCTACTTAAAACAGCTGAAAAAATAAGAAGTCAGATCGGTAGTTTTCAGGTGACCTAAGAAGTGCTGATCCTCCTTCACACCACCTTCCTGCAGGCTCTTCCTGACCTCCATCACTCATGGGTGCACACGTTGGCCCTGCTCACCAGCCAGCTGCTGGACCCTGGGTGTGGGTGTTTGCCCCGGGGCAGTTCTGGGTTGGTGGGTATCTCACCGCTGACTTTTCACCAGTGGTTCTCACCTTGCGGTGTCGAAAGCTGCGTAAGCGACCCTGCTCTTACCTGTGATGTGTGTGTGACTCGATAGGATGTGAACTCTCAGCTGAGGTGGGGGAAAGGTGTTGAAGTTTTATTTTAATAATTTGTTTTGAAGCTGTCCCCGTTCCAGGCTCAGAGCCTTGGCTTTTTCCAGGCTTTAACAGGTGGTAGTGCTGGTTGGGGACCCTGCTGCTTGCAGCACTGTGCTTGCTTCTGCCTTTGTGTACCTGGTGGACACAACTTTTTTGAGAGGGTGGGAATGATCCATGGGTGCTTCCATCACACTGCAGGGTCAGGAAGATGTCCTTCATCCACTTGTCATTCAGGAGCGACTGAGTCTCCCCAATTTCTTGTCCAGCTGCTTGCATGTGTCTCTTCCAAGCTGTGAAATCTCCCAGGCTCAGACACCCAAGGAACCTCCTCAAAGGACCATACAGAGGAGCTAACCCTCAGGGGCTCCTTTTTGTGTCAGTTCTGCTCCTGCCTGCCTGCTCCTTGCCTCTGTGGCTTCAACCTGTGTTTGCTGCTTGGTTTGATGGTGTGTGTCCGTCTTCACGTGGCTTTGCTTTAGTGAAAGATGCTGGATTGACACCACAGAGCCAGAAGAACTCTGTTTATCTTCGGGAAAGGTACAGCATGCAGCAGCAGGACAGGCTATTTATTTTTCTTAAACCAACGTAACTAATCTGATGAAGAAACATCATCTCAGTAAGCCTTGCATCCTGTGCTCTCTCCTGCGCCTCTCTGACAGCATCCAGCATCCACACAGTGAAGTGTCAACTTTGATGTGACTTTAATAAGGTGTGGGAAGAAGCAATAATAGGGCTTTAATATTTTAATTGTAGTTCTTCTGTACTGCAGTTGTCTGGTTATTCTTTGAAAAATATTTTGCTGCTGATAAACAGTCCTCTGGGAGGATGTCCCTGGTGAGTTCATCACCTATTCCTCCTCACAACTTGTGGCAGGATTGTCGTTTGTTTATGTGGTGTTTAGCCAAGGGTGCAGAGATCTGTCCTTAAACCCTGCAGCAGGAGAGCTTTGCTCTTGGTCAAGGGACAGATAACTGATTTAAACAGTGGGACTGACAAGATAAATGTTTTGGAGCTGTGATGGCAAATATGGAAAAGGAAGAGGATGGTGCTGCTTGGTTTTGATCCTGGGCTGAACATGCTTGAAGGAATGCCTGGAAATTTGGAGGCAACGGAGGGAATAACCTCCCAAGGGAATAGGCAGGAGCTGCCACTTGGGCTATTCAGACTTCAACAGGAGAAAGCACGAAGGAAGCAAATTGTAGACAGCACCAGAGCATCTGATGATTTAATGGGCTTGTTCCATCTCCAGCTTTTCTTGTGATGCAGTGATGAGCCCGCCCTTGGTCTGGACAGACCTAAGAAAACTCCAGCAATAAGCACGAGTGTCTGTTGATGAAGGTGGGAGTGGTGCAGAACCCTATGTGATGCTTATGCATTTTGTTTTAATCTGCAACTATGCTAATAAAAATCCACGGACCAGAAAGTAACACCTGTACCCAAGGCAGCTGCTTTGGCAGTATTTTGTGACTGAGTTGTCTTCCTTTGGGCTCTGTTTAAGAGGCACTTCTGCCATCAGAATGTGTTGGGGGGCATCATGCCGGGAATGATGTCCAGTGCACCCAAAAACTCAAGTCAGCCCAGTCATCAGCCTTCAATGTGCTCTGCCCCACACACAGGCTGTACTCAGAATCTCCCCTCCGTGCTCAGGCTTGCAGTGGTGAGCTGGTGCTTATGGCCATCTTCTGTATCAAACGGTCTCTTTGCTCCCTGTGTGTCAGAGCCTGCTTTCTGCAGAAAAGGCTTTTATTCTTTGTTGGTTTACGTCATTGCAGCCCAGCATCTGGAGGAGTTAGCAGCCTCTTTTGGAAGGAGATGTTCCACCGAAGGACCCTTGTGCTGCAGCCCAGCATCCTGCGCACCCTGGTGTTGAGGTGGTTTTGTAGGTCTACTGGATGCCCTTCGGTCTTGCTGAGAGACCTCACTTGATCACCAGTGAGGGGTTTTCTCCACAGGAAAGGGAAAAGCCCTGTTTTATCAGAGCTCTTTTGAGAAACATGGCCTCTGGTAAGGTGGTTTTGCCATACCTGCTTTTGATGTCACCCAAGCCAAAGCAGTGCAGCAGCTTCAAAAACCACAGAGGATGAAAACCCCTTGCAATTATGGCAGGGAAAGTGGATGGATCTGCCCAAATTTGGATTAAAAGCCCTTTGACTTGCTGCTTGTTCCACTTGAACCAGCTACAGTGGGAGCTAGCACCAAGGAGACCTACATCTCTTCCTTCTCTCTGTCCCAGGGTACGCCTAATCTTCCCCAGCAAACTGCGAGCTCTTCCCAGCCTAACACAGCCAAGAGTCAGGCAAGAGGCTGTGAATCAGTGTGAAGGGATAAGTTGTTTTCCTTCGCCCTCGTTTTCCTTCTATCAAAGTAAGATTCACGTGGCACAGGCTGAGAGATACTGGTGCTGGGGTGGTAGCTCTGGGGCAGGCAGGGCACTGGCGAGGCTCCCCGGCGCCGGCGGCATCGGTGTCCTGATGCAGCGCTGGCCGTTGGCGCAGGAGCCTGCGGCGCCGAGACAGCTGCTGGGATATCGGGGCAGGGGAGAACTGGCCCTTTTGTTGCTGACAAGACGATTTCATCTTGATGCTCTAAAAGCTCTTGTGACATCTGCAATTTTCCAGATGGATAATGAAAACCGGTGAGCAGGGGAGTCTCGGCAGCTTTCAAAGCGCCTGCCTGTGGAGCTGCATCCATTGGTTTCATATCTGCTGACAGGGCTTAATAATCATTACGCTAAGTGGAGCCGGCACTCGGGGAGGCAGGTAAAGCTGCTGCTGCTGCTGCCCTTGGGGTGAGACACGTTTCTCACCATGAAGTGCAGAGATACAGATCGTGGATATGGAGCCGCTTCCCAACGGGCTGGTTGCTGTATCTCTTCCTCCCGGGCTGTGGGGTTCTGTGAGAGCTGCCAGCTGGGTCTGCTCTTGCTCAGGAGCCCCTCAGCACCCTCTCATGGCATCCAGGAATGCTCCTGGATCTGGCCCAGGGGTTGCTGTGCTACTGCTGGGCTCCAGCTTCAGTCCTGCCTTAGGAAGAGTAGAACAGAGCTGGAGTTTCCCCCAATCAGCAGGTACATGGTGTGTGCGAATAAGCAAAGCATGTCATTATCCAGAGTGCTTGTAGCAATGATGTGCTCTTTCTGATTGATGTTGGGGGTAATAATTAGCATACTCTTACCTGCTAGCCTATGAGGTATTATTTCATGAAGGAGACATGTCTAACATTATAAAAAGGAAAGAAAACCCCTGTAATTTTGAAGTAACAATGGTTTAGGATCAATACTTATTCTTATTGATGTCTTAATTGATTTCTCTGACTTCTTTTCATTTGGGTTTTGGGCAAATTCTTACTCTCATTCCTGTGCACACAGCAGTGGGATGCTGCAGCAGGGCTCTGGCACAGCAGGGCAGGCAACCCTTCCACTGGTGGGGTGTAGCTCTGGGAAACCGTCTACTGAGAGCAGTAAGGAGGATGTGTGGTGTGCAGGGTCCTTGTGCTGCTCTGAACTGGTCACCAAAGCTGCTCTGGGACCAGACCCAGGGACAGAGAGATTAGCTGTCCTGGAGAACTACTCATTCTCTGTTTAAGTTAATTCATTACATGCTTCTATGCTTGCTTCAGCATCACTGGCCATTTCTGGGGTTGTTGCAGCTGGCTCTTCCTAGGGTACTCAGCAAGGGTGCGGATACAAGCCCTCTTTCATCATAGCTCAGCCCTTCCAGCAGGATCATCCTGAGTTTTCTTGGCATGTGGGAGCCTCCTGGCCCTGTGCCCAGCAAGGTTGGGGTCCAGGTGCCTGCTGGGGACATCTCCTGCTCAGGGCACAGTTCTGCTCCCTTACAGGCTCATAACCTGTTTGTAGTGTGCTGTCACCACCAGCCCCTTTGGATATTTAACTGTTTTCCAGCTTTCTGCCTCACACTAGATTGGTGATTTATCTCCAAAACTTGTTTTTCTTTAATGTTTTTGAAGCTTGGATCCTGCTTTTCTTTCTTTGCCCATGTTTGCTGGCTAAGGGACATGCTGCCCATGTGATTCTTCTGTGCCTGTGGTGCCACTCAGCTTAGAAGAAGGAAGCTAGTGAGAAAGAACCAGCTCTGCTCTTCATTGAGCCACCACACCAGTGCTGGCTTTCCATCCCAGTCCCACTGTGTCCCCTAAACCAGACACATTTCAACAACAGCTTAGCTAACTCAGTGGTGTGTTTTTCATTTCCAGATAATTAAGATGTTAGCTAAACCCAGCCTTAACACCAGTCCCCGTGGTGAGCCTCTCGGGCTTAGTGCTTTGCCATGTTCATGCCACCCAGACCGGCACTAGGAGAGAAGAGCCCTGTAAATCAAATTTACTGTTATTATTAATACTCTTGTATGACAGTGCTCATATCCAAGCTAGTTTGAATTAATTTTTCAAGGAAGTTTTTTTCTGAGACACTAGCAAATATTTTACTAGGCTCGAATATATTACAGCCTTCATTGACTAATTTTGTAATTCAATCAGGGGAAAATAAGGCGTTGAAGGTAGTTCAGCGTGATTTGTTTTTATAGACCAACTGCTTCGTCCTCTCCATTCCAGTTCCATTCAGGCTCTTAAATAATATTTTTTTTTTCCTTAATATTTCCTTTGATTTTTTTTTTCCACTATAAATTTGAAGTTCAGCTTATTAATTTCATCTGCACATCAGCCAGGAGTACAAATGCAAGCCGTGTGTATATATGTACATAAAGGGAAATGTCTTTACAGATTTACAGTGTGCCTGCCTTCTTGACAAGCTTCTCTGCTCAGGATTGAATTGGTAGTGGCATCTGGTAATGAGACTTCATGCCTTTTGGGCTGCCGAGTGCTTTTGCTGAGTATCTTGCTGTTGAGTGCTGTGGGTCTGTCCCCTTGGCACATGGGACCAAAAGAGGAAATGCTGATGAATTTTCCTGTAAGACTTTGCTTAGCTCTTTTGCCCATTATTTAGTTTTCTTTCTCTCTGTGTTTGTTTTCTTTTTTTTTTGGATTGTTTGTTTGTTTTTAAAGAGTATTCATTATCTTATCTCCTGTTTGCTCTTGATCTTCCTTGATCTAAAGGGTCATGATAGAAATTGGGTGCAGCCTGGTTCCACTCCTGGGTGTCTGCAGAAATCCCCTTCCACTCTCCTGCTGCTGGGCAGCTTTACCTCCCCTTTTTCCTATTGTTACTTAGTTCTTCCTAACAAAACATATGGTCTTCACTATGTTTCTCTTCCAAGTTTATTATGCTGCTGATGTATTTAGGAATGATTTGGACTTATTCTATCTGCTCAAAGATTTCAAGTAATGCTTCTTGGCTGCTACTGTCTATTAACATGATACCAGAGTTAATGGGATGTCAGCATGTGCCAAAACCCCTTGTTGCAAAGCACATGTGTACTACCTTGGCATATTAAAACTGAAGTTGTAAGGGTAAAGCAAAGCACCTTCCTACCTTTGGATATCTGTAGGTAAAGGCATTTATTTAAGTTCCACTGAACTCCCTGTGATCAGGTCACATCAAAGAAAGTTGCTTCCTCTTAAGTGCATCCCAACATAGAAGCTAAAATCCCTATTGGTTTTAGGGATGGCTCAGCAAAGAATGCCTTGCTTGGGTTTGCTCCTGCCAGAGCTTTCAGCCAGGTTTTGGGGACCAGTGCTACAGGCAGCCCAAAAAAGAACGAGGTTCTGCTTTTTCTTGAAAGAGAGGTGCTATTAAATTTTGTTGATTGAGTCTTTCTCACACATGCTCCTGGGCTTTTGAATGCCTGCTAGATGTCTCTTTTCTTCCTTATTTGGATGAGACCAAAACCAGTCTCATCATTTATTTACCTGCTACTAGATTGCAGAAAACCCTGTAAGCTCTCTTTTTGCAAAAGGTACCTTAGTTTAAATTCCTGTTTGCTCTGCTGACCCGTGGTGCAGCAACCTACTTTGATACTGGCCTTTTGAAACTCCTGGATGCAGGCAGGGAGGCAGTGTGCTGCCTGAAACTCTGCCTTGAGGATAAACCCTGATTTCCAACCAGGAGCAAAAAAAAAAAAATCAATATGCTTTCACTGCATCAAGTTTTACCTTTAGATGATCTATTATTTTTTTCCCCACCCATATACTGTTCTCAAAGCCATCATGCTTTTGTGCAAATCTATTGTAGCTTCCAAGTCCTTTAGCACCCTCCCTTCCTAGTGGAGAACCCTTCAGTCCTGAACTCGGCACTTGAGAGCATTTCCCAGGAGCTGTTTCCAAGTGCTTTGCTTTAACGTGTTGGTGCTAAGCTGGCACCTACATAAAAAGCCCCGCATGCTTTGGGATCTCTGAGCTCTCTTCAATGGCATGCATGTCTTCTGAAAGGTTTATCACAGAATCGTGCAATGGTTTGGGTTGGAAAGGACCTTTAAAGGCCATCTAGTCCAACCACCCTGCAACAAGCAGTGACACCTTCCGCTAGATCAGGTTGCTCAAAGCCCCATCCAACCTGATCTTGAATGCTTCTAGGGATGGGGCATCTTCCACTTGTCTGGGCAACCTGTGCCAGTGCTTCACCACCCTCATCATAAAAAAAAAAAAAAGTCTTCCTTATACCCAGCCTGAAACTGGCCTCCTCTAGTTTAAAACCATTGCTCCTGTGCCATCATTGATAACTGAAGTGCACATTTACGCCCCCTGTACCATCTACAGCATGTTTTGGAGAGTGTGGCACTTTGCCACGTGCAGAGACATTGTCAAGCTTGCAGTTGGAAGATGAGAAGAAGTGAGGGTGTGGGAGGATGAGGGAGAGGCGATACAGCAGCCCAGGTGCTTGATATACTGATCATAGAATTGTAGGGGTTGGAAGGGACCTTGAGAGATCATCGGGTCCAACCCCCTGCCAAAGCAGCTCCCCAGCTCATATTGCACAGGTCGGCTTGAATATCTCCAGAGAAGGAGACTCCACACCCCCTGGGCAGCCTGTCCCAGGGCTCCCTCACCCTCACTGGGTAAAAGTTCTTCCCCATGTTGGTGCGGAACTTCCTGTGCTCCAACTTGCAGCCATTGCCCCTTGTCCTGTCCCCACAGACACTGAAAAGGGGCTGGCCAATTCCCCATGTATCCCATACTAAGATATTTATAAACATTAATTAGATCCCACCTTAGTCTTCTCTTCTCAAGGCTGAACAGTCCCAGCTCACTCAGCCTTTCCTCATAGGGGAGATGTTCCAGGCCCTTAATCATCTTCGTAGCCCTTCTTTGGACTCTCTCCAGGAGATCCCTGTCTTTTTTTATCCCAGGGAGCCCAGAACTGGACACAACACTGCAGGTGGGGCCTGACCAGGGCAGAGCAGAGGGGGAGGATCACTTCCTTTCACCTGCTGGCCACACTCCTCTTGATGCTTCATGTCACCCTTCCAAAGTAGAGAGAAGGGAACTCCTGTGAGTGCTTTGTACGTGTGGAGCACAAGTGTGTGTGTGTGTGTGTCTGTGTGTGCAGGCATCGCAGGGAGAATAAAGGTAGGAAGATGCTTTATGAAGTTGTTAGTAGCTGGCAGTAAGTGCCTATTTATCTGCACAGAGCTGTGCAGCCCAGGAGCGGCTGGAGGGAGATTTGCTGTCGGGAAGGCTCTTTAAGGATAAATAATCTTGGCTGGAATTTGTGCTAATGATTTCCTAAGTGTGCTGGCTTTTCTTGAGCGGTGGAGAAGGAGGGAAGCCAGGGCTTGTGGGGCTTTTTTTGGGGAGGGGTGTGAATGGGGGGGAGGGTAGAGGGAGCAGCAAATGTTTCCCGTTTTGGTTAGCAGTGTGGGAGATGAAAAATTGGTGGTTGAATCTTGACTTCTTTCATTTGTCTAGTAAGGAGAGTAGCTATAGGAGATGTGTGACCCGTGGCTGTGGTTCTACTGAATATACTGCAGTCCTTCAGACTTGCTGCTGAAGGATGCTGCCCTGACAAAGGTTTGGTTGATAGAGTGTCCAGCACAGCTCTGTCAGTATAAATTACTGAGAAGGTACATACAACTGTCTCCATCAGGTAGCAGCAAAACTGAAGCAGAACACACAAACCCACCTCTCTGGAGCCAATGGAAAACATTTGCTATGCCCTCACTGTTGCTAGCACAGGAAGAACCTTGTGGCAACCTGCAGTTATTAACAGGATTGACATTAACAGGGGGTCCAACGTGTGGTGGTACCAAAGAAAGTCTTCGGGATATTGAGATGTGGTCTCCTAGAAGTCCTAGGCTGAGGGGTTTCTTGTAAAGATTGTCTTGTAGAGGATAAGGAGATGAGCAGTCTTTGTCTGTTTGAGGTATTTAATCCCTGTTTCAGAGGGGTATCACAAATGCACAGGTTGAACATTTGCTGCAATCGTGCCTTTCCTTGTGCTGCAGACATGGGAGATGTGGGGGGATGATGTGTGTGCACTTCTGGAGGAGTGAGGACACAGTCATACACCTCTGCTCCAGCCTTTGTCAGCTGTAACAGCAGCTCCAAGCTCCACCACCTCTGGGTAGCTTTTTGGGAGGGAGTCCTACTTACCAGATCAGCTGAGCTTTACTGAATAAGCAGCTGGTGGATAATTTCATTAGTGGATACCTGTTGAGAAGGACATGTGTTCCAGCATTTTTCTAAGCGTGGGAGTTTAAAAAACTAGCAAAGGGAATTAATAGACAAATCCTACTGAAATTCCTCTAACATCCTTTGCCAATCCTGGGTTTAATGCCTAACGAGGGCTGAGGTATGCATGATGGGAGCAGGGAATGGTACTTAATCAAATGCTTCATTCACTGGGGAAAAAAGGGTTTTATTCACAGTAGCTCAGAGCAGGCAAGTTTGTATGATCCTGATGAGAAGACAGACAGGCCTGGGGAATGGGCTCAGGGACAGAGACAGGGTCCTTGCTGTGACTGACAGCTGAATGGGCCACCCAGAGTGTGCAAGGGTTAAGAGCTATCCAAGTAAAATGACACCTTGTAGACAGTTAGAATACCAAGGCTGGAATTCATTTACTCTCTGCTAACAAGTCTGTCTTGGATAGAGTTCATCAGTTTGGTGTTGGAGTAGCTTTCGTGGAGGCTTGATGAGGCTAATCACTGCAGGCTCCCTCCACAGCCATCCAGGAGCAGTGGGTTCCTCTTTAGGCAGATGCAGAAGTATTTGGAGCTGTGTCTCTCACCACTGACTGCAGTGTGAGCCTCAGAGATGTTCATCAGACTTGGTTAAAGGCTGGGACACCCAAAAATGAAAGCATGCTTGGGGTAAAAGCATGCTGAAATGCTGTCCTGAGCATCTTCCTTAAAGATCTGTGTGTATTAATTGACCACCCTTGTGTCCTTTGTTCAGCTTGGGTTTGCCATGAAGTGTCATGTGTGGTTTTTGGGAGAAGTCTACATGTACTCTCAGTGTGTTTTGAGATACGTGTTCCTGGCAGATCTCTCTGGCACCTGCCAAGGAGAAGTGCTTTCTGCACTCTTTTGCTGTGCTCTTTGTTGTTATTAAACTGCTGGAAGAGAGGAGGTGTGAAGGAGGGTACCTTACCACAGCCTTCTGCAGGCAATGAAGGGGAAAAAGGGAGATTAGAGATGAATAAGCAAAGAGTGATAGCCCGTACCTTGGGAAGATTTGGAGAGTGGTTAGGAAAGTGATGGGAGAGTGGAGGATGGTGTGCAGCATGGGGAGGGTTCAGGGCTTGGGCTGGAGAAGTGAAGGTGTTTTTCACAAGGTGACTCCAAGGACCCAACTCCCTAAAGACTTCTCTGCTCCCTGGAGAAGCTTGTGTGGATCATTATTGCTGTCTGTGTAGCAGAGGGGCTGCGGTGGCCCCTGCCCATACTATCCTCCATCCTTTCCCTCTCCAGAGCTTGCTTTGTTGGCTGCTTTACCCTCTCTCCCTGCTTTCCTCCAGCATTAAGAGCCGAGTGCAGCTTTCCTCTCTACAACCCCGTTCCTCTCCCGCCGAACTAGCAAACACCCTTCAGCACAAGCACTGAGCTGCATCCCCAGCGCTGGGGAGGCTCGTGTGGTGGGTTGTTCACAGCTTAGTTACATGCCACTTGGATATTTTTCTCCTGACAAGAGCAGTATGTCCGGATTTTCCGCTTAGCGCCCTGCACGCTCCGGCTTCTCCCCGAGCCCGTGTTAGTTACAGCAGCTTTCAGCACGCCCTGCGTCCATCATCGTGCTGGCTGATGCCTGTGTTTTGTGCAGGAAAAGCCTCTTCTTCTTCTTTCTTTTTTTTTTTTTTTAAACAGCAGAATTGAGTGAATTAAGCCATGTGGTTACTGCCACTTAAGCAAAGCGGTCCCAGGCTGGCCCACAAGATACACGGCTGGTGTTTAAAATTGAGAGAGCAAACATCAACATAGAAACTAAGGGGGGGGGGAGGAGAGGGTGTGGGGAAGGAGTCTGGGTAATGGGATTACATTACTTCCACGCTAATGTGGCTTTGGAGATGGTCTGAGGCTCTGCAGGGATTTGGGGAGTAATACATTTGATGGCATCATCTGAGAGGGTATGCATTTATCTGCACATATTTATATCCCAGCTTACACACAGATATGTATGTGCACTGTGTTTAATTCCTTCAGTTTATCCTGGTGTGGTTTATCTATCCATCTCTAGCTCTGCGTGACCCAGGGATGTGTTGCAGGTGATACTGTGGAATCCTCCTGCAGTGGGTTCAGATGCTCTACAAGGGGTTAACGCCTCCTCCTTTGAACTGCTACCTGAAAAGTCTAAATCAAAAAGCATTGCACCCCTAAAAGTCAAAACACAGTGGCAACCCCCCCAGGGACTAGATCTTCACTCTTTAGTCTCTGTTGGAGCCGGGAGGGGAGAGAGATTTCAAAGGAAGGAGCTGCTATCAGCTAATGTGCTGCCTTTGTGGCATTATTAGAGTGGAAAAGAGCAGCAGCATCTCTTTTTATCTTGCTATTGGGGTACCACACCGAGACACATCGATTGCTGAGGTATCTGAGGCCCTGGCTCTGAATGGAGAGATTTCCAGATCAGAACCAGCTTTTTGGATACCTGTCAGTGGTTGGAGTGCTGTGGTGCTGGGCAGGCTATGAATTATTAAAACCAGTTGTTTATAATCAGCAGTCACAGTAGAGGTGAATTATGATGAAATGGATCCAGTAGTTTGCAGGCAGTGTTGTGGGGGGTGTTTGGGGGGGATGGGGTGTGAGAGGAGCAGTTTTACCAGTACAAAACCCTGTACAAAAGCATCCATAGGGAAGCTGCTGCTTCTGTAGGTCAGGATACCTGGAAATATGTGTGTGTTGGGAAGGCCTCCCCATTCCCTCTGGACTCTGCAGAACTTAGCTTTGTTTCAGGTAACAGTGGTACAGCAGGAATATTTTGTCTGTCTTGGTTTGTTTTGGTTTGAGGACACTTTTCTTTGTAGAGGATGTGCAAAACTAGCCCTTTTGTAGTAAAAGGAAAGAGAGGACTTTGTGGTTTAGGGGGAGGGACAGTGGGAACTCTCTGTGTGAGGGTGGAGAGAAGGAGAGAAGGCAACTTCTTTCCAGGCTTCCTTGGAAATAAAACTGGTTTAAGTGAAGGGAAAGGGATGACAATGAGAACAAACACTTAAGGGCTTAAGTGATTATTAAAGCTGTGGAGTGGATGTGGTTTCCTTTTGAGACTGCTGTAGCTACTTTATGAGACCTTCTGCTGATGGGGAGAACGTTGCTAGAGAGTAGCCAGCTAGCCCTCCCCTGGCTTTTTCACTGCAGCTGGTTTCTCTCCAGCTGTTCATTACCTCTGCATACCACAACCCCCTGGCCAGTTTTCAGCTCCATTGGTCTTTTCTTGTGAAGTGGAGCTTCTTTCTTTTTTGTTGTTGACACAGTTTGGATGGGAGAAGGTTAAGTATCTAATCTGGTGTTTGATGCTGATGGTTTGACACAGTGTGTGCTGCTTTTATGTCCTGAATCCTCTGGCACTGGTACCACCCACACTGTGTAGGTAGCTTTGCCTGTGCTGCCCAGATGTAGCAGACAGAGATGTCTTCCTCTTCCCTTCACCGCAGAGGTAGACTGGTTCAGCAAGATGAACCGTAGCCTGCCTGCTGTTTCCCTCATCACCATGGCACATGGGTTGCTGAGGAAGGCACTTGCTTTGTGGGATGATGCAGTCTCCCTGAGCTCAGCCAGCTTGGGTCTGAGCTCTCATCTCTCAGAAGGCAGCAGCCCAAAGAAGAACCTTTCGATGATGATGGGGTCACCATGTTGGAGGGATGGGCCCTGCTGCCCTCAGAAGAAGGGGCTCTGGAGGAGCTGTTTTGGGGCTGCTGGGTAACTCCTTACACCCTCAGCCTGGCTCTGGACTGGCTGCACCTCCCCAAAGGCAGGTTGTGGGCAGCGCGTAGAAATGAATCTTTGCTTGTGGTCTGTAAAAGACACAATAGAAGGTGCTGTCCACACCCAGGCAATTAAAATGACTACTCTGTGCATAAAAAAAGTCTAATAATAACAATGGTGAAGTTAATGAGATTTCAGATGCCTTAGCAAGCTAGCCTGAGTTTTGTAAGTTCAAAGACACATAGTGTTGCAGACCCTGTGAGTTGGGGAGTTTTCTTCCCCTGAGGCTGTAATGAAGGTTGAGCATCCCCAGTCAGGCAGCCTGCATGGGGTATGTCTCATCCCAAGGGAAACAGGCATTAGTCAAAATGCAGTCTGGAAGGGCCTGGAACAAATTTGCAAAACATTCTGCCTGATGCCTTTTGGAGGAAATTCAGAGAAGAGCAACTAAAATGATTAAGGTTCTGCAGGGAATGTATTGTAAGAGAAGATTAAGAAAAGCTAAATATATAAAATGCAGCTAGACTAGATTGAAGGGGAAGTGATCCCTACCAGTGCATATTTAGGAGTCAAACAATGGAGAAGTAAAAAAGACTATTTAGGATGCTGGAAGGAGAACATGGGGTATATAGAACCAATTAAGCAATCAAAAATGTATGGGCTACATATCTAGGTCCCTTTTCCAAAGGCAGGAGGCAAGAGGAGCTCTGAAATGGGTGCCGTGGCCTTGGGAAACTTCTGAGCCACGTTTAGGGGGGCAGGTGACGTGCTCAACCCTGTGGCACTTGGGTGGGGATGTCCTCACTGAGGCCCTTGTATGCGGGTAAAGAAACCTCGTGACCTTGATGGCTCTGTGTTCTCCCCTCCCATGTGGAAGGGTGGCTGGGTATCCCGACTGCCTTCTCCCTTCCCTGCTGCTGTGCCGGTGCATGAAATAGCAACCTGGAAGGCATGATAGGGACGACTGGCTGCAGTCTCCCTGCCTTGACTGATTAATTAACTCTTCAGATTAATTTCCTTTCTGATTACCACTTGATTAATTCCTCCTAACTCTGTGAGACCTCCTCACCATTTAATCCTCTTTATAAGCCCTCAGAGTGTGATGCTTGAAGTAAACATCAGGCAAAAAAAAAAAAGCAAACACTCTGAAATGCAAACACAACAAGACAGCTGGGGAGACCCCTCCTGTGCTGGGACCTGGCACCCGTGGGGCTACCCACAGGACCCTGCCCAAAAAGCTCCTCCAAGCTCCCATCTTCTCCTTGCACCAAACCTTGCTTTTCATATGTATTCTCCAGCGTGTCTGTAGCAAATTGCACAACTTCACTTGTTGAGCCTGATAATTAGTGACAATATCCTGGTAATTTGCAGAGGGGACAGGAGGAGAGAGCTGTGTTCAGCAGCATGACAGGAGGGTTTTTTTCCTCATTGCTCTGTTAAAGGGAACATCTAAACTCATGAAGCAGCTCTTGATGTCTGCACAAACACAGGATGCTGGTGGCATGGTAGGCTCATGCTGTCTCACCACTCCAGACCTGCACAGTGCCACAGGACAGCGGGAGCCACCAGCTCAGAGGAGAGGGACACTGGAAGAGAGCGAGTGAGTGGGGATGCTGATTTGGGGATGGCTGGCAGTGGAGATGCTGGGGTTGGATTGAACAGGGAGTGATCAGGCTGAGCCTGGTCTCAAGTCTGAACAAAATCTGCATGCAGAAGGCAGCAATCCTTATCCCGCTGGGGTTTTTAATTTCATTTTAATTTTGTATTTTATTCCTGGGCATCCATTCCCAAAAGCCTCTAGATACTTTAATAAAATATAAGTAAAAACATAACTTCTGACAAGAAAAGAAATGCATCCAAATGAATCCCCAAACCAGAACGAAGGCTTTCCCCCCACCCCCTCTTCCCTGCACTCAATAACCCAGTGCGTACCCCTGGGAAATGTAATGCTTAAAGAGCAACAGCACTTTCCTGGCCATTGTTTTTGAGGAATGTTTTGTGGTTGGAAACAAAGCTGTAGTAATGCACCAGCTAAGTCCTAGTGAATTTGTTTTTCTCGTGACCTCAGTTGCAATGGACACAGCAAGACTGTTCTGCACCCAGGAGCCAAGCTCGCTTTTCGTTCCGTGCCGTGCAGCGTGTGTCATCCGTAAACGTGACCTAAACTAATGAATTTGGCTGAGTTTGAGCTGCAGAGCAGAGGAAAATGAGAAAGATGGTGTATGGGCAGAGGCGCAGGCGGTGATTTATTTCTGTGTTGACGGACAACACAAGCAGCTCTTGGAGGTTTTTGGAGCCGATGCTGTTCCCAGCCTGCAGCCTTTCCCATGGTAGCCTCACGCAGCCCTGCCCTGAGCTCGCCTGGTGTAACGCTGCGGTCGTGATACCTAAATCTGTCCTTGGGTCTGCTGGAACCAAGCGGCTCTGGTAAAGGAGATTGCACTGCACTCTGAGAATGCGCCGTTCTCGGGTACGCGGCGTGAAGTGCAACCCTCCAAGGTTACTAAGGTACAGTACTCAGGCTGGGGCAGGCTGCAGCCAGCAGTCTTTGGCCATGAAGTCACTTGGGTCTGAGCTTGTTTTCCTCTATGTCACAGCCTCTAAAAAATACTCATTTTGGTTGTGTGGGCTGTGTTCTAGGTGGCGTATGACAAATTACAGCTGTGCTCTGACACGTTAGCTTGGGCGCACATGAGTCCACAAACCAGCCTGGAGTTCCCTCTGGTCCAATATCTGAGCTCCTGAATTGCAGGAGTAGATCATGGGATCTTTTAATCTCCTTTACCCTACCTCCCCTGTCCTTCCATCCTCTTTGGGGCTATATTTCCTCAGCCACAAAAAAGGCAATCTGAAAGTAAGAGGGCAGAAAAAAAATATGTATTTTTGTAGCGGTGTAGGGAGCATGCACACCAGTAGCAATATCAGCATCCCATCAAACAGTCATGCACAGTGTCTGTGGGTGAGAGATGTTCACAATTGCATGAGGAGTGGGGACTGTTTTCTCCCAGGGTCTGTGATGTCTGCTGCCTGTCACAGGCAGGGGAGATATTTGTGGGGCAGCTGTGTGGGTACAGCTCAGTAGAGGATTGCAGGTTACATCTGTGGATATGCTGCTAGTGCAAGTGTGGGAAGTCTCTTCTGAACTCATGTGGTGCCTTGGCATCACCTTGGCAGGCATGATGGGTCACATCCTGAGTCCATAGCAAGTTGCTGAGCCTTCTGGAGGAGCAGCATCTCTGTGATGGTCAGAGTTCCCCAGGAAAGGGCTGGTTCCCCCAGACTGGCAGGGAAGTGACATCTGTCTGTTGTTCCTGGAGGGTGATGGAGGAGCTCTGGGGTCACAGCTTTGGACTTCTGTCCTGTGGCTTGTTCTGGGCTTGGCACACGTGTGCAGATGTTACTGCCTAAGGACCTTAGTCAGGTTCAGGCTGCTTTAGAGGGAGCCTGTCCTAACTCATGGCAAGTGTGAAGCCTGGAGGAGGGCAGCTATTGGTGGGAAGGTCCCCGGGAGCTGATCTGGACTGAGGGTGTTGTCTGGATCAGAGGAAATTAACTTCTGAAAAGGAAAAAAACCAAGAAAAAACTTGGATATTCTGACTGTATCCTGAAAATGTAGCCAGAAGCAGCCGGAAAGGGCTTGGTGGACCAGTGCTGGCACACTTTTTGGTTTCCTACACAGCTTGGAAACCAGAGCAAGAGAGATATGAAAGGCAGATTTGCGAGGAAGGTGGTAAGTCTGGGGGAGAGGGGGAAATAACATACCGAAAAGGATGGATGGATGGATTTCCAGCTCATGCAGAGGATCTAAATATGCACATAAATTATTTGGAGGGATGAAACTGTAGTTTAAAAAGACTTTGCTGCAAAAATCTCCAGAAAAGGTGCTTCATTGCCCAAGGAAATTTCTCATTTTGTAAGGTGACCAGAGGGCAAATGCACAATCCCTTTTAGTACCGCATTGTACCTCCTGTGTCCCCCTCCCTCCATCCCTCACCCTCAGGCGACTTCAACTCCGTAAAGATGACTTAGCGCATGAAGGATGTGTTAGGATTGGATCCTAATCAGATCATTACTGCGGCAGTGAAGGAATAATATTTCCTATCCATGAGCCACCACCTCTTTCAGCATCATCTTTATTTCTAAATAACTTCTTTTAAATTTTTTTTTTTTTTTGCTGTGTAGTCAAAAATGAAACCTTTCTATGTAAGAGGTAGGAGGAGAAGGAAGCCAGGTTTAGACAGCCTGGTAAATGCTCTTTTTCTTCAGAATTAAACCCAAGTAAAGACCCCAAGTGTTTGGAAATCCAATGTTGAGATAGATGCAAACATCTTTGCTACTAACTAAATGATATTCTTCTATGTCCAGAAACCAGCTATTGGATTGTTTGTCTGCTTAGCACAGTGGGCTCATGTGGCCAAAGGCTACAGAAGGAATGGGAGGAAGTGAATGTATCTAAAAGAACCCCAAAACATATCAAATCCCGACACCATCACAGCTGTCACAGTGTGTCGTGGCTGTCTGGCTTTAGGCATGGGCAATAGCTTTGTACTGTGAGTTTAGTATCTGGTCTAGCACTGGGTTTCAGCCGGTGGTTTGAGCTGCTCTGGATGCCTCATCCCCCAGCTATCAGTTCCTTGAGGGATGTGGGGTGCTTTGGTTTGCTCTCTCTTGGTTCCGACTTTGTGGGTAATTCCTGGGTGGTTTAATCAGCTCCCTTGGAAAGCTTTTAGCTACAATAGGATGCTAATTCCATAAGCAGCAGCTGAAAGCTGCGTGTATGGCTAAGTAACAGTGTACGGTGTCATTTGTAGTCTTGATGAAAGGGTTGAACCATGACATGTGAAGTCTTTTGGGAGACAGTGGGGTGCTGCTGTGGCCTGTTTTTAGGGAAAAACCCTCTCATTTCCCACGTGCATTCAGAACAAAAGTTTGTCTGTGACGCTGGAGAGACTCTAGAACTGTGAATGCTTGGCAGAACTTTTTTTCCTTAGGAATCCACAGATGGAAAAGAGCTCCAAACTCTCTGCTGGTACGCAGCTACGTGTGAATGGGGAAAAACCATGGTTTCATGGGCCATCTGCAGCAGCAGCAGCAAGCTTTTGGTGCAGACCGATTTAACAGACCTGCTCCTAGTAGCCTTGCCTGACTTGTGGTGCAGGTTTTCAGGTGGCAATGGTAGTCTCTTATGCAGAAGTCTTGCTCTGCTGCAAATAAGCTCCCAGGCTGTGAGTCAGTCCTGGACCGTCATGCCATGGCATCTCCTTGGCAGAAGGCTGTGTGCAGAGCTGTGCTTATGTGTGTGCGCCATCAGATAACTGGGTTGGAAGGGGACTGTCTTGCTAATAGGGGTACAGGCTTCTGTGTTGTAAGGCAGCTGCTAGAAAAGGTTACGGTTTGCTTGTCTTTTTTTCAAAGGGCAGGAGAAAGAGACTGGAGTAGGGAGATCCTGCTGGGCAGCTCAGGAGTGCTGCCTATATAGAGCTGTCTCAGCAGCATCACCATTCTCCACTTGAAATGCAAAATTATTCTTCTTCTCCGTTGCATGATTGTTTTATGTGCTTTTCTCAGCAAAATCAATCAGGAATTGATAATTTATAAGCTCTTGTTTGCCTTTTTCACTCTTCAAGGGGAAAAAAGAGAAGAATAAAGCAGAAGGTGGTGCCACAAGTAAAAAAGCACGGGGGATATAGGACTGACCACCACCTCCCTTGTCTCCAGGGCCTGAGGGTGCTTATTGCTTGTGCTGGGGGGTGTTTCTGCTGCTGACTCCGTAGGGGTCTGTCCCTGCAGCTCACTCAAGGAGTGCAGATGTGGGCTGTGAGCACATCTGTAAGGAAAAAGAGACTCGACCTTGAGAGGTACCAGGCATGGTCATCCCCAGCAGAGTCATCAGAGTGTGAGCGGGAGCAGAGCATCGCCAGGTTTGCGCGTCTCTGCGTGTAGAGTGCTGTGCGAAGAGGGAGATTGGACTAGGCAGGTAGAAAGAGAAAGCTGGGTCAGCTGCCATCCCAGCTTACACTGAAAAAGAAATACCCTATGGCAGCATATTCCACACTTCTAAGCTTGAACCCTGCCTGCACGCTGCTGTCACGCACACCCCCACGCGTGCAGGGATGCGTCCTCCCGCCTGCCCACCTTCCCCTAGTCACTGCTGCCCTGTGGGCACACATCCCATCTCCATCCCACCTCTCACCACCTCCACACGTGCTCCCTGGGATTGCAGGGAGGACATGGGAGGAAGGAGCCATGTCCCCTGGGAACTGCCCTACATTAGGAAATACTTTTTTTGGGAAAAATAAACTCCAGAAAGCGCTATTGTCCTAGAGACAAATATTGCAGCTTTATAGAAGGATAAATAGAACAAGACACTGCTTAAATAAGTGCTGTGGAATGAATACTTAGACACTGTAAATAATTATGTAGACAAATGGGCACACAGCTGGTCTCTAGGCATGGATGATACCTGGATGCTCTGGTCGAGTAGGAGAGGGACACACTGGTTACACTGCCCTGTTCCTGCTCTGAACAGTTTGCCCCTTTCACTGATGCTCCAGCTGGAGTTGTCACCTACATAGTGAACTGCTGCTTTTTGTTGGTAAGGCTTGATGTCTGGTCTCCATACCCTGCAGCTTTCCAAGCACTGCATCTCCAATTTGGAGGGTGGCCTTGGAAGAGATCACTTAATAAAGCTGGGAAAATCCATTTATAAAAAAAAGCCCCACTTAGACCTGCCTACAGTTCTGCTCTGGTGGGTTCCTGATCCAGCAGGACGAGGGGAGCTGAGCTGTGAGGAAACCAGCTTCGGTGGCTGCCTGCACCCCTCCAGTGCTTGGGTACCCACTGTGAGTGGTGACACGTTGTGCTGCATCCTCTGCCTATTGGGGTTTCATCTTTTAGCAGATGGCATAGAAATCTAGACCAAAGGCTTGGAATGGACTGTGTACATCCCTCCTTTTGTAGGTTGCTTGATTCAAGTAGTCTAAATTTGTCTGGGGTGTTTCAAACCATGCTTTGGAGAATTTGTCCTGGAAGATCTGGAGAGCTGTCTGGCTCCCAAAGCTTTCCTGTTTACAGATACTCCTGCCTCAGTTTTCAGCTCTTATGCTTCTACACATGACCTGAAGGAGAACCACAGCAGCTGCTTAGATGGAGGGATGTGAGATATCTGTGATTTCCTGGAAAGATTTGGACATTCAGCTTGGCTCTAGAAATGGCAAAAGTTGTTGTGGATGATGCTTTTTCAGAGCAGTCTTCTCCTTTCTGGTGGTTGACTTTTTATTTAAATCTACCCAGGCTTCCTGGTATAACCACATTAGTCTATCCCACTTGACTCAATCTCTTGGGGAAGAAAAAGTGTCACTAGATGGGTCAATAGCTGGTATGGTTTAAAGTGCAGCCAACGGTGGGTCAAGTGACTCTAAAAGCTTCCTTTAACCTCTGTTATTTTTCTGGTTGCAATCTAGCCAAAGATACAGCTCAGCAAATGAAAATATATCATGTATAACTCTCTTCTTGCACAAGAAACTTTCCATTCTCACCCACTGGTGCCCACTTTAAAAGAAAGCCAGTGAGATTTCATTACCACTTTACCAACCACCCGCTTGTCAGCGGAGAAGGGCCAAGGCTTGACCATGCTACCGAAAACAGATTCTACTCCCACCTTCAAAGTTATGACTGATTGTGAGTAAAGGGTGAAAAATACCCCAGATTCTCCCTTTCCAAGCCTTCCTATGACAGGCTACTGGTAAAGACGTGTTTCGTAGCGCTACCAGAGACTGTACTGAGAGCTCTGTTAAATATAGCAGAGCCGTGCAACACCCCCGCGTGCTGGACGTTCAGTCTGTTCCTCGCTGTGTGCCGAACGAGAAACGTGGTGAAACAGCTTGTTCTTGCTGCTGTTAGGTAGAAGATGCTTGCTATCTTTGTGTGCCGTTCTTTGTGAGAAGTGGGTTTGGGCTGGACAGCATGTATGCATCCCCTAGTGAAGATTCATCTCATCCCTGGGAGAAAATACTGGGCGGATTCATTGGGAAGTTGTCAGAAGATGGGTTTTCTCTATAGTGCCTTCAGATGGTCACTGCATCTGGATCCATGTCTGTTCTTTGGCCATTCTCATTAGAAAATATGCTTTGGAAAACCTCAGTGCTTCCAGCAATAGGTCTTCAGCCTCTTCTGGTCCTGTCTTGCTGTGACTTACCTCTTCTCATGTCCCACCCTTCTACCTCTCATTGCGCAGTGGTGGCAAACGAAACAAGGCGCTCCCTGCACCGTGCCACTAACAGGGCTGCAGATTGATAACTCCTGGTTGCAGAAACACTTGTCACAGGCTTGACAGGCTGCTCAAGGTTGCCTGATGTTGCAGGGTGGAGGGAGGGGGCCGGCGAGCTATGTGCTCGTGCTTTATGGCCTTCCTGGTGGGACTGGTAGGCAGCCTGGCATAGCAACTGCTCAGGGCATTTACTAAGAGATTTATGAGTTTGTAATTTTCAGATGCCCTGAAGCAATAGTGTCTTTAATTAAATTTTGTTTCTCTATTCTCTTCTCACCCCTTCCCTTCCTACCACCTCCCCTCTCTCATCCCTGCCTGTGGTTTGTTTACTCTGAGACCCAGCAAACATTTCGGAGAACAGGTAGGAGTCTTTAAGTGTAGCCAGGAGGAGGAGGAGAGGATTGCAAAGCAAACAAGCAGATGGCAGATATGATAAAGCAGCCCCCGTCCAGCTTTGCCAACCTCAGAGAGGGCTCTGCAATGCAGTTCAAGAGTCCCACAGTAAGAGCTTCCTGCATCCCTCTGCTCCGGACATGGATTTGGCAAAGTGTTTGAGAGACTGATGGCCAAGCCGTGTTCCTGTACTCTCATTTGCCTAGTGCTTGGATCCTGGCATTGATTAGGGCTACATGGAGAGTGGGGGTGTTGAGGACGAGACAGCCTTATGTTGCTCTGTGTTGCCCCGCTGTGGCAAGTGCAGCCATCCTTTTCTGAGTGGTGGTCCCTTCTGGGGGGAAGAAAGCACAAACCCAAAGGAAAACAGGGAGCTCACATTGTTTTGTTTTGCTTTAAAAGTAAGTTCTGAAAGAATAAGGTGAGAAATTAGCCTGGACTTTGTTGTATATTGTCAAGGGAGCAGGGATGGGTCTTCCAGAGGATGCTGCCTTGGCATTACCTAGGACTTTCCACCCCATCGCCAGTCTTATTTTGTGATCCCTCCCCAGCAACTGAGTCGGTGGCAGTGTCCCTACCCAGCCAAGCGATGTCAGCCCTGTGAATAGATTTCTATCAACCCACTCAGCCCTAAAGAGCTGCAGTTAAAAGGCCCTGGAGACATAATCGTGTTTGCGTAACAGCAGTGATGATTTCTTTGAGAGGTAGGATGAAAGGTGGCTCCATTCCACTACTTCTGCAGGGACTTGATAGCCGCTTCTAGAAAGCGGCTTGGTTGTGGTCCAGGTGTCTCTGCTACCCCAGCTCTCCCTGCCTCAGGCTGCTTTCTAGTTGTGCTGCCTGCATTGTCGAGTCGTGGTCGGCCTGGGGCTGCCAGCATGATGGGTAAATTTGGGAGTGGGTTTGGCAGGGTCTGCTGCAGGGTGCTGTGGCAGCCTGAAGTGGGCTTTGTGCAAGGGGCACTTGGCCTGATGCTCAGCAGACATGTGCTACTCCCAACTAGGAAGTAGCCTTGTGCAAGCACCTGTTTTCTTTTTTCTTCCTTTTTTTCTGCTTTTTTTCCCCCTTATCACCATGCTGTGGGTGAGGATCCTGTTTATCCCACTCGCTCCTTTCTGCTCCCTCAACGGTGCAGATGGAGAAGTCACTCGACCTCCGCATGTCTTTAGGTCTGGCTTCCCAGCTTGGATGTGTTTTTATTTCTTGCCGTGAGCTACAAAGCCATCAGGCAAGGGATGTGTTTTGGGGGCATGGGGTGTAGGGCAGGGAGATAGCGCTTAGTCATGGAGGTAAATGCCAAATGCCGCCCCATCTTTCTCTGCCCTCGTGGCTCGCAGGCTAACACAAGGCAGCTTCCCTCCCACCTGCCTCTGGGATGCTGAAGAAGTAGCTTGGGAGTAGGACATGGAATATGCATAGGGACATAGGGATTTGGTTGGTGATGACTCTTTCACTCTCAAGCTTTAGAAGCTGGTGACTGAGGTTCCAAGAACCAGCAGAAGACAGGCTCTGATGATCCCACCTTAATGTCAGCCAGCCATGCCCGGGGTAATTGTTGTGATGCCAAATTTCTCACATTCTTTCAAGAGTCCTTTTTAGTAGGGTTTCCTCCTCCTCCATGCCTCTCTCCTGGCTATAGAAAGATGTTTGTTTTGATTCTGCTGCCTCCAGGATTGGCACCATGCTCAGGTGCCTCTGGTCTCACGTGGAGCTTCACATGACTTGTCCCTGTTCCCCGACTACTTGCTGCAGCGTGTCCATCTGGTTAACTCCCACCTTTGATTTCTTTTCTGAAGCTGCTCTGTTTCACTGGTGTCTTCCAGCCAGAAGCCAGCACCCCAGTTGGCTCCTGACATTGTAAAGAACAGAAGTGGATGTGGGGGTGATTCCCCTGAGGGAGCTGGAGATGAGGCGTGCTCTGCCCCAACCTCCATGCCCAGCTGGACACTAGCTGGCGGTTTCTTAACAGGAATCAGTAGGTGCTGCATTTCTGCAGACCAGGCTGCTTGCTTTAATTCACGACTTACTCTCTTGCTGCATAAAAACTCTCATCTTGAAAAGCATTGGTGTTGGGCTGGCAGGGTGGCAAGATGCAGAGTGTTCCTAGCTGGGCACCGGAGGACTTACAGAGCAGGAAGGTGCGGGGAGGAGTGAGGGGAGCTCCTTGCAAGGGCTGTGGCAGAGCCTCCACCCTGGGACTGCCGACTGCTAGCGCCTGTATTGAAATGCAAGTGGTGTTCCTGGCTGACCTCTGATGGGAGCCACGTCCATGCCTGTAGCTCACCGGTGAGGAGGGGGAGCGTGCTACGCTGTTTAGAAAGGGAAATTTCCCCAGGCCTTGGAGGAATTAATCATTTTATATGCTGGACTCTTGCCTTCTGACTGATCTATCTGAATTACAGATTAACTGGCAGCATGGGGACAGAGGATCCTGTTTCAATGAATACCTCTCTAATTTATTAAAGGAGAGGTTTGGGCTGCTGGATCGGCAATGCAGCAAGTTGTCTGAATGAGGAGTTGTTTTCTGTCCCCATTCTGCACCTTCCAGCTTTATATCCCTTGCTTGCTTTATCTCCCTGTTTGCCAGTCCCCTCTCAAACTTGATGAGGGTCCCAGCAAGGCAGGTGGAAACTCCCAAACCAGCCATAGTCATTGCAAGTGAGCTGCCAGCTCCCAAAAAGCTGGCAGCTTGGATCCTTTCTTTATGGGCTGGTCCCGTGATTTGTAAGCAAAACATTTATGACCAAGAACTATAAATTTAGGCACAACATCATTGTGTGGATGCTGCAGTTCATATTAATTGACCCCAAAAGCATCAGTTTCTTTCTGCTTTGAGAATGTTGTGGGGTTTCCCCCTACCCTGTAAGTCTGCAACAAGAAAACTTACAAAACCTCATTTCTTTAATCATTTTCCCTTTCACAAATGCTGGTCCTTGGCATGTGGCACAGCTTGACACCGACGGTGCTGGTTTTGATGTGAACATCATGGGTTGGGGAGGCAATGAGGGCTGCCCAAACCTCAGCCCCACTTCTTCTCCTGGTTGCACAGCATGAAGGAAGAAGGATTTGTTTGTTTGTGGATATTTCTGACAGGGGCTTCGTATTCCATAAGAGTCTCACATAATATTGCAGGAGCAGATTCAGGATTTAAATCATTATACAAGTTAAATACGTTTTGATTCTGTAAGCAACACACTATTTATCTTGGGATAGAATAAATCTGAGAGACTGATATCACTGCTGGAGATCATCTCAAGGAGGGCTGTGGAAGGGGAAAAAAAAAAGAAAGAAGCGACTTTGAGAGGCAGAAGTTTTAAATTCTCATTGCCTGCGTGCATGAACTAATCCAGACTGTGGTTGCAAGGATTTTGTATTAGTTTTTGACCATGTAAGGAGTTATCTTTTGGCCTGAAAGTAAATATCACCGGTCTGATTTTTAAGTTTGGGTCTACAAGTTCACACCCTGAGCGAATGCAGTCGTGTGCTTGCTGGCAGGGACTGGGCACGCGGGGTGTCTGCTGGGAGTGAATTCAGTCCATTGGCATCTGCAGCCTTGATGGCCGCTTGATGTTTTCATAAGTAAGAGGTCAAAAGTTGACCAAAAAAAGCAACAATTGAAAACTATTTTTGTTTGAAAATTTACAAGCCCTATTAATTGCTGCATGAGAACCAGATGGTGGTACGGACCATTTTAGTTTCATGGTCCAAGCAGGACCTTGAAAAAAACCCAAGAAGAAAAACACAGAGCAAAGACAAACCATGTATTGTGCCAGGTACTTTACATTTGGAGCACTCCTTCCATTTGAAATCTCTGAGCAATGCATAGCAGGGCATTTATTTATTTTTCTTAACATGTGATTATTATTACTATTTTTTTTAGTCTTGACAGAGTATTAAACCAAAATAAGGAGGCCTGAAAATTAATGTCCTGTAATGACAGCAAAACCCCTTGGTGTCTTGAGAGTCTCATAAATTGGATATTTGGAGAGGGGACACACAGCTCCCTGAACTTGGAGAGGCTCCGGTTACTGCTGGAGAAAATAAACCTTCTTGGTGTAGGGGCAGTCGGACTCTGGGGAGAAGGTGCTGGTGTCAGCATGAAGTGATGTGGCTGGAAGACAGCCTCGTCAGGCTAATTGATCTGGAGCCTTTGCCTTTCCTGCCAGGGCTGCCTGTCTCCTTACCCATAATCCCCACCCCTTTGATGGCCCATCAGGAATATAGGACTTTGGCCCAGTTTTACGTCCATCCAATAACATTATGAAATTGATAGTGACACTCCCATTGGCACTAATTTCAGTAAGAGATTGGAGCCAGAGGACAAGCAGTTTGCTTTCATGGCGGCTAAGCTTTCCAAGTAGATCAAGACGACCCAAGACTGATCTCGCGGCAGCCAAGGCGTGCGAAGGGGAGCAGTGGGAGGGTGGCAGAGGTTGCTGCTGGACCTGGTCAAGGAGCTAATGAGAAACATGTCCAGTGCTTGCCCTCAGTGTGTGGTGGTCCTCACTTGTGGGATGCACAGGCTCCTTCCCTGGCTTGTGCTGCAGAACTGCTGCTGGCAGGACTTTCTCTCCATGGATGGTGTTTATTAAGCAGCATTGGGTGCTGGTCACAGCAAAGGTCAGGAGAACCCTTGGTCAGCTTTAATGCATGCTCTCTCTGTGTGTTCTTTGTTGGCTCAATTGAGGGATAAGGCTGAGGTGTATCTTAAACTGCTTCTGCTTTCTTCTCCTGGGGGAGAGCATTGCCTTAGTGCTGAGCTGGAGTTTGCAGGACTCCCAGTTTTGCTACTTGACTCCTCACCAGACAGCCCTTTCTCCAGCCTTGTGCTGCATTTGCATGTTCACATGAGCAAGGGCTCGGAGGAAATGTTTATCAGTTTGTCACAGTCTCACTCTGTGGTGGCTGGGGGCCAGGAGAGAGGATAAAAGCCTTGGGCTGATGATAAATTGGGAAACATAGAAGGGAAATGCATCTGCTCAGTGCTCATCAGGCAGCCATCTCCAGGCTTGGGTGTCTGCACGGTGTCACTTGGCCCCTGGGTTGCTGGATGCTCACGAGGAGGTGAAATGCCATCAGGGCCACCATGTGCAAGTCCCCAGGTGAATGCAGCCATGGGGTCCTGAGAGCGTGAGGAAAGCATATGCTGTTGCTGCCTTGTTTGAGCACCTGTGTTGGTGGGACTGTCGGGGTGAAAGTTGTAGCACATCGAAGTGTTGCCCATCGACCCTGAGCAAGCCACCATCCACTCGGGAAGGGGTGTGAATGAGCATCCTGCTTTTAGCATCACCCAGGGCGTGAGTACAGATCCTGAGGCTTTCCACTGGAGAGGCTGGGAGCAAGAAAGTGGCTGCACACCAACGGGTTGGGAGGTGTGAAGGAGCCAAGGCCTCTGGTAGACAAGCTGTAGGAGACGCCGCAGTGTATAAAGCACTTCTTGCGAACAGAAGAGATTAGAAAGCTGATATGATGTTATTCCGATTGATTTTGCTGTTGTATTTATACCTGGAGGTAAAGAGCAGACATACTGGAAATCAATCGGCCCCTTGCTCTTCCCCACTCCCTCTGCAGTGCCGTTTGAATGAAATACTTATATCATTTTTATGGTGTATCTGTGATAGGGATGAGTGAGCCAAGAGATTAATAGGTGCTACCGAGGCCTTTACCCAGCAGCTGCCCAACTCTCACCTCATAAAGCCTGCACTGCTCCGAAGCTCAAGGTGCCCCTGAGGTGACAGCTTGGTGACCTTGTTTGGAAAAAGCCCAACAGGCAAATTTCTAGTCAAGAGGAAGAAAGGAGGAAAAAAAACCTGTACACAGTAATAAGTGAAGAATTTAGGGCAGGCAGGATGGTGCCCAGCTCTGGAACTGGGGGTTGCGTGCAGTGGGATGATGGAGACCTGTGGGAAGAAGATGAGGTTTTGGTTTTAGAGCCAGTCTTGTGGACAGAGATGGAAGTGATGGCTTCGTGTGTGGGAGATAAGGCAACGGGGGCCTTGTTTTGACATCTGGTACCCAACAGCCACATTGACTGCCCTGCCAGCCTTCCTTGAGCCGTGACCTTGTAGCTGGGGCAGGAGGGCTGCAGCGGGGTGGCACAGTGCGGCCGGTTCCAGGGATGCGATGCCTGTGCACGCTGGTGGCCCTGTCCATTCCTGCCCCATCCAAGTGTGCCCCTCTGGGAGCTCCTGGCACTGGTTCTGCCACACCAAGATTTCATTTCCAGAGGTTTCTCTGCAAGGATGGATGTGTTGGATCCTGGTTTGCTCCTCACATCCCATGGGGAGTGTGCATACCTAGTAGTGGGAAAATTTGGCTTGTGACCAGCAAGTGGGGGAAGCCAGGTAGGGGCAGTGGTGGAAGGTGACTGGGTTTGGTCTGAATGCCAGCACTGGCCATCGCCAGACAAAATACTGTCCTTCCCTGCTGTGGTTATCAAATAAACTGCGATGACCTCTCCTCTTGTCTGTAGTACTAGCTATTTTTTTTGTCTGAACTCAGTGGTGAAAACCTTTTCCTGTTAGTAAATGGCGTGGCTCCCCAGTATCTGTCCCCTGCTACATAGGAAAAGATGTTGGCTTATTGATACTTAATGAGTCAGCAGATCTTTGTGTCGCAAGGGCCAAAATATTCTCCTAGCTACCTGTGTGCCCTGTTTGCAGACCCTTTCTTGGTAATGTGCTTTCTGAGTTGAAGTCAGGTACTGCTGGGCTGAGAGCTTTAAGCCTAGACATAAAAGTTCCTGCTTTGCTTTCCTGTGGGTGCTGGCTGGCTTTGCTGTCACGCAGGGCCCTGGCTTGTCAGATGCCTCCCTTCTTAATTATCAGATTGTCTCATCGTTTTTACTGTAAGCATTTTCTGTTGCTTGTTCTGTGGGATTTATGCATTTGTGCTGTCATAGGCATTGACTTTATATTTTATATGATTTGATCTTAATGTTTCCATTCCTGAGCGTGAGTGCGTATAGGATTCATGTCTAAGCTGAATAAATAAACCGAAGGAAGCAGGCAGAAGGAAAGGACATGGGAAGAGTGGGAGAGGTTCAGGGATCCTCTACCCCCAGTGGGGTTGGAGTGATGCTCTATGTCAGGGATACTGGGGTAGCTGGTGGTTGGAAGGGGTAAAGGGAGGATACATAGTGTTCCCACAGCCCCCCTGCCCTAATGCATCCCCTCTTGCAGCTAGAGCTTCCTCCTCCCCTCAAAAACACTTGAAAAAAATCAGGGAGAAGAAAATCTTTTGGCATGCTGTTTCACCAGGAAAGAGCTTTGAGGAGCACATAGGTAGGGATGACTGATCTGCTGATGTTGGATCTGACAGCCCTGTTTGGTACAACAGTGTATCTGTGATTTATAAGAGGATGGAAGGTGGCAGCAGGGTGTGGGAAGAGCCACGTGTCCAGCCCCAGTGGTGGTGGGTGCATGACACCCAACCTGCTGCTTTCTCCCTTTTACCCCAAAGTTCAGTGGGATCTTTACCTCAGGTTGGGGCCCTGAACCCATCATCTCATTCAGAAGAGGGGAAAACGAATTGCTGCTTGGCCACTTCCTCCTTCCTGCTATCACTGCTGGAGGGGCTAGAAGCTGAGGATTTGGAGTAAATCCCACTGAGAGCTCAAATTTATGTTCTCAGTGTCTTTATCTGCCTGTAAAGCTCAAGAATGTTACTTTTTACATGTGCTCTTTCTCCAAAAACGGCTGGGAGAGTCTGCATCCCAAGGGCCGTGGTAGAGGAGGGGCAGAACCTTTGCATGCTCTGCAGCTGATCGTGGCGTGGTTTGAGCCAGACCTATGCTGTACAGCCCAGCCTCTTCTCCTCAGTGATGCCCTCCAGCTCTCGTGGTGCGCTGCAGGGGCTGTGCAAGGATGCAAGGGTATCCTGGGGTGCATTTGGGGCACAATTGAGCTGCATTTGGTTTGGGAAAAGCTGCTTGGACCCGGTCAGGGACTGGAATGAGGGAGGTCTTCAGTTAAAGCTCAGTATTTTGTACAACTGAAGGGTCAGCTGTGGCTTTGGAAAGAGACCATGCAGGATGGACCATCCTGGGGATGAGGAGAAGCGGCTGAGGGCAGGGGATGGGCTGGAGCCTACAGCAGTCTGGCTCCAAGCAGGTTCCACGCAGGCACCAAGCTCTGACTTGGCCCTGAGCCCACATCTGCCAATAAAAATTAAGAAATTGATTTCCTTTTGTTTGTGTGACAGGACGAGGCTCTCTTTATGAGACAGTAAATGTAATCTTGCTCTGAGCACAACTGGATTTTTAATTGTATTTGTTGTGCTTTTGCTTATTGTTTTATGAGTTCTAGTTCCCTTCCTTGCTGGTGCAGAGACCAGCCCTGGGGGATGGTTTGATGTTGTCTCCAGCAAAAGGGCGGGTTTTTTTTTTTAAAAACATCTTTTTTTTATTTGTTTGTTTTATCTGGTGAGCTGAAGTTTGGGGTTACTTTTCCATCTGTGTTAAAAATAAACCTGTGCATGTGTAGCTCCGAGTTGGAAAGCTGAGCTTCAGAATTATCTGCTTGCCAGTCAGTGATGTGGCCCTTTGAAGAACATTTAAGATTAAGATCAGGGGAAATATGGAAGTGCCAACGGAGGTTTGGAGTCAGAGGAGGGGATTTTATATATAATATATATTGGAGTTTAACGAGGTCTGCTTCAGTGCTCACTATACAGTCCATGGTGACCCACTTTACTTGGGAGAGGTTTTTAATTTATTTATTTATTTATGGGTCATATACGGTTCCTAATTAAGTAGGTTAATTATATGGCTCCTTTATATTACACAGGCGAACGTGGATGGCACAATTAGCTCTTGCAGTGATCACTTTTGATCACAAATGATGTTCTGAGCCACAGCTCCCAGAGACATGGGGGGCAGAGAGGGGGACTGCCCTGCAGCCCTGAGCACTCGCCTCCTCGCACTCTGCTTCAGCAAACTCTGTCCTGGGAAGTGGATGGAGTTGTTCTCTCTGGAACCATGTGAAGAGATTACAGCCCTGTCTTGGTCCAGCACTGCACCCATGTTGTCTCAGAGGCTCCCCCAACCTGGTCTGCAGCACTGGTGTGGTGCCTGCTTGGAGTTTCTTTGGAAGCATCAAAAAGGGAAGAGTGTTCCTTGCTGAGAGCTCTTTGGTGAAAAGTGCTGCAGGCTCTGAGCAGCATCAGAGCCTGTAACTAAACTGCCCTTGAAAGAAGCTCCTTTAACCTTAACCTTTCCCTTTCCCATCTGGCAGTGGCCGAGGCCTCGCAGCATCCCTGGGTTATGTGTTCCAGTGCTCAGCCATCCATGCTGCTAGGCATTAGGGAAAACATTCAAACCCTAATCTCCCTCAGTGCAATTTAAACCTATTACTTCTTGTTTTATCCTCAGTGGACATGGAGAACAGCTATTACATTTCTCTTTGCTGCAACCTTTTACATATCTGAAGGCTGTTACCACGTGTCCCTTCGGTCTTCTCCTCTGAACACAAAGAATAATTCTCTCAGTTTTCCCTCAGAGGTCATGTTTTCTACACCTTCGATCATTTTTGTTGCTTTGGAGAGGTTATTGTGATAGCAAGCTGGAGTTTTTTTGTTGTTCCTTCACCTGTCTGCCTTGGAGCATTCATTATGTTATGGATGTGTATGAAGTGGCCATTATCTTATCTTCTCTAATCTGTGGTTATTTATAAAGTACCCTATATTCCTGAGCCTGTGTTTTATCAGAAAGTATAGCTCTTAGCCTTGATAAATAATTTACCATTATGATAAGATCATGCAAACAGGGGCTTCCTAAGCTATTTATTATTATTTGCTTTATTTTTCATAAGTAACAAGTTGTCTATATAACACTGTGAACGAACTAGGCAATTTTCAGACATGGACTGAAAGGTATATCCCATTTCACAGAGCTTCCAGATAAACAAGATGATGAAGGAAAACACCAAGCCAAACTCTAGTTCAGCCATGGGAAGAGTACTGAACAGAGAGTGATAGGACATTTTCTGAAAATCAGACCTTTTGGGGCAATCTGGGAGTGTTTTTGCAGTATTGGCAGAGATGATGCTATCAGGGTGGTGGCAAAGCAAGAAGGAGCTATAGCATTGCTGGAATGGAGGGAGCATAGACTGGAGGAGAAGGAAAAGAGGGCAGAGGTGAGGCCAGGAATGGTGGTGTTTGAATGAGACACCTTTCTTGGGAAGGAGTTGGTTGCAGAAGGGGCGTAGGGGGAAGAGAGAACAGCACTGCATTTTGTTATGTTCCTAAAGCAATGTTTGCAAGCTGCCTTGCTGCTCTTTGGGTAATGTGAGATTCATTCAGATCCCAATTTTCTTTCTGGTCATTGCTGTTGATGCTGCTGGCATTGCAGAGGAGCAGGTTGGCAGTGGCTGTACTGCTGGGCTGGAGCAGGAGCAGACCTACTCTTCTCCCTGGGGCAGCCCTGGTGTCTCCCCGGCCTTTCCCTGCAGCTCTGTGCCCCTTTTGTCATTCCTGTTGCTTCCCTGGCAGGAAAACTCCATGGGGTTAGCATGGAGAACTGCTAAATTCTGTCCTTGCAGGCAGTGCTGGTGCTGCTAGCTGGTGGGACACCTGCCTGAACGGAAGGAAAGTCATTGAAAGCCTTTCAGAATATAAATGTGCCATATTTTGATGCTCAGAACATATGAAGGCTTCTTAAAGTGTTAACAAGTAAACTCTTTTTAGAGTTAATATCCACAGTATGTTTGTCTGTAGCACAGGCTGAATTATTCACAGGAGCAGATACTACGCTGTGGGTTAGATTTTAAATTTCAGAGGAGTTCCAAAGTATTTCATCTTGTGTTTTAAAATCACAGGCTGGTATACCAGGAGTTACTCCAGACTACCCTTGACTGTTATTCTGCATTTTTACTGTACAAAAGTGGCTTAATTTCTATATCCCTCTGCCCGTTCCTGTCAAGTGGAATGTAAACCTAGACCTTAAAATCTGTACTTCTACCCCCCCACACACCCCTTTAAACTCCATTTTTTCCTTTTAAACTTACCAGGGAAATGCACTGCTGAAGCCTGTGAGAATTATTCCAAATAAAGCCATTCATCAGCATTACACATCAGAAACTCAACCTCTTTACCTACTTAGCAGCAAAAAATATATGTTATTGCCAAGATAGATTAAAAAAGTTGAAGTCTAGGTAGCTGCTTTATTTCCAGGAGTTACTAATGGCAGTACGTATTTTGAGTGTCAGAGCAATAGTTGAGCCCATAAAAGTGATTGGTGACTGCTTGATATCAGTGATGGTTTTTAAAGTTTGTCTCAGACTCGTGCAGCAAGTTCAGCGCTCGTCTGAGTCTCAGAGGGACAACAGAGTGGCTGTGTGGATCTGGATTAGGGAGCTGGATCTTACCTGTGACCTGCCAGAAGAGGTGGGAATCGCAGAGTGTCTTGAGTTGGGAAAGACCCATAAGGATCAATGAATGAAAAGGATGAAGAACCATGATTGGGTTGTAGGAGTTAATGCTCTCCAGACTTCTATCTCTCCACCCCACCCAAATTAACAGGGAAAACTTGGAGAAGTTCTTAACTATAATTTCTGTCTTTACTCCAGTTTTATCCTGTAGAGGATATTGGACTGAACAGGCTGAGTGATATGCTATAATCCGTGCCAGCTCAGTGCCTAGCATCGCCAGAAACATTTCAGAACGCTTGAGAGCTAGTGCATTGCTTCCATCAGGTCTGTTCCTTGGGAGTCTTGAGATTGTGATTTGTTTTCTTCAAGACCTGGAAATACAGTAAGAAGCAGTAATCTGCCTCTGGATTATTGCAGGGGTAGGCTGTGCTGTATGTGGTGGGCTATCCCTGTGGTGTCAGGACTGCAGCTGCCTTTGCAGTTCCTTGGTTTTCCAACTTTTGCAGAAATAGAAAAGGATTGAGATGGTGATGGAGCATCAGAGTTTGGCTCTATGGATTTTGAGGGTCAGTAGTTCTTGTAAATGTCCAAGCTTGGAAGCATCAACTTGAGCTGCATGACTAAGAAGCTGCATCCATTGATACGACCCAGTGTTCGCTGGGGAATTGGGAGTGTAGCTGTGGATCAACTGAGACATAGTTACTTATTACCCCATAGAACTTGGACAGGCTTGGGGCATGAAACTATCTATGACACCTGTAGAAAGTCCTCCTAAGAAGTGAGATGTAGGAAGAAACCTGTGGAGTGTGAAGGTCAGCCCCTGGATCTGTTTGTTGACAAGGAATTTGCCATCAGAGCACCACGATAGGTGTTGGCTGTGATTGCCTTCACAAGCGCCCAGCTTTGCTGATCATGCCCAACTGTATTAGATGTTGCCATATCCTTACCTGCTTGTGCCAGAGGGACACTTCTGTGATTGTGTTCCTTAAAATTGAGGAGATGCAGTGCAAGCAAGGGTTATGTGCTGGCTGGGCTCTGTGAGCCCCCCAGAACTATGTCCCCAGCAGCGTCTGTGCCAGCCTGGCATATGTCCCATGATTGGTTATGAAACCAACTGTCCTCTTTCAGGACTAATGCTGTAGGAAATGTCCTCTTTGTTCCTTGTCACAAAAGTGTGATTTTTGCTCCCAGAGGAGAGGACAGCAAAGACTTCCTTCATATTGTTCACTAGAGGGACCTTTCACATTCCACTGTGGGATTAGGTACCTTCCTTTGAAGCGACACCTTGGCTGTTTAGGGAGAGCAGTGAGCTCTCAACAGCCTCTCCCACTGCTCCACTGCAAGAGAGATCCTTATGGTCCTTCCTCAAACTATTTATACCAGCCTACACCAGCTGATATTGTTAGGGTTTGCTTTGTGAACCACACCTTGAAACGCAGAGGTCTTCCCACTGCAGCCAGGTGGGCCAGTGGCACAGGGTATAGCCAAAGCAACACCCCACTTCTCCTGGTTTGTACAGGTCTGACAGTGTGAAAGAACAGAGCCTGTTCAAACCAAAATTGCCTGTTTGCTTTTGTGTTTGGAGAAATACAGCCTGCATGGTCCCAGCAGAGGCATCTTGCAGCAAGAGCTGAATTTTGCCTCCGCGACTCCAAAGCTGGAAGTCACATGGAAAAAAAACCAAACCCAAGAACCTGCCAGAAGGAATTCACAATAAAGGGAGAGAGACTTTTTTCCTTGTGACTAAAACACCTGTCAGAGCTGCCAGGACTGTGCTAATTACGCAATAACTTCATTATACCCCACTTGGAAGAACAAACAATACTTGATGCTCCAAAAATGAGCAGCCTTTAGACTAGATTAATGCAGGCAGAATGACTGCATGGAGCCGGTGTTCACCCTGTCCTCCTGGAAGCTCTGGAGAGTAAAATGGCTTCAAGACTCCCTTCTTTGTTGCTAGTGATACATAATAAAGTAATTGTGCAATTAGAAGTAGATTACTGATGGGAGAGAGGCATTTTCTGCACAATGTAGGTAAAAGATAGGCTTCTCTGAATAGGGTTGAAGACTTAATGCAGAATGTCTGCTCGTTTTTGTTTGAGCTTCTGGTAGCCCCTGGTACCATTCGGGCAGGAGAAAAGGAGCAACTCTGTTGGGGCTCTTCTTCCCATGTGAACGGATAAGGGAAAGCCTTGTGGAACGTTGTAGTGTGGTCCCCACATTGCCCAACTCCTCAGGATTCTGTGTTTATGCAGTGTGAATGGCTGCAGCACGGATTGCAGGGCTTCACCTCATGATGGAGGTGTTTGTGATTGTTACTTTGCAGGTTGGACCCCAGGATAGGAGAATAGATGGGAAAGGCTTGATAGCAAATGCTGAAGTTAGAAGGTCTAAAATAAAATAAAGTATAAGCCAAAATTGGGGGTACAGCTGAATATTGTGAAATAGTGTGGGAAGCAGGCCTTGGTGCTCAGGTATGGATGCTTTTTCCTTCATCGCTTTATTTTACCTATGGGAACAAGCCTGCCATTGATTAGAGCAAGATTTATAGCAGTGATGCTCTTGGGTACAGGCATGTGAGCTTAAGGAGTTGTGGCTGAAGGAGCTGGAGCACAGTTGCTGGCAGGCTGCAGGAAGGAGATCGATATGGGAGCATTTGGGTACACTGGTGTTTTGGGGACCTGCTCCATGGAGGTAGACAAGGATGTGTAAGTGGGTGCTATGGGACATGGACTGGCCCAGGAGGGCAGCATTTGGCTGGGTTGCTGAGATGCCTGGGGAAAAGGAAGGTCTTTTCTGTCCACTGACAGAGGAGGTGGGATGCTGCAGGTTGCATGCTCGTGGAGCAGCAACTTCAGTGCTTTGCATGGTGGCCAGTGTGCAAGGACCATCTCAAGCTCTCCACCCAGTCCCTTACAGCCTGGTGGGGATTGGTAACAGGCTCTGTGAACAAGCAGATGATGGGGAATTGGGAGTTAAGAAATACTTGAGATTAGAACAGATGAATTAGGGGAGACAAGGGAGGAGGGAGGACCTGAGTGGGATCTGTTCCAGTGCATCATGGGGCCCTGCAGGTATCAATCCAATCCACGGACTCCATGTGTCTGCCCAGGTGAAACTGAGGCATGGGAGGCAAAGTGGATGACACATGTTAGGAAGACAAATGGTGTGATTACAAATTTGGGGTGAAATAGAACTTCTTTGGAGGTGATGTTTCTCCAGTCTAAACTCAGTTATATGTTCTTCTAAGCTCATGATGCCAGGGTATACAGGCACCACAGCAACTGATGTCTTGTGACAACCCTAGGAGAGGACTTTATGCAGGACTAGCCTCTGCTGTAGTGTCACCTGTAGCTACTTTAACCCTTGGATTGGTAGCACGGTACCTCAAGCTTTCTTTCCCAGTTTTGGGATGTTTTCCTTGCCCTGTAGGCTGCCTGGTGATGGGCTAGCTACCAGGGGTGCTAGGACAAGCATCCTGTCTAGGGGCTGGTGGTGGTCCACTGCTGACCTGCAGTGATCCGTACCCCCATGGTCAGCAGGTCTGGTGGGTCCCCTTTCCCCTGTTGAGCCTGACAGCTGTGTGTGGTGTTTGCAGGTCCTGTGGCGGTGATCAGCGGAGAGGAAGATTCAGCCAGTCCCCTCCACCACATCAACCATGGCATCACAACGCCCTCATCCCTGGACGCTGGCCCGGACACGGTGGTGATCGGCATGACCCGCATTCCTGTCATCGAGAATCCCCAGTACTTCCGACAAGGTCACAACTGCCACAAGCCAGACACGTGTGAGTGCCCAATCCGTCCGGAACCCCCTGCGGGGACAGGGGATGGGGTTGAGGGGACGGGGGAAGGAGGACAAGGAGGAAGAGGTTAAGAGGATGAGGAAGAAGAGAAGGTTTTTGAGGAGAGTGGGTCTTGGTATGGTCCAGAAACCAAAGTGAATCTCAGGTCTCAGAAATCACAACATACATGTAGGTGCTTCCAGAGATGACTTTCCACCCTCACCTTCACCTCCCTTCACCCTCCCTCCGCCACCCACCAGTCACCTTCCCCCCTTGCCTGAAAGTGCCATTTGAAGCCGGGCTCTCACTCGTTGGCTCTGAGCATGAGGTCCCAAGCAGGAGCTGCCTGGGATGAATGTGCCCCTGCCTGAGAGGGGAAAGGACTTGCTTCCCCTTTCTCCTTTCCCAGCCGTGGGCCTGTCTCCTTGGCTCCCTGCCAGACCAGGGAGAAGCTCAGGATACATGGCCATAGGTGGGGCACATGTGTGGAGATAAAGAATAGGAGGCTTAGGTGCCGGATGTCTTGTTTTCATGGGCTAAAGCTTTCACGGGTAAAGCTCTTGCATCTTTCTTGTGTAAACCTGGGTTGTGAATCTGGCTCCTTAGACTGGCAGGTGGTGATCGAGTGGTCTTTGCTTTTGTTCCTAAATTGAGTGTGAAAGTGCTGGCTAAAAGGATGCTGCTCTGGGAGTCCTGCACCACTTCCCCCATGAGCAGTGGGATGCAGCCCTCCCTGACATGTGGCTTGTCGCTGGTAGTTGAGTTCTCCGGGGTCTCTTACCAGCTCTGAGATGCAAGCCAGACAATGCAGGAGGTTTGAGTAACGTTCCTCTCTTGCTATTACTCATCCTTTTGTATGTCTTGCTTCCAGGTAGAACTGGAAAAAATAAAAAGCTTGCACACACTCACAGAAAAGGGGGAGGGGAGGAATAACCGAGCCCAACTTATGCTGTCTCTGTGGCCTAGCCAGAAGCTGGGAGTGCTGGACTGAAATTGCCTCTGCTCTCCCCTTGGCTGCTGCTGACTCATGAGTGCAGGAGACATAACTCAGCCCTTGAAAACAGGGAGGAGGCTGAACTCCCAACCTGTGGAAACTCATTTGGCAGGAGCATGCTGCTCCCTGGGCCGGTGCTGTTCCTGCCAGGGGAAGGGGAGCTGCAGCCCCCATGGAGGTGTCCCTGGGGCAGCCCCCGCTGGGCACCCTCCAGGTACTGCGAGCTGGTGCCTGAACCCTTATCAGTGGCCTTTCCAGAGCGATGGGGTGTACCCAATGAACCCAGCGCCTGGCTTTCCTTTTGATTTTCATTTTAATGTGCTAAATTTGGTCTGTTTGTAGAGAGGGGAGGAAGAGGGTGATGATTAGGCAGGAGCAGAGAAGCTGAATGTAGTGTGGTTTTTCTGTGCCGTTAATTATATATTTTACATTTTGAGATGAGGGTGCTGTAAGAAATGATTTACAAACTCTGATGGCTTGGGAGGGGGGCTTTCCTACTTTATGTCTTTTTTTTTCTTCCCTTCTCCTCCTGTGCTCTCTCAGATCTCTTAAATCTCTGCGCCGACCATTTCAAGACGTGGGTGCTGTTGCAGCTGTGCAGTAGCAGAATTTAAACCTCAAAGGATGAAGTTTGGCTCTGAGCATTTGCCCTGTGGGGCTTGTCAAAGCCAGGCAGGTCACAGGGGGAGTTGTTCACTGTGGGATTTGGCCTCAGAGTTTCACAGGGCCATTTGATTAGGATCTGGAGAGTTCACAGAGATGCTTGGGGGTGGCATCTGGAGCACCTTCTCCTGTGGAAGGTGTCGCAGGGTGGGAAATTCAGCACTTGTAATGACTGTGCACACTTAAAAATCCACAGCAAATTTCCACCTCTGAGTTTCCTGGGGCTGCAAGGCAGTGGGGCTGAAACCAAGTCGTTCCCCCCAGGCACTCCATCTGGGTGCTAACAAGAGGCAAACCACAGGTGGATACTGGCAGGCTGAAAGTCCTTATATTTGTTAGATTTGCCTGTCATTCATGGGGCAAAACCCAGGCTTCGAGCCTTCAGGCAGGGTTGGATTTGGTGTGTGTCTTGCGTGTTAGTCCCCAGGACTTGGACAAGACTTCTGTCTTCACTGGTGGCTTTGCTTGAGGCTGGAAGGTTTCATAATTCACCTTTTAAATTAAGATGCTTTGGGGAGCTTTCGCTGTAAGGGGTTTGTTTGATCTGATGTGCTCTGCTCAACTTAAACCTGAGCTGGAGAATATTTGTTGCGCCCGTTCTCCCCGTGGTTTTCATGCCGGAGGGTTTTTCTTTCCCCCTCTGCAGAGCTTGAACACAAATACTTCTTCATTTGCTGGAACTTGTAGAGAGGAGAACTCCTCTGGGCTGGGGAGTGCCTCGGTTACCAGCTGAGCCTGCACTGATGTGAGTTGTCACCCCACTTCCCTCAGAGAACCCTGTCCAGCTATGATGGTGCTCCCTGGCATCCAGAGTCTCTCCTTTGCCTGGAGGTGTTGCTAGAGCAACACCTTCAACAAGTGATTTCTCTCTCCATCATGAAGCTTCTCTCCTTCCTTCCTTCCTCCTGCAAGCATCCCTGTGCTCTTGGATCTTGCCCGGGTTGAGGACATGCCGATACCTATTACCATGCTGCAAGGAGGACAGCGAACTCTATATGCTTAATGCAGTATTAATAGTACATTGATGTGATATAGATTTCTGTCACCCTCTATAATAGCAAACATTGCTTATCACGCAGGGATGACGGATGTTTATTCCCAGCCACTTAGCTCTGCATAATGGAATTTCAGCTGAAATATGGAGAGCAGCTCCCTGCACATGGAGCTTCAGCTTCTCTCATTCCTGTTGTGCACTGCTGTCCTGTGGGCTCTTCTTGTTAATGTGTCCTCAAGGAGATGGAGACGTGTTCTGTGCTGGGGACAGGGTGTTCTCCCATCGATAGGATGAAGGACACAGGAGCCAGCTCTCACCTGTGACTTACACAGTTGTGTCTTGCCCTTTGCTGCTGCTGCTGGATTTAGAGGAACAGGAGGGATGAGGTTGTCCTGTCCTCCCTTTCCCAGCTGTGGGCTTCTCAAAGAGCCACAGGAGAAACCGCACCACCCTGTTTTCTCATGATGAAGCACTGAGTCTTTGAGAAGATGCTCCCCTCAACTTGATGCTGTAACTCCACAGCATGCTGGGCAGCATGAGGGTCGGCACCCAGTCCTCATTTCAGCCATCCGCAGCCCTACCTGGAGGGTCAAGCAACCAGCTTGGCAACGGAGACAGTCCAGTCACAAATCAGTTTCAGAAGAATAAGCTAAAATAATCTGTTCCTCTTGATCTTTCACACATGGTAGGGAAAACAAGTGGCATATCTTCTTGGCAGATGTCAGCAGGAGGAGCGACAGGTTGTGATGAGTTTGCACCCATCTATATTTGGAAATAAACAGACGAGAAGAGAACAAATGGGACTTGTTCGGAGCAAGCACTGTGGTCAGAATATGAGGTGAGGAGGTAGGGTGTAGGACTGCATGGCTTCGACCTAAGGTTAGGGGTTTTGGTAATGTGAAAAGTGATCCAGTCTGCTCTCATTTGTGTCCAGAAAATGGCTATCTGTCCTTCTGGGCAGGAAAAGTCAGCTGATTACGATAGATAGCTCCTGACCAGTGGAGAAAAAAAGGAGCATCAGCTTGAAATAAGTTCATGAGGCCGTTGGTAGGAGATCATTTTCAGAGAGATGCTTCTTGGCAGTAACATAACTTTGAACCTACGCTCCATCTCCTGATGTGCAGGATTCAAATTTGCAAAATCTGTTATGAATAGCTGGAGATTTTTTTGTGGTGAAATACTGGTAATGTTGCAGAAGAAACATTTTGGAAGATTATTTCACTTTAATAGTAGTAATTAATTATTAGCATAACGCTTCAGATGCAGATTAGGTTCTGGATCTGATCTCTCAAGCTTTACTGAAATGCCTCAGCACAGTTTTGTTGTTGCTCTAGTCTCTCATATTTCTTGTCTGACCAACGAGATCTTCTCAAGAATAGTCCAAATAATTGGACTAGAGAGACTCAGTATGTCCTAGGAAGCCTGCTTTGGCAGGGGGTTGGACTGGATGATCTCTTGAGGTCCCTTCCAACCCCTACGATTCTGTGAAATAAGAGAAGAAAAAAACCCCAAGCCTTAATGGAGAAAACACATCTGATGGGGTGAATCATTTGCAGATCCCTGTCTGTCTCCCACCAGTGGATGCTTGGTTCCCACCGCGCTTTGAAGCTGAACTTTCAGGGCAAGTGATTCGATTTTGGTGGCAGTTGTTGCCAGACACGACTTGAGCTGGCTGCGTTTCCCTCTCCCAGGACTGGCGCAGTCTGGGGACTGGGATGGATTCTCCACACGGGTGGAGCAGCCGTCCTTCCATAGAGTCCTAATGAGGGTGGTTGTGTGGGGTTTTTTTTTCCCAACCTCATTTATTACAGGCTGCCCTGACATAATTACATATTCGAAGTTAGTAATTACACGTATTCATGCTAATTAAGTAATTAGATATAATTACACTAACTGTAAATACATGGTAATCGGCTAAAAAGAAGTACTTCAGAAAAAAAACAAGGCAAATCACACAATAAAAGCGCCATCAGCAGTCTTTCACTCAGCACCCTGTCTTTATCTTGTATCTCAGTGCAGTTTAAAAGGAACATTGTGGTCATTTCAAAAAAAAAAAAAATCATATTTTTAAAACAAATAGCTTTCCTTACCTCTGTTTCTAACAGGTCTCGAAAATAAAACCTGGAAGGTTATTTACCCTTGCTACTGTAAATTCTTTGTGTTTGCCTAGCATGTTTTGTTCATCCTGGGCATGGGAAGCTAAAAACTATGCAGCATTTCTATTTCTGGTCAGTTCGTGTTCCCATTTTTTGCCAAAACCAACAACAACAACATAAAAATAAAGCCCTGGATGCTTGTAGTTTCATTTGGCTAGAAAAGAAACTGGAACCTGTTGGTTGTGGAAACTTTTCCCCCCTCCTCATCCCAGGGATAAGAGGATTTATCAAATCTTAGTTTCAGGCAGTATAAATGTGGAGCCCAGTGTGAAGCGACAGCAGCATGCAGATGCCCAGTGTCCAGCCTGGGGCCAGGCACTACGGGTCTCAATCCTTCCCACAGGTCTCTGCTGTTCCTCCAAACTTCTTTTCTCCTCTTTTCTCCTCTAACATGAAAGCCCCAGGTTTTTCTCCAGCAGGACCAAGCATCTGTTACATCTCTGAAGAAGGCACTTGTGGGTCAATACTCTTCTGCACTGGGACTCCACAATGTCTTATGGATTTGTCCTTCTCAGCCAACCCACGTGAGATACTTTTAAAGGATTTGATGAGGACCTACGAGTAGCTGGATTTATGTGCTTTTTGCTGCTCTGTTTTGTGTTTTCTCATTTGTCCTAGCAAAGTTGGTGTTTCTGGCTTGGGTCTGTGGAAAAGCCCTGACCTCAATGCCCAGCTGCTAGCAAGTAGAAGGCACTGGAGGTCCCTGCAATGACCTTCTGCCTCCAGCTTTCCATTCCTTCTGGTTTGTGGTTACCTCTGATAGAAATTCCTCCGAGCTTTGAGTGCTGATGTGAATGTCCTGCAAAAGATGTGGGTGTTGAAGAAGTCTGTCAGGCTGCCTGCTTCCAGAGAAGATGTTGCAGGCACCTGAAGAAAAGCATGAGCAACAAAAATTGCTGCTTCTGTCAGCCCCTGGAGCAGGAATGAACTTCTGTGCCCAGCATCACCACGTCATCCCCTTTTCCAGGATGGAGTATCTAACAGGAGGGATCCCATGGCCAGTGAGACTCAATCCAACCTGCTCAGCTCTTCCCATCCCTTTCAGCTGGTTTGCCTTACCTGTGGCTATTTTATGCTCTGCATCACTTCACTGAGCTCTGGAAAGGCAAGTGGAAGAAATATCCACATTTTACAGAACTTGGAAGTCCAGCCTGCATGGGCAGAGGCCGAGTGCCCATCCTACCTACTCAGCAAGTCAATCTTGGGACCTTCCTGCCATGATGATGCTACAGAAATGAGAGTTTTTCAGGCTGTTTTGGAAAGGCTGGCAAAATCCCTCTAAAGGTGTTGTCTGGGGTTGTATCGAGAGAAGAAGAGTGGCATGGGGCGGTGGGAAGCGTGGCTCTACATGGCCCCTGTCTGCTCTGGAAGGAGCTGCTGCAGCCAGCAGCACAGCCCTGCCTTGCTCTGGGCGCAATATGCGCAGTGACTTGGTTTGTGTAGAAGCAGATTTCCTCCTGCAGCTGCTTGGGGTTTAGATTCCATCTCTGATACTTCAAGGTGTGTTTACTTGATGGTGTTTGCAACAACACCCAAGATCAAATGGGTCTGAGCAGGATCCAGCCCCACCTGAGGAGATGACACTGGCAGCATGGCTGTGATGGGTGACAGCACATCAGGCAGGGATGTCCCTGCGGATCCACTGGGAGGAGAAACCTTTAAATCAAGCGGAACTTGGCTTCGGGCTGCTGACATTGACCTGCCTCCAGAAAGGCTGTCCTGGTGGTGGAAATACTCCTAGATACGAACATCAAAGTGTGGACAAGGAAGTGTTTGCTTATACAAAACCCTGCCTGCTCCTCTGGCCTAAAAGCATCTCCTCTGGATCGTGTAATCCCAGTGTCTGTGGGGCTAGTAAGCAGGGCTGGCTTTCCTGGAGTGATTTTGGAAAGGCAGCCTGTGATGTGTGGACTGTCAACCCCTTACAAGCCAGATGAGAGGAGTCTCTGAGCTGGTTTCCTCCTTGATTTGGAGTGGCTTTAGTTTAGCAGGCTGCTCTTGCTGCCTGGCAGCCTCACCCCTGCATCAAAATGGGTAGGACTGGGCTGCCCAAGACATGCACCATCTCATGGAGGAAATATATGTGCTTTCCTGATACTCTGCGTTGCGTTCAGCCTTCCGTTCAAGCTGTCATTACTGCCTACACCTGATTCTCCCACTGCTCTTGCAGCATCCTCCAGCCCCCACGCACATGCCACTGTCCTTGCGTGTCTGGGCATGTGTTCCTCATCCACTCACCCCTGCACCGTGGGACAGGCAGGGTATAAAATGCTTCCTGAATCAGCTCCCCTTCATTACCTGTGACACAGCTTCCTGCACGGTGGCACCTACACACTGATCGCCTCTGCCTCGTGACTGATGCTGCCGAAGCACACGTGGATTTCTGCTGGGGACCCTCACAGCTCTGCCTTTCTGCAGCGAAGCTGGGGATGCCACAACACCCCTGACTGGGCAGTTCCCCTGCTAGGGACTGCCTGAAGCCATCAAAGATGGTTGCACCTCCTATTTCTTGCGGGTACTCGGGGCTTGGCAGCACAGGCGCGTTCTTCACCTGCGATCTGGTGTGAGTCAAGACTCGCTGTGGCAGGGTGAGAGAAAAGGAGTGGGATGAAATGGGGGTTAAAGCAGGTTTTCATTCCCTGTGTTATTGGCTATGTGCCCAGGTATTGGTGCTTCTCTCTATGGAGTTGTGCTTGTAGTGCTCTTGACCCTGTGGTGCTCTTAAAGCTGAAGGAGGTGTCCGTGCCAAAGGAAGGAGGGCTCCGTTCATCAGCCAACGCTCCTCATGCCCAGGGCTTTGTCCTCGCGAGGCAAGAGAGAGCAACCTGGTGCGTGACCTGGAGCTATTGCAAGCTCAGGCAGCTCTGGTGTCAGGGATAACTAAGGGGGTTCGAGAGTATTCTCCCTATGGCTCACTGACTGTGTGAATTTTGTGAGGGTGATGCTTAAAATAGCTGGTGTGTGTGTGGATAGACTTGTGGTACTGATTTCTTTTGGCCAGCGCTTAGAAGTTTGCCTTGCTTTTTAATGAGTTGACCAAGACTTACAATGCTTGGCTGTGGGGAAAGTACCTGGGGACTGGGGTACCTGTGTTCCAGGGACAAGCAGGGGATGTCCCTGTCGTACCTGGTCATGGGGTGCCCCTAAAGGCACTGGCAGGTCCTGGAGTTTGCAAGGATAGCATGTTGCAGCTTTTTTAGTCTGACCAGGCTGGTTTTTAGATTTAAAATCTCTCAGAAGTGTATGGGGACTCATCGTGGTTGGGCAGGAGCTGTCTCTGGGTGGAAGACTGCAGGCTCTCACTGTTTGTTCATTATCCAGTTAAATTACGATACCTAATTAAAAAAGCTGCTATTGTTTAAGAGTTTGAGTAGTTTTGCATGGCTGCACACACAGCAGGGGGGTGTTAGTAGCACTGCCCCATGGGACAAGAAGTACAGCCCAGGATCCAGCGGTAAAGCTGTACATCAGTACAGATTAAAAAAGAAAATAATAACTTGAGTGTGCTGCTTTGGGGTTACAGAGCCTCAAAACACCCTGTTCAGTCCTGAAAGTTGGGGGAAGACCCATGTAAAAAACCATGCTGCCTAAAGAGCTTCTCATGTTAAAGGGGGCTTTTGTTTTCTAGCCTAGCCCGGTGGATGGCTCTGGGGAGATGGTGTGCACAGGCAGTGATGGCTCGTGCCTCCCAGCAGCGCAGGGCAGGCGGAGCAGCACTTCTCTCTGTAGAGCAGAACTTGATTGCTTCATGTATAATATAACAAAACCACAGAAAACATTGGTTTTAGTTGCTGAAGTATTTCCAGCCCACCTCAACATCTTTCTGGCTGTCTTGGTTGTGGAGATGGACAAGGAGTGGGTTCTCTGCAGGTGTGGTCGATGGGATGGAGGAAGCACCACTTCTTCTGGTGTGCTCCTGCAGCCCTGGCTTGCAGCAGCTGCCTTGTACCACAGTGAAGTGTAAAGCATTAACCGTGTTGAGCTTGGCGTGATTTACTGAAGGGAACGGACCCAGCTGAGAGCTCAGCAAACCCATTTCCGTGTGTAGCTGCTGTAAGATTTGTATGCAAGTGTCTCGAGGTGAAAAGTACATTGAATTCCCAGCATGTAAGGATTGCTCTCGATGCCCAGGCTTGTCTCCCATTAAGGCAGGGTTTATTGCATATCCATTTTTAGATTCCTGGATGCTCATTCCCAAACAGGCTGCAAGTTACTTAATGCTGGACCCTGCTTGAATCTGCTCCTTGGGCCCTCTCTCCCTGCCCCTACCTGGATAGATCTGTTTAAGAGACAAGAACAAATGGAGCCTCAGTGAAAACACACAAATTCCTGTATGTGCATCAAAGCCCAGGCTGTCCTGCTGCCTGCAGCTAAGCGCGGTCAGTACGGGATGTGGCACTGTACCCTGTAGACTCAGCTTTTCCTGGTGTTAGTTCCAAGTTCCCGTTTGCTGCTGCTGTTGCAGCAGTTGCCTGTGGTTCTTTGTCACATTCTGCAAGATCTTCACACCTTTCTTTCAGCCCTACTAACCTATTTTCCTCAGTGAATTGCAGCACTGGAGTCTGAGGGTTACCGTACCTATTTTTTATATATTTATATAGATATATATGTGTGTTTGATCTATTTGAAATGCATGGTTTTATAATGTTTGGGCACTTGATCCTATCCTCTTGCTAGTACATTTTAACAGGTTTTACATCATCCTTCTGTATCACACCACACCTCCCTCTTTTCCCCCCTTTGCGAGGGAAAAGGGATCCATTTAAATTCTTTATTTCTGTACAAGCATCTCTTAAATTCAGGACAAGCAGTCTCTCTGGCTCCCATAAGTGTGACTAAGAGAGAAGGCAGCTAATTCTCTGAAGTATATATGGCAAATTTGCAATTAGAAGAAAACACTGGAACAAAATGACTTCAGCCCTTGTCTCCCTTCCCCTGGCCCTTCCTTCCCACCCCTCCACCTCCCTCTTGCAGGATTAAGCTGAGCTAATCCTCAGATGAGCAAGATCTTTGGGAAAGCAAAGGAGCAAAGTAAAACCAAGGGAGGGGAAAGAAAAATCCTTCACACTCAACACTAATAAGGAAATTATGGGCGTCCTACATTATGAATTGAATGAATTTTTAATGGTTAGAAATGCAGTTGATTTATAATGCATCCATCCTGGACTGCAGGGCCTGTTGCCAGCTAATAAATAAATGACAGGCCCTTTGTATTAAAAGTATCAGTCATTTTACATCTCTCTGCTGTAATTGATGTGGAGCATTGAGCATTGAGGAGATGATGACCAACGAGTGTATACTAAGGCAAAGGACCTCATGCTTTGAGCCATGCCCGAGGTCTTGATACACCAGAAAATTGTATCCCAACCTTTGAGTCATCTCTCAGACGGGCCACAGCTTCTGCTCCATCCCGTTGCTCACAGTCCAAAGCCAGAAAGAAATAAAGAGCTTGGCAGAGGCTTCCATGATTTCAAAAGGTCCTTTTAAGACTAGCTTAGGGCCCTTTTTGATGTGTGCCATGCTCTGGGACAGGTTGCTTTGCCCCTGGACCGCACAAGAAGCTGAGGTGACTGCCCAAATTTTGCTTCCTACATGTTGAAGGAAATAGGGTTCCTTGGGTCTGCCCTGTGTTAGACACCTTGTTCAGGATGGGGGAGATTGTGCCGTCTGTTCTCTCAACAGTCCTGGCTGTTGGTGCAGCCAGGGTGAGACTAGCTCGGAGTCAGAGCTCAGTGGGGATTTGTACGAATCCCACCACAAATGTTCACACTCAGGACTGTGATAAAAATAAATCCTGGGCAACTTCCAGAGATGGGGTGGGACGGGACGGTCCTGTTCTCATGCCAGATCCCAGCAGAGCCCAAATGTCGGGGAACCTTACTGAGAGCACAGCAGGCAGCTGAGTGTTTGAGGGATGGGGTATATTTTCCCCTCTTCTTAACAGAGAGAAGTAGCCCGGTGTCTTGCACCTCCACTATTTCCTGGAAAGAGGTACTTCTCCTTACAGCCCATCAAGGGGCTGCCAAGCATCTTCATCTCTATTTTATGGATGAGGAGAGGCAGCTGGAAAGACATCAATTTGCTCAAGGTCACGCCAGGTTGCTGACAGCTAGCAGTCTGGACCGTGTTCAGCCCACTGGACCATGTTGCGTGTTTATGAGTTGCCACCTGAAGTCCTTTCACAGTCAGGAGTTTAGATGAGCAAACAAGTTCTTGGAGCTGTCATCTGTATATTATGATCCCACAAAATGGCAAATCTGAGTTTTTCCTGCTCCTTTACAGATAGGTGAGAGAAAATTCTCTCTTTCCACCTTCGTGGGGGCCATCAGTGCAGTCCAACGTGCTTCTGCTGTCCTCTTTCAACTAATTCTGAAGAGACCTTCCTTGCTGACCTCCTAGGAGCTCCACTGACCTCATTCCACCTCGGCATTGCCTCCTGCCTAGCTTGGTTGGAGTTGGAATTGGAGTTGGTTGGAGCCCGTGTGCCAGGCTTGGATGAAGAACAGTTATTTTTACCTTGGCTTTAGTTCCTGGCTGAAGGAGCTGAGTGGGGATATGAGCCTTGCTGCCCAAGGAATGTGCTGCTCTCCAAGAGGTGGACTTTCATCCTGACCTGGAGGAAGGAAGCACTTATTGCCTTATTTATTACGTTTCCCCATAGCAGCGTAAATACTGTATCCATGATAGATATGGATCTTATGAATAATATAAAGATTTGAACTAAGTAATTGCAGTGCTTTTTTAATACAGGAGATCCTCAGCGTCAAGCACTATTAATGACCTGTCTTGACATGGTCTCTGCAGAGGGCAATTGCAAACCCCAGTTCCGTGAGAATTTGAGAAATTGGGGGAGAAATCCTAATGTGCAGTTCATTCCCTCTGTTCCCTCTGGGACACTCCAGAAAAAGTATCCTGTCTGCTGATTTTTTTCTCAGCTTTTCCTAGACCCTCCAAGGACAGGAAAGCTAAGTGAGTTTTGGGAAAACAAATCCCTTTTGTAGGCAGGCTGGGCTGGGCTGTCAGAGGAGGCAACTTTGGGAGGAAACGTAATACAGAGATCCTAGCAGCTCCCTGTGGTGACTAACAGTTCTCTGGACATTTGTGGAAGAGTAAAATGATTAGTTACAGTGAAATAGCTAAATTCAGACAGAGGTAATGATATTCCGTGTCTCTGCTGATGTGAGTCTTCTCTCTTCTCTGTGACTTTAATTTGAAGCTCTCTTTTCCACTTGCTCTCTGAAACTCTTGTGCAGCCTGGCTGTTAGACAGGTGGCTACATTATTATGAGAAATTCTCTATAAAGTCTGCTCTTTAATTCCTTTTGAATCTTTGGGGATGAATTTTAGATATTAATAAGTATTAGGGTTTAATATCTACTTTAACTACTTTGCAGTGACATCACTGTGGGGGAAGAGGTAACAGGATAGTAATCGCGGGGCGTGCTGGGGGTCACTTTGCACCTTGCATCACTGGTTGCTGAGAGCTGGTAACCTGGCTGGCTGGTCCTTCCTGCTCCCTGCTGTAGGTGTAGCACCATGTTACAGCTGCAGAACTCTTAAGGGCTCTTTAAATTAATGGAGCTGTCTGGGAAGGTTATAAATGCCTTTTCAGTTTATTCCCCCCTCCCCAATCATAGCATCTAAAGCCTTGAATTGGGCTGTTATCCTTTTTCAGTCCTTTGTAGCCATATTCCTCTTTAAGGTTGTTTCTTCTCCTGCTTCCACCATTACCCATTTAACAGGAACTAGGGCAGGGGAGACCTGTGGACTCAGTGGCCCATGTTCTTGCATTGTCAGTCCTGGATGGAAGAGCAGGTCTTGCTGACCTGCGTGTGCAGTGTTGAGTGGGGAGCGTGGGCTCAGGTGTTTCTTTGCTACAGGAACGGTAGCTCATTAACACTGTGCCCTGCAGATAACTTTTATTGATCATCAGCTGCTTAATCAAAAACTCTATCACAGTTTGCTTCGATTATTCTTTTCCATCTCTTCATCTCTGGAGAGTTGGTTTAGCTAAAGTTAATGTACTCGTTATGCAGTTGGGAAAACACTGCCACAGACTGCTATGTAAATCATGGGTTTTAGGAAGGTTTGTGTCCTCCTTCCTGCATGTAGCAGGATGAATATATTGGATGCATATTCCTTCTCTTGATGGAGTGAAATGGGAGCTGGAGGAGTTGTGCTGAGCTGGGTTTTGACCTGCATGGGGTGGCAGTGCTCACCTCCCAGCTCATGCAGAGCCCCTGCTCCACAGCTAGATCCTCACCAGTCCCACTGTAGCGATGAAGAGCAGTGCTGCTATTCCTAGTGCTAACCCACCCTCACCTTCATGTGGTGGCCTCTACAGACCTAGCAACGTGTGGACCTGGACTGCCGGAGAGCTCCTTCCCCCTCATAACAGGGTGCTTGGGTCAAAGCAGCTTTATGGACTTGGTGGTGATCTCTGCTGGTGATTTCTCAGCAGTTGGGTGACGAGGGCTTTCCACTGGAGGAGGAGTGCTCAGGAGAGGGGATGAGAGACCACAATGGTGACAGTCTGCTGAACTGTGTGTTTGGTTTTTATTTCCTTATGATCTGTGCACAGTGTACACACAGACACAGGAGCAGTGACCTACAGCAAAAGAAAGTGGTGAAGTCCCCTATCCAAACAGATCTCGGCACTCCTGGAACCAGCACCTTGAGTGTGTTGCTGTTGGGCATTTTGCTGACGCAGTGAAGGCCAGAGCTGGAAAACTGCTCTGTAAATAGTGGCTTTACTCTTTTGGAAACCATCAGTGCTCCAGGGGCAGGGAAGCGAGGAAGCTGTGCAGGATAGTGGCAAAGTTATTTCCCAGCACTCACCATGTTTTTAATGACCAGCTCCAAGAAGTGACAGGCCAGTTTGAAGGGGGACATGGGGAGGGAAGCCCTGAGACAGGAGCGCTGCTTGTTCCTGCCACTCCAAACTTATCTCACACACTGGTTTTGCTTGATATCCTGATATGATTAATTTTTCTTTTGTCTTTTAATGTTTGCTGCGTAAAACAACTCTCCTTGATCCTATATGCTATCAGTCCTACATATTCCGTGCTAGTTATGATGTTGCAATGACCTAATTTGATTGTGGAGGGTCGTGTCCTGTATAATGTTGTCTCGTTTTCTCAGTAGTCGATACAAACTGAATTTTATTTTCTTTGAAAAGAAAGGAAGTGGGGGCAGGAGCCCAGCATCCATGGCCAAGCTCGTACCTGCAGCTCTTATGGTGTTGCCTGCCAGTGAGGCTGCGATGGCACACGTAGTTTGGCTTGAATGGGACCTATGGGCTTTATTTTTCCTTTGCCCCTCACTCCTGATGGTATTGAATGGGAGAAAGGACTCAAGCTGCAGGAAACCAAGGTCCTCGTTTGTAGCTGCTGGCACCTCTGATTTGTCTGGAGGAGCCATTATTCCAACAGGCTGGATGCCTTCCTGATGGTGCTTATCTCTGGAGGGGAGGGTTAACTGTGTCTCCCTGTGGGACCTGGGTGAGTGTTTAGCTTTCTCCGTTTGTCTTCAATTAGATGCTACATCCTTTGTACCTCTGCGTTTCACCTGCCTCCAAGACCCTTAACTTGCCATATGCCTCTTGTTATTTAGGAGTAGCTCGCAGGGAAAAGGAGGGTCTGGTCTCAATTTGTGTAGCTCATTTGCATGTGAAATAAGCGTGTCATTTCAGATGTTGTGGCAGCAGCCCGGGTCTCCTGGCCCCACTGGTCTCGTTTAGGGTGGCTTCAGCAGCTCCAAGGCTGTGGTTTGGTGAGCAGTGGCAGGACTGGCTCATAAACTGGAAGTGTCACCGTGGTTTTGCAGAGCTTGTTCAGAAGACGGTGTTTTTTGCAGCAGCTCATAAAAGAGGTGTCAGCCCAGTGTTTGGTCTGTGGGAAAAAGAACCTGCTTTTGCAAACTGATGATTGCAACAAGGGCTTAGCTGTGGCTCACGGGCAATCTCTGCCAGCTGGAATTGCTGGTGTGGCAAATTATTCAGTTGATAGTTTCATTGCTATTTTCCTTATAGGTCCTGGACTTTTCATCCTTTGTTCTCAGGGTATTCCTCATTCTCAGCCCTGCCTGTTCACTGGGCTTTCGATTAAAAATGGGTTTGTTTTCCTTGTGGTGACAGAGCAAGAGGCAAGAGTCAATGGCAGGCAAAATGGACAACAATTTTGCAGCTTTAGCTGCAGGTAGGAGTTGAATAAATGAGCTGGCAGATCTGTGTCCCTGGTTGTCACCACCAAGCAGGCTCCATTGCTTTGGGTCAAGGATTTAGAGGTGGCAGGAAGAGGCCAGGCAGCGGAGCCACCACAATCTCTGCAACCAGGCAAGGACCAAGGGAATGAGAATGAGGGTAGGAAGAGAAGGAGCAGGTTGGACATTGGTTGCTCCTGTGATTCTCCTTGGCAGGATACCAGGTCTCCATGGACCCAAGCACCTGGCACAGTCAAGCCCATGTCCCTGATTTGTTCTCAGTTTAAAAATATTTAATCAGAGAATCAAATATGAAGTCTCTTTAAGAAGAGACTGGCACACAGCAGCTGGCTGAGTGTCTCAATGTATCCGCTGTGGAATGTTTCCTGCAGAAATATTACATCCTCTCTCGTTTACTTGATGATCTTTAGGGTGAATCAATCAAAAGATGCTTCATGCAAATAGTTCAGCCTGTGATCCTGTGGGTGTCCATTAGAGAGGCATTTGCTCCATGTTAATGGACCTGTTGATTAACAAACAAACCATTGCTTTTTAAATAGAAAGCTGTTACTTGATGGCGATTGTTGGCATTTGGTCTTCTGCTGCCCTACCTCCCCTGCACACAGCTCCCGCTCTGTGCCAAGGCAGGCGACTGCTGTAACAAAAGCCAGGTCTGCACTGCTGGAGAGGAAAGCATCTCATCCAAGCATTTACCTGAGATGGACCTTCTCCAGGAGGTTGGAAAGGATGGACAGACACTTCTTTGTATGTGGCATGTGACTTGACCACTGTGTGTTTTGTTCTGTTTATCCTGTTTTCCGTACCCATCTGCTTTGGCACATAATGCTCCGTTGGACTCCAGCAATGTCTGAGGAAGATCTTCCCCTGACATCCCCAACAAGTTAAGGCTCAGCAGCTTCTTGAGGAGTCTGTGTTGGGTTTTACACCAGGCTGAGTGCATGGGAGTTTTTATTTGGGTCTGTAAAGCCGCTAGCTAGTCTGTTGGAGCGATGCTGTATTCATTTTCTTTCCCTACAACATGGACATTTTCCAAGTCTCAACTTTTTCTGGGTGAAAATTTGCTCATGTTGCAGTTAGTTCTTGCTTTTCTCATGCTAGCATGGCATGAAACCCAGTTGGCATTTTAAGCAGTGGAAGATCAGGATGATGCCTGCTGCATAGATGTCCTTACCTTTTGAAAGCCCCTCCATCAACCTGAGTGGACCCAACCCAGAGATGACCAAAGGTGTGCAGGCAGTGAAACAGCACCGACAGAGGTCTGCTATGGTACTGGAAACATGCTCCTCAGACACAGCCCAGGACAGACCACTGTGCTGAGTCACATAATGCAGCTCATTGCAGAGGCAGTAACGTAGCAGGGCTGACTGTCCCAAAAGGACCAGACTTGTGGCTGTGGGTTGTGTTTAGCCTCATGCTGGCAGCTACCAGCAGCTATTCTGCTTCCTGGCAAGTGTGTTTAGATCCTTGATGCTCAGCTGGAGGCTGTGGGGGGCATTTGGTCCAGCCCAGGCTCCTGGTGCAAAGCAGCGGTGGTTCAGTCTGGCAAGCCAAGCATCGCTCCAGCCTGCTGCAGAGAGGACCCACCCTCCCCCTTGTCACTTGTTTAGCTCCATCCTTTATTGCTACAAACCAGCTCACCTAGAGCAGTCCTTCCCACAGCTGGTGGGAGTCAAAGTGAGGAGGCAGTTAGTGCATCAGGGCAGCAGAGTGAAAACCATTTGGCGTTTCTATCCTGATTCTTCTGGGTGCCTTTAATTAGCATGATTGCTCAGCACGCATTTTGCCATGTTCTTTAGCTCCCCTGGTTAGAATAATTATTCCCCCAGCTCCTTTTGTTCCAATTCCTGATCGCTTACAAAAGTCTCCTGTTAAAAGCCATTAAATCCGTAATGTAAAGCGAGAGTAACCGTTGAGCAGCATTATGCTCCGGGCCCCGCACGTGTGCGCTCGCGCTCTCCAGCCCTTCTCCAGCTCTCCTGCTCCCTGCCACGTGCTCCCTGCTGCAGCACTGCGCTCTGCTTTCCTCTCGCACGCTTCCCACTGGCCACCCCACGTGTCCCACTTGCAGCAGGTTGTGTGTGTGCGTGCTCTCCCTGCTTTCTGTTGGCAATCTCGGTAGCACTCAGCTTGGTTTCCTCTGCGCTGCTTTTGGCACTGGGGTTGAGTTTGGGGCTGGGGGCTGTGAGCCCTTATGGTTAGTCGCACATGCAATGTGCCAGTAGAAGTGTACATTTTTCCATGCTTTCTCTCTGGTGTGGGCAGCTCTTGCTTCAAAGAACAGTGTTGTGTAAAGGAGGACATGTCTCCTGGCTGTGGTGGCAGGCAGGACTTCTGATGGTAGATGATAGAGAAGAGAAAATCACTTATTTTTGAAGTGAAGCCTAAAGCTTGTTCTTAAGCGTGAAATCCTTTGGCATGGGGAAAATGGGTTTTGGATAGTCACGATCCTGGGACTTTCCATGTTGCATTGCCTTCCCATTGGGTGGCCTGGAAGCTCAGTCCCCTTCCCTGTCCTTCATCTCCACTGATACTTGATCAGCACATGTCAGTGACTCGAGCGGGGCAGACAGAGGCAAAGGCTTGTGTGGAGTTACACGGTGTGAAATAAGATTGGGCTGAGGTGCTTTAAATGCTGCGTGCGTTTAGGTGACTTGATCTGAGAGGGAGAAGGGAGAAAAGGAGACTTGCTTTCAGACCCAAAATGAAATTGGGTCAGAGAAGGGTCTGGCTGTCATGTAGTTTAAGCTTGGAGCTGACGGCTGGAGCAACAAGTCATAGCTAGACCACTTGCTGGAAAAAGCTTGTTGGAAGGAAACCCTTGTCATTTCTCCCTCCTAATTCGTAGCTGCCACACGTTTTGGGCTTAGGTCTTTGCTGACTTGCTGTGATGTGCCAGATCTTCCCTGCTCTACAAAGCTCACCCTGTGATGCAGGGTGGAGTAAGGGTCTCCTCGCACAGCCCTCCCTCTGCCCTGGAGTGTGTGTTATGCTGGCAGGTACCAAAACAACGTCTTGAAACAAAATCTGGAGGTGGGAGCTCTCCCCTGGGAAGATTAATGATATTCTTCTGATACATGTTGGTGCAAAAGGCAACTTGTTTTGAGAACCATCTAGTGGGGCAATTGTCAAGAGAAGAACCATCATGGTGGCAACCTTAATTTCTAAAGTGGCTGAGTAGGAGCGCTGGAGAGACACAGAGGAAAGACAATGATTCCGGATAACACAACATCCAAACAGCACCAAAAAAATCAACAAAACCTCATTCCTTGAGGCTCCCTGCTGCTCTTGCTGTGTTTTTGCCCTCAGCTCTTCCTGTTTCCGTTTACAACTCCCCTGCAGTGCTCCGTGCCTCCTTGCCATCCAAGATCCCCCGTGCTCCTCAGTTTCCATCCTCAGCTTGTAAACTCCACTAAATCACGTTTCCCCATAGGATGCTCCTACTGACACTTTGGGCTCTCAGGCTTGTACTGCTTCTGGGCTTCCTGGAGGGCAGCTCTGGCCTTTCTAGAAAATGTAAGGTATTGCTGGAGCAGGCAGCAGAGCAAAGGGACTTGAGCAAGCAAGGATTTATCCTGGGTCTTCATCAGCTCCTTCACCAGCCTCCTTCTGTCCTCTGAAGAGCAAGAAACTGTCACTGGCCCTGCCTGGGCAGGGAACATCCCAGCTGCAGGTTGCAGCAGTTGTGTGCTTTCCTGTCTACAGTGTGTGCCTCCGTTGTCTGCTCTCATATCCCAGCCATCTGGCTTTACCAAGCACTTCTGTCCCCTTCTAGGTCCCAGAGAGGACAGGAGTATGGGATCTGAGGCTATTCCCTGTTGAGTGCCCATGACTGGCATCGGTTCCTCCAGGGATCTCAGAGAAACCGTGGTCCTGCTCTGTGCCACAGTTTTTGCCATTTGCGTAATGAATATAACAGCTCCTGCCTCCCCAGGGAGCGAGCGAGGCGTAACAAATTAATGTTTATGAAGTGCATTCTGGCTAAAAAAGAAGTTTGCAACAGGGCTGTAGCTGTTCTAACTTAGGGGCTTCCTTTGCCGGTTGGCTCTTTGATGTGGTGATCTGTGGTACTGGTGGATCAGCTGTACCATAATTGGAATTAATCAGCAATTAAGGAACACGAGCCCAACCAGATTCTTTCCCAGTGGATATTCATTTCTGGGCAGATTAGTCAGTGGTTTCAATAACTGCATAAAATGCTTAGGGTAACTATTGCTATCTGAAGCAGCTGGGGAACAGAGGCGGTGTCAGAGGGACGTGTATACCTGTCAGGCAAAGTGGAAATGAGAAGCTCTTGTAACACAGTGTGTAGTGCTTAAATTGGCAGCACTCTGAGGGCTGACTTGGAAAAAAAAAAAAAAGAGTTTAAAGTTGACAAAAGAATATATTTGAAAACCAAAGCGATGGAGGTGATGTGTTGCTTGTTGCGATGGGATCTTTCATGCCAGGTCCCATGGGCTTTGTGTAGTGCAGAGGCAGAGAGAGAGTGCGTGGGGGTGAGAAGTGGGGACTCACAGAGTTAGGGAGATGCAGTTATTCGTCCAGGCAGTGAGAACTGCAAAGGACATGGCTCCTGGTGCAAGTGCACAGAGGCAGGGCGATAGGTTGATAACACCCAGGACATCAGCTACCACCAAACCCTCAGGCATTCTGGAAACACTTCCCTGCAGTTTGTTCTGAAGGCTGTCCTATAAATCCAGAGAGTTTTCCCACATTCCTTTGCACAGCTGTAGGTGTCGCAAGGGAGAAAACAAGCCACCCTCTTTGTACCTTCTCCCTGACCCAGCACAATTTAAATGAGGCGGAAACTAAGCTCTGCATGTTGTGGGCGAAACTGCTGGGTGCCCAGTCCTTCCCCCTTCCCCGGTCCTCTTACAAGTAATTCCACATACTCTGGCTTCCATCTAACGAAAACAAAACTGATGAGGCCCAACTGATCTGGCTGCTTTCCATCACTCAGAGGGCCTCCAAGTGGCTTTAAATAGCTGCACCTCTGCGCAGCCTGGAGGAGAGCGTTGGCTGTGCCTCTGAACAGGGAGGGTAGCTTGGGCTCAAATCCCAGGGCATCTCAGACCTGAGAGTAGCCTTATAGTCTTAAATAGATTAAAAAAAATAAAAAATTCTTTTCCTTCTTATTTTTTATGTTGCATCCTGGTAAGTGCTTTCCTACTTCGGGGTTTTTCCTAAGGGGGATCGGTGGGGAATCTTGGAGCTCTGCCTCCTGAGCTATCAGGCTACATCATTTAGTGTCTTGGAACTACTCCATCCATGAAGGAGTTCCAGAGAAAACAAACTTCTGGTCCCGGCTAATATGGACATGGCCCACATTAACAGCGGCAACAGTAGAAATGCAACGGATGCTGGAATTCCTCCGACCAAAGGTTTAATGAATCTTGCATAGTCTTAAAGAGTTCTCTGCATGGAAAGCTACAAACTTTTCTCAAGGAACATTGTTCAGCTGTTGAGTGCCTGCAGTATTCTTCTACCCCTTCCTCTGCTCTAGTTAAGCAGGAGAGAAATTTGTGTGGAAATGGGATCTTCTGGACCCATTTGCTTCTGCTTGCTCTCAGCCCATCTCTTCCTTTACCTGCCCTCAAAAACACATGCAATGCTGCAATCTCCAGCTTGTGATTTTGGGTTGTGGAGAAGATGAAGATGCCACAAACTGTAGCTAGAGCTCCATCTAGCACATTCCCAAGAGGTTTCCAGTGACGCCAAGTCTCATTGACTAAAGTGGGAGACTCTTATGCCTGAGGTTAAACCATGGAAAATGAACAAAGATACAAGGTGAGCTTCTCTGAAGGGTGATAAGGACCCTGTTTCCATGAAAATGAACAACCATAAGTATTTCTGTAGCTCTCAGAGTCTTTCTGTGAAACTTACAGGAGTTGTTATCGACTTGAATATCTGCTTGAGGTCTGTGTATCAAGAAATTCATCTGTGGGCTGAATTTTCTTGTGGTTCTCCATTGTGGTCAACAGTGTTGAGCTGGTGTGAATGAGACGAGGGCCAGGATCTTTGTCTTTACCTGGGACAGAGGATCTTTGCCTTTACCTGGTATAATAGAAGAAATTATGTGCAGCTGGGAGCATCAGGGAGAAGAAATTATGTGCAGCTGACAGCATCAGGGAGAACCTCACGGTGTGCTTCTGCTGAGCTTCTAGAACCTGTTTTGTTATGGCGAGCAAGGCCTCAGGCTGAGTTGCATCTTGCCCTGCTATGTGTTGGGGGCAGGGAGGAAAAAAAGAGGGTTTTGGATCATAGTTCTGCAGATGAACCCACCTGTGACAAGAAACCTGGACTGCTGTGTTGCTTTCCCTTTGGATATAGACATATCAGTCCTGGCTTTTACTAGATGGATGGCTGTTTCCTTCACTCTGGATGCAGGCCAGGCTTGATGGTTTTCATGCCTTCTTTGATGCTATTCATACTTCATATCTGTGCATAGAGAAAGATAAAATGTACACTGTTGTTGGAGTCTCCTATTGCTTTTCCTTTATATCATAAATTCTGCTGTAACACAGAAGAGAGATCAAAGCTCCGCCGCCTAACATGGGCTGTGTGGATAGCAGTGTTATGTTTGGCCAGCTTGGTGCCCTAAATTTGCTATTTTTCTTTAACCCATTTTTTGCCAGGCAGTACACGACATCCCATTGCTTTTCTCACCCGTCCCTGCAGCAACTGATGCTGCTGTTTTAGAAGCAGTTTCCATCCCTGGGTTTCGGAACTGGGCTGCACCACTCATGCTGTGGCGGATGGGGCTGCTGTGAGGAGCTGTGCGTTGGTTTTTGCGCCGTTCCCTTTGCCTTGCTGCGTCACGTTCCCTGCTGCTCCTTTCATGTGAGCCAGAGCAGCCTCAGATCTCAGAAGCCCTAAAGACGTGGTGTGTTTGAGTGGCTGCAGTTTTACGGGAAGGCAAACAGTGAAGGCGAGGTGAAACTACCTGGTTTGTCTCCTCAATCAGTAGAGGCAGGGTGTTCCTTGCAGGGCAGCGTCCATAGGCTGGATTGCGTATGTGCAAGGGCCCCACTAGCCCAGAGTGTTGGGAAATGCAGGACAGCTCTGGACAACTAAGTGGATGGCCAGGGCTGAGGACAAAACCTGATCACACGGTTCAGTTGCTTTCAATTTTCTTGTCCTTTCATTGCTGCATCCTTCCAGACTGCTTAGAGAAATGCCCCACCTGCCCCCTCCGTCTCAAGCTTAGAGCTGCACAGCAAATCTGAGCTCATTCCTCCTTCCCTGTTCTCCAACACTCTCCATACATTTGTTCCACTACCATACCATGGCTATTAGAGACAGTGTCATGTGTTAATTTAGAAAGTGGTCTCGCTAGAACAGGAAGATGTACAAAGTTTGATCTGTCAGACCCTTCCCAATTTTGTAGGTCTTTGGAAATGCTTTTGATTTGGATGTAGAGGGTGGGGCGTGTTACCTCCTATCTATTTTCAGGCTTGAATATTGGGATTTCTCTCTAAATCTGCACCTGATGTCAAAGACAGTATTTTTCCTCACATTTTCCAGCTAGCGCTGACAAATGTGAAACTCCACAAAAAGGATTGTTTTTAAAATTCCCCCAACTCCTTTTAAGAAGGTGAATATTTTTCTTTCTCTTTTTTAAGAAAAAAAGTAAAATACCACCTCCTCCCCCCATATTCTCAATGATACTTCTAAGCTAGTTTTTCAGGAGCTAATAGCTTTGATGGTTGAAAGATGACATATGTCATAACAGCATCCGAACTCTGAACCTGTTGAGATTCACCCATTTTAACCCTGGACATCTCAGTGAACATCATCCATCTCACATCTGACAGTGAAGACATAAACCTAGCAAGACCCTTGTTGGTTTCTGCTCCATACAAGAGAGTGGGGTTGAAGGTAGCAGTACAATACGGGAGTCAGCAGTGAGGAAAGAGAGAAAACCAGTCAGGAGAGAAGCGTGGTTTGTTTTCAGATTCTTTGGGGACTTTAATATATCAGAAAGAGAGGATGCCAAAATGACCGATGCTGCATTGCTTTCCCAAGTCAGCAGTATGTATGTTCAGGCCCTAAGCTTCAGAAACATAGTCTGTCCTCCTGCCTCATTCCTCACCATCCCTCAGTAGTGACTGCGTGTCAGTTATGGGGTAACCCCTGCTGCAGCCCCATTCTCCAAAGCCCTCGACGTTCCCAGCCCTAAGGTCTTGCTGATCTTTCACATGTCCCCTTGCTGAGGCTGCGTGTCCCCAGTGGGTTTTTAGGTCTGTTGGATGTTGTCCGGCAGAAGTGGAATTGCCTTAATTTAGCAGAGCTAAGAAATGCAAAGAAAATAAAGCAGACAGGAGTGCTCCTTGGAGATACTTGGTATTGTTGAGTATAGACTTTCCCAGCTATCCTTTGGTGGCCATAAAATATATTTATATTATGAAAAAGAAAACACGATAAATAGTGACGTTCAGGGATGCCATGTTTATTTGTCTCCCAGTGACTCTGATAAGAAATGGGCTTAGTTTACATATGCATTTCCGAGCATCAGCACTTTAAACTCTGCTTTGGCTCTGAGAGTTGAGCTAGGCTCTTTCTCACTACTAATGATATTTCAACACTTGGAATTTGCCAATGATTTTTATTTCTGACACATGAACTGAAGCTGAGCCTGGCTTACTCTCCCATGTGGATCAGCACTTCAGGGCCACTGAGAATAACAGATAGTTTTCCCCAAAACAAGTTTAAACGGCTCCAAACCAAACAAACCGCTTTTGTCTGCATCCTCAGGTTCATCAAAAGAGGCATGTGTTTGATGAGAGATGGAATAAGATAGTCTAGGGAAGAAATATAAATAGATATGCCAGAAAAAAAATAGAAGAAATAGAGGAGAATTTTTTCTGGCTTGTCTAGGTTCAGTGTGAGAAACTTTCTGTTCCTAGCCTAGTGGAAAGCACCTTTCCTACTGAGATTGTTTCACAAGGGTATCCCAGCTGCTTCATGCTGCTCTAGCAATGCCAGACTTGGGTTAACTTACCTGATCTGTTGAGGATCCTGGGACTATGTGAGGAGCAGGAGCATTTTTCAGACCTCAGAGCAATTGTGTAGCCAAGACATCCTAGTAATTTTCTTGGAAAAACCCTTTGGGCTGATGAGAGGTTGGGGCAGATTAGAGCAATCCCCAGGATCTTGCTCTGCATGTCTTGGTCCTGGCAACTTGGTGGATCTATACTGGGGATTTTAGTAAGCTGGTGTAGAAGCCTTTTATGTCCACATACTTGACCTGAGGTAAGAGCAACTTCAGTGCAGTCTTACCTGCAATGACCTCTGCTTATTCCTGGCATGTCTCTGCCCAGTCCACTGGGATGCCCTCAGCTGTAGGAATACTGTTGCAAACAGGTGTCTGAGAAAGTAATGTAAAAACTGATGAGCTGACACCTGAAGAAACATGCATGGCTCTTCTCTGGAAGAACTTGCAGGACTTAGCACAAGACATGAGAGAAAACAGGGGGTTGAGTCAGAAGGAGGGAAGTGTAGGCTAAACACCAGGATGCGTCCTAACAGTGAACCAGAATGTGCCCTCCTTCAGTCTGACCTTGAGGAGAGGGCTCTGGGACTGGATGTCTCAGCAGAAGATTTCCATCCTGGAGATCACATTCAGTGCTCCACAGCAGGTTTGCTCCCTCCAGTCTAGCTACTATTGTCTGACAAGTCCTGAATAATTGCATTTATTTAGCTTCCGAGAATAATAATAGTAATTAATATCTAAATTATTTCTATATTGGAAACATGCTAGTAGTGTGTTTACCTGGCTGTGGCATCCTAAACCAGGGACGTTATGAAGAGTTGGTTAATGCAGCCCAAGGAAACATATATTTGCCCAGTAAGTTTGTTGGGAGCAAAGGACTCTGCTCCACTTATTTTCCCTTTTCATCTGGCAAATTCTAAACTTCAAAATATCTTTGAAGAGGTGGAGTTGTGCAAGAGGAAAATGCCCCCAGTGTGCAGGTTTTGGTGTAGGTGGGACAGCTGAGCTAAGGATATCTATGGGTTTATGCCAGTCAGCTCTCCCCAGCCTTTCTTCTTTGGCTTCAGAAATGTTAAGCCAGACTAACTAAACCATGAGATAAAAGTAGATGTAGGAAGGATGCTCTGCTTTCCTCACTCCCTGCCTAGGGGAAAGATGGACTAGGTAGGAATTAGGACTTTTGCAGCCCGATTAGTGGGAAACTCTGGAAAAGAGTTGTTCCCAGTTCCCTGTCCAGACTGCTTGCATGCCCCTTGTCCTTGGAGCACTTGTGCCTGCACGCACCATGTGAAATGATTGCTTGTTCTTGATGGAAAGAGAGAGTGAAGTAGCCCTGCCCGGAGAGGGCGTTTTGGCTTTAATTTAACTGCAGCCCTTTGCTGGTTATTCATTTGGTTCTTTTTTAATGATTACATGTGTGTCGATATCTCTCTCTTTTTTTCTAGTTTTGCTCTTTTTTGTTTTTTCGTTTACTTTATTTTGCTTTTTTCTTTTTTCTGTTTTTTTTTCCCCTTTAGGTTTCAGAGAAATTATGTTGAATCCAATAAGCCTCCCTGGACATTCCAAACCTCTTAACCAAGGCATTTATGTTGAGGATGTCAGTGTTTATTTCAGCAAAGGACGTCATGGCTTTTAAAAACTCCTTAAAAGTCCCTGTTCTGATGTCAAGTTTATAGGCTGTGCCCTCAAAATGGTGGGAAGCAGTAAGCGTGGTCTGTATGGATTGAGGTCTCCTCCTAATAGGACTCTACAGCCCTGCCTGTACACACGTTAAAGCCAACTGAACCTTTGGTTTTCTGTCACCAGATAACAGGGTTGTTCTTTTCCTCCAATGGTCGCTGTGTTCGTTAAATATTCCTGCAAGGCACAACAGCAGCAATGAGAGCAAATAAAGAGAATTAAAACCCAATTGAAAGGAGTCATCCTAATAACACAGTAAATGGTTGTACTTTTGCTTTAAAATAAAACACAAAAACAAAAAAAAACTCAACCAAGCCAACCAAACTGACATCTTTAGTCATGTCCTCCCTGCTTGGAGTTTTCCTTGTAAGCTTGTGTCTTCGCAACACCCAGTGAATGCCGCCATCACCTCTTATGTGGCACCGCCATGGGAGGTCTCCCAGAGCGAGCTGAGGCGGGGAGCCTGGAAGAAACTAAAGCAGAACGAAGACTTCTGGTAAGAACAAAGGCAGCCCTGCTCCCAGTTCTTGCACAGAAAATAATGTTGGAAGGAATAATGATGGAAAGAAAAGGAAAAAAACAAACAAAGAGTCTTACTTCTCTGACAGGAAGAGAATGTGGTTATCTCTGAAGTGCACATATTCTAGGAGGCTGTTTTTGTTTGTCTGTGTGTGTGTTAGAGCGGCTTGTTGGATCTGACTGTATTGTTGTCGTACTTTGGTCTCTCCCTGCTGCTTGAATGACGAGCTTTATCTGAGGAGTTGCCTGGACTTCCCGCATGGATGGAGAATCCATAGCGCAGGAGGCTTCGTGTCCTTGGCAGGACTAGGGCAGTAAGCAAAGTGGAAAAGCGTATCAGATGCACGCAGGTCCCAGTTGCTGGGTCTTTTCCAGCCCCTTTCAGCTCTCCCCTGTATTCCTACCCAAGTAGAGTGATTGTAACCCAGTCATGTACGCAGAACCAGCAGCTCGAGGCTGACTGACTGAAGGAGAGGGAAAGAAAAAAAAAAAAGTATTCTGTTGCTTCTTCTCTGGCATAAACAGGAATATCAATCCTGCTCTCTGGCTGATATTCCTATTCTCTCCCCCTCTCCCTCCCATCCCACTTTTGTCTTACTTCATCCAAAGCCTCTCAGATGGAAAAGTAAACCCTTTGATCCTGTCCTCAAGAGAAGCCAGCTGCCCTCGCGGCAACTCGCAGGGCTTTCCTTGGACTCTTGGGATGTCACATTTATGGGAAATACAGATTAGCTCATATATATCAGTGACAACCTATAACCAAGGCAGATTAGAGGGGAAAAAAACAACTTCCAAAAGCTTCAGGCGTGGCCAGATCCTTTTCTGGTAGGAGTATTGAACCAGGAGCTAGCTCACCAGCCGCTCAGCTTTGCTTGCCTTCTCAGTGGCCCAAGATGACCTTATCACATCAGGGATGTCTCTAAATCACCAGCCCTGAAGGGTCACTGCCAGTGGAAAAAGTCATGGTCCCCCTCTGCCAGAACAGGGGAGAAGCCTCAGAATGGGATGTTCTGCTTCAACCTGCCTTTATGGGTGACCTGCACGAACCACCCTGGAGACTGCCAGGTGGTTTTATTATCAGCTTTCCCATAGGGATATCCCTGGGAATATTCCATTCTCTTGCTGCTTCTCCTGGTTCATTTGCATAAAAAAAAGGTAAAGTGCAATAGAAGAGTGCAGGAGAAATGGTAGCGGATTGCTTTAAGTTAATGGACATGCCGTAGGGAGGCATCTGCATTAGGATGAGGAGGCCTGGCTCAGGTTGGATGGCTTCAGAAACCATGACCAAAACTCCCAACAATGTTTCCTGCCCGTATCGGAGCTGGAAATACAAGAGGTGCACCGCCAGAGAGGACCTGCGGCCATGTGCTATTGACACCTCAATTCTGCAGATTCACAGAGTGAGGAGGAACTTCGCCAAGCGTGTGAATCACTGGGTGCTTGTCTGAACTGAATTTCCCCATCTCCTGGAAGTTGCCCACCTGACCTTGGGGATGTCTTGTCCGTCTGAACTGTCTCCTCTCCCTAGCACTGTTCAGGGGACTCTGCTCTCAACTGTGTATATCAGTCGTAGAGATACATCCGTGGGCCTGGACCAGAAGCCTATATCCAAACACCCTAGCAGAGGAAGGGTTGAATTTTGCAGCTCAGGTCCATCTCTGCTTAGAAGAAATCCTCCGGACCGTACAGCATAATTTAAAGCAGTTCTCCCCACTGTGATCGATGTCTCGATTTGTTTAACACCAATTAAAGTCTCTGGTTCCTCACTGCTGAAAACAAAGGCCAGTCGTGGCCGTTTGCGATTGGTGGCTTTAAGTAGCAAGTCTAAGGATGTTTTGGTTTTTTTTTTTTTTTTAAAAAAAAAAAAATTATTTTTAATTATTGTAAATCATTACCTCATTTTCTGTCAATGAGACTCCTCCATCTTTGAGCATTCTTATCTTGCCATAACTATCATCCTGTGCTAATGGGAAATGGGACGGTCCCTTTTCACAGAGACTTATAGGGGTGTTCAATGTCTAGTTTCTTAATAAACACTTTATTTTCTAACGAAACAGCTGCATCAGGTCTCTTCTTTGAAGACAAAATAAATAAAGGTTCAGAATGACGCATCATATAGTCTACTTCTTCATGAGATGGTCCATGTGTGGGGAGTCTGGTTGGTTTGCTTCTTTGGGGAGCGTGGAGGGTGGTATTTACAGATGTGATGTGAACATTGCTCAGGTGTAGCTCTTGCTTCTGTCACTCTCATCAGGAACAAATGTTTTCTTGCCTGAGAACTTAGTATCTGTTCATCTCAGTTGACAACCGCTTGCTTTTTGTTGCTCAAAATGGTCATGTTCTCAGGGGCAAGGATGTAATGGTGGGAGATGGTGTCATGATTTGCCAAGACAAGTTTCTACACTTAGTGGCAGGAGGTTTATTAGGAGCCTTATCTCAGGGAGCTCGGAACTAAAATATTGCTCTGGTGTGGTGCTCTTGTTTCTGAACGTGCTGTTGCTGCTGGTCTCCCTGCTCTGCTGTGCAAATTTTTCTCCTGTTGGGTGTTGGACTGTTGTCCCTTCACCAGGGATGATTAGCCTCCTGTTAAGCTAAGTATCCCACACGTGTGATATAGAGGCTGTGGGGTACAAGCGGATGCTGCAGTTGGGTTACTCATCAGGAGTTTGTGTAAGGTTCATTGCTCCAGGAGGAGAGAGGAGACACTGCAGCATGCGGGGCTCAGCATCAGGATGTGTTTTAGTTGCTGTGTCTCAGTATCACTAATGAGAGATGTCATTTATGTGACGTAAAGCTGCTGTGCCAAGCTGCAGGGGACCGTGGGTGTGAGGCTGGGGGTGTGTTTCAGCTGGTATTGGTGAATGGTGCTGCACCCCTCTTAGAAAGTCTGATGAGAGTTTTGATGAGCAAATAGAAACATATTTTCCTGCATCTTTCTGTTCTTTTAACTTTGTGCCATGACTTTCAAGTAAATGTCTCAAAATGATGCTATGACTTAATTTCTGCATGTTATCCCCTCCAAATGAATATGCCTCTAGCAGTGATTGAGTGCTGCTGTTCACAGGACTAAGTGATGGCTGAGATCTTTACCTTTCCGGGGATGTCTGTGATGCCTGAGACAAATGGTTGTCTCCTAACATACAACCTTATACATGGGTGCAGCAGCTGAGCTGTATTGGGTTTCATCCTCATTTCCCTCTCCTTTTTGAGGTGTGGGAAACACACAAGAGTTTTGGAAGGTCTGCCTTTTCCTCCCAACCACTCCAGGGGCTGGGTTTCATAGTCCAGGAACATTGCAGACAGGGGCTTGATTAGCTAATTACCTGGGTTGTTGATATGGTCAGCTTTAGTCCACCTTGTTTTGTATTTCAGGGCAACTGTTACCTTACCTATGAGTTCCCACAATGTTTTTACTGCTGCTAGTTCCCAAGGAGATAGCTTAACTATGCCCATGGGTTCTAGCACACATTGCAGAAGGGTTCAGCACTTGGTCTCTCCTTGAGCTTGCTCTTTGGTTGCTTCTATTGCCTCCATGTTGCCTTCACCCATGTGAAGGTTTTTTGCTCCTCAACACAGTTGAGTTAATACTGCTGTCCTGCTCTCCCTTCCCACATTGTCTTCAATTGGTTCTTGTGCTTTTTACAAGAGCTTATTGCTGAAGGAGCTTGGGGTACTGGTTTGGTAGGGTGCAGGCAGTGGTACACCAATTCCTCCTGAAAATCATAACTCTGCCTTTTTGGCTGTTATTGAGTATAGAGCCTGCATGTGAACAAGCAGAGAAGCTTCGTTTCCTTGTGTTTGGAGTCTGAAAGGATGGAGTGACACTTATTTTAGTTTGTGCCTGGAATGAGCGTGGTGGACACGGTATGACTCTGGCACAGTACCTCTCTGCATGATGGAAACAACGCGTGGCATGGTGGGACCTTGGGCTTGGGCTTGCTGCAGGCGAGTGTTTGATGCGTGTCATGCTGTAGGTCACAGCCGGAGTACACTGAGTCTCTCTAGCTGCCTGTATAAATTGCACAGTGCGAGTCTTGCTGGTTTTGCTGCTCTTATGTTTATTTCGAGATGCTTTTAAGGAGTCAGCCCTTCTTTCTCAAGAGGCTGGAGCTTCTTCAAAGGTGGTAATTTTCTCTACCACCAGGTCTTTGGCCTGTCCAGCATGCGTCTGTGGCTGAGGTGGTGGGACAGAAGTCCCAGGAGCTGTGGGCAGTCGGAGGAAGATGTTTCTGCTGTTTCAGCAAACTGCATCAGTGCATCACCCACTCTGCTCTGATTTGTACTCAGAACAAGCTGCAGATCCTGAGGGTTAAGCCTTGGCATTAGCAGAGGATAAAGAGGCCTAGACACAGTAGTAAAGCTAAAAAACCACAGGTTTGGAGGAGCAGCAGGAAGAGAGCACGCAAGAAATCAATGCCAAGTGACTTCATTTTTGCTTAACGTTTTGAAGTGCTTCTGGTGCGATTTATGCAATGACTTCAAGAGCCCTTATTAACTTCTCTGTTTGCCAGTGCCTGCAGAGCCTGGCCAACTGGCAGAAAAGTTTAATCAGCCGCGGGAAAGTGCACAGAGGTGGTTTGAAGGGGAAAGAGCGTGGCAGGAGACCAGCACACAAAGAGCTGGAAAAGGTGCCTTACCTCATGAAGCCACAATGTACCATCTTCTTTTGTTCTGCCTGTGTCTTTTGTGCTTTCCCCAATGTTGTGTCCCCCCTCTGATGACAGGCAGGCTCCTTGGTGTCAGCACATGGTCTGATGCCTCAGAGCATCAGCTGTGGACCCCATATCTCCAGTGGCCTGAGCTTACTGTACCACAGGGGTGCACTGCAGGCTGTAGGACATCCTACTCTGTGTCAGCGCCATGGGGGATCATAGATACTGCTTTACCTCGACCCCTAAAAAACAATGTAGGAAACCCAATGCTAGCAGTGAGTTGATTTGCCCAATGTGGCTCCCTTTGTGTTTCTTGTAAACCGTGTGGGGAAGTCACAGAGGACTTAGGGGTGCAGACCCCACACATCTCTGCTTTTGCTGGGACCTCAGTTTGGTTGTGTTAGTTGCTGGCATTGTTCTTCAGTTCTGAATTTCACCTCCTTGGATGCATCGTTGGAGTTCTGGGTGTTGTTTGTCCATCTTCCTTGTTGGGGTTCAGTAATTGGCTTCCAGAGAAGTGGTAAGTGCCTGTCCTTGTTGATACCAGTGCAGACATTCAAGAGAGTGTTCACAGAGGTTTTGCCAAACAGTGTTTGAGGTGGAGTTCAGGCTTTGAGTTTGTCAAGTGAAGAGCTAGAATAAATCCCAACCCACACTCCCAGACTGCGTAAATAAATGTGGGATGATACCTTTGCTAAGTGAAGATGATGGTCTCTCCAGCAGTAAAGCAGAGTGCAAGTACAAGACAATTATATTTGAACTTTGATATTAATTTTGAACTTGTGAGTGTAACTGCTGACTAATCAGTAGGAATAAATTTGGGTTGTTATCTACAAAGAGAGGGGAGTCGTTCCAAGTGCTGGTTAAATGATTTGCTCTGCTGTTAGTGAGTCATTTGTGACCTGTGCCCGATTCCTGCAGATGAATTGACTTTTTGCAAGGATTTGCCTATGATTTCAGACTATTTGTCCTTCTTCCTGCCAGGGTTTGCTTCAAATATTCATGTTGTGTGACTGGCTGACTTGTGCTGCTTTCCCTCTCAGGTTGGGTGAGTGAATGTTCGAAACAGGTAGCTAGGAACATAAATGTAGTGATGCTTTTCAGTAATCTGGTATTTGGGCTTGTCCTCAACCCCATGTTTATGTTTCGTATTTTGGGACTGGTACCACCCCACCAGTTCTCTCTGCTGGTATAAAAGCTCAAATGAACCACTGTTCCCCAGGCTAGTAGAGCTTGTTTTCAGAGCAAGTAGCCTTCATGGCTCCAGCCTGAATTTTAGGAGCAGCCTGCATCTGATCTGTATGTGGGTCTTCATCCACTGATCACAGTGCAGCCACTGCTGGAAGTCAGCTTCTTTCATAAGGAGTCAGAAAGAGCCAGACTGGAGTCACATTAGGCTCAGTAAACTGCCAGGATGTCTGAATAAGCTAATCATGGCCAGGTCATTATCTTAAGTGAGTCAGAGATGTGTCCAGGCTGTTTATTAAGATAATTGAGAGAGGGAGGCAGGGATGTTTGCAGTCTGTGGAGGTATTGTGACATCTGACACAAGAGAAGGAGCTCATGGTCTTGCAAAGTGATGTTCCGTACGTGTCCCAGACCTGGTCCTCTGGGGATTCAGTTCCTGTTGCCAGTAACAGGGATGTAAGGTGGCATCGTGATAATGCAGTGTGTTCATCTCGAACACCACCCATGTATTTGCCAGGCCAAGGAGCTTGTACCCATGCTCAGATTTCTTTGTGAGGCCTTGTTGCCTGGCAATTTTAGAGATACTCTGGATCAGCAGAGCATTTTGGTTTTGCTGCGTCGGTGCCAGGAAATATTTAGGGATGATAGGAGCAGCTGTGCATAGTCATTCCTTGCTTGGTAGTTCCTGGTGAAGGTAAACTAGAGTGGTGAAGGTGGCTGCAGTTTGCTTTGTGTTCCCTGAGACATATTTCTGCATTCAATGGTGCCAAAGAAGGTTGCAAGTCTAAAAGTGTTTAAGCTTCAGTCATATGCTGAGTGCTGCTTGAACAGCTCCAGAGGTATGTGTTCTTCAAAGCCATCACATCTCACGGTGCACAGATGTTGCAGGCAACTGAGAAGGGACTTGCTTAAAGACAGGTAAGTGTCATTTGTCTCCTTCCAGGGAGCTATTGTGTGTAACATGCTGAATTCAGACCTCTGGCAGGAATTATTTTGATGGATCTGCTCTAAATGCATAAAGGATAACTGACTGCATTAGACAGTATCAGTGAGAAACTGTCAGTCCCGGCTCAGGAACTGGCAGAGGCTCTTCTGGCTGGAAACGCTGCAGATCTGGCACTGTGTCAGAGCAGAAAACCACAAGAGTCACGTGCTGCTGGAGACTGGGGTTAACCCCCACCATCACTCCTGTTTGACTGCCCCGGTCAGGGCTGGTGCCTGGTGATGTGGCGGGTGACAGCAGGTATTATGGCAGGGCTGTGGGAGGTGTTTGGCAGCACAGAAATTCAAGGGTGGCTACTCCATAGTAGTGCCAGTCTCTCATTTTGACAGGCAGTGAGCAAAGAGGGCTCTGGTGTACCTTAACCCTTCTGTCTGGAGCCAACAGAGTGTGCATTTCAGATGGATGCCTCTTCTGCAGCCACAGGAAATGCTTGGCACTCAGTCCCAACAGAAGATCTGTGGCCATGGCTTCAGAAGAAGGCAGCAAAGTCTCTAACAGTGCATCCTGGATGAAAATACCATCCTGTGACTAGACTGAAAGTTCAGTTTAATCCTGATTACCTCAGAGGGGACTTCTAGGAGTTGGGTACTATTCTGTGTAGGTCCTTGAGCTCCTCTGCATGACTGTAATGCATGAAGCATCTAATCTTGTGCCAAATTTCCTTCCCTGGATTCAGTGGTGCTGGGCTGAGCCTCAAAGAAAATGGGCAGATTGATATCAATAGCAGTCTTACAAAGGAAGGAGAATATCTCTCACCAAAAAAAAGTCACCCTTAGGAAATAAAGAAGACACCTGAGCATAAAAGATACCGTCAGGTACATCCAAATGGGTATGGATCAACAATGTCCTTTTCAAGGACGAAGATTTCCAAGACTCCAACGAGCAAGGAAATGTGGTGATCATGAGCTGTAGATACAGCATGGACTGAAACCTGGCTCTCTGATCCTGAAAGGACCACTGAATGCAAATGGGCTGCACAGGAACATATTTGGGTGACCTTTTGAAAGGATGGTTCAACCTTTAGGGGCATGCCCATGCCATTAGTTTATGGCACTGTGGAGCTCAGGTTTGCTGGCTACCTGGGCCGTTGGCCTGCCAGCGCAGGGAGGCATTCCATAGCTTGCTGTACACAAGCCATGGAGGACTTTGCTGCCCTGTCTGATACCTCTCCATCTCTGGCTTGAGCTTTTGCCTGTGCTCCCTGCTGAGTAAAGACAGATCCTCGTGGGCTTGGAGCTTTCACCAGTCCTTACCAAGGCTCATGCTTAGGGTCCCCAACAAGGACTCAGAGGATGGCCATCTCTTCAGCTGGAAAGGAAGTTTCTTTGGCATAGCATCATTGGAATTGCATGAAGTGATGCTCTTGTCTGGAGAAGTAAGTAGAAGCTTGCGGACCACGGTGCAGGGATGTGTGTATGTCTGTGTTTGTAAGCACAGTAGGAACCAAATATTGATTGTGCAAAGGTGGTGGTGTATTTCCAAGGGAAGAGACACGATCATTACATGTGATCTGCTGCCCAAGGCAGAGAACTGGAAGGCGGGATAGCAAAGGCCTCAGTGGATTAGGCTGTGACATGGAGGTAAGTCTTTGCTGCAGTTTCCCCATCTGTAATCCTGCATAAATGATTTAAGGCCCCCGCAGTGCACTGGTGGTATTTGTACACTGCGGCTGCCAAGGATGGATGAAAAGAGCCTGGCTTTGAGCTAGTTCTGGGCATGATTCAAGAAAGTCATTCTGGAGACCCTCAGCAGCAAGCACATCCCTGTGTCAGAGAGACTGAGCTGGGGTCTCCTGCAGAGCTGAGCTGTAAGCTCAGAACAGCTTCTGGGACTGGAAAGAAGCAAGGAGCTGCAAGGGTCCTTTCCCAAGGGATATCCCAGCCCAAGCACATATGCTGCTCCCTGCTCCCTCACAACCCCCTGAATAAAGACTCTTTGTTCTAGGAGATATAGATTATATATATTTTAAGGCTCCATGAATCATTCATAGCCCAAGATGAAACTCTGCATCAGAGCTAAGGGAAGGCTGAGGTTGTGAGGCGAGGAACCTTCCATTATTTATTGTACTAAATCTTGACCTGCTAGCACCTTCTCTTTGCAATCCTGTCTTTGCTTTGGGAAGCCCTCTTTTCTCCTAAAAATCTGAAGTACTCTCCTATTTTCAGTAGATAATTGTAGCATGAACCTAATCAGCTCCTTCCCTTGTGCAGCTTGATGGTTGACCTTTAAAGGAGTAAAGGGTATGTCCTAGTAAGCATGTGAGAGCACAGGAGGGCTGCTGAGAAAACCATAGACACATCAGCTTGGGTGGAGAATGAAAGAGTCCTCGGTGCACTCTGGGGTCAAGCATGGTTGAAGGGTTAACACTGGGTCTGGCAAACAGCAGCAGGGGAAAACGGAATTGAATGGTTGGGAAGGAGAAGCTGACTGCTTTCTGGATGAGCTGGGCACTTTCAGGCTCGGTGTGGCACAAGCCAGCTGTGAATAAGGGCTCCTGCTCATCTGTGGTCACTTGGTGGTCAGCGTGAAATGAGTTTGTGGGTGTCAGGCTTGTTCCTGGCAGCCTGGTGTCCATAGCACAGCAGATGCCTGTGGCTTCTCTCGTGGGTGGAGGCCAATGCTGATGACTAAATCCAGAGCGTGGCTGCATGGCACTGGTTTGTGACATCCTGACCTCTTGCTGAAAAGAAGTACTCAACATAACTGGTCTGAATAGCACCAGAACACATAGTCAAAAAAGTGGAAATGCCAGTGGAAGAGATGTTGGTCAGTTGGTTGTTTTTTCTTTGTGGTTTGGGGTTTTTTTTTGCTTGCTTGTTTGTTGGATTTTTTAATCTAAAGAGAAAAGCTGGAAGTTGAGCTTTCATTTTCTAAAATCATAGTTTTCATTCTTTATTTCAGTTGTATTGCAGCAAAAATGCAGGTCCTGCCAGTCCTGATCAAATAGCAAAATGTTATACCACAACAGCAGGAAACCATCACATTGCTTTATTACTGTCTTTTTAATTACTGTGACCAATTCATTGGCAAGAGTAATATTATTATTGCTAAGGGCTGGAGACACCTTCCCTTTCCATTGCTGTGTAGCCCCAGGGCTTGAAAGATGCAGCTTTGGCAGTAAGGTGAGATAAAGAGAACTTCATTTATTTGCTGCTCCTCATTTGTGCCAGCACAAGAGCTTATGAGGCCACCGTGTAACCCGGGTGTCTAGTGTGATCCAAGTTAAAAATAACACCGCTTCCACCCCTGCTCAAATAACCCCTCAGAGGTTATTTTTTTCACCAAGAACATTTCAGGGCATTTCTTTGCCAAACAGCAGAGGCAGTGTGGAAGCAGGGGAAGGCCAGCAGTGGGGTGGGGATGAGAGGAGGCCAAACACCCAAGCAGGTTTCGCCGTCAGAGCTGGCAGCTGATCACTTGCAGCAGGGAAACGCCGTGACACCCAAGGAGGCTGCTGCAAAAAGTGAGAGAGAAAGGATTTGGAAGCATGCTCTTTCTAAAGATTTTATTTTTTAATAGGAAAACCTTTCAGGCCTCTTTTTAATTCATAATAAAGAGCAGGTTGAAAAGAAGGAGAGGGCAAATGAAGAGCGTGAAGCTTGCTAACTTCCTTTAAAGTTGAAAGGTCACTTTTAAAAATGGATGAATGCAGCGTTTGGAGGAAGCTCCAAGGCAGCAGGCCTGGGGTTCAGCACCAGAATAGGAGGCAGAACAAAGATGAAAAGAAGAATCCAGTTGGGATCTAGGAATAGCTGTAGAGATGCAAGTGCCTGTAGTGGACTTGGGTGGAGGCGGTATTTAAGGGAGCCCACTCTGAAAGCTGCTGTTGTGTGCTGTGATGTGCTGGGGAAAGTTAAGTCAGGTGCTGGATATCCAGCTGGACTGCACAAGAGTGCGTGGATTGGTGGTATTGTTGTGGGTGTAAGCTGGAATTTGGGATAAAATTAAGGCACTGCCTGTCCATTGTGCATTCAGGGATGCTGAATAATCCTAGAGATGTCTTGTTTGCTCTGGTTGCATTTGTGTTGGCTTTTCTTCTTTGCTGGGACTCCCCAGGAAGTGGGAAAAGGGTGATCCCAGCAAGAGTCCTGGGTAATGACTCACTGGACAGAAAGCTTTTGGGCTGTGTTTTGAATGGTTTCTTGGCTCTTGCTACTTTGAGGCGGTGAAATTTCTGGTAGTGTCACTGTATCATAGTGTTATGAGAATATGTTCCCTTTTCCTTACTCCATGCAAATCAACATACTGGGCACCAAGATAAGCCAAATGCTTCACACTCCTTAGCTACCTGTTTCAGAAACTAGGTATTTCCTCCCCAGAATACACAAAAGATGAGATGTCACAAGGAAAGAAGCCCAACATTTGAAAAGGTAACACCTCCCCCCATGTCTAACAGAATCACTTAGGTTGGAAAAGAGCTTTAACATGGCCAAGTCCAACTGTTAACCCAGCACTGCCAAGTCCAACGCTGAATCATGTCCCTAAGTGCTATGTCCACATTTCTTTAAAAAACTTTCAGGGATGGAGACTCAAGACACATCCCTGGGCAGCATGTACCAATGAGAGACAATCCTTTTGGTGAAGAAACTTTCCCTAATATTCAATCTAAACCTCCCCTGGCACAACTTGAAGCTGTTTCCTCTTATCACTTGTTACTTGGAAGAAGAGACCTTTCAGGTAGTCATAGAGAGCGATAGGATCTCTCCCCTCAGTCCTTTTCTTCAGACTAAACAGCCCCAGTTCCCTCAGCCACTTCTTCTCCAGACCCTTCACCAGCTTTGTTGCCCTTCTTTGGACACACTCCAGCACCTCAATGTCTTTCTTGTAGTGAGGGGCTCCAAGCTGAACACAGCACTTGAGGTGCAGTCTCACTCTTTCTGATACAAGCCAGGATGCTGTTGACCTTTTTGACCAGCTGGGCACATTGCTGCCTCAGATGTAGCTGCCTGTTGACCAACAGCCTCAGGTCCTTTTCTATCGGGCAGCTTCCCAACTACTCTTCCCCAAGGCTGTAGTGTTGTATGGGGTGTTGTGACCCAAGTGCAGGGCCTGCACTGAGCCTTGTTGAACCTTACACAGTTGGCCTCAGCCCACTGATCCAGGCTCTCCAGTTCCCCTTGTAGAGCCTTCCTACCCTCAAGCAGATCAATATTGTCATCTGCAAACTTACTGAGGGTGCACTCAATCCCCTCATTCATATCATTGATAAAGATATTAAACAGAATAGGCCCTAGCACTGAGGCCTGGGGAACACCACTTGTGACTGGCCACCAACTGGATTTAACTCCATTCACCACAACCCTTTGGGCCCAGCCATCCAGCCAGTTTTTTACCCAGCAAAGAGTGCTTCTTCCCTCATGCTCCCAGTGCCAGCCCTCCCCACCTTTCCTTGGAAATCCAGACGCAGCCTAGGGAGCTGCCTGGCCATGGAATAAGCACATGGCAGATCCTTCCTCTTCTCTAACCAGATCAGATGTATCCTCAGGGAGCTTCCCAGAGCCTCTAACAGGTTCCAGGTTTGGTCCCCAAATAAAGTGCCTGAGGAAGCACAGGGAAATACATTTCCCCTCATCCCTTCCTAGTCACAGCTGAAGAGTGAGACTGCTCCCGTGAAATTGTTGTGTAGTGAGTGGAGAGGACAGGATTGCAAAGGAGAAAGGACTCCTATGAATCTAGTTTGACTGTAAAGCTTTGGGATCTAATGAGAATTGCTGTCTACATGGTGTTTTGTCCTGCTCTGTTGCTTCCCTTTGTATGTGTCTGTCCTTTTTGAAGTTCTTTAAAGTATTTTTGCAATCAGTAATCAGTAAGTCTCACTAACAGCATAGTCTGGAGGCCATTTTCAGGAAGGGAAACTGAGGCAAGTGTGTTGTCTTCCCCAGGCTGTTGCAGCTCCTGCAGAAGCACGTGGAAGTGCATGGCTGGACAGGGAACAGGACCACAGGGGAAGCGTGGGGACTGTGACCAGAGAAACCTGTGACCCTGGCACTGGTCTCAGCTGTGTCTGCCCTGGGCAGAAGCTCCCTGTGACAGGGAATGAAATGATATTTCTTAAGGGTTCACCTAAGAACCGAACTCATTTCATAATTAAACACTTGCCTGTCTTTCCCACTGAGCCAAGGCACAGGGCATCAGACACATGCTATCTATTGCTTATTAAGTGGTTTAACAAGCCCAGCTAATTACAATGTACTCAAGGATTTTGTAGCTTATGATAGCAGTCCCTGTTTGTTTGTGTCAGTGCTTTAATACATTAATACACCAATTAAACTTTGGGGGGGAGGGCGGGGAGGGATGTGCTCACACAGCTTAACGTACAGCAAGGCATGTTGATGTCTTCCATATCACCTGGGGTTTCTCCAGCTGTTTCAGCTCCAGCTCTGAAGGGATGTTTGTGGTTTTATGCTCAACCTTGTCACTGAAGGGGCACACATCACCTACATAAAAACATTGTTCTGCCCCCACAGAAGTATGTTGTTTTACAAGGCCCTGGCAGATACGGGCACTTCTCTGTCGTTAAGGTTTTCTTCTCTTAAACAGGCCTGGGGGAGTTTCTTGGTCTTTACTTCCATCTCGGTGCTGATGATACAGGCAATTTGTGCACAAAAGTGTTGTCTTCTCTCCCTCAATTATTCCTGAGGGGTCATCAGTGGGAGCGTGCTGTCTGCGACATTTGCACTTGTTTGCAAAAGGCCGGGTGCATTCGTTAAGCTACACCGGTAATGAGCAATAATCAGTGCACAAGGCACCCTGCGTGAGTCAGTGCAGGGATGGGGCTGGAGAGGCCGGCGAGGGTCAGAGGTAAAAGCCTCCTTCAGTGCACTTAGAGTTCAGAGAAAAGAAGGCGATCGTGGGGGAGGAGAAGGAGAAATGACAGATTAAAGGAAATTGAGCAGCTGTAATAAATACACTTGAAATTGAAGTGCATCTAGGATGCAGTGATTATATTCCCTGCAGAGCTGAAGTGCTGAGGAGGGTCTGCAGAAAGGGCAGCTGTACAAAGCCACTGGCCTCTCAGCGAGCAGGCTTACAGGGAATGCAAAATGAGCTGAAGAAAGCTGGCTGGGCTTTAAGGAAGGTCTTTAAGATACAGTTGGGACAGCTGTCCTAAACATTCAGCCTAGTAAAAGTAAAAACAATAAAAGAAGGGATGAAAGGACCAGACATACACCAACCTAGCTAAGCAAGAGATAGAGATCATGATGGGGCACTGCTTCAAGTATCACAGGGAACAGAGGGGAAGAAAGAAGGAGAGAAAAAAAAGGGATGGAAAGCAGCAGCTGTATGGGATGCTGAGGGTCTATTTGAGACAAGAAGATCCTTTTGCATGTAGGTATGTCTGAGAGGCAACAAAACTGGCCTCACAGCAAGGAGGAATTTTGACTGGTACGGAGGATGCTGAGGAGAAAGTGCTTATCTTGCGAGTGATATATGGAGAACTTAAACTGGCGACAGAGAACAGAAGCCAGCTTATATCAGCGATAAGAGGAGAGAAGGATTATTAAATATTTTTCATCTGCTAAAATTGCATCCAACTTTATAGAGGATGAAGAGAAAGCTCTCCCCGTATCAGTGGCCAGCTGTTCAAGGGCACAGGACGAGGTGAGCATCTTCTGCAGATGGAGAGCGCATCCTGTAATATACATACCCGTGGGCCGAGTTCTTCACTGACATTTTAAATTATTGGTTTAAAATGCGGCAGCTGGATGAGACTTGGAAGGTGGTGGACATAACGGGGACAAGAGACAGATCAGTAAGTTTAATGTTTTCTCTGGGAAATTCTTGGAAATCTTAAACTTTAAGGGATGCGGTGGGAGAACACCTGGAAAAGCAATGCTCTGTGAAGGCCAAACTTATGTGGCTTGAAGTGGTGGGAGGTCACACTCAACTAATCTGCTGGCGTTCCCCAAGGAGCTAACTGCCACTATATATAAGGGAAATACAGTGGATATAATACACTGAGATTTTCAGCAAATACTTGACAAGGACCGGCATCAGAGATTAATGATTGGGGGTAGAAGTGCTGGTGTAGGATTTAAAATAAGAACCTGCAGAGAAATCTGCCCTGAGAGCATGAGACAGAAAGGAGCTATTGCTAAAAGTGTTTCCAACTGGAAAGGGGTTGAAAGTGATGTGTCCTGGAGGTCAGTCCTAATCATCTGTGTTTTTCATAATGTCTGCTAATGATCTGCAAGGAAACACTGAGAGCAGGAGCCAGTCATCCCTGCTGTAATACTGCCGACGAGAATGATTTTTCACCAGTGCTGACTTATGGCTGAAGTCCCATATATGCCCAGTGCCTCTCCTGATTTGGGGGGTGTTTGAGAAAGGAATCCCAAGTGAGAGAAGAGAATTTGAGAGAGAAAGAGGATGTCTCTGACCCTCTTGCAGTACCATGAGCAGTGCTGGGAATATATCCACACTGGAGGAGATGTGGCATGGGGATACTGCAATTTATGCAAGGGAGACACAGCGCTATCTATGAAGAAAGGATAAATGAAGCAAGTTGGACAGCATAGGAATCTTTTCCTTCATTGAACTCCTTCCAGAAAGGAAGATCTGATTTTGAACAGCTCAGTAATTATTCTTTCCTTCATTATTTTTTAATTTTGTCTGCTTTCTCTGTAATTCCAGTTTCTAGTCTGGAGACCTTGGATGACTTGATGTGAGCTCTGTTTGTAGGAGAACTGCATCCTGGCTGTCTAAACCCAAGAAGTCTGAGTGAAGTTTTGAACTTTGGGTGCTCATATGCACTCAGATATTGATCTGGGTAGGTTTGCCCATTACCTGTTTGAAAAATCTCTGCCCTGGGAAAAGGTTAAGGGACTTGATTTAAACTCTGATTGATAAAGAAAAGACATAAAGGTGACCTTTATAATACAAGCTGAATTTGGGGTCGCTTTCCAAGCTCAGATTGCAGTAATGAAACAGGATTTGCAGGCAGGCTGATGGATTAGATTAGTGGAAACTGGACTCTGATTTTTTCCATGTTACTCTCCCAATATCTGATGCTGGCACTCCAATTAAGACGATTCAGGAAAGCAACACATATACTCTTGTCCAAGACATTTTCTGATGAAATGAGACTTGTCCTGGGCTACTAAGGAGAAACAACTAATGGGATATTGGAAATCTTTCCACCATTATACCCCACTCCATGCTCTGCAGTATCACCCACATATATTCATCTGCAAATTGCTGTTGCCAGCTTTGGGAGGTCCTTTTTGTACCTCTGCATCCTCAGCTAACTGCAAAACATTATTTCCCTTCTCCTCCTTTCTCAGCAATCTTGCTCATTTTGGTCCTTTCCACTAGAAGTATGTTCTTGCCATAAAACCCAGTATACACATTTAAATCTAAGCTGTTAAGCCTTATATGATATATATAGATCTAAAAGTATATATATAATCTTGTTTTTGTAGCTGGAGATCCTAGTAGGTTGCCTTCCCCGTGTGTCTTGAATACCAACTTAGCAATCATCCAGTCCTCACACATAGTTCAGTTAAAGCTGAACATGCACCTTTTCACCATCTGCAATTAATCATGTCTTCTGAGGCTACCAGCTCTGCAGAATGTTTTCCTGAGCCTCACCAGGGCCCTTAAGAGGAATTAACTGGGTATTTTTCCCCTGGTGCAGACACTGATGTTTTGCCACAGGAGGAAACTGTAAGATCTCTTCTCCCCCTCCCCCCAGCCTTGCATGCAATGAAGTTTGTGATGTTTTTCTGGGAAAATTCACCCCAACCATCTGGCTCATAATGGCATGAGACGTCGCTAAAAGATGACAGACAAATGGACAAATACAGAGTGTTTTATTACCCCATGTTCTCCCCATGCTGGAGAGTGTCAGAGACGATAAGCTAAGATGGATTCTCATTTATAATCATAATAAAGGAGGGCATGACAGGGATACAATAAAGCAGTACCATCAGGGAAGGAAAGGCAGTGTCCTAACAAGAGCGTGTTGTTCCCTAAATAGTCCTGAGCTCCTGGTGATGAGGGGTTTCCAAAGCCTTGCCCAAAGAGAACTTTTTCTGATTCAGTTCTCGCTCCTCAAAGTACTGTTTCTGCCAAGGAGAAGAAGATGGTGGTGACATGACAGTGCCTCTGTCAGCCAGCATCTGTAAAATGAGTCGGATCCCACTATGGAGCAGCTCTGGAGTTGACACAGAGCTTGGAGTTGAGCGGCTGCCTTCCAGAGGTTCTCTTCTGGAAGCCCCAGGGTGGGCTCCTTTCTCTCACCTGGAACCAGCTTGCCGTTACCCTGTTCATTTTTCAGCAGCAAAGGCGACCTGAAAGGAAAGATGGACTTCAATTCATGTGAAGCATCACAGAAGCACCAGCCCGCTATTCATTGCACCCTCCTTGTGACTTGGGCATCCACCAGAGGAATACAGGAAGCCCCAACTATGCACATAACTGGAGAGCTAAACAAGGACCAGCTGCTATCCCCATCAGATTAGCTAATTCCTTTGTACCATCCGACCTTCTCTTTATTCCTCACTGTTTGCTGCCTCATAACAATTGACAAAATCACCCAAACCACAGTAATTTGGGAGCCCAGCAGGCAGAGCTGGCTCACATCATTCCTCCTTCAGGGGCTTCCTTCTGCAGGAGAAGTTGGCAAGATGAAAAAAGGGATGGGGTGGTGCAGACTGAGTAAGCAGGGAGGAAGCCAAGGAAACCTCAGGCAGAAACAAAGATGGAGTAAGGTCCATTCACGGTGTTAGGAAAACATGAGTCTGAGGGAACACCTCATCAAGCCACGGACTTAAATACACCTCCTGTGTCAGTCCTGTGAGAAAGGGAGTCGGAGGAGGTGGGAAGGAATGGGAGAGATGGAAACTGGGCAAATTGGAGAGTGGCTTTCTAATGAAATCCTAACTTCAGCCTGAGCTCTGTCTTTCAACACCTTGTGTTTTTACTCCACATAGCCTCACTTCTGGATTTTTCTTGTTCCACGACTTTGGCTGCATTAGCCACTCTTTTAATGGACGCTAAAGGAAGTTGTTGTTGGGAGAATGACTGGGCATAAGGCAAGAAAAGACACCAGTACCCAGAGATCACAGAAGCAAAATAGGGGAGGAGAGGGGGAAGCAGAAGCTGCTATGTTTTGTGCAAAATTGTCCTTTTCCATTGGCACGATGCTGAGGCTGTCAACAGTCAGAAGCATTTCCAACCTGCCTGGAGCTCTAGCTGGAAAATACAGAAGACCAGGCGCTCTCACCAGAGTTCCTATTTTGAGATGGTCCAGAAATTCTCTCACAGCAGATTTGTTTGAAGTCTTTCTGCACTTTCACATCTGGAGGGAACTGTGCTTCTTCTCAAAATACTACTTCATTTTGCACCCAGCTTTGAGTCCAGTTCTTCCTGTGTTCAGAGTGGGTTCTGCACCAGGGACCACAGCTGTGCTTTGGCACTTGAACCACTTCCTAAAAACCATACCTCCTCCTTCAATGCCACCCCTCCTATAGTTATGTAGTCCCCAGAACATATTCAGTATATCTGGAATTTTTTAGCACTTATGGTGGGGGACACAATCAGATCAGAAGCCGTTAGGAAGAAAATGACAGCAGATGCAGCAGAAGCAGCATATGCCTGTGGCTAGATCCTTCAAACCATAATCAACCCAGAGACTGAACAACATTGAAACAGTAGTATCAAAACCCTATAAATCTTCAAGACTGCAAGGAAAAGCTTAACACACTGACCTGAACCCAGTGCTGCAATGTCTACCTGGGTATGCAGCGTGGACTGATGGGACTGGGATGGCACCAGCAGGATCTGGCTGGTGAGGCCAGAAAGGCAATAGATTGACCGTGGGATGGCTCTTGTCCAGACACATGCCCTGCTGTGGGGTGAGCACCAGCTGTGCTGAGACCTTTGCTTGCTTGCTGGAGGGAGTGCTGGGTGCAGCGGTGATGCACTGCACACATTCCTGTCCGCCTGTCACTCCAGGTAAGGACTGCAGTCTAATCAAGGCTGTTGCAAAGATGGGGGATGTTTTTTTTGGTGCTGCTCCCAAATTAAGGAAGGGGAAGGAAGACCCAACACAGGGATGAGGGTTGGGAGAAAGGCTCGTGGCATGGCATGAGCAAATTAACCCCAGGTGGGATGTGACAGTGGTGCCAAAACCCAGAGGACAACAAAGACGAAAAATGAATTTACTGAGAGGAAACTCCTTCCTACAGGGGACCCGGCAGCTCCTTCCTGGCCTTGCAGCAGCTCAGCATGATTCACATGCGGCTGAGGATGGGCTGCTGCCTGGGCCAGGCACTGGAGTCAGTCCCCATCTCTCCGCAGTGGAGCTTTGACTGGGGAACCAGGAGGCTGGATGCTGGCTGAAAGCAGGTGCTGCCAGGCTTCTGCAGCAGGAGGCAGTCTTACCAGTGAACTCACAGGCTGGGGGAGTTGATAGCCAAGAGCCTCTGAGACCTTGGGGGCAGAGGTAAGCCTCTGTGTTCCTACTGGGAGACAGCCTCAAAGCTGCGAGGCTGCTGCTGAGAGCCGGTTGCTTCCAGCTTTCTTCTGATTATCCATCTCGGCAATAGGATGCTGTTAAGTGTCTGATTACTGCGTTGTTAAAGCCTTAAGCCTGAAATCTGACTACTGCGTGGTCCCTTGAGGGGCAGCCAATCCTCCATCCCTCCACCAGTAATCCCTCCCTTCCCTTGGAAAAATAATAAAAAAGAAAGACAAGTGATATCTGTCTGCAGCAGTGCTTTCCAATCAAGTGAAAACTAGCTGGAAAATCAAATCAGCCGGTAAGTTCCTGCAAAACACAACTCTATCTCTTTAAAATCTCCTCTTTTGAAGGGATGAACTGAACAGCAATAGCTGCTGATGTAAAACAAACCATTATTCCTCCTATCTCTTCTCCAAGCCCCTTCCCTGCAGACGCATGAGTCTGAGGGAGGCAGATGCTCTCTGAAGACTATTTTCCTCCGTTAAATAAATTCACTTTCAAATAATGTGTAATTAAATGTGTGGTATTGAATTAATGTTTTATTCTGAGTGCTCTGGCAGCGCAGGACCTAGGGGCCTGGCTGGTGGAAAGAAAACACGTTCACCAGAAAAACTCCCTTCCCCTCTCTCTTTCCCTTTTCCTCCCACCCTGCCAAGAATCCCAATCCCTGTTTCCAAGAGCTGCTGGAGTGTACCAGTGAGTCTGTGAAGGTGATGCTTAGCAAAAGGTCCCTTTTATGATATGTTGCCATGGGCATTTCACCCAGTGCAAAGATCTCTGCAGCCCACTCCAGTCCCTCCTCTACCTGTCTCCTAATGGGCTCAGTCTTCCTCTCCAGAAGACCCCGGTTGTGTAGTTAACCATCATACACAAAAGACAGCCTGAGTGTCTGCTTGGGCTGTGAAGTTGGTGCTAGATGTCTAAGGAGACAGCTGGACAGACAGTCTGGCTTTGCAGCCTGGTGTCAGCCAGAAATTATTTGATAAAGTGCAGGAGATGATGGGAATCACTGGTTAATTTTTAGTCTTTTGCCTGGAATGTTAATAAGGTTTTGGTCCCATCAGCAGTGTTCTGTGTTCCCCTGGGAATCAGCTGAGGAAGAGTCGGTGAGTAGCAGCATGGGCAGGCATGGGATGAACCTCTACCCAGGTTTTGTAGAGGTGACTGCAGCAAGGTGGGGACCAAGGTGTCTGTCCTAACCTGAAGGGGTCTTGACATGTGCCTTGGGCACCAACAGGCTGGGCGGATGTAGAGACTGTGCTGGGGCATGACTGGAAACCCACTTACAGCTGCGTGCCTGCTCCTTAACCCCAATCCAGTGGCTGCAAGGGGCCTTGTGAGCATTAGATTTCTTTTGAGAAGTCTTCCAGGTCTCCATACTAAAGGACATTTTAACCATCAACAACAGCATTGGTGAAGGAATTTACTTTGTTGGATCAAGGAAGGGTCCTGTTAATACGATGAGCCCTCGCTTGAGTGATTTCAGTAAGTCACAAATCCATATAAAGAGGAGGAGGTGGATGCTGTGTTAAAGGCAAGCACCCGCTGCTGTGTGAGGCCCAGATGTGCTGGAGGCTTCCTTTCTTTGTTGCTGTAGTCAATTGTCAAACATTTCCTGGGGGTGATGTGCAGGAGCCTTCCTCTTGCTGTAGGTCCTTCGCTCTGGGATCTCCCCAGGGCAGCTGTGCTTCGGCAGGACTCCGCGGCGTTATGCATCCCATCCCAGGCTGCTCAGCACCCTATAGCCATAGGATGCTTTACATTGTTCTCTTCATAAAATAGTTGCTCTGTCTTTAGTTGTCAGATTTATGGGACTGAAATGGATGAGAAGAGCTTGAAATCACTCTGTTTTTATAACAGTGTCAGGGGGTTGGGCTGGGACGGAAGTTTTTGCTTAAAAAGTGTTTGTGGGGTGGTGCTAAGAATGTTCTCACATTATGATTGTTTTTTGTTGGTTTTGGGGGTTTTTTCATGAAGAAAATGAGAGTTTGCTTTGGTTTGGGTTTAAAGTTTGCAAGTATGTCACAGCAGGTAATGTTACCTGCTTGCCAATGGCTTTTAGCATGATGTGGTGAGGGACACTAGCTGGCTCTGGGTTTGCAACTGATGGGTGGTTGGTTAAAGGGGTGATAGTGGTCTGACTTGCTGTCAGCTCCTTCCCACGCAAACACGCACAGGCACACACTCCCTTTACACTTACTTGCTCCAAGGGCACCATACACCAAGTCCGTTGCTGCAGGGTTGACATGGGAGCTGGTGCTGCAGCAGAGATGCAGCAGCTCAAGTTACGGCGGCTCAGCGGGTGCTAATCCAGTCACTCCCTGACTCTAATCAAATCACTCTGCGAGCTCCAGGGGTGGTTTTCCTGAAACTCAGCTCTCCCTCCAATCGAATTGAGGCTGGCTGGAGTTACCTGATAACTGAAAGGCACTGCTTTGGGCCAGGGCTTCCTCTCCACCAGCTACTGCAAAAGCTAGAGGAGCTGATGATGCCGTGATTGCTAGAAGGACGCTGGGATGCAGTGGATGTAACATATTCCAAGCATCAGGGATCTGGATTGCAGAGGTTGTTCTCCTGTTTTCTTGAGTTTGACTTCACTGAACATTAGCTCCTGCTGCAGACTGGTATTCCTGGATAATTTTTGTAGCCTGGGTTATCCAGCTAAATGCATCAAGGCCTGCTATTTTTTCACCAAGGTCCATTTAGCAAGACATTGTGCATTAGCTTTGGGTCTGCTGGGTCAGCTGGGCAGTAATGCCTCCTTCACATCTGGGATCTGCACTGGTGCCTTGTGGCTGCTTCCAAGGAATGAAGGGGATGGTAAGAGAACACAAAAAACCCTGCAGAAACATAAAGTCATTGTCTTTTAAGGTCTTTCTGAAGGAGCATGATCATGACTGTTTGATAATGTAATATATAGTCAGACACCAGGGGCTGCCTGGAAGCAAGTTGCCAGCATCTGGGTAAGGAACAAGAGATGAGAGACAGTGTGAAGAGAAGCTTTGAAGCCAGTGACATATATTGGTTTGCTGGAAATCAGAAAGCCTGAGAAAGCATGCAAAGAAAGAGGGGTATCATGGTAAAAGGGGAATATCCTTTGCTGTTTCACATTGTTTCCATCAAACCCAAAGGAGAGATGGATGGAAGATGGGAGAAAGTCTTTTTCTATGTATTTTTGCTGTGTGGACATACACAAATGGCTATGGGAGTTGTCACACAGAATTAGTGAAATTGAAATACTGCCCCCAAATCAAAGAGAAAGGTCTGAGCAAGGTGGTCTTGTCCACGGGGCCTGCAAAGAAGAAGGTGGGAAGGACTTTGTTGCAGTCATGTGTTGGAGCCCAGATGGCTCAGCCAAGGACTGTGCCTGTTCCACCGAGTCCCCAGAGACTCAGATATGCTTTATATAAACCTCGATGACTTGGGGCCTTTTTGAAGGACTATTAGAACTGCTTGGTGCTCATAATCCCAGCTTTTTTGAATCTGAGTCCTTGAAGGGTGCCTTAGCAGAGGAACTTGGCAAAGAACCAGCATCTGGGCAGAGAGCCGAGCTGCCAAAGCATGTGTCCGGGCCTTTTCTCAGAGGTGGCTCATGTCAGAGCTGGGAGAGAAGCCACCAGAAGTGGAGGGCTACCTACTTGGAGTCCCCACAGAGATAAGAAACAGCCTGTTTATGTCTCCATTTTTAAAAATGATGTGGGACCGATTCTCCCTTTGTTTACATGTACTTCACAGCAGCCCACGATTGAAATCAATATCCTTCATTGACTTTGATGGATTTGCACCAGGCCAGGAGGGAGACTCAGACTCTGTGCAGCTAGCCTATGCATTATCTTCTCTCACTGTAAGACAAGTCTGTGAGAGAATGACTTATCAGTCCTCCAGCAGCAAGGCTTTTTGATCTGGTCCTATCCGATCCGTACACTTTGCTCTGATCAGGTACATTGGGTAACTCATCAGTGTTTGGTTGACATCCAGTTGCAATTGACTGCCTGACATGAAAGGCACTCTGTTTGGTAGTTACATGTCTTAATGACAAGATTTCCAGTGTAAACTGTAAGCTTTGCTTATTTGGTTTTAATTGTCACAGAGCAGGGAAGCTATGCTAGGTTTATTCATAAGAATCATTTTAGCAGTGAGTCAAGAGAGAAGGGAGTGAATCATATTGACTAAGTGAGAACTTTGCTACCTTTTTGTGGACAACTTACGTATAAAGAAAAAAGAGGCAATTCTTTGGCATAAATTAGTTGTTACAGCAAATGACTCAGCCACTACTGAAAAATGTAATTGTTATCATTTATAAAGTGCTGTTGATGCAAATGAGGCTTTAGAAGCTTATGAAAATCAAGGCCATTACCACAAAGAGCCCAGGATCAGACTCAAATCAGGATAGCCTAGAAACACATCTAAAAGAAGTCAGTTCTGAAACAGGGATTGAACAGCAAGGCGGGCAAGAAATAGAGAAGAAGGAAAAGAGAAAAGAAATGCTATGATGTGAGAAGGCTAAGGGAGGGAGGAGCTGGTGATGGAGAGGTGCAGGAAAGGACATACCTCTAGGGAAAATAGGGCCGCGTGTGTGGAGGATGAGAAGAAACTGATAGAAGGTTGCTATTGGTCTTTTCTAAGCTAGAAGAGAAAGCTGCTGACAGAACTGAAAGGAGAAATTTCCATAATTTTGCTTTGTTTCCCCAGTGAGCCACACGTTGTTCATGAATTAAGAGTCCAAGGGCAGGAAACCCACCAGAAATACAGCAACCAGACTGACTGCTGTTTGGGAGTTTGAAAGAAGGGGATGGGAGGAATTAATGTCAGACCTGGTATAAATGACCCAGCTTAAAAAGCAGTTTTGCATTCTGTTGTAACTTAAGTACTGGCACTGCTAGTGGTTTACTCTGTTTGGAGTTTGATTTGTCCATTTACCTCCCACTGTATTCATCTGTGGCCAAACACAATCATGTGCATCCAGGTTCCAAGAGCATTATTAAACCTTGGTTTTGAGGATGCTGGCTGTGATGGGAATCTGAAATGCAGAATTTGCAGTGTCACTGAACCCATTTCTTCTTCATCCGACCCCCAGGACTGATTCGAAAATGAGACAATAATTGGAAAATCAGATTCATGAAATGTACCCATGCACCTTCCCAATTTTTGCTCATGTGATTGAAATATGGTTGTTACTAGAAAAAGGGTGTTTTCATTGCATGCAGTCTGCTACCAGCTTTATATGCTCTACCTGGGATTTGGATGTTGAGTTGGGGTCTTTTTTTGCCTTGACCTTGTCACAAGCAAGAGAGATTCTGCAGTATGAGTGTAAAAGATGAGTGAAGAGTCATTGAATCAGTGAGTTAAGCGAGAAAGTTCTGGCTTTTCCAGGTTCTATCCAAGGGGCCAGTGCAGAAATAACCCATGAGGACATGGTGGATTGATGGATGAGAAAAGGAGAATTAGTCTTGTTCCTTCTTCTTCTTCCCCTGTATCCCATGGCTGTGCTGGGTTCGCGAGGTTAGCGAACTAGAACAGGTTTGTGTCAAGGAGAGGAGCAGACCTGAACAAGGGATGTGTGGGAGCAAATACGGGGAGGAAGAAGTGGCTGGTTTTGGGTAGCTGCTTTTGTGATTGAGTGCACTTTAAGCACAGATCAAGTCAGCCATCCTACAAAAGGTTCAGAGGAGGTTAGGTAAGATCCCATCGCAGATCCAAAGCCACAACCCTTCTGTCTTGGTTTTCCCAGAGAAAAGGAAAGCTTTCTGCTGTGGAAGCAATTTGTGAAAGTGAGTGCAGTGTCCCAGCCTTACCCCCTTGTTAATGCTTTAGCTCACCCACATGCTGCCATCCTTGAACTGAAGTCACAGGCCATTTCCAACCAGCTGCAGGTCAGGTGTTTTCCGATGTAATTCATGTGTTATTCAGAGCAACAGTGAAGGCAAGAGCTTGAAAGATGTTCTCTCTGCGTTAAACCTTGATGGACAAGAAGGTAGGTGGGGGATCTGCCCAACTCTCCTTCTGTGTCATGCAGCAGCAGAGTAATCCCAGAACAAGGACTGCAGGATGTTTTATTTAAAACTGGAATTACTTCAGTCTTGTGCGCTCACACCCTTCCTGTAGCTACAGCACGGCCTTGAATGAGTTCCCATCACGCCGTCAAGTCTGGTTATTTTGCTGTCAGGTCTTGCTGTGACTCCCGCATAGGTTCTTCTTTTGAATTGTCTCGTTGGCTTGTTTTTATAAGTTAATGGTATGGGGTGGGGGGAGAAGACAAAAAAAAAGAGAGTGATACTTAGGGGAAGACAGTTTGCATACACCTTGTCGGCAGGGCTGACTGCAGCGCAGCAGAGACAGATTAGCACGCCACTGCTTGCCTAAAACAAATAAACACCAGCTGTTTATCAGGCAGGGCTCAGCTTTCTCCGGGAGGAGGTAAACACATTTATGCAGATGAACCTCCCAGGTGCCCTTGCAGCACAGCATCTTTCATGGCTACTTGGCCTTCTTTATGAGTTACAGCCAGGACAGATGAGCGGAGAGATGCAAGGTTAGCACAATAACACAGCCATTCGCACAGCGCCAGGGCGGTTTGTCATTGCTTTATGTTTAAAGCCCATATTTAATAGTAATGTAGAATTAATCATAGTGCTGATCTCACTGTGAACGGAAGAATTTGATGTAAACTCCAATGTTTTGAGCCTATAGCATGTGAAAGAGCAATTTATTATAACTCCCTTATTATTCCATTTGTACCTAAAATACTGTGAGGCAAAATTTATGTCCCTTCGAGGTAGAGAGAAATTGTGATCAGCAAAAGTACTTTTCTGACTCAACATTAAGATTGTCCAGTTGCTGTCAAACTGTTTAACTTCATGAACTTTGTTTTTTTATAGCCATCTAAGTTTACTTTAAATCCAGCAGTGCTACGTGAGTCCACTACCACAAAGGGATCGCTCCTTCCTCAGTTCAACTCTGTCTGCTGCAGTATCTCCTTTAATTCTTCATATAAATTTTCCCTGAAACTTCTCAGGTGACCCTAACAACTTGCTGCAAAATCTGGTCTTGAAGACAGATGGGATATTATTTTAATAATGTAGGCATAATTACACAGTCTGGATGCCAGCTCTCAGAAATGTCTGATCATTTATTAAGACGTTGTTGGGAGGAAAAAATTGAGAGCTGAAAATTTTGGGCAAGACCCTGGGGAGTTCAAAAAGGGGTTTGCTTCACTTCTCATGGTGTTACTCATCAGAAGTGTAAATAATCTCTAATAGTATTGCTGATTATTCTGAGACCGTTTCCTTTTTAACTTTATCTCGCACCAAATGGGGCAATTGGATTGCAATTGCTACATTTCTGTTGGGATTCTGAGGTTTTTAAAGTGTCCTTGGGCTCCTCTTAATACAAGATCATTTCCCTGCAGCTTTTCTGACTGCTGCTATTCAGGAGACCAGGAATGCAAATACATGGTTTGTCAATACAGTAAATCCTAGGTAGTGTAGTGATGAGTGCTATAGAAATGCTTGCCAAGAGAAGGAGAAAAACCCCTTCTTTTCCTCTATTAAGTAAAATGGTGCCATTTGAGCTTTTCTTAGATTAGGACTTTCCTCACCCAAGTGCATCACTTAACATTTCAACACATAATATTTCAGATTTCTCAAGGTACTCCTTAAACACTCAACTAAACCAGGTGGAGAAGGCAAAGTCCACATGTGATTTGTTCTCCCGGGCTGTCACTGCAGATTTAAAACTGAAGTCATTTTGGATGTGCCTGCCATCCTGTGCCTTAATGTTACTAATATTATTAATATTGGTAACTAACAGTTTTCAGACTATTGAACAATTAATGAAAAGGTCACCGGGAGCTCCCGATAGAGGCATCGTTCATTACAAGGCCCATTGCTTATGCAATCTCGCAGCATCCATCTTCCCAAACAAGCACAAGGGATGGCAGAGATGGCAGCTCCCTAAACCTGCCTGTGAGTTCCTCATTTACAAGCTTAATTGTATGAAAGCCAGGAGGATGTTAGTCTTCCAGTCCGTTGTTTTTCTGATGCATTAAGCGGTACCTGTGTTGTGGTGGGGCACATGCTCCATTGGGTCGATGCGGGTGCCTGCTTGGGCATCTGGGTGGTAGGAGCTGGTGGAAATTGTGATCGCTATAACCAGTTTGAAACCTGGTGTTGGTCACCTCTACCTCCTGTATCTTTGGTGCTCCAATGGAAATGCGTGTGAGCTAAGGGGTGACTACCTGTATAGCCATACCTGTGGCACATGGGAGAGATGGGAAAAGACTTAAAAGCAGTCCAGCTTGTGAGCAAGCAGAGGCATGGTCAAGTTATGAACACCTCAGGGTAGGGATGGGAAGAGGACAGTGTCCCATCTAATGCCTCTGCTGGAGGAGACCTCTAGTGCATGAGTGTTTGCTCACCAAGCACCAGGGAAGGGTGTGCAGGTTTCAGTGCCCTACCATAACCACCAGGCTGAAGCTGGGGGTGGTCTGTGCTACCACAGTTCTCAAAGGGAGGCAGCAAGCTCCAGTGAAGGGCAGTTTACAGAGATGAAGTTTTAAGTACTGTGCTCCAGCTCCCCTTTGTATTGCCAGAGGAGCTTTACAGGCACCACCATGCCAGAAAGTTGCTTAAAGCTTTGTCAGAAAGTAGCTGTGTCCTAGTGTCATCCTCAAAAGAGAGTATGGAGACCCCCAAGCTCTTCCAGAAACCTGTGACATTTAATCATGAGCCAGCATTTTTGGGCATCCTGCTAGCTGCTTATCTATCCTTCTAGGTGCCCAGTACCTGGGTACCTAGCTCTTATGAATGTCCCTGTTAGCTGAGCAGACCAATTTTCATAGTCCTCTGTACCTCTGTTAAATTAATTGCTGTTGCTCTTTTGATTCTTCCTGAAACCTCAGTTGCTCTTCTCTGTCAGTCCTCACCACTCTGTCACTGGAAAGGATCATTGAGACTAATGGGTTGAGTTTGTCTGTTGTGCTGGTGACTGTCCTGGGATGACGTATTTTCTGAGGGAATGGTTGCACAGGACATGGGTGCAGGGTCAGAGTCTTGCTCAGGGCAGCAGTCAGCACTTCCAACCAGCTCCTGCTAGTGCTCTAAAGTGCAGGAGGGTGAGTGATCCTCCTCCCCTTAGGAATGTCATGGCTTGCCAAGGCTCAGCCTCAAAAATCTGGCTGAGTTTGGGTTTAAACTGGTCATGCAAAAAACTCAACAAGACCTTCTAATGTCACCTGGCCTGGCATCACAGCTATGTGACCTTTGCTGTGTCTCACAGGACATGAATTATTTCCAGGATCATTCCAAAGAGATTCAGCTCTTTGTAGCAGATTTTGCCCCAAAGGTTCCTCTCCCTGAGGACAAACTTGCTGTGAGCTTGTAGGGAAAACATGATAAACCTCAAGTACTTTCCTTGCAGATGTTTTGCATGAGACTAGCTCCATCCCAGAGATGGCTGCGTTCTGTGGGTGGGTAAAAAGATCCTTGTAGATATTTTTGCAAAGCAATTTCAGATCCTTTGCAGCTTGCTAGAAAATTGAATTAGTTGTTTTCCATTCCCTGAATTAACCCTGATTCATTCTTCCCTCAACCCTCTCCCTCTTCCTCCCCTCCCTCCAACAGATGTCCAGCATATTAAGAGGAGAGACATCGTTTTGAAGAGGGAGCTGGGAGAAGGTGCCTTTGGGAAGGTGTTCTTGGCCGAGTGTTACAACCTCAGCCCCACCAACGACAAAATGCTGGTGGCAGTGAAGGTAAATCCCAAGGGACAATGGCAGAGTAGGGCAGGGGCTGGCTGGTGGAGCGAGGCTGGATGAGCCTATGTGGGAAAGGGAAGCCGGGGAGGGCTGGGGGCCGGGATGGAGGTTTATCTGATGTCGGAGATTGTGGTAAATCCACTTAGTCACACAGAGTTTCAGTGTTTTCACTTCAAGGTCGTCTGTTCTTGCCAACACCAAAGCCTCTCTTCCTGCCGATGCGGCCAGGAGACAGACAAGGAGGCGAAGCTGGTCTGGAAGCTGTAAGCTCCTGTGCAGCTGCGGCAGTGCCGTGCGGAGTGTGCCTTCCTTCCATGAGGGACAGGGGCTCTTCTCCATCCGGATTTCATCTCTTTGTGGAATGGGCAGAAGCTGAAAGAGAAAAAGGCCTCTGCAAAAATGAGCACTTAAAAAAAGCTGAGCACGACCAACCAATTTGCTGGGATCAATTTGCAGCAAGATGGGTGAAGCAACCCAGCTCGACTCCACTCAGCTCCTGCTTGCCTGGCCACAGATTGCTCCTGTTCTGGTGGTTTTGAGCCAATGCAAGTTCAGCTTGGCTTATGCTGTGCTGTTTGCATCCTTGTGAGGGTCCTCGTGTGAGCTGTGCCCCATCAGTATGGCTTGGGGCAGAGGAGACCACTCAGTGAAGAAATGTGCTCTCCTCTCAAGTGGCACCAGTTGGCAGGCACACATAGTCTAATCCCCAGGAGTTAATTGATGCCTTCTAACTCCTTGGAAGAAGATCTGCATTTGAACTGATGCTCTACAGGAAAAGAGGTTCCAGCACTCTCTCCAGGATGCTGGAGGCATCCAGTTACTTGAGAGTTGTTTTAATCATTGGCAGTTCATGCCTTTTTTTGTCCTCTTAGGCTCTGTGAACTGCAAGATCGCACCTTTCACCTCTGAGACTGGTTAAAGCTGAGGTAGCACAGCTAGCCATGTGATTAATTGCTCAATTACATGGCTGGTACCTGCCTATCAGTGTCAGCCATCCCTTATGCGATCCTGTCTCTCAAGTCTCTACTGAGTTTCATTTGCATGTAAGCAGAAACCGCATCTGAACTTGTTTCTGTTAATTGCTACTATGAGCTTACATCTCCAGAGCGCCTTTCATCCTGCAAGATCATACAGATCCAGCTTTGGAGCAGGGCCTTGAAATCTGGCTTCTTGCCAGCTCGGGGAGGGGAGGGAAGGGGGCAGGGAAAAATCCTTCTAATTTGGGCCACATTATATGTCTTAGGGGAAAAAGAAAAAGGAAAGAAAAAAAAAGGCTTTACATATTAAGTTGAGATCTGACTGAGTTTCCTGAAGGTCTCATACTCCTGACAGAGGCTGAGAACTACCTCCCCAGTCACTGCAGCTCAGGGCAGCAGCAGGACACTGGTTAGGACAGCTGAGTCCACAGCCCAGGGTCTGGCTCAGCTCTGCTCTCAGGGACTCCCTCCCGGGGCCGAAGAAAGTGGCTGTGTTACTTGGTTAAATGCACTCAGATTTTCAGTGGAACTAAAGGTCGCAGCCCTGCAGATAAGCTGAGTTTTGATGTGATGGCATGGACAAGCTTCCTGGTTTATGCAGCTTGCATCTAAAAACATCCTAAGAAATGCACAAAAAGTATATTCAGCAAAGAGTGTCGAGGTTACAAAGTCAAGTACTAGAAATGCTGGAGGGGCTGGTGCTCAGGACACATCCTCCAAACATGTATTTTTCTTTTCTCTGTGGACTTGCTTCATTGTGATGATCACTCCAGTGCCTGAGAGCTCCCTGTGTGTGAGCGCTTGTTTTCACAGCCTCCCAGTGAGGTGCTGGGGTTGTATCGTCCCTATTCTGCAGAGGGCAGATGGAGGAGCAGGGAAACCGAGCTAAAAAGATCCACTTAAGTGGAGGATGGAGTTACTGACCTGCCTTTCCAGCCCTGAGAACAGCAGGTACCAGACCCATGTTGACCCTTGCTGCAGCAATAAACAACCAGCACTTGTGCATACCTGGCCCCGATGCCATGTGAGAGGGGATTTCCTAGGGAATACTGGAACCACTGACACTTGGTGACAATGGCTGCAACCTGCAGATGCTGAGTGACTTGCCAGATGTCACAAAGGAATCGAGTGATGGAGGCACAAATACGATCCATCCCAAACCTTCCTAGGAGAAGCATTTCAGTGTTTTTACCAAGGCATGCCTTCTTCCCCTCTGGTCCTGGTCTTCTTTCCCTCTTCTACCACTTCCAGCTCCTGTTCCCCTTATTTCTAAGTGCTTGGATGTGCAACCTTAGTTATGTGGGGTTGTTTTTTTTAATATCTTTTTTTTGGGGGATGTGATATTTACAAGCTTACACTCCTAACACCTCGATTGTGTGTGAAGGAGAGGAAACTTAAACTCACTGCAGCTTGAAATGCCATGAGCAAAAGAAGGAGAAAAGAAAGATGGGGGAAGGGACCGTTTTCCTGGGGAAAAATAGGGTAGCATCAACATTATGAGGATATTAAATGACTAAAAGCAATTGTGTGCCTGAGATAAGGATGGATGCTTTGCCATCTGCACCGTGTAACTAACATCCATCTAAATATCTCTAGTCAAGCTATCCCAGAGGACATGGAATTAAAATAAAATTATACCACGTGACTGGCAGTTTGGGGGCAGGAGTGGCCAAAGGCTTGGGTAAAACTAGCAGCAAATCTTCTCCAAGGGGAAAAGCAGCGATGCCAGAGGACTCACTGCCTGGCTGTGGGCAGCCTTGCACCCAGCAGAGCCATGGACCAGGCAGAGGTGCATTAGCAGCAATCTTGGCCCCTTCCTCTATGTGCAGCTTTCCAGTGCTTAACATCCTTTTTTGCACAAAAATCGGAGCCTGCACCTATTGATGCTACCTCTCCTGTCAGGATGGGGAGATTCAAAACATAGGGAAAAGGGGGCAGGTAAATTTGTGTGTGGGTAAGGGGAATGTTACCTAGTGTCCTCCACCACTGGTGCCCATCAGATTGAATCTGGGGATAACTGGAATGAGTTGCCTTGAATCCTTTTTGACTCTTGTTAAGCTGCCAAGTTAAAGCCAAAACTGGTGCTAACCAGTCCTTGTGGGGGGATGATGAGGGGAATATATCTGAGACCCAGCAACTCAAAACCAAAATTGACTCTTCATTTCCTTAAAAGTTTGCAAATACCGTGCCAGTTCTCCTGGCCATCCGGTCTTGCCAAATGTTCTGCACGTCAACTTTTTTACTAAGTGCTTATGGAAGAGCACTCCCATGATACCCTGGGATGACAACACACTGCTTTCGAACTACTTCTCCTGTGCATCTGCATGATAATGCACAATTAAGTGGTCTCTGACCTTGGGGGGAACCCTCCCCGATCACTGGCTGCACCCCAAGCGACATATTCAGAGCGACCCTGCAATGTCAGGCTGGTACACACAGCCTGGAGCCTGTGAGCTACCCTGGCATGGCAATGGGGAAGAGGAGATATTCTCAATAAGGATACCGATTCCAGCATCAGTCTGCCAAGGGAGCTGTTATAAACAGCAGGGAATAAAAACATGATTTTTAAAATTATGAGAAAAGACTTGACAGTGTCCTTCTTCAGAGGCAGTTTGAAAAATCCACACAATAACTGCACAGCCAGGCAAATCCATCTTCTGAATAAAGGCAGTGTAGTCAGCTATTTCAAAATAAAAGACAGATAGCAAGGACTGGCTGGCTCAGGAATTTAATAATAATGAGATATGAAGCCATTCACCCCTAGGTCACCAGTACAAATCCTGCCCAAGCTGGGGATAATTGGAAGCTATTACCCTCTGAGGTGTGTTCGCTGCTGCCTGGGAAATGAGTTGGGTAACCTGCTGGGCCGGTAACTACATGAACGAAGCGCCGGGGTGGTGCCACCGGCACCTACCACCAGCCCTCCCAGTGCAAGCAGGCTGGCAGCAAGCCGTTCCTCTCCCATCCCTTCCTCATCCGCTCCTCCACAAGGCTGTGACCCGTTTGTTCTGGCTTTGCCCCCCACCTGAGCCCACCCTGCCTGTATCTGTGCCCCTTCTTTCAGGCACTGAAGGATCCCACCTTGGCAGCCCGCAAGGATTTCCAGAGGGAGGCAGAGCTGCTCACCAACCTGCAGCACGAGCACATCGTCAAGTTCTACGGCGTGTGTGGGGATGGGGACCCTCTCATCATGGTCTTCGAGTACATGAAGCACGGGGACCTGAACAAGTTCCTGAGGTACGTGTGAAGGAGGGCGCGGGAGATGCACTACAGCTGCTCCGTGGTCTTGGTGTGGCTTGTTATAGATCGTGGTGTGCCGGTGGCACATCTGCCATGTGGATGCTGGTGGGCTGGGTGATGAGAGCCAGTTGTTCCAAGGACAGCTTGTAGGAGACGATGTCTTCACCAGGCGTGGTACTTTATAAGCCCTACCCCAACATTTCCTCTTAGGTTGTCCCAGGGGTGGTCCCTGTGAACTGTGGAAACCAGACTTTTCTTCTCCCACCCCAGCAAGTCTGAAGCTGCAGGAAGCATGGCTGCAGTCCCTCTCTGCAGCGTGGGAGTGGAAGGATGTTAAGCCATGGCTGTCAGCAGCTCCAAGTCCCATCTATCCATGCCCTGCTGAAGCAGAAAGGCCACTTTCCATCACTCCCCAGGTCACCCAGACCAAAGTATTCCTTTGAGAAACTTGCTGGGATTCTTGGTCTGGTTGGTATCCTGGGCATTTACAGATTTCTAGTTCTCATTCCTATAATCAGAAAAGAGCTGAGAAATGTTGGAGTGTCCTCAGACAGTACCTGTGGAGTCCATCCCTGGTCCTTGCTCCCTAAGCCTCACCAGGCAGAGATGCTGACTGAAGTACAGAATATCCTAACCTGTGGCACCACGCTACTCAAGAAGCTAGGCGAGGCTTGACAAAGTAATTGCCTTCCCTGCCTCTAGAGAGATGCAAATTGCTAGAGCCCCCTCCCCAGTCATCATTCTACCATTTCATCAGCGTGAGGCAGATCGTTTGTGTGCCCTGAATTCGCCAGCGGTGAGGGGCAGGGAGCAACTGTGGGAGGATGTTAGTGGTGCTGTTCTCCCATGATACAGAAATTACGCTGTGAAACCTGCGTGCAAGTGGAGTGGTACTTACCTCCTGAAATAATTAGTAGTTTTATTTCCCAGTATTTAGAAAATTGGACCCTTGATATTTTCCTGTTTTGACTGCTAAGTGTGAGCATGATTGCAGCAGGAACAAGAAGCTTGAGCACAGCAGGTCTAGATCTGGGGTTGGGATACACTCCGTGATTATTTTTCCACCATCACAGTCAGTTTCTGACCAGGAAACACAGGTCCTTCCCTGTGTTTTTCATTTCTAAGCAATCACCTACACCAGAAGGGAGAAGGACCCCAAAGGTTTCTTCCTCCTCATTTTGTCATAGTTGTGGGAAGATTGAATGTGATTTTATAGCTCAGTCCCTGTCTCAGGCTCTTGATAGATGACATCCTTGACAAGGTAGGATGAGTGAAGGCTGATGCTACACTAGCTCTGCAATGCTCCTCAGACCCATGTTCAAGGGGGAGCAGCCCTGGTTACCCTGGGACCCTCTCTTGTGCTACCCTGTCTTGCAGGGGCCCAGTAGCCTCCCAGCAGCAGCAGATTGAACTCTGCCTGCTGATATGAAACCATACATTGGGCCAAAACGGTGTTTTAGCACAGATTGGAGATGCAATGTTAAGGACAGTGCCTTAGCCTTGTGACTGGGGGAAGGCAGCGTGCAGAAGTGCCTGAGAAACTGTTTTTGATGTACTTCACAAGGAAGAGCAGAAAATTGACCCATCTTTTTTTCCTGACAGAACAAGCAACCTTATTCTCCTCAGAGGGGGTAGATATTACAGCTGAGGCATAGCCTCACTCTCTGCTCTAATTGACCTTCCAAACTGTATAGCCCAAACCAGGCTCTCTTGCTGTCTCAGAGGTGTGTCTTTGCCCACTGCCAATGCCTTGTGTAATTGCTTCACACAACAGTGCAGTCTTAAGGCTGACACCACGCTGAAGCCATGTGCCCCCTCATCCCCACCTCCCAACCCTACCCTGGGAAACACTCATGCCCTGGGAGGCCAGGGCCTGTCCTGGAGTCACTGGAGAAGAGAGCTCGTTATATTATCTTTGGCCTTTACGGAGGAAAAGTAGCTTTCCAGATGTGTGGTCCCTGGGATTGCAGCCTCACATCTTCCAGTTACTTTTAGCTGCCAGCTTTTCCTTCTCATGCAGCTATGGAGCAAGCAGCTACGAGCTCCCCTCTTTCCATGTTGGGGTTTCATCGGCAGTGAAATCCCTTCAGGTCCCAAAGGCAGCTGGCTTCTGGGACAAGGGAGCTTATACCCAGCAAAATTCCCAAGTGACATATGGAAAGAGAGCCCTGTTTGTCAGGTCAGATGGGAGCTGCAAGAGGTCAAAGAAGGGCAGTGGTGCAGGAGGGCCTGGCATCCCTGGTGAGCAGCAGTTTTTACTCGTGGTGTGATTCACCCAGCCCATAACACGAGGCAGTTCCAGGCGCTGGAGGCCAGGGCCACTGTAAGGGACGCTTAGATGGACTTTTCCCAGTTTAACTACAGAAATTGGAAAAGCAGTAAAAAGGAAGATGCCCGCTTTAGACTTAGTTTCCTAGAGAAAAGCACAATAAATAATACACCCCCCCGGTGTTGTTAGGCCTTTGTGAGTTTCCCAGAGAAGAGAGAATTTTACTGGTCTGTAAAATTAACTGGTGTGGCAAGGGGAAGCACTAGGATCAACACCTCCCAGCTGGGCTAGAGGCAGCATGTACTGGGATGGCTCTGTACGCACCCCAGGATCCCCGTGCCTAAGAATATTGCTGGTGGTGCAGCAACTTATCCTCCTGTCCACACTGGGGAGGGGCTGCAGCCGTGGTGTCCTGGCCAATAGAAAAGGGATAGTGAAAAGATCCTGCTGTGGAGAAATACAGACGTTGCTCTCCAGCGAGCATGGTGTCCTTTGGGCTGGAGATAGCCTTCAGGTTGGGTGCATGGCTGGGCTGGGGGCTCCCTGACACAGTGACCTGCTGCTCCTTGGAGGTCTGCAGCAACTGCCTTCCCTCTCTGCTCACCAAACATCTCCATTGCTTCCTCCCTTTCCTTCACTGTAGATGATCAAGGGCCTGGAGCATCTCCCCTATGAGGAAAGGCTGAGAAGATTGGGACTGTTCAGCCTTGAGAAGAGAAGACTAAGGGGGGACCTAATTAATGTTTACAATTATCTTAAGCAAGGGATGCAGGGGAATCAGCCAGCCCCTTTTCAGTGGTCTGTGGAGACAGGACAAGGGGCAATGGCTGCAAGTTGGAGCATAGGAAGTTCCGCACCAACATGCGGAGAAACTTTTTCACAGTGAGGGTGACAGAGCACTGGAATAGGCTGCCCAGGGGGTGGTGGAGTCTCCTTCTCTGGAGATATTCAAGACCCGTCTGGATGCCTATCTCAGTGAAATGTCCTAGGGAGCCTGCTTCGGCAGGGGGTTGGACCCGATGATCTCTCGAGGTCCCTTCCAACCCCTACAATTCTATGATTCTATGATTCTATGATTCTGCCCTGGTTTTCTAACACCTGCTTTCTGTCTGTGACAGCAGCAAATTGGAAGCAGAGATATTTGCGTGTTGCCATTACAGACACTTTCTGCAGCCCATAGTAAGTCGTTGCCATTTGCTGTCAACTCAGGTGGTGTCTTTTATTAGAAAAGATGCATAGTTCTAATGGTTTGCATCCACCCTTCCAGAGACACAGCCCCACGGTCTGGGGACAGAAAGAGGATCTCCAGCAGAGGAAGCCAGAGGAGTAATTTTCTTCCCCACATTGGCAAAATTCTCCAATACTCCATAATGGAGAAAAACCCCAATAGTTCTTTAACAGGGGTTCCACACAATTTAATGGCCTGTCTGTAAAGCTGAATTAAATCCCTTTCCCCAGGAAAAGATGGGCAGACCCCTCTCATATTCCCTGTAGGCTTCATGACACAACTAAATATACAGATATCCTTCTTGTTAATCTCATAAATGAGTAGATACTTCTTTCTTCTGGACTATAACCATGTGGGATGGAGGGAGGGAGGTGTGTGTACTATATAGGATATACCAAGATGCGTCCTATATAGTAGGATATACAAAAAGCCAGTGAAATAAAGATGTTAGCAGACCACTTTTTAAACATCATCTTTCCCTTCAGACAGTGACATTTCTTTGGGGGCCATTACTGTATTTGAGAAAGGTGGCAATAATGAGATAGCAATAATATATCTTTCACTTCTCACCTAGGAATGTTTACCTTTGATGACAACAGGTATCAGCTGCAGCTAAATATGGTGTAACTGCAAGGCATGACTGGTACAAACTGTCCAGCACAGTTTTAGAAGCTATTGTTTGTCCTGCTTTGCTGTTTTTAGCTAACCTTCTCAGTCCTGGCTCAGCTTCACCTGCTGCCGACATCTGTTGTCACCATCAGGTAGTTTCCTGGGGTAAACCCGTCTGTGGGCTGTTTAAGTAAGACATCAAGCAGTCATTTCTGCATACACTGTCCTGCAGCTCCTCATTGCCTTCAGCAGTTCTTCCAGTGTGCTGCTGCTGCTACCATGCCCATGAGTCTCCAAGATGCCTCCAGCAGCCCCAGCCTTAGTGCCCACAGTGCTGCTTGCAGCCAGCTCATCCTGCATTCACTGTAGCATCATCCATTCACGGCTTCCAAAAAGCACTCCTGGCTCCTCAGCATTCATTTCTGGAGTTTCTCTCCTCTTCCAGATCCCCATCTGCCAGGGAGGGAACCTTCAGAGCTATGTTCCCTGTGGTCGGGCATCGGGAGGTAGCTGAAGAGGGGGGCATTTGAAAAACTATCTGGGATGCTAATTACTTGGTGCACCCTCAAGACCAACAGAGCAATTAGAGAGCAAAGAGAAAGGAGGGAAACAGTTTGGATCTTGTTGTGGGTTGTTCAGCCCCAGGTGAAGAAGGAGGGAAGGTTCTGTACGTGCAATGTCACTTTGCTAGCTCTCCGTGGGGTTGCTGCTGATGACGGGGGTGAAATACCAAGAATCCTTTCAAAGAGAACAGTATGAAAGCCTCAGAGGAAATGCTGTGCTGTATCTTAGCCAGAAGGAGGAAGGTCACAGCAAAGTTTCTTGCTTTTGCCTAAATATGCGGGCTTTTGTTATTCCACCTTCACACTGGCTACCAGAGGGTGAGCTCTACCAGGGGAAGAGACATCAGAGGGAGGACGGCAAAGACAGGCTTGGTACACAGCGAGGGAGGGGACTAAAATGGGACAGGACAGGAATGAGACTGACCTTAAGTCCTACATTTACAATGTGCTTGGTTCAGCAAAATATTTCTTTTTGTTGCCCAGGATGTTCTCTGCATCTGCTGACATCCAGGTCTAACCTTTGCACCTCTGCTTGTACCTTCACAGCTCACAGTACCTGTGTTACCTCTGGGATAGCTTAGGGTATAAAAAGTATTTCCAAGGGATGAAGCTTCTGGTGTTCTTGTGAAACCTTTTCTGTGATCTCTTGCTGTATTGGTATTGATCAGGGGGAGTTTGTTTGGTGACAGGTAGTTTGGAGGAAATAGAGGAGTTTGAGATTATTGAAGAGGCTAGGTAGCAAGATATGGGGATATCTCTACCCTGGGAAGGTTTCCAAGGTGTAAGAATTAGCTAGAGTAAACATGTAAATATCTGGATGCTCATTAGTTTTGCATAGGTCTTGTCAGAGAAGAATGTCCATGTCGCATCAAGCCAGTGGTCCCTCTGTCCTGACAGTCTGTCTCCATCTGTGGCCGTAAGAGGCTTGTATGGCACCCACTCACCCACCAAATGTTCCCCCCAACCTCCTGTTCTCTTAAGCTTGTCTTTTTTCCCCTTTCCACTGGAGCTGTGTGGGCATCGTCACAGTGCAGAGTTGGGTGCTGGTCTCCACTCCAGCAGGAACAGCGACCGTGTGGGTTCCTATCTCCTGGTCACTTTTGAGACCAAACTCTATGCTTTGTGCTTCTTCCTCCCTATAGGGCACATGGCCCAGATGCTATGATCCTCGTGGATGGGCAGCCTCGACAAGCCAAAGGGGAGCTAGGGCTATCCCAGATGCTCCACATCGCTAGCCAGATCGCCTCTGGAATGGTGTACCTTGCCTCCCAGCACTTTGTCCATAGAGACCTGGCCACCAGGAACTGCTTGGTCGGAGCCAACCTGCTGGTGAAGATTGGAGACTTTGGGATGTCAAGAGATGTCTACAGCACTGATTACTACAGGGTAAGGCAGCTCCAGCGACAGTCTGATGCTCAGAGAAAAGGGAGACTAGGAAATGTCATAATAAATCAGGTTTTGGAGCTCTTGGGCTCACTTCCTTGGTTATTCCCTCACTGAAAGATGTGCACAGATGGTGATCAGGCATCCCTGAACCACTGTCCTCACTCCTGTTCAGTCCTGGGCATGCCTGTAGTTCAGATGTCCATACAGATGCCTACACACAGAGCGCTCTCTGATGCCCCAGCACACAGCCACACGTTTTGGGGTGGCTTTGAAGTCATCCTAGTCTTCCTTCCTTCCTATTTTTTCTCCCTCTTTTTTGAACACACTGATAAATTAAAGGTAGTCCAAAGAGATGACAGAGACTACAAGCTGTGACCTCTGGCGTTAGATTAAAGAAACTTAATACAAGGACCTAGAGAAAACACAACTGAAAGACTGACTGATAAGTGCATAAAATATGGAAGAGGAAATAATAGGCAATTTAGGTTTGACCTCAAAACACTTTTTTTCCAGCAGGGTCATCTTTTAGACAATGGAATAATTTGCCAGAGGTAGATTGCTGAGGGCCTGTCATTAAAGAAGTTCAGGAAGCAACTAGATAAAAATGCCTGGGTTTAGCACAGAGGCTATTCCTGCACTTGTCTCTGGGGATGGGCTCAATGAGTCAGGAATGCTTTTCCAGCCTTTTCTTCTGTGATTTGTGCTCTCACTGTCCCCTTGTCTTGCACACTCCCTTTGTACCTGTCTGCACTGCCCTACCTGCCCAGGATATCAGCCTCCCTGGGGGTACATCATGTTTCTCACCCTTCATCGGCTGCAGGAGAAGCTGTGATGTGCAGTTTGAAGCACACTGGTGTAGGCATTTCTCTCTGGGCTGTCCACCGCCAGGGAAGGGCTTTTCAGGCTAAGGAGCAGTGGTTTTTAGCCTGGTGGTTTGACTAAGGCTGGTTTATTTCTGGTTACAACATGGATGTTTAGCCTTGAGGGTGACTTCTATCAGCTACCCAAGAAAGGGTTGACCAATTGTCTTGATCTGATTCAGAAGTTTTTCTTTATGTGATAGGCAGCTGCCAAGTGGAGTTACTGTGTTGGGAAGGAGAAAAAACATGATCACATTTCTGCTGAGACACATCACCTCTCCCAGCCCAGGATGTTGGCTCATCACTAAGTTTAATAACCAGTGATGGAATTGGTTCTTCACTGTGGAGCACAAAAATCCACACTGGAAAATGGTCTTCGTGCAGTTACCTGTCAGTGATGAGGGAATAGAGGTGGTTATGGTTCCATCACTGCAGAAACTTCAGGAAGTAGCTAGTGGGGAAGAGAAGACCCAGGGGAGGATGAGAAGCAGCCTGTGTTCTTGCCCTGCTCCTGTTCTTTAGCTGTGTTAGACCTACTTCAACCACAGTCAGTGTCACACTGCTTGAAACAATCCCAGCCAAGCTCATGTTCTCTGCAGTGGGAGAATTTGATGCTATGGCCATGCAAAAGCTGTGAGGGTCTCCAAAAAAGTGACAGTTGAGAAGATCTCTATAGGCCAGTTCACTGTTGTGGGATTTTTTGTCTTCTCTGTGATGGTGTCCTGTAGACCTCATCCTGTCTGTGCAAAATGCTTTGCTGATGGTTGCTGCGTGCTATCTTGTGCAGTGTCGTAAGGCTTTTCTAGAGGACTTTTCTCTGCTAACACAAATTGCTGTGCATGACCAAAGCAGTTAGTAGTTATCACCTGGTTACTAGAGCAAGAGCTGAGCTTCAGACCAGCACAGCCTTTTGTCCTTAGTTGTTTCTCCTTTCTCTGTTTTGACTCACTTTTGGTACTTTTAAACCTCTTGATCAGCAAGTCCATGCTCTGCATGCATGGAGACCTTTCACTGTTTCTGTCCAGGGAGGGGTCCCAACAAATTAAGGGTTTGATTGCTGGTATTAACACTGGTGGCTTGAGGGGCAGAGGGTTTATGTGACTTGCCCAAGACCAAAGCAGGATGCAGTGGCAGAGCTGGGACGCCCATCCAAGCAATATATTCCCCCCACAAAGAGCAGAAATCCAGACACACTACTCCCAGCACATGAGAAGAGCCCATATGGGTCCATTTCTCAACCTCCTTCTCTATTCACTGTCTCATGGGACATGTTTATGAGGACAGCACACAGAGCTGACCCTTCTCATGCACTCGCAGTTACGTGGCAGTTTCTGTCCTTCCCCATCCACCACTATCTCGTACCTGTCCTCTGCCTTGCACAGCACTGCTGCAGTCATCCTCTGCAAGAGCTGGTGTGCGCCTTGCTGTCTCTGGACTGGGAAATCTATTTGGTTTCTATATGGCAACCTGCACATCTAAGTTCCCCATGAACAGAAGCAGTAAACCCTTGGAACTGAAACCTGGCTGTGACACTAATGAAGCCACACGGGGCTCATGCGAATTGATTGTATTAGACTTGACTTTAACTTTGTTAAGAAGCAGCATTCACTTTCTCCTGCAAACATGGGTGAGAAAAACAACTTGGCTTCACAGCAGTTGCACATTTGTTCTCTGTCTTCCTCCCAGTTTTAATCCCTAACACCCCTTGCACGGAAACTTGTTCTTCAAGGCTCCTGAGACAACCCTTTTGAGTGTACAGACCTCTCATGAAACCCACCAAGGTACCCCAAGTGAGGGCTTTTTGAATGGACACAGAGAGCAAATGAGCTCAAGTGTGAGAACTGAACCGCTCCTGGGTCTTGACTATGGAAGGTAGAGATGTGGCTGAAGAGGTGAACTTTGGTGCTGTCCCTGGTCACATTTACAACCTGCCTGGTGACATTCCCAAGTCTTGATTTCCAGAGTTGGTGCACTGCATCTTCCCCCTTTTGACAGCCTGCCATTCCCACCAGTAGGACCTGGAGCAAGGTTCTGCTTCAGGTGGTCTCTAGAAAATATTGCTTGGTGTGTCCAAGCTGGTGCCCAGGAAGAATACTGTGATTTGTCATTTTCTGGGAATACAGCAAAGGATTCCACCTCAAAGCTGGCACAAAATGGCATGTCTGGAGCTCTCTGTGAGCAGACTGACTGCAGTCCGCTGGGTCCCCGTGTTTGCTTCTGCCCAGGCCCCACGAGCATGGATAACTGGGCATGTGGATATGTGAGGATTAGCTCCTAGCCATTCCCTTTCTTTCCCATTTTTAATCTTTTAAAACAAAGAAGGAACACCATCTGGCTCCTGCATTTGTGGGATGCAAAAGTGGTTTAACAAAGGTGAACTGCTTAATTTCCTGTTACACATTTGGATACAGAAAACAAACATTTGTGTAACAAAAGCAGTGGAGAGGCTTGTTTCCCCTCTCCTTCAGGCTCTCCATGTTCTGCCTGAAGACAGATGCGTCCTTTTCCCTGTGCATCACAGAGGGATCCAGTCAGTTGGTGCCTTGAAACCTTCTTTCAATGTGACAGGATGGAGAGACGTGGTTTGTGGGGGTGTAGGTGGTGGGGAGAGGTGAAACAGCGTCTGATTAGGAGGCAGAGGAAAGTGGAGGGACTGGGAAGATGGGCAGAAGTAACCCAGCATCTGTGTAAAAAGTAAAGGTGGGGATGCTGAAGAAGCAGTTCTGTGACATGTTGTGTAACGTGCTGTGCAATCTTTGGTGTGAGTCTCTGTGTGAAGGCAGGATGGAATACATCCATACTGGAGAGAAAGGATTTGGGTGGATTTTGTTTTCCTTGTTGTTTTCTTTAAAAGAAAAAATGTGTGAGCAGGTGATTTTTTTAGGTATGACTCAGGACTGTGACAGCAGGTGGTGGGATGCTGCAGGTCAGGGATGTTGTTCTTCAGCCAAGCTGAGAGTGGCTTGGAGACTGCAGCAAGTCAGGCACACTGTGCCTGCTCAGCACCCTCTGAGGAGCTGGAGGCTGTCATGGCACCTGGGGGGGTTGTCCAGAGCTGGGGGCATCACCAGGGCTGCTCTTAGGACACCCAGTTGCTTTTCTGGCCTGCAGACTGGGGTTTGGTTGTTCCCAGAGCCCTTTGTGGCTCTGAACTCACCTGTGCTCCAGTAAAATCCACGTCATTTCTCTTTCTTTCCCCAAAATGTGTAATCTAATTCCAAAACAAAATCATGTGGCAGCTTCCCAGGGCAAGGGCAGTATTTCTTCATCTTTAGAAGAGAATACAGCCTTAAATTGCAGTCAGCAGTCCTTAATAACTTCCAAGGTAATATATCCTGACATGGGTTGGAACCCAGCGGTGAAGACACACGTCAGTAGAGGAAGGATTTATATAGGCATTAAACCCCATTAAGGCATCCCTCTGTCCTGGTCTCCTATGTCCTACCCTTCTGGCATCCTGCCCCAAATCCTGGTCTGGGCTTGAAACCTCCAGGGGATTTAGCTCCATCCTTTCCCAGCAGTCTGTCCTGAACGTACCTCAGGTCACAGTTCATCACGCAGAGGACACCTGCTTGTCAAAGAAAGAGACACATGTGGGATTTGCAAAGGGCTCTGAAAATACGTTTCTATTTCTAGCAACACAGAGCTAAACATAATAACAAAAAAACACTCCATGCTTCTGTGTCCTCACCACTCTGGAGCATTGTTTGGATTTGGGAGAGACAAGGTTTTCAGGAAGAAGTAATATCTTTTATTAGAACATATGATATTGTTGGAGGGTAAAAAAAAAAAAGAATGAATTTTAGACACACAAAACCCCTCTCTGGATTCTTTTTTTCCCCCTCAGTAGTATCAGTGGTTTAATAAAAGATTAATATCTCTTCCTATGAACCTTGGCTCTCACATCCTTACACCATTGGAACCAGAACAACATTTCTGCTGTGGCTTTGGCCTTAGGTCAATGTTCTTTAGAAAGTCTAGGATCCCCCTGGCAGATGCCTCCTCCTCTGAAGCATGAAGGCTTACTGTGTAAACATTTTCTTTCTTCTTTAAAATGGCTAGAGAAAACCTCATAGTCTTTATAATTTTCAGTACCCATTGTTGGGTTGCTTCCTGATGACCATCTCCCATCTAGACCACATCTTTAGTTCTTCTCTGGAGCTCAAAATCGTTTTCTTTCTCCTGGGCACAGTCAGTTATTTTTGCGGTGAAATATCACACAAATATAGTAGATCACCAGGGTTTAGCAGCTGCCTGGGTTGTGCTCCTTCTGAGGTCCACTCAATGGGGTAGATAAGACAAATAGACAAGCTTTACATTGAAAGTTTGACCCACACTCTCCTAGATAGAGGGTCCCTAAACAATCACACCATCATTGAATGGTGCTCTGCTCCCACCCACTTTGAACTCACTGCAGAGGCTCGCTGTGTTTCATGCATCCTTGCCAGGGATCCTTAATGTCCATGTGTATCCTTCAGCTGTACAACACCTGCTTCTGTGTCTCCTGATGCTCTCTCCGTTGCTGCCATCTCAAGCAGCGTGTTTACAGCCTGGAAGGTTGATCCTTGCAGAGGGAAAATCCTGCCCAGCCCTGGTAGTGCCAGGAAGGAGCCCTGCAATGACTGCACCGGGGTTCTGCACCATCACCTACAAAGGGGACTGCCCACAGGCAGAGGGGAGGAAAACTCCCTCTGAATTTCTTTCTGGGATACAGTACTGATTCAATTTTGGGGAAAAGAAAGCTGCCACTTTGAGGATTTACTGCAGACCTAGTGTATGCTGTCAGGACTGTCAGCTCTGGACAGGGGATGAGCCAGGCTCCGTGTCTCCCTGACAGTGTGCTCAGGCTCCGTTTCAGTGTCCATGGGTGGGGAAAGCAAGTTCAGTCCCTGGCTGTGCTGAGCGTTGTGTGCAATCTTGTGTTGATGGTACGGTGTGTGTTCCACGTTCAGCTTCCAACGTCAGTACCATTTCTAGCACCAAAGTGCTGTGAAGATGTCAAGCAGCTGAGCATCAGCTTTTGTCTCTTCTGCACCTCCTCTGAGGTGAAAAATAGAACGTGCTACTCTCTCCATCCTTTCTGCCAGGGTGTTGGGATGGTTTCATATATGTAAAAATATGTTGGACTAAGGAAAGGACTTAGAAGTGCAAAGCCATTTTCTCCTGTATCAAGTGGGATCCTGGAGAACATGTGTTGCTTTGTCATACCTATGTAGGTAAGGGCAGGAGAGTCTCATAGTGACCTGGAGATGTGACCTGGAGATCCCTAGAACAGATACAGAAGGGTCAGCTAGGCAGAGCCATAGTCTTGCTATATGCAGGAGCCTGTCCCTTCTATTGAAAGTACAACATGCTCTACCCAACATCTGTTTACCCCATACATCCCATCACCCCAACCCCTGATTTATAATTTCTTTCCTTGTTTTCACTGCATCTCATTCCTCGAGATGACACCTCTATGCCCCATGAGATGTGGATGGCTCATGTCATGGTGCCTTGCAACTGTCCTGACTGGTGGTTTGGGGGCAAAAGACCCCATTTCCTCCTAACTTAGCAATAAGGTTGGAAATAGGGGAAGTGAGGAAACTGCTCAATGTGGGTGTGTGGGTTAAGTGTCTCTGTGCCTGTCCTGGTGTGTTCTGCTTGCAGGAAAAGTCAGTGTGATATTGAATGTGCTGGTCTTTGATATCTCTGTGACTCCTGTAAAAACCTCTGCAAATTGAATTCATGGCACAGTTCCTTATTTCCTGAAAGGAAGATGTAACAGCATCATCTTTTGTTTTAACCAGACATTTTTTTTCCTCAACACTTGCCCATTTCTACGCTGAGGGAAAAACAAATGTTGAATCTTTCTGGTTTTTTCTCCTTTCCTTCTGTTTGAAACATTAAGAGCCCTTCACACTAAGCAGCTCAAGTGCAGAGGAATTAATTGGGGAAATTAGGTTGTGTTGTGTTTCTGGCATTTTCTCAGAAATGGTAATTGCCCTAATTCTCCACACTGCCAAGACCTCCACCCGCACCCTATTTTCCCCCTCCCCCTTTCCTTGCTGTCTACCTGTCTTTCTCCTGCTTGAGTTGCTGTTTTCATGCTGTTGCCATTTATTTCATTTCAGTAATGAGAGGGATGTGGCAGGTGAAGAGCTCTCACAATCTGGTGACATCTTCTTTGAAGCACAGGCACAAAAGAGCAGTTTGTTTTGGGGAAATAAAAACTCCCTGCTATGGTACTTGACCTCCATGCTCACCTCTTCTCCTGCTTAGGATCTGTTGCTGCTGTATCACAAGTCATTTCACTCAGGTTTTTTGTTTAATGTAGTCTCAATATTCACCCCAACACTGGCCTCCATGCTTAACCCCTCTGTTTCCCCCAAACCACCCAAACCCTCACACACTTAACTGAGAGCTAATCAAACTTGTCATCTTTCAGTCAAAGCTCAGCTCCATTCACAGACATTTGAATCCAGGCTTTTGCCTTCTCCCAACCATTGCACTGAGCTCCAGAGATTTGGGAGTTCAAAGCCTTTCACTTCAGCTTTCTGATGGTTTTTAAGCCCCTGACCTTCCATTTATGGAGGTCATAGATGTAGCCAAATAGGGAGGAACTGTTGGTTGTTCAGTAATTCCTGACATAAAACACCTGGTGATGTTCATGGCAGATTGAGATCTGATGGAGATGCTACGGTGGGTGGTGGTGGGACTCCTTGTTTCAGGAGATAGTAGGTGCCAACAGCTGAGATGGGTTGAAAAGGTGATTGAACAGAACTGTGGAAGCAAAGTAATCTCTGAGGGGCTAGCGAACACAAAATACTGCCCCTGTGTCAGGAAGTCCCTGTGCCACTGGGTTTACTGAGGACAAGACCATTGTGGGATATACACTGTGGGCTCTTCTGTTTCCGTACTCTCCCCTATGCATCTCAGACTGAGGTCAGGGTCCCAGCTGACTGGTCTTTGGTGGTTCTTAAAAGTTGCCCAGGCTGATCTCTGCTTTTCTGGGAGTAGGGGAGAGTACTGGGGTTAACCAGTCAAAGGCTGGACCCAGCTGATGGGTAGTGAGACCATCTCCACAAAGTCAGAGATCCAGTTCGGAAGGCTGGGATTGTTTCTCCACATAGCCAAACCACCCAAATCTGTTCACATCTGCTGTGAAAACTTGATCAACGTGTTTCCTTCAGGGATTTCAGGAGCCCTTTCCCTCAGAGCAATTCCTTTCCCATAAAACTTTCCATTTTCAGTGTACCTTGAGAGCAGCCAACAGATCCAGAGCGGCAGGAGAAGCTATTTGTGATCCCCACCCATCTTTGAGTAGTTCTCCTCTCCTTGTTCTTGACTGTGAAACTGTTTTTACCCTGTTACAATTTGTATTGTCCAAGTGTAGTCCCCAAGTGAACACCCACCTGCTGCAGAGGCTGCCTGCATGCAATGTGATCCCTTCCTCCTGCTGTCCCCACTCTGAACATCCCATTAGCCTGAAAGCTGTGAGATACATGGAATAGAGAACAGTATTTATCTCTGAGCCAGAGACTCTCCCATGCTGGAGATCCATCCAAAACATGCTCCTCTCTGGTATCACCAGAAACAAGGAAGGATTTTGTACAGAGCAGGTGGGAGAAGCTGATGGTTCCTGGCCTTTAGCGGGGTGGCCTCATTTAAACTGTAGCTAGCATAGGAAAAGGTGGAGAACCATATGCTAGCAAGCTTCATTACTCTAGCCCCAGTTGGACCAGAAACACTGTATGTGCTCCTGAGCGTATGGAAACAAACCGCTCGCGCTTTGGAAGGAGCACTGCCACTTACAATCGAGGGAGACTGGGGTGTGTAAAACCCCCTCTCACCTTATCTAGGTTGTTGGACCCATTTCCCCTCTGCATTCCAGCTGGCCAGTGGCCTCCTTCTGCCTTCCCACCTGCAGGACCATGATCTCAGCTCTCCTTTACCGTGGGGACAGCCATGAGATCACACATCAGTTGGGAAAGAAGGCGGGGAGCATCCCCAAACCTCAGTATGATCAGCAAAAGAACTGGAGGCAGAGAAGTTATAAGCCAATTTAGTGGGAGCATGGATAAATTATGCCTTGCTTCAAGACAAACTGAAGACCTCCCTAGAAAAATTAAGATGCAAACATTTTAATTAAGATTAAGATGTTTGCATGGAAAGAAACCACTGCCGTTCTTTGTTCCTCCTGATTCCTGCACTGTCAGAGTTTCCACAGGCTTTCCCCTCCTGATCCCCTCCTGTTTCATAGTCCTGCCTCTCACAGCCACAGCAAGCTCCTTCTCCACGCCAGCTGGATGGAGAAAGCCCCTATTTGCAAGCAGCTGTCTTTAATAAACAGCCTGTTTAGGGCTAGGCTGTCAAAGAGAGCATGTTCAATGTACAATCAAAGGGCAACGATGCACAAAATTGCACACACACACAAAATAGGAATCTTTTCTTGGTGTGTGTTGAGCTTTCAACGCTTAAGTGATTCCACCTCTCTCTTCCCCATCCAATTATGCGGGCAACACTTGATAAGATTGCTAAAGGAATTAGTGAGGGAAATCTTTACACTGCCTAATCAATATTGTTGTGCTCAGTACAAGGCATCTCCCCCCTCTGGCCCCAGTCATTTTCTCATTTGCCCTCTGAAAACACGAGTTTCACCTTCGCGCTATTTGGGCTGTGGAGGCTGAGAGAAAAATCAGCAGCAGGTCTGTTGGAAATGTTTGTACTTACAGACTTTCTTCCTTGAATTAAAAAAAGGAAAAAAGACCAACCCCCCCCCAAAAAAAAACCCCAAGATGTAACACAGCCCTGCCAAAAACACATTTCAGGGTTTAAAGGAGCTTGCTGTGCAGGCCAGAAAGACCTTTCCTCTTTCAGTTGCATGGCCTTACAGAAATGGCCAGCAACCTTATAAGCAAAGACACTGGATGATAATTTTCCTGAGCATCGCTGAGGCAAGACGCCAGATTTTATGGGCCACTAGACTGATCCAATATAGCAAATCCTGTGTTCCACTGTGGATTCTGAGACCAAATTATCAATTAATGTGAAGCATTAAAAAATCCAAATCCCTTTTAGTTCCCTGCAGTCATTAGTGACAAGATACAATATCTATAGCTCAAATGCTTTGCCAGCATCCCCTGGCAGCAAGGCAGAAGCTCCACTCCTTTTTTTTTTTTCCAATACATACAAGAAAAACATATGAGATCAGTGTTTTTTTACAGTCAGATGCGACTGCCTCTTCATATTTACTTAGATGGAAGAATAAATCAGGTTTGGGTTACTCTCTGGGTTAGTTATTTGTTATTGGAATAAATGCATGGTAATAGATCTGACAGAGGAAGATGTTTCTCTTTCAGCTCTGTGTTTGAGGTAGAATTTGCTTTGTTCTGCACTATATTATATTGATGTAGGTTTTTTTTTTCCCACTGCTGGATGACTTCATTCGCTCTGCTTCTTTCCAATGTCCATACCTCTGCCCCAGCTGGCTTTAGGATGCAGCCCAATGTGATAGCCCTCTCTTTTCTTTTTCCCTGACTTGTAATGCAGAGGCAATTTAACCATCATGAAACAATTTTCTAAGCCTTTCCCCCACCCATTTCCTACCTCAATTTTTTGGGAAGGGAGGTGAGGCAGTCGTTCAGGGGGCAATTCCCCAAGCAGAATGAGCTGTCAGCTACATTTAGCAGCTCAATTTTCACCTCTGGTTCATGGTGGAAAGACGCCCAGGGTGATGACTAGCTGGACACGCCCTGAGGCTGTATTTTTGGTGTTGGGGGCAGCTGTCAGCCTGAGTTCCTAAGTAGAGCGGCCTGAAGCCTTCAAACGACCATCCTCACAAGCTGCCCTTTCATCTTAGGGTTTTGTTTCCTTTTTGTGCCAGTGGGAACACAGACACCTTACTAGAAAGTCAGTGGCCTTAGGCTCATCATTTACTCTAAGTTTGCACACCAAGATCCCCCTCCTTTTCCTCCTGCCTCCCATTCCCCAAGTCTTTCCTACTTTTATAGCAGTGCTGTGTCTTCTGCTCCATTGTTTTGCTTCCGTTGTTCCCTCCTAGGGTTCAGTTTTTGCCAGTGCTGGCAGGTTTGCAGGTGACTGGAAGCTGTGAGATGAGGCTTTTTTGTTCCTCCCCCAACCTGCAACGGTGCTGATGGGACAAAGACTTTTGGGGAAGCGTAGGGTGATGTACCAGGTTCTTCACTGGAATATTTGGCCAACAATGCCATTACCTCTGGCTGGCGTGAGCTTGCTTGAATAAAGACATCAGACTTGGGTCTTGTCCTGCTGGCAGAGGCAGCTGTGTCCCTGCACTGTGCCCAGGAAGGCTGGCAATTGCCATGGAGCAGGATGCTTAAGTACCAGATACAGAGGAACCTCTCAAGCCTCCTAGAACATTTCCTGTCAAAGAGGAACTCTGTATCCCCCAAGAGATGTAGCTTCACAGTCCAAGGGGTAGTTTTGGAAGGCCAGAGCACCCTGTGACTCTCATGCAGCGCCAATGCTTGCCCCTCACCCTCCCTCTGCACTGGTGCAGGTGACAGCATGGGGTGCAAGGTGGTGATGACCAGAGCCAGGGGGCTCTCACCCACCTCCCACCTCACAGCAAGGGTTGTGCAGCGTTGGGATGTTGCAGCCAGTGAAAGACATACGGTTCGGTTAAAGACATACCCTTTCCCTTCTTGTCCCCTTGCTTTCATCTACCCCCATCCCTCCCTCCCTCTCTCACCCTTCCCTTCTCTTTTGTTTGTCTCCTTCCCTTGTTTTCACCCATTCACTGTCAGGAAGGGCCGCGTCCGAAGGGCCAGTTCAGCGCAGCGTGGCAGCGACAGAGACTGGCACCGCCGGCAGCTGCAACAGTGAGTGCATCTCAAGCCCCGGGGCAGCTGGAAGCGGGGGACTGGTGCTGCTTGAGCATGAAATGACACGTGGGGTTGAGCAGCTTTGGGACTAGGTCGGGTCTAGTGCCTTTGGCAGCAAAGGGGGTCTCGTGTGATGGGAGCGGCACATGTTCCTAACCACAGGAATTCTCTGGGGCTTGTCTGTCTGCTGAGATGATATGGGATGAATGCAGAAGTCCTCAGTGCAATCTTCCGCCGTGGGTCTTTGGGTTGTGTCTGCACTAGTGGACAGCACGGGCTGTCCTCTGGCTCTGATGGCAGTGAGCACAGCATGGTTTGTCTCTGTGCAGTTAAACCACCCTGTGCTTACAAAGGGGGGTGGCATTTGCGCTGCTCACCGGAGACTGTCCCTGAATTGTGTCGTCCTCTCAACACCTCTTTGGGCACTGTCAAATTGGCAGGGACTAAAACCAGACCATTTGAACAGTTGGACTGTCACATGCCAGCCCTGATGCCTTCTGTTTGCTAGTCTAGACACAGCCTCGGTGTCTGACTGATGGGATGCTTGCAGCTGCGATTGAGTGGATATCAACCATCACTGCTCCTCTGCTGCTCCCATCCCTTGCCCGGAGGAGCAGCAGTGAGGGATTGGTGTGCATTTCATGCTCTCACAGTGCAAAGGAGTTTGGCTTTGCCAAGGTGACAGCTGTCGGGAGCCAGCTGAGGAGTGGTAGCACCTCTGTTCACCCTGCCCTCCTCCCAGAGAGGCCACCATCCTGTTGTGCTCACTGCATGCTGGAGCCTCTGTGTGGGGCTGCTCAGACCAGTGGGTCCCCAACTGTCAGAGCATCTCAGAAGCCTCTGCCAGCAAGCTGCAAGGCTGCTGGAGGTGAGCTACAGATGGCAAATGCTGAACTTGATTGTCCTGTGTGGTTTTGCTGCTGGCACACAAGGAAGTTTGTTGATCCAGAAAGTTGGGGAGTCTTTGTTTAAGTGCACTTGGTAGTGGATCGAGCTAATCCACCCAAAGACACTGTCTGTGCAGAGCAGTTATGACTCCTTATAAGTCAAGGCAGGAAAGCGACAGCTTTCCTACTTTCTTTCTCTGTAGCTTCCCTCTACCAGCAAGCCCAGAGAGATGGGCATAGATATTTGCAAAGTAGACTGGGACAAATTACCTGGGTCAAATTAGCCAAGCCTCCCTGTGGCATTTCTAGGGGAGGTGTACGCTCCCGGTGAGGTGATCCTCCTCCAATCATCACCACCATTCCTCCTGCCCCAGCAGCAACAGGGACCGACTGCCTGCATGGTGTTAGGCAGCTGAGTGGATCTCAGGAAGCCCTCCCAGGATCCATGATGGAGCAGGGCTCTGGCAGTTCCTGTCTGTTGCCAGAATCACACGGGAGTGTGAGTTTAGATATCACTGATTTTACAGGGGATATGTCAGATAAGAAGATGTGCCACTGAAAGGTGATTTTTGTTATGTTCATGCCTTTCTGAGCCAAAATTGAATTGCAGGGTGTGGATGGGAATTTAGTTCTAAGCACTGATGTAATTTTGTATCCTCAGCCCTGAAGGCAGTTTTAAAAAAATTATTTTCCCCTGTGCCCTGACACTATTTTTTGCCTTTCAATCATGTCCTTATGACAGAACAAATACTGGGGTTGACCTTTGCAATGTGACATAATAATATGTGACTTCTTTATAGCTATTTTCATCCAAAATGCTTGGCACACTATGAATCTGATCCTGCAACCGCTTACCACTGGGCTTAACAGTCCCTGGGGAAGCCAGAGGAGCACTCTCACGCAGAGGTGCAATACCTGGTATAATTTGCAGGATCAGGCCCTGGAGAAATGTAGCACATGTCTGTGAATAGCCACATTTTGGAAAGAAAAGCCTTGCCCTTGTGTGGTTTTTATTCACTGTCGAAGTGCCATGCCCAGAACGAACGTGACAGCCTCCCCTCTGCTGAAATGTCATGGCAGGTAATGCTTGGGTCTCATTTACAGCTATCATCTACAACCCTGTTGCTTCTTTTTAATACTTCTTCCCCAGTCCTAAAAGCATGCTAATTAATAAACTCCCTTAGCTTATCCTGCACCATTTGATCCTGCAGAAATCACAGCATTTTATCTTATTAGCAGGTAGGAATTAAAGAATTAAAACTACTCAGGGGGAAAAAAGGAACATAACCACTTCCCCTGTGCATCCCTTCTGAAACAACCACGCACTGTGCTCTCAGAAACCCCAGGCTTGGCCCCTTAGCTTGAGAGAGGACAGGAATCCCAAACCAGTGAATGCTTGGGCTGAAAGAATACTTTCTGCTTTGCTATTCCTGGTCTGAAAAGAAGGTGCCAGTTAGGTGCATGGAGAAGAAGAGTACCAACAGTGAGATCCCAGCCTCAGACTGAGCTGTAGGTCCTTTCCATGCCACTGATGTCCTCATAGGAAATTCAGTTAGTCCTTCTGTGCTTCGATTTCCCATTGTTAAAAGGTGATCCCTGCTCATCTTCATCAAGGAGATTGCCATGAAAAAAAGATTGCAAGGGACACAGTCATTATGGTGTTGGGAGACAGGTAAGTGCATTAGAAATAAATAGGGAACCTGTGAGCTGAGACTTTTGTGGTACTGGATCAAGGACAGTGAATTTTGGAAGCCTTCAGTAGTTGGAAAATGCAGAGAGAAACAGGTGGGATCCTTGCACCCACTTCTGCTTGGTATGTTCAAGATGGTCAGAACCAGGAGAGAGACATGCTTTACCTTCTTGGTGATGGGAAGCGGTTAGGTCTGGGGGTGGAGACCCACAACCCATCAACAGGTATCCACATGCTTCTCTGTGCTGTTTGCCATCAGTAGCAATGCATCTCCCCTCCCCACGCTTAAAAAGTAAATTCATTAGAAGTAGAGAGGGCTGGAAGGGATTCCCTGGATCATCAAATCCAATCCCCTGTTGCATCAATCACATCAGTTTTATCCTTTTCATAATCAAGCACCACTATTAAATGTGCTCCTAAGGGAAGACTGTCCCAGAATCTCATTGCTGTAACTTGTAGATGCTTCTAATTTCCAGTCTATGCTTAGTCATGGCCCGTTCGTTAAACAGCAGGTACCTGGCAGAGAAGCAAGAAATTGAGCACAGTTTCCTTAAAATAACCACCCAGAAATCCTATCCGCCAAAAAAAGTAAAAATAAAAAAATGCTGAGGTTGCAAAAAGGGATGTGCAAGGTCAGGTGATGATAATGGGGAGTCTCACACTTGTCTCTGCCTTGTAGTACAGGCTTTACACCATCACCTGCTGTTAATCTTGTGTTATCTGGTTGAGGTACAAGGCAAAAGTCCTCACAGAACAAAGGAACTTCTTTGCTATTCTTTACCATCGTACTCACTGCGTAACCCTCTGTCTCCTGGCCCGGGATAACTAACCCTGAACTGAACATTTGACTATTTTCCCTTTTCTTGGCAGTCTGCTCTGTGCTGTTTCTTCCTGTGCTGTACAAGCTGTTACCTGCACAGCATCTCTGGGCAGTCAGTGAGTGGCATTGCCCCCATTTTACAGGTTAGGAAACGAAGCACGGAGCCATCAGCCACCTCAACCCACACAGTCTTGTCCCGGTACTGAATCAGAGCACATGGTGAATGGGAAGGGGGAGGGAGAACTAGGTGAGCACCGGCTGAGGGGCAAAAACTCAGTGTGACCCATTGCAGCCCCCGTTAGCTGTGGCCCAGACCAGAGACAGCAATGGTGTGCAGAGCTGTACACGCTCCCTTTGGGTCACAGCCGTGGCATAACAGAACTGTAGGGGTTGGAAGGATACCAGAGTAACTAAGGAGGAGGGCTCACTTAACAAAAACAGGTTTGCGACTAGGATGCCAAAAATCCCATGTTTGCTTATTTAACTTGGCAGGTGTTCAGGTGAAACGGGCAGGGAGGGGAGGTGTCAGAGCTGATCTCGGTACCAGTGTGTAAGATTTTTGCCTTTCTATTTCAGTGCTCCTGTTTGGAAAAGAAATGCACTCAGAACCCCCTCCTTTTTTTTTTTTTTTTTTTTTTTTAAGCACTATTAAATGTCATAAGAATCACACACTGCCCACCTTAATGTTCCTAACAAATTAAAATACTTTATTAGTCTATAATCTGAAAATCATTACCGTGGTTACTATAAAAACCTGAAGCTCTCTAGAGAGAACGATGTCAGCGTGTCTAAAATGTATGCAAATATATTTCATTGCCATAAAGGTACCAGGGGTCAGACAGGCAGCCCCCACCCCGGGGCAACAGGCTGTTAGTGTGGGAGGGAATGAAGAAGAGGGAGGAAGCGGATCTCTCAGCTGGTCTTCCTGGAGTTTTGCAGTGTGAATGCCTGGGGCTGTGTCTGACTGGTTTGGATGGCTTCAGAGGAAAGCATTGGTGTCGTTCCCACGCACCTCCCTCATGGTGAGGGTAAGGAAACACTCCAGACAGCTCACCCCCATCAGAGATGAGCCGCTCTGAACCTCTCTGGTCCCATCCTGCTAAGGCAGACAGGGCGAGTGTCTGTTCTCCTTGGGCATCCACATGCCCCTGGTGCCCCCTTCCTTCTGCAGATGATTCCAAATGTGTCCCTCCAAATGAGTGACGCCTATGGCAAGGCAGGCAGGAAACTTCTGCATCCAGCTCTAAGAAAGCAGTCCATGTATGCTGCCCCAGGCAGCTGGCATTGGGAGAGGCTGGGTGGCAAAGCGGCCTCTGCTTTGACCATATAACACCAGGCTCTCCCAAAGCAGTGGCTCCTGAGCCGGTCCCTTGCCCTATGCAGAGCCAGTGGGCTCCTGCTGGTCCCTCCTCACCAGCTTGGGCAAGTGTCAGATGGTTCAAAGATTAATTACCATTTAACCGGCTGTGTTTCCATCTCTGCAGAAGGCTGCAGAGGAAAAGGCAGAAGTACTGGGATAATTTACCCTGGTATTACACAGCAGATTACCCTGTACTTACAAGGTCGCCAGTTACCATGTAATTAGACCTCCAACGCAGAGAAGTCCGCAATAGGTTTCCGAACCACACTTCTTCCTGGTGTCAGAGAAGCAGAGGGATGGCAGCAAAGTGCAGACTGAAACCTCATTAGGTGCATTTAAAGCTGTTAAATAGTTTAAAATTCAAGCTGGGGGAGGTGCAATGAGAGGGCAAGAAGGCCACCTGTACTTTTCATTGAGAGCGAGAATAAAGCACCAGAGCAGTTTGTCTAGGAAATATGGGAAAGCCAAAACAGAGAGGAGGGCTTTTGGGGGAGCCACACATGCCAGGGAGCTGGGGGCTGAATGGCAGCAACTGCTGCTGCTCCTCAGGGTTCATCAGGGGAGCTTTGCCAGTGGTGGAGGACTTTGCTGAGCCCCAGAGCTGCATGGCCACACGGTCCTGTGGGATCCATGTGGGATGCCACAGCAGGGACACCCTGTGGGTTGGGACAAGGGGTGGGCATCGGCACACCTTACCCGTGCCTGCTGCCTCCTGGCCTCTTGCTCCAGATCGCTGTCCTCTGGTTCTCGCACGCACCCAAATCAAACACCTACTCATGGAGCGTTTCGAAGAATGACAAATGCCTTTGATTATGGAGCACACATTCCAGTAGCAGCTCATCGCCTGTCTCGGGTGGCTAATAAAGCACCGAGCCAGTTCTGATCAATATACAGCAAGTATCGCTGTAAAGCGAGACTGTGCCCGCCCCAGGCCACGCTGCACTTTGTCTTTATAAACCCCATCCTCTTCGAATCAAGCACAGTCCCTTGTGGGGTGGCAGCTCCCCAGCAAACTTGCGGCTTTCAATGTGCCAGTGAAACAAATGCTCTTCTGAAGCCATCCACGTAAAAGAACCCAAGTCAAAGAGCAAAGCATGTGCCCCTACAGCAATCATTATTTTAAATACCCTTTTATTACACAGCCGCCTGTCCCTGACTCAGCCCCACAAAGAGTAATCCGTAAGGTCAACGGCTTCTGGAGAGGTGCAGCAGAAACAAAGACAGTGAGAGGCAATCGATTGCTGAGCATAGAAAGAGCTGTATGTAAATAGTTTGTCTAAAGAATGTCCAGAGTGGGGAGATGTGCCACCTGATGGCAAATATTTACAAAGTTGGGAGCTTGAAGGTTAGAAAACAGTGAGAGAAGGAGGTAGAAGTTGGCATAGGCATAGTGTGGTGAGGATGGGGCTGGGGAAAATCAGTGTGGCAAGCAGGAAATTTCCATCATGTAGGCAAGATTTGCTTGTGATTTCCTGAGGGAGGCTGTGAGTTGCCCACTGGGATATACGGATTGGCACCCATCAATACCTTAGTTAATCCTTCTGGGGCCTCTCCCACAAAAGAGAGCAGAATGAAATTCAATAGGGTTTTGGTTTTTTTTTCAGTTCCACTCTTTGGGCTGTACAGCCATCTCATACACAGACACACGTGTCATTGCCTGCGCCTGCTGCACACACACACACATTTAACACTGTCCAACTCGAGTGGCTTCTCCAGAGGCAGTGAAACCAACCCAGGCTTTAAGCCCATCATTTGTAGTCACGTTTCTCCTTGAAGTAAATGCTCCAACAATGACATAATCGAGGCCGGTCCTGTCTGCTCAGCATATGCCTGCAGGGGTCATTCATCCTACCAGACACTGCAGAACATTAGCGGTTTCTTTAGACTCACTTTCTCCTTCCGCCCTTCCTCCTGTGGCTAACCCTAATGGAGAGCTGGTGTCTAGAGACTGCTCTAGGAAAACTTGCTCGCTTCAGGGAGCTGGCCATCTAGAAGCAGTCCTGTCTTATGGCAAAAAAGTCGGCTGTGTCCTACCTGGTGCTGGGTTTGTGCTAAAGTGGTCCCAGTGGAGCTCACTGGGGAGGATGGAGCATCCGACTGGATGCAGGAAGGGGAGCAGGAGGAAGCCAGTGGTATCTGCAGTGACCACTTAGTGCTCAAGGGCTCCAATGGCATCTGGGAACCAGGTTCCTGTGTTTGTGGGCTTGCTTATTTATTTACGCTCCTGGCAAAATGTAGTAGGGAGGAGGAATTTTAACACAGTGGTTAAAATGCATGGGACTCCAGCAACTCTGTCCTACTCAAGGGCATGCAGAAAACTTGATAAAGAATGGAGGAAACTTCAATGCACAGTGTCTCACATGGAAAAATAGAGTAGAAGGGAATACAATGCGTGATTCCTTCAAATTTAGCTAGTTTTCTAGCAGGATCCTGCAGCTCTACCCTTCTGCACATGCCACCAATTTGTCTATTGCTGGTTTTAGTTCTGCCACTTCCCAGTGCCGTTGCTGTTCCCCCACAGCCTCTGTGTTCTGATGGGTAAAGTCAGTCTCTCCTCCTCCTATGCCTGTCCCTCTTTGGCTGCTGCCACCATCTGCAGCCTGGTGCCACACCACCTTTTGACGGGAGTGCTTCAGGCAGGCATGGGAAGGGCATGTCCAGGGCAGCCTCCCATATTTTAGGTCTCAAGGAGTTTAGCCATTAACATCATATATTTAATGTGTCTCTACTGTAGCCTAACTCATGGGGGGATTGGGGTTTGTCTCCATCGTGAAATGCAGCTCTCCCTTCAGCAATGCCAGAGCTGGCACAGCTTTCCCACCGGCACTGATGAGTTTAATTACATCATTAGTAGGTGTGACACTGCAGCCTCAGATGATGAGCTCTTTATTTTAACAGGGCTTGCAACGTGTTTGTCTGAGATGCCATCTGTGCCTGCACTGCCTTCATTAGGAGAGAAAGCGTATGCGTCTTCTGAAGTTGTTCTATATTTCTGTGATGTTTCCCTGCTGAGAAACCACTGTTCAACCAGGGGGTGAGAACTCTTACCTGAAGGAAAGTACCATCACCCAAAATGCTTAAACGGGCCAAATAAAACATTAGGAAGCACACCATTGGGAGCAGTCCTTGATCAGCCTACAGGAAACTGGCTAGAAGGAACAATCCAGCTATTCTATTGCTTTGGTAAAGCACAAAGGCCCCATCCTTGAATCTAAAGTAGTGTAAGTTTTCAGGAAAACAAGGAGCAGATTGCTATTTTTAAAGTGCTTTCAATTTTTGTACATCCACACCATGACTGTGCATAAAAGTCTCTGAGTTGCCTGCCCATTTTTTAGATACAGAAGGTACCATTAAATCTGTGGGCACAGATCTAACACAGAAGCTTTGCCCTGAACAGCTCTGTACTTGGCTCTGTATTTGGGGGATTGGACCTGATGATCTCTCAAGGTCCCTTCCAACCCCTGCAATTCTGTGATCTCTATAGCTGCCCCTTGTTCAACTGATGGGCAGTGTGCTCACAGCCTTTCACTCCTACTAAAGAACATCCACAAATGACAAACCAGGCAGGAGCTGCCAGGTCATGATCCAGCCACATGTAAAGCAAGGGACCAGTTCTGTAGGGAGTTCCCATACCCTGGGCTGTATTAAATTTCTGTCTGTATGCTGCCAGGCCTTTGCTCAGTGAATCTGACATTAACAAGAAATAGATTTCCAAACAATCTAGCCTAATGAATTTTGAATATTATTATGATTAATGCCGAGGCAGTTGAACTGATTATCCAGCATCCAGAAGTTAAGTTAATGGAGCCTTATCTAAATCATGTACAGTCGTCAGTCAGGAATGGCTCTGCCCGCAGACAAAGACTGGAGCGTTATTGGTTACCCAGAGGGGAGTCACTGTCAGGACCATGAGAGAGGGACATGGAAGGGGAGATTATAAGATACCAATCTGAAAGCATTTTAGCATAGAGTGATAGCACATGCGAGTACTTTATTGGTCCTATTTCCTAGGCTGCATTTCTCAGGCCATTTTGAGACTTTGCTTTTATATCACCAGGTTAAGATTTATTGGGCAAATCTTCTTCCTACTTTCTGAAGCCAGAAACTGAGCTGATTTTCATTCTTTGCTTCCCCAAAAGAGCAGAATCCTGATGGACGCGTTTCTAGCATCATGATGGTTTAACTTAGCCTCTATCTGATTAGCTTTTGAGCTATTAAACACTTCTTGTAGTATTACCAGCTCACTGCAAAATAATAATGCAGATCAGTCATGGACAATTTCTGTTGGCACACACAGTCTTTGCAGACTCCAGATCCCCTTTGAAGTCAGAACCAGCTGACAGCTGGGCTGTTTCATGGGTGCTGCATGGATTTGAGCTGGCCTGTCCAAAAAAAGTGTGGTGTGGTCTCCAGCCTGGTAGAGACTAGCTGGTAAAACCATGTGGTACCTGACAAGCTCTCTGAGGGCTGTCGTTTGGATAGATTTAGTGGCTTTCCCAGCCTCTGCAGTTATCCAGGCAGTGACCAGGAGAAAGGTGACTAGGGTGGTAGATTTCCAACAGCTCAGATGCAGTACCCATGTTGTGGCTGCAGTGCAGAAGACCTCAGAGGCCATCATCTGCATTCACCCCTCTGCACAGCCACCCAGCGCCAACCAAGCGGTGGGACCCCTGGGAAGCCACTGGGTCTCCCACCAGTGGATCATTCCCCAGTGCTACCACTGTCCGATGCCGTCTGAGATCTTAGTGTGGGGTCTTGTCGCTCTGGGCCACAAGCTTTCAGTAGGTGGCGCAGGGGATCAGGAGGCTGGTCTCCTTCACCTGGGAAGGCTCTGGCAGCAACTGTTATGACAGGGTGCAGGACCTGGTGGTGGCTTCACTGACCTCTTTACTAGGTGCTTTGCAAACTACTGCTCTGCTCCTACCTCTTCCCAGCCAAATGAGGCATGGCTGGCGTTTCTTGTCAGTTTATGTCCCAGTGTTGGAGATCATGGCTTCTGGCCCATTTACTCCTGTGAAAAACGAGAAGCTGGCCTTTGTTCTTCATCAGGCTGGTCGTGCAGCCCTTTCCTAGCAGTGGGTACTGCTGCTTTAAGTTCTGGGAAGAAAAGGGGAGGGGTGAACCGTGGTAAGGAGCGCACCAAATAGATTATTGGCAAACATAATTAAAAATATATGTGCGATTACTCCTCTGTTTCCCTTTTCTTAACCATCCTCTGCATTACCTCTGGCATTTTTAGATGGCAGATAATATAACTGAGAGGACTCTTGGGTACCGGCAGCTCTTAGAGCAGCAGTGATTTATCTCAGGCTGTTTTGAGGTAGCAGAATTTACCTCTAGCTACAGCCACCCCAACATGTCTGCCCCCCTTCATTTGCATAAGTAATTGGCAGCTTGTTAATGGCTCATTAGGAATGCTGAAAACCGTGGGATTAAAACACCCTCAGTGGAGCAGAGATGAGGGGAAGGGGGAAAAGGCCTCCGTCCCTGCTTGCAAATTACACCACTTGATTCAACGTGATTCAGAATTACAGGTCATAAAGCAACTAGATTGTTAAATGAAGTAAGGAAAAACAATGTCAATGGCAGGCTTTATTTTTAGACTCCTGTTTAAACACAGTATGTGCATCTGGGGGGGAACAAACAGTCCCTTGCCAAACAGTTCTACTGACAGCAGGAAGGTCTCACCCCCTTCTCAACTCTGCATTAACCCTGCCTGGTCAGCCTTTCCTGCTCTTGAGCAAGGCCATCTGGCTCCTTACATCACCTCACAACAGGGACATTTGGTTTCTTTCCCCATGCTCTCTCTGGGTAAATCCAACCCTCTCCCCTCCAGCAGCAGGTGATCTGCATCTCCCCTCCTCTGGGCAAGGCTGGGACACCCAGCACAGCTGCATCCAAGTAGGAAAAACAGCTACGGGTTGTTTTGTGCTCTGTAAATCCCTGAAAAACTCTCTGTGATCTCTTGCAAATTGCTCTGAGACATCTTCAGTCAGTGGTGAGCAGGGGGGCTGCAAGCACCATGCTGCAGCGCTGTCAGAGCCTGCGATGGAGGAGATTCTTAGGTGCAGAGAGCAAGGATTAGGAGAGGATCAGCCCTGCCATTCCCAGAAAGTGGAGCAGACACATGCGGAGTGCTGCGTGGCGAGGACACAACGCACCAAGTGAGTCAGAATGCTTGGTGGAAGCTTTTCTCGTTTTGTTGACTGGTTTTTAAGCTCACGATTGGCACTGGCTGTGACAGCAGGGACAGCAAAGGCACAGGTCCTGAGGGCAAGGACAAGGTGATGCTGAGATACTTTTAATCACTTAGAAGAGTCTCAGCCTGGGGGTGGTACAGTCATCATGCACGATGCCTTTCGCTCAGAGAACCTTGGGGATTTTTTTGAGGCCAGAGTAACTCTGGCAATGGGGCAGTCTCAGATACAGCTAACACCTTTCCTTCTGGATAAGCTGAAAGGGAATTACAGATAAAGTACGAGGGAATCACTTAAATTTAGTTACCTCATGTAAACTGCTCAGGTACTTAAGTCTAGTATGGTGACAGTTAAAACTATGAAGTACAGGACAGTTAATGTTCAGCTGAGCTTGGCCCTGTCTGGCGTGTCAGAGTTGATCCCTCTGCTCTGCAGAAGGTGCCCAGGAGTCCATCAGGACTCACACAGGCAAACTATGGGCACATCTGATAGAGAAATGTCTCTCAGCGCTGCTGGATGTGGCACTGAAGGCAGGGAAGAGGCGTCTCCTCCTGGAGACCCAGCCATGAGCACATACTCCCCTTTGCCTCCTTGCTGAGAACCACCTTCACGTGCCCCAAACTGAGCTGACAAACTTCAACTCACAAAGACATGATCTACAGCAGTTTTGTTTGCTGTTTGTTTCTTATCCAAGAGCTCAGCTTAGCCAAACAGAGAAGCTTTCCCTGCTTCTTGCTTGCATTGCTTGGGTTTTTTGGTCCTTGTGTCCCCTTGAGTGACCCAACCACCTGTGGCTCTTATTCATACAGGGATGTCCAAAACTGCTGAATATCACATCCTGCCCGCAGCAGGAATTAATGTGTCCTGATGGGGACATACGTCTGGCTGCTGAGGGAAGGTTCAGAGCTAAGTATCTTCCAGGGATCCCCAGCTCCTAGAGCTGAGGCCTAAAGGACATATGTTCTGGTACAGCCCAGCCTGGGATGACAGCCAGGTCTGCAATTAAAGAAGATCCCAGGTCATCCCTACCTACAGGAGCAGGAACTGAGACAGCAATCAGCGACTGTGACTTATCACCAAGTTGTGTGGATTGAGCGTTGAGTGAATTTTCCCAATGAGGAACTGTGCCAAGGTCTCCACTACTGGTACGTGATTCTGTACAAACTCAAATGTCCCAGCTTCCTGCACATCAAAGGGATGTTCAAATAATGCTGTGCCATATGAAGACACCTACGGTGGTTCTTGTGACTTCCCCAAGGCAGGAGCAGAGGAACAAGAAGAAAGCTTGCAAATGACCTTTGAAAGCGAATGTCAAATGACCAAGGAAAACAAAAGCACTCATTGTAATTTTTTTTTTTTCTCAAGTTGGGAAGAAGACTGCATGCCAGAGACCTAATTCTGTTCTTAGCTGAGATCTATGAAGCAACCTTCAGCTGTGAGCACAGAGGGGATGGCTCAGTAGCTCCCCTCTGAAAGCTACTTTGGGCTACAGCCCTGGAGCTAGCGTGTGGGCCGGGAGAGGGAAAACAGGGCTGCCCACCAAGAACTGCCTTGAACATGTTTGTGTCTAGATTCCCCCAGTCCAATGCTCTCATGAGGGTTTTTCAGCCCTACTCTGGATTTGATCTCTGTGGTATCTCTCTGAGTGGCCCAAACTCCAGATGTATCGCACAGTTGTCACTGGACACTGGAGCTCCACTACCTGCTGCTGTGCTGTCAAACTCATTGGGGATAACATGTCATCTTCTCCCTCCTAATCAGCTGGATGTCATTCAGAAAGCTGGGACAAGGAGAAATCTTTCCCCAGACACCAGCTTTCCTTGGTAGCAGACAAACCTCAAGCTTTACAATGCTACTTGTACATAGCACTTATATAGCTTTACATCGTCAAAGTGCTGTACTAGCATTGAGTAATTATCTTTCTCCCTAATGGCCATTAACGCTGGCCTTTCATGAACCTCCCCCAGCTCCCTGAGGTTCATATCTAATACAGCAATAAGCTGCTCGAAGGGAGTGGCTGGTTATCTTGCAAGTCTATGGGCTTGGATGTATAATGAGGCCTCAGAGCAGGGGCCAGGTGCCCCGGAGTATCAGAAACATGTGGCTGTAGACCAGGTCATGCACTTGGGAGTATCCATTAGGAAGGGATGGAAATGAGTAGGTGATACTGTGATCTTGAAATGGAGACAGAAGAAGGAGACTTTGGCCGCTCAGAGGATATGCACTGATTGCTCTATTTATTACCAGGATAGTACTGCAAGCTGAAAGAGCAAAGCAGTGGGAATAACATGTCAATGTGGGTGTGGGGAGTTGATCTAGGGAGAGAAAGTTGGAGCGCTAAAAATGTCAAGCAAAGCTAGACAGCCATGGCAATGGGATAAAGAGGCCAGTCTGCAGGTCTTTGAAGCATTAAAATAACAAGGAGAAAGGGCGAGTTTGGCAGCATCATAGGATTTAAAGAGAGGAACAGAAGAGGATTTGCTTGCCTTATTTGCTTGAAAGCAAATCCCCCTTCCAGGTTGTGTCTCCAGCGGTGATGTTTCAGTGCCACTGTCTGAGGACATTTCACCCTTAGGGGCCTTAAGAAGACGAACCTGCATGATGGCAGGGCTCTGCCATCCCTGGCTCCCAAGGGAAATGGAGGAAGATGGGGTGAGAAGATGTCATGGCTGCTTTAGAAAAGACAGATGATCCTGACAAGCATCAGTCCTTCATGGTCACTAATTTCTGAAACCTGCCAGGTCCAGCTCAGAGCAAACAGAGGCTTGACTGAAAAAAACACTTTCAGCTTCTCTCTGAAGACATGATACTGATTCTTTCCAAACCCAAGAACATGCAATGTAAACTGGCTTTGCAAAAGAAAAAAAAAAGCAACATCCCCAAATCGACCAGCATCCTCTCTCTCTCTCTTTTTTTTTTTTTTTTTAAATTTAATAGCATCATTTTGCTTTTATGCTTCTGGCACTGGCTGGTCCTGTAAAAGAAGTATGTAGCCATGGGAATCATGTGCACATCTACAGTGGTATAACACTGATCACAGCCGCTACGTGTTATGCAAAGTAGTTCTGTCACCTTGAACACACTCTGCTTCCTGTGGCATCAGTAGCACAATCCCTCTGTGCTCAGCTCTGAATCGTTTTGCTACATCAGCAAATAACAGGGTACAGCTGACTGCAGGCCAGGAAGACTAGACATAGTGTTCACTTGCTGCATAGCTTCAGAGCAGGGTCTTTCCTTGCCTTCCTGCATCTGTTTCCTCATCTGTGAAATGGGAATTTTAATCCTAATCGGTTTGTGAGTGAAGCAGTAAGGGATAGGCAAAGGCAATGCTTTAAAATGTAATAGTCAGCCTTATGTGCTAGGCTAGACATCGGAGTGGTTTTATGGTACAGTTTAATTGATGCCTGTTCTGCTTGTAGCTAGCTAGTAAGGCTTAACACTGGCTCTCAAAACTGTGGCTCCCTATTGGAGCTGCAAAGAATACCTCTGCAAAGACGACCTTCTTGTCTATGAGCCTAACATGCTTTGGGATCCAAACACAAAATATTAAATTATTAATTATTACCAGATTAATTTTTTGTAAAAGATACGTCTCACGTGACTTGCAGGGTTGGGAGGAATGCTTTGGCAGTCCCTGGACTCCATCAAATGAGCTAAGCTAAGACTGTGTTGTCACATCCTTGGGACAACCACGGAGTGTGTGTGTCAGTTTACTGGCAGTTCATCACCAGGATGTATCTAGAGGAGATCAAAGAACTCAACTTTATTTTAGCTTATATTAGAACTAAGGTGGGACTTCTGGCTCCTCTGCTCTGCTTTCAGGGACATATCCTCAAGGGATGTAAATCAGAGCCCTCCCATTCAATCAGGTACTGCTGTAATTCTGTTTGTGAAGCTGAGTTCAGTTCTGAACTGCTGTAGGATCTGTTCAAAAGGGAGTTAACCAAGCTCAGTACATTGTACTACCTGTAAGCTCAAATGATCCTGCAAGATTTGGGATATTGCAAATGTAGAGAGCCTTGCAATAAGTAATCATTTTGAGATTGCTGGAAAACTGAAGAGTTACTGCTACTTAAAGGAGAATAAAATAAGCATTAGCACAAAACAGTTTTTGCAACAATCAAGTTTGATGTATGTTCTGTTCTGTTGAGAACATTTCCTCAGAGCCCTTCACAAGAAGGGAAAGCAACTTGTAAAAGCTGGGAATGCAGGAAAGAGCTAAAATTGCAGCCACAGTTTCAAAGGAACAAACAAAGAAAAGTGTATTTCCATTTCCATTACGGGAGAACATTCTTGGGAGTTCAGAGCAGCAAGCTGAGAACATGCCAGCCAAGCCATCTCCAAATAGGAGGTCTAGAGCTGCAAGGAGCTTTTTATCTTTGTGCCTCGCAGTTCTGAGCCCCTCTGCACTTAGGAAAGAAAGATGCTCCTGAGACTTTTAAAATCCCTTCTCTTTTTTTGAGGGAGGGTCTGTTTCAGAGTTAGGAAAAGGGCTGGTCTTGCAGCCCTCTGAGTACAACACTGCTGTTAAACCCCAGAGAAATCTGACTTGTTCTCTCCATACAGACAGCCTGGTTAGCATCACACTCATTTCTCACCCTATCCCAACTCACCTCCCCAGCACTATCCCTGTTGCTTCTGAGCACGGCAGCGTGTCCCTGTACTGACCCTTCCCTGTACTAGTTCTGCTTTAATCAGGCAAAGAAACCCGTGGCAGCTTGGGAAAACTGTCAGCTCAGAGGAGAGCCTTTGTTTGTTCAAGAAACGTTTTCATCCAAACAAGCGCAACAATCTCATTATTTTGAATAGCAACGCATATGCTGGAAAGCTAGACAGCAGATACCTTCTACCCTGGATCCTTCATAGGACCAGAGAGATTTCTGCCTGTTTGATTCTGTTGCAATGCTGTAGAGTTATTAGCACTTGCTCTTTTGGTGTCCATAATGAGACAAGCAGTCTTCTAAGCAGTGCCACAAAAGCGCTCTTGCTCATCACCACTGAAACCTCGGACACTTTACCCTCGGCAGAAACAAGTGCTGGCTGGTCTTATCAATTAGCTATTTCCCCACAGATGGTGCTTCTTGTATAGAAGGACAGAACAGAGAAAAACTTGAGGTGCTCGCAGAGATGCTTGTTTAGAAATCGCTAGTGAATCCGAAGGTAACTCCCATCTGCTTTCAAACTGCTTGCATGCGTCCTGCAAACCTGCTGCGTACCTGCTGGATTGGATTCATGTGTCCTAGAGAAGGGTAGACCCTGGCTGAGAACATGCCTCTCCCTGGCTTGGCGTGTGGGACTTTGCCCATGGGCTCTTCCATTTCCAAACTCTCCAAAGGGGCTGGCTGTCCTGTCTCCCATTAAAAGCTAGGCATATTCCTGCCTGTACAAGCTTGTTCTTTACAAACAGACCGCCTTTTTGCAGTGCTGTCCTGCAGTCATTTGCATATTCAAAGCACTCTTTGAAAAGGCCTGTAAGCAGAGTTTTATGAGCACAAAATCGTTCGTGCAATTAGGTGATGTGCAGGTGCCTGTGCATGGTGTTTAGAAAACCTTGCTGAAGAGGGACAGACCTCATGCCATGTTTCTGGTGGGTGCCTCAGAGCACCAAGTTGCTGCAAAACTCAGCACGATACTTTGCTGAACGCAAAGGCTTCTTGCCTTGCCTCCTGGTTCATCTGGCTGTAGGGTCAGAGTAGACGCTTGGCATTTTGTCATTTGATTTCTTTACAAGCCTATTTTGGGAGGAGAGGACATCATTTATCTTGATACATTTCACTCTCTATCCATTGTGTTAACCAGGTGGGATTGGTGGGTAAACCCATGGGCGGTCGGGGAGGCAGTAGCCAGCCCAGCTTTTCTGAACAGCAACCTTGTTGACATAGCTCACGGGGATGTCCTGAGTTTGCCCACGTCGTGTTAGGACTGGCTCTCTCACTCAGATTTCCTTGTGCCTTTGCTCTCACCCAGGTTGGAGGACACACCATGCTGCCTATCCGTTGGATGCCTCCGGAGAGCATCATGTACAGAAAATTCACAACAGAGAGTGATGTCTGGAGCTTCGGGGTGATCCTCTGGGAGATCTTCACATATGGGAAGCAGCCCTGGTTTCAGCTCTCAAACACAGAGGTACAACAGTGCTGAGACACCTCAGCTGGAAACTACTTTTTACCATCTCTCCTTTCCAGATTGCTTGCAAAGCAGTTTGAAGTAAATGGGCCCCTCCTTGGCACTCCCATGGCTTTAGCATGGGAGAAGCATCATTATCTCTGTTTAAGAGTTGGGGAGACTAAGGTGTGCAGGAGTCAAAGAGCTCAGCCAAAGCCACGTACTGGCTCATCCTCAGTCTCTCCCTTCTAAGTTCCTGATATACCTTGAGGTGCTGCCAGAACTGGGGACACTCAGATGACTTTTGAGTAATTGTCACGCTCTGAATTTCCTCTTCTCTCTTTCTCCTTTATAGCTGAGGCTCTTACTGCAGCCTTCAGTTTCTGAGCAAGCATTTGAAGTCTGTTACAGAGCACATGGCACATTTTGGTGGGGCTTTTGCCATAGGGGTATCTATTATGTGGTTTGCCCCAGTTCATCGAGGGTGGAACCCATGGAGCTGGTCTGTCCTCGTGATTTCTTTGAACGGCAGAAGTTGCTGCCCATCAGTTTAGGGCTACACTGTAAAAATGTTGAGGGAAGGCTGGCTGGGATTAGCAGAGTGTCAGAGCCATGGTTTGAGGCACATCAGCAGAAATGCATTGGAAGATTTTTGCTCGGAATAGCAGGGGGTATTATAGAAGAGGAACAAGATGCATTGACATAGCAGTGTGTGGGAACCTTGCACATTTTTATCCTACTGTGTATCTAATGGATTTCAGAAATTTCACCTTTTGTAATGAGAAATGTGCATTTTCTGCTTTCTGGATACAGATCCCTTAATTAAGTGAGTTGCAGAGATGGCAAATCCAAGGTGTTGCTTTACAGCTCTAATACTTGCCCATTCGTGTGCTCAATGGGGCCTGACTGTATATTCCAAAGTAGCACACGCAAACATTTTAGAGACACAAACAATGGAATCGACAGCGACAGAAGTTATTTGTCACGCTATTTAATGAGATGCTCTTGCATTTCCCTGGGAGGGTAAATACAAACACACACAAATGAGCATATGTAGCTTGTGCATGGGCCATAGGCACGCTGGAATATGACAGCTCAGCTGCCCCCGTGCTTTCGGCCTCAGTTTCCTTTGCAGTAGGACTGAGGGTGGCCACCTCTAACCTTGAGGGAGGAGGGCTGGCTAAAATCTGCTCTGATACAGCTGTATTAGCTTTCCTACCATCTGTGGGAAACTCTTTTATCTTTTCCGTTCCTACTGCTGTAGCCACTTCTTTCTGAGAGCTGAAGACTCCTGACCCAGACCAGATTGTCCTGACAGAAGGGAGCCACTTTAGCTCTCATCTGGCTCATTTTCACAGTCTGGGAAGAGGTGGGCACACCTGGGTGGTTGCAGGGGACTGACACCTCTCCCAGCCTGGCCGAGGCTGCAGAGCCTCCCAGAGAGACAAGTTAAATCAATCTGTGCCAGGCTCTGGGATGGCACATCTGGACCATGAGCAATCACCAGGCTGGCCCAGCACTGCCATTGTTGGTTGTGGGCATTAGCAAGGTCAGGTTGCTCACTCCTTCCTGTAGCATCTGCATGTCCCCATAGCCCCAGAGTGTTTTTAGCATGTTGGTTCAAGTCTGGAAGAAGCTTTGCCGGAGTAGAGGGATGAGGCAGGTCACCACCTCATCTGAAAACCCCATCCAGTCCATTAACTTCTGTCTATGCCCTTCCTTTGTCCTGGAGAGAAAGGGCCCCCAACACAAGGCTCCTGTGCCTGACCAGGATGTCCTGTCAGAAACTGTAAGTCACCTCCTCCCACGGGTCACAGCTGCTGGCAGCTTTATGGTGACTGAGCTTTCTCTGCACGCTGCATCTTCAGCGGGTCCTAATCTCTCCCCTCTGTGTTTATATGCAAACAGCAAAGCGGTAAGTATCCCTTGAGCTGTGTGGCGGGCCCATTACTATTCAAAAATGATAAATTCCAAGCACCCCTTGCTGGGTGGCTTCCCTCAACACACAGCTTGGGATCTGTGTTTATCTGCAGAGCATGGCAGGTCACTTGCATGTGGCAATGCTGGGACTCATCAACTCCAACCAAGGAGACCAGGCGGTAATAGCAGCTCTCTGTCAAATCATACCCGCCTTCCCTTTGCATCCATTCCTCTGGTGAACAAAACACAAACAGATGCTTAGGGGACTCCTTTCCAATGGCATCCTTCTGAAGAGACTTTAACACTGTCCAAGAGATCACATTTCTCTCATTAGCAGCACCGACCTGACCCAGAACAGAGTGTTAGCACTGCAATTTTTTTTCCATCACAGATGTGATTTGAGATGAAATTTCATTCTTTCAGCTGTGTTTCTGTGTCAAAATGAGGCAAATCTGCCCTTGGAGATGGAGGTAGGAAAAGATGCTCTGAACTCTCCCTTGTAGAACTCTCCTGGGCTTTGCAATGGAAAGGACTCTTGATTTTTCAGGGAAGAAAAATATAATTTCAGCTGTGCAAAATATTGCTTTAGCTTGGGGACTTTAAGGCTTTGTTTTCCTTCTTTAATTAGCAGGAAAAACTGACATCATAAATTAAGACATCATTTCATTTGCTTGTGACCGCCTGTTTGGAGAGTTCATTGAGGTGATTAGGTGTCAGATGAGGAAGGTTTTTGGGAACCGCAAGACTACAGCTGGAGACAAACTTTTCACTGTAAAATTATAATTAATAACACACAAACAGGTGAACACTGAGCATCTGCAGACCTCTTGGCTTCTCAGTGCTTTCATTTGCTAACTGGTACCACATCAGCCAAGAAGTAGCTGGGACAGGACATGCTCCAGGAGCTGCCCAACTGGTGTTCAACATCTCTTTTCTTTTTCTCCTTTCAGGTCATTGAGTGCATTACCCAAGGCCGAGTTTTGGAAAGGCCTCGAGTCTGTCCCAAGGAGGTTTACGACATCATGTTGGGCTGCTGGCAGAGAGAACCTCAGCAACGGCTCAACATCAAGGAGATCTACAAGATCCTTCATGCTCTGGGCAAGGCCACACCAATCTACCTGGACATCCTTGGCTAGCAGTGGCCACTTGTCAAAAGTCCCTGCTCCTTCCTTCCAACCTTCCTTCCCTCTCCCCTTCCCACGCCCTTTGCCCCTCAGCTCCCAAGCAAACATCTTCATATAAACTCAAGTGCCTGCTATACATACAACACTGAAAAAAAACAAAACAAAAAGCAAACCAACAAAAATCCCACAAAACAACAACCTGTAAGGCAGTTTGGCTTATATATATTTATAGATATCTCTCTATATATAACTTCCACACCAATACAGAAAGAAGCTGCTGTTACAGAAAATTATGACTTTAAAAACAAAAAGAAACAAAAAAAAGGGAGAAAAGAGTACTTAAAAAGATATATATATAATTAAAAAACAAAAACAAACAAAAAAACAAAGAAAGAAAGGAGAAGGCATCTTTCCCCCGAGCAAGAAAGCAGTGAATTGTAACCCTGCTGTGAGTATGGTTCGGGCTGCTGGGCAGGGCTCTAGACCCGCTATGGCTGTGATGCCATCCCGGGTAGGAGCCCCGGGAGGAAAGCCTTGCCCTGGTTGTATCATATGCACTGAATGTGTGAAATCAGTCCTCCCTTTTCATCCTTGCATCCCTCCCTCCTTCCCAGCCCGCGGGTGATGGGCACAAAGCCAGGGCAGTGCCCCTGGATGAACTCTCTTTTACCGACCCCTCTTCTCCCTCCCTTTAAATCCTTCCCCATCCCTCTTCTGCCTTCCTGCCTTTTTCCTCCCTCCAACATTTCAGGACAATTTTTCTAATTTGCTGATTCTTAAATGTATAGACTCAAGGCTTTCGAACACACAGTCGAAGGATTGTGGCACCTACGGGTATAACACACACCAGGAACCAGTCACCCTCCCGCAGACGGCAAGCTGGCCAGGCCCAGACCTCCCTCCTGTCCCGTGCCAGGGCCAAGAGAGCAGTGGGACCAAAGTGGCTGTGCAAGGGAGTTGAGGGAGGGTCCTGGAGACCCAGTCCCGAATCATCCCTAATCTATGTCAGTGTGCAAGACAAGGGGTGCCCAGCGCAGGTGGGGGTTTTGGGAGGAGCAACCTCTCATCCCCATCCCGCCTTTTTCTCCAAACCCTTCACATTTGCTAGTGGCCATGGGAGTGTTCCCCCTCCCTGCACTAGGGCTAAATTGGTCCCTAGCGTAAACCTTCAGTGGACAGGGTTGGATCCCTGCTCCCCATACAGAGAAAAGGCTGAAGCCTGCAAAGAGCTGGAAGCGTGCCTGCTTCTGGCTGGGCATGCCTGTGGGGTCAGCACATCCCAGTCCTCTTCCTCCCCATCGTCTTCCCTTCCTTATCCCAGCCCCATGTCTCAGTCGAAGCCTCAGGCACAAGCCAGCAGGGGACACGGAGGGGCACAAGGCTTGTGAGATGGCTGGGAACCTACCAACACCTGCCTGCAGCCCCCTTGCCATTCTCCTCACGTCCCCATCCCCTGAAAGGATTGATGCATCTGCCTTTGAGCTGTTGTGAAATGCAGAGGCTGAAGAATAGCTCCACAGGCAGCCCCGGGAGAAGGGGGGAAGGAGGGGAAGGTGCCTTCAGGAGCAGACGGCTCAGCGGATGGCCGCAGCGGCCAGCCTTGCATCTCAATGAGGATACAGGCCTGACAGGCAGCAACAAGGGGTGGTGGGGACAGCAAGGGAGAGACAGAAGCATCCTCCATATAGCCCATCACCCTCAAGCAGGAAATAATCCCAACCTGGGGAAAGGCTGAGTCAGAGACTAAATCCCGTCTGTCCAGACTGGGCTGAGAATATGAAACCTTTCTGGGTCATTTTTTTCCTGTGGCTAATCGAGGATGAGGGGGAACCTCAGCTTGGCAGCTGCTCTCAGGAGGCAGAGAGCAGGCGCCACAGGCATTGTCAAGGCAATTTTGAGAAGGTAACAACAACTGGCACAAAAATAGCCTGTGCAGATGTGGTGCTTGCCTGGAAGGGAATGCAGATGGGGCAAGACGAGATGGAGAAGGGATCTTGGCTCCTTCCCTGTGGCCAGAGTAGTATTCAGGGTCAGGAGGCAAGGGGAGGTGGGTGACTCCGACTGAGACCTGGTAATGGCCAGCTACTGAAAGGTGAGGATTTTGCATCCTCTCCTCATCCTTCTTGTCTCCTGCCAGTCTCTACCTCCTGTCCATGGCTCTGGCATGACTTGGCTTATGGTTTCAGACAAGGGCAGGGGACACTGCTACAAGGAGCTACAGTAGCTGTGGGTTTTTTCTGTGCCTGCGTGGGGTGGGAGATGATGGGTGGCAGTAACCATTGGGAGTAAGGATATCGCCTTCCTCTGTGTGTTAGAGATCTGAGCTAGTGGGACAGGCTTGTGCCAAAGGAGGCTGGACAGATCGCTGCTGAACAGGCACCAGTAGCTCACTGCATGGCCACCAAAGATGGCATGGCCAGGGACAAGGGTGTGGCCCAGCACCAGGAGTCCCCACACCAGAATAGCATGCCATACCACCTCTCAATAGCAGGATCTTGCTCCTTTGGGAAATAGCATCTGGTTTTCGTCATCTGGCTACTTCAGTCCAACTTTGGAAGTGAAAAAGCTTGGTTGAAAGGTTGCTAGCCCTTGCTTGTCTGGCTTCCTTTGCATGCAGGCTACTTTGGCTAAATGGACTGGAAACCCTGTGCAAGGGAAGAACAAGAAATGGTTAATAGCCCAACATGTCCAAAAGAAAACTCTTCCCTAGGGCTGCTGCCTGTCTCTTACTCCAAATGCCTTCTTGCTTTTGTGGCTCCCAGGCACTGCACCAGATTGTGCAAGGCCACCATTTTTCCCACCCCTCTATCTTGCTCTCATGTTCTCATTTCTCTTTTGGCCAGTATCATGGCTTTTAAGCTATCGAATCACCTACAGACACTATGTTTCCATGTTCAGTGAGATTCCTTCTGGCCAGGAGCTACATCCTTCTTCCCCTCCTTCTTTCCTCCCTCCCCTCCTCCCCAGCACCACCACCCTATCCCTTTGGCCACCTCTTTGTATGGTCACACCAGCGAGGTGAGCTCAGGAGCTGAGCATGGCACCGAGCCTTGGTGCCACACGGTTAGGAATAAGTTGTCTGTAAGATGGGTCCCTAGAAGATGTGAAGTGGCCGAGACCGAGGTTCAGGCTGCCTGACTGATTTGCCATTAGCCCCACCATGTGCAGTGACTGCTTTGGATAAAGGTCCTTTTGTCAAAGTTAATTGTGAACAATTGCTCAGAAGAGCAAGATAAGCTGCAGTTCTGTGGTGTGACGTCTCCCCAGCCGCTGCTGCCTAGGCTTTATACCCCTTGGCCTGTTGTTGCTGGGTGGAGGCTTGTTGGAGGGGAGGAGGAGGTTGATGATGGAAACTGGTGCGTCCTTTTTTTGGCATGACAGTTTTGGAGGGGAAGAGGGAAAACAGCTGTGCTGAGTTCCTGGTGAACACCCTGAGACCTCCTTTCCAGAAACACCTTCCCTGGACCTGAAGCGGAGCTGCCCATCAGCATGGGTGACAGTGGTCTTACATGTAGAGAAGACAGGCTCACAGAGTGGCATAAATCAGTGTGGGGACTATTTGGAGACAGAGAAATAAGTTCATTCTCCTCATCCATTTCCATGAGAGGTACTTCCCTCTACTAAGAGAGGTTCTGTCTCTACTAAGAGGAGAGAGTTATCCCTGCTGCCTGGGAACACCAACAGGTTTCATCCAACTATAGCACAAGCCATGACTAATTCCCAGTATGCCCAGACAGACATTCCAACCACCCAGACTCCATCAGCAGAAAGACAGCTGGGAGGAACACCAGTCTGAGCACTGCTGAGAAGGAGCCATGGGACCTTCCTTATCCCAGCTGCATCCTGCTCCCTAAAACCTCAAATTATTATCACCAACTCAGTCACTGAAATGATGTTTTCTGGGAGGGGAAGGCGCTGTTTTGGTGCATGGTACAGATGCATGCCAGGGCTGCAAGCTGTGGGCAGTAAAAACAGCTCCAGCCTTAGGGGCTCACCAATGACCTGTTCTCCCCTCCAGCCATTATTTTTCTCCCCACCCCAGTCTGTCCAGTTGCAAGATGAAAGCTGTAATGTGGCAAAGGGCTTGCCCATCCCTCACTGAAGGTATTTTGGAGGTGAAAAAGAGCCTGAGCTGCCTCATTCCAGGCCTGTCCTTGGGTCTACAGGGTGTTGAATTGCAGGCATGTGGCTCTGGGAACATGTGCTGCACAGACAAATGTGAAAAATCTGGAATGCCTTTAGAGAGGCTGCTTGCTTGAGAGACATCATTAGCTTCGAGCTGTCTGCTTGTCCCCAGGAGTGGGTGGAACAAGGTGAGAAAATATGTGGGGAAATAAAAAAGCCAAGGAAAGGGAAAGGCTGGTTTTAGAAGGCAAGTGAGTATCTTGGGTTGGGAAATTGAGACTGGTTTTGGGAGTGTGGTGTAGAATTTTAAGCAGCACTGTGGATACAAGTGAAAAACAAAAGAAAATAGTAACATGCCAGAGCTCCAGGAAAAGTTAGCTACAACACTGGGCAAACAGTGGTTTTAAAAGGAGGCAGAAACCAATAAAAGCAAGGGACCATTTAGACAGCCTAAAATACAATCTCTAGGGTTTGTGCTTTTCTGTGGGTTTGTTTGGTTTGGGTTTGGTGGGTTTTTCCCTATAAGAAAATACAACTAAAAGAAGGCCTGGAAAAGTTCTGTGACAGACAGAAGTGTAATACTACATGAGCTGTTTCCTTTCACATGAAAGGCTCTTATTTCCCAGAACTCAAATACATGAGTTTCCTTGAGTTCAAGATACCAGGATATGCATTTAAGAATCCAGACCTGCGTCTCCACAAGCCCACAGAACCAAAAGCAGCACTGAACACCTGATCAGCAGGCATTCATGTGCCAGTCTGCATGGAGACAGTGTTCAGTTCAGCAATGTCATTGTAAGAATTATTTTTTTTTAAACTTTCTACTCCTCCCCCTCACTCCCCAGGGAAGTATCTACATCCTTTGCCCAACTGTGTCTCCTAATGGCTAATGAAAAGGCAATGCAAGTAGCTGAAGTTTTGGTGCATCACATGTCCAACTTTGCTTCCTGATCTGGGCAGGAATCAGCTGAACCACTACAGCCATGTCTTGTGCCCAGTGTTTTCATAACGGCCACAGGTGTTTTCTGTGGTTGAAAGATACTGGTGAAGATGAGCAAGGTGAATAAATGGGATCCTGGCTCTGATACCATGCTATAGTGGCTCCTTTGATAACTGAAGACTACGGGCATCAACAGGGCTCCACCTCTATGAAGATCAGCAGGCACAGGCATGCTTTGGCACAACCCAAAAGGCCTACTGGCCATGTAGACTCAGTGGCTTTCTGATGGATGGCAGGGTCCTGGAGCCCTGACATCACACTGCTGCTAGTGTCCAACTGAGTACCAAAAATAGAAGAACAGCGGCATCCCCTCTTGGCACTACTTTCCAGGAGTGGACAAACTTGCCTAACTCTAAGGTGCTTTCTCCACTCCTGCCTCGTTACATCTCTTACTTCAGTTTGCATTTAATGTTTCTTTAATTAGCTGCTAAGTCCTCAAACAAGCTTTTCCCTTTGCCACTCTCCATGCAAGCAGGGCTATTGACTTTCAATCTTGGAGAATGCAAGTATTTTCAAAACATCCATTCTGTCTGGCAGTGTCATAAATGACACAGGCAGAGATGTCAGTTGCTGCTCCAAGAGGAATGCAGAAGCATTCTGTATCTCCTGTTCCTCTTATTCCCTTCTAGTATATTACTGAGCTGTGAAACGACTCCCTGAGAGAAGCCACAGAAGTCCCATCGCTTGAAACTTTGAAAAACTGAACTGAGGAAAGAGATAAGAGACCAAAGAGAAGGGAGGACACAGTCTCACAGCTTTCTTCAGGGACTGAGCTAAGTGAGATGACGATAGGTTGATTTCATCTCAATGGCTTGAGTTTCTCACAGACCCAATCTGACAGGTCTTTTCTGTCTGAAGGAATGACCATTGGTTCCTCCTCCCTTCTGCTAGTCCACTATTTTAGCATCTCTCCAGGGGGAAAGGAGGCACAACAAATCTAAGCATCACTTCCTCACACTGTCAGGACTCCTCTATAGGAACTGATCTCCTGCAGCACAAGCAGCTGACCCTACAGCTGAAAACTTGAGCAGTTGCTCCAGGAGGGGTGTTTAACTACTAAACCGCTGGCTTCTTAGGACAAGGTCCCAGCAGGGAAGGACAGGAATTCTTCTAAAGAAAGTCCTGTCTCTGGGAGGTCTGAATATCTTCTTGCATGCTTTCTCTCACTCTGCTGGCTTCCAACCTCCCCAGTCTTTGCTGCTTAATACTGAGATAGCTGAGTTTCTGCATCCAGTCCCTTTTCAGAGCACAGAGAGCTGGTGAAGCTGTTGGATTTCCATGTGGTAGGTGAGATAAGATTTCTCCCCCCTGCCCTCTTCTTTTTCTCGCCGTGTGGCTCCTGTCCTTGCAGTTCTCAGGACCTGACGAGCAGAGTTTTTAAATGAAGCAAAAGTCTTAATGTGAGGTGAATCCCAAGACCACAAACAGTTTGGACTTCAAACAGTGAGAAAATTGGCGCCCAATGATTCCGCACACAAAGCAGAAAACTTTCATTTCCTGCAGGCAGGATGGAATTGACTGTTATATTAAGACTTCAGAAGGAGCACTGCCCCGGAGTAATTTCACTGCTGTCAGGCAGTGTTGACATCTAGATTAACCTCTGTGCAGTGAATTTTACAGCAAAGCTCATTGTAATGCATGTGGGGTATCTCCTGTAAATCCCAGCTGAAGCCCATAGTGTCCCACCCTCCTGCACAGGAGAAAGGGTCGGGGAGCAGCTGCTATCATTTTTGACCCCAGCAGAGCGTGACTCTAACCTCATCCAGGCCAGTTCTGCTGAAGCTGATTTTCTACTGTGCTAAAGTGACAGTAGCTCCAGCCAGGGTTTTTTTGTTTTGTTTTATCTTATGGTTTGTTTTTTTTTTTTTAAATTCCCCAGAGAGGTTTACATCACAAGGCTGACATTTTTGCCAGTGACAAACAGCTCCCTTCATGTATCCACCCAGCAACACAGTCCTAATTAAAAGGCACTAGTTAACCAGTGGCAATTAGCTGCATGTGCTGATTAACTCCAACACATACAATCCCCACACACAATGCTCTGATCAGACGTGATCCAGGACTAAATGGCAGACAAACTCCCAGCTGATGTAGAGATGACAGCATCTAATCCTACCCACCATCCCACAGGCACACTATTAACTCTGTCTACCAAACCAAAACTACATGAATTAAAGAGGTTCACACAGTTTGCTCAGTGCAAGTCAGAGGATACTGCAAAAAGAATTCTCTCAACTCCTGAACTCAATGATCCTGCTGTAAAGTTGAAAGCATAAGCCAGACCACAAGCCCTTTAGTGTTCTGCTGTAAGAGTAGGTTGAGCAGAAAGAGTTCCCAGGCAGGAGCACAATAGCTACTTCACTCTTGTATGGGTAGAGACAATCCTGCCCAAGGTTCTCAACATCTGTCTCTGAGATGTACTTCTGTGTAAGACAAACCCCAAACCACACACTAGCATCTAACAACAATGGAAGAGGAAGGAAATGTTTTTTGTTTGTGTGTTTTTGCCATACCTTCTTATTCACACACGTGTTTTCATACTCAGACATTGTTCTGCAGTCATCTGCAGGAGGTTCCAGGCAAGAGACAGCTATGAGGTGCCAACCAGATTAGCCACTAACTTTCAAGCCACAATCTCAGCAGTACTTCTTTCAGTGCTCACCCATCCTTTCACCCACAGCTCTTGGTAGTAGACTTACGATTATATTTGTCAAAGGCTTTGGATAGGCTGTGAAGAGGGGACGTGCCCAAAGTTTTCCCTCATCTTCAGATGGAGTTGTGCGCCCCTGGCATTTCTGTGATCAGGCCTGTCAGGAAGATTGCTTCAAACTAACATTTACTACTCCCAATCAGAATACAGATGAAAAGGCTACCCAAGGTTATAGAGAAGGTCAAGCTGCTGCTTTGGACTGGAATTTGCTTTGGAAGGAATTTGATGGACCAATTTAACCACCACAGCACATCAAAACCTGGTGGCTTCATTTAAAAAGTAATCAGTATTGTATTTCACTTTAGACATCCGTGCATTAGCGTTCTGCAAATATGATTTCCTCTTTCTTTGCATTATTGATGCCATAAAATGTCAGACACATTAAAGAAAAAAAAAAAAGGAAAAAAAAAATAGGCCAACCTTTGGGGTTTGGAATGATTCCGGCTGAATTGCACTTGGGTTACTTTTCTTTTTATTTCCCATGGTAGTGATGCACTGTTACTCATTCTGCTATTGCTTTACAAAGAGTTCTCTGTAAGTGTATTTATTCAGCCAACCGTATTTCAGGAAGCACATAACCTTGGTGTTTTTTGCTGTATGGATGTGTGGTAAGGGGGAAGGGAGGTGGAGCTTTTTACAAGAGCCCTCCCATTTCTGGGAGTATGTTGGCTTTGTGCAATGCTGTGTGACTCCCTTCTGCTCTGGTGGCTGCTTTGATTTAATATCAAGAACTGACTTTTGTGATCAAGAATTTGAAGGTCTTCTGGTTTTGCACTGCCCAGAATCTGTCATCTGCTTTCACCACTCAGCAGCCATCTGCTATCCATAATGGTTCCTAGATGTCTGTGCCACAGAGATTACTCAGCACTTGAATCTCAGGCATGTAATAGAGGAGTTTTCACTCATTCCAGTCCTGGACCAATGGAGAGTTTGGGAATTTAGCTTGGTACCTACATTCATTCCACCTGAGGCTCACTGACTAGAGTTCCCAAGAAAAATACTATTAACTGTTCAGCACTTTTTCTCCCAGACCATTAAAGAGCACTGGCCTTCACAGACATATGTTTTCTTCCTCACCCTCTCTGTAGCAAATATTGATCCATTGTTCAATTTTCCTGCAAACCTTTTGAAAGAATATTGTCCCTCTAAAAAACTCCCTTCCCAAGTTTTCTGTCTTCTTGAAAGTAACACTGAAAATATAGGGTGGAATTATCTCCCTTACACTGGGGTTTTCATCAGCGGTAAGGTTTCTTTTCAGCTTTTTCTTCCAGTGGCAGCAAGACTTGGGAGCAGGGGGAAAGGGATGCTATGGAGCAGTCTAAGGAAGAGACTCAACTAGGACCTAGACTACAAGGTCATCTGTTCACCTCCTAGGCCTTTGCCAGCTTCATACAGCAAGAAAATCCCAACTTTTCATGAGTAGCTTCCTGCCCAGCAATCTTGTTCCTACTCCAGTTCTGACCTTCAGATCCCCTCATATTCACAGATCCATCTCAAGGGTATCCAAACAGGCCAAAGAAGAGATGACAGGGGCTGATCGGGTGTGTAATTCAGTGTCTTTCTCCTCCTTTTTCATCAGGGGCAAAGACAGTGAAAGTGACAGGACAGAAATACTATTTCCCCCAACAGAAGTGATTCAGTTTCTTTTCAGACTCAGATATTTAAGATGCCATGCAGCAGTACCTATAAATATGCCTTGAAATGTTGAACGAGCACAAGGAGTCTATTTGATTTTGTTTTTACGCCTGTAATTTCTCTCTCCAAGAATTCAGCTGTTACTCAGCTCCCAGCAGGTTGTTCTGATTGCTGGAGAGATGGTTGGGATTGATTCTGGCTGTGATCTGTTCGAGTCCAACCTCATTCTTATGTAGTTGGATTGAGACAATAGAAATAATCAGCAAGAGACTGAATTGTTGTTCCTGTGTAACTAAACCTTCTGGTGCAACACCATGATAAACCTGAAAGGGGTTCAACACCCACAACTTTGTCTGAAGTCGATAAAGGTTGTGCATACTGAGAGACACTGAAGATCACTATGATGTTAGGAACAGAATAGCAGGAGAGAGGAAGAGAAATGCTACAAGAAAAAAAAAAAAACCCTGAACATTATATCAGAAAAGACACTGTTTGATTTATGATACAAGAAAATCCACAGCTGTACATGAGAAAAAGACTCAGAATATTCACCCTGGTAACCAAGAACATTCACTATCAGGACGGGAGCAGCTCTCTACCCTACAAACCTCCTCTCACTTTTAATTTCCTTTTTCTCCCTCTTCTGCTAATACAGGAAAAAAAAAAAAATCCTGGCTTATGGCTTTCTTGAAAACTGAAATTAAGAGGTAGATTTGGAAGAGGACAAGAGAGACCAGATCCTGCTGGGTGATATAACAGCTCTGTAACCCAGCACCTTTCCAGCAGCAAGCATCTGATGTGCCCCTTGTTTGGTTTTGATTGTGGATATTTTTTGTTTGGGTTTTTTTTTTTATATATATACACCCCCTATTTGGTGCGCGTTGTGTTTACAATGAGGATAAACCAGTTCTGTCCCCAGTAATTATAATGATAATTAAAAAAACCCTAAGTACGGCGGATTTCAGCGGCCGACGGAGAGCATCCCTTGGATCAGCACCGCGGACAGCGCCCGCCGCTTCCCTCCCGCCGACTGCCCGTGTCTCCGGACCCCCGCTCCCGGGGGAACTGGGGACCTCATGCCCACACCGGTCAGGGCACGGCTGCCTCTCCCTTCATCCTCTTCGATCCTTTTCTCTCCTGTGGAATCATTAGTTGGTATCTTGTTTTCAAGTGATGGAGGTGGGCTGGTTTAAAATGCAAAACAATCAGTCCAGGGCAGGACAGAAAACGCTTTTTCCTCCAGAATTAAATTCTCTGCCCCACTTCTTCCTGCACTGATGTTCCTCCTATGAAGGCTCCACTTCTAATTCGGGTTGTGAAACGTTCATATCTTCTCATCTATTGGGAGAGACTGAAAAATTGGGAAATACTATATTGCTAGCCCTTTAGAGTATTTGTTTTGTTGGCAGCATCATGTGATTCAGCTTTGGCCATCAACTAAATTTACCACTGGTAAAGGGTAAACAGACAAATCTCCTGGAAAATTCAAAGTAAGGGGCATATAAATGACAGTGTGGCCCCTGAAAGTTATTTTGACATCAATCCCTAAGAAAGCCACATTACTATGTAATGGAGAGTTGTCAGAGAAGACAGCCAAAGATGAAGAGCCATGCAGGCAAAAGCAGGCATCAACAGGCAAGGCTCCATCTACAGCAGCAGTTATACCTTGCAGCCCAAAAAGGCAGGTACTTCAGTACCCAGCTTGCTCAGCCTGTGTACTTGAGATTTCACCCCACTGCTTTTCCTGGATCACACTGAAGAGGATATACCCTCAAAATTAGGGTTGAACATCTCCTGAAACCTCATAATCGTGGTAAGAAGCTATTGGCCAAGAGCATGCAGGTCCCTGAAGAACTTAGATCAAGGAAGAAAAGCCAGAAAAGTAAAACAAGAAGTTGGGGTATTGTTACCCCTGCCCACCACACGCTGCTTCCCTCAAGCAGTTTCTTCTGTATCCCATCTCCCACGTACTCTTCAGCTGCAACTGGCAGTTATTACTATGGGATATCTGGACTGGTACAGGCAGTGAGGACTGGGAAGTGCCCGAGACACAAGACCTCAAAACTTGTAAGTGCTAACAGTGAAAATGAGGAATTGAAGCCAGAGAGCAAATGGTGCTAAGGGAAGGGAGCAAGGATGCCTACTGGGGCACAGGGAGAGGAAGGAAATGGGCAAGGACTTGTTTCCCAGTGACTGCTGAGCGATCATGAAGGTAGCAGAGTATCAGATGTGAGCTGTGGCAAGGCAAATGTGGGTCCTGGCCAGGGAAGAGCTGGTTGTGAGGAAGCAGTCACCACAAAGTGGCATGTGCTCATCTAAATGAGTCCTGAAGGTTTCCCTAAACCTTCAGCCTTGCTGGACTTTTCCCAGGCCTACCTTCTCCACTTCAAACCCTTAAAATACCGTAATTTTCTCTGCACTTTTTCTGTTCTCTAATGGCTCTGGTTTCAGAATATGTAGGCTAGATTGTTTTAGCTCCCCTCAGTCCCTTTGCTCAGCCCCCACACCCAGCCAGTTCCCTGGGTGAAGGAGAATTGCCTATTTTCTTTCTTTTTTTTTCCCTTGTCTTTTTTTTTTTTTTTTTTTTTCTTCTCAGAAGTGTCCTTTAAATTTTCAGCTAAACTGGGAGGCAATTTCTTGCATGAGAGCTTCATATAGATAGGCTTAAAGCAGAACAAAAATAAATAAATAAGTACACTAAATTACCTCCCCCTCCCCCACCTTGACTTAACGAAGTGCTATTTTACATAAGTTATTTCAGCAGAAATGAAGGATTTTTGTGCAGGCAAATGATTGACACTGATGTAGCTTTCAGTGAGCGTTACAGCTTCCTCTGCCTCTTCTGTGTCAGGCAACGAGGCAAGGTTTCCCCAGGTGAAGGTTGAGGTTACACAACTGTCTTAGGTGACGGCTGCTTTGGGCATTCAGGCTGTGTTTGGGGTGGTGTTTAGGGGCTACACTGTATGCTTGCTTCCAGTGATTTCTCCAAGACATCTGTGTTGAAGTAGTGTTGTCCATCAGTGGTTTGTGTAGCAGTGTGATGGCCGAGGCAGAGAAACCACTGATTTCCCATGCTGGCCCTCCTACTACAAGGAGAAACACCCAGCCTCCAGAAAGCTGTACAGGGTAGGCTTAACTTCCAGGAACCTAGTCCTACTCCCAGCTGAACTGCCCTTTGACCACGCAGGCAGGCTTGGCACCCAGAAGGTACTGGTCCACAGCTCACTCTGGCAGGCAAGCTGATACTGAGAGGAGGATGGGGCTACATCTCAGAAGAAAGATATTTTGACAGCGTTTTTGTTGTTACTATTATTTGAACCATCTTATTTTAATCTGAGTTAATGTCACTGAAAGTTTGCATGAGCAGAAAACAAATCCTCTGGTGATGTTTGCTGAATTGATTTTTTTAGCAGATTTTTTTTACCCCATGCACTAACCTACACATTTGCTTAGTTCAGATCTTCTTTTGCCTCTTTTGAATCCTATTTGCCATTTTGCAACTGAATTGCCGGTTTTCAACCTTTTCCCATTCTGCAGTCTCCCCTTCTCCAAATCAAAACTCACCATTTTCCCCTGCTGGGAACAACCCAGGTTACCCCTCAAGGGAGAACCTGGTGAGAGGAAGGTGGTCATGATCTCTGCCTGCCCATCCCACCTCCACTGGCTTCAAGTCAGAGGATGAGGAACCCTGCTCTGAGTATTGGCCAAGGTAGGGTCCCTGCTTCTCCCTTACCTGCCATATCATGTGCATCGAGCACGCTGCTACCCTGGAAGGGGACGACTGATACAGTGCTAGTCAAACTTACAAGAAGACACTTTAAATTAAGGATTTGCAGTGAGGTCAAGGGACCTTTTAAAGTGCTGAGGTATTTTCCCTCCCCAGACCTTCCCTTCCTCCCTGCCCTGCTTTGTCCCTTCCTCTCTCCCCAGCCTTGAAATGAAACAGAAAATTATTTTTTTAAAACTGTGTCGATAATTTATGTTTAGTATAAAGGATGATTTAATGGCATCACCAAAGGTCATTTTTTTTCATCTCCGTGTTACTGCCCCAGCCCCAGAGGCTGTGCATCCCCTCTTCCCCATAACTCCACTGCCCTCCCTTTCATTCACCTCACACATCCCTCCATCACCACACCAGAAACCTGCTTCACGATCAGCCAACGACCGTTGGAGAACAGGGATTTCAAACTGAAACCTCCACTCCAGACCACCACAAACTGGAACCATTTCCACCTTGAAAATAGTCAGTTGCTGCAAATGAAAGGCAGACTCATTTCTTGAATTACATAAGTTTTTTTTTAAAAGCCTTTTATACCTATTTACATGTGCGCGTGCGTGCACCACGTGTACACAGCGGTACCTGTGTGCACAGAGGCACACGAATCTCTCTCTCAAATATAAATATATTGTATGTTAGAGCTGTAAATATTCCTTGGTCATGTGTCTATGTCTTCTTCAAGGTATCATATCCTCAGTGTTATGTTAACAACTCCATTTATTGATTGATGAAACTGTGCGTAGACCTGTACCCTCCTGACATAGTTTATGTAGCTCTCTCTTCTCAAATAAAGTACAAAACTACCACTAGCAGGTCCTTCTCTCCTTTTTGATTCTGTGCTGAACATTCAGCTTTAGTTCATAAAATGTCTATGCTGAAAATGAACTCAACTTCCAGCTATCCCAACAGTGGGGGAACCTCCAGACGATGCTTTAGGACCCGTGCATTGCTGCTCAGGCCAGCAAGTATGATGGTTATTAATGAAATGTAATGTGGGTGAAAAAACATCCCAACTGCAGTAATTGAAAGTCTCACTATTGACCTCATTCATTCTTCCTACCTGTGCCCAGGTACAGCCTACACCAACCATAGTTTACTTCATCCTGGTATAGATGACTGGAGTCCATGCTGCTCCTCCCCTCTTGTTACTGGGGCTCCACGCCATTACATCAAGTAACCCTCCCACAGTGCAGAAAGCTCTCCTTGCCAGTCACCTCCCTGTCATGTTGCTGGTCTGCTGTTGCCTGGATTGCTCAGCATCTAAACTCAACTCCCTCAAGTAAATCTTGGGGCTGAGAACAGGACTCGGGATTAAGGCAAAATCCACTGCTGTCAATTGCTTCCCCTTGACTCTTGACACTCTCTCTGCTGCATTCCAGGGACCAGAGGATATTTACCATTGCAAGCTGAAAGAAAGCCTTTGCACAGATACACTTACTTGGCAAAACCATAAAGGTGATTTGTGAAGTAACACTTAATTTACTGCAACTGACACCAGACTCTAGCTGCCAGGAATTTGACTGACAATTTCTATTTATTTATATCCTGCTATACAATATCTGCCTTAATGTTGTAAATTTTTCTGATTGGAATTTCACAGTGTCTGCCTGGATATTTATTGATCATAAAATAATCTGCACAACCCGTTAAAGTCAAGGCAGGGGGAACGGATGCTAGAGAAATCACTCCACAGGATCTGGGTACCGGTGCCCAGGTAACAGAGGATGCTCAGATGCTATTTTTACAGCATTATGTATTACTGAGAGCCAACCTTTTGAACTGCTTTTCTGCTGTTTCCCGAAAGCCTCTTCTGAAACACTTCCAAGAGCCTGGTGTTGAGTTCCTACCAGAAACTCCATATGGACCCTGCAACATGCCTCATTTGCAGCTCCTCACCATTGAGAAATCCCACCTTTACAATGAAATCTGGTGTTTTCACAACTGTTCACTAAGACAGCCCACGAGGGAAATGTTTGGCTCTTTCTGCAGCAGTAAGACCACTTCTTTTTTAATTATTATTTTTGGCAGGCAGAGACAGAAGCATAAAATTTCTGCCTACAGGGAAAAATTTGTGAAACTTGGTCCCAGCTGGGAGTTCCCATATTGCCCGGTGATCAGAGTCTCTTATTTGATTCACAGCTTCAGCTATGCAGCTTTCCAGTATCTCCAATGGATTTTGCCTCCTGATGTGGTGTTTTATTTTGGGTTTTATTTTTGTTTTGGTTGGTTGTTGCTTTTTCTGTTTGGTTGGGGATTTTTTTAGGGAGACCTTCTCCCCCCTGTGGAAATTCAGCATCCTTTGTCATAGCCAGGCCCATCCTTTCCCCCAGAATCCTGAACATCCCACTCCCAATCCAGCACAGCCTCCTCACCTTCTCATCAACTGCGTGTCACCTCTCCCAACCCAGTGCACATACTGCTACTCCACTACTCCAACCCACCACTCTTCTGCCTACTCCTTCACTGGTTCAACAGGAGCCTACTCTTCTCCCCATTAATGCTGCTCTAGCTGTTCAACTCTGCTGCTCTCTGAGCCCCAACACCAGACTGCACCCTTACTCCTCACCAAGCACAGCTCCTTTTCCCTTCTCTACATCTGAATAATAAACCAGAAGTTGATGATTTGCATTTTAGCAACGTATCTCTGGCCAAGCAACCTGAGGGATAAGGTTCTCTTTTATTACTGATTTAAGACATTTATGTGATCGTGACCTTTGGAAATTCATTACAAATGCAATAAAAATAATATATAAAAAACCCCAACACCCTCACAATTTCACCAGCTTCTCTAGGAATACCCTTGTTCTGCCCCCTCCCAGCACCTGTTGCAATTTCTCTTTGCCTACCTAAGGTGATCACACCAGCACGCAGCAAAGCATCTAATGAGCTGGGAAATAAACACACACCAAAACAAACAGCAGCAGAAGCTGTCAACAACAGGGCTGTCAGTCCCCAGGCACACATCTCAGAGCGGACAGCATCCCTTGCGGGAAGGCGGATGAAGGAAGGACTGGATCTGCTCTGGGCTCCCTGTACCCAATTTCTGCCACAGCCACCCTGACTCGGCTCAAGCACACACAGTAACCTTTTCAAGCTCCATAAAACCCTTCACAGATTACCCTTTAGAGAGCAGGGAAGGCAAGCAGACCCCCGCATCCCCTCAGGGTGATGGGGAAGGGAGAGGTCCTGGCCTTCCCCCAGGTTGCAGAGAGCCAGACGAAAGGTTAACAGCACGATGTAATCGCAAGGTAAAAGCGCAGGGCAGGAGCAGGGGAAATTATTTCCTGTCGACTTGTGGCTTCTGTTATTCCCAGAGAAAAGCAGCAGGTATTCAGGGGTTTCTCATTAGCCAGCGTGATTTCCATTAGGCTGTCTATTAACATTTTGTGGCTGTAATAAACACCTACATAATTAACACAAAAAAAGGAGCTCTCTCCAGGCTAACAGAAGTGGCCAGAACAAGCTGGGAATAGCACAGGCAGGCTGGTTCCTGCCTGGAAATTTCTGCCTGCAAAAGAATTCCTCCTTCCACCTTCCTGGGGTAAATTCCCTTGCAAAGAGTTAAGTTTTAATGTTTCTGTCCTCCTGGCTCAGTCTAGGAGGATGTCTACATCTAACATTGCAGCTGGAAAGAAGTGTTACAGAGCAAGGTTGAAATTGTCCCTGCAAGTCCCCCAGGAGAGATGTGGGACATCCCACTATTCCCTAGCACCCTACCATAGCTCTGAGGAGCCTTTTCCTGATAAAAACTGGCAAGGAAAGGAATCCCCTAGGAATATATGCATGGTCCCAGCTAATAGACAAACCCCAGGAGCTCATACAAAGTCCCCATGGAAGGACAATGGGGCTTGTTATATTTTGGGCTTGTTTATACCTATGAAGTGCTCTAGCACTTCAGGTCCGCTGAGAACCGGTGAATGATGGGGAAAAGAGAAAGAAAGGTAAAACACAACCTTCCCAAAGCCTGAGTCACAGGCTTCCCATGCCTTTTCCATCCTGCTGAGGGCTTGAACAACATTTCTGAGTAGGGTTACTCACAGGGAGAGCTCACAGGTAGCTGTGACTCCTCCACAGCCCTTGCCCTCCTCCCTACCGATTGCCAAAGGTGCCACTGCTAAGCCTGTGAGCAGGAGATTGAGGGCATGTCATTTTGACAGGGCTGCCATACCTCCCCCCTCATTTCAGACTCCTGCTGCTAAGGATATGTGTGCCCTTTATCATGGCTTTGAAATAGAGAGAGACACTTTGGAATTAAATTAGTCAAACAGTTGCCACAGCAACAAAAACATATAAACTTAAATGATTTATACTTGCAGACACCACTTCAAATAGGAATAAATTTAATACAGCAGCTGGGAATGAAATGCATTGTACAATAAGAAAATTGTATTTTTTTTCTCTCCCCGATGATAGGCCTCAAGGTCTTAATGCAATATAGATGAAAAAAGATATTTGGGCAGAAGGAAGCAGAATACATTGTGCTGTATGTACAATGCCTGCTTGGAGAGTACAACACATAATGAGCATGTACATCTAATCACAGAGCTGCAATTCTGTTTGCAGACAGCTACAGATCAAAGATTGCAGCTAGCAAATTGCCTGCTTGGTTTCACTTTCTTTCTCCAGCTCTCTTCCATCTCACAAAACCTTTCCTGTGGCCCCCCTACCCAGGAGAAAAACCAGTCTAGCCTTATTCCAGCAGCTTCTCCATCCACTACAGGCCCAGGTCCCAGCCTAGTAAAGTGAGATTTGTGGAGTATTTTTTCCTAGCAGAGATGCTTTGATTTAAACATAGTTCTAGGACTTGAAATAGAAATTAACTCCAAGAAATGCGCAGGAAAGTTTTTCCTCTGCAGGTAAATGCAAACCTTTGCAAGGAAATCTAGAAGGAAATCCATCAAAGTGACAATCATCTGCAGCAGTTTTGATGGAGGACTGAAGGCTTTGTGAATAGCACCCTCCATCCCTGTTCCCAGCAAACAGGAGTCATCCAGAAGTTGTGCAGAGACTACATCCTCCTTTTCTAAAGGCACAGCAGCTGGTTTATCCCACAATTGTGGAAAGTCGCTTGCTTGCAGCTCATCTGTGACAGACCTTGGCAATGCCTATACCACAGACAGCCAAAGCAGTGCCTGGAGTGCAAAAGAAAGTGGACAGTCCACCCCTGGCTCTTCAGTTACCCCAAGAGAAAGTTACCCTGTTATGAGGAACTGTATGAGATCTTTCATCTGCTCAAATATACTGCATTTATAGTGGGAATAAGACCTTTATTTCCTGTCCACATCATGCTCATAGCATCTTCCCTTGTACTTCACAAGAAGTTAAACAAGATGAATCCCACATACTTTGGGACTCTTTGCACAAAGGCAACTTGTTTATCAATACACAACCTAAGCCAGACATCAGAGGTCTAAGTACAAGAGGGAAAGGGCAGGAAGTTACCTGTGAGAGAAGCTAAATACTTTTTTCTAAGTACAACCAAAAGCACAGGCTGTAGCTCTAACAGAAGTTGTGGGCTCCTCAAAGTGAGAAGTTATTAGGGTGAGTTTGAAAGGGTTTTTTTTAGGTAGGAGGTCAAGAATGCTGCTCATTATTAGAGTTGGCAGGTGGGGTAGAGAGTTCAGCATGCTTTGGGTGCAAATTGAGATTGACACCTGCAATTCTCTTTGGCAGCTTTGGAAGGAAAGCACGCAGATGCAGAACAACAACTAAACAAAGCTAATAATGAAATCATATTTATGTAGGCAGAAAGGAAGCTCAATTGCCAGGAGAGTACTAAAGTCTACAAGTGTAAATACATACCAAATAAGTCAGCTTGACGAGATGCCAAGTTTGTTCAGCAGAGTATGGCACTTACTGCTGAAGTGCTTCTGCAGGAGGGAACCCAGGAAAATGTCAAAAAGGTCAATGGGTGAAATCCATAGCTCCATCAGGAAACTATGCAAACAAGCTCACGTCAGTAGGATTTAGCACTGTCTTGAAAAGCGTCTGTTGGTCCTGTCACATTAAAGCACAAGCATTTTGATCCAGAGCTTTGTATATTACTGGTCTAGAGCTCACTACTCTCTTCAAATGGCAGAGCAGAAAGCCCCACCATTTATAAATGAAGGAGCTGATGTACTGAGTTTGCCCACTTACAGTCTCTGGATTTCAAGCACAAGCTCAGAGAACAAACTTCCATCACCTGGCAATATTGACACCACGAGGCACATGACAGAGCAAGTGTGTGAGAATTTGTAGAACTTGAATGGCCAGTATTTGGCTATGAAGAACCCAAGGCAATAAGGGAAATGAGGAGCTGTGCAGTATCTCTGAGACTCACTCTCAGACATGACTATCCACTGACCCTGAGTCAAGGAAAAAAAAAGCCCTACAAAACAAGAACAAAGTATCTCTGGAGATGTTTGGAGTGGAAATCAGAGCCATCACAGTATTAGACCCCAGATCAACCTTCCACAGAGGTTGCAAAAGGCAAGATTCTAAACAGCTGAAGGATGGAGCTGGGCCAAACGTGTTAAGCCTGTGACAGCTCGTCTTGACTCAGCTGGGAAGTCCCCTTCATCTCCCTGCTACTATGAAGGTAACATCTGTTCTGTTCTTTCCCTGCTCCATCCCTCTTTGGTGTGATGGCACAGAGAACAGCAGGCTGGCGTGTCCATCCCTGCTCCGCTCCTTCTGGATTAGGGGATGGTGCAGTTCAGCAGCCGGCTCCCCAAGCCACAAACTACATTTATCATCATCTTTACACGCCTTTATACAGCTGGCTCTCCTGATGATAATGTGTTCTACAGTTTCCCTTGCTGGCGTGGCTTATGTTAATACTCCATTAACATTGCTAATCAGAGACAGACTTCTGGCAGCATCTCCAGGGGATGAGCAAATGTTGTCCTATGCCTTTTAGTTTAGGAGATCAGACTTTCAGATGAAATCCATTCCCAACATCTCTGATTTCAGCAATTAAATGAAGCTGCAACATCTGGGAGCTGTTCAATGCTGGATGCATGTGGCTCCTACTGCTCCAAAATAAGTCCTTTTAAACACCCTTCTATGCCAGTCCTCAGATATATGACATTTGGAACTTTAATTCACTTGAGAAATCAAAGGCTGCTAGAAAGACGGGATGGAATCAAATCAAAGATAAAAGGTACAGAAGGTCCTGAAGGTCTAAAAGTGCGATAGGCTTGATCCCAAGAGATGAAAACCTCAGCATGGCAAACCTTAGTCAGAAGAGATGAAAACCAAGACACGTGATGCATGCTATCCATTAGAACCTCAAGGAGGTTTTACAGGGTTCCTTCTAATGGCAGCGTGGCTACTGAATTTCTTATTTCCCTGAAGTCCTGCCTGATGGAGAAGCTTCTTTGCCCTCCCCTTCTCCAGCATGTTTCCAGTTCAACCTACCCCACACAGAAATCTAGGTTTGTGTCTCATCTATTCCTTCTTACATTTCAGGAATACTTCCAAACCCCCTTTAGCTTTGCAAAAGGGGTTTACTTTTACTTGAATTAAGTCAAATAAGGCACCATGATATCTTTGGTGTCAAGAAGTTGTCTGGAAGTTTTAGCTACCTAAGTAAAAGGAAGGCAGCTGCCCAGTAATGCAATTTTCAAGTCACCTCAGATTTTACATCGGCTGCCATTCTCCACAGGATCCAGTGGGAGGTAAAATTAATGTTTGTTAAATAGAGAAGTAAAAAGCAAAAGCCTACACTGTGGAAATAGCTTTATTTCTTAGGAAAATATTATAAATGGGGCAGAATGACATAGAAAAGGAGATGCAATACCCATAAACATCCCCAACTCCCTCCGTAAAATGCAACAGCTGAGCAGGAGGATGATAGACTAGTGAAGTAATGAGTCTGATCAGCAAATTCATGCTCTCATTCAAACAGATGCATAAATCCAGCCAAAATTAGGACATGTTTCCTCTCTACTCTTCCCTTTTCTCTCCCGTCAGACTCCCTTTAAACCTCATGGCTTCTTGTCTTAAATGGAAGTCACTTCCATCGCAGGAAGCAATGCTTACTGGTGATTCTCAGTGATGCAGATCCAAGGAAGAACAGCTTGGTTTTAACAAGCAGCTGCAGACCAGCTACATATCACAGCAAAGCCAACACTTGCCTTTCCCAAAAAAAGCCAACTCAATTTACAGAACAAGGAATACTCGCAAACAAACAATCTTCATCAGTATCTAAATGATTAAGTGGTATATGACTCATATCTATTTGGAAAGGCTTCTCCAAAGCCCTAGAGGCCTCACCAGAACCTATTTAGATGCACAGCTCAGACATACAGTAGCTGCAGGGTTTATTTCAAACACTTCAGCAGTGTGGTTTCTGTGCCCACTCGTTTTAAAGGTCTGAATTCCAATTTCAGCTAAGGATGTACCACGTTCACTGGAGACAGGGAAAACTGTGTGAATATGTGCAAAGTCCGTGGGACATGGATATGACCTTCAGTCGCTGGTTGGAAGCGATTCCTAATACATCAGCTCATTGCTATAGTAATGTGCTTTGGAGCCATTAATTAACTCGCTGCTCTCTGAGGAAACTCTCGTTCCCTCCATCATTCATGTCTACTTAAAAGAACTGCAGACCCACAAAAGCTACCCGTGAAAGCGTGAGGTTTCTGGGGGATGGAGCTGAGCAGACTATGGGCAGGTGTTACAGAAACTTCCTCATACAGAGCTTCAGTGCTGCTCCATCGCATCTTATGGCACTCTCTTGCTCTGCTGGACTTAGTTCAACTGCTTGTCCCCAAAACCACTGCCACTGGGACATCCCAAATCACACATCCAGCCTCACATCCTGCCTGGATGGAAAATGCCAATTAAGGGGAGATGAGTGGGTAGCGGAAAAAACTGTGCTCACTCCTCCTTGACATCAATCATTGTCTCTCTCCTATTTATTCATTATTCAAATGTTTTCACCAGCCTCTTTATGAATTTTTTCCACCTTGGACTGGTGCTTGCTTGCAAGTAGTTTAATACACTTCCTCTCTATTCAGCACTGGAGCGTAAGTGAACTGCAAGTTCTCAGATACTGCAACTTTTGCCTGGCTGGATGAGGGTTAATAACTGCCTTGAGTGAGGACTGAGACCTGAAAACTAAAGATGATGTGTGCCTCCTATGCTGTTCTGCAATATTAACTATTCTGCAATTCACTTTTGTTTTGTTTCAGCAGCTTCCCTCACTGAATCATCAGAGAGCAAAATTGCTTCAAAATAATAACCAGCTACGTGGAGAGTTATTTGGAGAGGGAAAAGAGCAGAGCTTTACTCTAGATTTACGTAACTCTCAACTCACATATTTCACTTGCAGACTAGAATGCACCTACACCTCTTTCTACAGATCCAGCACCTCGGGAGCCCACCCTCTCAGCCTGACCTCTGCTTCTTCTCTTTACAGATGAAACACCCTTATGCAACAGAGATACCATTTCTGCAAAGACTTTCAGCTCAGAAAGGGAAATCTCACAGGTTAGGGACAATAATCAATGGATTTTTAGGCAAACTGAGGTCCCACACACCCCATCTAATGTTGTGGGCTGTTGAAACCTGTAATAGACAAGTCCTGTCAAAGCATATAACATCTCTGGCTTTGACTAACATCACTGCACACTCTGAAGCTGCTCTATCCAGTGGATAGAAAGCACATTTGTAAGACTTTCATTCCACCTGCCTCTCTCTTCCAACACACACAAGCGAATCTTAAAGTACAGATTAATATTTAAACAATCAGGGCTACAAATATCTTCCAACCTTTCTGGACAAGAAAGTTCTTGTATGGAAAAACAAAGTGGGGAAAATGCACAGGGGAACAAACCCCTCTTTTCAAGTGGGAATTTACTTTTCATTTCCGCTCCCTTTGATATAGCCAGGATTAACTGCATTTCATCCCCTTCTAAAGGACACGTTGGGTCCCCAGCTGTTTTTCCACTATCAATCCCTGGAGAACAAAGCTTAGGAAGTTAAATGAGTTTGGGAATCTCATCTTCGCTTTTAATTAATTTGAAACGAATGTATGCTAATGACAGCACCACAGCAAGATTGCCAAAACTTTCCTGGTCTGCATAAAGAAGTGGTGAACACTGAAGAGCTTGGGAACTCACCACCAGCTTTAACCCTTTCTTGTTGCTGCTACAGCCAAAACTTTGGTGCAGAATAGGGTCTGAAGGGTTCAGCAGTTCTCATCTCAATACACCCCACGGAGGCAGCCTCCTACCTCCACCCCAAGCAGAGAATGGAGCTAACCTTGTTAGCCCTGTCCCAGGGGCTCTCAGAGTCCCTGCAAGAACAACCACCATCAGAAATGAATCTTGCTAGGTTCAGACTGCAAGGAGCCAAACTGCTGTTTATTCCTGTTCAGAGCCACACTTGCAGCTCTTCCTCTTTGTTTTACATGAATTATAAAAGCACGATGCACTTCAAGTCCCTCACATGGAAAAAAATGACAGAAAACAGACTGGTGATCTTCTCTTTCTACCATTTGCTTCCTTATTCATGGGTGGTAGTGCTGGTGGCATCTTAAAAGGTTACTGCTTGGTTTTTAAAGGCAGAGATTGAGACAATGAGATGTGTGTTAGGTTTCTTCTGGTGCTGACAAGGTGAGGTACGGCAGGAACAAGCACTGGGAGAGGGATGCTGAAAATCTGCATCTGTAACTGGAGGCTGTTATATCTGAGAAGAGCTACCTTTAATTTTAGCAGAGAGCTTTCAGGGGTTGGGGAAGCCACTCTGCAGAGACCACAACCCTAGCTGTCAGATGTAATAAACACTGGGCTCAAACTGTGATACAGAAAGGGTAGAGGGAAAGTGGACTGGATTTACTGATCTTACAAGAAGATTCTCTTATAGTCACTCTTGGTAAAAGGAAAACGGAACAGGGAGCTAGATCTATACTGGAAATTAAGCCAAATGAAAAGAGAAGGTAATGTAGGAGAAAGGATTTATACCTATCAATCTCTGTTAAAGGTCTTCAGGAGAGACCTTAAGGACACTGTGGATGGGAAGGAAAGATCTTAAACTGAGTAGCTCCCACTGACTGTCCTAATTCATTGGGAACCATTCATCCATCACAGCTCTGGTTGCCCTCTCCCGTTTGGAGCCTACAGCTTTGTGGGAATCAGGTTCAGGGCATCTGTCCCAGCAGTCTACTCACTTTCCTGCAGAGCTTCTGCCTCTAGTCCCATGAAGGGCCCCAGCTTGTCCATCCCCTCAGTGCAAGTGTAAATACAGAGCATACCTTGCTGTCCTACAGAGGAGGGCACTTGCTGCCAAAATGACAAGGTTCCCCACAGGAACGCGGGTTACAGAGGTAAAGATGACCCCAGGTAGGAAGGAGGAGAACTAATTTGTCAAACAAGTTTTGATACCCCATGCCTGGTTATGCATCTGGAGCCAGATACTTGCACATACCTGTAAGCACAGGCTGTAACTACATGCATTTAGAAGGACCATGCCTGAGGAGGCTTTTGCTCAGTTAAGACTCAAGGCATTAGCACCAGGCTGGCTACGATGGGAATTTGTTTATGCAGGTAACTGGCCTGCAGTCTGAGGCTAACATCACAGTGCCCTTACAGATGCAGAAAGCGATTACCTCATGTAAATTAAACAAAGATTCCTATAGCTGCTGCTGTGCAATTGCTTCCCCTCTGGAATCAAGCACCAGCGTATTTGCATGGGAGTTTTTGTGGTCGGGTGTACGTTGTTTGCAAGATATTTTTACTGCTTGTGAGGGAATCTAGGAAAAAGGATGAGGCAGAATGTCTTGGAATGCAAAGTACTGGGCTGGATTTTAACCGCTGCACAACAGCAAATGGGTTATGCTTGGCTTTTTACTATTCAGCTGGTAGCAATAAAACAGTGCTTGGCTTACTCCTTTACAGAGCCAAGTTCTTTATCTTGAAAGAACAATAGTGAAAAAAGGCCTGTAAAGGAAGGAGGCAGCCTTCTGAAAAGTCCCCTTAAGACTGCCTCGGAGCTGAATGGAGGAGACTTAACTCCTACGCCTCCAGCCCTGGCAGCAGCTCTCTTCCCGGTTCCTCAATGCACCTAGGGTTAGAAAAGCTACAGTTCAGCCTTGTCTGTGGTTAGAGAGATAAGCATGAACATGCCATTTACAGCTACCCATCTTAAGGGGCAGGGAAGACAACTTCAGCTGCTTCTTGAGGCAGCGCTCGCCAATAAAGCAAGAGGAAAAGTCCTTCCAGGCGGTAACGGTGCGCGGCTTCCACTCTGCATTCTGGGAGCTTTCCACTAACGTCTGCAGAAGTACCTGACTGCATCATTGGCAGCACCGGTATCTGGAAGGATGATGTTCACCCAGAGGCTCCTAATCTTAGCATCCACTTAAGGCAGAGAAGAGACAGGCCTTAACAGCAATGAATAGAAAAGGCTTCTTAAGTAAGACTGATGGGCATAGACAGATCCTCTGGTGCTCTGCTTCACCAGCTCCCAGATCTGTATCAGCATCACATACGTTATATGGTCGTTGTAGTCTTTGGCTAGGGACACAGTCATGGTTCAGTGTTTTAATTAGCCTACTCCAGGCTATCTTGGCCATAAAGGCTCACAGAGAGAAAGATAAACAATATGCAGAAATCATGTTAATTTATAAAATATTCAATTAAAGAAAACAAACAGCATAAACTAAGGTCATAAGAGCTAGATGACAGGGAAACCATTCTGCTGGGAGTCAGCTGCCTCTGGCCATGGGCAGGCTAACAACATACCGCTCCTCTGCACTTGTTGCACCAAGAGTCAGGGAGGACTGACTGGGAGGTGAGATTACAGGAGAATTCCTGCAGCAAGAGGTTCTGGTAGCTCAGCCCAGGGCCCCTTTGCTCCCTCAGGGATCAAAATGCTTGCCTCGGTCTCAAGTTTTCTGCAAAGCAGAGAGAGATACAACCCATGCCAAGTTCATTAATGTGCAAAGCTCTCTTTCTCTAAAGTGTAGCCCCACCATTTGCAGTTCAGGTTCAGTAAAACACTGAAATATAAAGCTGACTTTCAGAGGCTTCTCTTGCACCCACACCAAACTGGGACTCTTGAGCCCTGCTGATGCAGGACATATAGGATGTGTGAAATGGGAGAGGATGCTGGGAAGGAGAGCAGAGGCATGTTCTGCCCCCGAGGTTGGACGTAGGATAGATCTCAAAGGAAATGAGGAGTGAAGAAAATCACAGTGTTTAGGAATGGAAAGGTCCATTTGCTCTCTCTCCTAGCCCACCAGTGACAGATTGCTCCCTTGTGCTTTGTCCTGTGTTTAATGACCTAAGCAACCAGGGCTTCTATCTTACTTTCTCAGGGAATGACTCTACAGCTTCAGGAATCTTCATGGGAAGAAACCTTAGTGTCACAGCCTGTACCTGCCCTAGTTCACTAAGCAGGGATGAGGGAAAATATTGCCTTTAGCCTGTGCTGTACTTGGGGCAGGCACATATCAGACCTCCTACCATCAGTGCTTCAGCAAAGTCCTCTCCAGTGTGAGTCCCAGCTGAGCCCTCAGCATCTGGGCTATGGGGACTTGCCTCCTCCTCTGCCAGCCTGCAAAAACAGAGTCCCTCTGCGTGCGCCCCAGGCAGCAGCAAAGCAGTGAGCAGAGCACTGCCTGTGCCACTGGCCCTTGGCATTTCTTCTGTGCCTTTTTCCATCCTTTTTGCTGCGGGTATGGCGTTGCCTTCCGAGCGGGAGAGGAAGCAGTGACCCTGCGAGTATTACAAACTGCTAAGCCTCTCTCTGGGGAATGGAGAGACAGGACCGCTCTGGCCTCGGTAAGTTGCACATTGTGTTACTATCTGAGATTCTCATTATCTCCAATGGAAGCTGTGATTTGTTTCTCAGTTCTCATTTCTCTTTGTACACTGTTGCCTCTCCTTTTAAAGGCAGCTTTTCCTAGGAGCTCTGGCCTCAAAGGTTCCTTTTTCTTCATGTGTGTATTACAGATGTCACAAACACCTCCGACATGGTGCATGATTCCTCATTCAAATGCAGACTAGCTGAGGGGGAAAACAAGTCCTTAGATCTTTAGCATCCCCTGGGGATATCAGCACAGGACACATGCGTACCAGTGATAAGCCAAACTAGACACTGGATGTCACCAGTACTCCACTGGAAACACAGAGGAGGGAGCAGGTATCTGGCAGTAAAAACCTCCACTCTTAAAGCAAGCAGTCTAGTTGGCTTAAAGAAGAAGTGTTGACTGGGCATGAATTAACGAGGATCATCTGATGTACCCTAGAACCAGAATAAATCCAGCAAAGGAGTCCAGGTGAGGAGGTGAAAGAAGATTGCTGTCCTAGCTTAGAGGGAAAAGCAAGACCAAGGATGGTGTAAGTGTCTTCCAGATATCCAACAGTCCACATGACTTAACATCTGGCAAACACAATGGATGGTGGGATGGAGGAGGCCATCCCTCCCTCTGCAAATCCTGAGTACCAGCATGCCTTGACGGGTCTCCAGAAGGGCCCTGCTTTTCAGTAGAAATGAGAAACCTGCCACCATAATCTGATATCTCCCAATGAAGAAAGCATACTAATGTACATCAGCACCTTGATTTCCATGCTCAGAGAAGCCCTTCACACTTCCCTTCACCTTACCAAGCACTGTTATACTCCAAATCTTTAGGGCAGTATAAGAGAAGAGCAAGCTTGACAAGATCTCAATCTGGCTGCTGCTCAGCTCCCAGCATGAGGGAACTTGAGGAGGAAAATTTACGGCATAGCCCTGGCTCACCTTCAGTGGGATCCATGTGCTGAGGGACACAGGGAGTCAAGGTGCTTGAGGTAGAGAAGACTTGCTACAGCCATGATGCTGATACACCAGACCAGCACACTCACCCCATGTCTGATGCTTTCTGGAAGGGTCCCCACCTCACAAACATGTTGCACAGTTGATATGGTTGTTTCCTGCAGAAATGGCTGGGATTCCAGTGCCTGCAGCAGCTTGGGTAGACACAACACACACCAGGCTGCCAGACAGGCAGAGGTCCTGGGCAGATACAAAAGCATGGATCTCCTCAAAGCCCTGTTAGATTACAGGCAGATTCCTCTGATCAGAGAGCTTGGCGTCTAAAAACTCCATGTAAAATCAGGGATTTGCACCTTTGTGTGTGCATTGACAAGATTTTCTACTGGATGGAATGAAAGGTCTCGACTGCCTGTCAGAGTCACCCCTGCCAACAACCAGAATGGAGTCCCTTGTGAGTGGGCTGTGTTTTAGCAGCAAAAAGATGGGATTTCAAAACACACCTCCCTCCCAGCTCTGCAGCAAAGGTTTGGGTGTGGGCTATGAAACACGGCATGAAGCTCAGGATAGCCTTGGCTTGATTCCAGTTCAGGAGGTGAAGGCTCCCACCATGCTTTACCTAACATGAAGAACCTCCTACCTGACTGTATAATTAGGTTTCCACGTCCAGCTGCTTTGTTTGGTTGCTTGTTTTAAGTGTTTAATACCTGGCCTTGCCAGAGCACCGAGGGAGACAGGCACTTGAACTGACTGCCACTTTGCTTTCTCTCTCCATAAAGGAAAGCATGGGAGTGCTTCACTGACCTTCTAAATACAGAGTCTTCAAATTAAATTATAACATTGCTGATAATCAGCAGACCAGGGATTAAACTGATTGGGGCCCTGCCAGACCAGATTTAGCTTTCATTAAGTTCTGCCCACAAATCAGGCCTGCCCATACTCTTACTCTCCAAGTTACAGCATGCACAAACGCACAGGAGGAGAACAAAACCCAAAGTACTTTACTGTTTAGAATTCTAATCCTTTCAAGGTCCGGAAATACCTGGGGTCTAGCTACCACAGTCTATCCAACATCTGCCGTTAGAAGTAAAAACCTGAAAGCAAGTCATTTACATGAGGGTTTAAGAGGGATGCAGGGAAACTACAAGAGCAGGGATGTAATCAGCAGCACAGGGAAAGTCTGAAAGGAGCTTGTCGATCCCTATGAAATAGAGCAAGAGGCTTATTTAATTTTTTTTCTTGTGTGTGTAAATTTCCTAAACAGCTGACCTAAATGAGTTCTTACCACGATCAGATAGCCTAGGACAACAGAGTAATCCTTCTAATAGGATTACAGGCTGTGCTAAAGGAGACTTCAGGCTTCTCTGCTCTGCATTGTAATACGTACACATACGCACAATGCAGATACCGTGCCTGGTACCTGCAAACCCATCATTCTCCCCATTCCCTGTTTATTCCCCTCATTACCCAGACCTTCTCACCCCACTTCTTGTTTGCTGCGTGATTGCTATAAAGTAGTAACCAATCTTGGACTGAGGAGGGAGGAAGGAATAAATCACAGAGCTGAAATCATAAAACTGGACAGATGGAAGTTTGGGGAAATTAGCATCCAAAAAGGCCGGTTTCAGTAGGATTCCAGGGGTACTGGTATTACCTGACACCAGTCAGTCTTCCCACCGCTGTTCAGCAAGACAGCATAAAATCTCTGCTACCCACAGTGAGGGTGACAGAGCCCTGGGACAGGCTGCCCAGGGAGGTGGTGGAGTCTCCTTCTCTGGAGATATTCAAGACCCATCTGGATGCCTATCTGAGTGAAATGTCCTAGGGAGCTGCTTTGGCAGGAGGGTTGGACCCGATGATCTCTCGAGGTCCCTTCCAACCCCTACAATTCTATGATTCTGTGATTTGCAGGCAGCACAAAAGCTGGTGGAGCAGCATATAGCAATTCAGCAGGAGGTCCCACAGAGCTCTGCAGACCTCCTGGTAGGTTGGACCTGTGCAAACCAAACACCTTAATAGAGGCAAAGGCAGAGGTATACATCAGGGAACAAACAAAGCAGGACAGATCTACCTACTGGCTGTGGGTAGAAAGCTGCTGGGAAGTGTGAGTGAGTCCCAGTGCAGTGAGAACAAGAAAAGACAGCAACATGCACACACACACAAAAAGAGGACTTATTTCCTAATAAAAAGTAACTGTCTGTGAGCTCCCAGGGAAGGATATAGTCATTAGTGTCTAACACAGTCTTTGGTTGCATGCAAAGGCATGGAGAAGGTGGCTTGTAACTTCAGACTGCATGACTGAGCCCGATGCTAGTGTGCTGATAACAGCTTTCAGGAATATGTTTTTCAAAGGTTGCTAAGAAGCACTTAGAGATGGTGCTGGGGAGAATTACAAAAACCACCAGATGCAGTGGGGAAAACGCCTTGCTGTGAGGGAATAAGAGGAGCTCAATTCACTTTATCAAAAAGAAGATAGTTGTGGGGATAGCAACTTAGCAACTTCCAGCAGCCAAGACCTTGGATATTAGAAAGGTTTCTGTTCACATGGAGAAAGGCATGGTGAGAACCAACAGCAGCTGAAAGATAAAGCCAGGTGAACCCAAATGGGAAATCAATGATATATTTGCAATAATGAAGGACAGACGAAAGGACAGGTTGTTTGGTGTTTGGTGGTTGGTTTTTTTTCTTAAATGCCTTCAAATTAAAACTTGGAAGACACCTTGCACAAGAAAGAGCTGTGCTCCTCCACCTTTTACCTACCTACTAAAACTGGTTCTACAAAGAGGCTGAGTTTTACTTTATTTTTAAACGGCGAATTAATGGAAAGCACTAGAACAGACACCACATTTCTTTCAGCATCACAGACTTCACCTACCAGGAACCAAAATGAGATGTCACAGCACAGCAAAGGGCTGTCAGGCAAGAAGTTAATCCCCAGACCAACAAGAAAAGGAAAGAGGTTTGAAAGATTTAGAAGTTACTTGTTGCTTGCCCTGGAAAGAAGATGTTGAAGCCCTGGGTCAGCAGCTCTTTGTGCCTGTGATTGAGTAGGTGACATAATATAGATGACTGTGTCTGCAAATTAATTGATGTTACATCCCTTATAAATCTGGACTACCTGGCCTAAGTGTAATGCTCTCAGAGTGACTGAGAACTGCTGAAATATTTATAAGAGTGAGATATTACTTTGGACTAGCTGAAACAGAGGATTGACTCCAACACTTCCTCTTCTCTCCTCCCTTCCCCCCAAAACTCAAAGCTGTCTCAAAAGGAGAAAGCAAACCTTTTCCATTTCTACTTTAACAAAATGTTATTTTCAAATCAGAAATTATTATTTTTTTGAATATGCAATCCCTGGGGGCTGCATAGCCTCATAGGTGTGCCTACAATATATAATACAAGTAATAGACAGGCTAGCACTCCTCAGCTCTCCCGCAGAGCTGTACACACAGCAGCAGGACCATACTAACAGAATTACTTTTGAAGGGGAAGACAAGATGAAGGCATGGGATCCCTATTCAGATACTGCAATAAGCCACTAAACTCACCTGTGTGGTTGAGGTTTACTCTAAAACTCACATACACAGCAGCAGAAAGCTTGGTCCTAAAGCTGATCCGTGCTTTGGGAAGGGGAAACGGAGCAAGAGGAGATTCTTCACTGCCAAGAGAAGAAAGCATTGCTGGAGACCTGTCCTTTCCACAGCCCATCCCCTAAGTGAGCTGAGAGTCTAAAACAGATGAAGATGGCACAGAAATCCCTGCAGGGCTCCAGGCCTTTTGTGTACAGATCTTCGTGGTGGGAGGGGAGGGGAGGTGACAGACTAGGGAAGCTGCAGCGATAACTAAGCCGAGGAAGAGGAAATTAAAAGGAGAGAGGAAATGAAGAGAGAAAACGGGTGAGGTGCTGAATGGAGAAAATCCAGGCAGCAGCAGAAGTATTCCTACATGTACTTAGTGTGGCCCAGCACCTCTCTGAGCTGGCCCCATCATGTGCCTCCTGTTTATGATAGACAAGTTACTGGTCTCCATTCTATCCCCTGTCCAGCCAAGCAGACATCCCCATGCTTAGCAGCACCTACTTGCTCACACAAACCACATTTGTCTTATGAAAAAAATCTACACATGGCACTACAGTCAGAAAATATCTTACAAATAATAATAAAAAAGGAATTTCATCTGTCTTCATGCTACCCTGCTCTGCCCAGCACAACCACCGGCTGCCTTGCATCGTGCATGCGGGGAACATCATGCAGGCTGGCCAAAGGCTGGCAGCTCACTCTTCACTGGTGTGTTTGAACCCTGGCATGACAGCATCTCTCACCTTAGAGCTTGATCACTTCTCAAGAGCTGCTTTTTACCCTTTAGACACTCAGAACTGCAAGCGATTTCTTCACCAGTCACCTAGTAGCCATGGCAGGGTAGGGGAAAAGGGAATATTTTTGCTTATGGGCAGGGGGCAAAACAACAATTATAATTTGCCAGGGTTGAATATGCAACTGGATCCTCAGGCCAGGCTGCATTAAGTGCCTGTGTCCATCATCTACATGGTGGCAATGGCTGTGGCAAGCGCATTCAGAAATAACCAATGCCGTGCTTTTAGCTCTGACTTATCCCACTAGCTCTTGGCATCATGAGCCACTCTGAGCTAAATGAAGATTTAGCCCATACTTGTTAACAGAACTAAGGTTCAGGAATGATCCCATCACAGTCCTTATCAATAGCTACACTCAGCACAAGGAAAGGTCCAATCTAATTTCTTTGCTGGCCCATTTGGGTAACTGGGGAAGGAGTCTGTACCCTCTCACCCACATGACCAATACTTATTCAAGCCCAGATCTGGCTCTCTTCCTTAATATCCAGCTTCTTCCATGCCCAATCAAGCATCGTTTCTAACAAGCAGCATTTGCTGTGCAACCAAGATCCAGGACAAACCTGGTCCTTTTCCAGCCCCAAGCCCCAGGGCCCTTCTTGACAGCTCCCCTAAGCAGCAGGTCGATCGCAAAAAGGGTTGTTATTATTAAAACATCCCTCCCTTCATTGTCTGGGGCTCTACCACAGCTCTGAGCCACACAAAAGCCGCTGGCTGCAAGAATGACAGTGCTAGGTGAAAAGCTCTCCCCACTCCATGTGTGATGGGTCGTGCATCCAGCAGGACCAGCACTTCAATAGCAACGCAGAGAATTTTTACAGGCAGTTTGTTTATCGCAGTCATGTGCCACCATTTGATTGCCTGAAAAGCCCAGGAGGGCACCTAAACACAATATCTCCCAGAGAGTGACAGTCAGGGCAGCCATCACTTGGTGTTAAACAGACACCTTCAATACAGATGGAAAAGACTACAAAAGAGGCATTAAAACAGCAGTTACATCCCTCTCTTGCCCCTGGTGCCTGTTTCAACTTCTCAGCCTGTCATTAGGGGCTGCCATAGGGGACTGTGTCACAAACGAGCAGCACGAGCAAACAGGCAGAGAGCAGCTCCAGCGTACTGCTGGTAAGAAAAGCCTCCTCGGCAGCACAGGGAACAGCTGCTGGTACCCCTTTATCAGCTAGAGAACTCCCTTTTCCCCCAGGGTGATGCTGAAACATGGGGAAGGTGGTTACTCAGTGCAAGAGACGAACAACCTTATCCTAAGTGTGGTTTTGGGTGTCTCGCACGGTTCTGCAGATGCACTGGTTCCCAGCTGCTCATGCTGGGGAAGACGCCACGATGGTCTCACCTTCCATGGGTTTGCTTCCAACTATGGCTTTTAAAGCTGGTAGGAAGTTTCTGAAGCCCATCCTGCCTCTCCTGAGAGCTGTCCACCCACCCCAACTCATTGGTATTGTTTTCCAAGAGAAACAGAAAGACAGAAAAGTTATTTTATACTAAGTTTGACATTTTTTTTTCCTCCTCCTCCTCCTCTACTGCTAGGATAGGATGGAGAGGCAAAGCCCAGAAAATTCCAAACTGCAAATATAAAACATATTCCTCACATGAACACTCTGGGATGGTTTAAAGCAATGAAAAATTCTTCCTGTTCAAAACCTGCAGGCTGTCATAACTTGTCACTGAGCCACTTTGACAAGCTCAAACTACAAACCCTGTAAGGTTCGCTGCCCATTAATATTCTTGGATGATTCCTTCCTCTCTTTGATTGTCACCAAATGCAAACATCAGTTCTTCCAGACATTCTCATGTCTTGTAATGAACAAAAAAATGTAAGTAAGTCAGAAAAATAACCTGAATTTTCAAGATCCTGCAAATGAGCACTCAGTCTACCTATAACCAGATTGCCCAAGTTCATTATCCTCCCTGAGAACTCTGTACAGGTAAACAAAATACATTTTAACCCAGTTTTGCACAAGCAACTTTGCACACAGTGGGACAACTTACAAAGGCATCTCCCTCTCCAGCTTTCAGCATTGTACACCTGGGCTTGTCCAACCAACACGGACAGGGAAATAAAAGGATGCCCACAGGGATCATCACGCCTGGGCTGGCTTGGTAAGGAAATATCAGTACCATCCAGCAGGATCTACCAGCTAATCTTGATGCCATGAGTGCTCCTGGAAGGAGCCCGCGGGCTGCACATTGTGTACAGCCCCGGCTCTATCACCTGGAAATATTTATGGAGAGGAACAGCACATTTTCCATATGCTGTGAGACACTCTGAAGATCTATGCTTTGCACTCCTAAGTATTTTTAGTCAGTGTGGATGTCTGCAAGATGGACCAGAAGTACCACATGTCCCCTTCCTTACGCAATGGCCTGTGCTTCACAGTGAGATTTGGTTGACAGCGTTAGACGGTGGCATAGATCAGCAAGGCTCTGCACTCCTGTGAAGCTGCATCAATAAACGTACAGCCAAGACAAGGGAGCGAGGGGACATAAATATATTCGATTAGATTCCCATTGGCATGAAAGTTTCCCTGCACAGCCTGCCTCTGGGCTGCACCTTCCCAGCTAAGCTGAAGCTACAGACACATGCACTGTCAGGGCTTTGATATATTAAAAAAAATAATAAAAAATAGGTGTCTGAGTGCACTTTAATCCTCTTCATGAGACTCATTTGTAACCAGGATGTCTCAGAGGCCATCCCAAAGACACCTCCTCCAGCTGAGTAGAGGGACTGGCACGTCCTCAACGCACCAATGTCTGAAAAGTGAGGGAATTGGGGGAAAAAAGGCCTTTTTTCTCTCTCTCCTCCCTCCTCAAAACACCGAGGATGACTGGCTGCTGCCACCGTGGCTCCAATCTCACTGTGCAAACACCAGCCCCTGAGCTAGCCAGGCAGAACCACCGCCTGGATGCTGTGGGAACAAATGGAAACTTCACCTGGAAGAGAAGTGCATAAATAAAACCGATAAAAAGTTCTAGGACTCATGGAATGTGCATAATGCTCCATATCAAAGCTATCGGCTCCAATGCTTAAACACTGCCAGTGGCTGCCAGGGAAAAGAAAAATAAAAGGTCTCTTATAAAATTATTACCCTGTCACTTAAGTCAACAGCAGCGATACCATGATAGAAGCCAGCAGTTATGTCACATTGTTTTATCACTATAATTACATCAAGAACATAGTAACTGTCTGAGAGAGATAAGATGAGGGAAGCGGCTCTTCTGGAGCTTCCTGCTCACAGCACTGGGATTTGCAAACTGTTTTGGGGTTTGGACATTACATTCAATTACTGTCCTTGAGCTCTGAAGAGCCACATCACTGAAGAAATACAAACAGAGCACTCCCCTCACTGCTTCTGCTGCAGGTAGCTTTGGAGGAGCTATGAAGGTCAGTCCTTGGGATCACAGAGGACCAAATTAATGGAAATTGAGCCCCAGAAGTTCCCTGGGCTTCTTGGGCAGCCCAGGCTCCTAGATGTCCACAGCAGGGTGGTGGAGGAGAGCGCATAGCCATGTTTGCTGAGAAGGAGCTCACTTCTCCCCAGGCAGGATACACATACCTGGGACTACACCCATTGTGTGGGCCAAGAAAGGGCTTTGGCATGAAAAAAAGACAGGCAATTCTGCACAGCTCAGTCACAGAAACTCTTTTCCTAACCCCAAACTGACCTGCAGTCCTCTCTATCTCACACAGGCTCCTAAACCTCCCTTACACCATGCCATGCAGATGAAAAGTGGCACAATCCCTGCAGACCCTGCTAACTCCACAAACAACAACCTGACGTCCTCTGAATGCTCCCTTCAAGTGGGTAAATCCCTAACACATCATGAGCATTGTCACTATTTGCTGTTTTCTCATCCTATCTTTCTTCTTTGTTTGGGAATTCACTGTAATGAGGTTCCTTCAGAAATCTAGCAAGCTCTCCACTCCTATATCATGCTGACAACTCATCTGTTTTTATCCCTCTTTCCCATGGATCCCTCTATACATTGTAAATTGTTCTGAGGCACCACAGCATACAGCACATAGTACAATGGAGCCTGGAAAGCTGCAGTTGCTACAGCTTTTAGTTGTCAAGTGAGACTGTGAAAACAAATAGTAAAAATGAGTTTCAGTGAGTAAGTAGTTGTTCAGGTTTTGGGTTTTTTGGTTGCTTTTTTGTTTAAATAGCAAAAGACACATCACAGACTATTGTAAAAAGAGAAAAGCTGCCAGACTGGCCCCAAACCTATTTTTTCACCACCCTTCTTATTCAGAAATTCATTGGATCATACAGTTATTAGGACTTCCTGCACTTGGACAAACAGGATTTGGGAAGCCAGCAACTCTTCTCCTGCATTCTGATTGGCAAGTGTGTTTTCAATGCAATTAGTTGTCCTCTGCTTATAGCAGGGGGAAAGCCTCACTAGAGTATTGCCCCTTTCATCCCAGAGTCACTGCTGTTCAGGGTTGGGTGGAGATTACCCTGCAGAGTCTGACACTGACACTCTCAGGGGGAACACTAATGGGAGGGACGGTCACCAGCACGGTGGGCACATGCCTCAGAGGACTAGGGTGACACCTAACTCCCAGAATATTTTCGGTTGGAAGGCATATGCATTGATCACCTAGTCCAGTATCCTACAGAAGATGCTGCCCACCTTTCAGTACTTCATTAGTGTTATTCTAGGCTGCAGAGAAGTCCCAAAGGACCCTCAGCGTTGTGGAAGATGGACACAAGGACCGTCTTCTCTGCCAGATGCAATGCAGAGGAAGATGGTGCTAGGGAAAACAAACCTGTTGACTGTTTACCACCCTTTCCAAAGAAGCTTGAAATAAAATATCCTCTTGCCTGAAGTCAAGAGCAGCAGTGCTGTAAAGGATGAACCGTCATGCCACAGAACTTTATCACGGTAATTACATCAGGAACAAGTTTACTGTTTGAGAAAAGAAAAAAGATTACAGGCAGCAATCCACTAAAGTAGCAGCAGTGTCACAGCTGAGAGATATGCAGAGAAGAGAAACGCATTACACGGGAGCAATCAAGAACAAATTCAACGTGGAAAGGGCTACACGTTGCTAGACTGTGTTTAGAGCACTGGTGAGCTTGTCTGCTTACAAGGATGCAATCAATGGTTTGTCAAGCACAAGATTTACATTTGCATCCACGTGTGCACTTTTGCTAATTAGGCAAGTGGATTTCCAGAGGGGCCTTCAGAATAATACAGAGGCACCTGAGATTTTTCAGGATTCCCAAAGAAATGAGCCTAATCAAAATCCCTGACAGATATGCAGGCTGGAGCTGTCATGCATCAAGAAAGGACTGTGCTTGCGTGCCCCTTCTCATCTCAGACTAACAGCACAACCATTGGACTGGATGCTTGCCCTGTCAGTAGCTCAGGGAAGGGACCTCTGTGGAAGGAACCTTCCACAAAGCCCTGTGGAAGTACAGGGCGGATGCTAAACTGGCATCTTGTATTGATCCTGTTCCCAGTATGGCATGAGCTGACACCAGTGAGACAACATGCTTTTGCTGCCTGCACAGCAAGGGTTGAGTGTCACTTAAACAAAACTATTCTTTCTTTCTTTTTGACTCAGCAAATTCTTGAGGAGAAACACACCACAGCCGTTCTGGGACAAAACAAAGTTCATTACAACCAGTCCAGTGCTAAGCTCCCAGTAGCAGTTATCATTTAAAGCTATTTCCTCTGCCCTGGTGTCTAGCTCACTACAGAAACCTCCTCTGATCACCCTGTGTGAGCTGCCATAGGAGGTTTGGAAAAAATGGCTGGCAGAGAGTCATGTGGATGATGATGATGATCCAGAGAACAGAGAATGCAGAAGGAAGGAACAAGCACAGCTTGCTACAGGCTATTGCAGGCACTAAGGCATCCTGCTTGGCAAAGCCAGGCTCTGAGAAACAGCCACGTCCTGCAAAGCACTTGACAAGCCTGGACATTTCCATACACTTTTACTGAGACATAGTCCTGGTGTGCCCTAAGGGGTCACCAAGCACATCCAAGTGAGAGCAGGACCAGAGCCCACAAATGGCTGCTCTCACAAGAAACTGGTCAGGAGTTTGGAGTCCTTTGCAGGGCTTGCTCTACAGCCATGGCCTCATCTTCCTTGGCCAAGAACCACAGAGCAAAGACCTGAGTGGAACATCCCATCAGCTTTTTTCAGGCCTGGAGCAAATCACCAAGCAGCCTGTAACAAATCATCAGCCCAGTTAATAAAGATTCTCCTCTCTTTGCTATGCCTGATCCTGCTCTCACTAAGCAACTGCAAGCAGCACACACCAGTTAGCAGACTTGGGTCTCACCTGCCAGCTACTATGATTCTGGATCTTTTCCAGACCAGCTCCAGGCCACAGCACAATGCAGAGAGAACACCTGTTACTGCAGGAACTGTTCTGTTGTTACGACAGACGGGTTTGCTCACAGCCCTTGGGCTTGATATTTCTATGGCATCTCTAAATGTTGGTCAGCAGAGGATTCCCAACCCCTCTGTACACAACACCCAAGAGAGCTCCCTGCTGTGGAATACATCCTAACCAGTGACACAGAGTCCAGCCCCTCTGATCTTCAACACTCCTTATCTCAGTACCTAAACAGAGCCCAGGGCGGGCAGATGCAGGCACTCACTTTTGCAAGCTGTGGCTAGAGGAAGTCACAGAAATGTGGGAGTTCATGGGAGAGCAGAAATGTCACACACCTGAAAGCAGAGCAGGGCCCAGCTTGCCCAGGAAAAGAGCCCAACAGCCAATTCATCCCTTTACCTAGGAAGGTTTTGTTCATGCTATTCCAGGCAACATGTCAAAGGTTCTGTCACTGGTGGCAATAACTTTTAAGTGCCCAAAGAAGCTTCTAGAAAACCAGGTAGATTAGGAGCTGAGTCAGGATGGGTGTGGGAGGGAAATTTTAGTTGAACAATTGACAAAGGACAAACATTCTGGCTTTCTTGTCCAACTTCCTATTTTAAAAATCATCAATAGAACAGGAGAAAAAGGCATTTTTTTGTGCACATTTGCAAAGGGTAAGGGGTGTAGGAAATCAGCATTCTAATAGGATAGCAGCAGTATTACCCTATGAAGGGAGGCTGAGGGAGCTGGGCTTGTTCAGCCTGGAGAAGAGAAGGCTGTGGGGGGATCTCATTGCAGCCTTCCAGTCCCTGAAGGGAGCAGAGAAACAGGAGGGGAATCAGCTTTCTAAAAGGGCAGACAATGGCAGGACAAGGGAGAATGGATTGAAGCTAAAGGAAGGAAGGTTCAGATTAGATATTAGTGGAAAACTTTTTACAGAGAGAGTGGTGAGGTGCTGGAACAGGCTGCCCAGAGAGGTGGGTGGATGCCCCATCCCTGGGGCTGTTCAAGGACAGGTTGGACGGGGCCCTGGGCAACCTTGTCTAGATCCAGGCCTGGAGGTTGGTGGCCCTGCCTGTGGCAGGGGGGTTGGAACTCTGTGATCTTTGGGGTCCCTTCCAACCTAGAACATTCTATGATTCTATGATTGTTTCTTAAATGCATGGTAGACTGAGGTAGGATGTGTGATAGATGATGTAATCCACTAGCCAGCTTACAAAGTATTTTAAAAAATCCTCCTCCCTAATAACAACAAAATGCAGATGAGAGACCAATTCTCTAGGAAGCAACTTCAGTTATGAGACTCTATCCCATAACCTCTTGAGATATGGCAAGTTCTCCACAGAGCTGTTTTGAGAAGCGAGAGGACAGCTGGCTACCCCAGCTACCTCGTGTGTCTAAAGGCATCAGAGAGTTCACCCTAGCATTCAGATGGGTGAAAACTGAAGGGACAGACACAGGGTGAACCTACCACAAGAATGGCGTCTGATTCCCCCAAAAATCAGATCCTACCACAGCAGAGACCAGGCTGCAGCCCAAGTTACAGCTAGCCCCAGGACAGCTGGGTCCTTGTCCTGTCTGCATCCGGCTCTCAAGGGCAGATTCAAAGCCTTTGAAGTCTTTCTGGACCTCAGAGCTTTACAGCTCAAGCACTTAGCTTCCATAGTCCATTGAGCTTGTAAAAATAATGTCACATTCACCCTAACAACATCACTTGGACTAACCAACAGCATCCTGACAGCCTCTGGTCAGAGCCCAGACAGGCTGACAATATGCTTCCCATGCACATCCTCTGACAAAAACAGCAGCTCTCAGTACCCAGGGCTTTCAAGCCAATACTTTCACTCAGGCTTTAATCTCCAAAATCAATTAAAAGCAAAGTAAATAAACCCAAGAGATCCTCTCCCCTGGGTTTCTTTCAGCTTCACAGGCGGGAGAAAAATTATCCTTCATAATATCACATTGAAAGCACGTACTGCAGATGGCTGTCACTCAGTCATTAAGTGCAGCTTTGCAATTCCACCTATCGCTCTACGAACCAGGATGATTTGTGCATACTCGATGCAGGAGTAACATACTGGAGCATTCTGCATCCCTTATGAAAAGCCATTATAGATAAAACAGCCAGATCTCTGATAAGGCTTCGAAAGGTCTGGGAGTGTACTACCTTCAGAAACATCGCCAGTCCCTTCCTGATCTCAAGTCCCACTCGAACTCGACTCGCACCCAAGCCCAACCAAGCTTGCTTTCACACTCCAGAGCTCTGCTTCTCATTGCTGTGACTAAAGACATCATCTTGACTACAAAGCAAGGATCTATGAACAGGGAAGAGGTAGAACCCAGCTCTTACAGTAAAATGCCTCTCCAGTCACAAGCCAAGGAGACCTTTGTGATCGCAAGGCGCAAGTAGGTTTTTACATGACATGAAGCTGAGTCATTATGGAAATTTTAACTCAAGTCTTCACCTTTTGGTACTGCCAGGTATCAGCTCCTGGGTAGTTTGCATGCAGCACTGCGAGATGGCAGCAGCTGAGTCATCCCATTCATTGCGTATCACGCTGTGACCAGTCTGCTGAAGTTACTCGTGCGGATGGATGTCCGATTAGTTTGTGAGTCACAATTCACAGAAAGCTGCTAGCCTCAACTACAAGGGAACAGTCGTCTCCCTCTCATCTGAAAAGTTAGTGCTTATTTCTTCCTGCAAGCGACCGGCCAACGAACCACATTGTATGCCAAGGACTGGAGGGAAAAGGAGCGTAACGCATGATGCTTGGTAACAAAACTTGCATTTCATCTGGTTTTCACAGGTGAACACACCTCATATTTCAGCATGTTTTATAAGAAACCATCTTTCTTCAATAGTAGTTGGGGTATCTGCCAACTTTGTGAGACAAGCCACTAGGACTTCATAAACAGCGGCACAGTTACACCACTCCCATGCTCCCTAACACATCCACAACACATTTCTGTGTATTCCCTTCACAAGAGCTGCACAGATACCAGCTTGTTAATTATACTAAGATAAGGAGGAAATTTGGCAATTAAACTCCCATTTTTTGCATACGCCCCTGTTAGGCTTTTGATAATGATGTCTGCTGCCTCAAGGCAACATTCCCCAACACAAGGTTTCCTGGAGACCCACTGCTATGACTAAGCCTTCCATCACTGCCATGTAATCATGGGCTCACACCAGGAGGTAAAGCTGCTCAGACTGTGGCAGCCATTGTAACTTGAACTTTCCTCGAAGAGCATCTTAGGATGAGTTTCTCTAGCCTCTGAAAGCTCAGCAAAGCAGCTTTTAATGACTCTGCCAGCAGGAGCTGGTGGAATTTTTTTGCCCCTTCATCTAGAGGAGATGAATCTCAAGGACCTATGCTTGTGTGTTGGCTCGGGTGGTTACTAAGGTTTGATCGCTGCAAAAGGAGAAGAGATGGAAAAGAGCAAAGCTGGTAATTTAAAGTCTGCTCACTTGCACACCAAGCTTCCCTGAGCACATGCAAACATGCAGATAAGCATATAGCACAAGCTGATCTCACTTCTTGCCCGTCTGTCCCTATTCAAGTGAAGTCAGAGGCCATTCAGGTGACCTGAGTGCGGCCCTGAAGTTGCTGCAAAGAGCAGCCAAGCACAGAGGACAATTTGGGTGCAGGAAGAGCAGAAGACACAATACTGAATATTTTGCTACCATGTTGCCTCCTCTGGTTTCACAGTTGTTACAGGACACAGGGTTTCATTTTGAAGGTTAATAACCCTCCTGAAGCAGCTAGTATGTGCCACTGGTAGTGATGAGATACAGCAAAACCCCACCCCATTCCTAGTGCTTAGCGTGTGCTTCCCAGTAAAAGAAGGTAAACTCTGAACTGAGGCAACAGGACAACGGTGGAATCTAAGCCAAAGGATAGGTTAAACCTCTCCATGTCCCAAAGACACTGAAGATGATTGGACAGCATGGTCCTACGCAAGGTTTGATAGTAAGCATGGCTTGCTCCACCAGCCCAGCAAAGGGCTGTTTCTTGGTATGTCGCCTCCACCCAAGCACCAGCCTTTATCCACTAGCTCAGATGCATAAAAGATTCCTTTCATAATTACTACAGGATTCCCCCAAACTGGCCCTCATCACAAGGGCAGCCATGCCTTAGAGGGCAGGAACTGAGATTCTCTGAGCCTTTAAATAATGACACACTGAGGACAGGTTGAGGAACAGGACAGTGTTCAGAGGAAACATTATATTTTATTTAACTTCTCAAATAGAATAGCACTCAGAGTTTAAACTGTGGGCAAACACATTGTCTTACCTCAAACATTATTTAAGTATTTAGCTAGTTTCATTCCTTGACTGCCTGTGGAAAATTGACTTCTCTTCTACTTAGCTGAATTAAAAGGTTTTTGCTCTTTCTCCTACTCTCCAACTCCTCACTGAGCAAGCAGGCTGTTTTCTGAATACCCAGTATCTTCTGCTAGTCTCACCTGAGTAAATTCTGAAGTTTGAAGATTCTTCTGCTTCCATCAAATTTGACCTCAGAGATGAGTGGTAAGTTGGGGTTCAGGAGAATGGAAGGAAAACATGCTCAATTAAATTAATTTAGAAACATCAACCCATCAGGAGGTGAATTTAATTCTTCTCTAAGGTTCAGGAGAAAGAGGATAGAGCAAGTGAAAGAGATAAAGGCCTTTGGTACTGCAAAGTGGCCATCAAGAGGCCAGGCTAAATTTCCATTATACCCTGATAGTCATTATAAAAGGAGAGGGCAATTCACCACCTTGGAATAATGAGGAAAAACACTCAATTTGAAGCGTCCATAAATATCCTGTACTTTGAGGCTTTGCACGGCTCAACATTTAAATGGCACTTTAAAAAGAAAATAAAGCCATGAAGGAGAAGGGAAGATGTACCCTTAGGGGTAAACAGCACACCTCGGGAAAAGCAGAAAAACAAAAGGTCTGTGTATCCATTCAACTTCGGGGAAGATGTTGCCCTATCAGGAACTAATTAGCAATGGAAAAAAAAATGATGTTTCTTACCGTTAGGATTTCTGTAAATGCTTATTTGTTACAAGCAGCATTTGCTACAGTGAAATCCAACTACATCAGGGTCTGACAGGCGCACGCCTAATCCATAACCTTCATTAGTGCTACACAGGCTGCTGCTTCCACCCGGGTTCGGGCATCTCTCTGCTCACTCGAACACAGCAGCACTTGAAAGCCTCCTGCTGTGATCAGGGGTCTGTTGTACAAAGCGCTGTACAAATACTCAATAAGAAATACTCCTTGTTCCACGAGCAACCAGTCAAACGGGCAAGACAGACAAAAGCAGGAGGAGAAGTATCGTGATCCCTATTTTTTTCTGTTCAAGGAGCTGAGCCAGCGAGAGGTGAGTGTGTACTTAGAGCTAATCTGCTGTGCCAGTGATATAATCAACATGCCTTTCTTGTTTACCTGTACCTGCTAGGAGGTCCTGATGCCTTTGTGATTCCTGGTGTTAACTGCATAGGCTCCCAGTCTTGTATTTGTTCAGATTTGACAACAGGCAACAAATCCACACACACCCCCAACTCCCACACATGCCACACCACCAGTAACTGCTAGAAAGCCAGCTAAATGTACACTGAAACACACTGGTGATATTTAAACAAATATTCAAGACCTTGAGTCAGAGCAGAAATGAATCCTTAAATTGATCTCCAATTCTGTTCATCCTAAAGCTCTCTTGGAAATACAGCTCTTGCATGCTGCTCTGATGGGCAACAAAATCGGGCACTTAAGGGACGTGCTGAGTGGAGATTTTCCAGCCATGCCACCTACCAGCCCCTTGCCATAGGATCACACAATCCCAGTCTAAATGTCCCTTGGGAAAAACTGCAGAGTGGGACAGTCTCCATTAGCAGGAGGTTTCAGGACCTTTGCTGGGTTACAGGTCACACACACCTGCCATGATACACATGCAGCGAGATCTGCATCTTGGCTCTGAAGTGGGATGCTGCCAGTGGAGACATACCCTGGGTACAAAGCAGCTTAAGGATAGCTTCAGGTTCTGTGCACAAGAGTGTCCTGCTCAGTGTTCTGCCTGCCTGAAGGAAAAGCCCTCCTGTCTCATTTAAGGACCCTTGGAACATGTAGGACACCCTTCTATAAATCAGCCTCTAGCTGGCTTGTGTGGTAGAAACAGGCTCTTTGGCCATGACGTGAAATGAGGCCAAAGTCATCAGACTTAAAAGAGATGAAAAGCACATCCTCTGTAGAAGACGTTATTCCTGCTATATCTCCCCACAACATCCCCTTTTATTACACTTGCACCAACCAGTTCTCTCTCAGCCTGACCCAGCACAAGCATATGCTGGAAAAAAGTCTCAGCTGTAGAATACATGTCAGAAAATAAAAGTCACTGGAGTCACCTTAACATATCCTCCCTGTTAACTCCTCCTTCCTCTCCCACATCACACACATTGTCCCAGGGAAAGCAAATTGGATCCCTCAAGATCTCAGACATAAAATTCCCCTGGGAAAAGAAAGGGAATTTTTAATATGGTTCAGTCCAGGATACAGGAACCAGCCCTACTGCTCTACCTAGCCCTCTCTCCATGGTCTCTAACCACATCAATAGCTTCATGCAACTAGGAATACCCATGAGAGCTGATAGGTCTAATAATCAGTATCACCTTTCTTGCAATTACTGGAAGAGCCAGGAGCTCTTATCAAACTCAGCTCTACCTTATCACCTCCTCACTCCCTCCCTTTTGCTTCTGACATCTTCTCCTGGAGGTGTTTCACTGTCAGATTTGCGCAGCCAGATGCTTTACAGACCTAATAAGAGCAGACAAACAACATCTATGTCTGAATGATTAGCTGATAATCACAGACGTGGGCTTCGCCAAGTGTTTTTGAACACCGAAGCCCAGTTCAGCCTTCCTTCACCCCAGCATCCCACTGTCAAAGCCCACAAATCACATCAGTGCAAGGAACATGTGAAAAACAAAATCCAGATCGCATTGTCTGCCATCAAATGACTGCTAAATAATGCAAAGAAATGAAAACAATTTTGTTTGGATGATTGATTACAGGGAAATTGCTCATACCTCCAAAGCGTGGCACTTCCAATCACATCTTTGTTTCATTTGTCAGCAAAAGAAATTAAGTTCCTCTCCTGGCACAGAGCCTGTGCTGTCCTGTTAGCTCCATTTGGCACACTGTGTTGCTTTGCAGCAGTTTCTTGCCCCACATTGACTCCTCACCTCAGCAGAGCTGCCAAGCAGTGACCTCCTAGGACATGAGGTTCAACTCCAGTTTAGCAGAGGATGGTAACTCAACTCTTACCCTATCAGCAACCCCAGCTGCTTCCATTAACCCCAAACGACACTCACCCCAGTCAGCACAAAGCATTTGCAGCCTTGGAGAAGTCAAGAGAACACTCAGCACCTGAGGGTTCGTGGTCCCCTTCAAGAAGGTCTTCCCAAACTTAAGTTTCCCTCGTTCACCCCTGTGTAATTCTATGATTTTAAACAGAGAGGTGACCTTCATGTCTTGAAAGGAGAAACAGCCTCACACATGAAAAAAGCACAGAGATGAAAGAGGTACACTTGTGTCAATAAAGAACAGGAAACAGTCCCACTGGCATAAAATTACTTCTCTTCCCCTCAGCTCCTGAAATACAAAAGGGATCTCCTAGCCCTGGACTCTGCTATGACAGGTAGTAGTTCTCTGTAATACTTTGAATTAATTTAGCAAGCTCCATTTAAAAAAAACAAGTTCTGATTTTTGCCCCCAGCGTTCCCATTATGAAAGGCTATTTCAGAACGTCTCTGTTCTGACAGTTCAAAACTTTCTTTCAATTTTATGCCTAATTTATGCCTGGCCAGTTTTACACTCATGTTGCTACACCGCTGCTGTTCTTTAGTTTAAAGACTTCCCTTTCCTCCTGATGGTTGCTCCTCAATGATATATCAACAGAGCTGTCACATGAAGCACGTTTAACCTAGTTTTACCATTAAAAGATAAAGACTTTATCTAATTATAGATGGGTTTTTAACTCCTCGAGGAAGAGGCTGTGTTTTTATATTGTGCTTAATTATAGATATGTATGGCAGAAAGGCATTTCATGGGATCATCAGAGGCAGGATCAAATATACTTAAATAACTATTTGTCCTGATAGTTATTTGTCTAGACCATTCCTGAAATTCTCTAAGAAGAGGTATGCCACATCTTTCCTAGACAGCTCACTTGAGTGTTTTACCCATCTAGGGACTAGAAGGAATTTACTAATAAGCATCTTAAATCATCTTCACTCTGAAATCAAGCCCTTTCTTTTTTTACACCAGTGACCATGGAAAACAGCTTACCAGCAGCTTTTTTTTCCATAAGCACTATTTGTGTGTAGGAAGACTACATCCCATTTCCATCCTTTCTCTCCTAAAATGAACAAATGGATCACAGCACTTGTTTGCTTGACCTCTGGTCATTCACTTGTTTTGTGTTTGTCAGGGTTTGGTGGGTTGTTGGGTATTTTTTCACCCTGGACTGTCTCTCCGAATTTCCTAATGGGTGTAGATGAAGTTTCACACCAGTTCTGGACACCCACACTTGGCTGAAGCCCTGCCAGCCCTAAGCAGCTTGTAATAATTGCCTTTTGTATCTGGCAAAGAGCACTCGTGTTCACACAGTGTTGGATACAGTGAGTTGTTTTGCAGCAGCATCACGGGGTTGATTCATATTCTGCTTGTGAACCAGCACAACCCTGGTCCTCTCCTGCCGTACTGCTGCCTCCTTGCATATTCCCTTGTTTGTGTGCGTGTATCCTGCCTTGCCTGCCTAAGAGGAGTGCTTTGCACTTGTCTTCATTTCATCTCTTTTGCTTTCAGGCAAGATATCTCATTTGTAAAGACTGTTCTAAGTGCTGAGCCTTTCTAGCAGGGTCCCATATTTAGCTGACACAGTGACAGGCAGTGTTTAAGACCTCCAGACAACAAGACTATGATGTAACCACTGCAGAAGCACACTGTCCTCCAGAACAGCTCAGCCAGGATATGGATGCAATCTCCACACCTAGTTACATTGCCCTTCCAACTAATATTCAGGTAAAGTTAGCATAGTGCTGATTTTTAGAAACTACTCTCTCTTCTGAGCAATCTTCTACCACAGCATCATCTAATGACATTCCACAAGATCTGCCTTTCAGACCTTTTCTCCAGCTATCTAAACCTTCCCATCTACCACATCACACCTCCTCCCTACTCACCCCTTCTTTTACCCTAAATCAGCCACAACCTTGAGGTGGGACCTCCACCTTTGTTGAAGCAGCCACATGGCAGAGTTCAAAGCTGGAATACACAAATTTTAACACGTTTCTTTTCAAGACTAATTAAATAAGAGGTCAGAAAACAAACTTACCTTCTGATCATTGTGGCCCTACAACGTAAGGTCCTCTTCTGCTCTGCTTCCTAGCAGCCTTCATTAGCTCTCTGCACCCAATTGTCCTCCTTACCACCTCCACAAAAATCGGCCAGGGCTTTGCACAGCTCTCAGAAGTCCCTCAGCCTGCACTGCCCCAGGCTGAGCAGGTTCAAAAACAGGTCTCCAAAAACCATCTTTGTAATAGAGAAAGAGCCCTGGGGCCCAGCCAGTGCCTTTTAGGAGAAAAAAAAAAATCTTCTGTGTAATGCTGAGCCAGGGAACAAAGTAAATGCTTTCACCACCCCATACTTTTGCTTGGTTTTGCACCAATTCTTCCCTTCCCATCGCTTTGCAGCTCAATTTTGTCAGGAAGGTCAGGGGCCCGTAAAGCTGGTGGGTTATGAAGAGCAAAACTTTCTAAATTACATTCCTCTGAAGCACACAGCCTTGTCCTGGCACTTTCATCTGAGCATTTCAAAACACATCCCAGGACTGTACCTTCCTTGGCACAGCACCCAGGTATGGAGTCACTGTAGCCCATGTACAAAGCACAGAGAGGATCCCTCAGGTCATTCTTTTTGGGGGCAATGGGACCACAGAAAGCTCATGAGCACCGAGCTTACAAGGGGTACTAAACTCAGAACCAGAACTAGCATGACAGCAGGCTTACATTGGAACGCCACACAAGTTAAGACTTGGACTTGTCAGTCCTCTTGGGGATGGCTGCATCTGCTCAGGTGGTGGAGGAATTAGAGGCTGGGTAATTGCATTCTTTAGTTCTTGGAGAGGCCCTCCATGCAGGATGAGCACCCCATGCCTTCCCTTGAGGCTATCAACTGGTTATCAACCACATGATAAAAGCCTAGAAGTCATAGAGCAGCTTGGTGCTGCTGCTCATGTGCCTGTAATGAGGGAAAGCAAGGAGGGTAACAGCAGAAGCGCTGGGTTAAATGGAGCAAAATGAAATCAGGTGGCTCTGCTGCTCCTTGTGAGAGAGTGATCCGTCAGGATTTGGCTGGAAAGCTCTGAACCATGACTGTGGACAGAATGCTGATTCCAAACCAGTGCTCTCACTCGCTGGCATTTTCCAAATGGCATTTTCTCGTGCTTGCTCAAGCATGGAGCAAGAGTTCCTCCTTTCCCTCTGGAGCTGCCTGCTCTCGTTCTCACGTCTGCTCCCCATTCGCGCTAACATAGGGCAGGATCTTTCCTGCTTGCCAGAGGTGTGAAGCCAATGTAAATTACTTTCCCTTTTGCATGGAGGGAAAGTCTTATTATCAACCTGTCAGATCTAGACAGCTGCCAAGATGCTTTATAAGAAGAATTAAATCAGGCTCAATCTCAACAGATAGATTCTTGCCCCTCTTCGAGGACCCCATGCAGGGCTGTGGCCTTTGCCAGCAGCAGCAATATAGATCAGCAGGTTTTTTTCCTCTCTTAGCTAAGCTTCATCAGTCAAAGCCAAGTGTGCGGGGGAGACTGCAGCAACATAAAAGAGTCCACTATCATCAAAGAGTAGGTCATAAGAAAATTGTTTCCCAGGCTTTTAGCCAGAGACATCTCACAACAAACTGATTGAGGAATTACTTGGTTTCATCCTTGAAATGCAGCCTGCTTCAACATTAGAATTTGGTGGTCAGCAGGGGCCAGCGTGGTCCAAAAAGCAGTTGGCATGTCAGAAGACAGTACCCCTCACAGATAAAAGACACGAAGAGGGAATTTTGCATGACAGAACAAGATGGCCTGCTTTGCAATCCAGCCAAGACAGTGTAAGGAAACATCTTCCACTCTCTACCTTGGTGGGTTCCTTCCACACATCACAGACTCCAAAGTGGAAGCGTGATTCAGGCACTGCTGTGGCAATTGTCATGGAAGTTGTAACCATTGTTTCTGTGGGATGATCGGTGCTCAGTTGACTTCTCTAGTGCTGAGTATCAACACATTTGCTTATGCTATGAGGCTTAATGAGGTTCCAAGCCATAGTTCTGAGGCTGGCATTAAAATCCATGCAAAATTCGGCAACCTGAAGCTCCATAAGCTACTTGCATTTTGTCTTTCTCTACAGGGGTGGGAAAAATGCTTACTGAATACAAATAAAATTAATAGTTCCTCCCATCCCTTCTCACCTTCTTTCCCTGTCCTCCAAAGCCTGCGCAGCTGCATGTTACCATGAACCAGCTGTATGTGAATTTGATTTAATGTGATGACAAAACACTTTGCCCTCTGGGTCTGGAGCCCCACTGGGTATTCTCCACTCTGCAAGGTTTCACCTATTTTGCATTAGCTTTGACCTAATTCTCAATGAGGTCATGCTGGTATACTGGGGCTGTGCAGGAACTACTGTACTGCTTTTCCCTTTGAATGGTTAACCTGAAGTTAAGGGCTTAGAAAAGAGGGATAAAGTTTGGAAGTCACACAAATGCCTTCAAAAAAGACAGGCCTAAGGTCAGCAATGTTGGTCTCACAAACAACAGTGATAGACCCTGCATGATCCCACCCCTTTGGCAGGTAGCAGCAGTCACATTCAGAGGAGCAGAGTGCAGAATTCGTGCCCAGATCTTCAGTAAGTTCCTACACCAAATCCTAAAGGAAGAAGGTTTCCAAATAGGATGCATGAGGTTTTTTATTTCCACAAATACCTGGCCTGGATCTAAACCCAAAGGGACAGGAAATGGATCATGAGCCAGCTATCACCAAGCACAAAAGAAAGAATCAATAACTGAAAGGGTTGTTGATACTCCATGTAGACTGGAGGGGAAAAAAGTCTAGAAGGCAAAAAATTACAGTTATCTTGAAAGAAAGCTGCAATTTTGTGTCATAGATCCTGGAACAACCAAAAGAAGTCAGCAAATCATCTTCTTCACCCTCTTGAACACAGAAGATTGATTCAGTGCTAAGAAGGTGGAGTTCACGGATGAGGGACATTTCCCCCATCTGTAGAAGCCAGATATAACCAGCTGAGTTAGTTAGTTTGCCATGGTGCCCCTGAATGATATGGATGCATGAACAGAGTATGACTTCAGAACACCGAAGTGGTTTAGACTAGTAAATCCACTTTGTGTGACCATCCCTCCTTTCCCTGCTTCTGTGGTCATCCCTGGCCACCTCAGCACCTCTTCTTCCCTGGGAGAAGCAGCCTCCCTCCTCCAAGCACGAAAACCTGAGACAAGAGAAGCAGCAGAAACAGAAACACCACAGACATGAATTTTTTGTTCTCTCAAAACACTCAAATGGCAATTTATAACCAACAGCTTTTTTGATGGGAAAGGAAAGCTATTGTTTGAATACCCTTGTACCCTGACTGTGCTCCTCACCGCCTTTACTGCAGCAACACTGGCTGAAGCTCTGTGGGGGAAGGTTTTATGAAAGTCAGAAGCAGTGAAGGCAGCGGAAATTCGGAGGTAGCAAGAGTTCCTCATTCTTTCATCATTTCCATCCCACTCCTATAGTCTGCAAACTGGGATATGGCTATGCAGGGTCACAGCTGCATTAACTAGCTCTTGCTCAAATCACACAGATGCACACAAGCTCACACTCCCATGGAAACATGCTCCTGGCCAATGCTGATGATTCGTCTCATGCAGAAATGACACATTTTAAGATCTAATTATTATCACAAAGCTCTAAACATTGTGGAGCAGACTCTCAGCCTTTTCTCATCAATGCCCAACTGCTCCTACTGATCTCTTCTCTTGGAGCTGCAGTTTGTTAGCTGCAGGAGCCGTCTGTCATTTTGAGCTTGGAAACTAACAAACAAGAAGGGGTTCAGCCGAGAATTTGACATCTCCCTGCCAGAGGCTCAGATTTGATGCCCAAATCTAAGTCCGTGACATTCTGAGGATTTGGACATTAGTCCCATGGGAGCCATGACAAACTGTAGCTCCTGCCTGTCGGCTCACATCTGTAGGGATACAATTTCTGCTGGATCAGTGGCATTTGAAACTGGATCAGGCAGCTGCACGCAGATGAAGAAGATCTCACCTTCTCTCCTTCCTTCTCTTTTATAGAATCACAGAATGGTTTGGGTTGGAAGACACCTCAAAGATCATCTTGTACATAAACAGCCACTGCCCCATAAGCCCTGATGCCGGGATGTCCTGCCTTGTGTGCAGCAGTGCTCTCTGAAGGAAGCATACTCAGCTCATCCCTGAGAAGGTAAGTGAAGGCATCTTGGATTCCTCCAGAGCTGCTGCTCCCTTTGAGCTGGCTGGATTAGGGCCATCTGAAAAGGAAGAGTTCAGCTATATTTTTTACAGCCAAAGTCTAATAGGAAGTCTTCAGTTGCCAGCTTGCTCTCAGGAGTCTGCAAGACATCAGCCTCCATGCAAGCTGGCTGGATGCTTCTCCAAAATCAGCCTACACACCTTGGCAGCACAGCCTGTCACTAATCCCAAGAAAACAACCCCCTTTGAGAGCTAAAAATAGACATTGTTTTTTAAAGGAACAAATTAATTATTCCTAATTTTCTGGGTACTAGAACTATTAAGTCTCTACTTCACAACTGCCCTCAAACTGACTTTTCAACTTCATTTACCTGTTTCCACACACGTCAGTGATGGCAGAGACTGGCATATCCAGACAGTGCTTGCAAACTAAATGGGCTGTGAACCTTCTTAAGCCACAGATGGAGAAGCATGAAGGTTGTGTGCAGAGACTTGTGCCATAGGTTTGCTGCTCACAGATGAGCAGCCCCGGATGGAACAAAAGCATTCAGTCTAACCAAACATCAAGTTGGATATTTCAGCAAATAAAACTCAGATCCCTTTCCCTTGTTAAATCTGTCCTTTTCCAATGGTCTTGGGCAGCACTAAGGTTTTCATAGCAGCTTTTAACACAGCAGAATTTAATGTCCTGGAACTCTAGTAAGGCAAAAATAAACCAAATTGCTCTCTCAGCACAACACACTAGTATTATCTAGCAATAGGACTCTTTTGTATAAAAGCTTTATCCATTAAGTACCTTTCATAATTTTTAGCAAAAGCATTCACATTTTCAGAAGCATGCAACAAATTTTCTTCCTCCACTACTTTCAGTTTGGCTTTTGTAGTACACAAAAGGAATGAGACCTAAAAGCCAGGGATGTTTCCACTGAAGTCAGCGTGTTTGCTCTATTGAGAAATCACATTGAATCAGCTCATAACCAGTCTACTAATCACCACAAGATGAACCTTTTTGTGAGCACCATCTCCTTAAGGGTTGTGTGAGCTTCCACTGAACTTAATTGAAAAGTTCTCAGATTTCAACAGAAGCTTGATCTGCTCTGTGACAGAAACCTCGTCCCACCCAGGAATCCAAGTCAAATCTCTGTGACTTGATAATCACATTGCAAAATATCATTTTACTTGTTATACATCTTTCCTTACATTGTGGTTCTTAGAGTCCATCCCCCAAAGATGTCATCTAGAACAGTCTTATACCTGTTTGACATTTCTGAGCTTGGTTGGAGCTCAAAGGCCGAGGGGAAGGGTAAGAAAAAAAGGAAAGAATATAATTTTTTATTTGAACTTCAGTTCTGGTTCAATTACAGCCTTGGGCAAAAGCTCAGGTTGATTTCATTCCATCCCAATGGCCTATTTCTTGTTTAATCTGCACCCCGTCCTTGCACCTGTTATATAGATATACAGAAATCAAGAAGGTCTTAAATCTGCAGTCCCTCATTAAACAAGGCTCAGAGGCTTTTCACACCAAACATAGATGTGTCTTTATTTCATTTCATCTGCACATAGTGGGGCCTTCAGTGACTTTAATCAGCACCATGACACTACAAGGAAGATTATAAATTAAAGAGCATTTTTGAAACCCTGCCTGGTTTCCCTATGATAAAAAAGCATAAGTTTAAAAACATGAAGAAACGCTGCACTGTATTGCTATCAACAGACAATCCCTCTAGCTCAGCAGTCTTGGGCTTTATCACACACACACAGAGCTCACAAGATAGTAATCAATTAAGCATTTTGCTAAAGCACTTAGTCAGAATGGGAACATCTGGAGCCAAGATTCAATTGTCCAGAACTAGCTGCCTGATAATTAATATTCCTTCAAATGGCTCTTCTATCAAGGTGTCCCTCCTGTCTCACCAGCCATTCCCCTGTGGCTTGGCTACACTACTGATTTGCTCAGCCCAAGCCTTGCATAGAAATACTGGAGGCAGAAGAGCTGGAGAACTTATGTTTCAGTATTGCCTCAGGCACATCCACCAAGACTACTTATTAAAAACATCACCTCACAGGAAAAAAAATCCCCAAAAAACACTTGAGGAAATGTTCTAGGAAATACACTTGTATTGCCTCCATAGGACAAGCATAAGGAAGATCACCTCATCACCATTAAACTTCATGAAGATTCACCTCCAGTTCAGATCTGGCTTTTATAGCTCTAAAGGGTCATGCCTCTTGATGGCCTTTGGAAGGTGCTGTAGTGCAACAGAGACATCTTTCGCCTTCACTTGTCAGACCAAGTCCTGTATCTCTGTCTAGCTTATATGTGCAAGTTCAGGCTCTTCAAGCATAAACTGATGTCTGTGTAATTGTTCCATACTTAAATAGTGGCTGCTGCTCCTTAATGCAGCCCTGGAAGGATGTCCAATTGAATTGCAAATATTTCACTCACCCTGAGTGCTGGGCAGCAAGGGACTCCCTTTCAGCTCTCTGAAAAGCATCTTGTTTCAGAGAAACCTTGCTTTCTAGTTGCAGGGAAACAAAATAACTAGACTGGAGGGAATGCACAGACCCTATATCAAGCAGGGATGTGACCATAAATATATAGTCCATACACTAAGTAAGATATAGTTCATACACTAAGTATCGATAATGAGCAGCTGACTAGCTTCACCCAAGAAATTCTTGGTACTTCTCAAATTTAACTGAGGCTGCTCACTATTTTCTCAGGTTAATTTTACCCCAAGCCATCTCTCCTGGCAGGGCTGCATGCTGGTTTAGAGCCCAGTCCTACCTTCATGAGTCAGTCCCAGGGCATCTTCATTGAGGTCTGCCCTGGGGAAGGCCAGGAAAAATCAAAACGCCCAAGCAATCTGCAAGTCCAGCTATGTCTGTTTGGTTTCCAGTGTATTTCCAAGCTTTTTAAATTCTCCAACAGGGAGAAAGGGATCAAATTCTATATGATCTCATTCGCACCTCTTCTCCTACTGCTGTGGAAGCACGATACTGACTTCTCAGCAAACACAGCCCCATTCCTCAGGGCCTCTGCATTGCTTGCTTAGCTGAGCCCCTTCAAATTATGTTCAAATCACACTAAGACAAGAGAAAAAAAATCAGAGTTTGCCTCTTTCATACCCGGCTTTTTTATTTATTTGCTTCTAATAGAATTTATTATCTAAAGGAATTTCAGTTCTTACAGAGCTGCTGCTTTCTCCCTGTGCAGTTTGGGTCAAATCCTGTCACTGAGCTCTGCTAGATTTGTTGCAATGTTAGCATTGCTGTCCCCAGCCTGGTGGGGATGTGACAAGTAAACATTGCTGAGCTGTGCCCCAAATCCAAGCTGAGAACACCAAAAGGAAAAAATGCTGAGGCATCCCAGGCTAGCTGGCTCCAGGGGGGCTGAGGCTGGAAGGGGACCAGACAGGCACAGAGCAAGTACTACCCAGGCTTTGTATGAGGAAGGAGGGCCAGAACAGCTACTGCAAACACCCCATTTTTGGGGATGGACTGTTGTCTATGCACCATGTTCTCTCTGTCAAGAGATATGCCAGAATCATTGGGCTCTAAATCACAGCAGATGTAAGGCCAGCATGAAACTGAGGATGACGACGGAAGGTCAAACAGACAGGGGAGGTAAAAATCAGAAGGAAATAAAGAGAAATGGGGCTTTTTATTGGGCCCATTCTGATGATGCACAGGTGGGAACATGACAAGGGCTGCTCTGACATGTAATTCAGGCTGGTTGTTGCTTAGAAATGGCTGTGTTTCTCCAAAAAGGAAGCTGCTTTCCTCATTTTTTGTCTGGCTGGAAAAATGGACAGCGTGGAAAAGAAAGGGGCCAGGAGACGTTACCTGCATGGGCCAAGAGCTTTGGAACAACAGCAACACAGCTCCGGTCACCTTGAGGGAAACTTGTGGGCAACAGCAAGCACACCTTGCCAGAGACTTCTAGCCCCTACTTAATTCAAAGCAACTACAATTTCATTTAAGCTTTGTCAGCATGGAAAAGGACTCTTTCAAGTTTACTACCCCCAAAGGACACATTGGGCAGCAAGTGGGAAGAAAACAGTTTCCTGCAGCAAGGACATCACCCTCCCTTTCACCTCATTCCCACCTCTCCTTCCCTCCCTACATCCAAACTCAAGAGGAAGAAATGAGCTAGGAAGCCTCCTATTCCTGCGGCTTAGGGGCTCCATGCAAGGTTCATCCCTCTTGCTCCCTTACTACATTTATCATCTTCCTCATTATTAACCTGATGCCTCAGAGTCTGTGTATACCTCGAGGACAGACCCCATATGGATAACATAAAAATGACTCAGTCAATACATGGAGGACGTACACCTTGGAGCATATGGCACATGTGCTGACTAACACTGTAGATAATGTCAATAATAATGCTGTACAGCATGCACGAGCTGGGCTGCTCAGCCTTCCAACTGAGGAGTTCAATGCAGGCCTGGCTGCTGTGTCGTATTTTTAATGCACAACATAAAAAAAGGGGAAGATGTAATGGGTTTATGTTTTCAAATAGGCTTCCAGCTGTGCCACCTGGAAGTCAAGGAGAAGTGGGAAGATGAAACTCAAACCATTAGGCCATAAAAGCTCCAGGAGAAAGTCAGCTGTTGTTTGATAACCCAGGTCTCTGTTCTCCAAGGCGCTCAGCACACTCTGCAGTCTATGGAAATGCTTAGGGTTTATTCCCACAAATCGCTACAGCCAGGGAGTTTCATGCTCTTGGAGCAGGACCAGCTTGGGAGGGAATAACAGGTTCTGAAGACAAACCAAGAACTACCTAACACCTCAGCACTGTGAGACCATGTGTATTTTCCATATCAGTCCTAGAGCTGAGACTCACCACCTTCCTGCCCCTACAACAGTCTCACTCTGGAGGCAATTTGCATCTCTCACAAGGGATACTTGAGCCAGAGGCTGATTTAACAGCTAGGGTTTTGTGGTCTATAGCAGGGAGAGACTGGTGGAAGATACTTGGCAAAGTAAATAGTACAGAACAGCCAACAGATAGTCTTCTCCCTTTCACAACCACTAATGAGTCCTTTGCTTCTTATCAGAACAGCAAGGGAACAGACATCCCTCCAGCACATAACTGGCCCCTCTCTGAGGGCCACAAAATGAAGCCATAAGCAATGAGTTACAAACATGGAGTATTTCTGAACTCATTTGTCTGCTGATAGGATTCAGGCCTTATTCCAGCCTCCAAATAGGATGTGCTTCACTAATTTTAAATCACTGAGCAGGTGATAAATGGTTAATGCCTGGAGCCCTGAGATGCCTTCAAAACATAATTGCTTATTAAAATAAAACAATAATTAAGTGAAAGACATAGAACCTTATGATTTCTGAAGACTGGATTTTTATTTTTTTTTTTAAAAAATGAATCTCTGAGGCTGGGAGCAGACAAGGTGTAGCCACAGAGCAAGGGAGAAGGGCTGAGCAAGACCTAAGGGCACACAGTGTTCTGGCAGGAGCCATTCAGGTTTGCACTGCAGGAGACAAGTTTCAGGCTCATACAGTCCAAACCCCAGAAAACCGTGGCATCTTTTCAGAGTGCTGGGGAAGAGGATGACCACACATCCTGTAGTCATGGCCTTGAAAATATGGATGGAGGGTGATAGCTTCTCAGTTCCCTCCAGGCTCCAATTAAACGGCCTTAGTAACTGGCACCTGGCTCGGGCCCTTCTGGAGCCAGTGTAAATCAAATTTCTCACCTTCCTAGCACCATTCATCAATGATTGATCTTGTCTGTGTGGGGATCTGTATGCCAGAATCTCATAAACAGGACATCCCTCACCAAGTTTTTGATATTTGAGGTCTTTGGAGATGTTTTATATGCCCACATTCCCCCTTCTCTCCCTCCTTCCAAGCACAGAGACCAGAAAGTCACCATTTCTTCTTCAGACAAGATCTGCCAAATGCTGCCGACCCCCCAGAGCTTTGATTAGTCAGAGTAAAAACCACTGCATTAACAACTCAGTAAGTAAATACCTGACTGCTTTCATCCTCTTCTCCACAGTGTGAGCTGCAGAGTTTTAATCATGCCTTTGGGTTTAATCCCGATTATTTCATTGCAGACAGCAAGAATACATCATTACTTACAGTGCCATTCTAGGCTATTACTCAGTCCTTCAGGTCAGCAGGTGATGAGGGAGTCCTCCTGCATTACCAGATTTCTGTGCCCTTGCTTCTCACATGGTGACAAACTCCTGCAACCCCTGAGCTGAGAATTAATGAGAAAGCATCAGCATAATCTAGGTCCTAAACTTGCAGTCTTTCCAGTTTTCTACTCTCCTTGTGCAGAAGGGGAGCAGGGATGGGCAAGTGAAAGCGTTACCATGCCCCCTCCAAACACATACCTTGTTTTACAAGTTCTCTGCAGACAGTAATGGGGAGCAGGTGTCATGCACAGGGGTCTGTCCCAGACACCAGGCAGCCTATCAAGCTTAGCTTGTCTGTGTAGCAGCTTTAAAATATCTTATCTGAATCCAGCTCCAGGTATCACATTACAAAACTGCTTGGTGTTAATTGGTCCTTCATTAACAGCCTCTGCAGAGGGTCAAGGCTGGAATGGGCAATGGGCACGTTGCCTCCAAAGTTAACTTCTTACTCCCCGCTTCCAGGCCAGGGTAAAGAGAAAACCAGACCTCACTGTGCGCCCTACAGCTGTCCCTGGAGCTCCCCATACTGGCAAGAGATGCCAGACAATTTTGGCTTCTAAACATTTCCACATTAAAAGTTACTGCCAGCTCCTCAACAGATCTCCGGCCTCAGCGAGCAGGAAGGAGGCAGCAAGCAGCTAAATGCAGAGGCTATTTTTAACCTGGGCTCATTTCTTAGGGAAGAAATTATTCATAACCGGTATGCATGCAGTGCATCAGATACAAGACAGGCTTGTCTGCAAGCACTCATTAATGGAGCTGCCAGCTCCCTCTTTTCCACATTGGGAAGCAAGGGCTCTTCTCCCTGACTCCAAGGAATTACAGGGAAGCACTGAAGGTGTGAGATTACCCATGCACGGTGGCTGCTGTGGTAGAGATGCAGCAGGGCCTTTGAGGCACATCCTAATTTTGGCGCTAGCTGCCCATCATCCATTCCATCCCTGCTCATGCTCAGAGCCATCCTTGTGGCTTTCTTGTAGCTCTCACTTCTGTTCTCTGTGGCCACACTGTGAACACACTGGGTCCTGCACCCTTCTGGGAGGTCCTCTTCTGAAAAGAAGATGTAGCCTAGCCTAAAGCAATTCACTTTTCTCCAGTCTTTTCTCTGCATGGGGAAAGCACCGGCTTCCTGAACTTGGAAACCCTTTTCTTGCAGCCCTCTCACTTCCCCTAACACCGACATCCTTTGCCATAATCAGTGGTCAAATGCTTCTGGCCCAGCAAGTTCACTTTGAACTGCAGTTCTGATAATTGGGTTTGGCAGGCAATATTTGGCTTTAAGACCTTTCTCATCTTTTTGATTTCACTTTTATAAAGCACATGCTCAAGGATTTCAACTCTGAAGGTAAAAAAGACTATTATGATCATCTAATCTGACCTCCCACTTACCTGTGGATGTAAAAATTCACCCGGTGGTCCTTTACTGAGCTCAGGAACTTCTAGTTGAGCTGGATTGCCTCCTTCAGAAAAGTGATCTGAACTTGATATATTGGATTTAAGTAACAGAGAGCTTGCTGCATCCCTCAGGCAACCACTCCAGGGGTTCATCATCCCGTTGTTAAAAACATCCACCTTGTTTCCCAATTGGAAATCAATGTTAGACAAACAGAGACATTGGATCTTGTTATATCTCTTTCTCAACTGGTCTAAAAAGCCTTCTAACATTCATTATTGTGGCATATTTTCTCCTGAACTGTGAACAAGCTACTCCTACCATCTATGTGTTATGCCAGAGCAGGATACAGGTAACAGGCATACAGCAGTCCTAAAATATACTGGTTCTTCAACAATCTCAGCCCAAGCAGGTTGGCTTTTCAGTGTTTATCTGCTTGGAGAGCCCAACTCCCATGCCTGCCCCTAAGATCAGGTGGCTGCTTTCATGCCCTCACATCTCAGAGGAACTACATGCCACTGACCTCATCCTAACAGCTCTTTCATTTACATTAATTATGAAGGCTAGGTTAGCAAATGCACTTTTGGTTTATATTAGCCTAAAGCTCCTGCCTGATTTCAGGCTCCAAAAAAACCTGCAACAGCATTGTGGAAACATTCGGTTCATTTTAGCTGCTTAAAATTAGGCTGGGAGTCTCTAGACCCCTCAAGATGGATGGACATACTGGGGAAAGGGGAAGAAAAGAAGAGGCACAGCTCAGAAGTCAGCCAAAATTCTCAGGCTCCAAGCTCAGCTCACAAACAATTGCAAACCATGTGTTCAATCTGCCACTTAAGGACTCCCGGGATCCCCAGACCACTTTTAAGTGTTCATAACCAGTAGTTAAGAGAGTAAATAGATCCATAAATTCTCACAAAGAATTTCAACCTGCTACTTAAAAATATTTGGGGCCCACATTGCAAGTGAGGATAAGACCCATTGGTTACAGGGCATGGGTACACCACCATATCTGAAGAGGAACTTGTGCTCCTTTTCCTCAAGGACAGAAAGCATCAACTCCTCAGTGGGGGAAAAAAAAAAAAAATTAAAAAAATCACACCTCAGCTAGGAAAGAACAGACACCCCAGCTATTCCCAGAAAGCAATTGGAAAAATACATGTATCTAATCAGAACATAGCTTTTGCTAGTTGCTCAAACCAGACCAACAGCCCTCACACATAGCTTCCCCCAAAATAACACTAAAGTAAAAGAAAAAACATCACCAGCAACATATTACAAAAACATTTACTTAAAGGGCATCAAAGCCAGTAATATATCTTACAAATAAAATCAGCAAGAGGTTAGGGGTAAATCTACCACAAAATCCAATTAAGAAGCCCTGACCCCAACAACTCCAACACACAGACCCTCCTACATGGGTCTTTTCAGCATACAGAGGAAATTGAGGTGGGTGACTGACTGATGCCCATCACCTGGACCACTTTGCTAGCCTGGGATCTGTGTGCTCAGCCAAGCTGCTGCGTGCCCTCTCCCAGGCAGCCAAGAGGACTGTGATTAGCCTTTTCTCCCAAATTTCTTCCACGAGCTCCTCAATCCAGAGAGCAAAATACACTGTACGTTGAACTTGCTTTAGTGTGGAGGGAGACGGTACAGGTGGATGGATTAACCAGAATATAAATAAAAAGCCTAAGGTGCAGCAAAGCAATAATAATAATAAAAATCCACCTGTATCACAAGCTCTGAAAAATCTCTCCTCTCTCTCCAGATACTGTGCTGTATTCACACCTCCATCTTTCCCATGGCTATCAGTCCTGCGCTGCTAGCCTAAAACATCTTTTCCTGAAAAGAATTATGAAGCAAGTCTTTTTTTGGGGGAAAAAAGACAGAAAAATCTTCATATGAATCCATAAAACATAACTTTTATTATCCATCCCCCATCTGCTTTCCCACCGGATGGCACATATTTGCAGAGCAGCCCTTGGAGGCAAGGGGAACGAAGGAAAGAAAGTTGATGTGAAGAAATCCAAAGTGAGGGGAAGATCTTAGGGTAGCTGTTGTAATTTATAATCAGCCCATTTAATATGGAACACTAATGCACAGCTGCTGAGAAAACTTGTCCAATATGTTTCTGCAACAGCAAAAAAGGCCTCTGAGGTCATCTTGGCTTCTACATTATGCTACAAAGAAATTGTCTAATTGCAGAACCTTGTGTAGTCTTCAGTATTAACCTCTTTCCCTCACAGGCAGCCAAGCAACACAGCTCTCTTGTTCAGAAAGCCTGGAGGAAGAGGACCAAGGGAAAATGGATTCATAAATTCAACAGTCTTTTACTGTTGATCCTAGATTTATGCCGGGGAATAATCTGTTTTTTCCCCAGGGCAGAGTACTAGGCCGATGACGCAAAAGACTCCCCTTAAAACTAACCATGTTTCCAAGCTCCTTTCTTCCACCCAACCTGCCAGTTTCCTCTGTGAGGGCCCTGGCTCATTGGGTAGGGACTGAACTTCTAAATTCCCCTGGCTGGCTTGTTCCTAGGGTTTTAAGGTGCTTGATGCCTTACAATTTCAGATTCAGAAGGACTTTGACCTTGCAGGCAAGACATAAGCAACCTCAAGGAGGGCCCAGGACAGCATGGAGAAGAGACAACAGAGCCCAAAAAATCATTGCAGTGCTTGAGCAGATCAAATGCACCAGGGTCCAGAGCTTTAATGCACCATTTAATCCATGTGTGCAGGCACTCTCGGGCTGGCTGCCGATGGAAACTATTAGTAAAGCAGCCTGGGGCCTCTGGAGAAGCCATAAACCTTGAAAAGTAACTTTGAGAGATGGCTTAGGAGACCTGTGAAGCAGGAGTTTCTCCTTGTGGTTTCTAAAGCTTCATCACCACAAGCTGAAATGAAATGACTGTCTCAGAAGCCTGGGAGGTATCTGCAAACTTGAGGTTATATGCAAATGGGCCCCAGCTGACAGCCAGATCCCAGAGAAAAAAGCAGGGAATGTTGTAATTTCAGTTCTTAGTGGTCTACGTGAGAAGTTCAGTTCTCAGAGCTCCCACTTTGCTCAGCCTGCATTTCTGAAAACTGGGTCTGAAGCAGGTCTCAACACTAGCTCGTAACTTCCATAACCTGCCTGGCACCCACCCAACACTAGAAACCCTTGCTGTCTCTCTTGAAATTTGGCTCAGACAAGGCAAATCCCAGCTTCAGGCTAAGCGAACGTTTTGTGAACCATTCAGCAAGGCTGGCCTGAGTTCCAGTTTGCAGATAATTTGTTTTCTGTGGGAAGAGGCTAGCCAAACTCACCCACGCAACCTGAAAGCTGGTTGCTCAGCTAGAGCGAAGGTAAAGCTGAAGCAGGCTCTCTGTGCCTGAAGTCATGAGAATTTTGGGATTTCTCAGAGAAATGGTGTAGCTGGATGTTGATAATCTTTAAAAGCCATCAACTGTAGAAAGAAGGTGGAGCATGCTAAATAAATATCATGAATTAAATAATCTTGTCTAAATTGGATACTATCATAACATAGTCTTACAGAAATGCCAAGTTTCTCAGTAACCTCTCAGAAGCCTCTGGAAGAATACCAAAGTGACAATGAACTTTGAACCCTTGTTAATGCAGAAGCTGCTGAAATTGTTAATCAGAGAAGAACAAAAAATTATGGCTGAGCAGGCACCAGTCTGTCCACAAAGCCTTCTCCAATTAAAAGAAAAAAGATCATGTCAAGATAAAGCAAAGGGTTCCCAAGGTATTAAATCTTGTCTAATTAGCAGTTGCTTAGAACAAGTGAACATTTTGATTTGGATGAGTTTGGAAAATTCTCTCTTAACAAAACCATATTAGGAATGGAAACTATTCCAAGAGATCATGCAATAGCAAGATGTAACCAGACTAGCTGTTCAGTTTGGAAAAGCCAAGACATTCCCATGGGGAGTTAGGTATCAGCCCATGGAACATATCTGGTTGCATTGGAATAGCTATGGTGTGACACAGAAAACAAGGGACTTTTAATAATAAATCTGTTAGACTACTCCTGATGTCTGTTTGTGGTGTCATGTTTGAATTCAGGTCACCAGAACAGTTTTGACTTTTATTTTGCCGAAGCTGCTTCTAACACACCCAGTCCCTTAGCTAATTCACAGTCTCTGCTAGGCATGATGGGCTTCTTTCCACTGCCAGAGTGGTTACAGCAATGGGACCCAAAGATTTTTGATTTTTAAATTGGTTTGTTGTTCCATGGTTTGATATTTACTTTGTGTTTTTGTGACCACAGCTCTCAGCTTGTGTCTTCAGAGCCTGTGATCCCCTCTTGCATTCCCAGCCCAGTATTAGCCCAGCCTGGGACTAATGGGCTTCCAAAATCTGGACTGACTGCAGGCAGTCTGTGACCATAGATGGTTGTGCTACTACAAAATTTATGCTTGCAGTTGTTTTCCTAGCTACAAGAGGGTGACATTGTCACACATAGCTCAGCATTAATGCAATTTTAACCAGAAGAAGACATGTTTCCTACCTCAATTTCCTCAAGGTACTTACAAGGCAAGAGTGATTAGACAATGGCCACAGATTTTTGAGCCTGAACTTGAAAGTTTCGGGAGGAAGGATTTCTGTTTTACCAGCACTTCTAAAATTTACCTCCTTCTTAATCATTGTAGCAATGGGTTAATTTCAAACCTCAATAACTTACAGAATAATTCAGTCTATTAGTTTTCCTTTGGAAATACAGCTAGAGTCCACACATGACGTATGTTAATGCTTGGTCCATTTTCTCCTCTTTCTGGGAGCTGTTATCAATTCTGTCCTGACAGATATTTGGCTCCATTCTGCTATAAAGGGAAGAAAAATCATTAAAAAAATAAAGATAAAAGCATCATTAATTCTTCATCTCTGAGAGTCAAAACATCTTCACTTGCATGTCACTGCAAAAGTCCCAACACCAAAGTGGCCAGAAGAACAAGGGTCATTTTAGAGATATTGGTAGGTAAGGAAGCTGAAAACAGGGTTTTGTGAAACCACTTTAAAGAGGATATGAAGTATCCATAGGGAATTTATTAAAGCCAACAATGCAGCTGTTTTGTAGCTTTTTGAGGCATACAGAGGATCAGGTCTTCAGCTTCTTTCAAGCTTGTTTCTGCTCTTGAAATTGCACTTGTTATCCACAAACCTGGGTGCAATTACTGTGCTGGAACAGGTTGGGTTGTGACTAACTGTATCTTTGCACACCCAGCCTCAAGAAAACTAGGTGCACACACAGACAGTTTCATTTTTCACACAAAGATTGGAATTTTCTATTAAAAAATTGTGATCCTTCTGGCCTCACCCAGTACGTCAGACAGTCTGAAGTGTCAAGTGAGGATCAAAAAATGGATCATCTATGGCTGCTTCTAGTATTGATGGCATAAGCACCTCAAATGAGTCATTATTGTCTTCCTTGCACTTCAGTCCAGACATAAGAATACACTACTGGCTCTGTAACTCACAGCAATTTTTTGTTATGCCTGGGGCAACTCTGAAGAAAAGCTGCTGCGATGGTTTCTCCTCCATCCTTCCCTGGGTCCTTTTCATTTTTCTTTGTCTTCTTTTCTTTGGGCAGCTGGATCCATGTGTTTTGCTTTGTGTACCATCGCCACAGGCACATGTTGCTTGCTTCTTATGTTCTATGCCTGCTTCCCGGACCTGAAACAGCACAGGTGAAGCAGAGAGCATCACACTCGCTGTTGACTCACCCTGAGCCGCCCAGCCTTGATCAAAGCTGTGGCTCTGACCTTCTTCCTTCCCAGCCAAGCCTGCAGCGTAGCAGCAGTCCCACCCTTCCCATTATACCCTGCTTACATATCTAAGTGCAACAAGTCTTTAGATGCGCTGTTTGGATGTTGTTTCCCAGACCTAACCACTATTTATCTTCTTGCTGTGGTTGAAGCACTGGTTCAAATCCACCATCATTTCCCAATTTCTAGAAAAACAGCTGTTAAAATCCTCTTCCTGATAGCATATGCTGTGACATCCTTTGCTTTGAATTATTCTGTGTGGAAAAGTATATAGCTATTTTTTTGCAAAAGTTTCAGCACTTTTTATGTTATTTTTTTTTTAAGATCAGCTCACAGTGGGCTGTGGACTGGGCTCCTGGGTCGAACACAGCAGCGATGTTTCCTCCTTCTCCCTCCTCCGCTTTCTCCGTACTCATTCAGGTGTAACATGAGAGAAGCAAACAGACTCCTCCATCTCTTTCAGTTCCTTGTGCTAGCATTTACCCACAACTTTATTATTTGAATTTATGGTAATCACTTTTTCAAACGCTTTTTCATGATAATGGTGGCCTGTCTTTATCACCCCAGATCAGATATGTTCACCCTAGCAGAGCCAAGTCATGATCAAACTCATTAACCATTAAAGCACTGAATTGTATTTACTAGCTTGAAAAGTCTGGCCAAGCCCTGGAAGTGGGGACACAGAGGAGGACCCTGATGCCCTGCACCCTGTACACACATGAGGGCACAGAAGCAGGACACTTTGCTCCACACCCCAGCTCAGTCTCCAGGATGATTCCAAAGCATTAAAAGTCTGATATATTTTCTGAACTTGCCTCAGTTTATATGAGAACTCAGAGAGTTAAAGCTACCAGTTTATTTCTCTCTCTCTTTTTTTTAATAGTGACTCTGAGCTTCTCAATTTCTGTATTATTCACACCTCAACAAATCTTATTTCATTAGATTTTGGGAACTGCTATGGTAATTTTGGTGATTAACTTTAAATTGGGGATAATACACGAGCAGACATTAACATAATGTCAAAACAATTTTGTACAATTGTTACTTAACCTCGGTCAAATCATTTCCACCCCCAGCGTCCTCCCAAATGGACCTTTATTAATATGACACAGACAAACACGAGAGAACCCTGGGTTTTATGCAGGGAAATGATTAAACAAGAACACTTATCAGAAATGATCACGCAGGGTAACAAGGCAGCGGGGCAGATCTCTGAATTCTCATCTTCTCGGGGCTGCATCTGGCCTTTAGAGGAACCATGCGAAGGGGCCCTCGACAGGACGCTCAGGAAAGGTGTCATAAATTGGCTTGCCTGGGTGACAACTGAAGCAGCAGCAAGATGCTTAGCTTCTTCCATTTATTATATACACAGGTGACTTTAAAGCTAATGGGTGGGTATTAATTACTGTAGAGACTGAAGATCTTTATTCCTGTCTTGATGCCCCAGCTATAACCTGAAAGAAGCCAATTTTTAGGGCTGAAGGAGAGTTTGTTCTTCGTGGACTCCTCAGTCAGTGGACAGACCGGGAAAAAAGGCAAAAACTCCACAAGGAGTGTTGTGTCAGGGCCACGTTGGTGCCTCACACAGCCAGGGGATGTATTTACTTCTGTGAAGACTCACTCCCTCCTCTCTGCAGGGGACTGGTCATACAAGCTCTGTTCATCACTGTGCAGGAACCACATTCCCATCATGTGCTGTAATTGTTGGAGAATCCTCCTGGGCTTTCATCTCATTAACTGTCAGGGGAAAGTAAAAATGTTCAGCCAGGTGTCCAACTTTCAGTCTCACTGGATTTCCTAAAGCTTCATCTTGCAAATCCCACAGCTTTTTTACAATCAGTACACCAGCTCCCACTGGCATCAAGGGGAATGGAATAATTCCCTTGTTGCTGAGGCTGGGATGGAGGGATGCTGGTCTTGTTGCACCAGTGTTGGAGGACTGGCTGGCCATGTACCTATTTTGCAGAGTTTTTTGCATGAACAATCACTTAAACTGGACTATGGCTAAAAGTTGTGGCTTTCACCTGCAACTGGGACCATACAATACAAGGTAAGTGGGGAGAAAAACACCCTGATTTCTCAACCAAACAGTTTTTATCCAAAGTGCAACCACAGAGATTAGTGCTGTTGGCTGGAGAACTTCCTTTTACCATCTAGCAGAGATGCTTCTGACCAGATTGGTTACAGTTTGCATATCCCCATATTCTTGGAGAGGAAATCCTTCCCACAACCTCTTTTTGGTGCAACACCTAGCAGTCCTTCAGGTCTAGACTATGGAGAGGTTCCCATCAGCAACATCAGGCTCTAAAAATGTTTCAAAGTTTAAAAGTGTTTTGCTCTGTAAGGTGTATCCACTTTCCACTGCCTGGCCAGAGACACCCAGCTTCCTAAGAGAGGAAGAAGCAGGTAATCACCTTGTGATCACTGGCAATGGATCCACAAATCACCTCCTGCAACTCAATTCACTCACAAGAACTTTCATTTAGATCCCCAAAGTGTGAAATATTTAAGACGAATGATTGCCTTTGACAATGTTGACTTGAATTCATTCTGACATTTATTCTAACAGTGGAGGGGAAAGAAAAAAAGGAAGAAAGGATGAATAACTTTTTTTGTTGTTGTTTTAGCTCATGTTTTTGTTAGGGGTTTTGTGGGTTTTTTTATTTCATGTAATCGGTCTGAATGGAACATAATAAATCTGAGAAGGTAATAAACAGCTCATAAAAAATCACTTTTCAAACTGTTGCTAAAACAACCTCACAACAGTTGGTGCTCTAATAGCTCACTGGAGGGATCAGAGAAAGCTAAGGTGAGCCACAAGCTTCAGGGTAACAAAAAGTACTAGCTGTTAGCGCAGTGCCATGGCTTTACATTAGGAAGTCAGCACCAGAGCATGTAGAAAGCATGAGGTAACTGTTAGGAGCTGTTTGTTCTGTTCTTTGCCTTTGATCTCTCCCATTTTTCTCTGTAATACAGAGAGGTTTTGAAGGTTTTGTCTTTTCTACACGGGGTCTGAAGTTTATTGCGAGGTCTTGCAGGGAAGTGTTTTGTGGCCTGCAGCAGGTAGAGGATATGGCACAGATGTTCCAGGGAATCATCTGGACTGAACATCTGCTAAGGGGCTGGCAGTGATGTGAGGAACAGGATTTAATGCATGGAATGGTCTCTTCTCCATTGGCTTAATAGCTCTTTTTCCATTTGGAGACCTTTTCTGTTTCAGATGGACGTGACCAATGCAGATGCATATACCACATTTGCATCTTACCAAAACCAACCCCATCAAAAAAGAAGGCATGTACACAAATTGTAGCAGCAAAGAAGTGTTTAGTTGAGAAGCCCTTGTTACTGCCAAACCTCACTGCAACAACATGCCCTCAAATAGAGAGACCATGTGTTAAACAAAGAATCGCGTTGCCTCTGCAAGCACCTGCGCAAGGAAGGAGGAACAAAGCATGAGTCACCGTGACGTACACAAGTGAAATTATGAATGATATGCTAAAAATAAAATGCTTTCAAATATAGTTGTGTTCTTACCTCTGACTGAGGAGCATATTTTTCCAGGGGAGTTGGTATCAGCTGGGCAGCACTGTCAGCACATGCAGATCTCCAAAGCAAGCAGCTCCCTAATTGCCCTGCAGCGCAGGACTTCCAGCCTGCTTGATGACTCTTCCCAAGGATGGGGCACTCTCCAGTTGTGGCATCATCACTCTGAAGTCCTTTGAAGGCCAGACATCACCTGTTCAGAAGAGGCACCCTGTGTGTCAGCTCTCCCTTAAAAGGAGACAGAGCATCTTGTGAAACTGTCAAAATATTATGCTTTGAGCCTGCACTGAACAGAGCCAAAAGTTCAGCAGTAAATACCCCCGATGATAGCCTTTTTCTCTGGTAGGTACTGTGAATAGCTAATAAGAATACATAAGCCAGGCTGTCAATGCAATGAAGCTCCTCCTAAGCTCTTTAGAGCGCTGATATTGCACAACGTAAATTGCTTCATCCTGAGACATGTCCCAGCAATGTAACAATATGAGCAGATAAATTCTAAGGTCCTTGCTTGGTTTTCACAGTTTTTGCGTAGTTTTTAGCCACCTTGCCTGCATAAGAACAGGGTAAATCCTAGACAATGCCTTTAGCTCTGCTTCTTAACAGTTCAAAGAACCAGTACCTCCTGATAACACTTCCAAGTATAGAGCAGCTCCTGCTGGATATTACCCAGAAGGGGAAGAAGGCAGAAAGCCAAGATGGGCTCCTTTAAAGCTTATTTGCAAGCTTGAACACCTCAAGCCATCACCAGCCCATTACTATCCCACCACCAGCATTCTGGCAAATACTGGGAATTTTACATGTACTCCAGACCTGGGCCAGGATGACATACAGACCCAAACAACTATGAGCGAGCAGAAGCAGAATATCAGAGACAACATTGTGCAGGACTGGATCCACTTTGAAGAAGGGAAGGAGAATGGATCTGCAGTTGAGTTGCTGGTATGTATTAGTGCTGTAACCCTCCTGGTTTTTCAGGTGTAGTAGGAGCACTGAGAAGGTGACAAATGCACACCAAGCAACCACATTAAGTGACTCATGAACATCTGCAGATATTAATACAGGACACAGGAGTGTGAGACAGTCCTTAGTGAAGAAGACAGCTTTGCCTTGATTCTGAAGACCACGCTGCTAACCTCCATGTGCTGGGAAGGGGATAGCTCTCAGATCTTTAAAAGGAATGAGGAAACAACAGCAGTGTCTGAATCATCTTTTTTGCTAATGAGCCATTAGAAGTTGTTTTTGAGCCATACTCTTTGCCCTCATTATAACTGTTCACATAAGCTCTGCCTGTTGTAATGAGGAGAAATCTGGACCAAAGCGCAGTTTTAATGAGATACAGTGTAGATGTAAAACAGAAAGGCTAACATCTGAAGGAAGACCTCAAAGTGGAGTAACAGAAACAGGTAGAGGATTTACCTCAACAGAGAAACCTGCGTTGGGGAAAACAACCATTTTCATGTCAAAAGGCAGAACAGACAAAACTTGCCCCCCAGAATTAAATGTGAATTCAAGAGGTGATATCCAGAAGGACATAATTCACCAAGAGGAAAGGAGAGAAGCTGAAAAGAAACCCAGCAGCTAATGACATCTAGGAGTTGAATGGTGAGAGGAAACGCTCGCTGTCGACAACACCAATGAGGAATGAAACAGCCAGCGGAACATTTCTTTTGTTCTTGTCTCATATCTTTTCATGAAAATTAAAAGGGCAGTTTTCACAGCTGGTGAAGGACTTTTTTTCCCCTTCACTCTGCCATCTGATGCTGTCTTCACTTTGAAAACAGCAAATTTATGCCTGAAGCTGAACGGGTAAAAATTGGACTCTGTTGCCTGTGGGTATTTTGCCATGAAGAGCAGCAGGATCTGATGAGAGATTTCATCCAGATCAAATCAGAGAATATTCAACAATGTCTCTGCTCTCACAGGAGACTCTTCTGAGCAGCGAGATGGAGCCAGGAGCCAGGGCTCAGCTGGGTGCACCCCAGGATGCCTAAGACAGTTTGTGCTATGAAGGGAAGAGAACAGGGTGCGACTCAGATATTCTTTTTGCCTGCATTCTGTCAAGCCAGTGTGCCAGAGTGAGAGATCTGTCTGAACCAGAGGGGAGGATTTCTTCACCGTGCAACTATGTTATGTCTCGTGATGCTAAGAAGCAGAGGTAAAACCTGTGTGAGTTCCCACCTTCTCAACAAAGCTCTGTCTGCTCGTGCTCTGTCTGTGCACAATACTGTCCTCTCATCTTTGTTAGCAGTGTGTTTCCTCTGGAAAGATCAGTAGGGAAACATTCACCAAGAGTCACCCTGAAATATTTCCTGTCAAGCACCATGACAGGTCATGGTTCTTAAGACAAGTATGGAACAAAACTAAACCCCTTTCTTTCAGGAGTAACTGTGATTCTTTTCTGAACCTGGATTTACACCAGGTCAGGACTATTACTTTCTCCTTGTGCCTTGTACCTGCTCAGACTCAAGGCTGCTGCTTTGAGCTGCGCATAAGCATATTCATATGAGAAGTGCTACAGTGGCCATGTTCTGGAGATAAGTCTTGCAGCCATAAAGACTAGAGATTTCTGATATTATCTTCAATGAAATTTTAAACACTGCAAATACTGATTATGGCTGGCTCAGCATCCCAGCGCTGACTGGCTTGTTCAGACTCTGACTCTGATTCAAAATGCTTCAGTCCCTATGTGTGTCCTTGGGAAGGTTTCTGTCCTGGGATGACCACAGGAGAATCCCATGCCTGGAAGGGTTTATTCTGTGGACTCCCCAAACTGTACTCATTTCCCTGGGTATACTAAACTGTGGTCAGATTTCTGCAGCTTCTCATCAGGAGAGAGGAAGCACAGACATTAAATGCAGGCTGCTTTCCACACTACTTGGCCAGCTGCGTCTCTCAGTCCCTGAAACCTGTTGTGGTGCATTTCCCAGCCTCTGTGTCTCCAGGGACTCACTCCTCACTGAGAATTGCTCTGCTGTGACAGTGTCTCTCATTTTGCAATAGGACAGCCAACATGATGTTTTCACATGAAGAGGATTGTGCTGTCCCTCAATGTAGCCTTTGGAAAACCCAGGATTGCTGTGTTTTATATTTGATCATTAGATGTCAAGGATTCAAACTGAACAGTTCTGAAGGGTTTTGTTATTGCAGATGTTGTTGGTTTGGGATGTAAAGCCATCCTCTGCATTCCTGCATTCCACCTGGCATAAGTTAGAGGAAGCAGACAATGAGAATGCTGCCTTTTACTAATGATTTTCCTCATTAGCAGTCATCAGAGCAGCCACTGGCAGAAGGTCGGTGCATACACTGGGGTTGGTTCATCCGTGCCACAGCGTGTGAAATAAGTGCATGTGCTTGCATTGGTAGAATGCTTAAGGGGTGGGTCAGGCAACCTAATGTCAATACACACATGATCCAGGGGTGTACCTGTGTCCATGTGGATGCCTGCAGTGCACGTTCATTTTCATGTACATCTTTTATTTGTGTGCATGAATGTGTCTGAATGTAGCAAGGGGGAATTATGAAGAGTCACTTTGTGTCTAAGAAAGGGTCACTTATTGTCTGTAAAACTATATATATATATATATTCAGAAGAAACCATGCTTCTGAAGGCCAGGGGTCTCTGTGTGTATGGCTAATAAACTGAAGGGCTGGATGGCTTGTGAAGCCTCCACATGGCACAGAAGGCGTGAAGTGAGGATAGACCCAAGTCCAATTAAATGGAGGGGCTGTTCAAATTGTGCAACATGGACTGTGTTGTGTGCCCCAGGAATATAGAATCATAGAATCATACAATCACGTAGGAATATGTGGCATGCACTGCCCATGGGGCCTAAACCAGTCTCGCCCCTGTGACAAATCCCCTTCAGCAGTGTCCTGACCCCCTTTCAGACCCACTGGGATGCTATTTGTCAGCTCCTGCAGCGTGATCTGGATGTCGGTACTCATTCAGTTCTGGAGCATTTCCACTCTTGGCAAGAAGCTGTTAAAAATAAAGGGGTGGCAGGGAGGGGGAATGTATCACCTAATTGATTAGCTCTGTGAATCACAGAGATGCCAGCCTGTCAAAGAGTAAATCACTGAAGCTGTCTTTGATGTCTCCTTCGGTCAAGGACACACCAGTCTGCTGCAAATGTTGTCTTTCCTTTAATGTGCTTTCTCTCCTTCTCTCTGCCTTTTAGACTTGTGCATGTGCATGCAGGGTGGCTTTTTGGTTTTTTTCCACTCAATGCCTGCAGCTGCCATACCTTGTGTTTTGATTCCTTTAGCAAGAGCTAGCCAAGCAGGGTTGGCTAGGACAGGCCTGCAGAGGAGAGATTACTAAGGAATGGGAAATGCAAGGAGGGGTATTAGAGACCCCTCAAGGGCTCTCTCTCCCTCCCACCGCAGTGCTGTCACTCACTCTGCAAAATACCTCCCACTGCAAATAATCTTCCTGAAGGTAAAGGGGACCTCCAGTTAATCCCATTTTGGGGTAGCATCACTTGCTGTAGGAGAGGGGAAATGCAATCTGAGGTGGCTGTTGGCAGAAGGACATGGTCTTTTTGCATTATCTAAAGATAATTTCCATTTCCAGCATGGCTGGAGATTCACTAGCAGTCTACTGCTGAAAGGCTATAATAAAAAGCTAAGTGATGATGCACTTTTGTGATGGAATTTCAGCACTCCCAACAGGAGCTGAAGCCAGAAGCTGCATGCAAAAAAAAAAAGGAAAAAAAGTGCTATTCAGACAAAACAGAACAAGTTAACCAAATTTTCAAGCCTGAGTTAGTTCCAAAGCTTCAGAAGCTGTTATAAGGCACATCTGATCTTGCTGCCAATACACACCACATCTCCTATCACGTGCTATCTCGGATGGAAGAGTACTCCTCAGGAATGAACTGCTTTTCCTTGGTTTCTTGCCAATGCCACCTGTCCGGCTCTGTCTAGGTAAAGCAACACAGCGACAGTGAGCATTGGCTCAGACAGCAAGTCGGATCCGGGCCAGGCTGGGAGATGGCCTGTTAGTAGCTGTCGCTCGCTTGGCTGGGTTGGTTGTGTGGTGCTGGGAGAGGGTTCAGCAGGCGAAGGTTTCTGCCAAGATTTTCTGCATGACAGCACCCTCCTTACTGCAGTCTGTGGCCGGACTGAGCTTCTTTCTGCGCTTCCCAAGAGCAGGTGTGTAAAGGAAAGGAGTTCTGACATTTCCAGGCTGTCCTCTTTGGAGATCCCTGCAAACACAAGCTGCTCCCTGTCCGAGTGAATTCAGTCTACGTGTTAACAGCAAAGAGGAACTGTCCACACAGGTGAAGAGAGTAGGTCTCTGGTGCTGGCTTCCTTCCTCAGAAGGTGGTCTGACCCTAGGGGTCTTGCAAGCAGAGGCTTGTGCTCCCAGAACATGCTGTGATGTCATTACCTCTCACTCCATCTCCCTGAAACGCAACTTGGGAATGTCATCACTCAGCACAAGTGTCAAAAACAGATGAGAGAAACAACTTAAGGGTTGAAACAACAACAAAGGTACTGGTGAAGAAGGTTGAGATAAGCAGTACTGATGGGAGGATGTTATATGATAGATGTGTTAAAATGCATTATCTAGCTCTTATTTCAAGCTACTGTAATTGGTTGTTTCTGTCTTTCAGGCTGAGTGTTTTGCCACAAATTTACCTCGTGTAAGAGTTTCCAAATTGGGGCCCAGTCAGCCCATTGGCTCGTCTTTGGTGAGGTGAAGATCTAAGTCTAAGGTGACTTTTTCTGGTTTTGAAATAAATACTATAGCTTTTTTCCTGAAGCACCTTTCATTTGCCAACAGCTTTCTTGAACTGTGAAGACCAGCACATGGCACAGCTTTCTGGTGCGGATACCTGCCTGGAGTCATTGCCAGCTAGCTTCTTTCTCTTTGTCTTCAGACCATTACCTTAGAGGATGCTGAACATGTTCCAGCTTGAAATCACCCATGAACATGTGTTTCTGGGGGGTCACTTCTTTCCTAGAGAGCTAGAAATATCAGCCCCTGCAGGTGAGCGATTTCCCTTTTCATTCCCTGTCTCCACTTTGCAGTCTGTCAGGTTTAAATCCTCTTCAACCATGCCACTCTCATCCTGCATTGTTGTAAATTCCTCCTCAAAATGACAGTCGGTATCTATTGAAATGCTTCATACGGCAATCTTGTTATCATTATCAACCAAACGTGTAATTTTCTCCTCCTCTCCCCAAAAGTATATGGTCTTAGTTTATTAGATTCTATTTCTATAAAACAAGCCATGGTATGAGGTACAATAAAAATATAGAGAAAGGTGATGAGGCATCTTATTGCCACCTCTGACTTCCGACTGGATTTCCAGATACGCAAGATATTAAGCCATCATTAAGAACAGACGTGTTAATCCCTCTTAAAATCTTGTCTTCCAAAGCTGTGGTGACCACTGGTGGCTTTTTAAGGGCATAATACTGTTGAACTTAACAGGAATGTAACTGGCTGTGATTTCCTTGTGTGTCTTTAGTGAGAACCCCCTGACAGGATGCTAATGGCTGGATTCATCTACTGCAGAAGAGGTGATTATTAGAAATGTGGAGATGATGGTTTAACATTACAGTGTATGTGTAAGTTCTTTATCTTGGACTTGAGATCTTAAAGATCCTCTCAAAGGTAATCAATGGCACTTTAGTACCCTTTGAAGCTTTTATTCACAACGCTTGCATGGTACTTTGTGCCACATTGACTTTACTATTTTCCTCCAATTTTAAACAAAATGACTCCAGACCTACATTTAAGATGCTGTAAATGTGGTGATCTGTCAGCCTCATTCATGCAGTGCAGGGGGAAGGAGGGGGTTCTGCAACAAAATGTTGGGTCGTCATTACATTTTCCTATGCTGTAGGACATCAATGGACTGATCGTTTAACACCTCGCCTGCCATTCTGTGAACTGATACACTGCCCCTTAAAAGAACAGAACAGGACTGGCATTGACCGACCAGAGAATTGCAGCACCTGAAAGCAAAATTGATGTAACACTAAAGTAAACTGGGCTCCAAAGCTCTGAGTGGGCAATATTGTATGTGAGGAGTGATTGAGAGTTGGATGTTCAAACAGCTTCTTTAAAAATGCAAAAGCAATTTCCTAATTTTTAAGCCTGCACATGTATTTAGGGGTTGATCTGGGGCCTTAACCAGTTGCATTTGCTTTTATATTAATTTTATTTTTTTTTAGGTACAGCTTTAATCTTCTACAGCCATAGGAGCTAATCAACATCAGAAACAGCAGCGTTAGTCCAGCCTGTAATATCCTTCATGTGAAAGAACTGTAAGAGAGACAAATTACCTGTAAGAGATCTTAGTCACATTCCTTGGTGTAATACTGGAAGCACCCAGCTATAATGTTGGTGAAGGTGATGTGACACCCAATTTAGAGCAGAATAAAATAGTTATGTGCAGGGTCTTTGAAGAAGAGACTGTAAATGTGCAACATGAAATAGGGAAATTGTTTTTGTTTCCTTATGATTTTAAGCTGTATTTCATTTGCTCTGCTATCGTTGCTATCACTGAAGTAAGAGCGTTGTAAAACCTGGCAGAAGGAGCTGAGAAGGCTTCTTACACCACAACACTTAAAGACTTACTTTTCATAAACCCTAAAACCCACAGTACCCCAAGAAATGCCACCACCCTTTGCTCTACATCTCCACCACTCGAGTGTTTGTAACTCTCCTCATCGATCTCAGGCTGCAATGCCTAATAACCTCTTGCTTTTCTGTTGATGTCTCTATATTGAAAAAGTCAAAGGCATTTTATACTTCACGGGTATAAACTGGAAAACTGCACCTTTAAAAATACATCAAAAAGTATAATTTATTCGTCTGTCTGGGAGATGCTGTGAATCACTCATTCCTCCATATCTTATATCCAGCCAAGCTCCTTCCTGCAGCTGATACTGGACAGGCAGTTTTCCTCTCCACTCAAAAGGCTGGAGTCACCCTCACTTTCAAGCAAAGCTTCTTTCCCATATGCACAGCCTTGTGACCCACCTGCAGGGGAGACCATGAAATGTTCAGGGATCAGGCGCCCTGAAGTCACATGTGGCCCAGGCTGCTCTTGGCTCAGAGTTTCCCTCTGACTGGGAGCACTAAAAGTTTGGCACGAGGCGTGAAATATTTCACCAGGCTGCCACTGTGTAAAAATGATAGTGTGCCTAAGCAGAACATCTGTCAGGGAGGTGGCAGCTGGCAGAACCCGGCAAGGATTTTTGGGAGAGAAATGGGGCGTAACTTCCTAATAGAGAACGGCGACGCTGGGCAGGAGGTGAGGGAATCATGTGTGAGAAAGCGTGTCGCTCACTCGGTGGAGAGCTGGAGCCTTGAGGAACCTCCTTTGGGAGGGCAGATGTGAGTGCTGTGGTGTGAGAGAGGAGGTACAGATGAGCACAGAAGTGTCAGGGTGATTCCTCACAGACCACTCCCTGGTCACCCAGAGGCTCTGGCTACCCCAACTCTGTCAGTGAAGTGTGATCCTGGCCTTCTTCCATCACAGATTTTATAAAAATCTTTTTTTGCATGTGCAGGGATCTAGCTCCAGGCCTTTTAAGATAGGGACATCTGGAGCAAGCTGAAGGTTTCACTGGGGGCCCAGCTCTTGCCATTGAGCGTCTTGCCTAGCAGAAGGAAGGCAAGAGGTTTTTGAGACCAGACACCATTCAGTGTAGCAGTGGGAGAGGCAGGTCTGGCACTGTACACCTCCTGCTTTCAAAGAAGCTATATTTTACTTTCCCCGGGAGCAGAGTTTGGGTCTCACCGGCTTGCTCCTTGCTCCCCTCCAAGAACCTGCTTCTCCCAAAACTGAGTAGGACTTCTATGGGAAGGGACACTTGTACTCAGGAGAGTGTAGCAGAGCCGTTGGAGCTCCTCCTAATGGCATAGGGAGGTCAGGCTGGAAGAAGGGTGAGTCCAGGGTGAGGTGAACAAAGAGAGGCTGACACTGGCTGTGAGAGGGAGCAGACTTCTGGGCGCTGAGGAGTGATGTTTGGAGAAAGCTTCAAGGATGAGATGGTGAGTGGAAGTCATCCGGGTTGCAAAAGCTCTTTGTAAATACAACAGAGGGTCAGTTCATATCAGTGTTTTAGCTCCCTGCCAGCGTTGTACATGTACCCACACCCCCCAATCTCTTCTTTCACCAGATAATGCAGACATTAAAAAATGCAGTGATTAATTTCCCCATCACTACCACTGCTATCCTGTGGATGCTTTGGCTTGCTGTTGCATTTAGCAGTGCTCTGAAGGAAAGCCTTTCCACTTTTTGCACTAAGGCAGAGATTGGCAGGCACCAATCTCTGCTCACTCAAATGAGAGTGTTATCTGTGAGGCAGGGTGCTAGAAAGGGTTAATCCTATTATTTAAGAGCACGAGGATGGGCGAGAGACAATAAGAACGGAGTTGGACTCAACTTCTTTGCATTCTCCCCCCACACTCCTTTTGGAGGGTGTTTCAGGGACAGGCTGTGAGGAATGCACACTATCTAATCTGCATGTATAATGTAAATATGCACATTTTTATTTGCTCTCTCCATCTGCAGGGAACTTGCTGGCATCAGATCAGCCATGTGGTCTCTCCGCAAAGTTTCCCTGTAAAAGGAAAGGGGAGATTTAGCAAGGCTGCCTGATCTCTGCTTCGTGTGCACACTGTGCAAATGAGTGCACAAAGTCTGCCCTACTCACGCCTTCACATGTTTGTTCTTTGGTCCCTGGACGTTGGAAAAAAAAGGCTGGAATGGGCTCCTCACAAGGAGCTGGCTCATTGACTGAGCTGGAACATCAACGTGGAGGGAAGAAAGAGATGAAATGAAGAAAGAGATGAAATTGCTCTTGACCAGCCTTAAATGAGAATTTAAACCAATTTCTCTAGCAAAGCAGAAAGTTAAGAAAATAATGTTTAGGGTGAGACAAATAGCTTTCATCTTTTGGAACAACGAAAATTAAATGGAGGCAAATTCAAGAATGCAAAGCTTTTCAGAAGGAGGAAATCAAAATGTTTTATCTAAGACTGTCAAAATAAAACACCTAGGCTGTATGCTTTGCAGTTTTTTCCCCTGTTTGCATTTGAAGCAAGTTAAGTAATTTACAGGTAGAGTAAAGCAGCCTGATTCTGCATCTTTACCTAAAGATAAATTAAATAATTTCCCTCAAGAGCTGTGGAAAATAAATTTCCATCCAGCCTCATTGTGGCTTTCTGAACAATGCTCATTGCACTGGCTGGGGAGCAGCAGCAGCTGCAGTTGCTTGTCCTGCCATCAATAGCTTGCAGCGTTTGAAATCCTGGCTGCCCTATATGTTGTCTGTCTCCCAACTGGCTGAAATATCTGACTCTGCTCTGCAAAATGTCTCGGAGTCAGGTCACTCCATAAAAAGGGGGGACATTGCTGTGCAGAAACTTTGGTCACAAATGCACAGAAGTTTGCATGAAGTCACCAGGATCTAGTGAGATGTTCCTTCACAATGTCTTTTAAGAACACAGATCTGCCTTTCCATGGATTATTTTGAAGGTATGACTGACTCAGGAGGGTTTTTAATCTATTTTCCTTATTGTTCCACAGCATGCATGTGTATTTGTGTGAGGTATTTCTGTGTATGTGGTTGTGACAGTATAAATATTAATAGCACAAGGGTGAGAATACATGTGGCCCTCAAATGAGGTTATATAAACACACAGCTGCTGTGCTATTTGTAAATTTATAAAGACACATTTCCATCAAGAGTGTGAAAGTCAAATAAGCGTGCAGAGAGAGTGAGCACATATGCTTCATAAACTGCACAAGAAGCCTATAGGAATTACATGGTGTTACTTAAATCTTCGTCCCACTGAGGTCAACTGGAGCTGAGTCACTGACTTCACTGGGATCAGGACTTGGCAGAAGGCACTTGCTGTGATTTCCCTGGATAAGGCAGCTTGAGCTACTGGAGAAACAAAGGTCACACTCCTGTCACGGTAGCGAAAGTGCCAATCCCTTGTGGGCTGCTGACATCTAAGCCTGATGGTGAGGGATGCAGCAGAGTGACACCCCGCAGAGCCCCCACCCTTGCCTCCTGCAGACTCTGCTGTTGATGGGAAAACAGGATCTGGATGGGGGGAACAAGGAGCAAAGCAGCTCTGCGTTTGCCTCGCTGCATTCCCCTACGCACTGAGCCCTGCTAGAGAAGGGCAGTGGTGGTGCATCAGCCAGGCCAACAAAAGAGCATCGCTTGTGTGTTTGATATGTTGACAATGTGCAGGCCAGAGCTGTGGACTGCCACACAATCCCATATGTGCGGCTTTAGCAGCTGCTTGCACTCACAGTCTGCCCAGGGAGGTTTTATAGTCACTGTCAGACTACATTCTTGATGACAGGAGTTGATGGGTCTAAGGTTTCATCCCATGGACAAGGTGGAGCATGAAAGGAGATGAGTCAGAGGCAGGAAGGTTTTAGGCACAAACAGGAATTGTTGGTTCAGTAAAATGGATTTAAAAAAAGAAATTTAAAAAACCTAGTTTTCTAGCACTCTTAAATTCTGAGGTGCAATCTTGCATTTCTCCTATATAACTATACTACTCAGACCCCAACAGCAATTCTAGGAGCATTATTTGGGCTCACGGAGTTACTTTGGCCATGATAGCAGTCTAAGAGGCTGTTCTCAGCTTGCTGCAATGGAGCAGGTCCACAACCAATTCAGATAAAGGCTCAGGTGTCTGGATACTTGTTTGAACCTTCTCTAAATTCTGTATCCTCCAGGTTTGGTAGAAGAGTCAGAGGAGGAGTTCTATACCATAGATTTCCATAACCTTCCAGAGGCAACTTCCCTCATGGGAAGGCTACTGTGCAGGGGGATGGGGTTGGTAGAGTCACTGATGCTTCAATAATTGGGCTAAAAAGTAGTCATGTAGTCGCCCAACACTTGGGCGATGTTCTTCAGGGGAACCAAAGGCCATGATGCCTCCTTTCTAGCTTCTTCACCAAGTGTTAGCATAAGGTTGGCCCAGAATTCCTGGGGATGCAGTGAAGAGAATCAAGCGAGTGCAGGTGACAATTCAGATCTTAGGGAAGTGGGTTGAATCGAAGCTTCGTTCTGCTTTTGATCAGTAAAACTTATCTTCTAATGGTCTAACTTTGTCCTCAGTGGAGGGCATCCACCTGGGGGAGGTTTTATACAACAGGTTGGGTTGTAAATGTGTACTGGAGTGCGCTACACACTCACCTCCCTCTGCAGACAAGACCTTATACTGAAATGAGAATAAGAGCTTTTCAGGTAATTGAATTTTCGGTTCACTAACAGGAACACTTCTTTTCTGTGTTGTTTTTGACCGGTCACTTTCAATCTGAGAGCAAAGGGGGGGAAAAGCATCTTAGTTTGAGCAAAACATTTCTTTGTCCCTTTACAAGAGGTAACAGCTGGGTTTTGAGCACATCTTTCAAAAAAAATTCAAAAAAAATTAAAAAAAAGGAAAGCAATTTCTAACCAAGCTAAATTTAAAAAGGAAAGATCAAAATATTTTGTTTGAAAGTGGCAAACTGAAATGTTTAGATTCGAATAACAAATTCAATGTCAAAGTGAAGTTCCTAAATTCCCCCTCCAGCCGCTGGGAAGGATTCAGCGAAGCAAAGATGAATGTGCAAAAAGTCACTGTTACCAAATCTGCATTGCCCACTGCAAGAAAATAGTCCCAAAATGTCTTTCTGATATAAAAACGATTCCACCAATGAAAGAGATCAGGCAGGTGTTTCTTGGACACAGTGCAGAGCTGTTTTAGCTAAAGTTTCAGCAAGTCAACCCTCAGCTTTACAGTAACATCTCTGTGCAGCCATCATGAATCCCTTGTAATTTGGTATATAAAAAAGTCCTGCTAGTACCATCATAGACAGAAGATAGTCACCTCATCCAGAGCGCAGCATGAGAGCAACCTGGGCTTGATTTATCATACCTTTTCTTTAAGTTCTTTGTATTTGATCCAGCCAGCAGACAGGGTTTTGCTATATTTAGTTTCAATCTGGGGAGAAGGGCCTGAAGGGAGTGATACAAATTTTATGAGAATGTTTTATATTTTATCCTAAGAATTCCTTTCTTCTCTATGCCAGATATGAGTGGAAGAAAGGGCTGGTGGGAAACAGTGGTTTCCCAGACTAGTACAACTGTGCAAGTGGAGGAGCCACATGGGTTTTGTGGAGGAGGATGGGGGATGAGTTAGAAAGCCATGGCAAATGTTGAATTGATCTCCCAGGGTGGAGGGAGCACCACTGGCCAACATTGGTCAACAGCAACCCTTTTTCTGTGTGTGTAAGACACCATCAGCTGGGTATGGCCGACAAAAGCCTTGAACTGATTGATGGGCACATAAAAAACGCCCACAGAGCGTCGGTATCGTTTAACTCATGCATCATCACAGATACCTCACACTGCCTTGTCTGGGACAGGATTTGAGAGCGTATGGAGGGAAGGGGTCGCTGCCTGATCCAAGCCAGCCGATCCACAGGCGATGGAGCAACGCCGGCAGAACCGCTTTTCTGAGCTGCCTCATCGTCCTCAACACCGTTCTTCAGACGTGTACTTAGCTCAGCTGGGTGGCCTGGCCTGATGTGCTTGCTCCATCATTATCCAGACAGGGATTTGGAAAGCTGCTTGAAATGCCCGTGATTGTGCACACGTTAGGTGGCAATTTGCTGCTGGGACTCCGTGTTGCAGTTGGCAGGACACAGGCAACCAGCAGAGACGGCAGCTCACCTCGGGCTGGTGAAGGGGGGTGGGTGTGTGCATGTGCGTGCTCATCCTTTGCCTTCTCTTCATCTTTCCCTGAGTTTCTCCCTATGGCACTGAAGAACAGGAGCCTGTGACAAAGCAGGGCTGCTAAACTCTTACCTCTGGTCCTCTCCAAATACATTTGATACAGGAGATAATTTATCCCTTTGGGGATGAACTCAAGAGATTCTGAGGTTGAAATTTTTGTCTAGTTTTAGGTGCCTAAACAACTGAAATGCTTTTTGAGCCATGAGGTCAGGGATATAAAAAGGACTGTGTGTTACCACTGGCGAAGTTATTCTGGTCTTACATCATTGCAGTGAATACATCACACTGATTTTTCCTCCTCTATGCAGCCTGCAGGGAGGAGTGTTTCTAGATGGCATCAGCTGGGCGGCCTCCACGAGCTTTGCTCGGCTGATGCATGAGCGATGTGCTCTGCTTGGGGCTGGTGCTGGTGTGAGCTGTGGCCTGACCTTAGTGCCACTGTTGGGACAAGAATCCCCTCTGATTTTTTTCCAGGCGTATTCTGCACAGACTCATCCAAGGGCCCTGGCTGCTGTCCCTCTGATGCATGCACTTTCCACTTTGATTTTCCTCTCCTGTCACACATGGAGCTGCCAAGCATCCAGGCGGTGTGATTGTATATTCCCCACATCCCTTCACGATGGATATTAATCTGCTTGGCTCTATTCCACTCTGATTTCCTTCAGTAAGCACTGGGCTGGTGCAGAGAGGAAGATGAAAGGAGGTATCATGAGCACTCAGGCATGACCCCCAGATGTAGCAAGGGCTCGGTAAGGATAGTTCTGTGCCTCCCCCAAGACTGTATCCTGGGACAGGCTGGGAGTGATGTGAGAGAGGTAGATACGGGTGCAACACTCAGTCTGATGAGGAACCATATGAAAGATGCTGTCCTCAGCAAAGAAATACATACATTTCTGGGGGGAAGGAAAAGTTCTTTCCCCAAAGGGTGACTTTTATTGGTATTATAGAAAGTCACTGATGACTAAGAAAATAGATAAATTCTTCAAATGAACAAGAGCAATTGGGAATTTCTTGAGGAAAACTGCATAGAATAAGTGAATTTGCTAATTGTTCCACACCAGGTTATTTCATTTGGCTCCAATTATGTTCTTCCAGCAAAATAAACTGTTTCTCATTCCCTTCCTGATAAGTAAGCAATGGAGTAATTACCTGAAATATTGCACTTGAATGGGAAAGCCACCAACATTATTAAAGCTACAACAAACTATAGGGCACTGCTGACTCCCACTGTTCTCCCTGCAGTATTTGTCTATTGTGTAATGCCAGATCTACGACACCTGCTATTCTCTGTCTCTTTGAAATAACAATGTCTGTATTTATACATTGCTTTTTCACCACAGATCTCAAAGTACCTCACAAAGGCAAGCATTATTATTATAATTTTACGGATAAGAAATCCGGACACAGGGAGGTTAACTTCCATTGGACTATCCTACATTTTCTCTTCTACCAACAGACCATCCATCTGTGATGCAGGCCAAATTTTTCTCTTTCATTTCTGGATCACTTTCTCTTCCCTGTTCATCCCAATAGAATCCAAAAGCTTATGCAGAGGTTTAAATTTATGTGGAGTTATTGACACTGTGTTCTGTTCTTTGTCTCCCTGTGTTTCCTGGAAATTCTGCTATTTCTGCCTGCTTTAGAAAGAGCTGAGATAATTTCTTTTTCTATGAGCACAGATTACAAAACCAGATCTGGTTCATGTATCTCCCAAACTCTGAAGGAGTGTGACTGTGGGAATCAAGTTAAGAATTTGAAAGATATGGAATAATTACAATATTCATTATTTTAGGCGCAGGTTTCCAGTCCAACATTGCACCTGGCTTCATGGGGTGAAATGCTGGTGTTTCTTGGAGTCTTGTCAGCCCATCTCTGCTCAAAAATGCTTTAATGGTTCTGCTTAAAAATTTAGCAGGACTATATTTTAAACAGCATCCTGTGCTTGACCCTTTTCACCCAGCATCGGTTGTGGCGAGGAGAGAAAGTGAATCTGCCTTTGAATGATAAACTGTTTAAAAATAGGGATTATAATGGCAGCAGTGACAGACTTTCATTTACAGCAGCTTCAGTAGGACAAGGATGGTAGATTTCATGGGACAGAAAAGAGTGACAAGAGAAAAGAGAAGAAAAGAACAATATTTATCTGTGAGGTGTTCCCCCAGCAAAACCAGTCACTGGTTCTGTTCTTCTAAAAGATGTGAAGCACCAAGTAATGGTACAGAGGACGCTTCTGTCATACCTGAATTTCCCTTGGAGTTGGACCAGACACCAAAGACAGAACAGATGACATTACATACTTCAGTGCGTCTCAGCAGATTTGCAGATACTTATTAGTGCCAGAACCTTCAGCCTCCAAGACCCTTTTCTGTTAGTCCAATGTACTTTTTGGTGGAAGTGAAGTAGACTCAGGACATCCTCATCAGAAGATCATTAAAATTGCGGCATGGGGCAGCTGTTTCAACAGGAGTCAAAAAAAAAAAAGAGAGAAAATAGGTCAAGAATTTATGATGCTTTCTTTACATCTTCATGAATTTCTAATTGTTTTGTCCTCTCATTGCTCCAGTTCTCCTGTTGCACTGCTTGTGTGCTGATACTTCTGTGTGCACACTGTGATACTGTACAGGGATTTGCTCCTAAATCTTGGATCCAAACAATAAACCACATTGTACAGGGACCCTGCAAACCAAGGTCGAAGCCACTTGGATCACAAATAGAGATGACTACACAAAGGCTTTCGAGTACATTCTTAAGGAGAGAATAATTAGGGACATGGAACTGAAAGTAAAATGGAGTAAAACTTTAGATGGGTTTTCCAAAGACAGAGTGCCAGACTAACTCGATATCCTTCTTTGATAAGATAATTGATTTTCTAGACAAAGAAAATGCAGTAGATCTAATCTATCAGGATTTCAGTAAAGGATTCGATACGGTGCTGTATGAGAAATTATTAGTTTTGTTGGCAAATATGGGGTTTAGCACAGGAACTGTAAGGCAAACAAGGGAACAGCTGAAGAGGAGATGACTGTAGGTTTGTTTAAAGGGAGAAGCTTCAGGTGGAAAGATGAGTAGTAACAGGACCCTTAAAGGGGCTTCCTGGAGTACAATCTGGTTTCAATTTTCATGAATACTGTGTGTATAAAAAGTGCATGTAACATTTGTACCTGTGGGTACGAACCTGGAAACCACTGCAAATGAGAAGATGGGTTGGAATACTGTGAGAAGGGTTAGATGATTCTGGTGTAAGTCTACTTGAAACAGAAAAGCACTGATGCTGTTGTACAAGGTCAGGTCTGATCTGGTGATGGTCAAGAAGGGTAGATATCAAGTGGAACTGTTGTGGAACAGGACAGTGTGACTAAGAGAACAAAGAGCTAGTCCTACTGGAAGAATTAATAAGACCCAGCTTGTATAGCCTAAAAACCAGAAGACTGGAAGAACTATGTAGTGCTGCAAACACCATGAGAGGGCAAACACACTTTGACCTAAAGGACAAGACTGGTACAAGGAGGAACCTGTCAGTAAAAGGTGTTCACAGACTCATTCAGCTCAGATTTCAGAGGATGCTGTCATTCCACCGGAATAGTGGACTTCTGTTAGGAGAAACAGCGCTTAAAAAGCTTGGTAATTTAAAGACAGACAAGGATTGGTTGTGGCAGAGCTGTTCTGGGGAGACTTGAACAGCACATGCCCAAAATATGCAGTCTCCAGCACTGTTTTTTAGTCCCTTTTTAATCAGCACAGAGAAATGAAATCATAAACCAGTCCGAATAAGGAAACAAACAGCCAGTCTCCTGCCTGTACGTTCTATCAGTCTCCTGCTGGTGCCTTGGCTCAGAAATATTTGTGTTGATTCTCGGTGTCTCCTGTCTTACCAGTTCAAGTCGATTTCCAGCACATATTTTTGCACTGCAGTTAGGTACATTGAGCTCAGACTGAAACACAATATTCACAACTCCCTGATAGCTGCGAGATCCCCTTTAATATGGGTTCCAGAGGTAAATCCTGCATCCCAGTGACAGCGGAGTATTATTCACCTTTTAAAATGACCTTGCCTTTCATCCAGACCTCAGTGGTCAATCTAAATTGTGTTGCTCCAATAAAACATAGTTAGCTGATGAGGTCAGAGACATTGTTTTTCTCTTCCCTAGGCGTAGCCCACAGCCCTAGCTCGTGGTGGGTTAGTTGGCACTGATAGAGTGATCTCTGCGTTGGAAAAACAGATTGACATGATGGGCATGAACGGTTTAGCAGGCTGGAGGCCGGGGAGACGGAGTTTACAAGCAAATTGGTTTAAGTACAGATTGTGCCGTTTTTGGGAGCAGCAGCAGGGTGCTCCGAAGTTGCATGCTGCTGCAGCTGTTTAGCCATTAGCTGCACAAGAGGGGGAAAAAAAGAGAAGAGACAAAGGAATGATCTTTGAATAGCATCAACGCATTTCAAAATAGGATTAAAAAAAAAAAAAGAAAAAAGACCAAAAAACTAAGCCAACAAACAAGCCCCAACTTTAAAGGGCATGTTTTTAGAGTGATAGAGGACAAGAGGTGAGATTGGCATCAGGAAAATAAATAGGGATGACTATGTAGAGTAGACTCAGAGAATTCACCCTCTATACTAATCCATAAAACATCACTTCAATACTTTGGACCGGGAATCCATTTAGCAGACGCGAGAATAATAGAGAGCGAGCAGTGTAAATGCAAAAAAAAAAGCAAAACAACAAACCTAAACCATAAAGAGAGTAAAGCCGAGTGGAATTAAGTAGTTAAGTCAGGAGGCTCTGCTGCGAGTTGCCAAACAGCGCGGCAGCGGCAGCAGGGATGCCACACTGCGCAGCCCGGTGGGGCTCTGTCCCTGCGATGCACATCAACAGATCAAGACTTTGCGGTAATGTCAACACAGCTGCACTTGGGAGCAGCTTCCGCCTTTCATCAGGGAAGGCGGAACCTTCTCCGCTCGCGGTCCCTGCCATTAGGAATTTAGAAGTCATTTAAAGATTAGCTGAGATGTTATTTCTATCGAGCACTCTCTAAGCTTGGCCATTAGCAGCAAATTGGCTGTGAATAGTGTCAGAGTACCTTTCATTCTGAAAGGCGGTTTACAGGTGAGGGAATTCCCGAATTTAGATTTAATAATCCCTTACAGAAATCTCTCTCTTTATTTATCCAGCCGCTTTTTAAACCCAACTAACAGTTTAGCATCTACATCATCCCAACTAACAGTTTAGCATCCACATCATCCCGTGGCAAAGGGTTAAAAAGAAATGCATTGCGTGCCAAGTAATCTCCTGGTGAATGTTTTGAATTTGCCATAAACTAAATTTATTTGATAGCCCCTCATACTGTTATTGAAAGAGCCAGTGCCTGATCATTCCCTGTTTATATTTTCTACAGTGAAATTCCAGCAGAAGGAAACCATCTCCCCGTGTGTCTGTAAGTATCTAATTGTGACCATGACAGACTCTGGCTCTGAGGGCATATCAGACAGTGGGTCACAAATATCCCTTTGCTGTGCAGCTGGAATGGGATGGCAGAAATTAGGACATCTCAAAGACCCTGTATTTTTCTGCTTCTTTCACTTCCCTTCCTTCCATTTCCCAGACTTATTTTGGGTCTCCTCTGTCTTACAATGCCGATGCAACTTGCAGGTGTTTCATGTCAGCGCTATTTCTGACCACGTTGGCTGAAGCTCCTGTTATATATGGAACAAGGCATATGCACAAGAAATCTTTATTTTTTTACCTCAAGATGATAATAACAGGAGCTTAGATTTCACTGTTTTGTTGACAATGTCATAACCTGCCTATGAATAGTATCATAGCACTACTAATAGAAGCATAGCTAATTGAAGTCCATTTTGGTGAAACTACAAGGGAATTTGGCCTCTTGTTTAACAGCATTCACTTAATTTACCATGTTTCAAAGTAAGGATCAATAAACAAACAAACAAACAAAAGCTTTTGAGTTTATTCAGCAGAGAAAGAATTATTGCATGGAGGATAATGCCTCCCTATTTTATAATACCTCTGGCAATAATATATTGAAATTGTTATGAAGCCATGATCATATCAGAGACATTGAGCACAGAAACAACCACAACAAAACTCAATTTTACATATATTCCTTCACATGGGAGACAAGTCAATCCATTCTCATAAATAATATACAAAATCCCTTGAATAGCTCAAAATTCAATACTCTTATTAGAATGTCACTACAGCCCTGGGAACCATGTGCATAAAAACATAGATGAAAAGAATGATCCAAGCTCCATGATTTCAAAAAGTCCTGGTAAAGAACTGGTCATTAAAGATCCCATTGGATTTTATTGGAGGGAAGGAATTCAACATACTACAGGGACCCAACCATTTGCTCTCATGCTGGTCAGTTGTTTTTGTTGGGAAGTTAGGTTTTTATGCAAGGAAGATGAAATTAGATGAGGATATGAGCAAGACAGGGAATTAGAGATACAATTTATGAAGCTGTTTGGGTAAAGAAGATAGTACATTTTTTGCAGTCATTTTTATCATCTTTTTTCACTGGTTTGGTTAACCTTTGTGTCCTAGAAAGGTCATATATACAGATCATTTTCTAAGCATAAGGCCTCCTTTATTGTCTTCTCTATCTTTCAGGAATACTTCCAACCTGGTGCCCCAATATGAGAGCGCTATGGAACAAGTTCTGAGTGTCAGAATTAAGATGGTTTATGCAAACAAAGACTGCCAAAACATCAAATCTTTTACCAGTCAGATCTGGAGGACTTCACATACAAAACGGGTTAAATGGAGACCAAACATGGCAGAGCTGTTTCCTACTTTGTTAACTTCACCAGCCCTGTCTGTGCAGAATTAGTAGCTTCCATGCATGCAAGAGAGAAACCTGTTTTCATTGCTTTCTCAAAGGCTGACTCTGGTCTCAAACTTCATCTTTTGGAGGAAGGACTCCACTAAAGTTGCTGGAGACACGTAGGTATTACATGAGAGTAGCAGGCGAGCTTCAATATGCTCAGCCCCAATTTGTAGGTCACCAACAAATCTCTTGTCGTAAACCTTTATACAGAGTATGGAAGAACAATAGATGTTTCCTGGGACAGGCATTATTATCACTGAAAGAAAGATCTCTAAACTGAACCTTAAAGCTCTTGTAATTTTGTCCCTTAAAGAGCAGGTGTACATAGCTTTGCTTCTAAGTTCTTTCCCAGTCTTGATCTGATCCTGCTTTGAGCACAGAGATTTCACAGGGGAGTTTTGGTTTTGTTTAGGATGTTTTTTTACTTTTCTAATAAACATGTCCAAGAGACATTCCTGATAGTAACTCATCTGTACCTTCGTACTGAGAAGTATGAAAAAATCCATGCAGACTGCAGGATACACCCCTGTGTCCTCAAAACCTATTATGTGTATATTTTGCTTCCAAACATCTGTTGTTTGTGGATAGTTCTGTAATCCTGAGTCCAGAGACCCCCAAATCATTTTGGTTCTTCCTTCCCCACACCCCATCCCCAGTGACTTGATGCACACCAGGCCACCTTGTCCTCCAACCAAGGCTGCCTCCAGAGTGAGTATTCTGTCTTTCCTCACATAAACATTCTCCATTACCTCCCCTCTTTCACAGGCAGTGAAGGTGTCAGCCAGCCCCACACCAAAAGTGGGACTTAGTGCAAGCACTGGGGCTAAGAGACCCACCAAATTGATTAATTATTTTATGAATTGTACTGTGTGTTTTAAAAATAAGCTCAGGGAAAACTACATCTTATGCTGAGCATATGACTACCATAATAGTTTGCCTCCTAACAAGCTTGTTAGCCAGAAGGGAAAGGAAAATTGTTGGTTTTTATTGCGTAACTAACCACGCCGGACAGAAGGGTGCGTTTGGCATAATGCAAAACACTGATGTGTCTCAGTGAAAGCTCCCCCTCAAGACTGTGGGAATACCCCACTTGGTCCAGTCTGGGGAGCTGGAACAAACCTTGCACATTGTACACAGAGTTTTAGGCACAGATAAGCTTGTCTTGACAATGACAAGCATGTCAGAAGCTCAGATTCTGCATCCTGGAGACATGAAAACAAATAAGATGATTCCTTCTAAGTAGCTACCTAGGGGACAATTGTCTTATTTTTATTATTTTTCAATAGAAAGCTTTTAAATACAGATTCAAGAGGACAGAGTAGAGCTAATGCATCAGGAGTACTGAATGCTGAGTCTTCAACATAATAAAAGCACTGATATGAATGAGGGAAGGAACAAACCATACCAGCATAACTGGACAGCCTATCTTGGTGGTTCACTTCTGTGCTTTGGATTAGAGTTCCTCCTATCTTCACAGCCCATTTAACCAAGTCCAAGTGCTTCCTTTCACTGCCTGCCATCCTAATCTATGTAAACCAGCTCAGTCAGGCATTTTTCATCGAATTAATACATATTAATGGGCAGCAATACATTTGTACTATTGCATACATTTTCTTGAAGTGCAATTTCCCATCCAGAGCATTTTATTCACGTTGCAGCATGGTAACTGCATTCACAATAGTATCGTTAGTGATTATTCAATACAGGACTAATACAGCTCTGCCAAGCACTGTATCATAGTGCCTTTATTTTTTTCTTTAAAAAACAGAATATGTGATTATATTTGTAGACTAATTGTATTATTTTCATTTGCTGAAGAAAATAATTCTCTGCTCAGCTATTGGGAAAAGCAGTAGATAGGTAAAAATCAGTAATTTTTCAGATATGGACAGAAATGTTTTTTAAGATGTGATAGAAAACAGTAAATGAAGGGTTTGGACTAAGCTTGACTCTACGATTTGGATGTAGGGATTATGTAGCACAGGAAATATAGTAAATACAGAAAATCAGGTGCCAAATGTTATAAGCTGGGCAAAACTCAATCTTAGATTAGATTATAGGAAAGTTGTCAAATAGATATGTAACTCATTCACAGTGGGGTTTCCATGTATTTACAGACCTGACAGATACCTCATTGGAGTCTGCATTTAAGCTCAGATAGAATTGGGTATGAATGTGGGACAGTCACTGTAAATGGCCCAATGCAACGCATGCCTAATAATATCTTGGACATTCTCACTTCTCCTTTGAAATTAACACTACGTAATGGAGACATAGGCAGGCAAAGAAGGTGGTGGAAGAAAGTTTGGCTTCAATTCACACTGAGTGATCACACTGGGCTCACCTTTCTCCTCGTGCCCTGTATGGTGCCCTCACTCCGTCACGGGGTACCCTTGGGAACGCAAGCAGACTGCTCGGCGTGCCTCAGTCAATTTGCCGCCACAGTAGGAAAAAACAGAGATACAAGACACCATGTGGAACAAGATTGATGGGATTATAATGTGTGTCCATCTTTCTCACTGGAAAACTTCAGCATCAATTATTGTGTCAGCTGTAATTGTGTTGTCTGTTGAGGAGAGGCAGACAATGCCATTGTTCTAACGAGGCAGGAGGCTCTGTCCTTTCCTATCATGATTTGATATCTTTCTGATGGGAATAAAGGCATCTCTTGAAAACCCAACTGCAACTAAAGAGGCAAACCATAATTAGCTGCAGCAAAATAATTAGCAACACAAACACCTTCAGGCAATAAGCAATCCCAGTTGCTCCTATGGAGGCAGTTTGACCTCACTTAGTGTCTATTATGCATAACTTTCTAGAGTCTCATTGATACTGTAGTGCCAAGACCTAGGGGATCTGCCAAAGTTTGTTTCCATCACTTACCAAGGAAACAGCAGTTCTACAGTTGCTTAGGAGATTAATTAACTTGTCAAATAATTAAGTAGACAGCCTGTAATGGAAGTTCCCATTTCATAACTGATTTATCACTTCAGAAGCTTCTCAGACTTAGTTTCTTTATGTGAAGACTTCCATGCCAAGATAAAAATATTAAGATATAGCTGAGTTGAGGGGATCTTTGCGTGCATTTAACTTACCTTTCCAGGATCTTGCCCTGGTTTTGTGAGGAATGTGGTAGTGATGAAATAAACCCCATGCGTGTTTCACTGGAACACTGAACTGCAAGCAATAAATGAACTTTTAGGGTTGGATGGCTATTTTCATTTTGGTGGCAGCAGATTAGCATTGGCTGAACGACAAGATCAGATTTTGAAAATGGGCTGCTGCTGCAGCGGGTGTTAAAATAATTTGGTCATCTGCTGGTCTAATGATCAGGTCGTGATTTTGGCAAATCCAGGTTTAGCTACATGCGGTGCAGCTACCTCCTGTGCAGAGCTGGCCAAGTCTCACAGGACTTTGAGAGGTCCTCCAGATGAGAACCACATTCAGAAGAGCTTAATTCCCACTGCAGCACTTATAGGCAGATTTTCCAGTTTGGTTCTGCATCTGAAAGACTGGAGTTTTCTGGGAAGCTTGTACTAACTGAGGATATTGGGCTCTTTGGAAAGCTGTTGGTCCTTCATCTGTGAAATAGGGATAAAGAGAACTGCCCACCAGCTTAAGAGAGCTGCGTCTTGTAGGAGATGGGGAAGTGTTCAGTGATGAGCTAAGCACTGAGTGAATTAACACTTTTTATGTACACTACCTCATAGTTGTTTCCCTCGAAAGCATTTGCCATAATTCAAAAGCTTTTGAGGAATTTGTAGCACTGAATCTCCAAAGTTTCACTGGTGTATTACTTATCTGAGATGGTAGGCAGTAAATAGAAATACCAGGCATCATTTACCTTGCCCCTGAACATAGAACTTTGTGTGAAAGTGTGACACACGGGACCGTGGAGGTTGGCTCTGCTGGTGAGATAAGCTCATTTTCATTGATTTTGTAATATGTATTATACTTACATGAATATGCTGACATTTTGTTGGAACACATGTAAAAAACCCTGTCTATTTGCCTGCCAAAGACCTTCCTAGGAAAACTGTTGTGCTAACCTGCTTAAAGAAAACATCTACCTGGATATTACAATCCTGGGTAAACAGAAAAGTGCATCGAGACATAAATCTGAGACCGGATTTGGAGTCTGCATATCTTCTGTGGGGATGTTGGTCTGGGGCACTTTATTCCAGCCTCTAGTTAACATAAATAATTGTTTTGTTTCAGGCTAGAAACTCTCAACTATCAAAAAAATGTAGTTGGTATAGTCAGCCTCCTGTGGGGTACTTAATGATCCATAAAACTGCTTAAAGGGAAGCTGCCAACCTGATTTTGGCCCAACCTGTGACTTTAGTTTTGATGTATCTGTATTATACATATGCAGATTTACATTTTCTTTTTGGCTGCAAAGTTGAATCCTTGAAGTATAGGATTGTTTGCACAAAATTCATTTGCCTCTTTTTTGTACCTGGAATTGTGTACCATGTTTCATTACGTGATCACAACTGTAACTTTCAAGTCACCAGTGTCCCATGATCCTTTTCTCAAAACACTGGGAGGCAGGACAGCTTCATGGTGGAAGTGATGGAAAAATGGATGGGGCAATGAAAATGACTGGAGAAGATGCGTCCACCTTCATTGCCTCAACAGATACGTATGTGCTCACTTAAAAGCACTGCTACCACCTCGCTTACCTGACTGCAGTGCATGCATACAAGCTCCTTCTTACATCCAGACTTGCTGAGGAACATGTGGCAAATACAATTCATGATTGCATCACGTGGCTGTAAAGCTCCAGCCTGTGAATGGTGACCTGTGTGTGAGGAGCACCGCTAGGACCTCACAGATTGTGGAGACCTTTCCTCCCCAGACCTGGGAAATGGTATAGCAACACAAACTAACTTGAGAGCATTCATTATCACAGAATTGTAGGGGTTGGAAAGGGACCTCAAGAGATCATCGAGTCCAAACCCCCAGTCCTTCTCTCTGGCCTGACTTCACCTAGTTTTGAATGTTCTCTGCTGAGCAGATCAGGAAGGGAATTGATAATGCAGATTGATATCTCCCTGTTGCTCCCCCCTCACTTTAAACTAGTGCATCTCACTTGACATTGTTTGCTGTCATAGTTGATCTCTTCAAGGACTCAGGGAAGAACACTTTAATTAGCCCTGATGAAGTGGCAGGAGCCAAGTGAAGCCTGGTGGCTCTTGCTCTCCTTATGTTTGTGTTTCCTGCCGTGTATACTTGCTGGCAGAATTTTAAACCTGGCTAATTGCTCTTTGTGGTGTCTAGACATTTTGAACAAGTGCTTCGTTCCTTTCCTACTAGGGCTTATAATTTACATTTGCATGTTTCCCCCATTCACCCTGCACAGTCTTCAGATAGATACATCACATAGCACTTTGTGCTGAAAAAAAGAACAAAGACAAGCTTGGAGAAGTTTGGAAATTGCACCATAATGGTCAGCCATGGTGTCCCAGCATCTGCAGTCATTGACCAGTCCTTGTACCGGTTTTACATCATTAATATTGGCAAGGGCTTCTTGCATCAGCCTCTGCTCCTTGCCTCCCAGTCTCACAATACAAATATAAATCACAGGCCTTCCACTGCAGAATCACATAAGTAGTATCAACTCATTGCCCACTTGCTGTTATTTTTCTGTCACAGTGAAAGAGCTCCAATGATGAGAAATGTATGCTGCTTCAGAAGCATACATGCTGCTGAGAAGCCACCACATTGTGTGAATGTAGGTGTGTGTAACTAATGAGAAGGGCAAATGCCCAGACAAGGCAGGATTATGGGAAGAGACACCTGTAGACATGGAGCTGTGAAAATTGCATGGGCGCATCAGTGGAAAAGCTTGTCACAGAAAGGACATCTTTTGACCCTCACCTCAGCATTTGACCCACCCAGGAGATGTTGTGTTAGGTTGTTACACAGAGTACATGGTTCAAGCTTACAAACAGTAACTCTGGCATGTCACTTCACCCTAAAAGAGTGCTAGTTGTCCAGCTATGCCCAACCTTTATCGGCAGTCTGCTCAGCCCCTCCTATACCACTGCATGGCCCAGGGCATCACAAGATCAATCCTTTCTCCTTCAGCTGACTCTCATTTGCTGCCTCAGTTGGTATAGAGCATGGAAAGCTTTGTAAGTGGTATTAGAAAGCAAAATCCTCCTTCTAACTTGTCCTTCAAAAGAAGCACAAAGAAGCCAGATGCCCAGCATATGACTTCAGTAGATATTAGTCTAACACAGAACAGACCATCATGTGGGAAGAAACCATCCTGTTGTTAATAGATCCTTCAGGAATATTAGCAGACTGCTATAGCTTATGTTAGTCTCTTGAAGCTCAGCTGCTTTTTCCTCTGTACATGTTCCATACTCACCCTTCTCTCTCTTCCCTTAGAAATAAAGGCATCATTCAGACCCTCTTCATCTGCCACTTCATTCAACATTTTTCCCAACTGATGTTCCTCAGTTTAGTCCATAGAAAATGTAGCATGAACAGACTAATATCTAATAGCCAGCTCTATACCAGGGTGTGGGGAGATGGTTTACTTCCATGGGACCAAAAATAACCTGGAATCATTGCAATTCAATTCCTTACCTGCTTTATGTCCACTTGGGAAAATTTGGCCCGTGGCAATTAGGAAGAGATTTTGACAAACCAATTTTCATGTATGAGCTGATTAGAATCTGTGTAGATGTTTCTGTAGGTGAAACACTGCTTTGCTCCTATCACGTTTGCTGTCTTAAAATTCATCAAGCCTAGTGCAATAATTAGATGAATCAGCCTGAAACTCTGGCAGGATGTCACACATCACGAAGCCATAGCCTGCTGCTAAATGATTATTCAAACCTTTCCCCTCCAGAGAGGACAGTACATAGCCATACCTGGGTACACGTTCAGGTGAGGGACAAGAAGTTGTGTAACGTGACTTCAACAGATTCTGCTGTGAAAGGACTCTATCTGAAGCTAGAAAGTTAAGGCAGGTACAACTTTTGACACCGAACCAAAAATAGATACAGATGTTGATTTGACAACCTTTGAGCACTGTGACGAATGAGCACTAGGTTTTTTTTTGCTGAGAAGCATTCTGTGTTTTCAAGCAGCTCTGCTAGTTGAAAAAGGACAATGTGTACATGCTGCCCTGAAAACATTCAGTAAAACATTTTGGAATGATAATGCACAGCCATGAAAATGCATCTTCAAACCCCCAAATCCAATAAACGAGGCAGGAAGACTTCGAGGAAAGTGCATCTTCTTGACTAATTTCTAACATAATGGCCCTGAAAATAGCAGGTGCTTCCTTCTTGCTCCTTGCTTACCTCCCTTCTCACCCTTAGCAGGGCTGTCATTCACTCATGAAATACCAGATCAGAACCGAATGCTGTTACTTATTTATAAACACCTCCCTATTAAGCACTCTATGTGATGAGTGCTGAAGACAATGGGCCCTGGGTGACTCTCTTCCTCTCACAACAGTTCATGGGCTTCACTGCAATTACTTCCAAAGATAATTGTAAAGATAACACCATTTAAAATATCTAATGTTTTATTCAATATTTCAGTGAGTTTCAATTACTTCCAATTATAATTCAACAGCTTTCTATTTAAAACAATTATTGTCCTTTATAACCTGTTTCAAGTCAAATAAATAGTTTGCCTTTATTCATCACTGGCTTCTTCCATAGGTATTCATTCTAGGTCTCCCTTTGGTTTTCCAGTTCCCCATTAATTTGTGTAGTCTTTCATTAACCCCTTATGTGCCCTCTGACTCTACAGAACAATCAAGCCTCTGACAAAAATCTGTCAGTGCAGCCCCTGAGACAATCGCAATCAATTAAACTCATTAAAAATCAATACGATTCAATTACAGGCAACAAGACACAATCCTGGTTGATTGATTAGTGCTGGGGTACTTTGAGCTAATCAAGGGCATTGGGGTGAGGATTTGCTCCATCTCTAGAAAATGAAGGTGTCATGATGAGCAGCAAATTCCTATGGGAATATGAGTCTAAGGCAAGTGAGGGAAATAGAGTTACAGTCTGTCTTAAAATGGGAATACTGGGGGAGTGAGACTGTTGTTTGGTTCATTGGCTTTGTGGGGAAATAGTGCTTGAGAGGAAAGAGTCTCTCTATCAAACGTGTGTACAGTGATGTTGGCCTATACATTATTTTCTTATTTTTTTTGTAGCATAAAAATATAATCATGCTCTGATAACAGGAACTATCTGTCCTGTGATATTTTTTTTGGGGAAAAAAAACCCCAAACAACCAAAAGAGTTTGATCATTTGAATCTATGAAAAACCCCTCACTTTCAATATGGGACAGGAAGAAATCTTTCATTTGTAAATTGTTGTCTCCTTGCAGCTCTTTGAAGGTGAGAGTTCCTAGTTCAATAGCTTTATATAACTGTGAGAGCTAGTGGGGAATAAAAAAAGTTATTTTGTGTAGAGGTAGAACAGAGGGATTTTGTCCTTCATTTCACTCAATTTCTTTTTTCTTTCTTGATGGAAACTTGCCACATTTAAAACAAAGACTTTGTTTTAAGGAAAAAAAGTCATTGTATTTCCCAAGAGGAAAAAAACCCTCACAAATCTCTCAATTAAGACCAATATTTTTTAAGAATCTTTTTTTTTCCTAGTGGGGTAATGCTAAAAAAGAAAACATGTGTTCTTCTGTTTGGATTTCTTCTGCCACTTTGTCTTTATTTAAGTAGGATTCTTTTCCCACATGCAAAAAAGGAAGTAGACATTACACTATAAACATCCATAAAATGTAAAAAATTTCATTTGGGATTTTTTTCTTCGGAAATGGCAAATTAGAGGAAATCAAAATAGGTCAGGAAAAGATTTCCATTTAGCCAAAACAGTACTTTTGATTTAATTTATTCCCAATCAAAACATTTCACTCAGCTCTAATCGCTGGTCTGAAGTCACCCTGCGGCATTCAGGAGGAGTTGATTTAGATGCTCCCATGGGTTCCCATGAATTGGAAAAATAATCAGTCAATCATCTTCTTGCTCTCACAGTTTGCTGTTGTTGAGTAATTCTCAAGATCATACTATCCTCTTACCAAAACACTTTGTCTGGCTTATATTTCTACCTAGCAAGGACGACTGCAGTATCTACAGCCCCAATCCAGTAAAGCACTTTACATATGTTCTTAGTTAACACATCCTCCTTGATGCTAGTGAGGTATTCTTAAAGTTAAGCCCAAGATTAAGTGATTTGTTGGACAGAGTCCTAAACTCTGGAAAGGGGAGGTGCTGGGATCTGGTCTGTGGGAGTGTCTGCAGCTTTTAAAGAAGTGTGGCTTGGCAGTGGTCAGAAGTTATATTGATTCAAATAAATCAGTTTAGAAATTGATGAAGATCCATTTAAGCAGCTTCATCTCAGGGCTCCTTTTTAAGTCACCTTAAAGCTAATTTGGTGATGCTGTCCAAGCAGTTTGAGTGGGGCTTGCTCTGACTGACTGTCCAGGTTGTATGCAGTCCTATCCAACGAGTCACAGAAGCTGCTGAAGAAGGTGAATCCAACCAGTTTGCAGAGGTAAAAGCCATTCAGTTGGCTTTAAACATTGCCAAAAGAGATAAGTGGCCAAAGCTGTACCTTTATACTGACTCATGTATTGTGACCATGCTGGGCATGCCAGCTGCAGGTTCCAGATGCAGCATGGTGTTAAGGATCAAGACCATGCCACCTAAGAGTCCATGGGCTGTGATACAGAAACCACCTTCTTTGAACCTGCAACAGGGGAGGTTTAGCTTGAATGTTAGGAAGAGGTTCTTTACCAAGAGGGTGGTTGGGCACTGGAACAGGCTCCTCAGGGTCTCTGCACTGAGCTTGAGTGCACTCAAGCAGTGTCCAGATGATATACTCAGTCCCATGCTCTGACTTGGCTGGCCTTGTGTGGAACCAGGAGTTGGACTCAATGATCCTTATGGATCCCTTCCAGCTCAGGAGATTCACCAACTCAACACCACCCACCACCGCTCCTGCCCTGAGTGTTGGGACAAATTGAACCTGCCACTGAGTAGATGATCTCACTCAACATTTTAGAGGGCTGACCCATGGAACGACATGTATAATATCTCAGTGGTGTGGAAAGTGGCAGTGATTAAGTGAAAAGGAAGGATTGGGGCGTGATGTAGATGGTATGGGAAAAGGGGTGGATGATGTCCTGGTTTCAGCTGGGGTAGAGTTAGTGTTCCCAAGGAGCCAGCACAGGTGTGCTGAGCTCGCCGAGGGTGTTTTCCCTACCATGTGACGTCATGCTCCCATAAAAGGGGCTGGGAGGGGCCGGGTGGCTCCGGGACGGTCTGAGTGTGGGAGGAGCATCCGCTCGTCGGGTCGGTAAGGCGCTTTGCGTTCTCACCGCGTGCGTGTCCCCCCGCGGCTCCTCTCGTTACCCCTTCTCCCCGCGCTGCCTCGGTAACCTGTCCTCCCCGCGCCTTGCCTCTGCCCGCTGCTCCCGGTCCCGCCGGCGGAGGCGTGAGCGAGCGGCGCGGGGTGCGGAGCTGCGGCGGGGCTGAGCCCCGCGCCGGCCCCGCTGGGTGTGCGAGCGGCTCGCTGGGCCGCCGCCGGCACCCGCAGCGAGTAGCAGCGTGTGCTGGTAACGGCAAGCGTGGGGTTGCTCCCTGGGCACCCCTGAGGAACTTCAGCCGTGCTGGAGAGGAGGTCTGGGCAAGCAAAGCCACCTTCCTGAGGTTTTACACGGGTGATGTGCTTCATAGGCGCTTCTTGCATCAAAGTGGTGAGATCTAACAAGAGCAAGGGTAGGGTCTTGCATCTGAGGAAGAGCAACCCCAGGGGCCACTGTAGGTTGGGCACTGTCCTGTTGGAGAGCAGCGTAGGTGAGAGGGACCTGAGGGTCCTGGTGAACAGCAGGATGACCATGAACCAGCAATGTGCTCTTGTGGCTAAGAAGGCTGATGGCATCCTGGAGTGTATTAGAACCGGTGTAGTTAGGAGGTCTGGAGAGGTCCTTCTCCCCCTCTATTCTGCCCTGGTGAGACCACACCTGGAATGCTGTGCCCAGTTCTGAGCACTTCAGTTCAAGAAGGGCATAAAACTCCTGAAAAGAGTCCAGCAAAGGGCCACTGAGATGATTAAGGGAGTGGAACATGGGAAGTTCCATGGGAATATAAGGAGGAACTTTTTCATTATGAGATTGACAGAGCACTGAGACAGGCTGCCCAGAGAGGTTGTGGAGTCTCCTTCTCTGGAGATATTCAAAACACATTTGAATGTGTTCCTGTGTGATTTAGTCTGGGTGATCCTGCTCTGGCAGGGGGTTGGACTAGATGATCTTTTGAGGTCCCTTCCAACTCTTAATGTTCTGTGATTCTGTGATCAACTAATTGTGCTCAAGGCTACATTTCAGGTGATATAACCTGGAAATTGCTGTAATATACTCTGGTGTCACTTTTATTAAAATCCCCACACCATAATGGGTAGTTGAAAGGCAATGAAGTTTCTTCCTACCTTCTTGTACTTTGTGGCCTTATGGATTCCTCTAAAATGTAGCAGGTGACATCAGATGGGTTATGTAAATACAGCTATACAGAACAGTGATATACCTTTCCCTAGGGGTTGTCAGAAAATCCTATGCTTTCCCTGCAAGGGAGAGAAAAAAAATTCTTGAAAGTCACCAATCAATTGCTTCAGAGTTTTCCTGCAGACTTTACACACAAAAAATGTATTTGAAATGTCAGTTCAAAATGCTGCAGAGATGAGTGTTTCTGACTGGTAAAAGGAGACCTGTTACTGACAGCATTAATGAAAAAGAATATCTGCTGGAAAACATCAGCCAATGCCCATGCCTTGATTTGGGGAGTAGATGATACAAAGGGATTGTGTAACTTGGTGCAGGTCTGCTGCTGGGACAGGTGTATAACAGGCTTGGGTGATACCAGTTATGTACATCTAAACCAGGGGCAATTCTTGCCCTGAGAATTGAGCCTATGCTTCAGCCAGTAGGATTTGGGTGGGTTTTGGTGCAGGTGTAACAGGTTGCCACAGGCTCTGAGTTGGTCCTGACAAAACTCAGCCTGTGTGTGAGTTAATTTGAGGTCTGTCAGGTACAACAAAGCAACACAGTAAGTTTTACTGCTTGCATATTAATCTCTCTTTCTCTAAAGAGATAAGCTATGAAATATCAATGTAGTAAATCTCTAATTCATTGATTTCAGATTTAAATTCTTTCTATTTTACCTCTGTATCTGATCACAGCCACCCAGACACAAGGGACAGGGATAAGAAATCTATTAAGTACCAGCACGTGTTAAAGAACAGCTATTTGAGATAAAACACAAACCTTAAAACAAGGACAGACTGAAGTCAATATGTCCAAACATATTTTAATTGCTTCTTAATAAGTGGATAATTTTGAGAGACTTCCTAATTTGATTGGCTTCTGCTTTGTTCATTTTTTCTTCTAGAAATCCTCTTCTCTTTGTTCAGGACAGAGTGGGAAGGAGGTGTTGGAGCATACTGGTGCCTCTTGCTGATGCTGAGTGGGCTCAAGATGTGTTGGTCTCCACCAATCAGCTAGGTCCTGGTATGTTCCCATGCCTCTGGCTTAGCCCAATAGAGATGTTGGGCTGATCCCTTCCTTTCTCCTCTGCCATCACTGCCACTCTGCTGAGGGGTGTGGAGGTGCATTTCAGCCCCTCTCACCATGGTTCAGTCTAATGCCCCTCATAGTTCTGCCACTGCATCCCCGCTGCAAAGCCCCAGCATCCCTGGGGCAATCCATGCTGCTTCATCACTGAGTCTCACCCCCTCCTGCAGCACTCCTCCCAGGCTGGGTAGCCAAGATGATTTGGGCTGCTGCCTATCGGATCTGCCCACACACCAGCTCTCTCCTCAGCCCTGATCAGTTCCTGCCTGACGGTCCCCACTGGGAGCATCCTGCTACGCAGCCATTTGCGTTAGCAATGGGGACAAATAGTCAGGGTCTGTTCACCTGAGGCAGGGCTGCTGCTGAGGTGAAGTGATTAAAGTATTAACTGCTGGAATAGCTGTCCATCCCACTCATCTCCATCAGAAGCAATTAATATGGATTATATATATTTTGCAAGAGGAATATCTTTCCTTTCAAACCTTGGAGTAACTCCAGAGAGGATTAGGTGGAAGACTGAATGAGCTAATTTGCATAAATTAGGTAAAATGTGAATAGTAATTTGCATTCAGAAAGGCTCTCATTGACTCTTTATGATGTATTGATGCCATCTGGAGAACCTAACTATGAACCAGACGTTTGTTGGACTGATTTTCCCCAGGCTGTTCCCACAAACTTTGTGGGTATGTTCAGAAATATTCCCCTTCCCTCCTATTGCTGGGAGCAGGGTTAAAGACCTTTTTATATGATTGGCCTCTTTTATTCAACAGAGGACAATTCACATAGCTTAAGGAGAAATAGAAGGTACATTGGAAAGACTCTAATTGCTGTTCTTCACCTGAGGCAAATGCTCCCACAGAGTGATATGTCGAACGCCCATGTAACATGTCAGCAGGGTATCAGGGTAAGGAAATGGTCGGCAGGAGTTTCATGTAATTTGTCTTTTCCCATTTAACATCACTTCCTTGGGAACAGTATTTTATGAGCTGCTTTCTATCTCCCTTTGAGATACAGATCTTTTCCTTGCATCATACTCTTTTCAGCTCCGCTCTTTCCTCTATCAGGCAGGGAGATGTCCTATGTGCTACCAGCTTTCTCACACAGTTACAAGGAGCTTGCTGCACCCTGCCCAACTCTGTTACACACTGGAGGCAGTTATGTTATAGAGACAGTCCACAGTGCCTCCAGCAGAACATACTAGCTGACTGCCAGCTTCTTTCTCTGGTGGAGCTTAGTGGACCACTCTCTTTTTACTGAGGCAATTTCCCACAGGCATCCTTAAGTCTCCAGGGCTTATAAATACTCGTAACAGACCTTTTGCTGCCTCTCAGTCCTATTGCTGCAGCCATCACTAAGTACCTCTATGGGTAGTTAAACGAGTGGTCTGCAAGCTCTTCTGCCAGAGCTGCTACTGTTGCTGAGACTCGTGGTAATGAGCTGCTGAGCTTCAGCATTATTGTTTTACTCGGGGAAGATCATCTGGCTGGCGCTAGACCAGGCAAAGGTAACGCAGTCAGGGCATTTGTGGAAGGATGACAGTTAATGGCTTAAAGACTTTACGTGCCCCAAGGTTTTGAGGTGAAGAGACAAAGACAAAGGGTCAGAGAAGTTCAAGATGCCAGAAATGAGCAGAAATCTTCTTTGGATGTAACCTTTTAAAAGCAGGATGGTAAAAGAAGCTGGCATCAGGTTTTGAATGTGATTTATAGTATTCTTATACATTCAGAATCACTATCAGCCCCTGAAAAACAATTATTTCCACAGCTCTTCTCAAGACGAATGTGTCTGATCTAAGAGACAAACACGAACTGGGGCATGAGTCACTTGCTCATGCAATTGCCAAGTATGCAGAACTGTGGCAAGTCCAGTTTGTCTCAGCTGCCCATGCTTGAGAGGCTGGATTGGAAATATCTGGGATCAACACTGTTGGACTAAAACTGGGGGGAAAAATATTAAAAAAAGGCTTACAGTTAATAAGGTAAAATTCATTCCAAATAAACACCTTCAGAGATTATTTTAGTGGCTAGAAGGATGTTTGGTGATCATATGGTAATTGATCCTCAAATATTCCAGGATACAAAAATAAACTTCTGTATCCTGGAATAAAATTCTGAGAGTTCTGGAAAGCTCTCTTAAAGCTGCAGAATTACTTGTCATTTCTATGTGACCTGTAGACCAAGATGGTATAAAAAATATGAGAAGTTTCAGGCTCTAAGTCCCTGACTGTGACTAACTCCTTTAGGCCATTCTCTTTCCTTCTGAGAACACAGGCTGTAATTTTTTATGCAACATTGTATGTGCTATATAAACTTTTAATAGTAAATGGCAAGCTGACAATTTTCAGATTAAATGTTTGTTCTGTTGGTGAATGTCAGTAGGTCAATACAAACTGTTTGTAGAGGAGCTCAGTTTAAATGAATTTCCCCATTTGAAGAAACCATAATTTTTTTAAATGGCAAAACCATCCTATTTCCTCATTTTCACCAGCTAAGTTAATTATGTTTTTATTTCAGAAAGCTCACCACTGTCTAAATGAAATATTTTCAAGGTATCTAAATGAATTGTGCATTGATCTGAGCTGTACTTCCTTCAGATTATTGGCTCACAAACACTGATGAATTCAGAGCGGGGAAAATTTCAAAATCTTGCAAATTCCCACAGACACAAACAAACCCATTTCCTTTACTTATCTAATAACAAATAGCAATAATAATGAATGTCATAATTACAGTGATCGTGGGGATAGTTACTGGCAATTTAAATCAAACCTCTCCCAGAAAACAGGAGGAGGTGGGAAGGAGTGAGGTGGGTGGAAGATGGCTTAGAAGGATGGTTATTGATAGAGTTGTTCATGGTGGATTAACTCAGGAAGGGTTAGATTTATTTTAGCTTTATCTGTGAGGAGACGTTGAATATTTGCTTAATTTTATTGCATGTGTACTCTGTAACTCAATGATTACACACAATTTATTAAAAAAACCCCCATACTAAAGCAATTAACCACTTATGTTAGTATCCCTGGATCATGTGGAGGACTAGGTACTTCCTTGGGGTCTCCTCCAGCACTACCTTCCGTTCTTCCATGCCCTGTAGGCAAAGCCTTACAAGATTGGGCTGGGCTTAAGAGCCACCTGGGCAGTGAGAGGAATCTCCATTAAATTCTATTTTTGAGTCCAAAGAGCAGTTGGCTAGATGATTCAGCTAGACAAAATGAGAAGCTCTCTTAGACTCTCCCAAGCCTCCAGGATGAGTTGTGTGCAAGTGTTTTTCAACCTTTTTCAATTTGCTGGCCTCAAAACCCCACTTCCTGTCTGCATGTAAGCTTTATCCAGTGATTCTGTGCCTACTGCTGATAGTTTTACAGCTTTGTAAGATTTGTAGCTGCCCACCACAAATCCCTCAGAAATAACCCATTAGACCCCTTGGACATCCTCGGTCAGTGGTGTTGAAAACCACTGGTTTGCACTAAAGAACTGCCAAAGAAGTCCTGTGGAAGGGTGGTGTAGCATCCTGAATGTGCTGAAACTACTAGGTCAGACACACATCTCAGCTAGAGATAATGGAGTGGAGATGTATTCACGGCTTTAAAACTGCTGGCTTGGGTACCAGTAGCAAAGCAGCTTTGCTTGACCTAATTTACTATATTCTCAGGCAGATCTTACAGGTCTGTGCTGCTGCTCAGTCCCGTGACGCTGCCAGGGCTGCAGGGTTCCAAGCTAGTTTGCGATCCAGGTACCTGTACCACTGAGGGTGAGGGGGCTGTGCTGGCACACTGAGCACTGGGGCTGAGCCCATGCTTTCTGTGCAGCCCTGGGGACCTTCCCTGTGTGGCTGAGCTCAAGAGACTTTGAAACGCCCTACCAGAGAAACTCATTGACTGTGATAACGCTGGAAAGAATCATAGAATGGTCTGGATTGGAAGGGACCCCAAGGATCACAGAGTTCCAACCCCTCCTGCCAAAGGCAGGGCCACCAAATTCCAGGCCTGGATCTACACAAGGTTGCCCATAGCTCCATCCAACCTGGCCTTGAACAGTTCCAGGGATGGGGCATCCACCACCTCCCTGGGCAGCCTGTTCCAGCACCTCACCACTCTCTCTGTAAAAAAAAAAAAAACAAACAAACAAAACTTCCCCCTGATATCTAATCTAAACATTCCTTCCTTTAGCTTTAATCCATTCCCCCTTGTCCTGCCTCCATTTAACCTTTTAAAAAGTTGATTCCCCTACTGTTTGTATGCTCCCTTCAGGTACTGGAAGGCTGCAATGAATCTCAACTTTAATCAAAGTTGGCTCATTTGCTTGCCCTCTCTGTAGTTACATGTGGGTATAGGATTTGCCTATATCCACTACGCGTTTTCCCCTGGAGAAAGCAATACTGAGAGGACTCTAATCAGGTATTAAAAACAAAGTGAATTGCACTTGCTATAGAATCAGGGGTAAATTACTAGTGCAATGATAGAGGCCCTCTCCCGTTTTAATCCATTTTAATCTCATTGTTGAGTTAATAAAACCTATTGGTTTACTAAATCAATGTAGGGTGTGATTCATTATTATGCGTGCTGGTACACAGATCCTAACGCAAAGTCTCTCTGCTGTAGACTGGGGCATTACTGATCCAATGCAAATTGGCTCCAGGGAAAAATTACCTCTTACCAGTTGTCATAGAAAGATACTCGTTATGGTAAATTTTTGCTTGTGCGAGACAGAGGTTTTATTTGACTTTGTTGATGCCGACTGCACTTGAAATATTGTTACAAATGATTTAATCTACAAACAGAGAAGAAGCCTCCCTTTGTTTGAGTTCATATTGGATTCATTTGTGACCATTAAGCAAAACATCTCTGTCCCATAATGAAGAGGGATTAGTAGGGGAACAAATGTATTTGTTAGTTTTGTTCTCCCCCACCCCCATTTATTAGAACAAGGCTGCGCTTCCAGTTTGCATTTTGTTTTCTTTATGGCAGGCTGCTTGGAGTTGAGATGTAAGTTAAAAAGATAAATTTATATAAACTCTCTATTTTTGCTGTTTTTCTGTCTCCAATCATATTATTCTTACTGACTGTCTTCATTTAGAAGGGTCAATCCATATTTTACTAGAGAAACAGACACCATTTTTTTTCATGCTGTTCCTCCCAATAGCTCTCTGAAAATGATGGAAGTTCTATGAACTTAAAAAGTATCTCTCTATTTATAGCTTTGCAGATATCAGAGATTTGACAGAACCTTTTTCTTTAAAATCCCTTTTCAGATTTTTTTTAAAATTTTTAATTCTTTTATAATGACTTTGAAGGGCTTGAGTCAGGAAGTGCTGGACTCTTGGGAGGTGTACACTGGCTTTCTCGATCAATAAAAAGCATCCAATCTGTTAGACCTGTGTACATCTGTGCTATATGCAGCCACAAGTCCTTACAAGTAAGCCTACATCCCAGGGTAACACAACCAGGACTCCCAAGGACTTTGACAGCTGTGAAGGACTTCAGGCTCTGACACATGATCAAGCAAGAGCAACTTAACAAGTTACCAAGCATCAGAAGAGCTGAGGTAGCAGTCTGGGTGCACGTTCTTGGCTTGTGACAAAGATATAATAATGCAATTTAACTTAGCTGGTAGTGAAACAAAGCCAAGCTACATGATAGTGCTTTGCATTAGCTCCAGGCAAAGAGCGTATGTATGGACAGGTATGCTCACTCTGCTGATGTGAAATAACGTATTAAACCTCCATGACCTGATGTTTTATCCAAACCCTCAGATCTTCTTATTTCAAATATCTCAAGCTTTTATCACAGCAGCCAAAGGGGATTCTTTAGCCAAGGTTGATCAGTGGCAGACCACCCTCTGCGCAGATTAATGTAATGCAAACAGATTGCTCTGAGCTAATATGAGCTCTGCAGACTCAATACCACCAACAGAAGGAGACAACATGCCACAGGATAGACTCAAATCTTCAAGCTGAGGTCAAAAGTCTGGACCTTAATTCAGGCTTAGGTCAATTGAAGCAGGGTCCCATTTCAAAAAGAGGCCTCAGCTGCACACTTGAAATGCCTGGATTTCAGTCTCCTCAAACATTAAGGGCTTTTATGGACTTAAATGGCCTTTGTCCTGTACTTGTTTGGGTTGCCCTCGCCATCAAATGGCATACTGGAAGCTTTCAAAGAACAACTAGGAAAATCTAGGGAGCTTAGTTTGAACCAGGAAAATTTGGTTTGGGAATTAAAAAGAAAAACACAGAAAAGGAGAAAATCAATCATAAATGAGTTCATTAGGGCAGTGACAGCCTCAGCAGAGAGGGCTGAGCTCCATTTGTACGTTGCTGTATGTTGCCCCTGTGCAGTTGTGTTGCCCTAGTTTTTCCAAGAAAGCTGTATGGGATCTCAGAGGCTGGAGTCTTCCTGTGGGCAGGGCAGGACTGTAGGATTGGTTCTTACCTTGGAGGGTTAAGTGAGAAGAGAAAACCTGAGCATCGTTTGAGTAGAAGTGACAAGGAAGGCTTTACTTATTGTACGTCCAGAAAGCCACCTGACCCCATTTTGGGTTACCTTCTGCTTTTGTCACAATACCAGCAGCACCCATGGGTTGCCAGGGATGAAAATAACGATGGGAATATTTCTGTGGGAGTTACATGCCAACCAGCCCTCTGCCTGCTGGAAGCTGTAACCAGGCTTCTGCTCCCCAGTACCTTTCCAAAGCTTCCCTTCCATGTCCTGCTGGGGTCTGGGGCCAGAAAAGGAGGTGAAGCTGTTGAGCTTCAGCCCAAGGCCTTGAAGTTAGAAGGGGCAAATAGGGATGGTGACTTAAACTGCCATCAGGCAGGATAAGGATAATGGAACTGGGAGGATGAGAACTGATATTTGCTTTCTGTATCGTTTATAGAATAGCAAATGAAAGAACAGGCAGGTATAGCATTACTTGGTTGAGGTTACAGTTAGTTCCTTATTGATTACCTTGTTTCTCCTGTTCCATCCTATTATTTTCTCCAGGCTGGGATTGTACCTGGGTGATAAATTGTCTTTTTCTTCCCAAGTTGCCTGATGAATGACATACAAAGGCGTTGCTCTCTGCAGCACCTTCTGGCACTCATGCAATACAATTACCAACAGGTGGGGGACAGTCTCATGCAGTGTGACCTGCCCAGCTCAGCAAGCAGGTTCATGGGAGAAAAGAAGTAGGTAAGGAAGACAAGGACAGAGCTCCTACCTGGAAGAAAAGAGGTACCATCCCTCATCTACTTGCTATATTGGCCTGTCTTGGAGCTCTGAAGTCCTAGTGATGGATTAGCTACAGCAGAACAGGGTCAGCAAACCCTTCCTCTAAAATTCATCACTTGGCTCAGCAACAGCTGCAGAGGGCAGTTGTGCTTCTTGGATGCAATGCTCCTTCCTTCCCAGACCACCTGTGTGCTGGGGCACACTGGAGACAGGGTTTTTCCCAGCATCCATCCCTCTTGCTACCTTTCTTTTCACAGTATCCTTTTTGGATCATGGGTTTGAAGTTCACCCTGGCTTTTTTACACCAACTGTCCTGGCAAGAACTGCATCAGTAAAAAAGATCCACTGACTGAAATTCAGGGATGTCTTTTCTACTCTGGAGCTGGAGTAGATATGTGTGTACATAAGCTCACTGAAGGAATCTATTCCTCTAGTCCATGGGGTGTTTTCAGTTCTCAATCCAGGGTTGTATCTGTGGACAGAGAAGAACCAGAAAGGAGAGGGGAGCAGGAGACAGAGGAGAAAAAATAGGACAGAAGTACTTATGTTCAGTGGTAAAGTTATAAATTCAGTTATTCTGGTGAGAGCAGAGGTGATGGGCAGGGTGTAGGGGAGAATGACAGAGGGGTCTGCTGAGGTTCCCCTGATTTTTACCCACTCAGCTGAAATAATAATAAAAAACCCCAACGTGGAAATTTCTGACTGCTACAGCATGTCTCTGCTGCTCCAGTGCTAAGGCTCTTACCTCGTGAGCTTGTGTATGAACGTGCCCGTGTACCCTCGAGATTAGATTTATCTTACAACACATGCCCTGGTGACTCCTGTGGCACAACCCCAGCCGGCAGCCGCCGCTCTCGGCCGGCCGTGGCTGCACGCTGCTGGGTTCTGCTTCCTTCTTCCCAGCACAGAGCAGATCCAGCAGGGAAGAGGCACAAACTCTGTTCTGTGTCAGGGCAGGGGAAAAAGGAAAAAAATCTTCAGTGCATAGAGCTTGCAGGCAGACAACTCAAATCGCTGGCACAGAACTAAACTCTGGAGTCTTCTTAATACCTGGAGGATTGTTCTTAACCTACTTGCATTTTATTTTACTCGTCTCTTATTTCCGCCTCTGCCACTCGAAGCGCTAAGTTACAAATCTGTCTAGTAGAAGAATCTCTGCTCCATCAAATGGCCTCCCTGGGTTTTAGAACTCCATTAACTAGCATCTTTTAAATGGTTGGGTAATATTCGTTTCTCCTTTTTGGAAACCATTTCCCCAAGCCCTAATTTTAATAAAGCTGGTGCTCATGAACATTTGAATATTAAAGCCCTTGGTTACAGGAAGACGAAAGAGGCGTTTTAAAAGACAGCAGAGCAAGGATTACTTAAATGGCTGACATAATTTTGTGTGTGTGTGTATGTGCAGCACCTCTGAGATAAAACATTGTCTTAAAGGCATTGCTGTGTCGGTGCGTGTAAGGTCAGAACAAGTGTAATTTGGGAGGCGGCTGTGTCTGTCAGGGTAGCAGCAACGTCAGGGGCCCTGGGGAAATGTAGTGCGGTGCAATATGTTTAAGTGTGGATAGCAACTTACTTCAAAACACAGCAGAAAGGGCTGTGTTTGTTTGTGTAGTTGCACGAGCTGCTTCAGGTGTGAAAGGTGAACTGAAAGTTATCGCATTCTTAAAGATCTTATCTTGGCAAGGGTGGGTTTGTATTTATTTTATCGATAGCACAAACTTGGGCTTCCTCACTCAAACTTCGTAACTCCACCGGCTGGGGCTGGTGATGCCAAAGGCAGAAGCAGTGTGCCTGATTTTGTGCAAAGTGCTTACCTGATGGGGATGATCCTACTGAAATTTGGTAGGTATTTAATTTTGGTGTTTTGTTGGGTTTTGGTTTTTTTGGGGGTGTGGTGTGGATTGTCACTGAAGACCTCCAGTTCATAGATTCATAAAATTGTAGGGCTTGGAAGGGACCTCCAGAGATTGAGTCCAATCCCCTGCCAAAGCAGGGTCCCTAGGACAGGTCACATAGGTCATGAATATCTCCAGAGAAGGAGATTCCACACCCCCTGGGCAGCCTGTCCCAGGGCTCCCTCACCTTCACTGTGTAAAAGTTCTTCCCCATGTTGGTGCGGAACTTCCTGTGCTCCAACTTGCAGCCATTGCCCCTTGTCCTGTCCCCACAGACCCTGTCTCCAACACTTCAGATATTTATAAGCATTAATCAGATCCCCTCTCAGCCTTCTTTTCTCAAGGCTGAACAGCCCCAATTCATTCAGCCTTTCCTTGTAGGGGAGATGCTCCGGGCCCTTAATCATCTTTGTAGCCCTCTGCTGGACTCTTTCCAAGAGATCCCTGTCTTTTTTGTCCTGGGGAGCCCAGAATTGCATACAGTACTTCAGTTCAGCGGTGTATCACTAGCAGGGGTTTCCTCACCTTGACAGCAAGGTTCAGCTTTGCCCTGGAGGTACCAGCAGGCAGCCTGGACTGCATCACCCCTTTCTTTTTTCCTCCTGAGGCTGACAACAGAGGTGTCAGGCCGATGATGTTTTTTGTTTCGTTGATACATCTTGTCAACTCTGGACAGAGCGCAGGCTCTCTGATTCATATCTCACAGGCTAGTGGATCAGATTGCAATGATTTCTGTCTTATCACAAATCTAAGGCTCGGTGATCAGTGAGGTATAAGTATTTCTTCAGATACTTCAACCTGCCTGGGCAAGATTTACAGCGGTTTCCATGCTGAAAGGCTTTATACACTGTCAGACCTCTCCTAAGTCAGAGAGCTGCCTATCAATGGGCCGTTATTTGCTCAGAAAGCAGCTGTGTTTTCCCAGTAGATGTAATGGCACAGCCATGATTTGTAGCTGTTGTAAAATGATGATAATCTGTTATTCACAGCCCATCGAAAGTGTGGTCACGGGGTTTTGCTGAGCTGTACCTACTACCCAAGCTAATACAATACCTTAAAAATAGATTGGAAAATTGATTCCTATTTTAATTCACCTGCCATGCCCTGATCTCTCTGTCCTCTCTGCTGGGGCTGTTGATGACCCTGAAAGCATCTTGAGGAAACCTTGGCTGCTGGCCGATTCACACACAGGCGATGGTCCTCACCTCAGCCTCACAGTGAAAGAATCAGATGAAAGAAATAATCTGTTTTTCAATAGTCTCATTCTCTGCATTTGAGTCAGTAACAGATTCAAGCAACAGTTTCAATTCTTAAGCCATTCTCTTCTTAACAAAAAGGCTTTTCAGGAACGCTGGAGCATTCTCTGTGTCTCTGGTACAGGAGCAACACTCTGCGCGGCAAGAACGTGTGTGTTGCACTGAGTCCTTGTCCCTTCTGCCAAGCCACAGACCTCCATCCACTTAACTGACCTTAGCTTAGGTGTTCCTTAGCTGACCTCACTCACAGAACAGTCATGGGAAGTCAACATTGTACACTGACTTGCAGATAGAAGACCAGCACTCTTTATTTGGAGGTCACCATGTTGAATTCAGAGGAACTACAGCAAAAACATAATGCAAGAGAGCCCTCAGGCTTCCATGCTAGATCTAGGGCCATGAAGATGGCTCTATGTTCCTGTGCAACTTCCCTTTAAACCATTGGAAATGTTCATGGTGCAGAGAACCTATCTACAGACAGCAAACTTTCCAGTTTATACTAATGCTTTGCATGGTCACAAACCCCAAATGAGTACCTAATGCAGAAATTTTTCTCCCCTTCCCCCTGCTGCTTTGAACTGTCCCTGTGGTCTGCACTTGCTTCCAAAGGATACCTTTGCGATTCCAAGCACTGAATACAAATAGAGGTTGGGTGAAGCAGAGTTAATTTGGATTTGCTGCAGATGAGCCTAAATGCAGTGCGTGGTTTTGGAGGTACCAGTGAAAGATTGAAGTTGAATGGGTAACACATAGGAGTTAACAGGTTGGGTAAAATGGCTCTTCACTTGCATGTGGATCATGAGCAGATCTATCTTCCATGGCCTCTTTTTGAGAGGCAGCCCCCTCACCCTGCAGGATTGGAGCTCAACAGAACAACAATCACTGCACATCACTCCTGAAGGTCCCCTGCACCCAGCTTATCCCAGATGTGTGGAATACTGCATGTGAATATTTTGGTGTCTGGTTGGAAAAATCAGAAAAAATTACCCTCTTATAGGAGGTTGAGCTTCTTATCCTGAAGTAAGAGCAATCAGCTGATGGGTTAAGGGATGCAGTAGCAAATGCAGCGTGACAGATAAGGCATTTTGCTGAGTTTTATGTAGAGTTTTACCAGCTCCAACCAAACCAGAATTTGCAGGATGTGCCTGCCTTGTTTTCTGCACTGTGTGATCTTGTGCTTCCCTTCAATTTTGCTTGTGGTTAAAATGTAGGATGGTTTGTTTTAAAACTTGGAAAGCTCTCTCATGTCTACGCTCATGTTGCAATAGAAATCTGATCTTGAAAGACAAAAGAAGACTGAGAACAGGAACTTTTAGTACTCAAAGTCAAATATCTGCTTTCTCTGCATCTGATATTATAATTGCCTAGAAGTGGAGACCCTTCTAGGTGAGATGGAGAAGAATACAATTTTTCAGGGCAATGCATAATAGGTGAAAGAGATTATTACTGGTTCTAAGTGCAGAATAAAACCCAGCTTCAAGCCTTCTCTCCTTAGGATGAAAACATCTTTTCAGGATTTCTATGCACATGTAGGAAAGTGAATCTTTTTCTCTTGTAGTAATTGCATTTTTAGTCACAATTGCCTGTTATCTTTGCATTTCCCACAGGTGGAGATACTGGTTTCCACGGAGGGTTTGCTGTAGCTGTTCATCTCTGAAAACCCTTTGTGATACTATGAAATGCCAGGCTGCCAAGTAATCAGCGTGGTTTTTTCCTAACGAACACACATGCGCAGGCAGTAATTTGTTTATTCAACTCCTTGTGCAGGTTTGTGGTTTACTCCAAAAGCAAGCAGCAGCATACAGAGAGCCCAGATTACAGTTGAGGGGGGAGAGCTGGAGTCCCTTCCCAGGGACTGCCCTGGGAACTGATCCAAAGTCCATCCATTCACTGGCAGTCTGTGATGCTGCCCGTGGGAAGGTGTTTAACTCTTCCCCATGCAAAGGGTTTGAATGTGGATTTTTAATTTCTTCATCAGGAAGCCTTTCCTGTATCACTCATGTAGCCTCTCTGTCAGCATGGAAATAATTCTAATCACCTAAGCTTATTTTTTTTCCCCTTGTTCTCTATTTTTACAGCAGTCTGATGAAAGTGGTTTGGTCAGCTTCCCATTTGTTAATAGGCAGATTCACTTTCTGATTTTCAGTCACGCACAACACAGCAAGAAAACAGCTCATGGGGGTGGTCAAAACACCTCACTGAAACCATTTCTGCTTATTTTGGGTTTTGCAATTATTCTTTTTCTCTTTTTCCTTCGGCATCGTGGAACTATCAAGTCAAAATTAGGTTGCCAGCAACACTTAAAAATAGACCAACTATTTTAAATCCCTAGTCAGTGTTAGAATCCATAGGCAGTCTTAAAAAAGAGGAAAAAAAAAAGCAAACATTTATCCTCAGAATCAGCATAATTGACATCGTTATTCTTTGTTTTACCTAACAAGCCCTGGATTTCAGACTGTTTGCTTTTTTCTTTTTCCACTGGTGCTGGTGAATATCAAAAGTGTGGAAGCAAAGATAGGATTGCTGAAGAAAAAAATTATTAATCTGATTTCCTCTTCTGCTCTGGCCTCAGTTTGTTGGGAGGAGAGGAGTGTGAAGGTGAAAAGGACAGGGAAACAATTTCTGAAAACCTGTGCAGTGGCTGCAGGAGAACAGCATGAAAACAGGTCTGCAACTCCTTGAAGTATTATTTTATCCCTGTGATAACCTCAGTCAAACCATCTTTCACCTCCTTTTTACCTTCTGCTACAAAAGAAAAGGGGGGAACAGACCAATGAAGAGGGATGGGAGAGATTTTTCTATTTCACAGCCTTTCCCAGAAACGTGTGATAACAAAAAGGAATGGACCCGTTCCCAAACTGAACTTAGGGCTGTGCATTTCATGAGGATCCAGTTTGCAGCAGATTATAGTTCTGCAAAGTCTGAACCACCCGTTGTCAAGCAGATGCTTTCCTAGAAGCTTAAAGAACACTGATAGTACCATGAAACTGATAGTCTTGCCACTGGGTGTTGCTTCCACGTGGGGCTGTAGACACTAAGCAGCCAGTAAATGGTGGTTCCTGGTTGTGGGTGGAAAGAGTCAAGGTTCCTGGGTTTACATATCATGTCCTCCTGTGAGAAGGGAGCTGTGATATCAAAACCTTAATTCCCTTAGAGCAGAAACCTATCTACCTGTCACGACTCCTAACTTGATCTGTTTTCAATGTGGTTTTATGTGATGGATGGTTTTGTCCCCCTACCATTTACCTGCCAAAAGTTAATGTAAATGCTCCAGAACTTTGCAGAGGAAATGAAAGCCCAGGATGTTTCTGAAATCTGGGAGACAATTAGTGTGATTTACATTCTTGGCATTATAAGGAGATTAAAATTTCTCATGTTCCCATGAAACGTTATTGGAAGGGTGGGGGCTTGGGAAAATTACCTTGGCTGAAATACATCAATCAGGATGCTTGTGAATAGTGTAGCTGCTAACACAGATGGAAAGCTGATAACAGGCTAAGGGGGTTTCAGATCACGTTGCCACACAAGGACATACTTTTACAGATGCTGAAACTGCTGAGCTAACTGCTTTTCATTTGAAAACTACTGCTTTGAATGGGCAAGAAATGTCTTTGCTATACTTAGAGGTGGATTATGTGATGGGAAAAAATAGAAGGGCTACTTCATGTGCCAGCACATGAAACTGCCTCCCATTATTGCCAGAAAAGGAGAAAAGCACAGCAAAAACATTTCAAACTCTAGCTGTAATGAGGAGCGGGTGTGAATTTTGCACAGGCGTAGGGGACACACTGCTGTGGTAGGAAATGAGAGCAGAAAAGTGGGAACCTCTGGTCTCCAGGCCTTAAGATTTATCTTGGTGGCAAGAGACAAGCTATTTGATGCTTGCTGTTCTTGGAAATCAGTTGTTTTCATCGTCGGGACTGGGGCTGCATGGTTCAGCAGCAGGGTTGCTGTGGGTAGAGAAGGTCAGGAGGGTACTGGGTACAGGGAGATGCTGCTTGGCAGAGAGCAGCATCTACTGGGTGGAAAAGCCTTGATGCTCAGGACCCGAACAGAAACACGGGGCAGTAGCAGACAGAAGTGAGGGATGTGGGTGGAACAGGGCTAATAGGAAGCTTCCATCTTTCCAGATTGTTTAGGGAACTAACCAGTGTAACGGCGCCTTTAATTTTTTAAAATACAATTTAACTTCACACATTTTTGCCCAGTCTAACCTCCTCTCGCCTCCTCCCAAAGAGATCATTTCAGTCCGCACTGGTGAGTCGCCATGGAGACTACAGCCATGTGATGGCAAGACGTGACTCCACACCGCCAGAGCCTCGCCACTTAATTATTTATTAATAGGCTTTTACCCTCGTAGCCTCAAGAGATGCAACATCTTGTTACCAAGGCTGGGAGAGAAACAAGAAACAAAGGCACAAAAAAAAGGGAGGGAGGGGGAGAAACACACAAGCAATTACAAACAATTAATTAGAAGTGGTATAAACATGCCAAGAAACATGTAGTAGGAGTGGAAATTGAACCCAAAACCCTATATGTCAATATTGTTCAGCTGAGGAAATATCTGGCCAGGTAGAGGAAAAGACAGTGCATACATGGGAAGGTGAAGCTTGTGGCCTCAGTGTTGGCAGGGTCAGTTTGTTGGGTGCCCACTGCAATCTGCTGGGGGTGTTTGTGGAAACATGCTGTGAGCTTTCTCACCTGGAAACAAACCCTCACAACTAGATCATCTTCCCCTGCCTTTGCAATCTTGCTGTAAAGAGTTTGGGCACTCACAGCAGGAATAAGGACCTTGGGGACAACAGGACTGTGCAGCTTCGACAGCTGACCACAATTTCTGAATTGCAGAGGGTCTCTGGCAAACATTTGTGGAAACCTCCCACTGCCTGGAATTCTGGTTAAAACAAACCTGGCATATAATGGGTCAATTCACAGGAAGGAGTGTCAGTTTATAAAAAAGGTCAAGATGCACAGCAAGATTTCCTTGCTTTGGGTTTGTGTTAATTGAATGGCTAATCCAGCCTATTACAATGGAAAATAAGTAGAAGAAAAACACTTATTTAAGTCATCTTCTCTGCATTTCTTTACTCAGCTTTTCCCCAAAACTCTATAAAAAGCTTTGGCATGGGCAGACCATGTACCATCATTTCTAAAGTTTTCTGCCCTAATTAATGCAGCAGCTTTCTTAGGGATCCTTCTGACTTTATGCTACAAATGGTGATTTTATACTAGGACAAGACTTGAGAACAAGTTGGCACTTTTGGAGGGCTTGTAAGGAGGTGTCAGTTCCCTCTAGATAAATATCAGATGTGACAGGACAATGCACTGGGCAAGAGAAATGAAAATAATCTCATAGTAAGTCTTCAAAGGGGGCAAAACCAAAATAAAATTCTTCAACCCCAAGCAGAATGTAAAGCAAAACTAGAGGAAGTGCATGGCACAGAGCCAAGTAAATTTAAGGAACAAATCTAACAAACAATGAAAAGTAACAGCTCTGACCAAAAGCAACCATTAAATGTTAAATGCTGCTCTTGTAACTGACAACACCAACAACTTTAAAGGGCTGTTTTACTAGCATGTGTATGTGTGTGTGGGGAATAGTTAGCCTCTCAAAGGGCTGACTGTAAATTTGTATTTCTTGTGTTTTGGTTTGGTTTTTTTTTTTTGTGGGATTTCTCTGTTGGGTCTTTTTTTCTCCTTTAAAATTTTTGGTAATTGAAGGTTATATCTAGAGCTGAACTAATTACAGTCAGTGAGGTTGGAGCATTTTGCTTCTGGTCTATATGGGCATGAAAGGCTGTAGGCATCTCATGCCTGCTTCCCCTCAAAGCTATAGGGCAGGTTCACCTGGAGACAGCTCGCATATCAATGAGACGAAAAATCTTGCACTGATTCTATGGAGAGGAGAAGAGGGTGGGGAAACAGGAAGGGGAAGGGTTTGCTGGCATTCCTGTGCATTTTGAATAGCATTTCCATTCTTTCCTTTTTTATTCTGCTTGTGATGCACTGCTAGCTGCATACATAGCCACACAGTGGCCTTGGGTGGAGTCTCCATGGTTTTTTTGAGCATTATCTAGTGTCCAGGCTTCTGGCGTTTAAGCATCCAAGAATCCTTATTGCCTTTTTCCTCACCATTTCTTCCCACTTTGAAGAAGGACAGTGCTTAGATCCTCCTCTTCTGCCCAAAGGAACCTGAGTCGACTCACAAAAATTGATGTTCTGGTCTTCCCCTGTCACAGGTCAGAAGTGCACATCAAACCCACCCCCAATCACTTTTCTTGCTAATGCTAAATGAGAACAGCCTTGAATGGCTTTGTTCATGGAGCAAAACAGAGCCAAATGACTTGTTCATGGTGTTGGGGACAAGAATTCAAGCTACCTCTTTTTCTTTTGTGCTCCTCTCTTGTCCAACCCCTGAGTACTCCAAAGTTTCTGTCAGTTTGTCTCACCAATCCCCATTCACTTAGTAGTGCATTTGTAGGGATTCATCCTTACCCATCTCCCTGGAGTTTTTGGAAACAACTCCTAACAGCTCTTGTATTCTAGCCAGGTGATTCTCTAATCATATTTGGTAGAGCAAGATTAACCTGTCATTAAAAATATAATTGTTCTTCAATTTGCACCACTTTCTCAAATGGAGGCTAAGCAGAACTCCAAAGCCCTGACTGGAACTTTGCTGCAAAGCCTCTGGCAACAAAAAGCTTATTATTTGCAAAAGAGGGGATCCTAATTGGAAAATATGATGGAGAGAAAATAGCGAATCCCCGGTAATCTCCTTCCAAAATGATAATGCATGTGGTATAATGAATATTAATGTATCATATTTATGAAATGGGGACAGCGGAAAGTGCAAGATAAGTTTGCCTTCTCTGTGCAGTGTACTTAACACATAACACTCCATGGAGTCACGTTGGCCCAGCAGTTGTCCTGCACACCTTTTAAAGTCAGGTTTTCCACACCTTCCTGGCCTCTTGGAGACACTTGGAACCACTTCTGTGAATAGATGCTAAGCCAAAAGAAGTCAAGAACTCGCAATATAGCCCTTACTGTTTAGACACTAAATGTTAAGAAGTACCAGGGTTTGTCCTGGTGTCCTTGGTAGAGATGCTGTCACCCAGAGATCCACCTCATATTGGCTAAATTCATTTCCAGCACTGTAACCATAGTACATAAAGTTTTCTAGGACAATTGCCTCTCCCTTAAGTATAGTCATTACCTGTTCTGGCAGACTTCTTTGTAATTTAATGTTGTAGACTTTAAAAATAATTCCCAGAGAATTGAGGTTTATTGGGGAGAAATATTCTTTTATTTACTTGCTCATTCCCACACTAATATCTTCCTGCTATCTGCTTCCTTTGGAATTAAGTGGTTAACATAGTTACTGTGTAGAAATGTAGATTTCCCCTGGCACTCCTTGGAGTGAAGAAAGGATAATTTCAGACATTTTCCTCTTTAGGTAATGCATCTGCCAGAGCTACCTCAATATTTCTATAGGACAAACGAGACTGACAGCCTGGGAGAGCAGGAAGGGAAGAGCCATCATGCTGATAAAAGACCTGGGTGGGACTCTGGGGATCTGCACTCAGCTCTGGCCACAAATTCAGTGTGTGACCTTAAGAAAACCATTTAATCTCCCTATTCCTTAGTTCTCTACCTATCAAGAATTTTATTTTCCTTCAACACCTTTTCTACCATGTTGGTGTATGGTCCAAGCTCTTAGATACAGCCTCTGTCTCATCCTGTTGTGTTATTTAGCAGGGGGGACCACAGATCTTTGCAGGGGAAATTAGATAGAACCGTCACAGCAATGGCAGTGGGAAATACGATCTGCAGGACTACAAAGGTGATTCCCTGTCTTCCCATTTCAGTCCACATAAGCTCCACAGAGAATCAAAAGCGTTGCAATCTTCAATGTAGTCCCACTAGGATTACAGAAATGATTCACCTACAAAATACTTCATCAGTTAGCACTCCTAAGATGATGATTTGAACATAAGGGTGGCTCTGGGGCTGTCATAGATCTTCACAAAAGTTGAACATGGAGTGTGACAGCAAGTTATGTGCTTTGGCTGTAAACCTGATCTCTGCTACTTCTGATAAAATAAGATCTCAGCAACCTGCAGCTTAGAGTCTGCGGCACAGACAAGACTAGCTTTGAATACATCCACGACAGGGTGCCATACACACAACATAGTGGAGTATGCCCCATAGAGACACAGGGACAAATCCCACTGAAATAGTTTTGGGATGTGCTTCTTTCACCCTGTCTCCAGCAAATGCCAGAATTTGCATCCCCATGTATTACTTCAGAAGGCATCTAGTGGTGTGATGCCTTCTCCCCTAGGCTATCTAAAACCTTCAGCCACTGCCATTCAGGATAATCTCTATGTTATGGAATAATTATTTTAATCAAGAGATGCATTAGAACTAGGATATGTGTAGCTACTGTGTGGTTCCCTGCACTTCCTGGAATGGCTGCCTGAAAACGTGGATTAAAACTGTAGGTGCAAGGGTAGTTGCCGTGGAAACTGCATCATTGGAAGCTTCATTTTAATCTTTTCTTCCTTCTGATAATTTTCTACCCATGTTACCACTCTGAACAGGTACCATTCTGTCTCAGTTCTCCCTTGCTTTTGTGATTCTATCCATGATAGCACAAAGCCAGGAGTCAGGGTTTGGAAGAGAACCTAGTGGAAAGAGATGTGGGGAAACAGTGCACTGGGAGGCAATTTTGTGGGGGTCATGAGAGGAGCTGACTGGACGTTTGGCTTGAGGCCAAGCAGAAGACCTCCAGTTGTGGGACAGAGGGACTTTTACTGGGCTAGCATTGTCAAAAAGCCATCCCAGTCCCTACAGGTCTGTGCTGTGAGTGCATTAATCCAGTGGCACCAGGTACCATCACAAGTGTACCTAGCTGGGAGACCAGTGCCCTCTGACTGCCCAGGTACCACTGGATGCAGAAACAGTTCATGGGCTCATGGTGCTCTGGGAGTGGGAGGAGAACTGATGATTTTCCATCAGCTAGATGTCATTTTGTGCTGTCTGATCTGTCTGGCTGTTCTGGTGTTCACTGCTGCTGTGTTACTCTGTTACATCAGGTAGTGGAGGCAGCACTCCAAGTGTCCTCTGCTTTGTGTCTGGGATGCAAAACTTGACAGACTCTGATTAAGATGAAGAAATTAAAGGCTAGAAGTGAAATCTAGCTACTTTCACAACAACTCTAATGCAATGGATCAGTTCCTTGCTGCTTATTTTTACAATGATTCCTACTATTTGTGACAGTTCCACTACTTCATTAATATCATTTATTTCAGTGTTATCTGCACAGCCTCTGACAGGTCATCTGGCTTTTCTGGGATTATTTCATAGAGGGTTGGAAGCCTGAAGGTTCATTTTGGGTGTGCTGAAGCACAAGATTTGTAGCAACCCTTAAGCCTTACCATTTACCACTGAGATTTGGCTGATGAATTTGCTTGCTCAAGGGGGCAAATTCCAAATGCTACAAGATAAATTGTCACATTAGCTAATTTGTTTATTTCTTTCCTGATTTCAGGAGGATTTGGGGTTGGGAGAAGTTCAATTTAGTCTAGTGCTCCTGAAAATGGAAGTCCTCTTACCAGCTCAGACATAATACAGTCTTTCTCAAGGTAAGCTCTCAGCAGTCTGTGTCAAACACTATCACCCACCCTAAGACTGGGTATAAAAACTTGTGTTGATGTCTTAAAGAGAATAACTCTGGTTTTCTATGAGCCTTTCCCAAGCTCCAAACCCAGATGTGACTGATGGAAGAAAAATTACACCAAACCAACCCTAAACAAGCAACAGACCTGTGGTCGAGCAGTGAAACTTCCCAGCCAGCTCCATTTGCACTGAGGATAAAGGTATCCCATAGCTCAGAGAGAAAAACCCCATCGGCTCACCTCTGTGGTGCTCTATCTAAGCACAACCTCTCCCCAGATAAAACTCATACAATTCCCCACAGCATCCTCAGGCGTTACTGCTCCTGGTAGGGACATTAGGGCATGGTAGGGATATTAGGGGCTTCCTCATTACTGGCAGACTTCGCTTGCCATTACAAATCAAGCTCTGGTTTGAAACAAAATGCCCTAAACTCTTTGAACCTTCACTGGGAGCTCAATTTGAGTCCTACCTCTACTTTGCCTACCCTGAACTAATTGCCCCCCTCCCCTCAGAGAGCCTTAAGTGTCACCTTCTGCAGCATGTGAATAAGATGGACTTTATACACGGGTGTCTGCATGGCATCCCTGGTCAGGGTTATACGGGCAGTCAGCTCTTTAGTCCCTTTCAAGGCTTTAAAATCTCTGACTTGCCAATGCTTAGTCTGTGAAGCTAATGGTTCTGATACTGGTATGCTCATGATATGACGTTATTAGTTCAATACGTTATTTTAACCTGCAGTTTGTGCCGAGAGTGATTTCCCCTAATCACATGGCTGATTTTTATCTCCTCTTCGTTGTACGGAAAACACACAGGTGACTGAAACTACCCTCAAGAAGTCTGGTGTGACATTCAAGAATATATTTTGAAAAGCTATCATCAGCATTTTCCTTGCATATTACTGTTCTGTAATTAAGCAATACACATGGCTTTAAAATCCTTAATAAATCGTAACATGATTTATGGGGATCATTTGTTTCAGCTTTTTGTTAAATGGCAGTAGATTTGGAGCTTTTATTACAAATTGTTTTCATTTAGTCTTTAACCATCCTTTAGCCTCTGGATAAAGCATTTATTTGCTGCATGCCATTTTTTATCATTTAGGAGCTAGACCTAAAGCAAAAATAGAATGGAAGAACAGTCCTGATGGAGATAAGCAAATGAGTGAGGCAGAGGGATGCGAAGGAGAACGGACAGAGGAGTAAATGAAGTAGCAGAATGGGTGACTGATCCTGTAAGGAGCTAATTGGAGAAATTGTGGTTTAGAATGGAGGGTTTAACCTCATATTGTCAAATTGCAAGAGTTGGCATGGTTTTGTTCTTGGCTAGCTTTGAAGTGCACGTTTGTGAAACAAGGGAGATCAGCAACTGCTTCTGCTGCCCAGGACACATGGGCTCAGAGCAACTCCAGCCACTCCATGGTATCGTGTAGGTGCAGCCATCCTGACATCAGGTTACTTGCAGAAGAGAGCCACTAGCCTACAGGAAAAGAGCATGGCCTCAGTAGTCATTTGCATCCATGTTTGTCAAGCTGAGAATGAGGGTCAGGGTTCAAGACTGCTAAATAGAATCTGAAGCGTTCCTGAGAGAATGAATTATCTTCAGCTCAACTTGGGTTTCTACTTTTGCTTCCCCCAAGCACTCAGAGAGCTCCAGTGCATCCAGATGATGTTCCCAAACCCCTAGAGCGTACTGAGCTTTTGTTCGAGTCGTTATTTGGTTTAAAAAAGAACAACAACAAAAATCTTTTTCCAGAAGGTGTGTTTTTTGGTATTAGCACTTTTCTACCCATTACTCTCAGTTTTGGAGAAAAAAACCCCAAACCATGTGGTTTGAGAAACCAATCAAACCACATGAAAAGTGAACAATTGGGACTAACGAACCTGAAAATGATCGGTCCAAATTATTGAGTAAATATAGCACTTAAGAGTAATGAAGCTACTTACACAGCACTGGGACTGTTTTCAGAGCTATTTGCCAACCAGACAACAGTCTAAATTTGCAGCAAATGCTGGGCCTGATTCATCGCTGTGTTTTCTATCCCCGTGTGACTCTGGTGGCTGTATTGTGGAGTAATGAATCGAGTTCATTACTCGAGATGCGCAGTCCCTCTGCTCACACCAGCCCGTCACTTCCCATTTGGAGAGGTCTGGCAGAACTCAGTTGGATGTTACACAAAATTTGACTTTAAGAATTCAGCAGGTGCAAGGGGCACATGATGGGACTTGAGAACAAAGGCAGAGCCACCACCCAACATCAACCAGTGTTTTTGCCCTGACATAAGTCAATTTTTCTGTTGTTTCTTGGCCATGCTTTATTTTTACTTCTAGTCCTAGTTTTATCTGAGAAGCAGAACCATAGCCACACAGGCAGCCTGGCCTTGCAGGTTTGTTTCCGTGTTGGGTCTTTAGAGTTCTCTCTAGTGACATCTGCAGAAAGACATCCTCAGTTGAAGGTTTTAGGCTCACAGAAGTAACTCCAGAGCACAAGACTACCAGAATTACATGTCTCTCTCCTTGCCAACTTTATATTTTCATTCTGGAAATTAAAATGGAATCTGAAACTGAATTGGATGTTTCTATGCTGATTTAACATTGGAAACATCAAATTCAGAATCAATTGAGATTATTATATTCTGTGCAGCCTGTTTAACTGTTCTTAACACTACCAACAGTAGCTGATAATAGCAGTTCTTTCATGTGAGGATGGTGAGGCCTTGGCACAGGGTGCCCAGAGAAGCTGTGGTTGCCCCTGGATCCCTGGAATTGTTCAAGGCCAGATTGGATGGGGCTTTGAGCAACCTGTGCTAGTAAAGGTTGTCCCTGCCCTTGGCAGGGGCTGGAAGTAGATGATCTTTGAGGTCACTTCCAACCCAAATCATTCTGTGATGATTTGCCAATGTGTGTCAGTGCCCATGGTTGGAGGAAGACTCAATGGCAGAGATGAACAGCCCTGACTTCTGCAGGTTTGTAGTACGTGTATGTGAAATACTGCAGCCAACATTATGAACACTGCCTGGCTGAGAAGAGAGGGGGAGGGATGTGTAAGGGAGAGCTCAGCAACAAGGAGAGTTCAACCCCCAAACTACTTTCCCTCTCTGTATGGGGAATGTCCAGAGCCCTGTTTTTCTGGAATTGGAAACCTCATTGCCTGCACATCACATCCAGAGCCCTGTGGCTGGGATGTGGAAATATTTATAAACACGTAGGTTGGACTTTTATTTACTGATAATCTAGTTTAGTGTGACAAATAGCCCCATGAACAGGACACCCGCTGGCTCCCACCATACATGTCACTTGGACAGCCTCCAGCTTTCTAGTGCCCGAGGTGTTGGCTTCCTTCCCAGTGCTTCTCTCTATCTGCAGCCCTCCAGCGAGTTTTCATCACTTCAGCCTCTTCCAAGGCAGTGACCCTGATGTACTTGTCACACAGTGTTCTCGAGATAGCCATGACACTCACCAATTGTGCCACACACAATTTAGGAAGTTAGACAGTACTTCACTTTCTTTACTAACCCTCTGCTGCTTCTACTTGCTGCTCTCTTACTCCCTCTCTGCAGCTCCATCCAGGAAGGCATTTGCTGAGGTGGTAGGTTGCTCTCCACATACTTCTCTACCTCCAGTACTGTTATACTGTGTAATAACCAGCAGCCAGTCAGCTGCTCCAAGAGTGACTTTACCTTTCTGTGAAATGGGTGTATTATTTGCAGATTGATTCTATACAAACAATCCTGGCCCCCAAAGTCCCCAACATTTCCAGTTGATGGAATGAGTGCTTGTGAGAATATCAAATATCTCCGCTCATCCCTACATCAGTCCAATGAGGTGGTCTGAATTGTCCTCATGATTTCAGGGGTATCTTCAAAGAGGCCTCAAGCCATCTCAGAGTGCAAAGCAATGTTATAGCAGGGTGGAACTTCCTGAACTCTTTTGGTTTTTTACAAGCAGCAGCAGCAGCAGAATGCTCTGAGGAGGGCCAGATGGGTACATTTTCCAAGGTGCAGAGTTTATAGTATTGCTTGGGTACTGTGGGCAAAGCCTGGTAGGGATTTGCACCTCTAGGAAAGGTGCTCTCTGCTAGTGCATATTTGTGCACGGGTGACATGAATGCACATATCTGTTAGTAGGTGTGACATACCCGTGTGCTACATCCAAGAGCAGATGCTGTTGTGCATCTCATATTTTCATATGAAGCAGACTTCTATCTTTCTGATTATCCCTGAAAACTCAGCTTTTGCATTCTCTGAATCACTGCAGTCCAGTTCTTATACAGAAATCATTAGCCTATGGAAATACTCTCTTTCTTACCAGCAGACGAAGCCGTATGCTCATCCAGAGGCAATTACTCTTCTAATACAAGTTCTATAATAACCTTAAAGAGTACAGAATGGCATAATTGTTTGCTTTAATAAATACTTCAGAGCACTTTAGCTGCACGGTAAAATGGCTTCACAAAATCCTGTTTCAGCTTCTTCCAGTCTGTCTGCAATGACCCGCATCTTTCTGGCCATTTTTTCTTCTCAGAATTTTGCTGTGACATCCAAACAGGGACGTTTTGAATCACAAATGTGAGGAGTTAAGAATTTTTCTCTCTTTCTCTTTTAAATGATTTTTCGTCATATGTTGGAGCCAAGTATCTATCAGGGTAAAATCAATAGCAGCTCCCAGAACTAAGAGAAAATGCACCAGACTTAATACACTTCATGCACAGCCACTGCAGCTGTATATCTAAAAGGAAGCTAATAGAGTAACTCATTCTACAGGTTACTGATGTTTGAAATAAGCCCGATGCTAAAATGGCTTGGAACAATGTAATTCCTAGTATTACAACCAAAGTAGGGCTCCTGCTTCTTTACAGATACATCAGAGCATTAACTGTCTCTCTGGTCTCAGGTCTTAATATCTGAACACCTGTGTGTGCTAAAACAGATATAGCCAAACAATCATCTTCTTGTGGGAATGCATGTGCCAAGTTGTATGCTGAGTGACGAAGGCAGGTAGGAACGGAAGGAACATGTCCCTTTGCTGGGACTTCAGCATCCCATTCATATGAGGCTAGAAGCAAAGGCCAATGTCCCTCTAGTCTTTTCTATTATTTTTACTTTAAAAAAAGTTTTAGGTGGATCCAAGGCTCCATTCCCCTCCCTTTTCCCCTGCATGTTGTGAAACAGCCAGTGAGTTGGGAAGGATCCTCTGGCAGACAAGAATTGTTATTTAAAGTAAAATTTTTCATGAGAGCACCAAAACTTCATTGAAGACCATCTGAGTGATACACATGACACTGAGCTTGCCACCTTTGTTCTTCAGGACTACCTAGGTACAGGCATACATGGTTCACAACAACTTTGTTCCCAGTCCCTCCATGAAGAGTAGGGCACAGCAGGACTACAAGCTGCACATCAATCAGGGAGCACTGGAGAAAACATCAGAAAGACATTTCTTCTCTCTCTCCCAGGTCCTGTGATGTGATCCATCCAGAACATAAAACTCACCCTGTGTCCAGGAAACTGCAACCAAAAACCACCCGGAGACATAAATATTGTGGCTGCAGCACATTTAACTAGTATGTAGATGGACAAAACAGCAACAGTATTACATATAATTCAGGAACATTAAAGAAAATATACTACTTGCTGGAAAGCATAGTGCTGCTCTCCATCTGCCTTATCACTGGATTCCAATGGTTGGGTGCCCACAGACCTTTTGCATTAAATTTTACATTGATTTTTATGACCAGTTATTACATGTAATGTCTCAGCACTCCAACTGCTCTGTCTCCTCCCTGGTGTGGTATGAAATAAAGTTCATGGCAGCAGTGTAATGGATGGCTCGGATCAACTCCAAAAGTGGGGGTTTATCAGGTAATTATTTGAAGGGAGTCAGAAAATGTGCTCTTTTATGTCTACATATAAAAACTGCATTAAGTTTGGAAAGAGCCAAAACATGTCATATCATGGGTTCCCAGTGCTTCAGCCCATTTCTCTTTCCTCCCTTTCTCTTCCAGAAGAGCATTTCTAGGCATCTGCTTTGCTGGGAGGAGGCCAATTCCAGCGTCCCTTTGCTCACAGCCCAAGGAGAGGGGGATGCACTGGTACATCCCTTTCTGGAGCACTTGTAGGTACCAAGCTGGGTGCTGGCAGAGCACGAGCTTTCTGACAGCTGGCACGTCCAAAGTCTGCATACCTCCCTTTAGAAGCTCTAGCGTGGCTTTCAAAATTGTAAGCACTAAGGCTGCCTTAGTAGGTATTTGGTAAAGACGTGCTAATTCTGCCTGCACCCTGGGACCTTCCCTACAAGAAAGGCTGGTCTCCATACTGACTTCAAGGGGAACAGCAACCCTCCCCAGGAAGGCTTAGCAGATGATGAATTTGTATGGGCTTGGACTGCATATTTGCACATTTCAGCATTTTTCTCTTAAAAAGACTGTGGTGCTAAAAAAAGAAAGAAATTTCAAAAAGGGTGTCAAAACACTTGTATAGTCAGAGCAACGAGTTAAAAAGAAATGGAAAAGTTCCCCCAGATGGGGAGTGTTTGCCTCCCTGGGGTACAACTAGGTGGCTGGTGTCTCATACTGGAAGGGGGATCAGTACATTTGATTGTTGTGGTGGGAATCGCGCGTTTTCTATACACCTCATTTATATCTATCTGGGAAGAGCTGGGCCCACTGTCTCAAAATTGCTTTGAGATGGGACAGGATGAAGCAGGCCGTGGATACATGAGCTATTAGAGCTATTAGTGATGGTGATGTTAGACAGTATTGCCTGTCGGTCTGCTTTACAGTTATAAATGTGTATCATTTAAAATACAATAAGGGGCCAGATGCTCAACTGGTGTCTGACATCTATCCACCAGGTTCGTGCTGCCGCAGCCTTAACATAAATCACTGTCTTTCCAGGGAAGATGAATCTTAAAAAATTACTGTTAGTGGTGGTTTTGAGATCCAAGCTATGTCCATGACATCTGCATTCACTGTCCGGTCACAGCTCCTTGGGATGGTATTTAATTGTGTATACGCTGTCCTGAGATTGCAAATTGGGAGCAGAAAGGAGGGTCCAAAATAATAGAAGTAAGACCTTTACACTGCAAGTGTTCCAGGAATGCTTGCTTGCTCAAAGACAGAAAGTTAAAATGATTTTATTCTTAACGTGCCAGGGACTGAGTAATCCCTTTTCTGCCAACCTGGACATCTTACTTCAGCAAATGGCAGTTTAACCTGGGTTAAAGAAGATGAAGAGCTCTATGAAACACAGTCCTTGGGTTCACGTCACCTACATCTCTGCATAATGCCTCCGTACCAGCTGCTGCGCATTATCTCTGGTTTCTAATCCTCTAATTTCAGAGTTCTTTTGTGCAGATTATTGCTAAAAACTTCATGTAATTAATATCAATTATTTAGATTTGCAGTTTAATCAGTGTCAGATATTTTTCAGCTCAGAAAGCAGCATTATTCCTGTTGCTATTATTATTAATTGCTAGTCTCGGTCACCCAAATAGATGATAACAGATACAAATGTAGATTCAGTTAATACCAGGACTGTGAATGACACAAGCTGATAAAAGCCACAAAATTCATGAGAATCACATTTTTATTCTTGTTACTCTGCCTGAATCTGTCCAGTCTGACAAATCTGGTCTCTGTGTACCTTCATGTCCCCCCGTTGCCAGGTAGCTGGTGCATTCAATTTAGTTTGCTGTTGAACCTCTCTGAATAAACATGCATTTAAGTACCACATTTACTCACACAAATGATGCCGTGCTCCTCCTCCTGCTCCAGATCAATCTCAGATTTAGAGTACAGCCCTCATGTGATTTTTTTTTAAAATGTGGTCAGCTGTGACTTTTGGATGCACAGTCACAGAGGAGTCAATATGTGTCTCTGGCAGTTGTGTTAGTGACTTTTTTATTTCAAAGCCAGGTGGATCCTACCCCACGACCTAAGTGGTAAGGGAATGATGTCACAGAGAAATGTCTGGTTTACCCCGGAACGTGCAATCTCATGCTGGCAGCTGTGTGAGTGGAGCTGACGTCTCTTAACCCAAATCACAGGCTCAGTTCTCAGACTGAAATTGCTCGATGTTTTAGGAGCTCTGACTATTCAGTCACAGCCCCCCTGCTCCCCCTCCTGCAATATTTGGCATTGGGTGGTTCCAGGTGCTGCCAAAAATTAACCCTGGCAGATGTAACCATGCATTTGAGATTGGGAAGCTGGAGGAGGGAAAGCCAGTGCCTGGAAGATGGAATTGAGCATCTTGGACCGTGCAGCTTGTTGGGTTAGCACAACTACAGTGAGAGGCAGGGAAGAGAAAGGCATTTGGCACTTCCAGCAGATTTCCAGATTTGACCTGCTGAATTCCTGAGAAGGGACATGGGGAGGTAGAAGTAGGTATATTTTGCTGAATATTTAGGCTGACAAGGCACAGGTATGCAGTGGAATAGGCTCATAAGCTCTTAGTGTATGGCACAGCAAACTATTTAGGTGCCTGATTTCGTGCCAGGTAAACCTGCCTTTTTTAGGTTGGGAGGGTTTTTTTTGGTTGGGTTTGGTTTTTGTTAAAACTTTTACTGTCTACAAAATTCAACCATTTACAACTGTCTGATGTGACAGAAATTCTTTGCTTTCCTGACACTAAGAAATTCTAGCAGCAATGTGATGGAAACAATTCTAGAGGCCACACACTCTGCAGCAGGGGCAGGAATGCAATTGGCTGGTGCAGAGATCAGCCTGTTACTGAAACAGAGCTTTCCCTACCCCTCACCTACCCTCTTACCCAAGTTAAAAGCAGCCAAAGTGCCAAACAGAAGCACGTGGAATGTCACGGTGCTTTTATTTCCAGACTGTGTAGGAAATTGTAATTATGGCATAGCTTAATTTACAAGCACTTGATTTTACAGCCTTAACAACCTTTCAATGCAGTAGTTTGCATGTAATGCAGGACTTCATCCTTCCCTCAGTAGGGCAGTATCTTAGAGTGATTTAGATGTTTAACTCAGGTGTCCCAGAGCTACCGTGCCTGCTGACATTCAGGTGTGAGATATCAGACCTGGCCCATAAGTGACCGTGGTCACTGTGCACAGGCAGGAGTGACAGGTGGACCCCGGCTTGTCTTTATTTCTTGTGTCAGAATAATACTGCCAGTCTCCAAATTTTCAACCCAATAAAGGCATGCAGAAAATTTTAAGTGTTTCTATTAGAAAAAAAAAACAACTGAGGGGGAGGAGAAAAATAGAAAATTATGCCCCAAGTGATAAAGTGTTTATAATAAACTCATCATTTTGGAGGGAATGTGGCATTCTGCACTTTCTAAGAGAGCATCAGCAGAATAGGGCAGAGAGAATATTATCTCTAAAAGCTATGCATCATTCTCTTAAAATGTTAATGTCCCATTTCTAGCCGAACAAATAAACCTCTACAAGTTGGATGCAACTAGTACTAATGAATCAGAGTGCAGACTGGGAAAATAAAGAGCCAGCCTCTGACTGCAAAAAAGCATCTTTCAAGAGAAAAAGAAAATTAAGTCATTATTTAAAAATTGTTCCACTAATGTGCTGTGAACAAAGGGCTGTTAGCTTGAAAGGACCAAACAGATTTTATTTCAGAGTACTTTATTTGCAGCAGGATTATAACCAAGATCCTCAGCAACCCCTCAAACCGAGCATGCGTTGTTAAAAAATTTGGAAGCCAAATTTTTTACCATTTACCATTTCCTCAAGATGTTTCTATTTTGTCTCTTCCTAATGTACTTAAAATGACCGTGCCATCTCCACGTGGTTTAACACCCAAATCAAAGATTGGATGGAGGCAGGCAGCAGCTTTCATGTCCCAGCTTTATGGTTTTCACTCAGTTCCTAGTGCCAACAAAACCCATTGCAAAGATCAAGATAATGCAAGATCAGATCTCATATATGCTCATGTTGAGTGCAATGTTGAATGAAGACTCCAGGCTATTTTCATCATCCAAGTGCTAAAGTTTATTATCTGTAACACATTCCTGCCTAGAAGCACTCACTGAGGTTGTGTTAGACACTAAAGAGCCACCTGGAGTTCTTGCCCTCAGGAAGAGCTAAATTGGACAAAAGCAGAGGAAGGTGGTTAGAAGGCAGAGCTGAAGCGATTTGTTAAGGGATGCAGAGTGGGTCAGTGGTATAGATGTAAGTCTGCACACATCGAGTTAGCAACGATGTCCTGATGGCCATACCTTCAGGCAAGACGCTAGGTGTTGACGTAGTGCTTTACGGGCAGCAAAGTGCCTTTGGTTTGCTTTCCTAACTCCACAGCTCCAGGAAGCTTGTATGACACTTGTCTCCCATGCTGAGAGAGATCTGGAGCCCTGCTCTAGGCATTGCTTCTGAGCACGCTGCCTTCTCTCTACTCCTTCCTATGTCCCAGCACTCATGGGATGGCAGGTCTCGGTCCAGACCATGCTTCTGAGAAGCCTTGAGCCAGTTCTGGGAGCTTGAAAAAGATGGGGAAAAACACAGTCATAGACATAGCAGTCCTCAAAAAGCTGATCCTGGATTTCACAGGAGCTTCAGCCTCTTATTTTTTTTTCCTACGGTCTTTAGAACAGGCAAGTTCACTCTTAAAATCACTGGCTTTACCTAGCTTGTGGCTTCCAAACATGACAGTTTCTGTTCTTTCCATCCTGGAGACCAAGCAGTTTCTGAAAAGGGACCCTGGCATTTTGAAATTTCTCACAAAATGAAGTTTCCCTTCCCCAAACTGATTTTATAAATGCCTCACTGCAGCGTTTGTTTGGTGTGTAATATAATTCATACGAGAGCCAATGTGATGATGCTGAAACAAAGTGCTTCAACCTTACCCAAGCAGAATGTTAAATAAAAGTCAGATGAAATTGATACTATCCCCTGAAACATTCAGATTTTCAGAATCAGCATTTTCTCATGGCAAGCTGTTCCAGATCCCCTGCTGGCAGCAGGCTCGGAAACAGCTTTTCTGGAAAAGCTGTAAGAGTTGGGTATTATTATTATTACTGTTATCATCGATAATATGCAAAAGTAATGGAGCTAGAAAACAGAGGCAGGAGGGTAGATTCTGCTACAACTTTCTATGTTCACTAGCAATATCATTTAGGATTCACAGGGTCACGAGGAAGAGGAGATTTCACCTCTGCAAAGTACTCTCCACCTTTCTTTGCATCAAGTACTCTCAGCACATTTCTCTACTCTTCGGTGGACTCATCAGAAGTCCAGGAGCAACATCAGAACTGAGTCCTCAGTGCTTCTTTTGTGCTTTTTACCATTATTTTTGCCAATTGAATAGAATAGCAACACCAATGTGCAGGAGAGGAAGGGCTTTGGACTGCGGTGAGCTCCACAGCACTCCAATTAGCTAAGCAAGGTGGACTCGTACAGTGTGTCCAGGCTGTTGTCACTTGCTGGCTGCACAGATTCATTCAAATATCTGCCTGACAAGTGCAATTTAAAAGCCTTTAGGATGAATGTTAACGCATACAGGCATGGCTGTGTGCCTGTTGGATGAGCAATCCCATTAGGTGGCCGAGCCTGGGTGGCAGAGAGCAGTGGAAATGAAGAGTGGGGCAGGATGGGTTGGTGCCTCACAGCATGAGCAGCTCTCTCAGGCACTGGCAATGGGGTTATAGCAGGGCACTGAAAAACAGGCATAATTCTCAGACTCTGAGGGTCTTCATCCCAGCTGGGGAGCCTTTGCATGCTGTTAAGTCCCCAAATGGTATCTATAAATCTATTTTCCTTTAGAAGGGATTATTGACACACATGGCTGACACATAGCTTTCCAGGCTCAGTCCCTCGTGCATGAAATGTATTGTCTTCCCCTTTAAGGAGTTTACTGCCTCACTGACCTTTATATTCTGCAAAGAGGCATTTTAATCTCCCACACTGCTGCGCTGCTAAGTGGTTTCTCATTTGACTTGTGCTACTCAATGGGTCTTTCCATGTTGACGGGCTCTATTAAGTCACTGGGAGTTAGTCTGAAACTCTTCTAAGCTGTTATTTTCAATAATAACACTCCTATTTGTTCCCTGGGTTCGCCGCACCCACAGGAGATGGGAGGAGATGTGGAAGCACAAATTCTCATTAAAAGAAAAAGCCATTTTCTTTGGGAGTGAGCCACCTCAAGGCAACTGGAAAGGGACAGAACACTGGTTCCTTTATGAGCCAAGCTGAGACTGGAAATCTTTAAATTAATCAATTCTCCTGTTAAGGAGTTTCCCCAAATGGAAAGGTAGTTTCCATGAGACTGGAGAGTGTCTCAATATTTTACAGCCACATGTTGTAAATGTTCATGCCTCTCAACATTCCCTCTCTGTGTAGGGTTTGTACATAAAAAACCTGTGAGTGCCCATTTTTCAGAGTTATTTTCCATGTAAAAGTTGCCAGCCACGTGGTTTATTTTTCTTGAAAGGAATGGGGGCAGGGAGGAGGCAAGAAAGGCCTTATGAAAACTCTTCATGGAAGACAGAAGAATATGTGGTTTTTTTACTAGACTCATTTCTTTAGCACAGAAAGGATGGGGACAGCCAGGTCACGTGTTCTGCATGCAAGAGCTGAAGCCACCAGTTAGCTCACCCAGCATGGAGTGAGTAATGATATGGCAGAGCCTGTTGGTCACCCCAGGAAATTCTCTGTCCTCTCTATCCAAGAAATCAAAACCGACCTTTGCTACTGTGCCTTGCTGCTGCTTTATCCAGTGTCTCTTGCCTTGGTTCTGCATTCAGGAGCCTTGAAACATGATGTCAGGGACAGGTCTTTCCAAAACTTTTTCTTTTTTTGAAGTAAGCATAGTTAGAGATTACTTAAGGACACCCTTCTGACTGTGAAACCCTTGGTGCAAGTGCCTTTTTATTGTTCTTGATGGTTAGAGAAGACCTCAACTCTTTGTGTTTTCGCTCTTCTCCCATTCATTCACCAGTTCCACCCTGTCTTTTCCCTCTGTGCCCAGAGTATAAGTCTGGTTTGATACACTTGAACAGCTGTAGCATGATGCAGCATGGCGCTCCAAGTCTAATGTCCTCAGGCACAGCAAATGGCTAGTAAAGATCACCCCACTGGGATGAGGATGGGACCACCAATTTTCCTCACCTGACAGCTGAACCCTCTGCACCGCTTAGTTTAACAACGAGCGTTGGCACTCACCAGTGAGATTATTAGTGTTGGACGGGCAAGAAAGATCTAATGATGAGGAAGCTGCCTGTGGATGATGCACTTTGACTCGTCCTGACAGAGCAAATGTGCAAGTGAAAGCTTGTCTTGTCACCAAGACAAGATGCTGAGAAATAACAGGAGGGGCTGGAAGTGTCTTACAGCAACAGGCAGCTACCAGGCAATAACCTCAAAAACTGGCTGAACTCTACCCAATACTGCTTAAAGATATTCTTCACCAGCATTGACACATGGAAAACCAAGTGACAACCAGGACAAGAACCATATTTGCTCTCCCCATCTGGTCTTCTGGAAGATGATCTCAGTTTTGTGGTATCATCTTTATCTTCTAACTTCTCCAGAAGTTCACAACAGGGAGAAGGAGCTGAGTGTCCTAAAGGGCCCGAAGTCTCCTAGTTGCTCAACCACACAGAGTTTCTCGGTGTAGCTCTAGCTGGAGAAACTTCTCATGCTACAGGAGACCACAGCAGCACTGTGGCACAGAAACAGACTCAAATACACCTCCCTGGGAGAGCCTTTCTTTGTTATTCTCCAGGCTAGCCACAATGAAATCGTATACACGTATAGTACAATAATAATATCAACCTCATAATGACTAGGGAGAGGATAAAAAAATGTGGGCTTTATCAAAAAAATGATCTCTTTTAACAACAAATTGTAACTAATTAGACTTTGAATGGGAAATCAAATGAAAGTGCATGAAGGCTCAATTTTCCATACAGCTGACGATCTGACCTTTTTAGGAGTGGGAAAGAAAATTATTTTTAATTAACATGACTAATCATTTCCTGTCATTTTCAGATAATTGGCTTTGTCGAAAAAATGAGCTGTTTTGGGGGGAAACTAGGAGGAGGGGGTGGCTTGACAGTGGCAGCTCTGCTGGCACGTTTAACCTTTTAGATTCTGCCTGCAAAGGGAATTTTGAATCCTTGTTATTGCAGCGAAGAGGCTTTATATGGAAATCAGGTGCCCTCCCCCTCTGCCTTTCCATATGGCTCATAGAAATTCATACATAAGGAAAAAAGCCACCCCACTTGACACGCTGCTAGACTTCTCTCACTTTGAAACAGTCCTTTATTTAAAAAACGCAGAGGAGACAGTTTAGCTCATCGACTGTTTTCTGGTACATCTTGAGGTCACTCACATGGTCTAGGACACAAGGTCAAATCTCAGAGTCCTTAATAAGATCTTCTGATCAAGCTAGCTGGGAATTTGGCTTGACTGAGTGTAGCCAACTTTTACTCTGACCGACCGGCGAGCAACTGAAGGTGGCCAGACCCAGTGCTGCAGAGACAGTCTCATTGTACCAGCTTGTCCAAAATGTGGAAGCCTGGAATAGAAATCTTAGTCTGTGAGCTATGACTCTGCTCTCTTTTAAACAGCAGCGAAACCTGGTGTATGGGAGGCTTTCCTAGGCAATCTGCGTAACGTTTTAATGCATGCTTCAAGAGATGGGCAGAGCGATTGGAGAGAGACCAAAGGGAAGCAGGAAGATCAAATGTCTCTGAAACATGACCTGCAAGCAAAGACTGAACAGCCTGGGATCATTCAGCTGAGAGAAGAAAAAATTCAGTGGGGAACTTAAGTTTTGAATAACATTAAAAAGGCACTTAGAAAGGCTGTAATCTGTCCTCCGCTTTCAGAATTAGTAGGGTAGGTAGAAATAGGAATAAATTGCAGCAGGAAAAGCTCGGAATAGATATAGGAAAAGCTTTCAAGTGATGAAGAGAGAAGAGCACCAGGGATACAGTGGAGTGCCTGCCTCTGGTAGTCTTTAAATGGGACAAACATCTGTCAGGGATGACATGAGGACAGTTCATCCTGCTCTGGGGCAGGGAAATGGATCTGCTGCTCTGCTGTAGTACCTTCCAAATGTGATGTCTGTAATTGTATAGCAGAGGAAACCTTTCCATTTGATACCAGCACCACTGGATAAGGCTCTAAAATAACAAGGAGGCATTGAAACAGAAGGAAGATGTGAGTGTATACAAAGTGAGTGGAAATGGACATTGGATTTAAATGCAGGCATGAAAAAAAGCACCCTGGTTAAGCAACTGAGTCAGTGCATGCAGATCATTTCTCCCAGCAAGCTGCTGCTGATCATAGTGTGGTGCTGCCTGCTTGTGCAGTGCACTGCTCAGTCGAGATGCTCCGTGGTTTCTCAGCCTCTGGGGTGCTTGTTGGTGCAGCCATAACCTGATTCCTAGCACAATTTGCTTGGCTTGGTATTGTTAGTTATCTTTTGGCCAGCAAGGATCATGAGACCAAGCTGAAGATGTTCACCCTGGTGTCTCTTGAAATGACGGTGATGTTTCTTTGCTGGAACCCTGAAGGTACAGCTCAGCCTGTTGCTTCATTCAAAAATCTCCTTTCTTCAGAAAAACTGTACTCATGGCATGGTTCTTCCATTCCTCCCCTATCACGAAAAATAAAACCAGGGAGATGTGTGTATAAACCAAACTTTTCCTGTATGTAGAGGAAATACCTCAGACTTCAACTCCTTTTCTCTGCTGTTGCTCCCACTTGTGAAGCACCCCAGTTTCAGGAGGATAAGAAAAAAGGTTATGTTCCTAAACTACATAACAGCAGCAACTCCTGTCCTTTCCTCTTCCTTAACTGACATATTCCATAGCATGCAATCCCCTATTTTATTGATATCGAAACCCTGCAGTCATTTCTATTCATGAAGCAGATCAGAACAAGTTCCTCTAATGACTAAGAGATGTATTTGGGAGTGCAGAATTCTGCAAATTAGCAATCAAACACAATAAAAAAATCAAAGATACTGCATTACAAAATACACTTTGTTCATTTATTTTAACAAGTATCACTTATTTTCAATTATTTACAGTGCTAGTTAGCATACTCATAAAAGTACAGTGGCATATTGAGTTAAAAGTAATGGATTCTTACTGCTGGGAAGAGCACTTTGCTATTAAACACTGGAAAAATGGGAAGGACATGTTACCATGGGCTGTTTTCTGGGGGTTTTTTTGCATGTTGTGGAGGGCTTTTGGATGGGGTGAAGACAATTAGGTCTGTAGATTAAGTGAGTTAGGAATTAGCTGAGTTCTCACTGTGGACAATTTTGTATATTCCCACATGGCACTTTATGTCTTCCAGCTTCTGTCTCCCTTTAACAAATCCAACATTCAGGGCCTTAGCTCTCAGGGTGTCCTTTTTAGTCAGAATTCTCCATCTTTCTTCAGCTGCTCATCATTTAAAGACAGTTATTTTTTTGGCATTTCATTTCCTGCTTTTTTTCCTCTTCTTCTTGCATCTTTTATAGATGGTGATAAATGTGAATAACAATGCGCCCAGTGTGAAAAGCAGAGTGTAAAACCCAATTCCATTCAATTTCTCTTTTATTCTAACTTTAAGCCTCAGATTTACCCATGTCTCACTCCACTGGACCTGTCACCTGAATTAAATAGAGACTCTTAAAACTGATTGCAGCAAGGAAATAGATCTTAGAGGCAGGAACGTAACAGCATCTTAAAGAAAATTTCCTAATAAATGTTGAACCTCATTTAAATTTTATTTCCCACCCCTGAGATATGGAAGCAGCTCAATGCTGATCAGAAAGGGGGAAGTGACCTTAATTTTGCATGATCTATTTTCAAAATCCTGTTGAAGGCAGCAAAATACTCTGATAATTTGCACATCTTGTAAATGGCAGAGAAAGAGAAGGGCCGGCAAGGCAGGGAATGCTAAGCCACACTTGTCTGCTTTTATGCGTCACTGCTGACACCTGCTGCGTAACAGCCTGGCATAGCCATCTTCCTGAGCACAGGAAAAGAACCAGCTCCTCTGGCTGGCAAAGGGAGTCCTGCTTTTATAGCAGGAGGGTCATCATCTCAAGCTTGTCCAAACTGTGATGAATGAAGCAGGTTTAATAACAAGAAAAAAACCACAACAGCTGTCTGGGCTGGGAAGAAGAGGCTTTTTTCCAGCTTTATGTTGCTCTTTTTTTCAGTATTCAGGGCTCCTGTCTGTTTTCCTTTTTTTTTTTCTTTTTTTTTTTTTTTAATATTTACTTGGCATCTTGTTAGCCTGAGGTTTTTTTAACTTAGTCTGATCTGGATGGCACTGAGCTGCCCTTGGTCCCTGGCCAGGAAAGAAGGGTCCATAAGCAGGTGATGCTGTGGGCAGAGCTGATACAGATCCAGGGCAAAGTTGATTTAGAATAAAAAGTGACCATCTCGAGCAACGATTGTTTCTTTAGCACATCTTGCTTACATGGGTATGGATTAATCTAGTTGGTGGCTCCCTCCCAACATCTGGGAATTGCTCTGGCAAAAAGTGTGGGTTTTGTCTCTGTTCCCACTGTAAAATGAGGAGTTTCTCACCTGCCATAAACCTTTGTGCTGCAAAAAGCTGTTTGACACAAGGAGATGCCCAGCGGTGTTGTCATAGTTATCTGATGTGACATGGTAAGCATTTAGGAGTCAGCTTACTTCGACTCATGCAGTAAGGAAATCTGATGGACATCTTGTATTAACATCATGGAGCGTGGGAGGGGAAAAAATGAAATAGAGAAGAATTTTCTCTTTAAATAGATGTTTGATAAAAGAACAAAGGCAGGTAATGGATAGATTTGCTTTGTTAAGGAAGTGTCCATAGTATTTGCATTTTATAATTGTTCCTGCAAAGGTTGGTGTGAGCTGAATCTCAGCTCAGCTTTCTTGCACTTTTTCTTTTCTCCCTGTGTGGAATGGCAGAATGCTAAATAGCTTCACTTCCATCATGCCAGGTGTCACAGTGTGGTCATTCCTCCACTGAACGGCACACCAGATGCCACCTGACCTTCACCTCCAGCAAGGGTCTGGGGGCAGGAGCCATCCCTGGGGACTGCTGTAATGCCAGTGCAACTCATCACCCCTGCCCTGAACAAAACAGACCACAAATGGCAGAATGATGCTCCCCGTTATTAATCCCACCGTGATCCTAAATGTCATGCTATTACTGTATGCACAAAGATTCTTGAGGCTTTTCTGATTTCAATTACGATTATTATCTCCTCTGAGAGATGTTTTTTTCTGCTGTTGGGAAATCTCTTCAGCTGATCTGCTCTCAAACAGCAGCAGACGGTGGTAAATAGTCTTGTTTGTGTTACGTGTGCATTCCCACTGGATTACCCCTGCTTTGTTGAGGTCCCCTCGCTTTGTCCCCCTCTGTAAGAGATGGTCCGGGACTCAAGATGGGCTGCAGGCTGCAAGGGTTCGACACACTCTGCCAGAAACCCCCTCTTGTGAAACACTCTGGAACAGCACCTCCTCTGTGAGACACTGTGCAGGACTGGGATGTGGTGTCACTTGCTGCACGCATGCTGAGACTTCATACTGGTACCAGAGTGGGGAGTCCGAGTGAAATGCAACCTCGTTCCCCTTAATCTGCTTGTGAAAAGGATGATGCCAGTTTCAAGCTCTGAAGTCATCCCTACTACTCTCCAATTGCACTGTTGGTTCCCTTCCACATTTAACTTACACTATCTTTTGAACTACCTATGTCAAGTAGAATTCAAGATTTTCCCTTTCCAGGCATCATCACTAAAAATTTTACTCTAAAAGATGTTTGCTGGATGCAAAAATAAGTCAAATACATTTGTCCAGGCTATCAAATCACACCTCAGAGATTACTGTGTTCACATAGCTGGTATTTGAGTGTGCCACATGCAGTAGGAGTTCATGGAAGTGTTAATGGTCTGGAAACAACAAGCAATGGCACTGGGAAAGGCATGGTGCCACCAGGCAGCATGAATTTTGAGTCACCAAACCACGCTTGGGGTGGGTGAGATTGTAGCTTGTTTATGCACATCTTTCAGGGAATGGCACTTCACACAACGTGCTCCAGTTAGAGGTGAGCCCTGAGATCATCCAGCAGCATTCCAGGGGCCTCAGCCACAATCTGAGAGCCTTGCTCTGGCTCCCTGGGGACAGACATCCACACTCAAAATAACCAGAAGGACCCATCACCTCTCCGTTGGTCTCAGCAAGGTGGCCAGGAGCTGAACTGAGCAATCCAGGTAAAGCAAAAGAAAGGAAAATTACTTAACAGATGCCTGTCCTGCTATTCCACCTGCACTGTGGTTAAGGGGTCAGCCCACTGCAGTCCACAGGATATATCTTTTCACTGATACTCAGAGTGCTGAATATTCAGTGCCCCAGACATTTGCTGATTTCTGTCCCAGTGTGTCAAGTCTATATAATCTTACAGTTACCATGACCCCAGTTACTTCATCATCCTCCTCCTTCTGGATATGAGTTCCAGCTCTCCCCATGATTAACTCTCTCACACACACACAACTTTAGTATTAGAAACACTTTGTTTAAAAATTACTTTCTCTCCCTTCAGATGTCCCTTTCCTGGTGAGAAGCATAAGCAAAAGTGATGAAGATATTTCCCAACCCTTAGGCTGCCACTGGCTGCCATTTCTCATGAATGTTTTACAGAGCATCCCAGATGCACATTACGCTTGATGTGGACTCTCTAAATCTCAAGAACATTTAATAAATGGGGAATTAGTCTGACTAAGTCATACCGGAGATGAATTTCTTACATCGATACAATCTCCAACGAGTACTGCACTTCATTTAATAAATGTATTTATTAAATACATAAAAGATTTGTAAATGAAGCTCTTGTCTTGCTGAACCTTATTAGCTTCATTGTTATTTAACATTTATTTTCTTGAGATGAGACAATATTTGTTAAATTGAACACGTCATTGCAAAATCCGCCCATGGTTTATTCAGTCTGACTCTAAATATTAAATTTCAACATTTGCTAGACCTGGCTCCTTGTTTAATCTACCAAGATCTCTAACAAGCACAAGGAAAGATTTGCTAACTCAAAAATAACTGTTATTGAACCTCCAGTGGGTTTGTAAAAATCTACATAATATTTAATAAATCTGGCCTAAGATTTGCTTAAATCTGTTTAACCTCCATTAAAATGGGAAAAGGAATTCGTTGGAGCCCTTGTCGGATTCATGCAAAACTTCCTAAATATCTGAAATGTTACCAAAATCCTATTAGATTGCCATGTGAGTTTTCCATTTAGTTTCTCATTGCTGTTGATTATTGCTGTATTTGTGATTAAAACCAGCAGCTCTCTCCTCCTAAGCACTGCACCCCTCCTGTCCTACTGCCCCGGGGTTTAACCTTCTCGCTCACTACCTTCAGCACTCATCTGGTGGGAAATGACAAGTCACTGCTAGAGCTAATCCCACTGCATTTTGGCTGTGCCACCTTTTAGATTGCAGCCTGTAATTTCGCAGACCATTGCTGGGAATGCATAGATGGCTTTCATCAATTTCATACATCTTCTCTAAAGAGACCCGCTCTATGAAAAAGTAATCACACTGTATCAGTAGCAGAAACAAAATGCTTACCCACCTCTTATTATCCCAGCACCTTGCCAGACTAAGGCAGACGGAATAACAAACATTGTACTTAGTTTTCAACCTGCACGCAGAGGGTTTTTATGTCTCTATCTGGTTCCAGTATTTCTGTGGCAGCGATCCCAAATTATGTTTGGCCTGAAACCTCTGCCAACTTGTCTTGCAGATCAGCCTGCACCCTGATCATAAAATTTCACTTGGAAAAAAAAAAAAAAAAAAAAGAGAAAATTGAAAACAATTACAATTTTGTGTGCTTCTGAATACCTCTCCCCCTGGCCTTTCAGAGTCCAGGGACGGGTAAAGCACAGCCCCAGAACCCGTCTCCAGCACACGGGTAGTTTAGAAACATTATGTGGCTAGGTGAAAGTAATCTAATTTATTTGCTCTGTGTTTCCAGCCTCTCTCTGTGTTTCTTGACAGTTACCTTGAAATCCCCTCTTTTCCATGACAATTAATGCAGATCCTTCCTTTAGTAGGTCTGACCTTGGAGCAGGTAGCAAAGGGTAGCAGATGATATGCTAAAACTCTCAATAGCAGGGATGGAGGTTCAAACCTGCTCAAGGCTAGACTGGAAATGAGCTCAGTCATCTGAATCCTGTCGCCATTTGTCAATAGCATGAAATATCCCACCATTTTTCTTGCTTGGCAGTCTGTGCTCAGAAGGAGATAGCAGGAATATGACGGTGGACAGTGCTGCTGGGTGCCTGTGTGAGGATGCATCACCTGAATTGCAGGTAGTGCTGCAGTGCAGAGGGAAGGGGCTTTTGCTAAATGCTACAGAAATGTAGGGCTGGGACAGCCACCAAGAGCAGCTGTTCTTGGAAACATGCTGGCAGAGCTAATTCTGGTATGTAATTCAGCTCTCTGTACAGGAGTTTCATGGCAGTGCTATCAGACTGTCCCTTTATTGCTTATCAAAATCCTCTTACAAAAACACGATGCCAGTATATTATTTAATATGACTGCTCTGATATGACAGTGAAGAAGTCCAGACAGGCCAGACATGACAGATAACTGCTGGCAGTTAAAGCTACTACTAAAAATAAAGGAATGGATTTATGAAAGGGTTACAGAGAAAGGTTCTGCTTTCCAGCTGATCCCGTGTACAGGGCCCACATATTAAACTTCTGAAGTTGAGCTCAAATAAAATATGTAAGTCTCTACAGATTTGTAAGTTTGCCTGTGATAATTTGCTACTGGGTTCAGGCTCTTCTCCTAATGATTTATGGTCCTGGATGTTCTAAGCAATATTTATTGCATCAGATAATACAGCCAACTTTTAGGAAACACTGGTATAGTTGACACAAGCCTTATACATTTAGGGATTTTTTAAATACCTTTTACAGAGTAGTAGTTCTTGAGGAAAGCAGAAAGGAAAGACATGGAAAATGTAACTGCAGACACTCAGAAGTGGCCAGTGATTTTCTCAAATCCTGCTACAACTATTTTTGGAAAAAGCTGGGCATTAGCACACTGAAAATCTATCCTTGTACATGTGAACTGTGGCAGGAAGAGAGCACAGAGATATGAAATGTATGTGTCTACTTCTGGAAACCTAGTCTTGTGAACTATTAATAAACAAATAAACAATAGGGACCAAAAAAAAAACCTGCCCCAGCCCAAAGATCTCAGACTGCCTACATGCTAATCCAGTTATTTAACATATGAGCTGTTTTATCCTGGAAAGAAATCATGTCCCAGCCCGGCAGAATTCTGCAGTCCCTGTTAATACATGCCTATATATTGAGCCAGATGAATACAGAAAGTCTGGATACACAGTTCTGAGATCTGGCAGGAGGAAAAACAACTCCTCACCCAGTCGTGACCAGGGCTGGATCTGAGAAACAACCGTTTAAGAATCAGTCTGTAATAACGAGCACAATTTAATTCAATTCAACAGCCTTGTAGGACTGAGAAACAAACAAACAAGCCTTTTTCGGTAGCATTAGCATTTATCTTGAGGAAAGGCAATGTCATAAAAACCAAGGCAGAAAATCAACAGCTAAGAGGGTAAAAACTTTTCCTGTGGCATGAAAATTATCGAAAAGATCACATTAGATGCTCACAAAAATTTATAGCATCAAAAATGGCAGGAGTGAATAGAGGGGAAAAGGACTACGTTTGGTTGAGCTGCAGATTTTAGAGAAAAAAGGATACTTAAAGTAGAAGACATTCACTGAAGAGCAGGAATCGGGCCAAAGAGAGGAAAATGGAAAAGAGCAAATTTGGCCAAGTTCAGTGTAAAATTTGTCCTATGGCAGGGCAAAGGAAATTTCAGAAACAACTCTCAAAAGGCAATTGAAGTAACAATTCAAGCACATCAGAAACAAGAAACTTGTCAGATATTTTACACTGGCAGTTCATGATTAGGGTATAATGGCTGCTCAAGGAAGAAAAGGCTATAGTGGAAAAGCCTAATAAATTCTTTTATCAGAGTTCACCAGGGAGGAGGTCAGTAGTTTAAGAGGGATGAATCTCAAGCATTCTCTATTTGAAATGTGAGTAGAACAACTTAGAGAGTACTTTTTTTACAAAGTGAAAGGTAACAGCCCTTCCAGACCAGAAGATAGTCTGTGTTGATAAATGTAAAGTGACGCACATGAGGAAAATCAATTTTAATTGTGAATACAAAGAAACAGGTTCCAAATTAGCTACCTCTCGTGAGATATCTAGAATCACTAGGAATTTCTCTGAAAAAGTCAGTTCAATAATCAGCACAGGTCAAAGAGGCATGTAGAGTACATTAGTAATAATTAGGAAAGATCTAGAGAACAAAAGAAGAAAGGTCTTTATACTGCTAGAATGGCTCACATCCTGATTTTGCTGGTCGTGCCCTCAGAGACAAAAATTCTGTAGAGATAGAAGGGACAGAGAGCTGGCTGGCAAGTATGATCAGACGAGTACGGAGCAGGTCCTGTATGCACAAGTCAAAAGGTTAGGGCTCACTAACTTGGAAAATAAACAAGTGAGGGTTATATTTATGGTTATAAAAAAAAAAATAGCGTGGAGGAAGTGACTGCAAACAATCATTCACTGTTTCTTGTAAGGCAGAAATAAGAGGCACCGAATAAACCGATCAGGCCATAGATTTAAACAAACAAAAGGAAGTCCTTTTCCACACACAAAGCATAATCAGACCACAGAGCTCATTGCCCAAAGTATAAATGGGTTCAAAAAGCAATTAGACAAATTCATGGAAGAAAAGTACATCAAGGGCTTATTAAACACAGTGAAGCGGATCCAAGCTCCAATCTGGGACTCTTTAAGCCGCAGATTACTGAAAAAATGAGGAGGGGTGTTGGCAGGGAATTTTCTTGCTCTGCTTTTCCTCTTTCTTATATTCATTTCTAAGCACCCGCTACTCGCCATGGACAGCGTATTTTGCTCCAGCTGGATGTTTGCTCTGAGACTGGAGGGTTGTTATAGAATTTATATATGGTATAGAAACCATTTCTGATCACTGTCAGCCTTGCTTCTTTGAGGTCCTTCCTTTCAACCCTTGTGTAGGAGCAGCTGTAGGGGTGGAAAGCTGCTGCCTCTGTAGGAAGCCTGTTGTATGAGCCAGGACCAAAGCACAACAGCAGACATCAAGATGTCCAAGTGGTGCTGCATTCTGCTCCTGCTTGCTGGGTAAACCAGCAGCCATCAGTGCCTTCAGCATTCACTTGAAGTCAGGGAGTGGAGAAAAATCCCCTTCAGGCTGCCCTGTGTTCATGGGTGACAGCCAGGGCAATAGGTGCAAGGCAGATGCTGATGTAAGAGCATCAGGCTCACTTGCCCAGCCAGCACCCCAGGGATCAAACTTCTTCTGAGCAGCTGATTTTGCAGCTCAGACTAAACTGGTGCTTGAAAGCATTCTTTTGTTTGTCCACTCCCAACTGATAAATGGCCACTAATTCACTTTGCAGACCTTTTGAAACAGAGCTCCAAGGTCCATGAGGTGGGCGCAGAGAGTGACAAATACGTAGTGCTGAGGAAACCTGGAAGTGCCATACCACTCTTATCACAGTTAATCTTTGGAGGCACTTAATCATGCAGGGCTTTCAGTTACTAAGATCCTTTCTAATTTAGACTGAGAGTGTGTGGTAATTAGCCTTAACCAGGTCATTGATCTTAGGGGAATATACTCTATGGGCACCTACATCCATCTTGTATATGTGTGGGAAGGAAGGACTGACAAGCTTGACACCTCAGCTCATGGTATTAACAAGGCAGGTTAAGAATGACCTTCTGCTAGGGCCTTTCACACCTAGCTGGCCATGGAACTGCAAAGGGATTGCTCCCACAAGCCTGATTACTCCTTGTAGTGTAATTGCACTGACACAAGCGGAGGGATTTTCACCTTTACCTCACTGTAAGTTCACAGAGGTTCTCCATGACGTGCCACCCCTGTCACAAATACTGCCAAGATTTGTGGGCAATTTCAAAAGGAACTTTGCTCCATCTCTGATTCCACTGCTCCCTGGGGCAAATTCCAATCCCAGGTCCATGACTTGCTGATGCAGTAAGAACTGAGATGTCACGCAGTGTGGTGTCCAACTTTCCATGGGCTGCACGGACGGAGATGCTGAGAACCCAAGATAAACAGATGAATCTTTACGGCACAGGGATGGATGGATAGAGGCCCTGAATGGGCACTGTTTCACACTAACATTTTCACAGCAAATTTCTTCAAAATGAGTGATCAAATTAGTCAAAACCATCCAGCACCTGCTATTTCATCACATGAGTCACTTGCTGTGACCATGCCTGTTCTTCCTATCACACACCAGGTATTAAGGCCTATTCAACATTAACTCTGCAAGGGTTCTCATTGGCTTTAAATTTTCAAATTTCTGCTTGGAAAGGTTCTCTTCTGACGTTTCAAGAACTTTTATTTCTTTTTTGGAAAGTTGGCTCTTTAGGTAACTCTACATAGACTAATATTGCACTTTCCCCTTACAGCCTTTGTGGAAGGCAAAAGGGAAGTGGGCTGGACCTCTCCCCTACCCATATTTCCCACATCATGTTGTTGTTGTTATTGCCAGGTTGTGGGATGTTTTGTTGGTTTTTTTTTCTCTTTCTGGGTCTCCTGCCAAACATTTGTCTGCTTTGTCAGTATTTTATTTTTATTTTTTTCTGTGGAAAAAAGCCTGTTTAATCTTAGCAAATGTTTTTTTTCCACTTCAATAGCCTCAAAATTTTCCCTGGAGAGCTGTAAGCCCTTTAAATATATTTAGGTTGCCAGATTTCTTATGTTCTCTCTCCAGGAAGCCAATTTTGCTTCTAAGCTCTTGAGAAAGGGCCAGTCTCATCTTTTCTTACACTTTGAAGCCATTGTACAGCACCTTCCCTCTTTCCTCTTTTCTTTTCTCTTCTCACTCTTTCCCCTATTCTCATCCTTTTCTCTTTTCTTTTCTCATCCCTCCTTAGGTTTAGGCCAGAAATACTTCCCAGGCTTGTGTTAAGCTCCTTATGTACTCTGGGTCTTTCATCCTGTATCCATCAGCAACTCATTCTGGTGTTTCATGACAATCATCCCCCATTGTTGTACACCAGGCCAAAGAGACTAACCATGACTTAATGCTTCAATGGCTGTGGGCCGTAAACTGATTCAGGAGGTACCTGGGGGATTATCTTTTCCCTCACCCCTCAGAATCAGCTCTTTAAGAAACTCCATGGTCCATTATCTCATTTTGTTCATACTGGTTTTTGTGAGAGACAAAGATGTTCCCAAGCTCCTTTTTTCCTACGGAACATCATCCCTGGAACACTTGCTGGTTGTGAAAATCCTGGAACAAAATAGGATCCTGGGATCTGGCCAGTTCTATACAATCCAAACCCATTTTACAGACATCTTGATTTGCTTTGGTACTGCTTGAGCATGACCAGACAGATACAGCGCCTAACAAGTCTCACCACACACACACGGGGATGAGCCTAGTTCAATCACAAAAGGAAAGTGGTTCCAGTGTCCAAACTGAAGGCAAGACAGCTTGTCGTGTCTGTAACTGAACCAGCAAATGAGTTGTATAATAGGTGACCTCTGGGACAACACAAGTCCCCTCTTCAGATGTTGGCAGGTTTATAAGCAATGCAAAAGAAAAAGGAAGGGAAAAAAAAACCCCAACAACCAAGCTGAAGTGTTCTGTGATGACCCGAGGAGAAGAAAGATTTACACTGCTGACAGACTGGCTTCATGGTGAGATTGGAACAGTGTAAGTAATGTATCTTCAGACACTGGGGAACAGGCATGGCTACTCAATAAAAAGTGCTGTTTATTTTATAATCAACAGTTCTAAAGTGAGAAAAACTCTTGGGTTCTCTTATTCATAGCGATACATTCATTATTTGTGGGATTTCTTTTTTGCTGCTCCCCCCTATTTAACATACATATGCATGAATTAGTGTACTTAAATAGCACCTTTCCAGTTGGGAATTAAAAATATGTTTCACACATTAGTCCATAAACATATCAAGACTGTTTCTACCCTTTCACTTAGACACTGTTTATCTGCTGTCACTAAGGTGCAGAGGAGATTTAACAAGCCAAGAGTGCATCTGGGAACAAACTAGGGGTGTCCTGATTTGTGCTTTAATGAACGGGTGTTCATCTCAGAGAAACACAGGGCTGCCATGTGCCAGGAATGCTGCTCATGTCCACCCAGTGCACTGGGGCTGGGAAATTGTCCCCTGGGCTCATCAAAAAATGGAATTTCCATCTCATGGAAAAGGATGAGATTTCTCTGGTTGCTTTAATCATGAACCAGGAGAAGCAGCTAAAACATTGGGTTGTTTTTTTTTTTTCCCTGAACCAAAATATTCTGAAAACATTTCCTTTCAGTCTTATCAGAACATTCAGCCATGATATTGTATTGCCTGCAAATCCATTCAAATAATAACTCCGGTGCACTCATGTACAGAAAAAACATGAGACCTTTTGCACTTAAAATCTCAAGCCACTGCTTGGTTAACCTGTAGCTCTGCAGTGTGACCTTGGGCCTGAACACTGAAAAGCAGCTTAGGAAAGAGAAGGTTCCAGGTGTAATTACGGCAGGAGCCTGGCTACTGAGAAACACTGAGCAAAACACAAATAGGATTAGCTTCCATGAAATCTTGACGACGGCTGTGTAATTTATACAGGATTCTTTGGCTTGTCAGCATCATTCTTGCTTTCTGGGCTCCATTCCTGTTATCTCAGAGCAGGGGAAGGCCACTGTTGTTCTCCTGCCAGACCCAATAGCCTTTAGTCAGATTTAAGAGAAAGTGGCTGTGGGAAATGAAGATTAACATTCAGGGACAGGTGAGATTATCTCGTTGAAGGTCATTATAGTTTCCATAAATCGAATATATCTGTCTGTGTATACACACACTAATGTCCAGCAGATCTATAGCACAAGGTATAAATGGAGAGCCTGGGGAATATTTAATCACAAGGACTTACGTATGGGTTTGGGTGAGGCAATGTGCCGTGCAAGTGGCGATGCAGGGAAGAGGGCTGGCCAAAAACCACCAGTGGAAATGCAAGGAAGTGTGTGTGACAGACCCCTTGTGTGGGTCCCTGTGTGAGTGTGCCTTTAGGTTTTCTCTAAAGGAGGAACAAAAATTAATTAACCAGTAATTAAAGATTCCTCGCCCTATTTATGAAAAAGGGTTCTTTCCATGGATTCTTTCCGTATCATGGTACTGAAGCCCTGAGACCAAATCCTCCCTTTACTGGTGTATTTGGTCCCACAGTGCAATTTCTGTAGCCTTGTTTTTTTGATAACTCATTTCTCTATAGCTGTGTTTGGGACAGGATTATTGTTCTGAGTTGTGGATGGCCAAATTAATCACTCTGGCATGGGAGGCACGGTGTGCATGTTAAGTCTTCCTCTTATTTCACCTGTCGCTACAGGGCCACAAACACCAGGCGTACACCGGCAATTAGCATTAGAGATGGATCAGAGTAAGAATACTCAGAGGTGGAGCTTGGCGTGGGACAATCTACATGGCCTGGTACCACAGCTCACATCCAAACAGCTCTGAAACACTCAGGCAGGACTGAAAAGAAAAAAAAGCACTTTCCCTGAGGCTGTTCTGTCTGGTTCCCCACCCCTCCAGAAATGTAACAACAACCCTTTCCTGAATTTTGCTGTTAGCAGAGAGTGGATGGCGAAGGAAGAGGATTTTCCAGGAACTGAAAACATCCGTCTGTCTCCCAATAGCGAACTGTGTGTCTGATTTACATGAGAAAATCAGTTTTGTACTCAAATCTACTGTTATCCTTCAAAACACACAAAATGCAACAAGCTGCAGGTTTAGCACAGGGCTCACATCTCTGGGTTCTGAAAACACTGCAAACGATTTTCATTTTGATCTGGTGGGTATCTCATCTGCAGATGACTAGATAGGTCGGTGTAGCAGCTTGCAGACAAGTACTGCGTGTGCTGCATGCATTCAGTCTTCTCATTATGTGGCAGCTCCAGCAAACACCTGCTGATTGTGCTTCTCTAATTTGTTTTTCAGAGAGTAGGTCACCAGTCACCTTCTAGCTGTCTGTGATCAGCTGTGGATCTGGCCAGCTGTACATCTGTCTGCCTTGGACCATTCAGGGCAGGACCTACCTGGGCTGAAGGCAGAAAGATGAGCGAGCAGTAGGATTGCTAAGGAGCACAAGATGGGGAATTTGCTGAAGGACTTGCTGTGGGTCAGTGAGGCCATGAGCCCTGTGCAATGCTGTCACAGAAACCAAGCACTTGCATTACAGGGAGGTAGCTTTCTCCTGTCTCTAGACCCAGTTCTGGCTCTGTGGTCTCTGTTCAAGCCATTTCTTTCTCCCTAGTGCAGTTATTAAAAAAAAAAGAATGTGAGGGTTGTACAGGGGAAAATGGAACCCCAAAGAACCACATCCGTATACAGCATCTTCTCTGTGGTTCCCCAGAACTTCTGCCACTGCTTTTTTGTTCTTGCCCGCAATAGCTCGTGTCTATAAACTGTTTCCTGAGCTCTGCAGCTCATGTGACAGCTGGGTCAGTGGATCCTCCAGCGCCATAAGTAGAGGGACAGTCTCTCAGCTGGAGCAGTGTTGCTGTGGCAGTCCAAATACCTGCCAGCAACATCACATGAAGCACTGCTAACTTTTCCAAGGAGACTTTACATGGGCTTGTACTTCTACTTCTGAAATCAAAGTCAGGAGTAGCCTATTAGTTATCTGTGCAGAGAAGAGCATAATCCTCTCTGGGGTTGGTGTGGGGAGCTCAGTCACCTGGGAAAGATGGTCTGTATCTCCTCATTGGGAGACATCACCTCCAACTTTCCCAAGGGACCTCAACACACTTCAGCATCAATGCCAGCCACCTTGGCATGTCACTGAGGGTACACAAAATTTTGTACCAGAAGTGAGAATGAAAGTTCATAGGTAATCATCCGAGTCATGGCACAAAGATCTTATCATAGAGAAAAAAAAAAGATACTTCTTAATTTCCTTCTGTTATATTCTGTTAAAAAAAGAAAAAGCCTAACATTGTACAGAGAATAATTCAGGCTTGTTTATTAAAGTCTCAGGAAAAGGAGAACCACCTCAGAGGTAGCAACCTGACAAGAATTTTCACATACCTTTCATCAGAACAACAGACTGTCCTATGGCTCTTTTCCGTACAGGTTCCTATCAGGACACCAAGGTAGGCAGAAACTCTGCAAGTCAGTTGGCAATCCTAGAAGGACAAAGGAGAGATCGGATCCAACCTGGATCATCTCCTGGCTTTACTAGCTTAGCCCCAAGAACTGTGAGCCCTTCATGCTGGCAAAGGTGATGTAAAAAAAGTAGAGGATGACAAGAATACAATCATAAGTTGTGGCATCACTTGTGATTGGGGCTCCTTGGTTTTGGCATTATATCACTACTAACTGAGATATATTTCCTCCCCAGGAGGGAATATGATCTAAATAAGACACGAATGGAATAATGCAAAGTATTATTCTTCCCGTGTTATAGATAGGCAGCTGAGGCAAGCAACTAACTCACACCTCTTTAGTGAGTCTGCAATAGAAATTGGTCTTAAATCTGCATCTCCTGGGGCCTATTGCAACACTTAAGCCACAAAACCAGCTTCTTTCCCTGCAGACCAGCTTTCTTCCTTGTACAAATGCTCAACCAGTGTTTAGCTGTTCTGCAAAGCAGGCCTGGCCAACTCACAGGACCAGCCTTTCTCATGAGGCTCTCAGTGCTGCTCACTTGGAAATAGCAAGTTGAAGAGTCAGGGAGGGCCCTTGAAAAAAACTGGCACTTAATCCCTCAGGTTTCATCTTCCACTTCACCTAAATAGTGGCTTTTCACATGAACCGCACAAGTCAGCCACACTTCATTTAATGATGACTTTTAATATGAGTCACACATGGAAGTAGCTCCATGCCAGAGTTTCCTAGCCTCCATCTGCTAGAGACAGCTTAGTCAGACATGCTCATATCCCCTCCCTCCATGCCAAGGAGCGGATTTGCTCTCATTCTCTCTGTCCATCTTTCCCGTCACACTTTTTTCCATCTTCTCATTTCCCTTAGACGAGAAAAGCAGCATGAGAACAAGGGCATGCCTTACCTTCTGGTTGCAATGAGGCCAAGGTTGTCTTTAGAGCCTGGTACCTGATAGATCTGTGCTGTCTCCTGCAGTCCAGCTCAAGTTCAAAATGATCTTCAGCTGCTGGTCATTGTTTGAAACTGGGAATATAAGTGGTCTTTTGGGCAGGTACAAATTCATACAGCTGTCTATTACTCCTGCTTTTCCTGCCTCGTTTGCAAACCATGATTAGACGACATGGAAAGAGGCATGAAGGAAAATATTAGGCAGAAAACCTGTAAGCTGCTTTTTAAACTTACTTATTTATTTATTTGTGCTTGCCAATCACAGCTTTGAGCACGTTAATGCTCAGTGAGAAATGTTACTGATAGTGAACCCCTGAAAGTATCAGTAAAGATTTAGCTGTCTGGACATCTCTCAATTCTATCAGAGCAATCTGAAGTTCTAGCATCTGTGAAAGTGTGCTGGAAAGCTTTCAGAGATAGACTCCCCCATGAGCAGAGGTGCATGAATAAGTGATAGTTTTGGGGTTTTTTTTTTGTTTGCTTGCAGTTCTGGAAGATCAGGAAAGAGATTGATTTCAGGGTAATCCAAAGTACATATTTTAAAAAACATTCTCAACAAACAGAAGGTAAACTTGCAAAAGGCAGTGGTTCAATAGAAAGATTTTTTTTGTGAGCTAAACCCAAAGTTTCTTTCAGCTTTTGATTTTTTTCTATATATCCCCAAACATTTATGACTTTTTTTTATTTTTCCTCCAGAACACTCACTTACTTGAGCTCAACCAACTGATTCAATTGACCCACATTAATGAAATGTCTGGAATAAATTGAACAAATTGTATTTACTATTTAAGAAACAAAACAAATCAAAGTGCCTTTCATTCAAGAAACTCAACCCTATCAGAAAAAAACTTTCTGATGCCATTTCAGGTGTTTTTGCTTTATTCAGATGGCCATTAAAATAGCCAAGGTGAATGATTTGTGGAAACTGGCTCCAGTTTAATTTTGGACATAACTAACTTCCTTGAATTTGTCTTTATTTTATCTGAACACCACTGTCAGCTTTTACAAAGCAGGCAGCATACCATCTTCCGTATTTAACAGAATTTAAAGGAATTTGAATCAGCACCTTGAAGCAGAGCAAAGCAATTAACAGGGCAACATCAAAGACAAATTGTTAATAAGACCTGACCACTTAAGATCTCTTAATTCTGTGTCTGGCTGCTAAATATTGGCAAATCTAATCAAGGCTGGCAATATATAAAATGTTTGTGACATCAACAGTTCTTCTTGACACTCAACATGGAAAAAACCCAAGGTTCTTTATCATCAGTGTGGAGATGTTGGTATCTTGGGGGCAGGGGAGGCTTGCACAAGCATCCAGAAATTGAGTTCTTTATTCAGATCCTTGACTAATATTCTCAGCACTTCAGAGTTTTCAGATCTGAGCTGAAAATCACATGCTAACAGGCTCTTTGCTATTATCAGGGCGGGATATTGACTGTAGAGGTCTAAGTGGTAAACACCATGGAAACACCTTTGCCTTGGCATTTCTGCACTCTGCATGCAGAATGGGAGTAGGAGGAGCAGCAGCAATCAACACGTGTATTTTAAGTTATCTATACACCCCTCTGCCCCTTTTTTTTTTGAATCAGAAAAGATTCTTGCTTCTGAAGTTAAGTTAAAGGATTGGGGGGAAAATAAATCAAAGAGATTCATAGTTTATCCTTTTCTAGCCACTTAATCTTGGAGTACCACTGGGGCAAATGATGCTGCAGGGTTAGCACAAGCGACAAAAAATAATAAAATCTTGACTGGCAAAATTTAGAGGAATAAGCCAAAGGAAAGCAGAGCCTCCTCCTCATCACAGAGACTTCAGAGCTCTCATTCTTTGCTCACACTGAGCAGGTGGTTTAATGACATCAATAGTTTGCCTTTCTTTGCCTATTGATGCAATTGGGATGGCAATTCTGTCCAAGAATACTCAATTTCTTAACACAAACACTTGACTGTGATCCTTGTTGGCTCTCAGGCACCAATGAGCAGAGGAAAACTGGAACCAGGTGCTAAGCATCCTGCAGTGTGAGACAGGTAAAAGATGTCTGTGTGGGAGGATATGAGACCCTTCTGGATAACTTCAGAGATGTTCAGGAGGAGCTCTGCTAAGCAGAGAAAACGATGGGTCTATTTGGCCAACTTTCTCCCCATCTGTGGGTGTGAGCCATGGACAACGGCAGTGTTTCTACAGCCTACAAGCTCTGTGCAAGCCGTCACTCAGCTTTTCTAGGAGGTCACTGTGCCATGTGTGTCACAAGCCACAGCCTGCCATCCCATTTGCTGTGTGGAGCACTGGCAGTAAGACATTGACAGCAGATGAGATGCTCGCCTGGACTGAGATCAGCTACTGAACTCACCCAGTGTCCAGGGGAAGAGCCCACCCAATCATCTTGACAGCAATGTCAGGATCAATCTGAGAATTATATTTGCTTTGCTCGAAGGATATTGTAATTTACTGAAAAAGAATTAGGAGCTCAAGGTCAGAAATACTACAGTTTCTTTGCCAGGAAAATGACCGGCAAAGGATAAGCAGAAATGGTCTCTACCAAAGTGCATATTCCTTTGTTTCTTTTATTATTCTATTTTTTTTTTCCTGCTAGATACCTGTTAATTAGTATAAAAGTGGGAAACACTATCTAACAAGGTTCCTGGGAGCAAACTGGAAAAAGCATTAATGAATTCAGCATTATGAGATGGTTCCTAAGCAACAGAACATTTCAGTTGAATATTAACCCTAGTCACAAGGAGAGGAAAAAAATTGGTCTCAAGAATAGCCCAAATATCAGTGAATTAAAACAATGTCTCTTCTGTGCAGAACTGCTATTGGACATTTTAAAGCAAGTAAGGTTTGGGTAATTTTTAAGCAAACTGGTGGCAGACAGTTTAATTTCCAGACTTTTTGGAATTCATTTGCTGCTTTAGTATTAATCATAATTACGACTATTTATAATAAAGCATCTTAGAAGATGAGGTAAATCGCAATAGAAAGACATAAATCCCATAATATTAAATTTTATAGAAATAAACTCCCACAAGTGTACCAGCCACAGTGTGTCTTCAGGTAGGAAAGGGATGAACATTGCAAAACAGTGGTATAGGAAATCAGTGATTTTAAGAGATGAGAGTAACAACGTGAGGGTTATGTAGCTATGTGACTACCTAGTGTGGAGTTGGATGGGTCCAAAATATTGTTCAGTACAAAAAGTGGGATCACGTGCCTGAAAATAGGCTACCACAGATATAAAGTAGTAACTGATCTGTCTAAAGGGAAGAAATTTGCTAAACCATGGAAATTCAGTCATTTTCAATCATGTTATCATATTCCCAGACAGAAATCAAAAGTCCATTGCTCTTTTCTGTGCCTAAACAGGATTTAATTTCTTAAAGACATATGAAGGACACAGCTTTTCATCCTTAAAATTATAACTCTTAGAGTATGCAATGAAGTTTTTGAAGATGTACAAGTAAATCAATTAATTTGTTTATGAAATAAAATTAATCATAAATTCAGTCCCTTCAAAGAAGAGTAGCATCTAAGGCAATTTCTTCTTTGTCCCTAATGATTTGAAAGGACTACAAATAAAAATTCACGTAAATCAAGACCTTGCAGAGTGGTTATATTTAAATAAATTAAGTTGATCATCATATTCAGGTTTGTGTAATTCTGTGAATTGGTGGATGAGAAAGTGAACATGAGCCAGCAGTGTGCTCTTGCAGCTTGGAAGGCCAATGCAATCCTTGGCTCCATCAGAAGAGGGGTGGCCAGGGACAGGGAGGTGATTGTCCCTCTCTACTCTGCCCTCATGAGGCCCCATCTAGAGTCCTGTGTCCAGATCTGGGGCCCACAATACAAGAAAGATGGGGAACTGTTGGAGAGGGTTCAGAGGAGGCCATGAAGATGATCAGTGGGTTGGACACCTCCCCTACAAAGAGAGGCTGAGGGAGCTGGGCTTGTTCAGCCTGGAGAAGAGAAGGCTGTGGGGGGACCACATTGCAGCCTTCCAGTACCTGAAGGGAGCAGAGAAACAGGAGAGGAATCAACTTTTTAAAAGGGTAGATAATGTTTTCACAGCTCTGCCAACACAAGTCAGGTATTAAGTGCCAGTTGTCAGTGTTTGGTATCTCAGAATAGTGATTTACAACCTGCAAAGCCTGTGGACTAGATGTGCCCATGGAGGACGACCAGATCAGACAAGTTCTTACAATGGGATATATTAAAACAAGTTTTTAATTTCAGTAGTGAAATTGTAGACTTACCAATGCTGAAATTCAAGATGAAATTCTGCCCCTAAAATGAATTTTAAAAAAAATATAATTTAAGGTAGATTCTATATGACTGCTAATCTGTAGCATTATCATATAATAACAGTCTCCTTGGGTTTCTTTACCAGTCTTGTATGACATTTCTGATAGTTAAGGGAAAACAGAAAAGAAATTGAAAAGCATTCCTAGACAAAAATGAAGTTAAAGCAGAGCTTAAATTGCATCATGTGTGTAATGTACAGGTGAAAACTTTTTGAAAGAGACTGCAATTAGCCCCCAAACCACATCTTGCAAACCCTGGTTTAGAGTTATTCTACTGGAAAAAAAAAAAAAAGACAAAAAAAGAAGTAATTTTACATTCAGGTCGGAAAAGTAAAGGTGATAAGTGATCTCAACTCTGCCTGCAGTGCTGATACTGGGATGAAAATGTGTGAAATATAATTGAATGAGTCTTTAAAGACCGTCACTTAGAAGCTGATGATATTGAATATCTGTAAGTGTAACCACCTTCTTATTTCATGGCATGACAGTGGCCAGGCTTGGATGGCTCAATGCTCCTTTATGTGGTGTCTGAGCACTGGACCATAAAAGCTTTGTCCATGATGGTGAAAAAGAACACATCTAAAGGAGGATCTGCTTTGAGCTGCTGTATTGCTCATTTTCTTTCTTTTTTTTTCTCCCCCTTGGCCCATTGAACCTGTTTCCTCTCATATCTTCTGGATGTATGGTTAAGATGGTGGAGACAAGCAGCACCCAACTAAAACTAACCCGCCTTTATTCAATGCAGAGCATTAGCAATGCTGCATGCAGGGCTGGAGCAGGCACTCAGATCTCATGGGCTGCACCCACCAGGGGTATTTCCCTGACTGATATTTACCTCCTTGTTTTCCAGATGGCAGTGAGGTGGCTCAGGTGAGGTAGAAGCCTCCAAACTGCAGGGAAAGAAAGCCTGTGCATGACAGCGTGCACCACGCAGCAGGTTCTGCTTCACTAGGAACTGTTAATTGTCCTCCACGTGGAATTAACTCTCCAGTCATCCCAACAACTACTGCTGCATTTAAATCTTCCCTTTAATGGGCTCTCAGGGAGCGAGCGGCATGCAACCTGAACTGTGCTCGCCACTACATCAATCTTCCCCTCATCACTCTCTCGCTATGCAGCAATCAAGAGGAACAAGCATCGAGTGGAGCTGCTTGCCCTGGCTGTAATTCCCAATCCTGAGCTGCTGCTCCAATGCTCAGAGAGGGGATTTCCTCAAAAAGGGAGATTGCTTTGGCAAGAGCATCTCCCGTGGTGCAGAAAATCCTGGGAATGGGCAAGAGGGAGGAAAGGATCTTGGACTGGGCATCAGAAGACACAAATGTCACCAGGAAAGCAACAGAAAAAGCAGAAGGATCTATAGGTTTTCAAGCAGGAGGCAGCTCTCTATTTTAAAGGCTAATCAGATGCATTAGAAACATGCTTTGGCTGTAAGCATTCAGGGATCAGTTCTGCTTCTGTGTTTTCACAGTGTCCAGCACAATCAGGTTCTGGAAATAAATAGGACTAAGGGTGATTGGTTTGGGGAGGAAGCAAGAGCAGGTGCTTGTTGGGAAGAGATGGCCCTTCCCATGAGTGGCAGGGGAGTATCCTTTAGTTCCATGCATGCTGGGGAATCCTGACCCGAGGAAGGGGTTGGTTAATTATAACTGGTCAGGCACACCATTCATTTGATCAGGGGTCTGAAGCATGTCTACACAACTTTGGGAATCCAGTAATTGTTTATAAGAAGTGAAGAGTCAAGGTGAACAACTTTCAGCATGTGTGGAAGGCTTGAATTGATTCCCATAAAACTGCCAGCTAAAGAGTCCAGCTGGCAAATATGAACTCACAAAATACTTCTGCAAACAGGGAAAAAAATAAAATAAATAAAAAAATCAGTTGATAGATGATACTGTTTGCATGGAATAAATTCTCCATCTCTGCTAAGAATAAGGGCTCATAGCTAAGCAACTGATTTCACAAGAGAAGGGTGGGAAGTGAGCTATTTTTCCCCCTGTGACCAAACTACACGCTTTCCATTCACACATCCAGGTGCAAGAATAACCTTTCTGCAGACATTATTTTTTTAGCAGTTTAATTAATATTTCTGTTTGCCTGGAGTAGTTCACAGAAATAGGGGAAAAAAAATAAAAAAGGCGACAGTGTAGCAACACAGAAAAAAGAAAGAAAAGCCCAGTGTTACTTTAACACTGACAACAAAAGTCACCCTTAGATGAATTAGTGATAAACTCCTGGGAAGACTTCAGCTCCATATGGTGATATTTAATATTAGTCATGTAGAATCGGCCAAATCAACTCCACATCCCGTGGTACCTGCGGGACCTGGTCCTGCCTGTTTAGCATTCCACTGTGACCACCCATGAAACACTGCAATTGTCTCTCCTGATATAAATAAATAACTCCAGAATGCCAAACAGAAAGGGGTGGGTATGAGAATGATAAATTCTGAGTCAGAGGCGACCGTGTGAGAAGGAGAGCGGCAGGGCTGTGGCTGTGACTTAGTGGTGATAATGAGCCCCGACAGAAAGAGTCTCCAACAAGCCAGTGTCAGTAGCATAGATCCCATCTGATGAAAACCAGGCATCCAAGGTGCCTGTATGGGTTCACAGGCTCTGTGTCTCTGGCCTACTTTTTCATACCTGAATTATTAGTCAGAAAAATGCCTCTTCCTTCGCTCCAGAGGATAACTCCAAGCCTCTGAATTAGCCTGTGCATGCAGATTTGGCTCATTGTGGCACAGGGCTTAGCTTGTTGATGCTGGAGCTTTGTGGTTTAGGCTGGTCTTGATGGAGAAGACAAGAAAAGAACAAAGCTTGTCTGGGCTCTGCTCTGTCCTGAACAGCTGCTTTTCAAAAGCTGCATGTGAGAAACTCACTTTCTTTGAGGAATAAGCTTCCCTGGTTGTCTTCACTCCCTGATGCTCACGCTACAACTACTAATCCCAGCCAAGCATCCTCTCTTTTGGAGCAGAACCCAAAAGCTGGAAGCATTCGACTTTGCACAGCAGGAGTGACTGAGTCATTCCTCTTCCTCTGATGGGACCACAACAAGCCCTCTCCAATTAGCCTTAAACCACCAATACACCCAGAGCTGTTTTCAGGAACAGAATAGAAGCTGTGCTTAATCCATGCTTGTTTGTCATGTGGCACTGCTTCTCCCTCTTGACTATGATGTTCACAGAAAAATAAATTAATACAATCCTCTCCCAGCACCTGACCCACTCACTTGGCATGGATATGCACTGCTAGTACACAGGTTTTGCCAAAGATTCACAAAGATATTTTTATCAGGGGCCTGGTGGGTTGGTTTTTTTGTGAGCTCACCAACAGTGCATTCCTGATCTGTGCTCCCCAAAGTTCATCACTATGCAGAATTACCCTCTTGATCTCCCAAGGTCCAATACCAATAAGAAGACTCCAAGGCTAAGCTAAAGTAGGACTTTAGCTTTAGAGTCCTGGCATACCCTTTTTTTTTTTTTTTGGTGGGTTTTGATTATATTCCTAAGGCACAGGAAGTGATAAGGCAGCAGCCAACAATGAAAATAAAGCTCCACATGTTTGGCAGCAGACAAGAGCTAAGTCCTGACTGAGAAGAATATCCTGGGCAGTAGCTTAGGTTAAGCTCCACCTTAGTACCCTCACAAATGTGAATACCTCCCCACACGCACCCAGAACAGATAAATGGCCAGTGTGCACTTACACAATATTTATAACCACAGTTTTTCTTCTCCTGCCCTAAGTCAACTTATTCTTTGGTTTCCTACTGCCCTGAAGTCCATCAAAGCCAGTTGCCATGGAAATGGTTGTGATGTGCTTTCACAATGTCCTCAGCCCTGAGTGTATATCAAGAGCTCTCTCTGCTGGTCTGGAATAACCATCCCTCATGGCTCCAGATGGCCAGGTCACTGCTGGTGCCTGGAAGCTCTCAGAGGTACAGCTCGGGTTTCTAAGCATTGTCAGGGTGTGACGTCTAGCACTGTAGCTCCTATTTTTGAGCTATCTGTAAATACTCAGCTTACCAAGAAACTGCAACGCCCAGCCTCCGCTTTCTCACAATCTGCTCTATTTATCTAGTGACCAGGGGAGTGGTGGGGAAGGAAAAAGCTTACCTGTGGTGGGACTGCTAGAGAAAGCTCCAAAGCAAGACCATAGGAAAGTGGGGAATATAAGAAATATTATGTTTTTTCTATTTCAACAGTGCTTTCAACTTAGGAAAATGGACAGTGGCCTAAATCCTTGCCCAAGCAGGACTTTTGGTGTGTTTTTCTTTCAGCAAAAGGTGGTGCTCTTCATGTAAGATAGGAACACAGAAGAGCCCCTTTTCCACATTTGCCAGAACAATCTTGGGAGGAATGAAATCACTGTGTGACTGTACAACTTCTCCCTTACAAAGCCTCAGTAATTCTTCCATGGGCTGAGCATGCTTTGCTCCATCCTGAACACTTCCAGGAGCGTCAGAGTTAGGGCTTATTATTAGCATCCTTTGTTATTATTATCTCCTCCCTAAACTATAGCTTTTTAGGAGGTCTGCACAGGACAGAGGCTCCTACTAGGTCCTAGGAGTTCTTACATGCAACAGATCTGCAGGAGTCAATTCTAGGTTTGCCTTACACAGCCTGATGCTGCAAGGCCAGTAACAAACATGCTCTGTGTACCAACCTTCTGATTTCCCTTTCTGTTTGAGTGTACATCCTCGGTATGCCAAAAACCCACCAGAGAAGATTTCTTTGCAACTGGCAGCCACAGAGCACCCTGAAACCAAGCCAACTCTTCCACCTTGTGCCCCTTTCTCATAAAGTCAGTCTCAAGGAGTTGAGCTCTTAGAAACACCCCCTTGAAAAACATTAGGAGCTGACTTCTAATTGGTGTAATTACCGTATAAAATGAAGAAAGTAAGATTTAATTAACCAGGCACCACTTCTACCAAGCTTGCTCTCTGCTAAGCATGCAGCTGAAGAGCTAAGTATGCTATTCCTCAGAAAGGGTTTGATTTTTTGGTAACTGTCATGGCGATGACATCTTTCTGATGGACCCAGTAGCAATAAAACAGCAAAGACAACCACTGAGGTGTTACTAGTTGTCTGCCTTCTGCTTCTTGCAGTGCAAGCTAATTGCTAGCTTTCAGCAGAGCCCAGATGGGCCTTTTTTTACTTAAAAATAATAATTCCTAGAGTTGTATAACACTGTGAGGGCTTTTTTTTTAAGGTTTTGTTTTTAAAGTGTTTACTTCAGAAGTGCATGGCTGTGTATGAAAGCTGCTTCTAATCTATGCACAAATCATCTAAGATACTTGCTAGCCCCCAAGTCTGGGATGAAATTGCTTGGAATTGTAATTAATAAGGGATTTTTTGTTTCCTCCAAACACTGGTGGTTTTTTTGCTTTGTTTTATGAAAAAAAATAGAGACAAAATATCCCCACAGATAATTTAGGAGGAAAACATAACAACTAAATGGTGTGATATAAGGATAAGGAACAGAAGGGGCTGCTGATGTTATAATCTAAAAAATCTCAGAAAGAATTAAGTTGGCCAAGCACAGATTATTTTCTCTCCAATCCTGTTTCATCGCTAATAATTGGCACAAATAATCAATTGGAACCATGGTGCAAATGTATACAGCAGAGGGGCCTCAGTAAGTGATTCTCTTCCATGAACTTATTAGAGCTGATTAAAATCTTGCCATTGATTTTTTTGGGCCATCCTGGGGAGACCAGACATGAGGTCAAACACACAATGGGTAAGTGTATCATTAAATCTAGTCCTTCTGAGAGTTAAGAAGAAATGCTGAGAAGTTACATGGAAGTTTTAAGCACTTATTCCGAGATCTACCTGCTTCATGTTTCATTTTGACAACAGCCATCCCCCTCACATCCCACATCCCAAACTAATGAGATATTTAGTCACTGAGAAGAGAGAATTGTGCCAAATACCAGCTCACATTTCCAACATGAGGGAAAAAAGTCAGGCTTATGTGACCACTTTCAAGTTCTTAAAATAAAAGGGTTCAGTTGTGAGGTCTTATTTCTTCCCCATCCATTTTTTTTTCTTCTCTTTTACTCCAAATCATGGACATGGGGCCATTGGGAAGGGGTATATGGCATCCTGGAAAGGAAGAGATGTTGCCAAGAGTAGGTTGTGAGTGAAGATTACTCCAGAGTTATTCAAGTGAACCAAACCACTCTAACCTCTAACTGTATTCACCGGCACAGTCAGTGGAAAGACCTTCAGGAAACAATTTATTTTGCTAGTTGGTGTAGGTGCTGGTGTCTCTCTGTGAGATAGCCCAGGGTAGTTAAGATCCTTGACTGGGTACTTCATCCAAACACTGTCATGGATTTACAAGGGTTGGGAAGGGAGATCTTTTGGCCACCTATTACTGCTCATCAGTGCAATTCCCACTCCCATACCATGAAGTGCAACAACAACAGGGCAGTCCCTCCTGCCCTCTTTTATGTAGTCGGGGCTGTCTGCCCCAGTTAGACATTTACCATTAAATGAGAAGAATCTGTGCTTGCACACAGACTGGGGAAGATGCCATTCACACCATTAAAAATCCCTAGACACTATAATTATTCTACTGAAATGTATGCAGGAGAAGTTTTTAGGTGTGGAGTCACATAGCAAAAAAGCTTTTTGACATATATTTTGGATGCCTGGCTTGTGTTGTAGACCATCCAAGCAAAGAAAAGGTGCAGGCTAATGGAGCCATGTCAAAGCTTTAGCCAACCTTAGTCCTTTTCTGCGAGATGCTGAGCACAATGTGTGGGCAGCCAGATTTCCTCAAGGGCCACTTAAGCCATTGAGAACTGAAAGCACATTGAGCACAGGTTTGGATCAGGCCCATTTTCCCACTTCCTAATCCACTCCACCTGGCACAGCGAAATCCTCGCTGCGTGAGCGGATGGTCCATGCGTGTGAAGCCTGGAGGCACCTGCCGCTCCTGCTGTACCTTAGCAAACCGCTGCCTGGGAACTTGGGAGAGATCCAGGTTCCTCCAGCAACAACGGACAAGATGCTGCCTCATGTAAACCTCATTTGCATTTCTACTCTAAATCTGTTTCAACTCTACCATCCATATGTTTATCAGGGAAGAAAGGCAGAGCAAGGAGAGAGGAAAGCAGCTGAGCGACTTTTCTCAAATCACTGCACTCTCATTTTAACTTCCATTTCATGCTGACTTCCCTACCCCCCTCCAAAGTGTTTTCAAAACCTTCCTCCCACCTTCCTTCTTCTGTTCACTTGTCTCAGATCTTCATTAACACTGCAAACTCATCCCTGGAAATGTTTTCCCTTTGTAAAGACATCAGATTTCAAACAACAACAAAGCATGACATCTTTAAAGCCACGAGTGCTTTTACTGTCCCTTCATGCTGGAGACCAGGGACAGGAGATCACTGCATTGCCAGGCAGTGACTCTTCAGCATTTGATGCTCATAACAATATTGGGCAAAGTGGGCAAATAAAATTCTGTGAGAGGTGTGTCATCACCCAGACTCTGTGAATCCATGGGGAATGGTGAACAGCTTTTTCTAGAGGTGGTATGAAGAAAGCTAGGAGATTCTCAGTGCTTCATTTCTGCTTTTCTTTTAAACAAAACCTTTTGAGGTCCCGTTTTGGAAGCTGACAGATTTTTCTTTTTAAAGGTTAAAACAAAGCTAAAAATGAAATGCAAATTGTTTCAATTCAACTCAAGTAAAATGGGTCATCTGATCTGGGAACGTTTTCCCGTGCTGCCCATCTCCTCGGTTCAGCGAACAGCTGGAAAATAGCAGGCAGTGCCCCAGCCCAGGGCTGCTGCAGAGCCCCCAGTTTCCCTCAGCCAGAGAGGGAGTGAAAGCTTGAAATGAGGGTTTTCCTTCTGGAAACTGAATGATGACATCCGAGTATCTCTGCTCAGCTTCCTCATCCACTGCTGAATTGAGTAACACACCAGACCAGTCATGTATGTCTGTGCAGACAAATACAGAGCTCCATGGGGAGAACTGAGGCTTGTTCTCTGATCTGGAGGGAGACTGGTTAATTTTCTAAGATACACAGTTTTGGTTTTGGTTATTTTGCTTTGTGTGAGACTAGGAATAATTTTCCCCTCACATCAGCAACACTTTTCTGTCCCTTCATGTGTTCTGCATGGTTTGCCGACTCACTAGCTCACCCTGAAGGTTTGTAACAGACACACTACTCTTTTGGAAAATGTAGGGCATGGGAGACAACCTTTGTCCCTTGTTGTCTTTTCTTATGAAGAGAAGCTGTGGGTTTTTTTTTTCATCTTCCACTCCAGGTCACTGATGTGGGATAGAGGGCAGTGGGACATGTTCTTTGATGGCAGACAGAGCAGCAGTTCTGTAGATATTTCTTAGACACATACCTACTGTAAGGTTGCCTCTGATGGAAAAGACAGGACTCCACTCAAAAGAGTCCCTTCTAGCTCTATGCCTCAAACAGCTAAGTAGTCCCTTACCGGTCTCAGAAACAAACCCTGCACCTCTCTAGGACTCTGCTCTCCTCAGGGATGTTTGTGAAACGGGTCAGTGCGGTGGCACTGAGAATTGAGGCTTAAGCTAGAGGAATTCCTTCCCCGACAGCCAGTTTTGACTAACTTCCTCCCACAAAGAATTTGGTTTAGAGTTAATTGAATTAGCAAAGGCCTTCAAATACTTACACAAGGGACCGGCTTCATTTTGGCCTTACAAAGCCAATCAAATCAACAGAGAAGCAGAAAAGCCAGTCAATGACTCACATTAATAGTCTGAGAAAGCAAAGGGGAAAAAGAAACCCAAACCAAACAAAACATAAAGGCAAAAAAACCCCCCAGACTGCAACTCTTAAAAACTTGGCTCACCCTAGGCATGGAACACTAGATGAAAAATTGACTCTGTGAATTGCATTATAGATTTTGAAGATGGGTCTGTTTCTGAGAGTCTGAGATTGGGAGTCTGGTACGTGCTGCCAAAGCATATTGCAGCAGGGACCAGCCTTCACTGGGGAGCTCTGGAGAGCCCTTGCAATGAGCCCAGGGCTCACTGCACAGATGTCAAAGGGTCTCTGCTCACGCACACTCTGCCTGGGGTATTGGACTTGCATATATTCCTCAAGCCATTTTCCCCTTGCAAGTAAAACAAGCTGAGCACGTGCACAGCAGGCAAGTGAACATCAGCGGGTGGCCCCCACGGTCCACTCTCAGATGGGAGAGGGTACCTGAACTTGGTAAGAGCATTCTTGCACATCTGGTTCTTTCCAGAGCGAAAAGTGGGACCTCCTTCCTTAGTTTTTCAGTCAGATAAATTAACTGAGCAGCTTTGAATTTTGCAGCTGGGCGTCCACCCTACCTCACAATGAAGCACACAGGACATCCTTCACCATACTAGGCAAGTCCCCATGATACATAGGTGTGGACCTCAGTATCGCCGAACTGGCACAACACACCTCACTGCAAATTTGCTCCCCCAGTTGCCATAGTAAAGGTGGACTCAGTGATACAGGCTGCAGTCATACAGTGTATTAAATCCTTGCAACTTCTCACCTCAGATGAGTACAAAACACCTGCCACCATCTGCCAACGTAAAGGCAGTGCTACGAAATACAGTCAAACCAGGAAGGACTGATTAAGCTACCTGGTTTATCTCCCTGCCAGGCAAAGAATTTAGGTCAGATTTGAGGCATATCTTTGCATCTCTTTCTAGTTTTTCTTTTTAAATGAATCTGTTGCAGAACGCGCCAGATTGAAAGCCTGCCCTTCTTCCCAGTTTTTGTGTGCTCAACACTTAGATTTAGGGCTGGTAAATAATTTGTTAAAGAACATTTACTGACCCCTTTAAAAAAATTAACTGTATGTAAATATATATATACACACACACATATAAAATCTCAGGAAAAGGATTAGTTTTGATTAACATCTTTGTTCAAAATATTTCAGATTTTTGGCATATGAGGATTTTTTTGTTGGGGATTTTATTTTATTTGTTTTTCAAAAAGCCCTGTTTTTCATCACTTAGCTAGTGAGTTAGTAAGGGTAAAAAAGAAATCATTAAGAATAAGAGACTCTGTTTCTATTGCAAAAAAGATTAATTCCCAAATATATAAACAAAATATTTCCTTCAGATTTTGTAAAAAAAAAAACAAACCAAACCACCATGATTTTTCCTCCAAAACTTTTGAAAGACTCAAATCATTCTATGGGACAAACCCTAATTTTATAGTTGTACTACAAAAGCCCTGGAAAATAAAAGATGAAAACAGAGCCCTGCATTTCACTTCTATAGGAACAAAAATAGTAGAAAAGGACAATTATTATATTATTTTATTGGTAAGAAATGGCTATGCTAATTTTGATTGAGTAAATGGGCATGAAAGATCAAAGATAATAACGTGTGAAGCAAGTAAAGCACTAACAATTCTTAAATGAAGTTCAGAGGCTTTCTCTTTTTTTGTTACAGAAGGTTTAGTAAGCAATGACAAGCTCTAGTGGCAAGCAATCACAATTAAAAATCATTTAATTCTTTTATTAAATATGCAAAAAAGAGGAGTAATCTCAACAAAAAAGTCTTTGTAGTGTAGAAAATTATGTAAGGCTTTCATTTTACAAGATCTCTTATTCCCTATTTTTTTTAGCAGCAGATCAGTTGTGTAAGATGACGACTCTAGACAATCTTTTAGACAGATTTAAAGATGGTATTTATGGGGAAGGGAAAAAAATATTGTGAAACTCTGTGTTCTTGCCCTTGCTTTTAGAGCCAAAGTTTTTTCCTTAAAAACAAAACAAGATCAACCACATGAGGAAACATGACAAAAAGAGAAAAGAGCAAGAAAGATAGCAAATAATGAGACCTCGGAGCTGGAAAAGGGCAGGTGAATTCTTGGTCACCTTAACCTCTCAGCAACTAGGGGAAAAAAATCATATCACTGCTGGATGTTTAAGATACTGCTTTCAGCTGCCTTTTTGTTCATTGTTTTTTGTAGTGTTATCACAGAGATACAGTCTTAGTTGGCTAAACCTTTTTTTTTCCCAAACAAGCCAAGACAAAGATGAGAGGAAGGATGCAAAAGGAATAAAATTGGGGAAAGAAAAAAAGAAGGAATAGAGAAAAGAACAAACCCAGCTGTCTGACTGCACAGTTGCCAGCGTTTTGGCAAAGCTGGTGGAGACAGTACTTGGAGCTTTCTCTAGAGCTCATTGCAGTGAATTTGTTCTCCCCAAGCAAGATGGCAAAGGACTGAGCTGTCACAGTGACCAGATGATACTGTGGTCTCAGCATCTACAGTGGTAAAGCCTCTTTGATCTATGCTCCTCTTGTCTTCTAACATCATACAGAGGATCCTCTAAGATGGGGACAAAAGGCAGCCTAACCTCTCATCACACAAAGTCATCCAGCAGGTGAAGAAAACTAGGAATAAAACAGATGTTTTTGGTCTCCTGGGTGAATTCCCTGCCCATTGGGATACACAGCAAACTCTGCCAATCCTCATCACTCTTTCCACAGCTCTGGAAAAAGCAAACGAGCTATGGCCAGGAGAGCTCAGGCCTTCCTGTTCTACCTTCCACTTGTCACTTTTCATTCAGGTGATGAAATAATCTGATTAGGTGAGTTGGGAATTATCAAGATGCACTCACTAGCAGTATTTTTACATCACAGGCAAGGGTAGAGATTGCCAGCAAACTGTGAAACACATACTGCGAGCCCAGTTCAATTCCCATGCCCCCAGTTTTAATTCTGAAATAAAAGATCTGAACTGCCACCTTCTTGCTCTTTCCAAAACTCTTCCTGTCCTCCAGGTTCTGAGAGAGCCCTTTTTCTCCAGCCTGACATATCCATGCACTGAGGCGCCTGTCTTTTCCTTCAGCATGATGGAATGACCTTCAGCATCATCGTTATAGTTATTAATATTTACTAATAATAAACACAGAGATTTTCTTTACAGACTAGAAAAACCACCCAGACACGTTCCAAATGTACCATGAGGTCCATAAAAAGACTGTAAGTGAAGATGTTTCCACTAACAGAGGGAGAAAGCATTGATGCAGACTTGGTGCATCAGCAGGGCTGACTGGGTGACCCATTAAGCTCCACAGACCTCAGCAGAGTACATCTACATTCTCAGCTCATTTTATGCTCTTCTAGCATGTGGTCTGTAAGATCTTGAAGAAAGAGATGCATCAGACCTTGCATATTTGTCATGCATGATCTACCTGTTGGCTGACATGAGCCACTTGCAAAGACAGTGTGAGGAAAAGGACTCAGCTTTATAGATGGTCTCCTAGGAATCGTCATTGCCTGATAGTTATATATCTTGGAAGGGGGAGGAGGGCACAGGGATGGGAGGGTCCATTCTTCAGCTCAATCACAGCAGTCATTTTCCACTATCAGAATTAAAAAGGAAAATACAGAAGCAGTAACATGGCACTGAATCCTCATTACCTTGCTGGAGAGGGGACTGTAGATGCCCCTTTTCTACACAAACTGCCTTATCCAAGCCAAGGGCTTAGCATTTCTGGCTCGGGGTGGGGAATGTGTTAGGTAGCACTGACTTGATCTTGAGCAGTGTAAACGATATACATACTGACTAATACATCACAAGCTCTGTCTCTTTGCCTCCTCCTTTTTCCTCTTTGCAGGGGAGCAGAGAAGATGCAGGATGCAGGTTTCAACCAGAGCATTTCTGTTCTAGGCAGATATTTGTTTTTGTTGTTTAACCCTCAAAACAGGAAGAAAGAACAAGCTCAGAAACTGGAACAGAGGCAGGTGTTGGAGGGGCAGAGATAGCCAGAAAGCACACTGATTGAGGTTATAGATAGTGAGCAGTGTGGGCACTGCCACATGGCAAGAGTATTTCAGATACAGACTCACAGCCAAAAGAACCCAACAAAAATCCCAACCCAAACCATTAAACAACTGGATTTCACAGGGGAAGGGGAATTTTTCTGGGGAAGTTCCCTCAGCAGACATTTTTCTCCAAGTCTGTGCTATTCTCAGGAAGCCACGTGGTGTTGAGGTACCACAGTGCTACTGAGCTACAGAAGTCAAAACAGACAGTAGAAGAGACATAGTATTCTGCTCTGCAAGCAGAACAGTACTGTCAGGGTTGTGTTTGCTGTGAAAGACCATTACTCGCCCAGTGACTCATACTCTCCGCTGACGCTCAGGAGACCCACAGTCTGTTCCTGGCTTTGCTGCACAGCCTTGGCAAAGTTGCTTTGCCTTCCTGCTCTTTTCTAGCTTCTACCTGTATAAAACCTCGGTGTCTTTGAATATTGACCCACTGTTATCACAGAGGATGGAAAGCTTTCTTGAACCACACAGCTTCATGCATGAGAGGGACTTTTGGAAGTGGCTTTACCACTTTTTGAGAATAAAAAAGGAAAGAATGAATTCTTTGAAAGTTCTTGACGTCTTGCTATTGATTGAAGGTTTTAGGTTTTGAAAAACTAGTTGAAGAATGAATTCCACCTTTCTTTTTTCACTGGATTTGCTTTATTACATCTCTTGATTTCAATTTTGCCCATTTTGATTAGGCAGTTGAGATTTCTTTACTTCCCAACATAAATTGGATCAGGACATTTCTGACTACTGTACCAGATTTTCATGAGCTGGCAATCAAGCAACACTGCTATGAGCTCTAGTTGAACCTTACTGGCTGTAAAAGTCAAAATTTGTGGAAAACATAAGAAATGAATGATGAGATCTTGTTTATAAACTTGAGTAAATATTCACCAGGGAAAACAGAAAGGCTGTGCTGCTTTCATAGAGCTAATATTAATTTACTGATTTCTTGATTAAAATGAAAATGGAAAAATGATTCCCAGCAGGTCCCACTTCTCTTGCTAAGTTAATAGCAGGGATGCCATTACACTAAAAAATGATACATTTGAGGCTAAAACCTAGAAATGTGTTCATTTCTTCAATTCATTCACCTGGTGAGGCTCAGTGATGTTCCACTTGGCTAGGACAATCATCCTGCATTTGTTAGATTGAAAGGCAAAAAGAGCAACTCATCATTAGGTGCTCTAACAACCGGCTGTTAACTGGAGCCCAGGAGTCTGATGATGTGAAATGAACCTGGAAGGGCAACACAACAGCCATCCACAGCATTGCTGCTAGTCATCATCCAGGACCTATAGAGTGGGAGCAGTGAGTAAAAGTAACTTGGAAAAGACAGGGCAATGTGGGATCTCAGACTCAACAGAAAGAAGGGACCCATCATAAGCAAAAGGAAGATGCATGATCAAAGCACAGGAAGGCTCATTGAAATGTGCTCTGTGCAAAGAACTCAGTTTAGACAAAGACAGAGGCTTCAGGAGGTGTTCCTGGGCACATGTGGCTCAGCAGTAATTCCTATTACTTTCAGTGGTATCTTTTTGATATCTCTTTGAGATGTGTTTGTTCTGGTAGAGCTCTTTTAGCCTCTTGCTGGTGTTTGCCAACTCACATTGACATCAGTGTTAATAGCAATTGGTGACCCTCAAAGGTTTGGGTCCTTCACAAAGATCTGCTGTTATTTGTTGCTTTGTACTGCTATTTTACCCTTGCCATTGCTCCTTCTTGGGTGAAACAAGCCTGTGGAGACGAACTGAAGAAGTCCTTTCACAAGGAACTCAGTATCTTCTGTGAGGGCTCATGAAATTGAAAGGGAAAGATCCAGCTGCAAAACAATCACATCCAAAATGCCTTCAGAGACCTGTAGCATGTGCTGCCTGGAATTCAGCTAGTGGTTTCAAAAGGTCAAAGGTCTCCACTGGGTCCTGGGTATATCTGCCAGTGTCTGCCACCCTTGGGCACCTAAAGCGATAGCTGGTTCTGTCTCAAATGCAGCTTTCTCTCAGTTATGTAAGGAGGACTTTTACTTTCAAGAGAAAAATATAATCCTTTAGCCAATAAACTTGAAGACAAAAGGGTCTGATGAGGTTACAGCTGAAGTGTTCAAGAGTTTTGCACAAGTGTCCAGCCAGGTTATAACCAGTTAGCAAAGCCTTGGCTGTTCCATGTCAAATAATAATCCTTTCTTGGTTGCCAAAATGACAAAGCTGGTAGACAAGTCCTGCTTGTTATACACCATGGCTAAGTGCTTCCCACACACTCTGTACATAACTGAGGGGAAAATGGGCTTCGCAGCTGAGTGAGAGTACAGATCCTCACAGCACAAGACAGGAACCAGCATGTGTAGCTCTGAATCAGCTGCCTTTGGAGAGCTGAATCCATTTGAAAAGGCCACTGCAACCAGCTGCACTTCTCTAAGATTAATTTTGCATTTAGCACACAATTAATTTTCCCTTGCATGAACAAAAAGAACCTTGGATTCCTCAGGGGGAAAAAACCCCTGTGAACTGAGCCCACTGGGCACACGTTCCTCATCACAGTTTCTGGGCCAGGTTGGGGCAGGGAAGGTGTGTTTCATTTCAAATATTAACCAGAATAAGCATTTTTTGTTGGATTCCAGGAATGCCTCAGGGAAGAAGTCCTAGTTCAGGGAATGTGCAAGCAGTAAAGTTTCACCCATTCAGCATGGACTCTCTGTGTTGATGCTGTGCCTCCAAAATGAATGCAATGTTAAGCAGCTGAAAGACATTATAAGGCTGAGGGTGTTTAGTTGGATACATAATGCACTTGGGCTCACGGTCAGGTCTTCTGTGGCCCCAATGACTAGAGTGAAATGAAGGTTTAGCTTGCAGAAGAATGTGACTTGAGCCATTTGTGTGCAAAACTAACTGCAGGGGCAGTGTTTGGTCATGCTCCCAGTGCCTAAACTTCCCAGCCTGGAAAGTAGATTTGGTAGGTTCAGGTAACTAGAGTGTGACACAATTAAATCATAGAACGGTATGGATTGGAAGGGACCCCAGGGATAATAGAGCTCCAACCCCTCTGCCACAGGCAGGGTCACCAACCTCCAGGCCTGGATCTACATAACTAAATAACATTATGCCACTGAATATCATAGACACAGACTACAAGGCTGAGCCATTTTTGAAACACAGCATGGTGAATTGCAAAATTGATACCATCCCTGCTATGAATGAAGAAGAAACCATCCCCAGAAAAGAAAAAAACAGGAAAAGCACTGCAATAGGTCCAGTCATTGTGGTTCCAAGGTGGTCACCTGCTCTTGGATCAGGAAGTTACCTGGGGAAGGAACATGTTTGTACTCCCCACCATAAAAGGGAGAGAAACAGCTGAGTGGTGTCTGAAGGGGCTACAGGACACCCAAAGGGAGAAGACATGATAATTATGTATAGTCTCCATGCCAAGCTCCAGTGCTATCAAAGCTGTGATGGTTCAGAACCACTGCAAAGTGGTTGCATGGATTCCTCAGGGAGGTGACTGAATAACCAGCCCTGGCAAAGAGATCACCCTTGGCCCACCCTCTCATAGTTCTGCTCGATTTTTTTTTTTTTTTTTTTGGTACTTGAAGAACAGGAGACTGATCTGAGGGTACTGTTCAGGGCTTACCATGGTAATAGACAGCAGATTGAAGTATATAGGGAAACTGCTAATTGTGCACTGCACCCAGGCTGAGGATACCATGAAACTCCTGTGCATCTGACACACATGAAACAAAGCAAATATAAAGCCCTGAAGGAATGAGAAAAAGCACAGCACCTGTTTTTCTCTGAAAGGGCCCTTTAAATGACCCAGTTTTTGACTCTGTGCATGGAGCCAGCATAGTTGATAAAATGATGGATTACTGGATCAAGCCTGGTGAACGCCAGAAGAACCCACACCACTGAGCTGGAAGACTTGCTCTGCCATGTCCTCGAACATCAGCCAGGCTTTGAGGCCACATCCACATCTGTTGGGCTTGGCCATTGCTTTCACCCACAAACTAGCTGAGGAGCAGCGCTGTGGAATGCTTGCGCTGTGCAAGGGAAGCTCCAGGAGCAGGAGCTGCTGGAGGGAGGCAGCTCGCTCGACTGAACGCGGAGCTCAAAGGCGAATTTCGGCTCCAAGGAGCATGTGAAATTTGCAGTTCGCTGCAAACGTTTTTTTGCTGATTGTGTCACACTCAGTTTCCTAAGGAGGAAGCAGGGAAACTCAGCCTTATTTGCATGAGTTTCACATCCCTCTCCTTGGCTGAGAACACACTGTGCTATTCGATGTACAGCTCCTTTCTGATTCACTGCTCTAATTATGTTTTACAGCCGGAATATGGTACTTATGTCAAAGCTGATGGGTAAAATTCTACTGAGAAGCAACAACGTTTTGTAGCATTCTCCTGTTGTTCATTTCCATGGCTTCCCTTCATTTTTCCCCCCTCAAGGCTCATTTTCCAGGCACTAGTCGTTCTGGAGAGAGATGTTCTCACCACCTTGATGCTTTCTTTTGACTAACAGCCATATTCTTTTTTTTTATTTGTTTATTTATTGTACATTTGCAAGCATATGGTGACAGTAAGAGAAAATAAGTAGAACTAGCTTATGATTTGTCTAAAGTAGCTGGTAAAGAGCTGCAGTATCTGTCTGCAGGTAAAGCTCCACAGTGACAATAATCCTTTCACACAAGAGAATAGGACCATACGGGTTTAGAAATACTCATACATGTTTCCAAGACTAATTGATGCCCCTGTGCTACCTGGACCTACCTCTAGTATGCTCAGTTATCCCCGCATGCAGAGCCTCTTCAGGACCACAAGTCAAGTGAGAACATACTTGGCTTCCCCTCTCATCCCAGACAAAAGCCTTCAGCAAGAGCTGTGCTGTTATTTCTTGGTCCCAACCACCACTGGAGGGACTGTCCAAATTTTGGGTGTCTACTCACTCAGCTTTGGCTTGTTTCCTTCTCCTCAGAGGCCCAAAGAAGCCACCCCTCAGTTGCAAATCTGGCCTAACTGTTCCTTGTGCAACCAAGTCACAGCACTGAGCAGCCTTCCCCGAGGGAGAAGGGCTGGTGTGATTCACCCCCATACTATGGAAAAAGGAAAACGATGTTTCAGAGGACTCCTGAGCACCATTGCTGCTGGGCTTAGCTTCTCCCCATTTTCCTTGTGTCCCATCATTTTCTCCAGCTCAGCTGATGCTGGAGCTGTTCCCAGGGCTTGATTATTCCCTGGCTGTTTCATGCTGTAAACTACAGCAGGATTCCACGCCGTGACTTACGGCCAGACAGATCAGTGTTGCTGTGCATGTTTGGCAGGTACCGAGAGGAGAGGGAGGGAAGAACATCCACTGCTGCAACAGCAGCAGGATCACAGCTTGGGTAACAGGGAAAAAACCAAAAACATGATCTCTCATTTAACTGTGCTAAATGACAAATTGCTCACAGGCAAGGCTGCCCACTGGGGAAACCAACACAAAAGTGATTGTTTCTCATTTCCTAGAGACTGCTGACCAAAGGAGGAAGGGAAAGAAGGTGCGTTTAAAATGCCAGTCAGGTGCTTCACAGTGTTCGACCACAGGTATTTTCTCCATTTTCCCAAGAACATTTGGTATAGCATTATTCTTAGTCCTTGGCAACATTCAAATGAAAAGAAAAAGCTCAGGTGACTGTTTCAAAGATAGTTTTCTTTCATTGCTCAACTCCAAATTCTGCTTCAGCAGAGTTTGAGATACAGATGGTTTTCTTTTCTTTCTCTCTTTTTTTTTCTCCCTTCTTTTTTTCTAAACTTAAACCTGCCAAACTTAGGGTTCAGAGATCTGTCTTTTCACACTGCACCTGCTGATGGTCCAAGCACCTACACTGTGCTGGAACAGTACTTTTGCACCACCCCTTCCCTGCCAAAAAACACATTCTGCTGTTGCTAAGGAAATCTTGTACCCATATCTTGGCAAGGGAAAAGAAAAGCTTTATTTTAAAAAAACAAAACAAAACACAAATCACTCAAAAAAACCCCTTTTCATTCCTTTGTTGCATTTGTTTGCTGTACCATACAGTCTATTCATAAAACATAAACCTCATTTTCTTAGAATTATAGAATAATTTAGGTTGGAAGGGACCTCTGGAGGTCACCTAGTACAACTGCCTGCAGAGCTAACTTCAAAGAAAGAACAGGCTGCTCAAGGTCTTTTGTAGTCAAATCTCAAAAGCCCTGAGGATGGAGAGCCACACCTCTCTGGGCCCCTGTTTCAGCACTTCAAAACACTCACATCATTTTTAAAAACTTATACACAGTCAGAAATTCCTTTGCTGCAACTCGTACCCACTGGCTCTTGTCCATTTGTTGTGCACCTCTGAGAAGAGCTTGGCTCTGTCTTTTCTATAATCTCTTTCAAAGGTCTGTTTGCTCATTATCCAGTTGCTGTGGAAAAGCAGTAACCTCGCAGCCTCACACGCGTGGGTCTTCTCCGCTCTCCCCTCCTCCCATACTCCATCCTCTTCACATTTTCTGCCCAGTTTTTCCCTTTATCTTTGCCTGAGATGACCCATCCCACACATCCCAGCATGACCAGGCTGAGCGAGCCCATCATGTAGAAGATGAGAAGGAAAGATGCATGAGAGAGATCTGAACAAAACATCAACACAGGTGTCCAAACAAGGGAAATATGCCCCGTGGCTCCCCCATACTTGTCTGAGCACTCAGTTGGGAATGACTGGCTGCTGATTATTTTGCAAGGATGAAGAAAAGCCACGTTTTCCCTGCTTTACTGGCTTGGCTTTGTTCCACTTCACATACACATATTTTGTCAAAACTGAGACATGCAAGTCCAATAATGAGTCCAAATTCAGCAATGATACAACCTTCCAACTGAGAAGGAACACTTGATAGAATTAACATATATGAATTAATATATTCTTAGTGTCAGAAAAGGTCTTTGATAAGTAGTGATTATATCTTAATGCTTGATCTTTGCTTTTCACTTTCAGGATGCTTCACATTGTGTTTTTATTCTTTTCCTCTTAGTCATCCTGATCAATACATATCTAAATTCTGGCATGAATCCTCAGGAGTATTTGCCATAACTCTAAGCAGGCCAAAATCTCTGTACTTGACAACTCAAAAACACATTGAACTTTCTGGGATTGTACAATGACAGAGTCATGTTAACAGCTTTGACTCTATTTTCCAGCCAAATTGCAGATAACCTTTAAATAGTCTTACAGAGGGATTTCTCCAGAGACTATCAGGCCAGATTTGTACTTAGAGATCATTTTGTTCCCTGAATAAACTGAGGTTATCAAGGGGTGACATTTCAACAATGACAACTGTTCTTATTTCTTCAGTAATACATTTTGATGGTGCCTGGTCCAGGATGTACGAACGCATTCCCCAGACACATGAAGTATAAAGAGCTAGTAACAGCCGACACTGCCCAGGTGAGCTAAACCTGACTCCATGGCAGAGGTTCTAGAAGGAGCTCTACAGCCTTAGTCTTAACACTGTTTCATAAATACTACTGTATTTGGTTTTATGTGCAATTGAGTATCAACAAGAGGAGGGGAAAAAAATGCCAAAGGGAACAGTCTGTTGCATGCTCTGTCAAAAATGTTTTAAAATGGTTCATTAAATAAGATAAATTGTTTTCTCATTACTATTCAAACCAGTAAATAATGCATTTTTGAAGAACACTTTATTAATTAAAAATGTTTATGTCTTTACTAAACAGAGTGCCACAACTCTTGCTAATATCAAAGATGTTGTAATTTCTCTGGTGTTGTCATTTGCCTATTAAAGTACCTCTAAACAAACCCGAAACATTAAATATTTACCCCCAGAGTCAAACTCAGCCTGTCAAAATATACAGGGACCAGTTCTCCACACCTGACATCCAGGCTATTGACTCCCTTGAAGGAACAAGGCTGATACCTTGCATCACTTGTACCTTTCAGCATGAGAAAAGCAAAAATACCACCAGACTCAGGGTGATGGGCTTATCTAGCAGGCATTCTGGAGTGTGCACACACCCGAGAAGGATCCTGGATCAAGTGAAGAATAAACTGTAGATATAGTTTGAGTGTTTGTGTCAATTTAGAAAACTAATATTGTTTCTCACTGTTTGCATCAAGTTGGATTAGATGAATGGTTGAGATACTTCTGCAGAAGCAAGGATGTGAGATGCGCTGGAAGACTAGATTGCAATCTCTCCCAAAAGGACCTCAGCTTTAACCTCCTGCATGCAATCCTAATATTTGCTATGCAAAGCCACATGGCAGTGCTGTGACAAGATGGGATAAAGAGGATGAATGTAGCAGTGATGGAAATCACTTTGGGGATGGGCCAACAATTATGACTTTTCTTCCTAATGAATTGCTAATGAAAATATTTGTCACCTTTCCAGTGGCAAATGGAAATTGCTTGGTTGCCTCACACAAAGCAGAATCCTCTTTTCCATGTGACAGACCAAAGGCTGCAGAAGTTCCTTCATCAGAAAACAAGCAGAGAAGTGAGAAAGACATCATTCTTTAATGTCACTCCGTGCTCCATGGCCAGCCCTGCAAAAATGAAATAAACTCCTCCTGAAGGAAATGGCCATCTCTAATCCTCATAGGAGATCTTTAGAATTGCTGACTCAACTGTTAATGAATTAAGAAAACTTCTGGTTTATGTGAGTATATTTACTGTTCTTAACAAAACAATCCAGTAAGGGTTTTTGTCTGTCCTCCCTGGTTGATAAATTCCTTCCTTCTCCTAGCAGGACCCAACATACCTCCATAATGAAAGATCTGATGTTCTATTTCTCTGAAGGTCTAAAGGTTACGGTATTTCATGACTGCCATCATTTTCACACAGCACAGTTATAAGGTATGATTCAAAGCAACTTCAAGCTGATGGACTGAGGTACAAAGCCGTTTTCTTGCCAGCACCACACCAGAGTGCTGCACAGTAAGGATGCATCTGTTGCGGTGTGTCTTGTTTCAATGGCTGAATAAAACAACAGGGCTTTCTGTTGCATGTCTACATGGTTCTCCTGGCATCCCTTTGGTATTTTTATGACAGGAAAATAAGATAGAAATCTTGTCCCTTTTGGTAGGGGAGGGATTCAGTTTGGTGCATGTGCAGGACCCAGTCCGATGTTTGTCTTGGAGATGTTTGGAGCTGATGTTTTATCTGTTCGCAGATGCCTTGAGGCAGGAGGTGATGGCACATGGCCCGGTTTGAAGTCAGATCCCAGCACAGCTCAGAGATGATGTTCCACAAGAAGGAAACATCCCACTCTACCAGTGTCTGAAAGGTGCTGCTGAGCTTAGTACTTGTTGCAGTAATCCAGGAAAGTCACATACAAAAATGGGAGGTCATTGCTGCTCCTGGGAGGAGCCGGAGCATTGCCTAGAAGGAGCTAGAGCAACTCCTAGATGATACTACCCTGGGGTCTTGGATCACAACCCTTCCTCTTCAAGTAATGGTCTGACACTTGCCTACCTCAAAGCATAGGACAGACAATGGATTCCCTCTTCTGTCTTACTGCTGTGACATACTATGATCCTTTTTATAGGTTGACACTAAGTAAAGCAACAGAGAGATTAAGACACGAGGTAACAAATACATTCCTAAGTATGGCAAAAATGCAGTCTTAAAATTTCACAGCCTAGCCTTTTGTACCTCTCTCCAAATTGAACAAAGGAACATATCCAACATAATTTGAATTTTGGAGCTCCTGCTTGACTATTCCCATTGAAGGGAGCGTGTGAGGTGAGCAGGGGAGGCAGTGTCATTAAATGGAAAAAAATGAACAAGGCAACATAGTTACTCTGAAGTTACAGGACTTTGGCTGCTCTGGGCTGATTGCTCAAATGCTTTTTTTTGTGTGAAAAGCTTTTTTTGTAAGGCACAGCTTCATTTCCAAACTGTTAACAAAGCTAAGGCCCCAGGAGCAGGCAAGAAAATTAGAAATGTTCACACATTTGAACACACACACAAAAAAATCCCTTTCCATTTTCAGGACAGAAGCACAGGGAGCTGCAGCAGTGCCCATCACTCCGCTGAGGGTACCTGGGGCTTTGCAGGTGGCCCAAGCTACATGTGGGCAATGAGCACTTCATTATCAATGCATTATTATCTGATGATTATTGACGTCAGGTTCTTAACAGCAAACACTAAGTCTTGCTGATGAACAGGATCCCAGGGATTAGAAGGCTGCTCTTCACTCATCTTCATTATGAGTTTTGGGGCTATTCTGGTCCCTGGCCCCTTTGTCTGTATGGCACATCGCAAATTCATTTCAGTTATGCCACATTATTCCAGCCTGGGTCAGTCAGAAGGTCTCTGCAAATGTTTCCAAGTGCAAGTGGCAGAGCATGGTCACCTCCCAGCCAGCGTCCCTTGGTACTATTGGTCCTGAGATGTATGGAGGGAAGCAGGAGGGACAGGAAAGAGTGAGCTGTTTTGTTTTCCTGGCTGGGCAGTTATCAAAAAGGGCCCAGGGAAATCAGTGACAGCCTTGTTCAGAAGATCAGGAGGACAAAGAGCCTAATAAACTCAGTGTGAACATCCCAAATACCTTCATGATCTAGTTTCAGTATCTTGTAGGTTTCTACTTTGATCATGCCCTCCAGGGACCAGTATGCCTGAGTTGGGAAAAGATGCAGGATGATATGAATGGATCAACAGCAAGGGTCTGAGAGAAGCGACCTGATGAGGCAGGTGATAAAGGATTTAGAAGGGAAAGGAGTGGAAAGAAAGTGAGTCAGGGAAGGTAAGGCAGAGTGGGATCATAGGGACCTGCTGGGGCTGTGATCGAGAGGGAAGAAGCAGAAGTAACTTATTAAAATAATGTTGGCTCTTTAATGCATCTGATATTTGGATGAGACAGTGTCTCTAGTCAGTGTTCAAAGCAGTAGCTCCTCAGACTGGTTTCCTTCACCAAAGGAAAAACAGCTTTCCCCTGGATACAAAAGCAAAAACCCTGATTTGATTTTTTTGGGGAGTGCTTTGAATTTTTTTTTTAATTACCTAGTAAATTAAGAAGCTTAAAGGCAGGCAAGAGTCTAGCCGGTTCCCTGAACACCACAGCTGCTGAACCTCACTTTAGACAATCCCACCTTTTGTTCATCTCCCATTCGAAAAAGATGATTAAGTGAACAGGAATAATTCTGTGAGTAAAAGCAAAACAACCTCGGCTTCAGGAGGAGAAAAAGTCGCTCCAAGCACACATTTCATTCTTTGTTCCAGTTATTTATTCCTTTTGTCTTTCAACATCCAGCAATCAAAGGAATTAAAAGGATTAAAAAGCACGCACACAACAAGTGATGGCTTAATACATCAAAGCAGGTGTGACAAGGAGTGGAATAGGAGCCAGGGAAAGAGACAGCTTCAAATTAGAGCTCCGAATGCCTGCGTGTGGAGTGCTCACAACACAAGAGAACACATGGACCCCTGTAAAACATAACGGCAGTTCAACGTGCGGCCTGGGATAAAAGCAGAGCAAAACACACGTGTCGATATCACGGCTGTCACTATGTCCTGGGACACTTCAGATTAGACACCACCAAAGCACGGGCTCTTCTGTAGCTAGTGCCAGCGCTAAGCGGTATACCCTGTAATGCATTAGGTTTGGCTGTGTTGCTAGATACATGGGAAGGTTTAGGTGTGTCCATCCACCCCATCCCACCCCTCCACCTGTCATTGTCTAATACCCTTTTCCAAAAACTAACGGGTTTTCCTAAGAGTGTATTTCTTCCTTTCCCAGCTGTGGTGAATGGCAGAGACCCTAACCTGCAGTGACAGGAGCATCTCAGCGCACGGTTCCCAGACCAATTTAGCCTAATTAAAACATCCACTATAGTAACATTCAAGAGCTACATGCAGCCTTATAAATATCCCGTGCAGTTGTAAATTGAGTATTTTCTCACATGTACAGGAAAGGTTCCTGCCTTGTTGCATGCTTCAAAATGATGTACAACTACCCCCAAAGAGCTGTAAATGAGAATAAATTAATAGGAGTATTAATGACCAACACCGCTGTGTATGAAGGTAGGGAATAGGTTTGTGGCACTGCCAATCCCACCTTCAACTGTATCATGCTCAGAGCCTGGCAAAAATCACACTTACTGGATACAATTAACAGTCTACTTGAATCAGGACAGTCACGGAGTTGCCTCCAGCACAATCAGCATGCCCCTTGCAGATCGGAAATGATCACCTGTAGCTGAATATCATCACCCACCAGCAGGAAGCTGGCTTCTTCCCCACTCCCACCTCCCTTTGACTGAAACATTGCAACAGATTGAGCATGCACTCCTCGATTGTTTCAGCACACAGTCAATCTGCCCAGCTCAAGTCCCTTCCCGTGGGATACGTCGATGCCATATTACACTGACATGACGCTGCTGCAATTGGCACTCTGAGGGGAATGTGATTCCCCTTCCATGCAAATAACTGAGATTTCAGAGTGCACCTTCTACTTTGAATTGGGGGAAAGCAAAGAGAAAGTACACACTGGCTGCCTCAGGGCAACACACATGCTCAGGTGCTTTGCCGGATCAGGTCCTTGATGTAGACAGGATCAATAAAGTTCATTGTTATGAACCACAATATAGAATTTCAATGCCCTGATTTAAGCAGCTCCTGGTCACCTGGGACACAACGGCTGCTGATGCTGTTACAGTGGAACATCTTGCGGTTACTCAACAACAACACACTGCAATGCAGCGTGCAAGTCAGAGCATTTGGCCACATAAAGAGTGGTTGGTTTTCTGCCAGTACATCTGGCAATAGTGCTCCCAGTGACTATGACCAGTGCCTAGTACAGCAAGGCGCCATCGATACTGGCCAGCTCTGTTATACAGCAAATGTAGGAGCAGTACATTTTCCAGACAGATAATAAATCTATACAAAATGAATATTGTATTTTTTTGCCCAGAAACATGAAAATTTTGTCTTCCCTCCAATTGCTATCTTAGAAATCTAACTGATGGGGGTAAGAAGCAGCAGGGGAGGGTGCAGGGTGCTCTGGCTGAATGACACACTATTCAGCCTGTCATAATGGCCAATAGCAGACAGCCAGGTTTTCAATTAACTCCCTATGTGTGATGAAGTCAGATAGCTCTTCTATTAGCACTACTTCAAAAGGCCAAAGAAACAGCAACACTTGTCCCCTTGAAGTACCACAACTTCTCAACACACTCAAAGAGGTTTGCAACTTCAAATAAGCCCTGAGCCAAAATTGGATCTTGATTACAAAGCTATTAGAAGGTTAAAAAAAGTGCAAGTTGAACAGAGGATATAGTTGAAGGTACATCTCTGGCTTTCTAAGGAGAGACAAGAAAGGGAATGCATTTCTCATTGGTGAGCGGATCAATGCAATTTGCTGGTCAGCAGATGAGAGCTGTCTCTGTTAGCAATGCAAGTAAGGTGCAGTGCTGTACATGGCTAAACAGAAGGCATCTGATGATCTTCTCAATAGGAGTCAGCAAAGAAAGCTTGGGAATTATTTGAGATGCAATTTGGATAAGCTTCTGAGGGAACTGAGCTGGTGATGAGAAGTAGAAGTCTTTCTCCTAGCTAGGTTCATCCAGAGTAGCGTTAAAAGGGGACAACCTCTGGTGTCTTTGGTGCCCATTTTTTGGTGACATTGAACAATGTCCTTAGGACATCTTTTACCAGCAGAAATCCTTTCTACCACCATTAGAAATACAGTTGAGCATGGAATCAAACAAAACTTAACCACTAGATCAGTGTCCCGTATCTCTGCTGTCCTTAAGAAGTCCAGTTCTGACTCAGAATTACCTCTCACACATAACCCTTCTCAACCCCAAAGTCTCCCCCAATCCTTCTTTTCTACATCACTTGTATAAGACAAGAAACAGCCTGTGTTGTGGCCATGTCAGTCCTGTGCATGTGCTGAACAGCCATCGAGATGGGTGCAGGACAGGTAATACGTCTGACAATCCTCGGTTAGCAGAAACATGTAAATCTCATTCCTTCGCCTATTCTACTTGAAGGAACATAATTTCTTCTGTCCAGAATAGCTAAAATTGGTCAATTAATTCAGAGACCATTAGAGGAAGACTGAAGGACTGACAGACCAAAGGTGAGGAAGCACACGATTATGAATTCTTAGCGTCTTGGGAAATCAGGCTAAAAATAGCAAGACTGAGAAAGCACCAAGGTATGAGATGCCCTGAATTATGCCCTGAAGAGATATGTCTGCAGCATCACTGAAGCAAAGGTGGGTGGGGAAATCCTTCTGAAAAATTGCTCAGAAAAGAAGTTCATCAGGGGAAAGTCAGTGCTTGCCATTATCTCTCTATTCCCTGGCCTCAGGAAGAACATAATTGCATTTCAGCTTAACTGTAAGGAACAGAGGGTGAGATACTCCCAGACTTTGATCATATAAGATGTTTTACCAGGGAGAACCACTGTCTCCCCCTATAGGGTGATCCATATCAGTGGCTAATGAGTCTGCTAATGAGAATTACTGTTGCTGCTGATCTCCACCTTGCCGAGCAAAGTGTGCAGAGCTCAGTTCCTGAGGGACACCACCACAGGAGGAGAATTCTGGAACACCCTGGGGTAGCATGGGATGCAGGCACATAGGGAGACTGAAGGAATCCTGTGCTGATAAAAATTGTATCACTGCACTGCAAAACTCTGATTTGTTGCTTCCCTCTTTATAAGTCAAGGGAAGGAATATGTTCTTCCTTCCCTCCAGCAATACTCATTTGGATGCAAGTGGGAATTCCTTTTGGTGCTGTTCCTGACTCTTCAACAGACAGTAGAGAGCTTATTAGAGCAGATGCACAGAACACAGGAGAAAGCCTGACCTTATTCCCAGTGTTAGAGGGAAAAAATTCAAGTAAATGTCTGTCCACCCTGCAGTGAAACATTTGCCAATCTTCCCAGGCTGTTCATGAAGAACTTCAGCTCAAACAGTGCTTCAAGTACTGACAGTCTCCATTAATTTGATGAAGGGCAGATTTAAACTTTGCCTCTCCCACCACAAACCCACTGTAATCCCATGGATTAAATGATGTTCGAGGGAAGAGATTCCCACACCCTTCAGCAGAACCTAGGAATGGAGAAGGCAAACTAGTATCTAGGTGTGAGATGAGCATGGCAGTCTCCAGAGTCCTTATCTCATGCAGCAGATAACACACACTGTCCTACATATCCCCAGTGCTTAATGAAAAGTCGCCCTGTTTCAGACCTGTTTCTATTCAGATGCAGAGGATGACACCACTACTTAGTCATCCTTCACTCCATCAGATCACCACATACTTGAGTGAAACCCAGAGAAGAAAAGCAGAAAGAGTGGGTCAGGAGAAGCTGCAGTTTCACCTCCAGTCTGTGCAGCTGGGCAGGGGGATTTGTGGTGCTCTGTTGCTGCCGTGCTAGAGCAAAATGAAACTTTCTGCTGCCAGAAGAGGGAAAGAGGAAAAAAAAAAAGAAAAGAAAACCTTGTGAGAGGTGTGTTGCTGTTACAGAAAAAACAGATACCAGATCAAAAAGGTCTGCTTAAAGACAGTACATATGCCAGCTCCGGGGGATTTCAAATATTTATGGTTTGCTACATTTTTCATCTTTAGGAGTTGCAGGGATGTTGATGCTGTGTGTAGAACATGATGTGAGCATATCCCATGTCTGACATGACTGTGGCTTGTAAACCACTGCAGCAGCGGGAATGGGGGAGCAGGAAGGCTCACCTCGCTGCAGGCCTGACGGGGATTCTCCCTGTACCCTACCATGAAAATCTGAGACATGCCTCTTCCTGCTGACTCTGGCCCTATTCCCACTCCTAGATATTCCACCCCAGGCAACACATGTGGCACCTTCAAAAGTGCTCTCACTGCAGGCAGGAAGGGGCAAAGGAGATACGGTAGGAGATGATCGCCTTAGGCCCACTGTCGCCACTACGAGATGTGTTATCCCACCTCTGTCACAGATGACAAAAGAGAGTCCCCATTCTGTTACATGGCCTAAATAGATTTCTTGCCTTCCAGTTGATTAATAACCCGGAGCAGATTAATATTTAAGATCGCACCAGGGAGTAATTTGCAAGGTACAATGAAGGTTTTGATTCCTCAAGTACAGGAACACAGAGTGAAGAGCTTTTGCAAGGGTTTGGTGTGTGCACAGAACATCTAAGTCATACACAGGACTCCTGCATCTAACACAGGTACAGGAATTCATGATTATTTCAGCTCGTGTCAGCTTTGATTAGAAGGTATTTCAGGTATGTTTGCTCATATACCTCTTCTTCTCTTCCCATGTTATTGAATAAAATAAACCTAACACCCAAAACTGAAGTAGTATTTCAAGGAACTCGGTGGTTGCCACACACTGTCTGATGTTTGTCTCAACTGAGGGTGGAGCTACATAAATTATTCAAGCTCTTGTATTTTAAGTGTCAGAGAAATTTAGGATCCTTAACCCATTTTGCCAACTATCATGTGAGCTGAGGGAGTTTGGGAGAGAGAAAGTACTTTCTGGAGGGTAGAAACGTTCATGCTCACAAAGAAAATATAAGATGTGATATTCCTGGGTATAAAATCCTGCCCTACTCCACTTTTCTTCAAAAGCCTTTACTTTTGCTCACTCTGAGGCAGCTGTTGTGTCAGCACTGCTATGGAGGTCACCATCTAAAAGCTGTCCCTCAGTGATTACACCCAGGTCTCAAGCGCTGATGAGCCCACATGCCCGCAGGATTTCCCTGAAAGTCCTGGTTCTCTATTGCATCTTTCCTGTGCAAGCATGCTCTGAGACAACAAGAGCAGCAGTCATCACCCCAGTGCCACCCCATGCACACCACTGGAGCTTATAAACCTGTGGGTTATAGCAGCAGAGGAGCACATCAAAAGACTGGCCCATCCACTTTCCAGAAATAACGAGTCTGATCCATCTTGAGCGAGCTGGGTTATTCCATGGGGGGATTTAAATACACAGTATTTTTCTGTAGGGTGCATAGAGATTGATAATTTTCCCCAGTTTTTGCCTGCCTACTGTAATCTGGCAGCACTAGACAGTGCAAGGACAGCTCATTTGAGCAGCAGTTAAGGGATTACAACTGGACTGTGTCTGACGGCGCTTTCTTTCTCTGTACAATGACCAGGTCATAATTAGGACAGGAATGATGGTGTTCAGCGATGTGGAGAGGCATTAAGCTGTTGAGTTTCTGGCACCATGACCAGGTACGTGCTTGCCAGGTTTCAAAGTTCAGCAGCTTTTAGGACTGGCAGAACCATGGCTTCCTGCTGTGGCACAGCCATGGAGGTACACTGTGATTCTGCAGAGCCAGGCTGTGCCAAAAAGCTGGCACAGCAAGAACCACAGCATGGCCCCGGTGCTCACCCCCTCCACCCCTACCCTGGGAAAAACACATGGCCCAAACCCTGTCCCTGCTCTGGAAAACCCCGAAGCATGATGTTTCCCTGTAATATCCAGTTGGTTTCACTAGAAGTCAAACATGCACCCTTAATTTAGGCAAAGCTGCTGGAAACACTAAGCGAAAACAGCCCCTTCCTTGTCAACCTACTTGCAAGAACTCAGAAGTGTCGCCTTAATGTTGTTTTTCTCCCTTTTTAGTTTTTAATCCACCTGACCTTTTGGAAAAGAAAATGCTATTGACTGGCTTTTGCAGTGTTGTCACTGTTTCACAGCGTTAATTATTTATAACCACATAAAAATGAGGCTAAGCACTGAAAGTTCATTTGCCAAAGCCCCATCTCTACTCCCATGCATGGTTTTTTTAATCTGCTCCTCACTGCAACGTGTGCTTTGGAGAGCTTCAGCGCCAGTTTTTCCCTCTCTGTGAGCACTCAGTCAAGTAAAGCATCAGTCAAGGCTTGGCCTCTCTAACATTTGAATTAGGATATTGTCACCACCACAGGAACTCCCTGGATTGCTCGTACAATGCCAATACACTGCAGAAATCTGGGTGCTTCAAATTTAAAATTTTAAAACAATTTCTAAGAATTCGATGTGCTCGATCCACATAGATTAAAAAAAAAAAACAAACCAAAAAAAGAGCTCAGCAGCTTCAATATGACAATTTGTCATGAAATAAATGGCAGTACACAAGACCCTGTAACTTACTGGCTATTCCTTGCCCTAAGGGAAATAGCTTTCCAGTCACTTTTATAGGTATGTGTGGGCGAGCGTAGATTTGTGTGAAGACGCGCATACACAGGGAGTGAATAAAGGAGTGTAAAAATATGTTTGACCATATGTGTCACAGAAAGGGTATCCTAAATATTTTTAAAGCAGCCTCCTATTGATAAGAAATCAGTATTTTTCTTTCTTAATACTGCAGCCTGGCTTTGTATTTTGAACATGCTACAAACACATGGTACGACTTCAAAACAGAAGCTTCACTTCATCTGTGTGTTCCTTGGGGGGAAGGAAAAAGTAACTGCTTTCTGATTTCAGGTATCAGTTAGTTTGGGAACATGCTAAAGATTTTATGGAGTGTTACCACACTCTCCTTTTATGTCTACTTTGTTTCAAGCAGTAGTAAACTGTAGTATCAAAGGATAGAAAAAGCACCTTTTGCTGTTGAGGAGACTACCCTGAGATTTCAGCCATAGTTTCACCACCCTGAAAGACAAGACTATGAAAGAATATTCATCTGCCTTCCTATCTATCTACAGCAATATGGGTATCATCTGCTTCTATGATAAAAGCCCCCTGGGAGGCTATGCTGTGCTTATCAGATGTGGCAGCAGTTGAAATATCAGACAAGTAAGATAATAAATAATAAATGAGCCTATATATTTTAATCTGATGTAGGAAAATGTTAACCATTAATCTGGATAATGGAGACTCCATGTCCTAAAATCCCCTACCCGTGAACTTCAGGCAACCTCTCTCTGATAGCTTCAGCCTTGACTTTTCCCTGAAATGAAACTTCTGAAGGCATCAGCATTTCTCAAGGGCTTTCTCAGAGGAAAGCATAATCCCATACTAAATAGGTTCATTTGCTCGGGGCTAATAATTAGTATTCCTCAACTGCATTTACCAACTCGGGACTCAGATCCTGTGCTTTGAGAGACATCAGGAACACTACTGGTTCTTCTGTCAATTTTCCACAGAAGAGCACCTGCTGTGAGGGCCTCTCAGTCCCGTCAGACCATTGAAGCAGCTGGGGCCTAATCCTTCTAAATCAGCTTTTTACCCACCTTTGCTTTAGCTGAAAGATTAACATTTGAAAGGGAGGTGGCTATGAGTTTTTAAAGATTCATTCCTAGAAGTTCCTAGAGGGAAAAGGCTTGGGAGCTACAGGTACAATAAGATAAATGGAAATGCTCCGTTCAAACCAGGCTGTGGCTGATTACATCTGAAGGTTGCTACAGCATCATCACTGCTGTGATTCAAGCTATGCCAGCGAGCACAACCCAGCTCAACCTCAGGTAGCTACTCAAAAGCCCTCTGCAGCAGCAACGCTCTCAGCCCCTGGACTGAGGAACCTCTGCTGAGAAACCAAAGACTGAATGCTAACACTGACCTTTCTACTCCTCTCAGGGCAGAGACCAAGCAAGCAAAACAGCAGCCCATGTGTGATTTCCATGTGGTGTGGATGCACATCACATGCGTGTTGTTCCCAGCAGCTCAGTTTTAACTTGATGTGACCCACACCTCCTCAGCAATAAGGTGTTAAGAGCCAAGCTCCGTCACCACACGAGGCTATGCTGAAGCAGCAATGCTGAAGCAAGCACAGGAACATAAAGCCAAGCAGCAGACACCAGAGAACCCAATTTTGGCAATTTCCTTAAATGACGGCATGAATTACGTTTATGTCACAGGTACCTTTTGCTGCATGTGGCATCAAAATACAGCAGGTGTTTTATTTACAACTGCCACAGGGAAATATAGGCTGATGTAATTGTTAAAGATCTGTTCGTATTCCAGGCAGCAAACTACCATTTACAGAATGAAATTGTTTGCAGCTTAAACACTGCCAGTCAAGGACATTAATTGCTGTGGGTTAAATTAAACTAGATGGCACAGCAATAAGATTTGAAGTCTGGGAGAGGGGCGGGGAGGAAGGAGGAGGGGAAGAACAATCTTCTCTCATAAATAATGGGATCTGAAAAGGAATCTTTATAGGGACAGATTAATCTGCAAAGAGCCAAGTTCAAATCTAGTTCACATCCTAAGGGTATGCCAAGCAGCACTGGGAAGGCAAACACTGCCCCCACCCCACGAGCGGGAGTTCAAGCCTCTATCAGGGCATTTATTCCAAATATCTGATCAGCCTCAAGTGCCATATCATAAACTGGCTGCATTCCAAGATGGGACAAGCCGCGCTATGTGACAGGGAGAGGAGATGCAGTCCTGCCATGTTTAAACAAAGCTGTAGCAGCAGCAGGCAGGCAAAGGGGCAAGTCCACATGGCAACCTTTTGTTTCAGTTCCTTGCAAATCTTTTACACACACACACACGCACACTCAAAGACGTGCAGAGCCATATATTCATTTTACTTCGCAGGGGGAGATGTACCTTTGGTCCGATGTCTTGCACTTATGTTCACCCTGGGTGTCTTGCAATAAGCTCCCTTTCCCAGCTCATGGGAAGGCATGTTATTTGTTTCTTTACAAATGTAAACCCATTGTAAATAAATAAATAGCAGCTCTGGGCACTTTTTTTTTTTTGGAGCTGTCTTTAAAAACACTAATCGAAATGTAATGACAGGCTGGCAGCCAGCTTCACTATCCAGACTGTTGATAACCAGCTAAGCTTTCCAGCCACAAAATTAGCATCACACCCACAAACAAAGCTATCCTTCTGTCATTCACCCTGCCTCAACCCTTTGGGGAAAGGCAAAAAAAGAACCACCAATCACCAAAACAAGAGGTTTGCTGCATGTTTTGAAGGTCAAGAAGTTACGGCCCAGCTCAGATCAAGCATGAAATGAATTTTTAGCATGAGACCAGCAGCGAATACCTGCCATTCCTGCCCCATCTCCTCTGGCAGTGGTTTTAAAAGATATTACTGTTAGCAACCAGCATTTGACCTGCTATTAATACCCATATTAGGTACATCAAAACAGCCATGACCTTCCCAGGATGACTCCCCATGAACAGGGTTTTCTTCTACCATCCCAGAAGGAGGTGGGCTCTACGCATGAGAAGAAGTCTTTGTCTTCTCATCTTCAGCAGAAGAGAGAAGACACTACTACTGTTTGCTCACAGTAACTGTAGGAGACAGTCTGCCACAGCAGGACTCCAATAACCAGGGCACTCATGGACATCCCCTCCATTTTTGCCTTTGTTGGGAAGCTCAGAAGGAACATTTAAATACAAGCACAGATAGAAATTGAACCTCAACATTAAATTAATTTCTTACAGATCCAAGTATTTTGCTTTAAAAAATACCTTGCAGCACACCAAATTAATTGCATGCCTAGTCCAACCAAGACCATAATTAACAAACCAGGACCTGATTCCTCAGCCTGTGCAATCAGTTTTACCCTGGGGTAATGCTGTTGACTACAGATGATTTGGCATGCACAAGTGAGGGCCTGGGGTTTTAATCATCATTTCCAAAGATGTAGAGCAGGTAGCAGTGATAACACCAGCAATACTTGCATCTCTCCCCTTAGGGCCACCCACGAGCTCCCCTCTAAAACTTTGGCACTGATGGCTTTTAGGTGTCAGGAGAATTGAGTAAATTTTTTGACAATACTATACCTAAATCAGTATTTAAATTGTATGTTAAATAAATGCTGTGATTATTAGAGACAGACTTCTTGAAGTTGAACCACCAGGTAGCTGATAGCTATCCTATTACAAACTCCAGAAGCCTCAGTAGAGATGTACTTAATAATTGTTTGGCATTAATTTGTCATGCAATAATTATCCTATTAAATCTAAATTAAACCCTCCACTCAGTCACTTCATCTAAAGTGTGAACATAACAATTAAGAGAGAGGGGGAAAAGGGGGATTATTTCTGCATCATTTTCAATATAAGATTTCATGCTTTTGTGACTAGCAGAAACAGCAGCAAAAGGTATTTAAGAAATTGCACAGAGAAGAGAAAATCATTCTGAAATGGAAACACACCACCAACCAAAATCCATTTTGTTACATTACATATGGTACACAGGTGAGGATAACATCTTGCTAAACCTTAAGCTTCGATACATTTATTTCTTTACCATAAGGAAGTTCTGTACTGCACTTCCTTTCTAAAGAAAAAAGAAGGAAATAAGACAAAGAAATAAATTCAGACCATCAGCAAAGACTAGGATTGCTCTCATCTATCTAGCCAAATAAAAGCTCCAAAAACCAGGCTGATTTTTTTTTTCCACAAGCTCCTCCTGTTGTCAACAGCCAGAGATCAGGCTCTCCAGAGAGAGATTCATCCCACCCACCTCAGAGCTTAGATCTGACAGCTAAAATGGGAAGAATGAATCCCATCCAAAAGCTAGACAGGAAGCTTGGAAAGAGAAAGACTTAAATCCAGTTCTCATGTCCTAAACTGCAGTTTGAGGCACAGAGCTGTTCTTCCACATAGGATAATAGTGCTTGAAGTGCTTAAAATGTCATTAAGTAGCACTGCTGAGCTGAGGACAATCTGTGGGTGTGTAAGACAGTTTTCTGGCCTTTTCCTGACCAATTTAATTTTGAGATCAAGAAGAATGGCTTTTTTAAAGCAAGACAAGATCTCTTTCCACTTGCAATCGCTCAATGAATTTCCGCATGGGCTGCAGAGTAGCACAGTACATGACAGACACAGGAGCTTTTCTTCATCAATCCAAACCATTGTTTTCCCAGCATTCAGGTGTCTCTCTAAAAAATGCAATCTCCTTTTCTTTCAGGGGAAGAGCACCCTCTTAGATGGATGCCCTGTTTAACGCTTTTTGTTTTGGCATCAGTTAAGGTGGGGTTTTTGTGCGGTCATGTTTTCCTTAGAGACAGCAGTTTTCTATCTCCCAGAACCTCCAAAATACCAGTTGTCGTAGTGGTTTTACAGTGCATGATATTCTCTCCCCCTTCTCAGGCTGCCTAAGCTGTGCCATTCTCCTAGGAGATAATTACCTCTTCACCTTTCTCTTCCTCTACTAACACTCTTTACTCTGCCAACTGCATTTTCCCACAGAGATGGTATTACTCATCTCTCTAACAAAACTCTGATGAGTTCTCAAATTATACTTAGCTCTTCAGCCTGACACTTGTGTTTCTGTTCTTCAGCCATATCAGTTTATGTAATAAATATCTTATCTAGATCCTTAGACTATTACAGCTACAAACAACACATTCTTTTTCAACCAAAACATTTTCCTCTAAATCACCCAAAATGTGACAAGAAGGTTCAATGTGAATTAAACTATTCACCGACTCTGTTTTCCTCCCATGAGCCTGTTTCCAAGCTCACAAGTCAGCTTGGATTTAAAAGGTTAGTTTAAAAACTGGCCCTGCAGAAAGCAGACACCAAAAGGGGAAGGAGTACATTAAAAAGGAAAAACAACACGCTTTGATAGGAAGAACAAGAACAGTAAGTAACCAGATCTCTGAAAAGTTTATTTGTAAAATTTAAACGCAGATGAAACTGGAAAGGAAGCTCACATCTTCAGAGATGCCTGCCAATAACAGACTAAGAGAGCCAGCATAAACAGGGCCTGTTCAGGTAATCATAACCAAATGTAATTCAAAGCAGATGAAGCTGGAGTCTCTGTTTATCATGAATGGCACTCACACTCTCACATGGTATATTTAACAAAGTTTTCTTTTCAGTGAATTTAGCACTGCTGAACGTGCAAGATGAAAAGCCCAGGAGACTTGTGCCAGTCAGGCCAGAGCAGCGCTTGCTTTTCCCTGCAGCCAGCCTTTGGAGAGACAGAACCTCCTACAGACATCTCCACACCCACTCTGCGGATCACCTAGTGCCTTACAAGCCACAATGACCTGGCTTTAGTTTGTCCACAATGCTTCCTATAATGTGAGAAGGGGAAATCCTGGGATCTATGAAATCTATTGTGGTTTAATTCACACGAAAATATTCTACAGCAAGGACAAGGCATTTGTGCCCAGTCCCTACCAGGAAAGGACTGCTCTGTGCTCCAAAACATTGCTTCATGCAGGACTGCAAGGACTCTTAAGCAGCATTACCTCATTCCCATGACAAGAGGTCTTGGATCCATCATAACTATCCATAAAACATTTCCTCATTTGGCCACAGACAAGGTAAAGCTACACATGGAGCTGCAAAGGAGTCCTCGATTTTTTCCTCCAAGGCAATTTGAGAAACGAAACAAAAGCTGGTCATAAGAGGGATGACGATGTGGTTCTCCGAAATATCTGTCATGGAGATCATTACGGTTTAAGGACTGGAAATTCATTACCGGTGTTGCCTTTATGGAACTAGTGCCATTAATCCCCTTACTGGAGCAAAACCACAGGGTGGTGTGCTAATGGCTTCCAGGTTGCTTTTCGGATGGCACGAAAGCCATTTGATAATTAGTTCTCTAAATTAGTGCTGTTTTCATTGTAATCAGTCCCCTCCCCAAATGAATTCACACCAGTGGGTTTTTTTGTAATAATTTTTGTCTCATTTCCCATTATCACCACTGGAATCACATTGATAACATTTATTTAATCTTTTTCCACAGCTCTCCTGTACGCTTACTGTCACCATCTGCACACGCACTGCATCGATCATATGAGACTTCCTAACTGTGTTAGAGTGTGCGTGGACTTATGAATACATTGAGTGTTTAAAGAAGCCTTTTTAAAATTTGTTACTGGCTGGCTGTGTCCCTGCTGGAGTCCTCTTGGGAGACCCAAGGAAGAACAATTGTTTTATCCTTCCTAACAACACTAACGCTGCTGCCTATCCCTGTTCTTTCACGGGACCCTAGAGATCTTTTATAGCATCCTACACCGGCACTGCTGTGCTGTTAAACCCTCATGAATGCAACAATGAATTAATAACACTGCTATATACCATAAACAATTGCTAACATAGAGGCAGCAACAGCTCTCCGGCAATACCACAATCTTCTGATGCTCAGTCAGTGGATAAAAACAAAATTGTCTGGTTCATCTTGCTCAGAAGATATTTACAAACTGATTTCCTTCCCTATTCGTTGGGGTTTTTTTCCCCCCTTGATTTTTTTTCTGGTAGGAGGCAAACAAGGGCTCAAAGCCAAATCCGAAATATCCTGGGGCTTTTCACTGCCTTATAAACAGTTAGTTATAGTCATTGATACATTGTTGGCATGTAATAAACCTTTAATGGCCAGATTGCTTGTAAAGAATACATATCTATTATTGATGCATGTAACAGTTGTGCCTGAAGGCCCTCTTTGAGATGAGTTCCCCTTAATTTTAAGACCTAGTCATGTTCACATTAAATAGAAACTGAGTAACCTAAAAAAACCCCAACTTAGCAGCCTAAGCTAAGAATCTAGAGAAACTGAATGAGTTGACAGAGATGGTCAAGTGGCAAAACCATGTGGCACACACAGGAATAAGAGCACACATTTGGAAACTAAATACGCATAATCCATCCATGGCTTATATTGGCAAGAGATTGAAAGGGAGAATAATGATCAGCCATGCATGGTAAAATTCGGGCTAGGAACTGCTAGAAAGCCAAAGTAATAATGCAAGAAAATAATTTCCTGCTGCTCTCTGCTGGTGATGTTCTCCCCTTCCAGAACTTTGCCTTTAATCTGCACCATTGCATGAAATTTTTCCAACACACCTGCTCTATGCACCATGAACCACAGAGGCAATATCATGGCCTCCACAGCCAAAGCTTCTGTCTTCTCCAGCTTTGAGGCTAGATGATCACCACACAAGACCCTGCTGTCACCATACCCCTGCCAAGCACCAGGATTCACCTTCATTTCTGTCCAGGGCAATGACCCTGCACAACCCAGGCTGCTCTCAGCCTTGAGCAGAGCCAAGAAACAACATCTGCTTAGCCAAATACAGCAACCAAGCCGCATATGTCTCAGTAAGTTAGAGGAATTTGGTCTTTTAGTGCAGCTTCTTGACCTGCTGAGCCTGAAATAGCTAGGAATACTCTGAGTCAACTTGTTAAATGCACACATATATATGCAGGCAGAGGAAGTGCCTTGGTAGAGTGACCTTAGGCACTAAAATGAGCAGCAAAATATTTAAAGACATTTTTAATACCATGTTTTCTGTAAATACACACTGTAAAAATTGACAAAATGTGACCTAAGGAGCTCATGTTCTAGGGAAGCCCTTGTAATTGTACGAGGTAGGCAGAAATTTTAAATGAGGATAACATGCCTGGGGGTTTATGGATCATGCATAATGGCTTAAATCATGTTAATGTGGTGCTGGTACACACATATAATTTCTGCTTACTCCTATTTGGTTCAAGCATTATGCAGTCTCACACGTGGAAGATGCATGCACAGCCACTCTGCTCATGGCAGGGGCAGGGGGAATGACACAGAGTAAATTACTGTAGCATGCTCAGGGTTGAAATGCATTGAGATACTGAGCTGTGACTTTCAGGCTGTGCCTTAACAACTGTGTAGTAACATGTAGGCAAATTGTTACATCATTGAATCAAATTCAGAAACAGAATGAGGTTTTTTCCTACATGGAGGCATGGTTTAAAATTCCTGGGACTAATAAACCTAAGAGATGCCTCCTTCCTCCAGGCACCACTACCTTCTAGAGTAACAAATGCTCAAGCAGGAGCCCCTCAGTTATCAGGATTAGAGAGCTGCTGGAAGAGAGTTCCCTCATGAAGATGGCTTTCTTCAGCTCAAAGAGCTAGCAGATGGACAGAGATCATGAAACTTGTGTTTTGAGTCATACAGATTGTGGGTATAGGGCATTCAAAGAAATGGAGGACTGGGCAAAATACATCACTGAGCTTGCATTTCAAGCATTCCTACTCTAGACACCAAACAGTGTCTGTTGCCACTCAAGTCAAAAGTAGCTCCCATTACATCCTTGCTCTGCAATCTGGCAGTGAAGGTGTGAGACAGCATAGTCACTCTCATATAACAATCACAGCTCTGTTACTGGGGGTGGAACTCATGGAAAATGGCTTCAACTGAGCCAGTTTAACAAAAGCTCCTATTCACTAGTTTCAACAATGCCTTCAAAGTTAAAATTTGCATGCTCAGGGGATCCCACCCCTCTGTCAGTTTGCAGCTTATTCACATTGAGGTCCTCTTCCTGTAGCTAGCCCAGAGCAGTCTTTTTCTTTTAAAGTATCTGGCAGATCCTTCCAATTTCCTGATTGCTGGGGAGTCTTGCCTACGTAGCAAGGCCAGCAGACCATAATCTTGTGGTTTAAGGAATGTCACCATTTCCAGCAGGAAGAGTGCAGAAAGACATTGGAAGTCCCCAATGGTCAGGGAAATTTGTGAAAAAAATTACTCCAATACAAACATATTTGCATGCCAAGTTTCAGTCTGACTCTTGAAAAAAGTTGTAATAATAAAGCTTGAATTTAGACATTCCTATATGTTAAAATACAAGAAGCTGAGAAGCACAGCCCTCAGACTGATTCTAAGGGGTGCAGGGCTGTGCAAGACCTGGACTTGATGCTGAGTAGTCTCTGCAGAAGGAGGTTGTTTAAAAGACAACATTCCCAGACTGCAATTGTCATTTTCACACTGTTTCTTAGTGACCTTGTTTGTTGGGCAGTGAGAGTAAAGGATTTAACTGCATCTTCCCACCCCTCTGTCTTGTGATGGGGCAGGCTCAAAGAAGAGCGTGGGTTACTGTTTGTTTCCCTTGAACGTCCCACAGAGGCTTCAAGACTATTTACTGCAGTTATTCTGAGCTGACAGCTGATAAAGTTTCCATTACAGATCTTTAATGATTGGACATAGCTGGGGAAACACAGATAATTTACCTTCCTTCACTCGGTACTTGCTGTTTCCAATCATAGAACCGGTCCCCTCTCTCCTGCCCCAGCTCCTCCTCTCCTCTCTTTCATTTTGCCTATAAACTTGAGGGTCAGCTCTAGGTCAGGCATAGATGGAGACAATGTGAACAGATGCGACCTTGCCAACCTTGGTTTAGCAGATGGTTTCTGGATAAATTGGATTAAAACACTTTAATTTGTCACCTCCAGAGCATATCTGTCCTCACCGTCAGACACTCTCATTGTGCGGCTGCTTTCCCAATTCACCAGCTTCACAAGGCGCTCTGGCCACGCTTCCTCTGCTTTCTTTTGCCTATCCAATTAAAGCAAAAGCCAGTAATAGGCAGCAGAGCTCTGGAGGAAATAAGGTTTTGTTCTCATTTCAGATGTTTAAGCAACAGATAATATATAATTTTCTCAGCACTTTCACCTGTAAGTGTTACAAGAAACCGTGGGGAGACAGTGCCAGCACACTCACTTTTCTAGTCCCTATCAGCCACTGCTAGAAAAACCTTCCCAGCAGAGCTTTCTGAGGCCCTCAGCAGTCATCATCCATCCCCTGCAACAATACTCTAATTTCTGCCTGCGTTTTTATTCTCCTCTTTCTGCCAATGGACAGATTGCAGTGCATTAACACCTCAGGTCCGTGCATTTAAAAAATGCATCAGTGGGGCTCAAACAGTGACAGTGTAAGATGAAAAGCAGAAATTCTGCAGGAGTCTATGGGAAAGCAGTGAGGTACCCCAAACACAGCTAAGAAAACAGCAAGCAAACTTAAACTGCTCTCCAGCTCCAAAATACAGCTTTGTGGATTCAGACCAAAATTTCCCTATCCAAACCTAAGTCAAATGTCAGCCAGTTATTCCTGACATTGGCACATCTTAACAAGATGTCAAGCCCACCATTACTTGACCGAGTTTATCCCCAGAGTGGGTTTATCTTAATATTAGGTGTAAACCTAAAATATGTTTCTGCAAGTAGTCAAAGGGAAAGAAGAAACTGCATGGATACAGGCACAGTTCAATAGAAATAAAAATGATAGTATATGTTTAGGAGTCGTTTACACGATTGCCATAGAAAACACACTTTTGTTAAGTTCCATGTATTATATTTAACTGAAACCAAATACAGAGAAAATCCTTAGGAAAGCCTTTTTCTTACACTGTGTCTGCCTTGCCCAGAACTAAGCAGCAGTGTCGAAATCTTGCAAGGAAGCTCATTCCCTTGAGGTTGCTAATCAGCATTTTCGACAAAAGTTTGGGGAATGCTTCCAACTAAGACTTCAGACTTATCTGAAGCAAACCAGACTTCCAAATTGCATTCTGGGTTTGCAAGACAATCATTAATAATAATAGCAAAATGAGAATTATAAAGATTATTTTTTCATGTGTTTTATTAACACGAAGGCAGAATCACGTTGGTCGGATCAGTGCAGTTTCATCAGAGATGAATTTGGTCCATTATTCAATTAATCGTTCAATGCACTCCTGTGGTAGAGGGAATACATTATTATCATCTCCATTTCTGTTATTCCCATTACAGACATTAGTTCCAAGAATACAAACCATTTATTGTCAAGGGTCTTGATCCTGTAATAGGATGTGCTGGCAGAGACCCCAATGCCCACACCAAATTCCACTACCCTCAATGAAACTCATCATCCTTCATCAGGACAACTGTTGCAAAAAACACCCCATTACTTCCTATTGTGTCCACCCAGTTGAAAAAGCACTCAATATTTAATTTGAGATGGCAATAATTAAACAAAGAACATGTTTGCATTTACTGTAACTGGGACAAATTTGAGCACCCTGCATTTTGGGAACATCCCCTTGTTCACAGACACAAAAAAGAGGAAAACAAGCAATAGTAAGTGTCAAAACAGAAGCACTGTCAGTAATCAAACAGGATATAGATGCACAGTCAGCACACTCCACTTCCCTGTGCACCAGTAGATGCACTTGACTACTTTTAAGGCAGTGGTAGTAACCTTTGTCCTCTGTAACTAACTGGCAAAACAATTCTCCTTTTAGACATTTGATCCACTGCCATTCACATTATTTTGCATCAGGGCTGTGCTTTTGAGGAGCATCTGCAGGTTGTTCACACACATGGAGTGATCTTCAATGGGTTTCTTTTGGGTGTGTTCACCAGATTCCTTTTGGATGACACCTAACTTGATAAAGATATGCTCCAGGAGCATTTAAAGGCTTTGACTGCTAGTGAGTATTCAGGGAGTAAAGCTAGACTAGAGCTACCTAGGGGAAACTTAGTGTGGGCACAGAATCTTCAACCCTTTTGTCCTATGGTTCATACTACTTGCTAATGCAGAGCAATTGACTGTCTTACCATCCTTGAACCACAGCTAACTCCAGTGACAACAATACTGCACAAACCAGTCAAGTTGACTGCATTCCTGTTAGAGGGTTGGTAGCACAGACACCTGCCCATTGTGAGCCAGAGCAATATTCCAGCTTTTTCAAGATTGGTCTCCAAACAGCTATTAGACATCCCAGGCACCTTAGCTGCAAACACAAAAATTCAGTGAGAAATAATTCTGCTTGGTAGTTAAACTGCAAAAAGCAAATAATAATAATAGCAAGCAATGCAGGCATGTCATATATTTTATTCATTAGCATTGCTAACATGGAAAATGTTGCTTTCCCTGTAATGAATCTTACTCATACTTTGAATACAGGAAAACATATTCAGAATGTTGTGTCAAACATACAAGTACATACTATAAATTTAAAGTGATACGGAAAATGGCCAATTTTGAAAGATTTTAAAAAGGTTTTTATATTGCCACATATATTGTATACAGATGTTCGATACATTTTCTAAAATATATAGCTTATCAAACATATTAGAAGCCTTCCCCTCCTAAGTTCCACCTTCTTTATGGGACATACTAGCTAGATTAATGTTCCCAGTAAGAGACCCAAGGGCGATAGATTCATGATGTGATCCCTAGAGCTCATGGTGCTCCAGAGTGGAGGATGCTCCCTAACATTTGAGGCCTATCAGGTATTGCATCTGGTAGCAAATTGCCTCAAATAGAGCTATAATTTTTTTAATTATAATTCTTGCTGGAAAGTGGCCCTCTTAGCAGAATGAAAAACAAAATAATGAGCCTGTCTTTTTAATCCCTGAGAGGACCCGTTAATTTACATTCGCTTACTGCTTAGTTTTCATGGGTCCTAAAATTTGCACAGGGCCTCAGGGTCTGCTCTGTTCCATGATTAAGCGAAGCACAAAGCCAGAAATGCTGTTCTACATCTCTTCTGTTACACTCTGCTAACAAATAATAGATCACTCTATGGTGTACAAGAACAAATACGCTTTCTTCCTGTCATTTACTAACTCAAACAAATGCTTCCTTATTTACTGCCGTACTGCAGACCAGGGAGGGATCAGGTTCTGCAGCGGACAGGTCACCTGTATGGAAGTGGGATGGATGCCTGATGTCAATCCCAGCTCTGGCACTAATGCTCCCCGTGAATGTTGAGTGTTTTTTCAGTCTATTGTGGATTCACTTCTCCCTGACACTAATGAGGACAAGTCTTTTTCAGAGGGAATTCCCCCACTGACTACTTCAAGCTATTCCACTAAATTAATACACTTTATATTCCCTGGAGGCAGTGCCAGTTTGATTTAGAGATAAATGTTTACATTCTGTGATTTCTATGTTTTTTCCCCTCCTCTATACACACACAAACATGTATATGCATATATAATATATATACACTCTGAAAGAAGAGGCAAACCAAAGTTTTTACAAATCAAACAGCTACAGTGAAGTATGAGGTACAAGCATGCACATAAGCCGTAACTTACTCCTTATGGTTTCTTTGTAGATAAACAGTAGAAAGGCTTCAGGAAACAACTTGTCCAACACAAGCCGTACAGGGATATGCATCTCACTGCATCAAACACAGACTTGCTTTGCTCATGTGATGGTGGCAGAGATAGCTCTGTGGACCATCCACCCTCTGCACCCATTGCCGAAGCCTAATGACCAAGAGGCTCCTTGTTAAATAACAGGTACCAAAATATGGACATGGAAATTCCAAACTCATTTGGTTGAAGAGGTTGACTAACACTTTACACCACATGAAACTGCCACCAGTAAGACCTGAATAAAGAGTTTGCTCTGAATGCTGCAACAGCACAGTCACAGAGGAACAATTCTCACAACAGGAATAAGTGTGAAAAACAGAGAAAAGCAAAAGAAAAGAAAACCACATTAAGGGAACAGCCAGCAGTAAACTAAGAAAAAAGCTTTTTCTTGGTCCTGGAAGAAATCATGCCAGTTGGAATAAAGATCAAGTTTCCCATTTACACTTTCCTTTTTTCCCCCCAACTAACAAGAGAATCAAAATATGGAAGATGACATGCTTTCTTACTGAATATAACTGAGTGTTTCCCACGGACGCATGCCATGCCATCACATGAATGGATTTCCATTTCACAGTTGCTTTCACAGACAGCAACAACCTTTGCCTTTGTATAAACCAGAATCCAAGCAAAGCAGCTTCTTTGCTACAAACAAGCACTTCCATAAGCAAACAAACAAATCGGGGGGTCGGCATGTTAGTTGAAGGAAAAAAAACACCAAACTTGGAAGTAGCAGCTGGCTATCTGTTTTTTAGTATTTACAGACACTAGTAAGATACTGAAACATAGTTTTTTCTTATACAAATAAGTGTTGATTCTTACAAAAGAAAGAAAAATAAACTTGTCAGAATAAAAGTAAATCCTAGTTTCAGAGGCAAACACTTAATATCAGGTATAGCCCTTCCCAAACAGCGATTACATGAGACACCTCTGTTTCTCAGTCATATTCAATTTCTCCAAGCTATGGCTATTAAAACAGTCTGAGTTGTCAAAGGGCCATTGAGGATGGAGAATGAACTGAAGCTAAACCAAACTATTCAAAGTATGTATTTATTTTATGCAGGAAACAAATATATTTCATAATAACTTTATGCCAAAATCTGACTACGGTAGGATTTCTATTTTTTGTTTTAGTTATTGCTGAATAAAGACCATCAGGTTTGGCCCTATTTTATAAAATACTTTAATGAAGGGACAATGGACCAATGGTCTTGCTTAGAGCTGTGTACATCTCAAGTAACTTTACTATAATCAAACTGCTATAAATATTTACATTTCACTAAGTTTTGAGAATTGCAGCAGTATCAAGCTTTATAGAGTACAGAATATTTTAAATTTTGGAAATGTTGCCTTTGTACTCACAAATGTCATCTACAGACTTAAGTTTACCACTGTGAATCCAATTCCTTCAGTCAAGACTCAGACTCGAAGGGCACCACTTAGCCCTTTGTTTCTTCTGTGGTAGTTGGAAGGGACTCAAGGTAAAAATCTCCAAGTGGCATTGGATGGAATCACATGAAAAGACTGTTGGTCAATCATAGTTAGGTCCTGGCAGGAGCCTGGGAGATGGTCTATTGAGGGATGGTAAGGCAGTACTGGGCTGCCATTAATCTACCAAGACTCTTGTCATCCCCGCTTCTTTCATTTCCCAGACATGACATGCACATTTCAAATTACACATTTTTACTTGATAATTATTTAATAAGATAGGAATGGAGTAAGCAAATAATGGCTTGAGAAGGAACATTTAATTTCCAAGAGTGTCCTGAGAGATGTTTCATTGAGGGGAGCCACAGCAATTACTTGCAAATTCAGTGTCAGACACATCTCACTAATTCAAGAGTCAGGAAGACAATGTGCATTAGCGCTAGGAAGGTTGTAGGTAGTGATAATCAGATAATGAACATAACAGTGGTGAATCTACAGGCAGAAATTACACAGCTGCTTGCCTGAGATTTGAAATGCAAATTATTTTGCAGATTTCCTCAATGAACTCTGGATCTTTTCTAATGCTTTGCCTCAGTATTGTTGGGATGACTCCCCATTTATCTCATGACCTTTTGCAGATGTTTGAATTTGCCTTGGTGATGAGGATTTTGGCTGGTATGTGTTGAATGTACTTTCAAGTTGGAGGGAATTTAAGGACAAAGAGCAGAGAAGCAAAGTTCAGCAGTCAATGGTGTTACATCAATGCTATTGGATCGGTCTTCATGAGTACGTTTCTGAACAGCTGGATCCGACTACATGTTAATACCAGGTCCTCTTGGGAGAGTCTTGTGCTTAATACAGCATTCAGTTAGTATAGATAAGAGTCAGACTAAAAGGCAAAATAGTGTGCTAGCATCCATGGATTAGATCAGTCTCCTAGTTGACAGTGTAATGAAAGATACAGAACATAGTAAGCCAGCACTAATTTGGGTTTTGTGATAAACAATAGTTCAGACTTAAATAAAAATTAATTAGAAATAGAGATAGTCAAGCCTTGGAACAGAGATCTGCTGTGCACCTAACTCCTTCCATGAGATATGTCCTTTGATTCACTCTACACCAAGGGACAACATTGAGTATATGACAAACCTGACAGCTAAGCTCCACATAATGCTTTTCATATTGCTGCAAAGAAAACTACTGACAGATCAGTGCAGGAGTCCCTGATGACATATTTTCTACAGAGCATTAAGACTCCTCCATAAACACAGGTATGGACTGTACCACCCTGTGCTGAGTAGTACTGTACTCCTGGAGTATTCTGGTTGAAATTATTGGTGGCATGAATCAAAGTGACAAGAGCTGCCTTTTATCTGTGCTCACTTAACTTTAGTACTCTGTATGCTTATCTCTGATACAGTTGGGTGGCATATTCAGAAACAGGGACAGAGAATCCTCAAGTACAAACACACACCAAGTGATATTTCTGATGTACAGGTTAATGCCAATTCAAATTGCTTTTATCCTTCCCTGCTGGGTATGAAAATGTTCTTCAGATTTACTATTCCAGAATGTTCTCTTTCAGGATCTCACTACTTTGCCCCCAAGACTTCCTCATTCTCTTCCTCCAAAGCTGCAAGAACAAATTACAAACATGATTGTCTTCAGCCTTAAGTGCATCTGATTGCAAAATACTAACAAGCTTGATCCTAAATCTTATCATGGGACATTGGTCAAATAGCAATTACCCTTTTTCTGACAGCAGTTATCCTGACTTCCTACCAATGCTAAGTCATGAGTCCTTCAATCACTTGCTAATAGATGGAAAGATTTCCTTTTGATGAAAACTGTTTCGGTATGACACGCTGTTCATTGCTATCCCTCTGAATTCTGAGGGAAAACCTTAAATGCTTTGAGATTAGATAGATGGATAGATAGCGGTGAAATATTATCAGTTAATGTTTGCAAAGCACCTAGAGATTTCAGAATAAAGGAGGCATGAGAAATGCAGAGATTTCTTGTTATGTTTCAATGCATGAGTGGAAAAAGAGAGGGTGGGAAGAATTAAGTCAAATAGTATGGTAGGCCTCAGAAAATTGACAGCTTTAATCTATAACTTCCCTGTTCTCTACCATCTCAATTGGCACTTGCAGAACTAGACTTCATTTGTTTCCTCTGAGATTTTCCTTAAAAAGGGATCTGAATGGAGCTGGGGATTTCTATAGAGCATAGGTAATTAGTGCAGGAGGACTCTGATTATCTCTTTACACCACTCCTCACCATTTGACACAATTCCACATAATAAGCCTTCCCTTGAACAAACCTGGTCTGAGACAGTATCTCCTAGGAGGCTGTTTCATGGTTTGAGAAGTGCTTCAGCTTTCCATCACCTACAGACACCAAGGCCTTTTTCTTCCATACCTTTCATTAATGCTTATTGGGGAGCAGAAGAATGATACACTGCATTTAAAGAGGAAATCCTTGTCCCCTACCACTTCCTGCTGGTAGGAACTCTGGGACAATCAGCTGCTCATCATTTTTCTTGTTGTAATTGCCTTTCTATGCTTGTCCTATTTAATTAAAAGTGAGATGAATGATCCACGAGAAAAACTCAGGATAGCTACACTGAATATACATCTGCATTTTAGTTTAATACCGTAACTTTTTAATTTTTATTAAATAAAATTAAACTATTTCCCCTAAACAGAGTGGGAATTAAAATAAAACCCAAGAGCAACAACAAAAACGAGAAAGATCATGATCAATTAGTGATGAATATTACATTGTGTTTTGTTTGCCATATATCAGTTCATGCCCAACGAGATCATTTGGAAGAGGGGAAGAACTATTCGGGGTGTTTAGGGAAATACCAATGAAACCCCAAAAGCTAAACTATAAGGGAGAGTAGCAGGCAATAGCAAAAGACCTTGAGGAGCACAAGACTAATTAGAGAAATCAGCCATGCGTTTTGTTATCACTCCATTAAAATGAATGGAAGCAAGGCCAGGGGAGGAACATCTCTGCTCAGGAACACCTTGGGAACAGGAGTAGGGAAACAACTTGTATTAGTTATTTAAGTTCAGCTCTGTATCAGTTAAAATTCTCTGATTTCAGAGACATGAAAATCACCTAAGATCAGAAGTTCAGAAAACATAGTCAAAGAGGGACTGGCTAAACAAAATTCCCACAGATCCTTTTTATAACAGCCAATGGGACAGGCAAGCTAACGAGGGAACTCACAACAGAGAAATAAACTTCAGATACTTTTTTAGAAACAATTTTCTTGTGCCAATAGCTAGAAATAGTGCAAGCTTCAATACTTTTATTTGTAGTTAAATGAGAGGCCACTCATCAAATATTTGCAGAGAATAAACCTCAGCTCAAAGCATTTGAATGTATATTTGGCTTTAAATATGGTAGTAATCCCACCTCCATTCAGCCACATAGTTGAAGTCATGCTGTGCCGAACCGTATCTCATCTGTCTCTTGAGATTCCGCAATAAAATGTATTGTTTTGCATTTCAGCAGCAAACAAAGTGATTCCCATGTACAGTTTGTTTGTAAAAACACTTTGTCAACCAAATGGATCTTAAGCAACTGCATATTCTTATAAAGCAAAAACACAGGCAGAAACAAACCCCTACCCCTCTTTCTAAATGTGAGAGGCAGCAGGCAAACATGACAAACCCAAGCCAGCTAGACCGTCGATTCCTCCGGGAAAGACAAGCTTGTTTGCAAGAGCATCGAAGGCAGCAGACGGCCAGCCCTGCCTGTTGCTGGGATGACGATGCTTAGAAACAGTTTGACTATGCTTATGTAGATGACACAGTGCTGCTTCAAGAATCAGGCCCTGTAACAAGCATCTGAGGATAGGCTGGTGCAAATCATACACTGGTCTGGGTTGGAAGGGACCCCAAGGATCATACAGTTCCCACCCCCTGCCACAGGCAGGGCCACCAACCTCCAGGCCTGGATCTACACAAGGTTGCCCAGGGCCCCATCCAACCAGGCCTTGAACACCCCCAGGGATGGGGCATCCACCACCTCTGGGCAGCCTGTTCCAGCACCTCACCACTCTCTCTGTAAAATAACTTCCCTCTAATATCTAATTTAAACCTTCCTTTGGAGTGGAATCTGACTGGAGGCCTGTGACTAGCGGTGTTCCCCAGGGCTCGGTGTTGGGTCCAGTCCTGTTTAACATCTTCATTGACGACCTTGATGAGGGAATAGCCTCGACCCTCAGCAAGTACGCCGATGACACAAAGCTGGGAGGAGTGGCTGACACGCAGGAACACTGCGCTGCCATCCAGCGAGACCTGGACAGGCTGGAGAGCTGGGCAGTAAGAAACCAGATGGGGTTTAACAAAAGCAAGTGTAAAGTCTTGCACCTGGGAAGGAACAACCGTTTCTATCAGTACAGGCTGGGGGATGACCTGCTGGAGAAGAGCTCTGTGGAGAAGGACCTGGGGGTCCTGGTGGATGACAGGTTGGCCATGAGCCAGCAGTGTGCCTTGGTGGCTAAGAGAGCCAATGGGATCCTGGGGTGCATCCGGAGGAGTGTAGCCAGCAGGTCAAGGGAGGTGATCCTCCCGCTCTACTCTGCCCTGGTCAGGCCCCACCTGGAGTATTGTGTCCAGTTCTGGGCTCCCTGGTATAAAAAGGACAGGGATCTCCTGGAGAGAGTCCAGAGAAGGGCTACGAAGATGATAAAGGGCCTGGAGCATCTCCCCTATGAGGAAAGGCTGAGAAGATTGGGACTGTTCAGCCTTGAGAAGAGAAGACTAAGGGGGTACCTAATTAATGTTTACAATTATCTTAAGCAAGGGATGCAGGGGGAATCAGCCAGCCCCTTTTCAGTGGTCTGTGGAGACAGGACAAGGGGCAATGGCTGCAAGTTGGAGCATAGGAAGTTCCGCACCAACATGCGGAGAAACTTTTTCACAGTGAGGGTGACAGAGCACTGGAATAGGCTGCCCAGGGGGGTGGTGGAGTCTCCTTCTCTGGAGATATTCAAGACCCATCTGGATGCCTATCTCAGTGAAATGTCCTAGGGAGCCTGTTTTGGCAGGGGGGTTGGACCCGATGATCTCTCGAGGTCCCTTCCAACCCCTACAATTCTATGATTCTATGATGCCTTCCTTCAGCTTTAATCCATTCCCCAAATGCCTAGCGCTTCTCTTTCTAGCGCTTTTTCAGGATGATTTTGCCCCTCCTGCCTAAGCTTGTGATAGGTGCAGTATTTTTCTTTCTGTAGACAAAGACCCATTGTTTAATGCTTCTGAATACTGTGACAACTAGAAGGGCAAAAGGCAACTTGCAAGTGACAGTAAATGCATTCTCCCTCTTTTTTAATATCCAGTGTGCGTATCTCTAATGCACTGTTCAGCATGATGCTCCAAGGCTGCTTCAACAGACAGCTGGGAAAGTCAATCCATTGTGAAAACAATAGCAGATTTTGCTCTTCACGCAAGAAGCTTTGGGTGCCTTGTTTCTATATTTCACGATGATATAGTGGCATCAGCTGGTGGCACAGACTGACATAGGTTGGATGCAAAATATGAAATACATTCCCCTGTTCAACCAACCCTGCTACATTTGCCCTTGCTTTCCCTTTATGTAGCTTGGCTTAAAAGATCCAAATAGCCTTCATACCACAACGAAGAAACATTTCCTGCCCCGTCAGAGCAGCGAGTTTCACATTTCTACTTAAACTAAATGTTCTCAAGACACAATCAAAACAGAAGACAGATGTTTGATAAGTATCTCGTCCGGGTGGGAAGACAGAACATTGCAATACATAAGGAAGGAAATCAGAACCCTTTCATTCCTCAGAGGCAAAACCCCACATTGTTTTAGCATTTGCAGTAGAAATCTAGATCGAATCTCAAAGGTATGTCATACCATGCAAGCATGCAACGGGCTTTACTCTGGTTTTGAAAGCATTTTGGTACAAATGCCCAAATTTGATGGCATCTCTTGGCTAGCTAAACTGCTGCTCCCTTGCAGGTCACTAGATGGTGATGGGGAATGTTAAAAAAGCTCTTAACACAGACAGTGAAGCTGCAGACCTTGCTGTAGTTAATGAGTGAAGGAACACTTGCTGCTCCTTGTCATTCCTTTCAATTCTGCTCACATCATGTAATCTCAGACAGCACAAATTACCATCAGTGTGAGATACCAGAAATGCCTCAAAAGCCACCATGGAGTTCAGTATGAGAGGTGGAGACTGAACAGCATCTTCAGGCCATCCCTCTGGGGTATAGTTTTAATTAACAAGGTTCTATCTAAATAATTTGTTGAGTTGGTTATTTGAAAGAAAAAAGTCCATCCGGGATCCTAGAAACAGGACCCATTTTAAATTATATTCCTTTTACACAGCTTGGACACAGCAGAAACAAATGGCCAGAAGGGAAAAATCTTCCTAAGATAAAAAAGGATCTGGCTGCTCTCTGCTGATCCTTTGGCACCATGCCTACCAGTATTTGAGAAGAACAAAGCTGAGAAACAGAGATTCAGCACTGATAAGATGTAACTGCTATCTCTGAAGCACTAGCACCCCACAGCCCACTAGAAAAATCCCTCATGGGCAAAGCCTTAAGCCTGAGAGGGAGGCAGGTAATGGTGAGCTAAGTCAAGTCTGTCTTGTTAAGAGGAGAACTGGAGAAACAAACACAAGGAAAAAAATATAGTAGGTGATATATATGTTTTGTTACTGATTTCAGGGGTGGAGAATAGAAAAATTAAGAGCAGCAGCAGGAAAAATTCTTCTGTCCCCCAGACACCCACCTAGAACTTGTCACAGGAATTCCCAGATCTACCCACTCTTTATCTATTCCAAGTGGCTCAGAGCCAAAAAATTATCCCTTCTCTTTACAGGAAGCTTGCTTTTTTTTGGTGCCTGCTCATATTAAAACAGCCCAAATAAGAAATTTAAGTGTTGACAAACTGGAAAGTATTCAAAGAAGAGCAAGGAGAAGTGAATTATGAGTGCTGGAGGAACTCACTCACAAGGAAAGATTAGAAGAACTAAATATGTCTAGCTTGGCAGAGAGATGACTAAGCAGGGGGGAGTGATGAATGTCTACAAATATTTGAAGGGCGTATACACTGAGGAGGCAGAGAGATTCTGCAGTGCGAGCCATACCAGGTGGTGGGATTAGGAGTGAAGGGATGGAATCAGAAAAGGAAAAACCAAAACTAAAAAAAAAAAATCACCTCACAAAGCAAAAATTCAACTGAAGGCTAGATGAATGTGATCCCCATGAAAGTGATGTATATCCCCCTCCCCGCCCCCCCCCCCCCCCCCGCCCCGGGATGCAGAGGTTCTCAGAGGTAGAAAACTGAGTATCTGAGGCATACGGAGGGCCATGTGAGTGCTTTGAAGCATGTAGAGCTAAGGGAAAGAGTTGTGCCTTGATGCTGGGAGACCAACAGGAGCCTCAGTGGACAACAGGTGTCCCAGGAACGCTGTCAGTTAGAGAGCTTTGGACAGGAAGTGCAGGTAGTTCTGTATCCAATTGAAATCACAAGAGGAAGGTTTGTTTGGAATAATTTAGTGACCCTGAACTTGGTAGAGCTGCAGGACTTCATCTAACCAGATATACTCCAGCCAGATGGTCCCTGGGAAGCAGAATGCTTTGGGTCTGTTAAGCATTTGAAAAGATGGTTCTGAAAAGCCTGAAAGATTAAGAGGGAGGGCAAAAGCATCATGTTGCTCCATCTTAACCCAGGTTAACCATCCTCCAGCTTAACCAGGGGGAAAGGAGACAGAAAACAATGTGATTCATCCACCAACTTAGTTCCTGATGCAAAGCACACCAGTGTTCCCATTTAGCCAGGAACTAAATGTAGCCAACTTGTCATTTAGAAAAAATATAAAACCAAACTACTTTCCTTCCACTTTCAGACCAGAGGATCCCAACACTAGTGTATTCCAGACCTAGGTGATTCCAGCCAGGACACGCAGATCAATTGCTTTAGAGGCACAGAGGAACAGTGCCTCCTCCTGTCAATACATGAGGGGCAGACCTTTATGTTCATCTTCCTGGAGCTGTGTCACTTGGCCTGCTGTCCACAGCACTCAGCTGTTCTGCCTGAGAAGCTGGCACAGGTCCAAGATAATGCAATAAAACGCTTTTGAGTCCTTCCTTAAGAGATGCATCTCCTGTGTTAAACCTCTCCCTTGTGCAATCTTGTGTAAACCAGGCAAAAGGAATTCCCACAAGTCTGGATACAGGAAGCCTGTCAAGGGCCTTCCCTTTAAACTGAATTTGTTTCAAAGTTTGATGGGAAGCCACAACCTCAGCTTGCGTTTTCAGGGTGCCCCATGTCCCTGTCAGCAGGCTGCAGGGATAAAGCCCCATGCCTGTGACTGGGAACTTTATGCTGCTTGATGCTCATCTGTTTGGCAAGCAAAGCTAGTTCTAACACCACCAAAATTTTGTAGGAGAAAGCAAAAATAGAGGATATTTGACCAAAGTGACATTTCAAGTAGATGACTATGTTCCTCTAACAACCAACTGAAACAGGAGCAAACGGGGCAGCCAGAGGTCACAGCAGTTTGTGACAGGGATCAGCCCAACTGGACAATAGCATCATAAAGGAAAAGACACATTTCCCTCTCTCCCTTCAGAAAACCAGCGGGGTGCTAAGTATGGCCTTTCACACTTGGAACAGCAGCACTAAAAGCCTCAGTACAGGGACTATCCCGTTTTGATTGGGGAAAGCACAAAGGAAGAATTTTGCCTTTGAGGGACAGAGGTAGAGACAGGGGAGGAGGCTTTCTTGGATTTCCAGTATTATAGGCACTGAAATTCAAACCCAAAGCCAACCACTGTTTCCAGCAAGCCAAAACCTCTAAGTAAGAGAGTTTCTTGTAACAATATAATTCCCACCAGAAATTACACTGGAGAGCCATCACAAGGTTCTCCCATCCCAACAGTTGGCTGCCCAACAAATAGATTCTTATCATCTGCAAGAACCAAGTCCCAGAGAGCCTTGTTTACAAGCCAGCCCTAGGACAGAGCAGCTGCGATGACCTTTACATGTGGAAACAAGCATGAGACATCCTAAGTCAAACACAGGGAAAAGAGGTGATAACAGATACTCTCTGCTCTTCCTAAAAACATGATCCTCCTGCTAACAGAAAGGATGAGACATCTCAGGGGAGATATTATGCATGTCCTGCTTTTCTTATGCTGATGAAACACAATGACATACCTTGGTCTGAGCGCAGCACTGGGTAAAACAGGCAATGAGCCCACTGTAGACGAAGGCTGGTTTCTGAGTCACCACGAAAAGCAGCAGCTACTGTTCAAGACTCAGCTGAGCTGCTTTCAGACCTGCAGCAATTCAGTCATAATGGAAGAGCCAGGCTCATCTTCACAAAACACCACAGGTTCCAGTGTCCCAGCACAGCTGTAGGGAGGATAGTAGAGTTACAGGTCTTATTAATTAACCAGGTGTTTACCTCCAACCTCTTGGCTAAACTCCACTGTGGAGAATGACATTTCCTTTCTCTACCCAGCCTTCACAGCTTCAACCAGAGAAGTTGCCCCCTCCTCCCCACCCCATCCTGGTGCAGCCACTGCAGAGCAGGTGCAATACATTGCCCCAGCACAGCCTGCACTTCAACAGCAGGTGAGAAACCACTCTTCAGCCTGCATGACCCAAAGTCTCATGGACCCTACTGTGTAAACATAAGGCACTATTATCTCCACTCTCCACATGGAATCACTTTATGGAATTTATTATTATTATTTGGAGCTTAAATTGAAACCCTCTGGCCACATATGAACACTAAGGCTGCTTAGGGAGTGCAGGAAGCAGCTAAAGTGGTGAAGAGAAAAAGATTTACGACAGACAGAAAAGAAATTTTGTTTTCTAGCAAGGAGCTGCACATTTCTAATCTATTTCTCCTGTTCTTGCTACTCTACCAAACTTCTGACAGGTCTTAGAGACTAACACTTACCATGCTGCAAGCTGTACCTCTAAATCCTATTTTATCATAGTGTATAACCACCTGGCTAGGTTCCCTGGGGGGCATTTTTGCCTCTTTATCACAGCCCCAAAGAGTATCTGCATTGGCACTGCCACAACCACTGCCACCATCTTCCTCCCCTCCAACATCATCCCAGCTGTCCTTACCTGGGTTTCCTTTTATCTCTTCCTGGGGAGTTCCCACCCTCTCTGATATCCATTCAAATCATCACATTAGCGAGACAGATTGACAACAGCTTTCACCTGTCTCCTAAACAGGATTGCAGCCTCCACCCACCCCCTTTGCTTCGACAAACCTCACCACCTCCCTTTGCTTCAATAAAACCTACATCTGTGAGATCTTTACAAATACATTTATTCCCCTGTAAAATATTAGGTGAGGATTTAAAGGGAGACCTGTGAAAGGAGAAAAATGGCAGCGACAATGAGGAGTCCCTCCCAAACTGTCTTTCTGAAAGCTCCAAATGGCTTTGTAACAGCATGAAAGTGCCTCGTGATTATTCGCAAGCTAAAGCTCAGGAAAGCTCTAAAGGATGGACAGGAGAGGGGAGAGCATGGATGTCAGCAACTGCACATGACCAAGGGAGTAAGGGATATATCTAAAACCCTGCAGGAAGAAGGAGTGTGTAGAAATGCTGTGCTCTCTGACACTCCCTGTGATGCTAGAGCAGCCCCAGTAGCAGAGTACAAGGGGAACAATTTTTACACCCCACTAAAAACTTTCAGCTATTCCCTAAGGGGAGGGGACAATGGCAGTGTATCAGTCTCTAGGACCTTCCCTTCAGTGAGATTTTGCAGAAGTTTTGATCAGAACTCATCGATTTCCCTCCAAATTGCCACACACAACTTCCCACTTTACAACTATGTGTCCCTTCAGATCTTCCTCTCGTAACATGAACGTGGCTGACCCCCACACCCAGACCCAGACCCCCTGAGAGAGAGCACATGGCCAAGACCTAGACAGATGCCACCAGCACTGCTCAAATCCATCTGGAGAGCCAGCAAGCGCTTGCTTGCAAGGAGCGTGGCTAACACAAACCTCATGCTGTGTTCCCATGGCAACCAAAGTGTCACGTTGATCATCCTCTCATTTCTGGAAGAAAAAGATTTAGGTCCAATGAAGAAAAAAATCCAGGAGTCCCAAGGGGCTTTGCTGAGGCTGGGTAGATTTTGAACGCGGCTGCTCGCACCGCTCAGCACAGGGGCTGCTGGGATGCTCAGCACCCAGCTCAGTGATGGTACATGGGCTGGAGCAGGAGACTGGCTGCGATTAGAATGTATGAAGTCAGGTACATGCAGCTCAAGTCTCAGCTGCTTTGTCTCACTTTGAAGCTCCAGGACACATGATCAAATTATCATGGCTATAGAAGTTAGCAAGAGGGGCTTCAGCTTCACCTGTCCTATCTCACATTTGATACCACCCGGGGAGAATGGTTGCTATCAGTTAATTTTGCTCAGTGGGACATGATGACTTATTAAACCACCATAATAGTATCAGTGAGGTTGGTGTTGCTCTGCTTGAGGCAGCAGAGACCTTTGTTGCATCAAGTCCTGGCCTGACCTCAGTGAGTTGGCATTGCCCCATGCTTTTCTTTGCTGATATCTGTGTCCTAGAAATCAAACCCAGACAGGTTCCAACAGGAGCAGGAATCTGTAGGAATGTCCCTGCTGTGACTACACAACAATTAAAGTACTGCCATAACAATTAAAGCATTGTACACAGGGGAGCTCACCTTTTGGTTCTAAGACAAACATGCTACAAAATTAGTCTAGAGATGCATCACTGGACATTTCTGGAGCTTTCTGATTAAGTTGTGAGAAGATCCAAGGCTGGAGGAATCATTTCAGTCACTTTAAATTCAGTTACACCTAGTAATATCCTTTTTCTATGGAAAAAAATGTAAGATGGACTTCCAGTCTGAACAACAAATTTTAAAATTATGCTTAGGAGAAAGCATCTGCCTGCAAAGGGAGATCATACCTGTGCTTGAGAGGAAAAGGGAAGCATGGAAGAGAATGGCAGCATTATACAGACAGATCCTGGACGATTTTAACACTCCACTGTCTCTACATCCCCATGCTGAAGCATGACTCCAGCAAGGTGAAGTAATTAGGTGATCTGGTATCATAAATCATAAATGGAGATCAAAGGGTAATACTCCAGAGTGGGGGATGTCTAAAGAATTCCAAAATCCAAAACAGTAGTGAAGTTGCTGTTAATCCTTAATTTGAATCCCCAAATTTCTTTTTATTTGCTTTGGTTTTCCACTCCCTAGGCAGTTTATCTGGCCTAGCAGTTCAGTGTTCAAGTCAGATTTATACCTGTAACTGGGATAAGCACCTTAGCAAAGGGTTTGCTCTTATGTGGAGCAACTTCTTCCTCCTTAAAGACCAGACAGAAACCTCATGTAGGTAGGTTTTTCTTCTTCTTTCATGAGAGAGATAAGAGAAGCTGTTTGTAAGCATTCACACGTGCTTTCCTGGGAGAAGAAACTAGGGATTAAGGATGACAAAGGTCGAGGCAGATGGTTTCAAGGAAGTAATGAACTTTTGACCTCCATATGACACCTAGGAAGGACAGCCTACAGGAAAGTGCTCAGTACTCTTCAATCTGCCCATTTCTTTTATCTGGGAGGGGATGTCAGTTTTCTCCTAGGTTTCCAATAGGTTTGTAGCATCACCTTGCTCAAGTCACTCTGCCATTTTACAGCTTTGGGAAGGCCTCTGCAACCAAGAGATGAACACCTCAGTCACTCCCGTTGCCCAGAGTCAGCTCTGAGCAGGGCAGAGAGAGAAGTTTCCAAGCTTATTATTTCCTTTCTGGTCTAACCCAAACCAGCAATCAGCTGTGATGGTAATACAGGTGGAAATACCTGAGGGGCTATGAAGGCTCGGTCTGGTGTCCTGTTATTCCACTCCTAGGCTGGGAAACAAAATACTACCCTCATGGTGATGTAAAGGAGTACATCAGCCTACATGGGCCTGAGATCACAAATGGAACAGTTCTAGGTATCCTTAATTAAACACAGCAGTGTATTCATTCATGACTTTCTGAGTGGTTTTTCTGCAGAGGGGAGGTGAGTGACTGTACAATTCCCTCCTCTTCCTCTCCAGAGTGGCAAAGTAGGGGTCAAGGCAGCTGAGGATAGAGATGTGCTGCCTGTTAGCTTGCCCCTGTGACTGGCGGCCCATTCAGAACCTGCCAGGGAGCTGGAGTCTGCCAGCCAGCTTTTTTGCAGGCATGTGAAAATTAACAAATCTCACTCTGAGCTGGAAAGGGAAGGTAATTGAGAGTATAAAAATTAAAATTGGGAAAAAAAAAAAAAAGAAAGAAGAAAGAAAATGAGGAAAAAAGAAAGGAAGAACACGGAGATGAGCCGAAAGGAAATACTTCAAAGACCTGTGGCCTGCAGCCAGCATTAATGACAATAACATGTCCCATGAGGATGGGACCTGTACATTTTAATCAAAGGCAATTATTTTTTGAAAAGGTGTTACAACTCTGCCGTGCAGAGGCATTCCTGGTTGTGGCTCCCTACCCCAGAGGTGTGGGCATGGCCAGGCAGCAAACAGGAGTGAGGATTTCCTTGGCCAACTTCTTTCTGCACTGCGTGTGAACACCAGTGAAAGAGAAGCATGAGCGAGTGGATGTTTGAGGAGAAACACCTTCCGGGGAAGAAGACTGAAAGGAAACCAAAGGATCTAGAAACAAGACTGAAATCTAAATCCCAGCTTCCCCTGGCTGGTGTCTGGATGAACACTGCAGGATATTAGCAGGAAACCCAAAGCCAGCTGCATCAGCACCAGAAGGCAGGGCACTGGGAGAGCCAGTGGCAGCAATCTGGGGAGATTCAAGCAGGGATGTCAGGACTGTGGGTATATAGAGTTAGATGTATAGTATATACATATTTGTGTGTGATGGCAAGGCTAGAGAGGGTAAGTGTGACCTCTTCAAAAGCCTCAAAAGATGCTTCTCTCTAGCCCTTCGCCTCCCTGCAGTGCAGAACTCCTTGTCCCCACTGCTGAGGCAGGACCAAATGCCCACTTGCAGCCCATGAGGCAAGAAGTCTTTGCAAGATGGTTGGGTGCAGACCAAGCCAAGGCTTTCACTGGGGTCTTTGTTCCCTGGGGCATCTTGTGAAGGAAGGGGAAAAGTTGGGAAAAGGCAGGGGAACTTGAGCAGCACAAAATCTGAGTGATAAAGAGCAGAATAAGGCTGAGAGTGTCACAGGATGAAGAAACTGTCCTCAGGAAACAGCATGTAATTGTTTCAATTAGTGTAAGAGACAGGTCAGTGAAAAAAAGGAAAAGGGTTTACAAAGGCAAAGCCTCAATTAAAAAAACCCGACAACAAAACAGCAAAGAAGGTTGGAAAAGGGTTTATTAAACACATAGACTTATTTACATAGAAGTAAGACAAAAGATGGTGTATTTAGTTTAGTCAGAAACTGAACTTTTTCATGTTTTTTTACAGCAGTGTCTCATGCAGTCACAAGCAGCAACAGCTTGTGCCCTGCAAAATTTCCATAATGGCACAAAAAATTGAAATCCAGACGACGTTGCACCTAGATTAAACTTCCTAACCTACCAAGGCCTCTGTTTAGGAAGCAAGGCAATGAGGAAACCTCATGTTTGGGTACAGGAGCCATAACCTGGAAAAAAAAAATATTTAAGCAGCCCTTCTAAAAAAGAAGTACATTCCTGCAGAAAACAGCTTGAAAAAGAAGAAATCAAAATTTTGATACCCATTAGAAACCATTAGCCTGACTTAAAAATAGCCAAGACAGTAAGGTGCTCAAAAAGTCTAATGCAGAACAACAGGGGATATGTCACATCTATTTGTATTGTCCACACAGGTTGTTGAGGACTTCAGAAGGCATGCAGTCACCTTTGGTAACACCTGCAGCATTACCAGTGTGGGCACTTCCCATAAACAAAAACTCTCAGACTGTAGCGATTGTAGGTAGTTAGGAAGAGACAGTTCTGTGCTTATTGCCCCAAAATGTTAGGGCTCACTGAGAAGAAAGGGCCTGTCTAATACTGCTTTAAGTCAGAGAAAGATGATCTCTTTATTCTCAGAATTATACTGGGGGAAGCAGAACCTCTAGCTTCACACAGGATATCCTTTTACACCCCAAATCCCATTTCTGCTAAGATCCCTATGAAGTTTGATCTCTTGATCCTCGTGCCAGCATTGGGCTTGATAACCTGATCATGCTCTCTGTGCAGGCACACACAGAGGAGCGTGCTCTGGAGTTACACTAGCTGCTGAAACTACCTAGGCATGAGGTAAAAATTGCTAGCATACAAGCCGCATGGGATTGTCTCTGTGAGGTCAATTTAGTTTCATTCAACTTATAATCTTTCAATAATGACAAAACTCAATGTAGAAATAACTGTGCCTGAAAACCCTGCTTGCAGTCAGTTTTAACAATCGTCTTTTTGTTGCAAACTTGGTTTCTGTGACATCCTCTGACGACCCAGGGTTACAACATGCCAGGAATTGAGGCTTGTGACAAGGTGGCAAGGTAGCTGTGCGATGCTGCAAAGGACAATAGGCTTTTTCCTGATGCCTGTAGGTGTTCAAGCAAGCAGCAGTGCCTCTGAGCCATTTAAGGTCTGCTGACAGCTAGCTACACTGGGAAGAATTCAGTGACCTTCAGGATATTAATAGATCCAACGTCCCTTTGTTCCCGGGGGTGGGCAGGGGACACTTCACCATTTATGACCTGCAATTACTCTCCCACCCAACAGAAAAGACTTTGTTGGCCGGCATCTACAACAATTACCGGGGCATGATTGGTATCATTTCTAACAGGGCCAGACAGGAGCGAGCATCCTGATGTGCCACTGTCTCACTCTCCTTCTCCGTCCCTCTGCGATGCTCACCCTGCCGAGCGATTCCCATCACTGGCGTGGAGTTGCCAAGCAACATTTGTCTTGTCCCTCCGTGGGCAGCCGCTTACCGCTCTGTGGCAGCTCAGACTTTGAAGACAAGGGTTTGTTGTGCGAAGAGTGAAATAACTTTCCTTCTCCCTTTCTATCCCCTCTCTTCCTACTTGATGAGGTGAAAAATGAATCATTCTGAATATGACAGATCAAATCCTGCATTCGGTTGCTCTGGGGTAAATCTCGTTGAAAATTGCCTTTGGGGAATAAATTCACTGCCAGATGCCAAGGACTGGAGCTGCATATCCAGCACAGACTTCCAAAATACAGCTAATGTTCCTGCATCGTACACATTAGAGAAAGCAGCTAAAACTGGCCAAATCATAGATAAAATTATTGGCAAATAATTTATTCAGCCATAGTCACGAAGGAATTAATCTTATCCATTATTCTCAAACATGACTCAACCAATTCCTGGAAATAACACAGCTAAAGCCTCTTGCTCTGAGCTGCGAACCCTCAGATTTAAATTCTTATTTAATTCCACAGCTCCTTCCCTCTTGTTATTATGTTCAACAGTGTGCTGCTGCTGTTTGTGTGCCAATGATACAAGGTTAGAAGGCTTAGACAGTTCAAAATGTTCTCTCTGCATCAGTAAAGCTAAAAAGTACAAAGCAGCCCTTACAACCGAGAGCAGCCAGGCCATCTGGCATAGTGGCTTCAGTGTGCGCTCCTTGCTCCAGGGCTCTTGGCATCTACCTGGGTGCCGGCCGCCAGTGAGAGTGTGTGTTCTGATCCCAGTTTCATCTGGGACGTAGCCCGCCCCAGGTCACTGGTGTTTAGTGTGTTCAGCTCTGGAAGAGAGTGATTGGCAGAGCAGAGGCTGGGGGTGCAGAGCTGGATGGGGGAGAGCTCTGAAGCACAGCCCTACGCAGGAGAGGCTGGAGGTGAAGGCAGTAGGTGTGTTGACATAAACAGAGGGGTGTGGAAAGGGAATTGATTTGCAACAAAAAGATTTTGAAAGTTCTGAAAAAAAAAAAAAAAAGGATTTTCCGTGGTATTGACTCAGTTATTTAAGCAAAATAATGCTCCACAAGTGTGACTGTGTGATTCCTTCTTGAGGCAGGTTTAAAGCTACATGTCCTGCCTGAGCTGGTTGTTTAGCTTCACTCAGAAGTTAATGAGGCAAGGAAATATCTCAGCAAAGGATCTTTTCTGCATAGCTTAGGAGGGGATGTAGATCCTCTGGAGGTGTCTCTATACAGAATAATTTAGACTAGATGCCTAGCTTCCAGAAGGCTTATGTTTGTGGAGAGGAAACACAGCTTTCAGGAGTAATTTCTCAGCTAGCGTGCACCTACCTTATAATGATTTCATATAAACTATGTTTCTTTAGTTCCTTATGAAAATGTAATGCCAGAAATTATTGAAAGCTCTCCTAAAGCAAAGACATATGTTACTTCTGCCTTATCCTCTAAGCCAATTAGCCAATAAAAGAAGGAAATTAGATCAGCTTGACAAATCCATATTGATTGTCTTTTACCACCTTCTTATCCTATAGCTGCTAATGAATTGTTTGTTTCATAATTTGTCGAGGTTTCTCTGTAGTCGCTCAGCTTAGCTGGCTGATTTAAATTTCCTGGCTCTTTTTCCATCTTCACAAACAAATGCACTCTTTTCTCTTCTAGTCTGCAGAACCATCAGTATGGGAGCAGATCTTGGAGTCCATTCTTAACTGTTCACAGCCTGCTTCCCGTGGGAACCTGCAGGGAAACTCCCTCAGGTCCCATAGTTTGAACTCACCTTCTCAATGCAAAGATTATTAAATTTACACCCCTTCTTTCTGGCCTATTCCCACCCCTGAATTGGCATGAGTTCTGTTATATATTATCTAGTAGCAACTGTTTTGGTGGTAAGTGGAGTTGAGGCGGCAATGACAACTCCAACCCTTTGCACGTGCTCTCCTTCTGTGATACACAGCACACGTTTTCATTCCTTTTAGTGTATTTATAGGATTTATTTCTCTTCCACTGTGTGTTCCTAGCCACATCTAGCTCATTCTGTGCCAGGACCTCTCTGATTTCTTCCACACATACTTTGTTATCATTCTGTTCTCATCCCTAGTCATCTGCTGCCACTTCAACTTTTTTTAACAACAAATTTCTCATTTCAAGGCATGAATGAGGTACTCACACACCTTTAGTGTTTCACTTTTCTTCTATTCCTTTCCCTGCCTTAAGAGATCTTGTCAGTGTACCTCTGCTCTAATCTCTGTCGGTGCTTGTGGTGTCTTCCTCTTTCCTTGACCCAACCTACCAATTCCCTGATGTTTCACAGCCATTAATCCTTCTTCTTAACTTTCTCTTTTTCATGTGTCTGGGAAGCTGATTATCTCATGGCTTGGTATATGCATTAAGGATTTACAGTCTTCCTGTTTACCCTTATACTCTAGCACTTGGGCGGGACAGTTCAGATGTTTACCAGACTGTTCCATTGTTCTCCCAAGTGTCTCATTTTCACCTCTATTAAATTTCCCATTTTCCCAGCTCACTGCCCAGCTCGCTGCTGCCTGGCTCATGGAAGACCACTGTGCTGTGAAAAAAAACCAAAGCTTTTTTTGTGGACACTGCCCATGCTTTCACCTCAAGGATTTACCTGTCCCACCCATGCCACCTTTCACAGAGACCAAAGGGAACACAACTGCCCCTGGAAAGGAGTTAGCAATGATCACAGTGATGAGCAGTAATTTTATTTCAGCGATGGCAGATATATGATGGAAGCAGCAATTAATGCCTCTTATTTGCCTTCTCAAAGTATATCAAACTGTGTTGTAAATACTGGTGATTTATGCCCCATTGTGACCCCTCTCACTGAAAATACATGTTAATAACCCCACTACATAGATGGGGAAACAAGCACAGGAAAAAACTATATAACACTTCATGGAAATGCTGAGGCAAAGGTAGGAACCCTTTGCAGACCTCTTCATGAGATGCCTACACTGGGAACCATGCAGGAATAGCCTTCAGTCAGGCGTTTAGGAGTGAGGGGGCAAGAAACAGGGTTGTGCTTGCAATTATATCTGCTGGTGATGAGCCAACCCTCAGTGCCCAGAGCTCCGCTAGCCAAAGGCTGTGGTAGTTTGCTGGGACTGGAGTTACTGCCAGGGCATCCAAAGGATGATTGTTTTTAGCGGCAGATTTGTCTTTCCCTCTTGCTGGTCCCCTGCATGAGCTACGAGCAGCTTAATCAAAGGCTAAAAAGCCCCTGATGCCAAAATAGCTACCTCACCATCCTGCCGGAGATCTTGCTAGATGGATAGCAGGGCACTTCTTTCTGCCTTCTCCTTTCTCTCTCACTCCCTCTTGTAAACCTCCTTCATTTCTCTCCTTTCCACTTTTTTGAAGTGAAATAAAACCAGCAAAGAAAGTGGCTGCGAACTGACTGCTGCATCAACAATAATATGCCATGGATCTTCCAGAACCTGTCTGATGATGTCGGTCCCTGGAGAGAAAACCTAAGGCCAGAAATGGTATGGGCTTAACCATCATAAGCACTCACAAAACACAGTGCCAAACATGCAGGGCAGCACTGAGGATATGGACTTGGCTGCTGTTTATGGAGTGGGGAATACAGTGGCAGATTTATTCTACGGTAGAGAGGGTTGTTTCTTGATAGCATCAATACTGACACATTATCTGGGGATGGAAGAGGATTCACAAATAGGAATAATTTTCCCATTTCACTGCCTGTGTCTCCCCCAAGTGCCCCCTACTTCTATTCCCATCTGCTTTTTTCATTCCCCCTCCCTGTACCTAGTCCCTTCCTTCATCTTCCCTGATTTATTTCTTCTTTCTTTAGCCACCTTCTTCATCTTTTCTTGATGCAATTACACACACAGAGTTTCTAGTTCTCCCAGCTTTTGCATGTTATCTCCAGCTGGAGTCTCATGTCCAGCCCTCTGCCTGGAAAAACTTACCAGACTTTTCAACAAAGGGTTAAATCCTGTTCTCCCTAAGTCAGGTGCAAAATTTCCACACTGGGAGGACCAGGCCATGGGACAGGACAGATTGGTAATAACCTGTGAGGAGAAACCTTTAAAATTATCCACTCCAGCTTAATGAACTAACGAACCACCACCTTCACCCCACATCACTGAAGTGGAAAGCAGTGATGGCAACAAACATCATGGTCCTGCACAGGATAATCCCATCCACCTTCTCCACCAGGAACAGCTAAAATCAATATAAAGCAACAGCTGGGTAGTTTTACATCCCTTTTTCTTCCTATCCTGCCCCCCAAACCACACAACTACATTCACTCACACCTTACTGTATTTACCATGAGGAATCAAAGTCCCTCATCAGAGCCGAAGCTGCGGGCTGAGGGTGAACCACTTGGTCAAGAACATGAGAGATCTGTGGCAGAGCAAGGAGTACGATCTGTGTGTCCTGAACTGGCTGCCAAACTGTTGCCCGCTCGTGCATTCTGTCTCTACAGGAAGGACCTGCTGTGTCCACGGACAGGTAAGACTGGAGATAGTGCTATCACCTGCATCTCTGCTTTTTGGAAGGAAGAGAAAAGCAGCGGAGGAGGAGGGGGATTGCTGTCTTTCCCCCTCCTTAATCTGCTTCCCACTTTCTTCAAAAACAACCCAGTGCACGGTTGTTTATTATTATTATCGCTGTTATTTTCCAGAGTGCTGTAAAACCAGGGGATAGAGCACTCTGACAGCCTCATAACAAACAGCAGATAAAACTAATTAGATTTTGTTCTTCCTCGAGTTTGCTGACTTGATTCTTTTTATTTTTATTGTTTAATTATTTATTTTTAGCCCAGAGGTTTACACACACGCATGCGTTTCGCTAGGCACTGGCAAGGCATCGCCTCTGGTAGGAAAGGGCCATTGTGGCCAGGCGGGCCTGAGAGCAGGCGAGAGGCTGAGACAGAGGATGCAGTGTGAGCGCTGCTCAGCGCCGCATCTCCTACCCATGTCATGCAAACCCTGGGGGAAGGGAGGAGAGCGGGGCTATTCACCGCAGCTAAGAGAGTCACTGAGACAAAAGGCATCAGTAAAAAAAGTTAATGTGCCTGGCAGGGGCCCAGAAATGCTTTAGCAGCCGGGACTATGTGAGTGCCTCTAAGACACCCTCTCTTCTGGCCATTAAGGAAATATTTGGCTTGAATCGCAACCTGACAGCCTTGCTGACTCTTGAGGAATGGCAACGGTGGGGAGGGGGGACTACCCTCTTCTCCCTCCCCTTCTCCGTCGGCTGTTTCCCGATTCTTGGGGATTAGCTAGCAAGAAAAGGCACTGGCCTCACTGCTCAGCACTTAGCGGGCTGAAGTGAGGTGACTTGCCTCAGCACAGGGGACAACGGCTCCATTCACTGGGGAAATACCAAACCAGAATTACAAGTGTGCAAGAATAAACAAGGCTGGAGTTAATCTAAAGTTGTTTTACACTCTGTTTTATTAAAGTCAATGCACTTCCGTTCCTCTGTGCAGAGCCTAGTTCTGCTTAATTACCATGACTCAGGGAGAATTTTAATAGGGCGGAGAGCAGCGCACAGCAGAGGCCCTCTCCTGACCTCTAGAGGTCTGTCAAAAGAAGAGGAGCCTCTGCTCCTGGGAGAAGTTCCTGGAAGAAACCAGGCAGCCCACAAAACTGCTTCTGCTGGAGGTTTCCAGGGTGCCATTCCCAACTGGTTGCCCAACCCTCTCGTTGTACTTCCTCTGCTCCCACCTTCTTAGGAGCAGGCTGGGTACCCTTGGGTTGCGCGGGGTTCACCTGCCCATTGCCTTCTGCAGCATCCTCACCCCAAGCTGACAAGTTCCGTGGCGCAAATGTGTGAAGCTGCCAAGGGAGAACGCTCGGCCAGGCTTTTCATCTTGCAGCGTCTGTGTAGGTGTGGTTGACATGCATGGACACTTTGCTCCCATCTCAGCTGCTGTACATGGAACCCAGGCACTGGAAACACCTGAAGGGGATTTGCCATCTCTCTACCTCCTGTAGCTCCTTGCACAGGATCTACGAAACAGTGGAACTGTTCATGTACATTTGGCTCCAAACTTGCATGGAAACTACATCCCTGCTTTTATTATATTAAGCCAACTCTTGCACAGTCTATCGATTAAATGAATCACAGCTAGGGCAGAGCTTTCCCACTGAACTGATTTTTCCCTCGCTTAAGAAATTCAGACTGAAACAGCTAAAAGACTGAGACTGGTCCTATAGTATTTCTAGCCAAAGTATTGGTGTCTCATGAAGAAAAACACTGATTTAAGATGATTTTTTTCCCCCCTTGCAGTAGGGTGTACCATCAGCAAGCCTCAGTAAGCACTGTTCACTTATCGTTCTGGTACAGAACGCAGTGTGGGAGAGAAAAGCAGCTCTGGAGATAAACATGCATGTCTACAGCACATATATGTACAATGGCCCTGTGTCCTGGGGATGTGCTGAACGCTGAAGGTCTTACAGCCAGGCATGTGCACGCTGCAGCCTGGACCTAGCACAGCGTGAGGGCTTTGTCATGCATACGAATGTTGGATTTTGAACTTAACTATGCACATATATTGGTTTTTATTAATAAGCTTTGAAGAGATGTTATACAAACTATTATAATGGGAACACCTGTTTTACCTCTTTTGTGTCCATTCCTGTGAGCCAACCCTTTTATGAAAATTCAGTATTGTGTGCAACAAGCTGCACAGTAAAGCAAGCAGAACAGGACATCTGTACAGAGAACACACACCATACCTAATGAATTAATTTGTTCTAAGAAGTTCAGCTTCTAAGGACCCAAGCCTCCTGCCTTGCGAGCAGTGTCATAAAGCGAGAGCTACAGACAGAGAGAACTCTTATGTCCTGGTGAAGACTTTAAAACACCTGGGTACTGAAAACCCAGCAGGACAGGAAGAAGCTATTTCTCCAAAGAGCAAGCTTCTGCTGGAAAATATGCCTAGATAGGCTGGGGATAAGGATTCAGAAATGCATCAGAGAAAAACTCATTCTGCACCAGGAATTCTTTTGACAAACACCACGAAGATGAGAGGGTGACACAGTGGATTTAGTCATGCATCAATATTAATAATAATCATCACTGGTAATGGAGGCTTATAGGCTGTAATGCTACAACAGACCATACATTCACCCTCCTCCTTCAGCCTCATAAAGTAGTGACAGAGTTGGGAACCTCTTGCATCACGCAATTAGTATCATTTGGGTTCAGGGCAATTCCCCATTTGCAGCAGCCGAGTGTAGGAAATATGAGAAGTTCAGGCAACATGAGGGGTGAGGTGCGATGATGTGGGCTTCATGCTTTAGGGATGTCGGGTGCATGTGTGCATTTTCAGTCTGTTGGATTTTCAGGAATTGTGTTTGCAAGCAATTTTAGGTGAAATCTTTTTGGTTTCCAGTTGAGGATTGAAGGATAAGCTGGTCTGACTCCATTATGGGAGTCACTAGTAGAACACATCCTATATATAACCTACCAGTAACGTCTTCTACTATTACTAGTCTGGCACAATGGGAACCCGTTCCATGAACTACGTTTCCTTAGTGATATCACCATAAAATTAACAGAGAACAGTCACAGGACTGATGCTCAGGCTAAGTTCACTCCTGGATATTGCCACCATCACTAATCTATTGACAGAATACTGGAAGACTCCTGGCTGCCTTGAGAGAATGTATTTTCTCCTTAAAATGCCCCAAATCCTTCTCACACCCAGTAGCTTTAAATAGTAGCTCTAGTTCTTGGGGATGAACTGGTGTATCTGTACTCTCTTAGCTGGAAGGAGGTCTTGCAAATAAATATAATTTCACAGCATCTGTGAGACAAATTCTATACTTGGGACCATCAGTTCAAGCATGAAGTGACTCAACTGAGATTATGTGGGACTAGTTCATTCCAGTGCAGCAAAGAGGTGCCCAGGTTTCCAGAGGACCACTCTGTTGTTGTCACTGGTGCTTTCCTTATGGTGGCATATTGGATTTCCCATGCTGCTGCTGAGATACGACCAGCTCAGAAGCATGACCCAACCTGTTGAGCACACTGTAATAATTCTGATCAGACAGAAATCAGATACACACTCTACCGCTCAAGAGACATGAATGGCAATGGAGAGCTCTGGCCAAAGGCACAGTAACTGTCACTCCTCCAGGCAAAGGCTGCTTTCCATAGTAAGAGTCTAAACTAGGAAGGATAGAATCATCTCTGGTTCCTTGGTCTCAGAATACCATTCTTCAGGCCAATCTGTATGAAACTACATACCAGAGACAGCAGCATAACTGGAGGTTATGTTCAGGAATGGATGATGTTCTCACATAGTAACATCTGGGCCAGTGGACCATTGCTCTGCCTTATGTACGAACCATAAGGAATCACTCTCAATGTATTTATGTCTGTACATTACACAAGTATATAGTCAACATTCAGAACTGTGCAAGACAGGGAGTCAGGGAGTGTCTGTTCTTCAGGCAGTGTCTGTTCATCAGGGAGTGTAGTGATGGGACATGGAGGAATAGCTTCAAGCTGAAAGATGGAAGGTGTAGATTAGACATTTGGAAGAAATTCTTTACTGTGAGGGTGGTGAGGCACTGGCACAGGTTGCCCAGGGAGGTAGTGGAGGCCCCATCCCTGGCAGTGTTCAAGGCCAGGTCGGATGGGGCTTTGGGCAACCTGGTCTAGTGAAGGGTGTCCCTGCCCATGGCAGGGGGGTTGGAACTAGCTGATCTTTGAGGTCCCTTCCAACCCAAAGCATTCTATGATTCTATAATTCTATGAAGACAAATGGGAAGGATGCTGAAGCTGGCAAACAGGCAAACATGAGCAGTAAACACCTTTGCTTACTGCCCTGCAAGTCAAAACCTTGTTCATGCGGGGCTGCTCTCGAACCCACTGTACGCCCCAAGTGCTGTTGAACGTAGGGGGAGAGCCGTACTGTTGGATGATGGTTGGCTGGAAATGTAGAGTCCCCTGAGAGCCTTGGAGCCGTATGACTGTCCCATGGTCACTTCCTCATCTTCTGTCTCTCCTTCTGCCCACAAGAGGCACTCCTGGATCTCCTGGTCTAGCTGCGAGAAGTCCCCTTCATCATCAGAGCAGCTGTCAGTATTATAATCGATTTCTTCCACACAAGGAGGTTCGTCATCAGTCTCCAGGCTGCTGTTGCTTCTGCAGAAAAATCACAAGAGAGACTGGACATCATCAAAGGAGGGGGTGTTGTTTGGGGGTAAGAGCAAGAAACAGAGAAACGCGTTCCCTGGGTTCAATCCTGGCTCTGCTAACAAGGCATGAGATGGCACAAAGCGAGATCCTGCATGTCTTTGTGTCTGTTTCACCATCTGTAAAATGAAGAGTGATACTTCCGTACCTCACAGGAGAAACACATTACTATTGTTATCACTATTACTGCTATTGCTTATACAGAAACTGAATGCTTCTATACAGACAACATCATTCTTGCCTTGAGGCACTTATGAGGTTATAGAAGCTGAAATATAGTAGAAGAGGAGGTTTTCCATTTCCAGAAGGCTGCTGGTTTAATCATCATCCACCTGGCTGTAGTTGCACATTTAGCGTAAGACCTAATTAATCTGTGTGGCTGACGTCCTTTGGTATCTTTTCTTCCTGTTAGGTGCAAGCCCAGAGCACTGGTAACAATCAGCAGCACAAACAAAACATGGAAGCTCTCAGGTGTTTGAGCACATTGACTCCAAGAAGAGCAGAAACACCAGGGGTGCTCGTGTTTTGTAAAGAGCATGAGGAAGCCTTGACAGCACATCTTCCTGAGGAAGGCCCAAATTCAGGAGCAAGTCTGAATGGCTGAGGAGAGTCTCTAAAAGGATGTCACAGATCTTTCATCTGTCTTTCAGAAGGGCAGGTCACCCCATCCTGCCCTGCCATTTACTTACAGGAATGGTCATAGGCTTTCTTTACCTGTCCACTTTCAATCCATACAGTACTGGGCTAATTTAAAGCAGTATTTATGGCAGAATTGTAACCACTAGACTAGCTGGCTCTGGGGTACTGGGTCTTCCTTCTACCCAGCTTCCTAGTTCTTATTTTTCCCTTGGTCCAGGAGATGAGCTGGGCAATTTTTTGAAACCAGAAAGAAGCCTGTGGTTTCAGCACTGCCTGGGTCAGAGTCTGGATTCTGGAACCAGGGAGACAGATCCTGTATTTTTCACCTCCAGGTCAATGTTTTCACTCAGACACAAAGCAGGAGAATGTATTGCTTTGAGGGACTGGGAAAGGAATAACAATCTTCCACCACTGGGCCAGAGATTCTAATTTGTCCCAAGTTGGGAAGAATGAATGGCTTGGCAGATGGAGCACACAGAGCTTTAATGTGTGGTCTGCTCATTTACATGTCAGTAACCGGAATAATCTTCCAGCTCTCAGCTGTTTCACAGCAGTGCCAGGATCTGAGGTTTCAGAACATACCAAAGGTGTAAAGTATTGCTTTTGGATGTATTGATCCCTTCTCTCTTCTGCACTCCAAAAAAGGCGTAAGATTTTCCTAGCTCTAAGGCCCCAGATCTTAACTGTATACAGACTAATCTGCAAGCAGAAACAAGCAGTGTCAACCCACTTCTTCTCTGGCTGATCTCTGGCTTAGTTTACTTCAAAGTCTCCTCTGTAAGCTTAATAGAGCTGTACAGCTTAAAAATAAATAAAAGAATAATTATGCACTTTTACAGTTCCTGGCTTCACTTCTGTCTGCCCAGAAATCTGGGTCAGGAAGAACTCATACTGAAATTGAGTATGTGACATGAAACAAAACAAACAAATCAGGACAATCCTCTCAGCACTAACAGCAACAAGTAATGGTCTCTACTGAGTCTGACCAATGGGTTTTATATCTGTTTTTCTTCCTTTTTTTTTCATATGCAGGCATGGCATGAATTACCACGATACCAAGTACCCGTGATAATGTTCAAAGCTCACTAAACTCAGGGGAACTAGATTTTTCATTTATAAGATTTTCTCTTTCAGCTTTGCAATTAAAAAGAACCAAAGCATATCTACTTTCGATATTGCACTTCTATGTTTGGGAGGAGCTGTTAATGCCATTGGGACAGAGCATAGCTGCCACCAACCCACTGATATTTTACAGATGGAACAATTCAGATTGCAATCTAGGGACTGAAGGTCAAACATTTGCATTGAAAGGATAACAAAAGGATAAAAGAATACCTATTATTACTCAAAGCTGGGAAACTGAATAACAGAGGACCTTCTGAATTTTTTGGTAACTTAAATGTTTTTAGGACTGTATTTCTGACAAAAAGGAGAAAATTACTTCTAACACAAAAGCACGTTACTACAGAAGGGAAATCTCGAAGTCAAGGGCACCGAATGAAAGAAGAAAACTGCTGTCTCCTTACATTGAAGACTGAAGGGACAGTCGTTAGGAAGCAAGTATTTTATGCGTAAAAATTTGTAACAGACTTCAAAGGCTCTCCGTTCTAAGATGGGTGCTGTCACGTTGCCTAATGCACAGTACACAAAACAGCAAGCCTGTGACAATTCAATACTTGGGCAGACATACTGCAGGGAGAGGTTCCCCACCTGTGAGGATGTGCCTAGACCATGCTTAGAAGTCAGGAAAGATGTCTTTCTTCCTGGTTGGTTCTGCCCTTTGCTCCTTTGCTGTGACAGCAAGTGAGAAAACCAATTAGCACTGACCTGAGTAGTTGGATTCTCCTATTTGGACTGATACTCACTGGATTGGTGCCACCACAACAAATCACATAATGAGTTACCATACAGAAAATAGATGGTACCAACTTCCTCTTGCTGCCGACACAGGCTGTAATCACACCAGCTACTTGAAAGGCTCTTCATCACACTACCAAACTCTACAAACCAGCTACAACTCTCTACTGTGTGGAATTTTCCATCCCAATAATTTGCTTTCTGCTGCAGGGGGATTTAAAACACATAGGAAAACAATATAAATGGGCTAGTTCAAACCAACAGGTTGGAGGTTCTTCTGAAAGAGGAGAGGTGGCAGCGCATCATGTGCTGGGGAACCAGCTAGAGTCTCACTAACAAAGCTGCCGAAGTCATTATATGCTGCTTCTCCACATCACAAAGACCAGCTCCATTAGGAGACAATGCAAATGATGAAACGTGGTAATGAGCAGAAATGCCAACATCTAAACTATCCCATACCACTGCTTCAGGCGTGGCCTGCTCTCTTCCAAAAATGAGTAATGGAATTTTTTTCTTAGGGGCAGGGTCTTGGTATTTTTGTTTGTTTATTTTTTAATCTGATTTTTAAAAGCTGCAAATGCATTCCCCTCCCTACCCCCCCAAAAAAAAACAACCCAAAAAGAGAAAAACCCCAGGGGACGTGAAACAGATTTACCAAAGAATAATGATGTTGTCTTACAGAAGGTAAACAATGAAGAAAACCAATGACATTACATTAGAGAACTCCAAGACAAATATAGTCTATGAATACCACTGAACGTGAACGCAGTACAGAAGAGGGGGAGGGAAGGCTAGTAATTTATCTACAGCCAACAGTCCCCCAGCTATCACAATAAAACATGTGTACATGTTGGTTGATCCACTAATTCAAAACCTACAGCCTCGTAGCCCTCATCTATTCCAGCCGATGGGAACCAAAACAGCAATTTGCAACTTTATGATGTGATAAATAGAATTTCTTTGTTTTGATTTTTAATTTGCATATTTATTGAGATACGACTTGATCTTAATTAGTTCTCCTTTTGTATGTGGGTGGGTGTGTTTGCTTGGTTTTGGAAAGCAAACAAGCTTTGGTAGTTGTGTCGAATGACTCAGGGTTTTTGCTGACATAACACGAGGAGAAGGAGAATGGAGCCGAGTCCCTCTTTACATCTCAGCATACATGGAGCTCTCTGGTATGACTGTAAAACACTTCTTTCAGGTGCTTCATGCAAACCTCTCATTCTAAGCTATCCTACCTGTTCGGGCACAGCTACAGAGAAACCTTCCAAGTCAGCTGTCCTGCTGAACTGCACATAACAAAAGGCAGTCTAGAGTTGTGGTTGATAAACTATAGCTCCATGCTGTACACGGGCATGACTGATAACCTCTCTTCTGTACATAATTCTCCTTGTCTTGCGCACAGACTTTCAAGGCATGGAGAAATGCCCTAAGTAATTTCTTGGGATTTTTCTCTCCTGTTTCGGTTGCGTGGCTGATCACTCGCTCTCTGTATTCTACTGACTGGCTCAAAATAGAATTCTTTTTCATGCTGGAAAGAACCAGCACTGACAAGTGTCCCTCTCAGGGAATCTGTGACCATTGTTTGGGGCTGCTGCTTGACCTTCACTAGACAGGCCTCGCAGTGGCTGTGCATTAGAGAAGGAAATGGAGTGTTTGCTTTTTTTCCCGTATTGCTCTTGTCACTCTTGTGAACTTTGCTGCAGTTTTGCCAGAGCAAAGGTAGGAAGCGAGTGGTTAAATGCTTCACACAAAAAGGAGGGAAAAATCTGGAATACTGCTGGTCACGGACATACCAGTGGCTCCCTGTGAAGAATGTGTCAACAAGCATGCAAACGTGTCTTCATCTTCCCTCTGCAGTGAAAAATAACATCCCAGTAGCTGCATAACCACCCCATCTGTAACCCTATTTGTTGCTTTCCCTGCTCTCCATCATGGTATGTCCCAATCCTTTGGAAGCTGCCCAATGCAGGGATATGGTTGTGTATAAGGAGCCAAGCACGCCTCTGATACCGTTCAGACTAAATAAGGCAGGAAATGGCTTTCTTGAAATTTTTCAAGATATCAGACATATCCTTGTGAGAAAACAGAAAAAAAGATTTACTCCTGACCTAAACAGGGCCAAGTTCTCAGCAATTACAGCATTCACCTGAAAGAAGGGGGTGCATTTTCTCCTCTCAAGCACGGATCAGAGATCCGCCAAGTTCCCTGACCACAGTCACTGCCTGCACAGAAGGGGAATCTCTCAGTCTTTTCCAACACAGTTTTATCAACTCTTTGAAGAGTTATATACAAGCAGGTGCGCAAAGTGTCTTCCAGCTTTTAAAGATACACTGCCCTCTCTTCAGTGCATTAGGATTGCCTTGCCCTTCTTTTTTTTTGACGTTAAAATTCCACCACAATCACTGAATCGTAAGGGGTGTGTGGTCTTGCAGAGTTTTGCTTTTGAGGAATCTGTATGTTTTATTAAAAGTATTTCACAGGAATGCTGCTTCTGAAGTCTTGTAATGAATCTAAAATGAATCTTAAGCAAACCCATTTGCAGTTATCCCAGAGTACAATTCTGCCTCTAATAGGTTCATAAAGAAGTATTTTAGGATATAAATGAAACAACGATGGTGCTCTTAGGTAATTACACCTGTAAGAAATACACTATAGCAACAAGATGCCAAAGAGGAAGCTCTTTAGTCTGCCCTTAGCATCATGATTCACTTGCTAAGAGGTGTGGTGCACACCTTGTAATGACTTTCCAATTTGATCCCTGCAATTCAGGCACTCCCCAGACAGAAGCGGCTTCCCCTCCTGCCTGAGAAAAGCCAGACAAGGCTCTATTTAGTCCCTGACCTCGCCAAGGGAGGGAATCAGCTATGCACTGATGTAAGATGGCTCCAGCTTAAAGAACTATTGCATTCGGCTCCTTTGTTGCTACACAGTAAACAACAATGATATGAACTTTGCAGGCTCCCATGAGATTTCCCTTTCCAAAGACTCTCTGCCAAGGACTTTTACATCTTACACCATCTCCTGAGAAAATATGTGCTAAGCCCAAGGCAATGCCAGGTGCCCTGGCTTTCAGCCCACCATGGCCCATCCTTTCATGAACAATATGAATGTAATTAAACACTGCCTTGAATTCTGTTTGCTATGGCTGAGAGATGTTTGGTCTTGTTTTGAGTGTAGGTTGTTTTGCTTTGGGTTTTGGCTTTTTTTTTTTTTTTTTCCCCCCTCATGCTGCAAATAGCCAAGAGAAAGGTGTAATTCATTGCTAAGACTTGTACTAATTAGTTTTTCAGGAGTTCCCAGGGTAATTGTAGGCTGTAATATTTATAATTGATTTGGCCAGATTAAAAATGGATGTCTGGTGCACCAGTTAGATAAGTAAGGTGCAAGTGGGGCTTTATCACTTAGAGAGAAGGGAAGGCAGTGTGTAAATAAAGGGAGAGCACGAGGAACAAGAATCAGGCTGACTCCTGGCCAATACTGTCCCCTAATGTTCATTCAGGCTTGCAACAGTTCAGCCCTGGACAGCATTTTACTTGCATCTAGCAGGTGGTTTCCTAACCTTTGCAGGAATGAGTTTCCATCCTGTTTATTGGTGAGAAGATGGCTGGTGACTGCTGTAAGAGCAGAGGAGATGGTGAGTACACACCTCTCATTACAGGTGGTTGGGAAATTGAAAAGCTTTATATGAATTTGAAGAACTGCATTTAATTGAATTACATCACACCATTGGTACAGCTTTGACCCTGATGTGAAAGATGAGTTTGTCTCGAGGACAAGCAGGCAGTTTTCACCCATTTGAAGGGTACTAACTTGACATTATATGACATTTCTGGATTCTAGATACCTCAGGTCAAATGTTCTAGATACCTCAGGTCAAATGTTTCTAATGCTAACCAATAAAACTCACATCAGCTTGTGTCTAGATTTGCAGGATGGAAAAGCTGGTGAGAAGCCAAAGGCTGTGGATTTGAACTTATGAACACTCATTAATTTCTTCCTAATGGAGAACCAATCTATATATCAGTGCAGGGCTAACATTGCATCTTTAGCATTCTTATAGCTGTAGGCTTGTAAGCATTAATAAAACCCACTGACTTGAACAGATACAAGTCAGCCACGAAATGGAGTTATGACAGTTGGTGCAGACCCTGAAGATGACTAGTTTTCCTTCTCTCACCCTTCATCAGTTCTTAGGTTTTGTTGTCTTTTTTTTTTTTTTTTTTTTAGTACATTTACACTTCAGCACATGAAAGAACCATCCTGTCTGTGTACTTCATGACAGATTTGTGAATTTGTATATTCCCTTTGGTTTGTGATGATGCATTCTTGCACATACTGCAGTGCCCGGCTTGGATGAAACACTAAAGACCCTATAAATCTGGTGCTTGGAAAGGCAGACATGAACAAAGCAGCTGCATCCCCATCAGCACTGAAAAGCTAAATCTGGGGGCTGAGTAAAGTTTCCAATTACCTATGGAGAGAAATTAGTTAAGGATGAACCCATGCAAAGGCATAAACATGGCAAACTGGCTATATATCCACAGACATACTATGCAACCTGCTAAATTTCAGTCACCCCAAACAACTTTGGCCACTCTGCACAAGCAGGGAACAGCTTATTCACTTAAGGTTGGCATCCAGCACTGGCTTCTGAGGGAACCTTTAGCAAAATGAGACATCCCTGAAGATGACTTGAGTCCTGACTGCCTCTATCTGCACAGTGCTGTGTTCCTGAGATGTACATCAAATTCCTGGACACCAGAGCTCAAGCCCTGCAACACAAAATTTAAGCAAGTTGAAGACCTTTATAGGAATACACATGGTGTATTCAGGCACCACTGGGATACTGAGCTTGGGTTAGACTGTTTTGCAGAAGCACAGTCTTGCTCTTTAGATCCATATTACACTACTACTTGGTGTTTATGTACGGGAACAATATCATACAGCATCAGCTCTGGACCAGCACGTTGGCAACCCAACCCATGTTTGCTCTTGAAATCAATGAGAGGTTCTTATCCAACAAGTATCTGTGAGACACCTCATTGGTATGTTCTGCTATTTTTGGCTACATGTCGCAGTCTTTCAGTGAACAGAAATTTATGGCCAGTTCCAATGAAGCAACTAACAGTGAATGGTTTCAAATCTCATCCACTGTGATCTTGTTACATTCATTAAAAATGGGAGATAGACACAGGAAACACAAGATGGGTGACATCAAATAGATAGGATAATATCCATTTACCAGGCAGCTCTGTCACTGGCTTGGACTTTACTCTGAGTTTCAGGATAAAAAGAAATGCTTCCAAGCCAGATAATATTTTGGCTTTCTGTGCTTAAGCTTCCTGAGAAATATGAGCAACCAAGTCCCTCTGTATGGGAAGGTATTTACTAAGACTACTGGAACTCATTAGGACACTGAATAATGTAAGAGTTGCTGAAAATATGTTTTTGAAAGTGTTTGGGAGCTTTTCTCACAGTGTCTCTACCTCAAGCAATTTCTTCTCAAAATGATAATCATGTTATTGATGATACTTAGCAGTCCAGCCACAGTGACATGGGAAGATTATTGGAATCCTTGTGATTGCTTTAGGGTGCTTCCAGTAATTGAGACATTGCCATTGTTAGTGCGGGCAGTGGCAAGAAATGGGGAAAGATTTTGGAAAAGATGATGAGAATTTGTACTGCTAAGGAGGAATAATGTCAGGGAATGCAGGTTCTCCTGGGTTCTTGTTTCCCTTGGTGCTGTTTCATATAATTCCACTGGCTTCATCCAAGTTTTAAAATTGGTTCTATATATTTAATTTCAAAAGTCCAAGTTCCATATGTTTATATCCCTTAGTTCTCTCCGAGAGACTTAAAGGATTTAGGCTTTTGATAGCAGAATGTTTTAAGATGGCCAAAGACATGTCTAGACTATGTTTTAGTGACAGATCTGGTTTATGTACAGGGTTATTTTTTGGGTCAGATATCTATGCAGGCAAATATTTGCTTGTACACCAGATATTGGGTAGACATCTAACTATCTGACTGAACTAATAACTCCTGTAAATTACTAAATTCTGAACATTAGACCCCTTGGAGGAGAAAGCAACCCCTTGGTTGCAAGCTTTTCTTCATGAAAAGCTATTTTTAGCTGATAGCCACTCTGATGCTTCAGTGAATCTATCTGATAAATATGTGTGTGTAAATACATAAATTTCTCAACATGAGCCCAGAAAGTAAATCAGTATCCCTTATCTGTTTTTTCATACAGACAACTAACAGATACACATATGTGTATATATGCCTACACTCAGACACCCTGCCCCTACATATCCACACAATTACATGGTTTGCTCTGTATTCAGAACACAATTTTCATTACAAGACATAGAAGGTCTCAGGAGATACTCCTGAGATAGTCCTACATCTATCTGAGAGATAACAATAGATGATCACTGAACCTTGATGCTACTGCTTTCAAGTGGAAGCAACCTCAGGGAAGGAGCTGGCTACTAACCAGAGCAAACCAGTTTTTCATCTCTAGTCTCCAGGTGAGTGCTGACAAAGCAGCAGGTCACCTGAAATAGGAGTAAGACCATGTGGAAAGGACTTGAGATACATTGGGATGGTCAACAGGCAGGCAGAAATGGTAGTGTGAAAAACAAGGTGTTATCATCAGCTTAAATTAGATGCTAAGAGCAAGACTGTGTGGCCAAAGTTAAGATCTTGGATTCCCAGTAGGGAAATAGAGACATTTTTCTATTCCCCAAGAATCTGACACATTCTTCTGCATTTTAAAGTAAGGAATGACTGTTTTAGAAACCCTTCTGCATAGCTTTTTTCTTTTACAATCATATGATCACACAGGTAAACAAGGATTGGGACTAAAAGTACTGAGCTCTGGTAAAAAGAATGATTCTGGTTCTGGAGGTCCAGGGAGGGGAGAAGGTAGAGCATCATGGCAGGGTGGGGGGAGTGTGTCAGCTGCTGGTTTACCACTGGATTCTGCTTTTAAGGAAGCCTTCAGGTAAATCCCAATTTAAGGATCACAGACAACAGTTTCTGGAGGATGCTGAGTAATTTAAGGTTAACGTGACAGCAAAGCACTGAAACCTGTAATTCCAGCTTATGGACATCTGTCAACATGGCCAGCTCTCAAAGTAATTTAATCTCTACAAGGTCCTATGTTATCACATACTCCTTGAAATTAATCCAAAGCAAATTGCAAAACCATAACCCCCCCAAAAGTTATACATCTCATTCTAGGCATGTTCATCATAACTGAGCTGAGAAAATTCCTGTAGTGTAAAAAGTCCTGAGACTAATACATAACTTTGGTTCTCTTATCCTCTCCTGCAGAGAGGAATTGTGTTTAGTCAATATCATAATTAGGAAAGAGAGAGACTCTTTGTGTGTGTACCCATAAGAATAAAAGGCAGAGAAGGTAAGGTCAAAGAAATCTATTTTGCCTTTAAAGCAAATTGAAGTGAGGTTTATGGCAGAAACTTCTGATGAAGTATGTGTGATCATAGATAACCGATAATAGATCCAGGTTAAAACTTCATCCTCTGCCCTAATCCTAAATCTTTTCTCAGACATAATGAGATTCAGATAAAACAAACCTGAGCACTTGTGTTCAATATATTTCAAAACATTCTGATCAATTATGTTTTTAACACCATATGGAACCAAATACAAAACCTTACTTAACCTCACTCATTATGCAACTGATTTGCATATGCTTTGGACTCCATTAAAGACAACAAAAAATGTCAGCTACAGCATATAAGTGGCAACTCTTGCTAATTCCTTGATCTTGCCAAAGCCCTGCCAGATGTTTCATGAAGGATAGCAAATATTTCATTATGCTCTCACTGCCTCCTACAATTTGTCTGTCAGGAATCGCACAGATGAATTTCAGTGGTTTAGCACAAAAGAAAAAAGATAGGCATGGAGGACTGACACAAACACGAGATACCACCTTCATTCTACCTCAGAACTCAAGCAGGTTCTAAAGGGATTCTTCTTGCCAGAAAGACCTACAAGCCAAAATCATCTGATTCCCAGTAAACAGAGGAAAGAGGGGAAAACAGGAAGCATTTGCTCTGATCTAAGGAGACGTGATCTAAGATGCCTTGAAAAAAAAGAACACAGTAAAGCACATCTAAAACTTGCCATTGCTGCTTGTTGTACAATAGCTTTCCTAATACTTTTCTGTGTTCCTGTTGTAGGTATTTAATAATGCTTCACCTGTGTAACAATGAGATGCTGTTTCCAAATGAATCCATTTGTAACTTGTAGCATCTATCAATTCCCAGCAGGGAACAATTTTAAAAATCTCTGTTAACACGAGTATTTCCTGCATGTTTTATAAAAATCAATTTTCAAATGCCTGCCAAAATGCTCTGTGTGTTTTACCTGAAAGTCACAATTACATTTTCTTACTTTTTCTACACGTCAACATGTGTGCATATATTTATTTGGGCATATATAAATTCCCACTAAACTTCTTAAAAGGATGCAAACACATCATGGGAGCAAGCATATTCTGAGTGAAAGCTGAAGAAACTGAGAAAATCAAAATAAGCCATGTATTTGGATTGATGGGGCAAATTAGAGCACAGCCTGCAGTGCAATAAAACCATCACTTCATAGAGAGCCACCCCACGCATTTAACATCGCCCTCAGATTTACAACCAAAAATGATAAAAGGTCAGTTGTTGTGTAAAGAGCGACTGGAAAGGTATGCCAGACTGTGCATCAAGGGGAAATTGAATCAGAGGTCAAAGCACTTGTGTTTGAAAGATACAGGTTCCAATAAGCAGTAGGCTTGCAGTTACTTTGGGCAAACTGCTCTTCTCTCTTTGCCCCAGTTCCTCGATAACACGGACACAGAAGGCTTTGTCACTCTACCTGGATGGCAGGCTTCTGGTATGGTGGCAGACCCAGAAGAAAATAGCACGTTTCAATGTCCATTAGGGAAAGAAGTGAGTGTTCCTGATCCTGCCAGACAAGAATGTAGAGTTTAGCTAGAGGAATGATGAGGATGTGGGGCTCCTGCTGACATCAGGAGGAAAGAGAGATGCTCAGTAATACCAAGGATTAGCTGCCAGGTTATATTTCAAAGTGGAATGTTGTAATTCTTGCGGTACTGAAAACAAATGAAGGCATAAAAGTGAAGAGGAGATTATTCTGATGGGAAAGAAACCATCCCGAGCTGCCAGATTTTCTGTACCCAGTCTGGCTTCTGATTTTAAGCTGTCCATCTAGCCTGTCTGGCGGAAAAACCCTGCCATACAGCTTGAGGAAAGAAAGGCTGAAGACTTGTGCGTGCTGGTTCCATCGGACCCAACAACCTCATTAGTCATGAAATCTTACATTTCCTGGCATTTGCCTTTGTATTTATGTTTTCCTAGCTCCTCATTTTGTCTCTTTGCTTCAGGAAGCTGCTTATTGCACCAAAATAAAGTGACATCTGCTCTTCTCATGGTGGGTTCTGTCTTCCAGGATCTGAAACACCAGGAAAAGATCAGATCGTGAGTTGTTTTGGCTCATATATTGTCCCCTAAGGCATTGAAAAAGCCCACAAAAATTAAATTTGCCAGTCCAAACAGCACAAGCCCAAGTGTTAGAATGTAAACACACACTTTACAGAGGGGCTGAATTTGGGAAGGTTGTGGTCATGAACACATACGGGACTCCTGACTGCTGTGTGCTGCGATAGTCTCTTTTCTCATTCCCTATGATAGAGAACTATCATATACCAATGACATCATTTTTTCTACAGACCTTTTTGCTGGACCACCTTTTCATAGATATCTCCACAATAACATTTCCAGTGTCAGTAACACACAACCCATCAAAAATCCAATCCATGTTGCTGAAGAACCCAGGCTCTCCCACTGGTGGAGATATTAGGATGGCAAAGTCGGTGCAGCCAAGTCAGCCTGTTGTTGACTTTAGCCTGAGCTTGCCAGGCTTATGCTGGACTTTCTCCTTTTCTGCACAGCCAACCAGGAGATAAACTGTGTCAGATTTAATGGGGCATGATACAGGTAATTCAGTATCGAGGACAAAAAAAAAGAAAGCATCTCTGAAGCAAGATGGGTTATCAGCTTAGCTCAAAAAGCAGCCTATCAAGAAACACTGCTGAGGCGATTTCAGAAATCTATAATTTGGATGTTACCTTAAGCCTAAAACTTTGTTTGAAAACTTCATACTTCTCACAAGCAGCCTAGCAAAGCCCAGGAGTATCAAAGCAGATATCAGTCCAGATGACAAAGTAATACACTTAGTGTATATGAAGTGCTGTACACATGAAAGGTACGGGAAGGATGGCAACATTATACAGTTTTATCCAGCAAGGAATCAAAGCTGTTATCACACAGCAGTTTTCTCAGGGCTATTACACTCCATCGCTTACCCACCAATCAGCTTACCTTTCTGGGCTTCCCAACAATATGAATCACTTTTAAATAACAATGCATTTACTTTACATACATGCTTTGCAGCCTGAAACACCCCCTGCTGCTTTCTGAGAGCAAGGGAAGCAGCCTGATGATTTATCAGGAAAAGATCCACTGATGTGCATGGAGCTGCACTGGCACGTCCCAGCTGAGCAGCTGAACTGCTGAGCAGCATCCTTCACCACTAATTTTGCAGCCATTTCTGAGGCAGAAAACAACAACATTTTAAATCTTGGCATTTTTTAGGACAGGAAGCAAAGAATTCCAAATTCAGTGACTAGCCTGTGGAACAATTCTAAGGAATGCAAGATAGAAGAAATATGCCCTCTGTCAAAACTTGGCAAATGTACAAGGCCTAGATCCTTAATTCTTAATGGAGTATTTCTTAGTTTGCTAGTGAGTAAGGATTCCTGAGCAATGGCAATCGTTTGATCGTAATTACATCAGGAGTGAGAGCCTATGGAACTTGTCAGGTCAGCCTTACCCACTTACTCCAGGTATGGGCACTATGGCAAGGCATGGCACTAACTGCAGGTGTTGCTGGAGGAGTGGTGCCTGCTTGTGTCATCCTGGGAATGAATGGGGCTTGGGAAGTGGCAGAGCAAGGGCAGAGAGGCTGTGTACACTGATCCAGGGTATCCGTAGGCAGCCTTTGTCAGCCTCCTCCTAGCAACAGGTCTCAGTGAAAGGTGGTGTAAATCCTGCTAGCTGCCTTTCTGTAATACACCTGTATGTACTGTGACTGTCTCCTATGAGTTTAGCAGAAAAACTGCCAAGATTAAATACACTCACACAATTAGGGTCATGTTAACCTAAGATGATAAGAGAGAATTCATTGTGCAAAACATGTAAATTATACATCCAAAGATCATGGAATGGGTTGTCCAGGGAGGTGGTGGAGTCACTGTCCCTTGGGGTGTTCAAGGAAAGATTGGATGAGGTACTTTGGGACATGGTTTAATGAGTGATATAGGTGCTAGGGGGATGGTTAAACTAGATCTTATAGGTCTTTTTCCAGCCTTAATGATTCTGTGATCTGTGATGACCTGGGAGCAAAGCCAGGTGCTGCAAAACAGCAGCTCTAATTTCAGAGAGATGCCTCTTTCCAACTTTTTGTGGAATTTTTGTGCATTTTCAATGCAAGAGAAATCCATGGGGAGACAATCAAGGAAGAACAAAATTCCCTGAGCTGTCTATTCCCTTGCTACTTTCAAGGTCTGCCCCCTCCAAAGCTTGGCAAAACCCTCTCCCACACTGTTTCCTACAGTCAGGAAATGCCTAACATTTCACTTCTTACAGAGGGTCTCCTCTGAGATGGATTAACCTAACACTCCTTAAACTCAGACCTATCAATTTCCTCTGTTGGAGACTTTGAATTTAGATATCCTTGCTGTACTGGAAAATATCTACTGATAACAAGCAATTATTATTACAAGATATATCCTTGGAGATAGAAACTGGCTGCTAGGAAAGACTGAAATGAAGAGGAGAGGGAAAACCCAAATATACTCTTCTCACTTAATCTGACAGGGTTTTAATCACTTTCCCAGTGTGTCGTACCCAAGAGCCCTTGGATGACTTCCTGCACAAGACTCAATTGACACCTACCATGTAAAGCACTTGATTTTCTCATGATAACATTAAATGTCATTATTGGAAATGCATGGCAGAGTTAATAGATCATTCAAAATTTTATTTGTTTTTTGAAACAATTAAAAATATATAGAATCTCCACACAAACTAGTATTTGGGTCCTGAAGGGGCCAAATAGCAAGTTCTTTCCGCTGGACTTTAAGAGTGTGTGTTAGAACAAATGATTTATGAAGCATATAGCAAGAAGTGAAATCAAAGGGTTTGTGGTAAGGAGGGTTTTGAAGCATTAATTGTAACGGGAAGGACGTGCTGCAGAAGAAGAGCTGAGGTTAACGTGCTTGTCTTTCCATTGCTCTGGACCTGCATGCCAGGCATGTTCAGCTTACAGAGAAAATGAATGGAGCAAACCAACTCTGGCATATGCCAGACTGACTTTGAGTTGCATCATGAACTCTCAGAGGGGTCAGAGCAGGGGCTGACTGTGCTGAACAAGCAGCAGTAGCTGTAGCCTGGAGGATGCCTAACAGTGCCCCGAGATAGAACTTGCCTGCTTCAAAGGCACTGTGGTAGAAGAGATAGTAGAGACCAGTAGCCCCCAGATGAGCATCCCTGACATGGACAGTTGGGACAACAAGCAGTCAACAAAAGGAGAGATCCTGCTAAAGCACAGGGTAGAAATGCAGTTACATAGATGAGCAAAAGTAGCTGGTACAGAAGTCCATTCAGTGGGAATACTGAGGAAAGAAATGAGCCCCTCTGTAAGTCTCAGGAGAGGTCTGAGGCAAAACAGGACAGACACAGTGAGGGTGTAAAGATGTAAAGTACAAAAGTACATTCACTCCTCAGATGCCCTGACTCCAGCAGTCCTCAGGACTGCTCACCACAGGAACCACAACAGGGTCTGTCTCCCTGGAAAGAGTCTCAAATTGGGTAGCATCTGTCAGGCGTAGGAGTAAGCCTGACTGTCTCAGCAGGAACAGGCGTCCATAGATGAGAACCCTTGCCCAAAGCCTGCTACAGGAGAACAGGATGTTTTGCACTGCTGCCAGGACACTCGGCTGCTCATGGAGGTCAGGAGCTGGGAATGGAGCTATGGGGGCTTGTGGGGTTAGCACAGCAGCACGGAGAGACCATAAGGTCAAGCCTGGGCCAGTACATCTTTGTGGCAGAAATGATTTTGAAACGTTTGATCCCTTGGTGAGCCCTGATGCGAGATCAGAAGCATGTACTCAGATTGTGGCCTATTTCCAAATCTGAAATCCAAATACTGTATTTTCCCATTTACTTATCCAGTGTTGCTTCGGCACTTAATTGTCTACCTGCTGGCCTGGCCTTTTCTGCCAGGCTGTTGCCAGGCCATCAATGATGTGGCCATCAGGGTAAAACAAGCTTTGAATCAGGTGATAAATTGATGGGTTTGTTGCAGCTGCTACATCTTTTAAATGTTTAAACAGTATGATTGCACACATATCTAGTAGCTGCTTGGTTACGTTTATCTTGGATCGGGTGCTATGCAGTCTCTTAGATGCATGTGTCAAATATTCATAGATGACAGGCTACTGAAATATCTTTCTGTAGCATTTATTTATAGAAAATATTTATCAACAGAATCAATCTTTATGTGCCTAGCTGCAGTATTACTTGTTGCCTTACCTATTCTTCCCACAGTGTCTGCCTATCTAGCAATATCCCTCTTCCTGTAACATCTATTCACGGTATGTCTGTCCAAGGCATCTTCCCATGTGTACTCACAGTATCCATCTCTTTAATTTTAGCGATATATCTACTCCATCTAATGCTCGTCACCTATCTGAAGCATTTGCTGTATCTCTCCACACCACCTCTTTATCTGCCTTTCTGTAGTGACTCCTTATCCCTTTCTCTCAGTCACACAGCACCAGGATGCAATTATGGATCTCTGACAATAGTTTCCTTTATTTTATTTTATTTTGCCAAAATCGGGCTCACAAATCACCGATTAATTTATTTGGTTTGATGGAAGGGCTAGACATGAGAAATGAACTCCAGGAGGGTACAAGTACCTTTGGGTCAAAGACTCTTTCCCAGGATTATCTGCTTCCCTGCTGTGTATGAACTGTTCACTGCTGCGAGGGCAGTGAGCTGCACTAAGCTGCTGTTATCTGAGTAACCCATCTTCAAACAAAGATGCTGCAGTGACTGTTGCCTCCCTGCTCTCCTCCCCTTGCCCTTTCCCATTCCCTTTTTCTCCTCCCATATTTCCTCTCCTCCTTCCCCTCAGCACTTTGCATCCTTCTGAGTTTGTCCCTTCCCTTCTTCTGCCCACTTGGCATTCTTAGGATGACAAGTCCCTCCCTATTAAAAATTCACTGCCAAATAAATATTAAAGGGGGGGAAGCCATTTATTGTGATTTATTGTGATCTGTGATGCCAGGCCCAGCACAACAGGTTAAATAGCCTTTGCAGTCTATTTATCCACTTCCTAGGGTATGAAGGACTCAATGACCCTCGGCTCTTAAAAAGCCTTGGATGGGGAGAGATCTCCTCACCAAGAGCACCATTCTGAATGACACGGAGAGGGATGTGTTCACAGGGCCAGGAGAGGAAGGACAGTAAAACCTAAAACCTGTTCTTGGTTTTTTTTTTTCCTCTCTACTTTTTTCTCTTCTAGATAAATCGTGACAAGAACAGTACAAAAGATGGTCAGGTCACTTGGAAGCGATCAGAGTCTGTTAAAATGTCAGGAGCATCTGAAAGAGGCAAGGAAGAAAGAAAGGAAAAAAAGGAAAAAAAAAAAAAAGCAGAGAAAACTGACAGAAAAGTCAGGAGGAACATCTTCCATGTCTCTGGTTTTGGTTCTCTGAGCAAAGACCCCAGCAGCTTCTAATTTTCCTTCAGGCAGGGCCAGTATGGTTCAATGACAGAATAAAAGATGCATTAATTAATGAACAGCTTTACAGTTTTATGGATGGATTTAACTCTTTCCCCTGTTTAGAGCTGCTGGGAAAAAAAAAGACTGATGCATATGCTAAGCAAGACAGCAGGAATTAACTGGTACTGACATGGAAGGAGCAAATGGGGTTTTAACTCAAGTCAGCAAACTTGCTAACAGCTTATGGAGTACAGAGGGGAATGAGATTTCACCCAGAGAGTAAAGAACCTCTGGAGACCTTCTCCAGAGCTGTCCAAGAGCTGACAGGAGATCCCTAAATGGAAGCAAAAGTATTGGGGCCTCAGTGGAAGCTGTCAGCTGAAGCAATGGTAGAAATTTGAATTGTCTGCCAAGGTCTGGGACTGTGATGGACTGGACACCCCTCCTTTGCACTAAAATGCCTGGTACTCCTCAGAATTTATCTTATCTGTCTTTGTAGAGGGTTGTAAGATTTCTCTGAGAAATGTTTGGGATAATTAGCAGTATGTAGATATGTGATGTGATGTATATTTCACAGAGGCAAGTGGAAATACTCAAATTTTTCCAATTCAAAGCAACATATGGCAGTATGAAAAGTCAAGTAGCAGACCAGAAAGGACTGTCTGAATCATCCTGGCTACCAGTTTTCCGTGTGTTGTTGGCAAATGACTGTGCATAACATCCCATTGCACCGCAGTCCACCACTATGCACTAGTTTGTGCCTCAGTTTCTTCATGGTGAAGGATGGAATAACGTTGCTCTCAGTAGTGGCTTTCAGCCACAAGATAAGTAATCCTTAGGAAAGAAGGTGAGAGGGGACATTGTAACCCTCGGATGAGAAGACAGAGTAACAATTTGTCCTTCCCCTTCCCTGTTCTGGTTGGGAGTACTTGACAGTGCTTAAGCACACAGCATCCATGAAAGAGCCACGTTCTGTGATAATTAGAGCTGGGGAAGTTTTCACACAGGAGCAAGTCTATTGCTAGGTCCACAGGAGATGTCTGATGCTGGTGCTTGTCTCCTAAAGGAGTAAGTTATGGCATGCCCAGACTCATGGCAAGAAGCACAGGAAGAAGCAGCAGTTGAAGAGGGGAAAAGGGTGAATGATGAGAACAGGGGTCAGAAGCTCAAGAGGTTTTGCCCAAATGTCTCTCCTCATGTTCACCTAGATCATGGAGCGAAGACAAAGTATGTACTGATTGGAACAGGATGTGAGACACTCTGAAGGTAGATCAGAAAGAACAATCCATCTCGTCTGACTGGGCTATATAATTTACTCCTTGTGAGCAGATGGGTTATGAGGTCTGCCATCAGTGATGAATTATGTTCATGATAAGTCATTCCCAGCTAATGAGGATCCATTATCATTAGCTGCTAAAGAAGAATAACGGCTTGCCAGGACAGAGTGGGGGTTTCACAATTTCCAGGGAGAAAATTCTGGGCCGGTAGCCACCTGGCAATTGAATTTTCAGGAAACTGAAAACCTTCCAAGATGGATTCCTTCTGTGTACTTCAAGTCATGGCTTTTAATTTCCTTGGGCAACTTCAGGAGAGGGAATGTAAGAGGAGGTGGAGGAAGTGAAGGAAAACAGTAGTAACCATACCTGATAAGACTGTGATTAAATCAAGGTCTCACTCTAATTACACTGCATTTAAATAAACTTTGCCTAGTAGGTAATTGCAATTAAACTGCAATTAAACATGTATTTATACCACCACTTCCTCCCCTGCACAGCTGTCTGTTTCCACCTCCTGTTGTTGCTATCTACCTGCCAAAACCTTTGCATTTAGCACAAGGGACTTTACATTTCCTTGGACTTCCCAAAGGAGATGTTGTAGGGGGCAAGGTCAGAGACTCTGCCTATGCTCCACCGTGCAATCATCTAAAAGGGCCTTCTGTTTTCAAGCTGTGTGTGGAAAGAGATGCAGCTGATCCTGAGATAAACTAGATCTGAGGAAAAGGTTGTGAGGGGCAGAGGGATGAATGAAGTCAGTGCCTCTTCCTCTCATGGGAACTTGAAAAGGTACATATTTCCCCCTTTTTCAGATTTCTTCACATCTGGGCTAGAAATAAAGCTATTTTTCTTGCCTTCTGTAGAGCACCTTTGATGCGAGCATATTTTCCAAAGCTCCAGATATCTCTGCTTACTGTATCACAGTTGTGCCTGTGCGTTGTTGTACATGACATGGAGCAAAAGAACTCACTCACCTACACAATGCCTACAGGTGAGAGTCCAGAGATGGGAATACCATTCTTGAGCCCTAGTTTCCAGGTTCTTAGGAATATTTACTAACTTTGGCTGTGTCGCTGTTTCCTTTATTTGCAGCAATGAGCTGCCTACACATAACAACCCTTCAGGTGGTCTTTAAAGTTTACTGCAGGTCTGAACAATTGGAATAGGGAAGTCTGTTATGGAAAAACAGGAGGTTCTAGTTATTTAAAAAGGAAACTAGGTTCTTGTTAGGAATCTGAAGGTGGCAAGGAAGGGGAAAGGGATGCAAGGAGAAACAAAAGAATAAACAAACCGCTAAAGGGAGAGTAATAAAAATGAAATGAACAGGTATCACAGTGCAAAGGATGCCTGGGGCTAACAAAAGCAAACCAGCTTCTCTGTTTTACCTCCCTTCTCACAAGAGATGATGGAAAACATCTCCATTTGTGCCCCTGCTATCACATAGCTCTAATTAAGGGACTGGAGAAATACCACCATCACCCTCATCTGTTTGTGTTCAGTTGCTGAAAGGACACCATGCATCTCCCTGACAGCTAGTCATTACAGCTTGGTATGAGCACCCCTCCTTCCACCAGAAGTATTGAGCCCTCGTTAAATACCTCAGACGAGGCCCTTGCTACAATTCTGTTACTCGAGGGAGGTGAGCCATGAAGCCTTTATCACTGGAAATCGCTGCCGGGAGGATAAGGGCATCTGATGGGGGAGAGATCGAATACTAGATGTGTTAGCTACATGCTGGATGTGTGGCTTCAAGAGATACACAGCAAAGGAGAGAATCTGTGCATACAGATGCCCAGAAATGCATATGGGCACAATGTAATATAATCATTGAAAAACCCACTTATTATCCAAAATTGGTTAAATCTATTTGGTTACTGGCAACTTCGCTATGACTGCTGTATTATAAGCTGTGTTCACTCCCTCTCTCCCTATCCTTCAGATATTCCTATTTTCTCCCTGAATAACTGGTCTCAGGAAGGTCCTTCTGCCAGGTATTAGTAAAAAGGAACAGAACAGGCATCTTAAGCTTGGTATTCTGATGTGACAGTAGTCAGCTTCATCTGGTGTGATCTGTCACGTCAAAGATTATAGATTCCAACTCTGTGACTCTCAATTTCCTTCCAAACGTTTCTTTAACCTACAAACCTCAGTTCTACTTCCAGAAACAGGAGACAAAAGCAATAGTGCTGGAGTGACATTTATCAGAGGAAGGATTGGACGTTCCTTTCCCTGCAGACTCCTACTTCAGAATCACTATTTATCGGTTAGTTCAGCAACATTGTTCACTCATAAACAATCTGATCTAAATGGTATCCTTTCCACAGCGTGAACCCTCACTTTCTAAATCAAAAGGGTGAAAACCCCCAAAGGCTGTCATCACCCATGGTTTCCCATAGCTCATAGCTCCGTGGGCTCACATCCTTTTTAATTAGGAACCAGTGAAAGAAATGCCTTCGTTTTAAGGTGCATGAACTGCTGCTCTCTCTCCCTTTGGCAACCCGCTGCCCACAGAGACATACCATTGAGTCCACGATTACTTTCAGTTTGATTTAGCTCAACTTGGAGGTGCAGTCAAAGGAGGCAAATGACAGTCACAGGTCAAAGCCTGAGCCTTCCCTTCTATTTAATGGCTCTGTGAGTACCTCAGGCTTTTTGTTTTCACTTGCTGTGAACTCAAGTCTGCCAGTAATTTTGTTCTGCTATTAGGCAGATGGAATAATGTGAACAATTATCAACTCTGTGTGCATTCTCTGTCTTTCTCTGTTAATGTAAATACATCTATTTGCAATCATGGATGGCCTTCAACCCTCCCACAGGACAGCCAACACAGATCTTTTAGAAATGAGGCTTAGAAAACAGTCTTCTGAATGCTTGGGACCCAGCATCCAACAGCATGGATGGAACTGCTAGCATTAGTTCAAGAGAAGCCCTTCCTGTGCCTGCTTGTCATGCGTCCATCAGCCATCAGATCCAGGCTGTGTGTTGTAAGTACCATGTGCACACACAACTGCAGACTCATTCACTCCTAGAACTGAACACTCATAATGAATCCTCGGTCTCACGTTGGCTTTGGTTGACGTATTGGAATCAGAATGAGCCATGGGCAGATATAAAATACCAATGAGTTCAGCATTCCTTCCCTTCTGCATTCATTTGCACTAAGGTGGTAGACAGCAGCTAACAAAACTGCTTCAGTGCAGGAGCTATTTTCTTCTCAGTGGCCCACTAGACTGGCAATTTTTACACTCTAGAGGATGATCAAGAACTATTGATGGGAATAAATGTTTTGTTGTTGACTTAGTCGTGGAAGGAATAAGAACCTAGTTACTACCAAAATCCAGATATTGTCTCTGAAATCACAGAATAGAGGAGAGCAGAACAGAAAGCCTATGAGGGCAGAGGCAAAAGGCTGTCAGACATTATCCTTCATTCAGAATGCAGATGAATTTGCCAAGCAGGAAGCGAAATGGAGAGAAGGTTGCTGACGTATCACATCATCTCTGCTGTCACTCACACACTTTAATTACCCTTAAATCAAGTGCAATAACTTTCCCAGCCCTGAAATACGTGCTGTCTGTCTCCTTATACACATAATAAGGCCTGCAGGGAATTTAGAGACTTTAGCCTTGCATGTCTCATTGCTCTGATCCTCAGGTTGCTTTTAGCATAAAATCAGCTGAAAAGCATTGAAAGGCACAGCCTTATTTTTGTAAATCCCTATCCTGTTTGCCAAACCTAGCTGAGTCAATGAACGCCTAAGACTATGATTTGGATTCTCTTGCACAGAGTGTATTTGTGTATTGCTGTTTCCATATGTCATCATGTACTTGTTATGTTGCTTGTCACTCCAGTCGTATCTAGCCAAGGAAACAGTCACAGCAGAAAACTTGCAGTATTTCTAATTTACATGAGATTTCTAGGGATGGGCAGAATCTTTTGGAAGGGGACGGGGGAAAAAATAAAAGCAGCCGTGAACAATGGTCTCCTCCTCCCCAGACTTCAGATTCCAATCAAAAGAAGTTCCTCCTCAGAGAATTCAGGTTGTGAAAATTTAGCTGAGCTCTCTTTTTGTTCCTATTGCTATCTCCAGTTCTTGGCCTTCAATTTGCTAACTACTGTGGCTTGCCATCCCAGGAGACACGTACAAAATGAAGTACCAACTCACTGTAAGGAAGAGTGGAATTAGTCTCAGGAAATTTAGCCACTTAGAATTTGGCATCTAAACTAAATTTTGTGGTTTCAAATCAATGGAAGGAGATAATAGATACATTAATAGGTTAGTTGCCTTTTAGCAATGCCTTCATGAACTATAGAAGAGGGTATGTAACGAGCTCTGTTTAGACACCCACATTTTACACATTTTGCAAAGCATCCTGCTGCTGAGGATGTACACCCCAATGAGATGTTTGACTAGAGGTAGATGAAGGATATTAAAATTATCAATGCAAAAAGAGATGAGCCTAAACTATTAAATCCACATATATCTGCAAAATCCAGTACCTGCTTGTCTGAATATCCTGTGTCCTGAATTCTGGATATATGTCATTGAATCAGGAAGAATCTAGACCATGCAAAAGTTAAGCAGAAAAACTTGTGTTTTGCTTAGGTGTTTGCTTGCTTTTCTCTGCAAGACAGTGAATGCATTTTGTATTACACATGATGCAAAGTGAGATCAATCCTACCACTGAAGGGCTTGCGTGAGAGTAGTCTGGAATATAAAAGCAACACAATAATATACTAAGTGGTAATACAGTGTTACCCTGAAAATCTCAGCCTGTTAGCAAATCGCTGTCTTGCTAAGAAACACAATGTGTGGTTTGTTGGCTTAGTCTTGCAGGATATTTGTTGTCCCATCTGGATATAAGGAGATGATCCAAAGTCCAGGTTGAGCAGTCCTGGAGGAGGAGACCTCGGATCAATGTAGTTTAAGTGGAAGGCGTGGGCTGGATTTTTTAGTTTGTTTTTTGAATAAAAGAAACCAGAAAGCTGCCACCTGCTTGGGATGTGCTTGAAAGTAAAGAGAAAGAAAAACATTGTAGGAGCTTATGGCATTATAAAAATCATACTGTTTAGTTTGAGTCCTATCTTGGAGGCAAATACAGGAAATGCATTTACAGGGGGCATCTGAGAAAGAGCAGTGGATTAGGGAAGCTTTTCTACTACTGATAGAAGAGAAAGCCCATTAGAACTCGGGGGTATAAAAGTGTAGGAAAACACTGTTTAAAAAAAGAAAAAAAGATTGGAACAACCCTGTTGGTTTCCAATGCATCAGAACACCCTCAGTCTTCTTTGTTGCACAAAACTCCAGCCCCTTCCCACACTAAATCTAGTTTAAAGCTCTCCTTTCACAAGTCTATCCAGGTAGCTGGCAAAGACTCTCTTGCCCTGCTCAGTTATTTTGTGCCTGTGTCTGAAACCTGAATAGGAAGAACCATGTTGGGTAAGGATGGTGATGCATTCATAGCACTGTGGAAGAAGTTAATGTGTTCACAGCACTCAAACTCCTTATATCCATCTGGTGCTACCACCTACATAACTTTATGAGCTGCTGCTGATGTTTTACCCACACTGAACAAACACTGCCATAACAATATAGACCAAATGGTGGGCATGAAATGTGACTGCTGACCTCACATAGGTACTCACAACAGGGAGTAGAAGAGATCCCCATGAAGCACAGAAGGCAAATCAATAGCTCACTTATGATGTGGAAAGCAGTCTGATGTGGCTTGCAAGAACTCACTGAATGTATAGGCTAAATTCATCATCTGGCAGTGGCATGCTAGGCACTGGTTCTGAAATGCTGTCGCCTAAGCATCAGCACTGCACATGCCTACTGTGTATATCAGATCCTCTGGTACGTGACTTGAATGTTTCCCATTTGCCTCTCTTCTTAGAAACGCTGAGCACAGTATGTAAAATCAGCAAGTGCAAGGAGTGCTCAGCAAATTTGAAAACACTGCCACAGGTAGGTAAATACCTGAGGAAGGAACGACCTGCCAAACATCAGCCCCTTGTCTCCTTTGAATATTTTGCTTCTCCTCATTTTTACATGTGCACATGCTGTAAAGCCTGTTTATCTCTTCTCCGCTTGCTCGATGAATCTCCAAAGCTTCCCGTGCCTTAGCTATGATTCATTTCTGAATAATTTCATGAAAGACAAACAGCATGTTTCCAGTTCCACACGCTTCTCTGATATTGCTGGGCACTTCATGATCTGGAGGCAATTTTTTCCCACTTGTCTCAAGCTTCCCTTTCTCCCCCTTTCCTCCCCTTGCATGTAAAACCATTGCCCCTACGTTCTGACCCCTCTGAGATTGCAAATCATTCTAAGCGGAGGAAAGGTTGAGCCCCAGCTTCGTGCTTGATGCATTTTGTTTAAGTTGCTCGTGCTGTTCCAACATCTGTCATATCCTCCACAGCAGTGCAATCAAACTGTCAGGGCTGAGTGAAGTTTTGCTGATCCAATCTGCTCCTTCTGTGATTCCTGTCAAAAGCATCAGGAGGTGGTAGATACAGTTGTGTGCTCTTTAAACAACAGATCTTTATTTTTGCACATTAGAGGAACTGTTATTGTTTGTTTCTCTTAAAGCTCACAAAGCACTCCCTTTGCTTGCAAAGAATGTTCAAATGTGGTTGTGATCACAAGCTATGCTGTGACTCCCAGACTCTGCTGTGTTCCTATGGCTCCCTGGTTTTACATCCCGTCTTCCCATGTGAGGTCACAGCACAGAAATCTCTCTCATTCTCGCTGGTGTCTCTAAATCTGCAACACATCTTGGAAGCACCCGGAAGGAAGTTACTTCTTGGATCCTGCATTATTATTAATGAGGTAATTAAGCCAAAGGGTTGTGGGGGAAGGGAATCATATTTTAATAAGCTCCCTCTGGCTACTGCACTGTGAGTTGCCAGATGAATGTTATTCCCTGCTAACCATACCAAGAGATTCAAATACTAATTGATATTATTGATACTAATATCGCTAATCACCTTGACTAAAAGGAAGGGATGTTCTTTCATCATTTAAAAAGCAAGTACCTTTGATGTTCCTTAATAACTGAAAGAATTAAGAAAGAAATTATTCTATTTGTGCTCTGTTAATATGCAGCATGTATTTTTAATCAGCTTTCCAGCATGATGCACCTTTTCACTTCTGACTGAAGCCTTAAACTCTTGCTGTGAAATGGGAACGTATGGTTTTATCATTTATTAAAAGGAACCTGAATCTGAGGTGAATAGTACGTTTCTGCCCCATTTCTCTGTTGGCCTCGTAGCCTTTGGCTTTCCCATCAAGGCAGAAAGTCTTCTAATTACAGCAAAGCACCAATGGAAAATGGAATTTAGGATGTCATTGTGCCCTCTTCTCTGATAGTTATATTGGCTGATGACTCCTGCTGTGATGAAAAAGCAGGTTCAGAAACACTTTGATTCATTAAAGAAAAAAATGCTTAAAAAAATATGAAAAACCCTAAGATAACAGACTTTGGTTCCCTAATACATTTTTTTCTTTAAAAATCTCCATCTCCAAATGTAGCTGGTAGGAAAACATGTTCAGCTTTCCATGATCTGACTTTATTCACAGCCAGGGACTGGATTATTCTCCCATGGACAAAGAAGAAATTTGAAAGCCCTGGCTGCGAGGAATCCAGTGCTGGATATAGGAAAGAAAGAACAGGCTCCAACTTCCAGGTAGGATACTGAAGTTTATAATACACACATATGTCCCAAGTAAAACCCTATGTTAATGACAAATAAACACTTTTCTTGAGTTCGAATGCCCTAAATTCAGGGCTCTGAAAATCCCACTTGGTCTGTGGTTGTCATCCCTAGGAGCTGCTTTTTCCTCTTTTACTGTTTTGGCTTCTGCCATGGCTGTTCAGCCACTCACCCTGTTCAGTTAAGGTTTGAAATGTGAGTAAGATCCCAAGACGACACTCTCCCAAGCAAATACAGCAAGATGAATGGACATTCAGAGCATGCTTCTGAAAATTCATCTCACGTGACTTAAACACATACTGTAAAATAAGGAAGGGGAGAGAAAAGTGAATGGCAGCACTTCCACGAGACTGAAAGCTTCACAGGTTGGCTCTACCTGGGAGGCCTGTTGCAGCTACTGATTACACATCTCACACTGCGTTAACAACTCGGTCTGACTCCAGTTGATGCTGAGATTTCTTTTGGATCACATCTGTGTTGCATGATGGAATCCAGTTGTGAGCTTTTTGGCAGGTGTACAGAGTACTAAGTATCTACTAATTTGAGTTCTTTTCCGAGCGTATACATCTTTGGGGATTTACTGCTTGCTCATCTCTGAATTCAAGTACTGTGGCAGACAGAAAAACAAAATTGAAGAATGACTTTTAACAGTAGCTGCAAACAGTATTCTCCTTGTCACAGGACCTCCCCTTATAAACATTAGACCTGCTGAAGTGGAAAAAATAGTAAGGGAAGAAACAGTTGCAGTGTCTAAGGAATAACCACCTTCTGAGGAACAGGAGAGTGGATTAACAATTTTGACTAAAACAGTGAGTTTCCAACTGCTGTCTGAAGTTGAGCGTTTAGCAGTGCACCCATCTTGCACCTTAAAAGAAATAGAGTTTGAACAGGGAAATAGAAAATAGGAATCTCTGGCTGGCAAGGACTGGAAAATAAGAATATCCCCACCCTTTTTTTTTTTTTTCTTCTTCTTCAGGTTGGAAAAAGAGGAAATTAAATCTGAGTTGGCCAATTATCCTCCATAATCCCCAAAGGCAAGACAAGATCTTTTGTGGGAAAGGCTTGAGGTGAAGCCAATTCAATTAGTTTCCACGGCAAAACTGTCAAGATCCAAAAAAACTAGGTGGAATAATGAACTGATTAAAACCTGTAATTGCAATTCAATGGAGGAAACCATTAATCATGGAGATGGCAACGTTCTCTCATTTCCAGACTGTGCTCAGAAGAGTTGCCAACAAAAGGGACAGCAGGAATAAGGGGCTAATATAAACTGGAAAACAACCATCCTGGATAGAAATTCATGTGGTTCCACGACTGACCTGAGAAAAAGAGAGACCTTCTCTACACAGTAAGAGTGATGAAAAAGGATATAGGCATGATTTTTTTTTTCTTATTCTTAATTCCTCAACTCTCAGTGGTTAACACCACGCACCAGAAAAGCTCACGGCATAAGCAGTGGACCACGCTCAAACCAAAGTAATTTCATCCACCTTTGATTTCTTGCCTTTCTAATGTTTTCTTTTACCCTTTTCTCTTGCCCAACCCTCCACTACTTTTGGTCTCATCTCCATAACGGTGCCAATCTGCTTGTGATGTTCCCAAAGCAGTTAGTACCAGAAGGAAAGAGGTAGCCACTTTGCCAACTGGCAGCTCCACCAGACATGTTTAGACCCCAACGACATCTGTACCCTCTACTGACTTCTCAGCTGCTGCAGATGCTGTCGTGGCATACACTGCATTCCAAAGGGAACCAGAAAAAGGAACCTCACTTCTAGTCAAGCAAAACCTGATTTTAATCAAAGGTACTATTTTTATCTAAGATTTTGGTCTTTATGCCATAGCTCTTCTTTTGAGCTCCTCACTGTAAGACAGACGTTGAGGTCCTGGAGTGTGTCCAGAGAAGGGCAACCAGGCTGGTGAAGGGGCTGGAGAGCAAATCTTACAAGGAGCGGCTGGGCGAGCTGGGGTTGTTTAGCCTGAAGAAGGGGAGGCTGAGGGGAGACCTTATCACTGCCTATAACAACTTGACAGGAGGGTGTAGAGAGGTGGGAGATGGTCTCTTCATCCAAGCGACAGGTGATTGGACAAGGGGGATGGACTCAAGCTGCACCAGGGCAGGGTCAGATTAGATGTTAGGAAAAAATTCTTCACCAAAAGGGTTATCGGGCACTGGAACAGGCTGCCCAGGGATGGGGCTGAGTCACCTACCCTAGATGTATTTAAAAGACTGGTAGATGAGGTGCTCAGGGATATGGTTTAGTAGGGGATGGGTATGGTTGGACTTGATCTCAAAGGTCTTCTTCAATCTAGTAATTCTGTGATTCATCTTCAAGACCTTGACTGAACTCCTTTCTCTCCTGCCATCCCTTCCAGATTAAGCCCTCATGATTAAGCTCAAGAGGCCAGCAAAGCCACTCACCCTGTCTATTGCCAGCCAAAGTTTTTTCCTTAGCTGGCTCATCTATCTCCTGTCTCTAAAGGGTTAGACTGTGGTTACCACTGAGGTGCTGAAAGTGTCAGGCCAGGCTGGAATGAGAGCACACAGGATGATAAAGAGAAGCGGTGTGGTGACAGAGAGGCCAAGGTCTAAAAAGCCAATATTGCATCGAGCACACGTGGCATATAAAACTGATCAGGAAAGTAAAGGCAAATCATGATGGGAAGGGACTGCTTCATTTCTGCCAAACAGGGATGAAATTTAGCACAAGAGGAAAAAAAATCAGGCTTTCCTTCATTTTCAGACTGATTTGTCAGCAGGTAATATTTTCCAACCCTTGGACACCATTTAACCTAAAATCCCCGTGAACCCCGGGGATGTTGTAATTAACAATGCTACCACTAAGTGGCTCTTGTACAAACAAGGAAGGTTCAAACTGTGGACATGAAAATTGTCCTGCTGAGAAGAAGGAATGTGAAGAATTAGGGTGAGAATGAGCAAAAGCATCTCTTAGCCTAGCAGACTCTTCCCTGGAGACTGCTGAAGAAGAAAAGCTTAATTAATTGTAGCATCATTGAAGCTCTGCAAAGAAAAAAGCTAGGAAAATGCATAATTATAGATCTTATGGTCCCAAAGACCCTTCTCAAACAGTGGGTCTTTGCTTAAGGCATAGAGTAGAAAACAAGATAAGTAGAAGGTGGAAGCAGGATCAGGGAAGGTGGATTTTCACCTTTTCTTTGACTCCATCCACACTCACTCTTCCCTCCAAAAATATGTTTCCAGTCAGAAGCCTGTTTCCCACTTCAGGTGTGAGAGCAGTACAGAGTGGACACGAGAGGACTTTCTGTTTCACAAATTATTACAGAAAACATGAATGCATATTATTACAACCAAGCAGGACCTGAGCTCTTTGCAAAGCTCACATGCTTTTGAACTCCGAAACATACCAAGAAACTCTGTCAGCTACCTCACTTTAAGAGTGAATAAATACAGCCTTGAGTCACTGTGATACTTTTAATGGCCTGGCTTTTTCCCTCTGTTTAGGTTTGGGTTTTGTTTGTTTGTTTGTTTCAAAATCTGGAAGCTAGTTAAAAATTCCAAATCTTGCTCTTAATAGGTATACAACCATTATTTATTTATTATTAACTTTTTTGCCACTAATGATAAGTGGGCAGGCTGGCCTGTCACCTAACCCATGTCAAAGAAGGAAAAAAAATCCCAACCCCAAACTGATTTAAAAACTGCTGCTTCTAAGTTGTGGGAGTTTAGAAGTGGGATACTAGCACCAGCAATAGTTTACAGGAATGGGTTTTTTTAGCATGAAGAGCTAAAAAGTAAATGTATTCCTTCGCTATGAAGTAAATGTATTTCTTTGCCATGAGGAAATGAAGAGCTGCACTAAGCAATCCATACTCTGGACTCAACAGCCCTTCCTCACAGACCAGACGGGGACATTTAAAAAAGGGGGGAGGGGAAAAGTCCGCTCATTTCCATCTGGAAATAGCTTTCCTAGAGTTTTACTGTGTGGAAAATTTGCTGCCTCTAGGCTGCCTTGAGTTGTGATATTTTCAAGGTGCTCTCTGAATACTTAGCCCCGTTATACTGAATAACATCAACAGGATTCTCAAAGTAAGCTCCTACAAAATTCACCTGGTCTCGCTTCGTGCGCAGAAGCTTCTTTCAAGCCTTTGTTCTTTCTGACTTCAAGAGAGTAAGGTGGGAACAAGCTACTTATGTTCATCAAGGATGAGAGGATGCAACAGGCAGTACCTTGACACACTTACACAGCAAATTCTCTGTCCTGTTCACTTGGCAGAAACTTGTTCACAAGACCAGATCGTGAGGGGTAAAAGGGACCTCTGAGGTTGGACAGGCACCAGGACAATTCTAAGATAGCTGGGCTGTATATACTGAGCACTAAATGACAAAATTATAGCACTGAGACAGATCTCTGGGCTTCCAGACGATTTACACAACCTGGACTATCCCTGAATTCTCTATTTAAGGATCCTGGAAAACCAAACACTTTAGAAGACAGCCAATGCCAAGATCCATTTCTGGAGCCTCCAAACTCTGCTGTTGCTTTCTGCGTGACCTCACCAGTCTTTCTGAAATCTCTAGCACTCCCCTGCGTCCCTGAGAGATCATACTGGGATATGTTTACGCTGCCTTTCACTTTTGTTTTCAAGACCTTGGCCATGTTTATTGATTTATGCTTTGTTTCACAGCACTGCATCTCTGCTGAAGGTGACCCCATGTCTCCCCAGACTGGAGTGTTACTCTTTCGAGGTCATGCTCTAATGCCTGCCTCACTCCTGTAAAACATCACTCTCTGAACTGCTCCTGATGGATGCTTTGGCCAAGAGTTCTGCTTATAACACGTCAAACATGGTTCGGAAATGAGCGCAGACTGACTGCTTTGATGAGGGGAAGCTGGGATTATGTCAAAGTTCTTTGCGTTTTAAAGGTCAACACATCAACTTCTCCAACTGGCTTTCCTATGGCTGTAATTGCAAACCTTTTGCTCAATGTAATCAAACAAATATGCCTTGAAAAATCATGGGTTAGTTGAAAAAGTTCTCCCACAGAATTAGAATTAGGGAAATGGAACTTTCAGCCTTCAGATCATAGGAAGAAATTGACTTTTGTCTTTAGAAAGTCCCAGTGATCCCACTTCATACTGTTATTATCCTAGTTCCCACTACTGTAAAACTTTCCAATCTAACTCAAACTATTCCTTCATTCATCCAAGACATTGCTGCTCATGCTACTACATTTAGTGAGTAAACAATTCCTTTCCCCAAACAATTTGTATTGTTCCTTGGAAGGCATTTATAGCCTTTGATCATATCTGCCCAAGTTCTCTCTTTTCTAGACTACATAGCTTTAGTTCCTCACATCTCTCCTCCCTCTGTCTCTCTAATCCCTCCAGGGCATGGCTTTATATGTATTTTTTTTCCCCCTAGTTCTTCGTATCTCTTGGAAACTGTGGAGGGTGTGAATTGCACACTATTACTAAGTGCTACAGAGAAAAGCCGAGTAGCTAACAGTGCCAACAGCGTCTATGTTTAGGACAGTCTGGGTAACAAAGGTAAGGTATTCCAACAGTAAAAAAAGCAGCACAACCCTACAAACACAATATACAGCATCTTGATATATACCTGCAGAAGATCTGGTCAAAAATACATCTTTATATATCCTCATACAATTTCATCATATGCTTTGCTAAGGATTGGGGGGAATTCGTGGAGAATGATGCTGTCTTATTTATAAATTACAGTAGAGAGGACAGACAGGAGAACAGGAAAATCCAATCTTGATTTTTCTCCCAGGGAAAAAATGCTTTGAAATATAATCAAGGCAGCATGTTTGAGTCACCAATTTCATCCAGTAACATAACACTGCGTGATAGGATTACAGTGTTCATATCAGCACATGACTCTCTGATGTAGAGCCATCTGACTGCAATGCTGAGTCACGTATACCATGATAAATGAGATCTATGTGGTTGTTCACCTGATAAACTGAAAGGTGTAGCCATAAAAATAGTACTGCTTCACAAGTTTGCTGGCAGCCTTCCATGAAATGCCACCTCTGGCACCAGCTAGGAGTAGGCCAGGCTGGGCAGGCATTCAGGAGGGATGCAGCTGCCCCAGATCACCAGTTCCCAATGGACATTGTCCGATGCAGCCCTTCTTAGATGCATTTGCTTTTCCTTTGTAAAAGGAAACAGCAAACTTCAATCCCCACAGGGACACTTTCAGGATTTATTTCTACAGGCTAGAGAGCTCTTTAATCTCCAAGAAGATAAAGTTTAATTCTTTCCTGTGTGTAATAACATCCACAAACCGTTAGCATGTGTTTGGAGTTTTGCATCTTTGGCACAAACCGACCGCATTAGGACTCTGCTCTGTAGGTATTTCATCCTGCCAAAGATCACCAATGAGCTCCAGTGCCTTTGTAGTCACCTGAAAGCCAACCAAAACTGTCTCCCAAAGACCCGTGACGTCTGGGGATCTAGGCATCACTTTCCCAGCACAACCCAGGGTACCACTACATCTCTGAGAAATCACTCCCATTTTTCAGCAGCTCCTGAGGATTGCAACACCAAATAAAAAAACCCAACCCTGTAAATAGAAGAATATGAAAAAGAGATGAGACAATAACACAGGCAACACTCTGCCGTTCTGTGTTAAAGTGGGTTTCATCCTCTGGTAGAATAATGTGCTCAGGTTTAATCACTAAAAAGGCCAAGCAGAGAGAGACACAGTGGAGGGCAGCAAAAAGTAGATTGCATTATTATACAGGGGAAGAAAGTAATCCATTAGAAGGAAAATGAAAAGCTTTGGGATGATGAGGGGTAGAAAGTAAAAGAGTGAGAGTAGATACATGAGAAAGCGCTGCAGATCATGTCTAGAAGGGCAATTACTTGTTCCCTTTCACTTTGCTCTTTCCCGTAACACGAGACCTGGAGGGCAATTTGCAATTAAGGGCCACCCATTGAAAACAGACAAAAACGACACGCTATTTAGCATGTAATTGACCTGTGGAACTCACTCCCACATGGTATTTCATGGACAATGAGCTCAGATAGAGACCAGGAAGGATTAGACACTACTAAGAAGAGGTAAGGTAGCATTTCGTGTTCCACCAGCATGGATAAAAATAAAATATAAAGAATATCAATCCTCTTGCTTCAGGGCCTAAGTTGTTCATTGTGATCATCAGCAGGTAAAGCTCAGCAGGATGTGAAAGATGCAGTTCTGCCAATGAAAGCTTTAGTGCACTACCCTTTCCAATGTGCTTCTTGTTACTTATCTCACATGCTTATATCACTCCCACAGCTGCAGTATGTGAGTTCATTACAATCAGTAACATATTCATCATCACAATAGCCTGAGAGGGTAGAGAAGAGCTTTTCTCCCTATTGTACAGACTGTGAACAAAGAGACTTCAGGACGTGCTGGAGGTCATACAGGAGAAGGGAGCAGAGCACTATATGGCCCAAAACAGTTGCTTCAGGCATCCATCCTGACCACGGGACCCTACTGCATCCCAGCTCAAAGAGCTAGCTGGGAAAGAAGACAGTAGCTCCATTCCCATGCCCCTTTCAAATATTGATGTCCCAACACTAAGCATGCCAGCACTTTAATTAAATAGCATCCCTAGCAGGATCATCACAGTAATTTGCACCAGCCAAACAGTGAGCCCAGTTTCAGGGACCCAGTCCTCAGGCAGTACCCTCCCAACAGATCTCTGACCATGTGGATGCCCAGCACTACCCCAGCAGCTGGCTCATCCTTTGGGATGAATTCCAACTGGCAGTGTTGGATGGCATAAGGTCTCTTAACATGTGACACTTCCCTCTTGCTGACATCTATGCAGCTTTTAGTATCTGTAGCCCACTTAGGGTCAGGCCATGCCACAGCTGCATGTTCTACTTACCTAAGCTGTACCAGCGAGTCCAATGGAAATACTCCCACGGGTTGGACAATCTGTCAATCATTTAAAATGACAGATGTACAGGAACCTTAACATGTGGAGATGGGTCACACAGCTCCTTTTTCAAATGGCTGTATGTGTACCGAACCTCCGTGTTGCTTTTTATATTATCATTTATTTTTAATATGTATTTAACGAACAGGAATTTTTCAGTAAATCTCTGATGACAGGAAAACTACAGCACTCCTTTCACATTCTCATTTTTTTCTTTTTTTTTTTTTTTTCTTCTCTTGGAGCAGTTTTGCCCTGAGATGGAAACTTAAAAGGTCCACCATGATCTTTGCTGGAGAAAAGAGTCCACTTTGAAGCTGTGATACAATGAATACACAGGTCATTTTGAGAATAAAACATAAGGACACACTAACCATGAAAGTTTTATTTCCTTCTCAAGTGATAAGCATGTATGAGGAAAAGACCTTTTTCTGCTACCTTTGGCCCATTGTGGAACACTTGTTAAAAAAACGTTCCTTGATACTAATCTCCAACTGGTGTTTCACTTAACTTGAACTCTCAAATGTCACCAGCTTTCAACTGGTGCTGTGAAAAGAACCAACTTACATATCTATAAAAGGAAGAGCTCTATTTTAATCAAGTTTCTTTCTTCCTCTTTTCCTTTTCCCTTTCCTTCCCTCCTCTTTTTTTTCTCTCTCTCTATTCTGCCCTGCATTTCTGCTTTGACTTTAATTCTAATACAAAAAAGGGCAAGAAGTGCAGCTGCACATTATACAGAGTAAGACTTAATTTGGCTAAGCCCCCACTAACATAACACATTTTCCCTTAATTTGAAACAGCACAGATTTTTAAACCAAATTTAGCTTGTAATAGGTTTTTCTACTTCACCAGGGCCACAGCTGACTTTTCTGAACCAGCAAAAGTGGATCCTGACCAAATGGCAACAGCACCCTGCAGAGGTGAGGAAAGTGCTTCTTCAGATGTGCAAAGGCACTGGATGGGAAGGGAAAAGTGGACACTCACAAAGATTAGGGGTGAACAGTTTTAATGTCGATGGGTCTAATGCAACCTGCAGCTCTGTACCCATGAATGGAAGAAGCCCTGTCACTTAGATTGCGTGTGCCACAAACACCATATAACCCCACTGCACAGTGAATTCCCACAGGGACCCATTCCAACACGGGGAGTGGGATATGCTTCACATAAGGGAAGCACCAAACAATCTGGGGTCCAGCTCAGGATGGTACTGACAAAGATCAGTACAACTGCTTCATTAAAGGATCTTGTTACAAGTGAGCAGAACAAACATCTAACCGAGCACGTCCCACAGCTCACATCACAGGGTGATCACAGGTGAGTGCATGTTACAGACTCTCTGATCACTGTCTTGATGGGTGCAAGAACCGCACAGCTGGACCCTGCAGCTGGACAGATGGATTCAAGGATAACGATGACATCAGCCCTTTGGGAAAGAGGACTCAAATTCCATGTTTGGTAATGCTGCCAGAAATTTTCAGTGCTCTACACTGCTCCTTAACCTGAATCATCATTAGATTATTGCCTCTGAAGTTCACACTCCGAATAAGTAATCTGGTTCTTTAATAACACATCTAGGTATAGCACCAGTGAGCCAAAATATCATAAGAGGATAATTATATGGGTAGTTCTTGCCTTTCTACTAGTGTCTTATCCCTGAGATCTAAACAGCGGACACACTTTCTATAGTACTGCTCATCTGAGCATATCAAAGTGCTTTATAGACGTTCATTATAAGTAATTACCAGCTGGCACGTGTGAATAATTTACAGGCTGGTAGAAGTGAAATTCCTACCACACTCTCACCTTGTTTTCTGCTCTGCAATTTTTACCCTTTCTCTTCTTTGCTATTCCCTTTTTTCCTGGTCACTGTAAATTAGGAATGTCAGTAATTTGAGTATCTTCCTAAACCACATATCTAGGCTCCTATATCTACAAATACCTAAATTTGGAAGTAAATCTAAAGCAGAAGCCTAAAGACAGAGATCCCTTCACAATACTAGCCGTGCTGGTGGAAGGGTTTCTGCCTCAAGCTCCTTTTTAGCTCACATGAACTGTTCTATCAGCCCTAACGTAGCTTTTTATCCAGAAAAAAAATGTAATGGCAACCAGTATTTGAAGAATCTGACTCTAAAATACATCCACCCCATTAATACGTGGAGAAAGCCAGAGAAATTAACAGACCTGAACTCATTAAATTCAGTTAGAGTTACTTCTGAATGTGTCTCATTAAGTCAAACACAGTTTAAGCGTCTGAAGATCCTTTATCAATCGGGGGGGGGGGGGAGCAAAAAAAATTCACAATTGGTGGGGCTTTTCCTCCATTTTCAGCAGAGATTTTAAACAATTCTGTTCACTCAGTCTTTGCCTTTCATTTTTCTCAGTCAGCTTTGGGATTCTATCTCCCAGGGCAGTCTACATTTAACAGCCATGAGCATTTAAAACATAACTGTGAATTGTCATAACTGTCACTCTGAGCAGAGGCTGGGATTTCTGGTTTTTTTATTTTTTCTTTTTCTTTTTTTTTTTTTTTCTCCCCATAGGGATCTTAATTGCCTTTTTCATCACAGATTTTAAAATAAAGTTAATGCTTGGGGGGAGTTTAATACTTGAATAAGGAAAGAATGGTGACCACTCTCAGGCACTCAGAAAGGAAAGCCACTCAAAGAGCCAAAAGTAGAAAGGTGTGGGGAAATGGCACCCAAAGTCAAGTGAAGTGCGGTGTCTGAACACAGAGGGAGAAGGAAAAAAGACAGCAGCTGTCTAGCAAGCCAATATGAAAATGTTGAAATGTTAAATAACTGGAAAGGATAAAAGGGAGACCTTTCATGGCAGGAAAAACAAAGGGCAAAGGATAAAGAAGCATCATAATGACAACATAGTCTTATACACACAGGAGGAAAAAAGAAAACTGTCCAATGATAGAACATACGGACAAAGAAAAATAACCCCAACCACAGATGGATTTCCAAGGCAACATGTAGAAAGCAAATAAATATTAAAGACAAGGAATGAACTAGTTGAATTGCTTAAAATCTCCACCAAAAAAACCCAACCCAAACCATTTTTTTAAAAAGCAAAGAACCTTTTCCAGCTTAACAAAAATGTTCGTTTTCCAAAAAGGCCATTTTCCAACACAAGTTTTCCCATTCAGCTAATGTCAACCAGCTCTAGTTATGTATTCCAGGCCCCTGGGGCAAAATATAATCTATCTGTGTTTGAAACGAGAACATCTTTGTTCAGACCTTAGGCCAACAACAACCAAGGGACCTATCAGTGCTGTGGAGAAAAGCAACAGGAATGACAATAGGGGAACATTTGAGCACACTTTGAATGTCAGGTAGTGCCCAAACAGTCACGTATACCTGAGCCAAATAGTCACTTTTAGTATCCATAACTCATCATCATGCCTTCAAAATAATGCAGTATGCCTCCTTCCCTACCAGCCACAACATCATCTTCCATTGGAGTGAGCTAAGGAGCTTCTCCAATATGTGGCCATGTGGTAGTTGCAACATGCAGTATGTAGAGCCCTGTAAGGACTTCCAGGTCTTTGGCTAACTGACCTCTAGCAGATCAGCCTGATCACTGCAGTGAGGAGTGCATAAGCAGCTGGACAGTGAAGATCCATAGCTTCACTCCAGCTCAGGGAAGGCTTCACCCAGGTGGGACTGCCATCAGGATCTCCTCAATTGCTGTTCCTGCTCTGTCCATGAGCAGAGTTCCACCACGTCAGCACTCCCTTCCCAAGAGCCTGCACCTGACAACGTGGAGCAAAATCCCCTCCATACACTAACAGCACTCACCCAGGAGCACGGCTGGAACACTTGTGAACACTGTACCATTTCAGAGCTTCAAGCCCAGGCTCTTTATTTCTGGCTACCACAGCTGTGATTAGATGGAAGTATCACTCTGTAATCAGAGCTGCCAAATGGACAGATCAATAGAGAGCTATCAGCAATTAGCACTGTTGTAACTGCCTGGTGCATTTTTTATTTATTGGAGCAGGCAACTCAAGATGCCGGCAGGGGGATCAGCTGTTTCTGGCATATAAAGACATAAGGAGAAAGGGAGGGAAGGGATAAGTGCTGTTCACACTGGATACTACCCCTTTTCCCTCCCTTCATTGCTCTCACAGCTTCGAGGCACGTGAGCATGTGTGCATTGCATATCGTTGCATCCACAGCAGAGGCGAGGTGGCACACTGGGCTAATGTAGCCCTCACCTTTGGAGGCAGAGATGGAATAAGTTTGCCTGTCTCAGGATATTCCCATGTGGATTTTTATTTCCTTCAGACCTGTTCACTACCTTCACTCAAAGGAGTTTTCATGACTGAAAGAACTGGTGTTGTCACAGGCTGGGATTTAGTAGAAATGAGAATTGCCAGAGGGGCAGAACTGGGGAAAACAGATATAAATCAAAGACTTGCCTGCATTAGCAGAGCTACATGAAAAGGCTGTGATGAGAATGGCTGGAAATATCCAAGTTCATACTGAGGAGAAAAAGAGCTGAAGAGAGAGCTCCATGGAGGCCTGGGACTAGAAGAAGTTACCATTCAGAACTGTGAGGTAGAAAATTGCTGTGGCCTCTGACCAGCAATATCACAGCTTCCCTTCGCCTTCATAAACAACAGGAAAAACACCCAACGTCTCAATAATGAAACAAAACACCTCATAGCAAGTGCTGATTTAAAAAAACAAACAAACAAACAAAAAAACCCAAAAAAAACCCCCAGTTCTAGTTGTACAACCTATCCTCATTGGTTTTGCTCTGTTGTTATTAGCTGTTTCTTGAGGCATGATTGCTTCCAGTTTTGGAATGCATTAGCGTTCTGCTCAGCTTTAGGGATCATTCTACAGGAGAAAGGCAGGGAGAATTTCTAAAAGAGCCAGATAGTATTATTATTTTTACACTAGCGGTTGCTATTCTTTCTCACAGGAACACCTCCCTGCTGGTACTGTCGATCCAAGGCAGCCTTCACCCTGAAGGGCACTTTACTTCTAGTCTGCACTTCACATCTAGCTGTAAGAGCTCAACCATGAAAGGAAGCAGTAGGCTCATTCTACATCCCAGCTGTAGCTCCCCGCCTCTCTGCTACTTCACCCAGCTGGAGAAGTTTGGCTTCACGGTGCCCTGACTGAATTAATCCAAGTTCAGGCAAGCTAAGCATGAGCCTGCTCAGTCCCAATAATGAAGCCAGAGGGAATCATTTAGGATGCTGTCATTAGTGCAACCTTTGAGTTCTTGGGGGTAATTTCAGCTCTGTTTCCATAGCTGATAAAGAGTCTGTTGCAGACTGACTTGAGGCAATTGCAGCAGGATAGTTCAAGTCAATCTCAACTAAGACTGATAACTCCTCCCATCTCCACCTCCCTTATTTATACTCAACAACAACACTGACCCAAGTCAATGGCCATCGACAATGTGACACATGGATCTACAGACCTAGCAAGTCTAATATCAACTGAACTGACAGTGCTGGATTCTGGCTACCATCAGAGCAGAGACAAATGTTCCAGCTGCCAATAGATGTGCCCTTGCATTGGCCTTGTGTGAAGCACCCTTGGCCTGTGGAAGCAATAGAAATCAATTAGAATTCTCTGGAGTGCCAAATTCCCTAAACCTTTCAGCAGCTGTTTCTTCTCTTTCCTCTGCTACAGGTGGACCACTAATCAGAAACCCCATTATATGTGTTTATACAGCAAACAGCTAAAGCCTTAAGGAATTAACAAGATAGTAGAGCTGGGGTGGTTTTTTTTGTTGTTGTTTTCAGATAGAATCAGGAATTTCACCTCTTTTTCAAAGCTCACAGGACCAAATGTTTGATATCTTCATTGATTCTGCAGTTTCCTTTTCCAATCTTGTTTGCAAAAGGCTCTAGAAATTTCTCCCACACTCAAGAGGGCATTTAAAGTTGTCACTTTTTCCTACTCTGAGCATCCATCCTCCATACAAACAGCTTCTCCCCGGAGTCAAAAAGGACATCTCATACTTTCCAAGAGGCAGGTTTGCAGTAAGGATCTGCTCACAGGAGAGGGGCAAAAACTCTTCCAAAGTCTGGTCTAGCCCTTCTGGCCTGCTTAAATGTCCCTTCAGGGTATGCTTCAGCTGACTGAGAGGAGCTCTGGCCAGACCATAGCTAACCCCAGGATCTAGTGCTACCAGTAGGTAGAGGTTTAGCACAGCCTTAGGTCCCAACACAGCTCATATGCACTACTCTCTAAACCCACAGATGTCAATAAGCAGTGACTGCAGACAGTGGTCTGCTTAGAACAATCAGAAAATGACAGATCGTTTCCTACAGCCCACCCAAGAGCTACAGAACCGCAACAATTTTGCATTAATGTGGACCTGGGTTGAAGCTGAGATGACTGTCTTGAAGTGCAAGGATCCCAGTTGTAGTTCCAACGCTTTAAACCATGAAACATCCCATAATTCACTTGGCAGACTACCAAATTAATTGCTCAGCCATGGGAAAGTGCTGACTGTCTGATCCCTTTCAGCTTCCCAGAGTCAGACTCTGAGAACATGGGAGCACTGTGAGTACAGAATGGACAATGGGACAAAATGCAAAGTGAGAAGAAATCTGCTCAAAATAACAGTAATAAATCTGAAAAGCACTCATCCTCTGTCTACACTGTTGGTGGTATTGACAAACCCTATCTCCTTTGCTTTTTCCACAATTACACTATCAACCAGACTTCTGTAAGCAATAAAAACTCTTTATCTAGTACTGGTATACACTGAGATTTGAAATTACTTCCAATGACAAAATGCAGGTTTGAGTGCTCTCACTGGCATGTACTAGGTCTGAGACATTAGCATCAAGAGATGCGGTGAATGTGTCATGGTCCTTCACCGCTCTCAGAATAGCAGATGATCTCTGCTAAAAGGGCACTATGATTTGCTGGTCAGAACCTTGGCTTAAAAGGGACAAAGTGCTCCCAAGGTTGAGAATGGCTTGCTTCTTCATTACAAGCTCTTCACCCATCTTCCCAGATGCTGGTCTGTAACTAATGACTGCAACAGGCTCACCAGAGACCCTGCAGAACTCAGTCCTTTAGCATAACAGCAACTGCTCATTGCTGAGTGGTGATTATCTTGTCACTCCAGCATTTCCTTCTCTTAGGCAGAGACGGTTAAGTTATCTGGAGAACGCCTAAAACACACATTTCTGAGGGGGGACTGTGAGGTGATGGATTATAGGAGACTGCCAACATAGGCACCAGAGCCATTAAGACTGACTGAGGTCTGATTACAGTTTTGCATAGCGTAAGGGCACATCTGAAGAGGTGTAATTTAAAGGCTCATTGCTCGCTTCCTACCCAGCGTTGTGTGAGAAGCAAAAACTGCTGGAGTCTGGTCCATTTGGAATCACCTGTTTGTGTTCTACTATGGAATAGCCTACAAAATCTCATTAAATACTAAGCAGAGAAAATGCTTGGCTCATTCTGAATTGCTTCAAAGTGGTCAGCCAGCAATTGGAAAAAGAGAGCTGGAATTGATGGAACATTCCCTGATATTTGCTTTTTGTAACTCCCCTGAAGTAGGAAGCCTGCATCTTGTTACTCTCACTTTCCTGAAGAGAACTGGCTATTTTCTTATGTGTTTCCTTATGCTGTTTATTTTCTGCCCTGCAAAGCGACTGCTAGTGCATGCTAGTCTTGAAATACAGGATCTCTATAAACCAAGAACTGGATTAGGAAAACAAATGTCACCTTCTGAGACAGAGGCTGGGGAAACAGCAGGTTTTATTTCCATAATGACCCTTGCTTCTAGCTCTGCTCTATTACTTATGAGCAAAGTCATTCAGACACAGCAGCTAGGACTGGCAGAGCATGTTTGTCCTATTAAGTTAGATGCTGTCTCTACTTTGACCCAGATAGAGAGCTGAGCAGCTGATTTAGGCTTTCTGGGTTTTCACACGTGTGGGCCAGCAGGCCCTTTAGTTTAGCAATATATCATGAGACAGAGAAAAATTTGGCTTTTGCCTTGAAAATGCAATTCCTCACCAAGTTGTGACGAGGGCTTGGGGTGGTTTTGAGATGTTTGCTTTGTGTTTTTACCAGTGGAGCTCTTGTTAAAGGGAGAGACAATTTCTATTCTGACTTCCACATCCCAGTGCCAAACAACACTCTCTCTGACAGCATCTCTTTTTTTCCTGCAAGGATGTACCTGCCAGCCTCTGTCATTTTGCTGTTCATATTCCCATCTTTTTAATCCCCAAGTCCCTTTTTTCATTCACTGTTGTCAGCCACCTTGAGCAGGAAGATGCAGACTTCCTATAAAAAGACCTCAAGCCTTAAACGTATCCACAGTCTGGTCATCAGAAAAAGTCTGGTCACAGCCACAAGCAGTAGGCTGAGTCCTATAGTCATCAATTACAAACATGCACTGGTTTCCCTGAGTCAGCATATTTCACATGCAGGCACACAGTATGATACATTTGCTAGACAAAAATCTGTGTTTCCACAAACAAAACAGAGAAAGCCCCAAACTTTGTGATCTTTTGCAAATTCAGTGAGCTGAATTTTGGGGCTGATGAGTATCCACAGGACAAGGCTCTTTGCACCCTGCCCCAGCTCACTTTGTCTTTCTCTGAGTCACAATCCAGCCTGGGAATACAGAGGTGTTTGGTCTCTTCCCAACAAGACTCATCTCTTTACCAGCAGAAGGAAAGGCAGTTTCACAGTCAGGACAGTGATATCTTGACTGCTAGGACAAGCTAATACGAATTTTGCTTTTCAGCAGGAGCTGGTCCTCAGAGGTGATCAGGAGCTCACAGAAGCCTGGGCCTCAGCAGAGGTGCTGGCCCTGCCTGCTGCCCATGATGCAAAGCTGGTCCTATAGTGGCAACCTTGGGAATACACAAAGTTTTCAGTTTCCTTAACTAGCAAGTCCCTGACTTTCAGCAGAAGGATGTTCTCTAGAAGTTACAAAAGGGACTATTGGATTCAGAGTAAGGGTTTAGTTTTAGTTGTGGGGTTTTTTAAACTCTAGACTTCCTGGCTGCTAGAGGTGGCTGACTAATGTGATAACACAAAAGAGAGCAGTGAGTCCTGCAGAGATCAAGCAGAACATGCATCTAGAGAGATGACATGAAGGGGAGGTAGGGAAAAATATAAATAATTTCATATGATGTAACATTTTCCTTAAAAAAAACCCCAAACCAAAAAGGCTGGCAGCCACAGAGGACACACCAGGCAGTTTCACTGCAATTCCCTTGGGAGCTGCTTGCTTTCCTGAGACTCCTAATTAATTATACATGCTAGCAAAGAGATATAATGTGACTTTGAATAAAATAAAAAACAAAATTTAAAATGAAAGAGATAGGGAGAGGGAAGACAAAAAGATTTGGCTAATCCAAGTTTGAACTAATTTCGCTTTAATCAGAAGCTGACAGGGAACCGGTAAGCTGTGCTGCTTGTCACATTCAGCAGAGATGTCCCCAATGTCTTCAGCTGATAAAACATTTCACTGCTGACCTCCAGTGGGAGGAGAACATTTCTTTTAATGCTGCTGAGCGCAGTTTCAACAGATCTCAGTTCTTATTACAATCTGCTCCATGGTCAACGCTCCATCAGCCTGAACAAATGGGATTTTTGTGAGTTTAAATCCTTTTATACTTATTTTTTTTAGGGCAGTAGGAGTATCCGGCTCTTATAAGCTGCAATGACCTCCAAGACAAGGCCAGCCCAGGCAAATCTGGGTTAAAAAAAGACTTTTGGCTCACCGAAGCAAAGGTAAAAAATCTTTTCAGTTACAGTAATTTAAAATGGTTCAGTGTCAGATTTCTGCCTTGCAAATCTCAAGTGTTCTGATCCATGGCCCTGAGTAATGTACAGAGTTCAGAGAAACCATCTCCATCCTCTATATGGCCTCTTCCCCTTCCTTAGACCTTCTAGAATGTAGCCCACAGCTGGAGTTCATTTATTGAGTCTTATTTGGATTTCTCCAATAAAAACCCACAACCCCTGGTTGCCCCTGACTCCAGTTATCAAAACAAAAATAGAACAGCAGCATATCCCAAGAGCCAAAAGGGCATAGGTCCTCCCAAGTAAAACATGAAAGTCATCCTATGAGCAATCTCCTCTTGTCTGCACAAGCAGATGCACTGTGTGCCTTGTATTCTGACAGCAAGTCACAATCCCAGCAACTCTGGACCAAGGATGGGAATTTCTTCCACTGCCAAGGGCTGTCTTCTTCATGGAGACAACTTTTCACAGGGGCTGAAATGCCTCCACCAGGCAGAGCTCAGGTAAGAAAGTGTGCCTCTCTTTGCTGAAGTAGGACATTTCAAACAACTTAAAACTTCAAGCAGGAGGCAGCCTTTCAATTGAATCTGAATCCGAATAGGCAGGCAGCTTGTGTCCTGGAGCACACCCTGCCATGGACAGGGATACCCTCTGCACCAGTGTTGGTTGTGTTCTTTGATTGCACATTGACGGTCCAGAGGGTGCCCTGCAGCTAGTGCTCACTGAAGGGAAAATTCTCCAAGCCACAAATAATAGATCATCAGAATAGCCATCTTTAAATAGAAAAGGTAACAATACCTAGCTACCATCTCCCAAGGTGCTGCTATAGGTTCATATGCCAACACAGGATCCAAGGTCTTTGTGAGACTGAATAACCACGCTTTAGGTTGCAAAGGCATGAAGTCTTCATGGCTTCAAGTCCTTCCCATTTACACCATGGCACTCTATCTTCTGCCTTTATTATTTAAGGGCAAGAGATCATATATTTTTTCCAAACATGACATGACATGACATCACTTCCATCACAGGCTGTCTGGAATTTCAAGCAAGTATCTCTGAGACTCAACTCAGACTTATAAGGATATTACAGACATCCTTCCCATCACTCATTAACACCCCATTTGCTGTGATCCCTGTTAAAAATACGGAAATGACAGGCTATAATTTCTGACTATTTTGCTGATTAGTACTGGCAAATCATTTCCTCTTCTTTTTGGACCCACCCGTCTGTGTTCTCTTGCCTTACCCATACTCTGTAAGCTCCTTGGGGAAGAAAAAGCCCTTCTGCTAGAAGTTTGCACATAGCCTAACACAGCAGGGTCCCAGTTCACAACTCTAAGATGCTGCAGATACAACTACTAGCAACAGCACACACAGCCCATTTCTGCTCCTGCTCGCTTGCATCTGGACTGAGTGTCAGTATGTTTCTCTAAATCCCATTTTACAGGAAACCTAGGGGCAGGAGCCACCTCTCCTCTGCAGAGATGAGACCTCTCTTTTCCCTGCCTCACTTTGCCGTGGAACCAGACCATTGCTGCTCTTTGCCAGTTTAAGACCAGATGTGCCACTGGTCTGATGCCAGTTGGCAGCTCTAATAACTCTGTAAAATAAGGGTGTTGAAACAAGTTGGGTTAAAAACAAAGATTCTCTGGGACCAGTGAGAAATAGGGCAGTTAGATATGAACAGTCATGTAAGAAGGGATGGATTGAAACCACCAATTAACCTCAAGTAGGTCAAAGAGCTATTGCAGGCTAACAAATTCGAGTCACAGATGACAGAGGCTGAATTTAAAGCAATGGCCTAAAAGAGGAAATCATTATAACACATGCCTAAACTCCTGCGTCAATCTGCCTTCAGAATTAAGTGTTTCAGACTCTGGTTTTATCAAACTGTATTTCCATGGACAGCACTGTGACTGTCACGGTGGCAGCACAGACCTGACATCTGCAGTTAAACTTCACTCATCAAATGCATACAAAGCCCTGCAGAGTATGAAACCCCACCTAGTTTTCATCAGTTAAGAATATTGCTGCTTGAACTTTCTTCTGGCTCCTCAAGTAAACTGATTGTCTACACTACTGTTGCTAAGCAAAACTTTGTAGTATTTAATAAACCATCTTAATTAATATATCTGAATTTGGATCTTTGCAGATGCACCTCCAGTTCTCCCGACCAGATTCAGGTTGGCAAAGCCACTTCTCCTTACAAAATGACATCAATCTCTCTTCTTGTTTTAGAATTCCTCTCCTCCATTTATGGTTCTCTTCTTTAAGGTACATGCTATAGACTGGAACTCTCTGACCCTTTATTACCACCAGCTTTTTAATCCATGACACATCATTTTCTTCCTTTGTATTTTGTTCAATGTACCAGCGTTAAAATCTACACCATGGGGTTTGTCTGTCTGCTGTTTGTGATCTGGGAACTTCAACAGAAGGATTGCTCCATGACCCCACATACCCCCCAAGACTAGCACTGCAAACTGTGTCTAACCAGAGACTCTTTCTTTCTCCTGCTGTCTCTCTACAGATTACACTATTGCTTTAATTTTATAAAGAGCAGCTCTTCTGTGCTCTTCATAGCTCCCCCACCCAACCACCACACTTGGAAGAACACTTTGATTGACATACGGTACTTTCAGCTAAAGAAATAAAATCCTATAAAATGAGGGGTTTGTGCTACGCTCAAAGCTAACATCACCTCCCATTCTTCCAACACATGGATGAACCTTATGTTCACAGGGTTGGTGAGAACACGTAAAGGTCTGGAAGAAAAAGAACCAAGAGAGCTGTGTCTGCTGTCTCGTTGCTGGCCAGCTTCCCCATAGGATTATGTGCAACTGCCAGCACAACACTTCTCCAGCAATTGTATCAGTCAAGTCAGATTTGCACCCATCTGATCATGCACATGACAATGCCAGGCCAGTCCTGTCAGGGAAGGTGACAATCTCTCCAGGTGAATCTACAAAACTCACAGAGGAGACTTTTCATTGATAATCAAACACAACCAAACTCCCTTCAAAGCAAAACCAATGGGCCAAAATGCTATTTTATCTTCTCATTAACAATGTGAATAGAAGACTGACAAATGCCCTGATGTTGTCCAGCCTTATGATTCCAAGATTTTTTTCTCTCTAAAATTCAGCATATGGACAATCTCTGTCAAATCGCTGTGCAAACCACAAGCCAGATTTACACCTGCGGTGCGCACAGCATCACACACGCTTCCTCAAGGCTCTTTCTGCCTTAGATTCTCATTTTTGCATCTCCCTCTCCAGCTGTCACCAGCAGTTCTGAACCTGTCAAGAAGAGGTTTTGCTTCTCCTCCTTGCGTGGCCTCTATTGTACAGCCTTCGCATACCTGAAAAAGGTGTCCTGAGGGGGAAGGAGAAGGCTGCAAGTATAATACAGACTGTGGTGCACCAGAGCTATGTTCTGCTTCCCACAGCTCAAGTGAGGTTAAAAAAAAAATTAGTCAGGGAAAATCTAAAGCTGGAGCATGTCTGCTCAGAACTGTCTGTTGAAGAACAAAAAATGCAAGAGTGATTTACAGCCACTTTTACTCCAGAGTCCCACAGTTCAACTACTAGCATAGGACCAAGATAATGAGAATTAGGCAAGAGGTTCCTGACAACAGAAGCATTCTTCTTCTAGCAGCTGATAAAAGTCAGGTATAGGCTGGAGTTACCTTTTCTTCCTTGAAAAACCCTTTTCAGTTCACCAAAGCAAAGTGGCATCAGGGCTAACACACAGTCACATTTTGATCATTCTTCTCTATATTTCTTTCACTATTTGACAAATGAGATCTTACTCCTTCAAGTGTGTTTTCTACTTATCACCCTGGTTTCTTGTTTCACCTTGAGTTTAGCAGACAGCGTATTTTAAGGAGTCACAGTATTATGGAGTGCCAGCTAATGCTTGAACAAAGCAGTCTCTTGAGTTCTACAGGTAACATGGAGAAAAAGAAAAACTATGTGTTGTACAGATCTGTCAAACTTTCTCCTCAAAGTGGCACGCTCTCTTCTGGGAAGAAGCTAGAATCCATTTGAAACAGCCTTCAATCAGGAGTGCTCTGAAGAGGAAGGGGTTGCTACTTCAGCTTTTCTTTACAGGCATTAGGTCACATATAGGGAAGCAAAGGAATTTTTTATCACTTGGTACTATGAAGCATGTCTTCAGTTATCTTTCTTAACAAAGTGCCTTGTGTAAAGTAGGTTAGTCCACTTTCATGACATAATAAACTTCCTTGAAGCATTTGTAAAGCAGGACTTGAATTTATCCCCCCATCCCCTATCTCCAGAACTATTAATCTTCTAATTACTTTGATGTCAACAACCTCTCTGATTGCAATTAACCTCAACTGAGATTCAAATTGTCCATGCAATGCATTCTCCTACATAGCCCTATCATGGGCTTTGTGTTAGGTAGAAAGACTTAGTCCAGAACCTAAGTGTCCCATGGGGACACCAGAAGACTGCAGTGCAAGTTCACACATAGCTTGCTGCATCCTGCCTTTTCCATGCAGAGGTACCCTTACACCTTCTGTGATGGGAAAGCGGCAAAGAAAACTCACAGGGATGCATGACAAGGAGCTGGACACTTTCTTCTTGCCAAATGTAGGCTGAACCAGATACCCAGCAGTTTGAATAAATGATGCTATGAGTTTTGAGAAGCACAGAACAGGGATTAAACTGGTCCCTCTCTGCATGAGAACAGACTGGTGAAGGACACTTTCAGCAAGACACCGAACTGTGGACTTGATAACTTTCAAGACTATAAGAGTTTTATCTCTAGCTATAACTGTATTATTTCACAGAAACTCACAGTACTTAGGATTTGATCAGTATATAGCTCACACCTTTGCTAACACTTCTTTCCTTCACTGCACATCGCTATTGGAAATTCCATGCCAGAGGCAGTCACACTGACCACCAGTTAATGTGATTAACTCTACAGGCAGAAAGTGACAGATGTTGTGTCTAAAAAGCAACAGGAGTTTGGCATGGGAACATTTTTTACAAGCTGCAAGTATGTGTGTGAGCAGATCATCTCGGGTGAATATAAAAAAATAAAGAGAAGTACTCTACTGAACCATAACTTGTTCTACAGTTACCCCAGAAGCTACAGAAAAAATAATAAAACCAAAAAAGAATTAAAAAAGCCTTAAATATAGTTCTGAGAAATGCACTGGAGCTTATTTTTAAGCTATGCCTTGCTTTTCAAGCCATGGCAACTGTGGGAATCTGAACAGAAGCTTGGATTACACAGACCCCTCTGTGGACCAGTGGGCAAGGGATGGGTGATGAGGGGAGAAATGCAGGAGGAGGTTCATCAAAGAGCTCTGCAAGTTATCACATAGATAGCACACAACTGCAGATGCACACGCTCTCCATGAGTGTCTAGGAAGCTACCACACTGCGTATGCTGGTTATTGCAAAGGGAGGCTAGCAAAACACAATGGATTAACCAGCCAGAGCAGAAAACCAGGCTTCATTGTGGTTCTGGAGAGCACTCACACTGACTCCTTACTGTGAGGTTTTCATCTCACCTGAGTTTGAGAGCTAGATTCTTTCAGATCAAATAAAGAACTGGCAGTGGAGGATGAAGTTTTGTCTTAGCCCTCCCAAGTAAGACACACAGCTGAGTTATGGGACCCTTATGAGCCATGACAGGCAGGCTGAGTGGCACTGGTTTTGTTTGACCTGAATTTTTACAAAATAAATTGTGACCCAATTTTTTTTTTGGTGTTGTTTGAGTGAAAAACTTAATCTCTGATCAGTTTTGCAGAAACTGGATCACAGTGGTAGATTGTGCAAAAGCCCATGAAATTGACAAAACCATAAATGAGAACATATAGTAAATCTTATTTTTAAAAATCTTATTCTTGCCCTTGTTACTACTACGTCTTCTGTCTCTTTTTTATTTGGTGGAGGGGACAGACAGCCTTCCAGGCTATGGGTCACTTGTCTTTTAACTTGTACACTTCTAATTGAGAGAGAGCAAGTACAGGCATAAAGAAAGGAAAAGGAAAAAAAAAAAAAAGAAGAAAAAAACAAAAGACAGACACATCCTTCAGCCTTTTGTTTCCATAACATCTACTGATATTTCACTATTACTGTGGTTTTTCACTGCATTTAGAAAGTCATTGAAAAATGTTAATGGTCTGGTGGTAAAGCAGCCATTGGGAATGAAGAATGAGCCAGCAACGGAATGAGGGTGTGCAGCTAATGATTTCCTACGCGAGCTGATTAAACATTGCCCTTCCATCTCTTGCCACCTAATTCCCTTCACTGCTGATTTATGGAAAAAACCCACCACGTATGGCTCGTGCAGTTTTATTAGCCGGTAACAATTTAGCACCACAAGAGGCTTTTTCCCTGCTTCTAATTTTCTTATAATGAAGAAGAAAAAAAAAAAAAGAGAGGTTGGGGGGAAAAAAAAAAGAATTCATTGCAATGCCTTTGCTTAAAGGGTGGGGGGAAAGGAAGCAAGCAAGTTAGTCCAAAAAAACCTAATGGAAATATCAAGGAGGGCACCAGGTTCAGCACTTGGGATCCTGTTTATGATGAGAGGATCATTACTTCACAGAAATCATTATCCTTTTCAAGGCATAGAAGAAGACAAGTACAAGTTCCTATAAATGGAATCTGTCTGGTGCTATTTCAGTGGGTTTAAAAATAGCTCTGCACCTCATTTTCCCTAATACAGCAATGCTGGCTGCTAGGCCCTTTCCAGTAAAAGATTCATGACATTTCTTGAAAAATTAAGCTGAGAGGATGGGAGAAATCTGCCTTATTTCTTTTGATGATTTCATGTTTGTCTTTTTCGACATTAGGCCCAGCTTGAGAACGAGAAGGGTGAAGGCAGCAGCCTGTACCTACAGAAAGCCCTGCTTCAGCTGGCAGAGCTCCTCAGGGAGGTGGGACAGCCTTCACACAACACAGGCAGGGTAATCGCAGTTTAAAAGGTATCAGGGAAAAGCTGCAGTCAGCCACAGCTGAGATCTCCCAGTGAGGGCTGAGGATCTCCCAGACTGACAGAGGAGATTTTCATAGCGGGATTTGGTAGAAAAGGAGCTGCTGCAGGTTTCCACCCTCCTCAAGGAACTAGTGGTGCGTTTGCAAGGAGCTTACAGCTGTTCAGGTGCTATTTGCTCAGTCAGCCATTAGGCACCTTAAAGCCAGATCACAGAATCGCAGAATTGTAGGGGTTGGAAGGGACCTCCAGAGAGCATCAAGTCCAACCCCCTGCCACAGCAGGGTCCCTAGGACAGGTCACATAGGTAGGTGTCCAGACGGGTCTTGAATCTCTCCAGAGAAGGAGACTCCACTCCCCCTGGGCAGCCTGTCCCAGGGCTCACTCACCCTCACTGTGAAAAAGTTCTTCTGCATGTTGGTGTGGAACTTCCTGTGCCCCAACTTGAGGCCATTGCCCCTTGTCCTGTCCCCACAGACACTAAGAGGCTGGCCATTTCCCCCTGTGTCCCACACTTCAGATATTTATCAACACTGATCAGATCCCCTCTCAGTCTTCTTTTCTCAAGGCTGAACAGCCCCAGTTCACTCAGCCTTTCCTTGTAGGGGAGATGCTGAACCTAAGCTAGCAAGTTAGGCCAGCCCTTTTAAACAGGAAAATTGATCCCATCTTGGGTTGGGTCTTTCTGCTGATCTCAGTTGATCCTGCACTCTTACATTTCAGTGCCCTTGGTTGGCAGGTAACTATTCACTTGCATTTGGCTGGGTGGGCTTTCTGTTGGTGTTGCATGCCAAAGTGGTCAAGAGGGTGAGACAAACGGCAGAGCAAGCAGAGGAGGAGAGGCAGAGATGGGCAGACAGCAGTTAGACCAGAAACCATCAAGGTTTGAATTATAATGTATATCAGGAATGTAGGAAATGACGTACTAGATCAAACCCATACATATCCTATCCGTGACATCAGTCAGTGTCAGGCACTGACAGAAAAATGCAAGATGCATCCTTTAATAAAAGATTATTTGATCTGCCCTGTGGATTTTTTCCACTCTAACTCCACTCATGGCAGTCTGGATTCGAACTGGGAAAAACAAAAAAAAAAGGATTGTTTAAGCTCCTTCCTAAATGACTGCACATTTCATATAGATTGTAAAAATTCCATGTAAAACCTTAACATTCTTCTTATGCAAATCTACTATTCACTATGCAAATATTTTAGACTACAGAAAAGTAATCAGTGAAAAATTATTTCACAAAAATAAAAGATGCAGTCTGTATTGCAATGGAGCAAACGTCAATCATGTTTGTTTGAATTCAAGCTCCATAATGTACTACTGGTCTGATGGACTTCTGACAAGAACTGATGGAAGATTTCTCAGAAATTAATGTAAAACTGAACCATGGGAACATGGAACCATGAAAACATAAGATCAGTGGAAACCAATCAACCACAATGATGTATTTGAGTATAATAGAAAATAATCGACATTCACATACAAGCACATCTCCAGTATCAAATAGGGTCTCATTTAGATTTGACTAGAAGCCAAACAACAGTGACCACAGTGCCAACTGAGGGCTTTTTCCTAAGCTTTCCAGTTTCTTGGAGAAAGTCTTTGTATCTGGATTACACCCAGTACAGTGACTTCATCTTGGACAAGGCTTCAGCTGCCATGGCTACAACAGATCCTCAACATGGAGAAATCAGGGAATTCCATGAAAACCCATGGATCTGCATCTATTTAAACCAGACATGAGATGAATAGTTTTATAAGATTGATATTGAAGTTGTAATTGAAGACTGATTTGAGAAGAACAGAGGTAGACTTTGGTTCTGATTTCCCTCTTGAGATCAATTCAACATACCTATTTGAATTTTCGAAAGTAGAAGAAACAAAGTTGGCCTAGCTATCTTCTTCAATTATGGATGCCAAAAAGTAGTCACCTATACCCACATGGATTTTTTTAATTCTTCTAACTCTTCACACACACATTTTTCCTTTTCTTGGAACTGACACTGACATCAGAGTCCATCATTCTGCAGAAATATTTCCCAGTCTGCCTTCTCTTCCCCAGACAGATATACAGATGATGCAATTTCCCCTGCCATCATTTCAGAATGAAAAGCTTTTGATAAATCTCAAATTGCAAAGGCATTTGTCCCTCTCATTCTCCCCGACTTGTGCACTGAGAATATGCTACAGCAGAATGAAATCCAAGAGAGAAAAGAACGTGTATGTGTGGGGGAGAGAGAATGATTTAAACAACAGAAAGGGCACAGTCACATTTCCCTGGAGTTCAAAATTTCACGTTGACCAAAAAGGTCATCTTGGCATTGAAGGAAAACTAAGAAGTTCTAGGACGAAGGCAACAAAGAAACTGTTCTGCATGAAGATACTAATTCTGTTGATAATTATGCATTGAAATAAAAGGTGCAAAAGTGTTCTACCACAAAAGACTCGTGCTACATGCACAGTATGCATGCAGCTTCAGGGAATCATGAATTCAGAGCACTATGTTTCTTTTTATATGTATGCAATGTCAAACGACAATGTCCACAAATCTTAATTGGGGTCTGCAGACCCTATCACAATAATAATAATAAAAGCAGCTATTTAAGTCACTGCACATAACATACATTAGTGCAAGTCAATCAAAAGCTTTCTCAGCTCTGTATCAACAGGCTGTGTGTGCAATGGTAAAATGAAGAAATATGTGATACGTTTTCCTGGATCCAGCCCTGCTCCCACTGAGCCAACAGCAGAACTCTTGTTGACTTCACTTACAGCATAACAGTGTTTATAAGAAAGAAGTATTATTTCCCTGTTGACAGTTCGGTCTTTGGGCAATGCCATAAATAAAAGCTTTGTATTCTCTTCTATGCCTTTTACCCTGGTGCCCGGAAAATGCAATTCTTGGATTTACAATCTGTACAAGACAGGTGAAACAGTTCTGACACGGAATGGCACCAGCCCACAATTCAAATTATTTACAAGTGACAGGGCAAATGACAGGGGAACGATTTGCACCAGCAAAATTTCATGGGTAAAGTAAGGTAAGACAGCCTTTCTTCAGCATGTATAATTGTGTAAAGGTTTAAGAGAGGTAGTCAAAATTCCACATGTCAAGAATTTCACCAGATTAGAACATACAACTACTCTGTGTGTGTGTGTGGGGAGTGTCCCCCAAAATATATATTTCATAAAGAATGATATATTTTCTATTACTAATATTGAAATTATATTAAAAACTTTGAGAAAAACAATAAAATTAATAGGAAAGGAAATCAAGTCATCTTTTTCTTAGAAACAAACACCCCCTCCAAAAATAATCCAACAACAAAAAAGGAATTTCAAACAAGATCTGTGTCAAGAAACTATCTGTTCTAGGCAGATTCTTGGAGACTTCTTTGATTTCCTGAAAAAGATCCGTTTACTAAAGCTGTGTTTTCTCATGGAAAATGGTTTCAATTAAGTTTTCCTGAACAGCAATATGTCATATCCCATATGCAAGCTACAGCTGAGCGCTAGTGATTCCCATGTTTGCTTAGATATTTATGGCATCATTTATAGCTACTCCATTATGGTGAGAAGTATTTTGACTTCATTCTTTAGATACAGCGCAACGGGGCCTAGACAGCTGACAAATGACAAATCAGAGCTAGTCTGTACTTACACCTAGCACCTTTTTAAGATGCATTTCAACCACCTGGCACAGCTTCCTCAGACCTGTGTGCTGCACAAGGTTGCCAGTAATCATTAAAACCACAGTGCTAATCTGTAAACCAGAAAATCTCTTGTGACAGAGATGACAAATATCAATTGTATTAAAAAAAACCCACAACGCAACAGGCTCTATGCAAATCCTGGCCTAGATTTTGGAAAGGATTTTGGTCATCATATATTCCTGATGTGGCTGAAAAAGAAACATTATGCTATTGCTTTCATAAACCATACATCTACATCAGTTAACAGAAGATGCAGCGTTGCCTGCCCCTGCCCTCAACGATGCCATACCTCAGGTCACAAAGAGAGGAGTCTGTAAGACATGCAGATTACAGATTCTTCCTTAAGTAAAATTTCCAAGAAGCACTATGATAGGGCTAATTACTAACTGAGGTTTTGGAAAGCACCATGTTCAGAAGCAACTGCTGCTCTTCCATTTGTGTATGGTTTACAAGGGTATTAAAGGTCTTTGTCGCAGTCAGCAGGTTTCTGCTGGCCTGGTTTGAGATGTATTGACAGCTGAGTCAGGCTCTCCAGCAGAAACACTATGTGTGTTTCTATTTCTCTTACAAGCATTACCTGTGGAACAGATCTTTCTTTGGCCCTTTCTCCTGCTTTATCTCAGTGCAGCAGTCCTTAATCACTTAGCTCCTGGGAAAGTTACGGATCAAATTGGTTCAGCATGGAGCAAAGTTGGGTGGCTGGAGCTGTGCAGATACAAACTGCACACTCTGCTGTTATCTCTTTGGAGGAAGAAAGAAGGCTCTTGGCTGGCAGCATATTCAAGAGGGCAGGTTTAGCAAAACCACGCTAAGGCTTTAGCTGGGTTATTCCTCCCAGCATTAAATTCCCACATGTGCTCAAAGAATAAAGCATTCACTATCCATACCATCTCAGATTTAGGAGCATGAGATGTAGTGGGTAAGAGAGAGGAAGTCCACATCAGTTTCAAGTATAAAGAATAATATTAATCCAGAATCTTTCTCTTTGCTGTCCCACATGCAAATGATCTCTTCCTTCAACTACCTGGGTAACCAGCCTGTTCCTTTGTTTACCATATCTCTCTTTGTCCGAGAAAACTCCACAAGGACGAGACAATGAGTATAGTATACACAGCTCCTCACTTTGAGATAACTGGCTTTCATAAAGCTTGGGTTAGCAGTAACTAAAAATAACCAGAAATTATACCAATCAGTTTAATATATTGACATACATGAGAGAAAATAGAAAAGTCTTAACAGACCTTGCTGTGGAAGCCAGGATTTATTATTCCCATTTCTACAGAAAGCAAAAGCAAAACCAAAGTGCAAGGATGTAAGAGCCAGTATTTTAGGCACTTTATGAAAAATGCACAAGTTGCTGGCTCCCAGCCACTGGATGTGGGCGAGAGCTCAGCCCAGAACAGCCCAGCAATTTCATAAATGATAGCTGTCGAGTAGTTTTTAGTCGCATTTTCTGAATGGAGAAGATTAAAAAAAACATTCACAAGAAGCAGGACTACCAAAGTCCAATTTGCTATTGATTCATCTAAGCCACTTTCTCACTCTGCAGTAGCCCCAGTTCCCCAGCAAAGTTCTCCACAAACACCAAAGCACTGGAGGAAGTCCACAACAATCTATAGGTTGAATAATATCACATGTCAACCTCCAAGCAGGACACTTATCAGACAAGATCCACCTGCCCTCACTAGTGAGGAGGTCACCAGGGGTCTCTTTGCTCAACACCGATTTCCATTACATTTTTAGGCTTTTAAGATTTTTTACTCCCATCTTCTGCATTCATTTGCAAATGCATTCAAGTATTATCAGCAGAAGACAAACAGCACTGCCACTAAGATTTTTTTTTTTAAGGAAACCAAGTGATCAGCAAGACTGCTGACATTCATCTGTAGTCCTGCTGGCTAGATAAGGAGAGGCATCAGTGTACAATGAAGGACCAGCTGTAGTCCGATTTCTGAAGCTGATTAATAAGAATCTTGTCTGAAGATGAAGAAGTTGGTGCTGCACTTAACTATCTTATGCACCTGGAATTCAGCCTGTGGTATCTTCAGTCTCTACTTTCATTAACATTTGTTCAAGTATTAACAGTATATTCATCAACACTTCCCTTAATTTACAGAAACATACAGAACTCCAAACCACTGCTTCCTGTATGTAGCTAGAACATGTCTGCTAAACCATAGCAGGAAAACGAGATACTGAGAAGAACAAATTAAGAACAAGGAGCATGGTGGAATGAGGAGGACAACTGATGCTTACCCTCACAGAGTCAGCTGAAAAGCTTGGCCTTACTGCTGTTAGGTCTGGCATTTGGGTTTTCTTGTCTCTATCTAGCCTGGATCTACAGGTTGAGATATTAAAGCCAAAGCAGAACGATTGATGTCCTTGCATTCTACCATAATTTACTGCCTAGTTTTCTCAAACTGTCCCCTGATTCATCTGTTCTGTGGTTGTGACCCTCAACTGTTGATTAGTCAGGAAGGTCACTTAGGAAATTTTTCTTCCAGCTTCCACTATGTATCAGCTCTGAGTTCTCCAAGTGCTCAAAGAGAAAGACAGCTTAAACTTCAGTTACTTGTCTCTGATAGTTACTAGGTAGCGACATGCATATATATATATATATATATATATAATAAATGGTATTTTTCTCAAGATTATTTTGCAGTAGAGCTTAGCAGCCTGGGAAAGCAATGAAAACCACTTAGGTAGATAACATACAGACATGGAGAGCTTTGACACAAGAGCAAAGTTCTGTGGGAAAACATGCTCCAGTGTTCTGCATATGGGAGTATGATTAACCCCTGATGGTACACAAAAGGAACTCTATCTTTCACTGAAGAGCAGGTTATTTCGTATGATGTCACGTTCATTAACACACCACTGTGGTCATTGTGGAGCAGCAGATGTGTTGTAATGAGATGTGTTGTGTTCATGTCTAATAATGTAATACAGCATCTCTTCTTCGGCTCCCAAAGAGATCTTCTGAGCACCACACACCTAATTTAGTCTTTGGCAAGTGAACATAGTCAAAGAAAATCCAGTTTTGATTAAGAGCAGTAAACCAGTACATGCAACTCCTTAAGAACATGACCTCATGATTTCTTATAAACCAGGCAAGTCTGAACCTGGATGATGGAAAGACCTCTAAGGAAAACCCAGATGCTGTAAAGAACTAGTAATTAATCCAGGATGGTCTTGCTTGTTAATCTGTACTGAACCACTGCCCAACGTGGAGCTGTCTTTTGGATAAGATATAAAATCAAAGCCTTGACAACCCTGTCCTTCCTTGCAAGCACAGAACTTTTAAAATCCAAGATTCTGGCCAAATTCCAGTTAGAGAAGATTGCACTCTGTCTACATAAAATACTACCATTGTTTCTCTCTTCACCTGTTAACAAATTTGATGTAGTTCTTGATGGAGTATAGCAGTTGCTGTGTTCCACCCCAGAAGTGTTGCATTTCAGCAGGGAGCGAGCAATCTCTTTGTATGCTGTGAGAAAAGCCCTCTGGGATTCTTTCGAATGAAAGGAGCTAAATAAATCTCAGTTATTGCTATTATGACTTTCTCCGGCATTTATCCACAGAATAAATGGATAGGTAAGTTGATTTTCAGGCTGCTCTTCATTATTTGCTGAACAAAACTACTTGATAGTGCTTCACTATTACTTATACAAAATTTAATTTGGTGACTAATAGACCCAGGCAACTAAAGCAGGCAGAACTCTATAATCACCATAAGGAAACTTGTATTTCTCAGGTAGTGACTAGGGACTCCCAGGGACAAAGGTTTTGTGAACTTTCCAAGTTGCATATTAGGCTTTTATAAGGCTTGCAGGACTCATTTGAATTTACAGAATTTTCCTTCCTACGTAACTCACGTTTGCATGGCTAGAACCTAGTCCCTACCATGGCTGCTTTGAAATACAGGAAGAAATCCATTGCTGGCTTCTCTCTTACCTGGCTGCCTACTGTTACAACTTTCCCATAAGGAAAAAAGTATGAAGAAATAGCTTGCTTGGCCAGGATGCCTTTATGGCTTCTGTTGCTTAGCTACCAGAAAGGTCCTACATGGCTACTGACAGCTGGCACAAACATGAGCAGCTTGACACTGCTTTTCTTTGCAGCAGTGGCCTGCCGCGTCCATTCTTCACCCCGTTGGTGGTTTTATTTATATTTCACTGGACTTACTCCTCTCCTCTCTCCCTGGCTTTGGATCTCAAATGCAAGCCAGTAGAAAACATAACCACAGATAGCCCAGGTCTATCTGTAGAAGCTTGGGTCTTTGAGACCATCCAGAGGCAAATGGACAAAAGCTCCTCCTGCTTAATCCTTCAGGAGAGGAGTTGAAAACACAATCCAGGGAAGGGTCAAGTCCACACTACTTCTCACACCTTGTCCCAGCAAAGTCAACAGTAGGAATGTTCCAAAACCAGATCAGTAAGGTTTTTTACAGTGGGATCAGATTACCAGAGACTCAACACTGGCCTTCTGACAGACCGTGGGTAGTCATCCTTTCCCAGTTATTTCATTCCTAGACCTGAAGTGTTGCTTTCACTGTATGAAAGTCTGCAGGAGGCAGCTGACTGCTATAGCAGGGTAACATCATTCAAACAAGAAGTCTACTCTGACCCAATGAGAAAGGATACTAAGAGCACCTCCTCAGGAGAGATGCTTTCTGGTCAGGTTGCTTACTACAGAATCACAACACAAACCTCTAAGGGAAATAATTTTCCTATTACCTGGTGTTCATTCATTACATACATTCCTAACCCCTGAAGTATGAGCCTTCCTGACTGAGCCCATCTCTTCAGCCACTCAGCCTGGCACCTTTTGATAATCTAGCAGTCCCAAGCAAATCCATATGAATAATCCATTGGATGACTTGCCCTTCCACATTAGATGCTCAGATAACCTGACACGGGGATGAATAAAGATATACGTAGACAACTAAAGGGCAATCTTTTTGTATTCATTCTGAATACGTTTGTACTACTGAAATGCTAGAATGATTCTCAAAGGTCTGGTGGACCCTTGCACTCTAAGTTTTACAGCGTCTCTCATAAATCCTTGCCACAGAAGCAATGCACTAATATTACAACGCTTACTCTACAGAGCCTGCCTGCAGCTTATTTATTGACTCAGGTCAGGTAGTTATCTATATTGATTAAAGAGCCTGTGCAATTCACTAATTAATTTTCATAATTAGCAGCTACCTTTTGAAAGTTTGTTTTACCTTTACAGCTATCCATCTCCCTAAACAGCAAATAGGAGGTGGATGTATCAAGCTTCTATGGAAAAGGTGTTCTTTTAAAGCCTTATCTGGTCTAACCAGATGGAAACAGAGACTATAACAGAAACCTGTAAAACTTCCCCTTAAGTGTGATGCTAAATTATTTGCTCCTTCGTGTTCTTTTGTCATCGAGGCAACCATAATTCTTTGCATAATGAAACTTTTGAAAATAGTTTCCTATCTTCCCCATAGGACTGGGAAATTAGAAGAGGCCAACCTGTCCCTGCTTTTTATGGGATTTTATGTCAAGCTGCTCAGAAGAAATCAGGGCCTTGGGCTACCAGGAGCAGACAGGGATCCAGAGCCAACTACAAGGTTCTGGGCCAAAAAAGAAAGGCATTGTATAGGGATCCACCATGGCTCTGTGATGGGTGGACAGGTAACTCCAGAGTGGTGATGTACACAGAGGAGGGCTCCCACCACTCACACCGAGCCAAGCAGAGAAGAAGGTATCACACAACATGAACTATTAATCTAGTGCTCAAATCTGAAACCGTGAAGTCTGTGCATTTAATGACTAGACACTAGCCTCTGTCACAACAACTAAAATGACAGCCAGTAGATGAAAGAGGTCATAGTTTAATCAATTTTCTCTCTCTTTGTTTTACATAACTGAGGGTGATAGGCAGCTAATACATTTCACAGCCATGTGATAAATTGCACTGTCACCTGCACTTTGCCTGATACTCCTTCTTTGTCAAGGCTATTTCCACCACCCCTACTCTCACTCCAGTGCAACTGCACTAAAATTCACAAGTGTGTCAACTTCTTTCCCCTGACAAGTGGAGTTTCTCCATCAGTCTTTCTTGTGCAGAAGATCTAGAACAGGGTACCTGTACTGTTAAAGCAGTGAGAACTTCCATGTCAGGAGCTCCATGCTGCTGCAAAAAGCAGTGTCTCAACTTTTGCCCTATGGCTGGCTGTGTTTGTTTCTTGTCACAGAAGGACCAAAAAAGCAGAGTTTACAGCTGTGATGCTTTCAATTAGAAATAAAAAGATCCAGGTGGGGTTTTTTAGTGGTATATTTCTCTTTCTATAAATCCTGTATAAGCAGACTCCTGTTAGCCAAATCATTTGTTTTTACAGGATACATGAAAGGTTCCTTGGCACTTGGATGGATGACTTTCCATGTTCATTCATGTCTTTGACATGCATGATAAAGCAGCTACCCCAAAAGCAAAACTAAAAATCATTTCACGTTATGGAGACCCTCCCTCAGCTTATAACAGCGTAAGCTATAGGTGCATTGCCTGTAGTCCATCAGCCTCACAGGTCAGTTGCTCCTCAGAGACATAGCTTCTTTCTAGGCCTTACTCATGGATTTATAGAAACAAAAGGATGTGGCACATACAAACACCAAACTGATACATTGCCAGGGTCCTGATATTTAGACATATCCATACAGACTGGAATATAAACAGGAGCAAATTCTAATACCACAAAGGGAGATATTCTGCTTACGTATTTGGCCAGTTCATTACTTTGTCACTAAAGTAATAAATCTTAACTACCTCTATAAAATAAGGGTCCCAGTCACTGACTAGAGCTTGGCTCAAATTGTGGATGAATGCTGCACTATTTTTCTGCTTGCTGGATTCAGCCATCATGAGTAAATATAGCAGCAGCATGATTGCCCTTAAAGGTGATAAAAACCAGGGCTCATCAGGTTTTGATATGTCCCTGAAAACAGATAGTTGTCCCTCTTGACCTGGCAGCCTGGAAGAACCACGACTTGGGAGACACACTGTAGGAAGCAGAGTATATCCCTGGAAAGCCAGGACTTTTTTGCAGGCATCCTTTTGTAACTCCTACTTCTCTTTTCCCTACACTGCTGTGATGTTTTTTCTTTTTTTTTTTTTTTTTTTGCTTCACCTAAGAAGACTCCAAAGAAGGTGTTTTGCATTCCAGCTTTAATCTAACTAGAAGCCAAGGTACTACAGCCTCATTTCACAGGAAGTTCAGCATCAATATGCTCAGAGTGTGAATAAAATGCAAAGCCAGAGAAGCACTTCATCAGAGTAGGGCAATGTGATGCAGGATGAAGGCAGGCAGTTGCTATGCCTTTACTTCTGTTTTCACAGTTTTGTTATCTCAGGGCACCAAATCCCTTCCTCCTCAACCCTGAGTGGAAAAGAAAGGCAGTAAGGAGGAAAAAAGTTTTTTGCTTTGCTTTGATGATTCTTTAGCTAAACTCCATGTGGAAAGAACAAGAAATCTTTAGGATGGCTGACACTAAGAGATGCCCAGCACTTGCCACATCATATTCAGAGTGGTATTCCAAGTATCTTTAACAAATTATTTCCCTTCACACTGTCTTTTCCTAGAAAACATACATATACCTAATGTTTCTTGATCTAATTCATTACTGAAAGAAAAGACATTAACAAATAGAATGGCACATGGATGTAGGGGAAGATCCTGTCTCATTAGTCTGCTTTTCCCAATTGCACTAATCTTGTACCTTTAAAGATCATAATGGAAGCATTCCTGATCCTCATTCTACTCATTCCATTTGCATCCAAGAGGTCATCCCTCCCTGGTATTCACTAAGAGAGATGCTGAGCCCAGTTATGACCATATGACCAGTTGTGTTGCCTAAGACCCACAGAGTTATTTTCCTACAATTACATATGCAAAAACTCTATTGGACTAAAAGGTCATTTAGCTACATTGGAAAATGGGTTATTCGAGAATCTGATTAATACCCAAATCCCAAAATAGACTGCAATCCATAAGATTTATTTAGTTAGTTTTTTAAACTTCTATCAGAGTTAACACATGGACATACTTGTATAAAGCTGGAACAAAACTCGTTAAGACAGAGGAAATAGTTTTTGGTCATTATATAGTACTTTTAAAAAAAGCCAAGAACTGCTGTGGTTTAGCCACAGTTGGGAAGTGTCCAGGCAGCCTCTCCTCAGTCCTCTTGTGGTGGGATGGAAAGAAGAATCAGAAGAAAAAGGTAAAACATGTGGGATAAGGACAGGTTACTGGAACTGCCAAGGGAGAGGGAAATAACAAGAGTACTTAGAATATACACAATGGGTGATAACACAAGGCAGTTTACTGACCCAATGACTGACTGGACACTCAGCCCACACTCAGACTGTCCTGGAGCTGAGCCAAGCCTCCCCTCGCCAATTAGCCCAGTTTTATGGGGAACATAGAATGGTTAAGGTTGGAAAGGACCTTTGGAGGTCATCTAGTCCAACTCCCCTTGCAGTAAGCAGGGACATCTTCACTAGATCAGCTCATTCAGAGCTCCATCCAGCCTGACCTTGAATATCTCCAGGGATGGGGCCTCCACTACATCACTGGGCAGCCTGTTCCAGTGATCTACCACCCTTATATTAAACACCTTTTTCCTAATATCCAACCTAAATCTACCCTTTTCTATTTCAAAACTGTTACGCCTTGTCCTACTGCTACATGCCCTCATGAACAGTGCTTCCCCAACTTTCTTGTAGGCACCTTTCAGGTACTGGAAGGTCGCTATAAGGTCCCCCTAGAGCCTTGTCTTGTCTAAGCTGAATAAGCCCAACTCAGCCTGTCTTTATAAGAGAGGTGCTCCAGCCCTTTGATCATTTTTGTGGCCCTCCTCTGGACACACTCCAACAGGTCCGTGTCCTATGATCAACATGAATATCACATATTAACATGATGTCATATGACATGGAATACATCTTTGGCTGGTTTAGGTCACCTGTCCTGGGTCCTTGTGAAAATTAACTCTATCCTAGCTGAAACCAGGACACCTCAGAGCTTCAGGAAAGGAAGAATGTCACAGTTTCATTTGTGACTTAGAAATGGGGACAATGCATTAATGTCCCACTTTGCAGGGTATCCAACACAGGCTGTTATCAAGTACCACCCATCATCATCATTCCACATTTAGACCACTCCTTCAGAAATTACTCTCTCTACCCAGAAAAACTGCGACTTCGTGCTACAAACTTTGCCTCTCTTCTGCTTGCAAAAACCTAGATGCAAGAGGATTTTTCTTCAGTGTTTTGCCATATGCACTTATGTCAAGGAGCATATTTCTGTTTCACCGCTGGAGAGGTTCAGCTTTCAAAATCAACAACGCTCACACCACCATCATCAGCTTTGTGTGTCCTTCCCATGGCTGTCTTACAATCTGTTGTTCTACCTTCCTCTGCCCCAGATCACCCCTAGCCAGGCTGCTAGCAGAAAGCAAGACATAAGGAATGCAAACACAATCAAGCACAAAAATTCAAACTCATATTTGTTGGAAATTTTTTGAAGTATATGGCTATATTTTATCTTCATAGTCATGACACAATGCCCTGGACACTGGGCAGATGAATACTAGGCATGATGACACTAACAGCATCAAAATAGTTGAAATATATTCCTTGGCCATAGTTCTTTACACCAAAACTCAAAGGCATACACTGTTTGCTTTGTATTGTATTGCACAGAAGAGGAAAAGAGCTAATTAAAGCCACTAAATTTTGTTGGAGCTGCCATGACATTCCTCTACAAGTAAAACAGTCACTTCACAAGAACAGAAAATTCTGCTTAGAGGTTTTTGTTTCCATGTTCTCTATCTGTATAGTGGCTAAGAAAGCAGCCCATTTGACTGAAAGATCTAAGGTAGTACTCCTAGTGTCACAGGTACCTACATGAGGGGGGAAAAAAATCATCCTTTGATTTGTAAAGTGAGCAGATAGGATTTGAGCATCACTGACAGAAATTGAATATGACACCCCAAAAGGTAATCCATACAGCCACTTCTCTGAACTCTAACTATATTTTAATGCATGAGTAAAAGGCAAGCAGGAGTCAATGCTATAACCAAGGCTCTGTAGAGATCAGAACTGGTTTGGCTTTGTCTCGGGCTTATCTGAGGGAGCCAGGTACTATTTTCTAATCTCATTTTAAAAGGAATCTTCCCTTTGGTATGCATTACAAATGCAGTTTAGAAAGCCTTGGCTTCATATAATGTAGTTGGAAGAGAGGGAAAAGAGGAGGCCAAAACCATAGAAGAAGAAACCATTAGAAATAGGAAGCTCTTGACATTGGATAAAGAGAGCAAGCAAAAACAGAAACAAATGCTCCAGGAACTTCCAAGTCACATCCTCAATGGTTTTCCAAATACATTTGCTTAAGAGTTTATCTAAGTTCTCATACATATCCTCTAAAAATACATGTGCTGGGCAAAGAAGGCAGGTCCTCACATGCACAGTAATTCAATACAGCAATCAAGCCCTTGTTTCTCAGCAGTATTGGATCTATTCTTTATTCCCTCCCAAAGAACACAGCCCTAACAATAGCATAGGATTCAGAATGAATCGGAGTCCCTGTTTATGCTTTCAGGGACAGGATGATACTTAAACATAATCAATGTGTGCCAGTGTGAACCTGGAGCACACGCTGTAATTCTAGTCTAGGGCTGTCAAATAACTCTCCTAACGCCCTCAGTCTTCAGCTGTACTGTCTTCTGCTTTTTCCAGCCCTGCCTCACTTCCCAGCTGCAGTCCTCTACTATCCCTGTACTCAGTCCCAAAACCCAGTGCAGCTCTCCATGTTTTACATCAAATCTCAGCCTGGAAATCAGTTTGGAGTAGATGTGAGGTGGAGGATCTCATTTCCTCAGTTTGTTTCATTTCACAACACTCTTCCCAGAGCATCTGATGGACCTTGCAATTTACTTCTAAATTTTTGTTATACTTAACGTTTAACCTTATCCCTTAGTGAATGACCAGGCCTTAGAAAGTTTATTGTTAGCAGAGGAGGAACAACAGGGGATAGAAAACAGAAATCCATATGAAAAATATCTTGGGTTTATTTTATTTTACCTTTGTCTTTCCCAAGGTTATTCTTTGCTTTAAAACACTGAACTTGTAAATGTGTCTACTACTTCCCTGAAGGTCTAAAGAATGAGATCCCAAGAAAAGCATACATCTTTTTTTCCCTGTTATCTCCTCCTTCTTCTTAACATTCAGCTAAAAGGCTGCATCTCAGAAATAATTATTATTCTCCAGATTGCAGGCAGGACATCAGAGCTCCTTTTGCTCAAAATAAAAGATACAAAACATGATTAGATACAAATGGGATGAAAAAAATATATGAAAGTATTGAAATTTCTTTCCTCAGGACTGTGTTCTCTCACACAGAGAGCACTTGGGGCCCGATACAAAGCTATGGAATGCAATAGAATGATTCATATTATATTCAGTGAGCTCTGGTTCAGCCCCTTCACCTCACGTCCACCTCAGTCTAAATCTGTATTCACAGAACGATTTTCATCTCTCTAGGTAGACAATGGCATTTAGAAATGTGGAAGCTACTGGTGGTGTTCTTTCTACCAATGCAGGTGAGGTGCAGCTCCACTGAATGAGTGCTAAACATGACTGGAAAGGACAAGTCCCTGGGTCACAAAACCACCTAAATTAACATTTATGGCATGAATTAAATACAATTGTCCTTATAACCCAAAAGTGAATCAACTAAAAGATTTGGGGTTTTTGTCAGATATGAGCTGTATGGTTTTACACAGAGCCACTTGAACTAAAGACATCAACTGATGTAAGCCAAACTGAGCCCTGTATAAAAGCTGTGCTTACCTAACATGGCACATGCTTGTGAATAAGTTCACACCTTGAGTGAAAACAAGACAACTTTGTGCATGGGCAGTCTGGTAGAACTAGAGGTGCTGAGTCTGTACACCTCTTGGGATTTGGCTGCCACTTAGCTGCTATGTGCTATCAAAAATAGAGTTGGTGAATACTGCTAAATACCTAGGATTCAAGCTACTGAGCACTTTAGCTACCAAAACTTTGATGAGAACTAAGAAATATTAAAAGACAATGAATAAGTCAGGGCTCTGAAAGATTAAATTTGATATTTTAATTGAGATCTTAAGTCAATTGGAATCTAGTATATAAACACATACATGAATGATATTTAGCAAGCAGTTTGTCCTTTAAGCCCTCTTATGAACAGTTCTGGCTCAGAAGACCGAAAGACTGCAGGCAAAGCAAAGGCAGGTATGGCCACCATATACTACCATATTTCCTTTTCCTTTCAATTTATTCTTTTCATTTACTTATTTATTAAAGCTCACACCTTCTTTCTGTCTTTCTCTATACCTCCTCCAGTCCATATAAGGTTGCTCTATTTTTCACTGGTGTCTATTCTGCGGTATAAAATTGCACATCATGCTTTCTATCCTATGGGATACAGGCTTTTCAGCAAGCTACAAATCAGTATTAGTGAGAAGTTGCTGTAATGAGAGGAGACAGAGACCCAAAAGAGTGCAGCTACAGATTGCAATCTTCAGATAATAAACGCTAGGGAAAATTGATAATATGCTCCAAAAGACTAAGGCATGCACACTCCCACACCTAAACACACCTACGTCCATATGTACACAAAGAGACACTGTCTGCTCTATCCCAGTAAGCCTACAGTCTTTACAAAAGAAATTTAAAAAGTTTAAGCTTCTTGGCTGAAGAGCAAGCTGTAAAACATGGAATTCTTATAGACAGTCTGAGAAGCCTTCATTAGGGAGCACAAGCTTCCTGACCTGTCACTGTTGAAAAGTCTTCTTGCTACAGTTGTTCTCAGAGTGTGCAGAGAGCAACTAAAGATTCAGAGCTCTAGATTTGAGTCCTGTTTTCCCCAGAAGTGGTGGAGAGCTATCAGTAATTATGTCTTCATCGTAACACTGATGTACAGTTTCTAGGACAAAGCAGCCTGCTGAAGACAAACCAACTATTGGATGGGAAAGCAGTTGGCTAATGGTCTTTGCAGGCAAGCAAGAGGATAATTCATGAGAAGAATATGAATATGAAGGCATACAGCTTTTTCAGAATGGACAGGCAAGGGAATTAGAGACTTGTATTTTAATGTGTCCAAGCACTTCCTCTGAAATACTGATTAGAGTGGGAAATAAATTTGCTGACAGCGCTTGCACAATGACTAAGGACAGTAAGCAAATGAGCACTGTGGCAATACCAGTACCCTATATCACCAATGGGATCAGTCACAAGGGCCTGCCAATAATGCTGCTTGCATTTGAATGTGTCATGTTTAGGCTCTGAGCAGTCAAGAATACCAATAAAATCACATGAGGAAAACTTTTAACGTTTACAGCATGCAACTAATGGGACATTGCAATCAAAAGCTTAGCAAGGTGACAACCCTTACTCCAGCACAAGGTAGAAAATGGCCAGTAATGAATGAAATAAAGAATGACCAGTAATGAATGAAATAAAGAATGACCAATGCTTCTATCAGAAGGTTTTAAAAAAAAAAAAAAAAAAAAAAGAGATTGCTGACACTGACCAGTGTCAAGGCTACTGAATTTATTGGATTCTCCCAAATTTTATAAGGTAAACCAAGGGTACCCAGCAAGAGATCTGAAAGCAAATCTTCATAGATTTAGAATTGTCAGGCATTCAGCTGGTATAATCAGATGATTCAGTAGCCTAGTTCTGGGTTATTATAGAGCATCAGTCAGACTAAAGGAACGTCAATATGGTGAAATCTACTTCCAATCTACTTTTAATACCTTCAATCAACCAAGAACTCCTGTCAATAACTTCAAAGAATGAAGAGACTATGGGAAGCAGAACTTGCAGAATGGGAGATAAAGCCAAGGTCTTTAGATAAAATGACCAAAGGCTTTGTTATCTTTTTGTAAGGACAAGCATGCAATGAAATTTGTAATCTGTGTTTGAGCTACACTTTAACAGAATAACGTGGTTTTATTCATCTTGTAACTTTGCCTGACTGCAAGTATTATTTCCAGGCAGACCTGACTCTGAACAGGAACTCCATTTCCTTCAGAGGCAGTGAACCCTGATATCTAGCAGTTTTTGTCACTTTCAAGACCTTGTCAACCCAGAAGAAGACATTTGGTTCTCTAGCATTAAAACACAAATTCACATTTTTCTGGCAAGCAGCATCAGAAGAGAAGCACAACATCAATTCCAGAACCATGGAAAAGTGCTTCCATGGAAGAGCTCCACTAAAGCTTAGTTAAAGAGGAAGATCAAGTGGACAAGGCTTGATGTAAATCTTCCACAGTGGAGAACTGAGCAGAGATGGGTGGCAGAGGATCCTTAAAAATTTTCTTTTTTTAAGAGATTTAAGGAAAACTTTACGTTCCTGAGAAAAATTACATAAATGCAAACGATGTATTTACAAAGAAAGATAACTAAAATGTTAAGAGACCAGCCTGGTCATACCACAAGGTCTGAATTGACTTCAAATGTATGGCAAAAGTACAAAGGAAGTTGAAAAAAGGGTTTAATATAGATTGGTTAATGAGTGCAAAAGTACAGAACGAACAGCGAGGAATAAAGCTTGAAAAATGAAGCCACAAAGTGAGATGAGACTGGCAAAAATATCACACAGAGAAGAATATAATTCTTTAAGTTTATTAGCAGTAAAAGGCAGCGTAAATTGTTAGTCCACCTTCCAGAGAAGGAACACCTATTGACAATAAGGCTAAGAAGAGTGATTTTGCATCAATTTTCATAAAAAGGTCAACTGTGATGAATTAACATTATTAAGAACTAACAAAGGAGTAAAGGAGACTGAAAATACAAAAGGAATAGGTTAGAGAAGTTACATAGCTTAGATCTTTCCAAGTGAGCTGAATCTGCATATTCCTTCTGCAGCTCTAAGGAACTGACTTAATCAATCTCAAAGCTGTTAATGATTATTTTTTTTAGAACTTAGGAAGGACTGGTGATGAACTAGATAACTGACACAGTGTAGTAACTATCTTTTAAAGATAGAAAAAAAAAAAGGGAAGACAGCGAACAATAGACCTGTCAGCTTAGCTCTACTTCCTCAGAACAAAGAAACAATTTGGAAGTACCTAGGAGAAAAGAAGAAGTGGGTATCAGTCAACACAGGTTTGTCAGGGACAAATTAGGATGATCCATTCCCATTTGCTTCCTTGAGAAACTATCAGGGGAATACCCAGTGGACAAGATGTCATACAGCAAAGTTTTTGAAACTCTTTCAAAGTCTCAAAGGCAAATAAGCAGTATGGTCTAGATGAACTACAGCAGAGTGAATATATAAACTGTTTAGATAATTGTACTCAAAAAGCAGTTCTCAGCATGTCACTGTCAAAATGGATAGATGTGTTGAACAAGCTTCTGCAGGACTCAATCATGGTTTTGGTACAATTCAATTTTTTCATTAAAAATGTAGATGAAATAGGAAATATGTTAATTCAATTTTCAGACGAAACCAAAGAAAGACAAAGATTGCATTAAAATTCAAAATAATTTTGACAAATGGGAGATGTAGCCTGAGGAAAACAGTTGCTATTCAATAGGGTCAAGTACAAGTTACTACAATTAGACAGGAATAATCAATGGTGCAAACACACAAATGAGGAGCAATGACAAGGTAGCACTTCAACCAGAAAAAAAACCCCAATTTGCATTATTGAAGATTACAAGCTGAACATGAGCCACCCATTCCCTTCTGTTACAAAAATGCAAATACTGGTCGAGTATAAAGAATATAACCTCTCAAGACATTTAAACTGATTTGTTCTCTCTCAGCCCAGCAGGATTAAGATCTCTGCGAGTTCTCTGTCCAATTTAGGCAAAGCAGTTCAAGGAGAACTTGGCCCAACTGAAAGGGGTCCAGAGAAAACATTGAAAAGCAAATAATGAGCTCTCTGTGTCTAGGTGGGATAGGGAGAAAAATGATTGGCAAGAACTTCCTGTAGCAAGACAGGGCTCAAGGTAGATACCTGGAAAATGTAAATAAATATAAGGGTAGTAGGAGCTGAAATAGATTATCTGGAGAAAGCCTGGTGAGTCCATATTGAGAGGGCTTTAAGAAAAGATCAGAGTAACCTATCAGGATTGATACAGGTAAAGCTGATCCTCACTGGGAAAAAACAGATGGCCCTTAACCTCTCTGATTTTATGCAAACACCAGAGAAGCTAAAAGTTGGTTCTGCCATAGCAGGAATAGTTGCCTATCAGGGACGAGATGAGCTGGTAAGATTGCTCTTGGCAATCCAGGAAAAAAAACAGGGGAAAAAAAAATAAAATTCAATCACTACTGGACACAACAGAATTTAGGAGCAAGTCACTGTAAGGTCAAAAGACAGGAAGATGAGGAAGCACAAGTCTGTATCAACACGCACTGATTGAGCTGGGCAGTGTAAAAGGAAGGCTTGAATGAAACTTGTTCATGCTACAGGTAAACTTAAGAGTGTATTACAAGGTCACTCCTTTTTGCAACTTGGTTCCTCCTCACAAAAAGTTCATAGAAGATCAGAAGGAAGGGAATTAGAATGATCTTTCATTGATGGGCTGTTAGGTACAGATAGATTAATGAAAGCCGTGTACAATGCATCAACAGGAACTGGGCTGTTATCACTGGGTGTTAGTTTATAGCACTATAGATGAAGGAGAGAGGCCATTCTGGGCAGAACTGCCAAGCGAATCATAAGGGATCGGGAGCAGAGGGCTTCCCTTTGGAAGGCTGAGCTAGGAACATGGTACTGGGAATTCTTTTTCTTAATAATTTCATCTAATCTCTTCTCTCTAAATCCCTTTTCTATTCTAGGCTTTGTTTCTCTGGAGCCACTTGCAGCATTCTTTTGTTGTGACTGAAGGAAGGAAACAAAAGAAGCCACAAAGCATTCTGCTGTATTAGGGGCACAAGGAAGGAATGTTTTGCTCACTGAATGTGTACCCCACATTCTTAACTCTGCTGATGCAAAGCACAGTAAATTTGGTTTCCTTGGGTCACATCCACGGTACAAACTGATATTTCACCAGGCTGGTGTGGATTATACAGGACCCAATTATCTCAGTATAAACTCTGTATTGAATTTTACATAATCTATGGACCTCAAATCTCCTTCCATTTTGCCACCTGCATTTTAGCAATGGCTGCTAATAGGTGCCTTTCAATAGGGTTTGAGGAGATGCTCTTCCAGCTTTCATGCTCTGACAGGAAGAGGATTAGACTCAAACAAAAGCAGCATAGTCTATGCCTTCTTTCCCCCCACCCCCTCTTTTTCACCATCCTCTGGTGAGATAGCTTTCCCTTGTTAGTTGTCCCACTACTGAATTGAACTGGAACTTGTGAACGGTGTGTAAGATCAATGGGATGAATTGCACTCAGTGACTCTAAAGAAAGGTTTTGATAACTGATGTAGCCAGATTCTTAACTTAAAGTCAATAAAGTTGATGAATGCCATTTGGTGGGCCTGAAGGACTTTGGTATAGTTTTCCTTTGTGTTTATGTGTGTTTCCCAGCTCCCTCCAGCTCCAACATTAAGTGGAATAAACTCTACCATGACAAGCTAAAGGCAGGTAAAAATAAAATGTGCCTTGTCTTTTCTAGAAATGAATTAGCTCTGGTGCCATAAAATCTCTGTCACGTTGGATTCAAAGGCAGACGACTAACACTTCATGCACAGCAGAAATATGCACTGTTACTGCTGGGAGATTTATTCATGTCACAACCAAAGTACTTCACTTGTCCAAGAAGAGTAAGTCCTTTGGCTTTTACCTCTTGTGACATCCTCAATGTATTAGCTTTTCCATCCACAGACCAGAGTATATTAGGGATTAATACGGCTCAACAACCCAAAACACACAGATTGTCAGTCTCAGTAATCAGCCTGAAGAATTTTGAGGACAGTTGTTATTTACAGAAAGTGATAAGAGACCCAGCAGAACACTTAACTCTAAATAAACAATGTGGAAACTTCACTACCCAGAAAGTCCTAAGTGGCAAATAGGCAGCTCAGATGTTCCCAAGTTCCTGCTGAGAGTCAGCCAAAGCAGAAAGCAGAATCACCAGGGGGAAGGGGGCCTTTCAGATGGATTCACGCTCATTTCAACCAGTGTTTAGCTCTGGTTTGTTAGTTCATTAAGAACACATTACAAAAAACAGCCTTGGCACACTGATCACCAGCTCCATTGTGTTACACCACACAGCTCGCAACAGGGACCCTCCAGCATCAGGTCTTCGCAGAGCCTGGAGGGAGCTGGCAGGGCCTTTGCACATCACAGACTAACCAGTAACTGCAAAGTGAACTCTTTTCACCTGTGTTTCCTTCACCCCAATATTTCTATTTGGCAACGTGAAGGGAGACATTTCTTTTGCACAGCAAGCAGGCTTGTGGTAAGGTGCAATGAAGAAGACAGGCAATGTAAATCTTGTTTTAACAAGAACACTGTTGCATGGATCCCAAATTAATCCTGAGTCCAAGCCCCAGCCCAGCCTAAGAGGGAATCATGTAGAGAAGCATCCCATTAGAGGCTGTAGCCAAGCACCATCTCCTTAGAAACATGTGGTACCTTACCTCCATCTTACCCTGCAACTGCGAGCTTGGACAAAGAGGGAGAGTTGGGGATCTGGAGGAGTGCAGCACGGAGGACAGTGTTTTAGCACTTTACCTCACTTAAATCCGCATGTGGTTCTGTTCACCCTCATGCTGGAAAAAAACCCTCACCACTCTCCAACAAGCTGCTGCTATTCTCAGGAGGACTTGCAGCCGAGCTCTAAATATAGCAAGGTGGCACAATAGAGAGGGCTCCCGCACTTATGTTAACACCAGGAACCAGAGCTTAGTGATGCGAATGGGCTGATAATAGCTTCCATCGCTGGGCATTTTGTGGTTAGATGTTGCCAGCTGCTGAGTTTCTTCCAGCAGCTTTTCTGATGCACCATTATAACCAGGCAAGTGTTGGACTAAACCAATACCTGACAGAGTTCAGAAATAAAACAGGGTGCCCCTCAAGACCGACCCATGCTGATCTTTGAACTTGGCTGTTATCTTGAAGGAAGCTCTCTTCTGAACTTTGGTATGAATCTAATTAACGAGTTAATTCCCTGCTAATCTATTCTCTTCTTTGTGTCTGTTTCATGATTAATTTAGTTCCAGTGAATTTCCTTTACTGACTGCATAGTAGAAACACATTTCCTATCCTATTAATCTCCACTTCTGACCCAGCAGCAGGGACTAAACAAGGGCACACGCCTCCATGCCTGTATTTTCTGAGTCATTACAGAGCACAGGCAATTTCTAGAAAAGCAATGTGGGGACAAGCATTCTTCAGGCATACTTGTGCCACCACTATAGAGGAGATGAAGGTAGGCTGGACATCCAGGAGATGTAAAGGCCACAAAGTAGTTAAACTCTGCACAATTATATAAGCCACAGAGCTGGCTGGGAGGACAATCCAGCAAGGCTGCAAACAGCACAGGAATGTCACTCAGTGGGAAAGGATCAGAGACGAGACGAGGCCCAAACTCTGAGAATGTTAAATCTCTATGGAGGAAGACACAGCAGGGATCTGGGTTATACTACTCCTGAAGCTCCGGTATTATTTTTCTGGTGCAGAAGGGAAGGTCTATACTTGGAGGACAGACTTCTCTGAGTCCCTCTACTGAATCCCTTTACTCATGAAAAGGAAAGGAATTTAGCCTGTTCCCCTTCTAGATATTTGGTTAATTATTACTCTTTCATCATTAAAAAAAATAATCTTAGAAAATAAAAACATCCACATTAAATTTGAACAACAAATAAATAATTTCAAAAAAAGAGATAAAAAACCCTGCAGTGGTGGAAAAGTTACTTTCCTGGGATCACAGACCTATCCTCCCAGGGAAACATTTAAAAAAAGAAAAAAGAAGCAAAACCAAAAAAAAAAGCCCCTCCCCCCAAAATGAAAATAAAATGCATCGGGGGTTTCTGTATAACATCCACAGTAGAACAGTACCTCCAGAAATTAGCATCACAAACCTTCCTTCTGATGCCACGGTGCATCAAGGACAGTTTTAATGATGGATCAAGGGCACTGCTGTTTGTGAGGTGTCGTGTTTAAGCTGTGTTAACAGCAGCCGCCTTAGCACACAAACCCAGCATCCCACAAGGGATGCCGTCAAGGCAGGAAAGCACCACAAGGCAGGAGAGCTCTCTATGCAAACAGGTATGCTGTGTGTGTGTCAGGGCTGTTCCTGTCATACCTGTGGGGGAATCATCTCTGAAATTCCACTAAATGTCTTCCTATCACTTCTTCCCCAATACCTGGTTAACTAGTGCCACTCTGTTAAGTGGATGGAAATGCCAGAATTTACACATGAGAAAAAATAAGCTGGAAAGGGCAGAGACCTCAAGTGATCCATCCACTACACCTTCTCAGATACATTCTAACCCCTGTGCCAGATTATTCCATTTCTGAGAAATTTAAGGAATTAGTAGACTTTGCATTACAGAAGAGCCTTACAGATGCCTGACACTGGCAAGAATAAACTCCTGATGGACCATGGTCACCAGCGGGACCTGAGCTGGCAAAAAGAACAAAGATCAAAAGTTACACAAGGACGCAGAGTACATTGGTCCCGACTTGGCTGTATCACCAGGCGCTTGGTCATGCATGACTAGATTTCCCAAATAGACTAGTATACAGTCAGCAGCGGCACCGTGGGCTTAGCCTTCAGGCCTTGCTCTCCAGGGACTTTCTCTGCTTGGAGATGAGTCTTTGATCCTGAACAGTACATTTTCACAATAAGAGTTTGGAAATGATTTTAAAAAGAGAAAGAGAAAAGTGAACAAAAGCCATGTTTCTGCATCTCATGTCTCCAATCTGCTCCTACCTGAAAGGAGCAAAGACACCTCAGAGACACTGTCAAAGCGCCTAAACCAAGTTTTCAACTTAATACATCATTTATATTTCCACCCAACCCTTTTTTTTTTTTAACACTGCTCCTGAAACTGAGGCATCAGGCTCTTTGTGATACTGAGAATCATTTCCATGAGCTGCAGGGGAAGGCAGGGAGAGGGCTAATCTCTTGGCTTGCCCTTACCCTTCCATATCCACCTCTTACAGGGACTCTCTTGTCTTTTGCTCCCTGTTCTGTACTACCCACAAACCACCAGCATCACACCCTCATCCATTTGATTGTCTCTTTTCTACTTGGTCCATTCTGGGCTATTTACATAAGAAGAATGTGTCTTCAGACCAGACACATAGCACTGAAATCTAAAAGGTCTAAAAAAAAAAAAAAGCTAAAACCAAAAAACCCACAAAAAAACCCAACCTGCACAAAAAAACCCCAAACAAAATACAACCAAAAAATCCCCCAAACTCCCATGATTTCATATGGGTATGCACTTTCACATGAGAGCCTCTGGTTTCCTTCCCCAATCCCATTTGTGGCCAGTAATGTCCCAAGGTAACTGCTTAAAGATAAAATGGTTTCTCCAATACGGTTCATCAAACCAGGTGAGGATCATAGAACCATAGAATTGTAGGGGTTGGAAGGGACCTCGAAAGATCATCGGGTCCAACCCCCCTGCCAAAGCAGCTCCCTAGGACATTTCACTCAGATAGGCATCCAGACGGGTCTTGAATATCTCCAGAGAAGGAGACTCCACACCCCCTGGGCAGCCTGTCCCAGGGCTCCCTCACCCTCACTGGGAAAAAGTTCTTCCCCATGTTGGTGTGGAACTTCCTATGCTCCAACTTGCAGCCATTGCCCCTTGTCCTGTCCCCACAGACACTGAAAAGGGGCTGGCTGATTCCCCCTGCATCCCCTGCTTAAGATAATTATAAACATTAATTAGGTCCCCCCTTAGTCTTCTCTTCTCAAGGCTGAACAGTCCCAATCTTCTCAGCCTTTCCTCATACGGGAGATGCTCCAGGCCCTTCATCATCTTCGTAGCCCTTCTCTGGACTCTTTCCAGGAGATCCCTGTCCTTTTTATACCAAGGCGCCCAGAACTGGACACAACACTCCAGGTGGGGCCTGACCAGGGCAGAGTAGAGGGGGAGGATCACCTCCTTTGACCTGCTGGCCACATTCCTCCGGATGCACCCCAGGATCCCAGGATAGAGCTGATTAATCCAGAACCTACCACCCTTCTTGAAAACACTAAACCTTAACAGCAAAGCACATGAACAACACTGAAAATATTACAAAACTGTTACTTTAATGAGTGCTGCATTGTCCCTAGAAAAACCATCTCAAATTCTTGTCTTCCTATGTCTTAAAAGGTAGGATATAAGAAGTGGAGTTCCCAAGCAGGTGGTAAAAGTAGTTACAAGCAGAGGAAGCCTAAAAAAATTGAGTATCTTTCATGACCAGATGCATGAAAAGGAAGGTGATAGTTGTTTACAAAATAACTGGCAATTTGGGCACTCCCAATTATTCTCTCTTACAGCAGAGGACAAAGGTGCATTTGCAAAGGTGAAAGACCAGCTGATGAAAGGAAATACTTTCCCTTTCTGCAGAACACACAACTAATCTATAAAACTCGTGAGATAGCAGAGTGCAGCCAGGAGCAATGTAAAATTCAAAAATGCATTAGGCACTTATACAGAAAATGAGAGCACTGGAACATTTCATTAGATAGGATTATTGTTATTATAATTATTTGGAAAGGATACAAATTCTCATGTTTCCAGGTATAAATGAATCACTGTCTGAAAATAGAAGGGCATTCCCCCAGAGGGTAGGAGCAATTTGCAATTGTCCACCATGGAGATTTCTTGCAACCCTCTTTGAAACTTCCAATGCTGAAGGCTGCCAGAAAGGATACTTGACTGTACTAATGTACTACAGTGGATCATCTCTTCTGACGATTCACTTATAGATGAAAACACAAGTTGTGTGCTAGAACAAAAAAAAGAAGTATTAATCCTAGGGAAAGCCTGACAAGATAAATCCAGGTAGCAATACTTTACCCAAATTCTTGGCTGCCCCCTGCAGCTCAATGGAAGATGAAACATCGCTTTATTATTTGAAATCGGTGTTTGCTTTCTCTTTGAATTGCATTGGACTTTTATCTTTTAATGAGATGCTGGTGCTTTTTGGAGGATGCTATAAAATGGCATCTTCAGAAACAATTCTGAAGCAGAGTGTGATGTAAAAACTTGTTGGGTAGACTAGACAGAACAAACAGATTAGACAGAGAAATAGATAGAGAACATATGCTTTCTATTCTTCTCCTTATTCCTAATTTCTGATGATACTGCCCTGATAGCAGAATCTTTTTCTGGCATTCAGCTGCTTCTGTTGCTTATTCTGCCTTCTAAGTCCAAATCCTCAGGCTCTAACTGATGTTGAAATAGGGATTTGAGGTAGTAAGTAACTGTTAACACTTAAAAGAAAACTGTTACAGTTTAAATGGTGAATAATGTGCCATAGATAAAGCTGCTGATTATGTATTTTTAAATGGTTAAGGATATATTTGAAAGTATAACCATAAAGCATGCTACTGTTACTTTAAAAATAAAATTTGACCTTCCAGAAATTAACTTCTCCATTTAAAAACCGCACATATTTTACAGGAACAAACAGAAGTTGGAATGGGAGATGGAGCAGGGGGCAAATATAGAACTAATATCCCCAAATAGATGCAAAAGGAATGTTTTTTCTTCTTTCCTCTTTCACTGTTCTGAGCATGCCTCTCCTTCCTCCTACACTAGCAGCCCTTGCACATTAGCTTCAATCAACACTTGTGGTCCAGACAGCAGCTGCATGAACCCTCAGCTTCTACCCACAGACACAAGGGCAGACGGAAGTCGTAACCTTTGGGAAGGGAAGGGGTTTTGTTTGGTTTGGCCATTACATCCCAATCTAATTCTTTCAGAGTTACAACTTTCTAGCAATCCACCCCAGCGAGCAGCATCTTCTCTCATTTCTCTACCAACACCCCCATGTGTACACTGAGTCCTTCCAGCACATCACAGCTCCATCTGAACGGTTCCAGGACAGAAGCAGTTCCACACCTCTCACATTGCACTGTAACAGCGATAAGAAAGCGGCAGTGCCCTGTCCTAGACTTATCCCAGAGAAGATCCCTTATCTGGGCTGCATTCCTAAGTGGCCAGGGCCAAACAGGGATGTGTTCTCATCTTGTACTTGAAAGCGAATTTTCTCTACATTCAGGGGAATTGGATCTGGGACCTTAAGCTTGAGTACATTTCTGCTCTGCAGACAAAATTTAAAAGAGTAAGTATTGACTTCATGTGGATCTTCCCCCTCCCATCCTCCTAGTCTCAGCTCTAGCCCAATTCTCACGAGTTCTCTTTGCCAACGCCACATTTAACCTACACATCCTAATAAATCCATATGGTTTCTGAGAAAATACAATGAATTGTCATAGGCTACAGGGACCGGCTTTCACATCTGTACCTCTATGCATAAGCATTCATCCATACTGGCACACGTGCGCGCTGGGCCCTGAAACAACAACCTGCACATGTTTATCTCATGTCTCTCACAATACCTCTGCCATGTCTCTCTCTACAGTATCTCGCATGGCAGGAAGCGACAGGGTCTGCCTGTGAGTCACAGCCACAATACACCGAGCAGCCGGAGCCTCTGACAGAATATACAATACAGCTGAGATGTCAGTGGAGGTGGCTTTGGAGTACTTTTAAATGCTGTTCAAGTGCCAACTTTCACCTCCAAAAATGACACTTTACTCGCCCACCCACTTTCCTTCCAGGCTATGCACTCCTTTTACTGCAACTCGACAGCTTTAATTATGAATTTCTCTACTTTCTCTATCCCTTTAACTATTTAGTCTCTCATTTGTCTTGCTAAGTCTTTTTTATATGCTCCTAGAGAGCAGTTGCACACTGTCACCACGGTACAAGAGACCTGGTCAGGCTCTCATTTGCAGGCTGGGCACCAGACCAAAAGGACTTGCAATAAGCTACCTCCCTCGAAAGCAGAATGTTCTTATGTTCCCTTTGCAGCGAGGGGGATGCAGTGTACCTAGGAACATCATTATATCAAAATCATTTAGCTCACCTTAGCTCTTATTGTCTTAGTAACTTAAGCAGGCACAAGCTTTTGACCTGGTGAAAAATTGGCTCCCAATGGTGGTTTTACAGGGAAATCAGCTCCTTCCAGCACTATAATTTGTCCATCTAAGTCTACACTTGCACCGCTGTCTCCATTGCTGCTGTGCAGGACTCTGAGGCTCTGATGGTACTGATGGGTGAGGAGACATTCTGCTCTATACATTATCACAGCCCCTTGGCATTCGTTACAGTCTGTCCAAGCTGTGATGCTTGGACATCTGGGACTCTATTTTGGATCCAAGAAGTGAGAACTTCAAATTGTGTTGTGCTTGATGTAGACAATCCAGATCAAAAAGTCTCTTTTTCCTCTGATCTACATCCCATGGCTCTCCAATGCATAGAAAAACAAAACCTGTTTTGACCCTCAACCAATTTCATTTTCACCTTGAGTATGTTCCTCAGGAGGCTCTACTGGGAGCTGTGGACAGGTCAATTGCAATAGAGAGCGCAACTCAGAAGCAAAATACACTACTTCTACAAAAATATGAAGGGTTAAAGAAATGCTTTTTGGCTAACTACCATCCTACTCACTTATTCCATTGCTTCTCCTGCCCAAAGGGAAGTACTGTAGTGTGTACTGGTATGAAATATCTGTTTATTCTCTGTTTTTCACAAGTCTCTGAAGTTCTTTTGGGACTCTGGGAACATCATTTGGAAAAGTTCCACAAGCAAACACCAAATAACCAAGATGCTTGAAATAGCTTTATCATTTATCCATGCTTCCCACCAGCTCAAAGGCAAAAGGATAACCACCACAGTAAAGCCTTGTTTGTCCATATCTCTTAATATCATTGGACAGCTGAAAACAAAGGACAGAGATCATCAGAGTCGCCCTGACAATGTTGCCTTCTGCTGTTGTGACAGAGCCCCAAATCCAATGCGACTGGCATTTCAGCTACTGCTGCAGTAAACATATAGCCTACAAAAGGCAAGATACAAGTCCTCTGACCCTGCCTCCTCATCACTAGACCTGGGACATCCTCAGTCTGAAATCCAACCTCTGCTTGCATTCATGATGACCAATAGTTTAACCAGACTGGGCCTCCCATCCTCCCCTGTACCCTCTTAGAAAAAAAAATAATCTATTTGTTCCAGTATCAGTATTACCCTGGTCTGTATAAAAGCTGCCTCAGAAGAAAGTTATGTCCCTCATAATGCATTCCTTTGGGGGACATTTCATAATGAGGAATCAATTCTGAACCCCTGATAGCAATCAGCTTTCTTTTTCTGTCCCAGCATGGGAAGGGCCCCGGTGGCTTTCATATTTCAAGTTAGATCTTGAGGGAAAAGGACTGCAGCACAGAAATACAGATGCTCCTAATCAATACAAAAATGTCTGATACCAGACAGTACTATAGCAATGTGCCTCACAGAAAGGGCAATGCAGAGCCCATTTGTTCTGCTGGATGTATACAAGTTCGTTATCTGTAGTCCAGTCAGATCTGCACGAGTATGGTAATTTGAATAGCCTCAGACAGATAACGCTAGCAAACAGGGCTTTTGTGCATGCCTGAAGTTCCTGCTATGATCTCTTTCTCTTCCATTTGCTCTTTTCCTCTCCTTGCTTTTAGCTGCTATTTAAATTGCTATTATTAACCATTAAAGGATAAATTAATTACCTCTGAAATAAGTATGAATAATTGTACCCAGCCTGGCATAGCTGAGGTTGGCATTTGATAACAATCAACAGAAGCTCTGCAGCTCCCAAGGTATTTCATAATAATAATAATAATAAAAAATCAATAGGGAGAAAATAGGGACAGCTCTAGAAAGTGTTAATGAAAAGTTGCTGAATTACTGCGGCTCACCTGTGAACAGCAACGTGAAAGCCTTTGAATACCAAATATATTCATTACTGGCTGTATTGCTTGGCTGAACCCCCAAAGAATTCACGGGGCTTGTATTCTCACAATAACAAAGGAGAGAGCCTGAGGAGTGCAGGATGAGAAGGATGAAGGGGTGGATGGAAGAAGGTTCCCGTTCTTATTTAGAAAACACAATTATCAAAGCATATAATGTTATGATGACAATAAAATCTGAAGCCTGTAATAGATCCAAACTAAAAATCTGAGGGTTTTTTCCTCTCGAGAGCAGAGAAAGCAAGACTTTAGGTCAGACCCTGGAGGGGCTGGGTGAAGAAGATACCACTCTTTTGCAACATCAGTGTGAAAGATCACTGGAGAGTTATAAGACAGTCAAGGAGCTAAAGCATTTCCTGAAGTGATCCTAAATGGTTACAGCAACACTCCAAACTCCGGAGCCCAGCTTTAGATACTGATACCTGTCACATGCAATTTTAGACTGTGCTCTCCCAAGTGTTACATGAAATGCATTAGAAACTCCTTTTGCCCCATGTACTGCAACACCAAAGTGACAGAGTCGTTTGGCTTCCTTAGGAAAATGCATTTCCACAGCGCTTTTCTCTCCAGCATCCAAATACAGAAATACCATACCCAGAGCTGCTCATAATGCAGTAGAAATTTCAAATTCCTTTACCAGCAATAAAATCTGTGACTAAGCTAAAAAATAGAATCAATAAACAACCTTCTCTCCTGAAAGCTGCCACAAGGTATTTAATGTCTACAGATGATCAAGGTTAAAAATGCAACAAATCTTTACTTAAAGAAAAGTGGGGCTTCAATCAGATAGAAATCTGAATCAAAACAGTCAAATAATTCCTGCTGATTTTTTCCCCATGGGGTTAGATTCACTAAGTGATGAAAGAACATTTTCAGCTTCATCCATGTGTCAGGGCACTCCCCAGAATCCACCTGTCCAGTCTGCCTCAGGGGACTGGATGCCACAAGTGCACCTTGACTGGGAGGTGATGGGCTATTTTGCAGGGTGAAGCACCGTCTTGCGCTCAAACCCATCAGGTGAAATTTCTTCCAGTTTGTAAAATCAAAACAAATAGAACATCAAGGAGTTATACCCATATTTACCTGTAACTACAGGAAGACCCAAGCCACCAGGCAAGGGAGTCATTTCCCATTAGCACACACAATGATAGTGCTACATTTCTGCTATTCAAGGATGCTTTAAAGATGTCTCAATGAAGCGAGCACACTTTGCTCCACCTGCAGCATTTTGTTGTTTGAACTTTCCTCTTTCTTGTCTGCTTCACCTCCCAAATTCACTTGAGTTTGATCTGAATCACATTTTGGCCACGTAGCTTAAAAGACAAGAGGAACTGCTTGCACAGCCATAATCAGGGAAAAGTGCATTAGAGTGAGAAGGTGGGAAATCCAACAGTTTGATCCTGCCCAGGATCACAACAGTGCATCAGTGTGGCATAGAAGAGCAGCAAGCACAGTTCCAAAAGATTTGCAAATCCTTCTTGTCAATTCTTGGATTTGCCATCCACACACCTACCAGCCTAACTCCTCTCAGTGTGTGGAAGATGAAAAGATTACATCTGGACGAAGGACCAGAGCAGTGATTAAGCCTTTTGCTTTTGATTAATAGCAGAGCTAGACATATTTACCATCCAGGGTGGAGACAGATTCGACTCTGCTCAAGAAAGGTGAGAAATGATAAAGAAACACAGGAGCTGAATAATATCTGAGTCAGCAGGAAATGCCTGATGACTTTGCAAAAGCCTGTCTCAACATATAAGATGTGTCATACGAACAAATGGCTACAATTGCTGCAGTGTATGCAAAACATTTCCTAGCACAACCTGGAGGGCAGAGGAAAAGAAAATGAAGGAAGATGCCATCAGTTCAAACCACGAGGAAGGAGAAAAACTTTAGTGGGGGTTTCTCTTGGTTTCTCTCTCTCTCTCTCAAACCTGCTTTAAATGAACACAGTCACATCCCATCCTCTTTGTGGCCATGACAAATGTGAAGTTACCTGGACAGCGTTGACTTAAAACCTAATTGCTTTTACAGCAAATGAGGCATGAAACCTATTATCAAAAAACATGATGTCCGAAGTACGAGCTGGCATTTCATTTTCCCAGCAGAGAGCTTCTGAATGCCAGAATTGACTGTAAGGCACAGTGGGAGGCTGGAAACAAAATTAGTGATTCTTCCTGGGGCATGGCAATAGCGTGCTTGTGAGGCCAAGCTTGAGAGAGGGCAGAATGAAGTGCCTGTATGAGCACTTTGTTTTTCGAAGGTAGCTGCAAAACCTAGAAACGACTGCACATATTTGGCCTCTCGAAGCGTGGCCACAAGACCAGCCCTATTCAATGCTGGTGGAAAAAGAACTATTTGATGCAGAAAAGCTCCTAAACATCTCATGGAAAAAAAAAGCCACAAAGTTCTTAAGTAAGTCTTGTGCCATGTGAAGGTGATAAAGCCTGAATGAATGTAAGAGTGTCCCAGGAGCACAGGTTATTAATTAAGAGACTAATACCTGGAGCAATTTAACCCCTCTTCATCACCATCACAGAATCACAAGGTTGATCAGCGAGTCCAACTGTTCCTGTCCTGTGCTAAACCACAATCACATATTGTAGCTCTAATGTATCTTATGCATGTAGTGCATCTTAGACTTTCTCCAGCTTTTGGTATGTTTGAGACAGCTGCCATACAGACACGTTGAGGACCAGCGACACAGAGCTGTTTGGCCAAATTCACGATATCTGAAGAGTTCTGGGGAAACACTCTACTGTCCTACTAGCAGTATCGCCCCACTGATGGAAGTTCACCCCTCTTTACTCACTCTCAGATGCAGCTAATTTTGCTATTCTGCCTCTGATGCAAACTTATCCCCACAGTTATCCCACTCGTGCTTGTAAACGATTCCATTTACAGTAACACTTTACAGGAAAGAATAGACTGTAAACTGGGGACAGGAAGAAATTCTTTTCATATGTACCTAACTGTGTTTAGTTAGGTCTGCTAAAGGTTTCTTACCCCTTTCTTTGGCTCATTGGAGACAGTACACTGAACACAATGGACCTGATCCGATGTGAGAAATCCCCCACACAGGATGCCTCCATTAGACCAGTCACTTCCCTGACAGCTATTACCTTGCTCCAATTTACTGACCGCTGATTCTGACAGAGCTATATAAAGTGCACAGCAAATAGTCTATTCCAGGGTAGCAGGCAGGGTCCAGCCTGCTCCTTCATCCCATTCACAGCAGTGGTGAAAAAAATAAGGCTGCAAAATACCCAGAGCAGAGACAGCCTGAAGAGGAAAATTAAAAGACACATACGGTTATAAACCTTGACAGGTGAAAATGTTTGCTGTCGGAGGGAGATGCTGAGATGCCAAGTCAATGCCACGCACACCAGACACCAGGGCAAAGAGAGACAAATGCAGGACGTGAACTGCAGGGATTTCACAACAGAAGAGACCTCTGGCTCCACAGCTTTTGATCTATGTACCTTTTCAATGAGACATTTCATCTGGGAGTCAGCTATATCCAGTGCTGGATTAACTTCTTGTTCCATGGCTTGACCTGTCACCCAGAGCACTACAGAGATGGGCACTCAGAAATGTATGTTTAGGAAACACATTAGATCGAGATAGATATATTTACCATAAGTACTGTGTAATGCATCGCACTTCTCACAGCTTAAATTCAGCTTGGGTTCCACAAAACAAAACCTTAACAAGTAAATAAAGCTTGTGTTTTCATCAGGGCTGAACAATACCAATTATTTCCTTTTAATATTGGTGAATACTGCTAAGAATCACCCATATTTGTATCTTTTTCTGGACATGTCAGTAGGACACTCTTTGGAATGCACTTGCCTTTGCTAGAAAACATTAGCTACAGTCAGAGACATTGCTTCCCACTCAAATATCTATTGTGCATATAATTTCCTGGGATGAGGTCAGAGAAGCCTGCAAGCTGCTAAAAGCCACTACTATTCATGACGTAAAGCATATATGAAAAAAAAAAATTGCACAAGGTAACTGCCCAGACTTTTCCTGTGTTGCAGCCAAAGGATCCCCAAGTCTGAGTCTGTTTTGCCAAAGCTCCACAAAGCCTAAAATAGCCTCAGGTATTTTCCTTCTATTCACACTTTCAGAACTGGAGAGTATTGGAAATTTTCAGAGATGCTGTGTATTTTTGTGGCAACCACAGAATACAGCACAGCCCGTTTTAAACAACAAACATTTCATTCTCCTTAAACCCAGAAGGATGAGTCTGGTGTAGGAAGCAGTGGTGTAATTTATACTGGTGTAATGATATACTCCCAGCAAGCTGCCAGGCTCTGGTGACCTCCTTGTGCTACCTAACAGAGTTAGGTCAGACTTAATCTTTACTGATTAGACTGAGTGGCTGAAAACCCCCCAGCTTTCTCCACAGAAATGTTTTGATGGAGAATTTTTTTTTTTTCACCACAAAAAAAAGTCTGAGTGGAGAGAGAGGTGCAGAAATAGCTGCCCTCCTGCCCACCTCAGTACGCTCTCTGTATTGGGCATTCTTCCACTGGTTCCAGTAGGGCTTCTATTCCCACTAAAATCAAATCATAGATTCTCTTAACTAGACTCACAGAAACCCTGCAGCAAAGTATTAATTTTCTGAATAGGAATCAATATATTGCAGAATCATTTTCCATGAATTACTTATTTTTGAAAAAGAATACTCTTTAAAATCCTTTCATCACTCCATTTCCCTCCCCCCAACCTGACCTTCTGCAATAAGCTCCTGCAGTATGACCTGTTTAGGGGGAATTAAACAATTCTGCTGTTTACCTGGTCTGCAAATGGTTGCAAATTGCACCTGAGCTGCTAAAATTCCATGAACCTACAATTATACCCAGTGGAGTTAAAATGAGCAAGTAACTGTCGTGTTGCCTTTGAGCAGATGTTCCATCCCTGGATGCCATGGAGGTACTCACTAGTGCTGGGCAAACTTGAAGATGTAGAAGGCTTTGCTTTCAGCTACCACAGGAAGGTTCAGAACAAGATGGGAGTTTTAGAAAGCAAGGGAACTGGGTTTATTATCTCCTTTTAAAATGTTTGCAATTAGAGAGCAACTATTTTGGTACCGATCAACTACCACACAGTATTGGGAAAATGAAATTAATTCCCATTAATTTTAAACTGACTAAAGGAAACAGTAACTAAAGACTACAAAGACCACAGAGGCACCATGACTAGATGGCTTTTTTTTCAGTGTCTGAGGCTAGCCAGTGTTCAATATTTTTCTTCCCAGAAGACATTTTCATGCAAAGGCCCTTCTAGCTCCAGATCAAAATACAGAGTTTGATTTACAGCTCAAAACCACCCGCTTAACAGGACTACAGTATCTCCCTCTAATAATATACCAATGATTTGTCCACAACATGGATGGTGATTAGCATACGCCTTAATTGCTTCATTTACATGTTTGTGTGTACAAGTGAGCACAGCTAATCCAAAGGAATGTCTCTCTGCTTTAGCCCTCTTTTTTCATTGTCTCTCATAAACATTAAAAACTGTGAAACGAGCTTGTAAGAATGGTTTTCGGCGTGAGGAACAGGTGGTGGTAATGTCAGTTAAGTATTCCTGCAGGGGGAAGGCTGGGAATCTGCTATAAATTATGGGGGCACTTCTGCAATTGGAGAAATGGCTTTTCATTGATGAAGCCGAGAGAGCTCGTTGATGACAAAGCCACTGGGGAGTTTCAAATCATATCACATCACTAAGTTTTCTTTCTCCATTTGTCTTGGAAAAACATTATTGCAAGCATATGTGCTTGCACATAGCACTAACAAGGGACTGTGGCCTAGGAAGAATATATATACTTCTGCTTCATCTCAAATTGAAGCTGAGGAGCCCCATGCTCTGACACTTAACCCAGGTCAAATTCCCCATATATTTATCATAGGGCAACCTCACTTAAATATGTCCCCCACTGAATAGAGGAAGCAAATAAACTAGTTTTGCAATTTGAAAGCCACCTCCTAAGTAATCAGTGGGATCACAACTTCTTCCCATCTAAAAGTCACAAACGTTTGCTCTAAATGTCTGCAGAGAGGAAGAGAGGAATTTCTGGGAGTATCCTTGCAGAATCAGGCCTATGGTTTCTAAAGCATGCTATCAAAGTCCTTTTCTAATCTGCAATACTTCTTCCCTACCCTGCAGCTCTTAGAGACTGTCTTCCTTGTAAAAGATCCTCTCCATGAAGGATCTGAGGTGGACAGACCACCTGACACTGCAGTGAGCAGAAAAACGTTTCCTGCTGATACATTTTTCTGGGGCAGTCCCATCCCTATGCTCCAGTAATCAGTTTTGATAGGAGAATGGAAATTCACTGGAAAATAGAAATCAGGTTCTTTTCTTTCATCTTTTTTCTCCACATGGATGGCTGCTGGGCATGGAATCACTGTCTTCATAGTTCCTTTGTAAGTCAATTGTAGCTTCATTTCCAATTACTCTCAATACACCCTGTTTTCAAAGATGTAAATCTCAGCCACAAGAAGAGCCTATTTCCGCAGATTTAAACCCAAAACATATTTCCACCAGTTCGATTCCCTCAGGAGCACCCTCTGAACACTGCTATCACTGTACCTTTGTGCCCGGTCGGTTATCTCCTCCTCCAGATCTAGCAGGAGTGCAGCCTGAGCCATCAACTTCTTGCTGCAGGGCAGGGATTTGAGGTGCAGAATGAGCAAACCGAGGCAAAACTTGCTTCCCATGTCCTCCAGCTCTTGAGTTCCCAGCTGCAGGCCCTGATGGAGAGAGACAGAAAGTTTCAGAGTGAGCATTTCACAGGTACCTGGACAGGGTCAGGGTTGTTTTGCAGAAGGACAGCTCCTAGCGTTCCTCCTTCCATTCTGAATTAGGGCTTCATTCACACCCACTGCATATGGAAGTTTCCCCCAGAGAATAACATGCAAATTAACTGCCTGCACTTGGTCTACAGATGCTATTCTACAATAGCCTCTGTTTTGCAAACGGGGAAATAGAGGCAAATAGTTTAACGACCTCGGCTACATTCACAGAAGTCATTGTAAGAATTAGATTCAGACCCCAGGAGGGTCTGACTGTAAATCTGCTTTACAAATCATTAGGGCTCATTTTTTCTTTCTCCCTGTGGAGGAGTGATCTTCCTAAGCAATGGGAAGAAAATAGGTCCTAAGATCGTGAACACTGGGCAGTGGCAAAGATGAAAAAAGGAAACTGGGGAGGGGAGAGAAGGGGGGAAGAGATCTTTAAGACGTTATGAATTGTTTTTTAAGAAAATCAATTGCAAAGTAATTGCAAAATAACAAACACCTCTAAGGAATTTCTCAGTCTATTAAAAGCTGATGTCTCTCTAGCAGAGACAGAGAAGCACAAACAGGGTTTGGATAATCAACATCATCTTTCAAGGGAGGACTCCTCCAAGCTGTGGATCCTTGCTTGGAAGAACCCTGATTATGAATAGGCTGCCTTCATTGTTTCACTAATTCAAAAAATAAAGATCTAGTGAAGGAGGAACGCGGCAAGGGCCGGCATAGGAGCAAGTCAATGTAATCAATGGCAGTTTCATGCAAGGAGTGAGAAAGCAGAGAAAAAACAAAGCTCAGATATACTAAAAAGAATCCAGGAAACCACAAAATCCCTCATCGTTGGCATTTAGTGACCGCATCACATGTAGTGCTTAATGCTAACACATCAGGGGCTGAATCAATTGCTGCCTCTGCCAGTATTAGCCCTATGCGCTTTTGCAACACAAAACATCTCCTCAGCCAACCTTCTGATGACAGCTCCAGCTCCATTTCCAAGACTGTTTCCTTAGCAACTCTCAGGAGTCCATCCTCACAGTCCTGGGCAAGGAGCAAGCTCCACGCCAGCATCGCTTGCACTTGAGTCTCTACTAGGTATTTAGTGGACATCTTATGTCAATGAAGCTGTGTGTGTTCTGCTTGCCCATGACAGAGGGCTGAGCTCTGATCTCAGGTTGATTTTTAATTAATTTTTCCCCTATAAAAATTGCTGCATATGTAAAGCATTTTGGGATCCTTGGGTCTGAGCAGCTCTGTAGAGCAGAAAGATTATTTCTGAGCCAAAAACTTGCAGGTGGATGAAAGAAAGAAGATTTCTCACATGAACTCCTGCAGCTCTCTGGCAAAGCTTTTTAATTTTTTTTTGCATTTTTGTAAGATGACACAAACTACTTGGACAGGACAATAAGCACCTCTTTGTCTCTAGTGGGTCCAACACACGCAAATATTATCTGTCATTACAGGTACCCTATCTGGTAACAAATACATTTTCTTGTAGAAAAGATGATGTAATCCTGTTTCCTTTCTGAAACCATGTGTGAAGCATGAATCTGATTGTCAACAAGAAAATCACGAAAGAATATAGAGCTCAAACATACACTAGTAGATATCCTTGAGTAGCTGGACAAGTTGCTAGGCACAGGAGCATGCAGGCACTCAGAGAAAATGTAGCCTCAGCTCTAGGCAGGGTCTAGGGTCTCTGTAGAACTGACTTCTGCTCCAAAAAGAGTCTCTTAACTGTTTTAATCACAGTGAGCAAATCTCTGACATCATTTCTTCTCTCCATCCTTTTCACCTCCACTGCTAGCTTTGCCAAGCAAGATCCAGGTACAGTAAATAGCAATAATTAACAGCTCTAAGAAAACAGAGGGGGAGGTTTATAGGAACCAAGGGTCATTAACACAAAACAACGAGAGTGCTTAGCAGCTCTGCATAGATTCCTAAATGTTTTATTGTTTTACTTTAAAAGACTTAAGATATTTTACTGTGGCAGAGTTACAAAAGGCAGGCAGGAGTGGTGACATTTCTGAGCAAAAATGTGTCATTTCCACAGCAAAAGTTATTTTCTTAGGGCAAAAAAATACAAAGAACATCTCATGGCTTTCCCTGGGGTGCATCTCAGGGTCTTGCTTCCAAGATCAAGGCAACATACTAAATACCTATCAATCCAGGAGATGTGAATAGTGACTGTGCTAAAACTCAGCCTGTGGCTTTATGATTCCCTGGAGCTTTATTCAGGATATGAGAGGCCTTAAGAAACTATGAGCAGAGAAATAATAATAATAAAACTATAATATACCTCAGAAGCCTCAGACAGTAATTGCTCATGCACTGAAGTTAGCTGCTGTACGACGGACCCATATTGCTTTGATACCAGGGAGCTCAGGAGTAACAGCTGGAAACCTCAGCTAGAGGATTACTTGTTAACATAGTTTATTCACTTCAAACACAGTCAGACTTTTATTTTTTTTAACTCGGATAATTCTCTCCCTCTCCTTCCTCCCTCCTCAGCTCTCCCGGCAGAGGGTGGAGCTGGAGGTGCATAGCATAATGTCCATTAACTGAAGCTGTTGATAGAACTGACATATCAAACTAATGTTATTGATGGCATCTGCCAGCAATTCCAGGAGCTGTTGTAGTCATGGTTAATAGCCAGTCCCTCCTGAACTGCTGGAAGGGAAGCCAGGTATCCTGGTGTTTGCTTGTAGCTGTGTGGTGCACAGCTGTAAAAAAATTTGAGATAGTGCTGACAACCCAGAGCTGTGAAAATACTCTATGAGAATGCAAGAAAGAAGAGAAGAACTGTAGATATGATACGCCTTGGCTTGGTTAATATGCTGGTAGGAATCACATCTCCATGGCGGTGAAGCTGTCTTGCTCCTACACATTGTGACAGTATACGGTCTGTTTGCCACAGCTGCACAGGAGGAAGCTGTGCTGCCTGACAGCACCTCCCCTGTGGTGTCCTGCCACTCTGTATTCTCACTGACCTCATCCTTAGCACAAGGCTTTCTGGCTCTGTCCTCCTTTGGACATGTCTATGTGAGCAATGGAACATGCTGCAAAGCCTTCCAAGCCAGCAGAACCTAAGTGAATTCTGAAGTGGGAAAGAATATCTCTGCACCAGAAAGCTGCAGACAAGCTCATCAGTCCCAATTAGGCCAGCCTCAGAAACACGCTAACAAAGCTTTTCTACTTTGATGATCAGCTCAAATCTGTGCAGTTTCTGCTCCCTGTTACATGAAAGCATCAGCCTGGACCAGCGTCAGCTTGATGCCTCACGCTCCAGCATGCGACACAAATACATCCATTGGTCCCATGGGCACGGTCATGCAACATATTAAGGGATAAGAGGTTAATTGTTTCCTGGCTATTATAAAGCATAATGGAGCTGAAGAACTTTTCCTCAACCCTTTTCATACTGCAACAGATGGCATGGGAGGAGATGATGCCCAGTAACCACACAAGTTTTGGATTTATTCATTTTTCAGAAGAAAGAAATGCCAAAAGGTAGATGACACGGCCTATCAGATTAGTAGGTAGTCTATTGGTCTGGCTAGACAAATTAATTTATTGCCTTTTCTGCCACAACTGTTGCTAGCATAACTGCTGGCCAGTAGGATGCTCATCTGCATCTCTTTATTGACACTGTCACAGTAATAGGAAACTGGGGAGCAGGGAAAAAGTCGATCCTTGGCTTATCATTTAGCCAGGATGTCAATACAAAATTTTCCAAATAAAATTCATCAAATGGTACTGGAAAAACAGTTCATTCTTACTCAGGACTCATGCATCAAATAAAAAAGCACAACTACATGTTTCCAGTATCTCTCAAGTTGCCGTCAAAATGCTTCATGGGCCAAATGACATGCAATGGAAAAACTTTGTTATTCATTACTCATATGCTTGAAACACTCCTGCAGCCAAAGGCAGCAACAGTTTTATAATGCAGATATTGTTGAGGAAGGTGGAAGAACTCCAGAAGTTAAATTAGAAATTTTTTCACAAAGGTGACTAGAGCTACAGTAAAATTAAAGTCAGAAGATGCTAATACACACAGCTAAAAAAAATACTTCAGAAGAATCAATTGTTTCCCATGCTCAGAGAAAAGGGACCTTTGGCATGCAGTATGACTGCTTCAGTGGCCTCTCCACTTTTGGCCACTGTTCAGTCCTTGGGGCAACAGGTTTTCCTTGCAAACTAACTTCCAGTCAATACATATACACACACACTTACAGAATATTCTCTGCATCTCAATAGCTTTACACATGCACAATGGTTATGCCCTAAGGCTGGGTATAAATAAATTGACAGTCTGGTTTCTCACTAATTCCATCAGTGAGCTCTCCCTCAGAATACTAATAGAAACCATTTGGAGGCTCTAGAGGCTAAACCAGGGAACTGAATGAAACATTTGGTGCCTGGTGTCTGCAGCCTTAATTTTAGCTTGGGCCAGCCCTGAAAGATATTGGCCTTTGAACTCCTGTGAATGAAAATATGCAGACACACGCTGGGGAACTGGCTATTTAGACAACTAGGACGGTAGGGAACAAGCCAGGTTTTCTCATGCCCCAGAGATCCCTAAACAGCAGGTATGACATGCAAAATAGATGAAGGGGATGGGAATTCGGGCCAAAAGATTTCAAGAGGATTAAGGAAGCAGAAAAGGCTGAAGATGCAAAAAGGAAAAAAAAAAAGGCTAGCAGGAATTTCTAGAAAGAAAGATGAGAGGGGCTGGAGAGTTAGAGACACAAGATAAAAGGACGGGAGAGATAAAAGGATGAGAACGAAGGAGGGGTTGTTGAGGTCAGTGGATGCTGATATAAAGGAATGATAACAAGAGGAAAGCTAATGGAAACCTCTAACCCCCTTCTCACCTTCAGAGAGGTGTGCCTTGCTCTGAACATCTGCCCTCATTACATCTGGTACTTTGGCCACGTGGTGAGGAAACAAGGCCTAGTTCCCTTGAATCCTCCCACAAAACTTTTGCAGAACTCAGCTGGTGTTTTGCCTGAGCTGGGGCTGAAGCAAAGTTCTTTGTTTCTGTACGTACAAAGTGGCTATTGTTATAATAATTCATTTCTCTGGTTAAAGGTATTTATATTGCAGGCTATAACACTGTTCAAAAAATGGAGTGAAGGAGAAGATGAAATGCCTTATCCTTCTGATCTGCTGGAGAAGAGTCCTGAACTGCCCACTCATTGGAGAGCTCAGGATTTAGCAAACAGAAACACTTGTGGCCAAGTTCTCCAGCAAAACAATTACTTAGATTATGAATTCTGCAGGTCTACTTCAGAGAAAGGTTTCCTCCTTCTTTCTACTGTGCTCCCTGACATTTCCATCTCCACACCTTTCCCTCACAATATTTCCACTGCTGCATCCCTGCGTTTTCCCTCCCTCCTTTACATTCCCAATTTCTCCTTCTTTGCTCCTCCATTTTCTTCCTTCCTCCCTTGATTGGTTCCCAAGAATTATTCCATCCTCAACTCACAGCAAGCTCATCATGTGCTGGAAGAGCCAAATAAATTATATTAGCGTTATTATTACATCAGCCGGTCACTTTGCTTGGCCACTCTACCCCCCACATTGCCATCTCATGTTTTATGTCTCCAAATTATCCAGGATGGAGATAAGGGTGACTAACTTCACACCTCCTCACAGCCTGCATACTCAAAGAGGTACTTGCTGGATGTCCATTGGATGCTGTTATACCTGTTCTGCATTGCTGTACGAGACTGAAGGTTGTGCAGGGTACCAGAAAGCCCAGTTTTGCCAAACTGCCTCTTCACTAGCACAGGGACAGACTATGCTTTATTTCTTAATGTGTGCCATAATTGTGAAGAGTGGTCATGTCCAGAATAAAAGAACAACAAAAAAGAAAAAAGAGAAATGCTGATGTTCTCTCTATGCAGACAAATCATGTAGGAAGATATTATTCTTTGCTGAGCTCTTGCTTTTCAATAAAGTTGAGTAGTACATTGGTTTTCTGTCTCATTCATTACTGTGTGACACACTACAGATCTATTTTTAGGCTTTGGATGGACCTGGACTAGCATCAACAGATTACCCCTCTCTTCTCTCTTTGCAGACACTGAGCCATCTTTCACCTCATCCCACAGTGTCTTATGACAGAACCGATGAGGCCAAGTGAATGATATGCCAGGCCAGAGCTGAGCACTTTGGAAGAATTTCCACTGTTTCACAGTGGCAAGGGGTCAGCAGTATCTATAGTTTAGAGGAGGAGCCTGCCTGTACCACACTCTGAAGGGTGCCCTTGGAAACGACAGTTCAGAGGGCAAGCTTTTGATAGTAGCTAACAAAATCCACGGGTGATGCCTCTTAGTTTGGGGGATTTTGTTAGGTTTTTTTGGTTGGTTGGTTTTTGGTTTGGTTTTTGTCTTTTTTTTAAATTAAAAACACCCCAAAGGAAAACCCAGCACACTAAATCCTAAGGGAAAACAAATGCTGCTCCAGGGTATTTATGCCTCCTGCTTGGAAAGCAGGAAACAGAACTAGGGAACTGTTCAAAACCACATAGGGATTCTGGGGGAGAGGAAAGAAAACAATTAGCTTATGTTGGGAATAATTGAGTGTTCTATTCAGGAAAGCACCTTCCTTCCCCTCGCTCCCATTATTTTCAACAGGTTAACTGGTATCACCCCATCTGAGGGTGCCTTGGTAATTTATCAGTAGTTTGTGTGTGACTGACTTTCACATACACACTCTTTCCTGCTATCTGAGCACTATAGAACCTGGAAGAAGTCACAGACAGGTTATGGCCTGAGGTATCTGGAGATGAAGCATGAGGTGGTGCAGTAGGTATGTCTTGGAATCCGTGTCAAATGAATTAATTCTTAAATAGTCTGGGAAAGCAAGAAGCTTAAATGTTGCAATTCCTAAATTGGCAGCCTAATCCCTGGACTGATTTTTCTTCCTCTCTACTTCCACTTAAAAGTTTGCCTGTATAAATAACATCACTGTACAGAAAAGTGAACAGACTTTTGGCCCACCCAAGCCTTATTTTCAGCTATTAATTTATGCAGTTAGGCCATATTTCACTATGGGAGCAAAATAATTTTCTAATTCCGACTGGTGATCACCTGATGCCTTGGAACAAAAGGATTATGGTATTTATAATTTTATTCTGGCTATTGTAAAAACAGATGCTATTCATAAAGTGTCTAACCCACTTTAAATATTCTTGATAAGGTATTTGTCTTCATAATGCCATCCACTATGGGGATCCCTGGGTTAATTACATGTTATGTAAAGAATCAATTGTTGCATTATAATTTCATGGAACAGCCAGACATCCTTGTAGTACATTCCACAACAGCTTGTTATTTTTCTGTGTGGCTTTAAAACAATGTATTTAAATTAACAATCACAGGAACTCTCAAAGTAGTTTGTATCTTAAAATTCACTGTGCTATAAACTGCAACGGAGGAAACCTTACACCTCTCCCCCCAATAAAATACACGCCATCCTTTCCATCACAGAGGTGATGAAAACAGGTATTGGCCAAAATTACACAGTAAAGCTAGTGTGCTTTTATTTCCCCATCAAAAACAAGACCCAGGGATCATGGTACCTGGTGCTCACCGTTGCAAGGGCATAGGGACTGAGGCACTAAAGGAGCTTTAGTGAGAAGCCAATGCTGCATGACCCAGACATCGCCCCAGTTGCTCCAGCCTGGTAACTCTCCACCTCACACCATTTCCATCCCACACTAGCACATTGAGGAGACTAACAGACCTGTGAAACTGTGTCTTGGCCTGGCAGCAATGTTACCTGGAGGAGAATCCAACGGGATGGCTAGCCTGCTTCCCAGGATGCTGCCACTAAGCACCCACACTGCTGCAAAGCCTCTCCCCAGTGCAGTGCTTGGTTTTAGTTCTGCACACCACTGCACTCTCTGCACTGTAATGCTTTATTCCTTCCCTTTGTAACTCAATAGCTCTAGTATCCCTAATGCTTTCCCCGGATTGAAGCTGCCTTCCAGGCCACTAAACACTTTCATGTGCTCCCTCTAGCCCCTCTTTATCACTGCTCTGTCTCTTACAAAGAAATGACCCATAACAAACACAGTACTCCACAGGAGGCATTACCATTCAGGTCTTACAAGGATATTATAACATCTTCCAAGTCCACCTCTTTCTTCACACATGCAGGCATCTTATTCACTTTTTTCTTTATTGCTGTGGCTGCACACGGCACAGACATCTTTATCAAGCTGTCTTTGTAATAGCTACTTATGTTTTCCTGAATGGTTAAAGCTAATTCAGAGCCCAACCATGTGTCTGAATGTTTTAAACTATTCCTTCAAACATGCTTTACCCTGCCACTGCCTATGTTTCATCTTCCATTCAAGTACCCACTATCTTTCAGTCCTCCCTCCTGCTGTATAATTTGTATCAACTGCAAACAGTAAATCTTATTATCTCAGTGTTCTCCCTGCCTCCCAGTCATTAAAATTATAAATATTGACCAGCACCAAATGACAGAGTCGTAGCTGGAGTCACCTAACTATCAATTTCTTTCCATACCAAGGATGCCTTATGTATTCTACCTACTTTTCCCTGCCTTTTAAACTAGCTCTGGACTAGACAAACAGTGGAATCAGACACATTTTTGTATCTCAGGCCTTAACTCCCAAAAATTTCTTATGCCTTTTTTTGCAGGAGGCTCTCTTTTTAGCAACCTTGACTCATCTGGGATGCCCAGCAATCCAACCTACATGAAAATAAGACTTGGTTCACCCCTGAAAGCCATGGGCAAAACTTTATATACAATTTCCCCTTCATCCTTTGCCCCCCATACCTCTTTCAAATAAACCCCACCATATTATGAAGGCACCATTAACGCTCTCAGTCACTGGGTTTTTCTTATGCCTATGCTACTCCAGAGCCTTTGGCTCTGTTACTGGTGGTTCTCTCATCTCATGGAGCAATTTTTTTTAAACATAAGGAATCATAATTAGCACCTTGGTAAACACATTTTAGATACTTAGTTATCAAGACTGATGGCCAATTTTAATGATTTTTTTTTTTTTCCTGTAGTTCAAATCCTTAGTTTCCTTACAAATCCTGCAGGAACAAATCCTGGGCATCACCTGATTCTGTTATTTATAACCTTAGTCAAATGAAAAATAACACAGCAGACAACTTGCAAGCATCGTCCTCATGTATAAACCAGCCAGTGCAGTCCCACAGCATCCCGCTCTGCTCCCATCCTGGCTGCCAACCAGCTCTGCCAATGTGTTTGTGGCTCCTGGGCAACACAAATAGATCCAAACCTATCCAAATCTGAGCCTACACAATCTCTTATTATCCCAGCCCTGAGAGTACCATATTTTCTTCCAGATCCTTCCGACCATGCCTTGAAGCATACTTCTTTTTCCCAGATCTAAGCCTGCCCTCAACAAATCGCTCCTCTCCTCCGAGAGCCTCTGCCAAGAGCCTCAGAGCAGAGCTTCCACCTGGTGGTGGTTTTCCTGCCCAGACCACATCACACGCCAGCTTCCGTGGTACAATAACGATGTGTGCGTGTTCAGAAGATATTATCCTGAGAGCCTCTCTGTGCTGGTGTCCTTAAATCTTACTTTAAACAGGTCCTCACGCAGAGATCCACAGGTGAGAGGGAAGGACACAGGGCCATCTGCAGCTCTGCACCTTCCTCTTCCATTCCAATTTTCATTGCTCTAACCTCTCACGCACTCTGTGTCCGTCCCCTTATGCTGATACAACTCAAGAGTTACCTGAGACTTTTTTCCTAAATTATAAATGACTCCCCCAGGCTAATTTCTTTTTTTTTCATATCACAGATTCTCTTTGGTCATCTTCAGCAAACACCATCAAAGCTGGCCTCCCCACCTACCGCTCCCCACCACCTCAGGATCAGTGACAGGAAACAACTATGATTCTACAATTTATTGTATTAGCACTTCTGAAGCAACAAAGGAGTCATTGATTTTCCAAGCCAAAGGCACATGGGAAAGCACAAAAAGCATCTATGCCCAGCTCACATCAGAAAGAGAGTCTGCGTAGGAGAGGGCTTCCCCCAGCCTGCTAACCACTGCCTTTGAAGCTGAAAGATGGGAGTACAAGCAAGGAGCTTGTTGGCTGTTTTCTTACAGGTGTCAGCATAATCATTCTGACACAGGATCCTTCTTGCTGCTTGTCACATTTAACAGAGAAATGGGCAATAACAGTGGAGATCTGGCCGTTTCTTTTTCTCTTTCTTTCTTTTGAATACTCTGTCCTAGCCACCTAGAGAATGGCTGGTAACACTGAGGGTAATTCAAGCGAAAAGTACTGCAGGACCCTCTTTGATGTCTCCTCTGATTTAATACAGGTTCATCCAACGAACGTGTAATACAATAATATCACATGAAGAGTTAAAGAATACATGAGAAAGCTGGGTCAAAGGTAGATTTTACCAGACAGCCCCAAAGGCAAGTCACTGATCATTTCATTAAGAGGCTGTTAGGAGGGACATCCTGTGATGAGTCCCAGGAACGTGGAACTCTGCAGTCAGAAATCAAATATCAGGAAAGTTTTCAGGTGAAAAGGCTGCTGTCAGCTGCTGACCAAGGTTCACAGGTCTGCAGAGCCCAAAGGCTCATTTTATTGCCAGGCCATGTCCAGTGGTACAAAGTAAACAGACAGCTGCTAAGATGGCTCGTGGATATTTGTACCTTAATTTTGGCTGGAAAAAATATTATTAAAAGGAAAAAAACCCAACCCAGTGGAGATAAAAGCTGGATCTTCTACTTTAGTGCAGGAGACGAATCCATGGTGCTTGTCCACACACAACTGACAAGCAGCATGTAGATGACCCTAGACACTTGGACTTATTTACCAAGGAGGAATATCACTTAGGTCTGGCAGTGAGATGCAAACTTTTGCCAACCACATATAAGCCTTTTCCTACCAGCACAGCCTCAGTCGAGCATCTTCACTCGCTGTGCTTTTGGGGAGAAAGGAAAAAAAAAAAAAAAAAAAATCAGGTGTTTGAAGAAACACTGAAGAAAGGAAGACAAGAGCAGAGAGACAGAGCTTAGGGTGAGGGGGAGGCAGCTATTTCTAACAAGTGGGATAACTGATGTGACTCACTCAAACACAGCTTACATTCCTCCTTGTTCTACCGTGGATATTTCCACATTGTTTTTTTCAGAGATGGAGACCAGCAGGAAGCAAATGCGTAGCAGTTGATAGATGCTTCATCTCCTAGAGCATGAGGTGAGAAGCACGCAGGCCTTGCAAAAATAAACTATAAGTCTCAGTCTTTGAAAACCTACTGACCGCAGCAAAGCAGGCAAACCTTTATCAGCGGAGATGCTGACTCCCGATTACAGGCTTTCAGGTTTTCTCATCTTGCAGCCGTATCACCTGAGAAAATTTGCATAAGAACAAGCTGCTTTTTTTCTTTGGAGCCCTTTTCAACCTGCTTTTATGATTTCCACTGAAAATGATAATCCTCTGTTTGTGACATTGCAATCATTTCTACTACAATCAAGAGTTCTGTCCAAGAGGAGGATTACTGCTTCAGTTTGGGGAAGTATACTGACTTTGGGAGGAACAAAGCAGCCAGTTTTGAAGCAAATGACCTTGGTAACAGAGAACAAAAGAAGAGACTGATATAAAAACAACACTATATATGATCAGATCTGCCACTTCCACGAGGCACCTGATGCCCTTTGAATTCATAAAGGCTGGTGTTTCCTATAGATGTTTGTAAAAGAGAGCTGGGAAAAGCAGCAAGATACATTTCTTTTCACTGTGCCACTCCAACATTCACTCAGATTCTTCCCTTGACAAGCTAACAACATTTTAAAACTAAATATCAGACACACCCATATAGAAAACCAGCTGCAGCACACAACTCCATCTTTGTAGCAGTGCTCTGTGAGGAGGAGCATCACTGCACATGGTACTGAATGTCAAACAACTGGCTTAAACCTGTGCGGCTGCTCTGAAATCCATAGAACAAACAGTTAAAAAAATTTTACAAAAGCCTTTGTTTTCTCTTTTTTTTTTTTTTTTTTCCTCTTTTGGCAAGAAGATAATTTAGCATGACTCTCCACAGAACAATTTGCATGGGATTACCCACAGTGCACTGCATTATGGTAATACACTTCAACCTCCGATGCATATTAGACTGACAGTGTTAAAAATCTGTCAAAGGAAAAAAAAATGATACAGGGAAATGATGATGTAAGACAGGACAGTAAACATTCTGCACTTGTGTAATCTGCCAAGGTTCAGACTAAAATTGGCCTGGGAAAGGAGAATGAGAGTATTGTGCACTCAGAACAGCTTTAGGGAATGTTTGCAACTCAAGCAGAAAACAATACCTGAGACACAGACGTAATCGCGAAGGAATGGAAAGTACAGCAAACCAGAACTAAGAGCTGAAAAGCAGACAAGGAGAGATTTTCTTCATTTCTTTGATTTCCCACTGGTAGCAACCTGGAGGGAATATTCCCTCTTGCTCATCCAAGGATGGTTCAGTTCACTGAGCTTCACTACACACACTCATTCAACTCCACCTTCTACTCTTCTCCAAGCCCTGCTGCATCTTCTGATGCTGGTAGTGATCCCTAACAGATCCTGGACAGTCTTTGTGTTCAAAAGCCGCCATCTGAAACACTGATCCCCAGGCCTACATCAGTCACAGAATCCAAGCTATCAGCATCTCCTTCCTGATGTCACGGATGGCTACTCAGCCCTTCAGCAGGCTTCACCAAGGGAACAAAAACTCTCCTGACATTTTCTAGCATTGGTCTTGCCCTTTCCCATATAAAAAAAAGAGTATCAAATGTAGCTCTCCCCTTCAGTCAATTCCACAGACTGCTTTCCTAGATTAATAATGACATTATCAAATGATCAGATACCACTCCTCAAATCCCTAATCGAGGGATAAGCTTGTTTCGGTATCCTGTGAAGAGTCACTTCAGTGGCCAAGGGATTTTTCTGCAAAGCCCTCAGACAAGCCAGGGCAAAGGATAGCAAGGGGGGAACAAGGGATGGGGCCAGTCAAGAGGAGGGGATATGGCGAGAAGCAGTAATTTCCACATAGGTCTTTTCATTAGTTCTCTGAGAGCTAAATCAGAGAAAAATGAACAAAACAAGGGTTGAGGCCAAATTATATTTGCTGAAGAGGAGTTATAGAGATTAGTGTATTAATTAATCAAGACAACTATGTCAGCAAGGGCTTGACCTTTATTCTTGCCCTAGTAAAAGCTTTATCCCTGGTGACTTTTGGCTTGCATGCTAAAGTCATTTAGATACAACCCTCAATTAATTGCAGGATACCCTCTGGGAGATAGGAGAGCAGTACTGCAAGCAGGGATGCTGAATCAGAGGAGGAGTAACCTAGTCAAAGGCACCTCATCAAGGGCATTGGCAGAGCTAGAGAAAGAGCCCACAATTCTCTTTACCTCTCACATTTCACCTCTCACTGCTGGGAACAAAATTGTTTGAAGCTATTAATCTGAAATTCTGCCATACATTTTTTTTTTAAAGAAAAAAAAATAACCAGATGCAAACAAGAAATAAGGTTTAAGTGTTAAAAAAAAATCCTGCCCCAAACCAAAGAAGAGAGTCTGGTTTTCTTTTTTAAAATGTATCTTTTTTTTGTAGTAAGACAGCAATGATACATAAAACACAGACAAAATGACAGTGCTGAGAGCAGGACGACAGTCAGATCTTTACTTATCCCCTGCTTCTCCCCCTTCTCCTGAAATTAAGTTCTTCCCTCAAGCAGATGAACTGCCCATCCTCACACTCTGGGGAGCCTGGATTCCTTTACTCAATGTCTGTCACACAGCAGGTTCACTCTCAGCTTCTTGAGCAGAGCCTGAGGACAGACAGGCCCTGCAAGCCTCTGAGCACCACTGTCACTCCCAACACGGAGTCTCAAAAGCTCTGTAGGTACAGCTGGATACAAGGAGGACAGGGAGCTCCTGCTGTCCCCAGCAGCAGGGACAGACAGGGGTGGAATCTGGAAAGGCCCAGGATTATGACATACAACGTCAGACCTTCAGAAAACAGGAGGACTAAAGCACCATGTGAGTTCAGGAGAGTGTGGTGATGCTCAAGGATGTCAGCCATTGCTATCACTTAATTATTTTCTCAGAGCAGGTTTTCCCAACTGTCCATTTCAACCCCACACAGGCAATTGAGCAGATGATGTTGCTTGGACAAGAGAAATTGGTCCCTAAACCTGCCTGTCCCTTCCACTTCAGTTCTACAGTCCTTCACAATCAGCCCTGATGTTGAGAAAATCTCAGACAAGAAGAGCTATGATATTGATGAAGGCCAGGTCTGGCACATACTCTGCTTCCTCCCACACTCCTTAATATAGAGGTTACAACATCCTAAACCACAGCTACATTAAGTCTAACTTCACTCCATTACTTTACACTCACTTGCCTGACAGCTCTCTGTCCATAAGTAAATAACACGTATCACCTCTCAACCATCATATTTGAATTTGGTCAAAAAGCTTTCCAGAACAAATAAACCTTTTAACTTTAGGTGCCAAATTAATTTTTGTTAAAGCCAACAGTGTTACCTCATCTAAGAATCCAGCTACAAAAATAGATTTCTTTTCCTCTTCCCTAGCTATTGTTGGCAAACATTAGTTCTAGTGAGGGAAGCTATTTCTGGATTTTTATTGGCAAGTCTTACATTCAGAGACTAAAGAAAAGAGCTGGCTGACAGTGGAAAAAACCTTAGACATGACTTTAGAGAAATTCCAGGATCTTCCAAGCTCTTATGCACTTTTTTTTTGGGAAAAAACCCAATAACAAAAAAACCCCTAGAAATCATGCAACGCTTGTCGCTCCTCCTTTCACCCCAAAAAAAGAAAATGAGAAAAGAAATGATAAAACCAACCGAAAACATCCCAAAGGCTTTATTAACTGCTACTAGTAGAGGTCACATCTGTGAGGAGAAAAAAGACACATATGGAAAGTTCTCTCAGACTGACAATCAACTACATGCATGCTCACTGCCATAGATGCCCTTTTATACTCATTCCATTTCTGCCTTTTCTTTCACAAAGGAAAATCCCCTGCTTTGTAGCACAAAATGATTGCTAAATGTGTTTGGGGTGGAGTTTCTAGAGCATTTTTGTACACTGTGTTATCTCCTGCTTGGGCTGATCTGCACTCACCAGACATGTCCCTGTACACACACACTCACGTGACATGAGTACCATAACAAACAGCACCCACTCATAAGTACACAATTAAAATATAATCAGACAACACCAGTGCCCATTTGTGCACCCAAAGGTCTGGGAGAACATGCTTTGAGGTAGACCCCACACTCACATGCACGTAACCCAAACATTCCCAGCACAAACACTCAATGCATGATTCGGGAAGGTACAGGCAGGTAGCTGAATGAAAACACACACAGATTCATATCTGTTTCTCTTGTAAATTGTGCACACTGTCTTCAGACATTAATTAACACCATGCTAATAATTTCTAGTAATTAGTGTTATAATAGGAAAACACAAGAATGTAGATCTGGGTCCTTTGTAAGTGAATTAATTACACTCAGCAATAACTGTCACCCCCAATAAATACAAAGGAATAGCACAGATTATTTTTTTTTCCATTTCCCAAGCATTTTCTTTGGTGTAACAAGGATTTATTCATCCACAAGCTAGGAAACCACACAGCAATAATTACTAAGTGGAAACATAAAAATTAAGCCCTTTTACAAAACCAGGCTGAGCAGTACTATCACCAGACTCTTCCAGGCTCCCAATGAAAATCAAAAATGATTGGCAAATAATTTGGGAAAAATATGCCCTGTTCTTTTTCCCTTCTTTGTATGTGAACATAGCATGCTTGTCAGCAAGAGATGGATGATCTCTCAAGGTCCCTTCCAACCCCTATGATTCGATTCTGTGATTTTGCAGGCGACAGTCATGCATGACCATAAACCTGTGCTGTGCTTTCCATGTCCGGTGCCACTAACCCTGCCCCGCTCATGCTCCTTCATCACCCTGCAGCCTGTACCACTCCAGACTGGAAAACACAGCAGACCCCACCTCCAGCTGGCCCAGCTCCACCACGTACGAATTTCCCCATGCAGCTCCCCTGCAGCTGCTCCAAAGCTCCTTAGTCTGGTGTCAGTCTTAAACCAAGGAACGGAAATACTAAGCTAAGCTACTGAAAACATTTGAATCCACCTGTGACTGCACTTCTCTGCTTTTGTTCTGTCCAACTCCGCAGATGCCGTTCTGCATCGGAAACCCACTGAGGATTATCTACAAAGTCTTAGTTCAGTCCCTACAGCTTCTCTTACCAGGTCTGTAAAGACCTGTGGGCGCATCCATTCACAGGGGCAAAACCTTAATTCACAGACAAACAGAATGCTTGCAGAGGCGGGTGACACGAGTTATATGTGGAATTATGTTCTCCATGTACAGTGCTGCTGAATTTCCTCTCAAAGGGAAAGCAAATTCTATACAATCTTAAGGACTGAGTTCTCCCTGTATAACAAGTAATTTTGTGCTGTTGCACACAAAAACACCATGTGCAATAGAGGAGAAAAGATCTTAAGGCTTTGGTTTTTTCTTTCTTATTGCTTCCCCTTTCCTTTTAAATTCAAGCATGTATACATAAACGAGATGCATTTGGGGGTTACTCCAAACCTCTGTAGCATCAACACAGAAACATTAAGGGTAAAGCATTTCCGTTTGTCTTGGGAGCATTCTGGCTGTCTCAAAGAAAAGGCCTTCGATTACTGATTCTGCCTTTTTGGAAAGTCTTTAAGGTTTAGATACTGGATAAGGAGTTATGAGATCCTACATTCAATTCAGTTTATCAGAGCTGTACGCTCTCAAGTGAAATCAGTGGAACTGACTGGAAAGAGCAGGATACTTAATGAAGCACCTTGGGGTTTGAAATACCTGTTATTCAATTCTCCTGAAATAAGCCTCTCCAAAGTTTTACCCTCCCTTATTTCAATGAGGTGGGATCTCCAGCGGTGCCAGCCTGACCTGAAACGCCATCTGGACTGTACTTCTGTATTCTGAGCAGACCTAGAAGAGCCATATGCTTCTTGTCCTTGGGATGCATGAGCAGATAATATCCCAAATCTGTACCACAATGAATTCGATCTCTCTTCAGACTGTCCCTCCTCTTTCAACAGCCTTTTCCATGAATTCATAAGTCTACCTGAGCTTCTGCCTTCCCAGGGAGTGTCACTAAAGATTAGTCCAAAGAGATATAGAAAGCACTGATTTCTCCTTTCTAACAATGAACTCAGGGAAGACATCATTCATGCTATAAGAGTCACCATTAGACTCTAGAAACTTAGCTGAATAACCTCACGTCAAGTGTCAGTCCTTGTAAGTAGTATCCAAGGCATGAATGACAAGTCACGGTTATGCTTCTGTGGGGTACTGAGTATCTCTGAATCAACAGGTTCATGGTACTTAAATAGGATCTGACTTCACATCTCTCCAGCTGAAATGGTCTTGTTTTGTTCCACCCTCCCCCGTCACAAAATCCATACATTCTGTTTGAATTCCCAAAACGTTTATGCTGAGAAAGACATTTCTAAAGAGCTGCAGAAGGCCTTAATGAAAGGTGAGAAAAGCTAAAGAACTTTAGGTGTTTTCCTTCCAACCTTTTCCTACAATGCGGCAGGTAACGTCAGCTTAAAGAAACAGTACTGGCAGGCATTGCTGTCCCATTTTGTTTTCCACCACCTTGGCACCTCTCACGTCAACGAGGTGTTATTGAACTGGGCTGCAGGTGCAAGGAAGCTGCCCCCTACCTTCCACTCCAATCTCAGATGGAACAAGGGTGGCACAGGGCCTCAGGAGTTTGTCCCCTCTGCTGTCCTGTGGGCTACCACGTGCAAGCAACACAAGCGCAAATGCCAGTGCTGTGAGCGTGCTGTCCTTCAGCAGGCTTCACTGCAATCCACCACACTCCACACCTCCATTCTAATTAGTTACAAATGTAAAGACAGATTCCCCCCAGCTCTGCATTTACTAAAAGGTCACCAAGGAAATGTGCATTTTTCCCCGCTTACAGAGATATCAGAAGCTAATGAAATCTGACCTTCAACATTGCTGTGTGCATTTTTTTTCTCTTCTCTCCAGTCTTCATTTAGAAATGAGCTCCCAATCCCTGTTGCAGGCTACTACAGACTCCCACACGTGCTATGCAAGAAAGGCTTGGCAGGAAGACTGAAGGTTATCCATCTCCTCTTTTCTCTGCCCTACTTATGGTAGCGACTGTGACTGTGTCAATGACAACAGAAACCTGCACAGCCCGACAGCATTTTAGCCACACCTAGCCCAATACAGACCCACAAGTAGCCCCATGTGCTCTATACACAAGATGCACACACCCATATATTTCAGCAGTAAATATTGATGCCAATTAATGTATATTTTGTGTTCTGCCTATAGACAGACATAAACTCATGCACACATAGCAGCCCCTCTTGTACACAGTTTCTTCCAAGTGTAATGCACAGACTTACCCTCTGGTGTGCACACAGATAGCTGCATCACACACAAGCCCGCTTGAAAATCATGCCATTACTCACCGGTGCTAGCACACCACCACAAACTTGGATGCTTGTGTCTGTACTCAAACACACACCCTTCCTGACCCCCCTCTGGGAATGCAGGGAGCCTGGGAATCAATAACCACTTACAGCCCTTCAATCCAACACTGTCAGCCCAGTTTCTCCCCTGTTTACAGTGATGGACAAGCAGATTAAAGACGTGGGACATCAGTATGCAGAGGAGGAGAGGTGGGCACTGTCGGTATAAGCAGCAGGCAGACACGGCTGCATCCAGCAGAGGCTGTACTGGCCTCCTGCAACCAAGCAAGCAGAGCTGCCACTGCCCCAGAAACCTTCTGATTTTAACTGCCAGGACATCAGTGCAGCCAGACAGAACAAAACAGGGCAATGATCATGGGCTATTTTCCTGAAACAACATAATTGCACATAGGAAGATTCAGAAAGAATCCAATTCTTATCTGTTTCCAAAGCCTGAGCAATGATCTTGTCCACATAAAGATGTACTACGTGTTCAGTATCACACCAAAACAACTTGATACCACATCCCGCAGAGAAGGCAGCGTGAAACTAAATACACTTCAGACACAGCAGGCTGCCTTTAAAATCATCAGGGTGCTTTGCTGACCTTTTAAAGCAAATGAGCATGCAAATGCAGTGCACCTGAGAGCAGTCAATACCTCTGCCAATGAATTTCAACCAACTTTTCAGCATCCAGAATAACCAAAAAGCTGTTGGTATTCCCACAGTCCAACAGGAGCTCCCATCGCATACCTTTGTCACACCCCACAGCCTCATCTGAACATCCCAGAGCTACTCAGTCTCAGCCCACAAAATATCCTCGTTCTTACACCCCAGAGTTTCTCACTGTATCTATATTCAGAGATTTCAGTTCTGCATTATGAACAAAGCCTATTTTGCCAGGCCAGAATATCTCCTGGGCAAAGACCAGCATTAATATAAATATAATTATGGTAGTTTAATAAATGCATGATATCTACCAATCTATCTTGTTAAATTAACCACAGAAGTGAATTTTGCATTAGCCATGACAAAGCCCATTTTCAAAGCTGACATTTAATACCAGGCCCTTGTACATATCATACCTCAGGGTTACACAAATCAAAGGATTTAGTAAGTATTTGAGGACAAAACACAGAACTCCACAGGACCAGTTCTGGCAGCTCGCTGCAGGTATCCCATCTATGCAACACTTTTACCTAGGGCTGATCAACCAGATAAGAAATTCAAGCCATTTCAGTGTACGTGTGGGTTAGTGGGGTTGTACCTGACCCAGAAAAATCTTCAACATTTTGACCCCTGGAAGCCCTTCCAATCACTAAACACACTGACTTGATCAGAAAAGTGACCTTTCTGTCACTCTTTTGGAGCAAGCCTGAGCTCTGCTTTCAGATCCCATTTATTTCATTCTCCCTCACTGGAAAAGACAAAAGGGCTGCTCTTAAAAGGTCACTGCAAAATTGGTGTCCACCTGCCTACTGCAAAATCCACATGGGCCATCAGACTGCTGGGAACAGAGTCCATCGCTTAGCTCATTCCTTACCTGCCCCTTTGGTAGAAGATTCATCCTAGCAGCGCAGGCTACAGCGTTGACTTAGGTGCCCATTCACCTGGGCACAGGACAACAGAAGGTTGTAAGCAAGGCACAAAGTTACTTGGGCTTGTTTATGTTGCATTATAGGGTTGTCTCCATCCTTCCCCATCATTGCCAGCCAGTGAGGCATACATGCCCTGGGCTGTCATGACATGGTTATACACAGCTCTTCTCCCTAACTCAAATGGCAGCCAGATCCAAGCCTATTACTTCTCAAGGCTAGGAAGAAAAACGTGGGGAAGATAATAAAAGTGGAATTGAAGGTAAAATATAATGGAAAAAGTGAGTGGCAAAGTAAATACTTTCAGGAGTGCTAGATTCCTCCTCCACTGTGTTCATGTAGGGTTAGAATTTGAAACAAAATATTCTCACTCCACTTTCAATTACCTTGCAAGATAAAATTGTTTTATAAACTACCAGCTTCTCCTCCAAGTCAGAACAAGTCTCTGCACTTGCAATCTGGTGACCGACAGCTTTTAACAGAATGACTACACACACAAAGAAAGAGTACCTTCCACTAAAATGCAAACTGCTCTTCTAATCCTGTGGCAAAAGAAAATCCATATATCTATTTTATACAACATTTTATAAAATAAGCGATCTCCAGCAGGAATAAACTACTGTAAAATGAACAAAATTTCTGGGCTCTTTAAGCCCTGGTTGCACATAGCTGTACTTTTCTCTCAAGCTCGCTTGCAGTATCTCCCTCAAACTCATTAAAAGTCATCTTTTCCATTGTTGCTTTGTATGAATCTCTGATTCAGTTTTGCTCTGGAGTTCAGTCATCATTTCCAGCACCCCCAAAGGAAGATTTATGCTGTACTCCAAAACCCGAGAAGAGGTGGGACAAGTAAGTGATTTGGTTAGAAATGTTTTGAGGAAGCTGGTGGGTTGGTTTTGTTTGGTGTTTGGTGCTTTATATTTTTTAATCTAAGCCAAAACTTCTTTGTGAGCCTACCATAGGTCAGAGGTGACTTTTCTTAGGAAGAGCTTCTCAGCTCTTGAGTGACATTTTTGATCAGACCCCACAAGATAACCTTTCCAGTTGAGCTCCCCTCTTCCCTATGAACAATTAAAGATTAATTGGAGCAGAGTTTTAGACTGGAGCTGTGCCATTTAAGGTGAGTACCGTTGCTACTGAGTTAGACTGAATTAGTCTCTTTCCGGCTCAAGAAACATCTCGTTATTTACACAAAATGTAACACCTCTTACATGAGAAGCAGGGACAAGTTCAACCAAAACCCATCTGGTGATCTGAGTCCTTGCTTTGAATTAGGGATTCTAGAATCTGAGTTTTCTTCACCCTAAAATAAGGTAATGATCTGTTCTGCAATTAGCCGTTTTCAATTTTTACAGGTTACTTTAAAAGGTTGTGTTTCACCCTGGTGCAAAATGGGAACATTGGCTTGAAATACCAGAAGGTTTTAAAAACAACACCTGCTTTCCACAAGTATATATTGGTATTTTTCCCTCCTGAGGTGAAAGGTGCGAGGAAGTGTTGACTATGGTGATGATGATAAGAGAAAATGAGGTAAACCATCTTTGGCAGGGTGTGAGTCCCAGTATCAGCCTGGTAAGACTTTGGTCTCTAAATCTGATCTCTAAAGCAAAAATTTGCTAGGACTAAGCAGGAAGTCAGCTGAGTGAAAAATTTCCCATATCTGGGGCAGAGGCAACAAACTGAATAGATAGGCCTCACAGATGACAATTCATGGCAGATACAAAGGCTCCTGGAAAGGGAAGAGCATGTTCCCTGTACACCTTGTCTGATGGTTTAATAAGTCCCAGAGGAAGAATTGATAAGGGAAATGGTAATCAGTGTTTAGCATCATCGTTACTGAGAATGCCCAGAATGTAACATACCATAATCTTTGGAAAGATTAACAACATTGTGGGAGGAAATAAAAAAACCTCTAACAAATTAAAGGTACTACTTTAATAACCACATCTCTTTAACAATATTACCAATGCAATAATTCCTCTAATAGTGTTCTAGAGCTTATTTTCTCATTATAGCACCAAATATTTTCTTACTGTTCTTGGTACTAACAGCTGTGATTTTTTACTTTTTAGCTTCTCATATCCATTTCCTACATTACATTGGCTCATATCTATATTTCCTCATTTCCTTTGTTCAGCAACAATGAATCTGTGCTATTATCCCTCAGAAGATTATTTCCACCAGCCGCATTTAGGAAAATGACCTCTTCTGTTGTTTACTCATTACATTCGGAAACGCTAGCAAACAATTAGTGCTAACAAACAAGATACTTAGACCAAAATAACAGAAATCTGTCTTACTATAATCAATTTATCATGTAGATTTTTCATCAATATTATGATTCGCTGTCCTCTACACTCTAATTATTGCCTTCTCTTTGCTACTAAACCAGAATCAGTTTTAAATGAATATGTCCTCAATTCCTGATTAGAGAATTGTGCCTTTTTGGATATGTAACTGAATCCTTTCTAAAAAGGACTCAACTTTTATACATAATACTTCTGCATGTTTTTCCCTCTTGGAGTCTGCATTACCCATAATATTTCCTTATCTTTGCAAAATCAACCCTTATTAAGGAAAAAATATACAGGAACACATGTTAATAGGAACACTGTCCTCTGCCCATATTAAATGTAATTGGGTCATGATCACTGGTGCCTAGGTAACGACAAACTCCCACACTAAAGATTAATCCATCTTTTCCTGTTATAATGTAGTCCAAAATAGAGTAACAACATCTTTTATGTTACAAAATAGTCATCTGTAATGTTTGGAATCTTTAATACTATTTACTGCTGCCAGCACATGAAATCTCTCACCCAAACTGAAGTCCATAACTATACATGTACTCATTGTGCATGGAATACAAGTTCTTATGAGGTAACTCACCCTGTTTTCTAATTTGATTCAGTGTGCCCAGCACACTCATTTCCTTCACTTAACGTAAGGGAAGATGTAACATACTGCCAATCCTGCCCATCCCAGCCTGACATGCTTATGTCACTTTCCATCCTTTCCAAGCAGGGCATAGACCAGTAACTGGGAATTCTGAAATTCCAAAATTTTCCTAGCAGGTTTCAGTATGAGCAATTACATTACCCTTCATCAGTAAAATATTTCAATTAGTCTTGCTCATTACTCAGATGCTTAGTAAAATTAAGTAGGCATTTGAGAAATACCTTCTGCAGTTTCCCTCCCACAGGTTCAATTCCTTTATGACAAGCTATGTGAGTTTGAATTGCATTTGTTTTCAGAGAGTTTACTTCCCTCCTGCCCCTTTTATCTCCCTACTTCAAGATTATGTGTTTTGCTTTGCAAAAGATTAGTTCTCTTCCTCTGAAGCCCAAGGGTCCCTCATCCACATGATCCCCATGACCATTGGAACTTGGCTCACTTCTCCAAAAGAGGTCTTCTGCTTCACAGAAGTTATGCAGCCAATGGTTACCTTGCCATCTTTCTTTCCATCTTATTTACATTTTTAAAAAGCTTTCTGACAAAAATGACTGAGACTTTTGTCTTTCTTCATCATCAAGAGATCTGCAGTAGCCTACAATATACCATTCTGTGTGTTCCTCTGCCATGTTTCCAACATGCATCATACAAACATGCCTTTGTATCTTATTCTTTTGCTCTAGGCAAATAATGCACCATCACATTATACCTCTGTGTACTCCTTTACACTTTCCCTAAGTGAGGCTAACTTATGGCAGCTACTTGGTTGAAAATATCTCAATAGCTTTTTGTTTTACACTAAAAGGCATTTATCAAAGATATCCTACTCATTTTCTATATGGCAGTAGCTGTCTTAATGAGTATCTGAAGAATATCATAAAGCATCAACATCGAACGTCTCCAAATTCTCTTTCTTCTCTCAGCTATGAGTAACCAACATCTTATTTTCATTTCCACTAGCTTCAGCTTTCTTGTGTCCGATCTTTCCCCACTTCTGACATGTATGCAAATGATATTTGAATTGTCCCTGATGTCTGCATTTCTGCAGATGGTACGCTGTGCTGAAATGGCTCTTTCTAGTCCATGTTATCATGTGGATCTCCCACCATCTAGCTGTGCAATTTCTCCCTTGGACAAGAATTAGGACACCCAAAGCAGATCATAGCATTTTTTTTCTTCATCATCGATATGCAGTGTACAATATAGAGTCTTAGCTAAAGATAAATCATGAAACTACAAATTCCATCCAATATTCTCCTGGTAGGCACATCAACTTCTGTCTCACACTTCATCTGGAAAAGCATACCCTTATTCTACAAGTACAAGTTTATCACATACAGACGCATGTATTTCTGTTCTATTATTCAGAATTAAAGTGTTTGCAATTCAGTTTGGCTTAATTTACTTTAGAAATGAGTTAAGCCAAATTTAATTAAGGCCACCTTAACTCTGCTTCAGAGTGTTGACATGTAGCTTAATGTGGTTTAGCACAGGACTTTCCACTTGCACCCTTAGCTAATTCACAGCCCCTTTCCTGCATGTTCAGATAGTCAAACTACTAAAGAATTCAGCCTGTTTAATTAATTATCAAAAAAAAGTTGAAAGGTGATTTGGTTGCATTGTGTAAGTACCTTCACAAGAACAAACTGCAAGTTATTAAAGGTCTCTCTAAACTAGCAGAGAAAAACAGGAATATGGGTGAAAACAGGCAGATGAATTCAAATTAGAATAAGGCAATAATATGTAACAGTTACTGACCCCTGGGACAAAACACCAGGGGACCAGATAAATTTCCTGTCAGGTGATGTTCTCAAAAAGTCAGTCTGAATGTTTTGCTACAAAACCCTATTTACACAAACACGAGTCATCAGGCTTGGCAGAAAGCTGCCTTAGAGAAGCCCAAAGGCTTATGATGTGTAAGAAGTCAAACAAGAAGAGCAAATAGTCCCTTCTGACCATTAAAACTCTGAATTTGTTACTAAGATTCTGATTTCAGTCCCTAATACCTTTACCAAAAACTCCAGCCCTCCCTGCTACGGGACAGACTGTGTCTGGACACGGCAGACAAGAGCAGGAGAACTGAGCCCCAATTGTTCTACGAGACCGAAATATTGTTGAGTTCTCAGCCCAGATCTGAGACATCTGTTTCTGAGTCCTGCTTCTTATGCCACCGCTCACCCATCTCATACATGTGCAGTGCAGCGTGCTGGCCTCTCTGCTTGATTTGGGATCCCCTACCTACTTCTTCCAGTGTCTGAACTTGCAAAAAGGGAGAGCAAAAAGGGAGAGATGCTGTGGAGTTATGCTACATAGAAAGCACATTAGTATTGTCCTCAAGGACCTGTGACAGAAGCAGCCTCTCCAGGCATGGGCTCATGCAATACCCATCATCTCCATCTGGAAGACCTGACCCCTCAAACTCAAGGAAAAACCCATTGCATGGCAAACAGCATACATGCAGGTATTATTTATGATGCTTAGAGCACAAATGTGATTTTAATGGTCACAGAGGAAGGAATTTAGTACATCAAGGCAGAGGAATATCAGTCAGTCCTGGTATACTGGGTAACTTGAAAAAAGTTTTGTGATAGAAAGGGGAAAAAAAAAGAGGACAGATAGCATATTTAGTACAGGAGTTTAGCACTTGTGAAAAAAAAAATCTGGATTGGAAACAAACCAAGAAAGTGACCAAAGATACAGGAGCTTGGTAGGACCAGGATTATGAAACTGGAGAGAACGAATAGATCATTGAATTAGGTTTCAGAAAAGATCAGATCCAGGGACTTGGAAGTAGATAACAGAGGCATAAAGATGGCAGCAAACACATGTAGAAAGCTGACAGACAAAACAGACTGGGAACTACTGCAGCTGAGAGAAACTCATCTTAAAGGGATACAGAAACCAGTGAAGGGAGAGGACGGGGAGAGAAGTGAGATCAGATTTCCATATATATCTTATGGACCACATATGTAGACTATAGGTATCAACTAGTGGAATTCACTGCTGCAGGAAGCCCTGTCTGAGAAAAAGATTATGAAAGGGGATGAAAAAGTGCCATAATTACTCAAAAAGAATGAACTTCATTATTTCAAGTTTGCAATAATGATTATCAGGCCTCATGCTGCAGTGTCTGAAGTGGAAGAGAAGCAGGTCAGGCTGGTAGGATTATTTCCTTTCCATGTCTTAGCGTAATTGAATCAGTTGTATTACAGGCAGGTTTTGTTCTCTCTTGAGCCATGAGGAACCAGCCTCTGTATGAGGCAGGATACTTGATTATATGGACCAATGGTCTGATCCAGCATGGCAAATGTCATGATCCTAAGAGGAGCAAAATCAATCTTTACAGAAAAATCCTGTGTGTGAAAGACTTTGAAATTTAGATGCTTCTAAAATCCATGCAGAGTGAAAGACAAACATGGCTCCTTTAGCCTGGGCTTTTGCCACCTCCCTATTCTTATTTTCCATGCCTGAGGAGTTCATGATTAGAATAGGAGCTTCATCAAAGGGCAATTTTCAGCTGCCAAATAGATTTGTACAATAAATCCACACGGGGCCAGATTAACAAGCAAGAGAGACATCAGAAATCAGAAAGCTAGCTGCTGTAATTCCACAGAAAACTTGAAAGGACGATGAGCAATGATATTTTGACTTTTAAAGGGACACCATTGAAATAACACAGTTAGTTTTCATTAGCAATGTTGCTTTTCTATCCCTTACCCTTCCCAAGAGTTTTTTTCTTTAGCAGATTGAAACCCCATGGGTATTCAAGGTCATACCATTCAGGACTGCTTAGTGGGCTTCAAATAAAAGTAGCATTTCAACCAGAAAAAAAAAAAATACACTTATGTGTGACTGCAATGGTCTGATTAGTATCACCACTACGATATTTAGCATAGAAAATTAAAAATAATCTTTAAGCATGTAATTTGCTTCAACCGTTGTAGTTTTCTGTTTGCTCTAATAATCTGTACTGTGAACACTGCTAAGGCTCTAACAAACCCACATCTGAAATCAAACCAGGTCCTCAGTTATACCCATAAACTGAATAAATACAGTTCAGAGATTAGCTTGACCATAAATTGCCAGTCATTTTCAGCCTTCTGGCACTACAAAAGACTGTTTGACTTCTGAGCATGGCAGCATTGATTTTAATACTAGGAGAGATTGTTCCTCCTTACAGCACATGGAAGGACCACTCCTTTGGTCACAAGGTGACAGCATTTGTTGGTTTTGTGTCTGCATGAGTGCACTGGTTTTGCTCCTTTTCAGATAGAACCAGAATAACAGTATCTTGTCAGCAGGGTGAAAAATATGGAGGTCAGCCATTGATTCATAACTTGTTCCCTCACAAAATGCAATCTCTCCATGTAACCTCAAGTGCAATTGCAAATAGATATTTTTTTTTCTTCACCCATCTGTGTTTGCCAGATCTGTAGTGTCAAAACCTAGGATTTTTCCACCTAATCCTGCTCTCTCAAATTCTGGAAGATGGCTATGACGGGATACTTGCACTTCTGATTCTATGTATACATTCCTTTTGTAGAGAAAGTTTGACAACCTCTTTAAGGCTGGACCTATCACCTCCTTTCTTGAGTACAGCATGGGAATATGGAAAGACTGGGTTGCAACCAAGTACCTAGGGAAGTTCAAAACCAGCTGTGTGAAACAGATCCCATTAACAAAGCAGAAAGACCAGTTACTTACAATGCACGTGGAAACAAAAATCTAGGACCATCAGCATTCAAGACAGGAAAGAATCAAGAAAATGCCTGTTTGCTGCTCCTCAGCCCCCAAAGAGTTTACTGTGTTCCCCAGTTTAATAAAAAGTGAACTAACAACTAGGAGATGTTAACATCGTTAGCAAGTGAAGGGAACGTAGGAGATTGAGGGAATTTGTTGGAACAAGCACTCCAAGGCTGAATCCCAAAAAGAAGGGGCAAACAGCAGAGCTAAGAAAACAGTTTCAATTCTACAATGGTGGAAAAGAGCAGGCCAAGAAGGTGGTACACATTTGCTCTGCTTCTCTGTTCTGCATGCCAGCCGTGTTCTCTGAACCATAACAGAGCTGGATACCTCCCAGCTCTGCAGAGTCAGATCTGTTATGATCTCACCCCTGTCGTCATTTTTTATTGTGCTGTAATTTAACCATATGGCATGGGACCTATTCTCCAGTTACGCAGCCAGTCAGCACCCAATAATCTATCAACAGGAGAGACAAAGGAGTTGATTTAAGATACTACTTCTGCCAAAGGGCTGCAGATTGGGCCAGGCTGTCTGCTTAGGAACTGGAGAAGCAGACGTCCCCTTAGCGTCAACACTGCAATTGGCCCCATAAGGCAGAGAAGCTAGCAAATTTTTTACTTCTTTGTGGTTCAGGACCATATTTTCCTCCTTTTATGATGTGTTTTTACCAACAAAATCTGGGTTAGGATATAGCACCTATGTTTTCTGCCAAGCCATGATTTGCATGCTATTTCTTAGCCTGGATGAATAAACAGGACAGAGAAATGCGATTTGCATGACTCTGAAGTCCTAAAATGGGGGACCTCAGGTCCCACATTCTATCTAGCCTTTTGCCTATTCCATTTTATGCTAATGTTATCTTTAGCACTCCAGTTTCTGCAAATATATATTGTGTGATAATGGGTTGTCTTCAAATTGAAGGAGAAGGAAACTAGGGAAACATCTATTCCCATGAAATGGTATAAGGGACAACGCTCTTGAACCCTAAATTATTTTAGCTGCTAGGACTGCTCTGTGGCAGCCTGCAGCATCACCCTGGGATGCCTGTGGACAGTTCTCATTCAGGACTAACTCATTTGACCCGATATAGTCTAAGAGGACCAGAGCACACAGCCTATAAACCAAATGACATGTAATTTCAGCCTAATTACTATGTTGGTCTGGCAATTAAATTAAACAAACCACACATTTGGTACCATTAATGAGGTTGCCCATTTCCATACAGGAAAGATTAAAGATTCATCACTCCTTTGTCAAAATGCTCTGTCAAAATCTTAAGTCTGGAACTGAAATATCTGTAAATGTCAGATCAGTACTAACCTACACTACAGTAACCTTGGTACACAAGTACCAACCTTGGCTGGAAAGTTCAGAACAGAATCACTCAGCAAGCCTAAAAGACTAGTGCTGTGGGAGTAGGCTGTGATTTCACTTCCCTGTGGCTCATTCCCACTAGAAATGCCTCAAACTCAGTTTGAGATGTGTTAAAATCACTGCTGTGACAGCCCTTCTTTACAGACTTTCCCATTTTCTTTAGCCAAAAGTCTGCAGTTAAAATAACTTACTGACCAGTACATGACTAAGGATAAAATCTAGTGCTTCTCTTGGCTTTTATCAGTACAGGAGCTGGCAGAAGGAACACATTTACAAGTAGTTCCCAGTGAATTGCTAGCCCATCTTTCCTCCCAAGACTTTCAGGGTCTCTGAAATATCTCTCCAAAGCTAATTATCCAAACCTACCTTGTTAAGTTCAGTGGCATTAAATCAAGTTGGGGGATACAGCTGGCTCAACATCACAGGAGAAATAATTAAAATAAAACATAACAATTTAAATTAGTGCCTTCATCCATGACCCAGCTAGCATCAGGGATCATCTTTTGCCTTATAAATAATTTCCAATATATCATTCCTTGGGTACACATCAATAATGAGAAAGATTGAAATACTGTTGCCCAGTAGCCCCTGACAATTCCTGTGTTGGGTTTTGCTGCTTCCCAAGTCCTTTGGGAACAGGGAGGCTAGTGAAAGCTATGGGTCCATTCTTCTCCATTAAGTGCCATTCTCCCCTGTTGCTAGTAACCACGTGAGTTCAGACACAGTGGAACATCCCTCAGCCCCCTATCACTTGAATCCTTCAACCCAGGAACGGGAGAGCAGACGGCCTGAGTGACAGCTGAAATCCACTGCAGCAGGTGCTGGGGAGGACTTTTTCCAAAAATCTGTTTCAAGGCAGCATGCATAGGACACCTCAACAGATGGACTAGTGCACAGTATTTGGCAGGCAACCACCCTTATATTATCTTCTTGAGAGGGATAAGGAATTATTCAGTCACCCTGAGAAAAAAATGGTTTGTACTGCAGCAAACTTGGTCTGTTGGATTAAGAGACCATTGCTTTTCCAGAGTCATGGCAAAAATTGGAAGAGGGGCTGAGTGCTGTCACAAAAGGCTTCAAGCAGTCACACCAGTATGAGAAAACGTATGGTAAAAAAACAAAACCAAAAAAACCCACTTCACTTGCCCTCCAAAAACCCAAACAAGAAAGAAACAAGTGTTCTCCGGAAATGGCAGCAAGAAAAAAAGACCCTACTTAACTACTGATCTTTTCCCAAACAGCAAGGGTAAACTGACTGGGGAGTGGATCAGGAACTGGGAAGACTGTGCAGGGTTGCATTATCTTCTTGCAAAATGTGCAGGGTTTTAAATGCACAGAAATGGCCATCCCATAAGGCAATATCAAGGCCTTCATGAAAAAAAGTACTAAATAGCAATAACACCTGTGCCTTTGGGGAACTGAGATTGTGTTTACATTTCATGTAGTCCTGGTCACACTTGACTCAGAAGAATTGTTTTATTACCTACCAAGAAAAACAAGATCAGCTGGGATAGTCCTACTGACAAACTCCAGTTTTCTTGGATACATAAAGGCCAAAGAATCCCTACAGAGCTCCCCCAGGTATGTGATTTGCTTTGCCAAACAATCTGAGAGAACCAAAGTCAGCACATCTTCAAACCCCTATTGTTTAACGCGGCACAAACCAAAAAGATCCGAGCACAGTTACGCATGTGATATCTTAGTTGGTTTCTGTCAACCAGTTTGTTACTTCCTAGTCAAACAACCAAAGAAACAGAAAAAAAAATGGAAAACACCTAATGAGGAAAAACCCTGCAACAGTTCATATCAGAATCTACACATCTTTAAGGAAGAGACACCCCCATCTCTTAATTTGTTTGCTCAGAAATCCTTTCTCTCCTCTTCCCCCATGTCCTTCCCCACTTCCTAAATGCCATTAGCCCTTATGTAGTTTTATGAAGTGAGGCCCACGAGCCTAAAAGATACAATTAAAGTATCTTACAAATTGAATCATCAATCAATTTGTGCAAGGGGTAGGCAGAAATAAAAGCAGCAGGAAAATAAAGCAAATAGGATGCAAACTTTTGTCTCGTGTAACAGCTTAAAGAAAGAGAACAAACAAGACCCTTAATGTGAACCTTCAGCCCTTAGATTACTATTAGATAACTTTTTTTTCCCTGTAGTTTTCTTGCTGTTACAGCTGCTTCCAGTTTGAGCCACTTTGGACCAGAACTGGAAGCAGAACTATCAGAAAGAAAATCATTATTTCTTATTCTCAGCATCTGCTTTTGAATGAGATCCCCAGAGCACAGAGGATCAGCTAAGCACACACATTTTAGAGATGATTTTTTGAAAGGAAACTTTTGAATGCTTTTGAGACTTACACATACTTAGGAAAAGCATAAGCTCTGGGGGACAAAAGAAATCAGAAATGAGGAAAAATCTGTCAGACTTGCAAAGACGTTGTAAGCACTTTCGAGAAATACACACCAGAAAGGATAGGATATACCCCATTTCTTTACTTTTCCCTTCCTGCAAGTACTTACCAAATATGCTTTGTGGCAAGACTATTGCTGAAAGCACTTTTGTTGGTGGCTGAATACTGGCAAGAGGCCAAATTAAAACTAGTTTTAAGTTCTTGCACCAGACTTCCAATTAGAAGAACAATATACGTCTTACTGGAGAACAGAAGCAGTATCATGTGGCCTGTAAACTTCATCAAAACCACTTCAATTTCGACTATTAAATGTAATAAACTGCTTATGAATAAAGCATACATAAAATTCCTCATAGAAGTTCAGTGTGTAATCTCCAATAGCAAGGAAGATGAAGAAAATATGTTGTTCCTTACAGATAACTATAAAGAAAGAGCAATGCAATTCAATGTCCAAAACACACATTAGTAACAATTTGGCTAATTTGGGCAGAAATAGGCCAAACCAGAGAAGTCTACAACTGAAGTAGAAAGAAGCATCATCTCAGCATATGACCACAATTCTATGGTAAATCACTGGTTTATTTTAAATAATTCAGCCTGTGCTAGCCAGGTTAAAGGAGCTGGATAACATCAGATATTCAATTTATTAGACAAAGTCTCAGCATTTTTGTTCAAAGACATTTTGAATGACTATCAAGAAAGTCTTATGAACTGTGTCCCCACGCTGCTTGGTACTGCTCTCTGTGCTTCCACTGTCTTTGCAAAGGGATTGTTTTTCCCTCTAATCAAGTCCGATGGGAAAATTTGGGGTATTCGATTCCTCTGACTTAGAAGCATTAGACTGGACAGAAAAAAAACACAACAACCCTATATTTTTTCTCAGCTCTCCCCAAGGCTTTCTTTAAAGAGGGACCCATATCACTGGTAAAATCTCCTTCAAAGGGCACTGTCAAGATATCTGCAATAATTTTAAACCTCATTTGTTACTCCTTGTTGTTTACAATCCCTTCGAAGCAAGCAGCTAAGATCTATTTCCGTTAGTACTACATCTTCTCCACCAGGCACAACATGCCACGGGAAATGCTTTGCCAACATGTACTCACAGACCATGAAGCTGATTTTTTGAGATATGCCATATTACCAAGATATATGGTTTGGGACTCAAATGTATACCAAAAAATATTAACTTGTAGGGTGATGGAGTAATGAACAGAACAGGTGAGTGCAATAGCCTATAGAAGGGTCTTAATTAGAAGGCCAGGTAACAAGGAGTCAAGAAGAATGGTGAACCAGTGTAACATGATGGAACATGGTAAGAGCAAAGAGATATATGGAAGTTAAAATATTAATCACACAAGAAAGTCGACAAAATGTCAATATGTGTCACAGGAGATTTGATACTTGTGGATCATTCCTGATGGTACCTGTAGCTGTAGAAGTTCTTACAGTGCAGTCGTGCATTCAGTATTTTTAATAACTGAGGATGAGAAGGGGCTCTACATCGCACAGAAGGGAGGCAGCAATAAAAATCACATGATGAGCTAGAGGGGTAAAAGCTCCAAAGAGGCAACAGTGCAGACTGCCTTGCACGAAAAAAAGAGATGATAAGCAGTTTAGTGGGTTTGTTGTTTTTAAAATTGTTTCCTGTTTTGACCATAGGGCTGTAAAGCTGGGAGAAGTAGGAGGGAGAATTCCCTGCAGAAATGGGCAGCTTTGTTTTTAGAAGCTTTCAAATAGAGACACTGCTCCTCTAAGACTGAATTGGGCAATCTAGACAAAATGAAAGAGAGTTTGGATATTTTTCCCCTTCTTTTCTTCTTCCTTAGTTGAACAAAACCTTAGATAAGATCAATAGTTTCTTGAGTTTTATGTTTCGCTTCCTTAAGGGTAGTTGGCTTATTGTGTTTCCATTGATCAAACAGACAGGGAGATTCGACAGAGACAAACCATCTCTTTTCTCCTTTCCTTTCTGCCCTCCTCCCCATTTAAAATCAAATGACTTTTAAACGAGGCTGGGGTCACTATTCTTTCTCATTTACATATCAATAGCACCAAATTTTCTGCCTTATCTTTCACACTCTGAAGGGTTTTAAGAAATGAAGGCTACATTCCAATCGAAAAGAGGCCACTCAAGCAAGTTCCTTGGAAAAACTAGCAGCATTTTTTCTGGGCTGTCTACCAAACATAGGTTGTGGTTTACCTCAGCCCACCCTTCAGCATCACTCCGTGGTGAGGGGGAACACACCTACCAGCCTCGTGCGATTAATATTTCCATCTCTTGCAGCCCTCACAAGGGTTTCTTGCTTTTCCTAAATCCTGCTCACAGTCCCTATCAGATGCCTCTGTGCAAAGCCAAGCACGGTCTGTGTGCTCATAGCCAAGCAAAGCAGCTACTTGAATGAACTGCTTTCATCACTGACACAGAATCGCAGAATGACTAGGTTGGAAAAGATCATTGAGTCCAACCATACCTGTCCTCTACTAAACCATCTCTCCTATGAGGAAAGGCTGAGTGACCTGGGACTGTTCAGTCTAGAGAAAAGAAGACTAAGGCGGGACCTAATTAATGTTTATAAATATCTTAGTATGGGATGCAGGGGGAAATGGCCAGCCCCTTTTCAGTGTCTGTGGGGACAGGACAAGGGGCAATGGCTGCAAATTAGAGCACAGGAAGTTCTGCACCAACACGGGGAAGAACTTTTACACAGTGAGGGTGACAGAGCCCTGGGACAGGCTGCCCAGGGGGATGTGGAGTCTCCTTCTCTGGAGATATTCAAGACCCGTCTGGATGCCAACCTGTGCAATATGAGCTGGGGAGCTGCTTTGGCAGGGCGGTTGGACCCGATGATCTCTCGAGGTCCCTTCCAACCCCTGTGATTCTGTGATATCTCTAAACATACAGAAAGCAAGCTGTAGACCAGGATCCAGCTTTGCTGCACTATGTTAGGAGTTTGACCACTTTGACCACTGATGCTCTGAATGATGCTGGACTTGCAATCTGCTGCATATTACAAGATGTTTTGAATCCTAGCTGCTGTTTGTTCTATACTTGAAGGTATGAAAGTATCCAAAACATAAGGGCATACTTATCCAGGGGAGATTGTGGAGACAGCCCTGTGCAATTAGGAAACATCTTCTATTCACAGTTAAACACAAATCTGCTAATCCAAATATCAGAAAGCTCTAAATACAGGATACTGACACCCCCTGCCTGAGCATTAGACTCAGTCTACTGTTTACACACATATCAACTTGAGGCCCCAAGAGTGAACAACTAAGGTTGAAGCCTCTAGAATAACGTGACCTCTTATGTGATTAATTTCCAGTTTACAGGAATAATTTCAGGACTTCCAGATACTAATGAAGTAGCCTTGGCTTGATAGATGGAAGCTGAGTAATAAATAGTATTATGCAACACAATCTTCAAGTCATCCTGTCAAGTCCATACCCTAAATAATCCACTTGTACAAACAAGCAAACAAGCAAGAACCAATTCTAAAGACCATTAAATGGAAGAGGAAATAGCCTATTAATACCAATTTTTGGAAAGAGATAGTTTATGTATATCTATGGAGCTCCAGCATAGATGTCAACATAAAAAATTATATTCCATTTTGATACTAACAAGTTGGGTACTTAGCCTACTTGGAAAAAAAATAGTGGAAATATTTTAATGCTGCCTCAATCATAGAAAGTGCAGAAAGCATTTGTATTACCCTTGTGATGAAGAAATGATGAAGAAATGTCCCCTCGTGGGAATATTTATGTATCTGTCATTTTTGAGCTGAATGATAGTCCTAAACAAAGAAAACCATAATAATAATAAAGGATATATGACTTCATTAAAAAAACCCAGGAATCCAATTGGGACTCAGCTTTGCAGCATGTTCAGAATGGAAATTTCAGAACCGCTTTACAGCTTACAGACTTTCCTATGGGCCATGAGAACATTGGCTTCTATCACAAGTGACAAGCTCTCATACATCAGCCACTTGTCCTCAGTGACTGCCTGTGGTCCTGGATCAGTGGTGAGAAAGAATACAAGAAAGGCTGCAGAAAATAATTTCATATGTTTTAAAGGATTTCTTTAAAAGAAGAATTCTGATACAACTGCGTTAGGTCTTTCTGCCTATTTTTGGTGCCTCTGCTATGTAATACAGGGCCACTGCGGATGGCCTACTGCTTAAATGCAACAGCAGAATGTGGCAGTTAATGTTCTCTTCCTACTATTTCAAACACCTAATGGCAGAAATTAAGCAAATTTGGGTTAGAGACCTCACAGATGCGGAAGAAGAACAAATCCTTGATACTGATACAATCTTGTGTGTCACCATTTTTAGGTCTTATAGTTATCTAGGAAATGAGTGAAATCCTCTTCTAAGCTGTTCACCAGGAGTTTTGTCATTGACTTCAGTCGATTTAGATTTTTTTTTTTCCCCACAGTCTAAAAAAGATTCAAAACCCCTGTCTTGACCTGTGGTGCCTATTAAAAAACCATTAGCACTTCTCAGGAGTAGGAGTGTTAGATGTAATGCCCAGGGCAATTATATTCCCTTACTTTAAACTGTCTGCTGGTTTTTTTCCTTTGCTTTTCCTGTCTTGGAATTGATGTGTGTATAGTAGAGCATGGTTAGAACAGCAGCTGAGTACTTCCTGGCTACATTCTACAGAGAGGTAAAAGGATTAGTATAGAGCTTGCAAAGATAATCATTTCAATGTCTTATTAATTAATTGTTATTTGTAATAATGGCTCTTTCCTTAAGGGTCTTTTAGGATCCTTAACTGCTTATTAAGACAGATAAGGATTGCTCCCCAGTGGGAGAAATGAGGTGGAATATGGAAGTCTTTCAATGAAAGCAACAGGTTTGGGAAAGGAACTAAGAAAGAATTTGCCATTTGAGTGAATGAAGAATTATGATCACTCAAATTCAATTACCAGAGTTCATCCTGTGTACATAAAATGTGCCAGGAGATCTCATAGACTGATGTCGCTGATGCATCCAGTATGAGTGCAGCTCTTTAAACCAAGTCTGGAACCTTACTTGATGTGGATTTTTGGCCTGTCTAGATGACAAAGGCAGACCTTGAGCTCATGGAAAGCTGTCAAAACCAGCCTTAGATTACCTACCTTTGGCTGTCAGTAACAGGCACCTCCAAATGCAGGATTCTCAGTGCAGGCTCTCAAGTTTAGCCAGGTAAGTGTTCAGGTACCTGTACCAAAGAGCTTGGTACCACCAGTATTCAAATTAGTTACCTTAGAATTAAGCTCAGAGGTGTCCATATGACCTGCTAACATATTTTTTACAACACTCTGAATGCTCTTATTAGTGCCCTATATCGTCTCAAACTCATTCCTTCCTGCAGCACAACGCTTTTGGCTCCAGACTGGAGGTATTTTTTATTTCACTATTAGATGAAACCCGAGAGCAAAGACTCTGCTTTCCTAGCACAGAAGGTAAAAGAGTAAGGGAGAGAAACTGAGGAGTCTCTGAAGGGAAATTCAAAAGCATGACTACATGGGCCTGGAGAAACAAGACAATACTAAACATCAAGAGAAGGGCTATCTCCTCTGCCTTCCCCTTCCAAGCTCACAAGGCATGCACTAGCGGGAGGGTGGCCCAGGTTTCTTTGAAAGATTTACTCACTTTGTAAAGCCCATGGTCACAACCGCAGTACGTGCTCTCCATAGTGTAGCTCCTCAACACACCCATTTCCTTCCATACCACCACCCGAGCCGTCGACTCCCGGGACTTCTCCACCAGGAAGCTGCAGCTGTTCATGACAAATGCAGGGGCCACCTTATCCAGGATTTTAGGAAGAGTCTATGAGAAAACATCAGCAGTGATGAGAAAATGAATCGAACAGATGTGCATGTGTTTGTATCACACACGCATACAACATCCTGTGGTTTTTAATGTGTACATCACCAAATCTGTCTGTAGATACTGTTACTGAGATAGCTCCAACAAGTGCATCATGTCCATCCCATGTGAAATCCTCAGATTCCACAATCTGTTTCATCACAGAGACTAAAATACACTTGGTATCTCTCATCCAAAAATCAAACATTTCACACCCAATAGTTTGGAACCACTGAAGTCACAGAGTTTTGTCCTCAGGCTGCTTCAGCATTAACCTACACTTTCCTGCTGTGCTGCCAAGAGGGGGCAGTCATAGTTCAGTACCCAGTATTCCCCTTCTCCTCTCTCTGCCTATGCTATATGTCCTCCCATCACGCATCCACAGTTTGATAAAGGATTGAGCCATGGGAGGAGTTGTGTCTGAACCTAACATAGAGCAGAGGAAGGGGATGTGTGTTCTCAGTGAAGGTCACACATAACTATATGAAAATAGAGCTCAACATTTAACTTGCATTGCAGAACAAACCAAAATATTCTCATTTGAGTCCAAGTGATATTTAATATGCTTCATGTAGAGAATCTTAACAAAAAGCAGTAATGAAAACCCAGTAAAAACTACATCCTAGCCCCGACTGATTTTGTTATTCTAGAAATCATATTTCCTAACAAAGTCTGCATACACTCCTAATACACAGTAGTATCAAATATTTCCATCAGTACAGAGGTAACACTTACTTATTCATCACACAACAGTAAGTATGTTACTTTTACACTCTATAAAAACGTATACCAGATGGATTAGGTGTGCTTTTCCTAGAAACTGGACCTTAAGCTACACGTACATGTAATACGTTTGTAATTTTCGTGCTGATATATTAACTGCAGCACATGGCAAAAGACTGATCCACAGAAGAACAAGCAAAGTGAGGACATTCATCATTTCTTTGATGATAGCTTTCTTAAACATCTGACCTGAACGGAATCATATAGGAGGAGTTCCCGCTTATTGCTAATGGCATTTACCCTTGAATTTCATTCAGTTTGGGCAATGAAAGCCAACCAGCTAGTTTCATTTTCCAGTAACAATCAGTTTCACTGACCGATTCTAAGCAATTTGAGTTCTGTTCTGTTGAGTTTTACTTCATAGCACTGCATGGGAATATCCACCTTCATCGAAAGTGAAACAACGACGCCGTTTCCTAAAACATGTTTGATGTGAATGATAAATCTTTGCCCTAAACTATTTTGCAGTATCACCTGCAAACTTACACATCTCTGCAACAAAAAAGTAAATTTCATTTTTCAATATGTTCTGGATACAGCTGTCAACGGACTTTAATGACTTTCATACACTATAGATCTAAAAATCTATAAGGTCTATTTTTCAGATGAGAAAACTGAGGTGGAGTAAAGGACCACCATGAGCCTCACTCTTAAGCCAAGATTTCCAGTGTGCTACTAAAAGCCACAGCACGCCCTTTCCCATGGGCATACAGAACAGAGGAGTCTTTAAAACCAGCTGCTTCTTACTGTAGACTAAGTGTCCAACACTTCTGGATTGCCTTCAAAGTGCTATTCGCTGCATAGGGATGACAAAATTGTATCCTTTCATGCAGTGCTTCCCTTCCAGGTTTTCCTGGATTTGGGTCGAACAGGAATTAAAAAAATGCAGCAGAGCCATATAACCCAGACATTTATAAGCCTCACAACAATCATGAGATCCACTTAAACTGATGTGAAGGTTTAGATAGTTTTCATTCCACCCATATCTGAATGAACCACAGATTATATTTTTGGTAAAGATACACTATCAAATACAGCAATCAGATCCCTAACCCAGTTTAGCCTTTTAAAACAATTGAAATTATATGCATAATCAATCTTTTGGATTTAATTAAATAAAAACACTGGCAGGTACCTGTAATGTCTCTGTATGCAGGGTTCATTTAGGAGCATTAACAAATCTGAATGTAATATTCCTTTCATTTTACTAGCATTCAATGGATTTCACAATAATGGTTTTCTTCTCTACTTATTCTTCTCATTAATTATCTTTCAATAGCATGTTTTGAAAGTGTAAAAACACACCCTTTTAAAGGATGCTTTTAGAAAAATGATGGAGTGGTGTGACTGTGTTCCCTTTCTTACACACAGCTGGATTTAGCATGTACAACAGTAAAGGAAGCTACTCCCCACACATAGAACCCTGTCCATGAACCTCCGATCCCATTAGGAAAGAAAGGGATTATGTTTCTTTGCTGATGTCCCAGCAGAGAGTGCTGTCGAAGGGTCTGGGAACAGCAATCATAAGGACAAACTGGGCTTTGTGATGCCAATGCTGTACAAGTCACCCAAGGCCACCAAAGACTCTTACTCCTGCATATTATGAGAGGTTACAGCCGAGTCTATGACTTATGAGGCAAAGGCTGTTCCAAACCCAACATTTTCTTGAGGTACTTGGTCCCTGTTCCAGAGGAGAAAAAAAAAATCAGTCATGAAGGCTAGATTAATCCCCAGCAGGAGAGAAAGCTGTTCAAACAGTGCAAGGATCAGCAGGTCTGAGACAGCAGGGGTTATCTGCTGCAGCTAGCAATCACAGATGTGCTTCTATACACCCAGTTTCCCCAGTCTAAGGAGAAAGAGGGTGACCCACAGGCAGGATCTGCAGCAAGCACCTATCTCCCATTTTGTGCAAAAGAGAGGATTTGAACCACAAAATCTTTCTTAGAGGCCACTGCAGAGTATTCTTGGACAGCCTTGAAGTCTTTCTTCCTTGTAGATTCAAGACAGGCTCAGGGTGCTGAAAGCAGCATTTGAATTCTGTTTGTGTAAGAGCAAACCATCCTCAGCCTTTCTGAGCCCTCTGAATTTAAACACGGCAGACAGTGTCCTGGCTGTAAGTACACTTCTTGCTTTCTTTATGAAACAGTTATTTGCGACAGGGACCCCTCATGATGAGCACTGGAGCACTTTCTTCTGGTGAAGTTTCTTTATGCTGCGTACAATGCCACAAGACAAACATGGAACGTGTGGCATCCTCATGAGAGGATAATCAGTATTTGTGCTGAAGTAGTGAAAATTAGACACACATAAGCTGAAAAAGACTTTTCAACCTCTTTCAGGTTGGAGTGAATCAAGCTATACCTCTAATCAGTTTAAGGCACAATTAATTTTTTGTGAAATTAACCTGTTTCAAGACTATAATCAGAGCTTATAAGATTTTTTTTTCCCACATTAATTTGTCATTGAACAGGAAAACATCATCTAAACAGACAGAAAAAGAGAGATGGGCAGGGAAACCAGAGAACAGCTTGATGAACAGGAATTTCACATGAAGTAGAAACAAAACAGATTTTAGTATTTGCTCTTTCTAATCCCAGAAAATTTTTCCCAGCTACAACTCCACTATATTAGATCTATTTGACACCCACCAAATTCTCCATCATTTTCAGTGAGGCCAGGAGTAGCGTGTGATGAAGCAATTCAACTGAGTAAAACACCTGGTGCATTGTCATTTTCTCAGTTACTGTCACATAATTGGTATTTAGTTTCTTATTAAGGTGGAGTAAGAAAATATAAGGGTATGTATATTCAGAAATTATAAAAGCCCCCACAAAAATTGGGCTGTCTGGTTTATCCTGTGGCCAAAGATTGTAACACAACATTTTGCAAAAATAAAATAAATACTGACAATATTCTTGCTAATATCTGGTGTGTGGCAATACTGTTACTGGACCATTACTCTTCAGGAGTAAGGGAAGCTTGCACCTTTCTCCAAAGTTTGTGAGCTGGCCTTACCATAACGAGATGTGTACGAGTGTATACACACCAGTAACTGCAGAAAGGAACAAAGCAAACCTACCCTGTAGCCAACATCTTCTGTGATAACTGTTGTGTCAACCGCGCAGCCTGCTTGCCACAAGGTCTCCTTGATGCTGCAGCCATAAAGAAACACGTTCTTTTTCTGGGAGTGTCCATGGTAGTCACAAAATACCTAGGGAAGGGGGGAGAGGGGGAAAAGGCAAAATCTTGAACATTGAAAAGGTTTCCTGGTTCTTCACAATAATTACAATAAGACTATGGGAGGTGTTAATGTGTGGGGGTTTTTTCAGGTCTCATCAGGGTAGCTTAGACTCTGGGCCATGCCTATAACCTGTGTCAAACTTTGTTAGTCAGTTGTATCTTGCTTTATCTATTCAATCTGACATGATCTCAGGGATCCAGAGTCAAGACCAGTGCATTTCTGTCTGCAGGAGAAGTAAACAAGACACCTGTAAAGAATCCATGGCAACTCAGGAACCTCACAGTTCATGGTCACTTATGATACACGACCAGAGGAATTTGTCTGTCTCTTTCCACTTCTAAAGTCCTAAACTCCAAGTTATATCCCAGAAGAGTTGAAATCTGTGCTTTCCCAAGCAATTAGTCATCACTGTAGTCATAATTTTCAGGAAAATATAATTTTATTACACAATGCTGCCAGATCTTTCCTTGAATTCCTGGAAGCCAAGCGCAGAACATGACCTACCTTCAGAGCAAATAATCTCACTCCACACTAATCTATCTACCTAATCCATCTCTCTCAAGTCAACTGTCGTACAAACTAGACACAAGGCATGTTCCCAGTTTTAGAGGAAGTTTTGATTGCATTTATAGGTAGATATCGACTCCTATAGAAATGAAAATCACAATTTAATGACCCAAGAGGTAAATATTGACCCAAGTCTTAAAGAATAATCAATTTTAGTGCCCTCTGCGATATGAAGTCGATATACATGCTGCTGTTACATATATTCTCCATGTCTTTATCAGGAATATTCAGAAATCTGTCAATGAAAGGACAAGGATTTCTAAAGAGAAGGAATTGGTTCACTTTAAACATGTATTCACAACTAGTAGAAAGGAGCTTTAAGATTTCAATGAAACAGTTTTCCAGGGTTTATGTTGGAGACAAAAGAACAGGTGTAGGAAGATAGGAGAGAGTTATGAATCAATATAAAGAGAGAGGGGGAGAAATACAGGGTAAAAACACACAACCACATACTCTTACATAAATACATATACAAGAGGGGAGAAACAGATGGAGTAGATGAGCTTCTTCCACCAACGGTTAGGGCAAGATTTACCCTGGTATGTTTATTTACCAGCTACAGTAACTAATTTTAGCTGCAGCAAGTCAGGGAGTTTAATTATCTCAGAATTGAGCATGTACATCCTTTCAGCTCCTCTGAAAAACACAAGGTTGACATATTGGAAAGGTTGTCACATGTGCCTAAAGATCCATCTCACTGTTCCTAATCAGGCGGACAAATAGATATATCTCATAGCTTATGTGCTGCTGCTTCTTTTGGTTTCCGACCTATCAACTTTCCTCCCCACACCACTGCTCAAACTCCCGCTCTCCTTGCAGGGCTCTGGGTCTGAACATCCCCATCCCTAAACCTTCAACACCTGCAGCATGTGAACTGTGTCCTACCCCGCACCAGCTGCTCCTGCTTTACTTACACCCCTGTAACCCAGCAAAGGCAGAAAGGGGAGGACAAAACAGGGCAGTCTAAGAGCTGCTCTTGGTGCAAGCCTACAACCAGCATCATTCCCAAAGGAAAAAGGCCAGCACCACACAAACCCCAGAGATTCAGCCCCCCGAGGCTCTGTGTGTATTTTGCAGGGCTTATGCAAACCCTGCACTTGAAGTAACTGTGTCTGAACAGACTTGCAATTACCATTTAATATCTCCTTCCAAAGAGCTGCATTTATTGGTTCTCTTAATGACAGACATTTTTTTGAGCTAGTGTTTCATCTACGCTATCAGCAATACACAAAGTTTAGGTTAACCACAGGTACCACCTAGAATTTATTTCTATGAATATCAAAGAGGATTTTATAGCTTTCTCTTTATTTCAAGGCAGAGAATCCAGCTCAATTGGGTATCAATTACCTGCCAATTTACAGAATTACCAACACACAAGAGAGATAGTATATTATCTGCCTAAAATATTATTTTTTGTATCAGAAACCACACAGGGATGATCAGACAGACAGATAGCTGGGCTGCCTGTTTACCATGTCTGCCATGCAGCCTGCAAGTGAGGGAGATGATGGGATCAATAGTCTTCCTTCACTCAGCAATGATGAAAACTCACACTGAGTCTGAGTTCAACTTTAAGCACCTGGATATGACAAGGTTGGTTGTGTATTAAAAAAGGCCAGATAGCAAATAGCAGGGTAAGACAAGACTGATCCTACACTGCTCTGAACTAAAGGAAAAAGGATGGTCAGTAAATTTACAACTGAGAGTTGAGTTTCCACGATATTCCTCAGGCTGCAGAGATGAATTTCAGGCCTTAGAAAAAAAACCCCAAAACATTCTCATGAGAATTCACTTAAAGAAGCTCACAGGCATTTTCACCTTGTCTGGGGCTTTTCTTCTCAAACCTAGAGGGAATTTGGTGCTTTTGGAAGTTTCCTGTCTGACTGTCTATCCACATCTGTTCATTAACATTTGAACCTTCCTGTGGTTTTTCTCCTGAGCTCTCAGAACTAACTTATCATTCTGCTGGACGACAATTGAGCAGATGGGATGGATCCTAGCCCTATACCAGTAGCAGCTTCAAGACAAGACCCGGCCTCTCCTGAGTTTCTGGTACCCCTCAAAACCAGCCATTTTCTTCGTGTTACCAAAGCAGCATGGGAGCTCAGACAGTCTGAGGGCCATTTCCCATGTTTTTATGATTGCATGGGCTGACACAACAAGGGCTTTTGCACAGTCCATTGAGACTAAACCCTTGTGGAATTTTCCCTATCATTGCCATGAAAATAGCAATAACCTACTCATAATATTTAGCTTAGCTGAAGTACTTTGAGGATATTAAAGAGCTTTAAGGAATGCATTTTCTCATTTATATTCCAGGTGTGCAGAGATTCTGAAATTTGGAGGAGTTGGTTAGAAGATTCACTAAGTAATAAATATTCCAAGACTTTCAAAACAATTCTGTGCAACGAAAGTATAACAGCACATGATGCTTTCCAAATCACTCTAGCTCTAGAATAAGACTATTCACACAACTACAGTAAGCAATCTGTGTACAGTAACTCACAAAAGATCTTTGAAGTGACTCACCAGAGGAGCCCGGCCAATGCTGCGCAGGTAATACAGAAGGCCTTTGGCATGGTAAATCGTTGGATGGAGCTGGGAATTCGGTGTCAGCCACTGCCTGTTCAGATCATCCCCACTCAATGAACAACGGTGGCTGAAATCAGAAAGCAACACAGATATAAAGGTATTGAACATTGGGCTGGAATGAACCAATGGGTCTATATTATACTTTACAGGCACTTATAGTATATGAATTTTATAATTTCCTTTCCTTACAAGGTTCACATAATTGCAGACCTAAAAATAAATGCAGTTTTTCCTTTACCTAAGCACATACAAATCAAAAGACAACCCAAAAAGTCTTGTGAAACGTTCTAAATTCTGCGCTATCGATGAAATTCACCCAGCTTACACAGAGCACAAGCTTCTTGAAACTTCCACAGCAAACAAGTACATCCAACTCCTACTCATTCTAATTGAAGACAGGCACTTGAATCTCTTCGACCAGTCTGAAATATGAATGCACTTAAATGAGATGAGCTGGATATCTCATTTAAACTTCTCCACTCGCAAGAAATGCCGCTATCTAAAGCACATAAAGATCTTGATGCATGCTATATCATTATGTAGAACAATTACCTAGCTTCACTGCAAAGGCTGAATAAAAAGCTAAATCAGGATCCCAGATTTGCACGGAGAAAACATTTCCCTTAGTTGGCTTGAACATACTCCGTTACTGACTCAGTGATCAGTGGAAGATTGTGCAGGATACTTGACTGTACGGAGCAGTACATCACTGTACAACTTTGAAAAATGCAATTAATCTCCCTTGTTAGAGGCTGTGTGTATATCAGAGGCCCCTCACACTCCTCAAAGGATTTGCAGTAATTTGGTTCACAATTTTCAGATTGCGGTGTGCCAATAAAATTCAGGAATCAATCCTCCAGCTTATGAGATAATGCTGTAGGTCCTCACCACCTCCATACTATCCAGGTCAGCACCAGAATGCTTCTGGTGACACCATAAATCTTGGGCTGACTTGTTCTTCAAAGCAAAACAACTCAGTGTTGGATTAATGTCTAACTACGGAGTTTCATCCGGCTTTGCTGTTTCAGCTTCCTAGAACAAAATAAAGGTGAATGTGCTCCTGGTGATGTGGTCTGTTGTTGTATTGGCAGAGACTTGTGCTGCAGCTAGGGCGTGTTGCATGTAGCATCTTTGGCATTATCAATGCCTTGCAAATGATGCTTGAAGAAAAAGGGTCATAAAGCAGGAATGTTTTAGAAAAAAAAAGTATAAATAATGGAAAACTGATTAAGAACCAAAGACAGAAATAACGAAACACTAAGAACATTCCATACATTTTTAATATAGAAAAACAAGGTCTCTGATGCCATCTTGGGGTTTCTGGCAACATCACAAGATCCATTCCAACCTTATTCTAGTTCCAATGTTATCTGAACTCTCTGCTTTCCTCATAATCCACCATTCCCATGTTACTCATTCAGTGAATCAGAAACAACATTGGAATAGCTAACACATGGGAAGTTGGCAAATGCTGCTGTGATGCTTCTGCCAAAAATTCTACATGAAAACACAACAACTTTGGTTACGTTTCTTAAAGGATCTTAAGATAAAGTTACCTTTAGGCTCAACTTTCCTGATTTTCAGGAGAAAAGCTGCTCAACTGAGATTAGCAGCTGTATTTCTGCCAAGAACTTGTGTGCTTAACATGGTTTCCTTTCAATAGCTACAATTCCATGTAAAGAGTCATTGAGTTGCATTCAGAAACTTTCCCCAACATTACTAGGAAAAAAATAATACCAAAACACCTCCTTGACATAAGCATGTGATGTCTTCCTGCACCACAGTTATATAAGCAAACACTGCTAATTCAACATAACAGAATTTCTGTTCTGAGGGAGAAAGGGCTAGACTCTCATTTTCATACTTCAATTTAAAATCAAGAACAACAAAAACAAAAAAATCATGTTATTTCAGACCCATGCAAATATTTTTTCAACATTATCAATGCTCACAAAACCCCCCAAACCTACTTCCCCCACCTTTCCTGTTGGGATTGACAGTAGTTTATGTCTACTGAAGTCATCTGCATGTATCCCTCTGCTAAAATGCCTTGATAGACACCGGAAGAGTCCAACATAAAAAGCCAAACATGCAGGGGAGTAGAAACATGACAATTGAAAACTACTCCTAAAAGGATTCAGTAAATACAGGGATTAGTGTCAAACCAACCCCAAGCTCAATTTTTATTCCACTATTTCTTAGACTAAAAGCCTCTGCAATAGATTTCCATATTACCTCAGAACATATAAAGACATCCCACGACCTGCTAGAAAAGCATGTAAGAAAAGCTCCTAATCAGCTCTATTAACACACACTAAAGCCAAGTAGATGGTGTGACTAGACACCAGTGTTCCCAACTACAGAATCTGTGTCTGCTGCATCCTGTGGACTGCAATGCATTACTCATACATGAACACAGATTTCACACAGCACACCAACATCTCTGTGGCTCACAGCACCCTCACTCTTTTGACAGGTTTCACTTTGTTCATAACACAATTTACCAACTGTTGCTTTGAAACAAACCATGACTTTTCTTAGAGGTGACCTTAAGACAAGTGAATCCATCCCCCCTCCCTCAGTTCAGAGATGCCGCTGTTTGTTTAGTATGCGTTTAGTAAGTGTAATCCAACTCTACAGCAGTAATTTGAAAGCTCTTATTTACTGCAGGGAAGGAAGGCAACATCTCTGCATGTAGGCAAGAGCTGGGAGACAAAGTTCAGCTTTGTCCTTTCAACGATTAACATCTCTACTCATTTAAATGACCTTTAAATATTAGCCCTCAGCCTGGCAGCTTGTATCCACTGCTCCTAAGGAAATGCAGAACTTATAATTTAATTATGAGAGGATAATTTTTCCCATCCTGCTCCCTCCTCCCATCATACTGTTGAAGTCTGTTTGCTTTTGCAGATACCAGCTCCCTGCCAGCCCTGTTCCCCCTTATCCCTTCCTTTCTTCTCTCCCTTTCCTAATAGTGATGACATTCGCAGATAATGGTTTTGTCCGTTATGGTCTGTAACCAAGGGTGAAGGTAAAATATTAAGCTGATTTCAAGTGCTGATAGCAAATAAAGGGGCTGGAAAGCTGAGACTGACTTTGAATGTTTGGTAAGATTTAATGAAATTCCCTGCTCAAGTCAAAGGCATTTCTTACAACACTGTTCTGAACCATTACATTTGCTTTAAATATTTTATGTGGCTTTTCTCCTTTGCAGCATTAGCAAGGCTGCCTGCCACCTTGGGGGGAACTTGTAGGAGCTAAAACGAAATGATGAAAACATTTGCCAGAAAGAATTCCAACAAGCAGAGAAAGTCCCATCTCTATCCCTCTATAGATTAGCTGTAATTCTGCTATTTGTTATCTATCTTCAAACTTAGGTATATGCAAAACAATTAAATGGCATTCCTCTTGTTCACAAGCCTGATGCTTTAGTTATAAGCCTAGCTTCTCTTCTACCTTTAAACAGCCAGGACATTCCTGTATCAGCTATTAGTGGTCTCTTGACCTTCTCCAAGCAGAGCCCTGTAGTGTTTACATTCCTGCAGAACGACTCAAGAGAAGTTCTGGAGCTGGTGGAAGAAGAGATCCTTCGATTCTCACAAACTAACCCTGTCTAAATGGATGTGGCCAGAAAACACTGTCACCATGATATAGGGCAAGGTGTTCAGCACTTACTATTGACCAAGGAAAGAAATGCTTGGCCAGCCTGCCCTTCAAATATACTCAAATAGTGCCACACAGCCCGGTAAGATGAATAAAACCAAAACATTCAAGTCATCCAGTCTCTGGTCATAACTCATGTGACTGGTTCCAAGCAGAAGAAATTCATCCTAAAGTGAACTTGTTGATGAGTGCTAGCTTCAAATATTGTTATATTCCATATTTCTATGTAATCTACAGCTCTAAAGATGTAAAAAGGCAGGTAGTCACGTAGCAAAACTACACTATATAAAACTGGATCCCTGGCATCTGAAGTTGATACATCACTGATAAAGATCAGGCTGAGATCTGCTTTCTGAACCATCAGAGGTAACTGCACTTCTAATTGAAGTATGAGACTCTTGCTCCGAAGGCAAGGGCACCTCACAGGGAGTTAACAAGAAAGAGGTTAAGTTCGTAAAGAAGAGACTTGTTTTGTTTAAGACAGAATTGTATTTTAAATCTGTGTGCACTTGTAAGACCTTGCTTTTAATCTGTACCTCAAAGCCTGACATTAAGTTTTACTAAAGATGTGTTTTCTTTGTTGTCTTACTCTTAAGCCTGCTTGGCTTGAGGACAAGGTAACCTCAGATGCTGAACTAAATCATGCCCAAGCATGTATGGATGGAGAGATGCTATCTAGTCCCATCCTAAGGCTTGATAAGGTCAATAAAACTTCTTAGTTGACTGCAATAAGCCTGGATCAGTGCCTTGCCCAGGTACAAAAACAGGAGGGGAGGGGGAAGAGAGAGAGGAAGAAGATAGACAGGGGAAGAAAACAAAAGGGAACAGGAGATGCAGAGTAAAGAGATTGGGGGATAAGTATAATGCATAAGATATTAGACAAGGAAGAACAGAAATGGAGGAAGAAAAAAGTCACTTTTTAAAGAAAAGATGTTGCTGTGCTTGGAAGATAAAATGATTCAAAGCCTCCTGTCCATTACAGATAAATGGAAAGACAGGGCCCATCATATCAAATGAGTGATGTCACGACTGATAATAACAGCACCTGGGGCACAGGGAACTATAAAATCTAAAGGGATGCATTGTGTTTGATATGTAGAGAGCAGCATCACCACTCATTGTGCATCTTAAAAGCGGACATAAGTACTAGCATAGGATAAGAATATCTATACAAAGGGAAGTAGGCACAAATAAACACCAGGACATCATTAAGCAGCATGGGACAGCCTCAACCAGACATGCATTGCTGGGCATTAGAAATAGCTACTGCCTAGGATAGAATCAGGAATTGTTTGCATTAAGGTGTTTTGTCCTTGCCAATTCAGAAAGCTCAGAGCAGCCTTGGGGGGGGGGGGGGGGAGTGGGAGAAGAGAGAGGGAAATAATTCCTATTGATTTTAAATCTTTTCACAAAGGAAGACTCAGTAATATGAGGAAGAAGCAACATCAGCAAAGCCTTTCCCCCATAGTTAAAAGAAAGGTGTCAGAAATATAACCATTACTTTCTGTCTTGGTTCAAGTCTGCGTGCTGAAATCATACTGACTATAATCATCATGTGTCCATTTCACAGAGATGGCTCACCCAATACCATTCAGGCATTGCATCTTGGTATTGCCCTGGGATGCTAACGATTGTTCCAGAAACAGAAGATGACTAGAACAATGTAAATACTGGAGTCTTTACACTGAGAGAAATCCAATGAAAGGGAATGCTTATGCAATATTAAACAGTTTGGATTTAAAATGTTTGGATGTTTTTCAGAAGCTTCAGAATGACAGATAGCTAGTCTCCCATCCTTTGAATTTCTGTCTTACTGCATAAGAGAAAAGGCAAGGTGCTGAGGACCTCTTTGTAGAGATCTTCATTTAATCTATTTCATTTTAGAGGAGACATATAAATGCACTAGAGCATTCCACATCTGGAATCAAAGGTGGGGGCAAGGTATGTTTCCTACTGTGCCCTGTAATGCACCATTAATTTAATAGTGGAATATCTTTCCCACCTTGACAATGGGCCACTTAAGCTCCCGCTGGGACATCTCATTTTTGCATCTTGGCAAGCCCCAGAGTTTCCCAGCAAGCATGGTGAGTGATCCTCTCACCTGGTTACTCCAAGGAGAGATGAAGGTGATGCTATTCCTTTGTTCAGGGTGTGAAGTTATTAGTTTTCTCTTGTTTACAGTGAAATACAGGTGAATAGCTGCAAGGCATATACGCAGATGCTGGTGAACGAAACAGTTCCCAACAGCATTACTGCAGCTAAGAATTCATTTCACTCTTTCCTTCTCATTACAAGCAACATTCATGCTAAAACGGCTGTATAGAACCAGCTTCAAGAGCAGTTTGTATTCCCAACATATCCAAAGCAGCTGGGAGTTCAGGAGCCACAATCCCTATTCCATCTCTCCTCTTCTTCAAGTGTGCATTTCATTCCTAAATTATATTTACACTCCTTTCCCCACTTATAACCTGCTGCAATGCTAATTGCCCTCAATCCTCATTTGCACCACAACTTACCATCACACCTGCTTTCATCATAAGTAAATGCCACAGCCATTTACTGTTTAACTAGATGATGAAAAGCAAGGCCAGAAAGTCAACTTCTCCTAAGAGATCCCCATAAAATACCGAGGAATGGTGATTTTTCAATTGAACTGTGAACTCTTTCTGCCTATTTTATTTTATCTCTAGGTCTTTAAAAGGAACTTTTTTTTTTACTACTTTCTTCTTCTCTTTTCACTGCACCTTACAAGCACACACAATGCCAAACTTATGTCCTGAATGACACTTGTGCTATCTGGATGCCAACCATTTTAAGGATGCCATTGAAAAGATCCATCTAATTTCGGACCGCAGTTGCTATACAACTGTTCCCTCCTGGCACTAGCTAATGAATCCACGATGCATAATGCTTCCTCTTGGGCAAACGCTATCCTACAGTATCACTCTGCCAGCTTCTTCTTGCCTCCCTACAGCTGAGCACTGATACTAATTAGAGTAATGAGCCTTCAGTGTTTCACTTGCTACATCTGACTGATTTTGTCACAATGGACAACCCTTGCTTCCCAAGATAAATGATGCAGTCTGTGCTCTTCCTGTTCAGTGCATGTAACTGTGTCTTGATCCTTGCTCAGCTCCCTCTGCTATAAGGGTTCTTTTTCTCTCTGCGGACACGTTTCATTAAGTCCCACTTTGGTGACAAACCAGTTAGAGATGCAGAATGAGATCTGCTTCACCCCAGCTAATGCTGTCAATGTCATAATCAAGTAAGACAAGAACTTCACATGATGTACTGAAAACAGCATTGTCATAGATAAACTAACCTCCCTCCTGGAACTGCGTCTAAGGATGCCCATCAGATTCCTATTTCTTCTAGTTGTAACAACAGTAACTATTAAATACCAGATAACTCATTCAATTCCAGTCACCCATGCTTTGCACTGTCAATTAGGAGAAAAATGCAATTAAAAAATGCTTCAAACTATTTTGTGAAGGTATAAATAATGATTCAGGGAGTCAATAAAACTGGGTTCTCAGTTTCTAGCAATTGTCCATGAGTTGGGGGTCATCTCAAAAGTTTCTTGACAGGATCTTCAGATACTTTATATATCATAAACGAACAAAAAAAAAGTAAGTCTTAAAACAGCATGTATAGTCACTGATTTTGGATGGAAAAGTCAATTTTCGGTTCAGGAAGTTTCTTATAACAACTATTTACTTTATGCAGGGAGTGTTGACTGTTCCACAGCAATCAAACATCCTATTCCCCTCTAAACTTTGACTTTTCAATTCAAACCTCCAAATTATACCAACCAAAACATTAGAACTGTTTGAGAGATGTCTCAGCATTTGTTAGAAAACATGCATTAGAGATTTCTGAGGCTCCCAGTTCCTCTCTGTTGGAGGGTCTCTTTGGCCGGGCCACGTATTCCCTAAAGAAATATCAAGGGTCTGTGACAGCAATCCAGTAATATGCAGAACTACGATGCAATGAGAGTTGTAGTTTGGCTGGGGGAGCCAGGACCACGGGGCAGCCAAACAACTCCCAGACAGCACCATAATGACATGTCCAAATGCAAATACAATTTCTAAATGGGAAGATTAACTTTGGTTTTGACTTATTTGACATTATTCATAGAGAAGCTTAAGCTTTCCTTAAGGGAAAAAACCACATTTTCCCAAACAGTCCCACTTACATCCTCCTACAAGCAGTGTCAGCAAATCATAATTCAGTATGCATGGATATTGATATGTGAAGCCACTCATGCAACAAAGCAGTAAATCAATGAAAAACCAGGAATAGAACCTGAGATCTGATGAAAGCATAACAAATTAACTAAAACTTTACTTTTAAATTAACGTCCTTCAGCCTGTTTCTAATTCCTGTATTCTGACTTGCTTATTTTAAATGTGGCTTACATCCATATAGCTGAAGAGGATTCTTAACTGACTAAAGCTAATTGCTCACATATGGGTTGCATCGAATTAACTGAGTTGATTTAAAAATCTGTTAGTTAAATCAGTGCAATCTCTGCATATAAATGAGTACTAAGAATTGCAATTTGCAGATGATTGTTCTAAAACTTAAACCGAAATAAATATTGCAGAAGGGCAAAGTGTGGCATCATAGATTAGCAGTGAGAATCATATGCAGAGGGGTGTGTAGAAGCTCAGGAAAAAAATATCTGAAAGAATGTGCAGCAATGACTTCAGATCTCTCTTAGCTTTTCCTAAAATCCTTACTTAGCCAAGTAGTTCAGGAGTTTGCACTCCTCCTTGGTGTCCTCAGCTCCTGTGGAACTGAAGAGGTAACTCAAATGGAAGGAAAACTTCTCAAGGCATTGCATAGTTCAGGTTCCTACAAATATTTTGCTAATAAATTACAGAATAATTGGACTAATACAATATTACTGACAGTAAATATTTTTAAAAGTTTGTACTTGTTTTTCAGTAGTGAGATAAGAACTGCACAAAGGAACACGCTTCTAGTGCTTCCTGGACTGTCACTAGATCATCCTGACCCAATCCTGTCCAGTTCCTAATTCAAGGATTCATGGGCTATGCATTGATTAGAGCATCATCCCTCTATGCCAAAAGAGAACTCTGCTTGGAAACCTGGAGTCCCTATCCCATCCGGGGCATGCAAAACTTTGTATGGGAATCAGACCTGTTTCAGCAAACCAATACCTCACAGCAAAGCAGGACAGTGACACACCAGCTGGCAACACAGATGGGAAAAAAGAGGAAAGAAAGAGGCTGAGGAGAAGAAAAAGACAAAGGTGAGGAAAACTGAAGTCACTCCTCCCAAGCTGACGTGTGTTAACGTGCCTGTTTTCCATCCCCTCTGCCTTCTTCCTCAATAAAAACAAGCAGCAGGGGTAAGTCTCTGCAAGTCACACCTGCATGACAATGAGGTGGTGGTATTCCAAAATTAGATGCTTTTTGAGCACATATATTTTCAGCCCTCCAGGAGGCTGGGACTTTGCTCTGCCAAACTTGATCTGCTGTTAATAATAAACTTTAAAAAAAATAAATGGCTGCTAGATTAAGGGGAGTCAGATGTCCCCTGTAACGCTGAGTAGGCTTACACATTCATCCTTCAGTATTAATTCCCATTGCTCAAAAAAAAGATGCTGTTTTTCTTCTCTAAGAAAGAACTGGCACAGGTCAGGCTTATTTTGTCACCAAGTTGCTCAGCTCAGCGTAGAAGGACAAAAAGGGACCTCACTGCACAGGAGGCTGTGATGTGATTTATAGTGGAGTGGGTCACAGGCTGACGTATACGAAGACACACTATACTTCCTCCATTAGTAAATTATATTCTGACAAATCAGCATTAACTGAAATATGCTGAGTGCTAGCTTACAGTATAACACAAAACTAGAGCACATAGTTTGCCAACTCCTTTCCTTTGCGAGGCAGGTGTGGGCTAGCTCAGGACAGTGACACTAGGCTGCGTTAGTGGCTCATGCCAGAAGGGTTTCCTTTTATTTTCTTCTCCCATCTCCACTCCCCCCTTTTTTTTCTTTTCCAGACGTGTTGTAAACCCAATATGATTATGAAGATATCACTACTATTATCTACAGTATCACTGGAAATTCCCCACTGTAGCAGGCTATAGTGTTTGGGGACTTGACCTCTACTAACTTCATAGGCTACTTGCATGGCAAATATAATCTCTCTGCAAGAAAGTAATATGTCCTCATAGGTTACTCAGCTATGGTACATATGAATCCAGGCTTGTTATATTTCTCCTTTCTGACACGGGATTTCTAAATTCTGCCTGTGAATTCCACTGAGGAGCCAGTTCCTATAAAACACTGTTTGCTTTCTTTGCAATAAGTGCTCCCTTCAGTGGGGATGAACAATATTTATGGATCAGACCTGCTCCCAGTGCAGCTTCCAAGTCAAAACAGAAAAAAAAAAACAAACCCAAAACACCACAAAGCACAACACACCATTGCTACCAAAACAATACCAAAAACAAACACCTCCAAAACCCAGACAAATCCACCTGCTCTTAGTTTTGTTATACATTCCACCTGGCTTTGAAGGAATATGACTACTTTCCATTTAACCAAACATACATTCCTGCATTCTTTCTTTGCCAGCATAGTATCTTCCTCAAACATGTTCTACCCACACATGATACATCTCTCCAGTACGGTGAACTCTTGCCTAACACTTTACCTGATTCTTCCATGTATTAAGAGAGATCATGTATTCAAGGTTTTGGAATACTGGAGGGATGAGATAGAAATGCCATCACTACCAGTAACCGTAGATTGCTGAATACAATAGCTAAAGTGATGCACAGCAAACAGTTTTATAAGTCATCCCAGCTACTAAATAGAAACCCTGCAAACAAACAAAAATACCCAAAACAGTATAAAAAAGTCCCTGAATGCCTCCTACTCATGCATGTGTGTATTGTGTCCCCTCCTGTAAGAGTCTGAGGTAAAGAGCAGAAGAAAGATTGAATTCTTCCAGTGCTCAGGCCAGAGAAAGTACATGTCTTAGGAGTGGACACAGCTGATAAACATGAATCATTCCTGCATGAAACCTGGTAACTGCTACCAGGGACACATCCAGCCTGTAGACAACCAAGTTTTACCAGTCGTTGTGTTCACCAGGATGGGCATGTCAAACAATAATTGTTTGTAACGATAAAGGTGTGTGTGGGAAGACAGAAATAACTGTTCTGCATCCTGCACTTCTCAGCAAAACAAACTTAGCCTTATGCCAGCATGAAGCAAATCCTCCAGCATATCCCCAGAGATCAGGCAGCAGCCACTCCAGCATTGCTAGAAGGGCATTCAGGGGACTGATCTGCCAGGGAGCAGAGCAAGCAGTCACGGAGAAGGAAAGCAGTTTAAGGTTATATCTGTAGATGCACTAAGCTCTCTTTTATTTGTTTACTTTCCCCCATGCACATGCACTATGAGCCTTCAAACCTCGGCTGAATGCTAATTCCTATACTAAAAAACTAAAACAAATTGCACTTACATAACTGTTCATCCAAGCACAGTGTCTCTGGGCACTTCACAATAGTAAAGTTAAACGAAGCATTCAATACACACTTATTAAAATAAAGTATCCACTAGAGAAACCTGATGGGCTTGCAGAGCTCTGCAAAACATTCAGAAAAAATTAAAAATATACACATATAAAAAAAGCAATAGAGAAAAGATGGAATTACTGTAAAACCAAAAAACCTGAACCAAATTCTCCAGAAAGCTCACAAACCCTGGCAAGACTTGGGCAAAGATTTAAGAGAGTTCATTTAGGTGCTAAGCAAAGCTGGCAGTAAAAATTCAGGGTGCGTAGAAAGATTTAGGATTCTTAAGATGTGCTATCAGAATCTCAGGGGAGCTGAAAGACTTGCAATGGGTACCATGACAAACACATTAGCTGTAGCGGTCTTGCTGGAAGTTTTGAGTAAAGAAAAACTAGGGCACTAGATAGGAACAAAGATATGAAAGTGGTTCATATATACTTGAGTGAGCAAAAAAGTCTAAGCTGTTTTTGCATAGCAATTGACAAATTTTAATTGGGAAGTAGTACGATCAAAAAATTCCCTCTTGAAACAGATTTGTAAAGTGAAGTTACTTGAATACTGAAATAAATGACCTGATTTTTCAAAATATGGAGTTCTCATCACTGCCTATTGAAGTTCAATAGAGTTGCAGCCACTCAGCATCCTCCAAAGTCAGGAAATTCTTAACTAGCTTCCTAAAAAAAAAAAAAAGGAACAGGGCAATTAATTTATGATCCTTACTGTTCATTTTTAACTCTGTTCTTAAATTGAGTAAGGAAGCTCAAAGCATCAGAAGATATTGGCAATATTCCAGAATGGGGGGATACAGTGCTTCATGCAAACACTTGGGGTTTCTTTCCCTGAGCACTTCCCCACCATCCCCTCCAGTTGCTTGTTTTTAATGCAAGATAATAGAAGAATAACCTCTTAAAGGGGAATGAATTGAGAATATTTTGGGATTGATGGATGTGAACATACCCATATGAAGAAAATCCAGGATCAGCATCCAATCTTAGTAACAAAGTGTTTAAAAATCCTTCAGAGATAAGATGCACTGTCCTTTTCCAGTGAGTTAAGAATATCAGGCCCTGATCAAAAGTTGAAATATCCCATAGGAAAATAGATTACAAACTACCTGGCTGACACAGTCCTTTATTTAGACGTGGAGAGAGTGTGCTAATATAACCTCTCGATCACTTATTGTAAGACATATAGAAGGGTAATTTACTGCTACAGCTCTTCTACTCAGAAGGCCCATGGGTAAAAATTGACACCGTGCCATTGAAGGCGATTTATATCTGCTGGCTGATCTAACTCAGCATGCTCAGATACTAACCAAAGAATGGGGCCATGTTGTCTGTCTTTATGGAAATCAACAGCTAAGGGCTACAGGTTTTTTTCTGTCTAAATAGAAAACTCTTTTTGACCTTCTCATGGGGAAAGGAGGATTCACAGATCTATATAAACCGAACAGAACATATTTTAACTGTCAATATACATTCAAACTTCTGGAGTGACAGCACTGATGTACCACAAAGCCCATCATTCAGGACAATACAACATCTCTTCTAAGAGAAAATGCACTAAGGTTCAGCTTTGAACCAAGAGTTCACTGCCAAGAAACAACTTCAAGACACTGTTTTCAGTGGAGAGGCACCTATAGCATCTGTCTCCCTAGAATGACATGGAAAGAAAGTGCAGGGGAATAAAGTTTTCTCTATTCGAAGATGGATTTGAAAGAGAAACAAGCCTAGAATCTTAATAAAAGACAGGGGGACTAACAAGCCTCTAGAATACTTCTGATGATAGTTGATAATGTTTTTTCTTTTTGAATTTCGACTGGATTCCTTGTTCTTTGAGCTATCCTACCACTCACAGACCCAAGAGATTAAAGTCTTGGTTGCATAACATTTAGTCAATATAGATCAACTCACAGAAATATCCCCTGATATAAATATAAAAGGAAAAATCAAAGGGCAAATTCAAGTTGGCCATTCATAAAGATTGCACAAAAGGTTGATCAGGTTTTGTTCTGATTTTCTGGCCAGCTGGCAAGTTTGATCACCAAAACTTTTCAGAGTTAGGATAAAAAGTTAGAAATAAAATCATACCAGTCATGCTTTTTCTGGGTTTTTTTTGATATCCAAAATAAAGATTTATTTTTCTTTTTAAATAATCATTCCCAGTCTCCCTCAGAGTATGGCAAATGTACTTTTAATGTGAAACCTCCATTTCAACAGGCACCTTTTCTTTCAAACAAACACTTAGGTATTTCAAGCAATTATATTATCATTAAATTAAGCCCAATGAGCTGCTTTAAGGTATTACTTCTGCCACATTATAGCTGGGTAAAGTAACTACAAAACAGTTTAATGACTTGTCTGAGGGTAAACATTTGATAAAAGTAGAAAAACGATGATTCAGAGAGAGCAAAACATAATCTTTATTAATTTTTTTTTTAAAGCTGTTCAGCAACTTGGAAGCCAATTACCTAGTGGCCCTCAAAGGTTGATGCCACGAAGGATGGTTATCTCTATTCCTGAGCGCTGCAAATTACCAGTGACAGAGAGCAAGGAGGGATTGCAACCAGGAAAAGAAGGAAAAAGGGAAAAAAAAAAAAAGAATTAGGTCTACAGAGCTCATTTTCTCTTCAGCTCACAAGGCAAATTGTTGGCCTGAAAAAGCACGCTCACTGAATTGCAGCACTGAATGTATTTCTCATGGTGTGACTCCACAGCTGCAAAATCCCAGCTGCTATTAGGTAACCGTAGGGCTGGATGTTTTGTCATTTTTATGCATGCAGGCACTCCAGCGGTGGCTGTGGCAGGCTGCAGCTGGGCTGCCTTCAGCCCCCAGCTGCTGTCTAAGAGAAAGGCAGTAACTGCAATTGTGTGCAAACGGGAGCGACGATAAATTCTGCGGGTGTTGAAACGGGTTGGAATTGCTTAGTGTGGTGTCAGTCCAGCATCTCCCAGCTCAGTCAGGTGAACACATCTTGCTTAGAAGAAATCACGGGATGTGGCTTTACACCAGCAGGCAGGGATAAGCCATGAGGTGACCTCCCTAAGCATTAAGTCTTAAACCAGCCAAAGAATTGCTAAATTTCAAAGTAGAAGTATTTCAGAAGAAATACAAATCCCTCAGAATTCCAGTTGGGAGCCATTCTCCAACAAGTGAAGATTAGGAGGGTGCCTTTTCCTTGCATTTATCTGTGAGGAGGATTCTCCTGCCTTCTGTAGCATACAGCACTGGTTGCTTTCCAAAAGAAATACTTCATTGCATGGTTCACAGATGCTACACATGAATTAACAGCATGGTGTTTTACATCCAAACCCACAAACTCCTGTCTTGCTAAATATTAAAGTTACACCCTAGATGCTCCATGTTGGTGAATACTTCTGAATACACCCTCTAGAGGATGCAAGCACAGCTCTCTTGAAGTTGGTATAAGTCCAAGATCATTTCATCAGAAGACAATGACAAACTTAGGACTTAGTGCTTAGCATATATCTGAGCCACTGTATATTTGATGGTTTTGTTTCATCTGGCTATCCTATCTTTTCCATCTTTTATTCCCCCAGCAAAGCCCATTTGATGTTTACATGCATTCATATTAGTAATAGATCCATGAATCCACAATGAATGTAATTTAATCTCCAATTATTTATCTCTCGTGCTAACTCGCATCAGCTGCAAAGTTTCTATTGATCAACAAGTTCAAGAGTTGTACAGAAAAGCAAACAATATTAACAATATTTTAAATAACATAGAAATAATCCACTGTAGAGAAGAACAAGGCATTGAGACTCAATTTGGATCACATAGGCAACAGAAAACCGACATATATCCCCACTGCAGTGTGTCCTTTTGAGCTTCCAGTGCTGTTCAGTAATTTCACATTTCATTCCTAAGCAGAGACCATCTCTTCACCACCCCAAGAATTTAGGAAGACTTAAAAAAGAAAAGAAGTTGAAAGCTGTCACAACATCTAAGACAAAAACGTCTACCAACCATCCTCTGCAAATATGCCTCCTTTCCTTCAGTTTGTTCCAAGTGTAAACCTCCAGTAGAAGATAAGCCTGCTCTGCTACAAGCTGTTGTCCAATTAACTTGAAGACTTTAAATAGGACAAGAGGCCTTTTGTGGATAAAAATGAGAGCACATAAGGAGCTGCAGGTTCCTTTCCTGCCTCCTTATAGGTCTGCTACTTTACCTGTCTATCAGCAAAGCATGGAGGAAGAGTTCCACTTGGAAAGAGCTTTAATGTTATCACAGTGTTGGCACACACGATACAAGATGTATTGCCTACTGTTGCAACAGTTGGGAAAAGAATGCCAAGGCCCATCTTACAAGCAGACTGTTTATCACTGACACCCAGAGTTGCTGGAATGGGAGGACTTGGGCCCAGCACTGCCAAAGTAGATGTTTGGCCTGGCAATGAGAAGAGAATAGGATGCCACAGGGTTGTCCTAACTTATGCTGCTGGCACTACCCCTTGGGTAGAGCTTTTTACCATGAATTAGCAGAAAGACATTGGAGTTTAAGCCCTGCTCTCCTCAGTCAGCCTTTCAGTCTGTGGCAAAGAACAGCCAATACAGACACTGAAAGGAAATAGGTGATTGATTTTTATTTTTTTTTTCCCATGCTAAGGTGTTCCAACAATTTACAGTTTAAATTTTCTTTTTGCAAGAGGAAGACTACAAGCAGGAATTAACCTAACTTAAAGATCTCTGCTCTTGACCTACAAATGGAACAGGATGACTGATTTTCTGTCACTATTTATTCCAAGATGCCTGTTTACTCTAATAAAGCCTCATGCTATTGCCTTACTGTAGCAGACAAATAATCACCAGGTCTTGCTCATCTAACAAGGTCAGTAAGATACATGCACAAAGCCACTCAGCCTCACAGACAGTGACAGCTTTGGGCTTTCATGGTATTCCTTCACAGCTACTTCTGTTCATCCTGTGGGGTCCTCAAGGGACAATTTGTCATGGTCCATAGCAAGTTGCCTAACTCATAATCCAGTGACAGGTTACATAATTGTTTCAACTGGAGTGCCTCAGTGGGTCTCCTCATTCTTGCTCTCCCCTTTGCCAACTTCCAGTTGCATCCACCATCTCAGCAGGGACACTACTTGAAGCTAGGACAGTGCTTTGGAGCAGGTTCCAAGGTAAATTAGTTTGCATCCATCACAAATTCTGCTAGAAATTATACATGTATCTCACCAAAAAATCTCCAGGAAAGAAAACTTTTAAAGACAATAGAGGCTCAACAGAGATCCCAGCGTTTATTATTGACATGAGCTCTCCCTTAAGAAGTAAAAGGAATCTTGTTGCGGCAGCAGTTTGGGAGATGCCACTTGAAGCAACAATAAGAATGAATTCAGTCAAATCATATTTTTTACAGGTTAGTAAATCCTCCTGAAGCAGAGGAAGTGTCAAGTATAAAGCTTAGGACAGATGGATGGACGTATTTTTTATTTCCCTATGTGAAAAGTAACTTGAGAGTCTTGAAAGAAAGAACCACTTCCCTTGGTACCCTGATTCAGTAAGCTGAGTTGAAGCTCATTCCAAAACATGTTTCCCATCATTGCAAAGGGACATTTGAGTCAACTATATTCTCAAAGTATTATTTACATCCACTTCTCAGGATTTCATCAAATGCAAAGTGACTACGCTGATTGAATGGACACAGCCCCTTAATCGCATTCAGAGGAGAGAACTACTTGAATTTTATTTATTTATTTTTTACTGATTTATTATTATTATTTAGCTCTCTGCTTGCAACTGCAAATATGCCTTGGCTGCTCCATTAACCCGATCGCTTATCTATGTTTCAAACTCAGCCCAGAATGGCCACGCAGGAAATATCTATGCAACATTTGGAGAAGCTGAGCCTTGTGTTTATGGCTCAGATTGGGGGTTATGTTTTTAATAAATGCCTTTCCAGGTTTCCTGCATGGTAAATTTATATTTTCTAAGAGAGTGTATGCACACACATACATATCAGGTTGTTGCAATGGCAAGGGAACATCAGTATTTATCTTGCTTTTGCTACTCCCGAAGGAAACAGGGTTTCCTTACCATCAGGACCCTACATACAGTGTTTGCTACTTCTTGGCAGAGATGCAAATGGCATTTCCACTGCCAACAGATGTTTTAGCCAGATGTTTCACTGCCAGATTCTGATTGTTTGATGGATAAAGTTGACAGTTTGTTCTTAAGATAGGAGATAAAAGAGAAAACAGGAACAATTTACACATCACAGTTGGGTTACACTTCCAGTTACGCTGTCAGACTGCAAAGTAACTTCACTTGTTACAGTGGAGCAATTGGGAATCTACAATGGGGTGTAGTAAAAGAGTGTCCAACATAGGGACCTTGGCTTACGTGCCCTTCAAAGTAAAGGTTGTAGAAATTCTTCACACAACACTACCGAGAAGCTCACCTATTTACCATTTCATAAAATGGTAACAAGAAAGTTCATCAAATCATTGTTTTCCTATCTTGTACAATAGGCAGCATGATACATGTTATTTGGAGGCCCAGATTCTAATGCCAAAGATGTCACTGTTAGCATTTGGTGCATCATGCTACACATTGAAGTGGCTTGCATTAATAACAGGAAGACATGAAAATAAACTCTTCAGAGCAATGTCATACAGATTTTTATTCCTTCTGTTCCTGGGCTTAAGATTACCTCAGCAAACCAATGAAAGTCTCCTTACCACTCATTGCCATTATAACCAGCATGCAAAGGACTCGGTATTGACATTTGGTATCACCTATTGAATACAGTTATGACAAATGTCAGGCTTTGTCCTGTTGGACCAGGATTGCCATGTGATACCTGTCAATTCTTTGCTAGGCTTTTCTACCTTCCTTTTGACTCCATTACATTATATGCCATGAAAGAAGAGATGCTTTCTTTTCATCGCCTATAAACATCTCCATCACACTTCAAAGTTGCAGTTGTGAAATGGTTGCAAATGGTGAAAAACATTGCTTGAAAAAGAGGAAAAAAGAAAACCTTTATCTTTAGGTTATCTCTACCTTTATGAAGGTCATACCCATCATATGACCTTCATAGACTCAGATGCATCACAGATACGCAACAGATCATTCTAAGTAAATATGAAGATCTCCCTCTCAAACATACCCACTAGCAAGCTTGTGGCAGAACACACACAAAAAACTCCAGAAATTTTATATGAATACTGCTTTTCTCTTTCCTACTGGATATATATCTTTTTAACCTCCAAGTGTGGCAGTATACAAAAAGCAACTCCTCCCTCACTGAATCCCTACTGAAAGCAACAGGAACATTACATTACAATCAACTCCACACAGACAAATGTTTTATTCATATCACACAGCTTTAAAAAAAAAAAAAAGCATATGCCAGTTAATTTATCTAAATAAGAAACACAATGTGGCTTTTAAATGATTTCAAGTTCTTTTCCTACCCCGCTGAGGTTCATTTTACCTATTTGGGATGAGTGGCATCAAACGCAGATACTGAGAGTGAAACCCCACAGATGTTTACAGTAAGTCAGGGAATCCAGGGGCCCTTCCATGTCTCCCGCAGATAAATGGATTATTACTAATACAATTTTTAAAACAAGTGATCAAACCCAATCCCACTTCACTTAGCCAAATGAGTTTCAAGGAGGAGAAACAAAAGAAATGTGCTGCCATTTTCAAGGTTGACAGTCACTCTTCTCTTCTAATTCTCCCCCACCACCACCTGTTTTGCACAATATATCATTAATACTGTAATCACTGAATTATTAGCCAGAGAATTTACAAGCACTGCTTGCTATTTTTTTTGGTGATGAAGGGAAATTGCCATAGAAGTGAAAGCTATGGTTTGGAAGATAGAAACCCAGAAATCTTTTTAATGGGATTTGAGCTTGCTCCAGATCTGAGGAGAGTTTAAACTACACTAAAGGTTTCTGAATGCTAATAATGAGACCATTTAACACTCCCTATTATTTAATATAAAACAGTTCTACATAAGTAATAGGGAAAAATATTGTAATAGTGCAGGCCAACAGGGAGCAAAGATACTTAAAGAATATGATATTGCCAGTTTTATTGAATAGGAAAGGAAGAATTATTTTACAAACTCAGGAGAACTGCTAGGCCAGAGTTTCCTCAGATAACAGCGTGGACAGATTCCATGGTAACAACCATGTCCACACGTCAATAGTGGGGTGGACTGGTAGAACATCACAGAGGGAGACAAGGAGGAGAAACAAGACGTATTGCAGGTCAGAACATGGTACACTAAAGAGAGCTGACACTAAGAACACACCTTTTCAATCCGTACTACATCTCCTAAAACTCATAATATCCTGAATAACTCCTAGGATCTTGGATTCCAAATCTATATAAGAATATGTTTACCTGAGATCAGCTAGAGAAACTCTAGCATGGGAACTGACATCTCTAAATTAAAGTATTTTGTGACTTTCCTTCTTTGAACCCACCTGACAAAACCAACTATTTTCATTTCTCTACTAACAAGGAAAAAACAACCCAAACAAACCACAATAGTACACAGAGCTCTGAATGATCCCATCACTAACGACATAGCACTTTGGAGCTTCCTTGGTCCACATCATGCTGAACAGGAACTTTACATAGTCCCAGTAGATTACCAAAATGAAAATAAATAAAAAAGAAGAGCAGAGAAAGGAACAGGCAAAAGACAGAAGCAGAACTGCATGGGGAGAGAAAGACATTCACAGAGAAAGAAAGGGCAAAAAACCCCCAGACACACAGATATGCTGAACTGAAATTAGGATCTAACTCCCTGGGGCGGTAAAGCAAGGAAAAAAAAAACCACTCTATGTTGGGATAGCAAGGAAAAACAACCAAAATATTTACATTTCTGTTCATATAACTGAAAAGGTATAAAGCATACAAAAAACAAAAAAATCAACTTGGTCCTCAGGGGGTTTCTCAGTGTTGTTTTGTTTACACACAGAGACTCAGGACTTTGCTTAGAGCATCTTCCATTAGTTCTACTGCAGAGAATTACAAATGAGGAATCAGGTCATTCACTGGAAAAGATGCTAATATCAGTCTCCTATGGTTAAGGAGCTTCTGCAGCGTGGTGGTTCTGGCTGAAAGTTCATGCTGCAAATCCAAGTAGCACTGGGTGAACATCTGATTGCAAGCCTGGAAAAAACCCCCGTCAAACTCCCACTCAGATGAAAAAAAAACCAAACCCAGAAAGATGAGAAAAACAGTGCACTCTCATCATTTGACAATGTTTCTTTTCCTTCTCTGTCTTCTGCAAAGTGACACAAAAACTGAAAAGAATCTCATTTTCAGTATACTCCTTGTTACCAAGAATCCTAACACAATTTATGGACTATAATTATAAACCAGACAGTGAAACATACAGGAACTGAAGACAACAGCTGTTCTCAAATCCAGTGCTAACAATACAATGTTATCAGTCCCAAAAAGCAATTACAGGCTACAGGACCTTTAAACCAGAAAAAAAACCCTAAAAATCAAAGACAAAGGCAGATAAAGGCAGTGCGCCTCAGTATCCAGCCTGAGATGCCAGCCCAGCATTTATTACTGTAAACTACTGACAGTCTTCTCTACCAGGGTTATAAGATACTGGTATCATTTGCCTATTGCTGAAGTGCATTTAAAACCTTCAAATACAATGAAGCAACACCTCTACATCATATTGGAAAGTAACGAAGGAGCATGGTTATCAACTGGAAGTAGTGCTCCAAGGGAGGGAGCAGCACAAGTGTTTGACATCACCAAGAATTGCTGTCCTATTTAACAAGATTTCTCTGCTTATAGGTAATGACAGCAGTGAAAGCTAGTAGGCAGGACTATAGCTTTTGAAGACTAAACCAAAGGTACCAAACACCAATCCTGCTCATCTTTTCTGAACCCAAGGCTCAAATTTTCAAGGGTTCTCCAAGTCTGGAGAGAATTCAACAGCCAGAACAGAAAGACTTAACAGATACCTTAACTGGAGCAAATTTTAAACTTTATAACTTCTGAAGATGTATCTTCCTGTCAGAGTTACTTTGGAATTCATTTAATTTTTTTAAAAACCTATTTTGTCTTAAGCATAGACACTGAAAACCAAACACAATGCTAGCACGCTACCAATGCTCACTGGAGTAAGAAAACTAAAGGAGCATGGAGAGATGTATGGAGGGTGTAAGAGAGGCTTTACTTCACTCTAACTGGTTCTTGTGACTTCTTACATTTAATGGGAAACTGGAATTTAGAATTTCTCCCTGCTTTGCTTGTTCATCTTTTCTCCCAGCTTGATTTTTCTTTTTTAGCCTACCCCTTAGGATTTCTAACCCCTGGCTCTGCCATTCCTACCACTTCTTTTCTCTGTACTCAGCCAGGTCTCCCTCACTGTAACTTCAGCTGTAGGCGTTAGCAAAATTGGCTGCTTTGATTAGAAATGTGTGAGTGGAAGGCAGATAATAGCCTGGTTCTCTACACCTGATCTCCCAGTGAGGGGTCACTGATAGGGGTCAACTGCTGAAATAAGTGTCTCATCACATGAAGAGTTTGTGAAGGAAAAGCTGTACTGTCAAATAAAGTAGAGCACAGCAGTGCTGGGAGTTAGAGGGGGCTTAGTTATCTATATATTTAGGTTGGTTTGTGTTTAGCAAATTTTGTTCTTGGCAGGAGCTTCTAGCTCAACAGCCATGGAACCCAAGTCCTGCATTTAACTAACAGATGCACCTGAGGGACTTGCAACTCCATCCTCCCAGAAAGAGGTTTTGCTAGAGGGGCTACAGAAGTTGTAGCCACTGTTCTACCAAGATTATGCTCTTGTCTCATCCTGTATGCAATAAGGCTGTGGTAATAATCTGGAAGCAAGGGGATTTTTTTAAGCCAGTTCACTGATAGGCTCTGATTAAATTATCTCCAGAGTAATCCATTTGTTGATTGACACTTGTAACATCAAGACCATCCCGGATCATTTGACACTGGCCACTGGTGAATCATCAAGTTAAAGCCTTTACTTTAAATGCTACTGTTATGAATGAAATGTCAAGTAGTGACATTTGATATTCTGCACCAATTACTACTGTGCATGTGGGCACATAAACACCACTTAAGCAGTCAGAATTAGGCTTTTAGGAGTTCAGGGATCAAAAGAGACAGACTACTTGTCTTGTCTAGGTTTATAGACTACATAGCTATTGAGGGTCCATTAATCAGAAGGGAAAAAAACCAGCCATTACAGCTCATGGAAAAAAAAAAAGAGATGAATTATAGGAGGCTGAAATGGACACATGCCTATGTTATGCACACATCCCTCGCTCCTCTTGAAAGCCACTGATGCATGTGTCAATCTGAAATGATTGAGGAAAAAAAAAGAGGTACTGTTGGGTTAAAGGTGACAGAGAAGAAATCCAAGATCAAACAACAACAAACTGTCCAACAGTGGAAGGCATGGAGCTATGAAAGTCTTCCCTTTGAATAGTCAACACCAGTAGGAAGCATCCTATGGAAGATATTCCTGTATCAGGCATGTTGAGAGTCAAAGCCCTGTTCCTTGGAGTGGAATCTGACTGGAGGCCTGTGACTAGCGGTGTTCCCCAGGGCTCGGTGTTGGGTCCAGTCCTGTTTAACATCTTCATTGACGACCTTGATGAGGGAATAGCCTCGACCCTCAGCAAGTACGCCGATGACACAAAGCTGGGAGGAGTGGCTGACACGCAGGAGCACTGCGCTGCCATCCAGAGAGACCTGGACAGGCTGGAGAGCTGGGCAGTAAGAAACCAGATGAGGTTCAACAAAAGCAAGTGTAAAGTCTTGCACCTGGGAAGGAACAACCGTTTCTATCAGTACAGGCTGGGGGATGACCTGCTGGAGAAGAGCTCAGTGGAGAAGGACCTGGGGGTCCTGGTGGATGACAGGTTGGCCATGAGCCAGCAGTGTGCCTCGGTGGCTAAGAGAGCCAATGGGATCCTGGGGTGCATCCGGAGGAGTGTAGCCAGCAGGTCAAGGGAGGTGATCCTCCCGCTCTACTCTGCCCTGGTCAGGCCCCACCTGGAGTATTGTGTCCAGTTCTGGGCTCCCTGGTATAAAAAGGACAGGGATCTCCTGGAGAGAGTCCAGAGAAGGGCTACGAAGATGATAAAGGGCCTGGAGCATCTCCCCTATGAGGAAAGGCTGAGAAGATTGGGACTGTTCAGCCTTGAGAAGAGAAGACTAAGGGGGGACCTAATTAATGTTTACAATTATCTTAAGCAAGGGATGCAGGGGGAATCAGCCAGCCCCTTTTCAGTGGTCTGTGGAGACAGGACAAGGGGCAATGGCTGCAAGTTGGAGCATAGGAAGTTCCGCACCAACATGCGGAGAAACTTTTTCACAGTGAGGGTGACAGAGCACTGGAATAGGCTGCCCAGGGGGTGGTGGAGTCTCCTTCTCTGGAGATATTCAAGACCCGTCTGGATGCCTATCTCAGTGAAATGTCCTAGGGAGCCTGCTTCGGCAGGGGGTTGGACCCGATGATCTCTCGAGGTCCCTTCCAACCCCTACAATTCTATGATTCTATGATTCTATGATTCCTTCCCTCAAAAGTATTTTCTATCCCCTACATTTATAACACCAACTACACCACTACACTACTATGGTTGTCCATCTTTACCATGGCTCTCACGTGTAAAGGAAAGTATAGATCATGACTTTCATTCCTCTGCATTTCAGGAAGGAAGAGGGAAAGCCTGGGGACATATTAGGGGACTGAACATGCCTTCAATCCAAAATTTGATGCTCAACAGCCTTTCTTCAGAAAAAGCTTAGCTGTTCAGCACTGAGAAGTTGGTAGGTTTCTGAAACCTCTTGCTTGAACAACTTTTGAGACAACTTCTTTTGAAGGCAAGGTTCATTCCTGAAAATGATGTAAAACCAAGGTATCTCAGATGTTTAAACAAAAATTGACTTTAAAATTCAGAACTCAAAACTCAGGGGTTATTAATTCCCGTACAAACATACACTTCCTAACTCTCCTATTTTCTTTTGAACAGTCCATCGACCCTACCTACAGCATCCCCCAGCTGATTGTGTAGCTACTTCCCTTTTTAGTAAGAGCACATTCAGAGGAAGCCAGCATGATGGATAACAGAAGTCCTTTGACATACTGTGTCATTTATCACATAACAGCCTCAATCCTGCTAAGAGGGCCTTCTCCATATGTCACTGTCAGCTCCTGTGCCACCCCAATGCATCAAAAAGAAAAGTTTGAATATGAAGCACTGTAATTCCTAAGTCACAGCTCATTGCAGCTTTCCAGACATGAAGAACCATTCTGTCTATCTGCCAGCTTGTTTGTTTAATTTTCACCCTGTCTCACATATGTGAGAAATTAAGTCTTCAGTAGAGAAGAAAACCAGAAAAGAGTCAGAGGTCTAGCAGAAAGGAGAAAGATAAAAATCTCTAATTCCATCAGGAATCCAATGTGACATTTTGAAGTGGAAAAAGAAAAGGCAGCCTACAAGCACTACCTATTAGAGTCCCCAGCTCCCTCCCAGTCTGGGAAAGGGGTTCTCTAATGGGCTGATTTTAAACTAGCAGGCTTAAAGGAATGCAGATAAGCTCCTGAACTTGGCTGCCTAATGGAGACATATCTCATCTCTTCAGCCCCTTCAAGGGTACAAAATGGAGCTAAGGTTTCCAGGAAAGCCTCTTGAGATTATCCAGCAGGTCCTGCTTTGGGCTACACCTAAAGTAATCAGAACTCACACTCTCACGCAAAATTTCAGCCAGTCAGTTCCCAGGTGACACTTAAAAACCCAAACAAGAGGATACTGGAGCCACAGCTTAGGCCTTGGCTCTGCTCTTACACTAAACACAAATCCATGAGTCTGTGATGTGTCCCACTGTTCGCAGAGATGGCAATCAAACCATCCAAGCTCTTTTGCCATTAGCCTGCAGGAATGGAGCCCAACCACAGCACTAGCTCAGATTAACTGATTATAACATCACATTTGGGCTGCTTGAGTACTGAGAGAAGCAGCCTGTAGCACTCGCACCCTCTTTCTTTGCTTACTGAAGGCTGAATTACCTTCACCCCCTGCGGCGTGAAGCAGCCACAGCTACAACTCTCATCCACGATTCTAGTCTCCAAAACATTCACACAGATCTCTCTTCCCAGCCTGCTCTTACAAACCTCATCCCACCCAGTCTGTCAGAGCACCCCAGCACCACCTGGGCATCCAGAACTCCCCAGATGAGCCCAAACAGAATCTTTTTAGGCCGAGAGTCCTTGAAGTACCCCTGACTGAGCAGGGCTTAATTAAGGCTCAAACATACATAAACCCATTTCATAGGCGGATTTTGCACTTGTTAGAACTTTCTACATTAGATGAACCTCCATATTACTTCAAAAGATGTGCAGTGTGAATGGCATTAAGCCCCAAGAATTAAGTTACCATTTTGGATTGCAATGAATGATTTAAATATTGTTTGCCACTTCATTAGGTCATTGTCATGCAGCCTTCATATACTTCCATTTCATTAAAAAAATACAATTTTGTTTCAGAAGAATTACAGGCAAATTACAGCTGCAAAATTAATCAATAAACCTTTATTATGCTGACCCTTAGTAGGATTATTAAAATGGAGCTGAAATTTGTTTTTCAGACAATGTTTACTGACAAAAGTTTGTCCATCTGTGGCATTTGCATTGCTACAGTCCTTCCCTGATGTCTGCTCTGAAAGAAGAATCACAGAAGATATATTAAGCAAAATCATCTTTACCAGTGTTATTTCCACAAACTGAATTGTAAGTCAGTTGACTTAAAAGTTCCAAATTTGGGTCAAATTTCAGTGTTCTCAAGGTCTGTGAGCAGCAGCTTAGCACCAGCCCAAATACTCTTCCAGTCCCAAGTCAGACTGGCACTCCTCATCCTGTTAAGTATCTACACCATATGCTCTATGCAGATAAAATAATGATGGGGCAGAACAGACTCTGGTGAGTCTCCAGGAAGGCCAGGGCATGAAGAAGACCTTCAAAAGCCTCTGTACCCCTACCGGGGGTTCTTTCCCTGGAGCTGCTGGGATGGAGCTCTGAATCAACAATATTGCTTCTGCCTTCCTTTGCATTTCAGTTTGGCATAAAGACAGACTTGTTTATGTGTATGAAGGGAAAGTAAGAAGCAAGAGGACGATAATTCAGCTAGGGGCAAGCCTTGGTCATTATTTGGACCACTAGGCAACGGGGTTGAATTACGGCTTGCCATGACAGGACCCTAAATAACTGTTAGCTGGAAATATTAGCTTACATTACAGAAACAATTACGAGAGTTAGCCATTTGGAAAAGGGAAAACATGCTGCTGAAGAACCGCCGCTCAGCCACCACAGTTCACATTCCTCAGATGAGAATAGAAATATAAAAGGGAGGGTGAAAAAAAAGATACGATAAATCAATCCAAGTTTCTGGCCAAGTAAGGCAACGTGTTTTTAGGATAGCACGCAACAAAACATATGCATATTTGTGTGCCTAATTTGCACAAATCCATTCCCTCAGGATGAGCGTAATCGAAAATGAGAGCACAAATGGCCACTTTAATGCCTAAACCCCAACTTGAGTAATTGTGCATGCAAATACATATGTATTTTTCAAGCACAACTGCATCCTTTCAATCCTGACAATCTGGATCAAAATGGCTTCTATTACCATGATTGTATATGCATTTACACACATAGAATACTGTATCATTTGGACCACAGAGTTTTTGGCAAACCTCAATGCGAGCTCCTTATTTAGGCTCACATCAGGTTTAAGCAAAAATCAGCAATAACAGAATCATACACGCGCCACGTCTGGTTTGTGGAGAATTAGTGGTTGCTGAATACACGCTCTTTAGGGACCAACGAGTCCATTTGAGACCACAAGTAAAATTATGGTTTCAAAGCTGCCACGTGTTTCTCAAAGATTAATAAAATGCTTAGGGGAAAAAAAATGAAACAGAAGGGGTTTTATTGCACCTAAGTGATTTCTTTTCAAGTCACTCTAATTTGCAACATCTGCCGCACACCTAGTGCCACAACTTCTGCCCAACAGCTTAAAACCAGCATCTCCCAGCACTGAGGCAACAGGATCAGAGGCCACACAAGAGTTGCATTGCACTGGTCCAAAGGTGGTACTGTGGGCAACACCTGAAAGTAAAGTAGGTGGTTTGTTATGGCACTTCAAGACCCTTTGGGACAAAAGATGCAACAAAAAATTTGTCACCAGTACACACACTCAGAACTGACACCTGCCAGTTAAAAAGGGAGAGGTATGAACACTGGTAAAGCCAGCTCATGAATAACAGCCCTGAGATGGGCTTTTATTTCGGTAAGAAACTGTTTAATGGAAAGATAGAGTTGATTTGGATTATTTCTACTGTTTACAGCAACAGAGGCTTTTTCTTAATATTCTCCTTTTTATTTGCATTCCCAGCTGTATTAGTGTTATAAGCCTGAAAGCTCAAAGCCATTGATACGGACACTATTTGATTTTGAACAGCCTACGTGCTGGATAGGATTACATACTGTTCAAATCTTTCTAAAGATAGATAGAGAAGTTACACAGTTCAAGGGTGCCCTCACCTGCACATCAGGGAAAGAGACAGACATTACTGTGACTTAAAACACTTAGATGTTCTCCACTTGAAAACTACCACAAGTACAAGACCAGACAACATATTCACCAAACACAACTTTTTCCAAAACAAGCTCTTCTTGCATAACATGGAAAAGCAACTACTCTCCCACTGCCTTCACTCTTGGGATTTCTATGTTTAACCTTTATGTGTGTTTGTAGTGAGCCACTAGACAGATCATAGAATCATAAAGGTTGGAGAAGACCTCCAAGATCATCTAGTCCCACCATCCTACCACCTATATAAACTAGCAGTAAGCTTGGCTATTCCACGCAGATGGTCTAACCCACAAAGTAGCAGCTGCCTTTCCACAGATCTCAGCCTAACCCCAAAGATATTATATTTGTCACCCAAAAGCATCCAAGTAACACGTACTTAGTCAAGCTCCTTCTACTTCACTCTCAGACCTTGCATTACTGCTCTGCTACGCAGGTATAACCCACACCTGCTTTGTCTAACCTTATATCCATGCAAGCATAGAATTCACTACTGGCTCAGACAGAGACTTCTATGATGCAGATCAAAATCTACTAGAGACTTGGATGAGAGACCACCAATTTTTTTTCATGTCACTGGAGCAAGGATTTAAAGCCATGGTAGTGCTCTGTAGAAGTGACTGATTAGTGCAATAAACTACATTGCTACGTAAGCCTCTTCCCCTGCTTCTTCTCATTTCTAAATGGTATTAAAATAGTTTTTGAGCGCTCAGCTGCTCTGCTTTACATCCTCTTATGTGCCATAACCATTATGGGGAAGACAGAAAAATCATAACTTTTTTAATCTTTGCCTTTTGTTTTTATGTTAATGACCTTTTGTTAGCTAACAGACAACAAATACAGGAAACGTTCCTCAAGAAATAAGTTTTCATTGGTGTTATTTCAGTTACTGCTGGCAGAAGATACCATAGACCAGAGCTAGAACTGGGAACCAAGCTTCTGCTTTAGACAGCACTCAGTGGGAACAAGTGTCCCCTGGAGAACTGGTACCACCTTCTTCAAAAAGCTGAGCTGATGAACATTTTAGAAGAAAAATGGGGGAACATGGGGACAGAGAAAGAAACTCTGCTACCTGAGCTGCTGACATTGGATGTACATGGAAAAAAATCCTTGCACTCACACCTTGTTATTGCCCTGGTAACCCTAAGGAGGAGGAAGAGAGTCTAAGAAAAGTGTCAGAGGAAAAAAAAACCCAAAGCCAACTAAACCCAGCATCACATGAAGATATTGACCTGATTATGGGTTGTTATGTGTACACACTTGGAAATAAATCCTTTTCCCAAATTGCACTCTATAAAATACATGTAGTAGAATATAGCGTCTCTTTTTCAACTGTTGCATTTATGCCTTTAATTCCTTGTAATTTGTGGCAGTAAAATGAAAGCAATCCAAGAGGAGAGTAGAATCTAGACTGTACCATTCACTACAACTTCTTCACTGTGTTCTGCTTCCCCAGACATGGAAGAGCCTTACGTGATCTAACAGAACATGACCACTTCATAGAGGACACACACACTTGTGAATTGCAACCAGACAATTGTAAAGAGCCATGGAAAAGTCACTGAGCCCTACATTATTTCAAACACAGCATAATTTCTATATAATTTTACAGCATAAATCTTCCCAGTTCCCAAGCAGTAAAATACCATAGCAGTTACCCAAGAGTCCCTGTGAGGGTTATCGCTGAGCTGGGCTGCGTTCAAACACTGAGTTTTACAGTAAGTGTAGACCCAAGATGCACCATTCCCAGATCCTTCTTCCCTGCCAATCTCACCCTCTGCTTCCTTCCCTCCCCAGCTCAGGCCTGGGCTATATGACCTCAAAAGCTCCTTGGTTTTTCTACCCCTCCAAGACTTAGAGCTGCTTTGCAGCATTAAAACTCTGCAGCACTTTTTCCCCCGACTCCCAGCAGCACTGCCTGTCAGGTTGCAGGAGAGGTTTTGATTTCTCCCTCTTTGTCATTCCAACGTTGACTCAATTTTCCAGTTTTCATTTTCTTGCTGCTTTTGTGGGACATTCAGCTGGATTTATAAATTAGGGTGGCAATTTACTGAAATCACCGGAGCAAAATTTGCCCATGTAATTACCCCAATTGCATGTGCAATCATATGAACCACGTGCACAGGTGAACAATTCAACTTCAGCTGGTCCTCTGTAGGTGCATTTTTGCACAAGCAATTTTGAAAACATAAGCTTTCAAATGAAGCTTATTTTTGTGGATAAGCCTCTTTGTCCCATTTCTACAAACACCACTTTCAATTGCCAGTCCGTTTCTCCAACCCAAGGCCATTATATATCCTCTCCTATCACAGAACTTTGCCAGCTTTTATTGCTACATTTGAATAACAGATTCCAAAGAGAGGGGAGGAAAAAGTGAGAGAGAAATAAATAAAAATGTTAAAGACAACATTAGCCAAAACACAGTGCTAATCCAACACTTTTTGCTTAAAAAAAAAATAATCAAAACCCAAACCCTCATGGCAAAGCAGCTTTAGACTTGCATAACTAAGCTTCAGGTTTTTATATTCACAGGCATTTAAAAAAAGCATTTCTCTGCATATTTCACAAAAAATGATGTGTTTTAATACTTAAAAGGGACTGAATGGTCATATAAACCGTGAAATGTCACTTGGAACTCCAGGGATGTCCGGTTTTCAGGGCGAAAGAAATACTGCCTGATTTATTACACAGTGTAATATATGAAGGTATATTACAAGAGACAATAACCTTCATTCCCAGGCAATTTCAGCTTTCCAGGTAGTGTGGATATTGCAGTAAAGTATTGGACATTCTTCACTGCATCTATAAAAGTGAAGTTTTTACAATTTCATTTTGTGGACTTCTCTTTTCCCATCCTATGAATAACAACTCTAGCTCTGAATCTGTAGCTTCCAATAAGCATTAACTTGACTAAGCAGACATGATCTTAAGATGGGCAACCAAAACCCTTCCTTTACTCACAATATGAGCTCATCTCCAAAAAATTCAACCTTCATATCAGTATTTGATGCCTACCACAATCAGGTAAGGAGTAAAATCCAAGGTCAGAAGTAATGATAGTTCTCAGTGTAGGTTTACACCTAACACAGGCAGATGGGTCAAGGTTTGCAGATACCTCCTGCAAGGTATAAAAGAGACTCCTGATCTTCTCCAGCTCATGCATCGATGACACTGAAGTATCACAAAGCTTCGTCAGGTGATTGAAGAAGTCACTGCAGCTGAATGCTTTCCCTATCTCAGGATATAATGCTGAGGGAAGTCTGTAATACAAAGCTCACACCTCCGTGATGTGCATCATGTGATCAGAACTGAGAAGATGGATCAGGTGCTGTCAGAGCCAACACCTCAGCATCCTTCTCATTCTCACCAGTCCTCATGCATAAACTGTGCCACTAATACATCAGCTCCTAACAAGGGATGAGCTCCTTACCGGTCTCTGTACAGAGCATAGCAGTTGTTGTGGGAATAGTGTACCACAAAGAGGACTCAGCAACAAAAGGGATAATGATACACAATCAAAATAGCAATAATAATAATATAATTTATTAACTTTAATAAAAGATAGCTTTGTACATCAGTCCCCTGGCTCCTAAAAGAGTCTTCAAAGGAGTGGACACATCTGATTCTGAACTCCCATCGTCAGTCAGGAAAATAGGCATGAGTGAAGAACAAAATGATTCCTTTCTGAGCCTGTGGAACATCATGTTCAAATCTAATATTCATGCTAGCTTGAAAATACAAGGTAATACTGATCTAAAATGAAATAATTTCCAAGGCTAAGAGCTGAAGCGTTCAGTAGTCCAAGCCAGTAATGTCACCAAGCCCACATCAAGCAATTTTTGTAGTGAAATTCCCAGGTGACCTTGCATCATCAGCATAAGTGAACGAGGTAAGGGACATGCACTCAATTCACAGGGTACCTTTACAAAGACCACATGTTCTTTTGCGGTTGGCAACTGGAAGACTAATGAAACACGGGGCAATGCATTAAATCCTTCCAGTTCTTAATATGACCATTAACTAATTCATTTTCATGGCCATTTAGAAGACAGACAGTACTGCAATCTCCATTCTGCTGGCAAGCAACAATACAGCACTTTCATAAGAAACCTGCAAGCAGGAGAACAAGGTCCCAGACTTTAGAGTTTAACAAACCCTAGACCTTCTCCATGACAGACTTTCTAGTGCTGGATCTTTTTCTACTAGGGCACAAAGAGCAGGGCAGTTCTCTGGACAATTTGTCAAAAATTACCAGTTGTGTTGGTCTGTTATTAGGCTGGACACTAGGACATGCAGTTATAACACAGTAGATAGAGTATAGTCCCTGGCCCAAGCCCCTGGAAGCACATGGGATATGCTGGGAGATAAAAGCAGTCACAGCAAAGTACCAAAATTTCAGCTATTCAGCTTCTGGGAAACAAAACACCAAGCAAAAAAAGCCAACAACTGACACAAGGCTGGTGCCGAGTACCACAGACAATGACATCAAACAGGCTCCTGTTTTAGAGACTCAGCCACACAATAAATTAGGTGAGGGTGTTAGAACAACAGCTGGCTGATAATTAGTCACAGCCCCCTCAGCAGGGTATCAACAAAGTGGCAGAGAACATCTCGAGTAAATTAAATTTTAAAAAAATTCCTACTGCAATCACTCCCCCGACAGACCCTTCCTTCATCTCCCCTCTCGTCTTTTTATTTATTGTAATTACTTTAGTAATAAGATTTGTTTCCTTGTTATTATATATATTACCATGCAGGGCAACAACAACAACAAAAAATATTAGCTGGGAAGAGTTATGTAGCTTATTTATCTCCTTGGCTGTTATTGGGCCACTGGGTGGAGAGAGCGATGAGGAGGTGGGGGCCTGGGAAAAGCAGTAAATAGAAGAGAAAGCATATTCCTCTGGAGCAGAGACGTATGGGGGCATATTTACGAAGGAGGAAACACTGACAATGAGTGAATAGAGCTAATAACTCAGGAGGCCCAGCAGCTCTGGCTGATAAAGGAAAGAATAAACAATACTGGATTGGAAGATCTGCTGTCAGAAGGGAGAGTCCTGGGGTGTAGTCGTCTGCAGATGAAGGTTTAATCGCAGGAGGAGAGTAAGGATGGGCTGTCACAGCACAGGGCAGAAAGCTTTGGTTGGTGTTGGGGCACCTCCCATGGCACAGAGGTATGTAGAGAAGGCCGTAGTGGAGGGACAGACCCCAGTAAAGAGCAGCTTGTAAAGAGGCAAGGAATACTGCAGCCCATATTTTATCTCATGCTGTGCAGGCACTAGCCATTTTTGCTAGCCCAACCTCCCAAATCCTGAGATGTCAGCTAAGGGGGATCTTGTGAGGTTGTCAAGAGCAACAAGGCTGCTTGCCTTGAAGAAATGCAGGTGGTCTCTACTCGTTTCAGTAAAAAAACCTAAACAAACACCCGCACAAATAACCCCAAAAATAGCATAGAGGCACCCAAAACATCCACACTGCCTGCTTAGGAAAAGGCCAAGCTGCCAGCAAGCAGCCCTTATTCCCACCCACTCCTTCTCCACCGCCACAGCAGGATCACTGCCCTCTTTGTGGAGGGATGCAGGAGCACCGCCTGAGTCTCCAAAGCAATAAATAGCTGAAAGTTAGACAGCAGTTCTCTGAGCCACATACCAAGCTAGTACAGATACTCCCAGAAGTAGCATTTATGTCCCCTCTGAGGTCGAGGAAAGTATCAGTGTGCACAAATATGTCACTAACAGCATGCAACTCTGAGCACAGGCACTATAAATGAGTGAGGATTGAATCTTGTGCAGAATGCTCTTTTATCGAAGTATACTTTGGCTTCCATATGTATCTACCCAGCTACTTTTGGCATGGTGGTGCTATTTTAGATGCAGGGCTTGTGAAGACAACACAGGGCACAGACTTCTACCAGTTCTGCCAAAGAACAGCAGCATGCTAATCCTGTGGTACCTCTCCACTCCAGACACAAACTCTCCCACTGCATTTGTTTACACCAGAGTTTGAAAATGCAACTTTCTCAGCCTTCCCAAATCTCTACAGTGTCCCTAGAGAAACACATCATGGGTTAGTTAGTCCAGAGAGAGCCTTTGGAGTGTGTCTGCAGAGTTCATGGCACCAGTTTATTTATGCAAGGCTAGATGCTGAGAATCAAACTCCTCTTCAACCCTCTGACCACAGAGAAGCAATAAGGGGGAAGAGGAAAGGAGGGATGTCTGCAGTTGTATAGCTCTGAAATCACCTCAAGATTTAATCTTGAGGATGCAGTTCTGGATCATAAACTAAACTCCTTAGACTGTCCATTAGCTGGGTTTTTTCCTGTCCCAGATCAGTTCTGCTTCTTATTGTCAGGAGAAAGCGATGTCTCAGTGCAGGAGAGTAAGTGTTAATATAGGAGAATTAAAAAAAGCCATACATACAAATAGTACATTTTGGGCAGAGACACAAACATACTTCTGCTCCTCTTAAGAGTGTCCTTCAAAAAACAAAAGAACAGGTTCCAAAGAACGAGTGGGAGTACATTCATTCTTCCCTTTGTGACATTAAGAGTGTGCAGAGGAAATCTGTTCTAGAAGGGATTTTCATGGCAGTTTCTAATTGTCCAATTGAGAGGTAAAGGTTTTCTCTGCTGGATTTGAGGAGGTAATGACCAAAGACACACACGTAAAACAGGATGGAATAAACAGCCTAAAATAAAACTGGGAGTGAATATCAATGGAGACACAAGAAACGCAGCACCTGACCTGCCTCACCTTCAGGCAGCAGTGAGGTTTGCTCATCCTGTGTGGTGGGAGGGCAGGTGCAGCAGGGAACAGGGTGTTTTTAAACCAGATAAAGAATAGTCTATGGCTGTAATCCAAAATGCAAATCAGGATTTCCTCTTCCTAACTGCTGCTATGGTTACCCCATGGCTTTGAAGAAATGATGCAACATCCAAAAAAATTCATCTTCCTTTTAAAAAAAAACCCAACAACCCAACAAGCCTCACCAGCTCCCATCACCACCAACTGATTCAATTCATTTATTAAATGCATTGAGCTCTTTTCATTGAAAAGTTTCCTTGATTCATTAGGAGGGAGGAGAGAATGAGAAAAGGACAGAAAGGAGAGAAGAAAGAGGAAATGTTAAAGGGCGGAAAGGAAGAGGAATAAGGTAGCAGCACAGGAGTGTGAGACATGAACTTGGAGAACTGTGATGCTGGCCAGATCTGTCAGTGAGAAAAGAATTTCTGATACACGAAATACACAGACACTCCATGAGTAGCCTGCACGTGAAGTATTTTTTAAAACAAAATCACTTCCCCAGAAGCTTCCACTTCTTGCTTGATCAATGATCTTGCAAGGCCGATCATTTTTAATTTAATACTACTGGGAACTGGGGAGGGAAAAAAGGCCCTCAAACAGGCACAGTTGGCAAGCATCGGGTGTCAGCATTTGCACCATTTATTACTGCTGTTTATGGTGATATAAATTAGGTTATATTGATTTAATTAATAACCCCAAATTTAGGTGTAAAAAATAGCAATATTTCTGTAGAACTGCAGTGTCTGGAGAAGTCCAGCCAAAACCACAAAACATCAGCTACCACGTTGTGACTGCGAGCACACGTGTGAGAATGCCTGGTGTGTGCAGTTCTGAGGAGACGCCGGGCAGCAGCCACACAAACAGGCTGCTGATGGGAGGATGCCCAGCAGCTGCACATCAAAGGCAGTAGTAAGAGCCCAGCACAAGTGTAAGAGCACATCACTGCACAGGCACAACTCTGTGCGATAATGGAGGATAATGAATTTATGTGGGATGACACAGACAGCAGACAGTGCTGCTTCCTATTGCCCTGCTAGAATTTGGCTTTTTGCAGGTTCCCTTACTGAACCTGGCTTTCTGGATTTTACACAACTGGCCATAACTAGTCTAGTTTTGTAGCACAAAGATTTCACTTCAACAGATGAACATTTTAAAGCAAAGAGTTGCACCAAAGGCTACTCTGCACCATTCCTCAAACCTAGACTTTGAGAACAGTATTTTCCACATTGTGCAAGTTAATAACAAGCTTAACAGTTAAAAAAGTAGTAGAGCTGGATAGAAGAGACAATGCTCCCAATATGCATCCTTCAGTCTTCATTTCAAACTATTCAAAGATTTTGATATGTCATGATATCAGTCTCAAAGGAGAAACTTGGAGAAAAGGCAAGGGCAATGACCAAGGTCTCATAATCCATCGGTAGCAGAGCCAGGAATAAAGCACAGGTCTCTCACTCACCCACTGCTTTTTATCACTTTCCTAATGAAAATTATGCTCTTTATGGATTCTCCAACACTTTGTAGAGATTAATTCCTTTCAAAACTTTCCTATTTTACTACAACTTAGTTTAAAAAGAGGATAGAGGCAAGGTGGTGGTGAGCCATAAGACCAAACCATGCTCATTACTTTGGATTCTCACAGAACAACTGGCACTAAATAAGGTTGGGCTGCAAGGATACTTCCTGTTAAGTATATGGCTGTTCCTTCAGACTGATTTACACTACTGGTCTTGGAGATTACAAATATTTTTTCCTTGTAATTTATATGAAAAAAAAAACCAACGTAAAAATAACCATATTAAGTCAGACGACAATTCTATATGAGGCAGCATCCCATCAGCAGCAGTCAAAAGCCAGTGTCTGGCAGAAAGTATAAAAGGAACTTTATGAAAAGCAGTGTCTATTATTTAATCTTAAATAATATAAAGCCATTATCAGATTAGCTGAATATTACAGGCCAAACCCTCCACCTGAGTGCTCTTGAGGATGGAACAAAACACTCAGCCACACACAGCCAGCTGCTCACCAGTTCTCTCTGGATCGAGCAAAGTCAAATTCATTGCAGTTTTTGGTAGTGATATGAAGTTTTCCGTGGTGACAACCCCACTCATACAGTCATACTTGCATCACCACCACATTCATTTAGCATCAGTGATAGGGCTGCAAGTGTCTCCCCTGACAGACAAGAATGGATTCTCAGACACTGACTGAAGTGAAAAAGGAATGTGGAGAGCTGCTTCCCATCTCAGCTACATGCAGGCAGAGCATAATCACATTATCACGGTCCTCTCTGTGTTGGGAGAACATTCTTCACATGTAACTTTCAGATCACATTAACCAAAGCAAATAGCAAGGCCCTGATGGGTGTTGCTGCTGTGTGATGCTCCCAAAGCGTGACGGTGTGGTACCCTGCTGGGATGAGCACTCTTCCCTTGTTGCACCTGCGGCAGGGAGCCAGCCAGGCTGCTGGAAAAAAATCCTTTGTAACCACACACTGGCATTAGTCTCTGACAGGCAGGGAAGGGCAACACACATCCCAGCACACAGGGCTGGGAAGGAGGGAGAGCAGGGAAACTCAAAGAACTACCAGTAAAAACACCACAGCTCTTTCTTAAATAAAGATACTGAAATACTAAGCCAATAGAAGCACTGAAACAGAAGAAATCCTTGTTTCAGTGAGATACAAGAGCACTGGCTACCACATGTAGGCGTTCCCCACGTCCAGCACAGACCCACGATAACTGTTGGCTGGGATATTTGATGCATTCAGTATGCCCAGTCCTCAAAGGAAGAGATGTAAGATCACAGCAACACATATAAAGCTAGAACAAAGCAGCAAGTTGGGGTGCAGGCAGAGGGAATGCCAGGCACTCAGCAGTCAGTTCGGTGATGCTTGCTTGGACTTCCACAGAAGCAAATTGTGAATCCCAAGACAAACAAGTTGCTTCATGAAATGGGTTGTAGAGTAGGCTTAAAGATGTAAAAAATGTTTAGCAAGTATTTTACAACTACTATGGTTAATGAACTATAGACCAGCTTCTTCAGAAAAGTTTCCCCCTTAACACTAACTTGAAAGATAACAGAGTTGACTAGAGCAATTAAATCTGGACACAATGGAACATTAATTAGCCAAAGAAATCTGCATGTGCACATTAAAGACCTGAACAATACTTGCCTTCTTCAGTGTGCATGGTTATCTCCCGCAGACCACCATTAAACCTGAAGCCCAGAACAAAAGCATTTCTTTCAGACTAGGACCCAAGTCCACTGGAAAATCACATGGGAAGAAAGAAAAATATCATGCCACAGGAACCTTCACAGGAGAGAAGTATTTAAACTAAAGTCGTTCCACAGGCTTCATGATCAGTAGCAGACCCATGGCCAGGTCCCTGTTCCCTGCTCCTCTCCCAAACGTAAGGCTCAAACTTCCTAACTCATCACCAGATTTAACTGCACCTTAAGTTAATCTGCACCAGGAAAAGCAAAACACCTTCCTATGTGAGAAGCGCTCCAGCAACATGCTTCATCCAGGTGTCACTGAGAGCCACATCCTCCCTCCCTGAGGGTCCCTTCTTTGCTACACTCACTCCTGACAGCTGGAGAAAAAGGTCAGACGTTCCCTCCAGTCCTCCATCTGCTGGAAACTTAATTAAGTGCAATGAAAGGAAAAAAAGAAAAGGGGGGATAAGAGGGAAGCCACAACCTTTCTATTTTGCTTCTGTTGTCTGGAAGGATCAAGGAAGCATTTGGTGCCAGGAAAGGCTTCAAATACTCTGGGGCAGTATCCAGCTACTCTCATCAGTCCTCCCAGACTGTTGGTAATGCTCCAGTCTTAGGGAGCATAGCAGTGCAAAATGGTCAGAGTTCACAGACAAGTGACTGTCAGAAAAGCCTGAACTGCTTTTTGCTGAAATTAATTAGTTTAGAGCCAAACTCAACTCAGTTGATGCTCAAGATTGTTCCTGCGGCACCCCCTCCACACAGCCTGACCCAAAAGCAGATGGGAGAATGCAGCTTAAGGAAAGTTGTTCCTCTATGCTCTGCTGTGTGTTTCAGCACTTTATCTTTCAGCTTTAAGATCTGTCATATGTTCCACCACAACAACCCAGGGGACACAGTTGTTACCAAAACCTGCAAGAACTTTTGGCCAGATCAAAGTGCATACCTTGCCAGCTACTAGTGGAATGTGATTGTAACGTCCTGCCCTTGCATCAGAGATGGGACTGACAGTTATTAACTTACAGCCACTAAAAAAAGTGAACAAACTCCTCTGTCTGCAGAGACACTGGAGAATTTTTCCAGTGAAGTGTAAGCCTACCTTATCTTAATGCACTCTTCAAGCATTCAAAGGAAATTCCTCTTCCCCTGGCTGCAGAACAGTATTTATTTCACGTTAATATATCAGGAGCAGAGCTGTACTTTTTCCACTCATGTACAGGGAGAGGGAAGGCAAGATGTGTGGGTGGGCAGGGATGATATAAGGCAAAGAACAAAAAGGAATCAGTATTTTCCAAGCTCAGATTCAGTATCTCTTAGGAAACATGTGGGAGGAAAGATTGAAAAGAAGGTGGGAGAAAGAGGGAGCTTCACTATATGGAAATATTTCCATGAAAATGTGAAAGTTTAATAGATCCTTACTCATCTTCCCCCCACGAGGCTATACAAAGCATTAATTAAAGCCAGTTACTCCCAAGCATATCTGTCTTGCAGGTAAAGTCTGCCCTGATGCTTTAGCAGAATACACAGACAGATCTCCATTTATCAAGGAAGATCCTGTTTCTCTGACACCACAAATACTCCCAATCCAGGAAACTGAGAGATATTATGGCCACATACAGTACAGAATCACATACATCTGACAAACGCAAGATAGCACATGGGGCCATATCTCAGATACATATTTTCCACACGGGATTGATAACAGGATGAATAAAGCACGAGGCAAAGGGAATTCTACTGACCCAAAACACTGAAGAAAAAAAAACCCCTAGATGCCCATGGGTAAAAGCCTGTGGACAAACCCAGCAAAACCCCAGAAGGAGTACTTGTCAACTCACTTGCCATTGATGACTCCATCAGGATTAAGCATGGGGACAATCTTGAAAATGAAACATTTCCGCAGGAGATCAGCAATGGGATCACTGCTCACAAGAAACTCCAGGGTCCCCTTCATTACCCAGCTGGCATTGCTTTCACCAGGGTGAACACGGGCCATTAGAAATACATACGGTCGATTGCCTGCAAAACAAAGCAGCTTTCAGTTCTGTATGGTAGAGACACACACTTAGGTTTGCAAAGCTGATTTTCAGAAGTTGCAACTAGAAGAGTTCAGCTCTTCCTAGCAATACCTTTGGCACGGGGGACAAACTGCTGGAATTTGGGGTAGGGGAGAAGGTTTGCAGAGATTTTTATTTTTTTTTTAAATGTCTAACTAAACAAAATTCATTGATAAGCTCTATGGAAACTGTTTCAAAGGAGACTTGCAACTTAAGAGAGAAAGTTTCCCTGTTATCAGATATGCTATTTGCTGTTCCTGTGAAAAAGCACCCACATTTGGTCTAGTTAAAAGTCTCCAAAAACTCTCAGTATACATATGCTTAGAAACAACCAAGTTTGACAGCAGATTCTTTGAAGATCCCATCTGTGCATACTCCATGGATGGGCCAAGGAAACAGGAGAAGGCAGAGGGAGACACCTGCCAGGCACAGAAAATAAAGGGAAAGGACAAAGCAATTATCTGTCTTAAAATGATCCTTTTGTGAGCATTCACAATCTCAAGCCGTGCTCACAAGTCAACCTGACAGATTTACTTTAGTGGAAACCATTATCTGTCAGGGCATCACAACGGTGCCAGGACAGGTTTGTCCCGCTCTATCAGGCAACGTCGGAGCCCAGGCTCTGCTCCCTCGTGTGAACCGAGGGACCCCAAAGAGACAGGCTTGGGAGTGGTAACAGGACAGAAAACAAAACCAAAGGCATCAGCTGAGTGTCCTTGTAAACAAATGCTGAATTAGCAAGTTACACGCCTTCGTCCTTAGCTCCCCAAGCTGTCCTTCAGTTTCCAGAGGCTTTACAAATCATTAATCAATTAACGTGAAACAGGGAGGTAGAACAGCGTGCTGGAAAATATAGCTGTTATTAAAGAACCGTTTAGTGATTTGTCCAACAAAGCAGAGGCCGCTTTTAGCTATGAATACAGGTGGAATTTCTCATTTCAGCCCAACAAGGAACAAGCACTAATTTTTTTTCTCTTCAGCTGTGTATTCTGTACAGTTCTGCTCAACACATACATCGCAGTACCGTTTAGTTACATCGTTAGGGACACGCTCAGATTTGGAAACAATCCCCCACCATGCTTTCCTCTTAAACAGTTGGTGGGCACTAGAAAAGCGAACTGCACTTTCAGCTCAAAGAGCTCATACAGAGCAATCATATTCTGGGCCAGTAAAGCAACTGGAACTCTGTTTCTCAATAGCCATGTATGAGTCTTTTGTCATTCTCTTTACACCTTGCCTTACTGTGAGGTTAGTGTATTTTGATCGACACGCATACATAAGCACTTAAGGCACTTCTGGATTTCAAAAGCTCCCTTCAGCTCCTGCAGAACTGCTAGTCTTTCTGATTTGCTTTTCCCAAAATTAAGAATTTCTCTTCTGCTCCAGCTAGTTGTGCATTACAGTCTAAGTTAGTAACGCTTTAAAATAGCAACAAGCAAAAACTAGCTTTCATGAAGACATCAGCTGCATTTCGCCATTTCCAAACGGTTTTCTCCTTTCTCCCATCACCATGATTTAGTGCTGTTTTGCAGGCTCATCGCTGAGCTAAACTTATGGGGCTGTGCTGCTGTAGCTGAGAATGACGCTCTTGAGGACTCCTAATGGACAGCAGCTGTAAATAGCACAAAGCAAAATAAAACATGTTCTCTTTTGCAATTGATGAATACAGCTTTAACAGCTCTTATCTCCTCTGTATCTCGGGAGAGAGCACAGCATCTTAATTGAGAGGTTCTTTCCTCAGTCAAAATTTAAAAAAAGAAACTCTATGCTATGGTTTTCTCATCTCAAAAACCCAGGAAAGCTTGCCATAATTCTGCTAATTGCAAGTAATACCAGACTAGGAGAGACCTGAGCTCTAGTCTTCTTAAGGCTGATCAGAGTCAAGCTCATCTCACTTCGATTCAGCATCAGAAAAGCTTCTGGAGTTTCCAGATCTTAAACCCCAGAAAGATGAGTCTGGGAGAAAAGACCAAACAGAGATCATCTACATTGCTTGCCTGTGGGTGACAGCAAAGGGGCCCATAGGCTCTAGGTCCATCCAAGAAAAACTCTACTGCAGTTAAAGCTTCCTTTAAAGGCTCCCCTCCTGACAAGCACATTGGCAGCTCTGACAGCCCATCCACAGGAGAGTCATAACAGAGGTATGTACCAGCAAGGAAACTGCAGAGCTTGTCAACTGCCCATTCCCTTCACAGAACCCATCACAACCAAAGCTGTGCTCCCCCAGACTGCAACTAGCATGAAGACTAATGAAGGAGCAAATAGAGCAAACAGCTGACAACATGGCCATAAAACTTGCTACCCCTGAAACACATGTGAAACAAAGATTTAATGCTGCAGCAGGTAGGAAGCACTCAATCCCATGCTTTAGAACACATCCAGTTACTTCTCTGCCTGGAAATTATTGTGATAACTGTGATAAACATTAGAGCTCATGGGAGTAGTGGGCAGTGGCACTGGCCAGCCATGCCCACCACTCCAGCTGCAGGCACCAGTCAAGGTCTCTGCGCTCAGTTCTGCTGCTCCACTTCAGACTTCACTTCCAACACCCCCATGACTGCAATCCTGACACACCACCTCAGCAGCCAGTATAGCTCACTGGTTTACACTGGCACCCAGCCGGTCTTTCTTCTGTTCTGTTTCAGAGCCCCTTGTGCTACCTCCTACGCCTCACCATACCCATCATCAGGGCACACAATCACAGGCTCTCTCATATACAACCTTCCAGGCCCAAAACTGAGCTTAAGTCTTCAAAATCCTCAGAACAACACTCGGGCAGGTCCCTTCCCAAGTTCTGGGGACGCTGCCAGAAAGCTCAGGTTAGCCATTTATCTCTGCAAAGCCCACATGACACATAACCTTCTCTGGGAATGTAAATAATAAAAAGACAAAGCAGAGGAACCTTTTCATGCTACATAAAGCCTTATCCAACAGGTCATGTCTTGTTATGCTGTGTTACATTTTGACACATCCAGAATATAGCATGGCACCAACAGTATCTAAGGTGAGAGATCAAAGCTTCCTTGTTATGTCTTGCAAAACTCTGAGCAAAACCTCTTTGAGTAATAATTCTACTAATGTATCACCTACTTCCCATCTCCCCTTCTCTTCACTCATTTTGACTGTGGATAAATGCATGAAAATAAGAGCTTTGTTCTTCCAGTACTGCTACCTTGCTGCTTAATCTCCTGCCTGTTATAAGGAACCTCCTCCAGTCATGTCATCATTAAGGTTCACTAAGAAGTGACTTTGATGTCACTAATCATGACATCAGCTGGGGAAATAGCAGCCTGAAAGGAATTAACAAAACTCCATTAACACACCAGTGTCCCTCATCAAGGGGAAGGCAGAAAGGGAAGGAAATGTGGTTCCAGATGCCCTGACTTGGGCTGATGTTCTAAATTATTTCAAGCTGAGACCGGAGCCATGCTGTTTGTAAAGGGACAGGCATTGAAACAACAGAGGGCTAGGAATTATGTACACAGCATGCAAGAAATTCAACCTACATCCAGGTCTTGACTGGAATTTTTCTGGCTGTGCTTCTGCATACTTCTCTTCCTTTTACCCCAAGCCCAGGGCCATTAAGACACAGAATTTTTTCCCCCATTATGCCTAAATAAAGCATGACTTTATCATGAGCATTACATAAATCAAAGGCTCAAGTTTACCACAGGACATAGTAGATAGAAACCAAGCTAAAGTCTCCTTTCCAACTTAATTAGCTGTGGCCACTACAGGGTATTCTGTGAGTTAAATGATGGGTAAACAGGAACACCATCACATAGCTCTTCCATGCATGTCACGGCTGCATTCTGTCCTGGATACATCTGATATAACCAAGGCTGCATAGTTATGCAAAACCAGAGAGAAGACAGGCTATGGTGTGATGTACAATGAATATATTAAAATGTATTTGTAAAAAGCATCAAATACTGAGATCACAGAAAACACGAGACTGATCTGAGGCAGAATGTGTCAGATGCTCTACTCCCCTCCTAAAACTTTTCCACTAGTTATCAGTCTGTCAGTTGCCTTAAGATAGAATAATTCTTTCCTCCCCATCTCCCCCCACCCCAGCATTGCTGTCTCCTTGCTGACCCTGCTTTTGGCTAAATGCTCCAAGAGCAGACACATCTTAAGACAGAGGCAAAACACACAGTCTGGCAGGACCAGCTGTTGTTTTCCAGAATTATCAATGAGCTATTCCTTTCTTAAATAGGCCTATTTTGTATGTGTTATTACTGTAACCTATGGCAAAGAAGTGAACATTACAAATAGCCTTGTCTACCTGATCTCTACCTTCATAGCTTGGTGGGGGAGTTTCAGCCTCCAAGTTGCTTGGCAACCTCCTTTTGTGCATGTGTTTTATGAATTCATTCACCTCTGAATCAGAGATGATCAGGGAGCTGAATATGGGTACAGACTACCCAGCCTTGGTGCAGTCTGACATCCTGCTACTGCTGTTTTTTAACTCCAGGAAATCAGTAAGCAAGTTGTCCAGTTCATTTTGGGGCAGACTCCAAAAGCCCAAGCTCTGAAGGCAGCAGGAACCACGACTATTATAGTACAGCTACCTTATTAGACTGATGACAAACAAGCACCTAGCTCTTTACAGAGCTCTATCCCTGAGCAGAGGGGTTCCCCTACCTAGGTGCACCTCCTCAGGTGAGCTCTCCTCTGCTGTCCAGTACCAGCATAAAAGCAGGACACAGCCTGGCACTTAGGTGGACACAACCTCCCACCAGCACTCTGTCCTCAGGCACAGAGTTAGAGAGGTCCAGGCCTTCTGCTGGGTGGATACCATTGCCTTCATGGTCAAGCCGACAGAGCTGTAGAGGCCTTTCTGGACCATGTGCCATTGCCACACCATATTAATGGTACTCCCCAAGGGTTTCTTTTATAGCAGGGATTGACCATCATCCCTCCTGGACCTGCACAAGTCTCCTATGCTGCTGTCATGGGAGCTGCTAGCTTCCTGAGGTTCCAGCTCAGGAACCTCCCCTGCACTCTGTCACCCACTAGTGGCAGCATCAGAGCTCTTTGCTTTGGTAACTGAGGGCTATGGTTGGTTACGCTGTCTTTAAATCTCCCAGCATTGCTCCTGTGCCCATTGCTGGCCACCATAAAAATGAATTCCATGAAAACTGAAGTGGTCATTAAGGATGATAAAAGGTTCAGAAGTCATAACTTACGAAGACAAATTGGAGAAAATGGGTTTGAAACTTGGAAAGGAAAGATGAACAGAGAGGAAGGAGATAACCTTTAAATTGCAAAAGGCTGCTATAAAAAGAGATAGCAATCAGTTGTTCTTACTGTCCACTGGGAATATATTGCATAAAAAAAAATACAATGCAAGTTTCTGTCTCAGCTAAGCCAAACTGCTGTGACTTGACTGCTTTCACTGGTATTCCTCCATATTTATGTGACCTTCTTCTGCTAGGTTCTTATTCCTTAAGACCTGCATCAAGCCACTCTACTGCCATACCCAGGACAGTGTTAGTACAAGGCCTTTAGCCACATGTGTCATTCTAGCTACCCCATTAGAAATTTGGTCCCAGTTTCCCCTTTAGGTCTCTGCAACTATCTCTGAGTCCCAAGAGCTGTTGGACTTGTTGTTCCAGTTCCCAGGGCACCTCAGCCATCTCCTTTAACCTCTTACATGCAAGGCATTGGCTTATTGCTTAATGTTAGCCACTTTAGACTACAATAAACTTCAGCTACAAATCAGAACTATTTAATCATCATGATATTTTGACGTTGCTTCAGCCTCTTCCCACATACAGATGAAAAATATTTATGCAAAATTCTGTCTTGCCTGCTCTGTTGGTGACAGTCCTACCACTAAGATCACAGTGATATGATTACTGGGATTCCTTTCATTAGCAATTATCTTCCAAAGCCCCTCTATTATCCTTAAGTCTACTGAGTCTCAGCTTCTGTGTCCACACCATTCGAAAGGGGTGAGAAGCAAAGACTAAAAGCAGCTGTGAGAATCCTCCCAACAGATTATCTAGCTTGCTGAAGGAAGCTCCAGATTATCTGTCAAAGGCAGGCAAGGATCTATCATTCCCTGCTTCTATCATACACCCATTATGGTCTTAATTTGTTCTATGGCAGCAGGCAATTTCAGATACTCAAGTATTTTGTACTGCCGTGGCCTGACCATCAATCCAAGTGCTTTTTTCAGCCAGCATGGGAAAAATGTAGATTGCCTTGCAGAGACAGGAGACCTCAATACACAGCAACTTGAAAAAGAAGTATTTTCAAATTAGGCACAGGACTCTCTCACCTTCTGAGGTTGTTTTTGTATGAACACTGTCCCAAGGGAAGAACCAGTCAGTGGATGCTCAGAAGACTGGAAGACACTGGAGCAGAGATCCATCGAAACAGTGTTCTCAGTCAGTATGGTTAGAGAAGCAGCAGCATTGCCCTAAACTGTCCCACGCCTAGAAGAAGGTGCAGGCAGGAGATAAGTGCAGCAGAGGCCTACAGGATAACCATAGGCAGAGTGCAAAGATCCACAGAACTATGAAATCCATGGGCTCTTTTCTGGGAGAAAGATTTCATCTGAAATGAAATCAGGCAGGAGGAGCAGACTGAAAAAGCTTCCATTGTCATAAAAATATCTCCCTGGGTAATCCACAGTGATGGAAAAAGGAAACTCAGATAATTTATGTGACAGTTTAATGGGATTTTGGTGACACATGATACTTTAGAAAGAATTTGCCCAAATAGGACAGACAGGGCTTTAATAAGGCTTCAGCTCCAAAACAGCAGTATTTTCACCCCTTACTTCTACATTTCATTCTGTATAACCACTACTCACTCACAGCCCATCCATCTCATTTGCAAGGCATGTTTCAACACTACAAGAGCAACAACTCTGGGCTTGCTAGTTACATCCCTAGCCAGAGACATCTCCGAGTATTTGATCCCTAAAGGGATCAAGCTGACTTTGCACCTAGAGGGCAGAGAGCATCACTGTGCTGTGACTTCCCAGGCATGAGCTACCCTCCGGCCTCGTCCCCAGCTTTGCAGGCAGCATTAACAGTTTCTCTACAGAAACGAAGGGCAGCAGATGGACAGTCTGCAGCAGGAATTGCTTGTGGAGGGGATACCTCCAGAGCACACTCCAGGAGTAAATGGCTTTCACACAGCGAGTAATGCCTCAACCCACGCCTCCTGCTTATGAGAGATACAGCCTTTAGCCCTGTGCAGTACCCCATGCCCTTCGCTGCCGTCGCTCTGAGGACAGGCACACCAACAAGAGGAATTGCTCAGAGGACTAAACTAGGGTGAAGCCAGGGTTAATGGGATGAAACTTCACAAAGGAACATTTAAGCTGAATATCAGCCAGTTATATTGAAAAGTCTCCCCTGTGGAGAGGTAGAAGTTAACGTTAAAACCACATTTCCCAGAGCACAAGAACCCATTCTATACACAACAATCACACAGTAGCTGGGGACAGAAATAACCCAAAGGGCATTTGTTTTCTCTACTAATGTCAATGGATCTGGTTCTGAAGCCCTTATTTTTCCGGAAAAATCTCATTCTGGGAATCTAGACAGGGGAGAAATGGCAAAAAGCTGGGTGAAGATCTCAGTATTTTTCCCAGTCTTTCTGTGGCCACAGTAGACTAAGAGCAACTTCAGACCTGCACTGGGGGCCTGTTAGCCCTAAAATTGGCATGGAAAACAGAGCACCTATCAGCTTTTCTTTCACCACTGGGAATAACAACCCAATTTAACAGGAAAATAAATTATCTGTTGTGTAGTCCTTCAAGCAGTTCTTCTCTACAAAAGACAAATTCTATAGTAAAGAGATTTTTGCCCATAAACTGTCTATACAGAACAGAGATTTAAAACCCACCTAATGCCACCTAAAAGCATAAAGCAATGTTTATTCTTAAACATGTGTTGTTCCTTTAAGGGGCACAGATCTATCTTTGCCTCCAACTTGAGTCCTTCCTCAGGGAATGACTTGTAAGAAATAAAATATATAAAAAGGAAGTGCAATCAGAGCCTCTCATTATCAAAGGGATAAAATATCAATTTTTGTCAAGATAAAAAAGCATCACAGATTGGCTCTGAGGGGAAAAATTAAATTCTTGGTATTCACTTGATTTGATACTTTATCATTTCATTGCTCCAGAAATATCCTGACAGGGAAAGATCCTTAAAAATATTATCCTTCATTTCTCCTGCAATAAGCAAGCTATGAGCATTCTAACTTGTGTGTTTTGTTACATATAAAACACACAGAGTAAAGGAAAGAAAAGAGTTTACAAGAGGCACCTTCTAAAACTTCACTATGTCAACAACTGCACAGTGAAGGACCTTCTGCAGGTTCGCCTCATTTGTGGCATCACTGAATTGACTCTTACATCATTGCTGTTCAAGTCTATCCTAAATTTTAGAACTGCATTGCTCAGGGCTGATCCCAGCAGAAATTCTCATTTTCCACAGGCAAGAGGTTGATAAGGTAAAACTGTCTTTCAGTTTCAAACAATAAATCTTGTCTTGATAGCAAGTTTTCAGATGAACTCCCCAAACAACTGAATGAGAGAATGCAAATAAGTGAGCAATATTAAAAGGTCTTTCAATCAGATCATCATGACAGCAAAACTGGTGTTGGCCCAGTGATCTTGTATCATGACATAAGGAACTTCATTTTTCATCTTCTAGGCTATGTAACGTGTTACATACTAGACAAAAAGCAGAGTTTGACAGATCTGGAAGTATGTAGCACCAGAATGATGCAGAAATATCTTTAAACTAGAAGACTACCCTACTGTCCACCCTGAGTGGTACAGATTCCTGCACACTTTATCCTCAACAAGAAGCCTACATCTATGCAAAAAGTTTTATCTTGATAAAGAGAAAAGTGGGAGGCACTAGCACTCAAAAAGTGCTAGTGGGAGGCACTAGCACTCAATGTCTAAAACACAATAAATGGAACAATCTTTTTGTCTTCTCCCCCAAAACGTTTAGGAAAACTCATAACAGCAGCAGATGTAACATTATTGGCCAGCCCTATTTTCCTCCTGCCCTCCAGCACCCTAGAAACAACACTGGCTGAACATCTTGAGTTCAAACCTCAGATCAAGAGCTCACATTACTGAGCCTAGGCCATAAGCTAAATGAGTTTTCCAAGGAAGATAACAGAGATGAACCTTGAAGTTCACACCATATGCTTTTCAAGAGGTTCTACTATTAAAACAGCCTAAGAATGAAGGAAGAATCAGGATCATATAGCACAATCAGAAACCTTGAATACTTAACAATGATAGGTGGAACAAAATTTGCCACTGCATAAAATAGATAACTTGCAGAAATTTCTAACATCATGTGGTAGGATACTAAGCAGTCGCTGCCTAAGGTCAGGAAGAAGTTCTTCCCTTCAGATGGTAGTAAAGTGATTTCTAATGAACGATGTCTTCTGACATCAATCACTACAGGGAGTGGAATGTCAAGCTAGGAAGACTACTAGTATAAGGAAAGATGTTTCTTCTTAGGAATAAAATAGTAGGAAGGCTGGAGAAAGGAAAATGTTCTTACACACACATGCAAGCTGCTACAAAAAGCACAGAAAAAAGTACTCATGAGTAAAGGAGTCAGGCTGCAAAATAGGCTTGGCAGTCTCAGAAAACACACAAATATAAGTGGAACATGTGGTGTCCTTCCTCATCACTCCAGTAATGCAAATGTGAAATTTTTCACAGAACAGAGGGTTTTAGTTCTTTATTTCATTGTTTCCAAGTGATATTCAATTTATCATAAAAAATTCTCCAGAAGTCTTTTTGGCATGTTGTTTAACATCATGAGTAATTGTGGCTGATCAGTTTGGATTTCTGATGTGTAGTACATACAACAGCTTCGTGAAGCTGATACTGTGACATATTTCCTCAATCCCAGTGCTTTCATGCATTTTCACCTCAACATCTCCCCAGAACTTTGACCTTCTCCAAGTGATGCTGTCACAGAATCCTTCCATTGCAGCCCATCCACTCTTTGCAGCCTGTACAGTTCACAGCATGAGCTCCTCTCTCTTACTTGCCATAAGCAGCACTCCTACCAAACCCATTATATTTCAGAGTGTTCACTACCACTTCATCTTCCACTCTGTAAACTATCAGAATGCTTTTAAATAAAACACTTATTTAAATAAAAGAAAATCCCTGTAAATCATGGTCGTGACAGGCTAATAGCTGGCATTGCAAAGATGATTTATCTTCCTGCTCTATCTAACAAAGCTTCTTATGCTAATACCTTGTTTTCAAAATATAAAGAGACTTCTAACTGATGTTTTCTAACTGCAAGAATACACAAGTAACAAAAACCACCTTATATCAAAAAATAACCTTCACCTGCCATCTAACATCCCCATCAAGTCTCAAAATCAAAAGACCTCCTTGACTTATTTTCATTTTCTGTGTTATTTAGTGTGCTTCCTTCATGGATGAAGAAACCAACTACTAAGCCTCACTACCTGTTTGTATCCAAATTCATTTCAGAGTTTGCATGCATTAGCTGCATGCTTTAATTTGATTTATTTTATTTGATTTCTGTCTATTAAATTACATTCGAGGCAAGTTAGATGGCCTCACAGGGAGCATCTCACCAGCACTACCCTTTCTGCAAACAGCAATTATTTTATCTGGGCTGAGCCTAATTTCAAGTCACATCTTGATAGGCTGACAAGTAAGGTCATGGTATCTGCATTGCAAGTGATATCCCAAGTGGTGGGAGAGACAAGCTACAAGGTGGGTCCTGGGAGCATTCTGATTAAAAGGGTACAATATAGAGTATAAAATTAAGCAGCAAGTCATCACTTTGGAGCAGGAGCACTGTTTCAAGTCTATCTACTGACATTCCACATAGCTTGTGGGCTCATCACCTATCTCAGCACAGAGACTATGAGTACATAATGTTTGTATTGCTCATTCACTGTTAGTGAGTACTAAATGCAAGGAGAATAGGGGTAGCAGGGGCACAACAGCTACTGAGACTCCAGAGTCCTTCATCTGTCTCTTGCTCATTCTTTTGCCTCTGGCCCATTGCTCTTTGTGAAGAGCAATTCCCATGTGTTGAGCCGTGCTTCATGGTGACCCTCTAGCTGTTGTTTTTGTGCCCTTTCAAAATGCTTGACAAAAGTGTCACAGAAGGAGTTTGGCATCTGGAAGCTGTGACAGACATGATATGACCTGATTCATAAAACATAACTAAACAGCTTGGGCTGCCAGAGGCCAGGATTTACAGGACTGCGTTTCAAGAACGGCCTTGCACGTCTGCTCTTCTACATGCACTTTCCTAGTCTGCCACAGTACAAGTTCCCAGGCTTCTGTTAGGGTGACCTGCAATGCTATGAAGTGATAAAGCAGATGAGACACTAGTCTTGTTAGATCCTACCCCATCTGCAGCTAGTTAATAAGAGGAAGGAATGACCTCGGCTCTGCTGGCACCTTATACACCAGGCTACAGGGGTAGGGAGCGCTACAAAAAAAAGACATAATTTCTCAGAAATTTCTCCAGCACAGCAATTGCAAAAGAAAAAAGAAAAAAAAAAATCAAGTCACAGATAGTTTCTGCAGCCTCATTTTCATGACCAAAACCTCCCTGCGTTTGTATTTCCCACAGGTGCAGCCTGACCCACAGGGAATTTAAGGACTTCCCGCCCTTCTCTCCATCTACCTCTTTTCCTCATCTCCACTTCAATCACTAGTTACAGTCTTCTGTTAGGTGCGCACCAGGGGACCTAAACATCCTTTGGGAGACCTGTCAAAGTCACTGATGCCAACAATCATAAATTCCATCTCACTCATTTTCTCTTGAAACACCTCACAGACTGAAGATTACATGTTTCAAGCATGCTTCAAGTTAAGAAAGCAGATAGTTACAGAAAAATCAAGTAAGTCACCCAAGAACAAAATACCAATCAGTCATGGAGCTGGATGCTCAACATCCGTTTCCCAAGTCCTAGTCATGAAGTATCCTGTGCCACTAATGTTCACTTGAGAAATGAATTTCTACATAATCAATGGCTTCAAAGCACTTCCTCCACTTTTCATTAGCCATAAAAACATATCGAGTCTTGCACTTAAATATCATCAGTAGAGCCCTCTCTCAGATATGGTAATAGTCCTACACCATGATGCTACACACAGCTGTCATTTTCATTTTGAAACCCACTCACCCTTCCTAAAATTAGCATGCACACATATCCTGAGTGCTACAACGTGCTGATATTGATCACTGCCACGTCATGCTTTCATGTGCAGAAAGAGAAGGATGACATGAAAGTGGTACGGGAAGGGCAAGAGGAGGAAACGGGATGCTCTAATAGGTGTCTGCTCTGCTTGAAAAAGAAAAATGCAAAAAACCAGAGAAGCCTAGAACATTTGGGAGCCCCAAAGGAAAGCTCCAGATCTCCTTTTAATGTTTTCCCTGAGTCATCCACAAGATCTTCCTTATCTGTGGGTCAAGACACACCTCCAACCCCATTCTGACTTCTTCCCTCACTCATACTTATCACCTCTGCCCCCTGTCACTCTCTAATAAAAAATTCACCTTATTTTACTTAACCTAATCTATTTCAAAGACACAGAAGCAGCACCCAGGCTAAGCCGGAAAATCTTCAAAACAGTTCATTAAATAAATTCAATGAAGAAAGAAGAGAAAAAGCTTGTAAAAAGAATTACAAAGTGGCAGGGAAAATTACATTTTTTTCCCCCCACAGCTAAGTAGCACGACAATTGCAATTGATAGAGCACATTAAATTCTAAATGCGCTGGTGATTTGATAGATATCATTTTCTGAGTGTTACTGAAAAAATGCCTTCTTTGGGAAACAGAGTTAAGATCTGGAACAAGTCCTGTTGGTTCTGGGGCCTGATTCAATTATGCAAAGTTCATTAACATAAAGTTAAGCTGGAGCAGGGAGAAAAGGCAGGGAACTTCTCTAAGATGCCACATGCCTTAAGGAAAGCTGTCCCCACAAAACTAGCGGAGCAAGTCATTAGGAGGCCTGTTCACAGATATAACAGGGAGCGATGACTTCAAAACGCAGCTTCCCATCCCTTCTATTCAGAGGGCCTGGAGACAGACACTGACTAGTACTGATCCTTCTGCTACTTAATTCTGCAAAATCACATATCAAAACGAAGCAGGAGAACGCAGAGAACATCCCCTGCCCCCAAGACACATACACAAAAAGGCAAATGAAAGAGCCTCAATGCTCCTATTTTTCTGCCAGCTAGAAGCTGAAATCCAGCAGCTACATAAGTGCCCTGAAATGCTACAGAAGGCCAAGTTTAGCTCTCTGTGAACCCTGGTGCACTTTGCAGTATCTACCATGTCACTCGTCAACTAGTTGATCTTATCAGCACATTTGCAGTCTGAACATAGCAGCTGTCTCCACTTGTTTATTAGCAATTTCTATTTCTGCATTAGAGACAGGTGGGCAAGCTCAGAGAGCTAACAAGTTTCTCTTTGATGTAGGATGGACAAATCCTCTCATTAACAGAGCAGCATTTAAAAAAAAATCATTATAGGGTATTTTTAGTCCTATATCGTTTTAGTATTGCTGTATAATTGCAGCCCATTAATCACAAATACTTGTTTCTAGAATCTGTCAGTTATAAGCAACATGTAGTGTCAGCATGTGGTGTCTGCAAACTACTAGTTTCAGTGTATTGCTGTACTCATTTCACTGGTGTAAGATTGGCTGCAGCAGTCAAGTAGCAATGAATCCTGTTCTCCAATTAGAGAAATTAAACTCAGTTAAATAGGTCAGGCAGAAATCTGCCTAGATTCTCACAGCAAAGTCAACTTACAGGTGGGAATTAGAAATAGCAGGTGTTCAGGCTTACAGATACAAAACCAAGGGGGCAAAACAATTGCGCTTGGCATATTGCAGCAATTCCTCCTCACTCACCAGTGCTCTCAGGTAGATTACTATTAGGATCAGCACAGAGAAATACCTTTTGTACATTTCACATGAGCGTAGGTCCCCCTCTCAGGGATGCAGGCAGGGTAGCTGAACAAACTATCTGCTTGCAGCTCTAGCAAACACAAAGTAAAGCTGTTCCATACAATCCAAACAACTCCAATCATTTGTGATACATGGCTAGCTAGGTCAGCCTTTATCAGACAAAAATGTGCAGCTTGGAACATTAAATCCAGAGATTGGAACAATGCTTCCCAGAAACTTTTCAAAGCCTTGAGGTATAACATGAATGGCTTCTTTATTTTAAAGCAAGCTGCAATAGGCAGTCTCTCCAAACCGGTCAGCCAAGATTTAAAAGCACCAAGACGCTTCCCAATTTAGAAGGATAAAGGTGAAAACAACATGAGAGTTATAATGCCACCCACTCTGTTTTCCAGCCTGTTAGTTCTGTATATTAAGGAAGGGTTTGCCTGTGTATGGCAAAAGACTGTTGGTAGGAGGAGTGCAAGATTCACAGAATCATGAAAAAAACACCTAAGAGTTGGAGGCTTTGCTGGTGGCAGGATGCACTCTGATTTCTGTTACAGCCTGGCCAGTCTTTAACACAAAGTATGTAAGATTTGACCATCTTCCCCCTAAACTATCCCTACATTTCGTTCTCAAACTAAAAGCAACGTATTGCTAAAGAGTGGCTGAGCCCACTTTTTACCTACTCTGCTAAAGCTTCCTATCCAGTGCAAGTCAAAAACCAGTTTGCTCTCACAAGCTCCTCAGGTATCAGAAAACAATATGTGTCTTGCTCAATCTGTGTATCAGCACAGCCTTTCTAGTCCAGAAGGGAGAAAATATACCCCATTGAACCAAACTGCTCTATGACAGCACATGCAATTGTTTGGGTCTGGCAGCAGCTGATACATGTGCCAGGCTGGGAGCCTTATAAATATAGGCTACTCTTCTACAAGATCAACCTGCCAGCTGTCCTACCCCTCACTCCCTGACCACAGCTTGCTCATTGGTTATCAGTGAGGAGGTACAACCAGACAAAAAGGAGAACAACTGGTCACTGGGAGCCCAGCAACTTACCTCTTCTTCCTAGAGAAGTACTTCTCAGTTACCTTACAGAAAACAGGGCAGAAAATACAGTAAAAATTGGAAAAAACCAAAACCAAGTCATGATAACACACCACCTCTATTGTTAAAAAATTCTAATTTCTTACCTTACAGCAGGTATCTAAACCCAGGAACCACAGGCACCTTCCTACTGGCCTCTTATTCAAGAAAAAAGAACAATCCACAAACTATCCCACCACTTTGGCTCTACCAACCAGAACCAACTGATCTCAGCAACAGAGGTGTTGAGAGGGCAAACCCACGTATCTCCAGGCCAACCCACTTTATACCCTACATCAGTAGGTGCTCCAGGCCTTGGAATGTGTGAAAAACAACCACCTGTGCAGTAAGACTGTGCTGGGTTTGCCTGGGATGCAGTTAATTTTCTTCATAGTAGCTAGGATGGGGTTACATTTTGGGTATGTGCTGAAAACAGTGTTGATAACACTGAGGTATTTTAGTCATTGGTGCTGAAACAGAGCCAAGGCTTTTTCTGCTTCTCACCCCACCAGCGAAGAGGCTGGGGGTGCAAAAGGAGTTGGGAGGGGACACAGCCGGGACAGCTGACCTCAACTGACCAAAGGGACATCCCATACCACATGATGTAACGCTCAGCATATAAAGCATAGAAACCTCCTCTGTGGCAGGGGGCATTAGAATAGACAATCTTTAAGGTCCCTTCCAACCCTGACCATTCTATAATTCTATGATTTATCTCAACCCATGAATTTTCTCACTTTCACCCATCCCACCACTGGAAGAGTGAGCCAGAGGGTGTGCAATGCTGAGCTGCTGGTTAGGGTTAAACCACAACAAAATCAGATAGCCAATTGAGCAATACTGACCAGTGAAAAGAAACCGTTTCCTGACCTCTGCTTTTACCTTGAGGCGCAAGCATTAACTCTTCACCCCTTAGTAAGCCCAGTGCTCTTACAATGTTCAGTCTCTGCAGTCAATCCAACCCAAAAATTATGTCCTCCCTCACAGAGCCCATCTCTGTCACATTGAGAACAGATTTAACTCAATTCAAATGCTTCTCTGGCTAATTTATATGGTACCACGTTGACCTTTTAGTGTATGCCCCGCGGGACCGTGTGTGACTGGAATTTATGGCCAGGCAGGGGAAACGTGCAGCTCACTGAAACACAGGGTTGAGGGTGGGGGGTGTTTTGTGCCACCACTTGAAGTTGATAACAGAAGCCTCGTACGAGTTCAATGCTTGTTCACCATTTGAGGGAGTAAAAGCTGCCTGGGGCCTCTGCGAGGCTGTATTTCAATACCTCTACCAGATACACAGATTGGCCATTGCAAGCCCAGCATCTGCAGGTTTTTCCCAAATTGTTTCCACCTGAGGGACAGAAGATGAATTTTTTCCCCCTTCTGTTAAGACAAGAATTTTGGCAACCTACAACTCCTACAGAAGCACATAGCTCCGCTGCAACGAGGCTGGGGCACTGGGGTGTTGTGAGACAGGCGTGTTCCAAGCAGCTGGCTATAAATTTCCAAAGAAATAAGAAATAGATATGACTAAACCTTTTTCAGTTTCATTCATAATTTTCAATGCCTTGTAAAAAAAAATACAAGTAGTACCACACTCCTGTGAGAAGGCACTTCTGAGGCACTTGACAAACCAATCACAAATGAAAATAATTATGACTCAGATATACGTTAGTTTAGATTTTCAAGATGTTTAATTCATTAGCGTATCAGAAAAGGCTTTGATGTTCTGGAAGACTTAAGAACTACTCATGTTCTAGCCCAAGTTCATACCAACCAGAAAGACTTAGCTAACATGTTCCAGAAAATGCTGTTGTTAATCAGACTATTTCTTCTCTGGAAAGGATGTGCAAAGGTTACAAGTCTCTTGCGACAAAGATGAGGCTGTTGTAATTCAAAGAAGGAAAGGCAACAGAACAAGTGCCGAAGAAACAGCAGAAAATTCTGTAGCGCTATCCCCTAAGAAAAGGGGGCTTAGGACAAAATCTCCATGTTTCAGAAGGAAGGTTATTTAAAAGAAATAAATAAATGCAGAAAACTACAGATGAATGAAGAGCAGCCACTGCAGCACAAATTCTCTCACTTCAGATGGCTGTTCTGCTAACATACTGCATAAGGCAAAGGGTGGGAGAGAGAGAGAGAGAGATTACCCCAACATTTATTTTCTCCCTCTACAGGAAACACTGTGGTTGCCTATGCTTCAAGGCAGCTTTTTAGCATCCTCGTTCAGTGCTTTCTGTGCATTGCTTGCTGCCTCGACTAATTGGATTCAATGTATTAATACTCATTTTGCCAAACTCACAGAAGGCTGACCGTAGTGTCAAAGCTGTGCTGGCGGAGTGAGCTCCACCAGCTGCTGGGATTCGAAGAGCTGTTGATACATCGTGAAAAACACTGGCCTCTGTTTGCAGCCAGCCATGTGTCTGTCTCACAAATTTCATGTGCCATTCAACCAGCTTCCACCTTTATGGCAGTAGACTGGGTACTCAAACAGGAACACCGTTATGCAGGCATTTGTCTGCTCTTTTTGCCATGAGCTGCTGCATTGTTGTGACTGGGCTATCAGACAGACAAAGAGAGTAGAGATGTTTGAAATGGGAAAGACAATCTTGAGAAATTTAGAGTACACTCCATCAGTGTTGCATATCTGGAGATCATTGCTTTGGCTTCAGATGCTCGATAAACTGCCTATTCAAGCAGAAAAAGAATCGTATTCTCAATTCTGTAATTATTTAGCACTGTAGAATACATGACAGGTTTATTGAGTCTTTCTTCACTAATGCATTAAAACAGGATCACAGTTTTCACAACAGCTGACTCTTCCTGTCACCAAAAGCAAAGTGTTTGGTACAAAGCAGGAGGGGAACCAGCACTCCTGCCTGGCACCCCTGCAAATTAGGAGCAAATCTTCCAGGAAATAAAGAAATACACACAATTCACTAGTGTGATGCAAGAATAAAGCAAAAAACAACCCCAACTTTTCATCACAGTTTGCTATAATCATCATCTTACTCAATTTCTATATGCACTACAATCTGTTAACTTTTAACTACAATTACAAATAAATAACAGAGTTAGAATAGAGATGAAAGAAAAAAGCAGACCTGGTTTTGTAAATGGAATATTCTAGGGAAACATAAGGCTAGTGGACTCTCTGCTTAAGACTGCTTTTCTGGCTATCTAGATACGTAACATGGTCCAAATTGCAGTGTGAGGCGAGACCCTCTGTTCTCATTGGGTGGAAATGCAGTCTAATGGGGGGCCACCTGAGAAGCAGAGGGCTTTCTTCCCTTCTTGGTGACTTTCATCAACAGTAGCAATAGTTCGTTTGTCTTCTATGACACTTGCAGTGTAGAAATGCCATTATAAAACCTATCAGTCCTCTTTACAGAAACCTCTCAGCATCAAGACAAATATGGGGAACTGGGTTGCTCTATACTGGACATCTGAATGTGACCTAAGTGTTCTGCAGCATTGGCTGTACTGTGTTCACGTGTGCTGGAGGAAGTGCAGCATGCAATGACATTAGCAGAACAACAGATGCACTTGCTGTTGTGAACTGCTTCCAAACAGTACAATGCCAGCTTAGCACTCCAGATGAATTGCTACAGGCAGTTCTTCTGGCTGCTGGAAAGATCATTACCAATCAAAGCAGGTCATTCTACCTCCCTATTTCAACATTATTAGATGAGAGTTTCCTTTAAAGACTGCATTTTCCTTTGGGGTGGACTAACTCCAATAAGGCGTTGATCTAATTTGATCCCTGTTTCACTAGGAGATATGTCATCTCCAGCTTTGAAAAAGCTATTCAAGAAGAGAGAGCTTGAGCCTTTCATAATTAACATGCAACACTGGTTGCCATGCAGGGAGCAGGCACAGTTATAATAACTTGGAGTCAATAATTCATAAACTATAATGCATTATTAATCAATTATTGAGGCCTGAATTACATTTAATGAGATTAAGCTGATTGGAGCACTAAGCTGTTTGAATCATATTGATTTAATCAATGTGCTTAATTAAACTGTGTACATTTTCCACATGATCATTATTTCCCAGTATCCTGCATTAGAGGCCTCTGCAATTCACATCCTCTGCTGTTCTTTGCCCAGGAATTGCTCTTTGCTGCAAATTACATTTCAAGGTAAGGGGCTTGTTTCTTTCTGAGAAAAGATCAAAGTTTCAAAACAACTGTCTAAATAGCTTATACAAGCAAATTGAGAAGCAGTAGAATATTTCTCTCAGCAACTACATCTTTCTGATTCTGTAGGCTTAAGATGAGACCAAGTAAACACACCTCATCAGTCTCACTTTATTCCTCATTCTAGTTCTAGGAGAATCTGCAAATTCAGAGGGCACAGTACATCCTGCCATACCTATCCCAAAAAGGTTACTCTCTCCATCTCAGAAACACACTTATACTCAGATAGAAAAACGTGTTTTAACTCCCCAGAAGACTACTTTTAAGATAAGCAGGTGTCATTGTCTCTTTATGATAATATTCATAATGGCTTCCCCAGCCTTGCATAAAAAGGACATGTGATGACAGAAGAGCAACTCAAAGTGACAGCTATTACAGACATAAATCCATTTGCCAGCATCTTATTTTGTTTCATTGCCCCCACCACTGCTGCTAATTAGCTGGAACATTTAGCTTTAACTTTAAACTCCACAATTCAGCTCTATAATGCTACATACTGTTAAAAGGATACTTATCAAGTGTGTTGATGTGGGGGAAATACTCTTGACACACTGTATAACCGGTATCTTTAATGGGAACCACAACCAGCCATGAGGAGATTTGCAATTACTTTATCTGTGATAAACGAGTGTCCCACCCCCCTCTGTAAGTAACACTTCTCAGTGGATGCAGAATTAACCTCTGTGGCAACAGATGACAACGCTTGTGTCTTTTGGCTGAGAACACAGCAGTGCTGGCAGTCATAAGCTAGAAGCCGTGCACTGCCTTACCCCCTAGACTCATCAAACTCTTCATCCCTTTTAAGGGATTCCTTTGGGACTGTTTCAGTTGTTCCTCCCTATTAGCAGAAACCAGAACGGCACCTACTACTCCATATCACTTCAGAGACATCCTCCTGTTTCTCTTCTCCCACTGAAGGTGAGAGCTAGCCCACTCCAAGTCAGTGCACAGCCAGGGAACACCTCCTGAGGAACGCTCATATGGCAGCCTGAAACAGCGCAGAGTAAACTGTCCTTCTCTGATCAGTCATTTTGCATTTGCTGGTTTTAATTCCATTGCTGTTAACTTTAGCAACATATCGGTGTCCTCTATTTTCTTAACTGGAAGACAATTCTATCATCGCCTGTGTCTGAGTGTTTAGATCTTATACTTACACTTCTTTGAAGAGTTAACGTGCCCATTTGCTCTCACCACTTACAACAGTATCCTACGGCTTGCAGGGTCTAGCCAGCTTGTCTGCCAGGGAGTTTACTACAACACAGTTCCCTAGTGCACATTTGTGTGTGTAACACCATGAAGTAAGGTTTTGCAGACTATTGCATGCTGTTAACACTGCCTTCACTGGGCTGTGTGTGGCAAGCCCAAGAAAATTAGAGCTCTACAAGCACCTCTTAACTTCAATGAGCAGGGAGCTGGCAGCAAGATCAGAAACTTTATCATTCTTCCTATTTCTGCATTCACTTGGGAATGTTCTGAAAGGTGTTGGGAATTGCTCTCCCTTCTACCCTCACCAGGAAAAAGTCTATAGTCTAGACCTAACAGAGCTGGGAACAAATTCATCAAAGAATAAATGCCAGCCCAACCATTCTTCTCTCTCCATTCCCTAAATTCATGTGATGATTCAATATGCAAGGCAGGAGGAGCATGGAGGCTTAGCACATGCAAAATTACAGAAAACTGTCTCTTTTTTTTAATTATTTTTGGGGGCGGTGGGCGTTAAATAATTCTGAGAAGCGCTACAGTCCTCCAAGAAAAGCTTTGTGTGTAATATGGAAGGTCAAATTTGCAAAGTCTAACTCACTGTAAGAAGGAATATGGGGGAGGGAAAGAGGAACGTAGTAAAGACAGATAATGGAGGAGAGAAAAAACAGTCCCTTTGTCTCAGCATTGGTGCTTCCCACACATGGTCAGATTGGGAGACTAATGGCTGTGTCTTTATTACAAGACTACAGGGAACAGTTCGAATGAGCAGCAAAGACATCACTCCTTGCTGGATGCTCAGCCTTCATACAATAGCAGGGAGGGCAAGCTTAAAATAACAACAAAAACCAAGAAGAGACACCCTCCCAGTTTCTATTGCACACCTTTATGGAGCTGCAAAGCCCAGCAGGGGCCAGTGACTGTCCTCGGATGCTCTGTTGCAGGCTTCAGGCACCCACAGCCATCAATGAAGCAGGAAGGGAAGTTATGCTGTTTGTAACTGAGCTGTTGCATCACTGAGATGCAAAGCACAGGAAGCCAAAGAGTTCTTGGCTCATTTCTTTCTTTCTTCGTATCAGTTCCAGAGCTGAGCATCTAACAAAAATTATTCAGTACGCCACCATCGTGTAAAGGGGAGAGGAGATAGAGAGGAAGGAGAAAGGAGCCTAAAGTGAATATCAAAGCCTCACATAAACAAGGCATAATGAAGGAAAACAGCAGCCCATTTTTCTTCCCTTCAGAATGTGGTGAATGTGCAGTGCCTGCAAGCATGCATGGCTTGTGCTTCCTATTAACAAGGCACACGTTAATAAATTTAACTCAGACAAATTTAACCATCCTAGGGCCACATTAATCAAAAGCCTGACAAGACCAATCTGAAAGTTGAGTAAGGAAAATAAAGCACTGCTGACACAGAGGAGGCCATGCCCTCGTTGTCCCTGGGCCACTCCTACTCTATCAGCACCTCTAGTCTGGCAGTAACTCCTTCCCCCTGCACTCCTATCATGCTGTCCTCCCAACACTCCTCATCTACCCAATGCCTCTTCATCAGTGATGTTTCCCATTTCCCATGTGTCTATGCTAGAGAATGATTTAGAATGTTTAAGTACAATCATGGGGAACAGCTACAAAGTCCTGGTGAGTTGTGTGTTGTACCTGTGCCACTGGCATTACTGAACAACAACAACAAAAAACCTCTCAGGGTACAGATTAACCAATGCATAAAGGAGAGAGAACAATTTTGAGAGTAATGCAAAATTACTGTAGCTCATGCAAACTACAGATTGGCCAGAATCAGAAGAAAAGAACAAGGGCTATCAATTTTTATTCATTACTCATGTGCCAAGCTCCAGTGCTGGAGCTCCAAGTCAGTTCTCAAGCCAAAACACTTGTACATGGTGACTGTACAAAGCAATGGGAGCTATTCCTGGGAAAACCTCCACCCTTTGGTCCCTTCATATTTAGTCCTAAGTTGTTGCTTTTGAGTTATGTTTTTGTTGTGGAAAATACTGACAAATGGGTCTTTCCATCAGCCCAACCACTTCACAGAAAGCAGGGCACGTCATACAAGATGAGGAAACTGCTGATCAAAGCCACAGAAAGCAGCACAAATTAGGCTGTGTCCCCAAAAGCCATAATTATCCAAGCTGCTTAAACAAAATAAGCACATACGTGATTATTCAGATTTGCCTAGAGGCATCCCCACAGCATAAAACATGGTGTGCTGCCTTGCTGTTCTTCCACTTAATAAAACAACAAATATTTTCATCACCTAAGAGTATTGGTGTTTGCTTTCAAAGTCTTGGAAGCTTTAAAGAAACTCTGTTGCCTTGCCTTGATGCTGTCTTTCCCCCAAACAATTTCTGTTTCAGTTCAGACAACTGGGTATTCAACATGTTCTGGTTTGAGTTCAGTTGGAGAGATGTAGGAAGCCCTCAATCAATCTTACTGCATTGCAAAGCTCCAGAGGAAGAATTGCTTGGTGGCACATGATTTCATGGCGTTTTGGTCAGAACTACAGGCTCCCACTGAATGCACATAATGAAATAAAGAGGACTGTAGCCACATAATTGGGATTTGAACCCAGAGGCTGAATCTTAGAGCAGCCTGAAGCATTTGAACCAAGTACCTGTCCAAACTGCTCATAGAACCCTTAGGAATCTTTCAGCATATCTTTGCTGGATAAGTAATCCAAGCCTTGTTTTCATGGACAGGTTAATGACCTTTGGAAACCTGCCAGACTCTCTTTTAACTCCTAGTACTGTCACATTTATGTCATGATACTCCCTAAAAGCAGTGTGACGCTTGCAGCAGTGCTGCACTGGCTAGTGCTGTGTTATCATCTCCTCATGATCCTCATTTCAGCACCTGTGCCTCTCAGTTGTCATGAATATAGGCTGGGCATGCTGCATGCACAGAGCCCAGCTGCCCTCCTGTGCTGTACCATGCCTGGCACAATAAGGTTTCAGTTCAAGGCCAGCCCCAAAGGCTGTAGATGGTATCAAGTCTAGCACGTTATTAGCATATACAATTATGTTTCCCTCTTGCCTCTGGTGCCAAAGGTTAAAAGCATTCTTAACTATTCCAGCTTTAGTTCCATTTGCATAGGTCTGGGATTTTCTTCCAGATATTTTTCATCCTGATCATCATATCTCCATGACAGCAGACCTGGGCACGTTGTCTGGTTGGTCAGAAAGCAAGAATGCTGTTTTGCAAAATGCTAGAAACTTTGAAATAGGTTTTTGTTTTCCTGTCACAAAACACAGGTTTCAGAAAGTCCTTTCAAAGCCAAAGGCTCTTAAATTCAGTATTTAGTATATTCACTCATCACATGACTGACCCACTCCTGTCCTTGCTTTGATAAATCCAAACACTAGATTAATTTTTGCTCTGTACCTTCACTGGAAAGGCATTCTTGGGCAGGAAAACTTGATTGCTGCATGGGATGCTGCATGTCTCTTTGAGATGACTCCAATCCTCAAATAAGATATTGCAACTTATTTTCTCTCAGTTGCCCTATTAAGACCTTCTGCAACAAGTTTTAAAAATTGCTGTCAACAGCTAACTTCTAACCAGGGCATCATTTGCAGCGTACCAAAGGCTTCTTTATATAACCACCCGACACACACCTCCCCAACTCCCACCCACTGATTTTCTGTTCTATATCATTATTATCACAGAACAAAAGAGATTAAGGGTGGGAATTATCTCTTCATGCCAGGCATGGACAGTACTCACCACAGTCAAACCCCCTAATCATGTGTTGTATGTGCTGATGTAGTGTAAATAATACTATTAATAGCAACACCAACAATTTAGCTTTCTCCCTGACACCACCCCCAGTTTCCACCACTAAAGCTGTGCATGTGGATGTAAGTTATGAATTCCCATGTAGCCTGTACTTGGCAATTTTGCTTTAAGATTTCAACCTGGTAAAGCATGTTCACATTCAGAAATTTGCTAATTTGGGGTCAATGCTCGATTTATAATAAAATTATTATAATACAAAGGCATAAACTCAGGTAGATTACACTAATGTCAGCATAACTGCAGTTGCTGTGCTCTAAACCTGAATCAGAATAGATAGCAATAATTTTCACCAACTCTGATATTTGAGCTACCTTTTAGTTTATGCAAGTGAAATGGGTGTTATGAGGAGTCCTACTCACATATCATCATGTGTTCCTGAAAGGAGAACTCTGCAATAAGAAACATGCTTCATATCACAGAATCCCTTTAGATACTCCTAAGCCTAATGCCTTGGTGAGATAAGGATATATATTTGCTTCACTTCCCAAAAGATCTTAAGACAATTTGAATTTCCACACTCCCTCAAAGTTCTCAACCTGTGTTATGGAAGTGTGAAGAGCAGAAATAAAATCAGTTTATCCCTTGTTACTGACTCAAGAAAAAATTCAACCTACATAGAAGTAGATATTTAGACTCTCAAATCAAAGCTAACCCAATGTGATGCTACCCAGAATCTTCTTATCACTTGCTGTTGATTACAGAAATTTGAGTATTTTAATCTTGTTAGTCAAGGTCACCACAGGTCTAAATCTTTGACTTTCACAATGAAAAATAACCACCTCTAGATATAACACAGCAGTTATAATATTTATCATTAGATAGTACACAATCAGTTAGGACTCAGACAGAACGCAAGGAACTATGTTGTGTCCAGATGGATCTCCCAGGCACATTAGAGGAGGTGGAATTTCACCAGGGCACTTCAATTCCTTGTCCACAGCTAGGAAAAGGCGATCTTTTTTTTTTTGCCTGTTCCAGACCTCAAAATACATAAATCATTTCAATGTGGAACATAAACACAACAAAAAAATCATATTTCTCGCTGAATTGTTTACTTTAACACAGTTTCCTTCTGCTGGAGGTATTTGATACTGAACTGTGAAACTGTTTCACATCATTAAAGAAAAATTTGAAGTAAAGAATGGTGTCAGTTCTCCTCCCTCCTCCTTGAAAACCTGTAATTCTAAAAAGCATTGTAATTGGATATTCCCCATATTGAGATTTCTTTTTCCAAAACGAGAAAGGCAAGAAAAATCAACATATTCACAAAACAGGTTGTCAATGCCACTGCTGACTTGACCATAACTTGCCAGCATCTTTTTTTAATGCTTCATTTGGCTACTTACAGAATTGCTCCAAGTCATCTCTTTCTTTAGATTCTGGCATGGCAGTGATCGTGAGCAACGGGCAAAGATTTCCTCCTAGCGTCTGGCAGAGTGTCTGCTGCCTCCAGTAAACCTTCCTGGGGTTTCTATTTTGTTCCAGGATATCAAGATGGGACTGCGAAAGAAGCAAGGAAGCAGATTTATAAATGAGTTCACAGTCTATAAAATCTGATTTTATTCCACTAGCTCTGTGTTATTATTGGTACTAATTTCATCTCTTGCTAACTTCCCAGCTTCTCTCTTCTGCCAGTTAATATAATCATCTTTTACTTCCTTCAAATATGCACAAACTATTCTGAAAACATGCCAGTTCACTGCATCTGCAGGCAACTCTTTCTCTTACACAGTTTTACCTCACCTGCTCCTAGGTGCTTCTCTTATTAGTGTCAAGGACCTTCTCTCAATACATGAAGTCCCAAGAGGAACAGCCTACTCCTTATATTCTAACTGAGACTGTGTAGAAATGTGAGAAACTCACTGTTTTTGAGAATTTATAGAACTGACCAGTTAGCTGTCAAGCACGTGCCAAGGAAACTCGGGAACAACTCCACACCAGAGGCAGCCAAAAAGTTTACGTCAAAACAACATTTTGTACATTCACTAGTGGGAAATTTGCAGAGAGCCTTTCCAAGAAATTATTTTAAAAGGAGATTTACTTTCCCTCCCTCCCTGCAAAGTTTATGGCAGTTTTTAACAATTCTTAAGTCCAACAGTTTCTGGAAACACTTGAGAAAAAGAATTGGCAGCTTAAAAAAAAAAAAAAACCAAAACTTTTTGGAACAAATTTTGATCGCCTCATTAGATCCATAGGCACTTGTCACCCACACACCAGATGACGTGTAGTTCTCTGTTTGTATTGAAATTGCATGTGGCAAGATTAGTGTAAGTAATCCCCTCATGAGGTGTTGCTAAGGGCTGTGAAATACCGGTTGTCTCTTGATTTCTAGAAATAGGTATATTATAGTACGCACACTTGTCCTAACAGCACTTTAAACAACACACACCAAGTCACTGAGCAACCCTAAAGACAATTTTCCTTTACAAGTCAGGGCTAAATTTTAACCCTGTATAGGACAAAACATTCCTGCTCCCCAAAACTTCCCTGCTCTTTGACTGCTTTCCCAGTATCTACTTGAATGCAAACACAGATGGTCATAAACTTCAGTTCTGTGTCATAAAACAATTAACATAGTGCTCTATAAAGTAAATTCAATTATTAGGCACATCTAACAGCCTTGCATAGATACAGATAACTCAATATAATCATTTATTTATGTTCTTGGTACCCAGTGAAACTTAATTGGCTATAGCTGCCATAGAGATTTCAGCTAGATATCAAAACAATTAACACTGTGATGTAAAAATAGATAAATTACTGTTCATAAAATAAATATAATTACTAATGGACAAAAAGGAATGAACTGCAGAGTGCATCCAGTTCAAATAGGATTCTGCAATGTGTATTTCCTACAAATATGCTGGCAACTATTATATATTTATGATACTTAAAAACATTTTCAAATTACTTAACTCCACATACGAGTTCATCTTCTTTCCCAAAGCACTATGTATTTAATTGAGCCCTTGGGTTCACAATCACTTTTAATTTATTACTGATGTGTAAAATCAACATACTTCAGCAGTGGACAAATGCTTTAAAAATGAAATCTACCACTGCACAAACCTGATATAGTTCATTTACTATTGAAATTGAAGTAACGTGGAAATGTGCAAATTGCACCACTTCACATTTTAAATTAGCCCAAGTTAAGAAGTCTTTTAGAATTATTAGAGAAAACAACTTTGCTTTGGCTAAAGAGCTGGACATGAAGACCTATCAATCTTTTCCACCTATAACTGGCATTTACCAAACTTTATGGTCCTTACTGAGTCTGAGTTCATTTAAACTTTTCCTGGGGCAAAATTTCCTTTAACTTCAATGAACATTTGATTTGAAGAGGCAGTGAAATACTTCAAGACTTGGCCCTGCAAGTCTAGGAATAACATCTTTTTCATCTCTATTCTATTCATTCAGGAGCAGGTGAGATATTCAGGGATTCCCAGAGCATACAAACTTCTCCAAGTCTCCCTTGATTTTGTGCCAGCAGAAGATAGAAATCAATAACAGTAAAATAATGATGAGGCACTGCATTTCAGTAATAAAGTATGGTGGTGAATAAGTTCACCCAACTCTTCAGTACTTGGCTTTTCCCCTGCAGACTGCACATGCCTTCAAGGCTACAGGTCGAACCCCACTACTGGAGCATTGATTTTGAGGAGTAGCTGGTACCCATATGCCTAATGAGAAGTGAGCTGGCAGGCATAGTTTGGACTGTGAAGGCTTGACTGGCCGTCTCCCAGACATTGGAAGCAGTTTCTTTGAACATCTATAATGGGATACAAAGCAGTTGTCTCCCTTGAAAGCATGGTCTTTCATCTCAATGGCAAACATACCATTACAACAAATAGAGTGAGCCCAAATTTCACCAACCCATAATGGCATTGACTGCCCAGAAGAAAAAGGGTTGACGATAGAAACTGAGGGCAGAAGGAAGGAGAACTGACCTACTGGAAACTCTGTGTCTTCACTTTCAGTAACATATTTCTCATCTTTAACAACAAAGCAAAGCTACTTATAGAACTATCCATTTCCCTTCTTTTATCCCACCTTCCTTTCAGATCTTGAGCTCTCCTACATCCATCATAGACACAGAAAGTGCATTGGATGCTTTTCCCAGAAAATTCCTCTACCAGCCACCTTGGCCAGAAGAGATTGTAGAAAACAAATCCTTTCCCAGAAACCAAACTCGGTACATTAATACAATTTTCAGAGTTTTTAAGTTTTGGTATTGACACTACTAGTGGGGGTGTCACAAATGCCTACTGACACTCCAAGTGGGACAGAGGAAACAGCTGACAACGCCTTCAGATGAGGTCCAGCACTGTGCTATTGCTGTGTGCAGCCCTGAAAGCTGAGCTGTGAATGCTGTCAGGAGGAGGAGAAGGCAGCTTTTTCTTCTGAGTTGTCATCAGCTTTAGCCCCCTACTTTCCACCCCTTCAAGAGGGGAGTCCTGCAACCCTAAGCAAACTGAGACATCTCTGATTTGTGTTATGACTAGTGTGAGCACTAATGGTTTGTATCCCAGCTTATCTCACGCAGAATTTTTTCTCCTCCAGCATTCTGTGCTTCAGAGCTGTTAGGGGCAGCAGTTGCAAACAAGGCAATGACAACATCGCGATCATTAACTGGCTGTGAAAGTGGTCCTCTAAGCTATCTCAAAATGTACACTTATCCCAGCAGCTGTAACCTGTCAGGTCCATTAGCTTATCTAGGTGGACATATCAATATTACCATCATCGTCGAGTAAGTGTAGGGGTAATGGTAAGCCAGATAGCAGACATCATCTTTGTGAGGGAACTTGATGCTGAAGGTGAGCGTGTAGTAGCATCTTCCTCTCACGCCTCTTGCAGCTGCACTGCAGTGGTAGTGGTTTCTGGAAGAAGAGAGAGGGGAGTGGGAGAAAGTAGATGTTTTCACTTCTAGATGAACACTTGGATCAGCTCTGAGAGAACTGAGCATTCAGAGAAGTGTCCACCCTGGGTAAGGTTGCATCTCATGCTGTAGATGGGTTCCAAACTCAACTAGTCATTGTACCAGGACTGGTAAAGCCCCATCCAAGTACAGGCAATCCAATCCCAGCAATGAACAGGTACAAAAATATAACAGTAACACAACAACAGGCTACGTGGAAGAAGAAAGGTTAGAGAAAACAAGAAATCATGGCTCCATTAGACAGATGCAGACAGCATCATGACAGTAGGTACCACTGAACAAGACTGTACACCAGATTCAAGGGTGTCTTGGGATTCAAGCAGTATGGAGAACAGTAAGGAGTTAAGAGGCAGAACTGTATGTGGCAGCCTGGGCACAGCCAGTCACCTCTACTCACATGCTGATGATGGATGGGAGTGTTCTCACTGGAAAACAACAGTTTGTTTCATTGTGTGAAGGTGCAACCAGCTAATAGCAGTTCACATTGCACACTCCAGATGTATTTAAACTAATGCATTCAGCTAACTCTGCTGTAGTACTTCTGATGTCCAAATTATCTTGCTCAGAGATGCAGGTATCTATTTGCAGCCCTGTACAGTGCCATGTGAAAATATCCTGTGAAAGCCTGGAGATTTAAAAGATATGAATACCCTATGAAAACCAACCACTGAGTTCTGCCACGGGAAGAAAATGGATATTCCAGGAGTAAAGAAAAAAAAAATTATAAAAAAATAGGACATACATAAAAATATTTCACGTATCATCAAAGGTTCTTTCCTGAGGGGGAAGGGGAAGTGAGTGTGTTTGGGTAGAGATTGCACACAGAGTAGTTACCTCCTACAGATATGCAGGTTGTGAGCTACCTAAAAAATCCTCTTTTGAATCCATCCTTTCAAGAGACCTGAGCCTCTCCCCGTCAGGGAATATCAAGGACCAGTTGCTCCCTAAAAGATGAGGAGCTGAGCTCGCTGTGGAAGCCAGCGAGCAGGGACCTCGCCAGGCAGGGTACCCACAGTACCTGAGCAGGTCATGCCTAGGCTGTGAGGCAAGATAGCTTCAACCATGCACCCAGACCACCAGAGAGGTTTGTAGCGATGAGGTGGGTCTGGGCCAAGCCAGAAGATCTGTCCATGGGTCAGGATTCAGATCACCAGAGTTCACAGCAAAGCACACACATGGCAGTGACTGAGCTGGAGCCTGCAATACAAGAGCTCGGACTGCAACTGAGCAGCCAGGACAGAGCTTAGATGGAGTTCCTGAGCCCACGGGTGTGGGTGGAGACCCTGCGGGCAGCTGGTCAGGGTCATCCAGGTCTACTACTCTGATAAAGAAATTACTTTACGCTGACTAAGAAAGTTTTCAGCAGAGATGAAGAGACAATTCATGCACTTTAGGGAGAAGCCTCAGAGCAAATCGCATCCATAAATACATTTCAAACAATATTTTTCCCACATTGCACCAATTATGCTGTTGCCGAACCTTCTGATTCTGAAGGACTGTGAGGTTTCTTTGACAAATGTTATCATCAATGTTGCATTAAAATGCAAAATAGGAGAGGCATCCAAAAGATGCAATTTCAGCTCCTGAATTTTACAATACAAGTTTATTTTGCCACTGTTCATTTTTATTCAAAAGGGTGGAGAGAAAAGATAATTATTCTTGTCAAATTCTCCAAAATAATCAGCTCTTTTTCATAAAGATGACACAATACAATGCTGCTGGGTTTTCACCTGAATTTAATAGTTAGGAATATGTGGGGTGAGCAATACCGACTGGATCAATAGATAGTGGAGGAACACAGTCTCAGTGGCAAACTGGAAAGCCTATGACTTTATTCTCAGCTGAACCCTTCACCCCAACACTTCTTTTGCAAATAAACCACCTTAATATCAGACAAAGGCTGAGAGTTAAAAAACAAACCAGTGAACCCACAAATATAGGAACATCTATGTAGCTGTTATTTCAGTGGATCCAGGATTTGAGTGCTTTTTTTTTTTTTTTTAAAGTCAGGACAATGACATTTAATCTAGTTCCTGTTAATTTTGACAGTGAAGGATAATTAAGAACTATTTCTTGTACAGTGCATAAAGAAAGTACTCATCTCCATAGCCTCTATTATATTCAGTGTCACTTGGATTGTTAGATGACCCTATTCACAAAGAACTGTCGCAGAGTGCTGAGATCTTCTGAGTCCTCCCCTCCGAATTCACACTCCTAGTCAGAGGTGTGGGAGGGAGCAGGTCTTTGTAGGCAGATACTGCTTAAATATCTTACATACAAATTGGGGAAAGTATTCCCGCCTGTCTCTAACGGTCCAGTAAAGGCTTCTCTATATATAGTCTGTAATTGTGCAGGCAAAAATATCAATCCTGTCAAAAATGCCACTTAACCCAGAGGTTTTGCACAACCAGACACCCCGACCTTGATGCTATGCTGGTAGTCAATGGTCCTTACTCCTGACAGCATGCACATCGCATGATCCAGAGGGTACTGACACACGGCGCTCTCACTGCACTGCTTAGCACCACGGTCCGTTTTGAGTATCTCTGCAGTTCCACCAAACTGCCTGCCCAGAACCAATGTTTCCAGACTTCTGAATCACTTCTTGACACCTGCCTCAATCTGCAGCAAACCCTGGTTGCAACAGGACGCTTACAGGTGGCTTTGTGAGGATTCAATGCTCTTCACTCATGCATTAAAAAGAAAACCCACCTGCGTGTAGAGCAATGTAAATGCCCGTGTATTCCTACTGAATATAATCTGGTCTCCTCACAATCCATCATACAAAGCAGCAGCTCTGAATCTTTTAAGAAGAAACTTGAAAACAAGAAAAACAGCTCTTTCATCCTTGTCTCCCTCTCCTTTTATTGCTGTCACCCCAAAATGGCTCTATTGCCTCCTTGTTGCTCCACCAGGCTGGTAGTTTCTCTTCTCTGACCCGTTTAATCACAACACTCTACGATACCAGCATGAAACCCAAATTAACAAGCAAGGCAGAGGGAAGCAAAAAAGGACCCTAGCAACATCTGGTCTTCACTACCTTATTTGTGTTCTCTTTCAAAAACTGTTCAAAGTCTCACATACTCTCTAGAAACAAATATGCTGATTACTGTAAAGAAAATAAGAGACCAAAGTATATGTGTGTGTGTGTGGGGAGGTTAACCAGCATGCAGGCTGTATCTACTGTGCCTTTCAGCCACTTTAACAGTGGAATCATTCTCCTTGCTATTTTCCTCAGAAGTAATGTACAGGTAGTATATTTCTAGCATAGCTGTGATGGGAATTTAATTAATAATAATTATAATAGCACATATCACTCCGCACAATAATTTTTTTGAGCTTTATTAGCATTATCTAATTAAAACTTGCTGCCTATTTATTTATTCCCACCCTTTGGGTGGCAGATAAATAACTCTTTATAGATAGGGAAACTGAGACCCAGACAGGTGAGGCCACTTGGCCAAAGATGCAGGCAGGTCAACAAAGGAGCTGGATTGTAACTTGTAAAGCATCAACTGACACAAGAATAACATCTCTTGGTCATCTTGTTTTTGGGCTTTCTGTCTGCAGCCTTTTGTGTATTAAAAAGCACTGGTAGGTGATGGAACATAGCATTGTATCACCTTAGATAAAGTGGCCAAAGAAAACATCAATATCCTAGATTTCCAGGCCATTTCAAAACAGAGTCCAAATAAAAAGTAAACTCTTTAGTACTTCTCATCCACCGATGCATTCCCTGTGTCCAAAATCCTTCTACTACCTGGAGTCTGGTGCCCTGGTTTTACATACTCTGACCTTTTTATGTCTCAGTGTGGCTGCCAGGTGCAGCATGCTTTAGTAAAAGCCTGGTTCATACCATTACAAAAAAAAAAAAATCAGTATTGAACAACTCACAGGGTATGGCTGTTATTTTAATGTCTGCCACATTATAAACTGGAAAATGCACAACACAACTTCTTTTTCACAGGCCAAATCCGTGTTAAGGCATCTTTATTACCAAGATTGCAGGCAGAATCCCAGTTGAAACAGAATACTCCCACAGCCATCTTGTTATTAAGGCTGTCAGTCATACTGTAAAGGTCAGGTGCTCTCAGACTGAGACTGGTGTCTCAGTTCTCTCTTGGAGATATCATTAGAGCTGAGGGGTGGCCTGATAATGCTATAGTGATGATTTCATCTAATGTGATTATAAAGATGCTGAAGAGAAAAGAGAAGACTGAGTTCTGACACTGTTATGCTCACCAAACAGCCAAGTCTTTAGTGGTGATCTGAGAACAAAACACTCTACATACCTCATTACTATCTATGAGCCGACTTTTTGTCTAGAAAAGCTGGAGGTTAGATAATATGCTTAGAATGAGCCGTGAAACCAAAGGCACAAGCACATCGTCACCAATTCAGCATGATGCCATTGTTCCTTAAACAATTCACCAGAAAGGAATATTATTCAGCACATAAAAGCTGCCAAGACAGCAGGTGAATTAAATGATCTTATAGTAGCTGCAACTCTGTTTATCATGGGTGTATCCTGTCACTTCACAGAGAGGCAATAAAACAAAGCAGAAGTGTCACTCAGCTTCCTTTTGACAAGAGCACTGCTAATATTCTCTGTAACATCAAAACTCTTGTGAGACATATGGGAAAGGTACGCTATGACAGAGCTGTGCCACAACATTCATCTTTATGAGTGAACTACCCCATCTTCAGTGAAGATGAATGTCAGCAAAGATCAGCCAACGTGTCTCACCCAGACGTCTTGCAAATGTGCCTTTCCTCCCACTGTCCTTCAGCTCAGAGGTTGCAACTAAGAGCATCTGAGTTCCTCCTCATTTTTGTAACTATACCACTCTTTTCCCAAGAAGTAATTAGATGAAGTTCCCTTCAAAAACTTACAGGCTCACCCCAGGACACCCATGACCAGGGTGGATGGAAGTGAAGTGAGCTCTTTCCCCAAAACAGAAGCATCATGACATCATTATAGCAGTCCCATCTCCTATTCTGAGCTGGAGTCTGAGCAACCCCAAACGCAATTTCTTCACAGCCCTTCCCACAGTACCACCTCTCATGACTGGGAATCTCTTCTATAATCACTGAAGCAAGAAGAGTAGAGGTGAATGTACATACACACAAATAAATTTTCTCACATATACACAAGAACATATATAAGCCTGTAAAGACAGCAAGCAGTTATCCTAGATTAATATATTGACATATAATTCAATGTACAGTTAGAAAACATGGAATATTCCAAATCAATAAAAATCCAGTCTCTCAAATTCTCAACAAGAATCTGATTACAAACTTAATTGTACAATCATGGTTTAATTTTGGAAGTCAGATGCTGTTTAATCACTGCACACTAACTACCTTGTTAATGACATGAAAAGCCACGGCTATAGTAATCAGCACGTAAGGTTTGCCCAACCACAAGCCCATACTCACAGAAGCCAGGTTACAGGCATGCCAAAGGATGCCACTGCACCACAGAATGTTAGCTCTTGAGGTAGAAAAGGTTAGTGAAGAGTACTTGGAACTAAATAAAATAGCTACTCAAATTGCTACAGGCAGGATGCCAAGTTGAAAGAGGATAATCTGAGCCTTCAGCCCCCCAACAAAAGAAAAGATTACAACAGACATCTGGCACAAGGTACAACTTGGAATTTATTCCTATTGAGACAAGTTTGAGGCTCTGCTACTTCTGGAAGGCAGCCCATTGTCATTGTTTGGGTTCACTGCCTTATCACCTTCACTTGTGAACATAGCCACCACTCAACCTAACAATAAAATTGTGAACTACAACAAGCATAATTTCTTCCAAGGAGAAAGCCCATTATTTTACTTCAGTTTCTAAAATCATCACCTAAGTTCACTAAGAGTACAGTTTAGAACATCAGAAAAGTTCAGCTCTGTGCTGAGAGCACTACTCACCATGCCAATTGTCATCGTTGCTAATTGAGTTAACACCTTTCTGCTTCCTATTTCCCTGCCCATCTGCAGTCATTGGGTAGCCCAAGTCCTGTGCTTCAACTGTGAGGTATTAGGGCAAGATCCAGTCTTTTGCTTTGTTTAAACAGTGCCTAATGCAGTAGCCATAGATTCCTGAGACATTGAAGCATTTTGGTGATGCAGATTAACAAATAGAAGTCATGATAGAAACAAATAATCAGAACAAAAAAATAAAAGAGGAAAAATATTTATCACTCAGACATTCTCAGCACCAGCTACCATGTCATGACAGGTAGGCCATAAAAACCCCACTATTTTATGGTGCTAACCATATCTTAACACCATAAAATGGTTTTTATGGCCTACCTATCATGACATGGTAGCATGGTTGTTAACACCAAATGCTGCAGTATTTGATTACAAAGTATATCAACTTCACCCATAATGCTCTACCACTTCTCCTTCAACATATGACCTCTTTTTTTCCTCCAGTGCAGAGCTCCTCTCCCTGCTTTTACCACCCCAGGCCACACCATTCTCAAACACTGGGCAAACCTGGTCTAGTGAGAGTGTCCTTGCCCATGGCAGGGGGATTGGAACTAGATGATCTTTGAGGTCCCTTCCAACCCAAAGCATTCAATGATCCCACCCACAGGCACTCAACAAAATAACATTTACTCACACCTACTTGTTCTGTTCTGTCCCTGGCCTTCAACTCTGCACAGATTTACTGATCCAAAACCTACCAGTTATCCCAGTCCTGAAAACACTTTCATTATCATCTTTAAAATGATTAATACATCTTGTGGATAATATTTTGGAAGCCTTGAGAAAGCAAAGCAGGGTTCATTGAACCTACTGAAACCCCAAGCTCTGCACTTGTGCCCTTGGACTGCAAAAACCGGAATAAATCAGGCATCAGTTTTCTGCCTGAAAATGAGATACCTGGGTGAGAATGTTTCTCTCATGAGTCAAGCTTCAGATAAGATACAAGTTAAAGATGAGACTGATCTAATGTTTTGCTTCTGAGGTGCTGCCATACTGCTGAAACAGTCTGAGACCCGGAACTTGCATAAATATCAGCACTGAGCTTGTCAGGACTCCTTTACACCACCATTGCCTAGCCCCAGGTGAAAGAGAAAGACTCCTGTATGACTGAGTAAGGCTAATCCTTACTGGTTCTGCTATCAGGACAAGGACTATAAACTGTGCCATGATGCCAACAAGTGTGGTCCACTGTGTGGTTTGTCTCCCAGGAGTTGGGTTCCAGCTTTTTTAGAAAAGGGAAGCTGGTAGAGATAGTAAGGTACAGAGATAGATTCACAAATAAATATGTATTTGCATATGTTTATTTCTACCTATATAGGTAGCTGTACACAGTGTGCACAGATGTGTGCAGGGAGCCTGCTTTGGCAAGAGGCGTGGACCCGATGGTCTCTTGAGGTCCCTTCCAACCCCTATGATTCTATGTATATATGCACACCCACCCCACTGTATACATTAAGCCTTTAGCTCCTCTTTCAGAAAAGTCGATGTGTACAAAAGAAAAAGAGGTATTCCATCCAGCTCATTTCTTCCTAGACAGGAAAAAGAGCCAACTCCCCGACATTTGTGGGTTAAGCTTCCTTGTATACCTGGCTGCATCAGCAAGGTTTTAGCATCCTCCATTCCCTTACCGCCTCTTTCCTCCTTGGGAAGTGAATCCTGCACATTCCCTGGTTCTCCTCAGGCATGCAATGCAGAGATTTCACTTGTCATTATGTTCCGAAGCTGGGAGCACATAACACATTGGACTAACACTAATTTAGAGACACTTGAAACAGGTTGCACTGCTGGTCAGAGGTTAACAACATCAATACGCTTAACAGGAGGGGAACAGAGGGGAAAGGAAGCCACAAATTATTCACAAAAATTGCACTTACTTGTAGTAGCAGATATCATGGCCTGCTCGTAGCCAGCGAGGCCTGCCCAGGAGAGCTTCCTTCACTGAATACATGACCGGCTGCATGCCTACATAAAACAAGACAGTTTCAAGTGATATGACCTCCCTGACTGGAAGAGACAGGGGTGGGAAAGAAAAGGCTAAGCAAGAAGCATCATTATTTTGTCTGCACTCTATCTGCAGGTAGTTTATGCAAAGCATTTTCCAAAACCCTATTCTTTGTTCAGATATAGCCATGTTTGTACAAAAAGCACCTCCAGAAAAGTGAGCTGAATGGAGTTCATTAGAAAACAGATTATCCTGCTGGCCTTTGCAAAGGAGGGCTTCAAGCCATTCTGTTTACAAACAGCAGAAGGGAAAGAAAAGAATAGGAGTCAAGGTATCAACAAGATTTGATTAGTCCAATATCTTATGCGTGGGTGCATCATTATTGAAACCTTAATCCTACCACAGAATTAGAGATCCGCAGTGCATCCAGTACTGTACCCCCAGAAAGCAGCGAACAAAACTAGAAGCAGGTTTTAAATTTGTCATTAGATCTAAATAATACTGGCGTCTCATAAATGCTGCTGATGATAGCATCCATCTTTGTATTGTGTTATACCAGAAGAGGAGATCTTCCTGACCTCCAAAACATTACCATTCCATGCCCCGAGGTGTGAGACTGTCTCTGTTCAGAGCTGCATATACAGCTCCCTGAAGCCAGCACACCTGCAAGCAGCTTTTGTACCGAAGTCCCTAGCTCTACACACCTGCCCACTCTTTTACAGGTGTAGTAAGAATCCTGCCCTCAGAGATGCACAGGGTGTCCCTGGTGAGGTACTGGTAGCTGGGGGCTGCAGGGGTGGCCTCCACCTCAGGGAAGTGCCAGCCAGTGGTAGTGGACCCAGCACAACCACAGCTGAGCCAGGCAATGATGCTGCTGGCAGCACTTACATGGAAGCACATTTAAGAAAGGTTTGTAGTGTTCCAAACATCCCAAATTCTAGGTCCTGCCTTCCCTGAGGGTCCAAAGGACACACGCACTAAACTGCCTGCAAGCAATAGTTGGCATTAGTCTGCTATCTCATTTCATCTTTAAAAAAGGATAATAAAATACTCGTTCTGTCTTTCCACTTTTCCTGTGGAAGCGTTCAGCGTTAGAAAACAAACACGAGTCATCTCCTTATTTCCCATGGTAGAGTACTCTGATAGAAAAGTGGGTAGGATAGAGGTGGAGGCTGCACCTTCTGACTTGCTCTGCTCCTAGTCACAGCTATTTAATGAAATAATCCTGTTTGCCAATTTGAAAACCGCACAGTGCCATCTAGCCAAAAGCAAGAGGGAAAGGGAAAATCAGAACGGATCAGCAACCAGGAGCTGTAAAATATAGCCACCCCTGGCACTTTGGCACTACATCACAACTGGAAGCTTTTAGTATTATGGCATGGGCATTAGCCCAGTAAAGTGCAGGGGGAATGTAGCAAGTAAACAGCATCTCTTACCAGCAGTCTGTGTAAATATTATGCATGTGCTGGAAGGGGTAACAAGCCTCGCTCAGCCAAGCCAGACAAGCGAAAGCTTTACTGCCCTCTCAGAGCAGCAGAAGAAACCCACAGAAGAATTGCTTATACAGCCATCCCACGTACAAGCCGTTCAGAAGCAAGCCGTGGCTTAGCCTCCTTACTCCGGATGGTATTTTCACATTTTTATTCCAAATATATTTGTCATTGCACGCTTGAACATGTGAGTCATGTACAATTTCAGGTGCACAAAATGAGATTATAAACGCTGACAACAGCCAAACTAGCAGATAACAAGCAACTGGCCATCAATAATGGCCAGAATCTGAAGCTATGAAGATACTGTGGCTGTGTCAGAGGTTGTGTTGGGGTTTACAGTAGGACCTCAGCATAGTTAATTTTCAGGGTGCTTCTAGACATGTTAACACTGAATTGTTTGGTAATTCAGGGAAGCAGAATAAGACGGCCAAAAAAATTAATTAATTTTCATTTGGAATCTATATGGATACTTGAACTCCAGCCCTTAGGGCTAAAGGGCAAATGCCTTATAATTCATTATGCCACTCATCCAGCCAGTTTCACAAATACAAGTGACAAGTCATTCCAGCTCCTAGCGCTATTAGGTTTAGGTATATTGATCCTGAGAGAGTTCTCCTGGTGATATCGAAGACTATATCCACAGGGCTCCAGAGGAATGCAAAGTCTCATATTAGGGGCTTATTAAACATTCTGAGTCAGGTCTTGAGCTGGTGTAAATTAACACAGCTCCATGGAAACAAATAAAAAAATCCCAACAGCCAGCCTATGCCAGCTAAGAATTCAACCCACGGTCTTCATAGAGAAGAAATAATTTCTCTTCTAAAATGGGCACTGAAAACTGGGATTTGCCCTGCCTGTTTCTGAGTAATGCTGCCTTCCTCCTGAACCACAGACTATGATAGGAGCTCAAGGACAGCAAGGAACAGAAATTTTTCTTTTATCATTAGTATCAGCAGAAGTCTCAGCAGGTCTGAAGGCAAAGATGAATTTCTGGATAAGCCCAAAGAATCACGAATATTTGTTTGAGGATTATCTACATTTATTTAAATCTTAGAAGCACTTTCCAGTCCTATGCTGCTCATTTAATTCCAACAGATCAGTTTTTTCCCTCCCTCTCTCAACTCCAGTGTCATTCTTCCCCTGTTCTGATCTCTAAACGCAGAACAATGAAATTTTTTCCCCAAAAAATCCTCTCCCAGGTCTCAATATTCAGCTTACTCATCAGTCCTCCTGAGGCTAGAGAAAGGCCCTTTGACAAATCTAAAATAACTCTTCCAATGCATTTCAGGGCAGCTAAGACTAAACTTACAGTCTCCCTTATACACATGGAAAGTTCAAAACCTTTATGGCATCAAAAAGATACTCTAGTGAATAGAGGAATACCCCAATTCACCAGACTCATACCATAATTAAATTGACTATTCAACTTTTCACAGTTGATAATGTTGAAACGATAGGGAACTTCTAATTTCATGTCCTGGACTGCAAAGTAGAACCACTGGTGATGCTGGTTGCTGTTCACATCTGCATTCATAATTAAGTCATATTCAAACCTGTAAAGGAAGATCAGAAAAAGCGGTGGTCAACAACACCCAAACAGTCTGCCACTGAACCTGCTGAAGATAACAGGCTACACAATCAAATTCATTAATATCCTGTGAGAGTCAAAGAACACCATCAAACCCAGCACTATAACTGTGTTAGTCAAGACAAAACACTTTGAGTTCCTTCTTTTCACTCATTTTCATGACATCTAGGTACCGGGAGGCATGATAAGCTCTGTGTGGTATAACCTGCTTCCTTGGCCAACCCTTTCCAAACCTAGAAGCACTCCACCATTTCCCACTGTGATCACAGCAGAAAGGCAGGTTGGGATACAGCCACCCTGGGTGTACTTACTCACGCACTTGGATGGCTTTGCGGAGGTTTCCCGATTCAAACTTGGAGAGGAACGTCAGACAGCCTGGAGCAGCTGGGCTTGAATGACTGCAGTAGATCAAAGCAAGGATACCTATAACAGGTTGGTTCAAAGACAAGCATTCCCCAGCACCTTTAGTATGCTAAAATAGGTTTTAATTTATTTTTTTTTCATAAGCAACACCTTGAGAAGTAGCAAGAGGTAAGCAAATCCATACACATCCTATTCAATGCAGCATTCTTCTCTACTATTGCTTAGTGATTCTAAGCCATACTTTCTTTTCCCTTGCCAACACCCCTCCTTTGTCCCTGCTCACATTTACTTCCTTTCAGTTACTTCACACACCCAGTTATTCTCATTAGCTTGTTAATTGTACAAGATATCTTTAGACAATTACTATACGTTTATTCTTTCCTCATCTATATAGTTTCCTTCTCCTAAAGACAGAAGCCCTTTAATTCATCTTGAACTTCACAGCTTTCTTCTACTTTCAACTGTCCTTCACCTTTTTTTTCCCCCTCTTAAGAAAAGGGTTCCCCAAGTCATTCATGTCTCCTCTTAATGCAAATGCTGGCCATAGTTGAGCGCTTAACTGTTCACAAGGCTGAATCTATGGTTTTCAGAAGCATTTTATAACTGCCATACCTTTCAGGCTACATCTACAGCCTGTGACACTTGCCCCAAAGCCACATACAAGGAATTTACTCCTACTGAATATTTTTTCCTGTTGGGCCTTTACCTCCAAGGATATTTCTTCTATACCTTTATCAGAGCTGAACAACTAAACTGAGCTTGCTACGTAACCCAGCATTGGAAATGGCCCTGGTTACAGTACTCAATTTAAGTTACCCACCTGGGTTTGTCTAAATCAAAAACAGTTCTGCCTATCACATCACCTGGTTGGATTAAGCGGCGAACATCATCAAGTACTTTCTCTCTAGGGAAAATAAAAAATAAATAAATTAAAAGTTGTAATAAACACTGTAAGAAACCTTGGTATAGGGTAATCTTTTAGTAGAAATGTGAAGAGGCTTAGGAAATTACTTTGAAGGACTGATAAGAAAGAGGATTTCCATGTGCTAACTCCAAGTGAACATCATTTGTGTGTGTGAATATTTATTTATTTATTACCAGGAGAAAGCTCCTGCTTTCCTATTACAAGTAGTAATAGAACCAAGCCTTTTGGGTTAAGTGAATGATTTTGTAAAATTTGTTATTCTCCACAGTATTCTGTCATATTTGATTTATCCCCAGTTCTTCCCAGTCAATGTCAGCCTCCCAAATGGCCAGTCTTGCCCTGTGAGGAAATATCTGCCATAACTTATAAACCTACTAGTCTGTCTTGTAGCAAATCTTGACTCTAAATCAAGCTAATTTCTACTCATTATAAAACTGAAGTCTTCTGATCCCTAAAGATGATCAAATATGGAACACCAGATTGTCTTCCTGACCTTTGCAGCAATCATGTTATGCCCTGAAGCATGATATGATTATTCCCATTTTAGTTGTATGTTTACACGTTATTATAGTCATAAAAGCAAATCTTTTAGAGCAACAGTGCAAGGAGAAGATGGTAGAGTGATTTTGCCTCCAAATAAGATTTTTAGCTTTTATATTTGCTGCAGAAACAATCATTATCTATCTGGAGGTCAGAAATCGGTGGTCTTCACAAATACTATTTGATTAGTGTTGATTAACTTTAATGTTTAGCACAGAATCCAGCCTTGCTGGTATCTGCAAGTAACTTTCTACACCACTGAAAAGAAATGTAAAGTCATTGCACGCAGTTACACATGGAACAGATGAAATGGTAGTTGTAAGAAGAGCTTTCTCTCCCAGCACAGCTTCAAAACACAGCTTTCCCTCCATCAGAGCTCCTAAAATAACAGGAGAAAAAATCAGCAGCCTCTAGCAGCGTGCCATAGGGGAGATCTGATGATTTATTTCTGCATGTTGCATGTCATATATGCTGTCTTCTCCTAGTGGGCTGAGCAGGAGGGAAGGAGGGCAGCTTACTTACCTTGCCCCTGGTGAAGCTCTCTAGCCCATGAGATACATCCCAGAAATAGCTGCACATGCTATGGAAGGAGAAGGGGCTTCTGCAGGACCCCATGGAGCAGACAGAGGGCAAGAGGCATGGCAAGAAGGGACACAGCAGTAGAAGTGCATGACAGGAAGATTCTCAAGAACAACCTGACACAGGCACACAGGGATTTTCCCTTAAAAAGCCAGATGGGACCCATGGTTGTGCACGCTAAAGGTGGCTGGATTAAGACTGAAGACAAAACCGTGTCCTGAAAGGGCACAGAGTCTTCTCTATCTCCAAAATGGACTTGTTCTCATTTGTTTTCTAATAAGGTCACAAATTCACAATAACTTCTAGGCTTTGGTCTGTCTACTTTAAGGAAAAGCTATGAGTAAATCTATGCCAGAGCTTTGACCAGCTTAGAGCTCCTTAGCATATGTTTAAATATTTATCAATATTTAATCAATAACAATTTTGAATATGAGATGGAGGAGTCTTTATGGGTTTACAGAAGCCATTAAAATCTTACTCCAAGGCTGCCACTACACTGTCACCTATGAGACAAAGAAAGCAACTCAGACAATTCACAAAAGCAACTCAAACAGTTCACAATCATCCACTGACACACAGAAAGTCCATGTCAGAGAGAGGAAATAAGCCTGCTGATTGTAATCCAGGCAGATATAATTTTCCTTTCCTCAGGAGCAAAGCCTAGATCAAATGATCCTTCTGTTTGGCCTACCTCCTTGTGACCAATCACTGGAAAGCCCAAAATTCATACTATAACTTCCTAAAACATTCAGAAATGTGATAGTCAAAACATACATAAACCCTTTTTGAACCAAAGAGCTATCATTGTGGTAGTTGTAGAAAAGCACAATCACCTTTGAACCCCATACTTGCGCTCCAACATGGGCTTGCTGTAAGGAGGAGGCTGGTGACCCCAGAAATCAGGGAATGCCAAGTCTTTGTAGCCTGGTATGGACTTAACACAGTTGGCCCTAGCTATGTAGAAGCGAGGGCTGTGGAATGGGATATCCCCTTGGTGTTTCTCCAGAAGATTTGTCACTATGTCTAAGCTCTCCAGGCTCCCTCCAGGACCAGGATTGATTGAGGCCTCACATTCAGGGTAAGCTGTTTTTTTGTACCAAGCAGCATCTTTTGGGAGAGGATGCAAAGTAAGTGTGTGACTCCAGGGTGGATCATCTTCACCAGAGTCTGCAACTTGGGCTGCTTCTGCAATGTCTCTCTTTTCATCAATCAGATCTCCTCTGCATTTCTCCATCTTTATCCAGCTCTGCAGAGGGACTTTCAAATCCTTTTCCCCTGGATCTGGTCCCATCGCTGTGACATTTTGGGTTCTCCATCTGTAGCTTGAATGCTTTGCAGAAGTAGCACTTGAAATGAAATGAGAGGGAGCAGAGGGAGAATTCTCTGTCCTGTCCTCCAAGCTTTTCTCTTCCTCAGATTCTGATTCAAGCTCCTTTAAATTTAAAAACCAGAAGAAATTAAAAGAAACTAAAGACAGATTGTGCCTCCTTCCAGAGGAAACCTTTCAAGAAAAGAAGAGAAAATATTTACAGATCTCCCCAAACTGTACTCATCCAATAAGACAACCAAAGAGAAATCAGTTGATGGACCACCTGCCAGAATTTCTTTATCCATAAAGATGTTTCAACAGTAGTCCTCAGAAACTAAAAGGATCAGAATGAGTCATCTGGGTGAGTCATCTCCAACCAAAGCTGATATTTCTAACAAATTAGAGAAGATAATTTGCAAGGCTTTTTTTCTTTATTTTTTTTTTTAAAGAATGTAAATGTTACAGCCAGCTAAAGGAGGCCAATCTGTCATGCAAAACTCCACCCCTGCCTTCATGAAAGTGTATAAATTAATCCCGTTTGTCTACTTATGGTCACAACAGACATCACAACATTTTGTCTGCAGGAGATATGTTAAGCCAGTGGTCCTTTCCAGATTCATATTTGAATCACAGCTTTCAGTTCTCCCAAACTCCAAGACTTATAATGAGTGCAATACTCCTCTTCATTTCTTGTCCCAAGCTGCAATAGAACAACGATTTGAACCATGCATTTCACTCAGCGGCAGTGCAATCTTCTCCATCACTTCCTTCAAAACACTAGATGACAGTATTTATTTTCCACATCTCATTCTGATCTTGATATTGCCATTGAAATTGCCAGCAAAGATACAAATTATTATCTGACAGATTTCTCATGTGGCAATTGATTCAACAGTGCTTATTTAATCCATACCCAGTCAAATGTGCATCAAACAACATCACTCCGTTTATATCATTCTTGATTCACACCAATAAACTGTAGCAAAAAGTCTTAGTCTTGATTTCTCCGCTCTTATAAGACATCTAGGTTTCTTTTTGCAATAGCCTTGTCTAGTTATCCCTTGTCAGTGGTCCCTTTCAAGGAGTTTCATAAATTCTTAAATATTCACGAATAAAGGAAGCCATACTAAGACAATACCTGAAAATTACAAGAAAGTTCTGGGCACAATGCTTCATATTGTCCAAGATCTCCCTCTGGCCGGTCAAGCACTGGCCTTGACCTTAATTTGTCCACATCTGTCTCCAAGTCACAATCCTACAAAAGCAGAATTAGAAAAGCACATATATGAAATATACCCCACAGGATGGCTGTTAAAGTAATATTCAGCTTAATACCTTTGATTTCTAACAATATACTCATTTAATGAGTCCTATTTCTCTTCTTCCCATGCTCATAAAGGCTGTTAAATTCATTTTATGGAATAGAAAATAGAAGTACAATAGGAAAGATGACATAGTGAAAAAGTGGAATTTGATGTATTTGTATTGGTGTACTTAAGTGGAGGTACCATGAAAAGATGATTTTTAAAAAAATAAATCAAGACTGAAACTTGAACCTTTTTAAAAGCACCTCAGCTTAGAAGGTTTCAAAATGAGACATCAACTACTAGTTATTTTTGAGCATATCACCCATGCCCTGGCTTATGTTGTGTAAACCAGCAGGTACAGGTCCTCAAGATGTAATTGGCAATATTCTGATTCAAAGAAGCAATAATCAAACAAATGTATATTTAACAAGAAAATTCTCAAAGCATATCAAAGGTAAAATTCTCCTCCACAGGCTATCAGCAAAATTAGGCAGCTTGACACTTCTACCTTTGATTTTAACAACCACGTGGTTTCCTTGAGTGCCTACCAATCAAACAGAAAGGTGCCTGCAAGTTCAGAGATGCAGAGGTAGGCCAATTGCTTACATTTGATTTTTATCTCTTAATGCTGCGTCTTAAAAATATCTGTGAAACTCTTGTGCAATCTATCTTCTATACTTTCCAACTTTCTTGTTATTTTTATATAAAATAAAATTTTCAGACCTCCTCTACAAGCACATCAGGGACAAGAACCATATCTGAAAATTCCACAATCAAAGGCAAATGTGCATTGATATGCAACCTCCTCCAATCAATAAGCCATAGAATCACAGAATCACAGAATTGTAGGGGTTGGGAGGGACCCCGAGAGATCATCGGGTCCAACCCTCCTGCCAAAGCAGCTCCCCAGCTCACATTGCACAGACAGGCATCCAGACAGGTCTTGGATATCTCCAGAGAAGGAGACTCCACACCTCCCTGGGCAGCCTGTCCCAGGGCTCCCTCACCCTCAACTGTGTAAAAGTTCTTCCCCATGTTGGTGCAGAACTTCCTGTGCTCCAACTTGCAGCCATTGCCCCTTGTCCTGTCCCCACAGACACTGAAAAGGGGCTGGCCATTTCTCCCTGCATCCCCTGCTTAAGATAATTATAAACATTATAAAGATAATTAGGTCCCCCCTTAGTCTTCTCTTCTCAAGACGGAACAGTCCCAGCTTATTCAGCCTCTCCTCATAGGGGAGATGCTCCAGGCCCTTAATCATCTTCGTAGCCCTAATCATCTTCATAGCCATTAGTAAGCATGCCCCACCAAATGCCAGCAAAGATGTGATTTGCTCCTGATAAATAGACAAACTGCTAAAGTGGTTATAAATTAAAAAAATAAGATTTGCCAGAATGCCAAAGCATCCATGGCATTTCAAAGCCTGAGACACACTTGTCTTGCAAAACAGTTTCAACTGCTATCTGGGCCTCGCCGAAGACATGAGTGAAGAGCTCCACAGACTATTTGAGGTAAGTTTAAAAGGATTTGCTAATAACAGCACCAGAAGCTTCAAACTTGCTCAAGATTTGGCTTGAGAAGAATCCATGATTTTGAGTTTCATAAACTGTCTGAACAGGTGCGATGGTAGATCCAAGTTTCAGTTTGGTGGGTATTACATAGATGTGTCTTATGTACCTGTGAAAATGTAAATCACATCAGTATCAGGAAACATTATGCAAGCAATATTGCTGAAAGTTCGTTATCCATACCGTGCTTGCTTTCCCTTTAGAAAGATTTGTCATGGGATATATATGACCAGCACCCCAGACAAACAGTACTTAGGCCAAAAATCCTTCTCACATCTACTTGGTAAATCCTTATGAATAATTAAATAGTTTGAGGCACACAGGACCTGTATCTGAATAAATAACTAATTAAAGGAGGAGATAAATTCACTATGAACCTTATTCCTAATGAGCATCTTGACAAGCTCTAGTATTCAGATAAAAACAGCCAGAGAGGGGCAAGTTAGGACACTGAAGTAATGTGTTTTGTTTTGGTTTTTAACTTCCATTTTTCATTGGGTGACACCAGTTTAATAGTTGAGGAGAAAAAGACTGGGCAAGTAATGAAAATGCCCTTCCATAGAAGTCTTGATCATATCTAATTAAACTGTATTTGCAACTTCATTTCTTTAATTTGCCTTCCCAAACCACTTTATGTGGGTAAGACTTATAGCAGCATTCACTGCTTCCCATCGGTGTATGCATTTGCATCTATTGTGACAACAAAGTTTGGACTCTCATTCACAGCTGTTAGCTCTTTGTTTTGGAGGGTTGTTTTTTGCCAGTTAGGTCATGAAAGAGAGTGCAAAGGGAGAAGTCATACAAGTATTGTATAATTCATTGTATTTGTCTGCATGCAACAGCAAGTAAAGAAGGAATCTAAGGTTCAAATGGCCCAGTTGTGGCTTAAAAGATCTAACCTCTTCGTTAGCGTAGATGCATAGCCCAGGTATGCTCTAACATGGGAAGGAAAAGGAAGACTATTCTTTTCTAGGTTACAGTTTATTTATTCCCTGGTAAGTACCATTTCTGGCATCAAAGACCCAGCATTTAACCCTGACTCTGTGTGTGTTTCTAATAGTCACTGGCCAGTCTCTGTACAACAACAGAGAAGTCACCAAACCCAAGCCATCTAAGCATGGCAATTAAGATAAACGAGAACTCTTTTCAATGCAAGTCAGTGCTTTCTCTTCTTCTTCCAAGTATCCTTCCATTACCCTATTATTTGTGGAGTGTATTTATGTGGGACCACATGCTTATCTACATTCTCTGCTTAGGCAGCTTATCAGGATGTCAAAACAGACAATTAAAAGTCTTAGTTGTCCACGTACTGGAAAGTAAGAAAACTATAGCTCCTATACCTACTTCCTCCTTAGTGTCCTCATTATCTAGGTCTTTTTCAGTCTCTTCCTCTTCATCACTTTCACAGTCACCTGCAGAAGTAGAAAAGGGGGTAGAAGTGAAGGCATTCAATTTCATATCCCTCTCAGGCCTCCACAGAAATAAGCACAGTGTCTGTGTGTGCCACACCATAATCCATTTTTTAATCTAGTATAATTAAATTTGGCACCAAATCTCCCACTTTTTAAAGCTCTGTTCTCTCGGACTCAAGCATTGCCTTCAAAACCATGACAAATGTCACCATGATACAGATCCAACTCATATTACAAAGCAATACAGAGTTTTTCTGCTTGGCTGCAATGATATTACAGGATGCCCTTAATCTATCCTATCTAGATTAGGGTGTTCTACTGCTATCACCATTACAGTATTTGAGCATCTTCTTTATGAACCCAAAAGCAACAGAGAAATCGCTTGCATGTATCATGGACTCTGCTCTTTCTCCTTTTCCGTGGAGTGTCTGTCCTGCCTGTACTTAAGTTCTACTTTTCAACAATTACTCACATCTTTATTCATACAGTGTGATTACTATGTTGTTATTTTACAAAGGACAATGGATAATACTTCCTGCAATTCTTTAGTGAAAAAGGTGCAGGGCAGTACTCCTCACTCAAACAGTCATGCCTAGGCACAATGCTATCTCTCTCCCTGTTGCTGTTGCAGAGTAATGGCATCTCCAACTCTGCCATGCCCATGCTGTTCCATTATTCTTTGCATTAAAAGGATTTTTTTCCTTGATCTTTTTAGTCTTCTCCAATTTATCCTCCAAACAGAATCTCTAAGCTTTGAGAAAGCCCAGGAGTAGCTTCATGTCTGCTGAGTGACACTATAGGCCATCAGATTAATTTTAACACAAACCCTCGGGACAAGGTTACTGAGACTCCCTTCCCCAGATCCCACATTTCATTCTCCTGACATGTTCCTTTTCCTCAGTCTTTTACCCTTCAGCCATTTACCTTCAGATCCCTCACACTGAGGTTCAACCTTGGTGTTCCCAGGAAGAGGGAAGGAATAGGAACTTGTTACTGTTGCCACAGGTAGAGGCTCCTTGGGGTGGCACTTCCTCAGAATCTGAGTCACAATGTTTATGAGAGGATCCAGGTTCTTGCAAGATAAACAGTCCTAGGAACCAAAGGAGAACAGTGTTAAGAGTAACCTCTTACAGTTGTCCGTCCTGTCTATTACATGCAATCAGTCAGAGCAGAGGCACTATTCTGATCAGAACATGAAATGTTTATGTTTATGGTGCTTTTTTCTGCCCCCTCCTTGTTTTTTTTGTGGTTTATTTTTTTCTTTTCCTTCTTTTTACCACTGACAGGAACATGCCTAGAACAGTAATATCTCAAGTCTCCGTGGTCAATTTCTTACAGAAATACAGGCTAGCCTGGACATTAGGGCACTTCCGTTGAAGTAAAAAGTGATAGAACAGGAGGAAATGACACCAAGTTGTACTGGGGGAAGTTTAGATTGATATTAGGAACAATTTATTTACCAAAAGGGTGATCAATCATTGGAACAGGATGCCCAGGGATGTAGTTGAGTCACCATCCGTAGAAGTATTTAAAAGAGGTGTAGATCTGGTGTTTAGGGACATGGTTTAGTGGTTGGACTTAACAGTGCTAGGCTTATGGTTGGACTTGATAATCTTAAAGGTCTTTTCCAATCAAAATGATTCTCTGTCATTTAGAAGACACAGCATCCCCTAGCTGTGCTCTAAGACATTATAGTCAGGGTATATTGAAGACAGCGCTACATTAGCCTGTATCGGCTAGAAGAGATGTGTTCTTTAATACAGATTAAAAACATCCTGCAGGGAGCCTATGTATGTATTTTGGCTGCCAGCTCATACAAAAATCTGTGCTTCTGCATGTCCACCACCACTCTAGTCAGAGCTATCACGTCAAAACTAACACAGGTAAGCAAGCACAGTTACAGTGAGCACAATGCATACTCAGAGAGCATTCCCATTGTACTCTATTCAATGTGGTTATGTCCTAGGCCCAAGAGTTAGTCTGAAAGATCAGTATATATTATCTAGTCAGAAAATGCTGGATTCCTGCAGTATCCCACACTTTCTATAACCCAGAGTAGGAATTAGAAGTGTAAGGAGCAGGTGTACTTTGAAGACATAGAATATTTTTCTGGTTTTATTACCATGCTATGCAAGTGAACTCCATGGTCTTTTTTTGCAAAGAGAACAACCGCCTCCCCCAGAACTAAAAGCAAAGATCCCCAAGAGGTAACAGTAGGTGTGTATCTTTAATGTAACAGACTCAGGGAATTCAGATAAGCAATTACAACTGCTGCACTTAAGTGCAGTTGTTTAAAACCAAGAGATGCAATGCTCAGGAAGCCAAGCCTTCAGATTTCCCCCAAATACAGAGCATCTATACCACAGCCTTCATCAGAGAGATTGACTAATCAGTGTTGCATCCTAAGTTCATAAGTTGTACTGTGCCTATCAGCATGTTATCTTTAGTGGCCTGAGACTAAGACTTAGCTCATCTGAACATGAATGAAAGTCAAATAAGCAGCATGAATATTCTACAAGGGAAAAGAGGAATATTACAATACCATTTAAAATTTTTTTGCATCCTTTCAGCACAGATAAAGTGGAACAGGCCCGTGGCAGAATACATGTTGTTGTCTGACAATCTACAGTTAGAATTCAGGCCAGACAAAAAGGTATTCATCAGAACCAGGAAGATGACCAAACATTATAATCAGGAACAGGTAAATGGCTGTATTGGGTTTGGGCTGGGGCTGGGGGAGGGGGGAGTTCCTCCTTTTTTTAATTTATTTTTATTTTCTTTTTTTGTTGTACAGGATTTTGTTCTGTTTTCTCATGTATGATTGAACGGCATTATGAGATTGAGTGGGATTAACCAGGACTCCTGTAGGGAGGCTAGAAAAATCATCTAAAGCTGACATGCTTACAAGACTCACTACAAGAATCTTAATATGTATTTCTAGATCTCTGGCTGTTAGAAACAAGGGGGAGAGAAAAGACAATTTTGAAAGCATCTCCAAGGAAAGTTTTATTGTAGTTAGAACAAATACCAAGGAGAACTGGTTTCTATTTCCAGTTTTTCAATTTATTCATTCTCTCAAATAGTGTTTGCTTGCCTTTGCTTGTTATTAAAGGAAATATAAGGAAAGTTTGTCTACATATGGGAAAAGAATAACGTTATTGAACAGTCTTGCTATAGCTTACTAAAGCTTTTGGGTTTTACTAGAATAGTGAACACAGGACTGTACAATTGGCATTGGGCCAGCCAACTGAATTGAGATAGTCAAGAACAACACATGTTCATCCAGAAAATGAACTTCCACAGATGGGGTTATTCAGTGATGTCATTTCAAAGTTATATTTTTCATTACAGCAAATTAGCTTACAAGTGTAAAGAAGCTTTCAGATACCTTAGAGGGAATCTGTGGGACTGTTTTCATTACTGTTCATAAAACTATCTCAGATTCCAAGATAACAGTGTTTACAGTTGACTGAAAAACGTTCCATCACTGTGTACCAGAAAAGCCTTCTTTGCTGACATCTGAGAAATAGACAGAAAACTGCTGTACATGTGACCTATCCCATTTATTTTGCAGTGGGACATTGTGAATGAGGAAAGAGACTGAACCCTTAACTCAGAAAACCCACGTAAATCTAACCTGAATTCAGGGGAGATGCTTTTCAGCCTCCACACTCAATCTTTCCTCTACTGAATCTGGAATACACCAGATATTATGATACAGATGTGATGTATACAAAAAAGGTTTCAACATGACAATAAGGCAAAAGGTAATGATGCTAACTGATGCTACTACTGGGAAAAAGAGTGGAGCATAGGATATTATCCTAGAGTAGACCCTAGCACAGGAAAGCAGAAGAGAAACCAAGCAAGCTTAAGAAATCAGATAGATAAACAATAAAAGAGCAAAATAATGTTCTATGCATCAGTCTCTCCTAAAGCAGATACAAACCTGTTTTCTTGTCTCAGAGCAGGCATCACTCTGTCACTGCACACAAAGCCAGCCAGTTGCTAATGTGAACATACCGTTTAACTACCATGAAAAAAGTCTAAGCAGAGATTGGGAAAAGAAATGAAAGCAGAGTGTGCTTCCTTTTCACAAATTATTTCATTATCTTAAATTATTTTTCATTCCAGGTAGGACCAGAATTCAAACTAACTCTAAACTCTCCTCATATAAAATAGCGGTCACTTCTAATCTATGTAAGGAGATAGTCTTTGAACTATTGGCTCTTTCTGTAAAGACATAAGCTTAAGGGCTGTTAAAAGCTCAGGTATTTCAGCTGTCCATCAGCCCATACAATAAGCTGCTGGAGAGGTTTCAATTGAAAACCAGACTTGTAAATAGGAGCTCCACTGGAGGTTGTTAAAACTATTTCAATAGATTAAATTTTTGTTTTAAGAAGTTCCAGCAGAACTTTTCTGGCCAGCTTTTAATGCATTTAAAATCTCATTAGCTGCTGAGAGTTTGGTCAAGGCTAATCACCACATCACTTTCCTAAAGGCACTAAAATATTGTCTACACATACAAAGAGTTATTGCTTTCCCAAGCAGGACTTGTCCGTCTTGCCCTGTCTCTGTCTCTTACTACATCCTGCAGTTCCTCTCAGAATAATAGATTTCCCATTTTCTGTCTACCACGAAGATTATGAATATTTTACTACCAGAGGCAGATTCAACCTCAGGTCAGAGTAGGGAAGAGTGTGAATGAGACCTCCCAGGGCTGCCAGACTCCTCCTGACACCTCGTGTTTTGGAAAGACACTGTAAGACTGACAATATGCCAAAGCAGCAGTGAGGCAACGTTGAGCTTTGAATCTACTAACCCTGGTAATTTCCCTCCCAGGATGTCCCTAGTAGCAGGCAATAGAAAAAAGCAGACTGGAGGCCCCTGAAGCTGTCATTTCCGCTCCACTTCCAACCTTTGGAAGGATTAGAGTTATCAGTGTTCACTGCAGTCTTAGTGTGTCACTTCCTGTTTGTTCACCCAAGGTGACCCCAAGTTTGTATTTTCCATGGGGTTGCTCCCAGGCTGAGCTATCAGGAGATGTTAGCTCAGAGAGCTACATGGGGTGTAGAAGGCTCTTGAGAGGGAACAAGCTGACATCTACCCCCAAGCAGCTCTTGCCATCCACCCAATTCAAGTTTCTGCAGACTAGGGACTTCTCACTAACAGAGGCCACACTGCCCTTAAAGATCTGCTGGGTCCTGGTCACCTTATCCCACCTGAAAAAGTGGTCAATTCCTCATGAGGAAAATGAAATAAAACACTCTACCAATCTACTACATGCTACTAGCAAGAATATCTTTCAGTCACAGGAGAATTGTTCGTTACATCAATGGGAAAGATGAAGAAGCAAATAGACTGGATCATAAGGATTTTCTGTAAAAGAAGGGGACAGGTTTTTCATTCTGTCTGTGATGGTGCCAGAATGAAATAATGCACTATCCAGTGAGAATGAGAACTGAAAACACTCCTTGTGGGATTGCATGGATCAAGAACTGAAGGTTTCTCCATAAGTGAATTCTTCAAAGGTGGCTAAGGAAGCATGTTGTGAGAGACTTAGAGAAGACTGTTACTATTCTCTACCTGCTCTTTCTATACCTTGCAGGGATCCCATCCTCACATCCATGTCATCTTTCTTGATGGACCCTTGTTAATGTTTCACAAGTTGGGCCTTGTGAAAAACAGTTGATGGATGTTTCTCATTAGCAAAGGCCTAGCCTAATCAACACTTTCTTTTTGTGGAAAAGACTGGGTGGAATTATCCATCTGGATATCTGAAAGGAAATGTCTCATGCAATACCAAAGCAATGTTTCTGTGGAGATACTGCACTGTTCTTTGGGAGAGGAAGTCCAAGCAGACAGCAGGGTCCATAGGAGAAGGAAATAAAAGCATTAAAAAGCTTGAATTAGATTTCCCATTAATAGGAACTACAGTTAGTTTTAAACTGAAACACCGTGAAAAAGTTAATGCTTTTTATTTTAACATTCTATTTATATGTTATATAAATTCAGGAAAAAACTATGAAATTTCCAGCTCTGAGGTAGAACCCAGCACTAAGTACCAATCCATCTCACTTAAGCACAACAGCACCATTTACCTCTACACTTGTGAAGAGAATCTCCATACCCTGGGAACCACGGAAAGTCTCCCTGCCCAGCTGGATGTTGGTGATGTACTTTAGGCAGAGCAGGAGACCCCTACGGATAGAAATGTAGTCGTTGGAGACATCATTGCGATGCCAGTCTTGATAGAGTCTCAGCAACCCACACAGGTAGCCTCTTTTCACTGCCCGTCGGCTGTTAGACTCTGAAAATGAAGAGAAAAGATTGAATTAAACTCTTTCTAGTACTCACACTGCTTAATATCCATGTGGTTACTCAATGCTTAATCTCAGACTTTAACATCTACCTACTCTTGCTTAATGGGTTCAGTTAAAAAAGAAAAAAAATTTGTTTTGATTTTTTTGGTGCTTTGTTTTGGTCCCTCCCCTGCCATATATGTTGCTATTTCCTAAGCACAAGCTTAGCTCTTGGAATTGTACATGGAAAAAAAAATAATAATGAAGCAGTCTCTCTTCTAAGTGGAAATGTTTGCTCTAGAATCCTCCAGGTGAACCAATGTATGGGTGGAGAAATGGCAGAATCTATATCTCCTTCAAAGTGCTAATAAACTTAATTCCAATTGCAGCACCATAACAGATCCTGAACCTAAAGAGGCTTCTAAGGAGTAAGAAAAGCTAAAGAACAGTAAGATTAGTCAACACCACGTCATATTATCGTCACAAAGTGCTGTAGTTCAGTCCTGAAAGAACACTTTGCTGAGATCAAGAGATCCAGAAACCTTGGAGCTGTACAATCTTATTACAGCCAGAAATGTTACATTTAACTTCCAAGTGCGTTCCCACACATACCTGTGCAGTGGAAGCCATGAATCAAGTTATTCTGGAAACCTGCAGTATTTAACAAAACATGAGCTACAGTGGTTTGGGCTTCTTTTCTGTTGCTTTCCAGGTCTGAGATTTTAAAGGTCACATTCAGGTAACGTTTCAAGGCTTTACTGCACAGACCATGAAATAAATATACTTTTTTTTTTTAGACAACCTTTATAAAAATATAAAAGGAAAGCTGCTTCCCTTAATCATGTAGCTCCAGGTTACCAGACTAAAAGGAGAAGGCTATAAAATTTGTGCAAAATACAAATTCTGCTGAGTATTCTAAAATACATCCCTTCACCTGCTGCATTCTTTGTCCTGCCCCACAGGACAAACGTGAAGACATACACAAGTCTAGGCTCCCTCCCTTCAAACTAACCCTCCCTAAATGTATTTTCTTGACTGGTCCTGACATTCCTTGCTGTGACACACATTAGAAGCTGTCAGAAGCTCAGTAATCAACCAAGTGGCCAGGTAGCATACGTAAGACTGGAGGCTCAGCTCCCTGAATAACAACCAGCATTTGCAGATCACAACAGATGGCTCTTGGTATGGGTTCTCCAGAGCTAGTAGGCTCCAATTCATTTCTACTTCATTAAACAAAGTGCCAGAGTGGCTCACAACTGGAATGTTAAACTTATCAGTTATATTCTATGATCAGTGCATATTTACAGGACAGTAGAAGGTGCTAGAGGTTAAGAGAGAGACCAGAAAGATGCTGCATGAAGAACATCAGTAGCAGGGTGACTCATGGAGAGAGTATGCAGTAAGCTATTAGGCAGCAAACCTCAGCCCCAGTGACAGAGTAGATGGAGGTGTTGGAAAGGGGAAGGTAGTTGCTTGAAGTTATCTCAGCCTGCTCCCTGCAGTAAATTAGCAAACTCTTATATGGAGACGGGATTGTAGAGTAGTTCTGCTACTGGTCTTGTCCCACAATGTTCTTTACCATTGTCATCGCAGGACAAGCAACAAATACCACCCCCAGACAAGTCTGCCAATCTTAGAATGGTTTGGGTTGAAAGAGATATTCAAGATCATCTTCTTCCAAGCACCTGCCATGAGCAGGGACACCCTCCACTAGACCAAGTCCCCCAAAACCCCGTCCAAACTGGCCTTGAATACTTCCAAGAAAAGACCATACAGAATGCTTCTGGGCAACCTGTTCCAGAGCCTCACTGCCCTAACAGTGAAGGATTTAGTCTTACTATCTAATTTAAATCTCCCCTCCTTTTGCTTAAGGCCATTACCCCTTATACTATCACTTCTTGCCAATTTTAATCCTGTTGTGCACCTTCACACCCAGTTGACATGCCTCTGCACCAACATGCTGGTCCCACAGCTATCCTGGTCCTACACAGCTCTACCCAGTCACCTATACCTTGTCCTGCAGTTCTTTCTTGCACTTTTCTCCCTTGTATGATAATCTCACAGTAACTCTGCCAGTACATCTTGTATTTCAGAGCTCAGTGGTTGTCAGCATGTAGAAGGTCATCCTTCTCCTTTGACCTTCACTCTGTTTCTGTTTTCTATTTGACTTTCTGCAAGAAAACTTTAATTGCTTGAGAATCCCTTATCAATCCCAATGATTTTATTCATGATTTCCTGTTAATCCTCAACCAGCTGTCATGTTTACTAACCTGCAGGATGACTAACCCCTTAAATCAGTCAATCTTCCTTGAAGAATTACTCAGGAAGCTCTGTAAAAGTCAATAAGTATATTAAACATGACAAGAAGAAGAGAGTTGGGGAGTGTAAGGTAAGGACAACTTGGATCAGACTCAGAGCTTCCCTGAACTGTTCAGAGGCAGATGAAATTGGACTAGATCTAGGGATTTATAGCCCCTAGATTTCAATGCTTGAAGTCGAAGCTTTCTGTGTCAGTGTGGATAGGACAAGGGAAAGAGTGGAAAGCACTGTGAATAGAGCTTCTTGGGGAATTTATTTTAAAAAAGAATTCTCATTAAACATGTTTGTGCTGTTTTCCTCATGTCTCTTAAGACAGATTTCCATGTTTGGATCCCAGCTCCTTAGCGACCAGAACACACAACTGTCCCATGCCACAGTCTTACCACTGAATGAAAGCCATGGAGGAAGCTGAGCAAAATGACATCACAGTGTTTCCACTCATGTTTTCTGTAGTCCTTATTACCTTTAAGATCAAAACGGTTGCTTTGAAAGGTGAAGCTGAGATAGTCAGTTCTGTGAGGAGGAGTTAGAGGCAGAACTATAGTTTCCTCAGCACTTTGATCAAAAGCAATGGGAATTACTTGCTGAATGGGGCAAAAAATCCTGTTCATTTTGTTTCTCCTGTCTGATTTCATTGATTCTCCTCTGCACCCCATGTTGTCAGTGTTTTTCTTATTTTTTTTCTTGCATTTGTTCAGTTGTATAGTCAATAAAATAGTGAACAAATGAAGGAGGAAGCACGCCAAGATCTCCAGAAGGCAGAATGGAAAAAAAGGAGGCCTCCCCACCTGTCTGTGTCTGTTGGTCTCTCCATCTAGGGATGCACCTGCATGGGTATCTATCTATATTTTGGCACAAATATAAATGGAGGAAGGGAATCATACAGGTACGAGCAGCACTGCACAGATTTGTAGGCAGCAAGAACCCACCCCTCATGGAGTGAGTATGCATGATCTATGTGGTAAGTGGTAAAATGTCCTATGTCTTTTGACCCTTTTGCTGTTATTCTTTCATTAGCCCCTTCACTTCTCCCTGGATGTGGTCAATGTTTAGTGGAAATGGAAGTTCTCCTTCCACACAGCTTTGAGAAGTGCCCAGGGATGGCAGTTCCTATTTTGATACATGCTTGGTCTGTGTGACAGATGCACTCGCTCAGTTTGAACTAACTGAACTTTGGTCCAGGCAGATGCTCAGCAAGCAGACCTAACAGAAGTTAATCCTATTGTATGAGGCTATCAGTGAGAACTCAGCACCAAACCCCAAAAAGAAGGATTGGCTGGAGACTGGGCTGATAAGCAGCCAAAACTGCATTACCAGCAGAAAAATCTGAGAACAGATCAACCACTTTATGCTATAAATACCTGCAGCCATGAGGGCCCATTGAGCTCTCCCTCTGTAGCAGCTGGCTGTGCAGTGGTGATCTCCCCCTGAGTAGGGATGACTCTCAAGGTTACCCCTTCATGCTGAGAGACCTCTTACCTGACACCAGACACTAATGGGTAGGTAAGTGAGAGTTTTTGCATGCATGTAACACTTAAGATCTGTCTAGTAAGGTTATGCCATAATCTTTGTATCCCCTTCTAACTTCATGTGCAGTCAACAGCAGAATTTTGACCACTAATCCACCTGTACTTATTAAATATTTTACATACTTCAATTTAGTAATTAAAACTTGATAAACTATTAGATCAGGTCTGAGTGATCTCTGACTTCTCCTGCGGCTGTCTTCCTAATCTTACTCTGACATCTCTGACAGAGGAGCACAGTCCTTATCACCTTCCCCAAAACCTGTCACTGACATAATATTTTCTTTGCAAGAGCTTCAGTTCTAGCCACTCAGACTGGGATGGGTGATAGGGGAATGCTCAAGGTCATCTTAGTCCCCACACTTCCAGAACCCACCCTCCATTTCTGGTTTCCAGGGCAGTGCTGCCAACCGGTGAAAGTTTAAGCACTGCAGCACAGAGTATCTGTGTGGCTAGCCAGAAATATTTGACATGAATGCACAGCCAATGTATGGAAGCATCAAATGGTTACAGATGCATATAAATTAGTAAAGGGATCACACTACAAAGAAATCATTGGTTTTGACAGCATCCTGATTTTGCGTGGAGGGACAAGGACAGACTCTAAAGCTTCTAGTAGATAAAAGTTTCATGACTGGCAGTGTTTCTGTGGACATCTCTGAAGCCCTCCTCACATTCCAGTCCCCTTTGAAGTGCTTGCCAGGAACACAGGGACCACTGGAAAACATGCAGCATATTTAATCACCAAACTGAATTACAGTCAACCTGAAATATGATGAGCGATGCAGTGCTTACCAGGCAGAACAAAGAGATATTTATCTTTCTGTCTATCTGCTTAAATCTCTTTGTTGATGCCACTCAGCTGATTCATTATGCCCAGAACATACATTGCTACAGTTTTGAGATAAGAATGCTCTGCTAAATTAACCCTATGGCCTCTAAAGGAGTGAAAGTAATAAGAAAAATCTTCAACTTCCCTGCTCTGCTCTAGTGATTGCCTCTTGGGAATAAAAGATGCAAGTTATCTCCTAAAACAAAGAGAAAACAGCTACTGTACTGAGAGGCCATTTTTGTTAGAGATAAGCATGAAAGTTCCCTATAGAAACAAAATTAATTGTCCCCATGGAGAAACCTGGTCACCCATCAAGTGGTGGGATGAATTCACACCCAGTGGGCACTACAGTTCCAGCATGTAGGTGGTATTAGCTCAAGTCTTGTTGGAAGCCAGATAACTAACGTCATTGTTCCCTGCCTTCAAAGTCCAGGCATTTAAGCATTTAGGATAGACAAATAACACTGCCACAAAGGTAGGGAACACAGGCAGGGTTTACTACTAGCTACAAGTCTCCTGTTTTCTTCCTAGACCAGGAATCAGCCACAAACATAGCTTCAGTACAACTTCATTCTCTCTATTCCACAATATTTTAGTACCAGGTATTGGCCAATTCAGTGGCAGCTGTACCAACTAAATTATGACATGATTATTCTCTCATTTGCTTTGTTCATATGTAAAGATTAAGAAACAGCAAGCCAACTCCTGAAACTTTTGAACTCGCCCAGAAGGAAGCTGATTTTCAGAAAGGTTTCTTTTTTCTCCTTTAATTTTCAGTTTAACAGCACCTTCTGGTTATAATTCAGAAAGCTGGAAATCCACAAAAAAAAAAAACACAACACCAAACAACCAAAACCTTTTGCACAAGATTTCCAGCTTGATTTTTCTGACCAAACTGGTTTGAAAGAGTTCAACTAAGGATGCCAGAATTTGGAAGACTTCCTCAAATTCAGCCACTGAATTTTCTGAAGTCAGATCATCACTGGGGGCCCAAACACTGCCCATGCCAAGACAAAGGCAGCAAGCAATCACTGTTAAGGATGTCAACAGAGAATACTGCAACTCCTTGACATATTGGGTCCATTATACCCAGAGGAGAAAAACAGTGAGGAGCTGCCATGCCCCAGGAGTCGAAACCAACCTTTTTCTCTGGAGCACTGTTTGGGATACATCTATAAATGAAGAACAGTCTTGGGGAAGGGAATATAAAGGACACACAAATATTCATCCCCTCTCCCACCAAAGTATCTCTTCTCAAAGAGATAAATTTAACAAATATAACATCAATGCTATTTGCATTGTGAAATTCAGGAAGAAAGGGTAGCCACAGAGCTTGGTTTAGATGATTATGAAAGGAACTGTTTGCAAAATTCAGGTCTGATCACAGCAACCTACCAGCTGTGATGATGGATTTAGGGCCAGAGTGATAATGGAGTTTGAATCCAGAGGTAGGTAAAGAAGTCTTAAACTGATCATGAGAAATGGGTGCCTTGCAAAATACTAGGCAAATCACAAGCATCATGCTGTTGGCTACAGGAACTGACATGGTTTAACCATAGGGTTATTTTGATGCCAGATCAAAGACCTGTGTCAGTAGATCTCTTGCAATGCATTATGAATTCAGACATAGAGGGTTCAGGCCTTTCAGAAACCATAATCTGCTTATGTACTAGAACATCGCTTTCTGTTCCTTGTAGAGTTACTTGTCCCTCCTTGATGCCAGCATAAAAGGAAGAGAATGACACTGATTATTTCATCCCATCAGCCACAAGACATAATCCTTATGCTTTGATTAAAAAGGTGAAAGGTTAAACAAAGGTTAGTTGGCAGAAGATGAGGAGGAAAGAGTAGGAAATGAGAGATGAAAGGCTGGGGGGAAAAAGGAAAGGCAAGAGGATAAAGACGACAAAAAGAGGAAAGAAAAGATACAGAAAAAGAGGGGAAAGGCCATCAGCAATAACTGCTGCTAGCACATGGAATTGTCTTGATGAAATAAGCATGATCAGGGGGTCACTATAACCTGTCTCTTTAAATCACTTATTATAATTTTACTAGGAAAGCACTGCAAAACAAGGGCCCTGTTCATTTCCCCAGCCTTTCCCTTCAATATCCGCTCAGCAAATGCCTCTGAGATCAGCTCTAGCTAATTTCCTTAAAGACATGCAAGCTGCTAATTCTGGGAAGTACAGATAGTCAGGAATAACAAATACAACCAAAATTAGATTAAAAATAACCTGCTGATAAACAAATTACTCACCAAAAATAAATATCGGCCTAAGCGCCGGTGGGAGCGGGGATCCCTATAATCACATCGCCATCGTGTGGCTCGAGGTGCCGAGTGGCAGCGTCCGGTTTGGGCCAACACCTCCTCTTCAGCCTGCAAGCCCCTACACATGCACTTGTTCTCACTCACAGAGCAGGTGTCCAGTTTTCTTTTACTCTCCCAAACCGACAATTGTTTGCCTGTTTCAGTCTGGGAAGAGCGGGGAGGTGAGTTCACTAAAAGCAACGGAGCCCACGAGCAACAGTGAGGGTGGCCCTTGCCATCCACTGCTGCTCAAACATGGTCCAGCTGGGAAATGTCCCCTCCACACCTGGCCCTCTCACAGCAAGGGATGAGCTTCCCTGGCCTTAAGGCAGAACTGGAGCAAGCTATGAAGACAGATGTACAAAGAGAAGTAGAACAAAGCCAAAAAAGGCTGTAACAAAGCAGCAAGTCTACCCTGGGACAGAGAGAACAGACTTTGAGAGGGATGTTGGGCCTCATCCCAACTAAGTTTATCGCTATCAGTACCCTACCACCTCATCCCCATCTTGAGCCATAGAAATTAAAGAAGGAAGGATGGACAGGTGTCATGCTAGATAGCTTGACTGTAATATCCAAGAGAAGACTAAAAAAAGTTACTGATGCTCTCATGGCACTTCAGTACCTTTATGTATATATTTACTAAGCTACATGTTCAGCCTATATAATGATGTGGTTCAGTCAGAGGAAGTAAACTGCATGGTGAAGAGACAGCAAGGCCATGGAGGAAGGACTTGCTACAAGTTGCTTGCTGTGTACATCTGTGTATGGCAGGTGGAGAAAAGGAACTGGAAGAGTTGGTAAAGCCCTCTGGGATGCTTGGAAAGAGATAAGAGGTCAGGAGTGAGAAACTGGCTGATGATCAGGCAAGAAACATCTTCCCTATATGAGCAATCTGAGCTTCTGCTGATAGAAAGATGTAGCACTGTTACTAGAAGGGACCTAAACTTCTATTCCCCCATCAGTCATCATCTCTATGACTAGCACACATTCCTACCATGGATAGGGGAACATGGCAACCAAAGTCACTATTCTTGTACTGGGCTTCCAAGCATTTCTTTCCTATTGTGGATGAAGCACAGATTTATAGAGTCCCATCATTTATTTCTTTGGACCACCTTATTCTTTCCCCTCTGAAACACAACAGCAGTGATTTCCCAGGTACACCTGGAGCAGTCATTTTTTTCTTACACTAAAGCCTTCTTTCCTGGCAGATCTTGCTTCTTGCTGTTATGCACCTGTTAAGCGGGCATTTAGCATCAGCTTCTGTTAGGAAAGAGACCAAGAAGTTTCTAGCCAGCCCCTGGCTCTGCAGGTGGACAAAGTCTCAAGCAGAGCTTAAGGAAGCTGGAGGAGCTGAAGATGGATGTTTCCAAATCCATCAGGGAGACACACTGCCATCTGCCTGCTTCCTTTAAAACTACCATGTGTTTTCCCGTTGCAGCTCGCTGCCAAAAACAAGACACACGCTTTTGGTCCAGCAGAACTCCACGTTTATCAGTAACCCCCACAATTACTATCACCTGAAGCACTTGAGGATACGGCAGTTCTACAGGGACCCCCTCAAGAAGGGATGTGTTCTTATCCTGCCTGGCTGACAGCTTTCACCCCCAGGAAAATGGAACCTCACAACCAGTGAGTGGGTTACTGCAAGTCTCCAGCAAAGCTCACAACAACCAGTACCCCAATTCAGTACTGCAGCACATTCCAGGATTCCTGCTTTGCATTTAGTTTGTATCCCATCTAAAACACAATAAAGGGCTATGGGATGCTTTGCCATGTGCGGTTTTACCCCTTGTTTTTATAAGCAACTTTCAAGTGCTATAGCATCCACCAGATTTGATTTTTAACTTTCTAAGAAGCCCTGCAGCATTTAAAAGTGCTAAAGCCATCGGCATAAATAAAGTTAGCTGCGACAAACAAAGCTGTCCTGATGCAATCATGAGACAGAATTCAGCTCTTTTCCAGCCATGGTGACTTTATCTCTGGAAGAACCAGAGCTGTTTTTAACCTCTCCCAACCCACACCTCCCAAGAGGCACAGCTTGCTCATTTGTATGCAGCTACCAGCACACAGTCTACTCCAGAAGCCTGGAGCTTCTCATGTCCTGAGCCACAGGACAAGGAGAAAACTGAAAGACATTCTTGGCCACTCTGCATCAGATTGCAGAAAACATTAGAAAACCCAGTTCAGGCTGACTTGTGGGCTGTGGCACTGGATTTGGTTGCACAGTATTGGCTATTGGTGCCACGTCCCATGTCCCAGTCACTTAACATCAGCTGAAAACAGGCCATGTGTTTTCCTAAAGATCACTTTTCCTTGCAACGGCCAGAGTATAAACAAACATGAGAACCCCAATCTGTACACCACAGTGATCAACCAGAGTGACAGCATATCAACTGCTTTGCTCAATAGACTAAATTCTCATTGGAGCTCGTTTTTTCGTACCTTCAGTGAAGGTACCTGAAACCATTGGTGTGTTCTCCCAGTACTGGAAATCCTTCATGCACTTCCTAGAGCACAAAAAGCATAAAAGGAAAAAAACTACTGAGATGCCTTCACAACCTAAATTGGCTGAGAAGAGTCACACAGAAAATTTCTAGGAGTAAATGGCTTTATAAAACTTTCCTCGCTCCAGGAGAAAAAAAGGGCTGGGGGACTTTGGAGCTGAATCCAGTCCTTTTAGATTCTCTAGATCATCTTCAGCTTCTCCCCCAACTTTCACAACATGTTTATAACTCCCCAGGAGACTACATTTCACAGCTTCCCTTCATAATTAATCCTCCACTTCTATATACAGTTCTTATCTCTAGACCCAGAGCAAGCCTCCAAGTAGAAAACTTATCCTATAAATATCTTAGGACAACAGAACTTCACTTCCCATTCTTAATACTTACCATAAAACAGGAATGCAAGAGAAAAGCTCAAACTACCTGATGAGCTTTCAGCTTTCACTCTGCTTTTCCAGCTTTCTCTGCAAATGTTTTTATACTCTGAAAGCTCATTTTGCTTTTGTCTTGCAAGCAGCAGTGGCATAGCCCCACAACACCCTTATAAGGATTTGTGCCCAAACCAGAAGGTCTTTCCTTGTTGCAATACTGTGACCTTTAAAAGTAGGCAGCAAGGTTAATACTGAGGCATTATTTCCGAATTCATCACTTGAGCTGATGCAACTCAGATACAATCCCATTGGAGCATGCTCATTTAAGCACTGCTTCCAGGGCTACAATTTCTCACAAATGCATTTATTCGTAATACTATGAAAAGGAAAAGGGGGAGGGGAAGAAGGGGGAGGGTAGGGGAGAGAGAGAGAGAAAGAAGGACAATACGCCATTGTGATTTATAGTAGAGTAGCTTGTCTGCAATAGTAGAGTGCTCTTTCTTAATCAAAGCTTTATTAAATTCTGGTAATAAAAACTTAAGTGTTTTCAGATGGGATAAAGGCAAAAAAGGGTAGCACGTTCATTTCAGACACAGTCACACAGTGCTGGTGTGACTGAGAATCCTTGTCAAGGTCTCCAATGCCCCCAGCCAGCTGGTGCAAATGGTGAGCACAACCTGCCATACAGGGCTGTACCCTGACAAGCAGTAGGTCTCAGCCCTGCCTGCATGTTATCAGACCTGACAAGATTACAAGGGAGAATAAGGTCATCTCTTCTGAACTACAGACGTTTTCCAAGCCTTTTCCAACAGCATCACTCTTACCAGGTAAGCAGCAGTATCACAGGACAGACAGGTCCTGGTTCCACTCTCCAGTGGCGCTGAAGTAGAGCAATAAGCAGTAGTTGCTGACTGCAGTGGTTCCCTATTTCTTCCATAACAACCACTATTCCCTAAATACTTAAAATAACAGCCTAGAATCCGGATCCCTCAGCAGCTTCCTCTCTGGGACTAGGAGCACCATCCCCCCCAGACCCGTGTGTCCACAAAGGATAGGTCTCCAAGAATCATAGCTAGGCATATAGAAAACTAATGAATTACTGCCTCTCTTTTCTAAGCTCTTTGGGAAGAGGGGATACCAGGGGAGATCGAGGTTCAACAGGATCATTCTGTCCAGCAGTGCAGCATAGAAATGAAAGTCAGAAAGAATATGAAGGAAAAAACCCAACAACTTACTTGATTTCAGCAAAGTTGCCAAAGCCTCAGTGGCTGCCCTGGGGAAAGAAGGGAGATGGAGAAATAATGTCAATTTCTTCAATAATTTTTGTAACCTTTATCTTCAGAGTCTTCTGGGCCAGGTTTCCCAGCTGGTCTAAATTGACAGCTTATGATGGACTTTGACAGAATTGCAATGTTTTACACCAGCAGAGGACTCAGTTATTCTGAAAGACCATTAGCCCTCTAGCTTTAGTGTTACACTGATTCGTAGCAACCATTAAATTTAAAGCAACACCCGGACATCCAAAGTAATGAAGCAAGTCTTTAAACTGCTGCCCCAGAACTATTTCGTTGTATCAGAGAATCAGCACATGCCTGCAGCAGACATAAGGGCTTCTATCTACATCAGTAGGTTGTAACTTCTGCATCAGGCTGGGACATCCATGTCGGTGTTTCCAGCCAAATTCCTCTTCCTTCCTTGTTTTCCCAAAACAAACTTCACCTCATCCTTCCTCCCACCAGCGTTAACTGCAAAGAAAATTTAATTTCCTTTAATTATGACAATGTCTGGTATTGCAGTGGCAGGTAACACTCCCCACTCTGATCAGCATTTGGAAGAAAGCTCCTAAAGCTCTGTGGTAAAGCTGCTTTCCCCATGGAGCTTAGAGAGTCAGGAGGGACAGGGGAGAGATACACAGACCTTCCCCATCATTTCAATGTGCAGATAAGCAACTCGACCCACTCGAGTCAGCACAGCACTGGTTTCAGTGGGAGCTGGTCACTAACATTTGCAGCTTGAAAGCTGAACTGAGACACCTTTGCCCAGTATCACCTGAAGGCAAGTTTCTTTCTCACATGGTATAATCTGCATCCCACTAGCCCCACTGAAAATTTTCTTTTCTGGACATGTTCTGCTGAAGTAAGAAGATCCATGTCCTAGCCTGACTTACTGCTGTGAAGTTTCAAGTGCCCAGAGCTGATTAAATAAATACAGCTACAAAACCCTACATATCCAAGGATTCCTTAGAATGTAATCTCTTTACAAACCAGTCCCCCAAAAGAGTATTAATTTCCATACTGAGCCAACTATCATCCTGCAGAAAGAAATAAATATTTTTTTTGTCATGAGGCTGCTGTTCGTGGTGTGTCTTAACATCAGCTTGAGAGACTAAGAAAGATTCAAGGGCTTATTCTTGATGATGCTGGGTCGACATCTCTACATAGAGTCATTCTTTCATAATGAATCTGTCAGGCTTCAACGCAGCTTTACAAACAAACTGCAGAAGAAATGCTGGCAAATACAGACAGAAGAGGAAATCTGTAGCTAAAACTCTCACCAGTGGAAGCAGTCATGCTCTCATTGTTGCTTTAACGCCACCTAATCAGCAATCATTCAGGTGGTGGGAGGAATACCCTCATCTACCAGCTAGCCAGTGTGCTCAGGAGGAGGATATGCTACAGCCACTGATCACTGTTTCCCTGAGTGAAACTTCGGGGCAAATCAAACAGCTCTAAGCCAGTTAAACTTTCGTGCAGATCATCTCCCAAAGCTCACACCTGAGTATGTATCTTATAAAGGAGAGCACATTACACACCTATATTTGCTGGCTTAGGGTGATGTCTCAATCACATGCTAGAACAGCAGAGCAACAAAGGAAGTACCAGAGTGTTTCTGGCTCCAAGCAAAAGAGACTCAAGGATTTCCTGTGGACATCTCATTTATTTTGGAAGTGCTTATGAGCATTACAAAGAGTTTCAATAGAGCTACACCACTGTCATAATGCCATCAAACCTTCCACCAACCAAACAGTAAGCAAATCTGTATTCTCCAATACTTTTTTGGGTTCTGTAAACCACATTGCATACACAGAAATCTTTATTCATCCTCACAAGACCTCATTCCAAAACCACATTCTCTGATAACATAATCTCCTACTATCTTTGAGGCCCCATTCTCTCTAATTCCTCATCATACTTGCCCCAAGACAACTTGGATTCTTCTTAGTCATACCTTCAACAGCCTTAACCACCCCAGTCACTTCTCTGGGCTTCAAGGGAGCTGGTCTGCTCTGACTCAAGGAATAAGAGCTACTTGTGCTTTTGATGTGACCTGGTGGAACAGGCTTACAACTGCTTGGCTTGTAAAGCTAAGAAACCCAAGACTATGATAAAGATGTAAATAAATCCACTGCAGTAAATGGTACTGTGGGATGGAAAATTCAGACATGTCCTGAAAATGAGTAAATAAATTAAAGGTGGTATCACACAGATCCCAGCACCCCCACTCAGAAGAATTAAAAATTCTCACAACCCCCACTTACTTCTGAAGCAATATTACAGACCTGCAGCTGTAGCTAGCTGGATTTCCCACATCCCAGACAAACAGCCTGGACACATCCTCATCTCAGTCCTTGCCTGTACATAGCACGGCAATAAAGTGGAAGCAAACAAGTACATTTCATCTCTTCAAGCACTACAATTCATCACAAAGGTTTTGACATAGGCAATATGCAGTGTTCTGTACGTCCCACAGCATGTACTCCACAGTTAGTTAGAAGTAGATGCAGACCCATTAGACTGACCTCAACAGCATGGATTGCTTTAGAACAAATTTTGAAAGAAACAAAATAATTAAAGACACACAGGTAAATTGCAAAACAGATAAAATGGGTTTAAGGGATAAAATAGACTTACCAAGAACAGATCAAGCCAGCCTAGCTCAATATCTTTCTTTGATAAGATAATTGATTTTTCTAGACAAGGGAAATGTGGTAGATCTAATTTATTGGTACTTCAATAAAGCATTTGATATGGTGCCACATGGAAACTATTTGCCAACCTGGAGAACATGGGTGCTAACCTAGGAACTGCATCGTGAGTGAGGAACTGGTTAAAGAGGCAATGACAGGAGTTGCTGAAAGAGAAATTATTAGTCTGGAGGGAAGCTATGTGTGGAAGTCCTCAAGGATGTTTTGAGACTGATCTTATTTTATCTTTTCATTAATGACCTTGGCACAAGAAGTCAGAGTATACTAACAAAATCTGCTGACCGTGTGAAGTCAGGAACTGCTGCCAATAGCAGGGAGTTCAGAATATCTTTCAGAAGTAACAGGATGTTCTATTGCTTCAGAACTCAAGAAATGTGATGAAATGTAATAGTCAAAGTGCAAGGTTACTGTTTCGGGCTTAATAAGAATTGTTGTTATGAGCAGGGGCTAATAATTTGGAAATGAGTAGGGCGCCCTGGATATATGAGCCCATTAGAGAATGAGGACAAACATGACCCAGCAGGGCAACACAACCATGAAAAGGACAGCTCAGGTCTCAGGAAAACCTGAGAAGCAGAGAAGGGACAGCATGAATCTTTTCATACAAGGCTCCAGATGAACAGCTGTGTACGGTAGTCTGAAGGAACCATGCAGAAAAACACAGAGGAAATCACTGTGGTAATGGAAACCTCTCTCATGAGGGGACTTAAAAATCAGTTTTGTGTCCTTAGCAAAATGATAGTTAAGGGATGACCTGATTGATCTCCATAGATACCCTGGGTGGGGGAGAAGAAAACACTGAGGAAGGTAGAGAGCTACTTAAGCTAAAGAACAAAGTTGGCAGAAGGACAAATGGATACAAGATAGTCATGAATAAATTTCAACTGGAAATTAAAGGATGGTTTTTAAGCACTGGAAAATGAAGCTCTGATATGTACTCTTGGCAGCGATGGGATGAACAACCTAATGACTTTGAAAAGGGAGCCTGAATCGCTTATAATGGGACTGTGTTAGGCTCAGCTGCCAACAAGGAAAGGGTCTGAAAAAAATGACCCAGGAATGGCTATAGTCCTACATCCCTACATTTTAATCATAGACAAAATGGAAGTGAAATGAGAAACAGGAATTCTAAGCACAAAGTTAATTAGCCAGGCCAGAAAAGGGCAGCTGCACCAGTCTAAATAGTCTGGTATCCTGTGGCCGACAGTGGCCAAGGAAAGAGTATAAGACAACAGCAAAGCCAGAGAGCTAGAACATCCAGAACAGACTCAAATTCCATCAAACTGCAATCCAGACACTTCATAAGCTAGTAAGGGTGCCTTTAGCAGGCTTTTTAGCTCTCAGCTCATTTTGCTTCCATATATTTACTTAAGCACTTTCAAACTTAGGCAAACTCTTTGCATCTACAGTTATCTTGGGAAAGGCATTCACACCTACTCTGTGTAAAGAGCTATCTACCTGCATTTGTTTAAAGTTTGGACTTTAAATCAGCATTGCAATTTACACTTCAAGTCAGCTGTCAGCAAGTATCCCCAGAATATTACTTATCTTTGATGCTGAGCAAATTCAAACATACCAAACACCCTATGGGAAACAAATAAGGAGTCATACAATGGGCATAGAACACAGGATGGACTTTCACCAAAAACAGCAGCAAGCTAATGGATGCATCAATAGACTTTCAGCAAGCTAGGCAAACGGTGTTCAGCACCTCTTCCCACCATATGGCAAACCAACAGCATCTTTTTTGGCATCAGAAGATAATGAGATGAGTAAGCCTGGGACAGGAGGACAGGAGATAATAAATTGTGCATGAGAGCAAGAATGGGGGGAGGAGAGGAGAAGATGAGAATGGGAGGAAAAGTTTAAGAGCACAAGAAAGATGACTTGATGAGCCATATGCTAGACCAGAGAACTTGGTAACGTGCCCAGTACAGAGCTCTGCATTTGTCTCAAGAAGGAATGGGGTGGTGAGGGGTGGGGAGGGGGAGAAGAAATCATTAGAAAATCTGCCAAATCTGTCCAGATGCCTTCCTCTGATTTTCTGTTCTTTGCAGTTATAAGTTATTAAAATCTTTGCTGTTTTGTCAATCCCAGTGTATTTCAAAGGAGACACATTTATAGATTTCAAAGAAAATAAAAAAGGATGCATAAATAAAGTTGCCCTGTCTTAAAAGACATAATAATAAATGCTGCTCCATAATCAGAAAACACTGAAAACTCCCTGTAGTAGCAGTCAAGACAGCCACTCTGAAGAATGCAAATCTTTGAAGTGTTTCCAAGTCAGCAGCTTGGCTATCAGGGCAGGAGTACAACTAGCAGACAGAGACACAAACGCAACTTCCAGATCCTGTGCTTAGTAACCAGGAGCAACAACAAAGAAAAACTCCACTTCCCAAGCCAAGGCACAATTGGATTAGCCAGTAAAACCAGGCTGCTAAAAAGCATAAACAAAGAAGTCTTATCCATAGGTCAGTCGCTTCAAACCTGAGGTACCAGGACAGTGTCAGCTGGAAACCACTGCAGAGGACGCTGAAAAGCCAGGATCTCTCAGGTTTTCCTCTCTGATTTGTTCGCAGCTCACAGGTTGTAGCACTGGGCAGTATGATGGACAGCACTATGCCTCTGTGTTTGTCTCCTCAACAGAAAATTTATTTCTGTTTCATCTCAGTATTAAAAAAAAAAACTCCAACAGCAACAAAAAACAACACTACCCCTCATCCACCCCTGGCTCCTGAAAAAGAAAAGACTCCCTGCAGAAGAGGTGTATGGAAACTACATGAAAGGATTTACACATTGATGTTGGTGCCCACCTGTTCAGGACTGGCTTGGAACTATGGACAGGGAATAGCAGAGAAACCAGAGAAGGAACAACAAAGTGGTCCTAAAAGGCTCAGCAAATCAGCCCCCAAGTAATTTACCCAGTCTTCCTTTTCCTGAGAAACTGTACCTTTTAAATGCTTAAACATGAAACATCCTCTTCAAATTATTGAATGAAAGCTAATGACTTGATGCTTCATTAAATACCTCTTGAACTTGATGTCTGATCTAATTCCTAGAGGCAATCACACCTAGACAATAATAAAGACTTCTTCTTTTTCTTAATAGAAACATAAGAAAAGGTTCTGCCCCTGCCTGGGAAACTGCATTACCTCAGCCCATGCTCCCTCCTTTTGCCCTTCACCCTGCTATTTCACTGTGTATTCGCTTGTTACCACCACATTTACTTATATCACAAGCAGCATGGGGCAGGGACCAGGCAATATATATTTGTACAGCATCCAGCACAATGGGAACCCTAACAGAGGGCCCAAGGTATTACAGATAAGCTTCCCCCTAAAGCTTCCGTAACCCTTGTCTCTTGGAGGAATTAAGTGCTCTCGTGTACATATTGTCTGGCTGCATTTTGCCTCCAACTCCTGGGACTCATACTTAACTACTAGAGTTTATACAGGCACAGAGCAACTCACTCAAAAGACAATTTCACATTTGACAACTGAGAGACACTTTGAAACAACATGTAGGCACCACAGCAATAGGTGCTTTATAAATCCTACCAGAAGGTAGATCTCATCTGAGACAGATGCCTTGAATAGTCATTTCCCTTGTGGCCAGGAAATACAGATCTTAAATATGCAGGCACTTGCACAGTGATTTGTTTTGTTTTAAAGGCTTAAAAACAGCAGCTTCACAAGTCTTGGAAACATGGGTGGGCAAAAGCTGCTTATGCTGCTGGCATTTTCATAGCACTGCTGGTCTAGGACTTGTGCAGAAAACACCCATCATCATGTCCACTTTAACACCAGCTTGTTAGCTCGGCATTAAAACTTATGCTAAAGGCAAAGCCTGCTCAGAGTCTGTAATGTCCCACACACTGCCAACAGGTGGAGTTTGGAGATCCAGCTGTTGTGCACAGATGTGCTTTTGGTGTAATGCTGAAGGAAAAGAAATAAAAATCACACACTCCTTTTCTAATGGTTACTGCAAATCTAGTGACAAGACTTTTTAATTTTTTCCTCCTGGAAAAGAGCATACTGCCTTTAACACAAACATACTTCTGCTATGGAACTTACTCTCTGTGATGCAATTCATTTTGCTGAATAGAATTAGTGAACAAACAAAACAAGTACAGAAATTAAATGCATCCTGAATAATATTTTCTCCAACGCCCACCCCCTTTAGAGATTTATACAACTATTAACTCCAAGAGGAGGGTTGTGAGGCAAGGGGGAAAAGGTGTGTACAGGTGCCAAAGCCAATGCTAACAGGCAGCAAGACTTGACAGCCAAAGGAGTGATGATTCCTGGCTTTTTAACCTTACAACAGATCCCAGAGTGAATTTTCCTCCTGCCTTGCATTTTAGTGAGCTGAACTCAATGTGTTCTCCAAAAGACATGCTGCTCGTAGCAGAGAAGTTATAGTTGTGGTGGAAGCCCCAGCGCGAGGTCCGCTCTTGCTCTCATGGCTGACACAGTAAGCATAACACAGTTCCCCGGTTCAGCTCAAAGTCTTCACTGTAGCATCTTCCAAACATCTCTGCCTGCCCTGGAACCCCTTAGGTTAAAATTAGGGAAAAGGAATTGCCTTCCAGCCTCTATCATCTCTGTCTCCCAGAAGGAAGAGACACACCAGGTTTATCCTCCAGGCATCCTTACAAGCATCCTACTCTGTTGTATACAACAGGTACAGAAGGAGAGACAGCTGCATCCTGAAAATTCAACCTATTATTTACAACTCTAAATTAACTTCAAAGTAGTAACAAAGAAGAACAAGGTACATGAAATGCACTTAAGTCCTTGCCAAAAAATGGCTCAGGCGTTTCTTACAGCATGGTACAGAGCTGGCACGGCTTCCTCAGGCAGAAGCCATACCTCAGAAGATTTCCCATTCCTGTCAACTCCCTCTCTAGGGTCAGATATCACCAATATGGCTGAGGCAGGCTGTGACAGCTTGTCATTCACATCAAGATGAAGGGGCTGGAAGGATCACAGTCAGACAGGATTCTTAACAGATTCATCACCCAGGCAGTTCCAGGCTGACAGTGTGAGAATCCAGCTCTCCCACCCAAGGGACACATGTAGGGGGACTGAGAAAGGAGCTTGATGCTATCCCTGATTGATTAAGAGGAGTGGTGAGGATATTCATTGAGGCCACACCTGTTAACAAGCACTGGTGCAACCCTACAAAACATCTGGTACACAATTAAAACACGTCAGTGAGGGGGGTTAAATCCCCTCCATTTCCTAGACAGCGGTCTTCCAATCCCAATTCAGTTACTAGTGAGAAAGAGCCTGATGGGCTGTTGGTTCACTCCTTAGTTGTCAATTTACTTGTTCCTTATCAGTTCACCATGCCCAGCAGCTTTCAGTTTGGAGGCCCCAGGGACTGACATTGTGCTCACAGAAAGGCGGGTGCTCAGTGCAAAGAGTAGGCACAGAGCACCATTATGCTTCCTTCTTGTTCCCTCGAACTTTTCCAAACCCTGCATACACCCAGAGCAGGGGGAGGGAGAGGGACACAACCCACGTACCTGGCAAAACCCCACTTACTCTGCAATGAAGCCAAAGGGCACTGCTTGGCGACATAGCCAGAAACCCCAGGCTCAAATCTCAGTGGGGCACCTGTGACTTCTGTCCTCATTAAGAGGAACTGAATTGCAGGTACACTGGAGAGTCTCAGGGTGAACTACAGAAATGAGGGTAGAGGTTGAGGGGGACCCAGGACTTTATGGTGTCAGAAAATGAGCCTACGCTCATATTGTATTGCCTGCAAACAACTGCAAGATCTTTATTTTATGGATACTATCAATTGCTAGCAGTGAGATATCCAAGGGCAACTTGTGTTGCCAGCAGTGAGGTATCTAACATGCCATTGCTTGTGCCCAGAGCTATTTGAGACCACAAAAGGGAGGCTGGTTTCAAAGTAATCAAGGCTAAGAGCTGTAGTTCTCCCTGACTACTGGTTAGTGCAAACCATCTCTAAGGCAGGAGTAATCTCAGGGTACAACATCTTTAAAAAGCACTTTGTAATAAAAGGTGCTCTTGAACTGTACAGCAGCAGTATTTGAAATCGCAGCCTTTACTGCGTGTTACTAGGCTGCTGCGACAGATGGGAAGTGTGAGTTTTCATTTAATCCATTCCTGCAGTTTCACTGTATAGGATTTTGAGGTTTGTTCGGGTTTTTTTTTGTTTGGTTGCTCTTTATAACCAAAGAAATAAGCATCTTTCCGTGAAACTAAATTTAAAAACATGTACAGTTTTAAAGACATGAAAAGAACATGAAATACGAAGCTGAAGAACTGAGGAAACACCACCTTCCCTGATCTCTATCAAGAAACAAGGCTGACTTGTGTAGCAGCCTCTTCTTTAAGCAAAAGTGACATGACTCATAATAAAAGGAAGAATGGTTGATATTCAGCACAAGATGAAAAACTGCATTTGTTCTTTTTAATCTAACAGCACGTTTCCATATTACAAGGCCCTAGAAATAGATCCATCAGTTTGAGTTTATATGGCACTTCACTTTCCCCTCCGGTCCTATTCAGGTAGAGCACATCCATAAAGTCCAGCCAAAGGAAACTTAAAGCTTAAAACCTCTAGGGAAGAGAGCTGGCTTCAGAGTTTCTTTGAATATGCCAAAGTAAGAAACCTTTTCATGCAAGCACAGCTACTAGAATCATTGCCCCATGAGATGATACAGCTTAGGTGGTTGCAAACTGGCAATAACATCATAACATAACCCTACAGCCCTACCGAGTTCTGCCTGTTGGTGAGTGCCCAGCTACGGTCTGCCTGTAGTACTGACTTCATGGTTTGAATGTGTAACTGTTTACTCATCAGCTGCAGCACTGACAGCATGTGGTGTTAGATCCACATCTGCAGTAAGGAACAAGTGGAAGAAGATACAGAGGCTGACTAGTCTCATGTGCAACACTTGATCTCCACGTGCTTCCCAAGTAGGTAAAGCATCATTTCCTTTGTTATGCACAGGGGTTAGGCAGTTGCTCTATATTGCTCTTACCTCCAAAGGAAGATGGTCAGGGCTAGAACTGCCTGAAAAGCTCACATGCAAGTACAATTTCAACAAAATAGACAGAAAATACGCAGAATCTGTCAATATTTGTCTCCTCTTTTCCAGCTGCCCCCACTTTCTATCTCCTCCAATGACTGTCTTCCCTCACATACATACTTAGTCTTCCAGCACCAAATTTACTGTGAATTGGGTACTTTAGAGGTTGATGATCCTAACTGATGCTGTTGAATATGAACATGCTTGGAAATACTGGGGTATTTGTTTGCAAGCTCTGTGTTTACACAATACTGAACTTAATTGGTGCTATTAAATCAGTCTCGAATTGAAAACAACACATAAACATGCTTGGAAAACACAAAGTCACATTCTCTTAAAGAATCATATTATGCATCTTGACCTGAATTTAAAAGGCATTTTTATGCCTAAACATGCAGCTAGCACTTAGCAGGATTTTTCAAAGGCCCTTTCTGTACTAAGGTCAGAACTACTTTTTAACTGTGTGAGTTCAGCCTTTTACCTGCTGAGAGGCTTCCTGTTACAGTTATATTCCATTTCATCTTTGCACATCTAACTATCTCTGAAAAATCTGGACATTCATTCAGAATAACTCTGTTCTCACTGACCCAAGTACCTTCAGTCAACACCAACAGCCAGTTTATAAGAAACTATTCAAATCTGTCTTATATGTAAAAGAAACACCAATTTTACCCACTGCCTGTTGCTGAAACAGAAGACTGCAAAACACATGTAGAGCAGTGTCAGAAACATATAGTACTGACTAGCTTTGCCGCAGGCAAGTACAGTAAGCATGAACTCTTTGGGAAAATAGATGTTGCAACTGCAGAGCAGGGAGGAAAGCATATTAACTTGTCTGGGATTTTCAATAAAGGTTTAACAGAAAAAAAGCCATCCTGATATTCGCCTCCCTCTGCCCTTCTGTGGTTTGTCTCCTGTGATGGGTGGGAGGGGGAAGAGGGGTTACTGCTGCATTGAGTAGTGTACACACAGAGATCTGTCTTTGCAGGAAAGAGTGTGGGAAGTGAGCAGCTTTCCAGCTGCCCTGTGGCAGCTTTCTGAACACAAGGCCTCCAATCTGTGATAGGAAAGGCAGAAGAGTCATCTGAGGACGCCTGATCAGGTTCAAACTAAACAGGGTAGATGTTGCAAATGAAGATACATCTTCTGCAGCAGCTGTCTGTGCAAGTAGGCTTGGCCACAGTCATCAAAGGCCACAGGCCCAAGCAGCAGCAGATGCACCACTACGCCAAGACTTGTGAATCCATCCCCATCCCATCTCCATCCACTGCTCAGGCAGGCCAGGTTAGAACATCTTATTGCAGGAAAGGCAACTTCAACTGCAGAGATGACGCTCTCTGCAACCACAGTACCTCAAGATATTTAGCATGTCACATACCAACAACGGGCTATATGAGATAGCAGTGGAATAGGTAGGGGTCCTGAGAAAGAGAGAAGTATGTTTAGTTTAGTGGAATGCCTGAGAGCCACATCAATAGTGTTTTCTGTTAGATCACGCGTGGTACCTTCCATACCACACTTTGCCCAGCTGGTGACTGAGATTTGACATCCAGGGTACATTAAGACTTTAGGAGGATGAGTGGGAGGCACCCAAAGCACAGCCTCAGGTTTCACCCCACATCTACAAGCAAGGAGATCTACAAGAGCAGACAGCATGCAGCAGCATTGAGAGCAAGATAGGTCACTGGGCTATCGTGGCCCTTGCAGGGCTGGTTGAAAGCCAGCATCTGGCTGTTGTGGCTCATCCAGCCAACCATTTTTGGTTAGACATGTATAATTCCTTCTTATGCAACAACCTGGTCACAGCTTAGTGCTGGTGACTGTTCTTCACAGTATTCAGCTGGAGGATTTAGAAGAAAGAAAAAGACAGTAATAAGCCAAAATGCAGTAAATAATGGGTCAAATTCTCATGTTATTTGCTGTTTGAAATCTGCAGTGTCACACTAGCATAATTGTAGGGGCTTTTTGAAGCACTAATTTGCAGAAGCCTAATAATAAAAGTTATGGTTTAGTTTTTTTGGTTCCCCCCTCCTTTCTCTGGAAAGCTTCCATCTGATATAATCAAGCCGAACTCTGGGATTTGAAAGCAGACCATATCAAAGCCAGGGCTGGTAGAACTTGAGCTGTAAATAGAAGGAGGAAGCAATGGGGATAAATAATTAAGAAGTACAATAAAAATGATGAGTGTTATCAGGATGTTTTTTCCACGTGCCCTTGTTCTTTTATATACAGAAAAATCTGGAAGGTGGAAGCTGGAATAACCACATATATGTAAGTATGTTTTAAAACATGGAAAAACAAGAAAGAAATGAAGCTTTTGAACACAAGGCAAGGGCTCCTGTGCCACTGCAATGTATGTCCTACGGTCTGGCCAAAGCCCAGCCATTGAACACAGAAGAGGAAAGAAACACATGGAGTGTCTGTGCCAAAGATGCAGGATGATTTTTTTTTCCTGTCTCCTGCAATAGCCTGGCTGTCACTGTGGGGTAAAAGCTCAGTCTCAGAGCCATGACCTTCCCAAGGTTTACATTTCAGGGGGAGTTTCCATTCCCAACCTCAGAGCTGCAGCCGTATTAGGACTCAGCAGCCCTGTTCTTCCTCACCAGCCACTTCAAGTTTTCAGGTTCTCCCCTCCATGTTCCAAGCCCTGTCTCCAAACACATCCCAGGACAGCTCAACTCGAGGTTTATTTACAGATTTTGCTGGCATTGCTGCCATTCCAAGTGTTGCCCTGCAGATAAAGGGACAGGGAAGAGCCCTGCCAGCATTAACAAGCCAGAGACCTGTGCTGCATCTGTAGCACTGCTGCTACAAAACCCCCTCTCCCTAACACAACTCATTCCGCCTGCACTCCGTAAATAGTATTTCTCTTTTATTCCTTATAATCAGTGTTCAATTACTACCCAAAAGAGCCTGAAAGAGATTGCAAAGACTACAAAGTTCGTTCTGTTGCTAACACAGCTATCCCACTGGTGCGGGCCAGTACTGCTATCAGGACAGGGAATCCTAGCACAGAAAAGCTGTCACTAAGGGCTTCGACACTGTCTCCTGTAACTCTGCTGTGGGCAGGGCTAACCACTGCTGTGCTTTAAAACCACTGATAGTTCTAGAGACTGGCTTAGGCTTCACCTGCCAGCATTGCCAGCGCTGGTGGAGCTGGAAAAATCCACAGCAACCCCAGGAAACACTTAGGGCTGTTTTCCTTATGGGAACAGCACCTGCTCAGGACCATTTGCATTGTGCAAAATTGTCGCTGTGGCAGCTCAGCACTGAGGTTTCCTTTTGTTGTTGTTGTTTCCATCAAATCTCCCTTGTCTAGGTTTGGATGGAAAGCTTTTGTGAGGAGGATTTTACAGCTGCTTTCTGCCCCACTCATAAGGGTGACAGGCAAAATGGCAATAAATCAAGTGAGAGGCAGAGGAGAGGAGATTCCTGGGCTCTCATACGTGCTGTCACACAAGTGACTGCCCTCAGCTTTATCTGCTCTCCCCCTGGCCTCTCAGATTCACGTCATTACCCAACTTAATGATTTCTGAGGGGGTATTCTTTCTTTGTCTCCTTGACACAAGAAAGCTGATGTAGGCAAACAGCCTGTGTGGGCACCTGCTCATCACCTTTGCAAGCAAATCCAGATAGGCTTTGCTTAAAAACCCCTTCTCTCCAGTCCCAGTCCTCCAGGGCTGTCAGCTGATGATTTCTGAAAGCTTTGGCACTTAATATCCATCTCAAGTATGCTTACAAGGACACACAACCATGTTGTTCAACCCTCTCCTTGCTCTGCCAGCCCCACATTCACTCCACAGTTCAACTGCATCTTGCCTTAGCGTAAACCCTTCCACAAACCCATCAGCTTCCAGAAATCATCCCAAATCCTTCAATTCTTCCGAAGTCACAAAACCTTTTTTAATCCTCCCAGCTCTGTTCTCATTTTTATTTTGATTTATTCCACTCCATTCCTTTTGTGATCTTTACAAAATGCTTAGTGTAACCAGTACACACCATTACTGACCTATCCTTCTAAGGAAATACTCTGCTACAAGGAATCATTAGCCTTGATAACTGTTTTAACTTTGGGAAACACTCTAAGATGCAACTAGTGTATGAAAACAAGTCCTACCTCACATTTGGATGGAGTGACCATGGGAGATATTCCTCTAAGAGAGAATGTAATAGCAGTACAGGGAGGCACCCAAGCATTAGCTTTCATCTAGTTAGCACAAAGACCAACGGTGAGACAGATATGGCAACATGAATAATACTCCCAGATTGGATAATATGTCCTAAGATGCTTTGGTAGCCCACGCTGGAGGCCCTGCCACAAGCCTTGACAGTTGTTAGCAGAATGAGGTGAATTAAAGCTAGGGCGGAGAGACTGTCCCACCCAACGAGCACAGAGTTGCCTGCAGTATAGACATACCAAAGTCATCATGTGAGGTCAGCCATGAACTGCATCTGCCATAGCCACTGGGTGTGAAAAGTCAAGAACTTGAGAAGTAGAGCAACTTGCTCTCATGCCATCTTTCCAAATATAACCTGCTAGCTCTCACCAAAGGGCAAGAAATAATGGGCAAAGAAAGGCCTTCAGTTGAAAGTATTGCTTCTTTTTCAAACTGTTATTTCTACTTGAAATAGGAGTAAACATAAACTAGGCATAAACATAAACTAGAAAAAAGCAAACCCCTCTTTCAAAAATAATAGTCTCACTAAGTGTGTCCATTTATAAACCAGTTCCTCCCTTCCCATGACATCAAGGTAAACTTAGAAGTGGATTTCTCTTTATACAGTGTTCATTCACCGAATTTTTATGGCACAGAGACAGGTGTATGAGAGCTTAAATTTGCCATACCAGAGGCTACCAAGAGATGGCACCAGGGTTTCTGTATGCAACATGTTTGGCCATCTGGAACAACCTTGGTATATGGTATTGTTCTCTGCCTCATCAATTCTTCATCTATTTTCAAATCTCATCTGAAAGCATCTCTTTTCTCCCCTGCCTCTACCTCTTATTTTTTCAATTTCTCTCTTCTGCTGCTATTAATGGTACAATGCCAGTAAAGTATAATTCTGCAATGCAACTCTATTTACTCTGCAAAGCAGCACTGAGATACCATCAGTCCGAAATGAGATTTTATAACTTATTATTAATATTAGAACAGGTCATTCTTTGAGAGAAAACAAGCAGGCCATAAAAAGAACAGAGGAGAAGGAGCTGCATAAAACTGAGACACCTTTGGCTCCAAGATCATTTCTTCTATTACAATGGCTCATCGCATTAAATTTGAACACTGGGGTTTATTTACTTATCTCAGTGATGTACCTTTCTCTGCTTCATGTTATCTGAGATATTAGTCAAGTTGAAAAGACACTTGATATAAACAAGAATTTTAAAGAAAACTCCTTTTCCCTTGTTGCTGGCATCATCTCATTCAAAACTGTATTTACCGTTTTACTTTAGCAGGAATTCTAGGCTAAATCCCATGAAGATCAAGGCCAGATGGGAAGCATGTCATTTAGCTGTGACATAGCCCAAAAGAAATTTTAGCCCCTCCTGTGAATTTTCTACAGGGATCAAGTGAACAAAACAGCAATTTGAGCACAAGCAGGCACTAAGCATTGATTAATTCTGACCACATTCCAATAGAATCATGTGGTAGTTTCCAATTAAATACCCAAACTGCTCAACACGATTAATGGCAAAACACAGACTAACAAGAGGAATTAAGGATGATTTGCTTTTGATCTCCTATCAGGAATCCTTGCCAAATAAGCAAAGGCATAAAGCTGTATGGGGAGCGTTCCTCAAAAGGACCAATCCCAACAGCTCCCATATTAGGTTGCAGAGGAACTAATCACCATGTTGGTGTGTTGAACTTCTTCTCATTCTCAGAACATTGGCTGGCAATGGCCATGCAACATGTTCTTTTGTTTAAGCAGGGAGCAGCTGAACGCTCAGAACTAAACAGGAGGTGGAATTGCAGCAAACATGTATGGTGGTCTACCAGCAAGCAATTTTCCAGGATGAAAGGTGAGGAAACTAACTGCCTGCACTGGATCTAGAATGCTTTTGCAATTGGATCTATCCATGTAACTCCTCATTATTCTTAACAAAGAGATAATTCTAGTATTCAAGTCATCCCTGCTACATGTATCCTCTTGTTTGTCTAAGAGACATAGCCCAGCGCTGTTCTGATTTCTTCTGCAGTTGCTAAGGTCACAGGAGATTAGCTTTGCAAGCATTTGTTGATGTGGCAACTTGGTCACTTTTCAACACAAAATGTGAGTGGGATCACCACTCACATTTTATTTTGCATCAAAAGTACCAGCTCCACAATGGGAAAACAGAATTTCAGTTGTACGCAAGCAAAATGGTTTTATAGAAAAGCAGAGTTATACATATACTCAAGGCCTATTCTGAAGCAATATACAGCCTCTTAACTTACATCTTCAGCATCTCCAGGGCCTTTGTATTCTCCTCAGTCAATCTGACACAATGCCTGACTAAATACAGAGTCATCAGGCTTTTAGTTTTAAATGTGCACTCTCTCACTCACCTCGACAATCCTCTCTTCACTTGCATGAGCTCTGCTCTCCGTACTCCAGTAAAACTCTTCCTCTCAGCTCACATCGTGACACAAGTACGTGATACAAGAACCGCTTCCTGATCACAGCAACACTGTCGTTGTTATTCTTCCAAGTTTCAGGTTCATGAGTCACTCCCCACCTCACACCACCCCCAGGCACACATCACTAGAGACACAACACACGCAGTGTTCTCATTTCCACCTGGGTTTTGAGCCCTGATGGTACCTGGAGAACTATGTTTTCCCAAATCTCTCTCAGCAACCATCTACCTGGCCCAACCTGTTCAGAAAAGGCAGCTGAGAAGGGATCTGATTAATGTTTATAAATATCTCAAGTGTGGGACATGGGGAAATATCCAGCCCCTTTTCAGTGGTCTGTGGGGACAGGACAAGGGGCAATGGCCTCAAGTTGGAGCACAGGAAGTTCTGCACCAACACGGGGAAGAACTTTTACACAGTGAGGGTGCCAGAGCCCTGGGACAGGCTGCCCAGGGGGTGTGGAGTCTCCTTCTCTGGAGAGATTCAAGACCTATCTGGATGCCTCCCTGTGTGACCTGTCCTAGGGACCCTGCTTTGGCAGGGGGTAGGACTTGATCTCTAGAGGTCCCTTCCAACCCCTACAATTGTGTGAATCTTCTGCCTTTAACAGAAAGGAAGATTATCATCAATTGTTGAGGAGCTGGGACCATCCAAAAGGCACCAAATGTAAGAATTGTGATCAAGTGTCAGAAGTAGGCAATGCTGGACATGAGCAAAGGCAGATAATTTCTGCATATCATATTTTCTACTGAATCAATTTGGCACCAGTCCCAGACCTTTTCAATTCACTTTTAACTTTTAATTAAGTAGTCAAACTTTACTGGAACAGCTCAATGCAGAAAGCCAGATTTTGTGACTATTCACAGAAAGAGCTTTTAATTCTGACAAACACTCGTTCTTGTTACAATCTCTCATATGAAGTTCATTTACCATTAGCCAGCTTTGCTCAGTGTGGTAAACTGATATACCCACAGAGGGCTTTGAGAAACTAGGACTTTGAAAAGATTCTTTAAATTGCTTTTAATAAAACTGCAGAAATAGGACCGCCCATCAACCTTTTCACAACAGGGAAAGGTATCTGGCCTGGGTTTGGCTGGGGTGCAACTAATTTTCTTCCTAGTAGCAGTCATAGTGCTGTGTTTTGGATTCAGCATGAGAATAAGGTTGATAACACATTAACATTTAGCTGTTCCTACACAGCATTGACAATTAAGTCAAGGACTTTTCAGCTTCCCAGGTCCTTCCCAGGCATGAGCCTTCCACAGGAGGGGCACAAGGAGTTGGGAGAGGACACAGCCAGGAGTGCTGACCAAAACTGACCAAAGGGATATTCCAGACCATATGACATCATGCTCAGTATATAAGCTGAGGGCAGTGGGCTGGGGAGGGCCATGGAACTAGCTGGGCATCAGTCAGCAGTTGATGTTTTGTATAATTATTATTTTTAAATTCTCTCCCTCATCCTACCAGGAGGGGAATGGGCAAAGGGCTGGCTGGCTGTTTTAGTGCCTGCTGGATTAAACCACTACAATAGCAAAACAGAGGGAACAACTTGACATGAGGACTCCATCATTTGGGGAACACACAAGTCTTCCTCAAAAAAAGAATCATAAATTCTGGATTTTTGTTTTCACTCACACTTTGATAACCTACCTTCAGCCTGAGGAGTCCTAGAAGCGGCCCTCACAACATGCAGCCACTGACAACATGCAGCCTTCAAAGCCATCAGCCTGACAAGCCAGCAGCCTGGGGAGGATATCTGATGCCTGGCCACCTGGAGACAGAGTCATGCAGAAGAGACCCAGCTCCTGGTTGGCCAGAGAGCAAACATCTGCCACTGTCACATTCCACATTCATCTGCCCACAACACATCCAAATATCTCTCAGAATAAGTAAGCTGGTAAACAAGCATTGGTGTTGAAAGAGACACGAGAAGGAGAAAGAAGGATAGAAGATATGGAAGAGATAGGGAATAAATAAGGTGGAAGGTCAAAGGAACAGGGGTCATAGTACTCTGTGGGGCATCAGGGATGTTGCATTAGAGAAGGTGTTGATGGAGTGAAGATTTGAGCATCCCACACACACACTTGTATCAGATATCCCAGCTACTGACATAAACAGAACATCATCTGGCTTTATTTTAAACTGCCCCTATAAAAGGCATCAGAAAACGTTATCTGCAGCGCAGCATCACAAGAGATGGACAAGACAATCTAGAGTCTCCATCTCACTTGGATTTCACAGTGCTTAACTCAAGAGGTCTCTAAACCTCAGTGAGTTTCACTTTTTTCATGTGGCTTTTACTTCAGATATGGGTACTCCTGAAGAAACCCACACAATGATGGCACCAGCAACCTGAAGACCTCAAATACCCAAGACAGATAAAGTCCATGAGTCACAGTCTCAGGGGAATCAGAGCTCCTTGGCACACACCCAGAGAAGGTCAATCGGAGCACAGAAGACTATTTCTAAATAACCCAGAGCTTTGCCACTGGGAAAAATAAATAGAACTATGTATCTTGTTTCCACATCTTAGCTGGCTAAATAAATAGCTATCATAGTGCACTCTCCAGGGCAGATTCTTAAAGTGACCTTGGTCCCACTACTGCCCAGGACAGGAGAATGCGGGTGTATCCACAAGAGAAGCGGTGCATTTTCGATGCTGCATTCCTGGCAGCTGATCAAAGAACACGGGTAATCTCAGCCCCCACAGTTGCCAGCTGTTTCTTCACAGCAGAAAGGCAAATCATGGTGGCATGTAGTTATGAAGCAAAGAGAAGGTATCAAGGGCAAACACAAAGGGAGGATCAGAGGCTTGCTGGGAGGACATTGGAGTTTTCCTCCCTGGGCAGGTTACAGACTAGTGTTCTCCAAGTTCCATACTGATAGCCAGAAAGAAGCAGATGTTTTTGTGACCAACTAACCACACCAAAATAAACCACTCCAAGCTTCAGCACAGCCACAGCAGCTGGGAAGAGCTGCACCAGTGTCAGATGACCAGCAGCACATTCCAAACTAGACAAAGCACAACCACTTTTTATTCTTTCACCCTATCTCAGAAAACATCCCCCACTCACCCCACAAATTTTTATTTAGAGTGGCTCAAAAAATAGAAGATTTCCACGTGAACCTACCTCCATTTTCTGGTGAACTGTAAAGATGCTGGGGGTTCTCAGACCATAGCTATCCCAGGCATTGGCTAGTGCTGGGAAAAAAAGCCCTGTAACCGATCCCACAGTCTACACTTCTGGCCACAGAAATAAACCCTTGTCAACATCTCCTGAAGCCACTTTCCTCACTGAGAGCAGCACACCCAAACAGACTGCAAACAAACATACTCCTTGATGAATAACAAGGAACTAGTGCCTTTAAATAGGTTACAAGCATTTTTTTAAAAAACCTAATCATGTTCATGTGCTTCTCCTGATGTAAAACAGACTGTCTCCGCTGAGCCAGTGACCTTCTCAGCTGCTCCTAGTTATTAAATGAAACAAGCAACTTTGAGCCCTACTCAGGCCAGCTGAGTGGCTACCAGGCTTCAGCTGATTTATGGTTCTTGCTCAATAAACCAAGCGTAGGTGGGAGCCACATCACCTTTTTCTGTGAGCTGTGCCCCAGGAAGGATTGTATCCTCCCTTTGCATGCTCATATAAATATGCTTTAAAAGTACAAATATCTTAGGGATGATAGGAAGTCAGAGAACTGAACCAGCAGTGAGGAAGCTCAGGTAGGCAACAATTAATGTATAAGATACCTTTTCTTTGAAAGGGAAAGCTTCTCAGCAATAAATAACATGGTTTATTGGGAGAAATTCTGAGTTTGCATTTTCTGTTGTTTGTGTGCGTGTCTCAAACAGGGGGGAAAAAAGAAAAAGGTCACAGAAGAGTTCAAAACAATTCCTGTACATCAGATAAAAGGAAGAAAAACCCAAATATTGCAATATGACAATCTGGAATCATTGAAGTCAGAAGTAGTGTGTTTCTCTGAAGGCAATTTCTTTCCCTTTCTGCTTAGGAGTATTCTAGACCACTTTACAGCCTGCGTTACAACAACCCTCAGCAGCACTAGCTGCATCTCCAAATGAATCTCAGCAAAAAGCCAGGCTAGAAATACAGGACAGATACCAAGTTTTCCACTTCCCTCAGATGAAATAGTAAATGGAAAAAGCAGCTTTGCACAAATTTAATTTAAATTGCCTTTATGCAGCCAGTCCCGTTGCTAAATGAAGAACCAATACAGGTCTGGGTCCCATTACACACAGATCCTGACCTATGAGGCCCTCATAGGAGTGGAGCTAACACCAGTCTAACCACAGCCAATATTTCCATAGGAAAGAAACAAGAGAATTGAGTACAATTTTCTTACTTAGTTAAACACAGGCATGGACCCATCAATCACTTTTGGTTGCCTCAGAAGTCAAGCCCAACTCTCTGTCTAACACATCCTAGATGCCCCTGTCATACTTAAAGCAGTTCTTCAGGCTCCCTGAGTCTTAAAGATTAAAGCTATAATGCAAGGCCTAAGGAGAATCTTGGAGGATGCTCAGACATCCTAGGAATAATATCCTAGTGATAATATTCTCTGATTTGGGCAATATCCAAACCTCTGTGCAGGAAGCATCCTGATATACTTTTGGACAGACAAAGTAGAGGAATCACAGGTACTATGGCTAAGAGAACTGAAGCAGTGAAACAGTTCCAGATATTATCACTATACTGGAGAGCCAAAAATGCAAACAAAAGTGAGTCAGCTTCCATTAATAATGCAGCTGCAGGAAGTTGTGCATCTGCTGGGCCCACTTGGTATATTATTTAGCAAAGCGAAAAGTTCAGGTTGGTTGGTTTTTTTAATAACCCTAGACATGTAGGCAGAAGAACTGGAAGAATGCTGCATTTACCAAACAACAGAGACAACTGGTATTGGTCTTTGATGGGCTTTTAATGTCCATCTAGCAGGTTGGACATTTTTTACTGTTCAGCTGGCATTCAGTTCAACAAAGCTAAGCAAGCAGTGCTCCAACTAGCATGACATGTCTGTCCATCTGCTTCTCACCCACACAACACTCAACCTAAAGCTTCTTCCTCAGTAATCACCAGCCATGAACTGCACCCACGACAGGTCCATGGAGGAGTCAAAACTGACTGAACATTGCCATGTCATTGCTGAACTAGTGGGTACCATACAAGTGCATGAACAAGCAGGTGCCATGTGCTCCACAAAAGCCAGTGCATGTCTGAGGGGGACAATTGGCAGGTCCTCTGTTGCCTAAGCAAATGTGATTGTGTGGGCACAGGTCGGTAGCAGTAGATTCTTCCTCCTGATTGAAAGGAGCAAGCCAGAGAAGCGTGTTGTGCCCTTCTGTGGATGTTTCCTGGATTACAAAGGTGCTCTAGGTGATCCTGTGTTAGCAGGGGGGTTGGACTTGATGATCTCCAACCCCAAGAGTTCTGTGATTCTGTGCTTCAGATGTAGATAGAAAATGGACTTGCTGCTTTCAGGAAAAAAATACATTTGAAATATTTTGGATGATTTTAGAACCAGACCCAGATTAATACGAGTAAGGACCATCATCCTTTAAAAATACCATAATGACCTGGTCACAGCTGTCTGCAAAAGGAGGATGGGCAGCACTGACACAAGTCCACTATCCCTGCCCCTGGGCTGGTGGTGGCTGGAGGTTCATGCTAAGCAGTAGGCAGGAGAGATTTGTCTGCTGCCAGCACATGCTTCTCAAAATCCAGTCCTGACTAGGAAATGAAGGACAACACCTTGCAATCAAACTGCCATCACTGTATAGGGTACACTACAAATAAATGGCCACCAGCATGAATCATATGATGAATCACAGCATTAACGTGTCCTTCAGGGAACTATTTCTGCCTCTTAACAAACCCTGCAGATTTAGTGTGAGTGGAAATTGTGCATCCATTTCTGATTTCTTTGCCTCTTCAAGTGGAACCAAAATTTTATTTCTTGCCATCGTGGAAAGATGAGTTCCCTTGAGGCTACTGCCTACCTGACTGTCCTGACGTGTCTCTTGCTGTAGGGGGTGATGACTTTGAAAATCAGCTCCATGGCTCCATTGATGCCAAGTGTAGTTCCTGTGGTAACTAAGCCAATAAAAGAGAAAAGCAGTCAGAACCAAAGCAGGCAGTCTGCAATGTTGTGTTTGGAAGTGATGTAGGGAAGGAAGTAGCTGCTCCTGGGGCTATGAGCAGATTTCTCTGGGTTCCCAACTAGACTCAACAGGTCATTTCACAAACACAGAAACTGAAGCACAAAGCTGTCTGTAGACACAACCTGAGCCAAGATCAGACAAAAAACAGATCTCAAATACTGCAGCTCTTCCCCAAGTTCCCCAAGCCCCTTTTCCTGTAAATACTGTATTCTCCAGAGGACAAATCATAATTACATAGGGTCATCTCCCAGCAAAATGTCAGGGCTCAAATTCATCCCACATTTCTCACAGACAACCCCATGAGGACAGTTTATTTTATAGGGGTGTGGAGGGCAGTTCACTTTCTGAGCTATTACTCAGCAGTAGGGAAGTGGGATTTTTTGGGAGGGGTGCTTAATGCAGCTTAATTTCAGCTAAGCCAATTTTACCTTTAAGCCTTCACCCACTAACACACTGGGAGCTTTACACACAGATTCTGATATCAACTTTAAAAAAATACCCAATGCCTAAACTACTTGCTTAGCCAGGCCTCCCCACTACAAGACAGGTTTTCTGTGTAAAGAAGGGATGAATACCACCCTGCAACATTAAATGCAAGCAACCAGGGTGAAAGGATCATTAACTGGGTTACTGATCACACACTGCTGGGTTTGGGCTGTTTTGTAAATATCTCCCAGTGGTCATCAGAGAGCTGACAGAGGGCCCATCATCTCCTGCAGTCCTACCCTGTCCCTGCCAAGTTGTCCTGTGATGGAAAGCTTTGCAAGGCTTGCCAGCTATTTTTACACTAGTTGGTAATTCATTAGAGACAGGGTGGTGGACAAGTTCTGCTTGAACTCATCCTGTCCCAGAGCGGGACAGGGGCTGCCAGACTCAGCTGGTGGCAGAGACTGCTAAGGGAGTGACCCAGAGCAAAGATCTGGGCCATGAGATTGTGACAAGGACTCTGCTTTCATACCTAAGCGCTCTGAGAATTTTAAACACTTCTGGATCCTCTCTAGTTCCACTTCATGTCATCTCCTAGTCTGGTACCACATGACACAGACCTTCACCTAGCCTCTAGTGCAGCTTTCCAGCTGGGCCACAGAATCCACAAAGTGGTTTGTGGAGGGAGGAACCACATCTGGAGAATGCTGGGGACATTTAGAGAGTAACTGAAATGCTCCAGCGAAGGAGCAGAGTGGGGTTCTAGGGACTGACATTATTAGATGAGGCCAGGCTAGTGTGCACCCTAAAGCCCCTCCAAAAACTGCAGCTGAATTGGGATGCAGGTGCACAGAAGCAGGGAGCAGACAAGAGTGTAGATCAGCATTTTGGGTGGGAGGCAGCACAGGGTCACCACACAGCTGTGAAACCCAAATAAAGGCACGTTTCAGCTTCTGGCCTTGGCTGCATCTTCAGTCACACTCAGCCTTTCAAATACTGGCTCATCACAGGGAGAGGGGTTGAATGTTGGGGCTTGGCTGCTTGCCTGAGAAAGCCCATTGCATGAAGCTAGCTCCTGTGCAGAAAGAAGGGACCTGCAGGGCTGGGTGCCAGGAGTACTAAATCTTAGGATGCATATAGCAGACTGCAGACAGGATGGCCATCAAGAATTATCTGCTGGGTGAGGGATGTGGGGAGGGAGAGGAAAGGGTCAGAGCAAGCAAAGGAGAATTTGTGCTGACAAACTCAGTGCTCTACAGCAGGGAAAGCTTGTATGAATCTGTAATGATCCTGGGAGAAAATACTGGAAACCTCATTGCTTGAATCATTTAATATGAAGGCACTGCCAAGTAAGACAAGCTGGGAGACTGCGTGGAGAGGAGGGAGAACTAGACAGAAGACCAGGGTCTAATATGTACTTCCTGAGGGACCTTGAATGTGTAACTGATTTCTCTCTCCTGTTTCTTCACCTGTGTTCTCCTCTCTGGTGGAGCTGCTCCAAGGATCGATACAATCAGCAATAGTGAGACATTGGGCTATTATGGTAATGAGAACTCTACAGGGGCTTGAGGTATGTGAGTTTCAGAGCAAAGGAATTGAAGGTCTATATCCTAGGAGATCATTGTCACAAATATTTTTCACTACAGCACTTTTATTTTCACAGTCCACAGATGAAATAGGGAACCTGCTTTGGCAGGGGGTTGGACTCAATCTCTTGAGGTCCCTTCCAACCCTTACAACTCTGTGAATCTGCGAAATGAAGACTGCATAGGCCCCTTGGGGAGCACCTCATTCCATGGTCATTTTGGCATTTGTGCCTGATTCTGTATCTTAACATTGTGTGCAGGCAGTAACCTCAATCAGGAATGATGTTTCTTTGTACTGAAATAACTAAAAAAAAAGAGCTGCGGCAGTGGTCACACAGAGGGGAGGAGGCAGATCCAGGCACTCACCATTAGAAGCACAAACCCGCAGGACCCAGAGACAGTGGATGAGCTGCAGGTGGTGGCACAGGTTTCTTCTTGTCAAGCTCAGTATTGTATCAGTCACTCCTGCTTTCTTCACTTTCAGCCCAAACTTCCTATCTGTGAAAGCCAAGTAAGAATCAAATTGTTACAAAGACCAGGTCTCTGCTATGTTAAAAACCATTTTTGCACCAAATCTTGTAAGTCAGGATCTTGTAGCAAAGGCATTCAAATGTGTGAATGAGTTAGATCAGCATTGTTCTCACTGAAAAGAAAACATGGCATTTCCCAAGAGACACTGTATACAAATTACAGTATCATAGAATGGGTTGGGTTGAAAGGGATGTTTAAGGTCATCTAGACCAATCTTCCTGCAATGAGCAGGGGCATCTTCAAGAATACCAGGTGGCCCATCCAACCTGGCCTTGAATGTTTCCAGGGATGGGGCATCTGCAACCTCTCTGGACAACCTGTTCCAGTGTTTCACCACCTTCATCATAAAAATAATTCTTCCTTATATCTAGACTAAATCTACCTTCTTTTACTTTAAAACCATTATCCCTTATCCTATTGCAACAGGCCCTACTGAAAAGTCTGTCCTCACCTTTCTTATAAGCCATCTTAAAGCACTGGAGTCCTGAAAGGCTGCAATAAAATCTCCCTGGAGCCTTCCTTTCTCCAGGCTGAACCACCGCAACTCTCAGCCTTCCCTCACAGGAGTTTTCCATCCCTCTGATTATTTCTGTGGTCCTGTTCTGCCAGCTCCCTTGTCCCTGAGGGCAGTTTCCCCAGGGGAACCTATTGACTAACTCAAACAGTCAGAAGTTTGCTTTTCTAAAACTCAGGGTCCTGACTTTAGTCTTCACTTGACCTGTATCCCTCAGGACTGCAAACTCCAGCAGTGCATGACCATTGCAGCTCAGGCTGCCTCCAAACTTCTTGTCTCTGATTAGGTCATTTGTATCAGCGACCAACAGATCTGGTAAAGCATCCCCACTGGTAGGGCTGTCTATTATCTGACTTATCCTCAATGCACTCCAGGACTCTCCTGGATTGCCTACAGCTCAACTTTCTATTTTTCCAGTAATGTTAGGGTGGTTGAAGTCCCCCAGCAGGACAAGAGCCTATTAATGTAATGTCTCCTATAACTGGAGTAAGAAGACTTTGTCAGTATCTCCCCTTGATTGGGCAGTCTGTAGTAAACAAGAACCATAAGGTTCTTTTTAATGCCTTGGTATCTAATTCTTACCCATAAGCTTTGAACTTGCTCATGGCTATTTTTCAGATATATCTATTCACCATGTATCAATTTCTTGAAGTTGAGAGCAACCCCTGCACTTCTCCTTCCGACCCTGTCCTTTCTGAACAGTTTATAGCCATTGATAGCCACACTCAGATCATGGGCTTTGTCCCACCAAGTTTCAGTAATGGTGACTAGATCATAGCTAGAAAGCAGCACAGAGTTTTCCAGCTCCTTCTCTTTGATGCCCAGGCCACATGCATTGGTATGCAGCCACTTCAGCTGGGCTGCTGACCACGTCACCATTTTGAGATTTTGTACTTAGGCTAAGAGGAAACAAAAATGTCTGCTGAGGAGGCTTTCAGCCAGGAGGCCAACCCAAAGCAGAGCCTGGATGAAACCTGTGCAAGAAGCAGCTCTATGTGTGTGTATGCTCTCCCTGCTTTGTAGCACAATCTCTACCTGGCCAAACTGCAGACAAGCAGCACACCCCAAAAATAGTCTCATAGCAGTCTATCGGGCACACGCCAGTGCTGATTATTAGTTTTGAGCCCCCCACCCCACCCAAGAAGCCCCCTCCACTCAGCAATACCTCGTTGGCCAACCCTGGCCAGCAAGCGGAGCAAGGGCAGGAGAGTGCTGTGGTCAGGCGGCTCTGTCCGGGCAGCGGTGGCAAGAGCCTGCAGCAGTGCCTCGCTGCCCCCTTTGCTGATCACATAGTGAATTCTTCGTCCGGTCCCTGAGGATGAGAAGAGAGACTCTGCTGAGAGCATCCCCGCCCCAGCACCGCAGCTATGGCAAACCTTCACCCTGCATGAAGCACACAAAGCTCCCATGGCCTTCCAATGGTGTTTCAGTGCTTTAAACCCAAGGGCATTCTCAGAATCGACCATTGCATTGAAACGCAGCAGAGAGGAATGAGCAGAGACACCAACAGATTTCAAAGGAGCAGAAGGCTCACTGATCTTTTCTTAGATACTGAAAATTAAGCAAGCAAAGGACTAAAGCTGCAACAGGCTCCTGGCAAATGAAAAGGAATCCTGGGGAAGCTTTGGAGACAGCTTTCAAACAAATCTATGTCTCCAAAGAAACCACATGCTAATCCTGTGAGTCCTACTGTGTCAGCAAACGTTGATCCATGGGCATCATCGGCAGTGATTTCAGGCTCCATGGAAAGCCACACATTCAGTTCCTCGAGAGGACACAGTACCTTCTACCCTCCACTTAGGCAATCCTTCCATCTAGCCAACAGCGCTGCAGGGCTTCCCAAGAGAGGCTCAACTGGGTGGGCAATGTCTGCAGTAGGGCTCCAAGGAGTGGGCATGCAGGAGGTTCCAGCACTCGCTGATGCAGCCCCCAGAGCCTCACAGCTTGGTTGGGTTGAGAATTGTTTAGTAAATGACATTTTTGAGTTGGAACAGGAAGGAAAATAAACTTAATTACTTTCTAGTTCTTTTGCCAATTTGCTTATTTTTTCCATGTGGCTTAGGCACATGCAGTGACATGTTTTCCCTCTAACCCCGAGGTGCAGGTGCCTTTTGGGGAGATTCTGAACCCTCTCTGTTAGAGAGTGCCTGTGCTTTGGGAAGTCAGGCTCCTCTCTGTGCCTCCCAGCCCTCTCTCCAATGTCACTGATGAACATTTCCAGGTGTTGACTGCCAGGGATTACAAAATATTTTGAAAGTCACAGGCATCTTTCAAACTAAAAACAAGGCAGACTTTGTCTCATGTTTTTTATACTTTAACTTACTGGAAAAGCTCAGTTTTCCAGACACAAGAGTGAGGATTGCTCATTTACAGCCACAATTCCCATTCTGTTTACCTTGCAAACACCTGGCTGAGTTTATGCAGGTATAAATTAACTCCCTGACCTGTTTGAGGACCCTCTTTCTGCCCCTAGCCCACAGGCACTGCCCTAGAGCTTTGCTTCCTTACCCAGAGAGAGCAGGTCAGTGAGGACACTGAGAATATTCAAGATGACATCCTTGTCAGAGGAGCTCTGAAATGGAAACACAGCAAATTTAGGGATCAGTTCAGGACAGTGAACTCCATGCTACACAGGGCTGCAGTGCAGCATGTGGAGACACTGAAAGCCTTGTTCAGATACTGAGTACTTTTGTGCCATCTGGCCAGTGTGTACGTGGAACCATATTTATAACACATTTTAAAAAACCTCTGACAGACCTGCTACACAATATTTAATACATGGTGGCATTTCAGCAGATTTTGCATCTAAATTCTGAATTACATCACTTTTTTCTCTTCTGGTTTGGGCTGGATACCTCAAAGCTGAGGAAATTCTGTATTGGGGTGGGGTGGTTTTCTATGACAACATCACTTATTGTTGGCAGTTGAAGAAGAACATCTTTTAATTATATTAATTGCATTTACAAAATTCACGTGTCTTTGAAGCTACAACATGGAAACATGGACTCTAGGGAGCAGAAAGATGCCCTAAATTATTTTTATTCCAGATCAAGTAAGCAGCACACATTCCATTTGAGATTCACTTTAAATTTTGCACTAGAGGAAATATTTACTGTACTTGAGGAGAAGGAAGTGCATGATAGCTACCATCTATCTGTGTGATACACTAGATCCCTTCTATAATCTTTCTCCAACCAGATTTCACCACTGTGTGTGAAGAATTACTGACCAGTCTGTATTGCTGCATGAGGGATCTGGGTTAAGTCCCAGATCTCTTAACTTCTGTCCATATACAATAAAACACAACATAAATTTCCAATGTAATAGAAAACTTGCGTTTCCATAGCCTTGATCCCAAAGAACCTCAGATGTTTCAATCTATTTCTGACTCACTTTCTCTCCCATTAAATTACTGCAGTGGGATGATATCTTATAAATGCATAGCTGCTTTATTTCTGGATGTTGAAGTGCTTCAGAAACACAGCATACTAGTGTGTATTCTGCATATACAGGATCTTTTTACAAGCCACATTGATTCAACCATTCTCTGACATATTTAGCATTACATAACTGAATATTTGAGACAAGGAATTGAGAAGTAACACCTAGCAAAAAGAATCTCTAGAAAAGAATATTAGGGAAAGCCAATTCAGATCCGTTGTAATGACTATTAATACAAATGCACTTCTTTTTCCCCCTGCTGAGCTCTCCTAAAGTCACAGAACAAGCTGAAATGGTTCTGAGGATGGAGTAGATGATTAGAGAAGCACATATCATACCCTTTCCTCCTTTGTTATAGCTGGGGAACGTATGCCTTGAGTGAGATGTGGGAATGAAGCAGTCTGTTGTCACAGTCAGAATGGGTGACTGTCAGCCTGGAGATTCAGGTTTCCACCTCTGTCTCAGAATTAACATAGAATGATCTAATTTTCCTTCAAGCAAACCTCCTTCTATATTGGCAAATTGTGTGTGCCATCTTCTGCCTGCAATATCTACATCAGTGCTGATGTTTATCAATCTCTCTATCTTTAACATTGTTTATTCTTAGATTTCTTTTTTAAAAGAAAAAAAAATTGTAATTATTTACAAAAAGAATCCCAAATCTCTGAGAACCAGAATTCCCATACACTGTTTTGGGTCAACTACCAGTGCTACCAAAGTTTAACTGCTCAATACACATTTCATGTTGGCATAAGTGAGCAACAGGGACAAGAATATCAGGAGGAGTGTGAGAAAAAAGATGCGGTCAGGAGAAAGGGAAGGAAGAAAGAGACAACAGGTGAGGATGAGATATGAGAGCAAATAAGCACAGAATCGCTTCTGAAACAGGGGACTTGAGGGAGTGTGGTCTGTGAGCACCACTGCCTTTCTAAAAACTCATCTTACTTTGTGTTATCTAATAGCCACAGGAAAAGTGCATATCTCATCCCCATCTCAGAGCTGGTCCATGCCCAGAGAGAAAGCCTGCTGTTTCTATTCACTTCTACATTAACTCAACAAGCAGAGATCTCTGTGCTGAACATAAAAGTCCAGCCCTTTTATGAACCATGTTGAAATCAAAAGGCTCAGTGTGATAGGATTACTGCTCCTTTCAGAGCCAAGACAAACAGAATATGTGGCTTTAATGAAATCCAGTAATTCTCGGTTCACCAACTATCGCCACCCTCATCTTGCAGGGCTACAAATTCATGTTACTGGCTCAGGGGACCACACAGAGAGGAAACTCTGCAGCAGGGTCAGGGCACTGTTATTTCAAGGGAACACATGTAGTTTCAGTCATGTTAACCTTGCTAATTCACATCTCTCTTCGTTAGTCCAGAGCCTGGCACTGTCTCAAGTCTCCCAATAACTTCAGAGCAAACAAAGAGCGATCAGAGCTCTCTTCCCAAGAGCTTCTTGGCATTTTTTAGCATAGGGCCTTAATAGTCTGGGGCAGGCTGTCAGGAGTGATGAGTAGTCACCAAATTTACTGACTCCAGGGAGAGTTACTGTTCTCAGCACCTTTTTAAATATCAGGGTTGCCTAAATCAGACTGTCCTCTGGTTTTGTCTTGCTGCCTCTCAGTATCCCTTTCCTCTGTAGGTGGATGGATTACACATTAAGGTTTCAGTAATGAAGTCTTCATTGATTTATGCTCCTATTACACTGGGTTGTTTATTTTAACTGATTGGATTGTGGGTTTCCTAAGCCATTAACACAAATAGTGATGACATAAGATATCCTCTGACTTTCCCTGTGCTTTATCCAGGGACTCAGGCGAACAAAGAACTTGAGGGGACATGAAAGATCAACCTTTAAAATGTGCAAATTAGAGCTGGGTGATATTGCCAAATATTTTACCTGAGTATTTACTCTGGATATTTTAACACTAAAACTCCAGCTGGGTTGGTGTCCCATTGCTCCCCTTCCTCCAGCACTCCAGTGAGGCAATTGGATGACTTGTGTCTTTGCTGAAACAGCAGATAAAAATTCTAATATATTTCCACTAACTTTAGTGGCACCACTGAATAACACAGAATGCTGCAGAACACCACAGCTCCAATTTATAACAGCAAGACAACACAGAAAAAACCCAATCCTAAAGTTGCTGTTGTCATACAATGTGGCAACTTGCCTCTTGAAAAGAAACAGCCCAGATTTTGACTAATTAGCTTGAGATTTTCAAAATCAAAGAAATTTGGATACTGAAATCTATTAGGATTAATTATTTAAATTAATACTCATATCAAACTCTTTGTGGATGAATTGCCAACAAATTCATTCATAGAAAATACTCTGCAAGTCTTTTTGAACAGTAAGTACAAAAGAGAAAATCACAACTTGTGGCTGATCCAAGAGAGATGAATAGAGTAATTTCTTTAATGCAAATTACTTACCCAGCTCTGGTTAAAATAAACACATTAGTTATTTTTATTGAAATATATCTTTGACGCTTCAAGAACAGACCTTAAGCAAAGAAAGGAGTAAAGTAAAATTTCTCTTGCTAAATATTTTCATTCCCATCAGAAGTTAACAAATGTTAGATATAACATCTATATGCACACAGACTAATGAAGATGTATTCATGGTATATGGGTGGAATGAGAGCAGAGAAAAATTCCCAGAGGCTCAAGTTAGATTACAAAATCACCGACCTCCTGCAGGATTTCACTAAAAGGATTTAGAGTTACAGCCAAATTGTTACCTATTAACAGCAGCCCGTCACTGCTTTTCACAGCTAGCAGCTGGACAACGGCTAAAGGAGCAAAACACATCACTTAAAATATCAAGCATGGCTGTACTTTTTGGCTGGAGCCCCTCATCTTGGCCTTACTTTAGCAAAGCCTGCTGTCTTTCTCACCCAGCCAGGAGTATCACCGGGCTGAGTTCAGATGCATTTAATCAGCTCCCGGCTGATAGTTCCTCTCCGAGCTTGTTCTGGGGATTAATCCCTGAAACTCTGGGGCTTTGGTTACCTTGGCTGAAGCACGTCATAGATAACCAGCAGGAGGATGGAGAAAGCCAGGAATAAAAAAATACCCCAGTGCATAGTCATCAATACATTGCAGGCAGCAAGTGATTAGTTAGTGGTGTTGAGTTTGGAGGACAACAGCTTCATCCCAAGATCCTTCTGGCTGGTGGCTCAGGTTATTTTGCTGACCCACGATTAAGCAGAGAAGGAGTTCCTGTCTCCTTGTCCTGCTCCTGGGAACACACCAGGACAAGCTGTTATTTGCTCAAGACAAGATTACAAAATTGTGACTAAACCACAAGTAACAGGTAATCACATTTTGTCAGGGAATTCTCCTGGGACATTTTCTGCGGGCTGTGAGGACCCACCAGAGGTGAGCTTTTTGCTGTCCCACCTGAAGGGCAGCAAGCTGTCAGTGCAGTTTCCCTTCTAGCGCTGGCTTGGAACAAAGACTTCACGTAAACTCAGTTTTCTCTGCAGCTCTTGGGCTTTCACATCTTTTGCCCACAGGCAAGTATTTCTCCAAATGAGACATGCAAACTACTGAGAGTGTTTATTGTGAGTCTCAGCATTAATGCTGAAAAAAAGGAGAATTCCCAGAAAGAAATCAAACAGCATTCATTTGTGCAGCACAATATTTACTAGCAAATACTTTACGTGTGTGGGGGAGAGAATACAAAGCTGTTATTCCACTCAGAAAAAATAATAAATGAAAAATTAAAGAAGTCGCTCCTGCAAGACAATGGACAGCATGATTTCTAACAATACTCGTATTAAGTTCATTGGTGGGTTACTATTGTATGACTGCTTAGGAAAAAACCCAACCAAACCAAAACCATCCTGTTTTTAAAAGAAACATTATTGCTGCACAGGGCTAACAAATTCCAGACCAAGGAATAGGATGTCCAGTTCCATGGTTTGTTTGTTTGTTTGTTTATAAATAGCCTGTTTCTAAATAGGGAAACTGGATTTGACATGTTCAAAATACATCCTTCTTTCTTCTCTTACCCTTAATAAATATGCTCACGCAAATAGCAGCAGTCAGAAGCCTAACTGTCTGTGTAATGAGACTTGCATCTGCAAGTAAGATTTCTGTCTCTGCTAGCAGAACCTGTTCAAGAGCAATCCTGGTGCAAAATGAATACCAGCTAAAATCAGGACCAGGTTTAGGGGCCAAAGAGCATCAGTCCTCACTCTACCCTGAGACCTCTAGAAACTGTTGGGCTACTCACAACTGTATTAATGCTTAAATCAGAGACTCCCTGCCGATGCTGTGCCGTCAGCGAGGCAGAGGTGCGTATCAGACCCAACTGCTGGGCATCGTGGATTTGCCAGCTGGGTATCTTCTTCCCACAGCTGACTACCCAGCCTGACAATAACTGTGAAGGCAGGTTCAGTGCCTTACGTTCTGTGCCTTGTCAGAGTAAATTGCTTTTTCTAATTTAAGAGGAGCCAAAAATTCACACTTAAATAAGAGAGCAAAATACCCTGGAGAGTTTCTTGTCTGTGTGCTCCCATTCTCAGCCTCAATATTCAGCCAGCTAACCGTGATTTCTTCTTGTTGGAAGGTTATTATCAACAGTATTGGATACATGGAGGTTTAGGGGAAAAAAATAAAATCATTATTTCTGAGAGGAAGAAAGGGTTCAGAGATCTCCGAAATTTCACTAGGCAACATCAGAATAAGGGAGTATTCAAATTACATTGATTACAGCCTGAATTTTGTTATTACTGAAGCACTTTGTTACAATACTGCCATCAGCCTGCTTCAGAAGGATCCTGAGAAGTTATGGTCGTCTTGCCCCAGCTCCCCAACACCCATCCAAACACACTCAGCACCACCAAAGACATTGCTGTGCTCCATGTTAAACAGTAACTGCATTTCTTTGGCCAAATCTGGATTTCCTCTGTAAGCCAGGAAACGTACAGGAGACATGGAAGGGAAAGAGGTTATTTAAAGACTTGGAGAGGAGGACCTTGCTGCTCGGGTAGTGTCCTAAGTGACCTCTTTAATCCTGCAAGAAAGGCGTTCGCAGCTGTGTGGGATCAGGTAGCCCTCACACTGTACACAGGGCAGCCAAGGGGCCTCCCAGAACATGACACGTGGCCTGACAAGTCCTTGATCCTGTTCCCAAGCTGTAGAGCCAAGACCCTTGCACTGGCTCCCACGTGCCCCTTTGAAGCATGGCTAGCACCCATTTACCCAGCACCAGCCATGTTCATCCCTGCTGATGCACAGCAGTGAGACAGGATCTGCACATCAGCCTAAAGAAGAAATTGTGGATTTTATAGCAGGGAATATTGTCAATATTCATTTTTTAAAGTCCCTCTCTCTGCAATAGGGAGTGTGGATTTTTTCATGGCCTGCAGTGACCGGTCTCATCCTTGTTTGCATTTGGGTGTGATAACCTGCAACCATTTTTCAGTAACACACCAGATCACTGCTGGGTGTAGTGATGGAACGGATAGCAACTGGGCACCAGAAGTGTCTCAAAGCCAACTTCTGACATGCTATTGTACAGGGCTCTGCCTCTTTTCTTTGAGCTTTGGGGCTTCTTTTGGAAGGTTGTGTGCTACCCTCTGTGGGACTGAACTGCTTCCAGGCAGAGATGGGCAAATTCCAAACTTACATCTGAATGTCTTCAAAACAGGGAAGGTGTTGAGATGTAACAGCTTGGCCTGAGCTGATCTCTAGCCAAAATAACTTGGTGAATAACATGGTGGAAATTATCTGTGCCAAGGAATCTTACTATATTTAATGCAATAAATTGCACTAACATAACACCTTTCATCACAGGATCACAGATTTCTTCACAAATATTAATTAACACCTGCCCCACCGCATCCCTCATCAAGAAGACCAGATTCATTGTCCCTTATTTTTCTTGTAGGAAATATCACCCAGTGGTGACTTAGTTGATACCTATAAGAATCAGTGGCAAACCCAGATAGCTATTCCAGCAAAATGAAGCAGAAACACTTTCTACACAGAAGTATTATAGCTGTCAGTCCCACGCTCATTTCCATTTACTGGGGGGGGGGGGAGGTTTCAAAGATTTCTTTCCCTGAGATCAGTCTTCTCCAAACTTCCTGTGAGTAAGTGTAGGAGAAAAGACCTATTCTCTGCAGGGACCCTTAATGCCACACCAGGAGAAAAGAGCTACCCACTTCCAACGGGTCTTAGTCCTATTTGCAAAGCTATACTCACCCCTGTGCCTGAGGATGAAGGAGATGCTACATTTTCATTCACCTGTACAGCAATTAACCTGTATGGATTAACCATTCACCTGACCCTTTTCAAGGATGAGTTTTACCTGCTGTGTCCCAAAGACTCCAAGGTGTTTCATCTACCTTCAGAGCAAGGATGTTCATCGTGTCTGTGCCACAGTACTGAAATGTGTTCACACCCATGTATCTGCAGGAATTGTGCCCTGACAGACAGCACTGACTTGGGTACTGTTGGCAAGGTAAATTGCTTGCTTGCTTCCTGCCTTCCTTCAAGCCACAGCTCCCTGTGTTCTCAAAGAAAAGATTGTCCTTGTGCAGAAGTTCCTTCTGATACAAAGTTCCTTTGTGTCACTTGCTCCTCTCACTAAGGCATCTCTAATAGAGCAATTACTTTATTATGCAGAACCAGTGGTAAAACACATTATTACATAACCTTAAAATGCTTCTGTCAAATTGGAAGTGTTAAAAGAATGAGGAAACTTTGAGATAAATCAAAACACGTGATATTCTGCAAAAGGCCTTTAGACTTTCCTTTGAACATTTCTAATGTTCTTTCTGTAATTTCTACTGCAGATAAATTCTTTCAGGTTTCATCTCTTATTTCACAATATGACACCTATGACACCTAAAGATTTTGACTGGATTTAATGTTATATCGTTCACTTTTTTCCCTCTTTTTAATCTATTTTTATTTTAATGCCAAAATTATCCTAGCATATGTCTTTCACACTCTCTTAATAAGTTTCTATAAGGCATTAACTGTTCTTGCACAGTGATCTCTATATGCATGTTAGCTCCCACTGTTTATTGCTGTTTCTTGGATTTATTCCTATATTTTATATTACTTCAGCTGTTAAAGAACTATTTTAAAACATTAAAGTTTCATTCAAATGCCACTCTGTTACAGCTAGTTAACACAACCGCCACCAAGCTTAATGGGGACAGATCCGTATCTTCAGTTCAGCCCTAGTTTTCTTTTCCACTACCTACCACAGAACAGCAGCATGAAACACACTCCTGTCTGTCTTCCTGAGATTTTATGTGCCAGTCCAGCCAACGCTCTGTCTTTCAAAGTAGCAGCACATTTGGCAATTAACAGATCATTTTTTCAAGCAGTGGCATTTCTCAAAGTACAGGTGAGTCTGGAAGTTCCTTGAAAAATCTCCAGATGTACTTGCTTTTTAAAAAAAATAAATATTTTGAATGCTACAGCAAACGTGAGTATGTGCTGCTGGAAATAAATAGCCATAATGAAGATGCTGATATTCTTGGCTTTGCTGTGATGCTCCTGTTTGGGCTAAGCATGACAAAGCCAGGAGAGTCCCTACTTCTGCACTCAGTCTGCCCTTGCACTCACCTAGGCAGCAGTGTGTTCTGCCTGGGCTTCTCTCTCCATCCCAGTGCTAACACTCCCATTTGCTGCCCATCAGTCTGACATTGGCTTGTACAGGCTGAAGAAAAGGATCACGATAAGGTACATTCTGGTTTAGAAAAACCCCAGTCCTTTCTCTTGCCGAGATAAGTGTCCTCATGTGTCAATCTCCCCCACTTTCCAAAGTGCCTTCTGGAGAAGCAGTGAAAATGCCTTTAGTCAATCAACACGTAATAACGATGATTGAGGTATGGGTAGTGGAGACAAACCACTAATAACTATTGTTAGTCACAGCTTATTTTCTTAAGAGATAGAAGCTGAAAGCAAAAGTGATGAACCTCTTTTCCCATCCAGTCTAAGTGAAAAATCAAACAACAAACGAAACTCGGCAGCCATAATGAACAACAAACTGTTTCAAAACTCTAATGATTCAAAGTATTATTACATGTAATGTAAAGGAGAACATCTGTCTAACTGCATAGCTGAGACCCATCTGTCTAGATTTAAACAGCAATCTCTTAAAAGCAAAGCCCTCAGTTCTCTGGAAAGGCTGCCAAGTTTTTAAAAGGTATGACAGGGCTATGTCGCTTTCCATCCAGAATGTAACAAGGCTTTTTATTGTATTCGGTCTACAACCAATGCAAGACACCCAGCAGAAACAAGCCGAAGCCACCACATTAAAGCTAGACATGTTTGGGGCTTTATTCAGCCCTTGTTACTTCAGTTGAGAAGATCAGAAACACTTGCAAACTAAGTGCTGGTCAGTCAAGCTAAAAGTCATTTTATTAGCTCAGTGAATAAGCTCACTGCTGCATTTGTGCTCCAGGAAAACGTGACAAGAGTTAAATTTAAACAAACGAGCTCAGTGTCCTCTCAGAGCCTCCTGAGCTGAGATCCAGGCTGATGCACATCGGGGCACTGCAAAGTGAGAGGTGAGCAAGATCTCTGGTGCCATTCTCTGTGCAGCAAGGCTATCAAGGCTTCTGCAGAGAAGCAAACTTGGGCACTTGCTGTGCCCATGGGCATCTGAGGGACAGCACTGACACATTGCATGCCGACCCAGAAGGGGAGGAGCATGGTGTCCCCCAATGTGCCATCCTCTATGTGCTGCTTAGCTTCATTCTACTGCCATGCCCTGAAGACCAAACCGAACTCCACAGCCTGTGTCCCTGAGACACTCTCACACGGGGACAAGCCAAACTTGTGACTGCATGTGACTTATGTGAAGAGAGGGGACTTTTGTCACAAGCAACAATGAGGAGGGACCTCTGGTCTCCCCACAGACCCACACATGTCTGGATGAGATCTGAGCAAACGAGATCTTGATGCCCCAGTGGGCTGATCTGTGAGAGAAAGGTACATTCTTCAGGGCACACCCAGCAGGAGATGCCCTGCAGGTCTATGTCAGAGTATCTCCAATGCCTGCATCCTTTGCCAGCGTGAAGAGACCACCATAAAGCAATGGTTGTGTCCTGTTTCATCTGAGGATGTTCTCAAGGAGAACTGTTGGTGTAACAGGGCTCCATAAGCTTTGTTAAGACAGAGCAGGGGAACTCAGCTAGAAAGATTTCCATCTGTTTGATCAGCCAGCCACTCAGACAACCACCTTTCAGACAAAACGCTCTGGAATTTGCAGTCACTGCGATACAGCCGCGGCTACAGGAGCTTTTGAAACAAACCACTAATAAGCATGGTTTTCATCTCTGAGAGCAAGATGGTTTAATGCATTTCTGCTTCCAGCTGTCCCCTTGAAATCCCTGTGCATTATGGGGAGATCAAATGACCTAAGCCCTATTGGAAGAGAGCTTGTCAAAGAAAAACAGAGCCAGGCACACTTTCTCATTTGTCGTCTCCAGCTCTCTCCCTAACTTGCAGAACTTTAGCATGGGGTAAGAGGTCACTTGAATGCAAGTGACTTCCCAAAGAGGAGGCCAGATAAATCAAAGCAGTAGTGCTGCTCTCCTCTATCCTCCCCAGAATCTGTGTCCATGTGGATGGTGCTGATTTATTCCTGGAAAAACAGGGGGTCGAAAGAGGCAGTTCAGTTTGTTCCTCTGACTTCATCTGATCAGCATTTTAATCATAGGGAAAGGTCAGGTGAACCATTCTCCCTCCTCCCCTCCTTTGCAGTGTGGACAGGTGGGTATTCACCCTGCCAAGCAAAATGCTTACAGAAGGACCTTTTTCTCTCCCTGTCACACGCCTGTTTGCCAGGTTAATCCTGAATAAAATCATGGGCCAACTTTGTGTTCACTGTAAATCTGTTGCTTTGGCCTTTCAGCAGGAATCCCATAAAAAACCCCACCCAAACAGCATGGCAGAGAACAACAGGCATCACACTGATTTCACCCAGGCTTCGGGAATGTCATCTGCTCATGAACTCTGTTGTTTCACCCTTTGATTCAGGAAGCAATGTAAACCAAAACTCCCTTTGCTTGAATTTGACAGATGAGTCTTATCTCCATTTACTGACCAAATGGAGAAATCTGGAGGCAGAGACACTAAGTGAGTTTGATAGAGAGAGTTTGTGGCAATCCTGAGAATAAAGCCCAAGACTCCTGCTCTAGCTGTCAGTGCATCATCATTCTCTCTTCTGAAATGAAAGGAATAGGTAGCAGAGAGTGCAGTGGAGCAGATGGGCCCAGGGGAGAGGAGTCTGTCTGTTTACTACAGAGATCAAATTCCCATTGGGCCCAGTGGGAAGCCTCTCCCTGTAAATTACACCAAAAATTAATGTGCATAAAAGGCTTCCCAGTAGTTGATTGCAGTAAAATGCAATGCTGTGATGCTTCCATGGCTCTGGTGTCAGAAAAATATATGTTTCGGTTTCAAAGCATCCCTTGTTGAAAGGGGGAAAAAAGCCAAGATTTCTTTGGTAGAGTAGTTATTTCTCCCACAGGACACTTCCATGACAGAATTACTCAATTTTCTAATAAAAATCATCATGAAAGTTTCACTGCTCTTATTAATTCCACCTCAACCTACAGTACCCTTTTGAAAATAAGGCTGTGTTCTTTGAGACCAGACCATGAGGAGAAAAAACTCACAACCTTCCCTAAAACCCCTGAGGGAAGGAGTATTAGCTTTGCCCAGGGAATTTCTCATCGAACAGATGTTATTCTATCCATCAATAGCTGGTCTAAAACACTCATTCTCTTTTGTGCAGCTTAGTAGTGCCTGTGGGCAGAAGGATCTCTACTATGTTATCTTTGTCTTCTCTAGGAGACATCTTATGAAATCAATGACAAATTCTTGACTTCTGAAACCTTGATTTCTTTATAATATGGTTGGTAAAAAAAAATGGCTCTAACAGCACAACAGATCATAAGGAAATGCTAAGTCATGGATATGAATGTGGCATGCCTCTGTAGACCTTTGGAGGAGAATGATATTATGTTAAGGGGTATTCTTCATCACATTAGAATTTCTTTCTCAAAACTGTACTAAGATAATTCTTTTTCCCTTGTATGAAAATGCAAAAGACTATCCAGTTCTAGGAGATTCTAATCATCATCCAAAGAATGCACCTAGACTATATTTGGGTCAACTTCTCACAAAGCTGAAGCAGAAAGAAGCAGTTGGTTTGGGGTTTTTTCCAATTACAACAGAAAATGTCTACCAGTACTTGAAGGTTGTTTGGACTCATGTTCTTGCCTCGAAGTCATGTTCAATTAAACTGTATTTTCTGAAATTAAACTGTGTCTTCTGGAACAGCTGTACAGCAGTGCTTCCTGCTGCACACATAGCTTCCAGGATTGCAGGCACTGATAACCCACCAGTATGTCAACTGAGCTGGACCATTTAGCAGTACAAGAACATACCATATGGCTTCCCCCTAACACTCATTCCTCATCGCCTGCAGCAAACTGGGTTTCATCAACTAGGAGAAGAGAAACTGTGAGATTACTAAGAGCTGTTCTGGGCCTCCCTAGGGAAGGCTGTAGCTTCCTCTCAAGGAGGATGTTCACTGATTCCCAAGTGCATTCCCCACCATCCCTTTAGGACTGAAATCACACTGCTTTGCCTGGGAATCCCGGCCCCTGATCCTTTCCTGCAGATGAACAGCAAGCCCGGCATGCAGCATGGCTCCAGCTCATGGATCAGTGCTTATATCCTATGGCCCATCGGACCTCATAGGCAAACAGGTGCAAATAGACTATCTGTGAGACAAGTACTTATTAAAAGAACAGGGAAAGGCAACAGAGAATGATTTTATGTCCTGGTCTGGTGAGAAGAACGCAGTCACGGGGCTGGAGTTTGGCAGAACCCAATGACACACGTGGGCACATGGTAAGTCTATGGATTTATGATTTTCAAAGATGTGAAAGCTTGAGGTTCTCAGGTATCCAGACATCAACCCTAACATGCACAGAAAAGGGCCACCTCTCCCCTAGAAGCATGGCTTGTTCCATGAGGAGCTACCAACAAACACTGCCTTACTTCTGCACTTCCCACCAACTCCTCCTGGAGCCCTCTGGAATGAGGAGCTTTTACCAGAGGCGTCAATATCCCCCTACCCGATTTCATTTCACATGTAATGATGATATGCCTTGTATTACCTGTCCTGGCACAAAGAGGGATGATCATGCTGAGGCAGCATCCCCTATGACAGCAACAACTCCAAGATCAATTTTCAACCCTGCTTCCCCAGACCAAGCGACACAAAATCCCTTCCCAGCCCTTAAATTCCCAGTACACTCATGAAATGTTTTTCTCCCTGTTAACACACACCAATAAACTCTCTGCTGGTGTCAGTAGACACTGCTAAAATTAACCATTATTGGTCCACACATTTTTCAATACAAGTTACTTTCTTGTGCTTTTTGCTAAATGTAATGTAATAAACTTTAATTCAAAGATGTCCATGAGCATATTTGCCACTACAGACATTTTTTTCCCCCATTATAGATAAAGCCAAGAGGACTGGACCGATGTATTGGACAGAAAAATGTGTTGAAAAGATCTCTGAGCCATCACAAAATGCAGCATAATAGACTGAAAACAAAATTATGCTATACAAAGAGACACAAGCAAGATCTATTCAAGCAAACACCTCTCTGTATGAAAACATCTCTTTTCATATATTTCACAGAAGGAAATTATTGAAGCCTGAGGAAAGGAGAAGGTGGAAATTTTCCATTGACATAAAAATATTGATGTAATATATAAATTACCCACAGGCATACAAAACACCTATGGAAGCTAGATAACCACCAATAATTATTCTTGACTTACAAACAGATAAGCAGATGAATTTTAATATATTTTTATACTGTATGTGAAAGATAAGTATTTAAACAAATGCACATACCTCCCTATATAATGTAGTTTAATGTGTGTTTGTGCCTATAATGCAGCTGTTGTACAAAAAACCCCGCAATATAAAGCTGCTTGACATGGTATAACGTGCCATTATATTACATTCAAATAGTCGAAGTTAAACAGCCTGGCCATGAGCGCAAAGTCAGGCCCTCAACAGCTAAGGAGCACCAGTTTTAGAGCATTCCTGTTGCTTCATTTGCCCCCATGGAGTAACTGCAGGTTTTAATTTCACAACAACTTGTTTTATTTCACAAAACCTCTGCTCCAGGATGAACAGTGCCTGCTGCCTGGAAATCACCCCATATAGTTTTTCACCCTCTTCATTTAGCATGTGGTTCTATGCAGTATTTATTGTGCAGGATCCAAGCCCTGCACTGAACACGAATTATTAATTTAGTCCTCAATTTTATTTTTTTCACTGTGTTGTCACCAGAACTCGGAATTATTTTTGTCAAACGTTCATTGCCTGATTTCTCAAACGCTGACATGAGGCATTGTGGGATTATTAGCCATTTTACACATGATTAACTCAGATGCAGAGCGTTTTAATTCATCTCCCCAGACCCACATTCAACTGATTTAGTGACTAGGCTGTCCTGCTACATTTACATCTCTGCAGCAAGGAAGAAAGCAGTGTCCAGGAACATTCATGCCACAAACTTAACTTATTCTCAAAGAACAAGCTATCCTAGACAAGGATGAAGAACAGCACAAGAGAGACAGAAGATGACTTTGCTTGTATGACGTGGAAAGTTCTGCTCAGGCTCAGAAAACAACCTGCTCTCTTGCTCAGCCCAGCCATAGCTGCTGCTGCTCTCATCACTCTGGGTAAACTTTGCACCCCGAGGAACTGAAATCTCATTAATGCAGTGGCAGGAAATTCTGGATAGCCCAACTGGAGGCATTTTAAGATGAGCTGGCAGAGTGCTCAGAGAAACAGCTGCGGCCAGCCTGGGGACAGAGTGTGAAATTCTGGTCCCAGCTCAGCCGGTGAAAGGGTTTCAGTAGAGTCCAAGACGTGCCTTCGCTTCCTCCAAGGGCTTTTAGCATTCTGGACTGATTCTCAAGAGTGCCAAAAATCGCTATTTCTTCTGTGGGCTGGCAAGGATTAATGCACCAACATGAACCTTCTTTCTTGCTTAGCAGTGCCCCATGGAGGCAAGCCTGGAATTGTAGGGAAGAGCTCTGGGTTTCCTTTAGGTTCTCCTTGGACAGGGAGGAGATGACAGTCAAGTTGGGAAGAACAAGTGTTAACCCTGAAAGTTGGAGCAGGAGCCTTAACTGCATCTGTAGGGTTGTTTGCAGAGAATTATTCCTTCTCTTCCATAGTTAAAGCAGAAAACAGGCTCGTACATCCTAAGAGGCGTTGGCAATAGAGACAGAAAAGCAGTGGTGGAGCACCCAGTGTTTGCCCGTGATGGGTATCCCCTTGAACCCTACAGCCAAGTGTCTCCTTGCTGAAACTGCACTACTTTTACTACTCCAAAGCTAGAAATTTTGTTTGGTAACAAATAGGAGGACACTACGTCCACTGCTGTTCATCACAATATCAGTAAAACTCAGTTAATGAACCACATAAAAACAGCCATCTGGTTTTGAGCTGAGTTTTGTTCCCTCTAAGGCTATTCCACTAAGCCCTGCCTGCCAAGCTGCCTCCCAAAAACACAAATCCAAACTTCAAGCTTCTCCATCCCCTGCCCAGACCAGTGGGCACTCTGCTTGCTGAGCAGCTCCTGGGATTTTTGTATCTATTTTGCTCAAAGCCAGAAATCTCAGCAGCTCTGCTGACAGAATAAGTGTGAGGATGCAGAGGAGACAAAAGCTTTTCGCAGAATGCATTTATATTCATTGTCACTGGAGCAGCATAGATATCTTCCCACTTGTCTTTAGGATAACAATAGAACTGCCTTGTCAGCCAGCCAGCAAAACAGCTCGAAGGTGGCTGTGCAAAGGAGCGAAGAAGAGGTCCCAGTTAGCAAACAGTGGAACCTGTATCTGCTCCCAGCTGGACACCACAGCCATTCAGAGAGAAATCTCTTCACACAAACAACATCCTCCATTGACACGTAAGATTTTCACCTCTTTCCTTTTGAACCATAGCACTTGGAAACCCGTGCAGCCCAACATAGTAGGATGCTGCCTGAGCCAAAGATCTGCCAATGGCCTCAGGGGTTGCCAGCACTGCAGAATATGTGAACAGGGACTGGGGCGTTGGGAAGCATGTGAAAAACATGCTGAGAGCCAACAGGAGATCTGGGACTCCTCAGGCGACACAGCATACGCTGCCATGAAATAAGATGTTCTTAGCGGTAACCAAGGCAGGCTCATGGCTGGGCCTGGCAAGCAAGGAAGAGAGCAGAAAGAAAGCAGGGAAAGAGTCAAAATGCTACTTATTTATCCAACTGGTTAGAGGATGGCGTGATATGAGGGTCAGGACAGCCAGCAGTAGGGACTAGGATGCTCTACAGTCTCAGGAGTTTCAGCAGTCTGTGACACAGTAAAAGATGCTGGCTTAAATTTTCTGTTGTTCTTAGCAACTAAGAGCTGTTTTTAACTAACGCCCAGATACCTCCTCCTAGCATTAAAATAAACAGGAGATCTAATCCCAAGTATGTCTGGGATTTTGCATTGGGGAGGCTGCCTGTAAAGTGGGTTGTCAGAATTTTTTCCATCGTCATAAGCCCCACACAGAGAGGATGTTTATTTCTGCCATGCTGTGGCTGGAGAGTAGGGTGAGGAGAAAGCAGCCCATCCTTGGTCTAAGTACTGCACTGTCTGTGTATGGGAGACAGAGCAGGGCTGGATGTGAGGTGAGGATGTCGATGTCATGCAGGAAGAGATGGGAACAGAATGGGGTAACTACCCAAGCCAGAGGGACAAGAACTGGTAATTGTAGGATCACACTAGAGACAGAGTCAAGGCAAGAGAGGTAACAGGGTTAGAAGCAAAATGAGAAACTACAGTAAACCCCTAAGAGCTCAGCTCTGCCACACTGTCAAAAAAACCTGTGAAACTGGGAGAGGTTTTTCTTAAATCTGAAATTCACATTTTAAAGCTGCATCTTGTAAGCAATGAAGCACGTTTTACCTAAAGATCTGAAATGTCACGTCCTCCCCACAGTGACATTTTGGTGACAAAATGCAGCTGTGCTTTGAAAGCAGTTTTTGCTTTTCACCTTGTCACTTTTCAGAACATCTGTAACACGTTGCACTTTCAGGGGGCTGAGCTGTCTTTGGAGAATCACGCTCCTTCATCACACTGGGAACAGCTTTTTGATGAACTCAGAAACCAAATGTGTTTCTTTCCTTGACTAAAACATGAGTTCAGCTACAGAGTGCACGTTGTTCTGGTTCTGTTCTGTAGGAAACCATCCTTACCAAAGCCAGGGATGATAGTAGGAGTAAAAGAGCCTATGCCAGGAGGAGATGGGGTAGATCATTCCTCTCACTGAAGGTTATAGACCCCATCTCAGGTGGGGACCTTCCTCCAACTGAGGTTAATACTCTGTGCTGGTGCTTGGAACTGAGGTGGAAATTTAGCCCTGTGAGCATCACTGAAGGAGGAAGGATGTTTTTATTCTGAGGTTCATAAAGATTGGCTTGGTGGCGAAATGTTCCCTTGTTCTTCACAAGAAAGCTTTCTGCATACAAAGCAATTCTATGTGGTAACAGAAATGAAAATAAAAACCAAAACACAGTAATATCCAGCAGAATAGTCTGCTGCACATGCAGCAGACATGTTCTTCATGCCCAATAAAAGAATATGAACCAGCATTGACAATGGAGCAGGACACAAAAACAAAGCACCAATGTTTTGGACAGCTGCTGCAGAAAATAACAAAGTGTGGAGAGATGCTATCAGCAAATGCAAACATCAACAAAAGTTATTATTTCCCAGGCCAGTGCTTTCCAACTGTGACAAGTAAAGGTCTTTTTACCACCCCATTTTCATAGCAGAGATAGGTGATGGTGTTGCACTGTTATGCTGGTTATGTTTTGGCTAGGAGTAGGGAAGGGAATCAGAACATACCAGCGTTGCAATTGTCATCAATCACTTTGTCTTTTAGCACTCAAACCTCTGCATCTCACTGAAGATGTAACAAGTCTTTTGTTCTCCTCAAAATTAATACAGAATCTTTGGAAACAGGGGTCTTGTGCCACAGTTAGATTTCCTAATGCTGCACCACTTTGCAATTTTACCAATACCATCACTTATTTCACCTACAGTCTTCCTAATTATTTCTAGTCTAGCCCTCCAAGTAGCTTTGTCAATGAATCCCATACCTGATTTTAATCTACAGTTTCCAATTTATTCCTGGGCCCTGTCCAGCTCTGTTCCCAGAGTACATAGAAAGCCCCAGAACTGTTAATTCAGAAAAAACAGATGTACACTCAGATCTCAATTGTCAAGAGTAATAGGGAGAGGTACAGCAAGAACATGATCTAGTACAAAAGATGCATAAAATAAGCTGTAAGTACATAGGGGCAGGCAAGTTACACTGTCAAATAAAGGGATGATAGGACAGTTTTCTTCTTCTCCAAGTTTACCTGCAGAACTCCCTGCCACAGGGTACCAGAGGGCAAACCAGGGTTTGACAACAATATGAGAAATAAAAGTTGTTGACAGTTACACAAGCTTGGATAAAAATGTCAAGGCTGGTCAGCCCCCACAACTATGCTTTCAAAGCCAATTGTGTATCATGGGGTTTTATAACCTTCTCTACACATTGGTGGCTGGTCACAGAAGCCTTCCAAGACACAGTGGTGGAAGACATGAATCCTTGGGCTCATCCAGGAGGGGAAATCTGTTTTACACAGCCTATCCCTCATTTTCTGCTTCTACAGTGTGTAAGGTTGTGACCACACACATAGCAGTCAGAGGATGCTGCTTGCCCCAGATGTGAAGGGCTCTGACCCATGTCAGCACAGCTGCACAAAGGGACTCAGGGCACCTGAGAAGTTCAAACAGGTATTTCACCATAACTCTAAAAGCTGCTCTTTGTGCAAGCAGCTTGTCTTGGCAAAGCAATTCCCACCCACCCCTGTGACAAAATGATTGCTCATGAAACACAGGTTCCCTCCCAACACAGCCCCCTGCTTCATAGAACAGTTCATGCCTCTGCTTCAACACCTTCTCCAGCAACACTGAAAGGAGCACATCCATGCAGAGGAAAAACAGAACCGATGGGATCGCCCACAGCCAGAGGAAGACACACCTCTCCATCCCATGGCCAAGCTCATCCAACAAATGTAAGCCTGGACTCCTCAGGAGCACTCACCAAGCACACCCAACACCAGCCCCTCACCAATCTCAGCATCAATAGTTTTTTGTCACTTCCCTGAGAGTGCTCAAGGGTCCTGGTGAAGGCAATTTGACAAGGAGGAACTTGCTGTTTCCAGGCAAATCTGTTTACTCATCCCCCTTAGTCCTCAGAGTAGCAGGGGCTCAGGCTGCTGGGGCTTGCAGGGATCGCAGACTGACAGCGCTGTCAGGTCCCATTCATCGCAGAGCAGCCGATTCCTCACACCTCCCTCACTCCCCCACTGAACGCAGCGAGATCTCAGGAGCCGAGAATCTGCCCTCAGACAGGACGTGGTGATTGATGGATAGTGGTAATTGCCAGCATTCATCTCGGATAGTGAAACTTCATTTCACAAAAGGGTTTCTAGGGTGGGAGGTGCAGGTCAGGACTCTTGCACGCTGATGCTTTTAGAGACAAGCCAGCGGGGAGCTTGTAGGAGCAGCCTCAGCCCAACAAGTGGCTGCTGGTGAATTACAGAGGAAAACAAGCCCAAGCGCCTCTCTCATTAGTTCAAGCTGTTCTTACCTGGAGGGTGGAGAGAAGGACTTGCAAGCCACTGGCTTCTTGTTCTGCCATGCTGCTCCCCACTCACTCTCCCTTTCCAGCAGCAGACACAATGCAGCTAGAAATCAAAGCTGCCAACTCGCCTTGCTGCTGCCCCTGCGCCGTTTAAGAAACGAAGAAGCTAAACACAGATCCCCAGCCACACGCACGCTGCTACCACCAATAATCACAGCAATGCAACTCTAGACCTCAGCAGGAGAGATAAATGTACCCCCTCCCTCCGAGCTCTGCCACTGTGACGGGAAGATTAATTCCTATATAAAGAATCCTGGGGATTAAGTAAAGTGCTCGGGAAAGGTCTGGGTGCTTGGTGTGCGGCAGGGGGAGTGTGGGGAGGGTGGCAATAGCAACAAGAAAGCAGAAGAGTTACAAACCTCAAAGAAAGCCAGGGAGAAGGGAGGGAGCGCGCTGGCTGCCTGACAGGCATTCCCAGCTGACCTGCTGATCCGTTCCAGACCCTGCGTGGACTCGTCTCCGTTTGACTCTGCTCCAGTGAAATTAGAGACATGGAGAAGGCAGAGCAAGCGAGAGAGATGCCCTCAGTCTTAACGAGTGCTGACAACGAACGGAAGATACACCTGGCATGAGGGACAGGTGGAGGGGGGTGTCACCGAGGCTTGCAGAGGTTTTTCAGCTTCCAGCCCTGACGGCTGCTCCAGGTCACAGCCGCTGTGGCCGCAGACAGTGCCCGCAGAGGGGCATCTTCTGTATGCACACAGCAAAGGCCAGGGAGAAAAGCTGCCCCTGTGAGGTGCAGTTTGGGGGACGGTTTGCTTCAACAGACACTCCAGTGACTCACACTTACCTCTCTCTTTACGTTAAGCGGAATAACTCAGAGAGGGTAGTTTATACCCCAGCACACAAGCCATGCTGTAGTACAGTTGTAGTTGTAGCTCAAATTCTTAGGAGGGCATGGAGTCCACTTTTAGCTTCAGCTGAATGATACCAAAGGACTTGGTAAACAGCAGGTAAAGTTGAGTAGAGGGTTAGGTGAGGATTTTCTAGCAAAACGTTTTTCACATGAGAGCGTCAATCAGTCCAGCACAAGTACTTTTTGAGGGATGCAGAGAGTTCAGTTCAACTTTCTTCACACCAGAATGGCATTTTTGGTCCAGAGAGACAGCACTCCAGGGTGGTTTCAAGACTGACAGTGGAGGCAATTACTTGATATGTAGAAGACAAAGGTTAGATCTTGCCTTTCCAATCTGGGGACATCAATTTCAGTGTTTTACCTCTCCAATAAGTACTTTAGTGTGTGACTTTTCAGTCCCTCCAAAAAGGGGGAGCTTTTCCACTTTGAATAAATAATTTGGTTTTTGAAGTAGTGACTTGAGCCTTGATCTCTGGGCACAAGGCAGAGGCTGACAGAATGTGATACTACACCAAGACCTAGGAAGCAGCTACGGTGCGCTCACTTTTCCTTCATTGATGTCAGTGAAGCAATAACTGGCTGGAGACAAAACCCTAATCTAAAAAGCAGCTAATTGAAGAATAAACCACTCCAGTCTTGGCCAAGGACTGTTTTCACATGATGATCATTACACCCTGTAGAACCTTCATTGATCAAGTACTTTAGGCAAATAGTGAGAAAAATCCTCCCCAGCTCAGCCCAGCAACGTGTGAACAAGTGGCACAAGCATGACATTCCTTGGTTTCTGTGTGTGCCAGGGTCCAGGGATGTCATTACCAAGTTATAAAACAGATTAAAATACCTTGCCATAATTATGCAGATACAGTAGTCCATTCAGAGAGAATGCCTTGAGGACCATCGATTGATGGACAAGATGCTCTACAGACAGCTAGGCAGAATAAAAGAAGGTATATGGGCTCCTTTCCCATGGAGATGCATGTTCAGAGATTTTAGTTTTCTTAAAGTTTTATTTCAATTTTTAAAAAATGAAATACCATAATTTAGATAGAGAGCCAGTGTTCTGCCCCTGGAAGGCTGAATTTTTGGCCATTTTGAGTGATCTCTATGGGTATTAAAGTTGAAGGCTCAGGAAGGACAGGAGATCTCACCATCCCTCCCTTGCATAAAGCCTAATCCTAAAGGCCACGGAAACATCCACTACCAGTCCTAAAGTCTCCAAGAGTTAACACGCTTGATGGGTGACTGAGGCAAGGCTTTGGGGTTTATTTCACATCAGGAGGACTCAGTAAAATCTAGTAACAGATGATATAGATGATATAAGGAGGGGAAAGAACCTCAGGAATGCAGGCACAGTCCTCTCAAATAGGCTGGGTAGGAAGAAAGCAGGTAATGGGTTTCACAAGCATTGCCAGCACACTATGTCTTTCACAAATTAGTACACTGATAGAAAGTGACCTCAGTGCTAATTAGAAGCTGTTTAAAGGAGCTCTTCCACATTGTCGCTTCATTCTCTTTCTTGTGACAATTGTACCTGTCACTGGAGCTGTGCAGAACTATTAATTCCCACCGTGTGGTTTTTCAGAAGTCGGTGAATGCTGATGAGTGTAAACAGGTAACAGCTGCCAGCAGCCTGGATGCCCTGGATCCTCTCCCCTACCCCACAAACAGATCCCCCAGCCCTCTTACACTAGGACAGATTCATGAACATCACATGGTAATGCCTTCTTCCTGTTGTATCATAAAATGCTAGACGAGCACTTACCTTTCTAGCCTACTTTGAACATAGCATGGCCCTTTATTAAAGGATCCCAGCTCACCAAAACCCTTTCCAGAGCCCAGTGATCAGGTTCTTCCTCTCTACGTGAAGAAGCTTTTGAAACAATTGCAAAAATTCAAGTGCAAATATGTCTACCCAAGAGGAAAGGAACACCAGCAGCAAAGCTTGGGGGAGAAAGTATCTCATCATCTTTAAGATTTTGGGGTAGCCTGGCTTTGCCCAGAGGCTACAAGAAAGCATTGTACAACAGAAAGTTCTGGAACTTGCATTTGATTTGAAAACAAGACAGGAGGAAAAGAGTGATTAAGAAGAAGGCTAAAGATACACACCAAAAGTGACAGTGATGTTTACATAAATGCAAGATGTACAGCAAGCCCATTTGAAACCAAATTCTCAACTATAGATCTCAGTTAGTCACCCTTCCATAGCCACTGCTTCCACGTTTTTGTGGAATTTCTAATTTTGTTGTTAAATTTCTAAGACTAGAATAATGGAATAGAATCATAGAATAATTTTGGTTGGAAAAGGCCTTTAAGATCAAGTCCAACCAATAAACCAGCACTGCCAAGTCCAACCACTAAACCACATCCCTTTTGAGCACCACACCCACGTGCATTTTTAAATACATCTAGGAATGGTGACTCAACCACTTCCCTGGGTAGCCTGCACCAAGGATTGACAATCCTTTTGGTGAAGAAATTTTTCCTAATACTCAATCTAAACCTCCCCTGGCACAACTTGAAGCCATCTTTCCTCATTCTCTCTCTTGGGAGAAGAACACCCACCTGGTCACAGCCTCCTTTCAGGTAGATTGAGAGAGGAATAGGATCTCCCCTCAGCGTCCTTTTCTCCAGACTAAAGCACGCCAGTTCCTCCAGCCACTTCCCATAAGATATATGGTCTAGAACCTTCAACAGCCCTTCTTTAGGTGTGCTCCACCACCTCGGTGTGGATGCTACATAGGCATAGAACGTCCCTCACCTCCACATACAGAGGCTGAATAAATTAGAAAACTACACAGAGATAACGGCCAGAAGCAAAGCATACCAATTCTCCCTTTCTAGTCATATTACACTGCCAACCCAGCTTGAAGATTAGCTTGTTAAGAATTTATCTTGATGCCATCGTTGTTTCCCCCATGCCCTTGGGTTTACGTGATCCTTAAACAGAATGAAAATCAAACCCGTGACTGCAGCTTCCTACTAGTGCCAGAGTTAATGTTCTTGTGTGGAGGACAGAGGGGATTAGAAGCACAAAGGCAGGACCTCTGGGCTCTCTGCAGGTGCTGCACAAGCTCAGACCAGTAATTTTCTTTTCTTGTGCTTCAGGGCTCAGACACACAAACAAGTTAGAGAGGTCATCTGATCTCCAGTAAAGATGTGTACATACTTTTAGCCCATAGCAAAGGGAAGATAATTCAGGATCATTTTACCTGCATTAAAAGAGCACTCAGTCCAATTATTTCACGTTTTATGGGCCTATGCAGAAACCATTACCATGGATCAGCTGACACTAAGTAATATGTTAACCACAGAAACTTGTTCCTGTGCCTAAGCCTATGTTTTCCCTACCTGTGACATGTTTAAGTTTTCCTTATGGAGATGTTGTAAAGCTGTAAAATTTGGAAGCCTTCATGTGGATGCATTACACAGAAATCAAAATATTTTCAGATATAGAATTGAGATAGAATGACACAAGGTTAAAAAATCACCTTGGATGAGATAATCTGGAAATTCACTTTATGAACAAAGCAATGAGGGGAAGAGAAGTCCTCTGCCACGTACCAAGCAACTACAGCATTACTGATTTGTAATTACAAGTGGGAATCCCATCAATAATTTAACATATTTAAATGAAAATTTCCTGCGCTATTTTCACATTTCCACAGATTCCATCACCTCCAAAACACAGTTCAGCTTTTTCTTACCCACCTGAACCCCCACTGAGTCACATTTGAAAGTAATTTACAGGTTAAGGCAAAATTACCCCAAAGATGACTTAAACACAGCAAAAGTAGCACCAGAATCAATATCACCAGAATAAGGTGACCAGCCATGGCCAAGCTTCACATTTCCTGCCTGGAGTCTATGCCAGCTGCAGAACTCATTCAATTTTTGGATATTAGTATTAAATGAAGTCCAAACAACAAAAATCACCTCAGAAACCTGTGATTAACCTGAGGATATTTTCCTTCCCATTCTCACAAAATTCACACCAGTTTTGCACTCGCATGGCATGCCTAGTTTCTAATAGGATTATTTCCATTTTTAAACCAGTGAGATAGATAAGAGAACAGCCAGGTTCCATTAAAAATGGAGGGAGGGAAAGCAGAGTCTAATTGGATAAATTATTAATTCCAAAGCCAGCCTGAGTTTTATGAAACACAATTGAAATATCACTGTGTAAATACCCAGTTAACTGTCCATGTTTCATTTATATTAAATAGAGGAATGAGCTCCCCCATAAAGACTACATGTAGGCAAGAAATTATATACTTTAATAAGGAGATACTGTGTTTTTTCCCCTATTTGGATGCTCTTTTCTCTAAAATACCTTCTTTTTTATTGTCTTTCATTCAAGCACAAGTGAAATGGTTAAAATAGTAGTGAAAGAACAAGGAGTCATGACACTGAAATTGATTTTCAGATGCTGCTGGAAGTGACCCAAGGCTCCTGCAGCCCCTGGATGGGAAGTTAATATCTTCTGGGTCAGAAACAGACCACTGGAAACTGCTGGTGTTAGACTGGTTTAGTATGAGGCTGGTGCTGTACAGTGCCTGGGGGAGCAAGAGGAACAGGAAGGTTTAATCAGAACTTTGTTTCTCTGGAGACATCCCTATCCATCCTGCCTTTCATTTTGTCACTGCACTGGCAGAATGGCTTGGGGAGCATCAGCTGGGGGACAAACTGTGGCTCATTTTTACAGCAGAGTGATGCCCAAGGGTATAGGATATACAAAACCACAGGGCTGGTGTTTTGAAGGCTACTGTGGATACTGATGCAGCATACCAAGTATATGATACAGGATATTTTCTTGCATCACTGTACTTTCTAGCTAGGGTTGAAAGGCATGATCCCATAGGTGCTTCCACTTCTTTGTCCCTAAAACCTACACCATTTATAAGGTCATTAAAGGAATTAAATGAAGAGACCCGCTGCAATATATGTTAATCCAGGCTTGAAAACACACCCTGTGCTTGGAGCCTAGGCTCAAACAGCATTCATGTGACATCCACACACTTTGGATCTCTTTTGGAATAACAATGGGCAATATTTTGGCAAAGGAAAGTTTGAGCTGTTGATCAATTCACTCATGAACTGTTTCATAAACCAGGAATGGAAGTGTGCTGGCCCAATGCCAGGCTGGTTTTTTCTCTGTTTAAGAGGAAAACTTTTCCTTTGTCAAGAAGAATGAATGTTTCTTACACCCTGACAGATTGTCAAATATTCTGAAATATATTTTGTTGGGCTCTTATTTAAATCTAGTTTATGAAAAGCCCGTCATATATTAAATACACATACACAATTTGTCTTAAAGATGTAGTCAACCACTTGACTGCAATCAGATATTCCTACATCAACCCTACAGAGCCCATTGCTATGTTGTTCAAGGCCTCAGATACACCAGGTAGACAATACCTGCTCTCCTATTGAATGCTACAAGCATGCCCAAGTCAGACCTACCTACCACGTTACTGATTGCTCCTTGTCCACTGAGAGAGGAGACATCTGCTATGCCAGTGAATCTGTGAGATACAGACAGGTCGAGTCCCTCACTGGACTGCTGAGCCTTCTGGCTCTTGACAGAGCACACACCATGTGGGGCTCACTGTCCCACCGCCAGACAAGCAGCTCATAAAACCACTCTCATGTTGAAGGACAACAGTAGGGATGTACTGAAGAAGCAGGGGAGGAAGTTGAAATAATGGCAAAATAGTTCAGTTAACAGCATTGATGCTTACTGACAGGTCCCTAGGCAGCAGCACAAGGCAAAAGCCCCCATGTCCTGATGCTTACAGCTCAGTGAATGTTTCTGCTGGACAAACATCTCCCCATTTTCCTGCAGACATACTATATCAAGCTTTTCAACTACTTATAAAAAGAAACCATTCTTTTTCCCAGCCTGACAGCCTGGTTTTCCTTTTCTTTGTCACTTGTGTCATCAATTTTGTCTGCTTAAAATATCTCTATTCTAATTTAATAGTATGTGGCACCCACATAGCAAAAGTGTGAGCCCAGACATAAGCACAAGACAGGGAAGAATCTGGTTTGTTGAATCTTTTAGGGAAATGGACTTCATGGCAACCAGACACAGCAGTACACAGAGCTTTCCCATTCACAGAACAAACCATGTTATAGCTGTTTTTTCTGTTTGCATCACATTTTGCCATGCCACCCCTGACCATTCAGCCCCAAGGAAGATTTTGGGGTGATAGTCTCAAAATAACTTCTTGCAATCCTAAACAAGATTTGAAAAACATTAGGAGACCAAACAACAGTAACATACTGTCCCAGATATCCCAGGGGTACTCAAGTTCTCAAAATCTGTAAGCTGTAACAAGCCTAAAGAGAAAAGGGGAAGAGAAGGCACATACACACACACCCACCACCACCTTCCCCATGAACTGGGGGCAATTCTTAAACAACACTTAGAGATGCTGTCCAACATACAGGCAGAAATGCTACATACAAGTACCAGCTTAGGCTCATGACCACTTATCACAAGTCAATATCACACAGTACAGCAAAATGAGAATCCTGACCCCTCTCCCAGAGGTGATAAACAACACAGCAGGGAGAGCACGTGGGGGCTTACATACCTCAGCCAGGTGACCAAACAAAACATCATTGTTACCAGCAACTGCTTAAATAAGGTGGTAAATACTTATCACAGGCTTGCTAACACACTTGGGTCAGATCTACAGTCATCCCAACCCCTCGAGCCCCACGCTGGGTGCCAAAAAGGACTGTCGCCATTCAGCTGCCAGCGGCCTACACCACTCACTCCTCCCTCAAGCAGAAAGGGGAGGAGAAATGAGCAGAGAAAGGCAAACCGAGGGGATGGAGTAAAGATAGGCTCCTGACACAGCACAGGGAGAGGGAGACACTTCACCAACCTGATGACCAGTGCTCCACCCATACTCCCAGAGCCACTCCTCCCCGCCCAGCCCCTTTTGTGGGGAGAATGATGTTCACATGGTATGGAAACACCCTTGGTCACCTGTGCTGGCTCCTTGGGAAAATTAACTCTATCCTAGCCAAAACCAGGACACACACACACAGAACAACATTCAACATGCAAAGGTACCAAAAAAAGAGGTGGGCCTGAGAGGGTACGACACAAAGGAAAAGGGAGAGAACTCAACCTAAGTGAGAAATCTGGGGGGTTAAGCATTTTAGTGAGCTCAGCACTTGGAGAAGAACAGGGAAAGTTTGGCTGTTATAGGTGATGCCATGTCAGGACATAGAGAATTAACTCCAAAAGGGATTCCCCACTGCAGTTTTTGGAAAAACCTATCTGGGCTTGTAGCTCACCATCCTCCCTCTTATTTTGCACAGACTCCAAAAATGAATGAATGTCAGTCATCTTCCAGTTCAATCCAGGGCTGAACTGGACTATCAAGGACAGTCATAAGAACACAAAAAGCAAAGGAAAAGCAAAATGTAGAGAACTGTACATGGCTTACACAGAAAAGCTGGTAATGTTACGCTGCTAGCTCATATTAGTGCTATGCAAACTAGTTTGGCTAAGGCAATGGCTGAAGAGCATTTTCAAGGGGTTTTGAGAGAGGAAGCACCAAAGGCAATAAGAAAGTATTTTGAATAGACCTCTAAACTTGACCTTCACAGTAACAACAAATATGGTGACCCCCTGTAAGTTTGCAAGCACTTTATCCCATGCAATCAATCTTTCCAGCAACAGCAGGCTATTGAACTTTATTAATTGCATTTGATGATCAATACTGAATGACTGTCTTTACTCACCCCAATGATTCAGAAGTAAGTATCTGTTCTCTAAGTCTAACGTACCCAAGTGTAAATAGTCTCCCAGGAAAATACCTCCTTTTTTCCTGTCTCACAAGACAGCAATGACAAAGATGATGGTGGGAGAACTCCTGTCCTGTTTCCCCTGGGCCTGTCTCTCTAAAGCTGGAGTTGAATTCTCCAAGTCTGGAGAAGCAGCAGTACTGAGATTTGGCTAAGACTGAATCTGAATAGTTGGTGAACTAATAAGTGTAGCAGTACTACAGAGGCATAGGAAACAGGCTGTCATTGCTGAGGACTGAATGAGAAACACAGTTGGAGCTGAGGATGGCCCATTATTTACAACCCCACATCATTAAAATTCTCACCATCTGAATGATGAACGGTTCTCCTGCGAGTAGGAACACAACAAACTTTGAAATGCAGAGAAATTTGCACTGCAGGGAAGGAAATAATCTCAGAGACAGAGAAGCTGTAAGACTGAGGGACAGCATTTGTCTACATTTTGCTTTGACTGATTGAAAGCAGGCAGGGTTCTTGGAGACTTGAGTCTGGAAGCAATTCAGGAGGTTCTCTTAGGAGGACGAGTCCTTCTGACTTTCCTACACTCTGTAGTACTCAGGGATACATTCCACCTCTCAGCCCTTTGGCTGTGCAGGAAAGTGGCTCTTGCAAACGTTCTGGGAAAGGAGCAGTTCAAAGTAGCTGTCCCAGTTTCCTACACCCATGAACCCAATGGAAACACTAGCTGTTGGCACATTGCATTATGCCCACAGATCCTGTCTGTGATTCCAGGTTCTGTCTCCTCTCCCCATCATAGGGGCTTTTTCCTTACTTTCCTCTTCTGTCTCCCTGGAGGAACCCCTGCAGACCAGCTAAAGAAGATGATGTGATACAATTTCAGAAGAGCCCTTTTGTCAGAGTGCAAACCCTGTGGAAATCATCCTGGGCAAAAGCTATTTGTGGAAGCAATAGAGTTACTGAGGCTTGGCTTCCTATGCAGTGCATTTTCACAGTTGACCAGCTGCATCTGAGAGCACAAACTTAGTGACTAAAGTGGTTGGGGCAATTTTTTTCAACACTTTCCTGGCCCATAGGGCCTCCAGAATCTACTAAAAAACCCTTATACTCATCAGTGGCACATAGCATGCATCTCACTTATACTCAGCCACCTATTTTTACTAAAATCCTAGGAACTACATTATCTTTGGGACTTCAGCTTCTCTGTAAAAGTCATTTTGAAACATGCCAATGAGTTTGTAAGATTTCAGGATGGGGGAACAAACCCAGAAAAGGCAGGACTGTATGAACCACATTTCCAAAGAAAACTAAACTAAAATAGAGCTATTAGAAGCATAATCATTTGATGCCATTTTCACATAATCTGTGGATAAATCAATAATGTGACCTACCAGTGCAGGTATGTTAGAGTCCCCTCCTGCATAGATCTTTGATGGTTGCTATGAAAATGACATAATTACTGACAATCCCCAGACTAGTCATCTTGTTCAAGCTCTGGCAGCTCATCCTTTCAGCCATGGTACATTCCCTGATGTGCCTATCAATAGCTCTTGACATGTACAAAATGCAGTAAATATTAATCCATCAAGCCTCACAGCTCCCTCTCAGGGAGTTAGGCAATTGGGTTTTTTTCCTGCTCAGGCTTTGCAAAGATGAGGAGGAGTCTCCCAAGGACACACACAGCGTCAATGGTGGAGGCAAGGGGAGAATACAAGTCACACTGCCCCCAGCGCCACCGTGGGACAACTCAAAGCAGTGATACCCGAGATGGAAAAAAACCCCACAAACTTTGTCATTTATTCTGTTGAATTTTCCTCCCTAAAGTCGGAGACACCGGGGCTGGGTGCACATCTGTCAGTATTTCAGGAAGGCAGTGCTTTTTACCGATGCCTGAGCATTCATTTGAACATCTGCACCCTTTTGTCCTTTGAGTAGCATTTGGTGAAGCCTTTGTTTTGTCCCAGCATGTCCATATGTGAGCCTGCCTTTTTCTGGAGATTATTTCAGTGAAATCATGAGGCTTTTGACTCATTTTTAATGAAAATTTGCCTCAGAGGCCAGCTTCAATTAAGAATGGCCTCAGAGGTGAGTTATGTCCACCTTTCTTACTGAAACATGGAGCCAAGTGTTGATTATTCCAGGACTCGTCCCAGGGGCTGCTGGTGGGACAGTGGTATCTGCGAGGACCTGGCCTCTCAGGTGGAAGCCAAGACCTTGTGAACACAGACTTATCCTGGGGGAAGCGAGGAAACAAATACACAGCCAGGCAGAGTTGTATGCAACAAGCTGCCTCTCAACTCTGCTATCATCAGTGTCTCCTGCTCAGCTCATTACACAGACCCAGTTCCCCTTGTATTTCCTCCAACATTTGCTAGGGGAGGGAGCCCCGTAGCCCAATACATCTACTTCTCCTCCCTCCTGCAACTGAAAACTCGTCAATCACTCTTCTTCAGGAAAACCTTCATTTCATTAACATTTAATTATTGGTTTAATTAAAATAGGCAAGCAGCAGTGTGAGATGTGTATGTTGTTTTATGGCTGAAGGAGACTGTAAAGTCCTCATTCATTTCCCAAAGTAGCTTCCACAAAAAAATCGGGCTGCCTTTTTATAGGCCAATTCTCAATGCTGCTTTCAAATGGGTCCCACAGCCATTCATATAGATTAATTCGGGCAGTGAATCAGATCCTGCTCATTGGCTGCCTTTCAGAACATACTGACGATGCTCTGGGAGCCCTGCAGTAGAGCCCTGAGAGCTGATGGGACTCTCCAAATGATTAATTAATCCTCATCCAGGCATTTTTCAGTTCTGTCTTAATTTATTCACATTGCAAAACAAATTTAGTCTTGGTGAAATGGGCCAGATTGACAAGCCTTGTGTGACTGACAATTGCTCTGTTATTCCCACAGAGTGTGTGAACAGTGCAAGGTTCTCCTACGTCGACGAAACTTGTGTGGTGACACAGGAGACAACCTCAAAGCATACTCAGACCCTTCTTTCTCTACTAAAACCAATAGCTGGAGGAGGGGCCCAGTGTCAGGCAAGCTTTGATCCCAGACAGACTTAGAGGTAAGACCCTTAATATGTTGGGGTTTTTTAAATGATGAAACTACAGTGGTGCTTGTCTCTTCTTTCAATGGGTTCACCAGCATCCCTGTCCTCTTGTCCAGCATCTCAGGAACAAAAGCCTATACACAGTGGGAAACTGGCACAAAGCAGACACCATGCACAAAACTTGGCTTGGGCCACCATGTGAGGAGGAGGTTTCCAGCTGTCCCATGGAAAAGGTGGGGAAGGGACAGTGACACTGGAGAGGAAGGATGTATTTCTAGGGGTAGAGACAGCACTACATAAGGACTAGCATGAGACATCCTAATGCAGCCATGGTTTCCCTGAGAACCAAGTCCGTTAGGTGCTAATGATTTTCAAGCAGTAAAGCTGGGTTTGACCTTACTGCAGAGTTGTGATGCTTTAGACACTCTTAAATCCCCGAACCATCTGGTCTTTGGAATTTTTTTAATCACTCTTCTCCTTGCACCAGTGAATTCAGTTTCAAAGAGCTGTGTGGCTCTTTGTGAATGCTGGTTACAAAATAATCACAACAAAGAGGGAAATATTGAAACTTTCAAGCATTTTCAGCTCATGCTTCTAGGCAGTGTTGGGCTGCATTCCCAGGGTTTAGCAATCTTCAGATCTCTTCGGCCATAGTCCAGAAAGAAATGAGAGAAGTAGCCTTTCATTTAGAAGCAGCCCTCCAGACACTTTTGCAAGTACCTACAATGACCTTCATTTACCCAACCCTCTCTAGCAACACTAGCTGAGAATCCAAGTAAAGTGCAGGGCTGGGAACAGAGTGTGCTGTTTCAAAAGGCTTTTACATCTCTTTTGTACTTGCTGGAAATTTACTCTCATCATTTTTCATTTTAAATATCTTCCTATATATGCCTGGAGGTTGTGGATCTCTTTTCATAACAAAAAAATATAGATAGGTCTGCAGGTAGAGGTCTAATTTTCAACATTACCACTGACATCCTGGGGAGTCTGGCAACACTTGAGACAATTAGGTAGTGATGCTGGTACCCATGTATCTTTCTCTTAAATGGAAGAGTACTGTGTGATGGTGAAATTGAATGATTTCTTCCTTCTTTTCTTCCCCATGTGGCTTGTCTGAGCAATACCTCACTAACTTCTTGTTACTGATGCTAAGGTGCTACAACCTACCTCTTTGGATCCTAGAGGATCCATTAGTAGGTCCATAGGTCCTATTCAGAGTTACTAGCATCCTAAAAAATACCAAAAATGGTGGAGTTTATAAAAGCTTAGAGCTACAGATGTCCATAGGTTTGAAGGAAAGAGTAGTTGGAGTATCAGAGAGTGTTTCTTACTGGCATGCAGACCTGAGAACCAGTGCTGGGCTAGACAGACTTTCAGACAAACCAGCAGAGCCGTAGGAGCTGGTGTTATGCTGTTACATTCATTCTCTTTGGGCTCTCCTGTCTTCATCAATAACATGAGATTCACATCACAAGGGCTTGTGAGGCTTTGCAACTTTGAGCTCCTCAGTTGAAAGGAGCCATGTAAGTGTAAACATAATTGTATATTATTGAAGAATGCTGCTGTAATAAACAGTCTCTATTACCAACTGTCCAGCTGTAATATTTGTGTTTATGTCAGCACTTAAAAATCATTGATCTGCAATAAACTTGGTATGGGGAAAAGAATCTGATCCAAAGGAGAGAAATGCAATTTTCCCCATCAGAGCTTGAGAGAACAAGGCTAGAGAGCTGCTGCCCAGAGCTCAGCCAGGGAAACTCAGGCTGTATAAAGTTTCCCCACTTCTAGAACAGCACTTGGGGTGAAGACCCTAGATCAAAGATGCTTGAAGCAGCAGTCTAGTCCCAAGACTAATCATCATTATTCTACTTAGGCTGCCAGGTTGCAGGCAACCACCCACTGTGGTGTGACACTGTTCCAGTGCTGCACAGGCACTTTTTAAAGCCAAAGCAAGTCTCCCCGTATCCCTGCATGTGGCGGCAGCAGCAGGGTGAACTCTGCGGGTGTCTCCAGGCAGGTTTTGCTCCAAACAAAGCCTTTGAACTAGGAGCTGCCTCCTTTCATTTTACCTGGGAACAGGAGAGTTTCTGAACAACAGGAATAATGGAGAGCAATAGCCATGGGGGATTCTGCTAAGGAGACACGATATTGAATGTGTAGTAGCTTAAAACTTTGCTCCTCAGTACCAGCGTGCAGTACCTTGCACGCTTTAACCCCTGAATGGGCTTCTCTCCCCAAAGGCAGACCTATTATCCTCTCTGAAGAGAAGCCAGAAAATCTCTCCTCTTCAGACAGATCTCGTGAGTAGCCATGGCCATCCTGCCCCTCCAAACCATCTGGGATTCTTCTTTCTCATGTCCTGCAAGGCAGTTTCACAGCTCAACTCTCTTTCCTTCAGTGATTGGCTCAGGAACCTGGTTACTTGATGACTCTGTCCACCATGCATCCCAACTCTCTATCTATCTGGTCACCATGTTCTCCTGTCCCAGAAAGTGATCTGGGATCATCTATGCAATTCCCTGCCTTGCTGTTATGTTCTCTTTTAGTTACTTGAGGTTGAGCAAATTACGCCCTGGGAGGAAGAGTTAACCAAAGTTTGTCTGTAGCTGGTCCTAGCACATTATGAGGGAACTTCAGGAAAGAAAAAAGAGAGGACACAGATTGACTGTGCCCCTCTCCATGCACCAGCTTCTGGGAGAAAAGTAAAGTAAGACTAATGCAAAGGCAGAGGGCTGGCAGGGATGAGAAACGGGGCTAACAGAGGATGCCAGCGCCGGCTTCAGTGATAAAGCAACAGTAAAACAGCACAATATCATCACCTGCCAGCTCCTTCCTTTAATCCTTCGGAGCCTGCACATCCGTAATTGGGGACTTGTCTGTAGCATCTAGGGCACTTGGCAGCCCGCAGCTCTCCTCTCTAGAAGCGAGATGTGTGATCAGATTAAAGCCCATTTCATGTTCCCCTCGCTCAGGTCTCAGTGGCGCTGGCTGCTCCCCCTGATGTTTACACACCATCGGCTGACTCATTTCCACATGAATAGCTGACATCTCCCTCTCAAACCCGGCGCAGGGGTCACCGGTTGCTACGTTGAAGGGAAAAACTACAATGAAGAGATATTTTTTTTTCCTCCTAGTCACCGCATCAGATTACAAAGGAATGTAAATCACTGAGCAGCGGGGTCTTTGGTAGAAGCCAGAGCAAGGTTACTTCAGGTAGTTCTCGAGAGCATTTTGTTATTTCACACGACGTGCCCACGTGCAGGAGCTCACACAAGTTCACACAGGGATGTCACCCAAAATCATGAGGGGTCCATCACTGCATGGGGGAAGGTGCCCTGATGCTGAGGAGCACCTCCATCCTGGGCTGTACAAGGTCACTTTTTGCCCTGTGCCTCTTTCTGCCACCTGATACACTGGGGTTATGTCCAGTCTGTACTCTGGCAAGGGCAAGTATGTTAAAAATACAGCAAGCAACAGGAAGCGTAGAAGTAGAGGCAGCTATGGGACATGTTACCATAAGTTACTAACAATAAACTAGGACCAGATTTATCTCCACATCTTATAATGTTGTTATTCCCAGAACCTCACAGAAAAGGGCACCTGGGGTATTAAACCTTAGGGGGTACTCTCCCCCTAATGAAGTTGGGATGGTTCAAGGGAAGAGGGAAAGTGAACAGACCAATAAAATGATGTAGCAAAGTCATTTCTCTTTTGGGACAAGTATTGTGTGGGGTGGGAAAGAGGGGAGAAATTGCCCTCACCTGGAGCATCTTATTAATGTCTATAAATATCTCAAGTGTGGGACAGAAGGGGAAATGGCCAGCATCTTTTCAGTGGTCTGTGGGGACAGGACAAGGGGCAATGGCCTCAAGGACATTCCACACCAACATGCGGAAGAACTTTTTCATGGTGAGGGTGACAGAGCCCTGGGACAGGCTGCCCAGGGGGTGTGGAGTCTCCTTCTCTGGAGATATTCAAGACCCATCTGGACACCTACCTGTGTGATCTGTCCTAGGGAACCTGCTTTGTCAGTGGATTGGACCCGATGATCTCTGGAGGTCCCTCCCAACCCCTACAATTCTGTGATTCTGTGATCCCACAAAGACATGAAGTGTAACAGGCACTGCCTGCAACTTCCTTACAATAAAGATGGAGAGCTAATTTTGTCTTGTTCTTCCCTGGGATTTTTGGAGAATCTTCTGCAAGGGACTGGCTGAAGTCCTGCTTCAGAAAAAAGAATGATGAATGAGTGGGATTTAAATGTGACCTGAAGCCCACTGAAAAGCTTTGGAGGGGTCTCCACACAGCCCTGCTCCAGCATTTTCTGTCTTGAATGAAGATACAGTGGGGACAGAGGAAAAGAAGACAGAGTCAAGTCACCTTCTCGCCGGCCAGCAACCACCACCCAAATCAGGCAGCACAGTCAAGGAAAAGAAAAAAAAAAACAACCCAACAAAAAAAGAACCTGGAGCCCATAATAATTTTATGATTCTAATTTAACTTTTATGAACATGTTTTGAGCTCCCCTAGTCAGACTCTGGTATTGATCTTTTCAGTATTGTTAACTCATAACCAGACCATATTTGAAGACATAAACTTTAAGAGGGATAATAAAGAAGAGCCAGACTGCACTGGCTTTTTTCTTCTCAGCACAGGGACTGGGAGCTGTAAATCCTGCTGGAATCGGTGAAATTATGCAAGTGGAGATTAACTCCTGGCTGTGTCAGTTCTTTGAGATATTGGGCACCAATGACAGCAGTCTTTATTTCTAGTTCAAGGTGGAATTGTCTTGGGATGCAAAGCAATGGGAGTGTAAGGAGCTAAACAAGAGGAAAGAAAGCATTGACACTCTACATGCTTTTTAGGCATAGGCCAAATTGCAGCATTTTGACCAATTTCTAGATCAGATGCAGACTCTCCCAAAATACCCTGTTGCTTAGATTCTTCCTTCCAACTCAATTCAAGATTTGAGCTAAGCAGGAACATTTAGATCTTGCAAATGGTGCTATTCTTTAGCAAGTGAGCTGACCCTGAGCACTGGCACTGAGTGATGGATATCCTGGCTTGGCTGTACGGTGTGTCTACTCTGTGTTTCAGGTCAGGCAGGTCCATATAGCTTGTTCCGTGCTTCTGACTGATGGATAACATTAAGATCCTAAATAACAATGTTCATGGGCTTTTTTCTCTCCATGGTAACAATTGAAGAAGGACAGTTTTCCAGCCCTGGCTGCTTCTGGGGAAAAAAAGGAACATGAAAATATGAGACAGGTTTGCTTTGTTAAATGGATACGAATCTAATGAAGGGTGGGGAGAGAGGCATTGCTTTCTGCCCAGCGTCTGCAAGATGTGAAAGCCCTTCTCAGTGTGAGCAGCAGGCTGAAAAACCTTGAGGCGAAACTCACTCAGGTCTTTCTGAGGTCTAACCCGGTATTTGAATTTACAGGGCAGGCCAGTCAACTGTCAAGTTTAAGTGTAAATCTGCATCTGCTTGCAGATGGACTTAGTGGTCCTTGTGCAGACCTTACCCAGCCGTGTGAAGCCGGGAGTCGCACACCGAATCTCACAGACAAAAGGTGGTGGTCAAGTTTCAAGAACTCAGTGACCTCTTCTGTTAAAAATGATCCACAGCTCTCAGCTTTCAGTTCTGAACAGTGCTGTGAAATGGATGAGTTATTCCAACTTAAAATTTTGTGGCAAACGCTTGAAATAGCCCGACTTTCTTTCTGCTCAGCATCTCCAATCCCCTCGAAGCCCTGCATCTCTCCAAGATCATCAAGGTTGGAAGGCATCCCACAGCCCAAATTCTGCATTTTCCATGACTCACACCATCCAGCATTGCCATGCTATCTCATGCCAGTTGGAATTAAAACACAAAGGGGATCTTAAAAAAAACAAAACAAAAGGCTGCACAGTACGTCCTGCCAACAGCTTGGAGGGAGCTCAATGGAGAGCAACTGGGACGACTGGGGAACTCAAGGCAGTGACTTTTGAGGAAAGATTAACATGGCTAAAAATAGCCCACGTGGGTAACTAAGAACGAGTAGGGTCTGTGATAAAAGTCACAGTGTACCTAAGTGTATAAATAATCAAGGATAGAATTAAATCATTTAGATTGCACAAAGGCCAACTACCAGGCTGCACTACTAGCAGTGAACTGGCATTAAATATGGAAAGTACAGGAAGAAAAATGGGGACATCATCTCCTCTCTCTCTGTGACTAAACTCTGCTTAACTAGGACTGGAACTAAACCCTACTGCAGTCACTGGAAATCTCCCTCCAGCACTGCTGGGAAAACTGATCAGGGTTTTCTTTAGAGGTACTGACTTGTAATCCAGGGCATGAGCCTAGGAATCCCTCTATGTGGAAGAACTTTTTCATGGTGAGGGTGAGGGAGCCCTGGGACAGGCTGCCCAGGGGGTGTGGAGTCTCCTTCTCTGGAGATATTAAAAACCTGCCTGGACACCGACCTGTGTGACCTGTCCTGGGGAACCTGCTTTGGCAGGGGGGCTGGACCTGATGATCTCTGGAGGTCCCTTCCAACCCCTACAATTCTGTGATTCTCCCCTCAGTGGCCTCTCTGCCCTGTGACACAGACAGCATTTGGAAGGAGCCAGATCCCGCTCGCGTCCAGGAGCGGCAGCTCGCTGCAGCTGGCAGAGTCACCCCGAAGGGATCATTATGGTGGTTTAGCCTGACCCAGTGAGTGACACAGGGTCCTTCTGTGCTGCGTCTGCTTCATTGGGTAAGACAGGTACGTATCATTGAACAGAATAAACACTGTATTTGTTGCTTCTCCTTTCTCTGCGTGTCCTTAGAGTTACCATGGCATCAGCACAAAAATATTACCGTGAGCTCTAGGTTTGACTCAGAGAGAGAGAGGAGAGAGAGAGAGATTTGCTTGTCCTTTCTTCACTCATTTCTTAAGCATCCCCTCCCTCTGGAGCTCATCTATACGTCTCTCCGCAAGGCAATTGCCTTCCCTCTTGTATGGAGATCCATCCTGCAGTTTCCTTTCACTGTTGGGGTATTATCACACAAGAATTATATGTATATGTTACAAAAAATCATAGTAAGCTATTCTACTGCCTTTCCAGGATAAGAGAACATGTGACTAAGCAAACAGAGTAGCCATGCTGTATTTTGGCTTTCTAAGGTTTTAATTCCAGTTGTTCATGATAAACTAAGGAAACACACTCATATTTTCTGTGAAAGGCTTTTTGAAAAGCCATATCCAGAGTAATAAACGGCTCATTGTTAGACTAACAGGGTATGTGTCACAGAGAATTTAAGGGGTGCCTCTTCGTTCTGGTGCTGCTCAGTATTTTCATTAATAACTAGAATGATAAAATAGAAAATAAGCTTATTACATTTAGTCACAACACTCTAGTCAGAGCAACTAAAAATCTCACCAGAGGACAAACTTAAAATTCAGCCCAGAAGAGATGAGCAGGGATGGTCTGCAAAATAAATACACAGTGGAGACAACTGGTTAATTAACTGTATAAAAGAGATCTAGAGTTATCATTAAACTGAACAAGAGTCAAAAATGTCACACTGCTGAGAAAGGGACAAACCATGCTGGGATCCATAAACACCAGTAAGGCCTGTGAGATGTATAAAGTCATCTTTTTGTTGACTTTGGACTAGTGTGGGCTCAGATGGAGAATGGCAGGTGCCACAGGCACTGCATGGCAGCCCTGGAGCAGATCAGCTGGAGAGATGCCGGGGGAGAGTGGTGAGACAACATCCAAACTTTGGGGAGATGACCTACGAGGAACCAGTGAAGGAAATGGGGCTGTTTGACTTACAGAAGACAAGGTAAGAAGGAGGGGAAGAGAAATAAAACCTACTGTTGCGCATAAAGGCTGCAGCAAGGGAGGGAATAGGCTGTCAGTCTGGTACAGGAAGAACAAGAAGTAATAAAGTGCACCAGGATCATATACTGGGATAAACCACATGAGAGGCTGGTGAAGCACAGGTATAAGCCAGGTGACAAGACTTTAGCATCCTGCATGGCCGGTGTTTAACTGGCTACCCAAACACCTGTTGAGCACTACATGATACAGACAACCTGCCTTGGAGTAGGCAGATGAGCTGTGCCGTTCCTTCAGGGTCCTGTGTTCAGACATCCATCCCCTCAAGCTGCCAGCGCTTGTCATCCTTACGGCTTTGGCACCCTGAGTAACTCCACTTGTAGTAACCTCTGTCTGTGCTTGAGACCTATGTGCTGTCTGCTTTTCAGTTTATAGGGAGGTGACAATGGAGCCCAGTCAGGAACTGTCAAGATGCTGTTTGTTTTATTTGCACTGAGGCCGTATTTATTTGATTCCACCCGACAGCTGTTTTAGACCATTTCACTCTCTGCTGGAAGCATGATAAGGCCTGACATGTGGGTTGTAAAGAGCTGGGCAAACTGCACATTTAAGTCTAATTTTATGTGCAGCATCTTTTATTAATATTGCAACATTTATTGTGTATTTTCAGTCATCATTGATTTTTATTAAAATATATAATTTTATTCTATGTTCATGCTGCCAGAAAAATAAAATATGATGTTTCCCCCCTCAGTATGAACTGTCATTAATCTTCTCTAAGTGCATGAGAAAGTGAGAAGCCAACACTCTCAGTCGAAGCCAGCACTGATACCTAAGCTCTTTGACTGAGACGTTGACATGTACTCATTCAGCCTGGATGCAGAAGGGCTGCTTAATTGCCTGAACCAGCACGTGTAAGGTGGGGGCTAAGGAAACAAAACACTCCCCTGTGACTTACTACATCTGGGACTGATTAGCTCTGTCATTATATAATTAAGATGCAGAAGAGAGCCATAAAATACCCAGCAAGGACAATGACAGCTTTTGGAGGTATGTGCAGGCATAAGGGGTGTGGGTAAGGCCAGGCACAGGGAGGTAAGAGTGTTTCACACTCGATCTCCAGGTGAATTCTTAGGTCAAGCTGTATTGGGTCTTACTGATGATATGAAGGCTGTACAGCAGTATAGCAATGCCCGTGTAAGAGATCCTAGACCCCTGAGAAGCCTCATTCATTGGGAGTTTTGCTACCCAGCATAAGTAAATGAGTAATGGGCACAATGATGTTTGTTTGATTTTCAGCTAAACCAGTTAACGTTTCTTTGCGTTAATTGAAAGCTCCTGTTTGACCTTGTGTTATCTGGGGAGCAGACTAGAAGGATGTGATAACTCATTAGACTGGAATGCAGGTAGACTAGATCCCAGATGGTTTTGGTTCTGGACATTTTGATAAGACACCTGCAAGTGCTGGCTATAATAATAATGAAGCCATGACAGCAGGGTTAATGCAAACATGGTGCAAATATAAATGAGTAAACGCTGTAATAGCTGAACGTGGGGTATGGTAATGTATACAATTAAGGAAATGAATATGTAAAGTAGATACATGGTGTATAAAAGAGCGTATTTAAGGCTAGAGGTCTCCAAAGCTCTATTCCCCAAGATACTGGCTTCTACATTGGGTATTATCTTGCCGCGCTGCACCAAGAAGTTTCTGAGCACATGAAAGGAAGAGCTGCCTGCTGGCAGGTTTTACATGTTGGATCATTACTTTGATTTCAGTGATAAAGAGGGCTCATTTACCTCCAGTTCATATTTTACCATGCAGGTGTGCAAAACCTCAAGTGTTAATTCCAAGTGCTTGTTCAGACAGGTGAGCCCAAGAAGGGAGGCCACCTGGTCCAGCAGTATCCAACCATTTATGGTCACAAACACCCCCCTGAGCATCCCCTCACTGCAAGATGTCTGCTAAAGGTGCTGTCAATACCAGGATGGGTCTGCTTGTGTGGGCCTCAGTGAGAACATTGTGCTATGAGAAAACTACCTCCATTTCCCTCCCAGAAAAACCTCCTCAAAAAGTGGCTCCTTTCTGAGCTTACCTTCACCCAGCATCCAATACAGAGAGAGTGACTGGTCCAGATGCTGTCAAATGCTCCATGGAACCCCTCCTCCCCAAGGGTTTTGGTGCTCAATGACTTTTTAGTCTTTCTCGAGTCATCACAATTAAGGCCCTGTAATCAGCTGCATGACACTGCAATCAGCCCAAGCAATCAGCCTCCTGCTTCTGTAGCTGATGAACGAAGGGAAGGTGCCACCGAGTCAAGAGACTAATTGACCACTTTATTAAAAAACAACAAAAGGAGGAGAAGATGGAAGTACATTTATGCCCCCAGATTTAGGGAGCTCAGGAAGGAGGCTGGTACCTTGCTGAGGCCTTCAAAGCTAGTCTGAATTTGCCAGCTGGCTTGTATTTATTGTGAAAAAGGGCTGTAGAAGTGTGTTGGCTTGTGTCATTGGGGAGACTGATCTGATCTAACTCTGCATGAGCCTAAAATCAGGGGGGACTGGTGCATGAGTTTCTCTGGGATGATAAGTACGTGTTGCTGAGCTATATCAAAATTGCTATCAGAACTCTTTCTTGATACAATGTTTGTTAGAGAAACCATTCCAAGCACTCAATTAATGGGTTGACAAGGTAAGAATAATTCTAGGACTGCTGAGCTCCTGTTTATTTAAGTGTTTATTATATAAATTTTCATAATCCTTAAAGTCCAAGATGAGAACAGGGTCCTGGCTTTGTATCCAAAAGAGAAAACAGTTGTACAATGATAGTATTTTGCATACAAATCACACTATCTTCTCCAAGTTACTCTTTGCTTTGCCCACTTTTAACGTATCCAGCTCACTGCTGACAATATTTTTGCCCAAGGTTCCATGGTGAAGGCAGGTAAGAAGAAGCTCAGAGGTAGAGGTGCTGAGTTTCTGTTGTATTTCATCCGAACCATGGCTGGAAATTGGCGGTGTTCCTGATTGAGAAATCATCTCAACCTAGGAAATCACCTTTGAAAAGGAGAGATTTGTTGTTACATTTCAGATGCATAACTTGGTTTGTTTATTGAGCCATTAATTATCGGTCTGTGTCTTTCGACGGTCAGGGCAGAGCAACATACTGCGGATGATTGTTCCAGTGTGACTCTCATGAGATAGAAATAGCAGAGTTGTCCGGCCCAGTCACTGTAACAAGGTTATAATGTAAAGCACTGAGCAATTAACTGTGAGATTTACCTCCCCGTCTTAAAAGCATTTTTATTACTTAATCAATCACAAGCAATTTATAAACAAGGCTGAAGTTTTACACGGAGCCATAAATCTGCCTTATTTACTTCCACAATAAGGCAGGAAAAACAGACCCAAAGTTTCAAAAGACATTTGATCAATTAAAAAGGAAAAAAAAAATCAGAACTATCACAAAAGAAGATAAATGATTTTTTAAAGGCAGGAAAGACTTCAGCAGAGGCCGGAGGAAAAGAAGTCCATTATTTGGTAGTCTGTTGCACCACCCATGACAGCAGGTTGAAGCAGTAGTGCTGTAAAGTGAAAATGTGAACCATCTGGGGCAGGGATTTGTTTTGTCTCTGCATGCCTTCCTCAGGGTGGATTACAGCCACTCGATGCCATCACAGTGTAATTGCAAAATGAAAATAATAATAATGCTGATTCAGCAGCAGCATGTGTGCACCAGATGCCCTTTTTTCTTTCAGAGCTTCTGACTTAGTGCCAGGACAGAATGGCTTTAGGAACCTGTTAGGTAGAGACAATATTTGCTCTCCAAAGAGAGCTTCTCCAAGCCATAGGAGTGCCTAGACCTTCCTCGTTTTTTCTTTTGGTTTATCTTGTCATTGGAAGGAGGTTACTGGAAATAATTCACTGTCAGCTTTCCTGCAGACCAGAACCAGCTGAACATTCGGTATAACAGATGCCCTAGTCTGAAACCTTCCTCAGTCACTGAGGCCAGGAAGCTGTTTTGCACCCCTACACCACTGCTTTCCCAGCATATACTGGTTGAACCAGTTAGATTTCCATACTGGGCCATCCTTATCTTGGTATAGATGTAATCAGCAGTTGCTGGCTGAGTGTGTTTTGGCTGGTTTGGCGGCAATCCCAGCTCCACCAGTCCCTCTCCCTCTGACATTCAGCCTCTCAGCAATTCTGCTGACTGCTGCGAAACGGAGGCACTGATACAGACATGAAAGTCCCGCTTTGGAGAGAGAGCTGCTGAAGAGGTCTGTACTGAACTACATGCAAGAGCTAGACTGGAGGCTGAATTCACCTCAATTTATGGTGATCTAATTGTTCCAGCATCAGCTATTTTCTGGTTTTCATGGCTCTGATCTTTCAACTCCCAGTCCTGATTCTTTTGCTGTTATCCACCCCACCTGACAGCTCATGATTTACGCCTTCCTAAAGCAGAAACATAGTGATTTTGATTCAGAACAGTGTTACTTCTGTACCTCCCTTACTTGTATTAGCTACCCAAGATGCAGACTGATGGAAAAGCCCTTCTGAGAGGGTGATTTTAGGGGAATAAATGGAGTGGATGCTCTTGCGTTTGCATTGTCCAAGGCAGGTTCACCTGGAAGAACAGGGTGAGTGAGCTTCACCATACTCCACTCCGCCACATCTGTGAATGAGGAGAATGGAAATCTGTGCTGCCCCCTGTCCCAGGACGGCTGCACCCTGCTGCAGGGAACAACAGCCCTGCTTTTCCTCCGGCAGTGATAGGACCCTGGCAGTGCCCTAAAACCCCAGGCAGTCACTTCTGCCTTACACTCCTCACAGGAGGACCCTTGTGCCACCACTTGCCTCAAACCCCAGCTCAAACCTCGCTTGGTAGCTGAACGCAACATGAAGCAGCTCAGGGAGACCCTTTGGACTTTATAGTCCCATGTCTCAGGCTCGTCTATAGAGGATGCAGCACCCACCAAATCTCTACAGCTCCATGGTGACAGGAAAGAAAAGTCACCTAGATTAATAGACCTGTTTCCAAGGTACTCCTAAGCAAGGTTTCCTCTCCCAGGCCCAGGCAGGAGTCTCCTGTGTTGGGCAGGTGTTTTGCAGTGGCAGCATCTGCTCCACGTCCAAACCTCTGGGACTGCTGGGCAAATGCAGGGTGTGCTGTGTGGTGGCATTGCACATGGGCCTGACATTTCAGGACCTAATAGGAACAAATGTGTCATCGCACAGTTCAGTGATTTAACAGCTCTGAGTGTTTTTGACAAATAGGCACTTCCTGGTTTCAATTCATCCACTTTTATTGCAGATAATGAAAGTCAGATGCTCGCTGGTTCAGCACTGAGGGCTTGTGTGGCTGAAGCACAGCTCTTGCCCAGAGTGATGTGAAAAGCTGCAGATGGAAACTGTCACCCCTGCACCTTTGGGTTACGGATTCCTGCCCCATCCTCAGGTTTAAGAACGCATTTGACACAAGAAACGAGGGCCATAAAAATATCATAAAATATTTAAAAATTAACAGCGGAGAAAACGTTGACCCTTCCAATCTTTCCCACTATAACAAGCACAAATAATAGATGTCCATCATTCCTTCCAGTACATACAGCATGGATTTATCATCAGATTATTTACTGTCCCAGCCCGACACACACGAAATAAATACTTCTAGCCCCTTAATTGGCACTGAAAATGTGAGATAGGTTTCATTGCATCCTGGCACTTATTATCAACATTATTTATTATTGATCACGTACTGAGAAATGCTTTCAGTGTTCCACAAACGTAAGGAGATAAAGACCTTGCCCCAGTAAATATACACATTGTGTTTATCTCTGAAGGGCACCGAGAACCCCATTAAAGTCAATAGCCACTTATCTTCTCAGGGGAGTATCCGTAGACAGACCAATTCGGACACATGTAATTCTCCTGTTGAAGGCCAATTACACGGTGCTGAGAATGCGAATGTCCCCAAAACCGTGCTCAGTCACAGCCTTTTCTTCTGTGAGGGCACATTGGGATTTAACACAGAGAGGCAGGGAGAAGCAGGTGATGTGTAGCAGCGTCCATGCTCTGATAAACACTCTGGGAGACAAAGCAAGGAGTCAAGAGAGCAGGACCACAGTATCTAGGCAATCTGAATAATATTCTTTGTTGCTCCACAAAGCTCTGGCTGCTCATGCCAAAGAGAGAGATATGTGGACGTTGTTTCTCTCAGCTCTGAAAAGCATCTCCCTATTCCTGCTGCAGAGCAGAGAGTAACTGATGGGTCCACAGCAGCTGTGGGAGAAAGTTTTCCTTTATTTCTTCCAAATAAATACCAACTATCTAGGAATTGTATTAGCAGCCAACACAGACTATTTAATTTCTTTACACTGTTGAGCTGCTGTTTTACTGGCAGAGGACTTTTTTAGTGGGATTCAAAAGGTGCATTCAAATATGTGCTGGAAAATGCTGCAAGAGTAAACTGTTACAGCATCTTGGCATCTGTGAGTCCAGTTCTTCTGGAGGCTGAAAGTGAACTTTGGTTCACTGAGTACACCACAATACCCAGAAAGATTCTGGGTGGATTTCAGTGAAAATTCACGATACTCTTTGAATTAGCCAACCTCTTCTGTGCATCACTACTGCAAAGACTGGCTGGATCAGCACAGGTTTCAGGGGTGAATTTTACAAAAGTGTGATGCTTCCAGATGCACAGACCTCCAAGATCTCTTCAGCTTGCAGGTCTTAAGTCTCACTTCTGCAGGTCTTTAAAATTGCATGCAGGATCTGAAAGGAAACATTCCACTTATTTAAGTGCACCTGCACTTTGAGATTTCATGGGCTACTAAAATCACGCTGTGTAGCAGGTTTTATTTATTTCCATTCTTCTATAGTGTAAATGATGGCTTGTACTTTGTCCTCTTCCCTACCCCCAGACTTGCCTCAGCAGCGATGCACACATCCACCCAGACCCTTTCAAATCCTGAAATTTAGATGTATTTACTTCCCATCCCATTTCTGCCGTTTTTCTGAGTTGCAGGCAATTGATTAATACAATAAGCCTCATCAACTACAAATGCAGTACAGCAGCTATTGAGCTAATCTATCTTATTTCTAAGCAGTTTTTTATCATATAATTATTGCAATTATATTAACAGACAAAAAAATTTAAGTACTAGGAACTTGCTTCTCCACTCAAGCCAGAAATTAGCAAAAGATCTTTTCTCTTGTTTACTTAAGCACCAAAAGAAGTATTGGATTTTTCAAAAGAAAAAGAGCATATCATATATTTCACAGCTTCTGAACAAGGATTAGCTTTAAACTGTGGAAGAACATGACTGAAATGAAGGGTAGTCAGAATAGCAGTTGCCATATCTGCGATGGGATATTTAATCTCCAGCTTGTAAGGAGCAAATATGAACAGTGGATTTTGCTCTCAGCTCCTACAAACAAAATCAGAGGGTATTTTGTGAGAGTGAGGGTGAAAACCAATGCCCTGGCAACTATTTCCCTTGCAAGTATAACTCTGCAGCTCCTTGGAATGTATCTTAATGTGCAGTCTGCAGCTTATCTCTGCTGTAGGGTCAATGATGTAAGGCAAGGAATGAAGCGCTGTGGTCACCTTCCTGCATTCTTTACTTGACAAACCATTTTTCTTATGAAGGAGGTGGTAGAACAATGCAAAAATCAAACCCACACAGAAATGAATGGTGCTCTTATTCAGCAGGATGCTCTGCAAAACATGTTTTTTATTCTTTGTAACGTAGTTTTATTTGTTTGGTTTTTAAAAATAAAGATTCTACATGAAACATTCCATTTTGACATTCCTAACTGTTGCTTTTTTCTCAGTTTTCTTTCTCTGACCTATTTTCCCTCATGTTTCTCCTTTTTTAATCTCAGAAAAGGAGGCTCAAAATACGGATAAACAATACATTTTCAAAGATTTATTTAATTTCAATATTCACATCTAGAAGAAAGAAGATGTAGGCAAGTTCAACAGATGTTATCAATAAAAAAATCCACTACTTCTCTCATAGGTGATTAACCATTGATTATACATAAAGTGAACTCTTCAGTATTTGTCTTTGTACTTTTGCACTTACCTTAAACATACCAGAAACCTGCACAGCTGTGAAAAGGTCTCTAGGGACAGCCAGTTTAACTTCCAGAGCTTGTTTCCTTAATATTAGGTTTGTCAAATGCTGTAAAATCCATGTCTGAAACCTTTCTGTGCAGCATCACGTTGCAGAACTCAGTGCTACCACAGAGTGGAGAACCTCTCAGCTGTTTCCAGCATTGTGGTTCTCTCATCCACAAAGGGGGTTCAAGGTTTTGTGACTTTAAAATGTCTCTGAGCTCGACTTTCTGGGGTGGTGGGGACACAGAAAGGCATGACATGGCTGAGCATTGCTCATCCACTCCCAGCCTATCTGAGCACCCGCAGTTGTACACTCACCCTTGGGCTTATCAACCAGCTAGGACAGAAAGGTTGTCCTATCACGCTTCCCAAAAGCTGCTCCACAAAGATTCGGGCTAAATCTCTTCCAGATGAATCCAGAGTCAACTTAATTTAATCTTCATCAACTGAATTTCCCCCTGTTCCATTACTAGGCTCTTCCTAGCTCTCTGAGCAAGGGCAGAGAGCAAAGCAAAGGAACCAGATGCTCTGTGATGAGCAGCAGAAATATTCCACGGCTTGCTGGCCTCCCTGACACCTGCTCTCTCAGATGTACGTTTTGCCCTGTATATCATCTCTAAATGGGAAACGGACAGGCATAGTTGTGCACACATACTTCTGCCTCTCGATGCCTGTTGCACCTGTAGAAACCATGCTAGTTAGTCCAGATAGCCAACGGATCAGTGAGACCCTGGGTAAGCACACTCCACGCTCATAAATTAGGTGCCAGCAACTTTGGAAATTGGCCCCTGGCATATCATAGCACGTTCCCTTCCACTCCATTACTGCAAAGCTGTTATGGGATTCACCGGGGTGAGGATAGCCAGGGACTCCGTGAGCCAGCACAAAACACACTTTGCTGTACCTACCATAAAATATATGTTCTTTCAGTGTGCAGGAACTTGTTATGCCAACTCTGGTGCAGGAACTTGTTATGCCAACTCTGTCAGAGGCAGCTTCTCCTTGCACCCTGCTAGGCGCTCTCCTGCTTCCCGAGCAGGAACTGTGACATTCCTCAAGGAAGTTCCTGCCACCTCAAAGGATCAGGCTTGTCTCTTCCTGCCTCACCAGCTCTCCCTTTGTTTTCAACATTCATTTTAAAATTAGTTTCTCCTGTTCCCTTTGCACCTACCTCTTAATTTGGCTCATGTGTTGCTATTGATCTTGCGAATGCTGAAATTTATTCACCAGACGATGTCTTTATGACTGCTTTGCCTCATTTCATTCTGAAAAAGAAATATTTTGTGAGCCAGCTGACGTAGAAGCTGCCTTGCAAAATAACTTTTTGTTGTATGTTATGGAGAAAATCTTCAAGGCTCTTACATTGCTGCACATGGGATGTTAATTCCTGCTCGTGAACATGTTTCTCTGGAGTCCTGCAGCTCTAAAAGTGGAATCACTTTGATGACTAAACTGTTAAATCAACACTTGTCTTGCTCTCTTCAAAAAATAATTAAATAAACCCTCTTTCACCTGCCACTGAAACAAACAGAAAACAAATTAGGATCCCTTGTTGTGACTCGACATTTTCAGCAGTTACCAAATCCCGTCAGGATTCATTTTTTTTCTGCTCTGTGAATAGTTTTGAAATCACTTATGGCAGAAGTAATAGAGGTACAATTTCCATTTTCCTCCTGCTTTCATGTGTTTCTGCTTTTCGAAAAGATTTCTGAAACCGAAGAAATGGATGGATTAGCCCCAGGAATGGGACAGAGGTGCCAGATAAACCTGGGTCCTTGTGTAGCTCCAGCCTGCACAAATGGCATAGCACTGCTATCTGGTGGCTGCTCCATGACTCATGGAAAATGCCTTGGTTGTCTCAGGCCACTATTTGGAGGACAGGTACACATAGCACAGAGGTTTGTAACGCAGCTGATCCAAGGAAAGAAGCCAAGGATTAGCCAGGATGCCGAGCTTAAACTCGCTTTGACTGACAGGCAGGGGGAAAAAAAATAAATAAATAAAAATATCACAGTTGGGAGGGTGTAAAGGGGGAATATATTTGCCAGATTGCTGAGGGATGGGGGAGGTTTGTAAAGAAGTTGTTTTCATCATGACAGTTTCCTGATTGTCATCAGATTTCATTTGGAAAAAAAAAACAAGCCACAAAACCAACCAGATAATATCGGCATGTCCCACTTGTAACAGCCTTGAATTGAAAGCTGTCATGCTGTTGCTTAAAACATGCTTTTGAAAAGAAAATGGATGTTTCTTTTGTAAAAAAAAAATATTGTTTTAAAGAGCTGATATCTGAACTAAATGTTTTGGTGATGTTGAAACGTGATGCTTTGACCCAAGATCAGTGGGAATGTGGGATGTGGAGAGGGTTCATTTAATACAGTCTTTTCAGTCCTGTCTTGGTCTGGTGGCAAAATCAGACTCAAAAATGTATCTCCAAACAGAAGATCTGTATCCCAGCCAAGTTTTGTAAGGAAAGAAATTTGGAAGAAAACCATTCTTATAGAAACAATGCAGACCATTGCTGCAATTCAGGTTTTGGCCAGCCATGGGGTTTGGATCCAGAGGGATGCCCAGGAGTAGGGCTGCTCCCAGTAAAACAGACTGTGTCCAGCCAAGGCCATCAAACCAGGCTGAGGAACTGGAAATCTGTATTGATGAGCAAAAGATGTGTCACAAAGAGGTCTGGACCCATGATCTTAAGCTGTTAACTACAGCCGACCCTTACTTCACCTTGTGTTTGACCATCAGAATAAACGTTGGTATTGACCGAGGTGAAACGAAGCGGTGAAATCTATTCTGCAGAGATTGTTCAGGCACTTTCAGGCCCATCTAAGGAAGCCTTGCTTTCTCCTTGACAGTTTAAAGACCAGATACGAACAACTGCAACTGTGACTTGCTGCTCTAAATATAGAATAACACAAATTATCACATGCTGACAGGTTTCAGTTCCATGGATGAGTCTGCCAGCAAGGCCTTGAAAGCATCTCCACCCGGCCGCCTGCGAACCGAGCAGATAAGCTCTCTGAATAACGTGGTGAAACCAGTAGTTTTCTTCCATGTGTAGGCCAGCTCACCTCACGCTCTTCACCATCCCTCTTAGGATAAACCCAGTCCTTATGAGCACCCTGCTCTTTCTTGTCACAAGATAGATGCTTTTGTCATTGACATAACTTGATGGGGGAGAATTATACCCCTTGCGTTAGACAGCACTTGATTTTTCTCTTATGGCAACAGTTATAAATCTGCCTGGCACTCCATCCTGTACATAAATCTGGCCCTGCAGACCACCAGCCAATGTATTTTCCCACACAATTAGAGGTGCCAAAGGGGTTTTTTTCTTAGTAAGTCACACTTCTGACAATTTTACCAAAACAGTACGACAGAGAGAAAGAGTTAGCATCCTATCAGCAAGTCGTGAAAGGTAACAGCATTGAGATGTTTTGCATTCTGGCATTTCATGCAACTACCCTTACTGCAAATTTATTACAGCTTTGAAAAAAACACTGTTTTCAATTAAAAAAAAAAAGAAACCCCAAGAAGAAATCCTCTGAAAGTGTTAGAAATAAAGCATTCTAACCATTTCAAAGCTAATCCTCAAAATATGAGTTGGGGGACTTGTAATAAAATATTTTGTGTCATCTCTTTATGTAAAAATTTTGAATAGCAGCTGGCTGCATCAAATATCCATTGTCACTGACCCACTGTCTAGAAAATGTACCTTGTACTCAGCAAAGGAGAGGATTTCTTGCTTAGCCCATCTTCAAGACTACTGTCATTAAGGTTCAGCAAGGAGTAGATGTATTTAGCCCTCAAAAGCAGTAGAATTAGTCCTTTTCTCTACTTCCTCTACAAAGCTGGGATTTTGCCTGAAGGAACAAAGTCAGAAGCTGTTAGAGGTGAGGTCTTCCAGACTTGGAGGACTCACCAAGCAACAGAGATGAGCAATGGGTTTGAGTGTTTTCATAGCTCTGGGAGCGGCGCATACCTGTGGGAGCTGCTGGAATGAAAGGAAGATGAGTTGTAGCTGGATGTGAGGGTGGGAAAAGGGAGGTGATGTAAAGAAACCACATCTGCAAAGCAGACCCTTGGTACTCAGAAGGACTGTGTCCAAACATTCAGTAACAAGGAAAACAGAGCAGGCAAACGCAATCCAGGTTTATCCTTCCAGGATGGGTTGGTTTGTATTCTCCTCATAAAGAGTTACAGTATTAGAATGCCTGGAAAATCCCAGGCTGTTTGTTTTGGTTTATTATCATGTGTCCCTGGAGATGTAACTGCAAACCCTGAAGGAGCGATTCATACCACCAAAGTTAGGCAGCTACCTCAGGCACCAAATTAGGCGTCTTATCACCTGTCCAGATAATCATGGGAAAGAGAAAGGGCACTTGAACTTGCTGAGGATACAAATTACTCTCCAGAAGCGCTTATCTGTCACCACTGGTTTTATGGGGAGCCTGACATGATCAGATCTGTGCAGGCTGAATCTCCCTGATCCTTGAGGGACCACAGAGCAGAGCACACTTAAGCCATGGCAGAGCAGCTGGGCCACGGGCCCCAATTCTGTGAAGGCAAAGGACCCTCTGCCCATCAAGCATGTGCCTTATCAGGGCACTCCCAAAACTAAAATACAATTCTCTGGTTTATCATGAACTGACCATATTCCACCGTGAAATTACTCAGCCAGCAAACTCCCAACCAGCAGCCTCTCCCACCAAGTCTCCTACCTGGAACACAGCAAACCCCCAAAGGCTTTTTTCCCCTCCTCCTCATTTTGTATTGCCTTCCAGCAGAATCAGCATTGCAATAGGGAACAGTTTGTTCCCTTGAGCCTCTCCCTGCTGATACCTCATATCCTTTACTTACACCGTTCCACTAATGCCTTGCTTTGAGCACATGAATGCAGGTATTTTGTGAATCTCCTTCACTCCAGGGACTGGGATAACTCCTTATTACGATGGTAAAGCATATAAACAGAATATTTAATGAAATGACTGTAAGCGTCAGTTATACCTGAACAAAGACCTGCAAATGGCCCTATAATATGCTCTATACCTGCTTCTTCTCTTAGATTGCACTGCAGGCTATTTACAATTCACAATCCACATATCCCTGCATCCAAAACATCTTTCTTTCTCACTTACTTCCTGATTAAGTGACAGAGTCTAATCTCAGCGCAGCCTCCGAAATCGCAGCAAACACAAATCTTCCCAGAGATAACCAAAATAGCTGTTTTATTTATTTTTCATTCTTTTGCGGCTCAGTATTTGCATATTAGAGTGGTTATTGGGGAGAGAAAAGTCACGGATGCAAATTTGACATTCAGATGTCAGCTCCTCCATAAATAAGGTCAACTGTGATGAGGACACTTGCTAGTCTCCAATTATAGGTCTCTTAATGCGTAAATAACGCTAATGCATGGCATCTGCCATTGGAGCACAACTCATAAAGAAGATGTTAATCGAAGCCAACCCAGCTGAAATTTGCCCCTCTTGCTGTTTCCTGGCTTTTTGATTCAGAAGAGATTAAGATGTTGACCTGAAAGGGGCTTGAATCACTCGGCATACATAGCTGGGTTCTGCCCAGCCCTCCGGGATCAAAATGTGTCCCATGTCACCTTCTCCTTTCCCTGGGCACCCTTCCAAGCCCAGAGCAAATAGTGGCCTAATTTTACGAACTAGGGCGAACCCAGCTCAGGTTCCAGCCCAGGCATCACCACTTGCAATTCAATCCCGGTGGAAAGAGTATCTTGGCCCTTTCCAAACAGGACACCGGCCACTGCTGTGAGGACACATTCTCTCAGCCTGTCTTCAGGAGCTGACAGGGTAGATAACACTGCGGGAAGAGGCTTAGTGCCTTGGAGAGGGCTGACAGAGTCATTGCTTGAGCCTGGCAGAAGTGCCAGGGTTTGACCTCTTGCTATATTTTCTCAGTCAAATAGCTCCCTGCAGGGCTGTATGCTTCCGATTGCATAGTGCTTGTAGCTGGAGCTAATTGGTGACTCCTTTTTATCACCTCTCCGGTGTCATCTGGATAAACTGGCTCTATCACTCTACAGCCCAAGAAACGTGAGTAGGGTAACAGGCTGAAGATGAGAACCCAGGGCTGGCTGCCAAATGCTTCTGGGGCTTGTTCTGTGGGCATCTTGGTTCTTCACTAATACTTTTATCCCCTTCCCATAAATCTCTGTTTGCATCAGGTTGGTATTTCTTGCTTTTTTTAGAGCAGTACCATGGCAGTTCAAGCTGGAACCCCTGGGATAACCTTCAAACAGAAAGTGAAAGGCTCTCCCAACTAGCAAAGAGATATGGCGAGGGCACAACATGCATGGGAGCCTCTGAACACCCTGCTTCTCTGCCCAGCTTTGCCTTCGGGTTTCAGGAGAATGTATGTAACCTCTTCATGCCTCAGTTTCTCAGAAGTTGCTTGCAGCCACCTTTGTAAGATACTTGAAATTCCGTGGGTGGGAAATAACACAGCAGCAATTACTTCTTAGTATCAGGGTGCAGTACTTTGTCTTTCTCAGATCAGGGCAATAAAATGCCAATGCAAAGAGGCAGGCAGCAACAGCTAACGCTAGAAAAGAATTGACTTCCATATGGTACAATGACTTCCTTTGGGCTTTTCTCCAGCTCTACCTCCATAATCTCCCTTTTATTACCCTTTATATGAGTTTCAAATTCCCTGGCTGCAGAGGCTGGCAGAGAGTGAGGTGGAGCCGCTCTTCTGAGACCACTCTTTTGGCTTTCTCCAACCTGGTGACCGTAAGCCAGAGCTGAGAGCAAAAGCTATGGTGAGGAGAAATGTGGGCAAAGAGCAAGCCTCCCCTCTGCTCTCCAACCTCTGTCCGTCCTTGTAGCAACAAAATGCACCAATAAGCCTGAAGCTACCCAAATGCACTCACGAGGCTGCTCCAGGTCTGAAGAGGGAGCCTGTCAGGTCTAGCAAGAACAGAGAGCAAAAGAAAGGCAGGAGCTACTTGCAGCTGAAATCTGAAAACACTAAGCACTTGAAAAGCTTTGTTTACAAGCAGCACTGGAAAAGCTGTGGATTGAAATCGGTCTTTGGAAAAGCGATAAGAGCAGCGCTGCTGTGAAAGCTGGTGGTGGCCAGCATCAAGAGGAGCCTTGCAGCCTTTCCTGGCCCTGCCAGTAAGGTGTTTATTTACAATTTCATAAGCGGACTGAGCTGAGATGTGTCTGGATACGGGAGGAGGAAGCAGGGGAAAGCTGGATTTTTCTCCCTTGTTAAGAAGGGCCAGTGAGCTGTGAACCTGGAGCATCTGGCATCTTAGCTTCTGCATCACTGTAAGGGTGTCCCTCAGCACTCCTGCTGCGTGATCTGTGGCATTACCTTCCCGGTCCAGGAGAGCATCTCTCTCCCCAAGCCCATGAGACATGTGCAAATGAAAACAAGACCAAACTTTGAGTCAGTAATTCAAACCTTGGATTACTCATGATTTAGCGTAGAAGTCTGGAGATTTGGTTTAAGACCCTTTTCTTCCTGTAAGACAGCAGAAAACCATTCAGGCACATCAAAGATTTCAGTTTCTAAGACCTTCCTTCGTTACTACATTTAACAAAAAGCATTTAAAGTCCTCACATACAGCAGCCTAAAAACAATAAAGAACAGCTCACACTCAGGTGGCAAAGCTTGGCTCTGAGGTTTGTGTATGACCTGAGAGTCTCTTGCCTTATTCCAGGGATTTTCTTATTAACAGGAATTCACCAGCACAAAAGAAACTGCTAACAACTTCCCCATCACAAAGTTCCCCCTTTGTATTCAGTGCACCTCAGCAAATGGGGAAAAGCAGTCACACAATACAAAATGTGTTAATATACCATAATCTACTCCTGCATTATAAGACTTGCTTATTGCTCTGGTGATTGATTTATCTTTAGTATGCAAGACACTGAGCATCATGTGCCTTACAACTGCTTGAGCACAATTATTGTATTGATTTGATGTGACAGTAGCTCTGTGTTTAAGGTGGTTTATGTTTTTTAATTTGCAATTAAATAAAAGGATATCAACTCCCCAAGATGGCTGACAGTTGTTTATACCCTGCAGTGGTTGATGAAGCGAACTTTTATTTGGCTTCATAAAACATACTTGTTCTGTCACTCTGAGGCATATTAGCTGGAGTTCTTGGAGTGGTTTCTTATCTAGCAAAAGATAAAACTAAACTCCAATCTATTTTAAAATAGGCCAGGTAACAACATCAGTGTTGCAATGGGACTATAATGAAGTAAGTGAGCTAGCAATATTGTACTATTGATAAAAGTAATAGTGATAATGTATTTCCATAGCACATTTCATCCTGAAGGATCCTGAAGTGCTTTGGGCACTCGCTTGTTCCTTTGCTTTCTGCCTCTCCCCCCACCCCGCCTCTCTTTCCTTGTATCTATATAAATATACTTACATATACATATATTTTATTTAAACCCTCCTCTTCCTTCACTGCTTATATATTCTCAGCCTTGTGGAAAGGAGGAATCTTGACAGCTACTTAAATTCAGGCACTGCACTGCAGTTACCAAGCTACAGATGAGATTGCTCCGCTGTCCATGGCTCTCAGGGAATAACCCTCCTACGGAAGACCCTATTATCTCACAGAAGCAGGTACCTCTCTGTGCTCATCCTGCCTGACTACTTCACAAATCTGAGGTGTGGCACAAAAAATGGAAAGATAACATTTTGTCTCTGAAAGTCTCCTCTGCAGACCATGCATGACAACGGCAGAAGACTGATCTTCCTCCTACACATACCATAACCTCATCTCAAGGTCTTGCTCTTAAACATGGAAAATTTCCCCTATCACAACTGCCAAAAAAAGAGGAAAATCATCACCAAGTGCTCCCTTGAAAACTCGATTTATTATCTCTTGGAGGTAATAACATATTTTCTACCATCTTCAGTATCTTTGAATGGGTCCCAATTCAGTTGCAAAGGCATTTGCCACCACCAGACAGTTCAGCTCGGAGGGTCTATCAGCCCTTGCTGCTTGGATGCCTGCCAAGGTGAAGAGTTAACTGGACGACATTTAAAACCAATGCATGTTTCAAGTATAGATAAGACTTGGTCTTGCTGAACTATGTCCAGATGGCTTGTGCCCAGAGCTATAACCTCCAAGTGATGCGATTGCCATCTCTCTATTACCTTCTTCATTCCAGAGATTCCTCTGCACATGAACGTGGCATGCAGAAACACAAAACACCGCGAGGGTCAAATGTTTCCAAATGTTGTATAACATATCTCTCCAGCCTCGGGTGGGCCTCCAGAAATTCCACAGATTCTGGGATATCCATTCATCAACCTAAATTGAGTTATCGTGTTTATCATGCCATATGAAACATGTGTTGATTATCAGATGATGTACTATACTATAGCATATATACATCAGAATTTCTGTGTCACCTTGTCCTTGTTCAGACAGAAACGGAGCAAAAATAATCTATAAATATCAGCTCAGACCCTGGAAATGGATTTGTTTTGACTGTAGCAATGCCACTTTTACATAAATATTCCAGCAAGCAATTATAACAGGAATGTAGTGGAGACTAATATTATCGAATACTTACCTCAAGGAGACTATTAAACTAGCCATCATGTCATCACTTGCCATTATTCAGACCAGAGACCTGACTTAAGGAGTTGGATCCATCCAGTGTAGGAACCAGCATGTGCCACATGATCTCAACATCTACTCCTACCAACCAAAGTAATAAATTATGAATATCAAGTACACCAAACTTTGTTGATGGCCAACCATTTATAACCAGCCTACATGCTAAAATGTGCAACCCATTGTCTGATCAATTTTTAAGGCAGACAGGACAATTACATCATCCAGCTACTAAAGAGGAGAGGCCATTATATTTCACTTCATCAGCTTTAAAGAACATGACCTAGGCTATCATCCTATTTCATGCATTGTTGAGGAACTGGTGCACAGACCCAAACCAACTTTTACTAGGAGCTGAAGGTACATGCAATCTAAGTTTATGACACACAGACACATCTCTGGCAAGTTCTGCCATGAGTGAAAGTGAGATTAACACCAGATTGGCTCCACAAAGGAATGGAGGTGGAGACAATGTTCTGAACATTTACACAGCAACATAAACACTGATTAAAGGAGAAGTCTGTAATGAACTCATAACTGTGTGCCAATTCTTGCTAAAACCCAAATCTTCTAATTTTTGGGGGTGTGGGAGGGGTTGGAGATCACATGAAGAATATCGCGTCCAAAATATACATAACTAGTATTGCAGAGTAAAAGAATTAAAGAGCTATATTTCTTCCACCATATATGAATCCTTTATTCCACAATTTTTGGCACAACATATAATAATAGTCTCTAACTACAGGTGATACTTTTAAGCAACTGATCTTTGAGCTATCCATTTTCTAACTCTTTTGTATTGCTCATAGTTTGAAAACACAATTAAAGAGACACTTTAAAGTTTTGCATAATTAAAAAAATCCAAAAAAGCCCAGCTCATAGGAGAATGTATATTTATTATTCCTGTCTTAATAGAAAACAGAGTATCAGAATATCATAATTTACATATTTGTGAAATTCTTTGGAGTACGAAAAATCCCCAAATTACTGGATGAGTATAAGAGAACCAGAAGAAATGCTTAGAAAACAAGCAAGCTTCCATGAGCCCAATGAAATACACTTACCTGGTTACACTTGTTCTCCTGCCTTCAGGAGAACACCTGCTGCAGATGTGGCCACACGTGTTAATTGAAACAGCCCTGCTGAAATCTGGAGTGTCACACAGACCTCACACTACTACAGTTTTGTCCCAGGATTTTTGAGCTACTGAAAAACTTTGGAAAATAAGAAAAGTTATTTAAAGAGAAAGATTTATTTCATGTTATGCAGGTGTCTAAGAGAGCTCTGTGGTGTTTGCATTAATAATGACACCATCTGTCTTGTGTGAGGAAATGACCTGGCTGAATTGGTCCCAGGTCTCTTAGCTCATGAAAACTTTGTGGCAAACCTTGCACAGACAAGGAAAGATTGAGTGACAGAGACTTTGTGGTTTAAGAAACAATGAATTTCCACTTTATTTCCTTAAGTCTGAGCATTTCCATCTGTATAAATGTATGTGGCAGCCTTAAACCATCCCTGAAATACAGGTACAAGACCTGGCTCCAAGCCTTCCAGCAGACCTCTGACAAACCACTCCCAGGCGCTGTTCCCCATAGAGCTGCTGGCAGAAACTACATAAATGTTCCTGCATGGGGTCCTACACTCTGCCCGCTTCCTTACCAGGCAGGAAGGTTTGGTAAATCATCTGTAAATGTATAATAGCATCACCTATTCTTCAAGTTGAAGCTGTTTTCTATTCAGCCATATGGTGTATACGCTTGGGAGGTGAGCCCAAAGGGGCAGACCAGGATGATCTCAGGGATTCAACCTTCCTTACACACTTTGGTGGGGTTGCTGCAGTGGGGAGAAGAGGAGAAGAGAGGCACGAAGAACTGTGAAGCATTATACCACGTGGATATTTAGCCGCCCGCGACTCATTTCATACAGATGCCAGGCTGCAATAACTGTAGCCTGCAGCCAGCTCGACTGAGCTGACAACCCTGAGATAAACAGCTATTGGTGCTGGTAGCTTATGGCACTTCATTTTCTCCCTCTTCATTTATGTCTCCTGCCTTCCACCAGAAAGGAGACACAAGTGCTCCACTTCAGTCCAAACTGCATTGGCTGAGGCACAAACAGTTGCACTGACAACAGATGAAGCAATGAGGTTGTCTCCTTATTTCATTTCATTTTCATGGGTCTTTGAGCTGTGAGGATGCTTTTTGTCAGATGAAACCAGAAAGAGAAAATGACCTCACCTAATAACTCAGATCCCTGCTCAGTATTGCCCCATAACCAGTAGTATGGACAGAACATCAAGAAGGAACGTGTCAAATGATGACAGCAAATTTCCTTTCCAAGGAATTCAGGTCATATATATATATTGCTGTCTCCATGCATGTGCACGTTTCTTGCACATCTCAAAAATACAACCCTCATCACAGGGCACCTGTCTATCCTTAGGAGGAACAAAAGAAAGACTTACAGAGGAGATAAAGTGTGACTGATTTTCCAACCCACTTGGACTCTGTTTTAGTAGTTGTTTTATCCCGTGTTTATCAAAGGCAACAAGTACATCCATGCTTGTTATCATAAACTGCTTTGTGACATAGGCCAGATTCAGATGCCCCAGTTCTAGGAAGAAGGCACTCAGAAAGCACCTTAAACATCACCATCTCTCCCCACAAGAGTGTAGGACTGCAATGAGGGCTTATGGAAACACAGCCCCTTGTGCACCACATGCCTCAGAAGCACCAACCAAGATCCCGTCACCCTCCTGTTCTTCACATGTTACTTGCTTTCAGTGCTAAAAGCAGGGCCCAAGACTCAGAGCCTGCTGGGAACAAAGCCACACTGGTATTGTTGTGTTTTGCTGCTCAAAACAGCAGACTTCAACTCAGCATCAGTTCGATGTTGTAATTGCACTGTGAGATGTAAGACTGCAAACAACAGGCGGGGGAAAGCCTTTCCAATCCTGCAGACAAATTTCCAGAATTACAAAGCTGTTCTTATTCCACACTGGAAAAAAAGCAAACCTTACTGAAGACTTTTGATGCCACAGGACCCCAAGTCCATATCTGATTCAGTGACTTGAATCTCAGGGCTTGCCTGAGCTGTACACTGCTTCTGAAATCAAAAGCAGCACATCCACATCAGTGTGATTCCCAAACTAATGATATTTTTTTAAAGAGGATTATTCCTGGCCAACACAGGCATATGGTGCTGGGAACCATAGTGGTGTGGCATGGTGGTGTGCTGGATGTGTGTACAAGCACATGTGGGTGCAAGTATGCCTCTTCTTCAAGAAGCATGGCATGCTTACCACAATACATTTCCCATGACCTACTTTATAATCCAGACCAAGTCACTATTTGCTGCTAAAGGAGACTGCAATTTTCTCTCCTGCTATCTCTCTTTGTTTCTTTCAGAGATCTTGGACTCAAAATTGATCCTAGCAAACCAGCTATGAATACTACTGTGAACATTCCTGGGAATATTTCCATTTCTTTGCACAAGATAACCTGTGCTCTGACCCTTCTTTTCTTATTGTGTCTTATACCACCAAAAGTAGTCACCTAAAGCAGTGCAAAGAATCTCCATTGCAAGGAGCTGGCTAACAAAATAGGTGAGGGAAGCAGTTTCCTTCTTGTTCACAAAAAAAGTTTATTTATTATACACACACCTTCAGGTCATGGACACAGGTAGTGTAGTACTGTCACACACCAGTATGTGGAATTATTTCAAGGATTCAGTCCCCAGGAGAGTCAATTGAGCCCTGTCCAGATAATCAGGGATGGTTAGTGAAGCCTGTGTTTTTCTGAGAGGCAATAGCACTCTCTTGGGGTTGGCAACCATTCCACACCCATTCCCTCAGTGACAGCATCCTCTTGCTGAGAGCTCCATGTTACCCTCAGGCATGGAAAGATCACACAGTTTATGATGCTCTCTGAGTAATAGCACCCAGACAGACACCAGGACACAGGTAGGCCTTGGTCTAAGGCATCACTGGGAATAAGTTGGTCATGTACAGGGGAGTCCGCAGCCAACCACCTTACACCATTAGTGGGGATCTTCCCTGAAGGACTGTCAGGGCTGTGCTTCAGGATCTTGGGAACGCAGCAGGGTGACAGCTGATGGGTACCAGAGACCGCCAAGGAGCCTCCGGTCACCCTGATGACACTCTTTACAGAAGTTGCTTCAAATTCAGTATTGTCCCAGCTGTGTGACCCTGGAGATGCTGTAATCCTGAAAGTGCTTTTTCAAGCTTTTACGTCCCCAAAGTTTAGTTTTCCACTGTGTGTATCTTTCCAGTTGCCTGTGAACCTTGAAGAGAGAAGGTAAAACTCTGTCTCAGGGAAGTTAAGAACAGCTCCTCACCTTCTGATTTCAGCGGCTAAGGGTTGCATGCCATGTCTCCCAAGGACAGGCCTGGAAATCACCAGACTTGACCAAATGAAGGTGCCTGAGTAAAATTCCTGGAGGAAGAAGAGCATCAAAGAAAGGGGACACTGTTTTTCTGGGTGTGCTGTGCACTGGGAGTGCATCTCCAAAGACACGGACCCAGCAGCGCACCAACAGATTGCAGCCAGATTTTTGTGTCAGTTCCTTTGGGAGCAGAAGCTTCTAATTGTGAAGAGATTACAAAGGCTGGGAGTGATTTTAACCTAGAAACAAGACACACAAAACCGCAAACCTGCTCCCGTTGCAGTCACTAGGTGTTTTGTCTTTAGAGAAAGCAGGCTCAGAGTGTCTTAGCTCCTCAGCTAAGAAAGAAAATCAACTCTGTGCTGAATCCTGACCTACATCTTCTCTTCTCCCCTCCTCCTAGAGTGGGGGAAGAAAGTTTTATTAAGCTAAAAGGCATGTAATTTGGAAGTGATGAGAAGAAAGCTGTTATTTTTTAGCACACTGCAGACACCCTGTGGAATTAGCTATTGCAGCAGGTCAACAAGTCAAATAGTTTGTAAGGATTCAAACAGACTTGGATAGTCTTATGAGGACAGACAACCACTGGCAAGAGCACAAGACCTAGCTAAAGGAGCCTGGGAAGAAAATCAAGCTGCCTTCCTCAGACCCAGCTTGTCAGCCAATCTTGCCTGCAGAGAAGATGAAGGAGGGGCCACTAATGCGGCAGCACAGGAGGAATATCCTCAGAGAAGGATGATGATCTATTACAAAGTGCAACTAAATCTTACTCACTGTGACTGTTCTCCTCTTCCCCTCGGGATGCTGAAATAACTCTCTCCATCAGTCCCTGCTCTTAGCCTCATGGGTTGACAGAGCTCTTCAGGAGACAGAAATCTCATCCATGGGAATTATTTTCAGACACAAAAAAAACCAAATCAAGTTACATTTGGAAAGACCAGATGAATTGTTTCCACATATCACATAAGGCTGCCTCCACATTGGCATTTTGATTCAGAGGAGGAGTGGGATTTTGAGGTAAAACTCCCAGTCATCAACTTGCCATGCATTGACTCCATTTGCAGAGCTGTTTTGATGCTCATGAAGTAGATTCATTTTGGAGAAATTAAACCAGATATGCAGCAGATGTCCCCCAAACCCTAAGGCAGACATGAGACATAATGAGCAGTTGATGTTTGATCCTTTGGACATCTTTGAATCACATGTACAATGGAGACATTTGGTCCATGGGACCAGACTAGGTCTAGCCAGAAATCAGACTCCCAGACTTCATGTAGCATAGCAGAAGAGCTTCAGCAAGAGTCACTTCAAACCACTCTTGTGGTTACTTGTTGAACAAGATAGAACCTACAAACTAGGGGTAGATCTATACCTACAGCTTTCCCTATCTAGTCAAAGGAAGAAAAATGAAGAGAAATCCAAATGCAAAGAGAATTTCTGGCATCTCAATGTAAGAAATGAAGGCACACAGGGACAATTTCTGCCTGGGTGGGAAATGTCTATCTCCATCAAGGAGCGATGGAGCTGACACCACAGGTGTTTCCTCCTGGTTAAAGTTATAGAAGACTCCAGTCCTTTGTGTTTCCTTTTTAAGCAAACCTATAGACTCACAGAATTAAGCCATAAACCCCCCAAACCTGTTACCAAATAACAGAAGATTCACAACACATTCATGAGAGGCAGCTCCAGTTAACGAACTTAAGATACTCAATTTCAGCATTGGATATAGGAGAAAAAGGCTAACCCTGAGCTTTCTCTCTCTGCCTTTTGAGTAGAAAAGCCCGAGTCCATGTGCAAGATAAATTTTCCTATTAACTGAAATATTTCTTATGTCAGCTTGGTATATTTAGGCCTTCATTCTTGCATTCCTTTGGGTTATTTCAAAACTTAAAGGAGAGAACAAATGTTAGAAGTAAAAAGATTTATTTTATTTTATTTTATTTTATTTTAAAGCTCCAACAGCCAACTAAATTTTAATCTTACATGTTTTTTCTAGACTCAGGTCAAATCCATCATCTTTACTCATTGGGGATTGTCATCCTCTGATTTCTTCACTCAGGTTCCAAATCTTTTTCCTTAAGAGAATTTAAGCGTTCCTTCAAAGTAGTTAAAGAATGTTCTTTTTTATGTGTCAGAACTTGCCAGCAAGGAGGAACCCCTATTGCTTCTGCTTTACTTATTTCCTGGAAATACTGGCAAGCCTAGCAAGAATGGATGCATCTTGGGAACAGTGTTTGCATGTTTGTAAGTAGGATGGAACTTCAGTGATCTGATAAGTCAAACCACTTGAAAAGGTGCCTGGTGGTTAGTGTGCAAGCTGAGTGGTACTTTCTTTAGATACGCTGTGGATTAACATTGGAGAAATAGATCTCTCCTGGGGTGGGGTGGATTTTTTTCCTACCCAATCAGAACAATTCAAAAGCAAGCCATATTTTGAAAGCAAGCCATATTTTCACTCCTTGTATGCAAGGGAAAACAAAACAAAACAACCTGCTGCTATCACTTCATGCTGTGAGTTTGAGGACAACCCATGGCCTATATGGCAAATCCAAAGCAAAATGATGGGGGTGGTTTTCCAGCATCAGAGCTAGCTTAATCACTAAAATCCTCTCACTCCAAAGCTTCCTGAGCAGAGCAGAAACTAGTATAGTCTAGATTTGGACCAGAAACTTGTGGAAAGGTTAATTTTCAGAACGTCAAGGTGTTCAGAACTGAGGTTCCATTCTCTGGCTCTTCTCTAATGAGAAACAGTTTGTGCATCTCTTCACACACTAAGGGAATATTGCCCAGCTTGACTTCCCTCCAGCTTTATGATTGGAAGAACCATGATACACAGGAAGCATAATCTCCAGACTAAAACATTGCCAGAAAATACCCCTACTGAGTGTAAAAATGAGAGACAAAATTGGATTTCAACCAATTTAAAGTTTTGGGTAAAGAATAGACTGCGGCCTAGCATATCAGTGCAGCATTATCCCCCTGACTCATTCTGGCAGCTTGATCAAGCTGCTCTCATTAGTTCCAGTGCAGCAATATAAAAGTCTGAAAATTGTCTTCAAGGCAAAAAAAAAAAAGAGGTCAATGGAGAGGAAGCACTCTGTGTCTGTCAGACGCCCCACTTGTGCACTGAATGGTCTATAAAGTCATCACTGAATAATGGATGGGTGCCACAACCCTTTCTCATACTTAAATTGTCCATTCTTGAGTCACGAGTGATGTAAGTGTGTCTGAACTTGTCCTACCCCTGCCCATCTTAAAGAAAGTGAAGCCACTGGCTGTGGCTTTCCAGTGCTGTCACTCATGCTCTCTGCTTCTCTTCCACTCTGAGCTGTCATCATTTTCTCTTTCCTGCTGGGAAGCTATTGAATCCCACCAACCTGGGGTCCTTTGAGAAATGATGGATGAAACCAGAGTCCCTTTCTCGGGGCTCATCTCCCTCTCAGTCCCCCTTCAGTCTGCAGCAGGCTTGTGCATACTGTACACAGCACCTAAGCATGTTTTTAAGTAGCCTGGAGGTGGGTCAGTTCTGCAGAGCTCTGAAACCCTTCTCTCTCTATGCTGTCAGACAAAAGAAGCCACTGCTGCACCGTATTGTGTCTGCATTGGGTTGGCACTGTGGTTTCCTCAGAGCGATTAAGCTGAGATTTATTTCTCCCCTTCAAGTTTTTTTTTATGCTGCCACCAAGCCTGGATTCAAACTTGAGCTTGATTGGGCTTTAATGGATTTTCTACACAGCATGGCCATTGTACACCCCCTGTGTGCTTCTGGAGTGACTTTGCTGCACAGGCATATAAAGTACTTAAGTGGTAGATGGTGCTGTTACCCACTTAGCTACCGAGGTCTGGTTCTAAACCACGTCACAAAATTCATCCATCTTTGCTCTCCCTGATAGCTCAGTTTGCAGGAACCACTATCCATCTTTTCAGCTCAGGTCAAATCAGTGCTGGAAAATGTTATATCTTAGGCAAGGATATTTATTCATTTGTTACAGGGCTCAAAAAGGGCCTAGTTCTTGCTGTCAGGCTGCCTACCAGGAGTGCCTGCTTTGGGTTGGAAATAAATAGAAAGGAAAAATGCAGTCCTTGATGAACCTTCATCCAAGAAGGAGCTTTTCAACCTTTTCTGCAGGGAAATGGGAAACCAGAAAGCACCCACAGCAAACCCCAGCTGAGACAGTGATACCATAGTGGAAGAAAGTTAGAAATTTGCATAATGTCCTGGATATCTGGACTCAAAACAGTGCTCTGAAAGGTTAATTTGCTTCATGGCAGATCCACAACAGGTTTGGCTCAGTCTGATCACAATTAATAGTTTTGGGATGGGAAAAACAAACAGTGTTGGTCAAGGGGAGGCTGGGACTGAGGACTGTCACCAAAGGACATGAGGCACCCACCAGACTAGGTGGCTGGAACAGATGGGGCTTCAGTGCTGGTGGGGTGTGTAGTGCTGTGGGTGCTGGGTTGAGCCAGGACTTACACAGCTCCAGGGCAGGATTGGGCACTGAGGAATGCTTTCCACATCGCACTCTGCGTATCAGCAAATAAAAATGCCTCAGACCATGATCTGCCCTTTGCAGATAACCTGTACCTGACAGCAAAACAGAGAGAGACTGGAAGCTTACAGTTTTCTCTCTCAAAGAATAATCTAAACAGCCCCTATGAATATTTTGATTATCTCAGGGCTTCCAGAGCTGTGAAGAAATTGAAATTTCCTCTTTAGTGTTTGCCCATTGCCTCTTCAAGAGATACAAGCTTCACCAAGCACCCACACTAAATCTGCCAACACTTATTTTCCACCATCTGCATAGTAATTGCACTAGGAGCTGAGTTTAATATCCTTAAATTCCCATTTTGACACGCTGAAGAGCTCCTGGCGCACAAGGTGCAAGGGGTTATTTAGTCTCAGATTATTGACCCAGAATGAAGAAATCCAAGTACCAGCTTTCCTCTTCCTTCTTCCTTCACCTCAGTGGCTCTGTCAATTAAATACCTCCTATCTTTCCAGCAGGGACAGGTCTCCGATCACCAGGTCCATCCTTATTTACTTTTAAGTTCTCCTTCCAGCTGGGTCCTTCTGCGTTCCTTTTATGATGATCTGTGGTGGATGTTTTCTCTCTTCCTTCGCTTTGCCACAGTCTGTGTTTTCCCTACATATTCCTGTGTAGTTGGTCAGTCTCTAGGTGCTTCCCCAAGTCAAACTATCAGAGAGTGGGTGGTCCGTGAGATGGATTATCCTTCCCATTCACCCAGAAAGGCAAAACCTCCAGCAACACACAAAACCCCCCACCCTGGGTTATCTTGAGATATCTGAGTATAAAGTCCAGGGTTGGTGGTAAGAAAAATCACCTTGGTACCTTCACAGAGTGGTTCCATGTCCAAACATGCTGTGTGGCCCAGCACTGCACCGCTGACCAGTTGTTGCTCTGGATGTTCTGAGAAGACTTTTCCACCAGGAAAACTCAAGATGATAAATCTGATTTGCCAGCAGTGATCTGGATGCCAATGAGACATTGCCAGATCACCCATGTCTATACAGTGCACTTCTCCAAGGCATCACCTTGCTAAGAGTGGAACGGAGCAGCTCAGATACGTAATTACTCTTAGGCACAGAAAACTACTCCTTTGTGCTGCACCTTGTGTGTGCACAGAGCATGTCTTGAATGGCGGATGATGCTCACAAAAGGCTCCCATCGGGTTATGGGAGGAAGACGCTCCACCAGTACGAGGATGCTGTCATGCTTGATGTATGTAGTCTAGCAACCAGCGAGGGAGCAGCAGACCTTTGCTGAGTTCACTCTGTGTGGGTGTCACACGAATCTCCCTCAGGAAGCTGCACAGGGAAGGAAACTGCTGCGTGAAGTAGAGATCTGCAGCGCAGGCACAGCCAGAGAGGAGAAATTTGGCCTTGGACTAGAGAATAGATGGAAAGCTGCCCTGCTCCTCTCAGGAGAGGTCAACACAAGCTTTTTCAAAATGCATCTTTTTCACCTAATGTGAGATCTTTTTTTTTTCCCCCTAAGCATTGTGAATTCATCTTCACTGTAGACATCAGACCTCACAGCTCTGAGAACAAAGGAGCCTGTTCTATATAACACAATTGCTTTTTATGACTTAATTTTTATTAGTATGCAATACTGCAAAAGCATTTAGTTAAAATAAAACAGTAGTTAGTGTTAAAATAAGCCATAAAACACAAAACAGGGCTCATATTTTGTTTAAGGTTTACTAAACGTACAGGAAAGAAAAGAGCTTTGGAAGGTTTTCCATGTGTTTTAGAACACATCACGACCCATCCAAAGCATGAAAACTCCCTAGATTTCCTAGGAGTTTAATAGATAGTGAAATGTCATTAAAAAATAGGAAGCCTGGCTTTTTTCAAATTCTGTAATAAGAAATCCCAATAACATAATACCTGCAAAAGGAGATTCAGATATAGTTTGGAAAACCAACTGCCAAAAACAATGAGGAGAGGACACCAAAACTGACGTGAAACAGAAACTGAAGAGGGTTCCTCAAGTGCCTGAGCTGACACAAGTGCATAAATATAGAAACAGGGTGAAAAACATAAGTGGTTTTAAATGATTTTGGTTCCCTTAACATTGAAAATAATAATTTATTTAAGCTACATGATTTTGTCTACCCATCAAGTTCTTCAGTATGGAGTGGCTATGAATAGTACATGTGTGGAAATGTTACAGTTTTGGGATTACAGGAGACCTCATTACCATCACGTTTAGCCCACTGAAAATTCGTTGCCATTCCTAACCTGCCTAAATCAGAATTAACTTCCATGTTCACATAAACCCCAGGAGCCCATATTTAAGATCCAATCTTCAGAAGCCCCCCTTTACTTTTGCACGTAACATAAGAATTGCCAGAGATATACAGGAAAGCACATCAGAGGAACATGCTGCCTCTCATCTTCCCTAGGACACTCCTGCCCTCTTCCATCAATTTATGCAGATACTTGGGTACACGTATAACCCTGTGGCAGGAGTAAATGCTGCTCCTGCCTTTGTACAAATTGGAAATGAAATGCATTGATTAACGCCTCTGTTGCTGCAGCAGCTAGGACAACAGAGGAACATATTATTCAGAGGTTTCCTCTCTTTTTCATCTGCATGCATGTTGCATAGTGTGTAGTACTTTAACATCAGGACCAAAATTTTTATTATGCAAACTTATTGTGACTATCAAGTTCTCATTGAGCATTAACAAGCGCTGAAAGATGCTATTAAATATGTCACTTTAACTTCAAATTGAAGCCCATGTATTTTTAATTAATAAGTAGATGCATATGAGTGTAGCAGACGCTGCCATTAACTATCTGATTGGGTTAGGGAATGGCAAGAGTTCTTCCCCTGCACGGGCTGTGAGAGCATGTTCTCCTTTTATAAACTTGGAAAGCAGAGTACAGTCACATGCATAACAAAGCCCAGGCTGTGGCTCCAGAGGAGAGGGCACACTTAATTAGACCTTTCATTTAATCTATGTCTCTGATCTCCACCTCCTCACTCCCATGATTTTGCCCTTTTCTTCTCTTGTTCCCATCTGCAGCTGGAATCAAAGGGTGTATGTGGGAGTGGTGGCGTGGGCAGGATTTCAAGGGGATGGAGAGATGCTTCATCTGGTTGATACATAGGAACAAATAAGCCACTGGAAGGCTCCCAAAGGCTGAAGAGGGTGGACAGAACATGGAAAGGAAATGGGGGCTGAGGCATCCTCACAGTGGTGGTTGCTTTCCATCCTCTGAGCTAGCTCCTCACCTCTTATACATGGGAGTAGACCTTTCTGAGGGGAAAGACAGTATTTACAGGAGGCCAAGATTTGGTTTCTGATCTTCATGTCCTCTGGAAAGCCATCTCCCTTCACATGGGAAATTGTCTTAAATGGAGTTGACCGTGACATGGATGATTGCCATCCCTCGACCCTGTAAAGAGGGACAGGGTAATCAGGACCTTTCTTCATGGGAATCTCTAAACCCCCTGAAACCCTCCTGGCTTTGGTCAAAAATTGCCAGGAGTACTAACACCTTGGGCACTATACCCAGAACCTGGTCTTCCTTGGGTCTATGGAGACCAGGAAGGGAGTCTGAAGAGAAGCAAAGAAATGGTTATCTTTAATAATGAGCTGTTGCTGGAAAGATGGGATAAGCTGATTACAGTGCAGTCTGGGTGTAATTTTAAATAATTGACAGAGCACTCAGAACTCATATCAGGATGCTTCTTCACTGTTTGTGCATCAAAATGAATTAAATACATTAAATAAATGCATTTGAAGGGTGAAGTATATTAAGCTGGTAGATGGATACAATCTGATATCATGCAAATTCAGATCAAGTACCAGGAGATGATGATTTTGCTTGCAGTGCCTCTAGCTAAAAACTGCCATGGAAGGAGGCTGCACCTATTCCTTCCTGCCTTTGCTATTGGTTTTTATGAGTTCTGTCTCAAAGCCTGCTGCCTTTCAGACATAGACCAGTACCTGAAATAAGGGGGGATGGGGGGTGTGTGTGTGGAGAATATGCTCTTTGCAACCAGTAACTTTTGAACCTTGTCTTTCAAGGTCATGTGTGCTTTTTTTAAACAGGTTTCTCAGTGCCATTTGATATATGTCAGATATAAAACTACAAAAGAGGAAGATCCCTAGAGCCTTAACTGAAAACAGAAAGCATCATTAGCTCCAACTCTCTAAGCTCCTGTAGATTACACACCATTGAATTCAACCCTGGTATTTCTGTTGAGTACAAGGATTTGTGCCTGGCTAAACTGTCCAGGCATCTGCTCTGGGAACTGAAGAGATCTTCAGATGAAGAAACTACAGCTTCCCTTGATAGTTTGTTCCACTGCTTAGTTGTCCTCATTATCAAATTGTATGCCTAATTTCTCATTTGAATTTGTCTGGCTTCATCTTACAACCATTGAGTCTTGCTGAGCCTTTCTGCACTAGATTAAAGAGCCTTTTAACACTAGTTATTTTTTGCTTATAAAGGTATTTATACACTCAAGTCAAGTGACCTTTCACTCCTCTGTTTGATGAACTAAACAGATAGAGCTTTCTATTACTTCCAATTACAAGGTGTTTTCTCAAGGCATTAAGCCACTTCAGGGTGCCTTTTCAGCACCTTCTCTGATTTTTCAGTATCAGGTTGCTAATGTAGACAATTATGTCTAGATTCAATAAACTAAATTTTATCCATTAATAATTACTGGTCAGCTCTACAACTTCAGAGGCACCTCCTTAGCAGAAATGCCCTTACTTAGATATTTAATGCTTGTTCAAGGTCATTTCACAACAGGTGTTCACACTGAGTTATTTGTTCCCTCCCATCTCAAGATCCCCTTGCAGCAATTCCCCTTTCCTGGGGAAACCACTGTGCCTGCAATCTTGTTTCTAGGTGTGTTACCAGTCACATGACTCTGCCAAAAGAGGATGATAAAAAGGCAGATAAGAGAATCAGGATAAAGACCACGGGAGAAGCACAGTTAAGAAAACACATCAGAGCTGAGAGAAGGTGAGTCACTGCAGCTTAGGAGTGACTAGGTGAATATTAGCCCTCTTCAGCTGACTCCAGTGACACACAGTCATTTCTCTGCCTCAAAGGATCATCACCAGCTCCACTTTGACATGTTCAGAAGGCTCTCACGAGGCTGACAAGCATCAGCCTCTGTGGCTCCAAGGAGGCCAGGAGCTATGTGGCTTTGTCAACCCTGAACACAGAAATTCAAAACAAAGGATGCCAAATGCATTGGAAATACTGCATCCTGCTCTCTGCTCCCAAAGGTTTGGGAGAATACAAATAAGCTTGATGCACACATGCCTAAACCAACACACTGAATCACATGACTCCTGAATCCATGCAGCTAATTAGTAGGCTGACATATTTCTGATTGCAGGCCAGATAACAGTGGGGGAGAAGTGATGCATACTCAGAGTGGGGTTATTTACATGTCTGTATCGTCACTCAAAAGGGTTAAAGAAATAGAGGAGTTCTTCACACCCTCCTGCTTCAAATTTCACTTGTCAAACCAAGAAACCACCTTGGGTTTGCTCTGATACTTGTTTAATTTCTGGTTATTTTTCTCTGACACATGCAGCTCGCTGGTGCCAATTATATAGGTTATATTTCTGCCAACTTTACTGTAATATTGCCTTTAATAATTTTTATGAACATGTCTTGTATGCTTATGTGCTGCTCTGTGTGTGTATGTGTGTGTTTGTGTGCTGTCTCTGCCCATGTTTTAAGCCATTTAAGCAAAGAAATCCCATGAAAGACACTGGTTGAGGGATGAGGTTATCTCAGTAAGTCTAATGCAGAAAGGGAAATCGAACCCAGAGAGAGACCTTGGGAATTTGATTGCCTTAAACTCCCATTTTGGAAAAAAAAAAAATACATTTTAAGAGTGTCTTTTCCCAGGCAGGATGGAGTGGGAATTTAAGTTAGAGGCTTTTGGTCCCATCAGATTCAGCATCCACATCTCAAGGATGTCAGCAAAGGCAAACCTGTTGTCCTGATGAACCTGCTGTTCTGTCACAGTTCATTGCTATAATCTAACATGTCACCAATTTCACCAGCTGGCAAACCCAGCAACAGTGCATTGTCTACTACACAATGAGCCTCCTTAGCAGGAGAGAATTAAATATTAATTTAGGAACTGATGGCAATCAAATCATGGGGGATTCAGCCCTCTAAAAAGCCCCATTCCACCAATTATTGCCTCACCCATGCAACAGGTCTGTGTCTCCAAATTAAGACTCTAATCCTGGTTGCCTCAACAGCTAGTAGAATTTATGTCTCTATGTTTCTCTCTCTCTCTCCCCATCGCTGTCTAAGGTTCTTTGCAGTACGAGATCGCAAGGAGAGCAACAGTAGTTCTCTCTGTCCAGCCAGACAGGAAAAAAACCTGATTAGTTTCCAAAGAGGGGAAGAGAAAGACAAATCAAAAAAGGACTGAAGTAAGAGGACATTTGGGGGCATGAGGGGGCATTCACTTACATTAAATTTCCTTTATTCCAGCTATACGGATAAAATTCCCAATATACTGCTACTTCATCTTCAGCTCATCCAATTCTCCTCTGATGGGCAGTTAGTTGCAAAGGATCCCTTTCATGGTGGGAGGAGGGTGAGAAAGAGCTGCTTTGTCTTCAGAAAGAAACCATCTCTGCTTTTGAACTACTTCCTTCAACGCTGATAAAAAAGGGCTTTCATCCTGCTTTAAGTGCATCCATTTTAAGCTGGAGTCAGTCAGCTTTTCGAAGTTAACACAACTCGATCAAAACTGAGTTAGCCTTGGAAACTGCACATTAACTAAAATATGATGTTAGATTAAGGAAGCAGGGGAATGAGAAAAGTTCTCTGACTCTTTAAATATCTCCTGTCGGAAGTGTTCAGGCACTACCTCATCTTTGGGACAAGTAAAGGAGAGGGAAAGACAATACAATGTAGCTTTTATTTAGATTTAAACTGGGAGGCGTACGCCAACCCATGCTCAGATGTTCTTCTAGAAGAAGTCTCACTGATTTTGAGAGCTCTCTGTGGGAGTACAACTAGTGCTGGAAGCTGCTGGGGGAAAATAAGGATGTGAGAATTCTGCTTATCCTGCACCTTTGTGGTAAAAGCGCGTTTTCCTCATGGCACTTTCACCCTCCACCCTGACTAAAGGCATCGTGGCACAGAATGCATCAGCTAAAGGACTAAGAAGTGCTTTTTGGCTGATGCATCTGAGCAGGTGCTGGCTTGTCAATTTGGCTTGTTGATAAACTCAATGTATATGGATGCCAATATGGATGATCTGGGGAGAAAAAATCCAACTCACGAAAAACAATCAATCATTTTGAGAGACCAAGTTATTTATATATAAACCACCAAATAGTAAATAATTTCTAGATGCTTCCAGCTTGGTCATAAGGGGCTTTATTTCTCTCAGGTAATGTTTTAAAATAATTCAACTGTGACTTCTGTGAAGTCACAATTAGCCTTAAAGAAAAATTAAGTTCATAATGCCTTTCTCCTATTTATATTCTGAATCCCAAAACATCTCATCCCACTACATTGAACCACTAGAAAAATTTAGCTTAGTGTCTATCCTTTAAAGTATTTTATTGCAGAGAGTAGAGAAATATTACGGACAGAAAGAAGAGACTGATTTGCAGAAACACAAGTAACCGCAACCTAGTGTTGCAGTATCAAATTATGAGTATAATAGCATGAGTATTTCAACTCATAAAGCAATTTCTTGATGGTCCTCCAGAGAATCTGTAGCAAAATTAAGCCTCGTAGATTCTTTTAGAGGGGCTGGTAATATTGTTGCTGCAGGAGTCTAAGTGTTTCAGACCGTAGTGACTCTTCTCAGCCCTATTGCCTGTGACGTGCTTCTTAAAACAAATATTGCAGAGAAGGAGCTAAGCCAATTTCCTGTGCTTTAGAGGCAATTTACTAAACCTTTCTTTAAGAACAGTTAGCACATATTTTTAATGATAGGGAAATCTCTTCAGCACCCAAGCTACAATTTTATTGAATAATCCACTGTAGGTTACACACATTTACGAGAGTAGAAATAATCATGTAATTAAGGTTGCCACCTAAATTATCATATGTTTTTCTTATTTATGCATCCAATTCCTCCACTAGAAAGTGGTTCCCATATCACACTCTACAGAGAAATCCTGAGGTCACAACTTCTGCACTGTGAGGTCTAAAATGCTCTATCTCAGAAATGCTTTAATGCTTTTCCACCCAGTCAGAGGTTTCCAAAGGAACAACAGTGTGTTGCAGCTTCAGGTAACTGCAGTGGTCCTATGGCACCCTTGCTAGGAGGGGCCAAGCTGACAGCTGGCCTAAGGAGAGATCATAGAATCACAGAACCACAGACTGGTTTGGGCTGGAAGAGACCTCAAAGATCATCTAGTTCAACCCCCTGCCATGGGCAGGGACATCCTCCACTAGTGCAGGGTGACTCATCCAACCTGGCCTTGAACACTGCAAGGGATCCAGGGGTACCCACAGTTTCTCTGGGCAACATATGCCAGTGCCTCACCACCCTCACAGCACATTTCTTCCTAATCTCTAATCTAAACCTGCCCTCTTTCAGTTTAAAGCCATCACACCATGTCATATTACTACTTTCCCTGCTAAGCAGTCCCTCCATAGCTATCCTGTAGCTCCTTTAGGTACCGTAAGGCTGCTCCAAGATCTCCCTGGACCCTTATCTTCTCCAGGATGAACAACTACAATGCTCTCAGCCTGCTGAACGGCAAGGAGGAGCCGGCAAGACGACAGCTCCCTTGGTGTATATCTGTGGTGCCTTACTGTGAGATGCTTTGCCTGGAGCATCTCCCCTACAAAGAAAGGCTGAATGAACTGGGCTGTTCAGCCTTGAGAAAAGAAAACTGAGAGGGGATCTGATTAATGTTTATAAATATCTGAAATGTGGGAGACAGGGGGAAATATCCAGCCTCTTCTCAGGGTCTGTGGGGACAGGACAAGGGGCAATGGCTGCAAGTTGGAGCATAGGAAGTTCCGCACCAACATGGGGAAGAACTTTTAGACAGTGAGGGTGACAGAGCCCTGGGACAGGCTGCCCAGGGGGTGTGGAGTCTCCTTCTCTGGAGATATTCCAGCCCCGTCTGGACACCTACCTGTGCGATCTGTCCTAGGGAGCCTGCTTTGGCAGGGGGGTTGGGCTCGATGATCTCTGGGGGTCCTTTCCAGCCCCTGCAATTCTGTGATTCTCTTATTTACGTGGGAGAGCTGTCCCAACAGCAAAAAGCATGTGTGGTGGTGGGGAAAGATCCCGTTCTACACAGAGGGGCTCTGGTGTCATCTCTGCCTCCCCGCCGACACTTGCAGGCCAACGCAGCTCTTAGCGGGATGCGCACCCCGTCACCAGGAGGGCTGAGAGCGGGAGGTCCCAGCCCATAGGGACACGGGCATCGCCTTTCCATCCCGCTGCCTCCCCGAGCCTCCCAGGAGCGCAGCTGTCAATCCCGGGGTGCCTGACATCACATGAGTGATGCGCTAGCGGCGACTGCCATCTCGTGGGCGACCAAACCTGCGCGCGCCGACGGCCGGCTCGTGCGGCCGGGGCCGGGGATGTAACCCGGCGGCAGCACTACGTCATCATGTCACCTCTGCCGCAACCCGGCCGGACTAGCGCCCATCGTCTGACTCCCCGTCTGCAGGCGCCAGTGTATCCTTCCGCTGCTTCATTAGCTAGCCAGGGTTTGGAGAAGACAAACCCCGGCTCACTTTGGGATGAGGCAGGAGAAGGTGCTGGGTGTCTTTTAGATAGTGGTATCTCGATGCCCCCCCAAACCAGTGTGGGCTTGTCCCAACTGGTGTTACCAGAGCCACGTTCCTGTCGGTCTCCAAAGCTCAGCCAGGATCCGGGGCTCCTTGGGCTGGGCACCAGCACGTTTCATGACAGTCCTTAATCTGGGGTGTTAAATCCTCGCCCTGAAAAACAGTAGTTATAGCTTAGATTTTTCCATATAGAAAAGTAAATCCTAAATCCTTGCTAAATTGGAGCTGAGGAAGACTAACTTGATGTTATTTTTCTTTTCTACTGGGTGCCACTCTCCAGTGGCTTCATCAAGTAAAGGTGAGATCAATAATTGAGTGGCACAGTATGTTTGGCTCCTTTTTGCTCCTAGATGCCATTGTCTAAGCACTGCAGTTTGCAGTCCCCCTTCCTCCTCCCCCCGCCCCAACCACAGAGTCCAAGGAGTTCTACAGCCATTTCCTTGTGGTAAGACAGGTCAACACGAATAAGCACAGTGGAGTAAATCACAGCACAGAAAAGTTAAGTGGCATATCCAAAGTCATGAAATGAGTCACTGGAACAGCTGTCACAAAGGATGCCACTGTCATAATCACGTAATACTTTCCCATCTACTCTCTGTAACATCCCAAACTAATTCAGCCATTGGGTATATCAGAGCAATCTCACTAAAAACAGGTTGCACGGATGTAAATGGGACAGAATTTGGCCAGCTCCCATTCCATAGAGTTTGTAGATCTATCTTTTATAGACTATTTAGCTGCAATTATCTGTCACTGCTGAGCCAAATGCACATCTGATAAAAGCCACTCTGTGTAACATCCATAAACATGACAAAGGGATCAACTTTAACATCTTTTTAACCATTCTTCCAAGTCTTCTTCCAGCAAGACTCACACCAGGATACCCTCTCCAGAGGACCCTTGCTTTCTTTGAGGTCCTCTCCCACTTTGGTTTAGACAGACTAGGACACCAAGGTTTCTTCAAGGCTTCAAGAGCTTAATAAACCACATCTCTGTGGCAGCTCTCTTGCTGTAATCCACCTTTCCAACACATATCCACTCTAAGCAACTCCTTCATCTCCTTGTAATTTGACAGCCTTCATCTCATCTCCTACTTGTCATCACTCATGGCCAGCTTGAGCTCTGTTAGTCAGCTGCTTTAGCCCAGCTGGATATAAGAAACACTGGCCTAGCTTCCGTTAGTGCTAGATTTGGCCCCATATTACCCAGCCAGCCACGCTTAGAGCCTTCCTATTTTCCACACAATCCTGGGGAAATCCTGACGCTGCTGAAGTTTATTGCAAAATTAGCTTAAACCTCCAAGGAGGAGGACTTCATCCTTGTTCTAAGGGTTTTGATGTCATTTGCCCGTAGAGGGGGTCCATTTTCCAGGCCAGACCGTTGATCTCATCCCAGTGTACCTTGAGTGCTACCCAACAGGACTAGTAGATAATGGACACAGTTTAAAAGCCTTTGCACCATTTTAATTTCTACTTCCCCTCATCCTTTCAGAAGGCATCGGTCCCACGCCACTGCTTCTCCACTGTTGTGCTGACAAGCCCACTATGTTCTTTGTATAGGTGCACTGATGCTTTCTCAGCAGACAGAGGTTCATCAGGGTGACTCTTCCATACACACCAGCTACGAGACAGTTTGCCATTCTGTGTGGGGAAAATAAGACATTGCAAAATAGTGAAAGCATGTGAAAAAGGAGTCTTAGAACTCTGTAATCCCTGCAGCTCCTTCCCAGTAGGGAAAGTTAGCCTGGGAACATACAAAATGTAATGGAGAAATAAAATGCTTTCTAATGCATGACTGGAATAAAGAAGCTTGACATTGTTAGCTCGGTATTGCATTCTGATCGGTCAGATGGCAAAGACATCATGCTTCACTTAGCCCCAATGGGCCCACAGTGTGACAAGTATGAAAAGATACATGGAAGGGAGAGGAAGACAAGGCTGCTTCTGGTCCAAAGGACCTTTCTGGCCCCTGTTGCACTCACAAAAGGGGTCCTGAATAGAAACCCAAATGAGCCTGGGGAATATTCATACGATCTTAATGTACCATGACTGCTGCCTACCAGCTCCGGATAAGTTGGATTAATAAACTGCCTTTCGCTTGTGACACCTCGGCATGAATTTTGCATTAGGCTCAATTCAGTAAAGTTCACAACTGACATGCTTCCTTTTATGACAATCCTTTTCAATTGTTTTTTGCACTGGGATGTCATAAAGATGTTTGAGCTTTTTTTTTTTTCTGGCAGGGAACTGTCTTTTATCTTGAAAAAGAGCTTTTATAACCCACTCATGCCGATAGTACTCTCGAATTAAGTTGGAAGGCAAAGCCCCTAGTCCGTTTATACTATTAACAAGACTGGCATTTTTTTTAGTGTCAATGAAAGCAGTGATGTGCTTGTTTCAGTGCTGGGCTTGTCACAGCAGAACGCTTCAATGCAGTGAGAAGGTGGGGCTGATTAAGACACGAAGAGGACACGATGTGATACGATCAGAAGAACCTCTTGGAGTTATTAATGCAAGGTGAGTGGATCATGCCTGCCAATTAGAGCTTACACGGCACTCGCTAAGTTTATCAGACCACGAATCTGTTCTTCCTTAATTGATAAGCCGGTGGTGTGGCTGATCTGCATCCAGATGCTGCAAGGAGGGATAAAAGTGGATGCATGGATGGATGGTAAGTGTGAGAGGTACAGGTTTGGGGTACTGTTTGGAGGAGAATTTGACTGCAGCCTGACAAAACACCAGAAATCAAAGCTGGCTGGAGTATTTACATTCCTGACTTGAGATACTGTCTCAGGGCCATTACACATTACCCAGTCCTGCAACACCTTACAGAACTCAGCTAAATTCAGTTCCTGAACAGTTCCAACTGTGAAATGAGGGAAATAGTGGCATAATACCTTTTTTCTCTTGTCCTTTGTCTTTTGGGCCGCTTTAAGCAATATGTCCTACCGAGAAGGAAATGCCCCTTACTATGCAGAGAGTCTTGATCTCACTTGAGGTATCAAACTTACTCAAAACCACCTAGTTGTGCTGCAAAGACAGAGCAGGCCAAGACCCGTTACCCACCTGCTCTTTGTAGCTCTCACCATTTACTCACGGGCAGCATGAAAGGAAATTTGGAGCCACACTGCAATCCCAAATGCACTCTAGTGCTGTGTTCTCCCTCAGCATAAGTGGGGGCACATTTTAGGCTTTGCTGTGTGGAAGGGGAACACATTTTCTAGAGTATGAGCTCAAAGTGGCTATGCAGATCGTTCCCTTCCTCCATGCAATTCTCAAAGAACATGGAAATATGGACCCTGAAGTGATCTAAATGCCTGATGAACTTGAAACATCTCAGCTTAAATATATGGAAGATGATCTGGAAAGAGCAGGGAGGTTTCATCCATGTGTACTTTGGATGATCAGTCAGCTGTGGCTCATAGCTTCAATTTGATAAACCATGGGTTTGTTCTGTAGTTTATCCCCAATAAGCCATCAAAACCTATACATATTACCTCAAAATTGGCCTGGAAAAGTGATTCTTCTGTTACATAAAATGTATTGCAATTATTTTTATTCCCATGCTGACAAAACCAAGTGTCTTTGCTATTGCTTCATTCAGAGAAACAGGAGAAGCAACATATCTAAAATGAGCTTAAATCAGCTCTTTGCATAACCAAGGCAGGACTTTGGGGATATCTACACAGATTAGTCTGACTGTTCCCATGCAAAGGGTCAAATCACACATTTTTTCACCAGGGGCAGAGCTCCAGTTTCTGACTTATCAGGTATCTGACTATAATACCATTACTTGTACATGTTCAGCACGGGTTCTATCTTGTTTGGGTCACGAGTAGGGAACGTTTCAAGGAGAAGAGGAGATTATCTGAACTATCAAAACTGGGGTTTCTCACAGGACTCAGAGGAGAAGATTGATGCGGTCAGGAATTATCAGCCACAAGGAAGTAAAAAGACACATGAACCCAAGAGACCTTTCTAGGCTTTGGTAACTTTACAAAAACATGACCCTACAAACCCTTGTCCCTTCAAATCAGACATGGACCTTTCTGTTAGGAGCTGCTCCTTCCCTCCCTCTCCTAGAAACACCATCCTATGTTTAACGTGCTGTTCCCATAGCAACATTTAATTAGTATAAACCCCCTGCCCCCTGCCCAGCGCAGGTAGTATCTGCAACTAGCATTGAACATGAAATAAAAGCAAAGAGTTCAGGCAGCAAAAGGCCTCACTCCAATCTCAAGTGTGTTTACATCAGCCAAGCAGTGCCTGTGCACTGAGGAGGGGAAGAGACGCTCTGGCTTTTAATTACACGAGATGTACATAGCCAGTAATTAATATGGAGCAAAGTACAGAGGCATCTGAGCTTCCTACCCTCTGATCAGCAGCTCAACACCAGCACCTCAGATCACATATGTGGGGTGCAGCAGCATCCTCTGGATATCTCCATGGCACCCTGGGTACCCTTGATGTGCAGTGATTTGGGGATGAGGACCAGGGCTCGGTCTCCACTTGCCACTACAGCTGCTCCCCTCCCCATCCCTCCTTCCTCAGCATCAGGGGCTTCAGAGCCCGGATATTTCTGATTAACACCCCCACACCCTCTCTCCCCTCCTTCGGGAGCCATTTTAGGATCCCTGCTGGAAAGCATGCAGGCTGCAATTACGGCAAAGCATTAGAAACAAACAGCTCTTATCATTTATATGAATTGCAGATGTGTGGAGACTTTTCCGCTAATAAATTCTGAGCTGTAAATGGATCAGGCATGTGATGTTGTGGTTTCTAAAGATAACAAAGCCCCTGTGTTTTTGCTTATTTTGGCAGAGCACCTTGACAGTGTAGTGCTTCCAGGGAGTTAGGCACAGGTGAGAAGATATGTAGGCATTGAGGAGAAGGCATGGTGCTCCCTCTGAGCCACCAAACCCCTCTTTCAATTTTTTTTGTTTCACTGTTTGTCTAATTTAGTAAGAAGTTATCTAAGAAGTCATCTAGAATAAGGGCCCCCTGTGATAGGATTGTCAGTATAGCATCCTGCATAGCACTAGGATTCACAGAGAGTTTGGGGGTAAACCATGCTGATTATGGGACTCTGTCCAGGTAGGCCTCACTCCACGGGGTCTCATCTCCTCCTCCATTTTAATGATCCAACCCTTGTGTTTTTGTCTCAGCGAAAATTCCGCAGGTGGCAATGACCACATGAGTATACATGAGAAAATGAAAACCATCTCCTAGGGGACCCTGCTCAAGGCAGTTCATGGCTCAATGCCTTACAGCACAGAGATAAGATCCCTATCCCAAAATGAGGAACATTTCCTTTCCCAAGGACACACAGATGCTAGGAAGACCTGCAGGACCTGGAGATGTTCCTCTCAGATGTAGAGAAAGACCACACAGCAGGTGGCTGAGGAATGCAAAGGACAGTGGGAAGTGGCACTACAATGGAGGGAGAGGTGTGTTGCTCCTGACTCCCACCCTGCTGTAACAGCTTAGAGCAGAGCTGGGGGCACCACCATTCTCTGCATCCAACCTATGGCTTTCCCAGAGACTGGAGTAATGGCAGAGAGGGAGAAGGAACAATTCTACCATAATTCTTTTCTCCTTTAATTTTCACTTAGGAAATTAGAATAAGGAGAGAAGGGGGTAGGAGGGGAACCAACACAATGAAATGATATACCGGCATTTCTAGAAGGAAAGAGGAGCATGCCAAATACCTCTGAAAGAAGGAGATGCTTGGACCATGCTCCTAAGGTCATACATTTGCCAGCTGCTTCAGCTGATGCCTCTGAAAACTCATTATAAAAGAGAGAGAATATCTGTCTCCCCTTTGTGTGTGAACATTCACAACCTTTGGGATTTCTGGTCACTTGTGGGAAGGTAAAGAAAGCCAGAAGCTGCAGGAGATTGGCACTACTCTTCATCTAACATCCAGCACCTGGACTAACAGGTTTCAGTCTCCCTGGGGTGTGGAAGGGACTTGCTCTTGGTGTCAGTAATTAGATTTCATCCTGGGCTTTGAAATTAACATCTTGTTTATCTGAAAAATGTTGTTATCCCAGAGCTTCTCATCTAGTCTAGTTGTCCTGGCATGTCAGTTACCTGGTATCTGAGTAGTTTTCTTTCCTGAAACTTAGTCCTCTTATGCGTAAAGAGGAAGAAATTAATCCAGTTAGAATCTTACAGTGAACAATTTTTTTTCTTTGATAGAAAATTATTTTACAGGGAAAAAATAATTAAAGTACATAGAACAGTCTTTGTTGGAAATCTTCCATTGAAAAAAAATTGGAGAAATTTAAACAACAGAGAAAATGAAATAATGGAATTTGGAGTCAGTAGCTGAAAATGGACTTTCTGGTCGTCACTGAAATTCAGCATAAGGTAAGGGGGAGGTTTCATGAATATGGTACTTTATTCTTATCGATTTTCAGTGGTGTGAAAAAGATGGGAAGAAGAGAAAAAGGAACTTTCCCACTTGGATGCAGCAATATCTGCTCTCCCAGGGCCCTGGCAATGGTTCCTTTGTTAATCCCCTTGTGAAAAGCCACTTGGAAAGTGCTTTGAAATCCTCCTATGGGGCATAAAAAGTTTTTTAATAAGTAAAAAAAAATCAACAGCCAAACAACAGACCCTGGAGATCATTTCTTTAGCTGAAGCAACACCCTCAATCTCTGATACTTCAGCTTCAGGAAACCATTATTATTTACTAGTACATAATATTATTGATTTGGACATGAGGGGATATATAAACTAATGCAGGCAGGCAGGGCTGATACGTGGCTGGCAGCTCCATTTAACTTTACAGTAAGCACTTCAGAAATCAGCCTAATTAGCAGTGACACCGGCGAGCATCTGGACCCTGCGGAGGGTTTGGCAGAGGTAAGTTTAAAGCCTAACTTCCCAGCAGAAGTAGTCAAGGAGATGTCTGTGCTTACTGGTGGGACATCAGGCCTGAAGAAAAATAATTAAAGTAAATCAGTGGGAACGGACCTTTAAATTCAACCACATACCAAATACTGCAGCTTTCATCTAGGAAAGCTTAGCAACTGAAGCACAGAGTCTGGCTGCGTAGAAAGATGAAACATGACATGAATTGTCTGAATATATGGCCCTGTATTACATACAAGGGCCAGAAAGGTGGAGGAATCTCCAGCCTGGGAGACACTCAGAGGAACCCAAGTCCCTGAGCAACCTGGTCTAGCTGGGCTGCGTTAAGCAGAGCGTTGGACCAGATGACTGACTGTGGGCTGTTCCAGCCTAAATTATTATGTGACTTGAGGATCGTATTATTTTTCTGTGCTGGTTCAAATATTGAACAGGATGAGAATTTTAAAAAATAATAATATTTAAAGCTTTGGTCCTCTGAATTGCTTGTTAACATGGGTATAGCAGCACTTTAAGAGGCCGCATCCTCCGGTCTGCTAACAATTTTATTTTTTGGCCCTTTTGATGCTTCTTAAATTACACTGCCTGTCAATGCCTAGCAGGTTGTCTTCAGCAGGTGCTGATACAGCTATTCTGATGCAGAAGCTGGAATTCAAAGGGCAGCATTCGCAGGTGATTATTCAGAGGAAAAGGGAAAAAAGACTCTTAGGAAAGAAACAGTGTCAAATTATTCGGTTGCAGCATGTGAGAGTATATTTTGTAATGAAGTCTTAAACCTTTGTGAAATTTCCTTCTTGGTTCTGAAGCAGAAATTGAACCACGTTCAAGAAGACCCAGGCCTGAAGGGAGAGAGCAGGGTATGGATACGATGGTCTCATTAGGAAGGGGAATATGCTGTCAGGGGTAGTGCTTTTCTCTTTAGAAGAGGGAGCTCACAGCAGGCAATAGCTTTTCACTCCTCCATCACATATTCAAATCACCATGAACACCATTCCACCAAGAGCAGGGTATGGATGTTGCATACGGCCATGTCCTTGAACCACAGAGAGCAAGAACAGAAACAAAACAGGCTTGGGAGGAGGAAGACTGAAGTGGGTAAAGTGAAAGATGCTTTAAGTTACTTGAGTTGGAAATCTCATCTGAACCGAGCTGCACATCTAAATGCACCACCATGACTGCTGGAGACTGAGTTGGTCTACGGTCTTCAGCACAATCATGCTGTACCCCCAGCCAGTTTTTGTCTGGATTCTAAAATGACAAGTGTTTTGCCACACGGGTAGTGCCCATTCAGTTCTTGCGGGTTCTCTTTCTTCAGTCATTTCTCTGAATGGCAGCAGCAACACAAAGCAACTGAGTGGGAAGGTTCTGAGTTATTTAATGCACATAGGGTTTCAACCCACCCATCGGCAAGAATATTGTCGAGTTTTTGAAAGGGAGATGCTATTTGGAATGGAGTAATGGAGGGGTAGTTGGGAGGAAGATTAGTTTGTTTGATCTTTGGTCCCTTGCCTTTGGCATCGTCCACAAATGGTTAAAACAGCTGTGTTGAATGTGGACATTGACATTTTTTGTAGATGCACTTTTAAGTAAATCAGAAATAGAAATGGGGGTGAGCTCACCTGGTAGCAGGCCGGGGGAGCGTTCACCACTAGAGGCCTCTACAGCAACAGTTAATTGTCTCTTTTTGCCTTTTTTCTTTTTATAATTATTAAATATATGCACCCTCTGGTAATCTTTTCTCTCAAAACAGTAAAACCTGCTGCAGAAGCCCCAGGTGCTGAGCCTTGGCACTGCTGGAAATGTGACTTTACAGGCCAGATCTTGAAACATGTTCTCAGGCAAGGCCAGATTGGAGTCATTGAGCTGACCTGTTTTAACGCGGAGAATAAATTACCCCCATGTGAAGAAAACAACTCACCTGCTATCCTTCTGGGAACAAGGCTGCTGAGGACCTCATGGGATCAACTTTTCATTTCCTGCACTTGCCCCTGCCAAAAAGAGAGAGTTTTGGCTCGTGGAGGTGGACAGCCCAGGGACATAGCCTTCAAATCCTAGGATGAGTAGGCGGCACTGACACAGTACGGGGCTCATTCACAGCAAGGCAGTTGGTCCTCTCTCTCTCTCTCCTTTTAACACGATGCTGTCAGGACCACTGCCCAGCTGGAGCTGCTCGTTGCTTCCTCTGGTGTCCCTTGGCTCCATCCTGCATCCCTCTAGCCAAAGAGGGCAGCCAAGAGGCCAGTCTGCTCCCCGGTCACACTTCCCTTTCTTAGAAGAGAGGGATGGCAGCAAACTGGCCATTGACAGATAAATGAGGTTCTTGGGAAAGCTTTTTGATTATTTTTTAATTTTTTTCCCCCTCTGGAACCGCTCAGAAGGAAGTCTGGGTCTAAAACACAGACATTTAAACTCCAGGCAGCCAGCCAAAGTCTGTGTCTGCTCTCAGACCGCACTGGAAAGCTTCACACTGGGTCAGCAGCAGCTCTGCTTTGAGCCCCAGGTGCTGATTCATGTGGCTGAGCAGGGACCAGCTCTCCAGCTGTCCTTGGAAAGCTGAGACCTTGTGGTCTATGCCATTTGCTGTGTCCTTCAGCTTCAGCTCTCACAAGTCAGCTGAGTCCAAGGCTTGTGCTGTCCGGCTGGCTCATTTAGCACAATCTCATGATGTGAGGACATCTCTCTTTCAACAGGGCTGTTAGGTCTTTCGGTTCTACCAGTGCACAGGCAATCAACAGCAGGAGGACAGCAGCTCTGACACCTTGGATGTTTCAGCTTTCATCGCATGAAGGTAACATTAGAGAATGGTTGCTTGGACAGATTCAGAAGAGAATGGGGCAACCCATCCATCTACTTGCATTGCATAGGAAGACCTCACTTGTGCACCCCTCTGCTGCTCTGCTAAGACATGCAGATTCGTGACATCCCCAAAGAGCAACACCTCTACACAGGGCCTTCCCTAATTTCTGTGACCTGGGACACCTGCAATGGGTGCCCTTCTGCAAAACCTGCTCCCAGTGCCTGCCCCTGGCCACACACCATGGAGATACAGTGCTTGGGAGAAAGCCAGCTCCAGGTCATCAGGCACAAGGGTACAGCCACCACTTCTGACTCTTACAAATTAGAGTAGTAATAAATCTGCTGTCAATGAGTTACAGTCAGTGAGCAACTCTGCAAGGTTCCTTTCAAACAGACATGATGGGGGTCATGATGTTTAGTGGGATACAGAGCACACTCACAGCTCATGGGAGGCTGCTCAGAGTCAGCCAGCCAAGCCAGGGGCTCAAAACAGTTGCGGCAGTGGGGGACAGCAGCCACTGCAGTAAGGGTGATCAGTGCCTACAGTTTCAGCATCTGCAGCAATGTCCTTTGCCAGGAAGACCGCTTTTTCTTCTTGTTGCCCTGAGGTTTTGCCAGACCAGCTTTGACATCCATCTGAAGCAGAATGGTGCTGAAGGCAGAAATGGTTTAGGATCCTGTTACGCTTCTCTTCACTGCTCTTTGGAGTTGCTGATAGTTGCCTCCATGCCAAGAAAACTCTTTTCTTTACTGCAGCTCTAAGCCATTTGTTCCAAAATGCCTTTGATCTCCACTGATTTTCTGGCAATGTTTGCAGAGTATTGTTTGAAATCAGTAACGATCCCTGCTTATGAACCTCTTTTAAGTGTAAAATCCTGGGTGTTGATGTACCCATGTAGCATGTTTCCAGGGCTATTGGAAGTAGGGTGTGCAATCAGCAAAGGGGGGTGTCTCTCTATCTGCACTACCCATGAGGTGCTGCTTGTCCCATGCACCTGAAGAGCCTAGGTACACAGGGCAGCCCCAGGCACCATGCCAGGGTGAGCTGCTGTGGCCCAAGTTAGAGGAGAAAGAGGATACTGAAACAAGATGAGAGCCTGAATGCAAAAATCTCAGCTCAGTGGGGATCTTGGCAGTGCTGTCAAATTTGGCAGCTGGGGCCAGCCTCTTGGTGAAACACTTGGTAGTCTTGCTTGCAAACAGCTCTGCCAGCTCAAAATTGATTTGCTACCCCAAACAGAAAATACTGAAATACAGACACAGGGAGCCTTGCCTGCCTGCTGCACCTCTGTGCTAAGCTGGCAGGGCTGAGGGAGAGAAGGAGGAACAGCATCCCATGCTCTGCTCTAGACCGTGCACAAGCATTACACTCCACGGGGCTCATTTTGTGCTTGAACACCTACTTGGGATGAACCAGGGAGCATTTTCCACCATCGTCTTCTTTTCTTCCCTTGTGTTTCTATAGAGGGATCAGTTATCCTAGGCAAGGTGCATGTTATAGATCTTTCTGACCCTGTTATCTCCATTTGCTATAAAGATCTCAGCTACCCTTTAATCTTGTCACACCTCAGAGAGTCAGAGAGCAGCCAGGGTAGGATATGATTCTGATGTTATGCTAGAATTATGCTTTGAAACTGAAATCACTGACCACTTGCAAATGAGAAAAAAACACCAAACCACCAAAGAAGTCTTTGCCAATTATGTTTTTATTTTGAGTGGCTTGGGTGGATTTTAGCACAAGGGAAGTCTCTGGGTTACCCTGTCACATTAATTTGGACCTGGTCCAGTGAGGATTTTTTATGACTTTCTATCTACTTGTTTTTTTCAGGATCATGTACACATGGCCGTTGTCCTGGGGATGGGGTACAGTTCCCTCTGAATGCCTAATTAAGCTCCGATTAGCATTTCTTCTAGGAGCAGATGCAGCTTTTCCAGCCCAGCAAACAATGCCATCTGTTGTTCCCTTGCTGTAAGTTCCATCTGAAAGTCTGCTCTGCTTCTATATTTAATTGTGAAGTTTCCTGATGCCAAAAAAGTAAGGTCGTTTAAATTTGGCATCAGGAGGAAAAGGCGGAGAGGGAGGGAGATTGGATTTTTATTGTTACTGCAGGGAACACTGCCTTGCTTTAGCCCAACAGGCAGCTCTGCAGGCTCGCTCTCCTGTGCTGGACAAGCCAAGGGGTGAAAGCTTGGATGAAGACTCCCTTTGTCACCTTGCATCTTCTCCTTGACAGCAGGGCTGCCTCAGCTGGGAGTCTTCAGCAGCATTTTCCTACCTTTGCGACCACTCTGGATAGCTGAATTAGAGGTGATAGTGTGGTCCTCAGACACTGGCTCTCATAGCATTGTGCCGTCACCTTCTCTGAAGACTTTTGGCATTCACAACAGAGGAAAGTATTCACAAACAACCTTGTCTGTTCTCCTAGCCTTTGGGAACTGCTGAATTTGCATGGCCTTCACCAACCTGCTGTGCCTGCCAGCAAGGAAGCCAATTGCTGTGCTGATCTTTGGGCATCTGTCAACTAGAGTCTAGCTTGAGACCCACTAAACTAATTTCACACAGACCACTTAGCAGCCATTAGCTGGTTGTGACATGACCTGTGGTGGACTGCAACCAGTGACCTAGAGGGGAAAACACTGAATTTTATTATTTAACCTCTTGAACAGTTGGGGTTTGTAGGGTGAGAATGCTCAGTGAGAAACAGAGAAAGTCGCAAAGAAATTGACATGGTTACTCAGCCAGATTTTATCCCTCCTGCTTCTTCTATGAACATCAGCTACTTTGTCAACTACCTCACAAGCCTGAGCTCAGTTGTAAATTGATAAAACCAGATAGTTAATTCTGTTCTAGGATAAATTTTTTGACTCTTCTGCTTTGGGAAGGTGAGGGTTTAAAGGGAAGAAGGCATTTAGGGCTGATTTCTATAACGACTCAAATCAAACATTTAACTTTGAGAATGTTCCATCCACAATGAATGCTACGCTAAACAAATCAGGCCAAAGGGTAAACAGTATTTATTTAAAACTTTGGGCTTTTCTTCCAAATTTCACAATTTTTAATCCCTGTTCCCTTTGATGGGTCACGATGAAGGAGGGGATCTTGTTCAGCAGTTTTCCAGCTCACTTTGAAAATGCTGAATCCTGTCTCCCCAGCTGGCTGACACTGACCGTGCGTTACTGACGTCAAACCAAAGGCCAATGCAGGGCACGATTTGTTTAATAACACACAAGAATTCCCCCTACACTGAAATCATAACCATAGCACTAGTCCCTCAGATACACCCGGGGATGCTTGAGGCCAGTATCGTATGTAAGGAGCTGGTATTAACATTCGTGATAAATTAAGCTTCTTTTCCCTACACATGCCTAGTTCTTAAATCCTCTTTAACAAGAGGTTTAAAACGTTTTTAAATGTCTGCCAGGCTTTTTCCTTTGCTGTCAAGCACTCCCATTGTGCACCCCCTGCCTTCTCAGATGTCTGGCTCAGCTCCTCCTTCACGGTGAGGAGGTAGTTGCCAGTCTGTGACTGGTGTGCCCACGACGGTCTGTCATATCTGGCCTTCTGCTGCTCCCTTGGAACAAAAGCTAGTATCCTAATCCCATCTCCTTGAGCATCTGAACACCAGATGTGTGCACTACTAGAGCACAGGATGTTTCCTGCAGCATTTGCTGGGAGTGCCCTCTGTTCAGCTTTGCCAGAGATGGAGGGGTGAAAGAGTTACACAGCTAGAAAGCTGGTGGGTGGGGGATTAGCACTAAGCATTGTGTCCTAGAAGCATCTTTTCAGGTAGAGTTTTGAAGGGAGCTCTTCACTGCTTTGTAGGTCTCTCTAAGAAGCAGCTGCCAGAAATTCTCCCTGCCCAGTTGCAGAAAGACAGGCTGGGTTCACACACACAGCTTGCTGGGACAGGATTTTGCTTCTGTAGTGTCGCTCTGAAAGTGCTTTGGAATTAAGAAACATGACCTTACTGTGCTCCACAGCTCTTTCATACTCCGGAGCAGCTGGCTGGAACTCAGCAATAAAAGGGAAAATCAATTTTGTCTTTCATGTTGTTGTTATTTAACAGATGCATTCAGGATGCCACCACACCCGCTTCTTGCACAAATCCCTGTTGTCTTCCTGAACAGCTAATTAAAGTCATTAACAGGCCCCGGGACAATTTTCAGCCTGTTCAAGAGTAGCTGTGCTTGCAGTTGGGAAGACAGCAGCACTTTAGGAGTTAAACTGCAGTGACCTGGAACAACACAAATGCAAAAAAACCCAGGAATTTGACAGAGTTCAACATCTTTGGTGTACTTTGGTATTTACCATCCATGGCCTCTGCCAGCTGCAGCTGATCTTCTGTTTCAACCAGGGAAGAGAAGGGGCTGTATTTTGAATTCACAGGGACTTTTGCTATATCCCCATAGCATCCACTTTCTACCTTCTCCTGTGCCTGCACCATGTAAAAAAATATCTACGCAGGCATGCTTCACAGCAGTCAGCAATGCAAAGTGAACAAGCAGAGCAGGTTACTTCTGTGGGGAACTAGAAGAGATTTCCTTTACCACACTGGGAGTAGCAGCCCCACAGAAGGTTCGGCACACTTTGGACCTGGATATTTCCACCCGGCTTTTATCTGGGGAGATACACTTAATTGAACTGCTAGTTTTTCAAGTGAATCTTATTACTGAACACTCGTGACTTAGTAGCATGCCCTGGAGAAATGGGGTCGTGGGAGAAGGTAAGGAACCACACAGAAGTTGTCCCTGCACCCTCCAGGTGAAGGCACCGATGGATGGTCACCCCCACTGAGGGGCACAGACCTCGGACAGCATCCCATTAGATCCCAAGCTCGCCACAAATCCTTGCGGGCGCAGGGATCTCGTGAGAGTTTGTTGACCTTCACATCGCCCACGGAGCGAAACTTTACGAGGCTGAGGATTCTAGAGACCTGCCCCAACTCCAGCGGCGCTCCACTCACTTTTACTGACCCGCTGCAGGCTCGGGCTGGAGGCGGGCGAGCGGCACGCGAGGAGGACGCACCGTGAGGTGCCGGTCCTGCCGAACGCGCAGGGCCGAGAGCCCGGTTCCCGTCCCGGGAGCAGCCGGACAGGACCCGGCAGAGCTCTGACTCAGCGAGCAAAGGGCAGGATCAGAGCGGGAGGGTTCCTGCCACGGGGATGAAACCAGCCGCTCCAAGAGAGACCGAAGGGCAGTCGGAGCTATGCGGCGGGGGCGGCGGCGCAGAGCCCCCCGCAGCCCCTTCCGAGAAACGCCAGGCCGGCAGCGTAACTGCTGCAACGCACACGCGGAGGCGGGTAGAGCAAGAGGCGCAGATGGAAGAAGGCGGACTTTAAGACCCGAGGAGTTCCGGTCCGCCCTGCTCCCGCCCCCGAGCCGCCGCTTTTTTCTCCTATTGGTCGCCGCTCACGGCTTGTGCCCGCCCCCTCCCATGCGCCGCTCCGTAAGGGGGAGAGACGGAGAGTCGCGTCATCGCCTCGGCGCTCCCTGAATGGCCGCGGCGGCGGCAACCGGCCCCGCCCCCGAGTCCCACGCGAGGCAGGTTCCACCCGCCGGTTACACTGTACTCGGGGAGTGCGCCGTACCGGGCCGGGCCGGGCCGCGCCGGGGGAGGCGGGGGCGCCGCCACGCATCGCTCCACGCGTGGGCCGAGGAGCCGCCCCGCACGGCACCGCTCCGCCCCGGAGCTGTCCGCCTCCCTCCCTCCTCCCCGCCGGGCGCCCCACGGGGCTGGGGGGCTTCGGGGCTCCGGGAGATTTCGGCAAGGGTCGGGCGCGGAGAGAGACGGTGAGTTGTTTCCCCGAGCTTGGGGTTCGAGCCTCCGCTTCCAGGTCCGGCGCTGGCCCCTCTTAGTAGGGCCGGGTTTGCGTTTGCGGGGATTGGGAGCCGGGGGAAGGCAGGACCCGACAGCAGGTCATCCTCTTGCAGTAGGGCACCGGACCGGCTGCCGGCCCTGGGGCTTGGCTGGGCTTCCGGAGCACCGCGGTTCTCGGGCAGGTTTCACGGGTGAAGGGCTTTCCTCTTCCAAAGCAAGCAGAGCGCTGCTGACCATCCCTTCAGCGTGGAAGTGCCATTGCGTCCTCCTCCCCGGCGGGGATCTCTCCAAACTGCTTTGAGTGACACAGCTTCCACAGCCCTTCTGAGGAAAGCAGTTCCTCCGGCCCTGCCCGGAGAGGCATGCGGGGAGCCTGGGCTGAGCTGGAAACAGTCGTTCTCCGTCCCTCTGCTGTCCTTAGAGCCCCTCTGCACGTAAAAGTTACGAGCCAGTTCGGTAGTTGGGGTTTTTTATTGAGTTGTAGTTTGTTTGGGCTCTGTCTTTCTGTCTTTCTTTCTTTTTTCCCATCTGCCCACTTGCACTTAATCGGTTTGGGGTGCGGGTGAGTCCAGCCAAATCTGTGCTTGGAAAATCTTGTCCTCAGCCTTTCATTAGCACACCTAAAGTGCCTCATGCTATTTATACAGAGACCTCCGGCTCCATAACTGGTTTCTGTTTTCTTTCCTTGGCAGTCTCTGCGTGATCTTCTCTTGTGATCTGCTGGTGTGGCTTCCCTGGTCAGGGTGCCGTGGGCTGTAGCTTTTGTATTCTTCCTCCAATTGTTCTTCTGGACAGATCCAGAGCCCCAAGAAAAGCAAACAACTCTATAACCTTTACACTTTAACAACTTCCCTTGTCTTCCCTCTCCTTCCTGTGTCTTGTGACGCTTGTTTTTATTGAGCTTACCTTAGGAGCAGCCCGAGATGTTTGGAATACACCCTGCACGTTTCTGGTGGTGACCAGCTGCCTCTGTTAACTCAGCTGAGTTATGAATTACTGCTCCAGCAAAAGTCTCCTGGTGTAAACTGGGTCTGAGCTCTCACGTGCTTTCTTGTCAAGGTCTCTGACTCCTTCGTGAGGTGGGACCCTTTCTGGGGACTCTCTGTTTTTGTTGTCCCATTTTACTGCTTCAGATCTAATCTTACCCAAAACAACTTTTGTGTCTCTCCTGTGTCTTTAACCCGAACCATCTGCTCTGTTTTATCTCTCTGATAAGGATGGATAGATGCAGTGAAGCTCCTGAGGGGAGTTTGCTCTGCGGTGAGGAGATGTGGGGCAGGCACGGGATTCTCAGGACTGAAACCAGAGCGAAATTTGCTGCAGAAGCAGATTAGTCACACTGTGATGTGGACACAGGAATCTGCACACAGCTTCAGCACTAGGGAACTTAAAGTTCTTATCCCTTTTTTTTTTTTTTTTTTTTTCATTTTCTCAAGTGTTTGGGGATTGTTATCTGAATCCCTTCTGCCTCAGCATGTGTGTGAAGCCTGCCCTGTAGTAGCCTCCCGTGCTGTGTTCGGGATGGGTTTGGGTAACTCAAGCAGTGAGGATGGTGTCTTGGATGTGGTTTTGGAGAGGAGATAAAGCCAGTTCAAAATTGTTCGGCTGAAGGAGCTAGGCAGTGAAATTTGTCAAGGCAGACAGCTTGGGAGCAGATGACCAGATGCTGTGTGACACATACTCCAAATACATGAAAACAAGTGTGTGTCTAATACATAATATGGTCCCTCCGGCGCTGGAGTGAGTGCTGGACATGGCTCTGGATGGGGACAAGGAGTGTGTGCATATCTATGTGTATGTTTGTAATGTGTACATTATGATACTGGTTTTGTCCCTACAGTGGCAACCAGCTGCACCCCAGAGCCTGCAGAAGTTCAAGTCCTCCTTCTGAACAGCCAGAGGAAGTTTTAGGCAATGTTTACCAGGTAGATGAGTGAAACAGGAAGGGCAGGATGTGGCCATCTGTGGAGGTGGAAGAGGATGGGCAGTGCATTACAAGACAGGGAGGGAAGTGGCAGCATTACCAAAGGAGGGTGTTGGTGTTGAGCAGTGCTTTGGCCTTGGGTATCAGTGGGTGGAGCAGGGCGGGCAGAGCTGTCCTGGGGTGTCTGCAGCACTGACAGCAGCTGATGCTTCAGAACTGTGGAAGGGGCAGGCTTGAGGAAGTCATGTCAGCAGTTGAACTGAGGAGTAGATTTACTCCCGTCTTTTATAGGCTGTAATTGAATTGCAGTGAATGTAGCTGGCACTGCTTGAAATGGTGGCTGCAGGAATGCTGGCTAGGAAACGTTTAGCTGGAACACGCTGCCTGAAGCCTCCTGGCCTGACCTTTAACCACCAACACATCGGTCTGTCTTTGCTTATCAACTTTATATCCCCACAGTGGCTATTAGTATCTCTCCAGTCAGTCCAGGCTGCTCTGTCTTCCCCCATCACCCAAGCCTGGGAGCGTTGCATGTCTTGTAACCACTGTCTGTTTGCTGACCATTAGCCTTTGCAAACAATACCAGTTTTCTATGATAGTCTGTCAGATTGTGGAGAGGGAAATGTATTACTGTAGCACTCTGGTGATCACTGGGTTGCTTGTGATGCATGCAGAGATGCCCAGGATAGCCAGGGTTGCTGCAATGCTCCTGTGCTGCTGCAGGACTTGCAAGCTGAGTGTGTGGTTTGATGCTGTGTTAGTACTGAAATTAAAAGATCAGAGATGGGTGCCACCTTTGGTCCTGTGGTCCAGAACCAGAGGGCAAGGAGCAGTGCCCTGTCTTGCAGCCTCCTTCAGTATCTGTCAGTACTTTGCAGTCCAGCTGGGAATAGCTGTCCTCCATGCCCATCAACATCAGGGGCTAATTGGTTCAGGAGACATGAGGGCCTCCCATGTCCAGGGCTCTGAATTCCATCCAGAATTGTGAATGAGCTCCTGCAAATCGAACCTGGCAGTTGCATCAAGATCTCCTGCCTGAGGGGAGCGGGGAAGACAAAACACAACCCTGGGTTAACTGGCCAGGCACAGAACTGCAGTCCTGCCCCAGCAGCAGGCAGACAGACCTGTTTGATGTGAGTGTCCTAGCAGGGCTTCTGGTTAGCCTGCCCATCTGAGCAATCAGCTCTGCCAGCCTCAGCGCCGGGAGCCGGGCACAGTGCGCAAAGAGAGTGTGGGAGGATCCGAATATGTTTTCTGGAGTCAGCAACTTCAGTGGTTACTCTGGCATTAATTTGATGTATACCACATCTCATCTTCTGAACTCTCCCTGGGAAGTGGCATGTGGTTCTGCTCATCTATATTTGAAGTACCAAAGGCCTTTTGCTTTTGCAGCACATTAGCAAGTTGGCTTGCTTGAAAAGGACTTTATCCTGCCCAGATGGGGCTGGGGTAGATACTGCGATCAAGTAGATTGTTTCCATTCTGGAGCCTTTTTGAGTATAATTTGGGAGACGGGGCTGCAAACCCGCTTGCCTCCTCTGCAGCCCTGCATTCATTTTGCAAAGTGACTGTGATTGATCTGGCAGAATGGGGTTTATTCACTAGCAGAGCTAGAGGGCAGGCGGGGAGGACAAAACCCCACAGCAGCCTCTGAAATGAATCACAGCCTCTGAAAAGACCCACTGGGGTTACGGAGTAGCAATGAAAAGCTATTGTCTGGAGCCCGAACTGTGTCTAAAAGCATTATTTATCCCAATTTGGATAGTGGTTGTAGGAGGGTGTGGTATTCCCAGGAACTGCAAAGCCAGTGTGCTTAGTGGTGAACATGGGCTTTATTTGATTGCATCACAGATAGCTCGAGAAGCTTGGTGGAGCATCTCAGCTGTGGAGTAGCAAGTCCAGTACCTGATTTGCCAATAAAACTGCATCTATTGCATGGAAAGCAGATTTCCTACGGGTATTTTTATTTCAGTTGGAACCTGGTTGCTTTTGGCTCAGATTAGTCCATGTCTTGAGATACTTGAGGCACAACTGCCCCTTTTGCCAGTGCTTTTGCAAGACAGGACAAGAACCTGGCTAATTGGTACAGCTTGGAAATACTGCTTTTGTTTTCTATGGTAAGTGGCATTCAGTAGATTCTTGCGGTGGTGTTGGGCTGGGAGAGGAGCACAGGTTTAAAGGGAGGAATGGTGGGTACTGGTAAGAAGGGGATACGAAGCAGTGAGAGAGTTTCTGAGTTCGGCTTTGCTTTAGTAAGCACGTTCAGATACGTGCCCGGACCTTCTCCAGACAATCTGATCTCCTGGAGCCTACAGAATTGGGCTTGGAAAACCTCCCAGTTTCTGTCTGAGCCAACAGAAGGAGCCTTTCACATGGTCTCTCTGTTTTCTGTCTGGGGTATACAGCCTAGATTAGAAAGTGAGAAAATGAGAAGAAGCAATAAGGATAGCTTCCATTCTCAAAGGCTTGGGGCAGGGTCAGAAATTCTGCTTTGGGGGGATGGGATCAACTGTCTTTGCTTACAAATATGAAACGGTGAGAGTTTGTCAGGAAGGCCAAATGCAGCTTGGTTGCAGAGATACCTGCTGATTCATGGCAGAGTTACGTTTCCTGAATTCCAGTGTGCAGAATCACAGTTGCATCTTTGCTGTGTTAGTCATCCTGAGGAAGAGAAGAACAAATTTGGCTGACACAGGCAAACCACTAAATTCACCGGAGCTGCAGGAGACGAACCCGATTTGTTAGAGAGCAAAGCCTGCATCCAGGCATGCAGGAGTGTGGGCAGAGCGGAGGGACGATGTGGGAAGATCCTTTGCTGCCCACCTGGCAGCAGCCCAGGCTCCATGCGCAACAAGCGCTGTGTTACGTGCCAAGGTGCTATTTTAGTTCCTTTCATCTCAAGCACTCTTTAAAGAAGGGCATTATTAGTATCAAGCATTTGAGGCACCTCCAAGCTGTAATACCTGACAATCCATCATGTTCTGCAAGGACATGAAAATCATCTGAAAACATCTTTACGTTTGTTCCTTCCCCTTTCTTATTTTCTGTCTCACTCCACCACCATCTTTTCCCATTTTCTGTTGGTTTTTTCTACTTTTGAAGCTTGAGCTGTGTCTGTGAGTACATGAATGCCTGTGTGTAATAGATCCCTGTTCTCAAAGCTTTTGATGGTCTCCAGTGCCAGGAAATCGCATCTGAGATGCAGCTGTATCAGGGGCGTGTGTTTGACGGTGTCATGCTGATCTTTCTCCTAAGCAGATTTGCAAGGAGCTCCTCTCCATGAAGACAACATGGTGGGTGACTTTAGGTTTCTAGTTTGCTACTCTGTACAGTAAAAAAGGGGAAACTGGCTATTCCATGTCAGTAATTGTGTCCTGGGGTGGTATCGGTGGCTTAAGTACCGGGGAGTGGAGTCTGTGAAGGTGTTGGAAAGGTACAGATATCTGGGATGAATGAAGGAACATTAGCATTACTAATGGGTGGAGAATCTATCCCACCGCTTCCAGGGAGAAGCTGAACTTTGGCTGCATTCAAAATGGGGTTTCACCCCAAGAGGTTGATATTACACAATTGGAGAGGAAAAAACAAAATTAATCTTACGCCATCAGAATCATCCATTGCTGGCCACTCGAGATGGGTTTGCCCTGGTTTGGAACACATAGCTAGCTATGGCTAGCAGTGCAGCCCATACATGGGGGGAATGTTGGGAATGAACCTTCACTTGCAGTGTGAGCAGCTTCTTTCAGGTTGTCTGAGCTGAGCCAGCAGGGAACCTTATTGCTTATTTATTTACTTATTTACAGTTTTAAATAGTTCATGGTTGAGCGGGGCAGAAAGAAATGTGTTCTGCTTGCTGGTTCTCTCAAAGTCTGATTGGCAAACAGAAAGTGATGGCTTTGGTTCATGGGATTTGGGCTCTTTGTTGGTGTTTAGCCAACCTTTACAGTCTTGGGAGAACACTTAAATCCTGTAGTTTTGCCTTTATAAGCTGGGATGATTCATGAACCCTTGAAATCCCACTGGGAAATACCTTACTGTCAAATTTAAAGGAAGCAGCATCTCATCAGGCGATTTCCTGCACATTCTAAATGAAACTGTAGATTTGTGGACAGCTTGCTGGTTAAAGCTGGAGAGGTGAACTCCAAGCCTATCTAAACGTAGTCCGTGTGTCAATAGTCCTTTTAAGCTGCCTCAATATACATTTATTTTGTGATTGGAGACCGGAGGCTGATACAGATTTGAGTTACCCAATTTCTAAATGCTACTTGTGTTTTTCAACTTGTAACGGAGTGTTTCCCAAGGATCTCCTACATGAACCATACCAGCTCCCTATAGCAGGACTCCAACATGGTGAGCCACCAGCCTGGGAGGGACAGTCTTCTGCTAGGGCATGGTTTGTGGGAAGCAAGAGGCACTTGGACAGGATAACTGTGGTCATTGTTCAGGTGCAGAGCTTGGCCAGCTCTGTGGTTTTGTTCCGCCCCTGTTCTTTGCCAGCTTTGTCCTATCCAGGGAGACTGATGGGCTGTTTTCTTCATGAGCTGAGATCTGAGGGGGTCTTTTCTTCCTGTGTCAACTTCTACCCTTCTTCTTCTGCGTTGCTGTCTGCCCTGTGTGGGTCTGGAAGAAATCCAAAGCACCCTTATCTTGCTGTGCTGGAAAAATCCTGTCTTTCCTATATCTGCTGTATAAAGGCTGCAGACAGCCAGGGGAATACTATAGCCAGCAGACAGCATTGGATGGTTGTCAAAAAGCTGATGCCTCTCTGCCCTCATCCATATGGAAGAAGGGTTATCGTCTACCTCTGCATGCGGTAAGATCCTTCTAAAAGGCCATGCAGTAGGTAGTTATTTTTTCAATAAGCGCCTTTCAAAGGAAAAAAAAACCACCCTGAATGCAACATGGAGAAATCCCGACCCAGTCTGTTCAGGTCATGCCTTCTGCTATTCGCATTGAGGGGTCTGTTCTGGTGATAGCTTCTGCGTGATGGAAGATGCAGCTGCGAGCTCCGATAACCCCCTGAGCTCTCGCAGAGCAGGTGGGAGCTTGGCAGGAGCCACTGACAAGTTTCTTTGTGTAAAATATTCCTCATTCTCAGCGGTTCTGTTTTTTCCTCTGTAGCTCCGGAGCTGGATAAGGGAAATAAGGAACGTAGTAGGGGACATATTCTGCTCTGTGTGCATCTACTTCTGATGAGTGCCTAAGAGCACATGTCATGGGTCCAGCCTGCTCATCAGGCAGTTAAACATTGCTTACATTGAAGCTTATGTTTGTGTGTCTCATGGAAAGTGTCGATGATCCTTTTAGTTACAGGGTTCTGAGGTTCATAAGGCTGCTTGATCTTGGAAGAAACTCATCAGATGGAATAGCTACTGACTGCAGTTTCTGTTCACCTAATATGGGTGGGATGATGCCAAATCCTCTGCTAGACTTGAGAGATGCAGTGAGGTGTGTTTGTAAGAGCAGGAACTAGTCCCTGCCACTCCTCTGTGCCCAGCTATGTCAGGATTCGAGAAGCCCTCGAAACAACCTGTCTGGAAGTTGCTGAAAGCCGTGAGCAAACCTCATTGGTGAGATGGCTGCCCACCAAAGTTCAAAGGCTGCTTTAGTTTCAGTTTTTTGGTTTGCCTAGCCCAGGTGATCTGTGATCAGAGACATCCCAAGTCAGCCCAGCTCCAGGAGATGCCAGCTAAAGTGGCTGTAGCTCTCCAGCTACAGCTGTACTGGAGACCAGTCTGGGGTGGAACAAGGTGATATGAAGTGCTGTCCTCACTGGGACTGGGCTGAAGCCTGCCAGCTTATTCCCTGGATGCTCTTCAATACCTGCTGGATAGAACTGTTATTTGGTTACCCAGTGCCTTGGGCAAGATGTTTGATGTTGGAAGCTTGAGATATTTTATATACACGCGTGTGTGTATATGGAGTGGCTCTGCTGCAGCTTTTATATAGACATTTTTCATTTCTAAATAACCTGCTCCTTCCATCCTGGCTAGTCGCTTTTCTAATCTCAGTGACAGAAAAAAATGATGCTGCCTTCCTGCAATCTTTTTTGTTTGTTTCCATAGCTGTCCTATATAAATTGCTTAATTTTTTGTGCATAAGCAAATCAAAGGTTAATGTCAAATTGCTGACCTGAGCTGTGAGCAAAGAAAGCAGCAGCAGTGGCAGAGCGGTTTCTGAGGTTGTAGGAATAGGAACCTAAATCAATAGCTTTTAGCAGACTCATAAATGTTTCATTTGTATTCCTCGCTTCGGCGTTACAGAGCTTTGACACAAGAATCCATACAACCTTTTAAATTAGTGTTGTCCCTGTGCTGGGTGTAGATGTTGGAAACAATTTCCCTCAGATGGACTTCAAAGCGCTGCGCCGTAAGGGCATTTCCCTTCCTGTTTTGCAGCCTTGATCCTGCGTGGCCTCCGATCCCAAGCGAAACAAGCTTGGCAGCCTCAAGCCCAGGCTGCAGAGATTTTTTGAGGAGTGTGCACATATCCAACCCCAGCACCCATGGCAATTCTCCTGCCTGGCGTGGAGGCCAAGTAGGAGTTGTGGCTGCTTGGGCAAGCTATTGCTTCTGCACAGAGAAGCACAGACAGACCTGTTCCTCGGGCCGTGACACAGCCCTGAGGAATGACTGAGGCCTCAGGAAAACCAACCTCAATAATTCACAACAGGGGGTGGGAAAGGAGGGGACCTGCCCACAATGATTTGTCGAATTTGGACTCTTTTGGAGGTGCTGGAGAAGCAGGGGGTAGGAAGCATGTGAGCAGAGCATGAGTCAGGCAGCTTATCTGGTCATCAGCCTCCTCGTGAGGTCATCCACCCATGGAGCATGGGGAGGGTTGTGCAGCTCCAGGTCTCTGACAGGTCAAGGCTGTGACCCTCAGCAGCCTGGGACCTCTGTGTCCACTCTCTTGGCACAGACCTTGTGCTTGGGGGGTGAAAGGCCCTTACGAAACCTCAGGCTGCAAAGAGCAAGTTAAAAAAGCAACCAACCGCCACCACCAAAAAACTCAACTAGAAACCCTTCCCCAACTCTGTCTGTGTGGCTAATTACTGATTTCTAAGCAATTAGGTGGCTGGAGCGGGTTGCCATGGGATTTCAACCCTGATGTCTCCAACCTGCAAAGCAAAACCGTGATGTTTTGGGGAAGGTTGGGTAGGAAAGGGGTAGAAAAACCATCATGAGTAGAGAGATGAGATCTAGGAGAGCTGGAGAGGGTTTCTCAAGCAAACAATTTCCTGTGAATTACACCCGTTTTCCTCAGCTTGTTGCCATTTCTCTTGCCTGCCTTGTGTTGACAGGAAGGCTGAGCTGAAGGCCGCAGATCCTGGTGCTCCTGGGAGGCCCAGCAGGTTCTTCCCTTCCCTGAGCACCTCCAGGCTCTTAGACTCCCAGCATGGCTCAGACACCCTCCAAGTTCTGTGACTTGCCCCTATCTTTAACCGCTTAGTGGACTGCCTGCCTGCAAACTCCACGTTTAGCTAGGGAGAGTCTCTTTTACTGAAAAATTAATTTAATCTAGTGCCTGCAATGGCTTTGCTGTGCCAGGTCTCCTGGTGGCTTTCCTTTGTCTGCTGTCACAGGCCTGTGGTAGAGGCATGACACACAGACCCTGGTTTTCTTTCCTTCCAGGCTCATTTTTCAAACCTCAGGACAGTCATGCTACACACTTCAGTGCTTGCTTTCTGCTGCAAAAGAGGGCTGTATGCATCTGTCTGTCTCCTTTAGTAATGTGGGGGACAAACTAAGGGCTGGCTAAAGTATTTTGGAGCAAAGGACTTGGATTTTATCATCTAAGTACCATTAATTTGATTGGTCCAAAGGCTTTTTCTTCCATAGGCAAGGATAGGTATCAAGTAGCACTTAAATGAAATAGCAGCTAATAAAAGCCTCATGTTTGCTTCTGCCTGTCTGTTAAAAAGCATAATTTGGCTGTCTCTCTTGCCTTTTTCTCTGATGTGAATCAGTCCTGCAAAACATTTAAGTCATATGAAGTGCCTGGTGAGTTTTAGCAACAAAAACTACAATGAATGGGTTTGGTAAAATTTGTTCAAAACTTTTGGCTTGTGCTGGTAGTTAAATACTCCATAAATAAAACCAGTAGCAATTGCCTTTCCTAAGCCTGCAATAATCTTAGGAAAATCAGAAGCCAAACTTGACTTCTGCTGAGCCAAGAACAGACCAGTGCCCTTTATCCTGGATAGACTGCTCTCTTCATGCTGTTTTTCCAAGGAAAAATACCTCTTCTGCGGTTTGCCAATACCCTCTAGGGGCTGTTGAGACAATTTACCATCAAGTTTGGGTTTTGATTGCTTCACTTTGTTGCCCTGTTGCTGGAACCAAAGTGCAGAATTTCCCCTTTCACCTCGCTCTGCCTTCCAGCCCCGCTCAGCCTGAGTTACATGTTCAGAGGGTGTGAGGGTGCAGGAGGCACGGGCTCTGCGCACCAGGGTGCAGGAGCACTGGGATATCCCCTGGTGCTTCATGTTTCAGGTCCATCAACAGCGTGCCAGGGTTGCGTAGCAAATGCATGTATTCTCCGTACCGTACATCAGCAAGGACAAGAGAATAATGGGTTTTCTGTTTGTTTCTGTGCAGGCAAGAGCTCTGTCATCATGTCAGTGAGTGTCCACGAGAACCGTAAATCCCGGACTAGCACCGGCTCCATGAACATCTTGCTTTTCCACAAAGCTTCCCACCCGGACTGCGTCTTGTCCCATCTGAACACCCTGCGGAAGCACTGCATGTTCACTGATGTCACTCTTTGGGCAGGAAACAGGTCGTTCCCATGTCATCGGGCAGTGCTGGCTGCCTCCAGCAGATACTTTGAAGCCATGTTTAGCAATGGCCTCCGGGAGAGCCTGGATGATGAGGTGAACTTCCATGACAGCCTCCACCCGGAGGTGCTGGAGCTACTGCTGGACTTTGCTTACTCCTCTCGGATTATCATCAATGAGGAGAATGCTGAGTCACTCCTGGAGGCTGGAGACATGCTGCAGTTCCACGATGTCCGAGATGCAGCAGCTGAGTTCCTGGAGAAGAACCTCTACCCTTCCAACTGCCTGGGCATGATGCTGCTCTCGGATGCTCATCAGTGCCGGCGGCTCTATGAGCTCTCCTGGAGAATGTGCCTGGTTAACTTTGAGACTGTTCACAAGAGTGAGGACTTCAACAACCTTTCCAAGGATACTCTGCTGGACCTCATCTCCAGTGATGAGCTGGAAATAGAGGATGAAGAAAAGGTCTTTAAGGCTGTCATCCAGTGGGTGAAATACGATTTGGATGAGCGGAAGGCTTATCTCCCAGAACTTCTGAGGAATGTGCGTCTGGCCTTGCTTCCTTCTGAATGCCTCAAGGAAGCCTTGGCTTGTGAGGACTTGATCATGGTGGATGAAAGGAACAAACTTGTCTTGGATGAAGCCATTCAGTGCAAGAAGAAGATTCTCCAGAATGATGGGGTGGTCACCAGTCCCTGTGCCAGACCTCGCAAAGCTGGGCACACGTTGCTGATCCTGGGAGGACAGACCTTCATGTGTGATAAGATCTACCAAGTGGATCACAAAGCAAAAGAAATTATCCCCAAAGCAGACCTGCCAAGTCCACGGAAGGAGTTCAGTGCCTGTGCCATCGGCTGCAAAGTATATATCACGGGAGGCAGGGGCTCAGAGAATGGGGTCTCAAAAGACGTATGGGTGTATGACACTGTGCATGAGGAATGGTCAAAAGCTGCTCCAATGTTAATCGCTCGATTTGGGCATGGCTCAGCTGAATTGGAAAACTGCCTGTATGTGGTAGGTGGTCATACTGCAGTAGCTGGAGTCTTTCCTGCATCTCCTTCTGTTTCCTTGAAGCAAGTAGAGAAGTATGATCCCATATCAAACAAATGGACGATGGTGGCTCCTTTGAGAGATGGAGTGAGCAACGCTGCGGTGGTGAGTGCCAGGCTCAAGCTTTTTGTCTTTGGTGGGACCAGCATTCACCGAGACATGGTGTCCAAAGTCCAGTGCTATGACCCAGGTGAGAATCGGTGGATGATCAAAGCTGAGTGCCCACAGCCCTGGCGCTACACAGCAGCTGCTGTCCTGGGCAGCCAGATTTTCATCATGGGAGGAGACACTGAGTTCACAGCAGCATCTGCCTATCGCTTTGACTGTGAAACAGACCAGTGGACGCGCATTGGGGACATGACAGCCAAGCGCATGTCGTGCCACGCTTTGGCCTCGGGGAATAAACTCTACGTGGTGGGGGGTTACTTTGGGACTCAGAGGTGCAAAACGCTGGACTGCTACGACCCGACATCAGACACGTGGAACTGCATCACAACGGTGCCTTACTCGCTCATCCCCACCGCTTTTGTCAGCACCTGGAAGCACTTGCCATCGTGATGAGGGTCAGGGCTTGGGGGCTTGTATCCAGGAGGTCAATAAGGTAAGGGTCTCCTCCTCTCAAATCAAAGCTTGCTGTCTTGTCTCAACTACATCTCCACACACCACACCAAAGCCATGGGTTCCAAGTTGCTCATGTTTTATGAGAAAGGCAAATGTAAAGGTGGGATGCAGCACTGGAAAAGAGTAATAGGCTCTTCCATGATGTAAGCCTAGCTAGCTCCCGGGTTTCATTTGTTCCCAGGTGGTCCTCTCAGTATCTGAAATCTCCATGCATGGTTGCAAGCAGTCCACAGCCCCACTATCTCTGCTCTTAAGACAGCTGAGTATGCCAGCATCACCCTTCTGTGTGAGTGTGAGTACGGGAGGGCAGATGTGTCAGTGCCTGCTCTCATGGCTGTCACCACAGAAGACATCCTGTCCCTGTGTGGTTGAGGGCGTTACCGTTCCTAAGAGGACTTGCATATGAGTCCTGGGGAATACAGGGGCAACAAGTGGTTTGGAAAAAGTCTCTATAGTTTGATGTTTTTAATGGTGAATTATTTGGAGCTGATGAATATGTAGGCAGGTGACCCTTGGGATGCCAGCAAACCCTGGATCTCTTTTTATGGTCTGTATTTACATTTCAGTGGGTAGCAGGAGCAGAAGCTTAGAAGCCACGGTGCATTTGATGGTCCTGGTGTTTATTTAACCTCCAGTCTGTTGCTTGTTAAATCAGAACTTCTGAGAGTTCTGTGTGAGACCTGAGTGGGAGGGAAGGGGTTTTGTAATCAGGAGGAGAATGTGTTTACCAGGGTTTTGGGGTGTGTGAGAATAAGGTGGAAACTTATAATGTCCTCTCATTCTAGTGCTCTGGCTCTCGGATGCTGAGAGAAGCTGCTATTGCAGTGCCACTGGGACAGGGCTGTTGGTTCCTCCCCAGTGGGATGCTTTGTTGCTACTCTGGTTACCAGCTTCACTCCACGGAGCTTAGCGTGTCTTCGCCAATCCAGCTAACAAAGGCCAAAAACTCTTCTCACCTTGCATCCTGAAAGCAGATATTGATACAGTCAATGGTTGGATAGCATCATCTTCCCAGGAAGTCCACAACCCCTCTGCTTGCTCAGTCGGCAGGTTTTGCAGAGCTGGCAACACACACAGCCCAGCTTTGGTGGTTGGAGCCTACCTCCCAGCCAGCTGAAGGATCTGGGAAGCCCTTGCGTATGGGGGCAGGATTGGCAAACTTCACTTAGGGTTTTATTTGAAAGGTGGGGACTGTGGGGAGGGAAATTCTTCCATAGACTCATCAAAATCCACTTCACTTAATAGAGGGAGGAAAGAATGCTGCCCAAACTCTCTAACACCCTCTCGCTTCCCTGCTCCCCACTCGGTGTGGTTGGTGTGCCCGGGAATCACCCAGTGGGTGAAATTACTGGCATCTTCCAGTGATCATCTCTTTTGATGCCAGCTGGGAACCAAGGAGGAGCTCCTGGCATCTCTGCTGGGCATTTCCCCAGCGTGACCACCTGCTTTTCTCGGGTGGAAACAAAAGCACCTGGAGCATTCTGCTGGCCTTTGATTTGGGAAACACGGGGTTTTAACGTGGGCTGGGCTGCGGTGAGGGCAGGGCAAGAGTGGAAAGGGTTAAAATGAGATCTCTGAGAGCTTTCCCAGCCCTGGAAGATAATGGCCTTTCCAAATTCTCCTCCTCAGGCGTTGCCTAGCATCTGTCACAGTGGCTCAGTAATCTAATTAACTGCCACTCAGCTATTAAATATTGCAGCAAAGAGTGTGAGGACTCCATCATTTTCAGTGCAGGTCAATGGGGCCTCCCTTTAAGAGCCATCCTAGAGCTCGAAATTAATTTTCTCTGGTAGCAGATGTGCCTGAATATTAAAGCTCAACACCAGCCACACTGCTGGGAACAGGACCAGGGAATATTTTAAGGTGGGAGTTGATTATTCAGCTACCGAATAGAAAGCAGCCTCCAAAGCCACAGCCATACTATTTTCTTCTCCAGTCTTTTTACCCCCATACTGTATTTGGCTTGTTCAGTCCTAACAAACGGCTTTGTGGGGGTTGTATAGATACTCTTTCCCCCCTCACACACCCCAACCGTGTAATCTGGAGCCTGGCACAAGCACAAGAAAGCTAGGAGCTGCAGTGCCAACCTGCACATAAAGCTGGGGCAAGTCACTGTGTGAGGGGTTTATGTGCTTTTTTGGCTTCACTTCCACTCCTCAGTTAAAAGAAGTATTTAAAGTATACATGAGTTCCTGGCAGACAGAACGTCTCTTCATTTTTCTAGAGGTTTGTGTTTGGGTTTTTTTTAACCTAAGTTATTGTTACAGCCTCAGCCACAGTGACAGCTCCTTTAATAAGGCATCAAGAGTGGTGAGTGAAAGCCAGACCCGAATGCATTGCCTGTGTCCCACCAGCCATGTCCCCCACCCTTGCCTTGGCTGTCATGGCTGCACCTGGGCCAAAACTGGGCTCAGGAACTGGGGTGACTGGCCATAGGGACCCTAAGAACTACCCTCTTGTCCTGTAGCAGTCTGGCCAAGGGATGTTTAGGTTTGTAGCTCCCATCATGTGGGGTCTCTGCTGCAAGACCCATTTTGGTCCCTGTAGGATCCTTCCTTCAAGGAGGGGCTCCTGGAAGGCAGGTTGGCCAGCATATGCCTGGTTGCTGGTGCGCTTTGGGAATGCTAGTCCTCTGGGAACCCCAGTGAGCTGGAGGAGGCTCAGGAGGGACCATCCAAGGTACCCTCAGAGCAGAGCAAGCCAGGTGAGTGGGGAAAAGCCTGGGCAGTCACACAGTAGGAAACAGTACTTTGTATTCCTGAAAAACCCACCCTCCTCACCTGTAAACTGGTGAGGCTGCATTCATACCAGCCCTGACACCCAGGTAACACGTCCTTGAAAACTGTTGAAAACACCAACCCTGCTTTTCATTTAAAGCACAAAGCTGATCAGCTGGAAACATTTCTGGAGGGCACAGCCTTCGCCCTTCCCAGCTGGAGCGGGGGCACCTTTGGGCAGAGGTCCCGGCGCCCCTGCCAAGGATGCCATGTGACATTGGTTCTGTGCTTACTGCCAGCACTTCATTCCAGGGACCAGGTGTGATTAGCAACAGAAGAGGTGACAGCCCGGTCTCCTCCCACCTGCAGTGATGGAGCCATGGAGAGGAGAATCGTTTCAAAAGGGAAATAAAATACTGAGTGTTCAGCTAATAAAGACTCTGAGTATTTATAAATATGAGCAGAGCCCAGCCAGGAGCTCAGGGGTTGATGCTGGGTGGTCTGTGGCAGTTCTGTGCAGTGGCAATTGATGGGGAGAGCTCTACACCTCCCAGGAGGTGACTTCAGGTGGTAGCCAGAACAGGTTCTCCAAGCTGCCTGTCTCCACATGAAAGGTGGCTTCTTCAGGCTCTGTCCTGTGTGATGCTATTGTTTTCCTGGGGAGGTCACAGATGGGCTTGGGCCAGAGAGGAGCATTTAGCTGGGGGCTGGGACGGTCCCCAGGGATGAGGGAGCTGCAGGTTGTGTGGTCCAGCTGGAGAAGGTGAAATGAGGAGGGGAGTCACTGCATCCCTCTGTGCTGGCTCCTCAACCACTCCCCTGGGGTAGAGATTTCAGGGCTGCTGTCTCAGAACAAACAGGAGTGAGCCAAATCCCGTAGCAGCTGGGAGCTGGAGGTTCTCCTCCCAGTACCTTTCAGCCCCTGCCGGACCCTTGTCGGGGTCTGGGCTGCAGGGACTGGGGACTGGTTGCCTGGTACTGCTGAGGCATTTCTTCCTGGGGCTCATCTGAAAGCTCAGAGCCTGTTTGTGGCTCCCACCGAAGCCCTTTGTTGGGTTTGGCCCTGGCAAAGGCTGGTACCTGCCAGTGGGGGAGCACTGGGGCTGCTGAGTTCGAGGCAGCTCTGGCACCTAAAAGCTGATCTCTGGCCCCAAAGCTCCTGGGAGAATTCCAGCAGCATGCCCAGCCCAGAGCTCTGTTCTGATACTGTGGTCACACTAAATGTCAGCTCCGTTCAGTGGCATTCCCTGATTATTTAATTGCAGTTGAGATAACAAGCCTCTTACACAGACTGCTGTAGTGCTGGCTGCTTTGGCTTCCCTTCCACGCGGAGCAGCGCTTGGTCAGCTTTCACAATGCAAACCTGTAGGGTTTTGACACCGTGCATTGCTCCCAGCTCCCTCAGCAGAGCCCTGCTCGCAGCTGGACATCTTCCTATGCAAGAAGCTGCAAACAGCAGCCTAAAAACCCCAAAAACCAAACCCTCAGGATAATTTCCTGGCTCCTGAACGCCGCAGCTCACCTGCGTGCAGCTGGGTTGGTTGCTCCAACCTGTTACAACCTTGCTGGTATTGCTGGAGCAGAGTCACAGCTGGTTTCTCTCTGTGGCTCCTAGGGAAACCTATTTGCATGTCTATAATAGCGAGGCTGGATAAACAGGGACTGCAGTTGGGTTGGGTTGTTGGGTTGTTTTTTTTTTTTGCCCCTGCTGCTCTTTCCAAGAGGCTGATTGTCTCTGAAGCCAGTTTATCAGGCAGTGTTGGAAGGGAGTGGCTGGCCTGGGGAGGAAAGTCGATGAAAATCAGGCTTTTCCTAACCCTGGGCAGATGGGAACATGTGCAGTCGGAGCTCAGCCCCAGACTGGATTAATCAAACCCTTGGAAAGATCAGTTGTAGGGATGGTTTTGGAGAAACTGGTGGAAAAAGAGAAAAAAAGGTCTTTTTGGTGTTGTCTGTTCCCATCCTTAGGCCCTCCACCCTGCCTTAAACATAGAGCTAAAAGCTCCCCCAGTATTTCATCCCCTTCTCGTTCCCACAGAGGTTTCCTGGATAGCTCTGCCCAGCTTCCTGGTGCTCTGAGCCCTCCCAGCTTGAAGTGCTCTCTCCCCTCTCCAGTGAAACACCCCAAACCCCACATAAACTGACTGCGCTCCACCTCTGCCCATCCCTGGGGTCTGGGCAGGGGGCTGCCCTGATAGCTGCTGGTGTGCAACCCCTCTTCTTGGGCATCGTCCCAGCCGTGTCCTCTCCTGCACGGCTGGAGCTGAGCATCCCAGCAGTAATGAGCTTTCTCTTTACTTCCCCAGGTGCTGGACTCACTTCCACGTCCCCTCTCGCTGCAGGAGCCAACACAGCGAACGAATCCCCTCCCATTATCCCGCACAGGACTCCGAGGAGCCTTTCACACCCCTTCCCAGCACTGGGAGCAGGAGGCAGAGTCAGCCCCACCACTGGCACCGCACGGTGGGGCCACGAAGGGCCACCCAGCCCCAGCAGCTGCGTGGGGATGGCAAAGAGCCAGGAGCGCTGGTCATGGGCTGGGGCTGGGTACGGGGGGCATGGGGATGGTTTGTGGGCACCAGTGGCCCGATGGGACTGGGAGGGTGGAGGCTGTGCACTGGGCTGCATCCCTCGGCAAGCACATGAGGGGAGCTGTTAGGTGCTTTTTCTTACTTGGTTGGGGGGGCTTGAGAGATACTAATTATTTTTTTTTCCAAAGCAGTAAACTGGCGTTGGCCATGACTGCTCTTTGGGCGACTTGGGAGTGTTTCTTAAAGGAAAAAGGGATTGAGAGCACCTGGCAGTGCCCATCCTCTGGCCGCTGTGCAGAGGCAACAGCTGCCGAAACAGTAAAGCGTGGGAGCTCTGGGCAGCTGCCAGCAGCGCCGGGTGCCGCTGCGAAACAGGGCAGGTGCTTTTTGGTTTGCACTTTGGGCCTTTTTTTTTCTCTCTCTTCTTTCTTTTGTATTGCCCCCCTCTTTCCTCACCGCAGCCCTTTGCGAGTTGGTTGGAGGCCGGGCAGGTCCCCACGCAGCTGCTGGGAAGAGCACGGCGGCTCTGTTAGTGTGCCAAGGCACCGGCACCGCTGCCGAGATATGCACCAGATAAAGCCCGCTGCCTGCTCGGAGCCGGTCTTCTGAGTTTCCCCACCGCGCTTGCGGAGCGTGGGTGAGGGTGTAATTAGCAAATGAGCAGAAACAGGGGCGCAGCAGGGCAGAGCTTGTGTCTCTAGAGAATCCTTGGAGGGGAAAGGACTGAAGTAGGGGAGCATCACAGGGCAGGCTGGGGAGCCAGTCCCTTCTTCCCTGGGCACCTTGGAGAAAGGAAAGAGTGGGCTGTAGCTTTGGGAGCCAGAGGTTGGGCTCTATCTGCCCCAGGTTGTCTACACACACTGGCTGCCAACTGTATTTGGATGTATCCACGTCAGAGCTTTCAGCCAGAGTCACTCACACCCCTTCCCAGCACTGAGAGCAGGAGACAGAGTCGGCCCCACCACTGGCAACGCACCATGGGGCACAAAGGGCCACCCAGCCCGGCACCAGCAGCTGCGTGGGGATGGCGAAGAGCCGGAGGAGGAGGGCATGTGGTTTTTGGCTGTCAATACCAGGATGCAGCTCCTGACCAGCCTCTTCCAGGGCTGGCCACTACCAAAGGCTGGTCCTGCAACTCCCCAGCATCCCACTTCCCTCCACAGCAGATCTCATCCTGCAGATGCTCCGGGCTTGCCTTTCTCCCCCGGATTAGGTTGAGCTGTAGCCTGGCCAGCCGAATGATGCAATGTGATGAAAAGCCTTGACTTGGCTTCAAACAACAAAGGTCTTTTTGGAGCAGCGAGTGCCTGTTGCTGCTGGGAGGAACACACTTTGTGCAGAGCTGGTCTGTGATGCGCTGAATGACGTTTATTTACATTTTCTAGGCTTTTTCTTTCTTTCTTTCTTCTAGCTGCCTGCGAACTTTAATAAAAATGATGATCTGGGAACCCGTTTGTGTGTTTTTCACAGGAGTCTTCTTTCTTAAGCAAGTTGGATTTAGGTCTAATAACAGGGCCGAGGAATAATAACAGGGTTGGCACTCAGCGGGGCGGTTCACAAACAACCTCCTATGCAACCAGCCCAGCTATAATTATTATTGCCACAGCGCTTGGGAAACTGAGGCACGATGTCAAGTAACCTCTCCAAGGTTAGTGGTAGATCTGGGAATAAAGCCCAGGGCTTCTCATATCCCGAGGGACATAATTGTCTCCCTTCTCAATCACTGCTCTCAACCTGACTGTGCTGTGGGTTTAGGAGAGGTTGCAGGTCTGTAATGCTAATCGCTGCCAAATAGGTCGAGGGGGCCCAACATGGTCGCAGCTGTACTCCTGCAGGGAAAGCCAGCCGTGCCTAAGGGAGGCTAGAAGAATCTGTACTTCTGTTTTTCTTATTTGCTGTCACTTGGCTGCCACGGCTCCCACAAAAGGGGCCTGTTGACAGGCAAGATGGACTTTCCAGCTGGGGCTTCTCTTCATGCTTCTCATCCCCACCCAAGAGGAGCTGGGGTCTGATCCAGCCCTGCTCTGGGCAGGCTCTGGGCATTCCACAGGTCCGAGACCAGCAGCTCTAGTATTGCTCGGGACTGGGAACACAAGACCGTGGCTGGGAGCAAACTGGCAGCACCACAATGGCCTTGGGAGGTTACAGGGACTGGGAGCCCGGATTGCTGAGCAGTGAAGGAGATGGGGAGCGTGTTTCCTTGGCCACAGGCAGTGGGTGGGCAGCAGCGTTGGCGGCCATGAGCTGGGCAGAGGCGAGCGCAAGGCACCATAGAAAACGCTCATTAAAGAGCCCTTTGGAAAACCAATTCTGGGTAGAAATTGCTGTTTGATGAGCAGGGGAGGGGAAAAGGGGATGGGGGAGGGTGCATGAATGCAATCCCTTTCAGTTTTGTTGATTCAGGTTTTATATGGGATTCTGGGACTTTAAATACCAGCCCGGGAGGCTTTGGACTGGCCAGCTTTGATATGAGCCATGCAAAGACCTGCTCTTTTGTATTTATTCTGGAGCTTGTCTGAAAGACAATTCAAAAGCAATCAGCAGCTGCTGTGACAGCAGCAACCTGTTGCTATGGAATTAAACGTGGTGCAAAAATACAAAGGTTTCTTGGTTGGCAGCAACAAAGTAGAAGGGGAGAGAGGGATGGAAATGGATGGAACGGGCAGAATAAAGCTCCAGCCAGAGCGGGACTGGGTTTGAACTGGAGGTACGGGGGGAAATGTAACCCTGATGTGTCAGGCTTTGCTGAAGGAGCTTTTTCACCATCTCAGCAGGTCGTGCTCAGCTTTGTCTGGAAGCGAGCGCTTGGGAAAGAGTCTCTCCTGGTGGCATTGCAGGGCTTGCACGTTCCCAAGCTCCTGGGAAACATGCCCACATGCTGCAGCCAGCCCTCGCTGCAGGGTGTCCGGAGCTCAGGCACCTTCTTCCCCATGATGTGGCCGACAGCCCAGTGTGGCATTCCCTGGAGGTGCAAGGGCCTGCAAGGATACAGCCCTTTCTCAGACCCAGGCATGGCAGCAAACTGTTGCTGGCAGGCCCAGGCCACCACAAGGTGACTTCTCCCCCACTGTCTGTCCTGTTTTGTAGGGCCCTGGCCACACAGGAGAGCCTGGGCAGGACACAACTCCCTTCAGCCCACACTCTTGCTGACGGGGCTCTCTCCACCTTGGCTCCTCAGCTCTGTTACAGGGTGCTCCCCACCCTCCACAAAGCATTTGGGAGGAGAGGGCAGGGGGATGCTCAGAGATGGGACCAGGCCAGCAGGATTAGACCTCTCCCAGGCGTAGGTCTTGGGACCTCCATCCCCAGGGACTGGCTGTGCTGAACCTCCCCAGATGCAAAAGGGTGATACTCTCATGGCTTATTTAAATGAACCTCATAGTGCCTCGCTGGCTTTTAAATACGCATTTTCCCAGCCTGACCCCGGCTGCCCTTGAAATAATATTGTGTGGTGAAGCCCTACAGGGAATTATCATCTGAGCTCACTCTCCCTTTGTCACTAGAGTCAATTAAAAGCAGAGTAGCCAGTGATTTAATACCTCCGGTGTCTGAGGAAGCCCCACATCCATCCAGAGGCTGGCTGAGTGGGGGAGTGTTTTTTTCCAGCCATCCAACATGCTCTCAAATTCATCCATGTCTATGCAGAGCACTGGAGTCTCACGTCCTTGGCTTGTTGTCTTCTCCTGCATGTTAATTAATACTCCAGCATTGCACATCCTTCCTGCAGTATGTGCCACGTCAAACTGTTTTCCATGCACCATCTCCCTTGGGATAAACCCAACTCGTTTTAGTCTCTGGAGAGGGTCCAGGCTTACAAACTCCCACCGCAGAAAAGGCTGCTCCCCAATGAAGTCAAGCTTCCAAGAGCAGGGGAAACAATTGCTCTCAGCTCCCCACAACCAACTGGAAACTTAAACTGGTCCAAGTTCCTCTTGCTTCAGTGCCGAGCCGGGGAGGGGGGCAGGTGCCCTCTGGGTACAGACGGGTGCGTGGGGTGGGAGTGAACAGCAGAGCCCGAGCTTGCTCTTTCCTTCCTCCTTACAGTCTCCCTTTTCTTTCCATTTCACCACCTCCTTATTGAACATCACCGATTGTGCAAAGCCATCAACCCTGCCTGCAGCACTGTGACCTACTTTACCACGTCCTCGTCCCCTTCCTGGCTGACATAGCATGCTCAGAGCCCACCCAAGCCATTCTGTGTTTCTCAGCTGAATAACAAACCCAATTAGGTGGCAGACAGCCTGGCTGTCACCCTGGCACTCCCCTCTCCCCAGCACACGCTGCACCACTGATGGCTGTGGCTCACGGCCACTGCGGACAAAGACCCCTCTGTATTTGTGTGCCCCCCTCCAAATGAGGCTGGGGGAAGGGTTCAGAAGGACTGACCCTGGCTATCAGATGTGTCCTTTCATTTCTCCTAACAGCTTTCAGGGACCACGGAGCTCAGGAGCCACATAATACATGGGGGTTTTCAGTCCTGACTCCCCCAGGGAGCTCTGCCAAGGCTGGAGATGTGGTCAGGGGCCATACCAGGGTGGCACAACCTGTGATAAAGCTGCTGGCTCCTCGGGCAGGAGTGATTCGATGACTGATAGAAAGTCACACTGTTCAGTCCCGGCATCAAACCTAACCCCAATCCCACGGTTCCATCCAGGGAAAATCTCATGGTCCTGCCCTTTGCTGCTCCCCTCTCTCTTTTCCCACCCCAGCAGGGATCCTTCTCCCTACCGCCCGTCCCCAGGACACTGGCTCTGCTCCACCAAGGGTGGTAGCTGTGTGCTAAAAGGGATGAGTAGAAGCAAAGCAAGGAGAAAAAGCTTAAGGGCCACCAGGAAGAGTCCCTTTGGTTTCTGATTTCCCTGCCTGGGTAGAATGGAGACATCCCCAGCCCTGGTGCAATGCCAGCAGCACTGGGGCCGCACTGTCTCAGCTCTCCATCAGGTGTAGATAAGAGGGAAAACACCCATTACTCCATGTCTGGGTCACTGTCCGGAGTAATTACACATGCACATGTGAACAGGGGCTGCTTCCCTCCGACAGCCATGGCTCTGTGCCCAGCTGAGCACCCACCACCCCCAGCCCCCTCCTCTGCCCACGCGGCCGCCCAGTCAGGCTTCGGGCGGCTCTGGGGCTTCCCGTAGGGCTCTGCTAATGACTCACAGCTCCTGCTTGGCTCTAATTAGGCTCCTGTCTAATTAGGCTCACTGGAAAGACATGGCCAGTGAGAAGCAGCTGTTTGGTGAAAGGAAAAGGGAAAGAAAGAGTGTCTGGAGATGCTGAGTGCCGGAGGGAGAGACGCCAGGCTGCGGCAAGAGGTCAGGGGTGTCAGGAATTGCAGCTGAACTGTGTCTGTGCCGGGGACGGACTGTAAAGAAAGGGAAGAGCAGAGCAACTCTAACAACCCCTGCCAGGGACGCTCCCTGGGCTCAGCTCTGCCCCAGCAGGGAGCAGGAGACAAACTTTGGCTCCATCCTGCTGGGGACTGCCTGGCTGAGGCGCCGGGATGTCCTCCAGCCAAGAGCGAAGGTGGCTGTTTATAACCTTGTTGAACAAGTTACTGACATGCCAAAGGAGCCTTGGGATGCAGGGAGAGCGGGCCCGGGCTGTGCAGGCTGTGGGTTGAGGGGAGCTGGTCCCAAACCTGCAGCAACCTTCCTGGAGCCACCCTGGAGCCGGAGCAGGAGAGCAGGCTCTGCAGCAAAGCCTTGTTTGGGGGTATTTCACGAGGCACGAAGATAGCTTTTGGGGGAGCGAGGGGCACCCACTGAGCCTGCACGCCCCTGTGGGAGCCAGGGGTGCTCACTGGTATGGGCTCTCCTATCCATTCCTACTGTCAAATGTTATTTTCCCCTTAATTTAAAGATGTTCCAACCCCAAACAAATCAACACGTTGAGATGTTTAACATCCCCTCTAACTAATTAACAAAAACGCAGATGCCTTCCATGGCAAAGGTGAGCCGCTCCTGTAGCACTCACCTTGTGTCTGATCACAAGGCATCTCACTCACTCAACCAACTAATTAGGGTTTTGCCTTTCCTTCTCTTACTAAAGCCTCCATGAATGAGCAGCCTGTCTGCCAGCCCCAGCGCAGCTTCCACCTGTCCTCCCAGACCTCCCAGTCCTCGCCCTGGGGCAGCGCTAGGACTGAACCTGGCCAGGGCAGGGATGGGGAAGCGCAGGTAACACCATACTAAAGGTGTCATGAAACTGTTACTCCAAAGAGCTTCTCCTGTGCCCACCTTTAGAGTCCTATCTGAGCCTACGGATCCTTTATGACTCCTAGGTGGTGTCAGTGAAGATCCAGCCACATCCAGATCACCCACCGCATGGCCCAGCAGAAGCTGGGACTGGGCAAGAAACCTGGGGACCACCTAAAATGATTGGTCAGCGTGGTCTGGGGAGAACATCCATTTCACCATCTTAGCAGTGCCAGAGTGGCTCAGAGCCTGGACTGCAGGTGGAATTGTGGAAGGCTGGTTTTGGATATTCAAATGGCCACACAGAGAGGGGCTGGAGAGGCAGTGTCCTTCCTTTCTTCCTGAACCAAAGGCAATTTGCATCATATGCCCAGGCTCCTGCCGGCCTACGGAACCATGTGGTTTGGGTTGTGCTGTGCAGGACTGGAGAAGCTCATGCTGCTTTGTTTGCTCTGCACCTCGGCTGCTCCCCAGCAAGATTCAGCACAAATTTGGCTTTTTCTACACGATTTGTTACCAGTATATACACTCCTCTTTCCTCTGTGACCAGTGCCCGTTGTATCTCAGCAGCGGGGCAAACCAGCACTGCCAGCAGCAGCATCTCCTGCTTCCAGCGGCAGAGGCAGCCGTTGTTTGTGCACTGCCAAGGTTTGGGGTAACCCAGGCGCTGCTTTTGTCAGGCATCCAGGTTGCAGAGCCAAGAGGGGCCACAGGTAAACACACTCTAAATTAAGCTCCATACGCAGGAGCCGAGGGTTCGGCGAAAGCTTTTGTTCACTGCGGTAAATAGGAGAGCTGGGACAAATGGGAATGCAAATAAAATGAGGAACTTCTGAACAGCCACCGAGATAAACAAGCTCTTTCATCTCCTGCCCCTCTCGGAGCAAGCACTGTGTGACCGGGCATCAGCTTGGGGTCACAGAATCAGAATCACAGAGTGATGAGGTTGGAAAAAGCCTTTAAGATCATCGAGTCCAACCATTCCTGTCCTGTGCTAAACCATATCCCTAAGTACCTCAGCTACCCATCTGTTAAACACATCCAGGGATGGTGACTCAACCCCCTCCCTGGGCAGCCTGTTCCACATCCCCACAACTCTTTCAGGAAAGTATTTTTTCCTAACATCTAGTCTGACCCTGCCCTGGCACAGCTTGAGTCCATCCCCCTTGTCCTATCACCTGTCACTTGGCTGAAGAGACCATTGCCCACCTCTCTGCACCCTCCTGTCAGGTAATTGTAGGTGGTGATGAAGTCTCCCCTCAGCCTCCTCCAAGCTAAACATCCCCAGCTCCCTCAGCCGCTCCTCATAAGATTTGCCCTCCAGGTTTTAGAATAGGACATGAAACATGATGCCAGGAGTGGGGGGAGATACATGCAGCACACTGCTGGTAACTGGGCAAGACAAGGGGGTTGGCATTTCCCAACCCCTGGTAAGAAACATCCTGATGCCACCAAGCTGCGTTCATGTTGATGACCTGAAGGTCTTGATCAATGCACCTGCATCTCCTCTATCCCCTGTCCTTCCTGATCTCACCCCTAAATAAAATAATAGATGGAAATGAAGCAATTCCTCTGCTCACAATCAGTTACAGGCAGAGGATGAAGGGTGCAGGTCTCCCTGCTCCTTCTGCCTGGGGGGAGGACACTCAAGTCACACACAGGAGTACCAGCACGGTACAGGGGCAGCTTTTACAGGTAAAACAAACTGATGGCAGAGAAATTCCAGCTGTCAGGCCCTGTGCTGGCAGCAAGCTCTGCTATGGGGCTGTGCTGTTGGCACCCTCTTCTGCCTGGCCCAATGGCTGCAGGCGCTGGGAACACTCCTTCACCTCCCCAGGTGAGAGGGATGACCTAGATGAGGGTAACACCATCTCTGCTGGTTTCTTCTTGCAGGGGACACAGAGGTACCTCAAGCATGCAGCATCGCAGGTGCAAGCATCCCCCCTCCTGTTCCCATCCCCACGATGAGGTGCAGCATCTCCAGTTCCCAGCCAAACGAGACAAACACCCCAGTGGAGAGGATTTGCCAGGGACACAGAGCAATTCCAGGGGTTCTGGAGACTCTGCACCCTACGACAGCCCCCAGACTGCCATTTATCCCAGCTGAGGGAGCTGAAGTGGCAGAGATAACAGCTGGGACACTTCCTCTTCTTGTAAAAAGATGAAAAGCCTTGTGTGTGTGTGAGTGTGTGGGGAACACCCCCAGTGAGCTGAGTATCATTCCAGCCATATGCCCTCCAGCTAAATGCAAATCTTCTCAGGGAAGGGAAATAAGGTAAAGAGTCCAGTGGGTGCAGACTGGACTCCAGGTGATAAAGCAATGCAAACATTTGATCACAGGTAGGTTCCTTCAGCCTCGGAGCGACAAAGTCAACAGCAGAAATACCAAAGGTGCAGAATCACTTCGGGCAGAAACCTCAGAGTTAAAATCAAATTTATTTAGAGGAAAAATGACTTTACAAGAGGTTGATGCTGATAACTAAAAAGGAAGATAAATAAAAGCTTGTTACAAAACCTAATGGTTTCTGGCAAGTCACAGAAAAACTGAAGAATTTTACAGTCAATAACCTGCTCACTTTTTACATAATTACAAATTAACATACAGCAATTAGGTTTTACCCTCTTTTTTTAAAAATTCATTTTCTCAACTTTTTTTTTTTTTTTTTTTTTTTTTTTTTTTAATGGGTTGAACACCAAAAATGCAAAGCATATTTATTTTATTTTACTTTTAAAGAAACGAACAAAAAACCAGAGGTATATCAGGTTATCATAATACACCTCCTCAACGCTCTGGGAATTACTCAAGTGCATTCCATAATAGTACAAAATGAACACTGGGCTAAACTTTAACCATAGGCGAACTGAACTGGGCATAGATTGGTTTTTAAATTGTATTTTGAGTCAGTGTTTGGTACTGATGAAGAAAACAGTAAAATACTTCAGAGCACGGAAAGGATGGCTACCTACAGACGGCTTAAACACACCACGAAGCTTGCAGCTGTATGCAAAGCAGTGAACGTTGTCCTGCTCCCCCACCCCCCGCACCCCCCAAGCAATGTAAGCTGAATATATCTGGGTAGAGCATCAGTGTCAGTGGAAAGAAAGGGCACCCAGCCCTGGAAACGCGGGTGAGAAGGGAGCCAGCGTTGCGCTTTCCCATCACTCAGAGCATGAGGTGTAAGAGATGAAGCCAGTTCAGCTCGCCTATCTTTAAAACCTAGCTGCGTGGCTGGATTGAGAACTGTCGGTTGCTGCCCCTTCTGGCCAATGAAGCGAGAGCTACGAGCAGCAGGGAGGGGTTTGTATTTAAAAGGGTGCCTTAAATGATCTTAAATTCCCAAACCTGGCCAGCAGGGAGAATAATTTCCAGAGTTCTGGTTAACAAGGAATGTTTTGTGGGATTTTAGCAGATACTCTCTTGTGCCTCCTGCCCAGTCCTCCCTTGTCCTGTGGCCACAGATATCCTAGACATCTTCCTTGGGGTTTGGCACCTGATGAACCTCTTCTAACTCAGTGGCATTTGGAAGGACTGGATTTGGGTGTCTCAGCGACAGCTCTGAGATATCCTAGTGCCTCAAGGAAGGTGCAAAGATGATCTGACTCTATGGATGCTCTTGCAAATCTGCACAAGCTAGTGGCATTACCGTGCTGCTCAGCAGTGGTCAAACTTCAAGAGCCCAGCCTCAGTGGTGGCGGTAGGTCTGCCAGTGGCCTGTAAGGTTTAACTAACAGCTTAGTGCATGGAAAGGGCCTCACTTATTTGGTCACATCCTCCCCACATCTCCTTTGCTCTGGGGGTTTCTCCAAGGAAAAGGAGATGGAGGGCAAACCACTGGCGGGACTGCTTCCCTGCCCACTGTGAGGAAGGAGATGGTGACACCAGCACAGGCTCTCCCGGGGATGTACCTGAGCTATCAGAAGCCAGTTCACGGGCCCTGCCACCCGCCCTGTCTGCAGTGGGGCTGCAGTCAGGTTGACACCCACTCTGGTCTAAAAATAATACAAAAAGCTTGGCCCTTCCTCCCCTTCGGCGTAAAGCCAAACCAAACCAGGCACACACCCACCTGCATCTCAGATCTTGCTGGGGATGCAGAGGGGTGCAGTGGCAAAGCTGATTGTCTCCACGGAACCAAAAATAAAAATGGACCAGACCAGTTTTATTTAAAGTGCTTTATGGCATCAAACTGACATCAAGTCACACGTTGAGATGATCACGTCATTTGAAAGAAGCTAAGGCCACCCCCACACAAATCCATCAAGTCTCACACTGTTTGCTACAGCTACTCTCTATCACAGGGGCAGTCTGGCACCTCCAGCTAATACTGACCACGTCTGTAGTTCTCTGAGCCCGTGATCCCACTACCCTGGCACAGTGATAAAGGCCAGGCAGAGAAACGCCCAAGAAAAGGGAATCTGATTCTTTCCCTCCATGAAACACTAGCACCACAAGCTCTGAGAGCCCTCACAGGGTCCTCTTCTCCCTCCAACAAGACGGGCTTTGCACAGGTATTTTTGGACTTGCTTGGTGTCCCAGGAACCCAATGCAAAACAGGGTGGTTTGGGTGCTCCAAGTGAGATCCAGGGACTGGCTCTGGGAACCGGGTACAGCAGCAGGCTGGGCAGGAGAAATAACTTGCTTTCAACTGCAGCAGAGATGCCAAGTGTGGAACTGGAGCAAATGCAATTTTAAGGCCAGGAAGAGGAAAGGCTTTGGAGCTATAAAGCTGGTACCACACTACCAGACAACTGTAGGCAACCTGCAGGGATCAGAGTGGGAATCTAACTCCAGAGACCTATGCCAAGCCTTTCCAAAGAAGACCTGAGAGGGGAAAAATAGAAGGCTAACGAGATAAGAACAAGCCCTCACCTCACTAAAGGTAAAAGGAGGAGGAAGCAGTGTGGGACTAGACTTCATTCCAAAATAGTGAATCACAGAGTAACACGCATCTTCCAGGGAACAAAGGTCTGTCCACCAGAATTTGAGACACAGTTTCAACATGCACTATTTCTGGTCAGTGCATTTCTGACTCCCAGATGTGGTTTCTCTGACAAGGAACCCTGGGGACCTCAGGGGGTCACTTAGCAAATACTGCTTTCACCTAGGGCACCTTGTTTTGATCTGCACAGGCCAGAGGAAATGGCCAAGCCTGGCAGACACCCAGCCCTGCTGCCCTGGGTCACACGTCTCCCTTTCTACGCCCTTCTCAGAGCCATGGGACATTCCCATGTCACGAAGTCAAGGTGTGTCAGGACAGGGGGATGAAAAAAGAAGCTCACACTGGCAAGGGCTATTACAGACTGAGGGGAACATGCAGAAATACAGGGGACCTGAAGTCTGTTTACACAGCAGTGAAAATGAGCCACACTCTGCTTTGGCTTCCAAGAAGATCAGCTTGGCACATTTCACAGATGCACAAATAGCAGGGCAGAATTTACCTAGTGAAAGCAGTGGCTTTGTTAGTAAAAAGGTAACAGCACAACACCAGCACACACCTCCTCCAGCTCCTTTCAGATTCAGGAGAAGAGCTGCCTGGATGTCCCCAGACAAGGGACCTGACCCCTCACATCACTGCCAGATGCTCCATGTTTTGCCTCTTCCTTTGCCTCACAGAGGATGAGAAAAATCTAACCAACAGTGTTTAAACAAGAAGGTGACTGACAGGAGGAGTCTTATCTGAAGCTGCTGCTGCTTTTCCCAGACTCTCTCTGGCCCAAAGATGCTCTGCCTTAAAGAAAGCTCTCAGTTCAAACTGTGTAACTCTGGGCATGGCACCGGCTGCTACGCAGCACTGCCCAAACCCTGGGTTTTTTAAGAACCAGGGAGGTAAGAACATTTGGTTTACCAATCTCTTGGTAAGAAAAAAAACCCCCAACCAACCAACCAAAAATAAACAAAAAAAAAAAAAAAAGGAAAAAAAAACCCCAACCCCAATCAAACTGTCCTTCAAACAAAAGGAAAATAAAAAGTCAAAATAAAAAAATAAACCCAAGTAAACTTCTTTAAAAAAAAGAACTCTTTCAAATAAACAGAAAGATAAATATTTTTGCAAGCCCTGCTTGCAATTAAGAACAAGCACCAAATAATATTTAAAAAGCAAAATAAAAATAAACTCAATCCTTTCTCTTTCTTTTTCCCCCTTTTTCTTTTCCTTTCTTTTTTTGACTCTTAATAGTTTAGAGAGCTTCAAAAGCAAGCAGGCATTTAAGATTCCTGTGCTGACCAAGACAGACCAGTCTAAGCATCCACCTCACCATCAATGATGCTGGTTCTCAGCAGCACTGAGCTCTGCAAACCACTGTGGGTTACCACCTGTGAAAAGCCAGAGAGCAAACTGGAATCAAACAATAGTGCAAGAAGAAATCCTACTATTTTTTTTTTTGAAGAAAAACTGGTGGGAAAGGAAATGCACTTGAAGTTTCAAACTCTGAGCAAACCCTTGAGCTACTTGAAGCTGATAACGTCTTGTAACCATTTACAAATCTGCTCAGGCAATTCCCCTGAGAGGGTTTGGAAGAACAAGAATTCTGGGACAAAGTTTGGCTTGCTGCATTTCTCTTCCCCTGTTCTCAATGGGTCTACAAACACTTCGGGGTCCACACAATGGGAGCCACCCTCAGACCTTCCCCTCCTGATGGCAAGGTGGGGATGCACGGGACGCACTCGCTGTACAGCCCATGGCAAGGGAAAAGGACCCATCCCACTGCGCTTTGGTCCGTGAGAAGGTGTTATCTCCCCAGGAACACTGAACAAGCACACGGTGCTGTACAAGCACAGGGACTAGGAGCCACCTCTTTGGCATTCACTCTGCTCCCCACACTCCATCCCCTGAGCTGCAATGTCTCACTCAAGAGCTCTGACATTCCTGTTGTTTCATTCTGCCTTAGAAATGAGCAAGGGAAGCTGACAACATCCAGAGAAACTGAAGCCCAGCAGTAATACAAAAAGTGTGGGGGGAAGAAATTACAAACAGGAGAACAAAGGTCCCTAAAAGAAGATTTTCTGCCATCTCTCCAGTAAGTCGTCAGACGTGTAACGAAGGGATGTCAGATGCAACTGGAGAACTACACTCTGGCAAAAAAAAAAATAAAATCTTTACTTAGGGGATGGGAAGGAGTGAGCTAGAGCTCAAAAAGATTGCATTAAAAATGTTGCTTAGAGTTGTTCCCACTTGAGCACTGTCTGTTCTGGCTCCCTGGGGTTGCCTTACAACTGAATTTCTCTTTTCTGCATCGTTTTAAATATACCCAAAGACGTTCTGCTCGATTCTGGAAACAATCTGACATTTAAATCCTCTGGCCCCATGGAAATCTTTTAGAATTACTTTAAATTCTTACTGTGTTTTCCTCTGAATTTGTATTCTGAATGCTCTTACTGCTTCCTGGCATATGGTTCCTTTCTGAAACCAAATAGTCCACGTGCCACGAGTGTGGACGAGCACAAAAGGAGCGTGTGAGTCAGTGGCGTTACAACTGGAGCAGTAAGGGCAAGATATTTAATATCTACACGCTACCTGAAAGTCCTCAGGTATCACCTATCCCCACAGGGCAAGCTGAGCTGGGCTGTACAGACTGTAAGCATATCCCAGTGGATACATAGATACATAGATGTATATATACAGTATATCTATATATGCCAGTGTATACGCACCATTTGTAGAGTCCTAATCTCTCACTACATGCTTGGTTTTGGTTAAGTTCCCCAGAAAAGGGGAATCTAAAGGCACAGACCCCTTAAGGCTATGTTCTTCTCATCCTTTAGCAGTAAGAGGAGACAGAAAACTTCTATCCCAATCCGTTTAACCCAAGGTTTGCACAGAAAGACGGTACGATTTGCCATGTGGTCAGCCTCTGTGGTGAGGATTCACGCAAAACCACAGGAGAGAGGCCCTTTCCCACCACTCAGACTTCAGATTATGTTTTATTTAAAACCTCCAGACGCTTGTCAGATGCAGGCACCAGCAGTGTGATGTGGAGCGGGCAAGGAGATGTCCACTGTACCAATGCTGAGAGCGACCGATGGAGCCGTCTGTGCTCAGCAGAAGATCTCCTCACCTTCTGGAGGTGCTTCTGACGAGTGAGAATCTGCAGCACAAAGAAAACAGTTGGGAATTACTATTGGGATACAGCAGGCAGAGTGGGACTCCACGTGTACAGAAACCCCACTGTTTGCCCAAACCACCAAGCACCTCAAAAGATGTCCAGTTCCCTGATGAGCTACTATGAAATTACATCTGATAACTTGGTGAGTTTTCCTGGGAACAAGCTGGAAAACAGTGGGTTAGTATGGATAAAGCTGGTCATCTGAGCGTGAGATCCAATTCCATGTGGGTCAGAGGTTTGAGGTGCAGAACTGAGACCTAAGGAGATGCAAAACTACCAGAGAAGAAGACTCTTGTGGTTTTGTTTCAGATAGAGAGACAAGACAGACCAGCTGGAGAGGAAGGGAGGTCACCAGAAGGGTTTGCGGGTATCACTTCTAAACCCCAACAGAGGTAAAGCAGACAGCAACACCATGGGGGCTGCAACAGTCAGGAGCATCTCAGCAGAAGCTCCTGAGAGCACACACACTGAAGCAGGACATCTTCCTCCTTGGAGCAGAGCAAGCTGAAAAATAAATGGAGAATCCAGCCCGTGGAGGCTTTTCAGAGGAGCAGGGAGCAGAGTGTGTGCTTCTCAGAACCCTGGGGCTGCAGAACAGGCAGAAAAGCCCACAGAAATCACTTCAAGCTGGGACCTCCACTTATCACAGCTGATCATCTCCATTCCTTTGTTATCAACCACATTCAAAGCCAGATTCTGTGGCTACCACAAGTTCACTGGCTGGAGGGAAAAGACAGCTCACAAACCCTCAAAAACACACCTATAGCCTTCCCTGACACTCACCAGGCTGTTGGGAGCGATGTCCTCTGCCCTTTTTCTTCTTTTCCTTCTTCTCCTTTGGTTTGGCTAAACTGAAGAGGCGAGTAGGCATCTGGGGCTGTTCCTCAGCTGCCTTGTTAGTCTGGTTTATTGTGCTAAGCAAATGGAAAGTGCTTTTCTCTTTGTGTGTCCTTGAAAGACTGTTCCTTTTGGGGGAGACGGACAGTTCTGCATCAGAGTGCCCTTGTTTAGGAACGGAAGGGCTCTGCTCCTTGGAGTCATCGATGCTGGACTGGGAGGGGACTCTTGAAAGTTTCTCATGTAGATTTGAAACCTAGGAAAAGGAAAAGAAAACTGTTTCACTGGGGCATGAAAGAGGCTAGCAGACAACCTGGATAGGAAAGGTGTGCCCCAGTAGAGACAGTTTCTTCTTGTGAACATCCAAGTTCATTTACCTGCTAAAAAGTGGTCCCCATCTAGGCAGAACAATGAGAGGAGCCACCCTCTCTGTTTAGGACAAAGAAACAAGGCATATAGAGTAACGCTCCAAGATCTTCTGCTCGTACATGTACTGTGCTATGTATCAAAAAGCCAAGGGCAAATATTCTCTAAGATCTCAACACCAAGACTCACCCTGCATCGTTCGTGCACAGAGATGGTGGCAGAAGGCCAAGGAGAAGCGTGCCTCTCTGGCAGGGGAACGCCAGCCAGCACACGGCACCAGAGCGGCATGTGTCAAAGGAAGCCTTCCCCAGCCAAAGATGAAAGCAAGCACATTCTTCCTGATTTCCCCCCTCTCCCCAACGGCTGCCTTGGGATATAATTGAGCCCGTGCAGTCAAAGGGAAGATCAAAACAACAGCTCAACAAAGATTCACCGAGCCCTCTATTAATAACTCTGAAATGTCAGGAAGGTACCTGTCTCAGAAAGGTGTTTCCTTCTCCTGATCCCCCGGGCCCCACAGTTGTTTTGCCTCTCAGCCTCTCCCATAGCATCCATACCCCTTGCGTGCCTGTGTGTGCTCGGTGCTGGAACAGCTTCTCTGTGTGCTTAGGAAACTTCTGGCCTGATCAGGAACCCAAGTGGGAGGGAGCAAGGCTTCCTCTGATGATTTGCTTTTCAGAGCTCGCTGCTGAGCTCCGCAATTAGTTCATTCAGGCACCCAAAATAATTTCCATTCCGCAATCCAACATTTATAAACTAATCTTCCTACAGCTCTAAGCAAATTACATTAAAAATGAGTGAGTTACAAACAAACGATCAACAACAGGCTTAAGGTTCAAATTCAGCCCATAATTTGCCAAGGGATGCTTACTCTCCTCAGCCAGACTGCTGCAGTTAAAAAAAACAAAACACCCCAAGTTGCTGAAAAATGCACAGAGCAGGATCTATGAGGGGTATTTTCTTTCTGGTTGTAGGCAGCCAGACTCTAGAAGCCTCTTTAGGACAGGCACAATATCCATCTCCTTGCTAGATACCAAGAATGCTTTTGGAGAAGGATATAAGTGTACAGCCTTCCTCCACAGTTATCAGCCTCACAAGTGGTTTTTGTGACAGCTGTAGGGTGCAGGTAACCTACAACACTCCGAAAATGTGTCCGAAAATGATGTCTTGTCTTCCTGAGTCCCTAGCACTCAGCCCTCATGGGGTGAAGGCAAATGTCACAGGCAATATCGACCTCCTGGGACTACCCAGGACATCTTCCCTGCAAGTCAGCCACCTCTGCTCTGCTGTCCACCAACACGTGGCACAGAAAAGCAGGCAGAGCTCAGGCTGTTGGAACCACCTACCATTCAGGACTGGCCAGGCATGCTGAACACACAATGTTGCATCAACGCTGGCAATGCCTTAGCAATTCTGGAGGTGCAACAAACACAGCCCTGAACATCACATGCAAGGGAAGAGTCTGTTTTTAAATACCAGGCCCTGTGTGTCTATGGCTGGGTTGGAGTTAGTCCATCCCTGCTGGCAGGCAGCAGGGGCTGGCTGGGAGCTCCCTGCAGGGCACAGCTTCCCCAGCAGCCCAGCCGTTAGCAGCATTTACCTGGTTATGATCAGGTTCTTGCCGCATCTGAGCTATTCGTTCCACGTCTTGCTTGAACTGCACCTTCTCCCTTTCCAGCTGCTTCTGCGCCATGCGAAGTCTCTCCAGGTCAAGCTGATAGGAGGTCTTCTTCACCTGCAGCTCCTCTCGCTCCCGCTCGAGATCCTGCAACCCTCTCTGGACCTGCTCCTCTTTCTGGGCCACACGGGCCTCGTGGTCTGCCAGCTCCTTCTCCCGGACTTCCCACTCCTTCTCTCTCCTCCGCCTCTCCTCCTGGTGCTGTGTCTGCTGCTTTTTCAGGTTGGCCAACTCCTGGCGCTGCTTCTCCAGGTTGCGCTGCTTCTCCTGTTCCAGCAGCGAGGGCGGCCGGAAGAAGCTTCGGTTCAGAGCCCTCTCACTCAGGACCAGCTTCTGGTCCTCAATGTAGGTGTCCTGTTGCACCACGACACCCTAGGAGAGAAGGGGAACAAATCACTGTAGTGCTCTCTGCAGGGAGAGAGTTTCCAACCCCAAAAACCTCAGGGTGCTGCACAGAACCCTTTCTTCCACCACCAAATTCACAGCTCGGCACTGCTGCCTTATAGCTGGGCTACTGGAGGATGCTGGCAGAGCACGTCCCCCAGCAGCTTCCCAAATTTAGATGGGCATCAGTTCATTTAGGCAGCAGCTCACTCCAACAACCTGCTGACACGCTGACTGCAAGCCAGCCACAAAGTGTTCAGCCACACAGGGATGGGATAGAAAAAAAGGGAAGAGGAGACGGGAGGCAAAGCATGAGCGCTGTTACTGGCTGGTGGGATGTGTAGTTCGGGCAAGCAACATGCAAAAGCGGGATGAAGAGCAAAGCCTACCTGCAAAGCACTGAGCAGCTTATGGAGGTTGGTAATTCTTTGGAGGACCTGATGCAAGAAAACAAACGCATTACTATTAGATCTCACTGGGTGCCAGGGTATGCGTAAAGCATCCTCCTTTTCTACTGTAACCCACTGGGTCTGACAAGAAGTATGTCCAGTTTTTCTCACTCTTCATTTGCAATGAACATCAGCCCCCAGTATACCAACACATGCCTTGCACATCTCTCAGAGATGCCTGGCATCTTTCTTGCTTTCCTAGTCGCTGGTGAGGCAGGGGAAGAAACATCTGCAGAAGCACCAAACAGCACAGACCTCATGGGAAATCCTGTGTTGTCTCTGCAAACCATTTCCCACAGCATCAGCTTGCTCAAGAATAAGTAGAGTAAATGGGATGAAACCCAGGAATTCACATAAAAATTTCAGGGAAATAACTTCAAGGAGTGAAAAAAAGAAGAATCTTAAAATGAACATGGACTGTTTGCACTCTTCCACCCCTTGCTGACCCATAATAGGTCCCACTGTCATGAGACAGAAAACCTGCAATAGAGCAGGGACATGAGTACAGAAGGTATGTTCATGGAGGCTCTCTGAAAACACAGGTAAATGCAAACACATCGTGCATCAATACAGAATAAACTACTTGGGAGGGATGCCCTATCCCTAGATACACTGTTAGTCTAGCTAAAAATGTCTCTGAATCTCTCCTACAATTACTTTTAAGAAGAGACACCACCGCAGTGTTTCCAATAGTGGCGTGATAGCCAGTATTAAGAGAACAGTTTCTCATTCTGCCATTAGCGTTAATTGGGAGTTATGAATGTGTATCAAAGGGAGAACAGAAATCTAATTGCCCCAATTCACTGCACCTGCAACATAAAATTAAACTCTCTCTGTCTGCAGATGCACAATAAGTACAGCCCTGCGCATCCTAGTGGTAATTAACCCTTGCTACCTATAATCAGTACGTATCGCCCCGCTGGCAAGCAGATGACAATCAGCAAATTCCCTGTCTGAACATCCAAGGTTAAACAAATAAATGACACAGTGGGTTCAGTTTAATGTATTTAAAAGCCTACATGCGCTTCAGCAAATGAAATGTATTTTCTTTTACATTATCACCTATTGAGACAAATTCACTTGCCACTTAAATGAAGGAAACAGCTGAGCAACAGAATCAATTCTTACCTCGTTCCTTTTCAACACGAACATGGGATTAGCATTTCCACCCTATGAAAAGATCACAGATTTAATATGAGGACAAATGAGAAATCACAGCAAATGTGTTCTGAAGCTGAACTAATGACGGACACATTAAACTCCCCTCCATCTTCCATTCTGGGAGAATTCATGCATGTTTTTTAGGCAAGTTAAAATCATAGAAAATAAAATGTTAATTAGGTATCATTTTGTAGTTCTATGATGGATCAATCCACAGCAAGAATAGGTGCAATGTTATAGTTGACCTTATCATTCCAATAACGATGCATAATTAAACACATGCTTTAGCTGATCTGCAGACAGATGGCAGATAACCTGTGCCACAGAGGAATATAACTGATTTGCAATGGTTTTCAAGGCAGGATTTTAGTTACAGAGAAGTGGTTTTGGGCTGCTCACTTCCAATTTTATTTTATTTTTAACTTCTAATTGTCATGAAATTCAGGCGTTTTTCAAGACTAGAATTGTCTCTTGAAAGCTGAACTCAGTGGCAGCAGAGAGATGAACCAAGTGATACCTTCTTTAAAATGCTGTCTGACTCTGTTCTCCGAAGGTCTTGAGCATCGTCGCCTTCATCTTTCGCTCCACCTAAAGGAAGAAGCCAGCATTGACACGGGTTATTCAGTATTTCAAGCCACAGATGAACTTGCTTATGCCTGAGAAATTTAATACAGGCAACTCAGATGGTTCACAAAAGGCAACACAGTACTCTTGACACTTTAACTAAATCCTCTTGCTCCCTACATATACAGAACATGTCAGCACCACCAGAAAAAGTGGATGGGAGTTCAGATTAGGACTGACTTTGGTTTCAGACAACGTGCTGATGAATTTGGCACACACCTATTAATTGGTGCTCTGTCTAGCCCCCGCACTGCTGTCTGCTACCAAAGAACGCTTGCTGAGAAGACAGGAGGCAGAGTAAGAGCAGATGGAGAACAATAACAGAATCATATCAAGGTGTATTATTGCAGGTAGAGTTTCAATGCCTCTCTTGTGCAAATGCAATTTACAGCTGGGCCAGATACTGTTGCACAATACCCCGTGTAATTTTATGCTAACAATTTCTCTTTAGCCTTAGCTATCAGAACCCTGTATCTCCAAAGGGACACCACACTTCTTTCTGTGACTTCCACCTGGATGGCTCCTATCAGTGCTCCTGAGCAGGACTGAACTGAGTTGTGGCGCCATGAGGGCTACAACCCTCCCTCCAGCTGCACTGCCCTTCTGCTGGTGAGAAGCAAAGGAATTACACAGCTCTTCTGTCCTCTAGCTCTTGCCAAGACTTCCGCGCCCTCCTTGCCAGCTGAGATGCAGCTCATGGGAAAAACCACACCTGCAGTGATCACTGCTGCTCTTTTAATGATAAACAACTTTACATACACCTGTAGCTGCAGTAATGTGAAGGATACCACACCTAGTGCAAAAGCCCTCTCCTCCCACCACCCCATGGGAGGCTTTGCTATTCAAGGCTCAAATCCTTCTAACAGACTTTTTCTCCTGGGACCTTCCACCTCTTTACAGGAGGAAACACCTCCCTTCTGCCTTGCTGGAAAGCAGAATGAAGGGGAGTCAGGTTAATAAGCCTTACCCAAGGTTGCACAGGTTGTGAACAGAAGAACTGGAGATAAAAGCCAGGTTTCATGCCTCCCAGACTCCAGCTGAACAAATAGGCCCCGCATTCTTTTTCCCAAACTCTCCCAAGACCCTACAACTATTAAATTACAATCTAATTCACAAGAGGATATTTCTACCGAAAACTTAAGAGCTGGGCAATGAACAGCCTGAGGTCGTCCCATTCATCACTGCAACAGAGAGGCACAACCCTAAACAAACCTCTCCAGGGTGAATGTATTTGTCATGACGATGCCAAGGCCCGCAGAGGGCTTTGCAGCTTTCCAAAAGAGCTGGGAAAACCTCTACATACTTCTCATGTCTGACTGTCTGGAGCTAACACTGCTCCTTTAATGCAGAAGGTCAGACGAGGTCCAGTGATCCCAATGCTGAGACAGACACTAGCGCAGCAAAACTGGCTGTATTGGGAGTATGAGTGAGACCACAGAGAAAGGAATTTGAGGGCAGGGAAGTTTCTGATGACTAGGGGAAAGAAAGAGAGCATTGGGAAGCAGCCAACTATGCAGCTGAAATAAATATTCACACGTTTCTTTGGGAGAGACTTAATAGCAGGATAACACAGTTGTCTGTGGAACACAAATGCACAGGGAGCAGAGCCAGGGGAGAAAGTGCCTAATTCACCAATATCCTCATCCATTTGCAAATGCATCAGCAGCAGGCTCCTAAAGGAAGGTAACTGAGGTCCAAAGAAGAGAGCTGCAGATACTACAACACCACAAAGAAACTAACCTATCAAGAAGCCAAATGCCTTCCCAGGGCATGTAAGTAAAGTGGTCAAGATGATTTAGAAAGAGTGGAGAGGGAAGAGCAAGGAGCTCCCATGTTTAAGTCTCATGCAGCTAAAGGTTCTCAGCTACCATCATTCCACCTGTACATCGGGTTTTTTAATTTATTCTGTTAACTGTTGGAGAGGAGTTGGGAAACCCAAATGCTAGAGTCCTGAAGGAAGAGGACAACATGTATTATTAACAAATGCTGATGCACACACATCACTCACCCTTTGAGTTCATCTGATGACTGTCAAATCCTCCAAAAGTTTCTGCCCTTCTAGGGAGACAGACGGGGCCAACGCCTCCTTCTTGTTCCATACCAGTGCCCGGGCTCCTGTTCAGCAGGTCATGCAGCAGTTCAACTGATAAAAAGCAACATCTCTGTTAAAGACCACCTCAGGCTTCTGAGCTACTTTTGTTCCTGCCAGAGCTCAGGTCAGAAATTCACATGCTTTGCTGTACTAGAAAACCATGTTTCTACGACAATGGTATGAGCAGCATGCTTTCCCCTTGCAAAAATTCAGCCTGCCTGAAATTCCAATTTCTGTAGGCTCACATCTCCCTCTCTTCTTCCAGGCAACCCTGGTGTGCTCTTACAACAGCATTTAACGATTTGTAGCCTCTTCAAAAATCCCATTGGAAAGCTACCCCGGATTGTCCATCTACCTTTGCCTTTGCCGACTGACTTGCCTGTCTCTTGCAGGCACCCCAAGTGCCTGCTGGAATTCCAGCCTCAGTCTCACACCCTGCTGAGACTGAAGTACAACAAAAGGCTGAATCGTCCAAATTTCAGTCAAGGATAAATCCTGCATTCTTCCTGACCTCAGTGCAGATTCAATGCATGGTTGCTTTGTGCTGACTTCTTTTATGTGCTGATTTCCCTCTTTCAACAGCCATCAGCATCTGCTTCCCCTCCTTATACTCATTACCTGTCCCTGAGACAATACTATGAGTAGCAGTATCTCCTTGTGTTGTTATTCTGACAAAATGATGACTTCCCCTGTAAAACTGGTGCCCAAGGACTGATGGCTTCACTGACAGCTTCACCCAAGGCAGGTTCTTTGGTTAGTGTAATTAACATGTCACCCTGACTTGCTCACTTTCATTTATTGCAGTTTTCATGATGGCCTCTCCTTTTGGTGCCTCATCTGTGTTGGCTCTGAAGAACAGCCTGGAGCCTGGCATGTCCTCCTGCAGAGAACTGTTTGCCATGTCCTCGAAGATTTTAGCCTTCTCCTCCAGCAAGAGGGAAATTTGTTTGTCCTTCTGAGTAAGTTGTTCTGTGGGGGTGAACAGAAGACTGAGATGAAGACAGAAAATAAAAAGCTTTGTCAAAAAACCCGAGCAATTCCTGAGATACTGGCCCCATCTAGTGGAACCTGCTGATACAACCGTGCCCTGCACAATCCTATGCAGCAACGGCACCCAGGCTGAGGTACACACAAGGATTGCCAATTATTTGCTGACTGCAGGATTCTCACTCCTTTGAAACCACTCATAGTTCAAACACAAAACCCAGGGCAGCAATTCCTGTAATCTTTTTTTTAAATGCTCCCCCTCCCTGTTCCCAGGCAGGATTTTACCTCTCAGTCCTCTCAATTTTGCATCCGACAACTTCTTTTCGAACTCAGACTCACAAGGGACTCCTTCATCTTCATCTTTATCCCTGGACAAGAGACATGTCTCAGTTACTACCAGAACATGACCGTGTGCATCACCTGGCTTTCAAGAACAGCTTGGTAGCTTACATGGTGTTCATTGTGTCTTGAATGATCTGTATCCAGCCATTACGCTCTTCTTTGGAGCTGGCGTGGACTTCCACCATTTCGGGATCTTTTCCACCCATGCTGATCAGGAACAAACCCTTCTCTTCATGAGCCACTTCCCGTACAATCAACTTCTTCAGAGAGATCACAGTGGATTTCTGGTCCTTCAGATGGAAAGAAATGGGTGAGGAGGGCTGAACAGTAGTACTAGTTCCCAGATCCAAACTGGCATTAAAAAGGTCCAAATAACCATATCACTATTACTCTCAGGTTGTAAACATTCCCTGAACTTGTTGGCTAATTAAAAAAATATGAATTTTAATGGATTCAAAGAAGAATTCCATCAGTTCTGTAGGAAAAGCAATTTCATCTTGTTCTATTTCAATAAAGAATTAATTTAAAATTGACTTTGTAGTTTTGCAAACTCTACCATGTTTTCCTCTAACTCCAGCAGACCTTTGATCTTGTCTCCTGCCTGCACTCTCTCTGTGATTAATATCACAGCTCCTTAAACTTAGTTCTGCTTGCTAGCACCTGCTTCACACACATTATCTTCACGGTTTCTCCCTCAGATGGAGTAACATCTTGTTTTCAAATCCCACAGACCCCCCTGCTGTTCTCAGAAGCTCACAGCTGACTCTGTGGAGAAGACTTGTGTTCAAGATGACGTTGGTTGTGTGCTATGGTTTCTGTGTAATCAGCCTGTTGGGTTAAACATCCCCGTCGCTGTTGTGTCATTTGCCTCTGAGTCAGCTCCTCTGTGCATTTCACAGGATGCTACAACTGGGGTGACTGGGTAGTGGTTCACCAGCAGGACTTGTGTGCGAATGAGCTGCCCCTGAGTAGAGCAGTCTGCACAGCCATTGGTGAAAGTGAAATAACAAATTATCATCTTTCAGAACGTTCAAAGCCTGGAAAGGTCACAAGGTTTAGCCAGTCTAGACCATGCCTGCAAGGTACAGCCCCAACAGACTCAATTAGGTACCAGGTTTTCTTTAGCAGGTCACTGTGACTAGCCCTTTTATGAGGCCTGCCTTCAAAAGCTAATGGCTTTGGTCCTACGCAGTACAAACATATTCCTCTGACACTTCTTTTCAAGCTGTTCTGTTGAATTTTCTGTAGTGGCATTTCACCACCCTGCCTGCCACAGGAGCTCACATCTCACCATGTATGACGACACTTCCTTCTGCTAAGCCTCATTTTCACAATGTTTTCATTATCCTGCTGCCCCCTCCCACCCCAATCGCTGCTTCAGTTCACACACACTGCAAAGCAGGAGGTGTATCAAGTGACAGGCAGGATTTCAAGGCCAATTAAAAGCTGTGCCAAAGCACAGTAGAAAAGGGAGGTGGGGCATGAAGACATGTTTTCCTATCAAAAAGAATGGAGCCTGATTAGCAAATGAAAATGTTATAAGCAAGAAAATTAATGGTTTTTTAGAAGGCAATGGCTGGCTTTGCCTCACAACATACACCCAAGGTTTCTCACATAGAAAAGGAAAGAGGACAAAAGGCTGAAGCCTTACCAATGAGGCAAAGACATACTTCTGGTCTTTCTCCTGAAGGAATATGAGCATGTCAGAGAGGAGAACAGCCTGGACTTCTGCAAAAGAAAAAGCATACCAAGGCAGTGTAACCACGCAACCCACCCCGAAGAAACAGGTTTGTGTTAATAAACCACTCCAAAGGACCGTTGGGTCTGTTTTTGAAAATCCTGGAAGCAGGGTCAGCCTTCCAGTTAACAGGAGAGGCATCTCCTGGAGATGCTGGGTCAGGTTGGCTCTGAACTGACTTTGCTTTAAGCAGGACACAAGAGCCCCTGGGAAACCTGCAGGATTTTCTCTCCTTGGTGGGAACAGGGGTGCTCCTCTCCAGCCACACGCTAACAGTTAAGTTACAGGCACAGCAGCAAAAGCTAGAGATGCTTACTGAATAGAAGCACTGTTTTGTCAAACAATATTTTAGCCCTCAAGTGAAGTATCTACACAGGAAGTTTTTGGTTTTTATGGTTCTCTTGATGAATGGTTTGCGGAGTGTGAATTATCATGCAATAACAATATTTGTACCCTGCTGTTTCTTTCCCAGGAAATACTAACTTCAGGAGCCACCACAAAGTCTGCTCACAGACAAACACAACTCTTGCCTGCTCCAAGGAGAGCTGACGCTCTGTGTGAGATCCAGGACCTGACTTTCTTTCACAGGAGAAAGCAGCACAATATCAAGCCAATGGAGGATTTTAAATCAGAATACAGCCTTTTCCCAGAGCACACGTTCAGCTTTCCAAGTCTCCTAATGACACATCATAAAGTTACACAGCAACTACCAAGTATAATGCCCCACCCAGAGACCTCAGTACAAAGAGTTTTTGTGTAATGTACTTGGGAAATCTTGTGACAGAGAGGAAGCAAACCAAAAAGTTAAGTCATCCTGTGGGTAATTCCTTCCATTCTGTTATGGGAAGATGGGATCCATTCCAGATAAAAAGAACCACCAAACTTTAATCAAAGCTGCAAAATGAATGCAAAGCTTTGGGACATTTGCAAAACTTGGTCTTTGTCTGTTCCTCTCTGTCATCTGTGCACTCTGCACGAGGGGAAATGCTAAAAGCCTCAGAGAAAAGTCCTTCCTATACTTCTCTGTGCTCTATTTCAAATCTCACAAGATAGCCTGAATATAGGAACAAGTTGCTCTCTCCCTGGGCTTTGCAGCTTGTCTGCAGGTCCTGCTTTTGCTGGGAGCTTACATTACAGACACAGGTATGTTTATGCCTTTCTATGACTTAGAAATGCACATACAGACTGTCCTTATCACAAGATTTCACAACGGTGGCGTAACTTCTTCATCCACCATCTAAAGTCAATGGTACTCTTGCACCATCTGTAAACTTCCTGTTTCTAAAACATCAAAATAAATCATGCCCAAAAATGAATTTCATGCTACTACTGCCTCCCTGCCCAGCATCACACCAGGCTACCAGTCTCCCTTTCATGCCCAAATACCCTGGCTTAATCACCTGATAAGAGAGAAGGAAAGCCCAGCCTTCCTGCCCTATTGGTTCTTACTGTTACCATGGTCCCAGCTAAAGGCTTACTCGGGAGACTTAGTGCTTAATTCACTAAAGAACTTCAGTGGTCAGCAGACCACAGCACCTTAGATAAACTATTTCCATCTGATAATAAAAAGAGCAATCCAAGAAAACATCAACCAAGCAAGAAACAGCTGCAGGGACACAAGAGCCTCTCCTGAAGAGTTTGCATCAGCAGCTCAAGACATTCAAGAGCAATGAGTGCCTGAGACACTTCTCTGGAGTTCCAGTGAAACTGGAAGGTATTACTGAGCCTAGGCAGCCCTACTGCAGACCTGAGAACAAAGGAAAGGCTGTGCTGCTGCGGGGAGAGCCACTGGGAAGCTGAGGTTGAGCAGCAAGCACACTTCCTGGAATTGCTACACATGCACACTGTGGTTCTGGGCAACTGCAGCCCCCACCATGTCCTGCCCAGCTCAAAGGATCCCCCAGCAGCTTTGCTCCTCAGCGCACCAAGGTGCTGCTGCAACCACAGCCTTCAGTAGGCATGCTGTCAACAGGAGGAAGAGCAGCTATCACTCCAGAAACAATGTAAGGAAGTGCTGCAATGGGAAGTGAGTGCACACCACTGAGAAAGCTGCTGTCAAAATCTTGCAAAGAACAACAAATAAAGGCCAAAGACACCAATTTGAGGACTAATCCTACATCCAGAGAGGGTGAGCTACAGCCTCACGTGGGAGAAGGCAGGATCATCTTACCTTTTAAGCGCCCAGCTGTGCTTTTCAGTGACACAGGCCCGTCTCGGATGAGCTTCCGATGCCTCAAGTCCTCTCTTGCAAACATCTGACCGCTCTTCATCCTCATGATGGACTTGCTGTCTGTCCGGCTGTAAATCTCATCAAGCCGCATTTTCTTTTCATATTCGCTGACCTTGGTGTTGACTGCAGCGATCACATCTTTAACGAGGTTTAATGACTGAGTCAAGTCTTGATGTTCCACTTCATTTTCTTTGAACAGAAAGAGAAATATCTCAATTCGCTTCGTTCTTGTGGACTCTTAACTTCCCGATTTTACTTCCTTTATTCCTCTTCTCCCTCTCAAATTCCTGTATTTTAACTTTTTCAGTACTTTCCTGAGGCAGATGGCACTTTTCACCCTTAAGGAGAGTTTCACAAAACCTTTCGCGTGCATGGTTGAGGCCACAGACTAGTTCAAGATACTTTGTGTATGAGAGAGTCTAGATGAAATGCACAAATTAACCACATATTTTAGCTGCTATCAAAGAAGAGCAAGCTGGGAGACTTAGGGGAGTCTAAGCATCTTGCTCCCTAATTAGCTAGAGACAGACTTATAACAACTAAATCAAGGCACTTGAATAACTAATCCTTAATAGAGACATGAAACTGAATTATGCTGTTACACTGGTGTGAGACAGTGACAACTGAATTAGTAGGTCTATTCTAAGAAAATCTGCTTCACCTGAAAACAGGATCCAAGAAATTTACTCTAGAGGAACAAATACACACATAGAATAATGGCACTGGTGCCTACCTTTGGTGTACTGCAGTATCCTTTGTAAAAGGACTGGGTACTTTGTGATTCTCTGTGTTACCAATAAGATACATTCAGAAATCCCAAGCCGCCTCACCAGGGAGCTGCTCATTTTTTTCTAAGGAGCAAAGATCAAAATTTCATCTTGTTTTGCAGCAAAACACTCACCAGAGTGCAGAAAGGACATCTTTTTTCCATTGACTATGTCTGTTCTACCAGGTCCTACCTTGACAAATGCCTGAAACCTCTTGTCCTTTGAGTAAAGATCTTTGAAGTTATTCACTGCCTCATTGTGATGCCCACAGAAATTGCCATATGTTGTCTTCATTCGCGTGGCATTCTCACCAGAGAACTGCAAGACATGAGACAGAGAGGTCCAATTTGCACAGAGCTCCTGGTGTGATATCTCAGCAGTGCCTGCCAGTCTCTTTAAAGAACTTGATGAAAACAAATTAGTCCAAAGCATCCTGAACCAAGCAAGCAGATCTCTGGAAAGCAAAGAGCTGAGTTTGGGACTTCACTGAGTTAGCACCACAAAATCTGGTATTCTACCTCACAGGGATTAAAAACCACCACCAAAAAAAAAGACACACAAAAAGAGAGAAAGCACAGAAGAAGAAAAGTAAAATGACCCACCCAAAGTTAAATAGCAGGTCAGTTAACTGAGCCAAGAAACACATTTGGGATATTTCTCTGTTGGCTACTGCCTACCCTCAGGGCTGTGGGTCAAACCATTCTGCGCTTGTCAGGGAATGCTGCTCCTCCCCCAATATAAACAAAATAGATTTTCATTATTAGACTTTCCTCTGAAAGAATAGGAAATGCTGCAAAAAGCAGAGACTGAGATTTTTCACGTGTGTGAAGGGTAAAGGTGCCATCACCTATTGTTATCTAACAGGCATACGCAGGAGGGAAAGGAAGAGTGCCTGGTTTCCAGCTGTGCTCTCAGAAGTGCAAGCGTTTTCCAGTGCTTACTTGATTCACCAGGATGTCACCTATCCTCTTGATAACAAAGTTCTTTTCACTTTTGTCTGCCAACGACTCCTTCTTCCTTTCCAGAATCCGCTGGAAGAAGTTACTGTGGATGTGCAGCAAATTTTCCAGGCAGGGAAAGATCTTGTCCACAACTTGTTGATCATACTGCAGTTCCTTTAACATCCCTGCGCTGTATACATCGTTCATGATCTTCAGGGTGCGGACGTGATGCATTTCTGTCTGCATTAGCTCTGTACAGGACAAGGTCAAAACCAAGGTCACTGTAGAGTACACAGGCATAGAGTCATAGAATCTCCTGAGTTGGAAGGGACCCATAAACTGAAACCATTTGAGTCCAACTCCTGGCTCCACACAGGGCCAGCCAAGTCAGCGCATGGGATGGGTGCATGGTGCAAGGAAAAGCTGTCGTTAGAAAGTTCTACAACCTGAAGCCTCTGTAAGTGGCTTCAGAAAATCTTGGGTCAGGTATTGAAACATCAGTCAACAGTTTGAAGCGTGGGAGAAATAAGGGGTAGAGGAGTCCCACAGTAAAGACCTTTGGACATCACTGCTGAGGTCTGAACCTTCAGCACTGCTATCTTGTCCTTCCTGTCACCTCAGGGCTGCCCTCAACACAGGGAGCTTTTGCCATACAGGATGGGTCTTGCATCCAGCACACTACTTCCTAGCTGGCTGCTCTGCTGTAATGGGAGTTTAAATATCATCAGCAGACAAACGAGGAGAGGCAATTTTCTGGGGTTTTTGATGGCTCCTGCTTTTGAAAGGCAGAAAGAAAGCATTCACAGAATACATTATATTTCTAAAAACTTCCAAGAATGAAACTGACTTCTCAGGAAGCCAAGGCAATATTCCTGTTCACTGACTAAAGCTTCCCAAATCCATGAATGTAAGTATATGAAGAAGCTATCTACAATGAGTGAAAAATGAAGATGAAGGTGTATCTCACCGTAGATGACATCTTGCCGTTTGACAACATCTTTCTTTTGCTGACTTAGGAACGTGTTGTCCACTGCTTGGCTCCAGGACTCTGCCTCCAGCTGCTTTGAATCTAATTCCAGGTCTCCCATAAGCTGTCCTTCATTCATGTCTGCACCTTCACAAGGCAATGTAAATGCCATTAAGATGTGGGTAACTTGTCTCCTGTCTATTTATTTAGGTTTAGGCTTTCTCTGTCAATAGCACAGACATCACACAACATTCACCTGTAGTGACAGGAAGGTGATCATTTGGATTTATACCACCTAGGTACAGATCATGAAAAGCACTTTTAAAGGTTATTTGCTGGTTGGACAAGCCTAGTTCATGATTTTCCCAGAGACCAAATTCCAGGTCAGAGAAAAGATAATGAATTCTTTATCTGCAATGCAACTACACTGCAGCGAAATTAAAAACCCCAATACCCAGTTTGCTGTCCTTCATTTACATCACTGAATCAAGGGAACTTACGAGCCATGTGAGGACTGTCCTTTCAAGCTTAGAAAGCTAGAACTAATGCTAGAACTGAACACTACATACACTGCATACATACACATATACATTTAGAAGAGTGCACTTTTATGAAGGAACTGGGAAATTTTGTCACCATGAGCATACCCTTGTTTAGCCTTTAATAAATTAAAGAGTATTCTTCTCTTTTCAGATGAATATTGGTTAAGATGTAAAAGTACTGATTATATCCTAAAACCCCACCATATAAAAATTATTTAAACCTGAGAAATTAATTTAACTGACTTCACTTTCAAACCTACAAAAATAAACAGTATGGTTCACAGAATCAGAGAATGTCTGGGGACCTCTGGAGATCATCTAGTCCAACCCCTCTGCAATAACAGGATCACTTAGACCAGCCTGCACAGGACAACATCCAGTTGGGTTTTGAATGTCTCCAGAGATGGAGACTCCACAGCCTCCCTGGGCAGCCTGTCCCAGTCCTCTGTCACCCTCACAGTAAAGAAGTTCCTCCTCATGTTTAGGTGGAACTTCCTGTATTCAAGTTTATGCCCATTGCCTCTTGCCTCATCGCTGGACACCACTGAAAAAAGACTGACCCCCTCCTCCTGACCCCACCCCTCAAGTATTTATATGTATTGATGTTTCCCCCTCAGTCTTTTCTTCTCAAGACTAAGAAGTCCCCAGTCCCTCAGCCTCTCTTCCTAAGACAGATGTACTAATCCCCTAACCATATTCATAGCCCTTTTTTGTACCCTCTCCAGTAGCTTCCTGCCGCTCTTGAACCTTCTTCTCCCTTCCTTGCTCTAGGAAAAATACAAAATGCAAGACATCAGCATGAAAAAGGTGGCAGAGTGCAAAATCTGTGGCTGTACAAATGGGCCAGAGGCACAGAATGAAATAGGAAATATTTTTCCCTGAGCTAAGTTCCAAATAACTCAACTGTAACTGACACCAAGCTAAAGAAATCACTGTGTGGGCTTTTGTTTTAGTTTATCATACTAATATTCTAGATTAAAGTAAATGCCCTTTAATTGTCCATTAGAAAGGAAAACACTTGCTGAAATGCCAACATGGATTTTCTATTTCTGGAAAGCAGCACTGAGACCTTCCTTTTGCTGGAAATGCCACAGCCAGCTCTTACCTTCATCAACCAGTGACTCCATGGATTCATTCACCCGGCTGATTTTATGCAAGGAGTCTGTGGACTGTGACAGAAATTTCCAGGTGTGTATTAAGCTGTCATCATTTCCAACTCTGCAGAAAGCCAGCACACACAGTATTATTTATGAGATAAAAAACCTAGCCAAACATACTTTTGACACACAGAAGGAAAGTGTTTTAAATATGAATTGAAAACCAAAGCAAGCCTTGCAGAGTTATCTACAGAAATGTACTTTTATTAATTGTTTCCTAACAGCTACCTGCTGGGGCTCAACAAGCTGCAAGATCTATAGTTCTGAGTGATCTATAACTCTGAGATCTACAGTTCTTCTACAAAGAATCACACCTGAAGTGTTATGGTTTGGCTAACTCCTTTTCATGAATTTCCATTTTACAATCACTTCCCAACCTCACTGCCATTGGTGCAAGCAGTGCAAAAATGCAACTAAAAAAGCTATCCAAGAGCACTAGCTCTGAGAAAGAGCAGAAAAATGGGCTGAAATGAAGTTCACAATGAATAGCCGGGACACACAAACTGTCCAGAACATGCCAGTCCATGATACTGCCCTGTGGGTAGAACTACCTGATAGGTAGAAAATGTATGGACCACAAGTTAGATATTCTATTTTTTTATATAATTAATTAGGTACAATGGAGTTCTAAAGCACCACAAAGACTGGAGCTCTGTTCCTCTACTGTTACGAACACGAAAGTGAATACTGTATCTGAGCTGCGATGTGTGTTTGTGCAGTACCCAGCCCAAGGCAAGGGGATTTCCTCCTGGAGCCCAGAGCATCTATATGAAGTGGCCTTAAATATAACCAGACCAGCTCAGATGCCTCTGAACTCATGCCATGACTAACCTAACCAAGACAATCTGATTGTGCAGAAGACAACTGATGATATCATATATAATAGGGGCATTTCTGGTTTTGTGATCCTCTTTTGTACATTTAACACAAATCATAGCACACAAATTTGTTTTTAATGAGATCTGAACTCCCCTGTGCTCACAGTGTTAGGTAATAAACACACCCTCACGTGCACAGGGACAAACCTTACCCTGCAATGTTCTGTATTGAGACGCTTTTCGAAAGCGCTGCCGGCTGTTGTGATCTCCTGTTATTGAATATTGAGGTTACGGTGTTTTCATCAGGAGCAAGTATTGCAGAGCGAGGGCGCTCCTTTGGTTGTGAACCTGGAAGGGAAGTGTCAGAGAAGTCAGCTCATGCAACTGTGTTAACTCTGTCGATGCTGATTTAAAGAAAACAGGCTCTAAAATTCACTTCCTTCTCTTTCTAAAGTAGTCACCAGGAGACCTCAGCTGTTAGAAACAGTGGTATGAAGGGACTGACATCAATCTCTGTGCAGAACCAACTCCACTGAACTATGCTTGAACGATTTGGGTGGGACCTGCAAGTCTAGTAATCTAACATACACTTGGGGAACTGAATTTAATTGTATTTGATAAATAACTGCATGTAGAAATCTACTCTGTTGCTTTTTATTTCCCTGGGCATATGATTATATACATCTTCCTGTTTCTGGTTGAACTCTTTGAAGACAGGTTTCTCTATTAGAACATACCACAGAGAAATGCTAACCTTATCTCATTATACTATCACATACTTTTAACTAATCTTTTTCATATTAATTCCAGATTTCCCCTTATTTAGATCCATTTCTGTTTTCTGGAGGGATACCTCTGAATTTCATGAGAAATACCACAGTGAGTACAGCTGTATCATACAGTGTGGTTCCAAATAGTAGAACTACTCCAAGCCATCACCAAATAAAGCTTATCAAATCATGGCACTACCAAACCCATGTGGGCTATTTCACTCCTATTCCTTGCCCTCAGTCACATGGTGTAGCTCCACAGTGCAGTGCAACCAGGAAAAGTCTGTCAGTATTGCTCCTATTCAAAATTAAGCTTTCTGCTTGTACTACCTCAAAGCATAAGACTATTTAATTGAAAGAAAAATGTATTTTGAACAGGCATCCTCTCCACCTGCAATCTTAACAATTTCTGTTTATATAATACCCATAGTTGGATTCTTTCCAATGTCTGACACCCATGGACAGAGGCTGTTGTCTTCCAGATTTTGTGGGTTTACCAGCTGTGGGCATTTTGCAAGCTACAGTCAGATAGCTAATTCTAAATGTGACTTTGCATTTGGATAAAGCTACACAGACACTGCAGAAGTAGGTGAACTCTACAACTTCAGTACAACTTCTGAAACTTGCTTATCATGCACAGAAGATGCTCTCCCCCTGTTTTGATAATCACTTATCTTTCATACTATTGAATATTAGCTGACAGAACAGTTAAGAACAGCAGACATGGACCACCACCAAGGCAGAAGGAAAGGAAATTTTCTTACTTTTGTTTCTCATGGTTACTGTGGGTAATGAAGAGGTATCATGTGCCTGCAGCATCCCTCTCTGTGGCTGAAATAAAAATGAAATTCACTGTAATTTCTTCCTCCCTTCTCCCACAAGGCAGGGACACATAACAAAAATTAAAAGCTGGGTTTTTTTCTGAATCCTCTCAGAACAGATCAGCTCTTGGCTGTACATGTATTTTTTTATATACATGTAAGCATGCACACACACGCCTCCCCCAGTCCCTATCAATGAGATGGGCAAAATAACAGATGGAGAACTGCACAGCAAATAGGAAAATGAGAAGAGAAAGTGCTGACAACACTGGAGAGAACTGAGAATCATAATTGTATAAACATTAACTAGCTTGGAGAACCATACTGCAGAAGAGGTTCCTCACATTTGGGGCAAGTATAAATTCTTCATGTTCCTCATATAAACAACGTATATATTTAGCAGCTTTCATTATGCATTAGATACACATGCATTACAGGGTGCAGCATTTGAGAATTAAGGTGCTTAAGGGTGCTGAACACCCCTGAATTTTGCCAGTAAAGTGGTTTATTTTTAATCTCAAGGTCCCCGTGTACTGCAGGGAATTTTGCTGCCACCAAACCCTATGGCACTGACCTGGAGCATCACAGTCTTGGGGACAGCTACTATATTAACATGTGGCTCTGGGGAATTTCAGGAGAGCCTAGAGTAATTATTCACAGGGGCTGAAGTTCTTTCCAACAAGCTGGAAACTTTGGGATGTAAGGTAGATGTTGCTATATATCTGCAAGCTAAATTGTTTAAACATTTTTGTTTATTCAGTAGAGTAAATGAAATCTCTTACCTTCATTTTGACCTTTGCACAAGAAGCAAAGCTCTCCTTACAGCCTTTGTGAACAATTGCATTGCAGTCTGTCAAAAGTAAAAAAAAAAAAAAACCCACATGACCAATTAAGCAAAAAACACACAGAAAAGAGGTCAATTTTTGCCATTTGTAATCCCAACTTCTATCTTGCACAACTGAGAATTGCAATTTTCAGGCATCGTTGTGGTTTACATGCGAAAATACAGAAGACACTGAGAGACAGGATGCTTTCCCAGATAATTAGCCCCTTGTTTGTTAACAAGATTTCCTTGTTGAATTTAACAGGAAATTCTGTTTAAAAATCAATGCAAGGTTGAATTGCCAGGGTCCTAATGGGTCTTAAAAGAAAAGAGAAGAAAGAAGATATAGAAGAGATGGAGTTATTCCTCTGAGAGAAAAGTAAGGTGGAAAGCAGATGTGGAAGACAGAAACAGAAACCAGTATTTTCTCTGAAAACACAAATATTGTTCTTATTCCAGAATCCAAAATACAGGAAAATTAATTTACATAAAGTCAGACTATCAGTACAGGAGCCAAGTGCTACTGTACTACAGAATTATCAGAGAAGAATCATCTGTTGGGTGACTGCGTTGTTGTGATCGGGAATTCCTGCTGAAAACTAGACTGAAGCCACTTTTCTGGTCCAAAAGTGCAACCAATGCAAAGAGCATCTTGCTTTAACACCACCCTTGACTGCAAATATGCCAGAGCAAAAGCTGTGTACCAGGAATACCATGAGTCTTCCCACAGTCTCAGCCAGCAGATTTCTGGGAATCAGAGTTTTTAAAGATGATTAAAACCTGGGTTTTTTTTTAAAATCATATTTCATAATCAGGTTTGGAGCATTAACTCTTCTGACAGAGGTCAGCAGCTGGACTTGATGATCTTAAAGGTCTTTTCTAACCTAAATGATTCTGTAAAATATTATGACTTAGATGCTCTCAGATGAGATTCAGCAGCTTAGAGAAACCTGTTATTTCCACTCATTCACGGCAATACCTATGAACACAGATCATGAATTATATTTTAAGCACATGCTCTACTGTAAGCATCTAGTTCTGAATTATTTCTAGAAGAAAAATTAAAGGCAAAAAAATTCCATGCCCAGAATGACAAAATATGCTCACATTTCTAAAAATTCTTACATTTGAGTCCTCTTAGTAAAAGCCAGTAACTCTATTGATATTTTAAGAGAGGTAATGGGAAGGCTACAGAGGTAAGGGCGTTGCTATTTTGTCACAATTTCCTGTGTAAAAAAAAAAAAAGAAAGACAAAATAAAACTGCATGTCCTTGCAGGAACTCACACACCTAATCACTCTGTCAAATAAAAAAAAAATAGAGAACCCGTTTCCGTCCATGACAAGAGGCAATAAGAGGATCCTAAACCGCTAATTTTATATTCGAGCCTGAAGGCATTTCTTTAGTATGTACCATTTAGCAACAGAGCATTTTGATTTTTTTTCAGATTGAAAAATCTAGTTTCAGGGACTTTATTCCCCCAATTTATCTCTTCAGCATGCAGGAAGTTTCTCCAACTCCTCTGTATCACTAATAACAATAATTTAAACCCTAAAAAGCGTCTTTTCTGCATCACTGAACATTAAAAAATATATAAGACCAGGCAGAGTGCTATTAAAAATTAAGATTTTTTTGCTTGTCTATTTGTTTAAGAGTATGCTAAATATTTCAGCATTGACTTGTTGTTTGAGGAAGCTGGGGGTATCATTGGACTTTGATTTAAAATGATCCCAGATTTTAAAAGGCATTAAGAAAAATTCATGTGCAGGATAAACAGAGCAGTGATGGTAGCAGCGAAGTATGTCCTCTTCTGTATGAAAAAAGTAGCTGACGACAGCACAGGAACAACAGAGCCTCTGCTGCCAGTTATCAGCCATTCCCAAGGCATGTGATGGTTGATGTTAAGAGGTGATAGGAGAAAGGACCACCCTCCAACGTGAGCTTAGAACCTGGGCTTAGAACCTGGGCACTGACTGAACTTTCCTTGTGGCATTCACTGTCTGGCCAGTGCAGAAAGCTTACAATCATTTCCTGTTGTACCTTGAAAAATAAGGAAAGAACATCTATGCAGAAACAGTTGGATTTTAACTCATTAGGATGTGGAGAGTTAAATTGGGGTATTTTTGATTTTAAGTGGCTTCAGAAGCTGTTAAGAAAGTGGAGAAAGGTAGAGAAGGCACTGGAGCACTCATAATTGTCACTGTTTTCCAGTTCCCCATCAGGCTGACATAGAGCATGTCTCACGCAAACAACTCTGCTGAAACCTCTCCTCTTCTAGGAAACGCAGAACTGCCATTTCGGATTCAGCTGGCTGCTCCTTTCCCTGCTCACCAGGGATGTTTTATACTCTGCTCATCTACCAGAACAGAGACAGAGCCTCCTGCGACAGCTGGGCAGTGATTCTCATACACTTTGATTCATCTCTAGGCTGGTGGAGAAAAAAATATTACTAATAGTGAGGAGGGGAGAGTCCTGAGCTGCAGTGGGAAAAAGTCACTGTGTCTGCATATTCTGTAGCTTTGGGTCACTGCAAAAACCAACCACCATTCTGGTCTTGACCACACAAACACTGCTGACCTTATCGAGCTACAGGCATGAGAAACCATCTGATAAGAAAAGGGAACAAAATAGATCTCACAGAAACCCTCTGCTGTGGTTCCCGCTCTGCCTGCAATGTACTGCGCATGCTTCACATGCACACAGGTAACTGCCATCTGACCTGTGGCAGTTTCACGTATAAAGGGAGAAAAGGGTTAGGATCTCTGTGGTGCATTGTGCTCCCCTTGCTGAGGTCTCACTGAAGCAGTGTTTCGCAGAATTAAAAAGAAATAAAAGCCATGATCTAACCCGTCTTTCCCTGACCTCCATCCATCTTAACAAAGCACCTCAGCCCCAAGCTTCAACATGCCGAAATAAGTCCTCCACCTGAGCAACATCCCAACATGCAGGGGCAGAAAGCCCCGTGGGACGCTGCGATGGCACAGCACAGGCAAGGAAGGAGGATGCAGAACACCTCCTTGAAGCCACAACTCATTTCAGTCCAGCTTCCATAAGGCAACATGCTGCTCCATGAACCATTATTTCCAAAGTCTCCCTCCCACTTCACATCCTTAAGTAAGAGGAAAAGAAAGCCTAAGGTTTACATTTCCCATATTAGACTTAATGAAAAACAAAAGGAAGGGGGGAGAAAACCCCTGACTCACTTGCACAGTAGTACGAATCCTTATTGAAAGGTTTCATACAGTGGTAACAGGTTGCTTGGGCTACAACAGAAGTTGCAGTGAAGAGATGTCCATTTAACAGCTTTTTATCTTTCTCCTTTTCCTTGGAATCTTTGTCCTTCTCTTTAGTCTTCTCTTTATCTTTCTCCTTTTCCTGCCGAGAGAAAATGAGCAAATGCCTCGTTACTTTGCAGAGCTCTACTCTCTAGTTATAGATTCTTCAGTGTTTGCCTCTGGCACTGCGACGGTATCGATCGGCACACACCTTAACAATACCCATGTGTCTGCACTGTTCTCTGCTTAAAAAAGTCAGCTTAGAGCCCCCATGGATGTGGATTATCATACTATTAACTCTGAGTGCCTTCTGCACAGGTACCTCACCAGTGGAGAAATCGAGCCTGTTCTGAAGGTAACCATTTCCTTCCACCTTTGTTTTATATGTGTTTGGTTTAATGACTTACCTCTTTTCTTCTTCTGGGCTCTCATCAATCTCTTTGGCACTTTCAGTGAATTGTGTTAAATACAAACACCACATGTAAATGTGCACCAAATTTGCAGCACAGTTTTGTTTTAAGGCCAACACATAAGATTTGTGCTTTGCAACTGCATTTTTAATGGAGAACATAAGCTCTTCCACAGTGCCTGGGCAGCATCACTGCCAGAGTATTTCCACCTCTGTTTTCCTTCTCACTAGCCATTTTTTCAAGAGCTTCATGAAACCTCAAGTAACCATGTGAAGCTTTTTGGGGCAATGGATCTTTCACAAACTCTCACACTACAGCATCACAGAAAGGCTGAGGAACAGCAGCAATACCATAAAACGTTGTCTTGTCCAGAAGCCACAATTCAACCTCTGGGCTACTCAGCCTCAGAAAGATGACAAATACAGCCCAGCTTCTCCAACTTCTAACAGGTTTTGCTAACCTGTCTATCGCTACCTGAGACAGGAAATGCTAAATACTAAAAATTTGAAACATTTTTCCCCGTAGGCTTTTGTGGATTTGAAGTTTTCATAAACATTTCTTAAGGGAAACTCCACAGAAAACCTCTGAATTTGAATTGCAGCAACTCCTTGTCCTTCTATGCACCTACAAAATGTTTACCATAAAATTCAGCTCCAGATCTGCATTTTAACTGTTACAGCAGATTTTACTGGCATCTGAAAGAGAAGCTGAAGCAGAAATTGATAAAGGTTCCTGTAAGCTTATCTTTGCGTTTTGTTGTTAGTATGCCACATGCCCTTTGCTAAATATTGTCACAGCCTGACTATCAGGGAGCAGCAGAGCTGCCCCTGTGAGCAACTGCCATGAAGCAGTTAAAAGAGGTATTAAGCTCTGCAGTCACCGAGAGGGAAAATTTTGATCCTTTGATGACACACTCAAATAATTAGTAACTCAGCCTATGGTCTCCCCTCTCCCAGCACACCCCAGGCAAAATGCCAGTGTTGGAGTCCCTCCCTACAAAGCCTCATGAACAGCAAGTCTCTTTACTGGCCCCAAACACTATTTTGTTCTGCAAATAAGCAAAACCAGAAGCATTACCGTATGGAATAATCCTGCCTGAAGCAGAAAACCTGCCAGGAAGAGTCTGCTTTGCGGCACATCTCCACCTCCTCTGAGCCATCAGCTCAGATCACAACCACACGTAATCCTCCACAGCCCCATCCCTCCATCCGCTGACCTGCCCACCTTTAACCATGTCCAGCCTGGCAAGATTCTCCCCAGTTTAGTCCTTGGCTGACGGTATCAAACTGTCACCTGAAGTTTTGCTCCACTGCCACGACTTGTGAAGGTCCATGAGAAAATACCACCCTTGGCTCAAGGCAGATCTTTTCGATTCATGCCTTCTCTACTTTAAATGTACCTGATGTTTACTGCAAAGCCCAGTAATTCTAGAGTCTGGAGTACCACCCTGTCTTCATAACATCATTGTAAAAAACATTTTAAATAAAGCTGAACGGCCCCAGGAAAAAGAGGAAATGAGTACACCATTTTCAAGGAGCAAACAGCAAACTTTACACACAGGATGCCACAGCCGTACCACTGAAACAGAAGGTCTCAAATAGAGATTTTTTAAAATTACTTTTGGTTTTCTGTGGCAGTTACTGGAAGGCTGGCTTTTTTTATAACAAAAGGATTGTAAAAACAGAACCATCTTCCTGCCAGTGCACCCTGAGGCACTGGCCTCATGGCTGAACGTGCATTAATACACCATGGGTACTGCAACTCAGTGCAGGCTCCAAAATAACTGACTGTTCGCTGCAGCAGCAGATCCTGCTCTGAAATAACAGCAAAGCTCTTACCTCCCAGTGCTTAAGTCCCACTAGCTTCACTGTTATTTGAGGTACTTCGGCAAATGTATTCCGTCTTATTGACATCCTTCCCCTGGGGGCAGGAGAGCTGCTCCCCACCAGGATTACCCCATCGAAATGGTCAAGAGCTGCCAGCAAAGTCGGGCAGGGGGAATACGGCAGTGAGAGAAGAGTTGAGCAAAAAGGGGAGGGCAGAACGATTGCTGCTAACTTCCTTGAAGACGATTTTTACTACTTTGCTTACAGCTTTCATCTTGCCCTACCCCTTCCACTGCTACAAAAGAAACTAATTAAAAAGTAAAAAAGAAAATATAGGCACGAAAGGATGGATATAATATTGTAGAAGTCACAAGTCAGTATGAGAGCACCCATTTAAAATGCAGAGGGTGGTAAAATCAAACCCTCTGTGATGTTTGGGATACAGAGAAAGTTCATTTTAACATACCTCAGTGTTGCTATGTAGTACTTCTGTAAATAAAGTGCTGCAGAAGATTTCCCAGACAGAAAGGATTCACGTGTTTGAGCTCCTCCTGCTCTACAGGTCACAAATATTCCCTGTCCCCCACTCTTACATCCCCCACTATATACACCAAAACGCTGTTGGTGGTGTAGCACTGCCTAGTCACTGCGCAAGTCAAGGAAAAAGAGAAATTACTCATGCTAATTTTTGTCATCATTTCCCAGAAAGTTTCTACCAAAATGAAGAAAAGGAGTAATTTTTTATTTCTAGTTGACAGAGATACAAGCATGTTTTAGAGTTCCCAAACATGAATCAGTGCGTGCTACTGATTTCAAGAGATTTGCTGATTAATCCCTGAATAGCACAAAGTACATCCCAGACATGGGTAAATTCACAAACTTCTGTCAGCTTCCCCTTCCAGTTAATACTCCAAACACCCTTTTATTTTAGGGCTGTTTTACACAGTTATTTTAAAAAATTTTAAAAAATTAAAACCAGAATTATTTAAAAATTAAAAAATAATAATTATTTATTTAAAATTTAAAGAAAATAATTTTTAAAAATTTAATTATTGCCATTAGTAGGCTCAGGTGGGCTTTATTTTAGAGTACATCTTAGAAAATGGTGCATTTCTGAAGGCTTGGAGAAAAGTAAAAAAATAGCTGGAAAAAAAAAAATCGAAGCTTCTCTGCCTCCTGACAGCCCAGACAGCAAAAACAACTCTTCCTGTCCAACTTCCTCTTTCAAGGTTTGTTGTTTTTCTCCTTAACTCTTACAGGTTTTTGTCTGCCACAATTGGTGTTCCCAAGAATGCTTTTGTCAAATTATTTAAAGCTCTAGACATGTGTAATGTGAACGTTCCACTGTGAGCAGAGAAGAACTTGTAATCTGAAAGATACAGTGGCTTTTTAGTTAGTAAAAACACCAGAGCTGCTACAAGCTGCAATTTTGGTAGTGTTTAATATTGTTGGAATTTAGGAGCAATCCTTTATCAATAATTTCAGACACAATCAGGAAATTGCTGAGATCAGACTGCATTCATTTATCAAGGCAAGTATTTCAAAGCACTTTTATTTTGGGTTTTTTTACCCATCCCAACCAGATCTCCTATACACATCCAGTTCTTGCTTAGAGATTTTACACCCAGTTAATGAATTTCCAGTCTTGTTCACAGGCTGTGCAACACGCTCCACAACTTCTTGCCAGTAAATGGATTTTAATTTCTTCTTACATTGTACTTTGCAGCAGGGAAGAGCTTTATCTTAAAAGCTGCTCAGCAGCAGCTCTGAGCCTCTAGTACCTGCACGCTTCTAAAGGCAGCCCCATGATGACACACCGTGCATTAAGAGCGACTGATCTCACTGCAGCTGGTACCTCATTGCAAAGGTGATACAATCTTCAAAACCATGTATTGTGGCATTGCAGCATGAACCCAGCTATGTTAGAGAAAAGACTCGGGCTGAAACATCAAGTGCTTATGGTAAGAAAAGCTAAAATCAGGTTTGCTTATGCAGTTGAAACGTGACCCCTCACACACATGCATGCTTCAGCCCACACTTACTTTGTGGTAGGCACAATGACCACATTTTGTTTCCCATCTGCTATTTAGACACTCATCAGAGTATGTAATTACGTGTCTCACGGGCCTTCCAGTACTATTGGCCAACAGGTTTGCTACACATCACTTATCTATGTAACACACATCGCCCACTGCAAGGTAAAGTACTCTTAGCTTCTGTCAGACATGACAAACCAGGGTGAGATGCAAGTAGAAAAACCCAACCAAGCCAAAAAAAACCCCCAAAGATATATTAATCTTCAGGGGACAATTTAAGGCAGCACCACCCATTTGTGTGAAGTATTTAGCTTTAACATCCTTATTTCTGTAACCAGTGCCGTTCCCAGGAAAGTCAGCTGTGCTGAGCAGTACTCAGCCTTCAGCAAATTAAATCCCAGAGTTTCAAGGACGGAAAAAAGAGGAAAATATAAACATTGGACAGGACTAAAGGTCACAGTTTGAACAACTTCTCCAGCAGCATACAGGAACTTTGCGGCAAAGGTAAAAAGGGAAACACAACACAGCCTTCAGCAGTCAGTCCTTTCTTACAGCTCCTGTCCTCATCACTTCTCAAGTTCTCTAAAAATTAGACTCATCAATCACTGCAAAGCCACAACTCATGTCAGGGCAATATCTACTCTCTGTAACAAATGAAGCTTCATTGTGTAGGCAAAAACATTGCACAGGAACGTCATCTCAGATGCATTTCAATTTTGAGGTGCTAAAATGTCCTATGTTGCTACTCCCTATTACCCCACAGGCAATCTTTCCTTTCCAAAAGGAAGAAACGAGTTAAAAAAAAAGTCAGGCACAGACAAAAATACTACGCTATGGAGACACACAGAAATCATCTCTACTGCCTATGGGTATTTCACAGCTGTATAAATCACAAGAAGCACTTACTTTGCTCTTCTTGCTGCTGGACATTTTATTCCTGAGGTAGCTGAAGGTGCGACTGACTTTTGTTCCACCTTTGCTAGGGTGGACGCTGCTGCCCTCTTCAGATATACTAGAATCAAAAAAAGAAAGGTTGGTTTTAATTTTTTTTGCCTCCCAAAGCATGCATTAAATGGATAGATTTGGTTTTTAGAAGGACAAATGCATTTACTATCCAACAGAGTCACAGGCTGCTTTATGATGTGACATCAGAGATGACAAAGTGATGAAAAAATGCCAGTTCAGTAGTTTGTCATATGTTTCAAGGAATCTTTTTAACTATTTTTAAAGCAATTTCCATTTTCAAACCAGGCCATAGCACCCTCTGCTGCTCCCGGGGCCAAATAACTACTAACCACTTGTGGCATCTGCACATTTACATGGCAAATATTGCAGATGCACAGTCAGGCTTTGCATTTAACTATCGATTTTTCAGATGTGGAACAGACAGGGATAAGACATGTGTTCATCCTTTAAAAAGAGATCTCCTTCCAGAGAAGGCATCTAATGAACTCTGAAAAGGCAGTGAGTCTCTTTAACAGAAACCACATTGTCTGCAAAGCATCCCCTGAGAAATGAGAATGCCAATACCAAGTAATAAAAAGCAATGGTTATTTGTATTAATTTAGGCATTTCTGGGATGCCAGATATTTTTCACCAGTCTTTACGTGCACAAGCTTATGACTTCTTCAGCTTCTATGGAAGACATTACAGAGGAAATTATTATTGAATTAAAGAAAAGGACGATCTCTGTCAATAGCAGTACAACACAAACCAAAAGCAGAACAACAGAAAGACAAATGGAATCAAGGAGGAGAAACCAGCAGCGAGCAGAGGTGAAGAGCCTCCCAGCTTCCTCCAAGGGAAGCCAGCACCCACCTGAATTATCTCCTCTCTACAGCTTGTGAGGGTGAAAAGCAATGTACAAAAACATGATTGTTCTGGCCTTCATTATAGAAATACTGGTAGAATTAACCAGAGAGGAACAAGTACTACTTCTAGCATAAAATGTAACTCAGGCTAATCTAAAATTGTTACATAATAGATCATCTGATACAATACTATTTATGAATAAACACAAAACCTTGTTAGAGATAAAACCTTGAAGAAATGTTCGTATTTTATAATCTAAAATATTCTTCAGCCTTTAGACATACGGGACTGATTTTTCAAGCACAACACTGGCAATTCAGATGAAGTGCACTGATGCCAGGAAGGCTTTTGCGTGTCCAAACCAGAGCTCACTGCAGGAGTCCCACCAGAAGAGATGTGGTACCCCCCAGAACACCATACCTTTGAACTGCAGAACCCAGGGGGCCAACCAACACCTGTGTACCTGTAAAACATCAGAGGGGTGGGGAGGTGTGACATGTTAGACTGCAATCATAGCCCAGTGATTAAAAAAACATAGCTTGTGTATTTGGATGGTTCAAGAGGAAGGGGAAATGTTTTCCAGAAGTGAGTGTTTAGAATAGATTTCATGTGCTCAGGATTAAGCCTGTTCCCTGTATCCTCAGGTGCTCTCAAATTAGATGCTGAGGTTAAAGCCTGCTTAGTATTTTTTATCGTTCTTCAGCTATTAAGCAAAGGATGTGCATCTGTTAACTTTGCTGATAAATCACAGTATCTGAATCAGAACTGCCAATTCAATAACAATAGGTAAAAATGAGAAACATTCTGCCACAATGCTTTTATTTATACACCACTAAAAAGAATCTATTGTACAACACATCCGGGTTTCATGTATAAAACTTTTCTGCCTGATAAAATTATAGTTCATTTTCCCATCAAAATCCTGAAGAACTTCATAAAGAGAAGGAAAACAAGGGAAGCCTTATTCTGTTTTCCACGAAACATTACCAGCCTAGGGCTTAGTCACACAACAGTGTGCTTGAGGAAAGTCTGACTTTTGACATGAAGCTGAAGACCTGCCAACAACACAAAATCTCTTTATACCACAAGAAACCTACTTGCACAATGCATTCGATTAGGTAGCTGATACCATTCACCAGAACCATCAAAGAATACTGAAAAAACAGAATGCAATGATCCAGAGGAGAGGGGCTCTAGCAAGAGTAAGTGAGCTTATCAGGACCTCACTGCACACACTGTTTGCAGTCCTATCTGAAGTTCAAGAAGTATTATGACTAATCATCTTATTAGGCTTCTGCACATACAATGTAAGAAAAACAGTACTTTGACTTCAAATTCTGTTAACATATTAAAGCTAAGGGTGAAAGCAAATGAGCCACGTGACATCAGAGGCAAAGATGATTCTCCATCCAAAAGCAGTAAGTGCATTAGGAAAAAACCACACATACAATATTATGCCTTATGATTCTAAAATACACATTTTCCTAAGCGCTGATTCAAGTGTCAACAGAGCCTGAGTCACAAGTATCATTTCTTCAGACTGAGAGACTAAAATATAGGCACAGGCTACTACAAATCCCTGCCTGGAGATCTCACCCTTGCAAAATCTTTCATCTAATTAATGATCTATCCAAGTACAATGAAGTTACTGAGAGTGTAACATATATCAAATGAAGGCTACTATCTCCTGACTGTCCTGGGGTTTTATATAATATCTACTATGGAAGCAACTACTAAAGTCATGCAAGTAATTTAGAGACTCCCAGCTCCCTGGGTAACACACAAGCAACTGCTTCACTTTTCAGCTCTAGTTTGCTTTCAGCACAAGTCAAGCCTCCTTAGTCTTTCCTTTTATAAATTCATCAATTCAAGTGGATTTAAGCATTGCACAAACCTTTTTGTTTCTTTGCAGTTAAGGTAAGAAACACAGACAAACACTGAATCAAAAGCTGTAATATTTGGCATCTACGACTTTTTCAGCACCTTGAGAAAGTATGTAGCATAGGAACTTGAATTATGTACTATTTATCTTTTACTGCAATAGTATTTTATCTTAAAAAGGGGGGTTTCTTGACACTGGCAGGCAAAATGGATCCAGAAAAAAATCAAGGTGAAAGCCTGCTTATGATTTAATATTTTAGTTTACCATATAGTATTCTGCTGCAAGCCATAAAGCCCAAGAAGATGAGCATAGAGAAACACACATTTTCTCACCATCAGGGCTTCTAGGGTACACTGGGGCAAAGAAGGTTTATGTCATCATTTTTGTGTTTCCTATCATGACCAGGTTCAAAACTGAAATACTAAAACTGATTTCACAGCTGATAAACACAAGTTAGTTTTGTTCAAAGGCTAGAACTTCTATGTCTGCATCTGGGCTAGCAGGCAAATTCTGGTGTATTTAACTAAACATCTTTTAAGCATCACCCACCAAAATTATTTGGTGTGGTAGCTGGACACAAAATTATGCATCAAGGTCCATTATGCAGACAGCAGCTACTGCACTAGGATACTGCAAAAAGAAACCAGCTCGCTACTGCTTAACATTGTCAGTAATCAAACTTCTTTGGCTTAAGAAATCCAAAGGCTTCATAATCATTTTCTAAAATGCAGAGACTGGCTCATCCAGTCCTCTGAAATCCAGATCTTAAATACATGGTATCAAACAAGCTGCGACTAATTCTCCATACTGTAGAGAAGAGGAGGCATGGAGATTTGAGGAACAGGAACTGAACTGTAAGTGCCACTGCAATGTTAACACATCCATCCTCTTATGAGTAACGAACTCTGAAGAAGATGTGAAAAAATAAACAAATTGGTCGGGGGTTACTGGATGAAAAATGCCCACTGCCAAAGCAATCTTAGGAATAGCTGTGGCTAAACCAACAAGTCACCACCATACCCTCAAATATGAGGGACTAAAACACATGTAAAGAAAGCAACATCTTTCTTTGAGACAGCATGTGACATGACTTTAAATGCTCACCAGTAACAGCAACACTACTGATAGAAGAGAAATACTGGCTAACAGAAATGCCCCCCCCCCCCGATTGCTAAATCCTAACTGGTCTGTGGGGAATTACTTAACTGGTTGGGTGCTTAAAACAAGCAAACAAAAAGAATTAAAAAACCCCAACTTGTTGACAACATCAACAAGAAAACCCCTATTGAAAAACCAAATTCACCGAGAAGTTTAGTGAAAAGTATTTTTTGCCATGGGAGAATGACACCAATGCACAGCTGCATCTTAGTTGCTTACTTTGTAAGGACCATGAATTGTGAGTTTTGCTAAAGGCAGAAGAGAAGAGAGAGCAAAGGGGAAGGAGCTTAAAGACAGAATGTACACCTGGGAAGATCACAGGGCTTTACTGTAGGAAGGGACCAACCCACAGTGAAGACTGGGAAAGGAAAGGAGAATTTTGATACCTACAACATATGGATGGTGTGGAGATTGTTTTTTAATTCAGTAAGCAATCAAAATATTTCCCCCATCCCAGTAAGGACACAAGGAATGTGAACTAGTTCCCTTGCAAACATCTGATTTGAACCAACTAATGCAGATGCTCCAAATAAATAATTACGCTTCTGGTTTATTTCAACAGTCTAATTATACATGCTTAAGAAATAAGAAGCATTTTCAATTCTCTTTGATAGGCCTATTTTAAAAAGCAAGAGGAGTCTAAATTACTTTAATTCAATCTTCTGCCTTAGTTGGGTTTCTTTAGCAATTAGATCGGCAGGAGTTAAAACGAGCTACCACACAACACTCACCCGTTTCCCAACAAAACTATTCTGACTATAATATCAGGACCTAGTTATGAACTCCTGGACAGGTTAAGGTGTTTGGATACAAGGTGTGCTTCTTCCTCAGTAGGTGAACTGGGAAGGTGTAACAAAGATTTTTAGAATTTAACATTAAGGCTTCTCTCCTCTCTTCTACTTCCACCAAGCAACGTACTCGATCTCACCTACGGAGAGCAAGGATCTACCTCTTCTGTTAACTCCACGCACTGCAACATCCTCACGACCAGTATTTTGGTTTTAATAAAAAGGTTAATGACTATACTGTTGATCAGTGGCAGATGATGACATCTGCCACACAGATAGAGTCCAAAACTAACCACATGAGATGTGACGGTGCTGATGTACGAGACTCTTTGGATTATAAACCTTTTATTCTTCCATTAGTTAGCATTCAGATACAGACCAAGATAGTATTGTTAGACTTCATGCAATGGAAAAGGTTAGTTCAATGTTTGCAAGGTGAAGCTTCAAGGTCTAAAGCAGAAAACCAGAATTCCCTTTGTTTCTACCCATAACAGCTGCAACGCACAGAAAACGATTACTTACTATCCAACTCCTCCTCATCATCACTGGAAGAAGAGCCAATAGAAAAGAGAGTTTTAGACTTAGGAATGAGTGGAGAGATGCTGAAGGAGAAGGAGATTCGTCTCGATGGTCGAGTCCGTCCCTGGGCTGAGAAGTGGGTTAACAGCAAACATTAGAGCATGCATGAAAATGCATTTAATAATATAAAGGAGGGGAAAGCAGCCAAAGCAAACTAAAACCAAAGCAAAGGAAACATCTGCAAAGCAGCTGGCTTCAGAAAAGGCACAAGAAACAAAGAACTGAGAAAGTGCGAATTCTAGAGGATACAGGTTTCTGAGGGCGCAGGTCTCACTGCATGCAACAGTTGAAGTTTGAGGTCGTCTTTTTATACAAACTCTTAACAAAGACTTACATGTGAACAGTTATTTTCCTCAACTGAATACCAACAACTTAGTGGATCTCTGGACAAGGGGCGTTTGCTTCACTAAAATAACTGCCGGGGAATTAAACTAGGACAGCTCAAGATTTTTAACACTGCTTTTTGCGGCTAAATGACACCAATGCTCCTGGGTATAGCAAGGATACTTTGAAGTGTTGACTTTACCTGGGGAGGTTCTTGCCATTTCTATCTCAAAAAACTCTCAAGTATTTTGATCATATTATGCCCTTTAGTGCTTCCAGCTTTAAAAAGGAGACATCTACATTTCCTTTTTCTCCCTTCCAAAATAAAACAGAAGCCTCTTTTCTTTTCCCTTCTAAAACTCACAGTTTTTGTTTTAAAGAAACTACTTAAACATAAGAAAAGCCCCTCTGCACACTCTCCTGTCCTTGCTTAGAAGATGTCTACAAAACCAGTGCCAAACAACAACCAGCCTGCGACATCAAACCTCCCACTATCAGTGGGAAAAAATTCAACCATCTTTTCCTGAACACACTTCTTACTGCTCTGCCTTCTGCTTATTTCAATTCCTGAAGTCATATTTATCTTCCAGGACTATGCACTCTTCCAGGAATCCCTGCTATTTGTTCATGCCGTCATCTGCAAGCTTTGTAAATGAGAAGATATTACTGTAATTCCTGTTTAAAAATAATCTGCTTTTAAGAGCAGTTCTTGCATAGCAACAGCTTTGCAGTAATTCTAAGTACAATCTCCTCTAAAGAGAGATGCAGGAGCCAGTTAGCCACTCAACTGAAATTGCTGTACAGCCTCTTATGGAGATGTCCAAGAACTTTATTTGCCAAAACTTCTCATCATATAAGTACAAGTGGAAACCTCTGAGCTGGGACTTGACCAGTGTCAGGCTGCTAAATAGCCACTGCTCACATGGTACACTGGTCTGTCCCTGGGAAATACGACTGGGACAGGGCTGGGAAAACTCTCCCCCTGTGACAGGTCTGACCTCAGGACCCGGCATTAAGTATCTACATTAATTATTTTCCATGCATATATTCAGGCACTTTTAAACCATTCCATGACATGGATAAATCAATTTGCCTGTACAACAGGGAAAAGAGGCTGAAGACTTTAGCAGTGTTAAACTTCCAAGAGAAAGACGTAGCAATTATTATTCTCTCTGAATAAAACATGTCCTTCCAGCCACATACAAAGAGAATTTTTTGTATCACTGATACCATACCAAACTCCCCTGAAATTTTCCTTCAGCCATCAGACACTGATGCCAATTGCCTAAAGGCAATTTCACTAAAATTTATGTGCACGCTTTTCCAACTTAAGCAGAATAATCCTAGAGGGACCCAATGAAAGGCACTGAAATTGCAGAATTCTTAGGGAGATTCCTGCAGTAATTCTGTTTAGACTGCCTTTCAGGAGTTGTTCACAAGTGTCTCAGACCTGAAGAACATGACTAGGCAACACTGCCTTCTTTCTTCTGTAGTTTACTGTCTATTTAGACTAAAAGTCAAGATGAACGATAACACTTTACTGTAAATAGAACGACCTCCTCCAGCACAGCACAGTTCAATTCAACTTCCATTTCAGTGGTTTTATTTATAGCAATTCCTGGCTTTGTAACAATGCTCCACACTGGAAATTTGCTATTCCAAAGCCGAAAGCAGTCTTCCGAGCACTCCAGCCAACAGCTCTTGTGACCTCCCTCTATAAAATGCTGAAGGATTAACAGTTGTGAATGGCCACAGCAGCTCTTGGAACATCTGAGACATCAGATGGAGTGCAGGCTAAAAACTCAGCCCTAGTATTTACTCCTGCCTCAGTACGTATGACAATAAACAGGAAAAATAAAAGAAAGCCCTCCATATGCTTATTCATTTGGATTTAGTTTTTGAAACTTTCATGCAGAACATTGCTTTCTTCCCATCCAGAAATCACATTTGCAGGGGATCAGAGAAATTTGTTTTTAAACACCTACCTCAAGATTATGCAAGTGAATTGAAGAAATAAAGTTTTCCTTGAATTCACTACCATGAAATAAAGGATTCATTCTTGCATAATTCTGCAGTACTCTGCTGCCATAACATGAATGACTAACGTAGGTGATACAAGACAGTTTATACACCAAGACCTTCTCGTAAATTGCACTAAGTTGCTTCATGTGCACATATGGTGTGCCACATGCTTATTAATGAAGAATTAAAAAGACTTCTACAAAACACAGTCTCTGTGAGCTTCCTCCAGCAAGCCTTCTAAATTAATAAAATGCCTTTCTTAAAGGCACCTTTTCCTTGTTCAGCTTTGCAAGGGAGAAGTGTCTTAATAAAGAGGAGAAGATAGGAGATTAGACATCATCTAAAATGTCAATATCATTTCTGGCTGGCAATAAATAAATGAAAACATGTGTCACATGGCCCTTCCCTAAGCACATCCAGCTGCCACCTCCTGATTTACTTTTTCAGCTGAAAGAATCGATTCAGTGAAGTTACAAAATTAAGCTCTTGTTATCACTTCAATTAAGTTGAACTGAAAAATTTCACCTAATTGTCCTTTATTATTTTCTTCAGTAATGAGATTCAATAAATTACACTCAACTGCCCCAAAACATTTAACTCTAAATAAATAGCAACAAATTCCCCAGAGGAGACCAAGACATGGATTTTCAAGTTTCTATATACCAACTGTGAAAAAAATCTAGAAGTAGGAAAATAAGATATGAAGTGGAATTTACCTTGACATCAAAGAAGTTCTGAAATGTCCAAATTCAAACTATTGTTTTGGTTTTTTTAATATCAAACTCAATAAATTGTAGTCTTTGTACCGCTAATCTCATTAAGAAAAAATCCCAAAGAAACCCAATAGAACTAGAAATACAAGGGATACACTGGGAAGACCAAAATATGGATCTAGACTGAGAGAGTTCTCCCTTTCTATCCACAGTTCCACGAAGCAGTGAGACGTATTTCACGTAACATAGGAAAGCACGAGCAAGTACTAGCAAATTCTGTCTTGGGAAGGTATCAAAATGTAATTAATAATACAGATGGCAGAATGGATAAGGATTAGGGAAAACTGTGTTACTCACTGTCCAGTGCTGGTTTACTAATTGACATTAGAGACATAGATTTGGTCAGTGAAGATGAAACAGCGGAAGAACAGAAATTAAATCCTTGCGGCTGCGACGTTTGATGCATCTGTGGAACAGAAAACAACCACACTGAGCAAATATATCAAGCCTGACAGTACTATCCAACCACAGATCACACAGTTCAGCACTCCTGGTTGCTGCAATTCTCAGTTTCAAACAGCAGAAAATTGAAAGGATCCTGGTGTAAGGTAATAGGTGAGAAATGCAAGGGACCACCAAAAAAATCCAAGCAGTGTCAGAGAGGTGAAACGCAACATATTGTTTTGTCCTTGAAGTGGAAGACAATTAACTGCACAAAAACCAGACTCTGACTGCTTGATCCTCTTGCAAGATGTTATTTGGATATTAATTAGGATGGATTTTGTTGATTGTTTGATGACCACTGAAATTACTGTTGTGATTCTAACTCCTCAGTATAACTAGGCTGTGGTTCAACATGAAATCTGATGGTTAGCAGTGTGTTCCCTAAAAATGCCCTTCTTTGAAGCAAGAGGAGACATGAGAGTCTTGACATAATAGCTCTTACAGGCCAGATCTTGTAAGACCTGTTTACTACCCTGAAGTAGAGTAGTGACTCTATGAGGTACAGAGACTGGCTGGCTAATGATTCTGGCACGAAGCCAGAAAACACTATGGGTGAAACATCAAACTTGGAAATCCAGGGTATAGCAGTAGACTATAATTGCTTCTTTAATAAAAATAAGCAGAGACTCTCATAATATTATGGCACATCTGTCCTTAAGGATGGAAGCCTTCACAGGGAAACTGTGACTTGGGAAAATTACATCAAAACACTGATATAGGATTTTCTAGAAATCTAACAAGAGTTGGACAGCTTTACCTGGTGATCATAGTCTCTGATTTCTCTCTGCTCGAGTTCTTCAGTGAGCAAGACCAGGGACCCGCACTGATTGTTGGCTAGAGGACTCCGCCTGAGGTCTTTGGAGCTCAGAGAAGAAGCCTCCAAGTTTCCAGAGGGCTTCTTGTTCTCATCGGAGTCTCCAGCAAGGCCTTCTAGGCTGTAACTAAAGAGAAACCATGGAGGTTAGATGCTGACAAACACTTAAGGACTGCTGTCTTCCAGCACATAGCACCTTCAAGCATAAAACACAACACAGTCACTAACTAAACTGTGCAGGGAGATGCTGATATTATGCCTTAGCTTGTTATTTCTCAGTGACCAAGTGAAGATAGCAGTGGAAAGATTTCTAGTTCCTTCAGAACAAATAGCAGCATCTTTGAGCCTCTAATGAGGCACAGTAGTTGCTTGAGAACAACCATTCAAACTCCTGGTCAGTAGGATTTCCTACCTTTTTTTTTTTATATTTTTCTCCTTCTGGAATGGCACACAGGAAGATCTAGAAGAAACTCTTTCTAAAGATTTTCATATTTCTATATATTTCCTTTGCTAGTTCTTTATTAGGTTCTCACTCGGAATAAAGACACCCAAATTAAACTAACTTGTAAAGCAGTCTGTGCTGTCCCATCTCCTTCCCAGCAGCCACAAAATCAACTCTGGGCTGCATGTAACGTTCATCTCTGCATACACATCTGCTGAATCTATTTACCACTTCCCACTACACAAAGCTTTGGCAGTGCTTAATATCCTTCTTTCTGCCAGAGCTGGTTTCTTTTTTTCCCCTATCTTGTTCTCTCTTTTTTAATTCAATAAATGTTGTCTCCATCAGCTTTACAGATTCACCACTAGCATGACTCCATGGCTAATAATTTAATTTTATGCACATAAAGTCCTGTTACTTTGAAACAAGCCCTATCCTGGAGACACATCCCAACTTGAGGCTAATAGTGACATCTAAGTGGCCAACAAGCAAACGTGAAATGAAAGGGAAAACACACCAGAGACTGAACAGATTAATTAAACAACCAGAGGACCTGTAAATTCAGGTTGACTTGCACAGCAGTGATTAATGTCCTGCATTTCTTTAGAAGCATAAGTGACTGATAAATATGCATCTATAAAGCAAAACCAGCAATAGATCTTAAGTGAGATTTAGTTAATTTGTAAAGCCTTTTTAATGTTAGTTAATGAGAAAGAAGACTGAGGCATTTATAATTTAATCTGCTTTAGGGGGACTCTGACTCAACAATGAGTATCAATACCAGGCATTATAAAGTTTATTCTAAAGAGAGATCAGCCTCATTTCTTGCATCCCAAGGCAATACCAGTGGCATTATACAGTGTAGAAAAAAATCATGTAGTTTGTTGCGACACAAACAGCTCAAAACTGCAAATATTAGATAGCACATAAAATAGTTATCAGTTGGGAATACTGGGCTGTAATTGTTGGTTGGGATATACAGACCAAATGTAGTTAAATCTGTAATGGGAAGGACATATCAGACTTCATTGTCAAAACCTAGTCTTCAGAAGAAGAGTTTAATAGCTCTACCCAAAACCAGCAAGAACTGCCAGAAGAAATCAGAAGCTATAAAAATTGGGAGACTGGCTTCCAGGGACCATCAGGGGAACCTGCAAGCATCAATCCCAACTCTGGGACTTCCTACAGAAACCAGCTTTAAATGCCTGGGAAATCTTCAGCTGTGGCTATCAGATTAGGTTTTCACAGAAAGCTTTGCATGATTGGCCTCTTTGAAGAAGAAAATAGATCTTTCCATTTGCAAAGAGCAAGACTGTATAAACTTAAATCCATTAGAAGATCCATCCAGAATAAAGCAGCACCGAATCACATTAACTGTCACTTTGGTTCTTTGTCTGTCATAATTCTTGGTATGATCCCTGCTGTGGAAAAAACACGCCTTAAAATCATCACCAACAGTGCAGCTTCTGCAACGCTCCAAGCCAATGCAAAGCAGCCACCACCCTTACCCATAGCCCAGTTCAGAAGACCCGTTTCCCAAGACTAATTGGTGAAAGAGCAAAGGAAGCAAAGGCAGGCGTGCACGCTTCAGCCAGAGCAGCAGCAGGAAAGATGATGCACAAAAAGCTGATGACAGGGTGTTTGCAGTGCTCTGCTGCTGCTGCTGGGTGTTTGTTTATACCGTACCTTCTACAAGTAAAGTCAGGACCCGTGGCGATGAACTGTACGCCAGAGGGACACCAGCTCAAACTAGGAACATTAAAAGAGGCAAAGAAAGGAAAAGGGCTGTGATTATTGGATTGTTATGGAACGGGGGAATGTTAAAAGAATCTCACTCTTGCATACCTTACAAACCCCCTCCCACAACAAACCCACAGCAACCCCCCAACAAATAATGCGGTTGCTGGTTGCAATTGCTGCAGTTGCAATTTCTGGCTGCCAGAACTGTGCCCCAAATGACCAAGGTTATCAACAACACATAGCAGGACAGCCCATGTTTACCTCAAACCAATCCCATCGGTGAGTATACAATGTACTGCAGAAACTCTCCTTGTGGGGAGTGATGGTTTTGGGGAAAACAAGGCTGTACCATAGGAAAGCCAATGCTGCACAAGGAATCACACACCGCTGCTGTGTTAGTACTGATTAGTATTTTTCTGGTACCTCTCATCCCCAAAGCTGAAAAAGCATCCCTTATAGGTATTTAATTAAGTCATTTGTGTATGTATTGTGCTTGTGTGGCAAGATTTTGGTAGCAGGGAGGCTACAGGGCTGGCTTCTGTGAGAAGCTGCTAGAAGCTTCCCCTATGTCCGACTGAACAAATGCCAGCTGGCTTCTGAGACGGATTCACCCCTGGCCAAAGCAGTAACTCCTCTGGGATAATATATTTAAGAAGAGAAAAAACCACACCAAGAGAAATTGCAGCCAGAGAAAGGAGTGAGAAGTTGTATATGAGAGCAACAACTCTACTGACACCCAGGTCAGCAAAAAAGGAGGAGAAGGACGTGCTGCAGGTGCCAGAGCAAAGATTTCCTTGCAGCCCATGGAGAAGACCATGGTGAAGCAGGCAGTTCCCTGGAGTTTGATGGTGGAACAGATATCCACCTGCAGCCTGTGCAGAACCCCACACCTGAGCAGGTGGATGCACAAGGAAGGATGTGACTGTGGGGATTCTGTGCTGGATAAAGCTCCTGGCAGGAGCTGTGGCCCCATGGGAAGAGCCAGGATGGAGCAGGTTTGCTGACAGGTCTTGTGACATTATGAAAGATTTAAGAAATGCAAATGAACCTCATGAAATTCAGCAATGCCAAGTGCAAGGTCCTGCACATGGATCGGCACTGAGTGAAGAATGGATTGAGAGAAGCCCCAAGGAAGAGGAGGACTTGGGGATATTAGTGGATGAGAAGCTGGACACGATCTTGCAATGTACACTTGCAGCCCAGAAAGCCAACTGTATCCTGCACTCCATGAAAACCAGTGCGACCTGCAGGTTGAGAGAGGTGATTCTGCCCCTCTACTCCCCCATTGTGAGACCCCAGCTGGAGTACTGTGTCCAGCTCTGGGGCCCCCAGCACAAGACAGGTGTGGACCTGTTGGAATGAGTCCAGAGGAGGGCTACAAAGATGATCAGAGGCTGGAGCACCTCTCCTATGAAGACAGGCTGAAAGAGTTGTACAGCTTGGAGAAGAGAAGACTCCAGGGAGACTTCACTGCAGCCTTCCAGGACTTGAAAGGTCCTACAGGAGAGCTGGAGCTGGACTGTTTACAAGGGCATGGGATGATAGGATGAGGGGGAATGGCCTTAAGCAGAAGGAGTGAAGATTTAGATTAGTCATTAAGAAATAATTCTTCACTGTGAGGGTGGTGAGGCACTGGCACAGGTTGTCCAGTGCAGCTGTGGATGCCCCATCCATGGAAATACTAATAAATCCAGATTGGATGGGGATCTAGGCAATTTGGACTAGTGAAGGGTGTCCCTGCCCATGGCAGGGGGTTGGAACTATATGATCATAACAGAACTAAGTCCTGCCCATAGTAAACCCATCTCCATCATACATCTGCACTCTCAGGCTTGGTTTCAGGCTCCCAGCAGGTCAGTAAAACCTGCCCATTGGAAACTAGATGGAGGCTTAGAAAGTATCCCAAGGAAGGTATATACATGTTTCCCCTTATCTTACTTCCCCCCAGATATCTGCTCATGGCCCCTAGATTACTGGGCTAGGTGGATGCTTGGAGCTACACTTCCATTGACTTGTTTGCAGAAGTCAGTAATTCTCATGTGGTCATTTTTCAATTAAAGGAGAGAGGATTTTCCTCATAAGGAAATGATATGCAACAGTTACACCAACATGTACACATTTACATTTAAAAGATGCCTCTGTCCCTGACCATTGCCATGGATAGTGACAATCCCAAATGGCAAAACTGCAGGAAGAGGAAGCAAAAGAGTGGAGGGAGAGGAGAAACCATCCACATATGTAAGAGGAAGCCTGAAAGCAATGGAAGGTCTCAGAGAAGGAAAAAGGCTTTTTGGCAAGGGCTGTGGAAAGCAGTCTTACAGAATTACAATCCTGCTGGGGAGCCACCCACAATCTGTTGGCAACACCATAAAAACCCAACAAGATGAATGCAGAGCGTGCAAAACCCCTTTACAGAAGATGGCTTTGGGAGGGGGGATGAGCTATTTTCTACATCAGCCTTGTGGGAGAACATGAACTACTGCAATTAGTTTCAAGCTGTTGCTCTGCACTTGAGGTTAGAGAGGATGACACTGAAGTTGAGGGGGGCAGGGAAGCAACAAAGATAGAGGATGCTTATGAGAAAATTACCACATATTTCAGATACAACTACGTATTTTAGGTTGCTTACTAGATACATTTTCTTTATTCTACGTGCAAGCTCAGTGTTTCAGGGTATTATTACTCTAAAAATACTAACACAGCTTCTACAGAAGAGCCTTAACAGGCAACAGGTAGAGAGAGATTTATTTGCATGAGCTGAGAAGACAGTGCTGCACTTCCTCTGGAGCACAGTGATGCAAATAAAGTGGCTCCATAGATGTAAAAAAAAAAGCTGCTTCTTTTTTGTGCCTTTTTTTTCTTTTCTAAATTCTTATTTTAAGAGCCCTCTTCTGAACTCTGCAGCACTGCTCATATGGCTTCATTTACGCTGATGTGTGGTGAGGCACGGTGACTTTTTCAGTACTAACACCAGGGTAACATTCTTTCCATACATGGAAATACAGTAGTGTGTTTACACACACACACATAACCCCATCCATTTCAAGGGAAGTGAAATCCCAAGTTAACCTGCCACAGGAGGAGAGGTAGGAGGCTGTGGGAGATGAGAAGAAGTTGAATCACTGAAAGGGTGAGGTTGAACTTAAAAATGTGAAAGTGTGGACAATCCATGTCTGCTGTATCAAAAAATTAAGTGTCTTATTTTATATGTTAAAGGCACAAAGGTTACGTGAGTGAAAATGTGTATCTGCACGATGGATGAGGAACTGAAAGTCTGCTATACAGAAGAAAAAAAGCACATATGGAAGAAGAAAAATATTTCTTTTCTACATTTTTGGATGCTGGTTTTAAAAAACAGCAAAAGAGCAAAATTAAAGCTATTTAATCCAACCAGCTGTAGGTCTGCAGAGTATTCTCCAACTCCTGAGATACCTCATGCATCCCCTGCCCAGGTGCTCCCCTTGCAAGTCTTGGCAGAAGTCTCTGATGTGCTCTAAAACCAAGTTATGCACATGCTTGCAGGTGAACAATTGTTTTAATACAACTTCAAATCTTACACATGGCAAAGGCCCACAAAATGATATCTGAGATTTCTCTAAGTTATTAACATATCATCCTGAAGAAAAACTGCTTGAGAGTGTGTGCTCTGCAGGTCAGAAAAAGAGCCCTGGGTCAGACTGGAGAGAGAAAGCAGCCAAGCGGGATGCACAGCTCCAACGCCAATGCTTTGAGAGGTACTACAGGTTTACTAACAACAGTATGGAGTTAGCAGGCATTCAATTGCAAAATGGTTAGTCACGTTTAGATGGCTTTGTACCTTCTCCTATGAATGGGAGGCTTCTTTATACCATCCCCCAGAACTGGCACTGAACTGAAAATGAATCATGGAGAGTGGTCAGCAGCTTGAATGGAAAAAAATGGACAAATGGCAGCTGAAGGAATACTATCCCCACCACATGAACAACAGAGGGAATGGAGTACAGGGAAAACACAAAATTAAACAGTGAAGGAAGTAATGAGTCTCTCTTTTCCTCCTCTCTCTCTCTTACAAATAAATCTGATTTTCAGTTGGGGTTTTATTACTGTACAGAAAGATTTTACAGGTATTGACCACACTGCAACTCAGCTGCTGCCAAAGCCAGGTCAGTTTAAAGTTTAGATAAGGACAAGCTATTTGACAGAAGCTGTTAGCAATTGTGATTAACACCAGCTCCAGTTTTACAGTGCTTAATCCATCAGTGAAAAATGCTGGCTTTTCTTTCCTCAGACCCAACCGCTGAAAACACTGCATCATTGTTGAAAGACAGGCATTTCAAATCCGCTGTGAATGTCAGGAATTAGCTGAAGGATGAACATCCTTTTGTGGCAGCTCTGTTAGTTTTCTTTGTATTTTTAATAGCAAAATGTAGACATGAGGATTATCCAATGAAGTGCATTTGAGGCGAGAGGGGAAGCGGAGGGGAACTGAGCGTGTTTGCATGTTTTAAGACATTTTTTCTGATCTTTTATGTGAACAAACTTTAATGCTCATCCCTCTTACAAACAGAAAGCATACAATGTTGGAAAAGACCAAATCCTGCAAAAAGACTGATTTTTTTTCCTGTAGGCTCCTTGGATCCTGCATCAGCAGTTGTATTTAAGCTTGACTTTGCTACCTCTGCCATCAGTGGGAAGGCTGTTTTTGGTATGGACGGGGGCTGAACCAGGCTGTAAGCACTTTGCTGGGACAGGAGGCACCTCCTACCCTTCAGCTGACCACACAGCAGGCCACCCCATGCCACCCCAATTCTTCTTCCTGGCTGTGCAGCCTGGTTCTAACCCTTGGGTTAATTTTTGCTCATCTATGGAGCAAAGAAGTGACACAGGTGTCCAGAGAAGGAAAACGGACAAGGGGTAGTGGGAGCAGCGCAGGTCCTGCCCATCAGCAGGACAAACCTTTGCTCAGGCTTGTGCTCCATGTTACATGACTTACAACTTTCAAAGTTTGCAAAAGTCAGGTTTTCACCAAGGGCTTTTCCCCTTTAAATGGAAAATTATTTACTGCACAAGAAATAAATGAATAAGCAAAACCCCCAAGTTTAACTGATCTGTATGAAAGGCACTTGTCTGGGCTTCACTTCCTCTGTATTTGTTGTTGCTCACTAAGCAACCAGAACCTCAACATCACAACAGCCACGTATGAAAAAAACAAAGGAGAATGAAAAAACCCTCCAACAAACAACAGCCTAAATAATCCAAATTCCTTTGTAAGAGAAACATAAAAACCAAGTGGGAACAAAATCATCAGCAGAGACCAACCCAAGCTTTTCTTTTTTAATTAACCTATGAGACAGCTATCCTTATGTAGCAGCAGCTGTATCTAAGAACATGTGAGAATAATCACTGTTCCTTTAACTCCAATTTTCTCACATTTACAATGAATGTGTTTTCCCCATATCAGAAACAGCCTCCAAAGTCTGCTGCAGAATTTAACCCCATCCATTAAGTGTTAGCGTTAATTGCCAGCTATGCAGTTAATTACCCTAAAAAGCCTTACAAAAGAGGTCCTACACTTAAAAATAAATCTGAATTAAGGAGCTTATAGACATGTCACAGACCTGCATGTATACCTTACATGTTGACTCTTTTGTAGCTTTAAAAAGATAGGTATTAATTGATTGAAATATCACCTGGGGATCAGGAATAATGAAAAAAAGAAGTTGGTGGTTGTTATTAATATCATCATCTTTCCCCCTGTGTTACTTACAGGGTCCTGGGTGTTTTGCAAAGTTGGCTTTAAAAATCTGAAGGGGCTATGATATTCCTTTGGTGCTGACCACATCTCCTGAAGTGTAAAGGAATGCAAATGCTTCTGATGGGAGGCTGCTGCCTCTCGCTGGGTTATCTTCATGGGCCAGTAACAACTCACCAGGAACCTGTTTGATTTTTGTGGTATCACCAAATGCAACGGCTGTTTATTACCTTCAAAGCCAACCAATGGCCATGAAGACTGCAGCAGGCAGCCCAGAGAGAGGTGCTGGACTGCACACCTGGGCTTGCTACAAGTCTACACCAGAAGGACAGGAGTATACAGCACCCTGACCCCTGACCCCGTCGTTTTGACTGGACAACCCTGCTCTGAAAGCGCTAAAAGGGGTTGAAAACACTGGCCAAACCTCTGCTGGTTTCAAAACAAGCAGGGTTTGACTATCTCTTCATACATTCAGAGCAATAATGGTCATCTCTCTTGTGGTCAATGAGACACAATTCTTTAACAAAGCCCTTTGTACAGAAAGGTGTGGAGACAGTTCAAATGAGAAACCCGTCTTGAGATATTTCCATTCCCTTTGGAAAGCTCAAGCGTACTGTAGATATTAAATACTTTAATCCTAATAGTCAATTTAAAAAAAAAACCCAAACAAAACCCTACACATTAGGAGATTGTCATCACCCCTTTTGAGTGAAAAAGAAATAATTAGAAATTACATTTACTTTCTAATTTCTACATCTAATTTTCTAATTTCTACATCTAATTTCTAATTCATCAGACCAAGCCCAAAGTTTAGATAAATAAGCATGGATGGGTGCAAAGTAAATCAAAACAGCTCTTCACTCACCTCCTCTGATTTATTTCTGCTTCATTGGTGGCGTTTTTCCCTGGCCCCCAACTGTGTCGACGGAAAGGTGACAGCGGCCGCATGGAGTTTCGTAAGACAGAGGAATGAGGTGGCACATCTGTGATACTGTCCAGCTCCTCTTCCTTCTCTCCTCCCTCTGCAGCCACCATGTTGGTGCAGCTGCCATCCAGGCTGTGCCTGTCCTTGGGCTGGATGAAGTTCACTGTCGGTGGGAAGGGAAGGGATGTGTCGCTGCCCAGAGATGACTTCCTCTCCAGGAAAAGGGTGTCATCTGCAGAGGAACTGGAGCTGGTGACTTCACATGCAAACTGCTCCTCTTCAGGCTGCTGTAGATAAGAAGAATAAAAATTACATTAAAATAGAACAATAGACTGGTTTGGGTTGGAAGGGACCTTTAAAGACCATCTAGCCCAACCCTCATGCCATGGGCAGGGACACTGTTTGCTCGATCACGTTGTTCAAAGCCCCATCCAGCCTGACCTTGGACACTTCCCAGTCAAGTGAATACACATTTAATATTTGAAATAATTCCACATACTGTATATTTCACATGAGCTAAAGACTTCCTAGTTGATAGCTCCAGGGAAATTATCCATCGCAGAAGAGAGACTTTTTGCTCCAGTTTCAAACAAGGTTGAAAAGTTTTGCAGGGCAATCTCTTCCATCCAGCAAGTCCCTGGTTGCCATAAGCCCAGGCTCCCAACTCAGCTCACTGCCTGCCTTCTTCTCTCCAATTCCACATCTCATCCCAGACAGCAAATCCCGCCCCTCTAGCCATTTCTAGCTGAACCTGTTACCAGCTGAGGTGCCATTAAAGTGCCAAAGGTTCACTTGGTGTTAATGATGGAGAATGGGGAACAGGGTCAACTCGACTCCCGAGAACAAATGCCAGCCCCTCCTGTGGGACCTGAGATGGGTTTGTAGCTCTCAGCCATGAGAGCTCTAGGGCAACATGCAGCACTAAAGGGTCAATTATTCAGTAGGAGAAAGCAGAGAGGAAAATAAAAAGCTTAAATCCCTGTCCCCTGATACTTTCCATTGAACAAAAAAATTAATGCCAGGGTTTGCAGCACTTTTCAAATCCAACTGTAATTGCAAAGTATCGTTCCACAGGATCAGCCACCCTGTATTACAGGTCTCCCATCATACCATAACTTTTTGGTTTAGTTTGCTCCAAAAGCAGTAAGTGGAAGCCAAACTGGTTCCCCTTGGCCAAAGGCCACATGCTGACCATACAGCCCAGAAAGAGCCTCTGTGCATTCTGTGTTCCCCGTGGCTAGCATAAAAAAACCCCCAAAACACAAGCATCTCTCTGGCATCATATTCAGTCTGAAATCGTATTTGCCCCAAGGGACTGACGTGGGAAGTTTCAATTTATTCTCCTGCAGAGCCCTGTGCTGTATCATTTAAAATAATAATAGGCAGAATGATCTGTCAGACCATATATAATAGACCATTCAGCAAAGCCGCAGCGGTTAATTGTCTTCAAATAGCAGGCTCAGTGGGTCTCAGCAGAAGCTGAATGTTCAAGGAGTGGCAGGCTGTCGGTTCTCATTTGGCAGAAGCCAGTGGGCTACAAAATCCTGTTCCCAGAAGAGATGGGCATCAAAACCCACAGGGGACAGGGTGAACAGGAGCGATGCTGCTCTCAGCAGTGCTCACCTCCGATCCCACCGCCCTGACTTCCCCCAAGCCCAGCAGCATTAAATGCTCCAAGTCACTGGTGCTTTTCTGTGTGTTTTTTGATGGGCACACATTATAAGCCAAAAACTTCTTGCTAAACTGAATCAAAAGAAACTGAAGTGTTCAAGAATTATTCTAAGTAAACATACCACAATTCAGAGGAAAAGTCTATTTCAAGTTTTTGTTACTTTTCAGTCTTAGTGAGGTTTAACAACTACACAATACTGCTCCTAAGGTGGCTGAAAGAAATGCTGCCATACTATTTCCTCTCTTCCCCACATCAAAGAAAAAAAAGGGGGGAGGGGAGGAAGACAGCATCCACAACACCACACCGAAGTACAATGTAACTTTTAAATACAAAACATTAACACAGACACAACACACACACTCTAAAAATACATCCCTTCAAAAGCACACATTTCATGGTAAGGAATGCCAAAGATTAATCGTGAATTTGGGAAACTACTATTAAACTTACAGTGTAAATGTAAAATAGTGGGTTTGACACATATTTAAAGAGGAAGTGTAGGTTAAAACAAAAGAGAACTGAAATGGATGCCCGGCAAAGTTTTCAATGACGCTTGGCATTATTTAAGATAATCTGGTATTTGTGACTCATGATGACAGCTTACTGAATTGCTTAAATCCAGACAAATTAAGTCATCATTATGTGGATAATACTCCTCCAGTAGAGGAAACAGTCTGCTTCACTTTTCTGACACACAGAAAAATACTATTAGACGTTAGGGCAGTACAGGAGGAGGAGAGAGGACGACCTGCCAGCAGTACAATGGAAGGATGGGGCCATTTGGAAACATGAAATCTAGATGCAAAGCCTGCAACAGTAATGCAGAACATCAAATTAGGTAAAAAAGATAAAAATGTATCTCCCAGATGAGACTACAGCTCCAGTTTAAAATACAGAACAAAACCCACTTCCCCAGCAGGGAACACATGGGGTTTCTATCGTGCAGTGCAGTTTAAAGAGATATTGAAATATGTGAATTATATTTGGCCCATTTTGTTACCTTGAGCATCAGAACACAATGAACAACTCCCCATAACTTGTGGCCAATGCTTATTCCTCTAAAATATTCTGTCCTCATTAAAATTACTTTTTTTTTTAAACAAAAGTTTAATAGTTCATATTAAAGATCAGGACTCAAGCACTGCTGACACATCTACATCTGTACTGTAGCCGCTTTGCAAAACACCTAGCTATCTGACTGAGTGCCAGTAAACATGCATTGCTCTTTAATCCTATTTGAGTAAGAAAATATTATTTGCAGGGCAGAAATAGTTCTCTAATGTTTTCTTTTCCTACAGGAAAAATGAAACCTTAAAGAAATATTAATTTTCTTCTAGTTAGGCTTGCTGCATCACACCTCAGAGAATTAAATCCTTAATTGCAACCATAAAACTCACAGCTGAAAAAAAGCCTTTACAGACATGCTAATGGATGTTTCCTTCGCTCTCAGAAACAGTGCTTGGTGAGAAGCTAGGGAAAAAAAGGAGGCAAGTCATAAAAAGTGAGGTTTCTGAGAAAGAATATATCTGTTTCTTCTTGAATAAGCATAAGGAAATCACTAGGATGGTGGGGGATGTTAAGATAATTTCTTCAACTACGTCCCTCCATCTGCAGGAGGTCTTGGTGAGTGGAATTAAAATGGTCTTAGGATCATTTTAGTGATGACAACATGCAAAGTGCAGAGACAGAGATTTACTATGCCAACTGATATTCAATGTGAATAAACGTTAAAGGTGTTACAGCAATTAGACAAAATAAAAAGGGTGGGGCTGGGGCTGTGTGTGTCACAAAATGAAACCCTGGCATCTTGAAGTTTATTTGGCACAGCAGTACATGGAAGGGGGCAACAGCTTTAGTTGGCTTGACATATAATCTAGAAGAGGAATTTTATTTGGATTCAGGTATGGCTTCAGGGTCCCCAGGTTAACCTCAGGAGTGGCCTCCTATTAATTATCATGGTTTGGAGTGGTGCAGTCGCTCCCCAGTGAAAGCCTCTCTCAAAACTTTTATCCTCTGGGGCTGCTTGGGTTGTTTTTTTCTTGTTTACTGGGGTTTTGGTTTTTTACTTTTTTGGCGAAACACTAACTTTAAAAAAGTTAAAATATTTATGTATTTGTGTTTTCTTGACCAAACCAAAGACAGGCAGAAACGAAACAAAATTCAAGGGGCTGAGTTGCAACCCCTTCCTTTGACAATGATCTGTGTGTTCCTGGCTTCTCAAGGCCTTTCTTGTGAATCATTTCCCAAGAGGCACATTAAAAAAACTTCTGAACATTGAATTTCAGTGGCAGGTTAAAAGTTAAGATGAGCAAAGCGTACGGGGTACACCCAGGACGTTGCCAGATGATTGTGAGCGATGACTTTATGCAGCATTAATCATTCAAGGAGGAGGGTGTTGCAAAGCCTGCCCAGATGGCTGGCTGAGAGGGAGAAGGATGAGGAGGTCACGGGAATGAAGCACTGACGCAAGAAAACCCAAAACAAAACAAAACCCCAACCGAAAAACCCAAAAACATTTTGCTGAAGCCTTAGACCTTAGTTTCTGGATTTCAGGGACAGCCTCTATGTCTGAAAAAACAAGTCAAGTTGTACTGCTAAAGCTCTCTAAACCCAGCAGCTCTATTACACACCTGCCCTTTAGAGTAAAACCAAAACAGGCCAAGAGGCAGAGGTAGCGAGGAGATGGCAACGACTGCATGTCCCAATCAGCAGGACCTAAGGTTAAGGTACCTGCTGATTTGTGACCTCAACACTCCACGGTTCTGTTACAGAACCAGGGCTTAAAATCTATGACTTGGAAATGAAATCTGTGGAGACAGCCCAAAGATCCTGGACAGACAATGGCTTGTTCTTCCTGAATTTCTTTTCAGTTAACAGGAGTGATTTATACAACCAAAGAACCTCTTCTAATAGACATAACAACTCTTACTCCATGCAAAGGGGAAACAAAAACAGGACTGATAACAACAGTAGTCATCACAACACTGAAAGGTATGAGATCCTCTTTTTGTTCATAAACATGTTCTCTCTCTTCCCAATTTGATATGGAAATTGTACTATTTAAGAGGCTTGTAACTAACCAACTACAACCAAGGCATACATCTTACAATACTTCTCAGAAGAAAGACTACATCCGGCACTTATTTTAGTGGTTAATAAAAATATCTATAGCTTGTATTTCTAATGGCTGGGTTCAGTGGTCAAAAAAAGTGAGAAAAAAAAAGATGAATTAAGGAATGAGCTCACAGCATTGCAATAGTGTTTCGGTCCGTCTAGAAAGAACTTTAGTTGTAGAAAAGGTACTCAGATAAATTCTGAGGCACAAAGAATCAAATTAGTCAGCAAAGCCGAGACCAAAAAAAAAAAGCAACTGAGGTCGAGATTAGCTTTGAGTAACTTCCTAAATTCAACTCAGGAACCCTTTGAACCCATTTGTAGACAAAGTCTGCAATCTATCACTAAATAAGAACAATGTGAAGGCTGCTAAATTAAGCACTTTCTACAAAGAAAATTATTTCCTCCCTCTGCCCACTCTCCACTGGCAATTGAAGATCCGCTTTCCCCACCATCTCATTCTTTTCCTTGCAGCATCCCTACTACCTTGCACTACCTATCCTTTTCAAGTTTTAATTTTTTCTCTCTCTTATGTGGAGCAGAAAGCTTTCCATGTAAGAAAGGGAAAAAGCTAAAATCCTGTGAAATATAAAATTTACTGTGTTCCCACAGCATTCTTCTCCTGCTCATCCCCATACAAGCATTAAATCAGGCTCAAGTGGCAGTTGGCTGTCATAATTCATGCTACTCCACACAAGAAAATTAAAGACAGTCTTTGGCTCTGCCAACCAGCCCTATATTCTTACAATCTGGGGTCCCATCACTTTGAGAGTAAGATGGGAAAGGCTGAGGCTGGTGAGCTCTGTGCCCTACCACATGCATTAAAGATGACTTTACTGTTCATTTATAGCACATGAGATCACTTAGCCCAGGCTGTGGTGTTTCCCATCCTGCTGGAAAATATTCACCATCATCTGATTTAAGCAAATAGAGTTTTGTTTCATTCAATGTATTCCTCTGAAAACACATGTGAAACCTACTCCAAGAGTTTTGTTTTTCAGAGGAGGACCTGTGCCTGCTCAAACAGGTAAGGTGGTGCTAAGCGTGTGATTTCATGGAGCTGAGACCAATGTGAGGGCTGCTCTACAGTTCATGTCCCCTTCGATTCTGCATCACTATATTCTCTCTGAGTCCTTTTTCATCACGGCAAGATGACTGTAAGTTACCAGCAAGACAGTTTTTACAAAGCAAAACCTAGTCACCCTCTGAATAAATTCAGGCTGCTCTGATGGATGGCACAAGACTGATGCTGAAGTGAGACATCCTCTGTTCAGGAGGCTGACTCTGTATCTCGGGTCTCACCCACTCCTCAGCCATGAGCAACACAAAGGGCACACAGGGATGACTAAGGTTAGTAATGACTTCTGTTGTTGATTTTAAGCAAACCTGAAAACATTTTCCTTCTACTTGCACGCAAAAAGACATTAGAGATATGTTGCTCAGGCAACAGAACTATTCATTGGAATTGGCTTTAAGTATTCAGAGTGAGCGTTTCCTTCCTATCCCAGGAGTCCCACTGAATCTACAGAAAAACAGTGATTCCTCTGAGAATTATAGTATATGGTTCTGAAGGTGTCAGCACAGAGGTCATAGTTTCCTGGAGAAAAGCTCTTTTGTTACATTAAAGATGGCTTTCATAGCATCTGTGTAGTCCCTAACGACTTTGCAAGAAAATCCACCTTTTCAGCTGTTCCTCTGGCACCTAATTTACTTTTAGACAGTCAAAATTGCTTTCATCTTTTTACCATTGGGGGCTGCAGTTTTTGGAATTCCGCTCCAAGTAAATACAACCCTCATGCTGCTGCATCCGAAGAGGGGACAGGTTCCTTCCCATCGATTCCGTGCTGGGATAATCGCTTCCAGGTTTCTAACTCACCAGCAAAACCAAGATGCTCTGCATATGCTGTACAGGTTCATTGAATCAAGACTTAAGAGCTTTTTTTAACCATATCCCAAACAGGCTTTCCTACCTTTCCAAAGACAAGGTCTTCCATCCCATCACCAGGCAAGGGGAAGAGGTCAGACTCGCTCCCGGACTCTCTTTTCAGGACACCCTGTGATGAGGCGCAGACGCTACTCAGCCCATCCTCCAAGAAATTCTCACATTCTACAGGAGCAAAGCAGAAAGAATTCCTATAGCATGCATACATCCAACTCATACACAGTCATAAATTCCAGGATTTAAGAAAACACAACTAAATAAATTGTGTTCACCTCCCAAAACTGTACATGCAAATTTTCAAAGACTTTAAGAGTTCAAAACTCCTTTTTAAATGCATCATTGAAGCACATGCACGCTGGATTAAACAGGCATATATGTTTGTAGCTGGAGGTGCTGAAAAACATGCTATATATCAGGCACTCCACACTGAGACTAACAGGATGTTTCTCATCAATTGCAGCAACTGCAAAATTAGATTTATACTCAATAAATGTGGAAATGTAACTCAATAATATTTGCTTTCTTAACTAAAATCTACCGTCTCTAAATGCCAATTTAGACAGGCTGAAGATGATTTCATTCCTTTTACTTCTCACTGCAAAAACACTAGCGTGACTTCCATGACAAGTTTTTCCTTTTTTAGGATTCACAAATTAAGTGTCTTTTTAAATTCCAAAGCTTTCATAACTCCTGACATTGATATATAAGCATATTGCATCTCTTTTTCCAAAATGCTTCCAGCTGTTTGTATCGGGGTGATGAGCAACACAAATATAGACTGCAGCCACTGAGAAAGCCCTTCCTTTCCAAAAACCTTAACAGACATGTCTTTGCATCAATAATGACTATATATCATTCCATTTGTCCAGCCTTAAGGCAAAAGTATTTATGACAGTTTTGGCAACCATTTGACATTCATTTCTCCCAACTCAAAATATTTTTGAGGAAAAAAAAGAAAAAAGGAAAAAAAAAAGGTGTTATTTTGCAACCTGCTGTAACTAAACAGATCCAAAACATGTTTAGTTCCCTGGAGAGGAGCCAGGGCACTAAAAGTATCTTTTTGCTGTTAGATTACACCTGATGAACTGTATCCTTGGCTACATCAACCTTACACCATCAAGGCAACGACCAACACGTTTGGTCAGCTAAAAATCCCCACTTTCCCTTCCGAATCACTTTTCCCCTTCCTCACCTTTAACCTGTGCCTGGCAGCAGCTATCAAACACCCCTACCTGACAGGAGCAATTCCACCACTGGAGGAAATAAAAGTTAATTTATTGATGGCAGCGGGGCTGTCCCCACTTTGGGCATGGGGGAGCCAAAAATTGTTCGGAAACCCCACTACCCAGCAGAGGAGTTTCCACACCACAGACAATTGGAAAAGCACTTATCAGAGGTGGCGTGGCTGCTCCCCAGTCCTATTCCCCTTTCGGGAAACCTGGAAAATCTGAACTGCTTTTCCATCTCCGAGGGGAAAAAGGGAGGGGGAGAGAGAGGGGAAAGAAAAAGAAAAAGAAGGAAAGCAAAGGAGAGACGGAGAGGCTGTAAGGGAGCGGGCCAGGGTGCTGGCTGTCCAGCTGGCAGCCAGCAGAGCATGTCCACAGCCCAGACTGAAAAACAAAGGGGCTCGAGCCATGTTCCAGTGGAAAATCAGTGGTGACTGTTCTGCTCTGCCAAGGGACGGCTATCTTGCCCCAAGGTAAATCACAAGTGGCAGTGAAAGGCTCTGAAGAAGCCTTTGAGGGAGAAAGGACGGTAAGCAGTGGGGAGAGTCGATGAGGAGCAAAGTGATGGGGAACCCCACACACCCCAAAACCTCTCTTCCCTCCCTTCCCCTTTATTTTCAGTTATATGGGGAAGGCTTTTCCACCCCTCCTTTATCAGTTAGCTCACTGGGTTTGTTTTCTTTGCTTTATACTGCACAGACATTGCACGATGCTGAGCTCCATCACCCAGCCCTGCGACCTGGCGAGCCCCAGTGACAGCAGTCATGACAAGGGGACCATAACTCCCGTCTCACATCAACTCCTGCTCATGTACACACTGGATTGAGAGTGTAACCTCTGCGGAGGGGCAGGAAAAAAAAATACAGTGATGATGGTAACACACTTCTGCACGTAACAGAGAGGCAAAACAAAAATTACCTAGTAAAAAGCCCAAGGAAAAATATTTCCAAGCAACCCTATCACATACATTTTCCAAAGCCTCAGCCTCCAAGGCAGTGCTGAGTCCCCCAGTTCCATGCCAATAGCTACGCATCTGCCCCACTTGGCTTTTCATTTCAAAACCACTGACAAAAAGTAAGAAGCTACAGTTTCTGGAGTTACCTTCTAAGATTTGAGGACTCTGTCCTTGCAAGCCACTGCAGCAGGATTATTCAGCAGGTGGAAAAAGATCTAATTCCCTTATCAAGTTGTGGATTTTAAAATTAGCCACATTATGACAACTAGTGGTTTTTTTTAATTGCTGTTAGGTGTTGCTGGATGTTTTTGCCCTCTCTACACTGCACAGCACCACTGTGCAGCCAGAGGGATGCATGTGCAGGAATGATGTTATTTCCAGAAAAGCCAGAACCTGCAGAGCCTGAAATCTTCCCACTGCTTCAGTCAGACAAGAGCATACATTCAGTAACTTCAAATCCTCCCTTTTTTTGCCTGTTGCAGACATATTAGTATAATTTATATAATTTGCCATAAATAATATTATATTTTTATAGTATGATAATGCAATAACTCTTGTGTGAAGTGTAAAAATATAATACCAAGAGGCAAGAGATTTAGGGACACAATTAGGAAAGAAGCAGCATGGTGATACTGCAGATTCTCCTGTAAAACACTTCTGAAACAGCTACTCACAACTACTTCAAATAGAAGACTCTTATCTATTTATTCATTTATAAAATAAAGGGAAAAAGCACTTTTTTCAGTCTGATGGGAGCTAAAACTTCTACCTAGAATAAACCCCTCAGGTCAGTTACCCCCATTATCCCTTCTTAGCCTACACTCTGAGAAGATCAGGTTTGAGTTTCACATTGACACTCAGTGATTCAATCTCTGTTTTTCTTTCAAGTCCCTCAGATGAACTGAGGGAGATTCAGGAGAAACCCTTGCTCACAGAGCAAGGCAAGATGTGTCCACTCATTGAACAGACATAGCAAAGTCACTATTCAGGGCACTAATAAATTACTCTACTTGTCTCGAACGTTTGTAATTCAATGAAAGGAAATGTTTTTTGTCTTATCTTGGACACCAATCTTTCTTTGAAACTTGCCCAGGCAAGACTTTCTGTCCCAGTGGAAGAGCCAGAAAGCACCAGCCAGCACGCAGGGCTGGCAGCTTGGTGTGGCTGGTGGGCAGGGTGTGGGAATGATGGCTCTGAAGAGCCTTCCTGCTTCCTGGAACCTGGAAATCATGAGAACATTCAGGAGGATAAAAATAATAAAATTAAGCCACTGATTTGAATCTACATACGGATGCAGGAGTTTAAATTTATTATTTATTATCATTTTGGCTAGAAACTATGCCATCACACCCTTCAAGTTTATTAAAAAAACCCAAACCAAACCAACAGAATATTTAAGTAATTAAATGCAAAAGTCTTCAAGAAGGTGACACACAACACAGCTCGCTGCAACTCAAGCACTTCAACCACGTGCTAACAATGACTCATGGAAGGTTCATTACATGTTTTCTTTAGTTTATGCATTTTTCCTGTCAAGACAAGGATGTCAGAAGTGAGAAAGAAAGAAAAGGTGAGGAGAAAGAAAAGGTGAGGAGAACTGCAGGGCTGCTAATCCAGAGCCACCTGGCACACTGCTCACCTGGGGACTCCCGCGTCCGCTTGCGCTCCAGCAGAGAAGAATCGGGACATGGCTCCAGAGAACACCAGCTCTCACGATTTATCTGAAAAACAGAGCGAAGCAAATCAAGGAAAGGCCGCTCGGGCACTCTCGCTGCCGTCCTGGTTAGCCCCTTCTGCAATGGCACTCTGCATTGACCAGCAGATACACATAGCTATGAGGTAATATTGTCCCAACAATTAATAACTTTTTTTCTTTTTAAGCATCACAAACCAAACGATTAAAATACGCCAAACAACTTTATTTCTCCATGGAAGGTATGGCTCCCACTTAAGGCAGGAGTTCAGAGGGAGGATGAGCCAGCATTTAAGCTACTAGTTGAGGACTGAAGAAGTTTGGCTTCAACCTCCATCTGCATCAGGACTCCAGGCAAGATACTCCTCTGCTCTACACCATTCACTATCTACAGAATAGCAGTGCCCTGCCACCCATATTGCCGTAACGATAAATCATCTTGAAGTTATATGGCACTCTGATTATGTGGGAAACAAGAGCTAGGGAAGTGTCCAGGTCATGGTGAAAACCATGTTTGCATGATGATGTCAGAAATCCCCATCCTAACACAGAGACATATCATATGGTTTATTTCAACATCAGCCCTTATCTCACCCCATCCTTCACTCCTCCAGTGACTTCCAGGAAGGATGACTGATTTGTTCTCAGTCTTCTCCCCTGTCTGTCTCTGCCTTACTCTTCCTCACTTGGGTTCTGCTGTCCAACATTCTCACTCTGAAGTCTGCCAGACTCATCCAACATTCACTTCCCATCACGTTTGTCTATGGCCAGTATGCTCTGGAAGCCCCTTTGCTCTCTCCTTCAGCAGCTCTGCCATTCCTCCTGGCCAAATGCCTGGCTGTCCAAGGCAAGCAAATCTCACCTGGACAGCCCCATGTCCCACATCCCAAAATTCAAAGGTTGTTTCCCCTCCTGATCTGCATCAACACAAAGGATCTCCCACATTACACTGTAGCTAAAAATCAAACTACTGAAATGGATGCCTTTAATTTGGTATGCCAGCTTTTTCTCCTACCCTCTTCTCAGTTTCTCCTTTTCTCCCCTGAAATAATTTCCTTTTCTATCTTTCAGGGAAATACAGAATTTTTGTTGTTGGGAAATAGAGAATTTTTTTTGTTTACTTTTTGTCCATGACCTGTCTTCGTATCTCTGCCATGATCCTACTTCATGTCTGCAGTCCCTTGAGGGACTCTCATCCCCTCTATGTACTCCTTTCTCCCATGTTATGAAATGCACAGCTTTGGCCTTCTTCTTTCTTCTTCTTTTTTTCAAATAAATAAAAGCCAAGCCTCTCCTACCATTGACCGGACCTGCTGCTTTGACTAATGACCCCTGTCCTTCTTTCCTTTCTCGCTGAGATGATGGAGCTTGTTATTTGCAGTCGCTGGCTGGTGTTCCTCACTGATCTGGCCACATGCCCCTGCCCTTCTCCAGAGGAGCTCCTGCCAGCACCTCTGCTCACCTCCTGCCTGCCCTGCAGCAGTCAGTTCTCTACTCCCCCCGTCCTCTGCTTTCTACAGCATATTTTTCTTCCTTAGGTTTCTGTCCTCCTCAATGCTTCTGTGATGACAACACGGGGTTGGAAAGGCCTTTGACAGGTCAGCTAGTCCCTCTCTGCTGCTCCAAGTCAGGCTCAACTCTAATCTGAGAGGTTTTAATCCAACGTGCCCTTAAAATCCTCCAGCAGCAAGGATGCCTTGACCTTCCCCAGCCAGCAGCTCTTGCTGGGGAAGACAGGGAAGAAGCAGAGAAGATCTGAGAGGGGAGAAATAAGCCAGTCTCTCAGGACAAGGTGAAGAACACCGTGTGCTCCATTAGAGTCAGGTCTCACCTGGCCATCCCTCCCTACCTCCACTGCAGGCTATTTTTCTTAGATATGACCTACTCTTCCTATCAGCAGCTTGTGCCTCTGTTTGTACAGATGCATTTTCTATACATTTATCAAAGATCTCCCTGAGACCCCTATATGTACACACATCCATGATCCCACCCCTCCCTGAACCTCTGCTGAAAGCATCACGCTCACACCTGTACACCCACCTTCTTTTTACATATATGACACAAATATTAAAGGACAGGTGGAGAGGGAAAGAGAGGCAGTCTGAAGCCTGAGAAAAGCTTTTGTAAGGAAATCCTCGAAACTGCTTTATTTTGATTTTCAAACTGACACAAAGATGCTGAGTTTTAACAGTTGCATGGACAGTGTGCTCCTACCAGGGCTGAGGGGTATCTAACCTTAGCCACTGAACATCGCTGCAGAATTTATACATACTTTTTTAGTCCTGAAAGAGCTGTAAAGTCCATAAATATCACACTATGACTGTAAAGTCAATAAATATGTTAATACTTCCTTTCCAGACAAAGCAGAATCTATTTTGCAGCACACTATCTTACATTTTATTAAAGGCAAATCTAGAGGTTGAGCCTCAGCGCAGAGAGGAGGACCAATGCAAATGTGGTTGTCTAGACAAAAGAAGGAACGACCCATTTCATATAAAAATCAAATTCTGCCTCCTTCTGACTAGCTTGCACCTAACTCCTTCCTCATCATATGCAGCCGGATCCTTCTTACTCTTACACCAATGGATCTCCATCAAGTTTAAGGGAACTATTCCTGATTTACACTGACATCCACTACTGGAAATTGATAATTAAACATCCTGTTCAATAATTAGCAGTAAGAAGGCAAAATAGGAGGAGGTTCAAGCCTATCAGTTGATTGGTAATAGAATAAACTATATGAGGCTGAATTAACATTCTATTTTTTCCTTTAATAGAACCAATTGAGTCATTCACTGAAAATGCATTATAGACATTGGCATCTTTTCAAAAAAGATTTGAGTATTTTTCCCATTACCCAGCCAGCTCTTTCCTCTGCCCTGTGACTTTGCCAAGTATTGAAAATGTCTGGTTTTCTCCCGTTAAAAAAAAAGTAATGAAAGTGTAACACGGAGGTTTTAAGGTGCTGTTTCAGACACACCTGATTGTGTACAAGATAAAACATTAGGAACTGAGTATTTATCGCAGTAGCTCAAATTCAGGAATAATCATCATCACCAAAATACAAACAAAGGAAATCTCTACTATATACAAATATTCTCTATGCCAAAACGAGCCCCGACAGGATTTGAGGGAGGTTTACTGCATGCTCTCAGGAAACTGGGTGGTCCACAGATATTCAAAACACAAACCCCACTATCCACAGCCAGAGGTTGAGTACAGAGATCCCTCCTCAACAACCGAATTCTGCTCGTATTCAACTCAGAACTAGCGACTGCAAGCTGAATTTGGGGCTGTAGAGAAAATGCCATTATTAAAGCACTTCAACACCAGGGGTTGAGGAATGCATCTGTATAAAGAAATTAAAAATGAGTTTGTCTCGGATTTTGCAGACATGAGCACATTACATGGAACAAAATATTCCTCCCCTCTTCCCTTAGCTTTGCTAAGAGGCCCAACACAGGACTGGTGGCCACAGAAGATGCTAAAACCCCCAGGAACTTTCTGCCTTGCCCACATGGACTATAGCCCATCCATCCCATGTATCCCAAGTCTTTGCAGTGGGAGCAGAGGACGCAGCGGCGTTCAGATGGCAGAAGGGAATATGAAACAGACTCTGGGAACGGAGTTTCAATATGCAGCTTTTGAAAAAATGCCAGGAGAGAACCAGCTATTTTTCCATGCAGAAGCCTGAATGTGTTTATCTGCAGCTCAGACACAGAATGAATCACGGAAGCACATCCCCAGGCATCAAAAAAGCGAATCCTGAAGGATTTTCTGTTTGCCTGTGAAACACTAGCAGACTAAATGTCCACAGAGGGCTTTAGGACACCAGCTGGAGATGCAAGCAGCAGACAATTTGGTTGCTCTTTTTGGACACACATGGATGAATTTCCTGACTCAGAGACATTTTCCTGCAAACACAGAATTTAAAACTTCAAGAGACTTAATGCAGAAACCTCTTTGCATAAGAAAGGGATGGTGCTGGACAACTTATGAGACAAACGGGGCTGGGAGGTCCTTCCTCTCACATGGGAACTATGAGTGACCCTGGTCCCTGTTCCCAGGCTCTTCCTCCCTCTTCTCCTGCCTTGGCCCAGGACCTCTGTAATTCCCCCATCACTCACAGTGCTGTACAGTGCCTGCCCACCAAACCAGAACTGGAACCTTCTTCTCAGCAGTAATTGAAAAAACCACCTATTTCTGGCAGAGTGGCAGTGCAGACGGCTTGCTAGAAACTCTCACCTCGCAGCCAGCTGCTAACTGGCTCCCATGCACCTCTCCTACCTTTCCACTAAGGAAATGTCCTTTTTTCTCTCTCTCTCTCTGGTTTTCTTTTAATTCTTTTTACCTTCTGTTTCACGATAAAGAAAACACACTGACCTCTTGGGAAATGTTCTGTTTCAGAAGTTTCCACTTGTCAATCTCAGTGGTAGCGGTAAAACTCTCAGGAGCAGAAGGAACCACATGATTATAACTATAATTTCCTAACAAATCTCTAGAAATTCACCTTCCCTCTGTATTAACTTTGTCCCAAATTTACCGTTTTCCATTTCTCTCCTTTTTTTTTCCTCCCAGCTTCCAGACTGAGTTCAACCTTGCAGCTAAAACCAGATACCACTGTGCATAGGAAAATATTTAGTACAGTAATTCTAGCTTGCTTGGTGCATCATTAAGTACCTGTACACCATGCTGAGCAACAACTGACACTAGGAAAGACCTGAAACATCCATTGAAGTGCAAAAATAGCAGAAAAGAAACTTTATATGTTAAATGCAATTAGAATTAATCTGTTTAATAACCAGCAACGATCCAGTAATTTGTTTAGAACCTTAATGCAAATCTTAACTCTTTTCTAGGAACTGCTTGCTCCTAAAAATTTTCCCATAGGATAGTTTGCATTGAAGAAACTTGTACACAACTGGAATTCAACAGTGATTCTGAGCAACTTTTAACTTTACAATTCCATTTAGGATGGAATAATCCAGCTGCCTGAACTAGAAACTGAAGCACCAGTTGATTGATCCCCTTCACAAAAACCACCTTTCAAGAGCTTTCAAAGGAAGCATGTGAGATGAGGCATGTGGGGAAGGAATTTCCACCATCTTCCTTCAACAGCCATTGATGCAAACAAGCTCCAGACACACAAGCCTCATATTGAGAGCAAAAGTCACTGCTTCAACAATCATCTTGCCAGACAATACTAAAAGCAGACATATAAATTTGCTTACAAACTCCATATTTAATAAATAAATTAATATTTTTGTAACCTCCCTGTGTATTTTCTTTCCTTAAGCTCTGAGGGAAGGTTTGACAATGCAGATGGGGAATATGAGAACCATTCTCCAGTGCACACCAAAAGGGGCAAAGTGACAACACTTGCATTTCTGTAATGATGTCTGAAGAGATTTTTCTTCTAGCACTGGGAACATGCTGCATCAACCTTTTTACCTGTGCAGATTTGGGGACCACATATCAGGACCTTTTTTCAAGGAGGTCCAAAGTGACTTCATTAAGAGCAGCAAGTTAGCAGTGCTGTAGAGAACTCTGCTAAAGGATTACACCAGAAGAGGTTCCTACAACCACAGAACATTTTAAATGGCTGAATAAATTAGAAGTTTGTGGTCTAAGAGCAACACTGAATTCCTAGAGTGCACTTTTCCCCCGGCTATGTTGCAACTGGGGAAAGGACTGTGTGCCCCAAGAATGTTTTCCAGCCACTGGCACTGGGATGTCCTCCTCCACTAGCAGAATTAGAGTCCTGGTAACAACAGACTTAATTAAGCTATAAAAAAGCAGCAACGGCTTTGCATAAAAAAACATCTCTTGACTAAAATGGGAGGAAAATTCCCACAAATGTACTGTGCCTAAGGTGAACACACATTCTTTTCATTTGAGTTATCTGTTCAGTTCTAACTCTACACGAGACACAGACATGTAAACTCAAAAGTTCTCCACATCATCATACATGCACTTCTCTGCTGTCCCATCAATACCCAAAACACTGCAGACTGATGCAGGACTGAAATTCAGGCCTATTTTAATGCCACAAAGTTTGCTGAGACACTGCATACCCATCGTCCAAGGGCAGTGCCTCCCTCAGCCCCAACTCCAAAGAAGGCATGAGCACACTTACACATCAAGTAAGGAGAAACAAGGTGCACAGGAAGAATTACAAATGCTTTCTGACTGCATACAATGAAAAGCATTTTTGTTTCACTTAATTTGGTGACCTTCTGCACATACTACTTTTAGCTTAGGATGCTCCAAATTGCACTTTGCCTCATTCCTCAGGACGACTCCAGAGGATCATCTCCAGTACTGGGTAGAGCTACCAGAGCAGCTCTCTGCCAGGGAGCAGAGTAACAAACTGACAACCTTTTCCTTTAATTTCAAAATGCCTTAATTATTTTTATAGGACTGGGCTGGTTTTAATTTCATGAATAATGTTCTGCTTTTTAACTGGAAGCTGAATGGAATCTGTTTATCTGAAGAGCAGTTAAATCTAACCTCATTCCCTTGGTTATGAAGAAAAACCCTACACCTTCTGGCTGCACTTAACGTCCACCTACAAAGATGAAATGTAGATACAGACAATGAATTATTATCAAATACTTCCAGTTGCTATTACTCAGTCTCCCATTCCCAAAGTGAACCCGTTCCTTATTTTCTAACTCTGCAAGGCTCAGCCTGTTCATCCAGACTCGAACGCTTCTCGAGCTTCACATGTACCTGCAAGGTGCCAGGCAGTGTGGTTTCCATGTTCTGTCCCTTAATAGCTATAACTGTGGCAGCAGGCACCACGTAAAAATGAGACAGGGCTGACAGCTCACACATGGGCACACTGAGACTTCCCATTTTGGGTCTTGGAATAAGTGCCGCCTGCTCTACCCCACACATAACTGCTCACAGCTCGGGGACTCGTTCAGACAAGCAGATATCCACACGCTCCACACACCACCTCCCTTATCTGCTACAACACAATCTCATCAGGAGAGATCATGGCAAACTTTTACGCCATGTCTCCATCACCCAGGCTTCCCTGTACAGTGCCAAACCACTCTGCTCAGTAACTGAGTTCATCACATTCTCACTGGTGCAGCAGCAAGCAAAGCCGCGGTGAAGATCAAGTCCTACCTAAGGCTAGGACACCAATTTACCCACTGCTGCTTGCATTTTCTATGTGGGGAGGAGGAAGAAACACTGTTAAAGCTAAAAATAAACGTGTGCATCAACTCCCAAAATTGCTGGGGTGGGTTTTATTCCCGTAACTCCACAGGCAGTGTTGCAGGCACAATCTAAACACGGAAAATTTGAGCCCCGACACACTGACCCTTCAGAAGATAGATGCATTGCAAAATAGCTAGTAGAAACCAAAATTCTTTTGTGACTGTATCTAAGAATGGCTGTGATCAATGTAAATCTAATCCCATCTATAAACATTTAGTAACTGAAATGACACAAGATCTTCTTTGTTCACAACTTGTTCCAGTTGTCCTCCACCAGTTGTTTTTCTTTCCTATGTCATGACTACCAAGTTTCCCATCTTAAAATGAAGCAAAGAATGCATTCATCTACCACTCCAAGAAAAGACAGCTTGTCCGTGTCAATCCGTAGGCCAAACTGAATGTTGTGTGGTGCTCTGCAGGTATCTTGTTAAAATTTCCTTCAGATCAAACACTCTTGAAGTTCCTCATTGGGTTTGCAAGGATATTTACTTGCTTTCCAATACTTGTCACTTTAGAAACCCTGTCCTCTTAACTCACCAAAGCACAATGACCTATATAAGGTACAGTTTTATTTAAGTATTTTAATTAAAAACAAACCCAACCAAAAAACCCCACCCCCTAGCTCCCTCATTAAGGGTCTGATCCAACTCCCATTAACGTCAAGAGATGATCTGTCACTGACGCACTCTAGTGCTGGCTTGTATCCCTAGATCATCAAAATTTAATTTCATCTACCGGGTGTATTATAGAAACCAGCTAAGACATGAAGAACAACTAAAATCAAGCTAGGGCTGACTGTAACTATAGCTGTCACTACCACCCTCCTATTTTAAACATCTGCAGCCTGTACAGCCTATGTTCAGAGCAGCGATGCGTGCACACACGCACACATATATGGACACTGAGTCATTTGTAGGAACAGACAGTATAACCCACGGTTTTGAAACTCAATTAGGAAAATACTAGTGGGAACTAACAAAAGCCACATTTTGTTATAAAATCTAAGCTATTCTGAACAAAAATTAATTTAAGGAAACTGATGACATCAGAAATACTGGTCAGATAATTATAGTGGATTACATTTCAAGCCAGGAATCCAGATACTCTTTAAAAAGTTTGTGATATTTTTTTTTTTTTGGTTTTTTGTTTTTTTACATTAGCAACCAAGGTTGTCAGGGGTACCGGGACTTCTCCTGAGAATTATTAAGCAGTCATTTCACACAAGTAGCGTACATACGATATGACTAAATTTTTAATGACTCACAGGGTGTCTAGAGATTGAATACGTGGGATTGAACCCTCAACTGCCATTATTAACGTAAGAGCTCAGAAATACTCAACTAAACTGAGTTGGTAGAGAAAACAAGTTATGGTTATTTGTATCGTGAAAAAGAAAAGGATATATTGGATTAAGGAAAAGTATTTTAAATATTTTTATTGCCGAACAGTGCAAGTTAACAAGTCCTATGTCGATATTAATGCAGATGAAGTAGAGCAAGAATCATCTGAAAAGAAAACTTTTCTCTGTTCTCAACTCTGTAACACAGGCACAGAGAAAAAAAATCAAAAAAGGATGCCACACAATCATGGAGAGGCCCACTGCCTCAGATAAGAAAAAAGAGAAGAGAGAAGAAGGGAGAGGGAAAGCTCTTCCAGAAGTTCAGATCCCTAAGTTGGTCTGTGTTTTGCAGTCCCTCTGGCTGCTTTCCGATTTCCATCGACTTTGCCAGGAAACTGCTGAAGCTCCAAAAAGCTGTTACAGAGACAGGACATTCCCAGACTGCCACTGTGCCATTTGGTGGAGCAGTTGCTAATTTTAGATTAGAGGAGGAACACACTGGGACAATTAGCCAAGAGCCACCCCTGGCTCTTGCTCCAACTCATCTTGAGACAAAACTCACACCCAAATAAGACTGACAGCAACGTCCTTCAGACACAAACAAAAAACAGAGGGAAAGGGGGATCCACCATGCCTTCTTTTTGGCAGAATACAGCATTTCAACCCCAAAAGCAACCAATGGAAATGAAAACCATTTGTCCAATGGCACCTTAGCAGAAAACCCACCCGCAAGTGTTGAAAGGTTGCAAATCAGGAACGGACCACTTAACACTGAGGATGGGGAAAATGGCCAAAGAGTGCTCCCTAAAAGGGTACCTGATTGCATGCCACAAGGGATTACCTGGTTGCAGCGACAGTTGGCATGAAGCAGTTTGACAGCACACAAGACCATCTCCACACCTATGGGGAAGAGCTCTTCTACCTGTTCCCCCTCTCTGCACCACCCAGCTAAGGAGAAGGGTATGTCGGGGAACAGACAGACCCATTAGAAAGCAACCCGTAAAGAAGTGTACACAAGCATCATACCTTTAACAACACAACATCTACAGTCCTGTCCACCTTGGAAATGTCGCACAGGCTGTATCGCCTCTTGTGGCGTTCATACATTTTGTCCACAATGCCGGGAGTGGAGGAGCAGAGCCCACCATGAACCCTGGGCTGACCGCGGCCAGACCAGCTCCAGACCTCTCACATACGTGTTCAGAGGAGTCCCCGTGTCTCAGCACACCAGCTCTTCCGAACCTCTCAACAGGAAAAAGAAAATCCCAGAGCTGCTACCAGTTGATAAAGTCTTCTCAGAACAGATTTGCTTACACAGGCAGCACAGAACTTATAGCAAACAAAAGATATTTAAAGAGAGCTTTATACATTGAGGATTTTTTGTTTCAAATGCTAGGAGCGGTATCAACCTTCCTGTTATAGCAATAATAATAAAAAGAAAGGTTTTCCAGACAACTTCGATATCCAAAAAAGCACCAGAATGAAAATCCTGCCCAAAAAGAGAACAAAAACCAGATGTGTGCAGCAGGACCCTGGACGCTCCAAGGGGGAAGGCAGAAGGTAGGCTCAGCCGCGACAGGTCTAATTCAGGAGAAAAAGAAAAACAAGAAAGCGCAGATCACCGTGTCCAATGTAAATACTGTCACCAGCGTGCTTGTTCTTTCACGGCCTTGCACACTGAAAAGAAGCAATTAAAAAAGGTACTTTCCTCCTTTCTACTCAGTCCACCGTTCACCAGACAGGAGGGTTTGGTTTTTGCATTAAGTTTAAATTTCTAATGACAGCACAGGGCAAAAGGAAAGAAAATAATGAAATAAAGCCACTCCCTCCTGAATTGGACTGGGACGTCACTACTTGCCTTTTTAGTCCTGCACCAGTGTTCTCCCAGCTTTCAAAATTTCTTTGCAGTTGTGGGAGCATGATTCATCCCTTCAGAGAGAGGGGAAGAAAAAAAAAAAAAGGGGGAGGCGGGGAGAGGGGGAAGCAGCAGCTTTTCTTTGCCAGCCTCTTCCACCTCCGGTCGCAGGCACTCGGCGTGTGTTTGCTCGGTCCAGACAGAGACTGAGAAGCAAAGGGCTATGTTTTTTTTCAGGGAGGCAAAAAGACTTTTCCCTTTTCTCCCCCACGCCAGGTAAACGAAAGACAATTTGAGGCTTAAGCTTCCTCCCCAAAAGAGGAATGGAAACTTATGATTTAATCAGTGCACACACACACACAGGGGAAAGAAAGAGAAAAAAAAAAAGGGAAATCAGCCCATTTATTTTCTGGTGGTGTTTGCAACACAGTAAAAGACACCAGCATCTTGCTTTCCAGAGAAGTCAGTTTTCCCTCTTACCCTAGACTGAAAAGCAGAGCTTGATTCCTTAAAAACACCCCAACAAACCTTAAAGATTTTTTCTAACAACGCTGGGCCAGCAGAGCTCTTTTCCCCTCTCAATAGCTCATTCACATCAGCCGGGCCCTGCATGCTCACTGCCACATGGTTTCCTGTTTTCAAACTGCCCCCTTGCAGCCCCCTCCGCTTTCCACCCCACCCTGACCTCTCGAGGGATGAAATCTTTCCATACTTCCCTGCTTTAGACATTCTCTCATTCACCGATTCAAAAGGGAACGGGGGTGGTTGAAAAAAAAAAGAAGACAAAAAGAGGAGAGAGAGAAGAAAAGGGGAAGGGGAGGGTTTCTGCAGTGGTGAGTTTGCAGAGAGCAGAACTCGCTGCTTTTCTGCATAGAAAAGCTGGAAATGCAGGAATTGTTAATCCCCTGTTGCAAAGCAGGAAGCGCAGGGATCGGAAACAGCGCTTATTGGACCTGTGTTTAATTGCAAGATCTCCAGAAGACATCCTCTGCGGTGCTGGGGGGAACCAGCCCATCTCCCGCTGCTGGGATTTGCTCTGCTCCTGGAGCTTAGTTAAGGGTTTGTAGGTCTTTTCATCCAGCCCCATAGGGTGGCCCTGGTCCCCTGGTTGTATAAGATGCTTTGTAGCCACCAGCTCAAGTTTCTGGAAAAGGTGGCTCAAACCCTGCAGCCTGCTGAAATGGATGAAAAGCAAGTTTTTGGCAGTTGAATCCAAGAGATGCCTTCCAAAGGAGGTCTAAACCCATCCGCTGTGAGCAGGCACTCCAGGTCCTCTCCTTCCAGCACTGTCCTGTGTTCTGGCCACCCAAAGTCACTGCTCCAGCAGCCTGCCTGTAAGTTAACACAGGAACTGCCTCCCCTCCCTCCCTTGCACATTGAAGAATGGGAATTTACAGAAAACACAAAGGACTATTTTGGGTTGTCCTCAATGTGACGCCCCCAATCCATACAGCCAGGTTACACAAAAGCAGAATTACCCTCTAGATTGAGCAGAATCAGCGAGCAAACTGAGACGGGTGTCTTTTCCTAAGACTAGTGCATGGCTTGGTGGCATGGTGACCAGTCACCACTCACAAGTCCACCTTTGGGCATTGATCCATGAACATGTCCTCATGTGCTGGAGTGGGATGGGGACTCACAATGGATGAGTTCCACCTGGTGACACAGGTATGCTCTTACCTGGTCAACACGAGGTATCACCCTGCACTTTCATTAGACTTCTGTCTCTCCCTCACAACCCAAAGGTTCACCTCCACCACACCACCAGCTGAGCTGAGGAGGCTCTCCTCTGTGAGGCTCTTACAGCTACAAACCCCAACTGCCTACCTTTGCCAGTCAGGGTCTCTGTTCTCCTTAGCAACAAGCAGAGCTTCTGCTTTCAGTATTAGGACACACATGCAATGTGGTAGTGCTTTAGGGACTTTCTGGAGCCACCAGTTTTCTCCACAAGTAATGAATCCCAGCAATCATGTGCCCGTTGAGATGAGGAATCAGAAATGGCTGTGACAGCATTCCAGCCCTTCAAACACTACCATAAAAGGCAGGGATTTCCTCAAATCTAAATTTACACGACAGGAGCCTATAAACAAAGTGTGTGAATTTAGGTCAGGTAAAGGAATTTGCAGCAAGCACTATGCCTTAGTGATGCTCTAGTGTTTCATTAGGGAGAACACGTATTTTTTTAAACTATACACCAATTAATTTTCTTTTCAAAATCCTGGTATATAAAGCCAAGATTTATCCAAATGACAACTGCAAAGCCCTGTCCAGGTGCTCAACTTAAAGCACTTCACCTTTGAACTATGGAGCCCCTGTGGCAACCAGATGTTCAGCTGCAGGGTTCGAGTAATACCCACCTTGCAGAAGAGACTGCCACATAAGCATCACTGCTACCTGTGACTGTGCATGACCCACTAACCTGCAACAGGTCAGGCTGGTAACTGCATCAACACCCAATCTCATGTTATCTCATCCTTCCTACAGATAAAAAGAAACATCTCTAGCCAAAGGATGCAAGAGATACACTAGGAGATGTGAAACCTTCATTGCAGGAAGCTAAGAAGAGGTCATCAATTTTTCTGAGCTCTGTACAAAAATCTCAGAATAGCCAAAAGACAGGAAGAGCCCAACATGTGCCTTCACAGGGCAGGAGGGAACAGAAAGTTCAGGTGGAAGGAGGCAGGCGGTGAGAGCTGGCAAAGTAAGCTGCCAGGTCAGTGATGGACAGGTTGACTGGGGACAGGATGGCTCCCAGGGCTCAGTACACACCCATGTCTTCCCTGTGAATCGAGGGGATGAGCTGCCTTCCTTCATAATTACGTGCCTTGATCAAAGGCATAGGTTACCAGCTGATGCCTTTGGACTCCTCTACACCTTCAGCCACAGAGGGTTGTAATCAACACAAATAAACAAACACAGTATCCCCCTCTCCCTTCTCTTTTCTCTTTCGAAATTTAAGCTTCCAAATCCCTGATTTGTTCCAAGAGTTTTTCTCTGGTTATGTTCCTGACTCACAGCCAAGATCAGGAGGCCAGTGACGACTCCAGACACTCAAAGTCCATCTCATCTTCATCTCCAGACTTCACTGTTGAACCAGGGAAGGGGGTGGGGAGTGGGGGGAACGTAATATAAACAAATAGAAGATAATATGCCAGACACACTCCCTCATGGGAGACCATCACTCCCTTCCCACGTTAGGTGGGGCTTTTGCTGCATTGTTTCAAGCTAGCTATCGTGCCTCACACACAGCCTCATATACACACAGGCATGCTGAGCAGACACAGCAGACAGCCTCAGCCCGGACGAAGCAGAACAAAGGTTTCCAGTCTCCTTTGTCCATTTATTTAAGGCAGTCCCTTCAATGCCATACGCATGTTTACACAGTAGATAGTATTTCTGCTCAGAAAAACAATGCACTGGACAATCAGAGGATAAAGATTAAATTAAAAAAGGCTACTCCAATGAGCAAATCATTCTATTGGGTTGGGTTTTTTTTGGTGAGTTGCTCAAGATGGAGCAGAGACACGAGCAGCAGCACGGGCCACCGGCTGCTGATGCGACAGTTCTGGGTTCCTTATTGAAAACATCTGGAAGCACTGAGCCGCTCTGTGCAGACAGGAGTTTGAGACTATCCAATCATTTCATATCCAAACCAAAGTCCAGCGCTGCGGATTTCAAGGGAAGGAAAAGGGGGAGAGGAGAAGAAAAAAAAAAAAAAAAGAAAGAAGAGACTCTCCATCACACCATATGATCTGTAACTCATCCAGATAAAACTCCTCCTCCTCTACCCGCTAACAGACCTCTTAATGCTAACATGGAAATCATGGTTATTCTGAAACAGACTGCACTATTGTTATCTGGTTCAAATTACTTCTGCTGTATCGTTATGAAACACTGAAAATGATGCAATCTACAGAAACACTCAGGCATATTAACTTTTGTAACCGCGGCTCCGATAGGAACTAATGGAGCAGCAGATGAAAGGAAAAAATCCTCCCTGTTTTAAGGGAGTTAAAACCCACTTTTGGGCTCTAAACACAGGAGAGAATAAATTCGTCAGACAGTAAGAGAGAGGAATTACAATTTCAGTTGCCCTTTTCTTAAATCATATTTCTGGATAGGGGTTTTAGATTTTTATGTTTCTGGCACTTGCAAGTATAGACACCCCCCTCATACCCCCCCCTTTTTTTTTTTTTTCTCTAAAACTAAATAAGGCAAAGGAAATCTGCACTCAATACTACTGAGCCTCTGAGAGGAGCACGTCCAGTCTGGATGGGAGTGCACATCCATCGTGCCTGCGGGGAGGCAGGTCAGCACCCACGCAAGAGAAGACAGAGATGGATGCTCGAACTTGGGTTTTGAAAATGACCAGGCAGTTGTTGAACACTAGTGAGCATTCACACCACAGATGAGACCTGGATGTTAGATAGCATGATTCTGTGTTGCAGGAGCACTGCATGACTGAGTGTTGTGACCATTCTGCTCCTACCCTGCCTGTCTGTCTGCACGCTCATGGTGGCACTTTGGTCCTGGACTGCAACCCTCCGGCCATGGCATGACCTGCCAGCATCTCACCAAGCAGTGTCCTCTTCATCAGGTGGCCCCAAAAGGCTGGTTGAGATTTTGGACTCCCCTACGAGGTGGGGCACAGAGAGGAGTTGGAAAGGAACACAGATGTCCCACTTTCATCTGATGTCATTCATGGCAAGCACCATGCTTCTGTAAGAGGTAGGTCAGTGTGCAGGCAACAAACCTTCACAATCCTGGTCCGAAAACACCTTGATATTCACCAGCTCGACTTAATCCATGAGGCAAATCATCCACAGTACCAACACAAGTTTATTCTCCAGCCTGGCCTATCCTGAATCTCCTAAAACATCCTTATTTACATAATTCAGATCTTCACACAGAGGTCTGAAGAGAAACATTTCCTTGCAGAGCAATACCATGCTTTGGGACGACATGACCGACCGAGCTGAATTCTATATCCAAACAAACCACCATACAGCTGCAGCCCGTGTTTGAGCTCGAAGACAAAACCATCTAACCAAACAGCTGAAGAACCACGAAGGAGAAACGAGAAGGGTTTGGAAAGCTGTCAGACATACGGCTACACAGAGCACATGTCTTGAGAAAATAGAAAAACATCTTGACAGACCTTCAGCCATTTCCTGACCTTCCCTTTTCTAGTATTTCTCAGAGACTCGGTGTACATTTCTCAGGAATTTCTATTGTCCAAATAACCTTCAGAAAAATGCTGAAGCTTTGGTCTGCCACAGAGCATGCCTGAACATCCTTCCAGAGGAAGTCAACTGCCCATCCTACTGCTCCCAAATGGCTACAGGAGAAACACATCCCACGCAAGAGATTAGCAACTGCTCAGCTGACTTTACATCAATTTACAACATCTAGTTCTGCCTTTACCAAAAATAACTGCAAATCAAGATGTCAGAAGTGCTGTGGGATCTTGGGCCATGCCACAAGTGTTACTGGAGTAGAGAGAAATACTTGTCACTGTCAAACACTGGACATGTTATTTTGTCCTGTGAATTCCAGCATCCTGAAAATGGGGAAGGGAAAACATGAGTGGATAAAGTGGGAATAGTCCTCAAAAACAGCTGTCAAGGAGCACCTGAGCTATGACCCACAAAAGCAAATCAGCCTCTCAGAAGCAACCTGTGCTGAACGCCCTCCAGGATGCTGGCTGCTGCAGCACTCAGAGCACTTCCCACCATGGCATGGGGTCTAATCATCTGTAGACTGGGTAAAACACAAACATAACAGGGTCTTTCATAAAGAATAACACCATTTTGAACCAAGACATCTAAACAGGAGGTACTGCTTCAGTTTCACAGCTGGCTCAGCCCAGCCTGAAGCTGCTGATGAATGGGGTCATCAGAAACAACATTCACTACTTAGACCTCATCCAGCACTACAGCCGATCACGTTAGCTCAGCTTAAATTTCCCTTTATGTTTTTCAGTTGCTGGTATAACATGTAAATTTTATACACATACAATGAGCAATAATCCTTGCTAATTATGTTGATTCAAACCTCCCACTCTCAAGGCAGGACTACAATTTCTGGGATCCTGAGAGATAACGATATAAATAAAAGCATTTAAAATACCGAATTGTATTTATAGGAGTTTTTGAATCATCATAAACATACAAACATTAAACATTACACAAGCCACTTGAAATTGGTTGGCACAGTCTTTCTGCCAAATATTTGTCAATCCATGACACCCAAACAAGCAATGTCTTCTAAGTCCTCCTCCAGAGAAGTCTCAAATACAAGAATGGGAATTCATTATCTATAAAGTTCACAAATGCAACACACTCAATTTTTCTTTTTTTATACCATGCATGATAAAAAAGCATGTTCTGACATCACTAAGATGTAGAATATAAGAAAGTAGTGATCTACACAAAAACACGTACCATTATCTCATAATAAAATTCTAGAAAGAGTAAAGCAGTTCAAGGTTTGAGATTAAAAATTAGCATGAGTTTTTGTACAGAAAAACAGATCACCTCCCATTTGGATTTCATTGGATTCCAAGCTAACAGCATAAGTGGTACCCTCTGCTGCAGGTATGACACAGGAGCAGACAGACATTGCCTGAGCCACTCCAGGATGCCTCAACCATAACATGGGATCATACCATCCCGGAAGGATGCTCCTATCTAAAGAACTGTATTCAGCTAAAAACAGAGTCAGGTTAGCAGATTGCATAGATGAATTGGTGGATAAAGCCCGACAAAAATGACGTATGGTATCAGTGAGTAAAATTAATAGACAATATAAAAATGACACATCTTCAACTAAGGAAATTATTCAACTTTTCCCATTCTTTTACGCCTCCAGTTTAAGGCACTGTATTCTAACTGAAAAACAGAGAAGGGTCATTCAAATGAATACATCACGTCAGAAAATGATTCAGCTTCCCTCCTCCCATTTTTTTAATTTCCCTTTTTAATTCAAGTCCCTAGAACTCAGCCCTTAGGAAGCCCACAGGACCCAGAGCATTGTCCCAGCCAGGCACTCCGTCAAAAGGGTGAAGTTATCTCTTTCATCTTGTAACTTGAAAATCTGGGAAGGGAAGTGGTGGGAAAGCAGAGCATGGTACAAAGGCACCCATCATATTTCCAGGTCAATTTTTTGCTTGGCTGCTAATGAAGGCAGAGGATTGAAGACACTGAGGTATTTGTTTTGCCCTTCCAATTTTTCTGTTTGCTTTGTGGGGAGGAGGATCTCAGACCCGAATGGTAACTGAGATGCTCTGAGTACAGCCAAGCCCCCCTCTCCCTAGGAGTAACAGACACTCCAGCTCACCCTCCTACCTATGGTTGCATCCAACCAATATTTTCATGCCCTCTCTACATGCATTTGGAAACTTGAAATAAAATCCAATGCAAACTTTTGAGAGGAGGCATTTGGATCCCAGCTCCTGCCTGGGAGGTCTGCTTTAGGACCACATGAGTATTCATTTCCTCACTGTTTTATCCGTTTCCCTGGTAGTCCTCTATAAAGAATATTAAACAAACATGTCTTTACAGCTCGAGAGCCCAGGAAAGAATGTTGACCCTGTGGAATAAACCTGTTTTTACCAATTTTTACTCCAGTTTGCTCCCTCTCCTCTAAAGATGTCTATGCAAGGGTAAGGATTCATCATGTCCACAAAGCCATCGTTAAGGCCCACTATATGCTATGTAAGTTCTCCTCTTTAACCCAATTTAAGAAAACATTCCTAAAGAAATTTCAGGACATAAACCATACATAATTAACAGCCAGATATGTGGAAGCGCAGTCATTAGTGAGGAATTTTCTCAGCTGTTGACACTGCTCCAGAAAAATAATGTTTATTTCTGAGGTTATAAACTACCATATGCTATATCTCCTCTACCAGCTTTTCAAAGAACCCTTTACAGTAACATTTGTTGGTGCAGGGATAATTCCTAACTGGATTAATGGATCCAAACCCTGCTCCTATTCCTCTCCTCTCAGAAGTAGGGAATGTCCCTGCACGCACTGGGAAACCCAGGCCAATACAGGTGCTTTAGGAAAGCTTGAGCTGCTGGGTTTTTGTACTTCCCTCTCTCATTTCCCATAAGTCACAGCTGCAGCACTTCCACAGCTTTAATCAACAGATAATAAACAAATTTAAGCTGATGGACAATGATAACTGGGGCCAAAAATGGGAAAAAACAGCAGTTACTAAATCTGGGAGCTGTGCAATTTCCCTGCGTTGTCCTACCAACTGATTTGGGCCATCCCAGGAGCTGCAAAGGCCACCACATTGCAGAGAAGGACAATGGAGCATCTGAACTTTCTTGCCAGTCACTGCAAGAAAAGGGTTGGTTTTGTTTTCTTAGGAAGAAAGAGGAACATGTTCTGAAGCTTGCTCTCCAGGCTAAAATCCAAAACATTTACAAGACTCAGAAGCAAGAAAGCTTGCAGATAATCAGCAGAACTGACGCCAGTTCAATCAAAGCAAACCAGTAACAGCAACTGGGAGGAGTACAGATTACACAGCAGCATTCTGTACAGAAAATACCCCTTTTGCTACGCAACAGTTAAATAACTAGAAACCCCTTCTAGCCCAAGTTAGAATTGCTGAAGGCTCAGCTAGTCATTTTGGCTATTATGCAGCATTAATCTCTCCTGTTTCTGAAGTTAGCCTTGCAGAGGGAAAAAAAGGAGCTTCAAAACATGCAAAAATTAATGAAACCCATATGTGGGATACTGTCATTATTCCATGTTTATAAGAGGATCAGGTTTTGTTAAATGGGCTTATTTAATGCAGACGCATAAGAAAAAATACCCAGCAAAAGATCTGAAAGCTATTGAAAGAAAAATATTTTCTTTGTTAACCCAAGCAGCCAGTAACAAGCAAAAAGACACAATTTAAACTAAAAGCCACTATATATTTCGGTGCAACTGTGTTTACAGCTTCACTGACAGCTTATAAAGTTCTCCCAAGTAGAGAAACCTTTCCTAGATATATTTTACCCTTTTGACCCTTTTCACCCCTGTACTGTATTTAAGTCGGGCCAATCTAAAAATCAATGGCTTATGGAAACATCTGTTGGTACAGGCACACTATTTAGGTTTTTTCAACAGCTGTTGTTATTTTATGCTTTTTTTTTTTCTTTTTTGGCTAGGTCAATTGGTAAGACTGGAAGAAAATATTAGTTGGGCTCCTTTCCTGACTTTGGTCTCTCTTCAGAGGCTGCAGACAGCACCCCGCTCCCTCCCTTGCCTTGGGAGTTTGGAGGCGGGGAGGGGGGAAGTTGGAATGTCCCCCAAGTCTGGTTTTGCTCACCAGCCTCAGACAAGAAATACAAAGGAAATACAGCTCCCAAATGGGCACCTATGTTATCTCGCTTATTCATCTAAATACTGGCTTAAAATATCCCCTGCTGTAGCTGCTTTCTGCCCTGCCCCAAGGAGCTAAAACTCTCGCCCGCAGCATGCCACCACCCAACTCCCTGGCTCCCCTTTCCACTTTTAACTTCTCTCCAGTAAACCCCAGGCTTGTTTTGCCTCCCCTCTTGCTATTTCTTTGCCAGGATCCAGGCATCTGCCAACATCCTCTGTAGAAGATAACACACAGTATATTATAAGAGCCCAACTGCCAAAAGGTACGCGATGCTCCAGACAGCACTACTTACCAGATAGGGAACACACACTGCTCATAATAAGACATGCATAAAAACAGAATGTACTTTTCTTGGGAGACTAATCCCTACCCTAAACAAAATAACATATAAATTCAACCAAAATATCCCATTTTTCAACATTTAATTCAGCTGCCACCTGAAACCATACGTATCTATCTAAATTCTGTTCCTGAAAGGAAGATAACAACTTATAAAGCTTCTAAAGTGCTCTAAAAGCCATTCTTCTCAGTGAACGTTTAAACTGCCGAGAGCCAGAGAAAGCCAATACTCTGAACAGATTTCCCCCCGCTCCCCTCTGTTCTTTTCAACAGAGAGGATTTGTTTAATCTTACCTTCAAAACTTCTTATTTCCCTGCCATGAACTCCTAGCATCGCTGCTGGTACTGGCCGAATCGTGCCAAGCCTTGTTCCAAAGGACAGTCACAAGAAAAGCCAGTTCAAACAGAAACCGCTTCTCTAAAGCAGGGAGAGCCCCAGGTTTGAATGTGAAGGAGATATTTCAGCATGAAAGAATTCTAGGAGCTACTCCAAGATGCAATTTTTTGTTCACTGTAAGGATTTTAAGCCCAGAACAAGTTATTTATTTAGTCTATATACTCAGACTTATAACAAAGGCAGAGGATTCATCTAGACTCTTCTGGGTGCCTTTTGCATCGTTTACAACATACAAAATAAACCTCAGCTTCCCCAAAGACAGAAAACAAGTAATAAACAAGCCTGGACAAGCCAATACAACACTGTCCCCCAAATAACCAGCTATGAACAAAAAACATTTCTCTCCACATCTCCCCAAAACAAAATTAAACCCAGAATTTGCAAAGAGCCCTAAGCCATTTCGGCCCATGCAACAGGGACCAAAGGCTCTCTCTCCTCTTCCCTTTCTCACACCATGGGACCCCAATCTTTACAGTCAATGTCTCCCTTCAGGCATCTGCATGTGGGAAACTTTGGAAATGGTGTAAGCAATGCTCCTGCTATTTTAAAAGGCTCAAGAAGGTACATTACTGGTCTTTTGCTACCTGTTTTGTGCAGGCATTTGAAGCTAAGACTTCTCCTCCTCCTGGGTTAGCAGGTAGGTATGCACTTCCTCACCTTGCTATGGTCAGTGAGTTAAAATTTAAAAGTAATAGTGGGAAAAACCACCAAGAAACACTCCTTTAATCTCAGCAGACTTTAACAGCCCACACCCCCATCATGCCTTTGGTAAGAATCAATGCAACCTCCAGTGTAGTATTTTGGAGGGGCAGAAGAGATTTCTACATTCCTAAGCACAAGATCTCAGATTGAAAGCAGTATTTCAGAGAACTAGTTGCACCTGCAACCTTTGAAAAATGTGTATTTTGGAAATAATATCCCTCCCAACCACTTTTAGGCATTTAATGTGTCCAGCTGTGTTAAGAAACCAAGCAAAAGTTCAGTGTCAAATAAGTCCGGATTATGATCTTCTTGTGATTTATGGAGGTAAGTACAGGCTCAGACAGAAGAAAAACAAGTCACTTGATGCTAAGCAGACTCAGTACCAGTGCTCAGACTAATGATTAGTGAGGGTGAGGCTTCACGTTCCTCCCTCTTATCTCACCAGCTGGAAGGACAACATAGAAAGAGAGAGAGCGCAGCCAGTTGGTAAGAGATAGGCAGACCCAGCACCACGGTGCTTGTAAACGCAGTGTTAGTGTTTGGAGTAGAGAAGAGGGAAATGTTTAGGACAGGGAGGCATATGGTGTTTGAGAAAAGGTGCTGTACTTGCTGCAGGAAGGAATATGCCCCCCCAAAAATTAAGTGCATAAATAAGGTAAAACTACTGTTATCGTGGCTGTTAATGGTATACAGGGTATATACACCAAGTCTTTAGGGAGAAGTGGGATCTAACTAGGCTGAGAAAATCGTAATAGGCTGAGAAAATCATAAGCCAAGCATCAAGCACAGGTCCTTCCACGGATCTGAAAGGAGAGCAGCATAACTCAGGTTAAACACCAGCGAGCAACAATTCCTCTGATTCAAACTACACAAACAGAAGAAAAAGCAAACAAGATAACAGAGAAATATGTGCTCTATCTTTTGGACTAGCCTCTTGGGCACAGCCACCGCCTTCATTTTTGCTGAGTACATCACCGGCACCAAGATGCTAAACACAGTAAGCAGGAAGGGAAGGAGCAGCTAAGTTCACTGCCGCTTAAGAGAAAATCAGACAGCTAGCTACTTCGAATACACGCTTACATAGGCATAAATTTAATGCATATGGCAAGCAGAAAGAGAAGGTAGAAGGAGAAGAACCTTGTTAGCTGCAAGAGACGAAGTGCAAAAGAAAGGCTGGTTTAGAGTTTGTTCCCATCTGCTAATTCCAATACAGCTGATCAAGTATATTTTATTACACGATTGCAAAACTCTGTCACATTCTTGTTACAGCCTCCATGTTGGGGTTATTCCAAAGCAGAAGTCCAAAACACAGACCACAGGAGTAAAAACAACAAACTGGCAATGGAGGGAGGTAAGAGGCAGACAGAAGAAACTCCCTTTTCATCCCTTACACCTACCTGCTCTGGGGTCTCCACAAAAACTCACTACCATCCGCACCTTTCCACAGGATCTGCATATGAAGACATCAGTTCTTTGGTGTGACCAATGACTTCTACCAAAATTCAGAAGTTGCCTTTCCTTGAAAGCCTTCATGAATGAACTACTGTGACAGTAAGGACAGCTACGGCTGATCACGGCCAAACACAACACCAATGCATTGCTCTATCCCTGGGGTGTTAAATTCCCCCTTGCAGCTGCCTCTGCTCAGCCAAACCCACACCCTTTCATACCAGTCAAGTGCTTTTATTTTAGATATCATATCCTTGGATACCAAATCACTCAGCCCTTCTGTATAGATTAAGGTATTTTAATCATCCACCGCAACACTAACCATCTATTCTTGTTTCACAGTTCCAAGCTTAAAGCCCTCTCTGTCACCATCAAATTGCCCCACACTCCTGCACAGTGCTGACCAGACGGAAAGATGTCCCTGACACACACACAGAGCAGTCAATCTCCTCAATGTAAGCAAGGATGCTGCATGGAAAAAGCAAACATTCAGTTCTCATGCAGGCTTCTATCTCAAGCCCAGAAACATTCTGCCACACAGCTGAGTCACTTGGGGCCAGACCAGGATGTATACATGAGACCGAGCTGTCACAGCACAGCAGAGATGCTAGAGGAAAAAAATCGGAGATTGCCATCCTTGCATGAAAATGGTATAATAAGTGAAGACAGACCACCTAAAAAGGGGGGGGGGGGGTGTCTCTGGGAAGACTGAAAATGGTAACAGAAAGGGGAGTCTGTGTGACTACCACAAGGCTAAATGCATTTCAGTTCCATATTTCCATGGAATGAGTTTTAACAGTTCTGGGTAAAATGCCAAATACATTTTCATAACGATTCACACTGCATGAATGGAAACACTTAAGAGAAGAAGTGCTCTTTCTAATCTCCACTTCAGCTCTACATACAGCTCCCTCTCCTTTGTCCTTTTTCATTCTTACACCATTCTTTTCATCCTTTGCTGGAAGATGAAGCCAGAAACGTCATGCCTGTAGACTGCTGGAGTTTATTTGGACATAACATTCATAGAACATGAGTCTCGATAGGAAGACCAGAAGCAATTAAGACCCTAAAGTAATTTAAGAAGATAATTAGTTGTTTTCACCCCTTGAATCTTTCACTGTCATTCCTAGAGTCTCAAGTTGTTGAATATCACCTTCTAAACACTGATGGAAGAGCCATAAATGAGATACAAAGGAAAAGGTTGGAGGGAAGCTGTGTGCATACATATACACTCAGTTATGTTCCAAAGGTCTCCAAATGGCAAACCCACTGCTGACCCAACAGGTTTTCTCCCTCCATCCATCACTTTTCGCTGCGGTTCACCTTGCAGGAGACTTTCTGGATTTAGCACAAACTGCCCCAGAAAGCTTTCTGAAATCCTGAGGAGGTATACTTAAAAAAACCTGCCACGTTGCATAGCAAGAGAACTGAAGCCCCAGTCCACAGCTTCTGACTAAACCCCAGAACAAATGTATGGTAATATAATTAAAAACCTCTTTCTTGTGTTAATGATTCTTGGCCAGGGAAGTGTTCCTCTAAAGCAGTAAAACTACCAATGAACTGTAGAATACATAAGTCTACAAAAACCCGTAAGCGCTGGCTTCTCTGCATTGCAGGGTGCCCACTTTGGTTTCCAAACCATCAGAACAGAGCTAGGTAAGTTCCTTCAGAAGGATAAAAAGCCAGTGATGTGATACGCCGAAGTACCTTTTTGTCACAATAATGCAGCCTCCAACAAAAAGTCCACTTTTGGTCTCCCATGTTATTGTCTTCATTTCCTCTATACTCAGACCAGGAATTCAGAGAGCAGTAACCATGTCTACCATACAACAGCTACACCACAAACCCTTAAGAGGTTTCAAAGGCAAACAAAAGAATCCATAGAATACAGGAGATTGAACAATTCAAAAACAGCACAGTATTTTTCTTCTTAAGGTACAATATTCAATGCCAGCATTCCTTTGCCACAGTAATAGTCTTATGCATCCATTATTTTATGGATCCACACTTTCACAACTGCATAAAGAATTAATGTGTCTAACCACTGGAAGAGAACACCAAACCCAGCATTTTCTATACTGTAAATCCTTTAGCTCTGTACTTTACAAACATGTGCAATCACGAAGCCCTGATCCTAAAAAGGGCCTTAGGACAGTACTTTAATACACTAATGATAAGCAATTCATATGAGTGAATCCCTTTGTCTGAAGCAAGCATCGCAGAAGACTTCTAATACCATAAACAGTTGCCTTTAATATGCATCCACCTCAAGACTACATCAGGAATATATATACACAGCTCTGCCATCAAGGCAACACTATTTGCAGATGGTAAATAAAATTGTAGGTAACTCTTGATGCTTTTAAAATGAGTGTGAAAAGGCTGGGGAATAAGCTCCTTTGCAGCTGATACTGGGAGGATGGCAGGGTCAGAAGTTTACTTGGAGGAAATTAGGAAAAACACAGAGTATCAGAGCTACAGGCAGCAATCTTTCCTCTAAAAAGCACTGGCTGTAGTGGCTGAAGGGGAAGGCGTAGGGGAGGAGACGTAACTCACCATCTCTAGAGATCAGTGAGGGCTAGCACAAGTTCCGTGGCCAAAGCTAGCCGTGTGGGCATCTTCATCTGCCCTGTCCTGCCGCAAACTCGTGCCGAGCCAAACCTGGGAGCAGCATCTTTGCGCTGAGTCGGGGATTTGGCTCCGTGTCCACGTTCCTGCTTCTCTCACTAACATCCGTGAATCCTGTGACTGAGCTTGGGAACGACTGTCTCAAGCTGAGGATTAACAGTGTTTGGAAGAAAAAGGCACTGGAAGTGCAGCACCCAAAGAAATTAAATGTAGAACAAAAAAACCGTGCCACAATAGCTGCATAAAGACCTTCCTGCTGTAAATTTCAAAGCATGAGTAGTAGTAAAAGCCAAACAAGAAATCCAGCCTGGTTGGAATTTTTTTCTTTGCTTCCCCCTGATTTTATTCCAACTCTCCTCAGCATGTACCATGGACTCACTGGCTTACGTAGCGATGCACAAAACAGACAACAAAACCCTGGGTGATCTATTCTGCACAAGAAGGAATTTACTCAGGGGTTGACCGCCTGACACAATTTCTTCCTAGTTCACTTCAGCCTCTGCTTTAAAGCACCCAGGGCAGACACAGGATGCTGGTGGGTGTGAGAAAGGGCCTCCAGGTGACGAGCCCAAAGCCTCGACCCAATAGATATGTGTGTGTCAGCCTTTAAGCACTAATGCCAGGTTCAGGGCAGTCTCCTTTTTGGCTGGGTTTTTCCATGTTTACTCTAGTTACAGGACAACATTTACAAAGAGAGAGTTAAAGAAGTGATTTTAAAGAGGCAGGGCGAGGACACAGCCTATTGTTAAGGCTGCACTTTCCACCGCCAAACCCTGCCCTGATTTGTTTCTAACACTTGAGCCATGCGCTCTGCAGTCACCCACACTGCTGGGAAGCTTCCCACGCTGTTCTGCTGGCCCTTTTGAAAACAGGGAATGGCCATCACCATTGTACATATGGACACATGCGGATAGAGAAAACGGACTTCTATGCACAGAGACAACATGAATTTTGGAAGATCCTCATGGTAAACGGTTCATATTTTCTTAAAGCTAAGAAAATAAAGTGGAGCCTGTAGAACTGTAATGACCCCTTGCCTTGGGTCACCGACAATGTTCAGCAGGATGCATCCTTCTGCTACTGACCCACAGCTGGCACCGGCACCAGGGTCTCCTCCTAAGGACTAGCCACTAGACGGGGTGACCCTGTACACCTTGGCCACAATTTTCTCAATTTATCTGCTGCCTCCTGGGAAGAGGAACACAGAACACAACAGCTAGGAGGCAAAAGGCTCTGGATCCTTCACACTACTGTCCATCCCAACACCCACCTCAATGCTCCTCTCTCCCACAATCCCTTTTCCACCCAGTCCAGTGCATCCCCTCTTCCCACCTCCATCTCCTACAATCCTGCCATCCCCGTCCCCTTCCTTTGTGCATGCTGTCAGACTTCAGACAAGCTGCTGCCTTCCTCATCATTCAGTGAAGCACAAACCTGGGGGCCTACAGACCAAAAGCAATGGGCAACAACAGACCTGAGGCTCTGTCCTGACAGAGCATCATCTATCTTATCTATAAGAACTCCAAGGGAAGGCAATTTCCTAGCCTCCCTAGGTGGTCTTGCGACAGTTTCATGATGATAACAGGATGTTTTCTCACATGCAGCCTAAATTATCCTGGCAATTTAGCAAACCAGTAAGTTAAGCTGCCATGGAAATCTGGAACTTTAATAACCACTATTATGTGTTGGCAGACTGTGAGATTGTACAATAGTTTTTTTTCTTTGCAATGAATAAAATTTAATTCTTTCAACCTCTTCTCACAGTTCTTAATCTCTTCTCATTGTTTCCTTCTGGACCCTTTCCAACACACCTGTGTCCTCCTCAGAGCAGGGCACCCAAAACCAGATTCAATGACACTAATGATGCCTCTGCAGTGCCACACATGACTAAGTCATCTCCTGCACCTTACGGAGACACTCCTTAAATTTAACTCTAAACAAAACTTGCCTCTTTTCCAATAGCCTCTCACTGATGATTCATTTGTGGCCCGCTAAAAATGGCTAAGTCTTTTTGTAACCAGCCCCCTTCAGCTTAAACCTGACTTAGTAAACATGCATTTTGACTACTCCTTTGCAAAGGAAGCACTCTGTGGCTGCTTTTATCTCTTATCTGGACACACTCCAGTTTCTTAAGGTGACTCCGAACCCTGACTCTGTTTCTCTCAAGTGCCTGCAACCCCTCCCAACCTGACGTCACCCGAGAGCATTATAAACATACTTCCAAATCATTGCTGAAAATATTGCAAATTTTCCCCTAGAAAATGACCTTGCTGATCTATCACACGTTACTGCTCCACCTGGATCAGTGGAGAGATGAAAGTACAAATCTTTTTAAAGCTTTGTTCTCTGTGAAGATATTTAGAAATGCCATGCTTGGTAGGCTGCAACCTCTGAAAATACAGAAGTTCATTAAAAACCAATTCATGTGGTAAAGGTAGGATGCATTAAATTCAACAGGAACTAAACTAATTTAATCAATAAATAAGAGAAGGCTACTTCCCAGTGAACTCTGTTTCTGGGGTCAGCCAGCAGCAATTTATCAGTCACAGGCTTAGACAACCGAAGCTGCCAGATGAACCCAGCGGTTCAGCCTCATCCATCCTGCCATACGAAGACAAAGATTCAGCAAATACTGAATTATAACCAAGTTCTGGGATCAACACAAGAAGTACAATAGGGTACAGGTCAATTGAAACTGCTGCTTTACTTTCCTAATGCCGGAGCCACCACTAAACTGTTTTAATATAACAATATGCAGAAGCCAAACCAGATTTCTCACAGTTCAGAATCTAAAGTTATTCAATTTTTAAAAAATACTAAACTCTAACTTGAGTAGATCATATCAAGTTACTGCCCAGCTCTCCTTGAGATCCCCATACTAAGCAGAATGATATGGACCAGGGAAGTCTCCAGCAGGATGAGCCCCCTCTGCTCAACATGAAAGGAGCTGGGGAAATTCTGGTTACAGAATTTCTATAGCTGAACAAACACAACCACTGAAAAATATGCTGGAGATTTATTAAACAGACATTTAAAAAACCTCTTTTAATTGGAAAAAAAAATCCCATTATTTTCTTTTCAGTGCTTATAACCCTACAAACCACTATTTTCCTAAACATTCTTCAGCTGCAGCTTTTCCATGACATGCACAAGAGCATCCCTCAAAGTCTTCTGAAACAACTGCAGAGGAAGGGGCATGCAATTTACACCTGTAAGACTGGTGTCACAAATCCAGCTGCTTCTCAGCCTTCAGAAAACACCTTCCAGGTCAGAATTTTTCCCTTTCTCTTTCCAGTGTGCTCTCATGCCATTCAGCCTGACTGCACTGTGTAAGAGCTTGCACTTTTTAGGTTCCAAAACATGTTTTTAACAGCCCATTCTTCTATATATCATCTTTCAACATTGTATATTCATAAATAACGCTGCAGAAAATTCTCACCCATAAAACAGGAGTTAATGCAGTTCCCAAGGTTCAAAGTTGCTGAGGGCACAGGTGAGACTGCTAAATACCCCCAGCTCCCAACCAGGTGCAAGCAACAACATTTCTATTTGCAACAAGTTAAGAAAAACACTTCTACTAACCACAAAATGGCTCTGTAGTGAGAAAGCAATGAGCACCTGAAAGACTTCTGGCTCCAAAAAAAAGAAAGTCAGCACTAAATAAAGCACAGACAGGACGTGGCAGGAGATGCCCACTTCACCATGGCTTTTCCCAGCCAGCTCTCTACACAACCTACATGTGTGAATTAAGCTCTATTTATAAGTCCCACACTGATTTTTTTTTTTTTTAAATGACCTTAATATAGTACAGTTGTTATTTTGTTTCTGTTGAACTTAGCAACAGGAAACCCTGTCAGCCCTGCAGCAAACTTTCCATTCCCCTGGCACTCCTGTTCCTGCACCAGAAAAGCCTCTCCAAAGAGGTGTTCGACAGGGGGAGGGGAGAGGAAGAAGAAAAGAAACACACACAAAAAGAAATCAAAATGCCTGTAAAACATGCAAAATAAAAGCCAAATTCAATGTTTCTTTCCTTTCTTCCCGTTTGAAAGGAAAATGCAGGGACTTAGGTTTAAATTTTCTAAAGATCTCTTACTTAACTACCAGACACCTCAGTATTAGTCACAAAAATTGACTTCAAGAAAGGGTTGATTAAAAAAAAATCACCAGTATCTTTACACTCACACATTCCAGTAACAAAAGACTTATCAGACAACACAAATTTTAACTTGAAAAGTTATTCACTGTAGTCCCTGGCCAACTCACCGAGCAAACAGCTACAGAAATTAAGCCATAACTTGTTAAAAACAAAACAAACCTGATTTTATTACAAGCTTTGGCAAGACTGTTCTGCTGCCTAAAGAGCTTTACTGTGGGATGAGCAAAGTTTTTTCTGGTGCTCCACCCTGGAACGTTAACTCATCCCCACAAGATTCTCTCTTTTAACAGCTTCATAATGGTACTCTGACACACAAACACAGCTGCTCAATGGCAACATGCACCAACACAGGCTGCAAGCGATCTAGCATATGCACAACACTTTGGAACAGGCACAGGAAAATACCTAGAAAATATAGGTGCAAATGCAAATCCAGATAAGAAAGGTAAAACCAAACCACCTCTTGACAAAGCAGAGTATGTAATAAGGGGGCTTTAAAGTAAAATTACGTTTCTGTCAAGCCAAATATTCACTTTAAAAAATACTTATCACCATAACTAGTCCTTAAATATGGCAAGCACAAGTAATAAATACAATACCAACTGATTTCTGATCCCTGGCATGATCATTTTCTATTGTTCCATCAACATGAGGAATATAGGGTTTCTCCCCCCCGCCCATCTGGTCTCTGTAATGTCTTCCCATTATTAATTTTTCTTCCAGAAAAGCCACTAATGCTCTCAGCCAGTGATGCCTTTAGACCTCGGAGTCTGTGTACAGATCAATACCAACCACACCCCCAGTCCCCTCTGCCAAAAACTCACCTGGAGAGGCAAAGCTGAGAGGGGTGGAGTGACTTGCCAGGCCAACGCAGGCAGGTGTGGGGACCCTGATGGCACTGCCAGCCCCCTCAAAGCATCCCTCTTATCAAATTATATACAAATTTTGGTACTACCCTGCCTCACAAAGAACCTTACAGGTCAATCTCTATGTCACTGACTGAGACAAATAAGTGGTCAAAATATGCCTAGTGTAAAAAAAAAACCCATGCTGTATTTAAGGGACTAAAACGTCACTGCGGTTAATACATTTCAGGTTTGCAAAGGGCTATGGAAAGGAAATCAGCTTATTAGATGTCTGACCACATCAGCATTTAAAAATATACAATGCCTAATCGACACTCACCGCTTCCTCATGGGCTGCACTCTCATCATGATCTTTCAGAAAATCCACCTCGTCTTCAGTTTTCATTTCCAACTTCCCTGAGAAAACAGAGGGTTTGGACAGGCAATTTAAAACCAAATTTCTCTCAGGACGGCTGATATTTTCCTGTATATTCAAATCAGTCTCAACCAAAAGAAAAAAAAACAACCAACCAACCCCAAAACCCTTTCAACAAGTCTACTGGACTTCCAAAGTCTGGTTTCATTCCAGACTTTTGCAGCTTGTCTGTTATTACTTGCAACAGCTATTGTGTCTGGGACTTAAGGAAAGTGCAAGCACTGGGTAAAAATCCTGGAAGGCTCTACATGATGCATAAGCATTTGCCCATGTACTTTGTTGGTTCCTGTTCATTTAGCTAAAAAGACCTAAAATTTTTGCTGGTTTTCCTCCTACTGTAACCTGAAGATAATGCAGTAAACTAGCCCTGATTTCTTAACTGGTATTTTAAGTGTTGAAAAAATAAAAACTAATAAAAATCTTAAGTTTTGAAAATTCAGCCCACATGCGCTGCTGTAAGGATGACCGTTAGGTCCCTGGACTAGGAAATCCTTTTCTGCTGGAATCCTCAAAGTCCCTGCTGATTTTCTCCTTCCTCATTCTCCCATGATGGCATCATCACTGCAGTGCTACAAACATTACGGTCCAGCTGATTTTTCTGCCCTGCAAAGACTTAATCAGTCACCATTTCATACGTTTTCCCATCTGTCTACCTTTTCTTGGCATAAAGTCAGCGTCCTGATACTCTTTCAGCCCTAAGCTAACGACTCTCATGACATACAAGATACTTATAGAAGAAGTGATTTGACCAAAGCCACCCAGATGAAGAGTGGCTGTGTTAGGGCTAAATCCCCTCTAATTCCTCCTCCCTCTCTCATTTCTACTTAAAGCAAACACTGGATGGGTGACAACACTTTCTTAAGGATGACACTGGTTTGCAGTGAGTTTACCCATTCAGGGATTTAGCCAAGAGGAACCTCCCATCTTCACAAACAAATTGCTGTAACAACTGTTATCAATGGTTTTTCAATTGGCATTAAATTCTATCCTTTATTTTGGGAATATCTGGTTCTGCAGTGTTGGATAAACTAACCCACCACCCTTAAGTAAAATTGGCATGATTTTGCCTTGATTAGATGAGTTTGTGTGCAGGCTCTCAGAAAGCAGAGGTCATGCTACCAATTTCTGCAAGTCCCATTTGCTAGCAAAGCAAAGAACTCGGTTGTGGCAAGATCTGCACGAGGTCACAGCAGTGCCATGATGGCCACGGTCTTGGTTCAAAGACAGAACTTGGGAGGCAGAAACCTCTCATGCACTGAAGACAGGAGAAGCAAGTTGCACAGTGATACTCCATGCTAGCTAAGAACTGGGACCAAGCCACGTGCCTTCAGGATGAAATTCAAGGGGACAATTTTTGCACTCTGCCACTTCTTTCTAAACTTCTATTAAGAAACATATCCCAAACAAAAAGCACTGTCACACAACCACAGAGCTCTCTGGGTCACAATGCACCTTATCACATGTCATATCATCAGTGACATTTGTTATGGGGTCATCCAGCTACTCGAACTGGGAGAAGGAAATTGTAGTAAGCGCTTTTCCATAGGGAAATGCCATTGAGGAGAATAAGGTGATATTTTTCTATCTAGCAATTTATGTTTTCTTTAAATGCTGAGACTTATAAGAGCTACGCTAGGGATATCTCTCCCAAGAGAAGAGCTAGGGAGCAGTAATTATGATATTTGTTAACTTAAGATGCCAAACCCCAACCACAGAACCTAACCTTGCTGGGGTCTCAAGGCTTTCTCTAAAGAAGCTTCATCTACCTGGAGGTGTTCTGTCAGCATAAACACATGCCAGTTTTTCTCTTCTCTGCCAGCCTGGCTACTGAGGTATGATTTCATATCCTAACTGCCTGCTTTTTTTAATGAGTAGTATCTATCTGCCTGACTTGCATAAAATGTGCTTGCAGAAACCATTACTCAGCTATAATGCAGCTCTGAGTCTAAAGCTGACAGCATGAGGAGCTGCCTTATTAAAGTACGATCTTCTAGCTTCATTACTTTCCTTTAGTGTTGTCATCAGTCACTAGATACTTGTCTGAATAAGGCAATTAACCCTTTGAAGTCTCTGTTTTGGGGTAGGCAATGAGATAAACAGGTAAATATTTGGGAGCAATTTCACAATATAAATAAAAAAAATTAAAGAGCTCAATTGCTACAGAAATTATCAGCAGTTACATCACTGATAAATTAGTGTGACAATAGAACCCTCCAACCACATGCATTTCTGAGAAACATCCTTGTGACCTACACTTCCTTTGGGAAGGCTTTATTGCACTCTATCAAAAAGACATCTGATTCATTCTGCTGAGCACTGATGACTCCTGCACAGCTACAAAACACTCTGTACAAGCCCAGGTTGCAGGGAAAACTCCCCAGCACTGACACAGCAAAGAAGTGACACAAAGAATTGAAGGCTGCCACTGAACTACAGTGCAAAACGTGCTACCCAAAGCTTAGACAGTGACATGAAGAATGTACACAGCAACAGTAATAAAGAATAAATCTGTTCTGTTGAGTTACTGCCATATCACAATTCTAGACACTGCTTTATAGGAGGTGGATGTCAGAAATATTTCAAATATTTCAAATATATAGCATCTCCGAAAACCAACCATGTCCTGGGCTTCATCGCAGGCAGTGTGGCCTGCAGGCCAAAGGAGGGGATTCTGCCCCACTACTCTGCTCTGATGAGACCCGCTCCCTCACAGTGTTGAGCCCAGCTTGGGGTTCCCCAGTACAGAAAAGACATGGAGCTGTTGGAGAGAGTCCAGAGGAGGGCATGAAGCTGATCAGGGGGCTGAAGCACCTCTGATATGAAGGCAGGCTGACTTGGACTTGTTCGGCCTGGAGAAGAGAAGATTCCAGGGAGAACTAATTACGGCCTACCAGTACCTGAATGGGCCTACTGGAGTGTAGTGACGGGACATGGGGGAATGGCTTCAAGTGAAAGAGGGCAGGTTTAGATTGGATGTTAGGAAGAAATCATGGTGATGCACTGGCACAGCTTGTCAAGAGAGGTTGTGGAAACCCCATCCTTGGCAGTGTTTAAGGCCAGGTTGGATGGGGCCTGGGCTAGTGGAAGGTGTCCCTGCCCATGGCAGGGGGTTGAACTAGATGATCTTTGAGGTCCCTTCCAACCCAAACCACTCTGTGATTCTATGATTCTATAAAATGGTGAGCTTGGATTCATAGCAGTGACTTGTCTCTGCTTTAAACTAATAATTTATTTGGGCATCTGTAGCATTACACCTCAGAGCAATCCTAAATTCAAGAGAATATATTCCAGTTGAAATTTTGCTTTGTGCAGCATCCCACTACAAATAAACAGTTCTTCCTTATGGAGAGGTCAAACCATTGTATTACAAGACCTTTCATCCCTAAATCCTTCCGCATGGTAAATCTGTAACAGGATCACCTCCTTTCCCCCGCCCTTTCCATATCCTAACACAAAATCATCCCTTAATATTACTTCCCTACCTCAGTCACTGTCTTATTGGGCTGTTTATTCCCTTCTCTTTTTAAAACCTTGCCTAGACAACATGATGCCTCCCAAAATTCAACCAGAGATAAGGACCTAGACAGATGGTTGAAGCCAGCAGAGCAGGAGGTTCCCATAAAAAAGGAGCCCTGCCAGGTACTGATTTACAGCCACTCCCCTACTCAACTGTCAAACCGCCACATCACTAAAGTATGTTTCTTTCCAAAACGAGCTAATCCTCCTTTAAATCTTCATACTTATTTACTAATCATGTCTTGACTAACATCTAGTAGTTATCTCTTGACATAAACTTTCTAAAAATCCTCAACTCAAAAAAAGGGTTTGCTGGACCCATCATTGAACCCCTCACTCCCCCAAATCCTTTCCCGTGTTCCCAGTTATTCTGCTATTATGTATCAGAACAAATCCTCTGTCATCACCCCATTCTGCATTGAGACTGAAGAAACAGCTCCCATCATCAAAGCAGTGAAAAAGCTTTATAGTACAACTTTATGATTTATATCATGCCAGATTTTTTTTAAAATCATTTGTTTTGTTTGGTGCTGGGAAAGCAAGGGGCACTGTATCATTTTCTCATAGCAAAGAAATAAATGGCAACTGAAAAAGTTCAGCTGCTTCCATTTAACAGCTGCCTGAACAGGTGGAATATAAAGACCAGATTAGCTCCATGCTTCAGTAGCAAATTCACCTATTATTTAATTTCAGGCTGGAGCAAACCACACATTTCTCTTCCATTCACTTTAATCCCTTTATTTCCCCTTTCAGAGTTACCTGGTGACGTTTTCTATTAGCTCCTGTCACACATCACACTGCTCTCCCCCATCACCGCTCATCCACGGGGAACACCGGTCCCGCTTCCCAGCCGGTTGCAGCAAGCAAAACTCATCCTCTGAGCTCCAGTACTGCTTAAAGGCACTGGAAACACCACCAGCTGCTCTGCCTGGCAAAAACGCTGTGCAGTCCGGAACAGGCGGGCGGGGGGAAGGGAGGGGGTAGGGTTTGCTGGCTCTTTTAAATGACCTAATACTGCTAATTAGGAAGTGGCTTTGCACAGTTCAGAAGGACACCAACAGCTGTTTCAAGCACACAAGCAAAGAAAATGCAAGAGAACCCTACTGTACTCTTTGGCTCCACATTAGCAAAAATAAAAGGTGAGGCAAAGGAATAGCACTAACCAAATAAACCTTCAGGCCTACATGAATGCACCTAACTTGACAAAACAGCAAGTTCCTTCCTCCCATTCATTCCTTCTTCAGGCAGGATTCACACGCTAGAAATTCTTCCGCATGAATTCATAGATGATGTCCCATCCTTACCTCCAGTGCCAGCCAAGCAACGTGCATTTGAACTGAAAGTTTTAATGTAACTTTAGATTTCTTCCTTCTTAGAAGAAAAACCTCAAACACCTACACTTTCCCCTGCAAGGAAAGCCTCCCACTCCTTTTTCCCTTCCTTTGGTGATGAGATGCTAGAGGCACATCTACAAAGAAAAAACTTTGCAAGTAGAAAACAAATTGACTTTTCCTACCTGTAACAGGCTCCACTCCTTGCACTACCGGGTCGACGCTCCTCTTCATTGTCGAGGAATGTAAATCCCCTTCTCCATTAAGGCTGGCTCCCGCATCCACTGCAGCCTGGGGCTCAAGCCCCACCTTTTCTGCAGCTGGGAATTCAGGGGAACAAGGTGTCTCTGATGCAAAAACCACTGCATCAAAGCTTTTGACCATTTTAGGAACTTTATCCAGAGAGAAGCCATTGTCTGCCGAAACCAAACTCTTAACTCCCACATTTTCCAGTGACTCAACAGCATGTAAACGGCACGAGCATGGCGAGAAGGGCAATTCGGGTACATCTTGGCTTTGCTTTCCATTTGGCTCAGCCAAGACCTCCCCCTGAGCTGCTTTCGCAGTGGGACCAGCATCCCTCTCGCCAGATGAATAAACAGTGTCGGTGCTGGAGTCGCTGTCACACGTGGGCTCTTCTGCGATGGGCTGAAGCGCTGCCCGCGGAAGCACACTTTCCATATCCTCCTGCTCTTCCGGATATGCTGCAACAGGGGTTACTGCCACCGGCCTTAACACTTCCTTACCCCCACCAGAGGCATCACTTGGAGATCCCGTTTCTGAAGCATCCTTTAATTCCGGGGTACTACTGTGTGGGGAGGTTCGCTGTTGGGTTTGACTGGGATCATGTTCTTGGTTCAGCCCTGCATCCTGACATGGATCACTCTCTGCACCCGGTGACTCACCTGCTGATGTGGGTCCATGCATGGTACCTTCTGCACCCACTGCCCTGGTCTCGCAAGCTTCTTTGGCGAGGACCACTCCATTCAGCCCAGCATCCGCATCGCTGCTGCCTGCCGCAGGCCCTCCCTGACTGCATGCAGAGGGTTTCACAACAGCAGTAAGAAGTTCCTCCAACAAAACCTGCTCCTGACCACTTGCACAAGCCTTCTGGTCATGCTCAGCTTTGCCTCCTTCAGCCTGCTGCAAGAGGCTCTGCTCCAGAGAGTCCTCAGCCCCAGCACGGTCCCCAGGCCGGTCAGCGCTGGCAGCTACCCTGCCATGCTCGCCGCTGCGCTGCTGGACAAGCTCTGCCGAGCCTGCCGCCGCCGCCACCGCTTCCTGGCTTTGTTTAGATTCTCCATTATGAATTACAGAGGGTGTGCCAAATAAATTATCCTCGGCACAGTCTGTGCCCTTGGCATAGGGAGCTAATCCAGGGTCATTACCTTGCAGAACTGCCTCCTGCCCGGGAGGTGCCACTGCTGCATCTTCTTCCTGTCTTGCAGCCAGTCCCTCTTCTCCGGGTAGGGGAGCAAGTGGTTTTGTCTCCTCCCTCAGCCCCTCCTGCTTCAAAGCACACTCTGCTATCTCTGCTTTGGTTTGTGCAGGCTCTTTTTCTACCAGAGGTGTGCTTGTATCTTCTGGAGGGAGCGATGCAGGCCCATGCTTGCTCTCTTGAGCAGTGTCCAGTTTTAAGCTGTCGCCCATGTTATCTTTAGCAACAGTCTGATCAGCAGATGAGTAACAGCTAGCAATTTCTTGACCTCCGCCTGCAGAATTTGTGCTTCCTCCATTTCTGCTGCTGCTGGTATCAGTTCCTGCTGGCTCCTCATCACAGGCTTCGTTGCCCTCCATTGTTTCAGCCACGCATTGTGTGATCTCACTGGTCTCCTGGCCACACATAAGTTCCATGCTGCTTTCATGAGATCCACCAACATCATTGTTTTCAGGCTTAGCATCAGGGTCATCAGTTTCCACACTGTCTTCCAGTGAGGCCAAGCTGGATTTCCCATCTGTGCAACCCACTTCCACCTGCCCTTCTTGCTCCCCACTCTTTCCACTGCCATGGATTTCCAAACCAGCAACAGGCTTTAATGCACGTGCAGGAAGCTCCACCCCATTCACTGCTGGCAGTGCTGCCCCGGTGCTGGCAGTGACATCCTGCCTTGCTGCAACACAGGCATCACATCGGCTTTCCAATAAGCCACTGCTTACCCCATCAGCACACGAGTCTGCTCCAGTCTCTTTGCTATCGCCAGTCCTGCAGAGGTCAATGGAGACGCCACCAGTGCCACTGTCTACATTCACACTGTCACATGCTGGCACCTCTCCCACATTTGCATCCTCCCCATCTGAACAGTCAGTCATCTTAAAACCACTGAGTAAGGGCTGAACAGTACTGGCTGACTCTTCCTTAGCTGACAGTTGCTCTTCTAGGTTTGTAGTCCTCCTTTCACCAGCCTCAGCCATCCCATCCTCTACCTGCTGCTGGCTTGCAGCCCTCTCAGCTGCTCCAGTACAGTTCCTGCATTCAGTTTGGCCCATAGCCACATCCACACCCTCCAAGGAAGCTGGAACTTCTCCTGCAGCTTCAATCACAGTAAAAGCTCTGTCAGCTACACAGTCCTCGCTGGCTTGAGCTTCCTGGTGGGGGCTATCTTTACTGCACAAGCTGGCTTGCTCCAGAACAACTCCAGCAGATGTCATTCCAGCTTCCTCATTTGAATTTCCACAGGATGGATGATTTACGCCACCATTTACACGCACACACAGGCTCACTGTGCAGTCTTCATCTGATACAGTCCCGAAGCCTTCAGCAGAGGTTAGCCCCTCCTCTTCCTTCTTACTCAACTTCACTGTGTTTTCACTTTCATCAAAGCCATCTGTAATTTTTGTGTTCTCTATGCTCAGAAAGTCAGTTGACACCCCCAAACTCCCGCTGTTGCATTTCTCCTCCTGGTGGGTTTGGTCTGAGAGCTGCCCGATGTCCAGGTGAACGGAATTGGATGGGCCTTCCTGCTTTCCTTCTCTTGCCATTTCTTTTAGGGTCTCAGGGGCAGTGGCTGGGTGTCCATCTGGCTCATCTCCTTTAGCACAGCTGCTTCCAGAATCTCCCAGCACAGGCTCTGTCTGCTGCCTTAAACTCTGTAACCAGACACACAAAACAAAAATATTACTTCGCTCTGTCACACACTTATATTGTCTCCACCAGCTACAAGATCTGTATCTATACAATCCTATTCCCTGTGACTCCCGCTCCTTCTGTACCTCTAGCTGGTGTCACCTGTGATCGTTACCCACATGCTGCAGTAGGTACTTTGTGTTGGTTTTGTTACACAATAATACTGCAATCATTAGAATTACAGAAAGGTTACTTGGAAGGAGCATCCATAGGTCATCTAGTCCAGTCTCCTGCCTGAAGCTGGACTATCACCAACCCAACATCAGGTCAACCGTAACTTTATTGTGCCGAGTCCCCAAAACCTCCAATGATGAAGTATCCACCACCCCTCTGGGCAATCTGTTCCCATGCCACACCATCCTCCCAATAAAATAGTTTTTCCTAACGGCCAGTCTGAACACTCCGAAGCTGAAATTTGTCCCTCTACCCCTTTGTTACACCATCTGCCGCCACTGAGAACTGCAATCTTTGTAATTGCTCTTCAAGCAGCTGCAGTAATATTTCTTGAGTGCACTTAAACTCAAGATGAGTAAACATCAGAATTCAATCTACCAAATAATGCAAATATATACCAGCCTGGTCCCAAAGGGTTTGAGCAAATGCTGCTGAAAAGCAACTTCAGATCCCTGCTCGATGGCACTCTAGTTCTCATCAGCATTGCTCAATTGTCTCTATATTGATGGAGATGCTACTTCAGACATGGGAATTGGCTAACGATGTCCAAACACTGCCACTTGTCTCCTATTCCTAGGACCGAGCTAATCATCTAATCTATTCCTGAGAATTTCAGGCATAATTAAATATCTGAAATCCACTTCCTAAATGGAAATTAAAAAAACTGAGAACAATGATGCAGTATTAAAATTAAAACATGCATTATCGTGGAACAGTAACACCATGCTCAATTCCTCTCAAGTCTGCATTTTCCTTACAGAGCATCCACTTTGTCAAGGATCCCACAAGTTTTTATAGTATGATACAATCAAACCTTTAGTTAAAAAGAATGGTTTCAGTATCTTCTATTTTTATTCTCTTTGCTGCATATCACTGTTCACATCTTCGAAAAAGCAGCTCGTTAAATTAACAAGTGACATCAATCCTTCAGTGTACACCTCACTGAGCTCCCTTGATTTGCTGTGGCAGAGTTGGGGTTTTGCAGTGTAAACTTTTGGAGGTCACACTGGTTTCTCAGTAAGTGCCTGCAAGTCTCCACAAATACAAAACTCCAATGATATATTTCAAATCTGGGGTTTTTTTGCATTTATTTCTAAATATACCCCAAAAGATACATGCATTCTAGGAGCCTAACTTAAAACAGTCCTGTGATTTTATTCTTTTAAGACTCTGGTTCTGAGAGAAATACATTTTCATAGCAAAACCCTCAGCTTAAACAAGCTTTTCTCCCTTGAATACTGAATCAGCCTATATGTTAACAAATGCAAACTCTTGAGCATATATAAATAGTGGCTAAAATCACCACCACTACATTAATGATACTGCCTTTAGTTGTCTTTCCACGCTCTGAGGTTTGCAAATGATGAGCAACACCATGAAATCACAGACCACTAACCGTACTTCTGGTGATTACCATCAATCTCCTAGTTAAAATAATCCTGCAATCCAACTCTCATATATGCTGTTACCTGTGTCAGCGCTTCCTGTTTTTGAGGCATCCCAGAATATGTTAAGAGTTGGAAGCGGGCAGCATGGCATCTCCATCCATCAGGTAGCACCAGGGATGGGATGCAAGGCTCTGCATGCTGCGGTACCAACAGGCTGTAGCTATTTTTTGCGGGGCCAGAGCAACAGGATCAAGCGACTTGCTGACTGTCTGATGGCTGTAACCCCACAGCCGAGCACAGAGACCACACTGCTGGTTCCCAGCCAGGATGGACAGACCCAGACAACAGCAATGCTTACTTGGGAACAAGAAAGTTTTTCAAAAGGAGGGACCGCGTCAGCCCCAACATTCCCACAGTGGAATCACCCTGCCGATAGCCTGAAAAATAGAGCCGTCTCCAAAGGAAGCAAACTGACTTTTAACTGACCCAAAATGAACCTAGATGAAATAATTACAGGGCTGCTTTCCAAATTCAAATCAGATTAGATGTGAAGCAAAACAGTGCTGGAAAGAAAAAGTCTAAACATAGCCTTTTCTGATTTAATTGTCAGGCAAAATGTACCCATCTGGCATTTGCATGAGCAAACAAGAAGTGAGCTGGATATGCTGGCTATGCTTCAGTGTCTTTTGATGGAAAGGGGAAACAATTTCACAGCTAGCTTGGGTTTGCCACTCATGCAACCGGTTCCTGTTGAGATCGGGAATAATTAACACGTACACACCATGAGCAGCTCCCCCAGACCCAGTCCTGCTCCAGAGCATGCCTTATGCTGCCTGATGTCCCTCTGGGGTGTCCAGCAGTCAGGTCTACTCCCAGGGAGGTTTCCCTGCCCATCCAAGTGGATCCCAACCTAATGGAGAAGGTAGGAGCCAGGAGCAGAGCGAACCCATGAGGCTCAGCAGACCTGGTGTCACACAGCCTCAAGCCTGCTTCTCTGCAGAGGGAGAAAGATTTGCTGCCAGGTACAGCTTTATCAGATGTCCCTGCGCTCAAGTAAGAAGAAAACAGGCAGGTGTCCACCCAGACATTTGCTAATAACACCAAGAGAAAACACTGAGGTAAATACATTCCCAAAGGGTGCCTACATGGGGAAGTTCTCCTTGGGCACCAGGCTGTTTGGGAGACAGCAACCAGCCAGCTCTGCTTCTCCCTCATTGCAGCCTTTTCCTTACCATGTGCTGGTGGCTCTGCATGTGCATCTGAAGGTGCCGTATGTCACTCTCCAAGCTGGCCGCTACCCCTTCCTTAGCTTCAGCCGTCAGCATGTAAACATTGAGCCCGCGGTGGTGCTTTATGTTGTAGTCCCCTGAGTGCACAGTGTGAGACATGGTGCTCCAGGACTCCGGTTCCCTGGCTTCCTCTCTGCAATGAAACAAGCGCAGGTTAATCCACAGGCGAGGAGGGATGCTGCATTGCAGGCCATGCACGCTGCTCTTCACTCTGGACAGTCATCTAATCAACAGCCTAGATGAAACACCGCACCGGCTCCGAGACCAGATGGACTAATACACACGCACACTTCTTGGTCTTGAAAATTAACGTGAGTTAACGCCAGCCAAAGCTTTATTTCACAAGGTCCTTCTCAGGTACAGAGAGCTGCTTTTTCTACGAGGGACTAGCAGCAAAGGGCACAACAACTGCTTTTCACAACGGATTTATTGCAGGTGAAGATCACCAAAGCAACTGTGCAGGAAAACAGTGAGCTCAGAGGCAGACCGCAGTGACAAGTTAGAAGGACGGAAGATTATTGATACAGGTGCTACAAGTTGTACACCAAATCAGCACACCACAAAAACCCAAGAGCCCTCAAATTGTAGGGGTTTTTTTACTCCTGAATTTAATTTAGCTTGCTCTGTGAAACTGCTTGTTGTTGAGAGAGCTGTCCTGCAGCAGCATCACAGATTTTTCTTTGTACCAATCAAAAGGGAAGACAGATAGACAGAAGATGCTGTTGTAGATTAGAGTTGAAAAAAATAACTCAGCAGTTACATGTATTCAACGGAAATTTCAACTCAATCATCCCCTTTCAAGTGTCAAATCCCAATTTGGCACAGGCTTGCAACTCAAAGCAATAACTGCTCAGAAGTCACCGAGCTGGACAGAGACTACAGTGCCTTTTTAGGGGCTGAGGAATCATTTATCTTATCAAGGTGTTCGTCTAAAACTTCAGGTTTACCAATTTCATTTTGCATTAGAACTGAGTCACATAACCCAAAATCTGGTTTAATCAGCCCAGGACAGAGCAGCTCACACAGCATCCTCTCAAGTACTGCCTCCCCTTGGAGAAACGTGGAGCTAGGCAGAACCTTACAGGAACAGGGACTTACACTGCCCTGCTCAGGGATGTAAGGAATGGGAACATCTATATATTCCTTTCACAGCTACCAAGGGCCAGCCCCAGCGGACAACACATCCCCATCCCACATGGAGACCAGCCCCAGCCACGACATAAGTCCCCAGATGCCCCTGTGCAGCACAGCTACGAATTTCCATACAAGTACACAAATTATTAAAGAACTCGACAAGATACACATACAGTAAAATACAACACCAACAGTGATTTCAGCACCTTTGGCCAACTGACTTCTTACTTTAAAAGTGACTTTCTGACCGATCAGCAATGTCCTGGGCTTGTGCAAACCATGGCACTACCTCTCTGGCAAGCCACACAATTTAGAGAGCAAAAACATAACATGCAAATGATACCACAACAGGAATGGGCAGAGCAGGGTGGGGAAACGGTCAGGCGGTTCATTGTGCAGCAGAGAAACTTAAGCAGGTGACAGCGGTGACAGTGGCTGTCCCTGCTCCACCCTGGTACACCACCCTTCCCATCCTGTGACTCATTTTAGGATAGACCTGCAAAGATGATCAGACAAAGCAAAACTACGTCTTCTGTCACTCAGCACCATTTAACTCAATCGACTTCAGCCGAATTAGTCTTGATTTAAACAGAATCAATATTTCCACAGAGAAGAGAAGGAAGCATCCAGTTTGTGACAGCAATTAGTATAAATCCATGGAGGCACTGAAGTCAACCGAGCCATTACAAGCAGCTAAAGAACTGGCCTTCCTTTAAGGCAACACACACATTTCTGTCTGAATTAGTTTTCTTTTCAGCTGTCATATACGAGGAACTGCTGTGGCTGGGGCTGCTCTCAGCACATTAGAGCACAGCAAGGCAGTCAGCGAAAAACCCACATTCACCCCCACGCACAGGGGACACCACCACACCCAGATTAAAGGGCTGAGCACGATGAGTCTGCTCCACTTTCTCACCAGCTTCAAGAACACTTCAGAGCATCTTCAAATCAGCACCCACAAAGCAGCTTGCACGACTTGAGCCTTAAAGGACCCACAGCGACTTCAAAAGCCTCAAAATCAGAAGCAAGGTGACAGGCAGAGTCCCCAGCAGCACCATGAGCATGCCCACCCCTCCTGCAGTTTGCCACCTTCACGTGGCCCAGGGGGATCAAATACTCACTTCTGCTTACAAAGACAGCAATTTCTTTTCGTGTTCAAGCTGCCAGCTGTGTTACACGGTATAAAGGGCTTTAAAACTTTTGAAAAAAAACCCAAGAACCTTCTCCCATCCAGCCAACTACAGAAAACTCCAAGCTCTCATTTCCAGGAGCAATCACCTACGTTGCACAAAATGAAACAGAAACATAGCAGATGGCTCAATCTATTGATGCCTTCAAATCATCCCTTTCATACAGTCTGCCACCCAGCACTGACAGTCTGCAGTAGAGGGGATTAAATGGGTACTTCCAAGCGTTAATTTTTTTGCACACCGCTGTTTGTTGTCCAAGCAACCCAAGGGCACACAGAGCACATGAGAAGATGTCCCTGCATATTTGTCTTCATACACTAAGCTTAACTGTTTGTGTCTCTCCCATACGTCTCACCTCAAGCCCTGGGTTTCACTAGATGATAAAAGCACACTTTCTTCCAGGAAAAAAAATATATCCAAACAACAAACTTTGCAGTTATGTATTTTTACTCCAATAATTGCATAGAACTGCATACCCAAACGCATCTACTAGGAGATAAAAACAGGTATGCAAATATTTACTGAAGAGTTACTATCACAAATGTACATAGAAACTCCAGCATTTAAGAATTCTGAAAATCTGCTTCCATTCAGCACAAAAATTCAGTTTGCTGCTCTTTGCCAGCAATGAGGGAAATATGTCTTCTTATGAGGTTTAACCATCCCGGGTCAATTCTCTCTCATCCTCCCTTCTCAACAGCTTGCCATCAAACACAAGTAGGAGACACCAGAAAACAAAAAATTTCATTGGCATCATCTCCGAGCTCAACTTTTGCAGAAGAAAGTACCTTGCTTAGTTAAAAAAGCAAGGACTGACTGGTAAGGTTGACAGCGTTCACTAGCTCCACCCTTGGCACATTCATGCCAAGTCCCATGGAAAAAGCCTGGAAGAAATCCTCCTTCTCTTGTCCCTGCTGCTTCTTCTGGCCATGCAAATAAACCCAGGAGGGAAATTGCTGGCTTTCAGAAAGGACAGGCTTACCAGCCAGCCCTTTATCTGCAGAAAGGTGGCTCAAAGAAAGGTGCCAACCCCAAACAGGGAAAGAGGAGAAGCAAACAAGCCTCCGGAATACTCTCAGGCCATGCCCTGCTCTATCTGAGAGCTGATTAGATTGGTTAAACTGCAGCATCACCTCCTGCCCACTTGGCACATAAACCAAGATGATAGGTAGCATTTTCTAAACCTGCCAGCACTGCCCAAGTAGACTCATCCATGCTGAAGGAGGAAGCCAAGCCATCTGAATCTCTTCTAGTCTCACGGGGGAGTAGATAGGATGGCCCTGAGCCAGGCAGCGGCGGAAACAGGGAGAGGAAAGCCTGCACCGACACAGCATGGCTCCTGGCTTCCTGCAGATATGGGAGAAATATTTTTAAGAGTGAAGATAAGTGACAAAGCAAACAAAAAAAAAAAACCCAAGTAAAAGCTCTGCTCGCCTTCAAAAGTTGCAGAAATGGTGCTCAGTGACAAAGGTTTGAAGTTCGGCGGTGCCAGTGCTCCTGGCAGGCGTGTTGTACAGTGCAGAGATAACAGGGTTTGAACGGAGAGAAGAGGAAGAGATCAGAAGAGGAACAAAAACCCTCACTGGGCAAAGCAGAACCTCGTGTTCAGAAGATTTATCCCAGTTTTACAAATGGACAAGGAAGGCGGTGTGGGAAGTCAAGGTGTTATTTCCTAGGGATATCCCCTCCAGATTTCTGAGCTGGACTTTGGCTGACATAAACCAAAAACTCAGCAGCACTGCCAGCTCTTACAGTCTTGTGGGTTTACTCTGAAAGCAGCAGCCCATAGATTCATCATGTGACAGAGAAAACAAAACCAAACCAAACTCACAGGACTTTTTTTTCCTTCTTAAATAACAAAGCCCTTAGTATAATGGTTGTAGTGAAAAGAAGGAAATGCTAGAATTTGGATGCAGACATCTGTAATGCAAAGAGAAACTAATTTAATCTTACAATCTTATTCAAATTCTAAATTATTGCTCTTATTATTAATATCACAGTGAAAATACTAGATCAGACAGTCTGTGATCTGGGACAAACAAGGACCAGTGCCTACTGGGACACGATGCTGGTGCCAACTGCACAACACACCCATAGCACAGGCAATTTAAATCAAGCAAACAATCTCTCCTGTGAAAACTCAGCACCCAGACTTAATGATGTCACCAGCATCTAAACCCAAGGCATCTTAGAAATTTGACAAAATATCAGTATTTGCAGAAGCACTGGGGTGTTGTAGGCTCATGATCAACTTTGCACCCACCATCTTCAGCGCTATACGAAACACCAGTGCACACAAACACTTGCTGCTATTTGTTTTTGTAGCCATCAAAACGAGAGCCTCAGGAAACTCATACAGCTATTACGTGCTAGGAGGGGTTAAAACAAGTCAGCCATTCATAAATTAGAAAGATATTTAACAAACACGGCATTCACACTTCATGTGCTTCCAAGAAGTGGAAGGAAAATGTGTTTCTTATATAAGATAATTTTAGAGATCACTTGTTAATTTGAACACTTTTGGCGCTGAAGGAAAGAGTTAAAGTTTGACTGATGGAGAAACAATGACAAACGCCTCACACAGTGCTTCACACAAACTCAAACAGCAATAGGTTCAGACACTGAATTCAGGACTGCATAACCTACCCTATCAATATAGGTTAAATATTTAACAACTGAATTAAAAATATTTAATGCTAACTTCTCAGTCCATTGATCAGCACACCATACAGTAGGAAATCATACAAGAGGGAAAAGCTTGCTTGGTCCTGAGCAGCTGCTTGCAGACATCCAGCATTTCCTCACCACAAAGGGTCTGTGCTCCTAAACCCAAGCATTTTGCAGGCCCCAGAGTTAATTATACATTAAAAGAAATAATACAGCCACAAGCTGTGGTAAATGTATTTGCCAAATACAATATATTTCATAAGTGAGTCTGTTATGAAATGCACTTTTCAATTTGTTTTATTTTCGTAGTCTCATCTAAAAAGAAAGATGCTCTGCTTGGGATGTGGAGCTGTAGATCCAACACAGAACTCAATGTCAACTTGGGAGTCTCATCGGCAAGCAAAAGATGTTTAAGGCTAATGTATGAAATGCACTCAAGAGTGAAAACTGATGCCATCTATTTAATTTTAAATAGAAAAGCAGAGTCATGGAGACCACTTAATCGAGCAATGTTTTCTTTACAGCTAAAACCAGCATCTCAGATCAGGACATGTGATATGGAAGGAAGACTTGTCTCTGCAGAACATCGCTGCATGTTGCAAGTGAGCATGACCACAGACTGTAACACAGCTGAAAGATAAAGCCATCACTTTGGCTGCCTCTGACACAGCAGTTTACAAAGTCTTCTATAATAATCTGTTCAAACTCCAACCTCCACTACCTCGAGCAGATCTGCTAGATCAGGAGACTAAATGTGAGGAGCATATAACTGGGTGTCCAGCTTACCCATGCCTGGGGCCAAAACCCAGCAGTTCTGAGAAATCACTTTATTTGCATTTTCTAGATCTATCCTGAAATGGAGCTGGTCTATCACAATCACTCAACAACCACGCAAGGCTGTTCAGGACTTATTATCCCTAGGATCCCCTCCAGATCAAGGTTGCTGGGGTAGGGGAAAAACCATTTTCTTCTCCACCTTCTCCAATCTTCCCAAATCTTTTCTTCTTTCTCTTCCTCACAGGCCTGTTTACATGAACACCATCTCTCAGGACCTTCAATTTCTGAGCAGGATATCAGAGACAGTAAAAAGCTGTTTCTACCATATGGACAAACCCATTTCTCCCTCTTCTGTATTCCGATGTGGATACATACAAAACAAAGGAGAGGAGCGAGCCAACAAATGAAAATACAAGTCATCACAGGGAACACACTAGGAAACAAGTAAAGGCTGGAGCACACAGTGGGTGAGTAGGTGGAAAGAGAAAAACAAACTCTCCCTGTTCCATCACATTCACACCTGGTTCCCTGGTCCCCCTGCTCCCAGCCTGTTCCTCTGCTGTGGCCAGTAGGAACCCACAGCACCTCAGCATCTTTCCAACCCCCATCTTCAATCAATTAAATAATGGTGTTTCAAACAATCATCTTGAAGTTCAGCAATACACAGCCACAAAACCAGACCCCGTTGGATCACTGCTCCTCCCACACATTTGTAGCTAAACCAGCATCCTTTTAACACATGCATCTCTGATCAGGTCCTCTTTCACTGCCTCTCAAAGTCTCTGAATCCCCCTTTGAATGTTAATCTTGTGACAGCACTTACAGAGACCAAGTCAGCTGTTCTCCTCTCCTGCCAGACCATAGCAAGCCATACCCTAAACCTACTGTCCAGCACCCTGAATCACCATCAAAAGGGTTCCTGGTTTGTTTTGGGGTGGAAGAACAGAGATAAATAATTAATTAATTCTGCTTAAGTAGAAATACAACTAAGCACACACGCAGCGCTGTCAGTGTGGTGGCAACCTTCTGGTCACCCACATGTCGACTGTGTCCTGCCTGTGCTCCCAGTAAATACTGGGAGAACTGGAGCAACCAAAGGGAGAGTCAGAGCTGTGCACACATAGTTCCCAGTTCATAGTAACAGCAAGGGTGTGCACAGGAAAGGGGGATTCAGCCTATCTGTTCCCAAGGGTACAAGCACCCTGTTTACATACAGCTGCCATGGTCTGGCACTGCGGTCAGCAATGTTTCCAGCCCCAGGAAACCAGCGATTTTGGAAAGCATCTGCACCACAGACAGCTCTTTGCCTACGCAAAGGCTGAATTTAATGGAATAACCTAACATGAAAATTCAATGAAAAACATCTAGCTTTAACTCTTGCCATGATTTGGCCATGCTTTTAGACCTCAATTTTAAGAACACACTTAAACTCCAGGCTGAATATAAACTGGATGGTTCTGAAATTAAACACAAGCTTAAAGGACTTGCTAAACCAGGATGCAACAAAATGAGATACCAGGCAAATCCTCTTGCAGCAATGCTCAAAAAAGCAGAAAAGTGTATTTAATTCTAAAAGTAAAGTTACTGAAAAAGCTTCCTCATTTGAGAGGCACCACGGAGATTACAGCACAGCCTTCACCAATTACTTACATAAAATCAGAACAATAGCAAGTGATAATCGTGGATTGCAAAACTTTCATAAACCCCTTCTGTTACCAGTGAGTTATTCTTCATGTGTGTTAATTAAATCACTGTATTTTATAAATACAGGCTTGTACTGACTGATAAATTTCACATACTGAGCCACCTGGCTGCTTCCAGGAGATCTGAAGAAAGCACAATCCCAGAGCTGTGCATAAGTGCTTCAGAGCAATAAGCAAGGAAACCAGCAAAACCAAAACTAATATTTGAGTAAAAAAACTCAGGGACTCCTATAACTCTGAACCTTCTTTGCAGGGACTGGAAAAAAACCAGGAGTTTTTCTTATAGACTTTACTTTTCTCTTACTGCCCTTTTTCAGGTGGCATAAATCGCTCTCAGATGTGATGGGAGCATTTGCCTTCACAGAAAAAATGAGACTTTGGCAGTACTAGACAGAACTGTGCTCTGCAGAACTGAAATCAGGTTATAAAAATCAGTGTCTGCACTTCAGACTTCTCTGAAATTCTGTGCACACATGACTTCTTGGAGCCATCATCCTCCCTTACTTACAAAGCGTCAAACAACATGGAGAGGGCAGGCAGACTGTGCTACTACACCGAACCGCATCTGAAAACATCTACTACTGCAAACTGCAGCTGTCCCATTGCAGAGGCCAAGCTACTCACACAGAGCCTGCTACCCCCGTTTAATAAACCATGCTGCCTCCTCCGAGCCGGAGCAGCCCAGCTCTGTCAACACCTTGCAGCCAGCATCACCCTGTGCAAACACAGGGAAGCAACTGGCTCCAAGGAAGGTCCTTTTGTTTGGAGTTTGCTCCTACCAGACTAGGAAATCGGTGAAACTCAGAGAGGGCTCTGCAATCTGCCTTGTTTCCAAAGGTTTTTTCATGCAAGTAAAGATAATTTAAGCTATATTTAAAATTTGTGTTTAGAAATAAATACCAAATTGTTAACCAAGCTGCTAGGAGACGTGCAAGAACGTTGTTAGAGAAAATCCATTCATACGTTTTTCCTTATGTGTTGTCCTCTTCCATATGCACTGCAGGACACTGTTTTCCATGCAGTTTTAATCTCAAAGATAAAATAAGTGCCCTTGGGAACAAAGCCCAGCTGATGAATAAACACTATCAGCATCCTGCTCTCCATCTTTGGCCACCTACACGTGCCCTATCGCAGCTCCTCAGCTGTGTTTCAAAAGCAGCAGCACGTGCAACTTTCCTGCCAGACAATGAAAGAGCCACTGCACAAGCTCAAAACTGTAGAAAAAAATACCCCAACCATACTTCAGGCGTTGCAAGATCTGAGTTGGGAGCATCTTTCATTCTTTATACATGAAGAACTAGAACAGCTGAAAAGGGAAGGCTCATCCGATAAACAGAAATTCAAAATGTCACCAATGTAATTAGTTTTTGAGAAAAATATTTACACTGCAGCTGAATCAAGCTCCTTTGCAGCCAAACCCTGGCAAAACTACAATGGCCAAGAAGGTTTTGTGTCTGCTTTTTAACGACTGTATCCTAAATACAGCAAAATTTCACCCCTTCCCAGTGCCGGCTGGGAGAATCACTGTAAAATGCAGGGTCCTGCAAATTAGCAAGCAAGCGAACAATAACACACACACCCCACCCCCCCAAGGATAATGCATCACAAAACACACTGCATTCATTTATTTGGCAAAGTGCAGCTTAATTGCTTGTAAAGATAATGACTCCTTTGTGCGGGCTCTCACTAACATGCGTTGCTGCTCTGTATTTTGCTGAGTGGTACGAGTTGCATGCCAAATGTGTGTGCATGGATTATACAGTGCGCAGAAAAGAGGGCGCACAGTATCCATTGTGCTTTGACAGGACATAAGTGATATATAGTCTCTTCGTGGAATTTGGCTGCTTTTCTGTATTTTGAAACTCCATATTTCTCCTCTCAATAGGGATTTTCACACCTCGATCCCATCTCACTGCAGAAAGCACTAAGCACAACAGAAATCTCTGCTGGGAAATCAGGTTGTGGCCGTTTTGCAGCAGCTATCCTCCCATGGTGAAGGGAAAAACAGTCCCCCATGTCACAGGATACTCCCATCACTCCGGCCAGCACTGAGCTTGTTGCAATGTGCTTCATCACTGTCCCACCCACTGAGAAAGGGATCTGTGACTTCCAGTGTCCCGAGATTTCTGTTTGCAAAGGCTTCCTGGAGATAGCAGGGGGTTCAGAGTCACGGGTCTGGGGCACGGCTGTCAGAGGTTTACATATATATCCAGCCAGTAGTCTAAGAGGAAAACTGACCACAATGAGCAGTTTAAGGTTATACTGAGAGCAACAGAGTCTTGGATCTTAATGGTAACATCACTGAAGTTGCTAGTGTCTTATTTTCAAAGGTCATCAGACAAATCCCTTGGATTACACCAGCAGCATCTGTTAAAGTGAATGGCACAGGGCAATGCCATGCAATCCAAGTGCTCTTCCTTTTTCTTTCCACTAAGCGAGAACTGCCATTCCAGTACTGGAACCGGTTGTGAAACACCTCACCAAGTAGATGAATAACAGTTGTAATAGTTTTGTTTACTTCTCATTTCTTGTTAAATGACCAGCTCTACTCATGTTCAGATTACACTATTTGCTGTGAGGTCTAAAATCAAGTTTTGGATAACTTGAACTTTCTAATTTCTCATCAACTCAAGCATCTTGACAGCATGCAAAGTCTGTTAATATGGTGAGTCTCACCTTGAAGAATATTGTTGCAGCTGTATGATGAATTTGCACATTCCAATTTTACAAGACAGTCTGCAAGAGAGCTGTGTGTTTTCACAGTGCGACTGTTGAACTCAATGGAGAAAAAAAAAGTAATGCTGTCATCATCTCTGCATTAGTCCCAGCCAACAGAGGCAGAAGAAAAGGTTAGAGAATAGCTCCTGACCCACCCTGCACCTTCTCCTTCACCCTCACTTGCCACGTGGTTGGCTGAATTATTAAAGATGAAACTTAAATGCAATCACTCCTGCAACACAGATCATCTTTTTGTTCTCTAACACTCAGCCCAACAACTATGGAAAGCAGAATAATTTATAATTTATAATGGAGAAATGTTGTGTGATGATGTGGATGACACAGCAGACTCCTAAACATGACACTGGGTCACTCAATATAAACCCCAAGTATCTGAAAATTCACTTCAGAAAAAACAAAGTTAATAACAAAGCCAGGCATCAGAATAACACACACACAGACCAAATCTTCACTCCTGTACAAATAGCCCCCTCAGGACTTATTTAAGCTCTTTGTCTTTATTAGCCTCAGCTTTTAAAGCTAGATTTCCAAACATTTCTTACACAAAAATAACTTGTCATCCTCTGAACAACTCCTTGTAAAACACTGCAGTAAATGCTTGTGCCACTAGTTACTTGTTACGAGTTTGTAAGATCTGGCTGCTTCTCAAGACCACTCAAGAGAGGACTGTGTCTGCTGTTAAATACATGCATTCACTCTTACCTACATTTTTTACCTGCACTGGTAAGATATCTATTCTCTACAAGATGCTGCCTTATTTTAATACAACTATCATTATTTCACCTAACCAAAACACTCCAAATCTATAAACTAAGGACACAAGAGTCAGCCACCATCTCCAAGCCAGCTAACTCCCCTCTTTCAGGCAGTTGTGCCTGTTGAAAGAAAAGCTTTTTCACTTGTGTTTGCGTAAGGTTTGTCTTAATTAGTCAATATCACAGTGACTCACTTTGGGCTTTAAGAGACAGCTGGAGGCAGAACACTGTGTGACAGAAAAGAACACACTATCATTGCATTTTCCCTAAACCCCAAGGACCTGCCCCATTGCTGCTAGAAAGAAAGGTAAAAGCAAAATTATACATAATTTGCCTTCAAAGATAGAGCACGTCTCTTAGCCACTACTCAGAGATAACGTACCAACAAAGGCAAGCATGATACAGAACGGAAAATTAGTAAAGAAACCATCAAATCATCCTCACTCTGTCAAAAGCTGGTGCAGTTTCTGGTAGCCCCTCTCCAAGGCCAAGCTCACGGGTGTTGCCCCTTCGTTGTTGTGGATGCTGAGAGCTCCTCTTCCGCCCGGCTGCTGGAGCAGAAACCACGTCAGCCGCAGCAGACCAAGCCTCACCGCAAAATGCATCAGCGTTTCCCGAGGGATGTTCTCTGGGAAGAAAGAAGAAAGAAAAAAGGAATGGGTGTTTGTAGGCTGCAGGTTAGGTGAATGCCATGTCCCCCCTCCCTGCTCCCAGCCACACCACAACAGCTGGCGTGGAGCCGACAGCCCAAAAGCCAAGGAGCACCTGGAAAAACACGCTGACCGCCAGTATCCAGAAGACACCAGCACTTTAAAGTGAGGGACATGCCACAATGGGATTGGAAGTGCTCAGGACCTCTCATAGGGTGAGGCTGGCCACAGGAGTCAGTGTGAAAACCCACCACTTCATGAACAGCCACAGCAACCACCACACTGCAGCGCTTCTAAAGAGAAGCGACCATGGACAGGTGAGTTTTCCTAGGTGTCCAAGCCTTCTCCTCACACACCCAGCTTCAGGAACTGGGTTTAGTTACTTAATGTGATGCTGTTTTGCCCCAAAGTGTGGAAAAAAATAATCAGTTACATTTGAAGCACAAATCTAAAGTGGTTATAAAAGAGATCAATTTCACCTTTCATGTAGACAGAAAAAAAGTATTTTGCCTTCCTGTCTTGATTATGCCTCAGACCAGGTTTCCTCAGCTGTATAGAGAAGCTCTATCGTTCTAGGTAGCAGCACTGATAAACTAGCAATTTCCACTGCTGCTGCTTTCTATATTTAATAACCACAACCTTCTAATTTGGTAGAAGTCACTTGTGAGTCTAGGCTTTCATCTCAGACAAAAAAAAATCCCCCTCCTGTAAAAGCTGCACCCAGGAACCACACTCTGAAGAGCTTCAGCCAGACGTGAGCTCCAGACACTGCTGAAATACAGTATTTGCATCAAAAACTTGTTACTTCTGTATGAAGGGCAAAAGCATTTTGGTTAAATAAATAAATATATAAAAATTTGGTCTTTTAATTAACAAAATATTTCAATATTAACTGGAAGCAACAACAAATCACCAACTGGGTCTCAGTAAACCCTGCCAGTGTGCATGCTTGGTATTATACTTTTAATATCACAGCAGTGATTTATTTGGTTATTAATTTGGTCATCAGCCAAACCTATACAGGAGGTTTAAAAACGTAAGTGCATGGTGGCTTTATGATTTAATTAAGTATTTTTTCCTCAAGAATTTATGTCCCAAGAGAAATCACTTCTTCAAAGTGCTGTTGTTTTTCTTGCTTACTTGCTTTCTTAAGGGACATTGTTAAGACCTTCAGTGAAAAACAAAGCAAAAATAGGGAGTTCTCCCTAGCCTGACACACAATTTTTCCAGACATTTTGGATCAATTCCTGAAGAACTAATCTGTATTCAAGAACCAAAAGCTTTCTGGCACCGTCTCTCTTCCGAATTACTCCAAATTAGGTCTCTGGGCTACAAACCAACCCTTCCCCCCAACCTCCTCTTGATTACCATAAAGCAAACCCGAGCTACCCTGAATACATGAGCATGTCTGAATGGAGGTTCCAGCTGATCAGAAAAAAAGGAATAGCTGAGCTCACTCAGAGGCAAATTCTCAGCCTGTGGGAGAGTAATGACAGGGATTTTGGTGTTAAGTGCTATGGAGTGTAATGATTTAGAAATAAACAATGCAACAAGGTATTTAATCAATGGTTGTCAGCCTTGGATCCTTGGGTTTGAAGAATAGTGAAAAATAATGCCCCATACAGGCAGACGCAAGGGAAAGGCTACTGATGAGAAAGGGGATATACAGGCAGGGCTCACCCAGAGGGAAAGCAGATGCCCAAGATTTCACTCAATGATCTTGTACTTTACTCCTACATTACCTGTACGCTGTCAGCTAGCATAAAGTGGCTGCCACTCTTCCTACTGAGATGTAGGAAGCACAAAAGCACTTCTGTTGGAGCAAACTACTGAATAAACAGTGAGCTGTGCTGGTCTGCCCGCATCTCTTAGAGCACAGGATCTCTTAAGGAGTTGTATCTCCTCTGTACAAAGGAAAAATCCTCTTCCTAACCAAAATGGACAGCTTTGCACCAAAACTGAGCAGCATAGACCTGCGAAGCATAAGCATGGGTCCCTGGACCAAAATGCTTCCTCCTCCTTCAGCTGAGAACATTACAGTTAGGTAGAGACATCTTCTACCAACCAACTCAGGGCTTACCAATACACACAAACCAGTTTTTTCTGCAAGATGCAGGCAAATACTCATCCTGTCTCTGACCCATCCAGGTCCTTTCCCCCATCTCATATTTCCACAAGATGAGATGCCCCCTCCCAGTTGTCCCAAATGCCCGTCTGATGTAATCAGCTCATACGACTGCAGATTCTGAACATCCCACTTTTCCCCATTCTTTTAAACCAGTCTGCTTTATCATCAGAATCAGAGGACACAGAAGTCCCAGCGTTTGCATGGAGGAATCTACAAATGCAAGCAAACTGAATGTGACCCTGCCCCGATGCCTTTGAGGAGCGAGGACGTGCGCAGAAGATCTGTACTAGAAGACATGGCGTATTGCCATCCAGAGCATATTAAACATACAAATTCACTATCCAGGCCTATTTGGAAAGATCTGCCTAAAATATAAACTGGCATGAGGCCATCCTAACAGATGGGCACAGATGATGGCAGCAAAGAGACAAAGTACTGTACATACAACAACTGCAGGGGCCCCAGGCAGTGGCTTTAGAAGGCTTTGGAGTGTGCAAAACTTGCACAGCTACAGTTAAAAGGCGTGTGCCATCTGTGGGCTGGATTAACTACTAATATACAGTGAAAATTACATCTGTCGGCGTATGGCATTGCTCAGAACAAGATGAGAGCTGGTCTGCATCAAGTACAGGAGTGTTGCTGAATGGAGAGGGGAGCAAGACAGAGATACTTCCTGCCTGCCTTCGTGTGAAGGGATGAAGCTTGTAGCTCAGAATGTTGGAAATTCAGTCAATTATTTCAGTGTCTTGTCATGGAGCAAAACGCTCATCCCAGGTATGGAAGAATAACACAAAAGTTTTAACATGCAACAGAATCATAGAATCATAGACTGGTCTGGGTTGGAAGGAACTCCAAGGATCACAGAGTTCCAACCCCCCTGCTACAGGCAGGGCCACCAACCTCCAGGCCTGGATCTAGACAAGGTTGCCCAGGGCCCCATCCAACCTGGCCTTGAAGACCTCCAGGGATGGGGCATCCACCACCTCTCTGGGTAGCCCATTCCAGCACCTCACCACTCTATCTGTAAAGAACTTCCCCCTAATATCTCATCTAAACCTTCCCTCCTTTATCTTCAATCCATTCCCCCTCGTCCTGCCATTATCTACCCTTTTAAAAAGTTGATTCCTCTCCTGTTTCTCTGCTCCCTTCAGGTACTGGAAGGCTGCAATGAGATCCCCCCGCAGCCTTCTCTTCTCCAGGCTGAACAAGTCCAGCTCCCTCAGCCTCTCTTTGTAGGGGAGGTACTCCAGCCCTCTGATCAACTTCATGGCCTCCTCTGAACCCTCTCCAACAGTTCTAAATCTTTCTTGTATTGGGGCCCACAGATCTGGACACAGTAATAACCAGAGCTCCTTCTCCTACCCCACATCGTGCAAGAGCTCCTCATCTGAAAATGGCTGCCTTCTGAAGGCCAACAGAAAGCTCCTCGTAATTAGGAAACTGTGGAAATACAAGATACACGATACTGGAAAGACCAAGGTTGTTTTGTTCCTTTCTCGTTTCCTAGTAATAGGAAAGAGTTGAAACATATGATTACTGTCCCATAATGGCAGGGCACACTAATCCAGCTGGCAAAACATAAGATTTTAGATATATTATTATGTATTTTTTTTTCAGCTGTGACAGATGAACAGTCAGTTTATCTGGGTAACTACGGAGACAATTTCCATAGAAGACTATCAAATGTACTTTGCTAATGGTAAAGGATTAAGGTATAAGGTGCTATTAGCACAGAACAAACAAGCATTGAAGAAAAAGTTTGGGTATGACACATCCAAGAACTCACAAACTGTTCTCCAAGTAAAAACTTTCACTTCAATCCTGATTAAAATACAGAAGGGAAAAAAATACTGTTCTTTTATTTAAAAAAAAATGAAGTCACTCTTTATATAGAACAGCTCACAGCTATCTGCTCAGTTTACCCTTCATGCCCTGAGGCATCTCATCAAGCAATAGTATCTCTTGCTAGGCTTCCTGTGATGGGGACCTTCATTTGGTTCTCACCCAAAATCACACACGCTTAGCAATTTTGCAATCTAACATCAAATCTGACCTTGAAAGCTTGTTTTCTGCTGGAAATGTTCTCATTGCTCAGATCAATCCTTGAGAAACACAGGGAGCAAAACCCAGCTACCACTTCACACTGAGGTCCTAGAGAAAGGCTCCAGCAGACAACGGTACTGAAGAAAGGTCAAGGCAAAGACGTTGTGTTTGGAGTTACAAGTTCAGTTAATAAAAAAAGCATTACCCACACATCTTTTTAATCTTAAAAACAAGATTTTTTTCAAAGCACACCGAAGGATCTTCATGTCCCAATTCCCACTACTATCAAAGGGAACAGAAACTTTCTCATGCCAATGATTTCTCAGCCACAGACCCAGAGCTACATCTGAGTACCGAGCAGCACATTCCAAACGCTGCCTGAACATGGCTTACTTTTCTGCTTCCCATTTTCCACTCCAGAGATCATTACATTTAGGTATGGAAAAGATTGTTTACATTTTATCAAGGGCCATAGCTGAAGAGACCTCTTTGTGCTGCTAGCACAGAAAAGATCGTGCCGATTTCTATCACAGAGTCTTTATCAGAGGGCAGAGAAGGTGGAGAGCAGGAGATTGGAAAGGATATGAAACCCAGCAAAAAGAATACTTGTGATGGTCACACTGAAAGGGTTCAATGAGAAACTCTAAGGAGAGTGCAACAGATGAACAGATTAAGGCTTTACGTCTGAAAACCACCATCAGCTGCATATCTTTGACATCCTCCCACAGAAAAAAAATTTGTTAGCTCCTAATAATCAAATTTCCTCCTAACGATTTTTTTTTAAGGTTTTTAAGAGGTTTTGTGTTTTTCTTTAAAATAAGGTGTTTTTTTTTCCTTTTGCTACTTTCTCTCTTCAGACATTCTCCCTTTTCTGTAAAAATCCCAAATTAAATTATTCCCCCACTGTAATCTCTAATTACAGTGATGCTCACCTTGTACTGTACACTGAAGTCCTACTGGTTTTATAAAGTTATTAAATTCTAAACCCAAACCCATTCAGGCTATTTCAAACCAGAGCAGTCCCCTCTCTACCCCCTCCTAGCTGGTGAGCTCAGGGATTTCCATTACTTACTGCTCACAGATGTTTGTTCTGCAGCACTTCTGGGAAGCTGTACATACCCAAGATGTCAGTAACCAATCCTAAAGTTAAGGAGCTGTTAAGTGTTTTATCTAATGAGATGGTCTCCTGGTTATCTGCCCATAATCAATGGCTATCTCCCAGCCTAAGGGACTGCTGTTGCTTACTGAGAAGGCTGCATATCATAGTCGATCACTGAAACGTTCTGCCAACATTAACCAGCTCCTGGTAGCACCCACGCCACAAACTATAACCATTAGGTCTGGGTTTCACTGCTTACTTTTAATGAGCAGAATGAAAAGACTCTGTTTGCTCAACAGTTTTTGTCAGAACATTATTTAAAAGGAATTTTGAAAGAGACCTGCTTACCACTGATAGTTAACTCCAGGATTAAGCTCTCTAAGCTTTTCATACCTGAGCCTTGGATCCTCCCTATGCTTTTTTTCCCCCCACTGCAACACAAACAAGCTATTACTCATACCTCCAAATACTCTGTTCTGGCTGTCTAGTTAGCTTATTTTCTCCTCAGCCATTTAAAATAGAAAATCACAGTCCTGTATTTACATTGCATCCACCCTTGGAATAGGTATTACATTTTGATTTCTACATATAAAGAGTAACAATCTGTTCCATTTAAACAGCCACCTTTAAACACCACTGTGAACAGTAAATAACCCTACTTTTGACAGCAGTAACAACTATGTTCTTCAGAAAGTTACAGTGCACTTGGAATAATGAAGATTGACATGATTATACAGCACCTGAAAGTAATGCTGTGCTTGGAACACCATGGTAACAAGAGCAATCCTTAATTATGGCTATTCTGAAATTGTAGATGCCATTTGAGTTCATAGAGATAGACAGACAATTAAGAGGGAGGCACAGGCATCCCTTACTGCAGAGGGACAGTATGTGGCTGGGAAAAGAACGCAGTGCTTGGGACACAGCTGCCCCAGGACTGGATCTGTGAGGACTGCAGCAGGGCAGGGGGAGGTCAGGACATATGTCCCCAGGGGATTTCAGAGACACCACCTGCCAGCTGAGCAGGAGCACAGCACTGCTTCCACTGTCTCTGCTGGCCTCAGCACAAGCCAGGCTTTCTTCTGCTGTCCAGTTCATCTAATCAAATGGTTGAGTATCTTCTGCCTGCCTCAGCAAGACAGGATGGAGCCAAAGGACCTCTGAAGCCAGGAAGCCTGAGTGCTCCCATCCCCAGTTCTGCTAGCATGGCATCAAGTGGGATCTGGAAACTATTTTACGCTCCCAAAGTCCCATTACCTGGGACCTCTGTAAAATATTTTATATCTGTGGGTAAACAGACACTTAATGCAAGCCTTTCTGGGGTCCTTTTCTCCAGGCAAAGGATTAAAGGCAAAGACTTGTTCTCTGAGGTCTTGCAAAAATAGCAAATAGAAGACTTCATGTCAAATATCCTACACAGCACGTGGGTTCAGGGAGAATGAGAAAAACAGGAGATTTGGAGATGGAATCGGGAAAGCAACTTTCAAGTCAGGCGCACAACATCCTATGAACAAATCAGACAGCAAAACCATAGCCAGTGCTACTGGAAAAAGGACCACAGGTTGCTTCTCTGCTTCCCAGTGAGCTCCATGAGTGACGGTTGACTCTGATACTTCTAAACCAGAATATGATGTTATCAAAAACCCCTGAAGCCAGAGTCCATCCTTTGAGAGCAACTACCATGAGGAAAGGCTTTTATGTTAAAGGAGAAAATGTTCCATAAAGAAATACTTACCTAGAAACCTCATTAAAGTCAAATCATGATCAAACCAGAAGGGCAAAAAACTAGAAACAAGAAGTTTGGGAAAAAGTGTCCTTTTTCCACAAAAAAAGCAAGCAGGAAAAGCTCTAAGATTAGAAAACTGGTAAATGGTTTGAGAGAGAGGATTCTGTTTTCTGAAATTGTTTTTCCCATCAGGGATTCATGATGTCTAGCCACTGCGCTCCATCACCCGAGTGTTACTGTCGGTGTAAGACCAGGCTGGGTACCATGCTCCACATGGCTGGCTGCTAAACAAAAAGCTTGTCATCAGAGCCCCAGTCCTACACAAACAGAGTCTGGTACTGAATTTGGCACAAAGAGTTCATTCACAGCGTGCTGAAGGACCAAATGAATCCACTTTTTCAATGATTTTTGAGAGAAGAACTAAGGATTTGTGATCACACATAACTTCAGTCTTTTACACTCTGAGCAATATAAATTAATAAATATTTGGTTTTGAGCAATTTAACCAAACACTTACAGCAATATTGTTGTAGGGATCAGGCTAACCAGTGCAGTAGCACACCGGGTGTTACATGTCTCCTCCTCTGATGGACCTTAACCGTGCACTTCACACTGCACAAACCTGCTCACCCAAAACAGCTTAACAGCCTCAGGTGCTGGAGCTGGGTGTTACTTTAGCACCTCCCCTGCCCTTTGGGGTGTAATGGCAATGAAATCCCTGTCCTCTGCTTGAAGACACATCAGACTTGGGAGGTAAAAGCAGGGAGAAACCTCAACATAGAGCCACCCCTTCTCAGAAATCAGCAGAGTTGGGCTTGACAATGAAGCTTCCACCCTGTTCTGCCCACAGAAAGGCCATCACCTCCTGCACTGTCCATGCAAAAGCTAGGCTCCTGCTTCAGTACTGCAAAAAAAACCATCAACTTCTAAACGTGCTTGACAGCAACAACCATCTCTGAAACAGCAGTTCCCCATCACGCTGCCACACTCAGAGAGCTGGCTGAGCCTCCCAGCTCGCTCCTGCGTTCAGAGGCTTTGCTAAACAGCAGCGTTTTGTTTCCATCCCACAAGAGCCCATAGAGACATGCCAGCTTAGAGGCAGCGCTAAAAATCTTTCAAGAAGGGATCTGACATTTTCTTTTGTTCCCGTTTCTACAGTATTTTCTCCTTTGAGAAGGTTATTTGAAGTATCTGGGGCTGACATTTAGCAAAATGTGAAATATGAATTGGAATGGCTGTTCATAGGTGGTGACGCAGCACAGGACGGGGTGTCCCACTGAAGGGGCACTGCCCAGACCATATGTAAATCTTCAAAATGCTCCCACAGTTTCACTCTTTACTGTGCTTTTCTCGCTCCATCACACATATTAACCCACAAGCATCGGTATATAAGGGTGCTACATTTATACCACAGAGGTATTTCTAATCTAATGCTCCATTTTAAGTCAAGGACATCTCTTCCATCTTGCTCTAGACCAAAATGATGTTGGTGGATTCAGAGAATTAATCACAGAATCACTAGGTTGGAAAGACCTTTAAGATGGAGTCCAACTGTTCCTGTCCTATGCTAAACCGTATCTCTAAGTACCTCATCTACCCGTCTTTTAAATACATCCAGGGATGGTGATTCAGCCCCTCCCTGGGCAGCCTGTTCCACATCCTCACAACTCTTTCAGTGAATTTTTTTTCCTAACATCTAATCTGAACCTGCCCATCACAATCATAAAAATCCACCCAAATACCTTACCTATCATCAGCTCACTGCAAAAACTTCCCAGGTAAGCCTGCCCCTAGCAAGAAAGTTGATCATAAGATGAAGGACAGATCAACGTGTCAATAACCTGCCCATTTTCAGTTATCTACAAAAGCATTTGCTGCAAGGGAATGTATTTTAATAGCTCCAATGTTCTTGGCTAAAAGTTGCATTCAGTGCCATTATATTTATTAATTTATACTTCTGTCTACAAAACCCTCACCACCAGACACCAAAACACTCAGCACTACAGAGCTCCCCCTTCTCACCATGGATGCCATGGATGTTCTGCAGGTCGGTCAGCATTCAGGACCGCACACCATCACCACTTCCAGGCATACAAGCTCCTGCTGAGCGATCAATGTAAATCCCATGGCCCAATTTCCCCAAGTGCTGATTTTCCAAAGAATAATTGAAGTAAAAAAGAGTAAACAGATCTCAGTCCTGTTGAAAAGTCATCTAGAATTCAGAACTTCAATCAAGGATTTTGTTAGCTTAAGACCATTTTTGACTGTATTTTTATCACTTAAAACAGAAATGTCTGTGCTACTGCATCTTTTTTAAATGCAGAAAGAAACATCTGTGTCTTCCACAGAGGACAAAAAAACAACCTAGTGTTTATCTCCTTTGTCAACCTGTGACAGCACCTGGTTTTCTATCCAGAAACCATTAAATACGATAAAACTTTTAACATCCGCTAATGCTGCTCCTGTGGCCTGCCTGTGTATTCATGTTTTAAAAAGTAGTCAGCAAGTCAGTGAGAAATAGAGCAAGAAAAACTCATGCAGAAAACCATGCTGTGCTGAGAAGAGCCGAGCCTGCTGCGCAGAGCAAGCCACATCTCTCTCCTCCCTCTTCAGATGTTTACGCCATTGCATCCTATAAAGGATAACTGATGCCTCACAGCCACATTCCTTAAGTGAAGCTATTTGCCAAAATACCCTGAAACTTTACAGCAAGAATTTATACACACTCGAATTAGCCCCCCAGTGCATCACTATGCTTCCTTAAGCTCCCCTGCCACCACATCCCAAATGCCTCATTGCCTCTGCTTCAGCAGTCGGCAGAGACTTTGGGCCAGCCTTGAGGTGTATTTATAAGCTCTCAGTAGCCCTCTCTGCTGTGGTTAAGGGCTACTGTTAGTCAGGCTTTTTCCCACCTTCATCCTCTTCTATTTGCAAAATTATCAAAGGCTTATTTTGGGTAATGCCTGCGTTAGCCCAGCTGACGTGCAACCAGGGATGCAATACAAATCCTCAAGGGCAGAGCCCCAACTTCTCTAAGGAAAAATTCAGTATATTTACTTTACACATTACAATCACTTTTCACATGTGCTGTAAAACCAACATTTACCAAAAGCACCAATTTTGTGGCACAAGGATAATGCTCCTCCCAGGAGCACCAGAGCTCCTACACACAGATAGATTTCCTTCAGGAAATCTCACGAGCGTGATGCTCATGCACTTACCACTGGGCACCATGAAAACAAATCCTTCTGGGTCGATGTTAAAGCACTATTTACAACAGCTTGTGCTACTTCATAAGAAAAGGCATGGAGAAAACATCAGGGCTTCCAATACTTTAAGGTAGCTGAAGTGCAAAGGATGGGATGCAGATGTTGTAAGGGCATGCTAGTGTGCATCACATCCCATCTCTAGCAGGGAGGTCTTTTCAAACACATGCACAGGGTTTCCAAAGCAGGGAACCCCTTCTCCCTGGCTTGTTACATCTCTCCCAACCCATGAGTCTCATACGACCCCCAGAGCTCCTCACCGGTCAGGGACTGGTCTGCTCCCAGCACGTTCCATTCCGCCGGCAGTTTCAGATGTCGAAATGCCAAAGCCACTTTCTCATCCAGAAAGTCCACGTTGGCAGCAGGGGGTCTCGACCGGTCCAAGAAGCGGGTGAAGTTTAGGGCTTGCTGGTTGCCGGCGCAGGTGGCCAGAAACTGGGCGGCATCGTAGGCTTCATCCTGGACAAACTGGAAACTATCTTCCGCCACAACCAGAACAGGGTGACCTTCTCTAGAGGCACACAGTGCCACCTTCACTGTCTCACAGCAGTCATGGCCTGCAAAATAAGAACAAGGGAAATGGTAAAGAGAACAACCCAATGTGAAGAAACATAACTGAGCGCCTGCTTTGTCGCTTTAAATCAGGTAACACAAGTTACAGAGGGCCAGACCTCTAAGTTAAACATTATCTTGGGAATTTATATGTATCAGAACTATTTCTTATAGATTTTAAAAGATGTGAAACTCTTCTCTGTGTGGCACAAATAAACCAAGAAACACAAGCCATGCTTACTGTAAGACCAGCCTATTTCTGATCAGCAACAAGTACACCTGAGAGCATTAAGTAACTCAACTGAAGGTTTGGCTAACATACCAATAGAAGTTACAGTCCAAAAAGTCACATTATATGGTCAAACTTTTCTTTTCCAGCTCCGCAGGACTACCATAACTCACAAGAAACCAGAATCCACTGCAATTTCACCTCAAACGAACACCTAAAAAGCAGGAATGGCTGTGAAGAGCACAACCTGCCCAGGCATGCCCTGTGCGTGCCTTGGGTCTCAGGCTCCTTGCTGCACCTGCCCTTTGCATTTGGGGTTCACAGGACAAAATAAACCAAGCTGCCTGTGGTAAATAAAAACATGGAAATCGCCACTTTCCATATTTACAAAACAGAAAGATTGAAAGTTTGATAACTTTAAAGTTTGTTTGTTTATTTAGGGCCAGGGAAGCAAGAGACAGGCTGCCCTGGCCTGGTAGTGATTTCACTGACTCAGAAATTAAAAAAAAAAACCAAAATTTAAAAACAACCCCCCACCACCACCTTTTTCATATATAGCATGTGTTCAACACAATCAGCACTTGTAACTGTCAGACATGGCCCTTTAATAATAAGTTTTGTGTCTCAGTTCACCATGAGGGAGAGTCTCTTGTCCCAGTCTCAGACTGACGTCATGGCTGTTTTTGCCAGAACAGCACGGACCCTGCACTAATTACTGGAAAACCTTCCTTTTGCCCATGACCTCAGCATACTACTACATTCATGAAGCCCTGCTTAATTAAATACAAAATGACGATTTATTTTTAAAGGCTTGAAAATTCAATTTAATCCCCTATTTGTGGTCAGTGGGAAAGTTTCCTTCTTGTGCCGGGGCCCTTTGCTGTTGATTTCCCTGACAAAAGGAAAAATATGTCCCTAATCTTCATGCTCTTTCAGCCAACCTTCCAAATCTTTGCTGACGCTTTTGGCATCTATACAGGTTTTTGTCTGCTGAAAGAGGCAATCCTGAAGTTAATTGGAGGGTCAAAACTGGTATTAGGACACTGTGGGTAGCACCAAAAATTGTCAGAGGTGAGGGCATGGGGCTTAAGGATAGCAAATGCTGCTGGAAAGGTACCAAAGATGAGTGTGGAAGGTGTGGAAAATGGATGGATATTGCTGCACCAGGAGGTTTGGAAGCTGAAAGGCAAGAAAATTCCTTTCTCCTTGCAAGAGGACAATGTGAAAGCTCAAGGAATAAGGTTAACAATCAGTATTGATGTCATTAAAAAGAATAAGGGCAGGAAGAACTAATTCTGCTGTTCGTGGAAATACCACACATGCATTCTATAGCAGCACCAAAGGGACAGGCAGGGAAGTCAGCAACCCAAATGAAACCCCTTGCCAAACTCCACTTGTCCTCAAGGCAGAAGCCTCAGGTGGGGGGACAGTACAGCTTTGGGGGACTTTAATGCGGTTCACAACCGTACATTCCTCCTTCTACACCTTCTAGCTTAGCTTATCTTCCTAAGCATGTCAGAAAAAAGGAGAAGGTAAGGCTTACTGATTTCATTTACAATCACCCCAAAAGCAGCAAGTGATCCACATCACAGGCTGTAAAGAAACCATGCTGCCCTCAGGGAGCCAGCTCTGGTGCTGCAGACTTGGCTCTCCCCAATGCAAAGTACTGGAAGTTTGCTACAGTGTGGAGTTAAAAAAATCATCATAAAAGGCTCCTTAATAGCATGAGGAAAGCTAAAACTTTTATTTATTTTTTTTTAAAACGAAAACTACTTTCTGTCTAGTCCCATAAGAATCCCATCTACAAAATAACCCAGAACTGTGCCACTCTGCCAGATAGCCAGTTGGGACTGAAGAGGAACGCAAAAGCGTTCTGTGAGCAGCTACAGAGAAACACTTTGGGACACTCACTTCTTTGTCATAAAGCCAAAGAAGTCTTTGGTGGGACAGCAAAACCTCCTCCATCATGACAACAAATAGAGAGACCTCAGTCAAGACACATGGTCTCTTTAAACCAGTACATCATGGATGTATGCAAAGTTCCTTTGGATGGAGTGTATGTGAAACACCAACCCCAAAATTAAGCAAGCATACAGGATTCTTCAATGCAACAGAAGTGAAGGTAACAAAAAGGCCGTGTCCTGATCTATAGCCAATGATGGTTCACTTAAAGCTCCCCCAGTTATCTAAAAGAGCCTTGAAAAGGAGGTGACAGAGCTGATGATCCATTTTCATCTAATAGGATCAAACAAGAATCGTGCTAAACCCTGGGGAATGTTCTTCGAAAGGGCAACCGCTTGCAACGCTTTGATGTCCTCCTTCCTCACATCTGAGAAGACGTCAGGCTGGGGGGGTAAGAGTCTGGGACAGGTTCTGAATTTTGGCAAACAGTTCAAACAAAAGAAGAGTCAGTAAGTAACAAACGCAGCCAATACTAAAAAGATTGCTCAAGAGGTCTCTGGCCCCTGCTTTGAAACTGCTGTAAGATGTAAGCAAGCATGTCCCCAGTACATGAACCTTCTGAAAGAACTGCTGGTGGGGCAACGCTTCTCCCTACATCAAAGACAGTCGCTTCCTTTGCCTAGACTAGTATCTGAACTCCATCGGCCCTTTTTTTTTCCAGAGTATTAGCAAAAATGAGCTACGCTTTCTGGCACTCTCAAGAGATAAGTGGTTATCATCTGTAAAACAAGCCCAAATCTGGTTTTACAAGGTTCAGTGACTTGCCCAAGATCACAAAGAGCTCCAGGCAGTGCCAGGACAGATGCTATTGCTCTTGACCATCTCTTTTCCACTCCAGCTGGTAGACAGCGGGGTTTTCTCCTAACAGGGGTTAAGCACCAAGTCATACACTTCATGAGCATCAGGGCGCTCAACCATCAATTTCTAGAGAAGGTGTCTGAGGGAGTTACAGAAGTGGAACAAAAAATTTTTCTGACTCATTAAAAAGGAAAAAAAAAAAAAAAAATCCACCCTCCTGGGTGTGTCAGGAAGAGTGATGAGCATATTTATAGCCTATTTATTGAGGTTTGTGTTTGGGGCAGCTGAAAATACATGTAGCTACATATACCACGCCCATGAGCGCATCCACAGAAGGGAAGAGAAGTCTTTGTGTTTTACAATGTGATGAGGTTTGCAATGCCATTCAACAGCCCCCTCCCCACTGCTTTTGGTTTTCTCCCCAAATCTGGCCCTTTGGCCAAAATAGCAAATCAAAAGCAAATGACAAAATGCTGACCACCACCACATTGGTCTCATCTAGTGGTATCTCAGTTCAAATCTTAACTCTTCTGACAAACACAACAGTGTTTCTACTTTGCTGATACCCCAGACTGTACAGAGTAACTTCATGTATACAGCTAGGCTTCTCTGTGTTTTTTACTTGCCGTGGTACACAATTAGGTCATTTCTATGCTGGTTTAACTGTGATAAAAGTCAACCCATCCCTTCATTCTTCCTGCACTGCATTCTAGCCCATTTCTCCTTCTGAAAAAATCCCAACGTTGCAGGAAAACCACAGAAATTTAAAAAAACCCAAACAATTATTTCAGGCTATGCAGATATGAGCACAGCAGCTGCTCCAGTGGCAACAAAGCAAATTCCTCTTCTTCACATAAAATACACTTTAAAAATTATTTTCAAGACAAAACACCTTGAATTAAGGAATTTCTTACTGGGCCACCTGATGCTTGCTTTGGGCAAGAGATAAGAACAAAAAATGAAAACTTGGGGTTCTGCTCTCTCTGCTTATCCCTGGAGATGAGAGATGCATTGCTATGACAGCACTGCATCCTCTGTGTGATAATGATGCAAAGCAATGAGCAGAAGGTGGGAGACTTCTGAGCTGTAAGTAATGAACAAGTAAGTTAATGTGCCGTCCTAGACCTGGATGTCTAATTGGTACCTGAGACTTTGATATAGGGTGTGGTTAAAAGGGTGACAGGAAAACTCCAGGCTTTTTATCACTGGATGAGGTGCACATGGAGACAAAACACCCCTAAACAGAGCTTTACCAAAACATGATTTCATTTCCTACTCCTCTAAGAGTGGAAATCCTGTCCAAAACTCCTATTTTCAGAACTCACATTTCAGCTATCAAACAATGGGCCTCCAGCCTGGGCAGCTATTTAAAGCCCTGCTGGAAGCACATGTTTGGGTTTGCCTGGTAGGTGACTAAGGACTCCGGTGCTAATTGCATCCTCTGAGTTACCATGGTGGGGCTGGGATGAAAGAGGTTTTGCACAGATATTTCAGCAGGACATGAAAGCCAGACAACCAATGTGGTGAAACTTATGGACTTGCATCCAAGAGATGCTGCCATCCGGTGGCTCATGGACAGGGAAATCAAGGGATCTCCTGTCGCCACCTGAAAAGTGTCTCTCTTCTTCAGAAATCCCAAATTCTAGTTCTGAAAATCAGAGTCCCTATTTGAGGCATATCTGTATGATTTACAGTTACTGTATTCACTCTTGCAACACAGGAAACCTTATGAAATACATAGGCACAGCACCAGTAACAGACAGGAGCTTTTGTTCTTAATTTTAAACCCTCAACTATTAACATGGAGAGTGTAGAAAGATACTTGCTTTTAAGGCCCTTTATACTGCAGATGTCCCAGAAATCTATAGAAATGTCAGACCCCACACATTACATCATAAATAATTTCAATACAGATTCAATCACTTTTTCCTGTGACTGATGTCATCTAGAACTGGCATCATTTCCTTTTAATTACACTGCCTAGAGCAATTAAGTACACCAAAGAGGATGGACTGCAAAAAATCTTCTTGGCTATGCTCCTTTGTTCTATTTTAGGGTTTTTTTTTGTTTCATAATTAAGAGTATTTTCAAATCCACAACTGGTATTGCCAAGTGGTCATTTGTTATGCAACTTGTTTACCCTTTTGGTCTACCAATACAAAGATTGTAATTCATGAAATATAGCTTTTTTCTATGAAAAGTTGTTTCCTAGGGGAAAACATGGTCTGTGGTATAACAGAGTAAAACATGAACACATGGTAAAGGATTTCACAGTAAAAGAAAAGTTTGAAATAAAGATACTTCCAAGCTAAGTAAAAATCATTTTGGTCTACCCTTTTAACTAGCAGAAAACAAGCTGAGGAAAAATAAAATAATTGTAAAACTACAGGAATTAAGAACAAGTAAAAGACCAAACCTGCTTCTCCACCTTAGCTCTAGCACAGAGAGAAAGCTCCCTGTGAGTCAGGGCATTCAGAGTAAACACGAGTGTTTCAGCCCTGTGGAAACTGCTGGCAATCAGCTAACAGCAGACAGGCAGACACACAGTCTCTCAGGCCTTTTTTCTACCTTTAATTCTGCTCCTCCTCCTGTCTGAAACCCATACAAGAGTCCTGCACCTTCCTAGACCAAAAGACAATGAAAAGCGATGTGGGTATTGCAGAGCAAAGGCTCGGAGAGCTCCCACACACTGCAACACAACACACACAGGCAATTCTATCTCACAAAATTACCTTCCTTACTGTCTCAGTGACTCAGCTTACAGTCTATTTCTTACCCTTCTCTGGCTTGATCAGGAGCTGCTGCAGCTCTGCACTCACAGTACTGGGCTGTCCCTTATTTTCCTCCACTGCATTTCCCAGATACTCCAAATCTTTAAATGCAAAGCCAAATCTGTGCCCAGTAACACAACCATCCCTGTGACTGCATACAACTCCCACTAGGTGCACCACACGAATAACTGGAGAGCTCCCAAGCACACCAGCTCGCTCTCTGAGCTTTCCCCTCTGAGAAAGTTCTCCCCAAATCTGCCCAAGAGCTTCCTGATCCCAAGATTCCTCTGCTGCCCCAGGCAGGCTGTGGTCACGGCGTTTTGACTCGTGGACAGGGATGAGGTCATCCTGTCCTTTTGTTGGTTGGTTTGCTGGATCATGCATTGAGGGTTTTGATTATAAGTGGGTTTTTTCCAGCAGAGGAAGAGCTGCTCTGGCAGCAGAGGCAGCCAACGGAGGCGCTCACTTGCAATGAAGTTTCACTTCCCTTGCTTTAATACCAACTTTCTACGGCCCTGCAATCTGCTTGGCCACTCAGTGTCTCGGTTCCCCTCCACACCCTGCAGAGATGTTGGGAAGAAAAACAGATGAGAGTCTGTTGCTACAGTAATAACCTGCTGAAAAGTTCTGCTTATGACCAGCACGAAGCAGGACAACTGGAAACATCCATCTCCAACAGCACAACTTCAGCAGCAGCAGTTTAGCCGCAGCGGCAGAGCTGGTATCTCTCTGCACCCTTCCCTGGCTCAGACCTTTGATATTTTCCTGGTACCTAAACTCCAGAGACCAAGTTTTTCCCACTAATGGTATTCAGACTAGAGCAACATCCAGCGCCGCAGCACCTCTGCCTGCCACATGGATGGACCTTCCTGTGTGGGACGTGTCTGATGAGACAGTGTTTATAATTGTTCCGCAGAAATACAGAGTCCCTCTGGTACCCAGAAAACTCCTTCAGGTACACAGAATTTGAGCCAGATCATTTAGAATTGAAGCCTCTTACTAGCGATAGTAAAGCAATAGTTAAATACATTTTTAGTACCTTTTAATGAAGGGGAACAGAAGCTTTGTTACCTGATTTGTCCTTAGGCTGGCAAAAGAAGCACACAAAACATCATCTGCCACCTAATTCTTGTAACTCATTAGCTAATTTTGATACTCCAAGTTGAGAAACAGGTTCTCAGCTGATCTGTCTTACAAAGAGAAACGATTTCTCTTACATTCATACTCATATTCATTCAATCCCAGTGCAGGGTAACTGCCCCAACACATCCTTCCGAGCAAGTACAGAAATACAGGTATTTTGTCCTTTGCTGAATCTACATTTACCCACATCTTCAGGTTAAAAAAGCTGTGCCCATAAAGTTACACTCAGAAATCTTTTATCATGTACAGAAATAGATCTGAGATTTCAGCAGGACCATTAAGTACATATATTTGATGTTTAAGGCTGATGAAAAAGACAGTGTAAAGAATCAGGCAGATTAGCAATTATATAAAATGCAGCAGGCATTTGACTCTGCAATGGTAAGCTTTTATTCAGATGCAGTCTTTCAGGATGCAGAGAATTTTCTGACAGTTTGTATTTTCATTCCATTTTCTTTAAATTCTCATCTAAAACCACCTTATAGTATGGAGATTAATTTTTTTTTCCCACAGTGGTATTTCCTTTGAAAGCTTTGCTAAAAACTCTGCTTAATTTTGGCAGCAGAGGTAATAATTTCTCGTTGTCCTTTTTTTTTATGCCTCCATACATCACCTAAACTACTGAAAAAGTGAAGAAAAAAAAATCTGAAAATCTACTTTTGTTATTACATCAGCCTTAACTGAATTATGGTCACCCCAGCTCCTAATAGTCTTTATGTGGGGTCCCTTGAGGATCACATGAAACTCAAAGGACTTGGGAAAAGGATGAGAAATGAAGTCTTCAACCCCAGAAGAGAAGCAGAGGAGATCCAAGGCAGGCACTGGCTGAGGGGCTCAGTATACTCCTGAGCGAATCAGCCCTTCCTTCATCCTCTGGAGCTGTACCCAAGAAGCAGCTGTGCTCCCAGGGACCCGGAACACAACTTGCATCGTAATGACAAACCAAAGATGCTGAAGGCTAGAAATGAAGGATGAGATTTTGGCTAAAAGCTGAGCTTCCTCACACAGCACTTGCTAAGTGCCCAGGCCTGGATGTTTTAACAAGGGCTGGTCTCCCACACACTGCCTCTTGTTCATGGCTAATCCTGCAGCGACGTCAAATAACACCAGCTCTGAGTCACTGAAAGCATCTCCAAGGCAACTGGCAGAATATACAGTGTAAACACATGATTACAGATTCGCTGTCAGTTCAGGAAGGAGGAGGAGGAGGAGGAGGAGGAGGAAGAGCTGGCTTGAAATAATTCATGCTTTTATTGAAATCAGAGTAGTCAGTGCTGAAGCAACACTGGATAAACATCTGTGTCAGCAAAGGGTATGGAACAATTGGGTTTTTTCTCATTTTGCTGCTCCTCAGCACCCCCTTCAGCACTAAAACCTTTTTTTCTCAAGTAGTTTCTCCAAAACAAGGTGCAAGTGTAAAAGAGGGTGTTACCCAAATAGCTGCTTTACCTCCGAGATGTCACTTCTTCCCTGCACCCACAGCCCTGGGCAGTGCTACCTAGCAGGAATGGGACTACTTTTCCAGTTAAATCTTTGCCCACTGTATTCTGGGACAGCACCCATCCATGTCTAGCACCCCACACCACAAGATCAGGACTCTACTGGGTTTTAAAAAAATAAATAATAAAGGGCCCATTATATCTAATGGAACAATCAAGAGCAAATCCCTCCTTTCCCTTTGAATCACAACTGGAGTCATATTTCCCACCAACAGTGAAAAAAACGAGTCCCTGGGAGCTTTCCCCAGTGACTCAGGTACATGTGAAGCTGGCAGGACAGGCAGAGCCCAGAGCATCACCCTGGGTACCGCCTGGCAGCCATCACCTGCATCCACCGCTGCTCCGAGGACATCAAGGCCAGGGGTGACAGGAAACCATCGCTCCCACCCAGGGATCCCATGGAACACGCCAGTTCCCGCGCGGGCTGGAGATGAACACTGAAGCTTTTCAGTTCTTTTCTTGGCGACGCGGTCCCAAGGGGGAGGTGAGGTCACTGGGAACGGGGCTGGCAGAGCCCCGCGCCCGCCACACAAAAGCACGGAAGGACTCACCCCTTCTCCTCCCTCCTCTGGGAGAAAATAAGCACTAATCTAATTGATTGCACGGCGCTCCAGTCTTCATTTAACTGTAAAAGGACTTCTCTTCCCAAGCCAACCCAACAAACCAAACAGCAGAGAAAGAGGAGGAAATGGAAGAATACGGTGGCCAACTTTTAGCCACTTGCTCCCAGGAGGAAAAAAAAAACCTCTTTAGCCCAATTTTTAACTTCATGAGCATCTCTCATAAAACAATACTTACGAGGCAGATACAAAGGCAAACCCCAAAAATACACTTGACCGCTTAAGCTACACTCGTACAGTGAAAGCATCAGGCGTTTTTCTCACACTAGTATCAGTGTGCTGCATAGCAACAAGTCAGAATGAAAGGTTACCGGTAAGGAGCGCAGCCTGGAACACGCTCATTCCCACGGTCCTGAAGTCACCACAGGAAAAACGTGGCACTGACTTGTTTTGTTAATGGCAAGAAGGCTTAAAAAGAGCGGTGGGCTTTAATGCACAAACCCCCCTTCATCCGAATGGGCTGTGCTGCAGGGATGGCACCAAGCACTACCCGCTGCCTGCCACCCTAAGAGCTTCAGCAACTCTGTGTTGGCTCCAAGTGGCACGATGGGATTTAGGGTAAAAGAGAATTTTGAATTTCCCTGGGACTACAGCAATGAACTGCGCCTAGTTAGGAGATCCTAAGTTTAGCTAGGACTTACCAGGCTGCACACTGCTCGGACAAAAGCATCTCTATCTCTGCAGATGTGTCTTCCAATACCTTGCTCGCTGAAAAGCTTTTTACTGTGTGTAAATACAACTGTATTTTCTACAACAGAACCCCATGGTTACACTGAAAGTAATTGCAATGTCAGTGTCATAATTGCAGCGAAATTGAGCAAAGAGATTTTTAAAACGCAAAAGCAGTCATCTAAATCACACTTTCTACACTCCATGAATGTGTAAACAAGGAAGAAGACAACCAAGAAAACAGCATTATGTTTAAGTCTATGTGAATTAACCGAATTTCACACTCATGTGCAAACCAAAGCAATTGTTTACCGGGAGAAATTGTCTCCAGGCTCCCAGGATTAATCTTTCTTGTGCTTGTGCAGTGTTGGACAGTTGACCCAGTGAAGACCAAGTAAAAAACTACATCATCTTCAACTTTATCTTCCTCAGTCAGCTGCACTGTAATAACAGAGTCACCCTAGGAAAAAAAAAAAAAGAAAAGGAGAAGGAGGAGGTTAGGGTTAGGTTTACGTTTGCATTACATAAAATAAAGTGTCTGTAGCTCCAGGGCTCTGCTCCCCATTCACACAGTCCTTTCACACAACTTGGGGCCCATCCCCATTTTCAGATAGGTGAGTCATCCTTAGCATGCCTCTCAGCATCACAGCCAGCCAACCAGCTAGAAATTGAGCATTGAGCGCAGCTCTGGGAAGAGACACATAGAAATCTCAAGGGTATATTCAAAATAGCAACTTAGCAGGTGAAATCACGCCAAGTCTGACAGACACGAGCACGCATCCCACGCAGGGCTGGTTTACAGATATAAATATATATGCACATACGCACCCAAACAGGCACAGCTAAAACAACAGCATTAAGGTAGCGGCCTAAAATTGTCTCTGTCTTCACAAATTCCAACGAATCCCCTAGTTGTTGCTTGAACATTCACACTTCCTGCACCTAACCTAGCCACTGTGTTGATAGTTCCAGTGTAATCAGCCTGATTGTTGAACACACCTCCCATTCTCAGTCCATAAACAAAGATATGAAAGGGTCATATCCACTGACATCTTTCCACCTTCCATGCAAGAACCAGGGTAACTGTGGCTGTACAGACAGCAGCAGGCCTTCTCCCTCTGCATCTATAGCTCACACCTTGCTGAAAAGCTCTGTATGTGATACAACCCAGCAATTCTTCAAGCCCTGTGAAGAAATCTGTCATACGCTGCCATCTGAATGGTCCTGCTTCATTTTAGGGAGGCTTTATTTCAGTATATTCTATTATTTTGCTCACTTCTGTGATCAACAGCAACTATATTTAGAAAGGACACACATACTAACAGAGTTAACCCAGCACAAGATCCAGTAAATCAACTCGTACACCTGTATAGACAGCAACAGGAGCAATACCCACCACCGTCTGTTTTCCACGGGGCAGGGAAAGCCAGGAAAGGGGATGGTCTGCGGTTCCTACAGAACTACACACAAAGCATGTTCATTTGATCTTACCATACATCATTTACCTGGCCAAAGAATTATATAAACCATGAGACACTGAGAACAACAGACTGTGAAGTGACCTTCTGCCCCTTTTCTATTAAGATCAAAACCAGTTGGATGCCCCAGTTTTACACTGCAGCTGCACTAGCCAGGGCCCTGCCATCGTCCCACTGAGCATATGGCCAAGGCTGCAAATCTGGAAAAGATTTTATTATTATTATTATTTTTTGCAGATTATGTAATTCCAATTTGCATCTCCAACAGAATACGCATGTCGTGGCACTTCAAACCTTCTCCTGAAGAAGATCACTTGGTTCATCCCTTCTCTTTGTCAAACGTCACTACTGCAGAACAATCCCAGACTCCCAAGCCCTCCCATACACCCACGCTGTGCTAGCATCGCTTCCCACCCTCCCTCTTACGTCTCCCCCCATTATCCCTAATCTCAGCCCCTTTTACACCCTCCACCAGTTTCCTTCTCTCAGGTTCACGTCCAGTTCTCTTCTAATCTGGCCTGTCTGGTACCTCTTGCCAGGGGCAGGGCTGCATCTTGTTTTGATAGAAACAAGGTTTTGCAGTGCAATATACCACCAGTCCCCGGTCTTAAAAACAAATATATGGGTCAGTCTTGTAACACACAGGAAAGACACCCACGCATTCAGAGAAGATGAACGGAGCAGTGAGTCTACTTTACATTTCCAGGTGTTGCACATCTACAAATGTGTGTTTTAAGAGGGTCCTTCATGATAATACCAGACCAGACTTCCAGCTGGGGAGAAAGGAACCATGTACCAAAATATATAATGTATATAGTCAGTGTTAAAATAAAAACAGGTGCAAAAAGAAATAAATCAAGCTGTAAATTCAACCATGACCAGTTCACATGCTGAGTTGAAAACTAAATATTGCATTTCAAGCAAACGGATCAAGTTTTGATCTGATGTTCAAAAAAACCTCCAAAAGCCAAAGTTTTAACCTACAGTCCTTTTGTGCTATGGGTTTTATATCCATCCTTGTTTATGTTGTTCTTCCATTAACACATGAACATACAAAGCATTTAAATGGACTTAAAATACAGGTGCCATTTCAGGGTGCTCATAAGATGCTCATCAACAGGGATGATCGTTTAAAGCAGTATCTGTTCAAGGAGATTTTTCTCTTATTTAACTCACTGCTTTTAACTCCAATTCCTGCAAAAGGGAAGTAAATCTGCATGAAGAGCACATAAGAAGACACCTGTCCATCCACGTGAAAGTTGTTTCCATATCAAGGAAAAAAATTGCAGTTTTGTTCCAAAAGCTATTTTGTGTGTTACTGACAGAAGACAGATACAGATCCTGAGCATCAAAGGTTCCACAGAACGTGAAGTCTGTCTAAACTGGAGTTTAAAAAAAGGTATCTGAGCTTCTCATAATGATACATGAATTTTAGGTGTGGAGCTGTCTGACCTTATTCTGAAGGTGGCCCTGTGTTGGGGGGTGGTTAGGCCAGATGAACTCTGGCAATCCCATACAAAGTTATTAGATTTATATTTTAATTGGGTTTGCATCAGTTCACACTAGTCTAGAGGAAGCACAAATCCTCAGCAGCTGATACCACTTTAAAAGGCTCTTGAGCTGCATTCTAAGTAGTACTTTACAACGGGAGGTCCCAGACACCCTGCTCCCTTCTCCTCCTCTTCTGGAGGACCCGTTGGCAAAACCCTGAATGGGAACACCCAAAAACCTTAATACAATAACTGAGCCTGTAATTTTTTTTTTCCTTAATTGATACTTTAAGTTGTCTCCAAGTATCTTGAGTAAGATCAACAACACGCCACCACCGCTGCGTGCTTCAGCTTACTTACAGGTGCCTTCTGAGCCACCTCTTTGCTATGGGTGTGGCTACGTGGTACAGCTCACTGTGCCCGATGGCATCCGAGATGCCAGAAGGAAAAGAGCAAAGTGCAAAATGAGACTGACCTTCCTCCTTCAAGGCACATCTCCACTGCCCAGTTAACAACAATCTTGCTGTCCACCGCCAATTTTAATTTGATTTCTCAGAGCTATATTGAAATGAGGTATTTATTTGAAATGGAAATAGTGCACAGAACAGACCCCTCTCAGACATGTCCAGAGGTGAAGAAAATGAGTTACAAACACAGCCAAATTCCTCCAAACCACATAGGCGGCTTTCCAGCAGCACTACTGCACTCAGCCTCCATAAAAACATTTTAATTGAAGTATGTTTACCTCTGTTCATTTAATATTGTCCAAAAAATGTCATCTGTTCAGTATCACTGCCACACAAGGTGGTTATTATAACCCTTCTTTCATCCCGAATGGCTAGAAATGGGAGGCCAGCCTGCCAATATCCCTTTGGTGAAAGTACAGACAGATCAAAGTCATCCTCTGGAATGCTCCAACAAATAAGAATAATTTAATTTCAAAACTAGTTTGGATCAGTTAATATTTACTTGGCTTAAAGCCCACTGGAAATGAAAACATTCCACTTTGGTCCATTCATGAAAGAGGTCACCCTCTCCCTCGTTCGGATCTGAAAATCTCTGGTTTCAGAGAGCTGTTACGGGGCGCAAAGAACATGGATGCGGCTCTTTCCTCTAAATAAATTCCCTTCCTCAAACCAAAGGGAGAAAGCAGAAGGGCTGCTTCGCCAAAGGATGGGTTTAAAGCTTTGACCTTGGGCTTTAAGCTCCTATAAAACAATTCAGAAAGGGATTTTAGCATGGCACTTCTCTCAACCTTTGGCTCAGTTAAGGCAGCAGAAATGCAGTTATCTCTGTAAGGTCCAAATGCTGTTCTAAAAGGTCTAAAAGCCAATGCCAGATAGACAGCACACCTGTTTTTCAGCATATTTTGCTGGCATTAGGACAACTCCACCTTTTCAGGTATTTGTTTTTCCAATTCTGCAGTTAGAAAGGTATGGAGATTGTATGTAGGCAAAGTACAAGCAACTCTCAGTAACCATCTCTTCTTTCTCACACTTGGTTTCTGTGTCTGTGAAGGTGAATTATTGACCCTCAAAGGATGTTTTGTTTTTACCAATAGATGACTTGAGCAGTATTTGGAAGCAACAATGAAGTGAACAAAACCTTTAAGCTCAAAAGAAATAAGTTCATTTGTGTAAAATACTACCTACTTTCCAAAAATAATTGTTTTAAGCACATGAAGCCACCTTTCTTTCCTACTTCAGGCTCTGGAAATCCATCTGCTTTCAGGGAATCGGTCACAGAAGATCCTTTACAGCCAGACTGCAAGGATAGCCCCAGCAAAAGCAGAATTCAAAACTTCCAGGTGAAAGCCAGGAGTTTAGCTGGCAAGGGCGAGCTCTCCCTGAGGGTTACCAGCTCCACCAGCAATAGGTATACTTCTCTACAGTGGCTAAAAAAATTTTCAAGTATCTATTAAGAAAAGAAAGCCAAAGTATATTTTTATAGCCGAAGCATGTGATTTCTAAACTGAATTTCCCCTCGTGGTTCATACTGGGAATTTTGAAGTGTGTTATCTAACACAGTAGCCACCCACTCTGACCTCCACACACGGAGTCTAAAAATACGTATGAAAACGAAGCGCGTGTTAGATAGCAATGCTGGAGCACTCAAGCATTACTTCAGCATCCTGCTTTTAATGAGAAAACATAACTAATAATCCTGACTCTCTTCTCTACAGAAAAGCAAAATTGCTGCTGAAGACCACTGACATCTCAGGTTGTTCTTTAATGCAGGTAAACTGTAGCCAGTGTAATCCTGCTGAATGTGGAGTTCATGTGAGACAGGTCAGATATTCACAAGCAAGGAAAGAAACCTTCCTCCCACTGTTATTTCCTTTTAAAGAGCTGTTGCAGAGTTTGGCATGATGATGCTTTATTAAAGAGGCTGGATTAGATGAGCAAACATAACCTGCCACCATAACAAGTTATGTTTTGTTTCCGCTATTCATAACATGAATCAGATCCTGGTTGGGTCACTGCATATTGCATTACATTGGGACATGAAAGGGGAAATATGTTTTTGAAACAGATTCCCCCCTCCTTGTTCGGGAAGCTCTAAACAGCTCCAAAGAGAGCTGCACTGTCCCCAGGAGGCCAGCACGGAATCACAGCTGTGGTTTCTTTCTTCTCCTCCAAGGAATTCAGGCTCATCAGTACCTTTATTAATGCATTTTTAGATGGAGCTGGACTTGCTGTTACCCCAGCTACTGCTCAACACAGAGTACACAGTATCAGGCTGTAATTACATCAGGAGGCAGGTCCTTTCACATCCCTGCTCTTCAAGTTTCCCCATCAATGAAGGGGAATCATGGTTCAAACACAACAAGTGTTTTTCATCCAAACGGCTTTTAAAGGAAAAGTTGGCTTTTCAATTATATTACATTTTCTTTAGAAAGCACACAGGATGGACAATAATTAAGTTGGATGAAATCAAAAGGAAAATTGAGACAATTCTACTTCAGAATAAGAACTGCAGGAAATTCTGAAATTCTGAGACAGAAAAATGCAACTGCAAGGCAGCATTAGGAAAACACAACGTAAATCATTCTGCAAGAAACACAGCAAAAAGTAAGTGTTTAGATGCTCTAGGATCCATTACCATCTCCCTCTGCCAGTACACAAGGTCAACAACTAAACAGCTCTGAGACAGTGTCCACATCTCGTTGAGTATCCTGGGAGACCCCTCTCCTCTAAGGTTCCTTTGGGCTAGTGCAAACCTGTGCTTAACCCCTTGAAAGCCCCACCTGGAAGGGATGCCCAGGTCACAGACATCTCCAGGCAGAGCATTGGACCAGGCACATCTGCACAGGCTCCTGACTGCAAAAGATGATGGGGATTTGGGTGACTATTTTTAGAGCAGATGTAACTGTGCTTTCATCTCCTGGAATAACCCATCTTACTGAGAAAGCCTTGGATCCCAGTTTTCCCAGGTCTGACAAAGCTCTCCAGCCAGCCAGCTGTGATGCAGGATCCAAGCATTAATCACGGAATCACAGACTGACTAGGTTGGAAAAGACCTTTAAGATCATCAAGTCCAACTGTTCCTGTCTTATGCTAAACTATATCTCCAAATACCTCACCTTCCCGTCTTTTAAACACATCCAGGGATGGTGACTCAGCCCCCTCCCTGGGCAGGCTGTTCCACATCCCCACAACTCTTTCAGGGAAGAATTTTTCCCTCACATCTGATCTGACCCTGCCTTGGCACAGCTTGAGGCCATTTCCCCTTGTCCTATCTCCTGTCACCTGGCTGAAGAGACCATTGCCCACCTCTCTACCACCTCCTTTCAGGTAACTGTAGGCAGTTAGATAAGATCCCCCCTTCGGCATCCTCTTCTCCAGGCTAAACAGCCCCAGCTCCCTCAGCCGCTCCTCATATGATTTGCCCTCCTCATATGATTATCACTGCTGGCTCATAAAACCACGGGATGTTGTTTTTCCACAGGGGAAAAAACCAACCTATATTCAGCAAACTCTACCAGTCTGCTACTCCCAGGTTAACAGAAGCAGAGGAGCAGCTCAACCCAGAGAGGTGGAATTTGGGGATGAATCCTACCTTGAAAACATCCAGCTGAGTCCCCTTTCCCTCTTCATCTTAGCACAGGGCGATGTTTGTCAGCAGACCTCACCTAATCTTGAGTTCATTTTCTCTCACAGGAACATTTATTAGAGTTTCTAAGTTGCCTCCTGGAACTACACACTCAGGTGCTGCAACGCCTCAACTTGAAGCATCCATCCCCTTTTCAGATGTGGCCACTTACCCGGCATGGTCCCAGCACACATGTGTAAAAGGAATGGACTGTGGGAAGAGGTCAGATGTATCTGCTGCAGCGAGATAACCGCAGCCATTACAGGCATCCTCAATTTCCCCAGTATGCCTTGACTCAGAGGAGTATTTAGGAGAAAAACCACGTCAAATGCCATTTAATGTGCAGAACTCCAGTCCCCAGAAACAAAGGTAGGGCTGTGCAATCTGTCTGAGTGCAAGCAGCTCTAGAAATCCCTCCTTGCCTGGAGATATCCCCCTTGATAAAGGCAGTGACCTGGGTCAGCAGAGTGGGGAAAGATGGATGTCGTTCGGCTGGAGTGTTGCAACCTCCTGCAGATAAAACCTCCAGGGAGAGACTCCAGAAATAAACAGAATGGCAAGCTGCCAAGTTTGGGGTAGATTTGGGTCCTTTTTCATAGTCAGTGACTTTAAACTCCTTGATCTTAAAGAGGCATGAAGCAGAGATGGATTTTCTTGTTCTCTTAAAATAAATCATTTTAAAAAAAAAAACAACACACATAGGAAGACAAGAATGATTCCAGTGATTTAAAAAAAAAAGAAACTTAAAAACCGATCTCCAAACCTACCTTTGCTTCCCTTTTAAATTAACAGTAGTGCTATTATTTCTGCCAGTGAAAGGTTTCAGGTTAACAGCACGGATACTGAGCCCCTCTGTGATGAGAAAGACAGATTTTGCAAAGCGGTCCGTTCCCCTTCAGAAAATACAATTGCAGACCATACCTTCTTGCCCACGGGCCACCACAGAGCAGAATGATGGTACGTGTTGTTTTCTGCCAGCCCACAGAGCAACTTGAGGTAATACCTCCGGTGTTTTATTAATGCTGCGCCGAGCCAACCGATCTCCCCTTCCAATGCTAGCCACAAAGCCGTGACTCAAACACCGACACATATGCAAAATAAACTTATTCTCTCCACAAATTTCTTCCCCCAAAGGTGAGAAAGAACATGGTCCAAAACCAAGTATAGCTTAGTGCGCTGACAGATAAAGGATTGTCACAGGGATACAGAGTCAAGGAACCGTTTACTCAAGATTCTTCAGGTACAAGGAGGATGTGGGAAAACACAGGTATCTATGATAAAAAGCCCTGAAGTGTTGCCTCCAGGCTCAGGCTGGCTCCCACAGATCCATCCTTGGTGCGGCCTGTGCTAAAAGACACAGCCCAGGCACCCTCCGTTCACCAGTCTGCAGAGCCAGCATTGTTACAGCCGATTAACGCAGTCTCACAGCCACCCCACATCCCAAACCAGTCCAGGTGTCTAATCCTGCATAGGGTTTATGTGCACAGAGATGAATGGTACAAGGAGAGCGACGGATGGGTTTCCTACCCTGAACCACTGAGAGCAACACTGACTCCTGCAGAAATGGTCCCTTTTGAAGAAATCCCTTAGTAGCCCACATCCTTTGACAGAACATGCTTCTGTCAGTCTCCAAATCAATCAGCCCAGAAATGAATCTTTACTGAGTGTCAAGGTGCTATTATAGGTATTACATACATATTAATCCAGGCGGCTTGGAGGAGAGATCTCTATAGACTGCCAACAGAAGACCCATCAAAGTAACAGCATCTCATTAGTGCTGAAAGAGATGCATGATTTATCTTTATGGGTACATCTTCATGACATATCACTTTGCTTTAGAGAGCCAGGCAAGTTATTAGATTGGGCTGTTAATAGCTAATTTAGCCATACCACTGCCTTTGCATAGGGCTCCACGTGCTCTACAGCATTTCTGTTACCAACACTTGTTCAGAACACACCTAGTGCATCTGCTTCGTGCCAGACCATGCTACACAGACAGCTTTCACCAGACTAAACAGTCAAGGAAATTTCTGATGATTTTTAGCACAAAGGAAGATGTGGAAAACTTTAATATTAAAGTTAAGAGCAAAATAGCAAAAATCCAAGTTGAGGAGAAAACCAGAAAGGATGAATGCAGTGCTGTCCAACCATCTGTGTTATAAGCAAACACCTGGGGAAGAACTACAACAATAAGAAGACCAGCTGGGAATGTAATTTTGTTTGGGTGAAATTGGCAGTATAGTGAAAAAACTACTGATTTAATTTTTCATTTGTTTGGGCAGTTTAGTGTTAGCTAGACCATTCACTGAAACCACTGCGTGCTTGCTGTCCTCAGCCACTGCAGTCTGATAAAGCAATGAAGAACAGTAACCCTGAACCCCTTCCACAGCACCCCTGTACAGCTCCGGCCCCTGAGCAGGTGGGGGGTATAGAAGAACACAACAAATAGCACACCAGGGGGTCATCTTTTAAACTATGCAAGTCTCCCCATAATGCCACCACATGACCATGAAGACAAGACAAAAGACAGGGCTTCCAGAGCAGACATTCCCCTCCAGTACCACCCAGTTTCCATAACCAGTACTGATCTTACTATTAAGAGGGCTGGTTCTGGGCTGGGGTTTTTGGCAGTAACTATTCCAGTCAGCTCCTATAAAACGAATCTGAATGTCTTGCTCTGGCCTCATCCTAAAGCTTCTGTCCTGTTCTTCACTACACCGTTAGCAAACTGAAGCAGACAGTTTTATTACCAGCTGCCTGGCTGATTGATAGTGTTTCCTGCTAATTACTCTCGGAGCAGTAACAAGAAGATTGGAGTGCTTGGGAGAAATAGCAGGCAGTCGAATGCACTCAGTGACTAACAAGAAATCCAGCTTTTCTCTTGGCATCAGAGAGGTGGAGAGAGTCACAGTTCCTGGAAGACAAAGTACGTATGATGACACGTTATTTGAAACAATCTCCTATCATTGCAGCATTTTCACAAACAGCCTAGATGTGTCTTAAAGGTTAACAAAAAAAACCCAAAACCAATCAGGTTTGAAAACTAAAATCCCAAGGCATGAGAGAGCAGAAGGATGGTGTTTTCCTAGTACTCCAGCCTCCTCTACAGTACAGCAAAATCCTCGAAGAGGCAGAGCTCAGAGCATGCTTCCAAGCACTCCTTTCCTGCCAGCTGCAAAACATCCTCACCAGACTTTAAATATTTCACAACTACGGTATTTGGAGCTACTGTACTGACTGAGGCACTCTTTAAAGTGGCATTTTTGCCAGTAGAAAATACCATTATAACCATTACTTTACCAAAGTATCCCCCTTGCAACCCCAACCACAGCTACCAGACAGATGCAACTTGTGCGACGCTTGGCAGAAACGCTGAAAGAAGAGGTACAAGGGCAGGCAGCCCTGCAGAAAGCATCACTGAACCTGTGTCCTGCAGCAGAACTGCCACTTGATGGCAGTGCACAGCATCGATCTTTGCACAGCACAATTCATCAGAGCTTATTTTATCTCCCAGTCCAGCATCGCTTTATTGAGAAAGGCAGAGGATGAGGGTTTGGAGAGACACCGCGTGCAGCACAACCTTCAGAAGCAGACAGGAGGCACTGCAGGTAGAGACACGGGAGATTTGAGGAGTTATTTGAAAACGACTTCATCAGTGCTCAAGTCAGCCTTGCTGCCAGAACTGCCTCTAGCCTAACAAAATGACTACCTGCGCTTGACAGAAAACACACTGGGGCCATGTATCTGGATAAAGATGGAAAATCTAGCCATTCTAAAGGTGAACCAAGAGTATTTATAAACTCTTCTCTACAAGTAGGTTCCATAGAGGAAGACTAGCTGAGGAGTATTTTGATCCTCTTTAACATGAAGTCCTGATCTCTGTTGCTCATTCCTGCTGAGAGGAGGAAACACTGGGCACAGGATGCAATCCTTCTGCATCTTTCCAGATATAACCAGCTCACTGGCTATCACAAAAAATAAAGAACCCTAAATCCAGAGCCAAAGAGGTGTTTGTCATTTCACACAATTGAAGCAACCTAATAGCTCCCCAAAACCAGGAGATCATTGTCTCCTCTGCTTTCCCAGCCCTGTCTTGTACCAGCTCCAGTGTATTTCTTCTGGAAGCTTATTTAAAGTTCCCACGTAACGCTGCAAAGCAGTGGTGATGTAAGGGCCAGAGATCCAGAGAAGTGCTCCAGACTTTAAGTGGGTCCATTTATTGTTTTCCAGCACATTCACACCCACCAAACAGGATCAGAGAAGAATAGATCAAACAGGTAATTATGGAAGACCTGCAACCCAGAGCACCAGCATCTTCAGTTGCAGATAAAATGGAAGGTGCCTTGAGAATGGGCCTCTCAGCTGCAGTTTAATTAGTGGCTCATCCTGGAGGAAGGTGTGCCGATGGTCCTATTCCAACTTCTCCAAGCCAAAGTTGCCTTCAGTAAGTGCAACCACTTCACAAGAAGTCCTATACTTCCAAGTGAACAGCCTCGTGATAACCAATCTGTGCAATCCAAAGTTTTCGTTTAGGTACCCAGGAACAGGGCAGCAGCCAGCAGTTTGCCAGAGCACGGTGCCGAGCTCAGGTGGCAGCTGCCAGACACCCAGAGAACAGAAGGGAGGACTTCTTGCATGATGCAGACCGGAATTTGGGACATGGAAGATGAAAAGAATCAGGATCAAGGACTTAAGGAACAAAAACTTTAAGATGGGGTCAAGCACAGTTTAGGGAGGAAACTATTTTGCCTGCAGAATGAAAGCAGAACCAGACAAGCTCAAATATGCTCCACTCACAAAAATCAGTTTATTCAGGCGCCTCAACCAACTTTCTTAAAACCAACTGAGCAGCATGTTCTTCCACAAGCAACACAAGTGAGTATTTTATTTGTAAAAGGTGCTCAGAGGCCTGCCACTCATTCATAATTCAAAGAGATTTTGAAGGTGGGGCAAAAAACTACTTTGTCATTAGGAAGAAATCAAGTACCCAACAAATAAAAGACAAGAGGTTTATCAGATCCTCTCAGCACAGAGCTGAACATCAAGGCCAGTTCTCTCGCCTAAGGACCTCGAGAGAAAGTCAGACAGGGCTTCTGCAGAGTGATTTTTGTGAGAAAGCCCCACATCAAAAGCATGCGAGGTATGTTCTACTTTTTCTGCTGGACTGATCTCAGATATTCAGGCATCCAGTGGCCTTTGTCACCATAGATGCCACTACACAAACAAATTCAGTGTTAGTAGAAAAGTAACTAAACCACAGTTGTCAGCTTTACAACAACATTTTACTGGAGAATTATAAAGGTATTTCATGTTGTCCTTTTGTCCCTGCAGTAGAGATTTCTGAGAATCATTAATTACCCAGCACACAATAGCGCACAAGTCACACCTGAGATGGTTTCAGCCACGGCAACAAGCCAGGCAGGCAGGCCTGCACAGCACCTGCCTGCACTCAGGGACAAGGGGAAACACGGGGCTTGAACCAAGCGCTGCTGCCACAAGCCTCAAGCTTTCTGTATTGTGAGCTTGTTTTCTTTAATCCTTTAATATTTATTCAAAGAGAGGGGAGAGGGTGTCTTAAAACATGGGTATCAGAGTTTATCACAGCTGTTTTTCTGGGGAATACACAGTGCACTTCAGTAGGGCATCATTCTGTGCGATACATTTAAGCGGGAGAAAAATATTCTAAGCATTATCCTTTTCTTCCCTTTGCAAATTAAAGCAGGACACACTGGGAAGTCTTCAGGACACACTGGGAAATCTTCAGGAGTAGTTCATTCATTAACAGAAGAGAGGACCTACTGTACCCAAAACCCAGGTTATATTAAGAGAGGGTCAATGCATTCTTCTGAGGCTTTTGAAGTTCATACTTCATTAAGTTGCATGGGATTTTGGCTTGCAAGTGGGAGCTCTCATCTCTATCAAAACTCTCCTTGAGAAACTCTGCAGGCTACACAGCTCATAAGTGGCAGTTTATACAAGAGACTCCCATCCACAGACCTGATTAAAGACCAAAGTCAACAGGAGCATTTTTATCAATTAAGTGTTTGCCCTCCCATGCAATCACCAGTTATGACACATTTAGGTTTGTCACTCCAAATAACGTGGGCACACCTTAGACAAACCATGAAGAGGAGCACTGTGATTTATAACAAGCTTGTTCCTTTTAATCAAAAAGTAAAAAAGTTTGCAGTGATACATCATCCTTCTTGGGCTGGCTAATCTTTTCCACTTCACACCCACTGATCATTATCGCTGTGGAAAAAACACATTCCTCTCTTAAAGGCAGATCTAAGGTTGTAGCCTTGGTAGTAATCAAGAGATGAGAACACTTCCCAACTCATCCCCTGCATGTCACTCCAGTCCTGTTCCAACACATTCATACCCAACACTGCTCTCAGGTTATTATTCTAAAAAAAACTCCCAAAAAACCAACATTGGTTTCAGAGTGGCAGGAGGTGTGAGTGGGTTAGAAGAATGATCGATAACATTACAGAGATCCTATAACTGGCAGAGCCTGAAATCTGAAGCCATGCAGGTCACTTTTAAAGAAAGATTTTCAGGATGTTGTACGCAGCTGAAGACTCAACCTTGACCATTCACCCACGTAAATTCCATATTTACTGAAGTTGGTTACAAATAAAGACACAGCTTGTGATCTCTGATCCTTTTGCAATTAAATCTCCTGCTGAATACCCTGCAGGATTCTTAATTAATAATAACATTTAGAAAAAGACCAACACTTCACACTTACAAAGCTCTCTCCCATCTTCCTTCTCTTGCTTGGATGTAGAGTTTAAGCTAAGGGACTAATTTATTTCATTTATAAACAAAGAACTTAATCAATCACAATAAAAAAGGTCACCTAACAAACCTCCATTGTTTAAAGCAATGTTAATCCTGATTTTCCTATCTGCACACCCCTCCATGATCTGGATATTCCAATAACGCACTGAGAATAGCCAGGAACTTCTGTCAGTAGAGAGACTTTTATACAAGGGTGATGATCAGCAAAGTCATTGCAAGTATTTAAGAAAACCAAACAAAACTGAAGTTCCTAACTTCCCATCAACCAAAGACTTCTGCAACCCTCCCATTCCACCTGAGCCCTGCCAGCAAACACAATGATTCAGTCCTTCAGCTGTGAGACCCCAGCTTCCTGAGCACAAAGCCCCAGGCAGATCAAAATAAAGGTCTGAATCACTGTCCTTCATCCATTCACCACACTGTGCCCAGAGTTCCCGCATCAACTGGACAGCACTGAAATACAAGAGGTGTGTAGGTAAAGGCAGCTTCAGATCTAACCCAGCATCTGTGCATCAGTAGAGACATTCCCAACTACGGTCTGAGGCAGGCAGCCAAAGCAGTGTCCTGCCACACTGACCTATTTTTTGTGCACAACCTGCAGTAAAACACACCTGAAGAAACCTTAATGCAGTGTACATTAAGGACCTTTTATTACAGAATATCCCCTTTTCCACAGAATATCCATAGCTGCACCAGAGACTATGGAAAGTACCTCAACCCTGATACCCGAGAAAGGAGGAAGCAAGTTTGACGATCTTTCCATCAAATTCATGCCCCAGTATCAAGCCACAGGCTCTGCAAAGTGACACGGCCTTTTGTAAAGGCAATTACATGTCAGCAGTGGTGCAGATGGGAGAGCTGGTTGACCTACAGCCTGTTTAAGCACCAGCATAAATGGTAGTGCACCATGGTGAGCTTTCCTCGTGCTATATCGAGGAACACTTCCCTGCTCTATCTCTCCTGGCATGAGCTCCTCTGCCCCATGACTGCGCTGCTGTGAGTGGCACTGTGTTTTGAGGCCAGGAGAGCCCATTAAGTAGCATTAAGGGTAGGTAACAAACAGCACTGAGCAAGATGAAAAAATTGCTTCTGGGAGGAGCAACTGAACAAGGTAGAAGCCATCTGCTTGCAGAGGAAAGGCTGAGCTTGTGTCCCAGCCCTGACCCAGCCTAAACCTGCAACGATACAACAATTAGCTCTGGTTCCTGGCAAGCTCACTGACCACTGAACAATCAGACAAAGCTTAAATGGGACAGACATATTTAATCACAAAAACATGACACTCATTATTAAACCAGGACATGTTATCTCTTAATCATTAACAAAGGCCAGGAGTCTCATCATTACAGGCTGTGAGCTCCCAGTGATCACAAGCTCTGCAGAGGCACCACAGCCAATTCTTACAGAAGAGGTAAATAAAAATCCCAGCAGCCAAAATAAGATACCAAGAAGGATGCAGCAGGTAGTATTCCCTCTATTTATGTACACATTTGAATAATACAGGAAGCTCTACCCCTCTATTACAGCATACGTGGAAGGACCATCTTTCCCATCACCCACAAAACTGTGGTCCCAAGTATACAGGGCATCTCTGGTTCCCAAAACACTGTTTTTTTCATGTAAGGTGTTAATCTGGGCAACCTGGTAATTATCAGATAGGGTAAGATGTACTCCAGCTCTCTAATTGGTTTCCAGGAACTGAAAAAGGAGCTCAGTAATGCTCCTCCTCCTAAAAAAGAGCTCAGTAATGCTGGTGGTAACTACCAAATAATGGTTTTGGGATGAAACTCATGCAAGATTAAAAACATCCAATAAACACAATGAAGTAATCTTAAAACTAAGCTATTAGCTTACCATTACCATAAAGGATTCAATACAAAGATGTCAAGAAGAAAAGGGTGAAATTTGGAGGAAGAAATTTTTCCTGAGAATAGGTAAATGTAGGGAGATCCCTGACATCTGTATTGCCTGTTATTTCCAGTCATTGACTTCAGAGATGAAGGTCCTTATGGAGAAATTCAGAGGATACTGTTCTCAGTTTTTTGAAAACAAGCTCAAGGAGCCTACATGGAAACCAGAGTTGGTATCACTTTGGAGGAGAAGCCTGGTGAGGTTTGGCATCCACCTACCAATGCCCAGGCCCCAGGACTGCTGTGTCTGCCTTTTGAAAAACAAAAACAATGGGAAGACACATTTTTCTTCCTGTTCTGCTAACACCTAATAACTGGAGATGAGGTGAGCTGCTAGTTAGCAACACCTGGAAAACAAAACCAATCTTAAAATTTACAAAGCATTTATACTTTGAGCAAACAAGAAGACTAAATACTCAATTTTCAAGGTCCTTGAGTTTCTCTTTTTACCACTTCTCTCCCCCTCCTTCATTAAGCTACTGAAAGTTGTTTGAAGGGAGTTGATTTATGTATACACCTGCCCAGGGAAGGAGAGAGAAAAGGGAGTCATTGATGCAGTAATAACCTTGGCATCAACTCATCTGCATTGCACAGAAACACTGAGTGCCATATAACCATTATTTTACACCAGGCTACATTTGACCTCAGCCCAGTCCTCCTCACTATCACGTGGGAATGAGGACTTTTAAGTACACCACTCCAGTATTGCATGCTAAACACAAACCCACACAGAATGGTGGGAAAACAAACTAAGTCAGACGATAAGACTCAGAACACAGCTTCCAGATTAAATAAATCACACACTGTTCAAAAGACAGAAGGACAATTTTTATCCTGCTTTCTAGCATAGCATTATATACTTGAACATATATTTCATTCACTTTTAACGTGTCCTAAGTCTAAATTAAGTTTAAATTAAGTTTCTTCCAAGTCAAAGTGCATTTTCCAATTTCAGGCAACGTTTAGTTTTGCAGTAACTTGGGGTAACATGGTGGTGTACCCCAGAAAAACCACTCTCCCAAAGCGAGGTCCCACTACATCACACTTAAATCTTGCTTTAAGAACAAGACTTAGTAAAGTAGAGAATAAATTCCAGTACAAACTTCCACATGGTAATCACAAGTAGGCAAAAAGTTAAATGCTTCCATGGCATTACATGTCCTTTCGAACCACTGTGTACAGCACACAACACTTGCCAAGATCCAGGTCTACCACCAGCTCCCATCGCTTCTCCTCCCTTCCCCTTAAAAAGCCACATTTACAAGCAATTTTCCCCTCCAAATTTTCCATCCCTGCATCCAACTCTACCCTCATTACCAAGGTCTGTGGGTAGGACCATAAGCACAGGATGGCTCTGTCAGCTAACCCTGCTCTGAGCACGGCACGGCTACAGGGAAAGCAAACTGTTCCCAACCTGGCTGGCAGCTTTGGCACAAATTTAACACACACGCTTACACCCACCCCCCAAAACCCAGGTCTAATTTGACAGTCCCCACGTTCTGCAACAAAGCTGCTATTCAAGAGCGAGAGGAAGCTTGTGCCTTATTAACGCAGCCATCGAGGTTACAAGCTTCCAGGAGGCTGACGTAAACCATTCCCCGCTGCAGCAGTCGCAGCACAGCCGAGCCATTCACAGCTTCCAGTTCCTCCCTGCCACGTTTAAAACTCCAACCAGAAAACTATTCTCACAGTGGGCAAGCACTGCACATCGAGATCAGAGAATCACAGAATCGTTGGAAGGGACCTCGAGAGATCAAGTCCAACCCCGAGCTCTCCTTGTGGCCCCCTCAACGCAGCAAGAGCATGCTTTGGGGAGAAAAAAATAAAAGCAGAGGGATGCCTTCATGGTGATAGCATTGCAAAACCTCTCAAAACTTCTTTGAACTTGTCTGCTGGAAAGACAGAGGAGCTTTGTGACTTACCTGAGCACTACCTCCCAGCCTCCACATTTCAGTGAATATAAATAAGGTCTTTGGGGAGCAAAGGAAGAAAGAAAACCAAAAAAACAAAGGAGCCAGCATCTCCAGAAAGGATTGAGGAAAGTATTTTGTATGAATAGCAAGAGAGGAAAAAACTGTTGAAATTTTGTACTCACATATAATGGGGCTTGCTGTGGATTAAGTTTCATGACCTCAGAACACTGAAACAAAAAGGAAAAGACAGATTTAAGACTTTTTCTGTAAAATTTTAAGTACTTCTTCATACACTGCAGAACGTTAAACACCAAAGCTGTATTATTTTCCAATAGTCCGTTTTACACAGCAATTTTCTATTTCTTCTCTTTCAGATCAAAAAGGACCTGTCACTTTTTATTTATACTCACATTAAGCAAAGACAACTCTGAAATGACTTGCAGAGCAAAGCCCTCATCTGAACTGTTGGCAGTGGTGGCACCAAAGATGCCCCAAGTGAAACTCCTTTCCTCTATGAGTCAATCTCAGTCCAGCTTTTCTCCTAGCAACCTGCACATCATTATCTGCTTCTTATAACAATTACCAACCCTTAATTACCATCTGTCCTCGCATTCCCCCACTCCCACCCAAAAAAAGATCACAGAATCACAAAAATGCCTGCAAAGATTTGCTGTACTGTCCAATGTTGGAGAAGACCAATTACTCTGGCAAATACTGCCCTGCCCAAGTTAATTTGGTGCCTTTCCCCCTACACTCCCATTGCAATGAAACATTTCAAAACTATTAAAACAATCCAACTATCAAAAACACTCCTTGGAAACCTGAGGGAAAACTTCCAGACCAGCCCATGCTCATGATTCCTCATTCACATTCTTAATAGTCAAAAACTCCCATTACTCATCCTACCAAGATGATTTGGTTCAAGAAATTTCTTCCTCTTTCAGGTCTGCTCCTGCAATTTCTGTATAACCTGATGAAAGCTGTTTGCACTGAGTTCTGAATTGGTTAAACCAGAACTTCACTTGCATTAGTTTCTCCACTGCAGTAGAAAATATTTTCACCCTAAACGAAAGCTGCAAGTTTTCATTTAATGTGTGTATGAAGCAGGCCAGGATCCTAAGATGAAGGAATGCAAAACAATTAAAAGTGGAATTTCTGCTGTTGTCCGTGTCTGCAGTGCTGGTAATGCTCTGCAAATACTTCAAACTCTTTTTAAAAAGGGATGAAATACCACTCTGCCTTTCACACAGAAAACACAGGATCATGTTCATACTTCGTTCCCTTCCAAATCCCACAGTTTGCCTTTAGTGAGACAGAAATTAAACCACAGACTAAGTTTTCATAGCTGATTCCAGCTATCCTTGCTCCCTCACATGCTCTCCTTATTTTACAAAGGGTCGTTTTTGTACTGGTTGCTTTCAAATGCCTGAGCTACCCGCAAAGCTTGCTCACCAAAACTCTGTCCCTCTGCAAAAGGTCCTCCAAGGCAGCCAGGGGATGACGAGTATTTTGCAATGGTTCTAAATCTAGTAAAATTCTTACTTGTTTCCAACCTCAAGATTCCCCTTCCAACAGCAAAACTGCCTCAAAATGGTCAATGCTTTATAGTTTTCCCTGTTCTTTCAGCTCTCACGACGACTTAATCGTGGGAATAGGGGACTAGTAGCACTAGGTATCACTTGGGCAGGTGAGCTCCAAAAACCAGGTCTGCAAGCGATCCTTGCTTCCGCCCTACAACATGCCCCTGCTATTCCAGTCCTACTGAGGGCTCAACAGAGAAACAAAACACAAAATGCACAAACCCTGCCAATCTCCTCATGACCCACCTTGATGCCCTCTCTCTCATTCTGAACCCAGGCATCTTTAACAGGGGTACCAAAACATTATCCAGCCAAGAGTATTCATTGCGTCTGATGAAAATTAAAACATCGTTGGAAAAAACTCTCTTTTAAACTCACTTCATATATGGATTTTTACAGAGTTCCATTGCAACAGCCCAATTCCCTCAGGAAGCATAATTAAGACCTGCAGTCTAACACAACAGTTTGGTAGTATTTGGGTATGTCTTTACAAAAAAATAACATTACAGGACCGAATCAAAACATTTATGTCTCAAGATGATAATGTTTAGAGGGAGTTAATATAAAGCATCATTCCCTCACAAGATCTTTTCAAGTCTTGACAAGTAACTGAACAGCTTCATGTGTGATATACCTTCCAAGACAAAGAATCTATGCTTCTGCATTTACACCAACTACTAGGATTACTCTTCATCCCCCAAAATCCAACCATCATTCTATACTAGCAATATTACTACCGGCATTCTATAGCACAAGGTGCAGGTTAAAGGATGTCACATGGAAAATTCAGGAAAACAGAACACAGGAGGCTTGCATTTACCCAAGACACCACAGACAATGCACATATTATATTCCTCAAGTTTCTCTTCACTTCCAAATAATTAGTTGGGGTTTTTTTTGGTAATTTTTATCACTTATTTCAGTTTCTCAGTGTTTGCTCTGAAATTACTCTAATATATTCAAATATAATCCTCCCTCCCTTGTTACTGAACAGCTTTACCTCATCCCTATCACAGCTCCCAGGTATGTTACTGTTCCTCTTGCTGTTGCGCTTCCATGACTAAGTTACATCTACATCCACCCAAAAAAAGCAAAACTCACAAGCACACACTTCAGGGGGGTCACACGTGGATGTCAACCCCAGCCCTTTGCTTTGGCAAATCCCCAGGGCTCCAGACAGCTTTCCACGTTCAGCAGGGTATTCTCACCACTGCCTCATCCCTCCTGCCCCACTTTGCTCTACCTAGTCTTCAAGCCAACACTTTCTAAAACAAGTCCAATCCAAAACCCCGTGAAATAAGGAAGACAGCCCTGAATGCAAGCCTGAGGCACGCACCTAATCCCAAAAAGCTGCAGCAGGATCTAGACTGTTGTGTTTTCCCTTTTCCAACACAGGTTTGAGAAACTGAGAGGTGTTGAGAGAAGAAAACAGATGTCTAAGCTGGACCTTTCGTATACCTTGTTACTGACTGCCTCACTGGTGCTTCAGGCCACCCTTTTCAGCAAAGATGTGAAGGGACTCATATGACACCACAGAAGTTTCTTTATTTGGCATTCAGGTTGCAATGCACAGGACTGATCAGCTGTGAGGCCCCTCCCTGCTTTCATGATTTCTGTACAAGATGCCATTCTAGCACCTGCCACCAGCACCCATCACACCTCTATAAAAAGGAGAAACCACAAGGTTTACTCTGCCAGGTTTATGCGAAGCAAGAACCTGTTTTGCTACACATCAGGCTCAGTACACTCAAGACACTTTAGCTGCAAATCTCAACAAGCAAACACTGCCCAGGCTCCTTGATGAAGTTCTTCATCAGCCCTTTTTACGGAGCAGGAAGTACATTAGTAGAAATATTCCTTTTAAGACCATAGGTAGGAATCAGTCAAAAGAGCTTTCCTGTGCTGCCTACCTCAAACAGGCTACACTGAATGTATCAAAGACTTGCAGGAAACATCAGCTGCAGAAGAACATGCCCTCAACTGAGCATTTAGGCTCCTATAATTCAAGGAATAAAGTAAGATGGCATCTTCAGACACTTGCTGCCGGATGGAAGTGCAGAGCATTCTGCCCTGCTCATCACCTTCCTGGTTGATGCCTGATAGCAGCTGAGTAGAGAAACAGGAATGGGGAGAAAGGCTTGTACAGATCAGGGAAGGATGGGTTAGCCTTGAAATCTCCCACCTGGATAACCTCTTTTTGTGACAAGAGTCGGTTTTGGTTATAATGAAAGCCACAAGTCAGAGTCCAAGAGAAGGAAAGACTTGATGCATGAGGAAGGGAGAAGAGTGACATTTCTCATCAAGGGAAAAAAAAAAAGGCAGTTTATGACTTCAAATTCGTGACTGTTTTTTGTTGGGTTCCCTTGGCAAGAAAAGTGCATAGCAGCAGCAGTGAAATAAGGTGAAAGTAACTACTGAAAACTTGGTCTTGCCAAACAAGAAAACAAAAATCCTGGAAATCCTGCCTACAGAAGGTATTTTTCACTCTCTTATCTTTTAAGTTGTCCCTTTTATCAGTAAGTTAAAATGATTTCTCATTTCATAATACACAGCAGCCCAATTTTTCAAAGGAGCAAACTTGGTTTGCAAGGAGACATGAAAGTTTGGAAGATATTTTATCTTGTTAGGAAGTACTTTGGCAAAAGTAGATGAGAGTAACTGAGTGACAGATAAGCCTGAATGACTACCCTGCGTCAAAGGACTAAATTTAGGCTTCTAGACAAGTGAACTTCTCCAGCTAGTGGGTAGGCAGGGAGCAGCCTCTTAAACTTTTTAAAAACTTTAAAAAATACAGTGAAAAAGTGAGAATAGAAGACAGGCCAAGCTGAGCATACCCAAACCAAGATCCATAAGGACCCTAGCATAGTTTATTAGTAAGCTGGAATACTTTAAGCATAAAAATAAGGGAAAAGAATTAAGTTCTCTCCTGTATTAGAGGAGCACATCCTTTAAGCTGATACCTACTCTGGGCTCTAGAAAGCAATTTCTATCTCTTTGGGCAGGCAGCATTTGCTCTATAGGATATCACAGAGTGCAGAGGGAATACCTTGTCCTACACTAAGACCAGCAGGAACTGCCTTGAAAGCCAAACTAACAAGAATAAGCAAATACAAATCCCCCTGCTCCCTTGCCCAGCTTCCACCCAGAACAAGAAGTTAAAACAGGAGCAGTTAAAACAATTCCATTATTTCTTGCAAATCACCACATCTTTTGAATTTCAGCATCTGGGATGTTTATCACGTGCTCTACAGGCATCCAGACACCTAACTTGCAATGGTTCTGGAACTGTACTGGGGGTTGGTTTTGGGTTTTTTTTTCCCCTTAGAATAACACAGTGAAATCCCTTGCTTTTGCAAATTTTAAAGTAGGACATGAAATAAAAGCCCAGGTGAAAGCTCTTAAAAGAAACAGTGGTTTTTAGACATTATAAAGATCTGCATAGGTTAGTAAAAAATCCAAAGCTCCTGAAGCCTCTCTCAAAATAGGAAGAGTACTTTCCTGCTCTGTTTAGCATTGAAGAATTAAGAGTGAGATGTATTTAATTGTCTTCCAGAGAACTTTGGTGTTATTTTGCAGAAAATTTCATAGAAGAGAACAAGTGACTGTGCTTGACTTCTTTGGGCATGGCAACATATGACAAAGAAGGGGGGTGCAGGGAAAGCACGTTTATTTGCTTTGCTGTGGCTCCTAAAGCCTCAGCCAGGATTAGGGCTCCATTGGTTACGTGCTGTAAAAATGTCAATGCAAACAAAGTTTCTGCCCTGAAGAGTTTACAAACAAGCACAGGCAGTGGGAAGGGATACAAACCTAAGCAATAAATCCTCTTCATCCACTATTCCTAGCTACCATTTAATTTAACCTTAATTAGTTGGCTTCTTTCTTAGAGGCATCCCAGACGAAGTATTATCTTGAGGACAAATGTGAAAGTGAGGGCAATGGTCCTTCACATCAGCCCGCCCCATGCACAACCAGTAATGCTGAAGGGCCTTGAGCACCACAAACCTGGGAGCTGCCAAAACAGCTTCATTTTTCCCACCGTGCCCCGTTGGGGGGTTGCTCTTTTTGGCAGAAATCTCCCATCAAACGGCCCAGTTTGGGTGTGCTTTACAGCATCTGCTGCTCCCTGCTTTGCTCCACGGAGCATACAAGAAGCATACAAGAAAGAAAATCATGCTACTCTCAAGCCCCTAGCCTCAGAATAGGCTGTTTAGGCCATTTTTTATCTGTTAGTTTTAAATCAGACAGGGGGACTACAGCACAGACAGGAATGACAACCACTCTCAAGTCTAACAACCAACCAGAACTGCAAAAAGCAGGAGGACAGAGAGGATTAAATCCATGTGGTGTGCTGGGGAAAGCCTACCTATCCCTTTCCTCTCCCTTCTGCACTAAATACACTTCAGCTTTAAGTGCTTGAGTTTTTTCAAGCTTTTCAAGTTTATTTTAAGGGTTTTTTTGCATGGTTGGGGTTTCTTTTGTTTTTGTAAACTTCAGATTTAGACAAACTTGAAGTTCAAGCTTTACTGAATTTTACCTGAATCTAAGGACTCAACATTTTCCATCTTAGCATTTGGTTTTAGAAACAGGGATCTGTATTTGCAAAGCTTTAACCATGCACTCCCAGCTACACAAAAAAAGTCTTCACCATAAAGAGCAAAATCATAGAATCATAAAACGGTCTGGGTTGGAAGGGACCCCAAAGATCACAGAGTTCCAACCCCCTGCCACAGGCAGGGCCACCAACCTCCAGGCGTGATCTAGACAAGGTTGCCCAGGGCTCCATCCAACCTGGCCTTGAACACCTCCAGGGATGGGGCATGAAGTTACAAATCGTGTGGAAAGCATTTGAACAAATAAGCAGGATGGCTTTCCAGCTCTAAGGGAGATTGCATCACCACACTACCAGGCTGAAAAAGCAAAGGAGGAATTTTTTTATCTTTCTAAATGTAATGATTTCCTTTGTACAAAGCTGTTCTGTAACAGCAGACTGTAAGGACTTCAGTCCTTGGAAGGACTGACCTCTGCACCCTCAGAGCTCTGGAGTAACGCTTCACCAAATGGTCCAAATGACATATAACCCACAGAAATCAGAGCAGCACTATTTATGCTGGTTAGCTCTAAGAGAGCAAGCCATGCACAGAGTGTTATACTGTAACATTGCCCCAATATATATACCCACGGTGGGACAACCTGGCTCAGAGCCCATCCCCAGACATCGCTTCTCATTCAACATAGCACAATGTCCTCAAGGGCATCCCCCTACCCTCTGGTTTTACAAAAATGCTAATTTTCAAAGTTAATTTATGAAGCATCAGGAGGATTGTGTTTCAGGAACTGAAGTGTTCCCGCTCTACAATGTACAAGATAAAGACAAGGAAAAAGCAAGTAAGGAGACTGGAGAGAGAAAAATCAGCCAGCCATATACAGATGGATTCCTGCTGGAGCCACAAATTTCATGCAAAGAAAACTAAAATAGCAATGTCTTTCACAAGTTTATTGTTCTCCCCTAGTGTCAAGGGAATTGCTGAGCTGGAATATTCCCCTTATGAGTGGTATATGACATTACAGCGTTGTATTACGTGTCACCAGCCTCCTTGCCTTTCTGTTACAATTATCTGAAGAAAGGTCTTTCTTCATTTCGGGGTTTTCTGGGGGTTGTTTGGGGTTGGGTTTTTTTGCTGTAGAAAAAAGAATGAAAATAGAAAGAAACAATGACTGGGGGGGTATTATATTTTCTTATTTAAGAGTTTTTTCTAAGCTTCTTCCTACAAAGTTCAGATCTGTGATAACTTAATGCTCATGCTGTGGTGTTGGGTGAGGCACATGCTTCCTTACACACTGTCCCACACGCTTCACTCACACTGAATGAGCTCCAGAACTCACCATTGATAAAATGAACGAGCTTTCTAATTGGCATGTTAATGCCCTCCTTAAAATCCATGTGAAAGGAGACTAAAGAAAAAATAAAAATCCAGGTCAAAAGCTACAAACAGCTTCAGCAGCAGAAATAAAACCCATAACCCAGTTCTTCCAGTGATGTGCATGGAGAAATTTGTATAAATAGAGCAACTGCAATTGCAGTGACTAAAATAAACCTCTAGACAGAAGATGACCATATGTCCTCCCAGACATACTACTAAATGCAGAACAACTTTACCAATAGCCATACTGATGAATAGTTTTATACATCTGAACCAGAGGATGGAAGAATAAGGAAAAATAACCCCAGAGGATGGAGAGGTAAGGAGAAATAACTCACCCCCAAGGTTATGTTGTAGGCATAAAGTGATGCCACCATCAAAAGCTGTTGACCAGGGAAAGGAGAGGAAAGTTGAGGTAACTACAAACCACACTTCAAACGCGTGGCAGCAAACGAGTTACCAGCATACTGCAGCACTGTGTTTACTGTCACAGCTGAGCTCAAAACAAAACAAAGGATCAACCAAACCCAAGAGATATTTGCATACAATCATCTGAATTTATGCTGGAGGTTATATTTTGTCACTAAATTCACTGCTTAAATATATATATATCCCTCATGCAGCATTCCCACAGGTGATCCTGGTTCCCAGCTGTGTCCTGCCTGCAAACAAAACCGTATGTTGCCACTCAATTACAAAACACACAGGAGTTTCCTTTGGCTGCAAGCAATAGGAAGGAGGTTCAAAGGCATTTTGTGTTGGCATGGCTCTACGGTCACTCGCCTCCAAAGGCAGGGAGGTAACCCAACAAGCCACCCTTGAGTAAACCAGACACACAAAGATTGCTTCTGCGGCAAGGAAAAGAAAAGAAACTTCATGACACACTTCTGCCCCCTAGAAGAAATTGAAAAGTAACATATAAAGTTGCAAAATCCTCCTATAATCCCACCTTTTTTTTTTTTTTTTAATTATTTTAATGATGTTGGAAACCTCAGTACCATGGCCTTCAGCAAACAGAAGTCAGGGAGCTGCTACAGCTGAGCAACTTGCAGGCTGCACCACAGCAGAGGGGCTGGGAGCTCAGCTGGAACACAGGCTAACACTGATTTAATTGACTGATGATTTAATAAAATGCCCTGGATATAGATTAACTCACTTTGCTTAATGTAGCTCAGCTTCCTGGCAGCAGGAACTGGCTGGGTGCTGTTCTGGGCTGGAAGCTGGGTTGCACCCACCACTGCTCTGGGGTCACCCCCTGGCCACGCCACTTCCCCAAAGGTACCCCAATATCCTTCCCAAAATAATGAAGTTTAAGGCTAAGACAATGATCAGACTAGCATATGCACATAAAATAAGTAATCTTAAGCCTTTTTCATGCTATATCAGGTCCCTCACCCAGTTCTGTCTTACTCCAGAGGTTAATGCCTGGCCAAATACCCACAGCGTCAGAACTAAGTTTTGTCTTTTCCACTGTTTCAGTCTCATAAAAGCCAAAAAAACCCACCCAAACACATTTAATGGGTTACCTAATTCCTACCCAAAGCCTGGAAAGAGATGAAGCAGTGCAGGGTTAATAAAACTCATGCTGTTCCCTATGCCTAGCAGAGGAAGGCAGCAATCTCTCTCAAACGTGCACATCTGGTTTGCCTGCTCCCATCTCTTCACCCATTAGTAGATACAAAAAACCACAAACCCACATAACTGAAGTCACAGCAGCTATTGCTCTACAGTCCGTGTACCCAGTTTCAAATAAAGAAGAATGCTGCAAAAGTTGGAAAAGCAGAGAGTAGAAGGATTATTAGCTAGCTCTAATTATACAAACTGATCTCATCCTCTTGTCATAAGCCTCTTTCCTGTGCCCGGAATCTATTTGTGCAACATAAATGCACAAATAGCCTTTTGTAAATGTCTGAGGGTCATCAACACAGAGTGATTAATTTCCCATTTTACAATACACACATACTGTCATCCAATTCACTTGTAAGAAGATACAACCCTGCCCTCACTTGTCTTGTTTTTTTCCCTTTCAAATGTTACTAACAGCAAACAATATTCAAGACACCAATTTGTAATATCCAAGCAGCGTTCCAAACAGAGCTATTGTGCCTCTATAATAAAATAAAAATCACAGACCACATCTTCAGTTCAAGTAGCTACATCCTAATAAAGTTAAGAACTAACAGTCAACTTGAATTCAAGTGCAGCGTGTACGCAAAAGCACACGTATGTTTATACTCAAATCAAGTCCTCCAACAGGTTCTGGGGCAGCTGTTTCACATATGCGTGAGACATTTAGCTCAGGCTCAAATATTAACTTCCAGAAATCCTCAGCAGACATTCTAGATGCCTCTTCAAATGAGTAAAATCCAGTTTATATCTTCCAATACACTTTGTAGTTTGAAAACACATTTTGGCAGTAAGTTGTGGGGAAGTTCTTAAGGATAACCAGCTCGCATTTGTAAGAGCTATTACTGAATTCATCTGCTTTAACTAGGAACTTCTTGCAAAGCCCTAATTTTCAAAGGACAAGCAAAAGCTGAAGTTTCTGCAAAACTGAGGTCCATCCCAAAGGGTCCATCCCAAGCTGGACAGCCAGAGAGGCAGCATCATGAAAGCTGCTGGTTTCCTTTCAAGGTAAAGGTCCAGTTCTATGGGACCGACGGTGTGTCTGGGTGCTCAGTACGATGTAATCAGTGGGGAGGGAAGAACTGGACTTGGAGTACTTCACCCAAATGAATAAAATGATAAACACAATGGGTAGTTGTCCTCAGCACTGAAATGCCTGCAGCCTTACTTGTGTGGTGGGGGAGCGCAAAGCCTTCAACCATTGACTCCAACAACTCATGACTCCAGGACATGTCCTAAAACCAGCTTTCTCCACCCTTACTACTATCCACACTCTCAGAGCCATGCAGGAACTACATGGAACAACTTTGGTTTCAGCAAAAGAAACAAAGCCCCCAAGCCCTGGAGCTTAACAATGAGACCCTCCTTCTGTGTCCTACAAGTCACAGCCCTTGTAATGTGGTCCCAAAAACACAAGCCTGGAGTAGGAAACAACTCAAGTCCCTAAGCACCATGAATGCTTTAACGCTGACAAATATTACTAAATATTTCCTAGCATGTGTGAACCAGGTCATTATCCAATGCATATTTTAACAAGTGCATGTGCCAAACTTAACTGCTAAAACCACAGGTAAGAGTTGGAAAACCAGGCATCAAGACCAAGATCCACGAGAGACCTCTGCTCTTGTGTTGGGCAGAGCAGCTTTGGTACCCAGTGTTTTAATGTGCTTCTCCTCTCTGAAGAATACATCAGGCTCACTTTTCCCTTCAGGCTCCCTTCTGCAAATGCTCCCACTCTGCAGTTCTAAATGTTCCCACTGTGCAGTTCTAGGCACTGTGGACTTATGAAGGGAAAGCCGGCTTGGCTCTTCCTCCAGGAGAGGAAACATCAGGTTTCCCACTGGGGAACCTGTGCTAAGCCCGCTCCCTGTGGCACAGCACAACTGTCACTGCAAGATTAAGGGCTGTTTCTTAAGCACTCCTTTTCCTTCAACTCACAAAACAGCAGGAAAATGTTCTCCTCTAACAAATACTTCAGACGAGCAGACTGTTTGTACTGGAGCATCCCTTCTGAGGCACAACAGGCTCAGAAAAGCACACCACTCACCTAGCAAGTGCAAGGATGGAGTCACCTAGTCCTGCATCCCCAAAGATCAGAGCTGCAGCTCTCTTCCCAGGACAAGAGAAACACTGATTCAAACATGATTCTTAAATGAATTAAAGCATCAAATGATGAAATCCCAATAAGCACAGTTCCTACCAAGTTCCACTGCCCCCACCTTTCTGCAGCTAGCTCACACTAAAAAAAACAACCAACCCAAACTTTGCACACAGACACCCTGCTTCACACCTGAAATTGTTTCTCTCAACTGCCTTTACAAAGCTGTCTTTCAGGCTTGTCCCTCAGGAATCGCACGGGTTAAATGCCCACAGGGCCCAGCCTCCCCAGTAAATCATTTATTACCCCAGCTCGGGGACAAGCAGCTATGCAGAACCACAAGCCCACGCTGTGCAGCTGTTCACCAGCCAGGCAGCATTCTGCAATTACATTATAACACAGGATTAAGCTTGGGGAGTGGAAACACGTCTCTCTATTACTGGGGTTTGAGGGTTTTTTTCCAAGTTACACAGGTATTTTAAATGTTACAGAGCTCATTAACATAAAGTTCATTAAGCAGTAACCACTCTGTGAATGAAACAAAAAGATTATCATTATAAGTATAGTTATGGAAATACCAGACGGCAAAAAAAGGGTATGAAAAAGCTGCTCCTAACCTCCAGTTTAGGGTTCCCCCCCCCCGATCCTTCAGAGGAGGCCCACACAGAAATCAGACATGATGCAGAGGCAGGAGGTCAGGTGAAAAGATCTTGCTGTCCATGCTGAGGCTTCCCAAAGGTTTCTCTGCTGCTGTACAAGGAAGAAGTCATCCCTTGGGTGAGCACTGCGAAGGGTCTGGCACCTTCTGCCACAGCAAGCATGCTCACCAAGCTCCAGAAATCAGCAACCAGTTAAGAAACTCATGAGAAACCAAAGCACAGACTGCTTCTTACACGGCAACTCCACCTTTAAACATGGCCCTGTGTATTTGGCTGAAGAGCACCAAAGGCCTTGAAGAACCTGAAGATCAGCTCCTAGCCAGCCACACATTCATTCCTGATAAAGCCAGATTCATTCATAATTTTGCCAATGACTTTGCTTCTTTCTGAAAATAGGTCTAATTCCCCTGCTTAAACCCACTGAAAAAAAGGGAAAAGTCATATAATTACAATGAATCCCTGTCTCTCTACAACAACAGCAGTTTATGATTAATCCACCCAGCTACAGCTCAGTAACGCCAAACGTTCTGGACCCAGTATCATTAAACCACTGGTCTTCTCAGGCAAGACCATGGAAATTGTGAGACACTGCACAAGTTAAACAGGTTAGAGACAGTGGTAGAGAAAAGAGGCAGCTTGCAGTGGTTTTCCATCCTCCTCCCTACCTCAACAGAGCTCTAACAACGCAAGCACCCACTTCCAAGGAAGACTTGCAGTTTCTTTGCTTCAGGCTAACAGTTTTTGCAAATTCATGACACTTTTTTTTTTTTTGAGAGGAATGGGTGTAACTTTGTGAGTCAGAACAGTTACTGTCAGAACTGCAATAACCGTATATTCACTTTTAGGTCAGATCCACACAGCTGGTGTTAACAGGAAAACAAACCCAGAAGCCTCAAACACTATGACTGCTCCAGGGCAGACAGCTGTCACGCCAACCAGGAGGGATGTCTGACTGGCAGCCAGCAGGACCTGAGCCCCATGGACCTGAGCTCCGATCCTGACCGACTACCACAGAAATCCTTAGGCTGTAACCGCATGCCTGCCCCAGGGACACAAGAGCTGTACCTTAAAATAATAGGGAAAAACAGCTGATGTTTTAAGTGTTAATGGTGTTTACACCATGCCATATGCCTGATGTAAGGGCTCAGACCACACACCCTTTTTTATTTTTGCTTCCGCCACAAAGGAGTTTATGTTATGCTAAAATAACTTGCTGAATTTGCTTGTAACACACTGTTTGTCATCAGTATCCCCTCCTGCTGCCTAACAGGTAAGCAGGGCAAAGCCATCCCCCCAACACCCTCACCTCAACCACTTCTTGTACCTGAAAGAGCTGGCAAAACATTTAACCTTACTTTAACTGCATGAAGCAGTACAGGTGGCTCCAAGATGTCCTTCAGGTCCTTCCCCCACTGAGCAGGGAGGAGCAGGGCAGGTCACACGATCAGCTCCTGGAAGAGAGGGAAGGAGGTGTCAGCAAGTGGAAGGGACAGCACAGCTGCTGGGAGTCACAAGCACCCAAATCGGCATTGCAAGACCCAGCCTGAGGGGGATGGAAGCCATCTTCTACCCTGCTAGCCATGCAGGAAGCATGTCTGGCCTCCTACAGTAACCCCTCGTGGTGATGCACTCCTGTTCTCGATGGTAACATGCGGCCATGAACACAAAAAGCATAGGGCTGTATATAGACCCACACGGGCATCCAGCACCATCTAAGAATAACTGTGCTGCCAAGTTATATTTGCTGCTGTCCTGCTATTTAGTTTAACCCTAGAACTGATGATCTGCTGTCTGTCACCATATCTCAAACTTCTGAGTTGGCCTTAAGTCCTGGAGAGCCATTTTAAACACAACCCCTCCAGGACAGGCTTCATCAAACTATTTGTGAACTCCTTTCAGCAGGGTATTTTAAAAGGAACAGCACCACCAAAAGCAGATGATGGCAGGTGGCAGCCAGCAGATGAAGCCCAAATCTACCAGCAAGCCTCTGCCAATCCCTTCTGGACTGCCTGCACTTTTCCACAGGCTGACCTACTCCATGGCAAAACCTACTCAGTAGATCCATCCACAGGGATGAATCTGGTCTGCTGACCACACCTGGAAAGAGTCATTTAAGTGGATTAAATGTCAAAAGGAGAAAAAGCCCAGGTTGGGCTTTAGCTTATTAAATGCTGTGTGGGAGATTTTATTAGCTAAATCAAAGTCATCAGGGCACCTTAGGCCATCATTCGGCTACCACACCAGGAAAGGTTGTGGCTACATACACAGCACCCAACACAAGCGTGACACACCAACCCGCCGCCTCCTCCTGTTCTACCAGATAGAGAAGACTCTGCCTCTGCGCCCTCCCCGTTGGGAAAGCACTTGTAATCAGAGAATCTCATAGCCTGGGCCAACCTGCCAAGTTCAAAGTGCAATTAAAAGCACAGAAGTAACAATGGCAAAACAAGTTACCAGCTGGGAAATCAATTGCATTGTGTGAATTAGCTGGGGAACGTACGACACTGAAAGATAACGCATTGCACAACAGATCTCACTCTTCTATCTACACAAGAACAGTATCACCTGAACACCTCAACGTCGGCTTTGCACAATGTTCTCTTAAGGTTTATTGCTAAAAGTCTCTTTTATCCCTTCTGCTGGTGTGTTCCTGCTGAGAAATGGGAAGAGTGTTTTGCAAGGGGCTGCAGGGTTCTGCATGCCAGAAAGCCCTTTCCCACAAATATTTATATTTAAACATAGACCAAATTGGAAAAAAACCCAAAAAAATTCACCCTCTTGCTTCCCCTAAAATCATCAGGGCCATGCATGAATTTCTCCATTGTGGTATCACGCATTTCTGAATTATACCCTTACAGCGAACTACCAGAGCTGAAAGAAGAATTACCTGAACTCTTAAATCTCAGTCAGGAGCACGCAAACCCTCTTTGGATTCATTTACTAGTAAAAAACCATCCTTGCAGTCACAAACAGACTGGAACTTCCCTCCGGCATTCCTGCAGTATTATTTTCAGGGCCACGTTTTAAAAGATGGTTACTGTTTGATAAAGCAATGATTAACTACGTTAAGCAAACATCATTAACCCAAGGCTCCTACCAGCCATCCTGTGTTGATCTCCAAGTAACAGCTCTCTCCAAGGCATATACTACGACACACACCAGTTTCATTCGTGAGACACTGATAACTTGGCTTGCAATACCATACTTGGAGTATTTTGACAGAGAAAGGGGGTTTACTGCTATTCCTTTCAACTGAGAAGCAATCTGGGTATCGCTAACACAGCTAAAGTAAGTGGTGAATACGCTCTGATTCACTGCACGTTTTTTCATGATATCTACTAAGGAATGAGGGTGTGTGTATGGAGACACTCATGCAAAGCTCACTTGGATGCTCATGACTTGGAAAGAATTAGCAAGTGGAGAAAATCAACTGGCCTAGCAATAAAAAGCACTAACACATACACATATCACAGGATTGTTCCTCCAAGCTTTTTTCTTTTTATCTTTATTCTGTAGGAATTTTTAGATCACTACAGGAAGAAGCAAAGGTTATTAAAAAGTCTTAGATACATATTTAAAGTTCCATGTGTAAGGAGACAGCACAATCAGGAAGGCTGTCCCATCAATTCCCCAAAGGATTAACTTCTGCTTCCTGCAGAACTGCTCTGGGATAACTCCCATGTGTCCAAGCACACCCATTTCACGAGAAGGATTTCCCCACGTGGATTTCTTCTCCTCCTCTTCCCTTCCTGGGAAATCATTACCAAAGTGTACATGGACGCTGAAGTAAACACCTCTTTCCTGAACCTTAAAAAAGATGGTTCTAAAACATAACGTTTCATGGGTGAGCTCATACTGCTTTACAAATAAAAAGCTATTTTGTGTCATCACAGGAAGATGATGACATATGCTATCCTCAACAGGAAAGCTGTAAAATAGCAACCTGGTTCCTACACTGCTCTGGCAACATTCCTGACCTGTAACTCTGGATAATTTCAGCCCAAAAGGACCTATAGCCGCGATAGTTACAACATTGCACAGCACTCACTAAAGGAAATGAAAACGTAAAGAGGAGTCTTTCTGATACTTGCCTTTATACAACCTATTCTGCTTGGATTTCATTAAAATAGGGGAAAAACCCCACCTTGTTTCCTAGGACAGGATTATTTGATGGGAGGTTGCTCATGGCCTTACTCCCTATGTACTGAGACAGCTCAAGCAGACATTATCTGTGAGACTGATGAATTACTAAAACACGTTTAGGGATAAGGGAGTGAAATAAAGTTTCAGGGCAGCATTCCAGCTATTTACACTTTTTAAAAGACAAAGTAACCAGCCCTATATATTTTATATACATATAATTCCTGTAAGAGATAAGCACTTTTCCCAAATAAGAGCCCAATGGCTTTTGGGGTTGGACTCAATCTCCAAAGATCCCTTCCAAGCCCTACATATCTGTAATTAGTAGCGATCCATATCTGAGGTGTCCTTTACAGGCATAGAAGCCGAGCATCAAAAAGGTACCCTGAATGGCAGTGACCACCGCAGCAAAAAAATGAGTTATCCTGTGTTGAAGAATCTATTTTGGAGCCATCAACTGGGGCTCACAAACTCAGACACTTGGTAGAGCCACAATACTCAGACCTCATGGTTTCCAATTGCTCTGCTGGTTCCTCCCCAGCAAACACCCACCCTTCCCAAACACCACCCAGCACAGAGGGAGAACACTCCTCAAACTTGCTCTTTTCCCCACCCCACAGACACAAACCCCTTTTATTTTTTGGAGTTTTTCATGTTTTGTTGCTGTGCCAGTTGATCCCTTTGACACATCGGATGAGTTATCTCAGCATCTGGTTGTAATTGCCATCACGAAGCTTTCAACAGATTTGACAAACAGCACGGAGATCAGGGCACTAATGGTTTAGGAGATGAACTGATGATTATTTGGGTTTATTTGATACAGCTGGAACCTTTTGACAGCCAAGACACCCAAACATGGCCCATCCCACAGCTACAGCACCCAGTCAAACCTCTGAAGTATTTCTGAGCTTTGGCTGTTGCCCACTATAAAAGCCTCCTCACAACTTCGTATCAAATGATGTCAAGGAAAACACTGCCACTCCTCCTCACCTCCCAAATTGCCGGGTGTACAGCTGCATGCTGCTGTTATCTTTTGCTTTTAATACACAGCTTATACTTATACGCCACAATATTCTCATTGCAGGACATCCTCTTCCTGCCTCTATTGCGTCTCCCAAGAGAAACTGGCTCACAGGACCTTTTCGGAAGTTTGTCCCATGGTCTGAACCGTGTTTCCCAATTCCTTGGGGAAGGGAGCCTGGACACACTCGGCTCCGACAAGGCATTTCCCACAGTCACATGCTATGAAGTCACATTCAGAGCAGCAACCTCTTCCCTTGATTGACCTCAAGGGAAAGTCAAGCAGGTCCACACCAAGGCTAGAGAAGAGCAGCAGCATCCAAGCTGCTACAGCACCCAGTGAGACAAATCAATGGACATGTTAGCAAAGTAAATAGAAGAATAAAAAGTTATTTGCCCTAAATCTGCTTTGTTTTGGACAAGTGTAGATGCAACACGGGTCTGCTAACCACTGCATCGCACTACATTTTTACCAGCACAGCAGAGGGCAGATTGCAGCTCATCACATTTTCATACACACACACACAAGGTTCCTCTAAAAGTAGATGGTGGGTTTTGTGTAGAGGGCAGCATCTGACTTGGCACACTGGATGAAGAAAAGCCAAGAATTTTAAAACAATACAAAGTAAAACATATCCATATTTCACATAATTGTACACATTACAGGGCAAGCAATAACATTAAGACGTTAACTGGAGTCCCATTAATCCTGATTACCAAGAAATGGGAGACAAAAACTCTTCCATATACACTAAGTCAACCTTTGAAACTTAAACTCTTTTGACAGCGTCGCCTTGAACTTGTAGACAGAAATATTCCCATGTCAGTGGAAAAGAGAAGCAAGGAAGCACCCAACCACGAGCATTTCCCTACTCTAGCCCTGGAGAGACACACATAGTCTATCTAGAATTTGGAGATCTGTGCAGAACTGAAAGGAGCTTTGGGTTTGTGTTTTATTTCCACCAGCAATCACAAAGCAGTGGAGACTGGGGATGCTTGATGCCTCTCTGACTTAGCTCTTGACAGCAGCCAGAATTCCAGAAACTCCTCTTGTGCAATAACCCCCAGGAACCTGTTTTCCCAGGAGAAGATGAGGTGCCACCCGGACTCTGCAAGCAGTGAAACCCCGTTGACCTCTGAGAGCACAAGGTCAGCACAAATGCTCTTGAACAGCATACAACTGACATTTTGAAGGCTGAAACCAGAAAGAAAAAAACCACAACTGGGAAGAACAATAATATTTTTGTGACCCATTACAGTTTTTATTACTAATAAAAACAGGACTTGGTCGAGAAATTCGATCTTCTTTAAACTGAAGCATGTCACAGTTTTCATCCTAAATAGCAACTGCTTCTTTCTGAAGCCTTATAAAACCAAATCAGGACTGAGATAAGAACTTCAAACTGTTTCTACAAGATCATCATGGCTGACTGTGCAGGAGATAGTAAAACTTTACTCTTGGAGAGTTTAAAAACCTGGGCAATGCATTAACACAACATAGAGCCACCATCACAAGACCACTGCCACCCTTGTTACCACGGAACAATATCAGAGTGACTAGCTAAAAAACAAAGCAAACACCAGCAAGCTGCAATAACATCTCAAGCCCTCAGCCACTCCTAAAACACAAACTCTTAATTCCACAACAGATACTTCTCCATCTCTCTTGTATTTTCTTGCCCTGCCCATCCAGAGAGCAAAACCACTGTCCTGTATAATGACATCGCAAGCTGCAGTCTGAATCAGTTGTGCCCTCTCACCAAAGCCCCTTGGGAAGACCAGGACACTGAGGAAGCACAAGCAGTGAAGCCAAGGGCTACTTCATCATGGCCATCACCAAGAGGTACCAACACAATGCCGCAATGCAAGGAACGCATTGCTTAACCACAGTTCCTCCCTTAGCAGAATGGGACGGTATTTTTAAGTACTGGGTGCTGCTCATGAGCAGGACTGGCTAAACATCTCCTGTCACCCCCAGAACATGGTACAGCCCTGAGAAAAAAGCAGAGTGGTTGGAAACAAGAATCATGTAGAAATTTCAGTTGGAAGGGCCCTGTGGAGGTCATCTGGTCCACCACCCTGCTCAAAGCAAGGCCGTGGCATCAAGGTTATGACATCATCCACATGCTTTCATTGATCAAAATTATCCCAGTCAACTGTGGCCTATGTGTCAATTCCCACATGTAAAATTGAGCTAAACAGCCACATCGTGCTCCACAGCCACAGGAACGAAGTCAAAATCATCATCAGCTGCAAGGCACTCCAACTCCAGCTGCGCAGCCTGCACAACTCACTTCATCTTTCCCCACACATAAAATTGACTTTCTTCTTCATTGCCACATAGTTTTAAAAAATAATAAAGAACTTTTACTGGACTTAGAAATCATGTGATAAGGAAGGGAACATGTACATGTAGAAAACAAGTAACATGCACTGACATGTTAATACAAGCTTTTTCCTCTCCATGAAGGATCACCTTGGTATACAGCACAAATCTATATTCCTGTCTCCAGCTGCAGCTCCAGCCACAACCAGCCGTGGCATTAAGTTGTTTTACTGCTGGAGCGCTTAATTATATAAATTAGAGATATGCATAAGGGACCTAAACCAGTAATGAAAGAGAAGGTCTAATGATGCAACAAAACAATCTGTAACCTGGTGCTCAGATTACGGGTGGGTTACACAATGGCCCAGACAATTGGGCATTTAGGCAGCTAGCTGCAGACTCGCATGGTGCAGATCACGTTTTCCCAGAGCCATCATCTGATTCCAAACATGTGAGATCCACTCAAGCACACCCTACCTACCTCCCTTGCCCCAGCAGCTCAAGGGTGAAAGCGAGGAGCCCAGTGTTTGAGCAGCAGTGTCACCCACTACAGAGCAGAAATGATGCTCCAAAGCCAAGGCAGCCCTCTTCCCAAATCTCCCTCCCAATTTCACATTCAAACTCAAAGGATGTGTGTAGAGTCTGTCCAAGCAACCCCCTTGTACCTCACTAGTCCTGCTTGCCTTTCAGTCATCCCATTCTACAGAGATGACGTAACTCCAGTGAAACCTGTTCTGTTCACAACTGGCATGACTTTTGCCCTGTGCTGTGTGATTTAACACCCCGCTGCAGCCTCCTTTATGAAGCATTACCAGCACAGGGTCAGAGAGAGATCACCCATCAGCTCCAACAATAAATAAGGCAATTTAGGTATCTGATGAGCACTCAGCATGAACAGCTCATGTGGAAGAGAATGCTCCTACCCCCCAAGATTTCTGAGTGCACGTTTTTTTACTGAATAGGCTCAAATACTTCCAGGTACTATTGATTTCTATTCATAGTATCAGTACAGTGTAAGGGAGAAATCATTTGGTTTGAAATATTCTTTTACACTGTATTGACCTCTTATGTCAATAAACACGGCACCAAATTGCAGCTTAGCAGCCTAATTACACCTTCTTTTCATGAAGTGCTGATGAAAAGATGAGAAGTACTATACCAGCATCAGGGCCAAGAAGTGGTACTGGGATACTGAAAAGCAGTTAAGTGTCATGGTGCAACGTCAATCCGTGCGTTCAGTACTGAAGGGCTCAAAAGAAAATTGATAACACCAAAACAGCCATGGTCAGGAAGGGTGATGGTATCTGCTTAGAAGCTGCTTACCAGTATTTCCATGTGTTTGTTCAAACAAAAGACTCAAGAAGCGATGCTGTGCCTTCTCTAGAAACCCTCTGAAATGACTGGTACGTCACCATTGTTCTTTACAAAATGCCACGCTCCCATTCCCCTCTCACCAGTAAAACACACTATTAATTCTATTAAAATTCAGACTTGGGACCATTTGACTTCCACATATTACCCTTCCAGCATGCCGGCCCTACTGTGCACCCTCGATGCTTTCCCACCCACACTGTGGTCCATGAAAGACACAAGCAATGCCAGCAGCAAAGCAGGCAACAAGCGCAGCACGAGGCTGCAGCAAGGAGCAGAGAGCTCCTATGATTTTAGGGACCACTGAGGAACCTTTGAATGAAGCCTCTGGGTCCTTCCTGCACTAAAGGGCCCACAACTACCACATGTGGTCTGTGGTTACCACGTGCACTGGCACATACCTAGTTCTGATCCACCTGGCCTCTTTTACTCTGCAACCCCTTTTAGCAGGTTACCTGGTTTGTTTTTACATAGCTCAACTACCCCCCACCTCTTCTCAACAAAAAGATTTTCATTATTTTCATTCAGTTGCTTTATTCCTGCTCCTCAGAAGAGTCGGGCACCTACAACAATAAGATCTTTAAAGACACAGGTCACAGTAACACAGTACATTCCAAGTAGAAAAGCAAGGGATGTTATTAAATAGCATTAGCCTATGGCACAGACTTTGTCCTGTACCCAAAAGCCCAGTGCTTCACTAACCCCAGAGTGCACACTGAGGGAGGAACCAAGCTATCACCACCAGCAAAATGATTCCCAAAACAAGTCAGAAAACATCCACATAACCTACGTCTCAAAGTTCAACAGCAAATACAGCCTAAAACCGAGCCTACCACCGCTCTGTGTCCACGCAACGTGCAATCCTGGCTGCGCCTGCATCCTCCCATGTGTTTCACACATGGGCTGGAGTGAAACCTACTCATTTTCTCAGCACAGTACACCCCTCCCTGTTTTATCGTTAATCAAGAGTCACAGCCAGTCCACAACCAGCACTTTGCTACCAGCTGCTAGGTGCCCTGGATAAAACAAAAACAAAGTACATGAAGACTACCATCACTTAGTAAATCCTACTCCAGGTACTCCAAGCAATTAGGCAACTTAGTGACATACCTACCACTACCTTCCTTCATGGACTTAATGCATCTCTTCTTCCAAGTATCTCCTTGGATCTCTAGTTAAAGCCATTTTCACCCCACAGAACGCCCTCCCCTCCTCACCCACCCCAAGCAGGTACAAAAAGGAGCTTTTTGCTCAGTGCAACGAGCAGAGAAGGAAAAACAAGAAGTTAAAGCCCACTAATTGCTGGGCACACCCTTCTTCAGTGCACCTGCCAAGGAACACTTGTGCAACACCGCCTGAGTGTCAACAGGAGCTGTAGGCACGACCCAACCACACGCAATAAAGCAAAGGCACTACCCACATTTCCACGTGCGCACAGGGCTTCCAAGCACTTATCTACCTGTCTACACCTATGCAAGTGGTGATTCACCTCTTGCAAACACCATCCTGAACCGTTTGGTTCGCCCTTTTCTTGTATTCCTATGATCATGTCAGACATTGCCTGCCTTCCTTGGTCAACATCCTGCACAGCACCAAACAGAGTTAGCTGGTAACAATAAAGGGGAAAAAAACATCATGAACTGGTCTTCCTGAGCTGGGAGGGTCTCTTCAGGGGCATACAGAGCTGTTCTGATTAAGCATGCATAGTGTTCTCAATACTTTTCAGCACCAGAAAGTTTCTGCTCCTTGCTTTAGCTGACTGCAGCCTGCTTGGTACCTCTGTGACCCAGGACTTGTTTTACTGAGAGTTGAGTGAGAGAGGCAGAGGATCACATAGAGGTGATGGCCACAGGGAGCACACCATCAGTGCTAAAGTCTACCTGGCCAAGAGCCCACACCAGAGGCACGAGCCTCCTTTGTAAGCACACTGTGGGAGTTACCCAGTTCCACAGTCCAGCCCCAGCTGCCGTCCCTGGGACTGTTCTGCACACGCAGGAACTTCTCCATGCACGTGATCCAAGCACACAGGGCACACGGAGCAGTGGCACAATGCCAGGAGACCAAGGGTCTCAAAGCATCGCCTCTCTGTGCAGTGCAGACACCAGAGGAGCTTTTCCCAGCCATGTACAGATAGATGCTCAGTAATTTGCCCCTGCAAGAAGCTTTAATGCCACAGATTCAATCACAACCTACCTGCTGCACCAAGTGTGTAAATAAATACCCTGTTCAACACCACAGAGAAATAACCTTAGCAGCAAAAGCAGTACTCTATAGACTATCATTTCTGGAGACAGATATCTGTCCCTAACTGTGCCCAGACTGACTGGTCCTCAGTCTAAAACACTAATCTAGTTGTCTGGTTTTAGGGCACCAGGTTGCTCAACACTTTTTCCTGAAAAAAACCATTTTAGGGCAGGCATCATACCACAGTATTTAATATCATTCTTACCTTGGGCCAAATGCCTTCACTCTCTCTGCCTTTCATTTGTTGATCTTGAGTTACCTTTTTCGTGAAATAGAATGATTTTATTTTTGGGGTTTTTTTCCCCCCTCCAGGTGCCCTGCCCTTAACAGCAGCAAGACTTCCAGCTAGACGTTATTCCACAGATAACATCTATTGCTAAACAACATTTTTCTGATCTATACTTACAAAGCACTCCAACATATGCTCAATTAAAACGCTCATCATGACGTCTATGGGCTCACACACTTTTTCCATAGCATGTTTAGGACTCAAAAGACAGATTAACCCCATGGGGGGCAGTGATGCGCTGATGCAAATTTAACTTCTGCATGCCCTACACACAAATAATAAGTAATAGAGCTTAGATAAATGAATAAGTACTGTCATTTCTATAAATGACAGAAAACAAAGACAAAAGAACATAATGCCTACCCAGACATGAAAACAAACAATGGGTTTAGACTAAGAACAGTACTGAGATAATCAGCACATCATCTTTGATCTGTTTAACCTACTTCCTGGCAACAGCAGACACTCATACTTGCTATGTTGTTTCCCCCACCAAAAGAAAAGGGGTGCAAGTGTACCACATAAGCATTTAGCGCTAGAGGTTGCTAGAGATCACAGATAACCCGTCAGATGTCATCCGTGGCACAGGTGAAGAAAACCCACTTCAGTAGAAGTTAGATCCTCACAGAAAATCTCCTGAGCAGCCAGCTTGCAAACACCAAACCAACATTACAGCTCTCAGATCATCCAGTAAAGACCCAATACTTCACAGTGCCAAGAAGAGATACAGCTAAGCTTTAGAGATGCCCTGTAGGTACCTGCAGAGTCTCCCCCATCAAGACCTCTCTGTTCCAGCAAGGTTTCAACATCCACTTTAAGCCAAACTCCAAGAGGTCTCTTCTCCCCCCACCCTCAAGCCTTGTGCCGGTCAGACCAACGCTTAGTTTCACCTAGACTCACGTTCCTCCTGCCAGGTGAATTTTCTGCTGGAGCCTAGGCCAGCTCCAAGGAGAGGTGTGCATAGTGAGGTGAGCTGGCTGAAGGATAGCCATGCCCTCCCCATCAGCACCCTCCCCAGAGACATAAGGGAAGGGCTGTCTGACATCTACATTCTTGAGGGTGATGTAAGAGGAAGAGATCTCAGAACTTCAGGTGGATGAAGGACGGCCAGCAAGAGCCGATTAACTCCTAAGCAACGGAGATCTTTTCATGCAAACCTCCAGGGTGGTGATGAGCTAGCAGGTATGCATGTGATTAGGGAGGAATGAGAAAGGTGGGGTCAGGCACAGAAACAGAGGGGAAAAAAATCCCTGAAGTTTTTCCAGTGTTTCTACAGGAGATAAGTATCTACCTACTGATTTTAGGGTGAGAGGTTGTTTCTGGGATTTTTTGAGATGACATTGGGGTCAGAAGAAAGCATTAGGGCCATTCAAGTTCTATTGCTTCTGTTGCTAGCTGAAAAGCTTTCCCCTCCCCCCCCCCCCAAATTTTCCCCTTAAGCCCTTGACTTCAGGATTGGGCCTGTCTCTAAATGCTTACAGGTGCAGGCCAAAGGAGCAGACCAAGCCCAACAACCCCAAAGGATTTTTCTTCAGGAACTTTTCCACAGCTTGAACTACAGCTGTTTTCCTTTGCAAATTCCACTTCTGGACTGCCAGAGCATCAGAAGAGGAAAGGAGCAGAGTGCTATGGTTGGAAACAAAAGCTCAACACAGATTCAACACAAGATCCAATCCAGGTTTGCTGCCAGTGAAAATCTGTTCACCAATGGCCTGATCTAGCTCCTCCTGTGCTTCACTCACCAGAACACTTGAGGATGGTCTTCCTTTTTTCATCAAGTCTACAGAACAAAGTTACAAGACAACCAGGATTAAAATGTTTCCCTGCACCTCTGGACAAGCATCTAATTTCTCTAACCTATTTTTAGAAGCATTAAAGTCTCCAGAGAAAGTAAAAAACAGGTTCTTTATTTGAATCTTGCATGCCCCACCTGACCACATTTGGAAGTTCCTCTACCATACTCAACCATTCCTTAAAAAAAAAAAAACCGAGGAAATTAAATACAAAACATTGAACAATGAGGAGGGTCTGACTTAAACTAACAAAGACAAGGAAATTGCAAGTTAAGCCTCCTGCTTTGCCCTTGATTCACCTTGTTTTGTTCAGCTGCTGCTCTGCTCCCAGACCCTTCCTCTCTCCTAATGCAGGAGAGCAATAGGACAAAGAAAACAGTCTGGTCTAAACATAGGCAGCATTGGCTCTGCTCATTTAGGCTGGGTTTTGATGTAAATCATGACAATTTTACCTTGTTTGGAGCTTTAAAAATCCAGCAACATTTAATTTTTTGGTACTGTCTGCATGATTCTAAGGTCAGAGGAAAAATCACCCTGGAGGGAAAGATTCCCATCATCCAATTCTACCCCTTTAAAAATTGGGTACAGCCTTGACTAGCCAACTCCTTCCTGTCTACAGACCAGTTTGTTTCAGTGATTTTTAGGACAAAAGCATCATGCTCTGGGGGTACCTTGTCTTCTCATAGCTTGTCGAGGTCTGCAGATCTAGCTTGGGTAGCACTTGCCTGAATTTCTAGCTGCCTGACATCAAACAAGATGGATGTCATCCTCCTCTAGTAATCACCCATCACTACGCCTCATCTCTTACTGCTATGAAATAAGCATTTGAGTCTCCAGGAAAGCCAAGACCTCAATCCCCCCATGCATTGAACATTGCTCAGCAAAGCGTGCAGTGGTTTAACACTAAGCAGGTCACCAAGGTTGGCGGCAATACTCATCTGGCTGCTATTAGATACACGACCCAGCGCCCTGCTGCATTAGAAGGGCAAAGCGCTCAGCCCCTTGCAGGACCAGGGCACAAGAAGCTGAGAAAGAAGAGCCCAGGAGTGATGCAGCCTGCTCTTTCAACAGCTACGGGGCATTTCCTTGCCATTTTGCATGGAAGATGCATGCACAGCTATGCTACGCACTGCCTTAGAGCAGATCCAACTACATCTCACTGCTTCTGAAGGGATTTTCAGTTTAATTTTGATTGAAAAGCCAGCACAGGTTTATCCAAAATGTTGAATAATAAGAAATCTATTTAAGCTGCCATTCACAATGACAGAGAACCAGAGACGTTTCATAAATCCAACCTGCAAGTTATTAAAATAAACATAAAATGTATAGTGTAGAAAGATAATTGCTATCACTAAAGAAAAATTACTGTCCTAGAGGTATTATTTCTCACAGATATTGAAACTTTTGGCATTAATTTGGTTAGAACTTGTAGTGTGGGGTTTTATTTTGCTGTTTCCCTGTATACAATCAGTGACTTAAAAATGTGTCCACAGTATCCTGAGTGAGATAAACATCGGTATGTTTTGCTGGACAGCCTTTTGTGTATCATCACAGCAACCTATCAAGCAGTGAAGACACACTCACCCACACGGCAGTAACAGATTAGAATTCCAAGTTTCACTTTTTAAATATTCCATGGAGTAGCTGAGGCAGGGTCAGATTCGGATGTCAAGAGCTTGTACATCCACCTACACTACCCAAGTCCTGAAGCACTCAGGGTGGAAATACTGCAGTGTAATGAAGAGATTTGTAAAAGATAAATTCTTTTGGTCTTGTCTGTCACCCAAAATCCCATTACAAGCACATCTGGTTTTGTATTTCCAGCAAGGCTCCTGAAATTACAGCACAAGAACATGCAGTGCTGTTGGGCTGATGGTCCAGATGTGCTCCTTACCCATCCCCAAATTTAGCTGGAGAAGGTCCCTATCCCATCCCCAACACAAGGGGATGCAGCAGCAGGAAAAGCCTCACATTCCACTATCTTGCACAAAGTAAAGTAAAATATGAATAATACTTTTCCCATGAAGAAAGCTTACAAGCCACAGCAGGGAAAAAGCAGCAGCCCTGAAATGCTGGCAAGCTGACATTTTTCCTAATTAAAACAAGAAGCAATCTTTAAAATAAAGGCCTCCAAGACTCGTTTTTCTTCCACTGATAGGACACACTGTTTACAGTCATGGTCTGGTTTTGCAATGCTTTAGTAATGGATTGAAGAGGAGTTTGAAAAGCTTGTACAGAAATGCACCAGAGAGCACTTCAAAAATCTGTGCATTAAGAAAGCATGTATGTTACATAAAAGGGGAAACATAGCCTAGATATCAAGTGCTCTTTGAAATTTAGGAAAGACTGAATGCATCTTTTACTCTCAATATATTATAGGAGGGATCCAATGTAGAACACAACTGCTTAATTGGAAAAAAATGCACATGCTCAAAGCCTACAGCCTGTCTTCTGATCAGGTGTAACTGATCACCACCACAGGGATGCTCCAGAAGGTTTTATAGAAGGGCCAAACTCCAGGTTTTAAAGAAGGGCCAAACCCATCGCTTTAAAACAGGGTTGAAGAGATGGCTCCATTTCTTCATTACACTGCCTTTCAAGAGGAGAAGTCTTCTCATGGCACAGTGTGAATCCAAAGCCTTAGTAAGGTGAAACATCAACAAGAATACCTGGGGACCAAAGATGTACAAAGCATCCTGGTGAACTGTGGTGGGAAACCTCAACGTTACACACAGAGCGAGGTCCACCTCAAGGATCCAGCAGGGTCTCTGCTTTGCATTTCCCTTCCCAGCTGAATGTATTTGCCAGAACAATGCATTTCTCAAAGCTCTCCTCAGCTGTAACTCAAATCATCTGCCCTCCTGCTGCATCTTACTCTTCAAGGAACATCTCAGAATTCAGTCACTGGCAATAGCTCTTCCATCACAAAACCATAAAGACATCCTTTATTAGCAGTACCATTTCCACAAACATCCAGGGTTGTTAACAAGCAGTGCATGCATAGGGATGAGGAGACAGAGGAACTTCATAAAAAAATATTGACTCACTGTGAAAGTCCTCTTCAACTTCCCACAAGTATGATTCCACACACACTTGTGGTAAGGCAGGTTGCATTATTCTCTCTCTGTCCAATTGTTGCAATCATTGGACCTGGCAAGGCAGCATGCAACAGAAAAATGCAGCTGCATTTTTGTCTCTGAAGCCTCTACAAGAGCCTGTGAGCCACGAGCCAAAAGGCCCACATGAAAGCAGAGAAGAATGCAGATTCAGTCTTTTTATTGTAAGCATGTGTGTGTCTTTTCTGGATAGTCCTGATGAACATAAATGATGAAAACAGAAGCTGTTCTGAAGTTATGAGAACAGAAATGCCCCTTCAGTCAGGTGATTTAGGCTCCATCTGCCCAAGGCCACCTAACAGAATGGAAAGACTACCACTGACCACAGAGCATCTGAGCCACACAACATAGTATGTGCTGAGACATGCCTTGGAGCTACGTTTTTCTAGAAGACTTGGGGTATGGTTTCTTTCTTGTTGTTATGGTGTTTTCAGTTGTTTTTGCAGAATTTCTAACTACAGGCCCAGGACACCTTCACCCTAGATGAAGAGCTCTCTGGCAACACCATCTTGCAGTAGAAACCATCCTTCATCTACCTGTTCTACTGTAAAAGAAGTTTTCAGGGCAACAATTCATGTCTCTCATATGTCAAACTTCTCTGATTTAAAATAAGACATTTTACCTGGTAACCTGGCACTTACATCCACCTTCACTCCTGGTAAAAACCATCTTTGATCCTTGCTGATGGCCACACTAACTTAACTCCACATCAGCATGCACGATGATTAACTACCACAGCAAGCATGTGTCCTACCTCTCAGGTACACTGTGTTCCTGGGGAACTGCTGCTGTTACAAGGCAATGCAAGGCAGAGGCAAGGACTGGAAGGAAAGTACCTTCAAGCAGCCAGAAAAATCCTCAGTGATTTCTGATGGAGAATTTTCCACCCCTTACTGAACTGGAGCAGCAGGAGGAAAGAATGCTAAATGTATTCCCATGCCCTCACAGGACAAGGAGGGGAACATACGCAACAAGAGGAAGCTTTCTCAAACAAATGTCACCAGATGCATCAGAACTCAAATGGAAAGGATGAGCATCCAGGTTGATGTTCAACAAGGGTCACATGTAACAGGATTGAGAAACGTGCTCAACACGTTCAAAGAACTCAAGTATGTTCAAATACAGCGGAGAAATACAGGTATTTTCCAAGACAGGCACCATCACAGCAACTTACAGAGCACACCTCAAAAAAGTCTAGGGTTCATTAAGTTGCCATCTTGTAAGTTTTGCTCAGTTTGAGGACCCAAATCTGCCCAGCCTTCAGTGAGAACCACTCGGTTTTGCTTCACATGAAGAGGTTCCCCACCTCTTAGCATCCTCCTAAGAGTACAGCAAGAGAAAAGTATGAAGGCTGATGTTGGATCCTCGGCTCTGGTAAGAGGTCTCTCTTGGGAACAGAAACTCCTTATTTCTCCATGAAAAGGCAGATCCCAAACAAAACCTCACTGCAGTTCCACCACCCTCCCATATTCCTGTAATGGGGCTTTGTTACTCCTGTGTGCTCTAAGTCCCAGACAAAATCAAGAACCACTGGCAAAGCTCAAACAGACGTGCTTTAGTCAGTTAGATATTACCTAAAACTAATCTTTTGTGCTAGGCAGCCCACAAATGCTACACAGAAATGCTGCTGGGTCTTGAGAGAAGTCACAATCCTTGCCAGGGCTCTTTTTTACTCTTCAGGAAGTGACAAGCTCATTTGCCAGAGTGATAAAGTCCAGTGAATTCTTCCTAAACTGGATGGAAATCTGAAAGCTTAAGAGACATAATAAATTGTGCATTATCTGTATTACAGAACCAGTCTTATACAAATAAATACATCCAAATTAGACTGCAATCTGCAAATCCTCCTTCATGTGGAATAGCAGCTCCAACTTTACTGGGGCTGCTAATGTAAGTCAAGGAAAGAGGGGTCTTCTCTTTGATATTATGTAAACCACGGGCGAATTAAATTCCTCCCACACCACGCTCTCATGTAATCCCTGCTGCAGCTTGCTCCTGGCTCATAGGTTGAATATTCATCTCCACACAGCTTCAAAAGGTGTAAGCTTTTCAGCATCACTGTCAGGCACTTTTTCTTCTTTTTTAATATGAGGAAAGTACTGTGAATTGAAAGGTTGGGGTGGCTTTTTTTTTCCCTCTTTGCATTCCCTTGTAATGTAACAAGAAGATTTATGTCCCTTGCAATTAAAAAAATTACAGTCCAAGAACATAGCTAAAACCTTAAGAGAACTAAATATAGAGAGAGACTTGGAAGATTACTCCTTACCACCATCTCCAACACTAATATTTCTTTCAGGCCTAGGGCTCTAGGTAGCAATTGTGCATCAAGGCCACGTTCTTGCCTGGACAAGTTTATTTGCTGTATGTTTTTAGTAACATACAGACCACACAGGTCACAGCAGCACAGAAGCTCTTAAAGACTAGGAGCGGTCAGGAAAGAACAGTTTTCCAGGAGTATACTTAACATCATTCTGCATCACTTTTTGTGCCTAACACACCTACACCCTATTTATCTGTTTGCAAGAGGACTGCAGGTCACCTGGCATCAATTATCACGTAAAAAAGGGACGGTGCACCAGGATCCACATTTGAATGTGTCTTCCTTACCCTCTCTATAGAGCCTCATTGTTCAAGCTGCTCAGACAGCCCCAGTGCTGCACAGGAGGATGGAAGAGTCACCTCATGACACCAGCAGCCTCCCAACATGCTCTCCAGCCTCGAGATGCCAAACACCTTGCCCGTCCCTTTCCCCAGGGCTCAGGAAGAAGCCGGGACAGACAGCAAGTGGCAGAAGCTATACTTCTGCACGGGAGGTCCTGCAATGGCCACCCATCCAGGCCCATCCAGGATCCCTCCTCCTCCTCCATAAATACACCAGTGGGATGGGAAGTCAACCACACACGGCATTGCACTGGAGGGGGACAGGTTACAGCAGAAGTCAGCTTTGCCTTTTAGAGGCCACACGGACAAACATCATGCTAGAGCCCCCAAGTAAGCAACACTTCAACATCCCACGGTGTGATGGGAACATAAGTTATGGGGAAACTATATAGATACAATGAAGTGACAGGAGCACCAACCAGCAAGCTCTATGGCTCTCACATTAATCCCCTTTGCTTTCATGCATTTAATTTAAAATATCAACCTGTGCACCAGCAAAGCTTTTCCACCTGTACGGTACATAACACGGGCAGGCTTTAGAGATGCTTTGATTAAATGCCAGTAACTTAATTCCTTTAAGTATATGATGTTTAATTAAAAAAACAGATTAAGCAAGATTGGTTTGTTAGTCAGACCAAGGTCAGCTGATATAAATAAAGGGATTGCAATCTTAACAGATTTTTCTTATTGCATCGCAATGGCTTGAAGGTGATGACTGAGCCAGCGTTCAAACAAAAATTGTTCCAAGCCACTAAACGTATCCCAGGTTCTTGTAATTCTCCAGGCGAGTACAGAGCAGTAAATGTTTATCCCTCCATCTCCCCCCACGTTGCTGGTTTACCCTCCCGTAGCTGAGGCAACCACACCAAGCAGCTCAGTGCCTTTCAGAAAGATTAACCTCTCCAACAGGCACAAACAGCAAAGGTTCGGCTCCAGGCAGATGGTGGGGTGCATGGGCTGGGCTGGGGTGCAGCACAGGAGATCACAGGATGACCTTCTTCTGAATATCATCTCCACACCTAAAACTCCACTCACAGCAGGAAGTGTTTGTAAATTACCTGAGGTTGGGTTTGTTTGTGGAATGCCATTCCTTGCTAAGCAAACTACTGGAAAAAGAAACATTAAAAAAAAGGTGGTAACAACTGGCTGGACAGAAGGCAGGAGAGAGGACAGCAGTAAGTGCTAACGGCATCCCTAACAGAATTTTTTTGTGCTGGAAACGTTCATGACACCCCAGGCAGGAGCTGAGGAATACACTTAATTCACCAAAAATGTCAACTCCTCAGGTCCTGCTGCACATTCAGCTCAATCTCACCCCATGAAGACAGCGGCAATTCAAGCATAGATAGTCCATGAAACTCACAGGGGTACTGGATGCAACCAAGCATTAAATACACCCAAAAAACCCTTAGCTTTGTAACACATGCCAGTTTAACCAGCACTAACTTAGCTTAAAGTTGTACAAACAACTTCCTCTTTCCTTTCCTTCCTCTCCCACCCTTGGGAAAAGACATGAAATGCAAGCTAATGCTGCAGTAGGCAAACATTAATAGTGACTGAAACCGCTTAACCATCTATTCTCCTTTCCCTTCCCCTCATTTTTATTTTAAGAAAACCCACATAAGCCCCCCTCAGAAGGGTTCCAGGATAACATATTTTTTCCTCCTTTGCTAGATTGATCCTAGACCTAATTCACGATTAAGTGCAACTCAACACATACTTTATATCGAACTGTAAGTATCCAAGATTAAGAGATGCTGAGGGAATCGGCTGACAGGTCCACAAACAAAAATTCTTCTGCATCCTGCCCACAGAGAGCTCATGATACAAGGGTAATGGCAAGAGCTGAACTACAGTGTGCTGTGATTCGATGGAGACCATCGACACATATTTTCAGGGACCTGCCAAGCACTTCAGATTTCACAAGAAAAACCCATGTTCTGTAGCTCTGCTCTACTCCATTTCCCTCTGTTCAAAGAGTGACCGACGGTAGGAGCCTGATCAAATTCCTTCCTTTATCCACGCCTGAATTAAAGCCTTGGCTGGGCCAAGGGAGGCAGACAGAGGTGCAAGAGTTTTTTCAGAGGACGCCAGCTGTAAGCGCTGGTGCCAGCACCACAGGTAACACACTGGCGAGTCCCTGGGTGCTTCAGGTTAGTTACAAAGGGATTTCAGCTCCAGGTGAAGCAGGTGATATTTCTGCATCTCTTGTTAAAACAGGCCAGTGCTAAATTTCAGTTTCCATCTGCAGATAATAGGTAGCAAACCTCTTTACAAGTCCAGCCTACTCGGATCCCGGAAGCGGAAATTACTTCCAATATCTAATTAAAGCACTCTCATGTGGTTGGTCTTCAGCTATCTAGTATTGTTGGATTCAAAAAAGAAGTTTCAAAACATTTGTAGCCAGACAGAAGAAATACAAGTGCCTTACAAAGGGGGTGATTGCCAGTACAGGATGTGATGCTCCCTCTACAAAGACCATCTGGCCACAACAGCCACATCCCCTCTCCCAATCCCTCCTGGAGATGGGCCTTCTCACTTGGTCCCTGCCACAGGCAGCACCAAAACAGGCTTGCAACCTTCACCCCCATGCACATCCATTCTCAACATCACTCCAGGTCTGAGTGCTGCCCTTGAACTCCACTCCAGCTCCAAGGATCATCACGTCCACCCTGGGGAGAAGAGCAGCTAAAGCTCACCCAATTCCACTCTAGGGAAGCAAATAAAAAGTCCAAATGGTTTCCATACCTCTGTGCAGAGCCTGGGGGAGAGATGAGGAGGAACTAGAAGCAGCAATGCTTTGTTTGCTGACAGAAACCAATGCCAAACCTCATAGGTGTGGGAAGAGGGTCATTATGTCCATAAGCACCCCTGGAACAGGGTAAGGAGAGATAAGAACCTGCAGTAGCTTCAAAGTGGCATCTGTGGAGGAGATATAGGTTGGTTTGGGTTGGAAGGAACCTTAAAGACCACCTAGACCAACCCCCTGCATGGGCAGGGGAATCTATCACTAGATCAGGTTGCTCAAAGCCCCATCCACTCTGACCTTTAACAATTACAGAGGAGGAGTGAACACAACTGCTTGATCCTCAAGGGACAGACTGATGAACCCATGGCAGGAAGGAGGATGAGAAAAGAATTGATAGCTTGGGTTAAATGGGAGGAGTGAACAAACATGAAGAGAACAAGGCCAGGGAGCATCTGTGTGACTCAGCCGAGCGCCTGCACAGCAGTAGCTGGAAATCTCCATGTTTAAGAGTACACACAGCCAAATAAAAGAGTATTCTACAATGCTACAGCACTTTTAAAGTGTTCTAAGTGCTTCACAAATCTTAATCAATCAATAGTACCTACAGATCTGAAGCACAAGACAGATAGAGCTACTTCAATATTTAACAGCGTGATAATTCAGGAAGCAAAAACTACTTTCAAGTAGTCACATACCCATGCTTCTCCTGTCTCAGAGAACCCAGGCTGTGTCCTACAGCCAAGCTACCCAGCACTGGCTGAAAGAGGCCAGTGTTCAGCATTTGAATTCAGACTTCTGTTTCAGTGTGTGACCCGATGCATTGCACACCACAAGCGATCCCACTCCAGCTGTCTCCCTAAGCCATTCCTTGATCGCCAGCCAAGCCCAACACAGAGGTAATCTTACCAAAGTAACACCAGTACGTGGCTGTAAATTGTGATTTTGTGCTTGAATTGTCTCATCTGCCTTCCCTAGTTTTTGGCTGGACAAATTATCATCAGCAATTTCATCTTAAAGCTCACATTTTGCAACACTTATTTCCCTTTAAAATATTTTCTTAAGAAATTTTCTTTTATTAGATCAACCCCATCTGCCAAGTCTTAATAGACTACCTCTTCCTCAGCTGCCTAATTTCAAATTCACCTTTACGTACAGCTTAAAAGGAGGCAAAAAGTCATCACAGCAAGGAAGTGGGATGTGATGCTTAACATCATGGTTTACACCAATACACTTTATAGTACCAGCTGAGGCTGAAGAATCAAGAATTTACTCAGCGACACAGGAGAAGTAAAATCAGAAAAGGAGGAAGCCTGGCCAAACCTTGAAGATCTACAGATTCCTGATTAATACAGGGCTACTCGAAAAAGCAGATGTGAAGTCACACCTTGTTTGATTCAGGGGAAAAGCCAAAAGTCTACAAGAGCCAAACTGCCCTTATTCTGTGCGGTGGCAGACACTGAAATACAGCAACGTTACTCCTTCAACATTAATAAAACATGTTGTATACAGAGCATTTATTTTTTTCAGCCCTTGAAACGCTGCCAAGTCATAAGTTTTATGGGAACGTTGAAATGGATGTTGATCAGAGCCATACCCATATGAGTTTTAAATTTTACCACCACTCAGAGGCAAGGGCTTCCCTCCCAGTCCCTCACGCATCTGCAAATTTGTAATTAATTTTTTTAAAGCCTGATGAACTAAAAGCTCATATAACCCCTCAGTCTATGAAGATACTGAATTCACTCCTGGATAATGAGCTGAACTCAGACCTTGAAAGCACTATAAAGCCCCCTTATCCCATAAAATGAAGTTCCTCAAAGGTAAAATCTTACATTTTATGCATCAAAAATAATAGCTGCTTGCAAACAAAACCAAACCAAAACAAAAAAAAGTGTGCCAGAGGTCACCTCATTACCAAGAGCATGATGTGCTCTTCCCCATCCCTCCCCATTTTCATCAGCATCTCCTTTTTCCAAGTCCTAAGTTTTATTTTAAAAAAAAAACCCCAACAAACAAATAACATGATTCATAAAAATACAATTAGTTTTGAAGTACAAGGCTGCTGGCATTGCTTGTGCTTGATCGTTTTGTTGTTGCCTCTAATGTGATAGAGCTTCAACGGAGTTAGAAAACTTCATAAGAACTAAGGGGCTTCTTCCCTTCTAATTAACACAGCAGTGAAATTTAACAGCCTGGCATGGAAGCCAGGTTTTGGAATTACTCAGCTACTCCCACACTCTACAAAAGACTTTTTACAACATGCTTCCCAGTACTTTACTCTTTCCAGTTTCAAGGCTTTGCTTTGGAGTCTCTTGTATCAAGGCAACTACTGTGGCAAAAATGCTGTACCAAAGACCTGCAAAATATCTGCCATCCTCATCTGTGTGTTCTGTACCTTCCAAACTAAAATCTGCGTCTGCTGTAATATATATCCATGCTGTCACTGATACATAAAGCATTAATTAAGTGTACAACGCCTCAAATTTCATTGGGAAATGGACAAAAAGGACACAGCCTACATCCAAGTAGTTCTGTCTTTCAGGTCCCTGGGCTGGGAACTTGTGTTCTTTGTACACTACCCTGATTTATGTTTATTTAAATAATGACAAATATTAGTTTTAAATTTATAGTCATTACTTTATAAAATGTCTCAGATCCTATCAGGATAGAGAGCCTATACTAAACAAAACAGTCTGTTTATACTACCAGGACATCTAATAGGAAATACTTAGAATCCCACATATTCAAAGCAGGACAAAATGACAGCCTATCTTTCTGCAAAGGGCTGCTATCTCTTGCTAACGAGAGGCCAGAAGGACCACGTGCAGATCACAAGGCCTGAGAGTTCAAGTTAAGAGAAGCTGGTCTGCAGAACCCCCGAGTCCATCACGAGTGTCACATGCCCACCAAGCAGAAAAGTAAAAGAAAACTGAATCACCTTGTGCTCTGGCAACGCTAAAGTGTTGAGAAGATACAGGGAATCAAGGAAGTCAAAACCAAGCCAAATCCCCAACATATGTATGCTCGTGGTTAATGCAAAGCTGCTAGAAAAAAAAAGCAGATGTGAAGTTGCACCTTGGTTCATTCAGGGCAAAAGCAAGTGACTGACAGCTGTTCCAGCTCACTCCAGGCAATGCGAAACACTGATATAAGAGCTTAAAGGCAACAAGACTACAACCTCAAGCCTTTCATACAGTATTTGTGTTGGCTGTCCCACCACTCCCTTAAGTGAAGGCCAAAATGAAGATATTTATCCTGTTACTTTCATTATTCATTTGTATCTACAAACACACAGAAGTCAAAGGCTTGTTAACTGCAGAGCCCAGCACTCTGATGTTGGTTTCTGTTAGACTTGCCTGACTGGGGTGGACAAGGATTTGGAGGCAGGTTTTATGAATTTTATACTGCAGAAATCTTAAAAAATATTTTTTAATTTTAAAATTAATTTTAAGATTTCAGGCAGATTAACAGTCCATTCTATAAAACCTCGTGTCTCTTTCTACTACTGACAGCTACTCAAAAAAACCTCTTTGGGGTGGGAACAGAAGTCATCCTCTCTGGTGTGCAGACAGGCAAGGCGTGCAGAGCTGTGAAGGGTGACTTCTTACCCCAGCTGTAACCCCACTGCCTGAACACAGTAATACTGCAAACTTTCCATCTCAGACCAAGAGAAAATTACGTTCAGTGAAGCTGAACAAGCTTTAGTGCTACCCCAAAACAGCCACTCCCACACACAAAACAGCTGACTGCTGCAGGCACTAGAGCGTGAAAGCAAAGACAGAGAGAGCATCACCACTCTGTCCTCCACTTCAGAAAAAAAAAATTAAAAAATCACATTTCTAGAGAGATGTTTCTGTGTATCTACTTCCTGTGTCATGTCTCAAACTGGTTTTTTACTCTGGAAGTGTCCTCGTACAAGGAGTTGTAGAGTTCTCTACACTTAATGCTGTTTTGCACTGGGATGGCGAATGGAAATTGCACAATGTTAGAGTCATGGATGCTCAGTGAAGTCTCCTCAGCACACATTACATGCCCTCCTGCCTGGCAGCTGCACCAGCTCTCCCCTCTATCCACCGACCGAAATGCATTTCCCCAGTTCGTACTCAAATGACAGGAGGTCAGTTTTGAAGGGGAAAAGAGGCGACAGGCAGCACTCAAAACTCCAAGGATTTTACGAACAAGCTGAAGCCCTATAAACTTGGTGATTGAGAAAAGATAATCCTCTCTAGCTTATGCCAACCGGGTCAGACAGAGGAAGAACCTCAGCACTCTTCAAAGTCAAAGCAGATGGGGAAGGAAGTACCCTGTAAGCGAAGGGGAAACAAGCTTCTGTTTGTTTCAGCTTGTTTCAGAGCTCTAGTTTTGTAGCCCCCACCAAAAGCATCGGACCTTTAACTGACACAAGCAGATGAGCTCAGTTCTGTAACAACCATCAGAACTACAGAGTAATTACCTAAGCCTGCTACCCATGCAAAGCCATGTCCAGGTGCCTGCAAGGCTGAGGACATTGCTCAGCTCAGTAGTAGGGAGACAGGGAATGTGGAGGAAAGGAGCTAAGAGGCAGAGACTGGGAGAAGTGTCCTTTGCTTTGTGGCTGTGAAAAAGTCTCTCAGGATTCATTATCATTAGTGCTTCAGCATCACTGATATAAATATTTATGTAGCTGTAAAAGGGAGTCTACTTTACAGCTGACTGTAACTCTAATTAGAGTATTTTTAAAAAATAACACGAGCTTGTAACTGATTTTTTTTTTACCCTTTCTGAAATAAAAAAAAGCAGGAGTCCACACATGCCACAGAATGAACATCCACTGCATTCTTTAAGAGGCTGAAGTTGACCTCTTGGTCCTTTCTCAGGCTTTACATCGCTGGACAAGATCTGGGCCAAGAGCATTTCCATACACAGGGATGCAGCTCTGTCTCAGGCTAACGTCATCATCCAAGTGGTGAAACCTAAAACCAACTAATCTCTCCCAGGGTTATGCTTGTGGAACTGGGAATCCCTCCATCTGCCTCAGCAAAATAAAAAAGATCACTGGCTGCAAAATAAACAGCACATTAACCACCGAACAATAGCCCCTCCAGTCAATGTGCTCCGTGCCACCCACCAAGGGCTAGCAATTTTCAATCAGATCATTCCCTCTAAACCAGTATTTCAATCTTTGAAGAAAAAGGTTGTGCAAGTTGACTACATGCAACTTCTTCTGGATCTGTACCAAGGAAGGACTCCCTTCCTCTCCAAATTCCTGGGAGTTCTGCAAGCTTTCTGCAGTCAGAAGCAGCAGACCCTGAAGGAACACAGAAATGCAGTTTACCATGTTGCTTTTAACCAGGAACTTTTAAACCGAGCTAGGAAGGGTGGAAGGGGGAACACTCATGGCTAGAGATCACTAGGGAGACACAGAAAGCCAAGGACATGCTGAGGAGATGTTCATTTTCCAAAGAAAATATTGCTAAGAGAAACAGGCAGCCTTCCACCACTTATTTTAGGAGGTGGCTGTTGAGCTGCATCAACTATTCCACTGGTGTCTCCATGACTGGGTTTTCGCCCAAGGCTTCTGCTGGAAGAGACAGAGCTGAAAACCATGCAGGAATACTCCACAGGAAGAGACACTGAGTGGTTGCACACCACCAACCTTCTCCAGATACGTGCATCCTTGTTATGCAAACTCAAGTGATCTGATGTTCAGGCTGGGTGATCTGGAACACGAACAGGACAAGAATAGGTCTATAAATATTCTGTGTGCATGTGTTTAAGTAGGTATCAAGAAATTTGCTAGTTTGAGACACTCATGTGAGAAGCGCAAAGGAGTGGGAGCAGTAAGGAGAGGGAAGCTTCAAACTGCAATCCCTTCAGCATTTTTCCTATTATCAAGTTATCATCAGAAGCCAGAAGTTAAAAACTTAGATAAAACAAGGCAGTTAACACGACAGCAATTTCAGCAAAGACTTTCTCACAGCAGCTCTGAGTGCTTTAAGGTGCAAAATAATAAGCTTGAAGGACCATATGAGGTTCCATTGCTGTAGTCACACCTTTCCTCTGCACTCTGGTACTGGGAAAGGGGGGCAGAAGAAATGCACACGAACAGAAACTCCTATCAGCTTTTTAATAGCACCTCCACAAAAAGGACTTTTTCTCTTGTGTGGCACACGCATTTGACCTGGGTCAACACTGCAACATGAGGAGCTGAAAAGGGATCACCTGATGAAACAAATACCCTCCCCTCCAAACCCTACCGCAGGAATTGCGGCCAAGCACCCCAACCGCAGCAAACACAGTAAGAGCCTTCTCGAACAGCACACGTTCTGTGTCAGCACAGCAGCATTAATACAAAACCCAATTCAAATAAAGGAGTAATGACCCTTTGGAAAGGGCAGGGCTCCATCAGGCTTCCACCATACCAGACAAAGACCATCTAAGATATTCAAACTGTTGCAAAAAATAAATAAATAAATAAATATATCAAAAGGGGGAAAACAGTGTCAGCCTTGTATGAGTTTCATTGTTGAATAATGACAGTGTTTACCTTTCCAGAATAACACATTACTGCTCTGGACCCAACTTTAAAGCAGAGTACGTGACAGAATTAATTACACCCTTTCTTCTTAACTACCAATCCCCAGGTTATTTATTAGCTAGGTCTGCATATATTCATAGATGAGTCTAATATACAGAGTTAAAAGGATTTAAAACCGCTGCCTAAATAGTTTGCTGGTTTGCAGAGTCCTCCTCAGCTCTCTGTCCAGGCAGCGGCATCAATAAATACAGCCTCAGGCTGTAAATTAGTCACTCTTTAAACTACGTAGCAGCCAAGAGAGACGTGGGAGACCTGCAAGCATACTGCGACAGGCAAGTGTGTCTCACAAGCAACACGTTGCTCGACCCCAAGCAACAAGCTCTCTGATACGTACGGTAGATGGCTCTGCCAAGGTCCTGTCTCTGAATTAGTAACATGCAAAGGATGCCAGCATGTCCAGCTTCAGCTTTGCCATACAGTCCACCCTTGCCAAAGGTTTGGGAAAACATCATGCAGAACACTTGTCAGGACTATCAAGTCCCCCTCAGATGGAGCACCTGCAGCTTGGAGGCCACCAGCATCCATTTCCATTTCTGGAAATGACAGAAGCCGCCCTACACAAGACAGTCCGAGTTCAGTATCTGGGCAAAGGAACGGTCGGCAGATAAACTCTGACTAAAACGAACCCAAGAGCCTCTCGGGTGCTTTCTATTTTGCTAAAATATTTTAAGGCTAAAGACCTATTCACTCTCATGGAATCTTCCCCAAAGAGGGATGAATGCCAGGGAGAAGCAGACTGGAGAAGACTTCTGGATTAGGATTGAACTGATTTTATTTCATTGAGGTCCACAATCTCAGGGGACAGAGGCCAGACGCTTCCAATGCTGACCATCTGCTGGAAGGAGATCACAAGGGAGAGAGGGTGGGTACTGCTACAGACCCAGCGGCAGAACACACAGAGAGAGAAAGAAAACCTTTTCACAGACATTGTACAAAGCACAGTAGCCCTTCTTCTCAGCATAGATGTTAGGGTACTGTATTCCCATGTGAATACTACACCTGCTGTTTGGCCTCATCCAGGACTAGAAGCAACTCCAACCACTACATCAAACTAGTTTGTTGCCTTGCATCAAGGGTCAATCACATCACTTCTCCAGCACAGAAGCTGGGTTTGCAGGAGCAGATGAGACAACATGCTTGCAAGAGAATCCTCAGAAACCCTGTTTGTCACCAATTAGCTTGAACTTAACTTTTAAGAGGCTTCAGAAAGCAGAAGGGTGTTAAACTTGCTCAGGTTCTCCCATCTTTTGGGATAAAAAAATACACCAAAAAAAAAAAAAAAAAAAAAAATCAAGCTTCTTACGATCTGCCCTCCACATCAGAAACTCCTGCATGGAATTGTTGAGCCAAAGAAAGAAGACAAAGGGATGGAAGAAATGCAATCTACAGACCTGTAAGAATAAAGGTTTAGTTTTCCTAACAAAACATCATTAAGTGATACCAACAAAAAAAGCTTACTTTCCAGGGCAAAAAAAATAAAAATCAAGAGCATCCCTTGAAAAAAATGTTTTAAATTGGTGGGATTATGCAGTAACACACAAATGAAAGCTGTATTTCATTATTGTGCACCATGTCCACTTCATTTGATTAAATTAATAAATGAGGTCCTTATGTCATACTACGGACGTTACCCCTACTTTTGTTTACTACATCTTCCTAGCCTTAACCACAGCACATGTAGCACAGCTGGCTAGCAGCTCAGTTACAACACAACAAGCAGAAGAAGTTAAGATATGGGAAGTGATTCTAAGAGACCCACCAAAAAAACCTAACCCCAACCCTTGCTTCACTTACCTAAGCAAAGTTGTCATTAGAGAGTTTTCCAATACTAAAATCCAAGAAAAAAGGCCTGAAAAAAAAAAACCACAAAGGGCAAAGTTTTAGTAAGGAGGGTGGTATTCTCGCTTGTTTTTTACCTTGGGAAAATGAAAAGTCAGTGATTTAAAGAAAAAGTACATTCATTTGCAACAAAAAGGGGCTTCTCCAGCAGCAAAAGTATCCCAAACAAGGCAGATCTTCCACTGCTCCTGCCAGTATTATCCCAGTGCAATTCCTCAAATGTCAAGTCACATTGGACTCTAATAAAACTACCAGACGAGTCAGGCCTAAGGCAATTAGCTAAACTGCCCCATTTTTTAGTCATCTGTCCCTCCCATTAAACTGGACTATCAGAAAGTCTGGACCAAGTTGTGGGATGGGAAGGAGTCATCCACCTACCAAGTCAGGCTGAAGGTGGTAGGAACCAGGAGTATTGCTTAAAAAAAAAATAACCAAACCACCCCAGGGCTGATCACGAAGTACTGCTAGGCCGCACAAAATGCATCAATATTAAGAAAGCTTCAACACACACAACATCACCATGGGCACAGAAATCTAACGCATGGTGCAAGCTACTGGCAGAAGTGGCACGTGGCCACCACAGGCCTTTCCAAAATGACTGCTACCAGAAAAAGCACTAGAGGCTTGTTAAGGCCCACAGAGGCAGGCGGAAAAAGAAAACAGAACCAGAAACCACACCCCAACCAACTGCATATGGATGAGCGCAAGCCTCCAAATCAAAGAGGGAGTTGATCTCTGCTGAGGAGGATGAAGTCGCTGCTTGTTCCAAGATTAAAAATTTATAATTCTGGCCGCGGCTGAAGCACTATCATTCACTGGTCTGGTAAAATTTAGTCGGGCTGATCCTCTGCTCAGACAGACAGGGCATTATCAAAAGTTCCTCTATTCATTTCGCTTCCTGTTAGCCAGTGAAAGCCCCTTTTATACACACTCCTCAAGAGGCTGTTAAACACAGGGAAGACTTTCCGATAGAGAAGATAAGGTAGGTGGATTTATTCATGAGAGGAGGAAGGGAAGTTGGACAGCCTGATTACAGCTGCTCCAAAGCTGCAAACTGCTTTGGAAGAGGGAGCAGAAGACAATGATGTTTTTATTAATAAGCATCATTCCAATAGTATTATTGTTGCAACTCAACTTTACCTCTCCTCATATTCAGCTACAGAACTGGGACTTTACTCTTCTTGTAAGCTGGCATCACCAAGTGTGCATGTGTGGTTGAGTAACCCAAAAATACAGGAACAAGGCGGAATATTTTTAGTAGACTGAGCAAATGATTTATTTAATTTAAAAAAAAGACCAACACCCCCAAGACCAAAAGGATAAACCAGCCCAAGTCAGAGGGAAGACCCTGCCTAGGAATGATTTCCAGATTAAGACACCTTGCATGTAATTTTCAGGGTCAGACCCCTCTCCTCGTTGCCGATAGGAATACTCATACCAGCACAGCACTTTGGGGGGGTGAAAAGCTGCCTGGAAACTTTATGAAGACTCTGAAAAACATTGCCCTTAATGTTCAAACAATCTGGTAAGGTTAAAATAGTTTTAAAATGTAAGAAGATGGTGATACACACAAAGAAGTATTTCTCAAATTTAAACAGCTTGAACCAAAGCAGCAAAGCTCTACCAACACTTCAGGCTAACAATGATGTTGGAGAGGTAAACCCCTGCCTCTTCCTTCCCCTCTCCCAGACTATTCTTCTCCAAACTGGCCAAATAAACAAGAATCAGAACACCCACAGCAGAAAACAGTACGCAGCTTTAAAAGAAAGAGAGCTCAGCTATAATTCATCATCACTCCATCCAGCCCAAATGCACGTCAAGTCATTAACTGCTTACCCCTCTGACATGCTAAATGGAATCAACCAAACAAAAATATAAATTGAATGGTTTTCAACACATTATCATACGGACAGGAAGATTTTAAAGAAAGTGTGATGCATTTCTGAAGAGGTACTAGTTTGAATCAGATGGGGATGGAGTGCAAGTCTCTACCAGGTGGAAATAGGGATTAAGCAAACCTAAAATGGCATAAAAGCCCAACAGAGATGGTCCACACACCACCATGTGATGGGGAAGTATCAAAGATATTTATGTAGATAGGGACAAGTCTGCCAAAGGCTGAAAAATCACCTCTTCCTTCACATAACATCAATATGCAACCAAAAAGCAAAGATATACAACAAAATCTAGAGCTTAATTTGACCCAGTCGCTTCTTTAAGTTATTAACCATATCCACAACCTCAGCACAAGCTGTAGGGACACTCCAGTTTGCTCAGTGACCACATAATTTCTTGTCGGTGATCAAGCAGAGAATTAGGGAACCAGGAGATAACGGTCACTTTCTAGTCTGCTACCTGCCTGCATCTCTTCCGACTCATCACTCAGGACAAAGCTCAGGTCTGGCAGTAATTCACCCCACTCCGTGCTGCAGTGGAGAACTTGCCCATTGCAATTGCCAACTTCAAGTACAAACTACAGCATCTTACATGGCAAACACTCAGACTAACTGGGCATTTCAGACTAAGCTGCCGAGTCTCAGATTCTCCACACAGTAAATAAAGGTAACACTGCTCACCACTGCATGCTTTGTGATGCAATGTCTGAAGAGACAGCACACAGGTACAAGTCTACAGAGCACAGCAGCAGTTTGTAGTTATTTCTCAGTTCACAGTTTGGCACTATTAATAAGGCCAAGCTCATCAAAGCAGAACGGGGTGTTGCCTACAGTGGGAATGGATGACGAGACACAGACTGCTTGTTCTCCAGACTTTGTAAGATCATTGGGTCTTCTTTATCACAAATGAACTCTTGTTACACCAATATTTAAGTCTGAACAGCCTTACCTACCAAGTGGACACCACAACAACAGCCCAATGACCACTTTTATGGATCTGGATGCGACTAAATTTGTTGAGTTAAAATACAGCTTTACATACAACAGGTTCAGGAAGGCAAAACCAAAAAGAGAACAGCCCTGACTCTTCAATATCATTGCCCATCTTCAGCAAATTCAAGGTTGGCTGTTGTCATGATCGTGGGGTTTGTCTGAGTTTTTTATAACCACAAAACCCAAAAGTTCCTACTTCTAAAGACCATGGTCAGTTCTTTTACCCCTCCTCCATAAGCCTGGCTATGGAAAAACAGGTGCTTGGTTTCTAGCCTCTGTACTGTGAAAAGTTACAGTACGTGGAACAGCCACGACTAAAGGAAACGGAAGATTTCAATCACAGCCTCTTTGTCACTCCAAGAATCTGCACTGCTGCAGAAGCCTGCGGTTCCAGATTTCTGCAGACATCGCAGGGGACATGTAGCACAGACGCTTGCCAGTGCCTGGTGTTCGGCACATCCCTGGACACTTCTGCAGTAACCATGTTCAGATTGATAAAGGTGGTTTCAGCAGAGCTCAGAGATAAAAGTCAATGAAGAAATCCAAAATTCAGAGAGCAAAACCCTGCAGATGCAATTCAGACTTTGCAAACTCATGACGGGTTGAAAGAGTATGGGTTTTCCATCTCATTCCCCGAGGGAAGCTGCAGCACACGCTTAGCAGTGCCAGAAAGGTTAGAGGGCTGCCAGAGCATGCACAGGAGAGGGTTTGTGTGCAAACAGAATAAACAGCCTCTGCTAAATTCTTGTAGCCAATTAGGCAACAATTCTCCACTGAGACTACAGCATCACCCAGCTGCTTACCTAATCCCAGACCCCTTCTCCTTGAGCTGGCTTTCAGTTTTTAAGTCTTCTCTTCAGAGGTAAGAGACGAATGAATGCCGATTCTCTAGACATCCTTGTTAAAAGCAAATAAAAGCCCTGCAAAGATCGTCAGGACTCAGAAGTGACTTAACAGTAATGAGCTTTCACCAGCGAGTCTGCAAACATTAATATGTACGAGTAGCCATGCTAAATCCACCCAAGTTACCCAACTGCAAGGCTCTCTTCCAGCCTGGCCTGGACTTCAAGCCAAGGAAAGATCAAACTCGGAAGAGGACTGTGTGCTTTCTCTGGTCTGCATCCCTGCATTAAGCTACTCGGTGATGCTAAGCAGATGCACCTTGAACACAGTGCTTCCTCCTGTGTCAAAGGGGGGGAAAAAAGGGAAAAAAAGGAGAGTCAGAAATAGTACTTATCTGAAAAAAGCAAATATTTCAAAGTAAGTACTGCTACTGTTTGTAGAATGGCCTGGAAAAGAGATACATCTGAAATTCCTTTAAATGCATGTGTCCGCTTTTTTAACTGCACACGAGTCCCCCTGACAAATGAGCTTAGTTAGGGCTGCTCAAACGAAGCAGAGGGTCTCATCCCCCACCCTTTCCCTCAGCAAGCGAGCACAAGTTTCTGGCATAGACGCTGGCGTGTGAGATTTTAACATCCCCCTTTCCATAAACAGTCATACATCAAGCTCTAAAAATTTGTTTCACAGAAACATTTGTGCTAGTAAAACTCTATTATTCTAGTATTTGTATGACACATACAGGAGGGGTGCATAAAAAGGTTATGGTGAGCTCATTTAAGAATTTAAACAAGTGCTTGATAAAAAAATTCTGAATTATTCACTCAGCTCCACTATTAAATCAGGCTTCCAAAGGAGTCTTTAAACAATAGCACAGAAGACGCTGTATGTCTAACAAAGGCAGTGCTGAAGCTATCACCGTCTCAGTGCGAGTCATTCATAATTACAGTTGTACAAGCACACAGGCGTGGTATCATGTGTTGGCTCACAATCCTGTTGGATTAACTGGACACCCTGAATATTTACACTTTTTCCTTTCTGGAGAGGCAGCACAATTTCTGTCTGAACATCCTCAGCACGATTTTTCATGCTACAAAAGATCGAATCCTTCAAGAACATCAGAATTTGAAAGAAGCACTCAAGAACAGCCCTAAGGGAGATGAGGACAATCTTTTAGCTGTTTATTTTTATACCTGCCCACATGGGCTGGCACACAAGTATCCTGCTATGCACTCCCCCTCCCAAACTTTGAGAGCCAAACTCATCTGCAGATATCACCACACCTAAGTTTTTGTATGACACAGCAGTTTTCTGTACACATGCTCCTTGCACACCTACCAATTTTTTTTTCAAACCTCAGGGCCCACTTGCAGTAACAGCCAGCCCCAGAGGGAGGAAAAGCAGGTTACTTGGAAGAGAGGACACAAGTGATGCTCCACTTCTCTTCTACGTGTCCCCTCACCACCTGCTTCCTTCCTCCCCAATTCCTTTTTCCTTCCAAATCACAGGCTGCTCCCGGCAGTTCAGCTCGATGAACGTGTGCCAAGATCTCCTCTCAAAATAACTACTCCAAGACCATTTCAGCTACGAGCATCACCCACAGAAACATTGCCACCTGCATGTTGTCCTCTCTCCTGCATCAGCCTGTTCCCAAATAAACTCATGGGCTGGTGATACAAGGTCATAAAGTTGTGGAAAAAAACTAGGGTACCCTCCCACTTCATCCAACAGTGCTCTCTGAGCGAGGGCAGGATGAGTCAGTCTCCTGATATAGCAGTTTCAGACATTTTTAACAGTATTACTTTAATGACAGTATTTCATTTCCTTCAGCAATCACACTGATAGAGCTCAAGTTAAGTATTAATGAAGTGTTTTAACGCTCTCACTGTCTGGAGGAGACACGGGGTGTCACCTAACCACCTGCTCAAGGATGAGCATGCAGCTGTTCCTTTCACCGACACAGCCACAAGAAGGGTTTTTGCATCATCACATGAGCTAAAGAGAGGTTTGGGGGTGAGAAGCATAAGCCAAAAATACATCAACCAAAATTCCCAAGTCCTGGGACAATAGTGGGAGCTTTCCTGAGCAGAACCAGCAGCAGAACCACCTAAGATCACCATTACCCATAAAAAAAAAAAACCCAAACCACATTTCTGCCATTTCTGAAGAAACGGTGGTTCAGAGCATTTTGTTTTGCTGTTACTAAGCTGAACCATAGCAACAGCACCATCAGCAACACACCTCCTGAAACTTTTTTCAAAACCTTTAAATTCAACTTTGCTGCTGTGCTTTCCTTCAAAAGTACAGCCCATCTCCTCACCAGCATGTTCCTACCCATCTATTTGAAGGCTCGGTTTCCCTGACTATATGGGTAAGACTGAACACCCACATCACTGCAAATATAATTATAGCAAAAACCCCACAGCTGTTTGAAGAACAGGAAGTTTACAAATAATTAGTGTACCTTTGCCTTGAGCCATTATTTACACGGCTGGAAATCGTGAAGAAACACTAGAGATAGCAGAAGCAACATCCTCCCCCCCCCCAATTACATAATTATATGCAATGAGGCTTTGCTTTAGCTTTTGGAGTGACTCAGAGGGGAAAACAAAATCAGAGTAATTCTTTACAGATCTGCCCAATGAAAAGGAGAACAAAATTTAATTCAGTTAGAACTCTGCATTAGCTTCTTCCAATCGAGGCTGGGAGGCACTTGCACTTCAAATGAATTGGCAGCTCATGTTCAATCTCAGGCTCCGACGCAGGCTTCAAATCAAACTCCTAAGCAGAGTAAAACTCTTATTAGCCTGTCTTCACTTTCATTTTAATCTCAGTTAATTCTGAGTAACTTATGTTATGAATAACCCGCTTTTTTGAGAGTTTGATATAGTGAACACAGATTTATTCCCTGGCTAGCACAGGTATAAGGTTTCCCTTAGAGAAACAATTTTTCACATACTGATAGCAGAAGCAAAGTCACTGAAAGCTTTAAAAATATGCAAAAGCATTTTCATAAGCGCATCACAGCCAGTTGTAGTATTTCACCTAATATACCCCCCTAACCCACCAAAACCTGGACATGCAATCTTGCTTTAAGCTAGTGATATGTAGTAAAAGATTTTTGGATCTGTACTGACATTTACCACACACACGATTAGGAAAACTCTTAATATTTCTACTTTTTAAAAGGCCCAAAGGCATCCCACTCCTCCTCCCCTCCCATTTTGCCAACTAATGATTAAAATCACAGGCAGAAAAGTAAAAAAGAAAACACCTTGTAAATACATCATCTCAATTTTGAGTTCCACTGACACAACAAGATTTGCAAAAATTCTCTAATTTAAATGAAAAGTGTTCTAAAGCACTGTCTGAAGTTTCCAAAGCCTGCTTCTGCATCAGAATTGTCAGTGCTGCCAGTACCTAGCTGTCACCCACATCAGCACAAGCAGTATTCACATCCTGCAGCCAAGCCAAAGCTCCGAAGCCCAGGTTACTATCTCTCAAGATCATGAAAAGATTCATGATGTGTTTCCTGCATTGTGCACATGGTTTCTTCAGTTTTGGGGTTTATTTTTTTTAAATGTCCACCTGGTAAACAGCTGAGATCTCCCATTCAAGCTAAAGACAAGGCACCAAGTGAATTCTCAGGGTGGTTTTTCCTTTGTGCAACCTGCTGCTTCAGCTCCATGGCCCTCTCTTTGCTCTCGCTCCTCTTCAAGAGGTTCAATGTAGCAGCAACTCCACTCTATCACCGTCACCGATCCAGCATGTCCTTTCAAGAGAAGCTTACACCCTGTGAGAGCCTGTTTGTATGATCCAAGGGAATAGCCATGCATTTGCCAAGCAGGGAGTTGGGATTTGAGAGTGGAATCCAAGCGAGAGGCAAGGACTGGGATGAAAGACAGATTCTGCCAAAAGCCCATCAGGTCCAACCGTGTGTCTGGTCTCGCAGCCACGAGAATGGCATAAGAACATCAAATACTTTACTGACTAGCACTAAAATCCTCACAAAGAGAGAAAAAGAAATTAATGCCTCATTTTAGCCTCTAGGTTTCCCTCCATTTTGTGTGGCGCACACACAAAGTCAAGGAGAGGGTTACCAGGACTCAGCAGCATGCATGGCCCCGCGCTGAGCCATGCTTAGAGCGGGCAGCTGTGTGAGGGGAGGGAACCAAAGAGGACTCCGACAGATGTTTCCATTCACAAACACTGCCAAGGAGCCAGGAATGCTGAGTTCACTACCTTGGCGCTATTTACATTTCACAACATCCAGCAATAACCATGCCATAAGCCGTTTAAAAGAAGGAAAATAGAGCTCGGTGGGGGAGCGTTTCACCGCCACCTTAAAGGGAGCAAAAATTAAAAGCTTTTCTTGTTCCAACTGCGAAGCTTTGCCTTGCTCCCTTTTGCTCTCTGCCATCCAAGGAGGACACCAACCTCCCCAGCCTCCTTAGCATACAGGGTGGCATCAAGCTACTTACCTGCCATTGCCATTTTGCAAGAGGAGCACACATACATTCGCCATCTAGGACATCAGGGACAGTTAACTGGTTGGTTCCAGAACCACCTCAACCTTCTCCTTCCACTGTCCAGAATAAACTGATTTGCTAATCTAGCATAGCAGAAAGTCTCTCCTTTAGTAACAGTGCTACAAACCAAGCACTCCAAAGACACAAGCTGGCACTCTTAGCTCAAACAGTTGGGAGGATGCATTTCAAAGACTTTCATTCAAACCTCTATCCTGAGACCCAACAGGTTTGAGAATTAGCTGCCGGATCCAATCTATCAGCTAGAACAGCTACCCCAAGCACTGCCCCATCCATCTGAACACACTGGAGCATTATATATGGACCACATGCAACAATGATGCACTCCGGCTGTCCCATGGTGCTCCCTGCAGCAAGAGATAGGAAGGGTGACAGGGAAAGCATTTTTTCCTCACCAGCTTTAGGATCCACAAAGTCCTTTCTGGGCCTACAGCAGTGGTATAGAGGTGGAAAAACTAAAAAAAAAAAAAAAAAAAGAATATAACCCATTTCTATCAAAGTCAGTACTTACTTGAACTTTTAAAGAGGTTCTGTACTTCAAATATTTAAGCTACACACTCTGTATCGTATTTCTCTTAACGTGTTGTGCTGGGGAACGTTGCCCAGACAGGGGAACTTTACTGTGAGTGAGCGTAGGGCTCGCCTCCCGCCACAACGGGACACCTTCCTTCCCGAAGCAAACCAGACACTAACGCTATTTATGGGTCCTGTTGCAGAACCAGACGGGTTTCCTAGCCACTATTCATCAACGTGCAAATAGGCTTTATTTCATGCAGGAAAACAGATTGAAAAGAAAAAAGGTCCTCAAGTTCTGCATTAAAAGGCACAGATGTTTGAAGGCTACTTGGAAAACCAACATAGAGCAGCAATACCTGCAAAAAAAAAAAAATAAAAGAAGCTGGTTACAACTTCTTCAGAGGCAAAATTGCTCGTTTTTTTTTAAAAGGCTTCAAACTAGGTCCTAAAGGGTTATTAGAAGAAACCAAATATCCATGGAAAAGGAGGACAGGTGATATATCAAGCACAGACCTCCTGAAGAACATCAGCTCCATCACTCACACACCCAGAAGAAAAGCAGGGAAGATGACCATGAAATCTGCCTTACTTCACAGAAAATAAAAGAAAAAATGACTAAACCAGTTTCTAGAAACACACAGCTGGACAACATTAACCAGCACTACTTTTAAACACCAACACGGCAGAGTCCACTGACTTCCCCTGCTAAATCTTTGGGGTTTTACTGGGAAGTACAACTTCTCTCTTACAAGCATTCTCATGGAAGAACCTTTGCATTTAAAATGCCAACTGTAAACCCATCTGCTATTCAGATAAAGCACCCACAAGCACGTAATTTGATAAGCAAGGAGTTTTACAAAGCTCTCAAAGAGCCCGAGGGCATTTGGAAGGGTAGATCCAAGTTTAGAATGAGTTTTAGCATATCATCAGCAAAAACCAATTCTATTCTTAGATATCCCCCTTTGGAGTTTCCTATAATCTTCCCTTTTTTTTCTCCTACTCCTTTGAGAAAGTAATTTGTTTGGTTATTAGGAAAAAAAAATATGGAAGAACCTGTTCTGCAAGGCATACAAACAAAGCAGTATCTTCCAAAAAAAGAAAAGCTCATTCAAAAGTATGTAAATATTAGGGCTGGTAACACAAACAATAAAACCACTGTAAACACAAGAAATTAAGAATAGATCAGGACTTATTCTGTTTCCTGGCTGCTGGATATATAAGCACTTTTCTGGGTTGGACATATCTGACAACATTTATTTTTCTGAACAACAGACACTGGGGAGCTGACCCAGATGATTTATGTCTGCTCTAATCCTGCCCATGTAGCAGGCAAGGGCACTGACCACCAGCCAAGACAATGGCACCAGGAGCGCCACATCACGGCACCGGGTTCAGCATCCATTCACTAAGCAGGGAACTAAAGTTTGCTAACTTCCAGAAGTTAGCAAACACAGCTACTCCAAAGCTTGCTTTTGAATGGGGAAGGGCTTGCTGAAGCTGAGTAAGAAGCAGAGGTGACAATTAGTTCCCAACATACAGGGTGGTCCATGCCATCGCCACCCTGCGACTCTCCCTGGCTGGAAGGCAGACATCCAGAGCTCATCAGTGCATTCCCCAGCTTGGGTGTATTCCCAAATTCCCTGTGCTGCTAGGCTCTTCTCTAGCATCACCCCAACAGCTCTTTCTCTTCCCTCCATCAGTTTTTTGGGTGGCTTGGGTTTTTTTTGCCAACTAGACAGAACTGACAGTGTTTTACATCTCTCGTGAGAGTTCAAAACACCGCTCTGCTGAGCATCACAGCCATGTTAACACAACCATGCTGCAACAGCTCCCTGCTCCTCATTCCAACTTCCACTAAACACTTAACCAAGTCTCCTTCTTCATCCTCAAGTTATGCAGTGGCTCAGAGCCAGCCTTATCTAAGGGTCAAAAAAAATCCCTACAGAGAAAACAATTTGTCTCCTTCAACACAAACACCGAGCAATGCAGCATTCTCAAAGACAAAATTAGCAAGACTTAAAGCATGCTTCCTCCAAAATAGCCTAAGTTTCTCTTGGCACTGAAACATCACGAGCCCGAGGCATAAATACACACAGGTATTTATGCAAACAATAATATTCCTTTTTAATTAATATCAGAAGCACTGATGAAACTAGGTTTTTTTAGCAAAAGTTTTGGTTCCTAGAGAGGGCAAAGAATGAACACTTGCCTAAAGCAGTGCATGGAAAAAAGTTTTAAGTTTACCTTTTATCATTATTAGGCATTTCAGATGCTTCATCTATTTATATAATGCGACTGTATGGTAACTGTGTCACTGCCATTTGTCTGCCACCTCATAGCTTTAATTCACATGGTGAAGGGGATGGGTCACACAGCCAATCCAGGAAAGAAAGGCTAAAAAAGGACACTTGTGTTCTGCAGTTCCAGGAAGGTACATACATTTTCAATCACTGTCTTTGCCACAGGTGCTCCATCCTCCTCAAATAGTTTTGAATTTTCATTTCTCCCCACTTTACTTAAGTGTTTGCCTTTTATATGCCTGCTGTAAGCTCTGCAGGGATGGGATCTCTTATTAGTCTCAAACAACTTGATGACTTCTGAACTTTGAGATTATAAAGCAAGAAAGTTACCGAACACTCACATGCAAGTCGATTGGCTAAGAAAAAGCAGCACAAAGTCCTGCCAAAATCCTAGCTAATCTGATACAGGGAAAACCAGGGAGGTCTAAGCACTAAAACCCTACTGTTTCCATAAAGCCAATTCCAGCTGACAGACAAAGCACATCACTTTTAGTGCCGCACCCCTTCGTCAGGTATGAAACCCAGAGAGACAACATTTTGCCACTTTAAAGGTGCTGCCCATAAGTAAGAGTAAAATCCCCAAAACACAGGGAAACATGGGACTGACGTGAATTTCATACAGATCAACAAATACAGCTTGTAATCTGACTGGAAGGAGGGAGAAGCAAATTAACGAGACCACTTAAGCACTACTTCAATTCTCCCACTTTCAATGCACTTCACAAACAATTAATCCTCTTAACAACCATGCAAGCATATTTATTATCCACAGTTTTAGCTTGTAAGCTCTTCAAGCAGTGAGCTAGTTCTTTCTAGCTTAATACATGAAAATTGGGACTAAGAGCTGCCAGAAAAACAGTTCCCACCACCCCATACCCCTCCAGCATCTCACAGATGAGACAAGCGACATCCACTCATGAACACACTTTTAACCTAGTTTAAAGCACTGTTAACCTAGTTAAGCGCTCCAATCTCAGCCTCCATGCTGAGAATAAGCCTTCTTCAGGCTGCACTACCAAAGGGCTTGGTCAAAAACTAATTAGCAGCCTTGATCAGGGTGGCAAAGCAGCTCCAGATGTTGCAGACTCCCAAGCCCCCATTGCACAAGCTGATTCACACTCCCACCGATACCCAAGTCAGCAGGACTCCGCAGAGCCGCCAGCACACAGACGCAGCCACACGCCAGGTACCAATGTAACCCACAGCATCCTCTACCAGTTGACGTGAAGGCAGCATATATCTGTCTTCCTGTTGGCAGCTGCTCTACTTAATACAGAAAAAGTCTGCAGTGAACAGAAACATTTGCAGCAAGGTTTCTCCCAGCATCATGCAAAAGTGTAGAGAGTCATCTGGACCTCATGAAATGAACGTGCATTATAAAAAACATCCTTTTATGACTTTTTAAAGGGCTTTAGTCTTTATTTCTCTACTCAGCTGGGACAACCTACCTTCTTTGCAGCTGCTAGGAGAAGATGAACCACCAATGTTTGTATTTAATGCAAGGAAAGGTTTGCTCACCACCTCGTCTTCCACTGTCCTTGTAGATGACGATCACTTCATAAAAATAGGTGGAGCAGCTGCAAACCACCGAGATGGAAAAACTGACTCCCATGCTCAAGAGAAGCTGCTGCAGAGGCTGGAAGCCCCACTGAAATAAACCACTGCCACTACCCCCCAGATGGGGAGTCTTTCAGCCACCGACGCAGACACATCTACTAGGTAGCACACAAACCAGCATGTTTTACTTTTATCTCCAGAGTTATCTTCTCCACTAAATCAAAGACCTTCTTCAGTCATGCTACAGAAACTGTTTTAATCTAGGCCACACTCATTCATCTCCAGTTTGTTTTCAAAACAATTAAAAACCAATGCTCCCCAAGCATGAAATACAGACTTTGAGATGCCCAGTGCCACAGCCTTGTCCCTGCGGTCATAGATTTATGGCAGCCAGGAACAAATGAACAACAAAATTCATCACATAGCATCAGAGGTACATCACGTAAGCTTCATTCCTCAGTTGACTCTAAAAAAACCTCAAGGGCAACTCAAAAATTAACTCAAAACAAACACACACACACCCCACCACAAAAAAAAAAACCCAAACACAAAAAAAAGCCCCCCAGAAAGGCTGGTGGAGAGAGTCCCAGTTGTACTGCCACCTTACTTGTGGGTCCGGCTGTTCAGAAGCATGCTGTGCTCTGGATGTGCCAAAAGAAATTGCTTTGTATAAAAGTCAAATCCGGCCATCCTGTCTCCCCTTCCCCCCAAAACACAAATCACTTCCCCCCTTCCTTTAACACCTGCTTCCTCCATCCGAGCATTCATTGTCCCACTGCTGTTATGGGACTGAAGGCCTCAGCATCCCAAAGGAAACCAGCATACAAAGCAAGTAAGAGTCATTCATTTCAGCCGTCTCACACCTCAGCATCCCCTATTTTCGCATCTCCCCATTGAGAGCACTTCCATGGCTCAGCTGGGTATCAAGAGCTGTGCATGCCAGGAAGCAGAGTGTACTGTGCAGCCTGGCACAGAACCTCACCATGCCCATGGTCACTAACATGGACCACTTGCCTTGCTCTTGCACTTCCTCAAGGTTGTGGGGCAGGAAGGGAGGATGGACAAACCATGCCCTGACCCAGTGCAGCTTTGTATACCTTAGCAGCTCTGCATACCCCCAAAACGTGGCAGGAGCAAAGCAGCACATCGCCCAGCTCAGCATCAGGGACACTGCGAAAGCAGCCTCTGGACAAACCCATCCTTGACACCAACTTCCATGAGGAGGCTTTTATCTTCTGCAAGATGCTGCTGTGCAGACGCACACCTCCCCTTTGGTCTTCGCTACACTTCGAATGGGGATACCTGCAAGAACATGGCAAGTCGGCCAGCATCCATATGTGACATGCCAGGTGTGTTAATCCATGGAAACAGAAAGAGTGAGTCAGTAGTTTGAGTCTGAAGACAGTCCGGTTTAGAACAGCTGCCCTGTGCCAAAATCCTTGTTTGTAATGGTTTTATTAAGTGCAGCATTCAGACTTAGAGAGCTCTTACACCACTGGAGGCAGAGCCATGTTGGGAAAGAGATTTACTTTCTCAAGTATCTTTGCCAGAAACCTCAGATACAATTTAGATGAAGCTACAAAGTACGTCACAGGTTTTAACATAACTTACTGCTCCAATTTACATTAGTCAGGGGTGATAAAAGCACGGGGGATTCAAACGTGCCACGTCGGGCAGTTCTCCTGCAACATGAAGTTCTTGAGTACCATCAAGCAACACACACCTTTCTGCTTCGAGATGTCCATCTTAAATCATGGCGAGTATTAAGTCTCACCAAAATTCAGCCCCGTATTTAAAGAACCAATTCTTCACTTATTTCACCTCCCAGTCAGAAATAAAACCAGAAGTGGCTGCTACAGAAGAAAACCCTTAAATCCTTCCTTTTATAGTGGATCAGGCTAATCTCAGTGGCAGTGTAAATACCATCTCAAATTAAGCAATTGGGGGAGATCTCTCACCATGTATTTTGCAAACATAAGGTTAAGTTACAAACGATTCAAAGGGAGAACACAATGCTTTTTGCAAAAGGTAGACTGGCCACCTGAAAGTGAAAAAATACACACCAAGAATAGCATTTGCCAGGGCAGCTTCCAACATCTCACATAGCCTATTAGACCATTTCTCAAATGCTTGAAACTAGCATGCGATGGATCAGTTACTATTGAAAATGTATGAGCGCAGGTAGTTGTATCTCAGAGGAGTACTAACTGGCACAAGCAATTGGTCACCATCCCACAATTTCAAAGGAAATCAAGAGGTGACCTCATGATGCAAGGATTGAGCATAAAAAATTATCTGCCACAGTTTTCTTGTATCAGTAGAAAACACGACTTATCCCTGACTTATGGTAAGACAAGAGCAGCCAGATGGGAAAATAACCTATTACCAACAACTTACAGAATCACCAATTTATTTCTTTTTTAATGAAAGGATCGGACCATTTTGAAGACTTATAAAAGTGAATTCCTGGTCCTTAGGAGGAAGGGGAGAATACAAATGGTCCAGGAGGATAAACTTTGCCAAACAAACCCCTGCTGCTGAATTACAACTTAACCCGTGAAGAAGCACCATCACAGATGCTTCAGCCAAGGCCAGAACCAAGGTCTTGTATGAACTGTGGCAGCCCACAACCCCCACACCACCAGCGATCCCCACAGGAGGCTGCTTGGAAGCACCAAACCCAACCTCATACACAGAACATGCTCAGAACACACTGCATTTCACACCCTCCACACAAGTGCTATAGGAGCTGCCAAAAGTAACACAAGGGGTATTTTTCCTTGGACTTACTATGAGTCCCATGCACGGTGTTTGAGAAGTCCCCAGTGTGCCTCTGTCACAGCTCAGCGTTCAAGCTGTCAGAGCTGCGACATCGCTGTGGCAGAAGGAATTTCACTTTTTCTCACCCATAATAAGTATCACCCAATAAACTCTTCAGCAACTAATTTTTAGTGTTTTCTAAAAATACGTACTTTTAAAAGTCTCGTTATTCTGCCTGACCATGTCATGACACACAATCCATTACAGCTACAGCAGAATTAAAGCTTACATGGTATCACACCGCATACTTTTTAAGGACTGTCGACTACTTAAAAAAACATTTGTGATTACACTCTTTCCTTGTTCCTCAACAACTTAGAAGCATACCTAAAATGGTTATAAAGAAAATAAAGATTATAAAAATGGCACAGCTTATTTTTCCAGAGAAGATATATCTTCACTATAGATAGAAATAATTGCAGTCTTAGGGAGCTTAAAAAGGAAATACTTTGACTTCTAGCTCACTGGCTTATCTCAGCTATATATCTATCTCCCTTGTCATCTTTGCATGCTATAAAACAGGGACGGGCACCACAATCAAATGCCTTCTTTGCAACCAGAAAATCACTTCCAAGGGTGTAGCTCCAGGAACGTTTCTCACTGGAGCCTTTGCCACAGCAGCTGCTCGTGAGACCATGAAGGGACATGAGTCAGGGAACAGATCCAGGTAGAGAATAGACTTTTTTTTTTTTGCTGAACTGATTCAAGGTATGAGTTGTACAGGAAAAAAAACAACAATGCATTCTTTACTGGAATCCGTTTCCCAGTCTGGTCTGCTGCGCAGGCCCAGAAATCCCAGCATGGCCCAGTTGGGAAACTAGAAGAGGCTGCTTACACTAACACACAAGAGATCACGAAATTACCATCCAAGTTTAGGATGACACTGAAAAAGTTTTACCTATCACATGCCTCCACCGGCAGCCTCTGCAAGGGCAGTGACCTTTTTATGAGATTCATGGCCTCACAGCCTATTTGTCATGTAGGCATCACCAGAGGAGTCACCCCGTTCCCGTGACATAGGATCATAAACACAAAGAGATATATCTTTTTGAGAAAAGGCCCATATAGCTCGACAGCAGCAACAAGTTCCCAGCATAGCTGCTTCCCCTGGAGCACTGCCACCATATTTTCTTATCGCTAACCAAGGTAACCAGCCAGCTGACTCCCAGCGAGGTGCTTTGCCTTCTACATCTGCATCAAGGTCATTTACAAGGGAGAAAGGCGGGGTTAAATAAATAAATGGAAAGACAACATTATGGCGCATCCACGGCTTTTTTTTTTTTCCAGAAGTAACCAAGAAGCTCAATGCCAGGCTGTGGCACCGAGGCCGAGTGCTGGGCTAGTCCCTAAGTACAAGGAGTGGCCGGATCCCTCCCCACAGCAAGACTGTTGACAGCTGTTTTAAAGGAGGTGGGGAGAAAAAAAAAAAGCAAAGCATGACTAAGCTATTCATAAAGATCTCATTGTATCTAACACCTGAACAACAAGTTTTGATTTAGAAAAAGTGCAGTCCTTCCTGGAGGGGGCTGTTCAGGTGGTACATGCCAGCCCTGAATGAAGCAGGCTCCTAACCAGATTCTTCTCCCCCCCAGCAAACCCCGCTGCAAAGCAGAACTTTAGCTACACCCAAAGCTATCTGTGGCTTCAGAAAGTCACTCATTACCATTACCTTTATCTATCCTACAGGTGATCAATGCAAGCAAGCAAACACACGAGTACTTGGCACCAAGCAGCGCCCAGTAATCACAAGCTGCAGGCTGCAAGGTGCTTCCTACCCCAGGTTTCCACCTCCAGCCTCTCCTATGCCTGCAGACAGGATGCTGCTTATGTTATCCTCCAGCTGGAAACCACACAAACTGCCTACTCCCTGTCCAGGAGGCCAGTAAAAAACAGGGTCACCATCATCCAGGGATGGCAAATCATACCTGCATAGCCTCTTGAACTAACACTGCCTTCCACCAGTATAAAAATCACAGGAACAAATAGTTCACCTGTACTAATCCACTATGTGGTTTAGTTTACTTCAGACTGTTTATCACCTATACAGGGAACCCCTACAGAAGTAACGTTTAATAGCCCTGAAGTAGATTTCAGAGGTAGCCAGCTGCAGTAGTAAGCAGAAAAGCTTCCAAGTTGCTTCACGGACCATATTATAGATGAGGGGATCACCACCAAATACCAGGCAGAGAAAACAGATACATACATTAGTGTCCTGGAAACACAGTGGAAATTAAATAGGTACAGCAGGCATGACAACTTCCACTAACAACTTTTTTTGGTGAAGTAGCTACCTATTAAAATTTATTATGCCATCAGAAAATTATATAAAAGCTCCCACTGCCTTTGTAACACAGGAGCATTGTGTATACCACCAATAAAGCCACCGACGTTTTTGTCTCTCTACTATAATTTATTTGCCACTGCTTTAATTCATGCTTTGGATAGAATAACCAGGTTCCTTTAACAGTACTTAATCCTCCTCTTAGCATACCCCAGGACCAGAACACAGCTTACTCAGGAATATACCCTGCTGAGAGATTAGTAGTGAGTTCTGCATAAGCCTGAATCTCAAAGCTTCCGTATATACACCATGTTTAAAAACATCCCTCATCGGACAGTACCTGGCAAAGCTCTGTTTCTATGGGCAACTTTGACTTCTTTACTGTGTTTTCCTCCTTTGATGCCGTGAAGCTGTAAATCAGAAACATCAAGCTTCTCCAGCCTTCCTCCCTGGCTGGACCCTGTTAACCTGGACACCTCGCTGCCCTCACCTCAGGGGCTATGCCAGCCATCCCTTGGCTGCGGGAGTCAAGCCAGAGATGCAGGCTGGAACTCTGTCTTGCCAGCCAAGGTATCCACACTACTTGCAGGAGACTCATCATTCAGGCTACCTACAAAACCCGTCTGCCTTGCAGAACTCAACATCCATGCCCTTCTAGCAACAGCCCCAGGCTAGCCTGTCTGCCCAGCACCGGCCAGTGCTGGAAGGACAGACAGGAGACATATTAGGTTCAACTCATGAACACGGAAGATGGGTACATGTTTGAACTAATGCCAAAGGACAACACATGCCCAGACAATCCTTGCCTTGCCTAACACACTCTTACCCTGTTATCAGGGATGTAGGAAAAAACAAAAAACAAACACAAACCACCAACCCCAAGTATCCAAGCAAGACACTGTCACCACAGAAGGTGACAGCCTGGACCAGAGCAGCCCAAAAGCACAGCAAGTGCCTTCTGAGCGAGTGCCACACTAGTACAGACAGCAGCTTCCATGCCCAGGCGTGGATGTCTGGGGATAACATCAATCTAGTGACACTACTGAGGTATCTACATATCTCTTAACACAGTAATAAATGAACCTTACCTTTAAAGTTCTATGTGGAACTTGGTTCACCTTTGCAACTGCACAATAGCTTGGCAAGGGCGTGCAAAACATGAAAAACACACCTGGCAAGGAACTGGAGCCACCGCAAACTGATGTGGCTTGTCCCTTTAAAACTGATGAGCTTACATTAGCCAAGCTCCCAGCACACAAGACATTCATAGATCTCAGACCAACTGTCTAAACTCAGCTCCGAAGCTACATGCTTTACATATTTCTACTGCATCGCATATCTCCATGAGTACCTCGAGTTTTACGGCTGACAAAGATTACAGCGAACACCACAGCTACCAACTGTCCTCCAGAAGCACAGCATTTCTAATCCCCTTATCAAGTCCCTATCTGGCCATCCGTAACAGAATCGGTAGGGCACACTCGTCAAAAAAAAAAAACAAACCCAAAACCCCCCAAAAGAAATCCCCACTTTTAAAACTCACTTTTCTCTGCCTCTGAGCTCCAGCTAATGTGAAGCCCCATAAAGGACACTGGAGCAGAACCAATTACAGAGGTCAGCAAAACTGATCTCGACTAATCCCAAGTCCTTTATATGACTTGTGGGGATAACACACGGTCATAGAAGGTGGATTAACAAACCCTGGCAATTTACAGGTTAAGAAACAACCACCCTTCCACAACCCTCACCCAGAAACTCCCGCATTTGCTTTACAAGAGCGGCAAAACCCACCGAAGGCTGTATTTTCAAGGGAGAGAGTGAATGCGTAACACGGGCCCCACGGCAGCGACCCTCTGAGTAACTCCGAAGGCCCCTTGAGCCCCCAAAGATCAAAGAAACCAACACCAGCCCCTCGTTTAAGAGGCTCAGTATAAACCCCGTATGACTTTCTTCGCAATAACCTGAGATACGAAGTTGCGTCAGCGAAGCTGGGGGATTGTTTGGGGTTTTTCTTTAATTCGGATCAGGGTATCAATAATCCCCATCGGGAGGGAGGCTGGGCGGTGTGGGGGGCGTGTGCCCGGGCACACACTCGGGCCACGCTTTGTACACCCCCTCCCCTCCCGCCCCCTTCCCCCCGGGAGCGGAGCCGCCACCCCCGCGCCGGCAGCGGGGGAACCGCGCCCGGCCCCGGCGCGCCGCGCACCGCCGGCCCCGCAGACAATAGCGGCGGGGAGCAGCCGCGAGAGGGAAAAAAACACGGGGAAAGGAAAAAGAAAAACATAAGAGAGATGGAAAGCAAACTGGAATAACAAACCGAGAGGGAATAGAGGCACGCGAAGGAAGGGGGCAGCCCGGAGCGGCTCCGCGCGAAGTTGCACGGAAGACAAAAAAAAAATTAATAGTAATAAATAAAATTCCCCGAGGAAGAGGAGGAGGAAGGGCGGGGGAAGCGTGCGAGGAAGCGGGAAGGGGAGGGGGGCTCCCGCACCCACCCCCTCGGGGAAACCCCCCTCCTCCAGCCCCGCCAGGGGCCTCCCCAAACTTTCCCGCACCCCTTCGCCCAACTCCGGCGGGGCAGACTCACCGCGGGGGCCCGGCGGGCGGCTTCGCCCCTGGCAGCGGGGCCGGGAGGGAAGGGAGAGGGAAGGGGACGGGGAGGGGGGAAAGAGGCGGCCGGACCGGGTACTCTCCGCCCGGGGAGGCGGGCAGGAAGAAGGGCCGGGGGGCTGCGGGCTCGCAACCTGAGCGGCGCCGCCGTACCCGCCCCCGCGCCGCCAGCCCGCATGCGCCGCCGCGGAGCCCCGGGGAGCGGGCGGGAGGGAGGGGAGGAAGGAAGGGGTGTCCTGTGGCGGGGGGTGGCACCGCTGAAAACTTGCTGCGGGAGAAGTTTCAGCTGCGCGTCCCGGCGAGGGCCGGCTGGGCAAAGCCCGGAGCTCCGGGCTGGGCGAGCGCGGTTCCTCACCTGCAGCCGGTCACCTTGGCCGCGCCCCCTCCCGCTTGCCCTTTCCCCGGTCCCTCGGCCGCTGCGGGAGATCCAGCTACTCGCTTATAATGTTGCCCTGCCGGTGCGAAAGGACACGGGCAACTCTTTGTACTGCACGTTTATTTTCATTTGGGGGGGATGCTACCTTGCCACGCACTAAACGTGGGCTTTAAGGGGCCTGTTTTGCTTGGGGCATCCCACTTCCAGCAATTACAAAGCCTCTTACAGAGCTTAGAGTACGAGCTGCCCAGTGATGAAGGTGATTTGCTGCACATCTCTACCTATCACAAAATCTCCTGGCTCAACTCAAATGCCACCAAGCTGGAGCACGGCCTCATCCTGCTCCTCACCTTCTCTCCCCCTTCCTCTGCCATCCTGAGAGGTGCCCATGTTTGATCAAGGACCATCTCCCATACCATTCCCGTGCCTTGTCCTGGAAAAACAGTGGACGTGGCAACCCACCGTTAGCAAAAGAAGCTTATGGGGCCTGTGCTTTGCATGCTGCTGGGTTTGAGGAGGCAAGTGGGAATGAAGGTGCATGATCTGTTGTGGTGGTGACTCGCCTTCAGTTACCATTTCTGTTGGAAGCTCTTTGGACATGTGGACATGCGGTGGCTTGGCATGTGACGCTCAGCTTTTCCTGCTGCACACACAGGTATCTCGCTAGACCTGGCCATGGCTGGGCGAGCGTGTCCACAAGGGCATTAGACATACTGGGTTAAATGCACGTTTTGTGCCCTAACAGAGCTGGGGCAGCCCCACCTCAAGAAAACCAACCCCCCAAAATGCTTTACAATGCTTTCCAGAGACCTTGCTGCTGGCTGGAATGCTGGGCAAAGGCTGCAGGTAATTCCTGTGCATTGTGTTTTCTCTGGGAAGAGCAGAAGTAACAACACTGTGTAGGATGCAGAAGATTTTCCAATGAAAACCCAGTGTGTGAACTTGCCATTGCTTTCCAAAATATGCACTGTTCATTCTGTTTTAATCAATTGAAATAATAAAAATGGTTTCAACACCCGCACAGTGTGGTCCTTTTGGAAGCTGGAACGTTCCAACATCACATACCCGTTTCAACCAGGAGGAATTGCTTGGGAAAGGTGCGTGAGAGCAGGAACAGTTGAAATGCATTTCCATTTGCCTTCCTCCCACCTCTGTGAGGACTTGTGAGGCAGATCCCTTGGAAGGATGGCTCAGGAAAGAGCACCATCTAGTGAAAAGTCACTTCTTGCAGAAACTGTCCCCTACAAGCCTCCACCAAACAATGACTAACCCAGCCCAGCCCAACCTACCTCATCTGAGGCAATCCTGAGTGAGGTAGCATGGTAACAGATAACAGATGCCTAAGATTTTCCACAATAGTCTTCCTGAGATGTGTAGCTCTACCCTCTTGGTTGTCCACCAAGGGAACTTGTCGACTCCAGCCTGGGAAGTCAACCTGTCTTCTGCTGACTCGCCTGAAGAAAACGCAGCCCCTCAGCCACATTGTGGGGATCAGAAACCCAAAAGAGAGGGCTCAACCTCACAGCTGAGTCTCCAGCGGCTGCGTACATGCTGACGTGTACAGGCTTACATGTACTGCTCTTGTGAATAGCTTGGAAACTTTTGGGGTGTCTCTTCAGCGCGAAGGCGCAAAGGTAATCTGCCAGCAAGGCTGTCCAGGAGCATTTACACAAGGCATGATATTCTAAACCAGGAGGCAAGGAAATTAACATGGAAAATACTGAGGAAAGAAGACACAGCTGCTTAGCACCAAAGCAGAAGGATCAACTGATGGGACCCATTCATCAAAGGTGTATGTGGGCCTTTCAGTCAAGAATGGTGAATGAAAACACAGACAGAGACTGTGTGTAATTTTTCCATTCAGAAATACTTGCCTCCAGAGCAGGCTTCTCCAGCTGCCCCATATCCCCAGAGTGCCAGACACTGATGGTAGCTTAGGAGGAGAATTAGGAAGGGTGGGCAGGGCTGTGGGATGGGTAGAGAGCTCCCCAGACTACCATGGCGTTGGACAGAGTCTCAGTTAAGGTCTGAGCCCAGGTACCCCTTGCCTATGTGAGGGCTCATGGTGCCTCAGGACCAGACACCAGTGAGCATCTGCCCTGAAAATGCTGTGTCAGCCATGTCAGACACCCAGCCCCTGCTCTCAGCAGCATTTAATGCATCCTTTTACCTCTCCCTGCCCCTGCACTCCACTTCTGTCTTTAAATTGTTATCCACCCCCAAATTCTGTGTCTCAAAACATCCTGTCTGCACCCACACAGAACCAGAAACGAAAACAGAGAGACAGGAGGTGAAGGGAAGTTTGTGCAACAGCTTTCTGAATGGCAGCCTGCTGACAAACCATTGCCTTTCAAACCATCCCTGATGCTGGTTCCCCAGGGTTTCACCATTTGCCATACATCCAGGTCTGCTTTTCAAAGGCTATAAAACAATAATAAAACGTATCAGATGTTCTTCCATTGCCTCTTTCAGGTTTTAATTCATCACAAGCTTTGCTGCAGGGCTCCCTACTTCTTGTTTGGGAACTGGATGTAAGCACGAGCTGCACTTGTGAATGGGACTGGAATTTGGATCTGCACAACATAATCTGAACATTTGTGTGTAGTGGCATGAATTAGCAACACGAGCGCATTGTTCCCATTTGCTGGAAATGAGCTGTCCTTGCAACTGAATAGGAAACAGAGTGCAATGTAATGATGGAAGCAGCAGCTATTAAAGATTTGTTTTCATCATGTTTAAGCAGCTACAAAACTGAGACGCTGAGCATTAATGTGACTGACAACAACGTGCGGTATCTTCTTTGTGCTCCTTCTTGTTTGAAGCCAGTGCCTGGTAGCTGAGATAACAGAAGCTACTCCTGAGGATATTCAAATGTTATTTTCCTTCTTCAAACTCCACAGATGTCATCTCTCAAGTCCCGTGAGTGGTACAGTCTTTGCTGCAAAATTACGGACATCAGCTGAGAGGAGAAGTTTCTCTGCTCTGGTGAGCAATATATCTCTGTTAACATGTAAAAGTTCTTAGCGTGTCACAATCATCAGACATTGGAGTTTGCCCTTAGGACAGGAGGTAGCCTGGAATGGATGAACTGCAGTAAAACCCACCCAAACCAAACCACAGACATTTATTACCTACAATATTATATGAATGAAATCTAAGAACATTCCTTGGGTTCTTCTTCTGCCCCTCTGTGGGAAGCTTGTGGGGCTCTGGTGAGAGGGGAAGGGGAGCAGTCTCACACCCACCACATCTCATCCGCTCATCACTGCACTTGCTGAGTATTTCTCAATCCTGGGAAGCAGTGCTTATCAGTTGCTCATGCAGATGTCATTTTAGTTAGTTGCTCAATTGGTGGGGCACATCTAGCAGGTCCACCACTCCTGCTTGCGAGGCCCCTCCATATGCTGATAAGCTGTGTTAACACCACGCTTTGAAAACTCCTCTGTGCAGAGATCACTGCAAGCCCTGATATAAATACCGCTTTTTTTCTTCTGGTCAAAATTTTCCAGTTACTTCTGTTTAATGGACCCAGAAACTGGTACAGGAACATCTCTGCTGACATTTCCAGCAGAACCACACCCACATGCGTTTGTGACAAGGACAATCAAGCTTATTTCACATTGTGTTTGCTTTAAATACTCTCAGGACCAAGGATATCATCTAGTGAGCTCCAAGCCATGCCTGCACCTGCTGCCTGGCTAGGTCTGTATCAGCAACTTCCATGAAAACAAGAAATAAAAGTGGCCGAAAGATGACAAGAGCTTCACCATCCGCTTATCCCTTGAAGATAAGACATGTGCAAGTGGGTTGCAAAGGAGCTGAGGTTGTCTCCCCTTTGCCCTCCTGCCTGGGCTCAGAAATCATAGTTACTATAACAATAATAACTCATGCAGCATCTCACTGTCTCTGTCAGACCTTTGGAGATCTGACAGTGTTTGCTTGTCCCAGCAGAGAGAATCAACCCATACCTGAGGTCTCACCCTCCATTCAGCCCTGCAATGTAGCGATGCTAGATAGAGCAGAAAGAGACTTGCAGGATGCAGACATCGTCATCATTACACCTCTGTGGGAGGGGTTTCTCTTGCACTTCATACTTCATGCTTTGTTCAAGGACGCTGCTACCAGGCATCTGTCTGCTCTGGCCATCCTGTTCTTTCCAATATACCTTTTAATTTAATCCTATTCTATTTCTGTTTCCAGCAAGGGTTGCTGTCCAGTTACGTGCAAAGCAAGGGATAGGCAAATCTCTGCCAAAAGGCTTTATTGAAGTATCAGAAAACATCCATCAAATCAATTTACAAAACTGAATTATGTGGGACCCCAGGAGTAAAATCTGACAAACGCAGAGAGTTAAATTGATAGCAGACCAGGATAAAAGCTTTTACTCAATGCAGGCTGTAAAATTAATCAAACGCAGTATACTCCCTAAAAATTAGAGCAGTTTCCTCATCCCCTGTACTCTACTCAATTTCAGATCTAAGTAACATACAAAGTAGATTAAAATTAATCAATACAGCAGATCCCACAGTAAAGCAGCTAATCAAGAAAGCAACACATGCATTTGCAACCAATTATACATTACCATCGCCACGTGTGGCCAGGATGTGAACACATATGGCAACCCTGGCTTCTCTTGAACTGATGCCAGAGCTGATGGGTGTACTTGCTTTTGTGTGAGGTAGTGAGAGAAACCGTCCATGGGCACTTGGAAGTATTTGCATGGCTGTTGCAAATATTACTAAGGGTGAAACAGGTCCAAATTGCATCTATAGTGTGGATGTAATTTTATTTCTGCCCAGGCCATGAGTGCTCCATCTCTGGCTTACACTATTCAGGTTTTTTCTGTAGGTCTGGATGGTCTGGATGAGACCTCACAACCTACACAATGTGAAAGAGGAGCATCCTCTAGGTGTTGGGAATCAGTAGACCATAGGTGATGGCAAAAATTTCCAGCTTATCCAAACACAAAAGCACTGTCTCACCTTCATATCCTTGCAGCAAATACTTGCCCAGACTTTTCCTATTGATGTCACAAACCTGCCACTGCAAAAAGAAAATGAAGTACTGAGAGATGCCTTCTACAGGAGGGCCAACAGGGAGCATATGTGTGTCACAGAGATCCAGGTGCTGCATAGAACTCGTGTCTCAGACTATAGGCTTCAGGCATATTCACAAAACCTGTGGGCTGAACATGAGCTGCTTTAAAAACTGCTCTTTGAATTTCCATTGTCAGCCACCCACCAACTGTTTTGCCAACACCTGTGTGTTACAACATGTACCTGTACCAGACTGAGGTAGTTGGCTGCATATCTTGAGAACAAAGTAGACTCCTTTCCTTGAAATTTCAGTGCCAGAAAGCCAGCAAGTTCCTCTACCCATGTCATGAAGCCCCGATTTCTTGCATGCAAGTTCTGCACCCATTGCAAGTCAGCCTGCCTCTGCCAGATGACATACACCCACCAGATGGTCTTGGTACTTCTGCACCAGAATTGCTGATGTGCACAAAGGTCAGCAAAAATGCACCATGCTTTTCCTTGGCTTAAACTGCTTCCAAATCACAGGAGAGTACAAAAGGCCATTGAACATCTCTGTTGGACAGTTGGACTGTTACCAAGTGCAGAGCGCTTGTGGCAGTTGGTTAAAATGACTGCAGTTCTCAAGAGGCAAAAAGAAAACTGCTTCACCATGCACTCTAAAACAATGTCATGCGGGTCCTAGGAAATCAAAGATACTTTGCCACAAATCCTAATGCCAGGAGGGACAACACGAACTTGGGCATTCACTGGGTGATGTGCCTGCATGCAGTGATGCGGTGTGGTTCAGCATGGCAAGCATAATGCCATGACACGTGAGGTGCCACTGGCCATCAACTTTTATTACCATGCTACTTCCCTTTGCCCTTCCTCTGAAGAGTTAATTCCTTCCAGTACCTAAAGGGACCTACAGGAAAGCTGGAGAGGGACTGCTTACAAGGGCATGGAGTGATAGGAGAAGGGCCAGTGGCCTTCAGGTGAAGGAGGGGAGTTTTACATTAGATAATAGGAAGAAATTCTCCCTTGTGTGGTTGCTGAGGCCCTGGCACAGGGTGCCCAAAGAAGCTGTGGCTGCCTCTGGATCCCTGGCAGTGTTCAAGCCAGGTTGGATGGGGCTTTGGGCAACGTGGGCTAGTGGAGATTGTCTCTGCTGGTGACAGGGGCTGGAATGAGATGGGCTTTGAAGTCCTTCCCAATCCAAATCAGTCTGGGATTCTATGAATATATATGAACAACACATGGCTTTGGTAGGGCAGTTGTCCCTGCTGCTAAAGGAGGTTCTGGAGGAGGAACCAGTCTTCCAGATGTTATTCTCTTGTTCCACTCTTCCCTAGACCAGGACAACCACCATAACAGCATAATTTCTCCCATCCTTTCTCTGCCTTCAGTTGGAAGAGCCCTGGCTGCCAGGGGCAGCCTGAACTTTGCTGGCTTTTTTTCCTGCAGCACACATGTAGGATGTGCAGTGAGTTGGACACATTGCAGGGTTGGTACTCTTGCTTTTCAGGGTCTTCCCTCACTCCTGTAATGCTAAACCACTTCTCAATCATTTCTTAGCAGCTTGGGCTAAGAAGCCCATCGTATCGGCTGTGTCAAGAATGGGATACGGCATCTCTGGTATCCCAGGCTGGGCAAGTCATGTTTTGCAACACACACTGACGTGCTTTTGTGTGGAAGAGATCTATTTCACATGAAGCAGCCGTCATACAGTATTTTTGATCACCACCTGTAAGCAAATCCAAGCAAAGCTCATTCCAAGGTCAGCTGGGTATTTCTGCAGACTTATCTCCAGCCTTGCAGACTGCAGACCGAGCCACCATGCTGGCCGTTTAAACCTCTGGTAGATCAAACAGAGACAGAACTGATCCAGACTGGCAAGAAAGAGATTAGGATCAAAAGCCTCCTGTGTCCCTGCAGCTCTGTATTGACAGGTGTCCAGGATGTCATTACAGTCAGCAGACAACTTCGACTAATGAAGTCTTTGTCTTCACAACTTCTCTTTAATTTATTTTTTGCCAGGACAGGGCAGTTAAACCATGCCTAGATTGTATTTGAGCTTTGCTGTAAGTGAAGCTGATTCGGTATCTTACTGCGTATCTGTCCTGGGAAGCAATGTGGGCAGGGGCTGTGGCAGCAGCTCTCAGCCTGGAGAATTTGTGACTGATTAAATAGCCGTGTCATCAGAGAACTTCAGCAAAAACTGCATTTCCCTTACTATCAACTTCTCCCTCCTCCCACTGTCTGCCCAGAGTAGAAAGTAACTTATGTGCTCTCTGTAACAGATCGGAACGTTGAGGGAGCAGCAAATTAAATGCCTTGCACAAGGTATGTCTCAAATATATTTTAAAAAGTTGATGCTGCACAGATAGGCATAGGATTTGGTGGTGTTTTTCTTGCACAATTATGCCCTTCAAAACCCTTTGCTTTGATTTTGATTCTCTCGCCCTCCTTTGTAGTACGTTCCCAAGTGTTGGCATCCATTCTCTCATGTTTGTCACAGCCAAGAATGTTGCTGCATGTATATATTCAACTCCAAACCACATCTGAGGGTTTAGTGTTACATGGGCAGAGAATAAAGTTAATGTCCCTGAAACCATCTTCCATTTATTCCACCAAGATGGGAAAAAGGTTCCTGTAGCAAACTGTCCTGCAAAGCATTAGGCATCGTGGGGTGATGTTAGCATCACTGTTTCTCATTGAAGATGATGAAATTACACTTTCTACGAATTGGGAGCACTGTTCATTTGATTGGCTTATGAAGAGCTGTTGAAAGCCTGTATGTCCCTCGACAAACAGGTCTCTGCCTCTACCATTATACACTGATTTATACCCTAATCCAAATATCAGTAAAACTGTTTGCAATTTACATCTGCGTAACTGTGAAAACCACAGCCACTCCTGCCATACTCAGTCTCTGATTCGGAAGGTGAAACCAGGAGGCTCATCCCTCTGTGCCAACGTTGTGGCCACATCAGGTTGCTCCCATAATCACATTCAGTTCCTTTTTCGAGCATCTTTAAAATGAAAAGAAGAACCGAGTTATTCTCTCAGCTGTTGTGGCAACCAGAAAAACAAAACAGACGTTGCAGCTTTTGCTGAAACCCCTGGGTGAATAAATTAGTTTTGGGCCAGGAGCTTGCAGCTGTGCATGTAAAGAACATGCAGAAGATGAAGATATCTCGCTGTGCATATGTAAGGCTGCTCTGAAATCATTTTTGTGTTAAAAATAATTTTATAACTCAGAATCCATGGGCAGAATTTGCCTGCTCATTTACTGTGACTCCATACATCATCTGATAATTGCTTCTGCAGATGATTGTTTAGATATTGAGCAGCTTATTCTCACCCAGAATTTAATTGTGCAAGACATGGCTGCTAATGACGGAAGAGCAATCTCTTCTGAAAATCTGGACCTCAGCTGAGACCTACAATCTCTGCATGGCAGCAATTTTCCCCGTCTTTCATTACCTCTAGATGAATTGTGGCAGTCCTCTCTTCCCAGCTAGAGTGATGGCACCCTTTCAGCTGTCACCCTCGATATGCACTGACGGGATATCTGGCATTCACTGAGCATGCTGCTTTTGTCACCTGCCTCCTCTAGCACAGGCAGCAAGAACCTGGAAAATCAATGCCCTACAAGCCTCTGAGGAGTTTTCCAACAAACAGCAAACATCTAACTACCCACCCCGATATAATTTATCATAACTCTAAAAGAGAGGACAAGAGACAACTCCAGAAGCTTCACAGGCTGTGAAGGGTTTAGATGTTTGTGCAGAGCTGCTTTGCTGCCCGTTGGAACACAGCTTTGTGATGATTATTATAAAAGTGAGGACGAAGATGTAGACTAATTACCTTCCCTCATCAATAGAGGGTGTTGGTTGTTTTTGACGTTTTACTGTGTGCAGGACTTGTGTAATACAGGCAACTGAAGTTTGTGCTGAAAGACTGAATGAAGAAGGGAGCTGGTTGTGGTTGGCAGGGAAGATGCGCATGATGTGTCATGTTACTATGGCTTTGTAGGATCACAGAAGTTACCATCTATTAGATCATGTATCAGGCTTCCCCACACCCTCACACTACTGCTGCTTCAGTTAGTGCCCTGGAGTCCATTTGTAGTGTTTTATCAGTTGAACTTTAAATATTCCCAGCAATAAAACAGCCAGCTTTCTGTCCCCTCAGAGATTTCTGCGATCTAACACCTTTCAGCTCTGCGTCCGGCTCTCCTGCCTGAAACCCTTTTCTTTGAAAGCCGTGTAGCCATTGGCGTGTGATCCTCACTCACTAGATGGAGAGCAGCACTTTATTTTCTTTGCATCCGTTATTCAGCTCTGGCTTGGCTCTGAGCCCCGCAGGGCTGGTCACGGTAAAGCCATTACCTCTGTGCATGTGCACACCACATGCCTTCCCCAGGCAATTTCCACCATAACTCAGCATCAGCTGCTTATCTCAATGGCTGAAACAAGTACAATGAATTAAGAAATAGGGTAGCAGGAAGCTTTATTAGTCCCCAGGGAATTTTCTGACTCCTAAAGCACTATTTCCTAAAGCTTTTAGGGCAGGTCTTGCTTCTGTAGCTTTCTTCTGCTCCCGCTGCCATAAGGACCCCAATGTCTTCTGCACTTTTCCCATCAATTACTTCTTGACCTCCAGACTCTCGTTCAAGGAGACGTTTTCTCTCCTCGCTTCTTGCTCTAGGCAAAGTCTGTAAACCAGGCTTATACCCTATGCTTGTGCTCTGCTTTTAGTAGTGCTGTTCAGGGGTGTCCTCAGGGAAAAAAAACTGCTATAAGGAGATACACACTCCGGCTGAGCCTGCAGAGGCTGCAGGACTGTCACTTCTGGTGCTCTGATGCAGTGAGAGCAACAGCCAGACCCACATTGAGTTCAGGTTTATGGGACAGAAGTAGCATTTTTAAATTTTAGAAGTTCTTCAGGTGCCAACAACACAGATGGCTTAGCATCAGGTGTTAACCTTAGTTCTTCACCCAACATGTCTGTGCATCTCCCTGGTTCAAACTGGAGAAGGAGTGACTGCAAATGTACAAATATCCCCAAGGAATACAACTGTTGATAACCCTCTCAGGGCCTGATTTTCTGTAGTAGGGGACTGAAAGTTTGGACTTCTTACCTGCAGCATGACATGCTGTAGGAAAGTGAGCTGCTGGTCTCTTGCAGAAATGAGCTGCGTACGCAAAGCGGCTGAGGAGATAATACTTGTGCTGCTGCACATTGTCCTTGCTATTTAGGGATGGAATGGAAAGTGATAACTGAGGATGATTAGCTTCTGTGCTCCACAGCACCTTGCCAGCAGGTTGTGGAGTCAGGCTTTCAGTTATTGAACTGGGAGTGAGATTATGAAAGGGTGTCAATGGGAAATGAACTGTGACCCACCTATATATTAATAATAGCAATTAATAACATTTACATTCAGAAATGTTGAAGTAGCTAATCAGAGAAACCATAATTGCTGAACAGATGGGTAAACTGAGAAAGAAGTAAACCTTAGCTTCAAGTTCTGGTCCTAAGTGTCCTGCAAGGTTGATGGTAGAACTGAGAGTACCCCAGGCCAGACTGCATCTGCATCCATATCTAGCAGCTTCTTCGTTAGGCAACACTGCTAATTGAGTGTCTGGATCCCAGAGGGCCCATTGGGAAGCCATCTCCCCCACACATACACACCCTCCGATGACTGCATTTCCACTTGGAGAGCAGAAAGAGGTATGACATCAGCTGGAGCAAGCTGGATGTGCTCAGCCACATTTCATTATGACTGAGACAGACTGGGGCACACCATCCCCATCCCAGCACACTGTGAGAGCACTTTGTTCTCCCTGGTACTGGGAGTAACAAGATGATAGAACACAGGCACAAGGAGCAAGTTTGTCTTCATAAATCTGAAAGGCAGACATGGAAAAAATGCCAGATTTTGGAAAAACTAACACCTCTTTCATCATCTAATGAAAAAGGCCCTCTATCTCTTTTTAAAAACACATTTTAAGCTATTCTAAAATATATAGAAAGCTATTTAAATAAATTTATTTTATAAAGAACTGTTGACTTTACTGATGGTGCCCAACTTTTTTTCTTTTTTTTTTTTTTTTTACCCATTGGTGGCTTTTTTAAGAGCAGCAACTGGCATTTTTAGTCACACCTCTGTTTATTTCCCTAAAGAAAAGGCACAGCTCGGCTTCATTTCCACAGTTCCAAGCCATTTCAAACATCAAAGGCACCTCACATACTGCTCCATTGCTGGGTACGTACAAACAGGCCCAAGCTGGGAAACTGCAGCAAGGAGGCAATATTTTTATGGATTTCAGCCTTCAGTCCACTTTATATCCTTTTTATATCATCTTAATAAAGACACAGAAGGTTAAAAACTTTGACAAAGGTCAGACTGAAGCAATATCATCCCAGCTGGAGGGGAAGGTGCCGGGGACTGCAGAGGGGGCATGGGCAGAGTATTTGGGGCAGGAGAGCAGACCATGCCCTAGTGAAAGGTGGCCACATTTTTGAGGTTACCATGTCCAGAAGAGTCCAGGTTTAATTTTGCTCACTTTCTTATAAAAAGTCTTCATACCACACAATCTTAAAGCTATCTGGATTGGAGTGCAGTAGCCCCTTGGGGGTTTGCATTTACCAGCAGTGGTTACTGATGGTTCGTCTGGTGATGATGGTGAGTTTGCAGATGAGGAAGGGAGGGACGCAGCCTCTTACATCACCCCTTTGCAGAGACTGTGGCTCTGGCCCAACGCTTTGCAACACTTCTGGAGATCCTGGAGCCAAGACGTGACACCACGGAGAAGAGAGGAGAACGCGCTGGGGTGAGGAGGATGCTTGGGAGCAAAGACCAGAGACCTCAGCCCTGGAGTTATTTTTAAAGCATGCAGCAGTGGCCTCTACCGGCTCTGATTAGGACATCAGCTTTGTTTCTTGCAGTTTTCCTCCCTGCTCTGCTGGGGCTGCCTTTAGCGATGACCAGTCTTTGAAGGGAGCAGGTCCCCATTTCCCAAGGGCAACCAAGGAAGAAGTGAGCTTGCAGGATGCATGACAGCACTCATTGGGACCCCTAAACGAAAGGGGCTCATCCATCATTCCAGCACATCCAACACATGACTGAGGTAGGGTTTGATGAAGCTTGGACCAAGTTTCTGTACAGTTACCTGAAGGGAACCCACAACGTGCTGCCTTTGTGGCTGAGCAGTCAGGGACCTTTGCTTTCCTCATGTCTGTGCCCAGCCTGATCTCTCCTCTGAGCCTTGCTGGTCTGCAATGCAAGGTAGGATGCAAGGGGTGCCAGCCCGACTTCTCCCCTAACCCCCCACCCACCCATCCTTGTTAGAGGGGGACACTGAAGAAGAAGGGCTGCTCTCCTTCCACCAGCACATCTCTGAGGGGTGACAGGGCATTCTGGAGCTGCCTTTTGCCCCAAAGGACCTCCAGTCCTCCCTCACTCCACGTTCCTGCCAGTGCTGCCGGCAGGCCAGGGTGACAGGCTCCCCTGGTCTCACAGAGCAGCAGGACACGCAGGCAGCTGCTCTCACATGCACATCTTTAGTTTCAAGATCCATTTCTACCCAGAATCGTCACTCTGCATCACTTGTCCTGTGGCCACTGAATTTCAGATGGCTTTAAAAGCTGCTGTTACTTCCTGGCCTCCATCTGCGATCCCCACAGGGAGTGTCCCACACAGCTCTGTGTTTCGAGGAGAAGCACAGGCAGGTGAGATCCACCCTCTGTGGGAACAGCACCCAGAGCCCCCAGCACCCTCTTTAATGTCTTGGCTGCTCCTCCCACCACCCACCATTGCTGCTGAGACCCTCTCAAGAGCACAGACCGGGTGCTTTCCAATAGCCGCTACTCCTTTAAAACCACGTTGCTGTTGTATTCATGCATTTATGATCCACAACCCAGAGTAGCTGGTAAACCCCAAACTCTGGGGCCATAGGCAGAGTCATGGTCACATGTGGAAGGCTGCCTGCATCTGCTCCCCAGCTGCCTGCTCCCCTGGGCCATCCGAGAGGATATTGGGTAAGGTGGCTAAAGGCTTGTGGGAGAGCTGCGGTGAGCTTCCCCCTATATTAAGCAGCCTTTAATTTGGCCCTGGCTGGGAGGAAGTGACAAGGACAATGCAGAGATCAGACACTCCGAATTTTTGTGCTCAGTGTGAATATTTTACATGCTTGTCAAGCTGTGCAGTAAACGATGAAGGGCTGTAGCCAGCTGTAATTTAACACAGTGGGATCAATCCAATATGAAGAGCAACAGACTGTATCTTTCCTCCATATGGACATCCAAACAAACGTTTTATTGATTTAAACATTTCTCATCATTTATGGGAACAATTTATCACCACGGTCTTTTTAAGCATCCCATTTTGTACTTTAAAGCTGTATGTGCATGGGTTCAAAGATCATATAAGATTTTTCAACTTAAAATGATTAAAAATTGCAGCAAAACAGGGGATGGCCCCACTCTGAGGACATCTGCATAATTATCGCCCTTAATTACTTGCTTTGCATGGAAATTGCTTTTAGCACTTGATAGGAAAATAAAAATGAAGCAGCTCCAAATCTAAGTTTGTTGCAGTTGAAACAGGAGAGCCAGAGCAGGTAATGTGTATGGGTGTGAGCATTGGGGACATCTGTCCACTCCTCTGACTGCTTTGTAGGTCTCCAACACAAGGCTTCTTACAGGAAGCACTGCAAAATGGAAGATGCTGTTTTACATGCAGATCCTCTACCTTCTTCTAGAGCACTGATACATCAATACCATCCAGGCAGTCTAACCCTGGGACAGAGGCAGGGCTATCTGCTGAGCTTAATTCTCTTTCTAGGGACTCTCAGTCCTCACATTTTGAATTTTAATGCTCGCTCTTGAGACAAAAAGTGCTTTGCCCCAGCTACTGCACCCAGATGTTCTGCCTTTGCTGTTAGTTCTCCCAGGATCCCAGGATAAAGCAATGAAAACCCAGTCTACTTGGAAACTTATTTTCCTCCTGCAACATCTGCTCAGCTGAGGCATTTTTTTTAGCTCTTTAAGGGTTTCCTTCAGCTGCTAAGAAATTGTGCTTTCCAAAATGTTCCAAACCCTTTCTCAAAAAAAAAAAAAAAAGGCTTAAAAATTACCAGATTTGAAGTAGGTACACGGGTTTATTTTCTTTGTGGGTTTGATCCTGTCCCACTCACAAGCTTTTCTTAGTAGTGAGGAATAGAACCTGCCAGTAAAATCCAAAACTGTCTGCTGTCTGCTTAATCCCATGACTCCAGGAGCTGGGGCTTTAAGAAAGGAAAGCAAATGCTATGAGGCTTGTGATAACATTGCAGGAGTTGGCAACAGGGCTGGTGCTTAACTGAGGGTGTTGCTGTGAATACTGGCTGCCATTCCGAGTTAGGCATTCACATCTCAGCAGGGGATGGAAAATACGGCAAAGCTCTTATTTTTCATCTTTTTTTCTCTTCCCCTCTCCCCCTCCCCCCTTTCCTCCCCGCCTCTGTCTGTTGTTGCAGGAACAGAAGTGTAAATCACAAGTCCTTGGCACTGGGTGGGATTTGGTGCTTTGCTGGGTGCTGGTGCTAAATTACATTCCCTCAGCTAGTTTGCTCTCTTGTTCATCAGCCAGCAAGAAACATGAGGCTGCCGAGGGTGTCTACACATAGGAGCGTGTGTCTGTGCGTGACTGCATGTTTGTCTGTGGTCCCACACCCAACGTGGTCAGGGCCAAAACATGTTAGAGAAGTGTTTAAAAACGGTATTGTTGCTTAGATCACCCTCCCTCTGCTACAATAACAGCAACATGGGGGGATGTGGTAACAGCCCTGACTGTCCAAGAGTTAAACCATGATGCTCTGCATTGGTGAACGTTGGAGAGAGGTGAGTCTGACCAGACCTTGGACCCTTGGTGCCCTGTTCCTGTGCTGAACAACGTCAGGCCACAACATACTTGTCCACAGAGTGACTGCGGTGCCCAATTGGTCTCTGGTCCAATCTTTAAAAATTACATAATCTCTTAAAAAATCCCACTGCTGCCCCCAGACAGGACCAGCTCCCTTTGCTAATCCCTGGCAGCATGCATGTGGCATTTCTGTGGGCAAGTGTCCGTCCCCCCCGCCAGGGACAAACAGCCCCAGACCTACAGCTCAGCTCTGCCTGTGTGCTGACAAAGATACTGCTCTGACCCATCCCTGCGTGAATCCTGTCATTCACTGAGCCCATGTTTGAGCTGCTCTTTGGTAGCCGTGAACATCTGGCCGTCATCCAGAGGAGATGCTCCAAATGTTCTTCTGGAGCTCACCCCAACCTGCCAGTCACGAGGGGGTCCCAGAGCCTGAACTAGCTCCATGCAAGGTTTTGAAATACCCACATTTCTAAGTCAACTGCCTCTGAAGACCTGAAGGCTGAGGAAGGACCTGAGCACAACTTCCCACCTCATGTCAGCCCTGGAGCTGTGCTGTTTACCCTCCCCAAACCAGTGCCAGAGGCAGCATGGGCAGGTGTGCAGAAGCAGTGCTGGCCTAGAGAGAGCAGCTCAGCTGCAGACACTGGCCATGATGGCTGGATAACACTGTGATTAACCAGCCACTGATGACTCTTGTTAATATTTTGCTGTTTCTTCACTGCTGAGCTCACAGCCCAGCCGTGCCAGGCACTGCACTGCCATGGAGAAGAGGCTGCCTGCTGCAGGGAGCAGAGTGGGAGCTTTCCCTTAGGGAAGACGGGGGCAGGCACTGGGGTATCTGGGTGAGCAGCGGGCACACCACTGCACCCACAGCCCTTCTGCCCGAGGACAGGGCGATTTTCAGACAGAGAGACTCACCCAGTGCCTTTTGAGCAAAGTTAGGGATGAATCCCACATGTTCAATGTCTTTGGTTGCCCCTGTACCCCTTTGGACCCCATCAGTAGCAAGTTTTGACAGTTTTGGAGTTTAGGTGGTGCAGACACAGCCTGATGGGAGCTCATTCCAAAGTGACATCATTGAGCAACAATTCCTAAGAAATAGGTCCCAACTAGCAGCAAGGAGTTATGCCTCCAGGCAAACAGATGCTGGCTGAAGGCTGTTATCAGGTGAGGCGGGGGCTGAAAAACCTTCTCCCCAGCTTGTCTGTTGCCATGAGAAGCAGCAAACAATGCAGGGCCAAGGCTGGACTTCAAACAGATGGGAATGCCAACTGACTGGTACCACATCCCTGCTAGAGACAGTGGTGAGGTGCTTTCCTCTGATTAGGGCTCAGCACGCAGCACCGAACTGCCTCAGCTTTTGGCAGGCAGCTGCTCCAGCAAGAGCAGGCACCTCTAGTCCCAGGGACCCAGCAGCCCCAGGAAGGTAACTAGTGCTTAGATGCTTACAGAGGGGAAGGCAGGAAAAAGAAGCTGAGTTTACATTCCCTTCACTTCTCTTTTCTCTCCTGTTGTATGCATGCAGCAGCAGGGCCCCTTCACAGTGCCCGTGGTGGGAAGCATCATCCATCTCTTGTGTGCCCCATTCCACTCTGTAGTATGATTTCCACCTATCTGACCATTCATGCTCTGAATGGCTGCTGGAGTGATCATACTGAAGACTACCATTCACCCCAGAGGCATGTGAGTCTTGAAGCAAGGGGATGGATCCTGCTCCATGTTGCCATCTCAGCTGGCTCCAGCTCTGTGCTTGTGTCTCAGGCTGAGAGGTTGTTAAAAGGCACTGAAGAGATATTTGTGACCTTGTGTGTTGCTCTAACAAAAGGTCATGTTTTCACAAGGACATTTTTGGAGTCAGAGCTCTTTTGTTGGGGTTTTTTTTTTCCTTAAACAAAAAAGAAAGCAATGAAAACATGTTCAACATTTGCTCAGGGTTTGCTTTTCCAGCTCTTTTGCAGCACCTTCAGGCAGCCAAGCCATGGGGAGAAAAAGAACCCAGGGAGATGCATCATCCTGCAAGGATTGCCAGCAAACTACAAGGTACTGACTTCAAGCAGTGGGAGTGGAGACCCCCTCCTTTGTCTCCCCCTTTCCTCTTTGCCTAAGGAAGTGCTGTGCCCACAGAGATATATCAGAGTTGATTGTTTGCAGCACTGGGACATGATGTGCATTGGAAGGAAAACTTCTAGACAGCAAGGACAAAGCTTTGCAGATGCACACATACAATGGAGGGGGATGATTAAGGGAGAAGGGGTAAAGAGGGTGGGTTTGGTGCATGATCTACTTCCCCAGCCTGTTAGATAAGTTGGACAGAGATGAGACTGCAAGCAAGTGCTGGAGAGACGGCCAGAAATTGAATCTGCAGTGCCCTGGCAATCCCACAACACTCATTTTCCTCATTTGGTCTCCAAAACCTTAGGAAAATCCATCTGCTTACATGTCTGACAGGACACCTGGATGGTGTCAGGAGCTCTGATCCCTCCCTGGCTCACATGCATCCATCCACAATGGATGTCTTTTGGATCTATAATGTCTTTTGGATCTATAATGAAGATAACTCCCTTCCTGGAAGGAAAGATTGGATGAAGTTACCCGCATGAGAAGAAACTAAACCCTGTTTCACCAGGAGATGAGGAACTGGCTGAGTGGGCGGTGCAATACCATCATCAGCTTCATGCTGAGTACACTGGATTTGTGCTATGCTGTGGTTTCTGGGAGAGTGTGGTCCTGGTCTGTACACAGGAGGACAGAAAGGAAAGGTGTGAGGTGGGGGTCAGATAAGGGCCACCAAAAGAAGCTCCAAGTCTCTGATTCTTTGAGAGATCTCATGTCTTACCTACTGGTAGTCAGTGCTGAGTCCTTGCTCAGCTGGTACTAGGGTGTCTATCAGCTTCTGCATTTAGGTTTCTGCATATTGGTTAACAGTTCAAGCTCTGTGTTTTCCACTAAGCACAGTCACTTGATCGCACAGCTCTGTTTTGAGGAGCCATCTACATGATACGGAGCATTTACCAGCTACCTGGTCTCCCTGAGTGCTCTCCCAGTGACATTTGGCAGTGGACGTCCTCAGAGCTTGGGCCAGGAGCAGCAAACCAATGGATGCCCCAGAAGCTCAGAGCATGGCTGGGCTGTCTAATGTCATTTCAAATTATGTGATATGAAAAACATGGTTTGGAAATCACATGAGAGCCAGCTTTCTCATGGGGTATCCAACCAGTCCTGTTTCCAGCTGGACAAGACAAAAGCATTTTTATTGCCATTGAGCAAGGCTGTGTGCCCATCCCTACTGAGAAGATCAAACTCCATGTGTCTTGGCAGTGATGTTTGTGGTCACATGCTGACCTGTTGCACTTTCTGATGAGAGTTTCTGATACTGTGGTTTTATGTGTAGCTAGAGAGGATACAAGCATGAGTCATGTAACTCCCAAACTGTGTTTTCTTCGTCAGCTTCAATAAAGAGGCATCACACATTTAGCAAAACCAAATGCTTGTGGGTTTTCCTCTTACCCTGGGGGCTGGGTGAAAGGAGGAGTCTATCTAATCCCTGCTGATGAAATTCCTGTTGCAAGGCACACATCCGCATGCAACTGGCATCCAGCTGGATCCTGAGGGGAGAGAGAACACTGCTTGGGGAAGGGACAGTTAATCATGGGGCTTTGGAGAGCAGTGAATGCAGTGTTGCATCTGGGAGGCTCCCTGAAGGACTTCCAGGTAACAGAAACCACAGTTATGAATATGGATGGCTCCTCATTATGACATTAATAATATGCCAAATTAAGGCTGAACCTAGGAAGGCAAATTCCCTTCCTTTTCTTCTGAAGAGTAGCTCCCGTGCAGGCCTAGAACTGCAGCTGAACCCTTGTATTCCCATCTGCACCGATGAGTCTGGTCCAAACAGCAATACCGCATCCAAAATATGAGCAAATCTGGGGCGAGAGCTGACCTTCCCAGCACAGCCCCCATCTGTACCTTCTCAGAGTGCAGCTAGAGACCTTTGTGAAGGAAAACCCAGCTCCTTGGGGCTGGGCCCCAGGGGACTGTGACACCTGGGTGCTAGAACACAGCTACTGAAATAACTTTAAAATAAAAGATAACTGCTAGTGCCTATCTGCTGCTACAATAATAGAATGCTTCCAGCACAACAGCTAGCTGCTATCTCAGGTTTTTATGCTGACCAGTAGATTTTGTGGCTTTATTTTTATTTCTGTCTTTTTACCTTTTTCTTGTTGGGCAAATGGTAATTGGAAGCTGATAAATTCACAGCCTGGATGCTGTGGCCACGCAAGAGCATCTGCTCACACTACCCATCCCTCCCTCCCTCCCCAGGTCCCTTGGTTCCACCTGCTGAAGGTGGTCCCTACTGCAGTTGCCTGGCCCAGGAGTTACTCACAGGTGCTGGCTCCTCACTCTGCCTGTGGCTTCATATCGATGCTTTCTTCTGCTTTCCCCCACCTCCTCTTCACTTCTACTTTTTTCCCCTTTTCTCTCAATTTTTACACCGAATCTCTGCCCGGGTGCAAAACCAACCAGTTCACTTCAGGCTTCAGTGACAGTAGATCATTTCACAAAGTTCTAAGTTCAAATACCCGAAACATTTCTCAGCTCGTTAGCAATTGTTTCTTCACGCAGTTTCCAGCTGCGTGCCATGGAAAGAGCTCCTTGTCCCTCTCTCCCTCCAGCTGCATTACCCAAAAGCAGCCTGGCTGTGGAGCTTTCTGCCCAGCGATGTTTCTGTCTGCCGGGATGCTCTGGGTGCAGACAAAGCCCAGTGCATGTTAAACTCATTATTAGAGCACACTAGTGAGTAGGATATTAGGCAGAGACACGAGGAAACAGCTAAGGTGATTTTCATTTGAAAATCCCCAGGTTCTTCTTTTTTCCTCTGCCTTTAATTGAAGGAGGGGAAGCCCCTCAACTTCCCTCAAGGAAATTCCCCAGAAAGCATTGCTTCCAAGAAAAAAGGCTCTTCCAGATGAGTAAGAAAAAAAAATGGAACCTGAACCCTGCCTCCCTCTGTCTCTTCGCATCTGGAATTACAGGTTCATATTTAATTTCTCAGTACAGCAGCATAGCACGTTTTCCTGCACCTTTAGACACCCCAGTCTCACAGAATGAAAAGGATGCTATCACCAGGCTTAGGCAATTTACTATCTTTACAGAGTAACCCTGGAAATATGGGAAGACTTTCCAAATGTAGCATTTGTGGGCAATTTAAATTGAAAAACAGCCAATGCTCTGCTATCAGGAAAGCTACTGACACTACTGATACCTATTCTGTGCGGGGGAGCAGGGTGGAACCATCTATAACCATCAGCTGTATCGTGATGGGTACAGAGGGAGAGCAGATTTAAGATTAGCAGAGAGCATAAATGTTTTTTTCTGTGTATGTACACATAGAAGAAGAAATGCTAATGATGTAGGATTCATGTTCTTCATGCACGTCTTTGCCTAACTCACAGGAAATCTGGATGAAAGAAGTGAGATAGAAGTGATTGGGCTATGAATTATACAGTGCATGCTCCTGAGGGTCTACTCTTTCTCTGAGATTTCTATGTCCTGTTGCAAGAAGAATCATGAATTCACGGGGGATGCTTGCTGGTGTTAGTCTGTTAGATGTTCTCCTCCATTTCTCATGAAATTAATATCTATGTACCTGCACAGAGAGTGAGCAGGCAATAACATTAAAGAAATTATGTGGTGGAAGAAAGCCACAAGAGAGTCATTGAAGTAATTTCTTGCATATTTTATATACTACCCATAAATGTAGAGTCTCTTGACAACTGGGCTCCTACATGTGAAAACAATGTCTTTTCTACTTTCCAATTTCCCCCAAATAATGCTGATTGAATTCCCAGCAGCTTCTGATCTCCTGACTCAGCCCTCCCTGAATAAGTCAGGCACGTACATAACAAAGGACATTAAATATTAATGGTGAGGGTTTTGTCACCGATACATGTGCTATTAACATGTAGAGAACCATTCATCCACATAAATAAACCCTGCCTAAAGTGTTAGAGCTCTGCAGAGTCAGAGTTAACCTGATCACGAGGTATTCCTCCATTTTGAAAGATGAAAAAAAAGGAGGGGGGAGAGAAAGAGAATCACAAATCGCTCTCTAATGGTTCATTGCATTTCTACTCGGGGTTGTAAACCCAGACTAACAGGAGCATTAGAAAAAGAGGGGGAAAAAAGAAAAAAAATACTATGTTTAAGGTGGTTCTGGAGGATGCATGTGTTGGGAGGTGCCTTGCCTTTAGCAGAGCCATTAAACAGTGACAGTGCTACACTCATGTGGGTCCAACATCAGCAGCACAGGTCCTATCGCCCTCCTTAGCTTGGCCTTTGTGCCAAGACCTGCCAACACACCCCAGCTTTTCTACTCAGGCCTGTCTTACAGAATGCTTTCTGCTGGGTTAGAGAAATTTAAGCATCCTCATCCCTTTACATTCAACCGTTTGCAGGCAGTGATGCTGCTTGATGGACATCGTCCGACATGGCCCCTCCCTGGCCTGTCGCAGCACGCATCAGTGGCACCTTGGAAAAGCAGCAGCAGCTTTTTGGAAAGCTGAAGCTCCTTTGCCACAAATAGTTTTCAGCTAAGTGCTTACTGCTAAGCTTATTTTCTATTTTCCTACTGTGGTACAGCCTCTCCAGCTCAGGTAAATTGATGTTGCTTCAGTGGCTGCACTTTTGCCCTGAAATCTCAGCAGCAGTGGTGTCGTGTAGGTTTTATGTACTTTGGGAACCCCTCTGGTTCAGAGGCCACAAATGCAGATCGCATTTTGCAGCCCATACTCTCTGAATCACCTCTCTGAGGAGGCAACTAAACTGACATTTGGGAGCACGGGTTGTGCTGGGGATTCCCCAGTCTTCTGGAGCTGCTGGCTGTGCAGTTGTTTGGGTTGCTGTGATAATCAGGAGCTTGAGTCAAGCAGAAAGTGACAGGCTAATTCAAGGAAAGAAAGTATTATTATGCTTTGTGAAAACAGAGGCTTAGTCAGGCAAGCTTGGAATTTCAGTGGAAAATGTAAAATGCATGGAGGTTTTTTTTCCTCCCATTTCCCCTGGTTTCAGCAATTCATCTCTCTCTTTAATATTTCTGTGCAGCAGGTTAGTGATGCCGGTGACAAGTCTCATGCAGCACATGTTACAGCATCCAGTAAGGATCTCCTTCTCCTGACCAGCACCGAACACTACGCCCCATCCAGTTGGTATGTGTGTGTGTATGCATACACCTAGGTACTCCCTCTGAACTGTGGGCATGGAAAGCTTCCACAGATCCAAACCCTGACTTCAGCATGATTTCATGTCAGTATATTCAAGGTAATCCCCTTTTTGCCACATTCAAACTGGCCATTTCCCTGACCCAGGCAGCCACTCTGTCCCTTTCTGGCAGGCACAAGATGGAGAGGCTCAGCTCTCACCCTTTGCTGGTTGCTGTGTCCTCCAAATTTGTTTGTGGGCTTTGGCAAAGTAATCCCTTTGCAGCAAGAGCCGCAGCGTGGGGGCTGACAGCTATGTTACTGATACCCAGATTTCTCCCATATGTGTTTTACCTACGTCTGCCAGCAAGCAGGCAGCAATACCAATAATTAGACTTAACGCTTGTATAGCTTTTTACATTGCATTAATTATCCGTATTACTAATGCCACTTATCAGGTATAATAGCAGATGCAATTAAACATAGCCTGGGACTCTCCCTTTTATTAAAGCCAGATTCTGGCTTTTGTAAGGAAAATTTCATTAGCAGAAGTGGAGGGGGAGAGAGGAGGGTAAAGGCTGGTTTTGGATGGGTGGTTGTCACCAGCCTCCTGCCACGACACACCTCAGAGAGGTGGCAATGTCCAGCTCCTGCAGCCCTCAGCCTCAAGCCCTGTTGGCTCAAGGGTTTGTTGTGACAGCACTCAGATCCATTTAACCCCTGCTAGATGTTAAAGTTGGCTTCTCCTGGCTCCTGTTTGAACAAGGACATCTGCATGGCCAGGGTGTGGGAGTGTGTGCTGTAACAGCTCAGCACTTTTGGGGGGGCTTGCCTCTACTCTGCTCATGACTGTGTTGAGAGGGCTCAGGGCAGGAGAGAGGGACACACGAGTGTTCAAGCATGTGCACCCACACACACACGTGTGTGTTTGTGTGCACAGGGGACATTGAAAGCCAAGCCAAAAAGCCCTGCGCTGAACATCTGCTGGTCTCTCAGCACCCTGTGATATCGAGTGCCGTGTAAGCGATGGCTCTGGCACAGCCATGAAATACACATTGATCCTGTGTTTTTAGAGTCATATTTTTCCTATAATTATCATCCTTTCACTTGACATTCTGCAAGCTATTGAGAGGCTGCTCCATCACCACTTCAGTTCTCACTTTGCTTCGGTTTCCCTTGGACACCTTCCCAACTGCATCTGAGCAGTGCTGAAGAAGGGTGCCCCAGTTTGCCCAGCTCTGCACCACAGTGTGATGGTCCCTGGGGTCTTGTTCATGACAGAGACTGAGCAGAAGGGAAACCACAGGTGCTGTAGGTGAGATAAAAGAGGACAATGGCTCGACTGTGGCTGTGGGGCTCTGCTCCATTCCCATGGCTGCGCCAGAGCTCACATCCCACCCCCTTCCCAGGAGGTCTGGGGCTGCTCAGTGAGGTAGAGGGCTAGATCAAGTCCCCTTTGCCTGCGTGACCATGTTGATATCTATACCTGCATGATCAACCCTTACTCAGACACTTTTTCCCTGTGATAGAAAAGCTTACATAATTTTACCCATCTCCACACCAAGGTCCTTTATTCACTGCAGCTCACCTTTGTGTTCCATTTACTTCTTGCAGCTCTGAAACAGTTGAATTGGTGCAGATTTTGTCAATGTGCTCCTTTAAATTAAAAGATGTTAGGCATCCCCATCCTGCTGTCTTGGATGCTGGGCAGCCCGTGAGGCTCAGGTTCCCCACCGGCACCATATGGTGCTACGGAAAGTGGTTCTTCTCTGTCTGAGATACCTGGATACGGCCAGCAGTGATTAACAGAGAGATTCACAGTTGTGCCTAGGGTGCAGAGGTAATTAGAAACCCTGCTAATCACAATGCAATGGTAAAGGACATCTCCCAGATGTAGTGCCTCGCTCCCTGTTGGTCCCACAGTGAGCTTTAATACAAATTTACTCAAGTTAGAGCAATCCTGCATGGGAAACAGTAAACAAAGGGGATGCAGGGACTTTTCTGGGAATTGAGAAAAGCCCAGAAGGAATATTGGGGTACTTGTTTGGCCAGTCTGCCACACGTCCTCTCATGTGCAATTCCACCAGAAGTGGAAGGTGAGGTGGGGCAGAGCAGCCTTCTTCTGAGGGCAGCTGTGGTGGAGCTTGGTGAGCACCACCACAACTGCCCAAAGCTCTCCCTGGGAAAACACAGTAATGAACAGTGCTGCTGAGCTTTCTGAGCATGACCCATGCAAGGTCCAGTGCATCTGGTGTGTGCAAATAGAGTTACTATGATTGGAAGGATTTGCAGCATTAATGAGCTGGAGAACTCTGAGGAAGAGTGACAGACAAGCAAAGTGCTACTCAGTGGCACTGTGATGGGCTGGCTTGCTTTGTGGTTTTGCCAAGGCCTCAATGTTTGCTCTATAGCATACAGGAGTGCTGATAATAATTTCACTTCTGAAATACTCCCACATCAAAGCAATCAGTGCACTGTACCAAACACAAAATGCAATTAAACTAATGTATTGTGCTCGGGAGAATAAAGCCAAACTTCAGATTTGAGTTCCAATTTTTAAATGAAAAAACCTAAATAAATCACCTACTGCATTTTCCATATGGAAGTGGTGCCACCAGGACAGTCACAGGAACTGTAACAACAAGCAATCAGGTAAAGAGACCTTCCAGGCCCAGTTTGTAATGCTGTCAATGATTACAAACACACCTGAGCTGGAGATTCAGGTTCGGGCAGCTGAGGGGGTAGCAGGCTGTAAAATACAGGTCAGAGAGCATGGGATGAATCTGGAGGAGCCCTGGAAACAGCCAAAAGAGTGATATCTCCTGGAGCTCATATGGCCTGGAGAGGTCTTACAAGTGGGGAAACTGAGGCACAAAATGTGAAATTAGCTTTCTGTGTATCACCTGCTTCAAGAGCCAGGCTGAGTGGCTGGACTTTTAGTTCCACTTCTTTGCTCTATCCCTTTGATAAGTACAAGAGATTCATGCTGCCCTATAAATCTCTCCCTCTTTTCTTTCTGGGAAGCCTGTGGCCCCGCTTTTAGGTTACCAGAAGCAGCAATGGAAACCTCCCAGTGAAAATTTTTAGTACTTCCATTATCTGGACTAATTTGGGCATCTCTACATGGAGAGATATTGCAGGCTGTGGACATCTCCCCTCCTCCCTCCTCCCCCCATGTGCACCAACAATGTTTTTTAGTAGTTGGGAGCTGTGTGCTTTGTTCCTCTGTAAGACACATCCTCATGTTACCTGGTTATCTCTCAATAATACAAAATGTTTCTGGATGGATGTCCATGGCAGACTACATTCCACAATGTTCTGTCCACATGGTCTCTTGTAAGCAAAGAATTGCATGGACTGTAAGGTTTTCCCTGCTGCTGCTTTTCTGGCAGGGAACTCCAAATTATAAGCACAAAAGGGATTTTGAACAAAACAGGCTTATCCCACAATAGGATTATCCCTGAAACATGGCACCTTCCTTCAGCCATCCCAGGGAGAGGGGTCTTAAATGTAGCAGTGGTCTAGTACATAACGTGGAGAGAAGGATGCCAGCAGAATACCCAGTAACTCTGGGATCCCCTTATACTTATAGCTAGAAACATTCCTGTATGACAGCAATAAAAAAAAACCAAACCCCAACAAAAAGAATCCCTCATGTAATGAAGAACTCTGCTAGAGAGCCGCAGCGTCTAGGCACTGGGTTGGATTTTATTACCGTGATGAAATTACACAAGCTTCACCTCTCTCCTCGCCTGCCGTGCAGCTTCTGGCTCTTCCCCCTTCCCTTTGGCTGTCTCCGCACACTCCGTCCCCTTTGCAGCAGGGGCGGGGGGAGGCAGAGATATACAGGTAGGACAGGCAGCCCTGAGCTCCTTCCCAACCAACCCCGGGCTCCCTCGGCTGGGATCCCCTGGGCTGCATCATTGGGATGCGGCGCCCGGCAGGACTGCATCACTGCTAGAGGAGATGCCAGCGCAGAGCCCGGCTGCGCCGCACGCCGCGCTGCACCGCGCGGGCAGCAGCACCACCGGCAGCTTGGAGTGCCCAAGGTAGGAGCGAGTGGATCCCTCTGCTTCGCTGGAAAGGGGAAAGAGGCAGCAGCCGGGGAGCTGGAAGCCCCCCTCCCCCCAAGCTCCCGGAGGAGGGGTGGGTGCCGGGGCGGCGGGTCTAGGGGCAGGGAAGAGGTCTCCGCAAAACACTGGAACAAAAGGTGCCGCTGAAAATGAGGATGCTCAAGGGCGCAGAGTCGGTGTCTGAGTTGAGAAGCGTGAGGAGCTCTGCCCGCTCCCTGAGACCGGCGGGGTGGGAGCAGTTGGGAGCGAAGCAGCACTCTGGAGTAGCCCGGTTACGCTGGCTAGCTGCTCCGACTGTCCGCAGGGAGAGGAGCTGCTGCGCTCTGGAGTTGTAACTCCGGAGCGGCCCCAGCGTGCGCCCAGCTGGCGGTAGGCTCAGGGGGCAGAAGAGGAAGGTGTTTGCATGGGGAAAGGGCTACGTGGGAGTTGTGTGTGTGTGCCTGCGTGGGTGGTGGCACCCAGCCCGGTGCGTGGGGGTGCCGGTACCCGCGCACACGCCAGCCCCGCTGCCCCGCTGGTTACCGCACTGTCAGCACCCATTTTAGTGGTCCTCCCCGGTCTGCAGGAAAGCTTAAATGCAGCTAAACCGATGAACTGTGGTTAGTCACCTCTGCTAGGAAGGACTATATGAAAGCACAGAGAGAAAGAGGTGATCTGGGGGGCTGGCAGGGCTGGCGCTCTGCCCGGTGACTGATGCGGGATGCAGGTTCTCTGCTGAGAAGTTCCCATGCGGGTGTGCATGCCTATAGCACATCCTATAACACATCCAGATGTGCTGTCTCTGCAGGGACTATTATTCTTTTAGAGGACAAGTGCTGTTCAAGGGAGATTTTCATTACACCTGTCAAACTGCAGTAATGTGATCCATAACGCCAAGATCCCATTAAAAATCCTGGATAGGAACTGGCTTTACAAGGAGGTTACTTGTTATAGATGACCTCAGCTCAGGAAAAAAAGAGAAAGAGTAACAACCTGATGATTATAATGGGGATTATAATGGGGAACCCTTGCTGTGTTTAGGTTGGATACTTGTAAGCACATATTTATTGCTCTCTTGCTATGGGGAGTCACAGCAGAAAATATAGGTTGAATGAGAGCAAGTGTTGTGTCTGACATGGCATGAAAATTGCTTTTTCATGACTCCTCTGGAACCTTACTGCTATCATTTGGGGGAAGAGGGAGGAGGAGGGTTAATTCTCTGGCGTACTTAGCTGGTTATTGAATATACAGTAATGCTGCACTGATCATCCCAGGGTGAATGCACTGAGCCAGACGTTTGCTGCTGGAAATACACCTTAGTGCCTCTGCTCTAAATGATGTGTGGCCCTAACACTTCATGCAGTGGGATGCCCATGGTCAGACTGCCCTGTCCTACAGGACAACCTGGAGGAAGGAGTGGGAGCAGAGACAACATCCAGGGCATCTTCCGATTCTTCCAGATGGAAATGCCCTCTTCTACCCTGCAGCAGAAAGAGGCAGAATACCTCCCAGCCCTGCAGGAGATCTGCCACAGGCAGCAGTCACCTACCCTGGGTGACAAGAGCTCTACAAGGTCCTAGTTACCTCCTGATGTGTCCCCTCTTCAGGGCCTTGCTGTGAAAGGCATGCCCAATGGTATTAGATAAACTAAGCGGAGATCAGATATGCAATGTCACCTTTGGCTTTCCTGAAAGAGTTTTGCAAACACATATTGTGAGTGCCAGAGGGACCCTCCTGGAGCATCGAAGCCAGATGCACAAAGTAGCTGACAAGGGACAGCTAGCCCAGTTGAGAGGGGACTGTCCCGTTGCTACGCTATTTACACCCATTCATGTGCTGGGACATCCCTGGGTGAAAGTTACAACTAGAGAGCTGAACTGGAGGTGGAAGTCCAGCTTTCCTGCCTCCTTGTGCCAGGCTTTGATGCAGCCCTTGACCCACAAGCTTGGTGCTCCTTAAAAGGCAGCCTTGTGCATGCAGATGATCTGCAAATCCAGCTCTTGTCTGCAGGCAGGGTGCAGGCACCAACTTCTGAAAGCACAAAGTGAATGTCAAAAATGAAGAAAGTAAGAGTACACGACCTTACTTTGATGGAGGGGGTTGTGTGAGCTTAGTTTCAGACCAGGGATTGACCTATCCTGTACCTGTGGGGAAAAGGCAGGATGCTGGAGGTACATCCCTTTCTTCCTCAGCTTCATTTTGCTGAAATGAAGCAGGAGGAGAAGAAGAAGGCAGGAAAATCCTCCAAGATCCATGGTGATGCTGTCCCACCTGTACAGCATACTGCTAACAAAACTTGGCAAGGCAGGTCTGGTTTCTGAGGCACAACTTGCACTTGATGGAGCATGAACCCAGCTCCTTTCCTTGCCTGAGCTGAGTGCCAGCGCTGGGTCATCCCTCCTCTGCTCAGAGTAGTTGTGGGTGGCTTTTTCCTGGCCTGGCCACAGAGTCCCAGGGTTGCTAACAGTCCTGCTGGGGAAACCAACGTTGGCCTTGAAAAACCACTTCCTGCACTGTCAAGCCTGCACATTGATTTTCCAGATCATGAGATAAACTCCTGGTATCGTTCTTTTCAGAAAAGATTATGGAATTACTGCTGTGTTAATGAATCCTTTAATGTTACAGTGACTAAAAGTCACTTAAGGACTTCAACAGCCAAAAGACAAAGACACTGTAGGAGAGGGGAGCTCACGTCAGCTGTGTCAGCACCCCTTTGCCATCTGGGGCAGAGGGGAGGAGGAAGATGGGGAGGAAGAATGATGAGGAGGGGATGAGGAAACTGGGAAATGAGAGAAAATGAGACATGTGGTCTGCCAGGAGGTATATAAACAGGAGGGGAATCAACTTTTTAAAAGGGTAGACAGTGGATTTCCTGCTGGATTAAAGCTAAAGGAGGGAAGATTTAGATTAGATATTAGGGGGAAGTTCTTTACAGAGAGAGTGGTGAGGTGCTGGAACAGGATGCCCAGAGAGGTGATGGATGCCCCATCCCTGGGGGTGCTCAAGGCCAGGTTGGATGGGGCCCTGGGCAACCTTGTGTAGATCCAGGCCTGGAATTTGGTGGCCCTTCCCTGTGGCAGGAGGTTGGAACTCTGTGATCCTTGAGGTCCCTCCCAACCCCAACCATTCTATGATTCTGTGATTCTATGAAGCTGCTGGGATACTTTCCACAGGTCCCAACTTTATCCCTCTTTCTGTGAGCACAAGCAGAGAAGGCAACGTGTTACCTATTGCTTTTCCTTTTCATCAGCTCTCTGGCAAGCACCTGTCCCCTCCTGCAGCAGGGACAGCTCAGCTCCTGGTGACCTGCTGCGAGAGCCCCAAAGTGGGTGGTGGAGTCAGGTCACCATCCCAGGTCAGGCTGCTTTGACCTGCCATGGGATTACCCGAGTTTAGCACTTCCACTCCTACCCTCCCCATGAGTTGCTGTCAGGCTCTGTAGTTCAGGACCACGAGACTGGTTTCCAAACAAATAATAGGAAAGTAGGTGCCCTGACCCCACCGAAGAGTTTGGCATTTATTAGGGAGAAAATATCCTTCTGGGGATGAGTTTGCCAGGATCCTGCTGGCTTTCACAGAGCTGTAGTCTTGCCTCAGCTTTACTAACCCTGGTTTTATCGCACTGTAACTCCACTGGATACAACTGGGTTGTCCTGGATTTGAGCGAGAGCAGGGTTAACCCTCTAAGATGGCATGGAGACACAGTCAGGGAAAATATCTCCATGCCACACGAGCTGCAATGCAAGGGGAAGGCTGGTCTATATTTAGGTAAGGGCTCTGCACAGAATGGGTAATCCTCTTTCTGTGAATTATCCAGCCTGGGGATTAGACTGCTTTAAACTCCCCCCAGGCCTCCCCTGCTGCACCCGGGATGGGAGGGGGTGGGTAATGGCTGGAGGGAGGGAGGTGCAGGCAGGTTGCTGATGACTCACTTGGCTGCTGCCAGCCTTGCCAAACGCTCACTGGAGAGGTCACCGCAGGCCCAGACGCAGAGTGACACACGAGTGACGTGCGAGGCGAAAGGGAACATTATGGCATCCCAATTAGGAAAGAACACGGAGCTTAATAAATAATTGCGGAGACGAGGGAGTGCGGCAGCAGGTAGGAGGAGGGACAAGAGACCCAAAGCAGCAGTTTTCCAAAGTGTAATATCCTTGCTAGACTTTATCAGGCTGTTTCTCTAACCAGAAAAACGGATGCTTTCTGAACTGCACCCCTACATCTGAGAAGATGCTCCCAACCCACCTGCTTGGGCTGACGCTGCCAATGCGATTCTGGGGATGCAAGTCAGGTTCTCCTCTCCAGAGTGCGAATGGATCACTGTCAGTGCTCCATTAAAATGTTGAAGGGAGGCCAACAGCACAGCTCAGGGACAGCAAGAGTGTGTGGGGGAATGGCATGTGAGGAGGGAGGTGGGCTAGATTGCACTAAAACCCAAAGATTTCATTCACCAGTGTGGGGTGAGTGCTCTGTGCACAGAGAAGAGAGATTTCTGTCCTTTACCTAGTGCACAGCTGCTAGAGAAAAGGAGTCCTGACACTAATCTCACCCTGGGGACTTGTACATGCCAGAGAGAGGATGTTCTTGTCACCCCTACATGGGGGTCTTGGGACAAAGCTTTGGTGGGGAGAAGAATGAGAAAGGCTCCGCTGTGCCATGCGGGACTGTGGCTGGCGCCCAGCTCTGCAGTGATGCCAAAGGGCTCTTCCTCCTGGTGCCAAAGGCCGTCGAAAAGGGAGGGATCTGCTTGTGAAACAGAAACAGAGTCTTTGTCTGGGAGACTGAGGCAGCTGGCACCATCAATTTCCTGCATCTGGGTTTGTGGTGGGGCCGCTCTTTTTCTTCCCCTAGTCTCTAAAAGCTGGGATCTCTCTTAAAACCGGTACAGCTTGTCTCTCTTCACTCAGCTTTCCAGGCTTCAACTGAGAAATCAGTGGGGGCTTTGATTTCCCCAATTTCCTTTGAAGTTTACTGCTGCCTGGAGGTCTTGTCACCTTGTCCCAGAATTAGATGCCCCTGGATACTAACCCTGTGAAACAGCTGGTATCCCCCAGACTCCCTGGCTTCCGTCCTCTGAACTGCTGGAAAGTTATGCCTGTTCACAGGGAAGTCAAGCACACCAAGGCACTTTAATTTTCCTGCATTTAAATCAATTTATTCAACTCTCTGCTGCTTATCCTGCATAACCTAAATCAGGATTTCCACCCTATTGTATTTTCCCCTGCCCAGATCTGGGACAAATTGAAAGCATCATCCTGCTGTTCGGCACTACCGCTTTTACTCACGTTATCTAGAGGATGCTGTTTAAATAAATTCAGGGCAGTTTGAGTTGAAGAGGGGAAAATGACAGGTCTCCCAACTCAGTGCTAGGATGGGAAATACCTTGGCAGGCCCCGGAACTCCTGCCTTGCCCAGGCACACAGGCAGAGTCTGCACAAACCCCGGCGTGTTGCCGCCTGTGAGGTTACAGCTAGAAATCGCCAGAGAAGGCCTGGATAGAAGGGAGAGGGCAAAGACAGGAAAGACTGGGGAAAGTCTGCCTTTAACGTGAGCTACTGTCTTTCCTCCCTGTGTTGAACATCCTCAATTTCCTGTTTAACTTAAAGTCAACACATCTGTCACGTTAGCATCTCCCACTGCCTGGTTCCACAAGCCACCCCCTCCCATCTGCTCTCCCTCCTGCCTCCAGCCTCTCTCGGCTCCTATTGCTTTGTGGCTGGGAGGGCGCTTGTGCTTTCTGCTGGCCGATGGACTTTTCCATTGCTCGTGCTTCAGTACCTGGATGTGGTCAAGGCAGGATGATTGGTTTGGCTTGCAGAGCATTTATTTCTAATCTCCAGCTTGTGACATCCTACCAGAGAGGGAGATCCTTTCAGGAGCAGCTTCACAGGCTAGAAAGAGGGGAAATGTCTGGTGAACGGCTGTGCTGAAGTATTTCCTACTTCTGGTAAGTGATGCTTTTTTTTTTTTTGAGGGGGGTCCTTTTCTGGACAATCAGCCCCAATGCAAAAATTGTAAGGCTTAACAGGGTAAAAAGCATAGGGAGCAGAGCTGAAAAAAGAGGAAAAAAACCTATTAAACCGGTTCAGTTTGTAGCCAATTTTTTTCCAGGGGTCAGTGCTCATCAAAGCAGTTTAATTACTATTAGCAAGAGGCTGGGAGCTGAGCAGATCAGACAATGTGTGTGCCTAGGCAGTCGGAGCAGCTTTCACTCGTGTGCAGTTCCATTGCCCACTCTGAATCATCTTTTTTCCTACGTGATTTCCAGCCTGACCTGGGGCACGTTCGGAGCTCGCAGCCAAGCACCAGTGATACTTTTCATGAGGTAGTCCTAGATGCTACCAGAATGATGCTTTTTCTGCCCTGTGCTCTTTACCTCAGGAGTTTTGGAAGGTCATTCATGAATTCTTGCCCCTAAGTTGATACATAAAGCCCCTCAATGTTTCTAGCTGATAAACTATCTCCATTGGGAAGTCTGACTGCATTTGTTCCCTGAACCCAGCCCCTGGATTCTGCAAATAGTAGATCTATAGACACATGCAGGTAAAGATGTTTGGAAGGAATAAAGTCTGGCTGGACTACACACTGCCTGGACTGTGAGCTATCTGATGTCCTGGACCTTGGCTTCATCTAAATGAGAGGTTTGCGAGTTGTTTTATCTCACAGGACTCTCAAAATGGGTGTCCTGCTTCTAAGTCAAGTGACAGCAGAGCTCTTATACTAGGGAGGAATTTAGGGTCCTTGTTTAAAGAGGATCAGGGAATAATAAACCTAAGAGCAGTCTTTGCAATCTGGCTGCCTTGAATCTGCAAAGGTCTGTACATAAAATACTTTTGTTGATAAAAAGACATAGGAAAAGTACAGCGGTGAAGCTCTGGCGATTTTGCTGACAGGTACAAAGCACTGACCTTCTGGACAGACCTTGTGTTCCACCCAAAAACTGGGGCACAGTTTGGTTGGGTTGTACCCAAACAAATTCTTTTTGGATTTATTTATGACAGGCAGAGTTAAAAACTACTCTTGGAGAACATTGCAGGGATGATTTGTTTATAAAAATATTCCTCTCATGATGCATTCATACAGAAATCTCTGCTGGCTAAAAAGCTCACACATTCCCTACTCTTTGGAGTTAGATACTGTGACACTTAGAGTGGGGCACTCTGGCTATTGTGTGTGCTCCAGAGCAGCCTTGGAATTTCAAGCACCAGTTATATATTAAATCCAGAGAAAAACATCCTCCTCCCCTAAGCAGCAGGTTTTGGCTCCGGGTTTTTGCCTCACATGAAGGAGGTGATGATCTTTTGTACCAAATCTTTCTTTCACAAGCAGTGGGTAAGTGAGCACAGGGAAGTGGAAGGGGCTTTGTATGGCTGAATCCCAGCACAGTGCAAGAAGGAGATGGTGCAGGAGTTGCCCAGTTTGTTTTCTTGGGCGGGGGGGACGGCGTTGATGATAGGATTTGTGAGGAGATCTTAGAGCAGACAGCTTTTGCTTCCTCTAACCAAACACCATGATCTGTTTCAAAAGGTTGAAAAGTCCTTCATTCCATGGTTCCTGGAAAAACTCTTCCAAGCACCAGAAATTTCTAGAAATTGTTTTTCTTGTTGAATTATCTTCTAAAACCTGCAGGACTTGATGTCAAACTACCTTTAGTGTTTGCATGCACTTGACTTTTCTCCCATGTTCAGCCCAGGATGTTGGCCAGTGGTGACTGTGCTTCCCTGGTCCCTGCTGCAGCGCTGCCTGGAAGGGTTAATTTCCCCTCTGTAATTAAGGGCTCTGTGATATTTATAAAGAGAAAATCCTCATAGCCATCTGAGGTAATGTTGGTACATCTGCCAAGATGAAATTCTGGGGCCAAATGAATATTACAATATGCTAGATGTACAGATTTTTATAGCATCCCAAAGACATTTCCTGAGATGCTTATTTGATATTGGGGAAGTGAAGGACAGATCCTAAAGTCTTTGTCTCTGGATGGAAACAGAATTGAATGTATTGCAGAATTAACAAATGTTATGACTTTTAATTGATTTTTAGTCTTTTCTCATGGACATTTGGGCTATAAAATTTGGATTTCCCTTGTGAAAATAATTCATTTGGTAAGGGCAGGGAGTCATATAAGATCCTAAATGAAGAATACTTCAGATCATTCATGTGAAGACACTTGGCATCAGTGTCATTATCTCTTCAAGACAAGGTAATCAACGAGATGGAAGATTAAACCTCTCCTTGCCAGGGAAACTTCCACATTATTTGATTGAAATTGGAATCCAGTCACCTCCTGCTTGTCTCTCCAGATTTTTCTTGCCACATCTGTTAAATTACCACCAGCTATTTGCGTTTTAAATGAGGGCTTCCTCCCGCACAACCCATCTGCTCAGCCTGTTTGTTCTTCCTGTGCAGTCACGACTTTGTGATCACATGTGTGTCAGTAGAAACACCCCGGTGTTGGGGGGAGAAGGAAGGGGAGAACAAGGTGGCCTTGCAGATTCCCTTGGCTAGCTTGAATTCAAAAGAGGGGTTGGTTAAAAGAGGAGTGGGAAGAACCTTTTATGATAGAGAATTAAGCCAGGGCAAGCCAGAAAGTTCAGGACACTCTGAAGACAAATCTCTCTTTTTCTAGTACTACTCCTGCAGATCCTTCCCATTAGACATCATAGGATCTCCCATGTCTAAGGTGATGTATCTCACCTAGCATGTTCTGGGTTGGCTTAATAGCAGGAAGGAAGAAGAAATCCAGGCTTTTCTTGCTTGTGGGTGGATGAAATGTGAGAGTGTTTGATGGTATATTTATCTGGAGACACGATGGGTTTTCACAGATGTTTTCTGCTCACCTTGGTGGAGCAAACTTGGGGATATGATTAAGGATACGGAGGGACATGATAGCGATCTAGATAGATCTTGATCAAGATTGGAACTAGATGATCTTTGAGGTCCATTCCAACCCAAACCATTCTATGATTTTCAAAGTTGTGACTTGTGACATGGAGAGAGTGACTATCTCTTCCCATCCAAGACCGAGGTAACATCAGAACCAGCTAACAGAAGTCAGGTACAGATTGAGGATGCCTCTGCCTGCCCATTCAAATGTGAGGCAGTTCTGGTCCATGATCTGAATAACCATCTCCAAATAATAAACGCTTCTGCACCCAGCATGGCTTCCAGACCATAAGTGCTCTGTGTTCAAACAGCTTGAATCTATCTGTACCCCTTATATAGATCAGATACAGATACTGGTGTTGCTTTGGAAGATGCCCCACAAAAAAACCTGTGCACGCTGACAAACTCAGCTGTGTTTTCTTCTCACAGATCTTACAAGAGGTCAGGAGCAGGGAAGCTCCCATCCCAACAAGCCATGAGGGTCCTGTAGACTGCGTGCTAGAGATTTAGGGTATCACGATCTATTTTCTATAATGAGAAGGATCTAAAATTAAGGGGAGAGTCCACCCATGGCTGAAAGCAGGTGTATCTTAGGTGGAACAGACCAGCCAGGAAGGCAGAATGCTTTATGTGCTGGGAAAGTATGGAAAGTGGTATGTGAGCCCTAAAGCACTACTTCTGATTGAAGAAATTGCTCATGGTGGCCCGTGCATAGACACAGCTAGCCTGAGAGATGCTCTCTCCCTTCTGCTTTGTGGTCACCATTATCCTGCCTAGGAGAGAGACCCAGCGCTTTTGCACGAGGACTGCAGGAGATGCTGCAGGGCTGTGTGGCAGCTGGCTCTCCATGATTCAGTGCTTCCAGTTTAAGTTGGTGTTTTGCTGTGATTCACAGCAGCTCTTGTGGGAGATGGGTTTGGAGGAAGCTGGAATTCAACCGCTGCCAACTGGGTGGTGGAGGAGTTTGTTCAAACTCCAGTTTCCACCATGCTGCCAGTACAGCAGCTGCTTTCCTGGCCTCCCATCCTCCCAAACTGACAGCAAGTGGGAAGAGTGGTGTCTTCTTGACAAGGCATCCCTAGTATTTCTACCCAGCAGGGCGCTGGTCACCATTGCAGCATGGAGAGTTTCCCAGCCTGACCTGAAGATGAGCCCTGTGGGGTGTTCTGTAAAATGTGAGACCTTGATACAATCCCTGTGGGAGATTTTTGACTGTGGAGAAAGTGCTACGGGAGCAAATCTGCTCCTGCACGTGATATGTATGTTTTGCACCCCTCCTACTCTCACAGGCTGAGCTTCAGTACTGCAGTGGTGAGCTGAAGGCAGGTCCTCTGCTAAGACACGAGTGATCACAGCAAGGTCTCGGGGACCACATCCCTCCAGGCAGCAGGGAAAAAACTGCCTCCTCCCTGGGACATTTCTCTTGCCCTTATAGCAGGTGGTCAGGCTGCTGCAGATTTTCCAGCTTTAACCACTCTAATTATTGCAGCTTACAGGTTCCTGACCTCCTGAGATCATACCCATGTCCTTCTTGGGCATGTGAAGTGCTCCTGGTGTCTCATTTCTGCCGTGGTTCTCTGAGGGACCCCGTGTAGAAGGGTGGTGGCTTCTTTGAGGAATCTTATTTATGTACCAGTCCTACCAGTAGCAATGGTCCTCAAACAAGCTCAGTGACATCTAGTTTTCAAGCTACCATTCTCCTCCAAGACTTGTTCCCAGGGGGATTAGCACAGCCAGAGTATGATGTTAGAAGCAAATTGAATTGGATGCCTCCAAGATGATGATTGAGTGATTGGTGAGATTTGGGGGACAAGAATGGAAGTACACAAAAATACTTCTCTGGCTGTGCTTGAAGTGTCCAGTCTATTGCATTGGACACTTAGACTGATGAATAAAAGCTCCTTTAGATTTGCAAGCTATCCCTGTGTGGGTGGATACTGGTTTTAGGCTCAGGGCTTTAAATCCAGTAAAATAAGCAAAATTCTTCTGGACTTGTACCAGAATAACAGATACATGGGCTGCTCTGAGGGATATGGTAACCCATAACATAATAAACACAAAACGTTCCTTGTGAACAGGGCCTGGGCCACTCTGCCCTGATAGATGGGAGGGAGGAGAAGACAGGGTGATGGGGGCTCATGGCTGCTCAGGGCCATAAGAGGTGTGGTCCTTTTCCAAAGTCCTGCAACAACTGTGAGCTGGTGCCCAAACGCTTTCAGCAAGGCAGGAAATCTGACCATAATTCCTCTCACCTACTGCCACCGAGGCTCAGAGTGGGCACCACACCAGCAAGATGAGATGCTTCTTGGGGTAAGGGGGTACATTTGGCCCTCTGCACCCCTGCACCACATGCACTCAGAGCCCAGATTCACAGATATTTTAACAGGGCTGTCTCATTGCAGGGATCTAGTGTGTATCAATAATGAGCGTGTGTAGATGAGGTGTTAAATGATTTATACACAGACTCAGATTGAGAAATCCCAGTAGTTTCTTCTCCTGATGTGTAGCCTTTGTTGGCACTTTGTAAAGCTTTCCTGGCATTCAGGAGAAGCTGAGGAGCTTTTTTTCCCCTTGCAACACATCCCCAAAGTTGTTTGGTGGAGGCTGAACATCCTCTGTGAGCCAAGGCCAGTTTTAACCAGCATGAGGGGAGCATGGAGCCCATTTCCAGCAGGGTGGGTGCATGCATGATGAGTCCTGCTGTCACTGCTGCCATTTCTTAGCCCTTCTGGGGACTGTGGTGATGCTCTGACATCGCTCCACCCTTGGGAACACAGGGAATGCCTTTTACATTCTCAGAGTCAGAGAAAGGCAAATCAGAGCAGAATAATTTTAATTAATCTTGTATCTATTATTTATCACTAATTGAGTGTGCTTTCAGTGCTTTTTTCCCTTCCTTTAGATGAGGGTGTGGAGTGTTGATTATTAGTCTCTATTTTTAATGCTAGCTGGATAGTATCCTTTATTCTTAGGAGCTCAGATACTGCAAATCATCAGAGATGCTGCCTTTGCTGTGGCCATTCCCAGTGTGGTACCTATGGATGCTGGGCAGCACAGGCACCTCCAGCCCAGCGGGTCCAGCAGCAGGGAAGGAGAAGCCAGAGCCCTGCTGGGCTGCTGGGGGAGATGCAAGGGGCTGGGAATAGTGCAGAACTCTGGGGATCTGTTAGGAAATGCTCAGGGACCATTTCTGAGAAGGCATCTGGCATTTTGACGTGGCATTTGGCATTTTGAAATTTGTTTTTGAAAAGCCAGCCATGCACAGCCACTGGCTGAAGCAGGATGCTTCAGGAGCTCCCTCTTCCAGCTTTATTTTAAAGCAACCTTCCTTCAGCATGAGAGCTAAAAGCAGAATCTGCTTTGAATGATGCTGAGCCAACCCACTGAAGAATGATGTCCTTCCAATGCCTCTAATATGCCCAATACAGACAGGACAGGCACTGGGGGAATGGGGAAAGATTAGGAAAATCCTAAATTTCACACACACACACACACGCTGCAAGGTCTGCAAAGCTTTGTCTGTAGCCAAAATTTATGCCCTGCCTGCTTTAAAACCTGAGAGAAACAGGAGGCAGCTCAAGTCCTGCTGACTTACAATTACTGGGTGCTGAGCACAGCAATTTCCCAGCCATCAGTGGGAGAGAAAGTAAGATTTACACCTGGAAGGCAGCTGAGAAGTTGGAAGAGAGGAATGAAAAAATAAGGTGCTTCAAAGCCATGCCATTTGAAAGCTGCCTGGGCTGAAGTATTAGGCTGAAACAGGGCTCCCATTTGGGTTTGTACAGCAGAGAGGGCTCACAGGAGATGAGTGCTCGGGCTGGGAGGGAGAGGACAGGAGCACCCACTGCCCCTCACCCACTCTGCACCAGGCAGCTGATGCCTGTCCCCGCTGTTTCAGGCCACGCAGCTGATTAAATATTGAAAGGGCTTGGTTGCTGTTGCTTGAAAGCTTCTGTCTGGATGAAAATGAAGTTATGTGAGGACAAGTTTGTGCTGGTGCAATCAGTCACTGCTTAAATACGGCTGACCATAAACAGACCAAAAATAGCTCTGTGGGTTTAAGTGTAAAGGTGCCATCAAGACATGGGTTTGGGTTAGTCCTTTTCAGAGCCAAGGTATGGGAGCACTCAGGGAGGGGGCTGTTGCACATAGGGGTCAGGTTGATTTATCAGAGACCCTGTGGCATTCAGAAGTTGTTAGGGTGCTCAAAGGGTGGTTCTGATGGGAGCTAACGCCTGGGGTTTGTGTGTTCACACTGCAGCCGTGCTCCAGGATCACCTCCCACACACTCCCAGCACCCCGTGAGAGATGGTGCTGGATGAAGATGCAGGCAGAGAGCAGGGAGGGAGAAGGGATTTGTGGTGGGTCATAGGATTAGTCAGAGGAGGAGGAGATTTGGGATTAGGGGTAGGGGCCGCAATGAATGGAAGGATAAAGGAAAAGGGTTGCTGTTTCTGAGAGGCTGCTTATAAATAACAGGAGAGCTCTGTGGAGAATTGGGCACCTTGAGGTTAACTAAGCAGTGGAAAAAGGAAGCCAAGAGTGGAGGAAGAAGGTCCCTTACTGACTATTGGAACCACCAGTTGCTTTCAGGTGGAAGTAGAAAGACTGACCATTTTTGTGCTCTCCAACCAGGCCCACTATTGCACTCCCATATTCTGGGAGGATATGGAGGGTGCTTTCCAGCTTGCTACCCGTGTAGAGTTAGGGCCTTTCTTTAGGCTTGGTGCCTTTCTGACAGAGCAAGCAAAGGGACCCTTCATGGTCCCATCGGTGGGTACTAGAGATTTCCCACCACCCCCCTGAGCTTCTGGATAACCTGGATACTGGAGCCACCCATGGATGTCCCAAAATCACTAGTAACACCCATTTGTGCTTCCATGAGTCTCTACAACATTCCTTCTTCTGTGTGCCCAGCCCCAGTGAGGATGCAGTGATTTTGGTCTCCTGTGGGGCCATGTACTGCAGGGAACATCAAAGCAAGGAGAGCAGCAGAGCTTTGAGAAGTCAGAAAAGATGCTTTTGTGCTGGAAAAAAAAGTTCCCATCATTGTCTGTGTCCAAAACAGATGGTCAAATCTTTTGTCCTGCAACTAAGGGAAAACTTTGGCAAAATATCTCTGATCTGGTTAATATATCCAGAGAGTAGTTACTCACCTGATTTTAGTGTTGGTGTACTCTGCACAGATGCTGGGCAGTCTGACATCAGAGAACATGCCACCCAGCAGCCAGACAGGGCTTCTAAGGTGGGAAAAAAGGACAAGCTGGGAAAATAGTGGCTAGTCCCACGGGGTCACGTAGAAGTTCAGGTGAAGAAAGGAGAGGCAGCATTTCCATCCTTCCTGCAAGGGGAATTTAGTCCTTGCATTGGACTGCGTCAGTTGTGCTACAGAATCATCACTGAAAACTGATTTCTGGTTGTTTTCACCTAGAAATTCTGGCAAATCTGCCATGATTTTGCTAAATATTTTTAGACTCCTTTGGTTTTTCACAGTGAGGGTGGCAGAGCACTGGAATAGGCTGTCCAGGGGGGTTGTGGAGTCTCCTTCTCTGGAGATATTCAAGACCCGTCTGGACACCTCCCTGTGTGATCTGTCCTAGGGAGCCTGCTTTGGCAGGAGGGTTGGACTCAATGATCTCTGGGGGTCCCTTCCAACCCCTACAATTCTGTGATTCTGTAAGGAGTCCTATAGAAACACCTGTGAGTAAACATACAAGCAAAGCTTTGCTTCCTCCTAGTCCAAGTGAACTGGGCAGTATTTGCTGAACCCCACAAGAATTTAGCAGCTAAATTTTTTCAGTGGTCAGGAAAAAGGAACCACATTTACCTTTGTGGGTCAAACCAAGAGGGTATGTCTGCATATCTGCAGGAGAGTTTGCTCTTCATGTTTTCCTTAATCCTTAAAGCTAATAGAAACTTTAATAATAATAATAAAAATCACATTAACTGGTTCAGCTTATAGTAGCCATTGATAAGTGGTTTTAATGGTGTGACATGACGATTGTTAATTGTACTCTATTAGAAGAGCATAACCACAACAGGGCTGATGGATGGCTTCTTAGCTGATCCAATCTGGATTAATCTACAGCCTTGAGGTTCTGATCCATAACATATTTGAAATCAAATTAAAAATCCAGGCTGGTGTTATTAGAACGGGATGTGTGTTCGTGGGGAAAGTAATTTGATATAGTTTTGGCATCTTTTCTGTTCTTTCAGAGCTTCTAGGGGTAGCTGTTGAGTTTCAATTATTTTTTCCTAATTGTTATAAAACAAGTTTTTATCGTACTGGGACGTATTCCATCTGGAACACTTCCAAAACAAAATATTTCCTGTGACATTTAAAAATTTAAATTCCAAACCAGGTTTTTATTCCTACGAGTTTTAGATAAGCCACTTAATTAAAAACCATGCAGAGTTTCCATCTCTAAACAGTATGCAGAAAAATGCAGGACCTGATAGTAATTATTTAATTAACCATTGTTGGAGGGGTGTTTTTTTTCTCCTCTCATACCTGCTATGAAATAATGGTATGATTTTGGCAGGCTTACAACATCTGAGACGTGGCTCAGCAGAAGTATGACATGTAAGAAAGAATATGCAGTTTATTACAGGGTTTCCCTCAAGTGGGGAATAACACAGGGTCTGTCAGCCCCAAAAAGTTGCTCCAAAAGAAGCTCCCCTGGTGAAGGGTTCAGCTCCAAACAGACTCCTCCCAGGCGATCTGGACCTCCTGTGCACACTCCTTGCCCAGGACTAGCTGAACAAGAGTATTTTCCCGTGTTGATGTTTTTTGAAGGCAGCAGCATGAAGGTTGTGGGCTGGGGGCTCAGGGCAGAAGCTGAGCCCTGCTTTCACTGAAAGAAGCTCTTTAACCCCCATGGAGGCTGTGGCACCTGAATGATAAGAGACAACCTTTGTTTTCTTTAAAATTAGTAAGTCTAGCTGTTGCTGAACTTCTTCCTGATTCCATTCCTCCTTTCTTTCAGTTTAAAGTGTGTGGAGGGGACCCACCGTGGATGAGAAAGGCTATGGCAGAGGGATGTCTGTGGGAGTGATGGTGCAGGGCTAAGGCCATCCACCCATGGACACCCGCCTTCCTGCTGGGGAGCTGGCCTTTCAGCAGCATCAAAACAAGTAGCTCCTCACCCTGACTTTACAGTGGTCCAGGCAATTGGCAGCTGGTGGAACCCTACCCCATGGGGGCACAGGGAGTAACGAGCAGTTTTCCTGATTAGCTCTGGTAGCGGCTGCTGAGTTAATTAGTTAATTAGAATTCAGGATGCTGGCAAAACAATATTGCTAATTTGTCCACAAATGCAGCTTGGTGCTGGGAGGGTTTGGGGTGGATTTCATCCTCACCACTGGCAAAAATAATTTTCAAGATCTGCTTCAAAATGAGTGTTGAAGCAGAAGATATCATGACCATTTCCAATGTGAGATTCCATCATGAGATTCAATCTATGTGAGATTTCAGTGCACAGTCTTCCTATATGGCTTCATTTGGCAGCCACCTGGCCCTGTTGGCTCATGTCTGGACTGCCTTGCCCTTGCCAGGGTGGTCATTCAGGTTTCACCATCCCACAGAGGGGGGAATCTTGCTTGCTCAAAGCCAGGGAGATCAGGTTAAGTGTGAGAAGCTCCTCAAAGGTGTCTACAAATAATTCATTTTCTGTGGTTGCAGAAGCAGGGGCTTGCTCTGACCAGCCATGCATGACTGATGTACACAAAGACAGACATCTTTCTGGATCCAGCTGACATGCAAAGGGCTGACAGGATTCATGAAGCCTTTACTAATTTCACAGGGAGCAACCAGTGAGCTTTGCATGCACACTTGAAGCATCCCAGCGAGTGTGCCAGTGTCCTTGCAGCTGGAAAAGAGATGTTAAGAAATGTTCATTACAACAGTAACCATTTAGCCATTGACTTGCCTCCATGCTAAGAATGGTGCATCAGTAACTCTTGTTTTCTGCCAGTTCTGGGTAAACAGATGTTTTCTTTAGGGATTTTATGGAGATTTTAAATGGTTTGCATCAGGATATCGCGTCTGTCCTCAGCTTTCATCAGAAGGTCCTTCTAAAGGACACTGGAGATAACAGTCTTCTGAGTGGGTGATGGGGAAAAAAAGTAGAGTGAAAGGGGAGAAAGGGTGTAGAATGGAGCTGCCCATTGAGTTACTGCTCAGTTACCAAGCACGGAGGAGGGGTTTTCTTCCTTATTTCCCAGCAAATCGAGTGCGCATATCAAAGTTTACTGAACAAGCCTGTTCTGCATCCTTATGCAAAACATTTCTTGCTTGAAGACAGAGCCAATTACTGTGCATGTATTTACCCAGCTCTAGGAGCCTGCCTTTCTCCTATCTATATTTCATGAGTCCCGACACTCCCCGAGGCTTGCTGCACTCTGCTCTGCCTGCAGTGAAGGGCTCCTCGACTGCAAAAGCAACAATGACTCCAGAAAAATGCACAAATGGATGAAGATCCCTGGATTTACCTCCCCTGGCAGCCTTGGCCTTATCCCTGTAACACTGGGTGGCATTTGAATGCTCTGTCAGAGCCTGCAGCAGCCTGGCCCATGCTGTAGCCACCGGCTGCTGCTCAGTCTACCTGCTATTGGGCTGACGTGGAAAACAAGCTGCTCCTCACACTCTGTGCAAGCCAATAGCCAACTAGAGTACTAACCCCCTCCTGCCATGATCTGGCATCTTTTCCACCTTTAATTCATAGATGGGTTGAAACAAGGTCTCTTACCCCTTCTGCCTCAGCTGCACAGGCAGCGCAGGGCTCACTCTTGCAGGGTATTTCCCAGCATTTTGCCTTTGATCTTCAGCAACCCCAGCGACAAAGCCTCTGTCGTTCCCCCTGGAGATCTTGTCCTTCAGCCTCAGAAATATTGCTGTCAGGAAGCTTTGGCCAAACTTCATCCTCAGTTTGAATTTCAGGCTTTCATATCTGCTGCAAACGCCCCAGCACCCTGTCCTAATCCCCCATTCGGCATGGCTGGGAATAGACCAGCTCAGTCCCCTCTATACTTTCCATGCAAACATAGCCATCTCTGTTTGAGAAGTAGACAGATTGAGGGCTGGCCAGTTCACACTCTCCTTGATCTTGCAATCACATTAGATGAGTATTTTCTATTTTCCCTTTATTTTCTCTTCCCCTGCTCTCAGCTCAGCTGGGTCCAGCTGGACAGTAAGGATAGTCCATTTGCTCTCCCCAATGAAGCCAGTGTAAAAGAGAAGCTCCCCATCTCTCTTTGGAGAACATGCTCCTTCCCTCTGGTCAAAGAACATTCATCCAAACATTTTCTTCTCAAAAGAAAAATGGTCTAAACAAATTAGACATATTCAAGAAGAAAATGTTCCCTTTTGTCCATTTTCATTAAGAATGACTGAACCCACTCCAGAATTCTGAATCCTTGGGGAAAACCTACTGAATTTTGAAGAAAAAGTTTGGTTGATATCAAGAAAAAGTTTATCAGCATCTCTTTTTTTTCATAAAAAACTAGACTATTTTTGATCCTTTCTCCCTTCTTTATTTGCCTGAAACACACAGACATGCAAGGAGCAGAAAACACTTCAGACTCATTTTTTATTATTCAAGGTTATTCCATTGGTTTCTAGCAGAGTCCCCATTTGCTGAGCTCTTTGAGTTAGAATCACATAGAAGAATCAATGTCTGCTTCTATCAGCAGAGCTGTACTTTCATAAGGGATGCAGAAAATAAAGATAAGGTTGTATTTTTTTTTACCTAATACACAAGCTTTCCAATGTTGCTCCTCCTTTTCACTTTGAATTTACTTTAGGTTTGAAATACTGTGGGTCTTGGCTGGTATTTGAACCCAACTGTGCCTATGTGATTTCTTTGCATTGCTTTTATTGTGGGAAGAACAAATGCCACATCAGAGTTAAATCTTCGGTCGCTGATAGTGCAGCTCACTGTTCTTCCAGTTGGGAATGAAGCCAAAGGAATAATCATGTTTATCTATGCAATGCATATCTCTCAAATCTGCAGCTCACATTGCTCTGGGATCCAAACCCAGGTGATTTTATGACAGCTAATAACCACTGTAATTAGGAACCTAATTAAATATCCTCTGATCTTACCCTTCTCAGAGCCAGTCAGCTCAAGGGGCTGGTTTAGATTCTCCATCTCTCTCTTCACACAGTCCCATACAGCAAGTGAAGCACAGATGACTTTTAGCATCCTTTTGAAGTATTAGATACTGTTCATCAGCTTCCCAGAGCTCAGAGACGAACAGACCAGCAGCACGAGCCTGTGTGGCTAGGAAGTTCCTACAAAGTGTATTGAATGTGTAAAATAAAAAAACCCACACAGAATGACTGAGAAAGGAGCCAGGAAGGGCAGGAAAGCTTTGCCATCTTCCAGCAGAGAAAGTCAGTGTTGCCTCAACCATCTGTAGTGGTGCAGCAGGATGTTTGTCAAGTTAGTGTTAAAACAGCTCTGAGAAGGATCTAATCTGTGGCCTGGGGCAGGTGGTGAGGGTGCTGTACAGAAGGATCAGCAGTTTTGCCTTCACTTGGCAGCCAGGGTTACTCTACCAGAAGAAATCAGCACTGTCCATGAGCCAAGGGAGCTCTCTGCATGATGTCATGCTGCGGGGGAACCCCTTGCTGCAGAGACCTTCGGGCAGCGCTTCCCTCCTGCAAAGCACAGGAGGTGGGATAACCCTTTCCTGCTCTGGGGGCTGCACGACCTTGGACTGGCCCTCAGGCAGCGGTGGGTACCCCGAATGGGCTGGGAAGGAGTGCCTGATCTGGAGGAACAGTACAGAGACATCCTTGGGAATATAGTGGGAAAACATCAGGGATGAATCTGGGTTCCCAAAGCCCTGGGATGTTTTGCAATCCACTGTACTGAGCAGCACACTTGTGCTGGTCCCCCCATCTGACATTTTCTCAGTTTCCAACAAGTGAAGAGACTCATTTCTATGAGATCAGGTGGAGTTATTTCCCAGACAAAATCCCATGCATTTCACAGTAACATTTTAAGGTACATTGCTTGCAAACAGAAAGTGTCTGCCATCTTCTCAACCCTGCATCAGACTGCTACACCAAATCTCAAACTCTGTGCGGCTGGTGTTGAACAGATACCTGCTGTGGTTCTCCATCAGCTGTGGAAGGAGAGTTGTGACAAGGACAGCTGGGCAGGTGACACTTAGGAAGCAGGTAATGCTGTCACCTGCACTCTGCAGAGGATAGACACTGGTTTTAGCCACAAACTTTTACGAGAGGTTTGGCTTTGCTGAAGAAATATAAATCTATGATGGGCCAAATGTCTCACCTGGAGGATGTCGTATCTGGCTTGGGTTAGTATGGAGGTGTAGTGCTGGCTGGCCTGTTTTTTGCTCTCTAGCCCTGTGGAACAAGTATCTGGATCCTACATGGCAGTGAACAGGCTTGCACAGCACTGCATGGCAATAGCAAGCAGGGAGCTGTGAATATCCATGTGTTGTGTTGGGACAGCTCTGGCATGTGTCCCATAAACATCTCCACCAAGCACCATCCCCAGGTCTGGACACCAACACTGCAAACTGTGAAGATCTGGGCAGGACCCAGCCCCAGTCATGGCTCGTAAGTTACTATGGAAGCCTCCACTATCCAAGGCATGTCTGACCCTCCACTTCTCCACAGGGAAGTGAGAAATGTCTTCTATTTGGAAATAAAGAGATCCTTCCACAGACCAGTTTTAAAACACATCTCATCTCCATCACAGCAGCAAGCCCATTTGCTGTTGAATAAAGGCAGACAGCCCTTGGCCCTCTTCCAGCACTGAGCTGAAAACACACCAGACACATCAATGCCTTTTGCTCACAGCTCTGTGCCCATCACTAGATCCATTTGTGGTTCTCATGCATGCAGGAACTGCAGAGACTTGGAGCTGTCCTCATTCCATATGCATTAACTGGATTCCTTTCCAGAAGCAAGCTAAAGAGCGACTGTAGTTTTCGGGCAAAGCCCCAATTTTACAGCCTGGAAAACCAACCTCTTCTACAGCACAAGTGTACCATTTTCTCCGAGCAGCAACCATTTGGCTGCACTTGTCCAGCTGAGATACATTGTCTGCCTCAGTTCCCAAGCATCTCACAGTATATTTGGGAGGTAGAAAGCACCTGATCCCATTTCCAAACTCAGAAATAGAGGCAGAGACAGCAATCACACAAAAGGTCTGTCACTGAGAGTAGATATGTTAGTTATGGGTGCACATTCCTCTTTCTATCATTACTTCCCACCAGGAATGTCATGCAAGGGGTGAACTGGTTGTCTCTTGCCCCTTCTGCTTAGCTTGCAGTGACCAGATCTGTTCCTGCAGGCTTGGCACTGTGGGCTCCAGTGCTCTGGCTGCTTATTCCTGAGTAACCAGAAAGATTCTGCTACCACCAGCAGGTTTTGCCTTTGTCATTACAGTGCCATCAGGAAGCAGTCTTTTTTCTCTAGCCAGTCTGGGTGAGTGTAAGGCGTGATATCCCCCTCCATCCCCCCTCCCCTGTCTGGAGGCCCTTCCCTGGCTCCCCATCAGGTAACTCTGATGCTACACTTTGATAAATAACTTTTGATCATCATCTCTTTCTTGCCATTTTCTTCTCCTGAGATATTCTATCCTTTTTCCCCTGAAGTGCACTAGCATGATCTCCCTTGAAGTATTTGTTATCCCCCTGAATTTTGCCAGCTAATCCCCCCAGGCTTGTCATCTGGAGGACACCTGCTCTCACACTCGGTTCTTGCCCGCCTTCTCCCGTATATCATCCAGGATTCCTGCTTCTAGCTAAAGTCTCAAATTCATTTTATCTTAGGTTTACTCAGGGTGTGACAGACTGTATGTCTCTCTCCCCCTTGAGAGCAGAAGCCATTTGCTGTGATAGCACAATCTTCTGGAGTCATTTCTGTGTGAACAGTCCCAATGGGGGGTTGGACTCACTGATCTCTTGAGGTCCCTTCCAACCCTACAATTCTGTGAATCTGTGTAGCTGGCCAAGGGAAAGCAATTTCACAGCCTTCCTCCTGCTACTACCCAGGATTGACCATCCTGGGAACTTTCTAACAGGGAACCCCCTCTCTGACAGTGGGCACCAGCAAATACATCCAAAGAAACTCCTTGTGAACAGTGATGGAATAGCCTACACTATACACAAGAGTGAAGTTCTCTTGATGCTTGACTGATGTTTTGAAGAACTTATTTCTCCCAGTAGAAGAAAAACTTGTAGTAACTCAAATGAAACATGTTCTTCTTTCCCTTAAATACATCCAGTCCCTGCCTTCAATGCTGCCAAGGTCTTGCCTGTATTCCCAGGAACGCTGCAGGTCATTCTCTAGGTAGGGATTTCCTTGACCAGGATTTCAATCTCTTGCCTTTCAACTTCCCCAAACGACCCTCTGTCTCCTATTATGAGACCACCAGTTAAGTTCATCTCATTTATATTTCTGGGACAAAGAGACTGATTTTTTTTCCTTTTCTTCCCTGTTGCAAGAAATAGTTCTCATGTCCCTGAGCATGCTTGGAAACAGAGCCCACACAAGGGTAAGGAAGACAGGTACTGCTCGGGTACGTACTGATCTGGCAGCCACAAGTGCCATCTGCCAGCAGGTGACTTCCCCCAGTCCTGGGAAGGCATCTTGTGGAAGTGTTGCCAGCTGACTTGGGATTGAAGGGAGGAATGAAAATAGAGCTCTGTGCAGTGGCGCGGGACGTGATCTCTAAAGCGAGGTGGGGATGGGGAGTAACAGCAGTAGGAGTAAGTGCGAGCAACACTTTTCAGGCTGTGCTGGGCTGCACACTGCCAAATTCAGGAGTTCCCCTGTGAGTACTGGGGAAGGCAGGAGCTAGAGGAAACCCTGTGCGCTCCCATCCCACTGGTCTGCTCATCAGAAGCAAGGTGGAGGGACACTGCGTTGGCAGTAGGTGCACCCAAATCCTAGCAAGCAGTCCCCAGCACACTTCTCAATAGCAGCTTTCCATGCTCTTTCAGGCCCATTGTGTCTGGCTCTGCAGCAAACAGAGCAGATCTGGCAAGGCCACACCTCGAGTGCTGGGTCCAGTTTTGGGCCCCTCACTACAGGAAGGACATTGAGATGCTGGAGTGTGTCCGACCCAAGGAGGGCGATGAAGCTGGTGAAGGGTCTGGAGCACAAGTCCTGTGAGAAGCAGCTGAGGGAGCTGGGGCTTTTTAGTCTTGAGAAAAGGAGGTTGAGGGGAGACCACATCGCTCAGACAGGACCACCTTGCAGGTAGTTGCAGAGATGTCAGGGTCAGTCTCTTCTCTCTAGTGACAAGTGATAGAGGAAATGGTTTAAAACTGCACCTGGGAGATTTAAGTTAGATATCAGGAAGAATTTCTGTACTGAAAGGTTTGTCAGGCACTGGAATAGGCTGCCTGGGGAGGTGGTGGAGTCACCATCCCTAGAGGTATTTAAAAGGCAACTTTAAGGACATGATCTAGGAGTGGACTAGGCAGGATTAGGGCGTGGTTGGACTCAATGATCTAAAGGGTCTCTTCCAACCCAGGAGATTCTGTGATCAGCTCTCCTATATCTCAAGACTATCAAAATGACAGTCAGAAGGACAGGCAGCCAGAGGAGCCAGGAAGATTTGATCTCTGTGCAGCAGGATGTGGACTGGAAGCTGGATAATGACACGCTGGCAGATAAAATCCTTGGAAGGGGATAAGCACAGCTGCCCCCCACAACACACATGTTGACAAGAACAACCGTGCTCTAGCTGAGGTTTAGAGAAGCGTGAAGGGGAGAGTGCCAAATAACACTTTTGCAAGCAGGCTATGGAGAAATGGAGGCCAGACAGCTGTGTCCGAGCAGACAGCCACCAGAGAGGCACAGCCTTGAGTCTTGCCTATTGGTGACATGTACCAGGGCACATGGTGAGAGTGGTGGTAGGATACACCGTGTCCCTGACTACCAGCAGATGGGAAGATGCTGAGTTCCTCAATGCTTAAATCTTGCTAAAAGTCATATTTCTCCATTAAAATCACTTCTAGGGAGATTTCAGCTGGAATTCCTGCAGTACAGCTACTTGAGCTGGACTTTGGGAGGAGTGTAGAGGGATGCCCTTCATTTTAGTAGTTGCACAAAGGAGGACATTCAGATCAGCGAAGACCAGTCCCCAGATCACAGGTTCCCTGTCCTCCCCAACTGCCAGAGAGGCTCCTTTGCATGGGGACTCCAGAATTTCAGGTTCTCTCTTAATTACCTTTCCATTTTTAGGGAGTCTGATGACCAGTAGTGTGTTTAGCATGTCCTCTTTGGACATTTTGGCTGAATTAAGTGGAACCGAAGGACAGCTATGAAACAGCCTGGAAGTATTATTGATTCTGGTTAGAAACAGCACATTGGAGATCACACACAGGAGACACTCTACTTGCAAGGATGATTTCAAGATCACAGTGGTTTTGGCAAGGGCAATCTGAAGTTCAGAAAGTTGAACTCTCTGTTGGTGGTTACAAGATTCACTTTTCAGCCTTGTATGTGTTTTCCCTACAGTGTCTCTGACAGGTAGACAAAGTTATTACAGCTATTTTGCAGACACAGAACTAAGCCTAAGAGTAACTAAATGTCTTCTCTAAGGTTAATCAAGCCATTTGTGGCATTACAGAAAACTCTACAGAGTTCTTGATGCTGCCCAAGTCATCAAGCCATCTTTCCTCTAACCGAACCTGTCTGAGTCCTGACAAATAGCTGCACAGGCATGTATTTTTCAAACTGTTTTCTTGCCCTTTTCATATTTTACAGAAGGATTACAGGTAAAACAGAAGCCAAAGTAGCCTGAATTCAACTCTCCTGGCATAAATTACACCGATGGCAATTTGACTTGAACTCCCATCTGCACCGGCGCACCCCTACCCACAAGCATGAGTCACACTAAGCAATAAATAACAGCTAAATCCTTCTTCTGCCTCGACAGGTGATTGTGAGGATTTTCTCTCTGCGTACGCATGAGCTATGGTGCTATAGCACTATAGTCTGATGATGGATTGTAGCTATTAATTTTGGAAGATGGAGCTTTTTCATCATTAAAGTCCAACCTGAACACAAGAATTTATTAGGCAGTTTGGGAGGCAAATGCACAGCCTTCTTACTGCTACAAGAGTGCTATTTCTAATTGCCTTTTTCTTTTATTTTATTTTTTTCCCTTTTTTCCTCCCTTCTACTGCTTCAAGGCAATGGTAGTTTCCAAGACTGGGTACTCCAGCTACTGGTATGCCCTTTTCTTCATTCCTTTCTCACCTTCATTTTCCCACCCCCTGCTTGTCCTACCTCCTTTGCCATACCTCATGCTCTGCTGTTGCTTTCTCTCATTCTTTGGCTCCTTCAGTATCTGTTCCTTGTTCCAGTTGTCTCCTCCTGTTCTCCTCTCCTGCAAAAACAAGGAAGGAAATTAGAGAGGCTTGGGGAAAAGCAATGCCAAGCAATTCACCTTTCCATAATGTTAAGGGGCCCACTACATGTGCTCAAATTAGCTGTACTCCTCTTCTGCTGTATAGCACACACAAAAAGTGCTGAGGGGTCTTTTGAGTTGAAAGCCTCCATATGGGTATAAAACATAAGTATAAATGTAGTGTTGCTATATATGAGGTTTATGCAAGTGTTAAGTCAGTGCCAACATATTCCAGTCCCTATGGCAATTCTGGTTTGTGATCTAGTCAATGGAAGAAAAAAAAATATCTATTTTTGTAGTTTTCTGCAAGATGCTTCTTTCAAAAGCAGGTTCTTCAAAGATCTGGGAATCTCAGATAATCAAGATGCAGTCTCCCACCTAAGGCAGGCTTTGCAAATTGCCTTCTTACAAAAGAAAACATCACTTTGTGGATATGTTTTGTTTGCACTGCAGTGATATATGTGACGCACATAGTGAATTTGATAACTGTGTAATGAAATCTGTTAAATGATCCTGGATACTGCAAAGTTCAGGTCTTTTCAGTAGTGTTTCATATCCAAGAAATGGTCAAAGTAATCAAAATGCTGTGAAAATGGATGGAGCAAAAGCTATTGCTCTAGTATTTTCCCTTGAAAGGAGTCTCAGGGTGAACATCTCTTTAAATCTGCTGCTTGTGCTTGTATTTCTCCACAGGCAAGGTGCATAATGAATAGTGAATTTGCAATTTTGAAAACTCTTGTGGCCACAAAACAATTGCATTGGAGGGCTTATGCAAAAAAGAGAAAGAAGCTGAATGTAGTTTGAGAACCACCCCTCTTATTTGATCTCAATCTTAGCATCTTAATAACTGTGCTCCTCAGACATGATCATTGAGCAGCCCTGGAGGGAAACATAAGTACCAAACTTACTAAAAAGCATGATGGAAGCATAAGGTTGGCTGCAACTGTGACAGGCTGTGGCACAGGGGATTTCTTGGAATCTGGAGCCTGAATTCTGGCATGGCCAGTGCCTTGGTACACTTCATCAGAGCTGGCAAGCAACTGTCTCTAGAGTGATGCCTGAGCATCCTGTGCTGGAAAAGAGCTGTTCCTGATGGCAGGAACAGATCCCTGCAGGGATATCTCTCAGCCTGTGAAAATGTCTCTGCTGAGGCCCTTTCTTAGCACGCTGCAATGCCATGGTGGAAAACCCCAAAAAGGCTGCTGTGAGGTGCAGCAAGTGATCTGTCCCTCTGTCTCCAGCCTGTGGGAAGGTTCAGTAGTCCCCCAGCAATGGGAAGGTGATCACAGACAATAACCAACAATGCTTTTCAGTACCCAAAACACTATAGTCATTCCCTGCTGACAAGGAGACACTGTCTTCTGGCCACAGCAGTGTGGGAACTCTGGGCAAAGGGTAACTTTTGGAGACACATTGACTGTGTGGAGCCAAAGGAGAGCGGGAGGCTCAGGCTTCATCAAGGCAGAGGGGAAGGAAGGACCAGAGCAGGCAGTGCTGGTTGGGGCACATGGGATGAACACATCAGTCCTTGATACTGCTCTATTAAACAAGAGAAAGAATGAGGTATTTAACCAAGATACTTGCTCAAATAAAGCCCCTACTGAAAGAAAGCAGCATTTAGAAATCGCTCAGGGTTGTGTCTGCTTTCATGACTCTGTCACTGGAGCAAATCTATTCATCACAGCCATGTTAATGAATTAGTTAATTAAGTGGCTCGTTATTTAATAACACAGATTGCAAGTGTGATGAAATCAAAGCCCCCTTTGTAGCTAGAGGCACATCTTTGCCAATAAGCTAAGTGGTTTGTAGTTAATCAGGCACGTTTGCTGTCTGACACAGGCAGAATTTGCTGAATCGCAGGCAGTTTATTTCCAAGGTTATTGCTTACACTCATCTCTGGGAGCTTGTTGGGGCCTCCAAGCCCAGTAAGGTTACACCTAATAAAGTGTCCAAGGGCAAACACACGTAGAAATGCCCAAGCTCATCAAATGGCACTGTTGTTTCTGAATCAGCACTGTATTACCTTTTGGTTTGGGCTGCCATGTGTAATGATGATAGAGAAGTTGGTTTATTAATAAGTAGCAAAACCTTGGAGACTCTAGCTGTCTATGCTAACTAAAAAGACAAGATCTCCTGGTTTCAGCTAGGAAGAGTTAATTTCTTTCTAGCAGCGGATGGAATGCTGTGTTTGGGAGTTGGGATGAGAGCAGTGCTGATAACACAGGGATGTTACTAGTTGTTGTCAAGGAATCAAGGACTTTTCAGCTCTTCATATTTTCCTGTTTTGAAGGGAGGGGACACAGCCAGGACAGGTGACCCAAACTGGCCAAAGGAGGTATTCCATGCCAATTACATCATGCTCAGCATAAAAGGGGGGCTGGTGGGGGAGGAGCAGGCAGCTCCAGGATGCACTATATTGGGGATGGTCCAGTTCTGAGTCAGCTCTGGGCTGCATGGCCTGAGTTGTGCGGTTCAGTGAGAAACTGCATTGTGTATCACCAGCAACTTTGATATGTTTTGCTATAAAGTCCTGTTGTTATTATTATATGTGGTTCCTTGGGTTTTCTTCTCCCTCCCTTCCCCCCGTCTCAATTCCCCCCCATCCCCCTTAAGGAAGAAGGGGCTGCGTGGTGCCCAGCCCTCCGCTGGGGCAAAACCTCTACACAAGGAAATAACAGAAGCATGGGCATTTGACAGCTGTACAGCTTCCCCAGCTCGTCTTGTGAAAGCTTTCTGATTTACTTCTACATAGGCACATCTGGGAGTATTCCTTGGTATCCAGCTCAGGGCTTGCACCTCAGCTCCATGTTAGGATAAGGTTTATGGAGCAGCAGTGGTCACCTTTATCTTGGGCATCAGGTGTGAATGTTGGAAGGAGGCCTTATCTTGCTGGTCTGCTGGTGCCCCAGGAGCAGGGGACACAGCACACACTATTTCCATGCCCCAACAAAGCTTTACTCAGGTCACAATATGCAAAATGAACCTAACTTTTCCCTGCCTTGCAGGGGAGCTGTGAGCATTGCAAGCAGTTTAGACACTACAAAAATGGGAGAGGAGAAAAGGGAATAGATATCTAAGAAAGGTTTAGAAACTGTGAATATTTTCTCAGCTAAAAGATTGTTAATCTCAATAAGATGGCCAAATTCCAGTTCAGGCATATGCATTTCTAAGCTTTTCCAGGGTAAATCATCATCCCCACAAAACTCTGTCACTTGAAAGCAGACACTCCTCTCCCACTAGTCGCCCTGCCGTGATTCTCCCCCATCCTCCATGGTTTTGTTCTTTTCCCCTTCACCACCTCCATTCTGACTAAACTCTCAGCTGTGATTTCTCCCTGCTTTTGCTCCTTGAAGGAAGTGTTCATTATTTATTAGCTACCATACTCCTATACCATCTGTCTCGACTCATTATCCATATTCAGCTTGTCAAACTGACCTTTTATGGCCTTTCTCTGGAATCCTAATGTGTAGTCTGTCCCTCCTTATATAGCTTTGTGCTGCTAAGCCATTGCTTTCCAACTCCTACTGTTAAACATTCCTCAATACCTCCTGAACACCCAACTTGCTAGTCTGTGTCCTTAACTTCAGAAAAGCTGTTTATTTCACTTGACTGATGCTTGTTCCTTGTTTCATCTGCTACACATTCACTGTGCCAGCTTGCCTCAGCAGATGCTGTCTTAGATATGACCTTTAAAGCATCTGCAACAACAGAATATCAGGCTTTAAGATATAATCTCCCCTTAACAGTCTGGGGGACTCTCTGTCCCTTAGTTCATAACATAGCATGGTGGATCATCACAAGTTACATTCAGCCCACAGCCACTTTGCTGTGAAAGTCACCACCACATAAGGCAATGGCATTTTAGTGCCCAATGTGCTGGAACCCAGAAATGTCCCCTGGGGCGCTCTGGGTGGGTGAGTATGAAAAAGTATAATGGCATTAGGGCACTGCAGCCAGAGTCTTACTTAACATAAGTCAGGATGGGTCCAAACACAACTGAACTGTTCATACAGCTCTGTCCCCAAATTCATGAGCTATTTATTGTAAAAGCCCCATCTTCAAACGTTATAGCTTCTCTTCGCTGAAAACAAGTTGCTGTAGCAAAGAGATACAGGACTGCAGGACCATGGTAGTGGGTAGGTATGGACCATGGTAGCGGGTAGGTATTTTGCCATGGTGTAACAAAACACTCACAGTATACACCTACACAGAAGTGTGTAAAATCCACCACAGATCAATAGAGATTATCCAGACTTAAGTTCAATAGACTCTGCACCAGAGAATTTTGAAACTAAAATGCTTTCTCTGTTTAATAATTAATTGGATCTGCTGGTAGAACACTAAATCGCTTCAGCTCTGTTTTCCCTGCGTTTCTCAGTCTCCCAGGGCTGTAATTGGCACCAATCTTCCCATCTACAGCGTGGGCAAAGTGAATAAACAAGTCCTCTCCTAGAGATCCCTGCCACATCTTAGAGCAAATCGATGATTTTTACACTGAACAGCAGACTTTTACCCCACATGTCCTACCTGTGCTGCAGGGAGCAATCACTGGTGGCATCTCAACTGCTGCAAGCCAGTGCTGTGAACCAGATGATTTTAAGTCAATGACTTTCAAATGCCTTGCTCTTCTTTTCGCTCACAGCTCCTCATACAGCTAGCTTGCTTAATAAGCTCCATGGAGAGTTTTTGAACCTGTATTACATATCTATCAAATAATCTCTTAATAATAAAAAAGTCTCAGGAGAAATCTGGCTTTATCCTTAGTTTTCACTTAATGCAGTGCTCTCCTCTGAAGCCAGAACAAAAGACAGCTCTTTATCCAGAGTTCAAAGCAAACTCTTTTTAAGGTAGGCCCTGTTACAAGCTTTGATTGTTAAATCTCTTATTGTCCAGACCCACTTCACCTCCTGTAAGTATTTGCAGCCACAGCTGGTTGCTGTAGCCATTAACACAACTTTGCCCCTGGAAGCTGCATATTGACATGCCCACACATGCAATCACAGTGCCTTTGGTGGCAAAGTAGCTCCTTTTTGCATCCAAATAGCTTGTCACTGATTAAGAAACTTAGACAACTCACATACCTTGATTTTTCTGAACAAGAACGGAAGAGACCTAAGCAATTACACCTGGAGCTGACATACCTCCAGATTCAAGGGGATCCCAACCTGGGACTACAGTATAGTCCCCTCACAAGATGGCTTGATGACCACGGTTTCTTTTGCACATTAATTGCCAGGACAACTTTTACTTCTAATCACGTGAGACTGAAGAGGGAACAGGAGGAAACAGAAGGATTAATTTTTTTCCCTAGTGGAGTATCTAGTGGTCCCTCACCTGTCTACAATCACTCACAGCCCAAAGGCTGACCTGTATTTCCAAAAAGAGACCAGGTCATCAGCTGATTAAGTCATACTGATTCACTGGCCAGCATTCAGATCCAAGAACATCCTCCTGGAAATTCCCCAGGGACTTTTTTCTCATCACCATCATCTGATTAGGGTATCCGACAGAAAAGCAAAGTAAAGAAAGTGATTGCTGAAGTCCTGAAAGAGATGTGACCTGTTTTGATATGATCACCCCTAAATAGTAGTCAATTTTTTTTTTTGACTGATATTCCCACAGCCAACATTTTGTAAAAGTGTTTCAAAGTCCTGTACAGCTCTGAGACTTTTCTCCCCATTATTTCAACACTGACACAGAGGTGCAAAAAGCCAAGCAAGAATTAGTAAGGATTAGGGCTGAGCTCTAACTGAGATGGCCTGAGATGGGTTTATAATCCTTAAAGAGAGGTGAGAGCTGCTGTTATTACCAAGCAATAGGTGTCAGGTTTTTCCCCCCCAGTTTGTGGATCAATAATATATCAGGGCTTCAATCCTTCCCCATCTCCCTTTATTCTGACCACAGTTTTGACCATTAATCCCCATCCTGGCTCCTTGACCTCCGATTTCACTTGATTTCTACCTCCCTGCATTAGAAGGCCCCTCGTTTCCTTTTTTCTAGCTTCACTCACCTATATATTCTCTCTGGATCTTGCTGGTTTTCCCTCTGCAGGATCCTTGCCAAGAACCCAGCCTTGCCATCTGTCCAGGAAAATGATGATACTGCTCAGCTTTCTTCTGGATGTTCAATCCTGTGGCTGCAGCAGCAAAATTAATGTTAGCAAAAAAAGAATAATCAGAGCCCTATGGAAGGGCTCACAGCAGATACTTTTAGTCATACACCTCTAACTAGCAGAATTACTTTTCTTATATTATATTTCTCTCTATATTGCCTTCTTAAAGATGCACCCAGGAGCATATTACATCCATGAGAGTAAATTAGAGAGTTTCTGATGCAATTTTTGTTGACAAGAAAATGCCAGTTTTTCAAAACTTGAATTTTTCAGGGGGGGAAGGAAAAAAAAACCCCACAACACAGTTTTGAGAAATGTTTCTAATATAAAGTGGATCAAGCAGCTGACACGCTGGCATTTCTTAAATTCAATGTTTGTTTTTCAGCTTGAAAAAAACTCTCCATGCACCTGCTTTTTTTATGCCAATATAAAGGGCAACCTTTTACAGTGTAAGATGAAACATTTCTAAGGGAACTGATCTGAAAGCATTATTCTGGTGAGTTATGGGGTTGCAAACTAATTTTTTAGGTTTTTCTTTTTATTTTTAGTGGTTGGAAAGAGAAAACTTCTAAATTGTCCTGAAGGAAAATAGTAATATTTCCTGGCTAATAAAAAAGGCTAGACAGAGAGTTCAGGGAGAACCTGACAAGGGTTCTGGGCAAAGCACTTACCTTTTCTAGACCTCACCTGCAAAACAGGGAGCACAGGGACCTCTTTTCCCAAACCTATATTTTATTTAGGCTTTAAGAGGCATGAGCTGCAGTCTATCTAAATAGCCACAGCTGCAAGGGGTTTGAGCAATCCATCTGCAGTTTGCAACAGGGGAAGTCTGTGCTGCTCCCACCTGAGACTGAGGGATACAAAAATGCCAATAAGCCACGGGATGGACCCAAGGATGCTCAGTCTGCAGCCCAGAGTTGTGTCCCAGGCACCGCAACACTTCACCTTGCAGCACCATGGTCACACCTTGCTACAGTACTCAGCCTGTCTAACACCATTTGTGTAACTCCTGTTTGCCTGAATTCCAGGTCACTGCTTTCCTGGAATCTCAAAAAACTTGGTCCTTCATGTGTACAAACAGATCCATTAATGCAATCCTTATTAAGGGTCTGAGATTAGAACTACCCAAAAACCTATCTGCACCATTTCCTTTTTCCTTTCAGCAAGGAAAACCTCCTCTCAGGGTTTCTTTACAGTCAGCTTTCTGACCACAGAGTGGAGTGTCCTTATGGCCACTGTAGGATCTGGGCATCTCCTTGTTGCTGCCAGCAGAAAGCAGCTCTTGGGGTGAGGAGATTTTGCAAGTCCTTCAGTCAGAATATTAAACTGCTCTGCCATCTGTTTTACAGGGATTATTCTGGTGAATGCTAAAGAACCCCTGAAAGCACTTTTATAGTGTCCCTATAGTGCTCCTTATCCTTAGCATTCATACAACCCCACCCTTCATCTGCTGACTTTGAGATGTTTTTCTTCTCTGAGCATGCAAAGGCAAAGAGAAGGATCTGGATGTCACTCCTACCTAGCCTTGGCTCCCTCCCTGCTGCATACATACCTGCGCCCACAGCATCCTTCAGGTCTGGCTCCCACAAAACAACAACCTTACTCTCTTTACTTTTCCAGAAACTCCATCATACCCCAAGCTTCAATATATTTCATGAGAAAGCACCTCTCCATAACTACCCTGCTCATTAAATTGCTATAAGGTCTGCTGTTTGCTCAGGCTCAGCTCTAAACAAGCCCTGCACCCTCTTCATTTAGGTAGAAGAAGCTCACCCTTCTCTGCATCTCCTTCAAGCCCTGCTGCCCTTCAGCCCACCATTTATCACCTGAGGGTGCCAAATGCCTCCCTTATATGCTCTTCCACAGGGACAAACTCTAAGCTAAGCCGCTCTTCTTAAAGGTCCCTTTCCCTAGAGTAGATACTGCTTCTCTTATGAGCATATCCAAGACTTTAGGTTACTGTTCTAAGTTGCAGAGCTAAAATGACCAAATTCCTGGCTACATGTGCAGCACCTGAGCTGGCTAACAGAGCTAAAGAGTGCAAGAAAGCTGCAAGGTGAATAGCGTGCATTAAAGAGCTGCTGTTAAATAAATTAAGAATCTGCAAGATACAGGGCTGAGTGAAGGATGCTTGGTAACATCAGGATAACTGATGACTGTTTGGTGAGGAAATAAGTGTAAGGTAAATATGAAAGAGAATATACAAGAAAAGCTATAGTGCAAAAATTACTTAGAGGGGAGGAAAAAGCAAGAAAGTTAGCTGTCAGTTTAAAAAGACCCAAGGTTGTAATTGGCCCAATGTGATGTGTATATTTGTCTCAAACTCTCATGCATCACTGTGAAGGGTAATTATAGCAATCCAAGCCTGCAATCTTTATGAGAAGTCATGATTTCGCATCTAAATGCTAAATGGGGCTGCTAATATGAGTAAGTGCTGCTCAGCTTGAGTGAAAGGGTGTTAAAGAATCAGGTCTGGAGTGAATCAGCCTGTGCATATGTGGCAACAAAAGGAAACAAGTGGTGTGAAGTATGGAAGTAAAGAATCTAAGAGTCCTAAGTCCTAAGGCTGCCTCTGGGTCCTGCCCCTTCTCCTCCATTGATCCCAGAAAATATCCATCCTATAAACTGAATTGGCACACAGGGACTATTGTTTACCACAACCTTTTTTTCCCCTAAATCACCTGTTCTTCCTGACACAAGTGGCTGCCACTGCTGTATGAGACTTGCCAGCTCATGCCATTGTTTTCTATGATGCCCAGGATGTAAGGGATGTAAGTGATCCTATAAGGTAAAGAACAATCTTTGGGTATCAGTGAAAGAGCAGGGGTGCTTCAATAGGTCTTTTTAAGGTGTGATCTTCCTCAGTGCCGTTGCTGTGGGAGGCAAAGAGCCTGGCTTCCAGCCTTGACAGCTTTTTAATAGGGAAAGAAAAGATTTCCAGCACTTGCTCTTCAAGAACATACTTTTACCTTTTGAAAAAGCAGGTGTGAGACCAGGGGTAGGGTCTGTGGAGAGCGTTCTGTTATTGATCATTAGTGCCATTACTCATTTCCCGAGACGAGTTCTCTACCCATTTCTGCAGCCATCAGAAAGGGACAACTCCGATGAGGTCACAGCACTTACTGCTCTGACGTTTGAGGTCACTTTGAAACATAACCTGCCAACACATGACATTGAAAGACTTCCAAAGCAAGGCCTACTGTTCCTTAGCACGTATTGTTCTTTTTTCCTTTCCTCCACTGCTCAAAAGAAAATATGTCTCCATGGAACAACATTTTTACTGCCACAGAGAACATGATGTTCAGTCATGACACAAATCTTTGTGTAATCAAGAAAGTTACTTCAAGAGGGGGAGGTTCAGAGACTCAGAAGTACTCTTCGGTTTTTTTAACCATCAGTGGTGACACTCCAGCAGTGAAACAGGAGCTGTATAAGTCACTTAAGTGCTTCTGATGGCTGTCGGATGTATTAACTCCCCTGCACATTAACACCTCCATTGCGGATGTAAATACTTCTCTTTACTGCTACCTGCATCTCCTGATCATTCTAACCACATCAGAATGCCTTTGAGATTTTTAATTATTTATCTTCTCTCTTTTTTTCTTTTCTTTATTGATTACTCTTTTTCAGCCCTGGAAGAATGCCCTGCTGCTTTTTTAATATAATGCAAAATATATTGTGTGATTCAGCATAAAGAAAGGGAAGAGGAAACACGTGGGATGCAGTGACAAATGGCAGAGGGGTTGGGGAAAGGAAGATGCTCTGGCAGGGCCTGCAGAGGCTGTGCCATAATTATATGCCATAAAAATGCAGGTAGATAAACAGAAATGCAGGGGAAGCTTTTATGGAGTTACTTGGAGCAGCTCCCATGAAAGCATTGGCAAGGCATGGCCATGATTCCATGCAGAGGAGAAGCCAACCTCTGCTCTTCCTTTAATCCTGAACGTGCAGGCTGACAAAAGATCACAGCATATTTAGGTTTTTTTGCAAAAGGAGTGATACCCTTCTAAGCATTTTGTGAGACGCTTCTACTAAATTTCTCCTCTGAAATCATTTTAGCTGCGTGCTGTTTAAACCCATACTGTCTGCCAAACAAGAGCCCGAAGTGCAGAGGTAGCACCGTTATTTACAGTGTGTGCATTTGAGTATGCTTCTATAGGTTAACTGGCTGTGTAGGTAACAGCACCCACATACATACAGGCATGTGCCTGCTCGTGTCATTTCCTAGCTCATTTACACTTTATTTAGGCGAGTAGCTCAAAGCTTTAAGTGAAGTCCACATTTTGTGCATGCCTACGCTGTGCTGGCTCCTCTAGCGTGACTCTACTCCCTTTCCCATGTGAGTCCCCTTTCAAACTCCCTGTCTACAGCTGTGTGCGGCAACGAATGCAGGAGAAGACCAGAGAGCCAGCTGGCTGAAAACCGCTTGAAAAATAATGGAAATCAGGTGTCCAGAATGAGAATGTGTTTAGATGTGACTTGGCTTCCCTTGGTTTTCCCTGCAGAGAGCAGTCATTCCATATTAGCTTTGTTTTTCGCTCTATGTGAAAATCATTCTCCGTTGATGGTTAGATATGGGAAGAACAGAGCTTGGTGTGACTTTTGGTGACTTTATCTTGGCAGCCGCTGTGTTTTAGTTGTACATCTGTCATACAGGCAGAGAGATGCAAAGGGAAACAAAAAAGATGTTAAATAAAATTAATTTGGGGATCTGGATGAAAAAGAAACCCAAGCTCCTATTTTGTGTCATCATGATGTTAGCCAGTTGTAGGTACCTGGAATGAGCCTGCTCTGGAGAGATGGATACAAAGATATTTAGCATCCTGAGAGCTCTGTTCCAGCAATGCAGCCCAGTACTGCCCCGCTCTCTGTAGAAACCAGGACCACATGTGGGAGGCAGGACTTCAAGGAACAGCAGAAATTTGGGCCACACATTGCTATACATTCTGCTTTAGGTTCCCACTTAATTTGGTGATTTTCAATGCTCTCTTTTGCTCTGAGGCTTTTGGTTTTGATGATGCAAAAACATTCCTCAAATACTCTGTTGCCATTTTTCTTGCAATGGAAAAGTGTGTGTTTTCAAAATGCTGGGTGTTAAACTCATGCCTGCTTGCAAGCTTACTGCTGTCTCATAGTCATTCTTTCCTCTTTCTCAGGACATGACCTTCACCAGCACAATGAATAAGGAGAAACCTGTCAAATCCTCCTAGCTCCCTGGCTGTGCAGTTTGCTGTTCCCTTGCTGTTCACCAGAGAGCAGCTCTTCCCACCCAAAGCACAGAGGAAGCCAGCAAGTCACAAATGACAGCTGAAAAGTGAAACATTATCCAAAACTTTGTGAGAGTCTGTCAAAGAGAAACTTTATTAGAAAATATTATAGAAACATTAAATTATATAACAATTATCCTTCTGAGCCTGGGAAGCTGTGTATCCCATCAGTTCCAAAGAGAGAAGATATGTTCAAGTAACCCATACCAGAAATTATACAAGTCAATACATATATTAGAGTATCTACACAGAGTGATCTACAGCATTTAGAAATCTCCATTCAGAATGGATGATGGATATAGAAACACAAACCGCTACCAAGGAGGCAGGGAGGCAAACCAGGTTGCAGATGACTACAGGTACCAGGATGGTAACTATGAAGGGTATGCACCCAATGACAGCTACTATCATGGTGGAGATGAGCCCGCTCATGAAGAAGATGCCCAGAGTGATGTTACAGAAGGCCACGATGAAGATGATGAGGTCTATGAGGGAGAGTACCAAGGGATACCGCACCCAGATGACATCAAAGAAAAGCAGAAGAAGCGAGCTCCTGCCGGGGATGATGACTACAGAGACCATGCTGACCTTATGGCAGAGAGGATGGAGGATGAGGAGCAACTTGCACACCAGTATGAGAACATCATTGAGGAGTGTGGACATGGACGCTTCCAGTGGACCCTCTTCTTTGTTTTAGGATTGGCACTGATGGCAGATGGAGTGGAGGTGTTTGTGGTTGGATTTGTTCTTCCCAGTGCTGAGAAGGATATGTGCTTGTCCAGTTCGAACAAAGGGATGCTAGGTAAGTACCACTTGCAGACAGCTCTTCTGATGTAGTAGACAGCAGTTAAAACATCTTTTTCTAGCAACTAGCTCATTCCAGGATTTTCTGACAACTCCCCTCTTGTGGTATACGTCATGCATAGTCATGGCTGGGTGGATGTGACTCAAAAGGCCCTTGCATGGTGCTGAGATGGCAGCTACTCAAAAGCAGTGGAATTGCAGCCCATCTGAGCGCACCTTATGAATGTGCTGTGGCCCCAGTACTGCTCAGTGCAGGCTGGGTCTGACAAGGCAACTCGCAGTCTGCAGGGCAGAACTCATAGGGGTAGTTCAGGGGCAAATAAGCGAGAGGTGAAAGGTACCTTTTCCTACATTAAGGTGCAGTGACTCAGATTTCAGTGTTTTTAGAGGACAAATTGTAATGAGAAGCCCACAAAGCAGTACCACACAAATATGGTAGATATAAAAGACAGGGACCTGTTAGCTCTGGATCCCTTTGCTGTTACAGTATGGCTCCTGATGCTGCCTTGGTCTCCGTGTTTTCCACTTTGCCCAAGCTCCCTTTTCCTTTAGCACCAAGTCCTAACTGGCAGATCAGTTGTGCAGCCAGTTCCTCCTGCACACTAACTTCTTGGGCAGAAGAGATTGCTAATATGTACTGGGTCAGAAGTAGCTGATGGAGGTTTCTTCTTAGATCTGTGGAACGCAGTTAATGTGCTGCATGGGGATAAAGGCTGAGGCTACTGGCGACTTCCCTTTGCATGGCCATTGACACCTCCCTGTGGCCAAAATACAGAGACTTAGTTATTGGGAGTGAGTCTGGGCAGACAGGTTTGCATGAACAACTTTTTCCTTTGCACATTGTAAGCCAAGGACTATGAAGTCTCACAGATCTTCAAGAATCAGGAAAGCATCCAGCACGGCCCACAGTGAGAGCCAGCTGTGCAATAGTACAGTGCATCTGGAAGGAAAACAAAGCAAGTCTTGGAAGAACAGCTGTAGGAGGGGAATAGTGTGTCTGGCTGGACATGGACTGGTGGTGTAGGGAAATCATCAGAGCCTGTAGTTCATACATTCTGGCCCAGAAGCCCAGCCTGATATTATTGTGTCCAGTTCTGGGCTCCCCAGTACAAAAAAGACAGGGATCTCCTGGAGAGAGTCCAAAGAAGGGCTACGAAGATGATTAAGGGCCAGGAGCATCTCCCCTATGAGGAGAGGCTGAATAAGCTGGGGTTGTTCAGCCTTGAGAAGAGAAGACTAAGGGGGGACCTAATTAATGTTTATAAATATCTTAAGCATGGGATGCAGGGGGAAATATCCAGCCTCTTCTCAGGGTCTGTGGGAACAGGACAAGGGGCAATGGCTGCAAATTAGAGCACAGGAAGTTCTGCACCAAGATGGGGAAGAACTTTTCCCCAGTGAGGGTGAGGGACCCCTGGGACAGGCTGCCCAGGGGGTGTGGAGTCTCCTTCTCTGGAGATATCCAAGACCTGTCTGGATGCCGACTTGTGCAATATGAGGTGGGGAGCTGCTTTGGCAGGGGGTTGGACCCGATGATCTCTCGAGGTCCCTCCCAACCCCTACAATTCTGTGATTCTGTGATTCTGATGCAAGGTAAATGTGGATTTTGGATTAGATCCCAGCCATTGACTCCATTCTACTTGCATTATTTTCACGTGACAAAGGCAATAGATAAGTATCCTCACATAGACCTTATCATGGTGTCCTGAGGTCCTAACCACTTTTCTGTTTCCTCTTTTTTTCTTTGAACTTGAGGATGAGGATGTTTATTTCTATAATTAGCTAGGTTTGTACTTAGTTTTGCGCCTTAAAGAATTTGTTAACTATTTTTGCTTCAGAAACCACTTAAAAATTCTAGCTTGAAATATCTCAGGTCAAATATCTGATAGCTCACAACTGGATCCTAGTTTCAAAGGGTCTCCTGAATTCACCAGCGCCCTTTGGGACACCAGCCTGTGTGCCCTTTCAGCGATGACATCTTTTTTTAAAAGCAGGTACTTTATTTTGGTGACTACATGAAAGCAGGGATCTTCTGAAACTGACCCCATAAATATCTCCACAGTGCTCAAGTTCTGGCAGGCACTCGAGTCAGAAAACTTCAAATGTCACGAGAAAATCTCTCTTTGATGTATTTCTGGCCCAACCACAGGTAAAAATGAACAAGAACTGTCCCCAGAGAGCTCGTTCTGCTTTTTCCAGCTCAGTATTTGCAAGGCTGAAAGTTCAGGGTGTTCTGGTAAGATCGGAATAAGCAAGGAGACATTTGGGTCCATATCAAATCCCAGCTCCAGCCTCACGAGCATTAACCAGAGTAATCTGGAACTGCTAATTAGGGGCAGAGCACGTTCTTTGCTGCCTACTTTAAAAGAAAACTTTTGAGAACTTTGTTTTGCAAAACAGTTATTTCTGTCCTTATCTTAGGTTTGGTTGGTTGGGTTTCTTTTCGGGGTGGGTTCTGCTGTCACAGTTTCTATTCACACTATTTTGGGGGGAGGGGTGAGAATTTTCCTTAAAACAAGGCAAGTTGACTCATCTTAGTTTGAAGCAGAGAGGAAAGTGGACATTTATGGTAGCACTCTGTTGTTATTGATCATTGCTCTACATGGGGCAGTCTGTGATTCAGTCTATCTTACTTGTTAAACATAATTTCTTGTCTGCTGGAAATTTCTCTGGTGTAGGTTTCCTCTTGGATCTAAAGTTTGTGAGATGTTCCTTTGTGAAAGTGGATTAAGTGAGGCTTAGAAAGCCTTAGATGGCAGAGTGGTGCACTGGTATGAGCAATGAATAGAATCATAAAATCATAAATCTCCTGGGTTGGAAGGGACTGTTTAGATCATCAAGTCCAACCATAGCCTAACCCTAACTAGTCCACCTCTAGATCATGTCCTAAGGACTTCATCTATCCACCTTTTAAATAACTCCAGGGATGGTGATTCCACCACCTCCCTGGGCAGCCTGTTCCAATGCCTGACAACCCTTTCAGTAAAGAAATTCTTCCTGATATCTAGCCTAAATCTCTCCTGGGGCGATTTCAAACCATTTCCTCTCATCCCATCACTTGTCACCTGAGAGAAGGGACCAACCCCGACATCTCTGCAACTGCCTTGCAGGTAGTTGTAGAGAGCAATGAGGTCTCCCCTCAGCCTCCTTTTCTCAAGACTAAAAAGCCCCAGCTCCCTCAACCCTTTCTCACAGGACTTGTTCTCCACACTCTTCACCATCCTTGTCGCCCTCCTTGGGATGTGCTCCAGCATCTCAACATCCTTCCTGTAGTGAGGGGCCCAAAACTAGACACAGCACTCGAGGTGCAGCCTCACTAGAGATGAGTACAACGGAACAATCTTTCCCTACCCCTGCTGGTTACACCATTCCTGACACAGGCCAGGAGGCTGTTGGCCTTCTTGGCCACCTGGGCACACTGCCAGCTCATGTCAATTAACACCTCCAGCACATGCACCTTTCCCTTGTGTTCTTAACTCTTTCCATGGTCAATGGGTTGTGCTATTGAAAACCAATCCTGCTAATCCTCAGGGTTCACTTATAGGTTGACTTAGTGGCAATCAAAGACTTGTTCACCTCAATTTCTGCCTGATGTGCAGTGACAAACTTGCAAGTGTGTCTGCATGGAACGAACAGAGGGCTGATCAGAGAAGGCACAGCTATCCCTCAAATTATCACAAGGTTTTAGAGAAGCAGAGTTATTACCCACACATGAGTTACTGCCCCATACCTATTGATCCCTGTGTATCAATAAATGTCTACAAATAATCTCATCTTTATTCCCAGGTGACTGTTCTCAACACATTTTTGCTAAGGAAACATCATCAGGTTATCTCAAGGGGAGATAAGGTTGGTTCCAGGCAGCTGCTAACATTTAAACACAGGAGAAGGTCTCAGCCATAACAAGAGGCCAGAAGGGAAAAAAGAAAAGTACAATAAATCAGTTAAGTAATGAGACTCTGGCAGAAATAGGAAGGGACAAATAAGAGCTAAAGTAGATGTCCCCTGAAGACCAATTTAGTGAAGTTCAGCTTCTGCTAAAAGGACATTAAATACTGTGTATACAGTGTATTTTTCCTCCCTCAGAAAGCAGGCACGGAAAAATATCAAGCAAATTATGGCCAAATTATGCAAAAATTACAAATAAACAGATGCCCACAGTGTTTCATGAAATGTGTGAAGTGAATATGACACATCTTAGAAAACGTTTACATTTTGTGCTGAAAATAAACATCTCACCATCAGATGCAAATTAACAACTATTTTAGCCCTAAATATCCCTAGTGGGACAAAAACACATATTTGGAGTTTTTCTGTTATGCAAAATGCTATTTTGAAGACGATTGCAGGGGCATCACCAAAAAAACCCCAAAACAAACCAAAACAAAAAACCCACAAAAAATCAACCAAACAAAAAAGAAACAACCATTGTATATATTTTGGCAGTATAATTTAATCAATTTTTTTAACACTAGCTGTTAAGAATAAGTTTGGTAACTTGTAACAACATTATTTTTATGCCTTCATTTGATAAATTTGCTTTGCTGGGCTTCCTCCACCAGCAGTCATGATAATAATAATAAATTTCTTAAATTTAAAGAATATTCTTTTTTGGTGTAATGCATCCTGTAAGAAACAGATAGCTTTTTTTTTTTTCAATTTGCTAAGCATAATCTTATGATGAGTCATAACATTTGTATTTACTTATTTGCTGAAAGGCACACACTGTCATTATTTGGGAAAAGATCACAGAAATTTATATCTTTGAGTGTTTTTAATCACCCCTCATAGGATCAAGTGTTATAGTTGCAAGTGTAGAGCAGTAAATACATAGCAAGTATAAATAATGGTGTCATAGTAGCATCTAAAATTTTTTCACATCCTGCATATAAAAAAACACAAGGCACAGTTAAAACATCAGACTTCCCAAATCCCCAGAGCTGCAGTTGTGTTATCATCATTTCACAGTTCAGTAAACTGAGACAAGAAGAGTCTGAAGGGCTTTGCCCATAACTGCAAAACCACCACAACAATGCAGAGAGTAAAACTGGTCTTTCAGGCACACAGCTCCCTTTTTCTTTTTTGTGATTTAATAATAATATTTTAAGGAGGATAACATCTTATAGAGTCTTAGCCTCATAGTGTTAGAGTCCAAAAAAACCCAGAAGAAAAATCCTATTAGTTATTATACAGTTATGTAGCAATTCAAGAGTGGCTGTGTGAGTCAGGTTAAATAGGATGTGTAACAATATCCCTGCTTTTGGTTGTGTGAAGAGGGTGTTTTATTATCAGCTGAGATAGAATCTGGCCTCAGCTTCCCATTGACCTGAATTCACCTGATACAACAGTAAATCCTAATCCCCTCAGCAGAGCTCAGTGGCTTTTCTCCACTTCCTCTTCTTTTTTTTTCTGGATAAGTGCTGACAAGATCTCCCTTGCTCTGTCGTGGCTCATGGTACCTCCATGTCCACAGACCCTGAGCATGGAAGCTGGCTAAACCCTCATGAGACCTGTTCACATTGACCTGCCCGTGTCCACATCTCAAGCATCAGGCACAAATTTGCTCTTGGGTGAAAACTCTCTCATATATCAAGAAGCATCATCACCCTGAGTGATGAGGTACATGCTAGGGGAAAAAAAAAAGGGTTTTTTTGTGATTTTGGAACACCCTGCATCTTGTGCAGGTCCAATATGGGGATGGTTGCATCCCCTTTTCCAAACTCTGCAGGCGTTCCATCTGATGGGAGCCAGCATGAACAGGTTTTTGTTTAACAGCAGAGGATTTGTTTGGCTTTCCATGTTGAAAACTTTGCTTTAGCAGAGGGATTGGGTGGGGGGGGGGGAACCAGATGGTCCCATAAATATCGTAGTGATGGACAAGTCCCGTGGGGGAACTGTGAAGCCGTCTGAGGGTAAACAGCCACCCACGCCGTGCTGGCGGCGCTTGGTGGAGAATTGGGTGTGCGTCGCCTCACCCGTGCTGCATCAAAGTCCTCGTGGAGTCACACGTCCACCTTTGGCTTCCAAGTGCTGAACTCTCTCGATCTCAGCAGTCAGACTGACCTGATATCCATCCCCAGATCTTCACAAACAGGAATCCCCTTTTCACATGGGAGATCCGCTTCTCAGTGGCAGAGCCATTGGCTGTAGATGAAGTCTCTCTGCTTGTACTTAATCAACAAGGCAAGTGCAAGAAGCCTACCCTTTCATTTGGTTTCCATTTGTAAGGGCAAACAGATCCATGGGGAAAGTACTAGTAAGTCTACGAGAAGAAATAGATTAGGAATTTCAGGAAAAAGAGGAAAAAAGGCCACTCAGCCCTCAGCTCATCTTCCACTGAGACTGTCCCCTGTTCTGGGACATGGTGGCCATCGCTGGAGCAGAAGACAGTCAGGACTATCATTGGTTTATTCCTCCTTTTATACTGCTTATGCACAATTGGATCCTGTGCCTTACCTCATCCATCTCCAGACCTGACCCACAAAGTTCTGTTTGTGTCCATAAAGTGCCTCCATGTATAACAGATGCTAGGAATGCTTGTATGGCATTTTTATTACATTTATTTATTTGTTGTCCAAATGCTTTCCCTCTTCAAAAGCTGCCTTTTTTTATTTTTTTACCATGGGGCTGTACCTGGGCTTTGAAGGCAGGTAGGAGCTTCCACATTCATGTGGTGACTGGCTCCCTGCAGACCTGCTGTCACAGGTGAGACAACCTGCACGGGGACCCAGGCAGCCTCCTCACCTTCCCAACAGCCCCAAAGACCTGGGACTGATTCTTCCCTTTGAGCTGGGGTTTTTCTGCACAGACTTTCCATTTATTCCACAAGTCCATGTCTGACTTGAAAGGGATTATCTTCATTTTTAAGAATGTTAATCCCATTAACTGCCAATGAAAGAAATACATGCTTGTGATGGAGATTTAGGTAAACCTTGAAATTTTGTTTTCTTTCAGAAACGCTTATGACTTCATATTGAAATAGTTCAGCACACACATAGCTGTATCCACCTTTCCTTGTTCCTAGAACTTCAGACTTCAAGTCCACAGTTCCTGTCTATCATGGAGCACACAACTTCAATAAAGGCTCGTAAATTTCTCAGTGTGAAAATTCTATATATGTTACCTCTTTTCTAGTGGGAATAAGCCCAGTCAGTGGTCACATATTTTCCTTATAACTTCAGCACTGGATGAGTCATAACCCAAAATTTATTCTTAGAATTTCTGCTCTTTAGTTTTCCAATGATTTTATGGGAGGCTTTTGCAGACATTCCCACAGGCATTTATTATACTACACCGCTCGTGGAATAGTCTGCAAATAACAGCTTATTCCAAGTTGCCCTTAACATTTCACCTAACCACTGCATGTGTTAATTTGGAAGCTGACACCTCCTGTGATGGTCTGGGTCTTCAGGGTTTGAAGCTGAGGTTTGAATTTGAGTTTCTGGCACAGATCATTGTAATGTTGTTCCGTAGAAAATTTGGTGGACTGAAGTAGCACAGCAAAAGAAACACCATTTAGTGAGATCACTTTTCTTGGTCTAATTCTCCTTAAAATTTGACTTTCCTTCACAGATATGATCTGAATTTCTCTCAGAAGTAACAACCATCACTGTGTTCTCCAGAAGACTGTCTCTCCTGCATGGAGACTGTATGAGCAAACTATTCCACTTCTCCCTGTGTCCCTGCTGCCTTATTGTTAATCCAGGACTCAGCAAAACCTGACATTGTTCTGCACCTTGGGTTCCAAGATCCGTAAGCTGACAGAGTGTTTTATAGCAGCTGCCCTTAAAGTTTTAGTGATAATGGCCAAAACATGCAAAGACCTCTCTATCATAATGGGCTGTCCTGCTTGTTTTGTTTCAGTCCACATTTCTATAACCAGGATCAGAAGTTGGCCAAGCAGACAGTTTCTGGTCAACCCCGAAGTTTTCTTTACTACACATTTTTGTTGATTTAAATTTCTGGGGGACAAGGCATCCATTAGTTTATCATACGGAATAACCAATTAGAGCCACATCCTCAAAGCTCGTGACAGCAACAGCTCTGCTGTGTTGCTCACTGTTTGATGGATGCTGTGATGCAGAGGTATGATCTTTCCTTCCACTGCAAACTCGGACTTCTCAGTCAGAATCTGCAGGGGTTTGTCCACAAAAGCAGCTCCACTCCACTTCTCCACACCACCACATCCCATGCTAAGCCCACTCTGTCCCTGGTCAGAGAGCTGGCTGCCCTGCCACCAGCCAGGGTTCTTTTCTGCAATAATACACAACTAGAAGAGAGTAACCACCTCCTCCTCCTCCTGACCTGGGATATTTCATGTTACTAAGAGGATTTGGATGAACATCTGCCATCCAGGGATTTTCTCGGGGCGGGGGGAGGAGGGAACCTAAAAAAATTAACTCTGGCAGATCCTTTTTTCCTCCTCATCGGGGTCTGGCAGTGTGGGCTGAGCCATGCTGTGAGTCGCTCGCACAGTGCTGGCAGGGCTCACTGTCAGATGGGTGGCTGCAATGCAGCAGTGAGTAGATACAGCGTGCATCATCACTTCCGTCTGCTCCCTGCAATCAGAGCTGATCCATTAAATGTGGCTCAGGAGCCAGGGTAAAAGCATTAAGCCCTGCAGCACTGCATTAAGATTCTTCCTTCAGAAAGATTTTGGACTGAAACAGTTTTTTTGCCTCAGCTCTCCCTTGTAATTGGTACTTCAACAAAGAAGCTGGAGGCCAAATTTAATAAAGAAAGAGATGCCAGACTCCTGACTGTGTATGTATCTTCTCTGACTGCTGCAGATCAGTATCTGAAAGCTTTATGCACCTTCAGATCAACGGGAGAGCTCAGGTCAGGAGAGCAGGGCAGTGAGTTTGGGTATCAGTTTCACAGAGCCAGGTGCTAAGGTGGAGGTACAACAGTGCTGGCAAAATCCTGTGCCACGGTTCTGGTACAAAGGCTGTTAAGAGGCAAGAACAGAGGGGTTTTTTGGACACCCAAAATTCTGACCGCCCATTAGACATCCTGTGGATACAAAATAAAGCAGAACCATTCACAGAGAGGTGCCTCCGCTGCCCTGCTACAGAACAGGGAGATTTCAGAAGTCCAAACTTTTCCACTTCCAATCAATGTGAGACAAACATCCTTCAGATGCTGCAGTGGCTCGCTGCTGCGTAGCTTTTAATTTACTAATGCATTCCAAATCCAGAGCAGGCATTCACAATTGAAAGAAAGGCGGAATCAGCTGCCAAATAACTCTCTGCATTAGCCCTTAGCCAGCTTTGCTGGATGGCACAGAAGAGCCTTCTCCCATCAGACTGATTGTCTTGTTTAAACATTAACCAATTGCAAAAAAATTCATTGTCACCTTGTTTCCCAAGTGATGTATTTGAAAAAACAGGTCATGGGGAAAATGTTGGCTCTCAAGAGGAGGTTCAAGGCGAGGATCGATCTTCCAAATTGATGTTCTTCAATCATGCCTGAAAAATGTTTCTTTTAGCTGCATTTCTTCATTCAACTAAGAGGAATGTTTCCTATTAAGGAGGAGTATTTACCCTCTCAAAGTCATTTGCCTTCACTGGGGGTCAGGGATGCTGAGAACAATGCTGTTCTTCTTGAGTTACAGTGTTTTCTTCAACTCCTTCTAAGCTGGGTCTTGAACTTGACATGCCCCCAGCCTCCAAGCATCTCCAAACACCATTTTTTTTCCTTCAAGAACTCCCTGCACTGCAAATTCAGATCTTTGATGAGCAGATAGTCCTCTATTCTGACATAGTTCATCTCCTCTCTATCATATCTAGCCATAGAATCACAGAATCATCAAGGTTGGAAAAGACCTTCAAGATTGAGTCCAACCATCAGTCCTACACCACTGTGACCAGTAAAACATCTGGAAAGTAGATAGAATAAATGGAAAAAAAAAATTCTAGACCCATAAGCGTTATTAATGAGTGCTATTTACACCAGTACCCAGAGGCAACATAATAGGTGGCCTTTTTGGTGGCAGTGTCAGTAGAAAAAACAAGGATAACTGCCATGTTTTCTAGGCCTGAATTGCAAGCATTCAGTGAGCTATTCAGAGAGCCTATCTGGAGAAGCAAACCATTCTCTCCTATTCAGCCTGGCACTAAATATAGTCACTGAAACTGTCTTTTGAGGACCCCACCGTAGAAGATCTAATAAAGTCAAGTTAAAAAGAAGATCCCATTTTTCTTAACAATGTTAGAGTGATAACTGTATAGACCAAACTATGAAGACAAGCAGCAGGTTCTCCCCTCTCCTGAAACTGTCAGATCAAGACTGTACTCTTTTCTGTAAGCTGTTCTTTAGTTGGATACAAGATCTTGGCTCAGTAGTGAAGGAAGTAGCTCTGCTACCCAGGGCAAGCCTCTGACAGAGAGACAGACTGATCCTTTCAGATAAAGCCAGGAAAAGCAGCGAGCGAAAGCAGGGAAGTACTGCAAAGGAAGCGTGGGTAGGATAGGTACCCTGCAAAGAGATTTAGCCCTGCTTTAGCAGTCTCTCTGCTGTCACAGCTTTCTGCATATAAACAGCAGGCAGAGAGAGCCTCCTCCCTTCGCATCCTCAGTCCCATTGTGCTCAGGGGGAGTTAGCAGAGTTAAGACATCAGATTTCTGTCGCATCATTGGTGGCACATAGCCGGGACACGTGTTTCCTAAGCTGCTTATGTCTGGCCATTGCTTACGTGCAGGGGATATGTGAGCAGTGAGTTTGGGAGAGAAAGATGTGGGTCTGGTCAAAGATGAGGGTATGTCAACATGGCATGATGCAGTGCAGTAGGGAACAGTGCAGGCTGATGGCAGAAGATGGGGAAATTAGGTTTCACCCATGGATAGAGTCTCTGGCACCTGAGATAGCCCATCTAGGTGAGGGAGGGTATTTCCATTGCATAGTGTACTGGGCTGACATCAGCAGCCATATGGGCACTTAAAAATCTGCTTCTACATCGCATACTATTTCTACCCAGTTACCAAACTCATTGTCTCTCCCTGTCTCTCTTCCAGGCTTGATAGTTTACTTAGGAATGATGGTGGGGGCTGTCATGCTGGGTGGCCTCGCTGATAAACTGGGAAGAAAGAAATGCCTCATCATATCTCTCACAATCAATGCTGCCTTCGCGTTCCTCTCCTCCTTCGTCCAGGGATATGGATTCTTCCTCTTCTGCCGCCTTATCTCTGGCCTCGGGTGGGTAACTGGTGAATCTGTCCTGTGTCCTGGAGGAATCCCATCACAGCTGGGCATTTTGGGAGTGTGGTGTGGGAGAAGGAAGGCAGCTCCAGTACCAGGCTCTGATACCAAGTGTGGTGTGGGAGAAGGAGATGCATCTCTGGTACTAAGCTGGGACAGCATGCCTGGCTGTGTTACCTCACTCTTGGCCCTGAATGCATTCACAGTAAGAAAGTTCAGTCATTGACATTCTTCTGTTACTGCTCAAATTGTGCAGAAAGGCAAGTGGGACTGACAAACACTCACCTTAGTTTACAATCCTGACTGCCAAGGTCCTCAGCAGCTCCCATAGCCTGCCTGTGTTTTGCCTCCTTAAAATGATGATCACAAAATTACAACAGAGAGGTTGTCTACATGAAGAGCAGGGTGTTACACTGGCTTTCTATAAACTGTATAGGAAATTCAGCTTTCAGAGCATGAGAGGGATCTTGTTTGTCATTGATGTCTAAGAACAGTGCAGCCAAAGACAGATTTGGGGTTTTCCTACAAGTCTCACTTGTGTGTCTGTGAGCATGACCTCCCCTCTTCATAGATGCAATCCTAACTGCAAAGACATTGAAGACAACTGTTATTCTTACCTTGCACTTTTTTTTCCTCCTCAGTATTGGGGGATCCCTCCCCATTGTGTTTGCCTATTTCTCTGAATTCCTATCTCGTGAGAAGAGGGGAGAACACCTGAGCTGGCTTTGCATGTTCTGGATGATTGGTGGCATTTTTGCTTCAGCGATGGCTTGGAGCATCATCCCACATTATGGTAACTGTTTTGTGGTATTGCCTTTCAAAAAAACCATATTCCTGCATCACTACACAGCCCCAAAAGCCTGCACAGGTAACATTAGTCAGTTCTTACACATCTGAGCATAAACACCAATGAAAATAAGAGGTACCTGAAGTCCACAAAAAATGTCTGATAAATTGACTGCAGGAATGATTGACTGATTCTGAGGCTTTAAACAGGGCTGATGAGGGCTACTTTGCACCAAAAGCTTCAAATACACCCCTTGAATTATACTGCCAGAGCCTGAGTTCTTAATCTAATTATCAGTGCATTCAGGGAAAACTGGACTGAGATCATATTGCAAAAATTGAGCCAGTTATCAAAAATAAGCAACTTTAATCAGGGAATTGCTGGGTGCTGTGAACTATAGCAGTGAGAACAGCACAAGCTCTTTTCCTTAGCCAAGTGTCAACACTCTCAGGCTGTGTATCTGGTGACACTTCTTTTCAGTATGCAAAGGGCAGGAGTCTGCATCTGACTTCACCTAATTGGGTTGAGGAGTGTAGTGGGTTCCCTGCCAGAGCTGGAAGTAGGAGAAGAGAAGCAGGGTAGACTCTGACACATATTCATGCCCCAAGGAGTGCAACTCTACATCTCACATGGTATTCCTGGTAATTCATGTGCATATCCCAGGAAAACATCAGAAGCAAATATCTCCTGGAAAGGATTAATTCCCTCAGTATTCAGTGACCCCAGCTGTTCACACAATCCTATTGGAGAGAAGTAGGACAGGCCATAAAGACCATGAAGAACAACACTAGCATTTCCCTAGCTAACAATCTATTTTTACCATGTTTAAAGTACACTCAGTATAAAGACATGTTCATGCTTTTGATTGATATGATTGATACACTGTTGGAACAAACAGGCTATCTTGCCTCATAGTCCTATCAGGTTGAAATAATTCTATTATCTGCAATTGCATTTGCTTTAAGAAACCCTTATGTATTTACATTATATTTATTTTTCAGATTACTTTTTGATGATGTGTTTTTGGAGCTTCTCTTTTTAATTTCCCATGTTCTACCTCCTATTTTGGAACTTTGTGAAATGAGTAAAAAGCCATGACTGACTCACATGAGACCTCTGCAAAAGCCACTGCTTGATGATTTTTTCATTATGTGAATAAATACATTTATGAAAAAGAAAATGTATTAAACATTCCTTCTGAGATTTGAGCGTAGGGAAATTTAATGGAGCAATTTAGGAGTGATGCTGTATTTTCTACTCCTTAGCAACTGAACATCTGGCCTTATCAGACATCAGGAAAGAAGCAGGAGAGGGGGATCTCAAATGCAGGGTTAGGGTCTTGATTATTCTAAGTTTTAAACCCAGCTCAGATTTTTAGGTCTGGAAAAGAAATAAACTTTCTTTCTTAGCTCAATTCCATAAAAAGTGAAATACGTGTGTGAGGTACCAGATGAAAAAGGAGCTGTCTCTAACACCTCTCAGTTCAGAGAAGATTCAACTCACGTAAACTTTTTGTAACATCACTGAGCAACAATAAATTCTGGCCCCAATTCATTTACCTCTTCCCAACCTTCCTTGCCTACAGCCGTGTGGAGCTATTCTTATCACCAGAAGATTTCTAAGCTCAAAGATAAAAGAAGGTTTTTAAAAGCCAGAGCAAGTATATTCCATTTTCTGTAATGAACATGAACTCACTGTTATCTACTGAGCATGCTATTGAGTCTCTAAGAGCTGTTGTTACTAAGAATAGCAAACTTCCATCCTGTCCCCATGTCACACAGAGCTGTAAAGTTCAGAGCTGCTTCAGGAGGAAAAAACTCAGAGTGCATGGTCAGTATTTTTACTTTTTTGGATCTTGCTGTTTCCAGGCTGGGGTTTCAGTATGGGAACGAAGTACCACTTCCATAGCTGGAGAGTCTTTGTACTCGTCTGCTCCCTGCCCTGTATCGCCTCCCTGGTGGCACTGAAATTCATGCCTGAAAGCCCGCGGTTTTTGCTGGAGGTAAGGTGATTCATCTGAATGTTGTGGTCTGATATTAGCAGAGGATAGCTGGTCCCTAACGTGTCACCGTCTGTCTGGCTGTGTCCCACCAAACACACTTAGCAGAAGCTCAGAGGCAAACCCGCTCCTACTTGTCTATACTAGCTCTACAGATCACTCGACCCCAAAGACTACAGACTCCAGGCCTGTGACAGGTACTATCTCACTGCCACATGTAGTATGGAATGAAGGAATTTTTTAAGTCCATCAAACGTACTTTGAAAATATCTCAAGGCATTTGGGCATGTAACTGCTGAATCCTGGTGGAAGACCAAAGGACAGAGTATATTTTACTGCGAAAAATAATAAAAACCTCTGAGCTCTTAAGCAAGGATGCAACCCATGCCTTCAGCCTTTAACGCAGCCAGTGCTGTATGTGTGCTTCTCCACATGTGGACTTCTAGAACTGGTTTCTCTCTGTGCTTTGGTAAGTTACAGACCTGGGACTGCAAGATTTATTTTCCTTTTCTTTGGTGTTTTCAGATAGGTAAACATGATGAAGCATGGATGATCCTCAAGCAAGTTCATGATACCAACATGAGGGCCAAGGGAGAGCCAGAGAGGGTGTTTACGGTGAGTTTAACAAAACCATCCCCTTCCTCAGTGCATCACAGGATCAGTTTATTCCACTATGAAATTCTTTCAACATGACCTCCCTCAGCAAACAGCAAAAGGACTCTGAGATACATTTTGTGCATTTAAAGTTAGGTATCAGTCTGTACTTCTAAAGAGTTAGTCAATCCTGTGAATTGCATTGAGTACTTTTCCTTCCTTGTGTTACTCTAGAGCGTATAGACCAGTGATTTTCCGATTACACACATGCTTAATTGGTCTGCTTTAAGAGACTAAAACCAAATAAGAGAGATAATAGTCATGTGGGAGATCTGAGTCACTCCTTTCTCCATTCTGGCTTCTAATCAAACTCTTATTAAACTTTCCGTACCTTCTAATGAGCTTCCCAAACTCCACCTGTCTCATACCCAATCTTTAATCTCTCCCAGGGAAAGTGGGCTGAGTGGCTATTACTCATTAGTCTGCTGCATGTTGTGAAAAAGATCATACCAGTGGACTTCGTTAATAGTAAGACCAGGTTAAACGTGTATGCTAGGGTTGGTTGTAAATTACTGTAATTCAGTTGTAAACTCCCAGCGAGCCAGCCAGGGACTTGATTTATGCTTTTAAAGATGAGAGGACGTGTGCTTTTAAAGGATGGAGAAAAGGAGATAAGGTTGTGCGTAAGGTGCCTTTTTGAACAAAAAGTAGAGCAAGGTTCTGTGTTCAGAAAGGTTGTCACAAAGCAGGGCTCCTCAGGAGTGATCCGTCATGAGAATTAAAGATTAGTATCAGTGCATGACAGTTGTGTGCAGGTTCAGGTAGGAACTTAATGAGTGTGTGTTATTTTTAGGCTACTGGCCATCTGACTAATGGGAATCTTGACAGCAGAGGTGAGAGGTTGTCTCTAAACCCTCACTGAGCATGTGGCAGGAGGAAAAGAGGACTGAAACTCTATAATATATATGTATATCGAAGCAGGGCACTATGAGACTGAGTAGGAGAATGAAACAGCAGCTGTACAGCACCCATTAGCGCTCATGGCTCCATCCAACAGTGTCATGACTGCTACGGCACAAGCTGATCTCAGCATCACACCTCGAGGTATGGCGCGCCAGCTGAATCAAGATTTACTGACATCCGTTGGCACGGGTGGATGATCGGCGCGGCTGGTGTAGCACAAACTGTCAGATTTTGTGTTTTTCTGATAGGCCAGAAGTTGCCAGTTTGTGGTGAGTCAGCTGTCACCAGGACAGTTCCCAGATCTGACATTTAAATGGTGCCAGGAAGAGGAACACGGAGACTCCAAAGCCGAGCCAAGTGCTCATTCATACTCAGCTATTTATTCAGTAAATTTTCACCTCCTTCCCATGTTTACAAACAGAGCTGGTTTCTCTGAATGTGACCTTTATTTAAAGTTACTGAGCAAATATTTTCTGAGACCCATTTTTAAGGCTCCTTGAGCAGTTCAGCTCAGGTGTTCAGCGCTGTAAATTTGGACTATTTTGGTGGAGTGAATTGATTGCATGGTGTGGGCTCACTTGATGATAAGATGGCTTTTCAGATGCCATCATCTTTCTACATGTTCATTTGTCACAGAAGTTCTGCCAGTGGTACTGAAAAGGTGATGAATGAATATTCCTGCCAGTTGTCTTTGAAGAAAGAGATCCTGAGGGCAGTGGCTCATCATGGAAATAGTTTTTACTATAATTGCCTAGTCCTAATTTCTAGTGGGAACCTAAAGGATAGAGAAATAAGGCAGTACACAGGCACATTAGACAATAAACAGAAGTCTAAAATGGATATGATATACTTAAAATATTTCATAGAAGGGGAGAAAGGATGGAGGAGAGGAAGGAGGACAGGCTTCTTTCTGTAATAAAATCTCCCGCTGCAATTAATTCAGTTAGCTCAAATTTTAGTGATAACATTGAAGGAAAAGATAGTAAGGTATATCAGATGGAAATACTGCCCCAAAGACAGAGGAAGATAAAATCCACCCAAGATAATTTCTGTAAATGTCAGTCCAATTTTTTAAAATTTCATGTTTTGTTTTGTTTTGTTGGGGTTTTTAAGGTTTCCTATATCAAGACTCCAAAGCAAGTAGATGAATTTATTGAAATCCAGAGCTCAACAGGGACCTGGTACCAGCGGTGGCTGGTCAGAATCACAACCACTTTCAAACAGGTAAAGAGAAGTAAAACCCCATCCCTAAGGGGCTTTTGAGCTTTGGGCTCCAGTTCCTCATTGCTTCAGGTTGTTACCCCCAAAACCCTGATTCTTACTCCAAAACAAACATATCTGCTGGTGTTCACGAAGGGCTGTAATCTGATTGCACTTTCTATGCAAATGTGGGCATCTGCAAACCGCCACGCTGCCAGCCAGGCCCAAAACATCCCTGTGAGCATTATAGCAGTCCAGCTGTGTACAGTAGTCCAGCTGTGCTAATGGCAGAGCCCCGAGTGCTTGACTCTTCTTCTGAGCAGATAAATATTGATTCCCTCTCCCCCAAGATTAAGTGAATTTACCACCCGCAGTGGATTCAGAAGAGTGTTTGCTCCTTATGTCTGTTGAGACTGAGTCTCTAACAGTGTTTTATTGTCTCTTCAGCTAATTTAACCCTTCACACAGGTTATTCTGCTTACCTATGCCCATGCAGAGCTTTGTGGAAAGTCTTGCTAGATCTTCTAGTCTAGGACGATGAGTCTGTACAGTCTTTCTTAATGAATAGCAATGCAAATGCTATACTGTTACTGTATTTATGTGGTAAATTCAGAGTGGGAGGAGTTACACCCCCTCATGTCCTTGGGAATGTTTTCTGCAACAAGTCAAGAGGAGTAGATCTTGTTCTGCCTCCTACTGTGCTTGGCTTCATCTATACCTGAGTTCATCTTACCCTTCCTCAATTGCCAGGTGTGTTTGGACTTTTGCTCTTCAGTGAGCTTTGGAGCTTGGTTTGAAGGGACCCCTACATACATATATCCAAAAAGTTAAAATTGTTGGAGGACCTGTGAACAGGCACATATCCACATATAGAGATATAACCTGAGAGAGGCACCACATCAGCCCAGCCCAGTCCTGGCCATGCACTTCAGCTCATTACAGATCAAGTATCCTGGTGCATACCTGAATAAATGATCTTTTTGTAAGCCATTTATCTTGATAAATATAATTTTGAACAAACACTGAATTTAAGCCATACATCTGACCTTCCGCCAATGAGACCTTTTTTTCCAACACTAGATGTATGATGCACTTAGAAATTAATGTGAGGTGTCTGCTAGGGTGTCCTTCCACCTAATTCCGTCTTGTGGATTTGTAGGTCTGGGACAACGTGCTATATTGTTTAACAGCCCAGTACAGGATGAACACACTGATGCTGGCTGTGGTTTGGTTTACAATGGCCTTAAGGTAAGGTGGCTCTTTGACTTTTTCATGAAACTAGAGGGCTTTCTGAATTTTTATTTACACAGTTTAACATACTATTATGAGATTAATCCTGGTCTTATTTTAAAGAGTGTTTGTGTACTCAGCCTTGTTCTTCTGGGAGCTATTGATCAATCCAATTGTTTACATGAGAGTGTGAGGTAATTTGAACACATCAGGACTTGAGAAGTGGTTAGCAAGGCAGTCATGTATCAGCTTTCTCACCTCTAGATATTTCATTTGACCTTGTCCACACAAGAAACCCCACAGGCCTACCTGATTCTCAGCCGTTCCTTAGTCCAGATTAAAACTATTCAGGTGGTACTAAATCCAAACTACAGGTAAATTTTGTCTCATTCATTTAAACCTCACCCTTGCAGAATTCTGCCTGGTGGAGTTTCCACATTTCTTACTGCTCTGTTGGTCTCTTGGGCAGGAAGGATGGCACATTGCTCTGTTTCCCAGACAAGGAGTTAATGTCACCAGAATTTAAATGACTTGTCCTGCTTTAGGTGAACAAGTTTAGAAGTTATGAAGGGGGGTTACTGGAAAAACTTTGCCATATTTGCAGTGTCAGGATCTTTTAGCCCTAATGTGTGTCTCCTGTCCTGCTATAGTTACTATGGCCTTATTGTCTGGTTCCCTGACATGATCCGGTATCTCCAAGAAGAGGCATACGAATCCCGAGTCAAGATCTTTGATGAGGAAGAAGTGTCACACTTCACCTTTAACTTCACCTTGGAAAACCAAATCCATAGAAACGGGGAATACAGGAATGACAAGTGAGTGAACAGGACTTGGTTCAATGCAGGGAAACTTTCCTCGGGATGCACAGTCTGTACCTCTCAAATCCCAAAGGCAGTTTTCCACACAGCAAATATCCCTTTTATCCTGCTTTTCGCACACTCTGGCTCGGCCACTCGTATTTCCAGATCCAAGGGGATGCATGTGAGTGTCCTGCGTCCAACAGCCCCTTGTTGGGAGTGGGGCGGTGGGTGGCCACTCGGCCGTGCTGAGCAGCTCTGGATGGGGAGATGACTCCTCTTCCCTTAGCACACACTGACATCTACTGGTCTTGGCAGCAGAGACCGTTATTTGTCTTTATATCACTGCTGCTATATTTCCAAAATAAAAAGCTCTTTTTCCCTCGAAGTCCTCGACATGACTTAGGCCAACCTCCATCCTGTAGCCCATTAGTGGGAGCTGTGTTATGGCCAGTTGTACCTGTGTGCTTCTCCCACACTGGCCAGCATCCCTCCCAAAGAATGAGTGTGTCACCTTCTCTTTCATGGCTTTGAAGTCACTTCCTCTAGCAGAGCATCATTGTTCTTCTCCAGTTCTTCTCCTGTTTTGTATGGGCCTGGTGGTTTTCTTCTGCAGCCAGCCTGGATCCCAATCACTCTGTGTTCCACAGGAATATAAATCCTAGTGATACATAGCAGGCCATTGTTACTTTTCTGAATCCTAATAAAATGGGTGGAAAAATACCCCAAAGTAAATTCTGTGGAGATTCTGTTGTCAGATAAAGTAGACAGATGTTGCCCCAGCTGCCTTGCACTGCATGGGGAGGTCCCACTGGATGTGCAGTGCTATACAAAACACTCAATGTTTTAATCTTCACAGAAGAAACTATTTGTCAGAAAGTATTTGTCTTCATTTCCTTGGCATATATTTGATAGACATCGGTGGGGGAACACAGCATGTGTCCCCATGTCTTTCTGGAAACCTTCCCTGCAGCAAGGAGCTGTGCTTGTTGGTATAATTTATATAATTCCTATTCTCACTATCGAGCAGCAAAACCAAATCTGATGAGAAGAGGATGGTTGTCAAATTTAGGGCTTGGGGACCTGTATCTTATGCCCAGAGGAGATGTTCAGTTTTTGGCAGCTGCGTTGAGAACCAAGGACACTCAGCACCTTGCAGGTTGAAGACATAAAACTATTCTCCTGCCTTGGTCCTCTCCAGTTCAAAACCTCAAAACCTGATTAAGCTACAGCCCAGGAATTCCCAGAGCACATCTCAGTACGATTTATAGCTGTGTTTTCCCTCCACCCCTTGGCCATGAGTGAAAACTCCATTGAACACCAATCCACTGCTCTCCAACTCTTTTAAAGATGGATGTTAAGAAACCAAACTGCAGGAAAAGAGCTTCTAACAGCCTGTGGGAGTAAATACATCCCAGGCTATTACTGCGCAAATGCAGAACAGCTTAAGTTTTGCTGTAACCTATGAGACCTTCTGCATGGAGCAAAAGACTCAAACAGTCTTCTTGTGGTATTTTGTGCATTAATAATATGTTAGTAGCTTCAGTTAAGAAGCCCTGCAGTGCTCATTTAACGGTGTAAACAGCCGTCATGCGCGACTGTGTTGTAAGTGCTCAATTCAATTAACTTCCTGGGTATATTTTAGAAGGCTTTTTATTTGGTGACAGTTGTGGCCTCCTTAACTAGAGCAATATTATTGGCTCTTAATAGCTCCTTACGTCTTCCAAACACACCTGTGCATTAACTAACACATCTTCCCAGTGTCCCTGTAAAATTTCACAAGTAAATCAATACCGTGTCATCCTTTGGGTGGGGTGGAGTGGGGGGTCAGGCATGCCAAACTTCCCATCAGAGAGGAAATCAATCACCTTACCCAGCTGATTATCTTTAGTGTGATCTGTTTTCATTACACGATAAACAGCAGTCCTTGGACAGAGATGGTTACAAGCAGAACTCAGTCTCCCCACTCTTACTTGAAACTCTACTGCATTTTTGCTTAAAAAAAAATCACTTTGTGTTTAAACAACTGTCAGAAGCCTTTCACTAAATGGCTCAGTGGACTCCTGATAATGTCTGGTTTTATTTATGTTGGAGGAAGGGGCACAATAAGGAAGGCAGCAAGGTCAGCTCACAATGAAAATGCCATGCACTGAGTGAAATCATGTCTTCTTCAGATGGACTAGTATGGAGCATGAGAGGATATGTGTCTACTCAGCCTTAGAAACACATTTGCTCTAGATGTCACTGTTTTGAGGAATAAAAAAACCTGCCAGAAATCCTAAAAGGCTATCTCTCTTTAAAAAACCCAACTCTTCAAGCGCTTCTCTCCTGCTAAAATATAAAATACCTAAGCACAGAGATGGAAGGACAATTATGCATTCAAGCAACTCCTTTTCTGTAAATGACCCTAGAAATTGCCGTTAGTTCTTTGTCTCTTGCAACAGCCATTACCTGCTATATGGTGTAGAAAATACCTTAAACACAGAGTGAAGTTCTGTTTCCTGCCCCACAGATTTATTGGCATGAAATTCAAGGAAGTCAAATTTGAGGATTCATTGTTTGAGGACTGCTACTTTGAAGATGTGACATCCAGCGAGACCTTCTTTGAAAACTGCACCATCATCTCTACCGTCTTTTATAACACTGGTAATGGCATTCCTGCTATGGTCTCATCTCTGTAATTATGAACTGTTATATCAGATTCTGGGAGAAAGGATGATAGGGATCTCTGTGTTTGTGTGTGTGCTGTGTAGTGGGAGTGATGACGGAAAAAAGAGGGATCACGCGTTTGGAAGGAGTCTTCAGGCTGCTCCATCAGTGTTTTTAACCCCATGGCTTCTGGTGCCATTGGCTGCTGCATGAAAAATTAAAAAGGCTGTGCTCAGACCTTGGAAGGTTAAAGTAAGCACAAAATGCCTAGCAGTTTAACAGCTCAATTCAACAAATCAGACTTAAAAGACAGTTTTACCCAACCTGTGGTTGATGATCGAAAGCAATAGAATATTCATTAGTTTATCCTGGAAAAGCTTTCATTTCTACTCTAATAGAGAACAAACAATAATGCCAGGGAAGCAAGAGCCTGCATTGCCCTATGCTTGGGGCATGGAGATACCTGTCCACCAGCACACAACTAGAGTTTGCCACTAAAACAAAAGCTCCCTGATGATTTCCATTTGATGAGAAGCTCCTTTCACATCTCTGATTTGGCTTTCATCTTGACTCTTGCTGCTGCTGCATGAAGGGAGATCAGCCAAGCAGGACTGAGACTTTGCCTCTTTCCATTGCAGATCTCTATGAACACAAATTCATCAACTGCAGGTTCATAAACAGCACATTTCTGAAGGAGAAGGAAGGCTGTCACATGGACTTTGAGGAGGACAATGACTTCCTGATCTACCTGGTCAGCTTCCTGGGCAGTCTGTCTGTGCTGCCGGGGAACATAATTTCTGCATTACTCATGGACAAAATAGGGAGGATAAAGATGATCGGTGAGTGGGTATGACTGCGGCACAGAGAGGTGGTAGGTGGGAGCACGACTCTGTGAAGAGCAGGGGTCAGTGGGAAGGTCTCACTGCACCCACATGCAGCAACTCAGGCCAGGATGGTTCAGGTGGGGATTAGTCACTCCCATGTCAAATGGAGCAGAAGGATGAAAGGTCTCGAGGGTGAGGCAAGTGATAAACTCTATTACAGTGGGTAAGTTACCTGCTCACCGCCTACTCATGCTGCTCTTCTCTTTGTCTGTGGCATCTTCCTCTTTTATTTTGACTTTCATGTCAAAGCCTGTGTGTTTACCCAGCTCTCAGCACCACAGGGCTGGAGTTGAAGCAGGACCTCTTGGTGCTGTTGAGTTGATGCTGATGTCCATAGCACTGGGTGTACATAAACAAACACTTTGCTTGTAGCAATGAATATTCACAAAGATTATTTGATGTGGCTGCTTGACAGCCCAGAGTTCTCTTTTTGGCTTTCTGATTTTCAAATTATTTTACACTTCCAGAGAGCATATGGTAAATTAACTGACAATGTCACAGCCAAGCAAGATGCCACCCTTTAGCACTACAGGAATAACTTATCACCTTATCAGCTTTATGATTACTTTGTGAGTTTCTAGTGTTTCTTCCTCCATGGTTCAGACCTTGTTCTCCAAGTACAATGAGAATCATGCCTTGAGGGACAGCCAAGTAAATTCAGTAAAATCAGGGATGTGGCTCACAGTTAAGGGATGAGTCACTCTGTTGAGCTTATCTACCTCTATTTGGAGGACAGAAGGAAGTTTAATTATTTTAGCCTCACCATTAGACAGGTTAAGGTAAGCAAGATGACCCTACCAGTGTATCAGGAATGGATGCTGCATAGTGGGGAGAGAAGGGGAATACCTACTCATATAGTGGATTTGGAAAAGACTCAAACAAACTAAGGGGTCTGTGGGAAAGAAATTAAATAAAGCTCAATAAGAATCAGATTGTCCACCCTGCAAACATGTCAGCATTTCAGCATTTTCATCTGGAATTGAGATGACAGCTGGAATCCTAAATGCTTATTTCTTCTGCAGAATGAAAAGTACAGGACAGAAATTAGTAACGACACGCTGAAATGTCTCACTATGGAATTTTCAATTGAAACAGCCTCCTGGCATCCCACCCGTATCACTCTGCTCAGCATGTTATTTCTGGTCAGCTTAACATGAAAACTGAATTTCTCTTTTGTGTTACATGCCCCACTGGGACTTCAGCTCAGTTTTATCATGTCCTGTTAAACCCTCTCTTGTGCCAAACGTCAGATCTCATGGTTCGCACAGTGACCCTAATGCTGCACTATATCTCTTCAACAGAGGGAATATCCACGCTGCACAGTGAGGGATGTAGTTTGGCCAGGTACCATGGAAGAGAAGTGGACATGGAACTCTGAACTGGCAGTGTGGCAGCAAAATGCAACATCATGTCCAAAATGAAGCATTTTAGTTCCAGTTCAGCATCCAAATTATTTTGAATGGTGGCAAATTGATTAAAAACACAACCAAAGAAAGAAAAAATGTTTGGTTTCCTGGTAGTAAATGGAGATATTTTGGCTGCCACAGAACTCTCCAGTTTGGTTTTGTAAAAAAATTGCATCTTTCAGGTAAAAATTCCCAGTGGGGCAGAAGGCAGTGATGTAGCCATTAATATTTCTGAATCTGAGCTGTGCCTAACTGAGCATGAATGCTCTGACTTTCTCCCTTGGTGGTGAGCAGAAAATTATGGCTCCTGTGTAAATGTGCCATGAAATCTAATGATGTTCTTATAATTAAAAGAGACCTCAAGTGCTTCATACAATTGACTGTAAATTATCCTAATTGAAACTATAAATGTGTCAAGTGATTTCAATATGATATGAAATGCATCAGCTCTTCACTCAAAACTCAAGTTGGAAAACCTTCACAACGATTCTTCCTCCTCATTGACTTTCATGTTTACTTGCCTCTGCTCTTTCTGGGTCCATCTGGATGTCTGAGATGCTGGAAACATGCCTGGAAAAGCCTGTCTTCAGAGTCTCCGTAGAGCAGGACTATCAGCAAGATCATATGGTCATTGAGAACATTTTCAGGCTGGTTTCCAGCATCAGAGAATGACAGATAGGCAGCATCAAGGTATTTTTGGATTCTTGCACATTTAATTCATTTTGGGGTGAAACACCATCACTTGAAATCCACCTTTACCAACAAACGCATTTGCTCAACTGTGGACAGGAGAAGCTGGTGCCAACATTCTTCTCTTGTTTCCCCCCGTCTCCGTAGGTGGCTCAATGTTGATCTCAGCAGTGTGCTGCTTCTTCCTCTTCTTTGGCAACAGCGAGTCCGCAATGATCGGCTGGCAGTGCCTCTTCTGTGGGGCCAGCATTGCTGCCTGGAACGCCCTCGACGTGATCACCGTGGAGCTCTACCCCACTGACAAAAGGTGCTCAGACTATTTCGCCTTTTAATCTCCAGCCTCTGACTTTGTCCTCTCAGTTCCTGATGGAAAAAGTAACTCTAGGTACATGTAGATGGGGGGAGGTGTGATTTGTTTTTGGGTTTTTTTAAATTGGATTTTCAGGGTTTGGTAGTCCTGCAGCTACGCTGGATCAGCTCAGACATGTGCAAGCATAATTCTGCATGCCCGGTGGTTTCTGCGCAGGCAGTTGTGTGGGTGTATGGAAACTACACGCAGATAAAATACAGAGTCTACCAGTTCCGTGGATGTGCCTGGAGGTCTGGCCTGTCAGACTGTATCCCCCAGCCTCTTGTCATAGCTCATCACTGTGAAGGCTTTTCCCTCCACAATCTGGAGGCCACCACGTGCACAGAAAGGTTTGGGAGGTGAGGCAGAACAGGAAACTTTTGAAGAATATGCTGCAGATTAAATCCTTCCTTGTGACATCATTAGAAGCCTTTTTTTTTTTTTTTTGCCTTTTCCAGGCTATTGGAGGAAACCAGAAGGGAAGAAAAAGGATTGCTTTGGAGGCAGTGTGCTTTTAGCTGCTGGGTGCAGCAAAGTTTGGGGGAGAGCCTTGGTTGTTTCTCTGGTGACAACCCATTCCAGCTAGCAGGACTCTGACAAGTTCCAGAGCAGGTTGTGTCCTGTGGACTTTGGGGAGGACAAAGACTGTCAGAGTGGGCCACTCTAGGGCTAGGGAGAAGCTGAGATGGAAAGGAGAAACAAGTACACACAGACATTCTTCTCATTCACACAGACATGCAAAACACCAACGTCTTTTATCTACGTATTTATTGTGCCTGGCTTTACTTGCTAGAAGCATAGCCTGGGCAACATAAGAGCATTCACAAAATTACCCATCCAGATCTTCTGTAGTTATTCCAAGAACCTCTCTCCTAACCTCCTTTCTGCTTTTCTTCCCCACAGGGCAACAGCCTTTGGCATCCTCAATGGGCTTTGCAAGTTTGGTGCCATCCTGGGGAACTCAATCTTTGCCTCCTTCGTAGGGATAACCAAGGTGGTTCCCATCCTTCTGGCTTCCTCTGCTCTGGTCGGAGGTGGCTTGCTTGCTTTGCGCCTGCCAGAGACTCGAGAACAGGTCCTGATGTGAACACCTGAGGCCAGGGGGGTTGAGAGGCGGGTGTAGGAGAACGAAAAAGAGCCATGTTTGGAAAAATCAAAATGTCCATTTCTACACTGTTCTGTCAATACCTCAAAGAGAGAGGGCAGAGGGAAAGAAGAGCCCAAAGGGATAAAACCAAAACTCCTTGTTTCTGACCCTTTTACAGCCATGACTGGTGCATGCAGCTACTACACACCCCTTGCAGAGCTTGGGTTCAACCTTGCCTACCCTGGGAGCCTACCCTTTCCCTCCCCATCCCAGTGTAACAACACGGGATGCCAACAGTGGCTTCGTGCATGTGTGCTCCCACGTGAGTGTGAGTGTGTCTGAAGGGAGAACAGATCCCAACCCCCTCATGCCTTTGCCGAGCTGTGAGATACCACCTGCCTTGCCCAGCACTCCTTGGCAATTCATGTCAGCTATGCTCAGACACGAGGGGTATCTGAAGGCAAGGCAGGTAACAAACCTACTGTAGATGAGCTCCAGCAACAGGGACAAGAGCTACATCCGCGACTAGTGACACTAGCTGTCTTGGGTTTGGGGTTACCCCTTGAACTGCCTGGAAGAGAGTTCCAGTCTCTGGAGGATACAAGGGTGGGTTCTCGGCTCCCTGAAAAGAAACAGGGTTTCAAAGCCCTTTATTGTTTTCACGTGGGCATAGAGAATTGCTAGGCACCTTCTTGGTCTGGGAAAGAAATATATACAGAATTTTATATCTATCTATCTATATATATATATGTACTTGCACATACTTGCAAACTTAAGTACACACACTGAAGTGGTCAGCTATTGAAAGGTAGGATTTTTAATTTATGAACTCTTGAGAAGATCTTCAGAGAGACACTAAAAACTAATCCCACTAGTTGAAGATTGTCTGGAGTCATGACCAACTTAGTGACACTTCATTCTTTCTATCCAAACACCAAATATTTAAATGTATCGATGGCTGGGAATATATATTTCTATGATGACTAAGAGGGTTGGGTTTTTTCCCTACAACTTTCTGAGAGGACAAATTGATACGATGTTGGAGCATTCCAGAAACCAAATGTGTACATATTATCCGGTGTAAATAGGGGAACTTTTGTCTAATACCTAGAGTATGGTAACTGTGAGTTTACCAGCATTTTAGCCATACTATTTAAAGAATACTTGGGTCTCATTGAAACACTGTAAGCACAGTTACTTAAAGCCATTTAACTTGTTATGCAGGGAATGCACGCAGTAAGCTTCCACTGTACAGAACATTAAACTCTCCATTAAGTGGCACAGTTAAGTTTGATACCCTGTAAGGACCATTTTTGAAATTCATATGCCCTTTTTATTGCATAAGTTAAATGCTGTTGCATCTAGAAGCAATGAGAGTTGTGTATTTTTTGGACCAACTTTCTTGGGAAGCAAGACTGAAATGCATACTCTTAAATAACGCACCAATGCTCACAATTTACTAGACAGCACTAATTAGACCCTTCCAACAAGCTCAGCAATAGACCAGAATTGATTGGAAACCGTCATGTAATGCAGGGAATTTGTCTCACCAAGATATTTTCTGAGATTAATTTTGTACTTTTTACTTTTCTTTGGATCCTTCTTTCCCCCTCTCCTTATTTATTTATTAATTTAAGAATATCACACAGGGCTAGGCTGAAATCCAGCAGGGCTGAGGTCTAACACCTCTACCTTCAGCTGCACCGAGACAAGTCACACCGGCTAAGAGCTGACACCAGGGCCAGCTCCACACAACTGTGGGACTCGGTGTCTGTGCCACTGCAGAGGACAGCTGGAGGACACAGAGCGTGGTTAGACCACAAGGAGCAAAAAATCCTCGTCGATGAGGCAAAACCCTGTAATGAGCATCATTTTTATCATTGTGTCAATCAGGGATAAACACTTACAGAACAGCCAGGCTACAATGGGCTACTGGGGATTTTGGAAATTTACTCTGAGGTTTATGAAATTGATAAAATCACAAGCTGCTGTAATAACAGAGCTTATTATGCCTCATTTCTTCATTTTATGGGTAGCTGAGGGCCTTTTTTGATGTGTCTTCAAAACAACAAGCTTCCTTCTCTAAGGTAGGAGTGAATGTAATTATGTCCTTTGGCGGTGGTTCACAGCTTCTGTTGAGAATTACAGCCCAGAATGTCTTGCTTTGGGTTTGGGTTTTTTTCTCTTGTAGAATGCCTGGTCCTTTTGCATAGTGAGAAATGGTTAAATATGTATTTCACCATGAAAGATCACCGTGGTCTTTATGTTTCATCCATGTTGGTTGGCTGTGCATGAGAGTTACATTGCTTTTGGGGCAAAAAAAAGTTTGTTTCCGTTTTCTGGACTGTTCTGTTGTGTTGCTCTCTGAAGCCAGAACTTACTTTACTTTATGAGGGACTCTTAGTTACATATCTGTCCAGTGCTCTGACAGCAAACCTGACCGATCGTGTTCTCCATTGGTTTTGTACAGTGACACTAATGACATAACTTATTTTTCAAAATGTCTCTGTTAATTCTCGGAGAAGGAAGAAATTGAGGTCTTGAGGAGATAGGAATGGTAAGGTAATATCAGAAAATGTTGTCCCATCTTAGAAACCTTCCTTCATTACAGAATGGCTCTTTCACAGGCTTCTGAGCCTCACCTTCAAGAGACTAGCTGGGAGAAGGTAAAGAGTAACAGGAACTTGTTTTCAATGTCACCCAGTCTGCCCATGTGACTGTAGAAACTTTTTGCACCCCTAAAATGCATTGGTCAGTCACCTGAGGGCTAGGAGATGATGCACACGTGTTGTGACAAGGCTCCTATCCTTGACACCTTGACAGGGAGTTCATGACATAACAGAAAAGTGCGAACACACGCTGCAGCTGGTACTCCAGGGCCTGGGGAAGGACAAAAATGAACAGAGAAGGGAGAAGGGAAACGCTGGGGCGGGGGGAACCATAGCCTAGCCTTAGACACCTGCGAGTTAGGTGTCTGGATCTGAACTCATCATCCTGGGTTGCCATTATTCTCAGCTGGAAGGCACAGACAATACATGTGACTGCTCTTAGGCACCATGCTGAGGAGAAGATGGACCGGCATGGATGGCCCTTGTCCTCTCCTTCCATAATGGAGAAATACAGGGAAAGGCTCCAGCCCAGGCACTTGCCTTTGTGACACCTGGGCTGATGTCTCTGTGAACAAGGCTGAGACAATGCTCCTGATGCGTTCATCTATTGTCCTTGTCATGGCCTAAATCAGTGTAGGCTTCACACTGCTGCTCTCCAGAGCAAAACCCTTGATGGGTGGAGACCCCTCAGCATTGGTTGTATTTTGATGTGGGTCTCAGTTTCAAGCTGTGGGCTACGTGCTAACCTGAGCTTGAGCCACAGAGCTCTGGAGCACCGTGCAGGGGGAGATTTCACATCAGGCACATCCTCTGATGGCTCAGCTTTATTTCTACTGTGAAATCAGCATTACACCTGCAGCACAAGGGACAGCATTCCTTCTCCACTGGTTCCCCTTGCCTATGTTTGCCACAGTGAACAGTCTCTTTGTCTTGGATACACTGGACCATCCACAGAGAAAACTGCTGACCACGGGTCCACTGGTGATCTCTGCAGAGCACTGTTTCCTCAGATTCATGAACTTTACTGCAACAGGGGCACAGAGGACCAAGACAGGGGACTTGCCTTAAATCTCAAAGACCTCTTCTAGAGGACAGCTGGACTTATTCATCCATGATTGGCACACCAGGACAGCCACCTAGCCAGAGACTGTGGCGTGGGAAAGGTGGGTCGCGGGAACCTGAACTGGCCTGCTGTGATTTAGTGTCTTTAGCTATACAGCAGGGTAGTGGACATCACAGGAGGAATTCATTAGTGAGTTTCTGAGCATGCAGAAACAGACATTTAGAGGAGCACCAAGCACTGTTGATACTATTATGAAAGACTGGTGGTATCACAATAAGAGTTCTGCCTCCTTATGTGCTCTATTGATTTAACTGCTTGTGGTATACCAATTCCTTCACTTCAGATGTGCAGGACAGCTCCTGCCACTGCCTTTGGCTCTGCTACATCCTGCTGGTGGTGGCTGCAGCTTGGGCTGGGTGGAGTGATCCCCTCCTTGCCCATATGACCCTCATCCCCTTGAAATGCTACACGACATAAACAGTGGTGTATGGATCTTCTGGAGTAAGAGAAATGTCACTCTTGGAAAACTCATCTGCAGAGCCAGATGTTGGGCACAGTGGGGAGTGGTCAGGCAGCCCGATGTCCTTCAGTAATACTGGAGAGGTGCACTGAGGGATATTCCCTGATGCTGGGAGCAGTCCAGCCCCAAGGCTGGGTTCACACAGGGGCACTGAGCGAGGCTGCATGGAACTGGGCTTTCTGCAGACATGCAAGTCTCCTCCAGGTCCTGCTTTGACACCTCCAACAGCAGAGTATACTCTGATACTGTTAAGGAGGCCCTAGGTCCATTTATGTTCCCTGCTTTCCCTGCTTACGTCCTTTGACTTTCTAAAGGACACACAAAACCCGAGAGCGTATTTTTCGGTTTATGTAGATTTAAGCCCTATACATTATATTTCCATCTAGTTTCTCCTCCAGTTTCTCACCCTTGTATTAGCAAATGCTGCTTTTAGGAAGAATAAAGCCTGGGAACTGCAAAAGAAACAAAATGAAAGAAATTTCTTTGCTGTATGTGATTCTAGTGCTGTATAAATGTACACACACTGCAAGTTCCACTGTAAATAACACCCAGTGTCGTGCATTTAATGAAACATTTCTTTTAGATGTTCTGTTGGCTCTGTTTTGAAATAGCCAGTTCCAGTCCCTCACTTCCTCTTTTTCATTTGGAACCTTGCTTCTTTTATTTATTTAATTTTTTAAAAAATTTGATCTGTGTCTGGTTGTCACTGGAAATTGCCGCTGTTCCAATGGACTTTGTTTTTTGTTCTCTCCATCACATTAAAGAGCTGGAAGAAAAGGAATGGCTCTTGTAGTGGTTGTGTGTAACATGCACTTTGAGCCCTTTTGCACGGGCTGTCACAGGGGACTTTGTCCTCTGACAGTGTGGACGCTTCCTCTGATGTTTGCAAATGTATATCCTGTTCTCTCAAACAATCCCACCTCAATTAAATCTCCCTTCTGCCACTGTACTTCCTAACACATTACATGGAGAAAATCTTTATCCTGAAAAGTTTTCTGGTGAAAGAAGCATGAAGGATTTCTAAGTGTCATGCAAAGCCAGGAAGCTAAACTCTGCTTGGTAACAAGAATGTGTTAAAACAACCCAGTGATGCTTCTTATAGCTTGGCACACCGTTTGACTATAACATACATCTTCTTGATGCATTTCTAAGGATGTGTTCTCATCTTTTCATTTGCAGGTCTTTGTATAAATGTAACCATCCACCCCATGCTTTCAGAGCAGAATGATAGGGACCTGCACAACACCAATTGGGTAGCAGAAGAGCTCGTGGTGTAGGCAATGGAGCCTGGTTGGCAGAATATGGGGCTTATGCATGAATTTCAAGTTTATGTTTTACATAAAATACAGAAATGTCTCTTCCCCCAGACCCACTGAATCAGACTGGTTTGGGTTAGAGAGATGGTTTAGCATAGGACAGGAACTGTTGGACTCGATGATCATAAAGGTCTTTTCCAACCTAGTGATTCTGTGGGTTGAAAGGGACCTCAAAGATCATCTAGTTCAACCCCTTCCCATGGGCAGAGGCACCCTCCACTAGCCCAGGTTGCCCGAAGCCCCATCCAACCTGGCCTTGAGAAAGTCAACCGGGTTTTGACTTGGGTCGATTCTGGCTTGTTGATAAAGACATCCAGGTGCTGAAAGGTTCTCAGGTCTGTCAGTGTTTAGTCTGTCTTCATTCATGTACACTGCATAAGCAACAGGATAAAGCTCGTATTCAAGAGAGAGATAAAGAGCCAGAAGATGTTGAAAACATAATAAAGGAATCATGAAAGGTCCTCCATCATCAGGAGACTAAATCTGGCACTTTTGCTCAGCTCAGGTTCAGCCCTGTCCCACAGGACACATCTGAGCTGTGGTCCCACTGGGGGAACCAAAGCCAGCAGCAGTCTGGGGGAGCTGGTAAAGGCGGGTCCCGGGTGGGAGCTGCCAGCCATGAATTTTGCTGTGCTCATGTCCAGCTGTGGAGCACAGAGCTATGGAGTCAACGGTCTGTAAGCTCCTTGTGTGAGATCTGTCTTTATGCAGAAAACTGTGTATTAGCAAACACTGTCAAAAAGCATTTCCTAGGAAGAAATGGGCTTTTAAATAAAGGTCAGAGATTTGCACTGAAAGCCCTGGAGGTGCTTTTGAGTGGTCCTTACTCCAAGTTAGTTGTTATTCTGTGCAAGGCTGAAATCTCAGTAAGCAGGAAAATCCCACATTTGAATGTGCAGACAAGGTTGTAGATAAAACCTGGGCATGAAGAAACCTTGACTAATTTTAAAGTAAGGCACAGGGAATTTAAGAGCAGGATTATGTGACATGACTGCCTGAGACAGCATAGGATGGATGGGATGATAAGAAAATCTTTGCAAATCTCTGTTCCTGGTTTTCTGTATTGCTGATTTTACCTTGACCAGCTTGAATTTCTCCCTGTGTGGAGTTTCTGGCACAGATTCTCATAGCTACCAATGAATGACCCAGATTCCCTGGATGCATAGGTTCACCCAAGCTGTCACAAAAGGTTACCCAGTGGAGGAAGAAGGCTGGAAATGATGACAATTCCAGCAGCCACTAACTCCAGCAATAGGTCTGAGTGATACTTCTGAATTGTGAAGTGACTTGATATTGGGAACGTGATTTGAACTACAGTATGGTAAACTGGGCCATCTTTTTACCAGTGCTCCTATATCTCAGATCCTTGTTTTGGGACTCTAAACGTAGAGATCAGACTTGGCAATCTGAGCTCATATTCATTCAAAAGTCAGGGGAAGAGCAACAATTTGGCCAGGTACTTGGTGCTCGGAGATGAAACCCTGTTTTTCCAGGTGGTGGCAGAAAATGCTGGAGACTGATCACTCTGCCAATTCACAGAGTGACACAGCTTTGTGGCTTCTATCAGCTGACTCTGTTTCTCAGACCAGTTTCTTGTAAGCAGGTGTATATAACACAGAAAGAAATAGCCAATAAAGTTGTCACAGAAATTTCTTTTACTGGTCTTAGTGGGCAAAGAGAATTAATGGAAGAACTTGCAGCCTCCACGGCCCATGATAATGAAAACAGACAGGGCATATAGATAATTTTTAGCATTTTAAGTGTAATGTGCTTATTACTGCACTAACCTTCAAATGTACTATTGGAAAAAAATCACAAGTGAGATATAAATTTATTTCTCAGCATTTGTTTCGCCTATAAAAATATGTGTATAGCTATACTTATCTCTAAATGCCTCCCTGTAGAGGCACGCACGTGTATATATGTAAACACACACACGCATTTAAATGCACATGTATTAATTTAGGTATAAAACCACGTTATCACGAGGGACCTTACTGGTTCCGGCAGCCTCGGTAGGACCAGGAGATGGCAGCAGTGGCACACAGCAGAGATGCTCCCCAGGCACTGCAGCTCTGCAGCAGGCTGCACCCAGGACCTGGAGTCCTGGCCAGGACCCACATCACGCACAGACAGGGTGCTGCGGCACTTCCATCGGGTACAGGTCAGAGGGGTCTGGCAGCCCCCACCAGGGAAGTCAGGCAAAAGGGGATAAACCCAGCAATGATTAGAAAATTTAGAGAACTTTTGCTAGTGCCAAAGCTTTTGATAAGGGAGATGTGCAAACCTGAAGTCAAATGAATGTCATTATGGGGGAGAAGATACGAGAGCTTCAGCTTCAGTAGACTAGTGCAATGGTTTCCAAGCTTTCTTGGCCTACAGCTCCTAAGTGGAGATGCAAATGCCTTGTCAAAATGTGGTGAGCTTCAGAAGAGCTCTGGGCTGGCCAGTGCCTTGCCCACAGAGCCAGGGGTGGGTCAGCACCAGCAGTGACTCCTTGGGGAGCCTGCTGGGATGCTGCAGTGAATGCATTTTGTAGGCAAGGTCTCCAGTGCAGATCACCATTGCCTCACTGCCTCAAGCATAGGCAGAACCTTCTACAATTAAAATCTGAGCTCCTAAAATGAGAAGTATCTTCCCAGAGTGGTTTTATGAACTCCTGTAAAACAAGAGGCAGCACAGATATTTCTAAGTGCCTTGCCTCAAAGTAATAAACTTTGAAATAACCCATGGCCACAAATCCTGTGGAAAATTAACCAAGAAATACCAACAAATGTGATTGCCTTTCTTACAGCTTGTTGAAACCATGGAGCCCATCTTGAGTCTTGTGATCTAATTAAGAAGGGCTTTAAGCGGTACCCTAGCCTTGCAAGCTTGCTCCCACCACAGCTGGATGCAGCTGCTGCCCACCATGGATTTTACACTGGTAATTTCCCTCTGAGGACCAAGAGGTTGGGTTTCCCTGAAAAGCTTTTGATTCACCACAGAAAACAAACCAAAGAACTATCCAGTATATATAAACAGACCTAATCGCAGTGAGGCTGAAGACAAATCTCAAGTGGCTTCATTCCCCTGTTTTTAAGCCTAGCCCAAAGTAAAGCCACTAACCGCAGGGATGACAGGGCTGCAGCCCATCTCCGTGGTGGCATGTCTCAGGCAGGACAGCAGCTGGAGGGGGTTCAGCAGCTGGAGCAAGATTGGAGAAAGCTGTGAGGTTTCCGAAGGAGCTGATAGATTCTCCAGAGGGAGCTCTTTCTTAACCTTGAAATCTGCTCCAGACTAAGAGAATATTGTACTCAGCCTCTAGAAATGTATCTTTGAAGGATAAAGTCAGCACTTTTATCATTTCTTACTCAGGATGAGGATAAGAGTTTTGAAAACATCCCAGCAGCCCTGTTCCTTCCCTCAGACCCCTGAACAACAGCCTTCTCTGCAGAAACCAGCCACGTACATAGCCCTTAGGCCTATAAATATTTCAGAAAAAAACTTTTTAGAGCTCTTGTTTGACCATGGTCAAAGAGATCAGAAAGAGTTCACAGTCCTGGCTCAGCCCAGCTGTAGGACCCTGCAAAGTCACTTTTTCCCCTTTCCCAACCCACCTGGAACAAGACAGGAATAGTGTCACTTTTGTGTCGGTCCCTGGGGCAGATCTCTTGCTCTGTGTGTGAGATAACCCCTGTGTTAGGAGCTCAAGAGACTTTGGCAGATTTTCAGAAGTTTTTGGGTTTGGATGGCAGTTACTATCCAATGTCCTGAAGCACTGTTGGCATTTATCTCTGGTATTGCAGCATGTCCCTCCTCCAGGTCAGTTAAAACAACTTGCTCTTTTAAGTGGTGCAAATTGAAGCCCAAGTTACTGGTTACCCTACCTCCTTAGGTCAAGATTCAGTGTAAAACCTGCATAGGAGAAATGCTGGTTAAGGAGAAAAAAGAAGAAATTTGGGGTGAATGCCACACTCCCCACAGGAATTCAAGACTGAAATATATCTCCAAATCATGGCCACGGTTAGTACAACCTTCTGATGTTCTCTGTGGATGAAAAGTTGCCTTAGATGGGCTTTAGAGATAGGATTTCACAAAGAAGAGGAAATCCAAATGGGAAAATTATGCAGGAAAATATTAAAAACCAATCAAACAAACCCCCAAATTCTAAACTAAACCCTTTTCTGATCACCATCTGGTCTTGTAAACAGTTTTAGGAATGTCAGCATCTGAAGATTTTGACACCTCAGTCAGCTCCTTGGCAATGCACAAGCAGCCCAAACAGCCTGGTGATACTTGTCTTGGACTGCTCAACCAACAACAGTGAGAAGATAAACCTCTCCTACCCTCTGAGAGAGACAAGCCCAAAGTTTATATCCATTGTGGCAGTGGTAAATGGTGTGACAGACAAGTTGAAAGACATTTCCATCTCACACCCTGCGCTTGTAGAGGAGAATGCATGACCATTTGGCTTGAATTTGCACGAGGGGAGATTTAGATTAGATATCAGGAAGACTTTATTTACTGAACAGATTGATCAGGCTGTCCAGGGAGGTGGTGGAGTCACCATCCCTGGAGGGATTTAAAAGGTGTGTAGGTGAAGTCCTTAAGGACATGATCTAGAAGTGGACTAGTCAGGGTTCGGCTCGATGACCTAAAGGATCTCTTCCAACCCAGGTGATTCTATGATTCTATGATCTTCTGGAAATCTTGTTCCCATTGGGAATGGTATTCTGAAGAAATTAATTGAGAAGTGGCTTGAGATTGGCTCCACTCAAACCCAAGCTGAGGGGAGCTACTCATGATGTATCAACAACGTTCAGTCTACTACCTCTTCTATCAGATTACTTTTGTTTTCCAGGGTTCCCTTTCCCATAGCATTTTTCTGGTAGCATTTGCCAGCACAGAATGCTGAGCCCTTGCAGAGAAACAGAAAAATCTCAAAGAACCAAGAACCACAAGCAACACAGGCAAGAGGCCTGTATGCATTGGACAGTTGCTGCTGACTAAGTGGCGATGTGATTTCAAACAGGGTAGCTGTTCCTCAAAAGTCTTCGCCCAAATGCTCTTGCCTTGGAAGAAGGATGCTCTAAAACAGGAGCTGTTACCAAGCTATCCAGAAAACAATAAAGCTTTGAGGCATTGTAAAGGGCCTTTCCAAGGGCTCCTTCCAGCAGGGCACTGCCCCGTGTGCAAAGGCAAAGGCCTCAGGCAGAATCTTTGTCCCAAATTCCAGCCCCAAGCTAGGGGAGGTGGGGGTGGCAGGTTCTCTGAATGAAAATTAGGGTGGTTTTGTGGCTCACTGGAAAGCTAACAGTTCTTCCTCACTTCAAATGGAAGACTTTCTGAACTAGATCTCTGAGGTGATTCATGGCACAGCAAAATCTGGAAGAATCACTTTCTGTCTTCTTTCCTTCTGCTTTATCCCTTGATCTTCAGGTATGGCTTCCCCAAGTATCCACCCTCATTTGATGCAGTTGGAAACTGGTGACATGAAGCAAATGCAATGTTGATTTTTAAGCAAGGTTATGTAAATCCAATATGTTCAGTCACTGTAGTCCTGGGAATTCCCTTATCAGCAACATAACCATTGTGAATGAATTCCTCAAGTATGTGAGATGGTGGCAGGGAAGGAATAGGGGTTGAGCTAATCACCAGGCAGATCTCAGCCAGGGTTTCCTCATGCATGACAAGAAACCACCAACACAAGGTGAAATGTTTGTACAACAGAGATTTCCACTGCAATGACCCTGCTTTTTAAAGGGCTCAGCAGGCATAAAACTGCACAAAGCATTAAAGCCCACGTGGAGGAAAATCTAGGTCTTTCTGTTTGTCATATAGTGATCCTAATCTAGTTTGGGGTCTGCCCTCAAGCTCATTTAGGGACAAAGCACTACGAATTTCTGTCCTGAGGTGTTTTGTGGTTGCAATCCAGAACTATTAGCTCTTGTGTACCCCCTTCCCTCTGTAACAAGAACCTGTTGCCTGACATTACACCTACAAGTAAAGTCCTTGGATGAACATCTGATTAATTATGTTTCAAAATGAGACATGGAGGTTGAAGTTGTCAGTATCTATATTATGTCCTTGCATCTTCCTTACTACCTATCTTTGCAATCATAACTCATGAGTGGCTTCTTTGTTATCCCTTGGACATAATTTAGCTTTATTTATTGTCATTGTTGTTATTGCTATTCATAAAAGAAATTATCAAGGTAACCCGGCTGATGGACTTGCAAGTGTTTGGTAATGACTTCTGCAAATCACAAAGAAAAATGAACCTTCCAAACTGAGGCATAAGCAAAAGGAGGGCAAACTGATGATGAGATTTAAAGAATAGGTGTCCTTTCAAGTCAAATATTCATTCCAGGTTGAGATTACCACGCAGTAAATGCTGCGTCTGAGACTTTGACAATAGGAAGCAAATTTACCCTGTTGCAAATGTACTAATCACTAGCCTAGCGACTCACATTATTAGCTGAGAATAATTATTTTCTCCAAGGAAAGCACAGACTGTCAAAGGAGATAACATCTTAAATCACCTCAAATTTTAATTTAAATTCAAAGTGTAGGAATGCACATAATACCCCATCTCTCCCTTATCTGGCTTGGATGGTGTCATTATAGTGTTTTAAAGACAGCCCCAATCATTGAACTAAATACCTGCAGCCTAACACTTTGCAATTTCATTTTCTCCTTGTCAGACTGTGTAATTGATATTTGTACCGTAGGTAACAAAACAGAAAATGTGAAGGCGTTGATAACTTTGCCATTGCTGTCTCTTAAACTGCCTGAAAGACGGTGAGGGCTGGATGGGGGTGAGGAACAGAGACCTTTAAAATAGGATATAAAATGCTTTACACAGGCTAAGCCTATAGTCAGTGTCTGTGTGGACTGGGATATGTATGTGATCTGATATTGGCTTGCCACAGCATCTCGTGTGGTCACTTCCGCTAGCAGAAATCCCAGTCCTGGGGAGTCCATCGGAGTCCATTGACTTCAGCAAGTTAGCTGCAGAACATGACTGGGCATTTTGAGATGTGGCCTCTAGCAGGTGGCATGAAACTGGGCTCTCCCTGCAAACATCCCTGGTTTAGGTACATCTGCCAGGGACAGAGGGAGGAAGCTGAAGTGGTTGGAGTTGACTTTGCTCTCTGTCTTCTGTGATTCAGTGGTCTGTGGGGACAGGACAAGGGGCAATGGCCTCAAGTTGGAGCACAGGAAGCTCCGCACCAACATGGGGAAGAACTTTTACCCAGTGAGGGTGAGGGAGCCCTGGGACAGGCTGACCAGGGGGGTGTGGAGTCTCCTTCTCTGGAGATATTCAAGACCTGTCTGGACACCAACCTGTGTGACCTGTCCTGGGGAACCTGCTTTGGCAGGGGGTTGGACCCAATGATCTCTGGAGGTCCCTTCCAACCCCTACAGTTCTGTGAATCTGTGATTCACGGTTTCCCAAGGACTGACAGCTCCCACCCATAATCACATCTGGGGAAGTGACCGATGCTGTTCCTCTTGTCCTCAAGTCAGGGACAGGGTAATGGGATCTGTTTCACGGGCTTTTTGCTGAGAGTGAATTCACCAGGTGAATTAGAGTGATTTTTCTGCCTCTGTGGGAGTTTGTTTCCTCCACTGAATGCCCTGAGTTCAGTAAGAGCACTTCTTCTATGGAAAATTGCTTAAAATGGTCCAACTACAGTGAGGGGACAGGTAATAGCAAAACTTTTCTCTGAAGAAGAATCTCAGGGGCAGCTCCAGAAGTTTTTCACAAACACACATCTAAAATTACACAAGCTACATGCCTCACTCAATATGCTCAATTACACTCACATTTTATTCCCCAAACTAAGCACAAATATAAATCAGCCAGATGAACACATTCAAATGATTCCCAAATCCTCACTCATCACTCCAAGTGCCCTAAGATCTAAAGTTTATTGCCTATTAATGGCATGTGTGTAATTGGAAGAGAAAACAAGTGCCCTGAAGTCAGTACTGTGACTACTTGAAGCCCAGGAATTTCCTGTCTGGTGTCTGTGTGTCCTGAGGAACACAAAAAGCTATCAGAAAGGCAGGGAAGGAAAGACATGGTTTTAGAAGTGGCTCCCAACAGATCTGTAAGAGGTACTCGGTTCATGGAAGACCTGGCTGCAGAGGGCTGGAGGCAGAAGGATAAGACAGTGGCTCTAAAATGGAGATGACAGGTGGTGAGGATTACAAAGGTGACATTCCAGTACCACAAAGTTCAGCTTCCTCAAATTTTCATATGACAGGGCTGAATCTAATTTTCTTGAGCTCGTCTGTATTTCTGTAGCTTATAACAGATTCTTTTTTTGGGTCAAGTCCCTACTTGAGAACTTCTACAACTCCATAAAACTTGAATTAATTCAGTGGAGCACTGTTCAAATCTGTATTGACAGTATTGATATCAATATTACTCTTTTACCATCCCAGTGCTATCTATGCCCATGCCTGGAGAGAGTTGAAGAAATGCCTAAGCAGGATTTCTAATGAGGAATCAGCTGTAACATGGGCTGTTCTCCCACTTCAGAGATAATGTCAGACCAAAAGCCAATACCCATCTGCAGGCTGCTGCCTTTCCAGGTGCCACAGCAAGCTTTTCCTCAGCCACTATAGCACTGAGGAAAGCTCATCATAAGCCTTTAGCTCAAACACTTAATCCTCTCCATTGCTTTCTGATCCTTCTAAGGTTTTACTTTCAAGTTGGAGCAGCACAAAGCAAGGCACAATAGGTCTGATGAGTTGGGGAGATGCAAATGGCCTGCAGAGGTGACTCTCAGTCTGCAGCCTTTGAAAACCTGGACTTTCGTGTTGAAATTACTTGTCAGGAAAACAAAACAAAACAAACACTACACCATCCCCCCTCAAATATGAATCACTTGTTGGGAGCATCTTCTAGGGTGATAGATAATTGCTATCCGTTCCGCCTCCAAAGCAGCTCAAATCAGCCTGGTGACATTTGTCACAAATGGAAGCAGTTATTTATAGGCTGCATACTTATAAGACTCCTTTACAATGCAAATTGCTCCTTACTGATCTGCCTTTATCCCAGCTTTTGGGCCAGTTTTCCCGCGTATTCCTAATATCTCACCCCTCAGTAGTGTTTGAATATCCTTAGAGGAAAGAGGAGCAAAAGCCCAGTGGACTCCATAGCTTGGGACAGCAGTAGGAGCTCTGGAGATGTTCCAGCAGGCAGGTAGGATGCTACTCCGGTAAGGATTTGAAGGCCCTGGTGCCTGCCTTATTGGTAAAACAATATTCTGGGACAGAATAAGTCCCAGAATGTGGCCAATATACTTGTCATCATGCTCACTACTGGAGGAGAGCAAGATGTTTGTACCCATCCGCTTGGCAACACTGAGTGTACAAGAAGTTTAATTTACTTGGATTTCATAGATGCTTTGGCAAACGTAGAGTGGGGATCACTTGGTCTTCTTTTCAGCATTGCATGAAATGTGTATTTTTAGTACTTGACTTCAGAACTAATGTTTCAGGAATTTCCTGGCTTTAAGCCTCTCAGTTTGAAAAATAATCAGTAAAACATTAAGAAAGGCTGAGAGGGAACTTAACAAGGGTGGGAACAGCTGTGAGCCGCTGCTGATGTCGTATGTTGATCACTGTTTTCATCCTTAGTGTCAGAAAGAAATTCAGATAGGAGAAAGCAAACACAATGCAGCCTCCAAACAAAATATGGAAATGCAAATCATCACATAATCGTAGCAGTGACCCAAGGCCAAGCATTTGCTGGAGACTAGAGGCTTTCAGAATCTCAGATGAGGTTTAAAATCAAAGTCATGAGCTCTCCTTGTCAGTAATGGATTAATGAAATGAATAGACACACTGTGCATATTATGGGAAGACATTGGAAAAGTGAGTACTGAAATCCTGGCTGTATTCCTGTGTGCAGCACAGTGTACTGAGCTGCTCTAAGAAGGGAGCTTTTGTTTCTTTGAGAACATGCACCCACAATGAAAAATGCCCCTATATTAATGCACACATGAAATTAGGCTGACTGCAGTATGTATATTATATAAACAGACTCCGGCAGCTCTTGCGGTCAGATGTGACTTGGAAATGCAGGTTACTGCTATTATTAATAACTGTGACCATGACCACCTGGGGTTTATAACCCAGGACACGTTAGTCCTGGCAAGCCTATTACTAATGGATGTGTCCTGATCATTATCTTATGAGACAGCCAACCAAAGTGCTATACTGTGAGTAGGAAACCATCCCCTAAGTGAACTAAACGCATAGGTACCATTAGTCCTCCATTATGTACTCTTCCCAGTACAATTAAGCACAGACAGGGTCTAAAACTGGGGCCTGTTGTTTTTCCCAAGTGTGTGATGTAGGTGGAGTTGGCTTATTATGCCCATTTCAGTTCTTGTTGGTTTTTTTAAAAGAATGCTAAATGGTCTCATTAAAACCTCACAGAGGAAACTTATTCATCCTACTGAAATATTTTTGGGCTCTTGCAAAGCCAGTAATCAGAGTCTGAAGACAGTCATCTGCCTTGCTAATGGACCACAGTTACATGTGTAATTGATTAATTAAAGGAAGAAAATCACTGCTGAGACCAAGGGAGGAATCCACGACTTCAGCAGGCATTGAAGAGAAATAGCAGCTCCTCCCAAGCAAAGCATTTTAGCCTGGTAAAGAGGAGGCTGAGGGAGGAATGGACCTTGTTGTTGCCTACAGTTACCTGAAAATAGGATATAGAGAGGTGGGTATTGGTCTGTTCATCCAAGTGATGGGTGATAGGACAAAGGGGAATGGACTCAAGATACACCAGGGCAGGTTCAGATTAGGCATTAGGAAAAAATTCTTCACTGAAAGTGTTGTAGGGCCTTGGAACAGGCTGCCCAGGGAGGGATTGAGTCACTGACCCTGGACGTATTTAAGAGATGGGTAGATGAGGTGCTCAGGGATATGGTTTAGTAGAGGACAGGTGTAGTTGGACTTGATGATCTTAAAGGTCTTTCCCAACCTTGTGATTCTGTGCTCTGAGTTTGTTTCAGGTATTCTTGTCCTCTTTTTATTGTTCCACCAATTGTATAGAGGTTGTGTTTGGTGTGTGGGTAAAAAAGAGGGAAAACAAGAAAGACTCCAACCCTCCTCTTCCAGCTGGCAGGAGGGTAGTTTGGTTGAGATTTAGCATGAGTGTGTTTATTCCCATATAGTTGTTCATTGGCTTTGTGACTGTGAGCAATTGTGTACATGTAAAGAGGTGAAGAAGGGAACTCAAGCAAATGAGCTCTTTGGCAAGCTTTGGGTGAGCATGGTGATATCTGATATTCTTTGCAAGCTGTGTTGTCACAATTCACCTCCTGTGGAGGTTGTGCCTCCTGCATCATAGCTCAGTTTATGGGTGCAAAGCTGTTTTACAGGGCCCTGGCTGAGGAGAGGTTTCACATGTAGGAAGAGCCAAACATAAATATCTCATCAGATAGTTTGAACAGGGGAAGCGGTGCAAAGTAGAGTCATCTCTAGTGAGCCCATGGGGAGTGTATTGCTAGGGGGATTAACTGTGATACATGAGAGTTCTTTCAAGGTGTAAAACTTCTTGAAGAGCAGAAAGAAGTGGGGTAGTGAGGGATGCTGCCTGCAGATGGCATGGTGAGTGCTAGAGTCTTGCTTCCACGTGATGCCTGACCTGAGGGACTCCTTGCATTATGAAAGGACTTTCTGGGGTTTTCAGTAATACCAGAGACTGTATGTAAGGTAAAAGAAAACATAGGCTTAAATGTTTTCATTACCAAATCTATTGCTTTTCTATTGCTCTTGCCCACTTTCTGTTGCACAAAACTCCAGGCAGATCCAAAGATCAGTTTCTAGCAGGTTAACAAGAGCCACAGAATGCTGAAAATTGATGAAGAGCCCTAAACCTGTCCACAGATAAACATCTTGAGCCCGCTAATGGCTGCACCATTGGCAGTTCAGTCAAGCAGCCCAAACAAAGCCAGTTCATAATCATCAGAGACTGAGCTGTTCAGCTTGCTCTCTTCATCTGCCCATTAGGCACCTCCAATTAGGCATTGCCACTCCATTTATGCAACCCTCAATGAACTTTTGGAGAACAGATGGCTCTTACAAATACCAGAGACAAATTTTCTTCAGACCAGAAACAGGCAGATTTAGGTACTTTATGTTCAGACTGCAGACAGAGTTTTGGAGTCCTTGTGTCCTGTATTCTCACATAGGGCCTTTCATAGCCAGCCCACTATGCATCCTTCAGGAGGTTATTTCTACCATTGTTGATGTGCAAATGGACTGTTTGGGTTAGTGACCAGTTCCCTCAGTTGGCTATGGTGAGTCAGGAGAGTAACCCAGATACTGAATGTTTTCCACTCAGATTGTTGTAGCAGAGGGTGATTTTTCAAGTGTTGGAAATTGTGAAGAAGTGGCTACAAAGCAGCATCCCTAGATTACCTTCAGATTTTGTAACGTGTAAATTCAGCTATTAGGCAGTTAAATTTAAATATATAGAAGTCATCTGGGCTTTAGGGCATCTGTGGTCAAGCAACATTTTTGTGCCTGTATTCCTCAGAGCTTTTGTGACTTCTTGAGAGCCAATTGAACCTTCTTCTCTCAGCTTCCTTGACCTTTTACTTGTCAGTGGCAAAGATCTGAAGTCAGGTACAATTCCTTATCTGCACCTTAAGGTATTTGCTCCTAATTGCTATGAACAACTGCAATAAGCAGCTTTTTGGAGGTCATTTTGGTCTGCAATGCTATCCAGTGCCATACAGATTTGACAAAGCACTATTCATCTCAGCTGAATTTTAAGCATGACATTAACTGTGTTTAACTCTGCTTGGTATCAGTGGGGCTTACAATGAGTGTTAAATGTTTCACTGAATAAGGATGGATTCAAGCAGGTGCTTATTGTTAAGCACGCACATAAGCACCTGACTGATTCAGGGCCTAAGAGAGATAAATGGAGAGAGTTACAGAGCAGCTGGTATCTCTGCCTTCCCATCAGTGCAATTTACATTCATTGAGCAGGCAAAAAGGGAAAAAAATTAGAAAATAGAAAAACTGGATTAAATTAAGGGAGGAATGGGAGACAAATAGGTGCTGGTTGGGTTATGGGCATGTTTGGAGTGACACATTGAGTCCTTTTGTCAGATCGCCTTGTGTGAATGTGTCCTTTCTTTGTGAGGGGCAGTCTACCTTCTGGTTAAGAATGATGGCCTAATAGAAGGATCATCAGGATAAGTGCAATCTTATTACAGTCCATGAACTAGCGGAGGAGAAGATCCTGGTCTTCTGATTTATGTCAGCAGAGAGAGCAAGCCAGAAATCCTGTTATTGTGGAGCAACTTTGCATGCATGTGCACGCACGTGTTTGTGCCTGTGTATGCAAAACCTGTCCTTGTCAGGCATAATAATGGCATTTTATTGCAAAGAAATTAAACTTCCCTTGTCTCTTTGAGTTTTGATTCATCTCAGAGCGACAAAACTGAGTGCCCTGCTGTTAACTCAGCTTCATTGAATGTTATTTTGTTGTGGATTTTTTCTCACACGTTCAGTTAATAACATGGTTGAGAAGGGAGAGTGCAAGAGTGACAGCCAGAATTCCTGGGTTTTCTTTTGGTTTATGTAGTTTGTCTTCTATTTGATCTGTCTCAAACAATTTTACTTCCATCCTGGATTCCCATATTACCTATAAAAATGAGAATACTGATACTTCCCCACCTACCTAAGAGGATCCATAGAATCCATCTAGCCCAAACCCCCTGCCATAGGCAGGGACACTTTTCACATTGCTCAAAGCCATGACAAACCCAATTTTAAACACTTCCAGTGCTGGGGCACCTGAACAACCTATTCCTGTGTTGCACATAGGTGCAATTTTGGTTTTCCTGTCACTTTGAGATTGTAACTGTGGATCATATTGAACTGTTGCTTCCCCTTTCTCTGGATGGGAATTTATTTTGCACACAACAAACCACTCAGTTCATGCTCTCATCTTTTGGGAATATTTAGTCTTCTTACGATACCCAATTCAAAGAAATCAATTCATTTAGGCTTGTGAAGACAGTGATACTGCAAAAGGAAAATAAATGAGTAGGGGATGTTTAGTCTAATGGATGATGAAAAGCTAAAGTGTTTTAAACACTAATTTATTACCACTGAGACTAGCAGTGGGATTTAGGGGCAGGAAGGACTGAAGCTCCTGAATTAGTTCATTTTCTTGCTGACACAAAGTTTGCATTGTTTGGTCAAAGTGGGCAATGTCTGTAACGCCCAGCAGAGTCCATAGGGTAGCTGCTTAAAAACAGCAGTCTGTAAAGACCCATATTCTGCCACTATCTAAAGAAGGAATAAAGGTGGCATGAAAGTGCTTAGGAATGAAGATTAAATCAAGAAAAAACAGAATGGAGGGTAAGAGAACAATGAAGTGACAGCAGTAAACGTGACAGGCGGCGACATCTGCAGAGCAGCCTCTGCAGTCCTGATTTGCAGAGGGTAATCACAGCAGGCTTCTAGTTCATCCTCATACAACTGAGATATGCTACAACAGACATAGTCTATGGTTTTCTTGGAGCTGTCCCAGTCTTCAGAGACCAGCCTGGTAGCATCTCACGTGTTTGATAGAGCGTGGGAACATCTGAGTCTCAGAGAAAAGAGAGCAGGAATCCTAGGCTAAGTTTGAAAGAGGAGCACTTTGCTAGCACAGACATAGCTGCTGTAGCATCCCCTGATAAAATGTACTTTTTGGAGCACACCTCCTTTCAGCCCTCTGCTGAGGTAAGTGCAGAGGCTTTCTGGCATTACTCTCTCTCTCGTAGAAGGTTTTAAAAGCACAGAGGTGCACTGAACCGTTTTACAGCCCTGACTGTCCCAGCTACCTTGACAAAGATTAAGGATGCTTTTCTGGCCTTTGTTTGGCTCCTGAAAGAGCACGGAACAGTCTCCTCTGTGGTCCTGACACTTGTCAGTGGATCTAGGAGAGAGATCTATCCAAACTCTAGCTCCATACAGGGATTTGGCAAAAGAAGCAGGGACACAGATGCCTGCAAACTGAAGATACACACCATTGTCTGATTCTTTACCTGCTGCCTAAGAAATGATGCAGTTACAAAGCATTTGTATGTTGATGGTAACCATCAAAACCTGAGAATATATGAAATACCCAACTTTGTAATTACTTACTGCAGTAAAATGCAGTTAAGTGCCCAATTCCTCTCTAAGCACCTCCTCCCTTCATTGCACCTTCCTCCTCATCTTGTGCAGCACAGCAAATCAACAGCTAAAAGGGTTAGATCATAATAATGTCCCAGTGGAGAAAATCCTAAAGCAGTTGGTAACATTAATGGAGCTACCTGGGCTTCAGCACGGGCTGCTGCCTACTGCAAATACAATTTTCTTATACTTGACAAATGAAAAATGAAGTGATAGGCAACATGCTTAGCTTCACTAAATGGATTTCACTGAATAATATAAACTTCCAACCCCCCCACTTTCCTTTCATTATGTCCCTCCCAAAGTTGTTATATAACTTTATATAACAGGAATATCATTGCTAATAGGGATGGATTATTATTTTTCAGGTAAGAAACAGAGGAAAAAAACTTTCTGAAGATGTTGCCTTTTCCAAATTTATTTAACTGAGTTTTGCTCTTGTATGGTGGGCTTTAGCTGAGGAACTATCAGTGAGCAGACATGAAGGGACATTTTTGTGTGTTCCTCTCTCACATGAAATGTGCAGGAGCTGCTGCTGATAGGCACCTGGGAGAGCTGGTCCCAAATGCTGAGCTGTACTGCAGGCAGGGGAGTTTCTTCCCTCTGGGCTCACTGCTGCTCATTTCGAGGTGTGTGGCTCAGTTCCTATGGCAAGAACCAGTCCTTGGCAAAGGCTTAGAAGCAAAATGCTCATTTGTCAGGGAACGCATTATTAAATTCCGCTTGTCAGCTCTAAGTCTGATGCTGGTGTTGCTGCCTTGAAACACATTCCTTCCTGGTGCCATTGCTTTAATTGTTCTACAGTCAACTGATCTGAAGGAGCAGTCAGACCTTCAGGGACCATAATCGCTGCTGCTACACCAAAATCAATGAATCTCTGCTGTTTTGATCCCACTGGAGGTTTGAGCCATATCTTCTGTTTGTCCCAAACCAGCCAAGTCTGTGGGTTCCTATATCCATCCTGAACGTGGCAGCGTGTTGTGAATGTCTGAAGTGTGGTGCATCCAGTGCCCTGCGAACCGAGCCTCTGAAGAGCCACGTTTGTCTGACAAACATAATATTTGGTATCTGCTAACACAGAGGCTCACTAGAACAGACTGGCCACTTAGGCAGAGAAAATAGAAGAGACTGTGTTCAATGTACTGTATACAGGAGTCCCTTTTTCAGCATATATCCTATTAAATTAACTGGAAATGAGTGTTCATCAGTCTCTAAGGGAAAGAGCCTGGAGCCTTTTCTTTTCTCTTCACATCAGACATTCATCAGGCCTTTGATCTCACTGCTCGTGACTACATTGGCTTACAGAAAAGGTCAGAAAACAGCTCTGCAAATACAGGTTGGATTTCCGAGGGCCAAATCCTTTATTCCTTAGATAGGAATATTTCAGTAAAATAATGGTCAAATTCAGCAGGTCAATCCTATGCTTTTTATTCAATCACTGCTGTTGGGGCTATGTGGAGGCTTCAAATGCCCTATTGCTTCCCTCTAAAAGCAGAATGAATTAAGAATCAGGGTAAAGTTATCTTATTTTTGCATCCTAAAACCTTCAACTTTCTCATCTTACTCCAGGCATACTCTTTGAGAAAATTCACACTGATGACTGTCAGATATTATTCTAGATTTTGGCAAAGAGCTAAAGGTTTTCTTTAGGGAAAATGTCTAGCCTCAGAAATCCTTTTGAATGCTTCTTGTTACTTCTGGTGGAGAATGAATATCTCCTCTTCTTGGGTGAGAAGACTGACGATACTTCTAGAGCTGTTTGCCGTGACTCCATTTGCTTATACACACAGAGAGAAAGTCTAGGTTTGGCTTTATGCAAGTGTCTCATTTTAGTGCCTGTTGTTATATGACACTGTACTATGTATAACATAGAATAAAAGCCTTTTTTGTTGTTGTGATAAAATTCTGCTGAGGCAGGTGAATCTCGCGCTCTTTGTTGTTGAACTGGGTGGTAGAGTCCCTCTAAAGAAAGCAGCCCATCTTTCCTACTTTCATTATCCAACCTGTATTGCTACAATAGATTAAAAGTAAACTGCTGAACTCAGGCTCTGGAGAGAAATTTAATGTCTCATTTGCAATCTGCATGCCCCCAGTTCGGGGAGAGAGAGCTGTCACGCAGGCTCCCTGGCAGATGACACCTCCTGCAGTAATGCCACCATAAAGGGCCCTTCTTGTGCCTTGTGAAGCTGTTCTGAGTGATAAGTGGTGCTTTCCCATCTCTCCATATCCATCAAAACCTCTTAATGAGTTTGATTGCACTCCAAAAGTGCACCCTTGCCATAGGAGCCAATTAACACCAAGGGGAAAAGTCGGTTTTCCACTATTTCACATCATTTTTTCATTTGTCACATTATCTCCTCAGCTTCAAAATCCCTAATGCTCTGGGTATAAGCCACTGATTAATGACGTAAACTTTCACTGTTCATCTGTGCACTTATATGAAACAGGGAAAATGCAAGGCAAACTCAGACCGTCCCCGGGGTGACCTGCCCAAGCAGACAGACTCTGCAGGATGTCACGGGTAAGTTAACAAGCCTGAGAGGTTTCAAGTGAAAGTTTGTCACAAAGCTGAAGGAAGAACACTGTACTGTCAACTCCTTTGTTCCAAGTGAGGACAATCTAGTCCAGTTTCCTTTAGCAAATGCAATCCTGGTGGTATAGCGCAGGGAAGGTTGGCTGAAGATTTGCTCTGAAGACCTACAGAGCCTTCAGGGTAACCTTGAAATACTTCCAGAGCAAATCCTCTGGCAAATGCGTATTTGCAATAGCTTTTGCCACGGGTTTCTCCTCTCACTAACTCCTTGCATGCACAAACCTGTCTAAATGTTTGCAGAAAACAAATCTGCAGGAATGCTAGCACAGCAGCAAACACTTCATCCCAGGGAAGGGAGCGGTGTATCCCAAACTCCAGCCAAGAGTAATGCTTAAAAGCACAGTCGAGGTTGTTGCCTGCATGCTCCGTATTTAGTACTCAGAACAGCACTGGACTTTGACCCACTGGAGGCCACCCTGTCACTGGGCTATACTGGTTTTATGGGAAAAGAAAACTGAAAGGCACTGATAGTTGGTCCCCTTCTCTGATGCCTCATTGTTAAGAGCCCTGTCTCGCTTAACTGCTCTAAATTATACTTCTCTTCTGTCACACTGACTAATGGGCACTGTGGCCATTATTTTCCTTTTAAACTAGATCCAAACTCAAGTCTCTATGGATGAATAAATGAATGAATTTATTTTATTGCAGTACTCAGTCCTCAACAAAATGTCAGAGGTAAAAGGGGAGTTTCTTTTCTTTTTTTTTTTTTTTTAATGATCTTGAATAGAAATATTCTGGGCACGTACTGTACACATGCTTCCTGGGGAAATTAATTATTGTTATTTTATTATTATTACTGGTTAACACTTGCATGGTGTTTTACATCTTCAAAGCACTTTGCAAACATTTAGCTAATTAATTAAAGTGCATTTCATGCAAAATGTTCCGTTTCCATCTGGATTTACGATCAGCCCTCCTTTATGGGGAAATTATGTCACACATAAACTAAAATAAAAATCCAGTTGTAGCTGGGAGCAGTAGCTTGCGTGGAGCAGTGGGAGGTAGGAAGTAATGATGCCTCTACAGCTGTCACCCTCGGCTGGGGTCCTGGCAGCTGCCGTACCACTTGCTGCTCTGGACAGCCCCTAACACCAAGAGACCCACAGCTCAGAGAGAGATGCACACCCAGCTCAAGATTTGGAGACAACCCAGTGGCCTTATTTCAGAGGAGAGTTTTGGAAGCGTTGACAGCTGCCTGTTGTTAACAGCGTTCCTCAGTCCTGTTTTTCTCATGGGATTGACAGCAGTTATTTCAGCTTTACCCCCAGTCAGAGTGATGGCAATGACATCCTCTAAACGTCTCCATCCTGGAGATGAAGATCACATTTGTCGCAAAGACTTTTTTACCCCTGGTGCAGTTCAATGAGGCTTGAAAGACACTGAATGTGAGTGACTAAATGAGAACATTGCTTTTGACAATGTGGCATTGGGGAACCTGTAGCTTGTTGGTCAGCCTTCTCCAGCACCACGTGACAGGTCTGGCTCTGCTTACCAGCCCATCTTGCTCCCACACCAAGCTGTTAAAGGCAGAAATGTGCTCAGATATTTGGAAGAAGGGAGGACAGACAGTCCTCGGTGCACTCAGAAATGCCTTTGCTGGGTCACAAAGCATCAGTTACCTGGTTACCTCTAGAAGAGGCATCATCAATGGCTTTTAAATTCTCCATAGCATTTACTAAATAACCAGCATCATCCCCCTAAGTACCAGATACAGTTCAGTAGATGCAAATAGGGTCCTAAAATTGAGAAGCTCCTGCTGTCCCAAATAGTTGGAGGCAGAGCCACCACTCAACAGCCCCAGCTAACAACATCTTGGTTTAACTGGCATCCTGCATCTAGAAACTAAACACATATAATATGCATTATATATACACATAATGCGTCACACATGGAAAATGAGAGGTCTGGACAACAAGCACATCAAGAACTGTGGAGAATTGATGTGAGAATGAAAAGGCAGCAGGAAAAAAACTCACAGCTGGCAGAACTCAAGAATTATTTTATAATGTATTAGGACCAAAAGGAAGTTTAACAATGACCACAAGATTTGTGCATGGTTCTGGAGAAAACAGCAGAAAGAATAAATGTCAAAACACCAAAAAAATTCAATTTGAACACTAGACACAAACTTAGTCATGAAGAGTAAGTAAGCAGCAGAATAATTTAGTCACAGATGTTTCATCTTCCATGGTCTTTAAAACAAGACTGGATTCTCGATCAGAAGTTAGGCATTAGCTGAACAGCAGCTTGCACACTCAGTTCAGCATGACAGGATGAAGTTTAGAGATGTCTGTGTTTCTATGGGTGACGTCAGAAGCTTGGCAAGAATATCTAATGATTTCTTTTGTCCTCCAACTCCACAAATAGTGTAGTGTAGTACACCTTTCACATAGAAACTGATGCAAGAACTGCCTTAGAAAGCATTCAGTACTGGTGTGAGCTCAGCTCAGCTGACAGCATGACAGAGCACTGCTCTGGCTCAGCATTGTCCAGGGCTTTGCCAGGCTTGTGTTGCATTGAGGGACTCCAGTTCTTGTGTGCAGGAGTTAAACTCGCAGGCATGAGCATTTCCAGGGAAACAGCAGCATTGGGAATGGATGCCCTGGAACAGTGGAGGAGGAGGAGAAAGGAAGCATAGCTTGTACCAGTGACCTGGTAAAGATAATCTAGAGAAAGAGAAAAAGACTTCATCAGAGAGGGAAACACAACATTTTTCTCTTCTTTTTTTGTCAGAAAGATTTTTTTAATAGTGAGATGCTGATTTTCTTGCAAAGACATTTTAATTCCTTTTTCCTATTCTGTATTAAGCTGAAATTTTGGCAGTTAAGGGCCAGTATTTTTTAGTTCAAAATTTATATATTATCTTCTTGAATTCATTCTTTTTTAGGAACATGCCCAGATTTTGAAGGAAAGAGCCATATCTTCACTATTTTTCTCTCCAGTGTAAATGAATGTCCTTTTAAAAAATAGGTTTTAATGAAAAACCTTGATTACTGTAAGAATCCATACAGCCACAGTAACTTAAGCAGCATGGTAAATTGTGTCTATAATACTTTAAAGCTATCCTGTTTCTCTCCTTGTGTGACTGCCATTGGGTTATGTGGTGATACTCAGTGTGGCCAGTAGTAATTTTACTATTGCCCCAAGTCCATGAAAATCCTGGTCACTCACTTAAGCCAGAGCAGAAACCATTTTCAACCCCTGGTACAGTCAAGATAGCTGTGTTTTACTTACACATGTTAAACGTGCATAAGATCTGAGAGGAGAGAAACAGGGCAAACGAGATCTCAAACCAACCAGAAGCTCATGGCTGCATCTGCTTTTTGAATTCTAACAGAGAAATTGCAATGTTAAGTTTTAATGTGCACTTTCCTCGAAGGGAAGAGGGATCAGGTGAAAGATAGCTATGAATAGGCATTTTCTGCATTGTGGCAGCATTCCAAAGGGAAGCCTCCCCTCCTTCTAATGATGCCCTTTAGCTCTCTAGGTTTTATCTATGTTGGTTTTCCACTTTGATGATCATTTATAAATGGTTGTTTGTTATTGTAATATTGGTTCTTTGCAGAATGCTTCAAGCAAGATGGTTTAAAATACAATGCATAAATACTGTGGTAATTATTACTGATAATCTCTACCATGCCTGCAAGAACTTTCCCAGGCTGGGAAGTGAGGTAATCCCAAAACTTCTGCAAAAAGAGGGATTCAGAGTTTCTCTTGTCCGAATATTTTTTGAGTGCAGAAAAGTATAACCAAACTTTTATGACTTCATACGACAAAGCAGAACTCCTCACTCTGACACCTGAACTGGTTCCAAGGACCACACAGAGCCATGACCTTGGCTCCTGGAGAACCACAGCATCTCTGAAATAGGTGGCAGCCCTGGAAGTTAAAGGTGTTCTGTAGAGTTCTCCAGTTTGTCTGGGCTTCCTGCACAACATATGGGGTGGGAGAGCTAATTATCTTCTTTGACCCTACTGACAACCAAGCACCTGCTCTCGGTAAGTGAACATCTCAGTTGCACCAAATGACCACACACTGACTGTTGCCCTCATGATTATTTATGTTCATCACGGCCCAGACTGCGCTTCCTTTCCCCCAAGAAGGGAAGGGCTCTCCCTCCTACCAGAACAGCCAGCAGCATTAGTCATGAAAGAAATTGCTCATCAATATTGTTCATAGTCACCTGCTGGGTGCTGGAGTTCCAAAGTTTGGCCCCCAGTGGATTATTTTTCTTAACACAGGAGGGAAAACTACACATGGATTATCTCTTGGCAAACACTGGCTTTAGCTAGAGAAATAAAAGGGGAAGATATTTAAGAAATTATTTTCTTTCCCCCCGTGCCTTGCCGCTTTTTTGCCTTCCTGAGACTCAATTTCTATAGCTGAGCTTCAATTTTCAGCTCTGTCTCACCTCTCTGAACTATAGATTGAATTTAGTGAGATAGAATCACCAAATAGAGATTGACCCATCAAGTTCAGATCTTGCTCTACTTTCATGCTTCATCCTGCTCATGAGTTTTGGGATAGCTTGATAGTCAAAATGCCTGGTGAATTTTCAGCTTGTCAAAGTACAGCCCAGGAAGCTTCTTGCTCCTTCCCCCTCCTTTTCCCATTTCTCAAATCACAGTCCAGCTAAGGTGTTTCTAGTGTATACTATTGAATTGGGCAAATGATCCTAACAAAGAGAACGTTTTTCCACAACAATGTCGTATCTTCCCAAATGTATTCTAATATCTTCCCAAACTGCTGTCATCAGCCTGCTCTACCTAGGAGGGGTTATTCTGCACACTTGAATTTGCAGCAGATTTGGAGGGACAGCTCTAGGTATAGATGCAAGTACCAACATAATCTTGTACTTCGTCCTCATCTCATTGTTTCACCTGCTTTTTGTTGGTTTTTTTCTTGTTTTGTGGGGGTTTTTTTGTTGAATGCCCCACTGAACATTGCATTTACCTGTGAACCATGCACTTACCTTGCTTACATTTGACTCCTCTCTAAACTTATGGGGGAGGCAATAAATGAACATTTCAGTGGCCCACATGCTACTTTTATGTAATGAAGAGATATCACATGGGAACTGTCTTCAGTGACTGATGCTGTGGCTGATTTGGATCAGCTTTACAAATGCACCTACCAAGGCATCCTTTGAAAAAGGGGCTTTGTAAATCATTCAGTCATCACCATCTTGATATTGCTCACACATCCCGCCTGCAAGGCAGGAGCGTGGCAGCTCAGGATATGCCAAAGGTCTTTATTCAGAGGGTTAGTTTCATTTTTTTTACGCTGCCAATATCCTGTAGCCTTTCAACAGCCAAATAACTATTTGTTCTTGGGCACCATTTTCTGGACAGGGAATCTGTCAAGTACATTTGCATGGTTTAATTTCAATGACTCCTTGTTTGTTTAAGCCCTGATCCCCTCCAGGTTTTGACAAGTCTTTTTTCCCCCTGCATTTGGGAAAGGCTGATTTCTTCCATCCATTAAAAAAAGAAACCTGATGAAGCTTAAAATGAACTTTCTTTTTTCAATCCAAAGCAAACAAACAAAGTTTGTGTCCTTCTGTATTCAGCTGCCTGTGGTGTTCTTGGAAGAGGGACTGTTGGTTATCTTGCGATCTCGGACTGGCTGTCCTTCTTCCTCCAGCACACGTTGAGTGCAGGCACAGTATATTCAGGGCTGGCATGAACAGGCTTCCTGGCAGGACTTCTTGGTGATAGATGAGGAAAAAAAACCCACATGAATTTATGAAACCTCTTTCCTGCTGTTTTGTGTCTGGTGTTTGGATTACCCTGGGTTTAAGAGTCTGGATTCCAGCTTTTCCCGTTGCTGGGATGCTAATAATAGCCCTGTCTTATGTTGACTCTCTGGTGTCTAATAAGGACTGTGGGTTCAGCCCTAGCATCAACCTGAACATAAATACAGATGCTTTTCTACTTGCTGGCCTATTTCCTTCTGGGAACTTAATATCTTTCAGAGTATTCACATATCTGGTTCAAATCAGCCAGCAGACATCACGATTTTTAGGGAGCTGTAGGCAGAGAGACAGAGTCACAAACAGAGCATGGATCACACAAACCTCATTTTCTCAGGTACACTGGCTAGAAGCCACCTTCCTTTGTCTGGCTACAGATTCACTGGGGCCTGCAAGAGTTCTGTTAATCAACACTTTTCATTCCTCATCAGTAGCATCTTCTACTATCTCACCCGTAAATGACAATAACCCTTCAGTTGCTGCCCTTTTCCACAGCAGCTGTACTGATAGACAGCTGTGGTTAAACCACCTCTCTTCTGTCCATCTGAATCCAGATCATCCAACCCACTGTCTTCTGAAAGAGACAAGAGCGAGAATCCCTGCCTCCCTTTTCCTTTGGTCTCTGTTTCTAATTCATTCTTAAAACAGCAGTAAATCCCACCCTCCTCAGCCCCTCATGCCCCAGAGGAGCAGAACGCTGTTAATTAATTCTAATGAACATCAGACAGCCAGCTCCTCTCTCTCTGCATTGGGACAAGGGTTACTTTTATCTCCATCATTTTCCATCCTTGATCTGATTTCCCCCCAGCTAAATTAAATCTCCGTCCTCCATTTAAATTGATTTTTCCTTTCTTGCTCTCTTTTTAACTGAAATAAGTTTACATAATGTAAAAGTAACAAGACAAGGTCTCGGAACAGACACGTCAGCTGTCTAATGTGCCCCAGACTGTTGTAAATCAATAGCAGTGTATTTTAATTTATATTTTCATAGCTCATTTGGATCCCACTCCCCTCTTCCCCCCAACCCTGAAAGCTAAGTTTTATTTAAATGTCATCAGGTCCTGGGAGGCTTGGATGGAGCTGCCTGGCCCATTGGACCATTCATTTAATGCAAGAGCAATGAAAGACTCAGATTTATATCAGAGAAGCAGTATTTCTTGCATTAGCTATTTATGGATTTACACATCTTTGCATTTCTCAGCAGTAAATAAAATAAATAACAGGCACAGAAAGCCTGGCAGCATGACAGGGACCTTTATAGGATGCAGAACAAGGACAAAATTAAAAGTGGAGAGAGTAAATAAATCTGCAGACAGAGCTCCTGACACTTGCATGGGTAATTGCTGCACTCCGTGCTTTACAGTTGTCATTATACCTGTGTGGGGTCAGAGGGAGTATATGTCCTCCAGAGAGAACAAGGTTCTTGCTGTGAAGAGACACCAGCCTCACACAGGAACCTGATGTGGGCAACAACCTGGGGATAAGACAGGAAATAGATGGAGAACTAATGGCACCTTTGGTTATGAAAAAGATTTCTTGTCTTTACCTAATCAACTTGAAATATCTTGGCTTTGTGTAGGCAAATGTGTTGGTTACCAACAGGAAACTGGCTTCATTACTTGAGAAAAAGCTTTGGGGGGTATGGATGATGAAGGACAATATTTGTATCTATTTGGATGAAAATGCAATTCAACAAGCATTGCAGATCAGGGGCAAGATTCAAAAGTATTTACACAGTCTGCTGCATACAACTCTGAGATGGCCAAGAAGAACCCCACTGACTTGTGAGGCTCCTTGAAGGAGGTCACAGCAAAGCTACCCAGCTCTAGGAGCGCAGGATTTGGCTCTGTTTGCCTACAGCACCAGCTGCGCGTGGGAAGTTGTGATGGAGGGTGACAATTTGTGCCGGTTTGCCCTAGATAATCTGACTGCTCCTGACTTTCTGACTGTCCTTGAGCTCGCAGATTCACTGGGATAATAAGGTTCCCATCAAAACACAAGTTTAACCATGTGTTTAATTTTCACCGCATTCAGCTTAACTCCATGGTCTTAAATCCATGCAACTTAAGTCTGCACTCAACTGCCTCGCTGAATTTAGGCCCAACGCCAGAACAGATGTGCACACACAAACAAAATGTACATGTGTATAGATACCCACATATGAAAAGCATATAGTAACATTTGCTGTTACCATAGCAACACAGCATCTGTGTTGCCGATGCCTTGGTAACAGCATCTGTGTATGTCTGCATGTATGAGTTATACTGAGTTGCCATGGGGTTGGGTGTGGCATATACTTAAATAGAAGAAGGTTTTTGTTAAAAAGCATAGGAACAAGAAAACCTACCAAGACATCTATCTGCCAAATCATTATCCCTTCTGCACATCTCCTCACAGCCTCTGCATGCAGATCTGCTCTTTGTTGTAACTAAGACTGAAAAGTCCTCAAAGCATCCTTTTATTCCCCTGCTTGTCCCCAAAGCCTCGTGTGAGCTAGACAAGTGATGGATAAAATTTAGAGAAAAACAGCAGCATTACAACACAGGGACACATGGACAGGAATGAAAACTGATTTGCTTGGTGAATCCTTTTCCCCTGAAGAATGAGTGTAATGCAGTGCACCAGCAATAACACACTATTTACTTTTTCCCTGGTGCAAAGTCCAATATATCTACCATGGTAAAATCATGGTATAGCTCAAATAGTAAAAGATACCTGTTACTTCACAGCAACCATTAACAATTAGAGATAGTTCTCTATCCTTGATTTAAGACAACAGTTAACAAAACCATGCTTACACAAGCATAGTTACTTAAACTATCACAGTAAGATTAATAAGTTTGTCAGGTTCCTTCTGAACAGAAATAAGTCAGGCTGCTCACATTCACAGCCAGAGTTCAAGGGAGCCATTGCTACAGTGGCCCTTTTCCAAAAAAGAAGAGGGCCATCTTCAATCATTAAATGTAGCTATGAACTACCTTAAACTATGTAGGTTTCCAGATTTCAGGGTAAAATCCCAAATCCTAGACAATGAACATCAAACATCTGATCACTGAGACAAATATTTGTTGCTTGCCACAAGAATCTACCAGATGCCAAAACAAAAACAGGGAGGAGATAGGTTAAAGACTTACCATGCCTGGTTTTTTCCACCCTATGATCCTGAATTTATATCTTAGATGTAATCATTTGAAGTCTTACTGTACACAATTGCCTATTGGCCCGAATATCTACAAGACCTTTCTTTGAACCATCCCCAAAGTTTAGGAGAAAATATCTTGAACAAAGGAAAAAGAGTAATGAAAAGGACTGGGCTGAGAGAGCACTGAAGGAAGGACACTCCTGGTATGAGGTCATCCTAATAGGAGAAAAGGCACTAATGTTAAAAAGGACATTATAAACCAGCACTATAGGACAACTGTCACTGCGTGAGGATCATGTGAACACTGTTCATATCAAAAGAAATCAAAACTAATACTTTCATCCTATGCAATCAAGCCCATGAACTCAGAGATCCTTGAAATTCCCCTCCTGAATTTTTCTTGCATTGACTTAACAAATCATTCTCACTGTTTTTATTAAACTGGAAGTGTAAACTCTGGCCTGACTGCCATTGCATCTCAGCCAGTAGGAAATCATATTTAGCAGGGATGAAATTAATGCCTGAAAGGACACAATAAACACCAAAGGAGGAGTGAGAAAAAGAAAATATGAGGGAATAATAAAAAAAAAAGAAAATAAACAAGCCCAAGGAGCAGAGATGCATTAGGCTGTGTTTGATTGCAAATTGCAAACATGAGTCTGATGGCAGCGCTTCACATATAATTCTTCTAAGTATTCATGCAATCAAAAAGTGGGAAGTCTCCCTTCGGAAGAGGGATGAACTCCTCCACAGGGCTGTACTCAGCCCTTGCTGCATACGAAATGGATTTTATTTTCTTCTTCAGGTTTCAGAAAGCCTGATTAACAGTGCCTGTCTCCCCATCCCTGGTGCACCCATGACAGTGTTTTATAGGCAGGCTTATTTGCTGGCCAATGCAGCCTAAAAGTCCTGCAGACTCACACCACCTGGGCCAGGGATACCCAGTCCCCCGTGCACTATTTCATTTACCATTCCAGTTCTTGCTAAATGCCAGATTTCTGTAGAGAATTGTGTGTGATACCTGCTGCTGGAACGTTTTTCTATAAGCTTATACCAGTAACACACAGGGCTGAAGTTTAACCAAAGCCTTGTAACAAACAGCTCTGTAGTATACACCTCAGAAGACCTGATCTCTGATTTGATTGCATCTTTAAAAGAAACCTAACTTTAAAAAACAGAAAACACCAGTTACATGAGAATGAGGAAGTTTTTATGAGAAAAACTGATTTCTGTGAACTTCTTCAGCTCATATGGAAAAATACTGTAGAAATTCATAGGAAAAAATAAATGTCTCTGAAGAGGTTTGGGGTGAGGAGGTTAATAGAAAAAAATCATATCTCTGGTGCAGATTTTTTTTTCATTGCACCTCAGTATAGGCTTCTGTAGGACAGCTGGATGGGTAAGAAAAAAAGCAAAATCTATCAGAAAGTAACATTTTCTAATCTATTTGACTACAGTTCTGCCCTGCAAAGAAATAAAGATTCTCTCATCCCATGAATCTAGCAACTGTGAAAAGCAGATAGGAAATAATTTGTTGATAGATTTGCAGATATCAAATGGATGCGAGAGGTTAGGGCAGGCACAAACCTCTGCACAGAGCCACAGCTTGTCTAACATTTTCTTTAGTGGCTCATGGAAAGTAAATAGTTTTCCAGGAACCTTTTCAGTGGAGGGCAATAAAGAAACAGGGCCCCCACAGCTGCTGCCTTTAATTGCTTTTCAGGTGTTCTCAACACTGGCTCCTCTTGCCTGCTGCGCAGGCCAAAAGCCAAAGAAAGATTTCAAGCAAGAGTCCAAGGGAAAAACAGTTCAGGAGACTGCTCAATAGGTTTCATGTTGAAAACAGAGTGTACTTTCTCAAAGTTTGCCCAATGGCCAAAATAAGTCAATGCAGACACCTAATTCCTTTGGTCTCTTGCAAACCCACTCCAGGATCATTGATCCAACAACCAAGGGAGTGCTGGGAATTAGTTCAAGTAAAGCTCTGGTTTGAGCCACTAACACCAAATTACAGCAACACTCCAGTGATTTCATCTGCCGTGAAAAGAAAGTCCTAAACACCACTAAACACAAAGGCATTAACTTTCCCTGGCAGTAAGATTTTGTGGGTTTATTTATAGCCTATTAGTGCACATAGAAGGTAAGGAACAATAATTTAAAACAGAGTCAGCAACCATGCTGCCAGTTAGAAGACCCCCTTTTTTAATAAACCAGCTTGCTCCTGGACCAAAACCCCTTCACCTTGTCCCACTCTCCTGCCTGCCCATCTTCACACACTTTATAGCCTCACATATCAAGCTGGTCTGGGGGGTCTGGACTCAGGAAATTTGCATTACTGCTGAGCATTTCTAACCAAAATACTGAGTATGGAAATACTGAGAAGGTCCAGAAAGTGATAGTTCTCCCCCAGAAATATTCTGGTAGAAGCAGCTTTTTTCCTCCCACTTTACCCCACAAAAACCTCAATGATTTGGGCAAAAAACAGCCTAAAAAACCATAAAAAACCACTCTTGTCTATCAAAAAGGCCTGTTGAGGGAAAACAGATGGCCTCAGGAGATATTCTCAGAAATACTATGGGTAGTGACATAGTATTATCAACACCCCCACATACCAGCCCCTGCCTAAATAACTACCTTTCCCCATACAACAGCCCCTAGCTCTAGATTTCTTCTCCTCTGTTCACCTGGGAAAGAATAGGGGGAGTAGGGAAGCTATAAATAGAGCCACAACAGGCAGCCCAGCCTTCTTTACATTAGGATGAAAGAAGAGTACAGTTGTTCTTAATTAGTAATTGGATAACTGAATTACAGGCTCACCAGAAACCCCAGGCCTGGGTGAAATGATGCCCTGGTGATGCTGTTCGCTGTGGAGGAGGTCTCCTCCTCTCTGTCCTTACCCCCAGGAGAACAGAAAGGACCCCAGTTCCCAGCAGCTGTTGTCTGTGAGTGCTAGGTAGTGAAGAGTCAAAGGAGGGAAGAGTTTGTTTTTGCAGTTGATGCTCTGAAAGAGATGCTGCTGTTTATTTAGAAATTTGGCTGCTCTGAGAAGCTGTTGCCCCTCCTGCTGCAGAGGTAATAAGCAGTTTGTGACCCATGTGAGTCTTGGCCATAGACTCCTCAGTGCACCAAGTTATTTTCTTAGGGGTGGGAGTAAAGATGACTCCAGACTCAGATGGAATCTGAGAACCTCAAGAAGGGGGAGCACGAGGGAAGATCTGGACAGCTTATACACTTGCTTGATTAAGGTTCAGATAAATACTGTACATATCTTTACTCCTGATTTTCTAGGGTTACTTAAAGCCTTAAGTAATAGTAATGATAGTAGTACTCAAGATTTTCCTATTTCTAAGATCCATCTTTCCTGTATTGCATTGGATCTGAATTGCCACCCTTGGCTGACCTGTATCTGTGTTACACCAGGTTGGTTAGAGTAGCAGCACAAAAAAAAGCAAAGAGATGTGTTCCCCTTCTCCATGGACTGGAGTAAAGCTAAATGCCTGGAGTCTGTGTTTTCGGCTTAGGAGGAGGACAGAGCAGCTGCACGAAGCAGATTGTGGAGGGCTCCCTGTTGCTGTTTGGAGAAGCTGTTGGATGAGAGGAGTGTCGAGGACTGCAGAGTAAGTCAAGAGAGGTGTCCATTGGTGTAGGAAGGGCTTTAAGATCACATCCAGAGTATTGCAGGAAAGAATTGACAGGAAAGGGCTGACCTGCAAGGCCATTTCAGCTTAAACAAGAGCAGTCTCAGTGAAGTGATTCCTTCCTAAGACCACCCCTTAGCAGACTGTAAGTGGGAAAGCTCTCCCAAGCCTTGGCTTTCTAGAAAGGAAAAAAAAAAAAGAAAAAAGTTTTAAATTCCTGAAATGCAAACCTCCTTTAAGCATGTGAAACTCTGGGTTCCTGAGACAAGGAGTTGCATATATTACTTGCTATATGGCAAAGAAAGTCTCCATGGTCATCCTGTGTTACCAGGAGCACTGCTGATCCACAGCCCCAGAAAGGAGTGGAGAAATAGATGTACATTGAACGTGTGTAGACCCATCACAGCACATGGGCTTATGACAGAGATGAGGAGTATATGGGAGAAGGGAGATCTGCAGGAAAGCAGACTTGACTGAGTAGGATGGCAGGCCCTGAGGTACAAAACACTATTGACTTCAATGTCTAGAAGATCCATCCCACTCATACCTGGGCTCTAGTGCAGTCCCCAGTAAGCAATGTCTCACTCCATGCATTACAGCAGAGGCAGGAGGAGACATCACATCCTACTTACACTGAGCTATAGCCTAAAGGCTCAGCTGTGTGCCAGAAGATATTTATACCACATGCCAAGGCCTCCAGAGTCTTGCTCTTAACTTCAAACTTAAACCTCTTCCCTCTTCCACTAGTGGGAATTACCCTGGCTAGTTTTCTGCACACCTGATGTTTCATTGCTTGAAATCTCAGATTTGAATTGTCCTGCAGCTCAGAGTTATCTGGCAAGTTTAATCAGGATCTCTGCCATGTATGAGATGTTGACCTTGTGGAGGGATAATTCTGAAAAGAGCAGCTGGGACCTAGATTCTGGTGATTGGTGGGTTATCTGTGTGGCCCAGAGAAGAAAATTGTTTGGCTGCTCCTATTTAAGCAGCAGTGAGCAGCAGAGCATAAGGAAAGGAAATACACAGTCTTAAATTAATCCAATTGCTTGTGCCATTAATTTAGATTTACTTGAGCAGTTAGAGCATGCTAAATAAACAACAATTGATTAGTTAGATCATGTTCATTTGAAATTTAACCATGAGTGGATGGATATTCATCTTACAGCCTAATTGTAAGGGCTTACCAATATCTTTCTGTGGTATTTAAAAGGAGGTCACTCAGACTTTTTCATCTTGGATTTGCAATTATTCACAGGATCATTTTCATGTGTAAGCCTTTTTCATCTTTCCCTTTTGGTAAGAGATACTGCTGTAGTGATGACAGGTGCAGGTGACAGTTTTTTGTGTGTTGCAATCGAACTAGACAAGAGTATGTGTGGAATGAACCTGAAGGTTTGTCTCTAGCTCGTGTGAAGATCAGCCTCAGCTCAGAAGGTGCCAACTCTGACTTTTACTTTTGAGGGAAAACAGCGAAGTTTTGTGCAAAACCTGCATCAGTTGCAGCAGCTGTAGCAGAGAGGGAGAACAGAGTTTTCATGGGCTTTGCAGTGAAATCAAGCTAAGAAAGAGCTGGTGGAGCAGAGATGTGGAAGCTGAAGCAGCTGAATAACAAGAACTTATTTCATATTGACTACATCACATGTATTAGTGGCAACAAAGTCTGGATGCTTTTGTTCAGAAACAAATAAAACTCCCCTTCCTCCTATTTTGTCTTGATAAAATCACTGTCTTCCTTGTAACTCGAACACATCTGGAGACGGGCTCCTTTCTCTGTCCCCACATACATGAAAAATAGATGCAACTTTATCCAACCCTTCCCTGTGACGTGTTCTATCTCAGCCTTTTCCCTGTGTAAAATACCACAAGTATTATCTCCTCTCTGAATTGTTCTAAGTACTCAATCTCTGACAAAGAGAAGAGGGAGTAATCATTTCTTCTGAGACTTAAAATCCTAATCTGAACCCAGGTGAAATAATTATGAAGTAATGTGATTCTTAACCACACTACTATCAGCCAACATTTCCCACCCATTAATAAGCTTCTGAGATTGCTGCATGGCTGAAAATGGAATTTTAAAAATAATTTCTTTCAGTCAGTGGCAACAGAGGTAGAAAGTAGGTACATATAAAACCAGAATATTCTCTTATGTTCTGGGCAGGGGGGTCCTACATAATCTTCTCTCTGGAAGGTACATCTTGATTTTTATCAGACATTTTTGGATCTTTATGTTGCTTTTTTTCCTCTCTCCATGAATTCTGCATTGAGTTCCAGTCTGGTTTTTGTAGATTTTCTGTATGATGGAAATACAAAATTGAGATAAAACTCAGTTCTCCCATCCATGGAATATTTGTGTAGAAAGGGCAGAATATTAAAATAAGCTCTGTACTGTGAATCACTGTAGCATTCTGCCCGTGGTTTACAGAAAAGTAACAATGGTTTAGATGGCAAAACTGGGCTGATTCTTTGCAGATTTTATTTGCTTCTTTCTTCTGAGGGTCTTCACTGTTTATCAACTCAGTTGTTTTTATCTTTGTCCCTTTCCAAGTCTCTGACCGCCTCAGTCAGTCTTCTTCAAAGAATGCCCCTGTAAATGAAATATCTTCTCCAAGGCATTTTTAAAGAAATAAAAGTACTCTCAAGTTCCTACTTGGGGAAAAAAAATAAATCAGATCTGTCAGTTTTTGAATATTTCAGTTGTGTTGGGTTGTATTTCAAGTAGACAGCTCTATGTGCAGTCTTCTAATTAGAATGAACAGATATTATCAACTTATTAAATTAGCTTCCCATCTGGTAATTTCACTTTTTAAAATAAAATCTTTTCTGCTTAGAAAAAAATCTGAAACCAACATAATAAGCACTAAGCTGATCTTGATACTGCCAATGCAACAAAGTCTTCCCAACAATGAGGGTGACATTGGTATAGGAAAGGGAGAAGTTGATAATCCTCATACAATGTCTGGTAGTAGAAGATGAGGACAGCTTGGTGGGGAAGCAGATGACTGATCCTGAATATTTTACCAACTCCAGACCAGTTTAAATTGCAAGTTTTCCCCAAGATTCCCAGCTCCCCCTTCCATCAATCAGTACAAGAGTCTTATGTGAATGACTCCTGCCCCTATTCTAAATTGCATGAATAGATTTAGAAACAGGTGTACCTTAATAATGTATATCTCATAGGAATATGTTATATTCCAAAAGGAGGGAAAATTCAGCTAAATGATTTATTTTATGCAAGGCCATTCTCACGTCCCTTAGTTCACTCTTGGTATCTTCTAGCATTGGCAGCAGTGGCCATTTGACAGATGAGGTGTGGTTTCAGGTTCTTAGCCCTGGTCTCAGCTCCATTGCCGTGTGGTCCCTACCAGATAAGGGATGTCAGAAACATAGCATGAGCTCCTTGCACGCTGTGACCCTGTGAGCTGCCAGTGCTCAGCCTGTGGTCATGCTTGCTCCTGCCAGGGCCAGCAGCAATGACACATGCTCCAGACCAAGCCATGCAGTGCTCCTCAGCTTCATCCCAGGATGTGCCAAGACCCATTTTGCTGCTGTCTTCAGCAACGTGCCCTGGGATGCTGCCTCTCAGGGAGGACAGCAAGAGGGATTTTTTTCTCACCTCTGATTCCAGAGTGCCCTGACCTTTTTAACTGAGGGATTGTCTAATTTTTTTAAAAAAAGAAACACAAAGAAACAAATTCCATGGACACTCTGATGCAGTGTAGCTACATGAGTTTTCACTTATAAAAGACTAAAATAAGCCTGAACTTTGAATGTTCTTTAGTTGGATTCACTCCTCTCAGTTTTGTTTGTTTGCATCCATGAGAATTTCTCTGTATAGCTTAAAACGCTTTTTTTTCCCCCCTTATTTCTTTCTTCCTCCCATCTGGAAAATCACTTCCTGATGCCTTGAAGGCTGCCTAGACCTGGAGGCTCATGGATTAGCTCTGGACAAATGAGATATTAGAGAAGACGACCAGCTCTGTAGCCGCTCATACCTGTTTCAACTGCCAAAACCTACACAGCAGGGGAGGAGGACTGGACAAAACAGGAGTCCACAGTCCTGAATGTTTTCTGAATCAGAGGAATTTCTGGGAAAATAAAATTTAATAGATAACATCTGCTGTACCTGGCAGCAGTAGCCTAGAATAGATTCAAGTTCTTACAAGCTTATTGCATATGATTGAAAGCCACTCTCCTGAAGATATAGAGATTGTCGGGTCTGTGGGAGGATGGGCTGGAACCCAGTGCACCAGTTCTGGGCAAACAGGGTGAGAGGATGCAGGCCAGGGGACAAGGACAGATCCATCATGTCAACAGACTCCATTTTCTTGCCTTCTTGTTACTCTGAGTCATTAAATAAGGAACAAAATTACAGAGGAACAGCTAGAGACAACCATCTGCTGGAAGAGAAAGGAATATAACTGGAAGAATTACTCGAGTGCAATAGCTTCTGGCCAAAGGTCCTCCCAAACAACCCTGTTCACTTTTGAGAATGGAGATGCCTCAACTGAGACCAAGCAGAGGGATGTAGCATGATGGGTGAGAGCAGTCCCACCCTGGCAGCACAACCAGGATAACTGCATAGCTCACTGCAATTGCTCTCCTGTGCTAACACCATCAGCCAGGGACAAAAGCACAAGCTGCACCCTGAATTGTCATCAGATTTGGGAAGACTTCTTGCTGTGCTGATCCTTGAAATAACAGCTAAAACCGCTGCAGTTTACACCAGATATAATTTGGACCCGTTTTTCCCCATGAAGATAACCTGCTGAGCTTTCTACACCAGCTTAACTCTGAGTGGCCCGTGACAAAGCCTTCCGCTATGTCACAAGAACTAGCGTGCTGTGTTAACAGATTTTACTTCTCCTTTCTAACCACTTATAATACAACATAAGAAATAATAAAACCTTTTTTCCCCTTTCAGTGAGTGCCTCCATCCAGCAGTAAAACGGGTGCAGATTCAGAAGAATGTTATCTTCTTCCAGTAATGGGACTGGGATAAAGCCCTCATCAGTCTGATACCCGGTTGGGATCCTGACTCAGTAGTGATGAGGCAGTAACATTACTGTTGGATGCTAAAGCAAGACAGAGAATATTAGCCCTTGAATTACCGTGTTTGGCTCTTTCCTCCACAACCTTGACTGCACAGATATGGGGAAAAAGAATCAAAGAGGGAATTTTGTTAGCAGATGAGGCAAGAAATTCAATACAGATGACATTTGCTTTGCAAAGCAATAAAATACGCTCAATCTGTTTAAACGTTAGGTACTTTAAGATAGGATTTAGCACGGAATATATTCAAAACCCCATAGCAATGTTGAACAAGCAGCCCTTAGGACAAATGCGGGGTGGAGATGAGGAAATGGAGGCAGAAGAGTTGAGAGATACACCTCAAAGATTAACCATGGCAGAATTGCAATTAGGACTCTTGTGCTTTGGGATTTTAGCCCAGGAGCAGAATATGTCTCATCCTGCTGTACTGGTTGAGGTAACCAGCATGGCAAAGGCAAATCAGCATTTCAGCGGCAAGCTGGGCATCTTTAGCTTGTATTCTCCAACACAGGGCAGTGGTCCTACATGAACCATGTCAGCTCACACCTACCCAGTTGTGATTTCTTGGGTCCCAGGGCTATGGAGCATCTTGTGCTTCAGTCTCATCAGGACTGTGTTAAGGAGTGCTGATCTTTGCAGCCCTAACAAAGACACTCCTGCACGTGACCCTGATATTCCTGACACTGCTGCTCATTCTTCCAAGACACAAACACCAGAAATCTGTTTTAAAAATGGAAGTATTTTAGTGTGCCAGTGTTTACCACATCAGGGTAAATCATCCCCGTGAGAGCACATACCTGCTTTCTGCTGAGATACCATGAGATCTCCCAACTCCAACTCATGTCAGGAAAGAATTCCATTTTCTTTAATTAGATTCAAAGGGCAATAACTCCAACCCCTCTGCGAATGTCAGTGATGTCCAATGAAAGGCTACCAAGGAACCAGCCAGAGCAATTAGCATATGAGCACCCAATCAGTTACGGCAAAATTGCCTAAAATACAATGAAGAATAAAGCCTTGGCACATGCTACTTCCAACATAAACAAAAGCTTCCAATTAATAATGGAGCAGTATGTAAAATACCTATCAGAGCTTCACAGATATTCAGAAACTACAGCTGGTCTTTTCATGAATGCTTGTGGTTGAGACCTAGCACAGGTTAGAAGGTCATTGTTTCCATTATACTATATGTATATGTATATGTATATATACATAGCAATGCATGGAAGTATGGTGAGGGTGGGAGCATCTATTGGCATTCACTTCCTGGAGGGGTGCCTGCCTGTATGTATCTGCGTGATGGAAAGGTCTTGTTCATTAGCTCAGGATGCTCATATTATGTATATTCTATTAAGCACATATTTAATATGCATCTCATTTTCATTTCAATTAGGATCTGAGGGCTGATTTCATTCATGACTATTGATTCCTTCCAGGCCATTTGCATTTTATTCCGTTCATTATTATTTATATGCTCTGTGTCCTCGGAGTAATTTAAACATCCCTCTCACGATTGCCCCCAGGTGATGAATTGCATACCCTCCTTCCAAAACCCACACAACCAGCCCCGCTTTAACCCTCAGATTTTCTCTCTGTGTATTTATGGGGCTTGCTGTACCTGGGCTTTAAGTGTCTTCTCTTGGGTTAAGAACAGGTGATGCATTGCACAGTGAAGGCAATTTACTGCATGACAAGCTATGGTACTGCCTTTAGTTTTCCAGTAGAAAGACATATTTTGCCCCCAGCTATGCTGGATAGTATTTCCCTGCCCTGTCAGGGTGCTGGGTCCCCAGGAACAGTTGGCAATATGACAGCTGAACTGCATACATCCTCTCTTCAGAAAATCACATGTGCCTGACTCATGAACTGGGACAACCAGCGCTTCATTCCCAAATCCTCCCCAAGCACACCCTCTTACCTGATATTTCATAGTGTCACGGGATTAATTAAATGTTCTCCTCTGGTTTTTATAGGAAGTCTGTGTCATTTTAGGTGAGATACTGTGGTTTAAGACCTTCAGCGAGAGGTTTTAGTTCAGTGGTTTGCATATACCGATATGTGTGAATGGATTTGCCTGGTCCCTGAACTCCACGGTGATGAGTGAAGAACTGGAGATCCTTCCTGACACATGGAGGCTCCCTAGTGCCTTTTTGATGATTTGACAGGTACTGCCTGAGATCAAATTTGCACAGTCCTTAACTTGGAAATGAGCAGGCAGGAAACTTCAAAAGAGCTGGAACTGTGGTTTAAATTGCAAACAAATCGTGTTTTCATTGGAAGAGCTATGCAATAATTAATTGCTTACTTAAATGTAGGTCTACATCTGAAAAGGCTTTGGGGAGATATAAGAAGGTTTGCACATTAAATCTGACAGGAACATATGTTCCTATATTGTTTTGATCTACCTTAATAGAGCTGGAAGGACACAGAAGTGCATTAAAAATAGAATACGAGCTGAATGTTTCTACATATAGAAAAAAAGTTGTTTGCTTGATTAGGTTTTGGTGCAAATTGATTAAGAAACAAAAAAGAAGAGAGAAAAAAGGCAAAAACGATTCTCTCTTCTTTAAAAAAATTAACCCCTCTGTCCACAGTTCAGGCTTTCATCCATCCACCAGCTGAAGCAGCAGCATCATGCCACATGTAAAGTCTGTTCGAAAAGGACAGAATGAAGCCCTGTCAGGCCTGCTGTTGCTTTTGTCTGCTCCCTTGGGAAAGCCTGTGCTGTGATATCAAGGTGTTACAGAAGACAGAAAGTCCCAAGATACTTCTCCAATGCACACATATTTAGGACAGGTTTAAATTGAATGGTTGTTATCTAGAGATTATGTTTTTGGCTCTCCAGTCACCAAGTTAACTGATTAATAATAATTAGCATCCTAGTTCCTCCCAGGGGGATCAACATGGAAAGAAAGAACTCACAGTGCAACTGCAAGTCAAGTGCTGCAGATGCCTGTATTGACAGCAGCACTGGAGGCAATAGCAGCTCCTTGGCCCATCAGGCATGTAGGTGAGGTGAATGGGAGAGAGAGGTATAAGAGATAACAGAGAATAGCAAAGCTTTTGAAACTCTACTAGGAATCCTTAAACAAAACAGGGAGGATGACATGTTGGGCAAACTTTTAATTTCTTGTAGCAAAAGGTGCATAAATATATATATATCTCCATTTTTCCAGTAAAATTATGTTAAGGAAGCACAGTAATACTTTTAGTAACATATGTTAAGATTGATGATCAAAGCAAACTATTCCAGCATTTTCTGTATGTAACTAGGTGGAGTTTCAGCTATTTATTTTTATCTCTGAAACCTCACCTGCCTTGTGATTTGGACATATGACTGATGGATGCCCTGTCTCACCAGGCTGCTGAAATCAGCAGAGCCTTCTTAGCCGAGCTTTGTTTAGCTCTTTTCCTTAGAAAGCCTAAAATCTATCCTGTATCACATCGGAAAGGTGGCACAATCTGCACCAACCAGTCCTGCCCTGAAGTTATTTGCAGTTATCGACTACTTCATCTGTTCTTCAAAACGCTGATTTGAATAAAAAGAAAGTCTCAAGTATCCTGGCTGTAAACACAGGCAGGAAAGTGAAGATTTGCTCTTTAACCAGCAGGTGACAATGTGGATTCAACAGAAAGAGAGGGACAGACCTGTAAGACTTTCACCTCTTAAGGGGAAATATGTCAGAAGCCGAAGGACACCCTTTGGTAAGGCTTTTTTCAGGACCAAAGATCTGATCCCATATTTGGTTGTGGACAGACAGGTCTTGCTCTGATGGAGACTCCTGGTGTAAATCAGAATTGGACCCCAACATCTATCTATCTGTATTCTGAGACAGCTCCATCTTGAACACCTCACTGTAGGATTGTCTGTAAGTTACCAATGACATTGTCAAGAGCCATTTAACTGACCCCCTACCACAACAGGACCAGAGTGTATGTTATATACAATATGCAGTGGCAAAAAATCTCACATTTATATATCACCACCTGCTACCTGCCTTACTCACATTAAGACACTTTCATGTCATAGAATCACAGAACCATATAATGTTTTGGGTTGGAAGGGGCCTCAAAGATCACCTAGTTCCAACCCCCTGCCATGGGCAGGGTCACCTTCCACTATTCCAGGCTGCCCAAAGCCCCATCCAACCTGGCCCTGAACCCTGCCAGGAACATGTCAGTGCACTGAGATGCCCAAAACCTGTCATGAGCTCAGAGAACTTCTAATAGGGAAATAGGAGGGAGCTAGGCCTCATTAAGATGGCCCTGGAGTTTGCTCTCATTACATCAAGGCAAGGAGAGTTTGTTTCTAGATTTCTTATTGCCAATTGTCAGGCACAACCCTCTCTAAGACCCAAGCCAGTTTCCAGGTCACAGGTTTCTTTTTGTGAACAAAACCATAATTTAATGTGGATTTTTAGGGTCTTGTAAACTGGGGCAGCCAGTCTTCATTAAAAACTCCTGTTTTAAATATTGCTTATTTCCAAAACCATGGGAAGGGAGGAATTATTTCCAAATAAATCATAACCTTTGTATGCATAGAACTGCAACTGAGAAGCTCATCTCTTTTCTACCAGCTTCTGGGATGTGTCCAGTGAGTCCCTGGGGAGATACATTTCCCTATTTCATTGCTGTAAAAATAAAAGCCTATTTAGCATCACATACAAAAGGCCCTATTGACACCAAAGAACATGCTTGATAGAAGTCAATTATGTTATACATACCCCTTAAAAAAAAAAAAAAAGAAGGTTCATGCTTTTTTTCATATGTAAACCAGGTTTTCCCTAATTTATCTTGGAATAAATGCTGTTAAGCAGCATGTAATGCATCAGAGCACATCAAAGGGCTCTGGTCCTCACCTCACCACAGCAGCTAGTGAAGATGCTGGTGGTGCATGCTCCCGCAAAACCCACGCTGCTCAGTTATTCCACTCCTTCAGCCTAAGTTACCACCACCATCTACAAAGGCAAAGCTGTGGGCTGCATGATGGAGATAAGACCAAGAACTGAATCATTCACAGATGGCAGTCACTATAGAACGGCACAAAGAATTCTTTAATTAAGTCTTCCCTTTCCCTTATTAAAATTCAGGAAAGATTACCAAGGAATTTGTACTGTATCTGGGAAACAAATCATAACAATTACAGCAGGCTGCCCCAGGCTGGCTAGATTCTAGCTTATTATTCCACAAAGATTTGATAAATGTGTAAATTTATATAGAAGGCTTTTGCATGTCATCATCGCTGTGCAAAGATTCCCTGCTTTCCATATCCAGTTTTAGAAGGAAGACCAGCTGGCTAGAGTCCCTTGAATTATTTGCTGTTGTTGTTGAATTTTTAAAATACATATAAATTATGTCTCCCATCTACAGTTTATCTACAAGCTGTCAAACTGGGACTCATTCATGCTCTTTTTGATGCCTACTGAAAAGCCATCTAACAGCTCAGTTAACCCTCTGGCCCCACATCCATTACCCAGCACAAAAAACAATGGCTTTCAGATTCTAAACATGCATTTTTAAATGCCACAGGCTTCTCTTTAGGGAAAGAAGCAAACTTTAAGGGATAATTGTTTTATACCTATGAGCTTAATCGCCTTATAGGCATAAAATAGGTTGATTTGCATATGTGCACATCTGTAATGTCAGCTTGTGTTTCCCCCTAATTGATTAAATGGTGGATCAAGGGAGAGGGGATGTGTGTGTGTGTGTACTGGGTGAATCAACCATTATATGCATTTCCACTTAAAAGAGGAGCTTTGAACACAGATCAGGGCTAGATTTGTTCCTCTTCATCACATCTTGTGAGTACATGATTCCGTTGTGAAACCTGGAGTGATGGTGTGAATTATTGACAAGGTTTATGGATTATAAAGCCAGAAGGGACTGCCGAGATCATCTCAGCCAACTCCCCTGCATAAAACAGACCAGAAAATAAATGTCTCTGAATTAACATCTGGATGAAGATCAGAGGTTTGGAAAACCTGTCCACTGTTAATTAAAATGTATCCATCACTGGATACTCCAAGAAGAACATGGGGGTATTGTTGCTAGTGGCCACGTTGTTTAACAACCACCCCTTAGTCAGAGGGCAGAAAGATCCAGCTTCAGGTCTTCACTGTTGGATTTTGTTCTCCTCTAGCCTGCAACTCTGAAGAGCCCTCACTTCTGAGGGTTTTTTCCCATCTGCAGCTATTAGAGACAATTATGACAATGTGTTGCCCTTTAGCTCGTTAGCAATAGACTGAACAGATGAGACGCTTTTTTCTTTTTAAACAGTTAACAGGTTGCTCAATCTTCACATCTTTTCTGGCTCTTTCCAGCATCCAGCTTGAAGTGGGGACATCGTACTGCGACATGACACCCACTTGAGCCAAGGTCCGTGCAACTGTCAAACTGTCTCTCTCCTTTTACTATTCCCCTGATTTTATATCCAAGACCTCAGGTTGCAGAAGGGAGCTCCTTCACTATACTTTCACACATATTTCTGTTTTTACAAGCTTGGAGTCATTTTTATGAAGCTGGTTCAGTGTGCAAGATGCCTTCTGTTTGCTCTAGAAAAGAGGAAAACGTAGATTTTTGAAAGATTGAGCTTACGTGTTCTGTTTCTCAAATATAGCAAAATAAATGTGAGGTTGGCTTTTTAATGGATATGTTGCCAGGCATCTTTGGCTGTCACTGGAGGTATTTTCATGGAAATACAGGATCTCAATTTTTCACTTCAGTAATCCTTTCTATTCTACACAAACCTGTACCTGCTAATTCTCTTTTCCTCCTCACAGGGCTGTGGTTTCGCCAGGACCTCAGCACGCTTTGCCACTGCCAGTTAAACCACCGACATCTTTTTCTGGAGCCATCAGGTACATGTAGGTACTGTGACAACTCTGTAGTCCTAAAAAGTTTAGAACTAAATGCCAAAAATTTTTGCTCTAGTGTTTCCCAGGTGGATGACAAGTCACAGCAGCAGTAGACAGCTATTTTTTTTAATGATATGCAGATACTGTGTAGGAAAGGGGTTTTCAAGTCCCAGTAAGACTAAGGATATTTTTGTGAAAATTGCTAAGGTAATGCAAGAGACATTTGGTTTTGGCTCAGCTGTCAGTTTCTCATCTGTCCCCTGCAACTGGTTGTGGTGACCTCCTTTTCTTTCAAAGAGATTAAATGTTCAAATACATGCAAACTCTGTTTGAAAAGAAAACACCAGACATTTTCCTAGAGCATGGGAGCCCAGAACAGTATGTGACCAGTTCATAATATTTTAAATTCTGGTCGTTTTACTTCAATGACAGCTTGAACCCAGAACTCCTGTGTCTCAATGCACCATGTGGCAAGCCAGCTTAGTTAAACCACATAAATCCAAGGTGCAGAACTCCACAATCTACAAGTTGAGTCTGGGGCTACAATGGGATGTGACCAAGGCTGTAAGAAGAGACTGGGCAGGAATAAAGGGAGATCCCTTCAAACTTTCCACAGGAGGGAAAAGGACATAAGGGCTTCTGGTTTTGTAGTGTAATTTTTCCTATTGGATTTAAAACTACATTTGTCATCACATCTCTGTATAAATAATCAGGAGATACTCAGCAACCTTGTCCAGAGCCAGTCCTTATTCTTGCTTTTATTCAAAAGCACTCTGGGTTTGTCCAATGAATCAAAGTCTTCAGCTGATCATGAAATTAATAAATAAGGTGACACATTTGTTCTCCACTGCAGATGAGATTTCCCATTTCATGCTTCAGTTGCCTGAAGAATGCAAGAGAGGTGTTTTTTTCTTGTGGTGGTAAGGAAAGCTGATGAAAGATTACCTTAAAATCCCTCATAAGGGATGAACAAGCAAGAGATTATTTTTTGCTTTCCTTAAAAAAAAAAAAAAAAAAAAAGAAGATAAAAGCAAAGAAATAAATAAAATAGAAGGGGGCATACTTTACATTAATTTTCTTGGTCTGCCTGCATTAAGGCATCATTCTCCCAGGGACTGCGGGGAGAGACAAGCTCAAATGAAGAGATGAACAGATGCCACCGGCGTGTGGGCTGGCTACCAACACGAAGTGCGGATGCAGTGACGTTCGCCTTGCTGCCCACCTACGCCTTTCAGGGCTTCTGTTTGCAAGTCTTGCCCAGTCAAGTTTCTTCAGCGAGTGCTCACAACCCTGTCCCTAAAGATGTGTTAATTTTATTTTATTTTATTTTATTTTATTTTAAAAAAAGGGGAAGCCTCCTGTATTGAAAGAAAAAAGATAATAATTTTGCCAGCTTGGAGAGTTTTTGCATACTTTAGCAAACTGTGGAGGTTAGAAGCACATTTTGAATTTCAGTTGCATAAAGTGGCCTCCAGTTCCTGGGCTAAACCTGTTCTGAGAAGCTGTGGACTGCTATTAGGAGACTGATGCACTTCAACGATCAGAGAAAGAAATTCTAGCCCAGGCATCTGCTCATGAGCACACAGGCACATGATCCAGCCATACATACAGTATGAAAATTATCTCATTGATAAAGAATTATTAAGTTAAATGGAAATTAAATTAAATAAAAAATTAAATAATAGATTATGTCATCGAAGTAGCTGTGTGGTTTTTTTATTTCTGTTAAGAAAGGGAGACAGGAGAAAGTTTGAAAGTTTGGAAATGTAGTGTTTGCAGGGATTAAATCATATGGGAAAATAAAAGAGATTATTACTTCGTAGATGGCTCAATTATCTTTTTGACTGTTTGAAGGCAGATAGCATGGTGTATTCTTCAGCAGTTCATAAAAGACTGGAACTTCTTCAACACCACGGATTCAGAATGTCTGTCCTATCAGTGCAAGGAGGGAAATACTCTATTATTCTGTAATGTGTTATGGCAGTGCAAAAAATTAATATGGTCAGTGTTTTCTTGTTCAGAGCACCAAATTGTTCATTGATATTCAAATCTGCATCTCCCCAATACACTAAAACCCAAATTTTCCATTAAAATACAGTGGTTTTCCTATCAAGAGCAAACAGAAGTGAGAGAAAATCATGGAGACCAATAAAGCCACCTTTAAAAGAATATATTTTTATTTTCTTTGAAAAATGAGAAGGAAGGGAGAGGTGTGGCCACACGAAGGATTTTGGTAACTACTGGTCATAGCAGCAAAAACTGGTGCTGATGAGAGACATCCCCTCTGGAGACTTGATTTCTGCTTCCCCCTATATAAAACAACAATTGCTTTTGGCACAAGAAAAGCATTTTTCATTTGTTATTTGTATAAAAGACCTTGAATGCCTGTTAAAACAAGGAATCACAGAATGGCTTGGGTTGGAAGGGACCTTAAAGATCATCCAGTTCAACACCCCTGCTAGGGGGTAGTTGTTGATTAGAATTTGTTCTAATCTGTTGATTAGAATGTACTGAGTGCAAAAGTTTTGTAAGTAATTTCTAAAACAGAGACTTTGACATTGAGGATATGGATAAGAATCAGTAAAGACTGAAAACAAAGTGATTTCAAGAAAACATTTGTAAGATCACTGTGACCTGAATCATGATGAGAATAAAAATTTATACTACAAAAAGAAAATTAACTAGCAATTGATACAAGAAGTAATTGTAAAGGAACATCTAAAATCAGTAATTTGTTTTCTAGAAGAAATTGTTTTAGAAGATCTTCACAAGATTTTGTGGCTCTCTTCTACCAGACCAAGGAGACTTTGAGTATAAAAAGTTTAACAAAATGTTGGTAAAGTTTTCCTTTGTACTAGTTCTTTAATTAATGGTAGCAAAGTCTATCAGCTCCATGTACTTTATTTCTCCAGTTTCAGCATGGATCATTACAGGCATGCTTAGCAAAAATGACATTTTTTCATTCTCAGTTAACCTCATTCTCATTCTCAGTTAACCTCAATATCAAGAAAAGCAGAGATTTCTGGTGAATCCTTCACCAGGAGCTGCATCCTATGGCAAAAGGCTCATTATCACTGACTGTGGTGATGAATTTGTGAGCTGAACAGAAATTCTTCAGCAATTGAAGAATGTATTAAATGCTCCCAATATACATTCTAGCACGTTAATGAGTACATATATGCATGTGTGTGTAGGAAAATGTAAGCTTCTAAATAAAATTTTCTCCCTTCTCTTCGTGCTACAGCAAGTTAACCCTATAAGCCCTGTTTTACACTACTATATAGAGTATGTTTTCTTCTTCCCTCTGTATCCCAAAGGAATTACGGGCTGGATGATGCTACTCTCAAGTCCTGGGCTGGGTGAAATCAGGGACTGTTGAGTCTACAGTTCATGGGAGTTTCTCAGAAGCTGAACATAAAAGACAACTGAAGTTAACAACAAGCTGCAGAGTAAAAAGAGAGGTCTTCTTTATTTGTAGACTGCTACTCACATTAACTCAGATGAAAACACCAGACTGCCCATATGGCACTCCTTGTTCCCTTGTACAACCAAGTTGTACCAGTAACTAAAGCAGGACTCCTCTCTGCAGTGAAGCAGGAGATCTGGAGTTCTCAGCTTTAGATAAACCCTGATACCACTCTTTCTATCCATATCTGGCATTTTGATATTACTGACTGGATCATCCTTTTAGTCTACTTATAGAGGAAGAAATCTACAGCACACTTAGGCTATGCCCAAATTGTGAAACCCAGGGATGGTGCCCATGTCCTGGTCTTCCTCTTAGCTCCACACGAATCATTGTTTCAGAGCAAGGCCACGTCTACAGAGCTGATGCACTCTTAATTCAGATTTCAGCTACTCAGCTTGGGGTGAGATCCTAGTAAAAAGAAGACAGTCTTCAGAACCAAAGCTCTCTCTTCAGACTTAACTCTGTCTTGCAGCTTCATGACAGATACCTGAAGTCAGCTCTCTCCTCTCTAATAAAAGATAAAGTAGAACAGGTTTCTCAGCTGGGGGGCTATTTTTCCCTTTCCTTGGGTCTATAGAAACCTCAGTTTTTCAGAAAGAGGAGTGCAAATCAATGAGCCTTCCCCCTATAATTATCACCTATAGCTGTACACAACAATCCACAGAACAGAAAGCAGAGTCTATCCTTCCTGTAGTTTGATCCCCACATCCCTGCATGTTGCTGCCTGCAGGAGATTCAGGGGGCAGCAAGGCTATGAAAACTGCGTGGGATGAAACCCTAAACAGGAAAGAATCTGCTGTGAAAGAAGCCTTTTGTCAGCTGAAAATTGCACTTGTAAAAAACCCAGAAACCCCAAAGCTTGTGGTTAAATAGTAACATCTTTAGCTCTAATTTATACTGACAGTACAATAGAGCTATTGCTCAGACTCTGCATCCTCTCGCCCCATCACAGCAAGGGTGTTATTAAGTAATAAATCAATTTCTACAAGGAAAACTGGAGATTAAATCCTTATACAACATCCATTTTCAATTGAAAGCAAATAGAAATACCCTGGGACAGGAGCTTGGTGACCCTTTTCAAGGTCCAAGCTTGAATAAAAGCCCCATGGGCCAGCACAAGGATGTAAAATTAGGATTACGAGTCCAGAGTGAATGTTGTTTCTCAGAACCTGGTCCACTAACCATTTCTTCTTTAATATGATAAAGGCCCTGAATAAATAATTTGGGTTTCAATAGTCACTGCTGTCAGAAATGTTCTTCAGATCTGATGGCAGGTCCTAGCTCTTGGAAACCAGTGCCTGAATAGCCAGACTGGCTCAGACCAGTACCCATGTAGTCTCAGATCCTGGGCCAGGCAAGGATCAGAAAAGCACAGGGAAACCTGGCAAGGAGCAGATCCATCAATGACCTACTCACAGACTCCTTTTCCAGGTATGGCACGAGCTCCCTGCCATGTGAGATAAGAGCATCTCTCTTCATCCTGTTGTTGAGGTAGTTCCATCCTCTCCTGCATCCAGGAAAAGTTGGAGTGGAAAACTCACTGCAGCTGCAGTGCCATTAATGAAACCAAATGGAAACAGCCCTCTGTCCTGACTGCTGCTCATCAATTCAGCTAGTGGCACCGAGCACTGAATAAATGGGAAAAATGAGACTTTTTCTGCTTGGCCTGGTGACAGGTCTTTGAAAGGGCCTCCACAACCACCCGCTTTGAGGTGGCATTGAGTGCTCAGAGAGCAAACACATATGGGAGCACCTGTGAGTTGGGGGATGGCAGGAAGTGATGCTTAATGGAAATGCAATTACTCAGAAGATCAAGGTGAGCTTTTGAGGAGATGTGTGCTTTCTTCTTCCTGCCAGTACCCCTTCAGTAATGACAGAGGAAGTGGTGACAGCCTAACATCTCTTTTTCGCTTGCTGTGAAGCCAGCCACTCAAAAGATGCAATCAACCCTCTCCTTTGGCTCCTGTTTGCTTTGAGGAAGAATTTTGGTAGCATTTGTCACCTTACCAGTTGTGCTTTCCTCTAGTTCAATGACCTCTGTAGCATCTCCAGCTTAGAAATGAACAATGCACATCTTCAACCATTGCAGGAGTTCAGAGATGACATCTGGGTCAGCTTTAGCTTCAGGTTTAATTTTAGCATCTTCCACTGAGACAGGTGAGTTTTTCTTTTTGTTTGGGGTTGGTTTTTTTAGAGGGAAGTCTATAACTGATCTGTCTGTGGCTTTGACAGTGAGAGAGCAGGAGGGAAACTGTCAGAGTATAGGAGAGTGGGACTGTTTAGTTGCTGAGGGATTAGTGTCTTGCAGCCAAAGTCATTTCTGAAGCCATCAGAGAGGCGAGATCCTGCCTTTCCACCTCTCCCTTGGTACGCCCCTTGCAGAAGTACCAGGCTTTTTGTAATGCCAGGCTGTGCACACTGGAATGGGTTAGGGAGGGCTCCCATGAGCTTTTTGGCTAGGAGATACAAGAGGATGGCAATCCTTGTGTGTGGGAGGCTGACTGGAAACTTCTACAGCTGGCACAGAGGATGTGAGTCGAGGGCCTCCGAAATCCACGGGTGCTTAGGTCCCTGCAGCCTTTTCCCCCATCATTAATAGGCTCAGTGTGTTTCAGTGGTGTCATTAACAATGTGGCAGTGGTACGCAGTGAGTAACATATTTGCAGCAGTGGCACTACTTGGGATCATGACTATAGATTGCTGTAGCATTATTCCTCGCCCAGCAACAGTTTCATTTGAGTTCAACCAGATTCCAGCAAATACTCCAATGCAAGCAGACACTCAGCTGCAGTGGAAGGTGGTGTCCTGGCAGGGAGAGAAGGTTTTCAAAGGTTTTCATGGGATTTCAATCCCGGTTCCCTCCATCCCTGAGGCCTTTATTGCTAACCACCAAAAGAGAAGACACAACCTAGCAATGGAGGGGAAGGAAAAGGGAGCAAACCTCTAAACCACAGCTGAGCAACATGCAATGCACTTTGTCCCCAGAAAACTGTTTGGTGTTTCTGCTTTATTTAAAGCTGGTTATATTGTGATTTGAAGTTAAAAAATACCCTGAAGTCCTGAGGCTGGTGCATTTGATCTCTTCGCATCTCAGGTCATACAGATAAACTACAGTTCAGAGTTTTTACTGGTGTTCAGCACTTCATAAAAGCACATAAACCTCGAGAAAAATCTCTTTGCCTTCCTCCAAATCTCTGCTGTTTGCATATTTTCCTACTTACCTGAGGACTGCCTTTGCTGTGTGTATCACTAGCACAAACAGGAATTATTCTCAGGGACAAAAAAGAGAAACAAAGCTCTAAAAGAAACCAAAATGACACTGGATCCCCATGAAATCCAAAGCATTTTCTTGCATATGTTCAGGGCTCACTGTCAGTTCCGTTGCCAGGTTATGGCAAACCATCTGATAAATCTCCTGGGTAGATTAGCACAGAAGAGACAATGAGAGACTGGGAGGTGGCAGCACGAAGGAGTGTGCTGGGTGACCAGCTGAGGTCAGGACCCCTATGAGGAGCAGTTATACGGGCTGCTGCCCAGGTCCCAGATGCCCTTGACCCCACTGGGCAGCAAGGGCTGGCAGAGGAAGCAGCAGCAACCCTGCTGCTTGTCCAGGAACAGCGGCACAGCAAACCTGAGAGCCAGATGAGGGCCAACTCTTGCAGCAAGTTAGGCTGCAAACAAGATGTATCCAACTTTGACACCACAGCTTCTTCATCATGAGAACAGGGATGGGCGGCCTCAGAAAGTAGGTGACCCGATACTACTGAGCTCCTATTCCCGAATTCAGGGCATGGTTATTCACACTGATTCAGCAACAAAACCAGGTTGAGAAGTTGTACCACGGCCATTGTTTCCTGATCTCTCACCACCGCTCTGCCGTTGCACCAGGGCACAGCGGTGACTCTGAACCTGTCTTCACCTTCAACCCACATCTCACATAGCCACCAAGCCAGGCATCACCCAATAGCAACATCTCTGATTCAGAAAGGCCGTTCTCCCAGGGCTACACATGCTGTGGCACACATCATCTAAGAAGTGCCTTGTGGGATAAACCACCAGCATTGGCTCTGCTCATTGAAAGTTCTTTATCAGGGATTCCATCTTCCCCATTCATGTGATGCAATAATTTGGTAACCAGCAGGCAGAAGACCATAAATAAAGAGAACACAAGAGGGGAAGGGAGGTATGGGGAACAAAGACATTTGATCACAGACTGTTGTTGCTCGAAATAGTAATGTGATAGCACTCTAGCATGTGGGAGTTTTCAAGTTTTACATCTCTGTGTTGGAGAATTTGTTGCACAAAAGGCAACAAAGAGAATTCAAAGCAGTTTTGTCCCCATTCTCTTCATGATAGGAATCTGTTTCTTTTGCAAATAAACCATGTTTTTCCCAGCTCATCCCTTTCTGAATGGGGGAGCTGGCAGAAACAAATTAATCATGCTTACACTGCCTATTTGGTGTTTGCTCATTGCTTTAAGCTCCTTTGTGATCTCTCAAAATGCTTTCACCTGCATGTTTGGGGAGAAACTTTCCTCCAGGCAGTAATGCATAATACAGTAAGGACATTGCAGCAAATTTCATCTTGTAAAAAAAACAACAACAACAAAAAAATCCAAGGTGGATTCGGTCTCCCATTTCAATTCCAATTTGCTTACCTAAACAATGATGCTGTTATCCCCACTGTGAAAGGAAAGTCAATACGATGCACATAATGATGTTTTTCTGTGGTCTGTCTATTCTCTGTGTTCTAATTTTCAGTGTTAACTTCCAGACACATCTAATGTTTCATAAAAGGCAATGATCCATCTCAAATTTCTTGGGACATGTCGCATTTTCTGAAAGATGTGGGTTGTTTACTGCTGGCTGAGGAAAAAAAAAAACCCAACCTTATTTCTTGCTGTTGGCCTTTATATCCCAGACTTCATGTCTTTTTAAATCCTGATGGGGAAAATACAAGAGGTGTTGACCCTCATTTTATGGAATTTCTACCCAATCAGTTTTTCTCTCACTGATTTCTTAGGCTTGATCCTATGTCCTGCGAGTGACCTTTTCAAATCGCTAAGGGCAACATTTTCATAATTGTAGCATTCAAATTGATGCTTGGGGTCCTGGCTGTGCTGAGGGGCTGTGTCTATCTAGTGTGCCATCTCTATTTCAGCCCTGCAGAAGGGCTCCTGTGCCTGAGAGCCAGCTGTCTTTCGTCTGCTCCTCTATTGTATTGCAACCACTCTGCTCAGCTAATTTAATGAAAGGTATCACTTCTCCCTCTGCATGTCCCCTCACTCCTTTTTCTGGGCAACATTTCAGGTTTCTGATAATTATATGAGGAATGTCCTTGAGCTTTCTGGGCTCTTTTTCCCAGCTAAAGTTTTGCATGGATATAAAATCCTCACTTTTCCCAGGGGCAGATCTTGACTTTCCCTGAAGGAAATGGAAGTAGAGTTTACAGATAATATCTTCCCTGTGTTTTGGGGCAAACATCTTGCCATCACACCACCTGTCCCACTCCAGCCCATTGTGCCTTTGTCACTTATTCCCAGCCCCTTGTGAATACAGTCTGGATCTGCCCAGCAGTGGAGAGCATCATACCACAACCTGCTGCTATTCCAGGGATGCCAGGAGGGCCAGAGCTCTTCCATTTCATTCAATACAGTGATCAGAGCAATACAAAGGGGCAGAAAAGGCTCCTTTCCCACAGAGGGCACTGGACAGCACCTGAGCTTTGTGCCCTGACAAGAGGCTTTGTGTCTAATGTCTCCCTTGTAGAAGGAAATGAAAACACAGAGGAAAATTCTTCCCCCCTGGGAAATTTCTGATGGAAATATTGGATTGATCTGATGGTACAGGGAGACTAAATGCCATGAGCATTCGGACAGGCGAGGAAGATCTCAGGAGGTCCCCAAGTTATAGCTCAAGTGTATCCATGTGGGATTCCTGGCATGGTTCCTGGCTCAGCACACCTCCACATGAGCCTGACGAAGCCATGAGCCTGATAGAGCCACATGGTTTGCGCTGACACAAGCACACACCGACAAAACCAGCGAGCCAATGCAGCACAGCAGCTTCATTGCTCTGTGCCATGACATGTTACAGAGAACAACCCTTTATGTCCGCAATAATGTTCAGGCATCAAAGTCAAATAAGTACCAGCTTTATGGAGGTTTTTATGTATTGATTTGTAAATAGACAAACCAATTTTGCCCGACTGCCTTAAGACATTATTGATATTTTCTGCTGTAAAATCTTCCCCCTTTTTTTTTATGTATTTATCAAGGACAAGGCAAATAAATGACAGGACTGGTTTTTTGTAAGGGTAGCTCTGGAATGAACTGTCAAGGATTTTGTTTCCTATTTCCTTTGATACAATTAGAACTTAAACTGATATTATATAGCAATGAGTAACATTCTTTTACCCATTGTTTATTGTTTTGGTTAAATTTGGGATTGATCCACACACGTTTAAGTCTTTTATACAAGGCTCTTGGATTTACAGATTTTTAATTGTTCACACAGAATGTGTGACCTCGGATAAGAAAACAAAAACAAGATCTAGTTTACATCTCTGGATCGTTAATCATCATGTTTCAATAACAGATGGACAACCCTCTGGTGAGAAGGTAACATCCTGCCACAGGAAACCTGAGAACTGATGATCCAGTGCTCAGCGCCTCTGTGTGGTTCCTCCATAAGCAGGAACCAAAGTTAACTAAATGAGATACTACTGATTGCTAGGGGTACTCACTTTCTAAAAAAAAAATAAAGAAATTGAAAAAAAAAATCATTGCCTATATTAACAAATTGTACTGAAATCTGTTGTGCCTTCCATGGGTACTGATTAGCTTGGATTAAAGGTAAATAAATCCCATTGTGGTGCATATGTGCAGAGCTATGGAGGTATCTAAACATGCCAAAGCAATGTCTTGCTGGATATTAAAATACAGCAGGGTGCATAATTCCCATTGCGGTTGTACATGTAGATTACATCCTACCCCATTGTGGTCCTGGCGCAGAAGTTCTAGCTGAGATTGTCCCAAGTGCTTTTACTAATTAACCGTTTCTAGAATTTCCAGTCCCCAAAGCGTGAGTCAGATTCCAAGAAAGCATGATATTTTAACTTATTTTTAATGCACCTTCTGCTTCCTGAGCCCTAACGTTGAATTCAAGCTTTTCTGTGCAACTCTGCCAGCCAAAAACGTACTCACTCTTTTTACTGGGAGCTGAGATTTCTATCTAATCGTGCATCTGCAGGAGCTTCAGTGCTAAGAAAAACATGAAGATCATACAAGTCAGACAGTTTCACTCCAGGATGTGGACTTTGCTTTACTATTCCTGGGTATTTTTCTTTATAAAAAGATGGGAAAGGTCTTCATGGAAAGTGTGGTTTGAGATCATACATTGTTCAAGCTAATAGAAGTCATCCCACTGAATGAGCATGACAGCACCAAGCCCTGTGCAGACAGGGTTCCTCATGCAGAGCTCTAGGAAGGAGCCCAGCTGGTGTGACTGGTTACTTGTGACCTGAAACAGCAAAGTGACTTCTTTTCTCTTGCTCTTACCTCTTCTGGGCCAAAACCAAATGCAGTCAGAAGAAACTTGAGCAGCCCAACTCCTCAAATCAGAGTGAACATCAGTGTTTGCAAGATACAGGTGATCCTTGCTGCCAACGGCTCGCAGACATAATAAGAGAGGCCTAATTTTTTATCTACCTTTGGACAATTAACTAATACTCTAAGGGGATGGAAAAGTCAAAGCCTGAATGCAGATGTTCAGCACCATGTGGATTGGGCTTTCTTGTTTTATTTATCAGCTGCTTTCTGGTGGGGACAAACTGTCTCTTGAAGATCTCCAGCCCTCTGCACACCAGCTTTTTAGCTAGCAAGGTTTTCAGGACTGACATGGGTGTTTTGGTAGTGTCAACAGCTTCATTACGCCAGCATTCCAATTTCCAGAGCAGCTGACCTGGGCTGATGGAGGGAACCCACCCATGATACCTCTGTTGGGTGATGATGAAGTGTCTAAGCACAAAATCAGGCAGGTTCCCTCTCCCTGTCCTGGCTAATTGCCTGAACCAATTTCTAGAGAAATTGGAAGCTAATGCAAAAGCCAGGAAATCAAATTAATTTCTGTGGGAGCTCGACAAACTGAAAAACTTTAAACGAGACATTTTTCATCCCTAAAGGACAGCGTTCGTGGGTCACCCTGTGCCATCTCTCCACATCAAACGTTTTATGGGGTTTATCTTTCCCAAGCTTGAAGGGTCTTTTTGATCATTAAAATTCAGGTGAAAACACTCTGAGGACAGGGAAGGTGTGGCGGAGCCAAGCTTCCTTCCACGAGGCAGCCTCATCAAAATGCCTACATAATTGACACTTGTGAGTGATTTCTTTGGAATCCCCAAAGCATCTTAAAAAAATAATGATGGCCCTCTGTCCTTCTGCTCCATTACCCTCAACACGCTGTTTCTGTCACAGGGGTACGTGCCGTAACACGGACACATACCAGGCAAAGTTCGTCTGCAGAAGAACCGCTCTTTAAATCCAGTGCTGTGGTGTTTCCACATGAGCAGACTAAGAGGTAGAGAGGAATCACAGATGAGGAGGAAGTTAGTTATCCTGAAACATTAATTGGCACTGCCAGCACAGCTGTTTGACTAGGAAATGATCCGTGGGGCCATCGCTGTTGCTTTTGTCTGCCAGTTCGGAGCTCATCAGGTGGATGCAAAAGTAAAGGCGTTGTATGGGAAAGAGCAGATGCACAGCGGCCCCCTCAAATACTGCCTGGTCAGGATTGAAGGTATCTTGCTTCACAGCCCTGACCCAATCTCAAGGTGGGAAGGGGATGGCTGCGGTACTGTAATGCTCCTGATGGTTGCAGTAGGTTGTCTCAGGCTGCCCCAGGTCAGGGCTTTGCACCAGGGTGGTCGTGACATTTTTGCTGAGGAGCAAATTGTCTCTTTGTGGTGCCAGTTGCCACTTTTTCTGTGAATGCATCATCCATACTTCATGCCCTCTGATGATGTTCACAGAGAGACGGAAGCAGGTTTGGGGTTTATTTAACTTGGTTTTTATTTCCATGAGAGATGCAGGAGTCCTGCTAATTACTGGGATCTGCTTCCAGAGGGAAATGGAGATTAAGATGGATAGCTGCTCTTAGCAATGTCTGCTTCATTTTCAAAGACTGCTTTTTGCTGTTGTTTTTTTGGTTGCTTGTCTAATAAGTCCAGAGCAACTACCAAAGTCATTACACTCAACAGGAAATGGCTTTGGGCCACGGCAAGCTGGGGTTGTTTTTGAGCTGGCAACTGAAAATGAAATTTCTGTATGCTAATTACCAGCCCTCCTATTCCCACACTTCCCCCCACACTCCCCTTGCCCTTTGTCACATGGTGGTGTGAGTCTGCTGTTGATGGATGATATCCAAAATCAGGTCCTCTCCTCGCTGTCAGATGCAAATGACAGGCAGATCTTGACTGCTCCACAGAAAGTGGCCTCAATTTTAAAATGTCTAACAAAAGCAATTTCTCATCCTAGGAAATAATGATTGGAAAAAGAAGACAAATAATGGTTTGTTACTGTGGTTTTGGCTCTGTCCTGCTTTTGTGGTTCCCAGTGCTGGCTTAGCCACTGTCCTGCCCTGATGGTTATGGCCAGCTTATGGGAGCACGGGGCTGATGCTACAACCACCCTCCACACACACTCCTTCATTAGCCCTCCATTTTCTCCATACAGATGATTTCATCAGCCAGCATGAAGAAGTGATCTCTCATCAAATACAGAGGGTTCCTCTCTGCAGCCAGAGGCTTTCCTGGCCCCAGCCTGGGATGGGGTTGGGTGCTAACAGAGCACCAGGAGTTCAGTGCAACACAACGAATGTTGATGTTCCAGGGCTGTAAGGGGAGACTGGATTTTCTGATGCTCCAAATGACATGGCAGAGGACTGTTGGGAAGAAGATTGGGAGGGAAAGGTGCCAGGAGACAGTAGAAAGGAGTAATAGTGGGATAATGCCTGGAAATAGCAAGGGAGGGAGAACAGTGACATGGTGGTGGAGGGAATGTGGGGACGATGCCCAGAGCCAGGTAGGATGCAAATGGACTGTTCAGAGAACACTTGCTCCTTTTGGCTCATACTGCAATTGATAATCTTTTTTTAATTAGTTTTTCTTCTCTCTTTTTTTTTTTTTTTTTTACCCACACTGACAGCCCTGCTTTAATCCTCAGAAAGGTAACATTTGGGAATAGTTTTGCCAGCCAAAATACTAGGGGTGAGAAATGTAACAGGTTTTAGGATAGAGCTTGCTAAATTTATCAAGGATATTAAGCAGTGGATGTTCCTATGAGATTTGGTACCCTTGGAGTCCTCTTTGGGCCTGTTTCCTAGGTTCCTGTCTCGAAGCACTCTGCAAACATTCCGGCTGTAAGCCTCAACAACTGGCAAGCTGATATTATCGCTTCTATTTTTTTATCTAGGGAACATTAGATACAGAAAAGAGTTAGTCAAAAATATTGTTGTCAGTGAATTTAGCAGAATTGCTAACCTCTTAAAGTGAAGTATGTGCTTCAGTGCCCAGGGTCATAGCCTCCCTTGTGCTCACTTGGACCCATTTGTGCCTTACAAATGACACCCTCATAAGATACCAGCTGGCCCCTTTGCTTCCTAGTTGCTTAATGTGACCTGTCTTTCCAGCACTGCCTTTCACATTCCCAGTCAGATGGCATTGGGCATTTTAATACCTTTGAAAGCCAGAGGGGTATAGGAATGCATCACATGTTATTCTTGATAGTTAATGGAAAACTAATGAGACAACAGCTGCCAAACGCCACCGCTTCCCACTCTGGAGGCACGCGGTGCCTCTCGCTCCCTTCCCTCCATACCTGTCAGCAGCACGGCAGTGGTGAGGTTGGTGATGATGGCAGTGTGCATTAGGATGCAGGGTGGGCACCTGGCCTTGGGAGCAGAGCAGCCCTTCTCCAAACGTCTCCACTCTGCGATCTCATCGTTTCATACAAATGGACTTTTCCAGCTGCTTTGCAGGGCTCAGGAGGCACTTCTCAGGGACAGTATGAGGGAGAGGAGAGGGAGAAACCTGCAGAGCTCACAGCAAGTTTTACTCTAGTCAGGAGCAGGCAGCGATTTGCACAGCCAGAAGTAGGGAACAGTGGTTACTGAGAGCCTGAAAATGTATTTTTTTCCTTTCCTACATTTTTCTTTTGCTGTCTTTTTTTCTGGTTGTCATTCCTAGCATCCATTTTTGAAAATACATTCTGCAGCTCCATAAATGTTCAAAGCTCTTCACCTCCTGAGACAGTTACAGCATACTTTTTGGGAATGAGCAGACACAGCCCTTCATTTCCACCTTGTAGAGCAAGAATGTCTGTTCAATAAATTTTACAGCTGTAGCAGTAACTGTGGTAGTAACTAAAGGGGTTCAGGAGCTGACAGAACGTCTGGATCGATATTCTGTCAGGAGGAGAAAGGATTGCCATATGGGAGACTCTTTTAAAATGTTCATGAACAATCAACTGTAAGGTATTTTTTAAGGACAATAAATCAGTTGCATGGAAATACTTGTTCCTCAGAGTACCTGACCCCAGTGATGTTATGCAGATATGTTTCTGCTTCTCAAAACTACTATTTTTTATTTTTTTTTTAAAGTGGCACCATGCAAATCCAGAGTCAGATTTGCACAGGCAGCTGTAACCAGACTGTCACCTACTCGCCAGGACTGTTTGTTCAGGTCTGCTGCTAAAAACAGTGAGTGGAGAATTATTTCTGCCAAATTTAAAAGACAGCTGAACTCAGAAAGCTTGAAGGTAAAGTTCTGTGTAATTGTTGCAAATATTGATTCAGTCTCAGGGCTGCTACTAGACCTCTCCAGCACCAGAGTGGAGAAGAATTACACTGAAACCAGACCACTATCTGCACCACACACAATTCCATCCTGGATGAAAACCAGAGACTTTTGGAGGTGAGAAGCCAGGAGGAGTTGTTTCACTGCACCACAGACTTCTCAAAATCAGATTTTTGCGAGCTCTGGTAAAGGAAAAACCCTTCTTGCCTGTAGCTATTTATGCAAGTATGTGTCTTGAATCCTCTGCAACCTCCTAATTATTTGTCAACAGTTCTTCAGCTACAATAATGCATGGCCCTTGTGCATTGATCCACTGGCTTGTGCGGGGCAAACCATAAGCAGCGTGTTAAATTTCCATCATTAAAGTCTCAAATACAATTTACTTCTTCTTGATCTTATGTGGGCAGCCCTGTAAAGCCTCCATCAATGAAAATTGGCTTCTTGCACTCAGAATAAGCAAAAAGGGTAACAACTTACTTAACGCCCTCTCAATCTGTCTGCTCAAAGGCCCTTTCTATTGTATTTGCTGTGGATAAAAGGCTCTGGGATAACCAAACAAACTGTTGGTGCTTATCCAATTTGAATGAAATCTTAGAAACTTTCCCCTCTTTCCCTGTGAGCAAATCCTGGCCACACTGAAATGAAAGGCAAAATTCCTGTCATTTAAATGGGGTTTCAGTCATTCAATCCCCACATCTCCAGCAATTACTCTGTGGCCTGACGCCTTCCTTTTTCACATGATGAATTGTTCCTTGTTCAGGACACAGAGGGGCCCCAGCCTGGAGTGTGCAGAGAGAGCAAGGGCGAGGTGGGCTGAAACAAGATGCTCTGCTGAGCCAGCCTGTCTCTGTCTGGGTACCCTGCATTGTGCCTGCACAAGCAATCACTGTTTACAGTATTTTTTTTTTTTTTTTTAGAAACTACTGGGCCTGAACAAAGTTATTTGCAGGCTGTAAACTCTCAAGGTTGGCAAAATGCTCTGTAAGAGCAGGTCTGCACATCACTACCAGGGGCTGGTGTCCTGCCTCTTTTGATAAAGCTCTAGTGCAGAGGGTAGCAGAGGCAAATCATAGAATCGCCTAGAATCACCTAGAATCAGCTTTAGATCATCAAGTCCAAGCATAGCCTAACCCTGACATGATCTCTAGATCATGTCCTTAAGCACTTCATCTGCACACCTTTTAAATCCCTCCAGGGATGGTGACTCCACCACCTCCCTGGGCAGCCTGTTCCAATGCCTGACAACCCTTTCAGTACAGAAGTTCTTCCTGATATGTAGCCTAAATCTCCCCTGGGGCAATTTCAAGCCATTCCCTCTCATCCTTCCTATAGCTTGTGGCTAGAGAGAAGAGACCAAACTCACAATGTCTGTGAAAAAGCACCTTCCTTTCACATGTAAATTCTAGTGCTTGTCACCAAATTAAATAAAACAACCTGAAATAATGATCTAATAAATAGTGGTGTACCTTATCTTCGTAGCATTTTATGAACAGTAATTACTGATTCATTAAAATAACACTTGCAGCTCTTGTTTTCTCCTCAGTGAGATGTGTGAAAGAAGCATCCACCTTGAATATTAATGGATGAATCATTTAAACAGTTTACAGCTTCAGTTCAGATAAACAATTAAGTGCAATCCATGTCTTGTTAGAGTAAGTGGAATACTTGGAGTGGAAAAAAAGCCAGCATTTCCAGTGTCTTGGATAATATCAGAGAGCATGAGAATAAAATGGGGAAAAATAAAGTTATGGGAGCTTCCTGAGTCAATGAGTGTCCTCAGCACCTAGATCTGTTTGGAACACAGAAAGGTGTGTAAATCACTGAAGAGAAGTCTCTCCCTGAGACTGCCTGATGCTGCCCTAGGCAGGCAGGCTGAAACCAGCACGGGATTGCCTTTTTGAAACATCATTGCCACAGGTCGTCCTACCTTCACTACTCACAGAGAGGTATGGAGGGAATGCATCCAGTCTAACATAGGAGAAGTCTAAAATTAATTCTGTCACCAGGTCCAGGTTAACATTGCTGTCACAGCTGACCCTGGTGCTGCAGAAGAGCCTACAGTGCTGCAGAAGCCATGAAGATACCATTGCCCTGGGCACTGGACACCAAAGCTTATTCTCTCCCTAACGAAATGTCCATCTGGGCTTTAAACTATGGGGAAAGGGTCAGAGGGGCCAGAGAAAAGCCATGGAGAAATAAAATTACACCTAATGGCTGTCCAGTGGCCTCTACAGGGAAGGACAGTAACCAGCCACAAGGACAACCATGGTCTCCTGGTTTGTGTGTGTATGTGTGTGTGTCCCATCCAATTTCCTGGACAGAACGGAGTCTGACCATCAGCATCCTTGGCATGGTCAAGCTGCGCCAGTGCAAGATGGCCAGAGGACAAATAGCCTGAGATGGCTTCCCTGTGTGACAAACACAGGAGATGTCCAGAAGACATGTGGGTCAGGAAGGTATTGAGAGAACCAGGAGCCAGGAAAGTCCAGAAGCATGAAACCCAGTGGAGGAAGGTCCATCTCTGAATAATCTGAAAGCATATTGCTGTCAGCAGCAGACAGGCCACAACATAAGTCTATGATGGGAAAATCAAGAGCATCCTGCCCTGGAAGCTTTATTCCCCTCAGTGCACAGATTACAGGCACTTTGAGCATGTGCCAGGAGGAAAACAACTCTGACCTGGGGGCACACATCCTGCATTTCCAAGAAGTCCAGCCCCAGTCCTTTATCTGGACAGAGCAGCTTGAAGTGTTGCTACTTTGAACAGTCCTACAAAACTTCAGTTAAAAGATAAAACGCTCTGCTATAGTATAAAGGTGCATGCAGCAATGAGCTGTGCTGGGAAAGCCTGAGAACAGACTTACAGCTCAGTGGATGGGATTAGCAGGGGCTGGAATTGCTTTTACAGCCTGGCTTCTCGTTAGCCCTGAGGCGCACGTGGGTCTGCAGCTCCTCAGCAGCTCTGCATGAGCTCCACAGGACTGGAGGCAGCTTTTGAGACGGTGAACAAACCCATGAAAACTTACTGGCAGTACAAAGGCTGGAAATGTCAGCCAGTGGTTTTCCCAAGGTGAAGGATACGCCCATCTATAAAGATGATTAAGGGCCTGGAGCATCTCCCCTATGAGGAAAGGCTGAGTAAATTGGGACTGTTCAGCCTGGAGAAGAGAAGACTAAGGGGGGACCTAATTAATGTTTATAATTATCTTAAGCAGGGGATGCAGGGGGAATCAGCCAGCCCCTTTTCAGTGTCTGTGAGGACAGGACAAGGGGCAATGGCTGCAAGTTGGAGCACAGGAAGTTCCGCACCAACATGCAGAAAAACTTTTTCACAGTGAGGGTGACAGAGCACTGGAATAGGCTGCCCAGGGAGGTGGTGGAGTCTCCTTCTCTGGAGATATTCAAGCCCTGTCTGGATGCCTATCTGAGTGAAATGTCCTAGGGAGCTGCTTTGGCAGGGGGTTGGACCCAATGATCTCTCAGGGTCCCTTCCAGCCCCTACAATTCTGTGATTCTGTGATTCTATGATCTGTCTGGCACAATCTTCTTTCTTATCCAAACAGGGTTGTGAAGTGTTTTCCACTAGAAATACAGCTGCCTAAAGAGCTAGGTAGAGAATGATCGTGTGTGCACACAGGCAGATCTCTCTAAGCCATTTTTCAGAACCAAAACTTACAAAGATTTGTTTAACAAGTTTTCTTACATCATCCCTAGCGTACAGCTGTGTGCAGCACTTCAGAGCTCCTCTGAGTGAAAGCCTCTACTGCAGCTATTAATAATAATTCATTAATTTGGTACTGCTATTGTGTCTAGGGCTTCATCATCCTGTGCAAATGCTCCCCACCTGTTGGGATGAATATTGGGATCTGCGTTCTCATCTGCGGGCTGCGATGAGCCAGTTCCCAACAACAGTCTCATTGCATCCACATGAGGTGATGATGCAACGAGTGGTTTTGGTTTATTTGCTAACAGGATGTGTGTTTTTCTGACCAGGAGCAGCTTACAATAGCCATAAACCATGAGTTAGGATATAGCAAATATTTTTATAGACAAGAAACCTCTGTGAGTGGGAGCAGTTTCATTAAATGCAAACACCTGAGGAAGACCATTTCATTATAATATATATATTCCATGTGGCCCTTTCTAGGAGAAGTATGAGTCAAAGCATAGAAATACTCTGATTTGGGTGTTACTAGATAAGAATTTCTCCAGCAGTGTCCCAAGATTTCCTAAACACTCATAAGATCCAGCTTCTGCACTATAGCAAGTCCACAGGCTTTGCTGTGACACAAACATGTCTGAGATTTCCACGTGCTTTGGACAGATATTGGGCAAATTCTCCACCTCCAGTCCACTAATTCCAGTAAAGCAAAATTTTTAGTTGAAAAAAACCCAAAAAACAACCCACTCACAACTAACCCATACCCACAAACTGAGTTTTCTGGGAATTACATAAAAAAAATCAACCTCTTTTCTCTCCTATCCACAGGGATGTCACCCAGTACCCCTCTGGAGAATATATGGTCCTAATTGGCTTGATTAAGAGCAATGCAACCATCTGCTCTGAGCAGCAATTACAAACTGATCTCAGGTGTTGCCCCCAGACTGCTCTAATTAAGGAGTGAGGAAACCAGCTCACACCATAGTGCTTTTAAGGGCCAGTAAGGCCTCCTGTGATCACCTGGGACTTGTGATCCATGAGTTGTTAGCAGGAGAGGAGAGTCTGAGGGATGAAGCTGGGAGGATGGCTGCATCTTGGGTCTTGTAAGTTGTTGCTCTTTATTTTAGAAACCTTTTTTTCCCCCAACAAGTAGTGCTGACTTGGTGCTTTTTTGTCCCCTGCTCTCAGTTGGGGAGCTGCTTACTGCTTTTCTGGCTTTGTGCCTTATATCTGCACTGAGAAAAGGATAAAAGAGTGAAAGAAGGGTTGTTCTTAGTTCTGGGCTGGTTATGGACTCATTTAGGGACAACAGTGTTCACCATGAAGCTGGGAATTTGTAATGCTGTTACTGGTGTGAGTGCTGGTGCTGAGGGAGGGTCCTGCCCTGCAGTAGGGCACCTTGCTAGGTTGTATCTGCTATGGCTTGAGTGCCACAGTTTATAGCAGCAGCTGAAATGAGAAGCAGGGCTTTCCGTGAGTGTGCTGAGGTGTAAACTGCAGCAGCTCCAGCAGAGAGGCAGATGGCTGTTCTCCCCTTCCCAGCTGTGTCTGACTCTAAACATCTTTCAACTAAAACAGCAGTGAAAACTTTAGTGTTAGGGGCTTCAATTAGGTCAGCACCTTGTCTCAGCCTTAGGGTCCCGTGTGTGCTTTGGTATTTGGTAGGCTGTTGTTGTGAGGGATGCTTGTCCATGGGTGATTTAAGATGTAAACTGAAAGGCCTTTGACTATGAAAGGGGAGGAATGCACAGTTGTGACTCCAGCTTAGCGTGCGTACAGGTGTTGCAGCAGCAGCATGGACAGTAGGTGGCTAGGAACCCTTGCCCTGCTCTGAAGTTGCAAGGTATGGTTTGGACAGCTTATTTTTTTCCTGCTTGCACTTCAGAGAGGATGGAGCTGTGGAATATGGATGGGACCAATGCTCCAACAGTGTCAGCTTAGGTGCCTTATCCCTTCTTGTCAGGCTATTTTATGTTTTAAACTCATGTTCCTATGTTCTGACACCTTCATTGGAAAGCAACCCTCCTCCTCCAGAGAACAAAATCAGGGATTAATGTGTCCTAATGAAATCACTCATTCACCTGTACTGGATATTCCTTTTCTGTAACCCCCTGGTCACAGTTAGAGGGGAAACATGGCTTTTATCCTGCTTCTGTTGTTGCTAGAATTAAACTATAGGAGTTGTATTAACAGATCAAATAATGGCCTGCTGTGAAACTTCAGACCCTGGAAGGGGCTATAGGTTCGAGTGTGCTGCCTGCAAGTGCTACCAAGCCTAGGACAGATGCAGTGGTGTGCTTGGTCTCATCCTGCTCTGTTGGTGGCTTACCCATAGCAAAATCAGACCAATGTAGCTGTGAAGAATGGATTTTTTTTAGCCTGGAGATACAGAGATTGGGAAGGGGTTAAGGGATTTCTGTGCCCATCAGCTGTCATGCCATCAGGGCAGATGTTCAGTGAAGTTATTCTGACTGTCACTACCTACTTGTCCTTCCTGCTGACAAGGATGAGCCATGACCTGGTGTCAGAGCCATATTTTTCCTATCCACCTCTGTATTGTGATGCTTTGAAGAACAGGGGTCAGATCTCATGTCCACATGGGATGTCTGGGGCTACAAGGCATGCACAAACACCTTTTTCCATTCTCTTTTGGGTTTTCTGCTTTCCCTAGCACCAAAGCCTGCAGGCCTGCTGGACTTCACCTGTTCTCTTCAGTTGGAGAAAGGTCTTCTAGATTGCTTTATGAGAACCCTCATGGCTCTTATAACTTGTCAGGAATAATGAAGAAAAATGATAATGTGAGCCTCTGCAAAAGGGATAAAACAGTGTAATGGAAAGGACACAAGTTGATGGAAAAACAAAGACCTTTGCCAAAGTTATTTATATCCTGTGGCTCTTAAGCATCAATATTTTTTCATTTTAAGAGACCACACTTCCCTGAGGATGGAAACAGGAAGGCATCATTTTGGGGCTGGTTGGTAACTAATGTGCTGGCCATCTGCTTTCCCAGTAGCTCAGCACTTGTGATGGAGGAGATAGTGTATGTTTCTACATCAAATCTATGCTTGACCAGCTTCTTCCTATTACTCCCTTGGAGACTTGCTGCTCCTCAAGACTGTCTTCAGCCCTTACAGGGGTGATCAAAGACATCAGCTCCTGTGCTTGATTTGCCCCATGCATGGAGCTGCCATATAATAGTGCCAAGGTAACCAGCTGTGTCATTGGGAAAAGTGACTCTGCTATCTGTGCTGATTAGTAAAGTGCAAGAGAAGGAGAGTGCAACAGCTCAGGCTTCACTCTGGGTGTCCCAGAAAGGCAGGGATTACCCTGTTCAGCTCAACCACTGTGTTTGGTCATGGAGGTGTACCTTGTGACTGATATTTTAGGCTTTAGACTGACAGCCTTATTTAGCCCCAGCCCAATTTTGTCTGTAACTAGGTGTTAGGAAGCTCCTCTGTGGTGTTACTACACATGAAGCTGTTTGGGAGGGGGCCTGGTTAGCCTTTGCACAGGCATTTCTGTCACATGCCACCAGCTGTTATAAATGTGCTCACTGCAATCAGTGAACTGAGCATTTCATCACAACCTGCACAGCTTTGCTCAGCAAATTATTTCTAAGGACTCTAAAGCAGTAATTAACACCTGCTTCTGCTCTGCCTAGCACCCTGTTAGCCTGCTATGCAGTGGCCTCGTTTCCCCTAGACCAGGAAAATCCTGGGCCTGCTGCATCTAAAGAGATGCTGCCCTCAGCAGTTCTCACTTGGAGTGGTTGGTGTCCTGACAATGAGAACCAACAGTTCTTCAGCTCTGTGTGCTCTCAACTGGCCAGCATGGCACCAGAGTCTGGAGGCCTATTGAGAGGACATCAAAGGAGGTGTAAGACATCAGCTCTCTTCTGTTTGCTTGGCGCTTTCTCCTCCCTGAGGGAATTAGACTTCAGTAGTGTAAATTCACATTTCAGTAGGCTTTTTTTCTAAAAAAAGCACATGTTGCTCTACCCCTTCACAAAGTATAGTACAAAAGGTAAAGATAGGGCAGTGAGGATTTATTTGTGAATGTGAGAAGGATCTGACAATAGAAAGTATTGACAAAGATTTTATCTGAGCACCTATCTGCCTCCTGTACATACAGATCTATCCATCTGTGCAGAACCAGGCAGCTAAGTTCTTGTGTTGTCTGAGGGAGCCTAAATCAAACACACAGCAAAATAAGAAAAATTGAGATGGAGTCCTGGGTTACACAACTCGGAGCAGGTTTCTCTTTGCTGCTCAGATTCCTAGTGTGAGATTGTTTGAAGCTGGTGTGTACCTTGAGTACATAAGGATGTGCAGTAAAAGGCGAAAAGAAACTAGGATTTCTGCTTCTTGTGGAAAAACATGGTATTTAAGGCCTCTTGGGGAAGTCTCAGCTTGGCAGATAGCTGGAAGGTGAGAAAAGGGCAGAATGACTTCAGACAGAAGTTCAGACCTTGATGCTGGATGGACTGAAAGATCCCAGTTGCATGGATCACCCCACTGCATGTATTACTGACTGGGGCAGCTTTTCAGGAGCCCTAGTCCTGAGGCGCCTTTAGGTGCAGAGAGGACTAGAGAGCAGAAGGGTGCTACCTTGAATCTATGCACCTTTTTTAGCATCAGCACAAAGCCAGCTGTCCCCTTCTATTCCCCTTTACTTTGGGCAAAGCTTTTAAGACTCTTCAAAGAGAGGTAGGCATCAATTCCTTTTTATTCCAATGGTGCCTAAATGCCTTGCTAATCCAATAAAATTGTCTTTAGTCACTCGCTCTGTCTAGATCCTTTTTCCTAGACTGGCCTTACCAAGTGTTTTCTTCTTTGTTCTTTAACAATTGCCCACCCAGCTGAGCTGTAATGTTTTGTCTCACTGCAAAGGTGCAGAGAGAGATAAAACAAAAGCACTCTAGTGAGACATTGAGAAACCCAACTGTGAGCAAGGGTCTGTTCTGTGTTCACAGTGTATGTATCAACCATGCTTGGCAGACCAAGAAAATAGGTCTCTGGCCTGTATAAATATGAATGATGCAAAAGGGGAATTAGATGCAGTAAAATACCCAGGTTGTTTTTCCTGTTGCCTTGTTTACTCCCTTTCATGGGTATTAAGTATGCTGGGGAAAGGATGAGAGATGTATTTTTGCAGAGTAACAGTAATGCAACAGGCTTAAATAAAAAGAATACAGGAAGCTACTTTAAATTCCAATTTACTGTGGCCTTTGGCCGAAGGCACGTATTTATGATGTGGTGACAATGTGGGCATGCATTAGTTGTACTATCCAGATAGGAAAACAGGCTGGGGAAGAAATTTAGTGATTTGATGTAACATCTAGGCGGAATTCTGATACTGAAAAGTGCAGCCATCACCTTCCCCCTGCTTCCCTTTTGCCCACTCAGGGCAAATTAGGTCAAGAAACTGATCTTCTGGAAGATTTTTTTTTCCCCCCTCCTGTCTTATCTCACTGAACTGACCCCTTGAGACTTGGCAGCTGAATGCCCTGCAAGGCTGAAGAGCTTTTGCAATGCAGAAACAGCTCTGGCCTTCCCCAGCCTGCTGCAGGGTGAGAGGTATGCTGAGAGGGCTGCTCACAAGTGAGGGCCAGCCAAGGGAAGGAGCAGGCTGGCTTCTCTAGAGTTACTGGGACAGTATGCTGAGGCTGGGCCCAGGGTGCAGTGATGTGCTTGGAGTGAAGCACAGACTCCCTTTCATACTGGACTTTGCCACTAGCCTTCCTCCAGCTAAGGAATCTGTCACCCACGGGGTTTATTCATGTATCTTTGTTAGCACTGATGCATCTTCTCTGGGAGCTCTTTTTGTGTGCGGGAGGAACCCATAAAGGGACTAAAAGAGCAGGGGTTCAATAACTCCCTATCCTGAAGGGAGGGGAGGCTGTCCTTGTGATGGAAAGGGAGAAGCAGGACAAGCTGGCTGCAAAACTATCCCTGGCCACAAGAGGGTGGCCTAAGGTGGCACTTACTCTGGAAGGTCTCTATTTTGAGGTAAGAAAAAGCTCTTACGTGCGGCTTTCCCAAATCCAGACAGAAGCACAAGTGCTGGGATATAAGGCTGATTTAGCTGTTATTTTCCTGCTGTGGTTTGCAGATCAAAGGGGTGTGGATGGTTTATTTGGACAAGTCTTGCATAAGCTGTCAAACTTTCTGGGTGCTTATCAGCATGATAGCTCCAACAGGATTGAAGGATGCTTGAAATCCTAAACAGTGAGTTGTTCATAATCTCCAGCTGAGCAACAATGCCAAAGAAGCTCCATTTGTGATCTAAACGGCTGCAGAAAGTGGGATGCTTTTCTACTTCCACAACTGAAGAAAAAAAGAAATATAAGAGTAGCTTACTATCCCTTTCTATCCAGTGAATTAATTGCCACCCAAACTTCTTTCTCCTCTGTTCATCTGGTTATTACCTTTGTTACATATGCTTTCAGACCCCATGAGATGGCAAAACCATGAGGGATTTTTCATGCTCGTCATAGCTGGTACAGACACAATTGCAATTAGAGATGACTTTTTAGCACTGAGCCAACAGCTGAAAAAACACTGCCTTTTGATGGGTGTTTTCTCCAAGATAACTGATGTCAATCGCATCATCACCATGGGCTTTGTTACTTGTTCCACAGCATCCAGCTGCAAAGAACATCCTATTGTCCTGGGGCTTTTGTTAAGGATTGGTTGAGTAGAAATGAGGGGGGTGTTGTATTTTGCATTGAACTAGTATTTTTTAGTTTATATTTATCCTAGATTCCTTTCTTGTGAAGAACAGCTATTACTATAGCTGCTGGAAAAAGCTGCAGGGACCCAGCTGAGCAGCAGGCAGCCTGTAGTTAAATGGAGGTGAGGCATTTGCAGGGAAAGAGGATCTTGGTGCTTGGAAGCCTTGGCTTCAGAAGGGCCACAACAGGTAGCCAAGATGTGGGGGGTGAGGTTTAAAGATGCCTCAGGTGAGAGGCAATAGTCTTGGGGGGTAAATGTAGAAGTCAGCCTCTGTCTTGAGCCCTAAGTGAAAGATAAATGGGTAGTGTTAGTGGTTAGGAAGCAAGATGAGAAGTGAGACCTACCTTTCTGCACCAAAGGGTAACAGTTCAAATGAAAGCTGCAATTTCCTGTCCTCCACAGAGCCCTCAAATCAAACAGCTTCACCCCACAATGCTTCTGAGGCTGATGATGCTCATACTAGCACTTAGCTGGTTCACCAAGCAGTGAAGGCAGATGTTCAGGCCCAGGAACGCAGATTTTCTGCAGGGGGTTAATTTTCCTTTTCATTGCTTTATTTTCTTTCCTTTGCTAGAAAGGTGTTTTGATTTACAAAGCAGAGAAACCAGCACATCCTGTTGGAAGGGACAGTCCTGGAGAGTGTAGGCTTTGAGAAACTGTTCCATGTGGCTTCACAAGCAGCTGCAGCCTGCTCAGGGTTTCCATGCCTGTCTGGAGACTGGAGATGGGTAAGATACTGATGAAAAGAAGCTTAAAAGAACCTGGGTAGCCATTGTACCAGAGAATTTGGCAAAGATGATTAACTAAAGCAGAATGGGGTTCTGTTTCTCATTTCCTCCTTCAGTGCTTAATGATTACTAATGGAGAGGTATTCCCCTGGAGCCTGGGCTCTGAGCATCTTCCCTGCAGCTTGCTGGGCCTTTTCTATTTGAGTTGAGCTCTGTGTTACTTCAACTGCAATACCAGTCAAGCCTTGAATGCTAAATGCTCTCATTAGTATGGGTAATGATGATGAGGAAGATGCCTCCAGCTTTCTTTGCTGAGGGCTTTCTCCTTTGGGAAACTGAAAGAGGGATGTTACTGGGCTTGCATCCACATCTTGCCAGCCCTATCTCACACTCTTGGGTGGGATGGAAGCAAGTGAAACGCTCAAATCTGGGGGGAAGCTGCATCCTCCCAAAGCAACAGTAAGGGAGAAACTGACAGTGCCTTGGCTCTCTTTAATGAGGAAGGATGCTTGTTTGAACTGAGCACTGCAGCTGGATCCCCTGGCCTGGGGGGAATCAACTGCTGCTGTGTAAGGAAAGGAAGAACAGGAAGATCAGAAGCTGCTGGAGTGGCACCAAGAGGGGCAGGGTGGGTTTGTACTGCAGCAACCATATGAAGGGGTCTCACCCTCCTTAACATACGCTGCAGGACCAGACCTTGTACTGCTGTGCAAGCAGAGCAGGCAGCTGGGAGTGGAGGTGAGGAGGTATCCTTTCTCCTGCAAGTACACACAAACTCCAGGCCATAGTGCAATGACAACTTTGCATGGGTAAATGGACTTTTGAGGCCCTTAGACCAAAGCTTCAGGTCTACTCTCATGAGCTTGTGGCCTTTGCTGTACAGGTAGATTCCATTTTTGGGAGAAAAGTGAGACAATGTTAGAAGGGGGGAACCTGGTGAAGGGAGTATTATGTCCCCAGAACTACCAAAATTAAACACCTTGCCCAATATGCTTTTTGTCTAGGTGTCATCCATCACTGCTGCTGTTCTCATATTCAAATGCATGTTCACACCCTACACTTCTATTTTAAAGAAAAAAAATCAAACCAGATGTAGATGTGGTGATTGTTCTGACTTGCATTGATTGATCTCTGTGCTTATGTGAACTGTAAATTCATACTGGAAGAAGTGGAGTTATAACTCAGATGGTAATTAAATACCCCTGTGCTGCAAATACTAGGGGTTTAGGCATTCTTGTAAAAAAAGCAACAACCAGTGTTGCCATTATCTCTAACTTCATTCAAATTTCACATAATTAGGTGCTCTTATCCCACTAGTGAATATATAAGAGCAAGAAGAAATCATGACACACAAATATGCCAGTGCCCAGCTGTCTCTGCTCCCCCAGCACAAAAGATCCTGCCTCTTTTTAAGTAAAACTTCTGTTTGTCTGTAAGTGAACCTGTTACAGGGTTACAATAATGGACTCTTTCAAGGGAAAACAATAAATACGGTATCAGCTGACAGATGCTGTCCTTCCTGGCTGCAGTGTTATATCTATTATTTAATAAGATAGACATGATGTTCAGGGGAGCTGGAGCGATGAGGTGTAACTGTATCTTTCTGCACCACACAGGAGCCTCCAAAGAAATTAATGGAGGAAGAAGAAGAGGAAACTTCTTTCCTTCAGGCTTCTGGTGTCTTATGACTGCGGCTTTTGGGTTGCAGCCAGGACCTCAGAGGAGTCCTTCCTGCTCGATGAAGACAGAGATGCACTAAGCTCCTAGCAGTAAGCTTTCCTGCTTCTGCAGCAAATGTGTTTTCTTTAATGCAATTTTTCAGAAATTATCCACATAAGGAAGTCAAGCCAGGTCCAGCTCAGGTACTGTTGATACTATTGATTAGAAGGAGGCACAGGGGGAAATGCCTTGTTACTGTTAGTGGCTGAAGAAACAACTGTGGAGCAGCTCTATGCTAGAGGCGTGGACTGAAGATAGATCAGCAAGTGTGTCTCACTTGAGCATCAGCTCTTCTGCAGCTGCTAGCAAAAGTTACAGTAGGGTTTTCTTAGGTCTGGCTGGAAACTTTCAGAGGAAGGTAATTCTGACGCACAGCATGGATATTAAATGAAGATATGTTCTGAAATAAGCTTTGAGTGGTGTATCGACAATGAGGACAACAGCTAGCTGATATTAGGGAGCTTTACAGGTTCTGGGGAAGAGATCAAAGTCTCCTCTCTAGCAGTTGGTCTGATAACAGCAGTTTGTTCTTAGTATTCCAATATAGCTGCTAATAAATACTATGGACAGGTGTGAATTACCCCTTTGATCTGAAAGACAACGATGTTCAGATATAAGATCAAATATAGCAGGTAGTCCATATGTCTAGACTGGAACAAAAATACCTACCAAACCCCTTGGTTCATGCAGGTCAGATCTGTTTCAGAAGCAGGCTTTGTGCCTGGCTACTGGGATATAATGGTGGTTTGGCTCCCTGCCAGCAGAAAACAATCCCCAACCACCCTGGTTTTGCTATCACAAGACAATGTACTCCAGGCATGCTGATTTCCTCTGATCTGGCCTTAGGTGTTCAACTGCTAGCAATTAAGTCTGCCTAAATCTCATTTCTTGGGTATTACAATTCTAAGGAAGGGGCCAGTGCCTGATTCGTAGTTAAGAGGGCAAGGGGTTAACATGTATAATAAAAATACTGTCACTGTAAAAAGATGTATCCTTATCTCTGGAAATGACACATTCTATTACCCTGGAAATGACTGATTGGCCCTAATGAAGCTCCATGGGGAGAAGGTACTGCAATATGGCTGGCTCTGGTTACCTTAGCAACTCTCTCTTTGAGAATTTGAAGCCTAAATTTATATAAAATTAGAGATCTAAAAACATCTGACAATATTCCAACAGAAAAATGCTACCCACTGAAATTAACCTTGATTAAGAAGGATGATGTAGCTGTAATTGATTAGGTGTGTGCCTTCAACAGAAGAGTTTTCAATGCTTATTGTTGCCATGAGTCAAGGGAAGCACCAGGCAGCTCCGAAGGGGCCTGGAGAAGCACCCAGTGCACATCAGTGGGAAGGCTTGATGGAGTAAAAACTAGCCAGGGAGGGAGAAGTAGGAGAGAAACAGCTTCCATATAACTTGGAGACCTCCAGCTGTGCATGTGTTTAACTCTTGCAACCTTACAGTCATGTTACTGCACTTTCTTACTATTGGTGGTGCTCTCAAGCTTTTCAGCTATTGGGCAAGATATATTGCTTTGCTTCTTGAGGAACCTACTTGGGTCTTGACCTGGACTAGGAGAACTGAAGATTGTCAGTAACAAATAGGAATAATGGACCAGGCACTCTGGTAATACAAGTAGTCATATGTGTGTTGATTTAACTGGTATATAATAATGTACTTCCCTGGATGTCAGTGCAGATAAAATCTCTTACAGTTGCTGAGCATCATCAGCCACAATAATACTGTGTAACTCAAATTTAAGAGAATAATACTTTGAATTCTTCAATCTTTAGCTTTTAAATGCTTGTAAATTGCTTTAAAAGTGGGTATAGTGCTGCTATTTATAATTTCAAAGGTTACCTCAACTGACTTAGTTTTTGAGGACTGAAATAGAGATGTGTCTGTGAACTGAGTGGGGAAGGGGAAAGTGGCAGGAGAAACTCCAAGCTCCCACAGATGCAGCTCAAACTGCTGGTGCTGGTTGGGATCAGGGATTGAACCACTCCGGGCTGTAGAAAGCTGTGGTTAATCTTACTTGTGGAATTTGTTGCTGGGGGAGGTCAGCAGGCCAAATACTCCAGTTGGGTTTTAAATAGGGCTGGATAATTTCATGATGTCTAACAACATTTGCAGCTCTGCAAGGCAAGCTAACGAGGTTAATCAAATCTTATGCTTCAGGAAACTGCCTTTGCAGTGCAGGCCTGCTTCTGTGTAAACACTGCAAAATGGTGCATTATGGGTATTTGCCCAAAAATATCAGGAATCTGCATCAGTGAGCCAGTCTTGTTATTCAGCTAGAATGGTCAAGGGTTTGGCCAGAGATGGGGAGGAAAAAAGGAATCTCCCTCATTATTTCTCAGCTTATCACTCCCTGCAATGCAACTGCCCTGGCCTCTATTAGAAGGAACCAGGGCAAATGTGCAGCCACAAAACCCTGAGGAATTAGCAGTTGCACTCTGTTGCTCAGTGATGAGTGAGCATCTTGGTGATTGCTGTCCCTGTTGTACTTAATGCTAATACTTAGGGCAGTGCTCTCCTGCTGTAGTGAAGCTTGTCAGAAGTGCAGTAATAGATTATGAAATGGTGCTAAAAAAAGGAAGGTTATAACATAGCAGAGGCAGGGCATGGCATGGCTGCACAAAGACTTTGTTCCTTTTCTCTTCCTTCACTGAGTGAAACCAGTATCATTCCACTTAAATCCGTTCCTTGTGGGGCTTAGCAGCCAACCTGGTTGCAGCAGGCTGAGCTCAGTGTGTGCAGTGGTAACTCTGGGGATACTGCAGAGCTTGGGACCACCTAGGCTCACTTCAGAGTAAGAGTAGATACTGTGCTGTGTTAATGTGGAGTATCCTTTTGATGAGCACCTGACTTCTGATTTAATGATGTAATGGAGGGAAGAGCTCAGCCTTCTGTTCCTATTCTGATTGGTCACAAAGGGATTATACTGGTATCTATTAACTATTGTTTAGGATTTATAATCTGAAAACGGATGGGCAGGTTTTGGATGGCTGCTCTTTTCCTTACTACTTGGCTCCTGGATGTGATGCTTGTAACTGAGAGCTGAAAGCAAATGCAGAGAGCTTGGCCACTGAACAGCTTCACTTTCAGTCTCCCTGATCACACAGGGCTATTGCTGTCTGCAAAGGAATCCGGAAGGAAAATGTTCCTGGCTTGATCATGGCGTTAATCCAAGCTGAGCCAGGTGGGCTCAGGCTAAGTTTGGCTCTTAAGCTATCTCTAACAGGTCCAGAGCCATGGGAGATGGGGGAGCGCAGAGCTGGAATGCAGAATGCATTTCTACATGTTCATTTGAAGCAAGGGCAAAAGAAAGACACTGGTCTTTCCTTCACCCTTGCTGCTTAATCTCTCTTCAGCTGGTGCTGGGCATCAGGCTGAAATGTGTGTTAGTGATGGCTGAAAAAAGCTCAGGGTTTTCATGGGCTTTTCAATATTCTGTCTGAAATATTTAAGACATGAATCTTAAGTGATGTCTTCTGGACCTACCTAAATGGTCATGTCATTAAAAAGTCACAATAAGACAAGGTATGTTTAAAGTTGGTATTGAAAAGAATTAAAAGCACCTCATAGGTAGCAGAAGTCCAAGTTTCTCTGAATTACAAGTTTCAGACTGCAGATACGTTTAGTGTATCACAGGAATTAGTTCTTCACCTCTTCACTGTTTAAATGTAAAATAATAGATGTATCTTCCATTCATGGGAATGTGATTTGATTACAGCTGCCTCTTACAAATAATTGCATGGTCATCATGCAACATTACATTTTTGAGAATTAATTGTGAGGAGGATGACTAAGACTTCCCCTCTGCATATTTATGCCATGCTTGGGAGTCTCTAGAAATAGTACATGACGCTGACCTCTGGCTAACTCAAATCAACAGAAGTGTGATAACCCTTGTAAAATTACACTTACTGTTTGTATCTATATGTTTACATATAGTGCAGGATTGGGCTACCTGGCCCATTAATATTGTTTTCAGTGCTGGATCTCAAGTGCTTCTATCCCAGGGGTCACCCTTGCTGAATAGTGTCTCAGCGGAGTATTCTCTGGCAGTCAAGAGCTTCTAATACTCTTAGCTATGCCACTTCAAAATACCCTTGAGGACCTTTCTCTGGAGGGGGAAAAATATAATATGAGTATGAAGTTAACTGATGGTTAACCCACCTGATGAGAACTTGTTGCCAATCAGGAATGACAGAGGAAGGTGATGGCATATATGTGTGTGATATCTTATGGTGTTGCAGTGGATGATAGTCTTCTGTCAACGCTTCAGCTTGCAGGCAGCAATCTGTCACAGGAACTTAGAGTGAAATTTTCTGGTTGTCTTGGAGTCAAACACTATCATCAGACCAGCCTGCCTAGCATTAACAATTGCAGGGACAGGTACATTGGATGGTTTAAAATTGTTATTTTCCTTTTATGTAAGTTAAAGTTACTTCCATGGTAAGGAAGTCAGTGTTGTGTGTGTGTCCCTGCTCCCCACAATCCACTGGGCAGGGTGTGCTGTAAATGCCTGTTGTGGAGGTCTGAGGTGCTTTATCTGGACTGTAACAGAGCTAATGTAAAGTATACTTTGTGGAGGTGGGTGGCCTGAAAAGAGAAATGCTCTGAGGAGGGGCAATAGTTAAGGACCAAATCCTGCCCCCCTATGGCATGCTTCCCTTGCCCTGTCCACCCAAGAGATGGTTGTAGGGTGGTCACCATATCTCAAAAAAAACCCCCCAACAATCAATTAACTTCCATATGTGTTTTCTGTTGTATAAATCTGGCTACAAGGTATTGATAACCACTCATCTGGCCTCTTGGTAGCCTTGGTGCTTTTGAGTGATAACTTTTTCATCACATCTGGCAGTGAGATGCCCAGCTGTACCAAGTGAAACCTTATCAGACAGTCCAGAAATTCATCAAGATCTTGGTTTGCAAAACAGGTTTTGAAATGTTTCTTTCTAGTACTGGCCACACACATGGTATCTGTCTGTCACCTTTCAGCGTGCTTGTCACTCAAAGGGTGTGAAGGAGCAACCTGAGCATAATGAAAAACCCTGGATAAAAAGAAATTGAAAATGAAAGTCCCTGGCCTTTGGAATTAAAGGATGAAGCAATCACTGGTTAGCTCGTTTCCCCTCAGGGAAGTCCTCCAGCCTCTTGCTGCCTGCGCTGTAAAAGAAGCTTACAGTAAAATATGCAGTTCATTTTATTTTGTTGAGAGGAAGAAGGGCAAATGAAATGACCAGAGGAGAAGCAGACAGAGTGGAGCAGAGTTGGCACTTTCCATTATGTTTCATTTGTCAAGCCAGTTATTCTTGCTGCAGAAATAATCTCTGGTTTTCTGGCCTCTTTTTCCTCCAGACACCTGCTGCCCTTTTGCAGTTATCCATCTCCTTGCCCCACTCATCCTTGCTGGGAGGGAGAACAGATGGCTATGGGAGTATAGCTGGACCCTCAGCTTGGAGGCAAGCCCTGTCCCCATTTTGATTGTGCTTTGACATCTTTGCTTCTGTGGGGAACTTAAGAGACTTCTTTTGTAGAGCTGTTGAGACGGCATCTAGTAAACATCTATCAAGATGTATTTTGAATTGAATTTGTCAGAGGACATCTCCAAAATACTATGTACATTTCCACCAGAAATTGGCATCACATGCTCCTGCTTTCCTAAATAGCAAGTGAAATAACTGAGCTGGAACTCCTCCTTTCTCACTGCTAATGGCACCTTCCCCCACACTCTGTCCTTAAAGCCTGCTCATGATGGGTGTGTGATAGCTGGGTTCTGTTGCCTGTGAATAGCTGGCCCAGTATTGGCCAATGAATGTCCAGTCTAAGCTACAGACACTGATGCTTTCCCTAGCTGAAACTTAATGTGGTTCTAATAGTTGGCAGTGCTGAACTGCTGCACTGTGGGGAGAGGTTAGAAGCTGTTGCTTACACAGAAGCTAACAATTGACAATATTTTGTAGGGAAGTGAAGTATATACTTGTACCTGCACTCAGCTCCCTGCAGGGGCCAGTTTACAGTCCAATTAAACAATTACAGATCATTAAACTGAATTTTCAGAATCCTCTGGGCTCTCTAAATTGCTATTTACATAATTCTACATCTAAAAGTAATGAAGATAAAGCCATTGGGTGACTGCAGAACATCCTTTTCAAGTATATGAAAAGTTAATTGTCTTCACTTTATTCCCAAGTGCAAACACTCCTTGTTTGAGTGTGACAAATATAATTCAGGGGGTGTCTTACCCACCTGGTATTTGGAAGAGGAATAGGCTGTACTTAACTGGAGAGGTATCTTGGAGAAGATATTATTACTCTATACAGGTCTATCACCCTGTGGTGTGCTCATTAAGGGAATATGAAGTTGCTGGAAGATGTAACTTCTTGAAATAGCCTCTGCTATACTTGATAGCTTAAGGATGAGGGAAGGCTGGAGTGAACTTTCCAGGTCTAAAGCTTGGTAAAAGGGAGGTTTTTACCTTTTTCTTTCCTGTTTATCTGCAAGTTCATACTGACACCCAGACAGGAAAAATCCCCTTTGTGCTCACAGAGGCAGCCTGCTTTCTATGACTTAATTTCAATTTTTTCTTGGCCCAAATTTGGGTAGCATTCCCCTTTAACCCCTGAACTTAAGACTAGACAACTCCCCCTCATCTTACCATGCTTCTGCACACTCACTTCACTGAAGTGGGAATACAAGTCTGAAAAGAAAAGGATGAAATTTGTCTTATAGGCCATGCAGTATTTCAGCTGGAGTTCCAAAGTGCTCAGTGCTTCAGAAAACACACTCTTCAACTGACAAGTGATGGCTTATCCCATTTTGGACATGCTTAGATGCTTTGTGAGACAGAATGGCTTAAGCATCTCATTAAATGCCTTGCTGAATACAGAGCTAAATAGTGATTATTTTGCATGACTCAGTTTCTCTATCCACCCAGAGGGAAGAATAAGAGTTTTGAGCCTTCTCTACAGCATTACAAGGGAGACATAATGATATCATGCAAGTGAACTATTGTACCGATACAAAATACTATAATCAGCATTAGAGTTGCTTAGCTGTGGAAATCTTGGCTAGCTGTTCTTTGCTGTCACTGTCCATGTTTCTTGAGCATGATGACAACAGTGCAACAACAAAACAGAGGGGAGGGTGTTCCAGGTGGCCAGAAACTGCTGTGAACTGAAGAATTAGAAACATAAATGACTTTGCAATCCTTATTTTCCAAAGCTCCAGGCACAGTTGATGATTTTTTTACAAAAATTAAACCAAAACAGTTCAAAATAACAGGGCTGAGGACTGGTACCTCAGTTGTAAGAACAGTTTGTTCTGTTACACAGTGTGTTTCTAGGAAGAAAAAAGGAATTATTGGGGAATGAATGTGAGGAGCTCAAATCCCCATTCCCTGTTCTTCCCAGGGGTGCCTGTTCAGCACTTCAGCAATGCCATGATGACTTATCTTTGTACCAGAGCTTTTAACTGTTAGAAACTCATAGCTGCACTTGGAGGCCCTGAGGCTCTGGCTGTATGCTTCTGCTCTGCAGCAAGAAGTGGCCCACTGCAGGGAACAAAGCCAAGCCCTCAGTTTTGAGGCAGGAGTAACCCTCCTCTGACACAGAGCTAGGGAAGGACTGATAAATGCATTACTATCATCTCTTAATGGTTACCTGTTTTCACAGGTAACTATATCCTTGATGGCACAAATAAATGTCAGTTGACTGTAGCCCTGGTACTTCTGAATCCTTTTTGTTCCTTTATTCTGTGTCAAATGATTACTCATGGCATCCAAACTCTCTGGGGCAGCAGGGTCCAAGAACCAAAGACCTTGGATAAATTTGTATTCTTACAGCTAGTGTTCAGTCTGGGATGTGCAGAGCAGGCATGTAAAGGACTTGAAGGGGAAAATGCTACAGGGCTAGATCTGACTGTTTCCAACCCTGCCTCCACTGAAGGACAGAAAGAGGCAGAGATGTTATTTCAAAGGAGAATGAGGCTGGCATGAGGAGCCTCTGGAGATTTGGTGCTGCACAGCATCTGTTCCAATCAGTCTTCAAAGTGACACTGAGTGTGTGTGCCCCTGGGACATGGAGCTTCCCACAAGCTGTGCAGCAATGCCACTACCTGTGTGCATCCATCAAGTGCCCACACCTTGATGCTGGTGGAAGCAGATGACTGCAGGGTAAGCATATCAGCTGCACCTAGCTCTGCTGACAGGCAAACAGCACCTCCAAGAGACACAAACATCTGAGTTTGGTGACACCTCACTATCCTGGGCTGTCCTATGCTCCTCAACAAGTGACAAACTGCTGCAATTAGAAGCATGCTACCAATCCAAAGTGACCTTGACCTGTCACAGCTTGTAAGATACTCTATAAATCACAACACAGTAATTACCAGAATTAGGTGAGGGATTTGAAATTGTTCTGGGTAATAACATCACTGCAGATCCTCCCAGAGACTCCCCAGCTTTGGGAAAACAAGATTCGGGGTTTCCTTTGGGAAAGGGCACCGGGCTTTTTGCCTTTTAGGCGCATTTTATGACTATCCAGCTTTCCTCATCTTGCCATGGTGGTTGCTGGCTGGTAATGGTCTCAAGAGGCTCTTCAAACTTCAACAATGGTATTTGTTTACAGCATGCTTATGCTTGGCTAGGATCTTGAGAAGGTGGTCACATAACCTAGTAGGTTGGCATGAGAGCTATGATTGCCAAAGTACTGTTTTCCTGTACTCTGTGCTGTTTCAAGGAGGCTTTTATTTTAAAGGATAAATTCAGTTGGCAGCATATCCATGTTTGCAAATGTAACAGTTAAAGAAGCAGTACCCATGGCCATTTGGCAGGGCTGAGAAGTCCACAAGAACACAGAGAAGGACCAGTATTGCCTTTCAAAGTGGGAAACAAACACCTTGATGGGTGTACATTTTCTTGGACTCACACTTTCAGGTGGATTAAAGCCCCTGGAAACAGTTTATAATTTGTCTTTTTAATTTAAGGAGGGCTTAACCTGTCAATGGAAATTAACATTTTTCTCAGCCTCAGAGAAGATGTGAGGACTGGGGATTCCCAGTGCAGAAATGTGAGTCAGTTGCTGCCCACAGCTGCCTACTGCTTCAGAGCAGCTCTAGCTCCCCTGAGACATGCCTTCTGGCCTGACTAGGAGGATGAATTGGCACCAGAAGTAATAGAGAAAAGGGTTGTCTGGAAGAGGAATAGGGGAACTCTTGTAATTGCTATTGAAAACCTGCATGCCTGCTGAAGGGTGTTCTGTGTCATCTTCTGAGCTGAGACACTGTTTAAAGACTTCTAGTGCTTTCCTTAAAATTTCTCACCAACCAAAAGATAGGTTTTCATTAAAAAATTTCATGTTTGTCAATAGAAGACATCATTTCAGCAGTGATTCAGAAATAGATTAAACAAAGCAGGTCCACTAAAAACCCTTGAACTGATGCAGCTTTGAAATCCTGTTCTGTTGTGAACCCCTGCTCTTGCATTTTTTTCTTCAGTGGACCTGTCTGAATCTGATAACACACACCAGGGAGGATGCTCATCTCCAGCTGTGAACATCAGCATCAGGTGGCTCATGCACACTCATGCTTAAAAGGGTAGACAATGGCAGGAGAAGGGGGAATGGATGGACTAACGCAGAAGGAGGGAAGGGTTATTTGAGGCATTAGGGGGAAGGTCTTTACAGAGAGAGTGGTGAGGTGCTGGAACGGGCTGCCCAGAGAGGAGGTGGATGCCCTGTCCCTGGAGGTGTTCAAGGCCAGGTTGGATGGGGCCCTGGGCAACCTTGTGTAGATCCAGGCCTGGAGGTTGGTGGCCCTGCCTGTGGCAGGGGGGTTGTAGCTCTATGATCCTTGGGGTCCCTTCCAACCCAGACCAGTCTGTGATTCTGTGCTTTACCAGGCAGTCACACTAGGCAAAGATCAGTCTAGCAGGCCAAATAATAGAGACTGTGTGCTTGAAATAGGTCATGCAAGTGGAAGATAGGCTCTGCTGAGTTACATATACTCTCTGCTCCTGTGCCAGAACAGTCTTTCAGGGACCAAACCTGAAGTCCTTGCCTTTTTTTTTAAAGAGTAAAAGGCAGGGGTAAATCTTGCATCCTGCTTTCGTGGATGAGATCCTGTACTCTCAGACTGACCTGCCTGACCCAGGATGTCTGTTGTAGAGGCCAGGGGCTTTTCAGTGGTGTTTTTCTAACAATAGAAGAACTTCAAATAAAGCCCCTGTTCATGGAGATGTGTAGCCAAAACTTCTCCCAATTGTTCAAGGAAGGAAGTTAAACCTTAAGAGGAAAAGTCTGCCTTTGAGTCATGTTTCTTCTACTTCCTATAGCTATTCTGGAAGTGTAGAAAGGGGATAAAAATAAAACACAGGACTTCAGGGTTTTTTTTTCATCCAGCATTGCTAATGCTACCAGGAGCTCTGCCATTCACTTCAGTGGGAGCCCTTAATGCTGTTTCATTTTGGCTTGCCTCTAGTGCTGTGAAGCAAGCTGGTGTGTTTTGGCTTTGCCAGGTGTCTTGAACCTCACATTCTCTCCTGTTGTTTCTCTCCCCAGGAACTGAATGTGGACTCCTGATTTATGAGCTAGCTGCACGGTGATTTCATCAATGAACAGGGCAATTCTGTGCAGTCCCTGGACCACAGCAGCCTGTGTATCCCCAAACTCACGGGGTCACACGTGTTCAGGTAGAGATGTAACAGCACTGCCCTTGTGTAAAAGACTTGTTGTATAGATGTATAAGGACCTCAACATACAGCACGCTCTAAAGTCATGCTTGTGGTGGTGTTTTGCAGTAGGAATCCAGAATCTGTAGGAGTGTTACTAGTCTAGGAAACCTGCAGTGGGATGTACTAGGTCTGTCTCCTGAAAAGAAGCAAATTTGCAGTTGTAAATATCAAGGGGCTACTTCTTTCACTCCAAAAACCTCCTTGTTTTTCCTCTGAAAACAGTCAGCTCTGTTGCTGGATGTCTCCCATCACCAGTGTGGATGTGCTCTAGGGTTGAGGTTACCAGAGATGGAAATCTGCAGCGTTTTAATCTTGTTTTGAGACATTTAGTGGAATCCAGCTCCTGGAGTTACATGATATACAAAGAGCTTAATCTCCTTTAAAAATTTTCCAAAAAAAGGAAAAGATATTTTGGACCCTTGTGGCCCTGATTCTAACCTTTCATGGGTGGTGGAGCCTCGTTTTCCCTGATTAACTCTGGGTAACTTCTCTCCCCCTTGACAATTTGCTGACTGTTAAGGACATGTAGAGAAACCTGCAGGCACAGGCTTGTTCCTGTGTTATCACCCAGTGGTTTTTTTTACCCTGCTGTAATATTTCTCACCTGTCCCATGCAGCAGATTTGGGGAAGCTGTACAGGGCCCAGGTCTGCAATTACATTTATCATGTCAGACAATGTAGAAAGCTGTTGCAACAGAGCAAACTACTAAATCACACATAATTATTCTGATAATGATTTAGGGAAAGTGACAACAACTAGGGACCTCTTTCATCTCCCAAGGTTAAACATCTTAGAGGTATTTGATCACCACCTCATGTGAAAGTAAATATTTTCTTCCTAGCTCTTTTCCCTGCATGAAGCAACCCCAAGGAAAAGGTTTGAAAAGTGTTCTGCTTGGTTATGTGCAGAAAAACAAAGGAGGATTGACTGTCTCATGGTGGGTACGATATGGAGGACAGATCCTGTTGTGCTGGGCTAGCAAGAAGAGGGAGCACTGCAAAGCATCTCCCAGTGCAGGGCAGAATGCAGGTGCCAAATGATGACTGTCCCTGTGTTACAGGTGACATACACTGGAATAAAGGACCTTGCCTGAGACTGCAAGGAGTCACTGATGGATGTCAGGGTTAGATCCGGGTTGATCCCAAATCCCTGCCCCTGCAGAAGAACCCTGAGGCTGGCATCTTCCCCTCTTGGTTTCATTGATTTCAAAGGCAGTGTTTTTGGTAACTGAAACAAGTTTCCTTGTGTGGGAAGCTACAAGTGTTTTATCTGCAGGACTAGAAGAAAAAGCTCTTTGAGCTTAATGAGCACCCCCAGCTCTCCAAAATAGCCTTTCTATTGCATTGCAATATTTAAACTTCAGCTAAAAACTGTCAAGGAGCTGCTGAGAAAACCAGGAGAATCTGATTGTTTGAGCTCTAACGAGTGTCCTTTTTCTATGGCGCTTGCTCCAGCTTGCAGCAGCTAGAGACAGAGCAGGCAGTTCAGAATCATGTAACTTGTCCTAACACTCTGTCCTGTTTCAGCTGTCAGGGTGCAGGGCAGCCACCCAATTGCACGAGCAAGACCACATCCCTGCACTGACTTCTCTGGACTTTGATGCTCTATGTGCTGGTGGCTGGCAGGGCTCCAGGATACTGTGCTCACTCTAGTGTGCTGGGGGTATCTCTGAGCAAACAAAGTGGGGCTGTGAAGCTAAGCAAGGGCTTGCAGCCTTTGGCAAAGCTGTTTCCAAAGGTCAGATCTGGGGAAAGAGGAGGAAACCCCACCCAGGCTGTTTTCCTTCATTGTCTGGTTTTATGTCCAGCAGTAGAGCTTATCTCAGAGGAAAGGGTGTGGAGGTTTTCTAAACAGCTCGATTCTCTTCTGATTTTTCTCACCACTGGGAAGATTCTATGTCTCCTCACCTCCTCCCTGTAGCTCTGACTGCTCCAGGTATTTCTTAATTGCTTGTGAGAAGGTCTGCTGGAGGTCAGTTGCAGGGGAGGCAGGGTTTCCAGGCAGGTAGGGGGATCTGCCCCCCATTTTTCCCAGAGAGGCACAGCCCCAAAATCATTTGTCTGATTTAAAAAAATAAAAGAAAATGAAGGTGGTTTAAGAAAGCAAAATGCCTTCAAGAAAAAAGTGGAGAAGGAGAGCATTAAGAAAACCAAACCCATTGTAAATAGTGTCACTGGATATACTACACTCTGGCTAATTAATCAGCTGCATTAATTTATTAATTTGAAAGCCTATCACATTGGTAAGTGGGGGGAAGGTACAATTGCAGCCCTGGGCCCCAAAGCTGCTGTAGATCTGGGTGGTGGGCCCCAAGCTGGTGCAGGATGGAGAGCAGGGTTGTGCTGGGAACTGCTCAGCCTCTTGCCATGTGTCCTCCATGGGACAGGGACAAAATAACATGAGATGGCTGTCTGGATGCCTCTAAGGACATCATGACTAGCACAAAACCCAGCGCTCTTATAATTGCTTGCTCCCAGTCCTTCCACACCAGTGACTTGGTGGGAAGCCCTTGGGGAGGTCGAGGGCTGGGTGAATGTGATCATCCAGTGGCAGGCTGAGCAGTGTGATCATGTGACTTCTGGAGCCTGTTCCTGACCCACACATCACCAGCTGCCACCTTGTGCTCTGCAGCAAGCCCACATGAGTTGGCCAAATGCCAACACCCAAATAAGTCCCTAAAACTAGGGATGGGGGGGCTCCCTGTCACATGTTGGTGGGCTTGGAAGGACGGTGTGCTCTGGAAAGATACTGCATTAGCAAGGGCAATCTTCCTCCTCAGTGCAAAAGAAGGGATGAGATCTGTGCCATGACAGCTTCTGATAAAGCAGCTAACTTCATGCCTGGACCATTGAGTGCTTTACCCTGTCATGGGATGGTCAAGTGGGCAGGGTACTCTCAGTGCCCCTATGTCCCTGTGTTCCTAATACATGTACAAAAGTTGGCCTCACTTAGGACCTTGTCTTGGCAAAGATTGCCTAGTTATAGGGAGTGAAGATGTGAGTCTGAATACACACTTGGCATTGATGGGACTGTCAGTGCTGACGAATTAATTTTGGAGATGTCTCAGCCATGCAGCTCCTTAGAGGACACCTTTGCCTTTCCCCCAAGGTGATTTTTATGCCTTCATCACTATAACATACGTCATTATGACACCCATCCCTTATTGAAGACTTATAACTGGCAAATACCAGTTGGTTTTGCACAATGCCATGCTGGATCCCCATCCTTAGCCAGGCTGTTGACCCTCAGAGTAACATCACTGGACTCAGTTTCCCAATATACGAAAAGGCATTAATAATACTTAGAATCATTGAATATCTGGAGTTGGAAGGGATCCATAAGGATCATCGAGTCCAACTCCTGGTTCCATATAAGACCAGCCAAGTCAGAGCATGTGACAGAGTGCATTGTCCAAAAGCTTCTTGAAGTCTGTCACATGCTCTGTGACCAGTCAGTCAAGTGCTGTGACCACTTCCCTGGGGAGCCTGTTCCCAGTGCCCAACAACCCTCTCAATAAAGAATCTCTTCCTAATATCCAACCTAAACCTCACCTGCCAGAGCTTCATACTATTCCCTCAGGTTCTATCACTGGTCACTAAAGAGAGGAGATCAGCACCTGCCCCTTTGCTCCCCTTCATCAGGAAGCTATAGGCTGTGGCGAGGTCTTCCCTCAGACTCCTTTTCTCCACGCTACTTTCTCCTTAAGATGCTGCAAATCATCACTTTTGTTTCAAAGGTGCTCTGGGCCCTTTAGATGAAACTCCCAGTTCAGCTATGCTGCCTGCCTTTGAGTTATGTCATTCTAGTTTATGTTATGATATTTGCAGTCCTTTGTATGGTAAAATGCTTCCTTGGGCCCTACTGAAGAATAGGTGTGTCTGTGATAAAGGAATTTCTAGCAGTTATTTATCTATCCTTCTGAATGCTCATGGTTTATGTATGGGTGGGGATTATTTCTCTGCTGCCTTTTGCTCTGGGCTTCAAAGATGGGAACTGTCTATTTTTCAAGGTTTTGCTTAGAATTAATCTCAAGTCTGCTTTCAGTCCTGGAGGTAAGGTGTAGCAGGTTGCTGCAGAATGGAATGCTTAAAGATGAGGTTACAGAAAAGGCGGTGTAGATTTATGTCACACTTAAAAATAAGGATTTCACTAAAACAATGACAAGCCAGTAATGTTTGCATGACTGAAGGGGGCTCTTCCAAGTCAGCAAGTCAGGCGTGGTATTTCATAAACCTATTCATCTATTTATCAAATTCCATTATATACAATGAGGGGTTTATGGGGGGTTTGGTGGCCTTTCTGTGCATGACACACACTCTTTAACCCTTTTCTCTACCTGGGTTTCTGTTAGGTTGTCTGGTAAGAGAATTGGGTCCAAGATCTAGTAGCTGTTTCTACAGCCAGCACCTCTCTAGTTCTGCACTGTGTGTGCTCAACGGGACAGAGTGGAACAGGAGAGGGACCTTCTCCCATTGGAGCTCTTCAGAAAAGCAGCACACATTTATACTAATAATGGTGGTGTTTTTAAATCCTATGTAATTTGTAAATGTACATTTCCATGGTAACACGTAGGTAGTGAAGTAATCCTCAATTCATCATCTTCCATGAAATTCCAGCAACTATTCCTAAACATTCATCCTTTTCTAATCCCAGAGCTGTTGCCATGGAAATGATCAGATAAGATACAGGCCTTTAGGCAGATGGGTCTATAAAGGATGCTAAATCTTGGCCCATTGAAATCTACAGAACTATTTAGTATTTCTTATTTAAAAGAAATGTAGCTGGCAGTGATTACTTTCTTTATTGTTTCAAGATTAAATTAACTCCACTTTACAAAAGGCTTCATTTCAAGAGACCCCTGGGAAATAAGTGTGTCTCTGGTCACAGATATATCACTTGAGCCTTTTCCCCACTGGTGAGCTCCTGCATGGGGGCAGAACTCCTGATGGTCCTGTTCCCTGCCCCAGTGCTTCTGCTCCTCTTTTCACATATAAGCAACTCAAATTGTCACCACCATTGCTTGTGGTCTGGGTTTAGGCCTGCTTTTCCCATATCTTGTTCTGCGAAGAAGCTTATTTTTATTTTTTTACTGTTTATCAGAGCAAAGGACAGCATCCAGGTGATTACACCCAACACTCAGAGGATCACTGCTTTCCAGTGTATTAAATTTTCAATTCCAGAAGTTGTGTGGGATGAGCGGTTCACATGTGCACCTTCTGAGCACTTCTCCAAGCTGGACCCAGAGGTGTGTACATTGTTAAAATGGGAGTTGGTTTCTAAGTTGAATATTCTTAAGTCACAGAGGTATCTTGAAGGCTGTGTGTCTTCTGTCTTCACCAAGAAATATTGATGCAGGAGGAGCCATTTTTGCCTTCTGAAATCAGGAGGAGAGCTTTTCAAAGACCTAAACCACTCATAGGCACTGATTTTGCTGACTTCTAATAGGGCTGGGGATCTAATTCCCATATATACCTTAGGCATTTTTCTGCAATCTTATCTCCCTGCACACAAAAATGTCCATAAATTAATCTGAACAGCAAACATCTGAATGCACTGTCTTTTTCTTTTTCTTTTGTTGGTATTAGCTTTTAGGGACAAGATCCTGATGGTAAAAGGCACACCACTATAGAAATGACAATGAGAGGGGGCTCTCTAACCAATTAGCTGGCTTGTTACCAGTTTCTTTTTAGTGGAAGTTATCTTGTGAAAGGTTCTGAAATTACCTGATGTCATATGTAAGCTGGTAAAGAGGTGTGAGTGGTCCTCATCTGCACCAGTGCAAAGCCCACCAGTGTGGGTGCAGTTGCTAAGGAAGGTCAAGTGGATGCTGTCAGTCCTGGAGGACTAATGAGAAGTGGAGGTAGAGTGAGAAAGTAGATGGCTGCAAATATCATGCCAACAGGGATGGTTTAACTTGAGGACAGGAAGAAAGCAAGATGAGAGTGCTGGAACTGGAAAGCAAGCAGGAGAGGAGGAAGTACTCTGCCAGAAGCTGTTCAGCATATGAAACTCCAGGGAGAAGGCCAGGAAATATTACCAACATCTATCAGTGTCTGCACAGTCTGTTCCTGCATTCCCTCTGCAGGCTTCACTTTGCTCTTCCCAGTGTGGTGGCAGTTTTGTTCTCATTATAGGGTGGAAACTACAGAAATTATAACCCCAGAGCCAATGCCTTGTCCCTACCAATGCTGCTGGCAGTGGCAGTCCAGGGCATGAGTCCCAAAAGAGCCTCTGCAAATCAAAAGCTTCACTATTTGCCTTCTTGCAGAGTGGTATTTTGAAGATTCCCCATGGATGACCTAGTAATGCCCATTAAAAAAAACAACTCCATGCAATTTTTTACAGAGCTTAAAAAAATCAATATCAGCAGCTCTGTCTGGATTTTAATCATCCACTGGCACTGTTTATTGCCTAATAATAATAGTGCATGGATTGCAGCTCCTGCACCAAGCACATGGCAGCCTGGGAGGGAAAAGGGAGAAAATAAATTCTGTAGAATCTTGCCTGAGGATGGCACTTGAGACAGCCAAGAAGGGCAGCCAGTGGCCTCCACCAGAAAATCTGGCCAGTCTGATTTTTTCCTCACAGAGGATGCTAATGGCATTTACACATATGGTGCCCTGAATCAAGGGACGCATGGACCCCATTTATTTTTTCCAGCTTTAGCTTATAGATGGGGAAGGAGTGTCAGGAAGGGGCTGAGTCACAAAAGATCACAAACACTGGCAGGAATGGGACCCAGGTGTCCTGGGCTCTGGTTTGCAGCTGTAATTCATAAGATGGTATTTATCTAGAGACAACCAAGAGAAGTTGAGGAGAAGGTTGATGAAGAGAGAGGGCAGGAAGCAGGGAAAAGTGGGGAGTGATCAGTAGAGTGGGAAGGAAAAAATGGGCAAAAGAGGCAGCAAAGGAAGATGCAAAATTAGAAGAGCAGTTTCTAGTGTCTTAGGGTTAGGAGTCAGAGGAAGAAAGGAGTTTGGACTAGCAGAGGAAGAGAGGGACTAGAAGACAGAGAAGATATCTTGAGATGGAACTATATAGCAGGAACAGCAAAGACTTCATACTGCAGTAGGCACTACAGAGCTACAGTCCTTGTGTCTTTGTATCTGCTCCTGGAGCTCAAGTGAGCAGGGCACCATCGGAGCCTCCCACATTACTGCAGGAACACTGAACCTTCTGCAGCGAAGGGAGACATCCATCTCCAGGGAGACAGTTTGGCTAAAGCCTCACACAGCATCTCAGTTTCTGCCATTATGCTTCAAGCAGCAAACTGCTGTGACTTCAGTAAGACTTAATAAGTTCCCTAAAATATCCCCTTGACTAGGTCTGGCTGTAATTGCTTTGATTTGCAGATGTACAAAAATGCAGATGAAAAGTTAGGTGTGAAACAAGTGCTTTCATGCAAATGAAAGGATGGGAAAGCAGTGAAATTTCTGTCTGGCTTCTCTCCCTCCCTTTCCCTTTAAAGACACTTACCTGCTTGCTGCAGTCCTGCCCAGGCACCTGTTGGGGATCAGCTAGGACTTTGAGAGTGGATGGAACTGCTGCATGCTGAACTATGCTTTTGTCCCTGTGGTGCCTGACTCCTTTCTTTCCCAGGGCTTTTAGGAAAGGGCAACACTTCTGATTCTCACCTTTCTCTAACCTGCAGGCACACAAGTTTATTATCAGTTTTCAGAAAGGTTTGTGGGGTTTTTTTGTTGCTAGAGAGTGTCTGTTGCCCTCTCCCTCCTCCCTTGTATGTTTCAGGGACAGTAAGAAAGCTGCAATTCCCTTAAAACCTCCAGCACAAAGAGATGGAGGTGTCATGCTGAATTAGGGTTTGGCAGAAGCAGTGCTTCTACCTGTGAGGTGAACAGTGCTGACCCTCAAATGCCACGGACTGGCAGGCACTTATCTCCCACCAGCCACTGAAAAATTTGATTCTTCCACTATATACTTGATGTCAAACTTCCTTCAGAAGTGAGGATGCTTAAACAGGCAAACATTAATCAGGGTTTATAATTCTTCATGAACCATGAGGACTTCTGAAGGGTCCTGATTTCCATCCTAACCCACAAGGTCGCTTGGTTTGAGGGACATGGGATCCTCTACAGGGTCAAAGATGCAGAAAGACTTTTTCATGGTAGAGTCTTTGTGGAGAGTTTCCCAGCTGTTTTATTTTCCCATCATCACTCAAAAGTGGGGTACATTACAGATTCTGGTGCTCCTGGTGACACAAAGGCTTTTTGGAAATATGGTGGCAAGTGGCATCACCAGCAGGTCTGAACCTAGAGCCTCTGACACCATCTCTCCTGTCTAAAGTCAGACAACATCAAATGTAGAATTATTTTCTACATTTAAAAACAAAAAATCCCACATTCTCTAGAAGTAAAACACTTGGAGAGTTTGATAAGAGACTCACTGTCTTATCTCTGTGTTCTAAGGCAGATGCATCTGTGTGTGCTCACAGTCAAGTACATGCTGAGCTGCCCAGAGTATTTTACAAGCTGTGTCTGCAAGCTGAAAACTCTGGAACAAGTAGCTTATCACTTAAGCTGCTTCGAGGATTTAGGATGGTTTAAATTACTTAAAGTGCTCTGGGGACCCGATCCTGCACCCACTGAGACCACTGGTGATTCTGTTGGAGACTTACAAGGGACCAGGATTTGGCACTTCAGGCTTAGAGAGCTGAAGTGGATAAAACCCTTACGGCCCTTTAGAGATGCCTAAACCATTCCAAAGCCTTAGACCCCTTTACAGCCTGCAGAGGTTGGCCAGTGATGGGAATGCCTCAGGAGTACACCAAATGCCTTGTTGCTGCTTACATTGAGCACCTTGTCCAGCCCCTGTAAATGCAGCCACTCATCCCTTTTGCATTTCATACTGACAGCAGAGGTCCCGTCCTGCTCATAGCAGAGGCAGCAGCAGAACTGTCCTACCGAAGTCAGCAACACGAAGAGAAATGAGGTGCTTTGCACAGAGCATTTGCAGAATTGTGCTCTGGGAGTTTGGCTGGGGATAACTAGGCAGGAGCAGAACTGGGCCCTGGGATGGCAGCTCAAGTGCTTCCTCCTTTTGCTTTTTGCATAAGGACTCTTCTTCAGTCATTTTGATAGATTGCATTAAAGCACTGTCATTTCCTAAGTTCCTGTCTTCCTTCCACATACGTCTTTGATTATTTAAAACCGTATTTAATACTGATCTTTCACTTCTCATCTAAGAAAGTACCAGCATGAATCCTGGCTTTTAAGTTATTAATTAAAGTACCAGACTTTCTTCTGAGAGGTCTCACATGGAGGAAAAAATACCCATCCTGAAACTTCTTTTTTTTTCAGAATTAAAAAAAAAAAAATCAAGAAAAATGAAAAGGGATCATTTATACCCACTGCAAACCTTGGAGGAATACTGCTCTCCAGAGATCCAGCCTTCCATTTGTGTGCAGGCCTATTCTGCTTTTCTTGCAGAAGTGGAATGTGATCCCAACTACAATGACAGGCAGCAGCGCGTTAGGGGACCTCAGGCAATGTCAGCATGGCCTTGCGGGCACAGGAAAATTATCATCTGCTGAAGACACGTGAGACTGAGGGGCTGAGCCAGACCTCTTCCACATAGCACACGCAGCACCCAGGGACCTTCAGTGATACTTCAGAATTATGGCATCGGAAAAAGAGGGTTTTTTCTTTCTCTTTCTAGCTTTCTTCCCACATCCCACCCTCGAGGGAAATGAAAGAGGAGAAATCATAATTCTTAAGAGAAATTTAGTCATCCACAATACCACAGATACCACAGGATGATTTCCTGAGTTATCCCTTTTTGTACAAGATTTAAGAGGATCTGGTATTGTGGATAATAGCATAGAAATAAAGTTTTAATAAGCTACCTTGCTTTCGCAGCCATTGCCCATTAAGCTATTCCTCCTTTTCTGGATGCCCTCACCACCTCAGCAATCCCTTGTGATTTGGACTCTTGTCTCAAAAATGAGAGAAGAGCTTCAGCAAAACCAGAAGGGAAGGATTCTGCTCCCAGGGGGCTCCAGCATTTACTTTGTTTTTACCAGCAGCCTCTAGAATATATTGAAATCCTGTTGGCGGAGTAAAAGTCGAAAGGGCTGGAGAGAAGCCTCCCAGAACCATCATATCAATAGAGATGTCCTTGTGATATTAAAAAGAAAATGTAGTTTAAACATTTTTCTGCTCAGTAGAAGTCCCTTTGTAGCACACAGTAATCTGAGCAGACTGACTAGAAATGTAAGTCAAAGAGACTAATCTGTTTTCATTTCTATATCCACCAACCTAGATGATATATTCTAGATTTATAGTGGATAGCTCAACAGTGTCCCCTGAAGGATGTACTGAAATAAGAGAGGTTAAGAGGTAAAAGATGACAAAAAACAGGAAAACAAAGAACAGGGGGAAAACTGTGAAAATACTTCTAGCTACTCTCTTTGTAATAGTGATGGAGTTCTGCGGTTTTATAGAAGATCAATTAGTAATGATGTCATATTAGATGGGATTTAGCTACTTGTTTCCAAGAAACCTCTCTGCATTTCTGGAGGGCACCACTGTAACAGAAAGATGTCTGGTGCAACTTCTTCAGGTGATCAGGGAAGCAATCTCTTTGTAGGGTAATAACATTAAAAACCACCATCCTGCTGCACTCAGAGGATGCACTCAGCATCTATCCAGTGGGCTCCAGGATGTAAAAATTTAAAAAATCACCAGACTGATGGTTGCTGAAGTAATCCAGGCAGTCCAAAACAGCCCAGGCATCGAGAGCTGTGCTAGCCTCCCTCGTGATGTCCCTTGGTGCCACCAAGCACATCTCGGTCTGTGGGCTCATTCAGGAACAGATGTTTCTGCAGTATCTTCCCTTGAGCACCGAGGCTTCTACACAGAGCCAGGATTGCTCTCATGCAGCCGTGTTCAGCTCGAGGCCGTGATCCTGCAGCGAGCTCTCTGCACGCACTGCAAATTCATTGTGGGAATGTGGCTATCAGTAACAGCCACAGCAGGATTAGGAAGTTCCTTCTATTCATTTAACATCATTGTGGCTTTTTTAAACAACAGCATCAATGAGGCTTTCATTTTTTCCTCACAAAGGAGAAACAATCTGACCACGATGAGTTCAACTCCGGTAGAGTTTTCTGTAGGGAATCCATTTGCTAAGCCACTGAGTCCATTGGCACTTTGCAGTAGTGCCAGCACTTGGTAAATATTGGCCAATGTGCCTCTAAGTACTATTAATGAAGTTAATTAGCAACAAAAGTTTTCAAATGTGAAAAAGCTACAGGCATAGCCATGGTTCATTAAGCTTCCCAGAAGCTTCAAACAAATCTTAATTGCATTTCTCAGGGAAAAAAAAAACCCTCAACTTTTTCTAAACAGTCGAAACATTTTAGCAGCTCTGCTCTACTTTATGAAAACAGCATCTAAGAACATTGGCATCCTCTCTGCAGGCAAACTTCACTGAAGGAGAGAAGGAAGAGTGAAAATAGAAAGAGAGAAATGTGCTTGTCTAGCATTGTGGGTTGAACAAGAGGCTGGTTTCCTTCTTCTTCCACATTTCTAATGTGTAGGAGGATCCAGAGGTGCCAGAAAGAGTTTTAGATAATCCTTGTGGTGTGGCAGCCTTTACCCTCTCTGCTCAGCTTTGGAACTGGGGTGCTGGCAAACCTCCATTGGATCAAATTGTCTCCCAGAGCCTCCATCAGCTGACAGGGACACCAGCACTCCTGAACAAGGGCAAACACAGCTTTTTATCACGAACACCAAACCCCTCTTACATGCTCAGCAGGCTTCCAGAAGCTTTCCTGCTCCACAGCTGAAGTCCTTCACCAGCAGAGCCACAGAGGAAATAATATGTGGTCAAGGTGAGGTTGCCACTGGGGACCAGATTGTTTTTCTCTCAACTGCTATCTTCCTGGCTGGTAGGAACAGAATTCCTCACAGTTCTGGGGAGCTCACCTCCTCACCTTACAAAATAGATTCAATTTAAGAACATAAAGCATTGCTTGGTGAATGGGAAAGGCCTTTTGCTTTGCAACACCCTCGGGTATAAGGAAGATTGGTCCTGCTGCCCTGGCATGGCCAACAGTAGAGGAAAGTCTGCAGGTTGTCCTGGGGAAATACTCACCTGCAGGTAACCTCAGTGATGACCCCTCTTCCCATTCAGATGGAGCTGATGGAGCATTTAAGAGGTATTTAGGAAGGAAAAGAGTGTAACCTTTTTAATAAGCAATTTGCCTATGACAGTGCTGGTCAGCCCAGCGTATCTCTCTCACATAATTAATCAAGACCAAGTGCTAGATTTCCTACCGTCCCATTTAATGCATCACGGCAATCCAAGATTTAAGTCAGTGCTTTAATGTCCCTGCCTTGTTTAATACCATTACTGCATTATAGATTTAAGGTAGCACTTAGGTTAGGTGGTAAATTTTCAAAGCAACGCCTGGGATTTAATGTCAACAAAAGTTCCACTGCTAAATCTTTGCCCTGCTTTGAAAATGTTGCTCTTAACCTCCCACCTGCTGAGTAACACTTGAGCTAAATGGGATACTCTTAGGGTACTCCTAAGAGTCAGTTTAGTCCCTGGTAAACAGTAGACACATTTCACCCTGATGGAGGCGCTCTCATAGTGCAGGTCTGGGGTGACAAAGACACTATGCTCACCTCTTAAAGCTTCATTAATTGAATTAAACTGATTTTATCTTGACTGGCAGAGAATAGGGTTCATGGCAGGCTGTAGGAACTGAGGGTAGGGAAATACCACATATCTCCTCTCCCCTTCCCCATCCAGGAGACGCAGGTTTGCACAGAGCTGGTGCTGTTGCTGCTTCTTCGTGCCAGTATTTGAAGACTTTTTGATTCAGGTAGTGAGATGGCACCGACACCCACTGGACAATGTGTCTTCTCCTTTGCCTGTGAGTCTGGCTTTCTCCATTTTTAAGTCTAAGATGGATATAGTGATTATTCCTTTAAAGTCAGGAGTTACTGTTCCACTAGCAGCTGTGTAGTTGAAATGTTACCTGAACTTCCCCTCATCTGATAAGCTCATATCACAGCCTCTAACTAGGAGTGGGACTTGATTTCCCAAAGAATATCCCTTCTTAAATAGAAAGATAACAAAATGCATTCAACACCCTCATTGGTTGCCAGAGCCTGCTTTCCAATAATCCATCTCTCTGCACCAGAGTATTAAAGTCCAGTAAACTGCAAAAAGAAATTGTGTAGGAAATTAAAGTTAGTTCATTGGGGCAGCCATCCCATTCAGCTCAGCTGGCTGCATCCCTCCTCGCTGCTGTGGAAATTATTCCGGAAGCCCTGATATTTCCCCACCAGTTCCCTGAAGTGTCTGATTGCTCCGAGCTGTGATGTGGATGGCAGGGTCAAACTAAAGACACCCAGGAAAAGTTAATATGAGAAGAAGTGATGCCATTTCACGGTCTGTGCCCCTGGAGCACTACATGCACATCGAGCCTCTCAGCGAGTACATTTTGACACAGCTGGAAATATTTACCTGAAAGCCAAAAATCAAATGCTATTCTCAGCCAAACAGGAGACAAAGCCAGTGCCATGTCGTCTATGTATTTGGTAAGATTTAACCCCTGCCAATCTCCTCACAGACAAAACACAAATAGTTTTCTCACATATGAAAAGAACAAGAATCCTTCACCAGAATTATTTACTGAATTACCTTCCATGACCAGTCATTGAAGGAGAAAGCAAAGAAGTAATGAATTGAGAAAGAGGTGATGGGAAGCTAACAAACTTTTCACGGGGTTTTATTCCTTTGGGCAAAGCCCTTATTCCACCAAAATCAATGAGAATAGAAGAGGATGAGTTATGATTTATTGCTACACTCAGATCTCATTGTGGTGCATTAAGGAGGTCGTGATGATTACAGGTTTTAGCTCAAAATGCTACAAACAAGGCGACATATTTGGAAAGCATTAGATGTCAAACACCAAACTGTTTCCAAGGGAACTTATAAAATGTCATGTCGTGAAACAAATCAAAATAGTACCTTTCCCAGTTTTTCTCTTGTTTCTTTTTGGTGAGTGCTAACTTCTCAATGCTCTAATCTCAATTCTTCCTCGATGTAGAGTCATTGTAGTCAGTTCTGAGGACAATGTAGTCACACTAGCCTGAATTTGGCAGAGTATGTTGCATCTGGAGCATAAATCAACTTGGCTTTGCATGTTTCCTTCCTTGATCGTGCACCAGATAATCAGTGATGACTCAGAATTACCCAAACAGTAGATCTTGGTAGTTCACTCTGTTATCCTCGATGTTGTCTTGCCTGTGTTTGCACTAATCATGCTCCAGGGTAGCTGGATTTAATGACAGTGTCATCAGGAAGTGGTGGTGTCTCTTTTGAATTCTTTGTGACAATATAAGCCAGCTGATGTATTGTTTGTGATATTTTTCTGCTTATATCCTTAGTGTGGATGGTACAAAGATGAAAGCCATGCTGTCAAGCCTTTTTGACTACAGCTAAAATTCCTATTTGCTATCAGAAGAGATTATGTTAAACTAGCCATACTTGGGCCGGAGGTACCTTAAAGACATACTGCAATGACAAAAAGCATTACCAACGCGAAGATGGAATTGCCTTTCATGGGAGCTTAGCTTCCAGGTATGACTGATTGTTTTAGGGCAGCAGCACTGACAGGCTGGGGCAATTTTATCAGTTAGAAATTTCCCTCTATTTTTATTTGATTTATTTTATTGGAAAATGTCCTCAAAATGCTGGTGTAGGGGTTTTTGTGTATTAAGCGTTTTTCTTTGCTAGAAGGGATGTGTCAGGACATTGAAGTCCATCTGATTGTAAGAACTAGGCAGTGACTTTCACAGGGAGAGGGAAGGTTGCAGCTCGCGGAACCTGAGTGCTGCTCTCATCAGTTTTTTGCTTGTCACCAGAAAGCAAGTGAGTTTGCAGGGTGCTCATGATGAGGGACATGGGTCTCAGTTTAGCCTCCTTCAGCTTGGGAAGCTCAAACCCTTTACTGCTGTCAATCACGTGCAGCATCTGCAGAGACCCTGGCTGGTCCCCCAGACCTGCTTCCAGAGCACTTCAGACTGGTATCTGCTGTCCACAGATGCTCAGGAGAAGAAACCTGAATACAATAGCAACAGAAACAGAAGATGATCAGGAACTGATCAACTTAGAGAAGTACTGGATGCAGGTAGATAGTGTGGTGTAAGATCAGTTATGGTTTGTGAGTGGTTTGGTGCAGCTGTGCACGTTAGAAATGAGAACTGATGATACTTGAAAAGATTCTGTGAGGCAAAATAAGTGCATAAACTTGTATAAAGGTTTGACCTGAAATAAATTAATGAATGATTTTATTCCCTTATGTGGCTGTTTTATTTGAAAAGCTAAGTTCCTTCTTCTTTTTTTCTACTGTGAACTGTTTACAGGGTCTTCTCAAGCATCTTTATTATCTGATATTCACCTGCCATCATCCAAGAAAGATGGCTGAGCAGGGGGAGCATGATACAAGGGTCTTGCAGAGTAATGGGCTGATGGTGAGTTAGCAGTAGAGATGAGGAGCTTCCCTCAGTTGTTCTTTTCAGGGTCTGCTGCACATCAATTGGTAAAATTTATCTGGTGCATAGTAAGGAGATAAAGGTTTGAGTAGCTTTTGGCAGAAAGATACAGTCAAACCCCACAGACGCATTGGTATGCTCACTAGTGCTCTGGAGAGAGACCGAGGGTGGAATATTTCTCCTCTTCCCCAGGGAAATAGGTCCAGTTCTGGGCCAGGACCCCACAAAGACTGGACATAGTCCTGAGGATGCCATCCCAGCAGCATTCACAGCTGTTTGCTGGGACTGAGGCTACTTCCCTGTTGATTTACCATCTTGAAAATTAAAGCAGCATCTGTTCCTAGGGTGAAAAGAGGACTGCTAAACAGAGAAGCAGCGAGGTTATGTTTTATGACCGTGAGACTATTTCCTGATGTTCCAGGCAGGTGTTCAGTCTGTGTTCCTTGAAGCAAGAGCAAATCTTTACCCAAAACACTGAGCATGGATGCACTGGCTATCCTCCTCAGACCAATAATTTGAACCCTTCGCCCTGCTCATGTAGCATCTCCTGTATGTTGCTGAGAATTTTTCACCACTGTTAAGGAACATCTGTTGAAGAACAGATTTGTGAATGCTGGAAGAGACTAAATATTCACTTGAGTTAACTTCTTGCTTCCTGAATGAAGGAAATAGATAATCCTTCAACAACACAGTGCAAAAAAAAGCTCAGAGATCTGCAGTTGAACAAGGACAGAACAGAGGCTGAGAGGAGAATTTAATTCTGTGAATCAGCCTAAATAAATTGGTCATCCTAGAAGACAGCTGGGATCCAGGATCACAATCATCTTCAGAGGTCCAACAGCAAACATTTGTCATTTCCTAATTAGCGCTGCTCTGCTGGTGTAGACTCTCAGCCTGAAAGGGACCCTCCCTGGAGATCCAGTGAGATGTTGAATAGAAGGTTATAGATGGTAGAACAAGAAACATATTCTGATACAGTAATAACACCGCATGTCAGTGCAGTAATGATAGCTCATATCTATTCTTCACAAAGACACTACAGCATTTTATCTGGAGAACGTTGACACTCATTACAGGCAGAATTAGAGGTAATGTTCATAGTGAAGCTGCTGAATACTTTTCCCCTTCAGATCAGATCCTGTTGGGGGGAAAAGTGTTTTTTACTTATTCAAAATTCATATCTATAAAAGGAGTGAATTAAAACTAGCTAAGCAGACTGAATTCTGGGCATATCCTATACATGGAGCATTTGACTGTACAACCTTAACATACTCTTAATGCTAGTTTTTTGAGACAATTTCTCAGAGGCAGGTTGAGGAGTATGAGGAGCTGTGTTCTGAGAAGAACACAGAACAAATCAGTGCCAAGGTAGAAAGCAAAGGAGACAGCCAGAGGCAAACTTTCTTAGTGAGAGAAGTCTCAAGTTAAGGCCTGACATGGCTCAGCTGCACAAGATAGGCCTCCCTGTACTTACAGCAGGGAAGAGGAAAAACTTTCATAAAAACAGAGCAGTTTCTATTCTCTGTTGAGCTTCACCTATTAAGCACAGTGCTGAGTTGAGATCCAACTTTGGAGAAATACCCCCGATCCTCTAAAAACAAACCCCTTGCTTTTTGGAGGCAGATTAATTTTGACAGGCAAAAAGACAGACTCTGGCACAAAATTTTAAGGCAAGAGATGGAGCTTGCTTTTCCTAAAAGCACTATCTTCCCAAATCCTTCCTTTTCCCATTAAGAATAATAATAAAGAAGGCTGATGATTACCCATGGTCTATCGCTCTCAAACACCTGACTGCAAGGAAAGATTGACTTGGCTGCATGGTTAGCATGTTAGAGAATTATAGATTATATTCTAAACTAAATGAACCATTATGTGTTCGGTATCATGTGCTTAGAGAGCTGTAAAACTCTGAAATAAAATTAACAATAAAAAAGAGAAACTATCGATTGAATATGGGAATGTAACTGGGGTGCACAGCTTCCCTGTCCTTGTTGGTTTGTTTCATGAGCAGCTGCTTGCTTCTTCTGTCTACTGTACTTGAGTTATCTTAGACTCTTCTAGCAGTATGACTGCCACACTGCAGCCTTCTGTAAGCCTAGGCAGGGTCCTGTATAAGAATTCAGATGATGATAGCCAGCTGAATTTCCCACTGCTGTCATTATAATCAACTAAACAGAAGCTGCTGGGGGCTGCTGGCTCCTGCTGGGCTGTAATATAGCATGGTCTGTGTGCAAGGTATCTTCTGCAGGCAAGATGTTTTGGATCAACATGATGTCAAAACCTTTCTTTGCAATTAGAGATCAAATGCAGCAGTTTAGCTCAAGATTAACACTGGCTTCCTATGGACTTCTGGGTGGAAATCAGTATTTTGGCTTCTATTAGCAGGAGACTAACCACAAATAAAGACTTGCCACTGGCCAACACACTAATCCGTGGCTTGGTGATCAAAGCTCCCCATCGTTGTGTGTGTGTGCACGCATGTGAGACATGGGGCCTATCATTTAATTTCTCTGTATCTTAAGCCTCCATCACTAGGGAACAGTTAATATTTCCTTCAGGACTTTCATAGAAATTCAATTAATTTTTTACTCTGACATCCTAAAGGCATCCACACCTTTAACTTCAGAATTACACGTGTCTTAAAGGCAGTGTTACATTCCCATGTTCTCTCTACAGTTCTTGCAAGCTCTTTGGCATAGGAAAGCTTTCAAGGTTAAAAAAAAGAAGTCATTCTGCTTGTCTCTCTTTGTCTTTTTTTTACAGACATGTCCAACAATGGGAAGTTTTGCAAAAGGTACGCCCACAAGAGAGTGAGAAGGAAGGAGAGTGCTCTAAATACATATTTTTCCAACAAAAAAAAAAAAAAAAGAGGAGAATGAGGTAAGTGTATCTTAAAGAACTTGTATTACAAGTTTTCTTCTTGATCGCCCTGTAAAAATCTCATTCATTTCAATGATATTACCCAAGTGTAACTTCAAGGAGAATTTGGCTTATGTGGGATCAGCACAGGAGACTCTGGAGTAGCGGCTGGAAGGATGCCAGAGGTGTTTCACTCCCCATGGCTCCTTTTTCTGGGAAGGAGGCTGAAAGGGAGAAAACCACACAGCATACCTACTCAAAACATTTCTTCTAGCAGATCACTCACCCAAGCCATAGCCAAAGAGTCTGTTCTCCAGCTCCTGGGATAAAACACAGATTGCTCTGACCTAACAGGTACTCTCTGTGCTGGAGATCTGGGGGCATCACTTTATGTGGTACAAAATTAAGTCACATAGACAGAGAGGAGAAGTGACATTTCAAAGGAGAGAGATTTCTGTCTGAATACTGGGGAGGGGTCACCATGCTGCCTAATGATACAACGAACCAGGGCCACTCTCCAGCTCCCAGTGCAAACCACCCCCTGAGCTGTTGAACCAGCTCTGCTCAAGCGGGACTGCAATAAACCCCTGATCTCGGTTCTGTGTATTAACCAGTGGATTAAATATTCACCACCAGTACCTAATCTGTAGCTAGAAGTTATCACGGTTTGCTTATGCATCTGGCTGTCTGAAGCGCTCAGGTGGTTTCATCCAAAACTCCTACTGACAACAGCCAGACACGTTCTGGGTGTGGGGTCATCTGAATCTCCCTGAGGGTGAAAGATTTAAAGGATTAAATATGGCAACCCAAAGGATTTAAGCTAAACCAGTGGCGCTTGTGACGCTGGCTCCACGGAAAGATTTATGATGGTTTGGCAATTGCAGCCTGCCAGCGAAAATACATGTTTTAACAGTACAGTGACTAAAACTAATGTTGTATTTCTGCTAGCTGCTGCCCATGCGTTTGCTGATGTATTTAGTTTCTAGGTTCAGGGCTAGAAGACCTTACTCATCATGGCTCTTAATGCTCCTATCCTACCGCAAAGCCTGACACCTGACTTGATTAATAGTTCCTGGTATTAATCATTGGAGGGGACCAGTTTCTCCTTTGTACATTTGTCTGAGAAATTGCTCTCTTTGTGGAAGCTTTTAATGGATTTCTCAAGTCTTTCTCAACCATGACACATAATGCCTGAAATTCAATGGTAATGACAAATGAAAGGGACAAAAACCCGAGATGGAAGCGTAATTACTGTGTATGAAAATGTAGTGCTTTGGTAACTGAAACTCATAGGTGATGTAGCAAGAGTCAAATATTGCCAGGCACTGGGGTTGACAGTCCCCTTCCTCACAGCCACCCATGCTGCCTCCCTGCTCTCCCTTCCCCAGACTTAATTGCCTTGCAATTATTGGTTAGGAAAAAAAAACCCCTGTGCTCACCAGAGATTAATTGCATCCTTCTGAAATGCCTCTCCCTGGCACTGACAGGGAGAATGGTCTCAGTGCTTCTGTCCATAGCATCATTTAGCAGGGAAAATACAGTGAGGCTTCTTTAGAAATGTGAGGAAGAAGTAGCCAGCTGTCCTCTGGGGCTTGGAAGGCCACTGGAGCACCGTGAGTGCTTTGCTATTTCCATTACAATGGGACACAAATCATCTGATTTTCACAGGCAAAAATGAAAAACCATCTCTGGGGCTGCAAGAGAGGACACATTGCACACAGCCCCTGCGGAGACACAGGAACACAGCTTATCCTGCTAGGAGCAATAGAGGGAAGAAATGGTGAATTGACCTGGGGTGGGACTACTGCCTTCCTTGGACAAGGCTGGGATGGGATCTGACTGAACCTGTCTTAGACCTTCTCCCTTCTGGCTTTTATACTCTGGAGTCCCCTGAAACCCACACGCCCTCACGATCACAGTTCACAGATCCATCCTTCTGTTCTAGAACTGTTGTGGCCCCAACTAAGATTTCAGGCTCTCTCTGACCTATTTCCTGAATGACAGGGTGTCACCACAAGAGTCAGAAAAGCTTTGAGTCTTTCCCTGCCATCTTTTAAAATACCATAGGCAACACACCACTATTTTGTCTGTCATCCAGGAATATTGGGGGGACAGGCTTCCTTTCAGGTCACCATACCCAGGTTATTGCTAAATCCAGCACAAGGGACCTGACTGTAAGCTCTTTCCTGTATTTCCATACTCATTTGACAGAAGGTATGTTTTCATACCTTACAAACTCTCCTGTCTTGCTGCATGTGGAGCAGCATCCAGCATATTGTCATTAATAATGAAGCAATTAGTATTGCAACAAACAATGCAGAAAAATCATGTGCCTGGCTCTGAAATATCCAAGTGATTGGGGAAAATCTTTGTGAAGAATTATACCAACAACACATGCAAGGATCACACTATGAGAGTTACAGAAACACAGCCACCACATCAGTGCACTACCATAATTTAGAGGCTGAAATTCTCATTCTGGGGTACGTGCCATAATTTTTAATAATAACAATGCTAAAATAGAGGTGCTGCCAAGCAAAGCATTACCAGGGCTGCCAGAAGGCCCTCTGAGGTGCCAGCCCAGCAGAAAACCAGGCAGGGTTTAAATGCAGATGGTAAGGAAGGGTTTTTTGGAAACCTGGTGGACTTGGACTGGAATTCCAGCACATTGGGGTGCTTCTTTTTCACTCAACTGGCAAAATTCTGATGGGGAAAATAGGTCTGCCTGAAAATTTCCAGCCTGCAACTACAATGTTTTACATAGCAGCTGAGAACAACTCTTCCAGATGGTTGGAGGTAGGAAAGGAACAGCACATTTGCTGTACGACACCAGAAAGTTCACAGAGCCAGATGATAGTGATGAGCCTGGTTTGGGGACAGGACCCAGTAATGACACACAGAATTCATGGCTTTTCCCACAGAACTTTCTTCTTTCTGTTCTAATAGCATCTCGCTCCTGAGATGGGTAAAAATTTCCTATGGCAGCCTCTTGTACTAGAAGATACCTAGACAATTAAAATCAGGTTACTATAGAAAAGAAAAATAATGTAGATTTTAAAAAAAATGCAACAAGTATACTGTGAAGTGCTTAACCCCTGCAGCTTGTGGTCATGCTGAGCCCTCAACTAATGGCACCTGGATACTCAACCAACCAAGGCAAAGCCTTGCCAAAGTCCTTTGTCTGGTACACTTGCTGCTTGTATTAAGCACAAAGTCTCTCCTGGAGAAGGTCAAGCAGAGTTGGTGGCAACAAATTCTGGCATTAGCTTCTGAGATATTAGTGGCTTCTCTGATTGCCCCAGTGCCCCGATATTTTTTTAATCGCACTTGCCAGAGCACCACTGAAGTTGTGATGTTAAATGACTGATCGAGTCCAAAACACATATGTGATAAGCTACTGAGCCCCTCTTCTATCTTGATAGTCTATGTTACATGACACAATTTTTCTTTCTGCTCTGCATCTTGAAAAAGAAGATTGATGTTGTGGAGAATTTTAAAGGGGCTCACACTTCAGGGTAGATTTCATTACCTACGTATCAATCCTCGAAGTACATTGTAATTCTCTGCCCTATATTACTGGAAATTTTTGCATCTTTTCTAGGAACTAGGTATTGATCCCTGGAAAATGCACAACAATTACAATAAAATATAGACAACTGCAATCCCAGTGGTCACATTAAAGGATGAAATGCTTCATTAACACCTCATAAGAACATTTCGAACGTCAGCAGAGGGCAACTTTCCTGCTTCATCATTTACGTGCAGTATCTGGAAAGGAATGGTTTCTAAATTTCCCAGGATTAGTCTACACACAAATTACTCTAGTGTAACCAAGCTAGCATTAAAGTGCTCTCTCCTACCACCTGAAGTAATTTTTTTCTATTTTGAAGGTGTTTTATCATATTCATATCCCAGCCTAAATCAGTTAACAATTTAATCTGAAATGAAGTAAAGGAAATGTAAACCATCACAAAAACCATAATTAGTTTAGTAAAACTTGGCCATATTGTAAATTAAACCTACACAACTTTGTACATCCATATGCCCTTATACTTCTTGATCATGAGGAACCTGTGTCAAATTTTTGGATGTGACCTTCCTCAAAACTTCAGCTTTAGGTTTTGACTGGGAAAAAGCTCTTCAGATTAGCAGAGGTAGAAAAGCTGAATGACATTTGAACATTGCAGAAATGCTGAGTCTCCACCCAGAACTACATAATTTTTCTTGTATTTGTTAAAGAAATTCTGGGAAGAGACAACTGAGCAACGTGCTGATTTCCATGGGTGCAGAGGTACCTCTGAAGACTGAGACCCCCAGTTGAGCAAGACCAAGTTACACATTCAGTGGTGCCTGCACAGAGTGACTGGAAACACATACTAAATTAGCATGATTCAGTAAAGTGCAATTTTTGGCCAGTGAGGAACCCAAGAGAATATGTCTCCAATACTATTTTAAGCGCAAGATAAAGTGTAATCAAGGCCAAGAGGTAGCCATTGAGTGAGGAGTCAGGATCTAACTAAATTAGTGTCTCCTGTGACTGTGAGAAGTTATAGAGCCTGTCCTAATTCCTCCTTATCCACCCACACGATGTTTGGATCGTATCTGTCCTCCTTAATGAGAAAATTCCCCCATCAGAACCTATCCAAGCCTAGAGAAACAGAAAAAGGATCCAGCTATGGATCTGGCTTCCTAATGCCCAGAAAAATCCTATTCTGCATTTTCTGCCAATTTCTTATTGACTGTATTTCATCCAGCTATAGACTGATGACACCTGAGATCAATGGTGTTATGTAAATATCTATTCTATAGAATCAGGGTTATCCACCTAAGGCTTCTGAGGTTTCTAGTTTACTTCTGAAAGGTCCACGAAGAGTAACTCTGACTAATGCCTCTTGTCAGTTGGCTTAAATTCCTTGGCTGGGAAATGCTTAGGGGGGCTGCAAATCCAGAAAGGTTGAAAACCAAGGCAGTCAATAGACAGATAATGTCAGTCAGTCAGACACAGTTAGTGTCTGACAGATGAAATATCAATAGCTGACATGATTGACGGGGAATGGAGGAAAAACCACCCACAAACACAAAAGGAAATAAACAGGATTTGAAAGCTCTGTGTTGCATTCATTTGGAGACTTATTTTTCCCATTCTAAGCTGATTTGATTTCACTCCTCAGTGTAATCTTCTGACCCAGGCTTACCTTATAGTAAATAAATTCAAAGTGACCCTTATGGCAGCCCCATTAATGAGGGTTCTGTGTCAGTCACTGTGTCCACCCGAGATGAGCTCCTGTGAGCCACCACAGCATGGAAGGGAATGGAGATATATCTTCCTATATTGAGTGACCTCTGCGTAATCTAGGGTGTGTGGCTTAATGCCTTGTAACCACATAAGGAAAAAACAAAGGAAAAAGTAGTTTTGTTTTTTCAGCCTGAAGCACAGAAAGAAATTATAGAGCTTGGAGTTTTATTATTTTAAAAGTCCTTTTTGCACATGTTCATCTCCTAGTGTTTGAGATGAAGTGTTAAGCCACTCGAAATGATAGATAAGAGAGAGCTTTTGGCCAGAATCTGGGTCTTTGAGTTCTGCCAGGCAATAAATAAACATAGATTGATTTACATATTTATTAAATTCGTTTTTACTAGGTTGCAAACATTTCAGGTCTTTCACATACTGTGGTCAAAATGCCAGCAAGGTCATTCTAAGAAATACAGAAATTCACAAGGATGTCTCTCAGTTCCAGAAACTCATCAGTTTAGGAGTAAAGAAAAGAGAAAGCAACACTTAGGGGTCTGTTGTGGGTACAGGTGGGGAGGATCTGAAGGAACTTTGTGGATGTGTTATATGATTAATAGGCAAGATATTGATGGCTATCTCTCAGCTGCTGTCATTAGAACAATATGACCTAGATTAGTTTATGCAATAGCAGATCACCTTATATTGAAGGGCACACCTGCTGCCTGAAGGTGGCATAAAGAAAATCAAGGTGGAGAAGGAAAGAAAGAAAAGAATGTGAGTCCAAATCACACAACTATTGTTTAAAATGTGCTACTTCCAGGCATCTCTGAGAAAATAAACCCACTGGAACCATGAGCTCAGCTCTTGGAGGCAGTTACGTATCACTTGTACAAACCTGAATATTTCAGCCAGTTTTTAAGCAGGATGCTGTTTCTAAAGATACTGATGTACAAAGAGGCACCTGGTGGCTTTTTCCAAGGCCCTGTATCTCTCTCATGTGGCATGAAGTGTTCTGATTTTTTCCAAAATTCCAACTAGAGACTATTTGCATGTTTAGCCACCGTCCACCCAGTAAGTTTCTTTCAGGGACTGAGAGACACACACACACATTCCAGCTTGGACTTCAGCTCACTCATGAGCAGGCCTTGAGTATTAACCACACCATCTCCTTGGTGCCTGCCATCTGGCTCAAGGCTGGAACACACTAGCTGTAGAGTGAAGACACTTGGATATCATGAGAGGAGAAAAAAAGGCTGGCTTACCCTTGGCAGCACAGCTGCGAGCAGTCTGTGCCACGCGGCGTGACAAACTCAGGCGCATGCTGGCATGTTTAACAAGGACAATATAAACAGTGCCAACACGAGTTATGTTGGGAACAAGTGATGCAACTTTTTGTTGCTACTTTTCTTTCGCACCTTCAAGCCTTTTGACCAAGCTGAGCCACAAAAATGTGAGAAACATGTCATTCACTGGAGGGGTGAGGAAATACTGCTATTCTAGGCAGGAAAGAACAAAGTCAGTCATCAAGCCAATATGTAGATCACTCAAGAGTTTATATAGTCATCAAGTATGGATGCCAGAATCTGATGTCTTTGATGGCACATCAGCAGTCTCATTAGCAACATGAAGCTACCTCAGAATTGAAATTATTTGTCACAGTCTAAAAGACTGACACTTGACATCTGGTTTGATAGGTTATGAGGCACCGTGAAAACACCCTCATAAGGGAAGAAATCCAGTTCTTCCATCAGAGCCTACAAATGAGCCCACTGTGATCCTGGAGGCACTGGGATTCTCAGGAACCCGCTGCAGCAAAAGTGAGTGTGGCCAATCATCCCCCAAGGCCACCTGGGTGGCATAATGCCACCCTGACCATCACTTCAGGAAAGAGAATTTCTAATTGCTTCTCAACTCACACCTCTGAGAAGACCCAGAAGCCAAAGGATCACCCAGCACGAGGAAATAAGAGCGTAGATAGAAAATCTGACCCAAATGTACTGTAATTAGACAACCAAACACAATGGTAATGTGTTACTACAGTGGGACATAAATCCATCAGCATAACAGTCACTGCAGGGCACATTTAAATACTGGGCTCTGAGGAGGGAAACAGCCTTTCAGTCCCAGTCCTCAGTTTCTCAGGTATGTGGGGACCGAGACATAGTATACTATCTGGTGCTACTGAGAAATACAACACGAAGAGCAGTGAAGCACTTTACAACAGCTGTAAAGTGGAAAGGAGCTCTGCTTAGTAGTTGTAACAGAACAATAAGGTCATGCCAGCAAGCACCAGTTCACCCTAACTGGATGTATCTTTTTTCTTTGAAAGACCAAAGCACTCACACTAGTTTCCTGGTTTTGTGTGCAGGTGGTTTCACAGCACTGCGGTGTACAGAAAAGGCTCCGTCCTGAAGGTGACTGCTGATTTTGTGTCCAACGATGTTCAGAAGAGTTTTGATGGGACAAAGACCTCAGAATGTTGCCTCAAATCAATTGCCCTGATAAGAACTCGCACAAATGGGTGAGAGTAGAGGTCTGTGTAAATACTGTGTCCCTTTCCTCATCACGGTCAAAATCAAAAGATATGCTGGACACCACTAAGTAGTCTTCCTGAAGCAATCAAACTCAAGCACATTTGCTTTGCATTTGTGCATCAACAGACTCAGATTCTGGAAAAGTAACAGGGGACATGTATTAAAAGCTGGGAGCTTTCCAGTAATAACTCCCATAAACCAATCACACCCATTGAAATCAACCAGGCATCCTGTTTATTTGGTGTTTTGATAAATTATAGCTCTGGGGTGCACAAAGGGTCAGATTTTTAAAGCTATTCAGCTGTTTAACACTCATTGATTTCAGTGTAATTGATTTCAGTGGGAGTTAGGTGCCTGTATCGCTTCACACTTTGGGCCGGTCCCTTCTATGGTAACTGTACCAATTAGGCAGGAGAGCTATTTATCAGGAGCCCCATTAAATAGAATCAGTGGTACCCAATTACATCTAAATTACCAGTTCAGCCACCCTAATGGCTGAATGGCAGAGGTGGCTGTTGCTGCCATTGACATGGTGAATCTCTTCCATTGTATCCTGCTTGCAATAGTGCTCATCCAGGAAAAACATCCTGCTTCCTCCATCAACCCATGGGGGTTTTTTACCCTCCTACCAGGTCACTCTGACATTGAAACAGGCTGAGGGTGTAATGGGCACTAGGAAGAAAAGCAGGCTGAATCCAAACCAAAATGAGTGGGGCTTACATAATTAGAGGGTGAGAGAAAGAGAAGCTAGAGGCACAGTCTTTTCAAGGTTTCCAAGGCAGCAAGTGGCTGCTTCTCATACAGCATGCACCACAATCGTGTTTTCAGTGCTACAGCATCAGTTTCCCCTATGATGAGGAGGGAAAAAAAAACCCCCAAACCCACTCTTTTTGAAATGTGAGTGCTTTTGAAATAATAGAGAGAAGGTCTGGGACATTATGCTCCACATGAGTAGTTGTGGTGATATCTTCATTTATTTGATATCATCTTGTGACATTTCGTTCCATTTGCAGGCAAGTCATTTGTAATGTTACATACAAAGGATTCTGGTGTCGTGATCTTTAACTTTTGCCCTGAATCTAATATTGAAGATCATTCAACCATGATGAAACCAGCTGGAGGAAATTCCTCTCGTGCAAGACATGAAGGCCAATGACAGTATGAAAGATGTGGGGCTCCTTTGTCATTTATTGCTCCATATTCCACGTTTGTCTGATTGGTGTAGGGAAAAGTCCATTTATTAATACAGCAGTTCACGTGAACTGAAGGCTGTTGAAAGAAAAAAAGAAAAGGAAGAGAAGAGAAGAGACAAGCAGCCAGGAAGGCCATGCAATGACTGAGCAGGACAGCCTCGAGGGAACTCTTGGACTGCTGCTGGAAACCACATAAAGATGGTAGGTGGCCTAGCCTCTCCTAGCACCATGCTTTGGGCAACAGTCTTGGGAGAAAGGGGTTCTATTAGGCAAGAAAAGAGCCTTTCTGCAAAACCACAGAGAATTTCTGCAAAGCTGTGAGAATATCAACAGGTAAAGCGGGTGAAGAAGCTGACTCTAGGAAGTGTAGGAATATTTTCCTGGACAGATGGATCTTTCTATATAGGTCAAACTTTTGTTTTCTGACAGCCTTCTTTCTCACTCCTAGGATGACACCAGCTGCACCACACTGTACTGCTGGTTCCTCATTCTCAAAGGACACTTTTTTCCAGGTGGCAAATCCAATCAGAACAATGTAGGTAGCTCAGGTGATGACAGGGAGCCAGAGCCAATGTGCTGGGAGGAGTAAAATGCAGAGGCAGCATTTCTATGATCCACACCACCAGAAGACAGACCTTCTGGCCTGCTTGTGCTACCAGGTTTCCTAGAACATCCCTTCCCAGTTCAAGCAAGCTTTGCATCTCGTCTCTCCAGGAGTGCCTGAAAAAGGTAAATGCTGACTAAAACTGCTTTCATCTGAGATCAGCCTTTAATGGAAGGCTGAATTACCCACAGCCTCGCTTCAGCATTAGCGATGCAGTTAGTGCACTGATGGTGTATCTGTGCATCGCTGTATTACAATTCAGTGTTTCGTGCTTGCTACTGTTAGGGGAAGAAATATGAATAACTCACTTAGCTAGATTTCATTTCTTCATTCTATGCAAGGTCCACAAATTAATACCTCGGAGGGCTTTTGTTGCAGCACTTAACCTGATCTTTTCAGCTGCACCAGTGATCATTTCTCAGTTCCTGCTCTATCCTGCAAGAAAATAGCTCCACAATGCCCTGCTTTCTATGACCCCCTCCCTGGTAGAGCTCTCACATAGCCATGCCCAACAGATTGGGAAACAACTTCACATATTTGGGTAGAATTTGTAATACCATGGTGGTTGTTTTTTAATGAGGGGGAAAAAAAAATAATCCTTGTTCTTCACAGCACTGCCACTGTGGGGTTTCCCTCAGCAGGCATCTGAACACTCACCTAGCTTCAGCTACAGCCAGGGAAAATAAAAAATGTGACTCACTTCTGTTAAAAGAAAGAGAGAAAATAAAGAAACTATTCTTTTACATTCCTCCTCCATCCCACCCCAATCTATTTCTCCTCTGTTCTTTACCCAGCTAAATTGTTCATTCACTGTTGAGTCCAACTAACCCTTTTTATGATGTGCTGGTCTTCATAGGTGTGGGAAGGAGGGCATGGAGACTAATGAAGTAATTACTCCCAGCCTGTTACTTGTAGAATCTGGCACTTAGGAAAAGCTTCAGTGCTCTGTTTTTTCTTGCGATGAGGAAAAAAAAAAGGGAAAAAAAGAAAAAAAGGTGTTGCTTGGCCAAAAACTTAGTGACTGAGGAAATCAGGTCCAAACATCCATACCTCAGGGTGAACTCTGGTTTTCTCCTTCCTGATGAGCCAATGTTTTCACAAGTTGGGCTGTAAAATTGTTAAGTGGAGTATTAGGACTTCGGGTTTCTTACTGTGAATGACACATAAGGGCATCTTCTTGCCATGGTAACGAGCGAAAAACACAGTGATATAGCTAGAAAATGTACAAAAGCAAAGCTACAGCAGTCACAGTAAAGGGTGATAGGAAACAGTTTGTTCATTGGGGAGCATTACTGAGATAGTGGGAATGGGAAAAAAAAATGACAAAGTCACTGATATGGCCTGTTCTCACTGAAGTAACACACGTCAGGATCTAGTGCTTCCATAGATGTTGGAGTAGAAGCAAGATGGGGCTGGGATTGCCAGTGTGCTGAGTCCTGCCACAGAGGGTGTCTCAGCCAGGAATCTGGCAGTCTGTCTTCAGATGCTTTTTAAGTTATTGTCTGTTACAGCTGTAAAATCTCCCATCTATTATCCTTCCTTCCTTACCGAGTTTCTCTCTTTCTCAAGAAGTTTCTTCTACCCCATCCTCCTTAAGATAACACTCTCTTGAGCCATAAGTATCCCCATTCAGTTCCTTCTGAGACCAAACTCCTGTTGCACTCAGTGAGCACTTGGCCCAAAATAGGAGTAATGCCAGGTCCAGGAGATCTCTGAGCAAGGCTTCAACTCAGGTTAGTGGTTTTATTTTTACAATTAAGTATGACTAATCTCCAGTGCCTCCAACAGAGAATTGAGTGTCCTAGCCAAGAGTTTTAATACTTCCCAAAGGCCTTTTGCAGTTGATCCTGGCTGGCTAATAAGCCTATAGCTTGTGCAAAAGCTTTTCAACATCTGCTCTAAGTGCACTGTTTTAGCCCTTTGAGTTTGGCCTTACACATGCTATTTTTGGCTTGTGCTAGTGACTGACATGTTGTCCTGCTGACTGTGTTATTTCACATCCTGGAAACACTGCAGGCTGCGAGCTACAGGACTCAAGGTTTGGGAAAAACACAGGTTTCTTCTGTAAATCTCCACAGTCTGAGTGTGTCCTAGCAAGTGTCACCTAGCAATGGCAAGAGGGGCAAGAAATGAGATGGATACAGAAAAGCATTAATACTTAATAAATCAAACAGTGGCATAACAGACAGAATTTGATCAGCTGGAATCTCAAATATTAGTGTAGAAGAGGAGTATTTATAGATACGGGCCGCTCCAGCCCTGTTTAAAAATACTGGGAGAAGTTGGAAGGAGAACTCAGATTACTACGTAGGGTGGAAATGGCCAATCTACAGCATAACATTTGCAATTCACTGGAAATCTTTGGGATTTCAAGCAGCTTGGGGCAAAGTATACTTCACACACACAGTGCCTGCCATGTGTTCAGCCCTCTCTGCTCAGGAGACCAACTGCCAGGATTTGTGCAGCATGCATGAGAATATATTTGGATAAAGCATTACTGGAATGGGAACTTTGGCAAACTTTTCTTCACTGAGGTCACCTGAAAAATCTCCACCTAGTTGTTTAATAACTCAAACAATGCTGTTATAGAATTTTTAACCTTTATGACTGTTCCTTCTTATTCAGGGTTGGGGGGGCGATATCTATACTTCACGAGTTCAAAATTTATGCATCCACAAGTACAAATATCTACTGCAACTATTTCAGGCTCCCATGCAGATCACTCCATCCTGGAGCATGAGGTGGGGCCTCAGCGTTTGTCCCTACAGAGTTCCCATTGGCTGGGATGCATGCAGCAGTAAAGTGCTCAGAGCTTTGGAAGGACAGTTGAGTTTGACACAGGTTTCATTGATTCAGCGGATAATAATCCTTCCTCTGGCAATGCAAATAGTCTTGGCAGCACCCAAAATGTCTCTGTGAGTGCTGAGGAGGTGCCAGCTGCTGACATGGCGGGAGATTGAATTCGGTCCGGGAAAGGGGGAGGTGGAGAATCATTTCTGATTGTGGCTGCAAAACAATAAGAGGCGAAAGGAGAAGGGCAGGAGCATCCATTCCACTCTGTGTGTTTTCCCCAAGATGACCCCTGGAGATACATTTATTCTGATTTCTCTGAATCTAGCATTTGTTTCCTGGCTTTTTTTTTCCCTGTTATTATTCTTGCTGAGCCTCTGAAGGTCCATGAGATCGTTCTGTCTGTGTATCCATGTATCTACATGTCTGCCTCTAACCTGGCCCCAAACTATCAAGCCTGCAGGTCTGATTCTGCCAGATTTCAGCTGAAGAAAAGGCTGAATCATGGTCTTTATTAAACTACTAGACAATGTGCTCAGAAAAGAGACACTGATAGATTGGACCAGAGTTCAAACCTCTCAAAATGCTATAAAACCCAACTGCTAAGCACACCACTGTAGGAAACCAGCCTTCACTAGTGTTTGGCTTTATTAAATATGCAAATGACTGCACCCCCCAGTCCATCCGACCAGCCAGCAGTGATGTTTGATGATATACATCAGGCAGCACACAGGAGTGTTATATCTATGCTTCAGCAGAAAACTTCAAAATGAATCCTCAAGATTTACTGTCTCAGTGAACACTGACTTTGCCATTCACCGAAGGTACAGAAGAAGCAATAAACTCTTCTGTAAACTCAGCGGAGAGTCCTTGCACAGTTATGTTTGCAGACTCTGTCTCCCAAGATGATTAACGAACAGCAGTAACGGGTCTGGATTTGAGCACAACGCTGCTGGAATTAATACCCAGATCCTTCCCTGTTTGGGAAAGGCATTTTATAGGTGTTTGAAAATAGGCTGGGTAATCATCAAAACTGGAGTCGTTCAAGCGAGAGGTACTTCAGAGATGAGCCAGCGGAAAGAAGAAAGGCTGCTATGTTTCCTAAAGGTGACAGATCTGACAACATTTTGTTTCCTCTGGAAGACAGAGATGCTTCATCTGGGTTGACATCAGGGAGTACGGTCAGACTTTATTTTGTTGATACCTCATGAAGGCAAAAAGTGGTTTTAAAAATCATTATTGTTATCATTGCATTGTTTTAACGGTCACATTTTGCAAGGCACTATCTATGGAGAATAGGAAACACTGCATGAGAAGAGTTCATGTCTTTTAATATTAACCAGAGTATTCGCACTGACAGTGCGAGTGAAGATGATCTTTACCTGTCACTATACCCAGTCTGGATTTTCCACTCTTGGTTTGGCTTTCTGCCAGCAAGAGTATCATGCCAACACCTTTTCCTTTCAACCTTTTGCACTAAAACTAAAAGGAACAAATTTATGTCAAAAGAGCATTGACTAGCCAGAGAGCTGACATTAATGTTCGTTGAATGCCATGAAGATGTAGAACGCTTCAGAAGTGCTGCTTGTACTGAACAGTGGTCAGAAGAGATGGGGAGTACACACACAGCATGCCTGCACTGCCTGGGGAGGAGGAAAGGTCTATTTGGGTTACATGAGACAGCAAACAGTGCTGAAAGCACAGTGGGTTGAAGCAAAGGGCATGAGGGCAGCATGGTTAGACATTTGGGAGTGCAGGATGGCTGTCAGCTCACACTCCAGATCTGAATGCATTTATTACAGCTACGAGGCTCATGCTTTCTCTTCTGTGCTAACTTCGGTTCACTGCAGTGCACATCCTCCCTTTCTCCTTCACGAGTGTCTGCTCAGGTCACACCTTCTCCTATGTTTCCCCAGCCTCTGCATTTTGGGGACAAACCCACACTGTTTGTTACCTGTACAGCACCCAGCGGGCACCCAGCCATTCCTCTAGGACTGGGTTACACAGCATCACTAATGGAGTGTGACTTAGACCACAGACAGTGACATTGCCAGTGCTGACATAGTAAGGTACCTAAAGAAGCCTCCATGCCGTGCACTGCAGAGAAGCTTAGACTGTGCCCAAACAGTAAGGCTAGCTCAGGAAAGCCTAACCCTGTGCTATTACAGCTTGGTGAGGGACACAATGCCAAACTGCTAGTTTGGCATGTCAACAGGACTTTGCTGCTGCTGGGCCCATCCTCACACCTCCATAAAGGGACTGAGACATCCCAGAGTCGCTGGGCCACGTTGTATTTTTGTCTTCCAAATTCAGTATGAAGAGATGGGAAACAAGCAAGAGCCAGGAGACACTGCAAGTCCAATATAACACTGCTACAGGTTCTGGACTGGTGGAGTGTGGGATCCAGGCCCTTCCCTTCTGCCTCCTTTCAGATGCCATGCTGATGCAACCCAAATCCCTTCCATTACCTTCACTGGCACCCATGCTACAGGTTTCCCCTTGGTGTAGGCACCTCAGCTTTAGTTTGGTGACAACAGTGGGGTGTCCAGTCTGCATGCTATTGCCTGGCTTGTACTTGTCCTGGTCTATACGTACCATTTACAGACAGGGTCAGGTAGTCAGCACATTAGTGAGTCCTGCAAAGCATCAAAGACAGCAAGTAAGCTATTTTAATCAGAAAACTCTGCTAGATTAACTCTAAATGAAATCCTTCTTGGTCCTTCCATAGAGCTAAGTAGCCTTTTCTTTTTTCAGCTTAACTCTTAAGATGTTTTGCATATTCTCTACCCAGGGAATATCTACTAATAAGGTCTGAGCATGCTCTTGCAATTTCTTTTAAAGCTAACTCTAACCTGTCCCTAAAGGGTTGCTTTCACATCAGGTCTCCACCTTAATTGCTACAACTTTACCTATACTCCTGGCCTATATATTACTGACCTGTCTGCCAGCTCGACTCCTTATTTGCAGATGTGGCAGGTTCTGGGATATGGGGAGGGGAGATCATCTGTGAGTGGGGAGATGAGAAAGAGCAAGAAATGATCCAACAAGTTAGCAAATTTCTCCGCTCTGTCAGCTCTCAAATGTTCAAAGAGGGGAATAAAAAAATTAAGACAAAGTTTATTTTGATTCCAGGGAAGGATCCAGCTGGAGATTTCCCTTAAATTTCCCTTTAACAGAAATTCAGATGGATTGAGACAATGCAGCTGAGCTCACTTTAGCTAACAGAGAAGTCTAGAAAAAGCAAGGAGAGAAGTTTTTATGTCCTTATATTCATGTTCATGTTTTTAAAACACTTCAGGTGTGCCAGTTGCAAGGGTATATCTTTCAGCTGAAAAGATTTGACTCTTCATGCTGAGGCAGGAATTTTTACTGAAAAATTGACCTAGAACTGATTTTTTTAAAGGGAAAAAAGTTTATAATGGTAAATAATCCAAAGCTGAAGAGAACTATTTTTCTGAAATACCCATTTTTACTTGCACTAAACTGATTTTCTCCAACACTCTTATTTTCTATTTCTGCCATTAAATCCCAAAGTTGGGTTTTTACTGTGCTTCAGCTCTTCAGGCCATGCGGTTCTGACTCCTCAGCACTCCAGGGGCCTTTGCAGGATTTAAGTGCATCTTACAAAAGGACACATTTCTAGGGTGAAGGTTTCATTTGATTTTGGACTGTGTGACTGCGAGTGGATGAAAAAGCAAACAAGAACTTCCTCATGGCTCTGTATCAGTTCTGCTAATGGGAGTTCAGAGAGTAAATGAGTTGATTCACTTGGTTACGGGTGGGAAATGAACTGAAGCAATCCTCCACCCACCAAACGCCCAGCCAAAAGTAACTTAGCCAGCTAGGAAATAAGGACAGCAGTGATGTCCTGCTGGTCCAGGCCAGCCATACATTATTATCCTCCCAAGACAGGAAGGTGATGCCATGAAAATTCAGATTAGCTCGGACTCTGCAGCACAACACTTTTGTTAGCAGAGCTTAGCAGTGGACACAGGAGTGTTTCTGTGTTTAGACAGAAAGGTTGGTGGTGGCTTTCTGGTGTAGCATATTCAATTTATAGTTTGTTGAACATATACAGACCTGCAGTGAGCTAGTTTGGCAACTCAAATATCCCACAGTCTTTCTCTTTCCCTCCTGGGGAAGACCTCTGAGGTCCTTCCATATGGGATCTGTTAGTTGTTGCCCCACAGTTCCTCTTCTTGGATCACTGCAATGGATCCTCAGAGCCTATCTACATTGTGCTGGCACTTCTGCAGTCCAACACGTAGGTAAAGGAATCTTTCCCAAAATGAGGAGACAATATTGTCAGGTGCCTCATAACATCCATCTGAGACAGGTTAACACATGATTATTATTATTTTTTTAATATAGATGAATGAACCAGGTTGAGGTGGACATCTCAGGGGTAAATCTGGAGTGGGCTGCGCAGATTGCACAGGCTGCACAGAATGCAGGGCACTGTGCAGAGTGGCCAGAAGCAGAGGTGTGACTCCCAAAGCGGCACAGGCACACGGGTGTAGGCCATGCCCCAGCCCACCTCAGCAATCAGCTCAGCCAGCACTTCCTTGGGGATCCCTGGTGTACCGCTGCCTGGTGCACAGGCACCCTTAAAGGGCGAGCAGCACAGCTAGAAACACTGCCCAATTTTCCTCATATCTTTCAGTCTTGTCAGCTAAACTGTACTTCTGTCCTGGGAATACCCCAGTGATGCATAGCTTCAGCTGATGAGCTAGGATTAGAAGGACTTTATGTAAGGCCTGTTTGATTAAGTGGCTATTACCAACTAAAAACTTGGTGCTTCCCATTAAGTACTCTCAAGTGTGTGTCCTCATTTTACTTATTCTGTGCTTGCATTATGCTTTGGAAGTGCCTGTCTGGCCCTTTTGCCTCATCCAGGCCCATTGTGCCAACACTAATAAGCTGCTGCATCGTGTGGTAGTGCAAGGAATGTGATGCCCTGATGGAGCCTGTCCTGTTTTCCTGGAGACATTCAAACCCCACCTGGGTGTGTTCCTGTGTGATTTAGTCTAGGTGACCCTGCTCTGGCAGGGGGGTTGGACTAGATGATCTTTAAAGGTCCCTCACAACTCTTCTGTGATTCTGTGAAAGGTGTTTCTCTACCCTCAACTCATCACCCTGAAGTTTACAATGGAAATTAGCCTGGCCCCTATGAACTTCCTGCTCCAGATCCTTCAGTGCTTCTCCACAAAGGCAGCTCTCTCCCTCAAGCAGACCGAAAGCCTGTACCACTCACAAAAACCTAAACCAGTAACACTTTCACCTTTTGCTGTGCTTCTCTTACCGTGCCAGCGCAGTTTGATGTGCTGCCTTTCGCAGCATCTGGGCTCGGGCTTCAGCAATTTCCCATAATAGCCCAATATACTTTTTGTGATCTGTGTTCAATTTATACACACACCCCACTTTAATCCTTCTGTCCAGATCACTTATTTCATACTTTTGTACATCAAATTGCATTCACCATCTGTTGGCCCAGTTGCTCTACATAAGCCAAACCCTCTGAAGGTATAATTGCAATATTGTTCATTATTTGCTTGCTGCCTTTCTTCCCAATATACGAAATGACAGGAAAATTGAAGAAATAATTTAAATCTCATTTAAATTCCCTTCAGATTTTTTACACTGCACTGTTCGAAATAGTAGCTAGGGTCTTCAGAAAAAGAAGCCATCCATCTGAGAAGAGCCTTGATGCCCTCCGATAGCTATCTGTGAAAACAAGCGATTTTTCTGTAGGACTGGAGCTTGGTGTACCAGCATTAACTTAGCTGATGGCAAATGCTATCGGCACATCAGCATGCTGTTAAATCATTGCACAGAATAATTCCAATCTGGTTAATCAGGACCTGATTTTATACTGCCACTTCCACCCCAAAAACATTATTTCCTATTTGGCTTATCTATTCTGATCTCTATTTCAGCCAAAGCTTGTTGTTTTAGGACTGCACACTATACGCCATGCTCAGGCAGTTATTTGAGCATCTAAAGTGAAATCTTGTAAGCACCAACCCTCTTCCCCAGGGATAATATTCCTTGAGCTTTGATTTAATTTCTCCTAGAGTCAGGAGGCCACCCGCAGATCTCCAGTTCTGCCTGACCTGCTTCTTTTCTGCCTCAGCTTTAACAGCAAGGGCAGGGGGCAGGAATAAGTCTCCGGTAAGACTCAACATAGGTTAGTTCAGGCCTGGGTTTGCATTTCCCTTTAGGACTTATGGTGGAGAAGAAACTGCTACGGAGCCAGGGAAGTACCTCTGACAAACATCAGAGGCCCAGGCGCTGATGCAAGTACACTTCACCGGCTCGCACCTCCAGGAGGAGCAACTTCAGTGGAGATAAATAAGACATGTAATATCTTGTCAGGCCACTGCATTTCCCACCACTTGTTTTAACAATTACACTCTGTGACTTTTTTTTATTAAACAACTGAAAAGAACAGATTCTTGTAACCTAGGAAGAAAAATTGCCTGGAGAGATGAAACATACCCAGACTTTATTTTCTCTCTTGCGTTTTTTTTTGAGGTGTTTGCAAGGAATGTGTTTTCAGTGCAGCAGCCAATAACGAAACCTGTGGTTTTGGCACTTTTTTGCCACAGTCACCTTCTCAGTGGCCAACCTCCTTACAACCAAACCCAGGCAGAATAAAAGGGCTCACCCAATCTGCAGCTTTGATTTTTGCTGTTAAAAAGAGAGGGCACAACTTTCTCCCTCTGAGGTCAGTGGAAACACTGCTGTAGATTACAACAGGAATGATTAGAGTTCCATCATTATTTCATAGGCAGCTTTCCCCAAATCTTATTTTGAAAGCAATTAATAAAAGGAATGATTGCCCTTTAGCAAGCAGTGTCCCAATATGAATTGTAATCAATGCCTCTTCCGAGTGCTCCTTTGCACTGATGTCTGTACCAATTAGAGGCTTCTTCTGTAGAAAGGTTATGCAAACACAATTTTATTTCTTATTATTAATTATTTTTCAGACAGGGCCAAGTTTTAAGAGCGTGCCTGGACTTACAGCTTCAGTATTGAAGTTGCTCTTGTAAGGAAGAGGCTGCCTTTAAGACTGACCTGGAAAATATATATTCAAGGAGTGCATGTGCTAAATGCTTCAGCACTTCTCTTTGCTTGCAAGACCAGAAGGTTGTACATAAAACACACGCTAGCATTCATGACTGCAACTTCAATGCTTTTTTAAACAGTGATGCATCTGAACTCAAGATCAACCTCTTGTAAACAGCTAATAAGAACAATCTGAAATCCTATTTGTTTGCTCAACGGAGGCACCTTTGAGAGCAAGATAAAATGTAAATGAAAACAATCGAAGTGTCTTTGAAGACCAGAGAAGGATACAACTGAAAAATAGACCCTGAGACAGACATCAACCTGCTCTCTCTAAACACCTGTGTTTAATTCTGATTCAACAAGATGTAACGACAGTGACAGAGATTATTGAAATTGCCAGTGATAAATTTGTTTGGTTGTGTGCTCAGCCCATGTTAAAAATGGGGAAGACTGGGAAGGGAGGAAGGATGGGGGAATAAAGGCTTTTGTTGCACTACATGCATGTGAGTTGTTAAAAATGCATCCAGCTATACCTAGAATATTTCTCTTGTGAGGGACAGAAATACAACCCCCTTGAAACAATTTAGCACAGTTTTGTTGGGGGTGTTTCTTCCAGGCAGAGCAACCCAAATCATGCCCTGGGCAGCAATTTCTGCTGGAATTAGTGCCTAGGCAGAGCAGATCCTTCCCAGCAGAGGGAAGATGGCTCAGGACCTCCAAGAAGACTCAATAAATGGAGTACATCAGTAGACTCAAAGAAAGACTTGCAGAAGTAAGTGCTCAGCATTGCCACTGCGGATGAGTTTCAGGGTGATTTTTTAAGGCAACATCTAGGTTATGAACATGAAAATATGGCACTCCAGACTCTCAGCCATCTGAACGTGGCCGACGGTGAATGCTCATTTCTAACGTTTCTCACCAGGATGAGTATTGATTTCATTTCTCACACTACACTAGTCACTTGACCAAGCTGCCATCCCATGTTTAATGTGTTAGTCACACCGGCTTGTGGGGACTTGTGGTCTCTAGTCTATCATACAGTGACCTTTATGACTGGTAGAGTCTTAATCATGATAGAAAAGGCTGATATAGAGCTATTCATGTGATTAATTCTCGCACTAGGCAATGAGATAGTTGAAGGAGTAGTAAGGTATGAATAGACTGGCATTTACTGCTCCCTGTAGATGAATGTAGTGATCTGTTGTACAATTTAATTTAAATTTTTTTAAGGACAAGGACAAAAATTTTGTCTGGAAAAGCAGCTGAGAAGGAGGTAAATACTCTGTTTTCTGTAAAGGACTGCTCAGAATAGAGGCACCAAGGCTGCACCAAGGCACATTAACTGCTTGTACAGCTTTTCCCAGCATCCACATTCCTCTCCAAAAGCACTGAGCAGACAGTTTGTACCTCAAAATGAGGGATGAGCCGGTGACATCCTGAAGTCTTGTAAAAGCTTCATGTTTGTTCAGGTCAAAATGGAAGATGCTCAAATACACTAGCAGCTTACAGACATTAAGAATGACCAGGAGAGTCCAGACTACAGGGAATTGGCAACATAAGATGCTGACCTATGAGCTGGAAGGCCTCTGCTCCAGTGGGGAGCCTTAATAGCGCACACTGTATTTTTCATCAAGATCTCTCTCACCCCTCAATGTCTTTCCCACCCCCTGTAAGAAATAAATGAAAGGGATCAATATTTCATCGTTCTAATTTTGCCATTTTCTAGCTTTCCTTGTAATTTTTGAACTCTTCCAAGCAGTCCTTCCTTTCTAGAAACATTATCACCTGTCCAAAACATTTCCCACTTATTATGTGAGCTGTATCAGCATACTCCAGAAGAGTAAGAAGCTGTGATTTACAGTGAGATCCTCCCCACTGTGAAGGGTTAACCTCAACCTTAGGTGTTACTCAAGCTCCCAGTCTGACCCTCAGTGAAAATTAATAGCTTGTATCTGTTTAATATTCTTTTCCAGTACATTGTCAAATCATTTCATCCGTGCTTATATGGATCAGTGGTTTCCATCTTCAGCGTTTTCCTCATTCCTTTTTTGTTTTTTATTAATCCTTTGCTGTTTGTAGGTGCTTTTAAAATCATAGAAGAAAGTAGTTACGTTCATTGCGTTTATTTCATAAGGCTCTTACAAAAAGGGAGGTAAAAGATACGTGCCACATTAAGGGATCTATGTTGCCTTGGTCCAACTAAAATGTGGACCACATCTCTACATTTTATGAGTTACATTACAGACGTGGCAGCTAACCGAAATATGCCAGTTGGGCACAGACTTCCTAAACACATGTAGCAGTATTATTTGTCATGCAAGTCATTAATTTAAGAGTGATGCATCTGTTACAACCATTGGTGGGCAAGATGGATAAGACCCATAGGGAGGCTTTCAACTTTCCATTTAGTGCTAAAGTGGAACTGAACTCTATCAGATGTATTATTATTGTCATTATTATTTAATAACCCCCTCTGCCTCCCCTGCACACTAGCCACTTAACAGAAAACATGAGTACAGAGCTCATCTCATATTGCTTGCTATCCAAGAGATGGACTAGATGTTCAAGTGACAATGAAACACATATCACAAAGAGAATGGCCTGGATCCCCTTGGCATGGCTTATGGGCACACAGGGCAGGCAGGCCAGCTCGCTGGTAGACACGGAGGGATTTGGAGCTTGGTTTTCCTGTTGAAGTGTACACGTGATGGTACAGCTGCAAGTTTTTAAGCATGGTAATGATGGCAAAAAGGTTCAAGGAGTGTATTTGAGCACTGGTACTTTATTAGCATATAGACACCAAAGTGCGCTAGAAAGAACGAACTATAATACAATATATTGCTGATATTAAATAACAGAGAGATGATAGACTAACCAAACTGCTGCTGTAAATTCTGCCTTTCAGACTGGGTTCAGATGCTCTGCAAATATTGGACAGTGTCTAAGCCTTGCATGCCCTCAGGCTTGAATTAGCCATGCTTCCAAGCTCAGGAACTTGGTTTCAGCAATGCTCACGACATCTCCAGCTTGAAGTCTGTCCTTGCTCTGTTTCTGCAGGATTCACATGCCTGACTTCCAAAGAAAATGGGCCTGGCAGCCAAGGCTGGGACCTACTTATCTTTAGGAATGCACATTGTTCATTACGTTTTGCAGGTTACAGAACTGCAGATACTGTTTCCAAGAAAACTGATGTACGTTAACTTTGGGCAAGGGCAGGGGATATTCTGTGTGCTTTCAGGTAAGCCCAAATTCATCACCCAGCCAAGCTTTCCTCAGAAAAGCGTATTTTGAACTTGTTTAGATCTTAATGAGTCATCCATGAACTATCAGATATTTCACATTCTATATTCTGAGTTTCCTAAATGACACATCAGATGCGGTGACTGCAAGCATCGTAAATAATCTCCTCAGTTTAATGAATTACCATATGAGGAAAGGTTCGTCTACCAGGTAATGAGTCACAGCTTCACTTTGTTGTAGATCAGCCAAGACACTTGATTTACTGAGAGGCTACCTGTATTAAAACTAATCAGAGGCTATCGGGGAAACCCAAACAGGTCCAACCCAAGACAATTTAATCTCCCCACAAATAAAATATACTCATAAATCAGGGCAAGCATGTAAATGTGCCTCTCTAATGCTTCTATTAGGAAAACTAAAACCACAAAAAGCTCAGTAGGATGTGGAAATCATGGTAATGGCAGCAGTATTAGACTAATTCATAACACACAAGAAGCTGTAAGATACATTTTGCCCTTACAGCTGGCTAATTAGTCAAGATAGAGAAAGCAATTTGACAAAAATTTTGATGTCTCAGTTTCCATTTTGAAACTTAAAATGGACATATTTTTACATTTTTATTGAACTTCCCAGATAAACACAGAGAAACAGATAGATAAAAGGTATGAAAATCTTCATCTTAGTTCTTACAAAATATACTGCTTTTAGTAAAAGTGTATTCAAAAAATGGATTTCACAGAAATATGTATTTTTATGGATAAAGCATCTCTTACTAAAAACAGCAGTAAGGAAAATATGATAGAAATACTTTGATCAGATCTGCTAACGAGCTATTCTCAAGCAAATGACAGCATTACTTCATTGACAGGCTATTCAGCTTGATAAAGGCGTATCGATACAACTGAATGACTGCAGGGAAAATCACCCTCCTGAATGATCGTTACCATATCGTGTTGTCCAGGTGGTAAATGAATATCCATGCAGAGGACAGTGGAGACAGACTTTGTACTCAGGAGATGGGTACCTCTAGAACTTTGGTCCCCAACGGATCGGTTCAACACTGCTGTGATTTCTGTAAGTCAACAAAGTTGAATATTATCAAAGCTGATTTTTTTTAAACACCTTGATTCTCATCCCCTTAGCAGATGTACAACTTCAGTGCTGTGTTCCAGAATTGCTTTTTTTTTTTTTTTTGGTGCTAACAGAGGAAAGAATGAAGATCCTTCTCCTCATTAAAAGATTAATCACAGAACCACAGACTGGTTTGGCTTGGAAGGGACCTCAAAGATCATCTAGTTCAACCCCCTGCCATGAGCAGGGACACCCTCCACTAGCCCAGGCTGCCTAAAGCTCCATCCAACCTGACCTTGAACACTGCCAAGGATCCAGGGGCAGCCACAGCTTCTCTGTGCCAGGGCCTCAGCAACTGCACAGGGTAGAATTTCTTCCTGTTATCTAATGTAAATCTCCTCTCCTTCAATTAAAGGCCATTAAATTACCCTTGTCCTATCACCCCATAGCCTTGTAAACAGTCCCACTCCAGCTTTCTTGTAGGCCGCTTTAGGTACTGGAAAGCTGCTGTAAGGTCTCCCTGGAGACAACCATTAATGATATATGTCCACATGGAGGAGATGTGGAAAGTTTTGTATACGTACACTCATTTTAAGATGCTATACTACATTTTGCTTCAATGCAATGTGCACAGACTATAATAATAGAAAATTATTGCATTTAGGACAAAAATTCAAGGAAATAATTTGTGCCAAAATCTGCATTCAAAGCCATCTCTCAGCTTCCACATACTGGTCATAAATCACTGAAGAAACAGTCATGATTGATTTACAAGGAGATTTTTATATTACCATAGATATATAAGAATAACAGTCGTCTTCTGAATAATTGCCCTTCATCCTAATTATGCAGCCAAACATATCCTTGGTAATTGATAGGATGTTTTCAGAAAAAAAGACTTTGAAAGTCAGAACGAAAGGTAAGGTATAGGTGCAGAGGTTGATTCTAGGTGATATTTACAAGTGATTGTTGTTACTCTTGTATCTCCCATGCCAACCAGAAGAAATTACATTGTGGGACAGTATGAGAGCTAGTGGGACATAGTTCCGTCCTTGCGGTGACGATATTGGTTGTGGTTGCTCTATGGCACCAAAGCCCTCTCAGCTCAGAGGACTATCTCTGAAAACAACATCTCAAGGCCATTTCTTTCATCAGGGTAGGTGCTGTCTGTAATGTTCTTGCATAAGAGCAAAGGGTCTCCTCTGGGAAAATGAACAATTTCAGTGAGGGAGAGAATCCCATCTCTTCATGTCCCATTTTATGTGTAAGATGCTGGGACAAGTTTCTTAATCTACAGTGGAGAGATATTTAAACAAATTGTGAGAAATGAGTTCTCTTTCCATCAATTTGAACTAGCCATGCCATTCTCTCCCATGAGATAGTGATTAACATCCAAACCTTCACTGCTGCACTCTGAACATTAGCAGAATGTCATCATTGGCTTGTGGACAACTCTTCACACTTTGAAAATGTAGGAGATAGAAACTGTGGCTCTTTCTCAATGAAAACTAACTGCTGAGTGCTTACCTGCAGGTGACTCTACCCAAACAGCAAACATTCATGTGAGAGCTTTCAGAATACTTCCTGTAACCCAATTATTTCCCTTTTAAAATAGCAATGAAAAGTGGAGCAGCAGTATAACTTTGTTAAGAACCTGTCACGCTTTTTCTCTCCTTGCTGCTCTTCATTTTGCCCCATTTTCAATAAAAGCTCTAGAATTAGTGTCAGACAAGGCTGCGTTTCAGAAACATTAAGTAACAAGCTCACAAATCTCCTTTAATAACACCTTCCTCTCCCACATCTTACCTTTTCTGGAGGGGGTCACGGGAGAGTTGTTCTCTTGCAGCAACCAAAGCTGTGGGCTCTGCTAGCCTTACACGAAGTCCATGAATTGGGCATTTTTCTCTGATGGCCTTGCTTATTTCAAGGTCAAGTAGAGCGGCTCTTTGCTGCCGTACTGAGGCACTATCAGATGTCTTGTTTTTATTCCTTGACCTTTCATTGCATTCCCCTGTTTTCATATTGAAGGTCAGTCTAAGAGCAAGTGAATTCTCTTTATCTTCCACTGATTTATTTGAGTTCCAGTCAGGTCAACAACTCCCTCTCCCCTGCATTCCTCCGTCCAGCATTTTTATCATTATTCCAGAGATATTAGACTCCTTCTTACTAAACACTGTAAGGATCCTTCATAAAACAAAGTCCCTGCCACTAAGACCTTAAGGATGGAAAAGATGCAGCAAGACGTGGGTGCTTTTTGGATACAGCTCACCTACAGAGCCCTGGGAAATCTGCAGCAAGGTCTTCAACCAGCCCACTGTAGTGACCAGTAAAGATTCTCCTCACCCTTAAGTGTTTATACCAGATGACTGTTGCCTTATGTGTTAGTATACCCAGGTATTATTTATTATAACAGGGTGTTAGAGACATTTCAGTTTCACATGCTTTCACAGACCCAGAGTAATTTAAGGATCCTGTTAATTCTAAAAGCTGAAGCAATAAAGCACAGCAAGGGTTAATCAGTGTTCTCCAGAATAAACTTTAAAAAAAAATAAATCCAATTACTTTCTCGGGGTTCCTACTTGCTTGCCTTAGCCTGTGTGCAAACCTGTTGAGGACCAAAGGCTGTCAAGAATGCTGAAAGTCAATTATTAAAGGCTCTCAGAATACAAGACCAGAAGAAAAACATCTAATTCCTGGCAGAACCACTCACTATGTGCTCATATTGTTGCTGGTGTTCAAGCACAGATTGTTGCTTACTAGCAGGAACCCAAAAGATTGTTGTTCAACTCAGGGATATGTGTCCAGTCAAAAAGATTGTGACTTGACCTTATGGTACGTGAAGGCATTGGTGTAGCTAAAGTGACAAAAAGGTGTTCTTTTACATGAAGCTAGCTCAACTGAAATTACATAAGTATATAAGGTAACACCCAACAATACTGTTAGCTGCTGCTGAGAAGCAGCAAGCTATTGAATTGAACTGGCATCATGCATGAGTAAAGGGGTGAGAGAATTCAGTTCTGACCAAAAAAGTGGCAATAAAAAGGCTGTTTTCTGGGAGCTGGTTTTGTTGTTATCACGCAACATCACAACACTGCCAGTGCAGTTCCTCCCTCTTCTACCTGTATGAGTCCTACTTTGTATTTGCTAATTGTCTTGATTCTTTCATTGATAGGATGCTATTTTAATTATCATCTGCTCAGTATTCAGCTCCAAACTGTCCCATGTGTACCTTTACCTGAGCTTGAGAGAAGTAACATCCTCCACAGTGGGTTATGGCAGGTCTTTTACCTGCAACTACAACATGTGTTACAGAAACACTACAAATTCACCACAAAATCACATAGGAAAGTCACTTCCATTAGAAGATCCAGCTAATTCAGCAAAGCCCTAAGCTAGGTTTCTACCAGCTCAGACATATTAAAAAAATCTATTCTGCAAAGAAATACACCAGTAATTTCAACAAACTCAGGAACTAGTGACATGAGACAGATAGATGCTGCACGTAATGTCTAGAGAAAAAATACAACTGCGTTGAATAAAGCAAGCACAACTGGTAGATTGAAAGCATTCACATAGAAGTGCAAGATCCACTGAGAATACAGTCATGGACAGTAAATGAAAGGCTCGATGGGAAGTCAGTCGGTGCACCCATGGCTAGATTTCAAGATGCTATTGAGTATCTGAGTAAATAATTTCTTTATTAAGGAGACAGTTTGATTTACAAGTATTGGGTTCTTCAAGTTATTATATAGAAAGGAGTATCAGGGCACAACTGTTCAATGTCTGGCTAGACCTTCCCTTGCTCACAAGGCACTGATAGCCCCCCTGGTCCAAAGCACTTGACAAACTTTCATATAAAAGCTCTGCTGCATTTTACTATAGAAGGAAATTACATTGAAGGCAGAAAGTGGTTGTTGTGTGACAACATCCAGTACATAGAAGGAACTGAACTGTGTCCAGCTAGCACAGAAAAACAAAGTAAGGGGTCAAAATGAAATCCCAGGAATGGACTTTGGGATGACCCACTACGGTCCCTTCCAACTAAGACAATTCTATGATTCTGTGACTAACGCTCAGAGTTGGGCTGAAGTGTCCATGTGTCACCGGCAACTGCGACTGTGTGAGAGCTTGCTGTGGCTTCCTACACAAAAGATGGCACCATCACTCCTTGTACTACCCCACCACCTGGAAGACAAATTCTTACTGACTCCAGGGAACATTGCCTTCTGCTGCATCATCAGCCACGGATAAGTCTGGCCAAGAATATTATCCAGAGTGTTGACAGTGGCAGGAAAGCAGAACGTTTGCAATAAGGTGTTCCTACCAGGGGCATTTTAGTTGTTTCATAAGTGCATATCAATTTGTAAAATACACACAGACTACATTCCCTTTTTATATTTTGATTGACTAAATAGAATTACCTCCTAGAATTAGAGCTTCAAGGTATGATCCTTACAATAAAGAAATTAAATATTTTTACTGTATATTGACTTTGGGTTTGGACAATCACTGCCTTATGAGATGCTGATTAACAGTCAGGAAAGTGGTAGTCTATTGTCCAGTAATTTGCTTTTCATTTTCTGATTCTGCAAATTAGCTTTCCTATTAAATGAGGTGTTACGCTGATGTCAATATTTGCAGGTACTCCACAATTATACTGTGTTTGCTAAATCACATTGCTTTAATTCAAAAGTCATTCTGATTTCCATTTAGACCACGATCCTGCTGGGTGCATAGTTCTCCTGTAAGTGTGTCGCATGCCCTCGGGTCTCGTGGAGTCAATGGCATTAGAGATTACACAGCTGCCTTCAGATCCGAGTCTCATTTATTTGGGAAAACCATAATTAGAGGTTAGGAGCCAGGTTTATGCAATGTAAATTGTAGACAAGTCATCCTATCCTCACACTCAAGAATCTCCTCTTTTTTTAACTGTTTTCATAGTGGGAGATTTCAAGGTGAACTTGCTCCTCCTGCTAAACTAATGTGTCTTAATTTTCTGCAGTTTTTAGCTTTGGTGAGGTGTTCTCTAGCCTTTCATCATCTGGGGGAAGGAACAGCTATCTAATCAGCTTGTCTGAAGGAAATGCCTCTTTAATGAGTCCAAGTCTCTAGCAAGACTCAAAATAGCAAGGCAGTAAAGTCAGAAGTGTTTATAGAAAGAAATTGCATTAAACCTGTTAGCATTGTGGTATCTTGGAAATGACAGCTGCTGATAGATCTGCAAGCTGTCCCAATCTCAACCCTCCTCACTGCTGCACACCCTTGGCTGGTGTGCACACTTATGGCCCCATTCTACACTGGTAGATGATAAAACTCCTTTCCTGTACCCTCCCTCCTGCACCAGCTGATCTGCAGGGTTTTGCACCACCAGATTTTCAAAGCCATCCCAAGGAAAAGCTTCTTGGCCATAGTCCTGGGATTTCTTATTTATTTATGTGTTCCTCCTTGTTCTTTGAACATATCTGAAGTTACCCCTCATTTTCTTAATACATAAGCCTTCCCTCAGACAAATGTACCATGTAGAACCAGCCAGGGGTACAGATCTGGTGCTGAGGAGACATGATTTATGCTACATGCTCATCCGTTTTGGCAGCACGTGAGCCTTCCTTCCATCCAAATGGCTTAAAGCAAATGAAAACTGTCCTCAACATAGCTGCACCATCCTGGAAAGAAACCCAGAGTGATAGTGGAGACAGCTGTGCCTGGCTCTTAACCTCACCCACATAACTTTGCCTGGACCAGAATGGAACATTCTTTTCCAGAACCTCATGCAGCACCCTGGCATTCTCACAGCCAGGTGAAAGCATCTACTCAGACAGATCAAGGGGCACAGCAAGTGTCAGCATGGCAGATGGAAACAAGCATGCCCCAAAGGTGGTTCTCAAGATGATGTTCCTCATGCACTCATACACATGCAATTACACTGGATTAACAGTTACTTGCAGCTAGGTTGGCACCCAGAGCCACAGGGCAGGAGGGAAACCCTACAAACACCTGTCATAAAGCCATAGCCATGGGGAAGGGTGAGGATGTAGACGCTTCTGTATCAACAGCTAATAGCTGCTCCTGACCTACAGCAGTGTGAACAAGGGCAATGAAACACAGGGTCCCCTTGTAGAAAATACCCAGAGCAGTTCTGGTGAGAGAAGATATGGTTGCAGTGCCGCTCTTGTTGTTTGTGGGTTTTTTATTACATACCACAAGAGCAGTATGTCTCCTGTGAGACCATCATCTTCCCTTAGCACCTGTTCTTGTTTTTCTCTGCTGCATCCTCAGCAAGAATAGGTACACTGGGTACCCACCACTGCTCCAGTGAGGCTGTACTGGGTGAGGCACACATTAGCTCCCTGGACTGTAAAATATGTCCGGAAGGTTTGGGAATATGATTCCAGTGGCAATTGTAGAGATGCCTAATGACACAGATCAGCTGCTTGCCTTGGCACGTTTCACAGGAGAGCTTTCCACCAGCTCTGCTTAAGGAAAATCATCCTCTGCTCTTCCTCCTCCTGTTACGAACACTACTGATGCTTAAGCTTAGATTTTCTTTTTAAGTTTGCACTTTTGCCCCTTGAAGTGTAAGATATCAGGCCAGTGCTTCACACAGGTCCTCACCCTTCAGAGCTCTCCCTGAGTTCCTCTATGCTAGCCATAAACCCTATGTACCACTGGCACTCTGGAAAAAAAGTTATGCCTGTCTAGAATCAAGACACACAGCTACACAGCTAATTTTCAGCAAGATTAACCACAAACAGAAGAAAAAAAAAACCCCAACATGCTGGAGCAAAAATTGGTTTAGGATGGTGATTTAGATTGAGATGGTGTTTTAGATCGAGAAAACTCCAGCTACTAAGGTTACCCAAAGATGAATGTTGATGCAAGCCACAGGTGCTGACAAGGAGTCCAGCAGACACGAGGTAGTAAGACTGTTTTGGGGGCTGCAATCTTGTCTTGTTCAAGATTGTAGCACCCAACCTTATCTGTGGCAGCACGTTGCCTCCCAGCCTTGAATGTTCAAGTATTTATAAAAATCTGACAAGGTATCTGCAAGAACTTTAATACAAATTATTGGGGCAGGAAATGGCTAGTGCTTGCTGTCCTTGGGGAAATAGCTGAGAATCGTGTTGGCAAAACTACTGGGCGCTGAAGAAAAGGGACTATTCCAGCTATAAAGTCCCTTTTTGTTCTAGGCTAATGATAATCCAAGAATCTTAGCATTTTGCATATTAGCAGTGAAAGCTGGGCCAATTTAGACCAGAAAAACTGTTTTGGTATAGCAATAATTAACTATTAAGTCCAAACAGGTCACTTGTGCATCCCTGAAACACTCTACCCAGATCTCCCAGGAATGTGCCATGCTGAAGAGGTGGCAGAAAGGAAACTCGGGTCCACTGACATACTTGAGTGCAGGTACAAGACCCTCATCCTTTCTTTCAGCAGAGCAATCCAGAAGAAATTTTCCAGAATTAAGTTCAAGTATACAAAGTAAAGAAGAGGAAAAAACCTCCAAAATCAAAGCATTCTGTCTATTCCAGACAGAAATGTAACTGATAATTGTATTCCACTGCAATAAACTAACCAACCAGATGTTTCAGATAATTAGTATTAGAGTCAAATTTTTTTAGCAGCTGTTTTCCTTGTGACAGACAAGCATTATCTGTGCTTCCCTAGCCTGGAAAAACTCATCCAACAGGACATCTAAGATATGATCAAGACACACAATGGCACTTACATATATATTTTTTTTTTTTTTTCCCAAGAACTTTAAAGCATTGGCTTGACTATTGGTAGCTGTGGTAGTATGTGCAGAAGATTACTTGGGTCTCCAGATACACACTTGGTGAGTTATATGCCTTAAAGGTTTTAATACCTTTAGCACCTAACCCACAACAGGGAAAAAACTAATTGCAAAGACCACTCTGCCCCAAAAATGGTTGGCTGTTGTTTATTTTTCCAAGGAATTTTAAGACTTCCCTTCCATAATTCTACATGCTCAAGTGTTTTAAGAGACACCCCTCTATTTTCAGTTATTGAAAAGTCTGTTATTGTCCATCCTGTTTATAACGCACCACAGCATCCATCTGGAGCAAAGCATCTGTCTAGCCACGCTAATTGAATTAGTCTGTGAATCTACCCATCTAGAGAGAATTCTAGCTTTATAACTTCAGAATTTTTTTATAGCAGAGTTCCCTAAATAAACATGTTAAGAAAGGAGATGAGCACTTTTGTATTCTAAAGAGATTTCAAGAAAAATAGCTTTTTTTGGAGGGTTCTTTTGTTAGAAGAACAGGTTTTTCCTGGATGGCAAACAAACACCTTGAGAACTACAGAACCCTGGGTGAGCCAGTTTTTCATGATTTCATGCAAAAACCTTGGCATTTGAGGCCTCAGGTAGCATCTCATGTGCATCTTGTGAGGTGCACAATGTCTGCAAGACTGGTGTGTATATCTCATTAAAATTGAGGCCACATAACTACAAGCACCAGACTGCTCTCCCCTCTAATTGTTTGATGATGCCCCCTCAGACCAACAATGTTGAAAACCCTGCCAGATGGGACTATGGACACCTGTTGGTATGGGCCAGACCTGCTGGAAAAGCTGTGGGGAGCCAAAGTTCAGTATGGGAAGGAGCTGCTGGCAGCTGATGAGCAAAGGGCAACAGCTGAGCGTGCCAGGTCTCTCGCATTTCTTTCTGGCACTGGTCCGCAGTTTTGCTGGGGCAGTGTGCTTCAGCTGGGCTTGGTAAAGACCCGTCAACTTGGGTGGAGACTCTGCTCAAGATTAATTTTCAGCATCGCATTTATTAAAGGTACTCACATAAAAGAAAGCCAAGGGGGGAAAAAAAACCCAACCCAAACAATGACTGTATTTTGGGAGAAGAAATGGATCATTTGAAATGTCAGTTTTCTTCACTGCTTGGTGTGAGTGGCTTATGCCTTGAAAAATTCCTGTGTTCTTAAACTCAATTTTCAAAGGTGTTTTCCCAGGTATTCAGGAGTTTTGAAGCCCCAACCACCTTTGAAAATGAAATTTAGGATCCAAATCCTATAGTTATTTTTGAAAAATGTAATTTTTGTTTCCACAGAAAACTGTTCTTCTCAAAGGCCAGTACTAAGTGCATCTAGTACCTAAACTTCTACTTACCCACAAGTTTAATAACATATGGAAGTAAGGTGGCAGCCCCAGCGTAGGCCCAGAAGTGAACTGGGAAAGTGCACTTGGAGAGCAAAGCAGATCAGGTTCTGCTATTACACCCACAAGGAATGCCAGCTGTAATAGTAGAAGTGATGACTAGTGGTTTTTGAAAGAAGGTATCTCTTGAAATTAGAACTTGAGGTGGGAGTGACAACAAAAGGCACCCTCAGAAAGGCACGTGGCTGGGGACATGAAGCTTGGCCCCAACGCACAACCTCACCCACGTGGCAGCATCGCTGAGAGGCATGACACCTACTGACACTTGGGGCCTTTTTTGAACTTGCAATTTTTGTACAGCCCCTCAGAAAGGAGCACTTGCAGGAGCAAGAAATTAGGACACCCAAGCCGGGGATGGGGGGCGGGGGGTGCCCTGAAGGAGACGTGGGCCAGACCTATTTGGGGGCAGCTTTTCCTCACCCTGCATCAGAAACTTCCAGCCCCGTGCGGGAGCCGTCTCCGCACCCTCCGCGTGCGGGTTTCGTCCTCTGGCCCCGAACCGGGAGACGCCAGCCCAGGGGGGAAGCTGCGGGGAAGGAGAGAGTGCGTGTGTGAGTGTGTGTTGCGGCGGCCTCTCTCCCCCTACCCGCAGCGATAAGCAGCGATAAGCGCCGGCCGCGCTGCACCGCGCGTATCCCGGGACGGGGCTGCTCCGCTCCGCCCAGCTCCGCCCCGCTCCGCCCGCCGCGGAGCCTCCGCCGGCGCCAGCCCCGCGCTTTCCCCCGCCCCTTGCCGGCGGGGGCGCGGATACGGCCTGTGCGGGGCCGGCGGAGAGAGGGGAGAGCGGCGAGGGGAGGGGAGAAGGGAGGAGGCGGCGGCGAGCTGGCCATGGCAGCAGCCCGCGGGCGGAGAGGCAGCAGCCGCGGGCTGCCGCTGTGATTGGCACCCCGAGGAGGAGGAGGAAGAAGGCGCGGAGCAGCCGCGGGGCCCGCCATCCCGCGGCGGCGGCGGTGGTGCCCGGGAGGATGCCGGGGAAGCGGAGCTCGGCGGGCGGCGGTGGCGGCGGCGGCAGCGGCAGCGAGCTCCCGGGGGCCGGCGTGCCGCGGCAGCGGAGGCGGCGAAGGAAGGTGTCCTGCTTCTCCAGCATCCAGCTCTTCCTGGTGTCGGAGTGCGCCCTGATGCTGGCCCAGGGCACGGTGGGAGCCTACCTGGTGAGTGGGAGCCGGCCCGGGCAGCCCCCAGCGCTCCCCGCCGCGCCGGGGCTGAGCCAGCGGCCGGTGCTGGGCGGGGGACGCGGAGCGGGGGATGCGCCGGCAGAAGTTTCCTCGCAGCCGGGGGCAGCTCGGCGGGTTGTGTATGTATGTGTGTGTATGTGTGTGTGTACCCCCGCGGTGGGTTTTCCACCAGCCCGGCGTTTCATGGCTTAAATGACTCAGCAGTGCTGAGGGGTTACCCTTCTGCCGTCCCTCTCCCGTGTGCGGCGGTAACTTCTGCAGCCGGTGCCCCGGGCTCCCGAACCCCCGGTGCACGGCTGTGCGGGCGGCGGGCGGGCTTGTAGCTGCCGCTAGTTCCCGAGCTGGCCGGTAACTCGGATGAAATGCCAGCCTTTCCACCTTACACTAAGCAAGCACCAAGAAAATCTAGTGGGGTATTTACTTCGTGGCCCCCGCGTTACTAATTTCCCTTGTCCTCTTCAAATAACGCGGCGTGTGAAGTGCAGCAGCCCCGTGAAGCCTCCGTGTTGGACGGGGAGCGGGCAGAATAAGGCTTCGCACTGAATCTGCATAGTGAGATCTGGTGTCAGAGGCAGAACTGTAGTAGAAGAGTTGGAAAGATGTCCATACGGCTGTGCTTGTGCCTCTGAATGTACGCTGAGAGAGGCAGCCTGTGAAAATGAAGTAGTGTTCCTCCAGCAGATGTAAGTGTATAGTTGATTTAAATTTCTCAAAATAGCTTGCTGGATTTGAGAATTATCGTTTCCATGGAAAAGAAATGTATTCATAATCTCTGAGGCTTTTTGAGGCCATACACGTAATATATTATACAGTAAGTGTAAGATCTCTGCATTCTGTACTTGTATTCAGCGTTTATAACTGCTCCTCTCTCCCATGCTCAAACTACTTATGCAAATTTGTACTGAACGTGATCTATAATTTTTCAAGGTATGTGGCTAAACTAACTGTGGTTAATATTCCCTGTTAATGTGGAATGGAAATTAGCAGTCCTCTCAGTATAATAAAACACCTAAGTTTAGTTTGGAACATACTTGTAATTCCAAAGGAAACTACATAATGCCTGTTGAGATAAATCAAGTAATTCTATACCCTGTGTGAGTATAGGTGGTTATCACTTAATTTGTAGGAGCCTGAAAGCGACTGCTTGCTCTATGTGAGTGACACCTTAGTAAATACATCATTTCCGATGAGTTACTTGCAAAACAAGCCATTGGCTTGAATGAGTGTGAGAGAATCCTCCCTCAAAGTAGTGGCCAAGGAAAAGCCCACTGAGGTGATGTCACCAGTGGGCACCAGGATGGTGGAAATGTATAGATCTGCTATATATTGGCACACTTCACTACAGCGTCTAAGCGCAGGCTCAGCAGTGAGAGTCCCTAGCATGGCATCTTCCTCAAACTCCCTTGCATTGTGCACTCCTCCGTGGATGTTTAGCATTTCTTCTCCCATTTTTCCCCCAACTGGTGGCATGGTTTGCACCATGCTTGCTCCCCCTCACACACACCAGTCCCACTGGCTGGAGAACTCCTGGAGTCCTACCTCCTTCCTTCCTCCCTCTGCGGGGTTAACTGCACCGAGGTGCTGAAGCCTCCACCCTCACCCATTCTCCAGGGCTGTATCCTGACATCATTCCCCTGTGGCCAGCCCCATCCACAAACAGTAACAGACAACTGGTCAGTGGGGACAAAAAGGACAAAACTAAACTCAAAATGATCCTCAGCATGCGTAAGCAGTGGCCCAGCTGCACTGGGCAAGTGTTCCTCCCTTCCCTTTATAATTTCCGTCACTGCAAACACCACGCAGCCCTTCATACAATGAACAGATGCAAATGTGGAATTATCTTTGGAGGGTAAATCTGTGCTTAAAGCGAATCCGGACGAGCGCTGTGCGTACAGGTGTCATGGGGCAGTGAGAGCAGCAGCGGGAAAGATGCTTGGTGGAAAGAGTAGAAGATGTAATAATTTTTGTAGACCAAGTGTCCTGTGGGGTCAAGTGTGGCTCCCAGGTGCTGTCTAGAGGGGGTGTGGGGAGTGAACTTAGTAGAGGCACTGTGGAGTTGCCCAGGTGTAACTGCAAGTGGATATTCATTTACTCGGGCTCCTGGGATGAGCGGAGGCTGTTGGGCTCAGTGCTGGTGTGCCGGGCTGCTCCCCGAGGGACAAATTAGCAGGCGAGACAAAGCGGAGAGCAAACAGAAAAACAGACAAATAGGGCGATGCTGTGGAGGGCAGACACAGTGTGTAGTTCTGGGCAGTTGAATAAATGACTAATTTTAGCCTGTCAGCAGCGAGCAAGTACTGTATTCATACTTCTGCTTTGCTTGGCCACATGTGTGACTTTCCCTAGTTATTTGTAACTCGGGAAGAGAAACCTTTTTTTGCCTTATACGGCGACAAGTTGGTTTCCTTGGTTTTTTTGTCTGCCTTGCCCTGCACAGGGGGACCATGAGAGCAAACACTCAGCTTGTTAAGAAAGCAAGGCAAGGGCTTGGCTTAGGAGCGACTGAAGAGCTCGGGTTTGATTAGGCTTGGCTTTAATGTCTGTACCTTTAGAAAAGGATATTGTTATTTCTTTTTAGAGATGTAAAAACTTGCTTTTTCCATGTCGCCTGCACAATAAAGTAGCAGTGCCTGCTTGAATGTATGTACAAAGTAGACATTCATTCATTATGTGGTTTTGAAGCAAAGATCATTCACTTTTATTTGTTCATAAAACATTGTGCTTGCCAACAGAGCTTTATAAATAATAAATGCTGATAAAAATCTATAAAGTCCAATGCTTTTCCCACAGAACTCAGCAGTGAAAATACCCCAGGATACCAACAGTGGATGTCCATGGTTAATTACTACGGTGTCGCTGAGGTTCTCCCTGCGAAGTTTTAGGGAGTATTTGATCAATGTCACGTTCCAAAATATTTGTTAATTACTGTGCTTGCTGTTTGCAAAATGCACGTTCCAAAATGACTTGGTGCCATACCCTGCATAGTTTATGCAAATGCCAGCCTGCGCTGCTGCCTTAATTTCTGGGGCTGCTGAATACACCCTATTATTTGCATATTCTTGTAAGGTTTTGTGTATGCATTTATTTGGCTACATCTAATTATTCCTGTGTGCTTTTGGAAACTTGGATTTCCCAGCAACTGCAGTGGCAGCGGGGAGAGTGCTGCTTGTAGTCTGCAGGCGTTCCTGCCGCAGAAGTTACTCGGGGTTTTCACAGCAACTTTTAGAAAGCCCAGATGATTTCCACCCGTGGCTGCTCTCCTGCACTCTAGGTCTGTGAATTACAGGGCCGAGTGTTAGTGGTGCAGATGGCACTGGGAAGGGAAGGATGGAACCTCTGTTTTCCAGCCGGAGCCTTGTGCCTTTCAGGCGAATGCAGCAGTGTGATCAGTCATGCTGGCCGTGCAGCGATGAGGATTTCGATAAGGCTGATTCACATACCTTGGCAGCACTTCCCTCCCTGTTCCCCCACCCCCCCACACCCCTGAATTCCTATGTGAGTTATATTTTAGAATATTTTAACTGGTAATAACATGCCAAGTGCTCCCGATGGTTTATCACCGAGACATTTCATCGCCCTGCCAGTCAAATCTTTTGCCTAGCCAGTGGTGAAATCATTGCTTTAGCAGAAGGCAAAGAGCTCTGGGTTTGACAGCCACAGTTTGTGGAGCAGGAGTGTGATTTAATTTTCTCTCCCTAGCCTTTAGCCTCAGCTCGCTCTGGTTCAAACTGACCTAGTTGCAAGCACCCAACATCTGCCAAAGTCACGGGCTTCTTTAGATAAAGGGCACGCATATGGGAAGCGCATTGAGAAACAGTTACTTGGTGTGTTCTGGATAGCTGTTTTTACAGAGCTACTGACATGCCTCTGTTTGCTGCAGCTTTGAATGCAGCTATTCATGTGTTTTATCAAGTGATAAGAGGATGACTGGCCTGAGCAGGAGATGGAAAGGAAAATAATTGGTCCCTCCCAAGACGGCCGCATTGGTGTTTGCGTGGGAATGAATGCCAAATTGTTTCTTGTTTTGCTGAATGAAAACTTTTGAGCCACACTTAACTTTGCTTTGACTGCAGTTTGCAAGAGCCCTCTTTACGTGTCTGCAGTAGAACTGGTACCGTGGGAGCCCAGGTGAGATGGTATGTGCCTATGTGGTCTCTGAGATAGGCTCCTTCTGTTCTGTCATGTTGCTACTGAGGTTGGGATGAAAACTTTAAAATTCCATATTCAGGTAAAAAAGTATCTAAGCTAAACACAGGAGTTAATCATCAAAGGGTTCCTGCTGGAGCAAACAGAAATAGGGGTCCTGTGAGATGGACACCTGGGAACTGAGGGATTAAGAGTAGAATTTGGCTCTTGGATTTTTAAGTTGCTTTGGTGCACAACCCCTTCCACTCCCGTGTTAAATGTGCCATACAACGCTGCTTTCCTGCCGCAGAAAGCATTTGTCTCCTGTTGTAGAGACCTGTTCGAACCCTCCTTGAAGTCAGTGCAGGGGACATTCAAGACAATTTTCATATAGGGATACTGCAGAACTTCAAAGCTTCCTATGGGGCTTGGTGCTCTGAAACAGAATTTATCCGTGAGTATTTGAGGTCTGGTTAGACTGGGTGGGAGAAATGTTGCAGATGGGGAAACTGAGGTAGATATTAAGAGCTCTGTTCTGTTTCTGAAGCTATTGATAAAGCTTTTGCTTGGTTAACATCATCAGAGCCCGAATGGCGAAGGCATGGGCAGAGAAGAGTCTTGGCCAAGGCATGGGCAGAGAAGAGTCTTGGCCAAGCAAGGAATTCCAGTTTCAGGTGCTTCAGTCCAGTGATTTAACTGCAATAGCTGGTTTTCCCATTGAATTTATTAATGTATTGTTTTTATTAAAGTATTTATTTTCCTAGAATAAGAACTGACTTTGAAATACTGCTGTCTCTTTTTTTTTCTTTCCATCGTAAGCAGTGCTGAGTAATAAATGAGCTGTAATGCTCATAATTTATTTGTCACTGGGGTATTTAAGGGGGGAAAAAAAACATGGAATGAAAATAAATGTTTTAGTGGGGATGAAGATTGCCAAGCATTGGCTGGTTATTGCTTACAGTTCATTTTCCCTTAATATATCTTTGCTGGCAATGTTATTTCTGGAAAGTTGTTTCTAGTATGCCTTTCCCATTAGAGAATATTGTCTGTTTTGCAGCTGAGTTGCACAGAAAGTTATTCTGAACCAGCTCTTTTGACTACATTCATATTTCTTCTCTAAGAAGCCTTTTGATGTTTTTCAGGTCTCTGGCTGCAGGGTGGAGAAGGAACCAGATCCAGCTTTGGGTTCTGTCTTCAGACTCCTGTGGGCTTGGGTCAGGAGTGTGGCATTGACTCAGTAACACAAAAACTTCATATAAATTCACAGAAACAAATTTTGGTCCAGGTGTAGGCTGGATTTTTGGGTACCAGGAAGGTTTATGAGTAACTGGCATTTATGCTTTGGTTTAAATTTGCGTTTATCTACTACTAATAGATGAAATGGTGTAGAGATAACATCTCTTACATGATATACTTTGTCATTTGCTGAGTAAATCCAAACTTGCCATCTGATGCCTTCTTGATGAAATGGATTTAAAGGCAAAATGCACTTGATGTGTAAGCATGGACTAACTGAATTTAGGGGGTTCTATTATTCTTAGCAGGAACTTAGGCAGTTCTTCCTTTTTCTCTGTAGGGGCCAAGTTGATACTTGTAAAGGCTGAAAGAAAGACCAGCCTCTTAGAAATGTTACAATCTGTAGGAAAAGCAGTGTCTCCTTTCTTTTGGCCAGCCTTCACTTCCAAAATCCCCTTAATGTTTGCTGTGTGCCTGTGTGACAACTCTCTCTCCCAGTTTTAATGGTCTGCGGTATTAATGCAGCTGAAGTTTAAAGGGATCTTGAATACATTGGGCTGAAGTTCTGTAGTGTTCTTGCTTGGTAACTTCATGCAGTGTGACTATTCAAATCGTAATATAGCCCCTGTCCCAGAAGGGGCTCGGCTGAACTGTGATCCCTCTCCTTCTCTGCAAGGGAGAGCCAATCCTCCCTGGTTCCCAGAAAGGGATGTCTCTTGGGTTGCGTGGGTTTCTTTTCCATTAGATTCAGGATATTGTAAAGGACCAAAAGCCAGCTTCTGTTCTGCTACAGCAGTGTAAATTTATTGCTTTGAAAGCGTTATTCTGCAATTCATCAAGAAGAATTTGTCCTATGTGTACAATAATCTAAAATGCTTCCTTACTTGTATGTGCTTTGGTCTCTAGTTATTCCTTCACGGTAGCAAGATTAAACAATGGCATACTATTTAGTGGATGAGGTTGCAGCTTGGATGAATTAGTGTAGCTTTGTCTTCTGATCAACACCAGATGAAGCTGCAACGTGATCTATTTTAAGCATCACCCAAGGAAGTTTAAATAAACACATGATAATACTTTGTGTAGTAATTCCTCAAAGTGCTCCAATGAAGTTGGGAAGAATTCCTTTCTTCCTGTTGCATAGAAAAATAGACCACTGATTTTGATTTACAAGGCTTCATTATACTCTGCAGCAAAACCAGGACTAGAACCCCAAGAGTCCCGTCTCCAGGTCACCTTGGAGCAACCACTAGACTCGGTCTCTTTATAGGTGCATACTGCAATGCAAATAGTGCTGCTTGTTCCACTGAGTAGAGGTTTCACACTGCTGTGCTTCATATGCTATCGATACAATCAATAGCAATAGCAAGCTGTGTAGGGAGTTCTTGGAGCGTCTGGCACTTCTTCCCATCTGTGCTGGGAGGCCTCTGCCCTGTTACGGGAAGCATTCCCCAACATTTTGAGAAATGGGTCCTTGCATTCAAGAGGTTTCAGTTTGAGTGGATGGATCAAAGGACAGAGCAAAGGAACTGTTCCCTTTTCCCAGATTTTAAGTGAGGGTGTGGTTGTGATGATGTAGAGATGAAGACTAGATTACCCCACCGGCCCCTCCTCACTAAGCAAGCCTAGGAAAGGCCTCTGAACTAAAACCAGATTTCTTAAGCTCTCCACTTAGCAACTTTCTCTTTTCCAGCATTATTCTGAATGTGTTATGCTTCTGCATTTAGATATCTAAGTATTTCTTACTGAAAGGGGGAGGCAGGCCCCCTCCTCCTGCTGCTGCACAGCGGTGTATTGAAGTTGCAGATCTCTTACTGGCGCTTGTATTGCAGCGGTGCCTGAACACACTCCATAATTCTAGATGACTGCTTGCAGCATAAAAGCAAAATCTTTTAGTTCAGGTTTGTTTGAATATTTATCATTGCTGTTGTTTATTTTCTATGGTTCAAGAAGAAGAAAAGCCGTTTGCTGTGGTTTGGTTTTTGTTTTCCCTCTCTGTTGCCTCTACCTTGATAGCATCCTTTCTCCTTGCCAAGCAGCCAGCTTGATTTCCCTGGGTTGTTTTGGGGTTGGTTTTTTTAACATCTTATCATTGTGGTGTCTGCAGGTATCGCATGGATGATTTCTGCCTGTTTGCAGGCCCAGTGACTTTTAGACAAGTGCCTGTGAGGGCAGGTGTGGGAGCACAGAAGTTGCTTTTCAGTGGTACATAGTGATCTGTCTTCTGGGCAAGGATTGCTGGAATTGTCTTATTTTTAATATTTAAATGTCCTTTAAAAACACTTACTTTGCTGTTCACCTGTATAATTCATAATGCCTTAGTTTACTGAAAGTGGAAAAAGACTTAATATTCAGTTTTATGGTTATCCATAAAATGACAGTGAAGTTTTTGAAGGAACCTGGATAATTCAGTTGTTTTGAGGTCTTCGTGACTCACCCAGCGTTATGGTTTCTGAAGCAACTGTCAGATTTGCTTTCAAGTTTGGTATTTTTTTCTTCTTGATGCTTTGATGTTAGGATCAGAATTCAACATTTTCTCTAGGTTGGGGGTTTTTTTTGGCCTCTTTTTTTTTTTTTCCCTAGTAAAAAGGCAACTACAAACTCAACCACAGAGAACCTGAAAGAAGGAAAGAAGGCTTGGCTGTTTGGGAAGATTTATGGGGTGTGGAAGAACACAGAAGCCTTTTAGAAATCATTCACTTTTCATTTTTAAAAATGTACAGTAGTATTACTACCTACCCCAAAAAAAGAAAGTTTTGTTTGGGTTTTTTTTTTCTGATTTGAAATCGGCATTGGTGTCACATCAGTATTTGGGTCAATATCCAATTCAGCCTTGAAGTGTATGTTGTGTATGTGTATTATAAGGTGATACTGAAGTTTTATGCCTCAAGAACTGAATGAATCCATGTGGAATTGCTGTACAGTTGAGGGGCCTGGTAGAGGTGCCCTGCATGTTCTTAAAACAGCTGAATTATTCTATGCGTTTATGTAAGGTGAAACGTAAGTACTTTTCTTGGAGTCTGTTTGGAATCTGTATTAGATGGAGCTTTGCATGTCCCTAGCTGTCTGGGAGCACCTACAGTTCATCACAGGATGACCAGAGGGTAGTGGTGATGGGTATGGTTGCCATACCAGGACAGAGTGTTGAGTTTTCTGTAGTTTCAGATTGATTTGATCCCTTTAATTCTCTGAAGAGAAAGTGGGAAGTGAGAAAACACCTCTACTTCATGGGATTGCAACCCAGGGTGTTAAACAATCAGTGGTCTTAGTTTCCTCTGGTAGGACTTCAACAAGAAGAGCTGCAAAAAACCGTTCTTTGGGGTTCTTGGGGTTTTGTTTCTGAAAAGGAGGATGTGAAATAGCTGCTACTTCTTTCCACTTCTCTCCTCAGCTTTGTGCAAACGTAGTTTGGCACGTCATTACCGGTAGACCAGAGAGTTGCTTGGGAGTGTTACAATGCTGGAGCATGGGCCAGACCTTGCAATTTGGCTTGAAGGGAATCTCTGTCAGGATGCAGAAGGACTGTATGTGCCCTGGGTGATGTAGTAGCAGGACAGGGTCCCGGAACCTCTGAATAGTACCGGACCTGTACACTGAGAAATGTCAAGAGAGAAGAGGGGCAGCATTAAAGGCTTCCAAAAGTGAAGCTAAAAATACTGACTGAAAGAAAATTATTTTGAAAAATATAAAAGAGGAATGCCCCCAGTGGTGGCCTGCTGCTTGTTGTGTTGCACTAATGACTTTCATCTGCTGGAAGCAGGCTGGCTTCTCATCCTGACACGGTTTGAGTGTTGCATGATGTATTGAGATGCCAAATTATGGGTTGATCCTTTCTTTACTTGTAACTGTGAAACAACAGAAAAAGAACTATATGTAACTAGGTCTTGATTTTTAAAGAAGAAAACCTTGAGTTTAGATTCCTGTTTTTTCAGTCCTATGGCTCGCTTCTTGTTCCTCTGAGCTGCAGGAAGAGCTGTAGTTGTTGTGGTTTAGTAAAGCTATTCTTGCCAAGTAGTTTAAAGCTTTAACTTTTCTCTTTTAAAGAGCATCCACCTTGCTTGGTGAGGTATTGTGGTGGATTAACCTTGGACTGCCGCCTGATACCCACCCACCTCTTCTCTCCTTAACAGGGTGGGGGCTGAAAACAAGGTGAAAAAGCCTTAGGGCTGAGATAAAGACTAGCAATTACTGTCTGAGCAAAACAGACTTGACCTGGGAAAATTAATTTTTATGGCAAATTACAATACACTTGCAAGTTGAACACAACAGCAAAAGTTAAAACACTATTCTTTCCCCCCATCCCTTTTTCCCAATCATACTGGGAGCATGCCTGTATCATATGCTTTCTGGGAGAGCATCCATCCTTGCCCATGAGCTGCTGTAGTAAACCATTAATCATGTTAGAGCATCGAAACGCTCTTTACAGAGCGTTGGCTGGCACTGGGCAAGTGGTTTTCCTTCTGCATGGATCCTGTCTGTGCTTAGTGGTCAGTCTTGTCTTCTTGTGTGGCACTAAGCAACAGGCAGGTTCAACCTGGGGAGAAAAACATGTCTGTGTGACTCAAAGGCAGTGATGTTCTTTCTGTCCTGCAGGCGTTGGGTGTAAAATTTGATTATTGTGGGAATTAACCTTCCCCATAGCCTGTGCCAAGTGCTGTGGTTTGGGTGATGGGCAGAGAAAGCACTGGGCGTATCGGTCCTTTAGGAGAAATAGTGGGCAGCGTTTTTAGGGCTTACCAGCAAAAGAAAACTGTGGGGTTTGTTTTTGTCTTGCTTGATGTACAGGGCTGAGAGCTGTTAATTACAATGGGCCTTTCAGCCTCTGCATGAGATGCACACTTTGTTTCCTGCTGCCTATGGCTAGTTATAATGCAGGTCCTTATGTCTGAAGTCAGCGCAGCTGCTGGCTGAGGGACCGAAGCTTCAGCTGAAGGGATGCCTTGTCTAGGGGTGCTTGTTTGTGAAGGGCAGTGATGTTAGTTTTGTAATATCAGCTGATGTGGGTGATCCTGTCTTTGGGTCTCATCTGAGGTCCTAAGTGCAATGAACGCCTGCTGAGCCCAATTGTGTTCCTGCAGGAATCAGCCATGTCTTGTGTTCTTCAGCGTTAGCCCAAAGAGGAGGTGCTTTAGTCCCAGGTTTGTATTTCTGTCATCATAAACCATGTGGCTAGCTTGAGCTCTTGGGTCATAGTGCTATGATGTTAGTCTGGGTTGGGTTTTGTTTTCTGTTTCTTTTGCTGAAATCTGTGGTATTTAATACTAAACTGGCTCTGGATTACAGAAAAACATCCCCATAGTCTTTGGGATTCAAACCTACCAACTTGAACTTGGAGCACAAGGGAAGATTTCAAGTATTCCATGGAGTCAGATAAAACCATTCACTTCCAAGAGTTTATTTGCTCGACCAAGGCCACTTCTGCATTGTCAAATGCTCTGAGTGAATGGATTCCAAAACCAGCTTGGGAGTTATTCGATGGCTATTGATGTTAAGCCACGCCAGCAAATCATGTGCTAGAGGCACAGCTTTGTGGGTTTGCTGTGGTGTTTGGTGTGACTGTCCAAGCTTTCTCAAATGCTGGCCCTGCACAGAAGTCCAGTATTTTCTGGATAGCATGCATCAAGGCTGCTGTGTTGCTCTTAATCCCAGTGCTAGCTCTTACCAAGAAGGCATAAGTTTTAAATTTCTTCTCTCTGTGTCTTGTAAAAGTGTTTGGGGCTTATGGTGTAGCCTCTGGTAGTTGAGATGGGATTCACTGATATGAATTATTCAGCTTAATTCAATGCTGGACAAGCTTTATGACAGAATTCTTATTTTGCTTTCTTATTTAAATAGGTCCCTAATGAATTACTGTACTTGGGCGTAATAACTCTTGGGAAATACTGGATGCAGCCTCTAGAAGCCATTCTGTCCTGTTTTCAATTTGCAAACTCTTAAGTATATACCTGAACAGTGCCCAGGGTCTCTTGTCATCATCTGTGTTTTCAAGATGCTTCTACATTAATAAGATGCATCTTTGATATTCTGTGAGCAGGTACCTGGTGAGCAATTGGCTATCAGGATAATAAAGGTAAATCTGGATGCAGAGTCTTTCTGCTCTCACTGCATTGCTGGGACCAGAGGGTTGCTGGCAGGAGAAACTGTCTTGCTTTCACCCACAACAAGTGTCTTTTATTTCTTCACAGTGAGGACTTAAAGCCAGTTGAGGACTCTGCTTATTAGGGATTTTGAGTTGAGGGAGACTAGTTGATTCTCAGATGGAGGTAGGAGGGTGGAATTGAACTCCGCTCCTTTTATGTATAGCAGAAGTCCTTCGAGTAAGGCTGCAGTCGTTATATGGCCTCACTGAATTGGATTTCTTTATTGTGGAAGCCACAGTGAGTCTGTGAATCAATATAAGCTTGAATGGTCTTGTGTCTGGAAGCTGTTTTTGCAAGCTCTCCTGTACTGTCCTGGTTCGATATTTCTGCATCCTCGTCTTCAGTGTGACTTGCTCTGAGATGACATTACTCTCTGGGGGGATCGTTGGCCAAAATGAACCAAAAATACTCTGCAAATAGCCTGCGGATCTTGTGTTTTAGCCAACAGTGCCTTTTGGCTTGAATGGAGCATGTCTGGTTACTCCAATGTTGAATTTGACCAAAACTTTACATATTTCTGCTAGGCATAGTGCTTAGGCTCAAGGTGTGGGGTCTTTGAGATGCACAGAACTTTACTGCACTGGAGATGCAAGTTGAAAGTGAAACAACCTTTGCTTTCTCCTTTATGTGCCCCTGAGGGTGTATAGCGTGTACATTTAGACACTTTCAATTTGATTCTCAGCATCCTTTTTCACAGTAAAGGTGACAGAGCCCTGGGACAGGCTGCCCAGGGGGTTTGGAAGTCTCCATCTCTGGGGATACTCAAGACCCATCTGGACACCCACCTGTGTGACCTGTCCCAGGGAACCTGCTTTGGCAGGGGGTTTGGACTTGATGATCTCTTCCAACCCCTACAATTCTGTGATTCAGTGCTCCTGATTATCCTCAGAACTCTTGGTATGCAGACCACATCACCAAAAAAATTAAGTTTATGGAGTGTTTCCAGGAGTCCATGTCACTGTATTTCCCTGCCCTCTCCCTTGCAGCTCGCACAAGTGAGAGATTACATGATGAGGTTACAGCAACTTGTTTCCTCAAGCCAATACTGGCTAAGCAGATTCTGTTGATGGTGGCATCTTGGCAGGGACAGAGGATGTTCCTGCCACGGGTGGGTAACATTTTCAAGCCAGGCTCGCTCTTTGCAGCTGGCTGTCCAGAGCTGTCATGTCCAAATCGACTCCCTTCATCAGTCAAGACTAATGTTCGTGCCCAGAGAAATCTCTTTTCATTTGCATGTGGACAATGTGACATGTGGCAGACATGGGAGAGAACAGCTTTGCCCATGGGGTACTGCTTGTTGGCTGAGGAACAACTACTGTTTGTATTTTCTGGTGAAGATGCAGACCAGAGATGTTTGGGCTCATTTTCTGGCTCTGTCATAGACTTCCCCAGGCCTTCTTTGGGCTTTCTCTCTCCATCAGCAAATGTGCTAGCATTGGTATTGTCTGGCTTCGTGGCCATCTTGTGGGCTGGGACTATGGATGCTCAACTGCTAAAATGATGGTAACTGGAATGAAAGAGGCCCCCTGGTTTGGACCCTGAACCAGGTCTCCATCAGGTACCATAACAAGTTAAATGAATTAATGTGCTAGTAACTTTGTATTGCCCTACCTGTGGTTGATCTGTGAGGCTTCTCCTTCACCCTGGATTATGATCCAGCCTTGTTGCCATCTGAATGGTATCCCTGCTTCCTTCATAGCTCCCTGAAACCACAGGGTTGAAGCATCTAGCCCCTCTACTTTTTGAGCCTTCCCAGGAGAAGATTCGGGGCCACTTTACATGTTCATTGGTAGTGATGGATTTTAAAAGACCCTGAGGTTGTTATTTTTTTCAAAGAAGCTTTCTGAGCCATATTCTTATTGACGAAAGTGACTTACTCTAAGTGCCTCTGAAAATGGGACTCAGGTTCCAAAGCCACTTAAGTACTTTTGAAAAAATCTCTTTCCTTGTTATTGACTGCAGTGGACTGCTTCGGTGGTGTCTAGCTTCATTAGAAGCAGGCCAGTTTTAGAGTCTAATTGTTATAAGCCTGGCTAATAAACTGTATTGTAATTAGGACCTTGGGGTCACAGAATCCAGGAGAAGCTGCATATTAAGCAAATGAACTTCATGTAGAAGCTCTCTAAAAGATGAGTGAAGAATTGTGGAAGGGGATGAAAACAAAGAGATTTGAAGCTGCTGCAGATGATATGTGCAGCGAGAAGAAAATGGGCACACAGCTATGAGTTGGGTAAAAGACACGAGATCCAGCATAGCAGGTAGTGAGACTGGATGAAGAATGATCCATCCAAGAGTCAAACCCTCTCAGCTGATGTCACCTACAGACAGGCTAATGCAAGTGCCAGGTTTCCAGCTTCTCCCAAGCAAGATGGACTGGACTCATCTCTGTTCGCCATCATAGGCCTGTAAGTGTCATCTCCCAGTTTGAGAAAACCCATGCTCAGGGGTGTCATGGGCCACTGGGTGTCAGGGGGCTTGGTCTTACTTGCTTTCATTCCCCTTTGCTTGCTATGTGAAGCTTAGCATGGCTTTGAGTGATGCACATGGAGGTGGCAGATTCCTGCTGGTGGTAGGAATACTGCAGCTATGTGTGAGCTCTTGTGACTGGTTTGTCATGCATCTGCAAAAATCAGGGTTAAGAGAAAATAGAGGTTTGGAAAGTATAAGGAGAAAAGAGGAAGCCCTAGGTAATTGGTTAGTGCATGTGTCTGGCTTAGCGTTGAACATTGAACGCAAAAGCATTCCCACTCTGTGGTGCCTGAATTCTGGATTCCTCCCACAATTTGGTGTGTTCCTGCTGTAGGAGCAGTGGTCCTCCATGAGAGCCTCATACTGTGCTTTTGCTCACATCAGACTCTTGGTAGGTAAGTGGAAGAGGTGGTGACGTTTCCTTGCATCTGCTTATTGAATTTTTGCAGGGTGATTCTACAGCGAGGGGACCCCATCAGCTGCTGTTTGGTGCCTGTCTCTGACACAGGTTATTGTAAATCCTGCAGACACAGGGGTGAAATTCAGCCATAGGTGTGTACAGCCTCATCAGATGCATTTGTTCATTGGGTTTTGATAGCTCACTTCATAGTGAATCCCAAAGAACAGAGCTCCCATCATCTGGTGAGACATCTTGTTGCCTGTGTCTCCACTTCATAGGGAACATACTGAGACAAGTGAGATTATGACAAGTCTGCAAGTTCTAGCTAGATCTCCTATTACATTTTTCTCTTAATTCCCTATATGTTATGTTGTGTGTGTACTTTAAAAGACACTTCTAAATCGCCTTCTGTTAGGGAGGAAAGGGGCTTGCTACCTCTGAGAAGTGGCAAAATGGGGAGATGATATGACCATATGATGTCACTCGTGTTGTGCTCAGGGCTGTCCAACTTAACCATGCAAATGTTGCAAGGCTGCCCTCTACAACTTCCACCCTCCCCTTCCCATTCCTCGCACAGGAGGCGTTCAGATAATAAGCACACTCTAGGATGGGAAGAGACCTAACATCACCTTCAAGTCCTGACTTCTGGTCTGTTTACACCAGCACCCCCGCGCTCATCTCCCAACCCGCCCTGTTCTGCAGTGGGAAGTTTGGCAGCAGCCAGCACCCAGCTCGTACCCGTGGCTCTGCACAGCCGCAGCGTGGAAGGAGAAACGAGTCAGTTTTGTGAACAGCCTGGTGGGAGGGTGTTACTTAGCAAAGAAGCAGGATGACACGAACAGCTCTCGTGTAGGCTGCGGGGTGCAAGATGGGGATAAAGCGAGCAGCTCACGCGGCTTTGGGACAAGCTCGGGGTGTTGCTAGTTAGCTGCTAGGGAGACCTTAATTCCACCCGCTGACGCTCAGGGTAATTTGGTGTTTGTTTTATGGGTTGTTACGGGGTGTTGTAGATTGATGATACAATGTGGTTGTTCTGCTGGTTCCCTTTTAAATGACTTCCTTCCTCCTAAGGCTTACCGAATGAAAGCGTTTCATGTGGTGGTTGATGAGAAATGCCTCTAACTTCTCCCTAAGCTGAGTTCCCATTTGCTGTGGCCAGGCATCCTTGCTGCTGTGTAGGGAATGAAGCAGGAGAGGTATCAGCAGAGGCAGAGCAGATGAGGAGAAAGGTATTAGGATTTGTCAGAAAACCTTCTCTCTTGGTTTATAGCCTCTATATAATCACTGCTGTCCTTTGACTGTGAACACAGGATTTGGCTTCCATCAAAACTTTCATTAATGCTGCTTCGGAGTGTCCTGCCTGTGTCACTTCTGCCCTGGTTCGTGCCTGGCAGCTGGGAACATTTTGCAGCCAGCTCCATGGGCCTCTCTTCTTGATGCAAGCCTTAGCCCTGATTTTGGCTCTCGATCATAAATTTAAGGTAACAGTGAAGTCCTTTGCATGGCAGGTTTTCTTGTCAGGCTTGCATTATAGTTTCTGCTGTGGTAAGTAGTCCTGTTTATAGTAGAAAGCCTTCTCTGCAGGCATGAAAGTGTTGTGCTAGGAAGCTGACAGATAAACAACATTAGATAAGTAGATAAACAGTGTTAGATAAACAAGGAAACTTGCATTGATTTGGGAGAGGGAGAAGTGGGTGTGGTGTGTTGGAGTGTGACAGCTTAGGATCTTGCCTCTTCAAAGCTTTGATAGTACATACAAAGGGGATGGATTTTCCTGGGAAGTCTTCCAGAGGCATGAGTGTCATCTCTTCTTTGCTAGAAGTGAACCCAGGATGATGGTGCCCTTCTTGCAGGGTCCTGAGCCCATGCATCAATCTAATTGCCATTCCTGTATATGGCCAAGAGTGATGCTGCAGGAGCCTACATGTGAATTGTAAGACACACTTTTAAGTTACTCTCTGTAACTTGGCTTTGTGCACCTACTTGCTGGCCACAGAGATAAAAATAAAGGCGATCCATCTCTGAACGTGTCAGAGATGCTCCAGCTGCCCCTGCTCATGAACCCCTGCTTCTGCATGTTTATTCCACATGTAATTCTTTATTTTCTGGGATTGAGATGTGCCAGCAGTGCTGTTCTGTGCCATGGCGTTTAAAACGTGCAAAAATGCATTTACAGCACTAAGGTTTGTGCTGCTGTGCATGCTTGTGGGGCATCACTTTGCTGCCAGGGAAAATGACATAACATTTAAAAATAAATAAGGATTGAAATACCCACTTGCTTCATTGAGTGTGCGTTACTAAAGAGCAGAGTAGGCTACGAACGGGTTCTGGCACTGGAAGTACTTGTGCAGATCCCTTGTCAGAGACTGAAAGATCACCTGCCCTTACACGGTGAGGGGACTCGAACAGCAGGCATGGAGGCAGAAGGCTTGTGTGGACACAACGTGCAGGGGTGATATCACCATCATTTGGGACTTCAAAAGGTTAAAAAAAATCAGATTTCATCTGTGGTACACATCTGTTTCAGAGCGCAGAAAAAGCCTTTCAAGTTCTGCTAGGAAGTTCGGTGTGGCTTAGTGCTCGGTACCTGGGTCTATTTTGAGCTGTCAGTGACTCATGCTAACTTTCCATGATGGATGTGAGGGGGTAGGTCTCAAATAACACCCATGATGATTTTTTTTTTTGTTCTCATCCCTCTAAATTGGGGCAGTGCTCCTTCTTTTCCTCAGGGGAAGCAGGGAAAGGGGGACAGTCCCTTGTGTCCTGTGTAGGATCCTTAGGAAGCAAATGGAGAAGATAATGGCCCAACTGCATTGGGGGTTTTTGGTGGGACGACTGCCTGGATAAAAGGTTGGGTTTTTCTGTTGCATATTTGATCAGTATGGATGCCAGCTTCACTAGAGTAGGGGAAAAAGCATTCATTTGACTTGAAACAGCAAAAAGTTACGTGTCTCTTGAAGTAATTTTGAAACAAACTGTGGCTTTGCAGTGGTGTGTCAACTCCTCACCAAACAGGATGTCTCCTGTGGGTACCGAGTGCTCCGTGTCTGTTTGCAGCGTGCAACAGCATATAGCGTTGCTGAGTGTTTGTGGCAGCGCGTTGCACTTGCTTTGTGCCCTGTGTTGTCTGAGGACAGGGGGCACAGGATGCTGTGACTACTGAGGGGTGGGGAGGAGATGCGCAGTGGGGTAGAAGAGATGGCAGGAAAGTTTTCTGCATGGTGCCAGAGGAGGGTGTTGCCAAAAATGTGTATCTGCCTTGCTCAGGAGTGTAGTGTGCCACTTCTCTTCCTGCATGGTATACACAGTGGCTTCTCTACTCAGGCCCCTGAAACTCCCGACCATGAATGTGTGCTCAATTTGGACAGAGTCAGTAATCTCTGAGCTGGTCACTAGGATATAAAATAAATTTTCACACCAGCAAGGCACAGATCTGAGCTGCAAACTCCTCATGGCACCAGTACAATAACTTGCAGATTTTCCAGCGCTGGCCTAGAAACAGCATAGGCACAGGAAGCAACAGCCAAGCTAATAACACCCTGCTTCTCAGCAGTAGTTCAGCTGCGGCGTCTATTATCCATGTCATGTGAATGCAAATTTCTATGCAGAGATGATTTCCAGACCTCGAGCGGAGCCAGCCTGGGTGTGTTCACATCACCACCATTATTTTTATAAATTTTTTGCTTTCCCTTCTGTTGGCACACCCAAAGCCAACACAGGTGTCAGCATCTGTGGTGAGAACATCTTTCAAGTTTCCACCGACTTCACTGCTCTGGGAATGGTGTTGACGCAAGCGATCATCAGCCTGAGATGGGAGGTCCTGATGCCCTTGCTATTTCAGCAGGATGGGGAGCAGCAAGGAATGCTGATGCCTGGGGCTGGGCAAAGGGAGTTCAGCTTATTGCCCTCTGAGGAGTGGGCAAATGCTGAGGGAATTGTCTGCATTTTAAAAAAATAACTCTGCTCAACTGCAAGAGAACATCTCAGTGCTGGAATTGCAGAGCAGAGAAACATCTGAGCAGAGGATGAGCGTTGTTCCCTTGGGCCTGAAGCCTGAGCGTGGTGGCTGTGCTGTCAGCTGGGAGGGTGGGTGGCAAGAGGGGGCTGAGCCCGTGGGTACGAGCTCCCTCCCTCCCGGGAGGAGAGCTTGCCTACAGCTATGGGATGCCCTCTGCCATGTTCCACATGACTGCTGGAAGACAGGACGAGATGACATCTGACGAAGTGGGTGGAAGCAGCAGCTTTGTTTCTGGAAAGGTTGGCTTTGGCTCTTCGAGGAATCTTGTGTTTCCCAGCTCTGTAATGGAGACTGTGGGAGACGATTTGGGTTTGTTTTCCTTTGGGAACATAGTTGCCAGGCAATTATTTTACACCCTGTAGCATTGCAGACATGTCTCTTCAAGTCCAATCTCTCACCACACAACTGAGAAAATGTATTTTACATTAAAAAGAAGCCTTTTAAAATGCCCTTCAGGCATAAAGTCAATGTGTTTTCTATATATAACCCTGTATTATTAATACAATGAACTTATCTGCAGACACTGTGGGTGAATATGACTTGATCATTGGAGATATGAACAATATGATATTCATTTTCAATGCACTGTGTGTCTGACTCCATAACGGTGCCCCCAGCCTTCAGTTCATTTCTTGGTGATAAAGTGGGGCAATAGTGTGAAACAGGTTTGTGGATTGCATTTTTGCTGAGCGTTAATATAAAACATGGTCTACAGAGAGAACAAATTTACCTTGGTTCAGAAATGGCAAGATCTATAGATTTGGGGCAGATGAGAATGATGAATGTGAGCGTGTATTATTGAAATAAGTCCAGAATGGCATGGCAAAAGCTTCCCAGGGTTTAGTTACAGGGATTGTAATATAAATTCTTTTTGGCTGGAAAATTTTAAGGCGCTGATTGATTTCTTTTATTATTTTTTTTAAATGCAGATCATTTATCACTGGGTGCATTACGTGTGAGATCATTTTCCTTTTTCAATCATTGAGGAGTGTTTTAGGGTGAACTTCGGAGGCCCAGTTAACCCAGACATTTTTGAGTGTTAGTCTTCAAAATCACCTATGGCAAACCCGTGTGTGCAGACTTCTCTGGGCCTGTAAGGAGAGGAGGTAGCGCAAGTCTCAATTACTTCTGGTTACTGTATGTTAGGCATTGTGTTCACAGAAAGGCAGAATGCTGGGCTGCGTGGTCTTTCTAGATCTCCCACCAAGCCTGCTTTCTTCTGTCTCTGCCTCCATGCTCTTGTGCCTCCTCTGGACTTGACCGGCCTAGCGGGTGGTTGCACCCCACTGAGGTTTTGGGGTCGAGCCCTGCATATCTCATTCCGAAGCACTTGGGCCATGTATCTTGCTTGAGTTTTACTGGCTTGTTGTAATAGCTTCCTAGCTGTTTTAATCTTAAATTAGAAGCATTTTTAAATTAATATCCTCTTAACTTATTCTTCCCAACCCTGGCAAAACAGCTGTGTAAATTGATAGGAGCCAGGAAATAGCAGCCTCACAGCTAATAACGTGGGCTCCTGGTGATCCCTGCTGTTTTAGCAGGAGGCTGTCCATCTGAAGCTGCTGTGCGGTCACACCGCTCCATTCCCTGCATCCCTGCTATGAAACCACCATCCATGTGGGCTGTGCTTCTTAGTGCTCGACCTGCTCTAAGCAGACAGGAACCCTTTATAAAACCCTGCAGCACTTTCACATGATGTCAGTGGCTTATGGGGGAGCTGTGGTGTCTTATGCAATATTTTCCTGTAACTCTTGCTAAACAGAGTTAGTGTCTAGGAGCAGTGATGGCTTATCTGCTGGGGAGCAGGCTTGTGAAAGGAAATGAGGGCAGTGCAGTGCTCTTTCATCAAACAGTTACAAGGGCCCTGGGAGCATCCCACGTGGAAACTGCAAGTATTTAGTCAGGTTGTGCTTGATGCACAGGAAGCCCCATAAAGGTGAGGGAAAAAGGAGGGTGGGAGAATGATTCTAGCTATGGGCAGAGGTTTGTTCTGAATAAATGCAGGTAGCATCGCTGCTTTGCTAATGCTGATTTTATTGTCAGCCTGGGTATTTGAGGTCACAGCCAATGTCAGAGCAAGAATTTGGGCCGTGCTGCGTGGGCTGCGGCTACCCTGGGTTTAATGCAGTTGTGCTCCTGGTGTTCTCTGGCTAAAAATCTGCATGTTGACTCTTTATTTCTCATACCTGTTTTTATTTTGAGATTATTCTGCCCCACTCCTCCCCCATGACTGTCAGTGTTTTGAGGCTACTCTGCTGATGCTGATGTCAGTGCATTGTACTTTGATGCTGTTTTGCTCTGGGTGCTCGAGACTGATGTGGTGGTTTTGTTCCTTCACCATGGTCCCCCTGCACCCCGTACCCTGCTTGCTAAAGGCAGAGCTGGTAGCGCTGGGTGGCAGTGCTACAGCCAGAAGCAGCAGCCTAGGAAGTGCAGTTAGGTCTGCTCGGAGGAATACAAACTCCTGCCTGCTTTTATTAGGAAGGCCAGAGTCTGTTTTTTGTCCTTCTCCTTTTGTTTCAGTCTCTTCAATAAAGCAAAACAAGATACTGTTAGGAGATGTTGAGACTCTGCTTCCCTACCATGAAGGGTTTAACTTTTTAGGAAAAGAACAACTGTAGGCCCACCGAAGTAAGAGCAGGAAGAGAACTGAGACTTCTGGGTTTAATTCCCAGGCTTGTCACCAATTTACTGTCCCTGTTGTTATAAACTGCACTTAGAAATAGTGTCGGTTTCTATCTGAAATCCAGCTGTCCAAAATCTGACCCTTGCAAGCTGTGGCACCCAAGCATTTCTAAATGCCATCCTGCTTGCTAGTCATTTGTATATATGTATGGTAGAAGCCTAAAATTTGGCAGTGAGATTAAAATGTGGGAGAGACTTCCAAAGCTAGTTAATACCGGTTGGCCTTGGGAAATCACTTCTGTTGGCGTTCCGTCTTCCAGCTTAAATTATTCCATCACAAATTAATTTTGTTGACTGTACTTGTCTCATTAATATTTGGCTCTCTATGCCTCAGTTTACACAGCTGTAATGAGTAATTACGAGTTTTCTTTCTAGGTACAGCTCAGAAATGAGCACCACAGGCATTATTTTGTGTGCTCTGAGTTATTTGTTCATCTTGGACCGGATCCGTGTTCTGCTGAAATTGGTGTTCCTGGGACCTCAGCTGTGGCCATTGTTCCTTGGGGACATACTGGTCATGAAGAAAGTCTCCCATAGCAAGGGCTTTGCATCACTTTGTTGGCATTTGCTGCGTGGTGTTAAAGTCTGGGCTTCTGTCAGTCTGACAGCACCAGCCCGGTTATATTGCACCTTGCAGTAAAACCAGTCTCGTGTTGTGGATGATCAATGTAGCTGTGTTCCATGGTGCCTGGTGGGGCAGCCTGGGGTGATGGGATCTTGTCAGCATCCCTCCACCTTGCTCTGAAAGTACCAGTGTAGTGTTTTCTCACAGTCGCTGTTCCCATCTGCTGAGCTGTCACTCTGGCTCCCCATGGAGAGTTGGGAACAGTCAGTTGCTTTTAGATAAGTGGATGGGCACTGCTCACCAAGCAGGGATAGGCCATGCTGTGCCCTTGCACAAGAGGATGTCATTTCTCCTGGTGAATCACAGCCTTTTCATCCCAACAGCAAGCCACACCCCATGTTTTGGATGAAGCAATGGCATCTCCTCTCTCTGACGTGCACATCTTCACTTGGCTTGGGTGCAGGGAAGGATTATTGGTATGGCAGTGCCTTCCATCGTAGGGCTTGATTTTTAGGGTTGTCTTTATTTGCCTTGTTCAGTCCTTGGCTCTTTATCAGGCAGGATTACAGTAGTGGTACAAAATAGAACTGCCTGCATGGGATGAAGGCTGAATTTTCAGGAATCATGAAAACAGTCCGGTTCTGGAGATCTGACTTGGACACTTCCCAGGGTCAGGTTTAGGGGGTTTACATTATGTAAAGCAGCAGAAGTGGGTTGCTTCCGTGTTTCCATTTTGCTGCTGATGGGCTTGTCTTTGTCCAACCGTGCCCTGGTGTTCCCTAACAGAGGCTAACTGCCCCTGGAGAAGAGCTGCTGTCAGAATATTTTAAAGTCGGTCAGACTGGCTTCTGCTTTCTGAGGTTTATCAGCAAAGATTTTCAGTGCCTCCAGTGAGAGGCTATTTTTATTCTATCCAGGGGCTACCTTCTGCTCCGAGGTCTTTATCACCTTTTTTTTTTTTTATTAAAACCTGCCTGGTTTAGGCCAACCTTAAATATTCTTATCTTTTGCAATCTGAAAAACAAGATAGGCTTTTATTCAGTGTAACAGTTTTTGGCATTTCTGTGACATGTTCAAGATCTGTTTTGTGGGTTGGGTTTTTTTCCCATGTAAGGGGGACACTGCTGTAGACATGAGACTGCAATGAGTTTTCTCCCTTGAGTAGGGATGACAGCAACCGAAGTACACAGTGTTTCATCCTCGTAGTCTGATCGGTGATATGACTGCTGCAGAAAAGCCACGTTGTGTTTCATCGCACTATGTAATCAAGACTGGAAGAGCTCTCCAGAGATCATCTGGTTCATTTTCCTGCCCTATGGCAAGATCAGTCATACCTGTGTCTTTCCTGACAGATGCTGGTCTATGCTCTTTTAAAGACTTCTGCAGCCTCGCCAGGCAGCGTATTTCAGCACTTTACAATCTTTAAAAGTCCACAATCCAATAAAAATCTGGTTTCTCCCCACCTTGTATTTAACCTGAATCATTTCTGCTGCGGTTTAAACCTGTCACTTCTTGTACTGCTTGTTTTGATTATAAGGGGCAGGCCATTCCTTTTCACAGCAATGTTAAATATTTGAGGGCTATTCTTGTGCTTTTCAAAGTATTAAATAACTAGTATTGGTTAAACCTTTCCTCCTTTGTGGTGGATTTAAATCTTCTACACAAATGTTAATTGGCCTGTCGTCCCAAAACTGTTCTGTAAGTGACGATCCCATTAACTAATGCACAAACAGTTTAAACCCTTTGATTAGCATTTGATTTATATACTTTAATAAAAGCCTTCTTTCTGGCCAAATTGCCTGTTTGTGCATTGCTGTCTCTGACTTGATGGCCTTGTGCTGGTGTGTAAGCCAAATATCTGCAAGGATTTCTGATGCTTACTAACAGAGATCCTTTCCAGGAGGAAGACTCTGTGCCCAGCATGATGTGAGGCTTGGTGTGGTTTGTGTCGTGGTTCTGTGGGACAGGGTTTGCATCATGAAGGCCGTGCATTCAAATAGAAAAGCAGCTCAAAGAGAGGTTAATCAGTCATGGGCCTCTGCAGGCACCCAAAATATACATTGATGTATGCAGGACTTTGTAAATGAACATGTGCTTAGACAGGTGGTAGGCAGTGAAATGTCAGTTGGTATTAGGACCTTCTGATATGGTTGTATTCGAATAGTCAGATTGTGCTTGGAGGTCAAGTACTACTATACTATGATTTAGATGTCCTTTATGTGTCTGGCTCCAAGGGAGAGTCAAGGAGACTTATGCTGTGCAGGACATATGGGGAGGACAGAAGGCAGGTTGTCTTCCCTTTCAGTAATTTTCTCTGGTTTTCTTTGTTGTAGGTGAGTGTTTTAACCACCTTGGAGCGGCGATTCAACCTCCAGAGTGCTGACGTGGGTGTCATTGCCAGCAGCTTTGAGATTGGCAATTTGGCCCTCATCCTCTTCGTGAGCTACTTCGGAGCCCGAGGACACCGACCACGCTTAATAGGATGTGGAGGGATAGTCATGGCCTTGGGTGCCCTCCTTTCTGCGTTGCCTGAATTTCTGACCCACCAGTACGAGTATGAATCGGGAGAAATACGCTGGGGGGCTGAAGGGAGGGATGTGTGTGCTGCCAATGGGTCCACCAGTGATGAGGGACCAGACCCGGACCTTATCTGCAGGAATAGGACTGCTACCAACATGATGTATTTGCTGCTCATTGGAGCACAGGTCCTCCTGGGCATTGGTGCTACTCCTGTCCAGCCCCTGGGAGTTTCCTACATTGATGACCACGTGAGGCGGAAAGATTCCTCCCTGTACATAGGTAAGGCACTCTGAACTGAAGGCTTTCCTTGTGGGCTGGCACCTTGCTCCCGTCTTACCTGTTTGATGCCAGTGGGAGGGATGCCTTGAGTCCTCTTCTCCATGTGCTCCTGTGCTTGTGAAGGTAACTTGGGTCTCTATGCCAGGTGCTTCTAAGCAGCATGGAAACACAGCGATTGCTTTTGTAGCAACGGTAAAGGTTGACAGCCGTGGTGACTATTACTGGATGATTAGGAAGATGCTTGCTTCTTCTAGTGTTTGCCCAGATTGCTTTAAAATCTGATATTGGTGACTTATGTTTCAGTTTTAGCTGAAGAATTTCCAAGTGGCATATGAGATGATGAGTCCTTCCCCTCCCCAAGATACCCTAGTTGCCTTCCTGTCGCGAAGCATTTGTCTGTGAGTGGTCAGTGCAGTATGAGGGGACTGCGAGGAGACTGGTTTTGTCACTGCCGCCGTCACGTTTTAGCAAGGAATTGCCTGTTACGGAGTAAGTGCTGTGACCCAGCATGCTGTGGCAGGACCCCAGATAATGCGATCCCTGTAACGGAACGGGATGAGGAAGGTGGCAGGGTCTATTTTGAGATATGGTGAGCTTGATGTAGAACTCATGATTCTGGTGATCATGTTGCAAAATACTTCCAGGTGGTTAAGATACGAAACATCTCTGTTATTGGGGTAAAGTGCTCATGGGTTTCAGCAGTAGACTCCTCTCCAGCAGGTTTAAGGAGGATGTTGTGGGTGAAGTTGTTATATGGAAAAAAAAAAAAAACCCTCACCAGCTCGCTTCATTCTTCTTTCTGCAGGACTTGTTACTAGATAAATGGCTCCAACGCAGTGAACCAGTGAAGTGTGTGCTGCCATTAATGCGATCCTTCTCCACTTCTTAGTGTAGCTTCCAGTAACCAAAATTCCCTGCGCTTGCTCCATAATCCCTGCCCTGACTGGGCTGTCAGCTGAACAGATGATCCCATTAGTGGGTGTCCTTTCTTGAAGATGTTTTTATTGGGTTCCCAAGTGTAACTGACCACAGCTGGGCTGTGACCATGCACAGGGAGGCTAAGCTGTCCCTCTGAATTTCCAAATGCTGTTCAATGTCTTGGGACAGCGCAGAGGCCTGTTGGAAAGGCTAACTATGTACTTTGCTGTGGCATTCCTGGGTGTATTGCTACCTTACTTAAAGAGGTTTGTGTACATACCCAAAGGGTGTCCGTGTTTTCCTATAACTGGCCATAAAATTGTAGTATCGCAGCATTTAACTTTCTCCTTGGATCATTATTCACCTTCACTAGGTTCTGTAAGTGCTTGTGAGGGATCCACTGGATAAGCAGGATAGTAAATAAAATACAAGATACTGTACAACCTGAAGGTGAATAATGAGGCTAAATTCACGGGAGCAACTTTGCCAAGACCATAAATTATGAGCTGGAATTAAGAGTGATTCTAAGATTATCTATTATAAATAACCATATAGAGAAGCAGCAATTTCTTTCAGTCTATTCCACAGGCATTTTTTAAGCACAGCTTCGTGTCTGAGAACATGATTGGGGAGGATGCATGAGAGGAGGATTAGGAAGAGTGATTTTATCTTTTTCTTTTTTTTTTTGGTCCCAAGATACATTCATCTTATGCTAAAATAACTTCTTTAAAGTTGGCAGTTCAACTAGTAGCTGGGAAAATACTGCCAGAAAATTACTTCTGCTTACTATATGCCGCTTCATTATTTTTCCTTCAGACATATGCTTCTAACCATGTTCCCTTCTACATGTAGAGTTTAAAAAAAGCCCAAGCATTTTGAGGTTGTTTGCTTTTCTGGCTTTAGCTATGAAAATCACAATCTGCATTTCTGTGTGTGAATTATGGGTTGCAGAAGAGCGCATGTATATGCATACTGAACCAGTCAGCCATACCAACAATGAAGTTAAATACCTGCCCTGCCCCAGCCTATTCATCACAAGTAGGTTTTCATATATGGGCTGCTTAATTCTTACATCAATTTAACTTGTAAAAGCTAACAGGAAAATAATACATGAAAAATACATAATGTGAATGAATATAAATGGAGAAGTATCTGGTGGGAAATACATGTGTCTTCTCAGGTTTGTGAATACTTGAGGAGGTCACATTCCTCAGTTTCAAATGTTGTTTGAGAATTAACTGATTATTTTTGTTAATATCATCACTGCAGCTTTCAGCGGCCTTAGCAGAAGGCTGGCTGAGCAGCTTACCCGCTTCATTCTTCTCCATTTTGCAGAGGAAATAACTGCAGAGTGTACACTGTCACTGTGCTATATTTATATCAGTTTGCTTTCTCATAATATCACACTCCCTTGGTAGGGGCTACGCTGTGTGTGACCGGATAAAACGGTTTTGGGTAAGTTCCCTCAGTTTAAATTAGGAGCAAATCTGGCATAGGTTGTTCCCTCAGGATAGAAACTAATTAATAACAGCAGTAATAGTCTGGCCGAACTTTCCATCATGGCAGGCAGTGGCTGAGAAATGATCGGGTTGACTGGTCCATGCTGTCTGTGGTATATTGCTATTGTCGGGTAGGTACGTGCTGCGTTTGGGCTGCTTTGTAGCTGGGGAGGGTAAGGAGCAGTCTCTCACCCGACAGCTAAGGACTAGTAATTGTTCACCTGCTGCAATAAAACCCCTCTTGTGTCCCGGGGCAGTCAATTAGATAGAACTAACGCTGTGCACTGAGAGGTATTTTCCCTTTCTTCTGACTTTTGTACAAGAGTTCAGTGGAGTAACTTCATCTAATATCCAGCACAGCCTCTCTGCGGTGCAATGGCAATGCTGGAAGATTCCTCTGTTTAACACAAAACCAACAGAACCCAAACCCAACTACCATGGCCACACCTTTTCTAACACACACACCCCCCTCCCTCCAAAAAAAATAGCACTAATACATATGTGCAGAAGAATGCAGATGCGTTACAATACGGAACTTAAAGTAAAACTTTGGCTGTAGCTGCTAGGGCAAGTAATAGCATCTGTGGAATAGAATACAGTTCTGGCCATGAAGCCCATCAGATCTGGCCCGTTGTGTTTCCTCCTCAATGACAGGCGGGCGGGAGGTGGTGGATAGTACACCTCTGTATCCTTTGAAGGCAGAGGTTGCTCAGGCTTGTGTGCTGCCAAGGAAGTGGGGATTTGTAGAGTTTCATAATTAGAGACAGGGGTGAGGTATTACAGGAAGGTATCTTTGTGGCATAGGCTGCTGACATGTAGTTTCATGTTTATTGAGCTAATAGCATATCTTTTTGATGCCTACAGTGTGTTGCTACCAAACTCAGATTGTGTTGCTGTAGCAGCCCTAGGAAAGGGGCTGTGTTGTGGTAACTGAGGGCAAATCAAAAAGATGTGTGCATTGGACAGCACACCAAAGGGGGTTCAGAACAGGTCTGTGCTGTAACAGAGTTAGAAAGACAGCGAGACCATGCTTGCTCACCTAATGATGGGAAATGCACTGTCCTTCTGTCTCACCATCCCAAGTGCCTGCTCAATGTAAAGCTCATCATGTCAGCAATGGCAGCTAAAATACAGAGAAAATAGAGGAGTCAACTTAAATGTTTGAAGCTGGGGAAATCTCTTTTGGTGCTGGTTTGCTTGCTTCTGTCTTTGAGTCTGCTCTTGTATTTAAGATCTGAACTCTAATCGAGAGATTTCCAAAACAAGCAGGTTAATTCTGCTTGTGTAATTATTGGCATTTGGTGTAAGCAACCTTTTTGAGTGAGGAATTCCTCGCTCCTGTGCCAGGCTCATTATTGCTGCAGCTTCACTAATGTCAAAGGATTACCTCAATTTGTGGCGTCGTTTATTTTAAAGGAGAAAAAGTATGTTGAAGACTACTTACTACACAGTTCCTTTATCTACCCACTAATGACTCACTTGACATTTCCCTCTTTAGTTCATTTTCTGTTAGATCTTGCTGAGTTCTGTTGAAATCAATGAAGACTTTGTCATTAGGAGGGGGATCAGAGGCGTTGCGGAGCTGATATGGGGTGCAGGGGGGAAATATGATCTGAGAGTGTTTGTATGGATTTGCTGCCTCTCAGATGAGCAAGAGCTTCTGAGTGTTTTCTGGTCACCAGAGTACCCAGGTTGCTCTCAGCAGTGGTTTACATGCTCAGTTAAAGCCAGTGTGGTGGTGTGGTAGATTAATGTTATTAGCAGTCTCCATACACGCTGTCTGGGCTTCCTGCAGCATTTAACGTTTGCTGATAAAAGTTGTTGCATCTTGTCTAGAACATGGTTACCTATAGAGCAGAATTAATAGCCTCTGGGAGCCAGTATTTGATCTGGGACAATCAAGGGCTTCATTATGTAGAGGAAGTTGCTGTTATTCTGTCTCCTGTTGATGGAGGAAATTGATATTGATGTTGGAGGGAGCACTGCCAGATTGTGCGGTTCATTCAGGAGACTATTGTGTTGATCTTTAATGGGTCAGGGATTCTCTTTTAAGTTTGCTGAAGCTGCCTCAGTGTTTCACTTCTGTGAGGTATAGAAACATGGAATGATTTGAGTTGGAAGGGATCCCAAAGCTCATCTAGTTCACCCCCTGCCGTGGGCAGGGACACCCCTCCACTAGCCCAGGGTGCCCAAAGCCCCATCCAACCTAGCCTTGAACACTGCCGGGGATCCAGGGGCAGCCACAGCTTCTCTGGTCATCCTGTGCCAGGGTCTCACCACCCTCATTGTAAAAAAAAATTCAGGACTTGACACTTCAGACTCCTCACTGACTTACACTAACTGCTTTGATGGGAAGGATGGCTTCAAGGAAATCCCAGAAGGGGCAAGTCTTGAGTCAAGGAGTAAGTGATGAGGAGTGATGAGTCCTCCTGAGTTGGTAGTGGTGCAGGGATGTGCCCAAGCATAGTATGCTCAGGAAAATAGAGCTGTTCTTGGCTTGCTTTGTGGCAGGGTGGAGGAATGCAAAAATGGATAACTCAGTAGACACATCCAGCAGCGCTCAGCTGATTTCTCGTTTCATCTCCCAGGCTTCTGTCTGGCCTTCTCTGTGTACATTTTTGTTTATCATATGGTTTTTCCAGCTGTTACCTTTGGTGTGAGAGGATAACTGGACAGCATGGCGTTCTCTGTCCACATCTGCCCAGGTGGGACTAACACAGTAAGGACCTTGTGTTGTCACTGCTGGCTTTGACCTTTGTAGCAGCGAGGGATTATTTTCTGTGTGATGTGTGGAAGCACTTCTTGTTTTTCAATGACAGTCACAGCACCAGAAGCAAGAGTGAGCATTTCTCTTTCTTGCTTGTTTTAAGCACCGACTCAAGATTTGCTGCAGAGGAAGACAAACATGCCCTAGTTGGAATCTTGCTGTCTCCAGGGATAAATTTGTCCATTTGAAAAATCACTTGTGGTAGCTTACGTCAGTCAAAATGACAGCAGCCATTGTGTTCTGGAGAAGCAGAAACATTTTCTTGAGCGACAAGAATTAAATCTGAGAGTTAGTATCTACAGCAGTGAGTTAATAGCAAGTTACCGGCGTAAGATCCTGAAATCATCAGAGTTTGAGTCAACATTTTGTGTGTGGCAACACAAAGAAACAGCACTTGGTTTTCTATTAGGAAGCATGTGTTGGTAAGCTAAGCCATCGATGTGAATTTTGAAACCATTCATCTACGGTGTATCTGGTGGTATGTATGCTAGGGTTAATCAATAAGTAATAAAAAAGAAAAATTAAGAAAGGAAATGGGCTTTTTGACTTTATAAACAAATGTGGAAATGGGTTTGGTGCCATTAAAGAAAAACCCACAAACATTGGAGAGTTGAAATCTGCAACCCTCTGGAGGATGTACTCCTCCTCTCTAACCATTCTTCTTGTATATAAATTCTTATATCTAAAAGACTGTAGAATGAACAGCCAGTGCCAGCACCTCTCCTAGTAGCAAATGTCTCCCTTTCTTTTGAAGCTTTAAGAAGGGGACACTCTGTAATTCTGAGAAACATTAATATTTCGGAGGTGGAAGAGAAGATTTCACAGATGTTTGGCTTTTGATCTGGAAATGTATTTTCTTTTTTATGTAACTGGATATCTACGGCCCAATAAGTTCTGTGGGAAAGGCTGTGAAGATGGTGACGACCCCAGGTACCCACGAAAAACTGAGATGTGCATTGTTTCTGTCCCTTCCCAGTTCTGTAGAACACTTTTTTCATTCTGGTTTTCTAAAATGTTTTTTCCCCCATTAAGACCTCCACTTAGCTTTCCAGTAGCTGCTTGCTGGTTTTGTGTTTGGGCTGAGAAGTCTTTTGTGCGGTAGATTACTTCATTTTGCTCAGTCTTACCCTTTCCAAATTTCTCCGAAATTTGAGGTGTGTATTTGAAGCTACATTTCTAAATTACAGCAAGCAGAATAACTTTTTGTTTACAGCATAAGGTCTTGTGACCAGTCTCTTGAGTCCCTCCATCAATGTGTATTGATTGGAAAGTCTTTAGGACTCACGTGAGAGGTCTGTACAGCTCTGTCCATCCTGGCTGCTTACCTCTTTCACTCCTCACGGCCTTCACAGCCTTTCCCACTCTGTCATACTCCTTCCTTGTCTGCTCATTTGTGCTCTGCAAATGACAGGGGTACTTGATTCATGTAGCCCTTCTTGCTGGAACACTACTGCCTGAGCTCACCCACTTAAAGCTCTGCTGGCCTTGTGCAGAGAAGGGCAGCCAGGCTGGTGAAGGGGCTGAAGGGCAAATCTTATGAAGAGCAGCTGAGGGAGCTGGGGTTGTTTAGCCTGGAGAAGAGGAGGATGAGGGGAAACCTTATCACTGCCTACAATTACCTGACAGGAGGGTGCAGAGAGGTGGACAATGGTCTCTTCAGCCAAGTGACAGGAGATGGGATGAGGGGGAATGGGCTCAAGCTGTGCCAAGGCAGGGTCAGATCAGATGTTAGGAAAAAGTTCTTCACTGGAAGAGTTGTGGGAATGTGGAACAGGCTGCCCAGGGAGGGGGTTGACTCACCATCCCTGGGTGTGTTTAAAAAAGGGTAGATGAGGTATTTAAAAGATATGGTTTAGTGTAGGACAGGAATGGTTGGACTCGATGATCTTAAAAGTCTTTCCCAACCTTGTCATTCTGTGATTCTGTGCTTTCCTAAAGCCTTTTCCTTTTAAAGCCTGCTTCTTCTAGCTCTTTTATAGTGGATCTTAGGTGACTTCCTAACTCCTGTAGACCTGCTTGTTACCCATGAGATACTCGGTGAGTTTGTCCACCTCTGTGTAGGCACATGCACTTGTGGAGCATGAGAACCTGTTCCAGAGAATTGCTTTTCTCCTTGCAGGTATATGCAGTTTTATAGGTGTGTAGTATTTTTTTGGACCTAAAGACTTGATGGAATTTTGTAATCATTTTGTTCAGTAAGTGCAACCTCCTACAGATGATCTGGATAGCCTTGCCTTTCTGCAACAGTCTCCAAGGGGTTGAGAAAGGCACGGTATTAAAACCATTACACTAAAAGGAGTGCTGCAATGCCTGTTCATTATTGAAAGGTGTCTTCACATCTGATTCACTGGGTTGTCTTCCTTGTGCGCTAACCATGATGAGATTAATTTGCCTGGCTTCATGCAGTTATACAGGTATTAACTAGGCTGGCCTAACCCCCTGATCCATTGATAGCCTGCAGTCTTTTAGAATTATTCCCCTTCGGGGAGAGATCTCTGGTCTCATTTGCTGAGTGTCAGCCAGGCTGGCTCGGTTACACATGTCCCCTTTTACAGTGCCGGTGGTAATACCCTGGAAAATTAAATGGAAACATAAACAAGTGTGTAGGGTATATTAGAGCAGTAACAATAACCAATTAATGGGAATAACCTTCCCCACTGCAGGCAGGAAGGCTGAGTTGTGAACGGTGGTGGCTGAGTGGATGTATTTATTCAATTAAATGTATATATGCACAGAGTCGTTACTGTGGGCTCCATTATTCTACAGCAATTGCTCCAGTTACCTTAACTTTCTCCTAATAGCTTTTTTTGTTATGAACTGAGTAAATAAGGCTTGGGTTCAACACGAATGACTGTGTGAGAGCATATTGAGGGTGGGAGCTGTTTCCGTGCGTACTCTGCAGCTGATTTTTTGCCTTAATTAGGATTTGCCTACTCTGGTGTCTTGTAAAAATCATCTCATTTGAGCATATTCATTTCTTTCTCTAGTGTATTTAAAGCAGTCATCAGCTGGGAGAGCCTAGTGAGGGACATCAGTCATGGGGCAGCCTCTTCAAAGCATTGCCCTTGTCATATACATGGCAGACAGGCAGAGGACAGTGCATATTAGTCCTAATGTTCATAAAACTGATTAGATTGGAAGGTGCTGAGTTGCCTGTGTCAAGAGCTGAAGGCTGTATTGTACCTCCTTGATGGTGCAAGCGGGAGTGAGCTGACTTGTGCTGTCAGTCCTGGTCCTTCTCCTGGGAACTCAACAGAGACTCCCCAACCTGTTGTGCATGAGGACAATACAGATATTTTGGTCCCACTTCAGAGGCTGGCACTGAGGACGCTTAGAGCTGTGTTTGTCCCACTGTGGGAAGGCACACACCAAAGATCTGCCCCTTTGCCAGCACGAATCAGGGTCCTTGCCTCAAAGCAGAGGAGAAAATGTTGCCTGATGCTCAGGCTTGTGTTGTCCTCTTCTCCTACCGACAAAGAATGTGGTATGGGGGATATTTTAGGACTTGCCAGAAATTATTATCACACACATCCACAGCCAAGTGAGCAAGAGAGTGCTTTCATGAATTTTGCTGTATCATTGTAACCGTGCAATAAAACAGGGGCAGTGACCTGAAATAGTGTTAAAAGATAACTGCCTGAAAGTTGTGAATAGTTACTGCTTTATTGTGTATCTTGACCCATGTGTCCTGCCCAATGCTGCCAGTGCTTCAGACCCCTGTGGCCACAGTTCCTGGTGATGTCTGCCATGTTGGTAGCTGCTGGGAAAGCTGGCCAGCCCTGCTACACACCTCCCCACCCCTGGCTGAGCTGTTAACTTGCTTATCTGCAGGACGTGGTGTATCAGAGAATGCAAAACTGCTTCTCAAAAGCTCCCACTCTTGCCCTTACACAACCGCCTCTTCTGTTGCTGCAAGGGGTGCTCAGTCAAATTGGTTTGTCCTTTGGAGATGTTCCTGAAGGTCTGATCTGGCTGCTAGGCCTACTGATGTTCACACTGTTTGCGTACCAGAGAGGTGCTGAGTAATGTCCTAAAAATGTTTGGTTTTTTGCAAAGTCCCAAGCAGTGGCATGGCACATATGGGTCTGTTGACACATGGGGCCTGGCAGTGCTCAGCTGCCAAAGCTGCCATTAAGTGTGTTTTTATCATGACCATTTTGCCCTGTGCTGGCAGCTCCTTCATGGTTGTGCAAGAGGGGCTGGACAAACTTTTCCAAGAAAGAGTGAGGGACGTAAAGGAACGATGGCAGATCAGGCTCAGTATGAGACTTTTCTTGGGGCTGTGTAGCTAGTGAGACATCCACAGGTGCCTGACTAGCATGATGGGTCCAAGGTATGAACCTGAGTAATTAAAAATTAATGGCATTAACACCAGAGAAACAGCTGTGACATGAATCAACAGGGTGAGATGGCACAACGGTACCTGTTCTGTGAGGCCTGGGGCAGGGCTGCTGTGGAGACATCAGTGTGGTCTCAATAGCTACAAGTGGACGACTACCCTGAGGGACCAACCTGAAGCACAAAGTGTGGACACAAGTGGTTGGGCACCTTGCAAAACGTAAAATTCCTTCATGTGCTGCCTGGTTGCTCTCTGTAAGCCATCAGAAGAGCCTGTGAAGTGGAAACCCTTCCCTGGCATGGCGTGTGGGCTCGGAAGAAGGCAGTGTGTGCCGGGGCTCAGTGACAGACTGAAACCTTGCATCTGGCAGACTTGTCACCAAGGGCTGGTGCTGGGATTTATCCTACCAGAGGTCTGTCTGCTTATTTTGGAGTGCTGTCCGTTGCACTGGTGGGAAAGCTGCTGCTGTGCTGGTGCCAAAGTGTTTCCCCACTGACTAGCCCGTCACTTCACAGCTGTCAGTTAGCTGTGTCTTCCACACCAGCTCTGCTGCCACAACGAAAATGCTGAGTAAAGCTTGAGAAAGGTGAAATTGGCCAGGAGCTGCATCCCAGAAGCTCCGGCTGAAAACAGTACAGGGCAAAAGTCATGCTCCTCCTTCGTCTGTAGAGTTTGGTTCACCCTGGGAATCAATTCAAGGCTTTTACCCTATATTTTTTCCTTGTTGGTAGGCAGCATGGAGACAATTTGTGGAGTTATGGACTCTAGAAAATGATGAGCTTTCTGCTCTCATCCCATCCAACTGCTGCCAGGGTAGCTCTGGCAGCCAAAAGCCCACAGAGCATCACAGGGAGCTGTGCACAGCACCCAGGGAGTGCCACACACTGCAGGCACTGCTGTTTGGCGTGGGGAGGGGGAACTTGAGTCCCCATGCTGGTGAACGAGGGCAGCAGAAGACCTTGGGTTATTTCCACTTGGCTTTGGACAAATCTTTCTGGCTTTGTCTTCTCCAAGTTTGGGGTTTGATATGTAAACTGCTCCTTTGAACTTTGTTCTTGTGAAAGCACTGGAAACTCTTTTGGCAGGTTTCTTTTTGCCAAGGTACAGCCACTTCATTAATTGTGCTGCTAATGAGTTATTTGGCTTTTCCTTAGAGGGAGGCCTGCTCTTGCTAAGTCCCCTTTTGATTTCAATAATAGGGATTTTGTCTGGAGGAAGCTAGCCAAATTTGGCCCTTTATTAACCAATTAAAATGTGAGGATTTAAATAGTTGCTCGGGTGTGTGTTAACAACAGGTCACATTCCTCTTTGGCTTAATACCTTAGAGCACTTCACTGTGGCTAAACAAGACTGCATCTGTTACAAGGTGCAGGATCTGGCCAAAAGCCACAGATCAAAACAATGGTGGAAACTGAGGGTCAATCAGGTAGAAGAGCAGAAGAGCAAGAGTATGCACCAATACTTTCCTCCACGTCTCCTTCTGTTTGCATCACTTTTTCCCCCGCTGCTTTCTGCACATTCCTGTCCTCAGTGTTGGACAAACCATTCTTGCTGGAGCTGTTTCTACAAGACAGTGATACTTGTTGTTGGAGTTGGAAAGAAATAATACGGGGGGGGGGAAGACAACTGGGATAACTTCACTCTATTAGTCATCGGTGCAGAGACCATTTACCCCTGTGATGAAAGATCACCTGCATCTTATTAGCCATCAGCTACAAACATATGGATGTCTTAATTTAATTAGACTGCTCATCAAAACAATAATACTCAATAGATGAAGCTTTCTCTCTGCACAGTTATAAACTGTGTCCTGAGGGGAGGGAGTGATGTGCAAGAAGTGAGCTACAGAGTCCCTGGCTGTGCTGCCAGGGTGCCCTGAGCACTGATTAATGTGTTACCATCCTCAGGTATGGGTTGCCTCTTGGCTTTCTGTTCATTTTGGGTGCTCATTGGTTTTGGTGTGTGTATGGGGGGAGGTGGTGGTGGTGTATGCGTGTGTTTAATATTTCCTCTCTGTATTTTATGTAAAAATCATATTCCTATAATGCAAGTATAAAGGTATTTTTATGCACTTTTGTTGGATGTCAATGCATATCTTCATTTATGTCCCCTGTAAAAGAAGGCTGTTGTGGTGCTGGTGGTAGACAAGCACACTGTGGTGTAGACTGCAAGAAGCAGCATTGCAGGAAGCTAAACTGTTTGCAGTAGTTTTGTGTAAGCTGTGAAGAGTTTCCCATGGGGGCCAGAGGCTACAAGGTTTGTAGGGAGAGATGACACCTTCTATTTGATCAGTCGAGGCAGCTGGAGAACACCCATATTCGTGCTTAGGGTATCTTGTTCTGATCAGTGTCATTGGCCATACTTAAAGATTTACTTTTTGTTTTCCAGCTGTCACCTGATCTGATAAAATACACTTTTTTTTTTCTCTCCAAGCCTTGCTTCCCTTCCTGTGTTGGTAAGAATTACCTATCATATGGAAACCAGGTCTCTTCTGTAACTGAATACCACATGTCCTTAGGTGCTTAGCATCCTGGAGGCACTTGATTTCTAAGTTGTAGCAAAACTCAAGCTAAGCATGGGTTAAGCAAATGCTCTTGCTTCAGCAGTGTCTCTCTGGGGTTATAGAACAAGTTAGTGCCCTGCAATTGCTCCTGAAATGTTCCACTGCATTCCTGCAAAGCAGCCTGGCTGCCATGCGTGCAGCCATCCCTTCCATCTCTGTGTTGGAGGGGTTAATGGGTCTTGCTTCTTGCCTGCTAGCACTACCCTGCTCTACTTCTGCAGACCATCTTTAGCTTGACTCCAGGAGTTGGATGGTTACACTAAGACCAACACAAGTCTTGCATAGTGGTCATCAGTGAGATACAAGGAGCAGGTTAAGGATAGTCAGACTCCGTGCTGCTCCATAATCTGCTTCCAGGAGCCCCCAGAACAGGGAATGTGCTTCCTGGGCTTGTACAGACACTTTTGAAGCTCAGTTACCCTTATGGTCTGCACAACAGAATTAGCAGATGTTTCATCTCTTAGGTGAAATTGGCAGATTTTTCATCTCCTTCCCAAGTCTGTTATTTTCTTGCCTGAATGCTTAGGATTTGGGGTTTGAGACTATGAAGATGGTGAAGGAGACATGAAACTGTTTCTTCCTGTAATGGGTATCTTAGAAGTGGCATCCACCTGTCAAAAATCTTGTTGCTGGCAGGGGTGGCATTCATGCCATCACCTTGGCCTCACCAGATCCTGTAACTGATGGGAATTCTCTGGTAAGTCCTTGAAAATGAGAGAATGTCTTGGGGTGAGAAAACGTCTTGGGGTGAGGGGAGAAGGTACAGGTTGGCAATCAGATACAGATTGCCACAGCTAGCAAAGATTAGACCGTTCCTTAAGATGAAAAAGGCAGTCTTAAATAGGTTTTGCTGATGCATGAAAAACCTGTTGAGGTAAAAATTTCAGATAAACAAGAGAAGTGAAAATGAAGCTGTGCTACTCTCCAGTGTTCCTGGATAAAATACTCCCATGTGTAGCTCCTTGAGTTGGTCTCACATTCTGTACCCTCCCAAACCCTCGTAATGTGGAGAATGGAGCAGCTTGAGTGAATCTTTCTGAATAAATTAGTCTTGCTGTCCTGTGGTATTCCAAGTCTGAGTAAACAGATGAGACTCACTCTCTGCCTTAAAATCAGCAACTCTGGGCTTTATTAGCCCTGGAGGGGCACTAAATTCCAGAGCTGAGATGGAGGAGGCAGCAAGCGAGGAGGGCTAGCACTGGGTAAGGATAAGCTTGAGAAAGTCCTTGCTGCTTACTGCAGCACAGGAAGGCAATTTGAAATTGAATCTACAGCGCACTAGGGAGCTGTTGGAGGTGACTTAGGATGGGTAAGGATTTGGGAAATCTGCATGAGCAAAGGCTGCATTCAGCACAGGCAAGAGTAAGGGTGTTGGCAAAAGAAATGAGGTAAAGCGGGGAGGTGGCGTGTAGAGGTGGGCAGCGGCATATTGGGGCTGGGGGCGTGGGGGTGACACGGGGATTGAAGCAACTAGAGCTGATGTGGGAGCTTAGCTGGTAGAGGGGGAATACGGTATGGGCCATCTCTGCTAAGTCTACAGAAGCCTGGATTCTTAAATCAAAACGCTCTTTAATTTCTCTTAAAATGCAGTCTCTCTATTTTAATCAAGAACCATGGGAATTAGGCGTTAAAATAGAATCTGGGCTAAATGTTGCCTTTTGGATCAGAATTGTCGGCCGATTCCCAAGGGCATCGAGGCATCCTTTCCTCCTAGACCATGGGGAACATGTGGTCTCCATTTTCTTGCAAAGTAAGCTTGTTTTGTCAATAAACCATGTGTGATGATGGTGTCAGGAGGGGAAGGGAACAGCTAGGAGCCTTTTTCCTAAAGAGATCCCTGTGTTTACTGAAGACACTAATTACTGCCTCCAACCCATGGTGATTTGTCTTCTGCCCATAGCACGCTGATCCAAAATGCTGATAACACTTGCACTGAGTAAAAAAGCTTGTAAGGAAGAAACACTCTGGAATTTCAGGAGTACTGCAGAGTGCTGTTTTACTTTTTTGGCTGGCATTTTTTGGAGAGATTTTTGAGACTGGAGGTGGCAAAGGAAGGAAGTGCTTTTGTGTTTTTTGTTTTCTCTTTTTTTTTAATGCCCCATATGTCTGTTTTATTAACTGGAAAACCTCCAACTGCGAACTGGGATGATGTTATACAGCTATGGAGCAAAACTCATTCCCGGCAGTGTGGCTGAGAGTACTTGGGCCTCTGAGCATGGAGCCAGACCTCCCCTCTCTGGGGTTAGGGTGAGGAAAAAAAAAGCTGCATTTACCCAGTTCTGCTGACCCAAGAAAAACATTGTTCTTTGTTATGCTGGGGATGTTGAGCTTTTCAAACAAAATGCAAGCCTTGAACAAGTTAGCTGTCAGCAGCTCATCAACAGGCACCTCTGTTTGAGTGGAGGCTCTGGAAGTGACAGGTAGGGCAAAGCCACACATTTGCTGGGGTTTTTAACAGTTTGCAGTGGGTTTATCCACCAGAACATCAGTAGTAGGGTGGTTACATTTTCACAGTCCTCCCTGCTTGTATGAGTGGGGTTTTTACTGTAGCATGAAAGATCATGTTGCAAACCAGACTTTGGTTATCAGTGATATGCACTTGGTGTTATCCTGGGGCTTCCCAAACATTGATGCTTATTCCTGCCTGAGGAGCATTTCTTCGTGTCATCTACCAGGTTTCTGTCCCATCTCCTAAGCTGAGCCAGAAATGACTTGTGTGTAGCACCTCAGATGGCAAATGAAACCGAGAATTTAGAAATAGCTGTTGGTCATGTTCCTACATTCCTCTGCAAGTGCATATATTTTTGTTACTATCTCAATTTTCTGTCCAGGAGACTTGGCAACAGAGCATTTCTCAGACCTATCTCTTCCCTTGTTACTTTCTACAGTGCAAAGCAGGGAAAAGAAGGATTGGGACTTCAGCCTTTGTTATGAGAGTGTCTTGGTTCTTCACAATATCCTGGAGACTTTCTTTCTCTGAGAGGGATGTGAGAGAGAGAGATAGTATTTGTTTAAATAGATCCCTTTAGATTGAAGGTCTTGCTTCACTGTCAGTTTTGAGTGTAGCAAAGCTTTTGATGTTAAGGAGTAGACATCCCAGATGATGTACAACTGCTTCTTGCTCCTGCTCCTCACAGCCTTCAATGCTGGATCCAGCTCCTGCATGGTAGAGTCCACGCTAGTACTCCTGCAAGTTAAAATTCAGCAGATTATTAATTTTCTTTCCTGTCAGCTTCTCTCTGGAGCTGTGCTAGGCAGCACAGAACTGCTGCCTGCTTGCCAAAGGTGATGTCTAAGCCTGAATGGGCTGGTAAATGTTGCTTGCTGGGTAGGCAGAGCTCCCTGTGCCTGTTAGCAGTGACTCGAGGCAGTTTCTCCCCTCTTCTCTGGGAGATGCCTCTGGATGGGAGACAACCTGCCAGAGATGGAGCAAGCAAACGAGCTGGGCTCTGGTTACAGCAGGTGGGTGGTAAATCAGCAGGGTCCCCACAGCAGCAGTGAGGGTCTGCTGCCAGCTGGGCCAGAAGCCGAAGTAACCTTTTGCAGTACTGAAACCGTAGGAGCAGAGTCATGGCCGCAGCTTGCTGCGTCACTCCACATGCCACCCTCCGTGCCTCTGGGGACAGTGAGTGTGCTTGGCAGGCATTGCTTGGCTGAGGCTGGCTGACTGCTGCAAGGTGGGGAGGTGGCACAGAGCAGTCATGGGCTCTGTAAGAGCAGTCAGGTAATCTCTGTCCCTCCAGACGGTGTCAGAGGAGCAAGGGCCAGTATTGACCATCAAGAGTTACTACCTCCACCCCAAGTTAAAGGCTTGTTAGTCATGACCTGCCTATGTAGCATCAAGTGGCTTCTGTTGCTTTCAGGGTTGTCTTCTGCTGGTCACAGATGTGATTTTCTATGGAGACCATGTGTTGTGATCCCACTGATGCCCTAGGCTATGCTTCTACATGTGAGTTGTTATCCTTTCTCAGCCAGCTGAGTAACCCTTGTGTTACTGCTGGGGAAAAGGGAGATTGAAAGGGAACACCTGTTGTCATTCAGTAGGGTCCTTTGTAGTGTGATGAACATCCTTCTGTACAGAGCTTCCTCTCTCCTGGAGCTCCAAAAGCTAACCTGAAATGTCTGCATGGAGGGGTTGGTGTGGCTGAGTCTGGTTCTCCTCCTGTTACTGTACCGGGCACAGAAACCAGCTTAGCCTTATGAGTTTGTGTTCTTGTGTTTAGTTCTGCTCTTCCTTAAAGAGACATTTGGGGTTTAATTAAAGTTACTACCTAACTTCACGTCTCTGGTGTCCTTGGGTTCAGAGTAGTCAAGGGAGAGACAGGCTGCTCTGTGGGACTTGAGCTCAGGGACTCGGGGCTTACCTCTGGAGATGCTGCTCTCCAGGAACTGCTCCTGCATCTCAGGATGTTGCCATCTACCCAAGTCTCTTGCTGTGATGTTGAAGGTGGGTGGTTAGAATACCCCCTTACACAAGCACTTCAGGCACAGATTGTGCAAGATTACAGCTGGATAACAGTCAAATCCCAGGCAGTGGAGACTGTTTAATCACACTCCTCTGTCTCTACTGGATTAACATAATTAATGTAAGCCCTTTTGGATGGGGGACCTGCTATTTGTCTGGCACAGCTCTTCATTTGTGCAGTACTGTGCATACACCCCTGATGCTCTAGAAATGATGAAAATCCAATTCCACTTTGCACAGAACTGGTTACCAAGTAAATCTCCATTTATGGACAACTAGTTTACCCCTCCCTTCAGGGGAAGTTGTAGACTATTTAAAATAAAATAATGTAAAAAAATTAAGAATGCCCAAGGTTAAGTCAGAATGATCGTTGCCTAAATTACTTCAAGGGAAATTAAAATGGGATTTTTAAATGTTATGCTCTCAAGGGAGCAAAGAAAATTATTAATAAACTGAAGGTTCATCAGTGCCTTATGGACTTGGCCCATTTCAAGGGTGATGTAGAGCTTATGTGCAGTGGATACGTTAGCAATTGTGTCCTTTCACACACTGCCTGAGCACATGAGGCAGGAGCTGTGCCTCTGTCTTCTGCCTTTTGTGGTATCTGGAATCATGTCTGAAAGACAGAAAGTCTTTCCCGGACCTGGACCTGTGACATCCCATGGGCCAAAAATCCCATTGGCAAGGTTCCTCCTTCCCATTTCTCTGCATTTCCCATGCAGCTGGATGTGATTCAACCCTCAACGAGATATGGTGGCTCCCTTTTCTTTCCACATTTGGGGTTTTCTAGCAACAAACTGGGGAGAGTTTATTTAAGATGGAAAAAAAAAAACCAACCCCAAAACCAAAACAAATAAAACAGCTCTTGCAAAAAATAACTCTAACAATTCAAATGCTCAACTTGAATATTAAATTCTTGAGTAGAGGAATACCTTTAATATGCTTTTTGTGTAGAAGTACAGGCAACCTTTTTTTTATGAAAGCCATCTTCCGCTTTCATTCTTCCAAATGTTAACTGTAACAAAATCACAGTAATAATAATCTCATAAGGAATAAAATCAACTTTCTGCAGTTCCGGTGGATTGTTTTCTAGGTCTTGGCTGTACCCATCTGTGCAGAAGGCAGAGGCTTTCTGGAGCATTCTCTGAAAAACAAATGCTTGTGTCCAAGCTTGAAAATTAGCATGAAAGTGACATTTAATATTTGGCCAGCAGTTAGAAAGCCTGGTATTTTCAGTGAGGTTAAATGCAACCTCAGTCGGGCAGCTCCAGCCTTCAGGGTCACAGCTTGCCCAGGTCTTTAAAGCAAAGCCGCTGCAGGCAGCAGCCTCGCTGGCCGTGGGAACTGGCAGTGCTCCTACTGGGAGCTCTTCAGTGGGCAGCGTGTCCTGGGCTGCCCTTCTTCTGTCCTGCTTCCTCCACGTGCCCTTTTCAGGGGGTGCACAGGGTGAAAAGACTTGCTGAAAATATCAGCCTGATGGTTTAACAGGCAGTATGTGGCTGTATGTTGCCTCTGATTTGTATTCGGTGCCAGTAGAACGCACTCATCACCCAGTGAGTGCTCACAAGCCTTATTATGGCTAATATAAAAGCATTTTCCTATTGGTTTTCCTCCTGGAGCTGCATGTCGATAGCACTTTTGGGTGCTGTGCAAATCTCAAACACCCTATGAGGGACCACAGGCTGGGGTGAGTGGAAGAAGCCAGGAGCATCAGTATACCTGGACCAAAATGTGTGTGTACAGGATGGCATGTCTGTTTTTCAGTCATGAGAAGGCCAGTGTTTGAGGTTCACATAGAGCATCATTTGCAAGGGAATAAATATCTTGGTATGTCACATTTTACACAGCAGAAATGCCTCTGACTTTCCAGCCCTTGGTATCTGTAACTCACTTGAAAGAATTGCTGACGTCTGCTCAAATGCCAAGATCTTCTCAGCTATATGAACCTTTAATATCATGGCTTAAGCTTTAGTCTTTGAGCTGTGCAGCACAGCTAAATGCAAGCTGTGTTTCCAGCACTGAGGGAGATTCTGACTTTTAACCCACTGGCTTTTTATTTATTTTCCTTCTGTCCTTGCTGTTGAATTGCAAAATCAACTTAATTCCAGGGCTTCTAAATGGCATATGATTTCTGCATGAGGATGGCAAATCTCCTTTGGGCCGTTTATACCAAACTAAAACAGGGGGAGGTCAGGACAGCAGAAGGCAGGGCACTGATGTTCTCTTTCTTCACTACCCGCTCTTTACCCACAGTAAAGGCAGGTCACAACACTGCTCTATCCCTCCCTCCCTCTGATTTCTTTTTTTACACTCCCTTGGCTCAGTCATCTTTCCTTTGCAACTCTCTGCTGCTGAACTTTCTTTTTCATTCCTAAGTGGATTTGCATTCAGCCCTGGAGCCCTAGGGTGGCTTTGTCATGTTCCTGGGTGGGTGCTTCAGTCTAAGGGTCTGTTTATCTTCTGGCTGTGGGTTACTTAGGGGAAAGGCCCTGTCCTATCCTGCCTGGACTTCTAGCATTGCTGTTTGTGGCACCACACGCTGCTCAGTCAAAAAGATCCAGGTTGAGAAGATCAATTGTTGAAAGGATTAAAGCTGATATGCTTTGTTTGGGGTGGTTTTGGTATGTGATCTCTGCTAGGGAGAGGTGAGGAGCAGCTGGGAGCTAGAACCACTCTGCAGTGCTGAGCTGCAGTGAGACCAGTGCCCATTGACCTCGGGGTCTGCCAAAATGTCTGTCACTGCAGCTCCAATGCGTCCTCTGTGCTGCACCCCTCTTAGTGGGGGTTGAACATTGGGGCATTTGGCCTCCTGGCCTCTGACCTATTCTCCTGCTAGGGCCAAGCTTCAGGTAAAGTGGAGATACAGCCTCAGCCCAGGTCATAACTTTGGCTGCTGCTCTGATGGAGCTGGATCTAACATAATAAACACCAGTCGTTATCTTCAGAGGTTTATTAAACTTCAGCTTGAGGGTTGGCTCAGGCCTCTGAATGCTGTAACTGTTGCAGTGAGAACTGTATGGGGGTGTGTGATGGTCAGGTTGTTTTTTTCCTCCTTCCCCTCTGCATATCTCCAGCAGCGATGTGGCTGTTGGGACCCAGTCCTTGACACTGGGAATGTGATGGAAATGATGACTTTGCCCAGTGAGAGAAGAGGGAGCTAATGCCATTCTCTGTAATTTATTCCCATTTCCTCCTTTTTTCCCTTCTTTAAGGGCATCGTTTGAATCTTGTAGTTTTTTGTCTAATGACTAAAGTACCTTTTTTGCCTAGTAATTCAACTTACTAAGCTCCAAAAGGTTTTTAAGACTTCCTGGAAGTCTTCTGTGAGCATATTCATGTGTTGTGAATGTCATTGATGGAAGGACCCTGGCTGTGATTTATAAGTCTTCGAGATTATGTGCTAGAGCAGGAGTTTGGGATTTGGTGCTAACCAGTATGGACCAGCTCACCCCAGAGCCCTTTACATGCCCAAGAAAGGAGGGCAGAAATGGTCTGTAGGGGTTGATTCTGGTGCCTGAGGTGAAATTCCCCTAGAGTCATGCAAGGAATTACTGCTGCTGTTCCCTCCCATCCCACCCACTTTGTTCAGTGTCAAAAGTAAGATCTCAGAAAATGAAATTAATTTCATCTTGGTGCATCTATTAATGTAACACGCTGTGGGAGAGCTCTTTAAGGAGGCCGATGACCTTCATCCATGTGGAATAAGTGCTGAATAATGGAGAGCTTTCATGTTTCCACAAAAAGAAAGTGGCTTTTTAAATCAACTGGAGATGTTTCAGACATGGAGGAGGGAAAAAAAAACCAACACCCTAAACTGCATAAGGAAACAGTGGGCAGAGTGAGCGTGGAAACAGAGCAGCAGCTTTCACTGTCTAGCAGGTGCTTCTACTTGCAGGGGCTTCTGAACATGTGAAACTGCACCAACCCATCTCACCTGCTGTTGCTGGTGGTACCTGAAAACCTTTGTAAGGAAGTGTGGTCTCTTCCCAGTGTGGTCAGCCTTTCCTCCTCTCCAGCCCAAAGACCTTGAGTGGTTTCGCATTGTCAACCCCTGCCCCAGGTTTCTCTCTCTCTCTCCTTGAACTGATTCACATTACATGCTTCTTTGATGGCCCCTGGCAATGTGTGAGGCACTTCAGACATTCATTTATGGAAAGAAATGCATCTTGAGCAGTTTATATATAGCTTGTCTCACCATCTTTTCTTGCTTCAAGGAAGCATCGTGTCCTGGGAACAAAGTTCTTGTTTGTAGAATCCCAGACTGGTTTAGGTTGGAAGGGATCTCAAAGATCATCTAGTTCTAACCCTCTGCCATGGGCAGGGACACCCTCCACTAGACCAACCTGCCCAGAGCACCATCCAACCTGGCCTTGAACACTTCTAGGGAAGGGGGATCCACAGCCTCTCTGGGCAACCTGTGCCAGGGCCTTACCACCCTCATAGTGAGGATTTTTTTTTCCTAATATCTAGTCTAAATCTCCCCTCTTAGTTTAAACCCATTACCCCTTGTCCTGTCGCTCCATGCCCTTGTAACCAGTCTCTCTCCAGCTTTCCTGTAGCCCCTTCAGGTACTAGAAGGCTGCTGTAAGGTCTCCCCAGAGCCTTCTCTTCTGCAGGCTGAACAACCCCAACTCTCTCAGCCTGCCTTCCCACGAGAGGTGCTCCAACCCCCTGATACCTTTGTGATCGTTGTTCCCCAGTGATCCATTTCCTCACTCTTTCTAACCCATTTACAGTCCAGAACACACTTTTAATGAAGCTGTTCAGAGTGGCCCACTCATGAGGAGGACTTACCTTCCTCACCCCATCTGTTTGGCAGGGATGCATGTAAGCTTTCCCATCCAGTTGAGAACGGGTGCTCAGTGAGCTGCTGGGAGAGAGTTTGCCAGATTCACTTCCTGCCTGATTCATCATCAGCTAAATAATCAGAAGGATGAATTTGTGCCTCTGTATCACCCAGCGAGGTATAAGCCTGCAGGAGCCTGTCGCTTGAGACAGTACGTAGAACTAGTAATTTTAAAGTGACTACCCAGAGCCACAGAGAAGGGATGGAAATGGTAGCTCCTGCCCATCCCTTTTGATTCCAGGTTAATGATTGAGACAACTTTGACTTTTGTGACTCTTCAATTCAGACTGAGGGTCCTAAGCATCTCCCCTATACATAGTGTATTTACTTTTTCTTTTTTGTTTTAAAGCTATGTTTTGGGTAGTGGCACTTGCTTTTCATCTGGGAAAATATATAAAAGCCAACAAACAAAATGCAGTTGTGTTGTTTCTGTGTGTCTTTTTGTAGTATTTGCATGTCTCTGGCAGCGTGACAAGAGAACAAACAGTTTCGTTAGCGCATGGTTATGTTTAGAGAGGTCTGAGAATGTAACAGGCAGCTTTGAAAAGAGTTGAGTGAACGTACAAAACCAAGGTTCTCATCACATGAGAAGAGGAGCTGATGTTTAGGCCTTGGACAACAGAAGCTATTAAAAATTTGGCTTCCTTACAAGGTAGCAACAGCTACCGTGTCTCTGCAGTACTTGAGGATTAAATGGTATACATATCGATGTTTCAGAGGGCCACTTGTCAGTGTGTTGTCTTGCCTGGGACAGAGGGACCTGCTGTTCCCAGCATGGAGGGCTGCTGTGCATGTGGGGCTGGTACACATGGAACAGAGCAGGGATGTCAGAAATTAAGAGGATGGTATCTTGGGTCTGTCTTGGATGGACAGATATATTTTTCACTGGTAAGAAGGTAAATAGGAGCTGCTCACTTGCAGCAGCAGAAAAGCTGATTTGGGCTCACTTCCCAGAAGTCACTAAACTTCTTCTTGCATCTGTTTTCACAATGTGCAAAAAGGAAAGGCAATAAATATTTATTGCTCTATAGCCTGGGTGCAGATTTTAGTCCACTTACTATTCTTTCTATTGCTCCTGTTGCAGCTTACCATGTGGCTTCAGTGCCACATTGCACAGCACAGGGTAATCTAAAAAGGAGGTTCTGAAGGGGCACACTGCCACCCCAAGAAAAACTGTTCAACAAACCTTTCTAACGTTGGTCTCCTGGAAGCCTTGCTTCTGCCTTTCTGCTCTGCTTGGAATTACAGCAGGCAACAGCAAGCTCTCCTCTAGCATGTCAGATGCTAATCTGCCATTTCTCATTGCACGGCTGCGCAGAGTGCCTGGAAGAGGTTTCCAGGATGTGAACACTGCACCCAGTGCTGCACGTCCAGCTGTGCCCTCTGCACCCTCCACGGCGAGTTACTCTGATCCCGCTCCTAAAAAATCTCTGCTCTTGGAGAAGTTTGGGGGGGCAGGGGGCAAACTGTAATGTTTTATTACTTAATGAGTCATTCTTATGAAATTCACGGCATGTTAGTAGCATTGGCATTCTCAGGAGGGAAAACCAAGAGAAAGGAGACTTTTTATGCAGTGTTGACCTTCTGCCTTTGTTTTTTTCCTGGAGTTAAAACATAGTTTCTTTACATCATATAGAAAATGAAATTCAAAGATGGGAATTAATAAGACAATATAGAAAGCCAGATAGCCATCCTTCATCTGTATGTACCAGTGTGATTTATTGATTTGGATCCAGATCTGTGTGCTTGGGTTGAAGGATTCCACTTTCCATTTTTGTTTTAAAGAGGCAGAGCAGTTTCCTTTGTGAAGAGTCCATACAACCTGCTGCACACGGGTGTTTCATGGTAAAGCAATTTAAGATTTGTGTCCCATCTTGCTTTTTTCCCTCTGGACAGCATCAACAGCAGGGAAGTAATGAGATGGCGATTTCCTTCCTTGAAATTGGGAGGGAATTTGTTTCCTTCTTTGTGTGGTGCTGTTGAATTGCCCTTCCCTTTGCATAGATGTTCATACATTTTGTACTAGTAATAATTTAAATCATTGTCTTCATCTTAAATTCCCATTACAATGGTGCTCTCCTCCTGTATTTCCATTCCATGCTTCTAATTACCTTGTCTGTTCTTGTCTCTTTCCTAGATCTGTTCTTGTCTATTGTTTCTAAGGCTGGATAGCCAGATACTCACATTTGATATAAGATAGAGGTTTGCTTCAAAGTTAAATGGTGACATCATGGTGTTTTCTTCCATTCTCAATTCCCCTCACAATGTTACAGAACACTTAGAGTTTTTTTGGTATTGGGATGGAGTTGTTGTTCCTCCTCCCATGACAGTGTAATTTACAGTCTGAGCACTGTCTAGCTTTATAATAGCTTGGCTCTGAGATGGTAAACCAGTATAATTGTCCGGTGATCTTGACAGCTCCGTGGTTATGTCATGGGGTGGAGCTGGTTGACTTGATTCCAGGATGCTTCTTGAACTTCCTTGCTGGAGTTGAGAGCTGCTATAACATAACTCATTTCTTACTGAGACCGTGATAAATACTTAAGAGCTGCTCAACTGGAAGGTGATTTGTTTAGAAAGTCTGCAGCAAGTAGCTCAGAGCAGGATTTGTGGGCAATTGGACTGGGAATCCTTTGGCTTTTTTTTTTTTGAATAGAGGAAGAGAAATAGAGAGAGGAAAAGAGGCGCAGGTGCCTGCCTGTGTGGAGGTGTGTCTCTCAAGATAGTAAAGCACTGTACAGGATGAAATTGGTTATTATTTTGAAATCAATGCACTGAAAAGGCAGAGCCTCAAAACTTAGCCTTACACCTGCACTCCTGCAGCAGTAAATATTTTTGTAAAAATCAATGGAGGGAGCCTACTCAGCAGTGTAAATTCTGTGTAATTATTGAGCAGAGAATTTTAGTTGTCATGTATCGATTCCCTCTGCTTTGTTAGAGCTTCCTCCTTTCCACAGAGCTGAATTGCAGTCGGAGTGTCGACATTAAAGAGTTGAAGAAAAGACAGAGCGTGCTGCTGTTAATCAATATATGGGTAAGGGGATGCCTGTAAAAATGCATGCGTGTACATGGATTGCTCCAAGAGCATCTGACTCGCATAAGCAAGACTGCTTAAGGACTGAAATTCCCTCCTCTGACCCCAGAAAGCTCAGCTGCTCCAGAGGTTCATGTGAGCTCATCTTGAACTATTGCTCCGGGGACAGCCCTAGAGATAAGTGCTTGTGCATCTCTCTCCTACCTCCCACCACTGAAAGCATTATAGCAATGGTTTGCCCTCAAAGTCATACTGGGATGCTTCTATGGGATGTTAATCTGCTGCTTCCCTTCACTGTCCTGATGTTTGCAATGCCGAAGCAGGTAAAACGTTTCCTGGACTATGTTTCCAGAGGTGATGGGACCTGAAGGAGAATGTCCCCTATGTGTGATGTTTGTTTTTGTTTTAAAGCCAAAGGATTACATATGTCCTCTTGGGATGTGTTGTTATCACAGAATCCTGACATTTCCAGCATTCCATCCTGAGGTGCTACAGAGGATTATTCTGCTTTAAAGCAAGCACCTGCAGCTGCTCAGGGGAACATTTTTCCTTTGGCTGCATTTTATGCCAAAGCAATTTAAGTCCACTAAACTGAAATACTGCACAGGGATTTGTGACAGAGTCACAAAGTTGTCCTTGTTTTCAGATTTTCTGTAAAGGCTGGTGTTGCTTGCTTGGAGAACACACTGTCCTGAGATTCAAGTCACACCTTGGTTTAACACTGTCCCTTTTGAATACCTAGTAATGCTGGTGGTGTTTCAAACCGATGGGAGCAGAGGAAGGCATGTGGCTGGGGACGTGTATGGCATCGGCCAGTCTTATGGAGTAGGATGGCAGTATTTCAAGGGTTAAAAGAAGGGAGGAAGGAAGCTTCAAAAGAAAGGAGATCAAAGTGTTCTGGTTGCTTGGGATGTTCCAAGGGGGTTGCAGCAAGAGGTTTTTTGAGGGTTATCTCAAATGTGGTAAGAAAAGTTACAATCTCAGTTCACTGTACAAGAAGAGTTGGCATACCTCAGCCCAAGGGATGGAAGGGCTGCCTTGCTGCTGCCCTGCCTCTGCATTGATAGAAATGTACCTGCCTACCAACCCTATGGCTCTGGGGTGGAGCTGCTGGCTGGACCTGGGGAAGCTTTGCATTCCAAAGCCAACCTGTTGGCATAGTGCCACCTCTTCTTTTGATTGTGAGGGTCTGTTGTGGCTGGAGAGACAGGGATCTCAGTGTCCTTCTGGCCTTGGGGATCCCAAATGGGTGCTGAGGTGGCTGTCATTGGACGCAGCCATCCTGGGGCTGATCCAACCTTGTCCTGCTGAGATGCAGAGCCAGCATGGGATTGGGATGAGGAAAGGGGTGCTGACGGGGATTTCTTAAAAAAAAACCCCAAACCCACTATTACCTGGCATTATGATTTTAGCCACTCTGCCAAAGTTTTTTAAGTAGCTGCTGTCTCTACGGCACGTAAAACAGAACTGTGTTGTAGTTAATAAGTTACACAACTATTTTAGGCAAACATTCCTTGTGCAGCCTGCCCATGGTGGGCTGCAGGCTGTACTGCTAGGCTAAATGCAGAAAATGTTCTGGACTGTGTTTTAACTGGAAGCCAGCTCCTGCCTACAGCGTCTCATCCTGGAGTGTAGGATGAAGTGGTTATTGATGCAGCTTCTGTCTGTGAAAAGTGGCTGAGGAAGGGAAACCCTCACGCTGTGAATGAAAGGATGGCAGCAAACTTCCCAGGGTTTGTTTCTGATTCATGTGCGTTTTTCTGAACTGGCTGAGCAGAGGAGAATCCTGCTTCATAGAACTGCTTGCAACTCTTTAACTTTTCCATTTGTTTTCAAATGTAAATCTTGGATGCTTGGAGGATGTGAATGTTAAAAAAAAGAATAACTTAGTTTTTTCTTTATTCCTGAGGGAGTGGAAACAACCACGTGCAGGGCTCAGTATTGCTGTGTTGATGTGTTGAATGCTGCTAGGTGTGTTTTTTGAAGAGGAAGGAGAAGCTTTCCTATGACTGCAGGAAATGAGTTTGATGTTGTGTACAGAAAAGCACAGGTAACTTCCTCTGACTGTACTGAGGCAGAACTGTAGCACTTCTCAGCTGGTTTCTTTTTTGCCAGCATGTTTAGGTGTTAGCTGTCTGCAATGGAGAAAGCCAGGTCAAGGGTGAAAATCCCATACTAATCCACTGTCTATTTAATTTCAGCTAAATCCTCCTGTCTTTCTGCCTTTTTACCTCTGCAGGGTCAGAAGGGAGGATGCTGCTTTACTGTCATGCATGGAGGAAACAGTCTTATTCTTTTTTTAACCTGACAAAATGCTCTGTATTTCTATGACAATCTGGTCACAGCATCTCCCCATAGCCCTTGTTGCTGCTGGGCTCCTTCCATAGGGTCACTCCAGGTAACTGGAGTGATATGCATTGGCATATCAAAACATTTGTTGGCTATTTAGACTTTGGCTCCATATTTGAATCTCTTTTTCCTTCTGCCCCGTCTTGTCAGCCCTGAGGCTACTCTGAATGCCTACTGTGATGAGAATGTCTCACCTGTGATGAGACAAGCACTTATTCCTTAGATTTTTTTGTCTCGGATTCCTTTTACTTCCTCAGATGTGTGGTGGTTTGACCCTGGCTGGAGGCCAGACGCCCACCAAAGTTGATCTATCACTCCCCTTTTCAGCTGGGCAGGGGACAAAATACATCTTGAGAGGCTTAGGAGTCAAGACAAGGACAGGGAGAGATCATTCCACAATCAGTGTCACAGGCAAAATGCTCAACACAGAATAAAGGAAAGAAAACTATTCAACTTACTACACTACACACACAGTGACACCAGAGTCAGATAATGAGAAGTACAACCAGATCCTAAAACACCTCCCACCACCCCTCCCTTCTTAGCAGACTTTAACTTTACTTATGTTTTCACTCCCTTCTTCCCCCCATTGTGGCATGGGAAAGGACAGGGAAGAGGGGTTTGGTCAGTTCCTCAAGAGATGTTTTCTTTATTAGTTGGGGGGACATTCCTCACACCCTTCCCCTGCTCCAGTATGGGGTCCCATCCATGAGAGACATCTTACATCTTCTCACTTGCTTCTCTGGTGGCAAAAAGCAGCTGTTAGTGTTTTTTTCTTCTTAAATGTGATTCCCAGAGGCACTGTGACTATCTCTGATGTGCTCGGCCTTGGTCAACAACTCCAGCTGACTCAAGGCCAGTGTTCGCTCTGTGGGGCCTGCAGAGAGCTTCTGGCTGCTTCTTGCAGAAGCCACCCCTGCAGCTTCCCCTCCTCCACCAGAACTCAGCCACGCAAAACTACAACAAAATGTTTACTTAGAACTCATATTCCAATTTTTCAAAAATACAGCCCTTGCATAAGGTCCAGAGTTTCTAGTCTTGTCCTCTGTGTTTGGTACAGAGCAGTGGTACTTACCACCTAAAAATTGTTTATGGCCTATTGCCTCATTTAGATCTTTGTGCATCTCTTAGTGACTACTGAAAATACAGATTTTAATGGTGTCCAAGTCTGAAAACTTCCAGTGTTATTTGATTGCAGAAGAGAAATAAAATGAAAGGGTTGTGTTGTTACAGTACGCGGAGCAGAGCAGGGTACTTGCATTGCATTGAGCACTCGAGGTTATGGCAAGAAATACCTTTTTAGGCATGGTACTTAAATGTGAAGCAATTCGGGTCTTGCTCTAAGAGCAGAATAAGCTGGAATGAACTTTGCTACCAAGTTTCCATCCCAAGTAACTCTGAGGCATATCTAAACTGCTTGGCAAGAAGAGTTGAAGCACGCTGACATACATGTACCAACCACCTTGCTAGAAAACGTGAAGTAAAATCTGGTAATAACACATTTTGTGCTTATTTACTAAGCACTCCTTCCCACGCAGACAGGCAGAATGAGCTGAAACAATAGGAGCAGGTGAGTAGGAACAGCCTGGCAGGGAACAAGTTGCTTCTCTATGGGCAGTGAGAAAGGGAGGAAAAATTAAATAGCTGAGCTAAAGCATTTGGAGGACAGAAATGCTGCACTCCAAGGGAAGGAGAGACAGGGAATTGGGGAGTGCAGGCTCTCCACCTGCCTGGGAGCTGCTTTCTAGGTCTTGGGCTTCTGCACCCGTGGGGATTGGGAGGCACTCTGCTTTAGGTCTATTAATTCTTGTATTTGGCAGGGCTGGTCTTCTGGGGGTTTAATGACTGCATAGGGATACAGTACATCCACAGAGCAGGTCTTCCTCCTCCAGCCTTGCCACATCATGCCTCTACTGCCCAGGGAAGGTAACAGAATTGATCCAAGTGACTTGCTTACACGGTGAATGGCAAAGTTTTCTCTCTGGGATGCATCAGCTTTTATAGTGACCCACAGGCGGCTTTCCTCATGCAGGGACCATGAAGCAGATGCTGGTTTTTGTCACCCTGAGGTTCTCATCCCTGCTTGCAGCAAGTAAACTGAGTCACAGACATGCTGGGTTTGTGAAGATGCTCTCTGTGTGTTTGCTGTTTTTAAGTGACTGTTGCCTGAGCAACAGCTGAGATTTATGAAAATCTAGGTCTTACTCCATGTGCTTCTGGCAGCAAATCCATGTTTGTTACTGTGCATCTTGACTCTCAAGATAAGTGTAATTATCATCAATTTACTATATCTAATCTGTTTATATTTCAGCAGTAAAAGCATATAAGGGACTAGATTCTTCCTTACTATAAATGAAGAAAGAATTAATTTACTCTTCTCCCTGTCTCCACAATTAAAACCTCTGGCTTAACTCAAAGCTTCCTGTACTTAAAATGAAAATGTGGAATTTTTCTCTGTTGAAAATGCTCAGCCTTTGGCTCTTCACCTGTGATTTCTCTGCAGCTTCCTACCGTAGATCACACCGGTGCCCTTGTGCTGTAATGCAAAGTCATGCTGGATAATCACGCATCAGCCTAGGAAACATGACTTGGCCCATGATCAAACCTGTTTCACAGTTCAGTATACTCTGTACAAAAGGTTTTTGGCTCTTATAAATTAGCCTGTGCTGCTTTTGGTGCACTGTTCATTTTGGGGTTTTATCCTTCCAGAAATTCATGACTCTTGGACATGCCCCTTTTTTTTTTTGAGGTCTTAAAAAAAAGCATTCTTGCTAGCTCATGCTTGTGCTTTTTAATAACTATTCCATTTTCCTAGCAGAGGTGATGTTTATTTGAATTTAGAAGATGATAAAAGGCCCAGCCCAAATATTTAAGTGCCCTTGACAAATGTATTCAAAACAAACCAGACATGAAAACAAATCTAGTGACCACTTCTGCTGTGTACAGCAATAGCTTGAGTGAACTCCCCAGCACTGGGAAGAAGCAAGCACTGTAGTCTCTCCTAAAGAGTGCTGTGGGTGTGAATCAAAACTCCCATATCAGCCATAACTCAGGTATAAACAGACTAGACCTTTTGGGTTTAAGGGGTGAACTTTTTGCAGGAGGAGATGGAAAGGTGCTTGTTTAGAATAATACTTGGTATCTCCTGGAAAAAAAAAAGATCTTGGGAACCATCTCTTGCTGTATTCACTGAGCAGCTTCTTACCTGTTGTCATCAAGCAGAAATTACCTCTACCATATAAAGATGAATATCAGGTATGGTAAGGAGTGTTAATACTGGGCAGAAAACTTTGTCACACTCCGCTTAAAGGTGCGTGCCCTGCTCCTGCAGAAACCTGAATATCTAACCAGACTTTGGAAGTAAAGGTGGAAGTGCTCTCTGTAGCCCTTTTGGGATGCTCCACTCAACCTGGTGTTGCCTTCCCTTGGTAGTCACTGATAAAGCATTAAAATCCTTGAAGAGCTTTTGTGAGCACTGAAGGTAGCAGAGGCCATTTTCCCATGGATTTGGGACTGAGATTCATTGATTTTTGTGTACAGAGTTAACATATCCAGTTGAATCCTTTTCTATTGGGGTGCATTTATAAAGTTCTCTCTAATGTGGAGTCCCTGGTGTTTGGTGAATTACAGGTTCCCACTGCAGTTTTTCCCTCTTGGAGGGAGAAGTTGAGCCTTTGTGACTTTTCTGTGAAAATTAGAAGAATTAATTATATTTATACCTCTGCCTCTGGGTTGCATTTGATCTCAGCTCAGAGTCTTAAACAGTGTGGGTCTGAGCACTGGACAGAATTTGAGGCAGGATTTCTCTGCTGTTGCAGTTCACTTGTGTGTCCTTGAGCAAGGTGGCAAAGCCTGGTGATGGACCTGTGATCTGTGCCTCCAGTTTGACTAGATTTGTATGCAGACAAAAGCATGTCTGTGTGTGTCTCCAACCTGGCTTTGCACTCAAGCAGAAACAGGCATTCATTCTGTTCACCTGCTCCTTTAAAAATACTGGCTTTAGCTCCTACGTGTTGTAGCTTCTCATACATGAAATGGAAATAATAATACTCATTTGCTTACCTCACAAATTTGAGAGGATTAATTGATGTTTGTTCAGAGTTTGGAAACCTTATGCAAATATTAAGGTTATTGTTAATAGGTCCTTAGGAATAACAGACTTGTCAAATAAAAGAAGGTAGAAGTTGAATTGTCTTCACGCTCTACAGCAATCTGGGCTCCCAAGCTTGCACCATGTGTGCTGCTTTGGCAGTGTGGGATTTGGAGGGCTTCCCATGGCCCTGCTCAAAGGTGTGCACCATGTAAGACTCTTCTGCTTTAAAATGCCCTTCGCAGCCTAGTTCTCCTATCTGTGGCTCAGCTTGTCAACTCGCAAGCAGCTGAGCTTTAGGCATTTTAAGGAACTTCAGAAGTGTTTTGAAAATCCTGTTACAAGTTCGTTTTCAGTTTTCCTAAATGAAGTCTCAGGCTCTACTTTTTAGGGATTTTCTTTCTAAGTATAGGTTTGAGGGGGTGAGTTTCCATTTCAGAATTCAAATTTGCTTGAAACATCGTGGCTTTTTGGAGAAGACTTCCCTTCCCCAGCCTCTGGTAATCTAGATATGCCAACCTTGACCCACTGACAACATATATAATTTTCTGTATGAACTTTCTCAAACCCAAGTTATGTTTATCAGTTTCCATGCCTGTGTCTTCGTGTTCTTTCCACATGGAAGCTGCTCATCCTATAGGAAAGAGAAAGTCAAGCAAGCAACATATCATCTGAAAATTAGTTTCTTTCCTTATTGCAAAGTTCTAAGAACTAATCTGAAGATGTGTTTCAATACCATAAAATGAGGTAGAGAACACATATGCCATATCTCTTCCAAGCATGCAGAGGGATTAATTTTTTCTGGTTTTCTGTCTTTCTTGCTACTCATGGCCTATTAAAATAGAAATTACTTCCACCCACCATGTTCTGGAAAAAGCTGTTTGCTGTTCGAGCCATAAGGCTCTCATTAGGCTCAATGGGAGGTATATGACTAACCCTTGGTGTGAGCCACTTTAGGGAAAAAATGTAATTACTAACGTGGCTTTTGTGTGGAAAATATTTTTGGTGTAAAAAGAGGACTCGGTTTTCTCCTTGATCTATAACATCTTTACGGGGGAGTTTGCATGTTTTGGTATGTTCTGTATATCCTGGAAGGAGTATACCCAGTTCTCTTAAATAGTGATGGAGTTGGGCCAAAGTATGACAGCTTTGGAGCCTTCTATTCAGTACGTTCAAAAAGAGCTCCCTCTGGCCAGTACCTGGCTCCTCATGTGATTGGGTTTTGCTTGCTTCCATGTCATGCTTGAGCTTCCTCTGCTCTCCATTTGCTCATCCCCTTGGTGTGTTGAAAACCTCTGTGAAGTGCCTGCTCTCAGCTGCTGGAACAGAAGGATCATCTTTCTCTGAGTGAATTGGACTGTGGTGTCTTCTCTCACCTCTGGGTGATTTTGTGTGCCTGCTAATTTCACATGTTTAGCCTTGAAGTCCCTACTGGGCAGCTTGCTTTCCTACCTGCTTTTCCTACAGAGCAAAAAATTCCAATCCAAAGCTGTTGGCTTGCCCCATATTTGACCTCAGCATGTGGTTGAATTGGAGTAGCCTAGGGTAGGTGATGGCTCTGCTGTGATCACTCAGTGACCCTGCACTGATGCACAAGGAGAAAGTTACTTGAAATTGATGTTGCAGATTCTTCTGGGTGCGTGTGTTGCAGTGATGCACCTCAAGACAAAGTGGGTTGGTCTGCGTACAGTTTTGTGTGGATGTTCTGGGCTTCTTTCTGATAGAAGTATTCTGTGAAGAGGATGATGTGGTACCGCTGTAGGCCTAAAAAGAAATCAAGGAGAAAGCTTGTGATCTTTGAGTTTGTACCATGAGAGATTTGGTATCCCATTACAGACCTGATAAAGGGCGTGGTGGCTACAGCATTGTGAGATACGCTTGGAAAGTTGTCCTTAGGCTGTCAATTCACTCTGCATTCAGAGTTGGCAGTGCCTGTGGGAAGAAACTCCAAGGTGTAAACACTGGTGGTGCTTTTATGTGGTTTTCAATTTTTGTCTCTTACCCAGGCAGATTAATGACATGTGAACAGTCGCTGCAGATGTTGGGATTTCAGCATCGCTGGCTCTTGCCGTTCTCTCATGGAAGTTGCTGGCTGACTGGCTTTTTAAATATCTCCATCGTGCATCAATATCTGGCACTGTAGAGGGAAGAAATAAGCCTTTCTGTGAATGTGAAGCGTGCTGAACTAAAGCCAACAATCTTCAGAGTTTTTAATTACCAAACCATTCAAAACCTGCCACTTTTGAGAGAGATATTTTGACACCACTCAAAGGTTTTAACATCTGCTCTTTGTACAGAGCTGAGGCACTTGGTGGAATCTGTTTAATTTTTCATTGTCAGATATTTTCCTTTGTGTTCCTATAACAACAATAATACAGTTTGCAGCAAAGACAACTAGGTTTTTTGTGGTGGTGTTGAATCCTTAGGAACAGAGTATGAGCTCATGTTCAGGGAGTAAGGTTGGAGAATTGCTTGGATTATAGTCCAGTTGAGACACTACTGCTCCAAGTCCGTGGATGAATGATTTCAATTATGCTTTCCCCATCTATAAAACTTGTCAGGGCATTGTGGGATTTGAGTAATATTTTCAAAGAGGTAAAAGCAGTGGTTACTACTAGGATGGAAATGTCTTTCAAACCACATAGATGTACCAGTTGTACATCATAGGCTGTGGCTGGACATTTCCTGGTTTTAGTGAAGGCTTTATTTGTGATGATGAAATGCTCTCATTTGGGATACTGTCAGATGCTTTAATGGTCAAGGTAATCACTGGTATTCAGTTTACCCATGTGATTCTACCTGCAGTCAAGGAAAAAAGAAAGCAAACTAAAGTTCTGTGACACGTGGTGCTTCCTTGAAACCAGAGACGTGCTGCTTGATGTGGTTTGGAGGAGCTGTAAAAAGTGGGGGTAAGGTTCAAAAAGCTCTCATCTGACCTATATGTTTTATACCTGGTCCTTCCAGTCATTTCATACAAGAACCAGAACAAAGATGCTCTGACTTCCTCTGGGGTCTCTGGGTCCTACAGTTACAGCCCTGTGCTGAGAAGAAGGGAGGAGTGGGTCCCTGTCCTGTTGTCACCTTCCAGAGAAGTGGCACAGCCCACCAAGTGCAGCAGGCATCCTTTACACTAAAGAAGCATGTAATACTTGCTGGGTTTATTTCTGTCTTTATAGCACTGGCACAGAGAATAAGATTGGATCAGAATTTCTGTATCCTGCCCGGGTTTAATTAGCTGCTCTGTAAAGCTGCATATCTGTAAGATGCTGTAGCTCTCCCAAACCAATGTTTTATAAATATGTTTTTTCCTCCTTGGCTTTCTGCAGTTCTATCTCTACCCAGAGCTGCCAGCCAGATTGGCATCACGTGTAGGAGCGCTGGCTGAGCTGTGGGGTGAGATTTGGGTCCTCAGTAGCAGGTAGGAGAGTCTGCCTTGCAGGACATCAGTGTCACAGCAATTCTCTGATAGCTGTCCTTCAGGTCTCCAGTGGAGAGGGTGTGGGAAAGGATGCTGATAAAGTGGGAGATCGTATTCCCCAAAAAGTTTTTCAGAGCCAGGCTATGTCTAACTCCCTCGTCAGCTTTCCAGGAGGAAACCAAAGCCATTGCTGCTTTCACTGTCTGATTTTTCCACGTAGGCTGCTTGCCTGCATGTATCATCCTCCTCTGTCAGTTTGAGAGTGGCTTACTGTTTGATTTCAGTCTAATCTTTTCAGTTAAATGAGGGCTGGACTTGAAAAGAAGCTTGTAGCCTTCTTTCCCAGCTGTTGCACAGAAAATACAGCCCCTCCTTGCTTCGTTTCCAGGCACTGCTTCTCTACTGAGCTTTTGGAGAGACTGCCAGTGTAACTCTGGCAGCAGTTTTAGTGTCATGACAGGACTCCAGCACTACTGTGCGTTTCGTTTCCTGCTGTAACAAGCCTTGAACAAAGCAAGCTTGCTTTTCACAAGGATCTAGCGATAAATTAAACAGGGAGACCAGGATAGTGGTCAACACTTGTTGAAGAAGCAGCTGATAATCAGTAATTTATACCCCAAACTAACATAGCCATCCCTGAAAATACAGGGTCAGTCAGAATATTAAAGGTCTCCAGTTATTAAAATTGCACTTGAGGACGCTCTAAATTGGATTTTGTGTATATAGCCAAAAGTATTGTAGCTCTGCAAACAGCCATGTTCCAGAGTGGCAAGGCTCAAATTTTGCTTCTTGTTTTTTTTCCAACCACATCCAGATCGGAACACCTCTGTGCAGCTCTGGAGGTGATGAGAGTACCCTGCAAAGGGCTGAGTGTCTTCTGTGTAGATGGAAGTTGTGATAACTTCCCACTCTCTGACAGCAATTTCTAACTGCTGTCCCCATTGTTAAGGACAGAGCATGAAGCTGCTCAGGGTATTCATTGGTATCAGGTATTCATTGGCCTTTCTTGGATGCTACAGAGACACAGGCATAGGTTTGCTCTTCAAAACGCTGTGCATGACAAAGAGGATCCTTTGTCTTTAAAGTATAGCTGGACTGCGTCTCTGATGTTGGCTGCTCTGATACTTTTTCCATTATATTTTCTTCCTGTCTTTGTCTCCTGAATTGGTTTTATCATCCCTCTAAAGATTTTTGGATAAAATGTACTAACTGTCATCTTACTCTTAGGGTACATATATATATATATAGCTTTATATAGGCTAGGACAGGGCTTATGGCTCTGGACAGGCTATTTTACTCTTGTTACAGAGCCTCTGCTTTCAGACACCATCAATAATCTTACTTCCAGAGATAATTTTTATCAAGTTTTATCAAGCCTTTCCCTGATCTCAATTTTGTACAATGTTCCCTGTTTCCTGCCACTCATACACACTAATCAAGTTTAAGCAATAAGCTGATGATTAGATTTAATTCAGGCTTGGTCAGGAAGGCTCCAGTTAGGATGGGCATGTGAGCATCTTGATGAGTTTCTCTGGAAACTAAAGAAAGGATGTGCAAAGGCAGGCAGGTATAGAAGCCAGCAGCAGAATGAGGCATGCTTGTGGCATCTAGTGTGGTACACTGAATTGCACTCAAATGTTGTCTGCCCTTTGGGATCGGATGCCCATAGAGTGGAACAACTGCCAGGAAAGCCAGGCTGCATCTGTTTGTATCTCTAGACGTCAACAGAGAAGTGTGCAGACGTGGCAGTGAATGCAGTAACGTCTCAAATATTCAGAAACATCCAGTTGCAGGAAGCAAATGTGATTATTGGAGCAGTGACACATAGCTCTGCAATTCTCTTCCCTCGATTCAGGGAAATACCTCTTGAAGTGCTTATTGGGGGCTGGAAGGCAGATGTGTGACAAGATGCATCCACCACTACCGTAAGATGTCAGCTCTTAAAGTTGTTGCCTCTTAACGGTAGAGAAAACGAAGGAGAGAAGCAGATCCTTCAGGCTGGAGAAGTGCCTTGTTGTCGCAGCAGCTGTAGGAGGGTCCTGCAAGGTCAGGAGGGGTAACTCTTCAGAGATGGGCAAAACACAGAGAGAGAAAGGAGCTCTTTGCACAGCTTCCTGCCACAACGTGCAGCTCTATAGAGTCGTAAAAAGAAAAAAACTCCTGTTCCTCTTGGTCTGCAGGTAGTCATGTTGTTTAACTAACCTTTCCTTTGAAGTCTTGTCAGACTGTGGTCTTTCTAAGAGACTTTTGTGTTTGATTAGACTCTGGACTGAACTAAGTCAGCACAGCTCTCAGGTGTATCCCAGAGTTGTGCCCACAGGAGTGGGGCTGGTGCAAGTGTTGGAGCAATGTGGGGCTGCATAGCAGTCCCTCTAAGGACCCTATTGCAACAGTACAGGCCATGCTTGCATTGCCTTGTAGATCTACAGCCTGAGTCCATAGTTCTGTTGAAAACTTGATTTGTTTGTTTAAATCCCAGGCCTGACTTAGAACAAATCCACCACGGTCTTCAGGAGTCCACACCTCCCTCTAGGTCAGGGGTGGGTTAACCTGGAGGGATGAGCCGCACTCATTGCAAACAAGTTATTGCTTGTAGTTAGTTTTCTCAGAGCTTTTTATCTTACACAGGAGCTGGATTATATGTTGGATTCAAGCAAAAGGAGGTCCTATGTGGGCTGGGCTGAGATTCTTCCAAGAGAGTATGTCCCAAGCTTATGAAGAATCCTCAGACCTGAATTGGTCATGCCAGCAGGTCTGATGGGTCCGTTTGGTGTGTGTGTTTGATCTGCAATTAATGTAACTGTTAGAAGTGGTCATTCTGCACTAAAATCTGTGGTGCTGAAGAGGCTTCAGGTTCTCAGCGATCAGGCACAAGGTTGGGATGTTACCGAGTGGCTTCTGGGCTACAGTGCAGCTGCTGTGCTCCCCACTGCAAGCGACAGTTTGGTGACCTGTAGATGATGTGTCATCATACTCGTAAATGGGTTATATGAAGTTAAGTATTTGGGCCAACTTAAAATGCTGCTGTACTCTGGTTTTGAGGTTAAAAACCAAACTGAAACAAACTACCCCCACACGCAGTCGTTTGACACACTTATTTCTGCAAATCAGGATAGACTTTATTTTCTGTGGTGAAATCAGCCATAATGTATGAGCACTTAAATATTAACTTTGGGTTTAGAAACATGCTTAGAAATATGTTCAATCGGTGTTACCTTTCTGGGCCATAAACCAGCGGTCATCTGGCTTGAGAGGCCATCATATTTTCCAGTTGAGTCAGTGTATACAGAGTTTATTAATAAATCAGAAGTAGCAGAGTCACTGCAGAGTGCCCCTTGGCAAACCACTTCATCTCTGTGGTGTCTAGGGTTTCCAAGCCCCTAAACTGGGAATCATACTGACTTCCCCTTGTGCAGATTGTCTGCTGAGAGCTGTCTGTCATCAATAATGAGCTGTTCTCATCTCACTTTTGCTTTTCAGACTCGGATCAGTAAAAAACATTTTCCTCAGAGCATTGCTTAGCCTTGGCCTTGAAGGTACAGTGGTGATGGGACCTTGTGCCATAGCTGAAGTTCTTCTACTTTCTTACATGAGCTTAAGCAGTGGTGTACTGGAGCTCTGCCAGATAACTGAGTGCCAGCTCTGTTTGAGGGAAAGAGGTCAGAGGTGAAGGAATCACTAATTTAGACATAATAGTGTAACAGTTTGTCTAGGTCATTCTGGTGCTTGTAATTTCTCTACATGGTTGTCTTTTCTTTGCAGGGCTAAGAGTGGTATCCAGTTTGAAGTATAAAAATGTCAGCTGGTAAATATTTGCAAAAAAAAAAATTCTTTGAGAAATGAGAGATAAATAACTGAAATGCACCATGTCTCTGGTTTTGAGAAATTCCAAGAAATAAGGCAATTTTCAGGCAATTATGTAGTATTAATCTTCAAGATACCTTATTTCAGAAGCACCTTGTTACTGAAATAACTTTGGGGATGCATTTTAAGATTTTGATCCACTTATGTGAAGAGTTTCTGTGTTTCCAAAGAGAGATATGAAATCATCCTCAGCAAACTAAGAGTGCCATTTTTCTTCATTGACACTGTAAAAGGGGAAAGAAGATTCATGCCCTGGGCTTGAAACAGAAAGACAAGTTATTTTCTTTAGCTGAGGATAAATAGTTACTTCTGTGTCCTAAAAGAACAAGAGCTACCCAACATCTGCTAAAATACCTTTTTAATTGGTGAGGTTTGTTGTACAGGTTTAAAACCCTACTGTAGGGCTCTCCTCTCCATCCTGCATTTGAAAGCCCTATTCACATGCATTTGCCTACTCAATTTTTTGGCTTATATGTCTCTCCAAATCCCTATTTTCTCATTCTCTTGTCTCCAAACTGGTAATAAGATTTCTTATCATCTTCTTGCTTATGACTCCTTCAAGGCTGCTGACAAAGAGGCCTCAGCTGCTGTCTTAATGTTATCTGGAAGGCTATCGGTTGAATTTGAAAGGGTGGATTAAATAAGTGCCTCACTAATGTTGCCAGGCCTAACTTCATTACTGTGATCCTGCCGAGGAGGAGGAGAGGAGAAGGAAATGAGCTGTCTGAAGAAAATGGAGTGCCAGAATAGTGGAGCATTGTGTGTGTGCGTGTATTGCTGTACATAAACAAATATGTGTATGTAGGCATATGGTACCTAAGTTTGTAAGACCTTGCCTTCTTTCTTTCAGATACATAAATTATTTATAGATCCAAGTAATAAACCATACATTCTGCTTTGGGAGAAAATACTGAAATTGAACAGAGGGGTGACTGTTGTTCACACATACGTTTTCCCACACATTTCTTCCAGGCATATATGGTAGATCTTCTCTCTGCAGGTATTTGAGCCTTAGCTTATCAGGGAGATATGTGGGAGCATTTTATGGCCCAGAGAATTAAGTCTCTGTTCTTTGACATCCTGCAAATCAAAGTTCTTTTGGTCTTCAGCATCTGTTGCACGGCGATGTTGTTATTCCCCTGGTGCAGGGAGATTGGCTGAACCACACACAGTCTGATCCAGGGACTAAGTCTGAGACATGGGGAAACAGAATTGTCTTCATCATCTCAGTGGGCAATTATATACAAGTTCTTTTGCCTTGGTTTCCTGTGATAAACCTTATTTGTCCGGTCTGGTCAGACTATAGACTTCAGCATAGGGATGATGCTGTTTTGACTGTATCAGTTTCCTAACGCAGTGAGGCCCTCTGCTCCCTTGGGTCCTCTAAACATTAACAAAACAAACACTTTGTGCTTTGAAAATCTCAGATGAAAGGCAAAAGTATTACTAGGAAGAATTAGCATCTCCTTCCCCTATACATTGACCGATGGGGGAAGTGGTCCCCTTGGAGACTGGAGGATGGAGACAGCCTTTTGGATGTACTGATTTGTTCTGCATGACAGTTTCTCTTGGAGTAATTGTGCTGTCAGAGTGTTTATCAGCTAATGAACACCTACTTCAGTAACACCAAAAAACCTTATTTTTAACTTTTTCTCTCTGAGCATCCGTTATTCTTGAGCCACTTCTGTTCCCCACACTGGTGGGTTGCAGAGCATAAGAAAACCTCATCCACCACCCTAGTGAAACCACATGTAGAAATGGGTACCCAGATAAGAAGAATCTCGCTTATCCAAGAGCAGATGGGGTGGAAGGAGAAACCACAGAGGAAGTTTAAACTAATTTGAACCAAGCTGTAGTTGCACAGGCTTTGAAATAGACCTGTCTGTGTGCTGTGCTAGGGGCTGCTGGGTGACTCAGGGCTCTCCTGCTCTCCCAGACTAGTTTTGTGCACGTTTCAAGTTCATCTGGCAAAGCAGAGCTTCAGGATTGCTGGTGTAAGGGGAGCACTGGAAAGGTCTTGCTGAGGACCAATGTTCACTGCTATTCTGGGATGGTATGAGCTCAGAAGAGTTTTCAAAAACCAGCCATCTGGCACTCTGTAAATTGTAGATATTGCATCTTGCTGTTGGAGGAGGACAAGACTGGGGGTGAGCACAGGAAAGGCAGAAACTGTGTGCAAGTCCAGCCCTGTGGGATGAGAGGGACTTGGATGCTCAGGAAGTACAAATGGGTTTTGCAGCACTTAAGCATGCCCTGACACCAAGCTGTGATCCGAGTCCCCACGCTGCGTTGTACATTAACTGCATGGTTCCCAACCTATGTTGTTAAGCCACAGCCTAATTACAGTTTTCCAGATCCAAGTGGCTAATTACATTATTAAATAAAGAGGGTGTTCTGGATCCCAGAAGCGTACGGAGCAGTTTAAACAGCAAAAAGCAGGGTGATAAATTGTAGATTTTGTGTTGTCTGCTGGCTGGGTTTCCCCAGGGAAAGGCAGAAGTGACAAGCAGGGAGAGGCATTTCCATGAATCAATCAAGGCACACTGGGCAAAAAATTATCGTGGATCTGTTTGGAGAGAGGCAGGCACCATACCATTAACAAGCCTAATAGCTTCAGTACAGAAACCATGTTGGCTAATAAAATACTTTGTAGTTGCTCATTTGAGTGGGTTAGGCAGTGTCACCCAGCATCTTCTGCTGTGCTGAGTGTTGGCATCCTTATGCTGTGGTGGAAGGATGTGCTTCTGGTTGTGGGTGAAGGAGGTGGGGTGGTATCCAGGTGTGCATGCACCAACCCCACAAAAGTTCACATCTGAGAAGACCTTTTAAGCCAAGTGGATAACACGGGGAGTCAGCAAGAGGGTGGGGATGGTGGTTTTAGTTGCCTTGTTTTCATCCTCCAAAATAAAGGTGTCACTTGATCGGGGATGAGATGAATCCCACCACTCTGCTCAGCCTACAGCATTGCCACCAGCCTTGCTTCTCCCCCAGCTGGTATACTTTGAATGGAGCAGCAGTGCCGTCACCCCTCTTTTTCTGAGCCAGAATGAACCCTTAAAATCTTCGTGTAGCACACAATTAAAAAAGCAAATTCCAGATACTAAACCAAGAGTCTTTTTAAAAAAATATTTATTTATTAACTTTTAATTTGAAATTTCTGAGCTGAACTTTGGCAGACAGGAAAAGATTATATTGTTCATCTTGACACCGTGAGGAATATATAGGAATGATTTAAAAATTAACAGTGGTTGGAAGAGAAGGGACTTAAAACTGTCCCTTTCAGTCTGTACTGTAAAAAACCCCAGGGTTTTGATGTGAAAATGATTCCAATAAATTGTTAACTGGGGCTTTACTAATACCACATCCTGACCAAGGTTCAGAGCTGCGTTAAGAGTAGGTGTTATCTGGAATCCTGTTTTGTGCCTGTGTATCATGCCATTAGTGTTGAGAAATTGGTGTAAGGGGAGCAAGTTTGTGTTTAAAATGGTAGTCTTGAGTTAGAAGGAAAACTTACTGTGCTATGAGGTAAAGTTTTATTTGCTTTTGGAGAGAGTTTATTTCCGTGTAGAGCTAATTTGGAGGTGATACAGTGGAAAGATAGTGGGATGCCAGCCCATTTCTTCCTTTTCTGGGAGAAAATATGCCATGAAGCATCAGTGCTAAGGCACTAGTAAATCCATGCAAATCAGAAAGTGAAGTCTTTCATCTTCTCTGTTCTTGACTCGTCTCCTGTCTCCATGAGTGTTCACACATTTGCCTGCACTGGAAAACACAGATCAATAAATAACCATGTTGTCAGAGATTTGATTTTATTTTTGTACTCGTGGTTTTCCCAGTGCAGGGTTAAGGGCAGCACTGTCTTATTTGCTATCGTTTATTTTGCTTACAAAAGCGAGTAAGCTATTCAAATGCAATTACTATTGCATGCACAACTGCACTCATACTGAGGCATGTGTCTGGGTGAGCAGGATGCTGTTTAACCACCGCAGGCTAGTAAAAGCAGCAAACTTTCTAGCATAGGCAAACCTTAAATTGGATTGCCTGATCCATGAAATGCTAGTGCTCTGTCTAAAATTTCCCTTGAAAGCCTTAAAGCTCTCTACAAGTTTCATCGGGGTCTTAGACTGTGATGGTGGTGGATTAGTTTTTAAACTATAGCTAAGGTTTCCTGATTTCTCTGGGAATCTTAAGTACTTTTCTGTCCTTGATGCTGTCCTGACAGTAATTGAACCCTCAAAGCATGGATGTTTCTTTTCTCATGAAAATGTAATGGAAATGGGATGCTTAAACCAAAATTCACTCTTCTGAATGTCTTGTCCTTCGTTGGGCAATTTATGGCTGGTGGTCCTCTTCCTTCTTCCCTTGAGCTTCCTCCTGCCTTCCCTGTGCTGCCAACTTGTATTCTTTTGTCCTGTGGTACTTGTCCAACTAAGCAGAGGGGCAAAGCGTCTAATTATTTGTAGAATCATTAAGGTTGGAAAAGATCATCAAACGTAACCGTCAACCCACCACCACCACACCAAACACCACCATGCCCACCAGCTCATTATGTTGAGGGCCATTTGATTGTTGCACAGTGTCAGGCAGGACTGCTTTCGCCACGTGGTGCAGCTGTGAAATGCTATTGGAGCCATTCCTCTGGGTTTTGTCCCCTGAGGATATCCAGGGACAGGTTATGACAAGAGGGGAGCACCAGTAAGTACCATCTGACACATAACCACCACTTTAACTGTGCTGACCAAGCTGTGTTACTGCTTGTGGCACTCTTCTAATCTGATGATAATTTTCAGTACAGTAAGTAGAAGTCATTTTTATGGATTAGCTTCATCTTCTTTATAGAGTCCTTATATTACTGGAATAGCTCTGAGGGGCAATAAATTCGTCTAGTTTTACATGTTTTGAGTAATTAGTATTTTACCAGCATCTCTGAGATACAGCTCTAGATCCTGTTTCTCCTCCTTAAGATACTTATCCATGAATCTGGTCAAGAAGATGTTGTGAAAAAGCAACTTCTTTTTTTACCTTACTCAGCAGTTAGGGGTTTTGTTAGGTGGCTTTTGGCATGAAGGAGTGCTGTTGTCAGGGTGATAGGGAAAGGGAGGATTTGTGTGTTCAGTTCTGCCTCTATCTCAAGGTAACACTAAAACAAAAGGGCCAAATCAAGGTGTCTCGCCCATAATGCACAGTCTTCCAAGCTCTGATGATGAAATTTATGGGCAGGAAAGGGCCTGAGTTGGCAAACATTACGAGGTTGTGAATAAATACAAACAAGCAAACTTGCAATTTGTGGTGTCAGAGATCTCATTTTAGCACATAAAATCAGGCAGATACTTAGGATTAGGACCTGACTCAGCCTCATCTCCCTTGTAATCCTCCAAATCTTCAAGTTTTTAGGCCTTTCATTTAGCTCTAAGCAGCCTGCTGATGTGGTTACACTGGTTGATGTAGGTCACCGCACGGCTCTGAACTTTAAAGTGGAGCACAGGGGTCAGGGCACATTCCGGCTCCATAGGGATGCAATGGGGTCCGGTGGCATGTTGGCACTGGTGTAGCTGGTATCGGGCAGCAGGTTCATCTATGGAGAATGTGGACTGGAAATACCAGCATGCCAATACTGGGGAGCTGCTCAGGAAGTGTAAAGTCTTACAGCTGCTTTGGAGCTCAAGATACAAATGGGGCAAAACCATCCCCGGGCAGCTGCAGGCTTCTTTGCTGCTGCTGTTGGCCATTACCTGCTAATGCAACACCTGGTGAACGATAAATCCCTAACTGTTCATCTTTGTTGCCATCTGTGCCCATCACCGTCATATATCATTACCGGGGCTGCAATCTTAGAGCTGTAATGTTATAGATCACAAGTGGATGTGGTATCATTAGTGCATGAACGTGGAGGTGGAAGCTGGAAGTTTTGACTGGGATTTTTGTGTATAGGAGCCCGTTTTAATATGCTATTTGCTGCCTTTTCTGGGGAAGGGGATGAAGCTTTGGGAATTCTTGTGATGGAAAATTGCAAGGTGGGAAGAATATTTACTATGTGCATGAGGAATGGGGGTGTATTCCCCACTGACTCTGCAAATCCTTTCAAATACTAAACTTACTTCTTGAATCAGTAATATTCTTTAATGATCCACATGTGCAGCTGACTGTTGAGGGTTGACTTTTTGTGTTTCACTTAAGCAGCAGCCAAAATTTGCCTGCACCAACGCAAGAGGGCAATTCTTGCTCTGTTCCCATCAGTGCTAAAATTCCTGCAAGTCCCAGAGGTGGAGAGCTAGTCCAAGGGGGTGAGATAGGGAAGGATGAAGCAATGATACTTGAAGTCTTCACAAATCCTGTAGTGTAGAGTGACTTGGTTTTGTGATTCTGTATGGACAGCTGCATAGGCTAGGTCTGATAGTGGGACATTCCCTCAGTCATTGCTCAGGGTCATGGTTGCTAAAGCCTCAAATAGGGATTTTCCTATGACCTTCAAAAAGTTCAACATCAAGGACATCTGTCTCTGACTGCCAGTGCTTAGGGAGTTATTCTAGGCAGCCTGGATCATCCCATGCATGTGTGCACAGATATATGCTGGCAAACCTTTCCCAACCATAGGAGCTGGGCACCCAGCTTCTCACCAGGCATCTGACAGCCTATAAAATATCAGCATCACTGGGGCCAGTTTCCAAGTGGTTTATTTAGGTCTAATCTGCGAGACAAACACTTCACTTGTAGACAGCAGAGCACCTTCCTTCCTCCCTCTCTCTCTCGCTCGTGGCCACTGCAGCAGCTGGGACCTGGGCACATTACACTGCACCCACACAAGAGGACCAGAGAACAAATATTAATCAACAAGACCCTGAACAAGAACAAGTTTTATGCTGACACTGGAGCTGCTCAAAGGGCAATGCTGTTAGCCAAGAAGGAAGTCAAAACTTTGCTGTGCAACCATCTGGTGCTCCATCAGTCCCTGCTCGCTCTCTCCACAGGCTTGTCTGCAGCCGTTCTGTCTGTCTGTCTCACTTCACATCAGCACTCATCATGGTTGCTGTTCTCCATTCAGCTTCTGGCACTGGCTGCTGAGCAGCACGCTCCCAATCTCATGGAGAGACACCTAACTAGTTTGAGAGCGTAATTTAGGCACTGCCTCCAAAAGCTGGTTTTAACTCAGTCTTTACACATGAAGGTGAAAGTTAAACAATGTCCTCAGAGTGTTTCTCTGCATTGTTAGATGACGGTGGCATCCGCGCTGGGCAGTGATGGTGGGAGCCCTGAGTCTCACATGAAGAAAGGAGCTGCCTCTTCTGTGAAGAATTTCTCTGAGTGCAGGCATCTCGTTAGCCAAAGCTGGAGCTGTGGTATTAGCGATGCCAAGTTGTGTGCTGAGTGGTTGGCATCTGAAAGATGGTTCTACGTACAGTGCTGTGGTGAAGCCTAACCTTGTGTTTTTCTGTCAGCGTTCTGAAAATCAAAGTTGTTGGGTGACCTCTCCACCATGACTGTTCTAGGTGTGCACTTCTTCCAGGAGATGTGAGCTTTCTAGTTTATGGTCCCTGTAGATTAACTTCTGTTTTCCACCTTGCCAAAGAACAGAGCGTTAGCAGCAGTGGCCAAGTGTTCTCCTAATATCATTATAAAAAGGCAGAGACTGAAGCTTGCACGTAGGCTGTGGTTATTTTTGGTTTTATTATTTTTACCTATAGAAGGGATGCTATGTAGGTTATACCTGTAGGTTGCCTCCGCCCATGGTTATTTCAAAGTAATCCAGTTGATGTCTCTTGGCAAGCTTGAAAAGGGAGCCAGAGCAGCAGATGGGTGTGAGGTGCTGCTCTAACATGCCCTTGGCAAACCTGTCACTAAAGAGTTGTCTTACAGCCAAGCGGTGCAAGGGGGCTGTAAATGCCTTTTTAGCAAGGATCTCGGACAGAGGAGAAGGAAGGAGAAAACCACAAGGGGTTCTGGGCCCTGGTGACACCAACCCAAGCACAGTTTTCCAGAGTTCCCTTTCTCATGTTTTTCTGGGTTCTGAAACTGTTAATACGTTTTCCCTTTCAAGCTCTAAGTGATGCTTGTTCCCCCTCCCCTGCCATATCTTCTCAGACAATTTAGTGCATGTAAGGAGTTGGTCTGCTTGGCCTGGTGATCACAACTTGGGTGGTCTCTGAAGGGGGTGTCTGGGAGGATACCTGCCTGAGCAAAGTATTCTGGTGGTGAAATCCTATTTACTTGTTCCTAATTTCCCTCCCTTTTCTAGTCCCATAAAGATAACATGAGGAAAAAAATAACCAATTTGTCAGTAAATCAGGCTTTTGACACCTCTATTGCTTTCCTTGCATTCCCTTGAAATGATTCTTGGAACAAGGTACAGAGTCACTTCTTTCAAAGGCCCAAGCTGGTTACTGCACTCTTCTGATGCTTTGTTAGCTACAAAATCACACCAGACCAGCTGCCTCAGGGAGCCTGGGGCTCACATGTGAGAGCAAAATGCCTCTGCTGCATAGCTTGCAGCATCATTTGCTGTAAAACACTCCAAGTTAGAGTTAGGGTACATACTGGTCTGGCTGAGGTTGTTCCCATCAAAACCAAAAAAACCCCAGTATACTGTTGATGTTCTTGGAAATCTAGGTTAATCACCCCTATTTAAATTAATAGCTGTGTCATTCAGGCTTTATCATTAAAATGAACTTGAGTTGCTGGGGGTGTGTTTAGAAGCCTGTGGTTTCAAAGGCTTGTGGTCATAACAGCGTATGGTGTTACCCTGAACCTGTGCATCTGTGAAGAGGCTGTAGTAAGTTTTTGGTACATTTGTGACAGTTTCAAATTACAAAAAAAAAAAGTATTCCATATTCAAATGCATTATTTCAGGTTTTAAAATAATTTCTTTTCATTATTCTTTGTTTGTATGACTTTTGGGGTGTGTCTGTATTCCAGCTGGGGCTGCAGCAGCCAAAAAAGCTATGAGAAGAGTCTATTATTCTCAGACAGCAATGCCTACAAACTTGAGTGGAATGAGAGCATCATTTTACTGTTTTACCTCCTTTTTATAATGCTTGCTCCCAGTTTTGACTTTGCAAAAGAAAACCAAAATCTGCTCTTGGGTTTATGGAAAAGTAAAATTCTGCCCCATTTTTTAAGCTGTAGCTCTTGAGTCTGTTACACCAGTTGGGTCTCCAGGGCTAGTTTTTTTCCTTATAGTGAGATTTCCTGGAGTTCTGTTCATCAACTTCTAGTTAGAAAACACTTTGCGACCTGCAAAGGAACCCTTAAAGTGTGATCTGTGTTACTGCAGTTGTGAAGGCTTGGCAGATGAATTTAGCCAGGTCACTTGCCTGCAAGCAAACTCCTTATGTGAACAAAACATGGGACCCCAAGGTTGCCTGCAATAACTCTGAGAGGCAGAGGAAGATACAGTCTGTACATAAATGGGAGAAGCAAAAGAAGTCCTTTTTGGCAGGATGCTGGAGTGTGATATAAGTCATGGGATATACTGGGCAAAGAGCAACTGGTTAATGAAAAGACTTAATAGCAGGTTGCAGTCAAGGTTGCAGACATCGGGGGCTGGGTGAAGTTTAGGCAGAGGTCTCATGGCTGTGGTGCAGCTTCCTCAAATCCTGGCTCTGCACTTGCCCCAGCTGGTCAGCATGGGATGCACATTTTCACTGTATCTTCATAGTGTTGCCAGGCTGGTGTCACCTGCTCTGTGAACTGAGATGCTGATACAAGCTGGATAACACTAATGCTTTGCATTAATTTGGCCTCTTAGAGAAATCAATCCATCACGCTAATTGGGTGCAGTGCTTTGATGCCAGGTGGCTGTCTTGAGTCCAGAAAGTTGGAGCACATATGGTCTGCACTGACTTCTAACAACAAAAAAATATTAGGCCTGCACTCTCTTTTTACTTTTTTTCCCCCACTTGCAGCAGTTTAAGAGGTTATGTTGAACCATTGCCATTCTTGACTTGCATCTTTTGGACCTCAACCCTTAGAGTTGTTGGAATTTGGGTGTCTTTTATGGTCTGTATCTCCAAACAAAAGTTGGATTTGTGCCAGCTGCAAGTACTAATTGACTGGCCTGATTTCATTGTCCATTGAACTGCTGGAACGGAGACATCTATCCATACCTTTGTCCCATTGCTGTGGAAGGAGCAGTTGGGAGAGCAAGAGAGATTTGGGGGGAGCTGTAGTAGTAGTTATGTGCAGCCAGTCTGTTGGGCTGAGGCACCATGGAAGTAGGAAGGAGGTGGACCAGGTTCTTTTTCTTTCTTTCACGTAAGCAATTTTTGATAATCTCTCTTTCCCTCTCAGATTTCCTGATAATTAGTTTTTCTATTGCTTAAACAAGTTTTTACTGGGGAGGGGGAAAACTGGAATTTTTTTTTTTGACCTTTTGAGAGAAACAATGCTTCTTAAAAAAAACAAGATGAGAAAAATTTGTCCAGCTTATGGGGAGGGAGGGAGGAGTGTTCAGTGCACTGTCTTGTCCATCATGGTATTGGGCCACAGTTCGACCATGGCTGGGAGCAAAAAGAGGTTCCTCTACCATCTTGAGCATGTAGTAGCAGGAAAGATAGATAGGAGGTTCCTGGAACTTGCCTGCTATTTTATAGAGGTGCTACCTATTGATGAATGACATCTATATCTTCCCCTGTGCTATGAAACTCAAGAAGAGAAGAGCCTACATATACCAGTGTGGGACATCTGGTAATGTATTGTAAATGTCACTTGCAGGAATCCTATTTCTTCTGAATATCAGCCCCCTAAGCCAGCCATTCCTTGGTGTGTGAAAAGCAGTCAGGCAATTGCAAGTGGCTTGATGTATTTGAAAGATGAATCACCTCACATGTTATTTGGCCATCAGCATTTTAAACCTGACAGAAGAGTGTTGGAGCTGATTGCTTGGTCACAGCAGTCCCCGAGTAAATAAAAGCTAGGAATGTAATTTGTCTCTGCAAAGTAAAACATTTTATTAGAGGGGAAAGACAAAGAAAAGAGCTTCTAACCACAGTGGCTGCAGCCAGAATCCACTTCAAGATTTCATGCTGATATGTCTAAATTACTAGATTGAGGTTCCTTGGCCTGGGATCCAGCTGGTGTTCTGCAGCCACTTCTTGCTTGTGACCCTGTAGTCCAGTATCTTTGTATCTCTTGGCTCACCCTGTATATGTTTATGCAGAATTACTAATGCTTTATTTCCAAAAGGCGTTGGGGGAGGTTTCCCGGGGTTCTGTGATGCCAGTCAGAATCTATATCAACAACCCTGTGCTTCAGCACCATCAGTACAAGCATGGGCACCAAGAGGAGCATAGAAGCACTTGCCTGTGCTGTCATGTTCCTGTGACTGTATGTGAACCTCTCCATGATGGAAAATTCGTGTGCTGAATATTGAGCAAATGTAAAACAGGGTTTGCAGAATGCGCTTGGGTTATATAAGTTGGGTGTCTGTCTCCTCAAATTCATGTCCTGACCACGCAGGGCTGGGATTTTGGTTGCAGGGGGGTCCGTGTGATACGAACTCTTCATGGCATTCCCCCTTGCCCCATTTTACAGCAGGGTAAGTGAAACCCTGTTCTCTCCTGTCTGCACACACACACTGTGTTACTTGGGAGTAAGACAGACTTCTTACTTTGTCCGTTTGCTTTCCAAATCCATCTAAACCTTTGGCTCTCATCATGTGGCAGTGAGCTCCACAATTCAATTACTTGGTGCTTGATCTTCCAACTTTTAGTTGTCCAAGTGTGCTAAAATACCTTCCTGGATAGGTACCTAACAGTGCTTCCTTGGTGAAGGAATTACTTTGGTTGGAACAATGATCTCGGTGAGGGGGGATGACAGGTTGTGTGGGCTGGGGGTCATCTACAGGGTATCTGAGACACATGTCAGTTGATGAAAACACTTGACAATTGTGTTTGCTGTTCTCTCCTGAATAACTATCTGATTAGGGAATAAGCATGAGAAAAGAGCAGACTTCTAGATTCCAGATTAAATTCAACAGACTTACTCAATGACTACTTCTGCTAATTGAGGGCACTGCATTTCTGCAGGCACCATGGCTTATATAAAGACAGTACTCCTGGAGAGTGAAAGATGCACTTGGAAATAATCAAGTCCATTATTTTATAGCCCTCTATTGCATTGTATTTACATTCCAGGATCCTTGACCTGGACGGATCAAGCTGAGCATTTTCTACAAGTGGCTATTTTAACTCTGCTGTTTCTCTTTTTAACTAAAAGTACATCAAGTGGAACCTAAGAAGTGAGACTTTAGAAACAGCTTACAACCCTGTTCTTTCAGGGTTGAATGCAAAATGAATGCAAAATTAATGCAGTATGTATACTGATGGCCCATCCCATCCAGTTTTAAATGGCTCTGTTGTAGGATAACCCTTGGGAAGTCTGGCTTGCCGACTGATAGATTGTGATTGACAAAGTGCAGTCCTGCTGGCTTTCCCCTGGGAGCTGAGGAAGGGGATTATTCAATTCAGCAGTTAATGTATAGAAGAAAATGGATGTTAATTTAAAGCTATCATTTTAAAGTATTTGAAATCATTTTAATGCTCATGACTGCCGTGTTGCCTTGAAGAGCATCCTTCTCCATCTAGAGAGCTGGGATGGTGAGGAAAGTTCCCCACATACAGCTGCTGATGTTTGTCTATGTCGTCATTCAGTTGACCATCCCAGGGAGAACTCAGACTTTGCATTTCTTCAGGTTTTTTGGTATTTACACTGAGCTTACCCCAGTTAAAGCCAATGTGGAAGTGCCCCATGGCTTGTGGACAGCTGTTCATCAACAGGAAACTTTCATATGGATTTTTACATAAATCTGTTAACAGCCATAGGATGATAAGGAACACTTATGGTTACTGATGATCTGGTTGTTGGGTGAAATCAGAAACCTTCCATCTTTTGTGATTTTCTGAGGCACTTGGAGCCTTCAACCTGCCTTTTCCCTCCCATATTATATACACGCAGAAATGTTTGTAGAAGGACACATTCTTACTCCTGTTACAAAGAATTTATTCTTTTACATTGAGGTCACATACATCTCACAATGGATCGAGTTAATTGTTGAGTCTTGGTATTAGCTGAAAAAAAACCCAACCAAATTTCAGCCAAGCTACTTCAAGGTGCAATAGAGGTAAGAATTGCAGCATTGCTCATGCACTGCTTCAGGTATTTCTCTCTCTTGTAATTTATTTCAATACAGGAGTGTGTGCAAATCTATCCAAAGTGGATTTAGGAAGTATCTTTGCTCCCTTTTCATAAGGATATTTGTAGTGATGACATTATATGTTGCAGTTTGCCTAAAAAAAACCCCAAACAATGAAACAGTATTGCAATGTTGACTGTCAGGCTTCCAGAATGATTGCTAAATTAATTGAACTTTTGTGCTTCCTAGCTAAGGAAATACAGTCACTTGCAACTTACCCAGGTAGAAGATCTGTGATTTGAAGTTTACCTCTTTCTCTAACCTCTTGGTTTTGTCTCTGAGGAGATAAATGGCCAAAATCAATGTGTCTCCTTTCCTCAATGCTACAAAACCATCAGCTTAGCTATATTGAAAAATTTTTGTGTTACCAATAAAATTTCACGGTCAAAGTCAACTCTTGAAACATGAGACCAAGAGTGATGAAGCTCTGTGTACTTGCTCCAGAGCGAGATATCAGTTGCTGTGATTCCATCTGAAAGGACTTTATGGATCTCTGGTGTGTAAAATGATTTCTGTATTGTATCACCGACAGAGTTATCTTCAGGGAGGAATGAAAGTATATTGTTTCTGACATCTTTTTTTTTTTTTTTCCTGACAGTTTTACACTTTGACATTTCTCTATCCCAACTTGTTTTCCTACTCACTGACCCAAAATACCATAATGGTCTGGTTCAAAGGCTGCAACTAGCCTCAAATTTTGTGCTCTATTGAGCCTTCATTTCAGTTCAGTTTACTGGATTGTCAAGTATCTACCTATGAGAGTCGGAGAGAGATGGAAAGACGCCACTAGAATTCTGATGACTGAGAAACCATGATTGGGGCAGAAGGCAAGATTTCAGACTGTTGCTATTGCATTATTCATGAGCAAATTAAACACAACGTTTTAACCTTGAAATCCCTTTTTATTTTACTTTCTTTCTTTCTACATTTAGGGTTAGATATATAGGCTGTAGCCATGGAGCTGTTGCTAGGATGCCAGGAACTTGATAAATCTCTCTTTTCCCATGCAAAAACTTCGCATAATTTCTGAGCTGTCAGTTTTTCTGAGTTCTAGGGTCACCCACTGAAGTTGGGAGGTGTTGGTACAACTCTGTCCAGCCTGTATTGCCCCTTGAAGGAGCAGTCTGAAGGTCAGAGTATTATTCCTGCTGGGTGTACTCGTAACTCGTACTGTGGACAGTGCTCTGAACGCATAACTGAAGTCTTTTTGTCATGGTCTTTGAGTTGTTTTAATAGATTCCCTCTAAAAATTAGTTCTAGGTTCAAGAAGAAACCTGTATCAGTAGAGACATCGAAGTATGATGTCTGTTCATTGCATACCCCTCTTGAATTTGACAGTATGTAATGCTGTTGTATTTGAAATCCCCTCACAAAACAATAAATACCTTTTAAACCATGTCCTAATAGACCACAGTCACAGAACCCTACAAGGATATAGGTGTAGTATGGGACCACCCTAATGTGTTCAGGGCTGGAACATGGTCCCTTGGAAAGAGCAAAAGTGAAAACACATTCTGGCTTAGAGTAATGCTGGAATTTGTGGCGTGCTTCCATAACACTGCATAGAGGATGCTAAATAAATCAAAAACTTTTTCCTAAGGTACCTAGCTGCCCTTATTCAGCAAATGTCTTGACTATTAAATATATGATTATTGTTTTTTCTAATCAAATGCAGGAAGTGGGCCAAGATGATGCTCCATCATTGTCATGTATTTGAGCTCAGAGTGATTGCTGCGGCTGGCTGCAATTGCAGAGCTTCAAAGTTTGCATCAGCCCAGTCAAACTCTTAGAAACCATGCTGAGGAAATCCTGGGAGCATGTATTCATTGCACCGGGGTGTGTGTGACCTATGATTATTTTCCTTTTGATGAAGTGCATTGTTTTTTCAAAGTGTTGGGTGTAACATAGGGAACGAAGGTATCTCCAGAAGCCTTGCAGGTGGGTAATGGATGAGCTCTGAGAAGGAGCTCCCCCTTCCCACAGGTGGGTAGGGTCAGCCCGGTGTTAGAAGACACGGAGGCAGCAAGTGAGGAATCCTCGCAGTGGTGGGAGGGAGGTTTCTCACCTCCTGGGCTCTGCTTTGCGGCTGGCAGGGAAATGTGCTTTCAAAGCACAAGTTACAAAAGAGGAGCAAGAAAACAAGATGCAAATTAGAGAAGAAATAAACTTCAGAAGAGTTTCCTTTGTGGTTCATGACTCAGTTGTTCAGAGAGGCAGACAGCATAGCTTTTGATACATCAAAGGCATGTCACTGTATCCTTTAATAAATTCCTCTTTCCGTGCTTTTGCACATATTAGGGAGGCCACAGATTTACGTGGCACCAGAGCTGCTTGCCCAAGCACTAGCCTGTTGCTCTAAATAAACAAAATATACAAAACCTTCCTGATGCATTTTACGCTTGTGAGATCAATGCCCTGTGGTCAGTTCTGTTTCAGTGCTGGGTCCGAAGGGATGCAGTGGGTCCTTCTGCCTACGGGTACAGTACAAGAGGCTTGCCTGCACTGTTTTTCCACTTCAGAATATGAACATGGGGCCTGTGTTACACCCAGGAACAAGCAACTCTTTCCTTCAGCCACCTCATATTCCCTCTGATTCTTTCAGTTTATTATATAGGATAAAGAAGTTGCTACATTTCCCCACCCACGGCAGTGTCAGATTGATAGCTCTGCTTCTTTCCTGCGTAATGCCATAAACAGGCTTGGTTGGAGATGTCTTCCTCAGGCCTTCACCACTTGATGTTGCTGAATAACCTTTTGGCTTCTGGATGGCAGTGTCAGAGGGTAGGAATTGATCTGATGGATGGGTAGCCAGCAGGTCAGGATGTGATGAGCACCTTTCCTGCAACATAACATAGCAGGTTTGCCAATGCTTTTCCTTCCAGAGCTACATGATTAGCCTGTAAGAAAACTTCTCTTGAGGTCTTCAAGTCAAGATTAAGCACCTTTCAGAGAGGTGGCAGTTAAGCACAAATGATGGGGCTCTTGGTGTGTGGAGTGTTTGGATGACAGCATGGGTGAAGCTGTTAACTCCATGAAGCAAGCAAAGATCAGCTGATAGAAGGATTGGTTCTGGCATTAAATGCTGGGAAGTGAAGTTCTGCAACATAAAGGGACTCCATTTACCTGCAGTTGGTATGCAGACTGGATTTGTCTCAAGTTGCTTGGAGCCTATTCTGTTCAGTAAAATGTTAAAGCTGAAAAGAAAAGCCCTGAGGCAAGTTGTACCAAATGGACTTTTCCCGAGCTGCCTCCTAGAGCCCACCTGGGAGGCAGGAATAGCGTGAATGCATCTCTTGTCTACCCAGAGCACAAACCTTGGGTGCTGGTTACACAGCAACTCTATCACTCTACATGTAGTTTATCATTGTGTATCACTTGAAGGAGTCTGTTGTGGTAATTGGGGCTTTTTCCAGATGTTGCTGCGATGACATTTTGAACCAACCTGTCAACAGTTTGAGTGGCAATATAAATATAGACAGCCCACGATGTACATGACAAAGAAATGCTTTTATTTATCTTTCCTTACTGTTCTGCCAGAGCCTAAGTCAAAGCACCTGTGGTAAGAGTCTTTAGACCTGTGTTTTGAAAGACATCTAATTCTGGTTACCTTGACCATGGCTCTTTCAACCTCATGTTTTGTGGAATCACACCAGAACTTGTCAGGTCTGCAGAGCCCACCCAGAGAAAGGTGATACCCTTTGGACAGTCCAAATGGAGGCATTTTTTTCTTTTCAAAAACCTGTGTTGCCCAGCGCCTCAGTCAGATGGTGCTGCTTACTGCATCGGCTTAAAAATAGATTGATACAGTCAGTGTTCTTCTCTCGTTATGCCCAAATCAAGGGAAAAACCAAACCTGTAATTTTTACCAGCTGCTGTCAGAGTCCTGTGGCAATCTGCCAGCGTCATGGCTTGTTGGGTATTATGGAGAAATGAAAAACTGGAGGGATTCCACTAACTTACGGGGTTTGCTCGGGTGGTCCCTGCCTCTTTATTGGCCTTGTGGCTTTGCCTGCCTCATTTTAGCAAAAATCAGCCTAGCTCTTGAACGTGCATGGATCTTTAAAAGACAAGTCTGACTTTGGAGATATGGAAATTAGAGCACAAAAGGGCAGATTTCCTTGCTCAGGGATGCCCTGTAGGCCAATGGCAGGGCTGGGAACAGCAGCGCCTTTGCTAGTCCTGTGCTACATCCACTAGCTCACATCGCCTTCCCCTTCTCCCTGCCCTGCATTGCAGTTTGGGCTTTCCTTGCCCCTGTGAAATAACAACTTTGGCGCTATGCATTAACGTGGAGTTTAGCCCAGGATGCTGGCAGAGCAATAGAAAGCGGCAGGAATTTGGAGAATTGTCTAATTTAATCTTTGTCCAATATGATTTAGTCGAGGTACTAACGCAGCAGGAACAGACCATGTAAACACTGTCACCAAGTGATTGTGCTCTCTGCTTTCTATAAATACTCAGTCCTGCGGTAGTTACTCTGCCCTGTGGACCTCCTGTCAGACGAGCCAGCTTTGTACATGCTTTTAAGTACTGTATGCATGTATTGTAAATGTTAGCTGTGTATTTTGGTGGTATAACAGCTGGAGACCATTACGGTGTGACAACGCTGCTCTCCTACACTTCATAGGAAATTCAGTTTGGTCGACCTACATTTCTGTCAGCCTCCACACGAACCTGCTCTGTAATCTCTCACTTTTGTTGTTGCAAATCTGAAACACTGAATCAGGAAACACAGGCTTGCCAAAATTGTTAAGTAAGCAGAGCCGGTGTTATTTGGAGGCTGCCACTGTGTTTTCTTCCTCACATGGTCCTGGAGGGAAGGGAGCATGTGTGAATGTAGCTCTCAGAATGAGTCATTATGGTAAATACTATTTTTCTTCTAATTTGTGAGTTAGATGTTTCTGAAATAGTAAGTTAGGACCCGGCAAAAATCCTGATATGGCTGCTGGTACCAGCCAAGAGGCCCCAATGCACATGTGATGTGTGAGCAAGGTAAAGAGCATCCTTTTAGGGAAGGCTATTTTTAGAAGTTACAAATGCTACCTCTTCCATGTACTGTCCTATTTTTAACCAGGAGCGCTTCCGAGCTCTCAGCCGTGCTCCCAGCTGTGATCTGCAGGAGCCTTCTGTACAACATCACTTTGTTAAGAGCTCGTTGCCTTTTATGGAACATGAACTTTGTGATAATTGCACTGGGTTAAGCAGTGACAAAATGAGTATATATTAGTTTCATCTTTCTTTCAGCATCCCTTAGTACCACTCTCAGAGGAGGAAGCTAACCTGTGAGCACTGAGTAAATTTGGATTAGCAGATAGTTAAACACAGACCAGCTTGGCTGGAGCTGTGAGGTTTTTTGGAGAATAACAGAAGGGATTGGGTGCAGCACAACCCTCCCCTGCTGCCTCTCACCCTGAAGAGCTTTCAGCCCCAGCAACACAGCCGGGAAAGAGCATCCCATAGACTCACACTGTAAGGGCAAGTCTTTGGTGGGACAGAGTGTGGAACAGGACAGTCCATGGCCACAGAGAGGTACAATAGCAACTGATAGAAGTTCCTTGGCTGTTGGTAAGGGAAGGCAGCCAGTGTGAGAGATCCAATCTGTAGAAAGATTTCTAAGGAAAAGGGGGCTTTTTGTACATAATAGCTCCTTTTTACATATATGAGAGTTGTAGCACAATGATGTGCGTTTTTGCAGGCAGACAGATGTTGCCTATTGAGAACTGGGTCAGAAAAGGTTGCATCTGCAATGAATGTGTGATTAGTAATTACCCTGAATGGCCCTGCATGAAAAACTTGCTGATTCCCACAACTCACTATCTACTAGATGCTATTTAATCCCACTTGTAAGCTTTTGAAAGTCTGGCTAACAAAGTCTTTGCAGGTGTGACGTAACGAGCATCTCTGTAGAGCTGGGATCTGAATAGATAAGCACAGAGTGGGGAGGGGTGTGATGTACAGGCAGGTGAACAAGTGTGTAAGAGTTGTATGGGAGAAGGAGGTGGAGAAGAATGAAAGGAATTTAGCTAAAAGTGAGAGGAAGGTGTGAGTTAATGATCCTCTAAGAGAGGGAGAGGATGGTTCGAACAGAACCTGAACAACAGGCTGAAAAAGCTGTGGTTGCAAATTACATGATCTGACTGGACATCTCTGCTTGATGGTTTTCTGCAGCTGATTCTTCTCCCTTTAAGTCTCTACCTGATTGATCCTCGCCACCTTTTCTAAGAGTACATCTCAGCATGCTCATGCTCTGACCCCAGGTCTTGGTCATCTTGAGTGGCATGTTGGCCTATGAATGTTCTCTATCAAGTCTGCTCATTGTCTGGGTTTTTCACCCAAATGCTCTTAAATGCTCAGTTAATAGGCTGGCCCTGCAAAGTGAAGAGCAGAGTGTGGCTGGGAAAGGGGTGGATGAAGAGGGAGATCAGGACTGTGACATTCAAGGGAACTTTGGCTGTTCCTCCATGTGTAGTTTTAGTTTTGATCGTATTGGAGAATTGAACGTTGGGCACACTGCCTGTGCCTCACTTGACCGGTGGTAATACTTGGGTCTACATCATTCTTCACCAAATCTTCGCCTCCATTTAACGGTGAGGGATACAGGCAGAGAGAGCTGAAGCAATTTGTCTTATGTCACCAGTAAGCAATGGGCAGAGTGTGATAGAAACCTCTCCTGAACTGATGCTATGAGGCTTGCCCTGCCTTGGTCTGTCACTACCCGAGGGAGGGCAATGCCTGCACAGAAAGCAGACACTTCTTTCAGCCCTGTAACCAATGGCATCAGCAAACAGCTTAGCCATGCTCCAGAGCATCCTTGTCTCCCAGCCTCAGAGGTGGGATTCCCCCGCTCCCTCCAGAGAGGCGGCAGCTTGAAAGCAGCAGCACAAAGGCTCCCCAAGTCACTTGACAGATTTTATGAAGTGCTGTTAGGCCCCATGAAGGAACTTGTGTTGAGCTGAAGCATTGTTTATGTTGAAGGTGATTGCTAGCCTTGCTTCCCCAGAACTGTGTGTCTGGCCAGTGGTTTGAGATGAGGGCAGGGAGGGCTGCTAAGTGCTTTACATCTGAGTATTCCAGCTCGGCGAGTATGTGTGTATCTGCATTGTCCCATCTCCTGATTTTTTAAAATACATTCTATCTGACCTATTACTGTCATATACAAGCACCCAACAAATGGTTTTAACAGGACAAATATCCAACAGCAGTAGGTGTTTCAGCTGTATAGGAGACGGCCAAATAAGGTCTAGTGGAAGCTCAAGAAGTGCGTGTTCAAATAGGAAATAGGGGATGTGTTTTTTTTATACTGAGGTTAATTAACCATTGACACAATTTACTGAACAATTTTCTGTCATAGGAAATCTCTCAGTGTAGACCTAGATGTCCACCTAAAAAGTTCTGGGGTAATGTAGAAATCACTAGGTAAGCTCAGTGTTCATGGCCTTACATGAATGCCCCCCAAAGGTTCTATCAGTTCTGTCTTTTCTTTAATAAGCAAGAGGTAATAGTCTAGGAAAGGGATTTTTTTGGGGGGAAGAATGGGCAAGAAGGCAGCAGACACAGCTTTTAACTTTGCACTCCATCAGGTTTGGGCAAGAACTTTCCATCAGTAGCTGGATGTTGTTTTGCTCTTCCCGATGTGGTTGATGCCCCTTCCTTCATTGCAGCTGGGCTGGATCTCTCCTTCCTGTCGCTCCTGACCTTTCTTTTGGGTTTGCACAGATAAACTGCATCTACGTTCTTCTGGAGAAGAGGAGGACAGCAGGGGATATTCACCCCCAAGGTGGATCAGTTTCTCAAATCTGATTTAGCTTTTAGGTCTTCTCTGAAAGTGTCCTTGAGAAAAGTGCTCTGAAGATAAAATGGGCATGAAAAACTTTCAAATGGTGTATTAGGCAATTTGGACCTTTTTTATTTTGTTTGATTGCCTACACAGAGTCTTTTTGAGGGTGATAATGCCAAAGTTATATGCTTTTTTTTTTTGCTCCATTCACTTCTGCTTTTCTGTTGCTGCGTGACCTGGGAATACAATATGCTCTGTGATGGCAGAGGCTGTTCTCGCAGTGTTCCCATCACATTCAGAAATAGGAAGAACATGATGTGCCACGAACAAGATTATTTTTGTGAGACTCCACTCCAGCTTTGCAATTCCAAGTACTTCAAAGATACGTCTCATCTCGAGCATGTTTACATACATCAAACAAGCTTTGAGGCTCTGCCCATCTCTGGCTGTGCAATCTTGCACCCTATTTCCCACCTTCTTGTTCCAAAGGTGTTTCACTCACGACTTCCCTAGGAAGACTGGCTTAGCTAAAGTTGGGATGAAGAGTGGCCTTGAGATGTTACCTGGAGGGACAGTCTCAACGTCTGGCACTTTTTTTGGAGATAAAAGGCTGACTGTGGAGCCTATGGAAAGAGGTAGGCATTGACAGAGGATGGCTTGTGTGTCAGGTGGACTGAATTGCCTCTGAGCATGTTTTTCAGTCCTTGGAGGATGGAGCATCTATGAATCAATGGCATCGCTTATGTGTCTAAATAGGAGGGATGCATCTCAGCTGGAGACGGATAAGTATTTGCCCAGTTTATGGATCAGTTGTATCTGTGAATTCAGTGCAGACAGGTTTCTTTCAGGAACTAGAAGTACAGATGTGCTGTGGTGGTCTTTGTTTTCAGAAGCTTGGAGAAAGAGGTTACTGTGTAGTGGTATCATCAGCCAGGAGCTGCGGCTGTTGCCCTTTGCATGGGGCTGCTGTGCTAGCAATACACTCGAATGATATGTCTCTGTGGGAGACCTGGACTCAATATGATGGGGAAGATGGCCTCTGCTATTTGGTTGTTAATTATCTGCCTTTAATATAGTTCAGGCACTTGAAGCTTTATTTTTAGAGACCGATTCCTTTTTGCAATTAGATATAATGGCTGAAATAGCTGTTCTTTAATGACCCAGTTCTCATCAGGACTGACACTACAGCTGAAAATGTTCTTATTCTCCTTTTTGCATGCCTGTATTTTCTTAGTCTGAGGTGGACAGATGAGCTTGGTCTGAAAGCTGGGGAGCTCCAAGCAAAGCATGTCTTATTGCTGCACGGTTGCATTCTGCTAATATTCACCTTAATTAAAAAGCTGTAAAACTCACAACTCAAAGATGAAGCCTAAAAAGGGGTTTGTCAGCCCAGATGTTTTCTGACACTGTTGACCTAATCCATAAGTAGGAACCTGGCCTCCTTGGTTACAAAACATTGTGAATAATGATGCCAGGAGCTAAGCTTTATCAGCCGCTTCTTCTTAAAAAAGATTTGTTGTATAATGGTGTGCTGGGTGTTATTTTGCTGTGATTTAAGGGTCTGGGTCTGCTCATCGGTTTAAATATTTTCCCAAGAGCATTATGAACCTGGATATTGGGTCAAGTTTCTGACTTGCCAACCTTACAGTTCACTAACTCACAGGTTCTTTTTAATAAAAGCCCTTAGGAGAAGTGCCAGGGTGCTGTGAAATGTATGCTCTGTTCACAAAGGCATCAGCAGCTGCATCGGATGATTAATATTTTGTACATCCTGACACTGAAATGCAGGGTCTGGCTGGAGGATCCAGGTATTGTTGTGTCACAGCCATATTTTATTACATTTTAAGCTACAGCAACCGAAACAGCACAGTTGCTTCCACATGATAAATAATGGAAATAAAAGCTGATTAAATAACAGCTCTCCAAAAGGGGAGAAGCTGCTAGGAGCTTTCAGCCTTCTGATCTTCTGATTTGTTTTGTCTTTGCGGGTTGGTTTTTTTTTTTTTTGCTTGAGGTAGTTTATGGTGTACAGTAAAATGTTCCCTGGGAACTGCATTATATAACTTTCAGGAGCGTTAATGCGCGATGAAATGAACACCGAGCCGTTCAATTAACACCGCGCTGTTACTTACACCGATACACACGGACATATTAATGGCATCTGCATGGATATTTGTTGATCATAAAAATACTGCCTTTGTCAGCAGTGGAAATTGCTGGGTGGATGTGCAGAAGGGTCGGCGTAAGGTGCAATGAAATCCCGGTGATGCCGGTGCTCGGCTGGCAGCGTTCTCGTGCCATCAGAGGACCTGCTCGGCTTTTGCAGTTCTGCCAGTGGAATAAACTTTGTATGGGTAGTTTATGTTGCTGAGTAGATATTTTGGCAACTACCAAGTTCTTCTGGGGTTTCTCCCCGCCCCCCACCCCCTCCTTTTTGGGGAAAAAAGGAAAAAAAGAGGACTCAAACCCATGATCTCTCCAGTGCAGTGGTCCATCCGTAAAGGCTGTACTACTGAGGCTTCAGAGGAGGCACAGAGAGATCTTGACATTTGCACTGGGGAAAGCAAGAGCTGTGTGGGTAAAGAGAAAGCTTTGATTAAGCAGGCTAAATGGAAAGGAAGCCTGAACTGCCTTTTTCCTCTCCAAATTTTCATGGGTGTGAGGAAAGATACAACTTCTGTGAAAAATATAGGTGGGATAACTTGTCCCTGATACCTGGGTCCCTACAACATGCAAGGGATTAAAGACAGCTTGAGTTAAGCAACCCTTTCAGATTATTTTTTTTTCTTTAACATTAAATCCTAATACAAATTTTGTCACATCTTCGGGTTCCTTCTGAGAACAAGGAGCAAATTGTCCTTCTTAATTTAAGTCCAAAATCCTGACACCAGAGGCATCTGAAACCCCATCACAAAGGTCCTGTATGGCCATAAAATATAAAACCCACAAAGTAATGTGCTCCCAAAGGCTGTTTGTTGTGCTGGCTGAAATGCAGGCTTGGCAGATCTAGCAGGTCTTAAACAGCTTTAAATAAAAATACCAACAGCACTAGGAGATGAACAAGAAGGACATCTCTCTCCAAACCTCCAGTTGCATGTCATGTTTGCATAACTCCCACCAGGAATTTATGTTAGCAGATTTATGGAGTTGGCTTTGATTTATGGCAGAGAAGCGGAACAGGAAGGCCTCGGGGGATGGAGTGGGTTCCTGCCTCAGAGCAAAGTCCTGCCCTTATCAGCGAGCTCTGAGCCTGGACCCTGGCTGCAGAGTTGTGGTTCGAGCTCCTTTGCTGTCAGCTCAGTTTGGTGACTCCTTTCCGCAAGAGCATGATGTGCTCCTGGCCAAGCCTGCTGCCTTGTTTTGGGTGCAGTCCTTACAGCAGGGCCAGTCCCCAACTGGGATTGCTGTGCTTCTCTCACAGCCTCACCTGCCTGTGATACTTGGAGTTCTATAGGGAAAGGATGTTGGTTTTGTTTTCTTTTGAAAGTGTTGTAAAGAAAGAAAAAGGGAGAGGTTTATAAAAGACAGAGGTAAGTTAGCATAAGGTCCAAAGTGCTGCTTTCATCCTGTTTGATGACTTTCATCCTGTTTGATCTATTGTAAAGGTGGTGTTTGCTTATCTCTGGTAATGAATGGACTAGCCCTAAATCACACCAGTGAGTGATTTATGTTGATATTCATCATCTCAGCTTTAACCCATGCAGTACCTGGATGCTCTCATAGTACCTGGATGTTCACACAGTGCTTTCTCATCAGTTGCAGCACAGGCTGCCCACTCCATAAACCAGAGACCACACACTGGGAGACCAGTCACCAGCAGCTCAGAAACCTTCCCAGTTTGCACTGACTTTTCCTCTTTATTTGATGACTGGGTTTAAAAGACAGCATTCAAGTCCTTAAGGCTTTACAGGGGTTGGGTGGTCTACCTGATGTGTTTACCAGCTGATCACATCGCTTTGCACGACACTGGGTTTAGTGCTTACAACTTTGCCAACTTTCAAAACTTGGGCCCAAGTTTTGCATGCCTACCTCATGGATGAGTGTCTACCTCAGGATTAGATATTAGGAAGAAAAATAATTTTCAGCACAAAAAGCCATGGCTCAGTGTTCTCAGTTGAAAACATGCTGGTTTATGATGTTCAGGTGGTAACATAATTCTTACAGTTACCGTGTCCTCCCTTGTCTCTCTGGGAAGAGATAATTCTGTAGACTTAAAGGAACCTTTTGTCATTGCTAAGTGTGCTTAACTTTAAGATCTGAAAGATTTTATTTTGCTTGGTGGAGGGCAGGGTACTGCACCTTCTCCAGAGTCTTCATCTGAGAGGGACATGCATGTGCCACGGCTGTAGGAGCCAACAGAGACTTTTTGTTCATCTTTCCTTTATCAGTGGCTGAGTAATCAGGAACTGAGTCAAAACCCCATTCATCCTCTGCAATTGCTTTAGTCTATAGTTTGCATTTCAACCTGAAAAGCGCTTGGTTTTCAGATCTTCCAGCATGGCATCATCAACTCTTGAGTGCTGCTTTTTGAACCCAGACCTATCACGCTTAGTGTTAGATTTGCCTGACACAACCTAGTTCTGACTGAGCTAGGCTTTGTTGCAGCTGCTGTTGTGTAAGAACAGAGAAAGGTGGATTGATTTGTTTTTTCCTGGTAAAATAATGAACTGCAAACTGATGTGTGCATCTGGACATTGTCTCTCCAATGCTATACTTTTTTCCTCCAGAACCACCTTGGCATCATGCCCATGTAATTAAGTCAAAACGAGTAAGCAACACGTGCTTTGACTGTGCCATGTGGCTCCCTATTGTATGTGTTACAATGCAGCTTCTCAGAACATGTGGGTTAATTAACATCTTTTAGGGACCTGAATAATAGATAATGATGCACAGGACTTTAACGTGTTGGGCTCTAATCAGTTTATTAGAAGACAGATGAAGACAACACAGCAGGGCTGTATTATTCTTGCCTGTAGCCCTGGAAATTAAATTGTGTAGCGTTTATTTGAAATTAAGCAAATGCGATCTGTTTAAAAATGTACTGGGACCCATTTTGTTCAGGTCTATACTTTACTTGTTTGTTTGTTTTCACTGTTTCTGGAGGGGAAAGACAGCCATGTTCAGCCTCTTCTAGCGCCTTGTAGCACTCATCGGTCTTGCTTTCTAAAATTCCCCCTTAGCTTAATTAACATTGCAGGCTGTACCCAAGCAGCGTTAATTAATCAGTTGCAAATGGCAGTTCTGAAGATGGCAATGGTGAGTACTGTTCGCAGTCTGCACTCAGCTTTCGCTGCCCACACGGCAGGGGTGGCACAGAGGATCTGTGAGTAAGCAGCAGGCTTTTTGCTCTTTTTTTTTTTTTTCCCCACAATGTCAGAGGTGGAAATCCTGCTTTATTCTGTGGTTGCACATCTCTGTCTCCACAGGGCAGAATCCAGCAGTAGGAAGGACAGGTTCTGGCAGCTTGACACTCTTGCAAGTCAATGAGTTAATCTCTTTTTCTTCTTCCCCTGCTACACTGCGTCACGCTCTGCTCAGACTGGAAGGCTGTCACGTTGCTTGCTGTCCCACATCTGTAAAGTGTTTCCCAACCCTCCGGAGATACCTGAGCACTGACCTACACCACCTCTCACCGTAGGACTGAGACTGCTCCGCGATGTGGCCGAGCAGCTTTGAAACTTGCCTCATGCATGCCAGAACCTCACAAGTTGAGAGTAAAGTTTTGCTTGTACCGTTTACTTTGCTTTGGAGATGGGTTTTGGGACCCTTTGCAGGAGCAGCTGGAGCAACTGTGCTGTAATCACAGCTTGAAGGGCTTTAGTGTGTGGAGTGTAAGTGAGATGCCTCAGTCGTGGCAGCAGGATGAAACAGGAGCTTTCATCCAGAAGACAGGAGAGCATGGGTGGAAGGATAAGAAGGTCTGTGTGATGGGAGCAGGCAGATCCTCAGCTTATCTGCTGCTTTTCTGTTGTAGGAGAAGCAGTGTAGCCACAAAGGACAGTAATGTAGTACTCAGCACAATGTATGTGAAAGATGCTGTTTGGTGATGGGGTGCTGGGGAGAGCCTAGATAGTTTGGCTGGTGTCGTCTCCTCTGCCATTTGCCAGCAGTGGGGAGTGAGGCCAGTTTATTGTGCTCGGTTTCTTCGGTCTTCAGAGAGAAGAAAGGCAGTACTGCAGTGCTTTTTTGCCTTTTCCCTTTTTTTCCCTAGAAAATACTTTGAGATAAAGGGCTGTGGAATGTGCAGTCCCTGAAATGAGTGTTATTACTAAACTCAGGCCACAGAGATGTGACCTTCTCTAGCCCCTACTGTGCCAGCTGCCGAGTTTATTCCTCTAGCTGATATTCAGGAGACGTTGTCCCTTCATCCCAGCAGGCAGAGCTGTTGATTCCTCCCCGAACGAAGATGAGCCAGGTGACTGTGAGCAGTATAAACAGGTCTTTGCTAATCTGGTTCCCCTTGGCTTGGACGAGGTAGGAAACCTTTGCGCCAGTGGCTCGGCCAGCTGGCCTGCGCTTGCTGCTTGCGAGAGAAATAAAAAAGAAGCAAAAGGGGGCACAGCCACACTCAAAAGGGAGTATTTTTCTGTGGCTTGAGTCTTAAAGCAGCATTTCACAGTGCTGTTGGGTGGACAAGGTGGTGGGCACATGGAGAACCACCCACCGAACTGTCCTGAAACAGACAGAGAAGTTTCAGTGCAACTCTTAAGTACTCACAGGGTGCTCTAAGTATGGCTCCAGGTAGCTGGAAATAGGATATGAATCTGTCTTCTCTGTTCTTTATTCATGCCAGCTCTACTTTTTCTTACAATGACAGGTAAAAGGAGAGGAATTTGCATTCCCTCCCCCCAGCAAGGATTACATGGGGGGGCAACAGGCAGCACAGAGTCACTTCTCTGAAGTGACAGTACCTTGTTCACATACATTAACTTCTTTTGCCTCTGCCTCTGGATTATTCACCAGCCAGGCAGTGTGCTGCCTAAATACCAATAGTGAGTAATGAGGATTAAGTGTTACCTCTAATTCCATCGTTACGAATATTTCAGAACTTCCTGTTCAGGCTTAACTGCTATTTTGGTGCAAAAAAGGCAAGTCTTGGGAGTTGAGCTGCTGTTGGCCATGACATCACGGTGCTGTGATTTGGGTCTGGCATGACACATATTCCAGAGAGCTAAGCTTGCTCAAGCCTCTTATGTAGATGTGTCTGAGAACCTCAGCATTGAGAGGGAAGCACTTGTTAGTGAAAGTGGTAGATTTTTTAGTATGCAAGAAAAGTGATTTTTGTGGCTGCTGCTGCTGTGTTCTTCTTTCTTTTTTTTTCCCCCAGTTTGTTTCCTGACCTATAAAATTCAGATCCTGAGCTAGCACACGGGCTGGGAGGAAGTTTGGGAACCTATGGCTGGGTTCTGATTCAGGAGTAGTTGTGTAAAATTTGGGGTCAGACGGAGTGGGGCAGGTACTCCTCAGGCAAGAGAAGGAATTGAAATGTGGTCTCCTGGAGGCAGGTGAGGGAGGAATGATGCCTGGGCTAGTAATGGATTAACACTGCCTCTTCTTCCTTTGACAGGTAATGAAGCGTGGGGTTGGTGTAGGGCAAGTTTAGGTATTTTTGACCACGGCAATGAAATAAAACAAAACAAAAAAATGTTCCTTGCTGGTAATTTTTTTCTGAAAGTGCTGGGTCAAAGGCATCCAGGAGGCCTGGGAGCTGATTTCCCTAAATCTGAAGGGTTTTTCAGATCCCATCCTCACCCGTGACAGAATTGTGAGAACAGTGAAGTGAAAGCAAGCTGCCCCACATGAAGGGACAGGCTGTCAGTGCCCATCTCCAGGGGCACGTGAGGAGATCCATAGGTGTTAATATACATGGTACACAGCAGGTCTCTCATCGAGCTCCTTTTCCCCATTTCAAACACATTAAAACCTTTCTCTGTCTCTGCAAAGAATTATTTCAGATGTCTGTATGAAAGGGCTGTAAAGGTTTGTGGGCAGGCGTGTCTCCCCTGTGCTCCAAGAGGTGACCTGTTTTCTTCCACATTATCTTTCCTTGCTGTGACAAGACCACAAGTACTTTTCCCCATGGGCCATAGTGGAGAAGAAATAGCCCAAAGCACTGGTCCAAGAGCCAGGGCTTTGCTCACTGCCTGCTGCTGCTGAACACGGTGGTTGCAGCATGTTTGTTATCAAGCAGCCTGCGGAAAGCAGGATCAGTGCTTAGTGAGCAGTCCAAAGGCTGGATTAAACACCCCTTTTCCAGCAGCGCCTGTTTAGTGTTGTCACTTCAGGATGGATGAAGGGCCCTTTATAAGCAGCATCATAGATCTGTGTGTCCCCAGGATGGTTTTAAAATTTCCAACTGTGTCAGTCAGCACCTTTTTTTCTGTATTACAGCACCTGCTGTTGAAAGGAACAGCAGTTTTCACATACAGCATTGAGTACCCTTTTTTTTCTTATCTGCTTTTTCTCTGCTCGTTCACCAGCTCAGGTTTAACAACTGCTCAGTTCTCTGTAGCCAAATTGTACATATGGACACCTGAAAGTTACCCCCTTACAAAAGCCAGGAAGAGCAGTCCTGCTTTGGCATGGCAGTAAAGTAGATGTGACCCAACACAGCTTTGCCGTGATGCTGCTGAGCATCACTGCTTTCCTGCAGCCACTACCTAGGTGGACTCCAATCTTTTTTTGCCAGCCTGGCCTTCATGACACACACATCAGTTATTCCGAATGGCCACAATCCCCTGTTCGTATTATACGGTTAATGGTCATTCACCAGGAAAGAAAGCTTTTCTCCTGGGAAAAGTCCAGAGGAGGACTACAAAGATGATTAAAGGACTGGAGCATCTCCCCCATGAGGAAAGGCTGAGTGAACAGGGGCTGTTCAGCCTTGAGAAAAGAAGACTGAGAGGGGATCTTATTAATGTTTATAAATATCTGAAGTGTGAGACACAGGGGGAAATATCCAGCCTCTTCTCAGTGGTCTGTGGGGACAGGACAAGGGGCAATGGCTGCATGTTGGAGCACAGGAAGTTCCGCACCAACATGGGGAAGAACTTTTACACAGTGAGGGTGAGGGAGCCCTGGGACAGGCTGCCCAGGGGGTGTGGAGTCTCCTTCTCTGGAGAGATTCAAGATGCGTTTGGATGCCTCCCTGTGTGACCTGTCCTAAGGAACCTACTTTGGCAGGGGGTTGGACTCTATGATCTCTGGAGGTCCCTTCCAACCCCTACAATTCTGTGATTCTTTCCTAAGTGGAAATGTGTAATAATTTGCCTGAAGGCTTCAATTAATGCATTGGAGATTAATAGAGTCTATGATTTTGGACACGCACTCTGCTACAGGGTTGTGCACAGTCTTGCCAAAGCATGCCAATTAAATGATTAAAACTTTCTGCTACTGCCTTCATGTTTGAGGACGTTTATAAAGGTCACTTCTGGTCACAAACTCCCATGATCAACCCTCCCACACACACACATACTCCTTTCTGCTGGGGAAACAAAGGCATGAAGTTTGCACAGTAAAACTTGCAGGGTGGCTGCTGGGTTGTATCTGCTGGACACTTCTCTGGCAGTTTCCTGTAAGGTCAGCTCAATGCAGTTGAGGTGTTCTGCAGGATTGCATCTGACTTGTCCGCATATTCAACAGGAGATTTGTCAACCTTATGTCATTTGGTTGGAGGCAAAACCAGTTGTATTACTATAACGTAATAAGAAGTTGAAACAAGCTCTAGGTGGCTGTTTCCCCCTCTATGAATGTGGGTTTCAATAATTTCAGTGAAGCATTTTGGGAATGTTTCTTTTGGCAAAGAAACCAGTCTGATGATTTGTCTCGTCGTTGGATTAAAGGAAGTATTTCCACAGGCATGGAAAAATCTTACATTTTTTACTGAGCTGCTCTGCCAAACTTCCCAGAGAGAAACCTAAGCCCCTGAAGCTGAGGGTTGTGTGCTTTACTTTTCCTGGCAAAGTGATGTGCACCGAGGAGCTGCCTGATGTTTGTCGATGTTTATCTCCATGGAGTGCTAACCTGATTAAATCAGGGATTTGACCACCTAAAGGAAAAAAAGCCAACCCAAAAGCGAGGAGGGGAATTAACTTAAAATGCTTTTAGAGTGGCAGCTCCATTGAGAGAAGGAACACAAACTGGATAATGTGAAAACCCAAGCCCCCTTCTACTCCCCACGGTTCGGGTTAGGCTGGCAGGGGCGAAGCGCTGTGCTTTCTGGCAGACATGTGCCTGCTTTGCGAAGCAGAAATGATCGTAATAAATACAAAGCGCTTTCTAGGTGCACTCTGGCTTCCTTTTAAACATATTGCTACTTTTAATAATAAAAACCTTCTGGGAGATGATAAAAGAACAGAGTGAAAGCGAAGGCAGAATGTTCCCCTGAGATGGCCGTTTCATTGGTGATGCCTTACCGCAAAACTAAGTTTGTAATTTTCATATATTGTGTCCCCTGTGGGATGCGGGCTCGGTGGCACGTGGCAGAGCATCGCATTAATTTTTATCAAGATCCTGTGGTAACTTTATTGAGGTCTGCTCTGAGGGAAGCTGCAAACCAGCCCTAGCAGCCTGCAGCTGAGGATGCTGTGGAAAGCCTGGCTGGAGAAAGGCCTGGAAGGAATGCAGGAGGTGTCAGGGGGCTCGATGCAGCCTGGGCGAGATATATTCATTAGCAAATCTACAAAGAAATCTGCCGTTTGAGTGCTCCTAAATTGGGATAAATGGGTTTTTTGCTGTGTTTTAGCTCCTATATAGGACATAACAATGTTGTCATATTGCCTTTAAAATTTGGTACCTGCAGAGAGAGGTAATTCATGTTGAATGTAATTGTGATTACTCACTTTGAGACTGCTGCTTTGTGACGATGCCAGGTGCTGGTGTCCTTTGTACCTGTGATGTGTGCCAAGCCCTTGACTTGTTTCTGTGCTTGGTGACTGAAGATAAAATGAAGACTTGATGATTATTAAGAGGAGATGTAACAGTTCAGTGGGTGACTGAACAAACCATGAGAAGGGATCCATCGGAGCAGAATGTCAAACATTTAATGAGAAATCTGGGCATTTCTTGAAAGCAATTCTAGAGAAAGAAGTAGGATTAGGAACCTGGTTCCCTAAAACTCTGGGAATATCCTTGTTCACCTCCCTTAGCCTCTTGGTGCCTCAGTCCTGTGTCTTCTCTGGTTTAGTGAAGAAAATACCTGAAGTGTGGGATACCCAGTAAAAGAAACATCTTGCTTCCCTTCAGCAAGAAAGAGTGTGAGTAGTGAGTCTTCCTCATGCAAGGCTGGACCCCCTCTGTCAGGAACCATCATTTCTTTTTTGGGGAACTAGGAGATGGCAAAAATTAGAGGGTAAAAATTGGAGGATGGAGGAAATAAGAGGCTTTCTTTGGACTGAAAGACTGGTTCTTCTGGCAGTGCAACCTTGCTACATCTTACCCACAGCTGAACTTTTGTGCTTTGAGATCTCTTTGTGATACCACATAATAAGCATCTACAATGCCTATAAATACAGACTACATTTGTGGCCAGGCTGTTGTTACTTGACCTTTGGAGGTAGCACAGAGCTATTTCTGTTGTCCAGGACCACGTGTTTATGGCAGTCTTAAGAATTTAGTATGTTTAGGGCCTCTACTGTCTGTCAGACACAAGTGAGTCCACGAAGCCACTGTTTGTTAGGGAGGAGGCAGTCAAAAGGCACCCCTATACCCGCAGAACCCAGCACTTTCACGCCTGTCTCATGCTCTGGAACCAGCTAAGAAAGAAGAAGAAAATGCAAGCCTGATATTTGTAAGGTGAAAAAGAGCCCAGATTCTTGCAAAAAGTTTGGTTTCTATTTTTGGCTATCAGGTTTGCACATACCACATCAAAGCTGCTCCATTCCAGCTGATGTAGGAACAGTGGGGACAAGGCTGGCGCAGTCCGAATGTTCCGAAAAGTGAGTAGTCATGGAACAAAATCTCTACTGTCTCAGACACTTCAAATTTCAGTCTTCATATCTTATGGTACTTCCCTGTTCTCTTTCAAGCATCCCTCTCCCTGAAGCCAGACTGGTAACATAAGCAGAAAGGGTGGCTCTTGCAATGAGTTTCAACGGCACATTAATACCTAATCAAGGCAGGTGGTTACAAAGGGGCCTGTTGGTCATCATTCCCAGCTCTGGCAGAAAGCCTGCCTTGGAAAATGTAATTACCATCTAAAAGAATACACCAGGCTCTGCCAAAAATAATAAGGGTAGATCATCATCATCATCATCCAGAGCTGCACCAGCTGAAACATGTGGCAGTGCACACGGGCCAGCCGAGCGAGATCCTGCTCAGCGCTGGCGGCGGCTCCGCTTCCTCCCAGGTGTTGGGTTTCCATGGAACAGCCCTTTGTTCCTCTGGAGGGGAATATGGCAACTTCTGAAAGTTTCCACCACGGAGTATTTTGAGAACAAAGTGACTGAGAGATCAGTGTTTTTATTACCTCCCCACGGGGTTTTGGGCTTGGGTTTTTTTTTTAATATGGCTCTATATCATGCAATATGAAAAATTTAGTGCATAAAAGCCACAATGGTTTTTCAAGCCCAAAAATAATAGTGTGTTCCATTTTGACAGTATGAGAAGGGGAATTTTGAGCATCCTGTCCTTTTTTCCTCCTCCCAAAAATGAAAACAAGGATAAGAAGCCACAGTCTCATAAAGCCTCCTGACTTCATCCCCGGTATTTTTCCAGCAGCACGCTGGTCAGAAAGCCTTTGATGAACCTATTTCACTTACTGGGACTCTGCAATAACGATAAGCCTTGTGAACTGATGATACAAGAAGCATGTGGCTTTCTTCACTTGGTTTGGAAATTGCTGTTTCCAGCCTCCTGGCACGTGCTCTGCAGGATTCCTCCCCACAGCAGTGCTTTCAGATGGATTATTTGAGAAGTATGGGTATCATATTAGATTGCTTTGCAGGACTGGGCTTGGAAATGCCAGCACGGGCAGTTTGGCTGGCAGGACTTGCAGCATATGGGTGGTAACAGGCTCTATAAACCTCTTAATCAGCTCAGGTCCAGCCAGAATAGTTTGGTTGTCTGAAACTCATTTCATTTTCTGAGCACCTACTATGGAGTCTTGAGGGGTTAACATCTTCCAGGAGGTGATTGCTGGAAGCAGGGTGATAAACTGTCAGAGAAAGGAGGGAGCCCTCCTGAATTCACGCATAGAGAGCCATTGGAGATGGGCAGGACCCAGTGGGTGACAGCACCAGGGTGACTTTTAGCAATACTACTCTGGGACATTTGCAATTACGTGGTTGAGTGCAACCCCTTCTTTGTTTAATCAGGATGAAGGGATGCTTAGAAAGAAAAGCAGCGTAAAGATAAAGGTATGGGAATCTAAGGGGTCTGGATTAAGTTTTAAAAAAATATTTTAAGAAACCAAGAAAAACAACCAAACCTGCACCTTCACCCTTTTGAAAGCATGAACCCCATCCAATTCCAGAAGTGGACGTCTCTGAAGAAACTAGAAACATGGTATTTATCATTGAGCCGTTACTCCCAGGAGTGACATAGCAGAGCCACACCAGCTCCTGAAAGGATGCCAAGCACCTGGGAAGAAAAGTTGTATGGGAACAATTTTGGAGGTCCTGTTTCAGTAATGAGGCCATCATGCACCTTCCTATGTTCATCTTACCCCACTAAAGTCGCTTCCCCTGGGCAAAGGCTACTGCCCACTAAACATGCCTAACTGGTCCATTCTGATGTGTTTGATTTTAAATGGGATATTCAGGTGCTTTTAATTCACTTCCCAACTTAAAAGGCGATCCCATGTCTACTGCAGGAGAGAACTGCTGCTTTCTCCAGAGCCTCCATCCTATCCATCTCCTGGAGGGCTGGAAAAGGACTGTGTTTTCATCTTTCAGCTGTGGTTGTGGATGCTTAATTAAGGGAGACAAGCCCATAATGATAGCAGCAGCTGTTCTCTCCCCTGGGGAGAAAGAGACTCTTCAGGGACAGGGTCCTCCTTGGCACAAAGGAAAATATTTTTATGAAAGCAGCACTGGAGAGGCTGGCAGCTCCCCATGGCTTCCAGCTTTGTAAGAAACCTCAGCAAAATGTCCATGTGGCCTGTAGTTTTGGAAAGTGGAGGGAAGGCTGGACTCTAGGGATGAAATGCCGAATAACAGATTCTGTGAGGCATTGTAGTCCTCTGGGTCCAGCCTCCAGGGTTTGGGCTTATAATGCAACTGACTGCTAGAAATTATGTTGGAAGTAATCTTAGACTGGGGGATTATCCTGCATCCAGCCAGCCGCCCCAGCCCCCAGACCAGACTAGCATCTGGTATCCCTTGGACTTCACCACATGGGGTGAGTGAGGGAGTATTTGGAGAGAGTCGTGTGGCTGGGCCACCCCTGCTGCCTGTTCTGAAATGCTCTGTGGGAGCTTCATGCTGCCCTACCTGGATATAGTGCATATTAAGACTTCCCAATTTTCTCTTGCTGAGAAGTTTGCATCGAGCTGTTGAGGAGCATGATTGCCGTGAAGCAAAGCACATCTGGAGCCATGTGGCCCACAGCGATGGTCTGGAGACACCCCAACATTCTCTTGCCACCATCCAGTGAAGCAGGTGGAACTGCAACCAGTGCATGCCCAAGTGCTGAGCATCCCCAGCAGTGCAGGACCTCAAAGGGAGGAGGTGGGGGGAAGAGGAACAAAGATCCCATCACCAAGCCATGCCTAGGCAGGCCCCAGGCTAGCACCCTAAATTAGCTGGCCATCCTCCCTAAGAAGCAAACAACGTATTGACAGCTCAGCACTAGATTAAGCCTTTTCTGTAGAGGAAAGCACAGCGCTTTCCTAAACGGTTGGTACAAACCATCAGCACTGGTACAGATTTAATGAGGGCTGGGTTCCCAGCAACTTGCCTCGTGTCATCGGTGATTCCCAGGCTTCCTCGTGCTTTGGGAATTTAGGATGGACCTGACCGGTGCTAGCTGCCTGCAAGTCATCCTCCACTATGCAGCATAGTCTCTACCTGAGCAGCAGCCAGGCAAAGGGAGATTTGAAGAGATGTCACAAAGGGTATGAAAACTGCTTTTGATAAAGTTGAGTTTGGGCAATGGCTTTTGAGACAGGAAGGGGTTGCCCCAGACGGTTCTTGGGGAGAGTGTTGCTTTTTGGCCACTCTCTTCTTTCTACTTCCCTTTGTAGAGTAGCAGATTGCATATTACATCACACAATCACAGAGTTGTAGGGGTTGGAAGGGACCTCCAGAGATCATTAAGTCCAACCCCCCTGCCAAAGCAGGTTCCCCCAGCAAGGACATTGCTCTTTAATTGTCTTGTTTTTCCTTCCAGGCTTTTTGGGAAAAAAATGAAACAAAGGAGTATTTTTTTGTTGTTGTTATATTCATATATAAATTCCCAGGGAGCCTTCAGCTGAGCTAGCAGTCCTGGACAGGGACTGCAGGACAGCAGAAGGTTTTCCTTGGCCCAGAAATGCCTGAACAGCAGAAATACAAACTTTTCACCAAGTTTCAGAGAGTGGGGTAGGGTCTGTGTTTGGGATGGACAGCTACATATGTGTGTGTAGAACAGCTTGATCAGCTGGGAGGAGAGGGGGATTTGGTAAGCTGCAGGCTGCTGAGGTATCTGCTATTGTACCAGGCTGAATGAATTCGTGTCCTCTGACCTTGGAATGTGCCCTCTCTGGCTGATGCTTGAGGGTAGGCTTTGAAATCCCAGGTATTGTCAGTGCAAGGAAGAAACGGCAAACACTAAGTTAGAGGAATTAAAAGTACTGGAAATATATCAGTGGTCCTCTGCTGCTCTCAGGCAAGAGATGGGAAGGAGGAGTATGGAGTTTTGTGGGGAAAAGCTGTTCAAACAGCGAGGCTGGCGTGGAGGAGGTCCGACAAGGAGGAAACAGAGCTGAACTTTCTTCCTGGCTGCATCATTGCTCAGAAAAGCAGCAAGCTGTCTGTATTGACATAAAATGTCAGGTAGAAGTGGGACTCGCTGCTTTCTTGTTTAGGATATGTGGGATGGGGAAGGGATACCCACAAGACTGAGGTTAAAGTGAGAGGGAGGCAGCCTTGGCAGTTTTATCCTGAAACAAATGTGTTACGTCTGTGCTGAAATCAGTGCACAGCTTTAAAAAAATAAATAATATATAAAACCAGGAAGGTGGTATTGCACCAACCTCCAGACTGCCAAAATGCCAGAATTTGTGTTTTTCAGGCTCTGAGATACAGCCCGTATGTGTGAGTATTTCATTGTACTCTCAATCGTATGATCTGTTGGGTTTGAGGTTGGATTTTTCCTAGCATATTCTAGTGTATGAGGAGGATGAGAGGTGTTGCAGGCAAAAATGTGGAAGAGTCTCAGAAGGGGCTCCTGTCCCCATTTAACAAATGCCAGTTGTGCTCACAGGTGGGGCAGACAGCTTGGCCAAGCAGGGTGAGAGGGATGGGGGGAAGGACATTGTGCAGTTGCCTAACGTATCCCTGTGCTCTTATGTAGGGACAAAAACCCCCAGCATTAAATGAGAAATCAGTCAGCAAGCTCAGAGAATTACAGTCCTGAAGAGAGGGAAAAGTGCCCTGGAAGTGCATTTCCATCCTAACCTGCTCTTGGCACAAATCCTGGGAAATAACACAGGGAAATCTGGCTTTCTTTAGCAAAAGCAGCACCGCAGGTTTGGTAAAACAGGTGTTTGTGTTTAACGGCTGGGAGGAGATGAACACAGCTCCAAGGCGTGAGGATTAAACCCTTTTAAAAAGTGTGCTTGGCATTTGAGTGTGCCTATTTATTTATTCATTTATTTATTTATTTATTTTTGTGCCTTTCAGAGTCTCTTTGGTAGCTGCTTCCTGAGGTAATTAGCACAGAGAAAAATTGCTTAAAAGGTGGTAATCGCTAGTCCAAGCCCACAGCCACGGCTGGCGTGTTTGCACCGTATGGATAAGGTGTGGAATCCGTGTCTCATGGGCTCGTGCATCAGGGTGTATATAGCCTGGCCTGGATTTGCACCCTATAGTTAGGTACGTTCTTACACTTGCTTCTTAATCTGAGCTGCTTCTTCTGATGTGATAACAAGGAAAATTTCAGGGGCAGGAATGTGAGCCAGCAGGGTAGGTGGAGCAAGTGACTTGTCCTTACATTTCAGGGATGCTGAAGAGGTGCTCAGCATTGGCTTTTTGTGAGGCACCTCACTGCACAGGGCACGGGTTTTGGGGTCAGTTTGATGAAAAGCTGGACTTTTAAGCTCTTTTTTCAAAAAGTTTGCTCAAACCATTCCTCAGTCTCTAACATTTTGCAATGCATATCCAAGCTGCCTGTAACTCCTTTGGAGGCAGAGATGTATCTCTTACGAGCATTAAGCATTAAGTGTACCTTCAAGGATGCTGCTTTATATAAAGAACCACTACAAACATAAGCATTTGGGCCAAGGGTAATGGAGACAGCATTGTACAGTACAGGGAAACCTATTAAATCATCACACAGCACATTTGTTTTTCTAGGCAGACCGTCTGACCTGGATGCTTGCATGGACTGATGTGATTCTGCAGGTTGTTTATATGTAGAGTGTATGTAAATATTAGGAGATGAGGTGTCAGAGTGATTGCAGCTTAAGTAGGAAAACACTGCTACAACAATACCACTGCGTTCATAATCCTCCACGAGTGTTCGCTGCTTTAGATAAATATGCAGAGACTGATGGAGATTGCTAGTGGATTAGTGTCTCGTATGACTGGTGCCAGGGATTGATTAGCATAAGCAAATTTCTTCTCTGGCTCCTCATCAGCAAGGAGAGAAATGCAGCAAGCAGTCCCTCTGCTGCTGGGGAGGGTACCGGGATGCTGCCGAGGAAAACTGCGCTGGAGTGGGGAACAGTTTTCTCCCAGTGCCAGCTGGTGGGAGCAAAGTAATCCAAAGGCCTTTGTAGTAGGAGCATCCCCATAGTTTACCTCATACAGCTCACAGATTGGCTGCTTTAATTTTTATTTTGCTTGCAAATGCAATTTTGAGGCTTTGTGGAGCTTTCATCATTGCATGATTTATTTCTCTGTGATCTTGTTGGTGATTCTATTTCAGCCATGCCCCAAAATCCAATACAGATTGGGTTCTGGGCTCGGGCTTTCCTTGGGTTTTGGGGTCAGTGTGGTTTTTGTTTGGTTTGCGTTGGGTATTTTTTTTCTTCTTTGTGTTTTCTTTATTTCTGTGCTTATCAGAATGAAGACATAAGCCAGGTACTGGGTGTATTTTTGAGCTGTTGGAAGCACACTTAGTCATTATAGAAAATTTGGGGCTGGACACTGAGCTTGTGCTCCTAATGCAAAAGTCCAATCACTTTTTGTTCCTCTCTGCAAACATTAGGTGTGTGCATCAGGATCCCCTGGGACCATCCGTTGTTGATATAACACTGATCCTTTTGAATGTAGCCTTGATAGTGCTGGGGACAGGGATTTGCTGATAAAACAAACTTAAGGCTCAGTAATAATTGAAAATGCAGGGTAGTCCACCAGGCAAAATACCTGCTTTATAGGAATCAGATTTCATCTCTGAGTCAGCAGACATCTCTGTGGAGAAATCCTGAATTCTGATGGAAATCAATATTTAAAAGGACACTAGGAGTCTGGGGAGAAGAAACCTCCATGTAACGTACCTTCAGGTCCTAGCAACTTCTTTAGGGATTGCTGTCTGAATGCTAAATGCCAGAGGAAAGAACTGTGCTGTGCAAAAATTAAGAAGCCTTTTCCAGCAGGCAGGAGGAAGGCCGCTGCCATGAGCTTCATCTGCAGCTCTGCGAGAGTCTCATTAGAAGTTTGTTACATCAGTGAGAAATGGTATGTCTCAGGACAGCGCTGCCAGTTGTTTTTCCAGGTGTTGTATTGCACACGCAATGGTGGCATCGATGAGAAGAGCTCATAACCAAAATGAAGATGTTTATTCTAATGCATTTTGCATCCCTGATTGCTGAAGCGCTGTATGATAGTCATGCATCTTGCAACACTTGGCGAGGAGGGAACACTTGGCCTTTGTTAAAAGGGAGAAAAGTTAGGAGATGCAGCAAACAGCGCTCAGAAAAGTCATGGCCGAGCAGGGAATTCAGCCACTCACTAACCTCAGGAGTGCCAGCACATCCTTCCCAGTCTGTGGCACCCCAAAATAAATGTCCCCTCTGAGGAGTCTACTGGGTTTGAGCTCCTGAAGGCTGGAGGCAAAAATGAATAAGTAACATGTGCTACTGTACAGATGGCAGAAACACCCAACCTCTTCTCCCCTCCCCACCTCATACCAGTACAGGGCTGGACCACTTTGATCCCCATCAGAACAAAGACTAAACCTTAAAGCGAATTATCCCAAAGTTCCTTGTCATTAATCAACAGCTGCAGGCGGTTCAAAACATCTGTCAGGATTGTTTGAACATTCCCTGCGCTTCAGCGGTTGCACGGAGGAAGCCAAACAAATCAAAACATGCCATCGGTCCAGCACCACCTATTCCAGTTTCCTCAAATGCAGCAGTGCAGATAGTCAGGAGCGATAAGGGAGCAGGAGGCGGTGATGGACAGCTGGTTGTGTAGCCAAGAAGTCAAGCAGTGGGAAAAATGATGTCTTTGCCTGGTAAATGAGGAAAGCTGGGAAGGAAAGACCAGGGGCTGAGCATTGTTGGCTGGGATCTGAGGGAATATGGGCATGCTTGCTTTGGTGTGGGAACAGGGTACTCGTGGGCACGCTGTCTGCTGGGGAGCATGGGCAGTGCTGGATGACTCCAGCGGGTTTTGCTACGGAAAGAAGCCATCTGGCTAGCAAACAGCCTCCCCCATCCTTAGTGTGCGGTTTTTAAGGTTATGTCAACTGATGGGAACCAGAGAAAGCCCCCTGAAGCAATGGGCTCTGCCCACTGAGTGCAAGGGCAGCAGCATGTAAGCCAAGCTCTTGAAGGGACGGTGCCTTGCGTGCAGAGTATGGCATCTCCAGCCTGTACTGCTGCACCTCTGGTTGTTGTGGGCTGTGCTGGGATGGTGTCTCTTTAAGGGCAGGTTTCGGAGCGTAGGAATTACGGTATTCCAGTAATCCCTTCACATTGGCCTGCCCTGTGTTCCACGCAGCAGGAAATGTGGGACAAGCAGGGTTTTGAGATTATCCCGTGCTCTGCAAAGCCAGTTCTCTTTGTGCTTTTAGAAAGAGCTCGCTCCTGCAGTGGGCAGGGGGCTGGGGACAACATCCCTGGCAGGATGCTGCTTCGTGTCCACAGCAGCATCCCAGGGCTGTGGCAAGAGTGTATGTGTGCTCTGCCCTCCACCACAAACTCCGTATGTGTGTTTTGGGGCTGGTACCAAACTGCATGGTTGCTGTTACCCTTATCAGAGATTGAATTTTGCTCCCTGATCCACTACTTCTTGACACAGTGACGGTGCTAACTTTGCAACGGAGGGACCTTCCCATGTCTTCAAACAGATCAGGTCTTTAACCCAACAAAGCTGTCCCTTGGTGTGCTGCAAGGGGGAAGAGGCATTGTTTTGGCCATGGAATCATGTAATGGTCTGGGTTGGAAGGGACCCCAGGGATCACAGAGTTCCAGTCCCCTGCCACATGCAGGGCCACCAACCTCCAGGCCTGGATCTAGACAAGGTTTCCCAGGGCCCCATCCAACCTGCCCTTGAACACCTCCAGGGACGGGGCATCCACCACCTCTCTGGGCACCCTGTTCCAGCACCTCACCACTCTCTCTGTAAAGAACTTCCCCTAATATCTAATCTAAACCTTCCCTCCTTTAGCTTTAATCCATCCCCCCTTGTCCTGCCATTGTCTGCCCTTTTAAAACGTTGACCATGTGCTTTGCTGGAAGTGGGCTGCTGCCTCCTACATCCTAATTTAATGGAAATGCCAAGACCAGAGCAGCCTGGCTTGAGGGGACCATGAGCCCAGCAGGTATCAGCCACATGTTCATAGCTAAATAAAATGGGATCCTCTGCTGCACCAGGGGTTTGCCCAGGGTTGGTGGTGACCTGGGTTGATGTGGAAATCATATGCAGCATTCTTCAGATGTGCCTGTACGACTGAAGCTTTCAGTGTGATTGCAAGTCCCTGGAGATGATCCCCATAGCATTTTCTAGGGCTTTATTGGCAGAGAGGTTTTTTGCACGGGGCCTTTGTATGTGAACTTTTCCAAAGTACATCACAAGCAAATCTCCTTCCTCTCAGCATCAAATAAATCCTCACTTTGGGAGCAGTTGGAGCATGACTTCTCTTGCTATTGCTGGCCCTTGGGGCTGGTAGCAAGGCTGTTTTGACAGGGCAACTTCAAGAAGAAGTGAGCAGACAGGGACCACGGGGACTGTGATTCAGCTCCACACCCAGCCTCAGCCTGCAGCTGGGAGCACTGGGGAAACATTGATGTTTCTCAGTGTAAGCTCTCATCATTTTTTTTTTCTCTCCACCTCTCTGAAGTGAGTGCTTCTCAATCACATCTCAGCCTGGCACTTGGCAAGGTCAGAAATGTTGGTAACCCTTGGGCTCAGGGTGTGCTTTCACTGGTGACCGGAGCTCAGGAAGGTATGCTCAAGCTGTGCTCTAAACCAACTGGTACAAATAGGATTAGCCATTCAGTCCTGGCAGCAGGATGTGTGTGTGGAGTGGCAAGATGGGTCTGCCATGCTAGATGGATTCTTGGGTACCAAACTGAGACACTCACCACATTGCATATCTCTGAAAAACTCTTGGTTTAGCACCTTTCTGTGTTCTAGGCCAGTTCCTTTGAAGCCAGAGAGCTTGTTCCTGAAGCAGGCCTTAACCTGTATACAGGCATCCTGAGGAGTAGGTCAGAAATACGTATCCTGCTGTTAGACATCATTGCATAGTCCTACTTTGGGCAAAATAAATGCCAGATGCTGGTAAGGCTTCGTATCGGGACTCGAGAGGAATGTGACGTAGGACAAGTTGACAGCTTAACATGACTTTTTCATTTCCTCATTTCTCCACATTATAAGGTACTTGTGACATTCCTACTGCTATCCACTAAATCCCCTTACAAAGTGCATTAGATCTTTTATAAAGCAAACCAAAACCCACGCTCCTGGCTGTCTCACTGCAGGGTGTCACGTGAAGATAGGCAGCCTGTGGGTAGAAGAGGACAGATGTAGGAAATGCTGTATCAGAAAGGGATTGGGGGGTAGAAATGGGGCATGAGGTGGGAAACATGGGTGGCTTCGGGGAGAAGATGCTGCTGCTTTTTGTCCTCCTGCCTCACCTATCCAGCTCATCTTCACCTGAGGTTTGTTGGCAGGTCTCCAGAATAAATCTCTTTGTGTCCACGAGGCTTTGAAGCAAAGTGACTCGGTGTCCTTTAGCTGCCCATAGTTTTGTTCTCAGCTGGTGACTGTGCTGAAGCCCTGGCAAGCTGTACCTGCGTTGTCTCCTCACTGCATGCTGGCAAGGCTGTCAAGCCTTGCCATGTCTCCCTCGATGTCTTCTTTCCAGCCAGGAGGGTTTCTGCTGGGAGATGCTGTCCCCAGTTGATTCATTACAGAGATGGAGTTGATGCTTCACCCTTTTCACGCTGCAAGCAGCTCAAGTTTGCTCAAGTTTTAGGAATCTGTTGCTGCCACATGTCCAAGGGACAGCTGAAATACTGACATCCTTTATCCCTGTCTTTGCAACTTGGTTCTTGTGCACTGTGCATGACTGACTGAGCATCTCTGTGCCAGAGGCTTTCCACAGATGCAGTGATACCTGCTGCTGCTCTTTCTTTTGCTCTAATGGAAAAACTGCTTTATCAGTCCTGGGCCTTACTTGTGATAAAATCCCATCACGAAACGTCAGATCTAATACTCCCCTCCGTCCCAATCCTTTCCTCAGCTCCTGGAAAATGTCTGTTAGTTGACAGGACAAAGTAGGATTTGGCAAATTGTTCCATTTGAAAAGATGGGAGGAAAATCTTTCTAATTTCTCAGTCCAGCCTGGCTTGCTTTTTTTTTTCTTCCTGCCAGGGAGGCTTGTGAAAGGGACAGAAAAGGAAAGCTGGAAATGGTTAGCTGTTTTCAAAATAAAATATCTTTCTGCTTTAAAAAGACCCAAACTGCAACAAAGTATTTCAGTTGTAAAACAAAACATTTGAACTGTCCCAAAGCAGGGTAATTTTGTTGTTTTTTTAAAATTTTCATTTCTTGATTACTTTTAAGAATTAGCATAGTTTGGTAAGAATTAAATAAATAATTCTGAGATTGCAAGTAAAAATACCACCAAACTACACAAAGGAGAAACCTTTTTCATCCTAGCTTCCAGTGGTCTGTGTAGGGCTAACCATGCTGGGGACATGCCCTGCTCTTTGAAATGTTGGGTGCAGCACAGACCCCATCGGAGAGGTACAGACAGCCCTGCAGAGCAAGAAGTATCTGTGTCCAGGACAGTATCCTTGAGGAGATTTATTAATGTGCTGATCTGAGTGATAGAAATAAATTTTAAGCTAAGAATGAAAGGGAAGACACTGCAGTGTCCTGTACTGATCACCACCTTTGTTGCGATCAGATGAGAGTTCTGCAAGAGACTGATGGAGCCAGGATTAGACCTTTTTGTGTGCTTGCTCCTGGTATTAATGCCCTGTGGTTCTGTTAAATTAAGCTGATCTAAAAGTCAAAGGAAACATGGGAAGAGACCTAAGAAGTGGTGTTAAGACTAGCCACAAGTTTAGCACATCTTGATCCTTGCAACCCCAGGGCTAGGAAAAGGGTTGAGTTTTTTTAGACCTCCTTATCCGCTAAGCAGCAGCTTCATGGTTACATGACTGTGTAGATAGTGTGGAAAGTGTTTTCCTAATAATGAGGACAACAAGAAATTGTTGCAGAGTTACTCAAAAGAGGAAGGATGTCTTAAGCTGATTCTAACTTGGCTAATTTCCCCTTGAACTCTTGATGTTGAGGTCTCAATTCTGCATAAATGTTGAACTGCAGGTGCTATTTGAATCACCAAATGGGCTTCTCATGCCCAGGAGCATGCTCTGTAGATCCTTAAGCATGGTCCAACTCTGGACTGTCCATCATAACAGTCCGTGCCTTGGTGGGTTTTTTTTTTCCAAAACCTGCTTGATTTGTGAGATAAAGTATAAAATACTGTTTACTGCAATGGTTAGAATTTATTGAAGTCTCTAAAAAAGATAACAAAGGGGGCAAGGGGTGAGCCGGTTGTTTTCTTGGTTTGGGGGCAAACTACAGAAAAAGTAAAAACACAATTAACACGAGGGTTTCTTGAGCTAGCCTGGAGGTGAATAACAATTTAATATCTTACGGTAGCATCTCAGATACCTGGGCCCCTGTTCGGGGATGCTCTATCCCACATTGCCCTCTAGCGAGCACGGTTCGGAGCAGAAACCCTTCCAGTTTACAGCCACCGGGATGCGAAATGTGGAGGTATAATAACTGAGGATGTGGCTTATTCCTGAAGTGGTGCTTCGCCATAAGGTACAGCTAGCGTGAAGAAGGGCAGCCTTCACCTCTTGCGAGTGCCAATGCGTTTACCAGTGCAGCTTTCTTGATGTTTGCTTTTTGTTTGACCTGGCTGCACCTGGGAGCGTCGCCCTGCTGGTGCTGGACTGCTAGCCAAAAGTCCCTGCTCCCTTCTGCTTTGGAAAAAGGGGAAAATATTCCCGAGTGATTCGGGGTAGGGGGTCAAGGGGGTTTGGGTGAAGGATGATCTTTTGCAATGTTCTTTGTCCTACCTTTTGCTCTGTGAAACGCACTTCAGTTGTGTGGTTTTGCCTATGTACAGTCTGACAGCCCTGCCTGTGCTTCTGAGATCATCACAGGACAAACTTCTGTCCCTCTTCAACCAAGCATTGGTATATCTGAAAGTGCTGCCAGGAAGGTCAGAGCTGGTCCTTGTCCTTCTACCTGCATAGTTGCACGAGCCCTGCGTCAGTTCCAAATTACAATTTTGGTGTGTTCCCCGTTATCCTGAGCCATTGAAAACCTAAAAAAAAACCAAATCAACCAGCAATAGGTTTATTAAATTTAAAAAATATTAAATAAATATCTGCTGTCTGTGGAGAGCAGCGTGTGGGTGCTCTGAACCAGCTGTCTGCTGGCCACACAGTCCTTTTGGTCACACACAGAGGTCTCATTGGGGCAATGGCAAAGAGTTCAGCAGCCTCCTTGGTGCCTATGGGAAGGTCATCCCTTGGGTGGGGTCATCCATGTGGATATTAACCCTCAGGCAACTCTGGAGGAGCAGGTTTCTTTGGGTGCTGGGTACCAGGGTCTGGGCTGAGGATCTGGGACTGGGAAAGAGGAGGAGCTCAGGTCTACCAGGTTTTCTTCTCACCTAGGGTTGGGACGTAAGGCCAGAGCAATATCCAAGGGCTCTCCATCCAAATTGTGGGCTCTGTCGCTGTCCCAGGCATTGCTCTAAACAATGTGAGGCCCCATGTGTCCTTAACATGCTGGACCATAATTATATAGAACATCATAGTTAACCTTTGGTTATCAAAGATTAGCCTGGCCCTTGGTTCCCAACTTGTTCATAGAGTAATACCTGTGACCCTCCCTCTGCTAGGTGCTGTCTGTTTAAACTCTTCAACTAAAAACTGAAGTTTTATAAGAGCTAGCTCTAAAATCTGTGATTTCCAATGTGCAGACAGAGAAAGGGCACAGCCCGATGGCATGTATGGCAGGTAGGTGGGTGAAGGCAGCACCCTGCCATCAACGCAGGCCTCCCGGGTGCCTGCAGGACCCACTGCAACGCGACCGTGGCTGTGTTTGGAGAGCTGAGGTGGGCTGCACCGTCACCCAGCTTCTGCCACATGGCACTTGTGGGATGAACGACAAACGCTAATGCCACCTAGTGACCAAAAATAAATGTGACTTGGGGATTCTGCAAAATGCTAGTGGAAATTTTATAGCCCCAGGTGGGGCAGGCCTCAGGGCTGGGAGAGGGAAGTTGGTGCTGGGTGTTCCAGAAAAAAAATCCCTGTTATCTGCTTTCCCAGCCTGTCTCTTCCCTCATTTCACATCCCACAAAGTGCTTCTGCAGGTAACCAGGGGCTGGGGTCTCCCACGTGAGGCTTTGTGGGTCCCCAGGGGAAGCAAGGCACTGGCTTCCTAAGCACCTGTGTGGATTGAAGAGCATGAATTCCCCATCTTACTGCTGGATCGTGGAGCACAAACCCAATGCCTGGCGACAGGGTGACTGCAGGAGGGAGATGTGTTGCTCCACTGTTGGTGTGGGCATCGTGGTCAGCAACCCCCAGGACTAATTTAGCTGGCAGGGACGGGCTGCAACATGGTGCCATCGCTGCGGCTTTGAGCTTAGCTGAGACCAGGCAAGGGATGGCAGCTTCTGCCACTGTCCTGAGAGCAGTGACTTGTTCCTACAGCTCATACAACCTGACACCTTTTTTTTTTTTTTCCCTCTCACCACCTTTGTTTTTCCCTCTTCTATACTTGATAGGTGGGACGGTATTAACACGCTGGGTTCCTGTGCAGGTGGCTACCTGGAGACACCGTTGCTTTGTACCTAGTTATTAATCCAGCCAAGCCATGGTGCCATAAACCTGGAGAAATTAGTTTGTGCTCTGCATTTTAAAAATGGTGAAGTTATTTCTGACCATAGCGGCTTGTTCTGCTTGGCTGAGCTGTCATGGGCAGGTGCAGTTTGCCTTGGATGGGGCTGGTGGTCTCCTGAGAATATTTTGCAGCTCTGGTCCTTTCTCCCACTCCTGAGAAATGCACAGAGAGAGAACTTGGGAATTAAAAGTTTCCAGTTAAGGAACTTGAGACCTGAGATAGCTGCAATGAAGTGCATTACGAATGCAGTGAGATACCAGGCAGTACCCCCAGAGAGGTTTGGAGAGAGATAGAACAGGAGGGGTATCAACTTTTTAGAAGGGTAGATAATGGCAGGACAAGGGGGAATGGACTGAAGCTAAAGGAGGGAAGGTTTAGATGAGATATTAGGGGGAAGCTCTTTACAGAGAGAGTGGTGAGGTGCTAGAATGGGCTGCCCAGAGAGGAGGTGGATGCCCTGTCCCTGGAGGTGTTCAAGGCCAGATTGGATGGGACCCTGGGCAACCTTGTCTAGATCCAGGCCTGGAGGTTGGTGGCCCTGCCTGTGGCAGGGGGTTGGAACTCTGTGATCCTTGGGGTCCCTTCCAACCCAGACCATTCTATGATTCTGTGTGGGATGTACCCTGCTACTGAAGGAAGGGTGAGCAAAGCACCCAGATGCAGGTAAATTCCTTCATAGGACATTTCTGAAGCGCAGTGACACCAAGCCTGCTATCAGCACAGGCTGAGGGTCCTGAAGAGCTGTCCCCCTCACTGGGCACAGGTGTCCACTGGCAATGCTGAGCAAGAAGGCGTTTCCTCTGCTCTATGCTACTTCAACTTGCCTCTGCTTCCTTCAGAAAGCCATTTACAGGGGTCCTTGGGGGCTTCTTGTTGGTTTTCTATCCCAAATGTGAAGGTACCAAATATGTTCCTATTGTCTAATTTACAAATGGCTTTGTGTTATCTTTGCTGCTTCTTTCTCTGGATTATCCCTGTGTCCCCATGCCTTTCTGCCCTGGATAATTGAGAGCTGGCGGTGTGCCGGTAGCATTCCTGTTTCGGGGCCAAAATGGGAGTGAGAATAAATGCTTCTAAATATTGTAGTGAAGCAAATAAGTCATTTACTCATAATAGCTCTTCGCCTGGCATTACACTGGCAATTTCATGCAGGTTTTGCAGGAGGAACAAGCAGTTGTGAGAGGTTGGAAGAGGTGCCATGCACCTTGGGGAACATTTGCCATGTGGGTATGATGGGGAAAAGGACTTCACAAATTTGGAAGAGTTCTGCTGTTTCTGTAATGGGTTTTTATCCAGCAACCTGTGGCAATGCTATATTTCATGGATGTGCTGGCCCTAAATTCTGAAAATATCCCTGTCTACTAGGAATATAGCTGGAGATGGCAAAGGTAAAGACTTCCCCATGGGGAGAAGGCAGGTCTGCTTTACCTTGTGCTTTTGAGTAAGACATCTGTCAGAGCAGCCAGCCAACCAAAACATAGCATACATCTGCGCTGTCTGCTCAGCTCAATAGAAATCCTTCACCATTATCACAGTTCCATCTACTCTTTTTCCTGAAGAGATATGGAAAAGCAAAAAGTATTTAGGGTGCTCTTTTGCCTGAAGCAGTCAACATGAAAACATATCTCTATCTATTTGGCATCAGAAGGGCAATAGCTTCTTGCAGGAGACAAGCAGAACAATTTGCAATGAATAACCTGAGCCTGGTACTAATTTCCTCTTTTCTCTCTCCTTGTAGGGATCCTGTTTACGATGCTGGTATTTGGACCAGCCTGTGGATTTATCTTGGGCTCCTTCTGTACCAAAATCTATGTGGATGCTGTCTTCATTGACACAAGTAAGGAGAACTGGGTTTGATTTCAAATCAAATATTCTAATGTTGTATCAGCAGGACAAAAATATGGATGTTCACAAGTGGGAAACAGCTTCTCATTCCATCTTGACTGTCTCTTGCATGTATGGGCATCATTTTTAAAGGGGTTCTATAATTCAGATTCCAAATTTCCAACTCTATCCCCATAGAAAACATTCTTGGTAGGCAAAATTTGTTCCCTTTCATGGGCTTTTCTACTGCAAGATGAGTTTCAGCCCAACACTTAGAGGACACCTTAAAAGACCACTGTGGCGAAGCACACCAACTAGCTATGGACATAGTCTTTCCAGTGGAGCAGGATCCAAAGCATGGGATGAAACCTGGAGAGCTGCCATCCCCAGGAGCAAGGAAGACCATCCAAGCTCTTCAGTGGAGGCACACCAGGCACTTTCTGCAAATGGCCCTGTTTGAACGAGCAGCTGCAGGCCTACAGCAGTATTGCTTATTCCCAAAAGTAGTGCTAATTATTGCTCACCTTGTCTCTGCACCGGGGTTAAAGCAAATTGTTTTCAAATTGTCTTTCTGTTCATTATGGGAAAAAACCTGCGTGCAGAGCCTGCACTACGGGCTGTGTGCCATTAGAGGGCAATGTGTAACAGGTTGTTCTCCACTGCTCCCCCAGCCCTTCGGCTGTGTTCTGAAATGAAAACCTGATGCTTCTTTCTTTTTCAGATGTTCAGATGTTGTGGTTTGGGTTTTTTTTACGGTTCTCAGCTCCATCTGATCCCATAGGCTCTTACCCTGCCGCAGGGGTGTTGTCCCCTTTGAAGGTGCATTCCAGTTCTGTGATGTTGCAAACACATCTTCACAGGATGCATTCAGATGGCGTTGAACCTTGCAGGACTCAGAACAGAGCCATGTGAACGTGGAAAAGTGCTACTGCCTTTTCTTAGTCTTGCATGCACATGACAGCTGAAGAAATGTGAACAGCATCAAGCAAGCAGGAAAGAAGTATCTTTTCTGAGATTTTTCACTGCAGCTTGGTCAAACATCATATGGTCCTTTTTAAATCCTTGGCTTTAACGAAGATATGGCAGCAATTCGCTTGGTCCTGTGGGCAGAGGAGCTCATTTGAACCCTGTTACGTGTTTGACCACTAAGTATAATTTACTCCAAAATATGAGAATGCAGAAGATGATGTTTCTTTCTCAGTAGGTCAAGGAACTCCTCACTGTAGAATGTTATAAGTCTTCAAATGGATTAAAAAATAATGGGATCATTTTGTAAAACTAAAAACGTGAGCATGACACCAAGTGTAGTTTGGAAAGCCCCTGAGCCACAAATCACAAAAATAATATTAGATATATGTTGATTTTATCTTTATGGACTCTCTGGGTATCTTCAGCAGGTTATCTTCAGAGGCAAGATGCTAGAAAGTTAATTTGATGTGATCTGGCCGTTTTTAACCAAAGACATTGCTCTGTATTTGCACCCCAGAAAGCCCCAGCCAAGTAAAGAGCCACAGAGGGGAATGCAGAGTGCTGTCGCTGAGAAGCCTGGAGGGGCTGTGGCTCAGCAGGTCACAGGGAGGGTATGGTGCTTTCCAGCTGCAAGTCCAGCTGGCTTTGGCTATGGTCCATCGCTGTCATGTGAAGGCTGGGGCAGGCATGGCCTCTGTCTATTTTTGTACGGGGAAGAGTTTCCACATTGCAGCTGGCTCTGCCTTGCAGCTCATGGCAGCATGAGGAAACGGAGCTCCAGAGGGTTGAACCCTGTCCTGCTCCTCATTTCAGGCAGGAGGTGTGGGATACTAGGACGTGCTGCTGTGCCTCCCTCCATACAGAACCTATTTTAGGAAGAGGATATGAAGAGGACCTTGGTTTACGTGGCTCTTCACATGGCTGTGTTCCCAAGAACCTGAAAAGCACTTCAGGCAGGAGGAAATAACAGCAGAAGAATCCAATCCAATCCCTCCAAACCACTATTTTTCAAACTTTATATATATTTGAGAGCTACAGGTTATTTTCCCTAAGGAGAAAAGAGTTTCCTTCTGCCTCTGCTTGAGAAACAACTTGATTGCCTCACTTGAGACAGATCTTTCAGAGTGGCAGTAACCAGGCAGACACCACAATCGGAGGAGCTTGTTATTCCAGATTCACAGACCCTAATCTCCCCCAGGAGTCAGCTTTGGTGCTGGGCACCCTCCACCAGCTCACCAAGCGGCTGTGGCAGCAAGGCAGCAGTTAGGAGCAGTTTTTTCTCTCCTACTGTATATTTTTATTCCTCTAAACTGATTCTAGAGCAACCTGGAGCATCTCTGCTCAGTGATGGCCCACAGGATACTCTTGCCTTCTACTTTGCTTTTCTTAATTTTCTGATTTCTCCACCTTCCTCAGCCTGCTTGATGCAGTGGGTGTGGTTTTGTTCCCATATTTGGGACTGTTTCACCTTCCACGTGGTCACGAGTGCCTATAAAGCCCAAATGCCCATCTCTCCTTTGGTGAAAAGGGTTGTGAATTTGAAGCAGGATGAGCATTGACTGCCTGGAAAAGCCAGGATGGAGATGGAATGTCCTTGTCTGTGCTGCTGCTTCTCCATGCAGGTCTTTGGGCCAGTGGGTATGTCAGTTGTGTGTGCACATTTGACGTGGTGGGACAGTGATGTCCGAAACCTCAGTTCCAGCACAAGTGACTCTGCCTGGTATATCGCAGCTTCCTAGAGCTGGCAGAGCCAAAGACACTGGAAAGAAGCTCTGATTACAAGGTGTTGAAGAAGCTAGATGTGCCATCTAGACAGACAAGGTGATGGCTTCCTTGTTCTAAGGACCTCTTGGATATGGAGGTCATTATGCACCAGTGGCTGACATGATACGGCTGTGGGATGCATTGTGGGTTCCTACCTGATTCTGGGAGCCCCTCACTAGCTCACAAAGCCCCCAAGAACCATCTTCCAGCCTACAGGACTCTTAGCACTGTCATCTTCCCCTGCCCACGGCCAAGCCACTAACATGTATGTGCCCTTGCAGGCAAGCTGGACATAACCCCGGATGACCCTCGGTGGATCGGTGCATGGTGGGGAGGCTTCCTGCTCTGTGGTGCCTTACTCTTCTTCTCGTCCCTGCCGATGTTCGGGTTCCCGCAGTCCTTGCCCCCACGGCCGGAGCACGCTGGAGAGAGCGAGCAGGCCATGCTTCCCGAGAGGGACTACGAGAGAGCCAAGCCCAGCAACGGGGTCCTGCGGCACGCGCTGGACGGGGAGAGCAGCACAACCTGCTTCCAGCAGCTGCGAGGTGAGACACTGGCTCTTGTCACGTTTTCTGTGAGGCTCAGTGACAGGTTAACAGCTGGTTGGGTTTATAATTGGTCTCTGATTTGGGTTATCTACCCCAAAAAGAAAAAAATTTAAGAAAAACTCAGTATCCTGAAATTTCAGTCCCTAGCTTCTAATTATCTCTGGCATTGTCCTCATTTTAAAGACAGACTTTGTTCCACTTGAAAGGTTTGGGATTTTTATTTTTTTTTTTAAACTACAAAGCTTCAGCAATGCATGGCAGTCCTGTAGAGTCGATACAAAACCGAAGGGGAACACAGTTACAGTTGCCAGAGCAATTTGTGAACTTCTCTTCAGTCTACTGTCCTGCTCCCTTCTGCCTGGAGAGCGAGCCAGCAAGAGCAGATAAAAGAAATTAGGAGCTTCCGGCATCTGCAGTTAGTAGGTTAGTGCAATCCCAGATACAAAGCAATGAGAGCTGGGCACCACCACAGCTCTTAAACCAGGATGGGGAAGAGGTAGATACCAGCCCAGAATAGGAGCAAAATGGTAAGGCAGAGCATGTCTTCTAGCAAATTAGGATAGAAGACCCCATGTCACATCCTGCAGTGATGGAAACAGACCTAATGGTCTAATTAAGATCAGTTAAGGATCCAGGCTTTTATGGGGGAGCGTGGGCAGGTATCCCTTCCATAGACTGCACTGGCAAGTCCTTCATCTGAGATGGTGTTTCTGTAACACTGGTGGTTACTTCCCAGTCTCTGTCACTGTGGCAGAGCAGGTTTCATTACTGCCTGATGCATTTGCTTACTTCCCGTGCTGTCACCTTAATTGGGAATTGAATCAGGTGCCAGTGGGAAGGAAATAGAGGCTTTGGGGAAAGCAAGTGTTTCTTAAATACAAAATTGCCTTGAATAGTTGATGTGGTGGTTCATTGAAGGAAGGTCAAAGATGTGAAATTTGGATGTGATGAGAAAATTCAAAGGAAAGGTAAAGGAATAAATTGTTTGAAAATTTGTCAGTAAAATTGATTTCTTCATCCTTTTGTCCTTGTTGCAAGGATTTTCTCAAGTCTGAGGAATGGGCTTTTCCCATGGTATGTCCATCTAGATAATTCTGTGGCTTTTGTTATGGACTCATCAGAGCATCTGCCTCTAATCACTGAGATTTTGGAATGGGGGCTTTACATTTTTGCAGGTCTCAGTGCAGAGAAGTTAAAGGATGTGATGTGCCCCTGCTGCACAGAGGAGCAGCCCTTCTGCCTGAGGATGATGATGAGCAAGCCAAGATTCTTGCCCACAGGGATGCCACAGGGTGCTTGCTAGAGCATCTATTGCTCATCGAAGTGGAGAAATTGAACTGCCACATCCATAAGCTTCAAAATATTGATTACATTAGGAGGCACCACAGTCTTCCACATTAAGGCTTCTCAAGTGGTAACCCCATTTTGAATCAGTCGGTATTCCAGAAGTTTCCTTGTAGGGGGACTTCAAAATGCGGTTTACATCACATCAAATAAGACAGGGAATGACCTTTTTAGTTATGCCTTTGGGGCTATCACAGATGACACAGCATTGGTAGCTGACATCTCCTTTCAAGTCCCTTGCCACTATTGTCACAATCGAAACGTGGTCAAGAGTTGTGTTTGCTAAAGTGCCCATCTGGAGGCGATGTTCAGAGACACATCTTCCCACAAGCAAAGGCAAACGTGCCTCACTCATTCCTGAGGAGCAGGGTTTAGGGTGGCAAGTTGACTCTTGCTGTGTATATGCATTATTTTGCCAGCAGCTGAAAAATAACTATGCATTCCTGTGCAGCAGGACTTAGTATCCTTAATCTATTTGTTTACTGTGTGAAGTTTCCTTTGGAGAAAGTTAGACTGTTTAGTCTATTTTGTAGGGAAAATAAGGACTGGTAATTATATACAGAAGTTTAAAATACATATGTGCATGCATAGTCATATCTTCTGTCTTGTTGTAGGCTTTGGGGCTTTCATGTACTTGTGAAGCTGAGCAGCAGAGGATGTACCTGTACATCAGGTTGGGGGTGGAAATGCTCATCAGGGTTTCTGTTGCCATAACTGACTCCTTTTTAGCAAACGTCCCTGTATCTCGATCCTGGGCAAGTGTTTGTAAGTGGCACTCTGCATGTGCATTGTCCATCTGTTGTGCACAGTGTGGGGAGGAAGGGTTGTTCTCTGGACTGATGGTGTGAACACACCATGTATCAACAGTGCGTCCTTAGAGACTGAACTGAGTTTCTTTTTTGGCTATGGAAGAGATTTAATTATTTTTTTAATTAATTTTTTTTTCAAGTCTTGCAGTGAGTGCTGTGAGTGAGTAGACATGGCAGGAGAGGAAGCGGGGTGGCTTGAGTTGGAGACATGCTCCCATCTGGGTCACAGCTGGCAGCACGGCTAGCATGTGGAAGGATGCTTGAGACACTACAAGAGCTGCTGAAAGACAGTGAGACGCAGGGCTAGGTGAGATTCCTTGGCGTTCTCTAGCCTTGCTCACAGGAGGGGTAGAACTAATATAAAAGCAGCCAGCTCAAAGTCCTGAAATGTCTTTTACATCTCTATCAAGGCCTAAACAGGAGGGAGGGCCCAGCTTTTGGGAAGCCACAGCATCTCTTCCTGTGGGGTATTTTTATGCTGGGAAAAGAAGCATCCTTAAGAGGAACTTCAAACTTGAAACAAAACCCATGCCTTTGAATGGTGCAGAGTGAGGAGGCAATCAAAGGCAGCAGAGGCAGCGGGTGGCTGCCATGGCAGCTCCACACAGGGCATGGCAGCTCAGGCAAGAAAGCTTTGGGATGGTCCTGAGAGGTACTTTCCTATTGCCAGACTGGCCTGTGAATGCTTCACCAAGTTACCTGATTAGTATTTTGGTTGAACAGTGTAAATCCATTTCGAGAGCGTAGGTGAGTGAAGGATTAATAGTGGGGAGAGGATGGATAAATGCTGCCATGGCTCTTTGCTCTCGGCTGGCAGTCTGGCAGCATCGTTCCAGCCTTGTGCTCTCAGTATGGTGTGTGAAAGCACTTCAGGCGTAGGCTGCATCAGTCTTTGCTGTCCTGGGGGCATGGCTTTGCTTTCCTACCTCTGGTATGCCCTGGGGACCTCTTTGCTGTGCCGGATGGAGATGATGCTCAGCTCTGTCAGAGCACCCATGCCCTCTGCTCGTGTCCATCCAGTATCCGCCCTCTCACTCACTGTTAACATGCTGGCTGTAACCTACCACCTGCTCCAGGACGTGCTTGGAAATATTTTGTTGAAATCAGGGTTTTTTTTTCATACAGAAATGTCACTTCTACTGAATTGAGTGGTCAGTTCTGATGAAATTTGGTTTCAAAATGCTTCCTTGGCTTTAGCTTTAACACCCCTGAAACATACTGCTCTAAACACATTTTGTTTTGCAATGACTTAAACCAGAAATTCATTACATTCTGCCTGTCTGTCTAGCAGGAGAGATTAAAAACCTAAAATGAATGAAATTGATATGGAATCCTTCAGGTTTGGAGAGAGAAGCTCATTCACAAAGAATTAAAAGGAAACTCACAGTTGGAATTAAATGAATTTCGAAACTGCAAATTCTCTAGATTTGGAAACATTTTGGTTTCTGTCCAGCTTCATTTCCAAGAGCGTAGGAGAGCTGGGATGTACAGCTGACAGCTGTCTTGTCTTCTGTTTGGTTCCTTCCTGCTCTGTGTACAAATCTGCTGAATACCTAGAGAGGGAGCTGCTCTGAATTCTGGATTTTTCTCCCCACCAGTGCCCTCTGGCAGCAGACATGTAGCTCTGGGCCAGAAGCTTCAAGCTGTGCAGGGAGTTCCCAGGCCATGGAGAGCCTGTGGTCCGTGGTGGAAGTTCATAGGATTGAGCTGGATTAATGGCTAACATGAGTAGTTTTAAACTCATGACTCCACAAATGATAGTGACAACTTTTTGGAGAGGGCTCCTTCTGTACATCTGTTCACGGCCAGAGTGGCGAGTCTTCAGCCCAGATCTAGACAGGCACCAAGACCTTAATGCCTTTCTGGATATGGGTCTTGGCTCCCTACCAACATCTAAAAGGCTTGCTGAGAAATTCTAATCTCAGGTAAGGGGATGGCAGGTGATCATAAAAGGCTCCACATCAGGCAGGTCCTGTCAGTCCTTGAGTTTCCTTTGGCTTGGATTTCCTGAGGGTGTGGGTTTTGGCTGGTTGTTCTTGGCAGTGTCAAAGCCAGCATCCGTGTTGTTAGAAGCTTTGGCTAATTCAGAAAGGCCTTTAGCCTCATACTTCTTGGCAGAAGCTGAGCAGCAGCAGAGGTCGGGAAGAGCGTGTCTCTCTCCAAAAAGTTACTGTGCCTTGCTGTGACCTCCATGATGCAGGTGAGAGGTGTCCCCTCCGAAGTCAAGCAAAGGTGGTTGCTGGAGGCAAGATGATAGGCTAGAAGGGCCTGTTTTCCATTGCACATAAATGTTACTATTTCTTCAATCTTGTATCTGTCAAGAAGCCTTTTGACATGGGTGTCATCCCTTCATACCCTTTGTGATACTAATCTTGCCAGGCTGCGTGGACTTTGACATATTAAACTCAACTGAGATATCTTTGGTTGGTGCCTCTTGCCTTACTCCATCTTCTCTTTCATAGGAGCTGCCTCTTTCAAGGAAGTATTTGCTTGCTGCCTGCACTGTTTTCTTCATCCTTTATTCTTCATGGCAGGTGGAGATTTTGCCCTTTGTTTTCTCTTCAGATCTGAGGCTTGCTGCAGATGTTGCTATTAGAAAGTAGTATTTTGGCTCAATGCTACATTTTGCCTTTCCCTCACCACACTATGTTAGGTGGACTGGGCTGTAAACCTCCCTCTAATTTATTACTTTGCTTTCTGTGTTCCTCATCTTTACTGCAAATTGAAAACATGTCTCTGTAGGGTGCTCCAACTGGAAAAAGGGGCCTTGGAGATTGTAATGTTGCAAACAATTCATTTCAAGCACCAACGTGATGATTATAGTTTGTCGTTTCTGGAGAGTAGTTAAACCTCATGTAATGAGGTTGCCAATTATCCCCGGTACTCCCCGATGTTTAGTGACAAATCAAAGCTACTTGGTGTACGTAAGTGTGTTCGCTTGTCAGGCCTGTGGTCTGTCACCCGCATCAGGAGACAGAGAAGATGCTGGATGCCTTGGCATGGGTGTTGCTTGGGGTGTTAAAAGGTGGGAAGTTGAAGGGGCTGTTGGAGAGCTTTGGGATATCCTGTGTCTTCCTCCAAATAAAGGACAATCCTGTGACCAACACTACACATGGATGGCCTGAAGAGTTAGTTGAGTTTTAAGATGTTAACAGTGAAAAGAGGCTGAGGTTTCTTGTTCCTCTCTTTGTATCTTGCCACAGCAATGAGAATCCCTTTTCTGCTGTTTCTGTAGCATATTGGTTGCATTGGGATAAGGATGCTAAATGAGCTGGTCCTTCTGAGCATGGGAGGGAGAGTCTTTCTGTGCCATGTCTGATACAGCTCATGGGTTCTCCAAGTCGATTTTTGAGACTTTTGAATCCAAAAGACCTTTCCCTCTTCCCATTTGGCAAACGGGCTTCAACCTCAGATTTATAGCTTCTTAGTGCTTCCACAAAGTGTTCAGCCAACCTGTGGGCCAACATAGCGCAGGATGTTTATCATGACTTTAGCTGGGATCAGCTCCAGTGAAGAAGCACCATGCTTAGCTGTTGTGTTCCCCTGGGCTTTACTGTTCCCCCATCAGGCATTTTCCATTCCTCCTTCGTGCCCAGCACCATATGCCAGTCAGCTGAAAGCACATCACTCTCATCTACTGAGGGATTTTTAAACATCACTACTGACTTTTAATCTTGTTCCCAGAGGTATTTCACCCCAAGAACTGAGACAGATAAGGCAGCAGCAGGTGTCAAATGATTCATCTTAATGGGTGCCGGTAGCAAGATGAAAGGATATTCATTTCTATGGAGAGCCGCCTGTCGTTTCCCTTAGAAATTGAAAGGGAATGAGCTGGCCCTGGCTGAAAAGATGGTGGAGACTGCCAGGCATTGCCTGCATTGCCTCTGCCTTCTTTGCCTTGGGTTTTGCGTTGCACCTCCCAAAGCCCTGCTGTAGTAGACAGTGGTCAAACATACAGTGGAAGACGGGATCTCTCCCAGACACCATACACCCATACACACAGGGAGAAGCAGCAATGATGTAGTGATGGGGTTTGTAACCCAACACTGCCAGGCAAGGCAGTTGTGAGGGCTTCCTCTCTTGCGTGAGACAGTGCAAGAACTGCAAAATGTTTGCTATGCATTTCCAAGTACAAAGGATGAATTTTCACTCTGGTAATGCCAGCTTGCCAACTTCAGAAATAAATGTCCATGATCTTTAACTCCCTCCTGCAAAAGGCAGGCTGTCATTATTATTATTAGGTGGTGGAAAAAGTTAGAGGTAGACCTTTGTGTCTTTGCATTTGAATTGACACAAAGCTACATCTCAAGGAATCCATTAATCTTGAACAAACTGAACTCCAGAGGCACAACAGGCATTAATACCTTAAATAGGGCTTTATAGGCTCAGCGCTGCCAAGTCCACCTTTGCATTTTCTCTCCCTTTCTTGGCAAGAAGGGGAAATTCTGTAGGTGGCCACCAAAGAACTGAAAGAAGCAGTCAGTGGCTTCTGAGATCTTTCCATGTCTGAATTCCCCCACTTCCTTTTCTCTACTCCCATTTCTCCTACTATTTTTTTTCCTCTTTTTTTCCCCCTCTGTTCTACTAAAACATACTATGCCTCCTGCACCTTCATTATGTTCAGCAAACCCTCAGGAAGCAAGGTTTTTATTCAACATGAAAAAACATTTGTGATTTAGGGAGGCCAGAAACTGTGAAGTGTCCCTTTCCAGAGAGATTCAATCAAGACCTGAATTTGACAAAGAGCTCTACATTCACTCACTGAGGCCACTGCAATTAGATTTTGCACCAACAAAAGGGAAAACAGAAGCTAGCACCAGAGAAACCTGTCACCTGCCAGACCCTGTTACACCACAGGGGATGTGGGGGATGGATTTTCAAAATGCAAATAGGGGTCCATTGAGGCTTCGCTACACTTGGGTGAGGTAATTTTCAAACTTAATGATTTTTACATTTAATTCAGGGAGAAATTAGTCATCAGGTATTGAGACAAAGCAAGGCACTCTTCTGTACTGGGATGCTCTCCTCTTCAAGCTGTGTTATCTCAGCAATAATTAAAATGTTCGCTGAAGTAGAAAATGTGCTATCTGATTCATTAGCCAGATTTCCCTTTGTAAGGTAACTCCTGTTTGCTTATCGGAAATAGAGACGGGCTTGGAGAAGAGGACTCTGGATGCTAATGATACAGGAGGGAGGAGCCAAGGGATCATGAAACTAAAGCAAGTGTGTGTGCATCTCACACAGTGACTAGCTCAGCGTGTCCTCTTCCACCCTTGCAGCCACCAAGGTAGGGTCTGCATGGAAGGCGTTGCTTGGCTGGTGAAGCTCTGGGTTATGGGAACACGCAGGTTAAATCCCTGTCCTAGGTGTGAGGTCCCTTATGCCCATGGGTGGCCATGGCCCCAGGCTAAGCAAGAGAATTTCAGCTTGCACCCAGATGTGCTGCAAGAAGGTGTCCCTCAGCAAGTGAGCCATTGTTACGTGGGAATAAGAAAATGAAGCAAAGCTGGATGGCAGAAGGAGAGACCAAGTGTGAGCTGGGTTAACTTGTGTCTGAAAGCTTGCAGGAATTCATGCAGTGCTGAGTACAGCACTCATCTCACTCATCAGCTGGTCAGAGTTGCTCATAGGGAGCAGGTAGGGAAAGGAGGAGAAAGAGAACACTAGGCTTTGACTGACTCCTCTATGGGGGAAACAAAAGCAATACTGAAAACCCATGATCCTTCAAAATTTCAAAATTACCTGCAAGATGATTGTGTAGTGTCAGGTGGCTTCTTTTTGCACTCTCCTGGCATCTGAAACTTTCGATGACACTTCTGGTTTTTTGCCTTGTTTTGGCATTGCCACATTTCAACCAGCTTGTCTGTACAGAATGGAAAACTACTCCTGATTTGAAGTGTGTTTGTCCTGCAGAGCAGCAAGGCACCTCCAGCAGAGCCTACACAAAAACATCTCTCCCTTTTTTTTCTCTTCTAGTGATCCCTAAAGTCACTAAGCACTTGCTCTCCAATCCTGTCTTCACCTGCATCATTCTGGCAGCCTGCATGGAAATTGCAGTGGTGGCCGGCTTCGCCGCCTTCCTGGGAAAGTACCTGGAGCAGCAGTTCAACCTCACCACCTCATCTGCCAACCAGCTCCTGGGTGAGTAACCACAGGGGACACCAGATCTCCAGTGTCCACAGGCCTTCAAAAGTGTTCAGCATGGCTGGTGACTGCAGCCAGTCTCACTGGGTAGGCTGTCCAAAAAGTGACTTGCCCAACATCTAGAAATGTGTCTGTAGGTGAGAGGGCTGGGCTCCACATGTGCTGTGGATTCAGAGCCCAGCACAGACCTCTGGCATCCTCCACAGCAGCCCGCTGCAATCACTTCTCCTATAGTCAAACCCATCATGTGAGAAGAGTATGATACAACCAGGGTATGAAAATCTGTGATGGCCCTGAAGTACAACAGCAATCCCATCCAAACTCAGCTCATTCTGCTGCCCAAGACTGCAGTTGCTCACCGAGGCACAGGACTGCTGAATGAACTGCATGTCTCTTGGTTTAGACATCCCAGAGTTCTCTAGCCCATCTCCATTTGGGTCAGGAAGCCCAGTTTCTCCTGATAGTCCCTGCTTTCCCCTTGGACTAGAAACAATGGGATTGCAAGCAGCAGTTCAGATACCTGAACTAGTGCAGCTTGGGTTCCTCTCAGTGCCTTTTCACTCTGACCATGCTACACTGCTGCAGTTTCCCATAAATACCTTTCTCAGCGTTCCCCGTTAGGACACTGGCGTGCAGGCAGGATCTTCTCTTATTTTATCCTGCTGCCCATTCCCAAGCAGGCCCAGTGATTTGTTTATGACAGCCATTCCCTCAGCAGCACCCACTTAAGATATCTGCAAGTTGATCTTGGATGATCTGCAACCAGAGCTTGCCAGGTGGGCAGCTGGCAGTGATCTGTCAAAAAACAGGACATCATTAAATGGGTTGATCTTGATATCAAAAATAAGGAGCTTGCAAGCTGCTCTCCTGTCAGTTTTATTTTTCCATTGAACTCATTGATATCTTCTCCTTTTGGCCTGGTTTTCCAAAAGAAACAGCCCCCTGCAGTCAGTCTTGCCTCTCCCAGCAACACAGAAATTCCCTGGTGAATTTTAATAGGGTCTGACAGAAGGGCAGAGGTCTTAAAAATTAAAGGCTTGGCAAAGGAAAGACACTTCACTGTTGAGGTTTCCTTCACTGGTAGAAGGAAAACCACTGTGTTGTTTGGTGGGAGATGTTTGACCAGTCAGCAGAGAGGGCCAGACTATGTCCTGTTTCTGACCTAGCAGTGGGAAAGGAGACTAGCTACACCTGTGATCCTCATGGCAACTTGTTTAGTTCAAAGTTGCTCTCAGATTTCTCACATGGCATTTGTGGAAGTCCCAAAATGCCAGGATTTGGGTGCACCTCTGATCTTAGTCCAGGTAGGCAAGGTCTGGAGTATAACTGGCATGGAGAGGATAAAAGTGAACCCAGACAGGCTTAGTGTGATAGGGCCTTTCTGTGCCTGGAAAGTGAGTTACTTCTGGCAGTGATTTTGCATCTCACTGTTCAAGACGATTCTTTAAAGGAGACTTCATGTTTTCAAATGTGACTGTTGTCTAATCTCTGAAGATCAGACTGCTGTGAAGTATGCCAATCAGGGTTCATCCAAAGCCTCTAGACACCTTGGAAATTTCTTCACTTTGACTGCCAGCTATTGCAGAAGGATTAGAGATGATGCTGCTTAGGTTAGGGTGAGCAAATCTCAGCAGTTTTGGCATCTCCCTGGAATCTTTTTCCAGTTCTTTTGTGCAATCCCTCCCATGTGGAGACAGTATACCATTTGCATCTCTTTTCAGGCAACCCTAGCTTGGGGCTGCTCCAGCAGTTTGTCATTACAAGGTTTCCCCATGCTAGCACAGAGATCTCTCTGCTGGGAAGTAAAAACCTAATAGTGTGGTTCACTGCCCCTTGCTCACACTTCTTGCTAACCTGTTTTTCCTCTTGCAGGGATGACAGCAATCCCCTGCGCCTGTCTGGGCATATTCCTGGGTGGCCTCTTGGTGAAGAAGCTCAGCCTGTCTGCTCTGGGGGCCATCAGGATGGCCATGCTGGTGAACCTGGTGTCCACAGCTTGCTACGTGTCTTTCCTATTCCTGGGATGTGACACAGGACCTGTGGCAGGGGTTACTGTTCCCTATGGAAACAAGTGAGTCTGCAGAGAGTTTCAGGGTCTCACGCAGCCTTACCAACATAAATCCCATGTTACTGCCCTCGACAGGCAGCCTTCAGGCAATGCTGGCCCTTAGGCAACCATATAGATCAAGCAGATAGAAGGCAAACTCATACATGGCTCTTGGTTTGGGATGTTTTTCATGCCACTGATTGCTCTGAGAATTGAGTACCTGCAGCTGACAACAGTTTTACTAAAACTGCTCAAACTGAATGGAAAGGTGACAGACCTGATTCCGTACCCATGGCCACCTACACAGCATTGGGTCCACTGCACTGCCTGGGTTCTCCTGACAGCAAGGGACACTCCATCAGAAGAGGGATGACCAGCAGGGACAGGGAGGGAATTGTCCCTCTCTACTCTGCCCTGTGAGGCCCCATCTAGAGTACTGTGTCCAGATCTGGGGCCCCCAGTACAAGAAAGATGTAGAACTGTTGGAGAGGGTTCAGAGGAGGCCACGAAGATGATCAGAGGGCTGGAGCACCTCCCCTGCAAAGAGAGGCTGAGGGAGCTGGGCTTGTTCAGCCTGGAGAAGAGAAGGCTGCGTGGGGACCTCATTGCAGCCTTCCAGTACCTGAAGGGAGCAGAGAAACAGGAGAGGAATCAACTTTTTAAAAGGGTAGATAATGGCAGGACAAGGGGGGATGGATTGAAGATAAAGGAGGGAAGGTTTAGATGAGGTATTAAGGGGAAGTTCTTTACAGAGAAAGTGGTGAGGTGCTGGAACAGGCTGCCCAGAGAGGTGGTGGATGCCCCATCCCTGGAGGTGTTCAAGGCCAGGTTGGATGGGGCCCTGGGCAACCTTGTGTAGATCCAGACCTGAGGTTGGTGGCCCTGCCTGTGGCAGGGGGTTGGAACTCTGTGATCCTCAGGGTCTCTTTCTGACCCAGACCAGTGTATGATTCTATGACATACCTTGCTTTGTACATTTATTTAAGTGCCTGTGGACAATTTGTAGAACCAGTTTTTACATGCCTGAAAATTCAGATATGGTGAGCGGGGAGAACGCATGGCTCCAGGCCCATTTTAATGGGATAAATGAGGCACACTGTGCCCTATAGCATTCACTGGTTTGGGAGAGAGTTATTCTGTATTTTCTTTTCTGGTGCTCCTCCTCTAAAGAGTGGAGACTCTTTAGAAGGTGACAACTTCGGGCACCACGTCCTCAGTTACTGCTCTAGAAAAGTGCAGAGCAATCTCTGCTGCATTTTCTTTGGGCTTCCTCAGGCTTCTTGTTGGGGAAACAGGGCAGCCCAAGTCTCATATTAAATTTCTTGTTGTTGAGGGATAGTGGAAATGGTTATTCTGTCCCCAGGGAGAAGCTATAGCCTGGATTTTTTAAAGCTGGGACCCAGATAGCCTACCCATTGCTCACTGTGATTTGTTTGCCCTAACTATGGCCTTTCAAAGCCATCTTTGTGTGGCAACGATTGAACTAACTGACCATTGATTAACTGACCATTAATTTCTCTTTGTGTTTCTCTTACAGCTCTACTCCAACCTCATCTCTGGACCCATATTCCCCCTGCAATAACAACTGTGAATGCCAAACTGATTCTTTCACTCCAGTCTGTGGGGCAGACGGGGTCACATACTTATCTGCCTGCTTTGCTGGCTGCAGCAGCACGGTGAGTGGGCTTTCCTCGGGACCTCTCGCCTGTAGGAACGATTCTGTGGGCACGAATGAGTGAGGTTAGTGCGTAGCTGGTAGAGTAGCTCATGTACAGCTGGCAGTGGTTACACTCCCAAAAGCTAACCTCATACCTCAGATGGGCCTGAACCACTGTCGTTTTTCATTCTGTTGTATAAATGCCTCCTGACTCTGCCAGCAGTCTGCCAGGGTCACCCATGGAGCAGGATGGGATTTCCTGCCCCCTCCTCTGGTCTTTTTCCTGAACAGGGAAGCAAGGAATGTGAGAGGAAATCTCCTCCAGATCCTCCACAAGAGCTCACTAGCTTGGGCTGTGGGACCAGCTTCTCTTTTCTCCTGTTGCTCCTCATCTTCATGCGTTTTCACCTGCCTGTGTTTGCCATGCCCAATCCTTTTATTCTTCTTCCTCTTTCTCTTTTTCTGAATCTGGTTCTTAGACACATATGACCAGATCCTGGTCTTACTCATCCTTGTTTAAGTTTTCCTTCCACTCCTCTTATTTCTCTCTCTTTTCCTGCTTTGCTCTGAGGCAGCAGCAAGAGCACTTGTCAAGAGAGCAGAGACTCCATCCGAAGACATTTCTCAGCTCTTCATATCTAAGACTTTCTTTACCTTAGAAAACTTTTAAAGACCAGACCATTTCTGTGTAAAGAAGAACATGTGGGATCTTTAACAATACCTTAAAAGCAGGCTTTTTCATTTTTAGCTGCTGAAATGCTACTGTTGTGTTGGTTATGCTGAAAATGAGTGCCTGCCACTCCTGTGAGTGGGAACTGGTAGGGTTCCTGCGGTCCTTGCTCCCTGCCCAGCACAGTGCTGTGCTTGGTGACTGCTGCCACACTGCCTGTGTGGAGCCCATGCGAGGTCAGCCAGGTCACAGTGACTATGGCTGCAGAGACACCTGTGCTCACCACAAACAGTTACCCCTCCATGGCTTCATTCTTCTTTTTTGAGGAGACCCAAAACCTCCCTTCCTGCTCTGTAAAGAGACAAACCACCTGCAAGTGCCCGTGAGCGGAGGTGCAAGCTTTATGCTCGCAAGTGCATCCTCACAGCCCAGATAACTTGGGAGCTCATCCTGCTTAAACCTCTTCTCAGTTCCCACTCCAGCCTCGGAGATGTAAGGAATCCCTTTGAAACACCGTGTTTTCAAGGTGCTTTCAGCAACCCCACGAGGGACTCCATGCCTGTGTGCACATGCAAAGGTCTTGCCTCCTGCTCTCCTCCTCCTCACCTTTCTCCTCCTGCTCTCCGCAAGAGACAAGCCAACACGTGGAGCAGCAACACAATTGTTTTAACAAAAAGCCAGCTTGACCAGGGCACACAGGATCATGTCTCACCAGTTCACTGAGCCCTTAGCAAGAACAGAGCCAGCCGGTGTGGTCTGCAGCTTGAGTGTGGGAGCCACCTCCTCGCTCTGCAGCTCAGGGCAAAGCTCTGGCTCTGGAAGGAGTGCAGTAATGAACATTCAGTGCTGCCCCTCCAGTTTGCAGCTGCCTGACCTCGTGGTCTGCAAGAGTAAACCTCTGAGGAAAAAACCTCACTCTCCCTCACTCTCTCTCTTACTCATTCTTTGCCTTCTGCCTTTTCGTCATCATCTTGGGGTTCTTTGTGTCACTTTGTTTTGTGGGGTTTTGTGCAGTAACATTTGGAACACAAATTAGTGTAGCAATAGCATCCTCTGGAAGGGGCACTGTCAAGAATTATGGACCAGTTTGGCCATGCAATGGCCTTGAGGCAAAGCCAAATTGCCAAACCAGGTTTTAAGCCCATAATCCAGGTAATGACCTGTCTAGAGGGTCTTGTGAATGTTATATGCTTGTGATGAGCCAAGGGTTGCTTTTTACTGGGACATAAAATTCTCTGAATGCTTTATTTAACTTTACTGCATTGGATGTTTCTGACTGCCTCCCTCCACTTCTCCTCTGTGAACAGTTTCTAAAAGCAATGTGTAGCTCAGTTTTTCTCCTTTTCATTTCTCCTCACTTACCAAGCTGGCTGCAGAAGTGGACTTGTCCAAAATAGCATAAGAGTACTGGTGCTGATAGGCAGAGCTTCGGTCCTCTCAGAAATTTCTCTTTCAAGCCATTCCTGGGAGTGAATCTTGCATATGAAGCTTTTGAATGTGCATCGTTTATTTGATGCCATTGCTTCTCTCACCCTTTTGGCTGGAGATGCATAAATTCCAGCTTGGCATTACCATGCTGGCATCTCACAGCTTCATACTATACAATCCTGCCCCTTCCCAGTCAGAGCCAGGGTTTAAAAAAAATAAAAACAGTTAAAAACATGGGTAATTTACATAATTACCCCAAACTCAGGATGCTGTTAAAGATGCACACTCTCTGTGCAGCTTCACATGCACACAGAAAATCTGGGTGTGCAAGCTGAGTGTAGTGGAAGGTTGGGACAACGTCTGTTTGAAGGTGGTAGGGTTGCAGCAAGGGAATCTGTGGCAGTTTGGTAGTAAAAAGTTGCCTCTCCACAGGACAAAGGTGAAAACTCCATCTTTGATGTTTCCTTGTTTGATGTCTGAGAGTTGTACAGTGCGTCAGTAATAAAAGATCAAAGATCTCCTGGGTGAGGATAAGGTGCAGCGCTAAGCAAGCAGATGTAGTTGGTACAAACTACTCTGCTTTGGGCTAGCACCTTGGTGCAAAGCGGTTGAAAAAGCAGATTGAGGGGCAAATTTTCAGGCAGTGGAGCCGGGGACCTGCCTTGTGGTATGTAGAGAAGATCATACCCTGGAGAACCTGCCCCACTGTTGCCAGAAACAGGCACTTTCTCTCCATTGATGAGAGCCCATGGGAAATACACAGCCAGTTCTTCGTGTTTGCCATGGTGGGAATTCTGGTCCAGGGTATTTCAGTGCAGGTATGTACTTTCCTGGACATAGATGGGTTTTTTATCCTCAGGGCTGTGTCCATGCTAGCTGCTAGCAATGCACTGCAGTAAGAGCAAGGCATTACAAATTCCTGTTGTCTCTATGCAAATACCACTGCAGTGGGGCTAATTGTCACCATCTCAAAGGCTTCAGGTAGCAGCTTCTAACTCACAGCACAGGAATTTGTTATGTTAATTATTATTTACCAGCCAGAAAGGCACCTGCACGTCTACTCTAGTTTTTCTGGAGCTCTGCACTGGAGTGTCTCTTGTCCTCTGTGCACTTATTTCGAAGAAAATCATTTGACTCCTAAGCAGAAGGAAGAGATCGGTGTCAGAAAGGCTGGAGTGGTATCCCCACGGATCCTTATCCTTGGAGGCAGTGAACCAGAAAGTGTGCTCTTGTATGGTCCAGAGGGGATGCCAGCAGAAAGGCAAAGGAATTTCTGCTTGAGCATGGTAGAGGGGAAGGCGAGGAGATTTAGCTGTTTTTCAGGGGTTTATTTTATGGTGTTACTCCTGACAAACATGTGACCTGCAAACCCAGTGGGCTGGTGAAGACAAGCCATGAATCATTTATGATCATTTCATTTTTGTATTCGTTAAGGGATCTCTTGGTAGTGTTGTGTGCTTTAATTGCACTGTCATCCCCCCACTCAGAAATTCAGTAGGCCAGGTTGGAAAATAGAAACAAATAAATAAATCCCTAAATCTGTGACTGGCAAAGACAACTTCTTTTCACATCCTGCACATACTAGAGGGATCAAAGAAAAATGCAGTCACTTTGCCCTCCTTCTGATCACATATTGATAAAGTTTATCTCGCCCGACTTCAGCTTTTAGCTCAACACAGATCCCTCTGAACCAGATGCCATATTTTAGCCCCACAGCGCACTCCAGTCCAGCATTGTCTGTGCTGCCAGCTGGGATAGTTGAGCTCTGGGGGAGCCGCAGCGCCTGTCCTGGGTGGCTCCTTCCCAGGATTCAGGGTGCTGGAAGCAGGCGCTGAACCCGGAGCCAACAACAGGACTTGCAGATTTACCTGCTTTTAATGTACTTCGGTTTAATTGCAACAGCCAAGAGGACGGAGGTAAATAAGAAAGTAATTAGAACCATAATTTGGGGATCTTCCTTGTCGCAGGGACACAGATCGTTTCTTTATTCTCCTCCAAAGGGGGATAACTTGGTAATAATTTTGTCGCCGTGACATTTATGGGAAAGACTTGAAAGGAGCAGAAGAAAAGAAACAAGCCAAGGGACACCTTTCCCTTGCTGGTAACATGCATCAGAGCTGACATGCTTCTGAAATCCTTTCCAACCCCCTCAAATAAGCACTTAGGAGTTACTTAATTGCCCATTAGAGGACTCAGAGATGTTGGTGGCAAGCTCTTGTTACAGAGGGTAGGTGGTGGGAACCTTGGCACTCGCTCCCCCTGACCCCCTGTGCTCTCCCACAGAACCTCAGTGGCTGTTCGTGCCTCACCTCGGTCCCTGCCGAAAATGCCACGGTCGTTCCCGGCAAATGCCCCAGCCCCGGCTGCGAAGAGGCCTTCCTGACATTCCTCTGCGTGATGTGCGTTTGCAGCATGATCGGGGCCATGGCGCAGACGCCGTCAGTCATCATACTCATCAGGTAGGACCACTGCTGGGGGGATGCGATGCGCTCGCTGGGGGCTGATCTTGGGGTGGAAGCAGTGTTGGGGGACCATGGATTACTGCTGGGAGCTGCGGGGAGTTGAGGGCTCACCACAGCTCCTGGTCTCTGCCTTTTTAGTTGTGTCCCTCCATATCAATGATTTTGGCTTAAGCAAAGATCCAGTGCAGCAGAAGATCCTCCTTTAACTAAGCACTCCCTGATGGAGACACCTTGAAAGAGCCACTTGTATTTTCAAAAGAGTTTGGACCTCCCCAACAAATGAGGAACTATGGGCACAGGCTTTTTGATACCATACTACCTTTGCACACAGGCAGGAGTTGGTGATGCGAAAGCCTGAGCAGTCCTGCCTGAACTTCAGCCCTGTTGTTTCAGGTGTTAATGAAGTAATTTTCTCTCTAAGCCACTGTTTCGCTTGGCAGCACCAAGTTCAGTGCCTACAGTACTGACCTGCTAGAAAGAATACAGCAATTGCTTGAGTACAGCTTTGGGGAAATGGAAGTGAGGAGGGTCTGGGCTTGCAGACAGAGAAGGTGCTGCAGAGGAAGGTGGTAGACTTGGTCTTACCAAGGCTGGGACTAGCACAGAAAGGGAAATACAGAAGTGCAGTTTTCAGTCTGCGTAGTAAGGGCATTACAGCTGCATCAGGAAAGGAGCAGGACTGTAGTCCCATGTTCTCAGAGTCTAATGGTTTAATAAGATATCTTTAGAGATGGCCTGGAGATTCTAGAAACCATGGAAAAGTGAAAGGCTGAAGCAATGGCTAGCTTTGGTTAATACTCCCCTGACTAGAGTTTAACCTTTTGCCCCTGGACCAAGCCCAAGAACAGAAGGAACCTGAAAGTCTGGCAGACGTCTCTGAGTTGAGCCAATACGAATAGTTGAGCAAAAGTAGCTTATTCAAATAACTGACCTTGTGTTATTTCCAGATGCATGGAACACTTCACCTTATGATATAGGTATATATCTAAGCCCACGTTTATCCAGAATTACTTATCTGTCCGGGCTGTCACTTACTGAGAATAATAACCAGAGGCATAAATAGCAGATCCATTCTGCTGCCTGGAAAATTCCAATAAAATTCAATCAATAAGGGCTGTATTAGAAACACACTCTTGAGTGGATCTTGGACAGAACGGCTCTGTGAGGGCATGTCTCCCTGCAGGATACAAAATGAGATATTCCACCTACTCATTCACTTCTCTCTTTGCATCTACAGCAGCTAAAGGGAAATCAAATTTCTCATGATAAATATTGTGGCAAAAGTAATTTGAAGTTTGAAGAGTTCTTTGTTCAAAGGAGCTGCCAGCACCTGTAGGATCCTGAATGGAGACGTCTTAGTGTCAACTTCAAATGAGATAAGCCAGTTGCCAGCCAGGAAGAAGAATATGAGGGAATAAGAAAAGCAAAGGGAACATTAAAAATATTCAGCTCACAGCTGAAATCACCATTCACACATCCAAATTAGTAACTACAGTCCCCTCAGAATTACTGATAGCTACTAAAATGGGCATGGAAGAGATCTTCGCCATATACCACCTTACACTTTCCTGCAACTGCCATCTTGGACTGCTAAAAAAAGTTTGGGGATTTGAGTGTGTCCCTGATGTCCATGGCAGTGACCAGTGGCACTGGCAGCTCCTATGGTTAATTTAAAAATGAACTTCAGTGTCTACAAACTAGATGTTTTGTCTAGGAAAACCAGTTGTTCACCGCTGTAGTAGGTAAGAAAGGGAGATGTCTCTGAGTGGCAACTTTTACTCCACCCTACGCTATGGGGATTGACTTTGGTCTTCAGTACAAAAAGGTGGACTGATGGACACCACCACTGATTAAATTACCACTGTGAATATTTCACATGGTAACCTATTTTTTCCGTCAAATAAACCTTAATATTCCTTCAGTTTCCTCCATTTCCCACCCAACTGTGGAATCCTATTTGACCCAAGCCATTAACCACTGGAACGTTTTTCCAAGGGTAGATACTTCATGGCATTAATTATTTACATCAAGCCTGTGTGTCTGCTTGAAAGCTGCTGAAATTCAGCCAGAGGTCACAAGCTTCGTGCAGGAATCGTGGTACAATGTTACATGGCCAGCGTAATGTGTGAGGGGAGGGTGGGTGATCAGAACAATCTTCCCTTTAATTAAGACCTGTCGCTCTTTCTGGCTGATTTATCCTTACTGTCTGATTCCCCTCCAGTGTTTTATACAGGGGACCACCACTGCCACCACACATGTCACTAGCCATGCTGGCTACAGACCTCTGTAAGGAGCTCATGGAAGAGGCTGCTGAGGCCTTTAAAGTTCCCCTGTGTGATAAATCTGTTCATATGGGGATCACTGTCCTGCTTCCCCAGCCTTTATATACTATGGGAAATAAAATGCTATTACGAGACTTAAGACCAAATTAATTATTTCTGAAATTCCAGAGGCTTTCCTGAGCCTACCCCAAGAGGATGACTTTAGCCAATAGCATCCCTGAGCTAAGCGAATTAGAAAGCCATGAATTATTTTTGAAAAGCACCTTTGAAGGATAACATTAATGCCATAGTGGGTTGTGTTCATAGCAAAAAGCAGCACAAACGTTGTCTTTCCAGCATAAAAAAATTTCACACGCTTTCATGCCCATGAAAACTGGTCTTCTTGAGCACATCCGCACTGGGAGGCTTGGTTTAACAGGCTGACTGAACCTTTTGGTTTGTCATTCTCCCTTCTCTCTCTTGTTCCCAGTAGTCCTGGAAATTTCAGAACAAAAAGATTTCTCTTGCTCCAATTCTCAACATCTGGAGCCTTGAAAGCATGGTGGGGAGCTTGTAAATGATGATTTCCTGGGATGGGAATTTCATTTTTCCCCATCCAACGACATGATTAGCTGTTGTTATTAATGACTTAACTAAATTCCTGAACCTATCACCGATGCAATTACTTTTGGGGCTGTAGGCAGTTCAGGCGAAGGGAGAAGAAAAACCCCATTAATGACTTTTTGAAGAGGTGGTGGTGGCATCCTGGCTGACAGCACAGAATAGCCACAGGGTGTGTTAATCAAAGCAGAACAACAAAAATCGATTTCATTCTCTCCCTCCCTCCTCCCTACAGAACCGTGAGCCCCGAACTCAAGTCTTACGCATTGGGGGTGCTTTTCCTGCTTCTTCGTTTGTTAGGTAGGTGCAAAAATTTCATGTCCTCCTCTCCCATCCTTTCCTCCCTTGCTCAAAACTGTATTTTTAGTGTGTAAAATTGATGTCGGCTCCGTGCAACACCGCGGTTGTTGTGAGTGGGTTCTGACATGACAGGGTCCAAGCCCTCTCTCCAAAGGATATCACATCAAGGCTCCTGAAGGCACTTTTCCTGCTATTTCAATTGTTCTAATGGAAGAAAATCCAGCGTTACATGAGAAATGACTGTTTCTGCCATGGTCTCACGCAACTGGTTACTCTTCTGTAGCTGTTAGTAACATGTCAGCAGCTTTCAAACTCACTGCTGCATAGCCTGGCATTGTAGTAGAGGGAGGTTTTCATTCTCCCTTGATGGGCAGGACCTGTGTTACGTGGTGTGTTTGCCCCTTCCTTCGGGTCCTTCAGAGAAGAAAACTGAAATAAGACAGGCTGAGCCCTTATCTGGTAATATCCCATTGAAGTGGGTATGGCTGTTCCTCCAGACTGGTGGGTGCTTCTCACGTATGAATTAAAAGGAGTACATTGGGCTGTTGTTCACTGTCCGCATGGTTTTGGGTGGAGGTTTTTTCCCCTTTTGAAGAGATGGCTCCTTTAAAGCTCCTGTATTTCAGCTCATTAATATCAGTGATTCAGGGCAAAGTCCTCTCTGATCCATCATTGTGTGGGTCTATCTCATGCACAAGGTTTCTGTGTGTTGCTGGGGGGAAATTTCTAGTTTGTTTGGATTTTTTTTTTTAGTAGGGCAGAGACTGTATTTTCCCTCTGTGACCCCCCAGTCTCAAAGGAACAAGCTGGAGAGTAAAATGCCATCTCCTAGGGTTGTAGCAAGGCACTAGGAAGTAGGGTACCAAAATTCCTACAGTACTATACATTGCTTTGAATAAAGGACCTCATTCATTTAATTGTTTTTTTCTAGCACCTTATTCCCCAATAGCTGAAGGGAATATGGTGGTCCCAGACCAGTTTACAATAAAGCTAATTAGATTTTCGTTGCTTTTGGTGAAGTAACTGCAGTCATACAGAAAGCTTCATCAAGCAATCTTAGCCAGAGCTCAGATAGCTCAAAGGGAAGCTTCTGGGTTGACTTGGGTCAGCTCTAGTTCAAGCCTTACAAAGACAACATTTTCTTTAGCTGTCGGGGCTGCTCTCGGGTTTTGTCTCTTGCTGGCTGAACGCAGACCGTCAGCAGGCAAGCGTGTGAGGAGGATGGCTGTGAGCTGTTGTTTCCAAAGGAAAAAGTACTTATGGGGGAAGAATTTCTCTATTTTCTCTTCTCCTTTCAAAAGAGAAGCCTTCTGAGATAGTGCCATCCTGAATTCCTCTAAAGTCAGGCTTAGACATGTATGCTTAAGTTGAATAAATCTTTTTTTTTCTTCTTCCAATAAAGAAGCCATAGTAAGAATTTAAACTCAAATCTTTACATGTTGCTCTGTCACCAAGGGATTCCTGTGAAACAAAACAACACGTCCTTAAGCATACCAGCAGTGTAGCTAGAACCTACAGAAAAGGAAGAGAAAGGCACTTTTCAATATAAGGAAGGGTAGCCAAATCTTGCCCTTAACAATCTGAGGTTTGAGAATAGCTTTACTGATTTATTTTAAAAGCTTTTCAGTTCACCTTTAAGCTTTGACTTAAGAAGAGAGTGATAATAGCTACTTCTTGAACCAAATGGGGGTATTAAATATAGGAGGTATGAGACTCGGAGGTGCAATCATGGCTAATAGATTTCAGTAAGACAGAAGCAGCTTTTTTATACAGCCCTATGGTGTCTGCCATGAGATATATATATGGCAGGAATTTTTGCAACATTTTGCAGTAAGAGGTAAAACATGAACATGATTGAATCTCTTTAATATTCACTGTAATAACACGAAACACAACTGAATCCTCCCGGTATCCTCCTGGATATATTATCTCATGCCGTGGAAATTCTGCTGTGAGAGGGCAACGCAGCAGTGTCTTCATATAAAAGCACTACTGCAGTTTCTCAGAGAAGAGTAAGCAATGAAGGTAAAGGAATGCTGTTGGAGCCCAAGAAATGGGCTGGAATGGCAGAGTTTTAGACTTGTAAGATGCCAGGTACATCCATTCTGGACGGTCTTCACCACGCACCCTGGCAAAGCCTCCACTTCCCAGGACACTTCCTTCTGTTTTCCCTCAAGTCCATGTTGTTTGTCTCTCCCAACATGACAAAAATCACAGTGTTTCTCTCTCAGAAAGTTTTTCAAATCTGCAATGCCTTGTCTCAGAGGGTTTAGGCACCAAGTTGCTCCCGTAAAACTCTTGTCCTCTCCTCTGCTAAAAATGACCTGAAACACTCACTGGTTACTGTAAGGTTTTCATATATTTTTCTCTTAAGGTTTCCATATATGTGCCTGTATTCACAGAGGTGTATCTTTGGAGTTGGATAAGAGCAGGTCCTTCCGTGAGTCTTATGAGGAGCAATTTCCAGGTCAAATTATCTTGAAAACCTGGGCAGTCAGCTGAAGCCAGCAGATGAGGATGATAGCTCTCTCTGAAGTTCTGCCTATACATCTCCAAAGCTTTGTGTCAACATCTCATGGTAACAAGCAGGGTCTCACGCCTCCAAATTATGATCCAAAATTTTCCCTTAGTCCAGAAAGCATGTGGCTCCTGTCTCCTGGGTCACTGCCACCTCTGGATGTTACCCCCGGAGGTGCACCCCGTGCCACTGTTGCACTGGGCACACAAACTGTATCCAGTAGCACAATCTTTTTTTGCTTTTGTTCTGACAGAAGACCAGCTGAGTTTTAAAATTCCAGCTTGAGTGTGCACTTGTCCCCAGATAATTACTTATTATTTATTTATTTTTAAGAAGAGCATCTTTCAATTCAGAGGCAGAACCAGCCCAGTCTGGAATTTCCAGTCATTGAAATGACAATCAGGGAGCTGGTACTGACAGTTTTTTCCAGAATATAAGCAGGTTTTTAGATGCAATGTCTGGGACTGGTGTTTATGACAAAAAGATTGTCTTGCTTTTCTATCACATGTTTTTATTTACTACATTTGTGCTATTAATGACTGGTTTAAATGAGTACCAAAAGCCCACATAGCCTTTCTTAACTCCTGCATTTATTAACACATAAGGAAGATCAAACAAAATCTGCAGAGCACTAGTCATTGACAAAAGGAAATAAAGAGATCTCAGTTACCACAGGGAACAGTGAAGACAACCAGTTTATTTGTAGTCTTAGGATATGTGTCGTGAATGTCACTGTTGTGTTCATGACAAGTGTATGGAAGGTATCTTTTTTAAGCTGGGGAATCCAGGTTAATGATGAAACTGGATCCAAGATTAAACACTTCCCTGTCTGAAGGCTGCAGCTCTTGTGTCTGTTCGTCTCCACGTGTATTTATAGAGTTTCAGGCATCACAGCACCTACAAATGGAATGATGCTGTCAAGGGTATGTTGTGCTCATCTGCTCTTTGGTTTCAGTAGCTACGATGCTGCCCTTTGCTTGCTGTCTTAACCCACAGCAGTGATTATCACTCAGAGTTTTTTTCCAGGGTTTATCTGCTTCCAGCCTCCCCCCATAAATATAACAGAAAGAAAAGAAATGTTTTACATTATGTAGAGCATCCACATTTTCTTCTGAGTGCTGCACACTTGGTGCACATGTGCTGGCTGGTGAGTGCAGAGCTGGAACATGGCTGTCCTAATCACCGTTGGGGTAATGTGAAACGGGGGGCCACTACAATCTCCCTGTAGCATGGGGAAAAGCAGAGAAGAAAAACATTGCCTTTATTAGTTAGAGTGGAATGATTACTTTGCTTTAAGATTGCAGCTTTGCTGCAAACTATGATTGAGAAACGCTCATCAGTAGTTAGCTGCAGTGGCTGTGGGAGAATCCTGCTGTGATATTTCATTTAATGGTGCACTGAAATTTTCCCTTCTTTTCAGATTTAATCTTTGGCATCTATTAGAAGCCACAGACCCAGTGAAAACCTTCTTCTGTGTCAGGGAAAGGTCCAAAACTAGATCGCAGTGCCCCAGCTGATTTCAAGCTCTGAGCTTGAGTGCTGTGACATTCTTCAGGTGGACACCCCAGAGTGCAGAATTACCAATGTCTAAACAGAGAGCAAGCTGCCAAGCTTGTTGTCCTCTGCCTCTTTCATTTACCCCTCCACTTGGTCTCATTAGGCAAACGAGAAGCTTAATAAAAGCCACTTAAGCTTGAGTGAAATCCTCCCTGCGTGTTGATATCAGCAGGAATCTCCTTTGTAGATGTTGAGTCCAAGCTAAAAACTCATCCATGAACTTTGTTTAGGTTGATTTAGAACTTAAAAAATTAGAATCACGGGCTGCATCTGGGGCCATTAAGCTTGTAAAGCAACCTCTCTTTCCATTCACTGCCATCATGTCTTCTCTCTTTATCATAAGGATCAAACAAGCCTGATTTGTCTTTCTTCTTTTGACAGGTTTTATCCCACCTCCGCTGATCTTTGGGGCTGGAATTGATTCCACGTGTCTGTTCTGGAGCACGTTCTGTGGCGAGCAAGGAGCCTGCGCGCTATACGACAACGTGGTCTATAGATACCTGTATGTTAGTATTGCTATAGCCCTGAAGTCATTTGCATTCATCTTATATACAACCACCTGGCAGTGCTTGAGGAAAAACTATAAAAGATACATCAAGAACCACGAAGGTGGTCTCAGCACTAGTGAGTTTTTTGCCTCTACTCTCACCCTAGACAATCTGGGGCGGGACTCAGTGCCCCAAAATCAATCACATAGGACAAAATTTATCTATAACCTTGAAGATCATGAGTGGTGTGAAAATATGGAGTCTGTTTTATAGTGACTGTGGAGGGGGTGAACTGTATTAATAATACAAGGGTCCTTTTTAATAAAAGCAAGAAGAGAGTGAGAATGAAGAAACAACTGCAAGACAACGGCAACACAGGAAACTTTTGTCTTTTTCTCAAAGTCAGACCCAGCCAGGATCCTTGAGAACAGCATCTTTTACTAGGATCACTTGTGAAATCTTGTGGGGTGATGGAGAAAGCAGGGAGCCGCTGTGGCTGGGTACCAGCCCCTTTGATGACAGTACAAGCTTCCAAGAAGGGCATCTGCAGAAGTTCATCAGAGAGCTCTGCAGACAGATGGACTTGGGCGTTGAGGAGTAGAGAAAGCAAGGTGATAACAGCAAGGCTGGAATAGGTGATTGCAGTTGCAAGTGTGAAGGGTTCGCCGGTCTGGGTGCTGTTTGAACCTGCTGTGCTCTGTGATGGCAAAGAGGGAGCGGTGCTGGAGCTCATCCACCCGTCACGCTCTGTCACCAGCCACGAGTCTACATTAAATACCTTGAAAGCTGCTGGAAACCTTCCAGGTGGCGAGCAGCGCTGTCAGAGGTGTCCGAGTCCTTCCAGCCGAGGCTTATTCGCAGATCGCAGCGTTGTGGTTGTCTGTGAATGGCTGTGCTCAGATCTCTCAAACCCAGTAAAGTTCAAGACATTTGCTCACACTTGCCAAACGTGCTGTCATTTTTAAAGGGGGATGAATTCCAAATACTCATCTCTGTAGTCCTCTAATGAGATTTTTTAAAAACATATTTTCCAATATATGTTAACCCTTAAATCACTGACACTTTTCCATAGGGAGAATTTATTCATGCTAGTTTGGGGAAGGATCCTGTTTAATCCACCCAAACATAATGTGACTCAAGGGGTTTGTTTAATCCTCTGCGTTTTTTATCCATACGCCTTCATTCTAATATGCTACCAAGCCAATGAAGACACGTAATATGTTTTTAAAAAAAGAGAACGAATGCACTGTGTCTCTATAAAAAACAATTGTCAGTTGGAGAATTATAGATAATATGATGATTTACATAATATAGTTTTTTCATATTCTGTGTGACTCAGTGAATACATATATATATATATATATGGAGAGGCTGTTTATGTTCTCTCCAGTTTTTAAAGATATATATATATAATTTGCAATCTAGAAATTGTGTGGTGGATGTTTTCTTTGAAGTAAGTGTGTGTGTGTGTGTGTGTGTACAAGGTGAAAGGAATACTGACCTTAATCCTGCAACCCTCACAACCCATGCTTTTTTTTTCACCTGAGAAATTCCACTGACTTCACTGGCAGCCATGTGAGGAAGGCTGGAAAAAAAAAATATCTCCCTTCCTGGAGCTCTCATTTTGCCCTTAAATGTGCAAATCCTGTTCCTATGGAGGGCTGGCTTATGGGGGCAGAGGCTGGCCGGCATCAAGCGCCTCTGAAATTTTCGTTCACATCCTCAGGAGGCACCCATGCAGGAGAGGATTTGGCACTGCTTTTGCAATGCTGTCTTATCTGAGCCTGCAAAAATCACGGGGCAGCTTTCATCTGCTTTCAAAGAAGCATTGGGTCAGGATTATTTTGCATGCGTATTTTTCTTTTCCAAAACATTCCTGCTGGGAAGCCATACAAATTGGTTGTGTTTGATGAGTTTTCCAGACCCATTTCCAATGGACTAAATGTCAGAAGGGTTTTAAGGGTTAGCATTAGAATCAAAAATCCCCTTTTGGGTTTTGTTTTGGTTTGGTTTTGGGGCTGTTTTTCTTTGTATGTTGAAGCTGTTGTGAACTTGCAGATGTTCAGAGAAGTAACCTGGCATGTTGAACCGAATGCTGGATGTCATGTCCATGCAGCTGGTGGAGGGTTTGATCTTCCCCACGTCTTTGTCCATTGCTGGCAGTGGACACCCTGGAGTTGGCCCAATTGCAGAGGCTTGATAACGTGCCACTCATGTTCAACGCCTTTCTAGCAGACTTCACTCTTACCTGGGCATTGAAACATGGGTGTGTGGTATCAAACTGCTTCCACTTGACTGACTTTACATGTGTTTGTAACTTATGCACAACATTATATGTTCAGCAACAATAAGGGCAAAAAAAAAAAAAAAAGGGTGTATCAAATAAACTCCACTGTGCCAAATACTTGACAAATATTGTAACTGCAGATATTTAATTCTTGGGTTTCAGCCACGTTAAAAATCACTTGATTAATGAAGGAGTTTAAGGAAAAAAAAAACAAGTTACTAAGCTATGCAGTGCCATTGTTATGTTGGGTGGTAAATGATGCTTTTTAGACCATTAGATTGGTTTAGTATATCGTGTCTGCTAAAATAGAGATACAGCATCCATAAAACAATGAATTTAAAAAAGGCACAGGGTGCATAACTGTCTCATAAAATATGTATAATTGTCAAGTATAAGCCTTTGAAATCACTCTCTACAGTTCTCTTCATTCTGCAAATTTATTACTTAGACTGCTGTCTTTTCAAATGTTAGCTCATAATTTTATCCTCTACACACACATTCAGACTTCAAGACAAATGTCAGAGAATAGAACCTTTCTAAAAGCCTGATTGCTTGAAATTCTGTAACCCCTTTCACAATTTCATTTGTTTCCCCTCTGAAAGTCCAAGGTGAAGGAGAATAGCATGCTGACATGATGCAAAACAAACTCTCAGTGTCCAAGAGCTGTGGTCTGTCGGTACAGTCAAAAGTCCCCCTTGACTGGAGTTATAGAAACAGGATTCCAGGGCACATAACATTTTCATTTTTATTTTTGGTTGGTTTAGGGTTTTTGTCATTTAATACCTTCTCTTGGTATGTATGGGAGACACAGCTGAATGGGGTTACTGACATTATTTTTAAGCTGCAACTTAGAATTCCTGCATGATTGTTGTTTGATTTCTTTTCATAATGTGACTTTTGATAAGCTCTCTCCCATCACGCTCTTTCTTTTTTTAAGGATGTATCAGATGCCTGCATCATGAAGGGCTTTACTGTCAGTGCTTTGGTACAGATTCAAGAACAGAGCTTTAGTTTGAAGAAAACACACAGACCAAAACATCCACCCGTCCATCTGTCCATCCATCCCAACAGGTTCTTTGTGTTTTGAGGGTTTTTTTCTGATTTCAAAACCACAACCAGTTTTCCCTTTGACACAATTTTTGGTACGGAATAACAAGCAAAGTGTCTTGAGATAGCCTCCTGCTTCCCAAATGGCAGTATGGACCTTCACCCATCAGCACTTTTCTACCATCCCACAACTGCCTTAACTGTGCAGGAAGCTTAAGAACAAGGATGGAGTTAGAGAAATGCCCGTTCTAGGAAACAGAAGCAGGGGCATGGGCGGAGCAGTCCAGCAGTCCAGATCCTACGTGGGAAATTTTTTCTCCACATTTAGGGGCGTTGAACTTCTGGGTTTTGTTGAGACCTCCCTGTCTCAGCAGAAATGTTACTTTAACATTTCCAAGCACTGTGTTCCTTGCATGGCTGTCTGCTAAGGAATGGGATGTTTGAAAAAATAAACTACTTGAGATTTAGCAGTCTCTATGGGATTGTCCAGTTGCCTTGCATGACTTTGGGTCGGGGTTTCCTTTCCCTTGCACAGATACCACCTTGGCATAGCTCCAGTGGAATCAGGAGGGGACCCCAGTCTAAAATTGGTGCAGATAATACTAGAATCAGTTTCTTTGCATCCTTATTAACAAGGGGATGCATTTTCTGAACCTTCTTTTTATACATACTGAAATCCTACATTTTCCTGACTTTTCCCAGTACATCTTGGATGCGTGGTGAGACTGAAAAGGCCAGCACCTGAATTACCTAAACAACCCTTCCATTCCTTGGGAATTCAACTGATAGGGACCTCACACTGCCATACCCCTGCCAGATGCACTGAGCTACTTGGTGCTGCTCCCGTTAACCTCCGTTGGGTCTCACCTTGCTGGGAAGGTGAAATGGGAAGATGCAGAGAGGAATTAGCTGCAATTAGCTGAGTGAGCTGTGCTTCAAAACACTTCAGAATTGAACTGATGGTCTGCAGACACTTGGAAGGCGATTGGAGTATTTCCAAATGTCTGTGCTGTATTGGCTTTGGCTTTTTTTTTTTTTTTTGCTTTTCTTTTTTTTTTTTTTTTTAAAGGAGGGGGGAGGAATAATTAAGGGACTCAATAAGATTCGATATCTCTATCAGAGTTTTATGTTCATCATATTGCTGATGGAGGCAATATACTTCAGGTTTACCTTTGTGTGTCGGTCAGGGACATGCTTTTCTCAATAAACAAGCTCCTGGAAGCCAGAAGGCAACTCCATCTCACAACCAGCAGCTTCATGCCACTGCAAACCCTAGATATCCTGAAGTCTACCAGCACTGTGAAGCTTCAGCCCCCGAGTCAGCAGCAGCTGTTGCTGCCATGGGAGGGTTTGTCACAGCCAGGTGCATTGGGCTCAGTATTTTCTTAAGACTTGGACAATCTTAGTGTGATGTTTGTTTTCTTCTTGGCAGGTGATGTGGGGAATTGTCAGTATTAAAGACATAGGCAAACTCTTCCCTGGATGGATGTGATACCAGCTTTGTTCCTTTATTCACAAGGGTTTCCAGGCATCGTCCCCTTCTGCCTTTAGACACAGCCACACTGAGCTATCCCTGCAATTTCACATGAACTGTCTTTGCAGGCAGAAGCAGGTTTGCTGTTCTCTGTCTAGATCTGATTAATACCTGCAAAGTTCACAGGCTTTCTGGACAGAGCCCCCCTAAATATAAGCAATAATACCGACCTGTTCCCGTTTGCAGCTTTTGGTTTTCTTACCTAAATCTGAGTTTATCTCTCCCAACATCTCATGTGGCTGCTCTACCTTTTTTTGTTGGCAGCCTCTCCAGGAGATAGGCAGCCAAGATATGATTCGTGTGAACATAGACAGCATTTTATTAAGATGGACAATTGTGTGATGGCAGCATTTGGCATGAGCCAGGCTCAGCTTTGGTAATTGGATGGTTGAGATGGATCCAAGGAAGAAAGGAACAGACAGGGCTTTGTAGCTGAGCCCCCCAGGGTCCCTGAAAGGGACCCTTCTATGCTCCTGGATAGACCTACCTGCCCTACCTCCCTGATAGCCATGCTCCGTGGGCATTTCTTCCAAACTGGCCTACCAGCTTCCTTCTCCAGGCACACAGTTCTTCCTTCTTCCCAAGGGCAAAGCTCAGCTCAGCTCTACCAAGTCAATACAAAGTGTTCAGGGTTGCTAAGCAGCACTTACATTTGCCCAGGAGGCTAGCAGGTCTTATAATATTTACATATGCTCAAAATATCATAGATTGCGCTGCTTTTATATACTACATCTATTACTTCCAGGCTGCACATGATCTTTTCTATCATTTCATTGACATTCCTAGCCAATTTGGATCTTAGTGTAATTGCTTCACTGAAAAATGGCCTTTCAGCAGTTCTTGGTCATTAGATACTTCTTTATTAACTACTGATGCCAAGTAAGATCTCCACATGAACAGCATTCTTCCAGCCTCAGTCTTGCCACTCAGCAGCTTGGCTATGAGCATCCCTCAGTCCTGAAAGGCTACAGGGAATTCAGAAGTCACATGGACAGAGGAATCCATATAGATGTCTGCAAGAGCAGGACTGTAGGATGTCTGTAGTGTATATGCTCCTTTGCCTGTCAAAACCTTGCTTCGGTCTGTTTGATGGATGGAGTGTCTGCAGGGATGGGGTCTTTGGGATACTATGAGTTTGTAATGCTTCCCCCACTATCTTCAGAGTAAGAGCAGCAGAGCAGTGTCACCCTAGGAAGGAAGAGATTAGCAATACCCTGACAGTTTGTCGCACTGGGCTTGTTCTACACAAAGTTGGTGTCTGCAAATGGCAGAAAGCAATAAGAAACTTGTCAAGTCCAACTCAGCAAATAATTTATTGCGACTTCATAAATGAATTTTCCCTTTTATTTCTTCCTTGTGAATTGCTGAGAAAGCCAAGTAAATGTCTCCAGTGTATTTGCAAGGTCACTTCTGCATATCATCTCTGGTCTGGAGGGGTTTGGAAAAGCTTTCTTAAAATATATACGTGTTGGTTTGTTCTGACCAGTATCCCCCATGTCATGGGGGCTATTTCTGCTCCCTGAGTTCCCTAGGCTGAAATCTTCTCATCAGGACATTTAGTTCAAAAGCATGTGATTAGGAATTGAGTAAGAGGATCCTTGCTCAATGCCAGTGGGCTGGGTGCCACTGGACATACACTGCTCCAGGATAGCCAAAGTGCTGGCTCCCAACTCACTGTCCACTTTCCAGGAATATTCTCTCACAGATGCTTGAAATTCTTTGTCTCTCCCAGTGTTCCTACCAGTTAAAGCATTCATTTGAGTAATTACTGAGAGCAAACATGAGAAGGGTATGAACCTAGACAAAAACAAATTGGTATTAAGGTGATGCAGGTGGTGCAAATTTTATTTGCAGTGTTTGCACAGCTCTTAGATCAGGAGCAAAAATCTCTTGGGAGCAAGAGTCTCGTGTATGGCCTGACATGTCTTAGTTCTTCTCCACTGAATTGCCAGTTGGTAGGACAGTAAAAGGTATCTTTCCCTGCCATGGATATCTTAGCCCTTCAAACCCCTTTTCTTTTACAGTATGGCATCGCACAAATACCAGTGCATTTATCCCTAAACTGCATCTCTGTGCTATATTTTCGGTGCCTCACAACTCTAACCATGTGAACTTGAGGAAGAAGTGACCCCTGTTCTTCACCTGTGATGCGTTCTGCCTGATCGGAGGATGATGATCCCTCCTGAAGACTCACAGCCATTTTCCAAAAGTCTTACGTGCAGTGGGACCAAAACTGTGCTCTGCTGATCATGGGTGGCCTACAAGCTGTGCTCAGACGTCTCTAGCTTGTCTACAGCCCCACATTGCCTTTCACAATGTTTTTGGTGCAAAGCGTGGTGATGAGGCTATGCACAACCCCCCTGACAAATGTTAAGGGTTACCACTGGTCTACGACCACCAAAGTTTAGGAGTCTCCATGTTAGCACGCAAAAGCAGCTCCCATCATCTACTTTTGGGAAGGAGCCATCTCAGAGCAGGGTTCATCAGAGGAGTTCAGCAGCGCTGGGATCACACGAAAGGGAGCTCGTGGTTCACTTGAGTACCACGTCCATAGAGAGGAGGGCTGGGGATGGGAGCAGAGGAAGAGCTGTGACCTTTTAAAACCCATAGTGCCTACCACTGCAAATGGAACGCTGTATTGTATTATATTATATTATATGTGACTACCATGTAAATAAAGTACAATAAATGTGGTGTTTGTTAGGATTTTGATACAAGTCATATACAGTCTGCAGGATTTATTTCCTCTCCCCAGCTGTACATACTTACATCACATTCCAGGCACAGCGACATTTGGGGTTGTCTGAGCTAGAAATGCATAGATGGCACTAGATGGGAAATGTTTGCAGTAAGGCTGTTTTAAAATTCCTTTTTCCCTGGGTGGGACATGAGTGCCATATGGAAGCCAGCCAGAGTGAAGGGAGTGGGGGCAGCTCTTGACTTGAAATGGTTTGTGAGCAGAAGCAACAGCACCAGCCGGCCCTTGGCCACTCTTCCTTCATGATGGAGGGAAAGCAAAGTTTTAGTTTGCCTGATTTGTCTTTGCTTGCTTTCCTGATGCAGGGGTCGCCTTGCCTGCATAAGCTGGTTATTCTCCACCCTTGAGATCCCTCAGCAGCTGAACTAACTTGAAAGTTTAAAATTGAAAGCAGATTGGGAAAGAAGTTCTCCTGTTCTTAACCAGCTGACCACTCCGTGGCTCTGGCAAACACTGAGGGGCCTTTCTTTTGGCTAATACAATTAGGAAATCCCTTTATTCCTTAACCCACTCCCTTCTCCATCATCATGTTTCTCCATGGTGTAATAACAGAATTAATGCATTTCAGTGAGGTGGGTCTGCCATGTGCCCTCCAAATCCTGACGCATCTCTTAACTGCGTTGTTAGAGTTTCTCCAGCCTTCAGAAGCTCAGAACTTCCCTGGCAAGAGTTTGCAGCTGGTGTGTGGATGTAATCTCCCATCAGTCTGCAGAGGATGCTTCCACATTGATTGCCTTGTAGAAGAAACAAGATCACCCCACACAGGGCATCAGACCCATGGCTCAAAACACCCCGCGGAGCTCTGTGCAGGCTCCACAATATTGGAGGAGTATCTGGTCTGTCTACCAGACCAGTCAGTGATGCTTGCCCCACATATCATTGCTATTCTTCATAGTCACCTGGGCAGAGCAGCATTTGTGAGTGCTAACATGTGAAAAAGATTCTTCCCACATAGACTTCTCCACAAAGGGCCTGTAGCAGCCATGGGATCTGGATGAGCCCAGCTGCCTCTGTCCCAGGCTGTAAGGTCATCTTTTCCTACAGTGCCCAAGGGAAAGTGGTCCTCCATACAGGTCTTTGAAGTGTGCTGGTTTGACTGCTGGTAATTTTGCAGATGTTTAGCAGCACTTCCAAAATAAACCCAAACCTGGTTTGGAAAAGGAAATGTTTCACTGTACAATTGATTTTAAAAAAAGAAAACAAAACACACAAAAAAATAGAGAGAAACCACATGCTCGATATATTTTGAGTACTGTGTTCTGTATTTTTGCAGCTTATATTTTCCAGATGAGCAGTTTAGAAATATGTGATGTGAAATACATACTGTAAGTTTGCTGTAAATGATATTAAAAACACTATTTTCATTCTTCTCCTGTCTCACTGGATGATCTCTTTGGCTCCCCCAGCTTGTCTGGTACTCTGTCTCTCCCAGTAAGCTTTCAGTTTCAGTGAAAGCAGAATTGAGTGTTCACGTTGGAGGTTTGATGTTGAGGTTGAAAGTTTGCTAGGAACAACAGGTGGGGCTGGACATGTTCCTGTGCACATGCAATGCCTGAAGAGGAGAGGTCCTGGTGAAGATGTGGTTGTGACAGAGAAGGTAAGGCAGGTTTTTGGAAAGGGGAAACTGAAGTTTAGTTAATGTCTGTAGAAAAGGAGCAGGAGAATGAGAACCTATTAGGTGGGTACAGAGTAGGGGGACTTGAACTCCTGGGAGATGTGAGGATGAGGAGGGGCTCAGAGGGAACAGGAGTTGAGCAGTTAGGAAAAACACTGGATGTCTCATTGATGACAACTGTGTCTGACACTCTTTGTGTCGTTTCAGCTGTGGAGGGGAAAAAAAAGAGCTTTTAGCTAAAATAGCAACAGCTCAGTGAAATGGCTGAGCCCTGCAAAGCACCCTGAGTCCCTGCAGCTGTTTTTGCTCCAAGAGCTGCTGAGGCTTCTCCCTTCATCTCCATCAAAGCACCCAGTGCCATGGGGTCAGGTCAGCAGAGTGGCATGTTCGTGAGAATGTGATGATATCCGTTTCCACTTGTTCTAGCTGCCACGTTGGTCAGAATAAAAGTAAGCACTTATTTGACCCATTATTTTTGAATGTTTCGAATCTGTTTTATGAAAAGAATCATTTTCTCCTGAGCTTCCACAAAATGATGCTAAATGAGGCAATTACATTCAAACTGTGTTGAATATTCAGTTATTCCTTGTTTATTCCTTTTTTTTTATCCTTCCCTGTTCCAATTCCCTCTTGCAGAAGGCAGAGGGCAAAATGAAGATTAAAAGTTAGAAAAAAAAAACCCTTCCATTCTACTGCATAAAGCTTGAATCCAACCACCATTGCTTTGAATTCACTTTCAAACAATAGAAGCTTTGGAGAACAGTTCAGAAAGAGGGAGTGAAGGAGGAAGGCTGGAAAAAAATGTTTTGCTAGATGTTGACAGCAAAGCAGCCTTTATTTATTTCATTTTATCACTTTCCCTCAGCCCAACTGCTACTGGTGGTGGAGCCCATGAAGACTCCCTCCAAAGGCATCACTCATGCATGCTCCACTGGCTGCTCCCGCCAGGTCTTCTGCTGTCCCCCACACTGAGTGTACCCACCATACACAGCTTTTTCGGGACCCCTCTTCAGCCATCCTAGCCCTTGCATTCACTGCTACCTCTGACAGAACCTGGTTAATTGGGTATTTACAGAGCTGGATTCTGGTTTGGATGCAGATTATTAACCTTTATGTCACCTAGAAGATATTACACCTGGTAAAGTTAATGTTTTGAGACGGTGAGGTTAATGTGTCAGTGCTCAGCCCTCCCTAATTAGCAGCACGGCTTGCGTGTGTGGTTGTGCTGAGCCCTGCTTTAATTGGAAAGGACTCACAGATGGGTCACATCAATGGTATAAGTTTATCTGTCTCCTTCAAACCTCTCCTTGTTGTCCCTGGATTTTAGGTAAGTCTTGCTGCTACAGTGTGATCCTGGCTGTAGTCTTCTGAGCCTGGGCTTGGTCTAAGGCAGCAAATGGTAATGAAGCCTGGGAGTTTCAAGCTAAGGTTGTGTATCTAGGAATGTGTTTGGCAGAGGGTCTTATCTGTGCGCTAGGTTTGCTCAGCTCCTGAAGTCTCAGGAAATCTTTATGGTGTCTCTGAGCTGGCTGAATGGCATAGAACAGTTGTTAAGGCTTGGAAGAGCTTGCTCTGGTTTTGTATTCTGGTGTTCCTGTGCTTGTAACTGCAGTATGCCCTAGGGCCTGTGCTTACTGGAGTAAGGATCATGCAAAGAAGCAGTCAGGAGTGGGGAACATTGGACAGTTAAAGTGTTGTTATAATGGTGAACTCATGTAGCACAGTCCTTGTTTGAAGAGCCTGGCTCAGCTGGTCAGGTAAGGCATACAGATCCTCTGTTGTTTGTGGCAGGGTGACATTAAGTGCTTATCTGTTGCCTCTGGCCTCCCCTTGCTCCTGTGACAAATGCAGGCCAGGCAGGAGCAAGGGTTTGTGCCTTACAAGACTGGGAACCGCCTGTCTTCAGGGAGCTGCTTGCAGTACTTGTCCTGAGCTGCCCTGGTCTGTGCTGTCTCCTCACCACGCACTCAGCAGTCCCCCTTACCCATGGAGAGGGGTTGCTCTGCAAGAGGCAGCAGCCTGCTGACCCCCAGCTCTGCCCTCCTGCCTGTCTCACAGCTCTGCAGGGACAGACCCTGGCTTGTGTGGCTCCTACAAGATAATGAGATCAGACAGGTACTTTCAGCAGGCTAGGAGCCCGAAGGTTTCTCTTTCAAATCTTGCTTTTAAGCAGCAGGTATGTTCCTGACAGCCACGTGCTGAATCGTGTTCCTGGGCCTCAGAATGCTGAGACAAAGGGCTTGCCTGCTTGTGTGTTTTGCAAATGCCTAGAGGCCTTTACAACTCTTCCATGCTGCCTGCTGCTTCTTTTTTGCGGTGCTATTGGCCATCATTGCTTCAGTTAAGTGAGCTAAATTCCTCCCTGTTTGCTGCTCTGGAACAGGCTCACTGCCTTTTGTATGGCAAGGGACACGTTATGTCACGCAAGGAGCAGGGAACCGTGTGGGTGGAGCTCAGTGAATGCAGGCACCCATTTAAAGGCTGCTTTGTGGCGAGCAGAAGCACTCAGCATGCTCCCAAGTGATGCTGTTGCCTGTGAGCCATGCTGCAGCAATGCCTCCAGTCCCTGGGACCAAATGAGCCATAACCAAGGCAAGCGCTCTGCGAACTTTGACAAGAGATATGCCTGTGATCTGCATGAGAGAGAACCAGGTGAAGGCTGATAAATGAGGGATAGAGGGGAAAATGACTAATCCTCTCTGCCCACTTACCAGTGGTGCTGGATATCAAGACCTACTTTGGTTTAATGAGTCAACCTTGAGCAGCATGAGGAGGAATCTCTTCCTGGCAGGTTTGTCTTCTATACCACGGTGGATTTCAGTACCTTCCTGATGTGGCAGTTGTCCTTCCATGGAAATGCCTTGGAGTTGTGTGAGCAAAGTGCAAAGACAGTCAGAATATTCCCCATGAGGAAAAGATGTCATTTCCTCAAAATCATGTCTTTTTGTGGGAATGTCTCCATTTCAGCAGCACTTCATGCAAGCAAAACCTGATGAGCTTTCAGTGTCCTGTTGGAATTGGGTTATTTAGAGTTTTCTTTTTGAAACTGTAGTTTGAATTCTATCAGCACATAAAATAAATCAGAGTTATTTGGACTTAAATTAAAATAAAATGTTTTGATTGCCTTCATGCAGTATTTTCTGCTTAACATTACACTTGTGTAGAAATCTTAAAATTTGGTGTTTTGTTCTATTTTGAGATCTAAGTGCATACAGACCTTCTAGAATTTCTCACAGGTGCTTCTTGCTGCTCCAGACCCCACTAGCACATACTGCTAGTACATCACCAGTCTGATGGTTACCTGGGATGTATGGGAGTAGACACAGATGCTGTGAGAGAAATTCAAGAGCCCACAATCACCTAACAGCAGGCCACTTTTTTACTAGACAGCGTGAGGATAAATCTTACTCCTAAGCAAGTAAAGTGTTACTCATCGCTCAGTTTCCTTTTTCCATTGATCCAGTCTTTGAGAGAAGTACTAATGTATTTAAAAATCAAAGCAAATGGTGCGTTTTCCCTGTTAGTCTGAGGCCAACATTCATTTTAAAATTGGCTTTGTGTCTACTCTTTTGCAAATCTGCATCTCTCCCTGCCCCAGTGCTCCCTGCAGGGGATGGGAAGATGCTGCCAGTGCTGCCCTGCCAGTGTGATGCTTGATCTGGGCTCACCCTCAGCCTGGGAGCACCATAATCAGGGGCAGATCTTGCTTGCATCCAGCTGCCTTTGTGCCAGGCTGTATGAGACTACAAATCTATAGCCTATAGTTTCCAGAATACAGAGGTCTTGGTAGGAGGATCCTTTTTTTAGAGGTGAAAATTCATGAAGGTGAAGGGCAGCTGCAGAAGTCTGATGTTTTCACCAGCCTTGTAGGTAGGGAAAAGCTGCCTGAGGAGGACAAAGTGCAGATCAAGGGGAGTTTGTTCTCTGTTTGAGGCCCACAGGGCTTGTTGCCTGTCTCGGCATATGGACCTTGCTGGCTGTTACAGTGCTTTTCAGCAGAGCCATTCCTCCACCTCTCCGGCTGTTTAGTCCATTAGTCACCTCCCTGGCCCTAAATAGAAGGAATTTCAGGCTTTCATTAAAAGCCTCCAGCCTGGGATGATGATGCTCAGCAGAGGTCCCATTTTAACCTTTAGGAGGAAGCCAGAAAGAATAAAAATGGCCTCATTATACAGCAAGTTAGGAAAATTTCTCCTGAGGGGTGGGAGAGAAAAAGGGGAGAGTTGGTTTTATCTTATTCTCAGATGGACTCAGGGTGGCAGTGAGGAGTAAATGTCCTCCTAAAGGTTGCAGGATGGCTGTGTGAACAGGCTTCCTTGGGCTGCTTCCAGCAAGCAAGTGCAGAAATTTGGAAATGCTCTGGCTGGAGTGACCCCTCACCCTGCTGTTCTCTTAGAGGCAGTTTCTGGGATTAAACTTGCTATCTCTCCAGCCCTCTCTTCATGTGCAAGAACACAGGAGCTGCTGAAACAATGATATGGATGATTGAGACAATGATGATTTCTTGGCAGCACTTAGAAGACACAGAATGCTACCCTTCCCCTTACATTAATTAGGAGTACATTTCCCTGAAATCCTGGAGATCTCTTTCTTGCAAGCCTTGAGTGTATATAAGGACAGCTTCTCCATTCAGAACATGTACTAATTCCCCACTGAAATCAGTGCTCATCCAGTACTAACACCCACACAACTTCTAAATGCCTCTGGAAAGGAGCAGAGCAAACTGAAAAACATCTAGGTTTTTGGATGAAGCCAGGAGTCAGAACACAACCCTGCCTTTGTTGAAATGACTGTTGGACAAAAAGGTGTTTGATGGGGTTGGGGTTTTTTTGTTTTCTTTTCCAATATTGTAAACAAGCTGCTGAACCACAAATGCATGAGGAGGTGCAGAAGAGGGTACCGAGATGCAAGCCAAAGCCTACTCATCACAGAAATCCACTTTGGAGCTGAAGATGAGGCTTGAGCAGACTCGCTTTGCCCTTGCAAACGTCTAATCTGTTTTCACTGCAGGTCATAAAGCCTGGTGTGCTGAGTTTTTCAAGTACCATTAGTTTATGGGCTTGTTAACAGAAAGGCTTTTCCTCCCTTTCAGGGTCTGATTCTCATTGAACCAGAGATACCGTGGTGTAATTTTGATGACAGAGAAGGTTAATAACGTTTCGGATCGTCTTTTCAGCAAATATTATTTGAGCTGACTCCTTTTTACCTCCCTCCTTCCTCTGCTCTGTTGCCATCACTGGAATTAGCTGTATTTATTGTAGCTGTATTTAAATGTGGCCACCACTCGGGTTAAGGCTTTGGAAACAAGTGCTGTAGCTGCTTTTTGGGGGCTGCATTCAGAAGGTGGTGAAGGTGTCTGCAAAATGCCTGTTTGTTTGTTTTTGCATGTCTAGCCCTGTACAAAGCTGCAAATGGGAACACAAGGGTGTTTAAAAGGCAGGAGAGACAAAACAAGTTAGAATTTTAAAGTATTGTTAGAGCGCAGCAGGCCATACAATAGTGGAAACGTGAGACAATAAAAGGGTGCATCAGTTTAATTAGTATGTTTAGTTAATATACTGCTACAATCAAAACTATTCTACTGGCAGCGCTGCCTTCTAGTGAATGGAGTAATTGTTGGAGTTATCTGAAAGGGACAGATGTGTTGTGTGGGTCGGGGATAAAGCTGTGTGTTTCAGCTAGGGCAGGAAAATGTATCCAGGAGAAAGTCTTCAACAGTGTTGGTACCTTCTAGAAGGGCTGTAGTTTGTAGGTAGCTCTTGCTCCGTGTTGTATGTGCTGACTTGGACTTTTAGTAATGCTGCTTCTGCTGAAGAAGCCTTTTGATGGTTAAAACTTGGAGTGAGCCTGGCCTGGCATCACTCACCTTTTATCTCTTTTTTTTTTTTTTTTTTCTAGTTAAGAGCAAACAAAGCTGGGATGCACTAGGAAGAAAAGTTTGGGGTTATTTCTAGGGAAAACAGTCAAAGAGCCTACAGTCTGCTTTCATTCATCACCTTTCTCACATGAGGGAGAGAGCTGAGACCTTGCCTATTTCAGTAAGACATTTCTCTTAAAAGGTAACAACATTTACAGCAGCCTGTGTTTTGATGGGACATTCTCAAGATCTAATGCACTGATATCTAAGACCTTTCCGTTCTTTAGAGAGGTGAAAATGAGCTTTTGCCTTCTAGAAGCTCAGTATAACTAAACAACCTATTGACTTCCCTGCTACAAGGTGTCTGCTTTCTTAAGATGCACTGAACATGACAGACGCTCCAGTCCCAGGCAGCACAGCATTAACCGTGTCTGTGCAGTGCTTCTGCTGCAGGATGCTCTTCCCAATGTCCAAATTGATATGAAGGAACAGAGAGACGCTGTAGCTACAAGCACTGAAGAAATAGGTCAAACATAAATGCTTTCAAGAACAGAGTAAATAACTTCACTCTCATTTATACTCCCTGACACACCACTAACTCATCAATATCTCCCTCTCTATGACAACCCTGAGAAAAACAAGACAATCAGTGAGTAAGAGAGGTTATTTAAACAAGTCTGCAGAGTGGTTTTCAAAAGTAGCTCTTGTTTATTATGGATCTGCTGGGATTTTCTGGAAGCACTCTGTAGAGCATCAACTTGAAGAAAAAAAGAAAAAGAAAGAATGAAAAAAGGGAAAAAAAAAAAATTAAAACTCCAAAACCCCAACACATTGAAATCCTAAGCAGCTCTGCTGTCTTCTAGTCTTCTAGGTCAATCAGAACTGCAGGTAGCTATGGAGAAGCTGACTGAGGTGGGATGGTGGCAACAGTCTGAGGCAGGTGTGTAAGAATGTGTCCGGAATCCTTAGAAATGTCTTTTAGACTTTCAGTGCATATTTTCATCCATCTTTAATAACTGCTACTGCCTGGGCACACAGGTGTGTTTCCAAGAGTGATTCTCTCCTTGGTCTTACATCAGACTGGCTTGGGTAGGTGAGCCTGTCCCTTACCAGAAGCACCTCCTCAAACCAAGACCTCTCTGCCCCGAGTTTGTAACTGTTCTATATTAACTGTTATCACCTCACTAAGCCTAAACCCAAACTCTGCTCCTGGGGAAGGCCATCCTTTCTGCAGGTGGGCTGCCTTCTGGCGTTTTTGCCATCTGGCTGGGAGGTTCAGCAATCTGGGACATCCTGGGGTCCTTTCGGTGGTCTGGTCCCAGCTTTGGGCACCATGGACAAAATCATCACTGATCAAAATTCATCATGAGCAGAACAAGGCAAAGCATACCACCCTCCCAAAGATGCTCCCCAGCTCAGTAACACTAGGGGCTCAGCCCGGTGCAGGTCACATCCCTCATTTATGCCTCTAAGCTCATGCAGGAGTGCTCTGCAGTAGCAAAGAAGTTCCTCTTTAGCTTAAGCAATTGTATCTTTCCCCTTTTTTATTTAAAGGGCCTCAGTTCTAATGCTGCTGGGAGCCTAAACAGGTGGCCATTTCATAGTTAGAGTAAATAATTTACATGACAAATTCAGACCTGTCTCTTGGTCCTGTATTATTCATGAATGAACGGGCTTGGGTTTTATGACAATATTGCTTATTCAAACATGGCCCGTGATGTATCTCAGCCCTCGAGTTCGTTCCAATTGCATCTGGCTGTTTGCCAGCCTTTCCTTGCTATTTTCTTTTTTGCAGAATGTGTTGCCTAGATCACGTTACTTCTATTTGCTTCCTGAGGGACTGAAACTTCTATACACAGCGAAGAGATTTCTGCATGGCTATATAAGCCCCCTTTGTAGCAAAGCTTCACTCAAATGCATATTTCTGAGTATTTGTGCAATTGTTCTTGCAAACAAAAATACCATCTCTATGAACATTCATGGCAAAGGTCAGAAATATCCCCAAGGAAGGCACTCAAACATCACTTACATAAATCTTCACAACCGCTTCACGGTTGTTTGCTCATTTTGGCTTGCACAGGTCTCACCCGCAGGGTTTGTGGATGGGAGGGTTTGGCTCCCCAGTGACCTCCAGGTCACCTGTTATCACTGAGCATCTCTAAATCCCATTCATTTGTTTGGAGGTGGTGAAGGGAAAGCTGTGGTTTCCTGGCTGTTCTCTGAATTTTTGAACTGTAGAGCTTCTTGAGAAGATGTACACCTCACGATTCCAGCACTGGGTGCTGAAAAAACAGGATTCTCTTCTCTGGCCTTTATACACTTCCACTTGCCCTTGTTTCCTTCAGTCTTCACTCTTCACCTGTAAAATGAGAGCAATAATAATGCCTGCCTTCCCAGGCGCAGCTTCCTTGTCCTGTCAGCTCACCCTGCAAACACTATGAGGTCCAGCACCTGGTTGTGTCTTTATGCCCACTCATACAAACGAACCCCAGTGCCAGAAAGGATAGATAAACATGTGGTATCCATGTGACACCAGGCAACTGTGAGAGCACTGAGGAGTGAATCTGGCCTTTTATATTAACTTATATACTGCTGAAATACCTCATAGCAGGGGATAATTGACCCCGGTGCTCATATGAGTGATTCATGGCCCCTGTCTGATTGAATAATTGATCATGCTTACTGTTTTCATTCATCCCCTGAAATATAAATATGTATAAAAAGAATTTATATCTGCTTAATCACCCTCAAAATAAACCCATATAAATTACTGAGAAATTAAGGATCACATTATCAATTTCTTCTTCTGTGAATGTGTGGTCACAGCCTTGAAAAAGTTGAAAACTGAGTGAGAAAACTGCCTGAGTGTGGTGTTAATGCCCTTTATGTATTAAAAAGAATTGATTAATTTGTTACAAAAATCCCTTTGGATGAAAAGGATCATGGGTAACTTACAAACAAGTGGTATTTCTCCAGATATCATTACTCAAAACTGTGCAGAGGGAAAAAATAAGTAATACTTTATTTTATTTTTTTTCCTTTCCTGCATTCAGGGAGGCTCCAATTTATCAGATCTCTGCTTTTAATACAGAATTCCTTTAAAAGCTGGAGGGTACACCAAGCCCTCTCAGGAGGTGACAAGACTGTTGATCTAATTAGGAAAGGACTGGCAGCACTACAGCCTCCTCAGATGGCTTCACTGGTAGTTGTGGGTGCAGAGATGCTTTTGAAATTCAATCTGTGTCTGGTCCAGAGACCTCTGAGGAAGCCCCAGGACTCTGCAGAAAGTGGTGGTGTCAGCGCAGAGCTAAGGGAATTTATTGTTTCTGAAGATAGTTTCAGCATTCATGTGAGACCAAAGGAAGTGCCTTGATCATTTATGACTATGAGCTATCCTCTGCCATTTCTGACAAGTGCCAGGTGCTAATTCTGGAGTCCTGGCTTGAATAGCCCTGCAGTGGCATCTGAATAATTTATCTCTTTGTACGTGTTCTTGTTTGGGCTTTCAGGCAGTGAAGCTCCTCTAGTTACAATGGTGCCAATTTTCTTTTTTTTGGCCTGTGGAGCTACTTCCCAGCAATGGGTCAAGGAACTTGGGTTTGTAAGGTTTGTTGAGTATTTGGGGTCCTTGGACAAAACATCTTATGTAAATCCCAAACCTGCAAAGGTCGGATAGGGCATCTTATCCATTGGGATATTTTCCAGATCTGTAGTGCTGCTGTGCAGCTTAGCTGAGACAGCAGCATGCTGTCCTGAAAAGAGTGGGAAGGATAATACAAGTCAAGACAAAAGGGCATCAGTAGACTTGGAGAATCAGGTCTAGAACAAGGCTGAGGTACGTTAATGGTGGTGTGGGGGGATCCTGGGTTTGAAGAAACGTTAACTTAATTTAATTTTGCTTCAAAATTAAATGAATGAGCAGAGCTCTGTAGTACTCCAGGACTGGAGGAGAAAGGCAACCTGGGCACTGTCAGACTGGAGAACACAGATGATAGCAGGAACAGCCACGAGGTATGCGTTAGGAGTGAAGTATATCTGCAGGCTGTGGTACAGGGATGATTTTGCACAGAATTTTATGTATTCCAGCCTGTGCTATTTCTCCCTTCATCAACAGCATCCAAGCCGCAGAGTCAGCAGACACGTGGTTGCTCAAGGCCAAATACAGCTCTGCTGTCATCACTTGGAAGGACTACCTGCTGAATTAGTACCCAACTGCTTATCCACAAACACTGAACTTCTAGGAGACTCGAGCCCTTTCAACACTCCTGTGGATTCAGCACAAGATATCAAAATCCAACGCTGTATGCAAAAATCTTTCTGGTGCTGCTTTGCTAACCAGATTAGGTTCCCCTGCTACCTTATTCATTTTGCACTCATTAAAGCTAAATATAGAAAGGAAGGTAACTCTTCTCCCCTCTGGGAAAGGTAGTAGGGGGAGTTCTTGTTGCTACAAGCCAGAGGAGGCTGAGATAGCATCTAGATTTTCTGTTCTCTGAGATGGAAGTGTGCATGGCTCTGTTGAGACAGAGAAGGAAACTTGTGCCCAGGTTCCTTTTGCATAGGATACTCGTTGGACCCTGGGTTTAAAGAAATTTGCTCAAATCATCACTGAGAATGTGCAGCAAAGGTTTTGTCTGACCCAAATCACAAGCATGAAGCAGTGGCAAGAAATGTTCTTTGTACTGGATGAGTCCAGTGGAGTGGCAGCTTCCTGCTGGGTTTGAACCTTGGGCTTAGCCCTGGTGTTACACTGGCAGATGGGTGGTAACTCCCAGACCTCAGCTCAAGAGACTAATGCAGAGAGATTTCTTCTTCTCATTAACCTTTATAGTCAATGATGTCAGCTTCTTATGAAAAAACAATATTGGTGTAAAAATCATTCTTCGGTTCCTTACAAGCAGGAATCATCAGGCAAGAGGCACAGACAGACCTGAGCTCAGTGTGCAGTGGTTGCTTGGCTAATGGCCAGCAACACTGGAGCAAGGGGGAAAGAGCTCCGGTCTTCTGGGCAGTCAAATGCTGTCATGATGGTGGGTAACCTCAGAAGGATCTCAGAAAACTGGGTGAAAAGCTAAATCTGAGCTTCAATATAACTGACCATAATGTATCTAGGGGAAAATGATCTGAGCCATCTCTACACATGCTGAGCTTGGACTGGGCATAGTTGGATTCACTCCTGACAGCTCTCCAACATCATTAGTTCAGTGTGAAGTGGCAGCCAAAAAAAGCTTGCAAAATATTGGACATCATGAGGAAATCTACTGAGAACAAGATACTGTGTCTTTTTGCCTCCATATGAGACCTTGAGATACTCTTATCCAAGGTGTGGGCTACTCCTGGATGGATTCCTTTGCCTTGCAGCTCTGGAGAGCTGATAGGTGCTACTTTCTCACAGCAAACTGAGGAAAGCAAGGGTTAATTTTGGCTTTGAGAGAGGGCAGCCAAGCCTGGAGATGATGCCACAGCTTATGGCATTCACAGCGGCTCTGACCAGGAGAAATGGACTGTCACTAGCTGTTAAACCTCAGAAGGTGGAAGAAGCTGTCAAAGACAAGCTCCACATCTGCATCTTTACAAGAATCTGGAAGCCTGGTGAGAAGTGCTGCTCCTTTCCCAAAAAGCTGCAGGCTGCGAGCCAGACCCTCTGCCACCACCGAGTCTTGTGTGATGCATCTGGGCCATGCAGAATTGCAAGCAATATCCTTTAGGAGTGAAAATTACACATTTGACCATCAAGGGGGAAAAAAATAATGAGGAGGTCTGCCAGCACTTGATTAATGAAGTGTTTCCCTCTGGAGAGAGAGATGTGTGCACAGCTTTCTGCTGGGGACCCTGGCAATGCCAAGAGTGAGCCATAGGATCAGCACCTCTTCCAGAGCTGAGAACTACAAATCCAGCAAACAAACAGAGCTTGCTTCAGTGATAACTTCCAAGGGAAATTGTGCTTATCACTGTGATTTGATAGGCAGCAAATTTAGAGCAAAAACTATTTTTGGGTGAACAGTGTTTTAAGCTCAGGTTTTAATAATAATTTCATGGCCAGGGTGAGGAGGCCAGTGCAGATGCTCCCATCCAGCTTGTTCCAGGTTAGCCTGAGCAAGCACATTTTGACTGATGTTAAGCACCAGATTTAGGTTGAAGGCAGCGGCTGTGATCCTCTGGGCCTTGTGCCCACCCTCTGTGGGACACTGTGTCACTCCAGGCAGGGACAGTGGATCCACATGCAATTCATCTCCCAGCACGCCATGGCTTTCAGCCACAGCTTCAGTTCACCTTCACTGTGAAACCCAATACTTCCCTGGCTCAGGAGCTGGGTGACAGCGTGATGGGCATCCATGGCTTAGCGCTTGATGCTGGAGCAGTAGTGGCTTCCAGCCATCTGGGTCTGATCTGCTGCTGTAAGTTGCCCAGAGCATTTCGGCAGCTTGAACTTTTCTCTTTGTGTGGTGATGAACTTCCTCCTGGTTCATTTGCGTTTGGCTGGCACCAGCCTCCGAGATGGGCTGTGGGTGCCAGTGCAAATCCTTTGGGGGGGTTGTAAAAAAAAATCTGCTTTGGCTTCCAGGCAGAGCAAGGGATTTTATTTTTAGCAAATAGAGCTATAAACCAGGCTTATGTGAAACAAACACTATGCAATGTCTGTATTAAGCTGGCACGGGAGGAGTTACAGCAAAAGAGGATGATATTTGTCACTCACCTGTCTGAGTGCTGGGAAATGTTCTTTTCTTTACATGCTCAACGCTTGATCTTCACCCCACCTGCATCCTGGCCTTGCTTTTTGCTCAGATGAATTCTGATCTCAAGTCTGCAGAGCTCAGTAAAAAAAACCCACCCAAAATGTTTTCTTTTCAGCTCAGCACATGTTTCTGTAACAAGAAAGAACTGTGGGCAAATAAGGGGATGCGCTCCTGGTAGTTTGTACCCTTGATAGAGCATGTGTGGCAAGGAAAAGTAAGCTAAAAACATCACGTCTTTAACTGTCCATCTACCTGACAGGCACCTAGATAGGCACATTAGAAACCTGATGGGTAAAATAGATGAGGCAGAAGTAGCAGGCTGCTAAATTACATAAAGTACAGCCACAAATTGCAGGCACAAAAAAAAAAGGAAGGACAGCTTAAAAAAAAATTATAGCTTAAGTATCCATTTCTAGACTGGTACTTGTGGCACTTGCAAACAGATATATCACTCAGTCCAAAGGAGATGAACTATTTATTTAGCATGAAGATTGTCCCCAGCAATTGCGAATCGAAGGTTATCTAATGTCTTTGCCATAGGCTGTAAGCGTCTGGACAGTTAGCATATGCAAGGGAATTACTCACAGATAAGCATCCAGTAATTTATACAGAGCATTCCAGATAGAAACCTCTTCTGTATCAATTTCTGCCTGCTCTATAAACTGCTCCCATTTATCAAGTTGGATAAATTCACAGGCGGGCAATGAGGGTGTGCTGAGATCTCTGTATACTTTATCAGTTAATATTCACCGAGGTCCCTTTGACATGATTGGAGTAAATCTTTCTCTCCTTTTCTTTGGTTATGACCAGTCTATAATCTTCCAGGCTATACACCATTCCTGTGAATGAAGAATAATACTGAGACGTCTATAGGGGGAAAAAATAATATACGGAGAGAATGCATTCCATCTCACTTTGGAGGTAATGAGACAGTTTAGTATGACATGTCATTTAAAACCAGTTTTCTCTTTTTAATAGATTCAGTATCCCTGAAGAAGTGACTGACAGCTCAGTGCATGACACATTTCTCTCAGGAAAAAAATTTGAGGTTGACAGAACCAGAGAGGCGGCAGAGTTGCAGTGAACTTCAGGAAGGCAAAAGGGGCAACTCTTTCTCCATCAGGTAAATAACACTGACCTGAAGTTATGTGATTTAAGCTAATAAAGTTTCAAAAACCATGTCCATTAAATCAGGAGGTGCCTATGTCCCTTAGCAGAGATTCCCTGCCCAGCTCTGCAGTGGAGGCAGTCCCAGCAATGCACCCTAAGCGGTAACACCCCATGATCCCTTCATCCTTTCCGTGGGCTTTGTCTGCAACCTGCTGCCTTTTGCCAAAAGATTTCTGCTCTTTTCCCGATCTTCCCTATGCTGTGGCTGCCATGGAACTCTCAGCTGAGGGACTGTTTGATGTTTTCTTTGGCTGGGAGAATCTAACGGGACTAGGAGTCTACTGAGGGCTGCACAGATCCAGCAGCTTTGTGTAGGCTGCCAGCAGCCACTCCAAGCTATCTGAAATGAAGGCACAGCTGCTTACTCAACCAGACAGATGCTTCGCTCCTTTTGAGTGTGAGTGAGGACTTCAGAGTGCATCACAAATGGAGACAGCTCCTTTCTTGTATAACAAAGGTGTATCATCATGATCCCAGACATGAAAAATGTTGCCACATACTTGGACAGAGTCCACACACAGCTCTTTGGGGGAAAAAAAAAACAACACCAAACCCACAACTAAAAAAAAAAAGCATATAATGAGTCCTGGCACGCGTGTACTCAAGGCCATCTGCTAATGTGATCTGTTGCCAATTTGTAGAGCTAGGAACCAGTCTCTGCAGGTCATGGATGCCAAGATGAGATGGGCTTAGAAAAGGCACTAGCAGAATGTGCTAATGGCCACTGTTTATCGGAAAAATCTTCCTAGTGACGAGTACCATCAAAGCAGGACTGTGCTGCTATTTGGGACCATATCAGCTGGTACTGGTGGAACCAGTACCTGCCATTGCCCTGTACCTCTCTCCCCGAAGTGAAAACTGGAAACTTTTAATCCTTTGTAAACACAGCAAGAAATGAACTTCTAACAAGCCTATTCTGTAAGTTATTTTAGTATATTTCCTTTTGCTGCATGACTTGATTCTCCTTCACGGGGCGAGGCTGGAGAGGAATCAGTGTATACCTGAGCATACTTAGGAGCAAGAACAAGAAGGCTTACAGGACAGGTAAAGAGCTGGTTTTCCTCTCTGTCAAGCACAAAAACCACCCTGAGCTGTTCATCAGCTGTGTCTGGCAGGACACCCTCAGAGCAGGAGCCTTCCCTCCCCTGCCAGTCTCCAAGGTACTCGGCCGGACCTCAGAGGCTAGCAAAGTAAGGAGGAAGGAGCCAAGGTTACAGCTACCAGATACCTTAAAAACCAGTATATTGTTGATAAAAAGGGCCCCAAGCAAATCAGATTTATTTCCTAATCAGTGGCTGGTAATGTCATCATCATACATTTGCATAAGCAGGATGTTTTATGCATTGTTTTTCTTTTGAGCAGGTACCTTCTCATTTGTGTGCACTTGCTGATATGCTCTCTTAACCTGCCACAGGCTTCCCCAAAGCTTGTGTCTGTGAATGCTTCTCAGATAGTAATTAGGACTATTCACCCTCTCCACATCTTTTTTCTAACAAAGACTTGAAAAAATGCAACCTGGTTGTTTTGTTGTTATGGTTTTTTTTTTTTAGGGGGGGTGGTGGTGGTGTTTAACTCTCTTCCTTGTTCAGGTACCAGCTGTATGGAGGGCAGGTGCCTTTTATCAAAACACAAGGAGTCGTCTTCTTAGGATATGTTTATGTGCCTTCCACAACACCAAACTGAGAAAACAGATTACCTCTCAGAAAGCCATCTGTTTCAGCATCCTGTGAACTCTCAGGTTGGTTCTTGCATTTTACAAGACATTTGAATCCTCCTGTGATTTCTCCCTTTCACCTGTCTGCCTGTCATAAAAATTATTCTGAAGGCTCAGTGCAGCACTTCAGACATGTCAGAGCCTGAATTTCAAATGTTGTTTTAGGGTTGCATTATTAAAAAAAACCCCAAACAAACCCCAAAACCAACCAACAAAAAAAAAACCCACAACCCTCCTATTATGCTTTAAGATGGATGAGCACAGACTAATGGGAACTGCATGAGAAAATGAGAAGAGATGGGAATTTGGGATTATTTTTTAATTATTAATTGATAGTAAACCAATATTTTCGCTCTCTACATCACAAATTATGGGAATAAAGTGGTTTCCATAGACAAAGTTATAGCCTTCCAATGAAAATCTAAATCTTCTGGGAAGGTGTTCAAGGTGTGGTGTAGAAGATGTTTTGCTGAGAACACAAAGCATTTTTCAGAGGAAGGCTCCAGCCATGTCTCACTTGTGTACACACCAATAGCTGCAGAGCTACAGGCTTTTCCTTGGAATAAGTTGTTAATGGGGAATGTGAAGATTCTTCAGACTCCAGAGTGGTTCTTCTTACAGTCCACTTAAAGTTTTGGAAAGTTCATTTATTCCAACTACGTTTTCTTCAATTTGCTCACCTTCTCTACTCATGTCAGAACTATTTACTATGTCTTTAAACTCCAAGCAGGCATAAGGTGGACTAATGCCAAAAAAGCACTCATCATACACCAAAAAATACCAAATGAATAGCTTTCCTAGCTTTAACACAATGTTTCCCACAGAAAAATAAGGAGTGTTTAAAGAGCGTATGCTGGAATTAGAGTTCTCACAAAGTGCATAGAAATTACTATTAATTTCAACATGTTGCTTATTTTTGGAGTCATTAGTTGATGCAAGGGATATGATAATGGGATACAAAACTTTTCCCCTCTGGATCATGGGTCACACTGTGATCCACAGAATTAGTGACTAAAGTAATTAACCGCCACTATCTGTTCAGCAGCGTAACTGAAACAGGATTAAGCTCATCCTTCCGACTCTGAACAGACCAGTGTCTCCATTACCAAAGCCACCAGTACAATTAGCACTAATGGACATCTCCTCCTGAAGAGATACGGCACGCACACAGCAATTTCCTCAGTAGAAAAGTTACTTAATTGGTAAATTTTCATCTGGGAATCTAATTGGGTTGCTTTTCACTGCAAGAAAGGCTTGGAGTAACGCTCTGTAGTGCTGTGAGGAACAGTGTGGTGTGGATAAGGGAAGTGTGAAGAGGTTTTGTGATATGGGCCGTCCTTCCAGGAGAGGCAGACATTGTTCCTACCCCTGGTACACAACCCCAGGCAAGCTCCATCACCTCTCTGGGGCAGTTTTCTCTCCTAGCCTTGTTCTCCTCATGTCAGACTGGCAGCTATTTGCAACAGAGACCTTTACGCCCTGCACGCTCTTGTTCCCAACATGAGATGTTTACAGTTCATCCTCCTCCTACCCGATTCAGCAGCAAACGCCTAATGGGGCCATCATTTTCATCTCTAATTGAATTATTTCTCTCTCTCCTTTTTTTTTTTATGAAGTGCCAGTGAAATCAGCTCTTTAAAAAAAAAAAAAAAAAAAAAAAATAGATGAACTGAAGGATCCTGAGCAGAAGGATTATTTTTAGCAGGGTCTCCTGTGGCTGCAAACAGGCAGGAGGTCTGGGGAGGTGACCCCATGAATCCCAGGGCTGGGTGCATGCTGATAGCCATACAGAGGGTGTAATGACCACCAGTCAGACAACAGCATTTTGCTTTGCCTGAGATAAAAACCACGCTGTACCTCTGCAGCCCCTCAGCCAGGGAGATGCCAGCACTTCGATTAAGCCACACTGGATGGTGCCCACATTATTATCTGCTTTACAGGCAGAGGAACCAAGATGCAAGGAGATTAACTGACTTGCTTGGATGAGGTGAGACCAGAAAGAAACCCCAGACATGTAATTGTCTGTGTTAACTCTAATTGCCAGCATATACATCCCCGTCTGGGAGAGGCATCTGTAGGAGCAGGGGGTGTAGAGGATGTAGAGGCATCCCCAGAACAAAGCAAGGAGGGTACCAGTGAGGTAGGAAATGAGGCTCCTCTTTCTTTAGCCTGCTATAAACCTCGGTAGCCTTGTTCTGACACTGCCTGATAGCTGGAGCATTGTTTGAGGTATGAGAATAGCAAACCCCAGATATTTTTAATGTGGAAAAAAGGCAAGACATGAGCTGAGCAGCCAGCCCTTGGCCCCATCCTGAGCCCGTGCTCTCCAGGGTGGAAGCACTGCTGCGTCACTTCTGCCCCTCTGGAGCAGCTTCAGAGCCCCGTCAGAGTTAATCTTTCAACTTAAGTGTTTTGCCTCCTCCCAGGTAAAAGAAAGGAGGTTTTATTATACTGGCAGGATCTCACTGAGCCAAAAGTAGCATAAAACCCACTTGCCTCGTAAACACAGCACAGCAGAAGCCAGGTGTCTTTGGGGGAGAGCCGTCAGCCCCACAGCAGCACCGCTGCCTGCCCAGCCCTTTGTGCAGGGAGGTTTTAATGCTGCTTTGGCAGGATAAGGAGCTTTTGTCACTGTTATTAAGCAAAGCCAATCACTGTGCTGCCGAGCATCTCTGCAGGCTGCAAACATGCCTCATAACCGCTGGGATATCTAAGCTTACGCTTTCACTTAGGGGAAGCTTTGTTCTCCATTGCTGAATTGAGGTGGAAAGAAAGGGGAGGGAGGTTTTCTCTTCCCGTTCAGCAGCAGGTGATGGAAGAGGCAAAAGTAAACATCAGCCCCTCATCCACAGCAATACGAAGTGACGGACGAGGGCCCCTGGGTACCCCCACGGAGAGCTGAAGTCGCCGGGAGTTTCAGGGAAGCTTGTCCCCATCTGAATACCTGAGTGTTGCTGTGTAAAATGGATTTCTCAAGAGCTCTGCTGCTGTTACTGCAGCGGTTGTGACAATGCAGAAGTGCTGGGTTTCATTGTACAGTATTGTAATGAGTGAATAAATCAATAGCAATCAGGGCAGATATATTATTGATTGACAACCCAAGGCAAAGGCTACATTCATTGCCAGGAGTAAAACACACTCCACCAAATACCCCAACAACCACAGGTCCACAGTTTGACAGCACTAATATATGACACAGTAAATCATGGCACTGTCTTGTTCCATAGTCCAGCTCTGCACACATCAATACAAAACCTCTGAGAAGATGACATTTGTCTATCTGAATGCAGCAGCTGGAAGCTCTGTATGAAGCTCCTTGGGGACTTCCCAAAGGCCAAAACATTTTATTATGTGATTGGTCATGGTTTCTCAGTACAAGATTTTGCAGAGGAAGTTGCTCTTCCCTTTTACCCTTGCAAACCATCCCCCTTTATCAGCAGTTCCCCTTCCTTTCAATATCACCGTACAGGATTTTGTTCCTGTTCTCTTCAGCTTCCCTTTCTACTGGTTTCATGGTTCCTGATTTTCAGTCATCTTTTGATTTGGAAAATTCTCATCTCTACTTCTCCATTCCTCTGACTTCCCCTCTGTTCCCCTCAAAAGTGAACACTCAAATCAGTTGCTTTTTTGGTACAGCTTGTAGTATATCCCTCACATTCCATGTACATTATCTTTTTTCCCCTTCTGCCAGCTACCTTTCTTCATTGTCCATTCTACTTAGTTTTCTTGCCAAGTGGATATATCCTACTGAGTTTCTAACTCAAGTTTATTAATTGGAATTAGCCAACCTTGGCTTTAGTTCAGGTAAGCAAGCAGTTTTCAACTCCAGGTTTCTCTGCAGGTGTCTCTACTAGTCTCTAATATCCTTTTTTTATTTCAATTTTTTATTAAAGCACAAGTCCAGGCTTTTTGTTTGTTTGGGTTTTTGGTTTGGTTTTGCTGCTTTCCACAACTTTTCTTCTCTTTAGTGACATCCTCTTTTCCCACCTGTCAATACCTTTCACTTCTCACAGAGCTTTGTTCCAGAGATCATTCCTCAATCTGCTCTTCTGCTGTCCTGCATCTTCCTTGTATTCCTCGTCCTGAATGCTGTCTTCCTCCATGGATGACAGCTTTGTATAGGGATGCTCCTTGGAGGTTCGCAGCATCCCACCTCTCTGCAAGCCTCTGTGGAAGCGGTGTATAGCTGGAGAAATCACCAGCCCTTCTTGACAGTAACAAGGTGAAAACTTCTGGACACCGCAGCCCGCGGGTTTATCTTTGCTAGGAGCCTTCACAATGGGTGTCAGGGAATTAATTTGTTTTAAGTCAACTTTCAGCAGGACTGTGATAGAAGCACAGGATGTGTGCCAGCTCCCTGGCACAGCTCAGCAGAGCAAGGCTCCTCTTGCTGCACCCTAGAGCCTCCCACCGGGGTCCGACTCCAGCTAATTGCTCAGTGACCTACTGTGGAGATGCAAGAGCATTCTACAGTGCTGTACCCCAGGGTGAGGCAGAGCTTCGCGCTGTTCTTTTGACTCTTAGGCTACTCCTCACAAGCCAGGGGGTGGAGGATGTAAAGCAACAGAAACAAAGGGAAGAAGTTGGAAACCTGATCAGAAGAGGAGCAACAAAAGAAGGTGCAGGCAGCCTCTGAGAGGCAGCTCCAACAGCTCATTGTGAAAACACACCCTCCTCCATCCCTGCAAGAGGGCACATCTGAGAGCCAACTTTATCATGCTCAAGCAGTAGTGGGTTGGTTTTTCAATTAATTTTTAATGGACATGTTTTGAATTTACTTCAATTTATTATTGACTCATATTTTTTGGAAATCTCTTGTGCCGTGGCCTCACAGCCATGCACTTGAAATGGGTCCTTGTTGGATGCACACAAGGGTTGTCATCTGTGGTCCCACAGCAGCTGTGGTAAACCACAACAACAGCTCACAGATAGCAAACAGTGTGCTCAAAAACTCTGCTGGAATGGAAATAGGGTGTTGCAGTAGAAAACCAGTCAAACCCAAACTACTTGCACAAAGCTGTAGCTAAGAGCACAAATAGGAGGCATGAATGAATGAGGAAAGAGATTATAAGGAGCGCAGAGATGTCACATCTAAATGCAATGTCAGTGAAATCAGTTTGGGTACTTTCTTCAGTCTGGGTATCTACAAAGCCAGAAAAGATGTTGGGAAAATTGGACAGAGCTCCAGGAATGATTTAAGATCTCAAAAACCTGCTTTATTCTGGGAGGTTTAAACCCTAATCTATTCAGCTTATCCACCAGAATGCAAAGAGCTCATTCAGTCTGCGGCTTCCCACTTGGGTTACAGATTGCTCACATTTATGGCTCTTTAATCTTCTTGCAGTGGGAACTGGTCCTGGATACACTCAGACTAGCAATATGGTATACTTTAGCTGTGCAGGTAAATAAGCCTTTCAACACCTGACCTACAGATGTGATGAAGTCTCTGTCACTTGAGATCTTTAAATCAAGACTTAACATCTCTTTAGAGGGGGTGCTGTAGCACAGACAGGACTTACAGTCGTGCCTGCAGTGTAGATACTGCTGGGAGAGGTTCTGCGGTCTGGTGAAAAAATGCAGCATAAATAAATTAGCACAGTCGTTGCTTCAGGCCTTAAAAAAATCTATTAATACTTTCAATACCTGATTTTTGAAATAATCATGCCTTCCTTTTACAAACCACACGCCTGAAACCGCGGTCAGATTATGAGTTAATTATGCTTGTGAACAGCTCTGGGTTGTACAACTGAGAAATCCGAGGCAACAAAAACTTAATTGGCTTTTCCAAGGGCATCCAGCAAATCACTGACAAAGCCAGGCACCGAACCCAGGGGAGCTGGGGCTTCCTCCCTGCACTCACTGCATCTCACACTTCAGCTGCTAATAAAAGCGATAGCATCGGGTAAGGAGTGAGGGCCTTTGAAATCTCCTGAAGGGCATGATTTTGACTCAGCATTATCTGATTCTGTGCCGGAGGGGGATATCTCCCCAGTGACAGTCTGTCAATGGTAATTGATGAGCCTGGCTCCTGACACAAACGTGCCTTATCTGATCACTCCACCCCTGAACTCCTGTTCTGATGGACAGCCTTTTATTTGGATGAAGGGGAGAGGGTTACGTTCTGGCCCCTTGCACCTCAATTTTAGCAGCTGAACTGGCCTACCATCTCTTTCTGCTTCTTTTTGTCCATATAATTCATTGTGTTTAAGGTTGGTTGATTTATTTCCCAGATCCACCTAGTCATCAAAGGTTAAACAGCCCTTGGTTTATCTATTAAAGAAGGCAGCAATTAGTTCCCCCACACTGACTCCAAGAGAAAGTCAGGAGGGGACAAGGTAACCTTGTACCCAGATTCGCTGTGAGAAGATGGAGCAAACACCCCAATGCCTTCATACAGCTGTACAACGATCACCCCACCTTGGAGAAAGGGATTTCTTTCCACCGTGCGAGCAGCAGAGTAAACATCCCCAAGGGGCCTGGCTAAGCATCTGTTCTGAATAAAAGCTGGGGGAAAAAGCTGCAAGGCTGGCAAGCATCACTGCAGCCCAGGCAGGTGCCTGGGGGTTGGTTGGTTTGTGGAAGGACAGTGCTGGGAGCCTGACTAGCTCCTGTTGCCTCTGCATGGCAAACCCAGCGGAGGAGAAAATGTCATAGACTTGGCCTGTCAAAGTGTCGAAGCTGAAAAAGCTTCCACAAAGCCAGAGCAGCACAGAAATTCAAGCTGTCTGCAAAATGCTTGAAGGAGCCTGCTGGGACCAGAGCTCAAGAGTGTGCTGAAACTGGGGAGGGAAATCACCCATCCCATCCCACAGCATTTCCTCTGGTCTGTCCAAGAATGTCCCTCCCATACATTTGTGCTTTTACTTTCCAAATGATGATTAAATTCCCAAGTGAAAGTCATGCATTAGTCCCTCTGACCCTTGTGGAGACCATCAGCTTACTAGGACCTTTCTGCTCAGGAGGTAATTTTGCCAGTGACCCCCCACTTTTCCCCAGCACGCTGCATCCACCTGAAACAGTCCTTGGTATTTTATACTTTTGCAGATAGATTTGCCATTAGTACCTGCTTCCTTAGTCCTAGTTTAGTCAACACGGGTAGCTCTACCTCATCTGACACCATGCACCAACCCCTCCAGACCTGAATATTTTTCATCCGTCTTCTGGGATCTCTCTGTGGTTTATCAATATTTCCTGAGACTGGACTCTAACCATGTTCTAGTTTCCACTACAGCCTCTGGGGATTACTTTGAAATGCTCTGGCAAAAAGACAAACCAAAAAATAAAAAAATACTCATGGCAGTTGCACACTGCCCCTAGGTTGGCTGAATCCCTCAGGATTGTGAAAACCTTTGAAACTAAACCCTCAAAGACCTCCTCTTGACACTAGAAAAGGAGTTCAGTGTGGCATCCCTGAGCCAGGAGCTCTGGTTTGATTCTTTACAATCCCTGAGCAAGACACAGATCTGGGTCCTCAAAAACTAGGTGCTTAAAGCCTACTGTCTCCTAAAATAAAAGGAAGAGAGCAGTTGCTTTTGAGCAACATAGCTTCAGGCTTTGGATGCCTCAGGTGTCCACCTTGGAGCTGAAATCGGACATGCATTAAAGGCTTACCCAAGAAGTTAACCAAAACAACAAGCTCTTCTGGAGGTCTCCATCTCTTGGTGTCAGGATGGGGTACTGTGGAGAAAGAGGACATCAGTCACATGCAGAGAATTGGTGTCAGCGATGAAATGTCCCAGTCAGCGTTAGGTTGGACAATTCAAAGTTCCCTTCTGGCTTTTAAGCACCGTTTCTCTGTGAATCTGTAAAATGGAGCTAGCAACAACCCCCTTCCCCACAGGGCTATTCGAAGAATAAAGGCTGCCAGGCAAGGGATGGTAAAGTAATCAGGGCTCCTCGAGATAGGTGAGGTAGTTAGATTGACTGTGCCCCCGCAACAGCGGCAGAATCATTTTGTGCAAGACTGGTGATAAATTGAATGAGAAGGCTCATGCAGCCCATCTATTAACAGCTGGCCTCAGCAAAGGCTCCAGCAAACAAATGCTGTAGATGAAGAGGTGAGATGATCTCTTTCCACAGAAGAAAAATCTTCTCTCTTTCCCTTTTCCCCCCTTTTTTATATCAAGGTCCAACAAAAAGCAAATGTACAGGCAGCTTTTTTAAAGGGGTTGGGTTTTTTTCCCCGAAATGCTAGCTCACACATCTGTTGGCTCTTTGGCTTGTTGGAAATGGGGTTAAATCTAGGAGGTGAAAAACAAAAAAAAGCACCCAACCTGAAAGTGCTCTGGACACACACCAGGATGAACGAGGAACATCAGATGGCAAAACAGACGACATCCACTCTCATCTCTCCCTTCCATCCTCTTTCTGAGCCAACCAATTCCCTCCAAAACACAAAAATACATGCTATTTTTGCCTTCCTGATTAGTTTGTTTCAGTAAATCCCACTTCACAGATAGACCCAGCTCGCTTTAATTAGCTTTGGCACATTGACAACGAGAGGGAAGAAAACACCACAGGACAGTGCTGTCCGGACACACATCACCAAGCAGTGACAAAAATAAACCATTTTGCTACATAACAGCTAAGTGCTTCCTGACTGCCTGCTTTTATCCCTGTAAGCCTTCTACCTAGCTGGTGAAATTAGTCTGACCGATCCAACACTTTACTGAACAAAATCTATTTTTCATCTCTTACTAGGGACACGTTCTAAGCCCAGCAAAATCAGTGGCCATTTGGAATGGGGTTTTCTTCAGATTTTTTTAAGTTTTTTTTTTTTCCTACCCTTCACAGTCTCTCTTTGGCTCCCACATACCATAGTATATTTTATCTCCTGCCTTTTCAGGGCAATCTGGTCATTGCTAGGCAACATGTCATCATAAATATTTCATCGGCAGAGAAGCGTTCAGAGCTGCAGCCAAAAATCTTTATCAGGAGCTGCCTCCCCAGTCCTTTTTGCTGGCATACCCTCAGGGGGGTGTGTGCACTGGCTCTGGACACTGCATGGCGAAGGGGTGATCAGGGCAAAGGCAAGCCAGGAGCATCACTGGGAAGAGATGTGGGCTTCTCACATAGCATCAAGTCTGGCTCAGCACAGGCACTTGTTGCAGGCTGGCTTTTAGCCACAGGAGCAGGACAAAGCTGGTGCAACCTGCCCTGTGCAGTGTCTGGCGGTTTGGACTTGCTATTATCCCTCAGAAGAAGGCTTTGGAAATTTGATGACAATTTTGTGCATGTGTATGTGTAACTGGGAGAACTGGGGTGGGAAGACAGAGGATGAGTGCTTGTAGATAAACACCAGGTTTCTGACCTCACTGACAGAGCACTCAGCACCATGCAACAAAGCAAAATACAAACACAGACCAGACTGTGCAGTGCCATGGACGTGTTCATCCTTACCTCCAGCACTTCCAGAGCTCTCTATCCCAAAATAGCCACATCTTTCATAACTTTCACTCCTCCTTTCGTTCACATCAGAGAAGAATCCCATCTGGAAGGTGTCATCTGAGAAACACCGGTAGTTGAAGCTCTGAAACTGACTGAGTAGCTCTTGATGGGAAGTTGCATCATTTTGTCGGCAGAGCCTTAACTATGGAGAGAGTTCTCCATGTGCAGTTGTCTGCCACACTGTCACTCTTTCACAGCTACCTTACCTAAAACAAACGTGGCCAGCCCATCTTTCCATGGGTCTGTGGCTAATTACTGCTGCTGTTAGAAGTACTGTACCAGTATTAGGAGCCTGACATTGCAGTGGGACCATTCTACCCGGTGGGCTGCCTGGACCCCTGTTTCTCAGCCATGTACACAGAATAGGGATCCAGAATCCCTGGTGACCACCAAAAGCATTGGTGTCGGCTGGTCTCTGCTCAGAAGCTGTCTGGGAATATGGCAATGGATGGCATCACAAGAAAGCAGGTGCATGGTGACCTCTTTCTGGCAGAAGTTACCTATGTGTGCCAAAGATGCACTAAGAGGGTGTCTTTGGGTGGCAAAGAACAGCCTGGTGAGGGTAATTAGAGCATCTTGGAAGACACATCAATAAAATGCAGCTGCTTCCAGTCACTGCAGATTTTTGCAAGCAGCAAAGAGGTCCAGCTTGGGTCCCCGCAGGGTCTAAACTCAGGCCAAGGTAGGAACCAGTGCCTTACACAGGAATATCCTTTGCCTTGTATGCAAAGCAAAGCCCTGCTGCCCTAAAAAGCAACCTATCTATTCATCCACACTTGCCTTGGCAGTTTATCTGCCAGTCCTTTAACTCATGATTTGGAAAAGGGGTTTATAGTCATGGCACCCTGAAAGGTCTCAGCCCTGGTCCAGAGGAAGATGAGCACCTTCCCTCATTGCTTCCAGAGGAGACCTGGCACAGTCAATCAGGACCTTTCCTCCAAGCTGCTCTGCAATAAAGCCCCCACCTCAGCCTCTCTGCAGGATCCAGTGCCTCCCAGGCACCAGCTTGTCTCAGATTTGTTCGATGCATGGAAGAGCAATGGGAACTTGTCAGATTAACGGAGTACTCTTCTGTCTAGACTCCCTGTCGAGCCAAATACAGTCTTAAAACAAATGACCTACTGCAACAGACTGGATGTTAACAGGAGTAAAGACAAGGGCAGGGAGGTATTTTGAGTTTGTCTATTTCCTTTCTTCTCACCCTATGAAGTGAACTCATGGCTGTTTCCCTAGATCTGATGGTACAGAATTTTGCCCATTAGAAGAGCAGGCTCAGCACTCCACAAGTGCTGCCTTTTGTGGGGGTGGGAAAGCCATTACTCAGCAAACAGTGTTGTACCTCTGATTGGGATGCTTTCATCACATCTGCCTGCAATCATCAATCAAGAGCTTTATTTCTTTGCAAGCCAAGAAATAGGTGAGGTTCCAAGAACTCCTCTGGAGATACTGTTAGTGAAAGAAGCAAGCAAGAAGGATCTGGAATATATTTCCAAGCATGCAGGAAGTGTAATGATTTAAAGCTCAGTGTTTCATAGCTCTGTGTTTATTTTTCTTTTAAATGCTTTAAGGTGATTCTATTGCCAGGTGAAAGCACCCAGTATTTAGGCATGCAGAAGGGTTTTGATACAAAGCCATTCATTAAATGAAAAATCCCTGGAGACAGGGAATTCATCCTTTCCCAGTCTTTCGGCCAAGGCCAGTGCCAGGGCCAGTGCAGTGGTATGTACTGGGTATCCCCAGATAAACAGAAGCAGCTGATCTCAGTTTAGCTAAGGAGAGCCAGCTCATTAGTGAGAGTATTTCACCCTTGCCCACGGAGGCCAAGCTCCTGAAATGGCAGGCATCACAGTGAGTACAAGGAGAGAGATGAGGCTGGCTCATTATGTGCCTCCTCTCTGCTGCAGACAAGATGTCTCCAAGTGCAGGCCTCTGGTGTGACCAGGAAAGACCTGCATGGTGCCAGGTAGGCTGGCAGGGCTTCTGCAGGCTGCTGAGGAGGTGGTTGTGCATGCAGAAGCCATGAGGGACGTGCTGTTTGCATTGATAGGCATCACCCCTGAATTCCACGGCACTGTAAGTCGGTACTTCTCAGGTGCTGTTAATCCTCCTGGTCTAGTCTTTCCCCTCACCTCCCCATGGCTGGTGGGGAGTGCAGGAAGATGTGTCCAGTTGGCACAGCCTGACATGGCTGTTCTTTGCAGTCTTCTCCATTTACAGTTTCAGCAATGAGCAAAGGGACTGTTAGACCTCATTACCATGTACTTAAAGTTAAGCAAAGCTGTGTCTCTGTGGGTGAGACCGACTTACCCTGTGGGTGAGGAACAGCATACGTTAACTCTCAGGGTGTTCCATGTGCATGCAGTTCCGATGCTACTACTGGGGATGCTACCTGATTCAGAGCTGGCTGACACAGCTCTGCAGAGCACTGAATTATGCTGTATAGACACGGCCACGGGGGCAGCAGTAAAATGTTGGGGAGCCTGGAGGATGCAAAGGCTCCTCTTGGTCTTCTGTCTTGCATTGAGGGACATAGGAACTGAGATCTAGAGTGCAAGGAGAAGTGTGTACACATGATGGTGTAAGGACACAGATGGCATTGCTAATGTTGGCTCATATATCCCAGGAGTAGGAAATGGTAATCTATTGGGCTGTGGAGGGTCTCTTGGGGCTAATTGCAGTCAGCCAAAGAGATGGTCCTTCTCCAGCATCAGTTAAAGGCATTTTTGATGATCTGATTAGTTTCCAGAATTTGTCCTGGACTTCCCTGGAAAGGAAAGGCCATGAACAGGACTTCTTTTGTAAGGATGTAAGAATGGTGATTCTCACCTGAACCACGCATGAGCTTCAGTCTGGTTTCTGTCTGTAGCAGCACTCAGCAGCAGACACTTTTTGTGTAGGAAGAGAGGGAATCTCTCTATGTGTCCTTTCACTTTTAGGCACTGGCAGTGCATACACTTCTCTGGGTAATATTTCTTTCTTTTTAACAGCTCTTGACAGCTTTTTTTCTGGCCATGAATTTTTTTTAGCCTCCATGTAATCCTGTAGCAATATCTTCCACAGTTTAAATATGTGTGCAAAAGTACTTATTTTTTCTTTGCTTAACTGCAATTTGAAATTTTCATTTGATGACCCCTTGCTCTCCTGCTGCAAGAACAGTGGATAACTGTTTCTTGCTCACCTTCCCTCTGGCACACTTTGATTCAGTGCCAGTTCTCCCCAGATTTTCCTATGTCATGTAGGCAGGTTGATCTACCTGCACTTAATCTGCCTCGTGCAGGGACCAGCAAGCAGCGACAATGGAGGGATTTAGATGCTGCTGTGGGTCAGACCACGAGTCTGTGTAGCTCACACAACTGTCTAGCCCATCAGACCTCCGCTATCATTGTTGTCCATGCTGGAAACATCAAACCTGGCATAGATATGCCTCCCAAGATTACAGTCTATCTCCATTAGATACAAGAGAACTCCAGTTCAAAGAGTTGCACTTTTAGTAGTGGTGGCTGAGATGTGAATGTCCATTAGTGTGACATAAAGGTACACTGAAGACCCAGATAGTATTTGAAGATTTCAGACTGGATATTGACTGCTAACAGCATCTCAACATGGGAATTGTATGCTTTGAAAACCCCTAATTTTCAGAAGTCCCTGACAACTCTTTGCTAACCTTTAGCTGACTTTAAGAATGAGTCCAGCCTGGAAGTACTCTTCCAAGCACACAGCCTATTATCACCATCACTTTTTTTCCCCCTTTACAATATCCTGAAGAATTAAAGGCAGTGGTAGCTTTTTGCCCCAAGCAATCATATATAATTTATAGTGCAGGGTTGAATCCCTGCTTGTCTACTTTTGTATTGTCTGAAACCCAACTGAAATAAACACTTTGCTTTGCAGAGCAGAGTCAGCTTCAAAATACCCACAGCAATCTGTATGCTGTCCCCCACAGAGTTAAATGCCTCTGGGCAGCAAGGGCAATTCAGGTCTGAACCCATCCTGTGTCTCAAGTGGAGAAGCTGGTCATGAATTATCACGGCTTAATGAATGCTGTGTGAGGATTATGCATGGGTGCAAGAGTTAACATCCAAATTCTCCACCAGAATGAACAGATTGCTTTGATTTCTCTTTTTTTCCTTCATTTTTCTTGAAAGATGCAAATGGAGGGGTTCCTCTCTGGCCTTGGAGTTCAGAGGAGTATTTTTGTGCCAGGATTTCAGTTAAGTTACAACATTTGATTTGGGAGAGCAGTTACCTGCTGCTAACTTTTTGTAATAGCGAAATACAGGCTTACAATGAGGTCACTATCCACTAAAATTTCTGTTTAAATTGTCACCTTTAATTAAATCATTTAGTGTATCTGAAGGACTAGCCAGTTCCAGTACAGTCTCTTTGAAGGGGTTTTTTTTTCCCAAATATTAGACCATTAGACAAATAGTTTCATTTTATGCCAACTGAGTTCATCTCTCAGAAGAAACACAAGAGAGCTTTTTGTTTCCTCTAATTATGGGGCACAGGAAGGCACTGGGAATGATGCCGTACTGCTAGGCAAGGCATGGCGTGTGATGCAGACACCTCAGGAGAGGGTGTTGGAGAAGGACATGGTCTGTAGTCATGTAGCACCTTTTCTGTTAAATGGGGGAGAGCAGAGAGGTTCTGGATGGAGAAGTGCCCAATGGTCCTGTGGTCTGTCTTTATTCTGTCTGGAGTCATGATGATACAATCCCCAGTGGTATTATCCTTTCCAGTTGTAGGGTTATGTCCATTTCCATCAGCTAAAATATTCCTTCATTGAATTCTCCCACTCATCTCGGATTCGTCCGATTTCATCTTGCCTCACCCCACTGGTGACTTTGTATAAAGAAACGTCCAGGCAGGGCAGTTTAGGAGCCCATGTTGGCAGAGAAGTGATGGGATAAGGGCATACATCAAAGCACTAGAATAACTGAGGAGAGACCTCAATATTGTGGGAGCAGACAGCTTATTCCTGACTTCCTCTCAGGACATCTTTGTCTTCGGTATTTCCCAAGTTCCTCTCAGCTGTCCTGGCTGAGTCCCTCATCACTGCCTCAGCAGACCAGCCTCATCTAGAAGGACCAGTGGCTCAGATGGCTGACAAGCATCAGAAGGTCCTGGAGGCAAAACACCTGCGATCCATTGCCACAGCATTATGGAGGAGGGATGACATCCTCCCTGCTAGGGTGAAGTCTACCAAGACTTGGAAAACAAACTGAGTTCCACCAGAAGAACATCCTTATTTGTTACAAGAAAGGAAAAGCCTCTTGAGCCACATCAGTGAAGCGATGTCCAAGTTTTCTCTTTAATCCTCCTTAATCATGGTGTTGCTGATTAACATGTGAATAGAGCTTCTAATTAGAAAAGAAGAGGCACACAAAACCTCACCCTGCTGAGGAGGTGAATTCTCAGCTCCTACCACTCATTCCTGCCTATGCTGCACTGATTAGGGCTTGAATGGGATGATGATTAAAGAGGCCACTGCCACTTTGCAACCTCTCAATAGCATAGCTACATTCAAGGATATATTTTGAACTAAGACTTGAATAAATGTTTTGCAAATGTGAGCCACTCCTGCGGAATGGGAAGAGCTTTTAAACACTTCTGAAGCACTGTTCCCTCTTTCTCACTGCTCTATCACACTGATCTCTGCCTATGTAGAACGTGCCCTGTTTGACCATAATGTATTTCAATCAGGATTCTGGTTTAAGCATATGTATTTCACTTGTTCATCTATTTCATTATTCAAAAAAGCAGCTGAAGCCTGCTGGAAAACCTGAAAAGTGTGCTATTGAAAAATCACTTCTACCTTCTTCAGCAGGAGTGTTTTGTTTAAGTTCTTCCATCCATTATATGATTCATTATACTTATTAATTTGCTGTAGGCCTAACCAAAGTCAGGGCTCTGTTGTGCTAGGAACTATCTGCATTCAAAGAAGACCACAGTCCTAATCTCATAGGAGTTTTTGATCTCTACTCAAGTCAATTATATCAATCTACTTAAAGATGCTTTCTATGCCTGTCCCAGTTACAAAGCTGGAGAACAAAATGATCATGATAGACCTAAACCTTGTTGGAAACAGGTGTACAACCACACATTCACTAGGACCTCCTGGTTACTAAGCACTGCAGATTAATTCCTGCTGCAACAGTGTGAGAAATTAAAGCCTCCAGCTGCTTTGCTGCTCATCTGCCAAAGCTTCTCTCCCTTCAGCCCAGCACCTCAACCTCTTCTGCACAGAGGTCTCTACCTCTCAGCATCTGGTGATGGTGGCTTTGAAGAAGGATGCTAGAACCTGCCTGGGTGTGACTGAGTTGCAGGTCCATGTTCTGCTCTGAGGAGAAGGCAACATCCTAAACCACCGCAGCAACGTTCACATAAACCCATCTCTCAGGTATCTTTCTCTCACAAAGATGCTGACTTAGGGCAGTGGCAGACTTCCTGCAGCACAGTGCATTGTGGGAGATGCTAAGTTAGGCAAAGAGAGATGGAAAGTCTTTTGTGGCCTACAGCACAAGGAACGGATGTTTATGGACCTTCCTGCACTTGATTCCCTTCGTTGTCCTCATTTCCTAAATAGAACTACAAAATCATCCATCTCTCAGAACTAAAGACACTCTCACAAATGGGACCTCGACAATATTTTCTATCCAGGTAACCAAAATTGGGCTTTGTGATACAAGTGGGCTCATTACAAGGAGGCACCGAGTTCTTGAAGCTTGAAATCATTACCAGGCTATGTGGAACAGAGCAGAAGCAGCTGAAAAGGGAGAGGCAAAGCTTGTGTAAGATCAGTGGATCTGATTCAACTATGGCAGATAGAAAGATTTTACATAGAGCTATGGAAAGAAAGAATCTCTGAGGGATCCTTCACTTCAGATGTATCTTTTCTGTAGTGCTGGGACATAGGCACTTAAATAGGCAAAAAAGGCAACTAACCAGCTCTTTTGTAGATGCTTTTTTCCCCTCCTTAGTCCATTGCAAAAGCAACTTTCTAATAGGTGTTTGAGTTAATTGGGAATGGTAGAGCTTGAGTAGAGCTTCAGAATGGGTATTCAGCTTTTGCTGTGCTGGAAATACCAACTGTAACCATCCTCTGTCAAAGCACAGCAAAAGTCTGTTCAGCTCCACATCCCACCCTTGCCCTGTTCATAAGCAGATGCCAGAGGTAGATATTCCCCCAGTGTATGCCTTGTGGTGGACTAGCCCCTGAGGCTGCTCTGAAAAACTCACCCAGCACCTCTCTCTTGGCCCTGCAGTGAGGTCTGGTCTTAAAGATGCCAGCACAGCAGCAAAGAGCTTGTAAGCGAATAATGGTGGTTCACTTCTTTGCTATTTATTTTGTCTGGCATCGAGTGGTTTACTGAGTATCACTCTCACTTCTGAAAGCAGGAGAGTGAATTTTGTCTGAGAGTCTGTATAACCCAGATCAAGCTAAATTCAGAGCCACAGACCTCAGCTATAAATCTCTCCCAGGAAATATCCTAAGCTGACTAGAAGATGACTTCTATAGGAGAGCGATTCCTCTGCTGTGGCACTCATCAGGACCTGCCATCCACACTGCTGAGGCTCATTAGAGAGGGAGATGATGCTCCCTTGTCCTGGTCCATCGCTTGGTGCCACAGAAGCTCCAGGTGGCTTCAAGCATCTGCACCTGTCAAAGCAAAATGGAAAATTGTTCAATTGACTTGATGTTTAACTTCCCACAGCAGCAGCATGGGAGGAGAAGAGGAGAAAGGCAGGGAAGGAAGGGCATGATTTGTTGAAAGACCATTTTTTTGAAGGAAGAAGCAAAATGAAGTGGCACCCACCCACATTTAAAGCTTATCTGCCGAAGCCTGAGTTCACACACTCCAGTAATGATCATCGTATAAATGCAAAGACATCTCTGCCATTTAGCAGCTGTTTCCTGAATTTAAAGATAGCTTGAGTGACAGGCTCCTGCACAAGTGCAGCTGGAAGACCTACAAAAAGGCCTCTCCTCTGTTCTCTGAGAGCTTCCCAGCCTTGCTAACTGGATTTACATCCAGCCTTACAGCTCTGGGACAGCTCATGTGCAACAGCCAAGTCAAAAAAGGAGTTTAGAGAGGTCTTGTTGTGTTGGAAAAACACTAACCTCTTGCAGACCTGCTCTTTGGAAGCTAGCACTCATCAGCACCCTGCCTGCCTGGAAAGGTTCTGAGTCCCCACTGTGATAGCTGACGTGAAGGCAAGGGCCTGCCGAGTCCTGCATTCAGTACACTACCTCTCTTGATATGTGTGGCTTTTGGGGTCTTGGTGCCTCTGACTGAAATTCAAAATTCCAAGTGACTTCTTTCCCCTTCCATTAACTTCCTGGCTCTTCTGGGATTATGCCATGTCAGGACCAAGGGCTATTCTTGGGCCACTCTGCTTACCACGGTCGGCAACAGCAACCTTCACTGACAGCTCTTGTTGCAAGGCAAGGAGGGGCAGGCAGGAGTAATTTCCCAAGCTAAGGCAACGTGAGGAGAGCTGTGGCTCTGTTTGGACAGCTGAGCTCCAGAGAGCAGTAACTGAGAGACAGCAGTGAAGTCAAGAAAGGAAGTTGAGTTTAACGCCTCTGAAGGCAAAATCACCAGCAGCTGAAAAATTGATGGGAGCAGTGAGGAGTTTCTTGCTTCCAGCTACAAATGAGGAGAGTTTCAGGCATGTGATGAGGTGGAAGGTCTCTGTCTTAACCATTCTGCGCTCGCTGTATGCAAGGATGCTTTTAGTGACAAACTTGTTCCCTTCAGGAAGGAACATGTTTCCAGCCCATGCTAACAAGGAACCAAATTACTACCCACCGGCACTGAGGGGGGTATGAAATAAATTGGCTGGGGGAACTCTCACTTTTAAAAGTCAAAAATAACATGGCACATAATATAAAGGACAAAGTTGAGCATTGAAGGCTAGTGACTCATAGGCAATATAAATTCCAGTGTCATAACAGAGCAAGAGTGGAGCAAATTGCTGCAAAATGCAGGACCTGGTAGGCAGCAGCAGGATATTGAAGACAAAGCTCGCATAGTGATTTTAACGGGTTTTGAAACCTGCTGCCATGGTCTGGTTTTGATTGCTGTGATTTTATTTGGGTTCATTAGAGTGTCAGATGCTAGGGCTCTCTGTGGAGGCGAGGGGTATATTCAGCTTATGCTCATTGTACGACCAAACCGACAATAACCTAATAAATAATAACTCATAAAGCCAAGGTTTAATTACTTGAAACCCTGAGCGTGTTACGAACATTCAATCCACCCAGGAGCAATGGCAACCAGAGGGATGAAAGAGGTCCTGCAAGAAACTGATGTTGAAATAGCTGCATTGCTGCCACTTGATTTTGCTCCTTAGGTATGTGTGTGTCACGGTCAGGTTGGCTAATGGCTTGCTACAAGACATTAAAAACAACAAAATGACTTAAAATGCCTGGAATGGGATTACAGGTACCTCAGAGAGAAAGTAAATGAGTGCACCTCAATACTGGGGAGCATTTTTTTCAATCCAAGTGCAGTTGGTCAGTGTAAGGGCTTTTCCTTTGTCTCCTAGCTCTAGGTAGGCTTGGGTATGGGGAGGGTATGTTGATTTTGTGGAGGCATGCTCCAGGACAGAGAAGGGGATGAGAGCCTGTATCTCCAAATCCTGGCCTTGGAAAGTGCAATTCCTTTGCCTGTTGCAAAGAGAGAAGTGATTACAGAAACCCCAGCAGGTCCTGCCTGTCATTAAAACAGGATCTAATGGCAGTAGAAGATGGATAGTACTACTGGATCAGATTTTTCTGTCCCACCTCACTCTTGCCATCAGTTGAGCTTTGCACAAGCAAGAAGTATCAGCTCTGGTTCTTGCTTCATCACAACCAGGATGGGGGAGTGGTCCAGGGTCTGACTGGCCCCGCTGCTCCCCTTCAGTGTGGGAAGGTAACATTTTTATTCCATGCCACTTTACCAGGCACACTTTCAAACCTAATTAAGCTTAGCGTTATCATTGTTTTTATCACATTAAGATCCCACTTGGCTCTCAGCAGCACAGACCACAAAGTCAACACTGCATCTTTAAACAGAAACAACAGATTTTGGTTCAATTAAAAATTCATTAAAATGTAAATTAGTTTGTAGGGTTTTTTTCCTTCTAATGCCTATTCAGTGTGGCACTCTAATGGTACAAAGCATTAAGGGGAGGTTAACTGGAAGCACGGAGACAAATTACTCTCCATATACTCACCTGTTTAAGTGATCTTGGAAAAGAATTTAACCTTTTCCCTCGTCCACTGGGGTTTCCAACTTATTCCAGTGGTTTGTTATGATCTTCCTTTGTCGTGCTTTCTTCTGTCTGAACTGAATAACTGACCTTATCATGCAGCTTTGCTTTCCCTTCTCCTTTGCTGTTCTCCTACAGCTCTTGAGGAATTCTTCTTCCCAACAAGACCTACCCTGAAAGCCTATTGTCTCCTCCCAGCCCCTGCTAGATGTGCCAGAATAAATTTCCTGGATGTTTCCCTTCCAGCGGCTGCACGAGATAGGGTGATTTAGCCACATACTTATTAAATCATTTGTCGTTTCTAATGCTCTATGAAACCACGTGTGAGCATTATTATTATTATTTTCCTTATCATTGTAAACTCAGTTGCTATTTCAAGTTCATTAGATGTCATTAATTGCTAACAACACATTCAGAACGTATGGTAAACGCAATTTAATTGAGAACTAATTAACTTGTTATAGTTATCTCATTACATGCCAATTAAACTTTTTAACATTCCTTTTCAGTAGATAAAGGAACAGTTAAAATCCCAGGGACCAAATCCAGAGCTGGTGTAAAGGGGGCAGCTTTGCTGCCTTCATCTGTTATGCATTTGCTGACAGGGGCTTTGCTTTGCATCTTGGGTTTTTGTAAGATTAAGGGAAACCAAGGGAGTTCAGGTTAATTTAGTGTGTCTCTGAAGAGGCTGTGGACTTGGAAAAAAAATGCCTCTGATGGCGGTTTTATGTTTCATGAGAGAAACCAAAGGACCAGGGCCAGGAATTTCTGCTCTGCAGCTGAATCAATCTACGGGCTTTGGTAAACCAACCTCCAGCTTTTCCCACATCTGCAAATTATATGAGGGAATATTTACATACTACACCCCGATTCAGAGTCCAGGCAAAGGCATCCCTTCAACACGGGCTTTGGATCTGCATCTTTGTGCTACATAATTTCAGGGGACTCTCTCTAAATAAACTCCAGCTGATCGCAAGCAACAGAGTTCAAGGCAGCGTGATTGACTGTACCTGCCCCCTACCAGCTCTGTGATCAAATCACATTTGCCTAGTTTATGTTTCTCCCCTTTCTCTGCATGAAAGTGTCAAGCAGACAAAGGAGAGAGAAGTAATGGAGGAAAAAAAGCCATGCCATGTGAGAACAAAGTGCTTCCCAAAGACACAAATAAGCAGCTGGGAAAAAAATTGGCACAATATTGCCTTTAATCTCTAAGATAACCAGTTTCAGTCATCTTAGATGCTACTAGTAACATCTGTGGCTTTAAAAAAAAATGTATATAGAGAAATCATCCTGTAGCCCTTCAGTGTCACTGTAATGTTGGCCACAAAATCTTTTGAAAGTGAGAAGAATTCAGGAGGACCTTATTAAAGCGTGAGGTAATGATTCTGGCACTATTAAAGTGAAGGGTAAAGTCACCAAAGGGACTAATGATTAATTTCCTGTTTATTCATTCACTGAAATAACTGTGTGAAGAACTTGGAAAATACATGAAGGGTTTGGTGGCCAAGTACACAAGGCTTTGATGTTCCCCAGATAGAGGAGCTGCTGCTACGTGGGGTGGGAAAAAGTCCAGGAGTGCCACTGATACCTCAAAGTAACATAGTGAGAGTCATCTGACATGAATCAAACCAGTTTGGGTGGAAAAGAGAGTTGACATGGACCAGTATCTTTTGTCATCTCCCAGCCCAGGTGCTATTCTGGGTTTAAGGGTGTGCTCTGTGCTCTGCCAGAGCAAGGATGTATGAGAAATTGTCAGGAAAATGAAGGTAGAGTAGGGAGGCAGAGGGAGCTGTTTGTGTCCTTTGGAGTGAAGCCTGTGAAGATGAACCTTCATTTAAACCACAGCGAAGAAGAGTCTTAGTGTAACACCCATCTCATGCAGCTTTTCCAAGAAGAGCTATAATACAACAAAAGCAGCTGAAGAGGCTTTTTCTCACAGAATTTTCTAACCAACTTTCTAAAGCCAAGGCAGCAAAACTTTCCTGGAGAGAGTTCTTAGTTTGGTGAATGAAAATATTTACGTGCATCTTCCATAACTGTTGTTGTTTAAATAGACAGTGCTCCACAACTGGAAAGGATGGATGTGATGTAGTGTTATGGAGGTTACTAGAACTCTTCAGCATTTCTATCCAGGATGTGCTAAGATGGCAATACTTGCATGGGGAATGTGTTTTTACTGTGTGTTTTTATGATGTTTTCATTATGTGCTTTTATTATGTGGTTATAAGCTGCTAGAATGGAAACAGGAGCAATAAAGCTTGATTGATTATTATATTCCCATATATAAATGGAGATTATTTTTTTCCAGTAGATATCTATGAACAACAGACAAGTTTGACTGAGATGCAAATGAAGCATTAAGTCCACTCCTTGAGTAACTAAATCCAACTCCTCAAGCCAAGTCAACACTGATGCTTCTGAGCCTTCTTTGAGTCATCAGACCCTCAGCTTTGCAGAGCTGGATAGGCAGCTGGGACACTTGGTGCCCTGTGTCTCCATGGATCTGCAGAAGCATTAGGCCAGAGGGGTCTCCCCCTTTTGCAATCCCCAAACTGAAGCAGAAACTAAATTCAGAAACAAAATGGGGTGGTCCAGGCTATTGTTTGAGACCTTGTTTCTGATGAGGTCAAATTTAGCCATCAGAGTCAAGAGCTCTAATGTGAGATTGTGTCCTCCTTTAGAGCTTAACTTTTTGTGATATGAAAGGTTTGATGGGTGCTGATGAATACCCTGTGTTCCCCCTGCTCTCCCCACAGCACTGTGCAGACCCTTGCTATGCTGCTGCAAGTCCTGCTGCTGACTGCTCCATCCTGGTGAAATCCACAGGTTGCTCCAGTCCAGAGCAAAGTTGAACTCCTTTGCTAATATTGATTGATGGTGGCCAAGGTAATGGACTCTCTTCATTGGGAGCTGCAGGGACTCAGCACCTCACAGTATCAGGCCTTTCAGCAAGCTCAGAGTTAATCTTCATGCAATTCCCTCATGCAATACTGTACTTTAGAAACATTCCCATCTGCCAATGTAAGTATTCATCAGGTGGATGAACATCATGATTGGCTTCAGCTGACACAGATTCTGCCTTTTTTTTATGCTGTATCAGAGGCTTATTCTCTGCAACGCTCTCTTCATTGTTCACCTACCCTGGAGACAGTGGCTCGCTGTGAAATGTATCTCCCAGGCATCTCAGAGCCTATTCTCTTACACACAGACCCGAGATGGCTATCAGCATCCAAAATTCCCTGCAAAGGCCCATGACTGAGGAAAGCACGATGAGATATGCTCTGGAAGAGGAAACCACCCTGGCTTTCAAGGAAGCAAACCCAGGAATTTTCCTCTGATTTATGTATGGAAAGAAGCAAGGGAAATCTTTCTTCTTCCTCCAAATAAAACCCTCTCATTGCTCAACTAATCATTCAATAACCTCACAAGGAGTGGAAGCATTCCCCCATCCTCTGTAAATTTTGTTCCTTGTACTGTTAGCTAAATATATGCCGGCACACCACTTACTGCGGCAGGCAGGCTCATGATCTTTGCATGGCTTCTTCCCCTCTAGGAATGCCATAAATAAATCACGAGGTCAGGAAGGCTGTTACATGCCTGTGGTCTCTCTCCCCCACGCTGGCTCTTTTCCTCTCTCCTTACTCCTCCTACATCTGTACAGCATGCTTAAACCTGCCAGGAGCATTGCATGCAGCCTCCCTCTTCTGCCGGTGTCGCGCTATGCTAGGTACAACCCAGCAGCAGATCGATCATTCATATTCCTCACCACAGAGGACATTAATGAACTAAGATCAGAGCAAAAAAATCACATTTAGGCTGTACTGAAGTTTTCCTTCCTGAGGAACGTGCTCACTGAACTGACAAATCAGGTTTCTAAAGCGGTGGGTTTTCAAGTGCGTGGTGCTACACAACCAGGGTCATGCATTCAAAAACTGTCATGAAGTAGAGCCTGATATTCAAAATATCCTGTTCCAGCTGCTCCTACTGTGAATGGGATGTTTGCAACGCTATAAGAACTTATTTGATCAAATGTAGGTGATTGTTCCTTGGTGGTGGCCGCTGAGAGGCAAGTTCTGAAGTGAGCTCTACGCAAAGAAGTTCTGTTCTTGTTCACCCTGGGGCTCACGGTCTCCCTGCAGCTTCTGGCTAGACCTCTTTGGGGGAAATCCTTCTGCCCTACTTTATTTTTTCAAAATTCCCTTTGTTCTGAAGCCTAGGCCAGTCACTCAGCAGCTCTGCCCACCACAAAGGGCACGAAGGATGGCAAATATTAGTATAAAAGAGGAGAAAAAAAACCCATTTATTATTGATGGGGGGCAAAATGACATTCACTGGAGACAGAAATCAAGTGCCTTTCTAGAGCTGAAACGAGTTTTTGCATTAAAGGCCTTTTGTCCAGAGGTTTTTCAGCTGTTAGCAAGAGGTGGAAAGAAGAAAAAGTTACCTTCTGTACCTTGCCCCTTAATATTTTGTCACTTTTGCTAAATGGAACATATTGAATCTCCTGTTTTCCTTGCAGAAAGGTTCTCATTTGCAAAGGACCATGTGTGCATGTGGTTGGGGGGAGGGGGAGGTGGTTGGGTTGGGGTTTTTTCTTTTTCAGTTGCTTTAATTGCTGTTGTAATCTGAACATTTTGCAACAATTTAGATCAAAATTTTCCAAAGGACCATAAGAAGAACAGGAAAAACCAAGACAGCCTTATCTTAGGATTTCTTAGGTATGCTCATCACTAAAGACATAGACTTCTGGGTGGTTAGCAGCACTATTGTCTTTATTTGGATTTTCCCAGAGGAGGGTTCATAAAGATTTCTTCCTCCTCCTTTATCTATTCTTGTGTCATCTTGTCCAGCCCTCTGTTTCCATTCTGACTCCTCAGAAGCAGGAACTACCTGAAATCTCAGCTTGCAAGAAACCCTTTCCCATACTTTTCAGTGTCCGTACACAGCTCATTTCTTCATCCCACATGTAGGTTTGTTTATCCAAACTAGGTAGATTTACCTCCTCAACACTGCTGGGGAGAGTAATTGGGTTTCTGTCAAGTATTGGACAAGATTAATCAAACCTGCCAACTCGAAACACGCCAAAACTAGACTCAAATAGGACCTGTGCTTTAAGGGCCATGAAATGTGGGCAGCTTTCAAATGCATCAAGTACCACGATGAAGGTGTACTGCAGAAACAAACCTAAAAGAAATGTTACATCTTAGCAGCTTTGAACTGAGATAAGGGACAAAATTCAAAACCCGGGTGAGGTCTCAATTTGGCATCTGAAACCTCTATCTGTTTACCAGGCACTTAAAATCTACCATTAGAAGGGAGAACTACTTACCAGTTTGGAATTATCTGGGGGGTATGAGTTGTTAAATCATCACTGGCCATATGCAGGGAATGTGCATGCTTCATACCCAGCCGAGCTCACATGCCTATTCGAAGTCACTGAAAATATGGCCTTGCAGAGTGATTATTTCTCTATGGGGTGAGGAGTGCAAGGGTGATGTGTGAGAGGCTAGGGAACGAGGCAGGGAACAAGGCAGGTAACTCTTGCCATTTCTTTTTCAGGACTATCAGCAAAAGGCTTTTTTGCTCCATTGGTGACAGTGAAAAACAAATGCTGCAGGTGCAGGTTTGCAGGAAGGGCTGGGACAGCCTGGATGACCCTGGAGTACTGGCGCTGGGATCCACCGCTGGCACTCATTCCTTCTGTGGAGTTTGGCACAGGTTGATGGAAACACGGCATCATCTATGCTCTTCAAAGCAGAAGAATCTTTCAGCCCTTTATTCTCCTGCTTTCCACACCGTGATGGTCTTCAGGATATCAAGGACGAGCAAAACATACCCAGGTTTGAGATTTCTCCTCCCAAAAACAAGGTTCCCCCCTTACTGTGTGTGGGTACGTACACATGAGCTCACACAGCACTGCCACCCAGTGGCTTGCGAACCACAGGGGAGGGAGGGGGATGCAAACTGCTTTATTTTGGATGTTTTCCCAAAAAAAAAGCCATTAATATGATACAAAAACTTCCTACAAGCACGTATCCAGCTCTGCCTTCCCAACCTGGAGGTGCCTGGCTTCACACGCAGACACGGCCAGGCTGTAAAAGCGTGCCAGCTGTGCAGCTGCAAATATCAATACCTGTGCATTGGGTTCAGATAACAGGCAATTTGCAACAGTCACACATATTCTACCATTCCCCTTTCTTGTGTGTGCGTGGTTAATTGTGAGGAGGAGGACGGCAGACCTTATCTCTTGCGACTAGTGGTGGCAAAACTGAAAAATTGTTTTCATTACCAGGTGGAAGGCTTTTCACATGCAAATTATCAATATCATTGTGAATGTGGCATTTTTTATTAATCCAAACCAGCTTATCTGACCAAAAAGAAAGAGAGATCATTCTTGTTTTATATCAAACATTTTGTTCTGACAATGGCGAGTCCTATTTGATGAAATGTTTTGTGGATCGCACCATTTTTGCAATTTACTACAGAAGAGAAAGAAAGAGAAAGGACTAATGGATGGGGTTGGGTTTGGGGATTTTGGGGTGGGGTTGGGGGTTGTTTTTTTCTTGCTTTTTCTCTTCAGAACACTTCTCCTAAATGCCAGTCATATGATGCCAGTTTGCGTAAGCGTTTTAACTTCTCTTCTTCAACATCAAAGAAACTGATCTGGTTTTATAGATGTATTTTTGTCTCCCTATTTTGTGCACTTCCCCTTCAGACACTGAGGAAATAAGGTCACATTCCCTACTGAGTCCATCCTTTTCTACTGACTTTACTTTCCTAAAATACTAATAGAGCTTGAAATGAATGCAGTTTAACATTCATCTTCTCCTTTTCTTGCAAGCCACCAAAGCTATACCACTCTGGGTATCAGGGAGAGAAGTCCTCTTTCCAATGGCACAAATCCCCAGGAAGATAAAATGATGAGGGTTTTGGCTCTTCCTCCACGGAAAATGCTCTCCCATTCAACCTAAGGGATGAAGACCAGTGATGCTTCTTCATTCAGTTCAACAGGGAAAGGACCACAAAAATTTAGAGACCCTTCTGACGTGACTAACTTCAGATTCACCGACATTAGGACATGTCTAAATGCCTTTGCTAGGGTTGTAGCTCAGTGTTACTTCTTAAAAGGAAACCATATTCATAACAAACATCAATCTGGGTGTCCTGTAAGCATTTGGGACCCACAGCTCCACCAAGAGACAGGTGAATGCACTTTAGTAATGGACCTAGCACTTTGGGATCCAGCTGGGAAACATTTACCCAAGGGTAAGCAAAGCCAGGTGAGGAGACTGACAGCTTTGGGAGCTGTTTGGTTGTTACTAGTGGTGCTCCATCCAGGAGCACAGAGGCTGTGGATTTCCGACGTTGGAGTGGTATGCTCCAGTCCCTTGCTCTGCATGGACACCAGCAACAGCATTTGGGAGATGGAGGGCATCAAGCCTACTGAATCTGCATCCTTCCTTCCTGCTGATGAATTTATTGGGGGGAGGAAAAGGCACTCCATGCCTCTGGGGTAGTCGCCTGACTTTCACGGGAGGGACGGAGGGTTTGACTGGGGAAAGCACCTCGAGGCAAGTTCGTTGCCAATAACGAGGCAATGAAACACCGCGACCCTGGTTAACACAGGCTCCCATTTGTCATGCCTGCTCATCACATCCGAGTACTGTTTAGCTGTATAAAATGGGCTGTAAACTTTGTTCATTTGGGCTGACAGATATGATAAAGGTTATGTGCGTTTTACAGCATTACGAATTTGATGGAGAATGGTCCCCTGAGACCTCTTGCCACACTAGGTCTTATCATTTGTCATAGCATGGCAAAGACCGCGAGGGTCATCTTCTCTGTCCCTCCTTTGCTTGTTCAGGAGTCACTACCTTTCTCAATGATGCTTTTCATATAGATTAAAAGCATTTTAAATATGTATTACTTTTGCACTCTCTATCTGTGCCTTTCATACCCACATCTTAAATTCATCTCCTCTCTGCCAGTTGTTTGTAAATGTCCCTAGGTGTTTAACTCTTATTCCCTGAGTCCTCTGAGCTATTGTTGGTGAATATGGCTATTACATATTCCTGATATTTCTCAAAGGTCAAAAGAAAATGTAAAAATGCCATTTCTTTTCTCTTCTCCTGTCAAAGCAAAACGCAGTATTGTTCTGGTGCAGATACTTTTGCTGTTATGCTAAGGTATTTTTTTTTTCAGTATACCTCACTGTATTTACTGCAAATATTCTGGATATAAAATTATTTCCTCAAATTATTAGAAACTAGAAGATATCATAGCCTTTTATTCTGTTTCAGAACGTATTACTCTACCACAACAGTCTATTTGCGACGGTTTGTTCTCATCTTCCTGCAACACATCTTACAAATGAGACATAAAATTGAGGCTCTGGATGCTTACAGACCCAATCCTGCAACATTTATGCACCTGGTTAAGTTGAATCATGTGAGGATTCATAGTGAATTGAATGTTCAAAATGACTAATACTTGAGGAACTATGGCAATTGCTCCAAAGCAGTCTGCAGTTCCTCAGGATAAAGAGGAATGTGTGAAACCAGGGTGCATTTTTCCTCCTCACCCAAAATCTGGCTGGGACACTCTAAAGGAAGGACTCTGAGCCAATGCAGAGTAAAAGATCCTCTCTTGCAGTCAGTCCCTATTATATCCATTTCTTTCTATCACTACAGCAAGGCTCCTGGTTGTGCAAAATTTAGCCCTCAGCAGTGCAACAAGATCTCCAGGTTTTCATTGCCGAGTCACACTTGGTGATGTTACACAGCCTTGTTAATTGATTATGAAATAATTCAGCAAGCTGCACTGTTCCTCTGTCTTCTATATAGCTTGCTGCCTCCTCCTTCAAACCTGGCTGTACTTCAAGGTCCTGGTCCTCGTGTTTGAAGCCTGATAGCTGAAGAATGACCTTTTTCTCTGACTTACATCTTTCACAGGAATAAAGCAACAGATGACACCAAGTACAGGATCCACAGAGCTCTTTGTGCAAGCCCCTAGCAGTGGAGTTCTCCAGTGAAGGGCATCAAGCTTAACTCTCAGCTCAACCTGCAAGGGGGTTGGTTGTTGGGAGGGTTGGTTTTTTTCCCATTTCAATTAATAGCAACATTTCCATTTGACTCAATGCAGGAGCAGAGTCAAATCCCAGCATGTCTTTTAACACAAGCTTCTCCTCAGCAGAAGGAACATGTCAGCCCCCATGAAGAGTCCCTATCCAGGCAAACCAACTCCCATCACAGTCTGAACAATCCCCCCACACTTACTGCTCTGCCTCCACTGAGATTTCCATTCTTGCACATTGCCACCGTGATTGGCAACGGAAACAGAAAGATCAGACAAAAGAAGCTGAAACACCACCTGGGATGGAGCTGAAAAGAAAGATGCAGGAGCAGGTATCTCCATCTGTATTCTCAAGGATGAGGAAGCCAGGGGAAGCCAGCTGCAGTGTGGTGCTCCCGAATCACAGGGGACTGGTGCTCTGCTCTGCTGCATCTCGGGAAACCCCCAATGTCAGTCCCTGCACCTGCAAGGTCACCTCAAAGCCTGTTTCCTCATCCTCAGGCCAGTCACTCTGCTATGAAATTCCAGAAAAAGGGTGAGCAAAAGGAGTCCAAGAAGAATAAAACAGAAGGAAAATGAGGCTTTTCTCAGATTTATGCAGAAGGTAAATTATGGGGCTACTTACACCACCTAAAATCGCTTTCTCCCCGGGGGCCTGAATATGCTCTATTATAAAAGCTGTATACTGGACTGTAAGTTTGCCATATATACTACAGTGTAATTGTACCAGACTCACCTACGTTGTATTTTTTGCCTATAAATGTAATGGTGATTTGTTTGTCTCCTCTTTCTACAAGAGTTTCAGACTCCCCAGGAAAGCACATCACCCGTAATGGGCCCCTTCCACCATTTAATCCAGATAAAAGTCTTCTGCTGAGTATGCCTGCCCATGTACCATACGGGTGTTCCGCATCCCAGGGAAGTATGGACACGCTTACCCCAGTGCAAAGCACCTCAGCATCGTGGGTAGGAATCACACACCACTGACAGCGCATCACGCCCTGAGCAGCAGAACTTTTGTGTTGTGTTGATGCAAAAAGCCTTGCACAGAAGGGAAAATGGCAGCGTTCCAAGTGGCCCCAGTTAATAGCTCTGTTTTGCTTAATGGTGCCTCCCATTCAGACTAAAGATGCTGTTTTAAATATGTAAGCAATTAGTATCTCTCTCTCTCAACACATCTGTGCTTCTGCTTCTTCTTCTATCTGCTGCATTATAAATCCACTGCGTCCCTCTCCAGCTTGGCGGTGCATGTATCACCAGGCATTCTGATTTTCTGCAACTTTCTGATCCGAAAGAATTACGTTTGCATTTGGAGACACTCTGCCAGGTTGGCCTTGCCTAACCCTGCCAGCTTCTCTCCTCTCCAGGGCTGTCGCTGGACTAGCAGATAACAGGGATATATGAAAAGGGCCTCTTGGTCTTTTTTGGCAGTACTGTGGTCCAGCCAGTCCCGTTTTCCTTCTTCCCAACTTTCATCTCCTTTCCTAGGCAGAAACTGCGACCTTTTCTCTCCATAACAAAATCTAAGGTTGCGCTTGTAGCCCTGAAGTTGCTCTCAGGGGCTGCAAGGGTGGCAGAGGCACATTGGGACCCCTTCTATGGTTTCTGCTTGATAGATTTCTACCTGTTCCAACTCCAGCGAGATGCGGGGAGCTGTGTGGTTATCACAGCCGGTATTTACGATACGGCAAAGAATTACTGTTACCGAAATGGGCGTTAATAGTAATAGGGATAGGTGTGATTATCCATCATTGTTTACAAAGTGCCTTTCATCCCAAAAGCTCCACTTTACCGCATGCACGCTGCGAGGGAGGGAGAGGTGCGCTCAGCGCCATGGCAAACAGCGGTGAGCTTTGTCTTGTTTTATTGCATCTTTCCGTCCTTTCGCCGAGAAACCGCCCGCCTGCGCGTAGCCCCCCAGCCAGGGCTGACCCTGCCACACCGCGCCAGTGCGCGCAAGGGAGGGAGGTGCCGCGGCCGCGCAAGGGAACGCGACAACAAAAAGCCGCCCGCTGGCAGAGGGCACGTCCGAGGGCGGCGAGGCCGAGGTTCGCCCCGTTCCCCCTCCCCTTTCCTCCCCCCCGACCCCGGGGAGAGAGGCAGCCGCTGTCCGCCGCTCCCGGGACGCGCCGCAAACTTTGGCGGCGGGGGGCGGCGGGGGCAGAGCCCGCCCCGTGCGCCCCCTCCCCGCGCCGGGCGGGGCGGGACGGGCGCTCCGCGGGCGCCGAGGGGGCGGAGCGGCCCCGCCGGGCGGCGGCGGCGGCGGCGGCGGCTCCCGAGCCGGGACGCGGCGCCGCGCTCCGCACCCCGCGGAGCGGCGCGGAGCGGCCCAGCCAACCTCAGCTTTATCAGCCCAAGCTCGGGAGCCATGCCGCTGCCGTGCCGGGGCTGGACGCTGGCGCTGCTTACGCTGCTTGTCGGTTTTCTCATCTTCGCCGATATCTCCGAGATCGAGGAGGAAAGCGGGTAAATACCGCCTTCCTTTCCCGCCGCGGAAGGGTGCGGAGGGGCGCGGGTGATGGGGGTGCTGGAAGCGGAGGAGAAAGCGGAGGCGGTGGCGGCGCTGGCGGAGGGTGGGGAAGCGCCCGGACAGTTTCTTTGTCTCCGGCTCTCTCGGTTTCTTGCCGCGCCGAAGTGGGAAGGGAGCTCGCTCCGCTCCCGCGCATCGTCGCGGAACCGGCGGCAGCCCCGGGCGGGACCGCCCCACTGCCGGGCAGGACGGGGCGTGGGGCTAGGGGGTAGCCACGCCGGTCCGAGCAGGGGTGAGGGACCTGGTACTGCTGCTGTTAGAGACGTAGAGGTGCCGGTCCGGGTGGAGATGCTGGAGCGGGTACCAGTCTCATTGGAGAAGATAGTGGTCTGGAGAGAGGGGTTTGGGTGAGGGCAGCGCTCCGGCGTAGATGGACTGATGGAGAAGGTCCCTAAGCGGGATACTGGTGCAGGCAGTCTGCTGACGGGGGACGGGGGGCAAGTTGCAGCCATGGGGGCTTAGGTGCCGGTGCTGGCCAGGGTGGGTGTGGTGGAGAGGGCACCTGCTCATGGGGATGATGGATGAGGGAGCAGTCTGATGGAGCAAGGGACAGTCCGCAGGGTGTGAGAGACTGAGGAGGGACCATCTGGGTGGGGGTGATGGAGCAGGGTGGGAGAGCTCAACCCCCTTTTGGTCCCCATGGACTCCATCAGGGGCTTTGTGATCACCCCTTTCCTGTCACCTCCAGGTTGGGTGCTTACTTGCAGGTGCCCTGTGTGGCAGCAGCTAAAGCAACCCCAAGTCTGAGGAGAGGAGCAGTATCCTACCCAACCCATAAAGCCCATCTCTGAGGGCTGCTTGGAAACTTAAAGGATGAGAGGAACAAATACAGAGGAGGGTTTGCATTAACTTGAGGAACTTGCTGCAGCAGTGTGGGAAAAGAAATCAAATATTCCTAGTAACGTGGGGTGCCCAAATGGCAGGTCTCTCTGTTTGGGACCAAGTGGCATTGCCCACCGTGTTACATCAAAACAAACGCCTGGTGCTTGGTGCTGAAATTAGAAATGAAATGCAGTGATGTTTGTCATGGTTTCTTTGTTATAATATAGTGGGTGCCACAGGCGAGAAGTGCTTAAAAGGTCAGCAGCCTTGGCCAGAAACATCCAGCGCTGGACTGTAGGTTACCAGGCTAGATGAATTGTTGCCTTGCAACGATCTGGCACTCTCCATGTAATAATAAAGGAACTGAAAAGCTTCTGAAGCATCCTCCCCATCGGACAGGCTGCTCTGATCCTATTGCCATTCTCCCATCTCTTCCGGCTTCTGTTCTTTCTTCTCTCTACTTGTCTATCAGATAGATCTGTCCGCTAGAACTTGTTGTGCCCTTATTGAAAATCTATTCTGTTTTGTTACTTACTTGTCCTGTTTTTCACCCTGGTTCATTAGGGATTCCCAGTGTTGTGGGGTGGGTTTTTTTCTCCTCTCATTTCTGTACATTGTATGGAAATTGGATGTTTGCTGGCTGCTTATCTCCAAGCCCTGGCATCTGAGTTTATTGCTGTAGTTCTTCCAAGGAAGTACTGCCAGGCAGTGCAGCGGCAGAGACAGCAACAGGGTCAAATGAGTTCCGTAGAAACGGCGAGCAGCTTGTTTCATACAGCACTGCAGAAATAACAGTCTGCAAAGTAACTAGCGAAGAAGATGAGTGCCCTTCACCCCGGGGTGTGAAGGATGGGTCCTGCAATCTGGTCTGAAACTCCGTTTTCATAGATAAGTTCCCACATCAACTGCGCTTCTGATACAGGGATGCACTGAGCAAAGGTGGGACACTGCTATACTCAGATGCAGTCATGAAGCAGGGCAAGCTGACCCTCTCTCTTACTCTGCCATCTCCCGCCCACTTCTTTTCCCCATTGCATCTCCAAAGGGGTTTGGGTTTGTTGAGCTCCCTCACCCCAGACACAGCAAGGGACCAAACACTTGGTTCATCTTACACCCTCAGCTCTCAAGATGGGAGCCTGGCACAAAGACCGTTTCATCCCTGTGTGCTGCCATGGTACCAGGGATGGTCAACACGATGCTCTGACCTTGCTGAAGTGTATTGCTGGGGAGATGTTGAAAAGCTGAGTGCCTGATCAGCAGGACTTGAAGGGATGGTAAAGGGGTTTTGACTTTGAGGGCCACATTATAGCAGCATCTTGTGCAAACAGGTCCTATAGGTAAAGAGGACTGCATGGCAGTGAAAGCGTACAGCAGTGTGGAGAAGCAGACCCTTATTAAGTTTTCCAGGTGCTCTCTGTGTGTCCAGGATGGAACAGCACCTCTCCAGGAGAGGATGGGGGGGGTCCCAGGTATTTATGCAGCTCTTCCCCAGGTCAGGAATATTTGTCTGATGGATTGTGTGCCTTGGCATCCTCTTCCACACCCCATAGACTGCCTTCTCTTTGGTCAACACAGCCCAAGCATTAAGGAAAGCAAGGAGCTGGCCAGGTGTCCCCTGGCAGGCTCACAGAACCAAGGGGGGTGGGGCTGGGAAATGCAGGCAGGTGTGACTCTTTTCTTTTTCCTTGGCATAGAAACACTCTCTAATTATTGTGAGGAGCGAACAGCTTGCCCACTTTTACACATACCCTGCCCCCTGCCTGTGATTTGGATTGTCTTTGGAAGAATATGCCTCATATGGGTGGGAGTGGGGGGGGAACATATTTCTCTCACCTACAAATACTGAGAAATCACAGAAAGAAAGAAAGAACAAAACGTTCATTAGGAACAAAGTGAGAGTATAACGTTACTGGCAAAAGGACACAAAGAAAAAAATACCATGCTGTTTTCCCTGGACAGCAAGTTCCCAGTATCACAGGTGAAGGGAGGTGGGAGCCGAGGGCTGCTGGGGCTGCTCTGCCTGCCACAGGATTCTGAAAAAGATGTTTGCTTCCTAAGGAGCCCCGTCTTGCTCCGCCAGATATTCTTATACCACCTCCTGCAGACAGGAGATACTGAAACAAAGAGGTGTCAGGGCAAGGATGAAAATTCAGCAGTTCTTGCTCCCAATGCCGTGTTGCTCTCATTAGCTTGTTCCTCTTGCCCTGCAGCCACCCCTGCACGTGGGTTTTCATCCCGCGAGGTCCCCGTCGTTACATCTCTGTATCACCTATATGCACGTCGCTTGAATCCGGTGCTGGGGGATGCCAGTGGGTGGGCAGACACGCTCGTCCCACTCCCCTTGTCTCGCTCCTTGTGCTCACCGGTCTGCATGCTGCTGTGGTGAAGTATTGCCAGTGCAAACAGTCCTGGCACTTTTTCCCAACCAACCACCCGGTTCCGGCTGCCGAACTTTTCCCGCAGCCCCGTGGCGCCGGTGTTTCCCTCCATCACTCCCTCCATCGCTCCGGCTCTTTGTCTCCCTGGAAGAAAACAAAAGACACATTCACATCTGTCTTGGGGAACACTAATGCGATTGCGGCCGTTTCTTCATCTGCCCCAGGATAGGGGAGCGGGCCGGACCTCTTGCCATGGAGGGAAGACAAAGGACTCGATGTGGAGCGGGATAATTATTGCCGGTGATGAGGAGGAAAATTCTGCTCCTTGGTGGGAGTTAAAAGGGACTCTTTGTTATTATGCGTGTGTTGTAGCAGTTCTGCAGGGGTCCGGCTGTGTCCTGATTGTCTGTAGAGGGAGCTGGTGACCCGCTGCCACCAGGTGACTTCTCAAATTAGCTAGTGAGCCATCTTAGGGAGCACTTGACACTTGGTAATGGGCTGGACTTAATGAGTCAACCTTTTCTCTGCTAGCCCGGACCACATGCCTTTCCATCCTGATTACATGAGGAATTATGTTCTGCTCTTTTTAAGTGATGGATTGGAGTATCTAATATTGCTGGCCTGCTTGGAAGCTTGTCAGTAAATTGCCACTTTTTCCTCACGTGCCCTTTTCTAACACCTGCCTTTCACGGTGAGATGTTGTGTCCTCATCATGCCACGAAGAGATGTTGTGTCCCTCACAGTGGCCAGTGCACTTGCTCCGAGCGGTCTGTGGTGTGCTGCAGTCACAGAATTACAGAATCACAAGGCTGGAAAAGACCATTAAGATCATCAGTTCCAGCTGTTCCTGTCCTATGCTAAACCATATCCCTAAGTACCTCATCTACCCTTTTTTAAACACACCCAGGGATGGTGACTCACCCCCTCCCTGGGCAGCCTGTTCCACATCCTCACAACTCTTCTAGTGAAATTTTTTTTCCTAACATCTAATCTGAGCCTGCCCTGGTGCAGCTTAGTGCCATTTCCCCTTGTCCTGTCACCTGCCACCTGGCTGAAGAGACCATTGCCCACCTCTCTAGACCCTCCCTTCAGATAGTTGTAGGTGGTGATAAGGTCTCCCCTCAGGCTCTACTTTTCCAGGCTAAACATCCCCAGCCACTCCTCATAGGATTTGTCCTCCAGCCCCTTCACCAGCCTGGTTGCCCTTCTCTGGACATGGACAAGGACCTCAGTGTCCTTCTTATGGTGAGGAGCCCATAACTGGACACAGCCCTCAAGGTGCAGCCTCACTAATGCCAAGTCCATGGGCACAATCACCTCCCCAGACCTACTGGCCACACTATTTTTGATACAAAGCACTTCTTGTCAAGGTTGGTCCATGGAATGTAAGCATCCTGCTTTGGTCTTTCAGGTTGTGATTTCCTGCCCCCGACCCAGAGGTAGGCTTAAGATTTGCTCTCCACCAGAAAGTTCTCTTGTAAAAAGCACTATATTCACCCAATAGACCCTTTTGTGCGCTTGCACAGTGGGCGCATGCGAGCTGACAATTAACCGGGCTGGTCTGGAGGAGTAATGCCTCTCTGTGGGACAGAAACCCACAGACACCCTGTAACTATTCATGTAGATCAAGTCAATGGAGAGACCTTTGTACTCCTTGGGTATGGCAGGGCTCTAACAAAAGGCCCATGATGCATTGGTCTGGAAAATAAAAGCAATGTTGGAGCACTGATTTGAGTAAGGAAATACTTGGTGTCAGCTTGATTGCAACTCTTCTGACAATAACTGGAGGTCCAGCAGGCTCTTTCAGGTTGGCTGCAGAGCTCCCCTTCCTCCCTGTAAAGCACTCCTTCATCTCCTGCTGCTCATCAGGGGGGCTGCCACAGGGCTACATCCCAAAACCCCTGTGCTCCTGCCTAGAGCACACTAAAGGAGATGAAACTCCATAGCTTGTTTCCTTCAGCTGAGCTCCAAGGGGGCAGCAGGAGCAGTGGTACCTGGAGGGAAACACTGTCTGGCAGGAGGGGCTAGGAGCAGCAGGGTGGAAAGCATTAGCAGCCTCACGAGCAATCCAGTGGAACAGAAAGAGAACCCAGTGCTGTGCACATAACTGGTCCCGCTAAGAGCTTTCCAGTACAGTTGGTGCAAACTTGTGCTTCGGTCCAATCCTGGTTGTCAGCAGCTTGCAAGACCCCTGAGGAGGGAATTCCTGAGCTCGCAGTGAGGAGCGCAGTAGCTGTGGTAGGAGGATGCACATCACCAGCCAGCACTTGAGCACAGAGCTGTTGAAGCCATGGCCAGCCACAGCGACCAGAGCAAAGCAATTTTCACAATTCCCTTTTGCCCAGGGCGAGGGGGCAGCTTTATGTTCCCCACCTCCAACCCCTCATATGCACCGTTTCAGTCTGGAGAGTGAAGGAAACCTTTTTCTCCCTGCAGAGAACAAGGAGTTGCAAATGTTGGTTCATTTAGCAAAGGCTTGTTGAGCAGCTAACAGTGAGGTTAAGTGATTCAGCCATCAGCAGCACAGTGCCTTCTCCTCTGTGCTACTGCCATACTCATGGGCAGAGCGCGGAGCCCTGGGACCACAGCCAGCAGTGACACAGCAGATCCCACTGCCACCCTGAGCTCTCCTGGACACGGATAAAGGGGTCAGGTTTTGTCAAGTTTTTTTAATTCTCTGCAGCATCCATGGTTATTCTGCTTGAACATCTGTTCATTGGTGCCTCCTGGCATGCCAGGCATGCTTTTGATCTTCCAGGAAAATGCTTTAACAGGAGCTCACTTACCTCTTGTTGGGCTTTCCAGCTACAGATATTTTGTTTTTTCATCCCTGAGACCAGCACAACTTAAATACATCTACAGGCAGGGTTGCTATAAACCCCAGCTATTCCAAAGACAGATTTCCTCTAATTGCCTCCATCATTTGTTTTCCCTGGGACCAGATTATCCTCAGCAGCAAGAAATAAGCCCAAACTGCAATATTAGACAATTATTATTTTGCAATTGTTCTGTTTCCCGTCCCCAGTTGCCTCTGGAAACAAGAGAGTTCCCTGGAATAGTACATTCACTGTAGGAGCAGAGTTTAAGGTCACCATCAGCAAACACCATGGCAGAGCAGGCTGGTGTCAGCAGCTCTGCCCCTTGCAATAGAAAAAAATAAGGAAAAAGGAAAACAAAAAAAAGCGTATTTACAGATCTCATTTTTTTCTTCTTCTTCTTTTTTGTGTACCCTCTGTAAATCTAAATAACTCCTTGTCTTGGCTGAGCAGCAGCCTTGGTGGTGGCCTTGAGAGATGTATCCTTATCAATAGCAGCAGTACTGGCTCCGATCGGAAAGCGACAGGGATGATCTGGGGAGATGGGCATGGTGCTGCCAAAACCTGCCAGGGTAGGTGCGATAATGTGGGGTGAGAGGGAGATGGAAGCAGGAAGGAAGATGACCCCAAGAGGGTGCTTGGTGTGTGGGTGGTGGGACCAAAGCGGTCCTCCTGAAGCAGTGAGTGATGCCAGAGCACAAACGCTGTCTTCTCATCGGATGAGCCCGTTAGAAGTCCTTGCACCAGCCCGGGGTGATGGTCGCTCTTGAGGGTGACACATCAAGGCAGAAACACTGTCAGCTTTAGGGACATTCCCCTTTGCCAGGCATTCAGCAGCTTCACTGCCCCGATCCTGCTGGCTCTGCTGTTGACCCTTTTGAGGCTCCTTGTTTGCACAGTGTTTGATTCATCGAGCTGGCTGCTCGTGCACCGGGTCAGCTCTTTCTAAATTTAAGTGCCGGACTCTTTCTTATTGCTACTGCAAATAAAGTCCTTGTTATTGCGTGCAGAAATCCACTGGGAATATCACAAACACACACAAAAAGAAAACCAGGCTGGCTATCTGCATGCTGAACATGCTGCCCCTCCCTGTCCAGCGCTCTCCATGGGCAGGGCTGCTTTTAAAGGCACATATTGTCACAGTCACGACACAGTTTTGAAGTGCTTTCTCAAGGCCTCCCTCAATCAAACAGCATCACCCTGGGCTCCGGGTATCATCCGTGTGTCTGGCAGCTCCTAATTGAAGGACAATTCTTCCACTGTGACCCAGCCCAGGCTTCACCAGCACCTTCAGGAATGTTATTCAGCTCTGAGCCAGCAGCTACAGAAGGGGATGTGTTTCCCCTGTGAAGGTTAAGCATCGTCATGAGGCATCTTCAGTGCCTTTTCAGACACCCAGAAGCGCACTTGACCGCGGCTCAGTTGGTAATTAAACTTCTCCTCCTTACTGCCACCTGGACTTCCATGGTGTAGCTTTATGAGCCAGGGAGCAGAGAGGAGGCCAAACTCTGAAACCACTTTGGGCTTTTCAATTTTTGGCATCTGGACATTGTCATCTGGGGAATAAGTCACTCCAAAAGTTCTGTCTGGCTCCATTGCAGGTGAGTGCCTGTAATGGCGGGCAAATATCTCGTGCAGATGATCGTTGTGGGGTGCAGCTCATATCCAGGTGCTCCGAGCCTTCTTTGTGTAGGCACCAGATGTTATTTTGAGGATGGTTGTGCAGAAGAACCATGCCAGGAGGATGCACTGCTCAGGAGAGGTCCTCAGCATCCGTGTTGACAGCAGAAGGAAAAAACCCACAGGAGACCCTGAGTATTCCAAGGGGCTGCACGGAGTGGTGGGAAGAATAGGCAAGAGATGGATGTGGGAGGATGAGCCCAAGGACATGATATCTTTTCATATTGCTCCATTCCCATTTCCTAAGGTACATGGCATCCATGATGCTGCAGGAGCCACTGGGATTTCTGTCTTTTGGGATGTGAGTGCTCAGGGTGACAGAATCTGCTGCAAGACTGATGCTCTGCTCTTTGTGCTCCCTGATAGCTCTGCTCTGTTCACTAAAAAAATTATCTCAGGAAAATTGTATAGTGAAGACATGTTTTTTAAGCAGTGAGGCTTTTGTCTCAGCTCCTTTCTGGGTCTTCACTGGGCTCTTGGGGTTTTTCCCTTCTCCCTTCCCAAAGGGGAAAGTTATATCCACAAACACAAACCCCAGTCCTAAGGCACTCACTGGATCCTTTTTGCCTACCTCAGTGTCTTTTGCTTCATTGACTGTTCCATTCATGCAGCCAAAGAGATTAAACTGATGCTAGGAATAAACTTCCAATGGAAGACCTCAGATGAAGGAAGGAAGAAGGTCCTGCTGGTGCGCAGGATACTTGAAGTATGTGACAGTTGAGGTCTGCAAGCACACAAGTATTTTGTCCTCAGGAGCAGCAAAAATATTTGTGCATCATGGTGTGATCAAGTCAGCCATGTGGATATGAGACCTGATGCTCTACAGGTGGAAGAGAGACTTCTCTGGCTCAGGGAAAGCCCATGGCTTGGGTACAGAGCCTGAAAGTCATGAACCACAGCTTTCTCGCCTGCAGCAGTAACCACCAGGCTGCTTCAAGCATCCTCCTGCCTCTCACAGGTCCTTCAGGGCAGGTGGCTCAAGCCAGGGACAACGGTTTGGTTGTGGAGCTCTGGTAACCCCAACCCCATGTCCCCAAGCAGCATCCTCATGGCAGGCTGCCACAGGCATCCCTCCTGTTGCCTCATGTCCTTTAGTTGTCAAGAGTTGTGCTGTTCCTGCTGCTTCTTCAGCGGTTTTGTCACATAAGCATTTCTGCCTAATTGGCTTATTCCCTATTAAGCAATAGGTGTCTCTGTTCTGCACATTCATGTGTCTTGATTCCTGCGTCCTCGGCGTACACTTGCGATGATCCCACGCGGCGATTCGCAGCCAGGCAGAAATCTCAGGACCAAACCCCGCTCTCATTTATGTGGGAGCTGATGTGGAGCCACGGTTACCACCTGACAGGTAGGGATGCTGAGCACCTCTGACCTTCCCATCTTTTTGTGATTGCCGGGAAGCTGCCTGCAGGATGGGTGATGGGATGGAGGTGGGATTGGGGCATGGGAGGAGGTGAACAAATTAGGCTGGTTTGCATGAGGCTGGCAGATGTGCATTTCCCATGGTGGGTAATAGCAGGTGCTATCTGCACCATCGAGGCCATCAGCCGGTGCTTCTACACCGACTCTCCTTGACTTGCCGCAAGATGCTGTGCCACCAGCCTGGCTGCATAAGCGCTGCCCTACGGGCTGTATACCAGAGTTATATCAGGACCCCAGCGGGGCACGTGGTCTTCCTGAAAGCCACGATACGGGCACACTCTCTCAAATGTGGTTTTGTGACTTGGTAGGAAGAATAAAACTCGGCTCAGTAAAAATAGCACCTGATATTTAGGAAGTTTTTGACACTCAGGCTGCCGAGCTGTGACAATATGAACAAGTGAGATTTTAAACACATCGAAGTGTGATTTCAAACGTCTCAGAAAGATGTATTGCAGGATCTTTCATCCGAGCAGACATGGTTTAGAAATGTCAACCGAATTAATCCCTGCAGAGGGAAGCTCGCTCACCAGGAGAGCGCAGGTAGGCAGTGCTACCGAATGGCCACTGCTTCCCTTTAGTCATCATCTTCTCCAAACCCTGGGATGAAAGCCTCAAAAGCTACTGGTGAAATGCCCCAGAGAATGATCTGCAATTGTCAGATGTCCTGGCTCCTCCTGGTGTGTCATGATATGTGATACAGGAAGGCAAGATGAGAACCAAGCCTGAGCACGCTGCATTTCTGGAAGGGTGAAGACAGGTGTCTGATCAAGTGCATGAGGCTGAGCTTGAGTACATGGTCTCAAGGTTAAAGGAAATACATCTCTGCGCCCACTGCTTCTTGCCTGGCTTTGGCTTTTGTTTCTCATCTGCAGGTTGATTTATTTGTGGGGCTAACCAGCAGCGAAGCCTTTCCTCTCCAAATTTGTCTCTTACAGGTATGGCTGAACTTTGACCTAAACCCCACAGAAATCACTTGTCCAGTGAGAAGCCCACAAAGGGACTTGCCAATGAATGTGGCCTTTTTCCATCTTTCCAGCGAGGCCCTGATGTGGAGATGGAAAGGCAGAAGCCAGTTGTTTCTCTTCCATAGACGACTCAGCAATGTGGCAGTTTCCCCCTCAAGCCCTGGGGTTTGTTTGCTGTTGTGCTGGTCTCAACACAAACCATGAAATTCAGGGAAGAGGAAGGAGGGCTCAAACATGTATCCTGATCCATGTTTCGCCGGAGCAAATCCTGCCTCATCTTTGAGGATTTGGGGAACCCATGGCTTAGCTTAATGGCTCCACTGTTCTTAGTCAGCAAAATTAATTCACTCATTAACAGGGCAGTCAGTGCATCCAAGCCCTTCTCTAACGAGGTGGTGTGTGTGTGCCAGCTAGTCCCTGGCTTCACAAGGTCTGGCTTATGCCTGTGAATGTGCATGGGTGGAGAAAGGAGGCAAGGAGAATTTGTGTTGCCCAAGGCCAAGAAGAGGCAGAGAGGTTTTATTCCATTGGAAATGGACTCCACAAATGTGGCTAAATGGGTGGCTGGGTACAGCTGAAATGTCTGGTTTGTTCTTCTCCTGCCCGCTTCCCGTGTGTATTGTCTGCCACAGATGCTGGTGGGGAAAAGCAGGACTTGGAGGTGAGCATTGTAAAATATCCATGGAAAATGCATTTTTGGATTTGTAAGCCTGAGAATATGTGTGTGTAAAGCCTGCTCTTAGAGATCCGCTCACCCAAAGAGCCTGTGTGACCTACTTGTTCAGTCAAAGCAGCTTTGATTTCACGTATTGAAATTACTTGAAGCAAGACTGAACCATACCTAGCAACAATTAAGAGAATCATTTAAGGAGTGGGGAAACGATGAAAAGAGAAGCAAAACCCCTAAATATCCCATTCATACTGGGAGAATGGAGAAGTCTTTGCATCCCTGATTTGTCAGAAATTATTCATCCAAGATAATTTGGACCTGAACCGTAAGACAAGTTTTCTTTTTTATCCTCTGATATATAAATCAGTGTCACTTTACATCTGAGCACGGAGTGTTTTGACCTATATATTATCTTAGATAGTGGAAATTCAGCTTGAAAACCTCAAAGCAAAAATGAGAAAGGCTGGCACAAGCCACTAAGATGGCATTAGCACATATAGATGCAACTTATCGCTGGAAAACATCCCAACAGAAGTCAAAAGAAGAGCGTTTTGTAAATAATAGGATTAGGAAGCAGGTTGGTACTTTGTGGAGCTGGCTATACAATCAAACTGATAACAACTAGATTAATAAGGCAATTCAATCCAAACACGGTGTAGCACTAGAAAGCTGCTCAAAATCAATGCCTATCTGTGCAATTTTAATTGAGGTTGGTCTTTGCCTTTTGAAGCCAAGAGATTTGAAACTCCAGGTCAGCAAGGTATAATAAAATGGGCTGACTTTTTTTTTTCTTTCCAAGGTGTGCCTATTAATTATTGCCTGCCATTTCTCCCTGTTTTTCTCTTCCCCTGTGGGGGAAGTGAAGCAGTACAGTCATACTGGCTTGCCTGTGTTGGTAATGAAGTATGGCAGACCTCAGAAAATACCATGCTTGACCCAACGACGGGTGTTTTTGAGCAGCTGGTTTGCCTAGCTGTTCCCTGCTGGTGGGCTGAGTTGGGCAGGATGGCTGGACAGGGCAATACACCCCATGGTGTCATATTCACAGAGCACCTTGTTTTCAACTGTACAAAGGGAGATGGTAGGGGAAGTTTCAGTGGAGAACACAAAGAGCTAAAAGGTTGTTGGTTCTGAAGCCATGGGAGCATTTCAGGATTCACTAAACCAGCTGAGACCTTCGGCCAAGTACGGATTCCCAGCTTCAGGCAATCTCTATGGCTTGGAGAGAGAAACCAAACTTGGTACAGGGAGCAGTGTCTTTGTCAGCATCTTGAGTGTCTACTGAGAGCATCCTGCCTGCTGCTGGCCAGCAAAGCAGTGAGCCCAGTGTCGTGGAGCAAGTGCTGGAAAGGTGGCTAGCAGAACCTTGCTCTCTTCTCCACCAATGAGCCACCCCTCCATGTTCATGAATAACACCAGAACACTTCGTGCTCGATTTCCATTGCCACATGTTGAAAAATTTTGCTTTTCATGGTGTGTGAGAGAGAAAGAGTAACCCCCAAAACTGTCCTTGAGGGGCTGCTCAGCAGGGAATCCAAGCAGCCCATCTCTTTCCCCACCACCTCTGCTCACAGTGAGTTGGGAGATGTGTTTTCAACTTGCCTTCCTCATGTCCAGCACCTCCAGCCCCGAAGCCTGCCTTCATTTCAGGAGGAGACGTGCCCAGACCTGTCGCTGGGAGCATGCAGAGCCAGATTGGATAAACACATTTGAATAATAAGTTGTGATGCTTTGGATTGGTCCTACCATAGCTTCAACGTGGATGAGGTAGGAGCTGAAAGGTTACGAGGTCCGTCATTTAATTTTTTTCCCCCTTTCACTGAGATTGTGAACCAGCACTTTTTCAGGGAGCAGCATTTCTTTTTCTAAGCCCTTAATCCAGTCCCTATCTGCCTTACAGCAAGTGTGAAGGAGTGTGAATCCCATTTGGAAGGCTCCGTCAGAGGAGATGTCTCTGAAAGGATGCGTGGTTTGCACACTAATCTGGTCTGCTCCCACACCCTGCGGTGAACCCCATTAAAACGGAGGCTTGTTAAATGCCAGTAGGTTCTAGGAATAAGCTAGTCCTGCTGTTCCCTTGATGCACCAAAAAATGAAACAGCTCGCTGATTCTTAGGTTTGTCAAAGGGAAGAGGAGAGTGTCAGAGCAGGAACCACTTTGACTTTGGCCATAGATGGTCTCTGTCAGGAGGAAGGAAAGGGACAACCATGGTGGCATTTCCAGGGCGTTGATGTTACGCAGCACTGAGCCTCGAGCTCAGCATAACAAAGGGATTTACATTGCATCCTGCAAGTCTGGAGATCTCTTTTAATGGCACCAAACGTTCACACGCTCTATTTCTGTTTCATTTATGTCTAATGCATTTGGGATTTTTTTCATGACTGCTCCTGAGGTATGCTCTGAGGTATGCTTTCATTAAGGTATATATTCCCAGGTAACAGTATTTCTGCTGGAAGAGAGCTCAGTTCTTTTTATGAGCGTGTTCATTTGGGTATCTGTGCAATGGAAACGATGAAACAGAGACATGAGCACATGGCAGTTCAAACGTGGCTGACTAGGAACTCGGCTCCCACTGAGTATCACAAAGTGAGTGACTGGTTCTTTGTGACCCTTTTGATAACAGCAAGCTAAAGGAAGAACAGGCTCTGCAGCCAACTAGATGCAGACCAGTACTTTATATTCAAGTGAGGTTTCATATGTTGTATGGGTGGCATTGGTTTCTGAAGGGGCTTGGTCCCACCTGTTCTTCATCATAGCATCATACACGTGCTGGAAAGTTTGGCTGTCTGTTCCCACAGGTATTGCTTAGGCAGGTCTGGCACACATCCTCGTGCAATGGTGTCAGGCCGTGGGAGTGACAAGGGTGTCACTTGAGGTCTCGGCTCCAGCATGCAAATGACTATGGTGAGAGTTGGCTTCATAGCTGCAGTCACACATAGTTGCCAAGTCACACCAAAGGTGGGGATGAGGGGCTTCAGGGCACTCATGGGATGGGAGAGGGCTGGGATGGGGCTCTGGGGGCTGGAAGAAGGTGCACAATGAGGGTGAGCTCTCCAAAAGCTACTCAGGAGGTTGGTGGCTTGGACTGGAGAAAAAGGAGATGTCAGGTGGTCTCAACTGAAAGTTCAAGATAAAGACAGTGATGGGAATCCTGTCCAGATGGTTCAGCTCAGTCCCCACCTGAAAAGGACAGGGCAAGTCCCTTGGCAACCTGGAGATGGAGGAGACCTTCCCTATACACTGTTAGCACCTGACTCATAAAAACAAGTAGAGATGTATTTAATGCAACCTGTAGGCTGCATGCTGCTTTGATGACAGAGACCAGATGTCTGTGATGGCTGGTTAGATCGCACAGGTATTATTAATTTGGTTGGTGAGGAGCTTTGTTTTTTGCCAGAATGATTTTACAGTCACAGTAGAGCAGCAATGACGATGGATGTGGAAAGCCCTTCACAGGCATCAGGACATCTCCCTTCTGAATGGGATGGTGTGGAGTGGTGAAGCCGTGTCTCGGTTCGGAGCCCTTCAGAGCAGGACCTCTTAACTGTTGAACAATGCTTGGCAAAGAGGAGCTGGGTTTATAAATAATGTATTTCCTTTGTCTTGCAGGAGTTCTGGAGGCAGAGGTACAATCAGATCAGCTGTGAACAGCTTACATAGCAAATCTAATAGGTTTGTAAATTAGATTTTGTGTTCATTTGTTTTTGCTGTAAGGCAGCTATTAATCTGCTTCTCCTCTTTGCTGGATAGTGCTGTTCTTATTTAGCAAATGTATCTGTTTCTTTTCACTTCTGCTTTGCATTTTCTTAATCGTTTCTCTCCCTCCATCCCCCAGCTCAGTGCAATAATCATTTGCAAATAACCAAAGATCTGCAAGTTGCGGTGATTGAGAGTGAGAGAGAGAGAGAGAGAGAGAGAGTTACTTATTGTGAAAATAAGTCAGTGATAGAGTTGCCATTTCCATAGTTTTACTACGTGCTGTTAGAAAGGAGATCGCTGTCTTTGGCATCAGGGCTCCATTTGGGTTTATCATAATGCACTCCAGTAACATCGCTCCGTTGCAGAGTCATTTCGTGGCACCACAGCTTCATTCAGTCTCTCTCTCTCTCTCTGTAGCTTTTGCCATGGTTTCATGTCAGCCCAGCATTACCAAGTGGCACGGTCATAAAGCTGAGTGACACCACACAAGAAAGAACAGCATCACCCTGTGATGATGTCGCCACCCAAGATCAATACACAGAAAATGGACAAACCCCCCAAAAAATTGTAGTTACACACAAGATTCCTTTACCCCGTTTCCTTTATTATTTTTGACACCTTGTAAGTAAGCTTTGCAAGACACGAGGTGATCTGGTGAAACTGTGAGATACAAATAAACCCTGCATTTATAAATACATTTCCTTTCCTTTCTGAAACCCTGCGTGGTGTAAGCCACCGTGTGTCCTCAGGAGCTCCTTCCCTGTGCGTGGAGATGCGCTCCTGGGAGCTGGATGTTGTCCATGAACCTGGGCTGCCAGCTCTGCCTCATCTCTCACTCTTTTCCCTCCTTGAGGTTTACATGCTTTTTGTAAATGTATTTATTTACAAACCATTTCCCAGCTGGAAAAAGCCCTTTGCACCGGAGAGGGAGATTCCCTTTAGCTGATAGTGAGTGCTTTGGCTGTGTATTTTTCAGAGTGCTCTGAAGTGTGAAGGTTTTTTCAGGGCTGCAGATACACGCACAGCTTCTTGATGAGATGCTTGGGTATTCTCTTTGGAGGGTGGCTGGCTGGAATCAAATATTCAGAGGCTCCCTTAATTCATGCCATTTGATGTAAATGGCACTGAAGTGCTGGGGCTGATTTGCTTCTTAGAGCAGGGATTAAAAGCTGGAGTCTCCCAGTGATCATCTCCAAACTGCAGCATCAGGCTGTTGCCTGTCCCTCTGCTCCTTCCCAAGTCTGGAGCAAGCGATGCAGATGCTGAAATCCTCATGTCTTCTAAAGGAGGGGAAAAGTTACTATCAAGTCAGCCTCTCCCTGTTCCGTACGGGATGCTTGTAGCCCAACCTCCGAAACAGCACCCCTGCAGCTCAGTTAAATTAATATCTCCTTTGGGTGAAGTGAAGCTTGCACTCCTCTGATGAGGATTTTTACCTGCTGCAGGAGCTGCACTGGCTCTGCTTCGGATGCTCTTGTGCAACCACCAGGCAGCAGGTTGGCAACCTCAGCTGCCAGCATAGGAAATGCCTCGGTGATTTTTAGGGACCTGGGCTGAGGTGTCTTGTCTGTGAGTGTGCATCTGCCAGCCTGTCTCTGGAGCTTGTGCTGTTGTGTGTGTGCATTTCAAAGCTAGGTGTGTATGGTTATGTTTGCTGGGAGCTGTGCCTGACTGTTCAGTAAGCAAGCAGGTATTTAAGGATTTGTGTCTGTCGGCTGGAGTGTGGCAGAATACAAACAGGCTTTCAGTTCTTGTTTAGCTAATAACTACAATTTTGCTTTTCTGATGAAGTTTGAATTCCAGCAGCCAGAGCCTTAGACAGTGATTAGAAGTGCCATTGGGATGCTAACGGATCCCGTCTCTCTCCCTCTCCCTCTCTTTCTTTTCTCTAGAGCTGAAGTAGTAATAAATGACTCTTCGTCTCCAGCTGTTGTTGACAGAAGTAATGAAAGCATTAAGCACAACATTAAACCAGCCTCATCCAAATGGAGACACAACCAGACACTCTCTTTGAAGATCAGGTACTGGTAATTACCTATAGGACAAGAGACAGATTTGGTCCTCTCCAGTGCAAGCTGGCAAATTGCCTCTGTATATCATCTAAAGAAGTAGAGGAAGAAATAAAAGGCTTATCTCCTGCTGAGCTAGGCTTCATATCTGTAAGCGATCACTTGGAAATGAATTCCTGGCCGAACCAGCTGGCCTTGCAATGACAAAACAAGAGCACTTGAGCCTCTGTTTTCCAGGGCAAGGGGAATTACCGTGCACTGGTGGTGGGTCACAGAGGGGAGAAGGAAACCTTCATCTCTGGGTGAATGCAAGGACCTCCCATTAACAGTGCTCTGACTGTCCTAGTCTGCCCTGGGAAGGGATGGGTGGAGAAGGAGCAGGAGTTAAGATGGAGATACCCATTTGTAAGTTGTTCCTGGAGCACATTGGTCAGATGGACTGACTACTGGGTGAGGGCAGCCAGGAGACAAGAGTTCATCTTGAGAGACAAACAGGAGACCTAAGTTACCTCTGTACATCACCTGACAGGGTTTTTTTTTTTTCTTTCCTGTCCTCAGGAAACAGATCTTGAAGTTCCTGGATGCAGAGAAGGACATTTCAGTGCTGAAGGGAACACTGAAGCCGGGGGACATCATCCACTACGTCTTTGACAGGGACAGCACCATGAATGTCTCTCAGAACCTCTACGAGCTGCTTCCCCGCACCTCGCCCCTCAAGGGCAAGCAGTTTCCCACCTGTGCCATCGTGGGCAACTCGGGGGTCCTGCTCAGCAGCGGCTGCGGCCCCGAGATTGACGCACATAGCTTTGTGATAAGGTAGGGCCCCGCACCGCGTGATGGGGCTGGGGGAGGGGGGTGTCTAGGGGGTTGGAGAGGTGGTAAGGGGCTGGAGTCCCAATGCACATAGTGCAGCACAGCCTTGCAGCCCTTTGTGCATGTGTAGAATTCACCAATGCAGATGCCCTGTTGCAAGCTCTTCTGCGCACGACCAAGCACTCCCCCAGTGTCCTTGCCAATGCATCCGGTCCCTTCTTGTGACGCACTGCTGAGCCCCAGCCCCCAGCACTCCCTCCTCTTTTCCCATGTGTTTGCTCTCTTGCAAACAGACCCTGTTGTGGACTCTCCCATAGGAACAATCTCAATTCATCCCCAAATCACTTCTTCCCTCAAGCACTGGTGCAGCACATGGTGCCCTGGCACCACACTTGTGCATCTTTTCTGATGCTCATAGAACAGAGTCACAGGCTGGTTTGGGTGGGAAGGGACCTCAAAGCCCATCTAGTTCCAACCCTCTGCCATAGGCAGGGACACCCTCCACTAGCCCACGTTGCCCACTCACCTGTGACCACTCCATCCCCAGCACCAATCTCCCCGCAAATACAGTGTCCCATGGACCTGCAGTGGCAGACCCTGACCCTCACTGGGACACAACAAATTTGCCACAGAAGATGTGTGAAGTGGACAGGAGGAGCATGCTTGCCCTCCCATCCCTGCCTCCCATGTACATCCGTTAGTTGAGGGGCTGCAGGAGTCCACTGATGATTTATGTATGTGCAGACATTTGCTTTCTGGTGAGTCTATTATGAAGACAGCCCAATCCATCAGTGGCTCACAGAGGCGGTCCACGGCATGATGTGGGGATGAGGATAGCATCACCTCTGCCCCCTACTCAAGCCCGGCTGCTAGCAGCTCTATCCTATCTGTGGGTGATGGTGCGTTATTGTTTCCATCCTTAAGTGTAACGGGAGTGAGCAAAGGGAAAAATTGCCTACTGCACTTCTGGCAGAGTTCAGGGAAGGGCTTTTGTGTCAGGTTGCAAAGTTGCAGGATAAAAGCTTTTTTATATGTCAGGATGGGGATTTTATGCAACTTCTACCCCACCACGTATGCTAGGGCAGATCTGGCATGGACGTGCTCTTCCCACCATAGCTGCCACCACTTGAACCTGCGTCTTTCCAAGGAAGGTTTGCTCCATCCAGGCAGCCTTCTCAGCAGGGGCAGCAATGACCAGTGTCCAGGATACAGCTTCACTCTTGTGTATTTTCAGCAAGTGGATCAGGAGGGCTCCGTGTGCCAGCAGCTGACTTCCTTTTGCAAGTGTTAGTGTTGCCGTTCCCTTAGTCTCCCCATCTGTAAAGCAGGGAAAACAGTAGCAATGGCTGATCATCAAGGCAGATGGTTAGGATGCAATTCCTGCTCATTAAATACTGTAACTTCACTGTAAAACACTGCAGGAGATCTCACAGTGTCCAAACACATGGGTACCCCTCTGGTTTTCACCATGCTGGGGGGAGCATCTCTCTGCATCGCTCCATCAGTTGGTCCCCAGTGACATGGGATGACCACAGCTTGATGGCTTTGGATCTCCCCTCGAGGTGGTGTGGAAAACCACTGTATAATAAGGGTGATTGCTTGGTAGCCTTCATTCCTGGCATGCCACAGAGTTCCCAGGGGACTGTGTGCGCCTGTATGCATATGCACAGCCTCAGAGGAGGCACTAATTCCTACAACAGAAGGAGATGTTTTTTGAAGGTCACAGCCTCCAGACAGCCAAAGCCCTGTGGAGACCATGTCCTGGCATTCACCTCCCACTGGTGTCTTTATCACAGCCAGTGCCACAGGGACTCACCAGGAGGGGAAGAGGGACTTGGGATAATATTACCCCAGGAAGGCTAGAATTAGGAGGTGGCCGCTTTTGGGGCGTGGGAAAGGCCGTTTCATTTCCAATGTGCTGTGGCAGCAAAGATAGGAGGTTTGTTGCTACGTGTTATTTTTGAACTGCACCAGAAGAGATACCAATCTGTACAAAGCCGCCCACCAGACACCAAAGTTAAGGCTGCCATTAGCATTGCCCCAAGGGAATATGCACACACATAACAGCATGCTGAGGAAGGATGACCTGGTACTAAGTTGGATCATTGTTACCAGGTCAGAGCCCCTCTCATTTATTGCAGAGACTCATTCTCCCCACCTCCTCTTCCCAAAAGCAAGGGTGCATGGGCACAACTGCTATTGGTCCTGGCTTTTGGCATCCAGACACATCTTGTGTCCTCTTTCATGTCCATTGTAAGGAGCTGTTTGGTGTTTCTTGTCACAGGTGCAACCTGGCCCCTGTCCAGGAGTACTCACAGGACGTGGGCATGAAGACAGACCTGGTGACTATGAACCCCTCGGTCATCCAGCGAGCCTTTGAGGACCTGGTGAATGAGACTTGGAGGGAGAAGCTGCTGCAGCGCCTCCACAGCCTCAACGGCAGCATCCTCTGGATCCCCGCGTTCATGGCCAAGGGGGGCAAGGAGCGAGTGGAGTGGGTGAACGAGCTCATCCTGAAGCATCACATCAACGTCAGGACTGCCTACCCCTCACTGCGCCTGCTGCATGCTGTCCGAGGGTGAGAGCACTTCTGGTGTGCTTGGAGCCAGGATTTTGTGAGCCTCCTGAGCTGGAGAGCAATCAGTGGGTTTGTACTGAAAGCAAACAGCGCAAGCTGTTTCTCTCTGCAGGCCATGAGGCAGTGGCTGGTCCCTATATGAGAACTGGAGACCACCTCGCAAGCAGGGTCTCCCCACTCTGCTCCATTGAGCGTGATGTCTTTTGTCTGTGCAATACCACAAGACTGTGTTTGCTGGCTGTAAGCTTGGATGTCACCGCAGTAAGGCCCCAACCTACACTCAGGGCCCTCCTTGGAGGGAATGTGTTTGCTTTGTGCTTTGCAGAGCTAGTGACAAGGGTTGTCAGTTTGTGCTTAAGTGACACGTGCAAGACTTTCACAGCTCCTCAGGCCAGGGTGCTCATGGCAGCTGTGATGGGCTCAGCAGAGGACCGAGGGCTGGTCACGAGTAGCCTGCATGCCCCTGTCATGGTGCTCATTGCACTGCTCATCTTAAATGATCAGCCCGGGAAAGGGTCTGACATGGTCTGGTCCTGCTGGCCAAATAAATAGGGCCAAGGAGGGGTGGGTAGACTTGCTGGAAGGGGTCTTTCTGCTCTCTCCCACACACCAGATGTGGAACACGGGGGTGGGAGGGGGACTACCAAAGAGTGAGATCTCCATGGGGGAGACTTCTATATGAATGGCTTGGTAATGGGGTAGACTCTTGCTTTCTTCCTTTATTTCTTGTGTGAGAGTCATGAATCATGAGAATCATGAATCATTCAGGGAGTCCAGGCAGGTGGTGGCTTGTGCTGGAGATGGCTCAGTGGCAGTAGATGTCCTCTCTGATCTAGACCCTGTTACTCTCCTGGGATGGAAGGTCATTCGTGCAGCTGGTGCTAACCACCTCTAAACCTTGGCATTAATATTTCTCGATCACTTTTGACTACTTCTTCCCCGACCCACGTCTGAGCCTGAGCTCATCTGGTCCATTGGTCCATGCTGGGTTATGTGTCAGTGCCAGGTGTGGGGTTGTTTCCTGTGGGACAGATTTTGGGGTTGTTTCCTGCAGAAGCAAGCCTTAAGGGGTTGCTCCAAGGAGAGTGGTGTGAAGGGGAGAGCTCCAGAGGCAGCCCAGACAGGAGCAGAGGCTCTGGTGCCACAGTGTATCCCAGGGAGTAACAACAGGCAAAAGGAACCATGTCTGCCCCAGGCGCCTATGATTGAGGCTTCCCTGGGTCAGAGAGGCGTCTAGCAGAAAACACTGCCTTTGGGGTAGAGAAAGTGAAGGAAACGATACACAACTCACAGAAAGGGAGGGGAGGAAGGATAAAAAAAACAACCCCACAACCTAAATTCCAAGCTATTTCTAGCTGTAATTGACTTACTTTCATCTGTCAAAATAGAATTAAGCTCCTGTAATAAGCCCTTTAAATCAACAGGCTGCTAATCCTGTGCTGGCAACCATTCCTGGTGCCAGAAGCTTCCCGTAGGAAGCTTTGTGGAAGGATTGGCAAAGGGCTGGACATTGCTTTCCCACGGGAGAAGAGGAGGATGCCTCGATAAGCTGTGCTGCTGAGCTTATCTCCCAACTTGGGGCACCTTCCTGGCCTTCCTGTGGTCCAGCTAGGCTGGCTGGCACTCTTGACAGTCCCTGTACATCTCCCACAGAGCAGTGTTGGAGCCAGCACTGGTGGCTGGGGCACATCCTGTCTGGCTGGAGGGGATGCAGGGATTTTGGGACAAGCCGTGGGGCTCAGCGCTGTCATACAGTGCACAGAGGGATACATGGTGCGGTGCCCTTCTCCCTTGTGGCTTAGTGACTTCCTTTTGCAAGTGTTAGTGTTGCCATGCTTTTTAATGGGGCCCTGTGGAAGGAACATGTTGTTTGGGCTTCTGAAAACCTGCTGGGGCTCAGAGGGATGTGACCAGTCAGAGCAGCAAGTGAATGAAGTAGCCGGTGTTGGTGGGCACCTGGGATGGATACGGTGGTTGGACACTGGCAGATGCTAATGCTCTAAGTACCTAGTCTGAGCTCCAGCCAAGACCTTGCTCCTGTCCTTTGGGCTGGTCACTGTGCTGCAGGACAGTGAAGAAAGGTGGGTCATGGCTGCATTGAGGCAGCACTAATTCAATTACAACCACAAAAGCCAGCGCTCATCCTCATCAGGGGTTGCCCTCTAAGCTAAGGAAGCTGCTGCTTGACCTGCCCTCCTGCTTTCACATTTATCAGCAGGAAAACAAGGATGCCTGCTAATTAACGATTAATATAATTAAAACTGCAGGCCCCACAGCTAGCTAGAACCGATGGGAGCACTTTAACACCTACCCAGGATGTTGTATCCTGACAAGGAGCTGTGCAGAGGGACTATCCAGGGCTGGGGGGCAAGGGGCTGCTCTGTTCTGGGGGAAGGCTGGAGTCCACATTAACCCTTTACTTGATGCAGCTTTCTCAGGCTTGGACTTGGATAGATAGAAGAGTGATTCAGGCAGTTCTGACTGCACTGGCCACAGCTGGGGAAGTGGGGGTGTGTGCTGATGCTCTTGGTGGTATATCGGCAGCCTCTCAGGTACCTGTAGGGTTGTCTTGACCATCTCCTCAAGGCAGTTGATATGATGTTGTGTGGGATGAAGGAGTCTTTCCTCAGGTTAAACTGACCAGAATCACAAGGATTTTGCTTACTCATCTTCTGTGACACTGTTTTAATTCTTAAAATTATCATATATTTTTGCTTATGAGCTCCTTGCTGTTAAAGGGATATGGTGTCCAATGACTTCCTCTCTCTCTCCACCTCGTTCTGAGGAACATGCTGGTTTGTTGCATGACACTTTGACAGATCTGAGATTTGTGAAACAAATACATTTTGGGGCATGTGGCATGCAGCAGAGAATCAATAATCCCCACAGCTCACAGAACATCCCTTTCTGCTACGGCGGGCTGCAGTTGCAGAGATGTCCTGTCTTCTCCATTGTGGAACAAAGCTACCCTTTATAATCTATCCCAAGCTGATTTGGAGATCACAAAGAGATGGAGGATGTCTTTCAGCCAAGACACACTTTTTTTTCCCCCCAAGGAATAGCACTTTCTACAAAGACTCTTATCTCAGCCAACTTCAATTTGGCTACAAAAGCTTTGCCTTTTGTCTTCCATCAATTCCAGAAAAATACATCTGTGAGTTCTTGACTCCTCCTTGAACCACAGTACATATTGTACTGCTCTGCTTTCCTCCGGACCACAATGTGTTTTGGTGGCAATTGAGCATTTTTTTCCTATAATTTTCAGTGCATTTGGGGCATTTGTAGAGTGTGCGTCGCTGAGATAAGTAGAAAGCATTTGGTTTTGTTGTCCTTAACAGCATCATTTGAGACATCACCTTCCTAGCTGCGAGGGTGCCTTAAATGTTTGCTGATAGCTTTTTGTGTTGATGATTCTGGATAATCTCTGCAATAGGATGGAGGCTCTTCTTACACAACTAAACGCCCCATCTTCAAGCCAGGAGGGGGAGAGCCATCAGCGTTTTGATGGAGGAACGCAGAAGGAAGCAGAGTCAGTGCGTAAGGCTGAGGAGGAAAGCTGTGCCGTGGCAGGGAGCCAGCCCGTGGGGACGGTGCCATGCGTTCCGGGGATGCATGTCTCACTTTGGAGCGATTCTATAAAATGTCTCCTGAGCAATTCATCTGGCAAGAGCAGTGCTCATCTCCTGGCTGGGAAGCAAGCAAGCCCCTTATAAGTCATCTGTTAGTGTCTCCAAAAAGCCTTGTAATCCCTATTGCCAACGAGCTTTTGTCAGAGAAATAACATGAAATGCAGGAAGCAGAGGGAAATAATTGTGTCTGGAAGTCTGACTATCACTGCTAGCAGAGAATTCATGGACACGTTTCAGTTTGCCTTCTATAATCTAGTCTAGCATTTCTCGCCGTGTCCATCACGAGGGTCTCTTGGCAGTAACCAATGCTAATCCCATAAGATTTTGTTGAAGAGCTTCTTGAAAGGGGAAAAAAAAAAAGAAAAATCAATAATTTTTCCAGCTCCTTGGCTAGGGCTAGGTCTCCCATTAGGTTTAACACCCAAGTAGCTGTGACAGTTTGCATGCGCCCTTCACAACAGCAATGGCCTTGCTCAGGGTCCGTAGCTTGGGCAGTACAGTTCTGTCCCGTGCCCTCAGAAGTACAGCCTGGTGGGGCATAAGGTGGATTCATCTTTGCCTCATAGATCTCCCTGGGTCTTCACATCCAAACAACATCTAAGCCTTTGCTGATTTTTCAGGGCGGTGCTGCTCAACCTCTGCCTTTCCCATCTTATCAGTCATGATGGAAACCCTCTCCTGGACCTTCCTCACCTTGCATCCTGATTATGCCACATCCTTTCCAACAGTTCTTCCTTGTTTCTAGCCGTGTGGGGGACACACATGCGAGGCATTCTCCTAAGCTGTTGGTATGATCACATCACCCTGCTATTTAGCATCCCTCCATGGACTCTCCTTTTCACTAACATACCGACCCTGCTGCTGCCTTCCCTTTTCACAGCCTTCCCAGTTCAGCTTTCCACTTTGAGATCAGTTCTGCTGTTGGTTAACCAGTGTCACCCAGTCCTGGGGTTTCTAAACAAGCTTCTTTCCCATATGGTCCTTCAGCTCACAGGGGCTTCTCTGAATTATCTGCCCCAGGGACTCATGCCCTAAAGCCCTTGCTGGTCCCACAGATGCTTTAAGGAGCAGTTCTGTGCTCACATGAGGAATGAAGATGATCAAAGTCTGTAGGGGAGGGGAAAACAGCCATTCAGAAGTGTTTGGCTGGGGTAGGTTATGGGGGGATTGTGAATGCCCAGAAAAACTACAGTTGGATGAGCTCTGGGGATATCCCACAGATAAATCTTTGTGTGAGCAATTATTCTCGCCCCTCTGCACTTGAGCAAATGAGGCGCTTTGTATCCAAGCTGTCGTGTGTCTGCACTGGGACCCCAAGACAGTTAATTTGTTCCAGTTAATCAGGAAGAAGATTTAGGCTTTTCCTTGTCAAAAGGAGAGGGGCAGAGGAAGGAAAGGAGAAGGAAATAGGGTAATCCTCTTGCCAGTTACTTGCCTCCTCTTCTGTCTGTCTGGAAATGGTTTAACCTGTGGGTGTTGAGTACCATATGTGTTTGAAAAGGCAGTGCAGAGCCCAAGGCCTGTATAAGATAGTAGTTATTTATTTATCTGTGACTCTGCCTTGATTTGCTTGTGCCAAGTCACTCAAACCACATGGCACAGGATGTAGAGGCTTGATTTGGTATTTAGGCTTGCCCAGCGTGGAGATAACCCCAATCTGACTCCAAATTGATCTTCTGAAGTCTGCATTAGCACAAATCTTGATGGGGACCTGCCCCTTCCTACCTGCTCAGCAGAGACTTCATCACTGTACTCAGCTCTTGGCTGTTTTGGTGGACGTGATGGGGGTACTGCATACATAGACAGAAAAGGGCTGTGAGAAGCTGGATGGAGTGTAGCACTTGCTCCCTGGGCTCCAGCACTTCATCTCCATCTGCCCAGCAGTCAGAATATGCCTGGTCCTCTCCTCGCCTGCAGCAACGTGAGCGTGGAGCACCTCAGGGCATCTGTAGCTGGTTTTTTTGTGAGAATTAATGGGAGCACGATGTGTGTGGCAGACTGATAATACACTTCTGACAGTCAAGGACTAGCACCTCCACAACAGCTTGTGTTTGTTTCACACTTTCATGAATAAGCTGTTTTAAAAGGGTCTGAAATTGCATTATTTCGGCTATTCTGATTTATATCACTAAATAATGCAACTGATACCAGTGAAACTTGATTTCTTCATTGACCTGTTTGAGTTTTTTTTTTTATTAATTTCATTGGGGTGATGGATTTTCCGTTCATTTTATCCTGCGGGTTAACCCTTACTTGGAGGGGCTTGTTACAGGTAAGCACCCTGCCCTCAGGAGCAGTCCTGAAATGCTGTCTGTGGAGAAGAGTCTTGCACTCACTATTTCAGCCCAAATCAAGGCCAGGCTCTGCTCCCTGAACTCAGTGATGCTGAGGGAGGATGAGCGCTGTCAGCGCTCTGGGGCTGAGCACCCCAGATATGTGATGCAGGGGCTGCCACCTTCCCTTGCTCAGGTGGGAGCTGCAGCTTCCTAGGAGAATTTTGAGAGTGTGTTGTCTCTTGAAAGATTCCCACTGGGCTTTGAGGTCCGAATATAGTAGTTGCTTCCCCTGTGGCTGCGTGCAGCCACCTCAGAGGAGGCAGATATCGATGGTCAGGCAGCCGGTAGCAGTGCTGCACAGTTCTGCTTAGGAGACCTCTTAAGTTTCTTGGAAACCTTTTGGGAAATCAGTGTCTCTAAGGAGCAACCAGAACCACCTCCCAACTAGCACAAGACTCTCTCTGAGCTACTCTTCTTGAAGCCTCTGTCCTTGGCCACCACCAAGTATTAGTTCCAGTAGGTGCCAGGGCTTGTGTCTAGGCTGCATCCTTACAAAAGATGGCATTGAAGACCTGGTGGCATTTTCCATCTGTCACTATCATGATCCTAAACAGGAGCTGTCTTGGTCAATTTTTGCTTGACAGCATCACAGTTCTTGTTCGTAGCTGCATCCCACTCAGGCACCCGCCTATCTCTGTAAGCTGCTTCCACCCCTGAGGGTTTATTTACAGAACCCACACAGCACCAGCTTTTGAAGGAGGTCCACGCTGTGCGAATGGCTCTGAGAGAGGAAGTATTGGGTTTCAGGACTGCTCTTTGCTCTTGTCTCTTAATTGCTGTCTCTTTCCATAAAATGTTGCAGTTAATAGTTATGGTGATTGGTGTAGCCAATTTGAAAAATAATTACTGTCTGCTTCAAGATTATCTTTCCTCCTAATTAAAATCCCGGACCTCACATATTAAAGGTGCGCTGTTGACACAGCATCCCATGTGCGCCCAGACAACCTCATTTGGATTTACAGAATTAATTAGGTTTTATTTCCATCCCCAGCTGTTCTCTTTTGCACCAGGAATGTGGCCACTGTCTCAGTTGACCAGCGGTGGGAGAAATAAAAGGAAGATCTTCCTGCATATCCCCCACACTCCCATCACAAAACAGTCATTAAAAAGTATTCCCTAGACCTCACTGGAAGATTCCCACCTTCACTATCCAGGAAACAGATTGCAAGTGCTGTGGCATGGTCTATGTTATAGTTTGGGCATTATATATTATGTATGTCTTCTGTGTGGGTGTGCTAGGACAGCCTGGAGTCCATCACCCTCTCCCAAAGCTGGATCCAGCAGTGAGAGTTTATGATGCCATAGGAGCAACATTTGTCAACCTTCTCGTTTTCCCAATGTGGTGCCCACATTAGAAGGAAAGACAGATAAAAGAGCCAGGTTTTTAATTTTTATTCTAAGAAAGTGGATTGTCTTTGTTCCCTACCCTGATATTTTTGAGTGAGTGCTCCCTAGTTCCCTGTGCTGAGGTGGACACACCGGGTTGGTTTTAGTAGGGCTGCTTTTGAGTACTGATCACACAGTTGATCTTAGTAGGGTTGTTTGTGGGTGCTGGGTTGCAGAGGATGGTGTGCTTCTGTGGGGTGTGTCTGTTTGACCTAGCTCATCTTTGTCATCATTAATATGCTTAAAACATTGCTGATCATATTAACGTCTTGTACCCTGGTGCACAGGTCGCTTCGTCATGATGTTGATGTCGTTCAACATATGTTCATAGAGTTCTTGGCAAAACACAATAGTTAATATTTCGGGCAGGCCAGGAGGTCACCCCTGTCTTTCTGTGCTCCAGCAAGTTGATTGATAAAAGGAGAGTTTTAAGGCTAAAGCAACTACAGGACAAACCAAATTGGTGGTGTCTTCCCCCCAAACCTGTCAAGTCATGATGTGACTTGACAGTTCTCCTGAGGCAGTTTCCCCACAGCATGAAGGATACCACAATTCATGGAGTTAAGTGGTTGTGGTAACCTCCCATTTCTCCACACACACCGGGGTCTAATGTGCTTAACGGAGAGGTAACCAAGGAAGCTGTTCTGTGGCTGACTGTGGGAGAAGATTGCCTTGGTGCTGCAACGAGATTTGCTGCGTGCCCAGAAAGCGCTGAAGCTGTGCCTCCAAGGGACTGGTTCTCACCAGTTCTTGGCCCCAGTTCCTTGCTCCTGTTTCCTTTGGGATGCTGAGGAGGTGAGTTGGGGAAGGAGAACCTCCCAAAAACGTCATACTTTGCTGAAGCTGCACTTGGACACCCCTGGGGCATGGAACCCCAGTAAGCCCCACTGTGAGAGGCGGTCACTCTGCTTCCAGAATTTGATGCATCAGAAAAGTTATTTTTTTCTGGTTTTTGACTGAGTGTGTTTTTACCTTGGCTGCTAAATTTTAATGGCTTCCACAAAAAGCTAATTCGCAGGGTTAAGGCTTGATTCTCCCAAGGCTTCTGGCTGTCTGAGCACCTGGTGAAATGTGTGAATGAGGAGCAAGACATTTCCCATGGCTCCACCCATGGCTCCCAGTGTGACAGGGGGCCCAGCTCAGCATCCCAAACGTCTGGACAGGGCACAGAAATACCATGTGCTCAGCTTTACTTCCCTGTGCTGCCAGTCACTCACCTGAACCTGAGCCCTTTGAAATACCCATTTTAAATAATCTGAGGGCTTGAATGGGCTGCAGCACAGCAGGATGGACTGGCTGCATGAGCTCTACCTGCTGTGGGGCAGCGCCGGAATCAGGGGAGGAGGGAGTGCACATCATCTACCTCCCCCAGACCTTTATCTTCTCGATTTTGCTCCTCTGATGGAGTTTTTTCAGCTGGGCAAAGCAGATGAATTGCCTGTGCGATAAACACTGGGAAACATCTTCGTACAGGATGTTGATGCTGCAATAACTTTTATCGGCAGCCCGAAATACAGCTGCTGGTACCGCTCCCGCTCATGTATCACTACAGGGTGCCTCCTTCCCCTGGTCTTTTTTGCCATCTCTCATAAAAACTAACGCACTGCTCAGCAGCCGACCTCCCTATCACACGTTATGTATTGCGGCACGCTGTACTGTATGTCTCATGGACTGATGCTGCAGATCGTGGTGATTTATTTTGGTCTGGGATCGCAGTAGCAATCACTGGGTGTAACAGGAATGCAGCAGTGTGTTTTCGCGCTCTCTCAGCCCGGTGACCCTTTCTTCCAAGGCAAACGTTTTTACAGCCCAGTTGTGTTTACTGTCGGAGTAAAAATCTTCATTCATCAATGAGAATCATCAGCTTGTACGTGTGAGAGAGTGTCTGCTTCGAGGGGTTGCTGGTGCGTCTACTTGACATGTGGATGGTTCGGTCTCTAGTATTGATCTCCTAGGTTGATTGGATGATAATTGTAGGCTGAAGTACCGAAGGCCACTGTTGCAAGCAATTTGTTTTTCATAACGGATTGCTGAGGCATGAGATGCTTCAATGCCATAGCAACAAGTGTGATATAACCGCCAGACAGGGAGCAGGAGGATGCTTATTCATGAACCTGTCCCTAGAGAAGCTTTTTCTTGGCATGCAGAACTCTTGCACTAGTCGGGAACCTCTCACTTTGAATCACCAATATATCTCAGTCAGAGGCTGTAGAGAGAAAATGGGCAAGATGTGAGCTTCACATGTGAGGGGAGTAATGTGCTTTCTTCTACTCTCCTTTTGCAGGTACTGGCTAACAAACAAGGTGCACATCAAGCGACCCACCACTGGCCTTCTCATGTACACGTTAGCCACACGCTTCTGCAACCAGATCTATCTCTACGGCTTCTGGCCCTTTCCCCTGGACCAGAACCAGAACCCGGTCAAGTACCACTACTACGACAGCCTGAAGTATGGCTACACCTCGCAGGCCAGCCCGCACACCATGCCCTTGGAGTTCAAAGCCTTAAAGACGCTGCACCAGCAGGGAGCCTTGAAGCTGACTGTGGGGGAGTGCGATGGGGCCACGTAGGCTGCTACGCAGCCGCGTTCCTGCACAGCCACGGGAGGAAGGGGAGGGGGTGGAAAGGACAAGTGGTGCCTGGTGGGTTGGTTGTCTTTGTTAATGCGCAGAACAGCGACACAAATATATATACGTGGTACCTATATATATTGACCTGAGTATTATAACTGTTTGGTGTTCACCAAGGAAGGGGTAGGAGAGATGCGGGAGCATCTGGAGTGACTGGCCCAGGCAAGACCCCTTGCCATGGGCTTGCTGGGCTTGGAAGGGCGTTCGACCTACGTCTGAAAGATGTGAAGGTGGCCTTGGTTTTTGAGGGTATGTTAGGTGATGGGTAAACGTTAAGCCGTTTGTCGTGACTGGTCCAAGGTGGGTAGTTAGTTTGTTTGGCCAAGGACGCTGGCGCTCTGCAGCGAGGTGTGTTCTTGGCCCCGTGCTCGTGGCGGGGAGGGGAGGGGGCAAGGGAGCGGGGTGGGCAGGGAAGGTTTGTTGGCGGCTCTCATGGCCGAGGGAGTGCCTGTGGCACTGAGCAGGACCTGTCTCCTGCCCAGCAGGGATCGGTGCCCGGTAGTGACGCACAGATCCATCCAAAACTTGGACCACCGGGCTGAACGCAGCCTTTGGAGAGGCCGGGGAGAAGCCTGGGCTGTAGCTTGTTCTCCAGGAGGCGGTGAGGAGATGTACTAAGCTTGATTCCATTGACATTTGCTCAGAGAGGAGATGTGTGGGTCTCCAGAAATCAGGTGTGTCAGCACTGAGCCGGGTGGATGGTGAGGAGGATGCTGAGCAGCATGTATTTCCTCCTCCTTTCCCAAGGAATAATTAAGAAAGGAGCAAAGATGCTGGAACGTGGCAGGAGGGAGGTTTGCTACCGCAAACCGGCACCATTAGTATTAAGTGTCTTACTGTGCCACAGTTGAAGACACTCAACATCTGTCAGGGCTCGTGAAAACCATAAGTACATCCAGCTCTTAATTCCCAAATGCTACCTGCTAAGCAGCCTGCCTTCTCTTCCCTCCAGAAATAACCGCTGAAATATAGGTGATAGGCCTGAGACCCAGCCAAGCAGAAAGACCGCAGGACTTCAAGGGACTTTGTCAAGTCTAAATAATTTATTTTCCCTTTCTCCACAAAGAACCAGCACACAGTGCTGTGTTCCTCAAGTCCTGCTCCATCCTTTCGTTCAAGCTCCGATTAGCTCTTACTCTGAACAGTTAAATAGATGTCAGGAGGATCTCCATGGGATGCTTGTCTAGTGATGAATGTCAGTGAAATAATCTTTGTCCATTGTGGTTTTTTTCAGAGAGACCCCAAAATACAAAGACATTTACTTTTCTCCTAAATTTGGGGGGGAGGGAAGCAACTGGATTTGTCTGATTAGCCTGCTTCATTTTCTGATTCTACAACCTGTCTGTCCCCTAAGTAGTGCTTGGTGCCAAAGTGCAGGTGAGTGCAACCTGGGTTTAATCTGTGGGAGAGCACGAGTTGCTGTGCTTTCGTGGGTGGCCTTTGTCACCTTTGTGCCTCTTCCTACTGCCGTGGGTTTTAACTCCAGAAACGTACAGTTTGGGGCTGAAATACTTGGTGCTGTCTCTTTAAAAACAGAGTGCTTCAAGTGGTGAAAGGAAAAATTCACTTTGGTGTTTTGGGATGTAGAAGCTACTGTACCTGTAGGAGCCTCCAGCTTGCTAATTAGTGTCAGATAAAGATGCCTGAGATTAAGGTTTAAGCAACATTATAGTGGATAAATGTGGGGTAATCTGCCACCGAGGGGATGTTTCTTTCCAACTCCAGAAAATTATTATTTCTTTTATCTTATTTTTTTTTAAGCATGGCTTTTTCTTCCCTTTTTCCTTTTTTTTTTTATTTTTTTTTTTTTTACTTGAGCTTAGTCGCACGATAAAGCCAAACCTGGCTGTGAACCTCAGCTTAAACTGTTGGGGTTTCCTGAGATAGGAGGAGACAAAGAGTAAAACTGCAAGGTGGAAGTAGTCTGCAATCCCAAGGAGTTTCCTGTGATTCAGGAGTGGTTGTTAAAGCTGGATGATTCCCCGGTTTGTCCCCTGGTGTGGAGGAGGGACAGACTCAGGATTAAGCTGCAGGGACTGCTAAAGCCAACTTTGTATTGAGGGGCCTGGGCCACAGTACTGATTGCTGTTAGCAAACCTTCTTTTTAAATAAAAATACAAGAAAAGAAACAAATGGGCATCGTTTTCATTTTTATTTTGTGTTTATTTTCAGTGACTAGAAGGGCGAGAAGGGAGGCAAGACCACGCAATGCCATACCATGCCATGCCAGTTAAATGGGGACACCTGGTAACCTTCTCTGCCGGTAAACGAGAGGGGACAGCTAGGCTTCTTTCCATGTTGGGGGTGGGTGGCTGTGCTTTGCAAAGGGGACATCAGAAACTGCCAGGATGTCCTCACTGTGCCTACAAGGATAGTGGAGCCAAATCTGACAGCGGCACAATGGAGTGTGCTGGGGGAGGGATGAAAAGGGGATGGGAGAGCGAGTTTCTGGTGCCCTTGAAGCAGCTTCTGGAGCAAAGCAGGGGTGAGTTATGGGCAAATTATTCAGGGGGATAGAGTCGCTGGTGATACTTCTAGTCCCAGAAAGGGTCCTTCTCACCCCTGTTTTAAAAAACTTGTTAAACCCAGAGTAAAACCCAGCAGCTTTCGACATCAGTGGCTGAGTGCCTGTTTCACTTCACTACCATGCTCGCTGGTCCCTTCTGAGTTTATACGCACACAGAAAATCTAGACATTTCCCCTTGCTTTAGTGGGCTGTCAGGTCCTCCAGTCTGGTTCTCTGAGTAGCTCCCCAGGTTGGAAATGTCCTTTATCAACTCTGCTTCCAGCAAATAGCTGGGACGGGCTCCACCAAGCCCCAGCCCCTTCTACTTGGCAGGCTGCAAACTCTGTGTGCTGTTTACGAGCAGTAGGAGTGGAGTTTCAGGTTCACCTTCTGCTCCGCGCAGGCAGCAGCGGTGCTTCGTGTAGGTGGATGCTATTTGGGCTATTTTGGGGCAGCTGCCAGCACTGAGCAGCCATGGGGCTGCAGTAAGGCAGCTGCCAGATGCTATGGGGACCCGACAGCCACACCAGACTGCTGCTTGATGGATTTCTCCATGCCCAATTAAGGCTTTCCTGTCGTCAAGAGTGAAACAAAAAAGGAGTATTGGTGCGATTCAGGCAGGGATGCAGCTGCATGTGTTGCACTGTGAATGTACTTAACTGCCCTGAAAGACAGCTGCAGCTCCCTTCAGTCTTTGTGCCTTCCAGCAGCCAGACCAAGCTGGCGATGCTGGTGGTTCTGGGATGGGGAGCTCCCTCTCAAGAGTTAGAAACATGTGCCAAAATGCCTTTGGATGGTAGCAACTGACCCGAATTTGTAAGGCAGAAGTAAACATGAGTCTCCACCCAACCAAGCCTAGAGTTTGGAGGTTTTTTCACAGCATGGCTCTTTGAGGCAATAGTCTAATATGTGCTTCTGGCCAACCCCACCGTCTTTCCCTCATCCCTTGCCTCTGGTGTATTTTCTCCTTACAATAGCTTGGGGTAAGGGTCTGGTCTTGTCTGTCAGCTCTGCCTCATTGCTAGAAGCACAGGCGCCTGAATTGATTTTTCTTTTAAACTGTGATTTGCTTGGTTACACCCCAGCTTTCAGACCTGCCACATGCTGCTTTGTGCTTCAGGGCTAACAGCCAGCCCAGCCACGACACCTCACAGCACCCCCGACGCTGCTGCACATCACGGTGACCTCACGCTTACTCCTGCTTTCCTCTCCCCTTGATTACTCCAGTGATACTTGGTCGTCGTTGAATGAAGCTCAAGGAGCAAACCTGTCGTGACAGACCTGGCCAGGCTGAACAAGGATGGGCTGAATGAGGATGCTTCAGACGAGAAGTTTAATTAGGCTCTCGCCATGCTCGTTGCTCTCTGAGTGCTGCAGAGCTGTGCAGAGGAGGAATGCGCTAGCGTGGCACTTTTGTTCTTCCTATAAATATATATATATGCACATAGTGATGTGGCTGTTGCTCTATGGGGGAAAAGCTCACTGTACCTTATGTTGGCATAGAATACGTACATCTCCTTGCTGAGTCCACAGGCTCCAGGATGCCCAGGTCCCCTATAATTAATGCCCGCTCTGCCTTATTTAGCGCTGACTTGGGTGAGCTGCAGATGCTCCTCTGAAGTGCCGTGTGGGACCCCTGGCTGCCTCCTGTGCTGCCCACCCCCTTGCCTAGGCAGGGCTGGCAGAGGTACAGCATCCCTCCAGCATCCCTCCGAGCTGCTGAGCTGAACAGAGGTGTGAAAGAGGGACCATCCCCTTCCCCTGAGCGCTCCATCAGCCGGGACTCAGAGCAGGGTCAATGCCCAGTCCATCACAGCCCCGAGAATTACTGCACTAAGTGCTAATAGCACTTGTGAATCAAATTGCTAATTTTTTTTTAATTTATTCTTTTTAATCTGCCAGAGGGGTGGGCTGAGGGTTTTTTTAGTGCTGAGGAACAGATGAATCATCTCTTTTTCTTTTTCTTTTTTTTTTTTTGGATACACCAGTCTCACGAACCAGAAAGATACAGTGTTTTGTTTTGAAGGTGTGATGAAAATTGTTTTCATTTCTTACATTGCATTTTAAATACTGCTAGGGAATAACACTGAACACTGTGGGCTTCAGCCAGTCTCACTTAAATGACATAGATGGTTTCAGTCGGTCCCGGTAAAGATTCATTTTTAATTCTGTGCAAAATAGTCTCAGAAAGGTTCCACCATCTACAGACCTTGATATATATAGATATGGTTTTACCACCGGGCCTTTTAAAAATTTAAACGATCTAATTTCCTACTAGAGAGGCTTGAAACTATGGAAATTAAAGCTTAAAGCTTTCAGAGACCCACAGCGGGGGCAGTGAGGACAGCAGGGAATTAGTTTGCTCCAGAGTGCCCCTCAATGTCAGGAGGTAAAGCCAGGCAATAACCACAGTGTCCAGTATAATGCTTTGTTAAACCACACTTACTTCTTTTAGTGCTCTCAGTGTTTTGGTTGCTTTCCTTTTTAGGTTTCTCACATTTATGAGTGGTTTATTAACACATATTTTCACCTCTAAATATTACTCCATTGCCTTTGGCAGTAGACAGCAGAATTTTACTTCTGACCACACAAAACCCTTTCTAGCTTTCATTTTCTCCACCTCTACCAAACCTTATTTTTCCCTGTGAAAACAACTGGGCATCCACGAGCTGGCACATCTCATGGGGGTTGAACTCGATGATCTCTTGAGGTTCCTTCCAGCTCCTACAATTCCGTGATTCTGTGATCTTCCCTGCGACTCCAGTACCATCGTGGGATGGCCTGTGTCCAAGCTCCACACTGGGTTATCTCCTCTCTGTGGATACTACAGCCCTTCCAAGTTAGGCTCCAAGCTGTAGAGGACACCACCAGCAAGGAATGGTCTAATGGGTTGTTTTCTGCCTCCCAGACAACCGCATGTCACCCATGTATGCAGAGGAATGACTGAGAAAGACCTTGGACAGAGGCCTGAATGATAACAAAACCAAAAAATCATCTCAAGAGGACAGATGTCTTGCCCAGCATTAGCAACATCAAGGCATTCAGCAATAAGCTCCTTTTCCAGCTGGGAATAACTCCTGTTCAGCTCCATCAAACCTAGCCTGATGCATAAGCAAAGCCATCACATGCCAATTACATTCACAGTCCAGCTGAAGGCAGATGTATTTAGCAGCTTAACATCATCTCCAAGCAAATCTACAAGCACTTCTACAAGAATCACAATCAGCACCCCCCAAACCTTCCTACTGTGATGCTCTCACAACCTTATGTATGACCTTAGAGTAAACACAAAGAGAAGAGCATGGATGGAAATACCTCTCTCTTGGGTAGCATAGGAATCCTCGGTCATCAACAACAGCTGTCTCCAGCCCCCTCGGAAAGACACAGGGCAGAAGGAGGGTGCTCACCCCAGCCCTCATACTCCAGGGATGACCAGGGAGGTGCCACCTGAAAAGAGATAACAACCTCCTTTGAGATGGCCTGGTGCAGGCACTGAATTTACTGCTCACGTGCTCAAAACAGGAGCGATGTGTACCCCTTGCATTGTATCTATGAGAAAGCCATGGAGTTTGAGCAAGGATCAGGCACTGGGACAAACAGTGTCCTTGAATGCTGCAAAGCAGATGGAGGATGTTGTTTCCAACCCCCCACCAAGTGCCTGACCAGAACAAACCCGCCGGCGCTGCTGGAGGAGCGCAGCCAGCAATAAAAGTTAAGTCTCTCTCTGTTGAAATGGTGGCAGGCCATCTGATACTAATCCCGTGCCTCCAGCAAACAAAAACCTCCCAGGCATTGTGAAATATCCACAGCTATTTGCCGGTTTGCTTGCCTGGAGAAATTCCTCCAGCAAGGGCTGACCAAGCACTCCACGTTCTTGCACGACCCGGGCAGCAGAGGTTCAGGCCCATTATGGGAATGTGATGGGTTTTTTAACCAGCACTCTGGAAAGCTTTCTAGAAAACGTTGCTATTGCAGCTTCAGCAGGAACCAGGGAGCAAGGAAAATGTTATGCTTGGCCCATTGGTCTTGCAGTGTCTTGCCACACAGGCTCCCGATGAGCTTGCTTAATTCTGCTTGTGTCTGAAAATGACTTTGGATTTGAGATTGCTAGAAAAGAGGAGAAGAGGCACGCTCTATTCCTGGACTGTGTATTAGCGTTCCATATGGGTGTGGAGCCAAAGCATATGGACCTCCATCTGTTAGGCAGGCCTGGCCTGGCCCCATGGATGGTTTATAATGCGCGTAGATTCATCCGGATTTGGGATCCCTCCAAAGCAAGAGGCAAGCCAATGACTCAAATATTGTGTAAAGCCATTGAAACTAATGGCACTAAACAACAGTCATTTGTCTCCCATTTGATTTTAGTTGCTGTAAAATAATGAATTAGTTACAGGGGTGGGTGAATGTTGTGTTATGGATGGAAGCTTTGAAGGAAACGTGGTTAGAAGAAAAGAAAACAAAATTCATCGTGGTTATTCTGCATCAGCCTACTGCAATGTATTATTCCCCAGAAAGTAAGCTGTGTCCTTCAACTTCAATAACATGGCATTTATGCTCCATCTGTGATCAGATTTAAAGAGGCCTGCAAACATAATTCAGGAAACTTTCAATGACAAATTCAGGGAAGATGGAGAAAGGACTCTTGAAGTTCTTCCATAACTAAGACAACTCCAGAGAAAATGAACTTTGTTCCTGCAAGCTCTCTATTAACCACAAGCCCTGAACTTGGATGTTTTCTTTTCTTTAAAATGAATAATGAGCCCCAAAAGACTTTGGGTCTTAGCATGCAATGCATTTCCTTGCATTGAGAAGCCAGCATGCGGTGGGACACATCCTGACCTCACTGCAGCTTCCACCAAGTCCAGCAGCACAATTTCATCCACGGCTTCAGAAGTCCCCATCTCTATTTTGAAGGACAGCCCTCAGCAACTCAATTTCAGGCACCACGAAGGGGAAATTCCTGCTGATTTTTTCTGCAAAGTTGTGGGGGATACATGATTAAAGCCATGGGATGACCGCCAAGGAGATGGGCTATTGTGTCGACCCCTGGGAGAGTTCATAGCAGAAAAAAAAAACCTCTCTCCACTGAAAGAATTAATTACCATGCATGTTAGCTCTGTGGTTTGGGGAAATTACTGTGGCCTGATTTCCTTCAGCACTTTTATTCCTGGCTGGAGACCAGGAGAGTTGTTGCGGTTGCTGACTTAAGACACCGTAACAAATGCCTAGAAATGACTGGGAAGGCGTCATGATTTGTAACCTGTGTGTCTCACCTGCCTCACATACAGGCTTCACAGCATCTTTTCTTGGGATTTTATGGAAAGGGCAGGTTTACAAGCATGCCAGTCTGCTCCTGGGCTTTCCAGGAGAGACCAGGAGGGCGCAAATTTCTTGGCTGAAAAACCATCTGAGAAGGCAAGCAGCTCTGAACATCCTGTGGTTTATTTTTGGAAGAAGTCATTTTGGTAATTGCATGTGTTAAATGAAACGCAATTAGGGATGGAGAGAAGGGGTTACATGTGTGTTGGAACAGGAGCCAAACAGAACAGCCAAAGGATGCGTTCAAAATGCAGACCCTCAAGTTGGCTGCAGGGCAGAGGGGGCAGAGGGGAGACACTGTGGGGATGTGTGGGTATTTATGGGTGTTTAATGTGAAACAGGGTATGGAAACACTTGCATCTGTGATGTGTCTTTTATGATCTTCCTGAAGTTTTAATTAAAAACGCAATAAAGGCACAACCATAGGAAGCCAGGCTGTTTTAAAACTCATCAGCTACAAATGGTTTGGGGGGGGGCAAAGAAAATCAAAGAACAAATGCCTGTATAAAAGCATTCAGGACAGTGGGTTCACATGGAGAAATAAACTCTGTGGGAAACGTTTTTCCTGTTAGGAACATGTGCTGCACAAGATGATAAAGTGCAGGGGGGCTGCTGTGCCACCGTGGGGATCTGCCGAGCAGCTGTTTCCCCATCGGATACATCTGGCTGCCAGAAACACAGTATGTGCCAGAGGATGGGGAGCAGGACAGCGTGCCAGGAGGTGGGACACAGAGGACATTGGGATTTGGGCTGGGATGATATTTGGATGGCTCAGAGGGGTTCTGGCTGTAATTTCCAAGTGGATACAGCACGATGCATTTCATGCCTGGTGACAGACACACTGAAACCTCTTTGAGCAGCACCTGTTGCCCCTGACAGAGCCACTGGAGGGAAATGCTGGCAGGTGATGGGAGGGAGTTGATGAAGCCTGAAGAGGTGGCTGCAGGGTGTGCAGGCATCAACTCTGCCTGGTTTAACGCCGTTATATGAGCGTGGGGTAGCTCGTGTGCACGGCCCCCATAGATCAGGAGTTTGTTGCTGTGGGTGCCCAGTCCATCCAAAAAGCAAGCATGGACATCTCTGTGAGCTGAATGCCTTCCTCATCCCTGTGCATACTCACATTTTTTACCCCAGCACTCACAGGCTCTTTCTCCATCCCTCCCATGACCTTGGTGCCTTTAGACCTCAGCTTTCACTGTGCATACCACGTAGCTTATTACAAGAAAAGAAATGTCTTACACCCCAAAATGGTCCTTGCTGCTCCCACAGAAGCACCCGGATGGGTCATCTCTCTGCCTTCCAGGTGAAAGCCCACAGCAGTCATGGTGGCTCCAAGCAGCTTCCCAAGGACCAAGGTTTTCCAGAGCTTGTGGCTTAAATGGAGATTAGCTTCTAAAATTTAACGAGGCTTTCTGTGAAAACAGAGTACCAAGGATAAAACAACAACTGGAAAAAAGCAGCCCATTGAATACCCATCCAATTAGGGCTTCTAACTGATCCTCATTAAACACCCGCTCCTGACATTTGACAGCGCAGTTTAGATTAGAGCAGTGAAAAATCCCCTTGAAAAGGCAGATTGACATTTTGCAGAGGAGTGTCTTCATGGTAATACTAATGGCTTTAAACCCCAAGATTTTACCCTAACATAGAAATAAAACCAACCCAACCTTTGGGCTTGGCAAAGGGGTAAGGAACAGCCCCGCTGGCTGGAGGGGAAACTCCCAGTGACCAAATTTTCACCACAGTGAACGCAGGCAACCCCTGGCCTTGGCTCTTCCATGTGTAGGGTCCTCAAAAGGGAGCATTTAATAAGATACAGAAGCTGGATTATTTTTTTTTTTTGGCTGAGCTGAATATGAAATCGCCATGGCAACCTTTCTTCTGAGGTGATCCGAGTCAGGTAGCAACAGCAGAGATGAGTTAAAGGTCATCCCTGCAGAGGAAGATGGGCACTGATGAAGCACTTTAACAAGTCCCAGGGGGAGGTGACATTTAAAAGGGACCTGAAGGGCTCAGCCAGATCTGGAGGGGAGCGAAATCCGAGCACAGCAGTCATTTTGGATGCTACCGGCCAAAAAGCCAGCAGCTTTATCAGCTAGTCAACAGTGCCCAGAACTCACTCCTGTGAGGGCACCGGGAGCCATGAGATGTGGGTCCAGCCCCTTGCCTCCAGGACCCAGAGAAGGGCTTGGAAAGCCACTAGGTAAGAGCCAGGGAAAACCGCTGCAATAGGGATGTGCAGAAAATGAGACCTCGTGCTCCGGAAGGGAGATACAGGGGGAGGAATAATTTTTAGAATTATCTAAGACTAATTGCAAACTGATTTTTCACTAGGACTTACACTTCCAAATGCCTCAGGTTCTTTGAGAAACATCCACTCCCACCTCAGATGAAGGGGTCAGTGCAATTTAGGACAATGAGCTGATGCTACTATCTTCATTCCACATATAAGGAAAAGAGAGACATGGAGGACTTTTACCATCATCTCTGTAGCTAAATCCAGGGACTTAAACCCACTTTGCTTGCTGTTCAGGGAAGGCAGGTGCCCCGTATTTCTGCAAACCAAGTGTTCACTCACAGTGTTTCGGGTGGCTTGGTCTGAGTGACCCACTGTGAATCAGGCAGCAAGCTGGTGTCAGGGTCAGAGCGGAACCCTGAATTTCCTGGCTCCTGGACCTCTGAACTCTCCTTTTATTACACCAAAATAACCTTCCCATGTGTCAGCTGCTGGACAGAAGCATGTGGCAGGGACACAAGACCTGGGTGCGTGGCAGATTTGGGGACACTCACCTCCACCCCAGCTGCATCATCATAATCCAGGATAGGGACAGGAGGGCAGGGCAAGCACCCAAAAAGACTCCTGCCATTTTGGGATGTTTCTCTCTCCTGGGAATGAAGTACAAGCTCTGAAGCTGATCACTCCAGAGTTCAGTCTTCCTCCTAAACCACAAAATTATTTCAGAATAATACCTGTGGGAATCTTCCTGCATGTCATCTATTTTTAATTTTGTTATGTTTCTCTGGTTCTCGGGGGGTTTTCCAAGCTTTTTTCCCCTGTAGCCATGAGGGCTAGAAACTAGCTTTTGTTGTATTAATGAAAGCAAAGCAACTAAAATCATCTCAAGTTCAAGAGCTGTGACTTCAAAAATCCCACGTTATCATATGACCAGTGAAAAACGTTGCATGGGCTCAGAGCCCTCCTCTTCTCTGCTTTTACCCAGAGCTCACATCCACTCTCAGCCATAACTTACTTTCATCTCCACCACGGCTGCGGCTCCTGGCTGAGGACCTTCGCTGTTAGAAATGAGGTAGGAAAATCTCCTTGGGGTAGGTTTGATGGCTGGGAAAGAAGCCAGAGGTTCAGATCTTAAGAGCTTGGTCTTGCTTGCTGTACTACAGGGAGCTGAGACCTTAAGAGCTAGAGCCCCACACCAGTAGGTTTAAGAAGTCTTGGATGGAAACTCTACCTCTGGCCCTGCTGTCTCTGAGCCCCTTTGCTTGCTGCTCACATTTCAAAGTCTGCCTGCACACATTACACTGGTGAATTTGTTCAACCTGATGTGTATTTACTCACAACACAAATGTTTCCCTCACCCTATTTTGCAGGGACATCAAGAAAAGGTGGGTCTGACATCAAATCCAAGGAAAGGGAGCTGGAAAGACCATGGTCTGCAAAAACAGGTGGAGGTTGCAACCTCCCCAGACCCCAGGAGCCTGTGGGTTCAGGCTGAGATTTCTCCTTGTATAAACAGAGCCACGTGCTCGCTGCTGGCCCCAGACCTCCTGGCTGCAAACCCATCTGAAGACAGCATTACACAACAGCTTCATACCCACTCCTCTTTCCAGAAAGTGGGACAAAACAAGCCATCCTGCCCTGCTTGTGAGAAGGGTCAGCCCGCGCCTTCCTCGGCCGTTAGAAGCTGCAGTTGCCATTTGCCTTGTCATCAGAGCTGCGCTCTAATTTGAACTAATGACTGGGAAACTCATCGCTGATTACAGGGCATGGCCAAGCTCTTAGCTGCCAGCGTGCAACCACAACAAAAAAAGCCCCAGTCTTCCCCACCCCCAGCCTGGTAGGATAATATTTCATAGCAGTGCCAAAATGGACTTCAGCCATTTATTTTGACAGCTGTAGTTTTAATTATTTATGATAAGATATTTTTTTTTTTACAATGTACTGGTAAATGGACTGCAAGGCATTTCATGAAATAAGAATGAAGCCTTTGCAGTGGGCTGGTCTCAGGGCTGTAATAAACCAGGAGGGAGAAATGAGGAAAGGCTGCACCAAAGGCCCCAGACTAGAAACCTTCTCCATACTGCATGGAAAAGCTGTTTCCTTTTGGACGCCTCAGGATGTACATAAAGCTGAGCATGTGGATGGTTCAAAACTTTGAGGCAGGATACAAATTTGCTCTTTTTTTTTTTTTTAAGAGGGCAGACTTGTTGCAGGAGGGGAGGATCCATCAGAAGGAAAATCGGTGTGCTCCATCCCTCTCCAGATTTAATCCCATCCTTCCCACAACAGTGCCTCAGCATTCATTTTCTTGGGGGATGATGGCAAAAGCCATGATTTTCACAGAAGGAAAGGTACACAGATGCACACATGTGGGCCTTAAAAAAGCTTTGGGCCTGGCCAACATTCACCCATGGTACTGAAATGCCCCATTGGCATCAAGGGTTGGTTATAACATGCCCTCCCAAACACTTCTCTGAGGGGTCCACGAGGCTCCTCATGGGTTAGGTAAACATGCCTGAGATTTGCAGGTTGACTCACCTTGACGTGGCTTGTTTTCTCTGGGTGAGGAGCATCTGTAAAAAGCATGTTGTTCCTACATAAAGCTTGAAGCATGCAGAATTGAAAATTTAATCTGAAGTATACTGAATGGGAATTTTTCTTCCTGGTGGTGCTGGGCAGACCTTAAAATGTGTGAACTTGAGGAGGTAATTTAATGTCTCTGCTGCAGGTCTTCATTTTCTAAAGGAGGAGAGAAACAGTAGCCCACCTTGTTAAAGCTCTTGAAGCTAGGTTGATGGAGAACATTAAATAAAAGCTCCCTGCTAGCATTATACCGGGGAGCGTTCGAGGTCCTGCCATGCTCTTGTGAGGCTGGATTGGCAATGCAACTGATGCCTGATAACCACAAAGGTTGTCCCAGAGACACTGCAATCATTACTTCAGTTGTAGTCTGAGGGAGCCCATCACTTCAGGGATGATTTTAAAGAGGAGCATGAAATGAGCTGAGACTTGACACCTGCACATCAAGAGAAGACAGATGTGAAAAATAAAGCAGTGTCTCAGGCAGGGGGTCAGGCTCATCCCTGGCAGGTTCTGGCTGCTTGGGGATGTTTCTAACACAGAAACCAGACTTGTTATTTTTTGCCCAAGTTAAAAATAAAAGCAAGTTTAACATGTCTGAGTCTTTGAGGCAGGAGAGATCCTTGGCCTGGCAATTGCCTTCTGCCACCATTTTCCTTGTGTGAGATGTCCCTTTGCAGCAAGACAGGGCTGTGCCATCCCACGCTGACGGACAGCAGCTACACTCCAACTCCATGCCTACCAAACTCCAATAACTGCCCAAGCCATCCCAGTGCCACCAGCTTCCATCTTCAGGGGTCACCAAGAGGAATTTAAAGTCCCGCCAGGTTGTTTCCATGGTCATACTCACCTGATGTCAGCGACTGCAGAATGCACAGGGCAGAGGAGACCCGGGCTGGCACTTGGCAGAGCGCTTTGCAAAGAGGATTAGCTGCTGCAGGGGGGATGATTATTATCATTAACGATGTCAGAGGGGAGGCAAGCGGAGAGGTCGGTATTTAGTATTTTGACAAAAGCCACAGGGTCCAGATCTGCAGTGGCATTCTATAAAGTGTTCTGCGCTGAAGCTTGGAAAAAACAAGGCAAAACGTTTATTATACTAATAATTCTTCAGTTAACACCAAGACAGGTGAGCAGGGTACCTAACACTTGATCCCCCGCTAACGCTTTAGCAATTGCTAATGTTAAAAATAAACCCGATGAGACGGCGCGGGTTGCGCCGAGGTAGCGGCACGCAGGCTGCTGGGGATTCAGAAAGGAGCTGCTAATTGCCCAAACCTGCCAAGAAACTGTTTGTGCCCTGGCTCTTGACCTCCACGCAGCCTGAAATCCAGCTTGCTCCATCACTCTGACATCAAACGCTCACCCAGGAGGATGCGTTGGGAGCGGGCACGGCAGCTACAGCTCTCACGCGCGTGCCACGCCGCCGACCTGAGCGTGCCTCTGCATAAGCCAGTGATCATCCCCTGAGCCTCATGCTGCTTCAAAGGGTAGTTTCTCCTGCAGCTTCAGCTCCTGAATCCCAGTCCTTGCTCAGTTCTCATTTTGAAAACCTTGCAGGGTGTGCAGAGAAGCGTTGAAACAGGTATTTGCTGAGGTATCTGCTCACATTAATTAGAAGGTAACCCTGTATAATGCACAATAAAGCACTGATGAGTAAACAGCTCAGCTTAATTTTGGATCTTTTCGAGTCCTTTCAAGGCAGCAGTTTGACTTTTGCTTGAGAGCCTGAGGAGTGGCAGTAGTGCAGAACACAGTCTGGAGGCAAGACATGGTTCAGGGTGAGGAGCAGGACTCATCCCTTCCCACTCCCTCAAGTGAGACCCTGGTTCACTTCACTCTGCTGAAAAACATCCCACAGGACCTGTAACTCTTTCCAGAGTAGTAAGTCCTGATTGTTGCTGGAAGGGGGAGATGTACATGTCTCAATGGTACCCCAGGCATCCTTGTTCCTTACACAGCAGCCACTCTAGGGTGCTCACAGCCCGCTCAGCACAAGGACAATATTGCCTTACAGGCTGTGTTTCCAAGCCAGCCGGATGCATCTCGGTTTTCCCTAAAACTGGCCATCTTCCCCCCATTCTGGACCCTCAAATCTGGCTTCTCCCATCTCAGGGACTGCAGCAGGATGGTTACAAGACTCAACAACTGCCACTTCATACTGCAGTTTCAAACCTGGGAAATGTAGGTCACTGACCTTCACCATGACCTACATTCACAGCTCCAAGTAAGCCCCTGGAACACACACACGAATGTCCTCTTTCACCTGGGTGTCCCAGGAGTGGAGTTGTGACCATGCTCAGACCAGCCATGTCCTGCACACGTGGCTGCAACACTGCCCTGCCCAAGCCCACAGCAAACTCAGCTCTCCATGTAAAGGGACCTACTCACCCAGGACTATCCGTATCCTTGCCTTATGGGAGGATGGGTAACACATCCCTGTTGTCTTTCTAATACGCTGAACAGAGTAAATGATGGTGAATGCACCACACAGCAGCCCCTGGCAGAGGCACGGGCAGACTGCAGCTGCCACAGCTCCAGCACCGATGTCCTAGCTTGGCTGCTGTCAGTTGCACTCCTGCCCTTGGCTTCTCTGGAGGCAGGTTTTCACTCCAGGTTTCTTCTCCTCTTGCATAGCAGGGGTGGGGGGAAGGAAAATAATAAAAAACCCCAAACCCTTGAAGTTGCTTTTTGTGAATAAGGGAATTCTTCATATGCTTCATCCATCTTTTACCCAAGTGCCAATTTCACCGATCCCTTCAGACCTCGTCTTCGCTCCATCCATCATGTCACCTCAACACCTAGAATATCTTTAGTCTTGAGAAAATGTGAGCAATTCTGACTGGATTTTGTGTACAGGGGAAAAGGAAAAGCTCTCACATGCCTGCTACATTCCCCAGGCCTGGGAGGATGTTTAAAATGGTGCTAGGCTATTAATAGTAATGCCTTCCAAAAGCTAAACAGGAAAGAAAAGACAATATAATATGAAGGAAGAGGAACAGGGTGACAGAAAGGAGAAAAGGGGGCATCCTTCTGAGCTCTGGGGACAAGGCATGGAAGAACCATCATTCCTGATGCCCACGTACCCTGGAGAAGGCATCTAATAGCTATCAGCAGCCACCCAGGTCACCTAGCTGTGCTCAGTGGCCTTTGGGTGACACAGTGACATCTGAAAGGACAGTGACATTCACTCAGGGCATGTCTCCAAACCTGGAATAGCCTGGCATCAGGGACACAAATACCCCAACTCTGTCCTAAACTAGTTCTTTCAGGATGTAGGCGCGTTGGACAAATTACCAACGATGCTCCTCTTGCTGTGGTCTTCTTACCATGAACAGCTTCCTGAGGCTGCCCAGGGAGAGCTGTATTTGTCACTGGTTTCATCTCATTATCAGCTGATGGGAAACAGGTCAGGCACCACGGTTTGATTCAGGAGCAGCACACTCGGTGCAGCATCGATTCCCCAGCACCAAGGGTCCAGGTCTGACCAGCACAGCCACCTGGAGCCTCCCCAGGAACCCCACACCACTTCTGCCCTTCCCCAGTGCTTCCACCGTGCCTTGTTTATGTTTGGGCCCCATATATCACATACTAATGTAGGTCACTGCAAAGCCCGTGCCTCTGCAAACTGTGAAATCTCAGCTTGGCCTCTTGTCTTACGCGCAAGAGGATTTTCTCACCTCCTATCGCTCCGGGCTGCTGCTGCTTTGAGTTCTTCCTTCTCAGTGAGTCCGCGCTCCCCAGCAAGTGTCAGGAAAACTCATGGCAGCAGTGATGGCAAACACCCTCTGACAGTGTAAACATTGCAGGCTGCAGGCCTCAGGAAGGAAAGGAGGCTGAGTGGTGCCAAGCCACAGCATCTCACACGAGCATCTTTCATGCGACCGCCTGTCCACCATCCCCAGCGCCATTCAAACGCCTCTCTGGCGTGCCTCCCTTCTGTGCACCAGGGTGAAAAGAAAATCTGGCTTGTATGTGTGAGGCATCCATATTCTTTCAAGCAACAGAATAAGCCCACGTGTGCAGTGGTGATGGTGGGAGCAGCATCCGTCCTTCTGGCTTTGTGTCACTGGGAGAGCAAAGTCAACAAGCAAAGCGACGTGCCTACGGAATGAGATTGAAACAAGAGCTTGTCATCTGGGACCTGGCTGCACACAAAAGCCACCTCTATCTCCCCATGATCTCAGCAGCACCACAGCTGAACCAGATGTATTTATGGTAGAACTCCCTCCTCCTCCTTTCATTCCCAGTCAGTGTGTACCTCACCAAAGCCAAACGCAGGCAGGCTGGGTGACACCAAGCTGTGACACCCCTGGGGCACTCAGAGGTGCCACACCGCATTTCCACACACCCTGCTGAGGAGAGCTGGCCAGCCAGTTGTGATGGAGAGAGAGAGAGATCCATCGAGCAAGATGATTCAGCCACGTTAAATGTGTAGTGGTGGGGTCTGAGCTGACCTCCACAGCAGCCAAGGCAGCAGGAACAGATTCTTCCCCCAGCTCTCCAAGCTGTGCTGTGTCCCTTTGCACGCCTCTACCTCCATCCCAACAAGCTTTCTAAGCAAACAAGCCATGGTTTGCTCTGGGCTAAGTAAGGGTCACTCGTAACAAGGACTCATGGTCTAGCAGCTCATGCATTTTGGTGAGGGTCAGACCTGGGGTGCAAAAGCTCAGCACTCTAGCACAGCAGCTGCTAATCATAGAATCATAGAATGGTCTGGGTTGAAAGGGACCTCAAGCATTACAGAGCTCCAACCCCCTGCCACAGGCAGGGCCACCAACCTCCAGGCCTGAAGCTACACAAGGTTGCCCAGGGCCCCATCCAACCTGGCCTTGAACACTCCCAGGGATGGGGCACCCACCACCTCTCTGGGCAGCCTGTTCCTGTGCCTCACCACTCTCTCTGTGAAGAACTTCCCCCTAATACCTCCTCTAAACCTCCCCAACACCTCACCTGCTGAAAACTCGTTATTTGCATTCTGCACACAGGTGTCCTCTGTTTGCACACATTTATATTAGGTTTTAATAGGCTTCCTTGAAGTGTTTCCAGGTTCCACAGAAAAACAGAATGCCAAAGGAAGCCTAAAACGCCGGGCTCCTAATGTCCTTCCTCAGATGGCAGCTTTTTAGACAGCACATCAAAAAAAGGAACATAATGTAGCTGCTATTATTACTAATGCCTTTCACATTATTTGAGTTGCAAGGAACAATTAAATGGCATAAATGCTGTGCTGCCACGCTTGGGTATGCTGCCAAGCTGCGGCTCCCTTCACCTTCTCTCCTCTAGTTCTGCTCTCCCCCACCTGCTCCCCACCAGAATCAAGGCACAGCCGGTTCGCTCCGCTTCCTTCTGAAATTCAAATCAAAGAAAAACTCCGAACACCACGGGCTCCTTTTCAGGAAACAGAGAAATAAAACGAGCACAGGAAACGTCACCTTCCAGAGGCTTTTGCCCCGTAGCAGCGGAGGCCCCTTGATGCCTCCGGCGCAGGGCAAGTTGCACAGCAGCTCTCCATAACAGGAGGAGAACCACCTTGCACCCGGCTGCCTGTTCTGCTGCTGAAGAGCCCAGCAGGTCTCCTCAGTTCTCTGTCCAAGCTTTTATGAGCCAGACTCATTAATCACCTCTCCCTTACCAAGAGAGACCTTGCTACACACACCCCGCTTGCCAGCTTTGGATGGAAAAGAGATGGATGCGGTTCCCAGGCTTTTAACCCCACGTGCCTTGGAGCTTTAGGTATCACAGCTCTCTGTGCAGGATGGTGATGTCCTGCTCGACCTGTGAAGCCCTGGTTAAGAGATGGAGCTCTGTGAGGTCCTTCCCATGGCTCAGGCTGCACAGGTCGGCGTGAGCCGCAAGCTCAGCCTCACAGAAAGCCAGCCAGCCATGCAGCAGGCAGCAATGCCAAGCCCAGCCACGCAGTTAAACGGCTCAATAACTCTGCCCTGGCACTGGGGTAGCAAGTGTCATTCATTTTATGGCTGACAGCAGGCAGGAGAAAGCATCTTCTAGGGCTAGAAAATGAACACAACAGCACTAAAGCTGTTTGGAGGGGGTTTGCCATCTATTGTGAAGTTCTAGACATGTGGCTTCCAATACCAACATCTTCTGCCAACACTCAGGCAGCAGTAAGCCTGGGAACAGCCTCAGCATCCTTGCACTTAACAGGCTGTGATTTGGGGAGTCTCCAAAACTCATAACCTTCACCCTATATATGCAAGCTGCATACTCTGCCTTGAATCTGTAGCCTTGTGTCTTCTTCACTGGGCTTCCTCCTCCACCTGGGTCTGCCAGCTGAGGACTGAGGTGGAAGGAGTATCTTTAGCAGTGAAGGCACCTGGCAAGCATCACATCTGTCACTTGATGAAATGGGAGTGAGGGGTGTGAAGACCAGAAAATGATCGAGGGCACAAGTGGAGTAATCACTACAAGTGATATAAGGTGGTTGGAAGATGTTTTGTTAGCAGAGAGCTTGTGGAGGCCAGAGGAGTATAGGGCTGTTAACAAGGATGGATCTCCAAGGGCTTTTTATAGATAGGTAAGGTAGAAAAGAGCAGCTCACAGGTTGTTTTCCCCCCTGGGTACCTAGAAGGAATTTAGGTTTTAAGTGAAACAATGGTGGTATCAGAAACCATCTATGTATACATGATTGTTTGCTCCCAGTACCTGTCCCTGAGTGATTTGGAAATGTTCTGGGTGGGAAAATCCAGCTCTTAAGAGTGGTAACAGATGAGAGGTCCATGAATACCACCATTATTGGGTGTGAGATTTGGGGAAGAGATGGCACACCTGTACATGGCCTCCAGGCTTTTGAATCCACTAAGGATCAGCACTTTCTTCAAGGCCCCAGAAGCTCAAAACACCTGGAGTGGACGAGTGCAGTAATGGCAACTAGGAGAGTGGCACAGGGAGCGTTGGGCCTGTGATCTTGTAGGGCTGCACTACGTTCTTGAGGGATCATAGCAACCAGAGCAGGGAATTGATGAATCTTGAGTGCTGTGTTCTCTATTTGACATCTAATGTGGCTTTTCAAACCATCCTGCGTCTGTGTATTCATTCTTGCAAGAGGCTCTTGCCCGTTTGCTTGCACTCTAATGAGATATTCTCACTCATTTTTTTGTTACGCCAGCTCTAATTTCTAAGTCTTTGACATGAGCAACCATTTTTCCTCTGAAAGGCTGAGATCACATGGCAGGATTATAAATTTACTCCTGAAATGCTCCATTAATAAATAATAAAGTGTTTATAAATATGCAAAATAGATTATTAGTCAATTCTACAAAATCCTGGCTACAGTAGCATAAAAGTGTGCCCTCCAGCTTGTATATCTATTATAAAGAAGAGGAAGAAACCAAAGAGAAATTCAGATTCCCTTTTCAACTTCCAAGCAGTGAATGCTGAATAATTTACTTCTGATAGTGATTATGTTAAAAGCAAATCATTTGTTTCCTTGAACAGTAGCAAATAATGTGCCACAAATATGTGATTTTAAAAAAATACAACGTATATGCAGAGGGATAGGAGTAAGTTGTTCATCTGAGCAGTTCATTAGATAGCAGCACTTGAGCAAAAACCTCACCCTGCCTGGAAGTATCTGGAGTGGTTCTGTTGTTTTATTTAAGTTTAGCGAGCTCCAGGAATGTTAATGCTGCTTAAATAGACCTCACCCAACTGCAGGAGCTCAGGTTGGAACTTTGGAAGAAGTCACACTAAAGCTTGCTCGTTACCAAGTGGTACCGGTGAAAAGGCTGATCCATGGCCATGCAAGAGGAGAAACAATGTGGCTGGGTGCCATGGGGCCACTTGTGCACAGGCGGTGGCAAACATCACCTCTGTGTGGTTTCATTTGCAGTGTAGCACAGCTGCCACATCCCACATCTGCAAACTCCATAGCTAAGCACGTTGTGGGGTTCAGGACAGGCTTAGAGCCTGGAATGTCCAGCCTGTGCTTGGGGGATGGATATTGATTGCTGCTGTAAGGGCTGGTCAGCTTTGGGGATTAGTGAGTCCCGAGGATCTCTGTAGCGCTCTGGACATCATTTGCTTTTCTAGCAAGCCCCATCCTTGGTGTGGAACTGTTGGAGAGGGTTCAGAGGAGGCCACGAAGAGAATTAGAGGGCTGAAGCACCTCCCCTGTGAAGAGAGGCTGGGGGAGCTGGGCTTGTTCAGCCTGGAGAAGAGAAGGCTGAGGGGGGACCTCATTGCAGCCTGCCAGCACCTGAAGGGAGCAGAGAAACAGGAGGAGAATCAACTTTTTAAAAGGGTAGATAATGGCAGGACAAGGGGAATGGATTGAAGCTAAAGGAGGGAAGGGTTAGATTAGATATTAGGGAGAAGTTTTTTACAGAGAGAATGGTGAGGTGCTGGAACAGGGTGCCCAGAGAGGTGGTGGATGCCCCATCCCTGGAGGTGTTCAAGGCCAGGTTGGATGGGGCCCTGGGCAACCTTGTGTAGCTCCAGGCCTGGAGGTTGGTGGCCCTGCCTGTGGCAGGGGGTTGGAGCTCTATGATCCTTGGGGTCCCTTCCAACCCAGACCAGTCTATGATTCTATTCTGTGATCCTCCTCAGCAGGCTGTTGCAACTATATTTTATCTCATTACTCAAAAAGAAACAACCTTCTCCTCCAACATAGCTTTATCCACAAGTGTGTTGTGAATCTCTAACTGCAGCTCACCTTTAACAGTTGGGGCTGGGAGGAAGGTGGTGGCAGAAACATCAGGAGAAGCTGGGCAGCATTCACTTCTGAGCTTTGATAGCAGTTCTTCGCCATCAACAAGAGAAACTTTTTCATCAGGTCAGACCAATTCATCAGATCAAGGAAAGGAAATGGGAGAAATTGCCTAAACAGACTTCTTTTTTTCCCCTCTGTTTACCTAAGAATCATCTTGATGCCAACAATATCTGATTGTCACACAGACAGGGAGAGAACCAGGGAACTTCAAACAGTGTCCAAAAGCTGCTGGAGAGACAACTCTGCTGACAGCCAGGCAGAAATGAAGTGGGAAATGCCAAATGTTCTTGACCTGAGCTTAAACCTTTATGAATTGAGGGCAGGAGAAGAGAAAAGTGTCTGTAAAGAAGAGCTCCTCTTCAGCTAAATATGTTTGTATTTGGGCAGAGGCAGCCTGGAAACTCATGGGGAGGGGGAAAAACAGCTGGGGGAGGGAGTCAAAGGTTTTAAAGTGATGCTTTGAGGGACTGATGGTGATTTGAAGCATTTTATTTATTTTTTGCTCAGCAGCAGTGCAGTAAATATTCCAAGCAGGTATGAGAACTGGCAAGGACCAGCCACATCAACACCCTCATACCTCCTGTAACAGTCTCAGGGCAGCAACAAACACTCCTTACCTGGCAAGAAAGTCACTCCTGAAACTTTCAGCTGAGGATTTACTGCGAGCAGGGCCAGCAAGTCTGGAGCAGAGAGTTTGGCTTTGGTGATCCTACAGCCTGGAGCAAGTCACCCTCCTGCAAGTGGGAGTGCTGCCAGTTATATGACTGGATCCTAGACTTGGTGTAGGAGTCCTGAAGGGTGCTCTGTGCTGCCCAGTGCAGGTTAGAGATGGCCAAACTGGCTCATTTGGATTTTGGAATCTGTAAAAGGCCTGAGCTATTTGTTGCTAAACTGTGGCTAGGCCAGAGTAACAATATGTACATTGGATTAATTTATCTAGAAAGAGCCAGTGGAAGAAGCTCAGAGGGGTCAGGAAGAGCTTTAAGTGGATGTTACATGTTACCCTTCATGTAAAAGCCTTAAAATGAACTGACCTGGCGGAAATGGTGCAGTAGGCCATCTAATCTTTGTCCCTCCTCATCTGTCAAACCATCACTACCCCATCTGCACCCCTACAAAACTGAAACCCTAGCCAGGAGGCCCTAGTCCTGGCTTCACAATCATCAGGCTCCCCCCATCTTTGGGAGCGATGGAACAGGCAGCAACAGGCAACAGTTAAGAGCATATCCTCAAGCCAGGGCTGGAATTTAAGGTTATAAACCATTCCAATAGAGACTGAATGTGCCAGTCAAAGCTGTGAAGCAGCTGTTGAAGCCCCTCTTACTTTAAAAGTGACAACCACCCTTCCATGCTGCTTTCTTGATCTACAAGTGTGGTGGGTCAGCACCAAGCAGTGGCCAAGCACCACACACTGCTCACTTGCTCCCAGAGGAGACACATAGAGATTCTGGGTTGGGATAAGGACAGTAACTGACAAAAATCACTGTAAAAGGGGAACAGTAACAGACCATGACAAATTACATGCACACCCAGTGATAACACAGAGTGCCTTACCTACACAGAATGCTGCATAATGCAAGGACTGACCCAACACCTCAGCTGCACTCTGACTGCTCTGGAGGCACCTAGGGACACCTATCCCCAAGCAGCCCCTTTTAAGGGGGAGTGATGTCAGGTGGTGTGGAGAACAGCCTGGGCTGACCCAGCTCACCTGGGCTAACTCAGCTCACCTGTGCTGGCTGCCTGGGGAGGTTAACTCTGGCCTGGCCAGAACCAGGACAAGGAGTTGCTCTCCATGAGACAGAAGTGCAGGTTTCAATTATATTCAGCTCACCTAACATGCCACAAGCAAGTGGTCACCAGGGAAGTGAGCTAACCTGGAGCTCACCAGCTTGAGCTCAGAGCAGTAGGTGTCTGTTAGAAACCAGAGCTAGGAGAGTTTCTTAGAAATCAGTAATTGCCAGCCAATAGAACTATCTTCAGGGATGCTTTTGTGCAGCCTAGCTACAGAGTACTTGGTCTTAAGCAATTAGAGCTATTCCTGTTTCATATGCTTAATAGAGCTCGTTGTCAGGCGTAATTCAAATCATCTCAGCGTTAAGCAGTCTCTCTGATAGCACTTACCAAGCATCACTGAGGATTTTGCAGTTATCAGTATCAAGGCATCCAAGGGCTGCTGACACCGTGACACAAGAAAGGTGACCCCCCTTTTCCAGGGTTATAACTGTTTATCTGGCAGCTCTGCTCAGTTAACCTTACCCTTGGACACAGGCTCGCTAATAAGGAGAGCAGCTTGTATGAAGGCAGCAACAGCCACGTACAGGAGAGAGAAGTCATGCTCTACTCTGGCCCACCCAGAACTCTTCCAGACACTGCAGACACAATCCTTTCATGGGAATCACTTTAAAAAAGCAATCTAAAGACTTGTCTGAGAAAATCTTTGCTGTACAAGAAGAGAGTTGTAACTTCAGGCTTCCCCCATGTTGAAATGCAAAGGGCTACACCAAGCTTCGGCCTTTCTGCCCTGAGCCCTAGCTGCAAACATCTTCAAGCTCTAGCTTTTCCACTCTTACTTAGCTAATAATTTACAAAGCCAGATTTTTGGTCATTGGCTCATCTTCCACTTGAGATCTCATCAGAAAGGTAAGTCCACCAAGTGCAGCTGCTGCCTCACCACAGCATGGCACCTTCACCGCTGCAGCCTGCTCTCAGGGAGCCTGTCCCAGTTAGCCATGGCCCTGTTAGGCTGGGCTCACCTCGATCAGTCTTGAACTTCCTACACAAACCAGCTTTGCTGCAGAGCAGCTGGCTCGTGCCTGAAGCCCGGCAGCATTCTGCTAAATATTTTGAATTATATTGAGCTTTATTTTACTGGCAGGACATAATTTAAAAGGCGCTGGCTGGCCAGCAGCTGCCTTCCATCCACAGCACTGAATTACTCATAGACTGTTACTGAAGAGGTGAAGGCATCAAGGCAGGAGCAATCATGTGGTATGTGGGAGAGACTTATGCACAGGGCAAAGGATCAGTCTGTCCTGTGGCTGCTCCAGGGTCTATGAGTGTCTGCGTGCCATGTAAAAATAGCACAAGAGGGAAGGTCTTTGGAGGGCTGCTAAAGCATGCACAGCAGCAACCACCAAGCCTCAGACTCCCCCAATCCTTATCTCTACGGTTCAGCATTTCCCCATGCCCTGAAAGCCACAAGGCACAATTGCTTCAGGGACAGGGAACGTGGTCAAGCAAGAGCTAAGCGGAAGAGAGCCTGTCTCTTCTCCCACGCCAAGGGGATAGGGTTTGGTTTTCTCAGACTGGGCTTGGAGGTCAGCAGGCTCCAAGGTCCCAAAGATGGAACCTGATGTAGCTGAAGGGGCTGAGATGGTTTCCCTCTTGTGGTTTTCCTTTTGATACCAGGTGTAAGCCTAGGTTATTGGTGAGGACTTAGTCTGATTAAACATACTCCTCTTCATGCTCCTAAAACCAGTTTTCCCACCTTGTCCCACTCTGGTTTGGAGAATGAAGAGATTTGCACTCAGGGACTTGCAGACCTCTAACAAGGAATCACATGAGGCTTGTGGATTCACCAAACTTCAACAGGGAAGAACCCCCTCCCATGCCCTCCCTAAATAGAACACATGACTCAAGGGAGTTTTCAAGAACATGTTTAATGATGGCAGTTTCTGCTGAAACATCAGAAGTCCATTCAAACTAGTCTTACTATCCTTTTTTCCTTAAAAAGAAGCTTTGGTCACAATGACAAACTCTTAAATGTGTTGAAACAAAGTTCAAGCAATCACACAAAACAAAACGCAGGGTCCTGCAAACGCCTCACATAGTAACTGCAGCAGCAGAAATTCATCCAGCAGAAGAGAAACTCTTTAACAAAAACCCCATCCTGCCACCCTGCAGCGATTATACCACACCATGAACTGGAGGGAACAGTTATGAACAAAACACTCAAAAGCATTAGTGCCTGTATGAGTCTCCAAGTCAGTTTGGGCTCAGGATAAGCATTACGACAGCACAAGTTGGTGTGCTAAGTGTCTGCAGTCATCCTCACACCTTCCAGAAGGGAAAACGTGTCAAAAAAACACCCCAAACAACCCCAACCCAAATACAAAACTATCTGAGCACTTCAGGGTTAATTCTGCAGGCAAGCTTGGCCCACGAACTTCTGGCATCTCAAACATAATCTCCAGTGACAGGGTTGTGGTTGGAGTAAAGAAGCTGCAGTTCTGCACGGGTTTTTTGCTCCACAGCCCAGCATACACAAATAGGAAAGCCTCTAATTTGCTTGCTCTGTTTGACTCTGCTGCCTGGCCCCTGGATTTTGTAAGCAGTGAGTGAGCTGCAGGCAGACATCTGTAATAACGTTTCTCCTTTCGTTTTCTGTAACAAAAAAGCATGCCTTTAAAAATGCTCTTGAACAAAGCAAGTTTGACTAGGCAACACAAAGTAGCAGCAGATACTAAGACACCTTACAGTCACCATGAGATTAAATCTGCAGTGTGAGATACACAGAATGTTAAGGTAAAACATTCATGTAGTGGTTAATGGCTATTTTTCCAATGAACTCCTAGAACTACCTGAACCAAACAGTCCAAATTATTAAAACTGTGTTTTAAACTAATTCCTACCATTAAAAAAATATTCATATTTATACCATGAGTCACATCGAGCGCTCTTAAAATCTTAACTAAATATAGCTATAGAATATTTAACCAGACACTTTAAATCACATACAGCAACTTTTGTAGAGGTAAACATTGCCTCACATTTGCAACAGCAATTGAGTATCAAACAAAGCATTCAGATTATTTTCATGACCATGAGCAATGGGTGAGGTTGGCCTTTTATTTTCACCAAGTAGCTGCTGCTTCTTACCTAGAAATACTTCTTAGCTTATGGCACATGGTTTGGGACCTCCTTGAGGAGCCAGAGCATCTCAGGCGCAGTTGGCTACCTTCATCTTCAATATCTTAAATATTTGGTCCCTGCCTACCACTGAGATTTGTCCATGTGATAGAAACCAAGAGATCTTTAAGCTACAAGCAAGGTAAGTGGCCTTTGCCACCTTAACTCAGCAAGTGACCTCAAATTGGTAGAAAAACTGATTTCAAGAACTGACTTGCCCTCAGAAAGGCAAAGTGTCCTTTAGCCACCTCCTGCTCTCACCGCTCTCCTACCTTTGTCTCAGCTTTTGTACAGAGAGGTGGTTTCACTCCCTCTCCATCACTCTTCCAGCACACCCCACACTCAGCTTAATGAGTTCAGTAGAAGAGTGGACATGAACATGTTGCCATGGTGCCTGCTCGTACAGGGCAGCTCCCTCACTCCACTGCCACCTCCTGAAGATGCAAACAGAAGCTTTTAACCCCCCTCCCTCCTCTTGGACTTCAGAAAGACTCAGTCTGCCTAAGAAGTTCAATTCCTGGTCTTCAAAGTACTTTAGTCCTGAAGAGACAGTGTATTTCCTTCAGAATCATCCAGCCTAAGCCTGAAACCTGTTTTAACCTAGGTGGGCAAAGAGCCCCAGACCTTATCTCAACCCACAGCACCATTCAACTTACCGGTCCCTGCAATTCCTACCAGCCAGGACCCAATGCAACCGCTCTGCCCCATCCTCACCTGGCAGCCCACATGTTAAATATTGCTTAGTAACAGTAATACAGAATGACTCCAATTCATTCCATGAATGAAGTTAGCATTTTTCTATTGTCTTGATGACTAATATTAACAGAACAGTCTGCTGGGGGATTTTTTTCCCCATCCAGGCTGAGCGGGCTGTTGTCAAAGCCTTTGCTGAGTCATGGCTAGGGAAAGCAAGCTGTGCTATGGGAACTTTGATGAAAGTGTGAGGCTGCTGGAAAGGAAAAATAAAACCCCACCACCCTTCACCTCCTTTTACTGACTGCAGGGCCCAAGGGAACAGTGCAGAACTGGCACAGGCTATAATATCATGACACAGCAGCTTGGTGTTCTCAGCAAACCTCAAATCTCTATCGGCCTTCAAAAAAAAAACCCAAAACCAACTGGCAAGCTTGCTGCAAAGAGGGTGCTTTGCCAGATACTCTGCAGTCTCCTTGAGAGGCTATAACTATAGAAGGCTAGTAGAGGGTCAAGCAAACAGCAGGACAATCCTAAAACAACTGGAAAACATGCACTCCCCAATAAAAGTAAAGTTCTAGCCAGCTTAAAGACCCAAAGTAGAAGGTGTTAAAAGGGTTCAGTAAGAGAATAAACATGTCAGAGAGAAGTCTGAACTGCATCTGTGGTTACTCTAAAGGAAAACCACAAAGTAAAGAAACTAAACCAGTTAGGTTTGCCCTTTCTAGCGATGGCCTGGAAAGTATACATGCTTGCGGTCTCCGAAACCAAATCCATCCAGATGCAGCAATCTAATTCTCATAGTGTCATCCCACAGCTCTGACCTCTGCAGCACAAAGCACAGCCGGGAGTGACAGTTAAAAATGCATCCTGGAGTTAAATGGGATTTGTAAAGCAGGGGATAGGAGAAAACTTCCAGTTTGATACAGATTAAGATCACTTACGTGAAGCTTCCATGAGAAACAAGAGGCGTTCCTTCTGCAATCTAATCATTCCACATGAGGACTTACTTTGCTCAGAACAAAGGTAATACAGATGAAATGTAGACAAGTTACAGTAAGCACAGGACAGTACAAAACACTGGTTTTACTCCCTATGGAAGGGCAGAAAATTACAAAAATATATCTCCTTTAATCCAAGACCGTTGTAGTTTAGGGCATGCCTGATTCTTCCTATTTCCCTGTGGTCTCATTTATTCAAGTTGGTCTGATCAGAGCTCCTTGGGACAACAAGAATGTCATCATGAAAGCTTAGTGCAATTATTGTTAAGAAAAAAAAAAAAGTCAGTAGCAAGTTAAGAAAATTTTCTACATGAGTCAACCTCTCACCCCTTCCCCAAACACATTCTACGCTAAACATACAGTGTGGCATTTCAACCATGGCTTAACAATTTTACCACCTAAAGTCCTAAGTCACCTCTGTAAGGCCCAAAAATTACACTAGGGTTTTTTTTAGAACACATTATCTGTGTAGCAATGACCAAAGTTTAACAGTGACTGAAGTACTGAATTAGGAATTTAGAAAATAAGTCCTTGGGGCAGCTTGGTTCAATCTTCTTTGTCTTATTCCTGCCACAAAACATATTTAGACCATCATGAGCTCCAAGTCTGTACGCAGGGCTGCATTTTGTCATGCTTTAGTGACACCACAGCCCTCCTAAAGCAAGAGAGAGCTGAGCTTGCAAAGAGGAACTCTAGTCATTCCAACAGAGGAGTTTGGAAACCAGGGAACGGAACGGTGACATTTTGGTCAGAAGGTCCATAGCCTGCTGTACAAACAGCACCTCGAGGAGGTGAGGCTTGGTTTGCTTGTAACGCTGCAGAGATGAAAGCCTCCCCTTTCACAGTTACGGCTTCAGCAGGTCCCTCGACAGCAGAATGACATCTTGCAGGGCACCGGCGCTCCAGGGAGCTCTTTTACCTGGAAAGCAGGGAGAATTAGTGCAGCTGCAGATTTGCAGTTCAATAGCTCACAGGCAGAGATGAGAACCCATCTGCAAAGTGGGGGGAAAAAAAAACCAAAAAGCCACAAAGTGAAAGGCAGCACTATTCACTGTGATTACTATCCGTTCCCTCCAGCAGCTGATTTCTACAGTGACACTGGGCACTGAGGTGATGTTAACACCACGCCAGGAGAAGCCAGACCGAGTGAATAAAAAAGCAGTTATATCAGACAAAACCAGGATGCTGAAAGATCCCATGACCAGACACTGTGCAGAGCAGAGAAGGGACTGTGCACAGGGGAGCTGCTATTTCACATGAAACAGCAACTTGGACCTCACAGCTTTTTTTTCAGCCCAGCAGAATGCTTTACTCACTGACACACGTGGGCTCTCCTCCCTGCAATGGATCCTGACACCCTACTTTCACTGCTTCAGAGTTCAAATAAAAAAAGGTCTTAACAGGAACTTGTTACACTCCATGAAGGAGGGAAGAGCCCTCCCACAGGACTGCACCACCAGAGTGTAATCAACTGAAGGAGCCAGCAGAACGTGGTATGCTCTGTCACAACTGTTACAGCCAAGGGAGGAAAGAACCTGGCCTTCAAACACCAAACAATAAAATGCTTTATGACCACCGCTTTCCTCCCCTGCTGTGGACCCATGGGAAATCCTTAACAGCAACACCAAAGCCTTGGCAGTTTGTTGTATGTATTGTAAGCAGCTGGCTGTGTTAGTGATTTGCACCCCCTTCAGATGAGGATAAATGATGCCCCTCCACTTACACACACAACTTGTCATTGCTGCCTGCTGGGGGAAAAAAAATAATACATTAGGCTGCTACAAACCCCAGAGCAATTCAATGAGCACCATCCAGAATGGCCTGCAGCTTCTGCTGGCAAAAAATCCATTAGAGCTGCTCCCCTGAGAGTCAACACCTTGCTGTAACAAGCAGACAATACCATGCTCCATTCAGGGCAGCGCACAGAGTCAGGCTCTGGAAAGGACGTATTCAAAGAGAAGACACTGATAGTGTAACTCTCTTATTTTAGAGACTCCCAAAAGACTTGAACACACCAAAGGCTGAGCCCTGCAACTGTGATGAAGATGTTTTCCACACAGCTCGATGCTATCGGCACCTGAAAAAGGGATGAATCCAGAATCCAGCCTTTACATATGGTCCCTTTCCTCTAAAACATCCTGCAAGCTCTCAAAAGCCCTTTAGTCCCATGGTGGTTGAGTAATGTTACTGTCCTCTTCCTTCTGCCTGCCACTACTCCTTACATATAAACCTTTCTCCTTTCTAGAGTACTTTGGAAGACGCATTCCTAAAATGATTCTGTGTTTCGCTAATGCTGCCACTGTTAGAGGGGGAAAATGACAATCAGTGTGGAAAACAAACAGAGGCATTTCACTTAGCCAACAGGAAGGATGGAGGTTTCAATCTCCCCCAAGAAAAACGTTCAGTTATTACTGCAGAGCCTGACATTAGGGTTGGGACAATTCCAGCTCTGGAAGTGAAATTCCAAGTTCATCCCTGACACTCATGTGGCACACTTCACCCCAGACTCCAAACACTCTTCAGGGATGGTTGTGAAATGCACTCAGCTGGGCTCAGGAAGCATAGCAAGAGCAGAATACGCTGCCTCCACCAGCTGCAAGTCAGCAGGCAGAGGGGACACTGCTGATATCTCAGATTACTGAAGTGCTTTCAAAGCCTTTCATGTGCAAGGCGCCACAGAATTTATTCAGTACTTGTTTTCAGTCTTCTATTGAAGCTGACAAGAAATCCCCCAATGAGCTACGCTAGAGTTAATAAGCTTAATAAGCTAACAATTTTATTTACCTTTTCAGAAACTGGTTCTTTTTGCAGCGCTTTTAATCTCTTTTATTACACAAAACAAGCAGAGCTCTGTAATGGGGGATGGACACTAACAGCAGAGTGTTAGGGACATCTGTCTGTAACCCACTTCACTTTGCTCCTCTCTTCTTGAGTATCATCCTGCCAGCTGCCTGATGAGTCCATGGCTTAGCCCCACCAAGATCATGAAATCTGTGCAATGAGCACTTTCTTTCAAGAAGGCAAGGGAATAAGTGGCAAAGAGGTGAGAGAAACCCTAAAATTGAGATCTATTGGTGGGATGAGCACACTTGGAGGATGGGATTTAACTTTCTGCTAACTCATTTTCCAAGATGTGCAGCAACTGTAATCCCATTATAAAACATGAAAAAAAATCTGACATCTGGAAAATTATGATCAATAAAGTTCATACGGTCCAAAAATCAATTGGACAGGGATACTTTTCAGCCTTCAGCAGCACAGATTGAACTGGTAATCAAGAAACAAACACCCCTTCCATACTCAGTTTGTTTACCTTGTCTAGCTCTGTAATATGAACTTTCTTATCCAAATGGCTCTTTCAATAACCAAAGACACACAGAAAACAATCCTCCATATTAAAAAATGTTTGCCATGAAGCATTTCAAGGTGTTGTTAATGTCTCAGCGATTTGCCATCCCTGCTCCGTGACAATCTTTGATTTGCACTTTCAACCTCCTGTCACAGAGAAGTTGTGCTCACAGGATTAGAGAAGCCAGTGACAGAACTGCTTCCCTGCCACCGAAATGAGATGGCAAAGGGGGTATCTAATCCGGTGCACAGACGCTTCTGCACTTGTCAGAGACAGGCAGTGGGTGGCTTTTGCATCCACAGGAAGGACTGTGTTAAGATTTTGAAGTGGTCTCATTAGCCTGCTTTATGGGGAAGAAGGTGGTTATTTCTCATCAATCCACAGCCCAAGGGAAGCAGGGGTGGGATCTACTGGGAGCCCAAAACCTTAAAAGTCTCATGAAAAACAACAATAATTTTAAAAAATAAAAAACCACTAACAACCATCATCCCAGAGCCCAATTTACAGTCTGCTGTTCTTTGATGCCTTATGTAAGACTGGAAACAAATGCACACAAGGACAAAGCATTAAAGGAAAGAAAATTAACTGCATGAGAACAATTGCAGAGGTATATGTCGCTTCTCCCCTGTTGCTGCTAGACACCAACTGCCTTTTAATTAGAGTGCTGTTTGCATTACGTGGGGGAGACAGCACAGAATCTCAATTACTCCCCCGAACATGGACACAAGTACATTCAATGATGGGAGGGGACCTCAAACAAACCAGCCCAGAGCCTACCCACATCATTCTCAGCAAAGACTCCTGCTATGAACCCAAAACAAGACTCTTTACGACCTGCATATCAATCAGAGTAGGTTAATATTGGGGTAGTGTACTCGGTATTATGCACTGGAGGTATCTGATGTCATGGCCTTCCAGGCCAGCTCTTCAGATTTCTTTCTACTGAGTTGCTACTGGTAACCCTAGAGATGTAAAAGCACAGGAGTGTCTTACCATACATACAAGTAACACTTGAACTCAGTAACACTTCTATTCCATCACTGCAAACGTTTCCCTACTGTGTTGGTCTTCGGAAAACTGGTTCCTTTTCCACTCCACTCCCATGTTCTCTCAGAAGCCTGTATTTTAAAAACACTTTTGGTGCCTTTCTAGCAGAAAGCACTGAGCAAACACCATTGCAAATCATGACTTTATGGAGAAGGGACCATTTTCCCCACAGTTTCACAGCCTTTAAATCAAAAATGAGCAGGACAAAAGATTCCCAGCTAATTACATGTGATATTCAAAACCCAGGGAGACTTTGAAGAATCTAGGTTTAAGCATCTATGTTAAGTTGGTTTCTGATGTAGATATGGCAGCACATCATGTTACAGCACTGAACAATGGGAAGCCAGCCCATAGGCATATCTTTCAGCACCAGCATGGCACAAAGAAATAAAGAATTAAGGAAATCTGAATAATGACTCTTGTCAGCCATGTCACTGCTGCAGCAGCAGATCCTGCCTCAGCACAGGGCTGCAGGAGGTTTAGCCTCTCTGAAAGCAGGCCCAGTTATGGTACAATCACCAAAGCAGCACCTGGTCAAAATCCCCTCGCCAAGACTTGGTAGCACAGATGGGCCAAAAGTCTGTCATGCCCTCAGCCAAGTAAGCACCGCTGCTAGGAGGCTGCTTGAATAAACCCAGACAGCCATCACAAGCAATGATGACTGCTGCCAGGGATGCACCCTCATTTGAATTATAAAATAAATAGATAGAAGAGAGAGTGTGGAATGTTCCTGCCCACAGATACTTGTCAGGAGACACCTATTACTCCACCGTCCCCATCACAACTGCTTCCAGGTTGCTGCAATTCATGACACATCACTTTAGTTGTCTAACAAGCTGACACACCGGTATCACCCCATTCCTTATGTGTCAGCCCTAGTGGCACCTCTGCATGATTTTTAATATTTTTTTTGAGATAATGGAGAGAGGAAGCAGTTTGCCCAATGTAGCAATTAACAAAGACGCTTTGAAAGCTCTAGGCACTTGCTGAATATTCAAAACAAAGCTCTCACTCCAGTTATGTAGCTACCTGCATGTATTTGTAACTCACATTACCCCTCTCTGTGGTTAAAGCTACTTCTCCTTACCTTGTCCTCCTGAAATCTGCACCCAGCTACACAACACAAAGGAAGCCTTAGATGGAACGAGGCAATTATTTCCCAAATGTCTATTTAATTTCTGTTTTGGGGAGGGAGCAGCATGGGGGAGGGCTGGTGAACTAGGGAAGGAACCCAACAGAAGACCTGGTAGAAGGTAGTTCACTGATACACTGTGAGCATATCTGCAATGCATGCCCCTTTCTGCAGGTCTAGCCCACTCGTCAACACAAAGAGCCTCCTGACTGGTTTAATGGGGACATCAACAGTCAAACTCAGCAATGCAAATTTGCAAAGAAGTGTCTTTACTGGTGACAGGAGGTAGGAACTGTTTGGGGATGTAGTATTTGAGCTGCACAAAGGAACCACAGTGTTTGATACCTTTTACAGCAAATGTATCCTCAAAGCAGCTTTCCCAAAATCAATTCTGCTGCGGGGTTGTCTGTAAGATGATCTCTCCCTCTAAACTGAGGTAGTTCTGTTTGAGCTAAAAAAATAAATGTATGTCTGAAACAGCAAGGACTTCAGAAAATGTGGAACTTAACAGTTGTTGCACTGTGGCAGAAAGGAGGAATTCCCACAGCTGAAGAGAGGACTGGTTGGCTAAGAACCAAAAGCCCTACGGTCTCCGAACAGAGCATCACACAAGGTGAAGAGCCATCTGTACTGCTGAGGAACCCAGGAAGACCAAATAAGCTTTGCAAAAGCATCAGCAGTGTGTGCTCCAGGGAAGCAACACCAGATAACACGACCACACTTCTCACAAGTCATATGGTTTCCAGCAAACTCTCTTCTTTGTTCATCTAGCATTTTACTATTAGACATCCTGAAGCACTCCCATGACTGAGAATCTTCTGTTCTCAGTCTTTGGAAAACCCCTCTGATCTGGCTACCAAAGTCTACAGAGAAAGTACTCAGTTAAGAAGAAAAGGGGCAGGAGACACGGGCTGTTAAAGTAAGCCAGGGCAAGACACATCCCTGCACTGTGGTGCAAAGGAAAAGCTGCACAAGCTGAAATGATTAGCACAAACACAAGGCAGCTACAGAGAACAGTAACAGTGAGGCAAGGACTGATAGGAGTCTTTAATTCAAGAACTAATTATTTACGCATGAAGGCACGACTCACACCCTTCATTGTTTCACTGCTTCCAACTACTTTTATAGAGAAATTATGCAGTTAGTTTGAGAATGGCCAGCAGAGCGTGGAGCAGTATGTGTTTAAGATGCCAGCACACGTGGCCTTAAAGCTAATGCGTCGTTCCCCCTTTCTGAAGTAAGGAGATGGGCAACATGGCTAAAGTCTGTAAAAATCTCCTGTTAGGCTGTGTCAAGATCTATGTTTTTATAATTAGAAGAACTTATTTCAGCCAAAGTGAGACAGATTTTAGAGTAGGCCTTATTTGGATGAAAAGGCAACTCGAATGCTATGGATGGCTTGATGCAAATAAAAATAAGAGATGCAGATACTCTGATGTCATAAATCAATGTGCAGCATCTTTATGTGCTCAGTGGTTGCTATAAATCTCAGGCCCAGAATAGGCAACAAAAGTTTTGGGTTGTCACACCACTTCTATCTCAAAAAGACAAGCACATTTAAGGAAAGATTCCTGCTACAGGATAACTGTTAACAGTATCAGCAAGGGACCACAGTCCTCCCTTTGTCACAGAACAACATGACAGCACTCTGGTACAAGCCCAGAGGTTGGTGGAGATTCGCCATCATTTCTCTCCCGGTCTCACGGCAACAGCAGCGCCTGGGAAAGCAGCCCCCGATCCCCAGCCCTCCATCCAGGGTGTGTGAGGCACTGAGCGTGCACAGGAATGACTGCCAACAGCTGCTCAAAAGAAGTTCAGTCTGTTAAACCTTGTTAGCTATTTGGGGCACGTGTATCCCGTTGTGCTGCTCTGCAGAGGAAAGAGTAGGGCAGACAGCCTAAGGGTAGCGTTGTAGTTATTACAAGAGCAGGAGAGTAAAGAGCACTGTGTGCTGAGAAACCAGGCAGAGGGACTGTAAAGGAGAGTGATAATGCTTGGAAAAAGTGAATGAGAGATTGTGACTGCCTCATCTTTGCCAAGCTGACCCAGCAGAGGGAAAAAGAGCTGTCTTCACTAGTAAGAGCTCAGCAAGGAAGCCTAACTGGACAGGCTCGCAGCAGTACCTGTATTTCACATCAAACACTGTTGAGTCTTCGTCCTCATCATCTTCTTCATTCAGAGGAGCCATTTCTACCCGCTCAGCTGGAGTGGTGATTATGTCATACTTCCTGGTCTTCTTAATCCTCTTGCCAGACCTGAAACACAAAGGTGGGAAGAATCATCTTTACACAGTATTCTCCTGAGAGGCTGAAGCTGTTCCCACAAACACCAAGTTGCTGCCCTGTTTGATTCAGACCTTCCCAGACACGAAGGCTGTGGAGCCAGCACACCTCCACTCCCACCGCCTTTCCAGGGCCACTGTTTGTGCCCATCAGCAGTTTCTCGTCAACTGCAATCCAGATCAACATCAGTATTTCAGCTGCTCACAAACCAGAGATCCCTTGGCATCCAGGGCAGGCATATGAGCTCCAGAGCCCACTGCGTCCTCCTGCTGCCATGCTCAATAAGTGAGATGGCAGGCTTAATCAGCTGAAGCAACCAATGGTTTAGTGAACGTGTTTAGATGACAAAGCCCAGGTTAAGCCCTGCTGAGACATGGGAACATTGTAGACAGGATTAGGAGCAAAAGCGTGGGGTACAAATAGCCTGTTCTCTTGTCTTACTATCAGCCCAGGCACAGGACTTCCATAAACAGCACTGAGCCTCAATCCGAGAGATTTCGTGCTCTATGCTAAGTGCTATATTTCTAATCATAGATTGGTTTGGGTTGGAAGGGACCTTAAAGATCATCTTGTTCCAACCCCCTGCCATGGGCAGGGACAACTCTCACTAGACCAGGGTGCCCAAAGCCCCATCCAACCCAGCCTTGAACACTGCTGGGGATCCAGGGGCAGCCACAGCTGCTCTGGACAACGTGTGCCAGTGTCTCACCACCTTCACGGTGAAAAACTTCTTCCTTCCATCTAGTCTAAATCTATCCTCTTCAAGTTTATAACCAACTATCATTTGAAGCTAAGGAGAGGTGTACCTACCACCTTTCCTTCTATAGACACCAGCCTTACTTTCCTTTTGGGACGGAGAAGCTCAGGCACCTATGTGCCCCATGACTTTGAGAGACTGATTTTATAAAACTTGCTTTTATTTTCAGTTAACACACACTTGGTGCAAGGCTTTTCAACAAGTTCTCTGCCTCTAGCTTGAACCTTGCAGGTCCTTTTTACTTCACCTACTCCATTCACGTATATTGGGAGGGTCCCACTGCTCATGCATTAATCCAGTTCTGTGATTACACATTAAAGAAGGTGCTGATATGTATGGCTAGCCTTTGGGGAGAAAAGTGGATGGTTTGGATTAATAAACTGCAGAATTTTCTCCTTCCACCTTTTATAAAACAAAACTAGCAACTTGCAAACACAAGAAGGGAGCTGGTTAGGCACAAGCAAGCAGCTCCTAATGTTTTGCAATCACAACTACTGCTCCAAGCAGACACCATGTCATGAGTACATTTTCACTGTCTTGCCCTGGCACATCCTCCAAGGTGTGCTGGATTCAACACTGCTGTTTCTGCACCAAGAATGGATGCCTTTTACAGAGTTACACAGCAGCAAGCACTGAGCTGTGAGCGTCACAGAGACTTTGCTTCAAGCCCTGTGTTTGCATCTCCACCACAACAGTCCTTTCCAGGCTTAAAGTAAAGGGAATTTAAATCGTTAAACGGCTCAGAGGTGGAAGCCTGAGTGCCTCGGCCTAGCAGTGCTTCTGGGCAGTAGTCCAAGGCTGAACAAACAAGCCCCAGCCCTTGGGATGGAGCAGTTTGCATTTCCTCCCTGTTCTGAAGGCTAAGGTTGCATCAGAAGCGAGAAGTCTCCTGTCGTCTAATCTTTATAGCAATCTGTGCCGCTGTGTCACGTAGAGCACAGGGTGGTTTGTTCTATTACTGCTGTTGTTGAAACAAGCAATTTTATATCCAATACAGTAGGACTCTTAACCCAAACACTCGAAAATCCTTTTGAAAACACTTCGCTCTATTATTCTGCTTCTCAGCCAAGACCTAACAGCAAAGTCGTGTAGGGAGGGGTCTCATCTTACAGGTAATGCTTTGCTTTTACAAGAAACATTTACTCACGCTGTGAAGCCTAAGCACAGATCAAAACTAACCCATGTCTACCTGTCAGAACAAACCAAGCACAGTCTTACCACTCAGCCTTACACATACAGTACGTACGCAGGGCGTTTTCATAAGTTCACTCATTTCAGACCTTACCTATCTTATCAGACCCACTCATTGAGAGACATCCTCTCTCATTCCCTCCATTAGCAAGCATAACTTACTCTATGGAGTTCATCTTACAACAGTTAATATTGGAGTGTTTGAAGCAATTACTGCAGAACAGGTATTTTTAGCAATGGAAAACTGGTACCTTTTAGCCTCCAACCATTAATTAGTCTATTTGGGCTACACTTTAAAGAAGGCCTTGAGCAGAACTTGCTGCACAGTCATCTATTAATCCTCCATCACCCTCACTTAACCACGGTGCTCATTTAGAAAAAGGAGGAAGCTCATTTTGCTGCTGGTTTTTGGCTTAGCTGTTACAGTCAGATGTTTGACATTGGCAAGGCAAAAGGGGTCTCTTCTTGCCTCTCCTTCCTCAATTAATTCTACACCAGATTACTTAGCTAATTTGTCATTAATCTGCACTGAATTTTCAGTGGTCTGTTTCCTTGTGGTCCTTTGAATGACTCCCCTAGGCTTCATAAATACTAAGAGTTACCCAAGCTTACTTTAAAGGAAAGCCTTGGGAGTGTTCCTCCAAGCACACAAAATAAGCCTGCCAGTCAGGAAACCATTGCACATTAAAACTCCCAAACCTCAGGAGGAAGGACCATCAGCAACAACGCAAAAGGAAAAGCATTTTGTCCAACAGGTGGGACCAGGCAGCATCTTTTGTTTGCAGACAGACAGCAGAGTCAGCGGAGTAGCACAGGGCAGGAACTACAGAATACACATGTTTCATGAACTTCACAGACCTCCTGGATACGGTCAGAACATGTTACACCTCCTGGGCAAAGAGAGAACCTCCAGCCACATTCATTTTGTGGTTTGGGTTTTTTTAAAACAAACAAGGAGCATGTTGTAAGCTGTAGTCAGGGTATGTGCCTTGAATACCAGCAAGCTGAAATGCTCCTGGAGTTGTTTAGCCAGGGTAGAAGCTGTACTGGGGATTTCGGAACAGAAAACTGTCTTCTATTTTAATAAATAAATAAATAAATGTTTTTTAAAAGCTCATAGCTTCTGTCCTCTGACTTCAGTGACCCCCTGTAATTAAGAAGGGGATGCTACAGGTCTTACACTGAATCACCATGAGGAGGGAAAAAAAGAATAATGAACTGCAGCCAGGGATATTAACCTTTCACTTTAGGCCCAGTGTTGCTCCCACCTAAACCAGCTCACCGGTGTTAACAGAAGACAGGCATAGTAAGCACAGTACTTAACTGAAAGTAGATGAAGAATAACTTATTTGGGTACACATGAGGACTGTCTGAAGCTCCTCTGGAGCTGTTCAGCCACAGTGGTGTTCACACATGAGTAGGGCCCTTGGGCTCAAACGCCTGATGTGCCATGCACTGGGGTCAGGTCCATCAGAGATCAGATTTACTCCCTCCACCATGACACGTGGGGAGGGACGACATACAGACAGGGGCTGGAGCAGAACGCTGACTTTGTGTCTCTCTATTGTGACCGGGGGCTATTTTGATCAAGCACCAGTCATATGCAGCACTCCATCCTCCTTCCTGAGACATCATGTGGTGGAGTAAATGCTCAAGCCAACTCACTAATTCATTATATTATTTACGTCTCTCAACTATTTTAGTCAACAACCCCAATATTCAAAGATTATGTTTTGACCCAGAGAGAGGTCTCTGCATTTCTAATCTAGAATTACCACTGACTGCCAAGAGATACAGAGGGAGGGGACCTACCCCTGGAAAAAGGCCTCTCAAAAAACCCCTACCCTATCCCTTCTTAGCCAGAGTGCCTATTGGAAGTCTCATTAAGCAAGCTACAACCTTCCTTCCTGACCTGCAGCACTGTTACACTGGGAATGGAATTCAGACCAGTTTATTTGCTGTTAATGGGCTCCCTTAGTTTAAAAAAGTATGGAAACAGAAACCTGCAGAAACTCCAGGCTTTTACCAGCTAATGAATTAGATCAGCGACATTTCATTACTGTTGCTCTGTCTGGGCACCTCTGCTCTCTGGATGGTGCTGTACACAACAAAGTTAAATCACAAAGCTAGGTCCTCACATGTTTTCTGGATATACATTGTGCCGTAGCAAACTGAAGGTGCTGTGTTTTCTAGCAATCAAGCCCTTAAGATGGTATATACAAAGCCACAAAGAGCAGAAGCAACCCCTTGTTTAATTATGCCGCTAATAGGCGGGATGGGTCAGAGACTGCTACTGGGAATAACTTCAGGAACACCTAAATGGGATATGGTTGTGGTTCAATGAAGCGGTGATGTCTGTAAGTAATTAAAATACAGCCACTCACATCTGGTGGTCAGTACCAGAGCCAACATGCACTTCCAAACATTACAGCACTGTCAGACCAGTGTCATTAGCAACATGCTCAAGAACTATCCTTGTTTTATAAGGCAGAGCTACAGAGACTTTTATGATCTACCCAAACTCTACAAGGCAGTGAGTCCTACAAGAAGAAATGGCATTCACTCTCTGATGTGACTGCTCAGTGACTGTGACTGTGAGACAGTCATCCTCTCTCTTCCTTCCACCAATTTGCTGCCAGGCTCACAGCCTTCTCAAAGACAGGACCTCTGAGAACCAGAACAAGTATCCCATTTGTCATTCTCTGTGGTTCTAACTAAACTACACACATCTTAAATGAAGCTTTCAATTTGGGTCATAAATAGATGTTTTGGGATTGGTTGTTTTGTTGGGGTTTTTTTCCTTCGCCATTTAAGTAGTTTTAATGGTGAGTTTTTCTTTCCTGTTTCTGGATGAGGTGTGAACTTTGCTGAAGTGCTCTGGTTATAAAAAAACCCTAATTTTACATCAGTCAAACTCTCTGGGGTTAAGTCTTGGACCGCCCAGAGCAAATGCCCAGTTCATAGAACAAAGGGTCTTGTATCCTATGATCATATGCTTGAACCTCTCTCCTTAATCTCAGCAATTTATACCAGTTTTTCAATTACTGGAAAACTAAATTTAAAGTTGAACAAAATAGAATGTAACAAAGCAAAGAGTTACAAAAAAAAAAAAAAGGCAAAGTGGGTAGCTTCTCTCTAAAAATCGAGATAAACAGCCCTTTCTAACCTGGGTTCTGTTCATTCAAGAGCAGGTCAAGACATGCAGCAAACACTTAAGGCACACAGTTTTCTGCAAGTAAAGCTTTGGCTTGCTTTCAGCTGGCCTATTTCAGCAGAAGTAACTTCTCCAGTTTCCCTAGAAGGCATATGGTCTACCAGCACAGAAAGCCACATCTGAAAAATTAGTTTCCTGGGAGCTGATCCCACAAATTGTATTGCAATGGAATGAACTGAGCTGCACCAGGAGAGAGCAACAGAGTAGAATATGGGGTAGAAACCAAATCAAAAACATAGCTCAAAGAGTGAATTTAGCTGCTTGTACTGTTCATAAGCTGTTGCAAGAGAAAGTGTTTCTTGGCAATGCAAGTTACCCAACCTTTTCATTGAAAAGAACATGAAATTTGGTCTGCTGTGGAAATGGTTTTGGTTTGGGAGCATTCAGTGCCCAAGGGTATAGGAAATAAAACAAGGCCAGAACTGAGCTTGCAAAAAACCCCAACAAAACAAAAAACAAACAAAAAAAAAACCCCACTCCACTATAGCGAGTTAAGCCTTGACACACGTAGACAAGTAGCAAAGTCTTGGCTGGCCTTCCTGGATCCTAGTAGCCAGAGAGAGAAAGGGAATTCAGACCACTTTGGGTGATACCGCATTCTGAATCACTCGACCATCAGAGAGATTCAGAGCATAACGTTCCCAAAAGGAATGAAGAGGAATCTCTGAGCATTGTCTTAAAAACAGAGCTCCAAAGCTGGTGAAATATATTTATCCCTACTCAAACAAACAAAAAAAAGGAAAACAGTATATACATAAAAATATCTAAACTTAAGATGTATAAAAAATAAATTCTGTTTTTAAAAAACCCAATGCCTGTGACAAAGAGTATCTGGCCATTCACTAGTTCATTTCATCTCTACAATCCATATCTAAAAGGATAATTTACTTCCAGCAACCCAGCACAATTTCACAGTGAAGGTTTTAATAAAAGATTGGATTTTGGCAAAATCTCTTTAATAGGAATCCATGACACTTCATGGAAAAAAAAAAAACCCTGCAATGTTTCTGACTAAGTATGAACAAAACCCTTATGCTGATGGTGAAAAGCTTTACATTTATTGAGGGTAAATCCCTTATCTCTCCTGCAACAGAATCTCCTCCGATCTATGTTGTCGGCTACAAGTGTGACACTGTACAAACATACCTGTTGGTATTCTTGTCTCATTTGCAGCTGTTTACAAACAAGTGCTCTGTCAGATAAAGACATCTACTCAGAAACACAAAGCTTCATTTTCCATTTTCCTTGCAGGTTCTAATAAAGATATATGACATATCTCAGAGAGATTTATACATATATTTTTAAAACATCTCTTCAATGCTGCATTAACTCTGACCAGCGGCATAATGACAGCTTTGGCATGGGAGAATTAATCCATCATTCCCAAGGTGACTTTAACCTGGACCTGGTTTTGCTGATTATGGGTATAGGGAAAGGTCTTTAAAGGGCATCAGTTTGCTTTCTTTGGCTAGAAACTTTCAGTCTTGTGCCAGGTCTCCCTGACACAAGGTCTCACTTTCTACCCAGAAGAAACTGAGGCAGAAAAAATAAGCTCTCCAAGATCAGAGAGAACTAGGAGTAGAAACTTGAGCTTTTCCTTCTGCACTTAAGTTACAGACTTCCTAGTTTTAGTTTATATACCATACTACCAATGTTACTGTGTCCATGACAGCTTTAAACAGCATTGAAGTGGTTGTATTGATTAAAAAATATATATTCTTTTCAATATTTCAATGCATTCTCCCAAATCACCCAGCTTTAATGAGCAAATTTGTTTGGGTTGTCTTTTGCCAGCTGCTGCAACATTTAAGAAGAATTTAGTTAAATGTCAGTTTCTTTAGAAAAATATCAGTTCTTATCCTTTCGGTCTTTAACACTGCAACGCTACCGCTGCGAACACTGCCTTTTCTACAAGGAATTCATTTAGAAGTAGGAGATGCAGAGCATTGAGCTGCAGCCATCGTGCAAATGCAAAGGAGCTGCTTGAAGACAGAACAAGGAAGAGTTTGCCAACTCCACTTGTTCAACTACTTTTGTCACCTGAGACATGACGCACGCCTCCCTGCCGCGGAGAGCCAGCTGCTCCACTCTCCCAGTTCCTTCCTGCTGTCCCTACCAAGAAGTTAGATGGCTCTTAAACACTGAAAAATTGCAAACTTCCCTGGCAAAGACGGGCAGAAACAGGCAACAACTTTTTATTTGTAGGCTGCGTGAGGCAGGGACAGCTTCTAGTGCACTACAGGGACTCTCATCACCACCCTGAGATGAGTAACAGCAGTACCAAATGGAGCTTTAATATTTGCTCTTCTTCTCCTCTGGCAACAAGCCCAGAGGAAGACTGGCTTTCTAAAGGGAGTGAGTTTAATTTGCTCATGTCCCTCACAGCAGGAGGCATTACATTTCAAGGGCTGCCTGGACAACTCAAGCACATGTCAGCATCAACCCACTTCTGCAGCATGTAGGGCAGTGAATGAACTGGCCTGTGCCAGTTACACCACACTAAATGGACAAGATACAGGCACCAAGCAGATGCCAACCTCTGCCCAGCTTCCTGCTGCTCACCAGCACTTCTCCGAAGCATCCAAGCAACTGGGAGCATCTTCCCTCCTGTGCTGGAACCCGGAGCTTTTATCCATCCACAGTCTACACAACTGAAACTTGAGGGAGCTTTGTCACACATCACCGTCCCAGCCAAATCAGGGCTGTGGTCTAAACCAATGTCTACTTTTGTCTACGCGGGACCTCCTCAAAATTCATTGAAAGAGAAAAAAGAAAAAATTGACTTTTTCTTTTTAAACCCAGAAAGAGTTGCTACAGTGCATTATTATTGTATTAGGTGGACAATATGCACATGGTTGAGCCTGGCCAGGACCTCTCAAGATTGAGCACAGCCATCCAGAACCAGCTGTCCAGTTGAGCTTTGAAGATCTCCAGGGATGGAGATTCCACTGCCTCCCTCAGACCACCTATCCTAGTGACCCACCACCCTCGCAAATTGAGCCATGTGAGACTCCATCTGAAAGCATGGAAATCCATTGTGCCCACTCCAGTCCCAGCCATCGCAGAGCTGGGACCTGTGCACCCCATGCCCTAAAAAAGCCACCTGAAACCCAACTCCTGCCCTATTTTTCAGCAGAACCGGAGAAAGACGCAGATTTCTGAGGCCAGCAGCAACCCCGCGACTCCACAGCATTTTCATGAGGCAGCTACACACGCCGTGCCTGAAGTCAGGCTTTAAAAACACTATTAAGAGGCGAGGGGCGAGAGACTGGTGCTGGGAGCTCATGGCGTTGACGGGGCTTAACACCTCCCACAGAGCTCGGCCCGCCGGCAAGCCTCAGCCGCGGCCCTGCCCGACCCCCGGCCGCCCCCTCCTCCTCGGCCGGGGGTCTGGCAGAGCTCCGAGGCCGCGGGCGGAGGGCCCGGCCCGTCAGCCGGCACCTGCCAGGGAACGGCGCAGCGCGGCCCGGGCGGGCCCTACCTGAAGACGCGGAGCAGGAGGCAGGCGATGAGGGCGGCCGTGAGGGCACAGGCCCCGATGACGGCGGCCTTCAGCGCGGAGAGGTCGCGGAGCAGGGCGGGCACGGGGCTGAGATGGGCCCCGCTGTGGTTGCCAGGCGCGCCGGCTAGCTCGGGGGACAGGCGGCTGCCGTTCACCACCGCCGCCGGCTTCTGGCTGCCGCGGGCGCCGGGCGCGGCCGGCAGCAACAGCGCCGGCAGCAGCAGGCAGGCCGAAAATAGCAGTAACGGAGCCGCGGAGCGCATCCTGCCCGGCTCCGGCCGCCACCGTACCGAGCCCCGGAAGGCAGCGCCGGCCGGCCCGGCCCGGCCCGCCTCCCTGAGAGGCGCCGCCTCCCGCGGCCGGGGCCCCGCGGCCAGGGGCCGGGGCTCGCCGGCTGGGGGAGTGGGGGGCGGCCGGTACCGCGGCCTTCGGCGCCTCCTCCCCGCCCGCCCCGCTGTTCCTCCCGCCGCAACCCGGCCCAGCCGGCTCCTCAGAGCTCCGCCACGTCCTCGCCGGTAGCGCTCGATTCTAACCATAACAGGCAACATGCTGCCCAGACGCTCGGTGACCGCGGGGCTCGAGCTGCGATGGAGCACGGTGCAGACCTCCCGGCGGCTGGCATAGCCGTGGAGCTCCAGAATTTCTAGTTCAGATTTACTCCCTCTTTTATTTTCCCCCGGCTCACCTAGGCTGTGCTTCCAGGTGAATTTATTTACTGATGTTTCACGTATTTAACATCACGGGATTTGTGACAATCACAGCCACAGTTCTACAAACCATCCCGGCTGCACTGAGCATGAGAACTAAGCCAGGCAGGGAGCGCAGATAGGGGAGTGTGGGTACCTGTGCCACCGGACTGCTGAGGCAGGACTTAGCTTTGCTCTCCGTGTTTTGTATTAGCTAATAAATATTGTTGTGCAAGATAATTGTGTCTGCAAAAATAATTGTGTCTGGGAAGAAAGGCACATTGCCACTGAAACGAAGCGAAACAAAGAGAGGAAAGAAGGAAGAGATGGTTTCCTTCCTATTAAACTACAGTTGAGGGTTGGCATGGCAGGGTATAATCTGCAGGAACGTGACTGAGCTGTGAAAAAGATCAGCGCTGTATTCCTGCTGGCAGCCTTCCCTTGGAAAGGTGGCCGTGAAAAAAATGTGTAGTTCATCGGCTTTCCCAGCCAATGGGGATGCTGTATCAAATGCCACCCACTCGGTAATAAAAGCATCCTGTGTTTTTTTTCCAGGAAGTTCTTTGGGATGAGGAAATTTTGACATGGATAATGTGCAGAAGGCCCCCTAGAATGAATTAGTCATTGTTCCAGCTTTATTTCATCGCTTGTTTTTATGTTGCTTTCCAGTTTCCAATATGGGGCCCCAGTTTATTTCTGTTCAGAAAAAAAAAAAATTTAAAAAAAAACAACCCACATCTGGACAGGAGGTCAGATTGGTGATGCAGAGTATTTCCCAAACATTGGTGTGAGCACTGCTCACATGATTTATTATTTGTAAACACTGACCCTGATGTTGGCCCTGCCTGTTCTGAGATGTTTGCCAGCTGCTGCTTGGCCTGGAGCAGAGTTCCCTTGGTCGTTCCCATTGTTCCTCTCACCGAGCAGTGCTTTTCCATAGGATGAAGGAAGAGGTGTAAGTGGCTTCCGAAGCAAGACCCACCCCTGGCTGGTCACAGAGCTTAAGGTTCAAATCCTCATCGACCGTTCCCGTTAGTTGTGTATTGAAATCTGAGCTCCATGGTGCTGCATTCTGGGCACATACTCAGTCAAACACAGTCTTCAGCCTCAAAAACTAATATTCGCAATCACTGTATGCTGGGTGGGAATCCACTCAGGATTCTACCTTAAGTGCTCAGCTGTTAAGACAGGAGTGATGAGTGAACACTAGATGATCTCCCACACTGATCCTCAACATCCATACCTTCGGTGTTCCTTGGGCAGGGAGAGGTGAATGCAGACTCCTGCTAAGCTTGCTCACACCAGAGTACTGCCAGCTTTGCCATGGGGTGGCCAGCACAAAATCCTTCCTGAGCATGGAAAATGGATGTTGCTGGACCTACTATTTTCCTGCAATCATCTTGAATCTTATCTCGACATTGCTGCTGCGGTGCTCAACTGGGAGAGGAGCACTGCAGGCTTCATAAGACAAGTCATTTTGTTTCGCATCCATTTTCTAACAGAGGCGAACTTATTTCTGAAATAAATATTCAGCAAATTTGCAACCGGATTTGCTGTATTGTATGAGTGTATCAGTGCAATTTCCTCCGAGATGCACAGCCCGAAACATCTGTTACTTGACTAGCATAAACCAGGCAGTAGGAGATGCTGGATCTGACACTTTTGTTTGACTTTTATTGCTATGTTGGCTTTATATATATATATATATATATTCCTGTGGCAGATATTTCAATCTACTAAGATTTAGGCTGAAAGCCAGCAGAGGGAATTAATATTTATTGTCACTCCAGAGTTCCTCTATTTGACAAGGTACAATTGTACCAGTTACATGTGGTGTCAAACATATTCCAAACAGTCTAGAAATGATAAAGCTCAGGATTCTTCTGGCTTGTTTCTGATCCTCCTAAGAAGTAGGCTTATGCTGTTGGGATTTTGGTACTCGGATGAGAAGCTGCAGAGCAGAAAGAAGCAAAGGAAAGCATTATCCATGTGCAAAGTGCAGCTAATTCCCTTGCTCTGTTCCCTGCCTTCCAAGGATCTTATTTATGCCCTCTTCTGCCTGGGTCTGAACATCACTGGGTTTAACCAGCCTTTCTGCGATGTTGGTTAGTGCTTTGGGTGCTTTTTATTGCATTTCTTGCATTCAATTAGTTTCCAATCAGCAATGTCTAGACACATGTGGAGGCAAAGGCTTGACTCTGTTTGGAAATGGAACCTGCAGAGTTGGGGAAGGGGTCCCAAAATTCATACCTCTGTGTTCCTCTTGCATGAACCCTGCGTGTCTTTTCCACTGGAAGATGTCAGAGCAATGTTGTTGCAGGTGGCTGATGCTGAGATGATACATCAGTGGTGCTTGGAACTCCATCTGAAGCTCTCTGAAAGAACAAAGAATCTTCATCTTGGCTTAAATGACCCTTCTATCAAACTGCATTGCTCTGGGGAGTTGAGCATGTGCCTGGAGGCTGTGCTTGGAGTTGAAGGACCTAGATTTATTCCATGGTGTCTCTGTTCTGCAGTGTGATGGGACGTTATATTCTACCGAGTTGTGCAGGATGCTGAGGAAGTGCTCAGTTGCAATTTAATTCGGTTTTGTTCTTTAATTAGGCCAGATTGGGCTTTGTTCCCATCTGTTCAATAGAAATTTCAAGTGACTGATTCTTAAGAAAATAATACCAAAGCTCTAATCCATTTTTTAATGAGCTATATAAGGTATTTAATCTAGTCTCTTCCCTGTCAGATGTTAAAAAGGCTGAACCAGTGGAAAATGGCTCAACTTGCTTGTCAACAAGGCATAAAGCCCCAGGAGGTAGTGTATCTCCTGAGGACTTCCCAGCATCTCATCTAACTTCAGACAGCATAAACTGGTCCAGCTGTTCTTGATGTCCTAACTTCCTCTGGAGCCAGGAGAGGGAAAATTTACCCCAGAAGTGAAAATACTAAACAAGCTGCAAGAAATGCTAACGGGAAAGGAGTCCCAAAACTGTAACAGAAGGGGAAAAGGGTCCTCATCCCATTGATGGTCATGGAGTAGGATCTTCCAGGTTTCAACCCTGCCATGAACTGTAGCCATTCAAAGACTCGGCTTTCAGAATAACATTGTCCTTACTCTTCATATTAACTTTCAAGAGTAAGGACAACAAGTATGTTTGAATGTTGGAGCAGAGGAAGTGTGGAAGCGTTTTTATAGTCCCATGTCTAAAAATGCCTTTAAAGTGGGAAGCAAAACATCCAAAATCTCAGTGAAATGGCAATATCCAAAGGAAATATTTGCAGACTGTTGTCATATAAATAATCTGTAAATGTTGTTCCTGAATTTTAAATTGACTTTGCAATCTTAGCTCCATATTCGTGAGATACTGAGGCCTTTTATATAAATGTATTTGAGAGGAAAAATTATTAACATGGCAGTTTTGGAGAGCATAATTTGTTTCACATGGCTTCAGGGTTGGGTTTTTGGTTTTTTGGGGGGTTTGGGATTTTTTGGTGAGTTGTTTGGGTTTTTTTTCCTCATGGAAGCTTTACTGATATTTCACATGCCATTTGCCTAATTTGGGAATCATTCCTGGTTCCTGATCTGGAATGTGGGATTTCACAACTCTGTTCTTCAATGACATCATGTGGTTTGTTCTGAACAGAGCAGTTAGAAATAAGAGCAAGAGGAGTTTACCAGCCCTACTCTAATAAACATTTTCTCTAAATAGTCATCTTTTGGGGATCTGAACTAATTTGTGGGGCTTAGATTTTACCCAGCAAGTCACATTTTCCATGTATATAGGACAAAAAGTCCCACTTGGATAACAAGAAAGCTACATCTTGGTTTCATCTCCCCCTTAGCAGTGGCTGATGTGAAAGCCTGTGCTCCCGAGAGCTTTGGTAGAAGAACATGTCTTTTGAGCAAGACGAGAGGAAATTCACAGTCAGTGAAAAATGTACAAAATATTTGTTTTCCTTTCTGATGAGAGCTTGCTTTCCTTTCCAGATACAAACATGAACCTGGAGGAGAAGGCTCTGCTGATTGTAGGGGTGGGAGTTGGGGTATGTAGCTTTTCTCCCCGCTGAGCTGCTCTTTACACCTGCTCAGTATCATTATAAGTTTGAGTTCTCTCTGGCAATTGCACTTTGTGGTGCTGGCTAAATAGAATGAGAATGTTTCTGTATGCGATTGCTTCTGGGAACGGCAGATTTCCGTATGTATGGATGCTGTTACAAGAGCATCCCTGGTTGTGGGGAAGGCTCTTCGTGCAGTGCTTAGCAATGCATATGAAGCTCAGGCTGCCCTTTGCTTTGTGCTCTCTGATGGCCTCCAGGCAGCACCCAGATGTATTTTTAGCTTTCAGAATAGGGGAGAATTTGCAAGAAATTGTGCAGAGAAGAAATAAGCAAAGGAGTTGAAGCTGGCTCAGTCGCTGGATTTAGGCAAGCTGGATATGCAGGCATGAATACATGTTTCTGCGCATGAAATGAAATGTATACAAAATGAAGCAAACTACCTTCAGAAAGATCTTCTGCAGTGGTAATACACCTTCTGGACAAAGACCAGACTTCCAGTAAGGAAGGAAATAAAGTGTAACATGTAAGGGATCTGTGCTACATGAACACACATCTCTGACATCTGAAAACTAAAAACCCAGGCTACTAGCAGAGATATAAATTCAAAGAGCAACCAGGTCTCGATCAGAGAGTCTTTGAGCTTGGATGTCAGACAAGAGAGAACATGGTAATTGCAAGAATTAATCATTCTTCCAGTGACTATCGAAAGATAACCTCAACCAGCAGCGCGGTAAAACTGCAATGCCTCATCTATCACGAGTGGTCTGAGGGCTGCTGTGAAGGCCTATTGCTAATTAAAGACCAGTGATCTAGAGCAAGCAGTAGCTTCAGATATACTTGGACAAGTCTGACTCCTTTGCACATTCCTAGTTAGCACATTATATCAGCCTGTTACTCCTATAACCCTGTAAAGCATTTATGGCTTTTTACAGACACTTGGAGGCTGGTGTTATTGCTGCAAAAGGCTTGCAATTTCACTTTATGATAAGCAGCAGATTTCTTTTAAACAAAGGTTGGTGCAATCATTAAGCTGAGGTGCAGAGATTATCTCTTGAACAGGTTCCTAAAATATCACTAGTATACATAATGTCACAGTGGAACAGTTAATATGGGGAAAAAAAAACAAGACCAACAAAAAACAGGGAAGGAAGGACACCACTAAACCACAAATCTTTATTTAGCTTGGATAACAATAATCAAAGAGCACAAAAGCCGATTATTACTTTGCCTCCTACTGCTTTGCTGCCTGTTCATGCAGTACGTCCTGGATGGCCGCTGAAGTGCAACCTGAAGGAAGTCAAGGAATAATTTAAGTCTTCTTTTTCAGAAATTAATTTGCAGATTGTGTCCTTAAACTGTTTTTCTTCATCTCAGCTACATAAAATAAACTTATCAGGGTGGTAGCTGCTAATCTCGCAGCCTTAGATGGCTCTGGAGGTTTATTGATGATGTTAAAGCGACTGCCAAGGAGCAGAACTCCAGCCAGAATTACAAGTGACCTGGATGTGAAAAAAAACAGAATTGGATTTTAACACCTATGGATACTGTTTCCTGGCTCGGCCGAACTATTGTCACCCTCAGAAATGGCACTAGCTTTGTCACTGCAGGAGAAAGAAGTCAGATCAGGTCAAAGGGGATAGATGTGGGATAGATGTGTGCCATAATAGTATTTCTCATCCATCAGTACCTGCTTACCTGTCTTAAAAATCCTGCACAGGTATGAGAAGCAGAGAATCCACCTGAGCCCTTGCAGGATGCTGCACTAGCACCTCATGGCCATTGTGCAAGCTGCTCTGGGACGTCTCATACACCTTTGGAGTGTGTGGCTGGTCTCCAGAAAGCCCACAGAGTTGCTGTGTGACTCGCCTCTCCATCCCACAGTGGAGCATCTCACCCTGACAGCTGCCTCCAGAGAGATTATGCACCCTCCCCATGCCACCCCGCGCTAGGAGTCACCCCGCTGATCCTGGGGTGCTCTTCTGTAAAGCATGTCCCATGTCAAAGCCCTCTGGAAGAGCCAGGTACTGAGAGCAACATGCCTCAGCAAATGTCTGCTTGTAGCTCAGGGAATCCCAATGCCCGATGGAGAGGGGGTGAGGCAACCTGCCTCCTGGCTCTGCTGAGACATTCCTTGCTAAGCAGCAGCAGGCTCTGATCCTGGTGTAACGGAGCAATGCCTGGAACTGCCATCCCAGCTCCGGCCTTGCCCCTGGAACGACAGTGACCTTAAGGAATAAGAGTTGCCTCAAATAACTCTCTGGGCAGAGCAGCTTCTCTGCAAACTGTGAAGTTAAACCTGTGTTACAGTGGAAGGATTATAGGTGAGGGAGTGGTACCCACTCTGGGGAAGATCAGGAAACTTCTGTACCTGAGACTGTTTCATGGCAAGATGGATACTAGGAGGGGGGCATCCCAAAAGCTGTACTGACAGGAGGAAATCCATGAGCTCTTGCTACGGTGTGCCAGTTTTAAAAGAGCTGAATGCTGAGGCACATTCATGGAGTTTTTGGTTGATTGTTTTTGCTGTGATTTCTGGAGAAGGATTTCTCTGGTTTTACTTTGGAAGCATGAAGCCTTACTTTTATTTGTCTGGAGGGTGTCTAAGGATGAGTGGAGAAATAGGAGGATTATGACCTTACTAGAACAAAATATAGAAGATAAGCAACCAGGAAAAGAAGGATTATTTCTTAAATTGATAGAAATTCACCACTGCTTGTTATCATCTATTTAATTCAGATATTGGAAAGACACTTGGGGTAGGAATCTTGATGTTCAGAAGATTCAGGTATCTCACCCCTTTAAAAAAACACCCCTCACACTTAATTTCCACTTTGTTTAAAAAGCAAAGCAAAAAGGGAAAATGCCTTGGCAGTTCTCAAATAACAAACACTTTTTTTTCTACTAAATTTTGAAGCCTCTGTTACACATGAAGTGTAGGTGTAAAATATATTTGTTTCCTTGACTGAGCACCTTTAAATCAACTAAAGAAATGTTCATTCCCACTACACAAATTTTCACCCAAGCCAGCCTTTGTGGGCTGCATCTCTCATTCTTGCTGCCTGAAACACCATTTCAAATATTTTCAGCATTACCCCAAATAAAGCTGATGATTTTTGGAAGCAAGCGCTTCAGATAAGGTTGGCTGTAAAGAATTTGCCTGGCACTAAACATCTGCTGTCAGTGCTGTTATCAGCACAGTGCCACAAACCCTCCCTCACCCATGGGCTGCTAACAAGTTTATTGCAGTTGAGATGAAAGGTGTCTAGTCCATAAACCTATCCTATTTCTCCCTGTTTCCTTCCCCCCAATCCAAAAACCTGTTGAGGAACGTAGTGTTTGGGAAGCTGGGAGCCTACAGCATCGTTTGGAGCCAAACATAACATACAATTCTCCCCAAGGAGCCTAATTCGCCATGGTTCTAGCTACAAGGATTTGCTAATCTAGCCTCTACTCCAACTCCTGACCCCTGCCAAATTTGCTGTGCCTCTTAACCCTGAGCACCAAGACCTCTACAAGCCCTTTTCCTGAGTCAGATGTTCTTAGTATCTTCCAGTGTACCATAAACTTCATCTCAAATGAAGCCTCTTTAAAAATTTCAGTTGTAAACTTGGAGGACAGCTCTTCCCAGTGAATCCTTACTGGTAGGATGAACCTTGTTAGAGCATTAACCTTCACACAGCCCAGGGAACGGCATACCCATTCACTAGAAGAAGAGCTGATAGAAAAATCAACTCATTTGAATTCAGCTTGGAAACATTTCCACTTTCTGTCATGCTTGCTGCCAGCCAAATGCAAAGCCTTTTTATCAGACTAAACCTTCTCCAACCCCCTGGGCAGTGGGTAATAATGTCTACTTCTATAGTGTACTTCAAAGCATTTCTTCAGAGCTTTCACTACCTGCACAACGCCACAATGACCCTTATTTTACAGGGAGAAAAGGCCACGCTCGGGAGCAGTGTTGGACTAAGGTGGGGTGGCACAGTGTGAGCTTCAGCTGAGCAATGGGAGCGGTAAATTGGGAAGCGCTTCCAGGGCACAGAAAAAAGGGATCCATGAGGATACTTGCTCCACAGGCTGGTGGGCACTGGCTGATGCCAGGCAGGGTGGGATGGACCTACAGGCAATGGTCATTTCTTTGCTCCCACCTAATACAGATCCTTTAGTGCTGGGTGCTTTGGGGTCACCTAAAGCAATCTGGCATAGGTTTCCTTTGTCCAAGTTTCCTGGCTGCGCTGCTCCATCCTACCATTCCTCCAGAACATCCTTCCCTGGATGCTGGTGTAGACTCCCAAGGGAGGGATGCCACAGCATGGCACAGAAGAGCCATTCTAAACCTGCACAGAAGAGGTGCTCTAGACCATCCACGTTTGCCCAGTTTCCCTGGGGCTTACAGATCAGTGATCCATTTGCAGTTGAGTGTTCCAGGGAGCCCTTTGCCTGCTCCTGGCCCTCTTCTCCAGCCAAGAGGTGCTGGGAGATGTGTTAAGGAAACTGCAGGCTACCTACTTGCCACGGCAGACTCCGAGCCCTAAACCCTGTTTGGGAATCTCAAGAATCCTTGAGTGGAGGTTGTAGGTTCAAATCCAGCCCCAAGCACCAAACAAAAGACAGCACATTTTCACTTGTGAATTTTCATCTGCCAGCAGAGGAGCGAGCATAGATTGCAGAGAAATAAGAGGGAGTTAGTTATGCTTCCTTGAATAATCCACTCTTGTCAACAGAGGTTGCTAACAGCGGCTCTGCCTGGGCATTTGGATGGAAATTAATGCATTGAGGAGGCAAAGCCTTGTGCAGTTTGCAGACATGACACTAGCTCAGTGCACAGAAATGATCCATCGAGTTTTATTATGGAAGATTCTTGGTAGGCATGTTTATTAAATGTCTCGCCTGCCAGAAGTGCTGAAGGGCGCTCTGCTGTTTCCCTTCTGCCTTGCTGTATCACCTGCCTCTGGGGCTTCAGGTGGAGCATCTCTCCATACACTGCACTTTTTAGGCTTTTCCCCCCATGCTTTGACCTTAATGAGCACCACCTTTAAAACCTATCAGCATCAGCAGATACAAGACTTCCTATCTGCCTGGCTCTGAGATTCCATGTGCTGAGATATTTTCACTCTTGAGTTTCTAATCTATCCAGATTCCTCTGCATTATCTTTCTGGTTTCCCTGGTGTTTGTGATCCCTTTCAACTCCATGTCACTTTTGTGAATGCCTGTCATCCTTTTGTTCACTCCTCCTTTAGTCATCAATAAAAATGTCAAAAAAGACCAAAGAGCCAATCTCTGTGATGCCCTAATAAACATAATTCTATAACACAGTAACTCCCTGATTAGTATTCCTCTTTGTCTGCAGCTGCTCAGCTGTGATTTGGTCCATGGACTATTGCATTCAGATCATCCAAAGAGCTAAACTTTATGATACGGTATCAAATGCTTTACCAAATCCAAACATGCTTACAGGTTTTTAAGATCAGAAAGCACGAGAGCATCAAATCTGGCCCTATCAGTCCTCGCTTGAGCACGCTAACGGGTAGCGCTAAAGCATCTCTTCCAGAATGTCTGGAGCTGAAGACCCTGTGAGACAGGAAATCAAACACTTTGCCTCATTAATCACACATATTGCTTTTTTCCTTTTGGTTTTAAATAACTTATTGTTAAGTTTAATCAGGCTTTACCTTCTAGATGTTGTTTTTGTGCCTTTTTTCTCTAGATTAAACATTGCCTGGTACCCGGTTGTTCCTCACTGTGCTCATTGATGTTTCATGCAGTGATCTTTTGGGGCTTTTTTTTCTTTCTTTTTCTTATTAACACTGCTCTTGATTCTGCAAACTCTTCTTTTCATACGTACCTGTGTGTAGAAGCCAGGCAGACTCTGTGATGAGGGGGATCTGCTTTCACAGGGCAATTCGCACACTTTGAACTAGAATTTCTAATTCTACCCGTAAAGCGCCAAGCCTGGCAAGGCTCCCTCTCCTGCACATCATGTTATCGCTTCTGGGTTCCCTGATGAATTTCATTTCCATCTCTCCATACATAACTCATTTTCAATCATTTAAAAGCCTAGGTAAGGCTCGGGACTATCTTTAAACAATGGTCCCGGTTTCCCCACTCGGGCAAATGCAGAGCAACTGCTTTGAAGTCAGTGATGGAAAACAGGTATAAATGTCAGGGGAGACAGACACAATCTCTTTTGATATCTCTGGAGCAGGTCATGCAGAAATAGCATCCCAAACAACATCTGTGACCAGCTGTTCATCCTGTGCCTCCAGTCATTCTCCACTTACCTCAGATCCCATCTCCCGGCTGACAAGAAAACCAGCTAATCCAAAAATGGAATTACCTAATTTTCTTCCCCATTATCTGAGGCTCATAATAGAAATGTGAAATGACCTGCTGTATTTCAGCTGCAAAACTGAAGATGCTGGTTGACTCTCGGGTCTCAAGTCTCACTACATCATATTTCCATTTGCAAAGGTCAGGGTCAAGCCTGGTGGGGTTTCTTGTTCCGGAAAAGCTCCCTACAGATTAAATGGGATTCTTTTGGAGTTCAAGAGGGAAGGGGGGTGATGGGGGTGGGGAAGAAAAGAAAGAGCCACAGGATTTATTTAATGAAAAAAAGCCTAATTCTCCTGTGGTGTAACGGAGGGTAGTTCTGCTGACTTATACCAGTTGAAGACTGGGAGCATCCTGTGCCCATGCTCTGCTGCCTCACCCTATAAACTGTGGCCAGGATGATCTAGGCTACACTTGGTTCTTTCATTTCAGCTGGGAAAGGTTGTGTCATGCCTTTCTCTGTGGGAAGGACATGGATTTGGGGATTCCCCAGAGCCATCAGGCATCCTCACACTTGTACCTGTGGTGGATAGTAATACCATAGGCAGGGAATCGAGTCGAAGGAGAGATATTTAAACATTTTATTTACTTGCTTAACCTCTGAGTCCAAATATATGGGTGTTTAAGTCCAAGCTTCAGCTTGAGAGCTGTAAATAAGGATCCGTAAGCTCTCTTAAGCTTGTAAATCTCCCCATCATCCTGCAATATCAACTGACGTCGTCAGTCAGACCTGCCAGAAGACACTTCATTACACTCATTATTCAGGGTTGAAAGCAAAGTCCAGCACAGCCCACAGAGCAAACAGACAGCGGGGTGAGCACAGTGCCCACGAGGAGCCCGTGGAGCTGGTGCCACCACCAAGGCGGTCAGCAGAGCTGAGGTCTTTCCTCTCCTGGGCTGTAGCGTTAGATGAACACAGTCGGCAGCCGGCTGTGATGCCGTGCAGAGCCGGCGGTGAGTTCGGTTCCCTGGCATTGAGGTTGCCAAGGAAGCAAAGATGCAGGATCTCCACAACCATCTGCGTTGTCTCGTAAGGCATCAAATATGTCAAGGAGATTTCTCCCCTGGGCCATCATCTAGACGTTTGCCCGTGTGTTTGACTTGCATGATAGTGAAATGCCACGAAGTTAAATGAATTATTCCAAAAGTGGAGAAGGTGAAAAGCTCTTTGCTGTGAACTCAGTGCCACAGCAGCAGGAAAGGATTTTGATCTTGGTTTTGAGTTTCACTGTGTCAGAAAGACCCAGATTTTTTATATCTGAGTACCAGACCTCTACTCTGTATCCTTCATGTGCCTCAAGAGTGTCAGCCTCAGGCTATGAATTCATGCAGGGGCTGTTTGCCAGGGCCCTGCAGCAGTTTTTCCTAGCATGCTGTTCTCAGACCAACTTCCCGATGGCATGGCTTCATAGATGTGGCGGTGATGGGGCACAGGACCTGACTACAAGTGACGGCAGTGATGAAGGCATCCTTTCCTCCCTGCCCATCCTCTTCGCGGCAGAGGCTGCAGTGGGACTGTGGAATGCAGGTTTCTCCTGGGACAGTGAAGCCAGAGGGGTGCAAGAGAGCAGGAGGAAGGGGGAGAGCGAGTCACACAAGAGCACTGATTCACGTCCTGCACTGTGAAGCTGCTGTACAGCACATTGGGGACTTTTTGGAGAAGGGGGCTAAGCCCTGACTGGCAAAGTTACATCCAGACAGTTGGAGAGATGAATGAGAGGTGATTCCAGTAGCAAATGTGCTCCTGGGATGGAAATCACTTTGCTGGACTACTGACGATGGTCGGCATAGGTCAGATCCTGCAGGACACAGAGACCATCCCTCACTCTCCACCAGCCCCAAACATCGCCCAAGGTTGTGGGAGTGACTGAAGGTATCTGCAAGGTGTTGGCTCTACTGGAAGGATGTGTGGTTGTCCAGACCCATTTCTGGGCAGCAGAGGATTGTTCGGAAGCTTCAGCAGGCTGGCTGGAAGCAGCTTTGCAGCCCCCTGGAAAGCTGCCCGGGCCATAGGGAGGCTGCTGTGAGTTACATGGCAGGCTGTGCAGTCTGGGCTACATTGGCAGACTGTGAGGGCACAGAGGGGTCTGAAAGAGGGTGTTTCTTGGTTCAGACTGCAGATTAAGAGAGGAAGTTGCAATAGGGCAAATCCTTGGTGGGAAACAGCAGGAGGAATGAAAGCTGGAGAGTTCTGTGCTACCATGTGACAAGGTGTTGGGGGCTCTGGGGATAAAATAGTCCTTTTAAACTCCTATTTCATTCTGCATCCAGGTGGGAACAGTGATACGACCCAGGGACAGGACTCCAGTTCTAAATGAACAAGAGGTCAAATCCAAGCAATTTTCTAGTTTTCTTTTCCCAAGTTTAGGATCATCTCAAGGAACCTTTGGGGATAACAGAAGGGAATTTTCCTCCTCATTGGAGGCATCACTGCTGTGTGATGCAGGGAGGTGGGGAAGAACCATGGAGCACATGGGGTGGAAGAGGAACGCCAGCCTGCCGTGAAGATCAGTGTGGCTGCAGCTTTCTCTCCTGCTATACTTTAAGAGGTTTTTAGTAACTCCTGGGTCCTCTTAAAACATATTGTCTGATTCTTGGCAGTATATTTTAAGCACCCAATTTGTTTCATGGCACAAAAGCATTTGTGGACCATGATGTTTCTGTATCAACACGTGCTTGAGTAGGTAATTTTTTTCATCAAGAAGTGGCAGGTGTTAGAATCCAGATCAGAGCTCTCTCCACATTATTTTTAGCAAAGGACTTTTTTAATAAGGCATGTTGATCTGTTTTCTCTATGTGGGATTAAAAGCACTTTAGGCTCATGCACTGAATTTCGCTTTATAAATCTGTGGGAGTGCAGATTTTCTCCACTCTTGTCCACTCTTGTTATATTGCCTTTGTGAAATGGGAATAATAAACCTTGTCTGCCTCCTGAAGGGGCAGAGAATTAACTCTTTGAAGTTTGTAAGGCCATATAAATGCCTCGCTATTATTAAAGTTACTACGACTCAGGGCTTTTAAACAGCTGCCACATTTCACTTCCGAGGAGGTTGCCTTGAACTGGTAGGTGAGGAGAACACAGTATATCAGGGTGTTACACTGGGGAAAAAAAAAAAGCTTTGGGATCTGTTAGGTTGAAAGGCACTATATAAATATGAGTTATTTGTAGAAATGGATTTTATAACCCTATCATTCTCCTCTGGTGTACCTCTTAATCTAAGGCTTTCAGTATCTTTTATGAACACTTAGTGAGACCTATATGAAGCTTCAAGCCTCTTCAGTGCACATAATTCACATCTGCATTGAGTCAATGCAGCGGGGACAGGTGTATTTTGCCCAGCTCACGCAGCAGGTCAGCGATGGACCTGACTGACCTGCTTCAGTAATTAGCTTTTCATAATGACCCTTGGCACAGAAAATGGTGAGAGAAATGCTGTAGCTTTAGGAAGAGGTGGAGTCTCAACGCTGTCATGGTTTTGGATGATTCGCCGCCTCTTCCTGTCCTTGCAGCTTTTCTAGGGGTAGCTGAAAAACTGATGAACTCATTTAACAAATACAGGTGCCTGCAAAGTGTTTTTGGATTGCAGGCACAAGGGACAGGCTCTGAGCCCCGTGTCTGGTCTCTACACACACTTCCCTGTACTCTCCGCAAATACCAGGACAGGAATAATACATGAGAGCCTGTGAGCATCCCAGTGAATACAGTTATGGAGACACAATGGGTGAATTATACAGACTAGAAAACCAAGGCAGTGATCTGGTATTTCAGACAATTCCATCCTCAGAGGGCCAGACTTCTGTTTGTTAGAAGATGTAGGATTTAGACCTGGATAAGTGTTTCTGGAAGGAAGATGCTGAGGACTTCCCTGCTGGGAACCTTCTGTATCTGCCTTGAATCTTCATCAATGGAGCAAACCCAGTTTTTCCCAACCTTTGATTTAGTATTTCTGCTTGAGCAAGAAAGAGTTGAATTTTGAGCTGTGATACTGGAGCAGTGCAGGAGGACACTGGTGGACAGCAGCTGTTTCCGCCTGTGTCTGGTGACTCCCTCTGAGCTTCTGAAGCTGTGGAGCAGCAAGAGGGCAGTGCAGCTCTCCAGCCTCTTCTCAGGCAAAGAAACTAGTTGCTTGTTTTTTCTAGTGTCAAGCTTAAACCAAGTTCTGTAATCCAGTAGAGGCCATGGGGATGCATGGACAATCCCATAGTGCTGCTCTGGGTGTAAGGCTGTGAGTTCCTCATCACTCGGGGACTCATCCCTCCCCTGCAGGAGGCTTCCAGCTCCTGCTGCTGGAACAAGGTCTGTGTGCACTGCCTGTCAGAGGACAGAAGGGGAGGCTTTCATCCCTCCCAACCTTGTCTTTATCTTTTTAATATTTTAAAAAGAGCAAACACTAAGTTTCCCCCGTGCCTGTTAATGAAGCCCGTGTCCTTGGTCGTACTAGATGCTATGTCTGGTCTCAACTCCAGTATCTCAACAGGTACATGCAGGTCACGAATAAGTATGTGCCAGGAGACCCTTTTTGCAGAGACCAGACTCCAAATGTTGATGCGAGGCAAGCAGTGAGAAGAGCAGGGGGCTGCCTGTGCAAGGGCTCGCTGTCGCCCATCTTAGTGTGCCTCTGCACCCTCACATCAACATGCCCCATGAGGTGCCACCCTGACCACCTCTCCTCTCTCCGGAGTGGGGAGAGCATCAGGAGCAGGATGATGCTCACCAACACGGTGCTTGGATCCCTTAGCTTTGTCCTGAAGGGACCTTCTCTGTGGCCAAAGGGAGAGCTTAGTTAATGAGTCTGTTGAACCATGGGCAGCTTTTTATTTTGCAAGCCAAGTCTCTGCTGGCTGCTAAGTTATGCATCAGGCAGCCACAGGCTGGCTCACCCCTGAACTGCAGCTTGTCCATCCATGCTTAGGTGATGTCCATCTTTGGAATAATGCTTTAGCACTGAATGGCTCATGATCCTCCCAGAAGCCAGAGACATTCACTCCTTGTCTCTCATCCTGCTGTGCCTACTGCACCTTTTCCCCCTGTGCTGGCTCACAAGTGCTACATGCTGCCTCTGCTGCCTGGAAAGGAGAAACTGCTTGAGGCAGGGAAAATGTGAGCTGGCGTGGGCTCCTGGAGTGATCCACCCAACCCTCGAAAGCCCAGACAGCTTCAGGGCATGAACCGTCTGATGAGCCTCTACCATCGCCTGGGAGAACAGCAGAAGGCTGTACTGAGATGCCCTCTACCCTGCTGCAAGCAGCAGTGGGCACATTTGCAGGGGGTTCAGGGGTATGTGCACAGACAGGTGTGCTCCCCACCATGAGTCAGGACCGTGAAACTGGGCATCCCAGTCCCTGTGGGCTTCCACCCCTCCCAGGTCCCCTCACTAGTGCCTTTGCCAAGTATCTATTGATTTCGGGCACAATGAACACAGCCTGTTAAATGCATTTGTTGCTTTATGTCTTCAGAGTACCCAACAAGCATTAGCTAATTAATCTTCCTGGTGTGGCCTGTAAAATAGGTAAATATTCTTGCTCTGGAACCAGAAATATGAAAACAAGAAGATACAGTGGCTCCACCAAGCTATCCCAGAAGACTCTGTGAAGGCCAGTGGTGAAGACTTCTGAATGTCACCATCAGTGCTGCCATAGGCACATGTATGCACGGCGTCCTTTTCAAGACACTTCGACAGTATGGACCTTGTTTATCAATGCAGTGATATGCCAAGATGCAGCATGAATTCTGATTCCTAGCCCTGTAACCCACATGGGTGTCACCAGGTATGGAGGGACAAATTAGAGCAGGGTCCTGGTCCTCTGCATCCCTGTGTATGAGATGCTCAGCTGCATTTACAGGTGCCACGTGAGTTAGAGAATGAAATACTGCAAGACAGGCTTTTCTTTCACAGCCACTTCTTTTACAGCTGCTGAGTAAATCAGGTTTTTGAAGAGGTATCTGAATTTAGGATGTTTCTTTCCACTAAGCCACCGAAATTCCCAGACAGGTGAACTGTGGAAGCACGAGGGTACCCTGGGCGTGAGAAATAAAGCAGCCACCTATTTTAGCCTGAGCTAAAATTTCCCTGTAAGAAGTAGGTGGCTGTCAGCACCGTGGATCGACACTTCTTCGTGTTACTTTTGCACACTCACCTTTTGAGTAAAGTTAAGCTGTAACGAGAAAAAAAACCAAAACCTAATGCAGCCTGAGAGCTTGACACCATTTTGCCCAGCTTGATGATCAAAAGAGCTTTCATTCTGGCTGCCGCTCCTGTTGTTTTACATGGAGCAGACTTCAGTAAACAGCGCACGAGGCTGCCCAGGCAGCGGTGGAGGATTGAACTCCAGGAGAGAGGCACAGACGATACCTGGAGGTGCCGCGTTTTTTACTGAGCATTTCATTAGCTCCCCTAAAGCTGCCTCGCTGACGCCTGTTCATTAGCCACATACATCCCAGCCCAATTGCCCGTGTAGCTCTGCAAGGAATCCCATCGTTTTATCCCAACAGTGCCGCATACAAAGCAGGAAAGCTCCGGATTTCAAGCTGGCCCACTCAGCAGGAGATATAATTAGGGAGTGTGGTCCATCAATATTTCACTGCATCTCTGCTCCATGAGGGAACGGGCTGGAGGATGTTTCTCTGTAGCTCATGCGCTTCTCAAACTTATCTCCTTGACAACTCTTTAGTTTAAACAAAGATTATTTTGGAACTGGATCTGTCAAAAAAAAACCACCCCAGCAGCTCCAGGAAGTTTCCTTGTTCAAATACATTGGCTCGGCAGCACCATCTTCTGTTCTGCCCTTTAAACAGCCTTGATGTCACCCAAAAAAGAGTGCTTGTGCCTTTCTTAGTTCAGAGCAAAAGAACAGTTTGAATGAGACTGAGTCGATGTTTACCGGGCTGGGAGTGGCAGCCATAAACCAGACAGAGCACAAGAGACCAGCAGCATGAGTCTGGCTTTGCAGACTGATGGGGAAGCAGCAGGGACCCATCATCCCTGCATTGCCCGTAGCGGCACCTTGCAACCACAGGCAAATGGCTCCAAGGGGTTTCCAGGTGAGGTACCTTCGCTGTACTCCTGCCTGTTGGATTTTTCAAGGGCTGAGACCCCCTCACTGCTGCAGTGGCTTTGGGGGGAAGGTGGGAGGTCAGTGCCTGCCCTGCACAAGTTGTGCCCCGAGCCACACTTTCCCCAGAATTTTGCTGTTGGGTTTGCTGGGCTTTGAGATGGAGACATCGGTCCTCCCGGCAAGGCCGCCGTATGGTCACTCTTTGGTGCTGGTGCGGAAATGCCAGGTCCCACCTGACAAAGCCCAGGGAGACGCAGGGACAGGAGAGGGGTCAGGAAGAGGGCAGGGGAGGAAGGACTCAGAGGAGCCAAGGCAGGCCAGAGAGTTCTCACGCGGAGGCAAAAAGTCGGGATTTGCAGGAGGACCTGCTCCTTGTCCTGCTGCTCCACAGCACATTGGGATTCAGGCAGAGATTGGTGGCGTGAAGGTTAAATTAGGAGGGCAGCTACAGTAATTTATCATATCTCCCTCCGGCTGGCTGCGGTCTCCTCTCAGCATCCCACATGCATCCTCTGGGCTGGCAGCTCACCTCCCTTACCTCCAAACACAGCTCTGCTGCTTCCACCCACTGTACAGGCCACAGCCTGTACGTTTCACTACAGTGTGTGTGTATGAAAGAGAAATACCTGTATTTACCTTTCACTTCAGAGCATCATTGTGAGCCCCAAGTAATTAATATCCGAGCAGCTCGGATCCTTGTGTGGCAATCATCGCACGAGAGAAAAGAGTTCTTATGAAAAATACAACAAAGCCCTTAAATCTAAAACACGGCAGCTGGCTTGTAAGAGACGCTCCGTGGCAGGATTCCGCAGCACAGCAATCACTCTCGCTTTAATATACAGGCCGGGGTAGCGTCAGGAATGCTTGGAGAGCAGCCACAGCAGCTCACAGCAGCTGCCGCTACATTTCTGTCTGGATTAAGTTCATTTCAATTATAGAAGGGCTTGTGATCACCTGCTAGGAGGTCTTCAGCAGTTCAGGAGGCCGAGGGGGTGTGTACAGCTATATTTAAATATTGAATGCATGGCACACTCTGGCACTGTCCCATTTGTGGAGCACTCCGCAGACAGCCCCTAATTAAGTGTCTAAGTGTAGATTCCTTCTTCCTTTATGGATTGCTATGAGCAGGTTTGGGTTTGGTTTTTTTAAAGATCCACATAAATCCTAATTTAAAGGAGCTGAGGAGCCTAGATAAAAGGGACATCGTGCTGTGCATCCCTTTGTTGTGGCTGCATTGCTCGGGCTGTGCCAGGAGAGGGCTGAACATGGGATGAAACCTTGAAATGCTCTGTCTGGGTGTAAGCACACAGGCGCCAAGGCAAACCCCAAAAAGGGAGAATTTGATTTCATACGGGGTGGATGGATAATGCTAAAAGCAACAAAGCTGAGAAACCCATCCAGAAAACAGGAGAACCCCGGGCAGCCTCAGAAGGAGAAGAGGGCTGGAAGCTGGGGTAGAAAATGAACGTCCCAGGGATCTGTGGTAGGAGGATGCGCAATTTAACATGGCCCTTCTGCTGACCACTGACCCCCAAAGATCTCTTCCATGCTGTAGCTGGGCCCAGGCAGTGCAGAAGGGAAGAGCTTATAAGGACTGCTCAGGGTTTAAGCACGTGCTTTGCATGCTACTTGTAGCCCAGGCCGGTTCCCCCCAGCTCCAACCCAGGTACAACTGCAAACAGAGACATCTGGAGCTCCTGAAGTTTAATTGTATTGAGACTTTGCCCTTGTGTGTCCTTGTCTGTGGGAGGTTAGCAGAATTAGCAGATGGTCCCATGAGAAATACCAGCATCCCTGTGGGACTGCAGGAGAAGGCAGGCAGAAGGAAGGGCGGCCATTCATCTCCTGCTTTACCTTCTGCTCCCCATGGCGTGGCTGAAATGGGCTGTCACCTTGCAGGGCTGGGCACCACTGATGCTCCCCAGTGCTGCCATGCCTGTCTTGTCACCATCAGAGCCTGCAATGGCTGTAAAGGTGGTAAAAAAGACATGGAGAACCAAGAAGCCAGAGGACTCTTACAGCTTGGGCAGAAGGGAAACCTTCCAGGGTGACAGCAGCAAGGGCTTGGCAGCTGTGAGCAGTGACTTCTGGTGAGAAGGTCTGGCACCCCACCTTCTGATAGTGATGCTGGCAGGCAACTCACAGCTATCGTTTGACCTGGGGAACAATGTGGTTTGATTGTCCTTTAAAAAACAAATTAGGAAATGGCTAATGCCAAGTTTTAAGAAGTGTCAGAACAACAGAAGCATCCTAGCACTTTCCAAAGCGCTGCCAGAAGGTTGTTCTCAAAGGAATTAATTTTGTCTAATTAAATATCTCCACAGAGCCCTCCAAGTACCAAACCAAAACATCAACACGCAGCACTTTGCAGACTAATCGGAATCACGCTGGAGATTGGCATCGTGTGCTGAAGTGTTAACAGATGGAGCGGCTGGTCATGATGGAGGAGTGGGAAGACAAACCTTCCTTCCCACCTCTGCCCCAAACAACATGCTTCATTCCCCGTCTCAGCTTACCCATCTGTTAAATGCATGGAAAACACTTCCTATAGCACGGATTTACCCATAGCAAGCTAGCCACGGCCGCGGAGTGGTGGGGAAGAGGCTCTGAACGAGCTTAGAACTTTGGGGGTTTTTTATGAGGCTCAGATGAGTGGGGTAGAAGCCTTGGTGGGATCTGGAGGATTACATCTCGCTCTGCACCAGAGCAATGTGAGCCTCACTTCTGGCAAACCCTGAGCCAGAGGCTGGCTCCCAAACCTCCCCATTTTTTTGTACATTGTAGCAGGCAGTGTGGAGGGGGGCGGAATTGTTGAGCTGCATCCTGGAGGCAGAGAGCTAACCCACTGAGTCCTGCCCTGAAGCATCCTCTGCTGGGATTGCTAATTCATACCACAACATTAAGGGTTTTTGCTTTCAGCCTTATTCTGTTACTGTCGCCGGCTCCTTTTTAAGTCCCTAGAAAGCAGAAACCTTGTGTTACAGCCAGCTCTGTTGCTGCCCTGAAGTTGTTGTTTTCAACTCCTCATTATTGAAGAACAGTGCATTTACACACGTGGCCATGTGCTGGTCAGCCAGAGATATTTTTTTTTTGACACATGGAAAATAGAGCTTTTAAAAATGTTTCTTGCCTCAGTACTTTCTGTTTTATAAAACCTGGAGTGTTTGTTACAAACCATCTTAAACATCAGGACGTGGGAAATAGCAAAGTCCTCAAAAAAAAGTATAAATAGCCAGTTGAAATTGCTGGTGGAGCTTGGTACATGGTGTGAACCAGCCATTCAGTGAAGGCTCAATTATTTCTCAAACTGCCATGAGAAGCCCACTTCTGGATGAAGTTTGACATGGTGGCTGCGTGATGCTCCTGGAAAGTCCTCCTCGAGTCAGCTGCTGCAGCTCCCCGTGCAAACGTGGTGCCTTAGCACAGCATGGGATCACTTCCCTGCAGACTCAAGCAGCTCACTCTCTTAAAACCTGTCAGATTGCTGATCCCTTGTAGCAGATGATAAAATTATCCCAGAGTGGGGGGATATTTTGGGTGACAGACACTCAGGCAGATTGTTTGTGTGCTGGATGACTCCCATTAACAGGGATGATCTTGCTGCAGAAGGGAAAAAAATTTGAGATTCACAGAATTGTAGGGGTTGGAAGGGACCCCCAGAGATCATTGAGTCCAAACCCCCTGCCAAAGCAGGTTCCCCAGGACAGGTCACACAGGTCGGTGTCCAGACAGGTCTTGCATATCTCCAGAGAAGGAGACTCCACACCTCCCTGGGCAGCCTGTCCCAGGGCTCCCTCACCCTCACTGTGTAAAAGTTCTTCCCCGTGTTGGTGCGGAACTTCCTATGCTCCAACATGCAGCCATTGCCCCTTGTCCTGTCCCCACAGACCACTGAGAAGAGGCTGGATATTTCCCCCTGTGTCCCACACTTCAGGTATTTATAAACATTAATAAGATCCCCTCTTAGTCTTCTTTTCTCAGGGCTGAACAGCCCCAGCTCCCTCAGCCTTTCCTTGCCAGGGAGATGCTCCAGACCCTTCATCATCTTTGTGACACTTTGACCTTTTCTTTTGTAAAGCCACAGCACATAATAAAGGAGATGAACGTAAATTATCAGCACTGTGCAGTTCTATCCATTTAAAACTTTCTATTTATAGCATCTCACGTTGCCATTGGCCTGCGCCCCAGAAATGAAGAGTAATAGCCCCAAGTGTCGATGGGGCTAAAGATGCTTTTCAACAGGAGGGGGAGCTCTCTCTGCACCACTGCTTGCTTCTGCGGGAAAATTCCCAGGGGAGCAGCTAGCGCTCACCGGCTTAATCCACACGTTCCGATCAGGGTAAAGTAGTGTTGCCCATTTGACTGAAAGAAATTAAAATTAAAAAAAAAATTAATGAGTTATAATTTATTGTGGGGGAAGGGAAGGGAAGGGAAGGGAAGGGAAGGGAAGGGAAGGAAGGGAAGGGAAGGGAAGGGAAGGGAAGGAAGGGAAGGGAAGGGAAGGGAAGGGAAGGGAAGGGAAGGGAAGGAAGGGAAGGGAAGGAAGGAAAGGGCCGCTGAATAACTTGTTTCTGTGTCTCTGTGTTGTGCATATACAAAAAGGAGGACTCACAGGACTGGGGGCATGTTCCTTGTTCCTCGTTCCAGGCTCCTGGCCCAGCCCTTGCTCAGTTTTTCGGCATCACACACGGTTTCGTGGTCAGGCTGTTCTCCCTTTCAGTAATACTACTTCTTACTTTTCAGTTCCTCCCGCTCCCACGTGTCCTTTAACCCCCTGAAGCCAAACCCGGGGCTCCAGGTCCAAGCGCCCAGCCGGCTGAAGCCCTCCAGCTCCCCGGGGCTCAATGCCACAGGCTCCGGGGAAGCCCAGCGCTCCCCTCTTCCTCTGGGAGCTGTCCCTCAATTCCCAGCTTGGGGTTTTTCCCCGCCCTGCACTTTGGCTGCCCCGCTCAGCAGCAGGACCCCCCCCCGCCCCCACACACACACACACATGCCGGGACGCGGGGCTCTGGCACCACGAGGTGGCGGCAGCAGCCGGTTACCGGCGGCTCCGGGTGAGGCGGCGGCTCCGGCGGCCCCGGCGCTCGGCACCCAGCCCCGCCCCGGGATGATGGCTCTGTTACTGCACCCCCCGGGTACCCCCCGGACACGGCGGGGTTCGGCCCCCCGATCGGCTTTGCGGGCGGTGTCACCACGGCTGGCCGCCGGGTCGGGGCGCAGCAGGGCCCGGGTCTACGGGCTCCCACTGAGGGGTCAAAGGTCTGCCCCTCCCCACCCCTGGGACCCCTAAACAGAGCTTGAGCAGTCCAGTGTATTTGCTCTCATATTTTGCACTTCATTTCACCCTGCCCATGGCAATATCAAATGTGTCACAGAACCGCAGACTGGTTTGGGTTGGAAGGGGCCTCAAAGCCCACCCGGTCCCACCCCCTGCCATCAGCAGGGACACACTCCACCAGCCCAGGGTGCCCAAAGCCCCATCCAACCTGGCCTTGAACCCTGCCAGTGATCCAGGGACATCCACAGCATCTCTGGGCAACAAATATTATAACACAGCTCAGAAACTCTATAAATCCCATAGTTATTCCAAAATAAAATTCTTAAAATATTTTCCAATTATCTTTGAGTAGTTCAGTTCTCCTGGCTGTTAGCACAGTGGGCAAGTATGGCAGGTCAGCAGCCCTCTCCTCTGACTTCCCACACACTACCTTTCTCTTTTGTTTTCCCTCCTTGTGATACAAAAGCCTTACTCCTCAGTGCAAATCCCTTTCCCATTTACTGCTGTGGAGGAGCGGCGTGGCAACGGTGTCATTTCCTTGGTGTCATTTCCTTCTCACACACTTTTGGTTTTGGCTGGACTTCGAGCCTGACCTCTCCCTGTACCCACACACAGATGTATAGGAGATGTTTATGCACCACTGCGGCTGGTGCTGGACAGAAAGCATCGCTGGGCAAGCAGACTTTAATTCTTCTCTTTTGCAAGGGTTTTATCTTCAACCCAGATGAGGAGGGATTTAAGTCTGCTGGCATCAGTTTGATTAAGAATGTGGAACATTTTTCATGACTTCTTTTTGTTTCTTCTCTGTTGGGATACTCTCAAGCACTAGGGAATTGTGCAGCCAACATGACTGTTTAACTTGCAATTGCAACCACTCGTAATGGCAACAGCCATTTGAGTCAGCGTACGCCTGACTGCTGGAATAGGTTTAGTCACTGACAGAATATTTCTCTGTTTAAAGAAGAAAGGCCATGGGACTTACCCTTAAAGCCATGATTTACACTTCAGTCTTACAAACTGGTGGGGAAATGATAGGTTTGGGTTTGTTTCTTAGCCTAGGAGAGCCATGTTCACCCCTCAGCCTTGGTCACAAAATTCCTGGCAGAGTAACGGCGTATCAGGACTGATTTCAACACTGTATTGCACAGTTACTTCCACAAAGCATGGAAAGGACCTCAGCATTTCACAGTGACAACAGGACTGAGATGTGGACCTGTCTGCAAGCATCCCTCAGCCAGCAGCAGATAAGGATCTTAGGGCTAGAACAGTCCCAGACCCACCCTGAAGAAGGAAACGGCGCCAGCGTACAGTTCCCAGCAAAACCCTCTCAAGAAAGGTCCACCAGTTTCCAAAAGTGCATGTCCAGGACCTGTGTTAATGCACAGAAGTGAGATGGCAAGGAGACACCACACATCTCATTGCTGGGCTCCAGGCATGTGTTACGCAGCACCACGCTGGATGCCTGCCCTTCTCTTTAATGGTAGTTGTACCAGGAGCTGGACCAGCAGGGATGAAAACTGATGCAACTCTCCCAGCAGGTCAGTGGCCTCATTAGGTACATATTTAACAGGAATAAATTCCAGCACTGAGGCACACCGTAGCTTTAGAGGTGAAGTCAGTCCTCGTGAAACTGGTGTCCTCTGAGCACTGCTTTAATCTCTCACCTACCTTTGGTATTTACATTCATTTGCTCACTAAAGAGTTCCTGTTTACCCGGGGTATGTGTCATTCTTCCCAGTGGAGCTCAAATTTAAGCCATGTGCAAGTCATGGCAGTGCTCTGCCAAATGATCCGCTGGCACGCCGTGTGATGACACAGGGACAACTGCAGTTCCTGGGTGGAAGAGGAGATGCCCCAGTGGCACCACTGCTGGTGTTTATCCATGCCAAGCGGGACACAGGACCCTGCTGTCTGACACAAACTTCTGAGGGACCTCCCCATCTTCTGATGCCCTTGCCAGCAGCCAAAATACCAGTTATCCCCGACAAGTGCTCTTGGGGGTGCTACATCAGTACTGTGTGTGCCCTGCAAAGGAATACATATCCTCTAGCATCCTCCTCCAGATCTGTGCAATAAAGCAGACAACCCCCCATGTTCCTCCATGAGCAGAAGTGAAGCTTCATCTCCTACAGATTTGTGCCCTGTATTACTTCAAAAACCCTGTCTCTCTCTCCCTGTGCCTCCCTACACACCCACACCGAGCAGGGAGTACGTGCTGTGATGATATGCACAACTAATTAGCAGGCTAAATTGCACGTGCAGCCTGTCTGGGCAGCTGCCACCAAGCAGGATGGCAGATGGCCATGCTTGCAGCTGTCCTACACCAAACACCAGGGTTTGGAGGTTGGGTAGGGGAAAGAGTTTTCAGGAGGCACCCAGAAACTTCTCTTTGGGTCTTCTACATGTCTTTCAAGTGTGATTGAAGTCGGCAACGGAGCTTAAAGCATCGTAGGAGGTGCTGAGACATTACACTGCACAGCATTCCTACAGAGAAGAGGGATAACAGGGTTGGGTTGAGCTGAGCTGGCTGCGGTCTCAAGTGACTGCACAAAATCTCTACCCTTTGCATCTCCTAAGCATCCTCCTCAGGTCTGCAGTGGCAGTGGTCCTCACACCAGAACAAGCTCCTCTTGGCTGGAGCCTGTAGCAGATTCCAGATTTTGCCTTCTCTGGGGTGACACAGAAATACAGGCTGGAGTTAGAAAATGTTATAAATACTGAATCCAAACATGGGGGAACTTCTTTGTAAGGGTCAAAGAGTTGGTAGGCTCCTTCTTGTACTTCCTCTCCACCCAGCTGCCCCCTTAGACGATTATTCACTCCGGCACCAGAGCAGGGCAGAGGTAAACTAAGGACAGTTTCTCTTCCCCTGCTGATTTCACCATGAACATACGTGTGTTGGCTTAGGAGAGAGGAACTGGCTGAGCCAAGAGCTCTGGCACCATGGGGCTGTTTCAGGGTCAATGTGCACCAACCCAAGTGCTGCTGGCAGAAGGCACCTTGCAGTCCTCTGTCCCAACACCCTACTCCCACTCTGTGTGCTGGCCCTTGTGCTCAGGGAACTGATCCAGCTGAAAGAGCAGTGACGAAAGGAAAAAAGATGGAGTTTGAGCCTGGATTAATTCATTAGGACAGGAAGGGTTGGTCTTTTCCAACCTAGTTGTTCTGTGATTCTGTGATCAGTGTGGTGTGACCACTCGCTAGCAAGCATCTCCATGAGAGAAAGGGAGAAAGGGACACGGTCTCTTCAAGCAGCAGCTGATCCACAAGTCAGCTATTAAGGTAACATCTTCACGGACACAAGCACCAATGCCAAGAGCAATTCTGCTTTCCTCCAGCCCCACCGCTGTTTCCCAACACCATGGTGGCCTCGCCACATGCTCATGGGTGGTTTCAGCCAGATATGGGCTGTCTGGAAGCTCCTGGTTAATTGTCAGCTAAATCAGTTCCCTGCCCCAGCATCCTGGGTGGCTGCGCGTGATGAGGGGGCGAAAAGGACATCTGCCTCTTCCGCTCAACACAGCCATGGATTTGTGCTCAATTAAAGTGACTATTAACCGTTGCCTTCGTTAGCAGGATTGACAAAGGCAACTTTTAATCAAGCTTTTGGCTTGCAGAACAGGAGGGGGAGGGAAAGGATCACTTCCCCATTTACCACGGATGTGTTTAAAAAAACCCACCCCAACCTAAAAAGCCCATTTCCCCGTGAGTAATTCAAGTGTGATGCAGCTGGAATTACAGATTCAGGATCTAGGCGTGGGAGGGATAAAATATATTTACAATCCCCCTTTTTTCTCTCCAACCAGATGAATTTTAGCAAGGCTCAGGTTAAGGTGCTGACTGTTTTCCATGTTGGCTCTTGAATGCTTTTTATTTCCAGAACTGGATTTGGATGTCCTGTTTATAACAGGCCTGGAGCAGGGGAGAGGTGCCGTAATGGAAATGCTGACACCACTTCATCGTGTGTAGCCCTGCTAATGATGCCCACTGAGCTGGAGGAGCCGACTTGGCAGGTTCTATGGGGCCAAGCCTGACAGAAAGGCTCTTTGGAAATAACTTACCACTCTAAAAATAAACACAAGACACCAACCTTCTTGGCACTGAACGGGCAGCAAAATTGCTCTCGGCTTCATTGGAATCCCAGGACATTGTCCAGGGCTTCCCCAGCAGCGCTGCCACAGGATGGGGTTAATTGCTTGAGGTGTGGTGGGAACTGCTTGGTGTGATTATTAACACTATAGGAGTTACCTGAAGGAGACAGGAAAAACTAGCTCAGCTGGAATAGCCCTGGCCTTGCTGAGGATGGAGGTGAAGAAGGGGTGCAAGACTAAAGGTTTCTCATCTTCAGAGAGCCACAAAGTGTCCTTCCAGCCCCCCCAGGACTGGTCTGGCCCCATTCTGGGCTTCCTCATGCTTTTATTTCATGACTGTGATCCCTTTTTGCTGGTATGGAACAGAAATCCATTCCTGGCGAGGAGGAACAAAGGCCGGGTGCTTTAAGCCGCCGCACTGTGGTCTCTGGAGAGTTTCTGCCTGTGTCTTTGGAGGAGCTGCTTTTCTCTTTTCTCTTGAAATGCACGTTGTGCCACAAACCACAGGGCAAACAGCCGTCAGAGCAAACCCACTGCAGGTGGAGGCAGCAACCACTCCGCTCAGTGCAGGGCACACAGACCCAAGAGAGGTGGCACTATGGTAAAGAAGTTGCTGTTTAATGCAACGGGAAGGCACTTCAGCTGGGGATCCCACCATCTATCTTGATTTTTGCAAGGAACCAAGTCCCAAGATGAGTTTTGAGCAGACCTGAGCTCAGTTGTTGTTTGCTGTGGGGAGAACTGCACAAGAAGCAGGAAGCTCTGAAGGTCGCTGAAGCAGAAATCCTTGTTCAGACCACAAAATCTAAAGGGAAATTCAAGCGAGCCTGGGGCTTTTAGCAAGAAATAGTTATTTTTATGTAATGAAGGTTTCTCTTAGCAACGACAACCTAGCCAGCATGGGAAACCCAAGAGATGCTCAGGAGATGGGAGAGGAATGGGGGCACTGCAGGAGCTGGGAAAATGGAATGCAAAATACCTATTTCAAGTGGAACTTCTATGGTTTGGAAAAACATAGGGGTTACTTGAAAATCAGGCTATAAGCAGATGTTTTAAACTCAAAACACATTCAGGTGAAAAGCCCCGGCGCAGTTGCGCTGCGGTGCAGCACATCCCTCACTGCAGCACGCTGCTGTGCTTCAAGAACTCTCTATTTATTTCATGGTGACTGGTGGCTGTGTTTGCCCATTCCCCTGTGACTGTGGGCCCACTGCGTGGAAACCAGGTTGCATTAGTAAAGCCTGAAAGCTAACGAAGCCAAGGCATCTCTGCATTCACTCCTCTGCGCGTTTACTGAGCTCAAAGGCTTTTGCTTTCTCTGGCTCAGACCACAGCCTTGGAAACGCAGGAGAAAACTCCAGCAGCTCCCTCCATGCTGAGCAGAGGCAGGTCCACACACAGCCACTGGTCCTCTCCACCATGAGAGATGTCTTTCTGCAACTCTAGCCTCAGACTGAGACTAGCATCCACCCAGAACACCCATTCACAGTTCTCCCAAGCTTATGGGCTGCTGAAGGGTTTCATTTCTCTGTCCGGCTTGCCAAAGGGCTTCTCAGAAACCAGATCTTTGAATTTTACTTGAGTACACTAATCTACCAAAAGCTGTGTCAGGTTACTCTTTCCAAGCCACATTAGCTAAGAAGGGGGTAGCAACAACAAGTACTGTATACCTTTGCTGATAAGTCACCACCCTGATGCTCCTAGGTAATGTAGAACAGGCCTGGCAAGCAGCGCCTGATACTGCAGGCAGACCGAGAGACAGCAGAAAACCCAGCAGCATCCTTGAACCAAACCAGGGCCTGTCACGAGCCACAGCTGCACACAGTGAGCAAAAAGAGGTTATGGAAGTGGAGCAAGTTTCCTTGTTTCCCTTCATGTTAGATGCAGCCAATGCCCCGTAGGTGCCCCAAGGAGCAGGCAGTGGGGTCTGCTCCTCAAGGAGGTGAAATCAAGCTTGTAATGGACACAGGAGGTAATCTGGAAGCCTGCAGAGAGTGGTGTTTGTGCCACGGTGGTGTGACCCTCTTGCTGGGCAGCTCTCGTACCCGTGTGCCTGTCGGGCTGACCCTACCCTGCCCAACCTGCAAACCTCTTGATGGCAAAACCTCTTTTCACGTGGCAGAAGCTCAGTAGCCAGAGCAGGCTGTCTGGTACTATTGTGGCTATTTGGCTGGCTCCCTGGCTTGGTGTTTTAAGCTACGAAGGCACAACACCACGTTAAGTAACGCTTTTGCACTAGAAGCTGGAGGCAAACAGAGCCATCATGTTTAAAAACTGTTGTTGCAAAGTAAGTTTGCTCTTCCTTTAAAGGCATTTTTTTCCTCCTGCAGCCTTGTGGACAGCAATTTGCTGGTCAGGTGTTAAAACACTGTGCCTGCCAAGCTCAAGAGGATTGTTCTGGCACCAGCTCTTGGGTAATATGAACCGAGCTGCGCGAGGTCGCCATGTTTGAGGCTGTGTCAAAAGCAGCTTTAGAAAGGCAGCTGCCAGCTTGTTCGCTTCTGGCAGCTCTGCTTTTCCCCCTGCCACCCCCCTTCCCCTGCTGCTTAGCTCTCTGATTTGCTTTTCTTTTATATCACCGCAGTCAGTTGAAATATCATGCAACTGATAGCCGCCTTTATTAACGCCCCGGCGTGCTCGTGACGCACTGCAGCCTTTCTCTCAGGAAACAAAAAAAAACCCCAAACCCAAAAACATTAAAAAAAATTACCCTGGGGCGTGCTGGGAAGCGGGATGCAGACCAACCTCCTCCGCCAATGGAGATTCTCGCCCTTTAAGAAAAAAGCCTGCAGTAAATTTCCATTACCCTGCAATGTCTTGTCTACGTGGCAAGAATTGTTTGTGGAGGCTGGAGCATCGCGGGTGAGGCGTGAGCCCCAGGAATGGCTGCCGTTGCTTGGCTACGCACTCGGCATGCCGGCAGCACACCGCGCTCCTGGGAAGCACCTTTGTTCCCTAGAAGGGATTTGAGTTTTCGTGCTGAAGGCAGGGGACAAATGCTGCCTTTCTCAAGCAGCCCTTGCAGAACTGGGGGTTCCAAACAGCACGAGCCAGCCAAAACCAAAAACAAAACCCCAACCCGTCAGTAATAATAATATGCCTGGGGACCATCTCCTGCAGTGGTTTGGCTGCTGTTGCACAGGGCAGTGTCTTAAAACGAGCTCCCATTCGTTTGCCGTTGCACTGATCAGAACAGTCACTAAATCAAGGCAGTGTGTTGAATTGGGAAGAAACATCAGCAAGAAAAAACCCACTTCTGTTGTTTCCATCTCATAAACTAACCGAGAGATGTTATTCTGCAGCTTCACAAGCAGATATTTACTCTTTTTTAATGTATCTCTGGAGCCCCGATGGGCGAGTCTCTGCTCCCTCCACAGAGGCTTGTCTGAAATGCCTGAAATATTTCAGATGCCACTGGCCAAACTGCAGCAGCGCGGAGCACTGGGTTTGCCGCTTTCCCTGCTCGCTGGGGCTAGGCTTCAAGTAAAGCAGTGGCGTTCAAGCAACAGGCATCTTCACAGGACATGGCTTCAGCTCTCCGGGAGCTTATTTTGTTTGTGGGAGGCTTGATACCTCTGTTAATTAATAACACTGCTTTGTGTCCCTCTGCTAACAGGCAGACCATTGCTGGTAACTGCTCAGCAAACATGTCCTTGCCCTTAGGTAATGCTGCCGTTCGCTCCCTGCGGCAGCTCGGGGCACCCTGGGGAGCTGTCCCGAGGAGGAATGAAGGAACATGTTATTTTGGGGTGCCTGGCTACACTGGAAACCTGAGAACTGAAAAACAAGATAGACAGTGGAGCACACCGAGTGTCAGCCTTAATGAGTGTGAAGCCAGAGGGGAATTTTATGCTCATAAACCAGCAGCCTTCATCACTCAGATGAACGAACCTCACCCAGCAGAGCCCTGGCTACAGAGAGAAACACCTACCCAGCCCCGCTCCTGGGGGGCTCCAGATGGGTCGTGGCTTGGAGGCATCTACCCCTAGGCCCAGGTGTAGCCATACCGGCAGCCCTCCCTGTCACCCCACGATGTTTTTCTCCTAACCACAACCCTTCTGAGGTTTATACTTTAAAGGTGTTGGCTTCCTGGAGTTTCTCTTGAAAATTAGCAATATTCTCTGCATTTTGCACTCCTTTTCTTTCTGGTCCTGTTTCCTCACATCCTGCTTTCTCCTCATCCCTGCTGCTGCTGGCTCCATTGTGGCCACCAGAAGCTCAGCTGATGTCCCTGCTATCGGGTACCTGTACCACATTCCTCACCTCCTGGACAGGAAGGGTGGAGCTGGACACATTTAGCAGCTTGGCTGCATGCTGTCACCTGGAATATGCTTGTCCTTCATCAAGTGAAGTCTGCTGTGTATGTTGGAAATGTCTGAGCAGGTTGTTAGGATGGTGAGTTTCTTTATCCCTAGGTCAAGTTTTCCCATGTGGATAATTAGATGGTTAGAAACAGAACCTTACCCACCTTAAACACTGCTTGGTTAGTTAAACACTGCTGGTCAATAAACTTTTGGACTTGTCTCATTTATCTTTACATAGCAGGGGGTTTTGAGGGTTTTTTTGTTTGGGTTTTTTTTGAGGTTTTTTTTTTTGAGTCAACTACTGCCTCTTGGCAACTCCAGAAAAATCTTGGCATGGAAGAAAAAATTAGTTTGGCTGTTGAAGAGCCATTGATATTAGAAGCCCTTTTTCTTTTCACTGTGTTTTCAGACGTGGAAAGCAGAACTTCTGAACTCCTAATTTTTTTCATGAAGGCAAGCTGACCCAGAGGCTTGCAAGGAGGGTCCCTCTCTGAAACACCTTTGGCCCTGCACCCTGTCTGCTGCAACGTGCCACCACCACGACTTGCCTTTGCTTGGGATTTACTCCACACAATGCGGGGGATCCAGTCTGCCAGGAGAAGGGTTTTTGCCTCCCTTGTGTGAGCAGTTGGGAATGTGGGTGAGTCACAGCCTTGTTTGAGAAACGAAACCTTCCACCCTGCTTTCTTATGCCTTTGTTTGCTTTCAGAGCTGCAGTATTGTTGGAGGTAACTCACTCCCATGGCTTCTCGGTGGCTCAGTCTTAACATCTGGTCTCACGTTTTCTCTTTCCTTCTTAAAAGCACTGAGATGAGAATACATCTGCCTATGTGTGCTCAGAAATCCATAGGACGCAGCAGACCTTATGAGATCAGAGCAGGCAAAGCCACTGCTGTCCCCAGCCACAAAGGCTGGTTTTCAGCACAACCGGTGCGGCAGGACATGGTTCTTCTCCAGCAGCGCCGCTAATTAAAATACTGGCAATTTCCAAACACAAAATTAAAAGGGTCTTGGAGGACGGTTTGTTTCAAAAAGACAAGAAAAGCAGGGAAGGAGACAATGCGTAGGAAAGGCACAAAAGACGCAGCAGAATTTGCTAACTTTTCCAGCTTTCAACTGTTTGATTAAGCTCAGGAACCTGTGGCCATTTTGGGAAAGGAATTGTCTGCTTTCAAAGGTTTTAAATACTTCAAGTGCTATTACCACTTTTGAAAATAAGATCCTTACTTTATATGGATGCCTTAATAGAAGTTTAGGTGTTTGCTTTTATGTTTTACAGATTGAAAAAAGAAGAGATAATAAAAGATTCTTCACACACACATCGTGCCACTTTCCTTTATTGCAATTCGACGTCTAAACCTGATCTTTTTTTCTGTGTAGAATAACTAGCTTTCATTCTTGGGTTTATTCTTGGGGTTTGTTTTTTTTTTTTACATTTTGATTTAAGTCTGCCAGTTATTCCCAAAAGCTCAGTATTTATATTCCAGAGCAAGCATGTGGCTGGCTCCTGCGACTGCGTAATTGTATCAAAATGAATTTGGGTTCTGTTATAAATTGAGACTACAATGGATCATAATCCAATTAAAATTTTATTAATTATAGCAAGTAGAATATGAGCAAATACAGCGCTGGACGGCAGGGGAGTCTGCGCTCTGCCCACTGCCGTGCTGATTAGTTCAAACAGTCCCTTTTTATATATTTTTACTTCCGTGTTCATGAAGTAGTGGAGGTACTCTGCGCATGCTTCAGTTGTTGTTAGGGGGCCGTCTTCTGCCTCTTGGTGGTCTTTTGAGGCCAAAGTAAGAAGTCTTCTTCCTTTGTCTCATAGTTGGCCCCTCACTCATGTGTCCTTATATGGTGTTATTGGTCTTGTTTTGTAAAACTACCTTCGATAACGAGGTCAAGGATTTTTCCAAGGCTGTAATGGAATTCTCTATTCGTTTCAGGTCCTCATCAATGGCTACTCGTAGAGAATTAAACCCCTGTTGTTGTTGGGCGAGAGAAGCTATTCCCGTTTCTGCTCCCACTGTTCCAAGGCCTAATAGTGTGGCTATTGCGATAGCAGTTATGGGTTCTTTTTTTACGATATGAGGAGTGTCTGTATTCCAATGGTTATATACTTCTTCCTTAAAATGGTATAATATCTTTGGAATTAGAACAACCTGAATACAATATTCCTTAGAAGCCCTAATCACTTTGAGGGATACACAAGGAGTGAGGTCTGTTTTCGAACATATCCATCGGGCCCCTTTCGAGGGAATGATCCACTTCCCTCCGGGATTTTCTAATATGGAGTTGCAAAGTTTTTAGTTGATTCTTGCATTTTACCAATACAGGCTCCTTTTCCAGAAACACATTGCATTGTTATTCCCTTTTTCCTTCCCCCCAAGGAGCACTGGGAAGGTGCATTTTTCAAGCTAGAATTATACGTCTCATTCACTCCTATTGTTTCATAAAAAGGAGGTTCTATATCATAACATAACCAACACTTATCAGTTAATGTAGGGTTGGTTTTGTTCAAGAAATTAAATATAGCTTGCATTATTTTCCACAGAGGAGAGTCCTTCTTCCTATTGGTAGGTGGGTTTATAATGAAGTTGTCTAATTCTGATGCTGTAGAGTCTGTCATACTCTGAATTGTAGTACTCTCCCCGAATCCTGTAAAAATTTAATTGGGCCCAATTGGTTGGGATATTGTTATTGGGAGCCTAATGATCTCTATATTTACCCAAATGTCTCTGAGGGCACGGACAAACACTGTCCATACTTTCCCAGTAGCCCAATTTTTATGAGTTGGCTGGAGAATGGTCATATTGTATCCTGTACAAGTGTGTTTTTGTCCGTTTCGGGGTGTGTATATCTGTTTGTCAGTTCCAAATTTTGGCTCGCGACAGTGAAGAGGCGCGTACTTGATTTGCAAGAATTCATCAGGTTGTTGTGGCTGCCATCTATCACTTGTCACAATAGTTTCACAACCCCAATATCCACAATATCCATACCCCGGGTAATTACAGTAACCTTTACCCGGATTGGAAGCTGGACACCAATAAGTTTGATACAATGATTGATCACCAAATCTGGGAAATCCTAGTTCTGAAGGAAATATTTCCTTTAGTTTAAATTCAAAAAATGGATTACCCGGTGTGGTAGTTTCGTGGAGTGCCTTGTCACTGGAAAGGTGACGCAGGACCCACTTAAATGGTTGATGAGGATTTCCATTTGCTTGGGTTATTATTAATAACAAGATTAACGGTATACCAGGAAAAAGGGTGTCTGTTAATTTTGCTAATTTAAGTATACTTTTACCAGTCCTGGGGAAGTTCGGCCATTGCTGTTTTTGCATCCCATTGTTCTGGTTCTTTTCTTCACAGTTTGTTCCTCCTCTGCCTCGCCCGTCGACTCGGTTGCTTCGAGCCACGGGGTGTACCATCTTCTCGGCAGCAAGGGAATTCTTCAGGAGAACAGCCGATTTGGGCTTTCTGCCTATTTATATAGGCTTTCCACTTTGCAGCTTTAACTAATGGGGCAAAACAAAGGTAAGCAGACACTGTTAGCTCTTGATTTTTTACTTTAATTTCTAATTGTAATTCAACAATTAAGTTCCGTCCTAACAGATTAAATTCTGCTTCAGGGACGAGCAAGAGTTCACCCATTCCAAATTTATTTTCAGTTTCGAATACTACATTTTTGATTTTGCTTACTTTAAAGGGTTCTCCTTTTGCCCCAATTACTTGTACCTTTTCAGGGGAAACTTTACATCCCTCAGGTATTTGCCTAATAGTCGATTTCTCAGCCCCAGTGTCTACTAAAAAGGTGAACTCTTGTTTATGGGGACCTATTTTTAATTTTATCAAGGGCTCATGATGACTCCAGTCCCCTAAGATATAGAGCCCCTGACTCTCCTATTCCGTTTTCAATATTTCCTCATCCCTGATCCTTTCTCTGCAATCCTTCTTTATATGTCCCTTCTTTCCACAGTAAAAACAACATCTCTGTTCCTTCTTTACAACTACATTCCCTTGTTTCATTCCAGCAGATCTGTGTTCACCAGTCCGCCCTTTGCGATCCTCTCTGACCGCTGCTACCATCATTCTTACTTGTCGCTTGCTGCTCTCTTCTTCCCGCCTTACGTAGACTTTCTGAGCTTCCCTCAATAATTCATCCAACCCTCTATTCTGCCAGTCTTCTAACTTTTCAATTTTCTTTCTGATATCTTCCCATGATTTTGCCACAAACTGAGTTTTGAGGAGCGCTTGCCCTAAAGGGTCGTCTGGATTTACCCCAGAGTATAGCTGAAGGGCTTTCCTCAGTCGTTCCAGCCACTCAGTAGGGCTCTCATCTTTCTTTTGCATTTCATTAAATGCTTTATTGATATTCTGGCCACGGGGTACTGCTTCTCTAATCCCCTGAATTACTATAGTTCTCAGGTCCTGCGTATGAGTTCTATGCACCGGATCCTGATTATCCCAATTAGGTCTTTGGAGTGGCCATTTAATATCTGCTTGGGGTCCCTGGGCATGCTGAGTATCCCACAGTCTCATTCCTGCTCGTCTAATCATATCTCTTTCCTCGGTAGTAAATAATTGACCAAGGATAGATTGCATCTCATCCCAAGTATAAAGGTTTGGTCCCAAAAATTGATCTAATCTTTCTGCCACTCTGAGTGGGTCTTCAATTAAGTTTCCCATCTCGGTTCTTTTAAAATCTTGCAGGTCAGCCGAACTTAGGGGTACAGAAATATATCCAATCACAGGTTGAGGTCCCCCCATGGGCATTTCCCTTAGAGGGTATATCTGAGCTGCCCCTTTTTGACTTCTAGTCATGCGTCTAGGAGGAGGGGAGACCCTTGTTCCAACTCTGGTAGGGGAGTGGGCGCTCTGGGGACCTCTGGAGGGGCTGCGGGAACAGGAGGAGGAATATAAGGAGGGGGGTTAGAAGGGTTTCGTCTAACCCTTCCTTCTTTTTCTTTTGTTTAGTTTTTACTTCATTCAGTGGGTAAAGGCTAGCTCCTGGTTTTTCTAGCCACACTTCCGCATACTGACTCTCCTCCGGGTTAAGGGGTTTTTTATTATTAACCCAGAGGTTTAATTGCTGTTTTACCCAATCCTCTTCTGACCCATAGACTGGCCAAAAGACATTTTTAGAAATCTTCTTCCCTCCCCATATCTTAGTACAATATTCTATCATTTTCTGCTTATCTTTCCCTAGGGCTCCAGGGAAATATCTCCAATTGTCTAAGATATATGCCAGAGGGGTATTCTTAGGTACAGTGGGTACCCTTCCCATGGGAGTCGAAGGCTTGCTGCCCTTCGCCCCCATCTTCTGGATTATCCACACACACACACTCACTCGCTCCCCTTGTTCCTGGCCCAGTCCCTGGCGGGAGGTGGGAAACGCAGTACTAAAGGGTCCACACTCGCTTGGTTCAGTATATCGAACCTCTCGTTCGTTATAATCCAGGAAACCCAATCCTGCCCGAATGGCAAACCTGCGAACAAATTTCGCAATATACTTACGCGTCCTGCGTCTTCGTCCGGACTCCCGTGCACAGAATTTTATGGGATTTTACCGGTTTCTCCTTTGCTCACTATTCTAGAATTTAGGTTCGTCGGTAAGGTTGAGGTAGGCTGTCGGTCGCGGGGCTGCGGATTGCCGCGGGGCGCCTCCCCGGAGGACAGAAGCCCACCGTTCCTTACCTGAGTCACGGCACCAGATTGTTAAAAATTGAGACTGCAATGGATCATAATCCAATTAAAATTTTATTAATTATAGCAAGTAGAATATGAGCAAATACAGCGCTGGACGGCAGGGGAGTCTGCGCTCTGCCCACTGCCGTGCTGATTAGTTCAAACAGTCCCTTTTTATGTATTTTTACTTCTGTGTTCATGAAGTAGTGGAGGTACTCTGCGCATGCTTCAGTTGTTGTTAGGGGGCCGTCTTCTGCCTCTTGGTGGTCTTTTGAGGCCAAAGTAAGAAGTCTTCTTCCTTTGTCTCATAGTTGGCCCCTCACCCATATGTCCTTATATGGTGTTATTGGTCCTGTTTCCGTCGGTTTCTACACATCTGGCAGTTATCTTGCACAAGCGGTTTCTGGTTTAGTCTGTGTAAGCAATTGTGGTTATCTTATCCTGGACAAGCGGTGTCTGGTAGCTTACATAAGCAATTTCACAATTTTGGTAGCTGCTGGCATAAGTGATTTCATATTAAGCTTAGCATAGATCTTAATAAACAATATCTTGGTCCATAGTTCCTCACAGTTATTCTTACAAAATAAAATGTGTAATTCAGCAACCTCCCTGATATCAGAACTAATGTTAGAAACTAAGTGGTTTCCTGTCATTCATACCTTGTTTCAATGAACAAAATATTAACCCATTCACCACAGGTTCCTTTTGTTGGAAAATGTTCTAGGGCTACAGATACAATTTGAATACACGATAAACTCAGAGTATTGAGATTGCAAGGAAAACTATCTACAAAATCCTACGGATTAAGGTCATGCATGAGATATTTAATTCTCTCTCCTGTGAGGCTCGATTGCAAGATACAGTCTGCTCCCACTGACTTTTTAAAATGAGAAAGCTTGAAAAATTGACCAGACTCTGTCAAATTTGCTTTGCTGATAGAGGAGCTGGAGGCGTTGAAGGAATAGGAACTGTGAGGAAAGGAAAAAGCAGGGACCAGGAGGGTCAGAATCCCTGCTGGCTCACAGCCTGAAATTGAGGAAAGCCACTGAGATGACTCTTTTTTTTTTTCTGCCAGATTTTGCTCCACTATGGAATTAACTATATAGGAAGGGGAAGCCCTTCCTCTTCTTTGTGGCTGTGGTTGCAGCACTGTTTGAAGGCTGCAGCTAGGATGAAGGTTAGTCATGCCAGGCCAAAGAATCCGTGTCCTCGCAAGGTAAAGATGCAATGTGAGAATCACAGAATCGCAGGGGTTGGAAGAGACCTCAAGAGATCATCGGGTCCAACCCTCAAATGATGGGAGAAGTGTAGAGAGCAGAGCAGAGGTGGTGGGGTGGTGGGGGGAAGCACCTTGGCCCTGCGGAAATTTAATCATAGGGGGAGTGGGTTTTTATTCCCCTCCCCAGAGGCAGAGAGATGATGAGACAATATGCCACAGTGGATGGAAGGTAAAGTTTGGGTTGCTCTCTGTTGGCCAGCCAGTCCCCGAGGCACTGAAGACCACTGCTCACCTCTAAATCTGCTGGGAGCTGCATTTATTTATGTATTTTAATAGAGATGACCATTCTTCTTCTGTTTGAATTTGCTCTGAGATCACCAGTTCTTTTTTTCTGCAAGCTATTGAAAATCATCTGAAGGAAACAACTTCCAGTAACTGATTCTGACATGGGGTGTATCCTAGAGAGAAACACCCTCCCCTCCCTATTTTTAACAGTTAACTATCGATCAGTGATGCGCACTCCCTCTCAAAATAACCTGCGGACGCAACAATTCCACCCCATTGCAGACATTATCAGTCTGGTCTGTCCTCCCTGATGCCTGTAAGTAGGGCATCGCTGCTGCCTGACTGCATGTCCCAAGGGAGCCTGGTGGTGTTTGTGCGGACCTGATTGGGCTGGGGAAGGGGTGGGCAAAGAAAGGCAGTTCTCTGCCCAGGATATATTTAGTGAATGCAGCTGTGGGAGGCAACAGGAACAAGGGAGCTCTTGTGTTGCCAGAGCTCTGGCAGCTCACATGCCTAAATAATCTGCTGTTTTCTTAGCAATATGTTTTCTCTGCTCTACAGTGTATTTAATTTGAATGTAAAGTTATACCTTAATTCAGCCAGATTTCTTCCTGGAACTGAAGCAAGATGCATTGAGGTGCCAGCCTTGTTTTAGACCTTCCAAGGGGAGCAGCAGGCACCTTTCACGTGGTGCTGGACCTTCTCCATGGCAAGAAGGGAGCTTTGACTTCCTTTTCAGCCATCTGAGAGGCTAGTGGTGTAGGAGTCTGCCTTTTGCATATGCTGCAGTGCTTGTTTGGACTAGAAGCAGCCCTGCAGGACTGGTACAGCTTCTCCCAAGCAAATCAACTCTGCTTCTTGCTGGGGCTGATAAGCCAGGGTGAGGAGCCTGACTGTGGTATGCCGGGGCACTTCTCAATGCTGTGGAATCCCTGGGGGTCTTCCTGGCATCTCCAGGAGTCTGATCCAATATCCCCTGGTACATCATGGAATAAAAGAAGAGCACAAAAATAGGTTTACCCAGCTGCCAGGTCAAGTGGGAACATGTTACTGCTGCTCTGCATTGGGACTAATTTGTCTGTACTCTCTGGCCATGTTCAGACTTGCCTCTGGAGGAAGAGAGGGAGTCTGGAACACCCTTCCCCCTCAACACCATGTATCCCCTTCCCTGGCTTCTTGAGCAGCATGCAGCAAGCCATGAGCTAGCTTGCCTCAGGTACTAAAAGTTTATGACAAAATAAACTACAGAATATAAAAAACCCTCTTTTTGTTTGTTTGGGGTTTTTTTTGGTCTTGTTCTAATGCAATTAAGGGGTTAGAAAAACAAGGCTGGTGCAGGAAGGTCCCAAGCACTTTTTGTGTCTGGGCACAGCCCAGGGATGATGGATTCACAGAATTTTAGGGGTTGGAAAGGACCTCCAGAGAGGTCCCAACCCCCCAAAAGAAGTACACGTTTACAGGGAGACATGAATGTAGTGCTTTCCTAGAGCTTGCCCCACATTATGGTGGTGTTTGGTCCACAGCAGCACTGCTGGGAGAGGCTGCTGGGGGTTTGCTCTGCCGGGGCAGCACCCGGACCCTTCCCACTCCACGGTGGACTGCACTGGTTTGCCGTTCCCATGGCAGGGACCTGTAGCCACCGAAATCAGTATCAGAAAGGCAGCTCCTGGGGGTGGCTTTCATGGCTCCACCAGTCTGGCACAGATCCTGAATCAAATCCAGCTTTTAAGTTGTGTTGTGTAGGAGCTCTGGATACAGCTGTCCTACCTTTGTACGTTGTTGCCTTAGAGAGTTCCAGTGATTGGCTTGTTTATGAAAAATCTACACTGAAATGTACAAAAATGCATCTGGGAACAATCCTGCAGAACTCAATGCCCCAGGTACCCACGCTGTCTTTTGTGTCCCTAATCTCGCCGAGTCTGTGCCTGAGACTTGAGTTTTTTTCAGCAGTTAAATGGTTAAATTCAGGACTAATTGGCTCTGAGTGCTCCAGTCCTTTGCAACAGATTATTGGCATGCTGGTAAGAGCAGCTCCCTTCCTTCCCTTCCCCCATCATTATAAAAACATGTACTGTAGCGAGAAACCAAATACCACATGGCGCCCTGTACGGAGCCCATCAGTGCTCCGGCTCAGTATTTAGCACAAAAGTCCCTTTATATTTGGGAAGCGGAGGGAGAAAATTCTGGAAACACAAGATCTCGGTGATACCGGCTGAATCAGCAGATTTATTTGCACTGTGCTGGAGTCCAGAGCTCTGTGTACCAGCCCAGGCTGTACGCACCTACGCACTCACCCCATGCCAGCATGGGGAAGGGTCCCGGGGTGGTTTCCAAAAGCTGAAAGCAGATGGGAAAGGTTGGTCTGTGTACCAGGAGAGCTCTGTACGCATCGTCTCTTCTGTGTCAGGTTACAGCTTTGCAGAGAGCTCGGAGGGCTCCCTGAGGGACTGAATGTAGAGAGGGAAAAAAATGAAAGCTTTTAAAAAGAAAAAAAAAAAGAAGTTGCATTTGTGGTTTCCTGCAGGGACGGATGCGTTTTTAGGCAGCTGTCTACAGAGGCAGTCGCCATTTTGTGAAGCAGCGTTACTGCAATGGGAGGAGACATGTTGTGTTCCTGGGAGTCTATGCTTTAAGCCTCCCATTTAAAACCGCCATGGTTTTAAATGGGAGGCTTATTCCCTCCACCTTCGCCCTCTTTCAGTTCAGTGGCTTTTGCTGTTAAACTTTAGGTATGAAAGTAATAACAACAAGTAAAAAAAGTAATAACAACGAGTAAAAAAGCAAAAAGGGGAAAAGTTATCCTGGGGGTATCACAGCATGCAACCAAAACCAAGTGTCTCTCCAGGAGACTTCACTAATTCTAGAGGTGTAACGTGGTCCCAAAAATGCTACCAAGCCCATAACAAGGATAACCAGGATGGTGACGCTCAGTGCACCCTGTAACATGGGGGGAGAGCTAAGGCATTCAGGGAAAATATAGATCAAGTATGTTTTAAATACAGTATTTGGTTCAAGTATAAAAAGATGTCTGACTGGTCTGTGCACGCACGGTTCTGGCTCTTTTTGACTTGCATGGGCTGAGTTGGCTTCCTGGTATTGAAATGATAGTTTTGATCCAAAATCTCAGACTGCTGCTAGTGCCGCAGAGCCACTTGTTTGATCAAAGGAGAAAAAACTGAAAATGGCAGGAGCGAGGTCAGACTGAATCCCCTTCAGTGCAAAACTCTTAGAGTGAGCAGCAGCACTTTTGTTCAGGGTGTACAGAGGCAGACTTTGCTTTCTCCACTCCGGGATCTTTCACTTGCAAAATACATTATAAGACTCATTTGTTTAACAAGTCTCTGGGAGCTGGGACAGGGAGCATTAATGCTGGCATTTGGGAATACGAGCGATATTGTTGCATTTGATTTTGGTTTCGTGTCATTATTTTCTGGTTTCGGAGTCAGGAAAAGCTGCTCATTTATTTTTCATGCAGCTGTATTTTTATCCTGGCTTCTTAAGGAGGCAGGGCTTATGAAATCATGCTGTTGGAGGCCTTGAGCTTTTGAGCTGATCTTCAGTTCTGACAAATCTCAGTTCCAGAGTTTCAGCGCTTATGGGGAGGCTGTGGGTAACAGAGACGAATTAGTGCTCCTGCTAAAAACCAAACTACAAAATAAGTGCCCCGACTATAATTTCTGCTTTCCTTACTGACAAAAGCAATTGGCATCTATGTGCCAGTGGACTGGTCAGTAACATATAGCTCAGAAACATTGCAGCCTTTACCTGAATATGGCGCAGGAGAGGGGATGCTGCAGCAACGCAGTGCTAGCTGGAGGTGCAGGCTGCCAGCTAGCAGAAAAGTAGGCCTCATTATTATGGCTGCTCACAAAAGACTTGATAACTTCTAACCATGACATTCAAATCCAAACTAGGACTGCGAAAAGTATTAGTCATATTTAAACCCAAAAGTAAGCTATATTCCACCATGTTAACTGCAGTTTAATTTTGCAAGGTCTTTGATCTCCTTGCTCGGTGTCTAGAGGAGCATTTCCTTTTAAACGCACGGCACCTGCAAAGGTTTTTCTGAGACTGCGATTCCTTCATTACAGAAAAGCCATGTAAAGAAGCTTTTTTCCCACCTCAAGATTGTAATTTTCTTGATTGCCCTTTTATACTCTGCTAGGGTTACGTTAAATCCTCAGATCAAATCTAACCTGAATGCAATGTGCACCCATGTCCAGAGTACAGAGCTCTAGCAGGACGTTCATGCACATCTTCGATTTCTTCTGGTAAGACTGTGCATTATAATCATAGTATAAAGCATAAAATAATGTTCATATGAGCAAATTACTTTTCTAGCATATACTAATATGCCTTTCTGAACCTCTTAATTAGATTATATCTTCTATGCTTAATTTCATTTATTAACATCATTTGAGTTGACTTTCTGCATTTAAATAATTGTTCAACTGCATTTTTTGTTAAAATTTTCATTATCTTTAGTGTGTGTATACATATATAAAAAAAAGATAATCCTTTACTAATCTTTTGAATAGAACCATTTTCGTTCATGCCACAAAAGCACGATCCCTGAATATTCATTATCAAGTGCTGATATGCTAGCCAGGAGCACAATATCTTAATAATTGGAGTTTCAGAAAAAAGTGCCAGTTATTAAAGTCCCAATATTTCATGTTTTGTTCACATCAGGATTCTGAATTATTCAGGCATTTGAATTTATCTTCTATGCATACAAACTCTCTCTCCCCATGTTTTTATGGTCTCCTTTATCTTATACAATAGGTCAGAGTGTTCAAAAGTAGTGCTTAATACTGGTAATGTGTGTGACTTCTTACAATAGTTTTTTTAAATCTTTTTCCCAATTAAATGCATTATATTTTGACCTACATGCTTCTACTTCAGTCTAATGTTTGTTTTCTTGATACTCTCTTTTATGGGAAGGTTTTAAAGGTATGCTAAAGGAGATGTGTAATAGGTGAAGTATCTGACAGAATTTAATTGATACTATTTCTTTTGCCATTATTGATAAAAATAGGCAAGAAAAGAGATTTTGGGGAAAATACAAAGAATAATGATGCAATTATACCTGCATATACACACTTGCTCTTGCTCTTAAAATTCACAGACCTCTGTTTTGTGTCCTTTTTCCTTTCTATGGACTGTGTTAGTTCACAGCAGTTACATTTTCCAAGTACTGACATACATTTTCATTCCTTAATTCACTTCATATGCTTCCAAATCCTTAGGACAACATTCCGTTTAGACACACCAACAAAAACCTGGAGTGATTCCACTGACCTAAATGCAGTAACACCACGCTGAATTAAAGGCACAGGCACACGTAACTTAAGAGACGTAGGGAGTTACAAGAGATCAAAATCCCAACTTTTGTTAATAATCGAAATGTTTTTAGACCTTAAGACATAGCATGTTTATAGAGAGAGGTAATGACTTCTTGTTAAATCCACTACTAAATCTCAAAACTAATAAGTCATCTCTCGGGCATATGGATTCTTGTTCAGGTCTGCTGCTGGGTGAAATGGCAGTGGAAGGTGCAGTCAGATTTTTTCAGACAGTGATCAAGTGCTGTGGATGTCTCACCCAAGACATCTTGTGTTCCCTTTGCTGCTTTAATAGTACAAAAAACCACTGACCTCATTTTGCAACTGGGCTGTACCAACAGTGTTTCCTTGGGCTGCTTGTGTCTTCTCCCCAGCTCACCTTCTAATCTTTGACTAAATATAAACAGAAAAAATACACTGTGAATGACTTCCAGCTCGAAAAAGATTATCACCAGTCATGGCTTGGTCAGAGAGTATTTGTTTCAGCACACAGATCTGTTCGCTGCAACAGTTAAAGCTGCTAATTCTCGAGTTTAGATGGAGGACATGCCTGACGCACAGACCTGCTCTAGTCCTTAGGCTGATGAGCACTCCTTGCTGGATAAAGCTTTGGCAGGAGGCAGTTTATAGCGAACAGACTATGGGTAAAAAATATAAAACCTCATGGGAAACATCAGTCTGACACAGAAGCTATTTCTGTTCAGGTGACATTCTAATCCAAGTGTGTCCCTGATACAGTATCACTACATCAAAAATTGATTGGACTCTACTTCTAACAAGTGCTGACAAATACCAAGTTTCTTCTGAGCTGCATACATAAGGGGTCTGCTCTGTTATATATACACTGTACACAGGGTGATTCAGTGCTTCTCCAGCTTGTCTGTAAAATAAAAAAGTATATGATTGCAAGATTTCAGAAAAAAAGGCAGTTTCATTTCACTGCATGTGGCAATTTGCTGAATAATGCATCATTTTGTCAACTATTATATAGCAATCAATAAAATGCCCTATGGTGCTATCTGCACACAAGAGACAAGAATGAAGATCGTTACAGAAACAGGATTGAAACTTGCATGAAAAAAAAAAATCCCAGTTCTGTACTTGTGGTTTTGGAGGCCTGGGTTGTTTTTCTTTTCATTCTAGAGTAGCTGTAATTCATCTTGTTCGATTTGAGTGAAATTCATCATGTTTGCAAGGCTAAGGTGAAGCTCCTGTGCCTCCAAGCTTCCAAGGTTTACCAAGAAAATATATTTGTTGTTATGGTCATCACCTAAACCCTCTGCTAGAACTCAAATGGGGAGTTAGTAGAAAATAAAAACTAGAGCTTATAGTTGGGGTGGGGTTTTGCCCTTGGTTTTATTGTACAAACACATTATTTGTTCTAAGCAATCAAGCTTTAATGGCTCATGTTTGCAGCAAATAAATTGCAAGGACAGACATGAATGCTCTGGAAAATGGACTTTGTATCTTCACAAGGAAGTAACCAGGCTAGAACTTTAAATTATCTGAGTTTAAACAAAAGAAAGTTATTAAGTTATATCTTCTGAGCATATTTTTCCCCAGCTATCTTTAAAATCCAAATATTCCCAAGATTTTGCTTAAAAGCTATGAAAAGTATCTTCTGACTCTTTATGTACCAGTGGTGTGATATATCGGAACATGAGAGGACGCTATGTTTATTTTGGAATGTAAGATTGGGTATGGCTCTCAGTCTTGCCAATACTTTGTTTTTGCAGCCTCTTGATAAAACGATGGCCCAGCTCAGCACAATGCTTCTGTGACTCTGCAGACCATATTTACAGCCAGAATGGTAAGATAAAGAACAGCTTGCAGCTTCTACCTTTTAAACAGAAATAAAACCCTACTAATATACCTAATCCTTGCATGTTTCCCATCCTGTAAGTGTCCAAGCAGCAAACTTTGTCAGTACAGCAAAGTTAAGAACACGTAAGTCAAGTCACACCATACCAGCCTCTGCATGCTGTACCTGTAGGTATTAATGTTCCTGGCAAGGTACACATTGCTTTTTATTTGCTTTCAAAGATGATTTCAGTAATAAGCAAAGTTGCATCATTCCTTTCCATGTAAGGAGACACGTAATACCTTGTCAGCACTTAAAGAAATGCTAGTGTCTAAGTAGGTGCAGGCAAAATGGTCAATCAGTATTTTTTTCTACCATGTCCTTGGCCTTTTATGGAAATCTGTCAAGCCAAGCAGAAAAGTTTGTTACCTAGAAGCTGAACTTCAACAACCAGATCATTTCATACAAGTAACAGGGATTAAAAATAGGAGTAAATAGGAGTTGTTGTTCCAAGCTCCGGTGGCTTACTTTTAATAAGCAATTAAGCATATTAGTAAAGAGTCACCCAAATTCTTCAAGTTTGAAACAGTCTAGAGGTTTAAACTGTCATACGATTTCATCAAAGTGAAGGCTACAGTATCTTTCTCACTTTTCTTATACCTCTCAGCCTGCTGTTTGAGTCAAGCCTTGTATGTTGAATGCTGACTGGATACAGCATACCTGGACTAAGATGGTTTCTATTTCTTAAGTTCAGGTAGCAACAAGGGATAATTTGAAGAATATCTGTAATAATAACAACAAAGAACTTCAAGATTTAAACCTCCTGAAGAAAAGTGGACTTGATTTCTCATGAAAAATATATGCATATTCCTTAGTCAACCTAATACAAGGCACAATAATTAATAGTCTCACTAGGCAACAGTTACTATTTTTTTATTTGCCTTGCATACAGGAACTCATGCAAAACCAAAATAGCAAAGTGAGTGCGTTGTTGAGGAGCTCTTAGATCTAAAATCTGAGCTCAGGCCACAAGATTGTATGTACAGAACAATATTGATTCTTTGATGCACTTTGACCAACAAGTTAAAAATTTGCTAAGGGAAAACAGTTAAATCTCACTCGTTCCATTCCTCACTTCCATTATATATCCTTTTACTTTTTAATGATAACTTGCTTTGAAAACAGGAATAAAAAGAGCTGAAGCTTGCTTAAAAATGCTTCATTTTGAATAAACAAAACCAGCACTGGAGTTTGGCATAGCAGACTGAAAGATTTTATTTTTTTTTTACCATATGTGTATGACACCAGTAAAAATTTGTTTCTAATTATTCTTAGTAATAAATCTTTCTGTCTTGCTACTCACAAGGTTCATCGTTCTGAACATGAGCACTGTAAAAGTGCTAGCAAACCCGCTGTATTACCATAATCTTAGTTTTCAGTGTTAAATCCAAGAAGCAAAAAGGCCGAATGTAAAAGTTCTCTCGCTCTGTGTAGTTGTGTTTGCAATTATTCATTACAGGCTAGAACAAAAGTCTGGATTTGAATTCCAGTTCCAGACCCAGAGCAGAATGAACAGGGTGAGACGATTGCTAAAACTGGGTTTTATCCTTGCTGCTGTTACTGCTTGTCTTGCGACAGGTACTAAAAGCTTTAGCTAGGGTTGATAGACCATCATTGTCTTCACCAGTCCCACTGGGGAGTTGGTTCCATGCTGAGAAGAACTTTGTCTTGATTTACCTTTCTGTCTGTGGATATTACCCTGTGTCACTGCCGTGAAAAGTCCACAGGTGAATGCAGGCATTGCCAGATTCCTAAGTGACTTTGTGCACGCTGCTCCAAAATCCCAGGTTTTCAGAAGTGTGATGGAAGGTAATTTGCATCTGCCTGTACGATTTCTGTGATTCAAATAGTGAATTACCGAGGAAGGAAACAGAAGGGAAAAGAAGAAGAAAAGCAGATTATTTGTTGTAGTAACATATTACAGATTACATACAAAAATAGAACTATACTGTATAGTCCTGAATAGGGTGAAGCAACAATTTGTGTGAACACCCAGTTTGGAGGAAGTTAAATGCCTACCACAAAACAGCTTGCTCTGTTCAAAGGGCATTTGATATCCTGTTTGCATATTCTCTATCAAAATAATCCAAACTATTATATTTGGTTTAGGTCTTAGAAAATTATTACTGATTTTTCCTGAAATGTGATAGAGTTTTGGTTGAAGAAAAGTTTGGTGACATTACACATCTCTCAATCTCGTTTAGGCTCCTGTTTTCCACTTCAAAAGGCAGAGAGAATTCTTAACTGTTTTGTCAGATACTGGTATGGGATCTCTAACTTTTCCATAACATAACTGTCTCCAAAGTGCCTCCATCTGTGTCCTGCTTTTGCATCTCATGCACAGAACAAGCTTCTTCACTGGTCTTTTGATTTCTCCTGGTACAGGGCACATAGGGACACTACACTATGGAATTATAATTCAGTGTGCTTTTAAGTGTTGTCCCTAAGGGATAATAACAATCTTTATAGGAGCTAAGGGGAAGAAAAAAAATTGTAGAAGAAAATAGTTCGCATGCGTACCAGAAAGGGTGGTTGTGGGCCTCTATCTGGAATTTTAGCCACAGATGCAGTCTCAAAAAATAGTTCCCAAATTAGTAATGGAAACATTAAGTTGTCTCATTATTATCAGACATGTGGTTCAAAAAACATGGCTGAAGTATTTGGTCTAATGATACACAAAGCAGGAAGGCGTGACTTCTAAAAGAGTAGAAATAAACTCTTCGGAAGAATCTGCAGTTGTGTAGAAAGAACAGAAATGGAGTAACCTCACATGCAGTAGGAACAAGAATTTTGTGTTTACAGAGAATGGACCATGGGAGATAAAAACACGAAAAAGGAGGCTAAACACCATTTTGTAAGGAAAGAGGAAAGGAAAGAGATAGAGTGTTACTGGTACACAAACAGCAAAGTTGTCTGACGAGTGCTGTGGCTCTGTAAAGAGTGACTGTACTTAACATTAACATACATACAACTGACTTGATGCCAAGAAACAGAAGAGGTAATGGATACTCTTGTGTTGCTTTTTTGGAGGTGCTTTAGGCCTTGGTGGCCAGGAAGCCAAAGAGCAGCACCACAGTGTATTTAACAAGGGTATTAGTCTTCCAGTAATTTTTGGTTACATGTAGCAGCACTACAGTAAGTCACCATGTTTGTGAATGCACATGAGTTTTTAATTTCTTTTTTTTAAGGAATAGTCTATTATACTAAACAGTCTGGTATAGTTAGAGAAAATCAGATAACCATTTGAATGTACAGGTTAGGTCTTGTTCAGTTACAATCTCCTAGCCGGAATCGCCCTAGTCTTACAAAGTGCGATTATGTCTTGAATGCCTGATCTCTTTTCTCCCTTTTATGTGGTTATTACAAGTGATCACACTTTATATATTTTTTTCCAGAAATGTACTTGTGTTCTGGGAAGAAGCAACAGAAAGGCTGGAAATTGTACACTGAACTTCTAATCTTGATCATTGCTGTGAAGTCATACCTTAAAGTATCAGCTGAAAACACAGACATAAGTGGAAGTGCTCTTGCTGCACCCTACTTTTATCTAGTTCCTGCCTTATCCTTGGTTGCCTTTCCCCCTTTCCTCACCCTTGGTATTTTTCCAAGGAGGGCAGCATCTGGGTTCTGCCTGTGCAGACACCTCCACATAGTTATGTGTGAGTAGTTCCAGAGAGCAAGAGGATTAACCTTTGCAAGAATCTGAACAGGAATGAAGTTGCAGAACAGGCTTCTGCACTCCATAGTCTCCCTAGACCAGAATTTAAATTATTCTTCTTGGGGCATGGGGGGCAGATATATGGGGAAGAAAGGGCTTTTGACCTTTTCAAGTGAGCAGCAGTATCTGCAGTTTTGCTGTACCACTGAATACTTAGCTGGAGTCTGTGGCACCTTTATGAAGGCCAACACCACCTTTGCAGCCTGTAACGGCCTTATCACCACTGCCAACAAGCCAGTACATTTCTGCATTCCTCCCCCTGCTATCCTATACAGAAAAGTCATCTATTTTGTTAAAGGAAATACATCTCTCAGCTCTAAATCATTTCTCCTTTGGGATGATTCTTCTCGGTGAGTGATTCTTTCCAGCTGACCTGCTACTTCTATGTTTTACAGGACCTAGCTCAGGAGATCGCTGCTGAAGTCCAACTGCATGATTTTAAATGCCAGACTAGCTCCTGCCACCTTCCATAATCATTTTAAGCTTTGTTGGTTTACTTGCTGCCATAACTACCCACATTATTAGTATAAAAAAAGAACAGGAAACCTTTCTGCTTTTAATGGAGTTAGCTGTGCAAATAAAAGGAGGAAGGCATGCTATCATTCAAAGTGACTGCTGAAGTATGTAAATATTAATTATGCCGTTCTGTCAGCTTTGCTGGGTGTGCCTTTTGCAGAGGAACATCGTAACCCACTGGCACTGGGGATAGGCATTTCTGACAAGTGACCAAGAATGTGGGGGATGCACCTCTATCATGCTGGTATCTGAAGTGGTTTCCATGGCAGTAGTCAAAATAGGAGACAATGTCCTGGTGAGGTTGGCATACAAGACCGTTTCTATGGTGTTGGCTAAAAAAAGCGCAACTTCGTTTTATTTGGGTGTCTATAGTGTTTTTGAGATGTACTAATGAGGACTGGGGTTTGTGCTGCAGATAGGTGCTGCAGATAGGTGATGCAGTCACTCTGGCTTTGCCTGCCAGTGGGGCTTAGGAGCAGGTTGAGGGTTTACAATGCAGAGGAAGCCCAGAGCAGTTGGCTATACTTGGGGTCAAGAGAGCAAGCTTTTGTGGTGCCATGTTCTGTGGTGAGGTGGAGCCTGTGCCCAGGCCTGGCTGGCGGGTGGTCTGAGCGGATGCATTACCAAGGGCTGATAAGAACAGAGGTGCTTTTTGTGGTAATGGCAGCTTAGGGCATGGTGGCAAACTGCTCCATGAGGCAAGGGGTTTTCACAAGCCAAGTTTTGGGGTCGAGCCTTGCTGTAGGTTGGAACAGGTTGGCGAGGGGTGCCTTCGGGAAGCTGAGGTGCTAAGTTATGGCTGAGGCATGGGCTACAAGAGATGGCGGTGCTTGAACCAAGCGGGGTCAAGGCTGAGATGAGACGGGGTGGAGTTGGGGACGCCCCAGCCAGGTGGGATTGGGAGGAAGGCGGGGAGAGAGCAGCAGAGCCCAGAACCGCCGGCGGGCCAGTCGCTCGGAGCGACTTCCCTGCCGCCCTCCTCCCCCTGAGGGGAGGCTTGTGCGGACTGGGCGCGAAACCCGCGGAGGGCGGGGCGAAGGCACGGGAAGGAGGGCAGGAGCCAATGGAGAGCGGCCGGCGCCACTCGCCAATACTCGGCGGCAGGCGCTGAGGCGGGGGAGCGGCGGAGAGCGCGGCCAATGGGAGGCCGCAGCCACCGTGTCTGCGGGGCCCAGGGTGGGGAGGTCGAAGAAGGGCGCGGTGCGTCCAATGGAAGCGATGCGCGCGCTCGGGCCTGGCGGGGAGGGTGCGGCGAGGCCAATGGGGAGCGGCGCGGGGCGCATGCGCAGTCGAGGACGGTGGGGGGCAAGGAGGGGGTGCCGCGCGCCGTAGGTAGGGGGCAGGGGTGCGGTCCCGCCCCTTCCTCGCCGCAGTGAGTAGTGAGCGGGCGGCCATGTTGTGCGGGGGGAGGGGAGGAAGGAGTTGAGAGGAGACGGTAGAGACTCTCTCACACACACAGCACAAGATGGCCGGGGAAGCAGCCGCAGCTACAGTCGGGCTCCCGAGCGCTTTCCCCGCCGCTCGGAGCGGGGAGGTCCGGCGAGCGCCCCGGGTGCCAGTCTCGGGGGTGAAGTCGGGCCCGGCGCTCTGGGGGTTCCGGGGCGACGAAGGGCGGCGAGTCGGGCTGCTGTTCGGGGCTGCCGACGGGCGGAGGGCAATGGCGCCGGGCTCCGGAGCTCTGCCCGCGCCTCTCCTTCGCCGGCCGGGCGCGGGACCGTCCTCCGCCGCGGGCAGGGCGAGAAGGGGAGCAGCGCCCCGTTCTCAGGGCCCCCTTTGCCTGCCGAGGGGCTGCTCTTCGTTGGGTAAGTGCCTGAGTCTCCTCGTTTTTCATTGTCCTTTGTCCTTGGGAGGAAAAACAAAATGTCCTTGGAGCCGGGAGGGGGAGGGGGCGCCTGCCTCTCCCTGCCCCCCCCCCCGCCGTTCTCTGAGGGGAACCCTGCGGACCCCAGTCGTCTCCGTGACCCCTTTTGGGTAAGGGGGAGCCGCGCAGTTTCGGGAGGGAGCGGCGGGAGAAGGGGGTGCCGCAGAGGGAGCCCGGCTCGCCGACCGCCCTGGTGACACTCGTCGGCTCCCGGGCTGCAGACCGCTCCCCCTCCCCCTGCTCATGCAGCACTGAGGGGGCTCTGCACACCCCGACCCCCCAATGCAGCACAGAGGATGGAAGCACCTGCAGACGGGTTCCCCAATGCAGTAGTTGAGGAGGGGGGCTGCAGACCTGTTCCCCTCCAGTGCAGCATGGAAGGGGGGCATCTGCAAAACAGCTTATAACTCCATTGCAGCAGTAAGGGGGGAGAGATGAAGACTGTACTACATCATCAGTTAAATGTTGAGTCCCATGTCCGTATCTGTTTAAAGAGCATTTGTTGCCCATTGCTGCCCAGATGGGGATATGTTTTCGTAGTTTGTAAGAACAAAGACGCCATGTCCTTTTCTCTTAAAAATAAAACTTGGTGGGGTTTTTTTCTGGGGTGTTGGCTTTTAACTCTTTATAAACCAGTAAGGAAAAAAAAGGCTGCGGATGAGACAGCTTAGTACTTTATTGAAACAATAGATAGAAATAAACTTTACTTGAAAAACAGCAGTTCAGGTGCAGAACTTTAAAGAAAACTTAAGAATTACGTGTATTATGATTTTGCAATTTGAACGGCAATAAGAAAACTTACAAGCTGAAAAAACCCCAAAACTTGGTCATGCCAAGTCTACAGTTTAAAGTTGGCAAAATACTCCAGTTGTGATTTAGACGACACTACGAGAAGAAAAGGTAGTTAGTTAAATATGAATTACGCGATAAGGAAACCAGTGGGTTTGTGTGTGACACTAAAAGCTTTTAAAAAGCGTTTATTATGTGTCAGTTTTTGTTTGAGTGTTCAATTTACGCATTTTTCAGGGAGCTTGCAGTCCTTTTTGTTTACGTCGCATTTTTATCATTGTTTCGATGGTTAATAATTTAGAAGTTGTGCACAACACCTATCGCAAGACTTTGTAAAAATGCAAGTTTAAATGGAATGCCTGGTGTTTGTTTTTTGTTGGCTCGCTTTCACCGAAAGCCAATTGAAGGGTAAAATGGTAATTACAAATGTATAAGAAGTCAGCGTAGTAGATCAAGAGGTAAAATATTAATAACTTTAGTTTTAATTGGAGATTGTAGTCGTATTTGATGAATTTCACTCGTGTACACTTGTGCAGGATTATAAAACTCCGTGCAGGTTTTAAATAACAGCAATAGGAGGTAAAACTACATTTTTTAGTACTTTCTCTGCAAATACAAATCCGTAATTAAACAATGAAAGTTGGCTTTTTTTGAAATACAGATACAAGTTTCAGCAACCGTTCGACTTTTATCACATTCACGCAAAGTGTTCGGTATCTTTATTTTGGATTTGGATTATGGTGGTTTTATAACCCTCCAGCAACAGTTCTGCAGTGTAGAACAGGTTCTGACACACAGACTTTGCTGAAAAGAAAGTTCTAGCTTTAGGTGGGTGTATGCTGTATTTTTCTGTTTTGTAGATTGGGTTTTTTAAAAAAATACGTATTAAGAGATAATTTTAGGACCAGCTTTGAGCTTTCTTTCAGCTGCTGAAAATAAAATAACACCTAAGTGTCTCTAAAAATAAATTGCTCTTAATTCTTTTTTTTATTTAATGGTTCTGCATTTTTGTACATATAAGGTATAGGAATTTTAATTTATATTTAGATTCCTTTCAGTGTAACATTAAGATGTTACTTTAATTTACCCACTTATTTACAGAATGATTCCAAACTTCTCTTAAGAGCATGTAATAGTGATGATAAATATAATTGCTGCAAAATAAAATGTGAAACGTTTTCACAAAAGGCAAAAAAAGTTGGCTTGAGGTAGCAAAAATATAGTTCCTTGGGTTAAGGAGCATAGTTTGGGATCTGATTAAAGGAGTTGGAGGCTTTAAAACTGTATTCTGAAGGGCAAAAAGACACCGTTTTTTAGGAGATCAAGTGACTTACGGTTTAAAATTCAGAGAAGCTGATGGCAGAAGCCATTTTAAAATTACTTTGCTATCACCAGAAATTTTATTTAATATATAGCTTTGAAGACTAATGTGGAAAAAAAGTACAAGGACTGAAACACTGTGTGATAAATTACTCATAAGGAAAAAAATCTTAAATCGGCTAGACGTTTGGTCTTTTAAGTCATTCAAAACTAATGGCAGACAGGAGAGAGCAGACTGCAGTTTTCATGCAAAAATACAGATCTTGCATGTTATATGTCAGTCACTCCAGTGTTTTTCTTCAGTCAAGTGTGTACAGCCACCCGTACTTTTATTTTTAGAGTTGAGCTTTAAAGATGCAGTTACTGATATAATAAGTTTTCCCTAACTTAATAATTACCTAAAGATCAATACATTTCAAGCATCTGACTTGTTCTGCTTTTTCTCTCTTTGTAAATCAAAATGCTGAAAATTTTGTACTTTTTTTTTCAGGTAGAATTCCATGAACAATACGTTACTTCCTGACTGGTTTCCAGAAGAATCGTTCATACCTCACTTTCTTAGGTAAGAGTGGTTATAACTTGTGGTAGTATTGTTAATTTCCTTGTTATTTTATTGACCTTGGGGTTTTCTTTTCCTACTGTGCAAAATGGAGGGGAAAAGGAGAATTTTTAAATTGGGATATGTTTTATAAAATAGGCGGACGTTTTAGCCATTATTTGCACAGTCTACCCATATGTCTTAAAATAACGCTGTTTTTGCTGCTACTTCTGTATGAATTTTGTTTTACTAAGATTGTTTCAGAAGTGTTACGTTTAGGATCTTTTTTTATATTTTTGCACATGTGTGCATTGTTTTTGGTGGGAAATAGTATTTTCATATAAAATGATAAGTTCCTTATGTCCCGTTTAATTAGTGAAAACATGCATTGAACTTTAAAAATGGTTTGCTTTTTGCACTTTATGAATGTTTAGCATCAATACTTGGTGATGCTGTAGAATTGTATGTAACAGTAATAACCCTAGACCTCAGGTAGTCACGCAGAAGACGTTTTTTGGGCCTGTTTCTCATTTTGGAGACGTGAGTGCTAATGGTTAGCAAGGATAGAACATTACGGTTTTGTACCATAGGTGAAATTCTTAGTAATCATAATATACTTTATGTGTTCTGGAAAAGTTTATTAGTTGAACTTTAGAACTGTAAGTAAAATCTGTACATACCTTTGTTTTCAGAGAAACCTAGTTTTGTGTGTGTTCTTTGTTTTGTTTTTTTCCTTTAAAGGCTTTTACTGGATTTTGTTCTTCCAAAGATTCGGATGGCTGGTCGGGTAAAAGACCTTGAACAAAATTCCGTACTGTGTGTACCAGGTATGTTATATTGTGTTAGTTTTTTTAGTTATCCTATAAGTAACTTTTCTTTTAGCAAAATAAATATCGAACACTTGAGCTGTGATGTTTCATGTGTTGAATTGTCTTTCAAGTTTCATTGCATTTGAAAACTGTTAGCACGTACAAAATACAGTAACATTAATACCTCCTTTCACATCTAAGTGTTTTATGGTCACTCATAAATAAAACCTGTTTTTAAATGACCATGTCAACACATTGTAAAACAAAGCTGTGCTTATGAGGATTGTAATCTCTACTAAGGACATTTTGTCTAACCAAACTATAGCAATGCTTTCCTCCAGTTCAAGGAATTGGTTCACTAGCTCATAGAGCTTTTCCTTTCCAATAAATTGCTTTTGTACGATAAAATTAGAAATTCTCATTTCAGTGTAAATTTTACTCTAAAAGCCTAAACCTGCACCCAGTTGTTAAGTAGTATCATGCTGCCCTTCCTGCAGTATAAATAAATCAGCTTCATAATGTCTGGTTATGTTTACACTTTCGGATTCTGCGTTTAGAGACAGAGTAACATGTTACATTTGAGTCCTGCTTTTACCACTGTGTAATTAAAAGTTGGGGATCTTGTTTGCCTGTCTTAACTGGTTCCTTTTCACAGCTTACCATGCTAAAGTACCTCAGTACAAATTCAGGACCTCAAAGCGTAAGGCGTCTTAATGAAAACGTGTCAGAATTCTCAAAACATGCTCTAGAAAATTTGCTTTTTAAAATTACATAAATGATAACTCAATCTTGTGAACCCCTACCTGAGTGCAGCTGTTAACTTTGGCTTGGGTGAAACCTTCAGCCTGTTCGTATGAGAGAAGTCATATATATATATATACACACACAAGTCCACCCACCAATTTTGCATAAACTTTAAAAAAAAATTCTCTTGGCTGTAATAAGCCTTCTATCTGCAGTAAATCACTGCCAATATGCAAAACAATTAAAAAATACTTACAGATAATGGGCATCTACCATACATCATGGATGTCCTGCAACAAAACACAGCTAATGAACAAAGTTAGGTATGTTCTAGAACTTCATGGTGTAACTCTTTGCTATGAAGTTTGAGAATTGGAAGTTTGTGTTAGAACTTGAGAGGAGCAACATAACATACTTGGCAACCTGTGTGAATTTTCAACTTAAAAGGATGACCAGTTAACACCATATAATACACGGTCTGTTACAATAAAGACAAGACTAGCCTGATTCACCTAACAGTGATACAAATTACGAGACTGCACTTGTCAGACTCAAGACTTGCATTCCTAGTGTTAAATCCTTAAATGTCTAAAGCTGCAACTTTTAATTGACTTCAAGAAAAAAAATGGAGTGCTCAAGAGCAGAGTCATGTTGGCAGTTTTATGATGGACACAAAACTGAGCAGTTGGCTCTTAATGGTCTTACATATTTCCTTTATTGTCATAATGCTGTTTGTGTTGAATAGACACGGGAATAATAACAGTTTTACATGTAACTTGTTACTTTCCTGAGCTCTTTGGAGCTACCTTGAAAAAGTAACATGTTTTCATCTAGTACATGGTAGCTTGATCTTCAGGTGACTCCAGTAGACTAGGTGCCCCACTACTGGGGACTTGAGAAAGCTTTAAGTTCACGACCACCCTAGAGCATGCTAATGAGTATTGATGAGGTGAGAAGAGTGCTCTCTAGTTGAGTCTTAACTCTTGCACTAGAGGAAGCTGTTTCTCTGTGGAACAAAGCCATATTAAGTATTCATAGAATTAATTTGTGGCACGGACAGCTTACATAAAAAGCATTGGTGATGTATGTCATATTTGCTGAAATACTTTCTAAACTTATCACAAGAACTGATATCAGGTAAATAGCTCTGTATGATCACCTCAAAAGGATGTAAGCGTTCCTGATTCTTAAGAGTTAGTAGTGCCAATCTTTTGGTGAAGGAGTTTAGGACCTATGATTAAAGTCATGTTTTATGTGGTGTTTGTCATACTGTACTTGCGACATCTCATCCTCTAATTTAAAAATAAATCACAAAAATGGCTATGACAGTTCTGGCAAATCTGATAGATAATTAGTTTTACACATAATAAATTGAATGTTAAATAGGAAATGCAGGTGTTCATCAGGCTAATGTTTTTCAGCTGAAACTTGTATTTACTAGCTTTATGATTTATGGATCTTAGTGTGAGCCTTAAGCTTCCGTGGTGCATTCTGTAGTTCAGGGAGTGAATGAGTTTTGGATGTTAAAATTCAAAACTCCATTGTGCAGTACTGTATTTTACAATGATTAAAAAAAAAATCACTGGCAAGCATACGGCTGAAATGTAACGTGTTATTAACATCTTGGTGCTGTTTTGGAAGAACCCCATTGTTTGGTTCATTTCTTCACTTCAGAGTAGAGAACTCTTACTAATGATGAGTAATGACACCTTGCCAAACACTAGATTCCTAGACTAAAGGTCAGAAGCTCTGGTTGGTCTCAGTAACTTTCAGTAGAGAATTCTGTTCATCTGGTAATAAAGCCATTTTGAAGTATCCTCATTAAAATTTCTGAAATTACCATAACTGGATGCTAACTCTAGAATTAAAGAAAACAGGAATCAACTTGAATGCAGATGGTGAATGTTTAATTGTGCTGTAAACTTGAAAATGGCTGAGCTGGAAGCTGGGGATATTTCAGTCAATGACTTAAGCTATGAGTTAACATAAGAAGACTAGGTGAAGTGGGTTTTTTCAGTGAAATGGTACAAATAGGACAGAAGGAGATGTAAAAGGGCGTAGGTAAACCTTTACCTAGTTGATGTCTTTGCTTTGCATGACTGATAGATGTCTCTTGAATGATCAGAGTTGAGCAGCCATGTTATGCTTCCTCTACAAAGTGCCCATCCACCATTTTAGAAGTACTTCCATTTCATAGCAGCTGTTGGGTCACATTTTAAATTCACGTTTTAAATCTCTGTATTTCATGTTCATTTAGATTTTTAATCATTTCCCTTTTTTAAAGGGAACTTTCTTCCACATTAATCATTTCAAGTAAATTACATCAACAAAGAAATTGCAGTGCTGTTCATAGCAGTGTTTTTGCTACACATCAGAGTAGCTATCAGTTCGAAGAGGACAATTTAGAAAATCATTCATAATACAATAAATTTTTACATGTTTAAGGATATATTCCAACAGAAGTAGATTTTGAGACATCATGGAAGGAGCTGTTTGCTTCCACATGTTAAATGGATAACTGTTATCACTCATAATAGTGGATGACTTCATACAGTTGAAATTTATAGTAAAAAAAGAGGAGTGCATGAGTTGTTCTAGAGTTTTAGGTCTTTAATCTTACTACCTCTGCTTAAAGTAATTTTGATTAAATATTTATTCATCTGGATTGCAAATACATATTTTCAAAGTTGAGCTCTCAAATGCTGCCCATACATAGATAACTTGTTCCATATTGCTGTTTCAAATAATTCTATTGCATCTAGCTGGTATCACCTCTTAGTAAAGTGGGTATCTTAATTGTTTTGTGAAGGGTAGGTCAGTTAGTTTCAGTACACTTCTTTCTACTGGATGCCCAATAGACAAGATACCTTGTTTAGTTTCTCAAGGTATTTGTGTGCAGGTCTGGGTCTGAAGTTCTTGGGTGGCTTGCACAGGTTGTTTGATGATAGGTTGCCTAGCACTAATTAAAGGTTTTTTTAAAATAAAAATCTTTTGTACCATATGCTGTGATCTGCTGGAAGTATCTGTGGGATATTTTTTGTTGTGTTTGGGGTTTTGTTTTTATTTTAGAATATGGCTTTTATAATAATTTTAAGCTAGTGCTCTGGTCTTCTAGACCCTTAAGTTTTATTTTTAAATTTTCTTTTAATTTGAGTGTTTAATACATCACTTTCCCTACAGATGTGTTGAGGAATTGATTTACTCACTGTAAGCAAAATAAATGGTCTTGGTTGAAGCACTGGTAAGTTGTTATTCCTAATGACATTTACTTTTTAGCTTAAAAAATACAATGAGCACACATGGCTATTCTGTTTAACTTGCTGAAGTTTTTGGCTGAATACATCCTGAAGTTCCTTTAAAGTGTGTCTGTGTGTGCATGTGTGTTTCTAGAAAGGTAATTTAAAAGGACCACTGGAGAATTCTTGCTGGGCTCTTAGGAGATGAAGCTGTTCGTAGCTAGTACTCTCATCCTGTCTAGCTGGAATATAGCTTCTATATCTAATTGTACTTCTTTGGTCTTATATGATTTGCTATTTTGTTAAAAATTTATTAAGTTATGGATTTGCTTGTTCAAAAGGGTTTGGTAACACAGATCTATTAACAGAGAAGTACTACACACAGTTTGGATAACAAATGTTGTGGAAAATGCCATAGCAGGAAGAACTTGCCTTCCAAACATCTTGTGTTGCCCTTCTGGGCTTTTATTAGGATCAGTGAGAGTCTTTGAGCAGATAGTAACTATCTTCTGTTCTATGGTTGCTCTCCTTCTTTACTTTACTCATGAACTTCCAGCTTTGCAGAAAAGGGTATGTAATGCTGGTAGACTTTCCTGTATTAAACTGATAGCTGATAGATTTCATTTAGGAATCGTTCCCTATATAGTGAAAATTCAAAAAATGGCACATGTGAGTAGAAAAAATGATTCAGTTTTATAGTGGATTAATATGGAGACAGGATTTTCTCCAGTTCCCTTTTATTAAAGGAACTTGGTCTCGATGACCTTTTGCTGTCCCAGGCACATTCTGTGACCCTCTTGGGAAGTCTTGTCTCCAGAAACACCCAAATCCTTTTGTCTTTGTCTTAAAACTCATTCCTTGACTCCACATTTTCAATTAGGGCATCCGTTGCATTTTGTGTACATGAATTAACCTTTTTAGTGGAAGCTTTATTCCTGTAAACTATGCCTCAGAATACATGCTTTTCTTTTTTAAAAGAGACAGTTTGTTTGGTTTGACATGCTGTCTGAGTAATGTCTTCCTTAGATGGCAGCCTGAGAAAATGTTGTTCCAAATATTCCATTTCAGCGAATAGATGATAGTGAATTTTAACTGTCCAACAGCAATGAATGTTAGCAGAGACCTTCAGCAACCATGCTTACCTTGTACAAACTGCTGTCTGTGCTGTGTCACATGCTAGAAAAGCAGCTACTTTCTGTTTGTACTCCAAAGTCCCATGCCTGCTTCTGATTCCCTCATGTGACATGGAGGGTAATGCAGAGCTCTCTTGAATAGGAAAAGAGTGTGTGGGGCCATGTTACTGTGGCCTTGTGACACTTTTTGGTACGTTCAATTTTGAGTCACTTCTATCATGACTTTTCAGTCCTGAAGCAAAACAGAGGAATTCAGATTTTCAATTATTTCAGTTCTTACTGTGCATACATGTGCTCAGTTTTGATCATTTTTGATTAGTGTTCCATGTTTTCTGCTGCATTCTGTAAATTTTATTAAACCTTTCAGAAATCTTATGCTGTCTTTCATACTTAGAGGTATGTGTAGAGCAGCATGTCTTGCCACATTAGAACCAAATGTTAGTACTCCTTCTGACTGTTCCTCAAAACTTTCCCTGTGCTGATCTCTGTTGCTTTCTTCCCCCAATCATCTGCTATAATCTATAAACATGTGACTCATGTCCCATTTTTATTTTAATCTTTATCTGTTTCCTACATCTTTCTCTCTGCATGTATTTCTGTTTTCTCTGTCGGATTGTAAATTAGCTGCTGTTGGATCTGGCATCTTGAGAAATTTGTCTTTCCAGTTACACTCTCAGTAGTTCTTCCATCCTCTGTTTTACAATTCTTATCTAAAGGAATGGGTGAAGGTGAAACTCTTAATTGGCTTAAACAGGCCTCTTCAAAAGGAGTTGCTTCAAAACGTGTTTGTAAAAACACCCAAATGAATGGATGTTGAATGATCTAGCTTGGATCTACATGGATTTTTAACTCATAATCTATATTATTATATTTTAATAGAAGGGGGAAATACTTGAAAACACCAGGAGCTTTATTGAAGTGGACATACATTGCTTAATGCATTGAAGTTCATTATTTTTAAAAACACCCACAAAAGAGTGCATTGCTGAATAAAGTCACATCTTACCTGAGATTAATCTCTTAAGTGTGAGAAACCTGGCAAGCAGCCTTTTGCAGCTAAAAATACCTGATTGTATTTGAGTTGTGCTTTTACTGCTGTGCTTACTGAGTATCTAACAGTGATAAAAGGATTTGGGACTTCCCAGAGTACTTTAGATTGGACACAGCATCATCATGGACTTCAGATGTCAATAAACAGTGCAGGAACTTTTTCCTCTAATGTAGAAGTTGAGAATAAAATTCTGCTTTAATAAACTTTGAAGTGTAGAACTTGAGGTTTGGTTTGCTCAGAACCTCATTCTGTCCATTCAGCTCCCTCTGTTGGAGCGAATTACTTTTACTAGCAGTATGGCACCTTGGCTTTTAAATTGAAGCCTCAAAGTGTAAGAGATTACAGTTTGGAAAATGTAAATGTATTGGTGTCTTAGGCACTTGTGCTGATGCATGGACACTTGATGTGTTGTTACTGGCCTTCAGTCTCATCCTTAAGAAATGCAAGGTTTCAACAGATGTGAAATGTTGAGGCCGTAGTTGATAGAATCATAAAATGCACTGAGTTGGAAGGGACCCAAGAGGATCATCAAGTTGAACTCCTGGCCATGGCTTTTATTGCTGTGGTCTCTTAATAGGTAGACAACAAATATTTTTGATAAAAATGAGCAAAAAAATTTGGAAATTCAGATGCTTCAAAGCTGTTGCCTTAAACCTTTAGACAGGGTCGTGAATAGTTTCTGTTGATAGTGTCAATGTGTTGCCAATGACTTGAAGAAAACTTTGAAACTTAGATGTTTACCCAGTGGCCTTATTTACCAAAGCCAAAATACTGTGTTTGAAACAAATGCAGTAAATAGTAGATAATAAAGCTTGAAAAATGGGATGTGTAGCTGATGTTACAGAAGGAATTGAATACTTGTCCTCTAACACAAAAAAAGGACTACTCAATGGCTATATTAAGTGTTGGATCACTGTGGAAGAACATATTTTTGCAGGGTTATTGAAAATTCTTAATAAAATGTGCCTTAATTTGTAAGGAAACAAATGCTGTGAAATCTTTTAACTCAAGCGTAGATTTCACATGAAATAGTGTACAGACTGCTATTAATATTTTGGCCATTATTGTGCATCTTTTTTGATGTCTTCTAGAACAAGGACTGTTGTAACATGTTTTGAATCATAATACATCATCAGTTCTGTTTACTGCTAATTAATTTACAAGGTCAAGAGGAGAGTTTAGAGTGAATGTTGGGTTACTTGCAAAGTTTTTGGTACAACCAATTGTAGGTGAACCTAGTAAGGAAACTAGCCCTTAAATTGGTTTTGACAGATCTCATTAGTGTCTAAGGCAGAAGGCTAACCCAGCTGAAAAGGGCCTTTCAAGGTTGACTAATATGTAACTCACATTTTTTAGAGGTGGGGAATGCTGATGCTGGGAATTAACTATACTCATATTAAGTTTCTTACTATATAATAATTCTTTGAAATGTCCTGTTAATGGGATTTCCACTTCTGAATATTTGATTGTGACAGTAACAGATAACTTGGTGGTGGTTTATTTCTCATGTTTTGGTACCTCAGTCAAGGCATTAGGATCAAAATGTATTCAGAGTTTGTTTTTTCTTCAGATATCTTAATGGCTTTGAAATTAGGCTAGTGTAGCAATACAAAGTAAAAAAAACCCAACCCAACAAAAAAAAAACCAAACCCAAAACAACCCCCAGAAAAGGCTGCTTCAGTTTAGTGTGGGTGAATAAAAATCTTGCAAAATACTGAATTCCTGTCTTAAATGAGGATGAGTTGAATGCTTGGAAGAAAGATTTCTGCAAGCCTCAATGACCAATTTCTAATTCTGATGATGTCAAGATCCCATGATTGGATACTGATACAACTTCTTACATTGCACAATGCAAAGTGAATTGCCACATCTTCCATTCCACTTCTGTGTGTTGTACTTTTCCACTGTATTTGGAACAAGGAAGATGAATATAAAGTAGGATATATGGGCAGTTAGGAAAGTTAGAAGGAAGCCTGTTGCACTGGTTCCATCGCTGTTTTCTTTGCTGTAACTGATTATTTTGAAATGAGAATGGAGAAACTGGGATGATGAGACAGAGACCACTAGATGGCCCCACTGATTTTTGCTGTACTGTGGGTAATTTCTGCATCCCATTTAAGAATCTGCCCAGGGTTATCAAGGGAACAACATAGTGGTGGAGTTGGCTTTGAAACTAAAAGGAAGTTAAAGCCATACACATTCAAAAGAATGAATTGACAGGTAGTCAAAATCATGAATACAATTTAAAGCCTTTTTTTGTATGTCAGGTCTCTTCTAAGTTACTGTTGGTTTTAAAATTGTGTTCTTAAAACTTAGTAACTTCCTGTACTTGATTTTTGTGTGCTAGAAGTAGTATTTTTTTTAACTACTTAAGCTTGTTTTTCTTGGAAGAAAAATGTAAAAATGGGGACAGTTGGTTTATATTATCCACGTGAAAGTAATTTGATCAGTTTGGTTTGTCACCTATGCACTTGGTGGTGGTTATATGAAGAGTAAAGTTGGGAGTATGGATCAGTAGTAGTGTGGTGGCCTTGCCAAAGGCAACTAGTATAACTTTACTGTTTTCATCTGACTTTGGGCACATCCTTTCCCCTACAATAAATAAACCAGTCATTCTGCTTGTTCATAAGAACGTGTGTGCTGTTGCACCATATGTGCCTCATGAGCTGGAAAACTGGGTTAAGATGGTGGAATGTCTTGTCTCCAGTCACTGTCAATAGAGGAAACCAGTTTTCATGCCCGTTACAATGGTTTTGATGGATGTATGCCTTTGAAGAAAGGAAGGTGGACAGTAGCTAAATAAATTTGGCTTAATTATAATAAACTTGGTTTTCTATTAAACAATGTCAGCTTTAGTTGATGGGTCAGTCCAATAAAGATGGTTGCCAGAGCAAATATCTTGCATTTCCCACTATTGATTTCTCTAGTGTTTTAAAGCTATGGAGAAATTAAAGATAGAATGTGTAGAGCCTGGAAAGGCTTTTGAATGTCTGAACATCCCTCTCTGACTTCTTTATAGCTTTAAGTTTGGGTTTGGTTTGTTTTTTGCATTTTTGACTCTTGAACTGATGATTTGATATTGTTCATCGTAAAAGATTTTTCTGGAATGTGTAATATGGAATGAAGCATCAGCTATATGTTTATCTGCAAGGTACAGTAGTTGAATGTCTTAGTTTAAAGATGTGATCTGTATTCCAACAGCATTTTTCTTTTAATTTTCCATAAAGAATCCAATCAGATGAAGAGTGTCAAAAGGAGTCTACGAATGAGACACCAAGATGGCAGTTCCACTGTTGATTGAGAGGTTGAGGAAATGGACTAATGCATGAGTGCTGTGATATGTCTGTCCAAGAAAAGGATGTTAAAACGTGGACTCTCGTGTTGTTAAACCAGAGAAGATCTGGGTTGTGATCATCCTGTCAAAATGGACATTGCAGTTGAATTAATGAGGGGACTATTCTCAGTGGCTGTCCAATGATGGATCTGTTTGAGGACTGGGTGGCAGATTTTTACTCTTGGGTTACATATGCACAACAGGCAAATTCAAAGAGATCTGTTGCTACCCCTTTGGAGAAAATGTAATTTTTTTAAAGTGACTTAATAAAAGGTTTTGGTTTCTTTCACATTTTGTGTTTGTCCTTTCTGGCTTCTGTGTGTGTTGGTATTGGAATGGGTTATATTTTTGGTTGCTATTAAAGTGAGAAATTTTGTGCTATACTTAATTTAAAATGTGGTTTTCATTTGCAAATTATCTTCACTTTGCCATGATTTTCAATGAATTTTTATTTGCTGGTTTGTTCCTTCAGGTGCTTACTGTTAGGGGGTTTTCAGTACTTGGCTTGTTGTCAGGATATTTTTTCTGAACTTTCTGAAGTTATTTTAAGATTGAAATGATATCTATTGAAGGTTGGGCGAATATGACAGTAAAGGAGTACTTGAATGTTTTGTTAACTTCTTAGGTATTCTTCTTTGGTTGTGTATGGGTACAGAAACTTTTCAACAGATTTCCTGGACAATATAATTCCTAAATGCTCTATTCACTCTTAAATGATGTGCAAGTGTTCAGTGTGCTTCACTGCTATTGAATGTAGACTTAGCTGTGTGATTCTGTACCATGTATTTGATGAGAAAAAAATGAGCTTATTTTTGATATTGCTACAGATGACATGTTATCTTTTAGAAATGAATTTTGAGATGATTCTAATGCTCAAAGTCCAAATGCCTTTTAAGTTTCTTACGGATCAGATGGTTAAGCTCTAGACGCCTTCCTATGTGTGTTACAACTGAAATTTGTAGTTTTCTTTGTTTCATGCTTGAGGGCCAAGATGGCAAACCTGGTGCTCAGATAACCCTTGGTGTTTCTTTAAAAAAAAAGCCACCAAACAACAAAAACCCAAACATTACCCCATAGAATGTTTTAACCATTTGGCTTGCTCAGACTTACTTGGAAATAGCCATTTTTATTCTGATGAATTGTTTGTACCTGTTTAACCCTGCTATGTTGATGATAAATGCTTGCTCAGATTTGGTTTTGCCGTGTGTTATATGGTGGAGTTGGATATTTGGATCAACCTAGAGACATCCCAGTTCTGATGGGTGGATTTCCATAGCATTGCCCAAAATTGGTTGGAATGGCCTTGCATTGTGCGTGGTAGTTCTTGCAGTAAATAATGGCTAAAGTGAAGGGGTTTTTTTTGCAGTGGGCTGTGGCAGCAGAGTGTACCTACTCAGACCTCTTGGTATGGGAAGATGATAGGTTGTTGGACAATGTGAATGGTGGCAAGTGTGGAGGAGTTGATGTGGACTATTTTGGTAGAAGACTGTGTTGTCAAGCTGTTGGGATGCTGTGCCATGGATGTCTCCATAGAAGCCCAAATGAACCCATTCCCCATGCCCCCCAGCTGTTCTCCAGTGTTGGAATTAACTGTCTTGTTGTGATGCTTGAGAGTATGACAAGTGTCCTTGCACTTTAGGGAGTCTGTTCCATGTGGTAGTCAGAATACAAGATGTTGGGGGATGTTTGGGTCTCCTCCATTTCCTCTGTGATACATCTTCTCAGCGCTGGGATGTTGTATTTGAGGTGTTGCCTGCTTTCCAGTTCTACAGCTTGGCTATTACATGTTTTTAAAATGAATTAGTTGGTGTTAAAATCTGTTAATGAACATTAATGGGTTAAGAATGGGAATCCAAAATGACCCTTCTAATGGTGTCAGCCTTGCTTTGCGGTAGCGCCTTTGCCTGACGGGTGGAGATCGTGTAGCTATTGGGATTTTGGTTCGGTGGAAAACCACTAGGGAGGCGCTGTTGAGCTGGGGGCACTTATCAGCAATGCGGGGACTCCCTTGGGGAGCCCACGTCACTCTTCTCCCAAGCTTTAAGTGCAAGTGTTGGGTGACAAATGGAGGACCTATCTGTGTGGGGAAACTGCCACTGAATCAGAAAAAAGCTACCCCTTGGGTGGGGGTCAGCCCCCAAGGTGGGTTGTTGCTGGCTGCATGGCTGTTAGCTCCACTTCCATTCTTTCAAAATGGCTTGTAACAGCACCACTTCCTGTCCAGGGAGGAAGTAATTTTAGCCCAGGCACTGAAATATTTAGCAAATCTTTAAAACAAAAGGCACAAATTCCATTTCTTTCTGGTTTCAAAAGGGTGCCTGAGCCACATGGGGTTAAGGTGCCCCTTCAGCTGGGGTAGTTGGAGGGAGCTGGGGCTGTGGGGGTAGCAGGCACCCTTTAGGTGGAGGCTATCTCTTTTTTTGGTAGAAATGAAGGGGTGGGTCTATGGTACATCACCTGAGTTGTGGGGTAAATGTAGAGAGTGTCAATCAAAGGCAGAGCTCAGAGCTGGGAAGGAGCTCTAGATGGCGGCTGTGCCTTAGAGAGAGCGCGCTCAGCTCCGTGCCTTCCCCAACACTTTACGCAACTTTCCCTAACTTTCGGGCAGCCTCAGGGGGCCCCCACAGCCCCTTGCCTCTCCTAGGCACTAATCAGGGGCCGATTGGACCTTTTTCGGGCAGAAAAGCAGCTTTTGAGGGCTCCCTTTTCGTGCCTTGCTGGAAAGAAGAAGCCGTGGAGAGAGCCCAGGTCGTTGTTTTTCCAGCTTAGAAGCCATGGCGTACCTCCATTTTTGTGCGCTCTCCTAATGAGCTTTTTCCCCCGGACATTTTTCTACCAATTATCGCTTCTTTTGCTTTACCGGCAGCACATTTTTGGGATTAGAATATATATTTTTTTTCATTCTCTGAAATTTGTATTTTATCGTTATAACTTTAAATATTTTGGATCTAATGTTTTTCCACTACCCGAAACTAATATCGACTTGGTCCTGGCGGCGGTGCATGGATCAGGTAGGTGAGCAATTAATAATAATAATTTTTAGATTTCTGCCGTTTTGAGTACTTTGATTTTCGACTGATTTGAGCTGTATTGGGATGACGCAATAAGATACAGAGATTATTTGCATCCAGTGTTACTTTGGGAAAGTTTGCAGGATGCTCCTCTGCTGTGTTTATTCTCGGATTTTTCTTCTAAAAATGATTATTTGTTTTAAAACTCCGTTTTGCCGTGTTGATCAGTGTTGTGTATTGTTATAACAATATCATTGCAGCGTCAGGACTTTGTTCCTGATAATGAAAGCCAGTGAAACGAACTGGGACCTTACCTTTCTTTCAACTTTTGACAGTAAATACCTGGGCACAGGACTTCAAAGCAAACAGACACCCCTGACCCCCTCTTAATATTTAAGAATAAAAAGATGATGAGAAATAAGGACAAAAGCCAAGGAGAGGAGGGTTCAGTCCACAGCAATGCATCGAGGTATGATCTATCAACTTTCTTTTTTTTTTTTTTGTAAAACCTGTGAATACCCTGTTTACTTTGACAGCCTTGGGTTACTGTCAGTGCTTAATACAAAACATTTTACTGATTTTGTTTCCTTTTTAAGGAATGACCTTGAGATTGTTAGCATGCCACACCCTAATTTTTTTTGGTAGCAATTTCTGAAAGTTGTGTTGTGACTTAAGGGCCCATGTCATAGTCAAAAGGTACTGTACCTTTATTTAGGGGAGCCCTTTCCTCTGTATTATGTTTTTTCAGCTTTTGAATTTCAGTTTTTAGGTTTTTTGTGCTGTGAAAAATGACCTTGTCAGTTTAGCCATTGCTGCATTGCACCATTTTACATACAAGGCAAATTTTTCTTTGAAGAATCTCTCAAGTCTAAACTTTAACTGAGGGCCATGCAGAAGCCTGGTGTAGTAGTAAATTATAGTAAATAGACACAAGAAAAAGTTACATGAATGAAAAAAAGCTCATTTTAAAATATAAACTCGAAAGTGCCTGTTCGTCTGATACCCCTTACTTCAAATTTTATTTGAGCTTGTAGAACTTTGTTCCTGTTTAGGTATTTTAGACTATTTTGACACAATTTAACTAGACTTTCTCCTGCTGGTGATAGCATTTCGTATTATAAAATACACGCTGTGACTGCTAACAAGAGGCTCCAAATGCTTTGCTTGCTTGTTTAACATATTTTTGCTCAGAGTGTTTTTATTTACTTTTGTCAAGTAATGTGATTCTTTACAGATTTTTATAAACTTGATCTTGATGTGGGAAAAGTACGAAATACTGGCAGTGTTTGTTTGTTAGGAATGCAGAAATACAATTACTGGATTGCTCATTTTGTATTTAAAGGATCGGCTTTTTTTTTTTTTTTGGAAATTGGAAATTAAACTACATGCATTTTTGTTTCCTAGTTTGTAAATACACTTGTTTTATATTTTTGTTAATTTAAATTGGATCGTGGCCTGTTTATTTTTCTTTGTTGTTGTCTTTGGTAATTTTGAACCAACATTAATAAAAAAGAATTCTGAACCGTCTGTTGTATCACATGTGCTCTATGTGATGTTTGCAGGTGTTTGAATAGTATTCTTGATGTACAGTTTTTAACCTCCCTTAAACACACAAACTTGAAATACTGTGGGAATATATATATATTATCAAATTACTGTAACCTCCTAGCATAAACTTGGTTGGTGTTCTGGTTGTATTAAAATTGCGGTCAAATTTTAAATCCTAAAATGGATATGGGTAAGTTTGTTTAATTTTAAATTATTTTTACCTTAATTAGCCTCAGGGACTGTTGAAGCATTACATATAGCACCTATAGCTTTTATAATAATGCAGTTAAAAACCCATCAGGTTTTTAAACTGTGGTATCTTATATTACTGTAAATACTGTACAGAAAATGCTTAACTAAATTTTTAAAATTACACATCAGTTTAAAAAAGCATAAAGATTTAAATGAAGTGCAGATTATCAGCAAGAACCTTAATAGGTATATGTTCAAGAAACCTGAATTCAGGTATTTTTACTAGTGTTCATATGCTTGAATAGGAGGCGGAATTGGAGACATCTAGCAGTAGCTGAACAGAAAGAAGACCTTTGGGGTTTTTGTCCTTAGAGGCATTATATTTGCATAGTCTGTCGTGTGCTTTTGGTGTTTTCTTTGAAATGTTACTTATCATAATTGATGGATTCATGTGTGACACCTGTTGGGTGAGGTTACCCTTCTACCCCTTCACAGGTTGTTTTTTGCCTCAAAATAAACTTGTTGTGGGTAACATCCACTCAACCTGAAGTGTGGGAACAATTGACCACAGCATATTTGTAAGTGGGCCCTGTCGAGCTTATTTCTGAGCTGTGAGTCAGCTGAATGTCGTAAAATGGGCTTTACTTCCTGAGGTTGTCTTGAAGTTGTAGGGGAAATGATTTCTAGGAAGTAAAGCCACTGCTTTGCTTTACTGTAGCCCAGAAATGCACTGATGTCTGCACTTCACGTGCTGCTGGCCAGCTTCCTCCCCAGTCATGAGACCAGCTCGGCACCTGTGGAAGTACATGAAGCCCTGGTACAGAATCCCTGGTGGGAGGCCTGGGTGATGGAGATGGGTGGAAAGGTGGATATGGCTGGTGCTGCTCACCTGGGCTGGAGAAGCAAAAATGTAGGACTAGAGAAAGGTGTTAAAGCAGAAGAAAACACGATAACCTATACATCTTGTTAGGGTTCTAACTGGGGGAATATGGAATTAATTCTGACTTTTCCAGTCCCGAGAAAGTGCAAAGGTACATGCTGCATGAACAAAAACTACCTGAAAATTGTCCCAAACCAGACTATTACTCTTGGGAAGTGTAACAGTGTTAACTCTTAACAGTTTGTATGCTGAGGGGTGTACTTGGTGCCTCTCCAGATGAACAGCAATACCTGTCCTTTGTATATATCCAGTGTATCTTTCCAAACTTGAAACTGATTGATTTCCTGCAACTTTCTCCACCTAGGATAAAAGTTGGGATGCTGCAGTTATTAATAACCACTGCCCGTGTATCTGGGACTTGCATTAAATGATTGAACAAAACCCTGGTGTGTTTTCTAGCATCTTCTGTGCTGCATTTCTGAAAGGCAGATGGTGTAAGAGCGTTCATCCGTGGTATAAGCCTAATGTGAACTTCAGAGGTGAGGGGCAGGCTGGGGTCCCCCTGAAGTCCAGGGCCCAGTTTTGTAGGGCATAGCAAGTAAAGCGATGGATATATTGTTTCTCTCACCTCCCCTGCCCCACATCTGTTGCTGTTGCACCCCCTCAATACCCCTGTGTGTAATTGGCTTCTGCTGCAGAAGCTGTGGGACTGAACAAACCCTTGCATATGTGTCGAGCTCTTGGCTTTTCTAGCACTAAACCATCCTTTTTGGGGGGCAGAAGGGGATTGTGATGGGTTAAAGCTCAGCCTGTTTTCTGTTCAGAGAAATGGAAGCCTGAGGTCTGAAATGGCGGATATTATGCTCATTGGCCACCTTACAGAGGCAGAGTGCTCTGCAGCGTGTGCTGCAGCCCTTGCTGAGCAGAACACCCTCGTTTTACTTGGCAGCCATTTTATGAAGATGTAGTTGCAGGCGAGAGGAATGGGGGGGGGGGGGGGGAGAGGGAAAGAGGGAAAGGAAGAGCTTAAACAAAAATTGCCCTCCCTGGCTGTCAGTGCAAACAGAGGGCATCCCTTTCTTCTTTCGGTAGTGCTCAGGAAGCCACGATTCCCTGGGAAAGGAGAGGGGAAGGCTGCACTGCCTGGCATTTTGGTGCGGGTCCAGTTCAGTCACAAAATGGCTGTTCCTTTGTGCCGCATAGCTGACAGACATACTGCATTGCACTGTGTGTACTCTAAAAACAGCAGGAAGTTGCTGGTGGGGAGTTCAAAGGCCATCTTATGCTCGCTGGGGACGGTGATTGGCTGCGCTCGCTTGGTAACAGGCGGACGGCGGCGGTCGTGCGGCAGGCAGAGCTGTGCCTGCGCATGATTGCTGCGCATGCTGCACGGGCTCTCCCACGCCAGCCCCGGGCTCTGCTGGGTGGACTGGGATGTACTGGGAGCGTGGCTGTGGAGCGTGTGGCTGCTGCCGCTTTACCTTGCTTCCCTTCATCTGGCGGGCATGGGTTTTAATTTTATGATTTCGCTTTAATAACGCAGGCTATTTTGAGAAGAAAGTGACTTGAAAAGAAGCCAAGTTATTTTTGGTGCATCTTTTTTATTTTTATCGCTTTCATTTTTTTAACATTGAAAGGAATTGCAGAGTACCATAGTATTCTTGGAACATCTGGCGCTTTTTATAGCATTATGGCTTCCAGCATCCTTAAATCACAGAAACTCGCTTTCAACGTGCATTTTGCAACTGATTTTCTTCAGAGTGGAAATGTTTAAAGCACTTTTATTAAAATGCCTCTGACTACGAGTTTCAGCTTTTCATCGGGTTATTTTTTAGCTGTTGTGGCCATAGTGCATGCACTGAGTCTTTCGGTTTCATTCCTACTGCTGGATTCTTTAACAAGGACTCAAGGACTCTTCTTTTTTTTTTTTTTTTTCCTTTTTTAACCTTTTAACCCTGTATGAAACTGTCTGGAGGCTTTTTTCAGAAGGAAAAAATCTCTGATTGGTCCAGGACACAGAAGGAATAAAGTGCAAGGATTTCATATGAGTGATGATGTAAACTGTGGAGCACAAAGGAGATTGTTCTTGTTTTGCTTTGTTTCTTCTGTTTCACATTACCCTCTGAAGGAAATGTCTCATCTAATTACAAATGCACAATTCTGAGACTTTCAACTTCTCCATTTCCTGTTGCGTGATTGCTGCCAGAAGTAGATACAACATAGCACTATAAAAGAGGCTCACCAACTGCAAGAAGCTGCATTTAGCTGAAACTTGATCTCTTCTGGATTTAGTTAAAACATCTTGAGCTAATTAATGACATTTTATGTATTCTCTAAGTGCATGATCATTTTGCTGAATGCAAATGGAAAAATAGGAATAAAGAGCTCACCTGGGTAATTTTGTGACTCCTTCAAGAACACTGTTGGGGCACTGCTCTGCCTGCACACGCATGCATGCACGCACACATACTCCTGCTGTGCTCCTGCCTGCATTTATTAGTGCCTTCAGCCAAGAGTTGATGTGGCTGAGATTGTAGATTAGAGTCTGTTCCACTTTCTGTTGAGTTGATGTTTCACCTCCTGTACTTCAGGGGCAACAGTTGCCCTTACCTGCGCCTTCCCCCTGTTTCCTCCACCAACAGCAGCCAAACTCTCCCACGGCTCAGGGAAGCGTTGTCATGTGCCACAGGGTCATACCCCAACAGCTCACGGGGGAGGGCACTTCTGAGAACATGCGTTCTCACGTTTGTGCCTGGGGAGCAGTGTGGCTGTTAGCATTTGGGCTGCAAGAGCTGTGTTTTGCATTAAAGCAAACATTCCCACTGCTGGCTCCAGTTTGCTAGGGCTCAGAGGGAGGGTCAGGAAGGCAGCACTGTTTGATTTTAACCTCTCCAACTCTGTACAGGGGGAAAACAGTTCCCAGCCTTATTTCCTTGTTTCATCCCTTGTCTCAAAAAGCTGTTCGTGTGATTAACAGGTTACTGAGTTGCTAAGCCTGACTCAGGAATTTTTATACTGGCATATCTCTTTAGCAGCGATAAGCCTGCATAGTTTTAAAGAGCAGACGAGGGTAGGGCTGGCAGAGAAGCAGTGTGACTCATCAGGGGGTTGAATACCAAGGGCTGTGACCCATGCCTGTAGGAGGTGAGCGGAAGCTTCTGATGCTGTGGCCTTGCTTCTTTCAGACTTGAGACAGCTAAAGTAAGCGTACTTTGGGTAGGTTTAGATGCTTATGCTGCACTTGCATCTCCTGATACATAACCTGGTGGTCCATATATCCACAGTACCTTGTTTCCTGCAGCAGATGGCGATTCCAGCAGGAATTGCAATATTAAATTAGGCTGTTAAGTTTGAAGATGGAAAAGCGCTTCTAAGCCTCCCATTGCCCCTAGCTGAAATCCAGCTCAGGAAGATGGCAATAATGGATGGAGAAAGACTGTTCTGCATCCTGTCTCCCCTTCAAGGAAAATAAACGCAAACAGCACAGCACTGGGGGAGGGGATGGCCTGGATTACCATGATTAGATATAAGCAGCCTTCTAGCAAAGGATGTACTGTTCTACTGACATGATGTCTCTACATAAATATTTCTGGTGTGTTTTCATTAAAAGATGGGTGCTGAACTGCCATTTGAAGGTGCTATTTCAGCAGGCTCAGTGTGCTTTTAAAGTCTGCCGTTATATCTTGTAAAAGGTCCTGAAAGTGAAAGCAAAAAGTCCTAGATGATGAAAAAGTCACATCTAGTGACTTTTGTCTCTAGCTTTTGTCTCTCATGCCTTCTTTTCTTGGGGCAAGGACTGTCTTTCATATATAAGTAAAATGTTGATGAGACTTGTTGAATGTTCAGTAGCTCTCATGCATCACTGCTCGTGCAGCACTGATGTTAAATGACAATTTTCAGTAGACAGCTTGCTTTATATTTGTGAGCTGCGATGATTTACTGCAACCTGTGTGTTTTTATGGCCTTGACTTAGGAGGTTTAAAAAACCTTCAGTTTGAAACAGTAATCTCTGATTCCCTCTGGTATTGTGCTGGTACTACTTGCACATAGGTTTTGCTGAGCACTGGGTGCTCTGCAGGCAGGATGGGATGCTGAACACGTCACTCCTCATGAACCTTCACCAGCCTGCGAACAAGTGTTGCAATATCAGGAAGCCCATCTCCTTTGGAATAAAATCGTGTGGTTAACTACTAGTTTCTTACAAGTCTTACTGCTAGGTATAGATGACACAATAGAATCACTGAGATGTTAATTACAGAAATCATTTGCATTTCTTTCATGGGGAGGAACCTCTCCTCTTGCCACCACTTGAGAACCTTGAATGCCATGTGTTGTCTGCAAAACAGGCTTAATGATGAGCCTTAAATCTCTTGGTTAAAACCAGCTTTTAGGAGTCACTTGGAATAAAATCCTCTGAACAGGTCAGGCTCCTCTCCTGAACCGCATGTCATTGGGAACCAGAAAGGAATGTGCACCTTCGTGTTCTTGTTAGTGATTTTTTTTTTTTAGGTCCTACATTTACCTATTATCATGTTTCTCGACTGTTAGGTCTTAAGGGAAGTTTGCAAATGTTAAGGGAGGGGAAAATGCCCCCACCCAATGCGATCCCCATTTAAAGCAACCACTTTTTCTGTACTATAATGTAAAGCCAAATTGTGCACATAGCAGCAGCCCCCATGCACCTACAGAAAGTGGGGTGCTACCTGTGTGTAGAGCTCCCTGCTGTAGGGGCTTAAGTGGCCATGTCAGAGGGACATCCTATCCCCCTGCAAGATGGTTGGTGGGGGGAAGGGGCTCGGTGGTGGGTGCTGCCAGGGCAGCCGGGTCCCCCAGATGGGGAGTGAAGAGCTGAAGCGGATGGAGAGATGCCCTCTTCAAGCCCTGAGAACTGCAACTGGCCCCTTTTGTGCAGGGAAGAGAAGGGTGCTGCTTTTGGAGATATGTTCACTTGTGCTTAATCAAGCAGATGGGTTGTAACTCCTTTTGTCCCTGTGCTGGCTTGGTTTATGTGCTGTTGGTGGGGTTTTTCAGGTTTGTTCTGTTCAGTTGGGTTTTTTCTTTCTGCTAAACATCCCAGGCATTTCCAGCCTCTAGAGCAAAGATGAGAGCCAAGACAGCCAGCTGTCTGGATCATGAATGAGCTGTTTGTTCTGCTTGCTTGTGCAAGCAGAATGTTGGTGTCCTTGTAGTCGAGAAAAAAAAATCCCTGAATTTACAAGAAACTCTTGTCATTCAAGATAGCCCAGTGTGCTTTATAGGGAGGTGCATCAGAGCAGTGAGGGATATATTTAGCTCACTGTGTGCTCGGGATTGCTTTGCCTTTGGCATTTGGGAGTCCTGTGTTGGGGCAAGTAGCGGTGTCCGGAATGTGTGTGATTTCCCTCTGCCTCCTTCCTGTCCCCTGCTCTGAGCCAGGCTGGAACCCTGCACAGCCCAAGTCAGGTTATTTAGATAGATAAATGCTGAGGGCATAATCCCTCCCTTACAGTAGGACCCATGGCTCTGCTGTGCCTGGTGCTGTGTAAATTTAATTGATGTCCAACCTCTTCAAGCAAGCTGCTCTCACTTGCCAATTTAAGGGAAAAAAGTGGCTGATTAGAAAATGAGGTTAGATTATTTTATTTATTTATTTATGGACACGTTTATCTGCCAGGGGCAGCCCTGTAACCTTGGGAGCCTGACCAGAGCTGGCCAAATTACATTGTGATTATTCAAACCTGTTTGAGCCTCTCTTCTAAACATTGCAAAGAGCTTGGCTGCATTTATTATGTTCTAGTTTAAGATCCTTCTTTGGGACCAGTCATTGTTAGGAATACGTATGAAAGGTGGGTATGGATAGTGGAGTAGCAGCAATACTTTTCTTCCCTCATTTGCGCTTTTGCCCTCAGGGATAAATTGGGAAAATTGCTTCTGTTGACCGACCCTTTTTAACACTGACCCTTTTTAACACTGACCACTCAAAAAATCCTTTGCCTTGGGAGGTGGGCAAGAACCAATCGCTCATGTTAATAGATTTTCAGAACAAAATAAAGAGAATTCAAAAACCTAGGATTGAGTTTATCTTCAATATTGCCATCACTGTAAGTCGCTTAGCTCACCTACAAGCTCCCTATACAGTATGGGTTTGGGTATGGGTACTAGCATTTGCTCGTGGCTTTTTCCTCAAGGTAAGTGGTACATCCTGTGAACTTAGCAATCCACTGGGTCTATGTATTAGCCCCACTTGAGAAGATACACCCATGTCATTAGATGATCTATAGCCAGAATCATTCTTGTGTTTTCTCTTCCTGGCTCGTTTGGTGCTATTTTACAGCTGCTGCCTGGTTTGGATGCATACATCAACAGTAATAGATGGTGCTTGCACTGGTTGCAAGCATGTAGGCAATTCATATATGTGTATGCATAATAATAGGGAACATGCAATGTATACATCAAATACTCACAGCAGTGTTTAACAGCAGCACAGAATCCAGCCGAGTTGGTATGTTAGAATCTTCTGTAGTTTGTCACAGTGCCTTTGTATGTGCAACGGTTTGTGTGTGTGGCACTTTAGGAAAATGTCTGTTAAAACAGTTCTAAACGGGTGGCCTACACTGGCTTTGCTGATGTATGCTGTTGAGGACTCCTGAGGTTTCTCCCGATGCTGCATGGGTGATGCTGGCAGCCTGTCCTAAAGAGCTGCAGGGGCTAAGCCTCCTCTACTGCTAGACCTGGATCAAATGGATGTACCCGGTCTGGAAAAGGCATACTGCTTGCTTGATTTAGAGAAGAAAAGGTGATTCTTGCAGCAGGTCTGGGGGGCTTGCAGCAAGTGCCGTTATTACTGGTCTGGGGTTTGCATGGTGAGGGAATGTTTGATCACCTGGCAGACAGCTGGCTGGACTCTGTCAGCGCAGGGTGCACAGGGCCCAACGGTGGCTGAACTGAGCGGCTGGCTGGTTGCTGCCCGCAAATTGGTTCTAGCGTGCCCCTTCTGTGTTCTGCAGCTTGTCTGCACTCACAGAGGTGGTGTTGTGTCCCTGGTTCGGGTTCCTGTAAGGGCCCGGACCTGGTACCGATAGAGAGCCGCTTTGACGTGCCTGTTGGCAAGTTGAAGTGGCTCATGGAGAAGCCGCAAAGGCTGGTCAGTGCTGCCAGAAGCCCATGGTGAGTGCAGGGAGCACTGGGGATGGCGGGTGCTGGGGTCTCCCTGCTCCGTGCTGTGGGGCTTTGGGTGGCAGCGTGCTGAGATACTGGTGGTCCCATGATTTCTGTTATCCATGGGACTTGGATGCTTTGTCTTGCTGGGTCTGAGGGTTAAGCCTTCCTTTGCCACATGGGAACAGGGACCTTGTTTTTTGGTATGATGTAGCCCCTGATCTTAACCCATCCTGGAAGGCAGTGCCCAGAAGGCAGCACCGAGGAGGAGCCAGCCCGGGATGTGTTTTGCATACCTAGTCCTCCTTGAGCTTTCTAAGCCTAGGGGACCATGTTTTGTTTGGATTCAAACTTACTTAGATGCAAAATGTTTCCAGCAGCTCTCAAAGCTAGGTGGAACTTGACCCCTGGGTTGGGGTGTGGGCCATTAATTCTCTATATTCCCCTGGCTGAATTCAAGGTCTGTCTTTCAAAAGCCAAATTTTGAAGCCTGGCACCGAGCGGTCCCTGTTCCCTTGTCAGCTGTTGGTTTCAGACATGCCCTCTGGGTCATTTTTTTTCAGCTGGCCCTGTACTTTTTGGAAACACAGACACTGTTGGTCCTTGATGAGAGCTTATAGAATGTTTTGTTGCTGTTTGCAAAGATGATCACCTATAAAATGAAGTCATATGTGAAATATGCAGCGCTAAGGCAGGAGGTTCCTCATTTCGTAATGGCCTTGTAAACTTAGATACCTGATTGTAAAGTGTCTTATCGCTGGTGTTCAGCTACTTATTTCTTGGAAGGAGCACATTATTCCTGATAAGGGTTGATGTGGTTTTCTTTCCCCTCAAGTCAGGAGCAGGCTCTTACTTAAAGAAATATTTAAGCCTATAATTTTGTTTTCAAGCCAGGGGAAGGTATTTGGCAGAGTCTTAGCAGATACCTATTTTTATATGGGTTTCTCACTTGAGGGGAGTTACCAGCAGTCCAGCTGTAGCTTTCTTGATGCTCACAGCTTTTTCTCTGCTGAATTTGGAGGGTGTTGAACTGGTTGAATCGTGATTTTTTTTTTTTTTTGGATGACCGTTAATTATAGTTTATGCCCCACTTACAAGTTTAATTGAGAGTAGGTCTTGTCTGGATGTTAGCTTAGTGGCATTAAAGCAGGGTGTGTTCCAAAAATACCTTCTGAAAAGCGGCCGTGAATCTCCCGCTCTGGGCAGCAGCGTAAGGCCTGGCATGACCTATGGTGCTAATAATGCTTTATACTCTTGACAGGTAGAAATGCTGCCTGATTGTTTCTGTGATAGAAATGCTTATTTTACAGAATTAGCCAGTTTTGTTTTCTGTTTTTATTCTGTCAGTGTAGAAATAGAGTCAAGCACGTATCCTTTTGCCTTGATAATAGGTTGCTGATTAAAAAAAGGGCATAGCCACTTCCCATCTACATTCCTTTGTTAGTAGGGCAAGCACAGGCATAGCTGGCTGTGCAGATGTGTATGTCATCTGTCTGTGCCACTGGAGAAGTTGCCCTCTTTTCAGATGACATAGTTCACATCTTGGTGAAAATAAAAGAAAATAACAAAAATGACAGTGTCCCAGTGTCCAGATGATAATATTGTGGGTAAAGCACATGAATCATGACTATTCATTTGCAGAAAGGCTGCAAATAGTCCCTATATCCTTGAAATAAAGCCTTGAGAAAGGACTCCAGAGCGGGAGGCGGCCGGTAATACTGTTCTGCCTTCCAACAAATACTGCCAAAGCTGCTCTCTGGCCTGGGTCTAGCCTGGCTGCTTGTAATTTCTTCCAGCTCTTTCTTATAAGTCTGGTAGAAGAAAAGTGTCTTCCTCTTCTGTGCGTCCCTGTGGAATGTGGGATGCCAGCATGACTCAGCCTGAGCCTGATGTTGTCATGTTATGTCATGACATTGGAGGTTTGGATGCCTCCAGATCCCATTCTTGCTTGGCAGTCGAGCCCCCATCCGTGCGAGAGTCTCTTCAATACCATGTCCTGCTTGGCCCTGTCTGTGGAAACCAGCTGTCCCCAGAGCTGCTGGAGTGTCATTTCCTTGAGTGGTATGGCAGGGTTTCCTAATAAATTCCCTTGGTTTTCTTGAAAAAACCCTGAAAATTCTCCAACAGCAAAGTTTCATCACTTGTTCTAAGTAGATCTGGTTTGAAAGCGATGTGTTTGAGCAGGATGCTGTGGCAGATGTCAGTGGATCAGAAATGGGTTGGGGGTCTGCAAGGTATCAGGGAGAGAGATGTGATGGATGGTGCTGCAGTGGGGTGTAGCAGGAGAGCAGAGCCATGAGGGGGACTGGAGGCTGCAGAAAAACATAGAGGAAGGGGCAGGTGGCAAAAGGTGTAGCAAGATGACTGTGCCTTTGGTTATTACAGGTAGCAGCAGGACAAGAACAGGTGGCTTGGGTGGGCAGTAATTTCATTTTCCAGCCATGCTGGGAGGAAGCGATGCCATGCCTCTGTCTCCTTCAGCACCAAGCTGGGACCCCGAAACTAGCTGCCACCAGTGACGGTTCTTTCTTGAGAAGGCTCCATTTCTCTTAGGCTCACTCTCTGCACCCTTCCACTTTAGCACTTAGAACAGACCCATAGCAGCAGCTACCACTGCGAGGAGATCGCAAGATGGTGGAAGAGGGATGGCTGTAAGATGGCGGCAGGGAGCCTGGCTGCGCGCCCTGTGCCGGAGGGATTTCTGGAGCCGGTGCTGGCGACGCTCGGCTGCTGCCCTCTGCCCGCTCCCTGAGAGACGGCAGGCGGGAGCTGAGCCACTACGCTGGGAGTGAGGAGCAGCCCTGCTGCTGAGTGCTGGCAGCCCCATTAGGTTTCACTCCCATCCTCAGAACTTCGATCTGAGTGGAAAACGCTGATTTCTGTAGGCTGCCTGCAATTGTACCCATGCTTTTTTGTCTTCGTGTTCTTTCTTTCTTGAACTGCAAAATCCCAGCCATCAATGTACCTTGTTACTTCTGTATTTTGTACAAAAGGAGAAAAAAATCCTGGTTTCCCTCCGCAGAGTTTTCCCCACTCCTCACTTCATGGTGTTACATCTGCAGTGTGCCCTTAAATGTTACAAAAGCATCTCGCTGCAGATCAGGAGCTGACTTGGGAAGAGTACCCTGTTCAAAAGGTTTGGGGTCTCGTCATTGCCACGCTGCATTTTGGTTTGTTGGCAGAGTAGGATTTGTCACGCTGCCTTACTAGCATCTGTGTTACATGCTGTAATGAGTTTTCTGGTTTCTTTAATTGGATTTTAAATGAAAAATAGATGGTGGAGCGATTGGGCAAATGAAGTTGTGTGTTTTGGTCACCTAAAATAGCTAAGCTCTCATTGAGGAGACGGTGTTTGGGTGTATATTCTGGATATTAACTAATTTGAATGTAAAGGGAAAAGAAAGAGAAATACACCGGTTTGATGTTCTGCTCCTGTTGCTGGATACTTGGGGAATGCCATCTAGTCCATAACCCTTTAAACAGGACCTGCCCCAGCTGTGTGCCTGGATAAGCTCCTTTCTGCTGCGCTGTTGCTGAATGTATTCTTTTTGCAAGAAACACATTTCCTGTAATGTATAGTGTTATGAATACAGTATTTTGGTTGTGAACCACTGGCCATCCTCATCTACCTTGTTTTTGTCAGCTCTGAGCAAGGCAGATCCTCTCTGGAGGAGCTGTGCTGTGATATTGCTAATGCTGCTGTCTCTGTTCTGGCCAATAGGCAGGGGCTAGCACAGCACAGTGATTTGGAGCCTGCAGTCTGGCACATGTGTTCAGTGCCTGTCCTGGGAAAGAAGGGACCGTGCGGTTCACAATGGCATTTAGGCTGTTCCAAGCCTGTTACTGTAGCTTGGACATGGCTCAGGCTTGTTCACTCTGTATTTCTTGAGCTGTGTCATACAGTTAAAATATAATCTCTTGTTTCTCTACCATCAGTCATTCGGCATCTGAAGAAGCCTCTGGCTCTGACTCCGCAAGCCAGTCTGAAAGCGAGCAGGGCAGCGAGTCAAACAGCAGCTCGGAGTCCTCTGAAAGTCAGTCTGAATCTGAAAGTGAATCCATGGGTTCAAAATCCCAGCAGACCCCTCCTGGAACCAAAGAAAAACCAGCCTCTAAGAAGGAAAGGATAGCAGATGTTAAAAAGGTATTGCCCCGTTGCTCTGCATAGCTGTGTTAGCCCTGTACCCACCATGAAAGGGCAGACAGCAGGACCTTAACGAAGCTGTCTTCGACTTCCCTGCCACTTTGCACGTTGAGCAAACAGCCTCTGGTCTCTGGTGTCCCCGAAGCACTTGTTGACTGTTTGGTCTGTGTGCTTGTGCCCTGCCAGCGTCATCCCTGTGAGCAGGAGCATGTGTGTTTGATGGGACAACCTTTTGGGTACCAGATAGGTGGTGATGGGGCTACCTAGTGCAAATGAGCAGGTGCCTGTTGTCAATACATGACCCTGTCACTTCATCTTCTCCCTCTGTCTTTCTGTGATAGACAGTCGAGAAAAATGCTTATCCAGACTCTGGGCTGAGGTGGCCCAGGTGGTTTGTTTCCATCACTCTTGTTTGAAAAAATTAAAGAAAAAAAAGAAAAAAGCTATTTATGTTGTTCAGAACAGGATTTCCTTGTGTTGGGGATTTTTCCCTGCTGTTTCCCAGCTATTCCCTGGCAGTACCCCTCTCTCCCAGCCAGGTTTGCCCTCTTGCCTGGGGCTGCACAGAAGGAAGAGGAGGAACAGCGCTGTTCAGTGCTGGCCTTGCACTGGTTGGCTTTGTGCCTGCCAGTGAAGAAGCTGTGTCTCGATTACCTGTTGTACCAGAGGGACTCAGGCACTCCAGTACCACGGTGCAGTGTGGGTGCGAAAGAGGAGCTTGGGTACACATTTGAAGACAAGGAACCAATTGTATTTGGAGGGAGGAAAATGGGGTTAAGCCAGTCTGGGTTGATTCGTTTGCGATGTGTAACTACCTGTCCTTAGCTGTGGTTTGCACTTTGCACAGCTGCTGGGAGAGAGTGAGTTTTGTGGAGAAAGCTGCTGTGTGTGTATAGGCTGAGGAGGACAGCGCTGTCAGTGCTCCCCTCCTGCCTGCAAGGGAGAAGTGAAGGATTTGGTTACCTGCTTCTCCCTCCCTGAAACCTCTGGGCTGTTGGCTCAGGTCGTGGCTCGTTCTCCTGTGTTCAGACTGGCCAGGAAGGATGTGTTTATAAAGCAGTTGTGGTAACGCAACACTAAACTTTCTGTTTTATTGTTGTTAAGTGGGGACTGAAGGAAGTTTTCTCTTCCTCTGTGGGCTTCTAAGAGCATATCCCCAACAATCAACATTAAAGTTCTGCTATGAGAGAGCGCATCCATACCCAGGGTGATAATTAGCAGGGATGAAACATGAAAAGGTGAGGGCAGCCTCTAATAAGCAAGCCTCTCCCTTCCTTAATTTCTCTGTTAATGAGTGTTTTCCTTAGCTAGGCCTAGCCTAGGTGTGTTGATACCAGTTGCCCTTGAATAACCAATGGAATGAATTGTTGCTGTTTATTTTGTATTTCTATCTAGATACACCCATGAAGGTGAGGGCAATTTGCGCTAGGTGGTACTCAGATTTGTCATCTAAAAACTGTCCCTTGTTAAAGATGAAAAGACAAGTTCTTCAGATGATTTGGGGAGTATTTCAGGTTTTTCTTTCATGAGAATTTATCTGTCTATGCTCACGTGCCCAGCAGAGATCCCCCTCTGCAATCTGCCCATTGCAGTGTTATCCTGTTACTGCTTTACCAGCAGCAGAAAAATTGCTGGGCTGCAGCCTTGTATTCATCACGCTGCCAATCCCAAGTCCCTGCTGCATCTGGCTGGGTGTTTTGATTTCCTTTTCCTGCCAGTGCCTTGCAGAGATAGTTGAGGACTGGAGGGAGAGAGAAGCAGGAGGAGAATGAATAGGTTTAGAAAACTGTAAGAGGATAAAGCTCTGCTGAGGGAGAGAGGAATTGGTGTAGGTGTTTGGGTGGCACATTGGTGGTTTGCATGTGCCCTGTAAAGCTTCTGGTGTCCTGTCACTGCTTGCTGAGGGCTGGCCATCTCAGTGCTCTGTCCTTCAGCCGGTTTCTTAAAGCATCAATCCTGCAACCAGCTAATTCTCTAATGGTTTTATGTTGATGTTAAAAAAAAAAACAACATGGGGAGGTGAAGCAGGCCGTCTGATGGTCTGTTTCTTTTGCAGATGTGGGAGGAATATCCTGATGTTTATGGGGTTAGGAGATCAAACCGAAGCAGACAAGAACCATCCCGATTTAATATCAAGGATGAGGTAAGACAATATTTTTAAATAAGAAAAAATGGTGAGGGATTACTGAATGTATAAAACCAACCAAGCTCAAAGAGCAAAGGCAGGACTCGTCTGTCTTGCCTTGCCAACATGGAGCCCTAGCCTGGTGTGTGGATGTTGGGGCTCAGGGTTAAGGCCCTGGTCCTGCCGTTGGATCTGCTTGGTGCTGATCTTGTTGCTGGAATGGGGCACAAGGCAGGTCATGGTCTGCTGCAGGAACATCCGGGAGAGATGAGTCTGTGTTAAAAAACACAAGTAACAAAACCAAATCAAAGCCCAGCACACACTCGACCAGGAATAAAGGAAACTTCCCAGAAACACCTCACCAGAAAACAGTCTCTTTTCTTTGGTTGAATACTGGGGAGTCTTTCATGCTTCCCTTGGAGGTGACAGTTGTCAGAGCGACCTATTTTCCAAGCATTGTCTTTTTCTGCAGATACAGGAATTAACTGCTGTCTTCATTTACATCTAAGAAGCTTTCATTTACAGGTCTTCAAGAGGGTTGGGCAGTTATAGAGGAGAAGGAAAAAAACAAACAGGGAGAGGCTTAGACAGTAAAGCTTGGGACTGAGAGCTAGGTGCAGAACCATGCAATTGGGCTAAGCAGCCAAAGTTTCAGCAGGGCAGGAGCCCAGGGATGCTCTCTGATGGTGAGGCTGTTGGTGATCCTCTGCTGAAATGTGCGTTTGGATGCCTGAGAGGTCCCAGTCGCGCTGCAAATGCAAGTCTCCAGCTCCTTACTCTGGTGCGTTATCGTTGGGGGGCACCCCCGGTGCTGGATGTCCCTCATAGCAGCAGGTTAGGAAGGGGCTTGCGGCACATCATTGACTTAGCTTTTGTTTTCCTTTTCAAGTCCGACAAAGCCCAGGCTCGCTGGCCCCTCTCTGTGCGATGCCGTGGCATGCACTGTGCTGGCAATGTCACACCCACCACAGACCTCCGCTGCAGACCCGAGTGCCCTGTTAGGGGCTCAGGTAAGTCCCACCTCTTTTTGTTTTACAATATTACGTGGTTTTGCAAATGTTGTTTTCTTTTTCAATCTCTTTATTTCCTACTACTTAAGGCACAATAAAGTGGTTTTTTTTTAAAATAAAAAAAAAAATCAGAGATGCAAAATTTGCTATACCACAAAATATTGTAAAAAACAAAAAAAAAAAAGTCCTCTGAATGACCCCACTGCCAAATTTGTGAACCAAAAAGCCAGAGTTACAAAATTGGACCTTCCTCTTTCCCCTCCCCAAAGCAGCAGTGGCTGGTCCCCGCAGTGCAGCTCCCGTCTGCAGCACAGTCCGATGGAGGGTGTGACACGGCAGAAGCACGGCGCTGGGGCTTCGCACAGAGCAGGATGAGGTGGAAAGAAGTGCTTTTGGAAGACTTAAACGCCACGAGGGAGGAAATAGCGTAGCTCAAACCAGCATGGTGCTGAGCGTTCCTTGCTGCTGCTGGAGCTGGCAGAAACCCAAGGTGCTTGACACCTCTTAAGATTGCTTTTTACCCTCACAAGGTTAATCCTGTCACCAGTGACCTGCTCTTGTTGCTTGCTGCTTGGGACTTCCAGCACAGTGTCTTAGGAGCTTTTAATTGCCTTCTATCCGCTTCCCTGCAGTATTAGCAAACAGCATCGCCCAGGCAGTGTGGCAGGCGCAGACCACAGAACAAGAATCAGCCATTGCATCCCCCTCGTGGTCCCTGATCTTGGGCAGATCATGTGTAGGTGGAGGTGGCTGGGGTTTTGGGTCACTAGCCTGTCGTTTCAGACCTGCAGTTTGGGCAGGGTTATTTCTGTGTTAGAAGTGACTGCCTTCTGGGAACTGCCCAGGGGCCACCGCAGGTTGGGTAGGTCTCCGAGCTGCAGTCAGAGAGGGTGATGACTTGGGATCAATACTGAGCGTGGACTGAGAGATCAGGAAGTGAAAGTGCAGTTTTGCATAGGAGTACAGAGCAGCTCAGAGGACTGGAGCTGTCTCCAGGAATAAAAGCACACATGAGGAGTTTTTTAGTAAAAACAGTACTTGCCCCCCTGCGTTTTCTTTGCAGTTAATAAATCAGCTTCAGGTTTCAGCCAGGGGAAGCGAGGCATGCAGAGCCAGGTGCCTTTCAGAGTATTCTGGGGCAGTCAAGAAATAAATGCACCCAAAGCAGACACGGTCTTTTTGCTATAAAAGGGATGGTTTGAGGTCAGAGTTAGTAACAAATGGCGGAATAACAGTGCGTGTTTTCTGTGAGAGACCACAAGTCGTGCACCAGTGGTGTTCCCAAAATACACTTGGGTTTATTATTGAAAAAAAATTTCCTGCTCATTTGCATTTTGATGAATGCTTTGCCTCATGCTTTTGCTGAAAGTTCAAGTGCTGCCAGTATCACTGGAAGAACTTCAGCAGACATGAGAGCTAACCTGGTTAGAGCTGTGATTTGTCATCTTTCCTGGAGCACTAGAGCTTGGACTCTCTTAAGCTTGAAATGAGAAAATTCTCACTTTGATTTTAGTCTGGAATATTTCTTGCATCTTGTTTAAGCACGTCTTCATCTCTGCTAAGAGACAGCTGGACCGTGCCAGCAGCCTGGAGTCTCTGCATCTCCTGGGCAGGCAGTGAGGGCACCCCTGAACAATCTGTAGGTCGAGAGCCTTCAAGCTGCTGCTACATATGCAGCATCATTAGGGTTTGTACAGTGCAGCTCCACAGCAAAATACAGCATGGTTAATCTAGTAGAAGTGGATGCATTTTTAAGTGCTGGAAGAGAGAGATGAAATTAGATGTGAGGAGTCAGCAAGGTGCAGAGAGGGAAGGCTGATCCCTTCAGCTGGAGGTCGAGATGTTAAGAGGCCAGTTCCCGGTGCCTGTTGGAAGTAGCAGTGCAGGAGTATGTTGGACATGTTTGTAGTGTTTGACAGGGGAAAGAGGAACTAGGGAAGGCAAGTCATGTTTCCCCCTTGGCTGCAGCAGCAGCACCCAGAGGGGTAGCCTGAGCCCGGAAGAGTTTTGCCAGTACTGGGACTATGGTTTCTAGAGCAAGGAGAATGTACCTGGCTTCTTGCTGGGCTGACAAAAGCCTGGGTGTGGACTGGAGGTGCATTTTAGGTTGTGTTACTGAGGGAGGTGATGCTATTGAAATTGAAGTTGCAGATGATTTCCTGACCAGTTTGGTTCCTGATTAGAGTCCAGGGCAGGCTGCAGTGCAGACAGGACCTCAGGTGCATGCGCAGGACCTGGCATGCTCCCAGCTCTCCGGTTTCCATCTCTGCCTCCTTAACTGAGGAATTTACCACCAACCAGAGGCTGTGGGTTGGTGTTGATAATGGGGTGTTACAAGCACAAGCTCTGCTTAAGCTGTGGAGTCCAGGGTAGAGGTGTGAATCTCACCCTTGGGCTGGTTTGAGCACTTTGGTGTAGAGTTTTGCAGCTAGATCCTGAAATGTGGACTTGGGTGGAATTAATAGGTTCCTGAAACATGTTTATGTTGTGAATTTTGTAAAAAAAATTACTATTATTTCTGTATAAAATGGTACAAAGCTGCTTTCAGCCAGGGGCTGGAGCCTGGCAGCTCGGGCTTTGGATGCCAGGAGGAACTGGTGAAGAGGAGACAGGGACAGTGGTAGGTGAGGGAGCGGGAAAGAGAGTCAGTGGTGGCTGCCGGCACAGCACTCCCCAGCACTCAGGCAGGGAGGATGTAGGAGCACAAGGCAGGCAGATGACTCAAGCTGGGGACTGGCTGTGTCAGAGGAGATAGAGCTGGGCTTGACACACATCCAAAAAAGACAATGGTGTCTTTGAAAAATGTAACTGAAGGTGGCTGAACTGCAGTCACAAGTTACATTTTTCAAGGCAGAAAGTGGTGAGGAAAACGAGTCATTAATAGATGAGCACTGGCTTTATAGAGACAGCGACAGAGCAGGAGAAGAGTTAGTGGCATTAGGAAAGCTGATAGCAACTAGAAAAATGGGATTTTGGCAAAGCAATGGTGTTACTTTCAAAGAGCCAAAGGTTGTATTTGGTTTTCTCCAAATCTGACCATCTCTGACGCAGTGCAGAAGAAAAATCCACGTCTCTTTACTTTTGGTTTGCCAAAAGACAGCAAAAAGCAAACGTGTGCTGAGGGATAGGTCTCAAAAAATACACCAAGACTGGAATGGCAAAGCAGCATGCTTCAGAAAGTGGATAAGAGATGAAAAAGAAAAAGAAATTTGAGGACTGTTAACTTTGCTATGTCAAAACTGAAATCTCTGGCCTGCTTGGCATGTGTTGTATGGGTAGGCAGGGCTCTCCATGGTGTTCACCAGCCACTTGCTTCCTGGATGCATGGTCTGTGAGACAGGGATTCCGTGCAGGGCTGTGACACAGGTGGATAAACCTGAACAGGTGGATCTTTGTGGTAAGATACAGTGAAAAGGTGTTATGCTGTCACATGTAAAACTGTCACCAAAGCACAGTGAAATTCAGCAAAGCCCTGGGTCTAATGTGGCATCCAGTATTTCAGTGTATTCTAACAGAAACACTGACACAAGTGAGAAGGAGATTCTTCTTGGTGGAGCAGGAGCTGGAAAATGGAAATAAAAGGTGCAAAAAGAAAGGAAGGGTGGGCAATGGCTCCCCAGAGCCCTGACTTTATCCTGTTACGGCTCATGCCATTTCACAGAACTCCAGTATCATCAGCTCTCAGTTGTAAGCTTTGCTAGCTGTTGCTAGGAGAGTTGTGGGCATCCCGTGAGATGCAAACTGAGGTACCTGTGATGGTGGACAGGTATTACCTAGAGCTGAAGCTGAATTCTGCAGCAAAAAGCAGTATGAAATGAAGATTTCCACTAAGTGTGTGGAGCAAGCAGTCTTGGAGGCTACTTCTATCATTTTAATGCTCCTTTAGAAATCTCACATTGGTTTGTTGAGTTTTCCCCCTGCTGATTTGTGTTTGCTGGGGCAGGTGTATAAGGTGAAGTAATTGGTTGGTTGAGGGGTGTAATTTCTGTGGTGACCTCTTTTCTACAGTGGATGAGTTTTTATCAAAGTGTAGGATCTGCCTGCAGACTTATTTTTATATATATTTTTTAATCTATATTGATCTGTAGGAGTTAATGACACCCACGTTTAAAATAGTACTTCAAGTAGTTAGAATATCTCTAGATAGATTTAGCCAGAGAGTCTTCACTGGTGAAGAATGGAGGAGTTGGAGGAAGGAAAAAAGCAGGGCACGGCTCTGACCCAGGCAGGTCCTCAGTGACTCAGGAAAGGAAGGATGCTTTTGTGATGAGAATATTGTCTTTTTGTAATAATTTCCTCCTTGTAAGAAGTTTCTCTAGTGAAGGTAGAGATCATAATGTGTTGGAGTGTCTGCAAAAGTTTCTGCACTCGCAGAAATGAAGTCTTAATGCCCCCAAATACAGCAGAATTCCTGCTGCAATGGCAGGTACAGGTGCCCATGAAAGCACATTCAGACACTGTGCTTTCAGTTAAAAACCTTGTAAAATAGCTGAACCTTCACACTGGACATGCTGTCCCCAAGGCTGAGTCATGCTGCTGGCTGATTCTGGAGTATCAGGCAGGAGCGATGCTCACCTTGCACCAAGGCAGGGGTAGCAGCAACAGAGCTGCTCAGTCTCTCTCTGGGGTACAGTTTTCCTCCAGCAATGCAAGTTTTGGTGGGGTAAATTCATGCCACAGTTTTGTAATCTGTGAGGTGCTGCACACACTGCAGGTCTGCCTGGCCACTGCCACCGCTGAGATGGCTTCTGCCAGATACTGGAGGGTGATGCTGAGGGGTAGGTGGGTCTCAGCCTTGCTCATCCCCAGCTTGGTGGCTCCAGAACAGATGTTGCAGTAAAAAGCTCTCCAGCGTTTCTGCAGAGTTACTTTCTTTGTGTGGAGAGAGCACAGTGGCTTAATCCTGCAGCTGAGGCAGCGTGGAGGGGCCGCTGCTGGGGAGGGAGCTGGCTCCTCTTCTGCAGCCCTGTCACACCAAAGCATCCTTCCAGCACTGCAGGGAACGAGCAGTCAGGCTGTGTCTGGGCTCAGATCGTGTGCATGCCTTTCAGTTGCAGCCTTGAGGAGACAGTCGGACTGAAGCCTACAACCTGATTTTCTTTCTTTTCAATTAAAGGCAAGTAGTGAATCTGAAAATGAGAGCCCAAAGAGAAGAGGCCAGAAGCCAGTAAAAAGAACGTAAGTTTCTAGGGAAAGGGTTTTGAATGGTGGTACTTTGTCTTGGTTTGGATTAGGTGTAGTCATTGTGAGAGCTTGTGAAATAAATGATTTCATATTTCCAGCAATACTACTTTGGGTGACTAAAACTGAAGTATGAACATACATCTAAAGATGGATGCAAGTTCCCAGTTTTTCTTTTGTTTATGTTTTCCCACTCTGCCTGTGGCAGAATCTGAGTAAATCAGGCTCTGGTTGGGATGTCAGACTTTCACTTCTCCCTCAGGTTCCTTACTCTGCTGCAGAGATACTTAAACCAGTCTAATCCCTGTTCCTCTCCCCTTTTTGATTAAAGTGCCAAATTAGCCTCCTTTCTAGTGTATAACCCTCCGGTACAACAAAGTACTTCCATAAAGCATATTTTGGATGTCTGATCACATTAACTGAGTTCACTTACAGTCATACTTTACTGCCTTTTTTACATCTAAGTAGTACTTTCTAGTTTTTCCAAACCCTGAAGTAAACTTGTAGCAACGTACAACTGGCCTGCTCTTGAAAACTTAAACGCGGCCACGTGTTACAGCTATTTCTTCTGTTTCATGTCTTTTCATTTTTCATTCAGTTCTACAGTCCAGGAGGGAAGGTAGTAAAGCACAGGGAGGACTGTAGTAGTACAGACCTCTCCGGGTCAGGGGGAATAGTCCCCGTGGACTCTCCACCTCCCATTGGAGAGAGGAGAGGCTCCTCCAAATGGCATGTCAGAGCTGCAGCTTTGCTCTGAATTGCCCACACAGAGTGTACTTCCTTCCACACAGCGTGATTTCCTAAAATCAGAGAGTCACCCCATGAACCCCCCTGCGTTGCACTGAGCAACCAAGAGGGCAGGTTTGAACTTTTTCTCATCATCGTGGCCTGCTGGAATTAACCTGTGAGAGTTGGGTGTCTGCTTAGCCAAGCGCTTGTGTGGAGATGTGATTGACCTTCCATGACCTACATTTCTGACCCTAGAAGTAAATGGAGGAGGGATGCCTCTGGTGAAGAAGAGGATGAAGATGGAGGTGATCAAGGCAGCAGTGGGGAGAGTGAACCAGAACGGAAAAAAATTAAAGCAAGACGACCTGCCCAAAGGAGGTAAGAAGTGGTTGCTCCAGTCTTGTTTTTCTCTCTGCATATATCTTTTCCTGCCTGTGCTGGGTGGAGAGGTGATCTCTGTCACTGAAGAATGGCTGGGTTTTTCTCTGCAATATTACCATTTTTTATGACCTAGCAAGACTAGGATCTAGTTGCTTTCTCATCAGCCCATTTCATGTTCTGGGGAGTGGTGTCCATGGTAGTTGGAGTAGACTGATACTCAGTCTAGGAGTTTAATGCCTGAGATTCATGCTTTCCTAAAGACGTGTTACAATGGATGCTTATGTAAAGCACACTGCACTATGTCTTTCTGTTAATTCTTATTTTAGAGCGGTGCCCAAAACTGGTATTAAAAAGGCTTACAAACCCCAGCGTGGGAAAAAGAGAAAGAGACCAGAGTCATCTGATGATGAGGATGATGATGAAGATGGTGAGACCCCCAAGAGACAAACCCGACGAAGAGCAGCCAAAAATGTCAGGTAAAAGAATATTGCACCAGGCAGAGGAGATGTTGATGGTCCTGCTTCTACTGCAGGGATTATTCCAGCTCCTTGAGAAGCATCTGGTATCAGCCATGGTCAGCAAAACTATGTGGACAAGATAGTCTGATGAAATGTAGCTCTGTGAGTGTCCCGGGGAAAAGCACTGCATGGCTGATTTCAGAAATGCCTGTGCTGAGCATGCACTGAACCCCAGGGTAAAGGCTGGAGAAGGCTTGCTGCAGTCCACGCCAGCCTGTGTTTCGGGACTGGGAAGAGCAAAGGGCTCCTTAACAGTTTGGTTTTGATCTTGAACAGTTACAAAGAAGATGATGATTTTGAGACTGATTCCGATGATCTGATAGAAATGACTGGAGAAGGAGCTGATGAGCAACAAGACAACAGTGAAACAATTGAGAAAGTCCTGGACATCAGGGTTGGAAAGAAAGGAGGTGCGTTGTTCTGGTGTCAGTCATGTGCCCTGTTGGTTTCTCTTGACCCTTTGCAACTTGAGAGTGGAGCCAAGGGCTGTTTCAGTGCTCTCCACTCTTTCCTGTGTGCCTCTTACACGTCTTCTAGCAGCTGTTGTGAAATCTAGTATTGAGAACCCTAAAATGTCAAGTTTATACGCTCGGCAGCTTCCATTTAGCATGCACACATTTTAAAGATGCAGTCATTGTTCTGCAGTTATTGCTTTTCTTTGCAATATAAAATAGATCTGCCAGTAGAGTCAGCTTTCATAGCTCCACTGACAAAGCAGTAATGGAAATAAAGCTGGGGGTTTGTTCCCATAGCCTTTCAAAAGTGTTTTTGTACAACTGGTTGGAATGACAAAGGTACCAACTGCAGCCTGATTTCTTTTGCAGCCACTGGTGCTTCCACCACAGTGTATGCAACTGAAGCCAATGGCAACCCAAGTGCTGACTTTGATCCTGAAAAGGATGAGGGTGAAATTCAGTACCTGATCAAATGGAAAGGCTGGTCATACATCCATAGCACATGGGAGAGTGAAGAGTCCCTGCAGCAGCAGAAAGTGAAGGGCCTGAAAAAGCTAGAAAACTTCAAGAAGAAAGAGGAGGAGATCAAGCAATGGTATGTTTCACTTCAGCCAGGGGTTTGGCCTTGGGCAAAGCCTTTTAGGCAGAGATTTGCAGAGTCATGACTGAAAAAACATAATTTATTCTCACAAAGCATGTTTCATCCAAAGCAGCAGTTTTGAGTGTTCAATACTTGTTTCTCTTTGCCTCCTGATGAATATCCCACCTTGTAGAAATCGTGTCTGTGGCTGTGGCGTTGAAAGAGTGAGAGAGGCCTGAAATCCTCAATACTGCCACTTCTCAGGCTTAGGAATTGGGGTAGCTGACAACAAAGAAATGGTACGCAGCTTCACCTACCCAGGAGGTGTCACGAGGGCTTTGCAGCCTTATTAATTACCCTTGTTAATTACGGGCTTATCTGTGTGCAAGGTTTTGCATCAGTTTATGTCCAACCTCCCCTGGAACTCTGAGGGGAGATACAACGTGATTCCAAACGGATAAAGCTGGAGCAGCAGCTTCTGTCTCCGTCATTGAGCAGGGAGGCAATATGAACGTCTGTGACACTGGCTTCTCAGTAACGATTTATAATTAGAGGAAGCTCTAAGAGACATGTCACATAAGCAGCAGTCGGCTTCAGTGACTTCTCTGCATGACAGAAGCATGTAGGAAAGCAGAGCTTCTACACGTGATGCCTGTGAAGGTTTTATGACAGAAGCATTATTACAGTGGGTTTTTTGGTTGGACTTTTTTTGCATCCAGGCTGGGCAAGGTGTCACCTGAAGATGTGGAATATTTCAACTGCCAGCAAGAGCTAGCTTCAGAGCTGAATAAACAGTATCAAATAGTGGAAAGAGTAATTGGTAAGTGAACCTGTCACTCTTTTAAGGGAGCGAAGATGTGAGAGCTTTAATATCTAGTGACAGCAGAATGAGCGTGTGGCTTTCTCTTCTCTCCTGTTCTCTGTTCTCTCTGGAGGAAAAAAACCCACTCCACAGAAAACCAAAACATACACAAACCTGGTGTTAAGTGTATTTCAGGGTGAGAAATTCAAGGATTTGAGCAGTAGAAAAATATGTTTACAGATCTGTGTTTACAAGCAATGGAAATCAAACACTCTTTTTGCCGGGCATAAGGGATGACGTGCTAGTTTCCAAGGGGATGTTGAAGTCCCTGCTGCTGGAGGTCTTTGATTTCAGCTCTTTGGACGGAAGGCATTTTGTATCCAAAGCAGCAGTACAGGCCTGGTTTTTGCAAGGACTGCTTTCTATGAGTTGCTTGAGGATGTGGTTAGGCAGCAAGGTAGCTCAGGAGTTAAATTTCTATGACTACTTAGTAAATTAAAAGAAGACCTAGTAAGCACCTCAGCAATATCACAGTCATGCCAGTCAGAGGTGCCAGCATCCAGTTGCTTTGGGGATTGGCTCGGAGAGCTGTTTCACCTCTTTCAGTATGATTCCTATGAAAAGGCACGGGGTGTGTGGCAGTGACAGCCTGCCTGCCCCCTCTGCCGGCTGACAGCTCTCCAAACCCTTCCTTCCCTTCTGTCTCCAACCACAGCTGTGAAGACCAGCAAGGCTGCGACAGGACATTCAGATTTCCCAGGTAAAGGAGCAATTTTTTTTGGTCACTCTACATGTTTTCTGCTAGCCAAGAACTGTCTTGTGGTTGTATGGGTGGTTCAGACTGCTCCGGAGCCACGCTTGTGGTTCAGCCACAGAACCACAGGTGCTGAGGTTTGGGCTTTGTTGCATATTTTTCAGCTAACAATCGCAAAACATCCTCAAATGACCCCGAATACCTGTGCAAGTGGATGGGGCTGCCCTACGCTGAGTGCAGCTGGGAAGATGAGGCTCTGATTAGCAAGAAATTTCAGCGCTGTATTGACAGCTTCAACAACCGCAACAACTCCAAAACCATCCCTACGCGGGACTGCAAGGTTTGCTCACTTCTCTTCTCTCCTGTTTGATTTCTCCAGGTGGTGGGAACGTGAAGTTTTGTCAGGATAAACATCAGAGAACGTTTTCCCATCCTCCCACTGCTGTTTCGATGATTGTTTGCTGTTCTTTTAGTGTACTTTAGGCAGAGACACAACCCCCCTTTTGGTTTCATTTACTCAGTGAGAATGTTCTGTCCAGACGGGGAGTGGGAGGCTTAATGAATGCTTGCACAGTGCTTCCTTCTCAGCAGGAGCTGCTGCAGAAGCACAAGGTCTTAATATCAGCAGCACATCTGGGAAAAGAGAATACCTATAAGATGTTGATATAGTGAGGAGAGGGACAGACATAAGCGGAGAAAAAACAAGAAGGCAAAAAAGAAAGTGGAGCTTGTTCCATCTAGTGTGCATCATGTCCAGCTTGCTGCACTGTTGAGGGGCACTCAGAGCCCTGGTCATTGGAACCAGAAGACAGCAGGAAAAATGGAACACTGCGGAGCAGTTTTCTGAGCTGCAGACATAAGCACCGGCTAGGAACGTGTGGATGGACTTTAGCCAGTGAACAGATGTGTGTTTCTTGCTAAAATTTCAACCTTACTTTGTCTTCAGTGAGCTGACAGCTTCTGCTTTTCCAGGTATTGAAGCAGAGACCAAGGTTTGTTGCCTTGAAGAAACAGCCTTCTTACATTGGCAGTGAGAACCTGGAGCTACGAGATTACCAGCTGGAGGGCCTCAACTGGCTGGCTCATTCCTGGTGCAAGTACGTACACATGCTGTGTGACATTCATTTTGTCTCCTGAGAGTTTTGTCTCAGTAGGATCTGGCCGCCTTGGTTTGAAGTGAGGTCTTTGTGTCCTGCTTCTGCAGCTTGAAGGATTTCAGATGTTACCATGCCCAGCTGCATTGCAGAGCCTGCAAGCAGGCACTATCTAGAGCATGAACTTAACAGGCCCCTGTCTGGGCCTGTTTGCACGCTGGCCTTGGCCGCTGTGCGAGCCTAGTGCCTATGAGCCCTGATTTTCCATTGTCCTTACTGAAAAAAACCTTTCTGGCTCAGCATGCTGACACACTTGCTGAAGGCTTTCAGAAATGGCCTTCTAAAATTAGGCCACTGACTCCCCTTTGCCTTTGGAGCGATCACAGTCTGTTCCTTTTTGCCAGTGCTTGTCTGAGTGCCCCAGGATCCACGTGGAAGTGTTCAGGCAAGATCTTTTACACTGCTCCCTTTCTTTTCCTCATCATGGATGGCTGGTTGTGCTGGTGCACAGTGAATAAGCAGCAGCAGAAACGTGGGCCCAGGATTTATGTTTGTTCTCTTCTTTCTCAGGAACAACAGCGTGATCTTGGCTGATGAAATGGGACTGGGCAAGACGATTCAGACCATCTCGTTCCTGTCATACCTCTTCCATCAGCACCAGCTGTACGGCCCTTTCCTGGTCGTGGTGCCCTTGTCCACCCTCACCTCGTGGCAGAGGGAATTTGAAGTGTGGGCACCCGAGATCAATGTGGTGGTTTACATCGGAGACCTGATGAGCAGGAACATGGTGTGTCATCAGAAAACCAAGGGCATGGGGTTGGGTAGAAGCAATGGGTGCAAAGCAGCAGCTTCTGTTCTGCTGGCGAGGCTGACAGTAGTACTGGCAGTACTGCAGGCAGTTAGAGCATTCATGTGGCAGCTGAGAGCACTGACACAACAGCAGTCTCTTTGGCCTTGTTTTGTTACCTGTGCAAGGGCAACTGAACCTTGTGTGCACCTAAACAAGCTGTTCCTGGGGCAATCTGAGCTCCTCGGATGGCACCTTAAGCAACAGTTTTGGACTTGGTCAGAGCCTGGCTACAACTGTACTGAAGTAATGATTGTTTACCTTCTTTTCAGTAACATTGGTTGCAGTTAACATTTGGTCTCCTTTCACAGATACGTGAATATGAGTGGATCCACTCACAGTCTAAAAGGCTGAAATTCAATGCACTTATCACTACATATGAGATCCTCCTCAAGGATAAGGTGAGTAATATTCTAAGGATGATTTTATTTAGGCTTTCTGGCACTTGCATAGGGGGAAGCCAGTCCCCAACTGGTGGGTTTCACCTTTTTCCTCTGTGGGGATGGAGAATGTACAGCTGCTGTTTGCTTTTGTTTGTGGTAAGCAGAGGGAACGTGGGACACCTGTTAAGTTTTCTTGCTTTTGTACCACACAGTTGTGTTGGTTTTTTCACTTGTAACACACCAGGCATGGCAGCAACTGGATTCTACCTGCTTCAATTTAAGCTAATTAAGAGAACAAAACATTACACTGAACCACTAGCCATGGTGTTAACAATATCTGGATTTTTACACTTAGAATAAAGCTGTCAGCTTAGGAAATGCTCATCAGCTCTGTCAGCACATCACTGAGGTATAGCAGAAAACAAAAACCTTTACATTAATGCAAAAAAAACCCCAAACAAACCAACCCCAAAATACCACTAAATGTCATGTTACCATAACTTTTCGTAGGCTTGTTACCTGCTCTCATGCTTCTGCTCCAGTGGGGCTGGTGCTACAGCCAGGCCTGGGGGCATGGAGCAAGGGACGAGGGGCTGGGGGAGGCCTGTACTTTATGGCTAAAGGAGAGATGCCTTACAACAGTTACTTTCGCTGAAAGAGCATTCCGATGTGGCAGGAGCACCGTGCAGCATGGGTAATTTTCACCTTTGCATTCTGGGGAGGCAAAACCAAAAAGTGTAGGCATCTCAATCCCAGGATTTTGTAACAGGAAGCTCTTGTGAGCCCAGCTCCTTTGGTGGTGGGTCCAGCACCAGGGCTGGGGCAGGATGTCCTGGAACGCGTGCTCTGCCGTGCTTCCTGGCTGTGGGGAGAGACACGTGCAATGTGTTGGGGCTTGTCTGACCTGGGGGCCTGGGGTTGTTTTCTTTCTTCTTTTCCTCCAGGCTGTTTTGGGGAGCATTAACTGGGCCTTCCTCGGCGTGGATGAAGCCCATCGTTTGAAAAATGACGACTCTCTACTGTACAAAACATTGATTGATTTCAAGTCCAACCACAGGCTGCTGATCACTGGCACCCCACTTCAAAATTCACTCAAAGAACTCTGGTCCCTGCTGCATTTCATCATGCCAGAGAAGTGAGTCTCCTTTTGGTCCTTGAGAACATACCTCTGTGTCTGTTCTTGTCGGGAGTGCAGAATGGCAGAAAGCCCTGAATGAAATCCCTGAGATAAACTCAGTGGTGTTAGAGCAATGAGAGGGGGAGAAACATTGGTGGGGAAGATCAGATGTTAAGTGACTAACTGCAGGAGTATTTCTCTCAGCCAACTGAATGGGGAAACCTAAGACATGTCTCTCAAATCTGTCTGCTGCCTTAGAGCCATCTCTAAAAAGCTAAACTTGCTTTAAGCAATCATCCCGACCGTTGCTGAGGTTTCCAGTGCATGGCGGTTCAGCTTCCCTCGCTAACCACGTTATGGCAGTCTCTAGGAGCTGTTGCTCGGGGACAGTGCCCTCTAGCCGACTGCTCGTCTCTCTGCATTACAAGTGTTTGTTTTCTTTAAAACAAACTGGGCCGAGACAAACGAGCCCCAGACCTCACCAAAATTGTTAGACTGCAAACGGAACTGTCCCCTATATTCTTTGTGTAAGATCACAGAAGGGCTGAAGGAAAGATTCGTAGAGAAGAGCAGATCTCTGCATTTCTAAGGGCTGTTGGAAGTTGCAGCGATCCAAAAAAGCCTTGGGAGCAGTTGTCAAAGCGTTGCCTGGGGGAGGGCACTGAGGGAAGTTTAGAAACTGCCAGCAGGAGGTGGCAGAGCAGGACACGGGAAAAGCTGGGATTTTTGGATCCTGGGAGTCAGTGTGGAGCTTGAAGATAAGATGGTAGGAAGGCACCTGAGCCCAGAGGGCTTTATCCTCCACTGTATCCCCATCAAATTGAAGATATGCCTTCCTGTGCAGTGGCAGCATATCCAATAGGTGTCTGGTGTGACCTGGCAAGAGGTATTCTGACCCCTCTCTGCTCCTTGTTTCTGTTGCTAGATTTGAATTCTGGGAGGATTTTGAAGAGGACCATGGCAAAGGTAGAGAGAATGGCTACCAGAGCCTCCACAAAGTCCTGGAGCCCTTTCTATTACGCAGGGTGAAGAAGGATGTGGAGAAATCTTTGCCAGCCAAAGTGGAGCAGATCCTCCGTGTGGAAATGTCTGCTTTGCAGAAACAGTATTACAAGTGAGTCATTCCTGCAGTTGCTGGCAGTGCCAGTAAGAAGTAGGCAGAGTTTTCTCTGTGCCCTGGGGAATATGTTTCTGTGAGCCGTGTCCTTCGGAATGCAGCGTCACAGCCACCCCTCTAGCAGCAGGGGCTTTGTGGTAGGAATCTGAGGTAGGGTTCTGTGGTATCTTTTGCTCTGTAGTACTCTGGGGATGCTTTTTGAGTGTGACAGTGTTCAGCTGGCCAGTTTGGCAGGACAGGGCAAATGGGCTTTTTTGGAGGGGAGTGAAGCACCCCACAGAACTGTGATGCCACTGTTAAATGGTAATAACATCGAGAGGAAAGGAACATCGGAGTCTCTGTAGAGGAAACAGCAGTACCCTGAAGAGTTGAAGAAAGATGGAGGGAGAGGAGTAGACTGATGCCTGAACAAGACGTACCTGAAGGTTTTCTATCTCCCAGGCTCCAGCATGCCCAGTCTGCGCTGTGAGACATTTTGTTTTCCTGCCTGCAGGTGGATTTTGACAAGAAACTACAAAGCTCTTTCAAAGGGAACAAGGGGCAGCACATCGGGTTTCCTGAACATAGTGATGGAGTTGAAAAAGTGCTGCAACCATTGCTACCTTATCAAACCTCCTGAGGAAAACGAGAGAGAGAATGGCCTTGAGTCCCTGCAGGTAGGCAGCGTCTTTGCTTAGCACCTTTTCTTCCTTAACTTGCTTCTTTCTTCTGTCCTCCCATCAAGATAAGATCCAGTGAAACTTTGGCTTCTCCATTAGAAATAGTCCTCACCAACTATGCCCCTTGAATCTCTAGCCCTCTGCTTCCACTGTAGGCAACTTCTTGTGGCCACCTGGAGTGGTAGTTGCACGTGATGTAAGATCTGTCTTGATTCATTTTGTGTGTGGCTTCTGCTGTGTAAGTCCAGATGATTTGATTAGAGATGCGCGGGAGAAGCGTGATCCCAAAAGATGCAGATCTCTGCCTATGCCTGTGTAATGTGTGTAAGGATAAGATTGGGAAGCATCACCTGGAATGACGCCTGCTTCTTCAGTCTTTGATCAGGAGCAGCGGAAAGCTCATTCTCTTGGACAAGCTGCTGACCAGGCTGCGGGAGAGAGGCAACAGAGTGCTGATCTTCTCCCAGATGGTGAGGATGCTGGACATCTTGGCAGAGTACCTGACTATCAAACACTACCCTTTCCAGGTGAGACTCATCAGTGAGGGGGGTTCACTTGAAAATTGAAGAAAATGCAGAGGGAACCTGGGCGTTGGGAGTCACTGTGTCTCCCAGAAAACCAGGGCTGAGATTTCACAGGTGGCACCTACTGAAATACGTGGGATGGAACTGGGAAACCCCTTCATTTCAGCGTGGCCCCATCTCTGCGAAACGCCTCCTCTGCCAGGCCCCTGCTTTGATTTGTGTCCTCTGATGAATCCTGAGGAGAGGATAGCAGACGCAGAGCCCCTGGCTGGGAGCCTGTAACAGGAGCTGCAGTGTCACCGCTGTGTGACTAGTGCCTGAGCCTACCCCCCCTCCTGCCCTTGCGACACAGCAGGCTAAAGCAGCGCAGTTATTTTTAATTGGCGGTTATTTTTGATGATGAAATGGTGCAGGCAGGGAAGGGGGGTGTAGGGCACCCAGAGCTTGGGGGGCAGCAGTTCCTCGGGACTCCTTGACCATCTTTGTTGATGGTTTTTTTTAATTGTTTCCAGCGCTTGGACGGCTCAATCAAAGGGGAGATCCGCAAGCAGGCGCTGGACCACTTCAACGCTGACGGCTCTGAGGTACGGCAGCAGGGTCTGTCCTGCCTCAGGAGGGTGTGGGTGGGCTGCCCTGAGCAGTGGGTGTTCATGGCTCAGCCGCAGGCTGTGACTGCCAAGAGGGAATTAGTTCAGTTCCTTTCTTTTTGTGGGACCCATATAGTTTTAAAGGCACGGATACAGCAAGTTTTCTGATGAGGCATATTACTTATTTTAAATCTTCTGCATCCAAACAGAAAGGCTGCATGTCGCATCTCCAGAAAGTCCTACAGTGGCTGGAAAGAGCCAGAGTTCAGCAGTTTTTCTCCCCATGGTCTGAGGAATGAGATAGTTGCTAAATGATTCCTCCAATCTGAATCTGGTTTGGATATGAAATGTCAGAGAGAAAAGGGGGATTTTAAAAGTTGGCAGGCAGCAGAGTCTGGTGTTGGATGCAAAAGTCTCCAGTGTAATAGGAGAGGGCAACTCAAGCCTCTCCTCTGGGCTTGCTGACTCACAGTGACTGGTGCACAGCACTTGTTTTGTGCCACAGGCAGTCCAGCCATGAGAAATACCTTGCACGTGTTTTCCTGGTGCCTTTGTTAGGAGTCTGGTGGGCAGCATGGTCTGACCTTTAGAAGTGACTCCCAAGGTGCCCTTGCCTTGATCTGTTTGCTTTGCTCTCCCACTAATGCTGCTGCATGCTGGGCCCTTGCCAGAACAGCATACCTGCCAGCCCTGCCTCACTTTGGGTCTCTTAAAGACCAGTGGTTTTTAAACTGTCACCAGGGTGTGTGGGAAGGGAATGCTTTTCCTGCTTTCTTCAGAAGCACAAGTACAAACAAGAAGAGTCCTGTGTTTCCTTCCAGAGCTTCATGGCTCAGCTGCAGGCTGTGACTGCCAACAGGGAATTAGTTGAGTTCTTTTGGAACTCCCCATTAATACTGCCGCCATTCTGTGACCCAAAGGCCCATTCCTTCTGCTGAGGCGGCCTAGTCCACCCTGGCACTACAGGTACACAAGCGGCAGCAGCTCTGTGAGGCGGCTCCACCCAGGGGTGGCTGCTTGTCACGACTCGGCCCCTCCCCTTGCGCCGCCTGAGGTTTCCCGCCAAAATCAAGGCCTGGCTGTCTCTGTCAAATTTGGATCGATATTGATTTGCGTAATGCCGTCCTTTGTGGCAACATGGGCAAATACCCGACGCTCCCCCTTTCTCTACATTTGTCTTAGGGCAGCTTTTTCGAAATGTCCATACTGAGCACATGAATAATACCGCTGCAATTTGACTGACACTGCTGCAAGGGCCTCAGCAACCAAAGATAACTCGTGCTGCCTATGAACCTGTATTCATACGTGCAGCAACCATATCATGAATACTGGGATTTTTCAAGGGTCTTAAAACCTTTTGACAGCCCGAATTAGCATTTTCAATTGCTTCAAAATATAATCCTGAGCAGCCTCATTCACATGAATGCCTGGGGGATACAAGTCAGGCTCCTTTTCTAGGTCTATCCGCCCCAGATCAAATGGATCAACATGAGAATTATTATGAGGCTTTACAGTACAGTCTGTGGAAGAGGGTGTCAGCGGTGAGGGGGCTGATGGTGGTGTAGACATATTTTGCCCCTCACCTGCCCGAGAACCAACATGCACCTTTGCGGTCTCGAAAATGACCCACCAGGGGAAGAACAAACCACCCGCTATTTTAGTGGCACAGTCCTGAAGTCTGACCCCAACTTTATCCCAGATTTCTGGATGATAAATATGATGACTCTTTCTAGAAGGATCACTTTTAAAAGTCCCAGCCTGGGGGACTCCTGCTGTATGGGTGTCTTTCTGTCTGTCAAGGCCTCTTTCTGTCTGCACCTTCTGTAACATTACAAAGCACACCATGTCACCTCCCTGCTAAACACCCCACAAATTTACATGTCTACAAGACCCTCTGCCTCGTGCTTTACTGCTTTTTCTTTTGCTTTCATGGCTTCCCCTCAGCAAGCATAACTGTGTCTCCTTTCCAGGGCCGCTCTTCCACTTCCCACTGGCCCTTCCTGAAACAGCATACCTGCCAGCCCTGCCTCACCCTGGGTCTCGGCTTAAAGACCAGTGGTTTTTAAACTCTGTCACCAGGGTGTGTGGGAAGGGAATGCTTTTCCTGCTTTCTTCAGAAGCACAGGTAGAAACAAGAGGAGTCCTGTGTTTCCTTCCAGAGCTTTGAAGTCATCTTTGCTGTTTTACCTCTGCAGTTATAGTCTGGCTAACTCATATGGGTGCCTTTTTGGTTTGATTTTTTTCCTCCCCAGGATTTCTGTTTCCTGTTGTCAACACGAGCTGGAGGGCTGGGAATTAACTTGGCCTCTGCTGATACCGTTGTTATTTTTGACTCGGACTGGAACCCCCAGAATGATCTTCAAGCTCAGGCTCGAGCTCACCGGATTGGACAGAAGAAGCAGGTCAGAAGAGTTGCTTGGGTCATTTTCTCCATGGCTACAGTTTGTGCATCTGAATGGGCTCCCACTTCACCAGAGCCTCTGAAAATGGGTTTTTTGCCCCCAGTCCTCATGCCAGGGAGTACTGCTAACCCAAAGAAAGCCCATTCAAAAGGCAGGAAACAAAAAATTTGCCCATTTGCACCAGATGCCAGGTTGTCTCATGGCTTTGGGTTGTAGGACACTTCAAAACCAAGAACCCAGCCAGTGGCGTGGCAGTTCTCAGTCTCATGAACCCTGTCCTTTCTTGCCCTGCAACACTCAGGAAGTAGAGCATCCACCTCTCCAAGGGTTTTATTAGATACGGAAAAGTTTGATGCTATTTTGTATTCAGAGTGATTGTTTCAGGACATTTTTACACTGTGCTTAGGCACTCTACAATGTATGTGTTAACCAGCCTGATTTGAACTGGTTCCCCTGAGAATATAAATAGAATGTGCTCCTACTTCTTCTAAGAACGCCACATCTGTCCAAGAAGAGACAATGTCAGCAGACCAGTCTCCTGCGAAACAAGTGAGGGGTGCCTTGGCCTGTCAGCAGAGGGTGTTCAGGTCCAGGAAGAAGCTCTGTTCTTTTCTTGCCCTTCAGGTGAATATCTACCGCCTGGTCACAAAGGGTACGGTAGAGGAGGAGATCATTGAGAGGGCCAAGAAAAAAATGGTGCTGGATCATTTGGTAATCCAGCGTATGGACACCACTGGCCGGACTGTTCTGGACAACAACTCCGGGCGATCCAAGTAAGTGCTTGTGTCAGGAGGGAGAGACGTCTGCTGCAGCGTGTGGCACAACCAGCTCCACCCCCTGGTATCTCCCAGTAATTATTTGATAGGGGAGAGGGCAGAAGGCTAAGAAATAGTGGCAGCTTTCACCAAGGTGGCCTATGCAACCATTAATTTGGACACATGGATAAAAATGATCAGAAATAAACCCCTGTTTTAATGCATTATCTGTTTTCCCTTCTGCCTTCCTCCCAGATATCATACTGGTCTGAGGGAACCTGGTGCTGGGAGAGCTGCAGTTTGGCAATGACCTCAGACTCCCCCCATTTCCCCTGAATATATAGAGGATGTCCCCTTTGCTATACCTGTCTCTGCTAGAGGAGGAATTCTTGGCTTTAATTTGGAAAAAAATGTGTAAGGTTTTGTGCTGTAGCAGTGCTGACTTAACACCTCAAAACTTATTTTCCTTCTCATTTGTTCTTGCAGCTCAAATCCTTTTAACAAAGAGGAGCTGACAGCTATTCTGAAGTTTGGAGCTGAAGATCTCTTCAAGGAGCTCGAAGGGGAAGAGTCAGAACCTCAGGTAGTTTGAAATTGAAATCACGTAGCTCTTTTGTGTTTCCCACTGTGCTCAGCACTTTCCACTTCATGACACTTTGTTTCTGCCTGGTAGGAGATGGACATTGATGAGATTTTGCGTCTGGCTGAAACACGAGAGAATGAGGTGTCCACCAGTGCCACCGATGAGCTGCTCTCACAGTTTAAGGTATGGACCCCCAGTCACAGAATCACAGAATCACAGAATTGTAGGGGTTGGGAGGGACCTCGAGAGATCATCGGGTCCAACCCCCTGCCAAAGCAGCTCCCCACCTCATATTGCACAGGTCGGCATCCAGACAGGTCTTGGATATCTCCAGAGAAGGAGACTCCACACCCCCCTGGGCAGCCTGTCCCAAGGCTCCCTCACTCTCACTGGGGAAAAGTTCTTCCCCATGTTGGTGAGGAACTTCCTGTGCTCTAATTTGCAGCCATTGCCCCTTGTCCTGTCCCCACAGACACTGAAAAGGGGCTGGCCATTTCCCCCTGCATCCCCTGCTTAAGATATTTATAAACATTAGTCCCCCCTTAGTCTTCTCTTCTCAAGGCTGAACTGCCCCAGCTTATTCAGCCTCTCCTCATAGGGGAGATGCTCCAGGCCCTTAATCATCTTCATAGTCCTTCTCTGGACTCTCTCCAGGAGATCCCTGTCCTTTTTATCCCAGGGAGCCCAGAACTGGACACAATACTCCAGGTGGGGCCTGACCAGGGCAGAGTAGAGGGGGAGGATCACCTCCCTTGACCTGCTGGCCACACTCCTCCTGATGCACCCCAGGATCCCATTGGCTCTCTTAGCCACCAGGGCACACTGCTGGCTCATGGCCAACCTGTCATCAACCAGGACCCCCAGCTCCTCCTCCACCAAGCTCTTCTCCAGCAGGTCATCCCCCAGCCTGCACTGATACAAACGGTTGTTCCTTCCCAGGTGCAAGACTTTACACTTGCTTTTATTGAACCTCATCTGGTTTCTCCCTGCCCAGCTTTCCAGCCTGTCCAGGTCTCTCTGTACTGGGGTACAGGAATGTGGCTGCCCACATGTTGTCACAGTGATAAGGTCACTGACAGACAGGATGAATCAGCCCAATGAGAGGTGACCCCTGCAAAGCAGTTTGCAGAGGAGTTTTGTAGCTGGGGAGATGTGTAGGTATTTATTTAATTTCCAGTCTGTTTTTTGAAGGCTGTGAATAAAATGCAAAATGTCCCAAATTTGGAAACCAACCCAGTAACTTAGAGAGGCTCAGTAGAGCTACTCAAACTGCATGTCCTTCCTGAAAAGCTGTTAGCCCAAAGATGTGTCAAGGAACCAGGAATGGCATGACATAGGGATCAATTATAATGTAGTTATGGAAATGTTGGCAGAATTCCTCTGGGGAAGGAGCTGCGGCTCAGCCGACAGTGCCGGGGTATTCGTGCCAGGGACAGGAATTTCTAAAAGTGTTCCTTTGCTTCTGAAAGGTGGCCAACTTTGCAACCATGGAGGAGGAAGAGACAGAGCTGGATGAGCGGTCCCAGAAGGACTGGGATGATATTATTCCAGAGGAACAAAGGAAAAAGGTGGAGGAGGAAGAAAGGCAGAAAGAACTGGAGGAAATCTACATGCTGCCTCGAATTCGGAGCTCGACTAAAAAGGTACAGCCCATCTCAAGGAGTTGAGTGCAGGGGGCGAGAGCTGGCAAAGGTGACACTGAAGGGGGAAGCCTTCTTGCCATCTGAGTGCTTCTTTCTCTGCCCCAAAGATGGTTGGGAGTAAAGCACAGAGGCAAAGCACATTGACCTCTTGTTGGCATCATGTGTTTGGCCCATGGTTTGTCATGCAGTGCCAGGGCCTGTATTGGGTTTTGTACAACTTGTTTTAGTGGAGAAAATAAAGAGCACAGGGCAGAGCATCCAGATGTATAATGCAGGCTTGGCCTCTTCCTGGCTGTTTCTTTTCCTTGGGCTCTCTAACTCCCTGGGCTGCTCTTGCCTAAATGTGGCTCTTGCCAGCAAAAGAGATAGTGCCCGAGTTTTTTTCAAGGTGATGGCATCTAATTCAATCCAGCAGGGTGCAGACACTGCAGGGAGACTTCTGAGATAAGGAACTTGCAGGGGTTATGAACCTTTGGGATAAGCTGGGGAAAACCATGAAAGTGAAAACTAGAGAGCAGGATAATTGGATGATTCCAGATTAATTTCTGAGGAGTCCTGGTTTTCAACTGCAGATGAGCAGTTGTTAACTGTACTGCTGTTTTTCTGCTTCATACAGGCTCAGACAAATGACAGTGAATCAGATGCAGAAACTAAGAGAAGGCTTCAGAGATCATCTGGATCAGAAAGTGAGACTGATGATAGCGATGACGAGAAGAGACCGAAGCGCAGGGGGCGTCCTCGGAGTGTTAGAAAAGATACTGTGGAAGGATTTACTGATGCTGAAATCAGGAGGTCAGTGCTGAGTATTTGAAACAGTTCAGAAATCAATGTATAAACCATGTGCTGGTGGAGAAAACCCCAGGTTAATCCAGGAGGTGTTCACCTGTAAGCATCCAAGTGGTTTAGGTGGAGCTGCTTCACTGGGCCGGCTTCTGCACCTTTATATGACCTTAATGTCCAGGTCTGTGCACAATGGACTGGGCTGTCTTTAGTCAGGTTACAGCAAAGCTGGTACCTTCCTAAAATGAATCGTCGTTGTAACTGCCCTTTCTGTGCCAAGTGGCTTGAGCTAATTCCACACTACACGTGAGGTCTTTAGTGCCATGAGATGCAGAGCTGGAGAAGCCAAAGTCTCTGGCCTTCCTGACAGTTTCCTGGCAGTAGTACTGCCGATTGCAGCTTGAAGTGAAAGGCAAGCTCTGGCAAAAGGACCCTGCAAGGAGCACTGGTCCCGTTGATCCCAGCAGTTCTGTATCTTCCTCTGCACTCTCGGATGGATTGCACCATGCTTGGCTTTTCTGCGACAGGCTGTTACACTTACAGCACGGAATGCAGGGTTGATAACATGGCAGGCTGTAATTAATACATTCGAGTGTGCTTGTGATATTGAACCCACTTTTTATACCAGCTGGTTTAGTTATTATTTCTTTGGCTTTTTTTGCTTAGGTTTATCAAGGCTTACAAGAAGTTTGGACTGCCTCTTGAACGGTGAGTCCCAGCCTGGCGCTGCTGCAGGGAGTAATCACAGGGGGGACGTTGTATTTCTGAGTGTGGCTGTACACGCATTGCTGTGGGTGCTTGATACAACCTCCATGGGCAGCACAAAGCTTTGCAGATGTGTGATCAGTAATTGAGGTGCTGCCGTACAGTCCCTCACGTCTCAGTTGATGGGCATGAGTGAATGCTGGCCAAAAACCAGCCAGAGCCAGTAGTGGCTTGGGGCTGTGTACAGCGTAATGCTGCTGGCGGAGTCTGGCCTGCTGGACACTGCCATTCTGCCTAGAAAGGAGAGCGAGCAGCTGTGTGGACAGCAAATGCTACCCAAAACACTTGATGTGTGTTAGTTTCAAAACTGAATTTGGAGCATCTTGCTACCATGTCCCTCTTAAGGGAAGCGGAGAGAGGCACACGCTGTCCTCGAGCGTGGATCTGCAGAGCCCAGCATGAGTGCTGTGATTCAGTGTATGGGAGGGAGATGGGCACGTGTGCTGGGTCTGGAAAGCTGTGGCCCATGCTGAGGCCTCAGAGCCGAGGCAGGAATTGCTACGTCTGTTGTATGAGAAAGGACCCAGGTTTCAGCTCATGCAGGTTTCCTGTATTCATCCATAGACAGCATTGACTGCTGGAAGCTATGAAACGATTGCTCAGGGAGTGATAGGGAGGAGATACCCTGTATCAGATACAAAGCTTGCAATTCCTTTTTTTCCTCCCCTTTCCCAGGCTGGAGTGTATTGCCCGGGATGCTGAGCTGGTGGATAAATCTGTGGCTGACCTGAAACGGTTAGGGGAACTCATCCACAACAGCTGTGTGTCAGCAATGCAAGAATATGAAGAGCAGCTGAAAGAAAATCCAGGTGAAGGTGAGCAAGAGGGTAGTGTGCTGCTGTTACAATGTTTTTGGGAGCTGTTGAGGAACCATTCTTCTGCAGATGGGGAGGTGTGCCACCTTGATACTTAAAAGCAATGGACAGGTGCACACTTAAAGCATCCCATCTCTGCCAGGCAGCTCTCCAAAAGAGAGAAACCCGAGTCTTCTGCTCAGACAGAAGAGTCATTTGGTTCTCTTGGCTTCTGCTCAACATGATTTTTCCTGGAGAGAGGCTGAAGTCATCAGCTTATTTAATGTTGGGCCACAAGATTTTAACTGCTCCTGGGATTTGGAATCAAACTGGTGCTGTGCACTGGATCCCCAGCTGTCTCTTCGCAGAGTTGACATCATCGGCCACTCTCTGTTTGGCTGTTTGGTGCTGTTGGTTTGGAGACAGGGGCTGGGCTGGATTTCCCACTACATCTCTGCCTGCTGCAGCTGAACAAAACTACTGAAGCAACAGCTCCTTTGTCCTTAAATGTATTTTTAAGAAAATAATACTGGGAGATGTTTGGTTTTCCGATCTGAGCGAGTTAGGGAAATAAAACTTGGATGTTGGGGCCACCTTAGCAGAAAGCCTTATGTTCAAATACGAGATAGTGAGTAAGGTCTTGATCTCTATGTCTAGACATTTTCACAGAGGTGCTTCTTTCTGTAGAACTTCTCTTAGTGGCAGTGTTTTATTGTTGAGCAGGGAAAGGACCTGGAAAAAGAAGAGGTCCTACAATCAAGATTTCTGGTGTCCAAGTCAATGTGAAATCCATCATCCAGCATGAAGAGGAGTTTGAAATGCTGCATAAATCCATTCCCACGGACCCAGAGGAAAGGAAGAAGTGAGTTTGGCTAAGTAGGCAATGCAGAAAGAGGCTCAGGGAATTGGGATTTTGTAGCAGAAAGAGAGTACCTGGCTGTGTTTGTGGATTTGCTCTGTTCTGCAGTATTAAAACTAGCTTGTGTTTGAAATGCCTTCAGGTACCGGCTGACGTGCCGTGTCAAAGCCGCCCATTTTGATGTAGACTGGGGAGTGGAGGAGGATTCTCGCTTGTTAGTGGGGATTTACGAGCATGGGTATGGAAACTGGGAGCTGATTAAAACAGATCCGGAACTGAAGTTATCTGATAAGGTAGGTCACTGTGCTTCTTGCCTGTGTTAGGCCCATAACATTGCTCATGGAGAACATGTTTGATTTACTCCAGAAACAGATGGTTTTGTTTGTAACCACTCCAAAAATAATACTAATAACAGCGAGGAAAACAGTGAACTCCATGGAATGCTGCACGCTTGATGGAAAGCAGAGTTCTGTCACTTGACTGGCAGTACATTTTCTCTGAACAGAAGCACATGAACCACACTGAAATGGTGCAGGAAGAAACTGGTAACGCTGACATGTGTGGCTCCATGCACAGCATGGAGGGCGCATTGCATAATCGTGACTTCATACTTCCTTGAGCATCTCACAAAGAAGCTGAGTCTGGCTTTTTGCGCAGATTGGACTCTGCTTCTGTCAAGGCTGGTCTGTGTTAGCTCTGAGGGTACAGTCACACGGCTGGCTGTGGCAGCAGAGCCAGCTGGAGAGCCTCCATCGAGTTCCCCTGTTCCTCAGTCGTGCTCCCAAGAATGGTTTATGGAGGGCAGGTTGAAAGGATCCAGGTTAAAAATAAGCTGCTGTCCATGGCATCAGCACAATGGCAGGAGAGAGAACCGCAACACAGGGCTGAGCAACACTTGAGACTCTCAGCTCCGACTTTGCTGCCCATGTGCTGCGTTCCCCTGACATCCCCAGTGGTGCCTTTAGCTGAGCGCCCTCCTGCGTGGAACTCACACAAGCATTTTACAATGGAAACAGTTGCCTGAGCCATGCCACCCAATGTCCAGAGAAGAATGAAGGAAACCTCACTGGCCAGCTGCCCATGCAGTGGCACCTTGCAGCCTGTTCTCTGCTATAGGAAATATTTGAACCTCCTTGTTCCACCAGAAGGTGCAGCATCTCCAGCCCTTTGCTGGACATGGGAGGACTGCTGCTCCTGTGTATCTCTTCTATGGTTTAAGGGGTTCACATGGGTGTATTTTTTTTTATTTTTTATTTTTATCAAAGATCCTACCCATAGAGACAGATAAGAAACCTCAGGGGAAACAGCTCCAGACCCGAGTTGACTATCTACTGAAATTGCTGAAGAAGGATCTGGACAAGAAAGAAAACATGAAAGATGGGGAAGAGGTGAGATGTGGCTGCTTGGTTCTGGGAGTTTCAGGGTGAGTGGTTGGCTGATGGCAAGAGACTGCCTGTGTTCCCAGGTCACTGAACATATACACAACAGTATATGGACTTTTCTGTTGTCTGATTGCACTGTGATACTGAAAGAATTAGTAAGGGGTAGGTAATTATTCCGTTTACTGAAGACTCGGGCTCATCAGGCTTCCTGCCACCCTGCAGGACCTGCAGCTGTTTACAAGAGGTTCAGGAGATGGGCTGTGCCCCTGGGAAGCACTTGCCCTGACTTGTTCTGTGTTTTCACTAGGGAAAGCTGAAGAAGAGGAAGCCACGGGTCAAGAAAGAGAACAAGGCTCCCAAAGTCAAAGATGAGCACGGGAACGAACTCTGCTCTCCTCGTCACTCAGACAACCCATCAGAAGAAGGTGAAGTCAAGGTGAGTGGGTTTGGTGGATAACCCTTAGTAAATGTGCTGTGGAGTCTGGGAGAGCCCTGGAGTGCCAGACTGGCCAGAGATAGAACGGTCAGGGTAAGAGAAGGACCCTTCCCACCAGGTTAGTGCTTTAAGTGTTTTGGTGGATCCTAGGATGGCCGCACACCTCCATATAGTGCCTTGGAGGAAAGGTTGTGTCAGGACAAAGTTTGTTGCCCTTAAAAAGGGGAGAGAGAAGAATTGTTTCCCTCTCCTTTTCAGTATGTCAGCGAGTGGTGAGGCTGGAGTTTACCAAGGTCATGCTATTGGCTTAGAAAACCTTCTGTCTTTGAGTGGTTTGGCTTGTAGTCTAAGGCTTTTTGTTCCTGTGCTGATGGGTGTCTACTTTAGGGGCTGAGTGATCTGGAGCAGAGCTGGTACAGGAGAGCCGTGCTTATCGACAGTTTGTCAGCTAATTACAGACTGGGGCTTGTCTGTTTTTTATACCTTGCTGTCAAGGGTCAGGTGCATTGCAGCTGGTTAAGCAGGGCTTGCTGTCAGCTTGAAGAGGTGTGAGGGTAAATTTGGGTGGACCTCAAGCATTGCCTACGTTTCAAGGTCGTAGGTTTTATGGGCAAGAGTGTACATGAGGTGAGGGACTCCAACTTTGTGCTGTGGCTGACCTTCTAGGAGGATGGCTTGGAAAAGAGCCCTGTGAAAAAGAAACAGAAAAAGAAGGAGAACAAAGAGAACAAGGAAAAACAGACCCCGGCTAAGAAAGAAAAGGAAAGTGATAAAGAGAAAAAGAAGACAAAAGACAAGAAAGAGAAGGTATGTGGTGCTCTCAGGTTTAAAAGATAAGAAGGTCTCTGAGCTGGGTTCCTCTCCATGCACATGAATATCATATTGACATCCAAAATGTTGGCTCTGATTTCTCCCTCGGGGATGATGCAAAGCTAAACAGTTGGAGACCTTGGGAGGAAAGCTGTAGGAGCAATGCCTGGGCTTCAGCAACTGCTACTATCAATAGTGCAGAGGTGGTTAGTTGTGTCACTTGGGATCCTCCAGTCTGGTTCATCATGTGATGTGTGTCATTTGTGTCCTTATAAAGCCTAAAAGTGGTGAAGCCAAATCGGGAAGTAAAGGAAAGAGATCCCAAGGTCCTGTCCACATCACTGCGGGGAGTGAACCGGTCCCCATTGGAGAAGATGAGGATGATGATCTGGACCAAGAAACATTTAGCATAGTGAGTATTTCCTTTGTGAGATGGGAGGGCAGTGGCAGAGAGCCCAGCAAGGCAGCCAGCGTCTGCTTACATGTTCTCCAAGGATGGGTGCTCGGTCTCTGGGTGTGAGCTCCCTCCTCGTGCCCGGCAGTGATTTCCTCTGACTGATCCGAGAGCATGGCAGAGCAACTCCAGGCAGGGAAGTACATGCCGGAAAGTTTTGAGGGTGACCTTTGGATAGCTATCAGAGGCAGGGAGCTGTCTCAGCTGTAAGCACTTCCGTAGTTGTGTAAATGCACTTGCAGCAATCATGCCTGTAAGGCTGGATGTAAAAATAGCCTTTTAGTAAAAGTTGTCATGGCAGACCCCCCTTGGCTGTCGAGTGAGCACTCACTGAGCTGGGGCTGCTGGTTCAGCATGTCAGCGCTCGGTTTTGCTTCCCTGCCTGCCGTGGGCTCAGTGCAAGAGCAGACCGTGCACAGTTACGGTTTGCAGAGCAGATCGTTGCCCTCTGAAAGGGGCGGTGGAGGAGGTGGGGAGACTCATCCTTTCCTGATGGTTTTCTGCAGCATGTCTAACAAATTGCTATTTTCATAGCTGATTTCTCCTTGCCTAATGGTCAGATAAAGCTAACGCCTTCTGTTGCTAATGAACTTCCAGCTCTGTCTGATTAACAAGGGAACTGTGTAGAGCCGTGTGCCCGGTGAATGACTTTCTGCTCTCTATTGCTTTTTCAAGTGCAAGGAAAGGATGAGACCAGTGAAGAAAGCACTGAAGCAACTCGATAAACCTGATAAAGGACTGACAGTGCAAGAACAGCTGGAGCACACACGCAACTGCCTCCTAAAAATCGGGGACCGCATCTCTGAGTGCCTTAAAGCCTACACTGACCAAGATCATATTAAACTATGGAGAAGGTGAGGAATCATCAGTTTTCTCTGGCTGGCCTCTAGTATTTAGAAAAGGTAGTTAGAGGCTGCTGGGTTTTATGTGGATGAGTGTGCCGTTTGCTTCTTATTTAATGTCTGAAATCTTGCGTTCTTGAGCCCACAGAGTCCATGACCAGACTGGGGTGAGGGTTTTGTCTGCAAGCTCTGCTGGTTTCAATTAAATTGATGTCAGAGTTAGTTTAGATAAACAAGTGCAAAGCTCTTTATTTTAATTTGAAGAACTTGCTTCCAGCTCTTGTGATCACTCTGTCCTGAGCTGGGTTGAGCCGGTTTTCCAGAGCAGGTGGAACTGATTTGATACTGGTTTGAAAGTGTTAAACTGGTGATGTACCAATTAACAGAAAATGTTGGTGTCCTTTTAGGAACCTCTGGATATTTGTGTCCAAATTCACAGAATTTGATGCCAGAAAACTGCACAAACTCTACAAGATGGCTCATAAGAAAAGATCACAGGAAGAGGAGGTGAGATCTGAAGTGCCTTCCCTCCGGTTGCTGTTTTCAAAAGTTGTTGCACTTGAAGTGTCACCACTTTCTGCCTCTTACTGTGGGCTTTGTTCTTGTTGGCTGTTTGTTAGCATTGCTTGGTGTGGCACATGGTCTGGAGCTCACCTTTAGAGAGAAAAGCTTGGGGGTGCTGCAGAAGAATCCAGACCCTGACAGAGAAAGCCATTGCTCACATAGTCTGAATCTTTTTGGTGGGGGGAACAGTTGAGCTGTAACCCTCTTTTCCACCGTGCAGGAGCAGAAGAAGAAGGAGGACATGTCCAGCATGAAGAAGCCATTCCGCCCAGAGCCCTCAGGCTCCAGCCGTGATTCTGTGATGTCCCAGTCTCACGTGCCTCACAATCCTCATTCTCAGAAGATCCACCTGCCCCCTTCCCACAGCCAGCAGCAGATGCATGGGCATCCACGTGACAACTATGGCCATCCAAACAAGAGGCACTTCAGCAACACCGGTGAGTGCTGGCCAGCCGGAGAATCCATCCCTTGTAACCTAACAGTTGTTTGCTCTTGGACACAAACCCCTCTGGGACTTGTAGCTGGTCAGTCTTAAAGGTGGTGGGATGGACACAGATTGCCATTGTACTTACTGCTGGACTAGAAATCCAGATGTAGTGCTGAAAGGAGAGTAAGAACAGGACAGGGTAAGATTTGCTAGAATAACCATTTCAAAGCAGAAGTTTGGGCCCTCATCTTTTAGAGAGAAAGTTACAGGGGCACAGCAATCGTTAGAATTTTTTGAGGATTCAGCAAAGTGATGGGCTTAAACTGAAGCAGGAGAGACACGTGCCGGTGTTTTCCCCTTGCAGAGCGAGGAGAGTGGCAGAGGGATCGAAAGTTCAACTATGGTGGCAACAGCAACCAGATGTGGGGTGGGGAACGGCATCACCAGTATGAGCAGCACTGGTACAAGGACCACCACTACGGGGATCGGCGATCCCGTGGAGAGCCCCACCGGAGCTCTGGGAATTACAGACCAAATAACCTCTCCCGCAAGAGACCATATGAGCAATACAACAGTGACCGAGACCACAGAGGCCACCGAGACTACTATGACAGGTAATTTGTTCCCTTTCACCTCAGAAAGGCTGAGAGGAGTCTGCAGTGCCTGCACCGTGCTACAGTGGCCAGGCTTTCCTTGGGGAACTGATCTCCATTCCCTTGTTTTCTCTCGGCAGGCACCACCACGATTCCAAACGGCGACGGTCCGATGAGTTCAGACCACAGAACTACCACCAGCAGGATTTCCGCCGTATGTCTGACCACAGACCACCCATGGGGTACCACGGCCAAGGACCTTCGGACCACTACCGGTCCTTCCACACAGACAAATCCGGAGATTACAAACAACCTCTCCCTCCACCTCACCCTGCGGTATCAGACCCTCGCTCACCCCCTCTCAGAAATCCCCCCATGATACCAAGTCACCTCTCGATCACAGGTCACCTCTGGATAGGTCATTAGAACAGAAAAACAATCCAGACTATAACTGGAATATCCGGAAAGTATAAAGTCACTTAGAGGGGAAAGCACACGTTTGAAATAAATATTTGTGTTGATGCAACAGCATCCATGCTGCTACCATCATTTTTGGAGAGTTTAAAGATTGTCTTTAACTCTTGTTTCTGTTTTGGATTCCGTTTTTCTCTCCCAAGCCAACATCTGTGCTTCTACTATCATTTTTGGAGAGTTTATGGAGGAAGATTGTCTTCAACTCATTTGTTTTGGATTCCCGTTTTCTATCCTAAGGCGGCATCCATGCTTCTACCATCATTTCTGGAGAGTTTATGAAGATTGTCTTCAGCTCGTTTCTGGTCTGGATTCCTGTTTTCTCTCCCAAGATGGCATCCATGCTGCCAACATCATTTTTGGAGAGTTTATGGAGGAAGATTGTCTTCAGCTCGTTTCTGGTTTGGATTCCTCTTTTCTCTCCCAAGCCAACATCCATGCTTCTACCATCATTTCTGGAGAGTCTGTGGAGGAAGATCATCTTTAACTCTTGTCTTCTGTTTTGGGTTCCTGTTTTCTTTCCCCTCTTCTCATACTGAACATTGGAACCAGCCTTGCTGCCTCGTTCTTTGTTTCATCGTTTTTTTTTGTTCTCTAGTCCAGTGGACCCAAGGGAATTTCCTCCTACCAGTGTTTCCCCAAACCGAAAAGGCGGATCGATGCTGCTTCAGATTGTTTGGAAGGCTGCGTGCCTGCTCTGACTTGATGTGAACAGAAGCTGCTTTGGGATTGGGGATAAACTGGTTGGGCTAGGTTTGTTGTGTAACCAGCACAGGGCAATTGGAGGACATACTCTAGGAGGGACAGGAGAGTCCCTCAGCAGCCACACTTGGTTGACAGAGGAACTCGGTGTCTCTGCAGAGTGACTCCTAAGGAGTTTGAGCCATGCTGGGGACAATCCATCGCTTTCCTGGCCACATGATCATTTCTGTGTCTTCATCCATTTCAAGAAACTGGCTCTGTTGGGATGGCTGTTGTTTCCCCTGCAACAGAAGAGCTGTGGGGGACCCTCCAGGGCTGGGACTGGCAAATCTCAACTCTGGGCGGGCTTTGGGATATGTGAAAAGATGACAGACTTCCTTAGCAGAGGCTTAGTTCACTTCTAACCAGTAGGAAAGAAATTTGGGTTAGAACAGTATTTCCCAGGAATTCATACCAAAACTCCCCCTCTGACACAGGCATCTTGGGTGGTCTGGGAACTAAAAGATGATGGCTGGGAGCTTCAAGGTCAAAAGCTGGCTCTGGGGATCCTGAAGCTCCTAGTCTCCCTGCCACTGAATGGCTCCAGTTTTTGGGCAAGACATTCCTCTCTGGGTTTCACAAAACAGTGATCACAAACCTCTACTGCAACCAAAGGGCGAGGGATGGTAGAGCAGAGTTAATTAGGAATTCATCAGACTGAGTGTTGTTCTGTGAAGGTCACCTTCCTGTTCCAGCAGTCAGTAGTAAGTCCAGATTGCTAGAAGTACCTGCACAGAAAGGCTTTCTGTCTAAATGGGATATGTACCTGGGGCTGAGGACCTAAATGAGCAGGGAGGGAACGAGAAATTCAGAGCCCTGGTCCTTAAAAAGTCCTGGAGCCAAATGTCTTAGAAGCCCAGCATGGTAGAGGAAAAAGAGGAGTCTGCAGCCCAGCTCGGTGGGCTTCACAGCCAACGCTCTTCCAAGCGTTCAAGCCACAGCATATGACCCAGAACAGTGTCCAGCCTGGAGGCTGCTGTGGTGACAAGGGTTAGACACGGATTGCTGGCCAGGAGTAGCTTGGGCACTTGTGTTTCAGGTCCTGGGTCTTTGTCCATAGAGTCACACCCCTGGAGACCACAGAGCTCTCCCAACAGCTGGGCTGCCCAGAGCCAGGTGTCTGGGGGTGTGTTGTCTCCCAGAGCTCAGTATTAATGACCAGGCTGTTCCAGACTCCTCTTTTTGGTGGGGGACAGAACCTGGGCCTCCTGTTAAGATGCCAGTATCTGACCCTAATAAGCTGTGATGTCCTTTCCCCAAAAGACTGAGGGCAGATGGGTGTTCAGGGCTGGCTTCCTGACTCCAGCCAGTGCTTTGGAAGGCGCACGCAAACTGACACTAATACCCCCATGTACCCCCTCCATGCAGTTGCACCCCTTGAAATCTGCTGCCGTCACACTCCTCTCCGAGCCTGCTGCTTTAATGGGACACGCGGGAAGTGGTTTGCTCCCCTCTTGGTTTTATTTTCCATGCTTTCCACCAAGTGCAGGGCGGTTTTGCTTCCTGTGGGGCACTGCACTGCCCCGAGTAAGTGTTACGCTTGAGTTTACATGCGCAGAGGAGGTGAAGGCAGGTCTTCCACAGTCCCCTTGGAGCTACTGGGTGATGGGAGGCATTGAGATAGCACGTTTCCGTGGCGTTTCTCACTAAGCTGTGATCGCAGGCACGCTTCGCTGTGGTATTCAACTGAGAGGTCCTTTCTTTTCAGAAGTATTAGCTTTTGAGGTGAAAATGGAAGAAATCTAGGGAGGGGCAAAGAGAATTGCTCTTTTTGTTCACCAAGTGGTGCTATCATGATGGGAAGTCCGTGCCATACACTTTTGTAGCAAAAGGCAATACTGGCCAGACCAGTGTTACGGTTGGTGGAGGAAAATGTTGAACCCAAGCAGGAGGCAGTTTCTGTGCCCGGATATTGTGCTTGTCCTGAGTTTCAGGTATGAGGTTGCTTGGGGTTTCCTCCTCATGTTGCTTTAGCACGGAAGAGCTGTCCCTGATGTCACTTCAGCCTGATTCTGAAGGAAGGCACATAGTTTGTTCACTCACGGTGGGTGGGTCTTTGCCAGGTTTGGCTTTAATGAAGCAGGAGAACTAGATTTGGGAGAAAGCCCTCCCTGAGCACACATATGCACAGGCATTTTGTGTCCCCTCATCACCCTGGGGGCCATAACCAGACAGAGTCACTTGGATGTGATTGGGATCAGAGGGGACAGGTCCAGAGCCATAAACTTCACTGCAGTGTTTGTGTCAACATCTGGTACAGCTCTTCCTCCTGACCCAGCTGCAGGATTCCCTCCAGCCTCTGTGCAGGAAAAAGTAGCAACTTGCTGAGGTTTGAGTTTTGGTTGGTTGGTTTGTTTTTTGGTTTTGGTTTGTTTTGTTGGTTTTTATAAAAAAAAAATCCGCAAGTTTTTCAGCCTGACCCCTTTGGAAATGGTGTAAAGTTGTGAATTCACACACTGGAAGGTCCTGCAGACCAAAATCTGCTGCAGGGACAGGTGATGTGCCCACCCGAAATAGATACTTAACAGACTCTGAAGTCCCCACGTGAACAGTTGAAGTGATGCACACAAAAATACTACTCTGCTTTCACCCATTTCCTCCCGACCTCTGCCTCCCCTCTGGGGAGAGAAGGACTCTTACTGTAAAAACACGGACTTTTAAACCTGTTGACTAAAACCAGTAATTAATATTAATTTATATTTGTGAAAAAAAACCCGCCACTGTCCTAGTGATTTCTGATGTAAATATGTTGTTTATATAGTATGTATTAAATTTTCCTACATTGTAAAACTGCTGTACTTTTGATTCTTGTACATTAAAAAGTGTTACTGAGATTTTCAGAACAGTGCCAGTGTGGTGTGTCTGGGGGGACACACACCTGCAGCCCCTCGGTACAGCGGCAGGTCTGGTGGAGGCATGGGGCTGCTACGGGCATGCCAGGATGGGTGTTCTTTCTGTGCAGGAATAAGCATGTTCCTCTTGGCTGTTTTACATAGTTTCTCAGTCTGCGGTGATAGAGACTTGGAACCCCCTTTGGATGGGAATTTCCACCCGATCAGGAGAAGCTGTGCATTTCCTCACCTGTCAGGGAGAGGGGGCTTGGCCGGAGGGAGGTACAGGGGCTGTGGGAAGCTGGTCCAGTTGTCCCTGCAGGTGACGGTGGCATTTTTAATTCAGCACCAACTCATCTTTTATCCAGAGGTCCCAGCAGGAGAGCTGGAGAAGCTGAGGACGAGGAGCCAGAGCAGTGGGCAGGATATGGGCATCCCAATGTCAGAGGATGTCAGCGTCAGCTCCAGGACACCATTTTCCTGCCCTGTATTTGCAGCACCACGTGGCAAACAGTTAAATCCTGACATGTCAGGGCAGATGGAGAAATGACCACTTGGAATGAGGCCGCTTCCCCCAGGTCCCTGTCAGACAGGTGCAGTGAGTCCCATGGGAGCTCTCCTCCATTAGGACAGGGTCCACGCATCACTGTGGCCAACCCACAATGTCTGGGCAGGGCCTGGGCCCAGGCCGGGCAGTGTCCATATTGCACAGGCCACAGCCACAGCCACAGTCCTGTCATGGCTAGGGGACCCACTAGCTGAGGTGGCACAGCCAAAACAGGGCTTGAAGGTGTGCTGGGGGCACCAGGGGACACGAGGCTGTGGCATCTTCTGTGGTTTGTCACGGTGCCTTTGTGTGTGCAACAGTTTGTGTGTGTGGCACTTTAGGAAAATGTCTGTTAAAACAGTTCTAAACAGGTGGTCACAGCATAGTAGTAGGTTCTGGAAGCTGAGGTGATACTTGAAGGGTGTCTGGTGGGCTTGCCGCAGGTCTGGGGGGCTTGCAGCAGTTTCCGTTATTACTGGACTGGGGTTTCCATGGTGAGGGAATGTTTGGTCACCTGGCAGACCGTTGACCGGACTCTGCCAGCGCAGGGTGCACAGGGCCCAACGGTGGCTGAACTGAGCGGCTGGCTGGTTGCTGCCCGCAAATTGGTTCTAGCGTGCCCCTTCTGTGTTCTGCAGCTTGTCTGCACTCACAGAGGTGGTGTTGTGTCCCTGGTTCGGGTTCCTGTAAGGGCCCGGACCTGGTACCGATAGAGAGCCGCTTTGACGTGCCTGTTGGCAAGTTGAAGTGGCTCATGGAGAAGCCGCAAAGGCTGGTCAGTGCTGCCAGAAGCCCATGGTGAGTGCAGGGAGCACTGGGGATGGCGGGTGCTGGGGTCTCCCTGCTCCGTGCTGTGGGGCTTTGGGTGGCAGCGTGCTGAGATACTGGTGGTCCCATGATTTCTGTTATCCATGGGACTTGGATGCTTTGTCTTGCTGGGTCTGAGGGTTAAGCCTTCCTTTGCCACATGGGAACAGGGACCTTGTTTTTTGGTATGATGTAGCCCCTGATCTTAACCCATCCTGGAAGGCAGTGCCCAGAAAGGCAGTGCCGAGGAGGAGCCAGCCCGGGATGTTTTTTGCATACCGAGTCCTCCTTGAGCGTTCTAAGCCCAGGGGACCATGTCTTCTTTGGATTATTTAGATGCAAAATGTTTCCAGCAGCTCTCAAAGCTAGGTGGAGCTTGACCCCTGGGGAGGGGCGTGGGCCATTATTCTCTATATTCCCCTGGCTGAATTCAAGGTCTGTCTTTCAAAAGCCAAATTTTGAAGCCTGGCACCGAGCGGTCCCTGTTCCCTTGTCAGCTGTTGGTTTCAGACATGCTCTCTGGGTCATTTTTTTTCAGCTGGCCCTGTACTTTTTGGAAACACAGACACTGTTGGTCCTTGATGAGAGCTTATAGAATGTTTTGTTGCTGTTTGCAAAGATGATCACCTATAAAATGAAGTCATATGTGAAATACTGAGTGCTGAGGCAGGAGGCTCCTCATGCCGAAATGGCTTTGTAAGCGGGTTTTTCTCTGCTGAATTTGGAGGGTGTTGAACAGGTCGAATCGTGATTAGGGTTTTTTTTGGTGACCATTAATTATAGCTTATCCCCCACTTACAAGTTTAATTGAGAGTAGGTCTTGTCTGGATGTTAGCTTAGTGGCATTAAAGCAGGGTGTGTTCCAAAAATACCTTCTGAAAAGCGGCCGTGAATCTCCCGTTCTGGGCAGCAGCGTAAGGCCTGATGTGACTTATGGTGCTAATAATGCTTTATACTCTTGGCAGGTAGAAATGCTGCCTGATTGTTTCTGTGAGAGAAATGCTTATTTTACAGAATTAGCCAGTTTTGTTTTCTGTTTTTATTCTGTCAGTGTAGAAATAAAGTCAAGCACGTATCCTTTTGCCTTGATAATAGATTGCTGATTAAAAAAAGGGCATAGCCACTTCCCATCTACATTCCTTTGTTAGTAGGGCAAGCAGAGGAATACCTGGCTGTGCAGATGTGTATGTCATCTGTCTGTGCCACTGGAGAAGTTGCCCTCTTTTCAGATGACATAGTTCACATCTTGGTGAAAATAAAAGAAAATAACAAAAATGACAGTGTCCCAGTGTCCAGATGATAATATTGTGGGTAAAGCACATGAATCATGACTATTCATTTGCAGAAAGGCTGCAAATAGTCCCTATGTCCTTGAAATAAAGCCTTGAGAAAGGACTCCAGGGCGGGAAGAGGCTGGTAACGGCTGTTCTGCCTTCCAACAAATACTGCCAAAGCTGCTCTCTGGCCTGGGTCTAGCCTGGCTGCTTGTAATTTCTTCCAGCTTTTCTTAATAAATGTGGTAGAAGAAAAGTGTCTTCCTCTTCTGTGCGTCCCTGTGGAACGTGGGATGCCAGCATGACTGTTGCCCTATCGCGGCCAGGGGACCCACTGCCTGAGGCGGACAGGGAAGGCGCCACAGGGAGCAGGCCGCAGCCCTGCCTCGCGCCCACTCCAGTAGGGGGATATGGTCGGAGAGCTCCCTGCTTTTTGCCTCACGCAGTGCTGGAGATGGGACCCTCTAGAGGGCAGCCAGTTGCCAGAAAAAAGCCTGTTCTCGGCGATCGAATCTTCTTTTCTGGACAGACAGGTGTCGTCAGTGGCCGTGGTGTTCCCGGTCACGCAGAGCAGCTGGACACAAAGCTCAGAGCAGCCCAGGCTCTGACCCGAGTCCAGGGGATGGGCACAGCCAAAACAGGGCTTGAAGCTGTGCTGGGGGCTCCAGGGGACACGAGGCTGTGGCATCTTCTGTGGTTTGTCACGGTGCCTTTGTGTGTGCAACAGTTTGTGTGTGTGGCACTTTAGGAAAATGTCTGTTAAAACAGTTCTAAACAGGTGGTCACAGCATAGTAGTAGGTTCTGGAAGCTGAGGTGATACTTGAAGGGTGTCTGGTGGGCTTGCAGCAGGTCTGGGGGGCTTGCAGCAGTTTCCGTTATTACTGGACTGGGGTTTCCATGGTGAGGGAATGTTTGGTCACCTGGCAGACAGCTGGCTGGACTCTGTCAGCGCAGGGTGCACAGGGCCCAACGGTGGCTGAACTGAGCGGCTGGCTGGTTGCTGCCCGCAAATTGGTTCTAGCGTGCCCCTTCTGTGTTCTGCAGCTTGTCTGCACTCACAGAGGTGGTGTTGTGTCCCTGGTTCGGGTTCCTGTAAGGGCCCGGACCTGGTACCGATAGAGAGCCGCTTTGACGTGCCTGTTGGCAAGTTGAAGTGGCTCATGGAGAAGCCGCAAAGGCTGGTCAGTGCTGCCAGAAGCCCATGGTGAGTGCAGGGAGCACTGGGGATGGCGGGTGCTGGGGTCTCCCTGCTCCGTGCTGTGGGGCTTTGGGTGGCAGCGTGCTGAGATACTGGTGGTCCCATGATTTCTGTTATCCATGGGACTTGGATGCTTTGTCTTGCTGGGTTTGAGGGTTAAGCCTTCCTTTGCCACATGGGAACAGGGACCTTGTTTTTTGGTATGATGTAGCCCCTGATCTTAACCCATCCTGGAAGGCAGTGCCCAGAAGGCAGTGCCAAGGAGGAGCCAGCCCGGGATGTGTTTTGCATACCGAGTCCTCCTTGAGCTTTCTAAGCCCAGGGGACCATGTTTTGTTTGGATTCAAACTTACTTAGATGCAAAATGTTTCCAGCAGCTCTCAAAGCTAGGTGGAGCTTGACCCCTGGGTTGGGGTGTGGGCCATTAATTCTCTGTATTCCCCAGGCAAAATTTGGAAGCCTGGCACTGAGCAGTCCCTGTTCCCTTGTCAGCTGTTGGTTTCAGACATGCCCTCTGGGTCATTTTTTTTCAGCTGGCCCTGTACTTTTTGGAAACACAGACACAGTTGGTCCTTGATGAGAGCTTATAGAATGTTTTGTTGCTGTTTGCAAAGATGATCACCTATAAAATGAAGTAAAAAATAAAGTATCACAAATCATCATAGAATGGCATGGGTTGGAAGGGACCTTCAAGGATCATAGAACTCCAACCCCCTGCTACAGGCAGGGCCACCAACCTCAGGCCTGGATCTACACATGGTTTCCCAGGTTCCCATCCAACCTGACCTTGAACACTTCCAGGGACGGGGCATCCATCACCTCTCTGGGCAGCCCGTTCCAGCACCTTACCACTCTCTGTAATGACAGTGTCCTAGTGTCCAGATGATAATATTGTGGGTAAAGCACATGAATTATGACTGTTAAGTTGCAGAAAGGCTGCAAATAGTCCCTATGTCCTTGAAATAAAGCCTTGAGAAAGGACTCCAGAGCTGGTAATGGCTGTTTTGCCTTCCAACAAATACTGCCAAAGCTGCTCTCTGGCCTGGGTCTAGCCTTGTAATTTCATCCAGCTTTTCCTAATAAATGTGGTAGAAGAAAAGTGTCTTCCTCTTCTGTGCATCCCTGTGGAATGTGGGATGCCAGCATGACTCAGCCTGAGCCTGATGTTGTCATGTTATGTCATGACATTGGAGGTTTGGATGCCTCCAGATCCCATTCTTTCTTGGCAGTCGAGCCCCCATCCGTGCGGGAGGCTCTTCAATACCATGTCCTGCTTGGCCCTGTCTGTGGAAACCGGCTGTCCCCAGAGCTGCTGGAGTGTCATTTCCTTGAGTGGTATGGCAGGGTTTCCTAATAAATTCCCTTGGTTTTCTTGAAAAAACCCTGAAAATTCTCCAACAGCAAAGTTTCATCACTTGCTCTAAGTAGATCCCAACTCTTCACTTCATGGTGTTACATCTGCAGTGTGCCCTTAAATGTTACAAAAGCATCTCGCTGCAGATCAGGAGCTGACTTGGGAAGAGATGTACCCTGTTCAAAAGGTTTGGGGTCTCGTCATTGCCACGCTGCATTTTGGTTTGTTGGCAGAGTAGGATTTGTCATGCTGCCTTACTAGCATCTGTGTTACATGCTGTAATGAGTTTTCTGGTCTCTTTAATTGGATTTTAAATGAAAAATAGATGGCGGAGCGATTAGGCAAATGAAGTTGTGTGTTTTGGTCACCTAAAATAGCTAAGCTCTCATTGAGGAGATGGTGTTTGGGTGTATATTCTACTGTCTGTAATGCTGCTGTCTCTGTTCTGGCCAATAAGCAGGGGCTAGCACAGCACAGTGATTTGGAGCCTGCAGTCTGGCACACGGGTTCAGTGCCTGTCCTGGGAAAGAAGGGACCGTGCGGTTCACAATGGCATTTAGGCTGTTCCAAGCCTGTTACTGTAGCTTGGACATGGCTCAGGCTTGTTCACTCTGTATTTCTGAGCTGTGTCATACAGTTAAAATATAATCTCTTGTTTCTCTACCATCAGTCACTCGGCATCTGAAGAAGCCTCTGGCTCTGACTCCGCGAGCCAGTCTGAAAGCGAGCAGGGCAGCGAGTCAAACAGCAGCTCGCAGTCCTCTGAAAGTCGGTTTGAATCTGAAAGTGAATCCATGGGTTCAGAATCCCAGCAGACCCCTCCTGGAACCAAAGAAAAACCAGCCTCTAAGAAGGAAAGGATAGCAGATGTTAAAAAGGTATTGCCCCGTTGCTCTGCATAGCTGTGTTAGCCCTGTACCCACCATGAAAGGGCAGACAGCAGGACCTTAACGAAGCTGTCTTCGACTTCCCTGCCACTTTGCACGTTGAGCAAACAGCCTCTGGTCTCTGGTGTCCCCAAAGCACTTGTTGGCTGTTTGGTCTGTGTGCACTTTGCACAGCTGCTGGGTGAGTGAGTTTTGTGGAGAAAGCTGCTGTGTGTGTATAGGCTGAGGAGGACAGCGCTGTCAGTGCTCCCCTCCTGCCTGCAAGGGAGAAGTGAAGGATTTGGTTACCTGCTTCTCCCTCCCTGAAACCTCTGGGCTGTTGGCTCAGGTCGTGGCTCGTTCTCCTGTGTTCAGACTGGCCAGGAAGGATGTGTTTATAAAGCAGTTGTGGTAACGCAACACTAAACTTTCTGTTTTATTGTTGTTAAGTGGGGACTGAAGGAAGTTTTCTCTTCCTCTGTGGGCTTCTAAGAGCATATCCCCAACAATCAACATTAAAGTTCTGCTATGAGAGAGCGCATCCATACCCAGGGTGATAATTAGCAGGGATGAAACATGAAAAGGTGAGGGCAGCCTCTAATAAGCAAGCCTCTCCCTTCCTTAATTTCTCTGTTAATGAGTGTTTTCCTTAGCTAGGCCTAGCCTAGGTGTGTTGATACCAGTTGCCCTTGAATAACCAATGGAATGAATTGTTGCTGTTTATTTTGTATTTCTATCTAGATACACCCATGAAGGTGAGGGCAATTTGCGCTAGGTGGTACTCAGATTTGTCATCTAAAAACTGTCCCTTGTTAAAGATGAAAAGACAAGTTCTTCAGATGATTTGGGGAGTATTTCAGGTTTTTCTTTCGTGAATTTATCTGTCTATGCTCACGTGCCCAGCAGAGATCCCCCTCTGCAATCTGCCCATTGCAGTGTTATCCTGTTACTGCTTTACCAGCAGCAGAAAAATTGCTGGGCTGCAGCCTTGTATTCATCACGCTGCCAATCCCAAGTCCCTGCTGCATCTGGCTGGGTGTTTTGATTTCCTTTTCCTGCCAGTGCCTTGCAGAGATAGTTGAGGACTGGAGGGAGAGAGAAGCAGGAGGAGAATGAATAGGTTTAGAAAACTGTAAGAGGATAAAGCTCTGCTGAGGGAGAGAGGAATTGGTGTAGGTGTTTGGGTGGCACGTTGGTGGTTTGTATGTGCCTTGTAAAGCTTCTGGTGTCCTGTCACTGCTTGCAGAGGGCTGGCCATCTCAGTGCTCTGTCCTTCAGCCTGAATTGAGCTGGAGAGTGATTTGTGCCCAGAGGGAAAGGTGAACAGCCATAAAAACGTTGAGATAAAAGATGCTGCTTTAGAGTGTTAGCGAATATCCCAATAATCCTTTTCAGCTGTTTTCTTAAAGCATCAATCCTGCAACCAGCTAATTCTCTAATGGTTTTATGTTGATATTAAAAAAAACAACATGGGGAGGTGAAGCAGGCTGCCTGATGGTCTGTTTCTTTTGCAGATGTGGGAGGCATATCCTGATGTTTATGGGGTTAGGAGATCAAACCGAAGCAGACAAGAACCATCCCGATTTAATATCAAGGATGAGGTAAGACAATATTTTTAAATAAGAAAAAATGGTGAGGGATTACTGAATGTATAAAACCAACCAAGCTCAAAGAGCAAAGGCAGGACTCATCTGTCTTGCCTTGCCAACATGGAGCCCTAGCCTGGTGTGTGGATGTTGGGGCTCAGGGTTAAGGCCCTGGTCCTGCCGTTGGATCTGCTTGGTGCTGATCTTGTTGCTGGAATGGGGCACAAGGCAGGTCATAGTCTGCTGCAGGAACATCCGGGAGAGATGAGTCTGTGTTAAAAAACACAAGTAACAAAACCAAATCAAAGCCCAGCACACACTCAACCAGGAATAAAGGAAACTTCCCAGAAACACCTCACCAGAAAACAGTCTCTTTTCTTTGGTTGAATACTGGGGAGTCTTTCATGCTTCCCTTGGAGGTGACAGTGGTCAGAGCGACCTATTTTCCAAGCATTGTCTTTTTCTGCAGATACAGGAATTAACTGCTGTCTTCATTTACATCTAAGAAGCTTTCATTTACAGGTCTTCAGGAGGGTTGGGCAGTTATAGAGGAGAAGGAAAAAACCAAACACGGAGAGGCTTAGACAGACAGTAAAGCTTGGGACTGACAGCTAGGTGCAGAACCATGCAATTGGGACCCTAAGGATAAGGAGCCAAACTTTCAGCAGAGCAGGAGCTCTGACAGACAGGCTGTTGGTGATCCTCTGCTGAAACGTGCGTTTGGATGCCTGAGAGGTCCCAGTTGCGCTGCAAACGCAGGTCTCCAGCTCCGGTGTGTCATCACTGGGGAGCACGGCAGGTGGCCCCCAGACTCCTGTGCTGGATGTCCCTCATAACAGCAGGTTAGGAAGGGGCTTGGGGCACATCACTGACTTAGCTTTTGTTTTCCTTTTCAAGTCCGGCAAAGCCCAGGCTTGCTGGCTCCTCTCCTCTACTGAGGGAAATTATGCTATTGAAATGAAAGTTGCAGGTGATTTCCTGACCAGCCAGAGCTGGCTCCTCTTCTGCAGCCCCGTCACACCAAAGCATCCTTCCAGCACTGCAGGGAACGAGCAGTCAGGCTGTGTCTGGGCTCAGATCGTGTGCATGCCTTTCAGTTGCAGCCTTGAGGAGACAGTCGGACTGAAGCCTACAACCTGATTTTCTTTCTTTTCAATTAAAGGCAAGTAGTGAATCTGAAAATGAGAGCCCAAAGAGAAGAGGCCAGAAGCCAGTAAAAAGAACGTAAGTTTCTAGGGAAAGGGTTTTGAATGGTGGTACTTTGTCTTGGTTTGGATTAGGTGTAGTCATTGTGAGAGCTTGTGAAATAAATGATTTCATATTTCCAGCAATACTACTTTGGGTGACTAAAACTGAAGTATGAACATACATCTAAAGATGGATGCAAGTTCCCAGTTTTTCTTTTGTTTATGTTTTCCCACTCTGCCTGTGGCAGAATCTGAGTAAATCAGGCTCTGGTTGGGATGTCAGACTTTCACTTCTCCCTCAGGTTCCTTACACCTGCCTCCTTCAAATGGCATGTCAGAGCTGCAGCTTTGCTCTGAATTGCCCACACAGAGTGTACTTCCTTCCACACAGCGTGATTTCCTAAAATCAGAGAGTCACCCCATGAACCCCACTGCGTTGCACTGAGCAACCAAGAGGGCAGGTTTGAACTTTTTCTCATCATCGTGGCCTGCTGGAATTAACCTGTGAGAGTCGGGTGTCTGCTTAGCCAAGCGCTTGTGTGGAGATGTGATTGACCTTCCATGACCTACATTTCTGACCCTAGAAGTAAATGGAGGAGGAATGCCTCTGGTGAAGAAGATCATGAAGATGGAGGCAGCAGTGGGGAGAGTGAGCCTGAATGGAAACCAGTTAAAGTAAGAAGACCTGCCCAAAGGAGGTAAGAAGTGGTTGCTCCAGTCTTGTTTTTCTCTCTGCATATATCTTTTCCTGCCTGTGCTGGGTGGAGAGGTGATCTCTGTCTGTCACTGAAGAATGGCTGGGGTTTTCTCTGCAATATTACCATTTTTTATGACCTAGCAAGACTAGGATCTAGTTGCTTTCTCATCAGTCCATTTCATGTTCTGGGGAGTGGTGTCCATGGTAGCTGGAGTAGACTGATACTCAGTCTAGGAGTCTAATGCCTGAGATTCATGCTTTCCTAAAGACGTGTTACAATGGATGCTTATGTAAAGCACACTGCACTATGTCTTTCTGTTAATTCTTATTTTAGAGCGGTGCCCAAAACTGGTATTAAAAAGGCTTACAAACCCCAGCGTGGGAAAAAGAGAAAGAGACCAGAGTCATCTGATGATGAGGATGATGATGAAGGTGTTGAGCCCCCCAAGAGACAAACCCGACGAAGAGCAGCCAAAAATGTCAGGTAAAAGAATATTGCACCAGGCAGAGGAGATGTTGATGGTCCTGCTTCTACTGCAGGGATTATTCCAGCTCCTTGAGAAGCATCTGGTATCAGCCATGGTCAGCAAAACTATGTGGACAAGATAGTCTGATGAAATGTAGCTCTATGAGTGTCCCGGGGAAAAGCACTGCATGGCTGATTTCAGAAATGCCTGTGCTGAGCATGCACTGAACCCCAGGGTAAAGGCTGGAGAAGGCTTGCTGCAGTCCACGCCAGCCTGTGTTTCGGGACTGGGAAGAGCGAAGGGCTCCTTAACAGTTTGGTTTTGATCTTGAACAGTTACAAAGAAGATGATGATTTTGAGACTGATTCTGATGATCTGATAGAAATGACTGGAGAAGGAGCTGATGACCAGCAAGATGACACAGATACAATTGAGAAAGTCCTGGACATCAGGGTTGGAAAGAAAGGAGGTGCGTCGTTCTGGAAAAAGCCTTTGCTTCTGGTGTCAGTCATGTGCCCTCCTGACCCTTTGCAACTTGAGAGTGGAGCCAAGGGCTGTTTCAGTGCTCTCCACTCTTTCCTGTGTGCCTCTTACATGTCTTCTAGCAGCTGTTGTGAAATCTAGTATTGAGAACCCTAAAATGTCAAGTTTATATGCTCGGCAGCTTCCATTTAGCATGCACACATTTTAAAGATGCAGTCATTGTTCTGCAGTTACTGCTTTTCTCTTCTTTGCAATATAAAATAGATCTGCCAGTAGAGTCAGCTTTCATAGCTCCACTGACAAAGCAGTAATGGAAATAAAGCTGGGGGTTTGTTCCCATAGCCTTTCAAAAGTGTTTTTGTACAACTGAATGGTTGTGAACATTGTCAAGAGGCCTTTGAATTATACTTAAAGAAAAAGCCTTTAGGGCAGAGAGATTTGCAAAGATTCTGTTGTACAGAACCTGTTGTGTGCCTGTCTTACTGGGTTGCAGAATCTGTAGGATATTCTCGTGCTGTCACAAAGGATGTATTGGAAGAAGAACTTTTCTGTTCTACTGCAGTTTGTGTCTGGCGCTTGATGACAAAGGTACCAACTGCAGCCTGATTTCTTTTGCAGCCACTGGTGCTTCCACCACAGTGTATGCAACTGAAGCCAATGGCAACCCAAGTGCTGACTTTGATCCTGAAAAGGATGAGGGTGAAATTCAGTACCTGATCAAATGGAAAGGCTGGTCATACCTCCATAACACATGGGAGAGTGAAGAGTCCCTGCAGCAGCAGAAAGTGAAGGGCCTGAAAAAGCTAGAAAACTTCAAGAAGAAAGAGGAGGAGATCAAGCAATGGTATGTTTCACTTCAGCCAGAGGTTTGGCCTTGGGCAAAGCCTTTTAGGCAGAGATTTGCGGAGACATGACTGAAAAAACATAATTTATTCTCACAAAGCATGTTTCATCCAAAGCAGCAGTTTTGAGTGTTCAATACTTGTTTCTCTTTGCCTCCTGATGAATATCCCACCTTGTAGAAATGGTGTCTGTGCTGTGGCGTTGAAAGAGTGAGAGAGGCCTGAAATCCTCAATACTGCCACTTCTCAGGCTTAGGAATTGGGGTAGCTGACAACAAAGAAATGGTACGCAGCTTCACCTACCCAGGAGGTGTCACGAGGGCTTTGCAGCCTTATTAATTACCCTTGTTAATTACGGGCTTATCTGTGTGCAAGGTTTTGCATCAGTTTATGTCCAACCTCCCCTGGAACTCTGAGGGGAGATACAACGTGATTCCAAACGGATAAAGCTGGAGCAGCAGCTTCTGTCTCCGTCATTGAGCAGGGAGGCAATATGAACGTCTGTGACACTGGCTTCTCAGTAACGATTTATAATTAGAGGAAGCTCTAAGAGACATGTCACATAAGCAGCAGTCGGCTTCAGTGACTTCTCTGCATGACAGAAGCATGTAGGAAAGCAGAGCTTCTACACGTGATGCCTGTGAAGGTTTTATGACAGAAGCATTATTACAGTGGGTTTTTTGGTTGGACTTTTTTTGCATCCAGGCTGGGCAAGGTGTCACCTGAAGATGTGGAATATTTCAACTGCCAACAAGAGCTAGCTTCAGAGCTGAACAAACAGTATCAAATAGTGGAAAGAGTAATTGGTAAGTGAACCTGTCACTCTTTTAAGGGAGCGAAGATGTAAGAGCTTTAATATCTAGTGACAGCAGAATGAGCGTGTGGCTTTCTCTTCTCTCCTGTTCTCTGTTCTCTCTGGAGGAAAAAAACCCACTCCACAGAAAACCAAAACATACACAAACCTGGTGTTAAATGTATTTCAGGGTGAGAAATTCAGGGATTTGAGCTTGAAGACGTGGTTAGGCAGCAAGGCAGCTCAGGAGTTAAATTTCCATGACTACTTAGTACAAATTAAAAGAAGACCTAGTGAGCGCTTCAGCAATATCACAGTCACATCAGTCAGTTGCTTTGGGGATTGGCTCGGAGAGCTGTTTCACCTCTTTCCATAGGATTCCTATGAAAATGTGTGTGGCAGTTAACAGCCTGCCTGCCCCCTCTGCTGGCTGACAGGACTGCATCGGCTGCAAGGCTGTGACAAGACATTGAGATTTCCCAGGGAAAGGAGCGGGTTGTTTTGGTCACTCTACACGTTTTCTGCTAGCCAAGAACTGTCTTGTGGTTGTATGGGTGGTTCAGACTGCTCCAGAGCCACGCTTGTGGTTCAGCCACAGAACCACAGGTGCTGAGGTTTGGGCTTTGTTGCATATTTTTCAGCTTACAATCACAAAACATCCTTGAGTGACCCTGAATACCTGTGCAAGTGGATGGGGCTGCCCTACGCTGAGTGCAGCTGGGAAGATGAGGCTCTGATTAGCAAGAAATTTCAGCGCTGTATTGACAGCTTCAACAACCGCAACAACTCCAAATCCATCCCTACGCGGGACTGCAAGGTTTGCTCGCTTCTCTTCTCCCCTGTTTGATTTCTCCAGGCGGTGGGAACGTGAAGTTTTGTCAGGATAAATGAGATGCAGACCTAAGCACAGGCTAGGAATATGTGGATGGACTTTAGCCAGTGAGCAGATGTGTGTTTATTGCTAAAGTTCCAACCTTCAGTGGGCTGCTTCTTTTCCAGGTATTGAAGCAGAGACCGAGCTTTGTTGCCTTGAAGAAACAGCCTTCTTACATTGGCAGTGAGAACCTGGAGCTACGAGATTACCAGCTGGAGGGCCTCAACTGGCTGGCTCATTCCTGGTGCAAGTACGTACACATGCTGTGTGACATTCATTTTGTCTCCTGAGAGTTTTGTCTCAGTAGGATCTGGCCGCCTTGTTTGGAAGTGAGGTCTTTGTGTCCTGCTTCTACAGCTTGAAGGATTTCAGATGTTACCATGCCCAGCTGCATTGCAGAGCCTGCAAGCAGGCACTATCTAGAGCATGAACTTAACAGGCCCCTGTCTGGGCCTGTTTGCACGCTGGCCTTGGCCGCTGTGCGAGCCTAGTGCCTATGAGCCCTGATTTTCCATTGTCCTTACTGAAAAAAACCTTTCTGGCTCAGCATGCTGACACACTTGCTGAAGGCTTTCAGAAATGGCCTTCTAAAATTAGGCCACTGACTCCCCTTTGCCTTTGGAGCGATCACAGTCTGTTCCTTTTTGCCAGTGCTTGTCTGAGTGCCCCAGGATCCACGTGGAAGTGTTCAGGCAAGATCTTTTACACTGCTCCCTTTCTTTTCCTCATCATGGATGGCTGGTTGTGCTGGTGCACAGTGAATAAGCAGCAGCAGAAACGTGGGCCCAGGATTTATGTTTGTTCTCTTCTTTCTCAGGAACAACAGCGTGATCTTGGCTGATGAAATGGGACTGGGCAAGACGATTCAGACCATCTCGTTCCTGTCATACCTCTTCCATCAGCACCAGCTGTACGGCCCTTTCCTGGTCGTGGTGCCCTTGTCCACCCTCACCTCGTGGCAGAGGGAATTTGAAGTGTGGGCACCCGAGATCAATGTGGTGGTTTACATCGGAGACCTGAAGAGCAGGAACATGGTGTGTTAGCAGAAAACCAAGGGCATGGGGTTGGGTAGAAGCAATGGGTGCAAAGCAGCAGCTTCTGTTCTGCTGGCGAGGCTGACAGTAGTACTGGCAGTACTGCAGGCAGTTAGAGCTTGTGTAGCAGAGCACATGAGTGCAATTCACTGCTGCAGAGATTCTGCTAGTTGATTTCCCCCTTTGAGTGGACAGGGGAGTATTGGCTTCTTTCAGAGGGCCTGGAAACCACTACTGAGCTGAGAGATGCTGCAGTAAGGAGTGCAGCAGTGTGAAAGTGCCTGCCCCTCTATTGTGAATTACTCAGATGATGAGGCAACAAATGCTGTGAATCTAGCAGTGTCGGTAGTGAGGTTATGTGTTCATTGGAAGCTGAGAGCACTGACACAACAGCAGTCTCTTTGGCCTTGTTTTGTTACCTGTGCAAGGGCAACTGAACCTTGTGTGCACCTAAACAAGCCGATCCGAGGGCAATCTGAGCTCCTCGCATGGTACCTCAAGCAACAGATTTGGACTTGGTCAGAGCCTGGCTACAACTGTACTGAAGTAATGATTGTTTACCTTCTTTTCAGTAACATTGGTTGCACTTAACATTTGTCTCCTTTCTCAGATACGTGAATATGAGTGGATCCACTCTCAGTCTAAAAGGCTGAAATTCAATGCACTTATCACTACATATGAGATCCTCCTCAAGGATAAGGTGAGTAGTGGGCTATAGACTTTCTCCCACTTGCAAAGGGGGAAGCCAGTCCCCAACTGGTGGGTTTCACCTTTTTCCTCTGTGGAGACAGAGAAGTACAGCTGCTGTTTGCTTTTGTTTGTGGTAAGCAGAGGGAACGTGGGACACCTGTTAAGTCTTCTTGCTTTGTTTTAGCAATTGGTTATGGCAGGAGCACCGTGCAGCATGGGTAATTTTCACCTTTGCATTCTGGGGAGGCAAAACCAAAAAGTGTAGGCATCTCAATCCCAGGATTTTGTAACAGGAAGCTCTTGTGAGCCCAGCTCCTTTGGTGGTGGGTCCAGCACCAGGGCTGGGGCAGGATGTCCTGGAATGCGTGCTCTGCCATGCTTCCTGGCTGTGGAGAGAGACACGTGCAATGTGTTGGGGCTTGTCTGACCTGGGGGCCTGGGGTTGTTTTCTTCCTTCTTTTCCTCCAGGCTGTTTTGGGGAGCATTAACTGGGCCTTCCTTGGCGTGGATGAAGCCCATCGTTTGAAAAATGATGACTCTCTGCTGTACAAAACATTGATTGATTTCAAGTCCAACCACAGGCTGCTGATCACTGGCACCCCACTTCAAAATTCACTCAAAGAACTCTGGTCCCTGCTGCATTTCATCATGCCAGAGAAGTGAGTCTCCTTTTGGTCCTTGAGAACATACCTCTGTGTCTGTTCTTGTCGGGAGTGCAGAATGGCAGAAAGCCCTGAATGAAATCCCTGAGATAAACTCAGTGGTGTTAGAGCAATGAGAGGGGGAGAAACATTGGTGGGGAAGATCAGATGTTAAGTGACTAACTGCAGGAGTATTTCTCTCAGCCAACTGAATGGGGAAACCTAAGACATGTCTCTCAAATCTGTCTGCTGCCTTAGAGCCATCTCTGAAAAGCTAAACTTGCTTCAAGCAATCATCCCGACCGTTGCTGAGGTTTTAAGTGCATGGCGGTTCAGCTTCCCTCGCTAACCACGTTATGGCAGTCTCTAGGACTGTTGCTCGGCGACAGTGCCCTCTAGCCGACTGCTCGTCTCTCTGCATTACAAGTGTTTGTTTTCTTTAAAACAAACTGGGCCGAGACAAACGAGCCCCAGACCTCACCAAAATTGTTAGACTGCAAACGGAACTGTCCCCTATATTCTTTGTGTAAGATCACAGAAGGGCTGAAGGAAAGATTCGTAGAGAAGAGCAGATCTCTGCATTTCTAAGGGCTGTTGGAAGTTGCAGCGATCCAAAAAAGCCTTGGGAGCAGTTGTCAAAGCCTTGCCTGGGGGAGGGCACTGAGGGAAGTTTAGAAACTGCCAGCAGGAGGTGGCAGAGCAGGACACGGGAAAAGCTGGGATTTTTGGATCCTGGGAGTCAGTGTGGAGCTTGAAGATAAGATGGTAGGAAGGCACCTGAGCCCAGAGGGCTTTATCCTCCACTGTATCCCCATCAAATTGAAGATATGCCTTCCTGTGCAGTGGCAGCATATCCAGTAGGCGTCTGGTGTGACCTGGCAAGAGGTATTCTGACCCCTCTCTGCGCCTTGTTTCTGTTGCTAGATTTGAATTCTGGGAGGATTTTGAAGAGGACCATGGCAAAGGTAGAGAGAATGGCTACCAGAGCCTCCACAAAGTCCTGGAGCCCTTTCTGCTACGCAGGGTGAAGAAGGATGTGGAGAAATCTTTGCCAGCCAAAGTGGAGCAGATCCTCCGTGTGGAAATGTCTGCTTTGCAGAAACAGTATTACAAGTGAGTCATTCCTGCAGTTGCTGGCAGTGCCAGTAAGAAGTAGGCAGAGTTTTCTCTGTGCCCTGGGGAATATGTTTCTGTGAGCCGTGTCCTTTGGAATGGAGTGTCACAGCCACCCCTCTAGCAGCAGGGGCTTTGTGGTAGGAATCTGAGGTAGGGTTCTGTGGTATCTTTTGCTCTGTAGTACTCTGGGGATGCTTTTTGAGTGTGACAGTGTTCAGCCGGCCAGTTTGGCAGGACAGGGCAAATGGGCTTTTTTGGAGGGGAGTAAAGCACCCCACAGAACTGTTGAGGAAACAGCAGTATCCTGAAGAATTGAAGAAAGATGGAGGGAGAGGAGTAGACTGATGCCTGAACAAGACGTACCTGAAGGTTTTCTATCTCCCAGGCTCCAGCATGCCCAGTCTGCACTGTGAGACATTTTGTTTTCCTGCCTGCAGGTGGATTTTGACAAGAAACTACAAAGCTCTTTCAAAGGGAACAAGGGGCAGCACATCGGGTTTCCTGAACATAGTGATGGAGTTGAAAAAGTGCTGCAACCATTGCTACCTTATCAAACCTCCTGAGGAAAACGAGAGAGAGAATGGCCTTGAGTCCCTGCAGGTAGGCAGCGTCTTTGCTTAGCACCTTTTCTTCCTTAACTTGCTTCTTTCTTCTGTCCTCCCATCAAGATAAGATCCAGTGAAACTTTGGCTTCTCCATTAGAAATAGTCCTCACCAACTATGCCCCTTGAATCTCTAGCCCTCTGCTTCCACTGTAGGCAACTTCTTGTGGCCACCTGGAGTGGTAGTTGCACGTGATGTAAGATCTGTCTTGATTCATTTTGTGTGTGGCTTCTGCTGTGTAAGTCCAGATGATTTGATTAGAGATGCGCGGGAGAAGCGTGATCCCAAAAGATGCAGATCTCTGCCTATGCCTGTGTAATGTGTGTAAGGATAAGATTGGGAAGCATCACCTGGAATGACGCCTGCTTCTTCAGTCTTTGATCAGGAGCAGCGGAAAGCTCATTCTCTTGGACAAGCTGCTGACCAGGCTGCGGGAGAGAGGCAACAGAGTGCTGATCTTCTCCCAGATGGTGAGGATGCTGGACATCTTGGCAGAGTACCTGACTATCAAACACTACCCTTTCCAGGTGAGACTCATCAGTGAGGGGGGTTCACTTGAAAATTGAAGAAAATGCAGAGGGAACCTGGGCGTTGGGAGTCACTGTGTCTCCCAGAAAACCAGGGCTGAGATTTCACAGGTGGCACCTACTGAAATACGTGGGATGGAACTGGGAAACCCCTTCATTTCAGCGTGGCCCCATCTCTGCGAAACGCCTCCTCTGCCAGGCCCCTGCTTTGATTTGTGTCCTCTGATGAATCCTGAGGAGAGGATAGCAGACGCAGAGCCCCTGGCTGGGAGCCTGTAACAGGAGCTGCAGTGTCACCGCTGTGTGACTAGTGCCTGAGCCTACCCCCCCTCCTGCCCTTGCGACACAGCAGGCTAAAGCAGCGCAGTTATTTTTAATTGGCGGTTATTTTTGATGATGAAATGGTGCAGGCAGGGAAGGGGGGTGTAGGGCACCCAGAGCTTGGGGGGCAGCAGTTCCTCGGGACTCCTTGACCATCTTTGTTGATGGTCTTTTTTAATTGTTTCCAGCGCTTGGACGGCTCAATCAAAGGGGAGATCCGCAAGCAGGCGCTGGACCACTTCAACGCTGACGGCTCTGAGGTATGGCAGCAGGGTCTGTCCTGCCTCAGGAGGGTGTGGGTGGGCTGCCCTGAGCAGTGGGCGTTCATGGCTCAGCCGCAGGCTGTGACTGCCAAGAGGGAATTAGTTGAGTTCTTTTGGAACTCCCCATTAATACTGCCGCCATTCTGTGACCCAAAGGCCCATTCCTTCTGCTGAGGCGGCCTAGTCCACCCTGGCACTACAGGTACACAAGCGGCAGCAGCTCTGTGAGGCGGCTCCACCCAGGGGTGGCTGCTTGTCACGACTCGGCCCCTCCCCTTGCGCCGCCTGAGGTTTCCCGCCAAAATCAAGGCCTGGCTGTCTCTGTCAAATTTGGATCGATATTGATTTGCGTAATGCCGTCCTTTGTGGCAACATGGGCAAATACCCGACGCTCCCCCTTTCTCTACATTTGTCTTAGGGCAGCTTTTTCGAAATGTCCATACTGAGCACATGAATAATACCGCTGCAATTTGACTGACACTGCTGCAAGGGCCTCAGCAACCAAAGATAACTCGTGCTGCCTATGAACCTGTATTCATACGTGCAGCAACCATATCATGAATACTGGGATTTTTCAAGGGTCTTAAAACCTTTTGACAGCCCGAATTAGCATTTTCAATTGCTTCAAAATATAATCCTGAGCAGCCTCATTCACATGAATGCCTGGGGGATACAAGTCAGGCTCCTTTTCTAGGTCTATCCGCCCCAGATCAAATGGATCAACATGAGAATTATTATGAGGCTTTACAGTACAGTCTGTGGAAGAGGGTGTCAGCGGTGAGGGGGCTGATGGTGGTGTAGACATATTTCGCCCCTCACCTGCCCGAGAACCAACATGCACCTTTGCGGTCTCGAAAATGACCCACCAGGGGAAGAACAAACCACCCGCTATTTTAGTGGCACAGTCCTGAAGTCTGACCCCAACTTTATCCCAGATTTCTGGATGATAAATATGATGACTCTTTCTAGAAGGATCACTTTTAAAAGTCCCAGCCTGGGGGACTCCTGCTGTATGGGTGTCTTTCTGTCTGTCAAGGCCTCTTTCTGTCTGCACCTTCTGTAACATTACAAAGCACACCATGTCACCTCCCTGCTAAACACCCCACAAATTTACATGTCTACAAGACCCTCTGCCTCGTGCTTTACTGCTTTTTCTTTTGCTTTCATGGCTTCCCCTCAGCAAGCATAACTGTGTCTCCTTTCCAGGGCCGCTCTTCCACTTCCCACTGGCCCTTCCTGAAACAGCATACCTGCCAGCCCTGCCTCACCCTGGGTCTCGGCTTAAAGACCAGTGGTTTTTGAACTCTGTCACCAGGGTGTGTGGGAAGGGAATGCTTTTCCTGCTTTCTTCAGAAGCACAAGTAGAAACAAGAGGAGTCCTGTGTTTCCTTCCAGAGCTTTGAAGTCATCTTTGCTGTTTTACCTCTGCAGTTATAGTCTGGCTAACTCGTGGGTGCCTTTTTGGTTTGATTTTTTCCTCCCCAGGATTTCTGTTTCCTGTTGTCAACACGAGCTGGAGGGATGGGAATTAATTTGGCCTCTGCTGATACCGTTGTTATTTTTGACTCGGACTGGAACCCCCAGAATGATCTTCAAGCTCAGGCTCGAGCTCACCGGATTGGACAGAAGAAGCAGGTCAGAAGAGTTGCTTGGGTCATTTTCTCCATGGCTACAGTTTGTGCATCTGAATGGGCTCCCACTTCACCAGAGCCTCTGAAAATGGGTTTTTTGCCCCCAGTCCTCATGCCAGGGAGTACTGCTAACCCAAAGAAAGCCCATTCAAAAGGCAGGAAACAAAAAATTTGCCCATTTGCACCAGATGCCAGGTTGTCTCATGGCTTTGGGTTGTAGGACACTTCAAAACCAAGAACCCAGCCAGTGGCGTGGCAGTTCTCAGTCTCCTGAACCCTGTTCTTTCTTGCCCTGCAACACTCAGGAAGTAGAGCATCCACCTCTCCAAGGGTTTTATTAGATACGGAAAAGTTTGATGCTATTTTGTATTCAGAGTGATTGTTTCAGGACATTTTTACACTGTGCTTAGGCACTCTACAATGTATGTGTTAACCAGCCTGATTTGAACTGGTTCCCCTGAGAATATAAATAGAATGTGCTCCTACTTCTTCTAAGAACGCCGCATCTGTCCAAGAAGAGACAATGTCAGCAGACCAGTCTCCTGCGAAACAAGTGAGGGATGCCTTGGCCTGTCAGCAGAGGGTGTTCAGGTCCAGGAAGAAGCTCTGTTCTTTTCTTGCCCTTCAGGTGAATATCTACCGCCTGGTCACAAAGGGTACGGTAGAGGAGGAGATCATTGAGAGGGCCAAGAAAAAAATGGTGCTGGATCATTTGGTAATCCAGCGTATGGACACCACTGGCCGGACTGTTCTGGACAACAACTCCGGGCGATCCAAGTAAGTGCTTGTGTCAGGAGGGAGAGACGTCTGCTGCAGCGTGTGGCACAACCAGCTCCACCCCCTGGTATCTCCCAGTAATTATTTGATAGGGGAGAGGGCAGAAGGCTAAGAAATATTGGCAGCTTTCACCAAGGTGGCCTATGCAACCATTAATTTGGACACATGGATAAAAATGATCAGAAATAGACCCCTATTTTAATGCATTACCTGTTTTCCCTTCTGTCTCTGCTAGAGTAGGAAAGAGATAAATTAAAAACCTATTAAAAAAAAACCCCACAAAAACTTGCCTTTAATTTGGAAAAAATGTGTAAGTTTTTGTGCTGACTTAACAGCTCAAAACATATTTTCCTTCTCGTTATTCTTGCAGCTCAAATCCTTTTAACAAAGAAGAGCTGACAGCTATTCTGAAGTTTGGAGCTGAAGATCTCTTCAAGGAGCTCGAAGGGGAAGAGTCAGAACCACAGGTAGTTTGAAATTGAAACCACATAGCTGTTTGTAGTCCTCTGTGTGGGGGATTACGTGCCTTTGCTATTTCTTTGTGCTTGCCGTGTGCATGAGAGCAGGTTGGTGAACAGGGCACGTGTGAGTTGGAGCAGCTTTTCTTGAGAGCATCGTAGGATTGTAGCTCGCTGTTGAAGCTATCCCTGCTGCTCAGCCTTAATGTTCCTCCTATCACCTTTATTTGTATTGCTTGACATAGTTCATCCCTGCCCTTGGTGATTACACCCTGCAGGTATTTGCAGTTTATTTAGCTCAAATCAGCACAATGTGTGTTTAGCTCTTGCAGCCTATGAGTCTGTTCTCAAAGTCTTGTGTTTCCCACTGTGCTCAGCACTTTCCACTTCATGACACTTTGTTTCTGCCTGGTAGGAGATGGACATTGATGAGATTTTGCATCTGGCTGAAACACGAGAGAATGAAGTGTCCACCAGTGCCACCGATGAGCTGCTCTCACAGTTTAAGGTATGGACCCCCAGTCTCTGTACTGGGGTGCGGGAATGTGGCTCCCCCACATGTTGCCACAGTGATAAGGTCACTGACAGACAGGATGAATCAGCCCAATGAGAGGTGACCCCTGCAAAGCAGTTTGCAGAAGAGTTTTGTAGCTGGGGAGATGTGTAGGTATTTATTTAATTTCCAGTCTGTTTTTTGAAGGCTGTGAATAAAATGCAAAATGTCCCAAATTTGGAAACCAACCCAGTAACTTAGAGAGGCTCAGTAGAGCTACTCAAACTGCATGTCCTTCCTGAAAAGCTGTGTCAAGGAACCAGGAATGGCATGACATAGGGATCAATTATAATGTAGTTATGGAAATGTTGGCAGAATTCCTCTGGGGAAGGAGCTGCGGCTCAGCCGACAGTGCCGGGGTATTCGTGCCAGGGACAGGAATTTCTAAAAGTGTTCCTTTGCTTCTGAAAGGTGGCCAACTTTGCAACCATGGAGGAGGAAGAGACAGAGCTGGATGAGCGGTCCCAGAAGGACTGGGATGATATTATTCCAGAGGAACAAAGGAAAAAGGTGGAGGAGGAAGAAAGGCAGAAAGAACTGGAGGAAATCTACATGCTGCCTCGAATTCGGAGCTTGACTAAAAAGGTACAGCCCATCTCAAGGAGTTGAGAGCTGAGTCCTGGTTTTCAAACCAGCCTAAAGGACTGCTGCGCAGCACCACAGTAACCAATCAGTTGTCAGAGTTCTGGCTAGAAGGCTCTAAAGGGAGGATGACCACCAGAACCTTAGTTAGCTGGAAGCTGTAAGGGCCTGCAGCCTTTCTGGGTTAGTTACATGCATGGGCTCCTGCATCTTCAGGAGGAGATGCTGAAGTTTTTTACAGTCTGAACGTGAAACAGTGCCAGGGCACGGGAGGGACGGAAAAGGTTACAGATGAGCAGTTGTTAACTGTACTGCTGATTTTTTGCTTCATACAGGCTCAGACAAATGACAGTGAATCAGATGCAGAAACTAAGAGAAGGCTTCAGAGATCATCTGAATCAGAAAGTGAGACTGATGATAGCGATGATGAGGAGAGACCAAAGCGCAGGGGGATCCACGGCGTGTTAGAGAAGATGCTGTGGAAAGATTTACTGATGCCGAAATTAGGAGGTCAGTGCTTAGCATTGGAGACAGTTCAGAAACAATTGTAGAAATCCCATGCAGGTGGAGAAAAACCCAGGTTAATCCAGGAGGTGTTCACGGCATGCCAGCCGTTTAGGTGGAGCTGCTTCACTGGGCCGGCTTCTGCACCTTTATATGACCTTAATGTCCAGGTCTATGCACAATGGACTGGGCTGTCTTTAGTCAGGTTACAGCAAAGCTGGTACCTTCCTAAAATGAATCATCGTTGTAACTGCCCTTTCTGTGCCAAGTGGCTTGAGCTAATTCCACACTACACGTGAGGTCTTTAGTGCCATGAGATGCAGAGCTGGAGAAGCCAAAGTCTCTGGCCTTCCTGACAGTTTCCTGGCAGTAGTACTGCCGATTGCAGCTTGAAGTGAAAGGCAAGCTCTGGCAAAAGGACCCTGCAAGGAGCACTGGTCCCGTTGATCCCAGCAGTTCTGTATCTTCCTCTGCACTCTCGGATGGATTGCACCATGCTTGGCTTTTCTGCGACAGGCTGTTACACTTACAGCCTGAGCTTTAAAATTTCTAATGACATTGATTTATGCCTCTTTTCACCCTGGAAAAATGAAGTCGTTAATTACCACCATGCTGTGAGCCAATGCTTTCTTTTCTACTTTTTAATACGACGGTTGTGACTTTCCTCTCTTTTTTTCCCCTCATCTATCAAACGTTCAACGTTCAGACTACTGTTGGGTTCTTCTCCAGCCGAGGTCACAAAACTCTGTGGAGCTAATGGAGGAGGCTTCCCAGTTCTGAGTGACGCTCAGTTAATCAGCGCGGAATGCAGGGTTGATAACATGGCAGGCTGTGATGAATACATTCGAGCGTGCTTGTGATATTGAACCCACTTTTTATACCAGCTGGTTTAGTTATTATTTCTTTGGGCTTTTTTGCTTAGGTTTATCAAGGCTTACATGAAGTTTGGACTGCCTCTTGAACGGTGAGTCCCAGCCTGGCGCTGCTGCAGGGAGTAATCACAGGGGGGATGTTGTATTTCTGAGCGTGGCTGTACACGCTGTGGGTGCTTGATACAACCTCCATGGGCAGCACAAAGCTTTGCAGTTGTGTGATGAGTAATTGAGGTGCCGCCGTACAGTCCCTCACGTCTCAGTTGATGGGCATGAGTGAATGCTGGCCAAAAACCAGCCAGAGCAGTAGTGGCTTGGGGCTGTGTACAGTGTAATGCTGCTGGCGGAGTCTGGCCCGCAGGTTTCCTGTATTCATCCATAGACAGCATTGACTGCTGGAAGCTATGAAACAGTTGCTCAGGGAGTGATAGGGAGGAGATATCCTTGCAAAGCTTGCAGTTCCTTTTTTCCTCCCCTTGCCCAGGCTGGAGTGTATTGCCCGGGATGCTGGCCTGGTGAATAAATCTGTGGCTGGCCTGAAACGGTTAGGGGAACTCCTCCACAACAGCTGTGTGTCAGCAATGCGAGAATACGAAGAGCAGCTGAAAGAAAACCCGTGTGAAGGTGAGCAAGAGGGTGGTGTGCTGCTGTTAGAATGCATAGACATTTTCACAGAGGTGCTTCTTTCTGTAGAACTTCTCTTAGTGGCAGTGTTTTATTGTTGAGCAGGGAAAGGACCTGGAAAAGGAAGAGGTCCTACAATCAAGATTTCTGGTGTCCAAGTCAATGTGAAATCCATCATCCAGCATGAAGAGGAGTTTGAAATGCTGCATAAATCCATTCCCACGGACCCAGAGGAAAGGAAGAAGTGAGTTTGGCTAAGTAGGCAATGCAGAAAGAGGCTCAGGGAATTGGGATTTTGTAGCAGAAAGAGAGTACCTGGCTGTGTTTGTGGATTTGCTCTGTTCTGCAGTATTAAAACTAGCTTGTGTTTGAAATGCCTTCAGGTACCGGCTGACGTGCCGTGTCAAAGCCGCCCATTTTGATGTAGACTGGGGAGTGGAGGAGGATTCTCGCTTGTTAGTGGGGATTTACGAGCATGGGTATGGAAACTGGGAGCTGATTAAAACAGATCCGGAACTGAAGTTATCTGATAAGGTAGGTCACTGTGCTTCTTGCCTGTGTTAGGCCCATAACATTGCTCATGGAGAACATGTTTGATTTACTCCAGAAACAGATGGTTTTGTTTGTAACCACTCCAAAAATAATACTAATAACAGCGAGGAAAACAGTGAACTCCATGGAATGCTGCACGCTTGATGGAAAGCAGAGTTCTGTCACTTGACTGGCAGTACATTTTCTCTGAACAGAAGCACATGAACCACACTGAAATGGTGCAGGAAGAAACTGGTAACGCTGACATGTGTGGCTCCATGCACAGCATGGAGGGCGCATTGCATAATCGTGACTTCATACTTCCTTGAGCATCTCACAAAGAAGCTGAGTCTGGCTTTTTGCGCAGATTGGACTCTGCTTCTGTCAAGGCTGGTCTGTGTTAGCTCTGAGGGTACAGTCACACGGCTGGCTGTGGCAGCAGAGCCAGCTGGAGAGCCTCCATCGAGTTCCCCTGTTCCTCAGTCGTGCTCCCAAGAATGGTTTATGGAGGGCAGGTTGAAAGGATCCAGGTTAAAAATAAGCTGCTGTCCATGGCATCAGCACAATGGCAGGAGAGAGAACCGCAACACAGGGCTGAGCAACACTGAGACTCTCAGCTCCGACTTTGCTGCCCATGTGCTGCGTTCCCCTGACATCCCCACTGGAGCCTTTAGCTGAGCGCCCTCCTGCACGGAACTCACACAGGCATTTTACAATGGAAACAGTTGCCTGAGCCATGCCACCCAATGTCCAGAGAAGAATGAAGGAAACCTCATTGGCTAGCTGCCCATGCAGTGGCTCCTTGCAGCCTGTTCTCTGCTGAAATTTCTGTATGTTGTTGCTGTAGCAGTGCCCTGGGTTAGCAGAGGGGATCAGCCTGTCCTGACAAGGCTATCAGAAACAAATGGGGTGTGTCAAGGAGAGACTGGTCCTAAATATACTGTGCAGAGGTTTTTTTCTTCTTTTTTCACACTTACCAGCAGGATCATACTGAATCTAGAGACCTGCCTTGGAGTTCTTTCACTTCTGCAAAATCCAAGGGGAGGGATGCTTGCTAGAAGCTTTGCTTTTGGCTAGACAGGGAGAGTCTCTGTGGGAGCTATAAGAAATAGTTGAACATCCTTGTTCCACCAGAAGGTGCAGCATCTCCAACCCTTTGCTGGGCATGGAAGGACTGCTGCTCCTGTGTATCTCTTGTCAGGGTTTGAGGGGTTCATATGGGTGTATTTTTTTTTTTTTTATCAAAGATCCTACCCATAGAGACAGATAAGAAACCTCAGGGGAAACAGCTCCAGACCCGAGTTGACTATCTACTGAAAATGCTGAAGAAGGATCTGGACAAGAAAGAAAACATGAAAGATGGGGAAGAGGTGAGATGTGGCTGCTTGGTTCTGGGGGTTTCAGGGTGAGTGGTTGGCTGATGGCAAGAGACAGCCTGTGTAGCCCTGCTGAGAAGGACTTGGGGATTCTGGTAGATGAGAAACTTAACATGAGCCAGCAGTGTGCTCTTGCAGCTTGGAAGGCCAACGGTATCCTGGGCTCCATCAGAAGAGGGGTGGCAGCAGGGACAGGGAGGTGATTGTCCCTCTCTATTCTGCTCTCAGGAGGCCCCATTTGGAGTCCTGTGTCCAGATCTGGGGCCCACAATACAAGAAAGATTTAGAACTGTTGGAGAGGGTTCAGAGGAGGCCACGAAGATGATCAGAGGGCTGGAGTACCTCCCCTATGAGGAGAGGCTGAGGGAGCTGGGCTTGTTCAGCCTGGAGAAGAGAAGGACGTGGAGGGACCTCATTGCAGCCTTCCAGTACCTGAGGGGAGCTTATAAACAGGAGGGGATTCAACTTTTTAAAAGGGCAGACAATGGCAGGACAAGGGGGAATGGATTAAAACTAAAGGAAGGATTAGATATTAGGGGAAATTTTTTACAGAGAGTGGTGAGGTGCTGGAACAGGCTGCCAAGAGAGGTGGTGGATGCCCTGTCCCTGGCGGTGTTCAAGGCCAGGTTGGATGGGGCCCTGGGCAACCTTGTGTAGATCCAGGCCGGAGGTTGGTGGCCCTGCCTGTGGCAGGGGGTTGGAGATCTATGATCCTTGGGGTCCCTTCCAACCCATGCCACTCTATGATTCTATGATTCCCAGGTCACTGAGGTTCAGGAGATGGGCTGTGCCCCTGGGAAGCACTTGCCCTGACTTGTTCTGTGTTTTCACTAGGGAAAGCTGAAGAAGAGAAAGTCACGGGTCAAGAAAGAGAACAAGGCTCCCAAAGTCAAAGATGAGCACGGGAACGAACTCTGCTCTCCTCGTCACTCAGACAACCCATCAGAAGAAGGTGAAGTCAAGGTGAGTGGGTTTGGTGGATAACCCTTAGTAAATGTGCTGTGGAGTCTGGGAGAGCCCTGGAGTGCCAGACTGGCCAGAGATAGAACGGTCAGGGTAAGAGAAGGACCCTTCCCACCAGGTTAGTGCTTTAAGTGTTTTGGTGGATCCTAGGATGGCCGCACACCTCCATATAGTGCCTTGGAGGAAAGGTTGTGTCAGGACAAAGTTTGTTGCCCTTAAAAAGGGGAGAGAGAAGAATTGTTTCCCTCTCCTTTTCAGTATGTCAGCGAGTGGTGAGGCTGGAGTTTACCAAGGTCATGCTATTGGCTTAGAAAACCTTCTGTCTTTGAGTGGTTTGGCTTGTAGTCTAAGGCTTTTTGTTCCTGTGCTGATGGGTGTCTACCTTAGGGGCTGAGTGTTCTGGAGCAGAGCTGGTACAGGAGAGCCGTGCTTATCTACAGTTTGTCAGCTAATTACAGACTGGGGCTTGTCTGTTTTTTATACCTTGCTGTCAAGGGTCAGGTGCATTGCAGCTGGTTAAGCAGGGCTTGCTGTCAGCTTGAAGAGGTGCGAGGGTAAATTTGGGTGGACCTCAAGCATTGCCTGCGTTTCAAGGTCATAGGTTTTATGGACAAGAGTGTACATGGGGTGAGGGACTCCAACTTTGTGCTGTGGCTGACCTTCTAGGAGGATGGCTTGGAAAAGAGCCCTGTGAAAAAGAAACAGAAAAAGAAGGAGAACAAAGAGAACAAGGAAAAACAGACCCCGGCTAAGAAAGAAAAGGAAAGTGATAAAGAGAAAAAGAAGACAAAAGACAAGAAAGAGAAGGTATGTGGTGCTCTCAGGTTTAAAAGATAAGAAGGTCTCTGAGCTGGGTTCCTCTCCATGCACATGAATATCATATTGACATCCAAAATGTTGGCTCTGATTTCTCCCTCGGGGATGATGCAAAGCTAAACAGAGGCACTGCAGCTAAACAGTTTTGAGACCTTGGGAGGAAAGCTGTAGGAGCAATGCCTGGGCTTCAGCAACTGCTACTATCAATAGTGCAGAGGTGGTTAGTTGTGTCACTTGGGATCCTCCAGTCTGGTTCATCATGTGATGTGTGTCATTTGTGTCCTTATAAAGCCTAAAGGTGGTGAAGCCAAATCGGGAAGTAAAGGAAAGAGATCCCAAGGTCCTGTCCACATCACTGCGGGGAGTGAACCGGTCCCCATTGGAGAAGATGAGGATGATGATCTGGACCAAGAAACATTCATCATAGTGAGTATTTCCTTTGTGAGATGGGAGGGCAGTGACAGAGAGCCCAGCAAGGCAGCCAGTGTCTGCTTACATGTTCTCCAAGGATGGGTACTTGGTCTCTGGGTGTGAGCTCCCTCCTTGTGCCCCGCAGTGATTTCCTCTGACTGATCTGAGAGCATGGCAGAGCAACTCTGTATGAGAGTTGTCCTCTAGCCTCCTCTGTGCCTACCAGCTGGCAGCTGTAAATGGTGCTTCACCTGGAAGAAACAGGAGCTCTTTCAGCTCCTGATTTTCACCAAGCAATGGCACTGTTCAGATAAGTTACTTCCAGTTTCTGCTCTGCATGAGTGCACATGTTCATACCCCACCCCCTGCCAGGGATCCCAGTCAGGGCAAAAGATGGCTGCATGTCAACAGAGCATGCAGAAGGACACTACTTCAGTGGCTAAGTTCCCACCACTCATTTGAACAGCGCTGGAGTAGAAGACCTGGAGCCTTGTGTAGTAGTCTGTTGAAGGCAAGGAGCTTCTACAGGAACCCCAGGGCTCTTCCAGGCAGGGAAGTACATGCAGGAAAGTTTTGAGGGTGACCTTTGGATAGCTGTCGGAGGCAGGGAGCTGTCTCAGCTGTAAGCACTTCTGTAGTTGTGTAAATGCACTTGCAGCAATCATGCCTGTAAGGCTGGATGTAAAAATAGCCTTTTAGTAAAAGTTGTCATGGCAGACCCCCCTTGGCTGTCGAGTGAGCACTCACTGAGCTGGGGCTGCTGGTTCAGCATGTCAGCGCTCGGTTTTGCTTCCCTGCCTGCCGTGGGCTCAGTGCAAGAGCAGACCGTGCAGTTACGGTTTGCAGAGCAGATCGTTGCCCTCTGAAAGGGGCGGTGGAGGAGGTGGGGAGACTCATCCTTTCCTGATGGTTTTCTGCAGCATGTCTAACAAATTGCTATTTTCATAGCTGATTTCTCCTTGCCTAATGGTCAGATAAAGCTAACGCCTTCTGTTGCTAATGAACTTCCAGCTCTGTCTGATTAACAAGGGAACTGCGTAGAGCCGTGTGCCCGGTGAATGACTTTCTGCTCTCTATTGCTTTTTCAAGTGCAAGGAAAGGATGAGACCAGTGAAGAAAGCACTGAAGCAACTTGAAAAACCTGATAAAGGACTGACAGTGCAAGAACAGCTCGGGCAAATACGCAACTGCCTCCTAAAAATCGGGGACCACATCTCTGAGTGCCTTAAAGCCTACACTGACCAAGATCATACTAGGCTATGGAGAAGGTGAGGAATCATCAGTTTTCTCTGGCTGGCCTCTAATATTTAGAAATGGTAGTTAGAGGCTGCTGGGTTTTATGTGGATGAGTGTGCCGTTTGCTTCTTATTTAATGTCTGAAATCTTGCGTTCTTGAGCCCACAGAGTCCATGACCAGACTGGGGTGAGGGTTTTGTCTGCAAGTTCTGCTGGTTTCCATTAAATTGATGTCAGAGCTAGTTTAGATAAACAAGTGCAAAGCTCTTTATTTTAATTTGAAGAACTTGCTTCCAGCTCTTGTGATCACTCTGTCCTGAGCTGGGTTGAGCCGGTTTTCCAGAGCGGGTGGAACTGATTTGATACTGGTTTGAAAGTGTTAAACTGGTGATGTACCAATTAACAGAAAATGTTGGTGTCCTTTTAGGAACCTCTGGATATTTGTGTCCAAATTCACAGAATTTGATGCCAGAAAACTGCACAAACTCTACAAGATGGCTCATAAGAAAAGATCACAGGAAGAGGAGGTGAGATCTGAAGTGCCTTCCCTCCGGTTGCTGTTTTCAAAAGTTGTTGCACTTGAAGTGTCACCACTTTCTGCCTCTTACTGTGGGCTTTGTTCTTGTTGGCTGTTTGTTAGCATTGCTTGGTGTGGCACATGGTCTGGAGCTCACCTTTAGAGAGAAAAGCTTGGGGGTGCTGCCCTGTACAGACAGGATGTGGAAGCAGAGCTGCCTGGGGCCAAACTCTGCCTGTCCTCCAGCACATTTGTACTGGCACCATTGGTAGTGTGGCTGGTCACAGCTGGCTCATCAAGCCCACAGCATGGGGACTTTGCAGAAAAGTCCAGACCCTGACAGAGAAAGCCATTGCTCACATAGTCTGAATCTTTTTGGTGGGGAGGAACAGTTGAGCTGTAACCCTCTTTTCCACTGTGCAGGAGCAGAAGAAGAAGGAGGACATGTCCAGCATGAAGAAGCCGTTCCGCCCAGAGCCCTCAGGCTCCAGCCGTGATTCTGTGATGTCCCAGTCTCACGTGCCTCACAATCCTCATTCTCAGAAGATCCACCTGCCCCCTTCCCACAGCCAGCAGCAGATGCATGGGCATCCACGTGACAACTATGGCCATCCAAACAAGAGGCACTTCAGCAACACCGGTGAGTGCTGGCCAGCCAGGAGAATCCATCCCTTGTAACCTAACAGTTGTTTGCTCTTGGACACAAACCCCTCTGGGACTTGTAGCTGGTCAGTCTTAAAGGTGGTGGGATGGACACAGATTGCCATTGTACTTACTGCTGGACTAGAAATCCAGATGTAGTGCTGAAAGGAGAGTAAGAACAGGACAGGGTAAGATTTGCTAGAATAACCATTTCAAAGCAGAAGTTTGGGCCCTCATCTTTTAGAGAGAAAGTTACAGGGGCACAGCAATCGTTAGAATTTTTTGAGGATTCAGCAAAGTGATGGGCTTAAACTGAAGCAGGAGAGACACGTGCCGGTGTTTTCCCCTTGCAGAGCGAGGAGAGTGGCAGAGGGATCGAAAGTTCAACTATGGTGGCAACAGCAACCAGATGTGGGGTGGGGAACGGCATCACCAGTATGAGCAGCACTGGTACAAGGACCACCACTACGGGGATCAGCGATCCCGTGGAGAGCCCCACCGGAGCTCTGGGAATTACAGACCAAATAACCTCTCCTGCAAGAGACCATATGAGCAATACAACAGTGACCGAGACCACAGAGGCCACCGAGACTACTATGACAGGTAATTTGTTCCCTTTCACCTCAGAAAGGCTGAGAGGAGTCTGCAGTGCCTGCACCGTGCTACAGTGGCCAGGCTTTCCTTGGGGAACTGATCTCCATTCCCTTGTTTTCTCTCGGCAGGCACCACCACGATTCCAAACGGCGACGGTCCGATGAGTTCAGACCACAGAACTACCACCAGCAGGATTTCCGCCGTATGTCTGACCACAGACCACCCATGGGGTACCACGGCCAATGACCTTCAAGACCACTACCAGTCCCTTCACACAGAGAAATCCGGAGATTACCAACAACCTCTCCCTCCACCTCACCATGTTACTTAGAAGAGAAAGCACATGTTTGAAATAAATATTTGTTTTGGTGCAACAGCATCTATTTTCTCCAAGCAAGCATCCATGCTGCAGTCATTATTTTTGGAGAGTTTGCAGTCACTGAGGCGAAGGGCTCCGGAGTGGGTGGCCACATCGAGGGACCCTTCCTGAAAGCGGCAAACCCGAGCACACAACGTGTGGGGAAAAAGCACAGGGAGAAAGAGAGGGAGAGAGAGAGAAGACCAAGCTTTCCCCTCCCGCCCCCATCAAGAGCTGGCGAAACGATATGTGACCCCTCGCACAGCAGAGACGGTGCTAAGGATGACACGAACAACCCTTCCCAATACAAGAGCTGCCCCTTGGAAGCGTAAGTGACCCAGAGCATGGCAAACAGGATGGGCAAACAGTGCATGGCATGGCAGGTTGCCTGGCAGTTCGCGCAGGCAGGGCGTCATCTTCCTTGTGGTCCAGAAGGTGAGTGAGTTGAATAGCCCTGCAAATTGAAGGGGTGATAAGTGAGGAAGCGAAGGAAGACCCTCTGCGTCAGAGGAAGCAGGTGCCTAGGGCCAGGCAGTCGACCCCACGCTTTGAGATTGTCTCTGCTAGGAAAAAAGAAGGGTAATCGTGGTAGGCGATTCCCTTCTCAGGGGAATACAGGGCCCCATACGCAGACCTGACCCAACCCACAGGGAAGTGTGGGGCCCAGGTCAGGGACATCACCAGAAAGCCTCCAGGGCTGGTGCATTCCTCCCATTACTGTCCATTACTGATAGTTCAGGCAGGCAGTGATGTAGTCACTAAGTGTAGCCTGCGTGCTATCACAAGAGACTTCAGGGATCTAGGGCGCTTGGTTGAGGTGGGGTGGGGGAGCACAAGTAATATTTTCCTCTATCCCTACTGGTGGGGTGAGGGATTTGGAGCAGGCTAGGAGAGCACAGGATTTAAACAAGTGGCTGAAAGGCTGGTACTGCCACAGGAAGTTTGGGTTCTTTGATCATAAGAGGATTTACTCAGCACCTGGCATGATGACTGTTGATGGGGCCTCAGCTCTTTGCTGCCAGATGTTTCAAACACCACAGCTCGCACTGGCTGAAATACAATTTGGGCCAAATGTGGTGTATCACGGGGAGTCATGGCCTCCACTGGCGTTAAACAAATCAACTGTGTAATGGCAGGAGAGTTGGGGCCATACTGAGCCATGGCTCTCTGCAAGTCCTGTATCGCTTTCCAAGCGTGAGGCTGATGTTCACACGACTGCTTGCAGCCGTTCTCCTCCACCTTCCCCTCCAACCCTCACCGGGAACCGAGCCCAGAGTCCCACTCGTGACTCTGGCTGCTGTGCTAGGGCCAGGCCCGACGCTTATTGGGGACACTGGAGACGCCGGGTTTTATTGGGGGGCCCGAAAGTTTGCTGCCTTCCCGCGTTGCCGTGCGGGAGGAAAGACGAGCGCGGCGTCACGTGACAGGGGAACGCGGGAAGTGAGCTCGCGCGCCCCAAAGCCCGGCGGCGACGCCGCTCCGGTGGGCGCGTGGCAGGCCGGCAGGCATGGCGGCGGCGGGGCGGGACGGCAGGGGGCTTTGCCACAGGATCACCTACCCCTGCCATCGGGTCACCCCCCGCCGCCCCGCCGCCAGTCACTATCTGAGTGCGCCGGCAAAGGGAGATGCAAAAAGAAATTAATCTGTGTCCGCATTCCTGGTTCCGCGGTGGGCGGTGGGGGGAGCAGAGGACTCACTGGGCGGGGATAAAGTGGTGGTTTGCCCGGGTTTAGGGCGCCATCCCGGGGCTACAGGTAAAACTCATTTGCCGTCTTCCCCGGTGACTCATTCCCGGATACTGTTTAGTCTCTTGGCAACACGTGTCCTCTCCGGTCTTTCGGCTCTTCCGCGAGGGCGCAGTAGGGGGAACCTTCAGAGTCACCAGAGAACACTGTTTTTCCCGCGCTACTTAGGTTGTAGTACAGGTTCAGATTCTCCCAGCCCTTGGGGTTGTATTGCGGGCTCAGGCGCGATCTGCCCGCCCGGCAGCCACGCTTTGTGCAGCGTGACCTCTGCCTTCCAAGCCCTCTAATTGTTCCCTTTCTTAAGAGCTTTAAGGGTCTCTTAAGAGCAAGCGCCACGTCCTCAAAAGTTCTGTCGCTGCTTCATCTCCCCCAGAGGCGCTATCGGACAACTTCTCTCCCAACTCCTTGCAGTCTGACACGCTAAACGCCGCTATCGAATTAGCTTCAAAAATTGGCTTGAAAACCTTGTTTCCTGCCACATTTTTCCTAAGAGCGATTCTGTCAACTTAACTCCTCTTTCCTTCAAGATCAGTTGCCACATAGAGAGTACCGCACTCTCTTCCTTCGTATAACTCCCCACTGTGTTCCCAGGTGTCTTCCACGATCAGGATCAACTGCAGCTCTCGCTGCCGCTCTCAGCTCGGCTGGGCTCCGTCTGTCTCCGCGGCTGGGGCCAGCCGTCCTGTCAGTGCGCTTCGGGGACACCGGGTGTCGCTGTTGAGACGAGCAAACGACACGTACAAGCGGTCTGGTGCACAAGCTGAAAGAACGAACCCGATTTATTCCTGTATCCTCATTTTTATACACTTCTACTACGCCTTTGTCCTTTTACTGTTGGTTTTTCAGGTGTATGCTAACATACAGTAGGTTGGCACTTTTATCTTCGTTAACAAGCCTTATCTCTTCCCAGGTTCCTTTCTCTGTGGTCAGTAAATTCCTTAAAATTGTTTTACTTCTCCAGATGTTCTTCTCTTCCTCACGGGTACACTTTGATATCTTCAAGGCCTAGCTCTGTATTTTCAATTAAGGAGTCTACCGGCCCACCATAGTCCCCCACAGGCATCCATGCTACTACCATCATTTTTGGAGAGTTTGTGGAAGAAGATTGTCTTCCCTGTGGAGAGAGGACTCTTACTGTAAAAACACGGACTTTTAAACCTGTTGACTAAAAACAGTAATTAATTTATATTTGTGAAAAAAAAAAACGCCACTGTCCTAGTGATTTCTGATGTAAATATGTTGTTTATATAGTATGTATTAAATTTTCCTACATTGTAAAACTGCTGTACTTTTGATTCTTGTACATTAAAAAGTGTTACTGAGATTTTCAGAACAGTGCCAGTGTGGTGTGTCTGGGGGGACACACACCTGCAGCCCCTCGGTACAGTGGCAGGTCTGGTGGAGGCATGGGGCTGCTACGGGCATGCCAGGATGGGTGTTCTTTCTGTGCAGGAATAAGCATGTTCCTCTTGGCTGTTTTACATAGTTTCTCAGTCTGCGGTGATAGAGACTTGGAACCCCCTTTGGATGGGAATTTCCACCCGATCAGGAGAAGCTGTGCATTTCCTCACCTGTTTCCATCAGGATTTCACAGGGATGGTACACGTTTTGTGTGTTCATCCAAACCTCTGTCTTTCTGGGTCTCTGTGGAAGAGAGAAATCTTGGGATTTAACTGTTTGCAACATGGTGCTGTGGATACAGGTTACAGTTAAATCCCCAAACTGATGGGGAAATGACCCCTTGACATGAGGCAACTCCCCCCAGGTCCCTGTCAGACAGGACCAGCGGGTCCCATGGGTGCGTGGGTCCACACACCAACATGGCCATCCCATAGTGCTGGGCAGGGCCTAGGCCCAGGCTGGGCCATGTCCATGTTTCACAGGCCACAGCCATGGCCACTGTGCTGTCATGGCCAGGTGACCAACTGCCTGAGGCGACCAGGGAAGCAGCCACAGGGAGCAGGCCCCAGCCCTGCTTCACACCCCAGCAAGGTGACATGCCAGGGAGCTCCCCACTTTTTGCCTCACAACATGCTGGAGATGGGACCCTCTAGAGGGCAGCCAGTTGCCAGCAAAAAGCCTTTTTGGGTGAACGATACTCCAGTCATTGTCGTTCCTGGACAGCTGGGTGTGAAAAGCAGCTATGGTTTCCCCGCTCACCCAGAGCAGCCCAGGCTCTGGCCTGAGGCCAGGGGATGGGCTCAGCCAAAACAGGGCTTGAAGCTGTGCTGGGGACACCAGGCAGTGGCACTTGAGCAGCCGCCCATAGCAAGATGATGTGCTGCAGACAGAGGGGCAGGACGGGTGGCACCCACAGAGGATGGGACTGCACCCTCGCCACCCGTGGAGCGTGACCAAGAGAGCAGTTTGAACCTCTTCAAGATGCTGGAAGGCCATTGCTGCTACCACTGCCCAGGGGCTCCTCATGGCCTCCCACTCACCTCCTGGGGAAGCTTCAGCACCAACCGTGATTAAGGGTGGGAGGCATCATCGCTGAGGGGCACCATACTGAGATGCAGGTGTGCTCTTGCTGCCTGCAGCCGGTGAGCAGGGGGGAGCACTGGTGACCTCTGGCACGGCAGCAAGCAAGGGAGATCCCCCATTCCCCTGTGCTCTGGGCAGCTTTTACATGGCTTTGTGGATTTGGCTACTGCCAAGCTCTTGTGAGCTGGTGCACAAGCAGTGACAGAGTTTGGCTCTTTCGGAAACCTGACGGTTCTTCAGGGCTCTGATGGATGGGGAGGTCGGGGCTCAGATCTCTAGCGCCAGGTGTCTTTCCATGGATTTGTCCAAATTACATGTGTTTCCAGTTGGTGCCCATGTCCCACCCAGCCTCAGCACATCCCTGGCCCCGACTGCAAGAGTGAGAAGCCCTTCAGCTTTTCAAAAAAGAAAAATGAAGCCAAAAAATTGCAGTTTTGTTTTTCCACATTAGAGGGCAGTACCAGCCCCGGCTGGGGCCAAGAGCCTTGCCCAAGAAAGGGGACATCATCTGGGTGCACATCCCAGCTGCTGGGGTGAGCAGGGGAAGGGTGATGCACATCTCCTTTCCCAGCGAGGCTCAGCACCAATAGCTTAGTATCTCGTGGGTTTTTTTTCCTCCCACCACCCTTTTTTATTTTTCTCATTTGGCTGCAGATAAATAAAACCCCAGAGTGAAATTCCCAGAATTCGGGACAGCTCTCAAAGAGGCCTTGTGCTGCAGATGCAAGAAGGCTGCTTTAGTCACCGCAGAAACAGGGCAGCGTTCGCAGCTGGAGTGGCAACAGCACCATCGGACACACAGAGAACAAAACAAGACCCACTCGTTTATTGTCAAAAAAACCTCAAACTTTACTTGTGTTTCTCTCAATAAATAATTTACAGTATATACACGCGGTGACACTCCCGTGGGTCTCAACACAGGGAGGAGGTGGGGGAGGGACCCTTGTCAAAACGTGTGTGCCCCCCCAACCACCTTTGCCTACGTATTTCTTTTGTTTCCAAGTATCGGGTCTTTCTTGGCCACACTTCACCTTTAACCAGAACTGGGTCAAACACAACCAAAATAAAGTGCTTCACTGTTTGCTTCTAAAACAGGGATACCCCAACTACCATACGAAAGCCACCACCGGAGTGCTCGCCTGGACAGCGGGACTGAACCATGCCGTAATCAGTTCCTTGGCTGGAACCTACCCCCAGACCACCACACACCATGCTGTCAGGTGATCACTGTATTAGAAAGGGAGGTCCTAAGGGAAGTACTGACTCTGGCATGCTGTGGTATGGCCAGCTGAGACTGCTATTCAAGAAGCTCCGTGTCTTCTTTGCACGGCCACCGTTTATCTACAGGGTAACACAGCAAGGAAAAACAAACAAAAAATAGTTTCCTCTTACCCGGTGACAAATTTTGACTCTCAAAATTTGTGCTTTGGATTTCTAGGGAAGATAAAAACTTGGGTTTTTCTTTTTAAAAGGAAAAAAAAAAAAAAAAAAAGAAAAAGTCCAAATCAGCCCAGCTGAGGAATTAGTGCATTGGGAAGCTCAACTGTCCCGTGCCGCAGTCCAGTGGTTGCTCAACTCAGCCCCACCAAACGGTGATACCCTTATTTCCAAATCTCCCTAAACAGAATACCTGGGGCACCAGCAAACAAAGCAAGGAGCAAAGTAGTAAACACATCTTTTTGTTTCTTTTCTTTCCTTAAACATTTAGAAACGAATTACATCTCTTCATCTGTACAGTCACACGAGATCAATGCCAGGGCTCTATATATTAAGGAGACAATATAAATTACATCCATGGACACAATTTTGCATTTCTCTGCTGCTTTACAAATGGAGCTCTAGAGCTGTTAGGACACAATGAATAGTCACGTTGAGTATTTACACCAGGCTGCCTCTTGGCACCAGTTCAGATTGCCAAATGTAGCCTGTTCCCACCTCTTTTGGTGCTAAGCTTGTCTCATCGTGCCCAGAGACCTCCCTTGAGAGCAGGAGGTGCCCCCCAAGAGTGTTTTGGGGCTGAGAACTTCCCCCTGAGGAAAGGAGGAGAAACCATTAGGAGGTCTCCAAGACACAGACCAAAGGTGGTCTTGCTGTTTGTTCAGTGAGTGATAAGGTGAACCACAGAGGAACATGGGAAGGAGAAGGGCAGCACTATGTGCTGTGGAGAAGGAGATTTAACAATGGTTTTGAGGCAGGGGACGAACATTTTGGGGCTGTTGGGCAGGGGGTAGGGAGGGGTGGGTGGTCCTCTGCTGCACCCCATCTCCTGGTTCGATTTCTAACATTGCCCCATTTCTGATTCAAGCCCGGAAGGGCTTAAGGTGCAACTGCTCTGCAATGGGGTTGCAAGTCGCGGCCCCAGGACAAGGAGCGGAGCAGACACCTAGCAGCAAACAAACAGAGCATCATGTTCCTGCTCCATCTCAGGGCCGGCCAAGGCGTGGGCAGGCAAGGGGCTGCAGGGCTGGAGGGAGACGTGGGTTGGGTTTCCCCTTGAGCAGCCTCCCTGCTGCCAGTTTTAGGGGACCGGGCAGCAAACGGCACAAAGGAACTCATCCAATGCCAGGCAGAAGTTACAGAAACCACTTCAATACTGGCCAGGTTTCTCCCATTGCTATCAAGAGTCCTTGGTGGGTCCAGGCAGAGAGATAAGGGAGCCAGGAATAAAACTATGGAGTGAAACAGCCAAATGAAATGGCTAAAACAGGAGATGCCCTTTGAACGGAAGCAGACACAAGCCAAGGCTTGAGGAACAAGTCCCCCTTCCACCCAGAAGACGCCTGGCACTAGTGGCTGCGCAAGCATGGGACCATTCCCCACCATTTTGGCCCCTTGCACAGAAAGTGGTGCAACACTTTCTGCAACAATGAGGCTCTGGGGAGAGCAAGACATGCCTGAAAAGTGGAGCACAGCCCTGGCAAGCAGAAAGCCCAGCTCTGTGGTGCTGGCCGGGCTTGGCCCCATCTTGCTGCTCTGCACGCTGCTCTGCACACTCCTCGTGGGTGCCACTCCACGAAGATAAAGCCACATTCAAGCACACCAATATCACAGTCACTGTGTGCATTTTTGGAACCTGCAGGAGTGGTGGAGGCTCCTCAGCACCAACACTACTGGGAGGAGGAAGAGAGAGGGAGGTGAGGAAGGTCCAGGAGAGATATAGTCCAACGAAGAAACCTCCTGACTGGTCCCACTGGCAGCACATTCCTCCAAGCCAAGAGCTGGGAAGGTGAAGGGCCTGGTGCCAAGTAGAAGGGCTGAGGCTTGAGGACAACCCATGCAGCTCTGATATCCAACCTTTTGTTGTCCAGTGCTGTCATGTCATCCCTGGTCCCTTCCTGTTCCATTTTCCCCACTCTCCATGGTGTGAAGGAGCAAACCTCTACAACAGGCCCAACCAACACTGACTCAAACACAGCAGTGCTACCCAGAGGGTGGGGGCAGTCCCCGAGGGAGCTGTGTTGCCCGGGGCAAGGTCCCGTGTCCTTTCATAGAGGTGCAGCTTATCTTTGTTGGAGTGCAGCATCTTCACATCCTCAAAGGCATAGTAAGCAGCCAGCATGAAGTTGACATCCCCTGTGGTAAGGAGATCGAAGACGCAAGACTGAAAGTAGAGGTCCTCCACGGGCAGCTTTTCCCTGCACTTGGCTGTGGCTGTTTCGTACGTGAAGGCCTCAGGGGGAGCCGGTAGGCTGGGCCCCTTCCTCCGAGTACGACCCTCCGTGGCTTGAGCCGAGCGGATGGTCTGGAAGTCAATCTGTTGGTTCAGTGGACAACCACGGAGGCACAGGTAGAGGCCCTGACTGTCCCGGTCCTCCACGGCATTGACCACCTCCTCTGGCATGCGCACGGCGAAGGTGAGGTACCGGCCCACCTGCCTCACCACGATTGTGGTGCCAATGTACTTTGCCTGGATCTCGATGTGTTGGCCTGACACTTTCTCGGTGATCTTCAGGCTGTTGGCTCCATGCTTGTCCCCACCATTCTTGGAGCCATCAGCAAAGGCAGCAGGAAGCTCATCCATCTCTGCCTGGTACACTTTCTGGTCCACACACTCCTGGAAGCTCTTGAAGATGATGGTGAGCTGTGAGGGAGGAAAGAGAAGACCAGTGTTACAACCAGTGATGACCACCTGAGAGCACACAACTGCCACGAGTGGCACAGGAGATGGAATTGCTGTCTGCTCAGCCTGGCTGGGACTGTGGCCTTCAGTTCATGGGCAGGTGCTTCATGCTAAGAGATTGCCCAAACTTTTAGGCACCCAGACATGGCTATCCTGCTTCAGCACAGGGATGAGGACACTGTGTATGCAGTCAAGACCCAGAAGCTGGACTGAACATACCAGCTGGAACTGTGCAGTTATCTCCAGACCCAACACATGAGCTTCCTTATAGCTGGAGCTCGTTACAGTATCACTGCATACAGGCTTGTGGTGGCATGCCCGTGCACGCAGCACTGTCTTGCCTCCAGGGCCTGGCAGATGGTGTAGGGGGACAAGCCCTGACTCTGCTAGAGGTGGTAGAGCTTCTTCTCTGGCTCCCACGGCATTTACATCCCAGGGGCTGGACCTCTTCCTTTCCCTGGCCACTCCCAAACCAAGAGAGTCTTCTTCTCTGGGGCCCAGAACATGTCTTGCTCCATCCATCTCAACCATGCAGACACACATGTGTTCAGCACATTTGAGAGGGCAGGCCCTTCTAGGGATGATAGGGGTGTAGAACGAGCAGAACATGGTTCCCCACCCTTGGCTGGGCTCAAACACAGGTCTCTTGCTGGAGGAAGGACCTCACAGCACCTGCTCTTCCCTTGCTGACCTGGATTTGGAGGGAAGGCTTGATGAGGAGGAAGAGTAGAGTTTGCGAAGGAGAAAGAGCAGTTTGTTTTTTTCCCCATGCAACATCTACACTTTCACCTCTTGGAAACTTGCTCTTCTTCTTGCACCTCTTTCTGTGAGGGAGAAGCAGTAAAGGGGCCAATTATCCCCACACAGCCCTTGTGAAGGGGCTGACGGTGACCTGGCCAGAGTGGGGCAGGGCTGGAGGCGAGATGGCTCCAGCAGATACATGGCAGAAACACCTGAGGTCTTATTAGTATTCAGGGGAAAAACCTGTGTCTCCTCAAGAACTGGGCTGAGCACAGTGGTGGCTCCCAGCACAATGGTGCTGGTGAGGTGCACAGCCTATCCAGACTCCTGGCAATGTCCCTCTCTCTCACCCACCCCTCTGCTGAGTGTCCAGACCTGCTAACCCCTCCTCAACCTCATGAGGCACCACCATGCCCATGATTTGAGGCTGTGCTACCCCTCACATGGACCTCCTGCAACCTCCTCTGGGTCCAGTCCCACCTCTGGCTGGAGGAAGTAGAGTAGACCATGGAACAGCGTGCTAAAACACAAAGAGCCCCACATGGACCGAGGGGCTTCCATCCTTTCCAACAGCACATGGTCCTCCAGCGATGACCCAGTAATGCCTTCCACAGCTCATGCTGCAGAACTCATGACTCATCCCATCTCACCACAAGCCTGTGATGCAGATAACGGCTGAAAAGGCTCAATTAAAATGGTGATCGTGGAATCCAGCCTAGAAACTGCAGGTCCCTGGGGTACCTTAGCAAGGCTCCCTTGCAAGGTTCAGCAGGTTCTGGTATCTTTTAGTAGGTAAGGAGTTGAGAACATCATTAAGTATCTTTAAGGTGGTTTATTAGGGGCAGGTCAAATTCAAAATGCCAGCTCCAGCTCAGGCTAAAAAGGTCACATCCAGAGCTGAAAAGCAGTCCATGTCCTACACATGCTCCTCTCCCCTCCCCACACGCAGGGAACAGCAGATCTCCCAGACACAGCGAGCTAGGACACATTCCAAAAGCAAAAGGATTCCTCCTGCTGAGCCTGCCTTTTCTTGGCACAAAAAGTGGCCTGTTAGCTTTAGAGCTTGTGCACCGTGGAGCAACATGACAGTGCATCAGCTCCAGGTCTCTCTGGCATCACAGCAGCGTATTTTCACTGGGGTTTTCTCAGTGTTTGCCCTGAACTTTCAGGATGTTTATTTAAGCTGCCAAAGCACCACCAGAACAGACCGTGGCCTACACAATACCTTGACTCGGCTGCAAACCAGAGAGATAATTACGAGCTTGGGCAGAGGGGAAGGCACTGCAAGGTGCTCAGGCTTTTACCTGCAAAGTGGAGCCTCCCTAGAAGGTGTCCAAGGTCTGCTTGGACCTCGGAGATCCCCCTCGAAAGGTGCCACCATTGCTCCTGTCTGGCTGTTCACAGCAAGCTAGAGTCTCCAGATAGGAACCCTTTAAATTTGCCATCCCTGATGTTGGCCATGACTGACTTCTGAGCTGCAGCATTTCAGGCTGCTAAACATGATGCTGCTGGATGAGCTCAGGAAGAAACCACAGGCCATTTAAGCGAAGATGGAGATGGAGGAAGGCTGGGCATCTGGTATTTATGGCCAAACGCTCAAATTCCGAGGAGTTCCCACCCAGCTTTACCCTCCTCAGGGAGATGTGCAAATGGCAGAAGAGAGGAGCAGTAGAAAGAAAGGCTGTTCAGAAGAACCTCTGCCCTTGCCCACCTCTGCCCATGAGGATGTGTGAGGCTCACCTTGCTGGTAGCAGTGGCTGTGGAGCCAGGCAGCACCGGCGTGTTGGTGACCTGGACATTCAGGTAGTTATTGTCTATGAGCGGCCAAGCCCCTTGCACCTTGCAGGTTTGGAAAGTGTCTGTGAAAGTCCTGAGGTGAGGGTCCCCAAAGAGCCCACAGTGGGTATAGTTGGGGGCAGCCGAGTGCTTGTGAAAGCTCTTCTCGTAGTGGCAGATTTCGGGGCTGTCGGAGCGCTCCTGGCTATCCCCAGGGGGCAATGTCCGGAGGCGGGGCTGGGATGTGGGGCCATCCTTGGAGCAGTTATGTTGCACCATGAGATCGTCTATGCCATGCACGGCGGAGTGGTAGGCCAGGTCGCCTCTGCAGGTGCGGGCGGTGCGGCGGGTGCAGTGTGCGTAGGCGCGCAGGGCCGTGCAGAACTCGGGTGCCTCCTCCGTGCCCGGGTGGTGGGAGCCTGATGTGGCTGCCCAGAACTCAGAGTTGCACTTGAGGATCTTGCATGGAGATGTCACTGTGGGAGAGGAGGAAAAGGCAAGGTGGTCAAAGTCAACGCTTGCATGCCTATGCATGGGACGCCCAACTCTACCCCCACCAAGAAGTTGGGTGTCCTCCTCCTGCAGCCCAAACTCATGACACTGGCTCTACCGCGTGATGGGACCTCGCTCACCAGACATGACCCTCTCACATGACCCAACTCTCATGCATCAAAGCCAAAGAAACCAACAGGATCTGCCCCAATTTAAGCCAAGAAGGGAAAGAGCATCCAGCCTTTAGATGAATGTTCCTGGAGGGGAAAACCAGGAGAGAGAAGAATGGGATGTATTCATTAGCAGGGATAAGGCAGGATCATTAATCTGGTGGTGGGAAGATGCAGTGGGGTTTTTAATGTCTTCTCAGGGTTTGACATTCAAAGCTCTGTGCTGCATGAATTACTGCACATTGTGTCCAGACCAATCTCTACCAGGGCAACACTCCGTCTGCCTTCCATTTCCATCTTCGCAGGCATGGGGAAACCCAGCCCCAGCATGACCGCTGGTGCCCCAGACACATGCCCATGTGCAGAAGTTGGAGCACGATCCGTGCCAGGACCAGCCCTGCAGACGAAACAGCGGCCACTCCACCATCCTCAGGGCTGCAGCGGTGCTAGGAGCCCTCCAGAAAGAAGTAGGAGTCCCAAACCCTCTGTCCTGCCTGCCATGCACCTCTGCCCAACCCCAGGAGCCCATTCCCCACCACAACTTGCTGAGAGGGAACAGGAGGCAGAGGAGAAAAACGGGTGCAGCAGGGTGCGTGGATGCCAGCCAGCCCCCACCTCCCCTTTGCACCCACCTTGCAGCCATGAAGGCAAAGGCAGCAGGGTCTTCACCGGGCACAGCCAGAGCCCCAGTGCTGACCAGCATGGCAAAGGAAGGCAAATAAAATGGGGATACTGTGCCCCCTTGCCCCCCAAAGTCTGCTTGCCGGGACAGAGCAGCTTCTCCAGTGCAGCTGTGCAAAAATTGCACATGGCCATTGCTGACCATCACACACACACCGCTCTGCCTGTGCAATCCAGAACCTTGCTGGGCAAACCTAGGCTCAAACCACTTCCAACTCATCCTTCCTCTCCTCCCCACCCTGGAGGCCTTGGAGACAGGATGGGCTCAGGCACAAAAGGCAGCAAAGAAAAGCCCCACCATCTCCAGATGCTTTTGAGGTGCCTCTCGCAGGCGTACCCCATACTATCCCTGTCTTGGGGTTTGTTTAGGAGGAGGCTGGCAAGGCATCGGCGCCAAAACTTTTTCAGATTTGTTTAAAAAGAAAGTTACAAACCCCAGCATTGTTTTGGGGAAAACAGTATGTTTTAGTTTTAAACATTACAGTGCTGGAAACCTAAACACAGTCAGTGCTGGAAAAAGCAGAAAGGGAGACCAAGGTTATAAAACACTAAGCAGTCCAACCTGAAGGAACAAGCCTGTCTCTGCTCCCTTTCCAAGAAGAGTGAAGTGCAAATAGGAAATGGTGACAGGTTCCTCACAGTTTTAAAATTTGTGTTTAATAAACTCATGATGCTAGCAACAGCAGCGAGAATCCAGGAGCTGTTTCATCTTGGCGGCATACCCCCTTCAAACCTGGAGAAGCACCGTGGAAAGCCTTTAACTCGCTACTGACCAGAAGTGACTCGATAACAAGTTTTGCCCTGGGACGTGGCCTCACATTTCTGCCAAGCTCCCCAGCACCACAGGTCACATTTAAAAATATTATTTCATGTCCCTTTCTTTTCGGCACCACAAGCATGGCTTTCCACCAACACCACATGATCAGAGGGCTTTCCATCACAGCCACGGGCTTGCAATGGAAGGTAGTGCTCAGCGTTCCTCCTAGATGAGCAACGTGATGCAAACAATCTCACCACCAGCATGCAGAAGAGCTCGGCTCCCCAGCGCTGCCTGCCTTGGCTCCGGAGGCTATACGTTCAACCACAGCTGTTGTAATGTGCTATCCAGCACAGTGCCTCGACTCAGAGGGTGACTGGTATTTAATGCTGGTGGTCCCACATGGTGGTAGCACAGTTGGAGCGACAGGAGCGAGTGAATTTGCCAGCACAGGAAGCGCAAGCAGGGGCGTTTCAGGGCTGCCTTTTGCCTCTGCAGCTGCCGTGGAGGGGAATGGGCTCCCAGGGAAGGTTTATCTGGGTGGAAAATGAAGAAAATGCACCTCACCCCCCAATGAGATAGTGAGCAGAGCTTTGCAGATCCCCCAGGACCCTCCCAGTGAACACAGGAGTCAGAAAAGCATGCAGGAGTGTGACCAGTGCCACCACTGCCGGCTATCCCAAAGAGCTGTGGCACCAGGTGATTAAAATCACCGCTCTCCTAGCAATTATGCTAATGCACACCTTGAGGATGCCTCGAGGTTGCATGTGGCAAAACAAGTTGTCACTCTAGAGCCAACACAGCCCCGAGAGGACCTGGAGGACATATCCCTGGACACACAGGACCCACACACCCTACTTCTCCTGACAGCTCAGACACTGGTTTGCCCTGTGCGAAGCACGCTGTCCAGCAAGCAGCTTGCAGAGCCCAGGCTGCAGCAGTGTCTGGCTGCTCCAGCCCCTCAGCTGCTGCACAGGGGGAATTTTTCTTCCTAGGAATAAAGCCGCGGGGTGTTGCTCTGTAAGGACATGTTTCCTTCACTTGGATCAGGAGAGATGGGCGTGAGCTGTGGCAGCCTGCAGACAGAGCAGGATGCTGCGAAACAGCCCCCTGATACTCTGTGCCTAACACATCCCCGTATGGAGCATCCCTCGCTGCCACGCTGCCCCAGGGTCACGTATGGCTTTATAAGGTACTGAATAAAAAAAAAACAACAACCAAACCCAACAAAACCAAGGACAGGAACACCCATCTCCTTCCTCCCTGGGCCTGAAGGGGGAGCGTTCTTCTTTAAGATGTTATCGCTCCGGTTTTGGCACCCGCCATCCCGTTTTCGCTGTTTCGCTCAGGGCCCCATATAAGGCCAGATTTCCACAGCCAGGTGCCGCAGCAGCAGCGTGCTCCTTCCCCGGCCGCTCACGCCTGGGCTTTCCTAGCGATGCTTCTCCAAGCACACCAGTGGTCATACGGTTTGGCAAACCCCTCGCACTGCGGGGGGTGAAGCCATGGCTGATGGAGGCCACGAAGGAGGAGCAGACACGACCCTCTCCCCGTCCTGACATGCACGCCTTGCCTCGTCCCCTCTGGCAGGAGCTTTGGCACAGCAGCGCAGGCTCATTTGTACCCGGGCCAAGAAATGATGTTTATTCAGTTTCACATAATCTATTTTCCATCGACTCACAATGGATCTGTTTTTCAGCCACAGATGACTTAGCACAGAAACAAACCCCTCTCAAGCAGGAACCCAAGCAAGGCTCTCCTGGGATCTGAGAGACAACTCTGGGTCTGGGTGATGCCACCACCCTTGTCCATCGGCAAAAGGTCCTTCACCCAGGGGACAGGTGACCTCAATCCCCAGTAGCCCAGCCACCTCCCAACCTCCCCACCACCTTCTTTCAAGGGCTTGGTGCCACTCAAACGAGGAACAGAACTTCCTCTGGTATTTTGAAACCAATGGTTTCAGAAAGTTTCGAGCCAGAAGAAATCGTTAAATCACCTGGACCAAGACAGCCCCACCGTGCACAGCCTGGTGCCCCATGTTTGTTCAGGTATACCTCCCCTGAGGACTACTGTGGTCTGCGCAGACTGAAAAGCCACCCCTTTCCTCAGCCGGCTGATTCAGGAGTTTATCACCTTTACAAAACACGGGTCTTGGTTCTAAGTGGATTTTATCTGACTTCATTGTAAGGACATAAAAAGAACCAGCAATTTGGTCCGTTAGTAACCAGTATGTTTCCCACAAAGATATTTACACACAGCAATCGAGTCACTTGTCAAGCCTCCAGATAAGCTAAACGGTTTGCACTTTAAGTTCCCGCTGGAAGGTGTTTGCTCAGCCCCACCACCAGACCTCCCCCCTCCCCGGCTTCCTGCAAAACCTACCACCCGATGGGCGATGCCGATGTGGGACGTGGTGCTTTCACCCTCTCCTGAGGTCACCCCTTTCATCGCACCCTGGCCGGCACCAAACGTGCTGTCTGGCTCCAACCTCTTCCAGAGCTCCCAGTTCACAAAGCACCGGTCCTCCCTCCTGCAAGCACCCCGTGGTCCTCTGTCCCGCAAGCATCTCATGGTCCACCTGCCCCTCCAGCATGCTCAGGAGCCTGGGGCATCACACAACCCAGGTCCCCGTGTTCTGTCCTCCTCATCAGTACATTCCATTGCACACTGTTAAAGTGTTCAAACTTATTACTTGCACACATCCAACTCCAGCAGCTTTTCAATTATCAGTGCCCCCCTATTTTCTCTCCCGCTGGTGTCAGGTTCCCTGGATCTCATTTACCCAAATCACGCTTTTTCGGAAAACCAGCACTAAAAAAACCGACCACTCATCTGTTCTCCTGCAATTCCTTGAGCAAAGTGAATTACTGGAAATTAATTTCAGTAACCAAAAGCCAATTCTTTTAAGACTCTTGGGTACATGTTAGCCAGACCTGTTAATTTGAAAGCATTCACTGCTAAGAGATGTTGTTTAATATCCTCTTGGTTACTAACGGGCTGGAAAGTATTTCATCACCCACATGTGATGCAAATACATCATCCCATGTCTTTCCAAATCTATGGATTGAAGTGTAGATGTGCAAGCCTCACACATGCAGTAAAAGGCTTTTTTGGAGAACACAGTAAAATGTAATTACCTTTGGCCTCAGATCTGAGCACCCAGACTTAGGCTCCTAAACACATATTTATTTAAGTAATCTAAATAAACATATTTATGCTGACACCTCAATAGGAAAGGCACGATTCTCTGAGGTGCTAAATACCAGCAGCATCTGCCAGCTTCAAGATGTGGGCTGCTCAGCTCCTGGATGTTCGGACAGCAGTCACCGCCAGCACCAACGTGACCCCAGAGGAGTTAAAATAATCATGTTGCTCCTCAAAAACCTGGCTGATGGGATCTTTGACAGTGAGATTTCAACAGTCCAAAACAAAACCTGAGGGAATGAAAGACAACAATCCTCTGCATCCGGCCCCTTGTGCTGTCCCTGTCCCAGCAGGGAAGTCCCCACATGACCCACATGCTAGTCCCATGTTTTGGTGGCCATGTGGGCTACAAAACTAGATACAAGGAAGAAAATTTTCATGACATGGGTGCTGAAACACTGGAAAAGGTTGTCCAAAGAGGTTGCAGATGCCCCATCCCTGGAAAAAATTCAAGGTCAGGCTGGATGGGTCTCTGAGCAACCTGATCTAGTTGAAGATGCCCCTGCTCATTGCAGGGGGGTTGGACTAGATAGATGAGCCTTCAAAGGTCCCTTAAACCCAAACTACTCTGTGATTCTGTTTTATGATGCCTATCAATCGTCATGCCAGGGAGAGAAACGAGCCTTTGGGTGCTGTCCGCAGCCCTGATGGATGGGGAGTCGTGGGCAGGGGCAGCTCTCTTGCCTCCCCACAGGGCACAGTGGGGTGAAGAAGACCCAAAGGCCACCTGACCCAAGCTTCTCCAAAGGATCTGCTGTGCAATGGCAGTGGCTCTTCCAGCGACCTCCTTTGAACTGTTAATCAAGCACAATCTTGCAGAATAATAGCCTGGTTATTATTGCCTTGTTTGCATAACAAAGAGGCCCAATAAAACTGATTTGACTGTGCTCAGAGGGGGTGTGAAAGATCAGCCCTGAGAAAAGAGCTGCAGGAATGCAGCAAACTGCTCCAAAGCCTCAACCCAGGAAGAAAGACAATGCAATTTGCCATCAAGAAAAGCCCAATAGACCAATAAATTACCCATGTGCAAAGGGATTAGATCAGGTTTCAGTTGCACTGAAGTGGGGGGAGGAGGAACAGGAGGAGGGAACTGAAGGAGGAAAATAAACCTGACTCTTAAAGCGCTGCAGCTCATATTTTGCAAGGGTGTGCATGGGGAGGTCGGCTTGGAGGGGCCACCTTCCCTGCCGGGGCCAGGTTTTTGTGCTTGCTTCCACTGGGAAAAGCAGCAATGCATTAAATCCAGGGAAAGGAAGGGCTGATGAGAGAGTGACTCTTTTAACCCAGTCCTCATCTCGCTCAAGGGGGTGCTGGGGAAAGGTTTTCTCCAGTCTGAGTCAAAAGAGAGACACAAGGGGGGTCTTCTCATGTCAACCCGCCTCAGTCGCCAAACCATCTGGAGGACCCGCCACGGCCAACTCCCTTTTGGCCTCAGCACCGAGTTCATGGCCCCCCACCTCTCCTCTCCTGGCACTGCGGAGACACGGGGCAAGCACAGGCAGGAAAAAACCAGAGTCGGTGTCTTCACCGGCCACAGCACGAACCGTTGGATGCTGCAGAAGGAGTCCTTGATCGCTCCAGTCACTTAGTCAGCTCTTTTGGCTCAGCGAGTCGGCTTACTGCTGACCCGGCATGCTCAGCGGGGGCAAGCATGTCCCTCCCCAGCCCCCTCCCCACGCCAGCGGCAACTGCTCCTTCAGGCTCCTCAGCATCCCCTCGCAGGGAGAAGGGTGAGCAGACACCACCGGAGAGGGCATCAGCTGTGGAGCTTGCAGCCACGGCCATGAGCAGCTGGTGATGCTGCTCTGAGAATTGCCAGCAGGCCTCAGGAAATTCAGGAGACACGAAGAGCTGAGAGGAGGAACCAGCGCTTACAGCCAAAGCACCAACTGACTTGCAGAATTTGCTCTTAAATCCTCATCCTCAGAGCCAGGCTTCAGCGTTGCTGTTGCTGCAAACAACCTTTCACCTGCTCGGAGGAAGCAGCGCTGGTGGATGGCTCAAAGGATGCAGGTTTTGCTCCAGGGACGCAGATCATGATGAGCTGGTGGATGGAGGATGGGAAGGGAGGAAAGCGATCTCCTCCAGTTCTCCATCTGCAGAAGGGTGCTAATGAAGCTGGCTGCCCGCCACGGCTTGCTGTGGGCTGGAAAGCGGTGCTGGAGCTGCACACCTGGGCTTTCCCCCAGTTTCACCAACAGTTCTCAAGAGCTGGTAAATCTCCTCGAGGGGAGTGGCCCATTTTACAGAGGAGGACACTGAGGATGCGAAGGGTTTCAACCAAGACAAGTCCAGTGGGAAGCAAGGTGGATTCACTCACTCATCCCCTGCATGAAGCATCACCCTCAGCTTTCTCCCTCAGCCAACACCATCTGTGTCACCATACCTCTTGAAGCAGCGGTATCCGGAAAGGTACCTCCACCAGCCACCCCCCATCACCGAGTATTTCAGGTTTCCAGCAGACATCACTCTCCCCACGCCGAAGCTGCTTTCCCAGGGTGCCTTTGAAGGCATGGCTGCCACCCACCAGCGCCCGGGGGCCCCCCAGGTGTGGCAGCGGGTCCCTGGCTTTCCTCCCCCTCACCCGGGCCGCGGCAGAGCTGGCAGGGGAACGCTTTCTGCTTACAGGTGTGGATTCCCTCTAGGAATAATCATTCCCGCCATGCTCTTGTGAAATTTCAACCCTTCAAACACAGAGGTAAATGAGACACGAAATGAGGAGATAGAGAAAAGCCTGGAGCACATAAATCTGGATGAGGCAAATTTATACAATTAAACGCCTGCCAAAAAAATGCGGCACCCCAATCTGAGGCGTTGGTGTGTGCAGGGTGTGGGGTGGCAACTGTCCCTGGCTGGCTGGCAGGTGGCAGCCCCACAAGCCCACCAAGAAATCACACAGGCACCTGACTGATGCTGGAGCCGCACCCAGGGACACGCAGGGATCTAGTGGGTCCCTTCTGTGGGCTGAGGTGACCGCCCGGCACCAGACTGGCTCCCCATCGCTCGCGCCTCACGGAAGCCGTGCTATCTGCTCCTCCTTCAGCCACACACCTTCAGAGGTTGATTTATTTTTAAATGCATCTGATTGCTGGTGTGTCATCCCCCCGGCACAGGTTTTAAGAAAAAAAATAACTTACTAACTGGAACCCACTCCCCCAGTCTCACTGCTGCTCACACTCCCACCCCCCAGCACAGTGATGCTCTCACATCAGCACTGTCACCTGACGAAGCCTGAAGCCAGGATCTGCCCCTAAGAAGTCCCACCACATGTCCTCGTCATCTCAGGAAGGGCCGTCTGGAGCGTGTCACAGGGCAAGAAAAAAGGTAACTTATCCAAAACCCAATGTGACGCAGATCACTACTAGGGCTTTGAGGACCAAAGTCAACAGCTCTCCAGGAAGGAGAGGAAACGGAGGCAGGAGAAAACACACTCTGGGTTCAAGCGAATCTTGCTCCCTCCTTGACCTGCAACCCCCCCCATCTCTGCTTGCTGGGAACTAAACAGCCAAACTCCCCTGGATGCTCACGCAGTGGAAAGCGGGACTCGACACCCTTCTGGTGCTCCACCCTGAAGGACTTTACTGTTCTTACATCTGCAGGTACGCCAGCCTCCAGCTGCCCCGCGCACCGCGGCCGGGCCGTTAGACAGAGCGGCTCAGTCTGCACCTATGAGGGCTGTGTGTGTGTGTGCGTGTGTGTGTGTAGGAGCCAGCTTGTTCTCTGCAGTAAGAGCCCGATGACTTCATCAAGGGGATGGCATCTGGTTTTGCAGTTGGCCATAATTCAATTCTCCCCCTTGCTGCAGGAATTTCAGCTGGTGAAGCAGTGATTTACTCAGCCGGGCTGCACTTGAGTGCAAAGCAATCTTGAGGCTACAATCGAACGCCCTGTTATTTTGAGAGCTCGCGGACAAGGGAATAAATATCTTCTCCTTTTCATCCCAGTAGCTGCCAACTGCAGGGTACAAAGCTTTTTGAAGGCATTTAAAGGCTCTCCTCTTACAAGCGCGTTCCGGGTGCCATACACGGCCAGGCAGGGCCCTGCCTGCACAGACCACTCCTCATCTGCAGCACACCCACACAGCATCTGCCAGGACTGCCAGAAAAAGGCCAGGCACCCCCTCACCTGCCACCGCCCCCAGCTACATCTCCATGCATCCCTCATCGTCACCAAAACCCCTTCTCTGTTGACCCATCACTCCTGCCCTGCAGCAGCCTCAGGTTCACTCCAGCCCCCTTCAAACCACCCAGGACCGCAACACTCTTCTGGGGACCACCTTATTCCAAGCTTGGTGTCTGCTCTAATGGGCAAAGCAAACCAAATTAAACTTATCCAGGTGGACCAAACCCCCTCAAATCTTTGACCTTTGCCATCCTGCTTGTCCCTTGGGAGCTATAGGACTTGGCTGTGGGATCTCCCAAATGTCTGATGGGCTGAGGGGCTTGCTCAGGTCATGCACCACCCTGCCAGAGCTTTATGGGATGTGCCCATCAGGGACACAGAAGAGCGACTGCAAACATCAGTCTCGCTGGGGCCTGATCCAGCATCGCAGCCTGGCTCTCTGGGGACAGCAGGCTGGTGCAGAGATGGAGTAGAGCCCCCAGGTTAGGAAGTTTTTATGTTTGCCCAGCCCTGTGAGCACCTTTGTGTGCACATCTGACTCGGCACAGCTGTTCGAGCCACAAAGAAGAAAACCTCAGCTGCCTTCATGATAAACCCTAAGTAACTCTTAATATCCCCCCATTCCCAGTAACCAAGGGCTGGGAATTTCAGGACTTTCTGTGGAAAAGAGCAACATTTCCCCCCATATGCACTAAAAACAAAGCACCTTCTCCCAGCCCCACAACGAGCCTTGCTGCCAATCCCAGAGAACTCTCTGTTCCAAGTACGAGCCCGGCTCAGAGCAAGCAACAAAACAGGGAAGCCAAAATATTTCCAGGTTTACGTTTGAATCCCTCCCTTCTTCTCTGCCCTGACAACATCCCACACAGGCGTGCTCCTCCCCTGCCCCTGGCCCAGCTCCTCATCCACAGTGCTGGGGAGGTGTTGTTTTAACAGCCCCTAAGCCCCCTTCTCAATTTCAGCTTAATGCTGTGATCGAGTCCCTCCCTGCCGCTGAGACAAAAGCCATTTATCAACGGACCCCATACACCTCCAGTAGGGACAGGTCCTCATCTGGGATCAAATGCTGTTGCCTGGATGGAACAAGAGCAGAAAATTCCCAATTTTTTTTTTTTTTTTTTTTTAAGGAGAGGTGTATTACAGCCAGAACAGCAAAGCCCAACACAGACTGAGAAAGCCAAAGCAAACACCAGTGTGAAGGAGGAAGCAGAGCCTGACATCTGGGGCAAAACACCCAGGGCCTGATTTTTGAAGCTACAGAAGAAAACTCAGCATGGCTCGTACTGGGAGGCACAGGCAGAGGTCAGCTAAGCACCCTCAGAAATCGGGGACTCAGCTGAGAGGGGGTGGGAGCACTCACGAGCATCCAGCACTGGGACTTGGCACAAGCCGTGAGCAGGACTTCTGCCAAGGAAATTGTCACCAGTGGCCTGCTCTGCCCAAACCACCTTCCCCATGCTCGGAGGTCACCCTGACCTACGTGGAGGGGGATCCCATGCAGGGGGCACCCATACTGGTGGCCCCCCAACTCAAAAGGGCAGCGGGGTGAAGCCACCGGTGTGAGAGCCGCGTAAGCAGGAATCCAGCCCTGGGTGAGCGCGTAGTGGGGGGTGTTAAGCAAACAAATAAGCAGGGCAGGACTCGAGGCACTGATCTGACACGCCGAGTGCCCCCGCGGGCAGTCCCCAGCAGCCCCTCACCGGGGTGGTACACAAAGCTTTCTCGGGGCTGGGAATCTGCTGAGAACCCCCAAATTCCCAGGAACCACGGGGGTGGGGGGTGGGGGACAAAGGGGCTAAGCCAGAGAATAAATCTCCCCCTTTTTTCCTGCCTTCCCACCCCAAAAAAGCTTTCAGCGAAAGCCCCCGGCATGCTCCCAGCCCTGCGCTCTGGGAGCTCCGTCTCCGCCTGCGCCCCGCTCCCGCGGGCTCCGGATCGCCCCGTTCTGCCAGTTCTTTGCACCTTATTTGACTGCTGAAGGGAGAATCAAACAAAGCAGCCAGCCAGATCTCCTATCAAGTTCTTTCTTGCACCGTAAATCTCACAGCCTTCAACGCTCTGCAGCTCAAACGCTCCGAAAAAGGGCGTTAAGCAACACACACGGGAGCAGGTCCAGAGTTTCCAGAACAAAAAAAAAAAAGAAAAGAAGAAAAAAAACCTAATAATAATAAAGGAAAAAAAATAATAAACCAGGGGGTTCAGCTTCCAGCCTGCTGGGATGTCTCCCGGGAAAAGTGGGGTCCGGAGGGGACACCTCAGTGCTAAGGGCTGCGCTGTTTTCCTGCAATAGAGCTAAGAGGGCAAAGGGGGAGGAAGGGCGTAAAGCCGTTTATTTATTTATTTACTGCGTGTGTGTGCAAGACTGCTTCACCTACGGTTATGCAAAAGAAAGGCAGGGGCGATTTCAAAATTAATAATTAAAAAAAAAAAAAAAAAGGAAAGTTTTACTATGCTAAAAAGTTAAACGGGGAGATTTAAGCTTTAGGAATTTTTTTTCTCCCTTTTTTTTCCTCCCCCTTGCGAATGAAAAAAAAAAAAAAAAGAGAGAGGGAGGTAAAGAAACTGGAGAGTTTTGGAAGGAACAAATCCGCCTCTGTGGACTGGGTTTCCCCTCCCCCAACAAAAACAAGCACTCAGGGCTTGAAGGAATTTGCAGGCAGAGATCTGCCAAAAACATTGTGAAAAACTATGGGGGATTCATTGGAAACAGATGGCGTTTTCAGCTGTAATTCTGAAATTCTCTCCTTTTCTGACACAATACAAACAAACTGGGGCTGGGGAGGGGGAGGCAGCGACCAGCAATAGGTGCGAGCGGCCGGGGGTGCCCGGGGAGGGCCGGCGGGCGAGGGCTCGGCCGGGGGAGCCGATGCTCGCGGGACCATTTGGTTGCCATCCCGCCCTCGGACAGCACAGCAGCTCTCGGATCGGCCGGAGCAAATTTTCCAACGTAGTGATGGTGCCGAGTCCAAAACACCCACCCACCTAATTCCTCCCCCTCTTCCCCCCCCCCCACCCCCGAGGCCGGCGGGAGAAGGGAGAACCCGCTCCGTGCCCCCGCGCATCCTCCGCCTCCCGCCGCGCTGCCCGGCCCAGGTGAGCCCCGGGCGCCGTGCTCCGCGCTCCGTGAGGCTATGACCCCCCCCGGACACCCGATCTTTCCGAAATCACAAATCAACGACCCTCTTTATACCCCCTCCGCAACCTCTCCCTGGCTCGTCCCTTCCTGGGGGCTATGGAGGAGGCTCGAAGCGGGGACCCCCCCACCGCACTCAAGGGCAAAAATTTGGCATCTGAGATGTTAATATGTGGAGCCCCTCCACTCCCACCTCCCCCCGCTTTCTTTCAAGGCACGGAGCACACCCGGGAACGGGAAAACAACGTAACCTGCCTGACGCTGTCAGAAACAACCCCCGGCTGCCTTCGCCCGGGATCGCCTCGATTTCCACCATCTCCTTCCTTGTGGGATGAGGCAGCGGGGAGACAAAGAAGATGAGGTCAAGGAAAAATACCCACCGCAATTGCTTGGGGAAAGGGAACAGAGACACACACACACACACACACACACACACATCCCCCAAACCTGAGCCCCCCGCTTATTTTAAACATGTGGCAGACTGCTGCAAAGAGAGGGAGAGAGAGAAAGAGGCCCAGAGACAGGGGGACTGAGGCGGCTTCCCGACGGCTGCGAGACATACAGGGGGAAAGTCTTCAAATAAACAGGCTGTTCCTTACCTGAAGGGAAGATGCAGAGAAAGACAGGGAGGATTTGGAAAAGTCCCAGGGCTGTGGATCCTGCCCCTCTCCCCATACCCATCCATCCAGCTCGAGCTTTAACCACTATCCTCTCCCTGGAAGAAGAGTTTAAAAAGGGAAAAAAAAAAAAGAAAAAAAAAGAAAAAAGGGGAAGAGAGGGAGAGGGGGGGAAATAAATCAATCGAAAGAAAGAACCGGGGGAAAAAAATAAAATCAAAAGCCCCACATGGCTCCGCGGAGCGATGCAGAGACGGGCGGCCCCAGCTCCGGGCTGCGGTGGCCTCCGCACTGAAACATTACACAGACTTTTTCTCCTTCTCCTCCTCCTCTCCTTCCCCTCCCATTACAAAACAGCTCAAACCATCAATCATCCCGGCTGCCTTCCAATGTCTGCATCCTCTCCGTGCGCCTCCTCCACTCCGGAGCGCGGCCGCCCGCCTCCCCGGCCATGCTCCTCCGGCGGCGTGGAAGGGGCGGAGGAACGAGCGCTGCGCACCGCGGCCATGGGAGGGAGAGAGGGAGAGGGGAGGGAAGAGCCCGGGAGACCTGGTCAAGGGGGTATTATTGCTGTGGGTCGAGCCACAGAACTTTCCCGTGCCCTGTGGGGAAGGGGGTCGGAAGGGAATGGGGTGTGGGAGGGTGGAGGCAGGAGTCGGTCGTCCCACACCGGATGGGCTGCGGGAAGGGTTCTCGGTTTTCTGCCCTGCCTCTCTGCCGGCTGGCATCGCAGCTCGGTTGTGGTTTGGGAGAGGGGCGTCCTCCCACCCCATCGGGGTCACACGCCCTCCCTGCCTGTTTTACCATGGGCCTAACAAGCGCCTTGGGTTTCCCCAAAATTAAGCAATTTGGGATACAGGAGCCGTTGTACAGCACGGGGGTGGTGGTGGTGGTGGGGAACTGAGGCAGGGAGACACTAGGCAGCTTGTGTGGGGCAGGGATTGCAAAAGCGATGCAGCGGCCCCTGGCCCATGGACACCACCAGCCCCCCACCCAGCACAAGGAGCTCCTTCCTCCATGCCGCCCCAACCCTGGCTACGCAGGAGGTGCAAACATTTCACAACCTTTCCAGGTCATTGACCTGCACAGGCACTGGCAACAGTGAAGTAAGCCCAGATGACTCAGAAACAGCAAGTCTCAGAGATCCAAAACAGCAAGTCTCATAGATCCTTATCCTTAGACTGACACTCCTCAGAGGTGAGGGGACAGCTTCCAGAATCAGCCAGCCTGTTGAGGCTGAGAGGACTAAGGCTCCCAGAACTTCCACAGCCCTCCACCACTGCCTAGTCTGCACCACCAGCCCATATATAGATCTGGATGCTCAGCTTTCTCTGGGGGAAGGTCTCACCAGTTGGTAGGTACAGCTGCCCTGGGGGTCCCACTTGGCCCCTTTGGGCAGCCCCCAGGGCAGATGGCAGCCTTGGGAGCCTGCTCCCTGCTTTTGGGCCAAAGTACACAAACATCTGCCTCAAGGGCTTCAAAATCATGCCCTTTTCCACCTCCTGGGATGCTGCACCACAGGATGAGGTGAGCTGGAATCTGCAGTCCCAGCGCTCTGCTCCACCCAGGAAAGGGCTATGCCAGGAGAGAGACATCCCCATACCTGCCCACTTGCATCTCTTATAAGGATGTTTTGGCCACAGTGAACTAAGACAACTTCATTTCTGAATGAGAGTGCCCATGGGTGTAATGGGCTTTAATTAATATGCTTTAACTTCCCTTGTTTAGATGATTAGCCCTCCTTTGATTGAGTGCCCCCCTACCATCCTAATGTTTCATCTCCCTTCTCTTTGGGATCTAATGCAAATAAAAGGATACTGGGTGTTTGGCACAGCCATTCTCTGTAAATGCCCTTTAACAAGGGGTCTTTTCTCCTGCAGCTTGGGACAGGCCAGGGATGCTCCTTGACTTTGCTTCTAGTTGTCCTTCGAAACTCCCTTTTCCTCATAAGGATGCTTTTGGGAGTGATGGCAGTGTAAAGTCTCCAGTAAGAGTTTGTGACCAGTAAGACTTTGTTATCTCCTCCGTTTTGCAGACTGATCTGTGATACAGCCATGACAAATATCCCATGGAAAGTAAGGTGGGGAAGAGGAGATGGGAGTAAATATCCAGGAAGCAAAGATATTAATACCTATCTAGTTCTCCTGGGGGGTGGGTAGGGGGGTGAGCCCCCTTGCCTCCAAATGATGGAGGAGCTTTACTGGGGCTTTATCCAGGCTGCAACAGGAATTAAAATGCTGAAGCTTGTCCATCTGGGACCCGTATGGGATCCAAAAATCTTGGGGCCTTGCCTGCTTGACTGGAGATCTGTCTTGGTCCTGATCCTCCTACAGCTGCACTCAGATGATGTCCACTAAAGTCAGAAGGAGCTCTGTGTGCAGAAGAGCTGCCAGACTGGGCTGAGCTGGGCAGGAGATGAAAGCTGGCAGGCCGGATCCAGACCTGTAGCAAAGGCAGTGTGGGAGGAATGCCTACTCGAAGCACCTCTTTGTGGGGGATGTCAAACAGGGGCAAATATGTCCAAACCCTGCCAGCTGCTGCTACCACCCAAGAAGAAATGCCTGCTGATGGGATGTGTAGGCAGCTGGAGCTGGAAGGGGCCTGGGGGAAGGAGGAAGAGGGTCCACAACCTGGGGAAAACCCAGGCTGGGGAAGGAGAGAACCAGGGGACAGGGTTTCAGACCCCAAATCCCTTCCTCTTGCTCTCACCCTGTCCTCTTGCAGTGCGGCTTTTGCTTTTAATTCAAGCTGAAAAACATCACTTCTGCTATTATCTCAGCTGATGACATGCAGCATGATCTATTTATTTTTAACTCAAAGAAAAAAACCAAAAACCAACCCATATTCCGAATTATGAACTTTCAGAATCCAGCTGCTAAATAGCTGCTGCGAGGCTGGTTTGATTGTTTGACCTAAAGCCTCACTCTGGTATTGCTGCTTTGTGGCGAGCTGACACATCCCAACCAGAGACTGGGATCCAGTTTGAAGCGTAAAGTTTTTAAATAAGACCCTTGTTGGAGCTTCTGCCTTGGGTGTAGGGAAAACTCTGCTGCCATAAAGCAACGGTCTGATGCCCCTGGCTCCAGTTTGTCAAAATTTCTCCTTGATTTTGCTCAGTTGCATCATGCATTGCAAATGGGATTGCTGTTTTTGGCACCGATCAAAGCAGCGGATTTCGCTGGAGAAAACAACAGATGTGTCCAAAGTGTAAGTGCAGAGCAGGAAAAGGCCCCAAATAAGGTGCGTTTCTGAAATCCTCCTCCCCCTGCCGTGTTTTTCAAGTAACCTTCACCTTTCTGATGAGCCAAAATCAAAGACCCAGACTTTAAATCACCTCCTGAAATGCAGGTTCGGTGAAATTTGGATCTCTGCCCTGCTTAATGGGGATATCTAGGCTTGGAAGCGTGGATTGACGGCATTTCCCCCAGCTTCTTTCCTTCTCAAAGCCTGGCTGGGGCTCCCTGTTTAGGCAGCGCCGAGCCTGATGCTCGTTGCAAATGGTATGTGGGAAACCACCCACCGCTAAAATGCAAACGCCTCTGAGGCACAGCGGAGCTAGCTGTGCAGCGGCTCAGCTCCAGGGCCACACGCACCTCCACCCTCACATACACATCCATCCTCTGGTGTCATTATTGGGGTGGGGGGTGACAACCAGCATTTGAATCTCTGTGTGACACAGCTGAGGTAAGCTGATATCATTGCTCAAGGTGTTTGCAGGATGAGCAGGAAGTTCCCAAGGGCAACACAGCTGGGATCACTCATTTGGACTTCTCTTTTCTCTGCCCGGTGTCCCACCATGCATGGCAATGGGCTTCACCGGGGCTGCCTGAGTGTGTCCAACTTGAACCCTGAGGTTTGCAGATGACACAGCCTTCCTAATGGAATTACTCACTACCTGTAGTTATATGGCTAAAACAGTAGACGTGGGTATTTCTGAGGACTGTACCTAGCAGTTAGAGAAATGGATGTCAGGGCTCCTGGTCTGCTCCTGGCTCTCCCAAGAACTTTCTGCATGGCCACTCTTCACACAACCATCTCCACTTCAGCTTCAGCGCCCGTCTGTCCCGGCTCTGCCTCAGGGCAAGGCGTTCAATTCACACTGCTCCTGGCCCGATCCCCTATGCAGGAAGCTATTCCTGCAGCAGTGTGTGTTTGGGGTGAGCAGCAAAAGGAAATCACTCCGTGAAGGAGAAAGAAAGGAAGTTTGGAGTGGAACCCCCCAAATTGTTGTCATGGGGAGGTGTGACAACTGATCCCAAAATGTTGGTGGAAGTAAAACCAAACACCTGAGCTCCAAATAGTTTCCTTATTAAAGAAAAAAACCTCTGGAGAAAACAAAAAAGCTTTCCTTTATCTTTCTGCAGGAACAGCCACACCTCTCATGTTCACAGTACTGGAAAACGCTGCATGTCATCTGAAAGACCCTCTTTTTTACTCATCATTCCATTTTTTAAATCATTTTAGAGTTTCCCTGGCTGACAGCATGAGGAAACCCTCACCTTAAGCCCTGCACCTCAAAGCTGCCAAACACACATCTACCCTCCCTTCCCTATTAACCCCTAAGGTTACCAACCTGCAGACCTTAGTAACACCACTTGACAAAACAGCTGCCTGGGAAGATGCCCCATCAGGGTCCTGCTAGTGCCTGCACTGCACTGCACTTTACAGCAGCTGGATGGGGCAGGCGGAGGGGCTGGCACAGCGATGGCTCTGAAGATCAACCTGCTCTGCGATGCTGAGCGCAGCAGAGTTTGCTGGTTTGACTAATCCACCTGCCCACAGCCCTGGTGAGTGTTACACTCACTGGTCTGGCGGTGCAGAGAGTGGCCAGCAGGTCTGAAGTGGAATAAAATACACTGATAAATACACTGGTAAGAATGCTTTGCTGTCCCATGTCTCTGCATCCACAGATTAGCTGACTAACAGCAGCGCCAAGTGAAGTCGCTGTGGATAACCCTGCTGTGTGGACTCTCTTTTCAAGGTCCCTGTTTCAGGCTCACAGCCATAAAAGTCACTTCTAAACACTCACAACCAGCCAGGCTGGACAAGGGAGAGGGAAGATGGGCTGGTGGAAAACTTCCAGTCTCACCCATGACAGAAAGCAAAACAAGCTGGGATATTTTCAGGCAAATAAGAGTTCATCACATCAACTTTTTTGACTGGTGGCATTCATTCATGTCTCTCCCCTTTCCCTTGCTCGCAAAGCCTTGAGGGTGAGGCTTGACTCCTACACATGGGAGCATGTAACCATCCCTTGTTCGGCAGTGTTTGGAGGGCTGGCTGGAATTCACCATCTGTATATTTAGTTCTCTGCAGGGAGCTGGTCTTCCTGGCCCAGGCTCCTCTTTGGGGTAATTATCAAGCAATATATCTTTGCTGTATCTTCTTCACATCTGGGTTGCCCTCTAAAAAGAAGTAAAAGGTGGGCTGGGAGGGTCCCAAGAGCATGTTGGAAATGGTCAAGTGTCAGCTCACTTGATCTCAACCGCCAAAAAACAAACAACACAGGAGAACTGCAGAGAACTGGGTGTTTATCAGCAGAGAGAGGAACCAGTCCCTGTAACGGGACAGTCACTCTGCTGCTTTTCAGTACTACTGGTGTCTTGAGAAAGTGCAAACACAGCTCCCTAATTCCCCCAGCTCCAACCAACAGGTCAGGCAAGGACATCTCCTGGGTCTTATCTGAAGGTGGGACCTGACATGGAGTGTTTGCTAATCTACATCTTTCACTTGTTGAGAAAGGGGTGTTTGAAGGATCCTATGGAAAAAGCTCTGCAAAACCCAACCACCTTGCCCACATCCCCACCTATCAATTCCTGACAGCAATGGCCAAAAATACAAGCCCACTGCAGGACACCTCTCCTCTGCTGTCGGTCATCAAACACCAAGTGACGATGTCATCAGCTGATTCAGAACTTTTTCCTGAATGTATGGGAAAGAGACATTCCTTCTTGTTGCAAAAAGGAAGGAAACAACTATAAACCAGCACCTCTATAGGTATTTTGGTAAACAAAACTGGGTTTTGGGGAGAAGGGTGTACAGCTCAGAGGTGTCAGTGGGAGTCTTCCTGGGTGTGCCCATCTTGGGGCTGGGGCTGGGTTGGGCTTGGGGCTGAGCTGGGGTTGGTGCTGGGATTGGGGCTGAGGTGGGGTTGGGGCTGGGTTTAGGGCTGAGCTGGGTCCAGGGCCGGGCCCCACTGGGTGGTGCTGTTATCCCTGCACCGCCTGCGAAAGTATCCAGTTTATAAAATAAATGCAACCCAACGCCGCCTTAAACCACATGACATAACAGCAGCTTGCGAGCTCCCATTAAAATCTCAATTTGGGGAAATTGATTCTACCTCTGAGCAATTGCGATGCAATTACTCCAACAGGCAGCAATCAAGGATCACATCAAAACAACACCAAACTTTCATCTCCTGCCTCCCAACCACCACCACAACAAAAAGCACCTGTCTTGCAAACACAGCCCGGTTTCCTTACATGTATATACAATTTAGGAAGGGCAACGGGCAGGGCCCGATGTGGAAGCGAATCTCCACGGGGGCTGCTCTGGCTGGTGCCTCTGAAATGTCCTGCCCGGGGGTTGTGTTCACACCCACCCACCCCAGCTCCTGGCTGAGGTTATGGGCTATTTACGGACTCGATCCATCAGGAGCAAAGTCTCCCCCCTGCCAGACACGCTCCCGCTGCCCATCCTCTCCCTGCACACAGATGCGGTCATCCCTGCCCGCGTCCCACATCTGTCCAGCTGTCACCCCCTCCCTCTTTCCCTGCGAGCCTGCAAACACCCCAGCGCTCCGCAACCACGGGACTTGGGGGAGGGGGGTGGGGGTGGGGGGGAAGGGGGGAAAGCTTTTGTGTCCCCACAAACGAAGCGCTCCGGTCTCGGTAATCACCATCAGCCCCCGCGATGAGCTATCCAACGGAGAGGGGGAACTACTGGGGAGGGTATTTTCAGTTTCCATCAGTGGTCTGCAAGGAATTACTCGACTGACTTAACCCGGCAGGGTGCGTTTTTAGTGGCAACCATCAGGAGGGAGGATAAATGAACAACCGCATGCACGCCAGGCTGGTATGAACCCGGACAGAGAGCCCGGGCTGGGCAGGGGAAAGGGGAGGAAGAGTCGGGGTTCCTCATGGAAACGGCTCGGGGAGGGGATGGGGAATGGGGGGAGTGGGGTGGGGGAGGGAGGTGGGGGGGAGGGAAGGGAGCCGGGGACCGGGAGCGACATCCTCAACAGGTCCCGCGGAGGAAGGGCCATGCAGGGAGCCGGGGCAGCATGCGGCCGGGGGGGGGCCCGCGCAGACCCCCGCCCCCACTTACCTTAGCGGCCGCATCAGCCTCTCCAGCCCGCCGGGGGGTCGATGCTTTTTTTTTTGGTTTGGGTTTGTTTGGGTTTTGGCTTCTTGTTTTGGTTTTTGGTTGGGTTTTTTTTGGTTTGTTTTTTTTTTTTCCAGGAGGGGAGAGAGGTAAAAATAAAAATAAACGCAGATTAAACAAAATTAAATTAAATTAAATAGTAATGAAAATAAAACCCAAACCCAAGGGCAGAAGTGGCGGGGGACGGGGCGGGGGGGGAATGCCAACCGCAGGGCGCAGGCAGCCCCCCTGCCCTGCGCAGGGCAGCCCCGGCGGGGTGCAGCGCGGCCTCGCTCAGCGGGACGCGGGGAGCCGCATCGCCCTCCCGGAGCATGTGAGCGGCAGCGGCGGAGATAGAGTCAGATAGACAGGTCCCCTCCCTCCCTCCCTCCTTCCCTCCCTCCCTCCCTCCGCACACGCTGAGCAGCGTCGTTAGCATGCAGCGAGGGAGGGAGGGCAGGCGCGGCCCCCGGCCAGGAGGAGGGGGAGCTGAAGGGGGTGTGTGGGGGTCCGTGTCGTCCCCCCCCGCTACAGTCTCCATTCCCCCACCCCTCCTACCCACCCTGTACCCTTTCTCTCTGTGCAGGCAGCCAGGGTTGAGATGGAGGGGGACTTGCAGGGTATCCCCTCTCCTAGAGTGGTGGGGATGCTCCACCTGCAGCAGGAGGGTATGCAGGGGAAGCAGGATTTGGTGGGGGCACCCCCTCTTCAATGACTCAGGCACATAGAGGGGCTGAGAGCATCTTTCTGTTGATGGGATTACAGTGAGGACTGGGGTTGGGAGAGGGAAGGGGACCCAGGCAATGGGGAAGGGATGGAGACCCCAGGCTGCCCTAACAGCCTCTCCATATAACCCCCCTCTCCTCTCCCCCAGTTGGGCAGTGTTGAAGCTCCCCCTTCTTCCAGCTTCCCCCACCATCAGGGTGAGCCTGGGATGAGCATCCATCTCCCACAGAGGCCTGGGAGGACGGATGTTGGCATGCACGGGTACCAGGGTGCCTGCTTTTCTGCTGCTGCGGTGGGAAAGCTCTGGGTGCAAGGCTGTGCCAGCCTGAGTGTCAGACGCACAATTAATTACTGCAGCCCCAGAGCCACTAACGCTTTAAATATGCTGTCACTGTAGTGTGTGGATAATAGCAGCCCTTTGCAAAGTGGTTCTTTCTCCCCCTTTTTTTTCCCTTCCAGTGCAGGAGACAACAATTGCAGGCAGCACACAGAGGCTCTCTGCTGCTTGATTAAGTCAGCAGCGAAGACAAAATGTGCCTGTACAGCCCAGGCTTAAGGAGGGATTTGAGTGTGTGTTAGGTACAAATTAGAAAATGGATGTGATTTAATCACAACAAATCTAAACAGCCTTGCTACGGAAACCCTGCCGTCAAAGAGGTCTTTTTTGCCTTAAATGTGGATACTATGGGGGTATAGTTCTGACAAAGGAGCAGCGTGTTTGGGAATGAATTGTTAAAGCAGGAATGGAGAAAAGACCAGGGAAAGCCTGATGTATACCAGATAAGTTATCAGCTATAGAAGGAACAGCTTCCTTCCGTAATAATTATTTGCAAATCAGTTCACAGGTCTGGATACTGTGGTGTCTGGATACTATAGTGCAGACAGAGCTGCTTCTGTCAGCCCTGGGACGCTGCGCAGACAGGAAACCAGGCACAAACCCTGCCTGAGAGAAGGTAAACTGCTTGTTCAGAGGAGCCCAAGTGAATGCAGCAGACAAAGGCGGGGGGCGGAGGGGGGAGAGGAGCCATCGCAAGCCCAGGCCTTCCTGCAGGTGTGCACAGTGGGTCAGGCTCATGTCCCAGGCTGTAAAATGCTGTATGCTGGAGTGTTACTACCCCAAGCACTTTGGGGACTGTGCCACCTCTGTCTGGGGAGGAATCACCAACCTCAAAGGCATCGTCTTTGGCAGTGGTGATGATGTGGAAGTGCTTCCCTGAGAAGACAAAGCCCGAGTCAGGAGAAATGCTAATGTACGGAGCGTTGGAGGTGCCTTGGAAACAGCGGCAGAACATCTAGGCGGCCTCAGACTGGTGCTGAGTGCAGTTCCTGTTGGGAACCAGGAGCTCCTGCCCCAGGAGGCTCCCAGCAAAGCACAGCCATACTTGCAGGAACTCTCAGAAGTCTCAGCTGGCCAATTCCCCTGGCTCTTATCAGCTTGCCGTTAATCTTTGGCATCGCAACAGGAGTTGGCACCTTCAGCTCCAAGTGCAAGGTGCATTCTTTGACCTTGCCATTTCCGCCATAAACGCCTGGCAAGGTGTAGAGCGGAGGCGTAGCTGTAGCAGCACTGCTCTGTGGGCACCCTCCTGCAGGAGCATTGCCCCTGGGGTGGCAGCAGCTAACAGGGCATCACTTCAGGTGTAGCAGACAGGTACATGGGTTGTGGGAGAAGAGGAGGACCCGATAGAGAATGGACTATAGGTCTTGTGGACAGGCTCCAAGAGCAGTGGTGTAAGTTTGTTTCTGGGCTGTAAAGAACATCCAGGTGAAAATGAAATTGCGAACATGCTGATTTGCTTTGCTTCTCTCCTGGGAATCCCCAATTTAGTGCCTGTAACCAGCTTCCCCTGCTTGTACCAAAGACGAATTTGCTCCCCTCCCTGCACAGGGAGCTGCTTGGCCACAAAACAAACAAAGCAAACAGAGCCACTATACTTTGTCCTTCCAGGAATGATTAAGCCAACACAACGGAGCAGGCAGTTAAAGGAGGAGCTTGGCCATGGGAGAAGAGGAATGGAAGTGCAAGAACCATGACAACAGGCAGGTGGCTGTCCTGAGGAGCAGGAGGGTTCAGGTGACCTGAGGAACGTTTGTGGGCTGGGGTGTGTGACAAGACATTTCTCCACAACTCACTGAAGCTGATGGAAGTCATCTTCAAGGGTTTGTGGGCATCACCAGGTTGTGATGCAGGGACACAAGCTTTTTATTTGCCATTTTCATCCATGCACGAATCACCTAAACCTATTATTTTGAAGGTGTTTTCCATGCTGCAGCTATCTTCCTTGACCTCTAAAAGATCTGGCTGATCCTGATCTCAAGATGGAAGATAGCCACCTCACAGGCCGTGAACACCCGTCCGTGAGATTAGGCTCTGAATTATTAATACAATCAATGACTACCTCTTTTCATCCTAGGAGAGGCACAAAGGAAAGCTACAGGGCCCTGACAGGGAGGGAGGGAAGGAGGGAGGATTCTGGTGCAAGGCAGGGAGAAGTCACCAGTGGAAACTGGTTTTCTTTGGGTGGAAGCACCTCCTGTGTCTGCTTTATTTTGGAGGCAGGAACAATGGCACCATTCAGGTGGTGATGCCCCTAGCTGTGGTGGCAGCGCTGGTGGTGCCACTGAGAAAACCCCCATGGGGACTGTGTGGCTGGGGAAGGACATCCTTCCTTCCAGCTCCTTTTCTGTATTGAGAACGTCATGGGCTAAACTGAGATGGGGTCCCCAAGAGCCTGAAGTGCAGAGCTAAAGCGTGTGTAACCATGGTGGGGGTGGGGGGAAGGGGAGGCTGGGGAGCACAATTACATTTGTCCTTCCAGCGCCACAAAGCAACCAACAACTGTGCTGTGCTACCCAAGAAAGGCCGTGAGAGGACCTGACCCCAGGCAGGTGATGGAGCCAGTGGTCTGTGGGATGTGTTTAGCTTTCTATGAGGTTTCTTCCCTGCGGGGAGGATGTGGATGTCTCCAGACTGGAGCCCAGCAGTGAACCAGTGTGGGATGGACTGTGAGGCTGCACATTTGCTGCCTGGAGCCTGTTAGCCTTTCCCTTCCCCTCTCCCCTGTGAACGCTGTGGTGTGGAGGGACTGTCACCACGTGCTGCTGAGTTCTGATCTTTACACTTTCCCTTGGCTTGGGCTGGAACTATCCATTTGGGATACTCCCATGAAACTGGTTCCTTTCTGCTCCTTCCCCTGTTGGATTTGGGAGGAAGATCCCAAGGCCCCATCCTGATCCAGAACCTGGGAAAAGGCACAACTCCCTCGTTCTGAGCCCCATGTAGAAAAAGAAGTCAACTGGAAACAAACAAACAAATAAAATAAAATACCATCTTCACTCCATTTTTCCAGAGGGTTGTTTTTTGGTGGTTTATTATTATTATTATTTAAAAAAAAGCTATTGTGCTTGTAGAGCTGTTCTTTCTGTGTAGATAATGCAAAGCATTGCTTCAGTGCTGGCCAAACTGTCTGAGAAACATCTTTTTTTTCCCCTCATTTTCATTAAAATTCATATCTGCATTTCAAATAAGATAAGAAGCATACAGTTACAATTATGCAGTGCTTTGTGATCGCAAACAGATTCTGTAATCCCTACTCAGGGAGGGTTTAGAGCTGAATTTAGCTTGTTTCAGAGCATAAAGTTGAGCTCAGCCAAAAACGCTCTCTGAGTCTGTATGATCCTCATCTGCGCTCTGGTCACACAGGAGACCTGTGGCAAGCCAGGCTGTGCAGCCAAATCTCAAGCAAAGTCCCACCAGAGAATCAGCTGCCCTGGCTGGGGACCAAGCCTCCTTTTTTCCTATGCATTAGGAAATATGCATAGGATATGTTAATAATCTTCTTAATAATCTATCTATTACTTTTAAATCGACGTTAGCTTTAAGCATCCAAACACGATGCTGGTTCAACTACAGCCTGAGCAGGAAATGCACAGTGTGGCTGCTGAAAAACACCACAAGTCCTTTCCAGTTGTCAGGTACTGCTTGGGAACATGTTTAAGCCTTAGTACGACAGAGAATTTGTTGTTCTGCCATGTCAGGAGTTTGCCGCTGCTGAAAAGCTGCACGTGGGCACATCCCTTGTCTGCCAGGGTGCCTGATGCAAGAGGTGAAGGTCCAGCCAAGGTATCCTGGAAAGAAAATGCTGTTGAGCTTCACATGTCTGGGTACAAGCCCATTAGCCAAGGAGTCCTCCCCGCCACAGCTAAGTGTGCACATTTATGGGCTCTGTCCTGGTCAATGGTGTCCTCTCCTGAGCGGGGCCATGGCCCAAGGCAGGATCCTGAGAAGATGGAAGCGTTCCCCCTCCCTTACCCATGCTTCTAAACCATCTGACCTCGAGGTATTTGCAGCAGGCATGGGAATAATCTCTGGGGTTCAGTGTTGCCATCCCATGTTTAAATTTAGGCACAAGTTGAAATAGCTAGCAGAGTGGGGGTCTTAGTGTAACATTTATAGTAGAGCAACCCCTGTCAGTTAGATGGGCTCAACGAGAGATGCAATCCACAGGAAACATTACATTCAGTGCCAGGCTTCAAGCAGATAAAGCTGTAGAGACAGGGAGATGGACAGGAGTCAAGTGCATCTGGGCTTCAGGGGAGCAATCCCAGCTGCTCATGGCTGCTGCTGTCACTCCTCGACTTTACATCACAAGATGGAAAGAGCGAAGGATAGAAGGTCAGTGGCAGGAAGATGCCCCCTCAGCAAAAATAGTCCCTCGCTGTGGTACAAAGCTCTAACCCCACTTCCAGGCAGCTGTTAAATTAGAGAAGCATTTTTATATCATTATATTTCCTAGAGCAATCTGCAAGGAGTAGCTTGGGGAGGCATTTGGGTTTTTATGCGAATTTAGGTTGCAGTTTGCAGAAGTGCTTCGTTCCTGAAATGCTGATTCCCACAGAGCCTGGTGCATTAGAGGCAAGTCTGGCTAGAAGGTCCATAAAAACGTCACCAGCCGAGCTGTCTGGAGAACCTAAGCCTCCCTAGATGATTCAGTCCCATGAGGTGCCTCATGCCAGACACCAGCCTGTGGAGTCTTCGCTTCAGAAGAGAGAATTGAGGAGAAATTAAATTCAATTGGAAAATTCCAGTAAGGATTTTGGTGGTGTTCTGGAGAGATGGTGTTAACTTCAGTCTCGGTTGCTTCCAGAGTTGATGACTTGAATCTGGAAATAAAGAAAGATGGAGGTTGTAGCTCCAGAAAGCCAAGGAGCTTTTCATGCCAGTAAAACGGCATGGAGACCCCCAAGGAGCATTAAATGATTAAGATTGCTAGGTGAAGGCATCTCAGACCCTTCTCACCCAAAGCAGCTTTTTTCTTCCTGTGTGCTGCCCATCCCAACAGAGAGGTTAGCCCAGCATCTGCGTTCCCAGCAGCCCAGCATGGGTGCATGGCTGCTGTGTCCCCCTCCCCAGGACCAGCCCCCTCCCCTCGCTGTTGCCGGTGACTCGCTACCCCTCTCTGCTCCGCTCTAGCGCCTCCTCGCCGGGGGAATACAAATTGGGCAGCACTGAGGCATATGGAGGGGAAGAATGCTCAGCTGTGAGTTTCGGGGATGGGTATTATACAAACCCAGCCACCAGCACATCACCTTTTCAAAGGCTTCAAATCCGCTACAAATTGCTTCTGAATGACAATGGGAATTTCTCGCCCTTCACAAAGCCCCCCATATTAGCATCTTTATTGGAATAAACTAGCTAATTTCTCCAGTTGGAGGGTTGGTCTGGAGAATACCTAATTCTAATTAGATGGCTATTCATCAGCACGGTGCTTGTGGGGAAGGCAGGGAAGGCTGCTGTCTGGTCCAGCGTGGGGCTCGCCACCTGCCCAAGTCTGGATCGGAGACAAAGAGAAGGGGACCACTCAGTCCCTGGGGCCAGCAGCAAAGCAGAGCGTCGCAGGGACTGAGGGGTCCTTTTCATCCTCAATTTGTTCTTTGTGGCATTTGGTAATTCCCAGGCAGAGGGTGGGGAGGCTTATCCTGTACTTGCAGGAATACTGATAAATCTGCACCAATCACTATCCTTCAGGTCCCTGTATGACATATACCTACAGCTAAGCAAGGCTGGCTGCCTGCAGCTGGGCTGAAACTCCTGTGAACTGGAAGGAGATCATGTCTGGCTATCTATCCATCCCGAAGGTGTACGTGAGGTGCAGCATTTATCTTGCACAACAGTTATAAAGAGAAAGGGAAAAAGAAAAGCCAAAGTTAATAAATATGAATACCCCAAATCCAAAACCTGATGATCTTGCAGGCAAGCAGAGCTCATTGCTCACCATGGATTGAAAGCATGGGATGGCTTTTCTTAGATGCCTGCTCCCTGGAGCAGGGCTCATTTGGGCATTCGCAATGCAGCACTGGCCCATAGCTGGGATGGCTCCAGACTGTCCCAGGACTTTCCCCACAAATAACCCTGTGCTGTAGCCCAGGTACCAGCTGTGCCATAGTCACTCCAGGGTTATCAGAGGGAGCAAAGAGAATGGGCGATGTGTCTTTTTGCCTGTATCATTCATCCCTGATCTGTTTGGCCAGAAGTGGCTCAGATCAGTTGGATTCAGTGGCTCTGGCCGTCAGCAGGACAATATTTCTCCTTTGGTTTTGTGTTAAACTCTTGAATTTAACCCATGGGGCACAGTAGTCTGGGGGTACTGAAGAGCCCATGGCGTCATTTGGGTGGGGGAGGAACAAGTCTTTTGGATTTTATTCTCTGCCAAGGTCAGACTTGGTAGAGGAATTCTGCAAACATCTCATCTCTGTGCTGAATAAACACAGCCCAAAGGCAGAGCTGGGCTAGTTTGACACCGTCTGTGTCAGGGGGAATGTCCCCCCACCTTGGCATGACACCAGTCCCAAAGCCAGTGACTTCAGAGTTGTGATGAACACTCTGTTCCTTCCCATGTGCTGTGCCCTGGGCAGGCAAAGCAGCAAGCTGACATCAGGTTGCTGTCTCCATGCTTCCCTCATGGATGAATATTGGCTCAGCCTCTTCCCGTGGTGTTGCCTGAGCACTGCTGGCCACCCTTCGTGCAGAGCTCCAACCACCCAGAGTGACCAGCCTGTTCCTGATCTCCCTCTCACCTCCTCCCAGGGTTATTTGAAACAGGAGATGGGCTGCCAAAATGCCAGTAAACAAGGCTCAGCTGTTGGGGTGTGGGGGGGATGAGGGGGGAAAGGGTCAAAGGCCAAAAATGAGGACAAGTCTGTACGCAGCCCCGGCGGCGGCTGCTGCCACCTGCCCCAGCCCCAGGATGGAAACTGCTGCTCAACTCTCCCTTCCTCCCACGGAAGGTATCACCCCTGGGCTAGACGCTGTATTTATTTGGGCCAAAAAATAATTCATTGTGTTTGTCAGAGGGCTGCTTCTCCCCTAGACAAGCGGCTCATGAAGGTCCCATGGATGCAAGCTGTCTCCTGAGTTTTTCTGCGGTGGAGGCACATGAGTTCCTGCTGAGGAGGGGATTTGACCCAACACGTGCAGAGCGGTGTGTGTTTGCTGTCCATCACCCAAACCTCTGGGCTACCTCCCTGCTTGGTGCAGCACATTACACAGGCAGCTTTTGGAGTCCAAATTGTGTGCTTTGCAATCATGAATGTGCCTTGCAATGGACTCGTTTGTGCCGGGCAAATTATTATTTGAGCATTGTTTCACCAACCACTGACAGGCAGCCACTGCTAGAGTGAGATGTGGGAGCCTTGATGGAACTGTGGCATCCCTATCCCCCCACAACTGCTCTTATCCCAAGTATGAACCATCTTTCAACAGCGCTCTGGTGATGGGATTAATGGGCATTAGGAGGTTTTGTTCTCTTCTCTCCCAGGGAGGATCAAATGCAGCGAAATATCTCATTTTGCTGGTTGTTTTTTGAAAAAAAAAATGTATGGCATGTGTTAATGTTAGAAAGACAAGGTCACAGGAGCAGAGCCATGAGACACAGGGCTGGAAAAACCCTTTCAGGACATAGAGTTTGGTCCATGTTATCGTAGCCCTATTTGCAAAGTAGGGCGGTTTACCCACAGCACATGTGCTGCAAGGCTGTTCGTGGATCACATCTGTTTTCTGGGAAGAAATGCGAAAGAAAAGCCACGGCTCATGTGTCACTTGTCCTTCAACAAAAGACCAAACCCTGTACAAAGTCTGAGAGAGCTCTGTCTCCTGCACCCACACACGTTCTCCTTCCTTGGGGAGGTTTCGCTCTCCTCGAGCAACACAAGTCGTTGCTGGTATTTATCCCAGAGTTTTATGTTGGCCTTTTAGGCTGGAGGAATGTGACCTTGAGATGAGCAGTGTTTCAGCAGGAATCAGCACTGAATAGAGACCAACTGCAGTTTGGAGGAGACAACTATGGGATGGTTTAGGAAGGACGTATACCAGCTGAGAGAAGCATCATTGTAGGCAAGCTTAAACACCAAAAGCCATTTATCCAGCATGAATATATGAAGGACCTTGCTGCTGGTGTAGGATGCAGTTGCTACCTAAGCTCTCAGATGGACAAAGGGTCCTTCCCATGTGACATCCCTACCAGCTACCTCCTGCACACTCAGGTTCCCCACCAGTCTGTGACCCGTTTCTCTCATGGGACAATTAAACTTTACAAAGTTAATCAAGCACTGGCAGGAGGGAGCAGGGAACCTAAAGCTGAATTTGTCAGCTCTTGATTATCAAGGTCACATTGCATTTAGGTTGGGGTTTTTCTTCCTCCTGTTGTGTTTTACTTTTATTATGGTTGTGTTTGTTGGAATATTGCTGGTATGAGCAGAGATGAGACAATTCCCCTGTCTTTCTCCAAACAGGCAGTTTGTTCACAGCAGCATCTTTCTGGAAGACAAGCAATTTTCATCCCTTTAAAAGGACTTGGGGAAAAAGGGCCATTATTTCCAGGCAGAAATTTTTCTGAGGAGGATATTTTTGTGCCTGGCTAAGGAGAGACATGAAAAGGTCAAAGAAAATTAAAATCACATGCTCAGAACATTTCAGGGCAGGTGTTCTTCCTAAGCCAGAATTCAGTCCTCGGAGGGTGTACCCCAAGACTTCTGTTCCTCCTAACATTTCACCTGTTTCACTGGTACTGGAGGGCGAACAGTTTCACAACCCTAGCAGCCCAGCTTCCCTGGACCAAATAACGTTGCTTTACACACACTGCAATTTTTTGCAGCTAGAAGGAAGCCTCAGACGAGCACTCCGGTCTGGCTGCTCATCGCTGCATTTCACTTGGCGTGTAGGCTACGGATGAGGAATGCACAGAATTTCCTTTTCCACCCCGTCAGATCCTCTGTCTTGAGCCTGGCCCAGCCCCAAGAGCACAACGGATGCAGCTGGAGAAGGGCAGGTCCAATCTTGCTACTAAGCTCCAGTGACACTTAACCTCCTCTGCCGTGTGATCGGCCAGCAGCTGGAGGTGGATGCTAGTAAGTGGTCAAGCATCAGCTGCTGCCTGTTGAAATGGGTGGGTTGTGAAGGCAGAGGAGTTTATTTCCCAGGCTGGAGGAGGTGATGGAGGCTCTTGTGGGAGAAGGAGGAAGTGGCCTTGAATGTGAATTAAGGTGGTTTCCTGATTTTGCATGTTGATTTGTCAGTTGGTGTGTGTCTACCTGAGCGGGTGATGGGGCTGAATGCTGCTGCCACTGGTCTTGTCCTGGTGTGAAAACCCACTGCAGCTGATTGCGGTTTCTTTAGTGTCAGCAGTAGGTGAGAATCAATAGGGAGCTCTGAGCTATCAAATAATGAGTCTGGTTAATCTCTTGTGTTGCTCCAGGAAAGGTGCTAGGGAGGGACGTTAGTCCTTTGGGGCAAACTGTCTTCTTGGTGACACCTATGCTTTGTGAGACAACCCAGCTTTCCCACAGGTCTGCTAGCTTGGCCTGGGTTGTAAGGGGAGCTGTAAACATAGGATCAAATTCTGTCTTATCTCATCCCTAAAAATTATTTTTCTTGGCCTGGGATGGAGCGCTGACTGGCTTCTTTCCTAAAGCAGCTGTACAGCAAAGATGGGATTGAATGAACCTCTTTCCCTTGAGCTTAGGAACAACTCAAGATGGGTAGAAAACTGCTATTGCATCACTGATACAGAAATAACTATAATTCACACCATGTTCAAAGATACCAGAGTCTGATTACTAACAACAATGGCTGTACCAGTCAAAACTATCTTTATTGCATCAGGAAAACAAGTTTTTTATCCCAAAGAAGCTTCTAAGGAATTAAGAAGAGATATTTTTTGTTTGTTTGTTTTTCTTTCTCCCCTTCCCCCTTCAGTGGAGTCATCCCAGCAAACAGTGTACGAACTGCTGGAGGAAAGTCAGGCTTCAGAAGGCATTAGAAAATATTCCTCTTCCTCCCCTGATTATAGATTTCCTTTATTGGAAGAACAGTGCCTCGAAAATAGCTTGTAAATGAAATTTGGTGCTTAATTAGTCTTAATATTATTTATGTATTTAATTTTGCTGGAATTGTTAAAGACTGTTCAGGTTGAGGGAACTTCCTTCTTTTTCCCTTTTTCTTTCCTTCTGTGTATTTCCTTATCTTAAAATTACTAGGACTGTCAAATGTTCTCCTCTGGTTTTGCTAGGAGGTCTTCCTTGGTTGTGTAGAGGCAGGTTTGCCTAATCATGTTTATTAACTTAATCAAAATATTAACAAAGACCTCTTTTAAACAAAGTGTTGGCTAGGCACTGGAATGAAATAACTGTTAACAAAGCCTACGAGTTTCAACTAGAAAGGAACTTTCCTCAGTCATTCAGCTTTGTGTTCCTAATGGGTTTGTTATTTTGCTGTTCAGTAATCAAATTGATCTCAATTCTCACCTGATTTTTTTTTTGCATAAAAAAAAATCAAAGAGAAATCAGAAGTGATTTCTGGGGAGTTGTTTTCAGGCTTCTTTCTCCAGCGAAAATGAATCTAAGCTTAATTCTTTTACATATTCCCGTCTCTGGCCTCTTGGCCAATTATGTTTGGTTGGATTTAGTTTAACCCAAAGCAATCATCAGGTCACAGTGACTCTGGAAACAATTTTTTATTTTATCTTTTTTTTTTTTTAACTGAAGTATTTGCTTTTGTCTCTCCCCTCCCCAGTTGTTATAAAGCAAAAGGCTTCAGTTGTCTTTCCTCCAGAGAGATCAGCAGCAGCATGCAGAACAAGCACTCTGCTAATAAAATCCTGTCTTGGTTTAATCTAAGCAGGAATTTCAGTCAAACTCTGTTTGTTCAGTGACCCTGCGACACAAAACTGCTCTGGAAATGGCTCGGGCTAAAGGATAGTCCTGGAGAGATTGAGTTGGGGGGCTGAACCTCAGCGGTGGTAACCCAGTGCCGGTGTTACCCCAACTCCTGATGCTTTGCTGGCTATGGAGGGGATAGAGCAGAGGGGGAAATGTGTCTCTGGTCACCTCTGTATCATGAGTAATAGCTTTGTAATGCAGGCAGCCGTCACAGCGATGCCTTGTTGCCCTTCTCCTGGTGCTGGGGGAGCTGAGCAGGTGATGGGGAGGGAGGGAGGAAGAGGAGTACTCTCTTGGAGCTGCCATCCTGCCACTTGATAGAGCATCCCTGGCCATGGAGCTGATGGCACAGGTTACACAGGCTGTGTCATCTCATCTGCAGCAGGCAGGTAAGAGCGCAGCCCCACCTTACCACTGCACGGTGTGGAAAATTCCCTCCCAGACTCTGGAGCATATTACAACGATGCAGGATGTACAAAATGGACAGCATGTGAAGTGTTTCCTTATAGGATAATCAGAGGAAGTCATTGTATTAAATATCCATTTGTGTCATTAGCCTTTTATTTGGTGCTTTGTCCAGACATCCTGTTTGCTTCCCCTTGAAGTAATGAATATATTTCCTGTGTGCCGGGTCCGATCCAAAGCAAGCTCCTGTGTAGAAGCAAGACACTGAGCTGAGATCAGTCGTGTATTTGGTGGAGAAAGACATCTCCAGGCTCACCTCATGTGAGGAATTTTGAGATAAATCTAGAGCAGTGTTTATTAGCTGTGCTTAGAACCAGGCTCCTCAAGCTATCCTGACCAGGGGTAGTAGCTACTTGCTTCCCATGGTACAGGGGAGAAGTTTCTGGCATTTGACACCTCATGCTGCAGAGGTGGGACACTGCAGCAACATCACTGTGTTGTCCTGACTGGTTCAGAGAACTGGTCCAGTTTGCAAAGTGCACAGAGCAAATGCTGAGCCATAATCCCATGTATTAGGAGGTATCAGGGCAAAGAACTGAGACCTCTCCATCTTTAAAGGTGGAAAGTGGCAGAGCTGTTCCACATCCCTCTCCCTTCTTCCCTCCAGCTCTCACTGAGAAAACTCCCACTGCCTTTCCTCCATGAAGGATCAGAGTCCAGCTACTCCTCTGCAGTAATTGCTTCATGCCTGCTACCACAGTCATCCTCAGGAGTTGAATCAGGGATTGTCCCAACTGGCAATGGCAAAAGCCACTGTTTCTAAATCTGTTTGGGGGGAAAAAGATGGAGGCTTTGTGTATGGGGCCTGAAGGTGAAGTCATGACATATGGTAATGAGTAGGTTATAGCCACATCCAAGATACACATTAAATACCATGAGGAATGCTGTGCCAGCATGTGGGATCTTGCCCCAAGAAACAGCTGGAGGAACCACACAACCCATTCAAATGCCTCTTCACCCTTGAGTGCAGTGAGGAGGGCAAGAGGGAGGGTGACCAATTACTTGTGTCTCTCAGACAAGTGCTAGCCTCTCTCTCTGCCAGATTGGGAAGGGTTAACTGGGGAAGCACAGCCCCTAAGGACCCTGACTGTTGTTCCATGCAGATCGGCTTGTTCTTGTTTCTTCTATTGATCGCAATCACTCAGAGCTGTGCCTGTAACAAACTGCCTTAAATCATTGCAATCATAATAAGCACACCTTGGTAAATAATGCATGAGCTGTCCATAAGCCTATATTCATTAGAAGGAAGGTGCATATAGAGTGTGGTAATCATCTGGGCTTGAGTGGGGGCTTGGCCGGTTGGATTGAGATGTAGTAGCTGCTAGGGATCAGCCCTGAACTGAGTTGGGTTTCAGGCAGGCTCCCCAGCCCCTCAAGATGTTGGAAATATAGACAAGCTCCTTTTCACGTTCATGAATTTTGCAGGAGATGTTTAAAATGCCTCCAAGGTTCACGGTGTAATACAGGTTGGGCGGAAGTGGGCTTGTGGCAAGTCTCCAAATAGCATAATAGCAAGGCATCACAATTAATAGTATTTAATATATCTTAATGACAACAAAACACATAGCAAGTAACAAGTTTTGCTGTGAAAGCCTCATAGCCAAGTTAATGGTCTGGATATTAGAAGCCTTTGTTTTAAAATGCAAATTAAAAATGCTTAGATTTCCATTTGTCTTGAGGAGCCAGAGTGGTGTTAAAGTGTGGAGCTTCTTTGAGGCAACTTTGTCTGCTCAGGCTGGAGGTGTAATCCTTGACTAGACCTTGCAGCAGGGCAGACTTGGGTGCTGTAGCCCTCATTAGAATGTTTCCAGGGCAAACTGGAGGTACAGTTAGTTAGGCAGTAATTTCCAAATGCCTTTAATCCTAGGGAGATGATGATTATTATTATTTTGTTAAATGACAGTGATAAGGACAGTTTGGCTTTGATATGGTCAGAAGATATGGAAATGGAGGCAGAAACATTCCTGGTGACAGCAAACAACTGTGGATGGTGATGGGTCATTTCACTCCATCATGGTTTCTGGCAAGTAAGTATTAAAGGGTGTGTGAGGGCATCGTTTCTCAGCAATGACTTCATTTGGCTGTCTAAACAAATAGTCGTTCCTCACCAGGTGCAAAGGGCCCTGTATTTGTTTTTTTCCTCCATGAAGGGAAAAGAAATACCTAAAGTGAAAATAGCACCAGTGGATTGTATCTGCTTCACAGCCATGGTGGTCTCTACCTCCTGCAAAACAGGAGTGACGTGAGCCATGGCAGGGAAAACTTGCCCATCTGTGATCAGACACGGTTGGGTGCCTTCATGGCCAGATGAGTGGGTTCAAAAGCCTAGACCCTCCAACTCATAGGCCTTCTGTTCACGCTGGTTGGCTCTGGGCTGTCTATATCAATGTGTTGAGTAGTACCCACAGTGGGTTGAGTGAGTAACATCTGAGCTTGCACAGGGCATGAAGGCCTTATAGGAGCAGTTGCTAACCTCTGGAGGTAGATATGTGTGCCAGGGATCAGCTGGTTTAGAAGATCATCTTGGCTTCGCTTCTTTCCGAACCAAGCCAGGCCATTTTATAGATGCAAGGAATTTAAATTTCAGATCCCTAGATTTAAACCCCCAGCTCTCCCATTGCCAACCACATCTTAAACTTTCATTAAACTTCTCTACCTTCATCTCTAAAGCTGTATTTTTGTCCTTGATACTCTTCCTGGAAGACTATTGCAGAAACTCACAGCTGGTGGTTACAGTTAAATATGAGGAAGAATAGTAAAACTTTTCCTCTCTAAAAATACATTTCTGAATGTTGAGCTCGGTCATATCTCCAGGAACAGTCTGAAGAGCTTGAGATAATTTTTTGATCCTTTTTTTTTTTTAAATCAATTCTTTTTGCTTCTTTCCAGCGTAATTAAAGAAATAAATCCCCCCAGCAGCTCAGCTCCACACAGAGCGGAGTCCCCCCAAGAAAAGTGATGATCCTGGCTATTTTTTAGTTAAACTATAATTTCTTTTTCCCTGCACTGCATCATCTGTCACAGGAGCAGAAAAGAGTAGGTAAACTTTATGCTGGTCCAGTTAGACTGGAGAAGGCTCAGCTAGCCAATGGGTAAATGTTACCCAGCCTGCCTTCACCTTCACATAGTGCTGCCTTGGATGCCTCTTGCCTTTGTGGCGCTCACAAAGGATGTGGCACTTTGTAGCCATGAAACTAACAGTCCTGTTGAGGTCCCCTGGAAGTGGAGCCTCAGTATGAGCACCCTATGCAGGGGCATGGGGTGCCGGGGGTGAGTAACGCATCTCTGCTGGCCTGGCTGCTGGAGGAGGCACCTTCACCCTGCAGATGATGGTTTCTTTGGTAACCTGAGCCAGGACTTAGGCCGAGGCCTCCAAAGGTGAAAGGCTAATACAGTCGCCTCCCTCCCTGCCACTGAGCCCCCTTTGCTTTGTTAAGGCAATGCACTAACTTGGGGAAATTGCTTCTGCAACCCATAAATGATGAATGAAACTAGAAAGCCCTGCTCAGCGCAGGGATAACGCGCTGGCTGCTGGGCTGTTTGCTCTGAGACTTAGCAAACAGGCTGCAAAGAAAGCTCAGTGAGATCCTGAATAAAAGGAGAGGACAATCAACTGAAAAACTCGCTGGGTTCAACTATGGTCTGGAATTTAATCCCGGTTGGTTTGGTAGGGCTTCCCCCTGCCCAACCATTTGCCCCCCAGGCAAAAGCCATTTTGCAAGTAGGTTTCTCTGAGGTCTCAGGGCAGCATGCAGAGGTTTTAGGCTCATAAAGGGTTTCTTATTCATAGAAAGCCCTGTAGATACCACAGAAGCTTGTACAGATTACTTCTGGGTGAGGCTGTAATACTGGAAGTGAAAGGGGCTGGGATGTTCTTGTGGCTGGGAAATCCAGGCTGCAAAGAGGAGAGGGGTGGTTAAAGCCCATAAATAGTTCACAACTAATGAAATTGCTGGGTGGGGAAAATGGGAAAATAGCTCTTTTTTTAAAGCCGATGAGGCAAACATGCCTCCCAACATATTTTCTGCTCATAAAACCCATTCTGGGTTTCTAGGTAACTAGTGAAGAATACCCCAGGGAGAAGTTTCTTAGGGTTTCCCACAGTTGCTAGACTTGAATAACTGAATGGAAGCGCTGAATATTGACCTTATCTCCCAGAGAGCGTGGCTTACCCCATCCCACCTCTCCTGAGGCTCATTTGTATATGAAGAAAACGTGAAAGCCTGAGGGCCCTTCAAACTGGGAGACCTGTTGTTGGGTTCCAACATGCATCAAGAGCAAGAAGTACTATTATTTTACCATCCAGTCTTACCTGGCTATCACAGAATTGTAGGGGTTGGAAGGGACCTCAAGAAATCATCGGATCTCTCTGCTTAAATCTCAGTTTTGGTTTCTATGACCAAGTGTCATCCTGGATTCCTAGGGCTGCCCATCTTCTTGCAGAGCCATCTCCTGTAGATGGCTCCTTCACCTGCTGGATGGGGGTTCAGAGGGCCATTCATGCTGATCGTCCTCCAGGTCTTGCTGTCTCTTTGTTTTATTTCTAAACATTTTTTATTTCTAAACAGTTTTTATTTCTAAGCAGCAGTTAACTTTCTGGAGCTCAAATCCTGTGCTGGTCTCAGGCTTACCTTCAGCTCTGCCTACGGCCTTGTCATGTTTTGTAATGAGTCAGTGAGTGAAATTAGTTATCTAAGGCACAGAGAGGTTCAGGTGTGGGATGGATTTTCTTTTCCTTTGCTGTCCCTGCTTTTCAGAATAAGGCTGTGCTTGCAGACAGCAGGGGTTTAAGGAGGGAAAAGGCCTCCTCCTTCCCTCCACTGTGAGGGGTGGAACTGGGAGTCACCAGCAGTCCTATTGAAATTATTTTGAACATTTCTCCCTGACTCTTTAAGGTAGTTAGGCTTAATCTAATTATCATTGCACTATATTGTATGCGCTAATTATAATGCCATTATTGCTTACATGGAAATAAGTATCTGGATCCCTTCTGAGCTTTCATGTGGGCAGAGGCATTACAGTGACATCAAACTGGATGAACGCCTGGCTTACATGAGGTGTTTTCCTCACTGGCTCCCCTGTCTTTAAATTAATCCAGTGTGTGAATGATATCCTGGTACATTGCTGAGGTCTAAAATAGTGTAAGGTTCTTGCCAGTCATGAAGGGAATCTCTAGTCCAGCGAAGCCTTGAATGGCCAAGCAGGGAATCCAGGTAGGTTAAATGCGTTAGTGCTGCTTTGTGCACAGGGAAAACCTAAATCTAGGTATCAAAGTTGACATGTTAATCACTGCTGTTAAAAACTAGCTGTAGAGAAAATAAGCAGTCAGCTGCTCATGCCTGCGAGATAAGTGGGCCTTGGGAAGGAGAAGATGCAGGTACTTATCCTGTTTGCAGCCTGTGCTCTGTTGAGCAGACAGCGATGCTGAAGGAACAAATGGCACAGTAATCACTTATGCTAAGTGATTGAGTTTCATATTACTCATGCATCCATGCAAATTGGTGGCCACACACATGAAGGTGTGGGGCAGTGCCTGTATCCTTCTCACTGTGCAGAGGAAGGCAAGCTGCTGATGTGAGTGGAAAGATGTTCAGAGGAAGGAAATGGCACGTGCCTGCTTTCAGAGGGCCAGGCATGCACAGGCAGGATGGCTGAGCATGGCTGTGATGAAATCTGGTGATAAACATATTAAAAGAGGGGAGCTGCTCTGCAGATGTACAGGTCAGGTGTGAGCGTCTGCAAAGTCTGAGAAAACTCCTAACATCTCAGAATTAATTAACACAGGCTACCAGTCTCTGCAAACACAAGCTGCTCCTGTGTTTGTGGAGTAGAAGGAGTTGTAAATAAAATACAACCATGTGACAGACAAGTGAAGAGATTGTTTTATTAATCAAAGTCTGGAAAAGATCAGTCTGTGAGCCAGTTTCAGACTAATCTTGTCAGGGCTGGGACTAGCCAGTCCCTGTTGCTGGCAGAGATTCTAGGCAGTCCCACCAGTTGTAGCTGTGGCTGTTCTCTTGGGTCTTGATCCTGGTTATTTTGCCATAAGGGACATATTCTGCTTCCCAGTGCGGCTGTCCTCATCCCTATTTCCAGCCAACCCACCCTATCACACCAGACTGGACTTCATTGTACAGGATCTACCCCCAGAAGCCAGGGAGGTTGCAGAATGGTTCAGTGTGTGTGGGCCCGACACCTGCCCTGTCTCTAGTTTCTTGACTCTTGGCATCCCTGAGCATCCCTCTAGTCCAGGCTTGTGGTTTAGCACAATCCCAGATTTCTGTTTTGCTAATATCTGCTCCAAAACCAGTTCTAGTTAGGCTCCAGCCGCTGAGGCTACCTGTATCCTGTATCTTTTGGAGCTTGTGGGAGCTGCTAATGTCTGTTCAGGGATTTAGCAGAGGATAACTTGGGCTGTGAGGAGGGGACTATATATTCTGTACATCCCTCCTGCCCTGAAGCCATTGTTTTATCTTCACATCTATTTTATTCCCCCCATTAGACACTCCGGGAGGACAGATATAAATTAAAAGCAAATTATGCAACCTGATACCATCAGTCAACAGACACCTATCTCTGCCCACAGATCCCGAATAAATGAAACCGCCATCACATCTGACTGCAGAGTGTGGAAAAGCTGAGGGGGGCTGGATTTGAAGGTCAAAACACTGAGATACTCTATCCATCATGCATCTGGGCAGATTTTGAATAGTGCTGCACCAAGCAACTGCCTTTCCCTTCGCGGTCGTGCTTGGAAAGGCTGGCAGTTTCAGGTGACAGCTGTTGGATCAAAAAGCAGAAGCGGTGGCAGGATATTCCCTTCAGAGGAGAGGGGAATGATGTGTGTTTGTGTTCGCTGTACCAAGTACCTGATATGGACTGGGATCTGCTTCCCCTTACAGGCAACATTCTCTCCTGTAGCCGCTCTGCAGGTGTGCAGGGTGTTGAGGTCTGGAGGATGGGGTGCAGGACATCTGTTCCTCCCTTACTGCAGGAAGGGCATGCACGGTGCCACTTCTCTTTGCACTGCCACTGGGTATGTAACCCTCCTGCTCCCTGAGAACTCAGCTTCATCAGTGCTGGAAATCAGAGTTGGCTACATCTCATTTCCAGCCACCTTTTGACCAGCAAGAGATCTGGTGTCTCCAGATTCATCTGAGCACTCCAGCCAGCCACCCCTTCCTCCCAGCTGCAGTTCACCATCACCTCTGTAAATGCGGCTCCCAGTTAAGTCCGTGCTTGCAAAGCTTTAAAAGACTCCAGACGTGGGACCCTGGCTGCTGGGGGCTGTGCTGCAACCAGCTGGATGCTGTTTCTTGCTCCAAAAGGATGCCTTTAATTGCAGGAGCTAGCCAGGCAGTGCCGGCGGGGGCTTGGCTCCTCTTCCACAGGAGGCAGGTGAGCACAGCAGTAATCCTCCTCTGCTTTCTTCCACATGAGGATTTGGTGTCTCAGGATGAGATACAGGCCTGGCCGCTCAATGCCAGCTCTCAAAGCTTGTGTAAGAGCCCACATTCCCTCTTCCTCTCTGCCTGCCTTTTCCATGTGGGAGGTGTGAGACTAACCCCACCCTAACACAAGGGATGCTCCAGCCGGTGTCCCTAAAAGAGATTCCCCAACTTGTGCTTCAATCTTGTTCCCTACAGAGCAGAAGAGCTAAATTTTCCTCTGAAAACCCCCTGTTCCTCAGGAGATGGGCAAGGCCAGGCCTGTCCTGAAGCTGCGTGGTGTCCCATGGTGGAAGGTGAGACATAAAATTAGGCTACTGGGGTAGATAACGGAAAATGAAAGAGAGTTCAGGTTCACCTTGAGGGGCCCACTGAGCAGAGCCCTTGAAACAGGTCTCCCTGGGGCCAGGGAGAGCCTTCTGCCCCCCATCTGTACCTGCTGAGCTTCCCTGCTCCTCATTTAGTTGCTTTTGCAGTCAGAAGTTGTCCTCGTAGCTTGTTACCATTTCTGGGTGTTCCCTCCCTCCCATTTGCTTCTGTGGCCATGCAGAAGGCCGTTTCTTCTGCGTGGTTGAGAAAAGCATCCAAGGTAATGCCTCCTCCATGTCACTGAGGAGTGCTGATGGGTGCAATGGGTGGGAAATGCCCAGATTTTCTTTAAATTGCCAGATCCTCTGTTTTGTGACATCTGGGTAGCACTGCGGTATCTGTCTGTGTGCCTTTGTGCACCTTCTGCCTGGAGAAACCTTCTGCATTTCAGGTTGTTTGGATAACTTCTCCAGTGACAAGCTCAACCCCCTAATAAGGCTAGAGGGATATTGCTACATATCCCAAGCATCCTCAGCTTTTGAAATGACATTTCCCCTGGTATTAGTAGTTCTGGAAGCTGAAACCAGCCAGAAGATTGGTATCATTAACTCTATCATGAGGACATCTTTTGGGAAAAGGCACCCATAGAATGAATTGTTCTAGGTGCAGGCACGAAGTGTTGAAAATCAACTGGGGGCAGAAGGTACGGGGGAGGGTGTGTCTCTGGGTGTGCTGAAAGGAAATGTTATCTCCAAATTGCTTATTAAAAACGTCATTTTAACCTCCTGATACAGATCCTGTTTATTCCAGTGCAACCAGGAGCAGCTCCCCCGAAGCAAAGCCCGTGCCCTGTGCCACAGCAAGTACCAGCCAGCGGGGTTGCAGCAGGAGGAACCTCAGAGCAGAGTCAGGCCCTGCATCTTGAGCTCCTTACTGTTTTGGAGCTCACAGCACTTTTAACTTGACCTGAAGGAAAGCCCCGTTCAAATTAATTTCTCCATCAGTTCTGACTATAACCCCCAGCCGATGATTCTTTGGTCTACCTGACTTTGACCATCAGGCCTGGCTCTGCTGCTTTGGCAGACTTTGGAGGCAGTTCACGAGTCGTCATTCAAACGCTGTTCAAAACCCTCATCTAATAAGCCAGTAGCAAAGCAGCTTCCAGAGCTGTACACTATTCCAGCAACTCCCTTTGCCAAGTAGAAATTACACTATTTTCCAATTTCATTATTACCTCTGTTTTTTATTATAGCATCATTAGAGTGAGAAAACTGGAAAGGAAGTGGGGATTGTATAATAGAGGAAATAGTGAATTAATACCTCTACCATATGATGGAATGGTGCAGAGCTGTGACAGTGTCAGAAAAATATAGAGCAAATAAAAATCGTGCTGGCTGGATGAGGATGAGGCTTCTCTACTTGCTCTGAGGAGTATTAACTTGCAAAAAAACCCCCCATTTCTCAGAAATGTAAGATCTGTGATCTCTGTTTTATTCACAAGCAAGTGCATGCAAGAAGAAAGCCATCACAGGGATATGGGGCTGGGGTGGGGGAAGCTTTTATGGTACATAGATGGGCTTTAGCACATCAGCAAAAGAAAGCTGATTTATTGCCTGAGAAGTCATGTCAGGGCATTTTAAGGAAGGGGCTACGTATGACGATAACAAAGAATTGTCTATTCCCTTACCATGTGGCTCTCCAGTGCTAAATCCTGAGAAGTGTTTATTAGCTCTTGAGCATTTATAACTACCGGCTTCAGTGGGCTGGGGTCTGAATAGGAAAGTACAGCTCACAACAGCCAGGAATGTGTGGGGGGTTGTCTTTGTTTTATTCTGAAAGGGTAGGCAATACTAAATAGTGAAAAACACACTGGGGTTTGTCTGTTTGGCTTTCTCCTTCCCCTTTCTCTGCCGCTTTTCAAATTACATCTATAGTTTCAAGCTCACTGACCTTACACTGACATACACAAATCAGACAAATAACCTGTTATTTGCTGTGCGCCCTGAATTTTCTGGTGCAGCATGCAAATTCAGTTCTTATCATACCTGGAAATGGCATTGCTCATGGTTTCTGTGCGTGCTCGTGTAAGAGCCGTTGTGAAATGTATCCCTTCAAACACCGTTTTGTTTGTAGTACCACCAGAAAGCTATTAAATGCAGGTATGTATCGTTTTTATTTTGACACTGTCTTTTGAGGAGTTGAGTGATTAGCGAGGGTAAACAACTCCAGAGCAGAAACTGTGTGTGTTTGTTGTGCAGTTGTCAGACCTCAACAAGTGTGCTCTGAATAACAGCTTGTTATACAGTTCGCTGGCTTGCAAATAGATGCAGGTTTTAGAAACAACTTCTTGTTTATGTATCTTCTGATCATTCTGAATGCCTGACAGCTCCGCAATAAAGATGCCTCTTAGCTGAGTAAATGTTTTCAAAGGAGCTGCAGGCAAACCAACAGCGGAGGGGAAAACACAAATATCAGTTTGAAGGCATCAGTGGGCAGGCAAGTATGAATTTTAAAGTATAAAATCCGGATTATTCATTTCTAGAGCCTCTTGAAGCTTTAAACTCTCTGCAGCCTGTTGAGAGCAGAATGATCTCTGACTTCCTGCAAGGAGGCCAGTGCCGGGGTGGAGGGATGCAGCTGCATCGCCTGCATGGAGCAGCTGGGCAAGGCCAGAAGGGATGCGAAGAAGCATTTTGCATCCACCTGAGAATTCAAGGAGGAGGTGGAAGGAAGCTGGTCACCATGACCTAACCTCACACTCATCTGCAACAAGTCTCTGGAAAAGCATCAGCTCTTGGGCATGTTTCTGCTGCGACCGCAGAGATCGGTGCAGCAGGCTGGGATGACCCCCAGCAATGCTTTGAAGGTCCAAGAGTTATATAGGAAAATTATGGGATGTGAAATAAAATGTTAGGCAATCGATGAAAAACATGCATTTATTGAGATGTTACAGTCAATTGCATGGCTGTTAAACAGCTATAACTATGTATTAAATAATCAGTTCAGCTGGTATTTATTTAATATAATCGCAGCCTATTAAACCTGAATTAAGTACAGAGTTAAGTGTCTCTGGGACACACAGCTGAATACGGTGCCAGGAACATTTTATGTTGCCTGAAACCCTTTGTGGAAAAACTCCCACAAACACAGACTTTTGCTAAACTGTCCTTTACTTGACAGGGAAACTCACTGTGAGACGTTCAATTTTGACCTGCACTGCAGCAGAGTTATCTAACAACTTTTACCTAGACGGAGGCTTAACGTAGATGTATCATTTCTGTAGATTAGAAATACACTGACTTTTTGGAACTGTTCCTTTATGGATTTTTTGTGTGGTTTATTTTGCTTTACTTGCACATCTTTGCTCCCCTGATTGCCTGATACTTATACAGTTATTCACACCAGCGTAAAGTGAGTCCAAAGTAAATGTAAACTGCTGCTAAATCAACACGGAATTTGCTCTGACCTGGCTGGGCTTACAAACGGGAGATGTGAATAAGGAGCAACGCTCATTCTGGAAATACAAGGTCAGAAGAACCAAGGGGACAGACAGTCCTCAGCTCCCATCAGCTTCTCATTTTCTTTCTGCCAGCTCATGGAGGTTTGTGCCCCAGCTCATGGGCACGGGCCATCGATGTGGTTTACTTGGTGTGTACTCAAGTGCTGCTCTGAAGGGCACTGGTGCCAAACACCTCAGAGCTAGCACACGCTGATACCTGAAATGAAACTCGTGCCTGGGACTTGGTGAAATTGCTGCCAGTGATGGTCTGGGTTTGTGTCAAAGTATTTTGGGTTTTGCTTACTTTATGCCCCTCTTTCTCCTTTTTAGTGACAAATGAAACCAAGCAAAGGCTCTTGTCTTTCAAAGTAAATATCCAGACTGAATGCCACATAAACTGCATGTGGTGTGCGTTATAGATTTGTTTTCATGAGAGCTTGCAAAGGAAAGCTGCTGAAGTCGGGGGAGACCCTCAGTGCCAGGGCTGTCTGCAGCACCTTACTGCACATTAGTTGTGTTTCTTTTACCTGGCTTTGTGCCTTTCCTGAGCTTCCTGAGCCGATGTGTCATTTCACCATTCCCGGGGTGTGGGAGGGCTGTGGAGAGCCGATGGCAATTCATTCTCCCCATCAGAGATGACTCCCCTGATAGTGGCAAGCACAAGCGGAGAGAAAGCGAGCGAACCCACGCGGGGTGTGATCCTGCCACCCAAAGTCTCTCCCGTCTTGCAGCAGGGGTAGGAACAAGCCAGGGTTGCGCTAACCGGGCAGATCCTGGGGTTCCTGTGGAACCTGAATGCCTCTGTGTAATGAATGCTACCGCTGCAATCCCCATTCCCCTCCCTCTGACTAATTAGCCTGTGTTTAACACCCAGACAAAACCCTGCTGCACCTGCACCGCCTTGGGAAGCACAATGCTGGGATGGCCAACAAAGCGGCATGGCAGGGACCCCAATGGACTGAAAGCCCTGCCATCCCTTGCAAGCTTTACTTTGAAAAAGGATGATAGAAAAGGAGGAGGGGGAGGAATAAAAGAGGAGGAGGAGATTCACTCACTTGGACTTTTTCACTATTGGAGAGAATGGGTGAAAGCCCCACAAAAGCAGCTTAATAAAGAGGAGAGGGAGAACAAGGAGAGGGGAAGTGCAGGGCAGGCTGAAAGGAAGGCAGGCTTTCCAGGTTGTATTGTCCCCTTCGCCCTCCAGAGATTCTTAGCCAAGGCTCAAAAGCCTTCGGTGACATCAAGTTGATTGGTTTTGCCGAAGCCGTTAAAAGTAGCGGCTGGGGAATCGATGCAGCCATCTTCCGCGCAGGACCCACTTGTTAGGAGGACAAAACGAGTCTCATTCATGGGCACTACAAAGGGGTGAGCTCTGCTTTGATGTGGTGATGGATGGCCCCTTCACCTGTTTCTTCCCTTGAGAGGAACTGCACGATGCATTTCCATCCAGCTCTCTGGCCAAGTTCTTCCTGGAAATAGCCGTGGCTCAGCGATAGCTGAAATTACTCCTTTTGCAAAAAAGATCAAAAAGTCTGTAATGAGAGGAATGTAGGTGATTTTCTACCTCCCATGCAGCAAGGTAGACTTATTCCTCCCTGTCCAATACACAGATGGAATGTGTGGGATTTTATGACCAGGTTGGATGACAATTTGGTTCCCTGTCAGGGCATGACTTTTAGAAGAGGCTACTACTTTGCAATAAATAGAGGTGAAGTCTCAGATGTGCCATGCAACATTTAGGTTCCCACACTGATTGCAGTTGATGTAGGCAGCCTCAGGAGAGAGCAGAGTGGGGTGCAGTGATCAAGGGCACCTGCAAGACAACCCGAATTGCTACGATTGTGTGATAAATGAGCTGTGCAATGGGAGGGAAACCAGAGTCAGGATGGTTAAGTCACTTTCCTGAGACTGCTGAAAGAATAAGTGTAGAGGATGGCTATAAGTCTCAGGAGATTCTTATTTCCAGGCTGGTATGGCTATATCTTTTGTCATCTTTTCTTGTTATTACTTATACAGGATGGAAAAAGCACAAAGCCCAGTCAAGAGAACAGATCTGTTGTGCAAGGTGCTGCATTTCTCCTTGCCTGAGTTGGCACTCTCTGAGCTACTGTTTCACACAAAATTCCTGAGAGGGATCTTATCAGAGTGAGAGTGTGAGGATGAGCTGTCTGAATTAATATCTCAATGATACTTGTGCTTAGGAGGCCTGCAACACATCCACACCCTGAGCACATCCACATCACCTTCACAACATCCCCAGGAATGCCAAGGCATCACAGACATGGGTGGGCTGTGTATGAGTGACCAGTCACAGGGTGATGCCTGTGCTGGTGGGATGTTTGGCATCTGGGACTGAGGACAAACAGCCAATTAGGAGATTACTCATAAAACCAGAAGTAACAGTCACTACAGGCTTCAGGCATAACATGGTTGATCTCGAATCATGAGCAGAATATATTCAGGCTTAAATAGGAGAGTGATCAGAAGGTCAGGCTCAACAAGAGTCCCTAGGAGTCTAATATGCTGGACATAAATTAGTATCAACAGTTCAAACACCTCGAAAATTGGAAGTAAATTACTTCAGACACTTAAGACAGATGGTATCCATGCACCAGACAGAGCCAGAAAGCCCATCTCTCAGGGCAACACCAGTTCCTCTGTCTCCTGTGAGCCGGACAGCAGAAGTGATATGGTAGGGCTATTGCTTGATTCTGATGTGATTTCCTGACCCTCCTGAAACAGCAGACGAGAGAAGGAGAAAATATAGTGATCTGTGTCTGGGAACTGATGATTTTTTCTGAAAGTATTGCTTCAGTTTTATCCAGAACATGAACCACAGAGAGAAAAACTAACCCAGCCTCCTGCTGTGTCCTCCTACAGTGATATAAATATGGCTGGAAAATGTCCGCACTGTTTATGACTTTGAAGTCAAACGTGCACCTGTTATTTTCAGAAACATGGGAGAAGAAATGCCTTCTGGCTGGCTTTGAGTTGCTAGGTCATCTGACAAATTTCCCTTTCCCTGTCCCCCTGCTTGTATATACACACAGAAATGCCGACATGGATATTTTAATGTATATATTAAAACTAGACGAAACGTTGGTGTGCTGTTTGGAGATGTGTGGCACAGAAATAAATCACTGGGAAGAGCAAGGAAGGAACATGTGCTGCTCTCTGGCAGCTTTGGTTTACTCAGGGCTGCACAACGAAGCACCACACAGCTCCTGGGCAAGCAGGCATGCAGGTGAGTGCAGAACAAACCCCATGGGCAAAAGAACCATCTACCATTCTCCTATGGGTTTGACAGGGGATTTAAGGTGTGTTTAGGGAGTAGTTTGGGGGGGTTCATCACAATGCTGACAGCTTCAGGTGGGGAGAGGGCTCATGGCAAGGAGAGGGGAGAGGAGGGCTGTTTTCTCTGTCCCCAGGGCTCTGTGGTTGAGCAGGGGCTGCAGCTTTGGGTGACCATGTGGAGGAGGCTGTTATGGAGGTGGTGGAGAGGATTTAGGGGACAACTGGGCCAGCTCCCTGCCTCTCCCAGCTGCATGAATTGGTCCCAGGACATCACCTTCAAACAGCCAGCTAAAGTGAGCCAAGTCTTTAAAGAAAGCATGAGGTTAACAAAGATTATTGAGCTCTATTGTTTCCTGTGTGTTGGGTTGCCATTATTTGCTTTCTGACCCTTACGATTAGATAAAGCTAAAAAAGACCTTGAAAAAGTGACTTAGGTCTACCCAGGGCCATGAAAGGCAGAGCTGCTGTTCTCAGAAGCAATGGTATTAGGCCTTGTCAATAGCAGAAGACACCAGGGAATGATCCCCCACCTGATGCCACCAAAGGCAAGCTAGCTCTTCATGGGGGCACCCCCCCAACATGCTTTCCAAATCTCTTCCTGTCTTGGAAAGCTGGCATTGTCCCCTCTGTGATATGGGGGCAAGGCTAATTGTATAGCTGAAATGAGAGGAGAACAGCTACGTGCAAAGCTCCCTGAGAACATGGGCTGCTCATTACACTCATTATTCATGTCTTTCCAGACACATAGATGGACAACTGTATGGCCCCAAGAGGGTTTTGTACACAGATCTGCACACTGACAGAAAGGAGAGCTCTAACGGGGAGGAGGGCAGGATCTGGGGTTGTCTTAATTGAGTGTTAATGGGTCCCAACTGGGAGACAGGCTCAGCTGGGTGCCAATTACCGTAGTTTATAAGAAGCTCTGATTGGGTCCTTGGAGGAAGCTGGTTCCTCACTGAACTTACTAAAGGGAGGCTGGAAAGGGAAATAGCTGTTGCTTAGAAGGGGGAGGGTTTTAGTTATTGATTTTTGTTGTGGTGGTGATTTGGAAATTTGCTATGAAGCAAGTGGGAAGGATTGAAAACCCAACCACCACCAAGAGCTGTGTGTCATGGAGGGATGACACTGCAGTAAGGCAGCCACAAATGCTCAGAAGAAAGTTTCCTAGGGCAGGTTGGAGAGGGGAGCCTTGGCAGGACTTCCTGATGGGTGTCTCTGCTTGTTCAGCTACTTGTAAGGAAGAACAAAAGCAGCATCCTTCTGCTTTTGCTGTGGTGTTTCTCCAGCAAGCAAGCAGGGGCTTGGTGTGTGGAAGCTCTATGCTGTGGGGAAGGTGGTGTTATGGCTCTGGCTACCTTCTTGCTTTGCTCGTGAGCATGAGGTGCAGAGCTGCCTGTGTGGCTTGCAGGGGCTGGTGTATGCTGGAGGTAGGGTCCCCAGAGGCCTGTGCTAAGATACGGCTCATATACAAGCTAGGATGAAGATGCCTATTAGAGCTTGGAGTATCTCTGTATTTGCAGCTGCATGAAGTATCAGGCTCTGTTTCAGTGTTGTGTGGAGAAATGGGGGTCAAGGGAGAGCAGCTTTTTTTTCCTATATGTCTTTGAGCACGCTGGCAGTGCTGATGTGAATGACAGGCTTTGCCTTAAGGGAAGATGGTTTCCTTCCTCCTGGGACTTGGTTGCTACAGCTGTTGCTCACAGTTGGGATAGACAGTTCCCAAAGGAAATAGGAACTTCTGGTAGCCTTTCAGTCTGCCAGAGTTAACCCTTTGCAAATAAGAAGGAAACTGAGGCACAGAGATTGCACACCAAATGTGGCCCAGTGGGTCTATATTAGCACCACTTTTGCCAGCTAAATTGAGGATTTAACCACAAAAGCACATCTGGTGGCTTTGTTTTGATGAAAATCCTAGAAACTCTTCCTTTGTTTGCCAAATTGATCCATGGCTCTGACTCTCTATTGAGAGATGGCATCTTTGGTGTCTCAGAGCCCTTTAAATACTTCCCACAAAGGGTTTTCCTTTCCTGCAGGAGGAAGGAGTGCAGCAGGCATCGTGCTGCCTTGCTGTGGTGTCAGGCACTGGTAATAACCTCATTAGAGGATCTCGTCTTCCTCTCTCTTTCTCCCTCTCTTTCTCCCTAGGACCATAAAGCACTTGCAGATGTGAAGTCAGCTTCCAAGTGTGGCTCACCTGCTCGCTGCAGTCTTGATGCAGCTCCAGGGAGCTCTTTCAAAAGCCCTTGTAAAAGTATCAAAGGGATGACTGGATGTTTTTGTTAGGGTGGATGTATTGCCTCGGATTTGGTTTTTCTGGCCTGGGCTTTGTGACATTGTTAAAGCTTTACTCTTTGAGCAGCTAAGGTACCTGGGCAGAGCAAGGGTCTAGTGTGCCCAGCGCCCTGCCTCTGAGGCTGTAGCTTCATACTTGTTAGTACTGGCTTTGAGCCCTGGACCAGTCAGTGATACATCTAATCCAGATTGCCCCTTGGCATGTACAGAACTTGTACTGGTTTTACACTGGTATGCAGGCAGGCTAGGTGTGTAGGAAGTCAGAGGATATTTAATGCAATGCAGAACACAACACAGACACCTGTCAGAACTAATCTACCAATGTTTTTTGAGCTGGAAGAATTAATTTTTAATGGACTGTTACCCTATGCTATTTTGTGTTGTGTCTGAGCTGTGACTGGGGCAACAAGTGCTGGACTCAATGCTTTCTTTTTAATCACGGCCTTAGATGGCCAATATTAGCTACTCTGGGAAAGAGGATCAAGAAGGGGGAAACTAATCTCTCAGGTGTTATTAACCAAACAAGACTGGCCATAACCGTATGAATTGTATCTGCCTCTGCTGGTGAACGAGGAAAAGTACAACAGAGGCATCAAGGAAACCAGCCCAGCCTCATCCCTGAGTGCATGCTGCTGACTTATCAGCATTTAAATTGCTGACAAATGACAAGCTCCTGTAATGATCTGGTTCAGAGGGTACCTTCTTGGAGAAACACAGGGATGCTCCTGGCAGGGTCATTACTGGAAGTCGTTAATCACCGATTTGATATTCAAAGCTGATGGTGAAGTCAAAGCAGGTCAGCATGCTAATGGTCATCAGCGGTGGCAACGACCAATTTCCACAGAATTATTGTCAGTGCAGGCAGCAATAAGCAGCTCAGAAAAGGCAATCTTTTATTTTTAAATGGGAGCCAGTATGGGGTGGGCTGTAGGGGCAGAATGAACTGCTGCCTGACAGGAGGCAGATTTGCTTCTAATTGGGAGAGGAGAGCAGTCAGGAGAGATGCAGCTGTAACTCCAGGGGCAAGCAACATTTCCCAGCTGAGACCATCTGCTGTCATTTTTGACTGAGAAATTAGACAAGGTAATGCTTCTGGGTAGCACAAGGGATCTGGTGTGTATAATGGGTGAGCATCAGTTGGTAGATGAGCCTGTCCTTGTGACTGGAGAGCTCTGCCTGCTCCATTGCAGCAGCTGGGCAGAGCTGTGTGTTGCCTAGTTTAAAGATGGGAAATAAGTGCTGGGAGTTCTTAAGTCATTGCTCAGCTCTTGCCTGGGAGTGCACTGTCCAGAAAGGCTACAAGGTGCCCTTCTGCATCTGGTACCACTGTTTTTTGGCAGCCCTAGACACCCCAGGAACAACTAAGGCAGGTTTCTGGCATGTTTTCCCCCAATCCCACATGGTGGTATGGAGGTACCATCTGGAGCCCAACTGGTGTGAACCATTGGTTTGTTAACACGGACAATTTGCTGTGGACCATCTTGTTTCTGTTTGGTAGTTTCCTGCTCTGTTAAAGCAGCAGGGTCAGTTTTCCATGAATGTGAGTTCTAAAGTATTTTGATATTTAGTTTATTTTTTTTAACTCCTTGCTGAGTGGCTTTCCCTTGAATCTTTTTAATCAAGCTCCTTTAAAAGAGAAAAGTGAGCACTGATTCTGACCAATAGCCAGAAGAGTTGCTGCCCAATTATCATCCAGAACAGTGAGGGGTTCTCCAGTCTGCACTTATTCCTGTGCTTGTGGGAGAGGAGCTGCTTTGCTGATGGCTGTGCAAAATCTGAACAAAGACACTGCCTTGTAAACCTCCCCATGTAACTTCATCTGGTTATCCCAGACACTTTTCTTTGGGAAAGAAGGATTCTGGTGTTGTGTTAGGGATTAATCACCAGTCTTGAGTTATTGGCTCAGGGTATGTGAATTTGAGACATCTTGAAGTTATTTCTCCATGAAAGCATATGTGGTGTGAGAACAATACCTCTGGAAATGGCGAGAGCAGGACAACAAGCACTGTTTGATCGTGCTGACCTTTGCCGAAGGCAGGTTTCCATCTGGGGATGAGTCGGGAGCGTCGTTGCCCTTCTCTTCTCTGCCCCTGTGCTGGAGTGGCCTTTAGCTGGTGTAAGTTTTACTGAAATGGACACACATGTACTAGGAATTGGACTTGAGACCGGCAATTAATTTCACATAATACCTTTGTTGTCCCTGGCTTGGACCAGATTTGAACTGGTGACCTAGGGATGAAAGTCACCACAGTCCCTTAATAGCCCCCGGAGGCAGGCAGGCAGCCTTCTTGCTGGCTGTGCTAAAAAAACGGGGTCAGGCTATTTCCCTGCCTCACTCAAGTTTAACCCTCTCCCACCCCTCTTCCTTCTCCCCACCTCCTCTAGCTCCCCTTTGCCTGCTGGGCATGACCAGGATAAAAGGAAGAGCGATGAGAGCCATATGCGAAGCCTTTTCACCCCTCTGCCACGGCCTGGTGAGTCTGGCTGGGGGGTGAGTTGTGCAAGTCCCAGGATGCTCTGGTGTGCTTGGTCCTTTGGGCATGGCTTTGAGGAGACTGCACCAAATGGAAATGTATTTGCTGGAAAAGAAATGGGAGTGCTCACAACCTGGAACCCTGTGGCTGGGATCCAGTTGTAGGGCACAAAGGTCTCCCTGGTTCCTTTCATTCTTTATCTGGTGCTTACAGGGTCCTTATCCCCTGCAGCTCCCTGTGTGGTGGCAATGACTGGTGGAATGAACTGGCAAGCAAGTTCTCAGCATCCGTGGTGTTGCAAGTCTGGGTGCAAGCACAAGGAATTACCCTTTCCCATAACACTATCCTCAGTTGTCTTCTTTATGTAGACTAGGAAGATCCCTCTGGCCTTGCATCTTTCAGGCAAGATGCAAAGCCACACATTCATTTTCCTGTCATCTGTATTGCTGATCCATAAGCATGGAACTCCAGAAGCCAGTGTAATACTGATGTGCCCTGGGTATATTTCTAAATGGGGACAGCAAAACCTGAACATATTCCTGAATGGCTCCCACTGGACAGAGCAGGCAGGGGATGCCTGTTTGCCCCTTACCTTGTCTCTGACCTGGACTATGTCTCCCTGCTGCTTCTTGCAGGAAACCTTAACTGAAACAAATGGAGACTCATCCCATCTGATGGCCAAGCAATGTGCACCCTTGTGAAGTAGCAGTAGCTGTCATCCTCTTCCCACTGATGCCCAGGCCTCCCCTGGGATGAGAAGTAACCCCTAAGTACTGGTGAGTAGTTGTGCTTCTGCTTGCAGCGAAGGGCTGTGTTTTGGGTTGCTTCCTCACCAGTGAGAGCTGAATCTGCTAAGTGCTAAGTCTTGTAGCTGTGGCTGCACTGTGGGGAGGTGTGAGGTTCTCCGAGGTGTGTTTTATGGAGCCTAAAATTCATGTCAGAGGAAGGAAAAGTGAACTAGATCCTAGGAAAATAGCACATATTGGTGCTACCCAGGAAGTGTCTTGCTGTGGTGTGGAGAACACCAAGAAGTGACGGGCGTGCTTTGGCAGCAGAAGGCGGCAGTGAGGTTTGTGCTGCAGAAAACTTCCACCCTGGAATGCAAAGGATTTTATGGGCACTAATAAATTAAAGCTCATATGTTGACTGTAAAAATGCAGTGGTAATGAACCAGCCCAAATTTGCAGATAAGGGGAGCGAAGCATGGAGTAATGTGCCTGTTTCTCCAAGGTCACAGGACTGTCCACAGTATGGGTGGGATGGCACCCAGGAGCCCATCTCTCCTGCACAACGGCCTTTCTTTCCTTCAGGCTCTTGTTCCTTGCCAAAACATACTCAAATACTCTTTCAAAATCTTCCCTCAGATTTTCATCTAGCAGTACGTGGGGTACTTGGTTGTCTCTGACATTTTTCCTCAGAAAACCAGGCTCTGTTGTAGCCTGGCAATTCGCTTCCTAGAGGAATGCCTCTCCACTGGAAAAAAGTTCTGGAAATTAGAAAAAAATGCTGGAAACTCCATGTGTCCCGCTCTGTTCTCCAGAGCTGTGGCTGCTCAGCAATCCCCCTCTGAGGGCTGGCTGCCAGATTAGTGACACGAGTTTGTTAGGAGGGGGAACACGTTTCTGCAGGTCCCATGCTGGGGAGTGTGCAGGCAGGAGCTCTACAAGGCCTTCCATGTCTCCCCGCCAGCTCATGCGGAAACAGGAGAGGCACCCTTTCCCCAGCTAATATATATATTTTTTTCTTCCCTGAGGTCCTCTCCCTTTCACAGATGTCTTAAGGACCTTACAAAGTCTTGCATGTGGGCTCTTGGCCTTGATGAAGCAGAAGTTGCCTGCAGGCAGAATAACCCCCTCTTGGACAGCTGGATGAAGACATCACTCATCGAGCTTCAGCCCTCCCCAGGTAACAAATCTCTTGCTCCTGCTTTGCAGGAATGTCTGCAGTCACGTGCTTGCACCTGAGGCTGTCAGCCTTCAAAGCCCCTTCTGCCCCACGCCCCGAGCTCTTCTGGGCTGACCCCCTCCACAATCCCCTGAGAGGATGGAGGGTGTGCACACATGTGCTGGTTGGGGTTTGGCCCAGTGCACCCTGAACGGGCTCCAGCCAAGCACCTCCCTGCTGTCAGGGAGGTAAGGAAACCTCAGTGCAGGGCAGAAGGGAATTGGATCCTATAGGAAAGGAGCCAATTTCCACTTCCATGCTGAAGGGTTTACTGGGATGTGGCACTGCCCTCCTCCCCACACAGTTCTGCAGGATTCCTGCAAATCTCTTCTCCCTCCTGCCTCTTCCCATCCACCCAACTGTGTTGCTCTGCTCAGCCCATCCATTGCTTCCTGTACCTTCCAGTTTCCTCTACTATATAATCATGGTATTAATAATAATGAACTCTTTAATTTCACCATAAGGGTGACAGAGCCCTGGGACAGGCTGCTCAAGGGGGGCTGTGGAGTCTCCTTCTCTGGAGATATCCAAGACCCATCTGGATGCCTATCTGTGTGACCTGTCCCAGGGACCCTGCTTTGGCAGGGGGTTGGACCCAATCTCTGGACATCCCTTCCAACCCCTACAATTCTGTGAATCTGTGATTTACTTTTTTTCCTCCCCTTGGGGGTCACAAAGCGAAATGGGAGAGAATGAGAAATGATTTGTGAAGGTGAGGAAACCTCAGTGCAGGGCAGAAGGGAATTGGATCCTGTAGGATCCATGTAAATGTGAAGGACATTAGTTCAGGAATTTGGTCCTGGTCAGTGAATTGGTGTTGCTTAGTGTCTTACCACAGGGAGGTGATGGGATAACAATTTGGTCATCCTGCTGTCACACAGAAGAGAGAGGGTATTCTGCAGCAGGAACGAGGGTTGGCAGTCCTGAGAGGGACGGTGCTCTCCTTCCACTGCACCACATCAGGAGGTGGGACCAGATATCCCACCAGCTGTGGCTGCCCTGTTTAGAAACAGGTTTGGGGGTTTAGGTCCAGGTGAGTTTTGTCTAGTCTGCTCCATCCTGGGATCAGGCAAGAAGGCTGCACTCCCCTTGTGTTACAACATGAAGTGCAGCAACAAGGAGTATGTTTTGTCTTAAACTGCCTTGCAGTAGGTGGTTGGATTGGGAGGCTTCCTGGCAATCCGTAGGGTTTTTACACTTTGTGTGGTGTCAAAAGCAAATTTGAGTGCTCCATTTGCCTTGTGTGCTGTGCATGGGGAATGGGATCTTTGAAGCACTACTATGTTTTTTCCTGGAGAAGCCTTTCCTTGGACCAACAGGAAATCTTTCTGCAGTCCTTGCCATGTGTCCTAAAGCATGAAATGCCTCTAGCACATGGGGAGGGTGCTGAAAATAGCAGCATGCAGACCTGCCTTGAGGGAAAAAAAATAAATGGACACATGGTAGGCACCAGGAGAGAGGCACTGATGGAGCCCTTCCAGGGAAAACAACCCTCTGTTATGGGTCATGGAGTAAACACAGATGTCTTGAATTGTAAGTAGCTGGAGGGAGCAGAGCAGAGCCATCGCGTGGTTTGCGGGAGAGGGTTTGCCTCAAGCAGGCCTGCTGGGACCTTGGCCACAGTGTGAGACAGCAGAACCTGACTTGGGAATTAGTTCTGGGGATGGCACAACAGACTTGCATGGGACTCGCTGATCCTTCTGGCCCCTCAGATGCCCAGGAGCAGGTCCCAGGTTGGCTTTCACCTTCTGCAATCCAAGAGCTTTCTGCCTCCAACTTTGCCTTACTGCACAGGATAGTTTTGGGTTTTGGCTTGAACTTCTGGTACAGTGGGGGATCTATGGCACAGAAAAAAGCAAGCAACTTGGCTGAAGTCATGCCTTGTGTTTTTGTCAGAATGGAGAACCAAGACTTGATCTCCCACATATCACTGGGCAATTCAGCTTTTGCTCACAGCCTTAAAACTTGAGAAACAGGACCCATGGCGGGTGAGAACTGGAGTGTGCCCTGAGAAGGAAGCAGAGGGGAGCTATCCTTCCCAGGCAAACCTGGGTCCTGACACTGTGCTAACCTCTGCTGCAGGAAAAATTGTTTATATTTCAGTTTTTCAGGTAAAAGTAAAAGGAAAGAACAACAATGATTTAAAAAAGTTGGTTCACTTCAGCGAAGAGCACCATGGTGAGGTGTGATGTCCATGACAATAGTCCTCCCTTCTGTGCTCTCATGAGCTCCTTGCTCAGAGGGCTTGGCCAGCTGTAGACTGTCCAGCCCTTTTTCCTCACTCGTTCTGTACTCATATCACTTTACATATTTGAGGTGTTTGAAAAATAAGGGAAAATGAAACTTCTACAATAAGTGAGAGATATGGCAGGGGCATCATCTTTTTGCTAAGCATGTACTTGGAGATCTCTCAGCCAGGTTTCCTTTTGAAGCTGAATTTCATTGTACTATGGAAGGGAAACAAGAGTTGCAGCTGCAAAACTGCTGTGCAGTGAGATCTGAAGCAGCTCAGCTCACTGCAGTGAAAGGGGACCTGGATTCTGACTTCACCCAGGCTGCAGGCAGTTGCAAGAGGAATAGAAAGTAAATCTGGGCTTGTTGCCATGTATAATATGATGTCTTTACATCCTGACCTAATTGTATTAATTCTTCATGGCAAATATCATATGGAAGTGGCTGATTAGTACCTAGCAATGAGAGTGGTATTGGCCATCTGGTGTGCTTGGCTTGGAAGGAAAAAAACCCACCCCAAGATGAAACAAAACTGGAAAGCATCTGTCTTCCAAATAATTAATTACCCAGATTTGCTAAATTTTGGTTCTGATTTGTCTCTACTGACACTTGTGTATGAGCAGGGCATGAGGTGGTTGCATGCCTGTATCTAGGAGGACAGTGAGCCCTTCAAGCTGACTATGTGCAGTGAGCTGTGGCTGTTTTGCAAGTAAAACCCCTTAAGAAAAAGCCTCCATTGTGTTTACCTGCCTTACTGTCGGGTTTCCCTTTGTTCCGGGCAACCCTATGTTAATTTTCTGAGCCCTTATCCAGGGAGTGCAGCTCATTTATAGGCAAAATTAATTAAAGTTAACCTCTTTTCCTTCCATGAGTTAAAGCAGACAGGGAAAATGATTTTTTTTCTTTTGTCTTACCTAAGCTTGGAAAAACATCTGAGGCTGGTCTGGCAAGGCAGTCCTATAAATCCTTTCCTTTAAACTCTGCTCACATCTGGCTGCACAATGATAGGCAGCTCTGAGACAAAAGACCTGTCTGCTTTTGCTCCTGTTTGTTTTTTTCTTCTTTCCTTCAGTCCTGGGAATGGCATTCTGCATTGACCTGGGGAGCACTGCAGCTTCTCTTGGGGTTTGGCAGCAAAGATATCTCTGGAGGTCTATCAAGACTGAGGGTCCTCTTTTGAGGCAGGCACGCTTGACTTTGGATGCCAAGATCCTGGAACTTTTGCAGAAGAATTTTTTTTGTCTTGGAAGTAGCCACAAGGAGACAGTTTGGTTTGAAAAGCAGGGTGGGAATCTTGAAAGGAGTACTAGAGGGCTCCAGGGTAATGACAAAGTGGGTGGGTTCCTTGGATGGGTAGTGAGACCAAGCAGGGAACCTGGGTTTGAGTCAGCAGTTTCCATCTCTGTAAGGGTTGGCCAGAGGTGAGCTTGAACTTGCTCATCAGACAAATGTCCTTGATGGACTGGCCACTCATGAAGGACCTGAGTGTGCTAAAAGTGTGTTGTGCTCTGTGGTGCTTCCTTATGGAAGTTTTATGGGGAAAGATTTACAGGGGGCTTTTCTGCGCTGCAGCTGTGTGGACTGGAAACAAATGAGTAGTGGCAAGTTTGTTTGGATGGTAGGGCCCTGGAATGGGGGTGGTAAGGGGATGAGGCCTCTTGGTTGAGACTGTAGAGACCATGTTCGTATGCTTGCACCCCAGAGCTCAGCTAATCCCCTGCTGTATCTCTGGAATCAAGGAGGTCTTGAAAGCAACATCAAGGATGGTAAAAAGTGGTGGATAAATTTCTCAAGCAATTGAATCTGAAACAATATTCAAGGAGAGCTCACAGAGCTTCACTTGAACAACATATGCCACTATAGGCTAGATTCAGGTTAAATGTGCAGACTATTACTCCTGTTGCTTTGACTGTTGGTCAGAAAACACATCCCCTGTGTTGAGATGCTGCAACAGTTGTGCAGTAGGCTGAAATTCAGTGCTGCTTTTGGGATGCTGCTGAGAAGGGAACAGGCCAAAGCAGGCATGCTGAGGGCTGCCTCTTGCCTTGTGGAGGGGGGTCATGTGTGCAGTGTTTCTACTGTGAGAGTTGTCTTCCATTTGTTTAAGAATGATTGGGAAGAGGCAGTGTTTGGACCCAGGGTGGTTCACAGTGTCCACACACACAGCACACCCTGCAGCCCCAAACTCAGTGAAACATCATGCGTGAACATCTTTAGCTGCAGTTATCTCTGATAACAAAATTGCTCTTCTGACAAAGAAACAGGGCCTTGAATGTTCCCAAAGAGGCAGAAACACAAAGTTACCTGCTGAGCAAGAGCAGTGCTGTGAGCCAGCAGTGGAGGCCTGGCCCCTTAGTCCAGGCTATGGCTGTAGGGAGGAGCTGAGTGCCTTTGTCTTTACACCCTGTTTACTATGTGCCTAATCAACTCTGGATTTGCTTTTAATTTAGGCCTCCTGCCCTTACCTCCTCCCCAATAATTAATGATCAGCACCATAATCCAGCCTGATTGTTCGACAGCCCAGAAGTGATCCATAACCACAGCCTTTTTAACAGGCTCCTTATTAAGCATGTGTGCTAAGTAAACAAGCTGGGGGGTGTCTGCTGTGGAGTAATATATTTCCAAAACACTCCAGAGTTGCCAAAGCTGTGGACCAAAGTGTGTGTGTATGTGTTCAGAGCCATGAGAATCATTTGTCACTGGCTTTGCTGACAGATGCTCTTAATTGTCCACACCTTTCTCTGAAGGATGACTCATGGTTGCACTGGGAGAACAGTAAGGGTTTTTCTTCCCTGGGCTTTAGAATAACTGAATAGTAGATGGATATGGTTGTTGCAAAGAGCCTTACATTTGGGGTATTCATGGAGGAGCCAGATTCCCAGGATGCAGCCAGGACCTTGCATCGCTTACCGACATTGGTGCTGGAGGATCCAACCTGATGACATTGCAGGATGAAGGTTAAAGTGCTGTGGGCTGGCTCCCACCTTCCCAGGCCTCCTCCACCTTGACTAGATGGGCCCTTTCCCTGGATTAACTTCCTTTAGGATTGGAATGGTGGATTTGACTTCTACTGCAGATATTAAGGTAGTTCCAGGGAAGAACTGTGAGGCTGTGGCTGCTGATGGTTGCAATGAGCTGGGGTGTGGTGACCCTGGCATGTGTCTTGCTTGGATTGCAGGTTTTCTTGTTCTTGAAGGTGCTGGCATGCTGCTGAAAATCTTACTGTTGAGCAGTGAAAGGTGACTGTCAGGCTGTGGGCAGCTACCAATTGGAGTATGACTCTCCTATTTATTTTACTTAGCCACAAAACAGCAATCAGGCAGGAACCACTTTTGATTGTTCACAAAATCCGTCTGGGTTTTGAACCAGTGACCTGAAGGTCAAAGGTTTCATGCCCTCTTCAGTCCTTGGAGAATTGAGTTTATTGTCCACAAACTGCAGGTACAGCCTGGCTTTCAGCAGCTCCTTGCTTTTGTAGCCAGGCTTGCAGCTCCTGAGTGTCTTCTCATTGTCATGCTTTGCCTTTTCACACTGTTTTCACTTTGTAGGCATAACAAAGTAGGATGGGAGCCAGCAAGCTAGGCAGCCTGTGATGGGCCAGAGCCAGGCTGCTTCATCCCTTACTTTCTTTCCAAACTGTTGTGGCTTGGGTAAAGCTCTACCTAATTGTAGATCTGATCAGCTCACCATCTCCTGCAGCATGTCTTGGAGGTCATCTCATGAAATAAGTACCACAGGACCTCTCCACCCCCTGCCAACCTGTTTCTTGTATAGCTCCAGCATATGAACCAGTGACTTCATTCCCTGGGGGAGCACGCTGAGGCCAAACTTATATGTTATTCCATTTTTTGGCTGGACAGTGTGAGGTAATAAGCAGTTAAGTGTTCTCTGCAGTGCTGCTTTTAGTGCCAGCACAAAGGACAAGCATTTTGTTTTAGGATAACTCTGTTTAGTGGAGAAGTGATTCTCCTTTCATTTTTCCTATGGACTCCTGATGTTTGTTCATTATTAATCTAAATGTAAGGAGTATCTCACTTGAAAGCCTTTGCCAGCTGATTACGGCAAACCTGAAATATGCTGAACTCTGATTCATTGGGGAGTTATAAGATTTGATCCTTTTAGAGCTGGTATGTGGATGAGCACTTTATAAATAACATCATGCATTTAATAGGATACATAACTAATTAGTAACATTCCACAGGGTGGAAAAGGTGTCTGGCTGAATTCACACTTCCCACCCCAGCTCAAAACAGCGCGTCTGTGGCAATAATGCAAATGTTAAGAGTACACTTGAGATGGCACAGCCCATAATAAACTCTACAGTGAGTCACAAAAAAACCTAAGCTTCCATTGATGAAAAAAATTAGGAGACAGATAATCAGCAAGTGACATCAGCTGCAACTGACAGCACTGTGCAAATATGCATAATTATGCAAGCAATTTGCTTAGCATTGATTGGTATCTGTTATGAGGTAAAAACATCCTGGTGCACTGTGGGAAGGTCCATGCAAATCGAAGCGGGGGCCAGTGCTTGCTAAGTTGATTTAGAGCTTCACTGAACTACGGATAGTCCCTGCAACCGCGTAGCCTCTGGGGAGCTGGAATGGTTTCTGCTACCTGCATTTTCCATGCGCTTGCTACAGCTGCGACCGAGGCAGACATCACTCCCATCTCCAGGGATCAGCAGACTAGGCAAATATATACTTGCATTTATTTGATTAAAGAAAAAAACCCAAGCCAAAACCCAAACAAGCACCTTACACCAACCTTAATATATGTTTGTTCATTTGTTCCAGTGTTAGCAGGACCCAAATGTGTTGTTTTCAAAATAGCCTTGCTTCTCTCCAGCAGTTTTACTGCTTCCAAATATGTTCCGTGCCCCAGCTCAGCAGTAGGTGGTTATTTAAAACAATACATTTCTTATGTGCTGTGCTCTCTCAGAGGTCTTGGCTTGCTCAGATTTTAACTAGGCTTTTGCATGCAAATTTAATGTGTCATTGTGGCATACTTAGGAATAATTAATATAGAAGGGTTACTTGTAAATTAGTACTAGGGACAGATTTGTGAAACCAACCCCAGCAGCGTTTTCCCTTTAACCGCTTGAGCTAATGACAGGTTTGATGGGAGAGTGTCAAGTGACATTTACTAGCCAGGAGTATTTATATTTTGGATGTGTGTGGTGGGAGATTCCCCCTCCCTCCCCCCATTTTCTGCTCCCAAATTTTGCAGCTGTGCTTTGATTCACTTAAAGCGGACAAAGTGGCAAATCTAGTGTGTTCCAGTTCCTTCCCCTCATTAGAAACCAGATTGGCAATTCCAGTACCCCCCTGGGAAGGGGGCTGCAGAATTTTATGTATGGTATGAAGGCAGCTGAATTTATCTCATGAAATCTTGGCTACGATTTGGCAAATATAGATGTATCTGCTATAGCATGAAGCTTTTCTGTTACACGTGTCACAGAAGGCTGTAAATACTTTGAGGGTGCAAGAGCCAGCTCATGCTGCCCAGAAAAGCTGTCTCACTCCTTAACCTTTCCAAAAGCATGAGGTAAAATATTTGGGAATCTTCTGTAAAATGTAAGTAAATAAAATTGGAAAGCTGCAAATTCTTAAAAGCTTGGAGGGGAGGGAAGCCCCCTGTTTCAGGATGCAAACTGTCTTGTTACAGGAGAGGATTGGGGTAAAAAAACCTCTCCTGAAACAGCTGGGGCTGATCCCCATCAGAGTCAGAATGCAGGACCAGATGGTCGGATCTTCTCTGATGACTCTATTTTTTTATTTACATGAAAACACACTTTTAGTTGTGGAGAAAATAAATTGTAACCAATTCTGCTGTGGGCAAATGTAATGAAAATGAGAAACTTCTCTGTTCTGAGACGTTCACTGCCTGTCTGACTGTTGCATCACTGAGTATGAAACAAGGAGCGAGCAGATCAAGAAGGGGAACCATCAGCTCTTTTTTTTCTTGGTTTTCAGGAACCAGTAGAAATACAGAGAAAAATTGCTGGTAGTTGATATATCGACCTGTTTTCATTATAACTTCAGTGTTTCTTTCAGCTGAAAGAGAAGATATGATATGATATGTCTTGATTAAATGAAATGTCATCTGAGTGTCGAATTAATTATGTAGAACATGGGCAAGGACTTGGTATTGTATTAATTTGGCTGCTCTGGAGGAAACGTCAATAGGCTGCTTGCGAATGATAACTTTATACTGTCCTCTTCTAGGTAGGGATCTTAGCTCTTCTCCAACACTGTGTTAAGCTTGGTAGAGGTAGGAAAGCCTGGAAATTTCTCTTTTGTACAAGCTAGTGTAGCACTAAAAGTTTTAAGGCTGTTCTGAAGTTTGAAGGCAGTAGGAGTTTGATATGCAGAGGTGTGTATGGCTAAATAAACCGCTAAAAGCCTTTCTGGTGCCTCAGCCCTGCTGAGAGCTGGTAAGAGAGAACCAGACTTCCATAGTTTTCAGTACTGAAGATTTTAAATGAATATTAAGTCAGTCCCAGTTTGGTGGTTTTATTAAGAACCAGACATGGCCAGGCTTTGGCAAAGATCAAGATCGTTTTTACAAGACCAGGGTGACTCAAGTGAGTTGTCATGTACTGCTTTCTGGGAAAAGGCAATTATAACTCACGAGGCTCTGATTTGAAAATTACTTTGGCAGATACGTGGGGTTTCTTTAAATATATTTATGTAGGCTAGAGCAATAGTGAAGATGAAGTGAATCAAAACAAGAGTCTGAGTGGACTCATGTTTTGGGAGAGTTGCTCAAGGCGCATTTGAAGATATTCCCTGGTCTTGCCACCGTGTTTAATAGGTCATTTACAGCTTGAGGAGGGGTTGAATCCAACTCTTGGAACTGTAAAAGTGCTTGAAATGTGCTATTTTGTCTTTTTTGAAAGACCACATGGACAGAATTGCAATGGCTGATCTACTCACGATATCTCAGCCCTGATTTGGGTTATACTGGGGTGAGGCAGGATGATAGTGTGGGTTCACTTCCTGCTCCAGCCCTTCACCTTATCGTAAAGATGGCTAAGGCAGATTCTGTCATGTATCTAAGTGCAGAGCCCTCCCCAGCCAGGTAGAGCACATGAATAGCAGGAATCATTACTGGCAATCGCTGTGTGAGATTTTATAGTGCAGACGTAGTTTTATGGTTATTATTTATTTTTATGGTTCATTGGATCAAGGCCCCCAATTTACTTCATAGCTCTCCAATGTCAACAATTATCAGGCAGCTGCTAATTGGGGCTGGATGAGAATCAGCAACCTATCACTGAAAATCTCTGTGGGTGACATTTCTGACACCCCCAAAATCAATGGCAACAGGCCCAGTGACAAGAAGAAAGCCAGAAACTCGCCCTGCTCCCCCATGCCCATCTCCAGTGACAGGTCTGCAGAGCTCAGAATGAATCCTGATTTCCATACTGATAAAAGCTAGCGAAGCGTGGAGGAGCATCATTAAGTCATGAGCAGTTTTTGTATTAGTTGTGGATGCAAGGAGTTTTTATTAGGGATTATTTAACTTACTAAGCTAGTGTTCTGGAGAATCCCACCTTTGGGTAATGATGAGAGAAAACAGAAAGACAAAAGATGAGGGAAGAAGGAAGAATGAATTGTCATTAGAAGAAATAGGAAAAGAGTAAAAGTATCAACTTTTTTGACAGGATTTCTTAGATTTCAAGATTATGGGGGGTGGGGGAAGTGGGTTGCAAAATTTCTGGAGGTTGCAAACCCTCCTTCCTGCAAAAAAATCCTTATTAGATTTAAAAAACGACTAGCAGCAAATTGCAAATAATGTAGACTTGACTGTAGTTTGGCTCAAAATACCCCCCAACAATGTCAGGCTCAATTTTTGTTCTCAAAACATTTTTAAGCCTTCAGTTCAACTCAGTTTTTCTAAGCACCTTCTACAGGGCAAATTATTTAAAAAAAAAAAAAGCAAACTGGTGTTTCCCCACCCGCTTCAAGCATGATCCTTGCTGTCCCTGTTGCCACCTGTGCTGTTGCATTCAGGTGGCAGAGCCTGCAAACCTTGTGACAGCTGTAGCGTAGGAGGGGCAGGAGTTGGGTACATCCAACCTGTCCCCGCTGCAGGCGTAGATGGCAGATCATGGTAATCTTTCTGAGCTGTGCAAACAATTGACATATGTGCACTGAGAACTGCTTTAAAAAGCAAATTTGATAGATATGTTTTTTTAAAAAATAAGCCACTTCTGGTAGTGTTTTCCTGGCTGAGAAACCACTAAATCTCTTGTATTCTGAGTGTCACACAGGGAGGTTGCAAAGCCTCAGAACTGATTCCCCAAGCCTTATATTTCACCTTCCTTTTGATTGCTCTGTCACTTTAAGGCTTTAGGCCATTATTCTCAGAATTGCTATTATATCTTATTAATAGGATGGGGGGAAATTTATTGTCACAAACTCTGAAAGATTTCCACTTGGAGCACTCACAGCTCTTGAAAAGGACAATTCAGTTTGTTGCCTCATTTGATGAATGCAGACTCTCATCTCTTCCTCCCTACTTTCCCAGGTCCTACAAGCATTTGCAGCCTGTGGTGGTAGATCCCCTGCAAGGTCAGTGGCAGGATCAACAGTTTGGTTTCCTGATCCCCAAGTGTCAGCTGGAACTGAAGTGCCACCAAGCCTTGGTGGAAGGTTGAGGTGATGAAGACTGGGTTAGTGCTGGTGGCTGGACCCCAGAAGAACAGTTTCCCTCTCGCATCTGTGTGTGTGGGTGTGTGTACACATATGTACAGCCAGAACAAGTCTGTTCCTGTTTGGGAGATCAGTGTCAAAAGTGTATTTTGTAAGAGCTGGCCAGGCTCCTGTTTCCACATTACTAACCAAAAGCAGTTAGCTGTTTTTTTGGGGGCCTCTGCTTTTCCAACTCAGTGCATGGCTCTGTCCGTCCCTTTAGAGAAGGGAAAAGGATGTGCTCCAGAGCTATTTTTACAAAAAGCCTCTCTGTGGAGGTGTTGGCAATTGACCCTGGTTTGGTGGGGCTGAGCATTGTGGGACCAGTGTGGGACTGCAGTGTGAGGGAAGGAAAAACCTGTGCTGGGGGATGGGGACCAACTTGCAAAAACGCTTCTGCTTCCTTCGTGCTTACAAGACAGGAGCAAGTATGGACAGGTTGGGTCTAGCTGTCTTTCCCTTTGTCTCTGTACAAACTGCACCTTCTCCAATGCTCCAGGCACTTGGTGCAAGGAGGGATTTTTACCCTGAAGTGCCTGAACACCTGAGGCTGAAATTCCTCTTCTCACTTCTGCCTCCCCTCCTCCTTCATCCCTGCTGAGTGCTGCCTCATCCTCAGCGGAGGTGAGCTACTAATTGCAGCGTCCTGCAAGTGCTCATCATTTTGTCCAGTGACAAGCATCTTCTTGGAGGTGTTTTAAGCATCATTATACAGTTTGGGATGGGGAAAGGGGTAAGGAGTGTTGGACAAAAGTGGCTTTGTGAGCCCCTTGGTGGCTGGCCTGTCACTGCTAGCAGCAGGAGAAGTAGGGGGACTGAGGGAGAACATGGTTTACTCCAGTCAGAACTAACCCATCCAGCTGCATCTGGAGTTGTGGCATGTGGGGTAGGGAGCAAATAGCAGAGGTGGCCCTCAGAAAAATAAGACGCTTGCACTGGGAATCAGCCTGTAGGTACTAGACATTGTCTGACTGTTTTTCTTAGGGACATTTTTTTGTTCCAGCTCCCTTTTCTGTCAGACCCAGGGGAAAAAACAAAAAAGGTATTTAATCTGCAGATACAGCTCATGGCTGGAAAAAATGTATGTATATTGTACCTTTGACTAGGCTTAGGTATTGGGGGATGGGAATTCCTTCCGTATCCTTGGGTAAGGGTTGTGCATTTTATGCAAAGGAGGAATACAAATACCCTGTTACAGATGCAGCAGCTGATCTTAGACATGGATGTATCCTAAGTGATCTGTTGCAGTCACCAAAGCACTGCTTTAGTCTGAAAGGGGATGTTACAGCCTGGTCTGTGATAGTCAAAGCACAGGGGAGCTGTACAGATCCCCACGGCCAAGTTCTGGGGTGGTGGCTGCTGGAAAATAACTGTCCTGGCAGGGTACACTGAGCTGCTGGGGATCCTGCCTCTATCTCGTTAATGCAAAGTCCTGAATGTCATAAACCCACATTGACAAATTGATACCCTGTGTGGAAGGATGCAAGGATGATCTTTCCTAGAAGAAATGCTCCCAAATGTTCTCAGTGATGCAGTTGGAAATAGAAATGGGAATTATTGACTCCTTGTTCAATCTCTAACCAACATTCAGCTGTTGGAGGAAATCAATTGGGAAGTCAGTGAGTGCTTTATGATACTTTAGAGGTTCATTTCCAACTGTTCTAGTCATACCCTTTCCAATCTCAGGCTTCAGAAATTCTTGATTTGGTACCGAGTGCATGCTCTGGTTTTCAAAGCTGAGGAGCTGGGAAGAACACTGAAAATCAGAATGAAAGCATTAGATACCCAGGTATATATTCAGAAGCATCTGGGTTTGCATTCTTTGTTTCTAATGTCTGCACCTTTAAAAAGCAGAAAATGACTGCAATGTTGCTCACTAATCATTAGTCCAAATGATCTGAAGACAGTTAATTTTGGTTTAAATCAGTCATCAATTTGTGTGTGTTAATTCACTTTGTAAGTAATCAAGCTGTAGAAAATTTTTTTGTAGATTAACACACCAGTTCTCACTTTGGCACTGCTGTTTTGAGTAATCCACAGCTAGCAGCAGGCATATATTTTCCCTCATTTTGAAATTTTCTCTGATTAAATCCAGTTCTTATGCAGCTGCTTCTGTCTCTCTGCTGACTCCTTGTTTTTTTAAGGTCCTGTCACTTCTGGAAATGGGGTTCACAAGGTCTTTGGGGAGAGCTGGTTTGCATCCTGAACTCAGGAGCAAGTGTTACAGGTCCCTATTTGCAAACAAGGAACTGCTGACACTATTTTTGTTGCTTATTTATCTCTTGATAGTTACTTCAATCTAATTAAAATCATTGCCATTCCTTGCAGGTGGCATATTCCTTCATTTGAATTTCAGGAGATGTAAACAACAGCAGGTTGAGAAGATCCTTCTGTGATGGAAAAATTAACTTTTAAAAATTGATTGTGCATTTCACTTTTGTCTAAAAGGCAAAGAACAAGAAAACAATGCTGAGACTATAGAGTGATGACAAGACTCCAGCAGTGGAGATTTAAAATTGTAAATATTGTAAACCTTCTCGTAACCCTTTTCTCGTGACTCAATTCTAAGGATATTGAATGATTGAGGTCTTGAATTACCCACAACTTCTGAGAAAATTGTCAAGAAGAAAGCCCATCTCTGCTTGCTGGGACAAAATGTGTTTTAGGAAAAAGAAAATAGAATTGGTTTGTTTTTAAAAGAAATACCACCATCATCTTTCAAGTGGTTCCTGGGAAAATTATCTTGAAATAACTGCAGGAAATTGGCATAATGATTTAAAGTTGGACTGGAAAGTTGCATGCTACATGTGGGTCCTACCAGTGAAATTGGAAGTAATGTCTACGCTGAGCTATGAGACAGATATTGCCTTTAATGAAAGGCATAACGGTGACTCTGCACCAACTTAATATTTAGCCAGTGACGTTTGCACTTTGCAAGAGCCCAGGGGAGGCAATTAGGAGGGTTGTAGAAGGAGGGAATAATTTTACCTGTCAGGATTGTAAGTGGGCAGCTCTTTGTATGTGTGTGCGTGTGGATGCATATTTGTATGGGTATGAAAGATCCAGAAATGAATGAAATAGAGAGGCTCGGTGGGGACTGTCAGGCCTGTGGTTAGAGGTGGGGAAGGAGCTATTTCCAAACCCACAAGATTTATTTGTGGAACTGGTGGGTAGGTGGGGGGTAAAGTCAGCAGACTTCAGCCTTTAGGGCTTTCATCTGCTTTAAATTCAGTTGAAAAAAAATTGCTAATTGTCATGGCAAGCAGGTAAGTTACCCACATACATCTTAGAGATGACTTAAACATATTTTTATTTAAAATTTGTTCTCTGATTGTTATCGCACCCCCTCCTCCCCTCCCCCTACCCCCCTGATTTCTCATAATGTGGCTGCAGAGTGGGAGGTGGAGGAGGCTCCAAAGTCAGTGCTTGTAGCTCGTGGGTCTCTGAACAGCACAGCTCTGGCCAGAGTGAACCTGGCAAACCGGAGCTTTCCTTCTGGGATGGAAAATTAAATGGTGCTAAGCTGGTGTTAAATGTTGTTCAAAAATGGTCCTTGCTCCAGGAGCTTGCAAATACCAGCACAGCCGTGTAACACATGTTCCTGCATTTGTGGGAAGGTTTGGATGAAGTCTGATTTCAATGTTGTGGTCACCCCAGTCTTCAAATAGCGCTGAAACCTGGACCTTTCATCCCTACCCCCCATAAGTAAGGATTTACAGTGGTTCATGCCCAGGCCAGGCAAATCCGGGAAGGGACAAAAGAGCACAAAGCACCTAAATGCCAAATTGGAAAAGCCATGTCAGTGTCAATTGCTTAATGATTTTCCTCTCTCTGGGAGATCATAGAATCATAGAATGTTCTGGGTTGGAAGGGACCTCAAAGATCATAGAGTTTTAAGCCCCCTGCCACAGGCAGGGCCACCAACCTCCAGGCCTGGATCTACACAAGGTTGCCCAGGGTCCCATCCAACCTGGCCTTGAACACCTCCAGGGATGGGGCATCCACACCCTCTCTGGGCAGCCTGTACCAGCCCCTCACCACTCTCTCTGTAAAAAAACTTCCCCCTAATATCTAATCTAAACCTTCCTTCCTTTAGTTTTAATCCATTCCCCCTTCTCCTGCCATTGTCTACCCTTTTAAAAAGTTGATTCCTGTCCTGTTTGTATACTCCCTTCAGGTACTGGAAGGCTGCAATGAGGTCCCTCTGCAGCCTTCTCTTCTCCAGGCTGAACAAACCCAGCTCCTCTAGCCTTTCCTCATAGGGGAGGTACTCCAGCCCTCTGATCATCTCTGTGGCCTCCTCTGAACCCTCTCCATCTTTCTTGTATTGTGGGCCCCAGATCTGGACACAGGACTCCAGATGGGGCCTCATGAGGGCAGAGAAGAGAGGGACAATCACCTCCCTGTCCCTGCTGCCACCCCTCTCCTGATGGAGCCCAGGATACCATTGGCCTTCCAAGCTGCAAGAGCACACTGCTGGCTCACGTTAAGTTTCTCATCCACCATGACACCCAGGTCCTTCTCAGCAGGGCTACTCTCAAGGAGCTCTTCTCCCAGTCCGTATATATATAGATGTATAGATGTTTGCAGGGTTAATTTGTTTTCTTTATCCCCAAACAAACATTCTGGCCTATCTCAGTGCTCCATTGAGGCATCTCTAAGTTCCTTGTTGGGGACAACAAGGTGTACATAACCAAGATTTCTTTGTCACCATGTGGTCGCCTGAGCCATCCAGGTTCCCCTCTTGACCTGCTATGTGATGCAGCTGAGGTCAGCTCCTGCCACAGAGATTTCAAAGTAGGGGGCCAAACATCTTGGGAACTTGGTTCTGGTACCCTGAAGCAAATAGCAGTGATGGGTTCATGATCTTATGACCCACCTAGCTACCTGCTCTACTAGTAGGTATTGGCCTGTATCAGTTGGTTGTGTGAATACATGGATCAACTGCTGCAGCACAGCAAGCCCATCACCAAGCAGTGCTTTGAGTTAGAACATTACTGTGGCTCTGAGGCAGGTATTTTGAAGGGAATATGTATGAATTAGAGCTCAAAAACTTGTTTTGAGCCAACGACAGAGAAGATGCCTTGTTAGCCTGATGAATGCTTTCGACAGAGACAGGTTCTTGCCATGTCTCTTGGCTGGGAAAAAGTTGTGACCTCCCTGCAAACTGAAAGATTTCACTGACATCCAACTGCTGCAAGAAAAGCAGCTTGTCTCTCAATCACCTTTATGGTTTTAAAACCCATTTCTAGTCCAGCAGTGAAGAGAAACCCCATAGCTCATTCAAATGAGCTGCTTTAATGGAAAAAGCCACATGAACTCCAAACCGATTTCATGATCTTGTCCATGACTTTTTAAAAACCCAGGACTGATGCTGCAGTAAGCAGTGCTTGGTACTTATCTGTGAGCAGAAAGGTTGTGGTGGGGAGGGACTCGTGGTGTTATTTTTCCAAGGGCCTGATGGTTTAGCTGTCTAATTTGGGAAGCGGGACTATCTCTGCCTGACTCTCATCACCCTTTCAGCGAGGCAGATAGCAGCCAGCGCATTACTCACCGTTACCCCATAGATAACTGGCTGCTGAGTATGTGTTATAACACGTGGCAGCCAAAACAGCGAAACCTCTCAGCACTGGGCACGGGGAGGCGGCTTCAGCCCCGTACTGAAAGAGGTGGGTGGACTTGTCCTTGTCACCTGCCGCAGAGGCTGCGAGAGCCTTGGTGGCTCTGCTCTGTTGTCACTCAATTAGTCACTTCTGGGGATTAAAGCATGCTGTAGGAAAGTTCTCTAACTTATGTTGCTGTTGCCAAAACTATGATAATAAGGGTAACTTTATTGCAGTTAAAAGGAGAAGAAAAAGCCTTCTATCTCTTGCTGTATTCCCCCTGACAGCTGGTTGTGAGGCACCAGGAAGGGATTTAACCTCTTACTGCTCTGCAGATTTCTCTTCTGCACAGGGCTTCAACATGCTTGGTCTGTGGGTAGTTTTTATTCCTGTTTGGCAGATGGAAAATAGAGCCATGTGGTTCAGAGAGGCCAACAGCTCCTTGCTGAAAATCCAGCATCCATCCCCCTGGCTCTGGGTGGGTTTGTGGTATGGCACAGGGTTCAGCCTGGACCATCCTGCACTCATCCAGATTTATCCCTTAGGATGTTTGTGCTTGCTGGGCTTTGATGCTGAGTCTAGTCTGGCAGCAAATCCTCTCACCCTTGGGACCACTCCCTATCTACTGGAAAAGCTTAGATTTGTTCTTCCAGGGTAAAAATAGGAGGTTTTGGAAGATGGGCTGGAGCTTTCCCTGCAGTTTTGAGGAATGCACTAAGCTCCTTTCTAGCAGAGGTAAGCTTCCTTTTGCTCTCACCTGAGGTGTTGGGAGAAGGAAAAGATGGAGTGGCAAGTGTTTGCCATATGCTCCCAGTGTGATCAAGAGGTTTTAAGATTGCACAGGGCTCTGATACCTGCTACGCTGTGGCACTGGACTTGCTGTGGGTCTGACAAATGTAGAAAGCACATATTGCACACAAGCTCCTGGATCCCTTTCAAGCAGGGTTCATGCTTTAACCAGCAGAGATGAAGAAACATCGATGGAGATTTCATTTATTTTTTGCCACAGGCAGAAATGTTTGTTTGTAGAGAGTCTCCTGACTTGGAACAAAACAAAAACCCCCTCCTAAACTACTCCAAGATTATTTAGCAAGTTCTCACTGTGCCTTCTGTTGGATCCTGTGGGTTTTCAGACCTGCTTGTGGATGCCTGTGAAAATGGATGCTGTGGAGGTTGGAGAGCCCTGGGCAGAGCCATGAGCCTGGATTGGTAGGAGGAGGGTGCAGAAGGTTGCACTTGCTCATCGTGCTGTGTGATGCATGCCACTCTGGTGTTGCTGGGAAGCACCTGTGGCTTGTTTGATCACCCTTAAATCTGTCCCAGTGCAAACTGGCCTGTTAACCAGGAGCTCACTGTTTTATGTGTAATGAGGAGCAGAGGCAGGAGGGAAGTAATACTGAGTCCCAGCAGTCAAGGAGGATCAAAGATTGGCAATTTTCATAGCACAGAAGGATGAGTGATGCTGAACTCTTTCTAGACTGATGCCAGTTGAACACAAAGCCTTTTAACCTCTTAATCCCCACTTCTGAGTTATAGCTCAGAGATTTAGGGCTTTCTGGCTTTTTGGAGATTCTCCTCTGTGTGTGACCCTAGTCCCTAGGACATAGCAAGGGACCCCTGACTGTTGTATGGTGTATGTTGAGTGTGGTGTTAATGTTGCAAGCTTTTTAGTTGTTTGCCTTCTTTACTGACCATGAGGGGAATTCATGGGAATCCTTACGGGGAGAGAAGCAAACCTAAAGCAAACAAGTAATTTAATATCTTGTTTCTCATCTTGATTTGTGGAACTTGAACCCAATTTGGACTTCACCCTTTTTGAGGAGACCCCTAACCTTCCTGCAGTCCCTTCAAGGAAGCTGTTCCTGGACTCTCCTCTATCATCTCCCCAACTTAGCCATTCGCTCATCTTCTCACCAAATGCTGAAAGGTTCCTCTATGCTTCCCAGTGTCACGACCATGAACCCACATATCCTGGGGGTAGATATGAATGCAATATTTCATTTTTGAGCATTTTGTTGGGTTTTTTTTTGGTTTGCATGTTTGAGCTCGACATAAGACCCAGCAGAAAGATTCTCACTTAGCCAAGGCCATTTCTGCATTCACTGCAGACAAGCGTGGTGCTCCAGGGAACCAGTTTTATTCCAGGCTTCGCCAGTGATTCATTTCTGGATGCTGTCTGCCTGATTCCCTCTGGGCCTCAGTTTCCTGTTCTGTAAAATGGAGATAATACCCTTTTATGGCACAGGGCTGCTTTGAAGCCTTTACAAAATACTCTGATGTGTTTGGATGAAAGTTTCTATAAAGCAGATTTTTAAAAAGCATGCAGCTCTCATTGAGGGGCTTGTATGAAGTGATCAGGACTCCAGAATTACTCCCTGGGATGAATGTGTATCTGTGTCGAACCCTCAGACAATGCTGAACGCTGAAACAATATTCGTGTAACTTTTCTAAAAGGATCCACTGTTGGTGCCCATGGCAGGCTTTGCTGCTATTCATTCTTTTTGTTTATTTTATGCAAATCCTTTTTCCTCCTCATTGAAAACACAAACAAAAAAGGGGATGACAAAAACATAAAGAATTTTGCCCTGTAAGCCCCATAAAATTGATTCATTTCGAAGAAGATTTTAACAGCTCCAACCCTCTGCCTATCTGTCTAGTTTTAAAAGAAACTTTCCTCTTTCTCCTGACTGCCATATTATGGAGGGGGAAAAGGGAAAAAAAAAAGAGATGCAGAATTTGTCTCTGCTCTTTTCTCGCTCCTGTCCCTTTATGTGCGCTCTCCCACCTCCCCCTCTTCCATCGCCCTGCTCTGCCTCAGTTCCCATTGAAATGTCAAATGCAGCAGTTGTCTGCAAGTGAAAGAGGGGCTCCCTGGTGGGAACAGCCTGCCCTTCTAACCTGAAGACCTCGGCTGTTCTCTTCTCCCCTTTTTGGTGTTTCCCATCCCACTTTCTCAGCAGATGTTGTGTGGGGCAGCACAGGCTGTAAAGGAATGAGTTTCTTTTCACCTGGCCATGTGAATGGGCTGGCACAGAAATGCTGGTTTATTCTCTCAGACTCTGGCAAATGCTTACACAGAAAGAGATTGTTTCTGAGAGCTGGCTTTTCTCTTTTTTCCTACACCCCCCTTTTTTTTTTCTTTTCCTAGAAGATAGGGAGGGCTAAAGCAGAGAAGGAGGCTGGCTGTATTTTAAGCTTCCTCCTTGGGTGCCAAAGGGAGTCCATAGAGTTTTGTTACTGCTACTTTTGTTCCTTTTATAGTTTCAATTCAAGCCCCAGGCTTTCAGCTCCCTTTTGTCTTAGCTGTGCTTTTTCCCAAGCAGTTGACATGAGAATGGTTTCAACAAGATGGTGAAGGTTCATCCAGGAGCATTGCCCCAGTTTAGTCCAGGGCTGTAGTTTTTGACTCTTTCAGCAGCTGGGTGGTGGAACTTTGCAAGAGAGTGACATTTCACATGCTTCTGTGGGGAAAAAATTTAGTTGCAAGAGAGTTCTGCCTGAAAATATGTGGCAGTGCGGTGCAAAAGCTCTCAGACTCTATCCTAATGTTGACTTTTGTCACTCTGCTATTTGAGATTGGAGAGGCATGTTCACAGTGGAGGAAGTAGAGCGTGTGTGAGGGTTCACCCTTTCTCCCTTTTTTGGCTGCCTGAATATTTCTGATTTAATGCAGTTGGTTTTTCCCTGTAGTCCACTCTCTCACCCTCATCAAGACTTTGGGCATTTAGGAGAGAGAGCTAGAAGAGAGATTCCCTTCCTGTGTGAGGATGGCTTCTCTTGGCACCTCCAGAGCCATGTCACTTATCAAGCCCACTTTTGGCCATGCCTCAGTGTGCTGAGCCCAGAGCATTGTATTGAGGCTTGGTCTTATATTCAAGAGCAAACTACGTACCCAGAACAGCGGATCACTTGATCCCTGATGAGAGAAATGCACATGCTCCTGATTCTGAAAAATGGAGCTGTCATTTACTTATTTAATGAGTAAATAACAAGCTACTCTGAAATACTGTAGGCTTTTTATGCCAGTGGTTCTCTTTGGATATTTATACTCATTTTAACTCCAGTTGGGTTTTTTTTTTTGTTGTGTGTGCGTGTGGTTTTTTTAAAATCTGAAGTTTATTTTTGCAGTGGTGCTTGGAAAGCTGTAAATGATCCACAAGGAATTAATAGACAAAAGTCCCTGGCTCTGCTCCACCCTATTGAAGTTGATGGCAAAACTCCCATTGACTTCAGTGGAAGTAACTAGGGCCTGTGAGAGTAAACAATAAATCAGTTTTATAATCAGAATATCTTTCTAAGTTGTGTTTTTCATGCTTTATGTGACTGAGGTGTTAGGGGCTTGTATGATGACAGGCATAAACAAATCACAAGCATCTTCTCTGGTGAAATGCAGACCTGTGAAGGTAAAATTCCTCAGTTTGAAAGCTCTGGATAGGCTTCACCTTTCAAGCAGCATTTGGAAAACCTCCACTCAAATTCTGTTAAGAAGAATACATACAATGTGTCTGAGGGGTTGAACTGAATCTCCATCCATCATGTAGCCAGCAAATGCGTGAGAGTATTTCCCCTTCCCTTATGGTAAAAAGTGTTGAGTTTAGAGATGTGGGACTGGAGGAGTCAGCACATTAAACCTCCTGTCTGGATATGTCAAAATCCCCTTCAAAAACTAATCAGGAGGAGATAGTTCGTCTCCAGCCAGATACCCTGCATGTACAGTGCTTGTGGTTGGAAGCTTGCAGAGGAATGTTCCTCCTGTGTCTGTTCTGGTACACCTACCGATGGTAAAACTAATTTGTTAAATAATAGGATGGTATAAATAACTCAGAGCTGCAGTTCTTATTTGGCCTATTCTATCTGTGGACTCCAAATGATTTAATGAAGGAAACAAATATAATTATCTTACCTTTTACTCGGGGCAATCCGAGGCTCTACGGCACAGCCAAATATGTAAGGAAAGAGTTCAGCCCTTTCCTAAGTCCTAGTCTAGCATCTCAGCCCCTGCCTTTAAAAAGCTTTATCCCTAAAATGTGCCTTGAGCTAAGGGCTCTGTATTGTGAAGTTTTCTTATGGATTCCTTCCCTGGAGTTTATGCCTTTTGGGGGAGATGGGGCATTGCTAAGCGCTTCAGCTGTTCTCAACTGTTACAGGGCGCTTGAGCAGAACCGGGTAGCCTAAGTGTTTGTGCTATGTAAAGTAACTCTTCAGCCTTGCAGAACGGATGTGTTAACAAGTTTAGCCACCCAGATTTGTTCTGAATTGTTTTTGTATGCAATATTAATCTAGGGCACAACATAGCTGAAGGTAAGGCAAGGTTGTCACTAGATTATCCAAAGATGAGTGCCACGGAAATGAAGCACTATTGTTGCACTTCAAGCGATGACACTGACCAAAATAAAAGACATCTGGGTAGGAAATAGCAGGCTGCTTCCAGGGAGCATCCATGGTATACCTCAGACTGCCATGAATGCTAGCCCTGCTAGGCAACCAGTGAAGGGAGCTGCAGGCAGCTGTAAGCTCAGCCAAGAAGAGCAAAATAAAAGGCGAATCCTGAGAAAAAGGGGTATGTTCTTCCTAATTGTGCTCTGGACTGGAAATCTTTTTAGTCTTGTCTTTTGTTGCATTTCCCCGCTTCCTTCTCACACCCCAGCAGCAGCTGCGGGAGGGTCTCTGCGCTGGAGAGCATTGGGCGGTCAGATCCCACCCCTCCTGCTCTGCCTGACTTTCAGGTGGGTTTGGGGCAGGTTGTAGGACACCCAGCACATCTGAAGGGTGGGCTGTGCCATGCGGCATGTGGTTGTGTGAGCAAGGTCAGACTGTGATGTTGACCATGACACTTGGAAAGGGAGGGTGAAACCCACCATCTGCTGAAGGACACAGAGTCTTACTCTGGATGGTGGCAAAGTTGTGGTTTCACCCGAGGATAAACGTGCAACCTTAATGGACAAGGTTTTCTGAAGTGACTGGTGGCTGACATGATGTTCACTGTGTTTCCAGCTTATAACATATATCTGAACAGCACTTTGAATAAGACAGTGGTGGGCAGAAAGAGGTGAAGTAGCATGCCCATGGTTAGATAAAAAATCAGTGGCAGAGAAGAGGATAAGGCTCTCCTCTGTCCAGGCTGTCACCCTCACTTCTAGGCCATCTTTTCTCTCACTTGTCTGTGCATGATGACTAAACCTACACTAAAATCAGAGTGTGAAAGACATGGAAAGGAGGTGGGAGTCGGGGGTTACTCAGGGGAGGAAGGAATGTCTTTGGGCAAGAGTTGAGGGGAGCTGCAGAGCCAGGGACCTGGAGCAACAGTGGGGTGAGAGCAGTGGCAGCCCCAGCAGAAACTGCTCAGAGGAACTGGGGACCAGGAGCTGTTTGCATAAGGAGAGAAACTCCCTGTGGTGACAACCTCACCTGTCAGACGCTTCTTGCTGATTTGTCTTCAATGTTTCCCTGAGCTCTCTTCCCTTCATTGTAAGATGTGGATTGGCAGCAAATTTGTTCTCAATTGTTTATCAAAATTCTTGATTTGATTAATCATATTTTACCATATACACCTCCCATCTTTAAACCTGTGGGCAGCATCTCTGGGGCAGTGATACCCTCAGGGCCAGGAGGTGCTGGAGGTAACCCACGGCACCTCCTGCCTTTAGCTCAGGCTCGGGCCTGAAGCACAGGGGAGACTGGTAACGTGGCCAGCTGTAGCTCAGGAAGCAGCCTCAAGAGGGAGAGAAGGCTTTCTCACAGGCTTTTTACAACCAATGTTCAAAGAGAAATGCCTTTAGAGAAGAAAAGCCTGGGCTTCCCGGCTGTGCAAAACTCAGCCCTGCAAAGCTTCGTTTTCCTCGGTGCTGCTCTTCTACTTGATCCTTCCCTTAAGTCCTGCTGGTCACCGGGGACTATTTTCTAAACTAGGGACCATAGAGCTTAGTCTGGGATGAGGAGTCTCACCTAAATGGATGCAGGTCTGTGCCTTCTCTCCTTGGTCAAAGATGAATCATCCCCGTGGGCAACGGGACATGTGGACTGGGCAGGAGGGGAACAAACTGATTAGTTCCCTTGAACTGAAGGATGCCTTGGTTAATCACTGGACAAGGCTAGTGCAATTGGACAAGTGACCAATATAATAAATGGCAAAGGGAAAACACTCTACTTTCAGCAAAGGAGCTGGCTGTTTAAAAGGCAGCAAGAGGTTTACAGCACCAGCCCTAGCAACAAGGACAAAAGTGATCCCAAACACGTAAATGAGGCAGAGCTCCAAGCACGAGAGGACAAGCCACCATGAACCCACTGTATCATGCTATTAATAGGAATGGGGATGCCATTAACTTCTTACAGGGTGACACAAAAGCATCAGAAGAAATTTGCAGTACACGTAAAGAAGCAGCATGTTGCACCGCGTCTAATTGCCAGAATAATTATTTTCTGCTATGCAAATTACCAGGAGCAAATTCACTGCAGTACGTTTATGTGTATTTAATTACCATCAAGAGCTGGAGTTGAGGGACTAGATTTAATATCTTCCTAATGAAATAGCCCGGATTTGTGTGTGCGTTTGCAGCGAACTCGTTATTTTACTGCAGCTGGATTTGTTTATTTTAAATCAATCGTTATGGCAGATACAGTGTCTGTGTGTTTGCCCGGTCACTGATTCATTGTAAAAACTGTGGTTTCATTTATATGGGTGGTTTCTATCAAACACACATCACCCCTCTTGCTTGCAAGCTGCATTGTTTCTGTGTGTGTTGAGGAGGAGCACAATGGAGAGAAAAGGCGTTCGTTCTTGTGTAAATAAAGAGTAGAGGAGCAGGAGGGAATTAGGATGACCTGGATGTGTTGAGGTTTCCTAACAGGCCATGCATCTTCATATGTGTAGGCTGAAAACTTGTCTTCTAACTTCACCCAAGCCAAAGCTGTTGCAGGTTGGTTATTTGGTGGCATGCATAACGTGAAATACATGAACCTGCAAATTTCTGGTAAATATTTTGTATCTTCTCATCATAACAGGAAACAACAGAAGTGAATGTGACAGTCAGGAATACCACTTCTAATCCTGAGATGGTTCTTCACCTCTTAACATTCAGACTTTCTGGACCAGAGCTTTACAAAAGATGTTGGATATAAATTCAAGGTTTGAGTTATGAGATGATATTAAAAGTGGAAACAATACTTAAACTCTGGTTTGGTTGTTGTTCATTAACAGAGCTCTTGGAAAGAAAGACCTGAAAGTCAGCAGTGTAGAAGGCTGTTCATTCAAGAGAAATCATGTTGTGTAGTCCCAGGAGTGTTGTGTGTGACCTGATCCTACTGAAAACTGGGGATTTGCAGCTCTGGAGATGCTGCTCTGTATCAGTCCATATTCTGCTCAGGAAAGATGATGGTTACAGGATGGGTCTCCTGCCTCTTAGCTTTGCTTACCTTGATCTGGAAGCAGCAACCTGGATGTAGTTGGCTTCTACTTAACACCCAACTGTTTGCTGTGGTCACCGTTTCCAAAAGGAGGAGGGAGGCCCTGAGCTGGCTGCTTTGCTTCACTGCGTGCCAGGGCAGTGCCAGGTAAAAATGCGGTCGCAATGTAATTAGAAACACAGAGCATTGCCAAGCCTTGCTTTGTGCTGCTTTGTTTCCTCTTGTGGGTTTCAACTCAAGTTGCAAAATACAATAAACCCGGGGTAACAAAGGATGGCAAAGGTACCCTGCTGTGTCACGAGTGGTGGGATGGGCCAGCTTCAGGTGCCATCACCATAAGGGTGCCTGCAGGACCCTTATTCACAGTGCCTCAGGGCTGGTTTGTGTATAATTGATGGGTACCCTGAGGTTCTGCCTCCCCCTCCTCTCCAGGACGTCCTTTTCTGTGTTAGTTTATTTTTTAAATAATTAACAGACTTTGTGACTGCCTGTCTATCCATCCCCCTGGAATTACTCTCCAGCTGCTCTCATCCCTCCTCACAGCCCCTCCCTCTCCTCCAAAACGTGCTTTTCCTTTCACTGTATTTTAAAAGGATGTCTTTTGTTTTAACTTCACCCGAGGAAACCTCCAGGCACGTTTTAAATGGGATGCCCTTTCCTGGAAAAGGGTTATCCTGAAATCTTCCCTTTTCCCTCCCAGATGCACAGAGAGGTGAGAAAGAAACTGCTTTCCATCTGAATAAATCAGCATGGAGTAATTCTTGTCTGATAGGTACCTTCTCCCTCCAAACTGCCCTTATAAATTGCCCATCCTTGTAGCATGAAGGAGTGGATGAAGTTGAGGATGGACAGGGTATGCTTTTCCCACCCTCTTTGTCCCCTCCTATGCATGTTTCCTGTGGCTGGTGGTGGCTGCAACTCAGTGGTGTCTGCCCCATGCCTGGGTTGGTATGACTGATGTGAAGGTGAGGTTATTTGAGCAACCCTGCATGTAGCTTCTGCAGCTGTGGAGAGCAAGGACAAGAGCCTGTTCCCTCTCCTTCCTCAGTGAATCTGTCTTGCCACAGTTCTAGCAATGGTACAGACAGTAGGGAAACTGTAGCACACCTTCATGCCACTGGAAAGTCAGCTGTCAAAGGTGCTGGCTGCCACACTGATAAATCTGCTGCAATGCTGGCCTCTGTCAGCAGAAGCAGCCCTGAAACACAGTGGAGCTGCTGGAGATACTTGCTCTGTGTGAGAGATGCTAAAATGCTTGTTTAATCTGGTCCTCTTCTCATTGCCAACAGAAGACTTTGTCAGATTGTTTCCCCTCTACCTCCTATGAAGACCATCCACCTAGTTTAATAATTTTCTAAACAACCTCTCTTCCCATCTTCACTTGCCTAGGCTTGCTGCTCTCCAGATCCACATTTTAATTGACACACAGCTTGTGGTGTGGCTGGAGGCTATGCCAATAATGCACATATTCATGGCATGGCAGGCAGATAGGCCCCCTCCCTCAGACACCATCATTCAAAGCAAACATCAGACAAGCAACCAGCTTTGATGTGGGTCCTGGGTTTGCAGCCTCAAAAGAGAAATCTTTGGAGCCCTGTTTGCACTGTTCCTTGTGCCAGACATCGCAGCAATGTCATAATGGCCAAGCAACTGTGCCCTCAGCATAGTGAAAGGCACATTTTGCAGATCCTCAGCAGACATATTTGTGCTAGAGAGTAATCAAGAGCAGTCCGGGCTTTGCAGGGATGGAGGCTGTGAAAATAATACCAGTAATAATAATAGCAGTGGGTGAGGAGTAGGGCAGGGAGGGTGGGTGATAGGGCTGCTGTTGGACCATCTGAGGCACTTGTCAGAGGACATTAGCCCTGCAATTAGGAGAAGCTGAAGAGGAGGGAAGGGAAGACAGGGAGAGAAATGCTGCAGCAGGGAGGGCTTTGTGTCAGCATACAAAGCTTTTTTCTCAGCAGGACTGCTGGGATTTGCTCAGGTCTCCTCCTAGATAAATTAACTCAGTACAACACCTGCTCCTTTAATATGGTCGGGCTAACTCCTCTGCAGACCTGGCCTTTCTTTTTCTTTTTTTCTTCTTTTTTTTTTTTTTTCCTCCCTTAAAGACATGGAAACAGCTTCTGAACTGCCTTCTGCTGTGTTCTTCTCCCCTCCCCAACTACCCTTTCTCATGGAGGGTGAGATTTCCCCCCCCCCCCAGAAGAATGACTGGAGAAAAAAAAAAAAGTTGAAAGATTTAGAACAAAACCTCACCAAAAAAAAAAAAAACCAAACCAAAACCAAGCTGGCAAGAGGTGAAGGGTATGTAATTGCTATTCCTTATGCAGCCCGCTAAAGCTGCATGTTTTAACCATCTGAGGACAGCAGGGAATTTTTCTCTTCCAAGAGAGTCAAATGTGGGGTTTGCATTTTCTTTCTTTTCAGGGGGGTGTGGGGAGAGAAAAGAGGGTGGACTTCATTTTCCTTGGGATTAGCTAAAGCTCCTTCCACTTTTATGTTGGCAGCGCAAGGTTTCATCAGACCTCTGATCCTGCGCTGAATAAAAATATAGCATTACCATCAAACTGCAAAAAAGAGGGCTTGAACTTAACTGGATTAAAGTGCATTCAAGACAGCATTCTTTGCTTAATGGAGTGATGGTGTGGGGGGAGCTGCTGCTGTGGTGTCCAAGCCAGCCCACGTCTTTGCTGGAGCATAAAGGGGGTCCTATTCACTGCTGCTGACCAAAGAACCTTGGGCTGAATTTTCTTCCAGGATATTTGTCTTGATGCTCAGATGTCCCACTGCTGCAGTTCTGTGGATTTATTCTTGACAATGCACCGTTGGCAACAGGGTAGCTAATCAGTAGGGTGCACCTCATATTCATGGAGATGTATGCATGAGGTTTAATTGCAAAGAAATGCACTGAACCACATTTGCTTATGCTTTGGCGTTTGTCTTTCCCATATGAATAAACATCCCTGGCTGCTGGTCTCTGTCCTGCACACAGCCTGATAGCACTTTCACAGCCTGTTTGACACCACTGGCTCTTGGTTCATTCTTTGGATGCTTTTCTTGCCAGATTTTTCAGGATTTTCCCTCCCCTTAGGAGGAAGAAGGCTGCTTCTGACCTCCACTGATGGTCCCAAAGTATTGTGCATTTGATGGTATACTTTACAGTGGGTTGGAGGCCTGGGAGAATCCATTCCCACCATGTTGTGTGGTGTGCCGTCCATCTCGATGAGTGCCTGCGTGCTTGGATGTATCCCCATATGTCCAGTAATGAGCATGGGCTAATTGCCTAGGCAGATAGAAAAATAGATAGGTAATTTGTAGCTATTTAATTTTACATTAGGCAGAAGGATGTAGGGGCAGAGGCTAATGTTGTTGGCATTTCTTTTCAGGGTTGTTAACCAGATATGCTGCCTCTGGGGCATAACAATGCCTCCCTCAGTAGAGCTCTCTAATACTTTTATTACGTTCTTATTAATTTAGCAATGGCCTAAAGTCTGTGAGGCACCTTCCAAGGCATGATCCCTGCCCTGAGGACCTTACCGACTAATTCCAAAGCATGATACAACCGGGGATTACTCAGTGAGGGCAAGGGCCTAATGGAGTAAGAAATGGTTTGTATTAGATAAATGGATAAGAATGAATCAGTGGAAGAGTTAATCACGTCGTTCCTTGCAGGCATACCAGGGATAAGCTTCTCCTTAGGAGGTCTGTGGTGTGGATGGTCAGCTCAGTGAGGTCTTTCCAAGCAGGGAACATGGATGGAGGTTGCCTCTTGTCTCCCAGCTCCATGTGCATGGCTGCTCTGGGAAGCAGTTGCTCAAGTGCAAAGAAGCTACATGAGAAAACGGTCTCGTCAGGCAAAGTGTTGGCTGTGACTTCTAAAAGGGGCCAGGTCCTGCTCACTAGGGATACAAACAGCTCTCATCCCATGGCCCCTCTTAGCCCTTTAGAAGCAGAGGGCTGGGATGCTTTTTTTTTTTTTGATTTGGAGTGAAATTGCAAAGCTGTAGGGTTTTGTCACGGATTCCAGCTCTTGGGAAGCCACAAACTGATGGTCCCAAACAAAAGAGCTATCCTGGAGGCTGGGGAAAGGGCCGGAGGGAAGCGGGGGCTGGAAAAAGGCTTCTGCTCAGGGGTGGCTGAAGGGCCCCTCCCTGTGCCCCTCAACACCTGTCCTTCTTATTTGAAGGCTGTAAGCTGCCCGGCATAGACCGCGTCTTGCAGGGACAGATGGGTCTGCAACAGCTGAGGGAGCTCAGGGCAGGAGGGATGAAAGCGAGACGGCGAGCCCTCCCCTTGGTGCCTCAGCAGCGCGGGCTGGTGTGAGCCGGTGGGGAACATTTGGTGTCCATGTGGCATCTGGCAGCAAGAGTTTGCTTCTCTGGCATTTCCTTTGGTGAAAGGAAGAGCAAAGCAATTCGCTTCCAAGCAGCTGCTCTGCTCCTCTGGGAGAGAACAGCATCGCCCTCCTTCCAGCCCCCTTCCTTCAGCAGGGTGCAGGAGCACAGGCCCCTGAACTAACATCCCCAGCCTCAGGTAAACATCCTTTCCCCTCATTAACTCCCTCATTTACTTTTTTTTTTTTTTAGTATTGAAATAGAAAGAAATAAAACCAACTCTCTGCATCACTTACTTTAAAATCTAGTTGCTGTGACAACTGGATGTGGGGTTTAAAGTGGCCGGCTCTGTCTTCTTGACATCATTGTTTGACTTTTAGTTGCTGGAGCAACAGATCTCTGGGAAGAACCAGCGAGGTCGAGGTTTCTCTTTCTTTCTTCCTCCACATTGCTTTTCTTTGGGGCCTGAGAGCACCAGCGATGGTTTGCTTTTCACTGAAGACACACACTGTTAACATATGATGGGAAGATGTCAGGCAGTATTAGAAGAAATGGAGGTTAGGTCAAAGGCTCGTTACAATGGGAGAATTCCTACAAAACAGAAGAAAAAAAAGTAAGAGAGAGAGAATGAATGAGGCATTATATTTCCCAAGATCAGAAGGCCAGAAAAGATGTAGCTCCAGCATACTTAGTGTTAGGCATGTGACATGTTTCTCCTGGTTGTTCTGAACCCTGAGTTTTTCCAAATTAAAGACATCGCTGTGGAGAGAATGTAAAGTGCCACCAGATATAACTCTATTAGCCAAGACCATAACGTAGCTCCTTCATTTCCTCTTAATGAAATGTTACACTTTGACGTCCCAAAACGATGGTATTTTTGTCAGTGTCCTCTCTGGCCACAGAAGAGCTGTTTAACCCATCCCAGAAAGCTCTTCTCTGCAGTGGGGTGCAAGAGGGGACACTAGACAGCTATCTACCTACTTATTTCTTTCTAAAAGTTACACACCTTCCACACTGATTGTTCAGGGCTCTGGCCAGAGCCACGAGGAGGGTGGGATAATGCTGCCAATCTCAGATGAACCAATGTCTCCTCATGCTAGGAGCATAGAGGGACAAGGGTATCCTAAAGGCAATGCGTGGACACTGCAGTGAGTACAATATCATTCTTTATGGAAACACTTATAGCCAGGAACGTTCAAATCCGTTTTCCTAGCCTGAGACTCTCTCTCCATTGGTTCTGGGCACTGTGGTGGCTAACAGCATCCTTGTCCTGACTGAGGTCTTTGGGGGAACAAATGCTGTGATTCCGCAGAGGGCTCCTTGTGAGCTGGTTCTCCTCTGGGCTTGGTGTTTGCAGAGCTCAGGGTGAACAACAGCCACTAGCTCTTAAGCTGATGATGAATTTGCAGTTCTCTGGGCTTGAGTTTTGAATGTCTTCCTGGCATGAGTCTGGCCAGGCGTGGTGTAAAGGCCAGAGCAAAGGGGAGGCTGGAGGTAGGATGATGCATACACTGGAATACAGTTTTGGCATGAGGTACTACATTAGTAATAAGTGAAATGTCAAAGCAGGGTTGGTTTTTTTGATGTTGGTTGGGGTTTTTTTTCCTAACAAATGCTTTATACTTAAAACCTAAACGATAAACTACTGCTCTTTCAGGAGGCTAAATATGTCCTGAAAGAATATCCAAGGGTTTCAGTTTGTAACAGTAAATCAGGAATGGCCTTAAGTGATGCTGTTGGATGGGATAGGATAAATGAAATGCAAACTGCAGGGTTTAATAAAAATGCATCTGGAAATTAAAAGTAAATTTTGAAAAAATTAGAGAAGTAGTTAAAAAATAAAATCTGTTGGTGCCAAAGTAAGTTGTCATTAAAAGGTACTTCAAAACCTGAGCTTTTCTTGCTGTGAGAGTGCCTGCTAATGCATCTGACTGTCCAGCTCATTCCAGGCTTTCAGATATATATATATATAAAGGGCAAACCTTTTCACAATGAAGTTATGGTTTCAATATTACACCCTCACTGCCCACAAAATACACAGAATTCAAATTAACAAATATACATGCCTCAAAGTCTACACAATGTCAGCCACAAATATGCATGCAAGAATGCTGGTTGCTAGAGTTTGGAGTTAGCTATTAGTGAACATTCGTATGGTGTTCAGATAATTTGTTCTTAAATGCCACACACGTACCACATGGTTCAGATGTGGTTTGGGGAGCTATAAAATGGGATTTCAAACTGGTTCTGTCCCTGCTCTTAAACCCATAGCTCAATTAGGGCTCAGATGCATCTCAGCTATAGGGCTGGCGTCCTGAGTCTGGGATATTGCGACTAGCTGGGTTTTGTGGAGGTTAAAAGGCATGGATGCAGCTGCTTATTAGTGAATTTGTGCACGTGCCAGTCTGCAGTGAAATGTACTTGAAATAACCTATCCTAGATGCCTCTATGAGGATGATGGCCCTGATGATTTAGCTATTTCGGTTCCAGCCTGAATTATTCATGTATTTGAAAACATTCATGAATTATTTGTGTTTTCACTAAATATATAATTTAAAAACCCAAATCCTTCCGACAAAATATAAAACGGAGAATTATTTATTTATTTTTGTGGCTCTGAGATGCTGCCCCCACCCCGGAACAGCCCTTTGGCCCCAGGCTCACAGGGAGCTGTGATGTCAGGGCACAATGATGTCTCAGGCATCAGCATCCCTGCCTTAACCCGTGCCAACCGGGTATCAGCCCTGATTCAGTGAGATACAGGCTCTTATAAATCTTAGATCTAACCCCAATTAGCTTCTGGGTACTAGGTTTTTGAGGATGGTGACTATCTTGCACGTGTGGGTTCAAGGTTTAGGATCTGCTTCCACAGGCTGGTATGTCTGGATTTAAGGTGGCCAGCAGTGGATCAAAAGAACTTGGTCCCTGTGATGCAACGGTACAAATTCACAAGCTGATTCAAATGCATTCAACTCTTCTGGTGGCATAACTTTATCCTGGCAACCTTTATGCCAAGTCCAGTACTGCCCATTGTCTTCGGGCTGAGATAATGTGGCCAACTAACTGAAAACTGGTGCACACATCATGTGCTCTGGTTAATTCAACAAAAATGTGTTTGTGCTTGATCCAGATCAAATCTGTCCTGCCACAAAATCTGGGAGTACAGCAGATGTGATATTAATAGATGTGGAACCACAGCCTAAGCCTCTCCCCCTCCCCAAACATCTGCAGCGGAGGGGGGCGGACGGCAGTGCTGGGAGGAGGCATCCTGTAGGGACAGCAGTTCTGCTCTCGTTTAACTGTGTGAACTTCCCAGTGCTTACATTAATTTTAAAGAAAGTGCTTTGGCATAACTGCCATAAAATCTGGTCTTTTCACCTCAAGGGATTAGTTTCTTCCAGGGGAAGTCTGAGTAGCTGGACTCTAATGAAGCATCCTAACACATGATGTGGTTTTTCTCCCTTTTTTTTTTTAATCCCCCCTCACAACTCCCTCATTGCAACAGAACTGCTTTATCTAGCTGCTCCAGTAGGTTTTTAACCTTGTTGGGCTTCAGATTGTTCGAAAGATCTGGCTGGCCAAGAGGTCTTGATTTCACCTGGATGTCATATTGCCCTGAACTGTTCAGTGGCACCTCTGAACCCCATTAAAAATTGTCCCATCCATTTCATTGCTTCTGCGAGACCAAAATCTGTGCTTAAAAAAAACAAAAATAAATAGTTTTCCATCAGACTGCCTGGTCTTTTTCCCCCTTGTATTGACTCAACATTCCACTAGAAATCTTTCATTTTCATGGCTTCGGTCATAAGAATTTAGATCTCCCTCCTTTCTCCTCCCCCCTTCCATTAGCTGATTAATGTGCTTTCATTTTGTCTAAAGTACCAACCGCTTACGTTGACTGCTCGGGGTGTGCGCGTGTGAGTGTGTGTGCGTGCGCTCAACAAAAGCCTTTTCTCTCTTCATCTCCATGTTCTGGGACTGAGGCCAAGTTGTGATTGTAATAATGTAATCTCTTCTGAATACTTGAAGTGATGGGAAAAAATGAGATTTTGAAAATGAAATAGATTATACAGCTAGAGGGGGAAATCATGCATTTTAATTAGCTCTTGAGAGTAATTTCCCTTAAAGTAGTACAAGCCAGGTGTGCAAAAGTATTCTCCTGCCTTAAGAGTCTCGCCTCTCATCCTGGAGTCCTTGGAAAAGACGGTGACAAGTTCATTCGGGATGCTTCTCTTGAAGGGACTGAACATAAGGTGACTTGATGGGACCTGATTTTTTCAGAGGTTGTAGTATCTAAAATCAAGCTCCTCACCCCCTAAAAATGCCTCCAAAATTGAAGCAGCTGCTCACTTCAGCACACAGGAGGACTCTACTTCTTTGTGTGCTTGTGTGCACAGGGAAAGGGTGATTTATCAAGTTATTTCATTTACCTTTTGTTCAGGATGAGATCATTCCCTAAAAGGTGTTCGCGGTTTATCACCTTGCTGACTGGGACTGCCCACCGTTCCGCAAGCAGGAGCGCACAGAAAGAGGGTAACGTGTGCTTCACCAGGCAGGGGCACGGGGCATGTATTGGAAAAGGAAAGTTGACCTGTCCTAACTCACCCACTCTGCCTCCTTGTGACATGAAAACTGCTTGTTGGTGGCACAGTGTTTGTGCCTGTCCTCACAGCCTTGGCTTGGAGAACTGTCCCGGGTAATGGCCATGGCTTGGCTGGTGAATGCCCTTTATCAAGCCAACATAACCTGATGGTATTTGATTGAGTTCCAGCACTTCAAAAACCCTCCTTAGTTACAAAGCCATGTAACATTCACCCTAAATTCTTTCCTTTTTTTCATGGGGAAGGGGTAAGTTTTATAGTGTAGTGTTTAGGACTGGAGAAGCGTTTTGATTCCTTGACAAAGATGTAGATAACCAATTGAGTCCAGGCTTTGACCAGAACCTTCCCTGCTGCTTCTATGCCACATGCATAACAAAAATCTCACATCCCAGAGTCTTAACAAGATGTTCAGCCTCCTCTTTCAGCCCTGGTCTACAACTGACTGCAAAGGACACATGATTTGAGAGAATGTGCTGCTTTACCTCAGTTTTATATCCCAGCTAGGCACAGGGATGTTTTTCAAACGTCCTTTTCAATCAGTCACTTTGGCATTGTAATGGCTTGGGTCGCTCTTTTCTCAAATCTGTTTTAATTCCTTACCTTCGTATTTTAGCAGCAAGTTGCCTTGAATTTACAGTTCCTGTTGAATTCCTTTATGAATAGCACCTAGGTTTCCTCCTCTGCAGCTGCAAACAAGGTTTAAAAGCTTTTGGGATTTCTTGGCAGCTAATAACTCCCAGACTTCAGCATAGTTCATTTTAGAAATGTTTCTCATGCTTCAATCTGGACAGCGTTATGCAGGTCAGGGAATCCTGTCAGACCTGGGGCCAGGGGAGGATGTTCCATCAAAAGCTTTTTTGGCAAATTTAAGAAAAAGGGGGAGGGGTGTGTGCAAAAGGACCTTTAGGAATACTGCTTAATATCATTTCCATCCAAAATAGGAAAAGCACCTGGAACTGATGCCAAGCACAGGACAGAATAAATAAAATGAAAAAAAAATCCCCAAGCAAAGACCTCCAACTGGAAATAGTTCCTGAATGATCTCACTGAGAATCCCGTAAGTGGCTGGATCAGTTTTAGGGAAAAGGGAACATGGGCTTGAACTCCATACTGAAAGACAAGAAAGAGCTTCAGAGAAAGAAAAAAATGAGCCAAACCCAGATGCAAGCTGTGAGAGGTGCTGGGATATTTTTCATTCCTGATTGGAACCTCTTGACATTTACACAGAAAATGTCACAGGGATACAGCAAGACTTGAGGTGAGGAAACAGGTCTAAAAAGTGACATAAAATTATCCTTGTAGCTTTCATTCTGTGCTCACCCTGCTATAGCAGAGCAGGGACAGAGCTCAAGGGGTGGATATTGTCTTTGTGGACCTGGCATCAGTATGTGAAGGATGTGGTGAGTGATGGATTGAGCGGCAGGGGACTTATTCCATGTCCTGGTGGACTTCAGCAGTCTAATCAGCTGGGCTGTACAGCAAACGTGGGTGTGTGTTTGGTGTGCTGTCCCACATAGACAGGACCTTTTTAGACCCGTGCCATTACCTAGATATCAGGCTCCCCTTTATTACAGACTAGCACTCTTAGCAAGAACTAGCTGCCCCATCAAACTCATGACCAAGCTGGGGCTTGTCTCTAACTAAAGTGGATCTTTGCTTGCATCTGACCAAGAGTCAGATACTGCCTCTCCTTTCTAATGATGCTCCTGCAATCAGTATTTATTTTAGATTTGATCAGTCAGCGCAAGTCAGCTAATACCTCAGTAGCTACAATCTTGCTGTCAGGTTGGAAGGAAATTAAACCTCAGGAGGTCACGTTGAAACTGTGGATCTGATCTCAGGGTAACAGGGGTCTTAGGCAGGACTGGCTGTATTAATGAGGTATAGGTACTGAGCAGGTTGAGAGGTATGATCCAGAGAATTCTGGACAAGAATTTTCCAGACAGATGGGCCAGAGTGACATTTGGATGTGGTATTTTCACTTAGCAAAAACACCTGCTCAGAGCTGTAACTCTGTTGTCCAGAATTTCTGTGTCTTCTGCTCTGCTTCACTTCTACTCTTCTTAATTTTGTCCATTCAAAGAGGTTAAACTGCATGTATCTTCAGAAGCAAAATCCACCAGTCTTTGCTTCCAGCTGCACTGAAAGTTTTGCAAGACATTTTCTTCATGGGGTGAAGAAATATAAAACAACTGGAGCATGCAGATCAGATGTTTTCAACCTGTAAATTGCAAATAAATTTGGGAGGCCTCCCTCCTGTTTTAACTGCCAGGAAAAAGTCCCAAAATCTTTCTTTTCCATTGCAACATAGGCTCATGAGATAGAAGAGACTGAGACCTGCCAAAATAAGTCCTCACTGAAAGCTTTCTTGGAGCTTTATAAAAGATTTGAAGAACTTATCTGAGTTGAATTAGTTTGCCTAATCCTAGTGATAATTTGGCTGAAGATGTTTGCTCCTCTCAGATACAATGCAGACTGCGTGTTGTAGTACTTAGGCACAGACCTAACAAGAACAGAGAGTCTCTCTGAACTTCCATACCACCATCTGAACACCTTCAACTTGTCAGACCGATGCATTTCATCAAGGTGGACTTTACCGTCACGATATGACATCTGAACGTGAGGTATGAGCCTGCAAGTGTGTGGGGAAGGGAAAGTAATGCATGTGCCATATGGTAGAAGTTGATGTCTGGTAATAGATGTTTCATATATTCCAAGAACATAATTTGCTCCAAGTGAAAATTCATACTCTTTAACTCTTTTTTAACCTACTGCTTGTTTTTTAAGTGGAGGCCTTGGTTAATTCTCCTTCTGCTTTACTGGTTCTGCCTTCTCCAAGGCTTCACAGCATCCGTACTGAGTACTACACCCTTCCTCCCCAAATGCTATCTGTGGCTTCAGCTTCACATGTCCCTTCATCCCCCGTGCCCCCGCCGGGAGGGCTGTGCGGTGCTGACAGCTTTTAATGAGCTGCAGAAATCCAGGGCAGAGAGGGTCGCTTCCAACCAGGGAGGGTGAGCTTATCTCTTTATTTACAATCTCAAAAATACCCTTGGGTCCTGGGAGATGAAGGGCCCGCGCACGGAACTGTAAAAGACAATTACACTGGTGTTGCTGGCAAGTGAAGATGATTGAAACACCATGACAGAACTGTCCCTTGGCAAGGCTCTGGCTGGGCAGTGCTGCTCCGTCCCAGGCTCAGCACGCTCCAGGACTGTGCTCCTTTCATTGAATGATTATTAAGAAGACACAGAGGAGAGAGGTTCCACCGTGATCACGAATCTCAGTATTTCACCGGGTTTCGAGTTTCATGTTCTGATGCTTCATTTAAAAAACCCCAAACACACCAACAACTTCTTCTTTTAAAACTTTTGTAGTGCTCAGTTGTAAAAAACCAGTTACTTCTTGTGCTCTAAAAGGGAAAAATAAAAGGAAAACTACTAAAGAAATTACAAGGCTCAACATAAGGCAAAGCCTTATTTTCAGGAGAGAAGTGATCCTTAAGCACTTTATAAGAATGACATTGATAAGTTTTCTCTGGACAATAGAAACTTGACTTGGTTCAGTAAAAGCAGTGCCCCATTCTTTTTGGGTATCTTGAATAAAAATCTTCTTTATGCATCATCCTCTAGGAACAAGTATGGAAATGCTGCAGTGTTTGGAGTGCAAGATGAACCCAAGGTGTTCAAGACAATGCTGGTACTGCTCAGCACTGAACTGGAAATGAAGAAAAATACTCTTTTCCCTGTAGTTCTTAGGGACATGTGAAGTAGCAGGGTAAGCTCAGTGGGTCATTTTGGGAGAACCAAGCAACTAGTGTCACTAGAGAACAGGCTGGGGTCTCCTCAGAGCTTCTTACAGTGCCTTACCTAAGGGAAATGTTCCCCACTGCTACATGACCCCTCCAAGCTTGTCCAGGAGAAACTATCTACCAAGCCTCCATTCCAGAACCTGCAGTCTTGTATAGATGTCCTCAAAGGCAGCTGTGCTCTGGGTTCCTGACCTGGCATAGGATGGGCTAGTGGAGATCTTTGCCTGGGTAGAGCAGTCGTTCAGCTGCTGCAGACCCCGTGTGTGTATATATATATATGTGTGTGTGTGTGTATATATATATATATATATATATAAAAATACATATACATGTTCTATGAAAATATATTTATATGTTATAACTAGATAATACTTTTTTACATGTTATATATATATATATATATATATATAATAAAAATACAATATGTATATGTCCTGGACACAGCTATACTTTTCTTTTTGACACTTTTAATTTTCCTCCTCACTGTATATGACCCTGATCAAGCTGTGTAAATTGAAGTGCATATGCGCAGAGGTCTTGTGAGGATGCATAGCCAAATTCAGGGGCATTTTAAAACACTGGAGCTTTGCACTTCAACGTGGTACCTTCTGGTGCCAAAGAAATTCACAGGTTCTTATGTGAGTTGGAGGGATGTGTGGTGGTGTTATATGTTTGCTTTGGAGGGCAGCCTACAGCCAACCCACAGGGATCACAGCCCATTGTGCTAAGCATTTTACACACACATAATGAAAAGCTGTATCTGCCCCCAAAAATGTAAAACGCCTCTATAATGAGTCACTTCTGAGAGGGAACATCCAGTCATGTGGAGAGAGGAACAGCTGAGTGAAAGAGCTGGAAATTAGTCCCAAAACACGACTGTGCTCGCAAGGCAAATCTTGCTGAGAGTGCCTGTGCAGGTCTGCTTACAGCTTATGACCAGCTGTGGGTGAATGGTGGAGCCAGGGCTCAGCAAAGTATTTAGAAAAAAGGCACAAGAATACTTCAAAACTCCTGCTCCTCCATGGTGTGACAACAGTGGGATATTAGAATAGCAATGCCTGTGCTTCCTTCATGGGCAAGGTGCTTGTTCTCAGCTTCAGAGAAGGCTGGAAAGGAGAAGTGCTTTCTTCTTGCTTCTGCACATATGTATTTCTGAAAGCTTCAGGATTAATAGATTAATTCTGTATTTTTGTGTGTATGTCTTCTGTCATGGGGTCACTTGCTTTTGCAGCACAAAGGAGGAATTCAATTAAATGTTCAGGAAGGTGAATGAGCTTAGTGGAAGCCTAAAAATCAGGAAAGTGAAGGCGCTCCCTGTTTGCACCTGTCATGGGATAGTGGGTGGAACTGATCCAAGTCATAAAGTAATGTAACTCCTGTAAGGCAAAGGGCCACGTCGTTCAGACCCCCACCTCACAGGGGGAGGAAAGTTGTATCTGATGAAGACCAGGGGGGCACATCGTTGGTTCGAAACAGGGGAACAAAACTGGAGCAGAGAATTGCAGCCAACGTGCTGGGAAAGACTCCAAGAAAACAGCAACGCTGCCTCTTTGTGTGGACAACACGTGCTAACTGGACAATGGAGTGAAGAAACACCAGGAAAAACAACAGAACCCTTAATTTGCAGAGAGGCCTTCTTCAGTGTTGTCTCCTTCCTATTGGGCTGGTGCATGCACATTTTGGCTGGTGCTGAGATAAGGTACAGAGGAGGTCCCTCTGTTTCGTGATACACAAATCATATATAGCAATGGAGTGACAGAGTAAGGTTTTTCAAGTCTTCTTTTCCACCATTTAAATAGACCCTGGCTGCAGCAAAGAGAGAAGACTTCAGGGCTTCTGCCCGTGGATTGTTTGGGTGTTTTGCTGGAATGACATTTGTGATGCACAGACACGACTTTTTTTCTCAGGAAGAGAAATTTAAGGAGAGGGGAGAAAGGGTATTACTGGTAAGAAGGAGAAAGGCTGCAGAGTTTGTACTTTATGAGCATATGAGCAGCCCACCGTTATACTAGGTATAGGTGTTAGGTTGTTGATTTTATTATGGTGAGAAGGTGCCTGGAATGATGGATGGGCTCCTGTTAATGGGAGAATGGCTTGTATAACTGATGTAATAAATAGGTACATAAAGCTCAGCAAACTTCAAGGTGCTTTTAGGTGCCCTAGGAAGATTCTGTTGGTTTAAAGAATTATTTTCCTAATGACTCTATTTCCTATCAAAATAAGTTCTTAACAGGGAAGAAGACTGAGAGGAGTGTTTCTCATGCTGAAACACAAAGTGATCAAATCTTGTGTATGGCTATTGAAAGAGACACCTGTCCTTAGCCTAGATCTTTTACATGGCCATTTAAAAATATTCTACAGCAACTGGCACAAGTTAGGAACTGCACCCTATACGTGAGAGAATCTGGAAATTGGAACGCACTAAGGTACCTACCTAAAACCTGCATTGTACTCTCAGGTGATTGCCACAGGATGGAGAGCAGCAGGAACTTATTTCATGTTCTCCTGAAGAAGCTAGGCAGGACTACCAGCAGGAATAAAGGCAACTGCTGAAAATACCCACTCCTCAAGACCTCAACTGGCTTTTGGCCTACCTGGTGTGATCTTCTGCAATCACTCTTCTGATTTCTACTTTGTCTTAACCAGTCTGTCCAGTCAGTCAGTGCTGGCAGGTTGCATTTTCATGTCATTTTTCTCAACCCATGGGCCTGGGTTGAGGTGAATATCGTCTCACAGTGGCACAAAGAAGTGGAGCTTCCAGGACTGGCAGCCTGCAGATGTACAGATAAAGATGAGAGGACATCTGGTCTCACCAGTGGTCTGTTGTTAGCCAGCTGTGGTACCAGAGAGACAGGCTCTTGGCAGAGGTTCCTACAGTGGCTTGACTCAGGGAGGAGTGGAGGGCGTTGCTGAGGATTATATGTCCTTATTCTTTTGAAAAAGCAGGAGGGTCCTGGGGGGAGGGCTGGGTGAGCAATGCTGCCAGATGTGAAGAGATGCTCAGCCAGAGGAAAACATCCAAAGTCGGATGTTTTCCTCTGGCTGAGGAATCTGGTTTCCTAAGAGCAGGCGTGTGGAGGTATTCCCATGCAAAGCTTTCATCTGCTCCTTGAACCTGCTTTTGCAGGGGGGTTGGACTTGATGATCTCTTGAGGTCCCTTCCAACCCCTACAATTCTGTGACTCCAGACCAGCTTCTCCTCAACATTGCTCTCAAGAAAAAAATGTTTTCAGGCTGGTGGTACCCTTCCCCACCCTCAGCCCCACAGAACACACATCTTAACTAAAGATATACAATTTTTTTGGCTTTTTTTCATGTTGTAATTTAAAGATAAAATAATCTCAAATAAGGACAATCTCTAAGCCACCTGTAAAGGTGCTTTAAGGTTTTGCTGTATGATATGCACAAATAGAGATTGACTATCTAAAAATCAAATACCCCCCTGAAGTCCCCAACTCAGAGGTACGAATATCTCCCACACACACAGAATCACCTAGGGTGAAATTCTCTGCTGGTGTAAACTGGCAGAAATCCACTGAATTCCCCCATAAATCAATTTAATTAAAAGTGTCTTCTGCTGTGTCTTTGTTTAGCACTAATGTTCATCTGAGAAGGTGTTAGAGCAGGAAAACAACCCCCTTTCCTTACAGCCCTTCCCCCCAGCCCCTTGGCTAAATTTTCATGTTTTTTAATAAATATTTATTTTTCAAAATGGAGTAAATGTGTTGTTCACAAAGGACCTTTTGTTCTTCCAATCCTTTCACTCAGAGGAATACTTATCTATGGCCACGTATGGGAGAGGGAGGAGAGAAGGAGATGGTGCAATTCACAGGTATAAAGTGTCCATATATGTAACAAAGATGAGTTCACTTTATAAAATAAGACCACCCTCTCTGCAAAACTATGCCTGAAGCTTAAAGAAAACACTACAACTTTTCTGAACTTCTGAAATAATGCCATTTTTTAGAATTTTTATGTTTTGTTATTTTATTTTTTTAGTTTTTCTATAGATCTGACTCTTCCACTGGGCTCAATTCAATGAAATGATCCAGAGCTTAAATTCACCAGCAAATCACTTAACCACATGCTTAATTTTAAGCAAGAGCTTAAGTCTCAGGCATTCAAACCATTCCTATGTGATTTATTCCTGGCCTTTTGGAGAGCAGAAGGAATGCAACGTGGCCAATGCACAGCCGATAAGGAGGCAAAACCAAAGTGACAGACGGAGGTGTTGGGAAATATTTGCTCGGCGCTGAACTTGTGTGTTGGCTGGAAAGGGTTCAGATGATTTCTTGAACTCTGTAGGGAATCCTCATGAGTTTTCCCTGCTTTTCACATGGGCTTTAGGCAACACATGGGCTCCAAAGCCCCAGGTGAGTTTGCTCAATGGTTGCACCATTGACAGCATGTAGCACACAGGTTTCAGGAATGCTCTGGGAGAAAATTAGGACAGATGGATAGTCTGGTGGACTGCTATGGTTGTTAAGGGTCAGCTCTCAAACAGGTATCTCCCCCTTTCAGTCTTCAGTGCATCTCTGATTTTAGGTTACTTATACTGTATGGAATATGTGTTTTCAGCATTTTCTCACTTCTGTGTCATACAGGCTCTCCCAAAAAACTGTAATGGGAGCTGTCACTATGCCTGTTCTTATCTGTGCCGTGCCAAGGTAGTCCTATAAACAAGCCATGCTGGAGACTGTCAGACCAATCACTCTTTTAAGCATTCTTCTGATAATTTAATTTCCATTTCCATCTCCATCTTCTTTCTTCTGGTGAAGGAGCCATCCAGATTATGCACTTAGATGTCAGGTAAAAGCACATCTCCCAATGCAGCAAAATGATACAGTATGTCAGTGTTGTAATTTCTTCTTGGTTTAGTCCACCATGGATCTCTCCTTCCTCTTGTCTCTCACCAGGCAGGCACTGTCACTCATCCATCCTTTCTCTTCAGAGCACCCCAGTCGTTCACAGCCCACCAGGCCAGCAGGTGCTGTAACAAACAGTATCATCCAGTGGTTTGCAGCAAGAAGAAAGTCCTGGCATCCTGGGGACAGAAGAAGAAACACAGAGAAAAATCCAGACATTGAACATATGCTGTAGGAGACTAAAGATACAACGCACTAATGTGTGGGTTTTCTTGGGAGTACAGAAGGTTCCAGCTCCCCTTTGGTTTGCTTTGGTGGCTGGACTCCAGTCCCACCTCATAGCTTACCGCCGCCTGTGGTTTCTCCTCCTAGGTAGATAAGGGCCACATATTCCTTGATCTTCCCTTTCATAGTCCTCCCTGAACACAGACGTGCAGTTTATTCATGCATGAAAAAGAAGGTTGTGTCGGTGCTGCTATAGTGAGACCATCCATTGAAACCCTATTTACTTTATTAAACCCATTTTTCTCTGAAGTTTCCGCATCATCATACACTGGCTGTGTTGAGCTGATGAGACCTCATCACCTCCTGAGTTGTTTATAGGCTTTAGGAAAGAATTTGATGGACAATTTAGTCCTTAGAGAGCGAGAATTTAAATTTTAGCCTGCATCAAGCAGAGTGATAAACTCATATTTCTCACTTAAAAGTCTTATTTCATTTGATCCAAAGAACCGTATTTTTCAGAGTTAAACATTAGTGCTGGAAGTACTTTTAAATTTGCACAACATCGAATCCTAAGAATAGCTCTGAATTGACCTTACAAATGTACCCATCTGCTTTGGGACTGAAAGAGGTAAAAAGGATCAGAAAGGGAGAGAAGAGAAAAGGCATTTTCAAGAGAAAAGACATTAGCAGGAGCTAAAATAAAAAAAGGCAATCCCTTCATCACCTAAATAAAACCCACTAAGTGTTGAAACGAGGTCGAAAGATATTTGTTAAGACTGTGAAGTAGAAAGGCAGCAATTATTTCTTTGGAAGGGTCTCTCTTAAGGACTTAAGTAGAAGCCTGGAGGAGGCCGCCTCCAGCTCGAAGGAATTGCCCCTGGCTTTACCAGGAGCCAGGGAAAGAAAGGAAGCAATTACCCACTGAACAATGGCGCATTAAGGCACTGCTTTCTGTTTTCAAAACCAGGCTCCCTCCTTGGTGTGTTTCCTGGTGAGAGGAAGAGATGGCCTCCTGGGGAGGCAGCCAGCTGCAGGCAGCCAGCAGCTCTCTGGCAGGGCCCTGGGTGGTGGGGCAGGCGCTGGAGATGGATGGAAGGAAGGTGCTGTGGGACCTCTAAGGCTTGCTGCTTCCTTCACGGCCAGGTAGCTGGAATTGGGTTATTTTTTGGACCTGTTTTTGGCAAGCTTTCATCATTCCTGTTGGTCTCCGCACTGTTTCCTCCCCACCCGCCAACTCTCTCAGCTGTCCTCCAAGGCCAAAACTCATCCCAAAGCCTCAAGCGGAGAGGTCCTTGCCTTCTGCTCCCTCTTCAGTTTCTCTGGTGGTTTTACCTGCTGGCTGAAACACTGAGAGCATGATGTGGTTTTGCCACATCCACATCTACGTCTTCCCCTCCTTTCCCAGGGACAATGCACAGCGGCCCCAAGAAACCAGCCCAAACTTCGCCATGGTTCAGAGAAGACAGGAAGAGGATGGACTGGGGATGAAGCTCCCACTTCAGGTGGATTCAGTTCTCAGGCCTGGGATTTGGCTGAAGAGGATGCAGAAGCGATCAACAGATGGGCAGAAAGAGGTGGGGTTCATAAATCTTCCAAAGCTGGTGCTGAGCAGCTCAGCCCTGTCCTGCAAGGCGCTGGAGTCCCCCACTCCTCTGGAAGTTGGTAGGAGTTGGGGAGGATCAGCCAAATGTGCTGAAGAGGCAACCCTGAGCCTGTTCAAAAAGTGCATTGCCCTTTTCAATTAAAACCCAAGCCCCTCTCAAACCTGCCTTGCTGTCAGAGCAAATCGCAGGGTATCTTGCACGCAGCAGAGCTGCCAGTTTCTAGTGAGTTGCTACAGCGGTGTCCCTGGTGGGGTAAAATAAATCAGCAGTGCACACAGCCCCGTGTAAAGGTCAGTGAGAGGCGTTAAAGACAAGAGGCCCTTCCAGACTCCATCACCGCTTCCAGGGCAGGCGGCGGAGGGAGGGACGGCTCCTTAACCGCCCACATGGGAGCACTCTCCGGGTTTCAACACACACGTGTGCTCTGGGCTGCTGCCCTGCACGTTTGCCTTCCAGGAGCTGGGGATTCACCCATCTCCATCACACTCGGGTGCTTGGTTTCGCAGGAACAACCCTGGGCATTGGTATGTGGGGCTGAGCCCAGCGAACAGCTGGAGCCTGTGCTGTTTGTCTGAGTTCTGTAAGGCACTCGTAGGCGTCAGCAGCTGCCCCTCCTCTCCCTTCCAGCTGCATCTCCCCCCAGCCAGGCACCCAACCTTGGCCTCTTGCCCTGGGGCTGCACACAGCTGGACAGTATTTTTGGGCTGCTTTTAACAGCCGATTCCCACTGCCTTTCTCAGCCGGCCTTGCTCCTCTTTATATGTAACCTTAAAACCTTCTTTCTGCTCCTCCTCCTGTTGCCTTGTTCTTACACTTTGCCTCCCTTGACCCACTTCCGCCTTTCTCTTTCCCCATCCTTTTGCAGTTAGGCCAGAAGAACGCATTCCCATCTCTAGGACACTCTACTTCTGGCTGTCATCTGTGACCAGTGTTTCGCCTCCTTCCTCATGACTCTTTCCCCAGCTCTGTATCTCTGCCAAGGTCATACGAACCAGGAGCAGACATTTCTGCAGCCGTGGCCTGGTCTGCAGGCTGAGTGACAGGAGGGGTTTGCTTCTCTGTGTGGAAACCCCTGCAGAATCTTGGTGGTGTGTGTTCACCCTTCATGCCTGTCAGGCTGCCAGAAGCTGCTGCCACCGTCACATGTGTGCTGCCTCCTGTGTCAGAGGGTATTTTTCCCCTTCTTCCACTGGATATTGCTAACTTCAAAGAAGTTCCGTTCTCTATATCTGTAGGTCAAAATACTTGAGCAGATGATGCAAATAGGGCTGACCTGTATAATGACAGTGGGTCATGAGGTCAGCGAGGTGACCGGTTTTGTTCCCTGGCCAAAGTGAATTTGTTGCAGCCTCTCCTGGGGCAGTCTCTGCAGGAAGAGGTGTAATGGGAAAAAAAGTCAAGGTAGGGCTGTAGTGCCCCCAGGGACTTTGGTGTCCATCCAGGCTGAAAGAACTTGATGGACGAAATGTGGACTTTGAACTCATCTAATGATCTGACCTTGATGCTCTCTTAGAGTGAATCCTTCTAGACAACAGCCTGGTCCATGCCACTGTTGGGCATCTGTGTTGCAAATCCCAGATGTCTTCACATTCTTTATAGCATGTGCCTTTTCAGTCGGTGACAGTGGATCAGACCTGCTCTTGGGTTTACTGATGGAGAGGACCTGAAGATAGTGGGGACTTTGGGTAGAGCTGGTGAGATGAGAAGAAGTGACAGGTGAGCCTACTTACAGGTGTCTAAATTTGTCTCCTTTCTGCTAAGAGGGTAGGAAGGTGGAAGTGGAAATAATGAAAGTTATGGAGCTCAGCTGTTGAGCTGACATCCCTGCTCGCAGAGTACATATACTCACCCAGGCAGCTAAGAGAGGTTTTTTGATTTGTTGAGTCTGGTGGGAGCTGCAAGTTGTGGTTCAGCCTTTCTCTCTTCACCAAGGTAGGACTAGTGTTATGGTTCTGCTACTCTTTTGCTTGAGGACAAACCTGGTTTTGTGTCTCACCTGTGTTCTACTTGTTGCTGGGAATAAGGTGTAGAGCCTGTGTGTAGCTGTGTGTGACTCCCCTCTGTGTGCTTCTCTGCCTGGCAATCTGTAATCCTGATAAAGCACCATCTGGGATGTAAACACGTGAATATCCCAACACTACAGCACCTCAGATTCCTAGCTGTAAAAATAGCAGTCAGACAAGATGAGATCATAAGGCTGATTGTGGGATACCATATGCTGTCTGCTTTACTGAGCAAGCCTTGTGCAAAGGAGACCTGTGTTCCTTTGCCAGGGCAGGATGGGATTAGGGGGCACTAAGGGGGTGTGTGGGCTTTTGGGGCAAAGCCTGTGGGAGCAGAGAGGCGAATACTGAAAATCTCTGAGGAGCAGCAGCTCTGTAGACAGGACAAATATGCCATGAGTTTTAGGTAGTTTTATCTGGCTGTGCCTTGAGCTGCTCTGTCCTGTGATGGTGTGGATGGTGCATAGAGACCTTCCAAAGCAACGTATCGATCTCTTTGGATTGATGGTACCTTAACAGAAACTGAACATTTTTCTTCTCTGTTTTTGATTGTTTGCTGTCAAATTAAGAGTTAAAAAACCCTAGTGAGAAAGTGCTGGGCCTATTTAATTTTGTACGTGCTTCAAAAAGATGATGTAGATCTTGGCCAGCAGTGGAATAGCAACAGTTTCTGTACTTTAAGGAATGATATTTCCAGCACCTAGCAGTGTCCTATTTGCCTCTCGCAATCCTCTGGCTGAGAAGTGTTTGTCTAGATTAGGGCACTTCCAAACTTTGATAGTTTGTGGACAGCTGCATTGTGTTAGTAAAGTGTGAGAAGGGCAAGAACCTGCTCTCTGCGAACCTGGGCCAGGGTGCTGGTGATTTCTCTTGCTCAGATTTGCTCGTGTTGTACTTGGACAAGCAGCGGAAACAAACTTTCTGAATCCTTCTGTCTGTTTAAGGAATTGAGTTTCTTGCTTATGTTGTTGCTCCCTTGGTAATGCCCCGGACTGTGGAGCTGTGGATTCACATCCCCCTGCAGACCCTTCTGGTTCCCCTTGCTGGTGCGCTGCTGCCTTGCCAGAGGGGCTGTTTTTTGGGGGGTGAATGCAATACCTAAACTAGCCCCCTGCTTGCCTGCTCTGAAAGACGCTCAGGTGCCGATTAAAGCTTGCACAATCCAGAGAAAGTGGGACCTTTGGTAATATCCCTTCTCAGTGCTGCAGGTTCTGCTGTCCCAGGATGTGTGTATGAGTCATTGTCTGGAAATCCAAGTGGCCAGATGTCCGCCAGATACTGCTGCACTCCTCGAGTCGCTAACTTCAGCAGAAAGGGTGAAGGGAATGTGGCTGTTCCTCACCGGAGGAGGAGGAGGTGGTGGTGGTGCAGGTGAGGAGCTCGGCGCATCCCTGCGGGCGGTGGGGCAGGGAGCCAGCGCTTGTGGGGCCTGCCCCAGGGGAGGCATCTGCAGGCAGCTGGGTCCATCTCTATGCCCCCCACCCGGGGTGGGAGGGGGAGGCTGTTGTAACAGCTGCCCTGAAGCGCTCGCTCTCCAGCTGTGCTTGGCTCGGTGGAGCAGTAAGGGGGACCCCTGCGGGCCCCTGCCCCAAACAGCTGGGGAAGCGCTCCTTCGGGGCTACTGGTGCCGAAAGCTCTTATTTCGCAGTGCGGCATTAATCGGAGGGCTCAGCCCCTCATTGTTCCTCTCCATCCCCTGGACCGCAGGCTCTGTGTAAAGCACGAGCGGGTAGCAGGATGGCAGGAGAGTCTGGATGGACACAGAGTCCTGCCTTCGGGCTCTGGGTTGTGTGGTGGCTTTGCAACCAAGATGGTATTCTTTTATTTTAAAAAGTTATTTAAAAATTGAGTTTTCTGGGTTTTTTGTTTTGTTTTTTTTTTTTTTTTTCCCCAAAAAAAGAATTGACACATTGTTGAGAAACCTGGTGGGAATACAAAATTTTATCACTTCAAGAGATATTTATTCAAATCAATAAAATAACTAGTGTTGAACTTAATGAGCTCTTTAGAATGTTGTGAAACACCAGAGTCTTGTTTTGAGAAAGGACATTGTCTCCCCGGGAGAAAAGCACAGCTTTTGGGGTGAGGGGAATAAGTGTTTCGGGGGGTGGGGTGGGTGGAAGTATGACTGTATCTAGCTGATAAGTTGTTGGCCGAGGCTAGTGGTGTCTCTCCTTGCTTCAGATCCACCTCCAGCCTGCTCTGTAGCCCTGGGCTCAGCTGTAGCATTAGTGGGCAACTGAGTCCTGTCAGCCATCTATAGGTGAGGCAACTCTCTCCCTTCTTGGAAAGGGGAAATCAGCCAAAGCCCACAAACTCTGCTGTGATGGATATGGCTGCACAAGAAGCAGCTATGCTTTAGGGCAGCTCCCTCCTCATCAGTGTGGCACACAGTGATCGCGTGCATCCCTACCTTAGGGGATGTATAGGCTCCATAATGCACCACTGCAGGAGCACAGCAGAAAAGCCCCTCTTTGTCTGTCCCTGAAGGAGTCTTGCTGAAAGGTGAGTCAGGGCAATGGCTCTGCAGGAGCCTGTTGTAATTGCCAGATTTAGGATGTTGGGCTCTGAATAAATCTCTGCTTTTACTTTGCTGGGATAATTCAGGCTTGAAAACTGAAGTGACAGCTTATAGCCAGGCTTTTCAGTTTGGCTTGTCTAAGACTGTGCATGTGGCTAAATGCAAATACACTGCTCTCAGAAAACAGTCACCAACATTAAACTTCTTACCCACATGGACTTGATGGTGTGAGTGACTGAAGACCCCATAAATTACCTTCTTTCCACACAGAGTGAAAGTGATGCTGGTGCTGTAGTCCCTGACAGTAAGGAATGGCTCTCTTTCTGGTTGGACAGGTTTGATTGGCCACTAATTCACTCTCCCTCCTCTCATAATTCAGCACAGCTTTCTTGATGCGCTCTGCCAGCTCTCACCAATGTGCTGCTCGGAGGATTTTCGTGCAAGTGAATTGTGGATTCTAGTTAAAACATGTATGGAGCATGCTCCTGCTTGATGGCTCTGCTCTTTAGATGTCACAGGAAGAGACAGTGTTTTGTATAACTGCAAGAAAAATACCATGTTCTAATTAGTGTAATTTATAGTCCCTTGCAGGCTAAAACAACAGCTGATGAGTCATGAAAGTTCCTTCTTCTGACATTTGCTGAAAGAAATGTTATTTTAGCTCCTGTGACTTTTGGGGAGGGGGGACAGGGTGAGGAGGGAGCAGTTGGTCTCAAGTGCCTCACCATTCCTCCAGTGCCCACCCCCTGCAACATATTTCCTGCATAAAGACTTCTGGTGTGTTGCTCTGCATTGAGGAAACATTGATTATGGCTATGTCTAATTACTGGTCATGGTGGATCCCAGTTTGAGTGTTTGTATCTGGACTGGAGTTCCTGAAACAGCTGATGTTGCTGGGACAGGAGGTTTCAGTAGCTCCAGTACAGTTACTGTTGAACTTGATGTAGCTGAGAAGACAGACCAGACAGTAAGGTCCCCTCCTATGTGCTTTAATTGGGCACTGGGGTGTTGTGAGCATGTTCAGTGTGGTCAGCTGAAGTCTAAGGACAGCATGGGACCCTCAATTCCATTTTCAAGGATGGCTGTGTCACTGACTTGCAACTTCTTTCTGCCCCTGTGATCTAAGACTTTGTTCAAACTGGTCTCTTGAAAGAAGAGACAGTTGGATTAAAGCAGAGGGTTTTTTTCCAAGTTGTGTTTTTAACTCCAAAGTCATCACTCCTGACTAGGCAAAATGACACATTAATGAAATGAGATCAAGAGCTCAGGACCTGCTTGTTTTTATCTGCAGGGGTGACAAAGGGGTGTAGGATCCTTCCACCTTGTCCTGGAGGGTGTCCCTGGCCATGTAAGTCTGGCTGTGACCATCAGAGGTCAGCAATGGACCTGCCCAGCATCCAGCTTACCTCTTTGGAGCACGTGTCTGCAAAGCCCTCTCTCCATTTGGGTATAAGGGATGCCATATGGACTATTTTGTTCAACATGTGTTGTCCATGCATGTGTTTGGAGTAGTTAATGACATAAAATAAGATCCCTGGGATACTGGTGTCTACAAGCTGTATGAAAGGCTTTGCCCACAGCAAAGCTGAAGATTGCTTTAATGATTTTTTTTTATACTGTGGTGGCTTTTTTGTTTGGCCACCATGAGACACAGGCGTTCCTCTGTTTGTTTTGTTGCAAGACAGATGGTTGTTTGCCAAGAATAAGTAAAATGATGCCAAAGCAATAGCTACCTTGCATCCTTGCCTCTGCATTTCAAGAACTTATGGAGGCATTTAAGATGTTATACAGGTGGAGAAAAAAAGTACAGAAACAGAGTCTTTCAGGTTGGCTGAAAACAGAGCTGCAGAGAGTTTACCTGATGGCATGTCTGTTATGAAGGGTCCTCAGACAGCAACTGGAGCAGCAATTGCCTGGCTGGGCTTGAAATTGTGTGAAGGACTGTGTTGGTCCTAGTAGGTTTGTGTTACTTCAAGTTCTGACTTAGCCTGTGACTTGGAAGAATTTCTTCAGAATTTTGTGTGCTCATGGCAGAAGAATTGTTGCTGTTCTGACTTGGTTGACAGGCAGTAGGAGGGTATGTGAGAGAGGAGAGTCAGTGGTCAGGAAGAGGAGGCAAAGGCAGCCCTGTGAAATAATCAGGAATGAGTCTGGTGGAACATGAAGATGTGAGAAATAAGAATCCTTAAGGAAAGGGAATCTTACAGGGGTGGGGAGCACACAAAGAAAGCCAAGGAATTTGGTAAACCTCGTAGGATTTTTGCATAGCTTGCTGCATCTGGAGCAACGTGAGACTTCTTTTTTCTGACTTATCAGGATCAATAATAACACAAGATCAAAAAAGCCAGGGGAAAAACCTGCTCTGTATCCATATGCAAATGTTCTGTACCTGTGCAACCATACAAACCAGAGTAACCCTTGAGGAAAAAGATGATCTCAGCTGAGTGGTGCCAGATAGCAGGATTTCTGGCAGACAGACACAACTTGAAGGTGATTTTTTTCCAGGTATTTTTATGACTGTTCATGAGATGGGATATAATCCGTTGCTGGCATTAGCAGCATTGAAAGGCTTTAGTAAGGAATCAATCATTTCCAGAAGAGCTAATTTCTCATGGGAAGGAAAATTTTGTTCTTAAGGACTGCACTTAACCTGAAAACCTTAAATCCCCAGATAAATTTATCAAGCTGTTGGTTGTGAAAACATATTGGTTCAAGCAGTGTTTGGATGGAGGGATCATTCATATGAGGTCTATCATATTCACTGAGGAAATGTCCCTCCCAAAAAAAAAAAAGCACTCAAAATTAATCTGAATCTCCTCTTTACTGATGTATTCAGGCTCAGTGTACCTTTTTTCCCTATCTTTGTAACAAGAGGCCTAAAATTTTATGTTCAGATACTTGTACTGAGGTTTTAGTTGTGACAAAAGCATTTGAAAGCAACAACTTCAGTGTTTTATCAGTTCTTTTGGGGAAGAGGCGTGTTGCCTTTCATTGTGATTAATAGAAGATTGCAGTGTCTTCTAGCTTTTCTGTTCTTGGTCTTATTCTATCCTTCTGCCTCTTCTTTCCTTTCCCTCATCAGTTATGACATGGATGTTGTCTCAGCACCTGCAGGGCACAAAGTCAGGGTCTGGATAACCCTATGGAGAGTGGCTGACTTTGGTCTTCTGGTGAATCCACAGACCCTACAGAACTGGAACATAAGCAGAGATTGCTGAGACATCAGTGGAAGAGTTAATAGCTGCTTTTCAGTATGGTTTGTTTGGGGGTTTCCCCCTGTGTAATAGAGGGTCTGACTTTCTGTATCCAAGTGTGGCAAATACTTGCTGTTTTGAATGGATATGTTATTCTTTCTGCCTGTTATGTGTTAGGGATAGTCTTGATGAAAAAGCTGATGCCTCAGAGGACCTCCTTGTATGGTAATGAGATGTGATTATGCTGCATAGCTCTGCTGAGATGGCCCGTGGGTTTCACAGGGCAAGGAGATGGCTGTGAACTGTTAGCCTGTTATTGAGGCTCCCTTCCCAGAACTGCCACTGGGCTTTTGAGTTGCCTTTTACTCCTACATCAGGTAACTTGTGGTCTCTCTTCAGAGACTTTCCTCTCTCTGACAGCAGCAGCAGTTTTGTAGACATCTACAAAAGCCTTTCCATTTGCTCACAGACATATCTCTGGAAATGGGAAGCTTTAGGGAGATGTCACAAATTAAGGGTTATTTTTTTCTTACCTGCTTGGGAAGGGTCTTGATGAGGGAAAGGTCTAGAAGTGGAGGAATATAGGGTGATACTAAGCCAAGAGCTTGGGTGAGGAATGCTGTTCAAGTGGAGGCTGATGCTTTGAAAGCTGGGGTTCTGTGCTACATGCTCTGGGAAAAGGCCAGATGAAGTTGGATCAGGGTCAGACACCAGTAATGCTGTGAAAGCTGTGGATGGCATGAGACAGGGATGTTCACAAGGTACAGGAGTGCACCTGCAGCTAAAGGTGCCATGAACAACCAATGTTAGAATGTATTCTCAAACAAGAGAAACTACCCATGGCAGCTCTTTCTTCACTGGCACCATGTACGAGGCTGTCAGTCAGATAGTTTGTGATTATCAGGCTCCACAGCTTGGCTGCCAAAGTTGATCCTGGCCTGGAATAAAGCAGCTCTAGAAATAACGGAATTGAGTGAGGTTCTGGTAATGAAATTTCATTTTTAATGTGTTGTCACTAGAGATGTCTCCTGGGGTGTCTGTAATCCTTGAAGGAGTCCTACCCTAGGCTTGGATATCAGAGGGGTTAGTCTGGACATGTCAGTGGCTCTGTTTATCCCTTCTGTCACACATGCAGTGAAGGGAGGAGGGCTCAGTGGCTTGGACAGAGGCTACAAATATGGATGGTATTTCTGCCTCTGAGGCAATTCCTTTGTGATCCCACAGGCTGCTCTTGACAATAGCCAAATACCTTGACAAGGTTTAAGGCCTTTATTTTAGGGAGCAAAGTCCGAAGCAGTCTTCCACAAATGTTTCTCTGAGTTAGTAGTACACAGTTATGTGTCAGGGCTGTTGCAGGGCACCGTCTGCGATGCCAAACCTCGAGCCCTAGGTCTTTTGGTAGAACTTGCTATCCGGTTGAAAAGATAAAATTCTTCTGAGAGCTTTAAAACTCAAACCCATAGAGCATTCCTGAAATTATTTATGAAGCAATACTAAGCATATATCAAGGGAAATGTTTAGATGGGGCAAGCAAAGATGCCCTGAAGCTGTTAAGAGTTGCCAGTTACTGCTTCAGTATATTCTGGACTATCAAAAAAGGACTTGTGTTTCTGAGATAGGTGACCATGGAAGGCATGTGAAATGCCTGGGTAACTGTAGCAATCTGCTGCTTCAATTGGAACCCAGCAAATGAATTGCCAGTGGGCAGGCAATGCAGCTTTCTTCAAGTGAGGGCCTAAGCAAAAGCATGCTCGATACACCTAGAAATTGCTTTTTGCCACCTGCCATACATCATAATCAGCATGGCTGGGGGAGGAAAGGGGGGAACGTCTCCTTTGCCTCCTTTGTGTTAAAGGAAAATCTTATCTGAAAGAACTTAAATCTTTTCAGAAAGGTAGGCCTCCATTGGAGAGGCTGAAATTAAGTAAGCTTGGGCATTATACCTATAGCAAGTGAAAGTCACTTTAAAATCCCCCATTAACAAATTGTGATGTTTATACGTGGCCTTGTTCCACCAAGTATAACTGCTCCAGTGGCTAAGCACAGTGTAGGGCACAGGGAGTCTTAAGTTCAGCATCTTGTAAGCACAGCTTGTGTTCCCCTCTCAGGATGTCAGAAGGCATAACAAGAGAAAATTCCTTGCCTAGACTGTAATTTATTCTTTTTTTAGGAGTGTCAAGATTCTGGCTGACAGAATCAGGTTGATGGAGCAGTTGATCAAGAATCTGAGCAAAGCTGCTATCTTGGGAATGAATTCATGAACCAAGGTGAATGTCTTTCTCGGAAATGTCTACATAGTCTTGCTGTTTACTACATTTTTCAAGTCTGATCTGCAGAGTTTCCCCAAACGTAACCAAGGACCTTTGATTATTTTAATTTTTTTTCCTTGAAAGCCATCAAAGTCCTGCTTCCAGTTAAGGAGAAGCTGGGTTTGATTTTTAGCAAAGGTGGACAATACTTGTGTGTAAAGTATATATGCATCTTGACCTTCATGCAGCCAAGGAAAGATTCAACAGTCAAATGGCTGTCATGCTTACAGACAAGCAGATGTGTATCTTGTGTTAGTATGCTTTAGGAGTCAAATCCATTGTGCTCAATTATGCTAGGACCTTGATGCTCATGTTATATTCCAGCACTGCATCTGAGAGGCTTTGCTAGTGCTTACCTTGTTAGATTGCCAGTCAGCATCCTGGTCCTGAGACTTTTTTTTTCTTGTCACCTCTTTACACCCTAACAGTGCATGTGGCAGGCTGAGTGCACCCTCACAGCCATGTCCAGAACAAGGCAGGGGCAAAAGGGAAGAGACTACCTCATGGGAAAGGATGTGGTTACTTGTGGAATCGATTGCAGAAAGCTGTGAGCTGGGAATGGGGGAGAAAGCTGGTAGATTTTTCTAGGAAAGACTCCTGTGGATCAGTGACAGTATAAGATGGGCTGCTTTTAATAATCTGTTCGGAGCTATTTCTGCAAGAACAATGAATCTCTGTGCCTCAGTCTTTCCCCATCTGTTTTCAGATCTGATTTGAAAACTCATCTTTCCTTCCTTTCCTCTCCTCTTCCGCTCTCTCTCCACTGTCCTTTTTATTTTGAGTTTGTCTCTCTGATCTCCACAGGTTTTGTGAGGATGGGATGTGAACAAGGCAATAGGCAAGGTTACATGCATTAACCAGCAAAGTAAGAGCTGATTTACTTTTATTGCATCCATTTATTTCTTTTTTCACACCCCAAATGTCTTAATAAAGGAAATGATTTAACCTTTTGACTACAAGGTATAAGCCAAGGAGTTCTGGATTTGTGTTGGAAAGTATTGCAAATGTAAATTAAAAAAGGAAAAGCATTAATCCCCCCTGAGTTTGCAGCTTTTGTGAGATGGCAGTCTGAGATGCTCCGGGTGATACAGTTTGTGGGAGGGATTATTGACTTCACTCCCTGAGAAAATATGAAAAGTAGTCGTTGGTTTTCTGTACAAATATAACAAGGAGCAGAAAGACATTTTTACCTAGGTGTGTCTTTTAGTGATTTACGCACCCCCTCTTCTTAGTGTGTGGAATTTGGGCTCTTTGGGAGAGGCAGAACACGAATGAAATGGGGATATGAGGTGTTAATGGGTTGAAATTTCTTAATGCATTAAACATAGGCTTAGGCATTCTCTCAGTGCTCTTGCTCTTTACCCCACCCAAACTGCTCTCAAGGCTGTGCTTCCCCTGGGTTAGAATAATGGTCTCTCTGGTCTTCAGAGTGCCTCTGTTCAGCAAGGATCTCCAATTTTTCATTAGGATAATTTTGCTGTGTGTAGATCTTTTTCCTTTTCCTACCCAGCTGTATGCTATTAGTTTATTCAGGTAAACTGCCACTGCTTCCCTTCCCTGGGCCAGTGCATGTCAGGCAGGAGCCTGACAGCCTCCTATCTTGATAAACGACCCAAGCCTAAAGGGCAGTGTCTAGAGCTCGTTCCTGTGCTGGCTGAGCGTGCCTGCGTTGGCCAAGAGTGCTCAGGCATTCTTCTTGCTGTGGGAAGTTTACACTAAAGGTCACAAGAAGATTCATCGTGCATAATTTTTTTCCCCAAAGGCAGCACTGAGAAGTGCTACGTGCCAGGAATGGATGTTGGTGGTAATAAGGATCCACAGTTTACCTAAGCTTGCAGCCTGCTGTAAAGAGACTTTATTGGCAGCGTTCTCAAGTCCTTGTTGGGGAGATGAAAGTCTGGAAGTCTACTGGCTGTAAGTTAAGTCAGAGAACAGTGTCTTATTTGCTAACCTCCATGGAAAGGTTCTCTGGACCAAAATCTCATTTATTTTCTTTCTGGTCTAAGACTTGCCTCCCTCCTATGGGTGTTGGTGTGCAGTGTTTCTAGCACCATCCATCTGGAGGCCTTAAATACTCGGGTGTCTGGGTGGTGGGGTGTTTGAGACAGGTAGACTGAGCTGGGAAGCTGTACTGTTGAACTAATTAATGTGTGCTTCTCAGGCTGAGCTCAGTGAAACAAAGCCTGCAGTTGTCATGTTGCACAGCTGTGGTTATGTCTGCCTTTAAAGCCTGTGAAACTCTTCTGTGAGCCCCAGTGGTGGAGAACAAATTCCTCTGTCCTGTTCCCCTGCACTGGCTGCTTTCATCCCACCCTCAAGTTAAAGGAGGGGTTTTTCTATGAGACTAAATGGATAGCTACGGGTCAGCTAGAAGAACTCTGACTTGCTGTGCAGTAATATGGAAAAGGAGTCTAAAAAAGAAAAAAGGAATTTAAACAGAAAATGAAAGGTTGACTACCCAAAAATCCACTAATAAAAAAGTTGGCTTCCCTGTTCTGATAAGGCATTTATTTAGAAGTTATCAGCAGCACTGCTATGGCTCATGCCATCTCCCTGCTGCTGTTAGCTTGCAATAATATTTTATCCTTCGTATCCTACAGTTCTTCTGACTGCATTATAAATGAGACCTTGTGTGTTTTTTCCCTTCAGCATCCACTTTATTCTCTGCTTGTATCCACAGACCTTCAGATGCACTGCATGGGGAGGAAGGGGGGAAAAAAATCAGAGGTAATTTGCTGGTATCTGTTCTGAACACAAATGCTGTTAATTGTCAAGCCTGGCCTCTTCTGGCTGCAAAAATATGCTAGTTGGAAATAATCTACTGTGTGCTGCTGTATTTTGCTGACAGCTTGCCAGCTACCAACTTGGGGGTGATATGCCCAAATACATAAAGCTTCCATCCAGTTTCCCATCCTTTTCCTTCCAAAGCTCTGCTTTTTTTAGTTTCAGGTTTGTCCTCAATGTGCCCCCACCTCTGACAAAACTCAGCAAATATCTCCACATCAGCTGGCATTTCTGGCCAGCCCATGCAGCCCCTTGAACCTGGGAACACTGTTGCATGGTGATGCTGGTAACTCACTTTCTAACTGTGTCTTAGCAGAATTCCCCTGAGCAAGGTCATGCTGCTGCTGAGCTGAGAGTTTGGATTGTAGCATGTTACTTATGTAGGGGGTTATGAGTGGACTTTCATTTTTCTGGGGAGCATAGGAAGGGGTAGGGTATGTGTTTAAAGATGCTATACTTCAAAATAATAATAATAATAAAAGCTATTATTGTCTGCCTGGAATGGGCAGAAATCCCCACTGCATCATCTCATACAGCCGGTGGAACAGTTAGATCTGGCAGTTTAGGATGTGTTACTGACATGCTTTGCTTAGCTGCTGTCTGATAAAGGTCCTCAGGTTTTTTTAAGTCTAGGTCTGACCATTTTTAAGGTGTAATAAACCTCGGGACTGGGCTTTGAGGCAGGGCAGATGTGCTCACTGCATAAACTGATATTGGCTATAAATATTCCCTTTTCATTATGTTGCTCCCATGAACACACAGTGGTTAACGAGATGCTTTGCTTTAATACTGCAGTTAGTGCTTTTTGCTCCCCCTTAGGCTTTAAAATGATTGACCAGTTATTGTCCAGGCAGCAAGTAGCCTTGTCTCATGTCTCTCTGGGAAGGGATGGACAAATATTGAGGCTGTGCACTTAATAACTTTCACTTGTGTCATTTTCCCTGGAGATCCATAAGCAATATATTTCTTGACTCTAAGGTAACAGTTCAAATGAAACTTTGATGCTCCTGAAGAATACCTGCAAAAGAGAGAGCAAGGATCTACTCATCTTAACCCAGAGTTCTTGGTTGAACCTGAGAGATAAAACGCAGACAGAAACTGATGTTTCTTTGAACCTGGATGCATCTCAAATTAAAGATATAGTTCAAAAGAGCTGTGAACATCTTGGCTGCTGATGTGAGCACGGTGGGTGCAGAGCTGGGGCAGAGAGCGAGTGAGAGAACAGATAGTGTCACTTTTTTGCTTGTTTCTTGGAGTTTTTAGTAAAGCTTAATTGTACTTGGAGGAAACAGATAAGAATGTAGGTGTGATGGCCTACAATAAGAAAATGAAGGGTACTAGGGTAAAGGGAAGTGGGCATTTCAAGGGGAAGGCATGAACCAGGTCAGTTCTCTGCCCCGAGTTTTTGTCTCACTTCAGATTAAGGTGTGACATAAATGCCAAGGTAATAAAGCCAGTATTGACTATTTTACAGAACTGTATTTTGAACTTAAGGGCAGTCATTATTTCTAGCTATGGCATTTCAGGAAAAGTCAGCCCATCCTTTAAAAAACCAAAAAAGCCTTTATACATCAGCATACTGTGGTGCTTGCAGTTGATTGCACAGTAATATAAAGAACAGGACAGGCTAGGGGAGTAACGTGAGGAATAAAGCTGACAGAAGGCCTTGGAGACAAAGGAAATTCTGAGGATGAAATCCATGACACTAGAGCAAAATGTCACAGCTGGAGGATGTCAGGATTCCCAGCTACTGATAATGGTGCTGTATTAGGCATAGTTGAAGACTTGTTTTTTTCAATGGGAAGAAAAAGCAGATTAATATGCCAAAAGGCAGCCACTGTAGACTGTTTGTATCTCAAGACAAACACAGGAGCTTTTAGAAATAGAGATTTATTTTTTTTAATTATTTGGACCTTTATTATTTGGTATTTCTGCAGCCACATTGGGATCTTTGGCTGAACATCTGAGTTGTTGCAGCCATTCCTGAATCTTTGGGTGGGAAGAGAGTCCGGAAGGCAAAAGAACATGACTGAGGTCCCACAGAGCCTGTCTCTGAAGGAAAGAAAGATTTCCTGCTCTCCAAGTTCAGTCCATCTGGATGATCAAGGACTGAAGGATTCTCCTGGATCTCCTGCTATTGTGCACCTCCTCTTTCCTTTAAAAGCTGACCTTCCTGACGGTACTGCAGTGCTTTGCCATGCACAGTGCAGGGTTTTATTGAGGCCTAATACGCTGCAGTAACATGAACCCACTGTTTTCCTTTCTCTTCCTTTCACATGAATGATTGCATTTGGAATTCTGGTGAGAAGAGGTTCTGAACAAGATTGTGACTCAATGGGACTTTCTTGTGTCAGGGCTGCTTTTCTAATTAACAATGCTGTCTGGCAGTCTGTATCATCAGGAGAAGACTAGAAGCTGGGCTGTGCTGAGGGCTCACAGACAGGGTTTCTCATGAGCTCTGGGAGCCACCATGCTGCACAGTGGCGGAAAACGCTGGAAACTCTATCGTGGCCTGGCAGGCGGATGGAGATGTTCAGCCATTTACCAGCCAGTGTGAGCAAACTGATAGCAATTCCCAGAAGCTAGATCCTAATTACATTTCTCTGCTTGGGGATCATTTGAACCTTTAATGAGACATTGGTAAGGAGAGAGGGAGAGGTGGCTTTTTATTACAGCTGAGGAAAGGGGAAGGCTTTGCTGCCAGGGAACATGGTCTCCTTCCATTGCTGTACAAAAGCAGATGTCTTTCCCATCTACTATAGGAACAGCAGCTGCTTGCTTTTCATTGAGGTGGACAGGTTTGGTTCAGTTAATAGTTCATTTTCCCAATGCAGCACTTTCTGACAGTGGACTTCTGCCCTGCAGAGATGTGCTTGGCATATCATTCCCAACTCTGATGTTTGGTGGCATTTCTCACATTTTTGGGGTGGTATGGTGTGGAACAGATACTTTCTGACTAAAATTTAATGTTTGGTAACATAAGAGGTGGATCTACTGATGCACAGACAGTGGTAGGCTAGAAAGGATTGTTTCCTGCTACCCACTAACATCTGATCTGGCCAAAACTTATGGCTATCAGGCCTAAGCCAGACACATTGATGTTCTAACCTGTGCCCCAATTTGTAGAACAGGGCCAGAATGCAGTGCTGCCACAGACTTTACCAGGATTAGTTCAGAGGTTGCTCCCCAGTTGTCTTTATCCATAAACCCTTGAGACTGAAGACTGCTCATGGGACTGTAGGTACAAGTCATGGACTGGCTTTTTGGAGTTCACCATGTCCCTGTAAACTTTAAAATCACCTAAGCTGGGAACAGAGGCAGTATCAGAAAGTCTAAATCAACCGGACAGAGTAAATGTGGGAATAAATTGTTCCAGGAATGGCAGGAGGGAGTTCTGGGATGCACCATATGAAATAATTTTAAAAGCCTGTAGTGGTTTTATTGAAGTCTCTTCAGCTTGAAGAATGACAAATTATAAGACCTAACACACCCCTCTCAAGACCTGGTGTAGTTGGGAGTCTTTTGATGCTTACTCTGTTTCCTGATTACTTTAAAAACCTAATTAAATTCTATTGCTGCTATCAGCATTTTGGGACTTTAGCCATCTAAGGTTTGTCAATATTTTTCTTGCCATTATGCACTAATTTATCACAGATTACCTCTTATTAACCATGGGTTTTTCAGATAGGAGGTCTTACAGCTTCAGGGAGCAAGTGTGGTTGCAGTGTATGAGCAGAAATAAACTCAGGTGTGAATGGGAAAATCTAACTTGTTTTTTCTGTATCAATTTTTTTGTGATACCAAAGAGGTGGTGGAGGAATGAATAATTTGAAAAACCTATGGATAGTATATGCTCCTCCTAAGAAGAGGAGCCAGTATGTTCTTACTGTACCATGAAAAATTCTACCAAGCACATCACTGCATTTTCCACAGGGACAATATGAACATTACTATTTCTGCATCCTCTCTGAGGTGTTTATATTCTGAACGTTGTAGCTGTGTGGTACCATCATAGGAATAAAGATGCTAAACCCTTAGTAAGCCCTAAGAACCCTCTGTGCAGTGTCAGGCTGGTTTTCCAGACTTTGGGCACTGGGAAATTTACTGTACTCCTGAGTTACTCATGAGGATGGTACAGTTCATGTTGCTCATCTTCCATTGCCCTCTTTGTTCTCCAGACTCATCTTTACCTTCCTTCATAAGCTTCCCACCTGAGAGGCTTCCTTCATGCAGAGATCAACAATAGGAGCTTTTAAAAATGACATGAGCAAGCTTGAAAAGGAAAAGATACCTTCACAATTAACTAGTCTCTGAATGGATACTAAAGGGAGTAGTCAGGTATATTTCTCTTCAACATCCCTTGTGCTATGGCTGAGTTAGTAGAATATGCTGAGGAAGGGATCATTCAGGCTTCATATTCTGTAAATAGCATCTCCTGTGGCTGCTGTTGGAGAAATTACATTGGGCTGCATGAACCACTGATCTAATAGGGGATTCTGATGCTCTTCAAGCAGTCATATCTGTCCTTTTGTCAGAATAAATTGGGGTCCTGGAAAGTAATAATAGCACTAAAAAGGGTGGATGTGCCCTGTGTGTATACCTGGCACACTAACACAACTGAATCTCCAGCTGAGACCCTGGCAGAGTTTGCAGCCATCTGCAATACAAGCTGAAGCAAAATAAAGCATCTTGAGTCAATCCAGCTGGCATCCTGCTGAGTGTCTCACCTTTTGGCATAATCATCTCACTTATACTCCTTATTGTGATAGAGCTCTTGCTGCTGCCTGGAGTTCTGTTAACTATCATAATTCACACTGATGCCTGGTACCCAAATGGTTAAATGCATTTGGCTTTGCTGTCCTCCTCAGTCCCTGTAGATTGTGTTGGAAGAATTGAATGAAATTGATAGAGCTAGCATTACAGTGAGCAAAACCCCCTGAAGAAAGAGTAGATGGGTGGATAGAGAGAATGACCCCAAAGAAAACAGCTGTCAAGGGCAGCTATTGGTTTATCTTTCATGGAAAGAGAGACGTAATGAATTCTAAATTAAGAGAAACTAGAAGCAAGGCTGTTTATCAGCTCTTTGCTGCAGCATAAACAGGCACTTTAGAAGTATTGACTGCAGTCTCACTTAATGTACCAGTAGGTACATTTCCTCAGTGCTTGGGAACACCACATAACCACCAGGTTAGACTAAATCTGTGATATTTAAAATATACTAGGTCAGGGCAAGAACTGTTTTGCATCTTGGTCCCTTTTCAGAGCATCTTCAAACAGGGTTTCCTGCTACTCATAAGCCAAAACAGCAGTATGTGTATGTGCAGACCAAATGGCCTTTTGCTTAATGAAGCTGTAAAGTCCAAATGTAGGTAAAATCCCCAGGGTGGCCCTGTGTAAGGGTCTCTTCTTTCCAATTACTGGAGATGATGAGAACAAAACAGCTTCTGAGCTAAATATACTTTGAGAAATCTCAAAGAAAAAATGTTATCCCACCATCTTATCTGCTCATATTGTGAGAATAATTGCCTATTTGTAACACCACCGTTCAGCCCCTAGCTGAGTGTTTATCAACTGACCATACGGGGTGGTAAGCAATCTGACAACTGACTCCAAATAACGTAATAAGGTTGACTGATGAGGAGTTCTTGCTATTCTTGACTCCACTTTTTTTTCCTCTTTGTCTCCCCAGGCTCTGAGACGTAGGATAGAAAAAGTTATGTCTGCTCAAAGAATTTATAAGCATAGATTCACTTAGATTTGCTTCTAATTTAAAGGAATTCTTGATGCTGAAAAACACTATAACCAAGGTAGGAACTTTGATTATTCCCAGAAACATGGTATTTCACAGAATGTGTCTGGTGTGTTGCCCACAGAAAATCTGTGTGAAGCCTGCCTTTGAAAGAAGCTCATATTCTCAGCATCTAATTCACAGCAGTGACCAACATCTGAGCCTGTATTTGTAAACAATGTTCCCAGTAGCAAGCTTGTTAGGAGCTGATGTAATATATCTTATTAACTTGTTTGATAGGTTGAAGAATATCTCTTAGGAACTTGTGAGTGTTTAGCAAAATGTGACCTTTTTTGCTTAGATTTGATGGAAATTTTGATTCTAGCATGTCTTGAGCTTCAGTATTTGCTCTTTGTCTTATGTTTTGACAGATAACAGCAGGAGGCTTCTGCAGCCAAATAACCTGTTGATTTTCTGGCTTTTGCATATAATCATTATTGAGCTGTAGCTCTCTGAGGGGGCTTTGAGTACTAATGGCTGAGCCACAAAGCCAAAGATGCTAAAGTGGGTCTTCCATTCCTTCATCAACACCACTTTCCCTCAGCTGAAGTGTTGGAGATGAATTTGTTTCAATGTGGCAGCTTAATAAGGTCAAAATCCAGATGCCAGGGAGGAATATGGCTCATCACATTATCTCCTTGTGAAAACAATCCTTACCATCCTCTGAGGTGCTTTGATTCTTGTCCTTACTTGGCCACATACTCTTTTGTCATTTTTGCATGTTTTCATGTCTTTAATTAAAAGAAAAGCCCTTCCACATGGAAGATTAATTAGGATAAATGTGCTCCCATTAATATCTGCCATGTTTGGAAGGAGATGATTCACCCTGTGATTAAAGCCAAACGGAATCTGGAATCTGAGGAGTAATTAGCCCTCAGCGGCTCGTAAGTCTGAAGAAAGCACTATTTATCAGTGGCAGTGCTAATGCAATTACTTCTCCACTGCAGCCTCCTGGACTGATAAATCATAGCCTGAGCATTTGGAGAAGCTATCAATTCAGGATTATGCTTCTCTGAGTCTACAAAGAGGAAAAAAGAAGGGAAACAAAGGGACAATCAGCTTCTCAACATCTCCAATTGTATGAAAGCTGCCAATGGAATCTGAGCAACCTTTCTGAATCCATTTCCTCCTATAGAAAGCTGTGAACCTCTATAGAAGTCATCACAGTTTATTGAAGTTAGGGCTTTTTTGCAGAGAACTGAATTCAAGAGAAGCTTGTATTCAGTAGCTGATGAAGCTGGACAGAAGGGCTTCTCTCTGAAGCTGAACTTTGCCTCCATTTTTGCGTGGTTTTCTTTATCATTGTTTAGGAATAGCTGGTGACAGCCTGCTCTAAGAAGATGCTTCTTCATATGCTTCTCCTGTTTGTGTGGTTGGGGCTTTAGGGATTTTACAAGTCTGGAACACCTTACCTATGGAATCTGAAAGGGATAGGTAAACGTTATGCATCAAAATTTCTCCTCTCGTTCATGCGTGTGTGTATGTCAACTCTTCCAATCCGAGTCAAGGCAGAAAGTAGTGAAATAGCTTTTTCTGGGCCTTTTTGTGAAACCAGGACCATCTTGATGATGCTGTCCTCACTTGGATAGAAGCGTGCCTTTTTGCATGAGGGATTTGTTCTTGAGACTTTTGATTCCCACCTCCTTAATAAACAAATTTTTAAAAATCACAAAACTGAAAATGTGGAACAATTTACCCCTTCTCTTCATCCTGTTTCACAGGTGCTGTTTTCCAGGTCTGAATCATACAGCGCTGTACCGCAGGGAAAATAAACTCAGCTCCATCAAAGAACCTGGGAGGTTCCTAGAGCCTTCCCAATTGATGCCATGACATGAAACTGTGCCATGCACCTTCCATTAGCATTGTATTCCTTAATCCCTTCCATTTCCTGTAATGCATAATATGGAATAGAGCAGCCAATAAAATATCTGGAGGATATAGATGGGAATATGATATGCTAGGAACTGATTGTTGGCCTGAACCTCAGAGGAATAGCTTGGCCTGTTGCATTGCGGTTATATACAACAAACACACATTTAAACTTGACTCCTTATCTCTGAGCTGAGTCCAAATAAATATGCACAGCTGAGTAAAGTACAGTGGGGAACAAACTAGATGAAATCTTCCTTCTCACAGCTGCAACCTGCTGATAGAGTTGTTCTGGGATCGTTCTCTCTATTTATCCTCTCTGACACACAGGAATTTGTGTCAAGACCCAAGCTGTTTCTTGCACTGGCTGAAATTGTAACCCTGGTTTAGCTGTTGCAGGAGCACCCTTGCAGGAGCTGAAGTTTGTAGAATCCATGTTCAATGGTTTTTTTTTCTGTTGACCACCTTCATAGACGCTTTTCATAGTATTTCACATCTATCTTTAGGCCAGAGTGAAGGGGGTATGGTTAATTGTGGAACAGCAGTGTAAAACTGAAGCTTGTCCTTCAAATTCCAGGCAGGTCTTCATTCAGGAACATAGAAAATGAGCAGCATTTTGGATGCTCTTATGGCAGGTGTTAATTACAGTTTGGGTTTTTTAAGCAGATGGGTAAACAAAGACAGACTGAGATTTCTTGAAGGCAGAGATAACATAAAATTATGTTAGCAGCTGCTGTGTTGCATTTGTTGACATGTTTGCTGAGTATTGGTATGTCTCATGGTAGAACAGCTCCAGCATTGATGGAATACTACTGATTTTTTTTTTTAAGTTAAAATAGAAAAATCTGATGTCCCCTTTGGCTGCTGGAAAAAACCAATCTATTACCTACTGGTCTGCTTACAGAATAGATCTGACATGCAATGAACGTTTTTCTGAGATGATTTGCTTTAGATAGTGAATTATAGATGCTGTTTGCCCTGTATCAGACACTCTATTCTTTTTGTATTCACAGTGCAAACACAGGGTAGGTTTTATCACTGGAGAGTGGTCCATGACAATTTTTGGGGCTAGTATATTCCACAAGTAGCTTGCTAGTTATAATGCTGGCTCACAGACCCTTATGAAGATCAAAAGGATTAAGTGCAAAACTCAGGAAAAAAAAATGGAAAAAAAGGACTGGTTTGTGAGGTTAAACAAAATCAGAATTGAGACAAATGCCTTTGTCTTAATGTCATGACAGAAACTGGTTAAAGCCTTTTGGTGAGACACTTTAACTAGAGCTTGGAACCAGATGGTGATACAACCCATTAGCTAATATAGGGAGACTGGTAATGCTAAATTTCTGTGTATTTTATATATATTTTCTGCTTGGGTGAAGAAAAGCAGTATTAAGAAAGTCCCTGTATCTGTTGGTATTAATTTCAAGGTAGAAAATTAGCTCCATAAACCAAATATAGAGTGGGAAGTGGGGGGCTGAAATGACCCATTGCCTCCTCTGTTATATACTTCCCCAGGTAAGTAGGAGTGCATCAATTTTCTTTCTAGAAGGTCAGTAGTGGGAGCTATTGGGTTACCGGGGAGATGGATTTCAAGAGATGTTTGAAGTGTAATTGCTTGACCGGCTCTGGTTAGTCACAAGGTTGTTTGTAAAACGGATGCAATGGGGAAAAAAATGGCCAAGACAAGTGAAGTTAGACTCAATTAAAAGGAAAAAACGTTAAAAAGTCTTGATTCCCTCCCTCAGGTAAGAAAGAGGAATCTCTGGTTCCCGGTGCTCCTGTTTGAGGCCAGAAATTGGCAGGACTGTACTTGTTGCATAAATCTAAATTCTGCAATCCATCTCAAGCACCCCTTTTCCCTGTTACCGCCGCAGCGGATAGGGAGAGGTACTGGGGCTGATGGGGAAAGGGTTCCACCCAGCCCTTAGGATGGTCTGCTAGTTGCTTATTTATATTCTGTGGTTTGAGCTAGTGTTAAAGCCCTTGCTGACTTTGCAGTGGTAAATAATACTAACGAGCTGAAATGTCGATACCTCGTAAAGCTAGGGATGTTTCAGTAATGCATGGATGGGAAGTGAGAGTGAGACTGGCTTTAGATGTAATCTGGGTACTCAAACATCTTTCATAGAGGCTGACTTTTTTCCTCTCTCTCCCTGGACGCTCTTTGTCATTTGGGATGGCTGAATGGATTCAAATAAAAAGAGAACATAAAGTGTGTCTCTCCCATTCTTCAGGCCTGGCTGTGATGTCAGTTTAAGCGGAGGTGGGTTCATCTTTTTTTAACTAGTCAATTATTTCCGATAGGTTTTGTGAAACATTTAAAAACTTTGGCCCAAAGTGAGTTTTGAAGAGGTGCTGAGGCAAAAGTCTGTTCCTGAAAGCAGTTTAGACGTGTGGCTAGAAACTCTAATGACTGATAATGACACTTAGCTTTCTAGGTAATAGGCAGATTTTGCTAGCTTTAGAGTCAATGAATTTCCCTAATCTGTTCCCATACATAGTACAATAACCCAATACTCCACATTTACCCCTAGCTGGGATACACGTTTTAACAATAACCTAGGTGTTCTTTAGTTGTTGCTTAATCTTCACCACTAATGAGCAATTTTAGTTCTTTCAGGGAGAAGAAATGGGGCCTTTTGTTCAGGAGGTCGCTAAAAACCTCAGTTAACATATAAATGCTTTTTTCCTTTGTGTTTGTTAATGCCTCATACTGCCAGTTTTGTCAAATTCTGGCTGAAGCTGGACTTGGAAGTATTAAAACAATGTTTAACCAGAACTACCCGAGTGGTCTTGAGAAATGTGGGGAGAGAACTTCCTCTTAAGAGATTTGAAGCTTTTTCCTGGAGTTGCAGGAAAGTTTTCATCACAGTAGTAAGTTTGCTTTCGCTTTCTTCTGTAGCCGGTTTATTCATCACTGAGGGGTTTCTTTCTCTTGTGTTATGTTTTCTTCACGCCTGCAAAACCAATCAAAATTCACCACAGCTTTTAAAACTTGCTTATTTTCTTATTTTTTTTAGAGGAACTTGAAATGCTAACAATCTAGTTTCTTAAGGCTTTTGGCATGCAACTCTGAGTGAACTAACGTGGGTATGCAGTTTGGGGGTTAGCTACAGAGCAGCTGGCTTGCATACAATGTCCTTGTTCTGCTGCAGTATGTTTGTGCTTGGACTGCTGAGTTACACAAGTGTAAGGGGTGGAAAAATACCCTTAAAAGCAGTTCGGTGTTTTCACAACTGGCTAACAATTGTTCTGTTAGCCTCAGAAGGCCTGAAAGGGTCACTTGCTTCTCTTCTGTGTGTTGTGCTGCAGGGATATGAGTAAGCTTGGAAATATCTTTGGGGATGCGGGGTGTTGGTTGGGTGTCAGTGACATCAGCCCCATGACAGTAACTCCTGGGACCAGAGGGACCGGCTGGTTGACTTAAATAGAAATTACATTTCATGTTCCCAACAGTGAATGTCCCTCTGGGCTCCCCAGGTGCCTGCTGCAGTTCAGTTTTGTGGGCAAAATGGGTCCTGCGCTTCTTTTCTGCTCTACTTAGAGCTTAGCTTAAATCCTTTATACTGAAGCATTGAAATGCAGGCTTAAGTGTATTGTGTATGGCCATGCTATGTAGAAGCTTCCAGGCAGTTACTGAGGGTGAGTTCTTTTACTCTGGACCTTCTGTCAAAAGAGCTCATCAAAGTTACTGGCACTAGTGGCTTCCTTGCACCTCTCTAAAATGTGTAATACATACCATCTTGGCTTTATAAATAGACAGAGGCACGGGAAGGTTTAGGGCCCTGCCTGAAGTGGCAGTGCACAGGGAATGCAGCCTCATGCAGCTGTGCTTCCCCCTTTTCCGTGTGCGCCCTCGGCTCCATAGGGCCTTCTCAGCATCCAGTAACTACCCTCTGAGGCTGCTGGAAGAATAAGCTGTGTGTACTGTTCAGCCTGACAAGAGCCCCATTAGGATCCTCTGCTCACTCATTAATAGCAGACGCCCATGATGCTTGGCTCGCTTTCAGGAGGAAGCCAGCCATCAACACTCAGCAGCTCTGTAAATACAGCCAGCACTGCAGATGCCTTCCAACAGCATCCAACACGCCATATTGGGTCTTTGAGCTGAAAAGCCCTTTGCTGTTTTCTCTCTGAGCGTGATCTGGTGTCCTTCATTGTCAGCCCTGCATAAATAGATTAGCAACTGCCCTTTGAGCTGAAGGGAACAAGGCAGAGAGTTTAGAGGGAACGTGATACGAGTGGGTGAGAGCTCAGACCTGAAGGATCACTGCAAATATCAGCATTCCCAACTGGTCAGATGACAGACGTGGGTAGTATTTCACTGCTTGGTCTATTTTATCTTTTTCCTGTGCCACTGGAAAATGGAGAACTGTGGATTTCCTGTTCAGTACTTCATTCTTTGCGCAGCTGGAATCAGAAAAATGTCTTTTAGGACCTAATATTATAATTGTTTTTAAATTTGGTATGTTTGCAGGTGTTACAAGCCTGGGGGGAAAGAAGATATTTTTTCCATCTGTGCCACTCCAGTGTTTCTGCAGCCAATGGAATTTATTATTCCTTATTCCACTGTTAGTGATAAATGTCCTGTGAGGAACATAGGAGGAGTTAACACTATCAGCTTGCACATGACATAACTGGGTTTGAATGGACCTGCTCGTGTCTTTATGTCTGTGTTGTGAGTTCTGACCAGTTTATGTACAAGTCTAACTCTAATCATGAAGAAAAAGTGGTGGAGGAATTATATCTCAGTTGATCTGTGTGTCATCACAGAATTTTCCAGATCCAAGTTAAGAGCTGGAGGGTACAGACTGAGAGACTCTAGTAGAGATGAGAAGGCCAGGGACGTGTATGTTGTTGTTTTTCTGGCTGAAGGAAGTTGCCTCAATTGCTGTTGCAGGATTTTGTCCACCTCTGAGTGTCTCGGTTTGCATTTTGATCTTAGACTAGATCTTGAATTGAAGTGCCCAGTGAGGGCTCTAATCTTCTTGCCCCGCCTTGTCTCCTTCCCTCTGGATAGTGTTACTAATTCCAGCCTGCTCTGGTGGCTTTGCCTGAGGCCTAGGATATGCAAGATTTCTCTCTCTGTATGGCTCCAGGAGAAACAGGAGTTTATTATTTCCACACCTCACTGGAAAATAACAGAGATGAGGCATCTTGAGGAGTTTACACTTAAATGTTTGGCTGATCTTATTCTGGCTGGGAGACCTAAAACTAAAATCACAAGTGTAAATAACACAGGTCGGGGGAATTCTGCAGCTTTCTGAGCATCACATGTTGACTCTTTGCCAAAACCCACACCTAGGCACATCATGAAAAACACCTATAGAGGAGTATATCAGCTTAAGGATCTGTAGGTAGTAGTACAGCAGTGCAGAGGTATATGTGCATTCACATTAGCCTGAGATATGTTTTTATTATGCTGTAACACTATAGCCACTCATCTAAATATTTATCACAGCATTTGGAACTGTAAGTCTATCTTTATCCGCTTAGCTAGTGATGTTTTCCCTTGTGTGGCATACTTCATGGCATGACTCAGTAGTTAAAATACAGTTAGTTCACTAAAATGGTACCAGTGAGAGTGGATGCTCTCAAATTTACGTCCCTCATTACATCTCCAGACCATGTTTTATACAAGGTATTTTGACGTCAATTGCTTTCTTCTATTCCATTTTGCCTGGATTGTGGGTGCTGTGCATCAGGAAAAGTCAATTTTATTTGTATTGTAGTATGTGAAGTCCTGGGGTGAGCAGAGCTCCTTGTTGTTCTCACAATTCAAAGAAGCAGCAGTGAGAAATCCTTAACTAGGTTTTCTGTCCCTGGGAAGTTGAGGATGGTTCAGTTACAGGTCAAAACCAGTTCTGTGGAACTTTCTAATTTGAAAAATGTTACAAGGAGGAAATATACATCATTAACTCCTTTTTGTTATTGGGATAACTGTTTCTTCCCCTTCATCTTTCTTTCAGCCAGTAGTTTTGGGAATCTGTCCATATAATTAATGATATCTGATTTATGTTATTCAATTATGATGTCTTTCTTGCTATGAAAAATGACTGTATTATGCACACATGTAGTTACCTTTCATATAGGACCTCCAACACATGCTCACTAGAGTAAGACAAAAGAGTGCTACGCTTTAATGCCTGTGCTTGACAAACAGCAGATAGGCTCAGGAAGGAGCTGGAAATTGAAAAGTCAGTTCCTCCTGCCTCTTGAGGATGAGGGGATGGGAAGAATGGAAGATAGCAGGGGCAAGACAAAGAGAGAGGTTACAAAGAAGGCTAAAGGGCAATTTGTCTGGCCTTGCCCTCTTTAATGGCCACTCTGACCGGCAGGCTCTGTGGGATGTCCAAGGACTGTGTTAAATGGATCCTCTCGTTGTTTTTAACAATGTGGTTTGTTAGGGTGGGTTTGAAGCATGCTAGGAAGGAGGTAGGAATTTAATGACTGGGCTCTTTCATTGCCCATGCTGAATCTCTCCTGAAGGCTGCCAACCCAGACTGTTTCAGCAGAGCTAAGTACATTTCAATTACTACTATTTTTAATTGAAAATGGATGTCACAACTCATTTGGCACTTTGCTCTGACCGTGCCCTGTTTTATCTACAATTATTTAGAAGAGTGCTTAAGACAGGCTAGTGAGATGTGGAGCCTTTGCAAATTGCAGTATGAATCTAATTTCAAATGACATTTGGCAACCCAAGTAAGCATTCACTTGGGAATCTGTTTCGTCTTCCATCCACATAGAAGAGCTTGTGCTCCCACCGCAAAGCAGAGACAATCCATGCCATGAACTGAAACCATGGGATGGAGGCTTTGCTAAGTTACAGCTGAGTGCAGGGAGTTCTATCCACCCCTCCGTGCTGGCAGATGTACACTTATATATATGTGGGGAAACTTTTTGTCATTCATATGTGGCTGCAGCTTCTGTGTTGGGGGTGTGAGGTAAGTAAGACCACACGAAATCCAGAAAAGGAGAAAGCCAGATGCAGTCCCAGAAGGGTGATTAACTTTGGCAGACTAGTACGGTTTGATTACTCATGTATTTATTTTTTCACCTGATTGATACAACCCACAGGCTTCTAAATTATCTATGTGGACTGAAAATGGCAATAATAGTCCTTAGCTCTTGTTAAAGACATCAACAGAGCAAGTGAGAGAATCCAGAAGGTAAAAATCTGAATTAAATCTAATCTGTGCGAACTTGATTTCTCCTGAAGGTAACGGAGTTCCTGAATTCCCCTTTAATGCAATCATGTCAGAACTTGGTGTGCCCAGGGTGGTCAGTTTCTGTTAGATTTTCTTAATCATGAGTGCTGGGATCTGTTCTTTACCTCCTGAGAAATATATAGAAATATAGGCTGTATGACCAGGTTGCAGGGAAGTTTCAAGGAACTGGAGGGCTATGGAAAGGAACATTCTTCATGGCCAGTATCCAGCAGAATAAACATCACTGCTGATAGGGAGAATGACTTTATAATGGGCTTTAAGAAGGGAAATGATGTGCTGCTCCCAAAGCTTTCTTACTACATGCTGTGGTTTAGCAAAAGATCTTTCCTGCTCTAATGGTCACCTGTACTGGTCTTGGTCTCCAGCCATTCCTGCTCCTCCAGGGAGACGTAGATGATGTATGGCCTTACTAGAGGGGTGTTCAGGTTTATTGCATGTGTACAAGGGGTGTTGCATTCATATTGTCACAGGGACATCTTGAACATGAGCTCTTGTTCAGTAGCTGTGTCTTATAAACTGGATTCTTCTTGAGGGAAGGCCAAGTCAAGCTTTCTGTGTACCATAAAACTGTTGTCCTATTTAACGTACATGACAAGCTGCTTATTAAGAAGAATCTAAACTCAAACGTTCATCTTTTTTTCAATGGGATTCCTATTTCTCACCTAGACTTTCAGTTGGGTTGACTTGTGATACAAAGGGGTGAGCTGACTTGCTGAAGGCCACACAGCAAGAGAGTGACTGAGCCAGGAAGAAAAATCTTGTGTTGGATTTTGTTCCACTGTGTCTTTTAAAACAAAACTTAATTGTTCTACTGTTGTCTTAGGTGTTCAGTGGTACAAACTATCAGAGGAGGAGGAGGAATGGGCTCTTGGACATGGTCTGTCAGTTTACACATTGGGACAATGCTGTTAGACACTAGAATACTCATCATGTTACTGTGTTCTCTGTTCTCAGATTAAATCTATGTCATATCTTAAAAAAAAAAAAGGTGGGATTTATTTCTTTGTTATTTTTTCTGTTTAAAAAATGGCTTCTTACAACTCAGAAAATAAAAGCAAGAAAAAGGAATAGATGGTTGAAAGCAGCCTTTGGCTGCTGTGACCATGAAGGGATGTGGCCAGGAGCTGCTAGCGGTGTAACAGTAAGAGCAGCTGGCTCATCCATCCCCCTCACCATCCCTTTCTTTTCACTTTGTGTGCCCCCTGCTTTCCAGCCTGTGACATATTAGTGCCAGCCATGTTTTTAAGCCAGGTCTGGGCCTCTGGAAGCTCCTTCCAGGCTACTGAGTGGATTTTTCACTGGTCAATCCTGTTGTATTTTTGCAGCCTATACGTGCTAGTGGAGAATTTGTCCAACAGACTGAAGCCTACCCAATATATCTCAAAACTTTCAGCTATAATTCTGCACCTCCCTTCTGGCAGGACTTTTTATAAGACTTTTTCATTCCCCCAGCCTTCTTCCTCCTGAAAGCTCCTTCCCCCACTAACACCTTAGGCTGGCTGGGATCCTGGAGTTTCTCCCTTCCAAAGGAAGGATCTGGCAGGAGGAGGGATTGTCCCCCAGAGCCAACTTGGTGGCGGTTTCAACCATTAGGAGAGCCCTAAATTAAGAAATTTTGCTTGGCGTTAGGGCCAGCTTTTCATAATTTTCTGCTTTTATTAGTTTGTTTGTGCTTCCTTAGCCCCTGGATGATAGATTTTAAACCACAGACCTTGCTGCAATCCATCTCTGTTTTTTAACTGTGCTGTGTTTGGCTCAGCCTGATCCCACTAGATGCTCAGCAGAATGTCTAAAAAGCTGCAAAGACTTAGGGGGAAAAAACAACTGGAGAGGAAAAAGAGGGAAGCAAACCTCTTCTTCCCCCTTTCACCTTCCAGAAATTTTGGCTTAGCCATGCATGGCCCAGAAATGAGGACTTTCCAAGACAAACAAGCTGCGTTATCACACCAGACTCCCCTGGCAAGGAATGAATTTTAACGGCCTAAAAACATATTTTTACACAGATGGGGGACAAATAGTTACAAAGCAAACACTGAGCGTGTTCACAGGTGCTGTGCTCCATTGTGTGAGCCAACCAGATGTTCTGCGCTGGGACGCTGCCCTGGCCTTCTCCAGGATGAAATGTCACTCCCTGGATGAATTAGAGCAAAACTCTGTATGGTTTCCTAGAATGAGCTGAGCATTTAATTTGTAAATTATTAATATAGCTGTGTCTTTGTATTGGGCAAGGCACCAGTCAAAATAAACACGTAAAATTTGACCTTTAGAAAATTAACTACCATTGGACCATAAAAAGCCAGACTTGCTATAGCAAGTTGTGACGCACTTAAGCACTGTGACAGTGCTTTTAAAAGCTATCTTGCCATATGTCACTGCAGGGCTGGGAGGGTCTGGAGGATCTGTGTGTGCCCAGCATCCAGCTTGTGGGTGTGAGAGTTTGTGGTGGTTTACCTTGAGCTGTTGTAGCTGCGTCTTGCCGTGAGCATCTTGTGGTGTCAGGGGATGTGGCAATGGGCATAAGACAAACATTAAGGATGCCTGTGAGTACCTCACTTTGAGAGTACACTCAAAGTAAGAGATGTGTTTTCTCTATTACTTTGGCAACAGGCTGGATATGTGAGAAAATATCTCCAAACATTGGAAAAGAGGAGCTGGGTCTTATAAACAGTAATCCAAGAGGGAAGTTTGACAAACACTGGGATGTGAGCAGCTAATACAGAGATACTTTTTGGCTATAAAGGGAGATCCTCTCTGCACAGGAGAGACTGAGTAGAACTATTAACTGCTACTTTCAATCAATGGATCTGGTGTTGCTTCCACTGGTGATTGTGTGACATCCAATGCATGTTTTGTTCCCTTACTAGTTTTATTCTTGTCAAAGAAGAGCAGCAAAATTTGTCATGAAAATCAAGCAGATCATACTCAGCCTTTACTGAAGAGCTCAAAGGAAGGGGTTGGGATACTGACTCTTGAGATGTTTGTTACCTGTTGAGGCCAGTGGATGCTTTTTGCTATTACATGGTTCATCCTGACTCATGGGGTTTTTTTGTGAATTAGCAGAAACCTGTTTTCCCTATATAGAAACTGGCATGGTCTCAGCTTCCCCTCCCACCAAGCCCAGGAATCGACATCACTTTTCCTTTGCCCTGCTCCTGATGTAACAGCAGAACAGGGCCACTTTTTGTCACACTTATCACAAGGGCCAGCAGATTGGCTTCTTTGTTTTCCCATTCTTTCTGACTCTCTTTCATGCACACCTTCTGTTTGAAGCAGCAGTGCTAACTGGCAGGGATTCGGAGGAAGCATGGCCATGTCGACCACTGCCTGCTCCGGGATCTCTGGAGAATATTATTAGCCATACTTACCTCTTATGTGGCATATTTTATCCCTAGTTTGGAATTCTCTGCTGCTCTGCTTTTGTGAAGACCAGCTGCAGATCTGGAGGGAGAACTTAGCATTTGTGCTGGCAGCTCCTCTTGAAGATCCCTGTTAAAATACCACAGGCCAGGTTGTCATGTACATAAAAGCCACATTTCACCTCTCTAGCAATGCATGGCATCCTAGGGTAGATGTAAGTAAAAATGGCTCTCAAAGTTCCCTTTGTGCTCTGGGTAATGGAAAACAGCCCTAAATGAGAAATCAGGCTTGTGTGTGAGAGGGAGGATGCTCGGATCATTAACAAAGCACTGTGATTGTGCCTACCCCCAAACACTCTGTCAGTTCCTTTCCAGTTAATAAACCATTTATATGTGGTCTGCTTTTAGCATGGAGCAAAATATTTTTTTCACTCAAGCTGCGATGTATAGTTATACAGCTGACATCAAACACGAGCAGATACCAAGTCAAAGGAATGAATTTGGTCCTGTTCCTGTAATTCCATTTCCATGTTAACAATTTTTCCCCCTCTTTAAATTATATTTTTATTGAAAGCTTCAAAGGTCAACTTAGACATTCAGAGAAAATTTGTAACTTGGACTGCTTAGTATTCTCTCATACAGCACAGCCCCACATTACTCTGTGTCAGCAAATTAAGGAAATGAAGGTTGTGGCCAAAGATTACAATAGTACTGGTGTTAACCTTTTATAGCACATGGCATACTATCAATTTTAACCACAGGAGAACCTTGCTCTTCAAGTACAGCAAGTGGGTGTTGAAGTTTTTAATCTGAAAACGAAATCTTGACTCTAGGAGAGGAATATAAAGACCATAGATCTTCTCTAGCCAAGACCTTTTCAGCCACACTTTTTTCCTTAATCCACTTTTTTTTTCCTTGCTTTCTCACTTGGACACAGAGGGACATCTATTCTACTTGACTGGAGAGGCAAGAATCTAGCAGAGAGATACGTGAATGCTCATATATTCACAAGATTGAGAGCCTAGGAAGATGGATAGATAAGCTACAGACTTTTTTAGATGCAAACCCCTTACTTTGCAACAAGGTCTACCAACACACATTCACTTAATGTCAATCTTCTGTGCAGTCCTAGGGAGGTTAATGGGATTGCTCAGCTGTTTAAGTACCTTGCTGAATGGAGGTCATAATTAATCAGGCTGCTAATTATTCAGGAGAACTTAATTTCAGCACTAGGTTTGCTTTACACAACAGTTGCTATATGCTTGTTCAGGGCACACTTGATTCAGTTGGGCCAAGAAAAAACCCGGTAGGCCAGTTTCACTTCATTGCTATTCAGCACTGGTTTTGGATTTCCCTAGAAGTGTTTCCATTTCTGACATGGGATTTTTGACCTGTTTTTCTTCACAACACTTAAGTCTTCACCCCATATCACAGCAGCATATCTCATGTAGTCCTGGGAAGGCTTCATTTTGGTCTCTTAACTTAAATGCTGAAAGCAATACATAGATGGTTCTAAAAATGTTGTCAGAAATAGATTTCCCTGGGGGGCTGTGTAATAAGGTCAGAGTTTATTGGGTAATGCTCAGTCAGTAGATGGTCCAAAGATTAGGAATTATTTTAGCTGGGGCATGAATAATTGAGTTGAAGGCAAACTAAAGTCAATGATCCCCCTTAACAGGTTCTATTACTGTAGGAAGCGATCATTCAGTCTTTCATGCTCCGCAGAACTGGTGGTAAGTAAAAGGTGATATTGCTAGCTGAGCAGGTGAGATACAGACCAAGGAGTCTATTCCTGCTGTCATGGCAAGATGCTTGATCGACATAGTCTGTAAATGAGAGAGAATCTTCTTCAGACAGGATTTCACAGTCCCTGATTTCATCTCCTGCTTGGGTTTACCTTTAAAGGAGGTTTATGGCTTGGCTTGCCTGCACAGCCTTACCTCAGCAGCAGGTGGGAGACTTGCAGTTGTTGCTGGACCAGGTTTAACCTCTCTTCCCAGTCTTGAAGACAGTTGTGTTCTAAGGGCAGTGTGGGCATGCTCTTTCCTACCCACTGCTATACTCCATGGCTCCAGTGTCTGCGGGAAATACTGTGTGTCTGGACCTGTGTATCTTTGCAGGCTGTTTTTAATCTGAGAGTTCATTCAGACCTTGTCCAGCCCATCTACCCACCTTCCTCTCCCATTTCAAGCACTCCACGTACAGTTAAGATGAATTGCCTGCTGGCCAGCCCTGTAATGGATTGCTTTGCCAGGAGTGAGGAAATGAGCCTTGAGTTGCTGTGCACCACTTTTAAAAGCAAAATGGGATGCCCTGTGTGAAGACAGCCTGGTGTGTTTGACATGCTGGAAAAAATACAAGCCATGCTTTCAATCTCCCTGCCTGCAAGAGTGTCCAGGATCAATACACCACAGAATGAAACAGAACAGAGGTGCTTCAAATTGGGTGACCTGGAGTACCAATCCTCTCATCTTAATCCTTGGGAAGCATTTACATGTCCAGTTGAAGAACTTTTTTGTCAAAACAATATTGCAAAGAGAAATCATACTGTATAGTGTGTCTAGGGCTGTGAGGTTGACCCTTATATCTTTAAATGGGCTCTTGCCCAAAGGATGCAGTGGCAAGGGGCAGAGGTTGGCTTGGTAGGCTGTGCTGAGATGGAAATGATCCCATGCAAGCAGAAAGCTGGAACAGGGAGATGTCATGAGACTGGGAGATGGCCCATACTCTAAGCAAACCCTCAAAACTACCAGTTTTCTACATTTGTTGTTCTGCTGAAGTCTGTGAGTTTGCTGTCCCCAGTTACCTGCCATAGAGCCCCTTGTGGGGTTGATCCTGTGATTTTTTTTTTTTAAACTCATTTTAATAAAGATGATCCAGTTTGTTTAAACTTCTGTGAGGTTATTTTTCTAGGAAAGACTGAGCTGACAAAAGGGGCTAATAATATCCTACAGCAGAGTTGGAATGCACTGAGGATCATAAAGTTGTCATCTTGTGTAACTGTAGCCAAAAGAAGATGGAGATTCATAAGGAGGAGGGTGAGTTAGCCTTGAAAAACAGGTCTACTTGCTTCTAGTTTTAGCAATTATGACATATATAAATAGGAGGTTTGTGGGGCTTTTGGTAAAGAAATGCAGAAAGAAATGGAATTTTTAACACACTTAAGTTGTCCTGTAGTGTCTTTAGATATTCATAGAAGGACCTAACCTAGCACTTTGCGTGTAAGGAATATTAATATTTCACATGAACTGTTCTCTAAACTGTCAACAGAAAATGGATAGAATTTCTGCTGGGCTGATAAACTGGCAGGCATTGATTTAGGAGTCCAGTAGTGCCAGACCTGATAGACTTGAAATAACACTGGAAAATGAACAGGCAGAGGACTGTGCATTGACTCGTGATGCTAGAGACTGTTTCAGAGGTGGATTCAAGGGACAGTGATTCAGGAATAGTTCCTCAATGCCTGGATTTCCAACCTGTTCTATAAGGTTCAACCCACAGATAGTGTTAGTGGTGTCAGGGGTCGCATCAGGTAACATCTGTCTCACACACAGAAGCCAGCACGCTCAAAGTTAAGCACAACCTACAGCTGCCGAGACGAGGAGGATGGAAATTGTGCCTCATGGTAGACCTGTGGGATGTTATCTTTTTCTCTTAAGCATAATATGAAAGCCTGGTCTGTGAAAATGTAGAGTTACTTCCTTTTAAAGTTATTTCTCTTTAACTGGGAGAAATAAGTCTTGATTGCATCAGAAATATAGCAACTTTATGCTAGGCAAGACTCACAGAAGTGAAGCTGACAGGAGGCGGCCGGACTACAAATTAAAAATGAAGCAGAGCAGCCTTTTCCCATTCCACCAGCTCAGAAAAATATTGAAAGTAAACTGCTGGCAAGTAGACAGTGAAAGGCAAATTAGATTTGGGACCAGATGGTGTAGATCAGTATAATACAAGTTGATGTCAATAAAGCAGTGTGATTAACGCTGCCAAGAGTATCACTCCTGATCTTTTTCAATTTCAAGTGTTATTTGTAGCACAGGTGAAGCATTTACACACAGATGGGTGCACAGATCATTTTGGAAAGTAGGACTTAATTGAATCTCTGTTCCAAAGGAAAGGGCTTGGCCTGTATGAGGATTTATTGAGTAACATGCAGACACTGGAGGGTGTCCTGGGGCGGGGGAATCTGGGGCTGAGGAAGGAAGGGAGCAGCACATCTATGGCTGACCATGAAGCTCAATGCAGGGCTTGATCCTGAGCACTGAAGGTTTCCTTGCTGGGGAAGGACCTTAGAGGGCTTCAACTTGGTGCTGAGGACATGGGACAACCACCCTTGAATTTTGCATGTCTGCATCCTTTGGTACTTGAGAAGGACTCTGAAGGATTTCACATTGCTTGCTGCTGTGCAGTTCCTCAAACACTTCCAACTGCCTCCCTTTCAAGGGCAAAATACTTGAAATGTAATTGTCTCTCAACTTCAGTCAGAATGTGAATGATCACATATGTATATACTGTTGCAGAAACAAGGCATGCTCATTCTTTGCTGTTACTGTAGTCTGAAGCAGGAAGAATTTGGTAGTCTCAGAAGAGAGCCTTTTTTTTTTTTTGAGACTTAAAGTGTATCAGAACTCTTTAGCTAAAACCTTGGGCTTCTTCAGATGTGTCCCTCACTGATTAGCGTACACTTGGCAGTCATGGTTCAAATTAATAGAAGATTCATCCTCAGCAGTATCTTCATGGTGCATTTTATAAATTAAGCTATTAATCTTTGATAAGAAGAATCATTACTGGTTCTGTGTGGCACTTAAGGCATGAGTATTTTGTTGTATTATATACAAAGAATAAAAAATGATATCTGTCATTAAAGCCATCCCACCTTGTATATATAATTAATAGCACTTAGACTAGCATTTTGTATTTAAAATATTTAAAGACTGGACAGAACATGTTGTCCTTCACATAAGTGTGTTTGAAAATTAGTGTCTGATAATTGGATGACATGTATTAGGATGATGGATGTGGTTTCAATATGCTTTCTATCATTTCAATAATTATACATTTTATTATTGCTCAGTAAACATTAGTGCATTGAAGTGGAGTGTTACCTGATCAATATTGACTTGCTCTTGTCAAATAAAACCCCACCCCTCCTGATCTTCACAGCTGGTGGGTACTGCCTGACCATATGTCCTTGAGACTTTTCCTTTTCAGGATGGTCTGTGAATTAATTATGAAGAATACTTCATATAGTCAATAGTCTCAATGTAGTAGTTCAGCTTCTGGTGGCCTGATGAAATTCCATATGAATATCTGATAGGAAAATGAGATTTTATGTAAAAGAAAGGCCTCACTAGCACTGGATACAAGTATGCGACACAGTTGTAAAATGAGTTTGATGTAGCTGTTTTTCAGGAAAAATCTGTTGCTGAGGATCAGGCATCATTGGCAGGCTTAAATGTGCAATCAACATCCTTTCCCAGAGCCAACCTCTTTTCTTTTGAATGTTTTTGATAAAGGGCTTGGCAAGAGACTTCAGCTCAGTTCAGGAGACGACTGTCAGTCAGCAATGACTCTTTGTCACTTTTGCCCTTAAACAGACATGAAATAGTTAGACCAGCTGGGAGTGTTCGGACACTTCATTCTTATATCCTCTATGTTGCCATGGGAGTTGAGGCTGTTGAATCCAAAATCTGATCCTTATAGGTGCATGTTTTGTTCTCTCACTCTGTTTCTTTAAATATATTTATCAAATCACTTAAAGTGCAAGTTCTTCATTCTCTGAATGCATCTTTCTCAGTGTTTCTTGTGCTCGTTAATCACATTTGCAATTCCTAGTCTTTGTAGCACACCAGGAGTTAATATATTCACTCCCTTTTGTGTGTGTGTTTATGAGCGTGTATCTCCCCTTTGGTTTGTATTGAATCTGAAGCCTGAAGTGACGATCAATGGCTCAGATTATTTCCTTGCTGTCAGCTATTGACTTTCTCTCAGCCTGATACCAGAGCGCCTTTCCCAGGGTGATGCTTGCAGGGTAGAAATAGGAGGAGGGGGGAGCAGGCAAGGAGGTGAAGGGGAGCTGAAGAAAAGCTTGAAAGACGTCTTGCAGTTTATCTTAAAGCATCTTTAACTCGAATGTATGTGAAGGGGAGGGGAAAGATTGCTGGAAAACTGCAATTTAGGGTGGAAAATCAGGGAAGCTGGAATTATCTATTAGTGATGTCAAAACTGGGCTATTTTTGAAAAAATGGATTATTTATATGTTCCTCTCAACCTGTTTTGAAGCCCAAAATATTTTATTAGCTAAACCATGATGCAGGTTTGGCAGTGTGGCTTCCCTTCACCTACAGCAGAAATAATAAAGCCTAGTGTGTGTGTACACAAAGTCCTCTGGGTTCTGGAGAAAGGCTTCTCATCTGTCTGCCTATTAGCGTGTGGGTTCTTGGTTCATTGTTCTCTGCTATATCTACAATCACCAACACCAGAGCTCACCAGCCACAAATTAATTCCTAATTATAACAATAGCATCTTACTTTTTCTGCTGAAGATGATGCTGAAGTGTCACAACAGAAAAAAAGATAAATGCTTTCAAGGGAAAGTGAATTTGTCATCAGAATATTAATAGCTTCATTTTCTGCTATAATAAAAGTCTGTCTTCCACAAGTCCTTTTTTTTTATAAGGAAGTGTAAGTATCTTTATCTGGACTACTTTAGACTTTGAATGAAAATATTATAGACTTTTAAGTGATAGTTTAAATGTGGAGGAGAACAGGGAGAAAATGGAGTAGTGGTGAAAGAGAAGCTAGAAATGAGTGATTATTTTGAAGGCTGACAGCTGATTTTGGAAGAAAAAAGTTCCTCTTGGTCAGCATCTCTCCAACTTGGCTTCTTTTCCCAACTCCACTGCTGAGGATTGGGAGTCTCCAGGTCAAGAGAAATTTTCCACTCACCTCAATGAATCAGCATCCCTAGAATTGTGCCAGGGCAGGAAGGCAGAGGGAGACTGCGTGTGGCAACCCTGACTCAAAGTCCGGACACTGGTGTGGGAAGCTGGACAGACAGGTGGAGTGTCTTGTGTCTCTGAGTCATGGCGTCGTGTGTGAACTGGAAGCTGTTCCTCTGCTGGGTGCTCTGAGTTGGATATGGTGATCAGAGAGGAAAGGATGAATGAGAAAGCCCTTGGTTTTAGATCTGATTTGATGTAGGTACATGCTTGCTCTGATTTGTCAAACTGGGTCTGTGATTGGGCAGTTCAAGGTGCTGGGGGAATCTAAAATGATCACATTGATTAAAGGCACAGTGCAGGTAGGGAGCTGACTGAGAAGTTGGCATAATCTCTAATTTGCACTGAGATCCTGTTCTGTCCTAGATCTTCCTGGGATGGGGTCTGATCCTCCCCTCCTCTCCCCATGCTTATTTTGTCGGTTAGTTCAACCCTACATTTTCATCAATATAATCAGTTGTGAATATGACAGATCTGTCATTAATAAGCCATATGGACTTGAGGATCTTAGAGGTCTTTTCCAACTTTAAAGATTCTATAATAATCATGCATACACACCTATGTGTAAATACAAATACATCAACTAACTTCAACTATGACAGAACGATAAACTGCTACCTTTAACAGAATTTCCCCCATTGCCTCTGCCTGAAAACAGGCAGTACGGTTGCTTATTTAGCCCAATTTAGTTTTCATTTAACCAGACCAGAGAGTCTATATTACAAATGGCACGTGGCCACCACAGTGGCAAAGTTGCTGTTTACTTAATCAAACATGATTAATGCATTGGTTTTACATTTGTATCTGCTTTTCTCTATTGTGGGAGTAGTCAAGGGATTCCCTTTGTCTGCTAGCAAGGAAGAACATGTTTTTTATCCTATTCTGCTTATTGTGCAGTCATGTCAGCAGTAAAAAATGTCTTTAAACGTGCCTTCTTTTATCAGTGGAGAGATCAATACAGCAAACTTTCTGAAAGCATAATTCAGTTACATGTGCTGTGGGAAACGAATGTGAAGTCTCTTGGTGAGGATGCTTTTCAGATAGTCAGGGAAAGGCAGCATGGACTTTATTTCTGAGCACGGTAAGATTAAAGGGATTTTAAGTATGCTTTGAAAAATATAAGGGAGGATGGTTCAGGCTTTTACAGCAGGATCTGTGCTACACAATGGAAATAAAGCATTGCTGCAGATAAGGTATGCCTTTGCTTCCAGTGGAGTCAAGAGAAACCCTCTGCCTCTTAATTAGACCTAATCCTAATGGTGACACTGCTGGGTAGTGGGAACAGCAGTGAGGCTTGAGGTGAAAGTCACCACTGAAGTGAGAAGTTTTCACTGAAGAAATAACCAAAAGGATTAAACTCTGTCCTGAGATAAACTGAAAGATTTTATGGGTTTTTGAGAGGTTTTGGCTGAACACATCCTCAGTGGAACTTTGCACTTGGTAAGCAAAGTGTTCTAAGGCTGGCTGAAGGAGGCATTGATTTGGACCGTGATCTTTTCTGCTGCTCTTTCTTGGGTGAGGCATGCTGTTAAAAAATAAAACCACAAAATCCAGCAGCAGTATTTGATGTCTTTTCCTGGCAGGAGAAGATGATGAGGACCTGAGTCAGTAAGCAGGGCACTACAGCAAGGTTACAATTTGGTCAGGGCATCATTCCAAAGGGCTTGAAAAATATACCTCAGCTATAAGAGGATTTTGAACCATCACCCATCATAGCTTTCAAGGGATTACTTGCTGGATTTTCTTTTCCCATGCATAAACAGCAAGGAGGTTTTCCTATTCCTTTGCAAATGCATGAGTCCTCTTTGACTCCAAGAAAGGTTGGGCCAGTACCTTCCCTAGACTCCATCATTCACAGTCCCTCCAGCACCAGTCAGGATAATTTTAATTACTTGTGACTACTTTTTTATAGCACACTCACAAAATTTCACCCTGAATCAGAAGAGACATCCATAAAAGCTACTGAAACCCAGAATATTCATCACTTAATGGACCATAAAACATTTCTTCCTTCTTCCTGATGACTTTTGTTTGTCCTTAGCACATTGTCAGCCTGGTCGTACCTCACTACATCTCTGCAGGAACATTTTCACTTCCAGACTTGATTCCCTTACTTGTCATAGTCATTAACATGTAAATACATCCCATAAAGCAGAGAAATGAACTCATAATTATAGCTTTTCTAGCCATTAACACATGTGATAGTTAAGGCTGATTATGAACTTAGCCTGTCCACATTCATTGGCAACACATTCCTGTGAGTCTCTGTATTTCATTGCCTGCTCTATGCTGGACTGACTTGTTAGTCCATAAAGCTAAAATCTAATTAATTCAATAAGAGTACTGGTCCTTGCACTGGGCTTAAATATGCAAGATTGTGCTGCTTTTTCCAATTTTCAAATATTTCTAACCTGCTTATTGAAAAATATCATCCTAGAAATATGAGTCTCTGAGAGATGTCCTGGAGTTTAACAGCCCATTATTTTTCTATGGGCAATTTATTGCAGTCAGAAGTGATACAGTTCATGGAAAGTGGGTGGATGGATGGCTGAATCACTCCATCACCTGTCATGACTCATTCCCATCATTTCCGTCTCTTCATGAAGGGTGCATAAACGTGTCTGCAGACTTAATCATGGCTGAGAGTGTCTCATTAAAATATTACCTTAGTTAGGGTCAGATAAATGGTTATCCAGTCCCATAGCTAGATTGTAGATGAGGTGAGGATTAAGATTTTGACCACTTCTTACAGAGGATGTCCAAACCAAAAAGATGCCAGGCAGGGCAGAGAAGGGACTTTGATCTTGGCTCTCCATCCTGAGCCTCTCACCTCTGCAGGCAGTTTCCCAGATATGATTCCTTCAGGTACTTTGGAAAGCACCATTTGGTCTGTCCCCTGCATGGTAAGTTAGCACACGGTTTGTGTGATGTGTCCTCCCACCCCAAGAGCCTCTCACAGGATGAACTGTGCAAGCCCTCTTGCAGCTTGCCTTAATCCACCTTCAAAGTGTGCTCAGAAGGTTTATCAGCCAGTTCCTCCCAAAGAGTGCTTGCTCGACCCGTGCTCCAGACTGACCTGCTGTGAGCTGACCTGGCCAAATGCCTCATGGTCACAGTTAACTTTAGCAGAATTCACCTTCTTGAAAGGAGGACTGTGTAATCCAGTTAGACAACTTCTCTTTTGGAGCTGGCTTCTGTCTGGTCAGGTTGGAACATCAGCAAATGTCTCTTTAATAAAAAATAAACAGCCTGTAGCCTTAATGTGTGTGTATCTTTCACAGAGCGCCGTGGGTTTTGGTTGGTTTTGGTAGTAGTAAAACCCTACTGAAGCAGGGGCTGCTTCTCTGATGCTGCTAGAGGCAGCGAGGTGTCTGAATTGCTTGCAAGCAGGGAGCATTCATTACTGACCACTGCTGAGCATATTCCAGGCTGGTGGAAGTGACAGGAAGATAGTTTGGATCAGGTATTCCAACCCCATCCCCAAGGGATGAAGGGAAAAACAACTCCAGATAGCTGCATTAAAAGCTGTTTAACACATGCTTAAATCTGTACAGATAAGGTGGTTATTATTGTGACCATAAAATTGTATTAATAGCTTGCCTAAGAGGGCTAATTGCAGATTACGATTGTAGTATGGCAGGGATAGCTCAAACCAACCAGCAAAACCACAGTGTATGAAAGGAGTTTATAGTCCAGATGTCCCATGCATTGATGGCATCTGCTATCTCCAGGCTTAGCAGTGGTTACCTGTTGGTTCTGTGAAGAAGCACAGTGCCAGTGGGGAGACAGAGGGGTTCTGCAGCTCCCTGGGTAACATGGCCATGGTTCAAAGTGGGGCTGGGCTTGAGAGACCGACAGGTAGTAGCTCTGGGACCGCATTCCTGGAGCGCAGTGAAGCATAAGCAGAGGTAAATTTGCCATCCTCTGGCCTCTCCTGGAACTTACAAAATACAGATGATCTGTGTCCAATGTCTTCTCCGGGCCTATGCCTCGCAGACATCACCTCAGCAATTGTTGGCTCTTCTTGAGCTGATTCTTCCATCCCAGGCTGTGTGGTGAAGTGATGCAGTCATGTGAGTGCAGTCCCTTTATTGCACTAGCATAGTGCCCCATTATTCTAAAGACAAGGATCAAGGGAAACAGTTATTTTACTGATTAAGTAAATAAAAGCATGACTCCAGTCCTCCCTCCTCCAGCCCTGCTAGTCTGCCCAGACTCTGTGCATCATCACCATGCACTCAGCTCTCTGCCCTCGAGTGCCATGAAAGTGGGCAGTGTGTGGATCTGGAAGGTTGCCCTGGCTGTACTTGCTCTGGTCCAAGTGGTTTTGTGAGTCAGGCGCTTTGCTTTTGCACAGAAACCCGTCCTCTGTCCTGCCTTTCCATTTGCTCATGCCCCTCTCCTGCCAAAGTAACCATCACAGGGATGGAGGCGTGGGGGGCAGGGAGAGGAGAAATGGCCTTGCCAATCTCTCATTAATTTCTAGATGCAAAATGATGGGGGAGGTGCATGTGAGAGTCTAATAATAATGAGCTGAGGTCCCAGAGATGGCAAGCAAGGCAAGTTTCTTTAACTAACAACTTAATTATAACTATATTTGAGTCGAAGAGACCAGGCAAATAAATCAATCAACCCTTGCAGGCGGGCTTGTTAAAGCCAGTAAAGTACAGACAGAAAAGGACATCTTATTAAATGGGATTAGGATTTTCCAGTTAAATCCTTTGCTTGCCCGTAGGTACTAGGAGAAAACCTGGATTTTGAGCTTGTCTGTGGTTGCAGTGGTAAATGGGCTGACCTTGCACAGCAATAAATGCCTTTGGTCCCCATAACTGGACCCTTGGCTGGCTGGTGCCAATGGGCAAGGCTGTCTAAATGCTGGTGGACCTTTGCCAGTCTGGTCCAGCTATGGGCTGCCAACTGTCCCGTGGAGCACACTGGAACACGATCGGGGTGAGTTCTCTCTTGCAAAGTGTGAATTTCTCCAAGCTTTTCTCCAGCTTTGTGACTTAGACTGAGACATCACCTCAGTAATTGTTGTTGGCTCTTCTTGCAATGACTCTTCCCTGGCTCTTGTGGGAGGTTTCTCCTCCTGACAGGTCTTAGTATATTGTAGCTCTCAAGCAGCATTTTCTCTCTGCTATTCTTTCCTGGCTAAAGGAGACAGTATTTTGGGTTCTCTAGTGCTTGGAGAGGCAAATTTTCATGGACCCTATTATAATCTTGTTCCTTTAGGAGAGTATATTTACCTTGGAAGAAACATTCAACTGAGAACAGCTATCCAAACAGCTGGCATCCTTCTTCCTGTTTTTCTTTTCTATCAGATACAGTGTTGGTGGCGGGAGAAACGTGTTTTTTCTTCTCAAACTTTCCCCTACCCACACTTGCATTCCAGTGGTGACCCTCTGTGCAACAACACTTGCTGCTATTGTGGAAAAGCGTTATGAAAATTTCTGCCTCCTTCAGAGCATCCCTGCAGCTGGAGAGGTGGAGCTTGCAGGGGATGCTGATGGAGCACTCTCTCCTGTTTCCTGTATTTAATTTCTGATAGTATTGACAAAAAATTGTGTCAGCGGCTGTTATTGGTTGAGTAAAATATCAATATGAGCTTTTCAACTAAGAGGAGACTGCGTTTAGGGAGGTGAGGAGAGGTAGGTTACATGGACCACCCCCTGTGTTACACAAAACTCTGCTCCACCGTGTTTTTGGCAAGCCTACTGTTTCCCAAAGTGGAGTTGTTTAGGTGGCCACCACCTCAACCCTGCTGGAACTCCAGCAGTTTGGCCAGTTGGTGAAGCAAGGGGGTGCATCAGCTGTGCAGATTGGTGCCAAATATAGTGGTTACAACTCATGGCATGCTTCATTCCATTCCTGCTGCACTTGAGACTCACTTCAGTTGCACAGTAGTTTGCAATGAAGCATATGGAAGTTCCCCTTCATTATTTTGGTTCATTTTTGAGGCCTTTTCAGCCTTGGGATGCCTGAGGGGCACGTAGGAAACTAATTAGAGTATACTGCAGCAGTTCAGGAGTTCATTCAGGATGCGACCGCTCAGAATGGATCATTTCAAGGTCCTTAGGAAAGTGAGGAGGACACACAGTGAGTTCAGAACCCTGGATCAAGCTCTGTGGTGCAGTCAACACACTGGAGGGAAGGGATGGCATCCAGAGGGACCTTGACAGGCTTGAGAGGTGGGCTTGGTGAACCTCATTAAGTTCAGTAAGGTCAACTCTAAGATCCTGCAGGTGGCTTGGGGCAATCAGACCAAAGAGCTGGGAAACCTCTCCTATGAAGACAGGCTGAGGAAGTTAGAATCATTTAGTGTGGGGAAGAAAAGGCTCTGGGGAGACTTCACAGTACCTTCCAGTACCTAAAGGGGTCTATGAGAAATAGGGAGAGGAACCGTTTACAGGGTCATGGAGTGATAGAACAAGAGGGAAAGGCCTTAAAATGAGATTTAGATTGGAGATTAGGAAGAAATTCTTTGCTGTGAGGGTGGTGAGGCCCTGGCACAGGGTGCCTAGAGAAGCTGTGAATGCCCCAGGATCCCTGGCAGCGCTCAAGGCCAGTCTGGATGGGGCTTTGGGCAATCTGGGCTAGTGGAGAGTGGCATAGTCCTGTGTCAGGAAATGAGACTAGATGACCTTTGAGGTCCCTTCCAGCCCAAACCAGTCTGGGATTCTGCGATGTAATTATGTGTTGAAAAATACAGGGGGAGAGGTAAGTATGAGAGATCACATCAGAGCACAGCATGCTCTTTGGGGTGGAGGGAGGGAAGAAGAAAACATTTTTCTATGCTGCCATCAGCCAGCCATCACTGTGGTACATGATGCTCTGTTACAGCAGAAGACTGCTGAGCAGATGTTTCTGGCAAGGAAGTGTGCTTCCTGATGGACACAGGTAGGTGACTATGAGCCTGTGCTCCCTCAACAGCTCTGAGAACTTGCTGCGTAACCTCTAGACTGTCACTTAACTTTTGTGCATTGACTTCACAATTCAGAGCATGAGACTGACTATAAGCCTGCCAGGGAAGGCGCTTAGATGTGAGGGGTCACTGATGACGCAGCCGCATCCCACTCTGGCTCATGCACTTGGACTCCCCTTCTTCACAGTGTGCTGGGGCTGCTGCAGTCTGCAGCCCTGTTAATGTGCTGTGGCTGGGGGCAGAGTTCAGAGTCGCCTTTACTTGCTGGCACCTTGGGTTTCACGCATCCTTGGAGTGTTTAAATGTCCCTAGCTTTGCACAGGCCTGAGCCTCTTGCCCTTTCCATCTGTAACAACGTTTCCTGCTTCCACAGGAGCAGGGATGAATTCAGGACAGCTCTTAACACTGTCACTGTACAGAATGCTATGAGTTCTGTCAGCAAGTGTAATTAATACAGGACTTGACTAAGTAGTTCAGTTTTATTGGAATATTCCAGAAAATACCCAGTCTTTGCTTCCTCATATTTTCCACTCACTGACCCCCTTTCACATCTCTTTAGCCTTTGCCCAGATTTCACCTCAAACCACAGGCAATTACTCTTCTATTTTCCTGGGAGGTGAAGGGTTAAAACAACAAATATATGGGTTCCTGTTTTTCCTCTCTGCAGTTCTGGGCTCCAGCTGGGTGCAGGCATGGGATAGTAACAAGTCCATGGGAAAGGCTCATCTTCTCACAGCCCTTGCAGCAGCACTCCAAGCTCAGTGTGAACTTCCCAGACCGCAGTGGTGGAGCTGAAGCCCTCACTGATGCTGCCAGGAACCTTTAGCAGGCAGTAAAGTGATGGGGTGGAGATGATGCTGGTGTGAACCCAAGCTGGGCTCAAGGTACATGTGAGGAACAGGGTACTTGGTCCTTAGCTGAGTTAAAAAAAATATATTTCAACCCTAACTATTCTATGATTCTATATATATTTATATGTTGTTGTGACCATTAGCAGTTGGCTATTTCCACGCTGCGTGTCTCTGGCTGGTAACTTCTAGACCTGGAAAAGAAATGCATCTGGTGTAAGGGACAAATGTGGGGGAGCAAGATCAGCTCAGTGAGGTGTTCCAGTGTCTGGATACATAACAATTAACCCAATTTTGCTTTTGGCCTTTTGCAGCAGGTACTCTGTTTCCGCGAATCGTAGTCCCTGGGGGCAGGTAGACAATTTCTGCTCATGCTTTCCTCTCTGATCTGGCTCAAATGCTTTAAAAAAGTATAGCTAAGAGAGGACGTAGGTGTGCAAAGGGTGAGGGGTAGAAGGAAAACCAAGCTCTCCCAGGGCTCTCTGGCCCTGCTGGTACTGAAGGCACTAGAAGCAGTGATGCTGCAGCTGCAAACTCTCCACGTGCAGCAAGGAAGCAGACACCACTCATCATGTTTCTTGCTGCCCAGCTGGAGTACAGGTAAGCCACAGTCCTTCGTGCCTGGTACTGGGCAGCTCCCAGTCTCCTCCCTCATGTGGGCAGTAGGTGCTTATGGTTAGTCCTGCCAAATGCTTTGTTTCTCAAGGATCCCTGACAGCAGAGAGGCAATACAGTGTGTTTGCACATGGATATGTCTGCTCGAATTGGTGTCTCAGCCTGGAGAAGAGCAAGAGCTAAGGACAGAGAGGGACAGACTTACCCCTGCATGAAGACTGGCATGGTGTAGGTGGGCTGGGTGGTCTCAGCTGATTGCAATCCCATTTCCCTCTGGCTCCATTGTGCTCATGGAGAGTTACCATGGCTCAGTTGTCATTGCTGTTTAGCAGTAATAGCCTGATTGTTGTCTTGAAGCCCGGTTTGTGGTAATGTGAGTGACAGCCATGCTCCTGACCTAGTGTTAGTTCATGGGGAAGGCTTCAGTATGTTGTGTGTGGTTTGTCATGGTTTATCCTTCTGGGCATGCAGCAGAAAGGATCAGCCAGGTTACAGTGCAGTTGTGGCAGGGGCATCTCTCTGGCATGGCACAGGTGGATTGGCGCTGCGGGGCAGCAGGATGACCTGATGCAGTAATGCTGTTATGCTTTTGCTTTGCTAGAAGATGCTAAAGCCCAAGGTCAAAAGGACTGCAACTGGAGCGGGCAGAGATGAGGGAGCATTACTGGATGCCTGTCATGCCAGCTTAAGGTGTGTGGAAGTGCTGGGAAGCCAAAACCAATAAACTGCCCCAAACTGTGCCTGATGGTACTAAGCACTTGCATCCCTTGCAGCCCCTTTGATTAAACACAAGAAATGTATTTGTTTTCAAGTATTCTTTGTGGAAAAAAACAAAAGGAGGGAAAAAGGAGCTATGAGACAGTCTGTACTTCCCCCACCCCTAGCCAAGCAGTAGAGAGCAGTGGGAAACAGTTAGTGAAGGTGTCAGATTTTCTCTAAGGGCAGCCGCAAGGCTCTTGTGCCAAACGCTATTTGACATTTAATTTAAGACCCATGTACAGTAACAGCCAGCGCAGGCAGCAGGCAGAGCGTTCCAGTTGACAGACTGGCTCTATTTGCTTTAATTTCCTTAGCACGATGGCCAAGTTCATCTGTGAGCAAGAAATACTCAGAGTCCTATTTTCATATGTGTGTGTGTTAGCCCATCATGAAAAGAGGGCACTGTGTTGTGTTCAGACACCATCTCAGGCATCGTGTGGCCTTCGTTAGGGAGCATAATGCAAGGGAGCTGTGTGTCAGCACCAGAGGAAGCAAAGTAAGTTGTGCCTCTCTGATTAAATAATGTCACAGTCAAGCACTGGATTCCTGAACTGAGCCATTCAGCACGTGTAGAGATGGATAGAGAGAGAGGGTCTGTGCATGGGGGTTAGCAGCTTTGCAGCCAGGAGGTGTGGTGGGGAGCAGGGAGGGCTTCCTGCTTCCTTAAATATAGGTGTCACAACCACTCAGCGGCTGTACGTGAGGATGCTGTCATGTTGTACATGTGCAGAGGGACCATCCACAATGCCTTTTGTGCTCTGTGTGGCTTGTGCTAGAAGCCCATGGATAGGGAAGGAAAGGGTAGGGATGGTGGTGGGGCGATTGCAAAGGGTTTATTTGCATTATAGTTGTGCTTTGTTTTCCTGCTGGCACTGGTAAATGGATCTCATGCACTGCCAAGGAGCTGAAATGGCAATAAAACCTACCTGGGTATATGGAGGCAGTGGTGGGAGTTCCTGGCTGAGCCCTGTGTGAAGGGGAAAGCAGTAGTGGAAGCTGGGCTGACTGTGTAGCTAATACTGATGGAGAGGAAATGTTAAGAGGTGGTTGTAGAAATGAGTCAGGAAATGTATGTTACTCTCCCTCCCCTTTCCTCCCTCCCCCTCAAGAAAATAAACACATTTGACCATCAGAGAGAAGCATGGTACTTCCAAGGGTGCAAATTTGGTGATGAAGGTGTGGAAGGGTTATGCTAGCCACACAGGTAAGAACTGTCAGGGGAGGAAAGGTCTATGAAGCAAGTGACTTGCTGCTGTGAAGACCAAAGGCAGCTGCAGAATGTGGAAGTGGTGGGAGGAGGAGGGCTCCCCAGGCAGTGGGACAGAGACAGCAGCCTGGAGGTTGTGTTGGCTGGGTGGAGGAGGACTTGGCTGCTTTTCCAAGGTCATTAGGAAGTCTAGACTTTCCCATAAAAGGGTCCCATTTGCTGAAGAAATCCTTGGGCTACCAACACCCTGAGGGCTTCAAAGAGAAAGTAAAAGTATCCAGAACAGCTGAGTACCCTCCCTCAAGTTTTTCTGTGTATATTGACCTTGGAAGGCAACTTTGGGGGGAAGCCTGGCAGGAGTGATTTCTATAGAACAAGTAGCCTGCCCCACCAGAAGGCAGCTCTGGGGCTGGCCCACCTGGTGTTTGGGGCACTGCTGCTCCAGACTGGCTGGGTTTTGCTCCTCATCAGGTTCCTCGCCCAAGCAGACAGCTCAGAGGAGCCAAAACCAACTGCATTCCTCTTAGAAAGCCAGAAAGCAAATAACTGCTTCTGTGTGCTGATGGAGGCATTTGAGGAACTCTATTCATGCAGCTGTTCCCGAAACTCAGAAAGGAGATTTCCACCTCTGTGACAAACCTCTCCTTGGTGCCTGGTGGCTTGGGGGTTATTTGACCAGTTTGTTGGTGCCACCCTATGGCTTTTAGCACTTTAAATTCCAGCTACCCTACTAGAATCTCTGTCTAACATAACTCACCTGAACAGAGCTTCTCTATAGCAATGTTCAGAGTAAATCACAAGTCCAAACCACTCTCAGATCACAGAGTATGCTTTTGTTCCTGTTAACAGGGCTTGCCAGCTTGTGCTGGAACTCACCTTGGAAGGAGAAACCAGAGTGAGTTGCTAAAGGCAGGGAAAAAATGAGTGCAGCTTTCTAATTGAGTCAGGAAAAAAATTTAAAAGGTTGAGAAATGCTTTTCTTGAACAAGGGCTTGAAGTCCTGGGAGACTGGCAATTGTTGGGCTTGCAAAAAGACCAGGATCCAGCTTATGTTATCCTTGTCTTAGGGCCCGCTTGTAAAAAGACCTCAGGCCTGGTGGGCTGAGTTCTGCAAGTCCTGCCCTGGGATAAAGTATCCATGGATGTGAAATGAGCACTGGGGATGGGCCATGGTGCCCACCCTGTAAGGGAACAATGTTTGGGGGCTGTAGTGGTAGATAAAGCACATGGTTAGGCTTCTGCCCAAGGGGGACAGTTTGCTGAATGTGAGAAGCCTCCTGGCATCTGCACGAACTTAGATGATGTTTATTCAACCCTTGAGGAGTTTGTAATCCAGCTAGGACCAGCGTTATGGTTTGGACATCCATAATACTGTTAGAGATGATAGCATCTTGGGAAGATATGCCTAGCCTGGGACCATAGTGAAAAGCTCTCTGTGTGCATTTACCATATACTTTTTGCAGCATGATTTCTTCTTCATGATGGTGTCTTCCTGAAGGGCAGCTGGATGGTTCAGCAAAGAGAAGAATGTGTGTTAAGAATTGAGCACCACAATGTGGAAAAGAATCCTGAATAGCACTAGAGGACCTTCCAAAACTGGTGTTTATCTTTTCTTTGCTTTTAACAATCTAGTTTCTCTGTGCGTTGTGTGTGCAGAGGGACTAATCTTAGCTAAATTTATCGCAGCAGAGGAACTGGAACTACTCAGAGCACACTGGTGTATATCCTGGAAAGAGGAGACTCCTCAGTTATCCTGCAGCTTGTTTTCAAGGGAAAAAGGAAGGGCTCAAGCCCTGCATGAAGTAAAATCCTCTTGGAGTGTCTCATCTCATCCCATCGAGCACGACGTAGACCCAGGTTTCATGAGATGCTGGTTTGCTTCTTGAAAAGCTGCTGTGTCAGACCTGGGATCTTTACTGCTCAGATGGGAAAGTAAATCTCACTGGGAGTGAGAGGCGAGGCTTAAAATACATGTGATAAGCTTTATCTTCCTATCCCAACCCTTCTCACCCACTGCTATAATTACATTTGTTAGAAGAATTATAATAAATAAACTATAGGCTATTGACAGGAAAAAAAAAACCACCCAACTCAGGAGGTGAGGCGTTGAGTGCTACAAAGAGATACAGGCATGCTTAACAATGAAATAAAGGGGCAGACTTTGGCTGAACATCAGGAAAAACATGCTGAGAGTAAAATAAATTTGGCTGTAGGACAGTTCCCAACAACAGTAGCAGCAATCCCGTTACCCAGGCTAATTTTAAACACTCCTGTAGGCACCACTCCCATCTGGGCCTGGTTAGAGAAGGTTTCAGTCATATTAATATTTTGGAGATGTCACCTTTTCTTTGGCCCAGAATTTTTCATGGAAAATATTTTGAACCAACAGAGATAATTTCTTTCCATTTCAGCCATTCTCATTTTTCTTTTTTTTTAAAAGAAATTAATTTTAAAAAGAAAAAAATAACTTTGGAAAGGTGAGGACAAGGGAATTTTCCAGCTGGTTTAGCACAGCTCTTCCTTTAAAGGAGTTTTGAATTGGCCACCTTCATCCAGAGTTTTTGTACTAGGTAATGGTGTCAAGATGAGTTGGGAGAAGTGATTAACTGGCACAGACGCTTTTCCTTCCAGTCCCTATCATAAACCTGCATCTTGTGGCTTAATAAGGGAGTCTGCACAGACTGGCAGCATCAGATGCTCTTTGCCCCCATTGTACAAATGTCCAGAAAGGAACAGGGACTCATGAATGACATATGGACAGTGACAAAGATATGTCATGTCAGTCACAGCTTTGCTCCAAATTCTTCCTTCTGCTACATTTTTTTCCTGCAATCAAAGTGAATCCAGTATGGGAGCTCTTTTGCTTATTCACTAGGATTAAGCACTGAGCAGAAAAGGTGTGAGAGGTAGGGAAAAGATGATGTAAATGACTCAAGCCCTGCTTGAGTGCATGCATGGGCAGCCTGAGGGCATGGCGGGCTCTTGGCTGGGAAGGCATGGTGCTTGTCACTGGGCTCTCCAGGATCCGGATGGTGCTGGATGGGTTTGTTTGCTCCTTGGCTTAGGTCTCTCATAACATGACTTGTAGCACATGTGTGAAGTGAGAATGTGTTCTCTGTTCACTTCAACACACCTGTTAGCTCCACAAACAAGCCTGCCAATTAAATGCAGAAATCAAATCCCACAAGGAGCTTGCTTGCATATGCTAGAAGATGTATGTGTGTAATAAATGGTACTATGAGGTATGCACCCCAGCCTATTTATGAATTACCATGAGAGAGGAAGCGTGGTCAGAAGACTGAACAGGCTCAAATAACATATGGATTTGTATGCTAGATCCACCTCCAACTCCCCACTTCATCTTGGACAAGTCATTCAGCTTCTCTGGGCCTGAGATCCTCTACTGAGGTGATAAAAACTAAAATCTTTTTCTGTTTTGTCTACTCTCATCCCTAGCACTCTGAAACAGGAATTGCCTCTGCACAGACTTGATTTTGTTGTGACTTTTACCAACACTAATTAACGCGGGTATTGCTGTTGCATTTCAGCCCATGCTATTGCAAAGTAGACATTACAAAGAAGCAAAAGCTGTGTTACTCCTTTGAATCCCCCTTTCCTTTTCATCACAGGTACCTCCTCTCTCCAATAATGCGTACTGGATCTTGCACATCACATGAGAACCAAACTTTGGTTTCCATGGAAGTCAGGTACCTCTGCACTCGAAGTTCCGGTATTACTCATCAAGAGAAGGGCAGCCAACACTGTGCTTCAGCTGTAGCTGACAGGCAATTTATCTGGGACGAGTCCCTTAACAGTGTGGGCTTCAGCCTTCCCTGAAATCTTATCCCTCGCCTCTCCCTGCAAGCGGGGCCGCTGGCTTCATGGAGCGGCTCATTTCAGACAGATGCTGACAACTGGGGCTGAGTGGTGGTGAGGGAACGTGATGGGAAGATGCAGCAAATGTATTAATTGCATTCAGGGGGTGGGGTTGTGTGTTAGATTTTTTTTTTTCCTTTCTGTAAAAGCCTGGTGTGTGAAGGGAGGCTTGCTGAGCTGCTCTTGTACGGTAATTAACTAACACAGCTCGGAGTCCTAGACTTCTGCCTTGCATCCCAGGAAGGTGCATTATTAACCCAAAAGGATTTGATATCCTTCCTCTGTGTCCTGTTTTTTCTGCTCTTGCCTGGTCCTTCTATTTGCTTCAGCCTCCAAGGTCCATTAAGATCTTTTCTGTTGCCCATGCACAAACCTGACAGGCTCATGGGGAGATTCTAAAATGATGCTGCTTCAATTAGCAGGATATAATTTGCTCTTTGGTGAAACCCTGGGCTCCCCTGCCAGGCTAAGCACTCCCTGCCATGGCACTTAGCACAAGGAGGAGCTTTCCCATCACATCTCTCTCACTGGCAGGTCACAGAAACAATGAACCCGAGTAGCTGCAGGAAGAAACTGTACTTTTTATCCCAATTTTATTTTTCCTCATGAAGTGAGGTTTAGAGACAACCAGAAAGCCCACTTCAGTTATTCAGTGTGAACAAACTAGCTGGCAGCTGTAGCTTTTATTTTTGGTCTGCGATCACCCTGGCTTCCTCCTCCTTCCTCACGAGCCCTTCTTGCAATTTGAGTTCTTCTGCCCTATAGGTCACAGACCAGTTTGCTATACAGTTTTCCGTCTCTGTGTTGATCAAATGCTTGTCTGAATGATTAGCTGTTTGCTGTGGTTGATAACCTCCTGAGTACTCAGTGTTGCTTCTCTGCCTCACCTCTGCGATGTGTTGAAACATCTGAAGCAATCCCAATATCAAATCATATACATCCACAGTGACTATTCCCTGTTGAGCTGCACAGACAGAAATTTTCACATGCTCACCAAAAGCAGAGAGATGAGTCAAACCTCTAGTGAAAGTGATCTGCAGAACAGGGGGAGGGAAGGAAACATAAGATGTATTTTGGGTTTTTTTTCCTCAGCGTTCGGCCACTTTGGGCAATAGCTGTTCCCATGAGATCTTTTGGAAGTTAGAGATATTGCAGAGGGATGAATTTATGTGCTTTGATGGTGGAACTTCTCACACCAGAGGAGGTCTTCTCCTAGAAGGAATATGTGGAAAAGCCTGGCGACATCTGCCCCTGCTGAGGCAGGAAGGAAATCTGGGCAGAGCTGCCATGAGAATAGTGCCAGAGTTTGGCCTGGCTCTATTGGCTCTGTTTTGTGGTGGGAAAAACCTGCCCTTAACTCCCATCTTGAGGAATGTGCCCTTTTTTCTTTTAGTTTTTGTTGCTTCTCTTTCCCAAGAGATTTCCCTGGGTTTATAAATGACCATGTTTCCCTTCAGCATGACAGCTGCAGCTTCACCTCTTCTCGTGTGAACCTGGAGTCAGGTCAGGCTGAAATGCTGAATCCTTCCTTTCTCTTTCCCGTGGTTCTCTGGCCCCCTCCTTCCTTCCCCATATCAACTGGCCATATTGCCATAACTCGAGGATTAGCTTTCCTCTGCAGGACTGAGCTGAAATGCAAGCGCTTTACTGAGCAAAACAAATCTCTTCGATATTAGCAAGGCAAAGCAAAATGCTTCAGCACATGTGGTTTTTGTTAGCTGACTTCTCCCCCAGCCTCATGTTTGGTCCCAGTGTCAAATTCCCCTCTTAAGTATGCTTAGGAGGTCACAGAAAGCAGGTGAATAGTCATACAATAAAAATCACATCACACCTCTTAAAAAAAATACAAAAAAATACATCCCCTCTTTCCCCCTTATGCACAGTAGAGGCAAAGACTTGATTATACCCTCAGTGGGAATGAACTAAAAATGAGTTTTCCTAGCAGGTTTGAGCACAGTGATGTAGTCAACAGATCAGGCCTTTGCAAATGAGCACAGAGTTATAGGGTGCCCTGAGTTAAGCAGGTAAATATAGGTCAGACTCTCAGCCGGTGCAAATTGTCTTCCCTGGCCTGATGCCACGTGCATCAAGGTCTGGCTTCCAAATGCATGTGCTTGTGCCAGCCAGGTATTTTCGGGAAGCGTATATTGAGTAAGATGCTGAGAAGATGGCAAAGGTATATATGCAGAACACACCTCTGAGTGTTTAGTGCAGGTGTGTGCAATAAACCTTGGATGGGATTTTTGAAACCATGACTCAGTTCCTTTAGGAACATCAGATACTGGGTTTCTGTTATGTTAGCTAGGAGAGGAGAGCCAAGTGCCCCAGACACCCGCAGCAGTTCTTAACTGGTGGAAATGCACGTGAATCTCTCCGATTGATTTGACCTTACAAAAGCAAGTCTAATAAAACCTTGAGGTCCTGGTCTTGTGCATTAATTTTACAAGTCACTACAGCCAAGGCAATACCCACGTGTTGGCAGAAATGTGAAGTAGCTCAAAGCAAGCTAGCTGGAACATTAGTGACGTTATGAGAATTTTGTCTCTTTATGTCTTTTTCTTTTTTTTGGTAAATTCAGTCTGTCCAGCAAAATTTTCTGTCTAGGACGATATCCCCAGGTAGAGTTCTGAATGGTTTATGAGTTTAGTCTCTCAATGGACCCGATAGTGTTGCCTGAACAATAGTAATTCATTTTAGAAGAATAGTAATTCATTTTACAGCTAAGACACGTGCAACACCCCATAGTGACCTGCAGTGTGTTGCACTGGTGGCTCTGATATTGCTGGGTGCTTGGTCCCAGCTCAGTCCTATAAACTGAGACTGGCTGCAGCCCCAACACCATCACATCCGAACACCCCCTGCCCTTGCTGTAATTGTAGTGCTGTCTAGATGATCCTTACTTATGCTGCTAGGTGTTTGTTTGAGGTTTCTTATATTTTTAAACAAAAGAGCCCAGGAGCTCAGGTGGATTGTATGGAGACCCAGCAGCAGCAGAACGGTATGCCATGGGAAGGTGCTTGACAATTACACGGGAGAACTGAATGATGTGGCAGATTTCAAACAGAAGCTTTTCTTCAGAAACTATCTGAAGTAGTGTTTGTGATACCAGTACAGAGCCTGCAGTGATCTGCTTGTTTGACTCCTCCTCCCTCCATGCCCCAGGAGTTGCTCAGCACCTCCTCAGAGGCATGTCCTGAACCAGAACCCTCCAGGACCATTGTGTTTCATCATTGCCAGCATCTATGTGGTCTTAACGCAAGCATCATAGCTACACAGGTGCAGCAAGGGATGGCTTTCGGCCGGACTGTCAGCTTGCAATCCAAAGGCCTTTTCCTTGCTCACTGGTGGCACAGAATTAGTGACACTCAGCAACTGCCCAACAGCAGCAGAACCTCTGAGAAATCTCCCTATAACCATGCACGGGAACAGTCTTTGCTGCACATGAACAGATGACAGAAGAGAGTAAGCAACTGCCTGAAGTTGAACAAAATGTTCCTTTTCCACCTCTGGGTTCAATTCATGTGGGTTTGTGTATGGCCTGATTTTAATGGCCAAGAGGTGACAGTGGAAGAAAAGAAAGAAATCTTGAGGAAACTTATTTACATTCAATTTTGCTTGAGGCATTTACTTCTCTCTACTGGGCACAACTAAAATTGAACTGCCCTAACATGTGAAAGGGATTATCATGGTAGAGCATGGCCAAGACCTGCCTCTTGTTTTACTAATATGTTTGACTCATATTTGAGGTACCTTTTGAAAGGGAAGCTGTCGTGGTGCGTGCAGGTGTGTAAGCTCTGAATCTTTGTATAAACCAGTGAATTTATTTGAGATGAGATTTGATCTCGGAAGTTAGCCTTTGGGCTGTGAAAACAATTCTCTCTGTTATTCTAAGATAGTTTTCCTGGAAGTAAACATTCTGAGTCTTATAATTTTGATTTCTTTTTTTTTTTCCTTCTCATAGTCCTGTAATCTGCTCCTGAGTCTTCGTTGCTCTCTTACTTCCAGTTTTTGCTGATGGAAAATAGAGGAAGAGCAATTGAAACAATGGCAGCAGAGTAGGTTTTCAACCTCTAACATCTGCAGGTGCTTGCTGGCGTACTGTGAGTCTTAAATAACATGTTTATAAAGTGCTCTGATGTGCAATGCTTGGATGAATGCAAGCATAGTTCAGAAGCATACAGCCTTCCACCTTATGTCATAAACACAGCTATCACATTCAGTAAATTCAAAGTCAATCACCGTGTTCTTGGGATGAAAGTGTTGTAAGGTGTAGCCATGCAATTCTACTAATTAAAAAGTTGGGAGAAAGAAAGGTCATAATAATTCAGCCTGCATCTCTTAGATATCCTTTTGGTCATGAAAAAAATCAGAACTCTTGGTGCAAAAGGTTTGACCTTTTAATTATTTTTTTTCCCTTGCATTTGGTCATAAAACACATGTAATTACTTCCAGGGGCTCTTGGTGATCACGATGATAGTGTTTCAAAGCAATTAATTTGGAGCTTTGATCTCATAAATAGTAAACAGCCGTTACTGTAGCACTTACTAATAGGGAGTGAATCATCCCTGGACCACTGATGCTTTCAGGGTATTCAGCTGAGCTTGGAAGAGAGAGATATCTCCTTTTTGAAGAAAATTGTAGGGATAAAAATGGAAAGGGAACTGGCAAGAATGAGTCTTAAGCTCATTTCACAGTGAGAAATTTGAGATTATCAATAACATTAACTTTTTGAAACAAATCAATGATCTATAGGTGTCTGTTTGAGAACATAGCAAATGAGTGATTTATAGTCTCACAAGGGAAATAACATCAAAACATTGTGTAGCAGAAGTGTTTGGTGGAGAAGTTTTTTTGAGGGTTTTTTTTTTGTGTTTTCTTTTTTTTTATTATTGCAGTTATTTACCAATAGTGGAAGTTTGCTATTAGAGCAACTTACCTCGGGGTACAGTGGCAAGATCCTTACACGGCAACACACCTTATATCAAATGTACTTGTTTTTCCTGAGACTCTGATTTTCTATTTCAACCAGGAGATCTGCATAATATTATGTCAGCACGTGTTATGCACGAGGTCATAGTGAAACACCCATTGCAGCTGCCTCATGCTTTTAAGACTGAGAAGATGAAGCAGAGCTCAGTTGCATGTCCTGACAAGAAGTAAAAAAACCAAAACACAAAACTCCCCAAAAAAACAAACCCCTCCCCAAAACCCACCACAAAACCAAACCCAACCTTTCTAAACCAAAGCAATACATTCTGTACTGGGAGTGAAAATATAAGTGTCCTGTCCCTTCCAAACAAGCTCAGGAAGAGAATCAGGGAAGAGTGGCTAAGCTGTGATCTTAAACTAAGACCTCCTCAGGTTGTCTGCAGGCATGAGACAGTCACCAGTGGTGGGGACAGTCTGCACACTGAAATGTAACATCATGCTGAAGCAGGAGGCGGGACATTGAAGTGGTGATTTCTTGGTGATTCCTTTGATCTGCTTGGGAACTGCCACACAGGATGCTTACATATTTTTTACTACTTCAGCAGGAGCTTGGCAGCAGCAATTAAGCAGAAGATGTACTGAGGAGAGGCTGGGGACGATGAAAAGAAGATTTACCTGTTCAGCTAGAGAAGATGAGGCTGCTGAGAGAGACAGTCCCACTTCTCTCCATCACAACTGCTAGGTCTTGATATGCTACTGCCTTTGTTTATAATTAGGTTTTGGGTTTGGACATTTCTGTTTCAATATCACATGCCGTTTGCTTGTCTTTGTGTCTTGGCTCTAGCTTTGGAACTTGGTGAGTAAGGTTAGGTTTGGAGAAGGACCTGCTACGATGATAAATAAGGTGCAGCCAAAGCCATGGGCCCCAGATAATGGATGTTCCATTTCACAGGATGCACCGGTTTGAGGAGTTTAATTTCTAACTAGTTAAAGATCCGTCTTGTGAAAAATGACTTCCCATTTCCAACCTATAATGAAAGTAAAATAGTGGAAAGACAGATGAGTTAGTGCTGCTAGTAATCTGTTACGTAGCTGGGTGAGAAATAAAACCATTTGTCTCTCCCCCTTGACTGACTTTTCTTACACAAAATAACTGTGTAATTGTCTTAAACCCTGAATAGCGAGCATAGTCTGGAGGAGAGAGATTCTTATGTTTCAGCTGGCTCACAGCTGTTCGTTCAGGGAGAACAAGGTTGTGTGTGAGAAGAGAATTCACTGGGAACCCATTTCTCAGTGCCATGACCCTTTCCTTGGTTGTCAGATGCACGGATTATGTGGAATACATTCTCTTGCTAAGTACTGTGTGAGATTCTGGCAATATAGCTGCCTTGGAGCCCAAAAGGTCCTTAGCTGGCCGAGGCTTGAGTGGACAGTGTGAGCTTGCACGCTTCCTGGACAGTGAGAGGAGCCTGGTGAAGCTGTGGAGTTCAGATCTTCACCTCAGACTTGACAGCGTTTGGGGCAGATGTGCACAGGAATCTATGCTACAAAATAACTTGAGCCCTTCTGGAAAAAAAAAAAAAAAAGAAAATTAAAATACTCAGTTACAGTTGACCCAAGAAGTTTCAATATGAAGGGGAATTAAAAAATTTGCATTATTAAATTTTTTACGGACATTCTAAAAGTGATGAAACTGCAAAGGAATTTTCTGTAAGTGAGACTGGTTTTGCTGAGTTTACTGGAGCTAGATATATTTTTTTGTTTTTTCCTTAAATTACAGTTTTAAGTGCTATTTCTGGATGTTCTCCATATGGATTTGAAACCTTTATACCGCTGCATTATGCAGGCTCAATTTTAGAACTATAAGCTTCCTGCTAAAGGGAGACATTGATATCTGTTCTGATGGTGCTGCAACCTGGTAGAGCTCGGACCCGGAGTGAGAAAAGACACCAGGAAGCATCAAGAAGTCAGTATTTTGGCATGTGGCTTGAATGTTACCTTCTGGGATGGTATCTTTGTAAACTGTTTCCCTCAAAAAAGGATTAGTTCTATTTTAAGAAGGTCTATTTATTTTTCCAGTATGTGGTGCATGAAATTCAGAGCCTACCCAGTCTCTTAGTTCTGTCCAGGGGCTAGCAGTGCTATCTCTTTCAACTCCAGCTTTCAAAACAATCAGTAGTTTGTTGTGTTGAGGCAGATTTTTTTTTTTCCTTCTATTCTGAGAGCAAAAACTGTCTGAATTGCAACGGCGACAGTGGTCTTTTTAACAAGTTGGAGCTGTCGTGTGGAGAAACTCAGAGCTCTCAGCACAGTGCCAGCTTCTGTAATGAAATCTGTGAGCCCCCCATTGGGAAGTGGCTGACCAAAGGCTCTATAGTTCTGTCCCAGTGGTGTGGAAAGCGCAATCTTTTCCCAGAAACCAGCAAACAATTCGTGAGGAAGGCACAATGTGTTTCACCCAGTGTGCTGAATAAACAATCAGGGAGGAAATTTCAGCTTTATATAATCTGGTGGGGGGGAGGGGGCAGGAGAATCCGGAGCCAACACGCTGTCAATAAAACACTGGGTGTGAAGGGGATTTGTGCAGCTTCCACTGCAGAAGTGAGTGGGTGTCCTGCCTCTGAGCAATGGGGTGGCCCAAACCTGTGACGGAGGGCAGCAGGGAACAGGTTTGCATTTAGGAGGGCCCAAGGATGGTTTGGGAGCATCTTGCTGACATTGTGGTATTGCTTTGGGGAGGGACATTACGTTTGCTTGCATTTGCACTCTTTACGTGTGGATTGCTTCCTGTTCTAGGTATTCATGTGTGGGGCTGTTTTGGTAAGACTTGTCTATGGCTTAACCATGTGAGAACAATGAGGGGGACGTTGGAACTTGAGTATGACACATCAGGGCAGAAGTTCATCCTATGTTTTACCTTCTGCATGGATTAAGCTCCTCCTCCAGTAAGAAATCACAAAAGGATTTTAGCTAAAGCCTATATATGTAGAGGTGCTCCTGTGCTTGGAGTCCTTGCCTCCAGACCACTTCCAAACCTGATGCAGGTATGAACACCTTGGCAGCTTGGGGTACAACCTGTCTGTTTTGCCAGACCTCTCCTACTTGACTGTTGCCTCTGTGTTCCTCCATACCCGTACAAGATGCAGAGTAGATGACTGGTTGAACAGGAAGGAAATGAAAGGTACAAATGGTTTGGAGCACTGAGCATCTTAAAAAAAAAAAAAAGCTAATGACAGATAATTAGCATGAGAATGTCAATAAATACTGTCTGTATGCTTTTGACTAGCCACCCTGAAATGTGTTCCTAATGGCAACAAATTGGATATTTCAGGCAACCCACTGCCTTTCATCAGATCTGAACTCTGTTTAAAAACAACATTATTTAAACATGTTTCTATAGCACCTTTTCCTAACATGATCCAGGAGGCTGTACAAAACCAACTTGAAATAATCTTAAAACCCATCCAGGGCCAAGATGGAGAAAAGGAGCCAACACCTTTGGGCAAAGAAAACCAGAAAATCTAAGGAGAACAGCCAGGAAGAAGGGAGGGAAGAGATGTTCTTGGAAAAATCTACCTCTAAAGAAACATGCTGTCCAGAAATGTGGTTGTTTTTTTTGTTGGCTTCTGTTTAAATTTTTCTTGAGAAATCTCCATGTGAGACCAACGCACTTCTTTATATATTGATTCGGTTTTCTAATTGAAAGAATACTCCAGCTTTTGAGGTAACACAAATTGCCAACAAGCTTTTGTCTCTGGATCTTCCTCAAATAACGAGCTTGGTTATTCTATTAGTTGAATTTGAGATTAGGGATTTTGGGTTATATATAGAACAATGGCTATGTTCAGCCCAGATTGGTTAATTTATGAGCTAAGGAGAACTTGAAGGGTCCAGCATCCTAAGGGTGACCTTCCTTGGTTGGTCTGTTGTACTGTGGAACAGTAAGCACATGCTTGGTTTCATGGGATGGGCAGGAGAGATGGCATATCTTTTTATTCTTTTCCAGCTTGGTGCCAGTACACACAAAAAAGGATGGTCTGGATTTTTCTGTCATCCTCTCTCTCTAAACTGTTACCTGAAGTTCAGCTGAAAGGTTTTGGATGCTGTCGGAACCTCTAGGTCAAATTTTATGGCCTTCATTTTTACTTAAGGCCAGACCTAAGTATGACAGAAATTGCTCACTCAAGATTCTTCTTCTGCATCTTCTATTTATTATCTGTCACATACACCAGGTACCAGTTGACCCATTCACTGGCCAGAGTTGGCATCAGGCCAGCAGGTTAATTTTTGTATGTCCTCAGAATTCGCATAAAAATGAGATTGAAATATCCTCATAAAGTAGCTAAAAGCAAGCCTGAATGTCTGAACCTAATGCCTTCTCTCACCTAACAGTGTCTCCCAGGCCATGGAGGAAGGTAGTCATTCCAGGCCACCTCTGGAAGAAAGCTAAAGGTAAGTATAGCTGTGAAGAAAGCATCTTTTAAGAAAATAGCAACTCTGAAGTTTGTGGCAATCCTGTTCTGAGCAAACTGACATCTAAAAGACTGACAGCAGAGAAGATAAATTTAGTAGTAGCACAACAGGGGAGCTGAGATGAATAGAAGCATATTCCACTGAGAGACTCCATGACATCCTGAACTGTGTCAGTGGAGAAGTCCCATGGCTTGCCCTGTCGGATTCAAAGACCCTGAAGGAGCCTTGAGGCAAGTTCTGAGGCACAGCCTTCTCTTTCCTTGAAGTCTGTTCTCATTGGGCTCGAGTCCTCCTTGAAGATTTTCACATCTGGTAATATAGGATCAGAACCTCATTATGAAGTTGGTCTGCTCCTCTTCTTGTGTTTCTGCACTGTTTATGTTTGTTGAGGTTCATTAAGACTTCTGTTTGAAAGAAGGAATTCTGAACCAGTAGTAAGTAGAATAATAATAGGTGAGTCTAGCCTGTAATTTTGGGATGGTAGAAATGAGGTAGTGTGAGATATAGCTTTTTTTTGGTACGTTTAGTAGAGGTGTCTATTCTATTGAGTTCCATAAATGCTCTGGGTAAGGATAAGTAACTGTGATATAGATGATTACTGAAGATTTGGGGAAAGGCATATCAGCAAACTGCAGAAACTTGTGTATATTTTTGGTGGTTTATCAGATTTATTATTATTATTATTATTATTATTATTATTATTATTATTATTATTATTATTATTATTGCTGTGTTGTTGTTGTTATTATTTTTGTTATTATTTAACACCCTCCCCAGACTGTTACAAGTAGGGATCACATCTGGTTCTCTTCCCTTCTTGCATTTTTCTCTCCGCATCTTCATCTAGACATGCTAAAGCAAATTAGATATTTGAGGGGAAGAAAATTCTCAGAGAAACTTTATGATGTGCTCTTGTATGGTATTACACCAAAGCAGAGACAATGTTTATGGGAGAGTTAACCAAGTGATATGTGTATATCTGTGTGCTGCCATGCATATGTGTGAACTCTCTCTGCAGGATAAAAAGCTTTTGTGATGGCTTAAGAAAACATTGACCTACCAAGGGGACTGGATAGCAGCAGTTTTCTGAATAGCTCTGGTTTTTTTCTAGCCAGTATTCAGAAATCACCTTTAACTGCTGAGGCAAGAAATAAATAAAAATGCAGCAAAATTCCTCTGATGGGGATTGTTTGGCTTCTGCTTGAGCCCAGGCAATGTGACTGGGCTTAAGGAACTTCACATGAAATATCTCAAGAGCAATGCCCTGCAAATCTTTTTGAGAGTGCTGGATTCAAAGACTGCTAGGTACTGCAATTAGATGATGTTTGTAGAATAGAGGGAATAGAAAAAATATAGTCACCTTGGAGCAGCTCTGTGTCTCAAAGCTTGTTTGGAAACATTTTTAATTGGTCTATCTATCATGCCATTCATTTGGATTAAGAATGGCTAGTGCTCTGTGTTGCCTAGAAGCAATAATCTCAGCAAGACCATGTTCTCTTCGCAGCTTCATTAACCTCTACAATAAAGAGTCAATGCTTTATGGTATAAATGTTCGTGGAGTAAATGTTCTGTGGCTCTTCAGGTGGGCCATCTGTCTTTTGAGGTAGCTCTGGGTGAATGCTAGATAGTTATTTCCTAAAGAGATCAGTACAAAAAAATCGATTTTTCAGGGGCCTGCAGATATTGCAAGTTGACCCTAGTTCTACTGTACATCCATTCCCAGAAACTGCTTGTGGGCTCCTTCAACAGAGCTCAGTGCAATTGGAAACCTGCTGAGAATCATGGGTTTGTGATTGGCAAGTCTGCACCCTTTAGGGTAGAAGTGAGAAGACAGGTTGCAGTTATTTCCCTTGAAAATAAACGGTGCTTCTTGACATGTTGCATCTTGCTGAATTTGGCACCCAACTGCAGTATACCCTAGCTGTAGGAAAGAGCTGGGTGGAGAAACCTCATGGAAAGATCTCTTGGATAAGATTTGCTTCTTAGCTGAGAAGGGCTTTGAGGGTGGAGCAGGAAAGGATAGAATAACCCAACCACACAGGGACTTAGGCTTCTTATCGCTGAGACTTGGCTGAGTGACCCAAAATGGGGAACTGGCTTTGGGAACTGCATGCTCAGATGGTCCTTTCAGGCAGTAACTAAGCTGGTGCTTAAATCAACAGGTTCCAGATAGAAAACAAAACCAAAACACAGCAACAGTAAATGTGTTTACAGTGTTAAAACATCTGAAATGGTGTGGAGTGACCTGGAGACACAATGTATGGCACCAGGTGTTATGGTTATCCTGGCTTGACTAGAACAGGAGAGTCGGTTTATGAGGTTAGGTTAAAAGTGGGGTTGAGGGAGGGAGTTCCTGATCCACAGTTTTGTGTGTGAAGTAGGCCCTCAAGCTTTTAGGGCTATTGCTTTGTAAATAAATCTAGATAGTCTTGTAAGCCTCCCCCATTGCTAGCTCTGTAATGGCTCTGCAGAGAAGAATCCACACTGCTCTGACATGTAAAATATGCAACAGATGATTGGAGTGAGATTGATGCAGGCTGTAATGAGTTTACATGCATGCTAATAGATCTGTATTAGCTTGTTAATATAGCAGTGCTGCTTCTGTCACGTTTTAGTTCACTGGTTTTAGTTCAGCTTGTGGCAAACAACAAAAATTGGAAGCACAGCTTGTTCATGCTCTGAGCTCACAGTACAGATTTCCCCCTTGGTTCTTGAGCCATTTAATAATGGTTGCAAATAACATTTTCAAGGAGAAATTGCAAGATATATACCAGATTTTATGTGGGTAAAGCCCTTTTTAAAATCTAACCTCTTTGTCTCTTGAAGTACTCTCTGTCTCCCAGTATTCACAGGAATTTCCATCAGGCCTGCAGCCTACCAGCAAGGAATGGGCACCTGGAAAGTGAATTTTGGGATGGCATGGAGTTTTATTGGCACTATCTATGCTTTTTCAATTTCTTCTATCCTTTCCAGAAATGCTTTAGGGGTAGATCTGATTCTTGAGAAGAACTATTCCATGGAATACCAACGAGTTGTCTTATATACAAGCTATTGGAAAATAAGCAGGACCTCTTCATTTAGCTGATGAAAGCAGAGATGACATCTTCTAAATTCTCTGGGCCTCCAGCCAAATTAATCCCAAAGATAATGGGTACCACAGGTAATTTAACAAAGAGCCTCTCCCTGCAGCTATGTGCAACTGCTGACGGTTACCTAATCCTGCAGCTGCACACAGTTGCTGATGGTTTCATGATCCTATCTCCAGCTATCTCGACGTGGTCCACTTATCTCTTTTATGCTGCAAAATATCTTTCTTGCTGTGTGTTATAGACTGTCCTGTGGCTGGACACTGCCTTACAGGCCATTTATCTCTCTCTGCTCTAGATCTAATTGAATTTCTCTTGATTCAATTTGCTTCTGGTTATATGTTTTTCTAGTGTACTGAGGAAATGCTCTTGAGCAAGCAAGGGTAGTTGGCGAGTAAGGTGAGTCTTACTAGTATTTCTGAGCATCTTTGTGAGAGAACCTGCAATCATCCTTCCTCACTGTTCTTTCTCCCTCTTGCTGTTGCAATGTGCTTTTATAACCAGTGGGATCACGTGTTGGGAGATGTTGCCTTGATGTAAACTTGTATCTGTTAATACGTCTGAACTATTTCACATCAGTTTTCAGCAGCAAACTAGGGTGTTCCCGTTCCTTCATGTGTGCTTTCCCTGTGGAATTTTCCAATGATGAAACAAAATATGTATCAGGCAGGATTTATATCTGGGCTGTAAATCTCTTAATCATCTCAGATTTCCCCTGGATATTCCATGATCTCAAAACATTCAGTTCACCTTATGTCTTGTCTCCTTTAAGGAATTTAACTGATCTGTTAGTTACTGGTTTCCCTTTGTCCTTCTCTCTTTAAACTTTGTAACACATTAAGGGGAGCTGTGAAAGCAAATAAATATTCCTAATTTTCCCAAGTTCGTTAGCATCTGTTTTTAGATCCTAGGAACTCTTACTTGGAGTAATTTGCTCTAGTTACAAGACAATAACAAGAATAATCACAACAACGTTGTAATGTTCATCTGCAGATCTTGAAATCCTTCATAAATGCCTATCAGATATTCACAATAACTATATGTGAAGGTAAAAGCCCAGGTAAACGAAAGATAAAAATCCCTCAAAAGACTGAAGCAATCCCTCCCCTTTTCCTCCATCCCAGAATGCTCTGGATACACAGTTCTGAATGAGATCCCCAGACTTCCAGTATAACATGCTGGGAGAACTTGGATGTCAGCATAGTACACAAAAGCCAGAATATGGAGTAGAAAATATCTTAGTTCAACAAAGGGTTAAGTGCTTACACAGATGCCTCCCCGGATGCAGGTATATTTGGGCACCTGATTTGCTGCTCCTGGAAAGATTATTTTTTTTTGTTGTTCTTTTAAAATGTTTACGCCACATTTGGCATCTTTGTTGAAGCCACTTAAATTTTTGACTTGGTAATTCCTTACAGAAATTCTTGATCCTCTAAGTTCTTGCTCAAACTTCTGGAACATAGATCCTCTGAACATAGATCCTCTTTCATTTTCTTTGCAAATTCATTATCTTGATGGCAGGAGGAAAACATGCACAGCCACAAACAGGACCTATGAATGCCAAATTATTTAAGCACCAAGAGAGCTTGACAAAAATCTCATTGAAAGTAGAAGAAATTTGAAGAGCTGAGCCATGTGGAAGGTAAGGCACAACACTCCAATTATTTCTGGAATACTCTGGTTTATTTAAGTATATGCATGCAGGGCAAAGGATATGCTTGAGAACATACTTAAAAGTCTTGAGTTCACTTTTGTGTGTGAAGGCAATGCGTGTGTACTTCAGTTGTTGGAACTTCCTTGCAATTAACAGCTGAGTACTTCCTATAAAGCTGAGCAGAATATTCAAAGAGAAGTGATGACCTGGTATGTTTACATGCAAGGTATCTACCTCTTGAGGTCTGTTATCCTGGGACAATGACAGTGTTTCTATTTCATTTTTGGAGACTAGATAATGCTATTTTCCCATTCCAGTTTTTAAATCTAGCCTGAAGTCACTCCACTCAGGTGGCAAGTAATCTAGGAGTCAACTCCTTTGATTTAACTCCATAAAAACAAGTGAAATTCATCTTCAGGGTTTAAACTTTGTAGGTATGTTTGCCCTAAGAATGGCTGGGGTTGTAGCCCCCACTAAAGTCTGGGAGTCTTTGAGTTCTGGATTGTCAGAATTTGGCCAACAAACGAATTTATTTGCTCATTAGAGCAGTTAGCAGTTGTACACAAAGAAGATTCCCTTTTAAACTCCTCAGCCTCCTGACTTTTCAGGGGGAATTAGTGCTGCTGGATTTGGTCCTTTTTGGCACCATTCTTCAGCTACTGCAAAGACCTATCTGTTACTCCTTAAGCCTGACTTGGTGAATCTTTTTGGTGGATGTTACTTCATTGTGTGATAAACTCAGAGCTTTTGTTCAGGTCCACGCTATCTGACTTGTCCTTGTGGATATAGACCTAAACCCTCAACTAAAAATGAGCTCAGACTCAACGGTAGAGTTACTGCATGTGTAATTTGTGCCAGTGTACTATGCCACGGCATAACTCTCCATGTTGACTTGGAGTTGAATATATGCTAGCTTGGAAGAGCCTGATTGATAAATGATTTCATGTCAGAAAGAATTTTCATATTGAGAGGAGCAAATTTGTGTCTGATTACTAAGAGCTGTTGTGTTTAGTCAACAATTATTTATATTTCTGTGTGAGGGAGATAAGTAATTTGACTTATTAGTAAGCAGATATATACAGATCTTAATCAGAAGCCTTCGAGGATTTATATTATGAATTTTACATGAAAGCACAGTTCTGGCTGTATCTGACACCCATTAGCCAAACTGGAAATGAATATTTCTGGGTTTGATGATACTTACAAAGAAGGAAATCAAGCTTGTCAGTGCCCTTCATGCAATGAAATTGGCTTTTACTTTTCAGCGGAAATCTGGAAGGTTTTTGCAGAACTTGAGGGCTGAGGATTTTGTTTTTCGTCAGTTTACCCAAGGTGCCCTTTTCCTGTGGGGAAAAAAACCTTTGTTATTTTCTTCTTGGTATGCACCTTCTCTTCATAATCTTTACAACTACATAGTTGTATGTTTCTGTCTGCGTAGAACTCCATTAGCTTGTGCTTGAACCTCTGGAAACTCGTGGGCGATTTGTTGGCTCAGAGTGTGCAGTGCTGAAACACATATGTGGTTTAGTCATTTGACCAATTACAGAAATTAGAATCTGACTGAAAACTGGAGGTATAATGCTTAGTGGGACTTTCTCATCTACAGCTTGATTTGCTTTAATAAGAAAAATAGAAAGAAGTAGTTTTGAAACAGAGTCTTTTGTATGCTAAATAGCAAACTTTCAGAAATACCAAAGCTGAAGAGAGCAGGTTTATAAGAATTCAGCAATGGCTTCACCCATGTAATACGAACTTGCAACTCTTCACAGATCTTACCTGGGAATTTTTTCTCCTCCTTTCTTTTATTCCCTCTTTTTATAATCCTTTCTGTAAGGATGAACTATCTGTCAGTCACGAAGTAAGATATGGGGAAGTTCAGGCTTTAGGCTTAACAGCTTTTATGTTTTGGGCATTTATGAAAGGAATATTTTTGAGCCGTTGCTTGGCCAGGTTAAATGTTGAATTACAGGCTTAGATTTGTAGGTAAACCTCAACCAAAACACTACTGTCCTCAGTTGGTTTTGTTCCCTATCTTTTACAACATCTGCTGTTACAAATCCGACAGCTTTGGGGTTTTGCCTACCTGGGCTAGATTTCTGATAGCTAAACATCAGGTCCTCTCTCAACCGGGCAGCTCGAGGGACTGCTGGTTCCAACTTCTCACCTATCTTTCATCATATTCTCCTGAAGACAAGATAATTAATGATAAACTTTTCATACAGCCCTGTTTTGGCTGCTCCTGTACAAAAGGAAGGAGGCTGAGACAGGCAAACAGGAATAGTGGAAACATCCTTTTATAAGATTATGAGCTCAAGCCATTCAAAGGAACTGGTATAAGAGATGTATATATATTATATAGAGATATATAGATCTGGCTGGTGACATCTGGCTTGACATGCTTAGCAAGGAGCGTTTTGGCATGACTGATGAATGCAGAGAAATCTTTTCCTGCTTGGCAAGTCCCAGTAGACCTTTGCTGCAAGTCAGCACCACAGTTCACTCCAGGTTTCTTCAGTCATGAAAGTCCATCATGGGTCAGCACAGGACTCCTGTGACCCCTTCTGCAGAGGAGGGTGAAGGTGGGGGCAAAGCACCAGTGTCTCTGCCAACACTGTCTTCCTGTCGTTGACAAATTAAATGCTTCAGTGCTGCTATGCTGAGCATCCATCCTGTTTGAGGGAGCCGGTGGTTTGCTACTCAGACACCAGCTCAGCTATCTATATCCATTAGCTATGCTGCAGGGCAGAATGAATGGAGTTAATGCTGTTCAGTCTTTGCAAAGCACTGGTAGTGAAATTTTATTTTATCTAGAAAACACAAGGTAATGCTTCTATTTCTTCTTGTCATCTTCAATGTTAACCTGTCTTACTGTGTTACTGCCAGGAAGAGCACGCTTCTGTTGCGCTGAAGGCTGATGCAGTGAGAGAGGGGTGAGTGAGCAGGGACAGCCACCCTATAATCCAATATAACAGAACAGTGCCCTTGCTGGATAATATGGCAGTGTCTTGAATTTTATTTTTAAGTAAATCCTTTGCTGATTGAGTATCTGAGGCAGATATCTGAAGACCTCTGTTTGCCCCCACTGTAGCTATAAAGTGATGAATCTTGGGCTTCTGGCTTTTTTCACCCATACAGCGTCTGTTAATGAACCTTCACTGCATCTTTGAAGGATCCTTTATAGTGGTGGGAGAGGCAGCCAACGTATTTGAGCGATCCAGTTTGAGGTGCTGCCCACAGCATGTTTCTTTTATTTCTTATTTTTTAGCTTAATTTGACTGACTTGAAATGGGAACACTGTGATGTTACTTCCTTGAAAGTCCTTCAATTACTTTTGCAGGAATACAGGTTTGCACTATGGAAAATGAGGATGCCAAGGGGAATGTCAAGTTGCGGAAGTTCTTCCCTCCTGACAGACCAATTTGACCATGAGCTCAATTGTTTTCACCTTTTTATTTCTCAGGGGAGTAGAACCATATTACAGGGCCCTACCTGCTCCAGGCAGGACATCTCCAGTCACATCATTGTGGGAAGCAGCTGGGAAACTGGTGAAAGCTATTGCACAAAACATACAGCTGCAAACAGGAGGAACATCATTAAGGATTAATTTCTTCCTGAGCTGGATCTAACAACCATCAGCTGAAAAAGTATTGAGAGAACCAGCTGGGCATGGATTTCTGAGGTGGCAGAAGTAAATGATAATGTGAGCACAAGGTAATGGGCAGAGGGTCATGATAATCCTGCCAAATAGTAGTAAAAATTTTAGAATCCTGTTATCTGTCTTCACAGGGCCAGTCTTTCTTCAACAATCTTTGCCTGAAGGCTCAAATTTCAGGGGTGTTCTGAAATGTAAATACCTATTTGTGCTGGCAAATCAGGTTCTTAAACTTCCAAATCCTCATCATCTTACTATCTCTGCTGTCCAAATTATATGAATCACAAGGGTAAGAAAAGGAGATTTCGGTCTGTGGAGCTGTCATCCTGGCACACGTCATCCAGGGCCATGGCATTTTGTAAATGCCACATTAACAATTAGGGATGAGGTATCACCCAGAAGTATTCTTAGTAAATGAATAGAGGTCCTCTTAACGACAAAAATGGAGAATGTCAGAGTAAATGTCCCCAGGGCAGCATATTTTCTAGGTTGGACGCTGTCATCCCTTGGATCAATGACAGAACAGAAATAATTTCTCTCCCCTGCTTCCCATTAATCAGAAGCTGCTAGGGCAGGTTTGTGAGATGAGAAGTTTTGCTTAAACAGGGCTTCTGTGGAAGGTGTGGTAGGTTGCCACCTGCTCTGCTAGATAGCAAACGTCAATCCTTATGAAGTGTTTTCAACTTCAGGAAATGTCATAGGGTCCAAGTGATTATTTTGATGTATTTTAAAAAAAAAGTCTACCCCTAGGTAACAATAATTTAGCAAAGTGATTCACAGACAGAGTTAAAATTGGGATCTGGACCTTCAGCTTCTTATTTATAAGGATATTTTAGTTGTGGGGGGAGTCAGTGGAAAACTTTGTGATAAATGACTTGCGTATGGCAATAAACAGCACCTTCTTTCTCACGACAATACCCTTGTTTTATTTACTTTTTAGAAATAGGGTGAAATTATTGGCCTACAGGAAAAAAAATAACCAACATAACGCTCCTCCATAAATGAGATTTAATTAATAGCACTCTCCAGAAAGTAGTCAAATAGTACAGCAGAGATCTATACTTTGTCTTTAAGGCACTTCACAGACAATTGCAGGTGCTCTTACTGTGAGGCATGGTGATACTATTCCCACTGGAATATGTGTCAAAGTGAAGCCCTGACAGCTTGGAAATGTGATGGGGAGAAGAGCGTCTCTGGTTGATGCTGTCTGGGCATGGCCAGTTCTGTGGCAGTAAAATACAATCACAAAGTGAAAATGTGGACAGAATGATGCTATCATCTTTGCATGACAGCTATCTTTTGCAGAGCTCCTTCCTGCCAAATTAAAAGATGGGCCTCTAACAGCAACTCGTGAATGTCTAGACATCAGATCAAGATTGTTGTTGAAATTTTCTTAACTTACAGTCCCAAATGCCTTTGCTGTCGAAACAGCATCATCATGTTTTGCTTATCACAGATGTCTCTTGTCTGGGAAATGTTTAGATTCTGGTAGCTCTGCAAGACTTACATCCACATTTTGTCTAGTCCTGTATAATATTTGAGGCTGTAGCCTTTTCTATCTGCTGGTTGCAATAAAACTCTTGTCCAGGTGCTAGCTTGTATTTCCCTTCAGCAACGTAATTCTTCCTCTGACTTTGACATGTGGCTTTGTTACAGGAACTGAATACATCACCATGACTCGACTACCCATGGACTTTGCATCCTTTCCCATCTAGTCACCAAATGACTTTTCTTTACTTTCCTGAGCTTTCACAGACTCTTCCCCGCTTATCTGTATCAAACGAGATCAGAATTCCTGCCTCCAATCAGCCCGTAATGCTGTCCTTCATCACCTGCTTGTTACAATTTCAATCATATTTCTGCTCCTTTCTCCCAGGTTATCCCTCACTGCTGGAGGAAACCCACCATCAGCTCGTACACAGCAATGCCATTATCCTCCTTGAAGTCCATTCTTTTTTTCCTTCTTTCCTAATGACAATGGATAGGTGTATGGAAGCTGTGTGCCATAGTGATTATCTTGATCTCACAGTTTTTCTGTAATTTTTCTTCTTTCTGGACATTCCTGCCATCTCTTGCCTTGACCTCATTGGGGCCAAGGTGCTCTCTGCACATTGTGTAATGTACATTGCACAAAATTAGCAATAATAGTATCTGAAAAACTCTGAAGGATGAGAGATATTCATATTCATCCTCTGAACTCAGCATAAATCTGGTCCAAATGAGACTTCACAAATTAGGTACTAATTTAGCAGCTTTTCACTGCCCTGTGGGATAATGAGTCAGTTATTTATGTCTTTATTCAATTTTTTTAGTAAGCATGGGAGTAGATTAAGTTGTAAGAACTATTCCACAATTACCTACTTTCTCACAAGAAGCATCAGTGCAAATTTAAGTATATGGTGATGTCTCTGCAAAAGGAGACAGAAAAAATGGTATGAATTAATTAAACCTCTGAATTAGTGGATTATTCAAACCTTTTGGGTGGAAACTTTCATGCAGAATTAAAGTTGCCTTAATTCACTTTAGAATAAATATTTAATTTTGAAATATTCACACAGCTTTCAGGGACATTGCTATCTCCTCTTATTAATTTTTTTCTAGCTTCCTGACTTGCCTGGGTAGGAAACTTAATACTAGGCTGGGGACTGAATTCTCTCACTGACCTCTCTTCAGTTGATCCTTGGGACGTGCTGAAGATACTTTCTTGATTTCATGCAGAGATGCATCTCTGGGATTCTTGTGCTCACCCAACCGTTCTTGGAGTCAATTCCTAGGGGTGAATTCCTGGTCCAGCTGAACATGCACGCTCCTGGGGTGTGCGTGCAAGGGGTAGGGGGTTGTTCAGATGGTTTTCAGTAAGCTGTACCACTGCTGGAGGGAGACATGGGGCTGGTGCCAGCTCTGTTTAAAAAAGGGCTGGAGGAAAGGGATTGCAGCGTGCACAGCTTGTTGCCTGAATACAGCGGTGCCAGTGGTCCCTTCAGAGGACAGGACACTTAGCAAGAGAGCTGAGAAGTTGAATCATTCTTTTGACCACCTTTTGTCACCATCAGAACTGCCCTTCTAGGAAAAAAAGCCCCCAAATTTACAGTTATTTAAGGACATCAGACCATGTGGCACGCTTCTAACACCGTAACTACTGCTGGAATATATTTCTACTGTGTGCTATGAATAGTTCAAGTGAAAGCCTCCCTTCAACTCTCCCCACCGCCCCCCCCCCCCAATATATGGCTAATTAATTATCCTCCTAATGGCAACTGGCTCTGTGGTTTTTATTAACTTGCAAATCAAAAGAAGAGTCTGAAAGATGACAAGCTAATTTTTTTAATAAGGTATGGCTTTCGTGTTGATTCGTATTTTATTGCCCAGCAGTCCGTAAAGCAAAGTTATCTGTTTAATTTGGGAAAACACATTATTGTGGTTTGAGTAATCTCTCATGGAAAAAAAAATGAAGCTTATTTTGCAACCACAGTGATGAAACACATTGTACTGCAGTCACGAATATGCTAAGCAGCTACATATCTTTGTTTAATTGAAGTAAATCAGAATCTTACTCTCCCATTATAATGATCGTGACAGTAGTGTTAATGTTGATATAATCCTTACGTCAATTTTCTCCTGATATGGGGACGTTCCTACATGCTAGACTTCTGCCCTGTGATTCCTTGCCATATATTTTATGATTATTATTTTATTTTTACTTTTGGGATAAATCCTGGACCTATTTCAGCAACAAGTGTTTTGCAGTTGACTTTGGTGAAGCCAAGATTGCACTGGTTCTTTCTAGTCCACAAACTGCAGAATTGTTCCACCAATGTGAAATGAAATTTGTACCAGCAGCTCTTCTACATGAAGAGAATGAAAAAATACAGAGGAGCTCCTGCCAGTGCTTGCTTCATATTGAAATTATTCTGAGGAAGATTCTCAGAAATGTGGGTGAAGACTCCAGGGAGAAAAAAATGGCTGCAGCAACATTTTCATAGCTATTTGTACCCTTTCCATACAGAGTAATGCTTACCCCTTGAGGTCCTGCTGTTCCTATGGCTTATCTCAGGAAGTAATGAGCTTTGTAATCCTGGCAAAGTTTAGCAAAGTCCCTAATTGCAAAATGCTTTGATAAGAAGCTTCTTATCCCATGGAGTGCTATCTTCTGGCTGGGACCATGCCTGGAGGTGGGGACAGGTTCCTGCTGGCTGGGGGCTGATGTGTGTCCGTCCACTTTCAAGACAGACAGCTCTGCTAGACATTGCTGTTTATGCTTCTATCTGTATTACCAGAAGGAACCATGCCTCTAGTGCTGTGGATCCATCTGCTCTTTCATCCTGCTTTGACTGTGGGAAGTACCAGATGGAAGATGTTGGGTGCCTGGAAAGGGAAGAGGGGATTTCTCTCACCTCAAGGCCAGCTTTTTCAGATCTCAAGTCGTCTTTGAAGCTCCGAAACAAATTGCTCTCTTTGTTGCCCTGTTAAAAACTTGGCTGGAAGTCACTGGCTTTCCTTCTGAAGCATAATGGTTTATAATCTTTGTATTTCTTTTATTTTATGGCATAATTTAGAGATTTCTTTATTATTTGTGTTTATGTGTCAGTTCTTGGAGGAGTCTTGGAAGACAACTTAAAGATATTGCACTGAAAGTGCTGTAAAGCTTAATATGGCGCATTTCTCATTTCTGAAACTGTGGCAAGAAATATTTGCAAGACATTTGTTTAGACAGTATCTGTCCCAGCTTTAGAAACTTTGACTTATTTATGATGTTTGACTATTTAAAAGGTATGAATGCGTGTGACTCCTATAAATCTAGGTAAGTACAGCACTGGGCAATGCTAGTCCATCCATGGTTTGCAGGGTGTCAGCAGGTAGCCAGTGACAGCCAGTGCCAATACCCATGGGATCTGTTGGCTGAGGGGTCTCCAACCCCAGCTGCCTGCATGAGGCAGGACCTTGCTCTTAACAGCAGACACGAAGTCACATTGTTATTGATCATCATCACTTTTACAGGTTTAATAGAGCTGGTTTGTGTCTACAATGAGAAAAACACGGTTTGGGATAGCAGGAGCGTTTTGTCTGCCTGGGTGATTAGTTTTTCATTTAGTGCTCTGGTTGCTGCCTGCCAGACTCATAAGGGATGCAAGCTGGTGTGTGACACCCTTCTCCAAGAGCTTCTTAAGCTGAGGTTGAGGAAAACTTTGTGCAAAGTAACTCAGTGGCCAATGTGATCGTATTGAGCAAGCAAGAGCCATGCTTTGGTGTGTGAAAGGTATTTCATTTAATTAAAAAAATGTACATAATGGGGCTTCAGTGGAGAGTCTGAGTTGGTTGGACTTCTGTTGGCTGCTACTTGCAGTGGATACTGATGAATTAGAGGAGTCATAAAGTTGACAGGAAGTGGAGCAGAGTTGTTCAAGAGTTAGCTGACTTGCTGGAATTGAGTGTAATGTATTGGTAGGGTGCTCTGTGCTGACCCAGGGAATGGAACGATGTTGAGTCTAGGACTGCACCCATCAGCAGTGGACCTTGGCAGCAGGGATTGCTGATGACCCAGGGCATCCCCTGGGATGTGCGCTCTCCTTTGGTGCTGCTTACACCCTGAATAAGACTACACATGCTGTTGCAAAGTTGTTCTCAATTCTGTTTTCTTAGCATCTTGCACCAATAATGAATTTTGAATTCCCTGGAATAATTAAACTTAGTTTGAAAAAGCCAAAAAGGATTTGCATTTATTTAGAATTTCTATTATACAGCAGTAATAAATCTTGGTGGGAGTGTCACTGATAAATATTTTGCCTTTTCTCATCATACTGTTTAATTAACCTTTTTTTTTTCCCTATGACATCCAAAATTTTAAATCCCTACCATCAGTAAATGATATGAAAAACACTTGATTTCTTTCCAAGCTGAGGAAAATGGAGAAATCCCTACCCTACCAGCTTCCCTAGAAAAATGTAACAATCAAGTTGTTCTTTATTATTTTTTTTTTTTCAAAATTTTGCCCATAACAATGCTGTAGTGCAAATTAAAGAAACTATTTTTTTTAGCCCTGGCACCAAACTAATTTAATTTCCATATTTTCATTATCTTCCTATTAACCACTAGTGCTCTGCAACAAAGAAGCTATTGGAAATACACACCACTGCAGCCGTTCCGTGCTGCAAACTCTCAGGGGCACTTCGATAAATTACATCCTCATAATGAAGAAGTAGAGGGAAAGAGTGGCAACAATAGGGGTGGGGTATTTTTTTTCCACAATAGAATGAAATCAGGATTTGATCTGATGCAACATGACTTGCTCACAGCACAGATAGAATATCAAATCATCCCCACGAAATTTAAACCTTGCTATAATCCCCCTGCCGTATCCATTGTTCTGCTGAGACCTTGAAGACTATGTATAATAGTTTGCAAATTGGGATTTAGTTGATATAGTGGGGTGGTGGTTTTTTTTTTCCTCTCCAACTTGCTCAATTTAATTATCTTCAGCCTACAGTCTAATTTATGTGTGTTTGATGTCACTATTCATTAGCAGTACAGATACAGCCTGGAAAGTGACTGTAAAAAATAAATGCAGCTGGGTTCCCATCTCAGGCTCACTGTATGGGTTGTGTACTGGAGTTGTGTTACAGAACGGGTCTGGAACAGAAAAATTATTACCTACAGGAGCATGAGAATGTGAGGTTGTATAAGAAATGTCTGTAAAGGTTGCAGTATGAGAAGGATACAGTCCTAATTGTGCGCCAGGACGCATATCTGATTCATTAGCTGTCGCTTAGAGGAGAGACAGACAGATCCTAAACTAGAGTTATGATTTTCAAGGTCACTGGCCAAATTGAAAAACTGGCAAGGCATTTAATTGTGGGTTGCTGTGAAATGGATTTGTTTGGGTTTTTTCCCCTCCTGTAAATGAAAATTCCTTACAGTGTTTTTAAACAAATGTAAGGTTTTGTAAATAAAACATGAAATATTTGGGTTCTTTTTTTTTTAAATGAAATTAAGGTCACTTCCATCTGAAAAAGCATTTCCAAAATATTTCTGAGTTTCACTTGTGTGGGGTTTTTTTTTGTTTTTCTTTTAATACAAATATTTCCACAATCAAAACAACTTACTGACGTTGACAGAAACTTGCAGATTAGTTTTACTTAACAGAAATACACATTGTAAGAATGTTATAGACATTGGCTTGGCTGACTCTTCCCCTAAACACACTGCCTGGCTCCAACGAAACAGCATATCTGACCTGGATCCCAGCTCTGGAGTCCCTGAGTTTGTCAGAGCCCAAATCAAGGCACCGGTGCCTCCATCTCTGCAGATGCAGGTGAAATCCAGTATTATTTTATGCCTGGGAAGGATGTTTTCCAGTTCAGTCCCCTCTCCCTGGCTGTCAGACACCTGCTCAGGAAAATGCTTTTCAACACGACTTCCCTCCTTCCATCCTTCTTGTCTCTGGGTGAAGACAATTAGTTAAAGCCCTGGAAGTGGGAATGCTGATCGCATTGCTGTGACCACTCTGGTGCTTGTTGCTCCCTATGGATGGGTGCTGCTGAGTTATGGGGCAAGCCAAGTGGGGCAAGCTCAGCTCTGGGAGGTCCAGTTACCCCTGCAGAGTGCAATCTCTGCTTTTTGCAGGGTGTCTTTGCCTTCTCCATGTAGAGAATTATATATTGGTTGGTGGGAAATTAATAAATAACTCATTAAAACAAAAAAAAAACCCATTGCCCCCTCCCCACCAAGACAAAATTCCCAACTGGGGTAGAGAAATGGCATTGTGCCCGCTCGTGGGAGGTCTCTCTTGGTCACAAAATCCTTCCTTGAGTTAGCTGAAATCTCAGGTTTCAGGAGCATGGCCTGCTGCCCTTGTTTTCCCTGCCTGTGGGGCTGAGGAGGAATTTCTCAGAGCCTGATGCTTGCCAGCTGGCTGATTTTCTTTATTTTGGGAGGGGATGGGGATCCCATGGGCTGGCAAACAGGTGCTGGTGGCTATGAGAGGTGCGCTTGGTCCTGGTGCCACACCCCCTGTTTGAGCAGCAGGCGTTGCTTGCGTTCAGGGGGGCTGGGGCCTGGAGCTTACGGGCTGTCACGTAGCTACATAGCGATTGCTCCCAGTTATCTGAGTGAAACCCCACCACTTCTTGCTATGAGAAATACAGCCTACGTAGCTGTTCCAAAGCAATAGGATGAATCGTTATAGGTATCAATTAAATCAACCCTTCCAGTGACAAGTGAATATTTGATTTTCTACCCCCAAGGGACAGCACATATCATATTACGCTACAGTGATATTTTCTAATAAATTATCTAGCTGACATCTTGCCTCCAAGGGGGAGAGAGGGAGATTGTTAACAAAGAAGACAAAACCCAGCTCTTTCCTATTTGTGCTTCATCTCCATTATGCATAAGGGCACCAGTCTCATTGCTCTGTGCCTGGTGAATGATGATAGCTAGGAGAGGAAGGTTTCCTTTGCTGCTTGCACGTATGCAGATAGTTTTGAAACATGTACAAAGCAGTCACAGAGTCAACTCCAGCTTTGTCTTGCCCTCCTTTCCCTACCCAAAAGCAAGTAGTTGTCTTGGTGATAATAGGGGAAATACAAAGTCAGATCCTCCAGTGACTTTCCATCAGCATTGCTTCAGAGAGAGCCTCACATGGGGTGGGAAATCACACTGCTTGTGCTAGGACACCACATGAAGTTTGCTGGCTTGGGACTGACGCTGGCACTCTACAGGAGCTGGGATAAATGGAAGTGCTGGGTTTGCTCTCTTTTGGTCTCAGGTATAGTCAGGAAAAGGATGATTTGTCCCTCAGCATCTCTCTCCTCGTTTGTGGAGATTGCGATCCCAAACATTCCTACTGGGGCTAAGGTTTGGTGAACAGCCAGAAGAAAGGCTGTGTGAAGAGTATTTGTTGGACCCAAGAGAACACTCATGAGGCTTTGGAGGAGATTTCAGTGGTTTGCAATGTTCAAGAGAATTACTGAGAATATTAAAATGGAAATAATAAATTATTCTTAATTAATTCAACATTTTGACCAAGTAAGCTGGGGGAGAGGGAGATACATGACAGCTGGTGGAGCAAATTTTCACAAACTTCATTGCGTTTCACTACCCAAAAGCCCTTTGTTGGTTCTCTTGTTTAAAAACCATGACACCCTCTAAGGAATCAGGAACCAGTCAGTGGGGCTCCTGTAAATAAGCAAACAAAGCAGAAGACAGTTTTGAATTAATATACACTGAAAATACTCCTCTGATTCATTTTGTGTATACTTAAGAAAGTATTTGGTGGAACTCATTCCACTTGAATACCATATGTTAATTAATTGTTCTCTTTACTTATTATGTGTCATTATATATTTATTAGTAGTTGGACCAACCTGTTACATGCAATTTTGTTCATTTCAAGTAAGCTTTTTGAGTAAATTTTTGTACAACATTGTTCCAACAATAGAAGAATTGGTTTGATGTGCTGCATTTTCCCCTGCTTCTGCCTCCAAAAGGGTTTTCACGGCTTTCAAATAGGAGTTGTTGTGGTTTGGTGCCTCAGAGTTGCAAGTAAATGGCAGTTCTCCACAGGGAAGAGTATGTGTGAAAAAGGCTCAGCTTTCTGTAGATAGTGGGATAACTGCAGGAGAAGCCTTAATTGGGTAAAGGAGGGAGGAAGGAAAGACAGCCCTTGACAGGTTGAAATATTTTTCAATAGCAGCAGCATTTTCGAGACACTTGTTAATGAAGATGATTGATTGGAAAATGAGTTAAAGCTTTTAAATCTTTTAAAAAAATGATTTATTTTTTTTTCCCCCCTTCTTGAAAGTGGATTCCTCATCTGATCACGAAGACAAGAGAATTTTCCTTTCCACCTCCAAAGAATTAAAAGTTCCTTCAGGCTCAGTCTGAGAAACGCTGCATAATTATACAGGGGACACCTGGCGCAGTGTGTGTGACAGGCAGGATGAGGTATCTGCTTTGCTTTTGAGAGACAGAAAACTGTGGGAAAAAAGAAGGTGTAATACCTTTTGTGCTAAGTGTTTAATAATGCCTTTTGTCAAACAAATTAACACCAGACACCCTCCCTAAAATCCCATCCTTGGAGCTAACAAACAGCTGGAATATTACCTGACACACGACCCAAGATTTTTAGACAGTATGTGGTTTTCCTTCTCATGAAAAGGAAGGAAATAAGAAGACATTTTCAAATGTTTTTTTATTGTCTGCTTTATTCTAGCAGTAGTCATCAGTACTGGTAGGGAAGGTAGAAATAATGGTAGCAATATTAGTATCCATCTTCCACGTATGTCCTGCTTCTAAGAAGACACATGGCCTCAATACAACGTTAATAAGAGCTCAAATATAAAAAAATTCCCCCAAATGAAAGCTTTCCCACCAGTTAATTTAGATTTGCTGCCTATTTAATAAATAAAATATATCTTTTGCTGCCTACCTATATAGCTGGCGCTCATAGATGAATTATTGATGGAGTAGAACTTGAAGATGATGAAGGGGAGCAGGTATGTTTTTTAAATGTTTAAGCTGCGTGAGGCAGAACACACGTTGCTGGTGGGGTGTGTTGCTTTGTGTGCATCATCTCATAGCCATACCGGTGCTGCATGCATGGTTTATATGCCCTCATACTGTTTGAGCTTTAATAGTCATAAGTATTAGGAAAAAAAAATCCAGTGAAGTGGAAAGCAGGGTACCCCACACTCACTTTCTTCAACTTCTTGATTTTTGGGGTTTTTTAAAAAAACATAATTTGCTTCAAGCAAAGCATTCAGTTCTGAAGCTGTTCACCTTGGGAAACGTGCAGGCTTCATCTGTAACAGAGAAGGCTGTGCTATATATATTTTTCTGCTGATCCGGGCTGAGAAAGAACTGGTGCCTTGTTCAAAAGTATGTGTAACTGGTGGGCTTTGGCTGTTGTGCAAGGTGTATGGTGAGTCCAAAGCACAGCTGAGTTCTCCCTTCAGATTTGTGCGGCTTCAGTTCTGGTGACTTCCAAACCACAGCTGTGCTTGCAACCTGAGCAGCACTCGTTTTCTTAGGGTCACATGCTGTGTTTGTTGTCTTTAAAGGATGATAAGAGGGACTGAAATGATTCTTCCTCTGTTGGGCTGGCTTTACCCTCTGAGTACATGTGATATCATTTTTGGTTGGATGCCTAGGTGATCTTCTGAGCCTTGGATCTCTCAGTGAGATCTGCCTGGGCAGATAGGAAGCATGTTTCATTCCAGCTCCCAGTCTCTTGCTCACAGTCCTCTCTGATGGTACAGTAGTCCTAGGAACTAACAAGAATAATCTCAAGTGTCATTACCAATGGCTTTTTTAATCATCATTATAATTCTTATTCTGAATAGCACTTAAAGCACATTTTTATCTTTTGTCGACAATAAAGTGCAGCCTCATAAATATTTAACTTGTCTGATTAAATTATCCATGCTGAAAGAGATAACTGGGCACTTTAATAAGCTTGGACCAGAATCTTGGCTGTTACTATCTCTCTGGAGAAGAGAGAGAAAGCGATGAAAGTTCCCTTGGCCCAGGTGACCCTCACGCCATTCAGCTCAGCAGCAGGAGATTCTTATCAAGCCTGAAAGAGACCTCAGAAATTAACATGTTGATGATAATTAATAGCAATCACTGTCTGTCTTTATAGCCCTTCAGCCTAGGAATGCTAGGAGAGTACAGTCCCTCCAATCAGAGAACTAAAGCAGTTAGAGGTGGTGGTGGTTGTGCCAGTGAAGGTGTCTCGCTGCAAACGAGACAGATGTGATGCCTTAGAAATGGATCACCAAATCAGCTTCCTCTGTGTGGAGTCCTTTTTCTATACTTGGAGGCACCTTCTCCAAGTCTGCACAGAGATTTTTAGGGCCAAAGAGGACCGTCATGGCCTTCTCTTCAGGCACACTGAAACATGCCAACTATGGGATACCACCCAAGTCTCTTTGTTTCAAGCCCTCTGGCTTCCAGCTGGATGAAAGCATGTCTCTTAATTGAAAAATTAAATAATGATGGCTGCTGCTGTTTTTCTCTCTTCGTGTTTCTGGACAGCATTGAAACAGCCTCTGAGTCACCTGCTACTGCTTCCTCCTGTGATCATTGCCTTCACTCCAAGAGAGATATCTTCTGTACCCCTGTCCTGGCTCATCAACCTGAGCCACTGTGAAAGCTCCATACAAGCACATGCACTGGGTCTTAACCCTCTAACAGGCACAAGAGTGTCTCCTGGAGCCATTTTCAGCCTAGAATGGCAATATAGTGCCAGTTCCTTGTCTGGGCACGTGGCATGTGCTAAGTATGCTCTGGGGTTTGGTGCAACTTCAAGGCCTTGTTGATGAAGAGAGGGGAACCAGCTGGGGTGCATCTCAGAGCAGGGAAACATGAAGTTGTAGGGGTGTCACATTTGGGGCAGAACGTAGGACAAGACAAGCCTGAGCAGGAAGCAAAAGAAGACCAAGGGGGGAGATAGAGGAATGTAGATTTGGGTCCAGGATCAATGCTGCATAGAACGGGTGGTGTTGTGATGTTAAGTCTTTGCAAGACCTTTTGTACAATAAAAGCATCGTCTGCAGGAGTAGATGAAGCTGGCTTTGTATGATCCCAGCCTCCAGACCACTTGGTGCTGACTTGCAGTGAGTCATCAAGCCTTTGGCTGTGCTGCTCAGCTCTTTCATATCCTGTCCAAAATTCTTGTGCCCCTCCTTGTTTCCCAATCACTTCTACTACCCACTCCACACCACCTCTGCTGTGGCTCTGCCAAACAGCTGCAGCAAATACAACCACTAGCCAGAAGCCAGGCCCCCTCATCTTAAACAGAAAGAAGTGTTTTGAGATTACTTTGTGTGTACAGGGAAACAGCTCTGGGCAAGTGTGGACTGGGTTAAAGCTGAGAGGAAGCAGGAAAGAAGATTCTCATCGAAACCTGGTAGATTGGATCAAGTCAGCATAGAAAATTTGGAGCACAAAAGTAGGAGGCATGACCTGATTTTGTTTGCAGTCCCTTTGGTGCTTTCCAAGAAATGAAGCAAAATGTCCTTAACATCCTTCAGCAGCAAAAAAAAAAACCAAAAAAAGGGAAAATCAGGGTGAGAAATCTAATTAACAGACTTATTACCTCAGGGGAGAAGAAGAGTTTGTTTTACAACTCCACAGGATGGGAAGGACTTAAATGCTAAGTGGGTGCCTATATGTCCATGCACACGTGTATCCCTGGCTCTGTGTCTGTGCTTCTGTGTCTGAGCACAGAGACGGAGAGCTGGCAGAGCTCACGTTACTCCGTTTATTCATAAAATGTATATACGGTATTTATACATTTGATATGAAACATGGGACGAGCTGTCAAGAGCAGGTGTGGGGTATGCGTGTGTGAGAAATGCCTAATATATACTTTCTACCTCCTTCCAACTTACACAAACACACCCAACTCCTCTGACTACATTTCCACTCCATTTTAGGCCAAACGCTCCCAAAGTCACTGAGTGCTCTGTGCCCTTCCCTGCAAATGAGGCACTAACAAATAATAGCTGGAAAAAAACCCCCAACCCATCAGCCACTGACCTCTCATTCTTTGGGTTTTTTTAAAGCATTTTCCATGATTTTTACTGCACTCTAGTTTTTCAAAAGAGAAACTTCAGGTGAAACTGGAGGTTTCTTGCTAAGGAAGGAACGTACACCACCGAGCGCAATTGTTAGCCTGGCAGGTAGTGCACAGGCCTCCCTGTTAATTAATCTTTAATGTCTTTAATTGGTTGTCTGCTCGGTGGCGAGGAGAAGGGTAAACATTGTTCACAAATCAATTTAATTCTGCTTCTAACCAGCTTGCTTTCAAGGGGATAAAAACAATTATGATGGTTGCACTGAGTGGACACCCAGGCTTTCCTGATAACACCGCTGGAACAATAAAACATGCAAGCCGTGCTCTTTGGTGCAGGGCTGCTGATTGAGTTTCTCTCCTCTTGGATTGACTCGTTTGTTTGTTGTGGATAAAGGTACATGATAAGAAGGGGATATTGTTGGATTTCATTCCTTCTGGCCAGCTGACTCCGTTGTTTTTTTTTTTATATACCCTGGGATTGCCCTTTATAAAACAGACCTTCTGGAGTCTGCTGTGGCACATGAAAATAAAAGGGCTTGTTTCTGGCTGTGGATGTTCAACCAGCACGTGTGGGTTTATTTTCTTTTTCATGGCAGGACCTGGGATTTTTCATCCTGTTAATCGTGGTGACAATCTCTGCTCCAGCACCTGGGTACAGAGCTGGCACGGCACAGCCAGCGCTTGGTTTTGGCATGAAGGATGGGTGTGTGTGTTTGTGACAGAGCAGGATCAGTACTGCAGAACTTCCCTTGCTCTAAGTCAAATTACAACAGAGATGTGGGGTAATATGCCAAAATGAGAAGGTCTCAGGATGGAGTGTGTAAGATCTGTACAGTAGATATCATAGATGGTTTCTGGTGAGGTCCCTGTCTTCACCAGCCATGGACAGATGCAGCAGAGAGCTCTGTTGGGCTCCCCAAAGTCCATGGCTTCTCCTGAAGACCAGGGAAGGCGTGTCTCTGTGTGTGTGTGTGTGTCTGTAAACTGTCATTCCAGAGCATCTCCCAAGCCCCATCTTCTATTTTAATGCTTTTCCTCCTGCCAGAATTGGTCTACTAAAGTCTTAGATCAGATGAAATACCTTTTAGTTAACTAATGCTCCCTCTTCATGTTCTTAACTCTCTTTAGAAAAACTCAACTTGTATTATGACAATGATGGAACAAATCTCCCACACCAGGTCTTAGGTTGGGCTCAGAGAAAACTGGCCAGTGAGCCGAATGGAAAAGGTTCTCCTGAGCATTCAAAGTGATACTTGGGACTAAGGAACACATCAGCCTTTGCTGCTCTGAACTTCAGAGCAACTCAAACCACCTGGAAAATTAGCCTGGTGACTGAGGAAAGCTGGGATTAGGACAGCAGGAAGCCCTAATCAAGGAGCAGTGGAGGAGGTTATTCCTCTGGTTAAGGCCAAGAGCTGGTATTTAGTTCTGCCATGCTCTGTTCCATGCAGTTTTCTTTGCTTTAAGGGAGAAAACAACCTCTCTTGCGGATTTTTTTTTGAGCAATAAAGCCTTTTGGCAGTATGTGCTATACAAAATGCAGAGGCTGTGGGCAGGAGTGTCAGGAATGAAGTGAAAGATCAGCTTTAGGGGAGGAAGAGGAGTTTGTACGTCAGTGAAGAAGGATGATTTGTTGGTGGTGTTGGATTCCCTGCTTATCTCTGCGCAGAACTTGCAGTGTGACCTGGGGTAAGTGCCTTGATAATCTTGTCCTGGTCAAACTCTTGGTGCACGGTGCTGCAGAGAGCACAAGGGCTGTATGATGCTGCTGCAGGTGGCAGCACTGATACCTTCAGCTGGTCTAGAAGAGATGTGGTGGCATTGAATGGGCAGAAGCCATGAAGAGCTGATCATGCAGTTTCTTACTGATGTTGCTTAGTTCTAAGTTTTTATAAGGAGTTGTTAATGCAAAATTTTCTGTGTATATCTTGTATCCTTCACCCTTCTTAAGGGCTTTAAAGATCTTTTTAGTGGCTCACAGGAGGCAGAGGAGGCTTTGGATTCTAACCATGAGTGCTTAACCCTGGATGAAATACATGGTTTGGATGTGAATTTGTGGTGCTTTACCTCCTGCAGCTGTACATGTTGGATCTGGCTGCTTTAAGTTAGGCACAGACCTTAATCCCTTCAGTAGGACTGTTCCTTTGGACAATGTTTTAATTCAAACACCCCGTGGCATTTCCTGTTCTGTTGTGACAGTTTTGAGCACTATGGTTGCGGTGTTTAGATATGTAATGTGATGGTATTTATGAAACCTTTGTCACTGCCTCTCCAGGGGGGTTGGAGTCTTTCTGTGTTCTTTTGCTCTTAAAATAGCCCAAGATGGAGACCCTCCTTTGTTCCTCAGATGTTTTCATAGAAAGTCATTAGGGATTTTCTGCCAATAGTTGAATTTTATTTCTTCTCTCCTGAAAGCTGAATGGAAAATGCAACCTTCAACATATCCTGAAATGCCCAATTTGCTATCCCCGAGTGCTTGAGACTGATGTTTCCTACATGCCCCTCTCTTCATCTGAACTGCTTGCCAGGGAAGCTGCTGCTTCCACATAATTTATCAGCTACTGCTGGGATTTTCAAAGATTGTCTGAAATTTATATTGCTTTTCTTCTGAAAATGGCTTTAACTTAATTACTTATAACTATCCAAGAGGGTAATACTCTCATTGGTTGGGGTAATTAGGAAGCCTTAATTAGTTCTTTAAGAAAAAAACCACCCAAAACGTAGCTGTGTCATTGCTATATCACCCTCATTAGCTCAATCTGGCAGCTTTTAACTGGCACATTTATGTTTATGATTTACATATATTTCCCATGGTGCTGAACAACATAACTTGCAGTAATAATAATAAAGAAGTTAAGTTACTCCGGGGAGTCGTTACCTGAGACGTGGATATAGATGATACGTGAAGAATATCCTAGTAACTTACAGTTGAACTTGGCTTCTCACTATAGTACTTAAAATCCAGTTAAAATTGTATGGGTGCATGCCACTTCTTTCTGTTACTTGCCTTGCCCTTGTTTAAATTCTGCGGGTGAGCAGGAACATGGTGTTGCTCTCAGAGATCCCCTAGGTTTGGAGGGCAGGACTGGTAGATGTAAGCTCCTCTTGAGTCCTGAGCTGCCAGGTGTTCAATCTCCAGAATGGTAAAAGCATGTTGTGAGCCCCAGTCAGACTGGTCTGTAGACAAATTTCTTCCTGGACTCAGCAGATGGTTTTGCTCACGATCTTGAGTGAAGCAGCGTGTGGCATTTCTAAAATTTTTAAATAATTAATTAAATAAATCTTAATTAAAATGGCAATTTTGGCCCAATCAGTACTTCATACTAAAAGAAATATAAAGGCTTTATATAAAGGCATGTTGCACTTTTTTCCACTATATAAAAAAAAAAACCCAGCCACACAACCTGCTTGTGGTAGTGGGGAAAACCTTCCATTATTTTCCTGTAATAAGTAAACAAAAATGACTTGACCTTCATCCATCATGTACTTCACTATGATTAGAACTGATTTTTATGATGTTGAAGGACAAATTTGTCATGTTTGAAGGTAACTTAATTTTTCAAGGTGATATCTGCTTTTGACTATGCAGGACTGAAGCTTTGTTCTTTCTTTGCTACCTCGAAAGCAAAACATTTTATTCTTGATGCAACTCGTGGTATGTAGGAGTAATTTACAGTAGTTGTTGATCTCCTCATCTGCTTGGTGGTTACTGAGGATCTTTGCCTTACTGAGATCTCCAGGTGCTGTGATGGCCAGAAGATCTCCCCTGCCTTGCAGCCACATTTGCAGAAGAGCAATCTCTTCCTTTATCTCTTCTCTCCAGGGAAAATCTGATCAAACCACTCTGATACATCATAAGCCCCCATCAGTCTTGCAGTTCACTCCCCAGGTGACATCTGGAAGGTACCAAAAGATCCTTTTTTTTTTTCTCCCTGCCTTTAATTTGAACAACATTCTACTCTCTGCAGAAATGAGCTCAGCCTTTCTTTCTTGAACTTTTCCTTTGCCCCTTAACACAGCTTTTCCTCAGACGTAGGATGCTGCAGCTATTTCTCTGTTGCACTTCCACCTGTGAGCGACATGGGATTGCTTGAGAGATCTTGCCACTGGAGCTGAAAACTGACCAGTAAGTGGCAAACTCAGTAAATTTATCAACAATATAGCAGTTAGATTAAGACACAACTTTTAGAAATGTAGTCTACCTCCAGTTTATTAAGATGCTGTGGGTTTGAGGAGTTTCTAGATTGGTCAGCAAGCCGTGCTGAAACAAACCATGTGAGTCTTTCCACCCCAGTGCTTTTTTTTATGCAGTATTTACTTTCTTATAATGGCTAAGCCTGAGCTAAGCAAGCATGTTCCTGTGAAATCACTACTGTTTGCTCTTCCCCAGCCATGCTTACCCTCTGCAAAGCCACAGTATAAACTAATTAGGGATTTGCTATTTGGAGAAAGTTATGATAAGTTTGCCGACAAGGGCATCGCCTAATCTCATTGCACACACGTCAGTGGCTATACATGTGTGAAATTAAGTGGGGTTTTGCTGATTCCTGCAGACTGCCTGTTTTTATCTTGAGACAACATTCCCAATCATAAAATGCATTAACATCTGCTATCAGGGGCTTACTGTAATATGTGTAACACCAGCAGCAATTCTCTGATATCGCCTTCAAATGTATTGTTAGGGGAGATCACAGAAATGGCTTTGATCGGCTACATGATTTACCTGTGGAAGGAAAAGCTGATAGAGAAAATAATCCTGCAAGGTTTTTGCTTCAAATGGAAATGGTATAGATGGATCTGGTGGCTCGGCTGGCTATGGGAGCTGGTCTACCTGGGGGCATTTAGTTCTTTTAAACTAGTGTTAAGTGAAACAATTGGCCTGTGAAGCCCTTGGAATCAAACACACACCTGCATTTGGGAGGATGATGGGAGGTTTGAAGTGATGATAATGCAGAGCAGGGAATAATAATAATAAAAAAGCCAATAAACAAACTACCCCCTTCTATGCAGTGAAGAGGGAACAACTCCAGTTTTAAAATCTAAGCCTAGTTTTTCTCAGGGTCATGATAAAACAAATACTTAGCTTCTATAGGATTTGCCACAGGGAAGATGAGACTCTGCTTAAAGCAGCACACACAAGTGGTCAAGAAGACAATATTCAACATAGTTATTTTGCAATGTGTCTACTTTGTACTTTTGAAGAGATTTCCAGCTAGTTGAAGCTTTCTGGGCTTTCAGCTGAAGCACAACTTTGGAGGCAGTAATGTCCCATAGGGGAAGAGGGTAAGAATAATAAAACACAGCATTCGTCACACATGTCTGAACTTAACTGCAGGTAGATGTAATAAAATGACTCCTCTGGCAGCAAGCAATTACTTCATGAAACCATTGCTTTTGCTCAACTGTCACAGTAGATGCCATTAAAGCACCAAAAACAGTCTTGTGGAGCCTTTTGATCAAATACAACCAACATCAGCTGCTTGAGGACTTGAGCAGACATCCTATGCCCTCTGTGTGCCCCTTGGCACAGCCTGCCCATGCTAATGCTGCACCGTGCTAGAGCTGCTCCAGTTCCACATATAGTGGCTGCAGGATGCCACTACACTCAAAACTTTTGGAGGGTAGGGAAGGTAAAAAACAAAAAGAAGGCAAAAAGCCAAGGAAAAAAATATCTCCAACAAAACAGGACCAGGGTGTTCTTCCTCCTGAAGCATCACATTGCATTTCAGTCTGGAATCTCAGCAGAAAGCTTCTTCATATCTGTGTGCTCTCTGTGCTCTTGAGTAGAGATTGCAACTCAATTTTTGGGGAGTAGAAGGCTTTGCTGCAAAGCCTTGGGTCTGAAATAGCTGTGTTGAGGGGATCATTTAAAATAGAGGTGTCTCAATATTATGTGATGACAGACATATAAATATTGACTTTTTTTGTTCTATCTTAATTCTATGGAAATATGTGTAGAGGGAATCAGTAAACCAGGAGAGGTTTGGTGGTATTCAAAGGGAAAGCTTTCCTTTTGCCCCTTCCTTTCTCTGGGATAAGGGGAGGAAAGGCAAGAAAGCAAGAATTAATTGAAACCTGAAATTCTTCCCTGTTAATTAAACTGAACTCTATGAGCTAAGCCATGAGGCAGATGGAAGAAGACTGTGAAGACATCCAGTTAAGAATGGACTGACTGGACATGCGATGTATGTTGTTAACCTCATGGATGCTAATGAATGTAGTTTGTGGGGAACAAAATGAAGCTGCTTCCTATAATGGGCTAATTGGGGTTGCTGAGGCTGTTGCACACCAAGCAAAATAACTAGGCTGTGAGCGAGGTGCTGAGTTTGGGATATTTACCCTGTAGTATTCAAAGCACGGAAGAAAATCCAGGGAAATTGCAGGGCAGACTGGCTTAATCAGAAGTCCCTGTTGTAGCAATCAGTATCAAATGAATAGTAATTGTGTTAATCAGCTTGTGAACTATTATGCCACGTAGTTTGAAATAGCACCAAATCCTGTACAGTGAGTCAGTTGCTGCTGATATAGTGAAAATGTTCTGTGTGGGAGGAGGCATTTGTTTTGTGGCATCCTTGTTACTCTATTTTTCCTCTAGCAGCTTTTGTAGAAGCCTTGGATTGTGTGTGTGTGTCTGTAATTAAAGAAATATTCTAAAGTACAGCTCTCTACTTTTCAGCATGGGGGCTTATGTCTTGGTACCCCTGCTGAAGGACTGCTCCCCTCTGTAACTGAGCAGCACATTAATTGGCTCTGACTGTGGACCTACCTCGGGCAAAACCTTATTTTCCTTCAGGCCAGGTGATGCCTGACCCTGAGAGGTCTTTGCTGTCCTGGCTGTGCAGGCGCCTTGGGGTGACTCTGCAGGGGCATGAGGTACCCATCTCCCCCAGATGAAACTTTAAGAAATCTCTATCTTCAAGAAAGTTACTAGAGAAAAAGAGGAAAACTCCCCAGGATCCTGCTTAATATTCATTTCCTTAAAGTGGGAGCTGAGTACACGGGAGCTGCCGGCAGCTTGGGTGCTATTGTGCTGAACCAGTCGATCATGCCTTGCAAATCAGCAGAGAGTTATTTTGGCAGTGGCAATTAAGGCATCATATTTACCTTGCACCTGGGGAAGCAGCATGGCTCAGGGCTGAGCTTCCCAGCCGGTGGCAGCTCAGGTGTGGGAACCCCATAGCTTTTATTTCCCTATGCTGTTTTTAAATTTTTCTTCTCTCTTTTTTTTTTCCATCCCCAAAATGGGTTTGCTTTCCCCTCTTGCCTATTGAAAGTGTGATCTCTGTGGGACTTCTGAGCCCTAACCCAGGAGCAGCTGTCCTTACAGGCAGTGGTGCTGTGATGCTCTCATCTCTCCTCTCTGTGTTTGGATGCTTGCTATTTTTTTTGATGTAAGTAATTTTTATGGGAAGCATTTTGCTAGTAGTAGGAGCAATAATGTTACTTCGAAAAGGACTGAAAAATGCTGTGCTGGTTGGAAATGCCCAATACCGTGATGTGGCATGTCAAACATAATGCTGTCTTGATTCTTTCTAATCAAAATATGACACTTGTTTGCAGGCCTGAATTGCAGAATGACTAGGTTGGAAAAGGCCTCTGAGATCATCAAGCCCAACCATACCTGTCCTCTACTAAGCCATATCTCCAAGTACCTCATCTACCCATCTTTTAAACACATCCAGGGATAGTGACTCAACCCCCACCCTGGGCAGCCTGTTCCACATCCCAACAACTATTTCAGTGAAGAACTTTTTCCTCCTTGCAGAAGCAAGTGTAGATGTCCACCCCTCATCTGGGAGCCCCTTCTTCCCTCCTGAAAAATCGCAAGCCAAATCAGACAAAAGCAGCATCTAAAATAATCCTCAGCTTCCTGAAGTCAGAGGGAAGGGGAGGCTCGTGCCTGTTCAAAGTCAGGCTCTGTCAAAGCCAAAGGGAGTTTTGCTTCAGTGGAAATGGAGTTGATCCAAATGCAGGATGGGAATGGCGGGGGGTGTGGGGGGGTTGATGGGAGGGAGGGGGAAGGTGTATGCAGGGAGAGCAAAGTATGAAATTGCCTTTGAAAGTTTAAACTGAATTGGGACTCAAAGTAGCCTGGATTGAGTTTCTGCCTGAGCTCTGTTTCCTTTGTGAATTTGAGCAAATTACTTAAGCTATTAATTAGGGTAAGTTCTAGCTAAGAAAGCCAAAAGAGTGTGTGTGGTGGTGTTTTTGTTGGGTTTTTTTCTTTAAATGGGCCTATGCCTTGCAGCACAGGGCTGGGATTCCTGGGGAGCTTTCAAGTGTATCCAAACACAAATGCAGCCTCTGTGTTGGCTTTTTTTTTTCCCTTAAAGGTCGTGTGTGATATATGCTGTAACGGGAGAAAGGGTCAGAAACACACAGTGGTGAGAGGTGAGAGAGGGCAGCCGTGATCACATCACCCTGTAGCCAGATCAATCAAAGCCTGCTGCTGTCAGCACTGATTGGCGAGTGGCATCAGCATCCATGTTCCCTTCAGGAGGAGTCTGGCAGAGCCATTTTATTACTCATGTGTCATCTTTATGGAGACATGTCTACAGGAGTCTTCTCATGCCTAATTCTTTCCTACGCTGCTGAACACAATAATAGCTTCTTGTTCTGTCCTACATTGATTAATACTTCAAAAATGATGTGATTTGTTTCTGATCTGGCGCTTATCTTAGTCTGAATTGCTTGGCCAAGTGCTGTCCTCCCTCAAATAAATCTGCTGGCAGACCAGGATTTGTGCACAGGGAGGAGGCACTGTTCAAGATTCCCAGTTTCCTGACTGGGAAGAGATCATATGGGGAAATTGTATTCACTTCCTTTTCCTGATGGGAAGACAGGGCTCTTCTGAGGTCTTCCTAGAATCGCTGCAACAAGCTGTGATGTGAATAATAGATGACATGCACAAAAAATTCTCTACCTAGCAAAGAGATAATACAGTGTGATGCAGTTTTTCTGTTGCACTGAGGTGCTGGCTGTGTGCTGAAAGCATGCAAGCAGTTATCTGCAAGTCAGGAAAAAAAATATACATAATGGCCTGGTAAGAAGAAATAAAAGCTCTCATCCTCACTATCCTCTAGCTGGAGATACAGAGGCATGGAATCTTTTGGTGCTCACAATAAATCTTCCTCCTGAGAAGTCTGTCTATATTCCCTGATGTTGCAGAGAAACCAAAAGCCTCCCTCTTACATCTGTGCCTTTCCTATTCCCCTGGAGTGCTCATGACAACCTATTTACAGTGCACTGCCTGATCTATGAAGATGCAATTCCAGTTTTTGAAGCTTTGCCCAGCCTCATCCCACTGCCCCTCTACCCGATGGGGTCTCTGACTTGTTTAGAGCCTGGTCTGCCATTGCCTTTGCTTCCCCTGCTACTACCCATCTTTAGATGGTTTAACTGTTAAGGTATCCTTCTGGAAACTTCACAGACTTTCTGAATATTCTTTTTTTTTAGTTTTCAGTATAATGGTGGACCCTTGCCTGGTGGGAGGCCCGTTCCTGTCACCCTATGAGATTTTTCTTCTGATATTCCTGGGTTTTTTTTTTCCTGGTTTATTCTCTTCACACTGACATGGGTTGTGTTTTGTTTTGGTTTTTTTTATGCTCCTTTTCCCCTCAGGGTGTTCCATGACCCAACAATCCATCTTTCTATGCTTTGATTTTTATTTTTTTCTTTGTGCTTTTCCTCCTTTGGCATCTTTGCTTCGTTGTACATGCTGTTCATGTTCCTTCCATGCCAAGCATCTCTTCATATTTTGTGCTGATTTATCTTAAAGATCATTTCTCTATTTATTTCAGCATTTCTAGCTCTGAAAATATGTATTTTTCACTTTAGGCTTGAATGTACTAGGTTTGGAGATGTCTTGAACTTGTCAAATATAAACCCCAAAGTAGAAAAGAGTTTAGGTGAAATTACTGAAGTAAATTCAGCAGAGAAAGAAGTGTCTTCAGGCTTGAAACAAATAGCCTTGGTAGAAGTTGTGTTAGATCAAGTTATAAAGTCTATTTGCTTTGTTTTTTCCTCTACCTCATAGTTTTTGAAAGCAAGTAGAAAAAAAGGAATTCATAAAGGAAATCACTATTATCCATCCTTCTTGGTTAGGGCAGGCTTTTTTCCTTGTTAGCCTAAAGGTCACAAGGATAGAATGGAATACAAATGACACTAAAATGTTTGGATTTCATAAAATTTAAACACATACACTTAACACGTGGCCTTTGGACTCTGTGTTCCCAAACTTCCAAAGCAAATTAGGTGTTCTGAGCAGCAGGTCTGTGAGAGAGAATGATTAGTGACATTTAAAAAGCGGCTATGTGGAGGGAAATACATTCTAATGATGACCATAAGTCTTTTGTATCTATTCATGAATTCATGGGGCTAATCTAGTGCATCAGGAGTGAACTCTAGGGATGATAAACAGAAACTTAGAAATGCTGAATTATGAATTGCTAATGAGATTCTTCAACCCAGGGCTTGTGTTGGACTCTCCTTGCTTACCTGGCTGGTGGGTTGCTGAAGACATCTCAAAGGATTTCTCTCAGCAGAGATAAAATAGGTTTGGGGTTTATTTGTAGCTATTAAAATTTGTCAGAGACTTCAGACAAATCATACTTCAGCACATAAGGAAAGTTTAATTTGCTGAGTTGTCATTCAGAGAGGTTGCCTTTTTTTTTTCTAAGTATACCTCCATCTCTGCTTGTGTTTTTCTGCCAAATGAGCTACACTGCATCCATCTAAATGGCTTTTAAGTAAAGGCTCCCCTTACGAATGTTACTGGTGTTTCTGTTTATAGGCTCTGTGGCAGCCCCAGTCTCAAGATCCTCTTGCCAGGACATCCCAGAGCCTTGCATGGTCCAGCCAAGATGGGCAGTGCTTCCTGTTTTAATGCCACTTTGCCACTTATGTCCTCTGCCCCTTCTGTGAGAAGGGTCAAACATCTAACCTGACCCCACACTCTGGGCCTCATGTTCTGTCTCACCCCTGGTTTACCAGATGACTCCTTTCTATTTAAGGATTTCTGCTGCTTCTGGTCTAGGATCAAGCCTGGAGAACCAGCATGTCCTCTGCCTTCTACCACAAACTTATTCTGAATGGTCCTTCAAGGGCCCTGGGGATGTTGGTGGAGAGCTGATCATCCTTCTAGTCTTGGGAATGATATGGAGATACTGTCTGAAGGGGGACTGAAGTGTTCCTCCCTTAGATGGAGAGAGGGATTAGGATATTGTGGCTCACCTCAGGATGGTTGTCATCTCAGATGGTTGTCATCTCAGCTAGGAAGGGAAAAATCTCTTCCAGATAGCAACACTATGAGTTCTAGCTTTGCATCTAAATTTACCCTAAAAGATAGATGATGAAGGCACCAGCTAAAGGAAATCAATAGAAATATCTTTCCCCTCCCCTAGTTTCTTATGGAGAAACTGAAGCCTGGGAATGGCTTGAATGAAGGAATAGTTCATTCAGTGATCGCTTTGAGATGAAGTGTGGGAGAAGACCCTAATCTTAGGTCCAGGCTCAGTATTATACTCTTTTTCTTATGATAGTCCTAAAGCATGCCATTACTACTTTCAGAAAGAGCTGAGCACCTGATAAGGAAGTGGAACTTGTCCTCTGTAGATAATTTGCCATTCTAGAAATTTTTTTTATGCAGAAGTTAAAAGCCTGGAACTGATTTTTAAACTACAGACAATTTGAATCTATTTATATATAATTACTAGGATGTCTAGCACTAAAACTCTAGTTCCTTTATATTTTGTTAGCTCTTAATAACTTCTAAGATGAATTCTGTGACCAAAATAGCATTTTTCACATCAATACTGCTTGCTGGTGAACAAAGTCCTAATCCAAACCTTCTGTGTTGGGTATTTTTTCATTAGGTTGTCTTCTCTAGTACTCAGAGAATGTTAATGCTGGTATGACTATAAAGTCCCTAAGTATCTATTTCATTGTTATTGGTGCATAGTATATTTTATATGACTTTTAATTGGCTGAATTTTCTTAGGTAATTCAGAGTAAAGCTGAGAAGGCTCAGCTCTGCAGAAATCTATTTAAGTGCTGCAGTTATATACATAATTGATCCATCAACCAGGAATGGAGTGCTGATCACTAGAACAGATCATAAGTCCTCCCTCCATCTTCTGTAATTTGCTTTTTCCAATTACATACTGTCACTGGTATAATTAATAGCATTAAACATTGATTTTTTGTTTTAGTCATCACCATTTTCCCTGTCTCTTGTTTTAAATGAGGTTTGGAGTTATTGTAGCAGTGAGTTGGACCTGTGAGGAACAGAAGGTAGTTGATTGCAGCCTTCCAGTACTTGAAGGGATCTTACAAACAGAAGGGGAATCAACTTTTTAAAAAGGTAGATAATGGCAGGACAAGGTGTGGAGGGGGTGTGGGTGGGGAGGAGGAGGGGTTAAACCTAAAGGAGGGAAGGTTTAGATGAGATCTTAGGGGAAATGTTTTACAGAGAGAGTGGTGAGGTGCTGGAACAGGCTGCCCAGAGAGGAGGTGGATGCCCTGTCCCTGGGGGTGTTCAAGGCCAGGTTGGATGGGGCCCTGGGCAACCTTGTGTAGCTCCAGACCTGGAGGTTGGTGTCCCTGCCTGTGGCAGAGGGGTTGGAACTCTGATCCTTGGGGTCCCTTCCAGCCCATGCCATTCTATGATTCTATGATAGCATTTCTGTGTTGGCTGTAAGAAGCCTGACCATGCCTACTGCAGTGTGACTCTTTAGCTGGGGTGGGAGGTGTTCTAGCCCAAAAGCCTGCTTCTGCAGAAGTTAAAGTTCTTCCTGGCTCACAACACTGAAGACTGTAGCAAAGGTGGGAAGAGAAACAAGGAGCTCCAGCCAGCACACCTCTGCTTTGAGGAAGGCTCCTTCTTTTGTTTGCATACTAGCTGTTCAAAGAGCCACAAGGACTTTGCATCTAACCACACCGAGACTCTTTGTAGGAGCAGAACTCCTTTTCCCATACTGTCTTGTACCTGCGGGCTTTGACTGCAAAGTACCTTGTGTCCCACCTCCTGCAAACTTCTCAGAAGACCTAGGCCACTCTCTGCATGTTCCTGGGCTGAATATTGTAAAGCAGTGTGTTTGGCTTCCCAGAAATTCAGAGCTATCCTTGCACCTGTACTGTGTGTATGAGGACTCCTGTCCTTGTTTTCTTGCCCTAGTCATTACAGGGAGAAGTGCCATTACAGAATGCACAGCGCGGGTGAATCGGCTGTGATGTTTGATGGGGATATTCATTGGTAAAGTTGGATTTGACCTCACTACTATTTATGGAAGATAATTAATGGTGGAAGATAGGGAAAGCAATTCAACCACTTCAGAATTAATGTTCGAAGTTGTTTCTATATTTGGACTTGGCTTATTTCTGGTTATATAGCTGCCTACAACTGGTTTAGGAATCAGTGTATACAAGTCAAGCTTGACTGTCAGCAATAAGCAAAGCAGGGGTCTAGAGGAAAAGAGTTGAAAGGTGAGAAAAGCTGTAATACTGATGAAGCAAGTGTCTTGCATCTTGCACAATAATATCCTTCCATGTGGGAATTACAAACTTTTTTGAAATTCTGGAAAAGATCCAGACTAGTAAAAATCTACAGATGGGTGGACTGATGAGTGGGTTAGCATATTTTTAAGAACAGTAACTGTATTCTGTTTATGGCCAAGTGGTCTGTGATCTTACCAAGTTGATTATTTAGGTGTGAGCTGTTGTTTAAGAAGCTTGAGGTGAAACATGCTAGAAACTGGGAAGTAATAACTATTAGTGGAGCCCACATGATGTGAGTTAAAATGTTCTACTTGCCTAGGGATGAGTTAATGTTAAGAAAGGACATGCCCACCACCAAAATAAGTTTGTTTGTTGGACCTCGAATAGGAAAGGGAGGAAGAGAGGAAGTTTTGCCTGCAAAAAAGCAGTTTGATGTTGCAGCTATGACATATCCTGCATTGTACACGTTAATCAAAAAACATGAGGTGCTTTAGCACTTATGAATAATTCAGGCCATTGAGAGGAGGCCATTAGACACTGACCCAACACAAGCTTGGTCGCATCAATCTCTGTTTCTGATGGAAGCCCAGGCAATGGCAGCATCTTTTTGAGAGAACCAACACAAGAAGCCTTTGATTTGCAAGCTAAAGTGGCCCTCAAGTAAGAAAATAAATTCCAACACAAAATGACATGTGAGTTTTATTAAGTCAGCATCGTCTAGCCTGCATTATTTAATAGTATGAGCCACTCTGACCTTTGGGAAGAGTTAAACTGCAGGAGTAGAATAAAGTATGCTTCAGTTTAGCCCCAGAAGTCACTCAAGAGTTAAGGTAGAAACAGTCTGGCAAAGCTGGATTTACCTACTATTTATGTCCTGGAATAACAAGTAGGTGAAATGTAAAATCTTGGGTCCGGTTAAGTGTTGCAAATAAGATCAGGTGCTTTCTTTCAGTACATTTGGCTGACATCAGCTCCAAACCAGCTATGAAAACAGGTTTTCTTTGTGGGGGAGGCAATGAGGGGACAAAACCCTGCTTCTGGTAGCTTGTTGGCTCTGACTAGGGTAGGAAACTTGCCAGAATCCCTTCTTTCCTGATATTTTAGGGTCTGTGCTCTTGACAGAAGAAAGCAAGCTGCAGTTTTGAAAGCATAAAGCTGTACACAAACACATTGAGGAAATGGATGTAACTTTTTTTTCCCCATACTATTAAGGTTTGAAGATTGCAACATTTATCAGTCCAGAAAGAATTGGGAACTTCCAAAGTTTTGGTATGAAGGAGGGAGTGCCACATCTAGGAGTGGCCCATAGCTGAGTGATATTCTCACCTGATGTGGGAGATAAAGGCTCTAGTGTCTGCTATTTCCAACTGCCTTCTAATCTGGATTTGGTTAGAAATCTTGCACGTGATGATACTTCCTTAACTAGAGTGTCATCGAAACAGCTGTATTCTAAAAACCAGTACATCTAGCAGGTGTTCTTTTTCTGCTGAGGAAAAAAAATGACAGTGTTTAAGGCTCTCTTGTTTTGTCTTTTTTTTTTTTTTTTTTTAGGTAAAGATGTGTGAAACTGTTCAGCCCAAAATTGCTTATTTTCCCCTGTAAAAATGTTAATTTTGCTAGTTTACTTTGGCTATAAATGTTCTGCCTTATATGTTCTAAATGAAATGCTTCAGTGTGATGTTTCATGTGGACATTTCATTTTAGATTTGTCTGTATTTTTTGTTACAGATTAGAAAAAGAAAATTTGTTCTTGCTGATGAACTTCTTTTTTTTACCTCTTCTATTCAGTCAGGAATGTGGAAAATCAATTATTCACACAATTCTATTTGAGTGAAGGCTTAGGTCAGGTTGGTTCTTACTTTACCCTGCCATTCCAATTATTTTATAATATATGCAAATTCCCTTTGGCTCTTTGGCTCTCTGATAGTCTAGTCTGTCAAACCTTGTCTGCCTAATTGCATTAAAAATGAGACTCATCAAGCAAATCAGATGCAATTCTACCCTTATCAGTTCTAACTGTTAGGAAGGCTCGCTCAATTGTTAAAAGGACCCATCCTTTGATACTACTTTTTTCTCTCCATCCCTTGCAGATAAGGACTTTATAGAGCAACTCAACCCTGAAGAACAGACTGGAAAACTACCTTTAGTCTCTTACAGTTTCCTTACCAGAAATGTATAAACTACACTCTTAGTAAGACCAGAAAGTAACACAAGGCTTCATAAGATGCCAGCTTGGAAGCCTGTGCTGAAGGGCCTAGTATGTGCTGCTGAGATAGCACAAAAAGACTTTGAGAACAGTAGTTTGAGCTCCTGCTTACAGGCAATCGCTGCTTACAGTGGAACAGTTTAAAATGTTTTGAGGCTGAGGACGGGGTTCTGAGTCACTTGTTTCCTTCAGTAGTGAAGCCATTTCCCCAGGGATTTCAGTTTCACAAGCCCAACTTTACTCAGTTGATTAAGGAATCCCATGACTTGGACCACAAGAAGTCTTTAATTTTATTTCGGACACAATTAAAAGCAAAGAAATTTAGCATGTAATTTGCTGGCAAGCTGCACCCCCCACCTCCCCATTGCCCCCTAACCCTTATGCTTGTTTTCCAAATTTGGGTAATGATGAGACTCGAGGGAGATGTGAATTATAACTTGTCTGTGGCTTGGCGAATGAAGAAGGAACAGACTTTGTTTCCATCTGGACTGTGGTTTTATTTATTTTCTCCCCTTTACTTTAAATAAAGGAAGTTGAATTTCTTAAAAATATTGCTGCAAAAGTAAATTAACCTGAGTTTACTTGGTAGTGAGTGCAGCTCCTGAACAGTGCTTGTCTAAATGAATACTTGTTGCTTATATAAAGTGCCTTAACAGTGGGAGAACATCTTCAAGATGTGCAGCACCTTGTAGAGTTATGAGGGTTTGCTTACAGGAGCAGCTTGTAGAATGTGAGCTGTGCAGGAACCTTTTTACATATGGCCTCTGCCTGTGTTTTCTTGCTGAGCGGGGTGTCCAAACAATTCCTTCTGTGTGTGTGTGTGGAGGTGGGGGAAGAGAGGGATGTTAAGGAAGGCCTGGATTTGGACCTGAAAAAAGCAGTGTCATCCTCTGCATCCCTTGCAGCCTCTGGTTTTATAAGAGATTGGTTGTGCAGATAAACAATACTACAGCTAGGAAAGTTTTTTAATTTAGCTGCTTCTGATGAGCTAAGGGCAAGAGCTAAATGCTTTTCTTTGCAGGCTTTCCAAAGAGGTACAAGAGGCTGCAAAGACCAGCATCTGATAAATGGAAATGAAAACACAACTTGAGAGACTAGCAGAGGCAAAGTGAGGACAAGACCAATTAGCAGCAATTAGGTGGCTTACAGTGTTTCAGGATTAATTTCTAGCAGCATGGGCTACCACTACTCCTGGGCAAATGTCATTAGTTTGACATCATCTAATTCTTCCTCCACCGATGTGCTTTACTGGTGCTTAGGGAGTTCTCACATCTCCAGTGATTCCCTGCTTTCTCCAGGAAGGCTTGTGGTGGCTTTTGGAGCACTGTGGTGAAGGGTGAGGACCACTTCCACATTACAAAAAACCTCAGCACCAGCTGTAATATTTTTCTTAAGTTTCTGACAAAATTCAAAATCACTTTGTATCTCCTACAACATAGCTGCAAAGGAGCAGTTGGACAGGATTCTCTGATGTTTTTCTTCTGGTATAAAATGACTGTGAATCTCCACAATATGTTTCCATATGTCCCTAGACCATAACACTGGAACATATGGCTCTAGCCTCAACAGGGATGGTGTGAAAATGAAGGTGGAGTAGAAAAAGAGCCTTAAACCCTAAGTAGGAGAAATTATTCCCTATTACGTTATACTCGGGGACTTGGGTCTGTTTTTCCCTGGGTGAAATTCATCCCAGGAGGACAGGAAACCCACCAGAAATCCTACCAAGGCCCTAGTTTGGAAAATCAAATGAGCTTTCTCAGAGCAGAAAGCCACAATTCAAACTGCATCTTGTTCTCATTATTTGTCACACTGAATGTGGACCTATTGAAAAATGTTATGTTTTACTTGTGGGCCTTGCACTCACTCCTGAATTCTCGGCCTGGTTGGAGCAAGACGCCATTTAACTTCCAGTTCAAAATCTGCAGCACACAATATGCGTGCTGCCTCAGTTAGATGCTCCCACGCATAAATGGGGGGGAGGAGGAGGGGATTTTACTTTTGTGCTTTCTCAGATCTGATTTTTCTCTAACACAAGACGTGTCGGCAGAGAGGACGCAGCTGTTGGAGCAGTAGAAAACTTGAATGCTCACAGTAATGGATTACAGTAACGAACCTTGACTCCTATCAGTCCTGAGTGCATGTTGTTGTGCTTGCTGCCTGCTTCTCTTAACAGAATAAAAAGAGATATCCAGAAAGGAATCATTTGGTTAAATGCAAGTAGGAGGCCCAACTGGTTGCTTGGGTCTGTCCCTTCATGGCTATCATGCCTCTGAGGCCCATCGTGCATTAGATCAGATGTGAATTCTTCTCGTTTTCCCTTTTGATAAGATGACAAACAGTTTGTCTGGGTTCAGTAACTGGTGTATTTAAATGGCTTGGCCCAGCTTCTGAAGCTTGCTAAAATATATAATTCAATCTTACCAGATCCTGTTATGCTGCTTCCTTGTTGACCATATGGTGGCAAAGTTCTGAGAAAGGAAATAGATTTAGGAAAGAAACAATGAGAATTGTTCCTGCTTCTGAATGATATATGGGGTTTACTTAGTTCCTACTGTTTCCTGAAAGGGTACTCTGGAGAGTAAATTACTCTGTTAATGGTGTCTAAAGACATGTGCCTAAAATAGTTTCTGTCCTACTGTTAATAAATAATCTGCAAACATGTCACACTTCTCATCTTTTCATTATATTGGGGAGAATACAGACTTTTCACAGTCCTGTCCCTGGGTGTGCCTTTAATTCTAACTTCCCTCATATGCTAATAAGTAGAGCTTTTCTCCCAAGCTCTAATTCAAGGAAAAGACTTGCATGGATCATGTTCTTAAGCTTTTTTTTTCCTTTTCTTTAAACCATAACTATCTGGCTTCCAAATGAGCCTGTGCCTTTTTTCGTGTTTTATTTTTGGTTTTGTTAACAAGCTTGAAAGGCATTTTTAAAAAAAAAAAATCTCAATTCTCTTGAAGTGAGGTCACAGGACTGTCTCAGACTTTCAGCTTCTGCTCCTTGATGAAATGAATTAGTGTGTGGGAGCCTCATGTCCCATCACAAGCACACATTGGGGGAACCAAGATCAAACTGCTGTCACTTTTTGGCTTACAAACAATCCAGAACTTGCTGACACTGAAAAAATGAACAGACTGAAAGCACAAGCAAGAAAGGGGATTATCTTGATCTATGGATGCTTCTCCTTGGAATGCACAAACAGCGCAGATGACAACATCTTATAGCTACAGGGGGTTTTGTTATTGACGTTGGTCTAGACTGAGCAACATTCCCCCCTGTTCCTGTGTCACCCTGGCTGTGTATTTGCTGTACCCTAGGAAGATGTGGTTTTGTTTCACTTCTCTTCCTCTCATCTCTGGTCCTTCTTGCTTTTTACTCCCTGGGTTTGTTTCTCTTCCATTGCCCATAGCCATCCCCTTGCAACACCTCTGAACCGGCATCAGATTTGGCAAGGAGCTCGGATGCAGAGATGATGTCATTTCTTAATGTGCCCTGTGTGGGGGACAGGAACAAAGAACATGCATCCACCTTGAGCTAGGAGTTACCTTGGAGCAAGGATGTGGGTACAGGTTCTGTGAGACCCTGTCCATTTGGGGATGGTGAAGTGCAGAAGAGATGGTGGCTGCAGTTCCTCCTGACTGCACAGGACTGTGCTACATAATGTTTATATTTTGTAAAATGAGGTGTGGTTTTTTTTGTAGCTGAAAAAGAACAGGACTATTTATTGTCAAGGCTTCTTCCAGAACAGTATAATCAATTGTACCTCAAGATGAATAGCTACTAAGCTAAAATTTTTGGGAACTTGACCCAAAATTTTGCATTTGTCTACATAACTGTATAGATAAGGATAAAACCGTCCTCACTATGAGCATTCATATGAATGCTCTGCCTGACTTCAGTTCTTATTTACCAGATAATGGATGGAGAAATCTCTTTTCATTCCCTCTTATGCTTTCTGCTGCTCCCTTTTAGAAAGAGAATTTTGATTATTTTGTTATTGTTTTTTAAAGATGATTTAAATAGTGCTGTCATCTGACTTTGCTTGCATTTTTGTCTTCTCTGGTGTCATCACTATGCTGGAAATTTGTATCACAAGATTCCTCAACTTATTGTAGCAGTGTGGAAAAGCTTGTGCCAGCGGCTGTGTAGAGTTGAGCTATCTTTCTCTGTTGCCAGTATTAACTGGCAACTGGTTTTATACAACTTTGATCATCTACATTTTATGCCTTAATTTTGCCTTTCAAAATGCTAGACGTGATCTCATCAGGAATCTCCTACGATGTCTTTTGGGGTGGTCAGTCTCAGCATGTGCATGTCCTCGGCAGTAGTGAATTAGTTGAAGAAACTCTCACTCCTGGAAGGCTTTAAAAGCTTAGCAGGGTTCTGAACACCCCCGAACACAGGGAGTCCACAGGGCTGTCTAAAGATATGTTGCACTGGCATTAAACTAGTATCTAACTGATAAACGTTAACTAGAAGCTTTTCTCAAGTAATTAGCCATTTCTTTTGCTTTCCAGCAGTTTTACCCTTGCTCTAGAAGTGACAAGTATCCAGGGTAGGAGGAGTTACTGAACTTATCCAGTGTGGCATATCCTGCCCGTGCTGATGAAGCAAGCATGGGGAGATGTCTCAGAGTGCCATCAAAGTAAAAATGGAAAATGAAAATTCTACCTCTTGCAGCTGTTCAAGGTACTACCTGGCTCTACATCATTAATTCCTCCCTGAGTTAAAATGGCTAGGGTCCTAAATGTTTTAAAAGTAATTTACTGGCTTCATTAGAATAATTAAATTAATAAAATAGTCAGCCATACTGACCTCTCTGCTAAACTAATTATAGTAAGCCTACAAAGCAGAGGAAGGAATGGGCTCTAGGAAACTGTGTTGCAGAGTTGGGTTTTTTTTTGTGCTTTTCTCTCCTTTCTTCCCTCACAGTTTGCTTTTCCCTGGTGTTGCCCTTTGTACTGAGTAAAGGATGAAGCCCCAGTGCTAGTTAAATTAGTGTGTGTCTTTTCACTTGGAGACCTTTTACCTGGGTAAAGTCTAAACTGACTTTATCTATACTGATGCTTTCTGATGAAGGATCAGCAGGCAGGATTCCTTGGTCCCATCCTGCCTTCTGCTAACCATGGTACAGGTGATCTTGTTACTTCTCAAAATATTTCTCATCTGACAGCACTTAGGATCTAATTGTATTCAGCATTTTGAGATGCTGGACACCGATTACTCACTGGCTGCAGTTTCCTTCAAAGTTTCTTAATGGGGACAGGAAAACCTTTTATGTGAAGAGACCTGGAAAGTGCTTTGCAAATAGCAATTAACTGTGATGCCATTCCAGTCTGTCAGCTGTTAACCTTGCAAGCTCTCTCCTGAATCCTCTGCCTGTGTAAGTTCAATGCCTGAAACTTGATTTAATACATGAGATGTTACCACAGCATCAGGAAAAAAATCCTTTCTTGACCCAATGAGAAACTGGAGGTTTGGGGGTCGTTTCAATTTATAATATAAAGGGAATGATAGACTTTTGTGGATTCTGAGTGGAAAAGAAAAATCATTTGGCTTTTTTTTTTTGCTTTTCCTTCTTTCCAAGTGGTACTATCTCTCTCCAAGACTTGCAGTGTGCTAAAGGAGTTTTAGGGCTCTGCACAGCAGACCTGTGATTGATCACTGCAGTTGAGGCTTGCAAATCTTTTGGGATGCCCCAGCTCAAAACAAGCTGCTCTCCTGGTAAAATATTTTGAACTGATCAATAACTGCTTCTTTTGTTTATAACTCAATTACACTCTGAGCAGTGGAAACAGACAGTTGAGAGTTGATCTGGTGTCTGCGGGCCTCTTCCTGCTCTGCCTTTGGGGAACAAGGTTAGAAGGTAAGAAACATGAGGCCTTGGTCATGTTTGCTTCCTTCCCATGTTCCACCAAGACCATCAGCTGCACTGGGGTAAAACTGCATTTTTGCTGTCACCAACCACTCTCCCAGCATGAGTGTCTCTGGACTGTGTCTTTCTGAGCCAGGAGGGCTGCAATACCTCTCCTGCCTGAGTTGTCTTGTCTCCTCACGCGATGTTTATCAGTCATTGAGCCTCTCTGCACCTCCATTTTCCAGTTCCAAAGTAGGGAAATGATATTGATCTACCTTTCAGGGGTGATGCAAAGGTTGATTATTCTCTGCAAAGTCTTTCTAGATTCGTAGATGAAAAGTGCTTTATTTCTGTCACAGGCTTAGAGGCAAACCGCTTCTGTGCCAGGGTCCTGATCAGCTCATTTGGCAATGATCTCCCCATTGTTTTGTGGCTGTGCAGAGCAAGTATGTAGATTGATATAGATATATTAATTATGGGTGAATCAATTATGTTTGCACTGGATACCCCAATTTTTGAATATTGCTATTGCTTCTCACTTAAAATTTATAAAATTAGTCTTCCCCCATCCCCACCCACTTAAATCCCCAGTCTGCAAGGAGAACTTATTTTAGCATAGCACAAAAAGCGAAGGGGATATTAAAGCAGGGAAGGTAGTGTGGGGGTATCCCCAACTCTAGAGCTCATGAAGCTTTATTTTCCTCAGTACTCTAGAGACTTCTAGACACTAAGAGAAATGGAAATGTTTGGAGCCGATATGGGGAGAATGAGTCTGTTAAATTGGAAACCTCACACTTCTGAAATAAGATTAACAGCAAATCGGGGAAACTTGTACTGTTTAATGCACTCTGAAGTGGGCAATTTAATTACAGCTGAGTGGCAGAGGGGAGAAGAGCTGATGTGGTTAATGACACATGTTAAGGAGCTGGGGACAGCAGCAGTTGAGGGTTTGCACAGGCCAGCCCTGCTCTAAAAGCTCCCATTCCTCCAAATACTTAAGTGCAAGCCATAATGCTAATAGCTGTTTGTGCTCCCTTCCTGCTGCTTATTATCCTACAGGTAAAGGACGCAAGGTCACTGAGCTGGGCTGCTAGCCAAGAAAGTTTAATTAGAAAAATCTTTATTAAAGAAAAGGAAGCGTTAAGAGCAGTGTGTCTTTAGGAATGGATTACATTTTTTCTAATTATGCAGAAATAAGAAAACTGAGTGCAAGGGAATTACTTCAAGAATTTGCATGAGATTACATAATCACCCATTTTAATAAGGACCAAAATTACTATGTAACTGTGGTCTACTTAAGGATTGCTGCCACCAGGGAACAAACTGCATCGCGCTTGTTTGGGGTGAAGGCTGTATGTGCCACAGCCTGATTTGTCAGCTTGTCCTTTGTGCTAAGCCCAGCCTGGAAGGGTGAAGAGCATCCTCTGTGCAGCGATGAGAACAGCTACCTGAGGGGAGCTGCTGTTTGAACATAGGCCTCTGAGAACTTCATCAGCTGGTGGCACAAGCCTGTGTCTCTCTTAATTTTTTAACCAGTAGGAGCCTTTGGTCTCAAAATGCATATTAAAACATAATAATATCTCTTCTCTGTTCTACCACTCAGCTGATATCATAAAGAGTTGGTAAGGAGCTGGGTGTAAACTGCAGGTGAGAGACCTGAGATTGCAAACTGCTTGAAATCAGATCTGCGGCCTTCACTTTAATTATAAAATGTCTCACTAGACATGAATGTATACAAGCTTCTCTTTCTACCTGTTTTCTAGGCAGTGACAATTAGTTATTGCTCCAAGATATTTTTAAAACAGTTTTCAGAGTGAGGGTTTTTGCATAGGAATAGCAGGGAATTCAGTACCAGTCAAGTTTTTAGACATCATTATATTGCACTATTAATGTCATTTTACCCCTTGGTAGTCTCTGTTTCTTGCTGTTGGGTACAAATGTGCTTTGATTTTACTGTTCTTGTAAGGACTATGTGCCAGCATGAGGCTGTTGGAGGGCATGTTATTCTCTCTGACTTGCTGGATTTTGTTCTCTCTTTTGTTGGGATGTGATTCTTGAAACACAGCTGCAATTTTAAGGAAAATAGTTCTCTTTGCACAGATATTCATGAATTAGATCTTGCATATGTAATAACAAATTTTAACTTCTTGACAGGGTATTTCATTCCCCAGGGTTTTATAACCCACTTGCACAGGTGCAAGAATTGGTTCATTTCTCAGGGAAATTTAGTCACCTTGGGGATGCATTTTATGTTACCTGCTAAATCCATCTACCTAGTTTCTTATTCTGAGCCTACTCTGTGCTTTGCAAATGCACAAACATTTCCTTCCCACATAGCTTTACATTATCCATCGAAAATGAATTATGACTTCAACCCTCTAATTCACTTACACCATTTCCAAAGTTGCCTTATTGAATATTATCATCTTCTGTGCGTTCATGTTTTAATTTGCATTTGATTTAGTTCCCCAGACCTTGCAGACTGACCTTGATCATCCTTGGAAGAAGGAAAAAACCACTTCCACAGCAAACCCGACAACAATGCACAAACCCATGCATCTATGTATATGAAAATTTAAGCCCTTTGTTTGGAGAAGAAAAAAGTTCTTGATGTTTTATTGTAAACACTTGTGTAACTGGTGTATGCTCCCTTTAAAGGTAGGGCTTCAGCTAGAGCCTTTCTCTCTCTGTAACGTTAAATTGCAGAGGCTTGAATTCTCCAATCCATCTCGCCTATGCCTCTGCTGTGGGCACTTTGTCAGCTCTTCTCTGTGCTTTGGTATTTTTGTGTCTGCAGCTTGGAAATTCCCTGTGGTCCTGGTCATAGTGAAGTCTGTCACAACTGTTCTTTGCTTTTACGTAGCCACAATTTTCTGGTGATGCTAGAATAAAACTGCTTCAGAATCTACTGGTGGCAGTAATATTCCCAGAGTCCCAACAGAGCATGGAAAGAACTGACAAGGTCATTCAAACTGTGATCGACCTTTTCCCCCTGTTTTCCTAAATATATGTGCTCTGTCCATGGTATTACAGCATTTACCTCAAGTAAATATAACAGTCTGTGGACTAAAAACAAAAACTTGAAATTGTTCTTCAAGGACTACAGTATTGCCAACTAAGATCTTCCTAAGCAGTTTATAGACCAAATAACATCACTTTCTCATGAGCAGAATAAACCTTGGCAGCATTCATATAGGGATTTCTTGTTCCATGAATTACCTGCAATCAGATCATGGTTTTTATGGGTTGCTGCTTACCCAAAGTTGCAAAGACAAAAGTTTTGAGCAAATTTCACAGGCTTTTCTGCTTGCAAACGACTTTCTATGATTGCTTATTCACACAGCAGGCCTGAAATTCCCTTATCCCTCCAACAGGTATTTAGTTAACCATTACTTATACTTGATTTACACATTCTTAGTGTGCAATTCTTCTAAACTGCAGGAGAGCTTTCTTCTCCTGATAAAATTACCTCAGTTGTAAAATGGGGCACATCTAGCCCACAAATCTCATTTTCTGCTGTTTAAATATAGCATGGCTCATAAAAACATTTGCAGAGCACTGAAAGCTGCAAGGTAGAAGCGCTGAATCAAAAGGTATCTTAAATGTGCCTATGCAATCCTGGATACCTTTCCTTCTGGATTCAACAATCTGTAAGAACTATGCTGTCTGGATTGGGCCTGTCAAGGCAGAAAAAAGCCCCAACAGAAGTCAACTCAACACTTCTTGTCCTCTCCACTGAGGGTGGATATCTGTGTGTGTAATTCCCAGAGAAAACCCACTCCTGTACAAAAGCCTAAGTGGTTTATTTCTTTCACGTTGGTTTTAAATGTTAAAAAATCTAAATCAAGCCATCCATCCCAGAGGATGGAGGAAACAACACCTTTCCCCAAGATGAACCTGAAGATGGAGCACAGATTTTTATGATACTGGAATGGCAGGAGCATACCAGCTCTTGTCTTGCTCGTGGTCAGCAGCTTAGCCCTTACCAGAAATTTGTTCCAGAATAAACACATCTTGATGATTTTTTTTATTTCTCCTGTCTCTTCCAGACACATAACTGAGACAGGTTATGGATGGGTTATGGAAGATATGAGTGTGATGGTTCTGTTTTGACACCTTGCTGTGTCTTTATTAAAATGTATTTCTAATAAAATGCAAAGAGGCATTTATATCAGCTGAGAGTTTGACCCAAAGACCTTGTAGCTTTTTGTGGAGACACTACACTCATATAAATAGCTGTTTGTTCATGCTCTTTCTCCTATTCATTATGGTCAAAGTCTGAGCTCATGTCTGTTTCTTAGCTCACAAAGAGTCTATAAATTCAGGGATGCTTGAGTCATTCTTGAGTTTCATTAAGTGAAATGTTAGGTTATGATAAAACCAGGCACTATGAGTGTTTTCAAGCTTTTTAAGATCCTATCTCAGAGGGGTAAAAAAAAAAAGATTCTTTAGCTATTTTGAGGTCTGTAATTACCCACACAAATAAATCCTCACTATTAAAGAAAAACAATACCTCCCATTACAAAAAAAGCAGCAAATAGGATTTAGCTTGTGTTGGAGAAGACATGCTGTCGTTTTTGTTTCTCATTACCAGAATAATTGTAGCAGATTTATTTAACCAATCATTCATCAGCTAGTTTACAAAAGCTCCTGGGGCTTCTGCAGTTGTTGGACAGTTGACAGAATTATTTAGCTGATAAATACAAAAGATAATTTGATTCTAGTATGATTTCTGTGGGACTGAGAAAAACAGCAGTTGCTTTGTCTCTCTTTGGATACAAAGAGGATGCAGAATTAGAACTTGGAGTATGAGTTAGTTTTACAGTTGGCCTCTGGAAATATCCTGCTATTCTAAAAATAATTCTACTCATTAGTCCTGATTGTAATTAAATAAATATAGCTACATTTCGTGCTAATTATGCCCTGAGTCCAAGAAAGCACTTAACAGGTGTATGACTTTAGAACATGAATAATCCTGCCGGCTCATATGCTCATGGTTAGATCTGTGCACAATAGCTTGGTTCATCAAAACACAATAAACACTTCAGTCACACTATAAGCAGTAAGTTTTAGGTGTGTGATTGAAACTAAGCATGTGTTCAATTGCCTTGCCTGGATGGTGATGAAAAATAGCTTGTTAAATTAACTACAAGCTGGAAAGCTTTACTTGATCCAGATCTGTTGGAGTACAATCCAGAGGGCTTCATACTTGTAGTTTGGGCTGTGGTACAAATGACCCGATATAATTGCTATAATTTATTAACACCAAGAACTTCTGTGGCATTTCTGATGCTTCACAACGTTTTTTGCTTTTCTTAGAATCATAGAATGGTCTGGGTTGGAAGGGACCCCAAGGATCACACAGTTCCAACCCCCTGCCACAGGTAGAGCCACCAACCTCCAGGCCTGGAGCTACACAAGGTCGCCCAGGGCCCCATCCAACCTGGCCTTGAACACCTCCAGGGACCGGGCATCCACCACCTCTCTGGGCACCCTGTTCCAGCACCTCACCACTCTCTCTGTAAAAAACCTTCCCCCTAATATCTAATTTAAACCTTAATTCCTTGAGCTTTAATCCATTCCCCCTTGTCTTGCCGTGTCCATGCTTTTGTATCAGACGGCTTAAGAAAAAAGCAAGAAGATTGATCAGAAGTCTGGAGAATCTGAGAGGAGTTAAGCTGAGGCGATGCTAGAGCCCTTGGCATTGGAGGTCTCTAAGAGCAGCAGGACAGATAAAGCCCTGTCAGTGGCAACTATGATCAGCCCCTCTCTGGGGTAAGGGATGAACAGAGTGCCTCTGAAACTCTCTGGCCTCTGGTTCCTGAACCCAGGTAAATTTTTACTGATGAATATCTGAACAAATGCCATTGATTGTTATACAAATATCACAAAGATTTTTGAATTGGTTTTAATTTTTTTTTTTACCAAAGAAGTCTTGGAAATGTGAAATGTGACATGAGCAGCATCTTAAGTGGAGGCTTTTTTAGCCAAGCAAATGTTTAATATTTATTGTCTTTGTTTTCTTGGAGTCTTACCTCCCAATTGAATAATGTTTTGTGCAGGTTAACATGAAAATTAAATCTGACATTATTTCCTGACAAAAGCTGAGAAATTCAAAGGCTGCAATACCATTGCAAAGTACAATTCCCCCCTCCTTCTCTAAAAACCTCACTTCCCAGATGGGTTGAAACATGCTGGATAGAAGAAAACAGAACAAAGCACCATCCTTTCCAGAGCTGGTCTCCTGTACATTGTTATGAATTAGATCTGACAGATAGAATTCAACTGCCTTGTCTAGCTAAGTGCACAATAAAATAATCTTGACTTAAAAAATCTCAAACTCCCACCCAGACTTTAACCTCAAGTCCCTGATGAGGTACGAAAACTTAACTATCCTTATTTTAGGTGAGTGAGAACAAGGCTCGTGTGTGTGTGTGTGTGTGTGTGTGTGTGTGTATAAAAAAACCCTGAGCCTATGAGGGAAGTGGAGTCAGAAAATCTCTTGGCATACCTCCTCTGAATCTTTTCCTGCTGCTGTATAAGGAAGACCTGAGAAAACACCTCCAGAATTTCTGTGCATCTTCCTCTGCTCACAACAGAGGTGTAGTTAGCTAGAATATCTTTTTTTGGCCTCTAAAGTTTTTCCTCAGCAAGATCTGCTGTTTGTCCAACTCCAACCCCAAGTCACCTCCCAACATTTCACCATTTCAGAAAGAAAATTCCTTCTTTATTTTTCCTTCCTGGTGAGAGAGACTTGATGGAAGAGTCTGTGATCTGCAAACTAAGAAGCCAATATTTCCCAGAGCGTTGTTATATCAGTACATCATTATTATGATCATCCCCCTCCAACCCCCCATTAATTTATTTATTTTTATTGCCAGTGTTAAATGGTTTTGTCAAAAGCAACTCTTTTCAGACCATTAATGCCAGAGCGGACGATTGTTTTCCACCAGCCCTCATGAATAATTCAAGCTGCCATCTCACAGCCTCATCCTCAGTGCTGAGGGCTCTTTTGAGGAAGCAGGGTTATTAAAGGTAACAATCATGATGAGTCTCATCTTTAAGCAGGACATGCTCGTTAATCCTCAGAAGCAATCCTATCTTGAAACAAATCATACAGTACTGGAGCTCTTTCTACCTTCTGCTTTTCTCACCGCCTCTAAGCTGGTACGGTTGCTGATGCTGCTGCTTTTGAGATGCTGTTGTAACAAGAAAGTCAAGGGACATAATAAATACTTTGGGAGAAGTGGAAGGAAGAATAAAGGGCGAGATAGATGAGTGCTCGGCAAGCAAGCTGGTTTTCTTTCCTGTTGCTCCTCTTTCTAAATTAATTTGCTTCCCCAGTTCTCATGCCCCTTGCATGCTGGCTTTCTGCAAGTACTTGAATGAACATGTTTATTGGCAGAAATATTCTGGGACTCAGGGAATACAAGACCAGAATACTAAAGCAATGAAAACTGTATGCATATTCATATACTGGGAACTTGATTATTAATTCTGATAATTGGTTCTCAGCTGTGTTTACACAATGATGGTGAAATTTATAAGTAAATAGTGAGGTTAGTTCTGAAGTTGGCAATTGGTCTTATTTATGCCAATAATAGGAGATAACTGAGAAAACACATGGAAACCAGGCTATTCTCTTGGATACACCAGTATTCAAAGCAGCCACGAAGCATGTAGGTTCTCCTAAATGGTAATATTATAGTTTTTTGTTTTCTTTGCTTTGAAAGGTGATTTCTGATTAGTTAGTCTGAGGTTTTGTGCACCTATTTTCCTAAAAATACAGTAACAGCCCCTAGATTCATGCACAGCTGAGCTGCAGGTGGTTTATAGTCTGGCCAACTGTTTTCAATTTTAGCAAGCAAGTGAGAGGAGATTGGTCCCCTTTGAGTCTAAAGGGATGCTGTTTCTCCAGGCTTTTTGGATCACGCGCAGCGCATCTTTATTATAATGCATGTGGAATAATTGCCTATTGTTTCTGCCTTTTCTGGAAGATCCTTTCAGACACTGGGAAATATCAAGGGCAATATTATATCAAGAGGCAGCTAAGGCTGAATATCTAAGAAAGGATGGAGTTTTTGTTAGTTGACCTTAGACTTTTACATTTAAATCCATATTTTTCTCAATTTCCCAACTGCCCTGGATTGAATACACTGCCCCTGGGGACTGCTACAATGCCTGCCACTGATCACATTTCCTGCATAATCCCTGTTGTGGGGATAGGGAGGGACTGGTATTCTTTCACACCCTTTGAGGAGACTAAACGTCCCTTTCCTTCCATCTATTAAGTTTATTGAAGAGGAGGTTAAGAGGTGATTTGGTCCACTAATAGATAGCAGACAGCTCTATTAATCTGGACGTGCTAAGTAAAGCGTGCAATGAGATCCAGTGGTTGGAAGGTATTGCTGCCTCAAGTCGAGTGCTGCTGTTCTTAGCACTGTAGGTAACTGACCACTCACCCAGATCCACTGTGGACTTTCCTTCCTCCTTGTAAAATACACTGACTTGAACAGTAGCTGTGACTCTGATAGAGAAATGACTCTGTGCAGTTTGCTGACCTCTGATCTGCAAGAGAACAGCATGACTGCAACTGTTCTTTCTGGCCTAAAGTCTGTGAAGAAACTCCACACTCATGCATCTCTCAATTTATTAGTATTTAAACAGGAGGGAAACTGTATGATATGTTATTCTATGTCTAAAGAATAACAAGCAGAGTTACTGCTAAACCTTAAAACAAATTGAAAAGATAAGTATAGTTCTGAAATGTCTGTGTTTGTCCTAAAGGTTCTTACCTCTGCAAGAAAATAGAAAATGCTCTTGTCATGGTATTTGTATGTCATTTTTGCCTGTGATGTGGTTTCATCCACCTTAGGGAGCTCTGGGGTATGGCACTAATGAGAGTAGAACTCATCGCATTGTCCTTTTTTTCTTTCTTTTTTTGTTTATTGTCTACCAGGACCAGAACTGCCTAAATTTTGAGTTCTTGATGATTTTGCTGCAGCAGAAAGTACAGGCTGACAACTGCTTAGGAAAAAAGTTGTTCTTTATTTTACCCTTCCACAGTAAGCTGAGGCCTAAGCAGGAGGCAGCCAGAGTGACAACAATTCTGCCACTGTTCCAAAGTAATTCATCTCTTGTTGCTTTTGCTGAACATATCAATGAGTAGGTGCCAATTGAGCTTATATACCTAATTATTTAGGCCTTAGAAACTGGGCTTATACAATTAATTTCCAAGCCAGAGCTTGGAAAACAGGTTTTGTTGATACTGATCTGCTCAATAAGCAGGTTGGTAACATGGGAAATACTTAATTTTTCCTTCTAATCCCCTGAGGCTCCCGTTTCCTGAAAAAAACCCTACCTTCAGATTCTTCATCGGATACGTATGACACAGCTGACTGCTCTTTCCCCTTGAAAGTATGTAGGACAGAGCATTTAGTTGGGTGGTAAATGTGCACTTATTGTGTTACCAAAGAAATTGGTTAGTAAGAGGTGACTGAGGCATCGCCCTCCCCAGGGAACCCCAGATAATCCGTTTTGGTTTTGACGTCTGTTTTCGTTTGGGCCTACAAAGCAAGTTTTTGTGCTCCTCAAAATAGGCTCTCTGCATATTCTGATTCCTTTCAAGGTCACTTGGAGGACGTTTACAGCAACATTTGATGGAGGTGATGCTTTACAGGCTGGGACTGAAAAGCAGTTGATAAGGGTTTAAAAGCATTAAACTTATTCACTTGCTAAAAGCATAAAATCACAAGGTTAAGCTTGGTCATGTTCTATTAGCTTAGGACAATGCTTCTGCACAAACATCAGATGATTTGAATATTAATAAACCCTTAAGAGTCTGTTCTCATAGTGCCATTTTATGATAGTAAATCAAACTATGTGTAAACTCTAAGAGCTGGCAACGAGAGGTGGATTACAAAGTGGCAACTTGCTTAAAAAAGAGAATATAAACTTTGGATTTTAATTCTCTGAATAGATCTCCAGGAAGAAGTGTCTGAGAAGGTTCTTGTGCCCATAGCTCTGGCCATCTAGCAAAGCAAGGAGGACTCCTTTGTGATGAGCTGTAGCGTTTCTACTTTGGATTTCAAGCGTAGATACGAATGAACAATACAATGGTATGTGCAGAAAGGCTGGGGATTTAGGGTTTGAGCTGTCTTGTGAGGGTTTATTATTTGAAATCTTTAATCTTCAAATAATGAGCTTTAGTTCTTTGACATTTGGTAGCTAATGCGATACTGATATTCCCACCAAGAGTTGCACAGGGTTTGAATCTGCCTCCCAAGATATGTCTTCATCCAGACTCCTACCATACCGTGCCCTTGAGCTCATACTGATTTGTCTTAGCTGGGTATAGACAGGAAGGTGAATAAAGGCAGTTCAAACATCATCTGGGATTTAAACTCTAAGTGTCCTCAAAAGCTAGGATTTTTCTGGTCTCTCTTCTCCTTCTGAAAAACTCATCAGTGCTCTTCATGAGGATGATGTGAAGCTGGTGTGAAAAAATCTATGAAAAGTCTCAGTTTGTCCCAGCAAAGCCATGAACCCTGGTGTAAACCTGTGGAGATTTATGGTTTCAAGATGAAATCAGGTAATACCCAAATTCTCATGGGGTTTCAATACCAGGTGAACTATGTTGTTTATTCTTAGGTTTTCCTTTGAACTTTATGTTTGAATGCCTAAAAAGAGATTATTTTGGGGGGTGGGTGCAAATTACCACCAGATGGTAAAGGATAAGTGTCTGACAATTCTTCTATCCTGTAAACATTTAGTCTAGGTGAGTTTCTGGAACTGGTGGAAAAGACTGCAGGGGAGAGCTGGAAACTCATAGCATTCCTGTCATTGTTTTCTGAGATGGCTGAATTGGCTCTGGCTACTAAAGGGCTGATGAAAACTAAGGAGATTCAGAAAATAAATAATGTTTAATTTATTTCACAGTGAAGTGCCAAAAGCTGCAATCCTCACTGCTTTGCTCTGCAAAATATCCTGTGGCAATGAGTTCCCCACTTTATCTTAAAGATTTGTGTAGAAATGTGTGCTCTCATATATATGTTAAAACTGCTTCTTGATAAATTAATGTTCTTTAGCTGTTTTGTTTTGAAAAATAGTAAACAGCCATTCTTGCTTTCCAACAGAATAGATTTCAAAGCTGTGGTTGTGTTCTCATATCCTTCTAGTGCAGTCAGTAAAGCATGTTCTTGACCTTCTGGGCTTCCATTGTCCGTAAAGAAGTAAATAAGAAAGGCACTTACATGTTTTCAGTGGCTGTGCCTTACTTTTCCGGCTTGGAGACATTAGGTCCTGCTCACATTTGTACTTGATAGCTTCTAGAAAATATAAGAATTAATGAAAAAACAGGGGGGAATCAAAATGGTCTCAATCAAATGTGGGACAGAATTTATCTAGGTGTTTGAGCAGGGTGAGGATGGCACTTTTCTCAAGTTTATTAGTGCTAAATGTTTGTGACAGCTGTTTTTAAATGCTCACACTGGTGCTGGCTTTGTAGCACAGATTAGGCTTTATATTTTATATGTTAAAGCTATGAGGGATAACAATGAGGAAGAAAAGGAAAAATCAATGACTTTTTTTTCTCTATGCTTCAATCTTTGTCTCTGCAGCTGTAAAGTGCTTCTCCAGTGAATTATTTGCTTTCCCTTCATGTCTACCATAGAAATATCAACCCTGTGAAGGTCCTAGCTAAAATGATTTTAATGCAGTCAACTTTTGGAACTTTAATTGTGGAGTTAAATTCCTGTTGTATCAAGCTTTGGAGCTTAGATAGGAACTCTCTGGCTTATTCCAGATGGATTTTAAAGCTTATTCCAGGTGGATTTATTTGCTAAGTTATCTGACCTTCTGGAACAGAAGATGCTTTAGATAAGTACAGGTGTCTGCCAGTGAAAATCCTTGCAGCATCCTAAAAATAAACAAAAGTTCCCACACCTTCTGCTCTGCATCTGACTGGGAAGGGATGGTATCTCGTGAAAACCTGGACTGAGTTACTGCTCATGTTCAGTTCAGCAGGCATGCATAGCTCTTCTTCACCTGCCACCTGAACTGTAGTTTTCTCATTCTGATTAATCTCGTTCACTAGATTGCTGCCTAAAGGAAAAATCTTAGAGGAAAGCCCCTGGAGTCAGAGCAGCAGTAAAAATGCATATCTGCCCAGATGTATCCTCTACAATAACTCTGTCCACGAAGACAATTCTACACAGACACACATTCAGTTTCCACATACAATTTCCAGAGGGGCTCCAACACCATGGGAACATGATCTTTTTTTCATGTACATAACACTCATGTACAATACGTGACCAATGTGGTTCCATTCACATCATCGAGCCCTTTAAACAATAACAAAGTTGGGCCACCTGCCATGAAAAACCTCAGCTTGAGGCTTGGCTGCTTGGGAGAAATTTCACAGGTCTCGAGGAAAGCGAGGCATGAAAATATACTGTGGGACTGCAAGCAGCTTATCAGAGAGGGAATGTGCCTTGTGAAGTCAAAGCTGAGCAGAGTATTTCATGTCTTTTGGCAAATGTGGTGTGCATGATCTGAACCATTAATCAAATGCTGACAGCATGCTGGGGGAAGCGGAGTGTCAAATGGAGGAGGGCTTGCAGAGCCCCATCCAAATAGCATCTGGGAGAAAAGAAAGGGGGGGGGGAACCAATGAAAGGAATGTTTATGGTACTGGAACAATTTTACCTACTTTTACCCTAAATGTTTGGAAGTTTATATTGATCTGAGTGGAAGTTGGTGCCGGGGGAGGAGTAAAATCAGCATTTCATGTTGCCTTGTCAGGTTTGATTTATGCTGGGCATTTGACAACCGCTCAGTTCAGAAACCTTTCAAAACCTTCTTGTCTATTTCTTAAGCAAAGCAAATGAGCTTTAAGAAAACAAAACAAAACAATCCCACCCCAAACAACAAAACCCACCAATCCTGAACTAAATTTGGAGAATTCTGTGCATCTGGCGATGCTAATGTCTGTGAGATGTGTGTCCAGATGTCTACTTAGAGAAGGTGGACGTGTGTTCAGCTTGATTATGTATAGTATTCCCTGACTTCAACTTTGGCAATCTGTGTAATAGCTGCTTTTGTGAAAATAACATGGCTTTGTCTTCATTTCCCCTCCTTTTTAATATTCTGTCTTTTACTGTATTAAAAATACTATGTAAGGCAAGAAAGAGTCTATTATTCCATTTATTATAAATGAAAATTTAAAAAATAATCCACTTTGCTGCCTTTATGAATTTATGTGTATATTGGAAACTGCAGAGTTGACCCTTTTGAAGTCCATGTTTTTTCTGCTCCATTTATTTTGGGAGGAGTCCATACTTGGTTTTCATAGTGATGAGAGGTACATGTAGTCACTGATGTGAGAGAGAAGGTTTTATATCTTGCGGTGCTACTGTAAATTAACAGAACATCATTAGTGTTGCTAGAGTTGTGTTTAATTCCCAGCAGTGCCACAGAGACCAGCTGATCATCAGCGCAGTAATATTTACGTGTCTGTGCTGGCCATGGAAATTCACAGCTAAAAATGTCTTGGGTTTCTTCTTGATTTTGGTGTGGGGGTGGGGTGTGTGTCTGCTTTACATGCTCTTCTGAGTTAGTCCTGGCTGTCTCTTGTCATCAAAGTAATTGCCGCTTGCCTGTCTAAGGTATATATTCCAAATATCCAGAGACATAGATCACTTGTACTGGGATGATTGAACTGAACTGCTTTTAGCACACTTCTAAGTTAATGTACTGCATGTGCAGGCACATGCAATATCCTCTTTAATAAGGAATCTTTATTAGCAAAATTGTCTTAGAAGTTTTTGGATGGGATCTTAAGAGGAGACAATGGGAGCTCAGGTCACATAACTTCAAAAGCTAGTCCGCTGGATTTGTGGTTAAGCTTAAATGTTCCTCTCCAGAGGAAGGATATTACACATGTGACTAAGGAGCAAGTTATTATGGCCCCTTTAAGGACAGTGGGGAACCTCTAAAAGAAATCAAGTCATGGGTAGAGTACATAGCAGTTTCACAGTCTGCCTCCTCCCTGCACCAGAAAGACCTGGTAGGGATGCTTAAAGGCAGATCTGAGAGGAAACAGCTTGTTGCTGCTGTTTGATGTGTCCTGGTTTTGAGTGCTCAAGAATACAAACTGGCTTTATCTTTCAGTAGTAGCTGGCTGATCTCGCTTGAGATGGCTTTATTTTTGTTGTTGTTTTCTCTAGTCTGTTACTCTTTTTATAGATTTCCATGCACAGTAAGTTCATATAACTAATAAATGGTGTTGCTAGAATTTGCATTGTATTTCTTATTACATTCTATGGCTGTGGTTTCATGAAATTAAACCTGTCACTAAAGAAAAAGCTTCACTGACTGTGTCATGAATGGGGAAAAGCACATAGGACTCTGGTAGAGCTGGGGTGTGAGTGTGCTTACATCCAGTCTGAAACGCAGAAGTTCATCTGCCTGCTGGGTGCTGAGCCTGTACCAAACGACACTGTTGGACAGTGCCATGAGGTGCCTTCTCTGAGGCTGAGAAATGCTACTACAAGTCCTAGCAGTTCCATTTTAGAAGCTGTTTTCGAACTCCTTCTCAGAACATGGCCTCTACAACCTGACATGGCTGATGGGCAGCCTTGAGTGCTCACTTGCAATAACCCTGTAAGGAATAAGGCTCTGCAGTTGGAAAGTGAACTCAGGTATTTGCCTCTGCCATTCAAGGTGGTGTACAAAACTTCAGCAGGCCAAAGTGTAATCATAAAATGATCCTGGACTCCTTTTGTGTCCTGCCTGTTGGTGCTGCAATGGCACCAGTGACAAGGAATCAAGTGAGAAGACATTGAACATGGGCACAAAACCTTTTTAAAAACCTTCAGAGGATTTTGTGGGCTTGTTCTTTAGTTGGAGTTCTCGATTCCTCATGAGCATTGTAGAAGCCTGTTACCGTGAGTCATGGTCATTAGTCTAAGGGCTGAATTGGAAAATTGCAGTGCAATCTGCAGCCTTACTGCAGATACAGATGCTGCAGCCAGGCATCTGCCCTTGGTAATGAGAGCTAGGGAAGAAAAAAAAAAAAGCTTGTTAGACCTCAACCATTTTGGTTCCCTAAGAAAATTAATGCTTCTTGATAAGTTAAGAGCAGAATCATAGTATGGTCTGGGTTGGAAGGGACCCCAAGGATCACAGAGTTCCAACCCCCTGCCACAGGCAGGGCCACCAACCTCCAGGTATGATCTAGACAAGGTTGCCCAGGGCCCCATCCAACCTGGCCTTGAACACCTCCAGGGATGGGGCATCCACCACCTCTCTGGGCAGCCTGTTCCAGCCCCTCACCATTCTCTCTGTAAAGAACTATCTCATCTAACCTTTCCCTCCTTTAGCTTTAATCCATTCCCCCTTGTCCTGCCATTATCTACCCTTTTAAAAAGTTGATTCCCCCCGCTCCTGTTCGTATGCTCCCTTCAGGTACTGGAAGGCTGCAGTGAGGTCCCCCCTGCAGAATAGGATGTATTGAAAAAAATCTGGAGAGATGAGATGAGCTAAATTCTGTCACTTGCAGACTATCTTTACAGCAAAGAGACGGGGAGTGGGGGGGAAGTCTGAACTTCCAGTTACCTCTTGTGTGAAATAGAGCTAACTTAGCCAAGTCAACAATGAACTCTGTCTGCTCTCATCTTGCTAAAAAATTCAGGCTTGTCTGGGGACGTTTCTTGACTGCAGTGAATACGCAGGCGGTTGTGCTGGCTGGTAATACAATCTCTCAGGTGCAATGAGCTCTCCCTTCCAAAGCATTTTAATTTTTACAGCTTAAGTGCTCTGAGGGTGTCAAAATAATCAGGGCTTTGCATTTCATGTTCTTGCCATATATGGGCAAGAATCTGATTGTTAATCCCTCAAGGTGGCAGTAGCTTAATTAAAGCTATGTTTTGGTGAGGAGATAATTGTAACGTCCTTTGAGTGGCTGGTCCTAATTTACGCCTTGTACAGCCTGATATAGTCATCTATAATGTATCAAAGGTCTATGCTAGGTTTTAATGTAAAGTTGTGTAAGATAAATGAAGAGTACACGTGGCAGGTGCTTGGTACATGCATTTAGATTAAGCCCTGCTCATTGAGGTGGTGATTAGATGAGTTATGTCAAGGGATTGTAACTGCTTCAGTGGATGAGGAAAAGGTTATTTCTAAGAGCTCATTTTAAGGGTGTAACTGGCATATAATTCGGATATCAAACATGAAATGGGAAAGGAGAGTAGGAAGGGTGCAGGTTGCAGATGCTGAGCCATGTGGGCAATAGACACACAAATGAAATAGATGTTCTAGGGTAGAATTGAGACTAAAAAGCTATTTGAGTAATGCTCTCTCTGATTAGCTTTAAATACCCAGTAGTGACATTTAACTACCTCTAACATGAGGTTAGGGTGTGATTTGTTCAGAAATGGGGGCTCAGTCATAGTTCATTTGTTTTCTCTCTGTCTCTGTAGACCTGTGAGCAGGCAGGTCAAATCTATCAGCGTGAAGGTGGAAACACAAGACTCTGCTTCCTCAAACAGCTTTGCTAGCAAGAGAATATTGTGTTTATCAAACTGGCAGAACTTCTGAAAGAGATATGTAGGGTTTGTTCTTCCAGCACTGCAACAAGATCATAAAGAAAACATGTGCCCAATGGTTTACTAACTCTGAAAAATATCCAAGGCCTTTTTCTCTGTGCTGATTCTCCAATGGGGCTTGGGCAAACATTGGATCGGAGGATTCAGTGAGCACTAGTAGGCTATGCCCTGTTCCTGTAGACATATAGGTGCTGGTGCATAAAGAGGATGAGGCAAGACTAAAGGGAGGAGAGGTCTCATAGCAAGGATTCCTAAAAGGAAGGTAGGATGAAAGCGGAGTAAGAACTGTGCATGTGGAACGAGCAACCGCTTGGATCTGTTCAGCGTATTTTGGATTTTTTTTTTAATTTAAATGTCTTTATTCCACAAAGAAAACACAGTACAGCTTAGAAATGCCAGGCTCTGGCACTACTGCCCTCGGTGCAATGTTATGCCTCTGAACACACTCAAAATGTCACAGTCATGCCGCTAGGTGTTCACAGGAGCTGCTTGCTCCTGAAAATGGGTTTTTTAGGTCTTTTAATTTTTTTTCCTCAGCAAGTGCAGTAACATGCTGTGAGGCTTTGCAGCCCCACTCACTGCATTAACTGTTTTCACATTAATCCTTTCTCTTAAAGGTCAGTTGAGATCACAGCCCATGGGATGCCGAGTGTGGCACAAAAAAAGGCAAAGTGGGAAAAGAATGAGATGTAATTCAGCTAGGGGGACTATCAGCAGGTAAAACTGCTATAAGGATCCAAGCTTTACATCTAACATACACAAGAGGGGATATGCTGCTTTTGTGCTTTAACCCAGCAGGCAGCTGAAGCAACCAGACCAGCCGTTTGCTCACCTCTTCCTCCTCACTGGGATGCATGAGAGAGTCAAAAAGAGAGAAAGGTAAAACTCTCGTGGGTTGAGATAGGCAGGTTTGTAGGACAAAAAAAGGAAGGGAATAATAGTAATCATGATAAAAGAATATACAAACAAATGATGCACAGCTCACTGTCTGGAGCTGATGCTCTGTTCCTGAACCATGATGCCTCCTAGCTATATAGGGAGCATGACTTCACATGGTATGGAATATCCCTGTGGTCAGTTTGGGTTGCCTGTCCTGGCTGTGTCACCTCCCAGCTTCTTGGACACTCCCCACCTTTTCATTGTTGGGCCAGTGTGAGAAGCTGAAAAGCCCTTGACTGCTTGGCAACAACTGAAATATTAGTGTGTTATCAAGGTTATTCTCATCTGAAGTCTGAAACACAACACTACCGGCTGCTAGGAAGAGAATTAACCCTATCTCAGCACAAGTCAGCGCAGCTTCCATGCATTGCAGCTTCTTCTGGCTGGGGTTGGAAACTCCTCAGAAGACACCAAGTATTATCTAATAAGTTAATGTTATTGAGTGTATCTGTGTGTGATGAGAACCGATGGAAATGCTAGAAGGTCCCAGCGCATTTCTTACCAGGTGTTTCTCACAATAGCAATATCTGCTCTATCTCATCTTGTGCAGTCTATTAAATCTCACAAGCAAGACAAATGCCCCGTGACAAGTGACTGATCTTCCGTGTCTTGCTCTGACCTCACAAAACAGAAGGTTCGCCTCAAACAAGAAGGGGGCCGGCAAAGCAGTTGTATTATTTCTTCCTGGTATGTGAAGACTTAGCAGGCCATGCAATAAAAGACATAACATTCAATTGACCTTTTGCTTATCTATAAACGTAAAATGAGCTACACAGACCCCAATTCACCGAGGAGCCATTTCTGAGAAATTTATTTCCTTTTACTAGCCATAAAAATAAATTGCTCCGCAGAAAGAATAGGCACAAAAATAGCTCTACTAGCCTATAATAAGATTATTATGAAGGAGATGTTTTTCCCTGGGCAATCACAACCCACCAATGTGTTATCAAATTTTTATCTCATCAAATTGCTAGGCACAGATTAGTGTTCTGGGGAGGTTTTTGTATGTTACGCTGGCCTTCTGTAACCTTCTACAGCCTCTGTACAGGCTGGATTCAGGGATTGACTTCTAGTCTTTGAAGGATGGATTATTATTTTTTTTCTCTGTCCTACTTGTAAGCCAGATTTGAAGAGTCTTACACAAAGCATTCAAAGGGGGGAAAAAAAAGTAATTTTTACATGTCATATCAGTCTATTTGGACAAAGCCAGGCAAAACTGTTCTGAAAGGCAATGGGAGGATAAGGCAATAAGTCAGAGTTTATCCAGCCCATTTCTCTTTGTGGAGCCTAGGACAATGAGGCTAGCTATTAATCTTGCCAAAGTTGTAACCGAAGAAGTTGGCTCACTTGCTTCCATCTTTTCATTCTACTTTTCCAATTACATTCATAGTGGAAAACACTCCTCCTGAAGAAAAAGTCCTGATAATTCCTGTCTTCTACTCACAGAGGGGCAATGAGCAGGGGTTTACTCTTTTTGGGGGGAAACGTTCCTTGTACATAACTATGTCCTGATGCATTACGTAGTGATGGAGATAGTGAGCAGGAGGAGACTGGTGAATCGTAGTCAGGGGATGGGTTCTCTTTTTGGTGCTGTTAAGTCCTGCATTCCTTGCTTTTCCTTTCCTTCAGTTTTGGGGTGGGTTTTTTGGTCTAGTTAGCTATGAGATTCCTAGGGCAGAGGCCATTCTTCATAGTCTGTTTGCAGAGAGTACAGCTCTAGGTGTACCTTGGCAGCTGAAACTGCTCCCTCACCTTTATCAGATTTTGTCTCAGGCCTTCCCACTGGTAGGGTTTGCAACCTAGATATGCCTTGTTACAGGAATGTGTTCCTCTGACTAGCAAAGGGGTATAAGAATCAGGGAGGGGAGGTAGTGAGTGTATTTGCCTTGAGAGCCAACATCCTTTGGAGTCACTCTGTACAGGGTCTCCTTTTGCTCACATCAAGACAGCAAACCACTAAATGAAATAGTTAAGAGAGTTAGGGTGGTATCAGTGAGAACTGCAGTGTTTTTGCCCTCTGGTTCTGTGCTTCAGCCATCAAAGCTGCTTTTAGGCAGGAGGTTCTGCTGCAGGGAAAAGGGAGTATTACCATTAATGCCACCACTTAGGGTTTTTAAATGCCTGCTTACTTTAGATCTAATCAGGTTATCGCTTTATGAATATTTATTGGTTGCAAACATATCGGTGCTTAAATCATTACATAATGGTGATTAATTTATTACATTGTTAAGTTTCAAAATGGTGTCCTCTGTTCTCACATGGTACTCATTAGGAACCCGTGGATTAGTAAAATATGCATGAAATGTGTATTTAGAACCATGATGTTAAACGGTTCCCCTTGGTTCCTTAGTCCCTGTATATCTATTTCAGGATAAATAGCACAAACCTCATTTCCTGTTCGATGGCCCCTGAACATACAGACCACTCCTCATGCTGTGTCTGTATCTGTACGTATGCAGAATTCGGATCCATTTGTAAAGGACTGAGTTTCCTCATTCTCCCAGGACGGGCTGTGATGTGGTTGCATTAGTGGGGCTAATATTTAAATAATTAGTGGGATGGGTAGGTAAGGTGTCCCCCACATCCTCCATCCCTGGGGTAGGGTCACAGGCCAGTGGGGCCCCAATCTCTTCCCAACTGCTGAGACTAGCATCTCGGAAAGCCCCATCTTGGAGCCAGAAGGGGTGTGGGTGCTTTCAAATTAGCCCCTGAGGGGTGGTTGGGGAGCTGGCTTCGACTTTAACAACTGGTTTGACTAACACCATCTCCAATGCAGATCTGGATGAGGGGTCTGTGTTTGGCAGAAAGGCTTTATAGTGGCATAGATTAACCTGGTGTGATGCTGAAATAATTTTCCAATTAGGAATCTGGCTTTGCTTTGCATGAGTACAGTGTGTCTGCTTTTGGGATTTCTGATGGGAGTGTTCTTAATTTAGACTGAAGTTCATGCAGATCAACGTCTCTCCTGTTAACCACTTATTTTTCCGTTGCAATGCTTGGAGTGTGTCCCGCTGACTTTAAGCCCCTCCAGAACTCATGCTGAAGAAGGAAAGTCAGCCTTGTAATCAAAGATGGATAAAAGATGTGATCTCCTTGTGCTGCTAGACAGGGCGACCTCAGTCCAGGTATTGGAGAGGGAATGGCAGCCAGAGGATTCTTCACTCCATGTTTGTGTATTTGTCCCTTGCTCAAGCAGACATCATTAGCTCCCATGTGCTTGGCGTCAAAGAAGGCTCAAAAAACCCCTCCTTTGCACAAAGATCCTTTCACTCAGCTCTGTCTTTATTGATGAACGTTAAAAGTGACAGAGCTGTGCAATGAACTTTCTGCGATAGGCTGTGGATCCGGTCTGTGGTGCCCACAGATCCAGCTAGTTTCCTGGCTTCCCATCTCTCTCCCCCCTGCCCTCCCGTGGTAAATAGCCTCTGAAACAAACACACATTTCTAAGCATTATGTCACTTCTGGGCAGCAGCCAGGGGATAAGATTAGCACCATTGTCATCAGAACGAGCATGGGCTGTCTCTTTGATGAATGATATTGGATCCTCAGGACCTTTTTTTTTTTTTTAAGTAAATGTGCCTGTATATTTTTGGATATTTATGGAATGTCCCCAGATAGCCTCAGGACAGGGAGGAGAAAAGGCAGGAGGGCGAAGACAGAGTGATAAGGTAGCTTTGCTGTCAGCCCATTTTCTCCTGTCTTGATGAAGAAAACCCCAAGGTGAGAAACAGATCCCTTGACCACCTGGGTCTCTGGTACCCTCTGTGCCATGAGAAAGCCCAAAATACATAGAACAATTCTCATCTCTTGGCTCATTGTTCCTCCCCTCTCCATCCCTTCTCCTGCCTTGTGAATTTTTCATCCTTATTTAGCTCCCTGGCTCTTTCAAATACCAAAGATAACGTAATGATTTTCAGTTTGTCAGGAGTGATGCTTTGAGCTGGGCAGCTGCTGGTGAGCTGCCACGCCAGCCCGTGGTGTCTGTGCTTGCTGATCTGCTGCTCTTATTTCTTCTCCTCTGTCTCTTTGTCCTCTCTGATCCCTCCAGCCTCTACCACAGCTCCTGGGCTAAACGGTGTTTCCTCTCTGTACTGCGCTTGGTACAGCACCTACTGTCACCCCTGCTAGTGGGGTACCTTAGGTTTGGGAGTGAGCAATGGCATTCACATCCCTAAATACTTTCTCTTGCAAATGTCAAGATGCCCTTTCAGAAGGTTCTCAGGAGAAAAATTCTGTGTTTTGGAGAAGAAGTGAACTCTATCTGAACTTGGCTCTCCCCCACCCTCCCCCCAACTCTAATTCAAAAGTAAATAAGTCTTTTAATTTGGGGGAAGGAAAAAAAAGTAATTTCTTGGAAATTATTTTAGTTGCATGTTTCACTGCTCAACCCAGTGTGATGTGAAGCAAAGACAAATGCTGTCACTAGGAACAGCGTGCGATTGCTTTGTGGTCTTAACCCTCTGTACCCCTCAGCTTGAGCATCTGTGACTTTACCCACTGTGATTCATTAAAGAGATTATGTATTAAAATAGACATGCCTTTTATTACCTGAGAACCAGAAAACATCCTCACTGCTGTACCCAGATGGGCAGTGTGGTTGCAATATTCCCTCTCCAACTCCCCCACTCATCTCTCATCTTGGGCTGGGGACAAGGATCATGTTTTCCATCTATATTTATATAATGCTGGGTGCAATGTGGTGCTGCTCAGGAGGCCAGGACTACAACACTGAAAATAACCCCAACCCTTAAAAATAAAAAATGAAGTTTGAGGCAGTTGCCCTTCTTCAGCATAGCTGCTTCAGCAAAACCTCTGCATGATGTGATATCATAGAAATTGCTAATTCCCCATGCTGCAGAAACTAGAGTGAAAATCAACCTCCCTCTTATGAAACAATTTCCTTCTTTTTCTCTCTATGGGGAAGCTCATAAGCCTTTCCTCTCTTAGAGATGTAGGGTTTTGTGAAAGGGGAGAAGATGGTTCCTTTAAAGCACTGAGGATGAACGTGAAGCACATGGCAGCACTGGGATCACGGCGGTCTTCCCATTGTGTGACCAGTCACCTGGGTCTTTTCATTCTCTTTCCAATTTATTTCCTTACATAATAATGACCCAAAGGAGGGTTGGCAATTTGCAAACGCCATTTGGCTGAATTTTGATGAAGGATTTGAATCACACTGACAAATAGGAGCCTTCTGCATGGCTGGCTGCAGAGGTGGGGGTGCTGGGGGGATTAGAAACCTTGCAGAGAGCGTGCCTGGCCTGTGCTTTGTGCTGAAGGTCTTTGTACAGACACATGCACGAAGAATTTAGCAATATTAAGGTTGGATGATGGAGTGATGGAGGGGAGGACTAGAGGGACTGGTAGCTTTCAGCAAAGGGCAGCTCAGATAATTTGAGCAATTACAAACAGATATTGTATGTACTTATGTTCCTCCCTTCTCCCCTTTTTCTCCCCTTTTCTAACACCTCCTTCCCTCTCTCTTACCCTGCTTGTTCTTATGCACTTGGGCTGATGGGAGTAGTTACAGTTGTAACGTACTATAGTTGTAATGTGCTATTTGTCCTCCTTAGGACCTCTTGAAAGGGCTGTCTTAGCTTCTGCTGAAGGTTGGTCAAGCCCCAGGAGAGCTCGGGGTGGACTGGCAGTGTTTGAATCTGGTATTGCCTGATAACACCTTGAGGTTCAGGCTGGCTGACTCTGTGCTGTGCCTGGGACCACTCAGACCACTTGGAATCCCCTCAGTTTATAAATTACATCAGGAAAAGTGCTTATCTAAAAGTTTAAGTGGTTAAAAGTGCTGCTACAGAGCCGATTAGTATCATCTTGTGTCTTTCTATCAACTGAGCCAAACACATCCTACCTTTGTGCTGGAAAAGAAGCTCACCTGGGAATCCTTATGTAAGACAGCATTGCCTGCTTCTGACCTTCCAGCACATGAACTCCTGTGCGTTTTCACCAGGCTCTCAGCATGCTGGATGACTACCAGCATCCTGGGATATGTTCTAAATTAGTGCCCAAGGGGGGAAATGGGATTGAGTGGTGTACCACATGCCCAACTCAGCCAAACTTTCCTTTATTCTTTTTATTAAAGCTGTATATTATCAGGAGAGTGTGAAAGTCACATTAGAAAATGAAAATCATCTCCCCAGCACCCTGGTCTGTTGGCCTATTTTGCATAATAACTTAAGGAAATGAACTGGCCACTTCTAGTACTTGAGGACAAGCTCAGAGAGCAAGAGCCTTCTCAGGATTTTATCACAAAACCATCTTCTGCAGCACATCTGGTTTGTTTTAAGCATCTCTGTGTATTGGGAAGAGAGCAGCAGGGGATGGGGTGGGAATGCTTTATTCAAAATCTTTTGCAATGTTTCTGAGTCAACTGTTTATAATGAGAACAACAGTCTTGGGAAAACTGCAACCAGGAGGCAAAGCATCTGAGCACTTGAGCCAGTGCTGTGGAAACTTCTGTTAGGTTTCCTCACCTGCTTTACTTCCCTGCACTCCTTCAAAGGGCAAGCACATGTGAATACTGCTGTTGAGATGGGCTTTGCCTTTGTGCTATAGCTGAAGATGAAAGGGATCCAAAACAGACCCTGTTGCTTCAACACAGTGTCTCGTTAAACCTAGATGTGCAAAATCCAGTAGACTAAATCATTGCTAATTATACTGTTATTTGCCTTGTGCCATGGGTTGCTTGGTAATTTGGTGTAGCTCTGGTGAGCAGAAGATACGTGTGGGTGGCTTCTGTGGTGCAGAAGTCCATGAAGCTCTGGGGATTTACAGCACCTGAGGTTTGGGAAGTCTTTTGAAACTGGAGGGCAGAAGGTTCCTATTTTTAGCTTGATTTACACACCTGCCCTGACATGCATGCAGGAAGATATTTTAGTCACCACCCATAAATTTCTGGACCTTAAACTGAAGAGTGAAGCAGTAAAGGAGAGTAAGGAGGATAGGGAAGTGCTCCTTGGGACTGAGGTACTGTACTGGATGGAGTCAGTATTAATGGGAGATGAGCAAGGGCCCCCAGGAAGTCTACAACACGATGAGGAGTTCAGAGAGGTCCTGAGATTGGGAGTAACATCTCAACTGCTGAACAAGCCTTCTGGGTGTTTTGCTTTCTGTGTCAATGGCTCATCAGAAAACTCTCAGAACTGTTTATTTGGATTGTTTGGCTCTTCACTGAAAGCACAGACTTAACACTGCTAAAAATCAAATAAAATGCAAGTTTATTTTGCACATAATTAAATATCAAGCAGGGGAAAGTTCCCAAACAGGCTGTGTGTACTGAATTCTCCTGTAGTTCCCAGAGTGCTCTGGTCTTACCTGCTGTTGCATTTTGCACAGCCCAGCCTTGCAAACTGCTTTACATGGGAGATCTTAAGGAAAGAAACCAATTAATTAAATCTCAGACCTAACTGGAATCAATGCTTCATGTTTTTAGCTCTCAGAAGTAGTTGTGAAATGATGTATCGCTAGTTTTATGGTGAAATATAGATGGACATCTCAGATTCTTCCTCTGGTCTGTTATTCCTGTTGACGTAGTAGCTGCTCCAATTTTTCCCTTTCCTTCCTGCCTTTTTGTGTTCTAATTATCTTGCTTTAAATTCCACATAAAAAGTTAGATAATTTGCTTATCAAAATATAGTAGTGAATTAGAAAAACTGCAAGGCATCCTCTCTGTCTTGAAGGCACAGGGGGACCTTTGGAAAAGGTTGTGTCATGGATGGTGTTCTCTTTTGATTCAGCTGATCAAGTGTTTGCTTTATCTCCTCTCCAGGGAGGAAAGAGATACGTGTCTGTGCCTGGTTCTCACAGTCACCCAGGAGTGCCTACAGTAACTAGGTGCCTTAAACTGCAGCTGGGGCTCTCCTGAGGCTTTCAGAAGTGCACAAGGAGGTCAGACCCTGAGTACCTGTTGATGTCCTGCTGATTTTTCTCAAATAGCAGTTCTCCCTGTAGTGTGTAAAACTGCAGTCTGCTAAATTAGTTACGTGTTAGCCTGGCTGTGAGCACCTCCAGCTATTGTTCTGAAGGGTCACCCCTGCCATCAGCCTCAAATCACCTGCAAGTGAAGGATACCCTGTCTCGCTAAGCAGCAATATACTGTTGATCAAGCTGTGGTGGTGTAGTATACCTAAATATATTAATGTGCTCATTAGGGCTGACTCATATGTCATGAAATATTTCCACTAATAAACAGTAATAACCAGGCACCAGGTGCTAGGGGCTGCCCTCACCCGGGGCAATGTGTACGGCCAGGATGAGGACTGAGGGTGGCTCCCATCAGTGGAGGTGCCCTGGTGATGTAGATGCAATGAGCTTGACTCGAGCATGAGTAGAGGCAAATCTGTTGGTGTTACTGTTGCATAGAAATAACCACTTAAACACATCCTGGTTGTATGCTTATACCCACAATTTTTATCTGTGGTATCCAGGAGTAGCCGAAGGATTAGTTCACAGTTGGAATAGTTACTTTATAGGTATAGCAGGGAATTTAGAAAATGGTCTGTCATTTCCTTTTCACTCAACTTCTTCCCAAACAGGCTGTCGTGGTTTCACCCCGGCTGTGGGCTGAGATCCACGCAGCTGCCTGCTCCTTAAAGTAAAAGAGCAGGGGAAGAGGGAAAAAGGGGGGGAACAAGGGAAGGGAAAAGGAGGGGGAAGTAACTCCAAAACCAAGAAACTAAGAGGCCCGTGGGTTGGGATAAGGATAGTTTACTAAGATAACAGAAAGATAAAATATAACAATGCTAACAGGACTTTAGAGCAAAAGAAGATGAAACTCTTGATCCCCAATGCAGTTTCTCCCCGACCCACACAACTCAGGTACCACCCAGAGCTGTCCCGCAACCCCACCGTCCCCCCAAGCAGCACGCGTCCCGCCACCGCCCCTCTTCTTCCTCCCCTCAGCCCCCCGTTCTCCTGGGCAGGACGTCATTGGCATGGAATACTCTCTTTGGCCCATCTGGGTCACCTGTCCTGGCTTCGCCCCTCCTTTCTCATGAATAGAGAAATAGGAAGAAGCTGAGAAAGTCCTTGACTGTCTGACTGCAACTAAGAACATCAGGGTGTTCTCAGCACTGCTTTCATTGTAACTCCCAAACACAGCATTCCATCAGCTGCTACAAATGAAGTTAACTATCCTGACTGAAACCAGGACACAGGCATATACAGAGCCCTGTCTGTGATAAGTGCATTAATAATCAAACCTGTGCATGTTGGTGTAGGGATTGCAAATAAACACATCTTAAAAGAAGATCCATCTTCCTTGCCTGAGCTGGCACGCTCCCAAATGAACTCAGTTGTGAATTCCTTTGTGCTGAATTCAGATTTTAATTTTTTTCCCCTCATGTATGAAAGCTGATGACCTTACAGGCCCTCAGCACGGAGTGAGGAGAGTGGTTAAAACCTTCTAAAAACTTGATGGTGGTGATGAGCACCGTTACTAGCAAGATCTAGTCAGTGGGACAGGTGTGCATTGTGCATACAGCTGACTCTTTGCATGTGTGCTGACTTTCCTCATACCAACAAAGACTATAAATGAGCATGAAGAGAAATATTTTTGGGGGTATCTGTTCCCAGTTTTTCTTTCTGCAGTTGATGGTACTTGTGTGTAGCCAGTTGTTCTGTTCTCTGTCTCTGCTGTCCTGTTGCTCTCTTGGATGGCTGCATGAGGGTTTATTTTTAACACAAATCCCTGAAAAACATGAATAAAACGTAAGGGAGAATAAGCAGTAAGGTGTTCCCCCTAGTACACACGTTTGCATAATGTTGTGACCCAAGGCAACATCATTTTTTCAGTCAATACAGTAGAAGCACAGAAAAAGCTGGAAGCAAATATTACCAATCTTGGTCTATCTGGAAGTCAATAGCAATTCTTGTTACCAGTCTCTTACTGGTTGACTCTTAAGTTGCAAGACTACAGTTTGGAGAAGGGTTCAGCTGAGTACTGTGTTTTTTCTCACCGCATGATGTCCTTTTTGTGGCACTCTAATTGCCATTGTGAAGCTTTCTTGATTGTGTGAGCTCTGTGGCCCAGGGAAATCTTTAGGTGATCCCCTTGGTAGTGCTGGGAGCAAGCAGTGACTGGACTGATGTATTTCAACACAGGCTTTCTTCCTTGAGCTGGCTGAAAAGCTTGTCACTTACTTTTTTGATAGAAAAATTACATTTGTCATTGAAAAAACAGACCTCTAAAATTACTGGATTTGAATGCTGTGAAAAAGGACCTACATCTGAATACTCTTGGATGAAAACCAAATCGAATATACAAAAAACCCACCCTGCCTTTTCTTTTCCCTATCAATATTAAAAAGAGATTAAAAAGAAAATCATTCTGAGATAAATTTAAAATAATGTGTGTTCTGGGAAGAAAATAGAATAGATGGAAGACTTTCAGCCTAATTTAGTAACTACCACTCCAGATACAACTTGGAAAGAACTTTCTAAAGCTGGAAAGTAATTCTAATGACATTTGTGACTGGGGAAGCATATGATTCTCTTTTGTGCCTTGATTAATATTCTCTAGTATGTTAGGGAGCTTAACAAATGAAGGAATACTTTATGGGTGTTGTTCTGCCATTCCTTTAACGCAAACCAACATCATCCTATAGAATGAAAAATAAATTGTCCAGGGAAGGACTCTGGACTTTCTCTGACCTGTCTGATGCAAAGCAGAATCTGGTAATACCCCTCTGTGCAATGAGATGTGTGTCCACATGGTTAAACCTGAGGCAACACGTGCCTGTGATGAGAGATGTGTTTCTGTAAAACATTTCTCTGTGCTTTATTCCTTTCTGCAAGAGCTGTGAAGTAGGGGATGGTTTTGTGTAAATGCCTTGGACAAAGCAAATGAAAGGAAGAACAGAGAGAAAGGAGATGGGGAAATTCATTGGGGAGTTTCTTGCAGCCTGAGAAAGCTGCTAGCACAGGTCTAAGAGCTGAAATAAGATTTAGCATAAGAGAAGGTTGTCTCTCAATCGTATCCAAGCCCCCCAGGAGACTCAAAGGCCCCGAAATCTGCACATGGGTCTCTACATCTGGAAGAGAACATGGGTCTGATGAATTATTCATGGATTCATCTCCTCCTTGTGCTCAGGAATTTTTCTTTATTCGTACTTCAGGAGCACAAAAAAAAAAAAAGGGGAGGGGGAAACTTGTATCACACCTGCCTTTTAATTTAGAGAGGTATTACTTGTAGTGCTGTGGGCAAAGTCATCTGGACGCGATGGCAAGGGTTTGGAGGATGGGGTCCTGAAGCCACAGCAGGCTGTAATAATGCAATTTTATTCCATTTTTGCTAGGCAATCTGAAAGAGTGTAGGGAAAAGTCTGTGTGATAACTGTCTTGCAAATAGAAAAAAAAAGAAAAAGAAACCAACCCCCCAAAAACCCCAACCCCCACAATTTTTCAAATATTTTAAAATTACTTCAGCTTCATCAAGTCCATAAAAAAAAGCTGGAAAAGGGTTCTGAAAGATACATTTCCAGGGATCTCCAGGAATTGCCAGTCCCTGTGCTTTAATTTGGAGTTGAGTTAATCTTAGTCTTCCAAACCGATAAGTGTGAGAAGTCCTCTGAGAAATCAATTCATCGTTCGCTATCCTGGCAACGTCTTAACGTAGATGAGACAGGGAAGATTTGTGCTGACTGAGAGCTGTCTGTAGGGAAAGAGGGCGAGGGATTTTTTTTTCCATGCTCTTGCTCAAATCATCATCAATGCAACGGGCTCTTTGCAAAAGCTCTCTCTACCCTTTCTAGCTGATAGCTATGCCCGTGGAGCCCAGCTCATCCATGGCAGAGTTGTAATTTAATCCTCTCCAGAGCCACCACACTTTAGCACGATACTTGGGAACGGAGGGCCAAAAGGTCCTACATGGTCCGATGAAATGTCCCTTCCAGAGCCATGGGCTCTAGTGATGAGGAATTTTGCAATCTGATTTGTACTTTCCAGTGTGTGGCCAGTTCAGTTTCCTGTGTTCCGTTTACCAGCTTTGTCTATTATCTTAATAGCCCTTCTCTTTTGCCAGAACTTCTCCCCTACTCCCCTCTCTCTTACATGGTATTAATAGAAAGCAATTAAGTTACTTAATCTACACAGCGACGTGCTTTTCTGCGTCTTCAATATCAGAAAGAATCGTGCTTTAACTTCAAGAAGTATGGACCTGTGGTTCAGCCTAGAAAAGCTTTCCCAAATGTATCAAGACTTGTATAAAAAAGTTGTAGCTTATGGGCTGGTAAAATCAGGCTGCAGTTAGGCTCATTGTGTTTTTCCAAGGAATACTGATTGTTTCTGTGGTTGCAGGCTGGAGCAGAGGAAGCTCCATGTGAATGTAAGGAGGAACTTTCTCACTGTGAGGGTGACAGAGCACTGGGACAGACTGCTCAGAGAGGTTGTGGAGTCTCCTTCTCTGGAGACATTCAAACCCCACCTGGACGTGTTCCTGTGTGACTTAGTCTAGGGGATCGTCCTCTGGCAAGGGCTGTGGGCTAGATAATCTTTGAGGTCCCTTCCAACCCCTTTCCCTTCTTTCTTACTCAGCTTCTGAATTCAAGGGGGTACCACAAACTATTTTTCATTGAGACCCATCACACTAGGTTAGAATAAACTAATAGGTTAAATGTTTATTTCTGATTAGCAGCTAGGAATTGTACTGGAGTAGAAGATTTCCTGGGCCAGAATTTGTACCTTGTGGTGATGCTTCCTTTGATTGTTTACTTGCTGAATCCTTGTAAAACATGATGTTTTCCTGTTTAGCAATGTATGGCTCAAGAAGGGTCTTCAAGGACTCTGTGGCTCATGTTACCTCCCTCATACTGCTTTTAGCACATGTCTATATTGATGTTGTCATCCTTGATAAAACTCCATACACCACTGTGCAAACGGTAGAACTGTGAGAGGCTGACTTTACATTGTGGATATAATCTAACTGTATAGGTTGGGTAAGCAGATACACCCATGTTTATTCAAGCCCAGCCTGCCTTTGAAGACTATTATCTTTGGAGGGAAGTGATCTCATCTAAAACAGACTTTGTGCAGGATAAAATCTTTTCCAAATGTTATAAATGACCCATGGTGTCAAGCAGATGGAAGCTTCACTCATTGGTTGGGTGTTACCTGTACCTGTGGGTCTCCTTGTTTTAGGACAGTCAAGCAGATGATCAGAAGAGAAAGCAGCAGTGCTTCTTTTCTGGTGGAGAAGCTACCAAACTGACAGATATTTCTGAATTGGGGACATCAGCTTTGGGCTGGGGGATGAGTGACTGGAAAAGTCACATCCACCTAATATACCCCCTAAAGAAGTCTTGTGGATCCAGTGTGCAAGCAAGACGAAGGAGGGCAGATGTTTGCTCTTACCTCACAGCACAAAAACATCTGGGGCTTTTCTAAATGAACTGGCAACGGCTGATCCGCTTCAGCAGATGGCAAAGTGCAGATTGGATTTTCTCAGTGTTTCTGATGACAGCACAAATCAAAAGCACTGTTCCATTCCAGTGCTCTCAGTATAAGCGACACTTTAAAAGGTCATGGCTGTGGAGTTTGTGGTCATTTCAATATATCAGTCTTGTAAAATTGTTGCATTCTTGCCTTCTCCCTGCTAGTCAGGCTATGGCTTTGTTATTCCTTTTATTTCTCCTCTCTCTTGTCAATCAGTTGCTAATAAGGCACTGAAGAATTCCAGAGCAGATGAACAAGGAACAGCCGTTCTTGGTTCTGTTTAAACTCTGTATTTTTAGTCTCTATCATCTACACTGGTTAAGGGGAAAATCCTTGAACAGTGTGCTGTTTTTCTGGCACACGTAACTTGTTTCTGGTAGAGACTAGATGCCCAGACTAGAAGCAGGAGTGGTTCCCAGGATCAGGACTGGGACTTAGCCTTTACATATTCTGATATACTGAAAGGCAGAGGAAAACCGCCACAGGTCCTCACACCCACAGCTGGTGATTGCTTTGCAGGGGAGTCCTGCCTGCAGGAAACCTTCCTGGTGTCAGCTGAAACACCAGCTACTGCTGCAAAAGGAGGACGTTTGAGTTCAGGAGGTGCATCATTAACACACACAAGTTATTTTGCTGCTGGGAAGTGCAAGAAAAAGACATGGCTTAAGGAAGGATCAGTTTATTCTGTGTTCTAACAGTGGTCTCGGCTGAGTGAGAGTTATTCACAGAAGTGTAGGGGTTGGAAGGGACCTCAAGAGATCATTAACTATTGACTTAGTGTGACTTTTCCTGGCAGGGGAGTGGAGGGTGAGCTTGTTGCTTGAGATGCAGGTTATGTTTCTTCCTGTTCACTTTCCACCTCTGAGCCTCCTCCTGTGAACTGTGCTCTCACTTAGGTTCCTTCAGGATTGTAAGCAGATGCTGCACAAAGTTCTGTGAAAGGGCTCAGCAACTGCATCTTCCAAAGCCCCCCGAATGCAAGGAGTGGAGTGAGGGCTGTCGGAGGGTGTGTGAGCATCTGAGTGCAGGGTGTCTGTGAAGAGAATGGATCTCTGGACTGCCATGATCCCTGTGGCTCTGTGTCCATGTAAGCCATCCAGGAGAAGGAGGAAGTGTTCTTACCCTTCTAGTCTCTGTCTTTGGTATCCCATGCAAATCATGTTTGCCATGGCTGTGAACAAGGGGCTTGAATTGCATCCTAAGTTGCAGTGCTGCATGCCTAATAAGGTCCCTTTCTACTTTTCACTCGTTGTCCTTCAAGTGATAAAAATAACAGAATTGAGGGTTAATAGACTAGCAACACAGCGAAGAGGGCAGCAAGATCACATTTCAAGGAGATGTGAGTGTGGCTGATGTTCCTATCCCTCTTGCCTGTGTGTATTTGCACTGTGCAAACTCTTGGTTGGTCAGCATGAGCCAGTGCAGCTGATCTCAAGCCAAAGGCTAAATTAAGTTAAAATGTCTTTGCTCTCAGGAACCCTAAAAAATGTCAGGGTCCCAGATCCCAGGTGAAGTGTAAAGAAAAGCCAGAATGACCCCGCAGAGAAGCCAAAATTTCTCTTCTATTTGGGGCTAATCAAAGGTTCAGCTGTCAGCATCACTGAGCTGGGTTCAGCATGCAAAAGGGTTTCATCCCCAACTGTAGAGAACTGAATGACTAAAGTACCAGGCAGAATAAGTATAAATATTTTGGGGATCAATGCCACAGTTTCTATTTTCAGGTTTAGGGGTAGGGATAGTGTATGGGAAGGCATACTGTGTGAACTTTTGTCTAGTGATGCACTGATGCAGGCCAGGGAGGTATCACCTGCCAGGGCATCTCCACAGTGAAACCTAGGAAAGACCATCATAACATTTAAGAGACCTCCCAAGTGGGTCAGATTCAGTGTTTGAAGAAAGGATCAGAAGACCCCTGCCCATCCCTTGGATCTCTAACTACACTTGGCCAAATGATGAGCTGGAACAGATCCTTCCCATTATTCTTTAGTAGCACAAAAAAAAAAGCCATAAAGACAGAAAATATTATTGATTCCATGTTGTAGCAAGCCAGGCAGAAAGTGTCAAACACTGAAACATTTTAAAAGGAAAAGCAAATTAGCAGCTGCTTTCATGCACATGCTCAGTCAGCCCTGCTTATGTGTGAGCAATGCTGGGGATGTGTACTATTATGTTATCAACCTTTTTACCCTTATCCCTGAGAAACTACAGGGTCGGATGTGTACTTCACTTGTTTGTAAAGCACTAGTTCCACTCTCCTTACTCAGTCCTAGGGAAGCATCCTTTTACCGTGCCTGGCTGAGTGCAGGGAGAGGTGAAACGAAAGGCTGTGTTTAGTGTTTTGCTGTTTTGTGGGGGGTGTTTTGGTTTGGTTTGTTGGGTTTGTTTTTTGTTTTTTGCTTCAATCTGCTCTCAGAATGACTTATTTGTGCAGGACTTGGCTGGCGTTTATGTGGAGGTGTAAGGTAAAGCCTGTAGTCAATGGGTGTGTTTTCAAGAACTAAAGTGAACTCCTGTGTTAACTCATTTTGTTGTTTGCTGTTTAGAGGGGATAAAGCACACTTCAGGGACAGGATTTCACACTGAGAGAAATCTGCTGCAAAGGTTCGGCTGTCAATAGCGTCAAGCTGAGCTGAGTGTGAGAGGCTTTTGTCTCCTAATGCAGAGACCTCGAAAAAACTCCCCTGCGCGCTGGAGAGGGTTTGGTTTTGTTTGCTTTCCCCTATTCATCTTCTTTTTCCTTGTCAGATTTCATTAGTCATTGAGGAATCATTGAAGCTTGAATGTTTGGATTGATCTGAACCCCTTCCTGAGAGATTAGTGGGAGGATTCACAAGGAAGTTGTCCCAGGACAACAGTTTGGGTGCTGCACTGTGATTTGCCTTAATGGTCCAAAATGTGCAGCTATTAATTGATGAGGAGCTTGTGCCAGGAAGGCTGCTCGATAGAAAGCTTGTTGGTGAGCAGCAAAACCACAACAGTATTTTATTTGTTTATTTCTTTATTTATGGTCCTGGAGTTATAAACTTTTTTCATAGCAAGACCCAGCTTACCCATTTTTAGGTGGGGAAGACAGAAAGGTTTGGATTGAAAATATCCCGATGGGGCTGAAGGGGAGGCAACAGGTCTGATTCCCAGGTCCTGTCCTACCCCAGAGTCAGCCTGTGTTCACGCAGGCTCCCTGCATCTGTCCAAGAAAGGAGAGCAGGGAGTTAAAACTGTGGGGATCTGAAGTAGAGAAAAGGGTGTTATTCACTTGGCCAAGTGCTTGAGAGTGTGGCACTGATCTCAGCTGAACAGAAAGGAAAAAAAAAAAGAGGGGAAAAAAAGTGTAAACTTGTCAGCAAAGGGGGGAATCGATCTGCAGTATGACTATTTTTAGAAGATACTCTCTACGTTAGGGCCTTCTCGGATTTTGAATCTTAATATCTGCTTTACCAAAGAGGACAGATTCCTGCAAAGCTGAACTGCAGGAAAGCAACGCTTCTCCTTGCTGCCAGACTATTATCACAGAAGATGTTAAAAAAGAAACCACTGATTCATCTGCAGTGACTGCCAGGAACTCAAGCAAGCCCCACAAATCATGCTGCTGGGCAGACTGCACTTCCAAAAGCAGCTATTAAAAGTGTCGGCTGTTTTCTTGCTTTCTGAATGAAGAATCGATTAGGAAATGGCAAAGAATATTCAATGCTTTCAGAAGTTGCTTTCTGACTAATTTCTTTCTGAATCCAGCTGTCTCCCTGGAGTCTTTCTTTTTAAACATACAATGTATATTTATTTTTATAATCTGCTTTTCACCTGAAAAGAATAATAATCCCCATTTACTTTAAGCCTGGCTGAACATGCACTGGATCCAGAAATTAATTTCTCCCTGCTCTTAGCAGTTAAGCTTTGAAGGATAGATCCTCAGCTGCTATAAATTGTTTAGCTTCGTTGAAGGGTATTGCCCTGTGTCTTTAACCTCTGGAAGCAAATCTCAGCTTAGAGACCATATGAAAATTGATTTTGCGTGTCATGTCATTATCCTCATTTGGGTAAATGGTGTAACCGATGCACTGCTGACTCAGAGCTGTGAGGCTCTGAGTGCACCCAGTGACAGAGTAAGCCCCCGCCAGCATAATGATTTAGACCTGAGGTGAGGGTGCTTAGCATCCTCCTGGGAATATACTTTGTACCTCCACTAGTGGGCTCAGACCTGTCACCGTTTCAATTTTGCCAAGCTTGGAGTTTCAAATCTCATACATCCACCCTGAAGAACTCAGGACATCAACTTAAAAGTTCTGAGATGATTAAAAAATAACACGTGGACTGGTTTGCAGTTCACCTCCTGGCTTTGAAGCCTGGAGCCATGTTCTGATCACAAGTGAAAACTATTTTTAATTTAGTAGTTCAGGTTGCTACCTAGACACTAGTCTCCATCAAACCATGTGAGGGAGCAGGAGTCCTTTCTGGGATTTAGCTCTGGTTTCTGGTGGGTTTAGAAGAGGACAGTCCCCAGACCATAGGTTGGGACTGAGCTACTTCTGCACGTCTGCTTAGCTGAGAGCATCCTGAGCCTGCCCCGGGACAGAAAGTAGAATCTTTTTCTTGGTCTACCATGTATTGAGAGCTGTGAAGGAGAAGGCCACTAGAACTAGATTTGAAGGCCCTTTAGTAGACCAAGATTAAGAGAAATCAAATAAATATAAAGGATATTATCATATAATATTTAAATTTGGGGGTTTTTTTCTTTCCCGGTCAGGCAGCAGCAAACATGTGGAATGGGGCTCAGAGCTCTCAACACTGCTTTCCTAAGCTATGAAATCATAAAAACTACATTGGAGAGGACCTTACAAGGTTATTTGCTCTATCCCTCTGGTTGCAGGCAGGATGTCAAACCCTCTGTTAAAAATTGCCGATGATGATGGTTCCATACCCTCTTCTGGCAATTTATTTTAGTGCTTTAACTAGCCTTGCAGGTCACATATTCACCCTGGTCTTAAATCATGGTGATGTTGGTAGTGGACCCTTAAGAAGTGTTTGGTGCAGCAGGGGAGAGCACCATGTAGTCTGGCATGTTATTGCAAAATATTGCAGTCTCTGTGTGTCAGGCACGTAGAAACTGGCATCTCTGCCTAGAGCTGCCAGCTACTGAGTTAAGGAGCTGGCCGTGCCTGTCCAGCATGTTTGCAGGATAATTTATTAACATTAATGGACTCTCTTGTTTCTGTCTGTCTCCTTGTGAAAAGCAGAGGGGATTTCTTTCCCTTCCCCCACCTCCTATTCTTTTTCTAAAATACTAAAGCATCTGGCTGCCTCCAAGCAAGGACAAGCTACAAACACCTGGGTGTTATGTTGGGGTTTTTTTTCCTCCCCTTCTCTCCTGAGATCTGCAGCTGCATGACAGACCCGCCATGGAGGCTGTGAATGGCACCTTCTCCCCACGGCTGTCATTGGATCAGAAACAGCCCCTGACTCTCGCTGCTTGATTTAAAGAGACCTTACTCTGGGGCTGACCTGATTACCTCATGATGAAATGATGTGGGGCCACGACACCGATGCATGATGTCATGGGCCTTGACGTGTCACCAGAAGAAATACAAGCTTCCTGGTGCTGGAACCTTGTTACAAGGTGATTTTTGTTCCCCTGTATGCTGATTTTTAAGGGTAGGTAGCACACTTATCCTATCCCCCCTCCCACTGAGACCACCACCATCACTAATTCTGCTGGCCACCTCGATGGTACCCCACAGCATCGTACCCACACAGGGTGGGAGGTCGGGATGTGCCTGAAATGTGCTGGCTGTAGCACCCTGGATCCGTGCGCAATCCCTGATCATCCTGCAGCACAGCACTGCTCTCAGACGCCTAATTAGATTGAAGCCTGAAGTCTCTGGATATCATCCCATACCTTTATTTGAAATGATTTATCATTCTGTCTGATACAATCCCTGCAGATAGCCGTTACTAGGCCTTGTTTAACATGCTGTATGCACCCCTGTCCAGTGTGGAAAATGTTCTTGGCAACATGAAAACCAAAGACTTGGAAACCGTCCTTGAGAGTTTTTTCCCTGCCTTTTCCTGCGCCAGCCTTGCTTTCATCTGAAAGCAATCTGCAAAGCCTTTGTCTCCCTGGATGGACACATCAATACATGTCATCCTGAATGTTGACCTCTGATGGCGTCAAGAGTCTTTCTTTATATGTTTTTTTTTCTTTTAAATATGTTCTATTGGAAATGGCTGAAGTGCTTTCCAAAATCCCCAGGCCGTTGGCAGACATGGGTAGCTGGCAGTTGGACCCAGCGCGAGGCTTGCAGACAGGTTGGCTTCCAGAGCTTCTCTCACAAGCACAGGCATACTGGGGGTGGCCTTGGTGGCACTGCCCTTGTCCAGGTGCAAGCTCCCAGCTTGGCCATCTCTCTGCTTGGATAGGTCCATGGAGAAATATTCCCCTTTCCTTGTTTTAAGCGACATAACAAGCAACAGTCTCTGGAGATGATGCTCTTATCCCTCTTACCCGCATCCTCGATGCTGTTCTTGCTGTGGTCCTTCATGCTGAGGACCTGAATCTGGCTCCCTTACAGGTCACACTAAAATCCTCAGGAGTGCTGGATTCAAGGTACAAAGCAGAGATAGCAATTGCACGTTGAGACACAAAAATCATCACTGACACATGAAATACCCTGCTAGAAGTTAAATTTCCTTTCTCTAGTAAGCAGAAGAGAATTTTTGCTGCTGATTTCACTGGAAAAATCAGGATCTGAAATGCAAGGTGACAGAATATGTTGCCTAGGTCTATCACTGTCCGTTTGCTTGAGCTGGCAGATAATTCATGGCAAGTAATTTATATAGCACTTTTACTTATCCTGCCCTTTATTTCATCTGTGGTCAATTTGTTAGAAGTCTTTCTAATTAGAGTTGTCTTTGCCAATCACATGGTTTAGTTCTTATAGCTCATTGGCTAAATGTAGCTCTTATGCCATTAATGGCATATAACCCTTATGAGAATAGGAAGAATAACTCTGTTCAACTGGAAATAATTTTTGCATTATTTAAGAAAAATGGAAGTCAGATAAAAAAGAGACTGTTTTTAACCAAACTAACGTGTTTTTAATTTCTGAGGCTTTAAAAGATTAGCTATCTAAAATTGAAGTAAATATAAAACTAAGTGCAGCTCAAAGCCAGAAGTATTTTATTCTCCAAATGTGAAAACCAAACATTGTTATCCTCCTCCCAACTTTTTTCCCCAGCAAAACAATTTCATGTTAATCGACCCAAACTTATGAAGTGTTTTGGATGACCTGTATCAGAAAAAAGGAGGGGGAAAAATAAAAGGTCTATGAAGTATTTCCTAGCTTTATACATGATGATAAATATGAAAACAATTTTCCTGCAGGGGTAACAACATTAGCCTTAAATGCCTTTGTTCCTGCCCGGGAGCTCATTTGCTGGAGTATTTGCAGGAAAGGGAATATGAAAGAGAAGTGAACAAAGGGAAAGTGGTTGAAAAATAGGAGCGAACTGTAATATCCCAGACAGCAAATGGAGGGCAAGAGAGAAAAGGCAGCTATGAGTGCTGCTGAACCGATGAGGGAATCTGTTCAGCCCCTCAGCTGGGGAAGAAGCTGCTTTTGACATTTCTGCTCCGTGGTGAAACCAGCTGATGAATTGTGGGTGGGTAACTGAGCAGTATAACAGCATCTCCCTGTCCTGTTGGATATCCTGGTGAATGTTGGGACAGAGGTACGAGCTTAGGGCAAGTCCTGGAAAGATTTAGTGAGCGCACATGTTTTGCGGGCAGCCGGTTTGGTTTCTGGGTGTAACACGTGTCCTTGACCACTGGCTCCGGGTTTGTGTGCAGCTTCCAGCTCACCAGATCCCAAGTGTGGCTACTACAGGGCTGAGCTTCAAAACTACTGTGCAGACAAGCCTTGTTAAGTCAGCTGGAGATCTGCCTGCTCCGATTATCCGTGTAATCCCTGCAACATGAGGTTAGCATTCGAACCTCAAGGAAAAAAATTGGGTGAGGGGCTTTATTTATGCTGATTTCCCTACTGATCGACCTGTCTCTATCAGAATATCCTCCAGCAGGTGTTTCTTTGAGCCAGATTTTCTATTCTTCATTCCTGCCATGCTAAATAATTAAACCTCTGAGGGAGATTTCCCCCAGCAAACCTTGCAAGGGACCAGAGTGCCCAACAGAATCGCAATTACGCAGACACGTCTGCTAGGAAGGAAAGCTGAGCACATCCCCAACTGCAGCATCCTCTCGCCACCTGCTCTCGCTGCTCCAGACAAAACCCTTCGGCATGCATGTCTGTGCTTTTCATTCTGGGAGCTGAATATTTTCCCCCTTTCCTTCCCTCTCCCCTCCCTGCCTTCATTTCCCTTTCTGCTGAATGACAGAGTATATTGAAGAAGCAGCTTTTTTCTTCTTTTCAGCTTTTTTTTTTGGTGCTCTTTGGCATAAATATTGTGCAGGGCACAGACAGAGCAGGTTAGATCGATACTGGAGCGGTTGGGCAGCGGAGGCCATTCACGCCTTGAATTTAATTTTGCAAATTGATCTATGGAGCTGAAGACAGGTTGCAAAAGACAACCTGTCTGTGCTCTGCTCTGCCATTCTGTGGCCTTCTGAGCAAGAGGGAAACCAAACTTACCATCAGGATGTTGGCTACTTCCAGGCCCTGCCAAAGCAACGACATTGGTAAAGCAAAAGACATCTCTGAATGTCAGGCTTGCTTGGGAGGGAGCCAGGCCTGGGTTTGGATTTGGGTTCTGGTTAGCCACAAACCTCAGCCCTAGATTCAAGTCTCTAGTAGATTTGGCAGTGTTTTGTATTGTTTGTTTATTAGGACACAAGGAGTCACATTCACCCATGCTATTTTAATTATTTTTTTTTTTTAACTAGTTAAAGCTCCAGCAGTTGTCTTTAATGCTTTTCCTTTTCCAATAAGTTGACTGTGGGGCAAATTCAGTGCAGTACAACCATCTGTGCCAGCAGGGAATGAAACCCCATAGCTGCAACTGCCTCTTAGTTATGGAAAAGAGAGGGGAGGAATCATATGTGTGGAGACTAATCCAGTTCCTATCTGTGACAGCGGGAATCTTCAGCCTTGGTCTGTACAACAGGCTCTGGCTGCAAACACTCACCCCAGAGGAGAGCTACAGTTGGAGCCTTATCTAAGTTCTTCAGTCACATTGTGTCTTCAAAAAGGGGTAAAAAAAATTATAAAAGAATCTCTGCCATGCAGGCTTCCTACTGAGATTTCTCCCACCCCTTCCCTCTGGAGCTGCTGAGGCATGGGGGATGCTCCCTGCTACTCGCTGTGGCCACTGCTGGTGCCAGCTGGAGCATCAAGGACAAAAGAGCATGAAAATGAATAAATGGGATTTGGGGGTAGTATGGCTGGTGGGGTTTGTTTTACATATGTGCATGCATGGAATGTCTGAATTGTTAAACAACCTCTGAAAAAAACTTTACTTAGAAGGTTTGAGAAACACGATGGTGCTTTTTTCTCGGTTTTAATTTGTTTTCTACAAAACATAGTCCAGAATCAAGTCTGATAAGGTCATCTTAAAAAAAAAAAAAAGCAGGGAGATATGTGGAGCTTTGTCCAAATTTCACACTTCTCTGTGTTTCTCATAAAGCATCGGATTTATTTCTTTTTACTCTTTTTCCTTGGGACAGTCTTACATGTGTCAGTATTAAGTTTGTTGTGTCAGCACAGCTTTTTGCAGGAATGGTCATTGTATGTGTCCGTCTGGGATGTGCAGCACGGTGTCTGAAGGCTGCCCAGTGCACAGCTCTTGGGCTGAAAAGGCAAAAAACCCAAAACAACCTGTGTGTTGCCTCCAGTGTCTGTATGAAAATGCCTAATGCAGAGCTTTCCCGTTCCAGCACTAAGAAAAAAGTAGATGAGACTGTAAAATGGAGTAAATGAAGTAACAAAGCACAGGTAGAAGCTCCTCTTTCCTGGCCATATCCTGGGTACACAGCTAACGGGCTCCACTCCTCACACTTGTGAGGAGACACTGATACAGCATCCTGCATGAAGCCCATCCTGAACTGTACTCTGGTCTAGCCTATGCCCCTACGGCCAGGGGCAGCTTTTTAACAGTTGCACAAACCAAAACGAGCCCCAAACTGTAAACATAACATTGTGGTGGTGTGAAGTTGGTGGTCTGCCCATCACAACATCCCCTGGTGCCAATCAGATAGGTTTCACACCTTGTGGATCCTCGTCCTTTATCGCTCCTGCTGTCCTTTCATTGACACTGGAAGGGCAGAAAAGCATGAACAAACTGTTACACTTGGCCTGATAGACATCTCCACTTTCAATTGCTCCTCTGTAAACAGATTGAAGATAACAAGTGCAGCCATCTCAAATGGCTCTGTCCCAGGCAGCGGGTTGCTCTGAAACAGCTTGCGCCTGCCTGCTCACCCTTGACTACAAAACATAATTGCATTTCCCTCACCTCTCTTATTTCCACCTTCCTTTCTATTAAGTTTGAGATTAGAATGATCTGTACTCTTGTTTAATGTCAGCAAAAACCTTCAGGAAAGAATGAATGCCATACCCTGACAGATGCCAGTCACTGTTTTTAAAGAATACATAAAATCATTCTTTATTTTCAACATGTATTTTACTTCAGACTTCTCCATTCAAGTCAGGTAGGACTGTAAGGATTGCACTTCAAGTTAGACATTATTTGGCTCATTGTTTTCCTAGTGACACAGCCAACCACAGCTTGCCTGGGTGTCAATGGCCGATGAAGCAATGACTATTTGTCTTTCAGATACCACTTCAGAGTAATTTTCTGTGGTGATTTACAGTGTATTCCTACTGCTGCAGTGGCATTTAGATGTGTGGTAGGTTGTGACTCTTGCTGCCCATCACTTTATTGCCCTTCTGAATTTTGCAAACAGCAGGTCTATGATGAAGTGCCTTCGTCTGTTGTTACATCATCTTTTATTTCTGCAGCCTGTGTTGTCTGACACAAGGATGCCTTTTAGTGTGTCTACAGAATGTCTCCAGATATACTATCAAGATGCCTCAATAAATAGAGCATGAAGAACATAATTTAGCAGTAGGAGCTGAAATTGTCCTAGGATATAAATGAATTATTTTTACCTAACTTAAAGCATGTTGCATACAGGCTCCTGAATTAATCCCTGGAAGAAGGCAGCACACTCCCAGCTGAAGCACAAGCTAGATTCCTGATGTCTGTCCCCCAAACTCCACAACTTAACATTCCTGTTGCTTTCTGTGGACCTGAATCTAGTCCATAGCACGCAGGAGTTACAGATCCTCCTTGAACACCAGGTGCCATACTGGCATCTCAAGATTTTGATTTAGTCATCAAAATTATTCCAGCAGCAAAGAGAAGTGCATCCCCCTGTTTCACACTAATGTGCCTGTACAATCACCCCTGCTGCTTAAATGAGGGGCTGATTTCCATGCCAGGAATCCTGCTTTGTGCCAGATCCCTTTATTCCTCTTGGAACTTTGAAGATATATTATGATGCTAATTAATTCCTTTCTCAAGAAGGGAGTAATTGCAAGTATTGGAAGCAACTTCATCAATGCAGGAAATGAAGGCAAATAGATGCTCTTTTTCTTTCTTTCTTTCTGTTTTTTGATTTCCCTTTTGAAGCCAAAGACCACGAATTGATCTGACTTCTGTGTTCTGTCATTAACCCACCATGATGTAGTCACGTGCTCAAACGCAGCTGGTTGCAAACCGAATCTGTCCAAGCTTTGGGTTTGCTTAGTTAAGTAAATCATTATCTGCAACCCATCTTCATGCTAATTTGAGCTCATGAAATAATCTGGTCTCTGGGGCAGGATGCCAGTTTTCTTCCTGCCCCTAGGCTGGAGTCCCATGGCAGGGGGCGTAAGGCTACAGCATCACAGTTACAAATGCTCTTTCACTTCCCACCTTCAATTTCCTCCTCCCTTATTCTTACAACAGCATGGCTACTTGAGCATGCCTATGCCTGTACCTTTGAGAGGCTGGGCAGCAAACCACAGTTGAATGCAACTCCCCCTGACGATGTTAAGAATCCCCTCTCCCTGGTTTTGGCTTAATAAATTTGAAAACCAGAGAAAACTATAATGGCCAAAGCATGGAACAGCAAAAAGGTCAAAGCATTTGAACACAAAACAGGGAATTGCAGCGGGGATGCTGCCTGCTTTGAACAGCTCTAGCCCTATGGATAGGAAAAGTATGGCCTGTGCCTGATGGGGGAGAGGGCAGCAGGAATCATGACATGGAGCAGATGGATGGGTGCTTGTTCCTTGCAGCCTCTGGGCAGCAGCTTCTGCTGGAGTAGCTTCTTCCTCCGCTATGATGCTTGCTGGCTTGTGCAAATGGGGGCACGGGTAGAACAGGCTGTGCTTGCTGGGAAGGCTGGTAGTGGAGCGCTGGCATGGCAAAAGGATTTGTGTTGTGAAGAATGACAGTTTGCAGATTCATCCGGGGTGCTGGGTGCTGCTCAGAGGAAGCACAAACTTAATACATCTCTCAGGCTACATTATAAGCACAGTCAGTGGTAGCTGAGAGCTGTCTCCTGAAGCAGCCATGAGGATGGATGGTGTCAGGAGACCAATCAAGTCTCCCAGGTTTGTCTTCCACCAAATAAACCAGGCACAGACCCCATTGGGATCTGTGATACAGGAGCTGCAGCAAGCAGAGGGAGGGCCTGAACTGCCTCCCGCCCCGCAGGGTCACAGCTGGAACTGGTGGCAGGATGGTGCCACTCACTGGGCTGTTCCTGGTGAGACAGACACAAATGTTCATTAGTGAGAGTTTTTTGCTCAACAGGAACTCCTCGTGATGTGAGGGGTGGATTTTGGACTTCTGAGGCTCCTCTGTGTATCTTGGGGGAAGGCAGTAGAACCACTATGGCATAAACCTCCTGTTCTTTATGGAGCCTCTCCTGGGAATCGCTTGACCTTTCAGATGCCTGATTTATATAATCATCTCAGAGGACAGACTAAAGGGGGGCATATTATCAGCCAATTAAAAGGTTCCCTCCTGAGGAGGGTGGAAAATAGCATACAGATGATCTGTTTTTTCTGTACAACATCAATTACCATTCTGCTGCCAGATGTTGCACTGGGGAAGATCTGTGCTGTCACGTGCTCTGCGGAGCTGTCTCTCCCAGACTCAAACTCTGGGAAGAGAAACCCTGTGGTGGATTCCTAAAGCTCTGTGGGTATTAATTAAATATTGTATGAGTGTGAAATGTACTTTTTTGACAAAAAGCAACCACCAAATCTGCATTGGCTATATCCTTACTTGCCCCATCAGCCATATGCTAATTGATATTTGGGTGTGGATGAACAAGTCAATAATTTTTAAAGCTAAAGAGCAGTTATTTTAGTGCTGTTTTCTAGGAATCTTCTAGCTAGCACATATACTACACAGGCCCATTGGTATTTACTCACAGTTTCCTCTGATCTTCCTCTTGCTGCCCTATTTCCAGCTGTTCTTTGCATTCAGTGTGCTGCCAGTTCTCTTCAAAAGAGAATGTGACAGTGTGTACTCGTGAAGATATGCAGTGCCACGGTGTTTACATCAGGGTTTTGGTCTCACATGTCATATGGAAAATAAGATGCTACAAATGGGAAACAGTTGGTGCAGACTCCAGGGTGTTAAATAAAATATTTTGGAAAGCATCTTATGAAGAGGGAAAAATTTCACAGATAACGCTAGCCACTTCTGAAGGTTTTTTTAGGTAATTCCATGTCAGAGATATTTTTGAACAGGAAGATTCCCACCATAGCATGTGGAGATAGTTGATCTAGGAATGTGGACCTGGAAAAGACAACAGTGAGAGCAGAGAAGGAGGAGCGAGGCAGGGCTAGAGCAAGGGCTGAGGATGGGAAGTGGGAGCTGGGTCCTAGGGCAAACTGTCTTTTAGAAGAGGATCTAAATATCATAGCTTGCACCCAGCCAGGATTCTGGTGACAGCACCAGCAGACACTTTATTATCCTTAATTGCATGCCTTGATCCCATCACAGCAGGCGAAGGTGGGTTTGGACACCGCTGCAGAGCTTGCTGCTTGCAGTAGTTTGGCTCTGTGGCCATAATTAGGGCCCAGAGAGGGGCAAGGACCTTACCTACACTCTCTTAGTTCCTTCAACAATCTGTACAATATTCTGCATCCCAAACAACCTAGGGGGTTGTGGGTTTGCCAAGTTGTAGCCAGACAGATGCATCCTGTGGAATGAAAGTTCCCATTATGCTGCCCTTCCAGCACGCGCCTGCCTTGGTGGAATGGTGCTCATTAGTTCATGTCCAGCCACTCCTTGGCTAATCCATCATTGCCAGTCATGATGGATGTGCTTGTGAGGAAGGGCGTTGGTGCCTGGGAGCTGCTGAGTGTTCAAAATCCAGGTGGGACAAAAATTCAACCCATCATTCAATGACTGCAGTGGTGCCAATTCAGCAGCGAAGGTGTCAGTTGGCTTTAGAAAGCAGCGTGACTTCAGTCCTGGGGTTTTTTTCCCAAGGTCAGCACGGTCCAGTCTAGATCAGTCAGGTAGCAAAATACTTCTTGTGAACCTTCTCCAGCCTGTGATTCTTATTGGACACCGCTGTTGTCTTAACTTAGGTGTTTATGAGCCTATAGGCCTCAGTGATCCTAGGTCAAAGGTTGTCTTCTGACTCGGGACTTTTCATGAAGGGCTGTCTGCAATGATGTGCTGCAGGTGGTAGATCTCATTTCAAGCATATCAGTGCATCTGCTACATAGAGATCCCACTTCAGACCCTAAAAGCTGTGTGGCAGTGCTGGTATAGCTTTTTGCCACTTCAAACAGTGTTGGCTTCACAGGCCACAGCATGGGCAGCGTGCAGCAAAGGCTTTTGTGTCAGGGAGAGCTATAACTCAGCACTCCCAGGCCCTGCACATCACTCAGGTGTTCCCTTTTCCATCATGCTCAGACAGGCAGATTCAAAACCACACAGTTTCTCAGCAGGCCAACAACTCATCACCCTCACAGACATGGAACGGGACACAACGCTGTTGAACAGGTGGGGATCACACACATCTCTGCTCCTTCACGTTGCCGGTGACAGCCCAGGCCACAAAATCCATTACTGTTTATTCCCAGGGAGGAAGACTGACTTGTAAGATAAGGTCCTTCTAAGCCTCAGTGAAGGTAGGACGTTGCAACAGCAGGAGAGACTGCAAACCTCCTTGTCACTGGTGTGCTGTTCTTAGTGGCAGGCTGCTACATCAAAGCAGCACGGTGCTGACAGTTGTAACCTTTAGAAAGAGTAAGCACCACAAATGACCTGAAGGCAGACAAATACAACTCGTTTTGGGTCCCTGGTGTATTCATTGAGGAAGCTGTGTAGGAAAATCAAATGAGAAATCACAGGTTCTGTGTTATGGCCACGCTGCAGAGGAGAACACCGTGCTGACCCCTGATCAGTTGAGGTTGATGCGGGAGGGGCAGAGGTATGTTTGATGAATTGGAGAGAAGGAAACCAAGTGTGATTATAGTGAGGGATACCTGAATTAGGATGCGCATTGAGTAATGTGGGCAGCAGGTGGCAAATTAAAGAATATACAATATCTTGTTACAGAATCAGCAAAATACATTTTCTGCATTTAAAGTCTTCAGATTCCATGTTGTTACAGACTTGTACTCTGTGTACTGGATAGTTTAAAAAATGTTTGTCAGGGCACAAACTTGAATTCACCCCAAAATGGGTTGCAACCAGAACCTAACTCCATACACTTCTGCTTGTTGACTCCAGTAACCCTAGCCCAATTTAAATGAGAACGACAGAAAAGGTCTCTGTGCTCTTAAACTCCTTCAGCCCAATTTACTTTCACCATGTTAGGCAGTGGGCTGATGATGCAGAAGGGGCGATCACATTGCTCTTGGCCCATTAGGATGCTGATAGGAATGTGTCTGCTTCAACAGCTGCCCTACGAGCTATGCCTGGTGAATATTTTTTAAAGATAATAGTTCTGTCTTGCCTCACATAGACTTTTTCAGAGGCAGTAAATTTGGAGTAGCAGATGTGGCCAAATTTCTGAAGATTCCTCTTGCCCTTTTCCCTTCCCTTCTCAAAAATATTTGGGTTGAGAATCCCCCTGTGGGAAGTAAGTACCTTTGGGATGGTTTGAGGACAAAGGCAGCTTTGAAAGCCATTATCACGAGTGTCTCCTGACATCCCTGTATTGTTCTTTTTGTAAAGAGGAGACAGCATGGTCAAGGCAAGGTCTATCTCTGCAGCTTAGCCCATCTGGCAAAGGCTGACAGAACAAATACATTTCAACATTGCTCTGCAGATGGAGCTTCTTTCTCTTAGAGAAATCATTAAACAAAGATTTAATGAAACAATTCATAATAATCCTAAAAGAAATGGTTATAATTACATTTCAGGACTGTGCTAGGAAGTGAGTGTATTAATTACTGACTTCATTTTGATTATTTTCTTGATCCTGAAGACAAGATGAATCCTACTTGTTTCCAGTCATGTCCCGCCACAGCCAGACCCCACTGCCCCCATTTATTTATCACTGAAGCTCCAGGGAAGTGCAGGTTTTACGTTGACAGCCCTGTTTCTCCATGTCCATTTTCTTCCATATCTCCTAACCACACAAGTTCACTTTACTGTATTTAGCTCCTCTGGACATCAGATCTATACTTCTCGACTTCTTTCACGCTGTTTACTCATCAGCTCTTGCCCCATGAAATTCCTGGAGTAGAAGAAATTTAGGGAAACCTTTTTTTTGGTGTCCTTTTGTAGCAGTGCCCTTGTTCCCTGCCCTTCTTAGCCAGCCCTCCTCATTGCTGAATGTGGCATCCTTACTCCTCAGACCTGGAGTTTTGTTTCTCTTTTGCTTTGTTTGCACTGCTTGAAGCTGTGAGCAATCCTGATAAATTCACTGGGAATGGAGTGAAAATTTGGTACAGGAGGAAACAGAATCGCATCCTTTTATTGTTTAAGTATAACATTCCCGGTGGGTAAATATCCTGTAGTACCACTGTGGAAGAGCAAATATATGAAAAACCACTTAGTACCAATAAGGATACTAATGTAGTTAAAACATTAATCTTGCTGCAGCTGTTGTCAAACCTATCACAGGGCTTAAGGTGGTTCCCTGCAACTCCTTGGGAGCAAACAGTGTGTGTGCTTTGTACGATCTTAAGCGGAGGAAACTGGATCCGGGGCATTTTTCATTTAGATATACAGAAAGACAAGTGCTTCCTCCCCAGGATTCTTGTAGCCTGTTCTCATCTGCACAATATCTGTGTGAGAGCTTGGACAAACCCGGGGCTGGAGACTAGAAAGAGCAGGTGGTGGAAGCTGCTGGGGATGCTAAGCTGTAGGATTTTATCAGGATGTTTGCAGAAAATGGGAAAAAGTCCCATGAGAAGCAAGTGCTAGTTTCTTACAGGATGCTTGAATGTGGCTGGGAGCAGCAACAGATGTGTCCCACTGAACTGCCACATTCAGTCCTTTGTGGGTTGGTGCCCCCTGCCACCTCCAAGAGCCTTCCTTTGGGTTGATCCTCAGCAATGAATAGCCGCTTCATGTTTATCTTTTGCAGCCTTCCCTGTCTGTTTTTTAAGCATCAACCTAACTTCCACTTCAGCTCTTTAGAATCCTTCCAGAGGTGAAGGAGAGGGAGGAAAGGCCAGTTTCTGCATTTCATTGTATCCAGGAAAAAGAAGTTGCACCTAAGGGGTGCCAGCAATTAAAAGCTTTTGGGACTTTAAGGAGAACCTCAAAACTTTGGGGTTGGCAGTAAGGAGAGGGCAACCCAGCTGTGTGCCGGAGCTAAAACGCCATATTCACTGTGCTGTGAGCTGAGCTGGGCGCAGGCCAGAGCTCACCAAGACAGGATCATGTTATCCCTTGGCAAAAGGTCTGATGGGAGGTTGGCGTTAGAGAGGAGATCACCAGAACCCTTTGCTGGACAGAGCAGAGGAATTTGCAGTGTGTTTAAGGTTTGTGCTGTTTGCAGCTGTGAAGAGGTAAACCTTTATGTGATGCTCTTGCAGCAGTGCAGGAGGGCACACAGAGCCAAGCAGCACATGCTTCTGCATTGCTGCTGGGACCTATTGTCTTGGGATGTTTAATGTTGGGATGTTGTCTTGCTTAATGTTTATAAATGTGTAAAGGGTGAGAGTCAGGAGGACAGAGCCAGGCTCTTCTCAGTGATGGCCAGTGATACGACAAGGGGCAGCGGGTGCAAGCTGGAGCAGAGGAAGTTCCATGTGAATATATGGAGGAACTTTTTCACTGTGAAGGTGATGAGCACTGGGACAGGCTGCCCAGAGAGATTGTGGAGTCTCCTTCTCTGGAGACATTCAAACCCACCTGGATGCATTCCTGTGTGATTTAGTCTGGGTGACCCTGCTCTGGCAGGGGGTTGGACTAGATGATCTTTCAAGGTCCCTTCCAACTCCTAATGTGCTGTGATTCTGTAATCCTCCTAGGACTCCTGAGACCTGCATTAAGTCTCAGAGGAGTCTCTTCCAGATGCAGAGCCAAGGAGCTCTGGGACCTCAGACAATGCATGCTCTGCCCCAATACCTCTGGGCTGCAAATATTCCCAGCTGTGCATCTCTGTGCTAAATGCTTTGGTCATGAAGGAGAGTTCAGATTGCGGTGGGGGCGACTGTAAAGGGCTCCCATGGACCAGGCAGGACATTGTGGTGTAGTTATAACTTCAGTATGTTTTCTCTCTGCTCTATTTTACTGGGAATGAAGGGGGAGGTTGTGACACTACACACACTCAGGTTAGCGTGCCCTTAATGGAGACCTTCCTTCAGCTAGAGGTCACTGCTATGAGCTGGGATGCGTCATCCAAAATTAAACAGCTGAAGCCTCCAGTTTTATCCAAGAAATGTCAGTTGTTCCTCCGAGGCAGCTGAAGTCTGATGTTCAGAGAAATTCCTGTCATCTTCTCCATATAGCCTGGGCTTGGCCCTGGTCATTGATGTAGGGTCAGATGGGCACAGCATCCTTTGCAAGCATGAGCTGACAGGCTGCAGTGGATTGTCATCTCAGCACTGGGAGCATGTGCTGCAGTGTGCTGTAACTTTATTTGCAAAAGTCTTGGCCAGATGCCTGGCACCATGCCAGCAGCCTGGTCCTGTTTCTGTTTGTTGATAGATCTCTCTTCTATCTGATACCTCGATTAACGCACATCGATTCCTCCTGTTTCTGCTGGGTGGGAAGGGTACTCTAGCAGCAGCCTAGGAACTGGTTTCTCTGGGAGGGGTTACTGCATTACATTTATAAACCCTCAGCCTGTACAGCTACCAACCAGCTCTAAGCACAACGTATATATTTTCAGGACTTGCTTTTCCCTGCCACTTAGTGGCTTTAACTGGCAAAATATTTTTTGCAAAGACAAATTGCTTTGCAGGTACCATGCTGAGCTTCTGGAAAGGCTCCAAATGCACAGAGGAATTCAGAACGGCTCCCCAAATCCCTATCAACAAGGCAGGATGACCCCAAGCACTTATTTTTCAGGTATGATAATTAGAGGAGTATGAAATATTGACAACAAATTGCAGCACTGTTTCAAATCCAAGGCAGTCATGCTGCTGCAAGGCTCAGAGGGCTCGTCCACAACACAGCTCTCCTAGGGCTTGGACCCTGAGCACCTTTTGTTTGAAGCGCAGCCAAATTAAGACCCTTTTTCAGTATGCACAGGCTGTTTCTGAACAGGAAACAGCTGAAGTAGGACTGTTCCCCAGCAAACACAACCTGTGCTAATATGATGAACTTGTGGATAAATCCGTGCTGCTGCCTCAGGACAAGGTATTCAATTATCAAACTGAAGGAAAAAAATCCCTTATGCTACAGCATGCTTGGAGACACACCTTTGCCCCTGGCTTCTTTTCCCAGCTAGGATTTCCAGTGCCTCCAGTTTGTGAAGATGCAAGGGGTGTCTGCAGTGGTGGAATCTCCCTCTTTTCCAGGCAGAAACTTGTGTTTGTTCTCCAGTTTCTTATACTGGGACGATATGGTGATGCTCTTGGTGCTGGATATTTCCCACTGGGAAGGGTAGCAGAGAGCTCAGCTTCCTCCTTTGCCACTCTATACCCTTCCCTCCCACTGATTACCTGTCTCTACCTTCCCCCAGTTTACACTACTTTGAGCTTTGGGTTTTTAACCCTTTTCTCCCTGGAACCAGTAGGGAAGCTAATTCACTACATGTGGGCTCAACATGCACATTACTTATTAGAATCAGCAGCTCTACAATGTTAGGCAAGAAGTTGCTTTTCAAGGCCCTGGGTGGCTCTCAACATTATTAAACGTGGTCATTAGAACATGCTTTTCCAGCCATTGAATGGCTGTGAACATTAAATATTTTGTTTTAATAAGTGCTTGCTTTTTCAGCTGGTGAGGGGCCTTAATCTTTTTTTTTTCCCTCATTAAAAAATGTTGTTTTTCCAGCTCATGAGCCACTGAAAATACCGTTCTGTTTTCTTCTCTTCTTCTTCTTTTTTTTTTCTTTTTCAATTCACTGATCAGTTTATTTTTATGTAAAAAAAAAAAAAAAAAAGGAGGAAATGAGAATTTTGGAGCCTTTGGCTAAAATAACTTGTTTTCAGCTACTAGGACAAGTATAGGGCAAGGCTTAGGATAACATAAAATCAAACCTTGCTTGTGTGAACAAGTTTCACCGAGATAAGGACATGCAAACTATCCAAACATCAGCAGATTGTCTTCTCCTGTGCTCTGAAAGGGCTGATGAATCACACTGCTGCATGCCAGTTTTCCCACCCACCAGTCAAGCGTGTCCTATAGTGTCCCATGTCCTGTTGTGTCACCTGTCATTCCCAAGGCGAGATGTGAAGCAATCCTAGGGTCAGAAGAGCAGCAGGTGTGTTCTGGATTCAGAGCAAAGATGAGGAGTTTGGCTTTAAATTTAATTTCCTTTATTTGTTCTTTAAGGGGGACTGTGATACATAAGAAGGAAGGTAATTGGGAAGAAAGGTCTCTTGCTCAAGTATTAGACTGGAAAAAGCTCCTTCTGCTGTGGGCTTGTTTTATGGTCACGAGCAAGTCATTTGGGATGTGGCTCTGTTGCCTAACTGTAGTCTTCACAGCCCACTTGGGACGCTCCCTATGCCCCACTTGACCTCCAGCTGTCCTTCCAGGAGGGAAAACGTCTCTTGTAGGTCCCTCATTGAATCTGCTAGTGCTGTATTACACCTCGAGTAAGGTTACCTGTCTCTGTTTTAGCCTTTCTTCCTAATTTTCCTGTAATAATAAGTTCCAGGAATCTGCTGGAGATGGAGGCTGCCCCTTACAGTGTGTTCTACCACTCCTGCTCCCACAGCTCCCAGTTTTCATGGTTGGAATGATCCGCAATGGATCAGCATAATGCCAGGCACAGAACAGGCATCACATTAACAACAGAGTTGAATTAGCTCCTTCCCTTAATTTCAGTTGCATTGATTTCCAAGCCAGGGTGAGTGAGGTAGAAGAAAGCAGGACTCCAACCTGCTTGTATTTGTTTCATGCAGGACATGTGTACCATCAGTAATATCTGATGGAAGAGGAGCCATTGACAGCATGGTGGGCACTTGACATGTCATGGCCAACATCTTGCTCAGCTAGGGAGCTCTCCTTAGGGAGTCCAAAAGTGGCAGCTCTTCCCTGTGGCTGGGGCATTTGGCTTTCTGCAGCTTCTAAATCACCCACTTGGAATGCACTGTGCATCAGCCTGGAAGGGAGTCAAACCGTTTTATGAAAGCTGCAATTAGTGGCTTCCCACAAATAGCATCTAGCACTGACAAGTGGCTGCTCTGTAATGCTGTTTATGGGCTTGTTTCAGGTAATGGAATTTCATTGCCTTTCAGGTGCTCTCACCACAGGAAGCACATATATTTTTTCAGCTCTGTGATTTTTTCCACTAAATTGCACAAATCATTATATTTGGGCAAGTGCATTGGAAACATTTTACTCTGCATTTATTTTGCAGCTCAAGTCCTTCATGAAAGGAAAATAAATATGTTCTTCTAGGCAAACAACTGAGGTGAGGAAGCAGAGAAGGAGCTGAGATAACGGGGAAACAAAACCTGGTCTTCACATATAAAAAATCAGTGTATCTGCACTGACTTCGTGTGCCTGTGCTCGTTGGTATCAGCTGACGAGTGGGTCCAAAATTTCTTCTGCTTCTCTATCCCCAGATGTGGCAAGTCCTAGCAGCCAGTACCTGAAGCTATGCCTGGGTCCCATGGACACATGCATGGCTTCCTTGGGAGGCTGTGAAGTAGTGTGGAAGAATTTCCTGACCTTTCTCCTGCAGAGTTCTATGCAATCACTGTCTTTGTAGGTATTCATTGAGCAAATGGAGCTAAGAGTTCACACAATCTCTTAAACTATTGTAGATGATTATGTTGTGTTGGCTGTGGGAGCAGAAGGCAAGAGCGAGTCATATTTGGTTCTGGCTGACCCATGAAATTCACTGGTTTACCTGGGATGATACCTGGCAACCAGCAATGCACAGGACCCCCGGGCAGTCCTGCTGGGCTGGCAGCACTGGCATTTCATAGGAAAAAAGTATCTCATGTGAACAGCAGGGAAAGGAAAGCCTGCGAGCTGAGGTCACTCACACTGAGCCTGGTGGGTCACAGTTCTGCAGAAGGAGCGTTTGTTAGAAGAGCTCAGCACCAAACTCATCTTCATGAGCCCTGCTGACGTCATGAGCCTCGAAAGGAAAAGAAAGCCGTGACCCCCAAGGAACAGGTGAAACAAAGGCAAAGTAGTTGCTCCAAGGGGACGAAACCTGAAATCATGGATCTGGAAAAGCAGGGCTCCTAATAAGATAATGCAGGTAGTACTATCACACAGCACTAAAACAATACAGGACTAATTAGCTCAAATATTTGCTGACAATGTGGGTTTTGAGGGGGGCAGGGGGCTGCATGGGCTTTTATAAAACTTAATTAACTCATAGAGTAAATCAGTTTCATTCATTGCCACAACAGAGCCAATCAAGATAGACTTACTGTTTGCTCATTTGGAAAATGATTAGGATTCCCATTTAGACTTAATTACAGTGCAAAGGTTGACAATTATCATCTTTGTGGAAGCACTGGATGCCACAATATCTCAGTTGAACATGTGCCTATAATTATAGACATCATTTTCTTAGCAGAAAACGTAACCCACTTATTACCTGGATTTCATGCCTGTAATTAGAGATAGTAGAAATAATAAAAAAAAAATTAAGAAGGGAGTTGGTGCTAAATTATTTTGGATCTTTCCATAGTAAATTACTTTGTGTGACTATTTGTCACAAATTAAAAGCTAGTTTTGTACTTTATACTCCTCATGGAAGGAAATCTGTGGTCATCCAGAGGAATCAGACTAGCCACGTGAGTTGTATTTTGACACAGCTAAGAACACTGCTGCATGAGATTGGTTTGATTCATAAACCCTTCCTTACACCTCCTGGAAATTTCTCGTGTTACATGGGCATGTACTTAACACCTGAGTCATTCCAGAAGCAAGTTGTGGTGTGAAACTTGGTCAGCCAGTTCAGAAAATCCCAGCTTGGTCTGAACCAGAACTGAATAGACTCAGCCTGTTCACCACAACAAACCACATCAATATTAAAGTTCACAAGAAGTGCTTGACTACACTTATGTTTAATACTGAAAAACACAAATGATAAACAGGTTGAGAATCTTCCCATTTTGCCAGCCTAGATACCTCCAGGAGACTGTTTCAACTCATTGAGTCCAGGGGCTGCACCCCAGCTGAGATGAGAAAAAGAAAGTTCAAAGCATTTTGCAGATATTAATTACAGATAAGACAGGAGGTAAGATGAGGATGCAAGAAACCCAATCTCTGAAGTCCCTGGGCCTCTGTTTATCCCATGGGCTTGTAAAGAAGCTGTGGGAGAGTGCCCTTTGCAGGGAGCCACAATGGATCAGTGTAATGCCAAGCACTGAACAGGCATCACATTAACAACAGAGTTGAATTAGCTCTTTCCCTTAATTTCAGTTGCATTGATTTCCAAGCCAGGGTGAGTGAGGTAGAAGAAAGCAGGACTCCAACCTGCTTGTATTTGTTTCACATGGGATGTGTGTGAACTTAGAATAACATCTGAACCTCCTAGGGGAAATGGTGCAAGTGACTTTGGGACCAGGGCTTCACCTTTCCTTGAGCAGTATTTTCACTACTAACCAACTAAAATGTTGGATTTGCCTCAGATACAGATGATCTGCAAGTGGTAAGAAGGAAGGGTAGAGTTTCCACTAACATATCCTTTTTGTTTCCCAAGATCAATAAAGAAATACAGTATTTGATATTTTTTCCTAACTTTGCCCTGCTTCATTTGAAAAAAACCCATCATTTGCCTCTTGAAAGAGCTCTATAATTTTGTGGACAGGGGGGTAAACTGGCTTTATTGGCTTAGATAATCCTTGTGCCCCATAATCAGCAAGTAGCGTCAGGAGGGCTTCAGGGAGAGTGTTTTTGTAGCTGATTACAACAGAAAGGCAACTGGGAGTCTGGAGGCAGAAAGGTATTTTTCTTGGTTCTCCAAAAATGTTAACTTGCTTTTTCATTAAGGTTTTTTTGTAGGTGTATATAAAAGGGAAGAAAACAAAGTTTTGAGTGTTGGCTGTGTCCTTTTGAAAGTTCACTGTTCAGGTGCTTTTAATATTGCCTGAATGCTGAGCACTTTGCAAGGAGAATAAAAATACCAATGGAAGTAGTAAAACATGAAGAGTAAGTCCTTCTATTGTTTGAAGTGCTTATAAAGCTGAAGGCCCTTGCTTTTGTTTGGCATCTTGTATCTTATTTGCTAGAGCTTTATGTAGCCATGGAGCTTTATGGCATCATTGTGCTGCTTTGGAAAGGCTGAGAGAGTGGATTATTTGATGCCTTGGCTCCCAGCTGCCCGGCAGCAAGAAGCTCCTGCAGAGAATCCTGCTCCTCTCCAGGTTTAAGAGCAGGATGGAGCCCCCACAATGCCCGACACTGCTTGTTGTGACAGCAGAAGGACTTCCACATGTGTTTTCAGATGGGATTTCAATGCTGAGACACCTTCATTGCTCCAGACATGTCAGAACAGGGTAGCCATGCCCCTGCCACAATTCTCAGCACAGGATGAATGAGTTTTCTTTTGAACTACTGAACTACAAATTCCCCTCCTGGCCAAGCAACCGTGGCAGGTGGGATGAGGGGGAGAAGAAAGAGTTGCTCAGGGAATAATGAAAAAAAACCCAGTAGGTGTGTGTGTGTGTGTGGGTGGTGGGAGCAGCTGACTTGCCAAACCCACTTGGATTCACTCCACTGAGCCGAGTGCAGTTGGGAAATCTGGCAGGGTTTGATTGCCTGGTACCTGGAAAAGCTCATTTGGAATGCCTGGTATCTCCGACCAACCCACAGTTAAGTGATTAGTTGCAATGATCAGAGGTTCAAAGAAATGTGCAGCATTGAGAAATATGCTAACCTGTGTCAAAAGTAAGAATAATAGCTGAAAAAGAGAGCCCAGGGAAGAGAGGAAGCCTCCTAACTGAAGGAGGGAACAAGAGGAGAGAGGATTTGTTAGTGAACACCAGTTCAGGCCTATTCACCCATTTCGTGCAGAACTAGTTGCACCACTTCACTGTTTATTTATCTGCTGCAAGATTCCTAGGTATGAAAACAGAGGCAGAGATCGGTACGCAGGCGTTCCTTGTCTGGCAGTGGAGGCATGTGAAATCCCAGGCAGGAGCTGTGCACAGCTCCACAGCCTTCACAGCAAAAAAAAAATCAAAGTCCTCCAGATGGGTAAAGGTTCAAAAGCCAACACTGTAATGTGTCACTGGCCTCAAGAAGATGGGCAGAAAGATTCAGGAGCAAACAAATGCTCAAAACAATCTCCTGCAAGGTTCACAGAGCTATGTTTATATCAAATTGCTACAGGAGGCAAAATCAGAATGTAAGTGGAGTTTTAAATCACAAGGACAAGCATCTGAGACAGCGGCAGTGTTACACAGATGTATAGGAAAAGTTTTTAGTTTATTGTTGCTGTCTGTTTGAGTATAAAACTGAGCAGAGAGGGAATTTTTCCTGCCTTTACTCTTTACCGCAGGTGCTTTATGCCCGAGTTACTAACTGTGCTATTCAAGGATGAGGGTGGCTTCAGTGTGGTGGCTGGGAAACAGGAAACACAGATTTGGTGGCTAGTAGGGAAGACCTTGAATGCACACGCCTGAGATGTATCGATGTTTGCATTAGGTGAGGATGAGGAACAATGTCTGAGCTCATGTTAAGCCTCTCTGCAGAATGTCTATGAAAAGGTTTTTGAGAGAGTTCCAGGTACAGCTCATGCAAAAAATTAATCCGAGTACTCAAACCCAAGTAATCTACTTTTGATACAGTGTGTGTCTTCTTAGTGAGCTGGAGAGACAGAAAATTAAAGGTGAAGTGGCCCAGATCACCTTGGCTTTGGCATTCGGGGCTTTTGAGTTCCTTACTTTGAAAAGAAGGTTCAGAAGTAAGTGCCTCCTGAATATACTATTAGCTTAAGAGCATTTGAAGGGGAGAGATTTTGTTGTATGTGAAAAATATCCTTAGGAACTAGTGCTGGGTGTCATGCAAAGTGAAGCTGGCAGAAATGCTGGGGAGCAGAACAGAACTGCAAAGCCAGCTTTGCACAGGAACACCTTGTCCAGGGACATGACCCAAAAACAGGACCCAGCTCTGCTTCTAGCACAGCTCAGTCCTGCGCACCGCACGTGCGTCGAGGTATCGTTTGCTCTTAGCTGCAGTCAGACAAACCAGTAATTTCTCTCCAAGGACTTCAGATTCTCCCCAAAGGAATATCTGGAGGTGACCACGCAAAGTCACACCTGGTTTGCAAGCAGATCTCTTCTTGGAGGCGAGAAGTGAATGTCTAATTTGTTCAGTGAGAAAGTATGTTTTGAATCTTGGTGTAATCTGACTCCCTGGATCAGGAGAGATAGTGCACGGGTTTTTTGAGACATACATAAATCCCATTCTTCAAGTGGTTGGGAGAAAGCAGCGATCTGTGTGGGAAAGCTGGAGAAATGGCGGGAGGGGGAAGAAAAATTACATGCATTAGTGGTTTATGCCTTCCAGACGTTTACAAACTCTGGGTAATGCAACTCAGAGGGAATTTTAGTCATTCCAAGGAGGCTGCATGATTTAAGAGGGCGTAAGGGTTGCAGTTTGCTCTTTGGTTTAACCCACAAATAAAACTTCCATCAGCCGGTTGAATATCTGGAAGGAATTTGGGGTTGCATTTTTAGGGCTGGAGACATTAATAAAGCGTTGCTTTATTGCTTTGGTGACCTATCACCTCGGTATTGTCTGGCCTTGTGCTGCTCGTTGTAAGGAGAGGTTAATGTGTAAAACATACCGTAGCTTCAATGGATTTGGGAAAACAAAGGCAGTCTTGCGGTTGTTGCACTTCTGAGTTTAGTTATTTAATTATTTTTTAAACACGCATCATTCTCTTTCTTTCTGTTGCCTCCAGCCAGGGTGAAGCCACCACAAGCCTTTAAAGACCACCTACCCAACCTGTTCTCCCTTCCTGGCCTCCTCTCTGCCTTCCAGGGAGAATTAAAACCAAGACAGTGTGCAGGTGAAGGTCCAGTGGCCATCATGAGTCCACGATCTAGTGAAATTAACACTTTGACAGTTGCATCTCTTACCCATTTAATTCAGTGATACCTTCCAGGCCTCCTTCTAAATGGCTGTTACATTAGAAAATGTCTTAAACCCTTGCTATGGCTTTATATATATTCATATTTGACTTGCAGAGGTCACTTTTTCTTGTTTAATACATATCATTATCCCAAGGTTGGGATAAGTTCTCTTGGCTCTTTTCTTGGTAACGTGTACTTATTTCATTTAGCATTTTCCCTTTTCTATTCTATTCCATCCCCTCCTTATATTTTCCATACATTTCACATTCAAAAATATTTTGACATGTAAAGATAAGACATATATCACTATCAAAAACAAATCCCCCAACCTGCATTGTGATGAACAACAGATGAGAATGGCAGCAGTGGAAAAAAACAAACCAAACCAAACCATCAAGCATTCTCCTTCTATCTTGAAGGGCATTTAAAAAAAAAAGTAGGAAAAATATTTGGAACTGGGATGAGAACTTCAGTCTGCCGAGGGTTTAATTTTTATCCTTATTTTATTAGGAAGGGGAAACAGAGGCAGAAAGACTTGCCCAATTGAGTCAGTCATTCAGCTTAAACAGATGTGCTGGCATCATTCTGGCGTCTTTCAGAAATACCAAGACTCACTTCAATTGTGAAATACTTGCTGAAGAGCATTCTCAGGGAGCCTCAGAGGGATTTTACTTCAGAGCTAGAGGTTTAAGGCTGTTCTGATGTGAAGGAAAAGTAGATAATGCTTCCTATTTCAGTCAAACCATGAGCAAGGACCCAGAACAATCAAATTCAGCTCCTTTGCCCTTCATGCCTTACTTGATATCTTCATACTGCTCTAGATGAGAGTTTGCATGGATAGAAACTGGGTGACCTTGCAGCGTTTCAGCTGTGAGTGGGATTGAGAGTAACTGGATTTAGAGTCTCGGGCAAATTCAATGGCTCTTACTGATCCATTAACCAGGGGAATTTCATCAGGATAATTTAATCCCTGCCTCTTCAGGTGTAAAGTGGTTTTAGTGATGATGCAAGTCTCCAAAGCGATGCACTCTTGCTTTGCTTCCTTACTCCTGCCCCTCTCAGGACAGCCAACTAGAGCAATTGGCTTGCTGTTCAGGCTGTAATTTGGGTTGCGATTAAAGTCCGCCCTCTCCCATGTGCTGTCACTGTCCTCAGTGCTCTTTCCAAAAGGGAATCTAACACAGATAACTGATGAGGATTCCTAACCTTGGATTGCTAAGAGAACCTGTGGAGTCCCACTGTCAGATACTGAGGGTAGTTGCGTGGCTGCTCACAGGTCTGTTTGCAGCAAGAGCACTTCAGGGAGCCAGAACAAAGTGTGTTTATTCTGTACAGCACCAAAAGGCAACAGAAAACTTCAAAATACATCAGAAGCAGCTTAGCCAAGGCAGCTGAGAAATCAATATAGGCTGCTAAATTAACTTCAGAAGCATAGCGAGTGTTGGGTTGATGCCCCTTAGTCATCTGCAGCTGCCTCCTAACCTCTGGAAAAAGAACTGTCATCTTCATGCTGTTTCAGGTGTGCTGCATGGTGCTGCATCCTCCCAGGGAGTGCATGTTGAATGCACTACCTTAGGAGCACTCCAGAAAGGCTTTCAGACCTTCCTTAGATAGGAGTCAGAGTCAGAATATATTTTATATCCCAGCAAGGTCACACAAGAGAGAGTCTGTGCTGTTGTGAATAATAAATGAGGCACAGAGGATGGTTTAAAAGACTCACTTTAAACATTTGTTTTGATTTTCTTAAAATAAGGTTGCCGTTGCTATTTGAACAATTTGAAAATCAGGAATTTAAATTGCAGGTATTTTCGTTGTGCCCATTTTTCAGAAAAATGCCTTGCAAACATGTTTCTGTAAAGAGAGCAGAGGACTTGGGATGCTCTGACGGTAGCCAAAGCAAGCAGCAAAACATGTGAATGCCCCCAGACTGCTTCCAGGGTTTTGTTCCACAGCCAAAAGCTGAGACGTAGGCTCACAGCATGAGACAGCAAGCTGATCTGTCTTTATGTGCTCGCACATGAGGTAAATTTAACATAAGAGACTGTTGTTTCCCCCCTTTGCCCCCTGCTTCTCCCCTTCCATTCCTCCCTCAAGATCTTGGTTTAACAAGCAAGGGAACAATATGGAAGTAATCCCAGCTCTGCTGATACTGAAGGCAGATGAAACAACTTTGCTAGTCACAGCATATGTTTATCCAAACATCTGAGCTTATGAACCCTCTAGAAAGATTGGTTTCAGTGTGTTTCATCAGGCTACTTCTTGCTGCTTGTGTATGTGGATGGCCAAGTACTGGAAGATCTCTTAGATTATGTGTGTGCTTCCTAGGGCTGATCAGAAGACAGGATGAAGATGCCAGCAGGACAAAAAATTTCTGCCTAGGAGGAGCTGGATAGATACAGGTGCTTGCCTTCATTTATCTTTCTGCCACCCAAGGAACTTGGGATGAGCTCTTTGACTGGTGGGCCATCATGCCCTAAGCAGCAGATGAATTCCATCATCACAGGGCAACCTCTCTTAGCCTCCCTTTCAACTTGCCTGTTTTCCTAAGATCTTCCTCAGCTAATGGGAGTTAATTGTCTCCAGGGTAAGGAAATCAGCTATAACTCCTAGCTCCAAGGGTTTGGTCTCTTAGATAGCATCGTTGGCATTGGGAGCCTGACAGCAATTAAAGGTAGTTAGCCACTGTTTGGTGAATATAAACCTCTGCAGGCATCGGTTGCAGTCTGCTGCCATTCCCTTACCCTGGAGGAGGTGAGTTTTTGGGATTGCTGCCTTTTGCACCTTGAGCTCTTTTGCAACCCCCAGCGTAGCTCTGACCTTCAGGGGTGCTGTAGTGAAACAACCATGAAGGGTCCTCTTACCTAATTGTGGTTCCCAGTTCATGCACTGGGTGGAGATAAGGGCCTGGAGCCTACAGAGCGTGTTTTCAGGATGCCTTTTGAGAAGCCTGCCTTGGTATGTATGAGGTATGTGTGTCTGCTGGCAAACAGAAATTCCCCAGATCTGTATGGGTGGAAGTAGACCCTTTCAGAGAGAAACTTTGATCACTCATCTGTAATTTTCTCATATTCAGATGTCAAGTTTCATAAAGCCTATGTCTTCAGTTTCACACCAGTGTGAGAGTTTTGCCTCTCTTCACTTTGTATCACCTAAGAAAGGTTGGCTGGCTTCTTAAAAAGATTGTCAGCCCTGATTAGATCAACCCTTAGGAGTCATCTGGTAGAACCCTGCCACAAACCTGCGTTTGGAAATCTTCATTTGGACTGTCTTCTCCTCCAGTTTTGCTTATAAATTAAAGCAAGCAGATGATAATGGTCTGTCATCTGCTGTCCTTCAATTAAGTGGGTCGTAAGAGATGTTATTGGATGATTAAGTGACTTCTGAGGGATTAGTTGGAGAATGTCTTCTGTGGGTTTCCTGCTTATGCATGAGTAAGAGCAAGTTATGGAAGTAGGGGAATGGTGAGAGGTTTGAGCTGGCCAGGGACGTTGGGTGGAGACATGAGGATCTTGGAGTGGAAAGAGGAGCATGTAGCTGCCTTTCATTGCACACCACAACCAGGCTAGTGGCAGTGGCCAGAAGGAGAGGAAAGACCCATAGAGGTGCCAGTCACAAAGGAAGATGAGACCTGGCTGATGTATAGGTTGATGTATAGCCTTGAGAGATGGAGGGAGCTCTGCTTTCGTCTCTCCAGAGCCAGTTAGCTTTGCCAGTATGTCAGGCGAGATTTCAGCTTTCCATAAAAGCCAGACTGAGGTTCTGTGGCCTCTTTGAAAACTTTACAAAGGTAGCAACAGCTGCATCTTCTGTAAAACACACATTATCCTCCCTCCATTTAATTCTCTGCTGCATCAGCAAAAGCATCAACAAGCAAGTTCTGTTATCTCCGATTTCTCCATGCCCGATATTTAAGCTAGATTTGCTCTTGGTTGCTCAGTCTGTTGTGCAGAGTTCTTCAGAGTTCTGGGAAGCAGGCAGTTTAGTCACCTTTGCTTTGGAGTTGTATCACCAAATCCTAAGCCTTTTACCCAGATCGTCTCCAGTCTCTCCCTCCTCTTCTGCTTCTGAACAAAGAGCCTCAGATATAGATCACAATCCAGAGCTAGAAGAAGCTGTCTTCTTAACATGTTCATGCATGTAGAATATTTCCCAGAAGCAAATGTATTTTTCTAATCTCAAGACTTTGCTTTGTGCACTGAGATCAGACCTTGAGCAATAGGAATTCACTGCCAGGCTTCCCCTCTGCTATGTACAAATTCTGCATATCAAAGGTAGCAGGAACAAGATTCATCTGTTTAAAATGGATTTATTAGAACTTGTGAAACCAGGTTTTATTCACATGGTGCTGCAGGTAAGCAGTATGGTTTAACTGTAGGATGGCAACACTGACGCATTTCACTTGCTTAATGTCTAAACAGAATCAGAAATGGGGAGAGATGTTGAGTAGCCGATGACAAAGTGGGGGTGCAGTGATTTCTGCCAGATATTTCAAGCATCAAACAACTCCTTGGTTCTGTCTGATCAACTGTGAAAGTTACTGTTCAAGATGAAAGTTTTTTCAGATGCTCTGTGCTTGTGTTTTCAGCAGCTCTGCTATTCAGAGCCATACTGTCCTGCCACTATTGAAACAACCCTCCAGTTTTCACGTTGCAACTCTATTTCCATGGGGTACCCAAAGGATAACTCAGTCTGCTGTGGGCTGTGACCCCTCTCACTGTGAGGGGCCGTTGACTGACAGCTCTGGCACCTCTACTTCTGCCATATGGGTATCTCCCCAGCCCCTGAGAGCTGACCTGGCACCAGTACCCATCGTTTGAGTTTCCCCAAGGAGCTTTGGAACAGGAGGAAGCTCTGGGATGTGGCTGTGCTCTGCGGGTGACAGCAGCATCAACAGACACAGGACTTTCTGCACCGGTGTTAAACCAAGCGCCCGGTTGTCGCTGAGCTGACAAGCTGTCGCTGTAGCTTGAGGAGCCTGTAGCTCACTTTTAAACCCATGGAAATCACAAAACCTTAGTTTCATGTAGGATGATGACTTTAATTTCAGACCGTGCCGGAACTGCTGAACTGAGGTGAATTATACACAAACATGCCAAGCCATCACATCCTGAAGACTTTTAAATTACCAATATATTTCAGATGCAAAATCCTTAGTATTCAATCTTCTTTCCTGCTGTGAGACATAACACTAGACACCTAATTGCATTCTCTCTTAGATTTGCTTTTTATTAAAATAGGGGGCTTGTTTTAGTGCTCTGCTACTGCTGCTGTATACGGTCGTAAATTAAATCAGTAGAGATACATAGATGGCTGTATGCTGATATAAACCAAGAGAAAAGTAAAATTCATTCAGCGTTGCATATCTGAGCATGCAAGGGTTTGCCTTTGCCTTGCTGACTAAGCTGCTCCTCAGGCTGGTTCTGATCACAGGATTTCAGCCACGTCACCTCCAAACTGATAGCGACCAGTGGAAGTAAACTTCTTTAAAATGGGCATGAGTCAGACTGGCACGAGTCCAGAGAGCTGAATCATGCTCTCCCTGTGCTTGCATGCATGTCCATTAAAAGCAGATAAAAGGAATTTTTTAAAAAGGGATGAAGGAGAGGGAAATCTTATGAGGAGCGGCTGAGGGAGCTGGGGGTGTTTAGCCTGGAGAAGAGGAGGCTGAGGGAAGACCTTATCACCGCCTACAATTACCTGAAAGGAGGGTGCAGAGAGGTGGGTGATGTTCTCTTCAGCCAGGTGACAGGAGATGAGATGAGGGGAAATGGCCTCAAGCTGTGCCAGGGCAGAGTCAGATTAGATGTTAGGAAAAAAATTCTTCCCTGAAAGAGTTGTGGGGATGTGGAACAGGCTGCCCAGGGAGGGGGTTGAGTCACCATCCCTGAACGTGTTTAAAAGATGGGTAGGTGAGGTACTTAGGGATATGGTTTAGTAGAGGACAGGAATGGTTGAACTTGATGATCTTTTGGTCGATGATCTACATTGGTCTTTTCCAACCTAGTCATTCTGTGAGAGATGTTATACAAGGAAAATGCAGTGATAATGATACCTGAGGATGTTTCTTATTTGGTTTTTGAAATAAAAATATTAAGCTGGTCAGTGACAGAACAGGATAAGCAGAGATATGGATTTGTGGCTGTTTATGTTGGTCCAGAAGAAAATGAAATTTAGGAAGCGAGGGTTTATTTAGAGCAGATCGAAGAGTATGTTGGCAATTTTGCATTCAGTCAAAGAAATAGATCGATTGAATGTTCCCCCCATCCACCTAATCCCCCCCTTTAGGGTCTGTGTATGCAGATGTATTCACTCAATGCTGCTTAGTCACAGAATTGCTCTGAACAACCTAAAACCTTTGATAGTAATCAGTGATTTACTGGAAAGAAATAGCCACTACTTATTCATTGCAGGTATGCCAGTGTCTGGTGGGGCTAGGGGGGCTCTGTGTGTGTGTGTAATTTTCAAATCTCATTCACCTGATGGATGTGGAAGAGAAGCCATGGAGGTGAGGACACCCCACCAGAAACGAGCTGCCTTCTTGCTGTTAGTGTCCAGGCAGTCTCTGTGGTACAGATGTGACACCAAACCAATTTCCTGGTCCTGTCCCATGAAGTTGTTGCTATGAGTATCAGCAACCACCCAAAAAAGCTAGTGGGAGCTGGGGAGCGAAGCCTCTTGAACATAATGAACATTATCTCTCCATCCTGGTGCAGTGTGGGAGTTACTCGTGGATGCCACTGCCCAAACCCCATCAAAGTAAAAGCATGTCCCTGCTATCTGTTGTTATTCAGGTTTGGGTTTTGTTTTTAAAATGATTCCAGCCTGCTGGCTTATGGTTTTGAAACCCTGCAATTCTTTGACAGAAAATGTTGGTTTAGTTTGTTAGTCGGAGTTGTGAATCCAAGTATCCATCTGACACAAAGGACTTGTGTGAGTGGCTGTGATGAAGCATAAGAGGATTATAATAATCCTCATCACCAGGGGAACCAGTCTCAGCAAATCTTTGTCTCTTGCTCCATCCTTAGGTCCCTACCACCTAGCAGAATGGCTTTGTCAGGATGGAGGGGATCAGGGTTTGTCCTGGGATGTCACAAGCCCTGGGGCTGCTCTCCTTGGGGTGGAATTGTATTTTATTTTTTTCCAAATTTCTTAACAAGTTTTTTCATCTTATCTCCTTGTGGGGAACGGACAAACCAATGGTTAATTTAGTCTAGAAAATTAACAGAGTTCTTCACAAAGAGGAGTTCTGGAATAACCTCTGAATGCCAACAGTGGTGACAAAAACTGATCTGCTTTTAAGACATAGATCGATAAATGAGTGAGATATTAGTGCTAAGAATCTATAATGACCTTAATTAGGGTTAATAGCTTTACAAGAGATATTAAGCCTTATTAGTGTTGAAGACAATTTCACTGTATGGATCTTGGATCTGAACTGTGTTGTCTTCTAGTAGAGCAGCAGTGCAACTACACTGGTACCACTCCTGATTTGCACTGCTGGAAAAGAAGACTGGAGCAAACTGAGTTTTGGGTATTTTCTGTAATACCTTATTCAGGTTTCACAGAACCCTGCTAGCTTTCTCCCTCTTAAACACTTTTAAGATTTTCTAACATAAAAGTTTGTTTGGAAGGCTAAGAGTGTGCCGGTGGGACAAGGTGATGGAGCAGCCAAATGTGTGATAAATTAATGTAATTCCTCAGCTTTGCACTATTGCTTGAAGATGTCTCCTCTAAGTGTGCAGCACAGGCATTAGTATGCAGTAATAGTGATAATATAGCATCAACATGATCAGAGATGGACATGAAACACCATCTGAGACCCATACTATTTCTGGAATAGTTGCATTGCCACATCTGGCTCCGCACTTGCTTTTGTGCTATTTTTACTCCTGACTTTCTTTTCACAGGACTTGTGTTGAACTTCCCACCACCTCTTCCCCCCTCCTTTGACTGCACTCCACACACACTGGGCATGACAGTGAACATACAAAATCGCATCAGCTGGCCAGGCACAGGAGAGTGAATGCAATCCCTTTATTTTACAAATCCTTCTCTGGTTGCTCCATCCATCTGTTCCTGAAGGACTTAGTTTGACTATTTCAATATGATGAAATTACTGCTGCTAAAATAACCTTCCAGACCTCTTGTTCTGGCCTTGTCTTTGGACTCTCCCTGTGGAGCAGTCCTGTCAATCACAGCAAAATTCGTGTCCTTCAAAGCTTCATACAAGTTTTTCAGGGACAATTTAAAGTGGGGTACACCATTCTCCAGGAGCAGAGGTGTAGCAGTGGTTCCCATTGCTCATTGGTGCCTTTGCACCAATATATGAATATTAGTCTTCACTCCCACAGAGAAAACTTTAGAAAATGGTTTAAAAACATTTCTTCACCTCACTGAGTGGCTTTCCCAGTGGTGCAGCAGTAAGTAGTTGCAAGTGACTTGCCAATGCAATATTTCACTTTGAGGGAGCCTGTGATTGAATATATAAGCACAAGTCCATCTGCAATGGACTATTTTTGATATTCCTGGATCTGCAATAATATATTTAATCAAAGCCAAAATGAAGTTTCTATTGCTCATTTTCAGGCCTCTTTTTCTTAAAGCAGCTCTTTGGAAATGTTCTTACAAAATATTATGGGACCAAATGATTTCAGGTGAGAATACCAGTCTGAAATGGGAGTTTTTCTGAAAATATTCTCCACAAAATGCAGAACCAAATGTTTGATGTTTCCTGTGATTTTCAGGAGTTAGAGTAATTTATATAGCACTTTCTTTGCAAATCGTTTTGAGGTAAACATTCATGGACAAAACCAAAGTCATAGCTCAAAAATACCAGTGAATAATAGAGGCAACACTCAACAGAGTATTTCACAGGCGTGCTTGCACGTCACCTCTTTTGTAATAAAAATGAGCACCACTCTGCTTCATATCTTAGTGGCTTTAATAATCACATTCATATAGCAATTCTGTGAAAGCCTTCTAACATCTGGATAGCCCTGCTCATCCATTACAAATGCTGTTTCCTCTTGCTAGTGTTTTTCTGCTCTCTAACTAATAAGGACATTACAAATTCTCAAGCCTTGGAAGCAATTCTTTTTTCTTTGGAATTAAAGTAAACACCAGTCAGTCACAACAACTTTAACTTTTGTTTCCCCTTGTTTTGTCTCTTGCTTAAAACAATAATAGTAATAAAAACCATACAGTCTTGGTTAGGCATTTCCCAAGTCAGTACTAAACCAAGCAGAGAAATGACTTTCTGTAGGTAGCTGGAGTTATTGGAAACATGAGGTGTCCCTATACTAGGTGCAAAATGCACTCAGTTAAATATATATTGCCTTTGGAGCGCTCCTGGCCTGACTGGAAGCACATACACTAGGCAAGACTTTAGAGAGGGGTTTTTTTATCATTTGATGGGTGATAAAACTGTGACTGCACTTCTGTATCAGATTTCCAAATCATGTCAGGTTCATTCTGCAGGGTAATTCAAAGACCATCTAGGCTTTGATGGCTGTGCAGTTTACGGGAAGGGAGAGCTGTATTAATATCGTCAGCAGATGCTTTCACATGGGTCGTGCAGTACAGTAACTACTAAAGCTTCTGCTTGGCTGAGATCTGATCTCACAGCACCCTCATCTTTTTATTAGACTGGCTTTGTTCTCCAGCGTGGATCTATATTCGCTTTTGACAATGATCTACAAGAATCCCACTATTCATGTTTTTATTAATCTTTTGCTCTATCCTTCCTCATCCTGACATTCTGGCTAGAATTTGCCAGTTAGTGATTGAGACAGACTGAACTGTCTTTTGCCGTGAGCATTGCAACTAGACTGAATTCCCATTGCAGGTCAAACTGTTATCTTACTGCTTTGAGCTAGAACCATGATGCTGAGATGATGCAGAGAGATGCTCTGATGCTATACAGTTGCCAGAAAGACGAATGTATGGATGGGGTCACCTGAATAGATTTACAAATTATAAGTGAGGCCCAGCAACTGGAAGAGGGATGTTTTACATACAGATTTGTGTGTTTCATCAAGTCTCCCTGTGAATTGAATGACTACAAGAGATTTCCTGGTTGATGGTAGGATGAGTTGATTGGCATGAGTGGAATGTCCATGTTAGAAAAAGAAACAGCATCTTGATGTTATATTGACTTTTAAAGTGGCTTTTCCAAGAAAAGAGTACTTTTTTTTTTTTAGAACAGCAGGTGAATATTGTATGCAGCAAGAATGACATGCAAACAACTCTGCATGGTGCTATAGGGATAAGTAGGAAAGTGAAGCTGGAAATTTTTAGCCTTTTTGATAGACCTACTGCACTGCAGTAGCAATACTTTCTGAAATGTTCCATTTTGGCAACCATATGCCTACTTACTGAAAGGAGTACTTATTTTTACTGTATTTTACTCTACAGTATAATAATTACAGTATAGTGTAAATATTTGAAGCCAGACAAGTCTTCAGAAGGCATCTTTGACCATTTTTTTAGAAAAAATGACAGTGGGAATGATCTTTCCCTGGAGGGGATGGTAAGGTAGGTCTTCTGTTTCTTCAGACTTTCATTATTTTCTGTCTTGCTCTTCCTCTCCATTCTTTTCACCTATACTTAGGCCACAAAACCTCCTGAGCAGGAATTGTCTTGCGTGTTCCCAGGCTTGGTGGAAATTCCAAGGACCTCTGTAATATAGAGCAGCACTTGGTCGATGTTACTGCAAGAAGAGATTGAAAGCGAAAAGGAAGACATTAGGCTGGGGAGAACATCAACAAGCATCAGATGAAGTTATCAGCCAGGTTGGCTGTTGGCCAAGTTGCTGCAAGCCTTGTTGGAGTCTGCCTCATGAAATGCCATTTCCAGCAAAGTCAGAACCTGCCTGTAAATGCAATGGGGCTTGAAATGAGAAAGCTTTTAACCATCAGTGAGATGAGCTTCTGCAAGAGACTCCTACTAGGATTCACTGAAGAACACAGCCATGTTTTAAGGTAAAGGGTTTTTTTCAGACTATACTCAGATGATGTGACATGTACCTGCAGTAAAAAGGGTCTGGGTAGTGTCCGAAGAGGTCAGTCCTGTCCCCTTTTCTGTCACACTCTGCATATCTGAGTGGGATAGCAAAATATTTCTAAGCACTAAAGCTTTAGTATAAGCTTTAAATAAAACTTGAGGTGAGCTCAAACCCATTCCAAATGGAGCTTAACTGTTGCATACTGAACCCACTGTACTGGAGTAATTTGTTTCCTTTCATTCTCTGCAGACAAAGATTCCTGAGCTCTAACAACGGAATAGGATAATTTCTTTAAAGCACCTTTCCTTCCTTACTTCTCTCTTTATATTGCCTTTGGCAATTTTAAGCCTTCAAAGACAACTCAGTTTCTTAACAGTTTTCCTGACAGTCTGCACTACATAAGTAAGACCTTAATTGAGCACACTAGCACCCAAATATGATACCATGTACAGCTGAGTGATGAATTTTTAACTACCCTGGACACCTCAGGAGAAGTAGGCATATCAGAAATACACAGGTAGTTTTCATTTAGGTCTTTTCTTTTCCCAACACGATTTCATCTGTTCTACTGTGACAAATACATAGAGGGTGAGTGGATGTCCTAAATCTAGGCAGTGAATTTCACGCTGGTCAAAACAAGATTTCATTTTTTTTTCCACAGACCCAAGAATTAGAATCAGCCCCCCAAAAATGACAGCTAAAAATCTTTCTCTTAAAGATGCCATCTTGCCAAAAACTGTAAGAGGATCAGTTTTTCTGATCAGGCTGCTTACGGCTGTAATGAGATTTGTTTCATTTAGAGGAGGATCTTGAAACTCAATCTCCTGTATCAAATACAAATATGTGGAGTCAGATTCTTGTTCAAATTCTCCTGTGTTGCTGTTCTGGTTTGCTGATCTTACCCACCCAGTGAGTTCACTCCTCTGGCTTGTCTCTCTCTCTCTCTCCTGAAAGCTTTCATGAGAATTGTTGAAAGGCTTCATTTTTTTGTTCCGCCATGGAATGAAAATCAAGTGTCAAAATCATGATGCCTGGGGCTTTGGGGGTCCTCTTTTCCCTTTAATGGAATGAGATTGCTGTTTTTAGCCTGCCTCCACGTACTGAAATAACTTCTCAGTTCAAACTGCCATTACTGAGAGGAAGACGGCTGTAGTTTGGGTATCAGTTCCCTGGGACCTGCAACCTGCCTGGCAAGGAAACAGCGTCAGGTAGACTCTACCTCATTTAAATGCCATTATTTCAGGGACTTGCTCAATCTATTGTATCCTGAAGTGGGAGACACACCACAGAGAATGGAAAGATGGATGGCAGGCTTGGATGAATGCCCCACTTAGATTCTCTATATTAGATTGTCATGCTTTTCCTGGCCCAGATGCTAACATCTAACACATTTTTAATACTATTGCCTGTTGAGACCCTATTAGAAAATGATTCAGAGTCTGGAAAGTTGAGGGGGGTGTGTGTGTGGAGTTAATTCCCTAGAAATAATACGGTCATTATGTGTACACACAATTCAATATGTAACTTGGGTTTGTTTTTTTTATAGCCTCTCTACCATCCTGTACACCAGCTTTTTAACATTGCAGTCACATTCATTATAAAGTGAATGCCTAATGCAAGTGATTCTCAAAATAGTTTGTAATTTAAATTCTTATTAGAAATAAAATTAATGACCCGCAGTAGCTCATTAGTGGCCTTGCAAATGTTCGTGATTTCCTTTTCCTTTGTCTTTCTCCTGGTTTTCTCCCCTTGCTAAAAGACAGGGGAGTTTAAAGGTTCAGAGTACCTTTAGAGATATCCATCTCTAATGACCCATGAAAATGAACATTTGAGTCCCGAATAAGGAAATCATCATTCCCCTGGTGTTTTCAAGGGGATAAGTGTGTTCACTTGGTAATCCATAAGAAAGCTAGATATTCTAGACAGTTTTAAGGAATTCTTTTATATATATGCCCAGGAGGTTGTGTTTTTTTAAAAAAGTTCCAAAATGTCAAATCAAATACCAAGAAATGCAAGAACTCCCTGAAAAGATGAATACAGACACTTGGTATTTTGAACCCAGGTTGTTTCTAAGGCTACCCTGGATGGTACCAAAAGTTTATCTGGTTTACTTGGAGATGCGCAGGGAGAGGGTGCATGCTCTCTCTGTGCCTTATGCCAGCTTCCCTTGCAGCACTACTGCCTCAGTATCAAAAATCCAGCACTGGCCATTGCTGTATATCAACACAGCCCATCTCCATTGGCTTCTGTCAGCTAAAGAAGACAAGAACAGTGCTTGATGTGGTGTCCTTCAAAATATGCTTGTCCTTAATATACTGCCTTGTTCACCTGGCTCTCTCATTGTCCACAGTCCTCCTGCACCACTGCCTGTCTGGCATCTTTATGGCGGCTCATGCAGGAGCATTTGCTGATGGTGTGGAAATATAAAAGGTCTCTCTCCACCAAAGCCCTCACAGCAAACATTCTGTGGGATTAACTCCCGTATCCCACATCCCACATGGCTTGAGCACTCTCTGCTGTAGGGTGCTCCCAGAGGGGAAAATGAACACCAAAAAAATCCTATTTATATTTAGTTTCTCTCTACCTCAGTAGTTTTCCTCCTCATTAGCAAGAGAGACTTGGAGATTATCAGTATACTGATGAAGACTGGAAGGAGCAGGCCTTAATACAAACCTCTGTAGAATACAAAATAAAAGATTGCTTGCCTGTGGAAGTCTCTTGTAAGTGCTTACCAGAGGTTAAGTTTCACTGATTGCTTTCTGTGCATGCAAAGGGATTATTTTGGCAACCTATGCATGAAACATAGCCTGGTAACACTGGGTTATTCGGTACAGTCATGAGATCACACCCAATTATTCTGTAAAAATTGACTTTTTTTCATCCTAAGGTTAATTTGCTTTTATTGAGTTGCTTCAAGCAAGTTTCTCCAAAGCACAATGATCCTCTGTGAGCCACCAACATCGTGGCTGTGACTTGGTTTGCTGATGATGACGTTAGGTCATCTAAGAATCAGCTTTGACTGAGTTTGGACAAAATTAGCTCATTTCACCTGTGTTGAGTATGTTTTAAGAGCAACTAGTCAAAGGATGCTCTGTCTCAGTCCTTTTGTCTGCTTTCTTGCCTGAACTCTGTGACCACTTCTCTCTGACTGGGGAGGCTATGCTGGAAGCATCTTCCATCTGTGCTGGAAGGCAGCTGCCCACAGCCCAGTGCTACATTTACCTCTCAACAGAGAGAAACAAAAGCTCAATCCTCAGTTTCTCATAACATGCATGCATGAAGTTGTTTTCTTTTTAAAAGTTTTAGCTCTATTCATACCTGCTTAACACGCCCGTTGGCTTGCTTCCTCCTCGGTTAGTGTGTACTCTGGTGTGTCAGTCGTTTAACTCTGCCCATCAGGTTCGTGTCAGATGCGATGCTAACCGCCTATTCCAAATGCCACTTCAAAACAGCAACATTCTCACTTTGTTCAGTATAAACTGACTACACAGTACCACCTGCTGATGGACCAGCATCACAAACCTGGCTTTTATTACTGATTTTTTCGAAGGCAGAGTTGCCTGTGACAGCTTTGCTTCTTAGCAAGGGGCCCTGTGTAAGAGGTAGGAATGCTCTCGCGTTCGTGCAGTGCTTTAGACTCTCTCATCTGCTACCACTTAGCAAAACGATAATGCTGTGTCAGAAGGAGATGTGTACTTTAGAGGAAAGAGTGAATAGGCTTCATTTCTCAGAACCTAAAAGGGCAGGAAAAAAAATGAGAGCGTAAGTCAGCAGGCCTAAGGCTATTCTGATTTACATCAGTATCTGTATGGGTCCTGCATGGCTTACAAAGCCTAGTAATCATCGACATGACTTCTGACGCCCATCCCAAAGTCCAGGAATGAAGTATTTGAATATCAAGGTCATTATATGCCATTAGTCTTCATTAACATGAAGGCTGATCTCTTATTTCAAAAGCTTTGTCCACTGAGGCATCAAACCCCTTGTCCTCCCCAGGACACAGGAAATAAACCTGTGTAATCTCGAGTTTAGGAAGGAGGCTTGTGCTTCACCGTGTAAGCAATATGGCAAAATACTGATTGTAGTTTTTCAGTTGTTGATTCTGAATCCGTCACTTGCCCCAGGAAAGTCCCAGTAACTTCTGGCCCACTAAATGTTTGCAGAATCTGCCCCTTCCTCGGGAACAAAATCAGTGTAATCACAGCCAGATAACTGTCAAAGAGAAATGGTGCAAAGCCAAGAAAAAGACGTGACACGGCCAGAACTTGGTATTTTCCAAATCCAGATTCTTGTCTCCTTCAATTATCTATAGGGCAATTCAGAACAGTTTATCCTATGTCCAATAAAACATTGTCACTTTCAAGAACTTCCTTTCTCTTCAATTTAATGGTTTTCCTCTCTTTTTTTTTTCTTTTTCCTCTTTTAAGATGTGAAACACTCTGGTGCATGGATTTCAGTTTAGGAAGGCTTGCTTTTTTTCTTTTCATTTCATCAGGACAGAGTTCCATTTGTTCAGCATCTGCACAGGACAACATCTGGAGCCCCAGGAAATTCAGCTGCTCTGTGTATGATGCTTAAATGAAATTACTTTTTCATGCACTTCAGAAGAGTATCAAGAGCATCTCTCTGACCAAACAGGGCCTTTTGTTCTCCTCCAGCAAGTGTTTCTCATTAAAAATGTCATCTCCCTAACAAATTGCTTCATTGCCTTTGCAGCTGGGGTTATTGTTTTCATGGTTTTGTACTTGTGTGATTCTCTAAGGGAGCAGAATGTTCAGGGAAGTATTTGCCCTGTGCGTGTCATGCTTTGGCTTCCCACCTTTGGGGTAGAGTACCACATATGTACCTCTCTCTACCTTCTGGATTAGCACAGCACTCAGGATCCTTGTGCCAAGTCTACTTTGAGGTCTGAGATTTACTCCAGTTCTTCCCAAGTACACAGGGCAGATGGGTCTGCAAGAAAACCTGAATTACCCTTTGGGACTTGGGAAGCTTGCTATGACTTTTCATGAAAAGTCTGACCAGAATTAAAGCTAGAGGCTAGGAGAAGGAGGTGGAGGAGTTCAAAGGGAGGCAGCAGCAGGGTGTACCTCCTGCAGCAGGCTCTAACACAGAGTACGTGCAGTCCCTTACAATAAGTGAGCAACCCTGCAATAAACCTCACCTAGCACCATAGAACTGAGGGGGCTATATAATTTCAGTGAAGAAAAGCTTAGAAAATGTCAAAACTACAAACCAATATTTTGCAGAGAGGATGCCATTAAAACCCCAAACATAAAAACCTCTTTTCTTTTTCCACTCACTACCACTTTTCAACCAGGAGTGCCTCTTTTCTGTATGTTGAAAACAGCATGTTTGATTTTTTTTTCCTTTTTCTTTGCTTAAATAGAGAAATATGCCAAAATCTTAAAATCTCAGAATATTTCAGGTTGTAAGAGACCTCTGGAGGTCATTGAGAGCAGCCCTCACTGAAAGTGTGGTCAGCTTTGAAGTCTAATTTCAAATGGCAAGTTATAAATAATCTCAAGGCTACATCTCACTTCCATAAGTGTTCCCTGCATGGTAACACACCATCTGCTTAACCTGATATCTCTTTTCCTTTTTTTGGTAGGTGACTACAAATTACTCCTTAATAATTTCACCAACCATAAAACCTTGCTGGGTAATCAATTTATACAGGCTTTTTGCCCACTTTCACAGTTCTAGTGCTAGTCCCACAGTATTTTTCAGTTTTTCTTAAAGTTCTTCTTTGACTCCTGGAGTCAGGTATTTTCCTCAGAATGCAAGTTTTCATTTTTTCAAATGGCAGGAGCTAGAGAGAAACGTTGAAAGGCTTAGGAGAACGGAAGTAATATCCTCTTGATTTTATAATTTTTCACCAATCTTCTTGTTATTTAGACATTCTGCTGCTTGCAGCTTCAGCTTATGATTCTAGTTGCTCCTTAATTTAAAATAGGATTGGAACCGTTGCAAATTGGGTGGGGTTTTTTGTTGTTGGGCGTTTTTTCCTCTTCTTTTTTTCCCCCCTGTTTTGGGGAGTGGTTTCTCAGTGGGCTGGCTCTCTATAGTTTTGTTTCACCTGGAACACCAGCAGCCATTTAGCTTACAAACCTCAGCGGTTACCTTTGGTTTGACCATGTCACCTCTCCTCCTCCTCCTCCCATCCGACCTCCTCCCAGTGGAAAAAGTGTCTCTGTTTTAAACACAGCACCACCGAGCCTTCCCGGGCGGCAGCTCCACTTCAGGCTGGAGCAGTCACATTGAGCACCACGCTGTGGAAAATAAGTATGTAGCAGTTGTAAATACACACGTATATTTATATATATATATATAAACCGGTGCTAGAGCCCACAGACTGTAATTTGTGGGTGACCTTTAACTACATGAGGATAAACGGTTACAAATGAGGACCTCTGGTCTTGGCTGTTGTAACCTATTTTCTTGCTCTTGTTAGTAAATCAAAAAACATGTATATCCATGGGGTTGGGGTTTTTTTTAGTGTAACATTTGGCTTAGATTTAAGCAAAGTGGAAAACCAAACAAATAAATATGATTATCCTGCAGTGTTTCATTTCATGGAATCAGGTTCTGAAATAAGCAAAGCGTGCAGGATACTTTAAGGTCTGCAAGACAGACATGGGCTATTCCCATAATGAGATCTACTCCCTGAATTAGGTCTTTGTGCTATTAGGAGCTTTTCCTTCTGTTTATTTTGCTGCAAGATTGTGCTTTTTCTGGAGTGAAGCAGCATGTTAAACTTGGGATTCTCAGAGGCTGTTGCATGATGAAGGCATGCACGGAGCCCTCTTCTTGAAGCACCAACTATGTCACAGGGTAAGATCCAAGATCCAAAGTGTTCCAGGACGTTTGATTTTTGTAATGCACCAGTAAAGTCTATTTGTGATGGGTATGTGCACAGCAATTCAAGAGTGGAAATACATTCATTACAGGTAGATCATGAAATAGCTCTTGGATGAGAGCAACATGTAAAAAACAATGGAAGGAGACATAGCACTCAGAAGCTATAAGTTGTGTTCCTAACTCTTTTAGCTACTTTTTTTCTCTTATCCTTAAGTAAATGTGCACGTAGGAACATTCTCTATTCTATTTGTTCATCACAACACAGAGAAATAAGTTTTAGCAGGTTTTCCATGACCTTAAGGAATTGAGGGCTCTCTGGGCTCTTGATGTCTCCACCTTAATTTCATTGGGCTAATTTCTCTGTGGCAGCCTCTGACGGCTGCTGATCTGTGGCCCATCTGCCTTTCGCTTTGAAGCTGAGATATTCTTGTCACAACGGAGAATAAATGTTGGGCTTCGTGAATTCATCATCTTATTACTCATTTGTCTCAAGCTTTCCTTGAGCAGAGGGAGCAAAATGAAAAACCCCAACCAAAAGTAAAAACCCCTGCTAGCCCATCTGTATGTGGATTTCCTTTCTTTCATCTCCCTTTCATCCTTTCTTCATCTCCATCTCCATTTAAACCCATTTAAAACCCCCACTTTGTCATCTGGGCTTTACCATACACCCTCCATCTCAAGGTCAGCTGGTTATTTCCTATTTCCTTAGAGTATCTGCCCCTGTCAAATCCCTGCCACATTTTATCTCCCCCTTACCCATCTGACATTCAAGGCTTGGTGGTTTTCTCCCATAAGCTCAGGAGTGCCTCTCCCTGAGTTTGTGTGGGTCTTCTGACCCTAACAGATTTCATAGGCTTCTCAATTCCTAATGCTGCTCAGCACCTATCCATCTTCTCTGCTTCCACTCTTACATAGGAAGTTCTTCAGGGTTTCTTCACAGGAGTGATCTACCTGCACAGAGCACTTCAGCGACCTGCAGCATCTGGAAGAAGACTGAATTTATCAACCCAGTTTTCCTATAAAGACAACAAGGATTAAAAAGGAATACCAGAAATAACTCCATGTCCCAGGATCACATTAATCTTACAAGGAACCCTGGTTTATTGCATTCCCAGGAGTCTGGCACCTCTTTCAGTGCCTGCAAGACTGGAAACCCTATTTGAGAGTGTTCCTGAGAGGTAACTTCACAGAGGAAAGAACAGAAGGCTCTGCTGGCATCATAGAAAAAGGGATATGAAGGGAGATAGACAGGATTGTTAATGGCAAAGCAATTTTTATTCCTAATAAAACATTTGCCAAGAGTGCCAAGGCAGCCAGTAAAGAGTTGGGGGAAGAAAAAAACAGGTAAAAGCAGTGGTGATTTCTGAGATGCCTTAGAGAGAAGTGCATCTTTTGAATGCAGAAGGATGGGAAGGGAAAGAACATTCGGAATATGAGTCTTAGGAGTTTTACTCTTGAGAAGAAACAAGCCTAACAGGCTAGGTTTAAGTTCCTTCGGGCACAGAGGGAATACCACACTTGGAACAAACCCGGAGCGCAGCGCTGAGATCAGAAGCGGGGCTCAGGCAGAAGAGGGCCCATAGCACAGACCTGTGATGTGCTCTAGATCACACCATGAGAGTGCTGCCCTTAGCATGGGTTACCTGCTGTCCTGCAAAGCCTCATGCACCGCATTAAACCCACGGGCTCTACCCAGCTACGACACAGAAATGAATCTTCACAAATAGTTCCCTTGTCTGTACGCTCCCCAGCCTCACTTCATCTCCTGTGAAGGTTTAAGGAGCTACACGGCTCCACAACCTCCTGAAATATTTCCTGTCAGTATTTCCCTTGTTCTTACACTGAGCTTCCTGATGGTTTATCCATCTGGTTATCACAGTGATATAATATCTGAGTGTTCCTCATGAAGAAAAAGAAAAAAAAAGTGGTTAAAAAAATAAGGTTAGCAAAAGGAAGGTTGGAATATCTCTGGTTCTTGTCTTTTTTATGGCTAAAAAGATCTCTTACCTTCAGATGCGGAGGGACGGTGATGCTGTGAATGTCATCCTGCTTATGAGGCAAAAGGGGAATGGTTTTCATTGTTTCCCAGAGGTGCTCTAACTGGATTTGTCTCATTTCCTCTGCAAGTTCATTCCACAGCTGGATCTCTTCAGCCAGGAGACTTTGTCTCTGGCTTTTGCACTTTTTGTTCTGGACTTTGTGTTTTGCATTGTCATGGAGAAGTACAACTGTCCAGCCAGTGTACACAGATGGAGAGGAGGTTTGCAGTGTACCTGGCACTGCACTAATTACTCTGAAGATGAGCTCTGAGGACACTGATTAGGAAGTGGGGCTGACTAAGGGTAGGTGGAAGTCATGAACTGGTTTGTAAGTCATGAACTGGTTTGTTGTGGGGGAAGTCAGGCAGAGGAGCAGGTCACAAGGGAATCCTTGCTTTCAGTTTGTATTTGCCTTGCGATGCAGTGTCTGAGTTGTGGACACTGTACACAGTTCCAGTACAGATACATCTGGGGACTGCAGGTGCCTCTTCTCTGAGTTATTGAATCTGTGTCTTTCTATTCTTTTTTTTTTTTTTTTTTTAATATATCTATCTTGTGCAAGATTCATTATTCTGGCTTCTATACCTAAACCCTACTCCCAGAAGAGGTGGGAAATCTCATATCCAGGAATTTGTGTCTGTCTCAGTAAACTCTTAAGAGCTCACCAAGATTAAGGATTAATTTCTGTCCCCAACTCCCCCTTTCATTCCCTTTTACTAAACCTTGTGTTCAGGCAGACAAGGTGCTCACGTAGAACCATGCAGCAGAGGATGGGACACAGACATTCAGCTGCAATCCCCTGTGACCTGGACCATTCTTCATGGTGGATATAGCTTACATCTTTCCCCCTTGTGGTTTCAACAGTTTTCCTTGCTCTTGTGAACCATTTCCTTCTGATTTACATCTGTGTGGGAGAGATGAAATGTTGTCACAGAGTTGCTTATTAAAAACTATCTCTATTATGCTGTTTCCTTCTGCTGCCATCCATTTGCTGATGTTTGAATTACAAGGGTGATTGCACCTTGCCTGCCCTCCAGGCCCTGGCTCCAAAAGTCCACCCCAGTTGATCCTATCCCATCTCCAAGTTTCCTGGCCCCACCTTGTAGGTGGTTACTGGTACTTGGCAGTACACCTTGTTGTTCTGAGAGGTGTTTCGGTTACTGATGGGTGAGGGACTGGATTTGGTGTTTGGTTTGGATAAGCTCCCATAAATTGTAACCCTTGACTGTAGGTTATCCAAACTTCTGGGCCTCTTGAGACTGGTCTGGAAGATCCGGGCTGCTTTCTGAGAATTTGGCACTTCCTGATCCATGGCAACATGTTGTTGCATGAGAGGTTGGATTTTTTGCTTCTCATTTCAGCTGGATCCTGCAAAATGAGTGAGCAAGCAAAGGAGCCCATTAGACCTAGCCACTCAGCCAGGTGGGATCATGAGGGGGGTGCAAGGAGCTTTCTGGTTCCTTATGCTTGAGACGTGCATTGCCAGAACTCGTGGGTTGGCATTTGATAGAGAGGGGACTGGAGAGGCTGTCTGTTGACAGTTGGATTTGGCAACGTAGTGCACTAGTCCAAGGGTACGTCTGGGTGGAGGAGGGATGCTGCATCCCAAAAAGTGGCCAACAGACATGGCTGTGTTCAGAAAAAAAAATAGACCAAGCTGTGAATATTAGATTAAAGTGTGCAGCTTCGCTTGCACTGCAGCCCCTCAGAACTGTGTGTCTACAAACATCTATGGTGTTGTGGCTAATGCAATATCCTGTATGAAGAGAGAGGAGGAGGTTTGGACGGGAGCAGACTGAGCAGACCCTTGGCAGAGCCACAGTGACTTCCAAGCCAAAAATCTTGTCCAGATCACTGTATTTAATAGCCACTGATGAACCTATCCTCACAGATTTTCTCTACACAGTTTTTAAACACATTAACACTGGCCATTTATAATTACTAAGGCAGGAAGATTGATGTGGAGGGAGAGAAAGTCCAGTCTTAAAATTTTCTATAAAGATCCAGCTGTTTAATAAAAAAAAAAAAGGGCGGGGGGGTGCTGTCAAAGATTCTGTAGAATTCTTATTCTTCTAACTGGAGTTGTGGATGGATTCCCTACTGAGTTTGGGGATGGGATAGAGCTTATACCTGTAATGCCAAGTCTGTGAGACAAAGAAAGCGATCCTCTGACCTGATGATGTAATTTATTTTCGCTCACCTTTGAATCCATTTCTCTTACCTCAGCTCAAAATCACTGGATAAACAAAATCATTTTGCCAAACATGGACATTAGATGGGAAAGAAGAAAAAAGAAGCCCCCCAAACCCCACGTTCCCATTGCATTATAGCATGTTCTTCAGAGCAGTTTGCAATGTCCTGGTGTTTTTACTTTACGTGCTGCAGCCCTCACTCTCTCCAGCTTTATTCTGGTGTGCAGCCCTTCCTGCCCACATGGTATTACGCTTCACGCGGACGTCATGAAGATATTGCTAAATCACAGCCGTCTTGCCAAACAACTGGTTCTTCCTCTTGCCAATTTATTTCAGCCTCAGCAAAGCTACAGGACTTGTGCTGGGCCTCATTCAAACTTAAACAACGTGCTCTGTTAGAAACCCAAAATGAAATGCAGGATGCTAACAAACCAGTTAGGGTTTGATTAATTCTGTGAAAGGGTTAATGATTTCTTCCTTTTTTTTTGTTCTTTTTGTTTTGTTTGTTTTTTTCACCCTCCAAGGAGGAAAAAAAGAAGGACAGTGAAAGACCCAAGTGGACACAACTAGAACAAAGCCCTGTTTATGATTAGTATGGCTGAAAATATCCATGTTAGGCCAGGTGCAGATGGCTAATTCCCCCAGACTACAAGCCAATTTAAACCATAATTCCTGAGATAGACCACTTTTCCCAACATTAATGGGAACCAGCTGCCTCCTATTAATAATATGGATGATTACAAGAAAAAAAAAAGTGGGGGAGGGAGTAGTGAAGTTAGAGAAGATATTATTTTCCAGGCTGTCGGCTGCGTCCTGCTGAGGACAATATGGAAAGCTATGGAACATGAGTCTTGAAAACCTGTCAAGTTAAATACACACAGTGTGTTTGCTCAGAAGAAGGATCGGGTTATCTGTGTACTTCTATGTTTCGGTGACAAGGTTATTTAAGGGGTAGCAATTGTATTTATTTAGTTATTTGCTGGTTCTTTGCTTTTGTCTTCCCTCTGCTGACACTGGATGGTTTTGATTAGCTTCCTAGGAGGAAAGCCCATTGCCTTTGGTATGTTGAGCCTGGCCGTTCCCACTGAAGCCTGATTTCGTGTGAGATTGTAGAGTCCATCAAAGCAGAAGGACAACAAATGAGCTGAAGTGTTCTCCTGAGACCTTGACTTGCTGGTTCAAGAAATTTGTTCGGGCTTCTGCTCTCGCTGTGCCAGTGTGAGGTGAGATGTGAAGGCCTGGCAATCCACGGCATGCGATAGCAACGTGTCTCGAGAGTGGGGTTTTCCTGGGTTGTGATTGGGTTTTTTGGTTGTTTTTGGAAATCTGAGTAGGCCTTGTTTTGAAAAAATAAACTCCACAACAAACTTATTTTACATGTCTGGAAAATAGAGGAAAAGGCCCCATGATAGCAGTCATCTTGGCCGTAGTCCTTGTTCCCTATGCAGACAGGATTCTTAACACATGGATTGCTTCTTTGAGATCGATGAACAAAGGAGAATCGCTACAAATGTCCCTCTTGCCTCTGTAGGAGATGAGTAGGAGCCAATGCCCTTTTCCCAGTTATTCAGCTAAGATTTTGTGGGATTAGCTGATGCAGGTTGCATTTCTTCTTCTTCTTTGAAGATGATCATCTTCCCTCTGATGATCATGCTTGGACATGTGGAGAAAAATCCAGCTCATGGCATTGTAATTCCAGCTGCTGGAGGGTTTGCAAGGGTCATTTTATGTATCTGAAGAGATGCATAGACGAAGGAAGCTGGGGTTCCCCTCTGCCTAACCTGCAGGTACGAAAGGCCAAAAAGCCTTCCCAGACCATGTAGACTTTGTTCATACCTTCTCCAAATAGATCAGCTGCAAAGGACCCTCATTGCCTTTCCTGGGATGAATGGCTTGTAAAAGGAAGTTTGGGAGAAACAGAGTGGAACTTTGATTCTTCAGTACCCTGATTGCTTGGCATTATAACAGGGAGCTGTGAACCATGGTTCTTGGGAATAATTTCCCTCACTTAGACATCTTCCATCTTTTGCTAGGTTACAGGAAGAGCCCTTTTCTAAGTCAGGAGCAAAAAAATTTCTAAATCTTAAACTCTTAGATGGCAGCTCTGAAAAAAGAAGTTACAAAATCTTTGACCCTCTAGCTAAACCATCAAACTAAGGACATTCCAGCCACATATCCCAGCAGCAACATTTTGTCTTCGTTCACATGTCCTAGTAGCCCATCCCTTACATGGATCACTGGAGCATCTCTCTGGGATATTTAATGTAAAGAAGAAAACCTCCACTGCCCTTACCCAAACTTCAGAGCAGCATTTAAAGCAGACATAGCACAGGTAATGGGAAAGAGACTATTGATTTTATATATGTAAATAGAGCATAGTTGAGTTGACAATGTCTCTTTAAATAACAGAAAAATCAGCCTCAGTGGACAGTAGCTCACTAGATAATTGGGCTGGTTGTGGAAGAACGTGAATAATTAGAGTAAGGATTCTTGCTGCCTCGAATTGACCCTTGGGGGCTTAGAGAAAGCAAGATTTGTGGCTGTTCTGAAATGCCAGTGGTCTGGTCCAGCATTCCTCTTGTCAATACGAACCTTGTGTTTTTATTGGAAACACGTGTCAAAACAAAACAGGGTTTGAGGCGGCTGCTGAGAGAAGGTGGGCAAGTCCAGAGACAGCCAACCTGTTTTTCTGTCTCTTGCCAAAAGCACCATGCTGCTCCTGCCCATCATGCTCAAATGGAAGGACATACTTTAACTTGATGCTATACTGGTATGTACAGATCGAAAAATATCTTACACAACTAATTTGCCATAATCCCTCCTTAATGATGCTATTCCCACTCAGAAAATCAGAGAGGTCAGGGAGACTATGACATCTTGCTATACCTTGGTGATGCCCTGATTGAGAACTTACATTACAGTACTTCCCTCAAGAAAAGCTGCTGCAGCAAGCCAGTCCTGATCTTTCCTGGATGGTCAGTGAAGACCTGCCAGTCAATATTTAGCTCTCTATGGGCTAACAAAACACTTTGAAAACTTTGTAAATTCTGAATCTTGGAACCATTGCCTGCATTACTTGGAACCATTACCATCTACAAAGCTCAGAGTAAAGAGGTGAGGGTCCTAGTATTTGGTGTTTAGATAAACAAGTCTTTGAGTTTGTTTGATTTCTTTTGCCTGATTTAAAATAATTTTATTGGGCTGATGTTAAACATCTGTCTCTTTCTCTGTCTTCCTTCCTATCCCACCTCCTGAAATGATTTTATTTCATGGGTGAATTAAATGGTTTGGGGAGATAAAGAACCCAATTTGTAATTTGCTTTAGGGGCTTTCAGAATGAAAGGCAGGGATTAAAGTATTTAGTTATTAGTGTCTCCATATTTCTTTCCCTTGATCTATCTGTCCCATCATGTTGTCAGATCTTCACAGTCGAGATTTGAGACAATAATGGTGAAAGCTGGAACATGTGAGCCCTATTTGGGCATAGCACCATTGTATTTCTGGACTGAATCTAAGCCTAATTGAAAAGGCAAGTGGATATCTCTGGCAAATGAAGCACAGGGCTGCTGTAGGTTTTACCAAGTTCAGTTAAACACAGTAGAATGTGCTCTGGTATCTTTGTTTGGTTTCCATTTTAAATATAAAATTAAAGACATATTTCCTCTGTTGTAGGTTTTAAGGATTATTTATGAACTAGAAAAAGAAGTTTGCAGTACTCCAAGGTCTGGTCCTTGTGATGCCAGGAATTAAATCTCTGCTTGTCTTGATATCATTTCTGTAACTCTTTGCCTGCTCCTGTGCCACCTTTTGGGCAGTTTGAGCGGTTGTCACCACTCCTCACTGCACCCGTGATGTCTTCCTGCATATTTCCTCTTGAATAGCTTGGGAAATAAAAACTGTTTGTATTCAAGTTCCAAATGATTGGAGATGAGTTTTGGATTGGAGGCCCATGGCAGTGGGATGAGAGGATTTTCCTTGAGCCCTATTTCTCCACTGCTGCCACAGGCACTTCTAAGACATTCTCTTTGGAAAATCAAAATTTCCCAAAACCTTCAGGGGGAAAAAAAAAATCTATTTCCATCTTCTGAGATCTCTTTTCATTCACCACTCTTATTTCAGATGTGTTTCTTTCAGTGGGCACTCTATTTGGAAACGTGGAGGATGCTTTTCTAGTCGGTACTCCTTTTTGTTCGTCTGAACCAGCGTGTGATGATTGCCACTTCAGAGCACAGTCCATGGGAAAGTTTTGCCCTCAGTGAGTTTTGCCAAAAAAGAATTTTCCTTACTAATGAACTGCACAAAGCTGAACTGATTCTTTACTGGAATGTCAAAACCAGGTGCCTGTTCTAGAAATCTAAATCCACTTGCTGTGGTCTCTGATGGAGCCCTTTGGTTTTATTTCAGTCTGATGCATTTTAGTGTCCTTGTTGTTTTACTCAGCAAAGCCTCAGCCTCAGCCTGCTATGAATCTGGTGCATTTTGGGAAAGGTTATTACAAAATAAAATATTCTGGAGATCCTCAAATTGAAGACAGAGGATCTGATAGCAGGCAGACTGAGCTCTGGATGGCTCCTTTTGAAGACCTCGTCTATTAACTAGGAATTGGCACAGACAGCCTCTGGATTACAGTGGAATTATAAGCACACTCTTCTCACAGCGGTGGCACAATTGTTTTGAAACTAGGCAGATCTTCTGTGTTTACTATTTGGCAGGTTCTGTGTTTTTGGCTGGCAGCCACGCCGAAATGTGTTTAGTTTTAATTGACAGCCATGGTCAACACTGCAGATCCCAGGTAGGTACTGCTAATCCTGACAAGGCAAGGCAGAAACAGAGAGCAGGCTTGTTTTGCAGCTAGCCAGAGACTCAGTGTTGGGGAGAGCAATGGCACTTTGACTCTAGACAATTCATCCCTAGGAACTCAACCTCCAGCCTCGCACTCCACCTCAGCACCTCTTTGTAAGTAGCCACAGCCACGGGGCTGTAGGGTCCTTCCAACCCCTACAATTCTGTGATTCTGTGAGATGTTGCAAGCAAAATGACTTTGTGATCAGCTCTGATGCAGAGGGAAGCCAGGCACTAGCAGCCTTGCACAAGAGATCTTACTAGAGCAGAGACACATCCACAATTGTGTTTTCTTGGATTTGAGACTTGAAAGTAAGAACAGCTACACACAGACCTGTAGTTTAAAATATGAGACATTCCTGAAGGGCATATGGTTAGATTTATGCAAGCCACATTTGTAATGGTTTAGATTTAACCTCCTAGTCCTTGTGAGAGAGTTTCAGCCTTGCTCTCAAGAGAGTAACACAGAACATTTACAAAAGTAAAACGAAGAGAGTAGCATATGCACAGACTTACGATGGCTTAGTCATGGCATCTAATCAGGGACAGCAGTGACTTTCTGTGAACCACAAAAACGTTAGTTTCAGTTGGCATAAAATTCCCCAGAATAATACTCATGACTATCTCTCAGTCTATCTGTCTCTCTGTCTATCCGTTGCGCTTGTACGCGCTGTTATTATTAGCAGCACATTCCTGCTTGTGTTATTGTCTTCCTTATAAGATAATTTCTCAAGAAATTCTTTAGCTTCTCCCTTAGGTGCCTTGCATTTCCAGAGACTGCTTGACAGAGGTCCATGCCAATGGGACTGGGATTTGTTGGGAAAAGTTTGCACCAGGGTATAAGGACAACATGCCTCCTTGTCAGCATTCAGGCCTCATCTACACCTTAGGGCTCCAACAGAGAAAAAGAAACAGTGTCAAGTTAGATACTATCAAAAGAGGATGTGAAGATGCCAAAGGGAGTGAAAGGAATTCAGCATGTCACCCAGGAGTAAACAGGAAAGTTGTTCCTTCCCTGTGTTGTGGGATCTCCCCAGTAAGAAAGCAACCCAGACCCTAACCCCACTCAGTGACAGCTTCAGAGCACGACTTCAGGGGATCGAGGTATTCCCCAGCCTCTAGATACAATTGCTGGTAGTTTCTCTGCAGAGAGACGTCTTCAGAACAGCTCAGCATTTATGAATTTGGATTATTTCTGAGAGCTGTCTTTTTAATCCGGAGGAAGTTGAAGAATATCTCCCAGTTGCTTATTTTTAATGGGTCTGCATGATCGAGATAGAGACCTGGCTGTTGCAAACTTTCCAAAAATGAATTTCCAATAGTAGAGTAGCCATATTTTCTCCTTCAACAGGTCTTTAAACTGCGCAGTACTCGTTCATCAGCCTCAGACTTTGATTTGGCACTGCTGTGTTGTGCAGATGTAGCAATCACATTTGCAAGCCTGGAACTAATTAAAAATGGAATATTTTAGATCAGTCATGGTGAGTGTGGCCAGATTTACAGGGAGAATACAAGGGAGCTTAAGGAGCAGAATGATCTAGCCTTTCAAAAATGTTCTTCCTTCAACGTTGGTACGTTACCTACAGGCCAATTGGGTTGGTTCTTTACAGCACTGTCTTTATGCATCCTCGGGCTGGTTAAAGTGGACCTCTAAGGAGACACAGGCATTTCATGGTTTGCTGAATTCCAGATGCATGGAGAAATAACTCTAAAATCTGCCGCTGCTTTTTTTAGTCTCTCTTTTAAGAGGGTATGGTTGCCAAGCCTGTCCATCAGTTTAACAGGAGACAATGAGTTAAAGGCAGCTGGGAATAGAAAAATCGGGAGATCAGAACAAAAGCAGGTGAGGAGATAGATGTGGCTCTATCCCAGTAGCAACTATATGTCTGATAGCTGCACAGAATGGCACAGGGCCATCACAGGGAATACTGTTACCTAAATCTTGGAGGCTGCACCGATTTCCATGAACCTCTCCAATCCTATGTGAATGACTGAAGAGAGAGCTTGCCTGTGGGCAAAGCTGCAGGCTCACCTGGCAGGAAAGATTGTCCACAGAGCAATTATATGGTGGGTCATCATCATTTTCTCCTTGCTCAGCTCAATGTTTTCTAGGCTTTGCTGCTCCTGGCTGCCAGCTCTGCACCTGCTCTGTGCTGAGTCAAGCTTAGAAACAAAGGAAAAAACCCTCTGGTCTCTCCCACGGTGTAGCCAGGGTTCATTATGGATCAGTGCTTTCTCCCTTTGCACCTCACCAACAGTTTGCTCTAGCAGTGACTGGCAACCAGTGTGCCACGACACCACACACCAATTACACCACTCATCACGGTCTGGTGGGGACATCGGGTTCCTGTCACTGCTGCTTTGTGTCACCCGGTTGTCTCCTGGGCAGCACCCAGCTGCAAGTTCCTTGAGTGGGGATCTCTTAGCTGTGTGCAGGCTCTCTAATGGGCTGTTTGATTAGCTCCTCAGGAGACTGCCTCTAGGCAAATCAGTAAGTGGAAATAATAAGGTTGTGCCCTGGATGTTCCTGCTACTGGAGAAGAGAAAGCTTAGGTGTAGGTTGCCATTCAGATGTGATGTTCCTTGGATAAGGTTCGTTATTGGTTTGTATGTAGAAAGGTGACTTTTCAGTCGTGGTCCCCAGTAAAGGTTTGTGATTTGCAAACCTCAGGATAAAGAGGGTTTTTTAATTATTATTACATAGCTTTTATTTTTTTTTCCTTTTAATCTCAAAAGACCTTTAAAAATAATTTGTTAGCCAGCTGGTAAAATGAAGGTGGAGGCACCATGGTGGGGAGGTGGTTGGGGGGAAGTCTCCAGCCATTTGCATGCAGCTTTTCACTCCATGGGACTCTGCCACCAGAAGGGCCCACGTGGTTCCACCGAGAGTATCAAGCAATCGCCTCGGTTTATCAGCCCACCTTAAAGAACATTAAATAACAACTCAACTTTTCTTAAACAGGGCATGTCCTGCCATCTCGGCAAGGGGTTCTTCACAGTGTGGCTTACATTACCATTAAAATGATTTAACTGCAGCCTCTCTCCGCTCAGCAGCGTTGTAGGTGACATGTTCCCTAGCTGCGCTGTACCCAAACGGATTGTTGCAGGGCTTTGAATAAACATTTTGTAAGTCTAGCTCTGAAGCAATTTACATGGAGCAGCATTTATTTCGCGGGTGCCAAGTAGTTTTCGTGCATTCTTGTGACAGAGCAGGCAATGTTTTCTATCAAATCCGGTGGGCGCAAGCAGAATACCTATTAATAATGGGGCAGGAATCTGACTAAATGCGGTATTTACGGCTCATGCATAAGTCTCATAGATAGCTTGCTTATAAAGAGCCAATGAATTCTGTGGTTAATGTTTGAACTGAGAGAAGAATAATAATTCTAAAGGTTTTTCTCACAGTCATACCTACCCACAGGCTCTCGTTCCACTCGTAACATGAAGGATTGATGCTTTTCACAAAACAGGCTGAATGCAGAGCTAATCAAAGCAGGGCCATCCATTGATTTCAAGAGCTTTAGTGCTAGGGTCAATACAATGTAGTAAAGAATGAAAATGAAGCATTCAAAATCCAGCAAAAGGAGCAAGCTCCCAGGATCCTTGATTCTTTTTCTTTTTTGCATGGCACTGTGGTGAAATCCCAATTTCACCCATCGATTTCAGTGTCAACTTTAAACTGCGCTGAGATGGAGCAGCGGTCATTAGGTGGTGAGTTGTGTGCTAAGCACCTTAAAGCTGAACCTCATCCAAAACCCAAGTCTGCAGAACGGGGATGGAAATTTTCACGAAGCAAGGCTCCAGTTTTGAGTATTCTTGCTCCTTTTTGCTTTCACACGAATTAGTAGAGTTCTAAAAACAGCTTCTAATGCTCATTTCTACTGGCACAGCCACTATGGATTGTGTCCAGGAAGAGGAATGGAAAGACACGACAGAATTGGCAATGATCCGAGCCACAAAGTTTGCTAAAGAACAGGACAATTTTTTTTTCTGGGTTTTTTTTTTTTTTTTTTTTAATCTAGAGGTTTGATTTACTCTCTTGTACGTGCATGGAAAATCCATAGTGGTGATGTACAGCTTTTTCTCAACAGATAAGATCTATTGAATCTAGGGCTCTGGGGTGACTGCTTTGGTGAGGAGACTTTTTGACCTGCACAGAGAGTGGCTGGAGCAGCAGCATCTGCGGGGAAGAGGGTTCTCCAGCCATGGGAACCAGGAAGGCAGAGAATATTCCCCAGCGTTCCCAAACACAGCCCAGCTCAAATGTCTCATCTAGCTTTTTTCCAGAACAGACTTTTATTTTTTTATTCCGTTGTTTGGTCAGCTGGAGCAGGTATAGTACTTAAAACCTGATTCACAAATGCTCTCGTGAATAGGCTGGAAACTTTAGTCAGCATGAAGAGTTTGATCACATGGTCATTCATACTTGTCCAATTTCTGCATGTGTTTTTTTCTTAATGAGTTGCAACTCATTAAACTCGTTAAACTCATTGTTTTCAAACAAACAATCGCATCTGGAAGTGCATTTATTATCATTTTACTATCTGTTAGGTTTTTTAGTTTTAAGCTCTTCAGTCTCTCCAGTTGAGAAACAGAAATATTAGCATCTGATTGTGCCAACCAATATAATCATCATTATTAAAATCAACTAACAAAATATCATACTGTACAATTTACGAAACCCCCAAAATTGGCAATTGCTTGTCCAAACTGTATGGGAAATATGTTCCAGTAATGAATAGCTTAGCAGAACATAAGAGAGAAAAGACCACAAATAAAATCAATATTATTATAGATATTATTTGCCACAAGTAATTTGAAAAGCTCCATTTTCATCCAAAACATTTGTTTTAAATTATTTGTTGACATATTCTGGAAATAACTATGACAGACTATTTTTAAATTAGCAGCACACAAAGGAGTTTCTTCTTTATGTCCTTTTTCACATCAATAGTTTCTAGTTTCTGATGTGCTAAAATAGACTTGGATAAGGATTGATATGTGTGAGTGTGTAAGCACACATGTAGCCTCTTTTATTTATTTTCTGGTTTGGACTGCAGAATCACGTGCTTTGGGAAGCAGGTGGCTTCCAGCATTTGAAGAGATCTGCATGAGTTACGTTTTGTATTGCAGGGACGCATCGCTACACATATTTTCATGACATTCCTTTCAGGCATCATTTTGGGTTCATTTCCAAAATGCTTTGAAAAAGTGATTTGCTTTCAGAAAGGAATTGCTCAGCTAAAAATAATAAATATGTTATAGCTAATGTGGAAACTAAGTATGTCAGAGGTGATGTGGAAAACATTGGAGGAAACCGAGCTGAAAGGATAAATGATCCCCAGAAGGAGTCAAATGAGCTGTTGCACTAAGCCCAACTTTCACCAGAGTGAGGGCAGTTTGGAAACCCCAGATGAAAGAGCCTTGCTTCCCATGGAGGATTCAGGAGAACCAAAAGACTTTCTGTTGGCTTGAGTGAATGAGTCGGTTGCTGCCTGCGCAACGTATCCTCACACTGCCCCTCTCTGGCAAAGAATCCAAATGGTGGTGGTGCTCCAAGCCCTGAACACCCATTATAGGATGGCCAAGTGTCCCATGGAGGCTCATGAACCCTGGTAGTGCCATGTGCTTCTAGCTTTGGTGGCACACCCATACCCCCATATCTAGGATAAGATTTTGTGTGATTTTCTCTACAGGCTTTAGCAGCACTGGAGATATCTGTAGGGACTGAAATTTCCTTATTGTCATCCAGGAAATGCAAATCAGGAGTTGCAGTTTCAGCAGTGCCCTGTATAACTGGCTGACAGTCCTGGGGGATGCTTGCCCTGTCCCCACCAGCATATTTTCTGCAGGGAGTCTCTCATGACTACATGTGTTGTCATATGTATGTGTTGTTTTCCTGGTTTTACCACTGAATATCACATTGGCTAACAGTTGACAGACAACTCTGATGGACATAATCTCTGCTTTTGATAGCATTCTTCTTGCCAGATCTCTCAGATCAATTCTCCAGTTTGACTCCCAAAATGAAAATTAAACATCCTACCTACCAGGAAAACTAATTTGAAAATACGTTTTTAACCCCAGAGCAATCTTTTACCTGCAAACTTAATTGTGTTCCTTTAAGAAGATGTAATTAAGTATCCTCATGGCAGACCATCAGTTTTTACAAAGCATCTCTAGAGCAGATAGACATCATTACTAATACAATTCTTGGAGGTGCAGGCAGGAAAATAAATTGGTTGTCATTGGGACATCATCAATATAATGAACATCTGACATGTGGACTGTTTGTTTCAGATGAAGCAGACATAGATGAGGGGGAAAAATTGTTAATAAGAATGGCAGACGGGGACATCGCAGACTGCATCGGTCTCGTGAAATGTCATGTGCTGACAACACATCACAGTAAAGAAAGTCTGCTCTACCTGGGAATAGATGAGAAAAATAAAGTGAAGAGACACTTTCAGGTATGTCCCAAGAAGCTCTGCTGAATAACGCAGTTTGAATCTTTGACTTTTTTTTTTATTGCATCTCAGTAGTTACTTTCATTTCAAGCAGGAAATCGGTAGTTTGCCTGTCTTTTATTTCCATTTACCACTACAGCAAAATTGAACCTTTGGTTTTTGGAACTATACCGTCTCCAAGAGAAATCGGTAGCTAACGTTGTCATTCAGGCAAATACAAAGCAGAGCTGGTTCAAGTTTTTGCAAAGCCTGGGGGGAAATTCTGACATGTAGAAATGAATACCCAAATGCCCTCTGCTGCCTCAGGGATTTCCGGCAGCGTCTGCAGGATGCGGGGGGAAAATTTCCAGGGGTGGAAAACAGCTGAATATGTTCCATGTAGTGTCCTAGCTCAGCACTCTTCAGTCTCACTCATCTTACGTGGATTTAAGCATGTGTTTGTTGTTAAGGGTAGATGCTAAATTCAACAGGAACCCACTGGATTTCCAAGCAGGACCATTGCTCCTTTTCTGATTCCTGAATTATTTGAGAATTGAACCTAGACTCAAGTCTTTTCTTCCAATACTCATTTTGAATAAGTTTGGATAATGTATAGTCTTTGATTCAACCATTTCCTATTCAATTTACATGATGGCTGAACTAAGCCACATCATATAATTCCTTTTTGCAGTTTTAGATGACTGAAACACACTGAAGGAGAAAATTTTCACTTTGTTTACTTGGAAGAGTTTTGAATGAACAGTTGCTCATGTCAAAGGGATTACCAAGGGGATTTATCAACATACTCGCACAGATTCCCAACTTGTTGAGATATGTGTGAGCTAAAGCCACACACGTTGGAGCAAACTCTACAAGAAGGAATGCCACAAGAATATCCCTATGTGACTAGAGCAGTTTGAAGCACCGTGGGCACCCTGAGCTGACCAGGAGGTATAAATAACCCTCCCTGTGAAATGCATTTGGCTGGAGAAAGCACAGCAGACAGCGTAAATGTTGACGTGGAACCTGAAAGAGATAGCCAAACTTCAACAGCATCAAAAGTTCAGATGAACGTCCTAATGCTCAGATACTACTGTGAATGTTCTCCAAGCCTATCCGAGCCATCTGGGCCCAGCTTATTAACCTCGTAGTGTCATGAGAAATATGTTCTTTTCGCAAAGTTTCTGATGCTTCCTGTTGTTTGACAGGCAGGAAATACCATCAGAAGAGCCTTTCTTGCTGGAGTTCATCATTTTTGGTCCGAGCAGCCATCAGGAAGTGCAGAGGCAGCGTGAAAATGAAAAACAGTGTGCTGGGGTTGGGATTGGAGTGGGGGGAGAGGGGACATGGAGAAAGAAAGTTAATCAAGTTAACAGGCTAGTCTTGAGAGGCATCAACACATGTAGGAATGGCTGTTTTGCCGGGTGAAAGTGGGATGCGCTTCTGGGAGAGCAAATTGCCCCCTCGTTGGTCCAGCTCAGGTAATAACATTTCCTTGCAACTGGGCAATGCAGCAGGATGAGAAGCTACATTGAAATGGGAAACTGGAAATGCAGGTCTAAAGAGAATTCTCTATGTAAAGATCCTGAATCTGTAACATTAATCTTGATGATGTTGTCATTTCACAGTGTGTCTGGCACCCTGAAAAAGCTTGTCATCCACTAGGTGGGGTTTTTTTTTTGTTGTTGTTGTTATTAATTTTTTGTTTGCAGGGCTCTAATTAAACACTGTGCTACCTGCTAGCCCTTCTGGCCTCACCTCGCTGCTCAAGGGTGACAGGGCAGCAGCAATTGCCTCTGATGACAGATCTGGCAGTTTAGGACTCTGCTGTTTTGCTACAGCACAAGTGAACGGAGGATTCTTTGTGTGCGAGTCTGGGGCTGTGTACACATGTCCGTGAACCTCTCCAAAAGCAAACAACTAGCCTTTATAAAACCAAATTCCAAGCAAGAAACCAGCTCAAGCAGCTGTGAAAGGTGTCTCTGTTTCATTGTTGATAAAAGTACAACCCACAGTGACTCAATCCTCAGGATGTGGTGGGAAGCCGAGAAGAAAAGAAAGATAGAGAGTGGGGGAGAAAAGGAGGAAAAACAAAATCCCTTCTCCAGCCGAGGAGTTCAGACACGCCAGATTTCTTTGGCGCAGACGTTGCTGTCATGAGCTGTGCAGCCGTTTCATGTTTGATTCTCTGCTTTCTCTGCACTTGGCACTGAGCACAAGGATTCTGAAAACAAAGTGTTTTAAATTGCAAAGCTGACCGATGAGGGCCACAAGCAGCATCTCCTTTGTATGCTGCGGGTTGATAGCGCAGGCAGGAACCTGTCATGTGAGGGCTGTCACCAATCTGTCATTCACCTGCGTCCGCTCGCTGTGACATACACATCGATGATCGTTTCCCTCTACTCCAGCCCTTTCTTCAACCCTTCTGGGAAAGCAGAAGGCCGTCCCTGGAAAAAAGGAAAGGGAAGATCTAGTCTGGAAGCTGAATACTAAAAGTAAGCATTGATTTCCTATCATGCAGGTGAAGTGCTCAAATTTGCTACGCTGCTTTGGCTTGAAAGGCATTTACCTAGTCATGGGGACTACCGGGCATGCTGTATTCAGACGAGATAATGCTTCAGAATTCATTCTGAGGCCCAAGGTTTCACTCCACCAGCTCCAGCCATCTGGCTTAGGCACAGATTCCTGCTGAGGCAGCAGGACTCACTTGAAGCTTGGTGGCCTCAGTGTTTCTGCTGTGATGCTAGTGTCAGATGTTTAGGTACAGGAGCACTGGCTCAGACATGATGAAGGAACATAACTACCCCATAACAGATAGTGTCTAACTAGCAGAACAGGTCTTTACTGAACGTGTGCTTCCTTCACTTGCAGAGAGAGAGGAGTGCAGCTACAATATAGATGCAGTGAGAATAGAACAATGAAAGGGATGAAGGAAACAAGAAATGGAGCAAATCATGCGAAGGCTGTATGGGCTTGTCTCTAGCGTTTGCTGGTAGAATAATACAGGATCTCCTGTCAGGTCTAATCAAACCTGTTGAGTTGACAGATGCTGATTGAGCAGTGAGACACAATGCCTGCTCTCCAGAGAAGGATTTATAAAGGTCAACCTGAGCCTCTGAAGCAGTGATTTTCACTTCGCTGGTGGTGGGAACTCAGGAGCTGCTCACACAAGGCACATGGAAGGTGACTAAGAAAAACAAGACTGTTATTTATTGGTAGACTGATATTGCTACACCTCCTTCATCAGGCCATTAGAGGCTCAAGAGTCACACAGCTGGAGAGAGCTTGGAAACAAATGCTCTGTTGTCAGCGAAGAGGAGCTGGGCTCCAAAGGCTGGTTCAGTGCTGGAGCCAAACCGAGCTTCTCTGCATCACCTTCACTGATGATGATGGGAGTGAGACGTCAGTATCCCTGAGAGAAGGTCTGCCTTTGAGAATAGCAAATTGTGTTTGGTCTGTTTCGACCTCCAAAGAGTTTGAACAAGTTGGGTGAACAAGTGGCTGGAAAGGACCAGGGGGCCTCTGCAGTCACTGACACCTGGTCTATGCCGTGTGTTGTGGTCTTCGGCTGTTACTGCCCGACAGTTCAGAGATACTGACTGTGATTACTTAAGAGCGTATCACATGCAGCTGCTCCGGGGGCATGGGGACAAGCCATAGCCTTGGCATAGCAGACACATGAGCTAACTACTGCTGCTTGCTGCTGCTTCACTTTTGGCTCAGCCCTGAAGCACCGTAACAGCATGTTACTAATCTAAATGAGAAATATGCACTTTAATATCCAATATTCAAACATTCTTGTACATGTGTGTGGGTACAACAGATATATAACAAAAATGTCTCTGCTTAGCAGTATATTTCCTCAATGGCTGTGGCTTTTCACTTGTGCCATCCCTGTATCTCCACAAATGAATAACGCTATTAGTTCTACTCTCTAATTATATTCTGAAGGTAAAGAAACCCCTGGACATTTCTGGATGTCTTTAATTAAAATAAAACCCAAGCAAAAGAACTGAAAGAAAATAAAGTGGTTGATGGAGACTCGCTACCCACTTGCTGCTGGTTTTGAGTAGAACTGGTAAATTAGTCATTGTAAGTTTAGACCTGCCAAACTTTTCTCAGTATCCTGCAAACAGGCTTCACTTTTCACAGAATCATGGAATGTCAGGAGTTGGAAGGGACCTCAAAAGATCATCTAGTCCAACTCCCCTGCCAGAGCAGGATCACCCAGACTAAATCACACAGGAAGACATCCAGGTGGGTTTTGAATGTTTCCAGAGAAGGAGACTCCACAGCCTCTCTGGGCAGTCTCTCCCTGGGCTCTGTCACCCTCACAGTGAAAAAGTTCCTCCTTATATCCACATGGAACTTCCTCTGTTCCAGCTTTTTGTACATATTTATATTCTTTTTAAAATTTTATGCATATTTGGTATGAATATCTTTCAACACACCTGTAGTTAAGTAGTTTTTAGTGGTATCCAGGGCTGTTAGAGGTATTTGTGTGACATTCAATGGGTCTTGTAAATCATGTGGTGCTGTAAATGCTTATACTTGGATAACTGAAACCACCATAAAACAGAGGGTGAAAAATCAGAGATTTTTAGGTGATCACATAGGCACTTGCCTAAATTGTTGCAAGGATACAAGAGTGGACATCATGAGCCAGTATTGTTTTAGTGAAAATGAATGGGTGATTTTAACCCCTCATAATTTCTTTCAAGATTATGATGAAGTTTTAGTTTACTTGTAATGATATAATCATACACAGTTCTTCTTCTGATTATTTTATAGGAACAAAGTCCTTACTGCAATGCAACTGTCTCTGGGGTAAAGCACTTCTGGTTAACTCCAGCAGAGGAGCAAATCGGATTCTATAGACAAAGAAGCAAAATCAGGAAAGAGCTGGATGGGGAGGAAGAATGAGACTGGGGAGGCAACTCTTCAGAAAGTACCGTGACATCTTCAAGGAGGCAGCAGGATTCTCATCATTTGTGATCTGCCTGAACTGTGTGAGTGAGCTTTAAAGAGAGTGGTAAGGAAAGAATAAAACTGCTTACAGGCTACAGCAGCTCTAGAAAATGGAAATATTTTACAAATTGTTTCACCTTTGACTGTTGATACCCAACGCTGATGGACAATTACTTCCTGTCCTAGTTGCTTCATTCTATCTGAAACACGAGGCCTTCACTTTATACCTGGTTAAAAAATAAAACAAGAGAATGCAGCAATTTCTAAATGAACCATTAGCTGGGCAGCAGTGTTTTCTCAGGCTGTTTTGAGAGAAGAAAAACTGGGGGGAAAAAAAAACAGTAGTTTAAATTTTTGCCTCAAGGGGTGGAAACCTATTTTTCAGGCTGTTTAACTTTTGTCATTCTTGGTGCATCTGTTCAAATTAGCTTCAGACAGTGGAATAAATAGTAAATACTGCCCAAGGGTCCTTGGTTTTGTCAGAAAGGACTGAAAAAAGTGGAGGAGAAGAAGAAGGAAGCCTGGTTCATGAAGGCCTAATGAGTGTTTTTGCTGACATGAAATCAAAACTGACTGAGGTTAAGTCCATTCAATTATCACAAACACCTTTGTGTACAAGCAAACCTATAATGTGATGATACTGGATTAAAAGTTCAAGAAAAGATGTTGTGTGAACTTCCCAGCTTTGAATTCAAAGGCTCAGAAAAGGAAAAAGAATGCCAAGTAAATCTAGACAACAAGTTTTTTTTTTTTTTTGGGGAGGAAGGGGAGGAGGAGGAAGAAAAGATTTGCTCACACTATGGAATGGCAGAGCACCCGAGGTCTTTGCTGTGACAGATGCACTGACCGTATCCTGTGTGCCATACATTAAGATCCTCATGTCTCTTCGTGTTAGGAGATGTTAATATTGATTCTAGAGAATCAAATGGAGGAGAGCTTGGACACTCATACATCTTAAGCACAGCTCAGTAGAGTCACCTCTTCTCAGGTGGTACTTGGGGCAATTCTGTCCTAATAAAATCTGGTTGTGACAAAATCCTGGATGCCTGGTTCCTTGGCTCTCAGAGTACTATAAGACCATGGAAGCATCTCTGTTTTCAGGCTTCTTTCTGTACCAGTCTCCTCTATGCCCATTTTCCCAAGAAAACCCTTCATCATCTGCAATGATGTAAAATATTTGCATAACAGTTACACTCATGCATGGCATATATGCATCTTCCTGGTGTCCACGATTTTATTCCTGGTGGGCTGGCAAAGACTCCTCAATTTCTGTGTTTGCAGTAGATGATGAGAAGTATGGGGTAAGTCATGCACTGGCCATGCAGTGATAGTTCTTGTATACGTGTCCTACATATCCTATCCAACCACCTACCTACCTGAACATGAGCAAGACAAAGTAAGACCATCCAGGCTGGGACATCCAGGCTAAATCTATTCCTGTCTTTCCTCCCCTCCAACTTCTATCCCAGGTGAGAGCATGGTCCCAAGGCTTCTGGCACAGAAACTTCATTTCTCCCTGTCTTTGCAACAGTCTTACCTTTCTGGATCTACGTCGGTGACTGCCTGGGAGGATAAGGGACCCATCTGCAGCACATGCAATGATGAGCCACTAACTTAATGTGGTGGGTTAGGAGGACAATTTACCCTTAACTCGCAGAAAACAATTACCCTTAACTCGCAGAAAACAATTAGCTCTTTACAAACAGCAAGCTGATGTGCCTCCCTACCCCCAGTCTGTTTCCATTTCTAGTCCCAGTAGTTTACTTCTTACCCTTAGTCACATCCTTTCTTAAATGGTCTCTAGTACCTGGTATTTAATTCACAACTTGTTCCCCTGTATCCTCTGTGGGCATGGATTAAACTGTTATCAACAAGAGGAGCTTATCTCCTCTTCTTTATTGAATCTAGTGTTTTCTAATGCATCCATTACCCTTAACTCGCAGAAAACAATTAGCAGATGTGTTTGTTCATAAAAAGAATCAGTTTATCGTGTTTAAATGTTTGTATCTCGCAGCACAAGGCCTTACACAGCACACCTCTGGTCCAGAGTCTTTCTGGAGTACCAAAACCATCCTTTACATCAAGCAGGAAAGATATTCCTGTAAGTGATTCAATTAAAAAAAAAAATTGTGTCAGAAACATATCTAGCTGCCACTGGTGATCTTTCTCTGAAAGTTAAATTCAAAAATGTCTAAAATCAACATATAAATAAACAGACAAGAGACTTAATCATGTCACTGTCTAATTTGCACCTCTGGGATATTTTGTGAGAAATTATAATGTGCTTGCATGCATCACAACTACCATCAACATTCCTAACATGCCATACTAACTATGACAGGGATAACGATGGCTGCTGCTTCCCACCTCTTTGCTGCAGAAGAGCTGACTGCAACAGGATGTACTACAATGTAGATTTATTCCTACAATTACTCCTCCCCTCTCTCAGAGGTAAAATAGGTCAATATTCTATTATAGCCCAAACATTATTAACTTTTGTTTCCCATATATTTTGATATCCCAGCGAAAAAGCCCAATGAAACTCAAAATCGAACTTCAGAAGAATTACTCATCTCAGATATAATTTTTAAAGTTTTCCCAGTCCATTTTTTTTCCTCCGTGGTCCCTGTACATTTGTTCTTTGTGTTCTCAACAGAAAGAAAAAGGAAAACAAATACTGAGGACTGAAAAAAAGAGAAAAATAAAGCAGATCCTGGTGCTTCTGGTTATTTTCTTTGTTAAAAAAAACCTGCTACGATGTCTCTCCCAAACCCAAATGAACATTATTATTATTATTTATTGCAATACCAGCCCCTTTTTGACCAGTGCTACTCTGGAAGGTGTGCCTTTCCCGGGGTTGTGCTGAAAGCTGCATTCTGCAAAATTTTAGCCCTTTCATAGAATCGCCTGGGTTGGAAGAGACCGTCCAAACACAGCCTAGCCCTGCCTAGTCCCTGTGTAGATCATGTCCTTAAGGACTTCATCTACATGCCTTTTAAACACCTCCAGGGATGGTGACTCCACCACCACCCTGGGCAGCCTGTTCCAATGCCTGACAACCCTTTCAGTAAAGAAATTCTTCCTGATATCTAACCTAAATCTCCCCTGGTGCAATTTTAATCAATTTCCTCTCATCCTATCGCTTGTCACCTGAGAGAAGAGACCAACCCTGACATTGGAGACCTTATCACTGCCTAGAACTACCTGACAGGAGGTTGTAGAGAGGTGGGCAAAGGTCTCTTCAGCCAAGTGACAGGTGATAGAACAAGGGGAAATGGCCTCAAGCTGTGCCAGGGCAGGTTCAGATTAGATGTTAGGAAAATGTTCTTCACTGAAAGAGTTGTTGGGATGTGAAACAGGCTACCCAGGGAGAGGGGTTAAGTCACCAACCTTGGATGTGTTTAAAAGATGGGTAGATGAGATACTTAAGAGATATGGTTTAGTAGAGGACAGGTACGGTTGGACTTGATGATCATAAAGGTCTTTTCCAACCTAGTCATTCTGTGATTCTGTGATCTCTGCAACTGCTTTGCGGGTAGTTGGAGAAAGCAATCAGGTCTCCCCTCAGCCTCCTTTTCTCAAGACTAAAAAGCCACAGCTCCCTCAGCTGCTCTTCACAGGACTTGTGCTCCAGACCCTTCACCAGCTTTGTCACCCTCCTTGGGATGTGCTCCAGCATGTCAACCTCCCTCCTGTAGTGAGGGGCCCAAAACTAGACACAGCACTCGAGGTGCAGCCTCACCAGAGCTGAGTACAACGGAACAATCTTTCCCTACCCCTGCTGGTTACACCATTCCTGACACAGGCCAGGAGGCTGTTGGCCTTCTTGGCCACCACACTGCTGGCTCACGTTCAGCTGGCTATCGACACCCCCAGGTCCTTCTCCTCCAGGGAGCTCTCCAGCCACATTCCCCAAGCCTGTAGCGCTACCTGGGGTTACTGTGACCAAAGTGCAGGACCCAGCCTTTCCTTCGGACAAGAAAAGAAAACATGAAACCACCAGTATGCAGAGGTATTTTCTGGGTAGAGCAAACCTCCTAGTAGGTTGCCACACACATGAAAGCAGAACTACTGTAATATGTTTTGCCTGTTTATTCCAATTACTTTAACAGAGAATTCACTGGTTTATGCCGCCTTCTCTGACAGAAGAAAAACTGTAGGAAAGGAAAGAAATCCTTCTGCCTGTGCTCAAGGTTAAGGCAATCTGTGGGAAAAATGAAAACGACCCAGAGAAATGAGTATCTCATTTCAGCAAGGTCTGAATCATTATCTACAAGATTTTGGATGAGTCAGCATGTTTCCTGGCTCTTTTTTTTTCTCCTCATTAAAAGGAGTGTTTCTGTGGAAAAGAACACTCAAGGACCTGAGCTTATTTGTGGCTCTCACTTCTCTCTTTGCTGTACCTCAATCTGAGAACCTATTTTTTTCTTATTGCTGACTCAAGGTGTAGGTACTCTGGAGGTCCAGTACTGGAAAAACGCCAATGTGAAACTGGGCTGAGTGGAGACACACCATGTACTGGGTGTTACATGTCTCCAGGTCACTGCAGACATTGGGAATAAGTATCACATGATGAAAAAAATCTACGAGAAATACAGCAACTCGTTTTAGCTGAAATGGCTGAATTTTGGGGTTGATGGTCAGAGCAATAAAAAGAAGGGAAATAAATATGATTGCAAACAAGAATCCTTTCAATGGAGCAGCATTTCTTCTTTTCCCACCCTGAGCATGGAAATCCATTGGCTCCTCACTGGAAAACGAAGCTGCAAATGTATTATTAAGAACTGGACCAATTAATGTCTTAATCTTTTCATTTACACCTGAGAACAGAACTTTTAGGATTAAGGATATTAATTGTTTCACTGATACGTGATATTCACTGTCGAGGGTCAAATGTTTGAAAGCAGTCTCAATTTTTTATCTATTTATTTTTTTTACTCCATAATTTGCTACAGAAGCAATTAATTATAAGCACAGACCGGAGGCAAGAGGGGAGAGAGAAAAAGAACAGCTGGAATAGGTAGCAAAAAGAGATAAGCAGGAGGAAATTAAATAGAAAAATACACAAAATCACATTTGCTGTAGAGGTAACAGGGAGAAAAGTATGAACTCGTGCTCTTTGAAAATTTTCTCGTTGACAGGAAGATAGAACTTTTATTCACCATCATTTCTTTGTCCTAAAGTATCACTTTTTATTTGAAATCTCAGTATTCCGTGTGATTTATATGCTGGGGAATCTTCATTCCCTGCCCTTCCCCCAGATGCGTGGGATGAGAGCTAAAATACATGGATTTTTTTATAAAAAGGGAATGAAAACTCCAAGAATATAGCAAATATCACTGATAACGTACAAAGTGATAAAATCATGTTTTCATGCTCTTATGAGGTTGGGTTGGTTTATTTCATCCTGCCAATCATTTTCTCTTCGAGGTACTCTGAGGGAGGGTAAACAGAGACACCAGATAAATGGCTAGCAGCAGCTAGAAATGGCTAATGCAAAAATAATGATAGCTCAGGCTGCCCTTTTGCTTTATGTTTTGCCAGTGCTACAGCTCATGTTTATGGAGTTATTATTATATTGCAGATATTGCTTGTCAAGGGCTGATCACAGGGGTACTCAGCACCCCAGAGCTGTGAAGCAACACTTTCAGGCAAAAAAAAATCACAGTTCTGGAGCTAAAATGGCAGGTGCTTAAAACAATTGCTTGAAAACTAAGTATGCAGTCAAATTTAGAGGTAAAAAGGCTGAACAGACTGATGAAAGATATCCTTTAAATGAAGGAAATCACATCCAGATGAAGAGGTCACTTCATCTGCAAGCCTTGGGGTTTGCATGGATAACAATCCCCAGGTTCAAGAATTAACAGAATAAAAGACAAATGGAGATACTTGTCATTTGTTTCCAAATAAATGTGAGTTTATTGTGCACAAACCCTTTACCTTGTCTCTAAAGACAGATCCTAGAGGGTAATTTTGGGGCAGTTTTCCCTGGTGAGTGTTTGCTCCAGGGTTATGTGGGATTCTACTTCACCTCCTCAAGATACGGCATCAGGCTGTTCAGAGATTCTGTGAACTTTGTACTTAATGCTGTTATTTTTGGTGAACAAAGCTCTTTGTAAAAATTCCATGCAAGTTTCTTGTAAAGAGATTCCTTTAAGTTAACAGAAAGACCTACAGTGATTCTTGTGGACTGTGAAGGAAGCCCATGGAGATGTGTTTCTACGGCTTTGGTACATCCCTGTGAACAGTGGGAATGAAAACAGGCTGAAGTTCAAATAGCCAAGATGGAAATTATATCCATTAATTAATTAAAACATTTTGCTGGGAGAGACACACGATCCTGATTGAGAATGGTTTGACCTGCCTACTTGTGGGGAGGAGAGATGTGATGATGACCCCTATGCCACCAAACTGGAAAGTGTTAAACAGAATTAATTAATCTGCAATCAAGCAGCTGAGAGGCTTAATTAACCAGATTGATTAGACCATAAAGGCTATGGCAAGAGTTAGCTTTGGTTTGCCTGGAGGGGGAAAGCTTGGAGGCTGTACTTCCTGGAGGAAGGTTTGGAGAATCCCTGGGCCAGGAATGGGATGTCCTGCTCTATCCCAAGCACTGCTGCTCTGGAAAGGAGATGTGAGAATGGCTATTCTTTTAAGAATGAGCAATTATGAGTCTTAAATACAGTGTTTGTTTTCTTGTTCAATGTTAATCAATTACCTGGATGAAGGGATAGATTATATCCTGTAAGTTTGGTGATGCAAAGCTGAAAGGAGTGGCTGCACCCCCATTCAAGGGTGCCCTGGACAGCTGGGCAGAGAAGAACCTAATAAAGTTCCACAATGGGCAGTGTAGGACCCTATACCTAGGGATGATTAACCTCATGTACTAGTACAGGTTAGGGGTTGACCTGCTGGGAAGCAGCTCTGGAGAGAAGGACCTGGGAGTTCTGGTGGACAACAAGCTCTCCATGAGCCAGCAGTGTGCCCTTATGGCCAAGAAGGCTGACAGTACTTGGGGTGCATTAAGAAGAGCGTGGCCAGGATATTGAGGGAGGTTATCTTCCCTCTCTACTTGGCCCTACTGAGGCCACATCTGGAGTACTGTGTCTAGTTCTGGGCTCCCCAGTTCAAGAAAGACAGGGAAATTCTGGAGAGAGCTCATTGGAGGGCTATGGGGACAGTGAGGGGACCAATAAGTATTTCTTATGAGGAGTGGTTGAGTGAGCTGGGTTGGCTTAGTCTGGCCAAGAAAAGACTGAGAGGAGAGCTTGTCAATGCTTATAAATATCTCAGGGCAGATGTCTAGAGGACGGGGCTAGACCCTTCTCAAGGGTGCCCAGTGATGGGCCAAGGGGTAACAGGCAGAAACTGGAACACAGGAATATGAGGGAAAATTTCTTTACTGTGAGGGTGACAGAGCACTGGAACAGGCTGTCCAGAGAGGTTGTGGAGTCTCCATCTCTGGAGGTATTCAAAACCTGCCTGGATGTGATCCTGTGTTAGCAGGGGCTTGGCCTGGATGGTGTCCAGAGGTCCCTTCCAACCCTGACTGTTTTTTGATTCTATACCTATGATAGAACTGCTTTCTAGTCTTTGATCTGAGGTCTGGTCTGTGGTTATTTGGCTGCTTGAGATTTCCAAGGCTGGCTACTTTGCATGGTAGGGGGTGCAACGGGTGCTTCAGCGTGTCCCAACTTATTTCCCTTACACAACAATATCAGGGTAAGAGAGAAATACCCACAGTTCTTCAGCTACCTGGGCTTTTTGTGAGATTCCAGGTGCTGAGGCCAAACTGTTGGGGTGCTTGATGTAGATACCTGAATGTGAATATCTGAAAGCTGTGGAAGTGGTATTGTGGGCTGGAAGAGATTCAGGGCTCTAGAACAGTTTGATGTACTGCTGAGGATCCAGCCAGTTCATCCTCTGACCATTTCTGAGGCTTGGGGGGCTGCTTATTTTCTGGAGCTGTGGTGGAAATGCTGGAGGGCTGTGGTACTGATAAGCATTCCTCTTTTCACTTTGAGGACCACTCCATGGGAAGGCAGGAGGGAAGAGCGAAAAACCCCAACAAACTGGTTTCTGTGGTCCATTACTGAGAAATCAGTGATTCTGTTCTGTGGCAATAAGGAGAATTTAGTATACTAATACTCTGGTTTCTGGCTTCTCAAAGAATCTGAAGAGGAGGCAAGGAAATAACTAATAGAATGAAGCACACACAAACCCTTAAAGCTCCATGCTTGCAGCCTGTTTTGCTGTTTCCCTGCCTTCTAAAGCCCAGCACACCTTCAAACATTCCTGGCTGAGGCAGATAGTAAAAAAAGTCTAATTTGTATTCACAAAGCCCAATCCTATCCCAAACAAACAATGCTGCCTGGAATTGCTTGCCAGACAGTTGGCATATCTGGCAGATTAGCTAAGGCTGACAATAATGCGTTTCAAGAAGAGTCTGAACTTGGCCTTAGTTCCCTGGCTGGAATGCTGGCATGGGGGGGTGTGTATGTGCCCATCTGAGCTGTGCAAGGCCCCCAGTATCTGACCTTAGTTGGAGTGGAAGGATTTGCAGATAGAGAGTTGCTCACCCCAACACTGAACCCTTCGTGGAGGTAGGCTGCAAAATGAGCTGGGAGAATAATTCCACTACAAATTGCTGCGAGTGTTAAAGCTCCAGGGAGCAGATTTAATAGCTCCCTTCAACTCCTGCATTGGGTTGTCAGACTCCAGTTTATGGGCACAGCTGGATGACGGTGAGAGAAGGCAGGAAGGGGAGGCTATACTGCACTTAAATGTGTGGAGAAATTAGTTTGTGCTTGTCCAGGCTTTCCTTTGTGCCAATTCAGCCCTGTAAGTTTAGATGCATGGAGGAGAAGCTCGGGTGATGGGTGAGGAGCTTTAATCCAGCTTGCCTAGATGAGCAGTGTGGGAACGGGCACCAGGCAGGCCTTACATACTTTATGAACAGCGAAACAAGGTTTCAGCAGCTTGGTCTGAAATTTGGGTGGCCATGCATAAACACCAGTCAGCTTAGCTTTCTGGGCAAAAAAAGAAAAGTTATGACTTGGAGCTTATATTTGCCTCAGATTTCAAATAGTGAAAGGGGGAGGGGGAGAGTTTATAAATGTCAACTGAGCAAAATAAATGGTTTGCACAGAAGAACCACTGCTGGGGTGAAACCTGACTCACTGAGAGCCTCTTGTGTATTAAGTGCAAGTGTTGTAGTGATAGAAGGATATCCCAGCTGCATCCATTGTAATACAATCAAAATGCTACTTACTCAAGTGTTCAGAGATCAAAATGCCAAGAGGAAAGAAGCAAAACCATCTCTTTAAAGATGTGGATAAGTGGAAGCTGGAGTTTCAAATACTGGTTTGGGGAGTGTGCAAGGCAAACCGTAGTGATGCTTGCTGGAAGCATGTACTGAATACCTGCAGGACAGATCTGCTGACTCCAGAGCAGCACTGCAGAGCTCTGGGGTGCTGGTATGTCCTCTTTGGAGGGAGAATCTGGGGTAGCTGTCATCCGATACAGATCTGTGGGTGCAACTGGGAAGGAAGTACCTCAAGGTGATCTGTTTTTGTTAACATGTGGAAATTCTTATCTCACCTGGCAGGCTTTGCCATGTCTCACAGAGGAAATATAAACAGTTTTTTGAGGTTCCTGGTATTTGTTTCCACTGTCCTCCCACCCATTCTGTCTCTAGTGGCAGGAATCACTCTCTAGATTCCAAAGCTGGTAAGCAAGGACTGCCAGTGCTCTTGCCAGTATTCACTCCTCTTGCTTCCAGCTTCTTTCACTGAGGGAAAGCCAGTGTATTCCTGTAATGCCCAAAGGAAGGCTTGTGGTGCTGGAGTGGGCTCCACACCTCGGTTTTGTCAAATTCAGCTCTTAGTGAGGGATAGAACTTAATTCTTTGGCTTCTGAGCAATGTAACATCTCTGGCTGCAAACTTCTGCATTGCTCAGCTGTTGTTGACTATTAAAACTGGTCAGAAACTGGAAAGCTCTAGACAAGAGGAACTATTAGGAGTGTACTTGCAAAATAAAACCCCAACCCAATCAAAACAGCTCAAACAGTACACAGCTGCACCAACAGGAGAGTTGTTCAGGTGGCAAAAATACTCTGTGCTTATCTAATAGCTCTTCAGACCATTTCTAGACACCTAAGGCTGTGCAAGTTTTCACTTGCTTGCTCTAAAGCTTGGCCACGCTTTCTGCATGCCAGCCCTCACTCATGTGCCAGGGTTCGGTGTGTGCACCCAAGCCGTGGGTGCTGACCTGCCCGCACAGGCTGGGCCTGCGGCAAGAGGGCAAGCCTGCCTGCCAGCCCTCGCAGCCAGACGTGCCGGCGGGGGTGTGAAGCCCACAGGCGGTTAAAGCAGAGCGGGGGCTTTGCGTCGTGACTGTCGCGTCTGCAGAGGTGGCAGAGCCGCTGTGTCCCGCGGCTGGCTTTGTCCATCCCAAAGGGTGGGAAGGCTTGAGGCACCGGTGTAGGGAGCGGCGAGACAGGATGCCCTTCCGTCTCCCGGCGAAGAGCTCCCCCGCCCCGCACGGCGGGTCCTCCCGGTGCTGGGGAGGCAGTGCCCTCTAAAGGCCTCCGCACGCAGGCTGGCCTGTGGGCAGCTCGGCCGGGGAAACCTGCCCCTCACCGTCTGAAAACAGTTCTAGGGCGAGCTAGCAGCCGCCTGAAAGCATTTCTTAACTAAAACGGCAAAGATATGGAGAGCTTGTGCGGAGCCCGCTGTGTCCGCCCGTGTGCTTCACCACTGCCCGCGGGGAGGTTCGCCAGGGAGGCAGGCAGGGAAGGACGAGCAGGGTGTTTACTTGAGTTATCCTGCCAAAAAGAAGTAAGAGCATCCTCTCTGTGCAGCAGAGGAGGAGGTGGCAAGTCCATCGGTCAAGCGTGTGTGGGGTGGAGGATCCTCTCCAGCGTTCAAAGCGGCTTCTTGTCCTTGTCCTTTCTCTGGCCGGCTGTTCCAGGTGGGGAGATACCTGTGCAAGGACCGTTTAGAGCTGTGTTAGCAATGCTCATCTGAGATGCCCTTATTTTGGGCAGTCTGATTTTTGCGGTTTTGACTGTTTTCCTGTTGAACACCCTCCTAAGGTAAATGGAGCAAATCAAAGTGAACGTTCCTGACAAATTAATGAGCAAACACATTAGCAGCTCTGAAAATGAAATGCCTACCCATCACATAAATTCAATTCACAGTGTTTATATATTTATGGAAATGTCTTTGAATTATACTCCCAGCTCTAGCAGAGATGATTTCTTCTTCCATTATAAAGCAGGTTATGTGGTGATAACTTCTAGACCCCTATGAGCTACTGGAGCATGTAATTATCTTGTTCCGCTTATTAATGATGAAAGGTCTATGTGAGTCCCAGAGTAGCTGTATGTACTATGCTCAGTAGTTTAAAGAGGCTATATAAATTTAATTTCGTTTAAAAAAATTTACTTGCTGACTTTAAATAATCTTCAAATATGGAATATAAATGTTTTGGGGTGTTTAAAAGTCCAAAATTATACGTGGGTATGTAAAATCTAATGGATATGCAAATCTGAACATTGTGGTGCTAACCTGTGGAACAGCGAGAGTGGACTGTAAGCAAAAGGAGCTGACTAAGCTCTGCTGTGCAGTGCATATTGCAAACAAACATCACACACAGATTAGGACCCAGCCTTTTAATTTTGAAGTAATATTATTGGTAATGGGAGAGATGTTAAGAATGAATTTCATCTTGACATCCTTGGAAGGTGGCCAGTTCATGTATTTCTGGGTTAGAGATCTGCAAACCCCTGTTCCCCAACCTTCCTAAAATGGCATCGCTCGTTTTATGATGTCTCCTAGCTATAATCCTGCTTCTCCAGTCTGCCATAATAATGCTAATTAGTTCTGTATGTAAATAAACTATTGTTGACAGGACACTTTCAGCAATTCACATATGAGTCATGGAGAGAGAGAGGTTTTAAAAATGATTTATCCATAAACAGAGATTCCATATGTCCTAATCTGGCATGGATTTCTCTCCTTCTCTTTATAGCAAGGAATGTGTGCATGCCTGTATAGCAGGGCTATAATGTGACAATTTGTCTCGGAGTGAAACCAGGATTTATGGTACTTACTGGAGACCACAGAGGTAAAAAGAACAGCAGGCTGCATTTAATCATCTGAATTTTCAAATATTTCTTTTGCTTGGGTAAATGTGTCTTTGTTTCTCTTCGGAAACACGTTCAGCTGTAGGATGGGTTCCTGTAAAGCTATCTGAAAATGCTGCAGGCATGTTTACAGTGAAGTGCACACAGCAGGTGGGAGAGGAACAGGACACTTCTGCAGAGAAGAGGTTGGGCCTGGAACTTTCTAGCTGGGTGTGCTTCTGGCAAGACTGCTGCTATTAACACATCCTTAAAGTAAATGCTTGTATCATCTATTCACAAGTCCAACCAACATTTCTGAAAATCAGGGCATACCTTGCTAATCCCAGCTAAATGCCGTAGGAAACTGTGAGCAGCTAAATGCTACTCATGTCTCCCACAAGGCCTGATCCTGTGGCCTTTAGTGATGTGATGCTGTTCCAACCTTGAGAGGAGCTGTGCTGGTAGGGGTGTAAGAGGTAAATGAACCCTTTGCAGGGTGTGGGAACTTCCCTGGGAATGAAGCTCAGGTTGAAGTACCTTGTCTCTGGGCTCTTTATTTTGCCCTCGCAGCCTCCTGGTGATGCTGTTTGTTCTCCTTGTCTCTTCCTTCTGCTTTCTCTTCGATTGGTTTTTGGTTTTAGCACAGGGTTGCTCATGTTACAGAAATAATGCCTAGTAATTATGAGTAACTTGCCGATTCTCTTTTAAATGCAAACTAGGGTTCTGTTAATCGCTAGACTTCAGGATATAGTGCTTTGGTTTAAAACAAACAAATAAAGCCAGGAACCATGGAGCTGTTGATGCCTAGGGAATTGCAGCATGGGTTACCTGAACACACAGAAAAGGAAGATTAAAAACCCACATACCCTTTGCCAGGTGGTGTTTGTGTCTTCATAATTTTGCTGCAGGTGTGAGCCATAAAATGGAATGAAAGCAAGCACTGTGGACACTGAGCTGTGATGGCAGAACAAGAGCCAAAAAAGCTGAATTTTGTGTATGTAGGGGCAAAGCTGGCACCTGTGGGGAAAAAGGCTGGTGCTTTTTCATGGCAAAGATGCCAGCTTTGCTGCCAGTGGAACTGGAGCCCCTTTTCTTTCTTCAGAATAAAGAAAGCTCTCTAGGGGTGACAGTGGTTTAATCGAGATGGCTTGTCACATCCTTTGGGCTGGGACTCCCAACCAGGCTGGCAACAAAGTGCCAGCGTGGAGGAGATTTGTCTGCTGCAGACTCCTCTCTGCTGAGAACTGGGCCAAGCACTGATGCATTGGCAGAGCTGTTTGTGGGAAAGGCAAAGCCAGAATTGCTTTTTCCTTCTCTCTTGAATTTGCAATGACTTTTGCCCTTCAGACTGTGTAGTGAGAAGAAACAAAGGCACTGGGTTGGTTCACCCAAAGAAAGGGATCCCTGGTCTGCGTTTTTTTGCTTTCATCAGATTGTTTTGGTTCATGGCCTGGTTCTGAAGTCCTAACATTGACAGTTGTCATTTTCTGGTAACATTGTACAGGGTTTATCAGTGACCCTTGCTGGAAGAGCTGTTTTTTAACTAGTCCCAAGAAGCTCCCTTCCAGCCACTGCTCCTTTCTCTGATGTATGTGACTGAGAGAATCCTTTAGTAGCATCTGTGGCAATATTCATGTCGAGGTTCTACAAGTGTGTGCTAGTAATAAAATTAATAATAATAATTTAAAAAATACAATTAAAATGTAGGAAGGATTTTCTTGAAGTTGTGGCTTTTCATGTCCTGACTGTAGTTCTCTCAGCTAGGAGACTTTTGGTCCCCTCTACTCTTCAATTCACATATGAGCATTTGCTCTGAAAAAGGAAGGTAGTTAAACAGTATTTTATCTTATTTTGTAAGGAACTATAGTGGAACCTTCAAAGTGTGGAACCTGAGCCCAAACAAAGGAGTAGGAAAAATGATTACCTTGAAAAATGATTATGACTTGGTGAATTGGATACATGCTTTGATTAGTTTCTGATCCTGGCTAACTAGTGAAAAACCTGCCTTAAGGCCCCAGGCATGGAGGTTTTACAAACCCTGCAGTGAGTGGGTGCAGTTCTGGATCTGCACACAGCACAGATAAGTGAGCTATCAAGGGCTAGTTAGAAACTGGAGATTGGTTCAGCTGTAACAGTTTTGTGATCTGCTCTTATTGCTAAAAATACATTAATAGGCCTTTGCTTCCCACTGAGTCATTTTTGCTGTAAGCACATGGTGATGATAAAGGAAGAATAAAAGCAGATTTTGGGGAGGTAGAGCTGATATTTGGGTGTGGAGTGGGGACTACTTTTGCCAAGCTGAGCTGAACTTTCTTTTTCCCCTTCTGTAAACATCTGACAACTTATGGCAGGATCCCTAGAATCTCTTTTTCATGCTGCTCTCATTAATTACTGTTTGAAAGTGGAAATTAAGAGCTGGGTTGCTTGGTTGATGTGAGGTGAGTAATGTGTGTTTACTGAGCAGTGATCCTGCTGCCTGCCAGTACACCTTGGCTACCTGTACTTACTGGGCTTAGCCACAGAAAGGGCTTGGGGTTATGTTGCATTCAATCCATTTAAAACCAAAGGAAAGGGAGATTCTTTCCTGTCTCTATAAACAAATTCCGTAATGAGCAATATCCCCAAAACAGGGAACTATTTTGGGCAAACAGAGGTAATCCCAACCCAGAAGGCAGTCATTCTCAGGCAGCTGGGACTGCTAGAGAGGGAAAGTTTGAGTGGAAGGTGAGCTCAGATATGGTTAGGGGTTACCTGGTGCAATTTTTCAGGGAGTTTTAAATGCTTCTGAAAAGTCAGGTGCCCAGGAAGCTTAGTGCTCCCATGAAGTGAGAGCTGCTCCATGAGCTTGCACGTGAACATTTGTGCAGGCATGTCAAGGCTTCCCTATGTATTGGAAGAGCTTCAACTGAGGGGTGATTTTTTTTTTTAGACCCCAGAAATTCTAACCAAATCAAAGCAAGATGAAAGCATAGAAAATCTGCTCAAGTGAAGGCATACTTTTAATTGCTTTTAGGCAGAGAGTGTGGCTGTATTTGAAAATGGAAGTACAGGACAGGGCTGCAGAAGATTTATTTCCTATTCCCAACCCTCTGCCTAGCTTTTCTGCTGTTATAAATATAAAGAAAAAGGCTGTTGGTGTGAAAATCTTGTGATGTTCCTCCTGGGAGCCTTTTGTTCCAGGGTCCAAAATATGAAATTAAAATTTGCCATGTGTGCAGCTCTTCTAGGTGTGTATAAACACTGAACAGAAACGGCAGGATTATGGCCAGAGCTGACCGATTAATTGGTTAAAGAATTTTTGCAGGAACGCTCTGGAGGAAGCCTCCCAGAATTTCTGGGTTGTATCTCAAGACTTAGATCATGGGGGAAAATGTGAGTTAGATTTACAGGTGCAGCAGGCAGTCACCTGTGTTTGTTAGCAGCTCATTTTGGCTGTTGCTTATCTTCCCATCCATTGGAACAGATTGTTACAGGCTGATAGTTGTAGGGACGGTTATGGATTCCCCTGGTAGAGTCAGAAGTTTGTAGGCATAAAAATACAGGTTTATTTATGTGATCTAGAATAACTTATTGAAAGTCCCTTTTGAAAAGAGCTTACTGTTCAGGCCTTGTGTTCCTGTTTCTTTTGATACGAAGTTTGGCTGATAGGCAGTTTTCTTTTTCCTATGATAACAGGTCCACCACATTGTTTGGCAAGTCCTTTAATAGAGCATCTACCCAAGCATGTAAGCACACAATAACTGGACGAGTTACCCTGTAAAGAGTATGTGAATTGCTGGGCCACAGCTCAGGGGATGTCCTTTTTGAGAAGTAAAAGAAATTCAACTTGTTGAAAAGCAGCGATGATAGCGACTGCTAACTTGGGAGTATTTGGCAGAGGCTGTGATGGGGAGGTTGCTGAGATCAGTGACTACATTTGAGGTGAAGTAGCTGTTCATTGAAATCCTGTTGCTTCCAAGGGGGTAGTGAGGCTGTGTAGTATTTTGGGGTGTTTCCTGAGTAACTATATAAAGAAGTGCTCAGAAAAATGTGGCGATTCAAGGACTGTTCTGGTGTTTCTTGGTGCTACTAGCATTTTGCATTAGCATGTGATGCAGAGGTCAACAATTGCTGTGTTATGATTTGGTCTGCGTCCCTTTTAAGCCATGTATCTTGTTCTGGTGTTCAAGGAGTTTCTAGTCCCAGTGTCAGGAGGAAGGAAATCAGGTCTAGAGCTGTTGGAGGGACTGGGTGGGCAAAAATAAGAGCGTATCCGTAACAGCTTGCATTCAACTCAAAGGTAAGAAGACACATCTGAGAAAGCAGATTCCAGTATTGTTCCTCCCTTGTATGTTCTTTCAGAGCCAAACAATCACTGCTTTTCACAGCTCTGAACTCATGATGTCACTCTACAGGCTCTTGCCTGTCCCTTGGCACCATGACACTTCAACACTGTACTTTTCTCTTTGATATTCAGGTACCGTCTTTCTAGAGGGAACCAGCTACCCCAACGACTCTACCCTTGTCCATCTGTCCAGACTTTCAAGTGATTGCTGCCAAGCAGCTGTTCATTTTGACTTGTATCCATAACAGCATCCTCCCCTATACGAGGAATAGGGTGGATTTTTTCTTGTGTATTGAGGTTGCAATTTTGATGGAAGGATTGCTGAGTGTTTAACAAAGAAACAGCTTGCCTTGTGAGAAGGGCATCCAGGGAAGAGGCTTTATTGATACTCAACATCAATAATTCAAGAAGGATAAAGAGCAAATAAGGTTCCCAGGATTTATCTGTAAGCGCTTGAGTGTATACTTGCAGCTAGGCTGCTCTTGTTTACTGAAGTAGTGGGGCCACCTAAGAAGATCTAGTTTGCCATGAAACAGGCACCATGTAAGTAGCTTTTGCAGTCCTTTGAGGAAGGGAACTGGGGAAAAAGGGACACCAAATTGGGCTGCAAAAAGGAATTGTGTTGAAACAGGTGTGGATAAATGAAGTAATCCAGAAACTATCTCTTTGGGTTTATTTAGCAGCTTCTGAAGAGCTTGTCTGAACACAAACTTCAAAGTGGATCAGAAGGTGAACCTGGCATGATCTAAATGTGCAGGCATTACTCGAGACCTGTATTTCGTTCCAGGCTCTGCTACTGACCTGGAAGGAAGAAGGTATTTGGAGAAGATACTTCATCTGTCTTTGATTTTCTGTACAATCAAAGCAGTGATGCCAGCTCCCATGAAAACATGTGGAGATAAGCTGATGGAAAGTTATTAATTATACTAGTAAAATCACTTCCATGACTGTGGCAAGTTTCCCAAGCTAGATTTTTGAAAAAACTTTTCAGTAAGCAAAATTCCCTTGTTTAATGCCTCTTTCCCTCTCTTGTCCAGAATATGAGCGGGATCTCACTTTCTGTTCCTTTCACTTAATTGGATTAGTCATCTACCTCCAAAGGTATGTGCCTCAGGTCCAGTTCTTGCTGACAACCAAACCAATGGCCCATTACATGAGGTAGATGGAATCCAACATCAAAGGAGAGAGCAATTTGGGTTGGATAGACGCCAGGAAGTTTCTGTGCTTATCCAAATACCTGCATGCACTGAGATTTTTCTCATTGCTGCTAATGCTCCCTTCTTGCATGTTGGGAAGATTAAAACCTTTGTTCATGAGTAAGGTTGTACTACCGTTATCTCCAGAGCTGTGAATGAAAGTGGTGGTGTGGGGCTGCTTATGATGTTGGAGATGGCTTCTCCTTTTCAAATGCTGGTGTCTCTGGGGAATGAAAGCGAATGCTGCATAAAGCTATCTACATGTGAGATTCTTAGCAGTGCCTCATAATGATCAGTGCTGCATCGCTGCTGTCACACAATCTACAAACAAGATGTACAGTTGCCATTGCTGTAATGTGGCAGGAAAGGGTTGTGAGGAGATGAGAGCACCGAGTTCCTGCTGATCTCTCCTAATGAAGCTATTGCTGCAAAATAGCTTCCAAAACATCTGTGACGGTCCCTAGGGAGCCTGCCAGAGATGTAACATTGCAATAATTTGTGATGCCCTGGTATAGATCTCGATGCTCTGTGCTCTCCGCTATGGTGAGACACAGCCAGTGTCCCTGTGGAAGCGATTATTCACTGTAGAGCAGGAGCACCTGCAATTTGAGAGCAATTCCTGATGGACACTGGGAAAGCTGGAACTGTGTCCAAAGCTGCTGAAGTGCAGGAGAAAGTCAGATACATATTCTCTCCAGCATGTGTGAGAAATTAATCCCTGAGATCTCTATGGACCTGAGTGCAGCTGTTTTGCAAATTATGACCCCTTTGGATTGTACATTGAGCCAGACAGCTCAAGAGAATTGTTTACTGTGTTATTTCTAGTATTCTCCTGGGAAAACAATCACGTGGAATCACTAGGTTGGAAAAGACCTTTGAGATCACAGAGTCCAACCATACCTGTCCTCTACTAACTCATCCCTGAGCATCCAGGGATGGTGACTCAACCCCCTCCCTGGGCAGCCTGATAACCCTTTTGGTGAAGAACTTTTTCCTAATGTCTAATCTGAACCTGCCCTGGTGCAGCTTGAGTCCATCCCTCTCATCCTACCACCTGTTGCTTGGGTGAAGAGATCAACACCCATCTCTCTACAACCTCCAGCCTTACGTCCCGCATGAAGACAATTCATTAGTGATAAAGACAGGCCTCACCAGAAAGACTAATCTTTTGGACAGTCCTCATTAGTCAGCTAGGCTACTAAGAGGTCCTGCACCTCAAGGATACACCTCTTTCTGTCCTAGCAGGCTAAAGAAAGAAACTATATATTATTGAGAGATTTTGTTCTGTGTTAGAAACAAATTATCTGGTCAGCTGAGGTTTTTGGAAGCAGAGGCAGAAGAAAGCATCTGTCCTAAGGAACCTGCTTTGGCAGGGGGTTGGACTTGATCTCTTGAGGTCCTTTCCAACCCCTACAATTCTGTGATTCTGTGAAAGCAACTGGGCTTGGCTCCTTCAGTCAGATACAGTGGGGCCAAGCAAATGCACTACTAATGTCATTGGGAAAGATCAGCTCTACTTGGATTGTCGGCCAGGCTGTGGGCACAGCCCATCCCTGTGCCTTCCTCTTCATGTTTGAAAAGTGGGATGATGCTACTGGGCTTACCAATACTTTAAGCTGCTGATAAGTAGGTGTCTGAAAGAGGAAGGTACTGTTTGAGCTTTGTTTAGGTTGACAGGACCTGTTTGCTGTGGTGTCTCCCTCCTTATCACTAATGCAGGGGTTTGAAAGCTTTCTTGCAGTACTGGGCTATCATATGAAGAGCTATGAAATCATGTGATCTTGCAAAAAAGATTCAGTGTGACCTTTACAAAAGCAGCCTTTCTGCTAGACCATCTGCTGGAGCTGCAGGGGATGTGTGCTAGCTTATTGGGAGCAAGGGTGTCAGGGCTGGAGCACCCTTTGTGGCCCACAATACATTTATTTACAGCTACTTCCCTGCTGTGTCAAGTGCTCAGTTTTCTTTTCCCAGCCCTTGGCTGCCTCCAGTCCTCCTGCTTTTGCTGTGCTGAGACACAGCTTTTTCACAAGCCACGGGGCAACTTGCCATACAGATCAGGCAGGTACAAAGACTGCTCTTGAAAGTCTTGTCCTGGGGGTCTGCATCTGTAAAACCTGGCTCTATAAAACTAGCATTTGGGTATGGTTGTTCCCAGCATAGGATAACGTATGAAGTAAGGAATTCCAGCATTAGTACTGGGTGTGGATTTGCCACTCTGACTTTCTTTTATTTTTCAAGGAGAAGATATTCTTGCTTTATTTCCAGAGGCAAACCTTTCCAAAGTTGCAAACACAAGAGCTTGCCAAATATTAGCTTTCAAGGTTTTAAGTCACACTGTGTTTACTCGAGTTACCTCTTCTTGAAGTCTATATAAAGAGTCATGTTTGCTCAAGCATAGTCCTAAAAGCCCCAAGACATGGCTCTGGAAGAGGAGGTATGCAGCAGCAAATGTAAATATTGCTGCCTTCAAAACGGGAAGCCCTCAGAGTAATCTATAGAAGGGAAGAGTAACATGAGGAGAAAGGCTTTATAAGATTTGGAAGCAACTTTGTAAGATTTGGAGGTGAAAACTACAGAAACATACCTGGAATGGATAAAATTTGGAAATTCAGTCATACTGTATGCGAAATTCTCTTGGCTGAGGCTTAGCCCTGCAAGTGCAGCTGCTCTCTTCTGTTCCCCAGTGCTGCCCTTTGCTGTCACTAAGGCTGTGTTTTCCCATAGCCCAGCCTCTGGAGCAGTTGCTGGGAATGTTTTTCAGGGAATTCTGGCCAAACTAAGCCAGCCTCTTGCTGTGGGATAACAGTTGGCAACAAAATATTCCTTGTACTTTGCAAAGTGATTCCCTCCTACCTTTTGTCAGTAATTGGTGTCACTTTTCTGAGGAGGTTGGGGAAACGTGAGCTGCATTTCAGGTGCTCTGTGATATGATAAATGGGAGAGGGATTTTCAGGGAGGAGTGCCTAAATACAGTGCAGATAAAGAAAAAATTAATTGGATTAAAATTCAACCACAATATTTACAAGCCTCTCCACCTCCCCATATATGCAGGTATGCAGAGACCAAATTCATATTGTGAGCTTCCCGCAGCTGAGACAGGTGAGCAGGGTGCTGGGCTGGCTGAAGAGAAGAATACTTGCCCTTGCTATGCCACTTTTTGTGTATTCAGCCTGCTGAATTTCCACTTGCTTTCCCCCCATCTCTGCTGGAAGCTGTTATCAGCCCTCCCGCAGCAGGGGCAGGATGTAAGTTAAATGGAGCTGCAGCAGAACCCACCCCCGCACAAGTTAATACGGAATGATGCTCCTTCCCAGCGTATTGCATCTAATGCCTGGGTGCATGGAGGATTACTGTGGAGCTGGAGGCAGCAGGACCAGCTGCGGTCCCGCACCCTGCAGATGGATTTATGGTTTCCCGGTGCCATCTGCTGGCGTGCGCCTCGCTTGTGCACCGAGCAGCGAAGCCCTCCAGCTTCTCCCTCCCATAAGCAGATGTTGCAGCTCCTCGTGTCTTTGCAGGTGGTGTAACGCCAAGACACCCCCTTCCTTCATGATTTCTCGAGCTTTGCAAAGCAAATCCTGCCTGGGGCCAAGCACCTGTAAAACTGCTCTGCTTACGGTCTCTCCTGGAGCTGTTCTTCACCTGGGTGCCCGGCAGGCTTTCCACCTCTCTTTGTGCCTGTTGTAATGCTCTGTGCTCCATGGGAACAGCCCCAGATCCAAGGGGATATGCAGCTGGATCTTTTTTTTTTTGTTTGTTTGTAACCAACCAGGCTAAACCTCTGAATCTGCGTGGCTTTGAGGGAGAGGGCTTGTCTTTGATGTGGTTGTGGTAATAGTGCATGAGGAGAAGCTTGTGAAGATGCTGCTGGAAAGCTTTGGGAATTTTGGAAGTTTGATCTTTGTCTAAGTCCCTGAAATAGCCCGAAGAAACAAAATGAATGCTCAGATGGTAGAGATGTTTCTCCTTTTTCTGTCTTGCAGTCTCACAAAAGGGCCCTGTGGCAAACAAAGATTCACTGTTGTAACAGCATTAGTTGATGTTCCTTGGCTTTTGGTGTTAGCACTCTTGATATCCTGGTAGAGCTGGTTTTATGCCTTAAACTACCATCACTGTCTCTGGCACAACACCTGCTCTGGGGTGATTTGAGCTGCAGGGAACCAATCTCTGAATCCTCCTCCCATTCTGAGCAAGAACATCTTGTCTGGTGGTAAGTGCTCCTTGGCAGGTCCCAAAGACCTGGCTGTGCCAATGTGTGCTGCACAAGCCTAAAGAGAGGATCTCTGTCAAAGCAAAAGCCTAGCACTAAAACTCACAAAATTCACTTTGAAATCTTCCATTTTTGGGGTTCATTTTGTGTAAACACCACCTGAAAAGATTTGCTCTGTGCATCTTGCTCTGACATCCAGGTTTGCTCTGGGCTTCCCTTAGTTCTGCCTGTGGGGAACTTGCTCTACTTAACCACAAATGAAGTGGAGTTCCTGACACTTAAATGCTAGCATGTCAGGAGTGGGTAGCAGCAAGACCTAGCTGGAATCTGTATTAGCATGTTTGCAGACATGGATCAGAGGTTTGAAATCCAGATGTCACGAGGATGAATGAAGAGGAGAAGTTGCTAATCAAATTCTCAAGGACTGCAATGCAATAAAACAGGGTAACTTGATGGAAAATGTAATCAAGCCTCCTAGTCTGTTTTCCAGATACATTTAGGCTCCAATTTTTCAGTCCTTATGCCTCCCTCTTCACATGGACTTTAAAGGAAAGGAGGATGTCTGTGAGGATCAATGAAGTAATTTAGTTTTACCAAGCAAGTCTAGTAATCCTGCTGGACAGATCTTCCAGAAGCTTCTTTCTCTTAACTGGGGGAAATACTGTAAATAAATTCTCCATCTTTAAACCATTACTGGTAAAGATAATGCCAAGGCAGAAACTTAATGTTGGATTGGGGAGGGAAAATGATTTTTTCCCCTTCAATGGCCAATAAGAGGTTAAATTAGAGAAGTTTTGTTTTGTATGTATAGGAACTACTTTTTCTCAAGTTTTAACACCTGATTTTGTGCTGGGTGAAAAATGGTACCTGTGCCTATTGTCATATTTTTCAAAATTATGTGATTAAATGCAGAATGTTTACCAGCAAAGAGTGTTACAGACAATAAATTATTGAGATTGCTGGATATGAAGAATATTGCCCTCCCATTATGGAGCAGGTGTGTCCCTTTGCTTCCAAACTCTTACTGAATACAGGAATCCCAGATATTCTGATATCTGTGTAAGATGAAAGGAGCTGAGCAGGTTCACAGTGGAGCTGCAGGTGTTGGCTTTCTATGAAGGAACCTAAGCTACAGGTTGCATGCAAAATATTCTTTTGACAGGAGCAGCCTGATTGTACCAGCAAGCTTTAGCTTTCAGGGAGATCATAAACTGCTAGTGAGCTGTGTATGTTAATGGGTAAGATTGCTTTAGGACAGAATGTTTTGGTTCCATCTTAGAGGCAATTTGTATCTTACATACACATCCTTGTAGGTATTAATCCTGGGTCTTGCAATCAGTGGCATGGGGATGTTGTTAATTCTTCTAGGCCATGCAATTAAAAAAAAAATAAATGGACTACATAAGTGATCAGACCTTGCAATATCTTCTTCAGAAGCTGTTTAACAGGCAGGATTAAATGAGGGAGTGTCATAGCTGTATGAAAGGATTTCAAGCCTCAACTTGTTTCCTATACAAACAGGAGTTGACACCATGGAAGCCAGGATAAGGAGTGGGTCTGTAACGTGCCTGTGTACTCAGACATTGGGTTTTCAAAGAAGCTTGCCTCACCAGAGCAGCAAACAGCGGATAGTAGTGATTGCTGGGGCTGGGGGAAGTGCCCCTGTACCTTGCTCAGAGTTGGCTGGTCAGGTACATTTCATGCTTCTCTGGTTCATGGGAAGGAATGGGAGCAAGCTCGGACCCTAAACTTGGGTGATTTGAAATGGCATCTTACACCCACTTCTGTTGCACTGCAGCTAATGAGCTGTGGGGGAGCTTGACAAGGCTGGAGGGATGCTCTGGTTGTTTAAAGCTGTATAAAGAACACAGGCTTGCTGAGCTGTTAAAATAGAAGTACAAGTTCAAAAGTCAAATGGACCCAGCTGCCTTTGGAAGCTCTGTTCTTATTTCCTGAAATCATCTACATTTCTGTTAAGGCTGTGTAGGCCCCCAGACCTGGGAGCTGGATGGCTTTGAGATGCTGCTCCTCTGTAGTCAGTAGTTATCTGTGAACTGGTGGGTGATTGCTGCTCAGATGCTTCCTGGGAGTTTGGTTACACTGACCCTTCAAGGGGGATAAGTGTCAATGCCAGAGCCAACATGGGATCTGGAAGAAGCTTTCACATGTTTCTGTGTATCTATGCTAATATTCACTGGAAGAGATGAGAAGTTTTGTGTCTTGTGTTTTTATCTTGCCTTTTGCATTGTTTAGCACTCAACTAATTTGTTTTATTGGGCTTGCTGCAGTTCTTCATGTGGCTCACACCAGAGATGGCTATACTTGGTGGTGGGAGAGGGCTTTACCTGTATTTGAGTAACAAAAATGCTGAACTGTTTAGTGGATACAAAATAGGGAGTGCTACAGGAAGACAGCAAGGACTCTCTTTTCACAACCATACTGCAGAGGAAAGACATCACTTCTTTTCCTTGTGCTCCTTTTGACTCCCATGTTCACCTGTGGAGCTGAGGGCTGCAGAAAAATTAGTTCCTTGGGGATGCTGAGAGCTCCCATCAATATCATCACTTTGCTTTATTCTTACCAGGAGGCTAATGCTTAGGCCCTAACTTCTCGACTTTCTCCCTCAGAAAAAAATGATTACTCCTTTGCATATAAGCTACATAAATCACCCGTATAAGAAAATACAGAGGCTGGAGCCTGTGATCATACAGCTGTGGAGCTGCATGACAGTTTCAGCATCTTGCTTCAATATCTTTGCTCTCAATGGCCACACAGTGGCAGCAAAAATCAAATAGGTTTCCCCATCCCAAGTCAGTGTAGCAGGAGGAAGGAATCCATGGGCTGTACAAGATCCAGTTTGTGATGATACGGTATGAAAAGGTATACTGAAGTGTGTGTGTGTGTGGGGATGACAAAAGCCAATCTCAAAACACCCCACCTTCCTATCTGTAGTTCACAGAGAGGAGAGAAGAACTTGACCTTGTGCTGCCTGAGTGCTGTATTTGATTGAGATGAATCCTGCTGCAGGGGGAGACTGATGGAACCTGCTTCCAGCACTACTTGTGTCCTCTTGTGCTCTAGAGGAATAAGACTGGGTGGCAGAGCTGCAAACTTCTCTAGACACTTTTAATAAGTTTTGGTTGAGCTGCATGGGTTTTCAAAGAAATGCACAAACGTGTTCAGCATTTCTCTGAGGATGAATTAAAGCCCTAGCTGACATCAGTCTGGTTTAGGAGCATATATACTTTACTTCAGTCTGGTCATATTGTCGTTTACAGCTTCAGGATCCTGCTAGGGGATGGTTTCATAATGTATTTGTAGAGCACACAGCCTAAGTAATCCTTTAAGTCTAAATAAAAAGCAATAAGGAAATGACCATTTTGTTTCAGAGAAGGCACCAGAGCATGGAGGTGAAGGATTGCTTCCTTCATGTGGTTAAGGACTGATCTGAAGCTCTTTTTAAAGAGTCTGATTCTCCCAGGTTGAAGTCTTTGAGCACTTTGAATGCTTCTTGCCTAAAACAACACTGTAAATACCCCAGGTATGGATTGGAAAGCAAGAATTTATCACAGCCCACTGGCACCTTGTCAGCCCTGGTCCCAAGACACACTTGCTGCCCCACAGCCTGAGCCATCACCAAACCAAGATAAGGCTGAAAGGCAACTAAGGGTTTATTATAAAAGAGAAGTGTAGCCCCAAATGGATTTTTACCTCCTGGTCCATAAATTGTCACCGTTTCTCTCCTTGTCTAGAAGGGCAGGAATTTTGCAAACAGAAAAAGCTGTTGGCTGTGTCTGCAGTGTGCCCAGCTCAGCAGAAGGGAAAAGTCTGGGCATTATGGGCAGCTGTAATTAATTTAGGATACTAGTTGAAGGAGGACCTGTTTGCTAAGCAATCACTAAGTGAGATAGGAGGATCTGGGAGCAGGAGAAGCATGGGCAGAGCACTTGTATGAAGGAATGCGGTCATACAGGAAAGCAGGGCAAAACACTACCAGGTGGGTGAACTCTGTAGCAGTATTTTTTGCCTGCCTTGTAAGTGGATTAAAGGAGACAATCTGAATATCTTCCTTAATTATCATCATTTCCTACATATGGAATGATTTATTAGCTTAAGCAAGAAATAAGACGGTACAATTTGACTCCATGAGTAAAACTGATTCTGCCCACTGCTTCATGCCTGTCGTGTAGGAAGGGATATCTGAAGCTATAGTTGTACAGAGGTGCTGTACCCCTACACTATGGGCTGTGACTTTGGCTGCAGCTCATGCACATCACCACAGGCCTGTTTTAGGACTCTTGTTCTCTTGTCTCTTCAAGTTCATCACAAATGATGTATTACAGTTGAGATGTATTTGTCTTGGAGCTAACAACAGTTGGATGAAATAAAAGCCTGTTGCCAAGTTTGAACTTTTCTTTTTTCTCACTAATAATTTATTATAAAAGAAAAATAGTACAACCCTAAATGGATTTTTACCTTCTGGTCCATAAATCTTCATGGTTTCTCTCCTTGTTCAGAGAATAGATATTTCTTTGCAAGGAGCTACCAATCAAGATGAATGCTTATCTGTGTCCAAGGCTGAACACAAGACCTGAACACTGGCAAAACCTCTGCAGAGTCCTTAGAATTTTCCACTATACTTTGCAAATGACATGTGATAGTATGAAGTCTGTCATCATTTCACTGCTAGTGAATAATTGGAGTGGTAGTCGGACCATGATGATAATCCTGGAAGGTTAGGGATTTGAATGAATACTTCAGACAAGGGTTAAAGTTCAGATTTTCGGACTGCTGGGTGCAGGTGTGTGGCCCTGACTCATGTCTCTGTGTTTGCTAATCCCAGGATTCCCCAGAGCTTGCTGGCAGGAGGGCATTGGCACTGAGACATGGAGGAAATGTCTTCTGAAAGGCTTGTGTTCCAGGAGGATCATTGTTTATGTGAACAGGGGGAGCTTGTGGATGGCAAACTGGTGAGATGGCTGGCTGGTGCAGCCCAGTCTGTGCTGCAGAAGAATGCCAAAGACTTTGTAAAGGATGAGTAAAAATCCCTGTCAGAAGAAGCTGCTTCTGTCCTACACGGAAGGGAGGAAGGCTGCTGCATGCCAGCATGTATTGCTTGGTTCCTGAATAATGACTGAGTAACCAGTCCCCATCTCATGACTACCTGGGCCCCTGTGCTTCTCACCTTTTATTTAGCATGTGATATATTCTTTCTGAAGAAAGGAACTAGAGATAAACCATGCATCCCTATTCCTAAGCAAGCCTGCTGAACCTGCCTCTGTCTGCTCTTGGGAAGGTACAAACACATGTATGGTAAACAGCAAACATATTCTGGACCTTACCCGCTATATTTTTGAGTCTCGCTGTTTTTCCTCCTCTTATTTGTGTGATTGCATCTTCCATGATAAATCTTTTACTTCCCTTCCTCCTTTGGTGGTCAGACTTTCTGGCCCCTCAGTGCGATGCCAAGTTCAGAGCATGAAGGGTTCAGGTGAGCTCCTGATGCACCTCCCTCACACCAGGGTCTGGTTCAGTCAGGTCAGTAGGTCTGCGGTTGGGCTTCTTCCCTGAATGTGCCCAGATCTTGTTGTGTTTGGTGTCATTCCTGCTTGCACGAGTTCTCTGAACTTTTGCTGGCTGTTTGCATAACCAGGACAGTATTTCCTGGCTGGCTTATGGCCATGGGATCTGTTTATTAATGGCAGTCTTGGATGGGGGTCAGTTGGTATTCAGAGCTGTAGGCTTGTTCTTCACTGGCTCTGCAGAGCATCTGGAGGGGTTTAACTCCAAGTCTCACTTAAAGTCAGTTTGTGACTGGATTTAAATTCTGTGCTGTTCACTTCTCCCAGATATCAGTGTATTTGGAGTTTATGCAAATAGAAGATTCCTGGATTTGATTGTTGTGATCTGAGGGAAAGTCACCAGTACTGCATTGCCTGGTTCAGAGTCTCAGAAGCACCTGGACGTTATCTGCCTACCCAGCAGGCAACTGAAAACTGAGAGTGTCTTGAAAGCCAGGTTTCCAGGATATGGGTTCACTGAGTTGGAACACTAATGATGCCCTAGCTGCACTTTGAGCTCAAGTTTTTGATATTTCTCTGTCTGTACTTGTTAGCACATTTCCCCCTTATCTGGTTTTCAGATTCAGTGTGGATTTCTTCTAGACTATAATTATTCCTTCAGGCGGTATGTCCATTGAGTGTGAGGTGACCATTTTTAGTATCTCAGACAAGTCAGAAGACAGGATCTCTTGGCTCTTCTCTCCTGTGCTTGCTCTTTCTTTTGCTGACACTTAACAGCCATTCAATACCACAACAGCATTTTCCTAATCCACTTTACCTTTTGCTTCTTCTGTCACTGTATCTCCTGTCATTGGTTTTTGGACCTTACAGCTCACCTGAGGCTAAAAACTGCAGTTAAATCACAAAGGAGAAGTGTTTTCTTGATGCTGAGATGAGGACAGCCTAAACTCATTTGCTTGATGGCTGCACATCACAAAAATGGCCATCTTCCAGTATGAACAGCAAACCATAGACACAGACCTGCCAAAAACATAGAGCTACCCAAAGCCAGACTGTGCCAACAGCTTTAAAGCCTCATGGCAGAAGATGCTCCAGATGTTTCTATTTAGCATCCTCGTGTAAGTGTGATACTGCTTTCCTGAGTACTATGGGCATTAAGCTTAGTGGTAAAGAAAGTGAAAGAAATCTGGTGATGCTAATTAGTCTAGGCTAACAAACATTTCTGATCTTGTTTAATCAGGTGTAAAGCAATTCCTGTGTGGGATAAACAAGGGAAGAATCTGAGCTTTCTTTTCAATAGCAGAGGCTGTTTTCTTGCAGAGCTCAGATGCTCTGATCATTTAAAATGCAAAGAGAGTTAACAGTGGAAATATGTGTTTGACACATCCTCTCGCCACTTACACATACAACAGAATCCATGGTCATGTATCACCAGAAGGAATTAATATGCTATAACAAGACTATGTTGTCCCATCAGTGAGAAGCTACGGAAGAGAGGGGAAAACATTCATTTTGGGGGGAGGAGGAGGAGGAGAAAAACTCCATCATCCAGTCTGTCTTGTATTGCCAGTGCTGGGGAGAAATATTTCATATTTTTTAAAAAATAACTTTACTAAATAACACAGAAACATAAGACTCTGAATAAAGACTAGCAGGGAGGAAAAGAATGACTCAAAGAGCAATCTGTCTTACTGAAAGAACAGTTAAACTGTGTGCACGTACTATTCCCGAAACTGTTTTCCCTGCTCTTAAGGTTTATCCTTGAAGTCCCTGACTTACTAGAGCTATTGGAGGAAGTCGACGTTGTAGTCTGTACAGGATGTTTGTAATGCTTCTAGTGGTATAAAAATAACTTTCCCAGTGTCAATTAAATTCGGTCCCCAAAGATAATTTTTGAGTTTGTGTAATAAAATCTGACAAATTCCTAAAGATGCTAACTTTATAACTACCTGTGTTATAAGCAAGATTCTCGCTGTACATCACTTCTATCTCAGCTGTTACAAGTGACAGACTAGTAAAGTGGCATATCCTGTTGCATTTGGTGGTGTATTTGTGAAAATCAGTGTTGTCAGCTTCGTTTTCTAGATCAGAATTCACTCCTTGTTCATGGGTTTTCCTGGCTGTTGATGTTCCAGACTTCTAAAGGAAGGTTATTACCTTCTGGATATGTGACACTTTGATCCTTTTATTTACTTTTTAAAAAATTAGTACTAAACTTAATTTCCTAGCAAAAACTCTAGTAGTTGATTTCCTACCTGTACAGATTTTCACTTCTAAAAGAACAAAAGTTGGGGATGAAACAGTTGCTCTTTGGATAGGCCATAAATTAGAGTTGGTTTTCAGGCATTGAGAATGTTTATGCTGTCTGACTTTCTCAGCTTTCCCACTCCTCCACACAAGACCTCAAGCTAAGTAAGATTCAGCTGAGTGAATTATTCAAACAGGCAAATGAAGCAGTAGTCCACACTTGGGTGTTCCTGTTTCCCATGTACTATTAACCAAAAAAAGGGGAAATGCTTTATAAACCTGCACTTAAAACTGACCTAGTTGATCTGCTCTGTCTTTGGGAGCCAGGATAAAAGCAATAATGGGGTCCTAAACTGCTGGAAATTATTACTACTTTCCAATGTTATCCATGTCATGTCTCACTGTTGAAAGTGGTTACCTCCTTGAATGCCCTGGCAGAGTGATCTGCTCTGCAGGTAGACTGACCTGGGTAAGCAGCAGGTTGGGAGCATCTGAAAGGGGGCTGAAGAGGACGCAGCAGAGTCCCCTTTTGCTGACATCAATGTTGAAAAGGCTGTTGGATCTCAGCGTTTCTTTCATAGCTACTGGGGAGATGGGCTCAGACAAACATGATTCTCACCTCCCATCAGCCAAAATAGCTACTCAAATTTATGCAACCAGTTTCAGGTTTTCCCAAGTGATATGAAACTTGGCCAAGTGGGACAGCCTCACTGACAGGTTTTCCAGAGCTGGATAAAGAACAGAACATAAAGGCCAGGATATTTGGGAAGAGTTTTGTATGAATGCTGGGAGAAGAAAAGGCTCTAGAATAGTTTTTTTCTTTCTCCCTTAAATGTAAATATTTAGCAAAATTACTGCTAAATGTGGTGATTTAGAGAGGAAGTAAGACACTGGGTGCTTGAGTACAGGATTAGAGCGTAACCTGAAGGCACCTTTTAATTAAGTGGAGCTGCATCGGTATGAAAAGGAACTGTGATGTATTGCAGTAACTCACCTCATGCTGCCTCAGACCAGTGAGTAGCAGAGCTGTCTGTTCCTGTGTGGCCCCATGCCTTAGACCAGGCACTGGATAGAAGGAGCTGTGTCATCTCTGCTCTTCTAGGTGGAGCAGGTAAGTGTCAGGATACTGAATACCCTGTTCATTTCAGTTTCTGCTGCTTTTAGAGTATCTTTGCTTTTTTCCATCAAGATTATATTAGTCTTGGATATGTGTTTGTTTTTTCTCCACATTTAGTTCTGGATCATCCTGGAGTATTGGTCAGGAACAGAGAAACAGTATAAGGTGAGCCAGGCTGGGCATGGTAAGTAGTTCAGGTACTCCATGGGGAATAATGCTTGCTTTTGGGGGGTTGCTGCATACCAATATTGGGATGGACCTTTAGAGTCTTTTCTTTATTCTAATGTGGCATGAGACCTGCTTTCAAGTACCATCTGGTATTTTTACAAAGCTATTATCTTCCTGTTAAGGGAATCTAGAAGAAAAAAATATTCTTCATGTTGCTATCTGGTGTTTTTCTGAGGAACCTGGTTTTCTATAGCTTGTGGTCACCTATGAAATAGTTTTAGACTGGTCCCAAGGTGCCATGAAGTCGTTTTGTGGCACCTGGAAGAGCAAGTGTGTGTTGTGGACATCCTGGATTTATCAACTCCAGCAAGATTGCCTGTGACTGCAAGCTGGTTCCTAAACCAAATGTTAAGGCATCTACTGGCATGGGGGAAGACTTTTTCAGAAAACAATTACTTACTTCCTTTACCCCAGACACATCCCCTTTCTCCCCACGGTCCCCTATCTAACTTTCCAGGTTAGTTGTGTGTTTTCAAGGTCAGAACCTGGAAGGATTCCCAGTTCGCTCCACTTAGACGCCATCAGAATTATAATTTCACACTTGGCCTTCAGCAGAATGGAGTGTCTCATCTCTTGGAAAGGAATATGCATAGGAAAACAAATAAAAGCACTTACCAGCTGGTGCCTGGTGAATTCTACCGTTTGAAGTTCAAGGATATTGAGAGTAATATTTGCTTGATTGGCATTTATGTGGCTGTTTGGCACCATTTGACCCTTACTAGCGCTGTATTCAAACATATATAAACTAGTGTTGTTTCTGTCTTGCCATGTGGAAAAGAGTCTTAAGCTCTCATGAACTTTCCTTCTTCCCTCTAGATACCTGATCTCTTCTCCTCTTGCCAGCAAATAGTCTCAGTTGGTTCTTGATCCCACAGAATTGCTTTCTTTAGTTCTTTTCTCATGAAACATAGGTGGAGACAATCTGTAGCAGCAGCTGGCTGCCAGAAATGTCTTGATTGCAGTGCGACTCCAGCAAAGAGGAGATGTGGTGTGATTTGCCTGCCTGCTGTCAGCTTTTAACCTCTTGTGTGCTGCTGGACCGCTCATCTTTCTGCTTATCCCTCCTATCTTCCTCCTCTCCTGTCACCCAGAGAGTGGCTTTAAAAGTCAGGGTTAAAAGGGAAGGAAGAATGCTTTGGTCTTATCCTCCTGGTGTAAGAGATGTCATGTCACAACTTCCTTCATCAGCTGCTAGATCACAGCTTGCAATGTGGAAATGCTGGCTGTGTTGAAAGTTTTAAAAGTTAATGCAGGGAGGATGTTTTTCCCCAGGACCATGGGAGATTTGGGCCTCTGGTTTCTAGTGAACTGGGTGAACAATGGAGTTGCCTTCATATGTCTCCAGCTTTTAGTAAAAGTAAGACACTTTAGTGCTAAGGCTGCACTGTGATAGTCTGCATTGGAGGGAGTTAATATGCTTTGTAAAGTAAACAGTGCTTGTACTCCAGGGTTGAAAATCTTGTGGTTTGTCCTCTAAATGGTCGTGGGGTGAGTGGAGAGTTTGCACTTGCCTAAAGGAGCAGCACAGCTTTTGTGAAAGGATCGCTGGCAAATTTCTCTGACACATGTGGAAAATGTTTAGGTACCTACAAACATTCAGAAGAGTTAAGGAACTGGTACCTTTTAATACAGTGGTGTAAAAATCCTGCTTTATTGAAGAACTGAATCTTTTCTAATTTGGCTGCCTAATCTTTCTCAGATACTAAGTTATTTGCATCAATTTGAGATTCATAAAGAAAATGAACAACAAGATGCTCAAATGATACATAATGTTGGAACATCTTGCCATGGGATTTATGGAAATGCCATAAAAGTGCATGTGTTATGCTAAGCATTAGAAAGCCCTTTAAAACACCCACACCCAACAGGATGTTTTCCTGTTTTCTTTTTGCAGTATCTTAGCTGTAGATAGCGAGGACTGCAAATGTACAGACATAAGAATCTGTTTGGGTACTTCTGTACTATAACCTTTTATTCTTATCCCTATGCAAAGCAGAACATGCTTTTATTCCCACCTTATTGATGCTTGCATATCTCTTATCAGCAGTGCTGAAGCCGGATGTATGGAACACCTGCCTGTCATCTCCGGCTGTTACCTAGAAACATCGCTCTCAACTTTTAGTGCTCTTTCTCCCCTTTCACCCATCTAGCCCTTAGGTAAATAATTTATATTAAAAACTTTAACAATAGCCTGTTGGATTTATCAGGGAGGGAGTGAAGAAAGCGAGCTTGAAATACTTTTGCATGTATTTATTTTATATCAGCCTCAAACTGCTGAGAGGAGTATTAGGTGGTATTTCTAAGGCAGCAGTACCATAAATCTATAGACTGGCACTTGTAGTTTATAGGGGTTGAGTGGCTGTGGTGATCCTCCATAAACAACTTGGACATGTAGAAGATGAATTTTAACGAGCGCTCCCAAAGCTAAGTGCTACTTCTTGCTTCTACACCTTAAATTCACCCATTTTTTAAATGCCAGAGGCTGCTCTGTGCCTTTTCCCCCTCCTAATTATCTACACTCAAGCTGGATTCTGTCAAACCCAGAGGAAAGGGAACATAGCTGTGTACAGAGAGGTGGGGGTTTCACCTGGCCTCACTTAAGCAAGGGTTTAAGTTCTCAGTCAAAACACCTGGGCTTTTAAAGAGGAGGGATTAGCATCTCGTGTTCAGGGATTGTTTCATTTACTTTTGCCTGTGTAAAAGGCTTTTGTGTTTCACGTCCTGTCTGCAAAATGTTCAACCTTGTTCTAGGAAAGGCTCCAAAGTAAATTAGAGGAGCCTCGGGGGCTGTTTTAAATCATAGCAGCTGAGGCCTTACCCCAGTGCTTCATGCTCCACCCTGTGCCTCTTCCACCAACATGCTCTACAATAAGCTCAGATCTTTACCTTTCCACAGAGAAAAAGCCTTGCTGTGCATCACTCTTTTTTTTTTCCTAGGCTGGGAAATAGTCATATCTGCTTTACAATGAGCAGAGAGAATGAGAAAGGGAGCCCACCAGCCTTGCTGGGAAATGGGCATTCACCAGTTACTGTAATTCAGCCGTACTGTTTATATTCCAAAGAGCATCGACTGACTAAGTAGGAAAAACACAGCTAGAATAATTGCTCCCGGGTATCCTGCTTTCAGATGTGAACTTAACCATTCCTGAAGCTGCTGAGGACAATTTCCCTGAACTTCCAGCATTGTGCAACTGACCATATGCCTTCTCTAGGGCTTCCACTTTCCTCAGCTCTGACAAATATCAGACCCTGCCCGAGGCAGGGCAGGGAAATTGATGGATCAGTGGAATGATCCAGTACCAACAAATCCATAGTTACAAAAATAGGCAGTTATTCTTATCATTTCCTTGTTCTGACACAATTTCCTGCCCTCTTGTTAGGCTGTTCTGAAGATGTCCTGGATGACAGACCTGCTTTGAAGGCTGTGGAGCCCCTCTGTGAAGGGTACCTCTCCTGTTGGAAGTAGCTGTCTTGAAGAACAATGGCTGGGGGCCGGGTGAGAAGCTGTGCGGTGTTAACAGCCTTTGATCATGCTTGGCATGTATCCAACCAAGTGCCTGCTGTGGGCATCGCTTGTTTTTAACATTTCTGATGGTATCACACTAAAGCATAGGAACTGTGCTTTGCTCGATGAGTTTTATTACACTGCCTGCAGATACGGTGTTCCTCAGCCTTCTTGGAGGAGCTTGGAACAGCACAGGGACATGGGGACTGCAGAGATGTGCCTATGTGAGCTAGTTAGGACATGACTGTGGCAGGCAAGGGAGGAAGGTGAAATAGTTTAATTAATAGGGTTCTGCTAGAGCAGTTTATTTTGACAGAAGAGGATTAATGAGACCTCACAGCTGCAGCTCTGCTGACAGATCAGTGTGTGATAATGTCTGGCATGGGTGGTAGTGAGCAGATGGAGTTGGTAACCCCTTTGGCAAGTACAGCTGTCCCTGGCACAGGCAGCATGATAGCCTTTAATGCTCCCATCAAGACCTTTAGGAATCTTTGTACTAATGGTGTGTTGGCCTGACTTTGCAGACTGGTCACCTTTAGTTGCCACCATCAAACCTTGTTAAGCTTACTTACTGAAGTTCTCACCTCACCTTGGGTCATTTCTGGCTCTTCAATACGAGGAAGTAACTGAGATGACAAGAGTAGAGAGTCTATAGGTCGGTGTTTTTTAGAACTAAGCCCTTCTGTTTGCTTACAGGATAATGCTTGTAGAGGGTATCACTAAGCAAGGCTTTAAGAAGACTTGTGCCCATTATCTACATGTAAACACTTGTTCTGGTCCAGGACTCTTAATATTGCAGTTTATTCAACATCTAGAAGTACGTGTAAAAACTAATATCCTTCTGAGTCAACAGTTCTACTGAGTCTGATTAAACAGTTTACTGGAAATATGTATCACTGAAACATGGATGTAATCTACCATGCTCCTAGTTTTAGTGTTTGGATTTAGGCTTAATGAGATTTTGTACTCTAATGAAGTGATAAGTGTTGCAATAGAAGAACATTGACAGTAGCAGAAATGAAAGCAAGTAGCTTGCTTTGCTTGCACAAGTCAGTTTTGAGGAATGTAAAGCTTGCTGCTTAGCTATCAATAATATACACAGTTGAAGACTCCTGTGTTAGGCTTTTCTTGTGTAACTCTTCCTGCCTCTAGCTATCTCAGATCACAATTCTTGAGTAAATGCCAGTTCCTGCAGAGGCAGGCAAGGTAGGAGAGTATTCTCCTGAAGGTGCACCTTTCTGAGATCAGCCAGTAAGGAATAACACCTTTGGTAGTCTGGAAGAGACTACAACTCTTACATTCATGTCCCTGTTCTCTAGATCCAGGACTTGTCTAGGGCACATGGTAGTTTGTGTTTACACTTTCTTCCCATGAGGATCACTTTGGGAAAGCAGGGATAATGTACAATAATCCATACATACAGGAATGGGGAGAGGGTATTAGGGGAAATTTTACAAAAAGTATTGAATTTTTTTTCTTTTTAATTTTTCCAACCTTGTATTTTTTCTAATTATAGCTTGTGTTTTTTGTTGCTGGACTTCATCATCAAACACTTTAGGAACAGAAATGGAAGATTATGAAGAAAAGTGTGGCCCCAAAAAGCCAATAGAATCATAGAATGGTATGGATTGAAGGGACCCCAAGGTTCACAGAGTTCCAACCCCCTGCCACAGGCAGGGCCACCAACCTCCAGGCGTGATCTACACCAGGTTGCCCATGGCCCCATCCAACCTGGCCTTGAAGACCTCCAGGGATGGGGCATCCACCACCTCTCTGGCAGCCCGTTCCAGCACCTAATCATCAGGCTGGCAATGTTTCTTAGTCCCGTAGGTTACAAGGGAGATCAATCTGAAGATCTAGATAGAAGTTAGCTAGGCCAGAGACTGCTGTGGGCTAAAAAACCTATCTGAACATGTCAGTGACTAGAGCCCCTGGCATGCCCTGTTTGTCACAGTATGTTTTAAGCTGTAGTTACTTTGGCTGAATATTTAAAACTGACAGAGGAATAAGCAGTATGTGCAAAGCAGTTCAGCTGGGGTCAAAGCAAGAGTGGATTGAATATGGAAGTGCAAACCTCTGGCTCTGAGCTCCCTCCTGTGTTTGGAACTCAGCGGAAGCTGGGACCTCCTTCCCCTTCCCATGGCAAGATCTCACCACTGTCTGAAGCACCTACTGAACAGCAAAAAGGGAACAGGAAGCAGTGAGGGTGCCAGCCTCACCCACTTCTAAGGCCAAACTCCATGCTGCAGCTCTGGTAAGAGCACAGGATTAAAATCTGAGAACTAGGGCCCAGTTTTCCCTGTTCAAGAAGTACAAGCAGAAAGCCCAAACCAAAAGAAGTCACTCATCTTTTCCTTCCCTACCAAACACTTCAGTGATACTGGAAGGATTAAAATTTCATATTCTACTCCTGACTGTCACTATTTTCTTATCTAACCTTGAGCCAACCAAGAAACAAAAACCGTGGCTTGTATTAGTCATTTTTTGAAAATGCTTCTGACATGTATGAGGATTAATTGATCAATGCAGGTAAAAACCTTGGAGATTATTGCATACAATTCCCTGAATATGTTTTTGCTCCAAAAGTTGTCAGCTGCTCTCAGAAGCCCGTACATCAGCTGCACAGCTCTGCACTACTTCTGGGGTGAATGAGAAGCAAGCTGGATTTTCAAATGTTCTTAAATTGCATTGTTTGCAGAAGAAAGCCCTCTGCTTTGCTGCTCAATGAATTGTGTCAGGAAAATGACTATATAGATATTAAATTATAAGATCTGTCACAAAATATGCAGGCTGCTTAAATAGTTCTGAAAAGCTGAGTTGTTTCAGCCACTTGGGGTTTTTCAACAGTTGTGTCACATCTTCACCCTTTCTCACCAGGTACAGCTGACTGAAATCAGCACGGAATGGTTTGAAATGGTTGAGTTGCACACAAGCATGGGCATGTGATTGAAAAAGAAAGAGGAGGAAACTTGTGGTTGTGATGGTTTCATTTCTTTGAAGTTTAAGCTCAGGTTTCACCATGTGCCATTTCCACTGTTTGTACAAAGAAAATGGTCAGTGGCATTTCAGAGCAGATGCTCCAGCTCTGAACAATATTTAACATGTTTAGCCTATAAGGTGAATCATAATGATGTTAAGTGCCATAAAAATACATGTTTTTATTGGGGAAATCTGCTGAAGTTGAGAGTGAGTAGTGAAACCATAACTAATTATTATAACTCATGTCTTAATCCCAGACTATTGACATGCTGAGTCTGCTAAGGTCTTCAGTATATTTATTTGTGTAGTTGCACTGAATGATTTAAAACTTGCAGCTAGCTCGGTTTGTGTTCTGGCAATGGCTTAATTAATGCTCACAGACCTGGGGATCACACACACCCTTGGGCCTCTTCCAAATTTTTGCCTATAAACCAGGTGCTCAGCTGCAAGGAAAATGAGCTGCATCTTGGAGACCCGAAATTCTCTGAGTTGGGGTCATCAGGACTCCTGGGACCCAGCTGTCCAACTTTGGAATAAAGGAGGGAAAACACAGAGCTTAACTCTTGCATTACATTTCATCCTGGCTTTTTGAAAGGCCTTGATCAGTTTTCTACCTGAGGGTTTCTGCCCTAGGATAACAAATGTTGAAAGCAATCTATTAAGCAAACTTCTGTAGGCAAGTTGGTAAAGTTGGTGGTGAATGTGTGTGTGTGTGTGCAAACAGAATTGCTCAGAATTATAAGGGGTTCTTCAAAGTTTCTGGTGGTGAGACAGGAGACGTGAGGAACAATCACTCATGGTTTTTCATTGAGCTTCAAAGGCTTGTGTTAGTAGATACACTACCTGTGAAGTCGTGAGAAAAGATGCTTTAACATATGTGGAAGGACTGGGGATTTTTTTTCCGGTGGTTTGATCTCCTTGTGTCCCTGTACCCTCAGATCTCTTCCTTACAACCCTGCAGATGTGCTGCTGGAAGCAGGCTCTACAGAGGGTGGGCTGGATGCTAGTGCTTCACTGGTTGCATCTCTGAAGGGAGGTGCAGCTGAACTTGTGATTAGGACTGCAGCTAAAGGGAATATCTTAAGCAGCCTCACATTGATCCACAATGGCCAGGATATGATAAGGGCTGATGAGGTAATTTTTGATTCCAGCAGTCAGACTACTGGGGGTGTGTGTGTGTGTGTGTGTAAATCCAGGCAAAGGAGAAAAGATACTTTTTTTTTTTGTTTGCTGAGAAAAGAAGCTTTCTTTCCCTTATGAGAAAAGGAGACATTCACACAAAAGATGAGCAGGATTTGACAATGCCAGATGTAGTTCTCAATTATATATTTTTATCTTTTTGTCCCTCACAGGCATTGATAATATCCTTAAAATCTAGAAGAAAAACATTTGTGTGCATGGAAGGAAGGTGTAACAGTGTCTCCGTTTGAGCATTCCTGGGAAAAAGGTAATAAGGAATCTTGTTTAGTTATACACACTTCTTTTTTCCTTGTTTAAATGTTTATTTGCTGTATTTTTAGCCATGCATTTGTTTGGTGTGTTTTAAGGTGAGATTTCATTAATGTTCGTCTCTAAGTCTTAATGAGTTAGTGTTATAATAATGAATATCTTGGCTTCTGATGGCTTCAGAGGACAGTGGATACTTTCATAAGGGATCCTCACCTTGGCTCCCCTCGTGATTTACATGGATATTTTGCTGGCTTCAGTAGGGTTTGAGTGCTATTTTCAAAGTGTCATGTCCCCTCCTCTCCTCCTTCCAGACTTCCACTGACATAAAGTTATTCCCCACAGGATCTCCTAGCATTGTCCTCTGTTTTCTTTCTTGGTCAGCAGTGAAGTCAGAAAGAGCCTTGATGTTTCTAGCACAGCCATGAAAAGCCCTAATGTTCAGTGTGCTGTGGTCAGAGATAGCATCATACCACAGTCCTCGCAATGGTTCTCTCACCAAATTTGGGCTGATTTCTCCCATCACTTCCTTTCCATTCGTGCAGTGAGGGTTTTCTTTGCAACACAGCTTTAGAAAGCGTGAGGCACGCTCTCACATCTGAAACAAGTCAGCAGGCAGCAGGGCAAGTTTAGTTAAGTGAGAAATACCTTCAAGAAGCCATCAGGTTAGAGGTCTGATGTAGCATGTGAGATACCTTCCTTTTACAGGACTTTTTTTTCAGACATGCTATACCCCCACAGTGTAGTGAACTATCTGCAGAAATTGTTAAAAGCTATTTTTAAAATAAAATAAGCACTAAGATTTGATAAAAACAGGAAGAGGAGATAGGTGCATCGTTGCAAGTATAAGATAATGGTGTGACAGGTTCTCAATAGCTTTGATTTCTTGTCTGTTTGCTCTAGTGCTATAATCGGGTGTTCTAGAAAAAAACCCAAACAACCACATTTAGATTACTATTAATACGTCAAATACAGGAAAGAGGACCATGAACACATCAAACAAGGAAAGCTGCTACAGTGGCTGAAGAGCAGCCATGACTCACCACATCCACTGGGTTTCACAGGAACTAGAGACTAGGTGTGACTTCTCACTTTGATTATCTCTTTGCAGTGGTGTGTCTTCAGTGAACGAGCAAAGACAATACTCTTAGAGGGCAAGGGTTTTTTTTTATTTCTGCTCTGTCAGCTTCTGCTTAATAATCTTTTCACCCTAGTTCTTTTACACTGTTTTTCCAAGGTGGCACACAGTGAACACGCACTGTTGTCTGACCTGTTGCATGTACACTGCTGGAGGACAAATAGTGATGTGGTCCTGGTGGGGTCAAACACACATGTTCCAAGGTGCCAAATAAAATTGGCACGTTTCAAGGCAGCTGCAGAAGTTATGACCAAAGACACCTTAATATTTACTCACAACTTAATACAGTTACTTGATGTCCAAGAGAAGAAATATTCTCCAGATGATCTCTTTGAGCCCATGTTTTGATCTTTTTATTGCCACCAACTCATGGCAAGCTGTTACCATTTTGGTGGGTACTGACTACAAGTATTTAATTTTCTTATATCTCTGTCTTCTTCCTGTTGCATCTAAGGAACCCTATTGCATTTTATTTTGGCAGACACACACAAGCTACTTTATTTTTTGCTACTCCAAAAATCAGCAACTTCAGCTGTTAGATTGTCCTTGGGCATGTTTACAGGTTTCTTTCTCTCTTGGCTGTAATTTTTGACCAACCATGCACAAAGCTAACAGAAAAGTGTTTTTAAATATGATGTTGTTCTTGTTCCAAACTCTCCTAATTATCTGAATCTGATACCTTTCATGGTTTAGATGAAAGAGTGCAAAAAAATATTAGTGGCATGGGGTTTTTTTTTCCTCTTGTCTTTAGCTCAGGTGGTTCATTAGTGTTCTGTTCTCAGCCAACTTCCCCTTAAATTTTTGGTTGTGTGAGCTGAGTAAAAACAGCCTGCTCAGCCTTCAGCAAAACTTTGGAAAGTTAGGAGCACTCAAGGAGTAGCTGCATTACTTCTTGATGTAACACTGACCACAGTAATTGATGCTCTTGTTGGGGCTGTGCTGAACATTAGGGTTTGGTCAACCAAACATGACAGGAGGCAGAATAAAGCTTTGCCTTTTTTTTTTTCCCCCTGATCCTGTAAAATTGCTCAAGTGTCCAAGCAATACTTACTGATGTGTAGCTCCTTATCTCTTGGATGCACCCAGGACTGTGTGTATGTGTTAATTCCTCCTTTCCAGATTTGGTCAAAAGAACTGGAGTGATAGAATTTAAAATGTTTTCCCCACGTTGTTATTTGGTGGTTAGTGGCATGATTCTTTGTGCTGGGACAAACCCTTACCACATGTGCATGATGACTTCTGTTTTGCAATGGCGAAATATGATTGCATCACCAAGTTTCAGTAGAGGACATGAGGTGTTACTACGTCAGCTATGCTCTTAGATAACGTGCAAGTCCTCTATCATTAGAATGATAGGCTTGGAATGGAAATTATATCACCCAGCTTTTTATTTCCCCTCGTCATTGTCACTGTGCTGCACCTCATGTAGCAACACCATGCTCAATGGAGGTTAAACATCTCCTGGGAGTGGTGACATGACGTGCATGAGGTCTCAGCGAAGGTGTGTGGTGGAGCGTGAGACCCAGAGCGCTCCAGAAAGCAGCTGGTGTTGGAGGGGCTGCTGGGAGGCATGTGCCTCTCCATGCTGTGGCAAACTCGTGAAGAAACACGTGTAGGACCTTGTTTCAGCTGCAGCCATGCCAGGTAAGCAAGCCATCTTACGCAAACCTGCCTCGGCTTCCTTGCCTGGAACGTCCAGCTGTGGTACTTGGCTTCCTTGTTAGGCACCAGGGCACTCAGCCAAAAAAAGTGTCAGGGGATGCAGCCAAGAGAGCCTTACGTGGCAGCGCTGCTCTTGGCTTTATTTCCCTCTGCCTGCAGTCATCCACGGAGTTTCCTTTCCAGCTCCACCCTCACTCAGGGCTGGCCAGGGGAGCGCTGCTAGGCCCCCCTTCTCCGCCCCCTCTCTTCCCCCCTCCCCGCCCCGCACTCAGCCATCACTTTCCTCTCCACGCCTGGGCCAAAACAAACTCTCGGGATGTTGGATTTGGGAGGGGGACGCTCTGGGATAAATAGTGGCGGGGAGGCGGGCAAGGAAGGTTAAAGGTCGGGGGGATGCTTCGGGGGGCTGGGGGAGGATTGCTTCTGGGAGCTGGGGATCCCCCGCAGAGGGGGGATGCCCTGGGAAGACTGCCTGGAGGGGATGCTACGAAGAAGAGGCTGCTGTGGGCGGGGGGTTGCGGGAAGCCCAGGAGGTCCCGGGCTGCGGTGGAGGCGGGCGGGAAGCGTAGGGAGGTGCCGGCGGCGGCACCGCCCCGGGAGGCTCGGGCTGGGTTGGGCTGGGCTGGGCTGGGCTGGAGGGGGGCGGTGACAGCCACACGTGTCCGCCCCGACACCGCGTTTGCTGAGCGAGTGCGGTGGCGGTGGCGGCGCGGCGTGCCCGACGGAGATGCGCGGCCGCGGGAGCTCCGCGGACGGCGGACAGGTAACCCCGCCGCGCCGGCGGCTGCCGCGGGTTTCACTTCGATCGCCTCTCGCTCCCGGGGGCTGCGGCTGCGCTCGCCGCTCCCCATCGCCATCTGCGCCGGGACGTGGCGCGTCCAGCCGCGCCGGGCACCGACTGAATCAACTTCAAAAGCAGAACCGGGGCGGGGCGGGGTGGGGGTTTATGTGGGGTTTTTTTTCCTGGAGACTTGGTGGATTTCGCCTGTTCTGTGCCGAATCGCTGTCGTTGTTCTGGCTTTCCCAGGTACCCGGGAGAAGTAACTTGGCGGTGGGAGGTGCAGGGTCTCTCTGTGCCCGGCTGCGTAGCGCTGTAGTGATGCTGCGTGAGCTGCTTGCTTGGGACTTTTGAAAAAAACTGCGTTGTAAAACTGGGCTGGAGAAATCCTCTCCCTTCCCAGCCAGCTTTCACTGCGCTGATTCATCCCCTTGCTTACTGAAATTGAGTTGGTTTGTTGGTTATTGACTTAAGTAAATAAACCGCTTAATAATAATAAAATAGTCCCTAAAACGAAAACAAACAAAGCAAGGCCCAAACAAACAACAAAGAAAATAATTCACAAAAGTACATCAGTATAGTGAACTTGCTGTAAGGCTACCTGTAAAGGAAACTGAAGAAATGAGGCTCTTCATGAAGAACTCCTTTAGATGGACAGATCTTTTTAATGAGAAATAGTGTGTGTTTTCAGTGATGTTGGTGTAACAGGGTTATGGACACTGGCAAGAAACCAGCCAGTACCCTTAGTTTTATGACAGCTGCTCAAAGCGTGCTGGAAGCTGAAGTACTACTATGTGGCATTAAGAAAATAGAAGTGTTCACCCAGATATTTTTGTATTAATTTTCTGTGATTAAGCTGTAGAATTTGTCACGTATTTTGCAGTGATTTTGTCTCATTCTCAGAAAGCGATCCTCTTGAGTGGGTAGACTGTCAGGATGAATGAGTGTATTTGAGTAATAATCTTATTTGTTTGATTGCTCACTGCTGTTCGATGCCATTACAGAATAGCTTATTGTAAAGCAAATAGACTTTGGTACAATGTAGTAAGAGGATGGATACAGCGTGTGCAGTTTCACTTTGCAGTAGCTGTGGGAAGAAGGATGTGAAGAACGTTGCAGTGAGGAAATCCTTATTTCTTAAAAAAAGAAATTGGCACTTTGCATTTTTTTTTTTTTGTCAGAATGGTTTAATAGCTTTGTGCTGCTAAGAAATACCAGCAAATTATGTTAAAGGAGTTACAGAATAGTTCATAAAGGAGTTACAGAATAGTTTGTGGAAGCGTGTATTTCAGGTATCAATTAAAAAACAAGGACATGAGGAAGACCACCGCTGTGGCCAGAAGGTGGGTACCTAAACAGCACGTGGGTGACTGTAATCACCCCCTTCTTAGCACCTAAGATGGTAACAGAGGGTTAGAAGCGTTGCTTATCATATCATTGAGGTAATTACAACTGTAACTGGCTCAACTTCACCACAAGTTTTTTCTTCTCCCCAGTGGTTTTGCATGGAATAATTAAAGCAGCTGGTTTCCAACTAACTGCACTGATGAAATTCGTCTTACTTGAACAGATAATTATTCAAAAAATGTACCTGCTCGGGCAAGAAATGCTTCTGAGGAGAAAAGCAGTTGTGCTTTGAATGTTGAAGTTCACAGGGATTTAGGGGTGCCCGTGATGAAGCTGGGGTTGGGCTGTGCGTGTGGCTGGGCTGGACTTGGAACCGGGGACAAACCTCAGGCCAGAATCCTCTCTGTTGCCCCCCCACTGTGATCCCCAGGCAGTATTGTGCTTCTGGTGGTTTAGTCTATCATGCTGATTTGCCCTTCTCATTTCCACAACTAATTTCTTGATAGCTGAAGGTTGTGGTGAAGCCTCCACTAGTAGCCCCAAAACTCACACAAGACATGTGTAACAGCTTACACTGTTGATTTGCTGTGAGTGTAATTTCTTTTTTTTTAAGTTTTAGTGGCACCTATGTACTGATTTTAAGAGGGGACTTGGAATTTCAGTGTCCCAAAATAAGGAGACACAGGGTATGGGGGGTCGGGATTCCCCTGCCTGGGCAGCATCCTGCTGGCATGAGGCACAGGGGGCTTTACCTTCGTAGAGGATAGCAGAGCATGCTAAAATATTCTCTGAATTTCCTCCATCTCATTCCCATCCTTGAGTGGGAAATCGCTCTTGATTTCCTGAGATTTGGAGGATTTACCTTGGCATGCTTCCCACGTTCCCATTTTAGTTAGGGTTGTAGTTATTAGATAAGACACTTGCATAGCAGCTTGTTTTGTAAGTGAGAGGGATGTTTTTCCCAATCTTTTCCTACCAAAGTTAAGCAGTTAAATGGGTCCTGGGTGGGTGGGGGTGGAGCGGCTGTTTCTCCAGACTGAATTGGTCTTTGCAGGATTGTGAGGCTGGCAGAAGATGTGCACCTTGAACTCTGATTTCAAATTGAGTAATTCAGGAAAACTGAGTAATACAGCCTAACAGCTGTACCAGAGTCCACCTCTATTTTTGAAGCCGTTGATGCTATAAAACCAACTCATAGATGCAGAGAAGATAGTAATATTTAGGGGATTTGTGTCCCTAAAAGCTAGACTTCATAATCCACCTAAAGAGTAACTCCCTGTTGGCTCTGTGTGAGGGTCCTAACGAAGACCATGATGATAAGAGAAACTGGGCCAAGTCTCCTGTGTTTTGATCAAAGGATTGATCATCTTAATATATGCTTAGCAATTTCTTGCTTGAAGGAATTAGCTTGGGTGTAGCTACAGGTCTACCAGCATTGCCATGGAGTGGGGTGATGACTGTGTGGGCAGACAGTTTTGGTCCAATTTAGGGATCAGTAATAAGCCTTGTTAATAGAGGCTTCATTTCTCTTAGATGTGTCCTGTCTTCCCTGGATTTTGGGCGTTGTGTGAGTCGTAAGGCAATATAGATGTGCAGTCTGTCTGTCCAGCCCTGAGGACATGGCATCCTAAAGCTTTCCTCTGCTTTCCACACCTGCAGTGTTGGGGTAGATACTGGTATGCATGTACTTCTTTGTGCACCAACTCATTGTATAGCTGCTCTGTATTGATAGAAATGATCTTGCTATAATTTAAAAAAAGCCTTTAGGAATTATCAGTTCTCTTGTTTATTGAAATTGCAGTCCTTTGAAAAAAGTTGCAGAGCCAATCATAGGCAAATTTTAAACCTGTTAACCCACTTCTGCAACTTAAAAAATCCTTGCTTAGTTACACCTAACCATAAGACTGTGGAAAATAAGATGTTAGATAACCTTTCTTGAAACTTTCCTAGAATGGTTTGGGACTTTGGTTGGTTTATACTGCGTTATAAATTCAGACAAATTGATTATCTAAAAGAAATAAAAATACTCTGTATGTCTCTTGTGTGCCAGTTAAGATGTTTGGATGGTATAACATTAACAAGGCATGTTGATGATTTGTACTGTTCAATTAGGAGGGAGTTATTAAGGTGAATAAAACAGATGTGGGCAAAATCTGAGTAATATGGAATAAATAGAGAACAATTACCATACTTTCACATAACTCAGGATTTTAAAGAGGTGAGAATAAAGGAGCAAAATTAATTTTTTTTTTAAAGGCACTTGTTAATAAAAGGAGATACCATTTCACACAAGTGTAATTTATCTATGGAACTCATTACCGTGGTATCTTCCTGTTGCTTAAGATATAAATGAATTTTAAAAGTTGTTAGGCAAATTAATAGAGGAAAAAGTATGCTATGACTGCTAATCATGAAGATCCAGATACAATTTCTAGCTGAAGCAGCCCCTAAATCACAGATTTCCTGGAAACCAGGAGATTATTTTGCAGACTGAATCACTATATAATTTCCTGACCTTATATTCTTTCTCTGCACGTCTGCTTTTGGTCAGAGCTAGAGGCAGTTTATTGGGCTAAATCAATATTTGGAGTGATGCAGTCCACTCACTCTCCGTATGTGATGAAAATTTGATTGGGATTTGTTTTTCTCAGACCACTACTAGTTCATCCAGAACAGTGCCAGGCACGTGAATGTTAGATGCAACTTCAATTTTCACACCTGGGGGGAAGAACCTGCAGTAAACAGCATACTCAGGGCTGTCCTTGCTTCCTCAAGCTTTGATTACCTGGCTATTCATCACCATCTGTTAGGAAGGCAGATTGATCTGAGGCTCCGCTACAGCTGCAAAGCTTCATTGTTTTATCGCTCATGGAATAATTGGATTATTGTGTGAAAATCTGGAGGATGTTATGATTTGGGATTTGATTTCTACTTTCTTAAATGTGTACCACTCTTTTTTTTTTTTTTTTTTTTAAGGAGGCTTATTTTATGTCTTTAATCCTCACATAAGCAGTCTGATGACCTTCAGGTGGTTTTTTAACCCTTGTTTTTGCACCCTGCATCATGGTTGATGGTGACAAAGTGTGTCTGTCTGTGCTTTCCCATTGACTTCAGCTGCTGTTTCTCTAAGGAAAATAGACCCTTGAGCTGGAAGCCTTCAAGGCAGCTGTGGAATTAGAGCTGGAACACTTCCAGTTTGACCACAAAGGTGTCCAGCCTCCTGCCACTGGAGAGGACCCTTGTGTGTAATGTGACCACCTTTGGTCTTGCAGGACAGCATCTTCCTAACACTTTATGGTGGTCTTAATTAAAACTAGTTAGCTTTGCTTGTGGCTTCTTGGTTAGTTTATGGTGAGAGTTGGAGATAAATGACCCAGAGGGTGACTTCAGTTGGCTGTGGTGGATGCCTGATTCCTACTTATTTACACAGATGCTCCTTTGCTAGCTTGTTTTCACTTTCCCACAAAAACAACTTGCTAAAATACAAGCAAAACAGTAAGTTAGGTTTTGAGATCTTTGTTTTGTTTCATTGGCCTTTTGGGATGGGGGAAAAAAAGGTGTATCTTATTCATATCCTTCCTTTCTGGAAAGTACTTGTACCCTTGACAATTCTTCCTGTTGCCCACTCCCAAGAACTACACTTGTAGCATGTGAAGTAAATTTTGTTTTACTGGAAATTTCAGGTTTAGTCAGACTTCATTGTTGTGGAAATTCTTGGAATTGTATAGCTTTGCTGCCTTAAGATCAGAGATAATAACTAACATGGAAATAAGTTTCCCAGTTCCATCTAACACTATAAATTAAGATGCAGAAGCAGCTCAGTTGTCTTTTCAGGGTTTAGGAGTGTGTGCTTCTGCCCTTCTTTGCTCCTAAATAGATAAAACTTACTACAGAAGTAAGTTTTGCCCAGGATAGGGTGTGTAATCTATATTGTTTAATAATCTCTTAATGGAGATGAATAGAAATTCTATGCCTATGCTAATTTATTTGAGCAGTCATTTGTCTTTGTTGCCGTTGATGTGGAGGTCATGATGATCTGGAGCTGTCAGCAAGGACGGTCAGACTCTCTTAGCTCATGTTATGTCTGTGAAATTTCTTATAAAAGCCTGGTTTATCTGGGTTTAGGTGAGAAGGGATTACAGAGCTCGGTTCTTTGAAATTTTCTTGGATACAAGGTCCCCTTAAAGTAAAATTCTATTGAACCTAATGCTTTTGGCAGTTTCAAATGAAAATATCCAAGTGAATAAAGTAACATAACTCTGCTCCTTGTTGCTACTTCCCTGGGTTTCAAGTGGAATGTTTTTTTGCTTTCTTCTCTCATGGGAAACATCTGCAGAAACAAATGGCAAATCATTAATGTGCATTCAATAGCAGGCTTTGTTCCCGTTTTCTTGTACTTGGAAACAATTAACTGTAGAGGTTTGTTTTGTCTTGTTTTTCTTTTTGAATGCAAACATCTAATTCCAGTTACATATCCTAGTTGATTTTGTAGATGTCCTGCTGTTTGCTATTGACTGTAGTTAATTCAGAATGTACCCTCCCTTCCCAAATTTGGGTAGGGCTTCTTGTGATAGTACCTGTGTGGTTAGTGTGTAATTATTTTTTAAATATTTTATTTCTTTAACATGTAAATTGCTGAATTACAATGAACTTTGTAAAACTAAGTTAGGACACAAAGCTCATTAACATGAGGAAGACATTTGACATTTGAAGTCCTGCCTGTTTCCTCCAGTTCAGGAAGATTTCTGGGTCCTAACATCCACCAAACAGCCTTGGATGTCGGATAGGAATGTTTAGCAAAAACTGTTGTCCAGTCTTCGACATTAAACAAACGAAAGCAGAAGATCCAAGCATTCATCTACTCAGGTGCAACAGTTCTTTGAAGCAGACAACCTCCTAATCGGTGTAGCTGATTGTGAGCAAGTGCTTCAGGACACTTGCCAAATTAAAGACTCTCGCCCGTGTCTGCTACACACAGGTAACATGTCAGCAGCTCTTAAACACATTAAAAAATCATTACCACATCTTGAAAGGTTGTTATTGATGCTTGTTGCCAAAGTTTTGGTTTTGAGCTCTAAATGGTTATAATCCATGAAAAAATACAGGAGTTTGAATAATTATAGCTGAATTAAAATACCTTCAGTTCACCACAACTAAACGTCCACGAATAATAAGCTCTGCTTTTTCTTTGTCAATTATGTGCTAAGTGGTAATAATTTGTGCACATCAAACTCAGTTAAGAATATGTGAATGGGACAGGGTAATGAGAAGTGTAGGGTCACTTGGGTCTGTCCTAAACTGTCCTGCCTGGAGCTGTGAATATGTGAAAATGGAATTAAATCAAACCCTACCTTGACTGTAGTAACAACGTACTGATGAGCAGCCAGTGAGGTTGGGCAGCATGAGCAAGGAGCTGTAAATATGCTCAAGGGAAAGTTTAGCAAACTTTACCCCACCCTGCCTATGGCAAATTTACTCCTGATGAATCAGGACTAAAGTGTTTTTAAGGACTGTGTAACATACCCACAGTTTTTCACAATGAGAATATTTTGATTTGGACAGTAGTTGGTGTCTTCATGGGTCTGCTGCTTGGATGTCATGTACCAGGAGTGCTCCATTTGGACCTGGGATTTGTGTTCTTCAACCTGATGCAACTGAAGTGGAGTAAAATCCATCAAACTCTGTCTCTAAATGGAGCATCTTCTTGAATTATATTTAAAATACTTCTATGTTGAGGTTTGGGTGTCTCAGATAAGGTAATCATCCTGTCTGTCATCCGATGGTGTAGAGTGGGCATGAATAATGCTTATAAAGATGTATGCTAATTTTGCCACAAATCACAGGTCCATAACAGCGTTCCTCAACGCGTGGGGTGTTTCCTTCTTTCCCCTTCTCCCAAGAAGCGTTTAAGGAGGCTGTGAATGAGTAATAACTTGTGCTGCAGATGCTGAAGTGATGCAGGCATCGGGATGAAGCACTGTTGTGTGATACCTGTGTTAACCCCGACTGAGGAACAGCAGCAGCAACTGCTTCTGTGCAACATGATGTTGGCCATACTGGCTGAGATATCCTTGTCTGCAAGGCCTCATCTCTGGCAGTCACTGCCAGGGCACACAGTCCCAGCAGTGTCACTTCAAAGGAGCCTTTCTTGGGCCCCAGAGGGGACAGGGCAATTTGGAAAATTCTGGGTTAGGAATAGAAAACACTGAAGAAAATGGTCCATGATATCAGATCGAGTGACCAGAGCACCACTGTAACACCAGTGAGTCTGATTCCTACATAAAACCTGCCCATGACTACCATGAGGACAAAGATGTGCAAAATGAAAGCTGCAGAGCAGGTTTGTCATATAAACCAAATATCTTAAAAGAGCTGAAAGGGAATTTTAATTGCTTCATTGAGCACAAGTAAAAGAGGTGTCATCCTAACTCAGTAATATGCCTGCTTTGGGGTGCTTTTCTTATTAGTCACTTCAGGAACACACTAGAATTAACAAAAACAGAATTTGCTGAAGAACTGACGTTCTTTGTCCTGCAGGTAAAACCCTGAATGGGTCACTAAACAGATCTCTGCATAGGCTTGTTTTTAACCCTCTTATTCAAACTTAAAATAATTACAGGAGTTGTAGTTTGTGGCTTCCTTGGTAATGATTTCAGTACTTAGGGGCTTCAGCTTTAGCAAACTGAAATGCCGGTGTTAAGGCTTGGGAAGTGCCAAAGTGTCATTGCTAAAGGACATGAGTTAAATTTACCAGTTTTATCCCATTTTCTCAATGGGCAAGTAATGCTGTAACAGAGCCCGGACAGAGTGGATATATCTAGTGCTGAGAGGCTGAAAACTCCAATGGTGTATGGAGCAATAAACCTCAAAGCTGCTTCCCCTCTGTGAGAAGCGACTGGCATTTAGACATGGGTGATGGCATATGTTTAGTCTCTACAATTGGGGGGGGAAGTTTTAAAGGAGTCTGTAGGTTTATACTGACACATGTGTACTGAACATTTTCCTGTCATGACTTCAGGGGAGCAGTGTGGCTGGTTTTGGTTATGTACCTTGGCTTCTTCGTGTTTAAAGGACTAAGTTGTGGCCCAGGAGGAAATTTATTCACTGGATTTGTAGCCATTATGAAAGAGATGGAGCACTTCTAGTACAGGAGACAGGTAGATTGATGTATTTGCTTCTCTGTGTATAACAGGATTGTGCTATTGCTCATCTTACCCAGAAGTCAGGCTGGCATAAGCAAGAGAAGTGTTGTTTTTATATATCTAATATATATATATATATATATATCTTTTTCTGCATTGTTTGTTACCAGACTAGGTGCTTTGCTGTTTAACTTCATGAAGTTATCTTATTATTTAAATTACTGTCATCTGTAAAAGCATAGCTTATTTCTGAATGTTAAAATTTCTTCTAAAATTGCCTTTCCCTCCTTTCTGTAGCAGGTATTCCATACCCTTGTAGCCGTTCAGCCAATGCAAAGCATGGCTTCCAGAGAATCTTTATTTTCAGGAGTTATTCCTTAGTCAGTATCTGCTTGTGCTTCAGTATTTCTTGGAGCGTGTTACCTCAGGATCCTTTGCATCTGTTTTTTGGAGTAGCTGTGGATCTGTAAAGGCCACTAAAACATTGATGCATTTTGAAAAAAGTTAAATGGGGAACTTGGTGCTTAAGTTACCCCTTATGTAACGTGGGCATATATGTGCAACAGCTCTTTATGCTCATAGCTGACTTCTTGGAGGTTTAAGACGTACTGTGTGTTGTTCAGCAATACTTCCCTAGAAAAACGTACCAGTGACAAGGAGGGGGTTTTGTCTGCCCCCAGCTAAACACTTGTTTGTCTGTTGTGACCTGGAGGTCAGAGGGATTCATTGTGGCTATGAATAAATGCCTTCTGAGGCAGAAGACTGATGACTGCTTTGAATGCTAACTACGTTTTATTCTTCATTTAAACTCCCCTGTGCTTCTCCCAGACTCATTGTTTCATTGTGGTTGCAGTCTCCATCCCTCATCAGTCTCTGTGCTGCTAACTAGGTATGAATTAGCTGTACTGAGACTGTGACAGTACAGGAGATGGCACCGAAACCCTTCACTATTTGGCTTCACCAAGAGCTTCAGAAGGGAAGGGTTTATTTGTGTCTGTGGGTTTTCCAGTCTCCATTTCAGCTTTCTCAGTGGCAGTGCTAACACAAGATAGCTAAGTGCAGTGATTTTCTGTAAGAAGACTTGCAGTTCTTGCAGAAAATAAGGGCTATTACAAGTGCAATTTCCTCATTCAGTGTTGTGCTACAACACACCAACCTTGGTTTTTCTTTAGGGCCAGTTGCCTTCATCCTCCTGCCCTTTGAATTAAGAGTCTGTAAAAACACCGGGTGATTTCATCTACAGATACACCCCAACTGTGTGGAGACGTTAAATGTGTGAAAAAAAACCCCAACATTTAATCACACAGGCCAATACCAATTCAGAGTGAACTCATGTTGCCAGTGTACCCAGCTTTCACCGTGAGCTTTATCCCTGGCATATGGCACATTGCTGGTGGGGACAGGAATAAGCTGCAGTGAGGAGGCGAAGAGGGCAAACTCTCCTGGTCAATCTGAGCTAGCATCAGGCTATTTCTGTGGATCAGAGGTGTTCTGTTTGTGCCACTTTGGTAAATTGTGATTGAATAAAGAACCATGCAAGGGTTTTGATATCTCTTTCCTCTATAGTCACTGTGTTTTGGTAAGCAGTGTGACAGTAATAGTTATTTAGGGAGCGATGCTGGCACATGCACCAGTAATTTGCATGTAAGCACAAACTTCTTTTATTTAAATATGTGACTTCAGTGCTAGCAAGAGGCACAGGCTGATTTGGCCTCCAGTGGAAACAAGTCTTCAATTTCCTTCCTAGGTTTGTTTGCCCTGAGAGTTATGAAAAGGAATGATCTATTTCTGTGCACCTCTTGTTACAAAAATATCCTCTTTGTAGTGGGAGGTGAGCAAGGGCTTGAAGGAGAGAGTGAGGAGGAAGGAGGCTGCAGGGATGGATTCCCACTGGAGCACATCCAGACAGGCACTGGCGACTCCAACATGTGGCTCCCTGTCTCCCTCCTGGTCTTGTGCCGTTCCTCCTATCAGCCCTGTTAAACCTCTCATTTTTTAATTTATTTTTGGTCTCTCCTTGTCTCACTCTTACTCTGCTTTCATATCTGCCCTTCCTGCTCATCAGCTTTCCTTTTCTCCACTAATGGAGGTGCCCTGCTCAAGGTACCACCTTTCCCAGTGTCCCCCGATACGACTGGGGACCACGAAATGAATTGCCAAACAGGTACAGCCAATAGGAAAGAAATATCCCCATTGCAGGCTTGATCTCTGTATGTGTCACAGTGCCTTCCAAGGGCATGATCTGTCACTCCAGGGTCTTTCCCTGGAGTCTAGTTTGATATGCACATCATCCCCTGTGGCACAGGGCTGCAGGAAGCAGATCTTCATGCATAGGTGTCCCTGGAGAGGTCTGTGGTTGCACTGTAAAGTCACATTTGATTGTGCTAGCTTGAGACAGACCCATGAATTAGTTTGAAAAGGCTTACAGGGCCTTCTGGCTTGCACAGGTACAATTACAAGGGATGGTAATTTGAAGGAAGCTGAAAGAGTGGAAGGAACTTGTGAAATGTTCTTGTAAAACTACACCCAAACACTTCCTCCTTCATTTACCCCATACATACTCATCTTTTTTTTTTTTAATCTGTTTGAGAATAGACAGAAACAAACTGAAAGCAATACTTTTATAAGCTGGAGGCAGGTGTAGGGTTTTTTTTCAGTAACTTTTACTATCAGATGCTATTTTAAGGTGCTCGTAGCAGCTGGTCGTTCTGTTAGTTCTCATAGTTACTGTCTGCTTGTAAATGTTGAAAAAAGCTCTCCAGGTTGTGCAAAAAAATCTGTAAGGAGTTGGAGCATCTCTGTTCCTCTCTTGTGTGAAAAGTGGAGGAAGATCTGTGCTTGTTTCACGTTTGTGAAGCTCATCATATTTGAGCCAATTAAAAGCCAAGTGTAAGATCTAAAAAACCTAGGGATCTCTAAACTACTCCCCAACACAGAACCTAAAGAGTCTTACTTAAGATCATAGAATCACAGCACGCTAGGAGTTGGAAGGGACCTTGAAAGATCATCTAGTCCAAACCCCCTGCCAGAGCAGGGTCACCCAGACTAAATCACACAGGAATGCATCCAGGTGGGTTTGAATGTCTCCAGAGAAGGAGACTCTCCAACCTCTCTGGGCAGCCTGTCCCAGTGCTCTGTCACCCTCAGTGAAAAAGTTCCTCCTTATAGTCACATGGAACTTCCTCTGCTCCAGCTTGCACCCGCTGCCCCTTGTCGTATCACTGGCCATCACTGAGAAGAGCCTGGCTCTGTCCTGACTCTCACCCTTTACATATTTATAAACATTAGTAAGGTCACCCCTCAGTCTCCTCTTCTCCAAGCTAAAGAGGCCCAGCTCCCTCAGCCTCTCTTTGTAAGGAAGGTGTTCAACTCCCTTCATCATCTTGGTGGCCCTGTGCTGGGCTTTTTCAAGGAGTTCTATGTCCATGATCTGAGGGGCCCAGAACTGGATGCAATATTCCAGGTGTGGCCTCACCAGGGCAGAGCAGAGGGGGAGATAGACCTCTCTAGACCTACTAACCACAGCCCTTCCAAGACACCAGTATTATCTGCCTATAATGAACACGCTTTTTTAAAACTGTGTATTTACCCTAGATAGATAATATTTGTGATCTGCAAGGACAGGAGATTTCTTTCAGTTCACATCAAGCAAATAAGGCTGGTTTCTTTGCTCATCTCATTTCCATTCAAGCACTGAAGCATTATAAAATTGCCTTTTATGAAGCACTTGTGCTCATTCGGTTGCCAGCAACAGACCAAGTTTTCATTTTATTTTGTTTCATGCTTATGTTTAGCATCCCACGATGCTTTGCAAATGAAATCTCCAGCAACAGAGCAATATGAGAGCAGGATCTGTATCAACAGACTTGCATTGCTTGGAGCCTTACAGGGAGGCCTAAGCTCAAAGGCAACGGCGAGATTTGGAAGCTGGCTTCTGCAGTGAGTTGCCTATGTGATGAAGACGTTAGCTACACTTCAGCAGTGCACTCCCTTTGCTTGTTAGTACTAAAAATAATTCTCACTCTGATTTCCCCAGGGTAATTAGCTTGTACAGAATCAGACTGAGATTAGACTTATTTCTGGCACCTTATCAAATTTGAGTGCAGGTATTTACCATACGCTGTAAGGCACAGCTGCAGGAAGAAAAGGCTGCCTCACTTTCTTGATGTTGTGATGTGTACATCTAACTTGATGTCCTTCGTTAGCTTCTGTGATTGCAGCCAGAGAGGAATGGCTTTGGGCCCACTGAGGTCAGCCTTTTGTTTTGGTCTTGTTTTGTCTGTAGAAGCAGCACAAGGCTTGAAGTTATTGATAATCCATGGGACAACCTGTCCTGGTAAGGTTTTAACTTGAAAGCATCCTGTGGGTGTAACTGGTGCAGGGTTTGGAATGCTCTGAGGAAACTGGTAACTCTGAACAAAGTGTTACTTTATTTGGGTGATTTTCCTTATCTCTGTGATGGTTGATCCTTATAAGCCAGATAAGGTACTGAAATCATAGAATTGTAGGGGTTGGAAGGGACCACGAGAGATCATCGGGTCCAACCCCCATAAATAAGCCACTGCAAAGACAGAATTGTAGGGGTATTTTTTTCTAAAGTAATTCCGCTTTTAATACTAGCAACTCATGTTTGGCTGAGTTCTGGGCCCAGTGGAGAGAGAAACCTGGGGTACCGAGTAGGCTTTGTTACAGAAGTAACCCCCCAGTGTGTTTAGCTGCTTGGGAGCTATTTTCCTGATACTTCCCTTTTTCTCCCACAGAAGAACTGTTTAATTTATGGCTCTTGTGGTGGAAGATGGGGTTTATAGTAAAAAGCTAGCAGAGGGGTATGAAGAAAGGAACCTGTTGCCCTCTCTTACCTCTTTGATGTCACCCTTGTTTCTCAGTGTACCCAGTTCGGAAATTAGGCATCTAGAGCGGTTACACTTTTAGTATCAGTTTCGATAGCCAAGCACTGTGCTGCATAGCTGAAGTGTAATTAGCTTTCCTTGTAACTTCTGCAACGTCTTGTGCATTAGGTTTGAAGTCAGGATAGGGTTGGACCTGATGATCTCTCGAGGTCCCTTCCAACCCCTCTGATTCTGATTCTGTGAAATCTGTGCCAGGCAGGTAGAGATCATAGAATCATAGAATTGTAGGGGTTGGGAGGGACCTCGAGAGATCATTGGGTCCAACCCCCTGCCAAAGCAGCTCCCTAGGACATTTCACTCAGGCGTCCAGACGGGTCTTGAATATCTCCAGAGAAGGAGACTCCACCACCTCCCTGGGCAGCCTATTCCAGTGCTCTGTCACCCTCACTGTGAAAAAGTTTTTCCGCATGTTGGTGCGGAACTTCCTATGCTCCAACTTGCAGCCATTGCCCCTTGTCCTGTCCTCACAGACACTGAAAAGGGGCTGGCTGATTCCCCCTGCATCCCCTGCTTAAGATAATTATAAACATTAATTAGGTCCCCCCTTAGTCTTCTCTACTCAAGGCTGAACAGTCCCAATTTACTCAGCCTTTCCTCATAGGGGAGAAGCTCCAGGCCCTTAATCATCTTCGTAGTCCTTCTTTGGACTCTCTCCAGGAGATCCCTGTCCTTTTTATACCAAGGCGCCCAGAACTGGACACAATACTCCAGGTGGGGCCTGACCAGGGCAGAGTAGAGGGGGAGGATCACCTCCTTTGACCTGCTGGCCACACTCCTCCTGATGCACCCCAGGATCCCATTGGCTCTCTTAGCCACCGAGGCACACTGCTGGCTCATGGCCAACCTGTCATCCACCAGGACCCCCAGGTCCTTCTCTGCAGAGCTCTTCTCCAGCAGGTCATCCCCCAGCCTGCACTGATACAAACAGTTGTTCCTTCCCAGGTGCAAGACTTTACACTTGCTTTTGTTGAACTTCATTAGGTTTCTCCCTGCCCAGCTCTCCAGCCTGTCCAGGTCTCTCTGGATGGCAGTGCAGTGTTCCTGCGTATCAGCCACTCCACCCAGCTTTGTATCATCAGCACTTGCTGAGGGTGGACGCTATTCCCTCATCAAGGTCGTCAATGAAGATGTTAAACAGGACTGGACCCAACACCGAGCCCTGGGGAACACCGCTAGTAACAGGCCTCCAGTCAGATTCCACTCCACAAAATGATGGGAGTGAATATCCAGTGCTGGAACAGCCGGAACCCATAGAGGTTTTTCACTGAGGGACTTTCAGTTCCTTCCAGTTGGAACCTCTGTTAAGATGCAATGAGGAACGTCTTCCTAACCACCTCTAATGCGTGTTAGTATTTTCAGCTCCAATGCGTTTAAATGTCGTCTGAGTCAGCCATTGTGACGATGTGTGGCATGCAAACCGACCCAGTGTTTTCACCTTAATTGGATGAGAAGATTGAGTGTGATGATGATGAGCTTTGTGAAAGTTGTAGTAGCTAGTGGTGATGTGCTCCGTTGTATTTTTATCTCCTTCCTGGCTTTGAGGACACATCTTAAAACTGTTAGCAAGGAGTGTTTGTGGGGTGCTCTGGTGAGCATTGCACACTTCTGGGTGTGCAGGGAATGATTGCTTACTGAAGACAATGTATTCTGTAATTTCCAGTATGTAAATCAGCTTGGGTTTGTTTACCAGTTTAGTTTATTGTGTGCTTATTATAATGCTTTCAGAGTGTCTTGTGGTATTTCTCACTTGCGGCTTCTCTGGCTCCCTGACAAGACAGTAAGTGAGGTAGAATTGCAGGATGATTTCTCTAGGCTTTCAGTGGCATTTGAAATGCCTCCTATAGGTACCTGTTAGAACACCTAAAAAAATCTTTTAACTCTAAATATTAATGATTTGAGGAGAGTAAGTAGGGAGTGTTACAATGAGAGAAACCAAAGCATGTTAAAAACCCAAAATCCCAAGGACCATAATTAGATGAGGCTCAAGGGAAGATAATATGCTAGGAATATTTGTTATATTAAGTCAGATGGTGAGCTGTGACCAACCTGTTTGTCAGTAATCCTTTCCTTCTAGCCTCTATTGCACCCAAAAGAGGACACACAGCAAAAGAACACGATAAAACAAAACTATCAGATAAAATCAAAAGTGGTTTCTCTGAAGGAAGAGATTAAACTATGTGGATTCTGCTGAGCATTTGAGATTAGCAGCATATCAAAGATTAGGCTGAAGACAGGCTATAAAGATACTTCTTTTCACATAAAAACTAGGATCCATGCAGTTAAATTAAAAACAACGAAGTTAAAATTGATAACAGTAAATGTTTCTCTTGGAATAGTTTTCAACTTTTTGCCAAAATGTGGCATTGAAGCAAGTAAAGAATAGAGGGGCCAAAGCTTAGACCAAGAATTTGGCAATGCCCACTTTCCCTGCTGTTGCTTAGGGAATATTTGGCGATATGGTTGGCACTAAACTTCTGAGGCTGTGGAAGGAAGAGGGAAAACTTCTGGCCTGTGGAGGATAAGGAGTGTGTGAACAACATGTTGATACTGACAGCACATTGTTTTTAGAGAAATGGAGAATTTCCCTTTTAAATTGTGTGTTGCTATTGATGTTGCTCAGTATGGTAGAGAAAAGCAGAGGAAAAAATGATTGTAGGAAGAGAGAACAAGCTGGCTTGGAGGAACTCGAGCCTTGGTTAGGGTTAACAGTTGTATATGTGAACATGTGATGGTGTGGCACGGGGTGCACCTGGAGCCTGGCAACCTGGTTCCAGCGCTGTGCTGGCAGGGGTTGGTCCCCATCCCTGGTCTTTCAGGGGCTTCTCTGGGATCAAATCTATGGTCATTCACAGATCTCACAGGGGTTGGAAGGGATCTCCAGAGATCATCGAGTCCAACCCTCCTGCCAAAGCAGGGTCCCTAGGACAAGTTGCACAGGTCGGCGTCCAGACGGGTCTTGAATATCTCCAGAGAAGGAGACTCCAACCCCCCCGGGCAGCCTGTCCCAGGGCTCTGTCAACCTCACTGTGAAAAAGTTCTTCTGAATATTGGTGCAGAACTTCCTGTGCTCCAATTTGAGGCCATTGCCCCTTGTTCTGTCTCCACAGACAACTGAAAAGAGGCTGGCTATTTCCCTCTGTGTCCCACACTTCTATAAAGATTAATCAGGTCCCCTCTCAGTCTTTTCAAAGCTGAACAGCTCCAGTTCATTCAGCTTTTTCTCACAGGGAAGATGCTTCAGGCTCTTCATCACCTTTGTGGTCCCCTGTGTGTGTTCTGTGTAAACTGGGGAAGCGGAGGGTGCAGGGAAAGGCCGGTCAGTGGATGGTTGATGTCAGAGTGCATTTGCCTTTCAGATTGTATTTACCCTGATTTAAGATTAGAACAGCTTGCATGTTTTTATTTGTGTTTTATAACCATCATTTGCATTACTTGGTTTGTAAACACCGTCTTTGTAAAAGAGAAGTTACAGCTGCAACAGGAGGGCATGTGTAAAGGTTCAGAGGTGGAGTATGGCCAGATTCCCTGGCAGTCCAGGGGTAGGTGGGCTTGCTGCTCCAGAGGCCTCAGTTCAGTTGTGCAGCCAGTATCATCAGCCTGGGAGCTGGAGAGAGACCTGCCAGGGGCTAGGTACCTGGAGCCATCCCTGCTGTCCTGACCTAGAAACTCACCCCCCTGCTTTTTTTGTTTTGCTTTGTTGTTATTTTTGCTTTGTTTTTTTTTTTTTTTTTTTCCTTCCACCATGATTCTGCCATGAGCTTGAGGACTCCACTCGTTCTGGGTTAAATGCTTAAGGGGGGGTGTCTCATAGGTGTGGTATGGTCCCTGCATCATCCTTGCTGACTGGGCATTTCTGTTCAGCAACTGAAGGAATGTGGATGGGGGAAAAAAGCCCAAACCTATTCAATTGGGGGAAAGTAACTGGAAAAACCGACAGGAACAAGCCTGCTGCTAGGAAACAAAATCTCAGGGCAAACAAAATAAAGACGACAGCAGTGGGTTGTCAAAATGAGAGGGGTGGAGAATAACAGGAAGGGAATAGGAAGCAGTAAGAGCCTTGGGAAGTGAATGTCATGAGCTGGGTCCTGCCTTTATTTACAGTGTCTGTACTGCAGCAGATTTCTGTGCCTGTTGGTGAGCAAAGCAGAGCGTGCTGGCAGCAGATGAGTTGTTTAAATGAGTCCCAGCAGTGGTGTTTCATAATGTTTTGTGCAAATGTGTTTAGCCTAATAATTTCTGTTATTGGCATGTGATGTAACACTACCAAGGAGGCCTGCGGCTGCTTTGTTAAGGTTTAATTTAGAGGGAAGAGCCTCAGTGAAAAGTTAACAGCTGATGAGAGCAGATTCAGACAAATTCAGTCTCTGGTGAGCTTGCACAGAGTGTCAGGTGCTGCTCCAGCCCGGGTGTTCCTGCCTCTCTCATCAGATGTGTTGGGGTTGGCATGTCTTTCTTTTCTCCTGCCCCTGTAAACGCAATCATCTTGTGTTTCACCCTGAGTTTAGTGAGTAAAGAAAGCCCTGCCTTGCCTTTGTGCGCACTAAATCTTCCTCTGTGAGGCTCAGAAAATAGTTTTTGCTTCTCAGTGATGCTGTGAGGGGAAATGTAATTTGTCTGTCCATGTGCACTTTGAAACTGGGTCTGACTTTTGGACATAGAGGTGAAAGTACTGTGTTAAGCTGATATACCTATGCTAGCACACCTTCCTAATTGGTTACTGCCTTGTGAATGCATGTAATGCCATTAAAGCTGTTAATTTTTTTGTAAGGAATGTAACAATGCTGATATTAATTACTTATATGCACCAATATAAATGGGGGGAGGATTGTGCAGCTTTAGTAATACAGTTAAAACTCTTTTTTTTTGGTAGATGCCTGAAATTGCAAGTACAGTGGGGTTAGCCATAAAATTATTTAAATGAGTTATTTAAGTAACTGGCTACACAACCTCATTCAAATCAATGAATGTAGGAGTAGATTTGTTTGAAAGGAGACAGTGATTTATCTTTCTGCATTTATTCAACAGTTGCAGTATTATTACTGTCTCTTCTGTCATTTTCCCTAGTGATGAGGAAAATAGTGAGATTAAGTAATTTTTTTGGTCAACCCTGCAAATATTAGAACATAAATGGGCTATGAGTTCTGGGAAGTTCTGGTTATGTAGTTAACAGTATGAGTGTTTGCCATAAACTCTTGTGTGTGTCTTTGGGGCTGTAGAGGAGTGAATCTGCAGGCTTACATTGCTTTTTTCTTCATGAGTTTTGATGATGACGATTTGACTGTCTCTGCTTCACAGAATAAGGATGGTTGCTCCAGTGCTAACCACAGAAGACACCGTCCATGAGGATATTCCTGTGCACAGAAGTGTCTGTTCAGCTGCTCCCTTACCATGCAGATACAGTATGTGATTTTGGTCTTGCTGTTTTCTTCTTGTCCCTCCCTACTGTGTACATTCTCAGTGTGAATTAACTCAAAGGCAAGAATCTACCAAAATCTGTAAGCACTCCATCCATCCATTTCTGGCCTTATTCTTTTTATAAGGAAAACTAAGTCTGCAGTGACAACTTTCACTGGTTGTGGGTTAATGTAAAGGGTGGTTTTGGGGTCTCAGCTGGGATTTCTCACATCCTACATGTCCTCTTTAGTCAACTTAGGTTGTGGACCTGTCTCTTGTATTGTGTTGCCCTGTGAAATGGTAAAAGAAAAATGTTAGCCTGGAAAAGCATCAGTGGAAGTTACGCTGCCAGCTTTGCCAGCATTTTTTCATGTGTGAGCGTTATCACAATTTAACTTCTATCAGTAAATTTTTTTTTGTACAGAAACAGATTTAAATTGGATAAATCTCAAATTTTTGCTAGTTGCAACTTGGCAGAACAAGAAATACAAGGACTCCTCTTAGCAGTCATTAAGTAGTGGGCAGGCAGTGCTTTTTAGTGTAGGATTAAACACTTGTTCTGGCTGTTTTCCTCCTAAATAATCAAACCTACCCACCAGATTGTATTTGGAAGCACTCAATAATGAGGCATGCTTTTTTTTTTTTAACTGTTTAGAAAAATGATTGAAAGTTTCAAGATGAGACAACGTGAATCATAACCTAGAGCGGCTGTTCACTTTCGTGATTGACTTGCCTTCTTCCTACGTTCCTTTTAGTCACCCTGGGAATCGCTGAAGCAGTTCCGTGCAGGAGGCATTGCTGAGATTCCCCTCTTTGCAGCAATGGACTTGGATAAACCATCCGTCTGGGGGTCCCTGAAACAGAAAACTAGACCGTTCCTCCAAAACCTGAGTGTGAAGAAGACAAAGAAGAGGTCTAGCAAAATGGCGGAGAGGAAGGTCCGCTCCTTGGACCGGCGCCTCAGCATGTCGGTGCCTGACATGCTGGAGGTGGAGACTCTGACAGAAGAAGAAACTACATATTCGAGTACTCAGGTGTTGTCAGACTGCTCGCCCAAGAGCTTCTCCAGGTCTGTGGTGTCCCTGAAAAGTAGAAGCACTTCAGTGAGGCCAGTGGGAGAGGATGGGCCGTGGGACCCTCAGCGGGCGATGCACACGGAGGTGACAGTCACCCACCCGGACTCGCAAGTTGTGGGAGTCCCTGTGTCCGAGGGGAAGAGGAAATCCAGCGATGACCTCTTTGAGCTGCTGCAGGGAGCTCGTCTGAGTGCTGCTCTGTCAGATGAGGGGGCAGAGGTAGGTGCTGGGGCATCATCTGGGCTCTGGGGTCATCTTAGACTTGTCATGTTTCTCCTTAATTGCCTGGGTTATAACGGGATGGAGAAGGGGACTAATCAAGGAATGAATTGAGGATAAAAATAAGCATAAACCATACATGATATAATTTATTGGAGACTAATTCCAGTATCTTTTCAGTCTGAACCTACAGAATAACTCTTACGTGTTTTTATTCTGGCAGGTTTACAGTACTTCAGACTTTTCATGTTCGTTGGAATTTCATGCTTAAATCAAAGCTGCACCACTCCGAGCTGTGAAATGTGCTGCCAATACATTTGCCATAGCTATTCTTTTCAGTTAATGTAGCTTTGCCAGGTTTGCTGTATAGCAAAATCAACTCACCATCTGCCTATTCATGACCTAGCTGAAGGCAAGAGGTGATATGAAAGATGACGGTTGAGGGTGGTGAACTCTGTACCTGGAGTTAACCGAAACAAACACGTGATGGAGATCAGTGAACGTGCAGCATCATGCTTAGGGCTGCGTTTTGGGTTTATGTTGTCATTAATTAAAGGAGGTTGCAAAACCAAAGTGTTTCCTCTGTATTCCTCGTCTTGTCCACCTTCTCTGCCTACACGGTCAGTATTTTTGTGGCTGGACGCAGCGTTCTATGAACAGGAGGATCCAAGTCCAACATGCTTCAAATCTGACACATAACATTTGTTCCTGCCCAGCCTGAACAAAGTGGGGGAAATCCCATGGATTCGCATGGTGGCTTTATAATGCAGACAGCTGGTGAAGACTGTGGCTGCATGAAACATTTTAGGCAAAATTAGTTTTATTTATGTCTTGTGGAAATGCATCTCCCGCAGTTATCACTCGGAAGGTTAGACTTTGAACTTTGCTTTGATGCCTTTTCACCCATAACCTAGATGTTAGGGAAGCTGCTTTCCGTAGTCAATCCAAGATGCAAAAATGGGAAATAGATGTTTCTGTTTGAAGCCTTCCTTTGGGAGTGGGGTTTGCACAGGTTAGTTAACATTGTTTTAAACTGCATGTTCCAAAAGGATGGTTAGTGCTTCTGTGGAGAAAATGGTCCTCCCCCACATAAAGCTGCTTGCTCTGCATCTTGGAGATCTGTGCATTGTGATCACCTTAATGCTAGCTCCTAGTGTGCTGTGATGCAAAGTGTCAGACTGATAGTTACTGACCATTACATTGTAAACATGTCATTATTTTAGGGAAAAACTCCTAAAATAATGACAGTAGCAGCCCCTTCCTGGTGTTAGAAACTCTTAAACTAAAATTTGTCCCAGCAGCACCATAGTTTCTCCTAACACCTGCTTTGAGTTTGGGCAAACTGAGTACTTTAGGAGAAGGAGCTATCTGTGTAGTGATGGAGTTGTTTCAGTTTCTTCTAGATGCATAGTCTGAGTCTCACTTACTGTCTGCAGCATTTAAATCTTTCCCAGGTTGTGTATTTGTATATGTGCTTGTGTCTGTAAATCATTATTTATCTTTGTATGAAATCATCTTGATTTGTGAATGTCCTGCCTTCCTTCCTATCATCTGCCTCCTATTAGAACTTTACGATCTAGAGAGATGAATTTTTCTAAAGAATACAGAGCAGAGAGGGAAGAAAAGTAGAAATAGGTAAGGAATATTGAATAAACTTAATTATTTTAAAATCTAATTAATTAAAAACCTCAATATTTAGCTTTTAATTAGCTTCAGTGAGCAGCTACAAAAATTGTGCTCTCTGCCTCAGATGGGGACAGCTTATTGCAGAGGTTATTGGTCTCCTAGTACTGGGTGGGGTTGCTGTGAAGAGCATGACAGTAGCTCCTATCATTCTTTTGTGAACATCCTTCGCTGATCACTGAGGCAAATCAGGAGGAATGCAGATCCCTGGCACAAAACGAACTAAAAAAAGCAGAAATGTAGGTTGAGCTTTTTTTCCCCCGAATTGCTTGTCACATGCCACCTACTCATTTCCTGGGTATCTTTGGTCACCCTGTATCAGATACTTCTGAGCTTCATGCAAGAGCTCAGTGTGGGCTTGTGGCTTTTGTGCTCCTCTGAACTCTCAGCACAGTGTGCCAGCTTCAGCAAAGGCTTTTGCCACAGGCACCCTATTTCCATTCCCTACAAGATTTACTTTATCTGTTCTCTGTTGCAGCCCAGCTAGGCAAATCTGAAGGGTGAAAGAGTGACTGAAGTTGCCTTGAACACCTCCCTGGGTGATTCAGGCTGTGAAGGGCACCACTGTTAATGCCACTTTTTTGCAGTTGGGTTTTGCCTCCAGTCCTGTGTCATTGCTGAAGTGCTCTAACACCGCTTCTTCATCATCATCGTCTTGCTAACACCTTGCAGTGAGTCAGTGGCAACCCAAAGCCTTGTCCTGTTGCTGATGCACTCAGTGCCCTTGCTTTTTTAATCATTCTGCAGAAAACCAGAGGAGTTAGAGATGGTAAATCTCATCAGGTGGAACAGCTGGTTGACATATATATATATATATGTGTCATATATATATATGCTCTTGTTTGATTTGGTTTTTTGCAGATACATGTGGAACTCTGACCTACTTGGTGGATGTGGCTATGTCTGTTTATGCTTTAAAGTTCAGAAACATCACCAGTTAGATAAAATAGAGATCTCATGAGAATATTTTCGGAGAGGCTTTTATCTATATTCGGTGATCTCACCACAGTTAGCTACTTAGAGCAATAGCAATTTCCATTATATGGAACTAAAATGAAAAAACCCAAACCCAAGCTTTTTAACTTAAAAATTACAATTTTTGTTCAAAATCCATCTACACAATGTGAGTAAATAAAAATATTAAAGAAAAGATTACAACTTTGAGGGTAATTTTTTTATTATAAATTATATCAAGATAGGCAATACTTTTTATTAGTATAATTTCAATATGGTTCTTTGATTCTGTGTTTATGCCATGTAAAGCAAGCTGTAAAGAGAAACTATTATCAGTGCTGGTGATAGTGCCCGAAGGAGACTCCTGTGAAGCTGGAGACTATGCGAAATGCTATGTTTAATGCACACAAGTGAGATTTTATGCATGCTAGTTCAGGAAATTCAAAGTTAGGGTTCCCCTAGCAGCTGTAACTCAGCTCTGTTGTGCGAGAAAACTCTTCTGCTGCTCTTTATGATGATAATTTTCCTACTTTTAATGTGTTTTTGCAAGGTGGCCAAGTTATGATTACTGTGGGAACCATAACGTTAAATTTCGTCTGTCGTGCAAGTGAAATTCTACTTGCAGGGCTGGATTATGGTGCTTCCTGATATGTTTGGGAGGAGGGGGAGGAGAAGAATTACACAAAAGCATATTTATATTTATTTCAGTGCTTCAATATCTCTAAGATTTATGATCTCTGGCCTGGGAGCTGGTTGTTTTTGGGTTTTTTCCTACTGTTTGTATAACGCTCCACACAATGCAGCACCCACCTGAGAGACTGGGATGTTACCACACTGTAAGTTACCATATTTTCACAGGAGGATCGAATTCCTCCTTGTGTGCATTTCTGCAGACTATGGTTACCTTTCCCGTAAATCTTTGTATTTGAGTAGGCTGTGATTACCCTGTGTTTGACCAAAGGAGTTACCCAGGCATGTAGGTCCTCCTCGGCTAAAATGATGATGGCAGTCTGTCCTAGCCATCAGAACAGCTTCAGATCTGTCTTGACTGATGAATCCCTCCTGTGCGTGCAGACAGTCTATAGATACCATGCCACCACAGCCTCAGTATTTAGGAAGAAATGCTCAACTTCCTCTTCTAGATAAAAAATCTTTGGGTCTTCAAGTTACTGCAGAAAGTGGGGGGATGTCCAACATCTTTCATCCCTTTCACTGTGATCATTTATATCTACCTTTTTTTCTTTTATTTTTTTTTTTTGGGGGGGGGGGGTTGGAAACAAACACAAACCTGACCAAAAAAAAACACAAAGCAGACCAAAATTTTTCCTGGACCTTGCCTTTTGGGTGAAGAAGGAGAAATTATAGTCAAGTGAAAGAGCAGCTGGCTCTCTGACCCCAGGATATTGCTGCTGCTGCCACTGCTTCTGGGATTTGTTTCATTTTAGCCAGGACGCTTGGGGATTCAGAAAATAAAATTGGGCTCAGGAGTAGGGGTCAGCATTGTGATGCTGACTGGTAAGTCACCAGATGTAATGTCCTTGAGGCATCAGGAGAGTTTGTGGTAAGGACCATCAGTGCACAGGTTTTCGGCTGGGGGGCAGGAGAATTTATTCCAGTAGCTGGAAGCAGGCACCTTTTTTGGGGGAGTTTAGATTAAATTCAAGAGAATAAGTGCAGTTATGAAAAACAGGAAATAGACATGTATTTATCTAAATGATGGAGGGGAAGGTTCTGTAAGCAGAAGTAGAAGAATTTAACTGGTTACACACATGTATGAGTACTTGACTAATCTTGGCAGTGTTTTGTTGATCCTTATATTACTGTTGTCTAATTCCCTATATCTTTTTTTTTTTTTACAGTACCCATGTGGAGAAATGGATCTGGACTCGTCCATATCATCTCAAATTTTTGATGATCAGATGGTAAGTCCTTTTATTTTAAAGCATTTGGAAACTTCAACAGAAGCACAACTTGTGTTCTTCACTTCTTCCAAGTTTAAAAACCCTGCAAGTGAAGAAGCCTCCCATAGATTTCTCCAGTGCACCTTTTTTTTTGTTGTTTTCTGTTTGTTTAGTGGTGGTTTTGTGCTTTCTTTTTTCTTTTTAGCAGTGCAAAATGATTGCTAATGTTTTTAATAGACCTGAACATCCTGGATTTTTTAGAAGTGTTCCATCATCTCTATGCTAGCAAATGACGAGAGCATAAATACTCAACCAGCAGCCTGGATTAAAATAAAGTACCTTACATGTGGTGAGGTTTGATAGACAACAAAACCCCGGGTTTAGAGCAGTTTTGCCACGTTCTCTTCTCATTTAAAGCCTGTTTGCCTATTCCAGGTGGACTTCTCTACCTTTACCCTCTGATACGGTCTGTGCAGCACTTGAGAGGTTTTTCCCACCAAATAATCCAGCTGGTTGATGCTGAGGTGTGTAACCCTGGCAGCATCTCTGATGACCAAAAATCCTATGGATTTTGCTGCTGGAAAACCTGCCAGCTAGAACTGCCTGTTGCTGTGTTTCTGTCTCTTGGAACTATATAAAGCAAGCTGCATGAACTGTGTAATTCCCAGCTCATCAGATGAGTATGAGCAGACTCGATCCTTAGGGGTACCTTCCACCTTAAGATATTCTACAAATGCACAAAAACAGCTAGAAAAAAATAAAATGAAGTAAATTGGTAGGATTTGGAAAAGCTGTGCTTACATTTATCATTGTTAGTATCACTACTCATTTTCAGGTGTTACCCTCCTTGTGCTACCCTGGTTTTGTGAATGTACCTGATGCTGATAACTAGTTACTTGCATAATGAAACAAAGCCTGGGAAAGAAAGTTTTAGGTTTTTGCTTTTTTTCTTTCTGTAAATGATTACCCTAAGGAAAGGTGAGAACTTTGCCTCTGCAAAACCAGAAGAGAATACCTGCCTCAATCATGGTCTGCTTCTGGAGGTGTGCGCTGGTGACTGATTTCTTTGTTCTCTGTAGGCTCTAGAGGAAGCAACTGATTGCTTGAGTGACCTGCCCAGCCCCTTTGCCTACCTGCTGACCATCCACCTGAAGGAAGGTCGGAACCTGGTTATCAGAGATCGCTGTGGTGAGGCCCCACCTTTCATCTCACTTCCTTGAAAATTCCCGTGGCTCTCCTTTCCCTGGCTTCAGTTTGGCAGCAGTTGGCTTCTTTTCTTATCTCTAATGCAACAAGTTGTTGGCTCGTGTCCCTTGTCCGGGTCAGAGCACTCAACCATTGGGTTTATCCACCTTAGGTACACAGTGGAGGGAGCTGCCCTCTTCCTGCTGCTGCTCCTGTCTCTCTGTGCAGCTGCAAAGCACCACAGTGGCTGGGTTTAGCATCTCTATCTGTTCGAGAACTGCAGTCATTAATCTAGAGAAATTATGTTTGAGCATAAAAAACAAGCCAAAGAGGACTTTGAAATTTATTAGATGATAGAGGCACTCAAGGAGTGATTTTTTTTTTTTTTTTTTTTTTTTGAGGGGTGGTTATCAGCAAATGTTTAATAAAAGGGAAACTGTCAGACCAGGGCTGTGAGCCAGCAAATACCCTCTCTAATCTGGGATATAATTTAAGGATGGCAACACAAAAAAACCCCACAAACAAACCCCCCCCCCCAAACCAGCCAAAAAAATCCCCCCAACCAAAATCCACCTCCAAATCAAATGAATTGGAAAAGGTTCAGGGGATGCCTGGAAAATCTGAGTGAAAGTGCCTGTTTGTAGGCTGACTCTTCTTCAGGCTGTTGTAACAGGGAGTAAAGGTGGTAGAAGGACCCAGTTAGTAATTAGTAATTTCAGATTGGATATTAGGAAAAATTTCTTCACTGAAAGAGTGGTGAAGCATTGGAACAGGCTGCTCGGGGATGTGATGAAATCCTTATCCCTGGAGCTGTTAAACAGGTAGATGTGGTGCTTTGGGAGATGGTTTAGAGATTCTGATGGTGTAGTGCTGACAGTTGGGCTTGATGATCTTGAAGGTCTTTTCCAACCATGATGATTCCATGGTTCTGGGATTCCCCTGCTTGCTGTGGAGGGCGGAGCTGTCCTGCCAGAGGCTTTGCAGCAGCTGCTTCAGCACCTTTGATCTGAACTTGCCAGAGTGCTCTGCCATATATTCATTCTTTCTGCATTTATTCTTCATTCCATATTTTTTCCTGCAGGTAGTAGAAACAGTTCTGATACCTTTGCATTACAAAAATCTACAAGCAGTTTCTTTTGAGATGGAAAAAATAGGGTTTATCCATGTGGGAATAAAGAAAATAAGCTTGCACAGCCTGAGGGCCTGTGAAGGTTTGTGTCTGGAGGGACCTGTATGGATTTAGAAACCTCACATTGGGATTTCTATTACCTGTTTTCTCAGTTAACATTTTCCATGTTGGCTTTTCATGTCTTCACAAAACTTTAACTCTTGGCTAAGCGTAGACTCATTTTTCCTCCCAGCTTTCAGAAGGAGCGAATGAATACTCAGATTAAGATCTTCACTGTTTAAACAGAAGGCAGTGCTTCCTGATGGAGTAGCAGTTCATCGGATTTATTAACAAGCTGGATAAGCCAGGGCACATCCAGCTGCTTATATGGAAAAGATGCTCTAAAGCGAGCAACTCCAGCAGAGCAATGTTTCCAAAGACAAAGTATAGTTTGCTCTAGGCTGTGTGATGTTGTGTAAGAAAGCAAATGCTTGTCTTAGTGAAGCCTTGGACAACCCAGTGAAATAACATAAGCAAGGGGAGGAAAAAAAGCATTTTGATGGGCAGCTGTTGCTTTGTGGGAAATGGCCACTCATTTAGAAAGCAGAGAATGTGCTGGTGATATGTCATTCAGTAAAATTCTTGCTTTTTATTTTTTCACAGACAGCGAGGGTGGGAAATAGTGGCAGAAGGATAATCATGTTGCAGCCATGGCTTCTTGGAAAAAAGCATGCTGCTGATGCCCTGATGGGTGCCTGTATAGGTGTCTGCTGTCGTACTGGGTTCTTAATAACTTGGTGTGGTGCTTAGGCCCGAGCTGCAACCATTGTGTGTTTTGCAATGTGCTCTTTGAAGTGAGAAGTTACCGTCTTTTTCTCACATCAGAGACATGAGCAACCTCAGAGAAGACTTGTGGGCTGGTAGATAGATGGTGACTTCCCTCTGCAGTAACACCAGATACAGCCACCGTGCTGGGGTGCACCAGCCTGGTCCGAATCATCTGAAATACAGGAACATGCCGCCCACAGACGGTGTGTCCGGCAAGTCAGACTGTGGCTTGGGCTGAAGGCCAACTCGTCCTCACTGGCATTCTGGGAACAGCAAACCCCCAGAGCGAAGCAAGCAGTGCTGACACAGCTGGGAGAGGGTTTCAGGCCCTCTTCCCCATGGTTCCTGTATGCAAAAGAGGCACCGGACCTCTGCACTGGGTCATATGCTGAGTTGCTGGTTCTGCATTTTGAGTTTGAAGCCTCCTCTGGTTAGCCGTTCTGGCTGCACGGTGGCTGAGCTGCAGTAGCAGCGGGTGTTCAGAGCGGTTCGCGTCTTCCCCAGAGGAAACGGGGTGTCCTGCCCCCTTGTCGTGCCGGCGCCTGCTTCGCCCGCCCCGAGGTTTGAACTCGGGAACGTCTCAGAAGCTGCGGCCGGAAGGGCAGCGCCCAGCGCGCGTCGCTGGTGCCCTCTCGCGGCCGTTCCCGGCGCTGCCCGCGGAGACCCGGCTGGGATCGGGCTCCGGGATGGCAGGGACCGGCTCCCCGCGGGCTCCGGAAGGGTTGGAACTGACTATCCCAGGCTCCGGGATGGCAGGGACCGGCCCGCTCCGGGATGGCTGGGACCGTCTCCCAGGTGAGCTGGCACCGGGCTCCGGGAAGGCTGAGACTGTCCCCTGGGAGGGCTGAGACTGTCCCCTCGGGCTCCGGGATGGCTTGGGTCGTCCCCCTGGTCCTGCTCGGCTGCCACCTTCATCTACGACCCTACATCCCGGGACCTGGGAGCCGAGCGGGGGCGGGCAGCCGCATTTCAGCTCTGTCGCGTCTCCGAGGGCAAGAAGCGATGAGCAGGCTGTACTTGGCATTGGAGCGGCCGGGGGAAGTCTCTTGCACTGGCATTCAGACTTCGCTTCTGCCTCCTCTGCTTTTCCCCCCTGCAAGAAGTACATATCTGGGGGTGTATATAAACATAAATACAAGGTGCATAGCGAAGAAGGAATGCTTCTACCCGTGAAAGGATGGAAACTCATGGTTCTGCTCCATAAATTCAGAGGGCTCTCCCTGAATTGGCCCAGTACATGCTGAGCAGTTACTAAGTAGGAATTGTTTACGCATGCCTGAGTAAGGTGAGCAGCAGTTCTCATAACTGCAGGCTGTAAGAACTATGTGAGTCTACTTTTTCCTAACTTTCTGACTTGCTTTTTACTGCTGTTTCCAGGATATGTTCCCTTTGGTGTGAATTAAATTCCTCCTTCACTTTACCAGATTTTTATTACATTTTACCTTCACAGCACTATGCCTGTTAAGGTCTGCTCTTTCCTATTTTTCCCTTAACCTTTTGCCTCCTGAATTTTGTCTGTTGTGTCTCTCCAGTCCCTGATTTTCTGTAGCTCCTCTCTTTCTACCTGGTCTCTATATAGCAGGGTGCAGTCTGTCAGCTCAGGAGTCTGGCTCAGCCACATGTGCTCCTGATAGAGTGTAGAAGCAACACAGGAAAAAAAATGTGATTTGTGGCATTTCCTTCTCTTATTTTTGGAAGCGTAAGGGAAAGGAAGAGCCTCTGTATAGCAATGCCTAATACGTGTACCCTAGCCAAGGAAGAGTGCTGTTAGAGCAGGGTCTTGGTTCTGATATAACCAAATTTGCAGTATCCCCTCTCAGGGATGCAGGATGAAAGAGGTGTTACCTGTTGGCCATCAGCTTGCATGGAACCTGATTTACTACTTGCTGCTTCGTGGGATGCAGCCTGACTCAGTCACATGTTACAGACTGCCTGAGCAGATACTAAGGGGCATTCCTGTTACCCATGTGTACCTTTGGTGCCTAACATGAGGTGGTGCATGGGTCCCATCGCTACTGTTCCTACGGGTCTGTGTGTCCATATACACAATCCCAAAAATTTGGGGTTTATGTACTTTATATAGTGTTACTGTTACTAGATGATGTGATGGTGAGGAGTTTGGTCTGTGTAGTTTTAATACTGTAAGTAGTAAGAAAGCAGAAATGTATTTTATTAATTATCTGTGGAGCACTGGCAGTTCTGCAGAAAAGTTAATTATTTGGCTTAAAAAATTAAGCATTCTTAATCAACAGTTCTCTAAGTGTTGTCATTTTGTTGCATTCATAGTGGTCTTAGCCTTTTTGAGCCTTTTTCTCTGAAGCCGCCCACAGCTTTCATCTCCACATGCTTTGAGCTGGGAGAGGCTGGAGCCCATCTTCACTTGCTGGTTCACTTTCAAAGAGCAGGGTGATACTCAGTGTTTGAGTCAGCCTAATGAAATACGAAATGTCCCGCTCGCTTGTGGCTCTGAGGTGCTCTGCCTGTGCATGATGCTGCCCGTGTGAGCCACCTTTGCACATCACACCAGCAGAAACGTGATGCCACAGCTGTAAGGAAACGTTACCTTCCTTCAGTTTACAAACCCAGCTCTATGAAAAACCAGAAACTGGGTTTTGAGTGCCTGTAAAGGTGAAAAGCCACTCCTGTTTCAAATCCCAGTACTTTCAAAGCTGGAGTGTGTGTTTTCATCTGTTAAATGCTATGGTTACAAGAAATACCATATTTCTCGGATGTGATGTCTACTGGTGAGTGGCTGTGGCTGTTGGTTTTTGGTTTGTGTGGGGTTTTTTTCCCCCTCAGCTGCAGTGATCCAGCCTGAATTTTGTGTTCGTGTGTCCTGCTTAGTCTTGTGCTTTCTAGACTTTTATAAGATATTTGTGCCCTGTCTCTCTCTTTTTTTCTCTTGTTTCCCTTGTTGTTTCCTGTTGCTGTGCTTTAGGTTTGCCCTTGTTTCTTTCCTCTTGTGATGCAGGCAGGTGAACATGTGAAGGGTCTACTGCAGTAGTACAGAACATCCCATTGTATCGCTGGGTGCATCATCCTCTCTCACCTATCCAGAGCACATCGTCATCTGCTCTCATATCTAGCACCACTCACTGCCAGAAGGTCCTGGTGGGCTCCCAGAGCTGCAGAGACACCGTGCTGCTCTGCTGCAAGGGCAGCTCCTCACATTAGTGTGAGCTGCGCTGAAGCTCAGCCTTCCAAGGGCAAAGCAAAATCCTAGATTCATAGAATCTAGGTTGGAAAAGACCTCAAGATCGAGTCCAACCATCTATCCAGCCCTACTACGTCCAACACTAGACCATGTCACCAAGTACATCTACTCTTCTTTTAAACACCTTCAGGGGGTGGTGACTCTACCACTTCCCTGGGCAGCCTGTTCCAATACCTGACAGTAAAGAAATAAGAGGATGGAATAATGTGTCCTATTAATTTTAAGCAGTAACAAACCTGTGGTAGCCCATTGCTCCTAGCTCTCCGCTGCCTGCTGTACGTGCTGGCTCGAGGGTGCTGGAGGAAGGGATGTGTTTGTGCTGGGCATTTGTCAGCTTAGAGAAAGTCCATTATTTGGAAAGCAAATGCTCAGAGCAATTATGCTGAATCGCTCCCCACAAACATGCCGATTATTTTGACTTTCTCTGTTTTCAGGGTATCTGCAATTAGATCATTAGTCCCTCAGATTTATTAATTATTGAGATTTATTAGACAACTTTTCACACTTCTTTTTGAAAGGCGTAATCATGGCTAATTTACAACTGTTGAGAATTTGAATGGTGCTGGGTATTTATTTTGATGGTTTCTGGATCCCGTGTAGCTCTGCATACAAGGGCTTGTGCTGTGAGTGTCTGTCTGAGCCAAGTCCAGTTTCTGGAAGCACAGTGTTTGTGCCTGAAACTTTGCCCTTACACGTGGTGATCTCTGAACATCCCTCCTGGACTGCCAGTGGGAAATGAGTGCGCAGAGATGGGAACCTTGAGGAAACAGACTGAGATCAAACAAAAGCAATGAATGCATTATATGCATAGCTACCTTTGGTAATTTAATGTTAATTTAATAAGAGGGCTGGCAGCACAGGAAGAGCATACGTAGGGCCCAGAGAATATCCTAAGACTTGTTTTGTTGGTAATTGTAATCTAGGTAACAGGTTTCTTCAACTCTTCAAGCTCTATCAGTTGTAAGACCTGGCTCTTGAGGAGGGCAGCTGTTTGCATTAAGGGCTCACACTGCACCTTTCCAGGACCCGTGGAAGATGATTTTGTTAGGCCAAACACTGAAAATACAGAACGATGCAAGTCTTTACACCTAAGGTCCTCAGCGGTGGCTAGGAAGTGGCTTCTGCCCTGTCCTCGTGCCCTCCTGTGCATTCTTACCTAAGCCCTGACTGGGAATTCAGCGTTCAGTTGGACTAACGGTGTTTTGGTTGGGTCTTGGGTTTTATTGGTTTGTTTATTTTGGTTTGGTTGGGTTTTTTTAACATGCTATTTCTGAATTGTGTTTCATAGAACATCCTGCATCTGCTTCTTTCATCCTAATAATGTTCCCTTCAGGATTTTTCCCCCATCAGCTGTGGGTTTGTGTGCATTCTTCACACTTCTCGGGGCTTTTGGGTTTATTGGGTTTTGTGGTGATGTTTTGGTGGGGTGGTTTTTGTTTTGTTTTGTTTTCTTGTTGGTAGGTTTATTTTCCCTTGGAACCCATTGATGATGCTTGTTTCCAAGCAATGTTTTGCCTCCATCTGCTTTCATAAAACTAGCTGGACACAAAACTTTTCAAAATTACCTGGATTTTGTGCTAGCAGAATACTTCTTTTATTTTGTCCCCAGATTTCCCCACTGAGCCTTGATCTTGGGTATTCCACTATAAGAATATAGTGGTTTTCCACTTAAAAGTGTGTGTTCCATTTAAAAATGTCTTGCTCCTTGTTGTAAATAACTCCAGTAATTTGATTTCTGGGGAGATTTTAAGAAATTCATTTTTTATGTGCATATAAAATAAATCCTTCATTTCCTTCTTCAGATGAAAATGTAGGATTTTAACCAAAATCTAAGATGGTCTAGGTTATACTTCTCCCTGCTCTTTGATTTCCTTTTTTTTAAGGATTTTAAGTCAACTTGGTGGTTGTGGGGTTTTTTAGTTATTTATGTAATAAGACTTGTTTCATATGCTACATTTCCAGTAAGTTTACTCCTATAAAATAGTGTGTGGCTTGAAATTATATCGAGTCTTCTGGTTTTGAGGTTTTTTCTTCCTTAATTATGGAGCAAATGTGTAGTAGTATTAAACACAGTTGGTGTGATACCTCTCTGGGTGGCTGCTAGAGGGCAGCAGTATCCATTTAAAAACACCATTAACAGTTTCTTGGGCTACTAAAGCCTGTCCTGCTGCTGTGTCCCAGCAACTTTAGGTGGCTGAGGCTTGCTTGGATTTCAGCTGAGGTTCTGTTTGCCTGTAATCGTTGCTTTTTGCTATTCGAGGAAAAAAGTAGAAGGATAAAATATATTAGAGAAATTAATTAGAGATTGAGACGAGTGTTGTTTCTCTAATGGGTCGACAGGTCCAGATGATGGCATGATTTTTATTTTAGAGGTCATACTTATGGTTTTTGCTCTTACTGGGTTTGTCAAGCTGAGCAGCAGATCATCCTGTTTGGTTTATATATTTTATCTGTAAATTTTACTTGTCATTGTGCAACACTTAGATTAACCTCAAAGCATCACACCTTGCTTTTCCCACCAGAAAAATGGGGTTTTTTTGGCAAAATTCTCAACTGATTTCAAGAGTAATCAGTCTCTGTGCTTTACACGTGGCTGCAGCTGATGCAACTGAAATGAACAGGTTCAGACCTTGTATTGCAGAAGAGCCTGGGTGCGTGTGATTAAAAGTTGACTCCGTGGCCTTTGCTGGGAAATGGCTGCAGAAAAAACTTTATTTTTAAATTTTTTTTAATGGCTGGTCTTCTTTTTTGTGTGCCTGTCATGTGAAAATGAAAGTTATTAAAAAAAATAATCCTTTTTTAGACTAAATCATTAGGCACTTTTTGGATAAATTACGCTGTTTTGGCTAGGTTATAGATATTCTCTACTAAGTAGCTTTTAATAGATGCAGATGTCTTTCCGATCTTGAATCCAGAAGCTTTCAAGCCTTGAATTTAAATGCAGTCAATAATTGGCAGTCTGTGCTGTTCATCCCCTCAGGTAGGGCTTGTCCACCCAGTTTACTTATCATTGAATGGTTTGGGTTGGAAGAGACCTCCAAGTCCCACCTTCTGCCATGGGCCAGGGACACCCTCCCCTAGCCCAGGTTGCCCAGAGCCCCATCCAACCTGGCCTTGAACCCTGCCAGGGATCCAGGGGCAGGCACAGCTTCTCTGGGCACCCTGTGCCAGGGCCTCACTGCCCTCACAGGGAAGAATTTCTTCCTAACATCTCATCTAAATCTCCCCTCCTTCATCTTAAGGCCATTACCCCTTGTCCTATCACTCCATGCCCTTGGAATGTCCCTTTCCTGCTCTCTCACTCCCATCTCCTTTTTAACTGATTTTGATCACCTGGATGCAATCCAGGGCATCTTAAAGAAAACCAGAAATGGGCGTGCTGGCCCACAGGAGCGTCCTCAGAGTTCCAGGAGCAGCTTGAGGGAAGTGGTAAAAGCCCCAAAAGGGCCGGGGTGCCATATCCAGCCCCATCATTCCTCTCCTGGCTGTCCAGTTCCACCCGATCAAAGGCCACCGAGCCCTGATGTGCGTCAGCTCCCGCCGCAGAGGTGAAAGTCCATCTGTTTGCCTGCGCCGAGGTGTCAGCCCGTCATTTGTATGATCCGGGAGCCGCGCTCCCATGCCGCCGACCCCTTTCCCCGCCTGCCTAGTTGAGATGTTACCCCTCTGACAGCCAGACAGGCAAGTGCCGCCGAAACCCGTGCCCCTCCGCAATTATTTTCCCTAACAATTAACGCCGGTACTAACTTGACACCTTTCCCTTGTTTGGCTTTTGTAAACCATCATCCCTTTTTCTATTAATTCCCAGCATTAATATTTCCTTTCGCGCGAGTGCCGCCGCTCACCCGTGAAACAGTTTGAACATTATGTAGCTGTCAAGATAGCGAGGGATTACCCAGTGTGCCTTGCTGGAGTAAGTGACACCACTGAGGCCCCGGTTTGAGATGTTTATTTTGAGACTAAGCTGACAAGCATGAAGGCCTGATCCCAGAGTGGCAATCTTATTTAATTAAAGGCCTCTCTTTATTACAGACTCTCCCCCCCCCCCCATTTTTTCTGTATGTTTTTATATAAATACATATTTTTCTATAAAATTTATATGTATTCTGTTTTGTGCATATATATTTTATATATAAAATTATTTCAAATGTATATACATATGAAAGAGGATTTTATATATATATATGAGAATGGTTGCTAAAGCCTGGCTCATGTGAGCACTGCTGGGCAGCCCTTCCCCCTCTTTATTTTCCTTTCCTATATAACAATCTGGAAAGCTTTCAGAGCAATAATGCAATTGAGATGCTTACTTAGCTATAGTCGTCTTGCTTCCCATCCTCAGAGAAAGGGCTCAGGAGTTTTATACTTGAAGGCATTGAACTTGCTGGCCGTTTGCTTTCTCTGTCTTCTCTCTCTCTCTTTCTCTCTCTCTCTCTGGGTTTTGCCCTCGTTCGTGGGTTTTCTGTACCAAAAGCAGATGGATTATGGGCATGCACCACCTGCCTCCATCGGCGCCCTCATGCTTTCATTTAATCAGTTGCTTTCCATGTGTCATACAGTTGCTGTTTCATGCACAGAATAGGTTGTGGACATTATTATTAGTATTATTATTTCTAATATTGCAGCTTGCTCCTGCTTATCCTGTAAATAAAAGACAGTTCTCTCTCTTTTGTTTTTAATTTCTTTTTAAAGGAGAAAGGAATTGGGATCTCTGGAGCTGGGAGAAAGTAATGCTAAAGATCTGAATGCTGTTATTTCTCAAATTCTGCATCATCTGAGGGCTGCTGCCTCTGTTGTGGGGAGATGATTTATCTGTGTGTTCCCAGTCATTGTGGAAAGTGTGCTGGTTTTAAGCAGTACATTTTATGTAAGAGCATAATCATAGTTCCGAGAAGTAGTCTAGTGAAAAAGTCTAGTCCTAACCCTCTGAAAACAATGAGAAGCTGCCCTATGACTTCCCTGGCTTTGGATCAGGTCCTTGCTATTATTCTTTCTTAGAGGATAAGGAAAATGAATGCCTTTATAAGTTTGCAGCATTTTTTGCAGAAAGGGATTGATTTTTGGGCATCACTATATAGGAAAAGGGTCAGTTGTAGGTAGCAGTTGAAAACCAACTGCTGTTTTCCTTCTGTGAGTGAATCATCCCTTATGTGCAGAGTTCGACAGGACTCTGGCAGTTTTCCTTTTTGAAATTAAACAGAATAAAAACCTTCTGTAATTCTTAAAGGTGATAAATAACTGTGTCCCAGGGACACAGTTCTTCCCAGTACTATGTGACTGCAAATAGATGCTAAAGCATACCTATTTTTACCTGAGTCTGCCTTCCCGTAACACCAGTCAGAGCTTTGGATGCTTAAATGGATTTTTCACGTTCTCACTGTTTCACCAAACTACTGATAAGACTGAGTATTGGTTTTGGGTAAGCTGACTTAGCACAGATGTAGCCGTTCAGGGTGTCCAGTATCGCAATGGGAGGCAGTGGGGGCAGGTTGGGATTTGTTACTAAACATGACGAAGCTGGTGCAGGAGTCGGTCTTTCCCCACAGGCAGCTCACACTGCAGGCTGAGGGAGGGACAGCCAGCACCGTCACAGTAGCTGTTACTCTTCTAAGGAATTTAAACTGTTAGGAAGGAAGTTTAATTCTACATAGAAGGTGTAATACAGATGATGTTGAATGTGACAGATGAACAGCACCTGGGATCAGTTAATTGTATATGCTGCTACACCTCTGTTTTATTCCTTCCCTTATTTGCAGCTCGTGAGATTTATTTTTTACAAAGTCTGTGTGCATTACTAAATCAACCATCTAGTTAAGTCCTTCATTCACCTTGTTCACCTTTTGTTTGGTGTCCTGCATGGTGGTTGGTGCTGGTGCAGATGCCACGGGTTTAATAACAACAATAAAAAGTTGATTCCCTCTTCTGTTTTCCTTTGACAGCTGCAAGTCTTTCTATTGCTGCCGAGTGGCATGAGCCTCACGCTCTGTCCATGGACATCTGCTCCATAAAAATATGGGACATTATTGCCGTGGCAAAATGTGCTGCTTGGATTAAAGGATGTGTTACCTGAATTAGTGTTTGTCTGTCATCACAGACTCGTTTCTGTATGTGGTTTTTATCCTGAGCTGGTGAATAATGTCAGTATTTTTTTTCACTCAAACTTCAAATTTGGTTGTAAGCATATTGAGAGGTGACACAGGTGATGAAATCCTGCTGGGTATTTTAGCTATTGTTACTGGTTTCCTTGGAGTTCCTATCCAAGTTATGATGCTTTTGACTTTTGGTCCTTTTATACATTCATAGTCACAGGATCACAGTGTCTCTCTTCCACTGTCTGTTGCTAGTTGGCCTGTAAATCGTCCTTCATCCCTGCTTCTGTTTGCTCTTTTTCCAAATGAAAATGTTAACTAAATTGCTAAAGAATAATTAACATTCTTTAAGAATAACACAGCAGACATCAAGCAAGCTATGAAGAATTTTTGTTGCTTTCAGGCAACTTTCTGGTTCTGTTCAGTAGAATTCCTGTATAAACCAGCAATGTTTATATAGTTAATTAAGTATATGCATGTATATATAAAATAAGTCATTACCATTTATTATTGCTATTTATTCTTTTATGAGAATATAGTGTACGGTTGTGGGGTTATGCAGGGGCAGTGCTAATCTATTTTTTAATTTTTAATTATTGCAGGTACAAGTGACCCTTATGTAAAGTTTAAACTGAATGGGAAAACTCTATACAAAAGTAAGGTAGTCTATAAGAACCTCAACCCAGTTTGGGATGAGACTGTTGTGCTGCCCGTACAGACCCTGGATCAAAAACTCTGGATCAAGGTAAGTTTTGGTTTTAAATTTTTTCAAGATATGTCAATATGGGTTTGTTTTTTTTTTTAAGCAGTTATTTTCAACCTTAGAAGCATCTTGATTTTTATTCACCGTAGCGACATAACATAAAACACGACCTGGTTTAAGAGTTTCAGCGATTTCAAATTAAAACACACGTATGTCTTTCCCAGATTTTACTCATGTGTTTTGCTTTCTGTCTGAAAAAAAAAAATCCCCAAGTTGAAATAAAATCCCTTGAGTGGCTATGTTTAAAGCTATGGAGTTCAATTCTGCTCGCTTTCCCCGTGCTTGTGCAAGCTCAGTGAAACCAACAGCGGTTTCCTAAGCACGGTTTTAAGAGGGTAATTTGGCTGGGCTGGGCAGAGTTATTACCCGGGATGCAGCGGTGACAAGGAGCAAAGCCTTTTCTCATTATGAGGAATGTTACAGTTACCAGAACTCCCAGCTACCAGTTGCGAGCGCTCATTGCTATAACATCTGTAACCAGAAGTACCTGACTTTTGTGCAGTGCTGCGTTGCGCTGTGCATAAGGAACCTGGGTGCTCCATGGCGGTGCACGTGTCTCTGTTTATGTAATATTAAGATGATACTTTGAAAAAGCTGTTTAAATATTTAGTTCAAAATACAAATTAAAGCAGGGAGATGGAAAATTATCCCCGAGTTCTATCTGTGCTTTGATCTTTCAAATACCAAATTGAACTGGAAGGGCTTAAAATATCTGTTCTTTTATCAGCTGGGATAAAACTGGCTTATGATGGGGAAATTGGAAATATTTATTTTATTTTGCTACCCAGGTGTACGATCGAGACTTAACCTCTTCAGACTTCATGGGTTCGGCATTTGTAGCACTCGCTGAGCTTCAGCTCAATAGGTAATATGTTTGTTTAATTAAAGGTTATTAATGTAGCTTAATTGAGAAACATAGGAAAATAATAGATTTTTTTTTGCTGCAGCGTGGAGTTTGTCTCTTCAGAAAAACTTGTTTAGATAGAAGGGTGAGGAGCACATTTTTAAAAGAAACTGCTTGAGATAAATCCTGTACATGCATGTTTTCATCCAGATTCAAATCCAACCTGGATGGAGCCCAGTTCAGCAGAAGGCGCCCTTTCCTTTTCATGTCTAGGAATAAGAGTTTCTCTGTGCCGCATTGTTTAGGGAGAGCTGCACTAGGATAATTTATGGAGGTGGAAGAAGAAAGAGGGGAGAAGGTTGAGACCCCTTCTTAGCTCCACATAGTGCGGGGTGCTTGTTAATGCTTATAATCGGGCTGGGGAGTGGTTTTCCTGGCTGGCTGCGAGCGCCCCGTTTCCAGCCTCCCCCCGCAGCCATCCATACCCACGGCAGCTGCATCTGGCCCTGATTTAGTGCAGAGGCAAGCCCTGCGCCTTTTGTCTGCTGCTGCTGGGTCTCAATGTGGAGCTGAAAGCCAGGAATTCAAGTTTTAGTTCTTTTGTACTCCCTTGCTGTGTGACCTTTTTCTTATTTTAAATTTTTTTTGGAGAAAATGAGTTCTCCCTGTATGGGTATAGGATTTCTTCTGTGGCTGTTGTATCCAAATTTATAGAAATATTAATGAGTTTATCCATGAGCTAGTGCTACCAGGTGAATACCAGCATTCCCATTTTCTGAGAGGGAACTGAGTCATGGAGGGAGATTAAACACACGTGGAGGTAAGGCAGAACACAGGTTTTATGAGTCAAATCCTACCCATTAATGTTAGAAAACTCACTTAGATGAGTTTCCCTGTCACTTTTCTTCCCTGTGAAGCGTAGGCAGTAGTAACTTAATTCACTGTGCATCTGCATGTGGAGAGTTATGAGTTTTAAACAATTCTGTATAAACACTAGGCTGCATTATTAAAAGGGTGGTGTATTTTTGTCAGAACTGAGGAGGAACCCTCTAGATTTCACGTTTTAACATTTAAACTCAATATTGGAAATTTCAGACAAGAAGCTGAAATTTGCACAGCTCGGCGTGACCTTTAATAATGAACTCCGGTTAACTGGAGTCAATAAGCACACATCTTTTTTTCTGCTTGTAGAACCACTGAACAGGTTTTAAAACTGGAAGATCCCAACAGTTTAGAAGATGACATGGGCGTGATTGTATTGAACTTGAGTCTAGCAGTCAAGCAAGGAGACTTCAAGAGAAATGTAAGTGGCTTAGGAAATCAAATTCATAGCTGCAATGTGTGTGGGGAAAAAAGCTGGCATAATCTGATTTACTGGGAAATGCCACCTTTGTTTTCATCCTCTGAGGCTCAGTATTGAAATTGAGATAGATCATAACTTTAAAAAAAGCCTCATAAAAGTTGCGTAGACATCTGTAGCTGGATGATTCTGTCTCATAGGCATGATGTGCACTGTGACAGTGCTGTCTGTATATCAGAGGTGTGGTATCCATCACTGCGACGTGCAGGTTGGTGAATGTATGAGCCCAACCTGCTCTAACTGCTGTTCCAGGGCATACTGTCTTCTGATTTCCATCTAGGAGTTGAACACTAAAATAAATTTTTTAAAAAGTTGATATTTTTTCCTTTTTCTTTCTTTTTTTCCTGACATTGAAAAAAAAAAAAGATCCATGTGAAATCTAAAAGCAAGGATTTGATGTTAGGATTTAAATTGCACCAATCAATTCCACGCTGGCTGAGAGGAAGAGATTGCTTGTAAAATCCTTGATTTTGCCTCTGATGTTTTTTTTTTGGACTGAGTTTAATTGAACTTGGCTCCTGATCATGAAATATAGTGCATTTAGTGATGCTAGAGAAGGACCTGGCCAGAGACTTGGGAACAGCACAACTGAAGCTGATAGCTTTAAATTTCAGGTCCTGCATGTGTTCTTTCTGCTTTTCATCTTTTGATTCCTACTCATGTTTTACACAGTGTGGAGCATACCTATGTTGATGAACTCATCCTGCTTCTTGCCAGGAAGGGAAGGGGGAAAGCCAAGATCAGGCATTTACTTGGACCGGCTTGAAAACCAGAGCTAATTTTAAATATGTGTAATACGTATGTAAAGAGAAAATACTCCTACAAGTCTTCTATATAGTCTAGTATGAAAGTTTCTGTTTACAGCACATGATTGAATTATAGGTATGGAATTCCAGCCTGAATGGGATTATTTATGGAAACATAAATGTTTCAAGGGCTTGGAAAGACAAATAAGAAAAAAGTAACGTGGGATGTCTGCCGTTCATTATTCATTTTTCAAATAGTTGCCATTTTGAGATTTGTAAAACCCCAATATTAAGATAATTGTAGAGGTCTTCCTCCCTCAATATGTGATTGTTTAAAAGCTTAAGGACCACATTTGAAGCACTGCTGTTGTATTTATGTATCTGTATGACGAGATGGCTTTGATCTGGAATGTGAATTGCTCTAGTAAAAAACTTGTACAAACGGGTGTTGCTGGCACATGTGTCACTGCACTGCAGGAAGGGGTGAAGCAAAGACATAAAGTAACTTTAGCAAAAAAGCAGGTTACCCCAAAAGAACCTCTGGAATTCTTCTGGGGTTTTTTTAGGCAGGCATGGGCTAAAGTGGGCCTAGCTCCTGAGACAGAAAATATGTTGCTTTAAAGTAGCAGCTTTTGGTACTCTCGGGTACTTAGTTAACATTCAGAGTGCAGATGATAGAAGAGTTGGTGCACACTGTAATTTTTTTTAAAGACGATGTTTTAAGCCCTCATATTTCAAATGCAAATTGCTCAGCCATTTCCAGTAGAATCAGGATAGTGAAATGGCTCTGTCCACATTAGCACTTAACAGCAAGATGATTTTTTTCCCCCTTTTTAAAATTAGCTTACTGTAGAACCAGATGGCACCAAAAGTATAAGCCATGTTTCTTAGTAATGGCTCTGGGTCGCTCCACTTCTTATTCTTGATTACTTTTTTTAATTTCATGAGGGTTTTGGTGCAATGCAGGTATTTTTAGTTTGTTGATTGCTGTGTTTCATGGGAGAGGGGAGGTAGATGAATGCAGCCATAGGTCCAGCCCCCTACTTAGTAATAATCTTTTCTAACACGTTTGACAAGCTGCTGTTTGAATTATTTTACTGAAGACTTTCTCCATTTCACTCCTCTGTTTCTTCTCTCTGGGTTCTTTTTGGTACGATGGTGGGGACCCATGAATAGAGATGGTCAAGTCAGAAGAAGCGAACTTCAACCAAGGTAATCCATGGCTTTTTTCTCTTAAAGTCCCCTCCTAAAATGTATCCCCTCCTCTGAAACTGAAAGGGTAAATGTAGGAAGACTGAAGTATAGATGCAAGTTGTTGCCATGTGGTGGCTGAGATACCTTTTGCTTTTTGGTATTTGTTTTTAATATGATGAGAAATCACTACTGCTTTCTTATTGCAGGCACTGTGGGCAGTGTCTGGTGGCAAGCAAGAGTAAGACCTTGCTTTCAGCAAAGAACTTCAGAAAAAGATAAATAACGTGTGTACTAAGGAAATGAGTGTAAATTCAACCAAACAAAGGAGATGTGGAGGATTTGAGTTGCTTAAGGATACCTGAAAGGTGGCTGGTTTCCTGGATTCCAGTCTAATCGTTTGGGTCACCTCTCGCCACAGGAGGAATTTTGTGAGGCAGTATTTCTTCTGCTCTCCTCTGTGGGTTTTCAAATGCCTTTTGTTCTTGGGATGGAGACCAAGCAGGCAGTTTTCATTACCAGCAATGTAACAGGATTTCCAAGATTTGTGTGTTGCTACGTAACTACATAACTTGCTTTCCTTGGTCTTCTGTAGTATCCCTGCAGGCTTCCATTACTTTTATATTCCTGTACTGTCCCATTTTTGTATTAGATTCTGGCTTGTTCGGGAAACAAACTGTGGCTTTTTATTTGTTCTGTAAAGCTTTAATTTGCTATTGAGTAAATAACAATGATATAGAAACTGCAGGCCTCAGTACCCAGCTTCAGAGCTATACCAGTCTAACTTTCTGAAAAGCAGAATTTGGCTCTTAGGAGACCACATAATCATCTTGATATTTTCCCTCTATAACTATTGGTTTTCTGCCTAAATAAATTGAATAATTAACCTCCTCTTGTTCTGTTCATTACAACTGTGGCGTGCAATGTACAGGAGCCAGCCCTCTCAGGTATTGTGCCAGCAAGTGTATTTTTGTTGACAGAAGTAGTGCAGCCCTCTGAGCTGGGTGGCAACTCTGCAAGCCCTGGTTCCAGGGGTATCGCAGCCCTTCCCTGCAGAGAACTGCCAGGCATCCCTGAATGCCCTATGACAGAAAGTGATGGAATATTTGAAGAACTTGAGTTTTTAACTAAAGCTCTGAAAATTGCCGTGCCCTCAATCGGCATGGCTTGATCCCCCTTTTTCTCACGCACATACACAGAGCTGTCTCTTGATGCTAGTTGGCTTTGGGTCCTGGGAAAGGGAGCCAGGTTTTTTAACTCTGGCTACTCTAGGCAAAAAGGACCAAACTTCTGTATGGTTGCTGTCACTGGACTTTTTTTTGTATTGGGGTTTGGGGTTTTTTTTGTTATACCCTATATCTCATTGTGTTTTGAGTAACTTTCTTTACGTACAGGTTTTTGACCCCTCAGCTGTAAGCTGTACTGGCAGGTCGTTCAGTTCTCAACATTCTGCCTTGTGCCTGAGCACCTTTTAAAATGAAATTAAGAGGTGCTGAAGCATGGCGCTGAGTTAGGAGAAGTGGAAGTTTAAAACAGGAGGGGAGGAAAAAAAAAAAGGAAAGAAGAGCTGCAACCCTGTGCTCTATTCTGTTCCAGTCACTAGAGGGTAGGAGAGCTTCAGTTCTTTCTAGGGAAGACACAGTTCATGCTCCAGTGTGATCTCTAAAGAAAAGCTCTGTGACCATCCAAAGGCAGTAAAAATATTTCCCAGCATGCGCTGGAAAAATCTGACAAAGCAGTATTTCCTGGTTTATTGATTCTGCTACTGCACTAAAACACTAGTACTGTACATCAATAACCATCTTTAGTTAGGAAACTCTGGTCTGTGGAAGCAGTACTAGCAGTTTGTTGCAGAACATAAAGGCTAGAAAGAAAAATTGTGTGCATAGGGAATATAGGTGTCTAGGGAAGGCACAAGAGGTTATGGAAGAATAGCCAGAGAGTATGATGGGGTAGAAAACAATGTTGCTGGACGAGATAAAGATACAGGAATAAGGGGGGCAGGGGAAATGGAGAGAGCTCTTTAATGGATGCGCAAACTCGGCTCTTTTCAGGCTACTGAGTGGACTCTGGTTGTTACAGGAGGAAAAGGCCATGTACTTTTCATTTGAGCAGCTGAACTGAGACTGAGATTTCATCTCTGTAGGCTTAAGCAAATAAGTTTTCTATCTGAAATGGTTTTCCTGGGTGTTTTTTTGTGGTGAACCATAGCTGACCTGTATTGCAATATTTAGTTTTTCTTTTACAAATACAGGGAAAATGACTTAGAGTCATTTTATCCATCCCTAAAATAACTTTCACAGCTTTTTAAAATCTGTACTGCCTATATGAAAGAAACCTGGTTATGCTCTAATGCGACCATATTATGCTATCTTAGTGCAGATTTGGCATATCAATGTCCTAAATGACTCCTATCAATCAGTCACAGGACTCTTGTTGGCTTCCCAAATTCACCCCGGATGGTTAGTACCCCTCTTAATAGCATTCGCATCTGATGAGACCCAGTGTCATACTGGTGAAGGGGTTCCTGAGGGTGGTTGTGGATACTTCGTGTGTGTTCTCCAAGCTTGCTTGCTTTTTGCAGAGAAGCTGCATCCCTGGCAGCAACAAAACCAGCAGCAGTACAGGATCTCCCGCCTAGCCATGGGTGTCTCATAGTCATTACAGATAGTATGCAGGAAGGATTTCAGCAACTGAATATTGTCTTTTAAATCATTTTGGTGCAAAAGCTGTTGAACTGCATGATTTAGCTATCTGTTGATTACACACTATATATTTTTGACTGCTGCTAGAGAGGACTCATCGCGCATTTGGGCAGACTCCCAAGACATGGGGAGCACATCCAGATCCCTCGTTTTTCATGGGAGCTGAGAACAGCATTGTCCTCTGTGGGAGCTGTTTCCAAGAGCGCGGCTTTCTTCTTTTCTCATGGAGGGTGGCATTGCGAAGGGAAGAGGATGTTATTAGGCAGTATTAATATATACATTTGTATCTATGTATTGGCAAGCTCTCCCTCTTTTCTGTTGGTGGTTTTTGTTTTTTTCCTCTTTTCTGGGGCTATCTGGGGTGCAGAGGGAGTTGGGAGCTATCTCTGCTGGAGCCCAACGTGCTGATGCTCAGTAGCCTTGTTTGTCCCGGGTGGCTTGAGTCTCACCCTGAGTGCCCCACACGCTGTTTCCAGCATTTGTACAGCTGACTAACCTTTAAGTGTTGAACATCTATGAAGCAAATAAGCAGGTTTGCTTGGGGTGGATTGACCTGCAGCAGTGGAGGCCTGAAACAAAAGCGACGCAATTGCCACCTTGATAGCCTAAGCTGATTGAATAAATTGGCTGAAAGGCTGACCGGACCCAAGAGCTCCTCAGCATCTCATGGCAGGGGAAAATCCCTTGCTGTCCTTTTTCTTTTTTTTTTTTTTTTCCACCCCTTCTCTCTCTGTGGGTTGTTAGGTTTCATTTTTGCCTGCCTCATTGTATTTGGCTTTCTCCCACAATACCCCGTGGGCAGCGGCGCTCTCCGAGCGTTTCGCAGAGCGGAGGGGCTCGCTTGCCACAGGGTCACGCATCGTGGCAGCAATCTCGTGTCGGTTCACTTGCCTTTCTTGCTGCCCTCTCCTCTTTCCCAGGGGGAGACTGCCTCTGCAAAATGGTTTCCCAGCCTAATGAGGAGAGGTCCAAAGAGTCTTCCTATTTGCGTGTTGTTGTTTTCTCAAATGGCAAATTACGTGGCCCAGTTTCGATGCTGACCTCTTCACGGGGATTGCAGCAGGATTTCTGTTGTCCTGTCTCATCCTTTTAAATGAAAGATGTGAGAGATGGGTTCACTTCACACTTGGCCACCTCGCCGTGTCATTTAAATGTACAATTTTTCTGCATCTCTTTATTGCTTCAAAAACAAGTTTGAACTTGGGGCATGTATGTGTGTGTCAGGAAGAGAGACAGATTTGAAAGCAGCCCTCATGCACCAGAGGGGACTCGCTGGGTGCCTATAGAGGGAGGTTATATACAAATGGTGTTATTGGGGAGACTTGAGCTCCTAAAGCATTTTGTGAAGCTGGGTCAATGAGCCCGTTTTTTCCCCTCCAAAGCTCTGTCATTCTTGCTCATCTCCTGTGTCTGGCTCTGGGAAGGCAGGCTCTGGCCCACCTGCTCGTTCTTGTCCTGCTTTCTTCTTTAAACCAGAATGTAGCCAAAAAAAATTGAAAGTTGTTGTCAGAAGCTTTTATATTAATTTTGAAACCAGGTTCTGAAAATGGTATTCCAAGCTCTGATTTTTGTTTTTTCTATTCAGAGGTGTAGGATGTTTTTTTGGGAAAAAGTTCTTCCTAAGCAGCAGGGAGAAGGACCATCTTCTGTACCTCATGTGGCAGGGTCCTGCTCTGTGACCTAGCCATACTTTTGCTTCAGAAAAGATTACTTGCTTGATGTTACACAGTCCCTAAATTTGCAGTAAACATGGGCTCTTAGACTTTAAAACCATCTCATTTGTTTTTTTTAGAGTGAAGCTTTCTGGATATTCTTGTGCTTAACATTTTCTTTCTGGCCAGCTTGTTCAAGGGATGCTTTTTGTCCAAGTTTTATATTTCCATGTTACAGCAGTGAACTGCTCGTAAAGGTGACCTTTATGGTATCACTGGTTATTTGTACCCAGCCAAAATTGGAGCTTTATCTGGAGACAACCCCTCAAGTTTTGATATTAAGACTCTTGATTTCAGAAAGGGGGTTGGGATGGGATCAGGAAGGAATAAGCAAACTTGTCCCACGTCTTGCTCTTGGGATGCATGCCAACTTCCAGCATAAAGCATGTATTTCATCATTTCTAGCCTGATCCCAGCTTCAGCCAACTTTCCTGTACCTCTGCAAGGCACCTTTACTTTGGTCTGGGACGTAGCCAGAGTGTGAACTGGCCAACTGCAGAGAGTTTACAGGAAAATAAAGCAGGAGCGGCCCAAAGGACCTGACATCCAGTCTGTGAGCACAGCTGGAAGGAGCTGGGGTTCAGCAGCAGGAGGAGCTGAAGGACCCAAGTGTGGAGGCGTCCGTAGCCTGGGTGGTATCAGGGAAAGGAAGGAGCTGGAAAGATAAAACCACTTTAAAATTGTCACTGATTAAGTGGTGATGTCCTCCTCTGGCCAGTACAGAGAGGGGTTTTGACTTTCCCAGTGTGTCTCTGTGAAGGCAGGTCAGTGAGGCATTTGGAGTGGGGTTTTTTAGCGCTTGTTTTGCCCTGAGTAACTCTGGACTAATCACTTTCACTTTTCTGTGCTCTGCTCTGTGTAATAGTTTTGCCAACTCAGAGGGAGTCTGTGAAGTGTAATCAATTACCTCTGCGTAAATCAGTTTGAGATGAATAGGTGTGGGGCATCAGAGAGGAGGCAAGGCTTTCAAAATAAATAATGCAATATCATTTTCTTGTCACCTGGGAGGCATTTTCCATAATGCAGGCTTCCCCAGGCAACACTAAAGTTGACTCATTGATGGTCCAGGTCCGTGGGTCTACCACACATCTGGGCTTCCCCAGACGTGCTTCCTTCCAGAAACTGTGAGTGGAATCTGAGACACAGCCTGTTTGGCTGAGATTTCTATCAGAGGTCAGAGCAACAACCTGCCAAATACCTGGGGAGGCTGGGGAGGTGGCCACAGAGCATGCCCGGAGCAGTTCTTGGTGTGCGTGTGGAAGATAGGAGGCACAGGAGATGTGCCAGACCTGCCGAGCACAAGCTGTGGGAACGACTTGGGCATGTCCAGGAAATCCAAAGCATTCCTAATGTGTCTTGAAGGGATGTGAAGCGAGCAGCCTTCTCTCCTGCTCTCTCTCTTTGGAGACAGGCTTGTGGTGGTGGCAGCAGAGCTGAGTTGGGGAGGTGGGAAGCAGACCACAGCCATCCAGCCTGTGTCGAGGTGCTGCAGATCAGCACTGCGCCTGAAACCAGTTGCAAATATCTTGGCTTCTCTGTCCCATGTGATGCTCTAAGGTGATCCTAGATCTCGCCCAGAAAGCAGCCAGGTCCTGTTCTGATATACACCTCTTCTGAGATGAGCACAGTGTGCTTCCACAGCTGAACAGCCACCTGAAAAAGGGGTGCACAAGGGCGTTTGTGGGGGCCACCTGTTTTGGAAGGTCAGAGTTGATGTACTGCAATGTGCTTTTGCAGTACTGAGTCATGGATGCTGATTATTTAATTTTTTTCTTCTTTTTTTCCTGGGATTGCATGGAATATGGGCTGGTTTGGGGACCTCCCAACAGTCCTTTGAACTGTCATGTCAGTGGTTAAAAGGGTAGGGTGGTGTATGCTGCAGAGCTTGGGTAGGAAGGCCGTGAGTGCTGAGTGGCTCCCTAAAGTACTGGCCTGAAAAAAAAAAAGACAAGAATCCAAGTTTGATTAGAAAACTGAGTGATGACAACTGTCTTTCGTGTTCAGCCTGGAAGCTTTGAAGAGAACTGGATGCTTTATTTTTAAAAGAAATTGTAACGCAGATAATAAACTTTGTCCGGGTGTTTTGTGTGAACTTACATCAAATACCTCTTCCTCCTCTGAGGAAGGAGTCGGGGGGTGGTGGTGGGTGGGAGGGAAAATCGTTGTTTCTAAAGCAGCAAGTACATCACATCAAACATGACTGTGTTAAATGCTAAAATGTTCAAAGTACAACTGAGATAGATAAAGGCTTTGATGGGAAGTGGATATTTCCCAGGGACATTACAAGCAATAATCCAGATGTTATGGTGTAATGCAACGAGTGTCCATGGATAGATGGGGAGCTCAAGCCAAGCAGCGCCTGCTGTAGGGCTTAGCCCTCCACTCCCATGCTGTTACGCCATATGGAAGCAATCTCCAGGCCCCTTTAATAGCCAGCGTTGGATTCCATTTTCACAGGGCTCATAGAGCTAAGTGGAGCTTTTTTATGGACAAGTTAGATAGAAGCCTTTCCAAGATAAACATCCAATTCGAAATTAGGACATACCAAGCTGCAAAATTATTTTAGGGCATATTTCATGGAAGCACTGCCATTTTTCTAAGGCGATTGCCAGACTGTAGAATGCCCTTTGATCCCTTGTGGACATTACTCCCTTTTTTATAAAAAGGATTTTGAAATAGTTGCAGTGTTTAGGGAGGAATATATCTGCCGGGACTTTGAAGTATGTCCATGGGAACAGTCATGCTTTAGCTTTTTGGCCTAAAAGACGAACTTTTAGAAAAGAAAAAAAAAAGGAAAAAAAGAAATTACATTGCAGCTGGATTTATGAATCAAAATCTCGTTTTCTTTTTAAAGGTAGGAATTTTTAACCAGTGTGCCAGGAAAGCCAAACGGGGCATTTGAATAGAAGTATATTAGTATGCTTGTGGGATTCAAAGAGTTGGGGTATTTTAACCAGTAAAAAGCGAGTAAAAAAATTTGTGAGTTCACCACCCATGATTTAAGAATTTTGTTGCTGGGTAATTGATCCATAAAAAGTAATCTTCAGACATCAGGTGCTTTTGCAATCGTTTTATTTAGCAACAACATTTCTTACTTGCTTTTAAAGCTAACACGTCCTGTTTTAAAGTGACTTGTGAAATCTTCTCCTCCGTCTTGCTCCCACCTGTATATGACATGATTGAAGCTCTGAAGCGTGGCGAGTTAAAAGTTGTTTCAAGAGAATAAAATATGGCAGGATTTTTACGGAGAGAAGAAAAGTATAGCCTTGAGTTTTAATGTTTCCAACTCGCTCCCCCCAAATAAAGGCCTATTTAATCATCCTCTGTCCAATAAAATACTGCCAGTTAGCGAACCGTTAGCGCAGCCGTGCTATGTAGGATGAAGCCGCGAAGGTAACGGATGTGGCTACCAGGTAACCATAACTCCAGATAAAGAGCCTGGTGGTGTCAGTGTTTTTTCAGCAGGCATCAGTATTTTTGATTCGTGAGCTCAGTTTCTGGAAGCAGGAGCTGCAGAGGCGGCGGGTAAAGAGCTAACGCGGGTGGCAGGCGGTTGAGTGATTAAGGAGGTGGAAGATGCATGCTCAGCCTTTCACCTGGCCATGGACAGTCTCCCTCTCGCAAACAGGAATGTGGGAAAGGACAGGTCTGCATTTTATGGGTGTAGCTGGAGACGTTTAAAGAGCTTACTTTAGTCTCTCCCTCTTCCATCTCTCCTACCCATCGCTCTCCTGTGTCTTTCCCTGAGCCAAGGTAACAGATTGCTCTCAATGTTCAAGGTCTGCTCTTGCTGAAGCACAGCCAGGTTAGCTGAAGTCAACTTCTCTGTCAGTTTATGCTAACCCTGCTGACTCTGCTCTGACGCTGAGCACCATCCCTTCACAGGGCCAGCACAGGTAGAAAATCCATAGCATCCTACTGCTCTCCATTCTCTGCTTGCTCCTAGGGGATCACAGTACCTCTGTCACTTCTGGTGCTTTCATATCACAGTCAGTTTGAGCACAAAAGTGTGGGGTTAGGTGTTTAAATGTTCTGTGTCGCTGACTTGCTTTTCAGTCAAGTTTCATGCGGAGTGTGCGACTCTCTGACTCCTTGCGCAAGAACCAGTTGTGGAACGGGCTGGTCAGCATCACGCTCTTGGAGGGGAAGAACATCCCTGGAGGGGGCTTGGCAGAGATTTTTACTCTCCTCAAACTAGGAGATCAAAGATACAAGAGCAAGGTGAGTATTAAGAATTTCCTTAAGTTTCCTGACACCAATAAGGTACTTGGTGTTTCTTCTACCGGTGTTGCTGCCTCAGATGAAACCATTCTTGAATCTTTTATATAAGTGAGATCAAAACGAGGAGACCAGATCAAGGACATTAACATTTTACTAATCTGTTTTACTTGCCAATATAGAAACAAGAATTAGGAATATTGTGCGTGGCTGGTTTTGTGCATTTAACATACCCGTTGTATTGATGGATGTTTGACATGAACATGAAATGAAATAAAGCTACGTGCATCACACATGTGTTTTGTTCTCTGCCAATACAGAAGTTCAGTTTGCAGTGTGTAGGTATGCTGGAAAAGCAGATCTGGAATAGTTCCCAGTGTGGGGAATTTTTATTTTTATTTTTTAAAGCACCTTTGTTGAAAATGATGTTGCGTGTAGCAAGAAAAAGACCAAACCAAACAAACCACAGCACAATATTCCATGGTTTTGATTTGAATTTTTATTCCTCCAGGCTGTGTTTGCTTGTATCTAGTAGTGTTTCATGGGAATCTAAGAACTGAATGGGGTTCCCAAAGATATACATTTCATCTCCAAAGTCTAATAAAAGAAGAGGGGCCATAATTAAAATAATGTTCTGTTGAGAAAGCAAGAGCTCTGCCTGTCGTGAACTGGAAATGTGGAGGGAGGAGGAGGAGGAAGCAAACCCCTTCCTGTACAAAATGTACAGAGCCAGTTCACGGAACACAACGTTCAGATGTAGGCGCATCTGAACCCTCCACGTCAGACCTCAAACCAAGGTCACAATATAATGTTTTTATTTAGAGAAGCAGCTTTGAAAAATGACAAATGGGTGATTCTAAAATAAATACACGTTATTCCAGTTACGATCCCTTTTTATGTTTCTCTGTAATAGTCCATGTCATGAATCTGCAAGACTGCACCGTTGGCAGTCACAGAAAATTAAGAAGTTTAAAATGGGGAGTCAAGTACAATGTTGCCTGCAGTGAGTTAATTGCTCAGTATTTCTGTCTGGGGTCCAGCAAAAGTTGGGGACTGCTGCTTTAGCACTGTAATAACACTTCAAACTGGCAGTGCTTCACGTTGTTTCCTGGATTGATTGCTTTATTTAAAAAGTATGATCTGTCGTGGTTCAGAAGAGCAGAAAGGGTGGTGGGGGAAATCTCAGTCATAGTCCAGCTAATCCTATCTCCTGTTCTCTCAGTGGCTGTGCCGGTATTGAGGGTGGATAGTGTAGTGTAGTGTGTAGTAGGAGCTGCAAGTGCTTGAAGTCCCAGTCTGGTGAATGCTCAGAGTAACCCAAACACACGAACAATCTTGCCAAACTTTGAGGGACAAGTTACAGATATCAAATACCTGGATGTTAATAATTTCATGGCTGCTCCTTCTTTGCCTATATCTGCACGAATACAGTAAAAACACTGGTTTATATTCCTGAATTAATTCAAACCTATTTTCAGGTGATTGTCCTCAAAACTTTTATTCTGGATTTCTTCCAGTGCATGAGTGATGCTGAATGATGACCATAGTCCACTGAAAGCAGAGCTACCTTGTATTTCAAAATTTCTCTGGCCATTCATTCATGTCACACCTGCATATTTATCATTACTGGGAGAAAGGAAAGAGTTTTTAAGGATGACGAGGCTGTGCGTGATGGGCTTTGGTTGGAATGATCTTAATAATTGATGCCCTAACATCCACCCTTGTTCTTATAGAATTGATACGTGCTTTACTGTGGAAATAAGTACTATTTAAGAAAAGTAAATACTATAACTGCATGTTTTCTAGACACTGTGTAAGAGTGCAAATCCTCAGTGGAGGGAACAGTTTGATTTTCACTACTTCTCTGACAGGAAGGATATGTTGGACATTGAGGTCTGGAGAAAGGATAACAAAAAGCATGAGGAGCTTTTGGGAACGTAAGTTTTTAGTGGGTTTTGGGGGGGTGGTGTGGGATAACTACAAAAGATAATGTAATTTTTGGTTTTGTTGTTTTTGAAAGTGATCCATTTATTTTCATTGCCAGCATCGTATTGTACACTTCTCCCCTTACTCCTGTCATGTCCAGATGCCTCTGTATGGGTATGTTTTTTAAAACCTGTTACTAGGTAATGGATTAGCCACAACCTAAATGTAAAGATAGCTGAGCTTAACTTTCATAATCCAAACTGCTGCTGGAGCTCAGTGGCAGCCGCTGGCAGGAAGGAGGCAGGACTTGTCAGTGCTTGCATGGTGGCACTGCACCAGGTCCCTTGTACTCTGCAGGGCTGATTTGCAGCTTCAGGCTGGAGGCCTCTGAGGGTGGTGAGGCCCTGGCACAGGTCCTCCAGGGAAGCAGTGGCTGCCCCCTCCCAGGAGGTGTTCAAGACCAAGCTGGATGGGGCCTTGAGCAGCCTGGTCTAGTGAGAGACATCCCTGCCCATGGCAGGGAGGTTGGAACTTGATGATCTTCAAGGTCCCTTGCCGCCCAAACCAGGCTGTGATTCTATGATCTTTGTGCTGCTCTTAAGACTGGCACAGATGTCCCTTTTCTGTGTTAGCACCAGAGCCATGTACTCTTGTAGCCTTGTTTACATGTGGATCCCATTACTTGGGCTTGCTTTATTTGGGTAATCTTGTTCCATTTTAGCTTCAAATTATCAAGTAATGATCTTCATGTGGGGTAGCACTCAATCTTTTATTTTAATTTTTTAATGGGAATAGAATATGGCTCCTACTCTTAGGTCCTGCTCTTTCCTTTCCACTCTAACTCCATCTCATTTTCTACAGTTATTAGTACAGTCTTGGGTTCATAGTAGCAACTGTTCTTCCTCCTTTTGGCTTGCAGCATCATCATCTAGACCCATCTCCCCAGATTGCATCTATACACTTGGCTATGTGCAGCAGCACCAAGAACCATTTCATTTACCCTAGTCCCACTTGGGTCTGTCCATGCTTATCTGTGTGCAGCATCAGTGCCACAACCTCTCAGCTCTTAGGGGCAGGGATCCCGTCTGCAGCTGTTTGCAGGTCTCACCTGGCGAGCGTTTCACAACTTGCTGACTAAATAACAGTAACTCATAAGAACATTCTCTTTAAGCATTCTCAAACAGTTTGAAACTGTTCACTGAAAAGAACAATGCCCTTTGGCTCTACAAATGTTTGTGGTTTTGCAGAGCAGGAAATGCTTTCTGGCTGAATGCTATTGCTCATCACATGGAGAAGTGGCTGGAAATGAATCTGTTCCTTCCATTCTCATAGTTACTTTTATTACTTCTGATATTCTGTTTAGAGTTAGGAAATGTAGCAGTGTTTGCAGTTTGCCTCTGTTCAGTCTCCCTGATGCTGGAGAAATCCTTCCTTAGGCTTTTTTTCCCCTCCCCTTTGGGTTTTTTGGGGTTTTTTTTTCTGCTTACTGGTTTCTGGCAGGTGATGTACAACATGGCAAAAAATTAACAGCAAAATGCTTCTTCTGTTATTAAAGATTTCAGCACTGGGAAAGCATGTGTGTGTGTTAGATTTACCTTGAAGTTAATTTTGCTGTCTATGTGGAGAGAAAATACTGCCATTGCTGCCTTAAGCACAGCAAATTTGCTGTACCATCAAAACAGTAAAAAATTATCCTAGATTTTGAAGAGCAATTGCAAGAATAGGTAAACACCAAATGCATAATAACAAGCTGTGTAGAAACTTTTGACACCCAATAAATAATATTTTATGAAGGGTTCAAGTGCAGCCTGAACTGGAAAAGGATTCTGTTGGCTAAACAACATTATGGGTGCCATGTTTATTGTCTCCATGATTTCTAAGTTGAGTTTTGAGATTTCTGAATTTCACAACATCACTATGAGAAAGATTCTTCAGGAAAATGTTTGTGGGTTATATTCGGTCATTGTGTACAGCATGCAACCCAGCTGCACTCAAATAGCTTGTATGGTTTTAAGGAAGAGGTAAAATTTGCTGGATTTTAATTAATAATCCTGTGGTCAATTTGTGGGTACAGTTTGGATTCATTACGCTCCCTCAGGGTTGTGTAGGTTGAACTGTGTAGGTTAAACCTTTAAATATATATATATGTGTATGTGTATACGCACACACACACTATTTAAATAAAGTAGAAATGCATAATATGGAGCCAGGTCAGATAATCCAGACTGCTGAACTCTTGTGAAATCAAGACTTCTGTTAATTCCTTTAGACACAGGATTTTGTGTAGGATGGATGTCTTAAGCCCCTAGAACACGGCTGTTCTCCCAGGCATAATTTAGCTTCAAGGTAAAATATTGTTCCTGAAATAGGACTTGAAGCATCTGTGGAGACTATGAAACGTGTAGAGTAAGAAATGTGTTGGACCTCTGGTACTAAACACTAAGACCTGGGGGGGGGCCTTTGTCTGCTTCTGAATTAGCAAAGAAACTCTTGGTGTGATTTCATGTCACCCTTCTATCGCGGAGTGAACCCTTGCTGTCACTGCAGATCGCAAGCTAAATTATTGCATTCAGCCTACCTGTGTTCTCCTCAAGTTTTCAACTGGATCAAATTTCTCTTCCTCACTTAAAATACTGCAGCAAAGAGTGGTGCAGCTGCCAGGGTCCAGCGCAGAGGGGTGGCTGTGTTTTGGTGCTGGATGAAGTAATCCCTCTATTTAGTCTGCACAGAACTGTTAGTAAGGTTTATGGAGTGCTTTTTGTGTCCTTTGGGATAAGAGGCATGCTATAAACAGGAGATGATGTTAATGTGTATTAATAAACAAAGGTGTTAACGTGTGCAGAATTTGTCCAGGCAGAGTTAAATTGTTTATGCCAGGTTGTTAGAGTGTGTTTCTGCATTAGGGGATATGTTTTTAAAAAGAGATGCTGCAAAATGTTAGGGTTTGGTTGGTTTTTTTCCTTCACATATTTCGCTCAAGAAAAGAGGTTTTACAAAAACTGCTAGACTTTAGACCATGAGTGATGAGATTGGAGTGCATCCAGTATCTTTATGATGAATGCCTTCAGGAAGCTGTGTCTTTGCAACAGCAACACTCCTGATTTTAAGGGCCGTGCTGTTGGGATGAGCGGGGAAGTCTTACTACAGCTGTATCCAAAACTTTCATTTAAATTTCCCCAAGTTATAAGAAGAATCAGACAATCAAAAGTTATCTGTATAATAAGTCAGAACAAAATATTATTAATTCCCTCCTTAACATGTATGGCATTTGAAATTCCTTTCCAAATATTAATCATATACTCTGCTAATGTTTCTGACCTCTTTTGAAGGGCCTTCAGGAATTCTGCAGGAAAAAAAATTGGCAGTGTATTGTGCAGATTTTTTTGTCTACATTTATATTTAAGGATACTTTCTCATCACAGTTTGATGAACTGTGGATTGGGTAATAAAATAGAACCCTGACTACTGGTAAGAGGCTGAGCTCAGCACTTCTCAGTCAAATTTTAACATTTGATTCCTTGATAAAGTTAAATTAATCCCAAATTTTGTTTCCACTGTTCTTAAGTATTTTTTTTCTGCAAAATTAATTTAGAAAGAAAAAAAAAAGATGTTGGCAGCTAAAGATGAGGGCTTTAAATCAAAAGAACAGTCTTAAGTGAAAACTAAAGCTGTGGTGTAATCCTCTGCAAGACTACAGGTCAATAGAGAGGTGTAGACCTCAGTATTGATCAGGAGGAGGAATGAAAGCATTTAATTAATTGTGGTTTAAAAAAAAAAGTGATACACTTGTGTGCTCAATGCACTCTTAACTTACAGAACTGTGTAATTCATTTGTGAAACATTATTCCTGAATTTAATATGCTATGCAGCAAAAGGTGTCAACAAGCAGAGATACCCTATTTTGAGATGAAATTATAACATTGAGAATGTAACTCTGGAGATCATTGCCTAAAATACAGATAATCTGAGAGTTTTGCCCCTTGCTTTCAGACCAGGCAACTTCAGAGCAAAAACCGGATTGTCTCCAGTAGTTTTATACTGTGCACGTCACCATAGTCTCTTGCCACTTTCCTGTGAGATAATTATCTTTAATAAGGTCTTGCAGATAGAAAGCTGAGGAGGAAGGAAAGGAAGAGTTTCAGGAGGATGGAGGAAGTAGTTTGGAAATCATTAGACTTGTTTTAATAGTGTAGCAGTGTCTGTGTGGAAATGGCTGATTTTATGTAGTAAACTGAAGGTCTAATTGTTTTGCCAAGCTGCGTTCTTTGCAGTCTGATCAATTATGTTGTGTAACCTAAATGAAACAGATTGTCTTTTTTTTGTTGTTGTTCTTAGGCCTTTTGCCATTTGCAAGTGTAAATGTGGAATCCTTTTTTCCCCCAGTTTCTCAAAAGAGAATAGAGGCATACCGTCACCTTGAGTGAACACAGATGTTTTAAGGAAGTTAGTTTGCACGGAAATCAGACATGATTTGAGGAAGAAATGCTTATACTCTACCTCCTGCTGTTTTCCCTTCCACATGTGCATCCCTCCTACCCCTTCGCCCTTACACTCGATCTTTTCTTTGACCTTTGGCTAATCAAATTGTTTTAATAAGAGAACCAATTCCAATTTACCAAAACAAGCTAGAACTGTATTTAACTTTGTCTTTGAGATACAACATATTTCTGAGGTTATCTCTTGGTGGGAGATGCACTGTTGCCTGAGTTGTCTTTGCTGTCTTATCCCATGGCAAGTTCTTAACGTAAAAAAGCAAGCGCAGCTATTCCTAGTTGTGGGCTGTGAGTGGGTGGTGTATGAAATGCTGATGTGGGAGATATGGCCTCTATTGCCAGCTGAACCACAAACCAGCTGGGTGACCCTGAGTTTTCCTCCATCCTTGTTTCCTTTTTCTTCATCTGTAAAAAACCCAAGCAAGCCAACCCAAAAAAACTCCAACAAAACCCCAAGATAACAATACATCCCCCCTTTTCGCACGGATACCTAAGGTATCAGTAAGGCTGCTGTGGTCTGAGAAGCAACTGTGTTACTGCAGCCAAGGTGATGTCAACCTCCAGTAAGAAGCGATAAGGTCTTTTTCTCAAATGCTTGCCTTTTTATGTTGCTGCTTTGTTTTGCTTTCTGCTGTAACTTCCCTTGCCATATCTTTCTGAAGAGTCTCAACGTAGCAATGAGCTTTAAATGCAGCCTCTCACACTTGGAAGTTGTGTTGAGAGGCAGCCTATGTGCTGAACAGTGTTGGTACTCTCCCTAGTTTATTTTCTTTCTCTTTCAAAGCACTTGAAAGTGGTTAATACGAGTAAACTTGCAACCTGTTGTACATTCAGTCCAGTGAATAGCAAAGAGCACACTTAAGGCAAAGTCATCCCTGTTTATTCTGATCAGAAGAAGCTTACACGGAGAGCAGTGTTTTAATAAATGGAGCTACTGGATGACTTTGAAACTCATCAGAGCAATGACTTTTACTTCATAACATAGCTTCTTGGGTTTTTGGGCTGAAATGTTTTGGGACTTCTTATATATTTTTTTCCCCCCACCTTAGCATTCACAGAAAATAGGCTGTTAAGAAGCGGAAAGCATGCAATTTATAGCAGATGGGTATAAACCACTCCAGCTCTACTACTGGAATGGGATCAATCAGGAACACTACATGCACCATTTACCCAGAAGAAACCCACCTGGGGGAACCCTGTGGAATTTTAGCCTATTAAGACAACACCTTAACAAGTTTAGTTTAAATAAAAACTTGTCGGCGCGCATTAAGCGGAGTGAAAGCTCTCGCTCTCCATCATCCGCTCGCCGTTCCTTTGAGAAATGTGACTCCCCTTGCACTGCGGCAACAAAGCTTCTCCCTCCTTCATTTTTTTTTTCCTCCTTTTTTTCATCTGCAACTTTTGTTCAGCCTGTTTTTTAAAAGCCAAGCCCCACAGAGGTTCAAAAAGTTCCACTCCATTTACTGGATTTCTAAATAGAAGGCATTTAGCTGAGCCAAGTGATTAGGCTTTCTGTTGCATTTAACCGCTCCCTTCGTGTATAACAGGCTTTCTAGTGATCTCTCTCTGCGTTAGCCTGTACTCATCCCTTATTATTGTCTCTTTATGAATGTCTCCTTTTTTTAGTCCTTATTTTTATTTTTTGGGGAAGTATCAGGTTAATGATACATATTATGTGCAGGGGGTGAAGGGAAATTCTAAGACAATCCTTCCCTTTGGGAAATATAACAGTACACTGCAAATGTAGTTCTGGTAAGGCTTGTAAAAGAGATTGGGGCATACAGTATAATGTAGCATAAAATGGAGTATGTGACTTTAAAGAAACTAATCTATTTTAGGCTAATGTTTTAAATTTTGTGTTTGCCCCTTTTCTTTTCCCTGAGGCGATATAAAATTGTGTTTCGAATCCATCGCGACGCACTGGGGGATTTTAGAGGGGAAGTGAGGCAGGCCAGAGTTAAGTTTTCCTACTGTACTTGCAGCCCAGACCTTTCCCTCTGCTTACCCATAGGTGAACTAGAAACCAAAACCTGACAGTAAGTACAATAGAAACTGACTAATTGGTTTCCTGTGCTTAATTTTGAGTTTTTTAGTAATATTTTTACATTCTTTCCATTCTGACCAAGCAATAAGTTTTGGTGCCTGCGTGCTACTGAAATATACATATATAAAAGTTGGTTTATTTTTATTTTCCAGCTTCCTTTTCTTATTAACTCTTGACACTGTCATTCTAGGTGCCAAGTTGATGTTACTGCCCTGCCAATGAAGCAGACCAATTGCTTAGAGCTGCCTCTGGAAAAGCATCCAGGGTCCCTGCTAATGTTGATTGCTGTTGCCCCATGTACAGGAGTGTCTATCTCTGATCTGTGCGTCTGCCCTTTGGGAGACCCCAGTGAAAGGCAACAGATTTCACAGCGCTATGTGAGTTTGCATTTCTTTTTTCCTTCCTTTTTTCTCCTTAATTTTGAAAGTAGTTAAAATTGCAGGGGGGAGGGAGAAAAGAAAGATTCACCCAGTCATAATAACATGTCTTCTACCAGTGAAAACTATCACATGGGATAGTTATTATGTTTAGAGTGACAAGGAGATTGGCAGGGCAGATAGACCCAAGCAATTTGGCTGCTTGTGTTTGTTGAGTTTTAAACTAATACTATTCTTTGCAAACTTGAATTGTGTTAAGAGGTTATCACCAGGAATGAGAAACACTGAGTATCTCGGGGAGATAGTAGTATATTTAGCTTGCTTTCCTCCTTTGGGGAGGATGCGTTCTGGACTTTGAACTTTTGGAAGATAAAGCCATATGATGACTTCCCCACCTCAGTCCTCAAAAGCTGGGTGAGAAGGAATAAGTGTCTATCTCTCTAAAATGAGGTGTGAGACTTACTCCTTCTCACCCAGCTTTTGAGGACTGAGGTGGGGACAGATTCCTCATGCTTCTTTGAGTGCATTGCCTTCCCGACCTGTGCTGCTTCTCCAGGTCTACCTATGTCCTATTTTCTCTTTTAATTGGCAGACAATACTTGCATAAACACACAGGGTTCCTACCAATCTCCAACATAAAGTTAATGTGTAGCAAATGTGAACAGAATTTCCTTAGGAGCCAGTAGAGTGTGAAGTTGTGAACCTCAGGTCCTGATGCAGCAAGACTGGGGTGATGGAGATGTATTTATGGGTATATCAGCTGCTGGACTGAAACACACCAGAAATAGCCATGGATATAAAAATGTAACTCATTTAGTAGGTCAGTATTTTGTGTTTCTTACTGAATTACAAAATATCTTTTTTTTTCCTTTTTGCAGTGTATAAAGAATTCCTTTCGGGATTTAAAGGACATTGGCTTCTTACAAGTCAAAGTTCTAAAGGCAGTGGACCTGTTGGCAGCAGATTTTGCAGGTATTTTATTTCTGTTTTCTGGCATATGATGCTATGATATATTGTGATTACTCCTTAGACTTTGTGCATCAGTTGATCAAGGAAAAGTAAATCTTCCCTTTATTTCTCCAGTGCTGAAATCTGCCTCAGGAGGCTTGAGCTACCAAATGGTTTTGACTCCCAAAAGTATGTGAGAAGGGCCGGTGGATGGAGATCTGCTTTTCTCCTTACATCTGGGGGGACATGACCAGTAACTTAGCACTTCTCATGGTGTGCTGCTGTATTTTTCGACAGGAATATGTAAGGCAAGAGTCTATATAAAGTGATGGTGCCTACGAAGCAACCTCTCCATCTTCTATTGGGTGACTTGTGAGTTTGTGAATGAGACTGAAAGATTTTTGTGGGCATCTGACACTGCGCTGAGTGTGTGGGTTTGGGTTGTTGCAGGCTGTCACCCAAAAAAGCCAAGTTTGCCTGCAATGGAGATGCGAATGTGATGGTTTCTCTTGCAGCTTGTTTGAAGCTTCGATTTGGGATGATGTTTTTGGTGCTCTTTCTCTGAGAAAAGACGGATTTTCCACTGTGCTGTACCTCAAATTGTGCTTGGTCCTGACAGCAATGGACACTAACACCTTTTAAAAGTACAACTTTATATTGTTTCTCTGGGGAAGGTCTAGGGAATTTATACTTCTCTGTAGTGACTGTCTGGATATTATTATTTTTATTGTCATCTTCTCCAGGATTCTGGAGACCTTTTAATTCCCCTCTGTATCTTGCACCAGCTCGTAATTCACAGGCACAGCACTGTGTGTTGTGTATTTGCTGACATAGTCATTTTTGTAAGATAACTTGTTGATAAAGGCAGGAAAGATGCTAGAGAGAAAACACTCTTGCCCCATTCTCTGGTATTCATGAAGATATTGTAACGTGAAAGCGCTGCTCCTAAAAGAAGGACCAAAGGAGAAAGCCCACCATTAATCACGATGCTGTTTCAGTTTCAATTCACTGCTTTATGCTGCAGCAGGGTGGGGGGAAATAGATTACTGTAGACAGCAGTGCTTTAAAGTACTGAAGGATTTAGTTTGAAAGCAAACAGAACACCTGCTAATAATGACAGGTAGTATGTATGGAAATCCATTTCTAAATTGACATAATGTATATCTGGAATGAAGAGTGTAACTGCCCTTTACTAACAGATTAAATGAGAACTGTACCAGAACCTTAGGTAGGGCTATCTAGAAATACGTGAGGTTTTAATATAGACAGCATCTAGGGAAAGAGCTGAGCCTGGAAAGGTATTTACCCACTGGAAAACTTCTGTGATTCTAATGCAGTTGCATTGGTGATGGATTTGGCCCCCTTTCCATCGGTACTTAAACAGGAGCATGTGGGTGGATAATGAACATTGGAAGAGACACTCAGGTTCTTGATTCTGCAATTCAAAGACTTTTCGTACAGAATGTGTGACACACATTCCTTGTGCATAGCACAGAATGAAATTCTGCTTAAGTAAAAGGTTACTCAGTCTGTCATTATATTCAAAATAACCCAGGCTTTGAGCCTGATTCATGAAGCAAATGACAAATTGTTTTTCAATGGCAGTGCTGAAAATATCCTAGTATTATGCTGTAATAGACCCACCAAATTGCAAAAGGATGCAGCCATTTTAGGTAAAAATAGCATAATTTCTGATCATGAAATGAGAGACATAAAGATTAATTATCTGTTCTGAGCCATTCATAAATGATTAGTGCAGCAATTATGGGCTTCCATAATAGAGCCTCCTAGAGCAGTGCCATATTTCCTGCATTGCCAGGGAGACTGCTCAGATTTATTGTTATTGATAAAAGTAAATTCGAAGTCCAGCTAAAAATCTGATTAAATCGCAGAGCTGTGAAGAGGTACTAAGATTTCAAAGGGTTAATAGAGGAGGAGTATGAGCAGGTAGTGTTCCCTCCCTGTCCTGTCCCACAGCAGTCATGAGTTTTGGGTGGGTGAACTTTGGCAGACTGGTCACGTCATGACAAGTGTAATGCCACCTTATACCTTATTACATATTCCCCTAATAAATACTGGATTTTGGTGTGACTGGGATTTCCGTTGTCTGTTGATTATATGTTGGCATTATAGATTTTAATTGCAACTTTTTAGCCTACTATAATAATAGCTATCAGAAAACAATGTCGTATCTGCTTTGGGTTTGAACAGTGCATTGAAAAATCCATTATTTTACCATTTGACTTAAATTTTAGGCTAGCTTCAACACAGATATATCAAATATGTAGAAGCTCTTCAGCCACAGCTAGCCCAGTTTGAGCCTTCCATACTTTGATATTCCTAGATAATAGTTTTGTTGACGTGAAAATGACTTTTTCTGCTTTGTTGGATGTTTTCTGTGTACGCATGAGAGTTCTTCTCAAACACTGCATTTGCTCACTGACCAAAAAATAGCATTCAGAATACCAAATTATATAGTGGGGTTGTTTTTGGCATATACCAGTTTGCATTTCAAGCAGTTTCTCTGAAAGGCTACATGCATTTTCCACACTTATCAGGGAATGGACATACAAGCTGAAAAGGAGAAGACAAATAGAGTCCAGTAATACACATGATCTTTAAACTTTACCAATATTGACTAGTTAATACCCACTGTTTACGTGCTGAAAAGACTCCTGTTTAGTTTATAAACTTTTCAGAGTAAGAATCTTAAGAGCTCTGCATTAATAATACCAAAAATAAGGATTAAGAAAAAGACGGCTTTGCTTAAATATCTTTTTTTGGTCTGCTATATAAATCCCTGCATTGCTGACATATTTAGCTGCCTACATAAAAGTTAGGCTGCAGCATCTGCAGCTGAGTTTTACATGAACACTGAAGATGAGATTAAATCAGATATTGAGCCAGACACACTGATAAAGGGTACTCTGTCCATGATGGAAAACTGCTGAGCTGCAGCAAGTTCTGAAAGCTACAAATTCATGTAATGAGTTATCAGAAATCTGTATTAGGAAATATGTCATCACCATAAGTTCCAGGTTGACATCCTCCTTTTGAGAAGAGGTTGTGTAGTGGGTTTTTGTTTCATTTTGGGGGTTTATTTGCCTAAACATGGTACCTGGTTCACGCATGGATTCTCCAGTTGATGTTGGGTTTTGTTTAAACTGTGGCACTGCATAGGGTCTTCATGGCTTCAAGGACTTGCTCATGTGGAAGTGACTGAAGAAACGCTGCTAATACAGACACAGTGCTGTGCTTATCTTGTCGTGGTACTGTAACCAAGTAAAGACCACAAACTCTAGCAAAGGATAAAGTAGAGAGGTGTAACTGCAGCACTGGTGCTCTCCTGGATCAGAATGACAGTACTGCTTTCGTAATGCCACCTGAGTAACGGTTTACATGAGCAGATTTGTCTTGCTATTAGGACTTAGAGATGATTCACTGTAAGTCCCAGATCTCAGGTGGTAGAGTGAAGCCACCTGAATGAGGTGTAAGGTAAATGTAAGAGTTTCCAGCACTGAGGGTGCATTTGGGATGCTAAGTCATTGCAGCAGAACGAGGCAATTGTCTTAACAGGTCTTTCTTTTATTTGACCAGTCACTTCTCCAGCCCTACTGTGAAGAAGGACTACACATGCTAAACACAGTAACTGGTCCACTTCATTTTTTTCTCCTTTTTTTCCCCTCTGATCTTTTTCCCTAGGTAAAAGCGATCCTTTCTGTGTCTTGGAGCTGGGAAATGACAGCCTTCAAACGCACACTGTTTACAAGAACCTTAATCCAGAGTGGAACAAAGTTTTCACATTGTAAGTGGATTGCTTTTCAAAGCATGCTGGAACACCGAACAGTTAGCAGCTTCATTGTAAAAACTATCGACTTTGTGGAAAATACAAAGGTCAAGTTTAAGATATGTCATTTTTTTCACAGTCAGAGAGGATGTTGGAGAAATATCAAATATAACTCAATTAAAGCCTTTTGCCTTTTACTAGTTCTTGTGTGGAGTTTATTAATAGAAGTCATTAAAAGAAAAATTACTGTGATATTTATAGGAAGAATCATGACTAGACGTAATGGAGTCATAGTTGGATCCAAGGGATAATATAACAGAAAGTTGAGACCAGATACTCACGCCTACATTTTCTGTAATTTAAAGTGTTTCATTGAACCACTGCAGAATCCTCTTTTTAATTTGTAAGCAAGCAGAAAATTAGAGCTCGTCTTGTTCCTGGTGTAGCTTCTGAGTTTAATCTAGACAAACATAGTTTACCCCAAATTAGAAGCTTAGATTTGTATGAAAATTGGAGTATTCTTTTCTTTTAGTAATTTCATTAATAACAAAAGTGATAATTCAGGTATTGTTTGGAGGCAGCACAAATTTTTAATCTTCCTTTATGCTGACAGTGATTTTTGTGAATAACTGAGATAAATGTCTCTATGACTGTAGAGGTCCATGGCAATGAAGGCAACCGTGGGGGCTGACAATGGACTATTTATGACATTTGCCCCTGTTCATTGGAAGAACGGTTTGAGATGATGGACTTCTTGGAAAAGCAACATTCCAGATTACACAAACACAATAAAAAGTATCTGATCTCTTTGCCAGGAGTACCTTGCTGTATTTCTGTTTAATTCATGGGTGCAGCTGAGTGCATGTCTCTCTGAGTCCTTTCTCTCACTTGTGTGTTCTCAAGAAGCTTCCACTCATCACTAATTCTGAAATTCTGCCAACAGATGTCTTGTTGAGTGTTCAGCCAACAAAATAAATCTAATAAGAATCCAAAATTGTTTTATTTTAAAAGAAAGTTTGTGTCTTTACTTCCTGTGGGTCTCTGAAACGTCAGCTGCAGACTACCTTTAACTTTCTTACTGCTGTTGCGTGGCTAATCCAACGACAAACTCTGCAGAGCCAGTAAAGGCTCATGCATCTCTCTTTAACATTTATGGCTGTTTAAAAACAGCTCATATAGGCACTTTAAAAGCTATTGATGATTTAGATTTATTTTGGAGCAGCGTGGATTGTTTTTGAGTGGATGAATCCTGTTCAGCTGGAGCTTTTGATAGTATCAGAGAGCCCTTCCCACCATAGTCAGATTTTCTGTGACACACTTATCTCTGTGTGTCACTGTGGGGTTTTAATATTTTCTATCACTGGTAGTTCCATCATATGGAAAATGGTAATGGCTTGGAGGGGAATATGGAAGTATGGTTGCAGAAATGGCAGTTTTCAGCGTACTTTAAAGCCATAATATCTTGACAACAGTGCATTTCATGGTGGTTTGGCTGCCACTGGGGTCACATCACAGAAGATGCTGCAGCTGCTAGCTGGAGAGACAACCATGTGGCTTTTAGGTTTGGATTCTGCTCTGTGAGGAGCAACTCCATCACGTTGCAGACAGAGGTTGGTGGAGCAGGGCTGCTCTGAAAAAAAAACCCCAAAACCTTAGCAACTGCACTTAATTAAATAACAAGCACATACTATACCACATATATCTTTCTTTAAAGGAAAAGAGGAGGTAATCAACACAACTCGTAATTCATCTCCACTTACCCATCCTTTTGGAGATACACAGATATCACCTCTGTCAAATGAGGCTCCGATTTGTTAATTATCTGATAAATACTTAGGATTGAGGGCCTGCTGCCACATCAGTACAGTGTTTGCACTAAATGGAAGAAAAATATTGTATATTTGGCCTTTAACTTGGGTTGGTAGGTTGTGGTTTTCTGGCTTGGATCAGGTTGTGTTTTGCTTGCTTGGTTGGTTTTTGTTTCTTGGGTTATTTTAAAGTAATTTGTTTTGTTAGTTCCTAAAAAGGGAGATAATTCCTCAATAATTATTCAAGTCAAATGACATTACATAAGTTTTGTTTCCTGGTTTATTTCTTTAATGTTCTGAATTCAGCTCTTGACCCCTCCCAGTCACCAGTTGCTGAGTTCTGCAGTTAGCATCATCAATGCACAAAAAATGTCACCATCTGGTAGTTATACTTTACACCCAGTTATGGGACTGAAACATGAGGGGAAAGCTTGGGGAATAATCATCATTTGATTCATTTTTTTGGGGAATTTAATTAAATCCTAGTTTTATACTCCAAGGTTTTACAAACTTAATTAGTAAAACAGTGTTCTCAGGTCTTTGTGGAGGAGACTTGTGTGCATGTGTATCAAAAATTATTTTTTAATGTGTCTGCACTTTAAATTCCAGCCCTATTAAAGATATTCATGATGTTCTGGAAGTGACAGTTTTTGATGAAGATGGAGATAAACCCCCAGATTTTCTTGGAAAAGTGGCCATCCCTTTGCTGTCTGTAAGTTACCTTTACGACGTGTATCATTCAAACACTGATGGTTTTGCTGGGAACAAGCTGCTTTGCCTTTCCCCCATAGCACAGAACAACACAGATTTAGAGATAAACAGGTTTTGTGATCTATATATGCTTTAGTTGGCAGTGTTTATAGTTCTCCTTAGTGTAACGAGTGTTTCCAACCCATTTTAATACAAATTCGGTTGATTGGAAAGAAAATTGCAGAAGTGTCTGTACTTCATCAGTACTATGTGCCATGTAGGTCTGAAAACATAATTGAGTTGTTCTGTATGTTTCCACATCATGTTCTGAAGGCAACATTTTAAGCATGTCTTTGTTCTATCTTGCTTCTTTTTGCTCCAAGAAAGTAATTGCACATCACAGTAGGATTGACTGGAGATAGCTGTTGTTATTGGCACAGCTGAATAAAATTACCTAAAAGGGGTGTTTTCTACTCCATAGTGCTTTTAAAGACTGGTGGGTTTTATTCTGTAAACAAATATGTGAAGAGTGAGCGCTGCCATGGGAGTATAAAATCTAAACTGGAAACAAAGTGAGCTTGGGGAAAGTGGTTGCTCTGGAGATTAAGGGGAGTTGGAGCTTTTTTCAGAAATGGCCAAAAAAGGCCGAGCTAAAGAGAGTGGAAGAGAAAAGGTTCATTAAAAGACATTAATACAGAAACGGGAGAAAAGCAGCTTCTTGTTTGGTAAGGCTGATTTAATTCTGGAACAAGGGTGATGGTAATAGAGTGAGTAAACCAGATCAAGAGTTTGTAAACAGCTCCATGTGTATGTGCAGTATCACAGAAGATTCTGGTAACTTTTGCTGTACCGTCTGGGAAGAACTTTGTAGGCTGTGACTTTTATTAAATCAGTTAGCAGATGAGGCTTGAAACATCATGGGCCTCTTGTGCTCATTTCAGTCGAGTCGTGTAAACATGTTTAACTATGAGCATGGAGGTTTCCTTCAATTTTGAGGCAGCTTTGCAGTATGTTCCCTATGCAGAGGAGACAGTGTGACAGTTATTTATGCAGTGGATACTGCGTTGAACCGTGGACAAACAATGATGCTTGCAATATATATATATATCTCATGATTCAAATGATATATGCAGTAGTGAGATACTTTCAGTAACACAGAGTGTGATGCTGTGGGTAATAGCACTCTTGAGTTGGCAAACGGTGAATCCTGATTGAAATTATAGAGTACAAAATTGTAGTATTGTTTTGAAACATCTCTCTGAAAGCATGTTCACCTCTGCAGAAAGGCTGGCATGCATCTTTCATGGTTTTTTAGAGGTAGGTTGCTGCAGGAGAGACAGTATTGCAATAGTGGATTAATGGAGCTCTGACCTAGCAGAGACTGGAGAATCTGGAGGTTTCTAGAAGGAAAGCAAAGGTCCCATCTGATGTGGGTCATGTAAGCTCCACAGAGTCGTCATAGATTAGATAAGGGACCAATCAAAATCATAGAGAGGAGCTGCAAATATTTGATCTCTCCAAATAAATAATGAACCGCCCAGAAAACTCTTAAACTGGCTTAGAGGGTATGATCCCAACCTAAGGAATGCTTTATAGTGGTGAAGAAATAGGCCAGTGTGCTCCAGTTTTGTTGTTACTTTGTCTAAATAAGTGTATTTCTTGTATATGTGAATTCAAAGCAGCGTGGCTTCTGAATCTCTTAATGAAAGTGTGTTTGTTTTCATCCTCTGTGTGCTCTTTCCAAGTTATACTGGAGCCCAGAACAGGGGAACGCCTGCAATGTGGGGATAAGACGAGCCTAAGCTATAGAAGCTAAGGAGTAAATACTGGGCTTTTGGTGCCCCAGACGCTGTGGTGTGCTTTGCAGTCCTCATCCCTCTGTAGCTCAGACTGCAAGTTCTTTTTGAGGCTGAGGGTATTTTAGCTTGTTTGTCTGTTTTAGTGACGCGAGTTGTCAATATCTCCAGTTTTAGGATAATATCAGAGTCAGTTGGGCATGGAGGATGATTTGATGTTTACAGGGAGGGGAAAAAAAAAACCTCTTAACATCTTTTATTCCATTTTTGATCACTTTGTTAATTTTTCCCCAAGTCCTCGTATCTCTGATGTTACTGGAAAAGAGTGGCTGGAGCAGCTGCTCTCCTGCAGATCTGGTGTTTGCCAAATGGTCTGCATGATCGGCAGCAGGCTGTGTGGGCTCACAGTGAGAAGATGTTAGATTTGGATTTTCTGTTGATTTTATAGGCATTTGTCAAGTATCCCTTAGGAAGCATGTAACAAGGCAGAGGAGGGGAGTGCATGTGTGTGGTAATGTCCAAACTATTCAGTGTAGGGGTGTTTTTTTTGTCCAAGGTTTGAGACAGAAAAATAAAATAAAAATTGTTTATGCTTTCCCTTGCCAACTGATCTTCTTCCTTCCCGTCCAAACTTCTCTGCCTCCTATTTCAGTCAAATCTAGTGTAAATATATTTGTCTCTGCTTCTGATTAAAAAACATTTTGCACCTATTAACTTAGTCTGCTCAGAGAACCACAGTTTTCTAAGCTCTCTTTCTTGAAACAGGAATTTTGATGTGTGTTGTGATTTTGACTGTAAATTTGAATGTATCCATTGAACCATTTAGATAAATATGCTGAAAGAGAACAATAGATTCAGGACTTAAGGAAGCCTCTCAAATCATATAGGTTTAATTTCTCTAGGTAATCAGGCCTAATATTTGCCTTGCATTAAATTCCCTTTTGAAAATAGAAGTGCATTTGCCTTCCCCCTCCCCCTCAAAAATGTTCAGGTTTGACTTGTGAGCTGTCAGCACATGTAGTAAGTTTATTTCAGGAATTGTTCATGGATGATTAGATTCTTTTCTTAATGAAAAGTTGCCTTGTTGGAGAGATACAAAATGCTTAATTTGACAACGAATTTTGGTTTAAATGTGTTCAGGAGACTTACACTGCCGTTTTGCAAACATGTATACACCTTTGTTGTCACATTAACACATGAGTTGCCTCGCAGCAAACAAATTTCAGAGATAGGGAAAACACTGGGCTTTCCATTCAACTTTGACTGTGATCTAGGCTTACTGCAGGCACCAAGTAAGAAATATAAAAATATTAGGCAGCACGAGAAGAGTTTTAAAGTGTAGAATTATGAATAAAGCTGAAAACGTCATGTATTTTGATAGGTACCATGAAACAATATTGGGTGACTGCATGGTTTGCTTTGCTTCTCATACAGCTCTACTAATGGACTGTGAAGACATTGATTTTGATAGCATTGCCCTCAATTTGGGATTTTATTATTTATTTGTAGGTAATGTAGGAGACAGAAGTGGTTATTTGCTTGCATTTTATCTTTAACTTTCCCATGTTAATTGTACTTTTTTTCCCCTCCTGCCTTTTTTACGTCAAACCACTGTCAGCATGTGTAGGAGACCTCTTCTCAACTACAGCTCTGCTCAGCCACATTCACAGAAGCAGAATTTAAACTGAAAAAGGCTCACCTTAGTCCTACCAGGTCATTTAACCAAATGGATCACCCTCTTGTCAGGGCTGACCTGTAGAGTCCGTCTTGCCTCACCTTTGGGCCGGGAGTGAGATTGCTTTCTCAGAGCTTGGGGAATGAAAGGGAAGACCATTTCACACCACTGAGCAGGGGCAGGCTTTTGTGCTAGAAACGGAAGAAGATCCTGGGGAACAGAGAAGTAGGGCAAAAACTTCATTGCTTCAAGAAAGGAGTTTGATAGATTTAGAAGTTTTGTAGGTTTTGGGGCACTTGAACTAATTATCAAAGAAGTCCTTTCCACGTCTGTTCTTTTCTGCCCTAGATCTTAGTAAAAGCAACCGTGTTTCTCTTTGTGAGGGTCTGCCTTTTTTGTTTTGCTTCAAGAGACTCCTATCTCCTAGAAGGCTGCAAGTTATTAGAGACGTGGGAGCATATAGTGTTCTTCAATGAATTTGAAAGCAGAGTATATCAAATATCCCCGTGTAGAAAGACCTTTGAGTGAAGAGTTGTATCACAGGATGGAATGTTTTTTATCTGTTGAATTATCAGCTCAGAGTAGACTTCAGCTGCACCCTTTTTTCTGCAAACAGGAAGAGGACTATGAAATATTTTCAAGTGCCAAGCGAGGTCGGTAGCCAACGATACAGGGAAAACAAGTAGTATGCCTTATACAAGCTTAATTATCTAAAACATGGCCTGGATTCAGAGAGCAGACACCTGATGATTGTGATTGCTTAGCACTTGACTGTAAGTGCACAGCCTTTTTCAAGGAGAAAACTTTAGAGTTTGTGAAAAGTGGAAATGCTGCATTTATATGACAGAGGCAGCTGTGAAGTGGATAGTCTGTTCTGGCTTTTATCCCTATCGTGAACCCAAAATTTTGAAATGAGAGGGAAAAAAAACCCCACATCTTTGAGAAAAAAATGACGCCTTGTTTCTGAAATGAAATCGTCCCCCAACCACACACTACTCACTGAAATGGCATCAGCAGCAATGTTTTTCTTGAGTACCATCTAGCATGCTTGCACTCCCAGGCTTTTCAGCTCCTCCTCAGACTGCCTGGAAGGCCTTGTGTGGCTGCTTGCTTGATTTCAGACTCTCGTCTCTGTATCTGTTTGGTCTTTGGGTATCATGTTCTCTGCCAAGAACCAACATTTCTATTCTACTTTGGATCCCACAGAAGCTTGTTAAAAGCAAAATGTTGGGGGCAGAGAGTTTTGGGATGAATGAATGGGCATTTCTTGCAAAATCCAATCAGTGTATGTCGTAAGACTGGGGAGAAACAAAAAACCTCTTTATTCATGTCCAGGTGGATCAAATATGTGGATTGCTTTCATCTTTTCCTGGGGAAATATGTCCTTTGATAAGGGTAGGTGTGTGTCTATTACAAGACAGCTTTATGTTATTCAGGGCAAATGGTATGACATTGTGCATCAGCAATGAGCTCAAGCAGGAATATCAGAGGTCCCAAACACGTTAGATGAATTACCCTTGGAGAGTAGCCATTACCCTTTCCACACGTCACGGGTGTTGATGTACAGAGGTTTAACCCAGCGCTCTTCTGTCAGGTCATCAATATATGACATTGAATCTGCATCAAAGCTGGATACATAGTGAAGTTTTCTTAAAATCAATGTTAAAAAAAAAAAAGCCACTAAACCATATTTCTTTGAGACGAGCAATGAAAAACCACCCTTTGCTGCGTAAGGGTCCTGTCTTCCCTGTGTTTTGTGTCATATCAATCTTGGCTTTCGCTATTTCATTAAAATTCCCAAGCGGTCAGAAGGTTGTTGCTTAATAGATTTAGCATTGGCTGGCTACATCAATACTGTGCTTAGTCACATTTGTTTTACTGGGGACATCTGTGGGAAGAGCTTAGCAAATATATTCATTTATTTGAAAGGAACCCGGTGCACTTTGAGCCTTGACTGTGTGGTGGTCTCACGTACCTGAATGCTTCCTTCAGCTAAAGTGCTGCCAGAAGTTGCTCTGTCTGAAGGGCCTCTGCAGGTTCCAATATTTAATGCACAAAGAATTTCAGCTGTTCTTCTGGCTGGTGATTCCTGTCATGGCCTTGTGGGGCTGTGATATAGAATATATGAATTGTTCTCTGAAAATACTGATGATGATATTTTGTCTTTCTGAGTTGATTCAGAACAGGGAAATACCTCAAATACCAGCAATTCCCATGGGATGAAAATTTTGACTTTATTTCATAGGTTTTCTGATGGTGACACTGCAGAATGAAGCATGTCGGTATGGTAGGCACTACTGTCCTCATGTTAATCAGATAGCTATGGGCAGTCTTGGTTGGTGATTGAGGCCCAGTATGTTATTAAGCTTTCTGAGAATGTGGGTGTTAGTATTCTGTAAGGATACGCAGCATCATCAATAAAGGAATAATATTGATCACATGTCCTTAAGGGCTTCACCTGCAGATATTTTCACATTTAATTTGAATATACTTTTCCTTCCCTTTTCCCATAAGTTAATAAACTTTCATATGAAAGGTAACCTATTTTAGACACAACTGTAGGGAATATTCATTGAGCAAAATCCATGTGAAATCAGATGTGTAGCAAAAGGTGTTTGGGTGATAGAAGAAATCTGATTTTTCTGACATTTAGGCTCATCCTAGGACTCCAGTTCCAGCTGCAACATTTGTTCACCTTTTCCACAGCCAGAGAAAGCTCTTAAGCAGTCTCTGCGAGCAGCAGAGACTGGGGGAAAGTACCCAGAGCAGAGGAAAAAATAGATCCAAAATGAAATTAATATGACTGTCTGTCTCTCAAGAGTGAAGGAGACATGGAACAGAATCCAAGATCTGGCCCAAGAACAGCATACAAGGAAAGTCTAGAGTATTAAAAGGTATTTTTGGATGTTTTCTTCTGGGCACAGTTGAGACATGCCACCAGTCTAATCTCCATGCGTCACGGGCGTTAGAATTGCCCGCTACCTTTTGCTGAACTGTGCTGGCTTAGCATGATGCCAAAACTGTAACAGGGATTTTTCTCTTTTACTTTTTTTTTTCCCCACAGGGTTTTTCTTTTTATGCAAAGGAAAACGCAATGGAGAAGTGCCATTTCATAGCCAGTTGTTCTCTTGTGCTTTTTAACTCTGAAGAAGGCTATCTCTGAATGTTTAGTCTTAGGCTGACTTATAATTGCCAGACAAGTCAAACACTTAAAGATGCCAAATGAGGCCGCCTGTAAAACTATTTGCACTGTGTTACTTTCTGCCCCGCTCAATTTTAAAACAATAAGGACACCATTTAAAGCTCTCCATGTAACATACAACCCCTATTCCCAAAGACAGGCAGAGATGGAAGATATTTGTTGCTAATTGGAAAGATATTGTGAGAACACACCTGTGAGCACACCCAAAATGTTTGATTCTGCTCCAACTCTTTAAGAGTCTTTCCCCAAAGTCACAAGCTGGTTTTGAGTGCAGAGTACCATGATGTCAGGCTCAGGCCTTTTCAGTATTGATAACATTAATTTCCCATTTTTTTCTATCACTTATCATGTGTTTTTTTGGTTTTGGTTTCCCCGCCCCCCCCCCCCCCATTGGTTATACTCTTGAAAGATTTAAAGAAGAAGTGTCTCCCAAGGAATATGGAGAGAGCTTCCCACTAGTTGTTGCATTAACAGGATGGAATGCTGTGAGAAATATGTGTAACTGAAATACATGGAAATTCAGCCCCCAAATTTGTAACTATGGAGAATTGTGATATTGTGATGTGCTGGATGCCTACATCTCTGCAGGCATTCTGGGAATGTATATCCTATCGTATTGTGGGAGTCTGTGAATCAAAGCTCAGGCTAAACCTACTGCTGGTGGCAATCCCCTTGGACCAAAGGGAAAACAACCCCAAACTAAATCCTCTTGGTGCTGTATCTCTACCATCAGTAAATCCTTTTGTCTCTTAATTTGGGAAATGGAGCAAAATCTTTAATTTCCAAATATTTTTTTTTTTTCAGTAGCTTTTAAAATTATTTTTTGCCCTTGCTTGAGGGAGATAAAAGAACCTCCTGAAACATCAGAATCTTCTGCAGTGGGCTGACAATATGGCAGTTGGCATGAGGACCTTCTGATGCCAGTCTGTTCATCCCTAGAAGAGGAGCCAGTCACTTCAGCAGCTCTTTTCTTTTGGAGTTGCTGGTCTGCAAAATAGGTTTTTGCCCACTCCTTTCTTGGGTGCTGCAGCATCCTTTGTTGGCAACTCCAACACTTCATGTGCTTTCCTGCAGCGAAAGCAGAGGTGCTTTGTGATCAGTTGAGTGTAGTGCCTATTACTGTTGTATTTATTCTTATTAACTAAATTCCATCTATGCTTGCATAACCCTTGGCATCCTGTTATGCAAAGCTTTGGATGTGAACATAGCTAAAAGCTGGAGTTCCTGGTGGGACACCCTGAGGATGCAAAGTTGGTCCTTGTGAGAGCCCTCTTCCCTTTCAACTCTTGTCAAGGAGTAGATGGATTTTCCTAGTTAAGTTGTTTGGTAGAGAAAGGGTGGAGCAACACTGGGATGAGAAGTGACCTTTCCCTTGTCTTGTGAAATCACTTGGTTCCCATTACGTCTTTTTTTCCCCCCTTACTCACTTCTGCCATGGTTTATATGAGCGCCTCTCCTAAATGCCAGAGCAGCAATAGCCATTTTAAATATGGTTGCAATTTCATGCCCCCAAATTTCCTCCGTTATCTTTAATCTTTGATCATTACAGTCCCTGAATGTAGCTTTTTTGGTAAGCTGCAGGTTTTTTTTATGTTACTGCTGTTTAGAATTAACTGGTCTGCTTCCTAAAAAGCCAAATGTTTAATCAATACATATCCTACTGTGTATAATAAATACATTTCTGCCATCGCTTTTTGAAGAGAGAATGCTTTTGATTTGAGCCAAATAGTTTACAAAATGGTGAGGGAGGTTTTTTTGTTGGTTTGTTGGTTTTGGGTTGTTTTTTTTTAATAGATGTTTAATGCGATAGGGCCAACCGGTGGATTAGGGCATGGAAATGGTATTGAAATTCCGAGGTGGGGTGGGGGAATTACACAAATTAGTTAATTTTGAGCATTTGTTACATTAGCATTTGCTCCACTTAAACTGATTCATTTCTCTGGATTGTGTTTTGTTTCCTGGGTAATAATTCGACAATCTTGCAATAAACTAAGCGTTAAGAAATGAGCTTGTGTACTGGAGTGTGCAGTAGGTAGGCGAGGAGTTTTGTGGCTCTTTTCCTGAACTTTGGAAGAAAAATCCCATTTTAAACCTGCAATAACGGAGGCTGATTACTTCCCATCAACTCACTGGCTTCCAGGGCAGAATTTTCAGACTGGTTATTGCGTGCGCTGCTCTACTATAAAGTACAAGGTCTGTAAATTAAAGTTGGACCATAAGAGATTTAATCTGCAATTTTATAGGTCTCTAATCCAACGATCATTTTGTATTTCAGGCTCCAAATATATTATCAGGGCTTTGGGGGGGAGGGAGGTGTGTTATTTTGTGCTTGCAGGTTGTTTATTTATTTATTTGTAGTGTCTTTTGTGAATTACAGCTGGGAAAATGTTGATGCTTTTTCTACCCCTCACACTATAGATTACAAACGGTAAACAAAGTTGTTACACGCTGAAGAATAAAGACTTGGAACGGGCTTCTAAAGGAGTAATTTACTTGGAGCTGGATGTCCTATTTAATCCTGTAAGTTGAGATATTTTCTCTTCGCTAGGGGTAAGAAATGTGTGAATCTGCAAGGACCAGGCGGGGAGGGTGAGCCTTTAAAAGCTAGGAGCCAAGCAGGAAAAAATCCGGTTGCATCAGGTGGTAGAGGAGTGTTCTGTGCCCTGGGTGGAGAACTGTTGGGATACTGGAGTTTGTGGTGGGGTGGCTGATCCTGGTGCAGATGGAATAAGGCAGAGGCATATCTGGACTGACAAGTGACCACAAGCACCTTTAGGAAGGAGGTGCTGGTTACTGTATGCCACTGCTACATTTCAAACATCCAAAAAAGGGCTTAATGTTCAAATTATTCTACATTACTTTTAACACCTACTTCCTTCCAAAAAAGCTGACCCACCATGCTCTCTTCCCAGGGTGTTGACAGGAAAATTAATGAGGCATGGACACCGTGCACTTAGTTTTTAGGTGGCTAAGTCAGTCTCAATTGTTTATGCCCTACAGCCTTTTACCCAGTTAAATCCTATTTATTAAGGCCATCGTGGGCTGCATGGCAGCTCTGCTCTTGCTGAAGCGAGCCCAATTTAACTCATCCACCTTTTCCTTAGCAGCTCCTCCTAAGTCATGTAGAGGCTGAAAAAAGTGAAAGCTCCTGAAATACCCAATCAGCGCTGGCAGTACGAAGTTGAAACAACTCAAACTCCATGACTTCTTTATTCTATTTATTTAATTTTTTAGGTAAAAGCAAGTATTAGGACGTTCAAGCCCCGAGAGAAGCGCTTCACCGAGGAGAACCGCAAATTTTCTAAAAAGGTGAAGTTAGTCTCCAGGCTGGGATCTTGCATTTGGTTTTGGAAAGGTTTGAGTTGCTGTAGCGTGGTTGGAAGGAGAAAATCTAGTTCTGCATAAAATGCTGAACACACGTAAACTCCGTGTGTTTCTTGACGTGTTCAAAGGTTGGGTTGTGGTAACACAAAATCTCTTTCTGATCTAGTTTGCATCAGCAGCTCGTTGTGCTTCGTGGTGGGGAAAATGATAGTTGTGGGTGTTGCAGAGTTCGCAGCACCTAAAGCTCAATGAAAGCCTTATGCCCTCCTTTGGGAAGGAAGAAACCACATCTAAATTTATTTAGTTTTTTTTAAACTCCATAGGTCTTTAAAACAAGGGCCATAATCTTTTTTTATTTAATGTAAAGGTGCCCTATAATTAGGCTCAAATTTCCTATTTATCTCTACGGACACATCCAAAACACGTAGAGAAGAGGTTCAGTGTTTTGCTTGCATTTTTTTTTTTTCCTGGCCCTTTTCCTGAGGCATTGCTGTATTTTGAGAATTGAAGAGGAATGAAGGTAGGTTTGTGTTACTATTTTATTTAGTTTTGGCATTGAGAGATGCTTTTTTTTTTTCTTTCTCTCTTTTTTCTAAGGGATGAGGAAAATCTGGAAGGTTTGGGTGTAATCAGAATGCAGACGAGCTGGAGAGTATCTCTGAAATAGAAGCTTTATTTGTAATATGTGCCTTGGCATGCATTTGTAGCTGAAATTATCCCTGTTTCTGAAGGAAATATTAGAGTGTTTGATTAAACTCCTCTTCTCCTCCCCTCCTCCCACTCAATATTTATCAGATCTTATCAAGAAATGTTGATCGCGTGAAAAAAATCACCATGGCAATATGGAATACAATACAATTCCTTCGGAGCTGCTTTCTCTGGGAGTCCACAGTAAAGAGCATGATAGCATTTGTGGTAAGTGGATTTCTTCTTTTATTGCATGAGGCTGAATGTTACAAGATCTGAAGTGTTACCATGCCTTCTACCGGTGTAAAGCCCTTTATTGTTTGCTGTTACTGGTATTTGTTGACTATGTGGCTGCAGGGCTGTGGGTTTCAAGGCAGCTTGGGCCATGTTGGGCCTGGTGGGGATGGAAATGAAATGTTCAGGAACAGTCTTTCTTTGCTCAGTGCAGAGGTGTTTGCCAACTGGCACTGAGGACACCTATGTCCATGGTGGGTGATGCGACCTTGTAAAGGCTGTGACCATTTGATAAGTCTGGATGTTTTTAAAAACATGGTGCTTGGGTGGTAGGAGAGAAGAGAGATGATGGCCAAGAGGGTGATGTGGAGAGATGGCTTTGAATTCAGTGATGCAATGTGCTGATGTCCCTTCCATCCTCCATTGAAATGAGGTTGCACTTCACTGCAGGCTGTCAATGTGTCCTGCTATGCCTGTGTCCCTATGGCACTTAAGCAGCTCTGCTGACATCTCCTGTTGCAAAGGTATTCTCTTGGTAGTAATAATACATAGCTTTAAAAAAAAAAACACAAAAGAGAGAAAAGGAAAAGGCTGGTCAGTGAGTTCTGCAAACAAAAAGCCATGTTCTCCACCTGCCTGTTCCTCTTTCAGCTCCCTCCTTTTTCCTCTTGGTAGCAAACACCCCATTTGCAGTTTTCTCATAATCCACTCAAGCACAGAAAGGTTTTGCTTTTTATTCTGCAGTGTGACATTTTCTTCATGCTTGAAATGTTTGGCATGCCATTAAAGGTTGCAAAATTGTTTGTGGTGGTCCAGCATGCAGAAAGTTAGTTTTTGAGCTGAGTGTTTATTAAGCAATAGAACAGCCACATCTCCAAGGCTTTCTCCCCCTTTTTACAGTCAGTGAATTATAAGTTGCGTAAAGGTTCTTTTGAGGAAAACACTTCAGTGTATTTTCTACAGATGAGTAAAGTGGACCATCCCTGATTGAAAGAAGCTCTAGAGCAAAGGCAGAGGAGCTGTCTTTCACATTGCAGGTTAGAGGGATGACTGGCATGTAAGAGTAGGTAGGATGAGAGGGTTGTTTCTCTGTATTATTTTTTTCTTCCTCTTGCTTGAAGCTTGTTTAGATCATATCTAAAGTTAATGGTTCAACAGCTGGTGGAGAGCAGAGCAGCTGGTACCTCGCTGAAGCAGGTATGGCTGTGCAAGGGAGCGCTATGGTTGCGCACAAGGGAATTGGAAGGTCAGACCCACTGGGGCTGGAAAGGGAGTTACATGTAAAATGCCAATGCCGATGTCGTACCATCAACCTACAGCAAGAATCTAAGCATGTTTTTAAGAGTTTTGATCTTAAGAGATTGTGCTCCAAAATACTTGTGAAGTTATATCTGTGAACTTCAGTTTTCTGGACTTAGGAGAAGTTCAGAAGTGGTGGATAGGCAGAAAAATAAAAAGGTGGGGAAATGGGTCTACAGAAAAAGGAACTGATTCCTAGTGAAAGGGAGAATGAGTAGGTTACAAGTTACAGGCTATTAACATCTTTCCTAGATGCCATAATATTCCTCGTTTCCTGAAGGAAAGTGGGTAGTGGGGAAGGAATAAACATACAGAACTCTAAGAATAATTACTGCAGGTTTCTTCTACAAACCAAAATGTAAGTCGCTCTGATTTTTTCCATATGGAAATAATTCCACTCTGGCACTTAAAATGAAGTGCTAATTATGTATCTCTCTCACTACTTCCAGCATGTGTGTTCGTAGTATTGAAAATATGCAGACAGCGTGGTAGGTGCAGCATCCCTCCTTGCCCCAATTTGTATGTAAGATTCACTCTTAACAGGGTAAATATATACTAAATACCGCATCTTTAAGATCATCTTTCCCCAGCCAGCAATATACCTTCAGTACCAAGCTCTGTATCATCTTATCTGTACCAGCGTTGGCCTTATTGATGACCTGCTGGCAGCTGACACTGAACACCAGAGGTGAGGAAGATGCACAAAGCTTCTCACCCATTTTTTTAGCTGGGTTCATGAAACCATGGCTGGTAGGTTAAGTGCCAGCCAGGCCCTCGAGCCATGAAATAAATTATTTTTTTTTATGGATATGGTCTTGTAGACCACTGGCAATATCCATCGTGACAGTAGTCTGCATACTCCACATACTTTCGCTGTCTTTGGGGGTTGGACTAGATGATCTTTTGAGGTCCTTTCCAACCCCTAACATTCTGTGATAATCCCAGAGATTGGGTGGCCCTTGGGACCTCCTCTCCCCTGTTGCGTTGCCCTTGGTTTCCCTGTACAGGTAGCCCATGCTCCTTCCTCCAAGGAGAGGGATAAACAGAGGAGAAGGAGGACAAGCAGGCAGAATAATCACATGAAGCTTGTTTTCTTAAGCAGTCAAACGAGAAGCAATGCCAGACAGAAGATAGAATGAGCACAAATACTTGTGAGATGATCAGGGTATGGCAATAGGTGAGGACATGGTATCTTACACCTTCCTGGTTCAGTCTTCATTACAGTGTGCCTCCCTCTCCCTGAGTGCTGACAGCTCCCATGTGTGACGAGGATGTTAGCTGCTGCTTTTGGGTGTGCAGAGGAAGAGGGAAGGAGCTAAGGACAGCACAGGCAGAACACAAGTGGATGAGAGAAATGCTATCATGTCGGTTTTGCTTTGATAAGATGCATCATCCCAAGTTAAATTTCTTTATTAGTTTGTAATGGTGAGAGGAGACATGCCAAAAATGTGTGAGCAGATTAATTTTTTTGTGGTATAAAAATGAAATAATATTTTTTCATTGATGTTCAGAGGTTTTAATCTGATGACTTTTATCCTGACTTCATTATATAGACACAGAAGACACTGATTGGGCCTGCTCAGACACAAGTGAAATCAGAAAATCTTCAGGTTGAGAGGCCTTAGAAAGAGGGCTGGAGAGGGAGGTGAGGTGAAAAGCAAAATTTCAGTTTTGGTGATGTTTGCTCTGTGCACAGAAGGTTTAGTGCAAATCATGTTACACAAACTCTGGAAAAAGCCCTCCTGGGTTGGGGGAAAGTGCCACGTGTAGGTTTTCTGCATTCTTTTGTGTATGCTTCATCACTGGTCTGGTGTGGAAAATGGACATGCATGTTTGCATGTTCCTGGGAATATCAGGAGTATTCCCACATGTGGGAAACATTGTCTTTAGAGTTAGCAGTGTTTATATACCAGGAAAGATTTGAAAAGACTTTGTCCATGTGTTCTCCTCAATCAGTTCAGGATGGGGGGAGATATTTTTAGATATTTAAGACCAAAAAGGTCTTTAAGCCTTCTACTCTGATTAATTCTCATTTAGTTATCTCTGTATTCAACCCAATACATTGCATTGTGCCTGAAACATGTCTCTTAAAAATGTCTTTATTTTGAAATTACCCAGAGACATAGTCTAGTACCTCCCTGTGTGGTTCTGCTCGTGTGCCTGACACTCTTCAGATCCTACCCTGGACAATTTGCTCCCAGTTTTCAGGGTGAATGTTGTGTTTTCAGCCTGGTCCTCATCACCTCTTCCCCTCGTCACGCTTTTCTCCATTGAAACATCACTTCCACACGGCGTTACTGGTGTACAAGAGGCTGGAGGTGTGTGGTGAAATGTGCCTAGGGGAATGTGTGCTTCTGAGGCACCTTGTGTGCCTGTGTATAATCATAAGCTGTTTGTTTTTCCCACTTGTGCATACAAAAACCTGTGTTCTTACCTTTCCGATGCACTTGTAAACCACATATCTGGTCCTTCCTTCCATGTGCAAATACTCCCTGCACTGCTCCCCTTTCTTACCTGGTTGTGGAAGTTAAGCCCCTAATAACTGAATCATTCTTACTGTACAATACGTATTTTAAAAATATTTTAAAAGTTAATTTTAGTCACAGAATGCTTTTCGTGAAGAATTATGCATCATTGCACATTGTGCTTGTGATTTCATACAACATAATTACACCTTCTATTGACAGTTTTCTCTGCATTAATGGTAATTATGTCATTTAATGAAATTACAGTAATTGCATTAAAAAAACTATAATTTGGTGGAAATTAAAAGGATATATTGACTGGAATTTTTACTATCTTCTTTTTTTTTATTTTAAGTTCACATGATAGTTGTGAGAGACATTGACAGGATCAGGCAAACGATGGGAAACCAGCCACCGTAGCACCTCTGCTGTGACTGGCAGTGCTCACTGCTGATATGCTTCAGGGTCCCTGCACGCTCACCCATGCCAACATAGTTCATTTTTACTGGCAGCGTGTCCCACTATATCAGGTTTAGGCTTCTTGCTAATCAAGGCTGCTGCCAGGGTGGGTACAGGTGGGAGCTATTTTTCAGGCTCAGCCCTAGCTGGAAGCCAGGGCCAGCCAAGCCAAGCAATGCAGCGAGCGCGGGCAGTATTTAGTTATTTTGCAGTGACATTGCAGTGTGTCTGATAAATATTTGATGATGGGTTAATAGCAGGAGGGGAGGAAGGAATATGTGGTGATGCAATGGAATATGTTGGAAACGTGGTTTCTGGTCAAGCTGACTGAGGATATTTAATGGTGGGCAGCTGGGAAGGTGACAGACATGGGATCGTTCTGGAGAAGTTTGGGCTTCCCAAAAAGCCAGCTGATGCCAGAGTAGGGAAGCACTGGAGGTTGTGGATGCTCAGCAGAGCTGCTGGGGGTTGTGGATGCAGCAGGCAACCCAAATTTAAGCTTTCGAGCTCCTTGCTGCAGAGGTGACATTTGGGTTTCCTTCTCAATTAAGATCACCAAAGGTTTTTAAATCCAGAGAGAGCTGGAGGATGTCCCTTATTTTCGTGCTGGCCTCTTGGGCTGTGGGAACTGGAAGCCCGAAGAGTCGCAGGACAGGGTGGGTGAGGCTGCACTGTATGTGCATCACCGTGCTAGTTTGCTTCAGGCCTAATGTGGGGTAGCAGCAGAGATAGTTTAGACTCTGCAGCCTGTAACTCCTGGGCATCTCAGCTGCATGTGCTGTTTGACACCCTGCTACTTCAGCTTGTGTTATGGGAACTGGATCTGAGCCCAGTTAAACTCATCTCATAGAGGAGACACCAACCCTCTTACTAGATATGAACTGTTTCAAATCCCTTGTTGAGCTGGACTGTATTTATACTGATGACCTACAGGCAAAAGGCCATTAACTTGTTGACAGTGTCCACTAAAATGACTGATTGCATATCAGTAAGAGGGAAATGTTCTCGTCCCTCAGGAAAGATGTGTTTGTTCAGTCAAAATCTGAACCTTCTGGAGTTAACTTGGGGTAAATCTTTCACTCTGCATGTGGATAAGTGTCTCCTGCCTGTTATGGTTAGACTTTCCCAGGCAAAACACAAAATGTTCCCGTCCTGTTTGTACTAAACATAATTCAGGCCTGGACATGACAACAATATATGGGTAAAATACCCAATTTAACTCGTGCATTGTTTTGCAACACAAAATGATTTTTTTTTTCCTCCTTGGTGGGAGGGGAGTTGTATGTCAGTAAAGGGAACATGAGGAATCTATGGAGAAGGGACACCAGTAACAGCTCTGAAATCCAAACAACTTAGGAGAGAGACCAAGTCACCAAGCATCTTTTGGACCTCTGGCCAACCAAGCAGAAGATAGAGGATAATTTTCCCTGAGACTTTGCTCATGATTTACTAGTCAGTAGTAATAATTCACTTTGCTATAGAGTGAGGAAGGAAGATGTGCTCTGACCTGAGATTCCCTAAAATCTTTCTTACCTTTCCCCATGAATTATCTGCTAATTTTGAACAAGTGGCACCCTGATACAAAGCACAAACCACCCTACCATGATGACATTTGTAACTGATGAGAAGGATATAGCCTTTTTTTTTTCCCCTCCTTTTTTCTTTTTCCTTCCCCTCATAACTGAAGACGAAATACAGATCATTGTTCCCAAACTGTTCGGGAACAGCATTAAAGTAATGGTAGATTAAAATGTCTCCACATTAAAAAGCTAAATAAAATGAATAGATGTAATCCTAAAGAGAAAAGAATGAGTATTCTTCAAACACTGAATAGGGAACTTGAAAAAAGAAAAAAGCTTTAGGAAAAAAAGAAGTATTAATGCAAAAGAGATGGTCTTTACTTCCGCTTTACTGTAGAGCTCTTGCTAAGGGCTTTTCTCAGCCCATTTCCAGTTTGTGTTTTGCTAGAGTTTTAAAGAAGCAGTAGGCAAAGGGACAAATGCAGTTCCTATTTAAATCGAGGAGCTATTTGTTAAATATCACCCTGGTACAATATTTTGTTGATATTTAAGGCTAGAGCTAGTGCTGGAGGAATGGTGAGCAGCAGAGCTTCAGGAATTTGACCTAGTAAGTAATTCTTTGGAGCCCCTAACATCTCCTCCTCTTCTCCCCCCCCCCCCCCAAAATCCCTGGCAAAGGCACATCTTTCAAATTATTGTCTTGAACTCTGTTGAAAAGGCAGGATCCAGGGGTATGTTTTTATTTCGAGCTATTATATCCCAGTAAAAGCATTTTCCTAATGACAGAGGAAACATTTACATCCTGCTTCCTCCACGCTGCCTGTGAAAATTTCACTACTTGTGCATGTGGAGCCGTTAGGAGCACGTTACCTGACACATGCAAGTAACTGCTCAGATGAGAAACAGGCTTCTCTAGACAATTAAAGGAGATGGGCTTACCCATTCTCCCAGCAATTTTTACGTTTTCCAGTGTTATTCTTTTGTGGTTGAGGGGAATACAGTTTAAGCTTGAGATCCCAGGCTTTGCTTTGCTGCAGCAGTTAAAATTCCTGGAATAGCAACAGTGATATTGATGATGCTGAGAGACACACAGCAAAGTAAACACATGTTATTTCCAGCTCTTTCAAAAATGCAAGAACAAACAAGGACAAAGTTAATAGGGAAATAACCACTCTGAAGCTTGACAACACAATAAACAAGATTTAAAAAGCAAAGTTTGAAGCTTTGGAGTTGGGGTGAGATGGAGCTGAGCAGTACAAGTATTCTTTTTCAACTTTAAAAAGGATAGGTGGTCTTATGTTTCCAGCTTGGGGAACTTGCTTTTTAGCAGTGAAATGTTCCAAAATAAAAACAAATCCATATTTTGCATCTGAGGAGTGATACTCATTTCCTCTGGGCCTCCTTAACAAGGCACTTACCTTTTATAGAGAGCCCCTTGATTTTTGGGCTTGGGGAGCTTCCTCTTAAATTAAATCTAGGCTGTGCTCATATTTGTGAGTGATAGCAGAGCTTTCTGTGCTCAAAACTTGCATGTGTCATATATGAACGATCCCCTCAGCCCTGGTGATGAGAGACACCCAAATCCCTGCCTCTCCCTCTCTCTGTGATTGTGTTACATTGTTTTGCATTGATGGTAAAGCCACTTAATGCGTTGGTTGTGCGTGTTCAACTTTCTAATGGAAGTATTCAGGTAAAAGCCCAGTTCTGAGGGAGGATAAGCTATTGTAGAGGCAGTCAGCAGGGATGCGTATGCAGGCATTCAGTGAAGAATTAAGGCAATGTATTGATGTAGCCCTAGAAGGTGCCTATATTAAGACACATGTATCTAAATATCTGTGTCTCTAGAATTGGATTAGAAATAGATAGTTTTCATCTGTTTGGCTGTCTAATGACAGCCCACAAAGCCAAACCCAGATGTGCAAACATTTTGTCTAATAAAAACCCCACCATAATGTCCTTAATGAAAAAGGCCTTTTTTTGTGTGTGTGTGTTTCCCCTAGCTAAAACCTGAACTGAATGCATCCACAGACAGCTCTGCCTGCCTTTCTGCTCGAGTTGTGACCTGTTGGAGAGGCACTCTGTGCTTGCCTTTCCAGCTAATTTGATATCACCCCCTTTTTACCCCCTTTTTTTCTTTCCTGTGTGGTGGAAGCTTTGTCGTTTGTTTCGAAGCCGTCATTTTTATTAGTCTCCCTGGCTGATCTTTTTGGGCTCTCGTCAGGTGGTGTGTGTTCTCCATTGTCTGCCTGGTCTTGGCAAGCTGTAGGTCCTTTTATTGCCATATGACGTGGGCGTGCTTGCAGCAGTAGCCTGTAATTATACCCACCACAGGTGACAGTTACAAGAGAGCTTTGGTAATAATTTTAGCTGCCTGATCTGATGTTTATGAAGAGCGAACCATCTTTGTGGTCTGGCTAGACTTTGCTATATTGTTTTGTACTTTAGCTGTTTGATTTATGAAGCCGCCCCCTTTTTTCCCCCTCCCTAGTATACGCCTCGTGTCTTTCAAAGTTCTGAAGTTTTATAAGAGATTATTGTTGATCTTACACCATTTTGTACTTCTGCCCTTTTTTTTTGTAATATCTTGTATTTATTTTGCCTTGTCCAGCAGCTTAAAACAGTACTATTGCCTGTTGCTGGTTTTATTATTATATTTAACATCACTGAACTGTTTCTAACCACTCATTAGCAGATATGCTGTGTTCTCCTAGCTGTGAGACTAATCACAGATTACCATTCAATTATGTCTTTTTCTTGGTCTTTGAGTGTTACATAACTCTCTTCTAAAATTCCCTAAAAGATCAAATATCTACAAAGGCAGCTCTGGTTCCTTTACTCTTCTAAGGGACTTGCAAAACTTGCATGTGGCCAAGGTGAATTTTGCTCATGGTTCTTACTATTGCCTTACAAATCTACATCCCAATGTTGGGAAATTGATACCAAAAATGTGGGAAAGGCTGATGTGCACCCTGCCTGAAATCTGGCTTTTCCTTCTTCTTGGTGTCTGTGTTCTTGCAGGTTTAGATTCTTTAGGGGAACTTCAGATAAAATGTCTTGGGAGTTTGTGAGGAAGCAGCAATACGTAATGTTTAGCAGTTGACTAGTAGGTTGAAAAATAATAATTTATTTGTAGCCATTTGCAGGCTTATCTTCTCCTAAAGAGACCGTGTTCCAGATCAGGATCCAGTCACTTTTATTTTCCCAATTTGCCTGTTGCCTTTCCTGGAAGTTCACTTCATTCATAGATAAGAAATTGAATCAACAAAGATGAAATGAGTTTTCTAGTTTTAATGAATGGTGCATCTGTGTGAGACTTATTAAACAGCAGCATGAGAGAGACTATCTACTTGCTCTTAGAAGTACTAGAATTTGAGAAGCTTACGTGTAAAATTCCCTAAATCTGGCATGGATTTGCACTGTGCAAGTGGTATGAAAAAATGTATACAGCTCAGCCCAAATCCCTGGTATCTATTATGAAAAAGGTATGTGTTGGGAAGTGAAATTTGTCATTAAAAGTAAAAAATTCCTTTACTTTCTTAGTGCTTTTTCTCCCCCAGAACCTCAGGTGTATTGATTTCCTTTCAGTCTCCATCTGCTTGGGTTTGTCTCATTATTCACATTACTTTGACCTGGCACCTCTTAGAAAATACTTTGAAGCACTTCGTTTTACAGGAAGGTTTTTGAATGGTATCTGTTCTCTCCCCTTGTCGTTGGTGGAGCAATGTTGCAAGCATTTTGTGGGTTTGTTTCGAGGTTTGTTTGGGGTTTGCTTTTATTTTTAAGAAGGCAAATCCTCTTAAGACAAGTAAGCTGAGAACAGTCCCTTGAAAGACACAGGGAGGTTTTTATTCTTCTAAAATAAGGGATGAAATAGAGACATGCCTATAGGTGGCTTAAATCACTGTCACTCCATTAACTTCAGCGAGCCTGTGTTATTTAAGATCAGGTAAAAAAAATAAATCTCCATCCTCATTTTGGGGCAAAATCCTGCGTGAATAGGAGCAGCAGGTTTTCTGGAAAAAAGAAGAAAATCCTGTAGGTGGCGATGGACCCTCACGAATGAGCCAGTTCTGGCGTTCAGGCTTTTGTCAGATTTTTCTGGCAGGTTTTCTTTCTCTTGCTCGAACTATTATATTTTTAATTTAATTCCCCTGTTCTCTCAGCGCTAATCTAGCACCAGTTGCAGAAATCTTGACAACTGGAAGAAATTTCCTATTTGAAGGTAATGCAACGTTTTGGTTTTATGATGGAGACAGATGCACCTTGAGGGGTTTCTCTTGAGGCATTCTACTTCTTGTGGGGCTGCTTTTACTTTTGTTTTTAAATGAGTTGGATCCTTTACAAGATCTGAAATAAAAGGGGATTAGTATAGACGCTACCGAGCAAATACATTTTTCAAGAGCCTTTTCTCTTTTGGATTTACTTTTCATCACTACCAACTAAGATGTGCTTTGACTCAGAGGTTAGTCTTAAGCAACCAGGAAGTTCTCAGGTTGTTTAAGGATAGCAATTACAAAAAATACCCTAAATCAAGATATGTCCCTTATTTTTTCCTTCTTTTTTTTTTCCTCTTCTTTTCCTCTTTTTTCTTCTTTTTTTTCCTTTTCTTTAGATTCGTTGTTAAATATAGCTGGAGCAATGGGATGACTGCAAAATACCAGAAATCAGAATTTGAAAACCCCATACTATTAATAATAAGTTTAACTACGGCTCCAGTAAAGGATTACACTGCTATCAATAGAGTTTTGATTGCTTCCCCCACAACTTCATGAAAATTAAATCTGTTACTCTTAATTCTGACAGTCACACTGTCGCCAAGCTTAGTTGGGTTTCAGGTGTTTGTGGGTTGTTGTTTTTTTTTCCTCTTAAAGGCAGAGCTGTGATTTAGAGAAGTGTTAATAAATATGCAAAGCATGTAGTGTTTTGTACTAGTCGTCTACGCGGATTTATTTTAGCCTTAACATTACCCATGTAAAGTCAGCGTGTATGCTGACAGATGAGTGTCATGTGTGAGCAAAAGCCTCCACTAAACCAGCCTTTATCTACTCTGCTAGCTCAGGTTCAGAACTTTCTGCTTGCTTTTTGGGAGAAGTCGCTGTCTTCTGTACTTCCCTTCAGCTTTCATCTTTTAATGGAACAGAGGAGCTGCACAGCTCTGTATCAAAGCTGATTGTCAACTTTCATTAGATGCAGCCTATTGTTTGCTCAGATTAGAAATAACTGCATTACACTTTGACTTTGAAGGCTTGTTTGTTTTAAATATACTAGGTATATGTGACCTTTTTGTCATTTGTGGTGCACTTGGCTTGACAAATTCGAGATGCACATTTAAACAGGAGCAAAAAACTGTGTGCAATGCAGGTACTTCACAAAAGGCACTTTTTGTAGCTCTAGAAAAGTAAAAGAAGATCCTGCAGCTAATACAAAGAGATTCATATAAAGTATTGCTAGCTAGCACTGTACCTCAAATACATCGTGCAGGGAGGGGAATAAAACGCTGCTTAGTGAGACTGCAGCACCCGTTGTTTAGCTGTGGGTGGGAATCCAGTAAGCTGGTCTTAAAATCCTATTATGCATTTTCCATACCAGAACTGTTTGGATGTGGCCTCTGTCAAAATGTCATGGCAAGGAAGCCTAATTCCATTAACAAAATGCACTAAGCAAATTTTCTTAAAATGTTTAGAATATTAAATGGGGAATGCATAATTGATATAGTAATATTGCCATTTTATATATATTTTTTTTTTTTTTTTTAAACTGAACATGCCCATCAGGAATTAGATGATGACTTGTTTTAGCAGTTAAGAAAACTTCCCCAGATACTTCCATGTACACATTTGGGAAAATTATTTGCAATGATATATTTCAATTTCCTTAATAAACTAGACCTGTCTTCCTAATTCCCTTTCCCTCAAGTCCCTCCATGGGGGTTAAGGAACGAAGCATTTTGAAATTACTATCAGATAACTGTTTCCATGAATAAAAAAAACCAAACGAATCTGTGCTTTTTACAAAAATAGATTTATATTCCAAAGCTGGGAAATAAACAGAGAGGAAATATGAGATTAATAAAAATGAAGACATTTTGCAGAGCTACTCTGGATTGTTTTAATTTTTTTTTTTCTGGGAAGCAGTAGTCTGCAACAGCATGCACTTCAGTGCCTTTCCTGCTTTCTGTTTTAAAAGTTGTATGAATGCTAGCAGAGATAGCAGTCCTTTAGTGCCCAATGAATACTGTCTTACATGCTGATACCTATAGTAGAGCATACAGAGTGACTATGAGATCAAATGCTCTGGTTAAAAAGCCTTAGGGAAGCATTATGTGTCTGAGGTCTGATCTATTGTCTGGGAGGTCGGAGAGTGTTAATGCACTCTGCAAAGATTAGACTCCCTCTCTAATTGCTCCAACACTTCCTTAAAGGATTTAAACAGTCAGGAAAGGTGATGCTCCTTGTCAATTTTTTGCCTTCTGACAGCCGTTGAAGTTTATCTCTCTTTCCGTGGAGACCACTAGATCACGTAAACCAGGCAACGCCGAAACCATGAACCCTGAATTAGGACTGAGACCAACAAATGCCATTATAAACAACTTTGTTAGTTCAGCTTTTAAATACTTTAAGGGTTGGGGACCAGACCATTCTTACGTGCCCTGCCATTTACATTCTGTGATGGGAACTCCCAAAGTCCCGTGAAAAGTTGAACATACCAAGCTTGAGGAAAAGTCACCATTTCAATTCTGAAGTGGATGACGTTATTGCCTGCAGCCCTCAGAGCATAGCTGGCGCTTCCCCACTGCGTTGCTGCAGTACCAAGGCAGTGAGTGTAACGACCACTGCTAGTTTGTGTAGTACTGCTTATTTATCTAAGTGCAGTGCTAGGTCTGTGGTACTGTGAAGCACTCTGCTATTTACCCCTAAATTTTTCTTTGCCTCCCGGAACCTGATGAGGGTTTGATTTCCCTTGATTCATAGAGCCTAATTCGTGTGTGTGTGCGTGCGTGTGTGTGTGTGTGTGTATATATATATATATCTATATATAGATATAGATATAAAAAAAAGACTCAGCTATCTGGAGCTCTCCTCATGCAGGAAAGTTTTCCTCAGCTACTTAACCAGCATGTCCACACTGACAACTACATGTCCCCCATCTCTGGTTTTATGAAGCAAACTGGAAACCTGTCCACTGGATCAGAACCACTTGAAAGACCCAGGTGGTTTTTGTGTACTCCAGCTATTCGAAAATCAGCACCAAATGGTTTTGCTGCTGGCTTAGAGGACTAACCTATTACAGTGGTTTTATGTTTGCAAGGGATGCTGCTTTTGTTTGGACAAGCTCTTTACGAGCAAGGGACGGAAAAGAGGTGAGTGTTACTGAGAAAGGAGAAGCACAGCTTGTCCCTAGAGAAATTGGGAGATTTAATATTGAATATTAACGTCCTCACATTCACAGTAGGGTGATGTTATTGTGACAAGAGTGGAATTTGACCTGTCTTTTTAAAAATGCCTGTTTGTTTCACAGACAGATGTGTGTCCTGTTTCACCCCAGCTCACACAACACGATGGGTCCTGCTGAACAGAGAGCCATGCTGTAGGGGTTTTTTTTTTCTGGTGGATCAGAAGCTTTTTAATTTGACAGCCTCTGTGTTTTTGCTAGTCTTGCAGCATCTAAATTTGTTGGTGTATATAATCCATTTCACACATAGAAGTGTATAAATATGACCTATATAAATATACATGTATTTAATGCCTCTTTCCTAGACTTTGAGCAGATGACTAATACAGCTGTTCAAAGGAGAAGAGGATGATTTTTTTTTTACTTTTTTTTTATTTTAAAAAAAAAGCCCTCTTGGCTCTGAATCGGAAATTGAGGAGCAGAATTCATCAAGTATATTCTGATCGTTCTCACATGGGTAGTTCCTCCTTCCCTTCCTGCATAGCATGTTCCTTTGCACTGTTGCTATATTACATGAAATGTTTCATCTGTATATAAAAATTAAAAATTCAAACAAAAATCTGGCCCACATGAAGAACAGGCCCTTTGGGCATATGGTTCATTATGCATATTCGTTTAATTACTAAAACACTTGGGATGTCTCTACTGCCCTTGCTTTCAACTTGTAAAGTTGGATCTGTGCTGCAGCACAGAATATGTTGAACAGGCATGTGTCATAAAGGACTTCAGTTTTCTCCTACTTAAAAATCTATATAATGTTCTTGGCTGGATTGCTAGAATTTACTGAATATTGGTTCAATCCGCTGCATCAAAACAGCATTTTGGGATCTCTTTTTTTTTTTTTTTTTTTTTTTCCCCTCAACACCTTCTCTAACCCCAAAAAGGCAAGTTTTACAGTGGTTAGTTCAGAGTTGCATTGAGCATCGAAGTAACGTGAGACCAAGGATTTAGATTTCAGGCACATTCCCACCAAGCACCTAAAGTCGCACGTTGAAGCTGTATAACTTTTATTAGCTAAGAAGGGATTGCTGTGATAGTGTGACTTTAATTGATTTTCAGGGCAAACAGGTGGTGATGGTTTAGGCATCCCCTAGTCTCCTGCCATTCCTAATTTGGAGCTGCACATATAATAGCTTTATTAAAATAAACAATCTCCTGGCTTTAGTTTTACCTGAACAGCTGCCTGAAATTGCAAGAGTCTTGCCACATTTTTTTTTTTTTGTTAGCTTGTTCTGTATTTTAGAAAGCAAGATGCTATGGGTCTGATAGTGGAAAATCTCTCTTACATAGACATGCTGTGAATGCTTAGGAATTTTTTTTGTCGCTGCTGTTGTTGCTAGCTTACAATAGTAACATATTTAGGGTATAATTACAGCGAGTCTCCCAGTTATCTTCATTCAGTTGTTCTTTAATGCAGCAATTTTGTCACACTGCAGCTTATGAACCTGCTGAAATAGTTTGAGTCTGGTGTAATCACCCTCAAAGTTCACAGTGTCCAGTGCGTGTGTTGGTGTGGGGAGGGCTGGCGTTCAATATCATCTCTGCTTTCCTCTTGATTGTGGGAAATGAGTGTCAGGCAGGGAAGAGACTTTCTGGGCTCTGGCACGGGGCTGTGGTGGGGAATCCCATGTACAGCAGGAAAGAGGATCATCTAAAATTCTTTGCCTGAATGGATGTTCTCTTACAGCTCTATATGTGCTTTATAGGTGTGTTTACATTTCTGGTTTTGGGATCTGGGTTTACTGGGATTTTTTTTTAATTTAATTTTATTTTTTTTTGGCTCCCTCTGCTCTGTTTCAGTCTAGAGATGTTTCTTTAGGACTGGAGGTTTCAGAAAAGAGGCTACCAGACAGTTTTGCAGCATTAGTGTGTACAAGCATCTATTTTTCATTTATTTGGGTTTACTGAAACCTGATTTTTAAATGTTTTTTCATGCCATAGTCGGAGATCGCTGCGAATGTAACCTCATGTGCAATCCACTTGCCACTTGACACTGAATTAAGTCTAATTAAACATAGCTTGCTTTACTAGAGAGCCCTTTCTCCTTTACTTACTTAGCTCTAATACACACTACGAACATGAAGGAGGAAGTCATTAAAGTAGTTTAAACATACCGTTTAAGCTTCCCATTTGCTACCAATTGTAACCCAGTGTTGAGAGCCCAAAGTTAAAGAACACTTCCACCAGATACTCTTTCCACTCACTGTACAATTACATCACCATCTGACCCTCACTGCTAATGTTTCTCACAATGTTAACAAATATGTCTCCAAAGTAAGTGGACATTTATCAGCTCAGTGAATGATAAATTTTTTCATGACCCTTTTACGGTGTTCACCTTATCCAAAATAAATAAAATTAACCTACATTTTTGCCTCCCTTTAAATAGCACAGATATTCTTTTCTGACACATTTTGGAAGAATTATTTACTATAAGATCAGGCTTTTAACTTGCATAACGCCTGTCTTCAGTGCAAATAGATCATAACTTTCTGTATGAGATTAATTCCAAAACTACAACCCTTTTGCTAAACAAACCAAAACATTAGAGATAAAAATGACCATTTAACTTAGCTACGATGTAAAACAACAGATATTAAAAAAAAAAAAAATTATTCTTTGGCATGCCATCTCTCCTTTGTTTTAAGATCTTCCCCCATTGACTTTGTGATAGTTACTCCTTTGGAAATAACATGCAGATTTATTCCCATGTCCCACTCCCAGGGGAATACCCCAAAAGATAGAAAACTGTTGTAATATTTCCCCCCCCATTTTTTCAATTTTAAGCTTTGTTGCTTGAGGGTCTTCGCTGTATTTTACTTGACACAGGAAAAGTAAAACATGTTAGATAAAAGCATGAGGGAAAAATTAGACCAGTTAGTGTGCTAGCAAATTGCTATTTCTTCAGTGTCTGCAGCCTGAAAGGATTTGTTTTACTCTAAAACTGTTGTATGTACATAAATATAGAACCCAAAACTTGTGGGGCTGTGGTTGGTTTTGTTTTGATTAACATCTTTTGGGGTTTCAGTGATAAAGAGAAAGTTACTGGCCCTGAGAATACTGTATAGAGGCACCCTATTAGATTTGTGGTGGGGTGTTAGGCTTTGGGGTCTAAATTCAGGTGTCTTAAAGGGCAAAGATTGATGGTCCCAAGCATGCACCTTTTTGTGTTGAGAATTGTCATCCACATCAGTTTGACAGTCTTCAGATATCTGGAGTGCAATATTTAGATCTTACCTACCTCACAGGTGAGAAGTTCAGTGAAATAAACGTGAACCAAGTCACTTTTCCCTGACCTCTTACTAAAGAAAAATCTCTAAGGATCTTGTTTTTAATTTCCTAGGGTGGCTAATCTTATTAATGTAACCAAAATCAAGGAAAACATTCACTTTCTGGTTGGTTTTATTTTATTTTATTGTTATTTATCTCTGATTCTAAACGTTGTTATGAACAAACCCCCCATTTAACAAGTTAATGACAAAAGTAATTCAGGATAAGAGTGCAGGCGTCTTGTAAGTAAGTGCTTGCGGTATTAAGCATAGCACCCCAACCTTCCATGGTGAAGTGTCCCAAGAGAATGATGGAGAACAGTTTGTAATATCATAATTTCTTCTGATTTTGCTGGGCTTTTTGCAGAATAACCTGCTTTTTCTTTAAATGCTGTTTTAGAGTCCTGTGATTGCATGTGAATCACAGGTTTTATTTAAAACAGAAATAAGTTTCTACTTCCCAGCTGCAGCAAACCAAGATCCCCTTGAAGACTTGAAACCAGACAGTGATACAAAAGGCCCTAACACGTATTGATTTCAACAGTAAGAGATTTCAGGGAATTTTTGTTGGTGATTTTATGTCCTAATTGGTTGGAAGTGGGGGATGTTGTGTTTTTCCTTTTCTTTCTTAATGTTTCAAACCAGTGTTCAAATTGTGACCCTGATGAGTGTAACTCATGTCCTCCTGTCTCCTTCAAAGGCTTTGTTCTATCACTCGTTCTCCTTCCTGCATCCTCACAGGTAATGTAAATTGTCAAACACAGGTTGGGTGTCTTGGGTTCTCCTCCCTCCCCTTAACCTCATCCTGGGCCACTTTCTCAGTAGGCTTCAGCCAGGACAAGCAGGGGTGGAACACATGGGTATGGCAGCCGGTCACGTCTTTTCAGCCGTGTCAACCTATGCTGACAACTAAGGTGGGCAAATGTGGCCATGTATTGTGTCACCCAGAGCATCTTCTGAAAAAAAGCAGCAGGCCAAATCAATTAGATCTACATGGTAGCAAGTTGCATGCGTCTTTTAGTCCTAATTCTCAATTCTGTGCAGTCATGCATGTTATACAGATGGGCACAACTTAATGTCCCGATTTGGCTTTGAGGTGTTTGGGTAGGGGTTTTTTTTCTGTGTGTATGTTTATCTTTGGTTTTAGATTCCAGTTGTGTTTGGCCTTGTGACAGAGAGCTCATGTAGAAGAGCTAAGATTTTTGCCTGTGATACCTCCTTGAAAATTAGTAACTTGTATGCTGATGTGTGGAGCAATGCACAGATAATTTGTAATGTGGCATAAATATTTAAAAACCTCTATTCCTTCAGGTCATTTTTGATTTTGGTCATCACTGTTCAATACAATGCACGTTTCATACTGCTCTTGAGATGCTCCTTGTTCTTTTGCTGGGTACACAGAAAGCAAATTGACTCTAAAGTAAATAGGTTTCTTCTGACAGTGCTGGTTTATTTAAGTATAATATCTCTCTGCCATGTTCTTTGTTTTTGCATGACAATGAGGGAGGGACTCTGCTCTTAACTGACCCCTCGTTGAGCTCCAGTGTGGTGGCTGTGAATAGGCACAGGAGCACTCATGGCTGAGCTGGGCACGGTGAGACTGTGCCGTATGGATGTGGGAAGGAGGGCATTGCAGTTTGGGAACACAGAGAATCTTTTCACAAAGAAAAAAGGCATCTTTGGGAGAGGGACTTCAGTGGGAAAAGTGCTATGGAACTGCTTCTGCCTTTATTGGACATGCCTTGAGGTGGGGCTATATTAGACCAATTTCAGTACTTGGTATAGGCAGCTTTTTTCATATTACTGCACTCACATCAGGTTCCCATACCATGTACCCAGGTTTCTGCTGGCATGGGCTCACCACCGCTGTCTGGAAGAGCTGTCTATGTATGCAGACATACATGCACCACGAATGTCCTGCTCTGTGTGACTGTGTTCATTCTCTCCTCTACAATTTTACTCTCCTTTTCTGAGGGCAGGAATAAATGTCTGTCAGGAATAATTTGTTGTTGACAGACTTACTGCCTCCAAGGGATTTGAATGCCCTTTTGGGAAGCTGGTATCTTATGCTATTGGCTAATATCCTGTATTTTGTTTGGGGCAGAGGGACTGAAAGCTTAAAAAAGAATGCAAGGGAGTTTGTCCCTGTATACTTAGCTGCAGAAATTTCTCCTCTTTTATAGATGGAGCCCATTTGTACATATAGGGCATCCTGAGGCTGCATAACACAGAGATAAGTTAAAAGTCATTCTGTCTCAAAGGGGAGCATGTTTTTGCGTCTCAAACCAAAATCAGTGTTTTGGTTCAGCTCAAAACATACCTTGGGTGTTTACAGCTGTGTCAGCTCAAGTTTTTCTCCTGATCTCGTGAATCGCTTAGACTGTGCTTTTAAATAGCAAAGAAACTTTTGATGAAGCTGTTAGTACTTTAGAGTTCAGTTAAATTGTGTGTGGTTTTGGAACTTGGAGTTTTGAATAATAATTTTCACAGCTCTGTTGATGAGGCATTTCATTAGCATTGGAGCCTACACTGGCTGAGAAAATAACCTTTTACCATAGGTTCCTTGTGTGCACTTAATCTCCATCCACTTTTATTTTTTCCATCTGATGGAATGTATCCCACTCCTCCTTCCATCACTCTTATTTTCCAAGAATTATTCTGTCCCCCAACACAGCAACTTTTACTTCTCCACAAAGACTTAACAGGTCAAAAAAAAAAAGGCTCTTTTTTTTAGAATTTTTTTTAAAAAAGATAATTACTGTGTAGAAAAATTTTAGAGAAAATCCCTACCTAATGCTGGGTTTCTAAACATCTTTAAACTGTTCTATCCCATGACTGTGGGTTTGCTGGTGACAAATGTTTTATGGGCATACTTTAGTAGACACCCGTTTAAAATCTGTTCTTAATAGTCAGATCCTAAATTGGAACCAGAGGGGCAGAAAAACCAGATTTGAAACGTGTTTCTAAGGGTTTGTTTTTACTTTCAGTTGAGGCTGCCTTCTCTCATCTTTTGTACTGCTGTCAAAAGGGCCACTCTCATGGTTGTTCAAACTCCATGCTTCTTGACAGGAACAGTTGGACCCCTCTTCAATGATTTTCAGATGAAACAGCTTCCAAACCTCTAGAGCTTTAACTTGTAGTTATTAGGCCCTTTGAAATAGCAACACATTAATCAGCTGAAATCAAGTGGTCCTTTCTCCAAGGCTGTGATACTGCTGTTCTCTTCTAGGTAGAACTTTAGTCTAAATATTAGTTTCAAGAACTCTTTTTTTTTTTTTTTTTCCCTCTAGATATATTGATCCCATTTCTGTTGCTATTTTGATCATTGTTTTATAATGCTGCAAATTAAATTGCTCAGTTCCATAATAGGCTTTTATACTCTCAAATTGTGTTAAAAGAAGTAATGCAGAAAGCTCAATTCCACTTGCTTGACTTCTAGAAGCTGCCTACTGTCCTTTTAACTTCTCTCCTGCACAGTCAGAAGCCCAGCAGAAAAGGTGTCAGTTTTGTAATGGATTATGTCTAACGATGGTGTGAAATATTGAAAAACTTACGGTTTGTTGGGATTCAGTCCCTGCTTCTGTGATACTGACCAAGTGATCTGAACTGGTAAATGACTTCCCTTACCAGTCCATGTATTAAGCAAAAGACAGGCTAGGGGCTACCAAGAATCCAGAAAGTATTGTTCCTTGTAATAGCCACTGTTTACACTCTGAAGTTTTAGCAAAAGTTATTGCTAAGAAAATATTTTAGAGAGGATGATCCTGGAGCTTCTTCTAGGCATAAGGTATCACTGGGGAGAAAACAAAGCCGTGCATGGTTGCAAACCTTGTAATTTGGAGGCAAAGTGGGAGGAGGGGAGGAGGTGTCTGTGTCACAGCTCTGCTGATGCTGTGGTCAGTCTCAGGGACCTGCGTGAGAGTTGATAAAAGAGGACGTGGGCCTGTTTGGGAACTTCTTTGTAAGCTGATGCTGCAGAACTACTCAAAAGGCTGTTAGAATGCAGAAATATTTGTATTCTCTTTACAAACGCCCTCTGAACTTTTATTATGTGCTGTATGTTCACAGCAATCATTTCCCATACCTCCGAGGCTAAATAATTTCTGAATAGCTAAATCAATTTGTCTTGTGTCTGTGTTGTGTCACAGTAATGAAAGTTCCCTCTGCTGTGGCAGTAGCAGTAAAGCAACTTGTCTTAGGGAGATGTGGGAGCTCTAGGAAAGCATGTCTGAGTTATAACTCAGCAGCTGATTAACCAGTCAGCATTGGGAAGGAAGTGACAGCACGCCTCAGTTATCAGTTTGAGACTACAGTGAGATTTTGTAATTAAGTTTAAAGTTTTATTTAAGGTCTGAAACTTAATAATGCACAAAATGTACTGTTGGATTGAAAATCACCAAGGTCTTGATTTTGTATCTTGCCTAAATGACCTGTGATTGCAAGGTTGTATTATACTTGCAACTGAGCAGAGTGATGTTCATATAGGATAGTGACAGATGCACTAAAATTGGTTCAAGTCCTGCAACTGAATGAATGAAGAGAGGTTCTTCAAGAGCTTCATTGACTCCTGTAGGACTTTGCCTAGCTGACTGCCAGTGGAGTCTTTTTGCTGCACTGAGAAGACTGAGTTTGCTAGAACCCCAGGGAGATGATGTAAATGCAACCTCTTCCAAGAGACAGAAGGAAATGTTTTGGATTAATACCTGGTGATACGAATTTCCATGTAGGAATTTCCATGAGGATCAGATGTAGATTTATATGTGTGTGTCTATTTTTGTCTGCCTAGATATCTCTAAAATATCTGTATTATTTTTTACAATAGCAGGTCCTTGTTCTTTGGAGTGATGTTTGAGTTAGGCCAGGAGCTGGTATCATCTTCACTTTTTCTTACAAAGCAAATAGAGATTCATCCAAGGGAATTGGACTAGTTTCAGAGGAGCTTGTTCAGGCTAGAACTTTTCATTCATGGAAGACTTTTCAGCTTGGAATATCACGCTTTTTGAAGTCTTTATTAACTAAAGCTGTGCAAGACTCCTGTAAGACAGATCAAGTACCGTGCCTTCTTGGCCAGGATTCGTGTGTTTCCCTTGCCTTGTTTCTGTATGAAAAGTGGCTGTTGGAATCATTATCACTTCTAATTTTTTAGTATGCTGAAAAGAAGGGTCAAAAAAGAACACAAAAAAAAAAAAAAATCTCAAAACCTAATCCTCTTCTACATTCCCATGCTGCAGATCAATAGTATGTGGATATATTGTCTGGATGCCAGCTTGTTTTATAAAAGAATATATCTCGAAGATTGTTTTACTGGACTATAAATGACAAGAATGGGATGACAGTCTAATTCCTTGCATAGCAACAGCTAACATAAAATCAGGTTCACTCTAGGAAATGCAACCGCTGTTTGGGCAGGATTATGGATATGGTCATTGTTTCTTGGTTTATGTTTGGCCCCTGGTAGATATTAACTGGCCATTTGTCTGATGTCAGACAAGGCTTTTGTTGAAAAGTTACAACAGCTGCTGTTTTGTAGGGGTATAAATTCTCACCATGCTGAATGCAGTGGGAAGTGCTGCTTTGGTACAGTGTGGTTAGACTTTCAGGTCCGTAATACAAAATATGGTGCCATAAATATCCTGTTCTGCAAGTGCCAGTGTTGCCTTTATATGTAGTGTCTGACGGGCCAAGGATGAAGGGAAGTAGAGATTTAGCTTTCTGGTCACCCATAGAGTGACTCATTTTCATCTACCTGTGTTAAGCTAAAAATGTGATTTTTGTTTCTGATTATTCCAGGTCCCTTTGGGGGAAGAAAAATCAGATAAATGTGTTTGTGCCTTGTCTTTAAAGGAAATTGTTTAAAATAGCTTCAAGTTAGTACCAGCGTTAGGCAGTTCTTCTGGAAACACTATGTAGGAGTAGAAAAGGAAATGGGATCACAACGTGCATTTTATGGCAGTACTGGATTTAGTTTATTAACTTTGCATTGCCAACCACTCCAAGTTTGGAGTCTGTTCAGGTATCGTTGGTACTTGTAAGACTGGATTGCAGTTTGGCTTGGTGTAATTATTATTTTTTTTAAAATCCTAAGTGCTTTTTAAATCCCCATCATGTTAGTTACTTGTTTTGCTGATCCAATTTACAGAACAGAACTTAAAAATTTGGCTTCTGTTTTTATTAGTGGATTTTGTCAGATACCACTCCAAAGGCACAAACTTATACTATTTCTGAGCAGAGAGACCCCAGGCCAGCCAGTGAAATCAGAGTATACTGTGCTGAAAAATAGCAAGGATGTGGGAATGGAGACCAAGCTGGATTCCTTTCCAAAATAATATGTCATATGCAGCCTAGAGCCTTGCCTCCTGGAAGGTGTGATGGTCCTTTCTCTGTGCTGCCATACCAAGAACACAGGAGGATTAATGGTGAAGATGCATTTGCTGATTATCCACTGCAGAGTGATGAGGAAACCGGATGGCTCCTGTTGCACAAGATGAAGCAACTCTCCTCTAGCCAGTGAATTGTCCCCTGGCAATTAGGGTTTGATGAAATGGAGCAGGTTTACTGTTCTAAGTGGGTCTGTTATGCACTAGCACTAAGGACAAAGGGCTTTCAGGCTTGAGGGGGTCCCAGGAAGGAGTGAATAAAGCCTTCAGGCTAACCTTATGCCATGGCCTTGTACTTCCCCAGATACAGGGGAGGAGAAGCTAACAAATGGCAGCCTAATGGATTCAAACAAAATAGAAAGAGAGCATGCTTTACGAGCAGATTTTCTTTGCCAAAATAATAATATGAACGAGGTTAACAGAGATTCAAGGATGAAGGTACATGGGGATAATGACTGAAAAGCTTTCTTATATGGCTTTCTCTTTAAACACTTGTATGTATTCCCTTCTGCTGCATTATTTCTCCCAGGTGTTTGTGGTCACTGTCTGGACCGTGGAACTGTACATGGTGCCCCTGGCTCTTCTGGTGCTCTTTGCATACAACTTCTCCCTTGTCAAAACAGGAAAGGTCAACAACACCCAAGATGCCCAGGCAAGTAAAGCGGCAGTAACATTTCTGGCAGTCCCAGCTTGAATTTGCCCTTGAGCAAATTGTCATGCATTTTAATAGTATTAAGCTAGTTGTGTAGCTAAACAGCATTTTTATTTCAAAGTTACTGAAAAGAAACCTCAATCCTCTCAATTTTCATGATTCAGTTCAAGCAATAAACCATTCAGAGTAATAGGAAAAGACTACGAGACTGTGTAGGAGGGGGATTTCACTGAGTAACTACAAATCTTTTTAACCAAGTTGAATTAAGAATGACTTACAAAGCAACAAGTTCCTAAAACCCATGTCCCCCCTGCTCTTACACTTTGCATCATGCTGATGATTCGTGGCTCACAGAAGAGGAAATTCAATAGAAGCTGAATGAGAAGTTAGTTGTCTTTTAAACCTTGTCCTGTGATCTGAGACTTTAAGAAGCCTTTACTCCTCTTCCCCACCACCTGATTTTAAATGACAAATTCTTCTCCCCCCAGATATTTAGCCTTCAGTTTTTTAACTTAATCTAGGAGAAGAAAAAAAAAACCCAAACCCACAGACTTAAATAGAAAAATAATGGCAACATGTGGCAAAGTGCTACTGTTGTGTTATGAAGTGCTCTTTGACGTTGGTTTGTACTTAAATAACAATGTTAGTTGCAGTTAGAAATGAGAGAAAATTTGTGGATGTCCATAATATTCTGGCTTTACATGTACAGTAATGAAATACAAACAGAATTTTATCTTCCTTCTCATTTCTGATAAAAAGGTGGGCATTTGTACCCATGAAGAATACCTTTACCTAAACAAATCAAGTGGATTTTATACAAAGAAATAATATCCTGGAATTAAAAACATCAGCAGCTGTTTAGTTAGTTTCAGTAAGAAAAGTTGCTCCTAGTTCAGTTTTTGTCCATTCCCAAGTGGGAAAGACTGTTAGAAAATTGGGAAATTTTCATTATGCAGACCAGGACTTAGGCTTGATTTGAAAAGAAATGGTGAAAGAAATGCTTTCCTCCAAGAATAACAGAGAAAGATATTGGGTGCCTTCAATGACTACATTATTTCATCCAAAAAATGAGAACTTCTCATGTGTGAACATTCCAGGCAAACAGATGTTTTTGTTTCAATACAAATAATGGTATAAAATAATAACTTGCCCAGGAAAAATGCACAGAGAATACTTTCAAGCACCCATTGCTCATCCTGTGGTGAGCTTGTTGCCTGTTCAAGTGAGAAGAGCCTCATGTAAATCAGCAGAATTAAATGGTACGTAATTCAGGTGGATGTTACAAAAAGGCTGTCTCTGAAAATACAAGCGAGTTGTAATACTGAGAAGAGGTCTATTGGAAAGTTAGCCTGGTTTCTGTCACACCCCTCTTGCGAAGCAACGTGATGCTGTGAAATTCAGGGGTGCATTTTGTGTAAGCAGAGTTACACATCTGCCTAAGTGCTTTGCAGGATTGGGATCATATGGAACAAGTAGTCAAAATGCCTTTAATATTACCTGATTTCTTTTTTATGTGTGTCTATGATTCCAACCATCTGTAGGTCAAAACCAGGCAATCGGGTGCTACCCCATGTCAAATCTGTCCTGCAGCTGAGAAAAGGTTTTCCACAAAATACCAGTGGGTTTTTTTATACAGCCATTCATTTTTTTTGCTTCTTCAGACCTTGGCTGCATGTGCACTACCTCTTGGGTTGTGTGTGCCAGCATGTACATTTCATGTATATAAAGGAATGCGAGCAGCAGTCTTTGCAAAAGTGGACCTCAAATTCTCTCTGATTTCTGTGCTATAAAATGGGAATAAGAGTATTAACCTTGTACTTGTGATCCAGTTGCCAGGAAACTAAATTCGTGAATATTGCTAAAATGGTTTATGATTTACAGATGGGGAGCTTCTATAGAAATGTAAACCACGATCAGTGTTAATTCAGCTGCTCAGGGTATTCCAGAGAGCCAAAGAGTAAATCTGGGTATCTGAGCTCTCAGTACCTTCTGCAAACTAGATGCTTTTCTCGGGAGGAAAGAAGAAAAGAGAAAGATGGGGGGAAAAAAAAAGGACTCCACCAAAAAACTCAAATCCAAACCGTCTCTTACTGTGATTCTTCACATTCTTTGCATGTTTGTTGTTGTATTTGTGGTACACCGATTGAAACATACCTATTAAATAACTGAAAAAACCTCGGAGGACCCTGTTAAAGACTCATTTCATTAAATACCTGAATTGAAAGCCAAGTGCTCCTAATTTCAAGCCTTAGCCAAGGCTTTTGTTTTCTCCCCTACCTGCCAGCACAGAAGTTAAAAGGAGGAAATAATGCTGCATAGAAATCTGACTGTGATTCGTGAGATTGATTATGTTCATACTAATGTATGTTCTAAAGTCTAATGTTTCAGTAATGGCTCTAAAGAGAGGGAGCGACCATTGTAGCTGTGAGGATGGAACAAGTTGAGTAGAGTCCTCAGCCTTGACATAACGGCTGGTTCATTTGTCAGACTAAGAACAAAGCTGTTTACAGGCAGTAAAAGTTGGCAATGAATTTGAAAGCCTGTTGCCTTCAAACTGCTGGACACAGCCACTAATGCTTTATTTAGACTTAAAATTTGTATAGGGTATTGCATGCTTTGTTCAGGGTATCACACACACACAAAAAAAAAACACAGAAAGAAAAAAGTCCTTGAATACAAAACATTATTTCTGAAAGGTGAAAGTGGTCGGGTTTTTTGATGACTTGCAATAGAAGTGGGAGAAAACTGTGTAATGAAACGTTGTGGGAGTATCATGAGCTTTTTGAACATTGCCTGTCACTGAAAAATAAGTGTAGTGTTTTGTAATACGGACATCTGCTCTTGCAGGAGCTTGTGGGCTTGGATGAAGATGAGGATGAAGATGATAAGGTAAGCATACCTCACGATTGTGTTAGCTAGAATCAGGAGGAGTGTGGGAGAGCACAAACCCACAGTCCAATCTTTAATAAAGTCTTTATTATCGGCATTAACTAGGAAAACAGTTGTTACCAGTTTGCTTATTGACATATTTGAAAGTATGGAAAGATTGGAGTGTGTAACATCTGACAGCGATGTTACCTATATGAGACCTCTGAACATTAATTCAATCTGAGCAGGCCCTAGTTTGTGCTCAGAATCATACCAGGCACATGCGTGTGTGCTTACAGGTATGTGCATGGGTGGATGAGGTGCAGACACACTTGGGTGTGTAAAATCCCTCATCGCTTCCATTTTGAGGGGTGGATGACATCCTGTACTAATGACTTCCCCAAATGATTTGGCATTTCCAGTCCCACCAGAACTGGTGTGATCTGTTAAGAGAGGACTGTGTAGAATTTTCTTACTATTTCTTTCAGAGCTTGAGAAAAAAAGGTTTTAGTTCATCAGCTGAAATGTAGAAAGAATTGGAACTGGCAAGTCCTGTTTCTTATTTTACTGGTCTGTTCTTACCCGTTTTTCTACTATGAAAAATTCATTGGATATTTTTTTTTTCCTGAGTTTATCAAACCATAGTGACAAATGAAAAAAAGGCTTATGGGGTATGACATACGAAGAAAGATTAAAAGAACTTAATGTATACTGCTTGAAAAAAACATAAGTAAGTGAAGGAGGATCTGATAATCTATAAATACTCTAAAGCTAAAAGGTGAGGAATTATTTAACGAGCAACAGCATGCAAAGGAACATTAGCTGTTAGGGAGAAAATGTTCACAAGGCAATGTGAAACTTTCGAATTGCATGCTAAGTAAATAAGCCCCTTCTTGAATATTCTGTGTTTTAAGACTTTTACCGCGAAAATGTTGATTGTTGAGAAGTAAATCAATACCACAGTTTGCAAGTGCACCTTAACTCTTCTCAGTCACAGACACTAGAACTGCAGCTCAGCAGACTAATTGATGGGAATAGTTATTTAAATTTAACCTGCTCTTCTGCTGTGGTTATATTTTAATGAGCAACCAGAAATCCATCAAAGTTACAAAGTGAACTTCAGGCAATCTAGTTGAATTACAGGCTTCTTGCAGCACACAGTAATTGTTTGAATGTTCTTGTTTATAATTCGCTGTTTGCATTGTAAAATTGGTCAACTAAATGGACCAATATGTGGAACTCATCAGAAGGTGCTAAGTGAAAGTTGCATCCTATTGAAAGGAGAGCTGTGTATCTCTAAAAGTCAATAGTTTCTATTTTGTGGATACCCGAAGCTAAACATCTGTAAATGTTGACCTTGCATCTTATTTGTGTGATGCCTAAAGGTGTAACTTATTTGCTGGAGCAAATCCCATTTACTTCTTTTTTAAAAATACTTCTCTTTTTCATTTGCAAGTGCTGAGATGGAGTAAAAAATAAAAATGTATTAAACAGGTATCTAATCCTCTGTTTCCTGTGCTGTGCGACAGATTAATTGCTACAAAGCTGAAATATTCTGGGTCAGGTATACCCTAGGTATAACTCCAATGACTTTGCTTCTCTCTATAAATACAACTGGGTCTTAAATGCGGATCTAATCGCTTTGCATTTTTGTTGTGTGTACATCCGTGTGTTCTGTCTCTCCCCTCCACTCCACAACTCCACTGTCATGTTCTTTCTTGTTTGTTTGTTTATTTTTTTTTTTTTTTTTGTTAATGAGTCTGCAGGTTTGGGGAAGCTCCTGAGAGTCGCTGTTGAGGTGCTGAGGAATTGGCCTGACCATTTCATAATCAACATCACCTCCATCTCAGTTTCATGCACTGTGACTCTTTGAGAGCTGGTAGGACTGGCTAAAGCTACTCACAGCAGACACTTCCAGCACACTTTCTCATCAAAATAACACTTTATATCCCAATGTTACAGCAATAATAATACATTACTAGCATTAATTGATATCCTAGTGTCCCATGTCGAGTGCTGTGCAGCAATGCCTTAATGTCTCCATCCTGTCCTGGGGAGATAACCTCTGCATCAGCGATGGACTTACACTGTGATGACTTGCATCTTTAGTACATTAGGTTATTCTAAGAGACTTTTCCAAGTCTGAGGGTGGCCAATGCTCTTTAGGGAGTATAAGAAAAATGAAGTTTTATGACATTATCTCGTGGCAATGTCAACATTTAAATAGACAACTATACTTTAAAAAGAAATCTGTGTATTTTTATTTCCCCTCTCCCCCCAGTACAAGAGCTCCTAAAGCTGAAATCTTCTAGTTGGGATGTGGTATACAAGGTCACTGTTTCTGTTTCCTATCATCATGCTATATCAAAATACTCACACACATAGCTCTTCTGGGTTCTGCTGCATGTTAGACATAACAGACCATGCTTCTGGGAATTGTAACACACCCTCTGAGAGATGAACTGTTTACAAATTATAAATACACAGACACTTAGTTCAAAAACCCAAGAGCAGATTAACTTCCTCCACCTAAACTATCTGTCTTAAATGACAGGGCTTAATTGCCAACTCCTCCTTTCCCCCTGCCCCTTCCCTCCCCAAATACCAGCATGGAGGACTGTAAAAGATAAGAGCGCTCTGTCCCTTTGGCACAAGCTGTCTGGTGGATGAATGCCTTCTCGGATTCGTGCCATCTTGGACATAGAGTTCAGGCTGTGTCATGTCAGCTCTGGGGTCTGTCAGGCTGTCTGAAGAAGGATTGTTTTAAAATTATATCACTGAAACATTGTTCTCCGACCAGTAGAAAGGTATAGATAGACAAGTTACATGCAGCTCAATGTGAGCTGTCTGATCATTGACCATTTCTATTTATTTTACTTTGTTCTCCTTTTGTGACAACAACTGTAGAGCTTCAAGAGCAGACAGTTACGTTGTTGAATGAGTGTATCATAGCACAGGACTGGAAAGAGTCTTGAAGTCTTCTCAGGATCTTAAAGTTAAGAGAATAAAAGTTTGCATCTCCTGCAAAACAGAGAAAAATGACTACCGCTTCCAGGGCTGGCAACTGATTCAAAAGAAAATCAGAAATAACACTAAAGCAACAACAATTCCTGATTTGTTTGGGTTTTTCATGGGTTTGTTTTATTTCTTGGAGGGTTTCTAGCCAGTGGTGAGCCAACGAAGCCCTGCTTGGCTGGTGGAATGTAACAGGCAAGGATCGGATGACACTGGGGCTTTAAGCCAAGTTATTTGGCAACTTCTGAGAAATGTTTAGTATGTCATGTATTGGAAAAAAGGGAATTGGCAAAAAAATACCCAAAGAAGAAAAATCCAACGTTTCTAGTGTAGGAAATTCTCTGTCAAAAGTAGGTACCAAAAATATACAAACCTTTATGAGCACAGTTCAAAAAGACTCCAGCCGAACAAATTAAAGTCAAATTCATCCAGTAGCAAACAGCTGACATTTTCCATTTGAGTTAGATTCAGCATGTGGAAACCTTCCGTATGGATCTTATTTGTACGGGTGGATTACGATGAAAATTGCATTAATTTACTCCACAGTAAAGGTCAGTAATTGAAACATGAACCAAGAGTCTATTGTGTAAGATGCTATATCCCCATACTTAGGAAAGGTCATTCAAGACAATATCATCTCATTGTTTTCTTCCCTGGAAGTATAAATAATTTCATTAGTTTTTCTTTTTCTCTTCAATACAATTGCAATATAATATTTCAACATTTCCCATTAAGACTTCTGAAGAGAAATGATGGTCGAGACTTGAAAATACCCCATGATGCAGAGGGTATGTTGAGACTAACAAGGATTACTCACCTTCTTCACAAAATTATGGGCAAGATCATGTCCTGAAAAAAAACCCAGATGGTGTGTGTTTGTGTGGGCGTGGACTCCCTTTAATTGCTGTTCTTTCTTCACTTGGCTCTTCGTGGCTCCTCTTGTTGCTTCCCAATGAGTCTGTGCACAGACCATGAACACGTTAGTGATGGAGAAGCTCAAGGGACAGATTCTGCTACTTGCCTGAACCGTGCTTGGTGGAAAGCTGGAGGGTGGGATGCTTCTAAGCACATATAATCATCTTGACTAATACAAGATTCCAGGTATCACTTAACACACAGTTATAGCTTCTGTAAGTTTTCTCCAAGCTTCTTATTAACTGAATCAACTTCTGGTTAAGACAGAATGCAAGGCTTGCTCTGGTTGTGTTTTGCTCTTTGCTTGGGAACCTCCAGTGTACAAGAAATGGGAAGATAAATAGTCTGTTGATACTTCGTATTTACACTGCAGCATTGTCTAGGACTCCTCTTACCCATAAAATGGCATAGTCCTTGACCCAGCATCATGACCCATTAATTCATAGATTTAGTTGTGATGGGAGAGGGGAGTTCAAAGGAGGAATTTGCAGAGGACCTTTACATATTCTGGGGGCTGTGGTATGGCTGTCCTCACATAGAAACCTTAGCAGATCTATGGCACTCTCAAATTCTCTCTCTTGACCTGGAGATAGGTAAGCCAACACTGTAACTTCTCCACATCTATGGAGAAATATTAAGTAGCACTAGGCAGGTGAGTGGACTGAGCACATAAACCTCAGGGAATTCCTGTCCCATAAAAATTCCAGCTATTTAAAATGTCAAAGTTTCTTTTGAATTGGGCAGACATATGAACGGCTCTTTCTCCTGTACCCCCAATTGTTTAAGGTCAATACCTAGAATATAGATGATGATCCAGTAGTTTAAGTCTAGTCACCATGTGATTGTTCTTAGGTCTTGGGTATTTCCAGCAGAAGAAAGCATTTATTTTGACCAAACTTGTTTTATTTCCCTTTCCTTTTTGAAAATCAAAGATGACTGATGACTTTTTGTCAGGCTCCTTTCTTCAGTCATCTTATATATGTATTCCTCACCTGAACGGTGTTTTATTCTGTTGTGACTGCCAGTATTGCTTTAGAACTTGTAGCAATGCTACCAGACTTTGTGTTACTTTACATGTCTATGAAAACATGAGCAAGTACAGAAAATGACTCTTAAACCCCTTGTATTTCACGCCTGTGCAGAGAGAAAGCAACAGAGTTATGACCTGAGCCTCCACACATAAGCTTTTTCTTGGGTTGGGCTTAGGAGACTTTTGCTGCTCCACTGTGCACAGTTGAAATTCGTCTAATGTAAGCAAAGAAAGTGTCAGCGCTGCCGAGCAATGCGTGAAGTGGTCATCTTCTGCCTTTTAGCAAGTGTTTCCACAGCCTTAGCTGTGGGATGATGTGCCATGGCTTTTAAAACACGTCCGTTTAAGGCCGATGGTGCTCTCCTCCATATCAGTCTGAAGGGATTCTATTGGCTCCGGTGGAATTATTCCAGATTTCACACCTTTTTAACTGAGAGCATAAATTGACCTGTATGTGTTGCATTTCCTCTATTTGGTAATTATTTCAAGTACACTCAGATCCGCTAAATTTCCACAGCCAGGCAGGCACATTTGCAGCATGGTGTTAATAAACAAAAAGATCCTGTGATGCACAGTTTCAGGACTGCACGAGGCAATCTCTCCGAGTTTGTCAGCCCGTCCTCTCCTCCACACACAGCAGACATCGTGGCACAGGGCAAGGCAGTGACTCGGCAAGGCAGATTGCTGGGATCCCTTCAGCCGGCTGAGGCTCAGGGTCTAGTTCGGGGTTGCTGTGGTGACTGTTTTCAAAGCTCTGCCTGGGATTCGTTTTAGCTACCAAGAGACTGTCTGTCACTCCCTGGCTACCACCTCCCACAGGAGCTTCACTCTGCTGCTAGACTGAAGCTGTTAGTGATCCGTTCCCTGCAGACAGTTGAGGCCAGTGGTCTACTGTTTATACCCAGTAAAATCCTTTTGGTTTGAGAAGAGAAGCCTCTGGGGGCACCTTATAGCAGCCTTCCAACACCTGAAAGGTGCCTGTAAGAAAGCTGGGGAAGAACTGTTCATGAGGGCATGTAGCAATAGAATGAGGGGTGATGGTTTTAAACTAGAAAAGGGGAGATTTAGGTTCTATATTAGGAAAAAGCTCTTCAATATGAGGGTGGTAGATCACTGGCACAGGTTGCCTAGAGAGGTGGTGGAGGCCCCATCCCTGGAGAGATACTCGAGGCCTGATGGGACTCTGAGCGACTTGATCTAGTGAAGATGTCCCTGCTCACTGCAGGGGATTTGGATTTAGATGACCTTTAAAGGTCCCTTCTAACCTAACACATTCTTTGATTTTTCATCTATGACTATTTTGGCCTTAAAAATGATGTTTGGCACAGGTTTTGCTGGATACAGCATTAAGGATGGAATTCTGTAGTTTAGCATAGAGCAAGTTGCAAGTAAAATCTGACTTTGGCTAAGTGTGCTCTTCTGTATCTGCAGCATGTTTTGTTGGTTGTTTATTTAAAAAAAACAACAACACACCCCAAGACTAGAATAATAGTCAAAAGGCATGCATGCCTGAGCCTTTTTCCTTTCTTTCCCCTTTCCATCAGTCTTGTTTGTTGCTCATACACTGGGGAACTCTACATCTGGTGTGTGGGATAAATACTGGTAAAACATTGCCCTAAAGTGCTTGTGGCAGCAGTGGCATCATGAGATAGCTTCTGTAAAAAAGCTAATCCTGAAAGTTAGGCCAGCCTAGGGATAGGTGGAGTAACTCTTCAAATTCCTGAAGATATTATATATTTATAAATTATATCTATATTATATATAAAATTATGTATACATTATATATGAAATATATATTTGTTTTTACTTATAAATATTGTCAATAATTATTTTTTCTCTTCCTCTTTTCATCACAAGTGTTCTTCAGCTTTATATGTTGAGTTTCCCTTGGCATGCTAAAAATCTGCTGGTGAATACTTCTTTGAAGCCTGTATGCTAGATTTCTTTGTGTGTGTTTTATTACAAGATCCAAACTAGCAAGTATGTAGAACTTGCTTGTGACTTCAAGCCCAAGTTTTCAGTGGTGTGTGCCCGATATTTTACACACTTTCAAAATCTTCATTGATGGAAGTACCTTAGTTTTGGGGATGTGTGATAGTTTCTTTCGCAAGTCTCCCTAAATGGGAGCAGCATAATGTTGTAGGAAAGGGAAGGAAAAGGAGGTCTCAGAGCTGTACTAATCCTTTAAGTGCATTTACACGTCCTGTTTATTAACTGTTACATATTTCAGAAATAGAAAAATCTAGAAGCACCTTTCTTTCAGTACAGCAGAGATTTGGTGTTTTCATTTACAAGTTTAAATTGGTGTATGTTAGCTGGACATGGGAGAATTAATTTCTGAATTTGCCTGGGTGTTGTGGGGGTTTTTTCCTTCCCCTGACACGCTTAATCTTTTGTAAGGCCCCTTTTGTGCTTTAGTTCAGCCAATTAATGTAGAAATGAAGGTTTCTTAAATCAGGATATGCAAGGAAGATTTGAAGTAGTGCACTGATTATATAATTAATTCTCAGTTGTAAATTCATTTTGATGGAGTTAATTCTTTCCCAGAGGCTGAAGGCTAGTGTTGGTCCACCCACAGTGCTGTAATCAGCTAAGAAATAAAGAAGGAAAAGGCCTTGAAGGAAGTTTCATGACTGGTTTTAGGGGGAAAAAATGGCAGAAATGGACAGGATATTTTATTTTTTATTCAAGCTAAAGCTTTTGAAAAGCATGGGTAGCCAAACTCTGTTTTCACACAGCGTAATATATTGAGTGCAAAAGAAATCAGAAAGGAGCAATACCTGAGGGAGGATGGAGAAGAATGGTCTGGGTGTTGGGGCCAGATGAGCAAGTGTGTTTAGTTGAAGTATTTAGGATAATTTTTTACGTCTTCCACAGATACAGTAACATTCAAATACAGATCTGTGTGTGACAGTTGCCATTTACTGATAAATATGGACCAGTGACTGTTGTCTTGACGGACTATGAGCTCTCTTACTGCTTCCAACAGCACTTTGTGAGGTGCTGACTTCAGAAAGCATAAACAGCACTCCCAAATCTAAATAATTCGGAAAATCCCGTTTGCCATACTTCATTTGGCTGCTTCTCTCTTGCTTAACCAGTGACCTAATCATCCTGTAGATGTGTTTAGACTACAGGTTTCCAGAACAAAACAATAATAACAAAGAAAAAATGTTGACCAATTTCCAGGATTTTGAGATGATTCTGCACACATACTGCAGTGCATACTGCAAGGGCAGTTGCCAGCCTAGTTTAGTCTCCAATAACTTTGTTTCATTTACAAGGCTTTCTAATCCTGGTCTGTCTCTTCCTTCTAGCCAGTTGGGCATATTTTATATTATAAATGGAAAACACCATCATCTAGGGGTGATTTTAGCGTGTATGCTAGTTAATAATATGCATGCAATCGTGATACCCTAGGAACTGGTAGTTTCTGTCTTATTTTTTTCATCTGTCTGGTGGCTGCAGCAGAAGAGGTATGTTATATTGGTTAAACTGCATTATCACCACATTTCTAAGCTCAATCGCAGACGTGTAAATGAAGTCAGCATGATGCAGATAGAGCTGACAGATGATCTTCCTTGCAGCTCTGGGCAGCAAGAGTAGGCTTGCCCTGGAATATCACTTTAGATAAAGTGGTTTCTTTACTCCTCTGAATGTGGACAGAATGAAATTCCCACTGTCTAGGAACTGCTCCCCAAATTCTGCTTCCAAGTTTGGTGCAAAAAAAGCCAGCCATGGCCAAGGGATCGTCGTGCCACTCTAGAGAGTGAATAGTTAAATATAATCTTCATGTGTCATTTACATTTGAGCCTAACAAGGTTATAACTGGAGTTGTGTGAAAATGACTTTTTGGTGCTATTTTCACATAAACTGACTATTTATTTATTTATTTTGTTCTGGGGTTATTTCACACCCCAAGGGTTTCATTTTTGTTGGTTGTTTTATTAATGTGAAAATACTCATTTTCACACCCAAATGTGTGATTATTTAAAATGCTGCTTCTATTCATTGTGCACTCACTTGCAACCTAAAGGCAAATATATTCAAATGTCTGGAGCTCGTCTTGATAACTCCATGGTGGTTTTGGTGGGCTTTTTAAACTCAGAAATTGCAGTGAAGAGGGAAGGGCAGCATGTCATTCAAAGAGTTACAAGGCTGTGCTGTTATGGCTGACTCTCAGCATCCCTGGGTGGTTCTGATGCTATTCCAGCACACAGTGATATAGTGCAGTGATGCCCACAAACCCTCTCACAGCACTGTAGTGCCAAAAGGTTGTAGCAATGAGCCTTCACCTCTTTTGCCCAGTATGACTTTAAGTAGCCTCTGACCTTGTGTCCTGCGTGGACAAACAGTGTGGGTTCACAACACAGAAGTAGAATTGCATCAGTGTTGATCTGAATGTCTCTGGCCCTGGCTTACTTCCACCCACCCTTTCTCCTGCCCTGGCTGGTTAGGAGCACACAACATCTCCCCTCTCTGGGCACTGACTGGTTAATAAACAACTTTAAATGTCTTTTTGGTTTTTTTTCTTCCCTAAATTGGGCTGATTTTGGAGAGTCTAAATGTAATGTAAAAATCAGTGTCCAGGGCTCTGCATTTTGCAATAAGTGAATGTTTTGCTGATTTCTTGCTAGAATATCTGCAACCATACCAATTTGCATGCCTGTATGTGTGTTAGATTGCTGGCAAAGAAATGCTGAATGCTGATAATTGTATACTGATTTCCAAGGCTGATTTAAGTCATTTTTGATTTTTAATTCATTCTGTGCTTCCTTTTTATTTCTGCACATGTGTAGTAATGTCCTGTAATGTTGTTGCCTAAAATAAGCAGTAAGAAATGAGGTTGTGAGATGGTTGCTGTAAAAGGAAAATGACTTTTTTTCTCCTTTGATATTTATTTTTTTTTCAGTAAAAGAATAGGTCTCTGTATCCAGAATGTTCAAAAAAAATACTGCATTCTCTATCTTGCTGCTAATTTATATACAGAAAACAGCATGGCTGTTGGGAAGCCTACAGAGCTTAGAAAAGTGATATTCAGAAGTACTGCACAATAATAGTCTTGTACTTGAGAAGCACTGAGCACCCAGCACCCCCATACAGGTCAGCAGGACTCAGGGATGGCTGGTGTCTCTTCTGGTTTGGCACGCAGCTGGGCTCTTCAGGGAAAGCCCAGTTTGAAATCCTCCACTCAGTTTGTGTGAGAAGATGAAGAAACCTCTGCCCGTGTGCTGTGGAAAAGGCAGAAAACATAGGAATATGTCTTCACATTAGTTGTATGTGACAAATGCAAGAGTGTGTGCTCTCTGCTTGAGAGAGAACTCACTGAACTTGAGTTCAGTGATACTGGGAATCTGGCTTTCTTCATGTATCTGTGAACGTGTTAGCAAATACTGAATGTATAAAAAGTTTTGGTTTTCTTTTTCTAATTTTATTTCTTACTAGGAATCTGAGAAAAAGGGGTTAATTGATAGAATCCACATGGTCCAAGAGATCATCATAGCTGTTCAAAGCATCCTAGAAGAAATAGCATCATTTGGAGAGAGGATTAAAAAGTAAGTGTTAATTTTTTTCTTGCTTAGCCGTGATTTGCAATGAAGCAGAGCCCAAAGGACCAAGGTGGAATGGATTTCTTGCTCCAGAAATGACTGCAAAGTGTATCAGTCCTACTACTATTCCTTCTTCTATTGGAGTCCTCTACTCCAAAAACTTAGACAAGAGAATCCATGTGCTCTTCTAATATAGCTCTCCTTCACCCATTTGCTCGGATTTCTGGTCTTGTTTCTTTGTGAGGAGATAGGGAGTCATGATACCACACAGAGGAAAATATTGCTTGAAGATGTGAGCAACAGAAGTATCAGGCTTTTCATTTCCTTCACATAATGTGGGTAGGAATTGATGGTTGGTGTTGGCTTTCCCACGCCCTCCCTAGACTGGTTGCAGGGGTTACAGGTCACTTACTTCCCTACCCAACCCAACGCATTGATGGTTTTCTGTCTGCTTCCTGTTGGTGCCATAAGGAAGCCTGAAAGGGGTTTTCTGGGGAGGCAGATAGGGTATTCCTGACCTTACAAAGAAGGGAGGTGAAAAGCCTGAAAAAAAAAATACTCCATATGCAAACACACACAAACTTTCATAACTGAATCTTCATCGGAGCTTAATCGACCCACTTTGTTTTCTGTTTTGAACACAAAGTGATGGTTTGTGATCAAGCCACTCTAATGAGGAGCTGGGTTCAAGCTAAAAATACAGCAAACGCATCTGCTGTGGTTCCATGCCGGACACCCCAGCTGGGGTGGAAGTGGCCCAAAGATGTATTCCAGTCTATGAAGAAGGCACTGTTCTGCCCAGCTGCGTGGCAGGAAGACTCAAAAGTGCTTGAGCCCTATTAATTCTTGTATTCATTTTGGTAACAATGGTCTTAAAGAACACATTGGGTATTAATGTGGATGCCCGATGTAATTTCAGAAGAATTCCATTGTAACTCAACAGTAATGTACCATTAAAAAATTGCCACCAAAGTTACTCTGTAAGTGACAGGCAGCATTGTGCTACACTTTCCGTCTGTCACTCTAGTTATACAATCGTAGGGAGTTTTAATAGTTTAACTGAATTGAGCTGTTTTGCCACTTTTTTTTTTTACTTTAACTTAAGATAGGTTGATGGATAATGATTGGATCCTCTCCCACCTAACTTTACTTAATATCTAACATTTATTGAAGCTTAAAAAGTAATTTTTTTAGCGGCCTGTTAATTTTATCCGTCAAGGGGAAGTTCATCTTCTTTTATAGCCCAATAAGAGGTCCACATACCTTCTGTCTTCTTCCTACTCCCCATCATCATGATGTGATGAAGTTAGCAGGGCAGATTGTGTGAAACATGTAAATCCACCTGTGGACTAACTGGCATTCTTGTAGTCCAGGTATCTCAGTGTTTGGTGCAGGTATCCCACGAGGGCACAGGGTGGCAAAGTAACTTCAGGGATGTATTAGCCATAGCTACTCGCCTTAAGTCCATCGTGGGCTTGCAGATGGGTGTTTTGAGCAAAACCACATTCTGTTTTTGCAACAGTCCGACCGATTGCAGCAGTTGAGCCTCTGGAGAGTGCTCCCCTTAGGAAAAATCTGCTGCAGGGTGGTGGTGTGCAGAAGCTTCTAGCATCCTATAGCTTACCCAAGACAGCCTCCTATATACAGCATAGTAAGAAATTGTTGAAAGTGTAAGGAAGTAGAAACAAATATATAAATACTGAGAGATTTATATGAATATTATTCCCTAATGGTATGCAGAGAAATGATTTTAACTGAGCTTTTAAGGCTTATCATCAGCCATAATTAATCCATTCCAAGTTATTGGTGGGGTCAAGTCTGGCTACCTGCCACGTTTGAGTCGTGCACTGACACACATCCTATGACATCTCCAGTGTGGCCCCGTGGAGCCAGCTCAGATGTCTCACACCTGCGGTGTGGCCTCATCGCCCATCAGATAATCTGCCCATGAATAATGGAGAGCTGACCGGTGAGCAGAGATGTGTAACAAGTGTGACATGTATAAGAAGAAACAAAAACAACTCGCTACATGCCTAACAACTTCACTGAGCTCCCCAGAGACTATCTTCTCTCTCCTTATCATGATATCTGCCTCTCAGATATCTCCCTTAATCCATTATGGCATCCAGATGCAGGAATCTGCTTATCCACCTTCCAAAGGGTCCACAATTTGAATGCAGTGAGCCCTTCAGAGAGGTCATTAAATTATTATTGGGTAGCTGAGTACTCACAGTGTCTGAGAACAAAAACACTCAGAAGGATTATTTTTCTTCTTTACAGCACGTTCAACTGGACGGTGCCTTTCCTCTCTGTCCTGGCATGCTTGGTCCTTGCAGCAGCAACAGTTATCTTGTATTTTATACCTCTGAGGTATATTGTTTTAATCTGGGGTAAGTACTCCGCTGTGTTTCATTCGTGTGCAATAAATGCAATATATACCTATGGAATGAAATCAAACAGACTTTCAGTGACCTTCTTACACAGACAATCAAGTGCTGGTGCTTAGAGGTGAATAAGCTATGGACTTGTTAAAATTACCATTTTTCTGCCCCTGGTGATCTAATAATCTGCTTTTCTTGGGGTTCTTTATAAGTTTACAACAGCACTGCAAGAAGAGCTTTAGTCTAGGTAAACTACTTTCAATATCAATCTTATGCCAGAGAGTAATTAGCTTCCTGGTGCTGGAGCCCTCCAGCAGTGGTAGGGAGTGGGCAAGATGTGTTTGAAGAGCTGGACCACGGAGCCCAGGACCTCAGGAGCCTTTTGGGTCTTAAATCCCCCAAAATAAGGAGAAGCAGTCTGACCGGAGGCACTGAGCAGCATTGCTGTGTCAGGGATTGGAAGGGAGGGGTATGGAGGTTCGTCATGAAGTAGAAGAGGAGCTTTTTTAAATGAAAATTTTCCTGCTGTTTGAAGAAGAGTATGGTGATCTTTCACAAAAGGAGATGCCATTCCAGCTGCTGAAGACTTTCTAAATCTCAGAATAGGCCTTCTGTCCTGTTTAGGGTGATAACTCTTACCTCCAAGTTGAGGTAAAGCAGCTGAGAACACCGTGCAAGTAATCCTCACCGAATGGGTGAAGTTCAGCCCTGGTGCGGCTCTGGGCTGTGGGAACCCCAGCCCATCACCCTGCCAGGGCTGAGCCACCTGCAGCTGTCTTGGCTCTCCCGGATACTGAAAAGGGAGGGAATGAGAAGATGGCAGTACGAGAAGCTAGTCTTGGGCTAAAAGTAAATGAAATAAAGGATTAAATTGAACAAAAGAAAGGGCAAAAGGGAAGGAGAGAAACTGCTGGGAGTAAAAAGTTCAGTAACAAAATATTGCTGTTCTGGTATGGAAGACATGGTGAGTACGTGAAAATATACATCCGTTCGACATCATGTAGACTGACAGGGCCTTCAAATATGATACATGTTAAACAACTACCCTGTGGCAAGGCCTCAAAAGACCTTATGGTATTTTCTGTTTTTTAAAAATCAGGTACACAGAAAATTGTGTTGGCATTTTGCTACGAGTATGTGGCTTAAAAGCTGAATCTCAAACATGAAGCAGGTGCATTTCAGAGATTTTTGCTATGAGATTTTGGACAGGGACATGATGGAATTGAACACTGTATTATGATCCTCAGAGGCAACTAATGTTGGATATTTTTTCCTTCCTATTCTTTGAAATCAGTTAGCTGATTTTCTTCACCTAAAGGTCCTTTTGCTTTTCTAGCACACATTTACATAGCCATGCTATTGGTTGCTATCTCTCAGTGGGGAAGTGGTGGCAGCAGGGTGTTAAGTGACTGCATTAATACAAGGGGAGAGCTTGGAAGGGTGCTCAGGTCCCTTGTTTTCTCATACCTGTCTGTGCAATAGAGATGGCACTGGCTGAGGGCTGCTCATCACCCCTTTTCCTCAAAGGTAGGAGAAGAGAAGACCTCATGATCTCCACAATAATATGAACAATACACCCCTATGTATCTTCTCTCACCAGGGACCACCTCTGATAGCTGAAGCATAACTAAGTCCATGGAGAACATGGTAGTGTTGCTGCGGTTAATAAGCCAAATTGTTCAATATCAAATTAAAGTCAACCTTGTGATAAGTTTTTATAGCTTCCCACAGCATTATACTGTGGCCAGCTTGTCAAATCTGGTTCTGTAAATGGGGGGAAAGCTGTGAGACGTGATGAGAAAGGCAAGCTTTCATTTTCAGAAGAAACAGAAAGAAAAAACCCTTTATCTTACTCAATTATTTTTGGAGCCCTCCAGTTCCCTGGGCAAGAGGAGAGGGAATGTCTTTGGTCACGTAGGATAGCGGATTTAACAGTCTCATCTGCAAATTTGTGTATTCTCCACACGGTATCCCTCAGAACAAGTACACGCTGCAATCTTTTTGCCATGTTGTTGACAACAGATGATCCCCAAAGTAGAGAAATACCTTTACAAATTATGCCCTCTACTTCCTTCAGAAGGCACTTGTGAATGATTCCCCATGACAGGGAACATGTGCATGGCTTTAAGTCCGAGGCACTGTTTTCACACTAATTTTTACTTGTGAATTCCTCTTCCCTTTTTCACCTTGCCTGAACGATTTAGGAGGCAGAGAATAGAAAGGGGTTGTATTATTTTGTTTGCCTTTTTTTTTTTCTTTTTCCTAGGCATAAATAAATTTACTAAGAAGCTTAGAAATCCCTACGCCATCAACAATAATGAGTTACTAGATTTCCTCTCCAGGGTACCATCTGATGTTCAAAAGGTAAGTAATGAATGGCCACCACCAACAGAGGCAAGGAGCAGCACTGAGAGCTGCTGGGTGCTCAGCTTGGGGAATACGATGCCAGTGCACTTTTGAATAACAGAGATAAGGAATTGGGGAAAATCCACAAAGGGAGGAGGGGGAGGGTGTTAGAAGAGAAGGGAGCCAAAATCCTTTGTCAGAAGGATAAAATGATTGCAGAAAAATTGTCCTGAAAAGACCTACTTTAAAATGATCTGGAAAATCACCCAGCGTGGTTACTGAGCTATGGTTTCCGTCACCTTTCTGCTCTGGTATTTGCACGGAGGGAAGAGAAAAATAGTCTCTTTGATAGAGATAACCATCCAAAAGGATTTGCTGAATTCTCACTTTTCTCAAAATGGGGAGAGGGTAGGGAGGGGTTGAGGGCATTATTTCTGTGACTTTATGCTTGCTGTGGTCTTTCTCACGTCAGCTGTCCCTCAGAATTCATCCTCCTCTCACCCACCTTGAGCTCCAGGCTTCCCTTGGACAATGAATGCTCTGCTCATCTTTTTCTCTAAGGAAAGCCTTGAGATGTGTGTAAAATACTCTGTGGTTGATCAGATCAATCTTGTACCATTATGGAATTATAGCTTTTAATCTAACCGGAATCTATCCTCCCTCAATTTCAGTCAAGTCTCGTCTCTTCTCCTATTCCTTTTAAACAACAACACTGTCTTCAGTAATCTCGCCTATCTTCCTGGAAATTATTTGAACAATAAGTCCTTTAGAATGTCAAGATCTGTTTATTTCTCTTGGAGGAAGGAAAATAGACGTGCTGGGTAACGAAGCCGCACAATATAAAGGATTCTTTCTTTTGTTTTAATCAGCTGGAATCTGTATCCCCAGGCCCTGATCCTGATGCCCTGGATCCCACTGACATTGTACCTTCCTCTATGAATCGTGGTCCTTTCACAGTGAGGTGCTGCTCACTGCGAATAAGGGGATCGCAATCTCGCCTGTAGTGATTTTACTCTGTTGGAGACAGAAAAATAATTGCCCACATGCCGTGTCGAGGCATCTGGTAGAAACAGGGTTGGAAAAGGCTTCTGGTGACATTCATCTCAAGAGGCCACCAGATTGGGTTGTGGCAGCCCTAATAACTTGAGAGAAATATCTCCAGAGACTGGTGGGAGGAAAAAAGCTAAACAGAAATGATCATGGAGATGTTAAGCTTTAGCGTATTTTTATTTTTTATCCTTGCTCTCGTAGAGCACGCTGGATTTGCAGTGATGGTTTGCATATGCCCTTTCAGTGTTTATGTTGAAAGATAAGCTGCTTTTCTATTTATGCTTTATTTAACATTTACATTTATAACATTTCCTTGAGTGGTTTCTATCATTTTGCGATCCTTTGAGCTCTCTGATAAAAATGATAACTGTTTTCTGTGGGAGGAGTCATAAAGAGTTCCTAGGATGGGACAAACTTCTCAGAGTTTTCTACTAGTGCTAGAAATAGTGAGCCTGTGTGACAATGAAAAGTCATCCATGGCAGCTCCAGCTCCAAAGTCCCTCTCTCTGCTTCCTTTTACATGCTGTCAACACATAATCATTTCGCTGTGGTATCCCAACAAGTTAGAAATGAGCTCTGTCTGTACATTAGCTGATTACAACCCACAGGTGATGGACAAAAGACAGAGGAAGAGTGGAAAAGGTGGCATGTTCAGCAAAAGTTTCCCTGCAGTTTCAGTAGGGGTTGGACTTGATCTCTTGAGGTCCCTTCCAACCCCTGCAATTCTGTGAAATACTTCCCCGTAGCGCAACTATTTGGAGGTTACACCATCCTTGCCAGTTTATCACACGTGTTTTAACAATTAGATCATATATGAAATTGTTCTGAAAGGCAGAGACAGCTTTATCCAGGTTTTATTTGGGAAAAATCTTTCCTTTCCTTTTTTTTTTTTTTTTAACCAATTAAATGTGTCAGCATCCCAAGGTCTGTGTACCATGACAACTGTCCTCTTACTGAGTATTGGGATCCACTTGAACTGAGACTCATGAGAGAAGTTTATCACACATAGGTTAATTCCAGAAAGATAAGGAAAACAACTTCCAAACCAAAACAAACCCAAAAGATCTAGCCTACATTGCTGAGATCAGGTAGAACCCCATGTATCTCATTAGAAAAATCTGCTTTTAATATTTTCGTTTCAAGAAATGATGCATGACTTCTCAAATCCTTCCTGCAATTAATCCCCCATGTTCCTGTGTTTAGAAAATGATTCATTACTTTTGAACCTTCCTTAGTTTCCCTTGGTTTGTCCTTGGGGAGCCATTAACACACACTGTAGTGAGCTAGAGTTACCTAACTGCAAACGTCATGTCTATTTGTTTTTACAGGTGCAGCACGCTGAATTGAAACCATACAGCAGCTCCAGTCCCATTAGGAAGAAGCGGAGTACGCTATAGGATGCAGCACGGTTTCGGAATGCAGCATCTCCCCATGTACCCCCTACATGTGCACGTGCGCTTCCCCCCCATTCCCTTCTTACTTCAGAACAACACTATAACCACTGCCACAGACGTTTTTATCTTATTTTGAAGATGTGGGTTTTGATAAACACCTATCTTGGGTTGACTTTTCAAGCATGGAGTCGTAGCCCAAAAAAAAGAGAAAAGTGGAACGTGTGAAGTAGTTTGTGGGGTGGGGAGGAAAATGGGAGGGGATGGTGCAACTGCACCTTCCCCCTGCCCCCCTTTCAATTGCTGAGGCAAGGCTGGATGTGGCAGCGCTCGTCTTTTATGTAGGAAGAGATAATTCCGCTTAGTGTAGCAGATCAGCTGAGCTGATGTGAGAAGATGCTCTGAACCAGTTTTTAACATATCCAACAGATTTACATTAAGATATGAAAGCTATTCTCTTCTGAGTTAAATCACTGTGCCTAGAAAGGTTTAAGCTCTGAATTAACGAGTCTTTGATACCCATCTTCTGTTCGAGCAGTGTACATTTAAAAAAAAAATTTTATCATAATTAGCAGAAAGAGCTAGGAGCTCCAACAGTATCTCAATATTTCATCCAGTACTTGTGGGTTTTTCTTTTTCCTTTTTATTTTCCCCCTTCCTGTTTTTCGAAGCCCACCCTGTGGTTAACTCTTTGGATACTGGAATCATCAGAGATCCATTGCTGGCAATGGATGCATGAGACCCTTCTGCCACGGAAGGATTAAGACTGTAGAAAAGCCCAACTCACTGACCTGAAAAGACTCTGTTGACTTGCCTTTTATAATTCCATCTCATCAGATATTTTCAGCATAGCTGTTGTTTTTCTGTCTAAATCCAGGGGGGTCAACACTACAGATTCAAGAGAAAAACACTTTATAGCCTTAAAGAAACAAGTGCTTGTACAGAAAGAGTGCGCAGTGCCCAAGGACGTGGATGTGCAATAGCGTGCAGGCTTTGGTCCACCACCCATGTCTCACTGGAGAAACTTAAGAAGAGACAGGAGAAAGGACCCCACTTTCTGTTCTGAGAACGAGATTTCTTGCTTGCTTACTGATCTTTTAGCTATTGTGCTTTTGCTTTATATAATTCAGATAACCAGCATTATTCACGTTGTTTGACTGGGAAAACACAGAATCATGTGTAAACCTGTTAAAGGTTGGTGAGAGTGTAGCCCTTGCTCCTTTAAGTGCTGTAGGACGTTGTGGAAGCTACTTGCCACCACGAGGAGACATTGGTGGAGCAAAGCTGGAGTTACTTCCTGTGATAACCAGGCAGGTGTTAATGCCAGCATCCCCTGGAGCGGTTCAGAGTACAAAGAAATAGCTAATCCTCAGAGACAGGTTTCTTTTTCACAAAAACAGAGTTTGGAAGTCATCTAATTAAAAGTAGAACGGGTAAAACCGTGCTTATGGGTTGGAGACCCAAATGGATCCATACTATGTGGTTCAGCAATGAGATCTTCTGAGCTTGTGGTGTGAATTTGAAGGAGGAAAACTAACACCGGAGTATCTTTCGCTGGATTATTAGCCAGATTCAGTGATTTTTTTTAAGAAGTCTGGTTTTTTGAAAGTAACAAGCCCCACTGTGCCTTCGAACGAGGCACGGGTTTTTTTTTTCATCGACTTGATTGGATGAAGAATGTGTTTTGCTCATGCAAAGCTGTGTGTAGCTGCAAATGGAAAGATAGAAAAAAAGATTATCCTGGTTCTAAAAGCCACAAAAATGCCTCTTTGTGTGCATGTGTGCTTGTGTACCCACGCGTACGCGGAGTTGTGTATAAAAAAAGAGTACATGTATAATGTATTTATAGGTGAGTGTGTGTGGGAAAATGGGTGAATATACAGATTTAAAAACCTTGAAAATGTTTATGAAAATGCCAAAGATTCTAAAGCTTATCATCTTGTGTCTGTTCTTCATTTTGTATCTTTCCCGGCATGTCTCTCTGGCTGAGCCAGATCTCTGCATGATTTGATTTACTTCAAGTTAATGAAGCTGGTTGGAAAGAGCCTTGTAGAAATTATAAAATCTCCAGTAAATCTCCTTCTTGTACATACAATAGATGTCCGCGTACCCCTTTTGTTAAACCAGTTTCTCAATCTTCTGTGTAAACAATGCCTCATTGTCTCGCTTTAAAATATCATCTGGTTTATTATCCTGTAGTCTTGTCATTTTGTAAGGACTGAAGTCAGACGTTCTTAAGCAGGCATGTGAGATCTGATCATTGAGTGAAAACATTCCACTGCAGGAGATAACTATTTATTTATTCAGAAGTTGTGACTGCCACTTTAATAGTTGTTGGGGTTTTTTTTTATTTTCCTATAGATTTTCCCACATGGAACTAATTTCTGTTCAGGAGACAGGGTGATGTCTTCTTTTCAGTGTAGATATTTTGTGTTTCAGAATAATATGTATTAGATCGTTACACTGGAGACATACCAAATGGAGGGGTTTGGATAGTCCAGTACCTATATATGTTGTAATGAGTTCTTTGTTTTGATAAATGCTGTTTGAGATGCAATAAAAAGATGAGGTTAAACTGATGCTTTTAATTTATCTGGACTAGGATATATGTTTTCTGTTCTTTAAAAATGCTTACTGTGCTACAACATACAGTATCTGACTAGATAAGCAAGTGCATTGCTTGACAGCACAGTGTAACAGCTAGTGCTGAAGGTTACTTGAGATGGAGATGGTGCTGCAGCAGGACATGAGCTGAAGACTTATCCCACCTGGTTTGCTTACAATGATTTACCTGGGGTTTCCTAGGCCCTATGTAAAGGAAAGGAGGGTTATCTGCATTTACTTGCATGCTTCAGTAATCAAACTCTTTATTCAGATTTTTCATTTGATTCTTAAAGCAAGAGTATTAGTTGGTATATAGCTCTACGTGTCCATTTGTGCATGTAAATTACGGGGTTTTACATTGTGAACCTGTTCACTGTGTAACACGGAAATTAGGAACTTACATTTTTAATTTAATGTGGTCATTTCAGCGCAAGAGTACATACATCTGCAGTCTAAAGTCTCTTAAGACCAGAAGGCATTCGGAAATTTAAGTCTAAGTGTGGGTCTTTGGGATGACTGTGGATTACAGGATCACACAGATGTATGATCTGCTACCTGTACAGTGTGTAAATAACTGGATTTGACATACATGTGCAAAGGCAGCATCTACTCGTGTTTCTCCAAACATAAGCTGCTGCTGAAGGTTGGTTTCCTGAATAGTCATGAGTAGGGCTGAGGATTTGGCTCCCCTATGGATCCCTGAGAGTAAAACGTGGTCACTGAAATGCACCTTGGGGCAAGCAGGTGAACAAGGGAATAAAGCAAAGTCAGTGGAAATGTCCCACACCTTTTATTTCTTTTATTTTCTGTGTGCAAAGATCCCATGTTAACTTTCGTCCGTGGCTGTTCTGCTTCCTCTCAGTCCCTTCCCAAGCTACCCGCAGTGCAGAGCTCAGGCTCTGCCCTGCTGACCTGGGCTCCCACCTGAGACCAGCCACCCTGCACCCCTTTGCCTGGGGAAGGGAAAACATGTCTCCCCTGGAAACCAGACCAGTTGCTGCTAATTCACTGCCTGGGTAAGAGTCCTCAGAGTGCCCTGAGCTGGGCTGTCCCGCTAGGAAACACAGGCTTGCCATTTAATTTCCTGTACTCTACATGGGGCTATGTTTTATTTTACTTCTGTAATTTGGAGGGCCTGATCCTGCAGACCAGAGTTCTTTTCCCAGCAGATGGGTAGGTTCACACCAGGAAGGAATTCTGTGGCTCTGATGTGTACGAATAAATCGGCAATACATATTCTAATCAAACCTTAACCTTTAGAGGCTCCATCCTTTAAACTGAGCTGATAGACTGTTTGGGAAATGTTAGCTTTGACTTTAGAGACTGTGGTGTGTGTTAGAAGTGAATCCTGTTCTGACAATATTGTTAGGTGTATTTTAATCTGTAAAGCTACATGTGTCAGGGCCCTGGCGCATCTACCCCTGCAAATCACACAGGGACACGATAAGAATAGCTGCTCTTTTAGCATCCTTAAAGTCAGCAACTCTGAAGGAAGCTGAGATACTACGAATGATTAATAATCTGCTGCATTGCAGATGGAGTGTTTTAATCGGTCTCAAACTGGAGTAAGTTAAGCCAGGTGGAATTCCATCATTTTGGGACAAAGTTATCTGCCTGATAGTTTATCAGTGGGGAAGACCCTCAGCAGCAACGGTAATTATATAGTTCAGGGAGCATGTGAGCAAAAGATAAGTTTGTGATTAATGTAAATATTCACAAGTGTTTAGAAATAATGTTGGAGTGAAAAAGCCAGCCTCTTGAGATGATAGCATTTTTAATCTGTTTTTCTTGGTGATGCTTTGACTTAAAACAGTGCAGCATTTCAAGAGTATTTAGAAGGTCATTTCGTTTTGAATGAAAGACGTGCTCTTCTGACATGAATCATGCAGCTGAGCATGGGGAAGCAGGAGGTGGCATTCAGGGCTCAGTGTTTGCAACAGCAGCAGCACCTGGGCGGGCATGAGTTCAAGTTCTCAGCGTGGCTTTAACCTGAGGGCTGGTGATTCTTGTTAAATTTTACGTGAAGGAATGTTGCCAATCAGTGCCTGCGTGTCAGATTGAACACCTGCGATTTCCCTCTTGGCTGAACAAGATGGTATGCCTCTTGCAGAGGAAGAAAATAAGAGCTGGAAGGCATGCTGGTGTAAACTTCTTTTGTGCTGATGTCCTAAAGCAACCAGCATTCCAACCTCTTCAGGACGTCCTTGCAGAAGAAAGGTGGGACAGGCTTACAGACTGGGCATATACATCTGGTTCTGGGTGTTCCAGAACCAACAAAGGTCAGATTTAGATGGACTGTACCTCATATAAGTGCTCATTGGCTGCTAGAATGGCTCCATGAAGCAATGTACCTAGTGCATATCAAGAGTTGTCTTCAGCCTGTGAGGGAAGGATAAAGCACTGAGCTCCAATGATCTCAGGGTTAGGTGGCTAGATATGGGTAGGGAACCTGTGCTAGGAACTGCTTCCCCAGGGAGTCTGGGACTGCTTAGCTAGTGATTTCTCCTCTACATCTGATGCGGTGAGATTACGTTTCTAGCAGGTGAAGTAAGGATTTTTCTTCTCTTGATCTCTGCATTTTTGTAAGTTACTTTTATGACCAGGAAGAATATTAAATGTTAAACTGTCATCTACCAAGTGGAGATGATAAAACCTAAAGACTTGGGACTCCCAAGTACATGGTCAGCCTATGTTCTCCTTCAGACCCAAAGGCATGTGGGGATCAAATGATGTGGAATACAAGCTCTCTGAGAAGTGCAGATCTGCTTGCCTGTACTGTTACAGTGATTTCAGAGATGCTGGCAGTCACTTCAGTTGCACCCTTGATAGAGATAGGTTATTAAGAGGGGGTTTGTTTTAGTGACACTATCACAGGATCATAGAATGGTCTGGTTTGAAAGAGACACCAAGCATCACAGAGTTCCCACCCCCAGCCACAGGCAGGGCCACCAACCTCCAGGCCTGGATCTATACAAGGTTGCCCAGGGCCACATCCAACCTGGCCTTGAACACTTCCAGGGACAGGGCACCCACCACCTCTCTGGGCAGCCCATTCCAGCACCTCACCACTCTCTCTGTAAACAACTTCCCCTAGTATTGAATCTAAACCTTCCCTCCTTTAGCTTCAATCCATTCCTCCTTGTCCTGCCATTGTCTACCCTTTTAAAAAGTTGATTCCCCTCCTGTTTCTCTGCTCCCTTCAGGTACTGGAAGGTTGCAATGAGGTCCCCCTGCAGCCTTCTCTTCCTTAGGCTGGACAAGCCCAGGTCCCCCAGCCTCTCCTTGTAGGGGAGGTTCGTGGCCTCCTCTGAACCCTCTCCCAACAGTTCCACATCTTTCTTGTACTGGGGGCCCCAAATCTGGACACAATACCTGCTGTACTCCCAAAGTAAAAACCAAGTACCCGTGTTCAAGCGGGGATGCCCCGTGCAAAGAGCGTATGGTCCTATTGACAAAAAACCCCCAGCACTCTTATTTTCATTGACTTGTGTGCTGAGTTTTGCTTTGATCGTGGCTGGCTGATTTCTCCCTCCACCTTCTGTCTGCCTGGGGTCGGCTCCCTCCACAGAGGGAGAATCTGGAGCAGCACAGCAGCTACAACCTTAGAAGCAGGGTGGGGAGGTGGGGAGGAGGTCTCCCCCCATCTCTGGCAATAGACGACTTTACTGAAAGTCAATGCCATTCCCTTGCATTTATCACTGCCACTCTTGCTCTGCATATTTTTGGTATTCGCCATGCATTGTTAGCAGTGATTGTCATGTAATTAAATCACCGCTCATCGCAAGAGCCTATTTTTATGCTGAGATAAGCATCAGAAGTCGGCTGCAGCGTCCCCCAGATCAATAAAGATGTTCCCTGTAGGATTACAAATAGTCTGGGGTTGTACAGGGCACTAGAATTAATTAGGAATGATTTCTCTTTTTCTTTCTTCTTTCAATACATTTTTAATTGTTTATCCATTTTCGATGGGCTTGTTTTTAACTCTACTGTGATGGTCCAGATGCTTCTGTTCAGACCTTTAGAGTATGATATGGTATCAGTCTGGGCAATACCATTTGTCGTAAGCAGTCTTCCCCATAGTCATGTGCAACTGTCACTTCAAAATATGTTTCTGAATGAGACATTTGCATCTCAGGCTTTGCACTGGAGATGGCGGTTAAATGGGTTTATTAAGTGGTTGAACTTGGAGACCTGAACACAATGCAGAACCTTCGGGTGCTATCCTGAACGTTTTGGCATTTTGATGGGAAGACCAGAAGGTGAGTGGAGAAACTTTGTGCCATTTACTGAGGAAGCATTTGGCCAAGGTCGCAGAGCAGGTCTGTAGGAATGGTAGCCTGGATTGTGGTGGTTTATACTTTCCTGTTCTTAGCTGTCCCTTTACCTTTGCCTTGTCTTTACGTTTTCTCCAGAATGCTTCTATCCTCCTCCAAGGGGTATTCATCCAATACCAGGATCTGCTGCCTCTCCCTACCTGCTGAAGTCAGTGGTGCTGCCCACAGGGAAGTCCAGGACCATCATCAGCCCTGTGTCAGAGTCCTGATGAGAGCTGTGTGTGCAGACCTTGGGAAAGCCTCTTGAGTCCCATCGCTTGCTGTAGAGATAAAAGTTGCAACAGGTCACAGAGGATGGGGTTATTCAAAGGAGTTACTTTAAAAGAAACTAACTGGAGCAAAGTTAAGGTGCCTGTTTGGGAGCAGGGTAAGCTAGAAATACAGCCTTGAAGTTGTTATAGTATTGACCAAATACACAACTAGGCGTCATGGATTGCCTGTGTAGGATGCTTCAGTGAGACAGGAGTTCCTAGAGAGTTTCTGAAAACAGAGTGGTGGTGTCCAGAAATGGACAAGGCATAGGGAAGGAGAAGGTTTTCATTTTCCCTGCTATTTGGTCAAATGGCTGAGGGAGGTGCTCTTCTCATCCAGCATTATCAAAAATGGAAAGAGCTTCTTCAGCTGCGCTGAGCAGGAGTGTTTGCTTCCTTGGAGGCTCAGGATTTCTTTTAGGGAGTAGAAGCAGTGTCAGGATTCCTGTAGGGAAATACAACCACTTGTCTACATGAAAAAGAAATGAACTGCTAAGTATTTTGCACTTGTGCTGTTGTACTGAAGTGTTGTTCTTCATGGGCTGCACCTGGAGTGCACTGAAATCAAATGCCTGTTTAGCTCAAAGGCTTTGGATTGGCTGGGCTACCTCTGTGAAAGGGTTAAATACTGGTCAAATCAGCTGCTGATAAACTAGGTACTCCTGATGCGGAGAGGATGGTGGTGCCCTGGAGGAGCTTTTCCAAATGCAACATGGTGGTCCTTGGAAATGATTGGGTCATGCTCACTGCCAAATGAGGGAAGAACAGCAAATACTGCTGTAAGAATCTCTCACCTGGCTGTGGATGCTGTGTCCACTCCAGCCTGGAGGACAGGGCTCAAGCTTGTGCTTTGCTCTCTGTCTGTCCACCCTATTCCTTCATGGTGGTAAAGATTTACTGGCTCTCAGTGGCCAGCCCTGCTGATGCTGTGTCAGAGTATTCCTGTTGTCTGAAGAGCAGAAAAACTGATTCAGGGGCAAGGAACTAAGAAGCAACTGTGTTTCGAAAAGCACAAGTGTCCTCAAGAGCTCCAAGCTGGTGCATACATGCTGCTTCAGGTGTAGCTTCACTCTATGGCAGTGTAGGACAGCCTATGTCCAGATCTGCCACCTATGAGATGAATTACTGTAGTTTGGACCTACTGGGATCCAACACTGTGTGAACCCATTGCCTGTCTTCTGCTTGCGTGGTGAACCAGGAGAACGTAACACCTCCATAGGCGGTGGATTTTGAGGAGCACAAAGCTCAGCAGATCCCTGCTGCCTCAAGTAGGGTCTATGAAGCACGCTTTGCACGGCATGTGCATGCAGCTGTGCCCACGCAGAGGCAGAAGCTGTTCAGCTCCTGCCAAAAGCTGATTGTGCCCAAAGCATGATAGGATGCAGGCTCCTGTCAGCCAGCCAAAACCCATCTGCCCAGGATTTGCATGTGGCAGCACAGGAGAAGAGCTGGCAGCCCTTGAACATCTCCGGGTTAAAAGCTTGCTGTAAACTCTCTGAATGAGCCTCTTCTTGTACGATCAGCCAGGAGGATGCTGCTGCATTGCTCAAGTTCTGCAAGCAAGCTGTGTTTTCTGCCCCACCACAGAGTTATGCACTGGTTGTAGAAAGGGCCTCATCTTCCTCAGTCATACTGGCAGAGCCTTGATTTCTGCACTCAGTCCTGGCCTTCATCTGCACACCAGAAAACTTGAGTTTGTGTTTTTTCCAGTTGTCACCTCTGTCCTTCCTGGGAACTCCCCTGAAGAGGCAGCACCCAGGAGTGTAGTGTTCAAACACACTCAGAAAGTGAGGAACTGGGGGATGTGAGTGGGGTTTCTGCAACTATTCTATTGCACATGCATAACATTAGTGTTTCTTTACAGAGGGTTTCTTTCCAGATAGTTATTTTCCATTTTCTCATGCATTCAGGCTTTTCCATCATCACCTTGTGACTTGGAATAAGGTAATTTAGAACAGGAGACTCTTCCCATAAAATATATGCTTGCCCCAGAAATTTTTGCCAGAAATAATTCTTCCTGTTGCCAGGTCCTAAGGTCAGTTTTCTTGCCATGAGCCTTCCCATTTTATTGCTATTGGTAGTATTATTATTAATATTGTTCAAGCATGTATGAGATTTGAATGTAACCTCGTTATGAGTTTTGACTGACTGCAGCTTGGAAGGAGGGGTTGGCTTTCATGCGATGTGAAGATGTGTGGTGTTATGGAAAACTGGAATACCTGACCAAAGAGGAAGTATGCTGAGATTTGCAGTGGGTAGTTGCCTTAAATCTGCTGGGCACTATCCCTGTCCCACTGCAGTCAGCACAACTCTCACTGCTCTGAAATCAGCCCTGGGCAGCACTGCTGAGCAGTCACCTCCATGGCCTATACTGTTTGCAGTTGTGTGGTTGCCTAACAGATAATTTGCAAGTTGTCTGTGAACCACATGTATGGAAGTCTACTGACAAGGTCTGGGGAGAGACACAGACCCAACATGCTGCTTGGTGGAGGGAGCTTCAGCCCTGCCCGACATCCAGCTTGGAGGTTTGATTTCCACACAGTGTGTCAGGGGTTGCTGATGGATGTGCTCAGCCTCCCCTTTGCCTGTGTTTAGACATCTCCAGTCAGGGAAATATTTCCGTAAAAATAACCCCTCCACACCCCTGAAAGTTTATCTAGTTCATGCATGGGTGCTACAAAACCCCTTGTTCATGGCTACAGGACGTGGCTGGACATTATCTGTCCGGTATTCCGGCCAGGTTTATTTTGGGGTGGTCAGAAAGGAAATCCCAAGTGTAGAGGTGGGTGGGATGTTTTTGTTGGACTGATGTGAAAAAAAAAGAAAAATACCTGGCTATTTGGAAGGGTTTGAACTCTTACCATAAGGCTCTGGGACATGGATGACTGGTCAGAGGGAAGATGACAGGGTGGGATCAAAGGTCCTACAGCATAACTCATCGTGGTGAGAAGTTCCTATCTCACAGTGAAAGTATAAGAACTGGCTGGCAGCAGCGTGACCTGTAACAGTCAATCCATCAGAAGGATTTCCCGTCTGGATATGCAGATGTGTGCACAATTATTTTACCTATCTTTGCAAACACAGTCCAAGTCCCCACTCTCTTAAATAAATCTTGGCGCTGTCCCTTTCAGAAGGCATCTCAGGTTCAGCCTGCTTGCTTGCATCCTGCATAGTTTTGTTCAGCAGAGTCCTTGCAAACAGCCCGTCTCCTCTTCCTTTTCCGCTTCCCCTTCCTCCTCCTCCCATCCCACCGCAATCACTGCTGCCCAGACCCATCCTTCACTCGCACAAAACTGATTTCTGTTTATGGAGCAGCTGGCAGCGGCAACGCTCGATCACTGAGCGATGACTAAGAAACAAGCCCACTTTTCCCTTAGCTGTCAGGAGCTTTTAGAAATAACACCCTCCTCTGAGGAAGTCAGAATAGCAACAGGAAAATAAGTAAAACCTATTATAAAACAGTTGTCCAAGAACTTAGGCACGGCGCAGGGTAGAGATCAATATGCTGTGAAGGTTAAATCTATTTTCACACTGTGTTCTATTTCACAGTTTAATGGTGTTTTAATGTGTCTGTCACTGAGCCCCCTTCATGTTATGCAGGTAGAGCCTTTACAAAGGAGAAATAACGTTGGCTTTACAAGCTTCACAGTAACATCTTATTTACCAGCTGAGATCTGACGCTTTCCTCTCCGGAGATACGCCAGGGTTTGACTACTTTATTTTATTTTTTAGAAGACATAATGTGGTGTTGCATTTACAATAATTTTTAGGTGGCTTTTGGGGAATGCCTGGAGGGATGGGAGCAGCAGGAGTGCGTGTGTGTGCCTGTGTAGCAGGGACGGAAATATCTACTGCTGTTTGTACAAGCTGAATGCGTGGAGGAGATGCAGAATTCCCAAGCTTGAGTTTGCATCCAGTCCAAAATGGTGCATTTGAATGCTTTAGCCTGAACTCAGCTGCCAGTGGGATGTCGCATTAGGCCTGCAGAGGGTGTGTGGGACAAAGAAGAGCGATCCCAGCCTGAAGAAAAGATGCTGAGAGAGGGTGAGGTGGAAGGATGGCTGATTTCACCCTGCACTGGTGGGAAGGATGAAAGGGGAGGGAGGGAGGGAGAGAGGAAGGGAGAGGAAGCAAAAGTGGTATAAAATCCAGGGCATGTGCACTGCTAAAGGACACACACAACCCTCTGTGTTTGGGATGAAGCAGTTTTTATGTCCATAGCTCAGCTCACACCTTTTGCATAGAAGTTGGAGACGGAAGAAAACCTGTTCTGCTTTAATTATCCCTCTTGAGCTTCAGCTAGGGAAGGGAGAGACCAGGACATTCTAGTCAGAGCCTGGCTTAGGCTTCAGATGTGTAACTGAGTGTGCAAATGTCACGTGTTGGTGTAGTGACCTGCTCGGTGAGGATGCTTTGAGAAACCTCCCGCTGCCTGCGGCTGAGCCAGGACCTGGACGCAGCCTCCGGCCCTTTCTGTCTGGCTGCCACGAGCCGGAGCTGCGCACAGCTCTGTTATCTCACCCTGACAAGGCCGGGTAAGCCTCAATCACATAGCTCCTCTGGTCCTGAATCTGAGTGCTTGTGTTATCAGCAGGAGGGACCTGCTCCAGACATCCTCGTGTTGTAACTGATGTGCAGAGTCAGGGGAGTCAGAGAAGTACAACCTGCTTGTGCCGGTGCCTTCTCTTGTGAGGTCTCTCTGCCTCCCTCCCGTCTCTGCCCTCAGCAGCTCCCTCACACTGCTGGGAGAGCGTGCTCCTTCGCAGCTGTGTTGCCTTCCCTCTTCTCCCATCTTTCGCTCCCTCGGTTGCTCTTTACCCTCCCCTTCCTTTGTCTCCTAGCCAAATGACTTAACTCTGCACAACCTCCTGGGAGGGATAGGCTGTAGGAGGGGAACACATCAGAGGAGGAGATGCAATATTAAGTCTTCTTTACAGCAACTTGTTAAAAATCTCAAGCTTCCTCTCTACTGGCTTCTTTGCCAGAGTGATAGGCCTTTACTCTGTTAGGGGATGCTGGGGGCTGCTGCTTGCTGGACTCAGAGTTTTTAGGCTTGCAGAGCTTTGACTTGGCTTAACCCATGTATCCCACTGTAGCAGAAATGTCTGCAATGTGTGTTTTGGCTTTGGTGTGCTGCGTGCTCTGAGTTCATCTCTTTCCCCCTTCCGCTTTCCATTGTTGGAACAACAATCTTCGGCTGGACGCAGAGCGCAACCGGCTCTGTATTGTGGGGCCAAAACAAACTCTCTGCTAGCATGTTTTCCATCCTCCACAAGGTAAAATACCAGCTCTGAGAGCAGCTGAGCCCTGGTGGGAGTCTATTGTCTGGAAATCTGACGACTGACTTCACTTTATCTCAGGCAATACTGCTGAGAAACAGATTTTCATCCTTTGGAGCTGGTGGAACAAAGCATTTGGACCTGTGAGTGGGGGGACGACTTGACTTACCTTTGGAGGGCAACATGCAACAGTTCCCTCCCCAACCACTACTACCACCAAAGTGCAGCCTGTTGCATTAAACATCCCCAGCATTCTGGTCTGCAAACCACAGCACTCAATATAACTGTTCTTTCCAAATGGGTGGTAACCTCTGAGAAGGTCAGCGCTGGGGATGGAAAACTTTAGAGAGCTGCCAAAATAGATGCAGCCCACTTTTCCACCCTAATTTTGCAAGTCCAAGATACTCAAGGAAGGTTATCACCCAATATTCCTTGCAGAAAACCTGTAGCATATTCATGCATGGCCTTGTGTGAAATGGTAAGAAAAATATTCTCGGCTCCTTAACAGAGTCTGGAGCTTGAACTTTGTGACTTTGTTTTTTGTTTTGTTGGGAGGATTCACTTGCATTTGCTTTTTAAGGGCTGTTTCTCCTACTTCAACCGCTGGAGCAAGTGCACGAATATTTGAATTAACAGCTTGGACGTACACGTTGGCAAAAGCTCACCCAAGTGAGGTTGCCTTCCTGAAAACAATCTGGATACTTCTTACGGTTCTAACATTTAGGGACTGAACTCATGTAAGTTTGCCTCCTTAATCCTGGAGTCATAGATTAAACTGAAAATTGAGAAAGCTTCCCAATCAAATGGCTTTGCAGTTTAATGTCAGCTTTTAGAAGGAAAACTTTAATGCCTTTGGCAATCCATGGCCATTTGCCTTATATTAGGTGTTGGAGAAAAGTGACAAAAGCACTGCTAAAATAGGGATCTTTCATTATTATAAACTTTCTTTCCTGCTTTACAGAGGAGACCTTGGGACAAAATGTCTTCGTCTTGCTTGAGTGAAATGTTTACTGAGGTCATTAATACAGTAGTATAGCTTTTGAAGACCTCAGATTTACTGTGAGTTTCCTCCTGAAATATTAAAATGCTGAAATCACAGAATCAAATAAAATTAAATGTTGGAGAGAGGAAGATATCCAAAATGTAGTGACTTTTAAAGAAATGGTTAACACGCAGCAATAGGGTAGTTAGGTGCTGCCTAATTCTCATTGATAGAAGCTAATGGGTGGTTTTCTAGTGCAGGAGAATTAATGTTCCTTGTAGCTGGGAGAAGGAAGAGTTTTGTGTCTCTTGCCGTGAGAAATCCAGCATTCCCTTGGGATTAGGGAGTTTCCCCACAGTTAGGTGTTCTCTGCTTTCCTCGGTTGTGTGCGCACGCTTGAGTACGTTCTGGGGCTCATCTGCAAACTCAAGTTGGGCGGCAAAGACAGACCTGAACAACGGCTTGAAAAGAAATGGGTCTGGATGCTCACAGACGGAAGGACAAGAGAATTAGTGAGCATCACCCAGGGCAGAGATCACTTTACTCTGTAAGGAGAGAGAATGATGCAGGTTTGCTGGCGTGGTCCATAGAAATTAATAGTTCTTAGAATATCATTTAGATTTTTCTTTCACACATTCTGTCCATCAAGCTTGGTAAATACTATTCCGAATTTTTTTTTTGAATGAACATTTGAAAATGCTGAATGATGTTGCATGGAGACCTTGTCCTGGTGGGTTGTCTCTAGCAACACAGTCACAGTCCTAGACTCTGAGTAATGAACTTCTTCAGAAGCTCATATCGAGTTCCACTTGCATTTGATATCATTTCCAGGGGACTCTTACCTACAGAGATTTTTGACTCCTTGAGTGACTTTTTGAAGTCACGTTTCCAATACTGATGTTTACTTATGGCTGCTTGTATTTTCCAGGTCTCTTAAATTTGCTTACTTCACATAAAATTTTTTCCTGTAAAATTAGTCCTACAAAACACCAAAGAAAAATTAATCCTACAAAACACCAAAGACTTGTCAGCAACACTGAAACAATTCAGGTGGATTCAAATACTGCAAAACATTGTATAAATCCCTTACCTAGGTCTAATACTTTCTGAAATTTAAATGAAGAATAAACATTATCAAGAAAACTCAATAAATACTGTCTTTTAAGGAACTCCTCCTAGTAACAGGTGACAGAGGTACATGCTGCTACAAGTTCTCTGTCTTTAAAGTTACAGTGCTTAACTTTACATCACATAGTTTTGCCTCTTTTAATCCTAGATTTGCAGGTGTCCAGTGAGTTACAGGAAAAAATCAGTTTCTAATCTGAAAGTAAGTGTTAATACAGATTTAGACAGTGCTCTGAAATGCCAAGGCCTTTCTGATATTTCTGAAACAGAAAGTGGCAAGCTGTTAGTTAAAACTTCTGATCACATTTCATATATTTTATTTAAACTTCCAGCTATGTTTCAGTGCCAGACTTTGGAAAATATTTTGTAACAGTGCAATGGTTCTGATAATAAGTCAACCTGAGAAAAAAAAAAGACTCAACAATTATCCTTCCCACCCAAACCTTTTCTTAGAAGCAGGATTAGAAATTTCTAATGGCATTTTACTCCCACTATTGCCAAAGAGAGTTTTATCATTGACTTGAAGGGAAGCAAAGTTTAACCCCGAATTTTTGCATTGGAAAAGAGGAGTAGTTCAGTTGTGAGTGGATTTTGGACTGGAAAGGAGTTGTTATAAATAAGCCCAGTTCTGTTTAAACTCAATTAAGCAGCTCCCAATTCACCTCAGTTGAGGTTCTCATCCTCTGCTTGCATCCCTGCTAAAAATCTCTGCTCAGGTGCTGTCATGATGCAATGAATATATATATATATATATATATATATTATAAAAAAATCCATTGATTGTAATGAAATTGCTCCACTCTGCTGCAGGCAATGCAGCAGCTGAAACGCCATAGTCCCAGCCCTGACACAATGCCGACGGGAAGCCAGGAGCTGTCAGAAAGGTCAGAATTTCAATGATGAGTTTGTGCATTTCCCGTGCTCGTTGCGTTCCTCTCTCCCGGCCTGTTGTTTCCTTTCCTTACCCCTTTGGAGCACATGCATCCTCTCAACAGACCTTCCTGGATAAAAAGATGTAATAAGCAAATACATGAGGCATGTTTCAGTCAGAAATCTCCTTCAAAAGTCTGATGTAAGGAGATATATCGGGGAGCATGAAGTTGACTTTGGCCCATTGAACTCCCTCCAGCATCTCTCCTTTCTACTCCAAAGGTTGGTACCTTTCCTTTTTCCAAACTGATTTGCTAATGCCCTTCTCATCCTCTGTCTACCTGCCAGTTCTGCTCACAGATGTTGCTTTTAATATGAAGTCTTTACAAGGTGTGGTTGACCCGGTTTAGGTCTGCAATTTAGTCCACTGCATTTAAAATATTTAAGAGTCATGCTCTGATTTGAGCCTGCATAATTTTATCAACTCAAGTGCAAATTAGATAAATTTCAGCCTTAGCTGAAAACATTGAATCATTATCTGTACTGGGTCTGATTGATTTTGCACAGTGAGGGTGACAGAGCCCTGGAACAGGCTGCTCAGAGAGGTTGTGGAGTCTTCTTCTCTGGAGATATTTGAGACCCGTCTGGATGCTGACCTGTGTGACCTGTCCTAGGGAACCTACTTTGGCAGGGGGGTCGGACCAGATGATCTCTGGAGGTCCCTTCCAGCCCCTACAATTCTGTGATTCTGTGACTTACCTGTGGTCACAGAGCAGGACCATACATGGCTAGGGGTCACGTTGTGGTCTCCCGACAGTCCCATGCTGTAATCACAATCATAGAATCATAGAATCATAGAATTGTAGGGGTTGGAAGGGACCTCGAGAGATCATCGGGTCCAACCCCCTGCCAAAGCAGCTCCCTAGGACATTTCACAGAGATAGGCATCCAGACAGGTCTTGAATATCTCCAGAGAAGGAGACTCCACCACCTCCCTGGTCAGCCTGTCCCAGGGCTCTGTCACCCTCACTGGGAAAAAGTTTTTCTGCATGTTGGTGCAGAACTTCCTATGCTCCAACTTGCAGCCATTGCCCCTTGTCCTGTCTCCACAGACCACTGAAAAGGGGCTGGCTGATTCCCCCTGCATCCCCTGCTTAAGATAATTATAGACTTTAATTAGGTCCCCCCTTAGTCTTCTCTTCTCAAGGCTGAACAGTCCCAATCTTCTCAGCCTTTCCTCATAGGGGAGATGCTCCAGGCCTTTAATCATCTTCGTAGCCCTTCTTTGGACTCTCTCCAGGAGATCCCTGTCCTTTTTATACCAGGGAGCCCAGAACTGGAGACAATACTCCAGGTGGGGCCTGACCAGGGCAGAGTAGAGGGGGAGAATACCACTCTTTGGAGCAGATCTTTTTTCCAGTTGCAAACCTCTAATACATTGTCAGTGGAGATGATGATTCCTGTGTAAATGTGAGCTGATGAGCATGGGTTTGATCTTCACAATCACCTTTGCAGACATTTTGGATGTGCAGCCTCAGCCCCCTTCTGCTTGAAGCATTCAATAGTTTATTTGAAGCCAGTTCTGTGGTATTTATCTTTGTCTTTAGGGAAATGTTTACCTTTTTTTTTTTTCTTTCTCAGTGAGCACGATTAATAAACACTTAAAAAAGCCAAAACGTTCACAAAATCTGCTTCCATAGCCAGTCATTCCAAGCAATATTTACTTTCAGACATATGATTTCTACAGCTGATTTTTAGGGCTTTTTCTTCCCCAGGTGCCATCTTCAGATTTAGCCAGGACTCCACTGTGTTGGGAAGTCCACTGCCCAACATGCAGCTCTCCCACATGAAACTTACTGGTTTCCTGGTTGCACCTCAGCAGTTCATCATTGATCATGTCTGCCCTTGCCTTAGGGAATAAAATTGCTGCCAGAGGCCGCACATCTCTCAGTGGGCATTTCTTCTGCAAGCATGGATCTTGTCTTCCATTAAGTTCTTGAAGAATGAGGAAGTATTCACAGCTGCTGGGTTTAGGAACTGGGCACAGCCACTCTATGCTCTGTATATGTAGCCTAAAAATGAAGCTAGCTGTGACTTAGTTTGTTTCTTAGCAAATCAGATGTGTATTTCCAGCAGGATTGCTGGAATTCTGTATTCTAGAAGAATTCACTGTATTCTAGCCCAGCGTAATCTGCATTTCTAATTAAGGCTATTCGCAGGTCCACTGATCTGACATGTGCAAAGAGCAAATAATAAAGCAACGAGGAAATACCAATCTGAGAGGAAACCTCTGCTTTAAACCTCCTTCTATTATCTCTCTCTCATGTGAATGCCGAGTGCTGGTAGCACAAAGGATGACTTGGAAATGGCACTTGTGGCAGCAGAGGCTTGTGGCATTTTTTGGTTGTTCTGATCTGCTTTCCATCTCTAGGGAGTTTCCCACTGGAACACTGATTCGAAATGGCCCTGAGTGCTTCTAGATAACACTGATTTAGGTGAGATTTGGGGGAGGGGGTGTCTTCCACTTCAACTCAACATTCTTTCAGCTAAATGATCTGTTCCTCTTGGAGCCTTCCAAGGGTTTTCAGGAGCTGAGATGAAGCACAACCATGTCCACAAACAGAGCTTCCTCCGTTACTCATATCTCCAAAGGCATGAATTGTCAAGGGAAAGGTTAAAGGAAAGAGTCCCACCTCCATGGGGTGTTGGGCTGCTGGTAACTCCTCTGACAGTTTATCAGAAGAAGCTGCTCTGGGCCAAAATTTAATTTAATTGGAAAAGAGTCTCTGATGGCATTTTGATTATCTTTCAATTTTCAATATGTAGCCATACAGGAAAGTGCTTTAATGACTTTAAACACCACATTTCTTCATGTTGCCTTGGGAAACTGAGGCTGGTGGTTTTTTCTATATGAATGTAAGTCTGGAGATAAATTTTATTGTTATTTTCAGATTTAGATTTCCAGTGCAGAGAGAATACAAGCCCTGAAGGTGCATTGGCAGAGGAGTGCTCTGAGACCCTATGACTTCCCTGTGCATCCATCCATCTGTTGGATTTAGTGGAGAGTGTGTTTCTCGTATTTGTTTTAGCTCTTGAGACTTCTGCTGCTGCTGTCAATAAAGGCACAACCTGCAACATTAGGTCATGGTTTCACTCCACAGAGCTCTTCTCCTGTGCCAAATTTTTCAAAACCCTCCTTACTCAGTCCTTCTCGAGTGCATAATCTAACATGTTGTATCCCCAGTGTTCAGAAGTTGCGACAGGCTTGTCTACATCACTGATTACTTTAAAAAAAGCAAAAGGGTTTGAAAGCTTTTTTTTTAGGCTCCCTCTTACAGCTGAACCTTTAGCAGCCCCTTCTTTAATTTTTTTTTTCACAATATCTCTGATCTTCTTAAAATTGTCCTTACTGTTTCTTGCTTTAGAAGCCAGTATCGCCCCCCAAATTAAATAAATAAATTGTGAGATTGGTGATATATAACCACAAGACTTGGCAATACTTCCTTTTCCTTCAAATTTAGTGCCGTCTTTTCACACACAGGTTTTCTCAGATTTCTTTTGCTTGAGGAAGCAGCCTGGAGCTTCAATTTTGGTGGGCATAATATAGAAAAAAAAAAAAAGAAGATAGGAACAGTGGGCCATTGCTGTGATTGGGAAACCTAATTTTTCTCTCAGTCCATCAGTGAGTCAATGCTGGGTGGAGGAGCTTGCTTTTGTGACCATGGGGAGAAGAGCTGGAACTGGGATGCACAATCTTGAGAGGTCTTTTCCATGAAGAAACAGGCAGTGTAACTGGAGGGAAGTGTTCAGAAAAGAGGTAAATAATCTCTGGCTACTCTTTGTCCCTTTTGGTCTTTTTCATCACTGTATTGCTCTGCCCATCCTTCATTTTGGTTGGGATCAGGGTGTACCATGTGCATCGCTATTTATACCGCTCACAGCTTCTGCTCCCTCTGGCCTTTGGCACTACAATTTGCAGAACCACTTGGCGAACAGGATGAGACACGGATCCATTTCAGTAATTTCTCACTTTCTACCTCTTTTCATGGGTTTAAATTCAGCAGGATTTTATCCCCAGTATGATTCATAGCCTGGAAGACAAGAACACAGCTGGGGACTGCGGTATGCAACAGGTATGAGGAGGAAAGGAGATGCTTGCTGCTGCTGTTGTCACCAAAAATAGATCTGTAAGAACGATGAAAGAACCCCTCAAGATTAAGTACAAATAAGAAAGAGCAGAGGTGAGTCTTACTTTTTTGCTAGCCACGGAAGAATAAATGTTACAGACACACCTGCACTTCATGGATAATCCCAGCCTGTGATATGTAGTTTTTATTTTCAACGTAATCTTAAAATAACAGTGTATAAAATGAGAACTTCCTCCTTCTCCCAGTCCTTGCAGAGGCCCAGACTGTGATATCCCATCTGTGACCCTCTGGCTAGGAAGATCAGACCCAAGCGAGTCTCACCTTCTGCACGAGAACGGTGACAACCCACCTCCCTTGCCCAACGCAGGCTGTGAAAACAAATACAAGGGGTAAGGTGCTTGGAGATCCCCAGATTGGGAAAGGTCAGGAGAGCATCGTCGTCTCTTTCAGGAGCTCCAACACCAAGGGGAAAAATAAATCACACAAAGCTTAAATAGGAAACCGCAGCTGCTGTCAGATTAAATCTGTTACAAGTGCATTCCACTGCCTCGCTGAACAGTGTTTTATTTCACACCTCAAAATGTGAGGCCCTGTGCCACGGACTTGCTCCTTTTTCCCTATTCCCCCTAGATGACTTAACAAGCTGAAAGTGCAGCTGGAAATTAATGCTTCCTGTCTTTTTAAATAATGTGACATTGAAATCCTGGTATTTAATGCGTTGGCATTTAACATGCCACAATATTTCAGTTACTTTGCACTGGTTGGGGTGCAGAAGTGTTATTACAGCTGTTCTGAAATTCTGACAAAGAGGTGCATTTCTCTCTTCTCTCTCTCTCTTTTTTTTTTTTCCCCCTCCCTCCACTATGTCCCACCATAATTGCTTTTTGCTGCATCTCTGAACCGTAACCATGGCGATCTGCCACATTCATCAGAGGACCCTCTTGTTGTTTTGCTTGTGTGAATGTAAGAAGAGGAGAAAAAAATGAAAAAAAAAAAAGAGACCATAAAATATTTGCAGAACTTTCAAAAAACACATATTTTTCTTTTTTTCTGATTTTGTTTGGGGTTTTTTTTTCCTTTTATTCTTCTGCTGATGACAGAAGCTGCATTAGAGAAGTGGCCTGGCTAAAACATCAAGGAGGAGGAATCTGGTTATGGAGGTGTCGCTCTTTGTGGAAAACAGATAACTGGAGCTTTCAAGCCATTCCCCCTGAAAGGAGGAATTGTTATGTGCAGAAGGGTCAAAAAAGGTTGACCCTTTTCCACTTCTGTCTGATGACAGACTGGTCCTTGTTTGGAGAACAAGTTAATGCAGAACTTTGTTACCATATTAAAGTCCTGATGTCTCTTACTGGCCAAGGAGAAACTGCTTGGCTTTGGACAAAGATTTGGAGCTTCCCCTTTCTAGGTTTCAGTTGGTATATGGTCTGCTACTCATGCTCTGGGTAGTGAGGAAGGAGAGATGTTGAAACCACAAAACAAGCGATGAAAGAGAAAGGTAATATTCTTGCTCTGAGATGTTTTTCAGTGTCGGACATCTCAGTATACTTCTCTTTGACTGTTTCAAAAAGCTTTGAAAATCAGCCTGGAGACTTTTGTGTTGAGGGACTTGTGCAGTTCATCTTTGCTGAGGGTCTGTTCATGTCCTGGAGATGCTTAGAAGGGATGACAAAGCTGCACGATGCTCAAAGTGTCCTTTGATCGGCTTTGCCCACCCAGTTCATCAATTTCAATCCATTGGTCATTGTTGGTGGATTTCCCAGGACACAAGGAAAGAAAAGCCAGCAATGACTGTTAGAGGGTCTGCCTGTAATCCCATGGTGAGGAGCAGGGGCATGGTTTTTCACTGTCCAGCCTGTCAGGTGAGATGGGTGGGGATGAGGGTTTGATGCCCTGTGCAACCTGGCTGCTTTTTCCTGAGGACCTCCAGGAGTCACTCTTACATGTATTTGTGCAGTGTGATTTAGCTGTAGCAGAAATTTTAGAGGCAATGCAGTTTATTTCCATGGAGTAGAATTAGGTATGTGATACTACGTTATTATTCTTTGACAAAACCACCAGGAATGGAGTGATGAAGCAGCTGTGCTCTGGGTCCTGTGGCAGCACTCACCAGATGATCTTGAGAGATTCCCCAAATGTCCTTGCTGCATCGATCCTCTGTGGTCATAACTGATTGCCTTGCAATCACAGAATGTTTGGGTATGTAAGGGACCTGGAAAGATCATCTAGTCCAACCCCCAGCCAGAGCAGGATCACCTAGATTAGGTCACACAAGAACATGTCCATGCAGGTTTTGAATGTCTCCAGAGAAGGAGACTCCCCAGCCTCTCTGGGCAGTCTGTCCCAGTGCTCTGTCACCCTCACAATGAACATTTTTTTCTTGGGTTCACACGGCACCTCCTACGCTCCAGCTTGCTCCACAGCAGCAGTTCTTGACATAAAGCCTCATCTGATTTTGTAATTGTCTGTCCTGAGGCTGTAAGTGATTATAATCAGGGACTAAGCTTTGCTTTGGCTTTACAGCATTTGGCACAGGAGCTCTGGTCTCTGGGACTTCAGTGCAGCAACAAGTTGCTGCAATTCTCCCCACAGCCCAGTTTGAAACCCCATCACTCAGAGTCCTCATGTGTCCCTGCTCTGCAACAGCTGATAGCACCTGTCAGCGATGGTTGTGGAGCTGTGGCAATCAGAGGGGCTTCTGCCCTTCCTCACTTGTGCTCCCTCAGCCAGCTACACCTCAGCCTTCCCTACCTTCCTCACCAGCAGTGCTGGTGGCTCAAAGCCTTTGTGCAAGCTGTGAATGCCCCAGTTCATAGGTTGGGATCTCAGCATGCACCCAGCCTGTGTCCATGGGTTCAGCCAGCTCACTGGACCATGCATGGTGGTGGCCGAGGCAGAGGTGCACATCTCCTCCAGCCACCAGCACAGAAACCCTAGAGAAGCAAGGTTCCTCAGGCAAAGCTACTTATTGATGTGCCTTGGCATGGGCATTTGCTGGCGAGGCAGAGCCACCAGAGTATTGCTCAGTGACCTGAGAGGTATTTGGTTGGAAAATGTCTGGTTTTGTTCTCGTCTGAGAGCCATTTGATCCATCCCCAAAGCAGCAGCATAGCAAAGGCCCTGGGGCCCTCCCATGGGTGACAATGGATACACAGGGGTCTGTAGAGCAAACTGGGTTGTCTATGAGTCAAAAAGTCTGAGAGACCCATTTCTAGGTGGGATTGTCAATATAGAGTAACAGAGCAAAAAAAGCACTCCGGGCTAAATGTTATCAGTGATTATTTTTAACTTTGTTTTTACTGTTTCTGATGTGTTCTTCAGTCTGTCTTGTTGATGTTTATTTTTCCATTTATGATAAGGGTCATATGTCATGCCTCCGTTGCATCAGGTGCTGCACAGCCATGTACTGTCCTTCCCACAAATGTCTCACAAAGTCTTCCTCTGTGGATGAGTTCTCACTGGCACCACAGCCACTGAGTTGCACATGCCCTTTAGCAGAAGTTTCTTTAGAGTACATAGGACTCCTTATTTCTCTTCCCAAAAGCATCAAAGGGGTATGAACCTCTTTAAGTGGAAATAAAACAGGGTACAAAAAGCACAATTTAATTTAAAAATATTTTCCATAATCAATATTCTTAACTATTCACAACATTTAGCACCCTGAAAAATTGAATTATTTAGATATTTACTATAGTGAAGACTGTTTGTCTTTGGCTTCCTTTCTTGATTTCTGCTTTGTTTTCCCAAACAAGGAAAACTGCTTTCTTCCACGCTGCCTAAAAGCCTGGGGCTAAATGGTAATCTCAAAGTGTCTTTTCAGATATTTATCGACCATAATGTACGACTTCCAAAATACTCAAAATTCTCTGCTAAATTCCAGGTAAGTTTCAGTCTGTGGAAGGATTGTTGAGTATGCAGTCTGCAGCGTGCAATCAGAGGAAAAAAGTAGAAGAACCTTGTTTATGAGTAGAACTTCACTAAGGTTATTCCAACCATGTTTGATTAGGGATGCACTAAGTCTATGTCTCCAGATGTAGAAACCTCTTTGTGAACATTTTATATAAAGCTATTCGCAGTAGGGAAAATAGAAATTAAGAAATTACTGATAAATTCATTGATAAACCAAAGCAGGATAAATTAAGTTGTGATGAGTGAAAACTGAAACAGCAACTTTTCACTGAAGAACTGCCATAATTATGTTTACTTTTTTTTCAAGGAAAATAGCACAGTGAGAGAACTGTGTAATGTCTCACTGGACCATGTGTGGTCCAGCCTGCGAGGCTGCAGGAGCTCTGGGACAGTAACAGCTCCTCTTCTCAAGCAAAAGGGCCACAGCATCGACTGGACTCTGGAGCTAGTTGTGAAACAGTGAATGCTACAACCCTGAGGTGCCAACTTAAGCATAAGGTTTTTTGTCCTTGAGCAACACCCAGAGTTTTCAGTCTCCTGTGGATGGAAAAACAATAAACAGGTTTCTCCAGGGATGTATCTTGGTGGGGCTAGAAAGGTGTACTCTCCATATTGTGAATCTCCAAATGAATTGCTCTGTGGTTCTGAGCCACAAATGATTTTATTTATTTATTTATTTATTTTAAGCTCTCTATTTTGGTTGTTACAGCTGAGCTCTGAACAGGGCTCCATGGGGCTGTTTGGTGGAGATACCAAAGGCAGAGGAAGCTGTTTGAGCTTTCCTCGGAGCAGCGGTTTAGGGGTCTGCGTGATGAGCTCCAGAAACCATAATGCCAGGTAGAGCAAATGGAAGTCGGAGCTGAAAATTAAATATTTTTAATTAAAATCCACATCTGCAAGCTGCTTGCTGAGAGTCAGGGTTTGGCTGCTAAATTATGCTGACACGCTGGGATCACCAGTGTCAGAGACAGTAATCCCAGAGAGGCAGCCAGCACATCTTGCTGGTTAATATTTAAAAAGCTGCTGGCGCCTGATGGAAGCTGTTTTGTGAAATACTCTATCAAGGCTTATTGTTTCTGCTCATGAGTATTGTCATACGTGGGTAGCTCAGCTGTAGCTTCTGTCGATGGGGCAAGCCCGGCCTTGATGCAGGTTCCAAGAAGCCTTTGAGCCATTTCGACCTGATGGCCCCTGAATTTAGCTCTCTGGCTGTGATGTGCAATGAGCTCAGAGCCATCCCCAGAGCTGTTCTAAATTGCTCCGACTGCTCTTTCAATGGCCATGGATAACATCTCCTGATCACTGTCTTCTCCCCTTCCAAATATTTTTAGGCAGGGGAAGGCTGAGGAGAGGTGGCTAGAGCCAGTGTCACCAAGCTAGGAGCTTGTCCCAAGTGCCCCATGTCTCCCTGGCTCACACCCCTCCGCTCCCCTAGCTGCAACACTGGCCACCTCACAGCCATGACCGCAGCATCCCCCTGAGCAGCAGTTTGGTCTCTGTGTGGTCTGGAGACATTCTGGGGCTGGAAAGGAGAGGTTTCAGTTCATTATCCTCTTTTGCTGTTAACAGAATAACTCCGAATCAGCCTCACACCATCCTTCCTAATGCAGCTATGGAGGCAAGGAAGAGCCAAGGTGGAGTTAATTATGTTCCTCTGCACCACTCTGTGTACGTTATATAGGCCATGAGAGAAAGGGCTTGAAGCCTTTTAGTGATGATTTCAAAGCCAGAGAGCAGAGAAGCACGTTTATACCTGGTTAATATGCCTCAGCTCTCATCAGCATTTAGGAACCCCCTACCATGTCTTTATGGCTGTGTTGGTTTTCTATGCAAACGGATCCAATAGTATGTTTTTCATTTAAAATCAAACAACAACAAAACTTGCATCCTAATATCTTTCAGTGGGAAAGGAGCACTGTCAACTAGCAAATTAAGAAAGAAGTGCCAGAAATGTTTTAGAAAGGCCTTAGGGAAGAGAAAATCTGGAGCTTTCTGTTCAGCTCCTAAATTTCAGATTTGGTGTTTTAAGTTTTTGTCTACTGAGAAGGGGAAATAGGGGTGGGAAGAGAGAGCTGAGAATTTACAGACTTCAAATGTGCAGATCTCTGCTTGTCACCCTCATATATCTTCCCAATCAGCTGGGAAACAAGACTTAATCAGTTGAGACGGTCTGAGCAAACAGGGTTATCTTTCAGCTTTACTCTAGAAGTGGCCAGATTAATGCTTAATTCCACCAAATGAGAAGTGAAGTTGGGAGAAGCCAGTCCACCTTGGAGAAAGGCTGCTGTCAGTGCCGTGGAGGAGGCAATGAAATGGGAATGGTCAGGTTCACTTTTGTTTAAAATCAATTTCATTTGCTCTAACGTAACCTGGTTGTGTTTGTATTTTCGGTAATGGCTGGGAATAATTAATTCTCCTTCATTTAACAGACCCCTCGCTCCCCCATCACTTGAAAGAAACCCCCAAATTATGTTAAAAAATTATATTGACAATGAATTAACTCAAGATTTTAAATCAGTTGTCAGTGTCCCTTTAAGTCAAATCCACTTTCCACTTATAGCACAGACGTATGAAAGAGGAGGCTGCTGTTCCTGAGCGAGCAGGGAGGAAGATTGAGTTGTGCGTGGGAGGACAGAACAGGAGAACACTCCAGTTACTTGGGCCACTCCTCCAGCAAAATTATTAAGTATTGTTAGAAAGTACTTTGCAGGAGGGGGAAAAAAGTTAATCTCCTAAGCATAGAGGAAAGATGGGGCTGAGCTGGCAATGATGATAATTAAGGAGGAAAAAAAAATCTTATTGAAAAAAGTTGGCTAATTTTCTCCACCATTCAGGCTTATTCTGGGGAAACAGGAGATAGCCTTTTTGTCACTGTTTCCAAACTGGATAAATCACTCAATCTACAACCCATAACAAATACTTCTTCTGTTCCAGCTCTTTCTGAAGTTATTTTTTCTCCAGAGAGGAAGAATTGCAGCCCCAAACTCAATTCGGTAGGGCCCAGGATATTCAAGCTCTCAAAGGTCATTCAGACACAAACTAAGACAGACCATCTAGTAAGCATGTGGGGACTGAGTTCAAAATCAAATCTAGGTAGTACAAATACCCAGAAGAATTTTCTTTCCATTTTCTATTTTCCCCATCACTCATATATTGTACTATTAAGTTAGCTCAAGAAATAAAGCATGTTTATGTTATCTAGGTATATTCAGCAAACTTTATTCCACTCCCAAGAGCTCATCCATCAGTTCTGGCCTCCATCTAAAGTTGGGGATGTGTGGATCTGTAAGTATATCGTTGCATCTTTCTACACCCTCTTCCTCATGATGGCTGATGAGCAATACTTCAAAGGCAGGCCAAAACTAAACCCAGCCAAACCCCACAAGTTAACCAAAAGAGAAAAAGGGTGAAGGAGGATTAAATCCTTCTTGATCTCCAGAAGTAACCACAGAAACCTGATGCATAAGATAATGCAAATAAAAAGCAATCCAGGCTCCTTCCAGCTCTTTGGGGATATACTGGCGTGCAGAATTCATGTATCCTTAGCAATACAATTGCTTTCATAGGCTTATCAAATTCCAGTTCAGATTCCTTACTGTAACTGCTTCATTTTAGAAAAACCATAACAGTTTTAATGCTCAAATAAATCAATATTCATACTTCAATATTCATGGTAAGATAATTCATGGCTGATCTATAATTAACTGATCTAGTTCCAATAGTGTTCTCCAAGTTAAAGAACAAATCTTTCTTTACTGTTCCCCTGGTCCCACCATCCTGAACCCTGAATACATTTAAGAAATGTCATCATAAGATCTTTGAGCCTTTAGCTGTTTAAATAAGGCAGAATTTCCTTAACTTCTTTATAAGAGAGCCGTTGCATTCCTGTCATGTATTAATACCCTTCTCTGTATTTGTGCCAGTAAGTTGGTAGTTCTAAAATACAGGTGCCAGAACTAGATGAGATATTTCCACAGGCTTTTATCAGTGCTTTCAACATTTATACCCCTATTTTTGTTTGTACTAGAAACACCTCTCCTGAAGCATTCTAGTCATTCCTTGGCTGACCAATAAACCAGATTCTTTCTTTCCTCTGTGGCACTTAAGGGATTTAAGGGATTCCTTTTTTTTTTTTTCCCCTCAAGACTTTGATGTTTATTTTTCCAGGACTTGGTGGATCTTTCTTTGGGACAGTACAGCTGTAGCAGTTCCAGTTTGTTGAAGCCAGAGAACCATTCACCTTTGCTGGTTGAAGAAATCTTATTCCTCCATTTCTTCTCAGCATCTCTCCAGCTGTCATCAGCCCAGCTTGCACTCAGAGTGGAGCAGAGGTTGTTTCTGTGCCTGGAAGGGACTGGTAAAGTGATGTCACAGTTCTGTAATAAAAAAAAAATAATAATAACAACAATAACAATAATAATAATAATAATAATTCTGATAGGCGATCCCCTCTTAGCCTGTGTTCCTAATGTGGTCCCAAATTAGCAAATGACAAGGGATTTTCAAACATAGTGAGAGTGTCAGTCATACTCTAAGCACCATTTTCTACCAGGTTTTGCAAAATTACACATCAATTCATGTTGCCTATCAGGTTTTCTTAGAGCCATAAAACCAGCTGAAGCAAATGTTGAGGACTGTGTGGATTGTACCAATGGTACTTCAGCAGGTCCATGGTAGTTTCCTGTGTGTGACCAGTTTGGACTGTTAGGGACTGTCCCGAGTTATCATTCACTTTTGGATCAAACATCATATTTTTATATGAAGAATGCAATTATAAATAGTTTATAAAGTGTTGGTAAATTATTAATAGAGAATACTCGTTGTGAATAACGTGTTATAGATTATTTAAAGCACATCAGTTCTAGTAGTGTGGATGCATATAAACCTGACTAATAAGCACAGTATTGAACAGTCCATAACAATTGATTTACTCATTATTAATATATCTATTACTACCTGTTGTTCAGTATTTATGTGATTACCCTGACAGTAAATGAATCTGAACTGATTTATTTTGAAACAATCATTTGGAAAAGTCATTCTTCTAGATTCTGAATTTTGAATTTATTGAAGAAAACACATAAGCATTTTTTTTGTTCCAGTAGTAAATTAAAAACATGTGATTAATTGTTTTCCATGGCTTCCCAAAGGTTGCATTCCCTCTGCCACCCCTATCAAAACGCTTTTCCATAAGCTAATCAAGTTAATGTGCAGGCAAGGGAGTAAATGAAATAATTAGGTTCATCTATGGCTTTGAATGGAAAAAAACGTTTACAGCTTGACAAATGGAAGTTAACAGGACTGGTGGAAGTGTGGGCCAAGGGTAAGAGTACTGATAAAATGGGTAGGATGTCCAGATCTTGTTGCACATGACATTATCTGAGCGCAGCTCCTGGGATGACACTGAGGAAGGAGGAGGTAGGGTGAATATCAGGAAGCATTTCCTGGCGGCAAGGTCTGTCGGGCAGTGGAATGATCTCCCTGGAGAAGCGGAGGATGTCCTGTCACTAGAGTCAATTAAAGGATAGTCTAGACAAAACCCCCATTAGGATATTCTCCTAAGGACCAGTCTTGTAGATGGGATGGGAAATGACATGAGGGATGGGAAAATGACCTCATCCATCTCTGTCACCTTTAAAATGCAGAGGCCATGTTGGTGTTGGCTACCCCTCCACAGAGGATGGCAATAAAGATGTTAATCGTAGGGATGGTTTTGTGATATGGGTGGGAAGGAGTCAGTAGTATCAGTGATTCATAAGAACTGGCAAAAAGTGTTTATGATGTGTCTTCTGGTCACTATTTTTTGGTGAAATCTGTATAATAATTAGCTAAGCATGTGGGAAAATCACTTTGGTCCATTAATAGTGCACCCTCAGTTATTGTTTGGGTGTTAATGTTTGGATTTCATCATCTTAAGCAAAAGATAACAAAAGAAAAAGAAAGATTAAATTGCAGGGCAATTTAAATCTGGAAATATTGGAGCCTCCTATGCTGGCAATGGTCATCTTGACTCCTTCCACAGCTGCATTACTCTGGAATTAATGCTGTAGCATAATTGATAGAAGGAGCTCAGCTACACCAGGGTAATTGCACCTGGCTTTATTTCCCTTCTCGTGATGGATCTTGGCCCTGTGCTCTGGAGCAGCCAATCCACAGCAGCCGTCCTGGTGGGAGGGTTGGTGACCTGGGGCACCCAGCACCAGAGAGATGCTGGCAGCAAAGGAGGGTTCTACGGATGTCTCTGGCCTCTCCGTGCTGGTATCTGGCAGATGGGACGTAATCAAGGAGCCCGTCTGCCTGCCTGGCTAGGAGGTATCAGAGCAGCTCCCTGTTGGTTTTGCAGGGGACGTAAACGCGACCAGATTTAGGGCTGCTCCAATTTATACAGCATTGGCACCTTCAAGACAGCTGGAAACCAAGAGTGGCTTTAAAACACCTCAGGGATGCACCAAATAAGTGCTTAGCTCACAAACTAGCCCTAAACCTCATGCAGACTGACAAGGGTCAGTCAAACTCTACCTGTGCTGAGAGATGATGGGTTTTACCTTACTAAGGTAGGAATTATTTTTGTCCTGTGCCATAAAAGTTTAATAGTGTAGATTCAAGCTATGACTGTACAATTCACCTCATGGAGTGTTATCCTGAAAGTTACATTCTAGTTAGTAAAGTGCACAGCAATCCTCTCCTTGTCCAATAGCTAGAAACCTGGAAAAATCAGGTAGGGAAAGCTTAATAGTTGGGTTTTTCTCTCTCACACAATGTAAACTGCCTTGAGCTGGTTTTGTTTAGGCTTGGGTTTTTGGCTTTTTTTAAAGGCAGTTATCAAGGTCATTAAAAATGAATGTGGGCCTTTAAATTTCTAAATACCAGAGGAGCTCCCATTAGCTCTCATCCTACTGTCAGTGTCTTTTCGGGAATATTGAAACCACAGATGTGGAGGAAATGCGCCCAGTTGGTAGATAACGCCTGACTGGCCTCTGACCCTGGGGTTAAACTGCTGTCTGGGTTGTGCGGACCAGTAACCTCCTTCCCAGGGATGGAAAGCTGCCAGCCAGCTGTCAGCATGCCAGGGCATTACATCCAGCGCAGGGACACGATGATACGATATCTTTTTAATGTCCTTTCCTTTCATGCCCCCCTGCATTAGCAGGGACAAGGGGGATTGTGTGAGCCGGCGCTGAGCCTCCCATCAGTTGTGTTTTCATAGCTGCCAACTAAATCTGATTAGTTTGTCTGCATTCCCAGGAAAGTAAATCTGCTGTTTATTGCTGGGTCCATCAAATCCTGGGTGTTTTGACTGATGCTTGTTAAAGCATATTATTATTTATTTTCCTTATTGTGCAATAGCCACAAGGATTTTTACAGCCTGTTGAGTTATAGGTAAAGGGGTGGTTTATCAAGCTAATCCAGTGAGACTGGTAAGCTAGAGTCTGCCTCTCTGGGCCTCTGGTGCAGCAAGGGAAGGCACAGATTCACATAGCTTGTATTTGGTCCTGATGGCACTAAGGATGGAAGAGTGATTGTTGTTGTAGCTGGGCAGGCCACCAAAGCAGTTTGCTTGTGGATTGAACCTTGTGCAGAGATGGGTCCCTTGTGACCACCCTGCTCCCCCTCCCCGTACACCCTCTGCAGAGCACTGCCTGCCTCAAATGTTTCACCAGAACGTGCCCTTTCTGAAGGCTGGATGTGCTATAGCTTTGTTAACACCATCTTGAGCTGATTCAGGTTGGATACCAGCGAATGGGGCAATCTTTCCTCCCATCATAGCATTGGCTGCTGCTCTGGTCCCTGTCAGGTTCCTCCCTGCCCTGACTGTATTTCCACTTGCAACAATACTGTGAGTTTACAGACGGGAAATTGAGTTGAAGTGACTTGCCCCAAGCCATACTCCAAGTCTGTGGAGAGTGAAGCACTGAACTGGGGAAACTCAGATCCTAAGCTAACCCGCCCCCTGCCTGTTCCGACACCTTCCTTCCTCCAACCTGAGACGGAAGACAGAGGTCATGACCAGGCGTGCTTTAAAGCACAGCATATAAGCAGGAGCAGACATGGGCCTGAACAGCTTCCAAACAAGATCTTCCTACCTAAAATGCATCCAGCAGTTCAGCTGCTGAACAGGCTCTTCACTTCCCTCTGCATTAGAGTTATGCTTAGCTACTGCTCAGATGTGCTACCCCACATGTGCCTGCACATTTTTGGTGGGTGAAATGCCTCCTGGCAAGACACAATCAAGAAAGAGACAGCTTTTATTAGAGTCATTTTTCTATGAGGCCTATTTTTTTCCTGCATCTGGAGGTTCCAGAGCTTTGACTATCAGTTGGATGCAATGTGGTCTTCAAGGAATACACAGGAAAAGACAAACTTCGGGTGCTCAACGGTTCCATGGGCAGTTATCTTCTGCTCTCGATGTGGAAGCTTCTAGTTTTGTTTTTACCCTTATGTATTTAAAAAGTGGATTTCAAACATATCTTTTCCCAATGCTGCTATGAATGAATTCTTAGGAAAAAAAAGCAGATGTAATTTTCAGTCTGGGAGTAAAGCAGTGAGTAGGTCCATAAAAGATCTTTTCCTCAGGTGGTAAAGGCCTACAGGTAGTCTGAGTGTAGCCTTTGTTATGCCTACACAGAAGTTGGAAAATCAGACTCAAACCACTATAAGTGCAGCAAGATTGCTTAGTACAGACTCTGATACAACGGTGGAGCACAGTGTTTGCACAAATTGCTCTGATTTGGGTGTAAACCATTGCATTTGGCTTAAACTCAGCTTTGCATGAGCTTCCTCTGCACATCCCTTACACACCAAAATCCCTCACATGAAGTATTTTACACTTAAAACACATATAGGCTTGGGAGAGCACATCTGCTGGCAGCAACAGCAGCTGTACAAAAGCATCCTCTGCTTGCTTTCATCTCCTTCCTAATGGAAAGGAAAATGGAGCATAAAGATATTCTGCAGAAGGTTAAGTGCTCCCATCTAAATGCGGTGGGTTTGGAGGAGTCAATGAAGCAAAGCCAGGGTGGGCGGGAAGCGAGCTGGGGGGCCTGGAGGGGATGCACCAGTTTCTGTTGTTTGCCTGCAGATGTGTTATTCCAATTAACTTGAAAGCGGGAATGTGAGGGGGGAGCGGGGAGGGAAGGTGAGGAAGCGTTTTTATGGCAGGAGGTGAAGTCTACACTGTAGACAGTGATGGAGGTAGCCCTCCTGGTCTCTCTAAGGTCATCTGGGTTTATGTGAGACGGGAGGCGTAAAACCAGGATGTGAAACTCAAACAGGAAGAGCCCGAATGGCACATGTGGAAGAGCTTAACAGGCACATGCTTGACCCAGGGCCTGGATTGCTGCTCATCACCCCACGGCCCCTGTAATTGCAGGCTTTGCTGGACATGTCACTGTAGTAAGGTGCAGGTAACCCACTCACCTTCATTTGGTGATAAGCCCTGCAGATTGACTATGTGTGTGCATCAAGGTTTAGGGACTTGTTGGCTGTATGGCTGGCATTAGGATGTAGACAGAAGAAAAGATCTTTAAAATGTCCCTGCTGAAGGTACCTGTTATTGCACTGTGGTGAGAGTCTGGTGTGTTAAACTGTGTTCCAGGCTGGAAAAGAGCAGGAAAGGAAGTGTGTTGGGGGGAGGACATGATAATACTGAGAATAAAAGTTAATTAAAAAATAAAATCAGGAGAAATGTGTCTCTAAGGCCACTTCTTTCGCAGAGACCACCTGTCAAACACTTCCCTGTCTATAAACCCAAGATTGGCTTCCAATCTACTCAGCAGTTCTTTAATTTTTAATGCCTCTCCCCTGGTCTCACAGGTGGCTATTATAGACAGAAGCTGTCGCCTGTATAGATACAGATGTGTGTGATGCACGCACCGAACATGAGTGCTCGGGATTCAGGAACTGACACCAGCCAGGAGCTGGAGCTGCTGAAGAGAAGCTGTTAAACTGTGCAAGAACAAGGTGGCTCAGCGTTGTTAGGGATCAACACATCTCTCCTCTTCTTCCTCCTTTTTTTGCTTGGCTCTCCAAAATGTCATCTGGGTGCATTCAAATAGACAGCAGCATGAGGTGGTGAACTAGAGGCAGATGATTCAAGGTGTAGTTTGTGTATGAAATTTTAAGGCAAGACCTTCTGGTTTTAATCCAAGCCTCCGCTGTGTTACAGTACTTAGCTTCCCATCGCCACGGTTCCAGGTAAAAAAATAAGGGAGTCATAACTCTTTCTTTACCTGACTCACAGGGGTGTTGTGAGGCTCAGTTAGTTAATTATAGTAAAGCTTCTGAATAATAATCATAATAACACTTAGCAAATGAAAAGCGGGTATTATTATCGTTAAAGTAATGACAAGGCACCCTGCTGAAAGAAGCAAATATAATGCTGATTATTAAAATCATTTGTATTTAGTGGCAAATGTTGCCGCTGCTTTATAAACTTAGTGATATAATCTTGTCCACAAGCCATAACAATAAGTAATTTTAAGTGCTTTGTTGTTGGGTTTCTCGGAATATAGGAACAAACAGGTACTGCCAGTCAGAAGGGCTTTTATTTTAAAAATTAAGGGAGCAACGGAAGGAAAAGGAGGAAAAGCAGCATCTTGCTGAGACAGGGCCAAAGGTACGTGTCTTATCTGAGCACAAGCCAGCTGCTCTGCCCTCTCCCTCTGGTGCCAGCGTGCTGCAGCAGCAAGGGGGGACTTTGGGAAGAATGTAAGGGGAGTGAAAGAAAAAGGGGGAGGTAGTAGGGGTGTTGAGTTTGGAGGATATCTGAAAGCAAGATTTTGGAACAGATGACACACATTAATTAATTATTTCCACCAACCGCAATGGGAAGTTGTCAGCTTTGCTACTGTCCATATATCTGATGTATCTCTGGTTTTGTTTTCATTGCCTTCCTTGAGATCTCACCGCCACAGCCCAGCCGGGCTGCTTCTGATCACCTTTTCTTTCTCATGTACATGGTTGCAGCTTTCTCCCAGAAAACATTCCTGTCTTGCTTTGGTTATAGAAGGAATATACCCCCAGTCTACCAGGACCTTATACACAGCAGTGCTAGGAGGCTATCCTACTGGGGGGAGCTACTGGGACGGGGAAAAAGAGGCAGTTTGGTTCCAACCTACTAAAGACAAAAAACAACTTGTGATTTTGAAGTAAACATCCATCTTTTGGGTAATGCTATATTTTTTTCTTTCCTTTTTTTCCCCATTTACATACAGTTTAAGATTTGAGTCAAAAAGTCATTGCTGTCAGATAGAAAAAGTGAAAAAAAGCCTGCTCCCATCAGAAATGTCCCACCGCAGCTGGTCATAGCTGGCTGACACCATAGGCGTCATCTCAGAAAAGGGTAAAAATATTGAAGAGGTCTCTGGAGAATCTCTTCGCTCTCTGCATGTGGTCTCTGAGAGTCCTGAGTTAAAACAAATGGTAGAAAGAAAAAAAAAAAAATCTGCAGAGTCGCTGTTTGTGTTGTATATTTTGTGTTGATGGATGGGTTCAGTTGCTAGGGCTATTAATCCAGCAATTTTTAGGAACATAAAATTAATTTTTGGAGGAAATAAACTACATAAATAAAATGAGTATAATTGGATATCTCTCTGGTTCTACTGGTTCTAGGGCTGTAAATTGCACTTGACGTTTGTGGTATCAGGCTCCGAGGTCTTTAATTCTGTTTCTTAAGGATGACTTATGCAGTGAGGGGCGAGTGTTTGCTTCAGCAACTTCAGCTGTCTCAAGGGGACCCAAAATTGCTATAAAAGAAAAGGACTCACTTGTTAATGCAACCTCTTTGCTTTTGGGTTGCAATATTTCACCTTCAGGTTGGCTTTTGATCCCAGGAATGGTTATTATTCGTATAAATCTAAGGCATGTGAATGTGGCATAAATATTTAGGTTGACATTCAGGTATTTGTATTTTACTCTTGGTTGTATTGTGGTTGAGGTTGTTTCGTACTCTTGGTCCTGTGACTGCACGTCTCTACTTCCAAAGTCTTTTGTGGCCAGTTTTGGAGGGTTGACGTATAACCATTTTCACATCCTGGGGTGAGAATACATATATTTTAGCTTGTGAGCCTCCAAGCTCACAAATATGGCAAACTCAAGGCCAGAATAAACTTTATGGGACATTAAAAAACTCTTCTCTCATCTTAGGAACCTGCCAATAAGTTTTGACCCATTTTTGGAAGGGCAAGATTCAATGCCCAGCAATTCCTTGCCGTAACATCAGCATCCTTAGTCAATATCGTGAGCTGGCAAGAATAGAAGACATGTTAGTTATACAGATTTGCTCTACTTCTTATAAGGTGTTGTATTGAAGCTGGCATCCCCCTGGATGATCAGGTGGAAGAGAACCAGGATCCATGGACCCTCTTCAGGTCCAGTCTTGCAAAGGCACTTAGGAACTCTTCACTCCTTCACTTTCTTTGTTTAATTTATTATATTGTCATGTATAAACATCTTCAGGAAAATATTAATTAGAGTGTGTATTCCTTGACAACGAACACTAAATGGATTAAGCATGCTTTACTCGATGAAGCAAAGAGGTGTTGATTAAGAGAAATTGAATTGTAGCCCTGAGATAATTTTCTGTCTCTGTCTAGAGAATATTGGCAAACTAAAGCTTTTAGAAGAAACCGAACCACTACACTCCAAGTATCTCAAAAATAATATTCAGGACATACATATTAATTGATTTAATGTAAAAATGTTTGATGCAAACTTGTGCTGAGACTTTAAATTGAGGTCCTGACCATTCTCTATGGTCACTAGAGGATCCTGCAAGAATGGGAACGACCTGGCAATTTCCAGTTTGGATAATTATGTTCTGCCTCCTGAATGTTTCCCATGCCCTTTCAATTAGTATGATAATCATCTTCACTTTGCGACCTACACTGAAGTATAAGGGATGGTACATGCTGTTAAATAGCTGCCATGCTCCACCCCAGCATCAGCAGCTTTTCATTGGTGATGCCAAGGTGGAGAGCTTTGTCATCTGGTGTGCCTCTGCTGGTGGGACAAGGGAAGTGTGGGACTCATGGACCATTGTCTGCTCAGAGCTGCTCCTTCAGTGTGAGCTGCTTCAGAAACACTTTGGGGCAAACAGGCTAAAACATGTGGAAGAACAAAAGAGGGGCAAATGCATTAAGCAAAAGAGGCACGAATGAATAAGTTGTGGGGAAAGGAAAGGGAAGTCATTGTAAATTCAGTAGAAGAACAGCAGGTGAGGAGACCTCCGCTGCAGCTCAAGGGTGAATTTTTAGTACAGCTAGTGCAGTCCATCAAGCAGCTGCAGAGGAATGAAGGGGTGCTGCAGCTCCCATCTACCTGACAGCGTGATTTAAAGAACTGTTCTTTGCTGGCCTGGCCTTGTGTCTTTCAGTTGCCTTGAAAGGGAGAAAGAGCCATGTTTCCGCTCCCTCATTGGCATTTGTCTTAAAAATAATAAAGAAAAAAAGGAAAAGAGAGAAAAACAAGGGAGCGTGCAGTTGAACATGGGGGGTGGGGGAGAGTTTTCTGCCCTGAACCCCCAGTCAGCCTTTGAGTAACAAACAAGAGGAATATTTCACTGTCCCTCACATGATTTGTTTGTGTTCGCCTTAATGGTAAGGAGGGTTTTCTTTATGCCACTGTTGCACTTTGTAACTGATAGGGTTTGCAGCAAGACAGTAGTCCCAGCTGCTTTTTGGATAGCAGAGTTTCCTTGCAAGAGATATGTTGCTATTTTATATGGGGTGTTTTTTTTTGATATGCAGCCTAAATGAAGTCTCAGAAGGAGGATCTGTCTTTTGCTAACAGCCATCATTTTTATATAAAGTCGAAGGTATTCATATTATGTCTTCATCTTCTATATCTCAACTAGTAACAATATCACAACTACTCCCTCCTGACAACTATATTCATTTCTCATTAAAGATATTTCATGTTTTATTCAGGAATTTAAATGAAGCTATCAGAGCCTGTAATAGCAACAGTTTGGGATAATTGTATCTCATTGATGGCAGCCTCAAGAGTTCTAATTAATATATATTTAGCTCCCTGGCTGTCTTTAGACCAAACGCCTCTGTATGAAAGACAGGGAGAGGCGATAAGGGGAGGGGGAAGGGAGCCGACTCCAAAATAACAGCCCCTTATTGAAATTTGGGTAGGAAATTCTGTGTTGCAAGGAGGAACTGCATGCTTTGGGATTCTTTCTTCCCGCCCCCCCCCCCCCATTTGATTCAAAATGACTTTTGAGACACAGAGTCCTTCTCAAAGAAAAAAAATACAAAAAAATATATTTACAGCCCACTTGTTTGGTAGGGGGGAAGGAAGGATAACAAATACATATTTTTTTCTCTGCCAGTGATACACCTGATACCTGAGTTCAGCTTATCAGTGGTCTCTGCTTTTATTCCTGCTTTCCCTGCCTCCTTCAGCCAGCGTGCCCCATTCAGAACTGCTCAGTTTCATGGATATGATCTGCAATGCAAACAGGCTCTCATTACACTTTTTTCTAGTTAAAAAAAAAAAAAAAAAAAACAGGCAAAAAGCTTACTTTGGTGTGTAACTGATTAGTCCATGCCATACAGCCCTCAATTTCTTCATCCCCTTTGGGCTTTTTTTATTCCTGCTTCCCCCCCCCCCCCCCTTTCCCTCAACACTACCTTTCTCTCTGTTGTGTGAAATGAGGCTAGGAAGAGATTTGGGGGTGGGGGTGGTGTATTATTCTGTCATTGGAATTCATAGCACTTGTATTCACTTACAAGCCTGAACTATTTTCTCAAATCACTTCAGTCTCTGTGACTTTCTCAGACTGTAGTTTATAAATCACTTTTGTGGTACACTATCTAGAGGGGATCAAGACCCCTGGAAGCTTGAGTCATATTGAATTGCATTGTGTAACGGAGAGTCATTAGGAGTTTACAGTCAGGGGGAAAAAGAAGTCTTATAAATAGGCTAATTCAACTGGCACTTATATGTTTTAAAGGCATTATTGAGGAAGGAGGATGGTAGTATTATTTGCTCCCAATTTTGCTCTCATCAGCAGCAGCTAAGGGTGGCTCTTGAATAGGGCAGGAATGGAGATTTTATAGACCCCTAGCTTTAAAACGTCTATTTTTTCCCCCCTTTATTATTTAAGCAAGTACTAAGGAGTGTTTAGAGGTTTATTTAACTGGCTTCCAAACTGGAAACTAATCCAGCCTATACTGGCTCAAATTATCTCAGTTTCTTTTGAGTAAGAGTTGCCTTTCTCTCACTTCCACTGATTTTCTTTTTTTTTTTTTTTTGTTGTTGTTGTTATTGTTTTTTAAAGATACTGATTTGAGAGAAGTATCTTGTGCAGAGTAGAACAGGGGCTGAAGGTGAAAGGACCTTCAGTAGGAAGTTTACATGGCGGCTATGGTTTTTCAGTCTGAATCTGACAGTAAGGGTATTCCAATAAACCACTTCCTAATTTTTTTTACTTTCCCCTCCCTTTCTTTTAAAGTTAAAAAAAAAAAAAAGCACTGATGTACTAAGAAGGTATTTATTTCGTTTGGGTGTGTTTCACTTGCAGATTCATGACAAAAAACTGTGAGTCTCTGGGCGTTTCCTCCCTGAGAACTGGATTTTTCTTGGCTGAGGTTGGAGGGTATCAAATACCTGGATATCCTCACGCTTACAGGTGTGGTAGAGGGAGAACAATGACCAGAAGCAGGTGCCTGGCCCTCAGGAACTCCAACTCACTGCCAGCAAGCTTGATCCTACCCAAAATTGCTAGTTTTTAAAGAAAAACCCAACAAAACAAGACAATTTTCAGTATTGTCTGCAAATCTCAGCCCCGTGTCACACACTTCCATGCCATCTGCAGGGTCGCTGTGCTCAGCGCAGACAGGAATTTCTCAGAAAAAAACAAAGCAAACCTGAAGCAAACCCTGGGTTAAAAACAAGAATGGAGTCAGAAGTTCAAAGGGTGGAGAGTTGAGTGGGCAGCGACTTTGTGAAGTGTCTCCTTGGGATTCGGTTGATGGGTTGCTTTGCAGCTCGGCCCCGGTGCTTCCATAACCTGGGTTGGAATCCAGCCCAGCCCTGAGAGATGGAGGGTCAGTCTGGTTTGATAGTGTAAGGTCAGAAATGGAATGAGGCTGGGATATCTCAATTGAGATGCGAGTGTATAAAAGTATAAATCAAAAAAAAAAGCAAAATCCTTGAAGGGACACCTTGCAGCTGTCTCAAGAAATGAAAGGGTTGAAAATAAGGAGAGTCAAGAATGGGAGAATCCTGCAGCCTGTGCAACTAATAACGCTATTCAGTCTGAACTTGGAGGACAGGAAAGTCCTCTCTGTTGGCTGGAAAAGCAGAGGGTGCAATGTCAAACCTGGAAGGAGATGTTGCTCCTTATCACAGCATGCTGGGAGGTTATATGCACATGTAAATACAAATCACATCACCTATGCCGCTACTTGCTGATCAAATACATAAAAAAGATTATTTTATAAAAGGCTTTTGCCCACCGTAGGGACTCTTCTTCTGTGTCCTTGAAAACTCTCAATAGGCTCAAAGTTCACCAGCAAAGTCACAGAAGAGGAAAAGAACGGGCTTTTTCATCCATGCTGCTCCTGAACACTGCTGTCTCATTTTGCTGCAGGATACTCATAATTTTATGCTTATTTAAACAGACACATATCTAGTTCATGGGCATATTCCAGGAGAAAAAAAATAAAAAAAGGAAGAAAGAAAAAAAAAAAGTCATGTAGCTTAGAGTGCAGTTCTCATGGGCAAACACCTGATCCCTTTTAATAAGAGATAAAAGGGAAACTATTCCCTTGCCAAGCTGCTACGTTGCAGGGCTTTGCTCTCAGAAGCACGCTGGTAGCTGCGCTTCTGACTAGTGTGTGGCACGGGAAGGGCTCAGCTTGCAGGTACAGTGGTTATCGGCAGCTTGTGCCGATGCCACTTAAACCCGCTGTAGCAGAACTTATGTGTAGCAGTGAGTGCCACACAATTAGGATACAGGAGAGGTTTAAGAGTTCAGGATGTGCAGATCTGCCAATCAAACACAGGTCAAGGGTGGACCTAATTGATGTTTCAAGCTGCATCAGCCTGGATTCTGACTGTTTTGAGGATTTAGAGGGTTGTTTTTTTTTCTTCAGTAGCTCCCACTGGTTTGATATTTTTATCGCTCTTAGTATTTCCTTGAGGGAAGCAAGTTGAGTGCTCAGCTCCCATGTGCTAGAATATTTTCCTCCTCCCAAGGATATTTATAAGTTTACATTTGTGGATTTTCTTTGAAATGGCCCTTGCTGGTGCACTTTTATTCTCTGTAGTGTCTACCATCCAGTTAGTTGCAAGCTTTGGATCACCTTGTCTTGCCCACAGCAATAGTCAGAGCAGCTTAAAAGACCAGATGGCTCACTTGTTTTAAAGTGATAAAACCTGTGCAGGCTAAGATGCTGGCCCTGTATTTATAGGGCCAGTCATCGGATGTGTCCTCACACAAATTTAGAGCTGCTGCTTCTGTAGCATTGTCTTTAACAGGTAATGCAACAGGAAGCACAGGTACTTGACTCCTAGCTAGTTACCTGGGGTCCTCGAGGACCTAAACCAAAAAACATAGGTTGATCCCTAGAGGTGTTACTGCTTCTGTAGCATTGTCTTTAACAGGTAATGCAACAGGAAGCACAGGTACTTGACTCCTAGCTAGTTACCTGGGGTCCTCGAGGACCTAAACCAAAAAACATAGGTTGATCCCTAGAGGTGTTACCCCCACCCCTCCTGTGTGTGTGTGTTGTGTGTTCGTCCGTCCCCCACATTGTGTGTCCCGTCTCCTTTCCCCCCGTCCCCCCTGGTACTCCAGTACCTGAATTACAAAGTATTTATTTTAAAGGGTACAAGTTTGGTATTTGTAAATAAAACAGGCCATAAGCTTATTTTTCTAGTTTGGGTTTGTGAATCTGATCTACCTTTTTTTTTCTGTTAGGTGAAATAGGGCTTTTATTAACTTTTTCAGGATATTCAAGACCTGATCTCTGAGCAAAGCATCACTCAAGGTTTCAGATTTCAAGCAAAGCCAGTATAGGTGAGTTCAATGCTTCTGACATCTCGAAGTCCAGCAAGTCCTCATCTTCATTTTAAAGCAGGAAGTAAAAACTGAAGAAGTTGGCTCAGTAACTTTGCAAGCAAACTTGTCTCTCCACTGAACCAGAAGGTATCTCTTATTCACACCAGTATGGACACACCAGGAACCCTGTAAGAAACCACACTTAGGAGAAGGTTCCATTGAGCAAACCCAATGTGCACTTAGTTCAGATAAACCCTGGAGAGTCAACCAGTGAGACCTCAAAGTCCAGTGTAATTTGCGGTCTGATGTATCCCAGTCAAACTTCTCTGCTCCTTTCCTACAAATCGAATGGAAAAAAATCAGGCAAAAAGATCCAGCATTGAGAGGTGGCTCCAGAATAAGTGCAGAGTCTGCTACATGGTGCCTGTGTCTTGTCGGATTTCTGCTCATACACCACTCAAAAAGTCAGTGTAGGTTTTAATTTGACTAATTTAAACTGTGTGGAGGCATCTACACACTTTCAAACAAGGCAGATATTTTTTCAAGTGTATTTAATTTTTAACGATGATGTAAACAAATAATTTTAAAAATCCTTTCTTTTAAATGTTCCATTTGGATAATTGCCCTAACAAGCAGCAGAGTTAAGTGGCTAATCTCCTTCTTTCCTCAAGTAGCTGGCAAAATACTTCTTGCATTTAAAACCTAATATGGTGCCTTTTACAAAGGTAATGCATCAAGAGAAAGAGAAATATTATGGAGCTGCAACTCAAAATTTCTTCCAATTTTTCTGTCAGCCAAGTAAATACAGAGAGTTCCTCTATTGAGCACATGTTGTCCTCCTGGGTAGGCAAAGGGGATCCTTGCAAGTTATTTTAAAAATTGCTAAAATAGGTAAAATACTTAGTCAAAAAGTCTAGTAACAAAGGAGAACATGACCTGAGAGAGGATGGAGCTAGCAGGTATCCTTTCCTTACTGAGTGTAGTTTTCCCTAGCCTCAATGTTTTCTTATAGGATTTGATCTACTCTTTTGCTGTGTTTCAAAATTCTCTGGTTTTGAACCCATTAAAGTTTTCGTGGTGTCTGACAGCTCTGCCCTTTCTAAACGAGAGCAGAAAAGTTTACACACTCGGAGAAAAATCAGGATGCTGCAAATCTGCTGAAAGCAGGGCGAGAGGGAGAAAGGAGGAGAGAGGATTGAGGAAAAATCCTGCTTTAGATCCATCCTTGTGTTTTATGGACTCTCTTTGACATATCGACAAGGAACAAAGAATTGAAATCAAATGAAAGGGTCGGAGATTAGAAGGGAATTTTCTGTAGCATTTCAACAGAGCCACTGGCCGCCGGTGCCAGTTATTCGCTGTTCGCCCCCACCTCAGCCTCTCTGTTCCCCCCTCGTTACACGATACTACTTGGGAACATGTTATCAGGAACTGAGAATCAGGCCAGTGGCTGCTGATGTTAAAAGGACATGACATGTGCACAAGGCAGGGCATAGGGGCTGGCTGCACATATTAAAGGCAAACACATCACAATCCGCTTAGTAGAACTGGAGTGTGTGTGCTGGCTCTGGGAATTTTTTCTTTTTTTAAGAGTAATACTTCTGTGCTTTTTCTATTGATTGATTTATTTTTTAAAGGAATAATTCCCTTCTAGCCTTTCTCTCTCCTCTCCTTCCTTCTCTCTACCTTCCCTTCCTTCATCCTGCATTTTCACCTCACCAGTGCTCCCGAGGAACAGGAGTTCAAAGGCAGTTGGAGTAGAAAAAAAAAAAATCACAAATGTGAAGAGCTCTCTATTCTCTTTTTTCACCTGTCCTGTACAACTGGCAATTTCTGCAAATCTAACACAAACTTGTAAATCTTCAGTACTGGGAGACCGTGAGGGATAAAAGCAACACACGATGCTTCATTAGAATTTAAGCTGACTAGCTAAATATGTATAAGCATGTACATAAATTTTTGCTAGCTACGATTTTAAAGTTGTTTTGAAAGTGTTTCATCTTCCTTAATGCATTACTTAGCCATCAGAGTTTTTATTCTTTTACTAGGATGCATTTCTTTCATTGTTTCAGTAGAAACGAAGGGAAACAGATTCCTAAAGGTAGGATAGAGTCTGATTCTGAAAAAAAAAAAAAAGATATTTTCATTAAATCCAGCATGTTTTATTGAATGCAGAATAAAGAATACAGTCTGTATTCAATAGTTATTCTGATAAAATGGGCAATGCTGTGCTATTGGACCACAACCTTCCTGTTTAGCTCCTAGTCTAACTGAATAATTAAACATGTGTAAACTTAAGTTTGTATATAGTCCCATTGAGAATAAGGGAATTTCTTGTCTGCCTGAAGTGCAAGTAGTTTGTTGGGTGAGGCCCAAAGTTTCATCTCCAGTCATTACACTCTAAGGTATCCTTGCTCAGCAAATCACTTAAAAGCCTGCCCAGTTTTAAACATATACCCAAATCCCACTGCTTAGAACTCATGTTGGTAATGTGTGTGGTCATGAGGTTAGGCTGAGGGAAAGGTCAATCAACAGAGCGATCTGCCAGGCTTTTCTTTGTGCTCAGGATGGTAAATACATAGAATTTAGCTAAAGGAAAACAAAACCGTGGGGAAAAGGAGAAGTTCAAATGAGGTAGGTGGACCTACATGGGCATTCTTGCTTCCTTCCTTCCCACAGCTTCCTCTGTTCCTATAATCTCAGCACAGATGTTTCCTTTTTAATCCCTGGCTCCAGCTGGCAGTGCATCTCTGCTCTACCGTACTTAGTCGCAATTACTGCAGACATTAACTCTGCACATGCTTCGGAAATTGACTGCTTTTTCTTCCTTGGAAATGTTGCTCATCATCAGGTTTTTAACAGCCAGAAATAAGGGCCATTTGTGTACTGATGAATCCTATTCCCTTCAAGATTTGTAAGAGAGATAAAAGGCACAAGAAGCAGGCTTAAAACAATTGCTGGCACGGTGGAAAATTTGGATATTTAATTTAGGCCACCTTCCTTTACTAGTATGGAGAGTCTGTATCATGTGATGGAGAAGGAATGGGAAAAATGTGAAGTACACACCGTAGTCACCTGCCCACCTTTTCCAAACTAACCATAAGTGCTTTATTTATTTATTCTGATTAGCAAAGCAGAGGCTTGATGTGCTAAACAGATTTCAGGCTATATCTTCCTGCAGATAAACTTTCATTTACTAATGGAGCAGGGATTGATCAAAGCATCTAGAGTCAAAACCACAAAATCTGCACCCTCTCTTTTCCTCACACCCAGGTATAAGACCTTTTCACCTCATGTTCACCCAATTACGGTGTTGGGCTGCTGAAATGCTGTCAGAGTCTGATGTGACCCAGGCCAGATTCTTACTGAGAAAAATATAGCTGTGCCCTGGGTTAGACAGCAAAACAGAATCCTCCAGTTGCTGGATTTGGAGGGCCCAGTTTACCCTTATTGCCCTGTGTTTTTTCCCGTCTCCATATCCAGCAACTTCACATTGGAAGCATAAGCGATCTGAGCCAGCCACACTACCACGGCAGATAGGACTGATGGGCAAAGGAAGAGTGAAGAATCTGGAGCTCTCACACATCAGGTACGGTTGTTTATTTGCTTTGATAAGAACTCTTAAGTAATGTAAGTAATCCTTCAGCTAGGTCAGCTCTCTTTTTCTGTGTGACACTCATGGACTCAGATTTCCTACTCTTTATAGCAAAGTGAACTTGTGCACTAAAATCCATTTATAAATTGTACTTCTTTCTGTGCGCTCCTCCTTAGCACCAAATGCATTCCCATTGCTTCCCCCCACCCCATTCCTGTGAAGGAGGGGAATGGATAGCATTTCAAGTGGCTGCTAATATGATGCATACAACTTCAGACATTTGTGTGAGTACCCAGAATAAGAGGATAAAGTTGGCAACAACCTGAGGTCATCTTGCCTATAAACGGCCTAACCACTGCCCTCCAGGTAAGAAACTGGAAACCTGTGCTTATCTCTACCAGTTAGTGTTCTTAAGTGAGCAGACCATTGCAGATTAGATAGATGTGCTGTTACAGACACAAAAACCTTTTCAAGCCCCTGGAGAGCTTTCAGTATGGATTCGTGCTACCTTTCAGTCAACAAGAGACACAGGATTTGTTTGACAATGACAGTTCTAGGACTGAAATGGGAAAGTTCTGCTGAATGATAACAACTCTGTACGATCCTATGGAAAACATGCACAGATGTGCATACATTTTTCCCAGGAATGACCCATAAAATCTCAATTATTGTATAAAAGGAGAGGTTTATTTACACTGTATTGCCTAATACTGGATGCAGCCTTCAGTATCATTAGGCTCTGTTGAAAGGGCACAATGATAGAGTGTTTTGGCTTCCCACTTCCATTGTATCTATTCAGTGATGGGCAACAAGAAAGGAGAGTGAGAAAAAGAAAACAAAAGCAACAGTGCTTGAGGACAACTCAGCTTTGAAGTTGTCTTTGTTAAATACAGGAGAAGTGCAAAACTTGTACTTTGCAACTTGCTCAATAAAAGCTTTCTATAATTTTTGTCCAGCTTTGCCTCTTATTGCACTCTTGCAGTCAAGATGAAGTGAGTATATAGGAATTATTGAGATCAACTATTGGTAAATTAAAGAAAACAGAAAGTGCAGCTTGGCTACTGCAGAGACACACACCTTGCAAAGTCTGCTACAGAAGTAAAGCAGGAAGAAAAGAGAAAATGACTGATTTTTTTTTTTTCTTTGCTCTGGACTTGTATTTGCTCTTATTTCATGTAGCATGCTCAAGAATGTTACAAATACTTTGATATCTATTGGGGGAGGGGGATGGTATGAAGAAAGGTGGGGGGCTTTTACATAGGGGGGTGCTTTGCTAAACCGGAACAAATTCCTGCAGACCTGTAAAACCCACTGAGGAGAACACAGACAGAGCTGCAGTGAGATCAGATGCAGTAAGGCTTCTACATTGTAATATGTAACACTTGAAACCAGTTCCAGGTGACTTAAAAAATAGCTGGCATTGTGAGAATGAACATCAGTTAAAAGAAATGTAGCAGGAGTCACATTTCTTGGAGAATGAACGCACTGCAAAGCAATCTCTCCTCACCCTCCAAGTTCTTCTGCTTTAAACCATAGTAATGATCACTAAAGTTATTTTTCTCTGTTGAAGAAGTTTTGCAAGTTTGTCAGCTTTAGCTTTTACCAGTTCATCTGTTTAGCTGGTAGTTTAGAAGGAACTAGTTTGCACATATTTATTTTTTTAATAAATCCACTAGATTTTATACAGTGTTGCATGTAAAATCAGCAGGAGAAAGGGACTCAGCTTCTGTGTGCAGCCAGCTAGACTCGTGAAAGTGTTTTCCAATCTTTTTGAACTCATTTCCAGTATCTCACAAGCCTGCTGAGTCTCTCGCTACCCGAGCACGTCGACTGATGCCATGTAAAGTTTGGCATAGAGATCAAGCGTACACTCTTGATGTGCCCTCTCTCTAACAAGACTTGGCCAGCGTGGCAGAGTTGAACGAGAATTCAATTCTGATGGAAGTTAATAGGATTTCTTTTTTATCACTGAGGTGCTGGGAAGTGGATGAACTTTTGAGTTCACTTTGACTTCCAAGCTACTTCAGTCTGTCCTCTATGGTCTCACTGCCTTTCCCAGTCTTTCCCTAGACCTCTTTGCCTACAGCATGACCACATCTGTACCAATAAGCCATGCAGCACCCTATGAGCAGCTTCAGGGAGGCCAGTAGTCAATGCTGTGGGTCTCCTTTCTACGCCACAGTTATCTGGGGGAGGATTTGCTTTTGACTTCTTCTACTATGAATTTCCGTTAACAGTTTGGGCTTGAGTTTTGTTATTTTTATCTGACCGTGTGTAATGTGCACCACAGTGCAGACTGTGGGGGTGATTGGGAGATAAAAGCACATTTTTAATCCAAACACAAGCGCAAATATAGACACAGCCTACATTTCCTTCTTGCCAGCTGCCTTATGAGGAAGAGGAGCTGGCTCAGGGAAAGGAACCTCCCGAAATGAGAAGGACTGATGTAAGGAGCAGGGAAAATAGAGACTTTCCCCCTTACAGTTTTTGAGACGTTTATGACAAGCCAAAAAGTTCTTTGTATCAACTCCTAATTTCACGTGATTTCTGTAGGTGGTTCTCCTTGTTGCCAATCTGGTTTAATTTGGATCAAGGGGTCATGTGGTTTGTTTTTGTTCCCTGACTAAAGGGATTTGATGTTTAGATTCACATTTCTTGAACTGATATACTTGTTATAAATTTAAGCTGGCTTTTCACAAACACTCCTAAATAATTGATACAGGTTGGCTATTTCCCTGGGAAAATGTATGTCTTAAAATATTTGCAAACGCCAAATTTGTATCAGGATTTAAATTTGAATTGACATTTCCCTGCACAATGTTTGTCCATCTCCATTGCCTTTATAGGCAGAGGTTATGTTTTTGGCAAGCTGACATTTAATATTTTCTTCTGTGGTTCACTCCAAAAGGAACAAGAATTTTCTCCGATTGCGAATTCAAATGGAGATTTTCCAAGTGCTTGTATTACAAATTCACCATTTCAAAACCAAGCTATCTCCTTTTTGGTCCTTATACTATCAGTAAGCACTCACAATGACAAAGCCAGTAAACATTTTTCATGGAGTTAGACTCATCAATCCCATGTTATCGCTAAATGGAGTTCAGAAGCAACCAAAAGGGAGAGCCAAGAGACATGCTGCACTGTGTTTGTCCCAGAGGAATGGGTAAAATGTACCAATGTCTCTTCTAGCCTTCTAAGAGAATGTTAGAAGACAATTTCTTTTTTAGCTAAATGGGACAAAACTCCAGAAGGAAAATGGTGACTCAGAGATAAGGGAACGTAGCAGACAGTAAGATAGCTTCAGAACTGCTGAAATCAGACTTCCCCTGGCACAAAGTAATCCTACCCCTCCCATACTACACACCCCCACCCCCCTTTACTTAAAACTGTACAGAGAAGGGGGGGGTTGGAAAGGAAAATAAAATAAAAAGGGGGAAAATAAAACAGCAAGAAAAGCCTTTTAGTTCAGTTAGTCTATCCCTTGTTGATCCAGGCATGCTGCCGACAGTGTTTTCACATCCATGAGTGCTTTGTCCAGGCTACTTTAACTCCATCGCTAGGGCTTCCATCCGCTCTCAGGAGATATCATTCCATTTATTTGTTATGAGTTGGCTGTATGGATTTTTCTTTTTTTTTTTCTTTTAAGTTTTATTTTTATTTTCATTGACAAACCAAGCAATAAAGATTGGCTTGCTGGGCCCAAATTTCTCACGGTACAGGTTGGTGGGGTTTTTTTTTTTTTTTTTTGTTTGGGGTTTTTTCTGAGAATGGGAAAAAGCTTTCAAAGTCAAGAGTATCACCTCCCCCTTGCTGCTCACCATCATGAAACCCTGAACTGCAGAAGCGCCTCATTCATCCCCTGAAGGGTAATCCCTCGAGATCTCAGAAATAGTCCCTAACCTGAAAACACTCTTTGTTTTGAAGGATAAGAAATAATGGACTGTTTCCACAGTAGGTAAAATGTGGGGTTTTGTCTTGAATTAGTGTCAGCTTTTACTAGGACATGGGGGCTTATATGTATTTCTGAACTAGACATGTGTTATGATCCTGCATGTGTTCTCTGCTGTGTTAGTTCCATTACTAAACAGAGTCTGCCTGTCTGGGGGCCTGCTTTCCAGCATCAGACAGTTTTGAGCCTGATTCTGCTTTGCTTTACACCACCGCTCTAAACCAGACAGTTCCTACCAGCAGGTTGATTGATGCCACCGTGAAGCAAAGGTGGGACGATGCTGACCTCATGCACTCTGCATTTCAGGGTGGAATCAAATTTTGCTTCCCAACTTTCACCTTTGGTTATGGGCGAGCCATATCTAGCTTTGCAAAGGGAAACGGTTGGAGGAAAGCTATATGGGGTTCAAAATGCAGTTACGTTGTGTTCTGCCAGTGAATTTGCAGGCTGCTGTGCTAGGCATCCAGCTCTTTGTACTAACAGGAGTGCTAATATGATGTATTAAATGTCACACCAGCATCGCTGGGTATGCATATCTCTCCTGTTGTACTGCCTGTTTATGCTTATTCAGCTCTTTGAATAATTTAACACATTTCATACTCCAAATTACCCACAACAGTTTGACGGGGCTGCTGGCAGTTTACTTGAAACACTCAGTGTTAGGTCAAAGTAGGGCCCAAGCATCTGCTAAATAGAAGGACATTTCATACTTAGCAAAGCATAATTAGACGTATTCTTGCAGGCTTTTCTTTGAAAAATAGGTAAATCCATGCTAATCCCACTGGTGCCATAGAAAGAGAGGACTGTACTTGACACTGCTATGTATGGCCCTACACCAGGAATGATTTGGGCTGAAGAATAATAATTTTGGAGGCCAGAAATTGTTGAGGGTGGCTAAATCTGAGCAGGATGATATGGCTGTATTGGCATGTCATTCATGTGGTTGCACAACAGAGTTACTTATTGCCTGGGTGCAGTTAGGCTGGAATTGGGGATTTGGGAAACTCACTGACATCAGTGCAATATCTTTCTTGCACTTACCTAACTAAGCCTTGTCTTAGAACAGGTATCCATGGGCTGAATAATGAACCTGGGAACTAAAGCTTAAAGTCCTTAAATTACCAGCTGACTTTGAGAAGGAAAGAAAATCTTCATGCTGATCATTCTGGTCCAGAAGGAATCTTAACTTTGTCAGGCAGCAACTTTAACATCCCCAAGGGAAGAAAACACCTGGCCCGTGTGTCTGTCTTACTGTTGAGTTGGCCACATGCATCTGAACCTGCACAACTGCATGGATGCTGCGTTGGGCCAGCACGTGTCTCCTGACTTAACTGGAGATGGGATATGGCTGGCAGATGGCAGATGGGCTACGCCCGTCCATCCCCTGTGCTGCTGGAACCAGAGTTCAGGTTCACACTGCAAATTCTCAGGCTTCACCTTTCTCTATCATTAATTAGCTCAGGCCCTTGCCCTGAGGATGTTTCTGCTGGTAGGTGGGGATGAGCAAAATGGGTCATGGTCCTTGGCTGGACAGCTGGGTCTGGGTATCCTGCTCAGGATTAATGTGAGTGGTGGTCCATAAAGTGCTGCTGTTGTTTGGATAAAGTAAGAAAGGAGACACTGAGCTAAGAAAGACCGACTAAGCACCTGGTGCTTTGTTTATGTGCCTATCTGGGATGAGGATGTATTTATCCACTGACGTTGTCATCAATTTGTCTTTCTATTGTAAGTAGGATGCAAAATGAACTCTGCTTTCACAGCAGTGCCTGCTTGCCCCACACCTCGGTGGGAAGAGGCTGTGTGATAGTCCACCCTGGACCATTCACACTCGAGACTTAGGTAGCCAGCCATAAGTTGGTGGGCTTGACATGGTGCTGCTCAAACAAATTTTAGGGTGCAGCTGACAGGAGCTTTGCTGGATGCACGTAGCTGAGCCTCTCGTGACACAGCGGGCTGGGGCTGAGAGGAGAACTGATCTTCCCCAGGGACATCCATCTCTCCATCAGCACCTCTCCACGCTCCTTCACTCAGGAAGAAACCAGAGACAGGGCAGGGCAGCAAAAAAAGTGTTTTCAATTAAGACTTAAAAATCTCAGCCCTCGCAGCGCATCAGGTGGGAGGAACGTCTCCCCATCCAGCAGCTCGCCCAGGGCCTCTCAAAGTGATGATGCAGGGTACAGTCAGTGGAGATATTTGCAAAGCGACAGCAGGGCTCTGATTGAATGAACCTCCCAGGTCCAAAGCACCACGCTGCTCCTGAGGATATGCTGAAAATCTTTCTTGGGGATTTGCACATCCTTACAACAACTGAGGGTCTGTAATGAAATGTTTGCTTATCATCCATTTAACCCACTTCGAAGCAGCCTGAGCCTGCATTGTAACCTCGGGTCAAAACTATTTTGGATAGCTGAAACTCATGATAAACACATGCTTTTGAAGGTTAGCAAGCCATCAGTGGGAGACATCAGATTCGCTTCTTTATTATTAGAAGGGGAGAAAATCCAGGAGTGTTCAGAGCAGCAAGTTTTGTATAAAACATGAAAAGCAGATGGGGGGAGGTGGCAGAAGGAAGGAGGAATCTTTTTTGATACCAAACAACATTGCTTCTGCAGCAAATCCTTTTTCCTTGTAATTTAAGATTGTGCTTGAAATAAGGAGCCAGCTGCACCCGGGGGAGCAGAGGGCAGTGTGTCCTTTTGGGTACTTGATTGGCTCTTTCGTGTATACCTGATAATTACTGGGGAGCTGGTAGAAATCCACTTGTGCTACTTGAACATGCACTGAACAGCATCATATTCATGGCAGCCCTGTTTGCTCTGACATCTCCAAAAGAGGGGAACAAAGATTGTCGCAGAGCTCAAGTCTTTCCTAATAGCAGGTTATGGCCTTACCCAAACTTCACTCTAACTGGGCCTGCAAAGGTCTTTGCCTGCCTTAGGGTTTTCAGCTGTACCAAGCAAGCTAGATTAAGGTATTTCACTTAGCAAATACATGTTTATTTCTCAGCTCCACATAGAAATCCTGCTGTTCCCTCTGTGCTGTGGCTGGACTCTCAAAGCACAGTTTTAAGTGCAGTTCTGTGGCCATGGCTTTTAACAACATCATCAGAGTCTGGGGCTAATGAGTGAGATGAACAGAGGTGCTGGGGGGAATCTCTTTGCCCACACCAGCTCTGAGCTACAGCTGACTGCTTGGGTATTGCATGGGGAAACCAGAAACACTTTGGTTACTTTTTAAGACAAATCTTGCCAGAAATGTGCATTTGTGTCTGTATGCATATGTACACACATGCAAAAGTCAAAGTCTTGTCCCTCAAAATCCCAGTCCTGTACATTTAAGCCACCCATCTCTGAACACTGTTCCGTATGGTGAACAGAGTTCTAGGATGCAGCTTTTCCCTTTCCCCTGGTACCAGACATATTTTGCCCAACCTGACAAGCATCACACCCTTGCAGAACTTCTGCCTCAGTCCGACAATCCTGTTGTATGAGGTTTTTCTGCTTTAGCAGCCAGCTACAGGTGTGATCAGCAAAGGAGGAGTTCCTCCACTGGAAAGATTCCACATTTCCTCTCTTCACAGGACCTCCACGCTAAGTGGGCTCAGTTTCCAAGTTGAAAGGTGCTGGGTTTTTTTCCTCTTTTCCCCTAATGGTCAGAGATGGCAAACTCCCTCTGGGATCTGTGCATTCAGCTTTGTTCTTTCTCCCTCCCCTGCTGTCGCCAGTAATTAAAACTGAGCGAAAAAACCGAACATGCTATTTTTTGAATAGATATTTGAAATTTAAAGTGGAAAAAAAAAAGTTGTGAAACTTGTCAGATCAATGATTTGACACATATTATTTAGCTGGCTCTAAATATTCTGGAGTGAGAACTTAGTTAACAACTTGTTAACAAAGCATAATTCGGAATAAAACTCTTCTCTTTGCTAGCTGCATTTGCAATATGGGGCTGGTTCTAATAACTCTGTCGCACAAATACTGATGTGGTCCTTTTGACTGCAGTTAGTAAGAGATTTTGCCACCTGAGTGTGCAGAGCTAGAAAGGAAACAAAATACAGGAACAATGTCCACCAAGGCCATGAGCTCAAGATAACTGCTGAACACCTTGATGTGACTTGTTCAAATCACTTCAGGACAGTGGTGTTGAAGTACTCTCTGATGGAGATTCTCTGTCCTTCTTGAACTGGGCCTCTCAGCTGATCAGGGACATAGAACTCCTTGAAAGAGTCCAGCGCAGGGCCACCAAGATGATGAAATGAGTTGAACACCTTCCTTATGAGGAGAGGCTGAGGGAGCTGGGCCTCTTTACCTTGGAGAAGAGGAGACTGAGGTGTGACCTTATTAATGTTTATAAATATGTAAAAAGTGAGAGCCAGGCTCTTCTCAGTGATGGCAGTGATAGGACAAGGGGCAACATGTGCAAGCTGGAGCAGAGGAAGTTCCATGTGCTCCGTCACCCTCACAGTGAAAAAGTTCCTCCTTAGATTCCTCCAACTCCTAATGTGCTGTGATTCTGTGATATTTAAGCCAGGACTCCTGGTCAGTACTTTGAAAATGTGTTCACCCTGTTAATGAAGCACTTGAGAATGCGTGACATACAAGAAGCAATTTCTTTGAGGACAAAAGAAAAAAGAAGTAATTTTTCTCATGCTGCAGTCTGTTATCTCTGACCAGACTAAAGTGCCTTGCTCTACCTTTGGGCTTCTTTTGAAGGCTACCTTTTAATGGAAGTTCAACAGGCCTGTTTTTTCCTGAAATGCATCCCTTACACCCTCACACCTGTAAACAATGGATTTTTCTGCATGAAATGAAAGGGCAAGCACATCCTGATACCAATTTTGACTCTGTAGAGTGATGTAGCATATAATCTCTATTATTTTTCCTGTGATTTGTTAGTGACTGTTGCTAGGTAATGCCTTTTTCCCACTAAGCATCAGTGAGCTAATGTGAGGACTTGGAGAATGTTTCATTATATAATTAAGCTGTTGGTGATGCTGGCTTCTACTTTACAAAAGTCTTGCATCTTTTTCATGCGAGCAAGAAAAGTTGTTATGGCATTGCACATGAGGACACAAAAAGCACCATTGAAACCAATGTAATTTCTTGGTAATGGAGCTGTGTTCTGCTTTAATTATTTGTTACACACAGCCATCAGTCACCCATCACGGGGGCATCTAGCTAGAATCTATGTTGTTTGGCTGGAAAACATGACAAATGCATGGAGCATGCAACCCAGTGGAAGTATCGCTAGATCCCAAATAGCTCTCTGGGCTCCATACTCCATTAAACAAATGTGGTCCCTTTATTCTGACATCTGGACAGTCAGTCTAACAGTGACCTTTGTTTCCCAGGGACAGGACTGAGCTACAGAAGAGCTACTTCGAGGGAACGTGACTGGCTAGACTGAAATTGAGAGGGGAGATTTTCCAACAATCTTCAGACGTGTGGACCTCAAGGTACTGTTAATTTTGTTTAAAGAGTGGGGTGAAGAAAGAGGTGGGGGACATGTAAATGAGAAGATGTAGAAACAAAACCAAACTACAAAATACAGTGTTAGGGGCATATGTTTTGTCAGGCTTCATGCTAAATTTCAAGATTGATAACTTCCATTGGAAGGGGAATACTTGGACATCACAGTATATGGGATTGTGATGCACAAAGCAACCCTGATGTAAATTTGCTTAGCATCAAGGATGCCTAGCAAATCAGTAGGAAAAAAACCCACCCGTTTACAAGGCTGCTTTGAGTGGCCCTGGCACTGCGTGTGAAAGTCTAGCTTAGTTCTGAGACTGTCAGAGTAAGTGAAAGAAGAGCCTTTGTAATTTTTGTCTTACAATTGTGTCACTCAGTCCTGTAGCCTTCATTCTCCCCGTGCAATTTGTAAGAGACGACAAGTCATTCAAAGTACCTCTGTTTACAGAGAGTCTCAGTAATACAACACCACGGTCGGGCAGATTCCATGAACTGCAGACCCCGTGTTGACAGATGGAGTTTGTGCCTGATTGTTTGATGGACGCCGTGGGTGAGGCTATAGGGGAGCAGTGAGAGAAGAACAGGGCGCTGCTTTTTTTGAGCTTGGAGGTCACGTCGGTTACCAGTGAGAACAGCTTTCAGTGTTTTTCTATTGCATTGTTATCTTGGTATTGGTGATGAAGTTTTAATTGGGGAAGGGCATGAAGGATTCTGCGCTCATCCTACACAGCCCTAGAGATGCTGCAGCTTGGGGCAGGATTTCAGGAGCTGCTCGCTTTCCACCAGGCACAGGCCAGCAGAAAGGGAAGACATGAGGTGGGGACTGCTGCAGTGGCGTGGAATATCTCCTGGAGATAACTCTGATGTGGTGAGCAAAGCCAAAGTGAGATGTCTGAAGACATCCTTGCGCAGAATGGATGTAGCATAGACAGTGGCACAAGTCCACCTACACACTGATAATACAACTTAAATCAATTCAGTCTCTTTCTATCGCTTAGGAAGTTTTAGGGCTCTCTGCTGGAGCCATCTAGTATCATATTGATGATCAAATGCAATCCATTTCCATTATATAATTAAGGGGCAGGTTCAGATTACATATTAGAAAAAAACTTTTTTACTGGAAAAGTTTTTGGGGCCTGGAACAGGCTGCCCAGGGAGGAGGATAAGCCACCTGTCCTGGATGTGTTTAAAAAAAGGGGTAGATGAGGTACTTAGGGATATGGTTTGGCATAGGAAGGGAACGGTTGGACTTGATGATCTTAAAGGTCTTTTCCAACCTTGTGATTCTGTGTGAAAAAAAACCACAAAGCAAAACCAACACCACAAACCCAAAACCTGAAAACAACACACAAAAACCCAAAGCCAAACCTCTGCAGTCTATTACCCAAAAGTCACTTGATAACAATAAGTTAATATCAGTTCTCTTCTTGCTGTGCTGTCTTCCCAATACTGTGGAGCGTAGTTTGGGTATTGAATTGCTAACAATTATTTATTAGGTGTCTCAAGGCATTCAGGATCCTGGTCATAGGATCCCTTCTGTTTGAAGGGCTGTGAAAACAAAGAACAAAAGAAGAGTCCCCAACTAACACGCTTGCAGAGTACCTACAAGGCAATTGGCAACAGATGAATACTGACAGAGGCAGAGTAGTATGCTGGGAATGATTATAGCCGAACCGTCAGCATGAAAGGCACTGCTCACGAAATACCTTTAATCTAGCCACCTGTGATTATTCTTTTTCTGGGCAATCAGCTCTTTCCCCCCTTCTCCTATCCCTCCCCCCACGCTCCCCCGCAGTATCTTAGAGGACGTAGCAAGCCTGCATTCAAAGGTGCTGTGCTCTTGCAAGAGACCTGTCTCCGTTCTCCTGTCTCCATCAGGTGAGAGACAGAGATTTTTCCAACCTGTGAAAAGTCGGACAGAAGCAAGGGATAGATCCCCAGGATCCTGGCCCTGGGTTTCTCACCCTGAAGTAGAAGACAACGCTGTCATTCAGAACGGCAAGTTCCCATTCACAGTTATTTGTCATGTTAATTACTAAAGACAAAATTCTCCTTCATCTCAATCCTGCAGGTCAAAGCAGAGAAGTTTAGCACTTCACAGCATCAAACTTTGCTTTCATCTGTGGGCAGGACACCGTTCTGAAATTCCTTCTGATCACTTAGGGGAAAAAAGAAATAAAGGAAGTGAGACAATTTGAAAGCTCACTAGTGACTTGAGGTTGTCATCTCTTTGTTGAAATCAAGGGGAAAGAGTCTCTCTAGTCATTAGCCATTGCTGGGGGTGCCCATAAACACACATCCTCACCAGGGCAGGTAAGAAGAGCCATGAACAAATATTAACCATCGCTTCCCTCCGTAGTCGTGTAGGGTCCTTGTCACATCATCCTTGCTTCATTAATCTAAATCCAAACCATTAGCTCTATCAGCTCCCTGCTTACGGTGCTGTAGGAAATACCCCTGGCTCAAAACCCAACGTTTTTCACAGAAAGTGGATGCATATCACGGCTGTAATTCACTGCACAGTGTACCTACGCGCTCCCACATTAGCTGTAATCTCTGTCGTGCTCACACCAACATTCCAGCAGTATTTGGCATTTCATGAACACAGTATTTATCACTGAAGTTCATACAAAGTTGCAAACCTTAACAAGGCTTATCAGCTTTTACAAACCATCTCTGTCCGCTGGAGTGTGACATGCTGGGTATAATTCCACTCACTGTGAAGTCATCGAATGTGAAGGGGGAGCAGGGTGGGGGGAGCTTCAAAGCAGTATTTCCTATCGCTTTAAATGAATCATGAAATCAAATGTCCATATAGCCTCTGAGTTCCTGCAGGTGAGATGTAACCTGCAAGCTGGGCACTTAGAGCAGTCTCTCAGTCAAATAAAATCTTCTCATCGTTACTGATGTGGTAATTATGCCCTGAAAAAGAGTGGTGCAGTGGCTGTGCGAGGGGAGAGGGACCTGGAGCTCAGTCCCAACGGTCATGCTGGGCGGCTGGGGGCAGATCAGGTCAGCCAGCCTCAGTTTACCATCTGTCAAGGCAGAAATCATCACAGTTACTGGGTTTGTTTCACAGACATATCAGAAAGTATAATTCATATATCAGTGTGGAAATCTCTGCTTCTGAAGTTTGAAAAGATTGCAGTAGTGGTACAAAGAACGCAGCAACCTGCTTTTCTGCTGGTCCAGCCCTATATCTAGGGCAAGTGCAGAGACAAGAAACCTCGAAAAATAGTTTGCAGTACCTGTGTTTTTGTATGTCTGCATGGCTCGGGGTATATAACACCCCATCACCACCCCTTTCCTGCTCATCAGGCACCAGTGTGACACACTGATGTGGGTGGAATTTGATTGAGAAATGAGCTACTGTTTGTATTGTCATCACAGAGCTCTCTAAAAGCATGAAGTCAGTCTGGAAAGAATCAGGATGTTAAAAATGATATATTTTTTTTTCCTTTTCTGCTGTGTTTTTGGTTCTTCAGTCTGCATTCACGTCACTTGTGTAAAGTGCTGTTGGGATTTTGGGGATGAGCAGAAGTCAGAAATATGTCTTTCATAACAAAACCCTGTTAATGCTTATTCTATCATTTAGTTCCATTATTTCAGGAGTCAGGATTATAAGTTGAATGTCTTAAGATAATTCCTTAATTATTGTGTGGGCTTTCACGGTTTCATTGACTTCAGCTGAGATGTTACAATTTATACTAACTGAAGGTATGTCCCCTAATATCAGGAGTCCAGAAGAATGAGAGCAGTCAAAGTTTGTGGACAGAGCACAGCAATGTGTCTGCAATGAGAGAAAGGTCTGTAATGGCTGAAGAATGGGATGGAAGCTCCTGCAAAGTTACAGAATGAAAAATGATCCATGAATTGCCTTTAAAGCCCAGCATTTAGGTAGTTTGGGGTGTGCTGACACACAGCTGTAGATTCATTCCCTTGCCAGCAAGTGCTTCAGAGATATCAGAGTGCCCATCTGATGGCCATCGCCACCTCCACAGGCTGTGCCCACACTGGCTGCAGCAGCCTGTGCCACTGTGCAGGCACAGCCCCAACCTGACTCCTTTAGTGGAACCCCCACTAAAGAGCATCCCAGCAATTAAAAGGGATACGGTCACACCTTCAGGCAGTGTTTCCTTTGCCTGCTTTTTATCATATACAATACTGGTTCCATCTATAGTCCCTGACAATATTTTCCATAAGAGCAGTTTGAACTGCTTCAATAGATGTTCATGAAAAGGGGAAACTTGTTGCTCCCCTGCCCTGGATTCATTTTGGTGAGGTTTGTTTGGCACTAGTGAAACCCAAGGTACAGGTGTCATGACTTGGAGCACAGAAGCAAGTTCCTCTCCTGCCTCTGTGGCTGACTGATGCTTTAACCTCGGTGAGGTCACTTAGGTGGTTGTGGTGGTGGTCTCTATTTCTTAGTCTTTAAAATGCATGTTTTGCTCTCCTCACAATTCTGACAGTGAAATTTTGGCTCTAGCAACAATCTGTATCATTTTAGATATGCATTATCCCCTACAAAAATACCCACCCACACCTCATACTCTGAAAAAATCACAGTAGCCAAACCTCCAAATTTAGATTGAAAAATGTGGAGCTGTGTAGACAAGAAGACATTTGTTTTTCCCCCAAATGTGACTCGATAGCTTCTTTCTCTCACAACAATTTGGGCTATCAGAAATTCTTAGCCTTTAACTTTACAACTCAAGTCTCCTACTGGGAGCTCCTGGACACGCTGGACCACTCATCAGCCAGAGCTGCCAGACCTATGTCAGCATTTTTCCTTTGCCAAGGGTGAGGATGGTTTCACTGCAGATGTCAGATAGCTGCAGGCTGATGCCCCATCCCTCCTGATCCTGTCACATCCCCTATGTCCTCCCTGCCCTCTCCTCACATCTGGTTTTCACATTACTTCTGCTGCTGCCTCCTTGCTGCCTCACCTCAAGCAACTGAGGAAGAGGAAGCAAGAACAGACAAAACAGCCTTCCTACTGTATTTTAGCCTGGCTGTGCAAACATTTCTGGCAGCTAAAAGCTGCAGTCACAAGGAGATTTCTGCTCTAGACCTGTAATCCTGGACTGGAAAGAGCTCTTCTCAGATGCAGTCATCAGCAATCCTTCTGCCATCATGTTAATCCCCTCTCCCACTTTACCCCTGCCAAAGCTGGAAACCCATGGCCAAAGCAGCTTCACATTGAAAATATTCAATTCCTTCTTTTTTATTTTTTTCTTTATTTTTTCTTCCTCCAAATATTTTTGAGGAGAGAAGCAGTTAACAAACTCCTCCCAAAAAAACAATCAAACAAATTAAAATAAAAACAAATTTTGTTGCATTTTGGGAGGAAATGAACTTGTGTATTTCAAAATGTTCCCACAAGGCTCAGATTTGAGAGAGCTATGAATCACCTGTTGGGATGTCTGGTTTTCTCCTCTGACTGTACAAAGTGCCCAGACACCTTCTGTAGGCACAGTGTGAGAGCCCTAGTGTGTAGGCTGCCTGAATCCAGCCCCACTGCCACCTTGCAAGTGGGTGGTAACACCGTGTCCTCTGTTCTGGCCAAGAGCAGGTTCACACCATCTTCTGTAGGTGATCCCAGGTCCCTGTGCCACCAAGCCATGCTTGGACAGTCTTGGGTCTGTGTGATGCTCTTCCACTGCCCCAGCCAGTTTGTCCCAACGATGCGTTGGCTCAGAGCTCTCCTGATGTGGCTAACAGCTTTTAGCACTGCTAGTTGCCCCAGCCCTGTTCAGACACAACTTCAAACTCCCTCAGGGTGCCTATGTAAGACCATGTGGACAGAGGCTAAAGACTACCCCCTGAATTAGCTGTAGCTGCTGCATAGTAAATATATTTCATTCTCATTAACTTAAATACTTAAGTCCTGAGCTACCACCCCCCTTGATCTGCTTGTCATCAGATCTGCTGCTCCTCTGCCATCAGGTTGGTGGTATTGATGTTTCTTGGGACTCAGACCTTTGTGGCTCACTATGAGGAGCTGATTATGGAGTTGAAGGTCCTTCACTGAGAAAGCCCCATCTTGGGATCCACAAATAAGTCACCCTCTATCCAGCTTGTCTACATCTGTGCATCTCAAGCACAGGCAGAGGGATGCTGTCAGCCTGGGTACTCCAGCAGATCTTCACTGTCACGGAGAGGCATGGAAGGACAGGCAGTCTGTAAGATAGAGAAGGACACATAGGCCTTTACTTTGTACAGCAATCTCGATATTTTGTATGTACTTATTGCTGTGAGTTTGTATCCCTTTCCCACCTGTACTTACACTGTCTTTTTTCCTGTGCCTTGTTATTATTTCTATTGAGCAATCTTCAACCGAACTGGGAGATCTTGCAGTGACTCACTTACTTGAACATTATTGCCTAGTTCTTTACACAAGACAGATTGGATATGAATGAGATCTCTTGTCCTCATGAGCATTATATTTATTTCACAAGACATTTTCTTCAGAACTCTCCCTGCAATAAATTATGTGGTATATTTATTTTTTCTACTACCATGCTATAGCTCTGTGCTTTTTTTTGGTTGTTTCTCATTTTTTAGACACTACTTCTTCTATGATCTGCTGTTGTTGTTTTCTGTTTTTTCTTCTCACAATCTCTTAGCTATATCCTTGGGATTTTTTCCCTTGTGCATTTTTTAGCACAGTGCATGTATTTGATGTAGTCAAAATGAGAGCTTGAGATAAGTATTTAAAGTAACAAAATGATCTCCCTCTTTTATCTTTCAGACGTTGTGTAATGACTGGGAAAAAAAGAAAGGAAAAAAAATAAAAACAGGTGAAATGTTTTAAATGAAGTATAGAACCGTAAGGAATACATTCATGCCTATCATGCCTATTGTATTCTGATCTTCACAACGTCGTCTGAGGGAAAGCGTTTGGAGGTGCTGTACTTCTAAAGGATCACTTGCCTGGCTTTCAGGAGCTGCCTTGGGGAAGAGCCTGCAAGAACGCTGAAAACCCCTCTGAATCCAAAGGGAAGGCGAGTATGTTTGGGGTGGATGGCACTGAAACAGGAGGTAAAGACAGCATGGTAATTATAGGAGTCCCATTTTAGGACTATCTATCAAACCATTGCTATGTTCTCTTGCTTCCCAACTCTCCTGCCCAATCTGTCGTCACCTCTCAACATTTTTACTCCCTCATTGCTCAGTGGAGAGCTCAGCTAGAAGCCCAGCTGTGGCCTTTCTGTGCAGGGGTGCTGGAGGAAAAGATGGTTGGAACTGAAGCTGAACTGTAACTAATCCAATGGGTGGTTTCAAAATCTAGGTACAAACCAGACTGCTTAGTCCCATTTCTGTTCTCCTGTCGACTTGAAAGCCCTGGCTTTCTGTGTGAATAGTCAAGCACTGCTCAGGACAGAGAGCTGCTTCTGAAGCCAGGCTAATCTATTTCTGCAGCTCTGCCAGCTGTCTTTAACTTAGGTAGCATCTCCAGTTGATAAAACAGAGAGGCTGGGGGCTGTTGCCTCATGTATGTCATATCAAATCAGAGCTGACTTTCAAATTATAACAATTTATTTTTATATGTCTTCAAGTAGAAATTAAATTCCTAAAGCACTGCTCACAAAGGAAGCCTTAGAGGATCTATACATTAAAATGAACTGAAAATTAGTCTGTGGCACAGCGTCTGTCCTGGCTGAGACTTGGTGTCCAATGTGCATCATTAGATAGGGATGTAGCAAGTTAGACCTGCCAGACCATTCCTCCAAGCCTGTTGCTGTACCATGTTTAGCTCCTGAGGATGACTGTTGCACTTCAAGACTACTTTCATGTCTTATGTCTAAAACTAGAACTAAACCGCTTTACCTGGAGTGCAGCACAGCACCAGGACATGTCATTCAAGGAAGTGGTGGGATTTCTCTCCTTGGTGACTTCCAGGGATCATCTATACAAAACCATCCCAAATCTGATCTGGTGTTGATGTTGATGCAGCTTCAAGAAGCAGGAGGTTGGCCTAGAAACCTCAGGAGGTCCTTTTAAAATGTTTTTTTTTCTATGATCTTACAGTTCTGGTAAATGTGTTACAGTAAAATAACCAGATGGATTTTTTGGAAGTATGGAACAGATACCCTGAAGGCAGAAAACAGTATGAGGAGAAGACGACATGGGTGGGGGGAAAAGACACTCACTTATTTCCATTTATGAGTTATAGAACCAGGACTCCTACAAGGAGCTGAGAAATTTGTCTTGATTTGGAGATGAGAAAAACAAACACTTCTGAGTAGCTTTTCTCAGTAAGACTGCCTGGCTTGTGGTCCTCGTCCTGGCTGGAGAAGGGTAGACAGTGATTCAGATGTTAGGGTCAGGCTGGCTTCTGCTCTATCTAATCAGTTTGGTGTACGTATCTTTCCAGTAGGGATTAAGTACATCTTGTCTCCCGTGGTTTTATTAAAGGGCAGAGAGGAGGCAAGGAGCTTTTTACTGCTGACAGTGTTTTGTCTGGTTGCCTGAGGTATCTACTTCTGGGGGAGAGGGAGGGAAGAACAGCTAAAATCTCATTGCTGTGCCCAGGGCTGAGGCAGGAGAACTTTGTGGTGGGGCTGTGTGTGTGTGAGTAATGTGCCAAGCACGCCCCACCACTGCCTCCAGAGGCGATAGTCCTTGCACTCTTGGAAAGGTTTTGCAGCCAGGGGGGTTGCTGTGCTAAGGACACCCCGCCCCGGGATGTGTGGTGTAGCAGCTTCATCTTACCCGTGGGACAAGCCGGTCTCTTTTTTCTCCCCTTTTTCATACACCTTTCCTCCTTTTTCATACACCTTCCCCTTACTAGATCAGCCAGCACCTTTGGCGGTGATTGAAAAGCGATGTGGGGTTTCTGCGCAAAGCCTCTGGCAAGGAGCACGGGGCGAGCCCCGGCTCCACAGCCGGCAGACATCCCTGCGCGCAGGGCTGCGGGGGACGCGCTGCCCCTTCCCCGGGAGCTCCGGCTGCCCGGACACCCACCTTCGCTCGCTTCCTTTCTGATGGAGATTTTTTCCCCCCTTTTGAGCTTCTGGTGTAAAGTTTAATCAAGCCCCACAAACACAAACCCTGAAATTAAAAGGAGAGAGTTCATCTTTCACCGCCAAGCACTCTTTCCACTATCTATAAATATTTTTTTCTGTTTATTTATAAACCACGGGGCAGCCAGAGTACTGACACCAGACAAAGACCCTGAACTGCTTTACCCTGCTCTGCCCTTCACTCCTGTTCTGCGTCATGCATTCAAATAACTTCCACATTCGCCCCTCTCCACCCCTCCCCTCCCCTTTCCTTGAAATGCAGCCTTTTCTTGAAGCAGACGTCGGTTTGGTGCCCTGAATTGAGCAAAACAAGACCAAATGAAAGCAAATAGCACTGAGCACCGGGTCCTTGCTGCTTGGCAGAAGGCACTTGGCAGTTTTACAGATGCTGAGAGTCTCAACCTTCAGCCCATAAGGTGTCTTCGGTAATACGAGAATTTATCAGCCGGCTTTCATAGCCACATAGGTGAGTTTTCAGTGTTCACCACAATGCTCTGCCTTATAATCCTGCGATTACATATGTGCGTGCCTGCTAAATTAGCACCCGAAAGTTATCTTCAAAAGTGCAAAGACTGTCACAGCTTACTCTTCCTGGGAATAAGGGAATGATAATTGTTACGGAGGAAAATTACCTTTCCACGGTATTGATTTTTTCTCGCCCCCACCGCCTGTCATTACTGGGTAGGCTTCTCCCAGCGCAGGACAGGGAGCAGCTGCTGGCAGCCCACACGGTTGAGGAGGGACAGGCAGCAGGCAGGGCTCTCCCACCCGCAGCTGCCCCGCAACTCGTGGGGAGGCATGAGTGACCAACCTCGGCAGCCTTTCACTGGGGCTGTGCAGAGGGGTTAGCCAAGAGACGAGAGTTAGAGACGAGAGCCTGCAGCCACGAGTGGGGGAATGGCTCAGTAAATGATCGGTGGAATATGAGTATTTATTGATTTAAGAGCATTCTTTTCTTTTGCCTTGCTTTTGTCTTCTAAGGCAACTTCCTTTTAAATTTATGCCCCGCATTGTCACATCAGGAGGAAAATACATGAGAAATGTTTTGTTATTTCAAATTTATGGCATATTACGTCAGCTGGCATTGTGGACTCACAATATGTAATGCTTCATAAATTATGAAAAATAAATGTTTTATGGGCTCACTACGCACTCTGTTTGAAAACCGTTGAGCTGGGGAGACTCGCTGACCCCCGTACAAATTAATGTGCACATTATTTTCATTATTGCAGCTCAGATGGGAAGTTTAAACATCTTTATATATTTATTTAAAGGAAAATGAGGACAGAAGTTGCTTGAATGCAGTTAGTCTTTCTGGCAAGGAGCAGGTATCATTTCACCCAGCTCATAACCTATTGCTTCCCTCACAGTCATTGTTATTCCAGGCCAAAGCTTAAACTCAAAATCAGAACTGCAAGGACTTAGCACGAGCTTCCAGAGGTCAAATCCTGCGGTCTTTAGCCAGGCAAACTAAACCTCCAAGTTGGTAGGCTTTTGTCTACTCAAGGACCGCGGTGTCTGCAGAAAACCAGCAGAGAAGAAGTCAGGCAATCAAATGAGAGCCATGCATCTCAGCCATCAAGGGCCTCAGCAGAAATGAAAAGCTAAATCTCAAGGCACCAGAGATCTTCAACCTTATGGAACCCAGCAGCCTTCAGCTGCGAGCCTCAGGAATTGGAGGGAACTGTCCTCACCCGCCTGCATGGGAAAGTGTGTTGTCCCATTTTCCGAGGAGCAAGAGTTCACTCCAACATGTGTTGCATGGGAGGCGTGTATCTTTTTGGGGGAAAGGGCATGGTGAAGTGAGGTACGAGGAATGGTGAAATGCTTTCAGCTATTTTTTTCCCCCACCCCCCTACACCCAAATATTTCTGTGACTTGCAAAAGGAGGTCAGGTGTTGCAGCTCTCCCCTGGATGGTTTTTATATCGCACAGATCCACCACTGTGTTTCTAATAAAGCCATCAAGAGGATAACCAGGAGCTCCCTGCATGGGCTTAAGCAATATAAGTCGCTGCTTCAGAGGAGTCTCTTAACTTGGGGCTGCGCGGACTGAAAAACCTTCCAAGTTATTCTCTCCTAATTTAAGTCAGCTGAGGCATCAAAATGTCGGGCAAATGGACAAGATCTCTGGCTGGAGCCAGCTTATTTTCTGGTGCTGCTAGGGCCATTGCAGTCAACAATTGGATAGTTATTTTTTTTTATTTTATTTTTTTTTAAAAAATCAGTGAGATTTTGAGAAATTAGCCTTCACATAAGCACATTAAAGCAGATTCCTGTGTGCTTTTTAGTGTAAGAGCCGATGCTCTAAGCATCCCGACTTGTCCTAAACTGGATTAAATCATACTAAAATCCCCAAACCAGTTTTTCTTCCCTCCTTTCCCTCTTTCTATATCTTCATATTGCTATTAAGAATCATTGCATTTAAGACTGGCCGAAGGATAGTCATTACTACGATCCCTTGCCCAAGACAATAGTGAAAATGATCTTCTTGGCAGTTATATTTTCTTAGAATTATCCTGTTAGCTCCAGTCGCTCTGACCTCCGGGGGCTCAGTGTTGGAGGGACTCCAGAGAAGAGATAAAATAAGCAAAGAACACCCCAACTTTATAATAGTTTCTTTTTACCGTTGCGATGATTTTTAGTCGGAAAGAAGCCCTGCCTTTACCTCTGGAGTCCAGTGGAGGGCAGTTGAGTACCACGGTACAGAGCGAAGCCGACTTGCACCGCGGTGTAACGCTCTCAAGGAGGCAAGCGATGATTGAAATTAACTGTTCTTTGCCTGTGTTGAAATATCACTTCAGAAATACCTGACGAATTAAAAAAAAAAAAAGAAAAAAAGAGAGAGAGAGAACGGGAAAGCTTTTCAATTCAAACTGCTTTTAAAACTGCTTTTTTTCTTAGGAGAGCAGAAGCGATCTAAGTTTCTTCAACAGTTGAGGAAAAAAAAAGTCATATCCACATATACAAGTTTCAAGTGTTTCCTTTTTATATGTTAATAAGAATTTCCACTGTATGGATGCTAATGAAAAAAAGTTCCCGATTTTCCTTTCACTTCCTGACCTCAACAGTCTTTAGGTTTTAATGCTATACTCGTAATTTCAGCAGGAAGAATAATTTTTAAAGGCAAATTTTCCTTTCTTCATGTCTCAGCTGTAACAGAAAGAATAGGAGAATTCTCAGGGACTGGGATTACTGTGTAAATACAGCCATCATTGAAACTGCGACCGGCTTTGAAATGTTCCCCTAAAAGAAAAGTTTAAAACAAACATTCCAATCAGAAACAGAAACCTAACCATGCTCCTCTTAAAAACGGGTCTCCTCCAACTCCTCCAGTTTATAGCACATACCCGTGGGCTATTGCAGTCTAGAAAAATCTGAAATAAAAACCACACTGTTTTCTGGGTCTGCTCATGCATCACTTGGTCCAAAAAAAAAGTTTAGGGCCTCCCAAGAAACACAAGGTTTAGGCCTTCCTGACATGTGTTGTTTCTTTTTAAAGAAAACATTTTACTGTGTCTTCATGGCAAACAACATATTTTTTGTTTCATTCCCTTTAAAAGGAATCACAGGTGGATTGAAACAGAAAGCTTGAAAAATGTTTGAGATTGCAGTTGCACATAAATATTATGATGGCAAACATCCTAGTTATTTTTCACATTAGGGGGGTTATTTACCCTTCAGCTTTTATTTGCTTCCCATTGCTAGTCTCGTGGTGCTGTAGTGTAAGATCAGGCACCAGTAACTGCTTACACCGAGAATTAAGTTTCTGTAAGTAACTATTTTAAAATGGTTGCTTTTATGTTTGCTGCTGAAGGATCTTGAGCACTCCTGCCAGAAAGGAAAGTATTTATTATCTCTCTTTTACAGATGAGGAAACTGAGACACTGTGAAATTAAAAGCTTGGGGAAATTAGTACACAGTAAATTACGGTGTGAATTTACTGTGTACTAACCACCCTGCACGAACTCATCATGTGGACTGGCAAAGAAAAAGGATTAAACTCCCTTAAATTATCTCACATTTGCCATGGACAGACAGTTACCATGGATCAGCTGACACGCAGCAACTTCTTAACCCACAGCGAGTTGTTTGCAAGACGAATCCCCTCGGAGGAGAGGAGCAGATTCACAGGGCGCTCTGCTGAGTAGCTAATCCGCTGCAACTTTATGCAAGAGTTTATTAGTCACTAATTTCCCCAGCTGGCCAGATCTTAAGTGGTTTACCTAAAAATCGCAGGAGGAAATCTCTGGCAGAACTTGAAGTCAGGCTTGAGCATCCTCACAGCCTTGAAAGAAGCAGCTGGGAGGAAAAAGCAGAATATCAAGAGGATATAAACTTTATCCTTTCCAAAGGATGGAGCATCTGCAAGATGTGTCCAGGCAGTGTACGGGTTAAACTGGTGAATTAAAGAGGTGGAATCAGAAGGTGAGGCTTGTATTTGGGAGCCACCCTCATGTCTCAGGGTTTTTTGGCATTAAAGCTACTTCCAGCATCGTGGCAGAGCCTTATTGCCCAGCCCAGCAAGCCTGCAGGGTTTGTTCTGCAGAGCCACATGGCATCCGTCTGTCCTGGGAATCCCATCAGACACCTCCTCTAGCCCCATGGCTGGCTCAGGTCTGTGCGTGAATTCAGGGCACCCTGCCCATGCAGTAACCTGCTTGCAGAGTTTCCTCCCTCCCTCCTTCCCTCCCTCCTCAGCAGTGCTGCTTTCAGAGAGCGGAGCTGCTGGACATGACCACAGCAACCCTGGTCCCTGTCCCCTGGTCCCACCAGTGACCTCTGGGCTCACGAGGCTGCCGGTGCTGCTCCAGGAGCGACCTCCTTGCCCTGCAGCACGCTGAAGGGCTGATGTTGAAATGACTTTGGCAGGAGTGCTCCCCATTGTGCCGGACCCAAGCTGGAGAGATGAGCATGTAGGGAGCTGGGACAAGGGTTGGCTGGTGGGAAGACAATTACTGAGAAGTTCATTCCACTAATAAACAAAGACATAAATGATGACACTGTAAAGAAGCAGGATTCTTTGGAGAAAGCCCTAGAGAGACCTAGCAAGGAGGAGAGATGTTTAGACAACAGTTTTACATTACACCACTTTGTAAAATATGTTCTATTTTAGCTCCAAGCTTGAGTCCAGTTAGAGCTGCATCAGGGCTTAGGAAACAGCATGTATTTTAATGCCCTGTGAACAGGAATAGCTGATAACTAGTACATTTAAATGTGAAAAGCAGAACTTTTCTCTGGGGGATTTTTTTTTTTTTTTATGGATTTAGTCTTCATAGTTTATGTTGCAGCTATAGCATTCCACTGGCAGTCATTTATCTAATGACTTACATCTTTCAGGCTGTGGAAAATGCAGGATAACAGAGAGTGAGAGAGAGAAAGTGGTCTGGGGGGGTGAGAGGGAAGTTCTTTTTAATTTGCATTTCAGGGCTGAACCTAGGATCATAAATGCACAGAAGTTAGCACCTTCCTAACATCCCTCTGCTATCTTATTTCCAGAGCATTACAATAGGAAAACAGTGGGATTAGGGCATTATATACTTCAATCTCTCTCACCCCCGATCCCCAAAGTAAGTCTAAACAGAGGTGGATTTTCTTCTGGTACAGCTGAAATTAAGACAAAGGGGCAGGTCTGAGATAATACTTTTTTTTTTCCCCTCTAAAACTTAATCTTAGAAAATGCCTGTCTGTGCTAGAGAGATGGCTTGCATGTAATATGACAACCATCTTTTATAGAGTCAAACCGGACTCACTGGGCTCTAATGCTGTAAAGGAAAATGCTTTACAGGTATAATTAACCTGTGGAATGCCCTTCCACGAGATACTCTTGAAGTATTGGTACTAATACCATCTGTCTTCATAACTCAGGGCATCAGTGGCCTACCAGCTGAGATCAAGAAGCAATCTACTGTGTCCCTTCCCGATGTGACTCCGCTGAATGAATTAGGAGGTCATGGTGACTTTCGTAGCAATGGTCGCTGCTGGACTTGGAGGAGGTTTTGGCTTTGAAGAGAAAATCTGCAGCTATTTCCAGAAGTGAGCAAGAGGGTGCAGCACAAGACCTGTGACTGAGGACACCTCAGGCTGCTGCTGTGTATGCTGAGAAGGGTCTGCGTGCCCCATGGAGGATGGCCAAGGAGAAAGGTAGGTCATGGCAGGGGTTTGCCCATATTCTTCAGTTCTCAAAAAACTTGAAGTAACTGAGATGGTGAGCAAGTATGGGCATCTAGTGCCTCAGTGCATATTGCTGATTTGAAAAGGAGGAAAAGAGAAGGTCTAGGAGATCAGTGTGGTCCCATGTCTGAAACTGAGAGATAGTCTTGAGTCCAGAGCAGCTTGGTGTTCAGCCTGGCCATGCTTCTGGTGCACATGAGAGGCAGCAGTGCCTTCATTCTGCTCAAAGAGATCATGGTTTTGTGCACGAAACCTTTGAGGGAGATGGCCAGATACCAAAGACTCATCTGCAAGGGGAGAAAAGTAGCAGTAAGGATGTGTGAATGAAGTGTGTCAAGAGAGATGATCCCTAGTCTGAGGCTAGTGGTGTTCGGAGATGAGCTGAAGTCCTGTTGCTGGTGCCAGGAGGACCTTCTACAGTGGCACAGGCGTCTAGAAACCCTGGTCCTCAGAAACTTCAATACCAAAATCATGGGAAACACCTGAACTTTAGATGCCTTCAGACTTCAGCTGTGGTTTAGCAGGACTTTAAGGCTGGTGCTTTATATATATAATGCATATATAAATATACACACACACACACATATATATGTGTGTGCATGTGTGCATATTTATATATACACTTTTTTATTATTATTCTCCCAAATAAATTCAGTATCTCTCAAACTAGGACTGGAGGAGACTCTTACAGGAAGAGGTTTGATGGAGCCGTGCTAAACATTGGGGAATTTGCATCAGAGGTTCTTCAAATGTTTCATTCAAGGCCAAGCTTGTTGTTAACCTGAATATTTGATTTGAAGTCATGCTGGTTTCACATGTCATGCTACCCTGGCACTGCGTGAAAGTGGTGGGAAGAGAGAATGAATTGGGGGGGGGTGTGGAAATGAGCAAAGAGGGAAGGATTTGGTTATCAAAGCAGAGGACTTAGATTCAAAACTAATTGACAGAAGGAGATTACGTCGGCTCATAGTCCAGACAAGAGCTCTGTCCCAATAAATTAGACCACCCCCTCATACAAACACAAGCACCTCCATGTGCCTTACCAGGTTCATCCAGGGACAGAAGGATGATGCCATTCCTTTCCTGCCAACCTGGCCATACAACAGTTTTGCTAAACCCTGACTCTCAAGAATATTAATAAAAATAAATGATTTTACCCTTTCTGGTCCTGCTTATAGCAGGCTGCTAATAATGTCTTATGAGGCTGCTACATGGTTCAATCAATAGTTTGATTTTTCTGCCCTAGAGCTGCCACAAACACAAACCCCACACGGTGCCGGCTGAGCAAGGAGCTGGCCGTGGACACAGATGGAGATGGCAAAGGGGAAGTGTGGGACATGGTGCCTTGTGACTTCTAAAAAGAGTTGGGCATGGACCGACCAAGCCTCATCTGCCACAGCCACTGCCATGTCCCACCGAACCCATGGATGCTCCTCAGTGCCCAGTACCAGTTATTTATTAATTTCTGTGTCGCCTATGGAAACATCCAGGTTTGACAAAGGGAAAAAGCAATTCGGCGTCCTTTGATAGAGGGAGGTTGATTTTCATTCGAGACAGAATGGCTCATTTTTACCTTTTTAGCTCCTGGAAGAGTAAAAAGTGAGAGGTCAAACCTGCATCACCATGACAACCCCTGCAGCGAGGGTTTTTGAGCAGATGAAGGGGAGTGATAATGGAGCTGAAGTTTCTGCCCGTTCTTGTAGTCGCTGGGCTTTTTGTTTTGCTTTTCCTCCTTTCTTTTATTTAGGCCCTGTAAGGTGTGGCCCCGTGCATTCTTCAGGGGCTGAAGGGTAGCACTGGCCAGTGTAAAACCCTGAGATTGGTTCTTGATATAGCACTGCCAGACACACATTGGGTGTACATAAACCATACTAAAAAAGCAGATCGTAAGAGCTAGTCATGGGAGAACAAATATCACCTCAGATGCGTTCCCTAGAATACTGTAGGTACAATACACCAGCAAGTGCAGTCATACTACCAGGTTTGCATCAAAGAGAGCTGTCATCTCTGCCTTTCCTGGCAGAGCCTTTGGAGTCCAAAAATAAGCTCAACAAAACAGCCGTTCTCTGAGGAGAGCAGGCATTGTACTAATGAAGAAATTCAAAATGGTGTGTGGGGTCTAAGGTGATACACTCAGAGGGGTTGCAGGTGAAACGGGATGCTTATTTGAGATGCTGAGCTCATGCCCTAGTTTCCTAGACCGACACAAGAAGGAATGTGTAAGAACAGATTGCAGATAGCTGAGGTTACAGCTTCTGAGCAAAACCAAGTCAAAGTGAAGTCACACAATCTCCCAGATACTCTTCTACCTAGAAACTGAGCCTAGTCCAAGGAAAAAACAAGCAAGAGAGCAGAGCAAATTACTCATTTTTCTAACAACTCTTTATTCTGGGTACCTACTAACTCTTCCATTTCCATAAAATGGGAATCCCTCTCAGACTGGACTACATCTTCTTTGGCATGAAAATGTAACATCTAGAATAGGTTATCCCCAAAGCCCATCTAAAGCCTCCACATGTTGTACTTTGAACACTATACCTCTTCAGAAGTTTTGCAACACCCTTTTCCTAAATCAAATGTTCTGGTTATGGTTGCAACAGAACATGAAACAGAATGCCAAACACTAAATCATGTGTTAGAGTGTCAGGGAAGTTAATTTTGCTGGAAGGTTTCACCAGTCAGACTTTAGTGAGATCTATACAGGCATCAGACCCTTATGGAGAGAAGAACAGTCAGAGTTAACACTAAAATAGTTTGGAATGGCTATAAAATCTTGAATTGAAGCTGTTCTCTGTGCCCAAAGGATTAGGTTATTAAAGCTTTTGCAGTGAGGATGAATTATTCCATTTTTGCCTAATGAGGGCTTTCTCATATCTTCTTCCAAAGTGGTGGACATGTCCCTTATGTCACCGTGGAGCTACACAGCCCCTCATCCAGAAAGGCAAACTGCAAAGTGCACAGCTATGGTCTGTCTACCACCAGATTCGAAACAATAGCTGCATCAACACATCCACCCAGCAAGAAAGCAGAGCTGGGCTATTGGGATCAGCCTGCAGATAAATCAAAGTAAATCTGAGCGATAGTGATATGATGTTGCAATGATAATTCACTCCTCATGCTGATTTTGAAGAGGAAGCCAATTCAGAGTTTCACAAGCACAAGGGCCAGCATAGAGCCCTTTGGGACAGTATGAAAAAGAATAATCAGTTCATATGGAAAGAAAGTGTGGGTTATCAATTGCATAACATACAGACCTGGCAGAAAACAGGCGAGATAATTTCTGGAAAGGTTTTGGATTATAATCTGTGCTTCAGACAACTGATTTATGAACTGCTGGACTCTTGTATTTGAATCAACCAATCTGAAAAATTAGGTTGGATATGAAGCCTCCCTATGTGAGAGGATTGCAGCAATGTTAATTTAAACAGGATGTTAGAATATGGCAGAAAATGCGATTCCATCCTTACAGCAATGGGCCAGAAAACTCAACTTTCCTCCTCCTGCGATGTGGCTGGGCTCTCATGAGTCAGACTTGAACTTTTAGGTATGGTCTGAGAGAGGATCAAATCGCCTGTGTGCTGGTGCAGCTCAGAACAAGAACTTTTTGGGAGCTCATTCTTTGAGGACAAAATAATAAATGCCAATCACATTGGCATCAGACCATTTGGAGGCTTTAATTACATTTATTTGATTTTTTTTTCCCCTCACTGCAACTCTACTCAACCATTTCCAAGCACAGTGGAGTCAATGAAACTTGATGTTGTTTTCAATTTACTAACATCTCTTTGAAAAACAGATTCATCTCACTGTGGAAATGTTCTGAAAAAAAAATTGTAGCCACTGCTCTCCCCCCAGCCCCCAAGAATAATCAAGTGCCAGAGCTTTGCTTTATGTTTTGCTTGGATAATATTTGGACATAAATGATACCTTTTCACTGAAAGTATCTCTTTAATGTAGCAGGTGATTTGGCTGGAGCTCATAGACTTTTAAGAAAAATCTTTCCCACAGCAACAGTGCTCAGTCTCAAGAAGAAAACCAGCCTAGAAAAGACCTGTGGACTGGCACAGAAAGTGTGAAACACCACCTGAACTCTGCAAAAACTCAATGCAGTGCCACCTAATGCTTGGGAGAAGAAAACCACAAGAAACGCATTTTTTTCCCCTCTCCAGAACTGTTCCAGCATACCTTTTGTCTGTGAAAGACGCTGGCATGGCGAGCAAATATTGCTGTCCACAGGTTAAAGTTCAAACGCATCACTTGAGTAGATGAGGAGTTCAACCAGGGCAGAATGACTAGACATTTCCTTCAGGGAGTGGTGACCGTGGGGTGGGGAGAGATGTGGGGGTGTGGAGTAGGATGCAGACAGTCACAGCCCTTGTACTGCAATTACCATAAAGATTAAATAAATACAATAGCCTAATTTCACATGGAAGTACACTTTAATTAAGTCTCTGCAGAACAATGAGCTGCTTCCATAAGAGCTGTGAAAATCATCACTAGGGACTGTCCAGAGGAAGAGAGAAACAAACAAGAGAAGGTCTCTTTGTATAGAAAATATGTACAGGAAGTATTTTGAAAAGCTGTTCCCAGTTAATTTACCTAGGAAGAATTAATAACAAACTCCAGTCTTTTGCTCCCAGAGTCTCATGGTACTTACCAGGCTGAGAGAGAAACAATTCGATTGCAGACTAATTGCAGGAGCATTGCAGTGTACTCTGTGTGATGTACATCAGTGGGCTTAGCTAGGCTGAAACACAGTTGCCTCTGGGCTGGAAACTCTTGTGCAAACTCCAGGTGTATAAGGAAAAATCCTGTTCCTCCAACAAAGTTCATGATGGTCAGATATAGAGCGTAGTAGGAGGTGCTATGGGAGCATCACCTGTATAACTTCCCTTCCCCCCAAATACATTTTCCACTATTTTGTCTTCCTGTATGGTCAGAGTTGCTAATGCACTGGAAGCACTGCATGAAAGTGAACACATATGCCATCAACATTTCTACCAATGCCTGGATTCATTGTTTGAGCACAGGTTAGCTCATCACTCTTCCTGAGACTGGGATGTCCAGCTGCTGGGTGTTACTTCAGCCACCCTATGACTTGTGGCAACTTTGAGCTCACTAACACCCTCAGAATAGGTACCTTCATTGCACAGACAGAACTAAGATGTTCCCTAAACCCCAGACAGATACAACTCTCTGCCCGCAGGTGCAGGTAGCAGAGAAATTTGATCACCACCTCAATGTTTCTAAAGCATAATCTTGCCTTGCAGCCTGAATGATTAGTGAATATAAATTACCCATGGTCTATTTTTAAAATTTCATAATATATAGTATAAATGAGTTTTAAATATTATTATTATTTTTATTTTTAAAATACTTTATCACTTTAGTCTGCCAACTGGTAACTTTCAGCTATGCAAGGCTTAGGCAGGTTAGACCTTGGTTAGCACAAAATCACTTGATGCCCATCTAATATCAAGGCTGTAGAGGCTTTTGGTCAGGCAATGCCTTCATTTATTCCTGTATCCCCAGGTAAAGTATTCGGGCCCAGCTCCATGGCTGTTGTCTTGGGCATGACAGCACTGCAACCAGAAAATCATTGCAACCAGAAAATCATTACAACCAGAATATCAGCTCTCAGTGCAAACAAGTTTCTGGGGTCTGTTTGAAAGGGAGTTGAGGCACTCGTGGAGGTTTAATCGAAATCTGAATGCATGTGACTGAAATCGTCTCTCTGTGATTATTTATACAAGTAAATCTCTGCTTCTCACAGGTTCCCAAAAATCAAATGCCAGCCCTGTATGATCATTTTTAAAAGGAGTAATTATTTGTTGAAAAGTCTTTGCTGTATTAATTTTACTCTCTCTTCCCTCAGGCAGCCCTGTCAGGGATGGAGAGACTCCTGGTGTCCATCAATCAGCCTAGAGAAGAGGGACTAAAATAGCTGATCATTTGGTCCATAATGTGTTGTCCTCAGAAAGAACCCCAAACTCTTTAGGTAGCTAAGCAGAGCTCTTAAAATGTCTTGTTCTCCCCATATGTCTGCATATGCAACTAAAATCTTCCAGGAAATGATCCCTATTTCAACACCAAGTGCTTCAGGTACAGGTATTGTAAGCAGGAGGTAGTTCAAGCATATTTCCATGTTTTCCTAACCCCCACTTGAAGCACATCTGCCAGTGAGCGGTTTATAACTTGTCAGTTAGCCATCCCTATTTTTTTAAATGCTGCATAACATCGTTAATCCCTGCAGCTCACCTTTTTTTTTTTTTTTGGTGTGTTTTGTTTTGTTTGTTTGCTTTTTTCTTTTTTCTTTTACTTTCTCTGTTGGGCTGTTTGGGGTTTTTTGTTTCGGGGTCTTTTTTTTTTATAGTAACCCTTTTACCTTCTTTTTCCCTGCTCAGACCCATTAGCAGGATGTTGTGCAATATGGTGCTTGTCATCTGTTTCAAAGACACAGTGATGAGATACAGGTATGCCAGATGGATAAACCTAGTGTGACTAATTATTGTGTATTTGCCTTTAATTATTATCATTTATTACCAGAGAAAAGACAATAGAGGTTCCCAGACTCGGAAGGGAATGTCGGCAGAAGGGGAATTTTTTTTTTAATTTTTATTTTTTTGAAGAGACTGGAACATCAGCAAGAAAAGTTTTCTTCCTGGGGAAAAAATACAAGCAAACATTAAGACCAGAGGAGTCAACGCGACCTGTGAAATACTCTCTTCTCTCTGACACATACTCGAGGATCAGATGTCTCACAGGTAATAAATAGTTTGTTTGTGATTACAGAACTTTCTCTTGGCTGAGTGTCCATGCAGGGCATAATGACTGTATGGATATCCTTCAGTCATCTGCATGTGAATCCACTATGAGTTACAGGGTGTCCGTCTGTCTGGAACTGGGAGACATGTAGAGCCCTGGCTCTGCCCTTTTGGGAGAGTGGCCTGGCGTGGGTATAAGCAGGCACCCAGGTGAATGGGAGATGAGGCTTTTGACTGATCCATAAGCCAGATGTACATTACCTGCTCTGTGGAAAGGTGAAATCTGAGGACCCCAAGATGGAATGTTTCAACAAATAAGGCTGTCAAAGGTTTCTGTGCCATCAGGATGACCCCTCAAGCCTTCAAATGGAATTTGCCTCCATATCTGACCTTGACATGCAGGACCTCTGCAGTGCTTGGCATAGATGTAGATTTTCCTCTTTGAAGTATTATAACCTTCTTTTCAATTAGATTCCCTCACAGACATACCTACACACATCCATTATAAACATGCGTTGTTGAATAGCAAACATTTTAAAAGAAAGGGGTTGTTTCTGTTGCATCTCAATAGGTGTAGGACAGACATTTGGCTCACCTCAGAACCCACAGCCCAGTGTGCTGGACTGTTTTGAAGGCTAGAAGACTGAAAGTGGTAGGAAACTTTTGGAAATATTAATACCGTGGCCCCAAAAGCTGCTTTCAGTTTACAGCTGAATCAGTTACAATTTATAAGTGCAAGTAGGATTATGATGGCTCATAAGTCTGATCTTCTTGCTTATGGGGCACAGCACATTAATTTGGGAGCAGCAGCACTGATTTGGTAAACAGATTGAGGAAGAGCTTCAGAGTTAGGCTTTAAAATTCATAAGGATCTGATTTAGTACATTTTACACTGGTATTTTAGCATATTTGCTCTATGGCTAAATCGCATCGTAACCTAGAGGACCAATCACATGCCAAAATCTACCATAGATAATACAAGACATAATCAATGGCACCAGGCTGCTGAAATATTTCTATATATAGTATTTGTCAGGCAAAAAGATGCAAAGGCATTAGAAAAAACAAGTCCGTACATGGATGATTTGCAAACAGGAGAAAAGGCTAAATTTGCCACTGTTTGCTCTGAATAGCTTACCCAGATGACAGGCCAATTTTGTTTTGGACAGAAATATTTTCCATCGCAGAGTCTGCTGAAGTCCAAAGAGTACTATTCCTTTGGCTGCAGGATGGGCTGAGGGGCTGGGTTGTATTTTGGGATTGGCAGCTCCGACCGTCTCCCTTTAACCCATTTGAACACAGTTTGATTGGGACTTGACTGAGCACTTAATAGCCTGTGATTGCCGTGATTGTGGACATATACTTTTAAACCAAATGCAATGTCATTATTATATATCAAGAAAAAACTTCCCCTGATAACCAAAAAAGTATTGCATTGAGTTGGCAGACTGAGAAATAAATATGCAGAATCAGCCTAATGAAATAACTCGCCTTTGGTTTGCAAGAGCCTTCATCATTCTTAAGAAGATTTAAAGCTAATCTCACTTGGAGCTGTTTCAGTCCAATTATTTTTTGGGGGGAATTTTTGGGCTTTATTTTTCTTCTCAGCAGCATTATTCAGTCTTGACAATTTTTATTTTGTTAATTTCTTTTTTTTTTTTTTTTTTTGCACACTGAATAAATGGGAAATCAGTTCAGAACCATTCGTAAGTAGAAATGAAATGCCCCGTAATCCAATTTTGATCAAAATTCCTCTTTGCTTTTCAGGGACCAACCAGCCTGTGCAGTTATCTCCGCACTGCACAGAGTTGATAATAAAGCAAAGTAAAGCTTTCATTCTTTTCCTATTGCACGTGGTGGGAAGGGAGCATTGTTCAGCTGCAGAACAATGTGCTGTTCCCTCAGCGTGTGGCAAAGCGGCAGAATGGCAAGGAGATGATTTCTCCCCGTGCTTCTACTTTTGTTTCTCAAATGTTTACTGGTCCAAAGTAAACCTTTCTTTTCACCTCCGGGTGGGTGGTTCTCTTCCCTGGAAACCTTCCTGTCTCCCTCTCCTGATGCCTTGTGTTTGCAGAAGATAGCTTGCTACCGCAGCACCTTTTCCAAAAGCAGTCTTGAGAAGGAGAGACAGATTCAGCTGCCTTCACAGCCCTATTTTCCAGCTCTCCTGCCCACCACGGCAGTATCTATTGCCTCTTGGTTATGCACAGAAAAAGGAGACAAAATGCACCACAAAACTACAATCCCTTTCCAATTAGTGACTGCACAAACAGGCCTTGTATGTCTTATATGGTGCGCGGAGGTATTCCATATTCCATGTTTTTTGCTTTATGCTGGCTTCAGTGTTTCCACCTACCTTCCTAACTGGCTTTTACTGCAGAATTGGTACCTCAAGGAAGCCTTGTTTACTCAGCAAAACTGGAGGCTTTGAAACAGTTGTTTGCAATCAAGCAAAACCGCTCCACTCCTCCTATAAATGTCCTTCTTCCTTCCAACCACTCATTTCCTCACCAGATACTCCTAACTATGGAACAACCTTTACTCCACATTCATTCTTCTCTGACATCAGTTTACTTCTCCTCATTCTAAGAGTTCCTGAATATGTTTATCTTCCTTGCAACTTGCAGTGGCCGTATATTGATGTTGCTTCAGGTAGATAAGAAACAGAGAGAAAATAAATGGGTTGGGTAACTCTAGGAACAATAGTAGGAGTTGTAAGTGGAGGCACAGGCAGTAGGGAACAAGAATAGAAGGAGGGGAATTATTTGGTCCTTAAAAATCTCTGATCTTCACTCCCATACTAATGGAATGTGACCATTAGAGAACTTTCTTTTCTTCAAATTCACCCTGAATCTTGTACAATACTCATTCATATAAATACTGCTAGCTTTTTCTTCTCTAGGATAAAGGCAGTTTAAAAAAACATTTCACGACTACAAAGGTATGATCCAGCCCTGACAGAATATATACACACTGTGCAATTGGAGAGGATTCCCAGATCTCAGTAACTGGAACATGTTCCACCATGCTGTGGTTCAAGTAATGAAAAAGTAATGTGTTCCAAGAGCACCAGGTACAGAAATACCTAAAGATTTTATGCATCTAGATTTGGCTAGTTGCATCCATATGGGCATCTCACAACAAGGTGCTAGCCATTGTCCCCCACCCCCAAAAAAGGCCAATAGTAAGATTTATCTAATAATGCAAAGGCTGTTTTCCTAGGATGAGGCAGAGCATTGATTATCAACAAGTTTTATCTAATGATAGAACTTCTTGTCCAGGAATCTCTCAATGTATCATCCATCACCATGAACCACATAGGCTTCTGAGCCCACATGATTTTACAAAAAAGGTCATAAGGGAGGACTGCATCCCTGTGTGCAGCGGGGCTGGGTACCTGAGAGGAACTTGGCTGTGTACCTGAACATAGGTTGTCACATAAAACATTTGTTAGATGGAGGGATACTTTGTCAAATAATAATCTTACCATTATAAGCAACTTTCAATTGGCACCAAAGAGGAAAGTTAGGAGAGGTAACATATCAGTATGTGATATGATTAAATGCAACTCTCTGGTACCAAGACACATAGCAAATATTTTCTTTTCCTTGGTGGCAGGAAGCACCCATGCTCACAGCTAAAGAATATGAACTTTTCAGAGAGATTAGGTTGTCTTTCCAATTTACCTTTATTTTCACATACCCCTCATTAGTTACATTCTTGTTTGTGTCTATTCTTCTCAATACAGAGAACAATTTCTTGCTGCTTCACCCTTCGCGTTTCCCTCACCATCTAACCTTAGAGCATTCCTCTCTTTCTTTCAGAAAATCTGTCTGCTGGTATTTTCCATGAATCCATCTGCATTGAATTATTTATAGATACAATAAAGTCTGCTTTTGTCTAATGTTTATTTTCTTTAATAACAAGAAACATGGAGAAAATGTTCCAAAGAACCGAAAAAGGACTTGACTTCTCCTGGACGCTAGGCAACAGTAGCCAAAAAGTACAAAACAAACTGTAGGATGTTCGTAAGATGCCTTCTAAAAATAATAATCTTAGTATGTTGGTATCTAATGGGCTTTTTTGCATTTGTTATAATTCCCAAATCTAAGCCTTGGTTATAATCCTGTAATGGCACTCTTGAGTCTTTAATGGATAATGAGTTACTGTGGAAGTAACCAGGAGCAGTAAGCAGATGGATTACTGCTGGTAGAGCCAGATCTCTGCTACCTGATTTCCTTGTCCTAAGTGTTTAGAATGGGTCATGGAGGTCTCTTACACTGGGCATTTCTGGTCAGTGGGTTTATCTTGTACCTGCTAAAAATTAGAGAAAACAATATATTTTACTTAATGAGTCATTGCTAGTCCTTTGTTACCTTTTACTGTTTGTTTGAATTTTCTTTTCATTATGATTTAAAGGCTTTTCCCATCTCCTTTTTCAGTGGAGGGTTTATGTTGCTCATTTGCTTCTTTCTTCCCTTCAATTATGCTAGTCATGCAAGCATTTCCCCTTGAACACTTTCCAGCTCCCCACACCTCACCCCTCCGTGTCCTCCCCCTCATTTACACAGCTCCGTTCTCCACTGTGTTTCCTGCACTGCCTACACTAATTGCACTTAGCATGGATGCGGTGGGGGAGGGAGTATGGAAAGGGAGAAGGTAAAGAAAGGACTTCTGAGGAATCTGGGTGAGTTAAAACTGCACATGTGAAAGTTGGAAGACATAATATAGGCAACAGAAGGAAGGGGAGAGAGGAACAGTCCAGCTTCAGGGTGACCAGAGACAACCTCAGGGCTGGGTCATGTTGGTTCTCTTTGTAGGAAGCAAGGGGTGACCTGGAAGCTGCAGAAATGGGAACTCAGGAGACCCAGTCCTTGCTCTCCACTCCGTACACCTGATGCAAAACTGGAAGGTAAGGCTTTGGGAGCCCTCTGTACCACCTCTCCCAGTGAAAGGTTATTCAGCATATGGGAGTGGCAATTTTTTTTCTCACTCATTCTGTTTCCTTCTTTAGTCTGTACCCCTTGACCACTTGTACTACTTTGACTGCTTGTCTAAAACACATCTCCGCTGTCTCTGCCCCCCTCCAGTTCTTAAACCACAGAAAAAAGTAGGACACCAAAACCACAGAAATGGTGTGCTGCACGCAGCGGGGCTGTTCTTGTAGGCTGGGGATGAAACCTGCCTGGAGGACATGCAAAGTTCAGTCCCTGAGCTCTCCACAGTGTGTTATGGCTGCGAACACCGCCCCTTTCTCAGAGCAGCTTTTAAACATGAGTATTTGCCTCAGAAAGAATAAACACACACCATCAAACAGCCTAACTAACAAACAAGTCCTCAGAGACCAGCAGCTCCCAAAATCAGCACTCAGCACTCTCTGAAACTTCATTCATTTGGATTCAAAGGGACCTGGGTGCAGAACGCTCGAGCTAGAGGAACTGCGCATCCGCGGCGTGTACTTCTGCACTTATGTATTTATTTCCCAGCCTCACACCTGCCTGCTTTAGCTGATCTCTGGCTATCAAATTGTGATGGAGCAAAAGTAATAAAATGCCAGTAGGAGAGCAAATCCTGCCTGAAGTTCTCCCATAGCTCAGGCAGACCTAGAAGATGCACAATTCAATTAAAAGGAATACAAAGTTTTTCCTCTCTTCACCTTGCCATTTTCTCCTTCTCTTCGGCGCATTTCATAGATCTATCTCTCTCTATATAAATAAATACACACACACACGCGCACGCACGCGCATACACACACCCACGCACAACCCCACCCCTCCCCTTTCCAATCCTTCCTTTAAGGTTTAATTTAACAATAACATTTGCGATCGGGGTCCTGAGCATCTCAAGGGCATTGCGCTTGAAATTGCACACACTCCGCACCATTTATCATAGCCTGACATGTGTCATGTTCCAGACTGCAGCTCCAAGAGGTTACAGCTCACGACTGCTCCTTTGTTGATCAGCTGCCGAGACAACTGAGGCACCTTTCTTTCTTTTTTTCTTTCTTTCCTTCTTTGTATTTTTTTTTTTTATTATTAAAGCTGCACCGTCCTCTTTTCAGAGGGTTCACTCTGGCACAATAGAAAAAGCAAACCAATTCTTCTCCATGCTCTGCAGTCTCCCCACCCCATCTTCATCAGCACCGATTCAGATCACATTTACCTTGGGCTTGATAGGAGAGCCTGGGCTGGTTAATATTACTGCTTGATATTGACTGTAAGATGGATAAACTATTTTCAAGGCAGCTCTCTGCTTGAGGAGAAGAACAGAGTGAGTTGACTCCTAGGGATATTTGGGACAGTGGTAAGGGAGCTCCAAAGCACTTTCCTGTGGCAAAATCCAGGCTTGCCAAGCCAGTGAGCTTCTTCCATTGCTGAACTTCAGTCCTGCAACTTTGGGGAAATGAATTTTCTCTTCTTGAGAGCTTCTTCTTCATTTACTCCACCCCTTCTCCTTCACCTCCTTGGTGCCTTGCAGAGATCGGGCTGAGTGCAAGGCACCCGAGACCTGCATGTGTCTTTTCAGAAATGATGTGTACAGCAATTCAACAAACCAGGCTGTTTATAAAGCATATTGACATGAGCCACTGAATTGCATTCATAAATCACTTGTAGATCTTACTTCTGCCAGTCTTCATCCTGCTGAATGGCATTTGTATGGGGTATGGGTAATGGGTGTCATTGCAACTTAATGTGTAAAGGATGCAAGGTACTATTGATAGAAAGAATGGGGTTTTGGATACTGGTCTAAGATCTGAAGAAAACCAGACTTTGTATTTTTCTGCTTTCTAAGGAAGGTTGGCATATAACATGAGCTAATAATTCCTTTTTTTACTGGTTGTCATGAACAGGAATTGAAAATGAGAAATGCAGATTTCTGTATTTTCCTTCCCCGTTTTCATATTCAGCTCTGTCCTGGAAGACTTCAGGCCCAAATGTTCAGGTCCCAAAGTCTGTGTTTTGGAATGATACTTGATCTTTCAGATTCCTCTTCCCCTCTGAGCTCTAAATCACGTGATGTTTGTCGCCACCTGTTAGCATCAAGCACAGCCTCTGTAGACACAGTTGGAGTTGTCTTACTTTCTCTCACACTCCCAGCTCTTGCTGATGGATATTTTTGGAGGTTTCCTTGGTTTATAGGCTCTTGATTAATCAGAAATGCCAGATGGGAAGGCTCAACTGTGATTACCATGTGTGTGTCACATGCCTATTAGATTCACAAATGGAGGGTTTTCTTGCCATTGGCTAGTAAGATTTCACACTTTATCCTTCATTGTATGTCTGTCGCAGCCACTCATCTCAATCCTCTTTGCCTTCCAGTTCAGCATGCTCCTCGAATGGAGCAGTCTAATCCGAATAATGCTCTGCTGTCTACAGGATGCCTCCTTTTCTCCCCATTTCTCAAGGAGAGGATAGCCCAGTTCCATGGTAGTCCCACCTCCCCAGCATCCTCTCTGAGCTGCTCGCAGGCTCAACACAGGGCTGGCTCCCCACCACCTGCGATGCATGCTCCCCTTGCATTGCTGCTTATGTTCCTGACCTTGACTCATGCTTGATCCCTTCCCTCCCCCTCTGCCAGTGCTGAGGCACCTGCCCAGCCCTACAGGGATGATGTAGTGCTACCAGCTGGGATGGTGTAAAACAACAGCAGGACTCAGCCAACTTTCAGTCACATAACTCTCCCTGTCCCAGGGAATGCAACCACCTGCACTGTCTTGCCTTCCCCCACACCGAGGATGAAGGTTTAGCAAAAGTAGAACAAAGCACAGAGCACAACCATACATAGACAGAGACCACCATAAGTGCTTTTTCTCCACCCTAAGTAAGAAACTGCCTGCCTGTGTGTGCCTGATCCTGGCACTGCTCCTCTGCCCTCAAGCAGCAAGGATGCTTTATGCTGCTCAACTGTACAGTCCAGAATGAATCTAATGGCTCCCCACAACTCTTAGTGAGACTTACTGAAGATATTTAAGAGGGCTGGAGCAGTATTATTTATGGAGGGGCTGTGCCCAGGGTGTGCCGGTGCCTCACTCTGTTTTTAGGACAGCTGTTCCCATGAAAGCTGCTACGGTGTTTTAATTCCTAGCTCCAGACCGCACAGGGGCCAGTCTAGCCCCCAGCACTGTTAAATGGAAGATGAATAACTTTAAGGGCATTTTGCTGGTTTGTAAGGAAGAAGAAGGGAGGCTGCACGAAGTGAAAAAAGAAGAGTGCATGCTATTGTCAGAACTAAAAATGGAAAAGTCCCTTGACTTCCTCCGTCCAACAAGAGATATCCTCATCGTAATGTTGCTCAGAAATGGGATCTCTTTGGGTTGGGAGTGAAATGGATCCACAGATAATCTGAGCGTAATAGAAGAATGGTGAGGAAAGCAGCACACACAGTAATCAGGCAAGCGGTCGGCGTTTCAGCTGAGACCATCCCCTGAATATCTCAACCATGAAGTAGTGCTAAGAGCGCATTCAGAATTGGCTGAACATCCCAGTCTCCCTGTGGAAGGAAATATGGCTAGAGCAGCCTCTATTTATTGGGATGGCATTGGGGGATGCTGGAAGTTAATTGGCTCCTCGGATATGAGGAATAAAAGTAACCTTGGATCCCTCTGTTAATAAGAAAAGGACATAGCCACAAAGCCAAGCAACATATAAATAAGAGGATAACCAATAATGACTTAAAAAAAAAGTATTTAAATGCAATCAGGCAGAGCTGCCTGCGATATCAGAGGAAAGAATAATGACATGTGTACAGTAGACACAATGTAGATTACAATTTATAACAGGATACAGGATGGAGCCAGCACTTGATTAGGGGACCATGTTACAAATTTTTCAGCATATGTCCTCTGTTTTTCTTTGCCTTGGCATAGAAGGCTGGGCACTGCTGGTAAGTAAATCAGATCGTCAGAAAATGCCCATGTTGATGAGAATTGCAGGATCCAAGGAAATTAACTTGACTTGTATTTTAGACAATTCTGCCATATCAATTTCTTGCCCAGAGCTGTCAACTGGGAAAGAGTTGTGCCTGCTTACAGCTTTAATCAGAGATAAAAATTATCCCTGGTACATGAATATGTTTCTCATTAAGATATGTCAGTGGCAGAGAATAGCTTCTCAGTATACAGTTCTGCATGTCTTATGCTAAAACATGTCAAATATTGAAGTGTTTTGTTCTCCACATAACACCCTCATACTCAACTGATTGTCCAGACACAGACAGAGCCTGGGCAAGGGGAAACCCTCTAGGATGAAGTGCAGGGAGCTTCTGCTGATGACACAGTAAGGTCTTACACCTCCCTAGGTGTCTGCTCACTCTGTCTGTGAAACATTCACCTGGCTGCCGGGGAAGAGGTTGGGAAGGAAATTTCCACTCGATCGGATTGCAAAGGCTGCTGGTGCTCCTTCGATCTTCCTCTGTGGCTTAAGACTCGGTCTCCTTCCTGGATGGCTTCGCAGCTGCTTTCCTGTCGTGGTTTTGCCCCAGCTGAGAGCCAAGCACCACACAGCCGTGGACAATTCCAGGACAATTCCCTGTGGTTGTTGGGACCTGACACCTCCAGATGGGTCTTGACCATTAACACCAGTAAGTTGTGCTCTCCGGTGGGATGGGGGGAGGCTGCCATGTGCTGTTTCTTGGAAAGAGTCATGTTACAATAAAAGGAAGTGGTCTTCACGAATAGAGTAATCCTTTCCACTTCTAAATGCCTTTTCCATGCCAGCTCAGTAACTCCACAACCCTCAGAGTATTCTAAATTAAAGAAAGCAATACTAGAACAGCAACAAAACCCGGAATGCGAATGACACGGTAGCGAAACAGAGAGCAAATGGCTGACAAGGGATGTTTATATGTCACATGGTGTTATTTTGGCTGCTCTGCTTGTCCAAATCCCCTTAGGAAAGAGAGAAAGCACAAGGAGCTGAATGCAGGCTCCTTGCAGGGCAGGAGCTTGCTGCATCCCGAAGTGTGTGTACAGACCGGCGTGGGTGTATTTGTGTGTGTACGGTGGGGAGGAGGGAAGCTTGTCATTGTGTTTTCTTTTCTAGACAGGCATAAACACCCCTGTTTATTTCCAGCATGCCATCTAAATTCAAAATTAGCATAAGATGATGATGTTAATTGATTTATATGCATGCAGGCAGCGCTTTAGCAAAGGTAGAGGGACATAAGGTCGTTCCCATAAGGGCCTCTGGGGAACAAGTACCCATCTGAGATAATAGTGAGATTGGCATAGTTGGGGATATAACTGCTTCCAAGTATGAAGAAATTGAGTTCTTTGTCATTAACCAAAAAAAAAAATCCTATTAATATTGTAATTCTCCGTTGAATAAAGGCAACCCTCACTGAGGTGTAGGAAAGTGCCCTCCAGGTCCACCAAGGAGTGGTCCAGGCTGCAGCTGTCAGGCTGTCTGCCTTCCTGGAGGAGGAAAAGGTTGTCTCAAGTTGGCCATCTGAGCAAGGGTCTAGGAATTCTGTTGCCTTCAGGTTCAACCTAATGCACCCATCATGGAAATATCAGAGCACTTCCTTAGAGGAGATGAGCAATGACACAGACAGCCAGACTGGCAGGAAGCTCTCTGCTTTCTAAGGAAATTTCGTGAAAATATTTGTCCAGAGCTGTACAAAGAGCAGAGCCAGAGGACACCTTTGGCTTCCAAGTGACAGAGGAGGGAAAATATGTCCACTCTTGCACTGCCACCACCTCAGGGGAAGGAGAGGTGAGACAGCCTCTAATATGCTGTGCCCAAAATGCCTTGCTATTGCTTTTCACCATCTATTAAAAAAACCCCTTAATCTTTGCTACATGTAAAAATGGGTTCATCCAAACTGATAGTTAATTCTTTTTCTTCCCTTTTTAATTTTTTTTTCTTTTTTCTTTCCCCCCTGGGTAATTTTGGGGGAACCAGAACTTAAATCCAAAAAGTCTTCCTTTTGTAAGCAAACCTCCCCTGCCTGGCAAATTGGGAATTCTGCCATTGGTACTGGCAGCTGCAATATCTGATTATTGCCTGTCTAAGTAGGAGCTGGATGATGCCACCTTTACAGTGAACAATCCCATACATCAGAGGCCATCCCCTTGAATTCAATGGTTTTACTGGTGCTAAGAGGGGATATTAGAAACTTAGTCTTAAATCACACCTTTCAGGTAATGAGCAGCAATGAATGGAGGAGAAGAGGAAGCAGGAGGCTTATAGGATTTAAGGAGTTCCTTTTGAAAAAAAGAATCCACCCTGCTGCTGATGGCCAGATGCTCATGTGTGTCCAGTGTGCAAATAAAGCAGGGTATAAAGCTCTTAGTGGTGGTTCACAGCAACACACTAGCTCCTGTCAAGGAAAAGCAGGTTAGGTAAACTTTTCAGGTGTTTGGAGGTGAATCTTTTCATTTGTGCACAGCTCTCGTTTGACCCAACTATTTCACATCATTACCAATTGCTTTGTCCGTACGTATCAAACTTCCTTCTTGTGCTTTATTGGTTTCTGCTCTTGCTGACCTCTTCCAGCAGTTTACTTTCTAACATCCTGAAAGCTTCATCACGACTGCTCAGCACACCTCACCTAGGGCTGAGATTAAAAGTTAAAAAAGAGAAAGAGTGAACACAACAGGAGAGAAAACAGAAGAGCTTTTGGCAGCAGGCTGGTGACACTCTGGGGTAAAGCGAAATGGGATGGGTAACCACCTGGAATAATGGCAGAGGAAAAAAAAGAAACTCAAACAGCAGGGCCTGAGTGAGAGTATTAGTGGAAACAGCAAGCTGTGCAGACCTTGAGAGGGAAGAAAGGCAGAAAGTCTGTCTGTTGATATCAGCCCTCTGTGCCAAAGATAGATTCCGAGACCTGTTAAAATAAAAAATAGGCTCATTTAAACCACAACACTGGGCCCAGACATCTTGTATGCAGCAGCTGCTTCTCTCCTGGAGTAAAGGCCTGCTCAGCTCTGAGGTGTAAGAGTAGTACTGGGGATATCCACTGTGAGGGCAGGAAAGAGGGAAGGTAGGAATCAAACAGTGTGTGGGGGTAGCAGATGATGTCTGCTCCCACCTTCAGTGGCTGCAGGATGCTTTGATGTGGCACAGCTATCACAGCATCAATAATCTCCTCCCTCCACAGGTGCTAGAGAGTGGTATAGGTGCCCTCCCACTGCACATCAGACTAGGGGGAACAGAGGGGAGAGGACACCAGCCTGGCTGAGGCTTGCTCACACTGAGCCCGGGACCTTCTGCCTCTACCAGGACATCGTGGCAGGGTTATGTGTCAGCTGCCTACACCAAGCATTGCTGCCACTGATGGAGGATAGACATTTTTTTCAGCATAGGGAGGGTGATATTTGGGAGCCTGGCTCCATCCTGAACAGGAGTGACAATGGAAACACTCAGTACTCATGCCAGGAAACATCATAAGATTCCCTTGGTGTCAATAAAAGAAAAAAATGTTTTGACAAAATCAGAATATTTTGCTTGGGTTTATCTGTTTATCTTTTTTTTTTAATAGTTCTCTAGTATATGATAGAAAATTAAAATGTAAAGCCAAATATTGTTGTGTCCCCTGAAAAAGTTGGCATGGGTTCTTTAGCATAGTCAAAATCTTTCTTCCAGTTTTCCTCCCGAAAACAAGTACTGGCAAAATCACTTTGATGTTATGAAGTGTTTCAATGTTGATGGAATCACCTCACGGTCAGGATACTATGGCTATCTCTAACCCTAACTCACCAAAGGACTTGACATCCAAGTGCTTACCTTGATGGCCATCATCCAAATTTGCAAAGTTCAGGCTTTGCTTTGGGTTTACAGTACCATGAAGCGTCACAAAGTTCAGAGATGCTTGGATTAGGTTTTGACAAATTCGAGCTGTAAAGACAAATCAGTGAGATGTAATGTTAAAACAGAAGGAATTCCAGGAAAGAGCAATTGAAGATCTATTTTGTGAAAAGACCAAATAGTTGGCTGCCACTGCAGCTGCATGAAGTCTCCTGGCAAAAGACACTATGTAAATTTAAAAAAATAAAATTTTGAAAAAAATTTGAGCATTTGACCTGTGCTCTTTTTTTATTAGGTTTTTTCTTCTGTGTACATTCTGCTTTTTTTTTTTTTGTTTTGTTTATTATGCTAATGAAGAATCAGATTGCTATATTTTAAGACTAATGACCCTCATCAAGATTTCCTTCCCAGCCTTTCCAAATCACTGTCTTGTGTTTAGGAGAGGCAGAGAAGTTTAGTTTCAGTGTCTGCCTTTGGTATTTCTACCAACTGTAGATTTGAGAAATGCAGTGCTACGTCCCAGGGTACATAAAGCTTCACTTTGGTGTCCTTGACATCTTTGGTCCTTTTTGTGGCTATCTCATAATTCATGCAAGTGATGCCATACAACTGTAAGTTTTTCATGAGGTCATAAAACTGATTTATAGAGGTTTTCCCATAATCTCCAAGCAAATTAAAGAAGGTTGATGGAGCTATGCAACTCACTGTTGCCTCAACAATGTCTCATTCAGAAATGACACTGAACAAGATTGAAGTATTAAGATATCAAGAATGTCCTTAAGAAGCCTTGTCTGTCTGTAAAAAATGTGATGCCTACAAACCAAGAAGGGCTGTTTCTTCTATAAACTTCGTTCATTTCACCTATGGCATCTATGTTAAGATTAGTCAGGTACTTTCTTCCTTCACATTCTGCTTCCAAATGCAAAAGTTGCATTAATCTGTTATGGATCAGAATTTGGGAAAATAATTTGAGGTTAATCTGCTTTCTTTTCAGAGATGTTTGGAGTTCAAGATTATCCTTTCTTCAAATAGTGTTTTATTTTCCTTTTTTACTTTAAAATAATTTTACAGTAAAGAAAATATTCCAGTGAGGGAAAATTTCAATTTCAAAATTCCAATAAAGGAAAAATAATGCACACATACATACATATATATATATATATAAAAAATATATGTGTATGTCTATATATAGATATATAAACTATTTAAACATACATATATCAAAACTAAAGAGTAACATCAAGCTACTCTATTTCCAAACTGTCAAAAGTGGATGGTTCAGAATTGTGGGAACTTTATTCTTCCATCTTTACTTCTGAAGCTGTTTGTGAAGCGCTTGCATTTTGACAGAACTGTATAGTCCAGGAAAATGAGCTTTCACTAAACTGCCTCCAACTTCAATATATGCCCTTTGTCAAGCTCAGAAATGCTTGGATGTAGTTCCAACCTCTGTAGCTGGGACTGAGTGCCAATTATGCTGCACCCAATGGCCTATAACTGTCTCTTTTGCTTCTGTGAATATCACTTTTCTTGTTAAAATCTTCAGGATAGCTTGAAAACTATTTGCTACTATTGCTCCAGAGTTGAAAGTAACTTTGAAAACATTTCTCCGCAGTAGTAATTGAGGTGATTCTTCCATCCTTTCTCAAAAATGGCAGTGTATCGTTCCTATCTCTCCTCCTCAAACTCTCCCCAGCAGGCTTCTGAAGACCTTTTTAAGGTAGGTGTTATCCTTTTTTAATTATTATTATTTGAATATTTCATCTCAAACTTCACAGTGAGACGACTATCTCCCAACTGCATGAAGCCAGCCAGGAGTGTTTTATATGTATGTTCTAAGGCATTTGATGCAATCTGCACTGTGATTATACATAAATAAAGAAAGAAACTCTTTTTTCAAATCACCTTTTATTGGAATGAGTGGGCCTTTTAGAGGAAAAGACCATAAAATCATACACATACCAAAAGATCTAAGGTGAGAAATTCATGTGCTTTAAAGAGCATTTGAAATATAAACCGGGAGATATAAACTTTATAAGAATTAGTTTTATTATTAGAAATAAGAATTAATTCTTAGAAAGATTTCTCAAGTATTTTAAAACTGCTTATTAAAGTGTTGGGCCAAATTCTGATCTCACAGTTTTGTAAATGAGAAGTAACTGGACATAATAATAAACTGGAGTTTATTAAAAGGGAGATGGCATCCACCTTGTCATGTTCAGGCACAGTACAAGTGCCTGTAAGATTTAAGTATTTAAATAAAAGACAGCTTTCTGTGACACACACATTACAGAGCTACGTTTCAAGGCATCGCTGGCTCATGGCCAGTGTATTGCAACAGGCTGGCAAAAGAAAACAATGAAATCGCTAGATATTGTGGTCTCACATTCTATTCTCTTTTTGCCTAATACTCAACCGTTGTTAATATCATCATCACTGGTTTTTGTTCTAGTGCCGTGAATTCCTGTAGTTTTCTCACGACACTCCGTAAAGCCTCAGCTGCTGGAAACAGAAGATCATTTGGAATTTGTTTGTTTGTTTTAAATGTAATTTCCTAGTTTTCCTAGTTGTAGAAAGTTCGAAACCATATTTTGAGTGCAACTCAAACCATCTATTGCATATAACTATATCAGATGAGTCAAAAAAAAAAAAACCCTCTGAAACACAGAAGCTGCCCTAAAGGTCCCAGCATTTAATCCAAACTAACTCCGTTGTCCCCAGTGCCAGTAATTACAGTAAGCCTGGCATTCCTTGTTACCCTGTGAAATTACCTGCAAGGCCTTTTCATATTGTTTTCATGCTGTTGTTTTCATGCTCAGTAGAGCATTAAGAGTCAATGATGGGCAGCTCTTGTGTTAGTCTATGACTCGTGGGGCATTTTCCCTTGGACGCTATTGAAAATCCTCAAGGTGTTTATTGACAAATGCTTCCTACAGGCAGCTGTAATAGAGAATTCTCCTTTCTGCCTGCTCCCCAGTTCCTCCAAGGCCCATCTGCTCCACATCTATGCATGCTGCTTCAAAAAATACAAATACCTTTATTTTTTTCCCCCAGTACCCTCAGTAATATGCCTTCAACAGGAGCTATGGATCAAGTATGCTTCTAGACCAAAGGCACTCAGTCCTCCAGCTTTGAACGGTGCGCTGCCGTTTCCCCTCCATTTGTTTCTATGGTGCTGACTATGTGTGCGGTCATCCATAAGGGTGCTGAGATACCCTGGAGAGAGAAGGAATAGCTGTAGCTATTTTTCATTATTATATACTTCACTTCGTAATAAATGAGACCCATAGCATGTGAACACTGGTCTTGTAGATCATCATATCAGCAAGCACAAGGAACCTTATGTGCCACAAAGCTAAATAAAATAAAGTAAGTAAGCCTGAGAAAAATAGTCTGGTGAGACAGCAGAGTGGTCAGGACTGTACAGTGCTCCTTCTCAGGTTGCGAATGACCTTAGGACTTACAGTAAGTGGAGAAAAATCAGTTTTAAAGCTGAAGCCATCTTCTCTACCTCTACCTCATCACTTTATCTATATACATGGATAGCAGAAGTGTATAGACTTGCGTTTCCATTGTCTTGCAGATATCTTTGGGATAACAGAGATCAGCAAACAGCTTGTGATCCAAAAAGGAAATAGCTGGACTAGCAACAGGACTCTTGGTCAACATTCAGGATGATGGTGAGTGTTGAGTTTCTATCTAGAGCAGACCAGATCAGGCGTGAATTTTTAAGACTGAGGTTATAACAGATCAGGGGTTTCAAAAACGCTCATGGGCTTACAGGTAGGCTGTCTGTCTGCATCACAGTGGATCTGGGTTGTATGGTCCTGCTGAGAGCTGAAAGTAAAGTAAACTTGTAACCCCATGGATGTGAACGATTGAACACCTAACCAGCGCTAAGAAAATTATGGATATCTATTTCCTGAACAGCAGTTATAATCCTGGAGATGAACTTTGCTGTTTTTTCCACAGATTGATGATGCTTTTGCACCTCCTGCCTTTACATAGTGATCTATTTGTGGAAGGGGTAGAGGCCAGTACCAGGGCTGGGCTGATTTTACAGATGCATACAAGTGTTAGAAAGAAGCTCCAGAATACCAAAAATTAGTTCTCAAGCCCCACATTCAGAGTCACAATATTATCCCAAAGAACAGTGGCTGAGAAAATTTATGCAGCATTTAAAAACGGTGCCAATCTGTCCAGAGCAAACTGATTAATGCCTGAAGACTTCAGGTTACAGAAGACAGACCTGAAGTCTTTAATATTTATGGTTTGTACTTTTCCTGATCCATTTTTACTGATTTTAAGCCTCTGCTCTGGTTCTGAAGAAGGAATGGGAATTCTCTTTTAATAGCTGAGTCCAGTAGCTCCATCTATCTACATCCTGATAGCCATTGACAGTGGAAGAGGTTGGCTTGCTCATTTTGGTAGGGTTTCAAAACTCAGGGCAGATCATACACAGCAAGCTGACAGCTTCCTCGTAGCTATGGCCACTCTGGTGTACAACTTTTGAATGTGGAAAACAGGTAGCTGGAAAGTAAACCTGCTCACTGGGGATGTTGTACAGAGTCTGGGGTTCCACAGAAACATAAGAGCTGGACTAAAATCTTCCGTATTGAGACTTCTGGAGGTGAGGACTCCGCCTTGCAATTTATTTGTCATTGTAACATTGTCAAATCACCCACAAAAATTTACACGGGCACAAAAATTCTCCCTCTGTTTCAAAATACAGTGGGCTTCTTCCCTGTTTGCCTTGGAGTGAGTTGAGAGAATTCTGGTTTGGTTAAACTTTCTGCCTCTGAGATAAAAAACAGCAGCAATTTTCTGCTTGAATTTCTCTGTGACTAAATCCATTGATCATCCTTTCTCTCTGTGAGTGAGGAGTGTGTTTTCTCTTTAATAACTCCTATCCTTCTCCCAGAATATTTTTTTCCCTCTCCCCTTTGCTTGTTTGTGTTGTGTTGGTCAGTCCACTGCACTATTCCTCCGAGAGACAGAGAGAGCGCAAAATTGAAGTTATTTTATGCTTGGTCTCCCTCGGTCCCAATTTTCAAATCTTCACGTCAATTTTCACACATCAGTGTCATATGGTGAATGCTATGGAAATTTCAGTGGGGTCCTTGGGAGACAATTTATACATGACCCCCTATTCCCTCCCCCCAACCAGGCTGCAGCCCCTGCCTTTACAAAGAATAAGTGGAGTTATAATTAATGTGGATTTTAAAATATAACTACCTTCAGAATTTTTCCTGTTGTTTGCCTCTTTTGCAATATGAGTTCAAAGGGATGCAAGCTCTCTCCCTCTCCTTCTCCCCCTCCCTTCTAATAAATTGGCTCAAGTTAAATTAATAAAAATTACAGCATGCTGAAAGGAAAGATCAACTCATTATTCATTTTATTTTTTTTTTCATAAAAGGTATGTTGAAAAAGGTTTATCATGCAACTAATTTGGTAATCACCAGTTAGCAAATGCACTCATTGCCACCTACCTAGGTGAATCAGAAGGTTAGTAGCAAATGAAACATGGTACAGTTTGGATGGGTAATTATATCTTCTTGTAAACTAATGAACATACATTGTCTTAAGAGTCCTTGGTGAGTAAAATCCTAGCAACAGACGCAAAAGCTCAGCTGACACCATCAGAGCATTTCAATCATTGACCTTAAAATGGGCCGCTGACATCAGAAAGGGGTACACAGAGCCCGCTGTATTTTACAGTGTTAATTATCCTCTCTGTGGGGGGGAATGGGATGACAAATTGTCCAGATTATATCTCAGAGCATTTTAAACCTTAGCCATTCATGGGGAGACCTAAACTGCCCCTGATCCCCAGCATTTTGATTTGACTTAAAAAGGGTATCAATGCATCACATGTACTTGCTTCTCTGCATCACCAACCTCTGGCACCTAAAGAAAGATTTTCTGGCATTATCAGCCATGCAGTTCTGTTTTGTTTTGTTTTCAAAAGCAGAGAAAATAGTAACGGGGAAATCCTGATGCCTGACTTCAAAAGAAATCCATCTTCCCTCAGCACCCCCAGTCCTTCATGGACACTCAGCACCTCTCATGGGTTCCCTGCTCTACCAAAGAGAAAGCTTTTATTCCTCAGCCCCTGTGTGTCTTTCCTCTCATCCCTGTCTGATTCTTTGCAGTTTTAGGAAAGTGTCTTAGGAATCACAGTGGTTGTGGGATGATTTTTTCTTCTGAAAACTCTGGGGATCAGGTTTAGGCTTTGCAATGCAATGTCTCATCCAGGAGATGTAGAAATCAGAATCACATCATCCTCCAGTTTGTTTAACTTGCTTCAAAGCCAACTGGAATGTGTACAACACACTGCAAACCTCCACCAAGCCCCCTCCCTGGTGATTTTGTGAGCAGCCTCTGGATGGGATAGCTTTATTGGAATCGTTATCTTCCTTCGATCTGGCCAGAGGGAAATGAACTGGATGAGTGCTCTGCTGTGCCACACAGAGACCAGCCAACGCTCTGTGTGCAGGGTGTGCAGGCGACAACACTCTGTAGCTTGAAGTTGTTTTGCTAAGATGATCCTCGGAAGGGCTGTAGAAAATGTATTTGCTTGGCATCCTGCCACTTCTCTGCCAGCTGTGATCTTATCACATCTCCCAGTCCAAGGCAGGGGTAGTCAGGTGAATTCCTGAAGGACAATTCAAAACTGGAAAAAGAATATTCTATAGGTCCTGGAGCTGCCTCATCCCTTGGGGTGCTGCCATCTCTGGAGGTATTACTCAGCCAGTCTTTAGACAGGTCCTCTGGGATACTGAAGCCTGTGGGGGTGATCTAATGTAAAGCCGAAAGCTGCAGGAAATGTTCACTGCAAGCCATGTGAAGACCTAATTTTTGTGACTTACCAGGGAAATTAGTCCTGGAGTGGTGACCAAGATTGACCTAATTTATCAGGGACCTGCCCACAGCTCTGTCCTAACAAGTTGTCTGGTGCTGGATGAGGTGCAAACTCTGGGATGACTTTGCACCAGTTGCATCAGTTGAAAGCTGCAAACCCGTCTGTTCTCACCAGCTCCACTGATAATCAGAAGAGCCTGCATCTGGGGTGAACTCATCCGAGGGACATTTGCTGCTGGAGAAGCCTGCGATACACTGCAGGAGCTGACAGAAGGATAGAGCCCTTAGCTCTATTATATATATTCCTGTATAGACAGGGGCAATCCACCAAAGCAAGGCACGATAGCACATAACTCACAGAGTGGGCATGTGCCTCTGTGTGTGTGCACACCTGGGTATGGGAGAGACAGAGAAAGATGAGATATATCGGGAAACATATGAGGGATGAGACTGGAGACATAATTTTCAGAAAGTACAGCCACCATCAGAAACTCCATCTTTCCAGCTGGAGGGTTTTGTGCTGCTGGTGCTTCTCTCTTGACTTGACAGCTCAAGTCTTAGCCCAGCTCATAGCTGCTGCCTATAAATTTAATTAGAATGGGTGTAGGGGAGGAACAAGCCTTTACAGCGCTTGGCACAGCCCTGAAAATAACCAGCTTTAATACCTCTGACATTGAAGCACCTGCTAAGGGCACAAACCTCTGTACAGCTGACCGACCCTTCTCTGAAGACAGGATGTGTCACTTCACTCGTTCTCAAAATGTTCAACCCACCCCAAGAAACCCAGGAATCGCACACACACCTCCGAGGCTCCACATTTCATACAGCACTGTGAGGCAGCGTTTCACTCCGGAGTAATCAGAGAAGGATGTTCAGCATCCCTGGCCATGTGAAAAGGGAGAGATTCAAGCACTGAGGTGGCCAGTGTGTATTTCATTTTTCTCTTTCTGATGTAGTGGGCTATTTCCCGTGTTTGCAACTAAGCTCTGCGCTGCAGCCAGCCGTGAACATTTCTGTTGGCCTGGCTGGCCTCTTGCTTTAATGCTCTTCTCAGGGCTTTCCCTGGGTAAAGCGGTGAAGTAAACAGATTGGAACTTTACCCACACATATATATTTAATTGTGCGCTGATTTTATACTAGGGAAATGTAATAGGCAGATCACTTGAGGCAGAAAACCCTCAGCTGAGACAACAGGTTAGAGATTTCCCCCATTTCTGGGGCTTCTTGAAATGTAGCAGCTCTCATGTAGTACTGAGTCCTTGAGAAGAGACTTGAACCTTTTAGACCATTTCTGATCATCTCTAGGCAGCGAGGGAACAATTTAGGGATTTGAGAGGTATTTGGCCTCTTTCCTATGCATACTGCAGGGATCTATTTGTGGTGGCTTTGGGTTTGTGGTGTTTGCTTGGAGATCTCACAAATGAGGAGAGGGAGGTCCTGAGCTCCTCTTGCAGAGTCCACAGTGACAAGTGACACAGTGTCAGGATGCAAATGAAACCTGTACTGCATTTGACCTCTACCACAGCAAAAGGCAATGCTGCTGCTGCTGCTAGAACCAGTTTTCAAACGCGTGTTTTTTTATTAATTAATTTATTTTTTTAAATTATGGTTGCATTAAACCCAAATTTCTTTCAAACTAGTTAATCAGCTTCAAAGCATTTTCCTAGCCTTCAGGGAAGGACTCACTGGTGCTGTTAGCGTGAGGTGGAGGCTACTAGTATCTCGCATTAATGTTCATCGCCCTTGGTTGCTTTTAGGGTCCCTCTGCCGTGCACCACACTGCCTGACCACATCCCTCTGTCCCTAAACCCCAAAGCAGCCAGGTTTGCTCTGTCCTGAGGCTGAAGCAGCACACCCAGACCCCGGAGCAGGGCACTGTGCTAGGTAAAAGGAGGGCCACACAGCCTTTCCATCAACCCTGCAAGGCCTCAGAGACCAAGACAAAATACAGTTTAAATACACCGTGGAATTGTGATATATTCGACCTATCCAGACTTAGCAAATGCTTTCCAGAGATCGGACTACCAAGCACCACAAGTACAGCTGTGCCTATGCAACAGCCTGTAATGCAACAGCTCTAATGTGAAGTTATTATGGGAGGCACAGTGTTGATACCTGTGTTAAGCCTCTGAGCATTGCCCGGTGTGAACTATGTGTTTCCACAAGACTGAGCAGACCCAGACAGAGCTGATTGCTCTTGCAGTTAATAAAAAGCGCTGCACTTTCTCTCTTGACAATCCCGACACCTGAGTGCTTCCTACGTATGACAGTTAGCACATTCTGGTTGCTCAGTGGCCTGTGAGAAATGAGCCTCTTCTCAATTTAGTTCCTATCACCAGACAAGCGGTACACACAATAAAAAACACACCTTGACAGCCAGCCCCCAAAGTAGCCCTAGGGACCGAGGGTGCGGACTTCCCTTTCTCTCTTACGCAAACCCCATTAAAGTGATATAATTTATCAGGCTGGATTCTTCTCCCTACTACCTTTGGGTAAATCAGGGCAACTTCTCCAAGGTCAAGGGAGTCACTCTGGTTCAGTGTCAAAGTGCAGAATAGCCTGGAGGAGGGGAACTTTCCCTGACCCCACCAGCTTTCTTCTCTAGATGGAACCCATCAAGCCCTCCTGACTTGTATTGATGGCCGTGGTCTGTCACAAGGTCACCCTCAATCAGGACAAGGTAAAAGCTCTGCCTCTGCCCGTTAGCTGAGCATTTGGCCCAGGAACTGGTCTTCCTGCAGCAAAGAGCATCAGGATATGTACAATCTTCTTCCTTCCCAGGATGATGAGAAAGGAGCATGGCAGAGGTGCTGGTGGGCTGGGGCAGAAGTGGGTGGATGTAGCGACGGGCTTCGCTCCAGGCCAGCCAGTCAGGTCATGTCAAACAGAGCTAATATAAATGTCAGTGTGCTGCTTTCAGTTGTGAAATCCCTGTTTGTTGTAATGCAGTTCATTTTCAGTCTTCCAGCTCTATGGATGCTATCAGTTGACATGTCTGGCTGGTATCCTCTGCCAAAAATACACACACTCTCAGCATTTCTCAGGAGTTGGTGTTCCCCCTCCCCTCCCCTTGACATGCTCATGTCAAATTTCTTCCTGGCGCTGTGAGACATGAGACTGTCCACACCTACCAGATAATGCATTTAACATTTCAAGGACAGAAGCTCCCAATCTGAGAGAGACATGGGGTGGATTTGCAGGCCTGATTTGGGGTAGGTGCCAGAGGTGGCAGTGCTCTTTTAAGCTTCTCTGGTGTGATCTTTTAAGATCAGAAACAGATGATGTACAGTTCACAGTACCATCTGTATTATTGTTAAATAGTATGTTGTTATTAGCAGTAGCTTAAATTCTTTTCTCATTGTTCTTTACTTTTAGAATAAATTCTATGACCTTTTTGCAGGTTAAGCTGGAATTGGAATCTTTTCTGCTCCCTGGATTCTCCTCAGGGTTGTCCAAACTGTTGGTACAGTTATCAGGTTAGCTCCAGCTTCATATTCTCCTCCAAATCTGAGTTATTTGCCTCCTCCCTCCTGGTGACAACATCTCTCTCCCTCTCCTCCAGCCCTTGGTCCCCATGTCTCACGTCTTCTTCCAACTGCATTTTTCACTTCTTCCTCTATTTTCCCCTTCTTGTCTATGTTTATAGCAGTCTATGGGCTCTTGCTAATTTCTCTGAAGAGAAAATGGGATCAGGTTGTTTCTTCCTCCCTCTCCCATCACAGTCACAAACGTTTCTGTTCTTTCCTTATCCTCACAACACAGAAATCTAGTTTCATCTCTTTCTCTTTAGTTTCCCCTCTCATCTCCCTTCTCATACTCCAGAACCTTTCACCGTTTTCTGTTCTCCAGCTCTCACAATACAATGCTTTATTCCTTCCATTTGTAAGCATTGCTCTTTGTCCATTTGCCTCTCTGGAAACCCTGCTCACTTTCCTAGCTAGGCTTGCTCAATGTGCTTTCTCCACCTCCTCTGTCCTGTGTATCCAACCTTACACCTTACTGAAATAGCTCCCAACAAAACTTTTCTGTATTTCTTGGGCAAAACTTGACAGCAGAATGCCAGCCCCAGCCTCTTGACTCATCAGCAATTTTCAACATCATCCCATACCTTTTGAAATCTGTTCTTCTGAATATCTGTGACTCAGCTCTCTATTGATGCTGCTCTTGTTGACTGAAGGCTTTTCATCGTCTTCCCAACCTCCAATTTTGTCTTGGCTCCACAGATACCTATCCATAGTCTCTTCCTCTTCCGCTCCCATACCCTTCTCTAGGCAACACTATGTGCATATACAAATGCCAAGTGTTACTCCTATGACAATGACTCACAAGTCTACTCCAGACTTGTTTTCTTCTTCCAAAAGTAAAATTTCAGGCAGTGTCTTTGACTTTTACTCACTCATTGTGAGCAATCATCTTAAGTTGACCATGAATTCCTAATTTCTGCTTCATAAAATCCTGTCTCCTTGTCTCTTCTTGTTTCTGTCATGACCTGGGACCCACTCTTAGAGTTACTAAGACTTATAATATAAGCAATTTCTTCAGCTTGTTCCCCGCTCACCCCTCCCACCGATTTATTACATACAGACTGTGTCTATGTCTTTCTCAGTTTTATTTATTACAAACAGAAAAGATGTTCACTTTTCTGGTCCTCCACACAACTGAAACTCTTACAGATGTTCAGACTTACTTGCAATTTATTGTGGAAATGCTGTTTTGTTTTACTGTGGAAACATCATTTTTTTCTGGGGAAAAAAAAAGAATCACATGCCTGTTTTCAAAATCGCTCTGTAAATGTAATTTCTTTACCTTATTGGTGTGACCAAGTCCTTGTTGCCTTGGCTTCCTTCCCCTGGAAGGAAGATCTTTTTCCATGGCAGTTCTTCTGGTTCAACAAATACAAGGCACTCTTCACTTTGACAAAACTTCTGACTCACTCACGCTTTATCTGGGCTGCTGAAACTCTGCTGGTCATGGTCAGGAGCAGGTCTTATGGGCAGCCAAGGACCCAGAACCCTATTCACCCTCTCAGGCCAGCTGGCTAGAGCACAGACACCATGTTCACATGAGAGCAAGAAGTACATCTGCAGAGTTCCCCTTCCTTGGATGCAGATCTATTTGATCTTGATGCAGGATGACACACTATCTTCTTCTGCTCTTTTTGCAAGTTCTTCTTCCCTTGGTTTTACTTGTGCATTTCCTTGGCCAAGAACAAGATTTTATATCACTACAGTACCAAGCGCAGCAGCTTTCTAACCTGCTGTGAGAAGGCTGGACTGTGAGATGCCTCATAAAATGCTGGCTTTTAGAAATGGGCTTTGAAATGGCAATAGAGGACCAGAATGGAAACAGAAACTGCTCCAAACCATGTGTTTGAGACACCCATGCTTTGACCTTGATAACTGGTGGATCAGCCCCCATGACTTCAGCTGTTATGACTGTTACATCAGCGTTTGCAGAAATGCAGGATCATCAAGATCAGAGTACGTCTCTCTGGCCAGTGAGTAACAGGAGTGCTTTTGGTTTTGGCAAGCCAGCATCTTTCCAGCAACAAACACAGGGAAAAAACATGCACACACGCAGTGCTCTCCTGCCCGTGGCAGCCAGAGCACCTTACAGACATCCCACCTCACCTGCTGACACAATCCATCAGCGCCCACTGAAATCAAATGCAGCTAATTGGAAGGCGATGACAGCTGAGGGACTGCTGGATTTTGCATGCTAATTCCTCTATTTTAGCATCACACAGACAAAGTACAGGTAAAGTGAGACTGTGCACATCATTCCAGGCGATTTCCTGCCTTCTCCTCCACAGCACACATGCATACACACACATACACTTTCTCTTGGGCTTTGCTGTCCTGAAGCCAAAAAATCAGTTGGAGATTGCATTACATGTGCTTTCCGAAAAGCCAGCCAAGGATTGCACAGGGTAACATGGTTTTGTCCTCTTGTTAGGACAGGGCTGCAAACTGCAACCGTAGATGAGCCTTTAAATGTCAGAGCAGCACAGCTCGCGGTGGGGAGCACAGAGCACTTTCCGCAGGTTGGGTTACAGCTTCCTCATGCTTTTCACACCAGGGCTTAGGATGGATTCCTGGCTCTTGTTTCACACAGTATTGTCATAGTTTTGTTTCGAGTATCCAGCCTGCTCTCCTGTTCTACCACTGGCGTCTGCCCTGGCTCTGAGTCTACCAATTATTTCCTTTAATGTCAGCTGCACACCAGACACACTGAGATATAACCTTTCTTCAAGTTGATGCTGTTAAACTATTACTTGAAACCGAAGTCGCAGTTGACAAGTGCTACTTCAGTCAGTAATAACTACTTCAGAAGTGCTGGTGGTGTCTTGGCTCTTAATGTTGTAGCTCAGGGCTCGAGCGGTGTCTTTACAGGTCATTTAGAACCATCCATCTGATCTGAAACAAGATCAGTCAATCTCCCCTCTGGCTCTGCGCCTTGCTTGCTGCAAGGTTGTCTGTTCATTCCCCCCAGGTCAGCAGCACTGATAGTCTGGGTGGCTGCCATGGCTGCCCAGCTCCTAGAAGACCCCCTTTGGGACACAACTGTGAGAAACAACCTGGGTTTCAGTGTTTGCAGCAAGAGAAAGTTAGGGCTCTGATCTCTTGTGGCTCAATATAGCCCTTTCAAGGGAGAAGGCTCTCCTTTCCTTGCCCACATCACAGTTTTCTTTTTTTTTAATTAAATCAGGTTGAACTCCCTCCTGAGAAAAGCAAGTTCCCTGTATGGAAGGAGGATGGACACCCCAGCTTTGCAGCAGCAGGTAGGAAAAAGCTTTCCTTTCCTTTCACACTCCCTGTTTTCCAGGCTCAACTCCTTCAGTCTAATCAAAACATCTGAGGTATCCCAGAGTCAGAAGCTTCACAGTTTGGCATAGGTCACAAATATTTCCCTTATATTTTGGCAGGTTTTTGGCATGGTCTTAGGATAAATTTGGAACAAAGTAATATGAGGCTAGGCCAGATCATCTAGGTCACTGAGCCTTACACCATGTTATGGCAGACAAGAGATGTTAAATCCAGACCAACCTCCACTTTTCCCTTGCCTCCTGCAAGTAACAAGCCACAGTGTATAACAAACTAGGTCTGCCTTTTCAACAGGAATAAGATATGTCAGGTTTTAAGTCTCCTTGACATGACAGTGCCTTCATCTAAATCGTGAAGCCATCCTTTGGATAGCCCAGCCTTGGTCTAATGTCTTTTAGAAAATGATGCTCATTTAATTCCTGAAATGTGAAATCCAGGTCTCAGGTCAAGAGCACAGATGTTCTTTGGCTGAAAAATTCAGATCCATCAGAGACTGTCTGTTAGAGTCTGTAACTTTTCAAACTTTGGATTGCAACTAGACTCTTAATATCTTTATATAGTCTTTTGAAGAGTAGGATCTAAACAAAAATAACCTTGAAGGACAGGGTACATTTTTGCTCCCGCTGCCGCAATTTCTCGGGAGACAGAGGACTTCCTCAGGGCCACAACTTGGCTGCACAGCACAAATAACCAGACCCCTGCTTAAAATTTATTCCTTCTTTACTCCGTATCCAGCCCTGAATTCCCTCCGCAGGCAACAGTTTGATGGGGCACAGTGGGAGAATCCCCTAAGACAAGCAGGATCAGATCACACAGATGAAGGGACTTGCCACCATGGGAGATATGGAAGCACCTCAGCCAGAGTAAGGCAGCTGCTTCATGGAGAAAATAAACCTTAGTAATCTGATGGACAAATTAAATCTAATCCCAAGCAATCAGGAATCTCCCCTTCACGGCTACAATATGACAGACCTCTGGCACATTCCCTTTGGTAGTAATTAGCCGAATTCCTTGCCAGGCAAATTTCTGACCCTCAGGAGTTGTGTTGGCTACGGGCGTATGTACAGCACAGGGAAATTTTTATCCTCAGTAGGAAATAACAGCTGGGCCAAAAGAAAGCTTGTACTGCACCTGTAGCTATCACATATCGTGTATGTGTATGGTCTTCCAGAAGGTAACAGAAAGTCCATTCACAAGGCGATTTGGTCTTTATATCCTCTCCATGCGTATGATCATATGGTTATATGAATGGCCATATCCAGTTATTGAAGTATTTGATGATCCAAAGTGCTCGAGGCTTTCTTATTTGATCCTGTTCACCATTAAGGTTTTGTACCACCTTTTTACTGGCTTTCAGCCTGCAATAAATACAAATGACTTGCCAATAAAAGCTGGTGTCTCTGTCTGTCAGGAGGACTATAGCATCATTGTTATTTAAGAGGTGGCAGTTTTGACACAATGCTTATTTAAAATTCGTAAAAGAAAAAAAAGATGATGTAATAAATCTGCACTTTCTTCCTAAGCAGCCATTGAAACTCTGAATGCTCTTCCCCTTTCCAAAAGCATCAGACGTTTAATGTTTCGTAAGTTGTTTTTACATGAATTAGGGTGTTTGAGTGAAGCACTGTCAGTTACAAAACCACGCTGTTGTCTCCAGCTAATTTTGTGTTAGCAGCTCTTTTAAACTGCTAAATCTAGTTTTTAGTGTATGATGATTTTGTTTTGTGATGGTGTAAAACAGCTGCTACTTTTCTGATGAGTTGCCTGTTTTCCATTTTATGTCTCTGCAAGATGTTGGGTTTCATCATGGCCCAGTCTGACAGGCAGCTGAGAAAACCTGCAAAAAATCCCAAACACAACAAAAAGCAAAAATCCCCAAATCCAGGGGTTCAACCAAACCCAAACCTCAGAGCGATCAGTCCTCCTCCCTCTTCACTTGCACCCTGACACCATCTCTATGCCAGATCTACACTAGGATGGTCTAAATGAGAAGAAGAAAGCAAGGTTAGCAGGAAAGCAGACTACTTGCCACTTTAAGAGAACATCCAAGTTCCTCGGGGCTTCTTTCAGAGGATGGAGCTGGTGCAGATTGGGATGGTTGTGTGCTGTGCATGCTGCTAGAGGAGGACACTGCAACTGCTTTGCAGCAACTGACAGGAGAGGTGGTGTCTACCCAGGCTTTTCTGCACTGGGGTGACAGAAGACAGATGTCAAGCTGAATGAATTGCATTTGAACAGTAGGTATTTAATTCTCCTGGATTCACCAGAACGAGAAGTTTGAGCTATCATCCTTTGCTTGTTTTCATATCTCAAACCCTTAGCAAAGACCAACTACAGAAGGCCAGGGAGGCCCTTGCTGGTGTGCTTGGTCTAGTCCTTAAGCCCATAAAGCAATGCAAGGTGGCCCAGCCATTCAAACCTCCTTCAGTGGTACAAGCCAGTGGTGCATCTTCTGAGGGCCAGGAGTGCTGTAACTACTCTCACACTCCCAGCTCTCTATCTGGTTATGCCTGAAAGATGAAATTATGGCTTGGCATATCTTTGCAACCTATGACCCCAGTTTCCTCAGGCTCTGCTTGACAGCCACTGCTTTTTCAGTGCAGTTTTGCCCACATTTCCTGGGTGCCAAGCTCCTCATCAGCAGGCCCCAGGATGTGGGTGCTTGTGTGAATCATGAGATGGGAGGAAGGGCTGAACTTGATACGCCTTGCTTACATTTCAGGGGTCCCCTCCCTTAGGCCAAACTCCTAGGAGCTTTGTGCGAGGTATCTTGCATTTAATGTCCATCAGAAGCTCTCATGTAGTATTCCACATGTCACCCTGTAGATACCTTGCTGCAGGTAAAACTGTGTATAGACAAACAACCCTGCTCTGTTCAGTGGCAGAAAGCTGAATGATTGCCTTTGACCTTGTCTTATCCCTTGTATTCTGTGGGCTGGCATTTGTTCCACGTGTGCAAAACCAAGGAAATGATGAAAAGCAGAAAAGAAGCACTCAGAGAACTCCTCAAAGAGGGGAAGACTAAGATCTTTCCAGTAATAACGCACACCCCATAAAAAGATCTTAGATTTGGATAGACAAATTGGAAGCAGCTTGCCTCCCTGGTTCTTCCTTCTCTTTGTACTTCCTCCACCCCTCCCCAGCACAACAGGCAGGCTTTTCCCAATGCTGTACAACCCACTGAACAGCGGTGGTCTAAACTATTATGGAGATCTTAAACTGCTGAGTTGTTACAAGCTAAAACTGATTGCAACTAAGCCTCTGAGCTGAAGTACTAGAAAGTGCATAGAGAGAAGTGGGGAGAGGATGCTAAGGATTTTGTTTCTTTACATTTCATGGGCTTTTTCTTCTTTTCTTTTGCGTGCAGCACCATCATAAGGTTTCCAAGCAACCTTGCCTTAATGAGTTCTGCATGTCTCTCAGTAATCATTGGACAGTTTCTCCTGGTATTTCTAACATAAAAGGTATTCTTGGTTTGTTTTCTAATTTGCTAGTTGTGGTGTCATCTCTAAAGAATGGTACAAGTGCTTCAAAGTCAGATCCAGAGGGAAAATTGGTGATGTGGATACTGTGGTATTTACTCCCCCTCAAGCAAAAAAAGCTTTTTTAGACTTTTAAAAGTAAAAATCCTTTCTTAGCCTGTTTCATTCTCTTCTGCATTGGTTTTATCTGCACCCTCATCACCAGAGCATCTGAACACCTTCGAGTAGTACATAAAGCGATGTGAGTAACATCTGTCAAGTATAGTTTGCTCACTCTCTCTCAGCATCCTTAAAAATGAATTTAGAGCTGGATCGATAGTGTTGGAGGCAGACGGTCCCTGTTTAGCATCGGTAGAGGGCACAGCGTGCATGAGACCCTCCTGATGGGTCACCCATCCTGCTGCCCCACTGCATGTGGGGAGCACTCTTGGAGAAGCTTCTCTGAACCAAATTATTTGGTCACAGTGGGATGGAAAAGTCCAAGCACTTTGGGGAGATCAGATGGGTCTGTCGGCGTTTGCCTGCTCTCAGCTGCACGCCGAGGGACATGCATATGATCTCAGGTGCCTGCGGTAGCAAAACTACTCAGGAGCCCTGGCAGATCCATCAGCCAGTGATTTTCCAAGGTTTTCTGCCTTTCTCAGATGTCTTTGCTTACTTTGTAGTATCGGTTACAGTTTATAGACAAGAATGTAACCGTCCCTTGCCATCAACTGCTTTCTCTACTAGATTTCTGACCCTGGGAGCCCTTGGCAGAGATGATGGTCTCAGGCACTTGAATTCAGGTCAATACAGCTCCCATGCTGAACAGGGCTGGCAGCCCTCTCCTACGGAGCCAGCACCAGAAGCGAGATCTAGGCATCCTGAGGCACTCTAATTTCAAGCAATATGTTTTCTTAATGGGCCAAGTATGCTTTGCCTAATTTTGCTTTCAGTGCATGGGATTGTTATTGCTCAGTGGCCTCACGCAGGTGTTTAAGCAGTTCTGTGGTATGATTTTTCAGTAGCTGCATAAGGTTTTATTGACTGTTACCTAAAGAGTAACTTCAGAGGAAATGAGCACTCGCAGCCAGTTGTGATGGATGCATACAGTGCTATGATGGAAAACTCAGGAGCTGGTGACCCCTCTGTCATAGTGTGTTGTATTTTGGGTAAGAGTGCAAAGTAACTGAAAAGAGACACTGCTTTTCATCCAGGAAGAGGAAAAAGGAGGAATGAAGTTACTAATTATTTCTTTCAGGGAAAACCGTTGGCTTCTCATCTCTGATGCTATGAAAATACTGAGGATAGTTCAATAGGTACATTAAATTCCATTATTTGTATGGAGTATGGGGTTTATTTTGTATGTAAATATGCATTACATGACAAACTAGGGGACCCTGGTCTCTACATGGTTTTGACACATAAGAGACCTCTGATCCACACCTTGTCCTTGTTCCAGTTCCACAGCAGCTCAAAACCCCTGTGCGTAGCCATCACTTCTCACTGCTACCAGCCTGCACTTTGACATCCATAAAAAGCAACCCTAGGAACTGGGCTCTTTGGCAACCCAGCACCCTCTAGCAGGACCCACTCCAAAGCCTGGACAAGATCCGAGACACGATTACAGTGTTAGCAGCAATGGAACCGTGAGTTATCTTTTCAAGAAAGATAAATACATCTATTTCAGAATACATAATCTTTCCGCATATGTGAAGTAGTTTAACCATTAGCAAGTTGTCAAGCACTATTGAATGGAATTAGCCTCTTTATTTCTGGTCAGGATCAATCATTTTTTCCCCTTCCCAGTACAATGAGCGCTTATGTTACACATTGCAGTGCCTGGGGCAGATGACACTTGCTAAAGGGCCTGATGATCAATTCTGCTACAAATTTGACATGAAGAGACTTGAGAGATTCTGGATCAGATGATCAACAGGAGAGATAAATCCACATTTAATGCTCCTAATTGTCTATGTATCCTAAATGTCTATGTATGTGCTGTATCTACCTCAAACACATTAGTTTCCAAAAGCAAGCCTGATGTACAAGGACAATGTATGGACAAGTACACAGCCAGAACACAGGGTTGAAGGTGGAATTTCACATGCCCTTTCTGAACTGAACATTGTGGAAGTGTGGAATTGACAGCCCTGTGGAATTAACTACGGTATTAATGGTAACACCATGGGGCAGAGAAATGCTCATGGCCTCTTGCCCACCAACTCAGTGGTACAGATACCAAGAGACCATAGGCAGAAAAAAGAGACATTCCATGTCTTTTATCAACTAGAAATCTCTGTTAGATTTACACCTCCGATTCAGAAATGAAAGAGAGACCCATTACCAGTCCCAGACCTTGGAGCCATGCCTTCATTAACCACCAGTCGGCTTTGCTCCTCTCCCGTTTTCCTTCCAAGCCTGGCTGTATATGAGTATTCATGAACACTCTTTATTATTTCTCCCCTCACAGTTGCTTTTTTCTTCCCACACCTGCCAACATTAGCTCCTTCCTTTGAATCACGCTGCTGTACAGCCTAATGCATGTGATCTCCATGCCAAGATGTTATTTAATTTCCCAACCAAGTTCTTCTGGCGTGGAATGAGCCGAGCAGTAAGAGCACAGGAGGGGAGGCATAGATGGGGGTGGGAAGGGGAAAGAGAAGGAAGAGGGACTCAAATTTGTGTTGCCTCTGGCTTCACATATCAAAGTTGTGTTGCGAGAGGCTGGGGAGCAGTGTGGGTGGGGTGGAAATGGCAGCAGGGGGTTCATCGATGGCAGGTTGCTGAATCAGGAACCCTGACACTTGTGAAGTACTCTGTCAGGAACATTAAGTATCCAAAAGTGATAAAGCTTCAATTTGCTAGTCCATTAGACTAATTACTGCAATAATTAAGTAACTACTTGATTAGAACTAATGGGTACCTAATTATCCAGGAGAAAAGTATCAGGTGGCAATTATCAGGTGGCAATTAATAGACTGGAGTTAATGTCTTAGCACTGTCTTTGTATGAATTCATAAGCAAGGTAAAGAAAACAAACAATAACTTATTAATATTTATTGGTGCCACAGTGTTTTTCAGCTTGTTTCATTTACACAGAACCAATTAGTGAAAAGACAGTTAGTGTTGCAAAGACGTAAAGTGACTGAAGCAGGAGTTTGATTTTAAAGGAACAGGATCACATTAGCACTTATAAGCAAAGACAAATGGGTATCAGCCAGGGACTTGGTTCTGGTGCTACTAATTCATCAACAGAAGAAATCAGAGTAATTGAACTCGGTATTAATAATGAAACACACAGGAAAGCAGCTTCTGTCTTAATGGGGTTCACTTCAGACGTGGTCCCTCCCTGAGTCTTCATCAGTGTTCTCATTGCCTGGGAGATGGAGGGAGCATCCAGGTGAATGAACAGGAACTTCCCACTGCCATGGGTGGAAGCCACCATCATAAAATCTTCCAGATCACTGCTGCAAACCCCCTAATGGAGAGAGGTTTCCTGGGCAGGTAGTGTCTGGTTGCAGAGCTGGTACAAAGACAGTCTCCATAACAAAGGCAAGGAACTGAAGTCCTGTGTTTACCTGTGTAAAGGTGACATCTCCACTCCCAGCAATTTCCCCTTAGCTTAGCACCCATTTGCAACATCACTGCTAGTTCCCAAGAGTGAAGACTAAAAATAAATCTACCCTTCTTTAGATTCAGATGCTTTGGGTGAGGATTTTTTGGTGGGTTTGTTGTGGGTTTTTTTCCCATGGCCATGCAGAAGGCCATGTCAGCTTCTCAGATGACATAACTTGCTATTGTTTCTTTGATGCCAGTATGACTGAGTGATTTATGCAGAATCAAACTATGGCCTAGGATCTGCTTTTCCCACTCTCTTCTCCAAATTCAGGAGGCTTTACATTTCCCAGCAGAAAAATGAAAAATCCCAGGGAATTCTTTCCTACGAATCCTAATGATCATTGCTCCTCTTAAATGAGCTTCAAATCAAAAATCAGTGTGTGCACGTTATCTCCTTGTTGCTCTATGGTAGAGCTTATATCAGCAATAATTACTCTCATGAGTAGGAGTTTTACAGTGTGATATACAATGAGCGGGCAACCACTTTTAGAGCACAGAGTGAAGGGTTCCCTTATAAACTTTAATCCTTTAAAATTCAGCTGTTAGCAAATGAAAGACTGAATTCTTAGCTGGAGTTATATCAGCGTAGTGAGATGCAGCTCTGCACAGCACATGGTTTTATAGAAGTCGAGGATCTGGCCCCTACAAGAGCTATTTCCCTCCCTGCCAGCTCCCCCCACCCCCCATCCTTTTCTCTGCTGTATAAATAAATGAAAGGTGTCCTAATCATATTTTAGACTGTGTGCAAAGTCACAGACCATAATGTCTGTATATTAGAACATGTGGAATGATAAATGGAGATAAATCTAAAATTTATAGAACACGAACATTTGCATAAACTGCAATATCCAAACATATAGGCTGTTAAGTAACAATTGTCACAAAGGACATAAAAAATTCAACTTTGTTTCATGAAAAGAACTCAAATTCCTAACATGATTAAGATAATATATCATTTGTTCCTATCTTATTAAAGGCGTAATTGTTGTTAGACACAGAAGTGGCATTAACTCTAATCTGGCTTTATATATGTACAAATAGGAGGGGAGGTGAATGTGAAAATTGATGCTTTTGGTGATCCATAGGCATTTTATTAATGTTTGAATAATAACTGCCTGGAGGGCCTGTTATAAATTAAAGGGACGAATTGAGATATAAATTTTTATGAGGACTAGTTATACATTTCCATTATGTGTTTAAAAATGAAGGAATTACTGTGAACACAGCAGAACTCACATTTATTTGAGGTGATTTGGATGGGAGGGAAGGTGCAGCGAAGGAAGCTGCATGCTGGCTGTAAGAAAGATGTATCTGTCCCTTTGAAAAGATATATCATATGTCATGCATGAACTCTGTTCTAGAGGAGACTTTTCTCTGCAGCTGATTTCGCATGATTATTTATTTGACAACAGCAAGTGATGATATAGCAGCGAGTTTTAGGCCACTTAGAGAAGAATTCTTATTCTTAAATCATAGAGGAGTTCTCAAACCCCAGCCACTGTCAAACTAGAGTTAATCTAAGAGGAACACAGTAATCTCTTTGGCTTTTATTTATCATTATTCCTCCTGTCTGGATATGCATATCTTCATTTTCTGTGCATGGGGCCAACAGCATATTTCAGCCCTTCCTCCTGCCCTTTACTGTGGCTGTTTGTGGGAGCTCAGCTCTCATTGCTGAGCGAGTAAAACGTTGCCTTTGTTACTCACCATCCCAGATGCCCTGAGAGAGCTTCAGATAGTCCCATCAACATGCTTTGGCCATGACACAGCAGTAATGATAACCTGGTATCTTCATTCAGGCAAGCAATTTCCCCCCAAACTGCATCTGATCATAAGGGAGAAGACAATTTACCCCAGCACTTAGCCAGGCACTTACTACGTGGGGACCTGTTTTCCACCCCTTGGTTTATTGCAACTGACCCCCAAAGGCAAACCCTTTAAGATCAAATTATCAAGGTTATTTAGAATTTAACCCTTGTTTTGAGATTTGATTGCTCTTGATTTCCATAAGTGCCAGTGAACTGATGCCTTGCACGTCCTGAGCTGTATTCTCTGTGCCTCAGTTCCCTGTCTGTAAAATGGGGAGACTCACAGGAGTGGTTTGAGGAGGAATGTGTTCATTGTGATGATGTCCAGAGAGAGGACAACGAGGTAACTTCTGAAGACATGTGGCACCAAGGTAGCAGCTGTGCTGGTGTGTGTGTCAGTTGTGTTTTACTGCAAGACACACAGTAACGGGGGACTTCCATTTTGCAGTTGTTCATGTGAGTCAATTAATGTGAAATTTTATACGCCTTTTTGTTCTGTTTTCTCCCAGTCCTGACTTTATTCCTGACTCACAAGGGCTAGGCAAGTACTTTCTCTTTGGACTAAGCCCATACATGGGAAAATAAGTTTTTCTCGTGCTCCTGGCTTGCAGAGAGCCTGAAGCATTAATGAAATTGACAAAACTTTGAGACCTAGCTCAACTGCATTTCCCATCTTTGTACCATCACCCTTGGTTCTATCATTCAGGGAGATCATTGTGTATGCTGGGAGAAGGGTGGCTGGGAGTGTCTTTTGATCTACAAGCAAGCAGCATTATTTATTTTTTTTCCCAGAGGTGGAAATGAGTTGCTCAACAAGAAATATGACAGAATATCCTCATGGTTCTTACTAAGGCTCTTACTTTTAGCAACCCTTTGAATCTGGACGGGGTCCCCAGGCAGATCACCCCCCAACAGTAAGCTTCACCTTGTGATAGTAAGAGAAGTTATCAGCTCAACTTGCTTCCTTGTTCATTGTCACAGTTGGTTCAGCTTTCCACGACCTCAGCTCTTTGCCTCTGATCTTTCCAATGAGGAACCCAATTTGTGAAACTCCTAATCTTACTCAGACTGGGTTCCCACTGTCCGTTACCGTCATGGATAGAACCATAGTTGTGTCTATCTCTTTTCTAATGGTACCTATGTAATGCAGGTCATTTCCCATGAAGTCATACAAACCACTTGATGGCCTGGGAGCTGTTGTGAAAGTATCACCCCACAAGCACTGAATTAGCAAAAAATATTCTCCAGACAACAGTGGCCTTTTCTAAATGCATTACAGTGTTGGACAAGTGACTAATTAGGCAAGAGTCATACTGTCTGTTTTCCAAAATGATGTTTTTTTCTGTGTGTGTTACTGAAGGGACAGCTTCACAAGAGTTTCTTTAGGGAAGGTGGAGGGGAATGTTATAGAGAGTAAGTTCTCTGACAGAATTAGCAAATGTATTAAGTACAGTGCCAATCTGGTATAGCAGAAATGACTAAATACCCATCAGGGCCTGTCACTCGTCAAGAAGTGAAATCTTAGACCCATTTAAGTCAATGACAAATGTTCACAGAATCTGGCTGCAAGTTAATAAATGTTTGGAGCCTGTATAACTCAAACTCTGATATTTGTCAGATTAATTATTTGATTTCTTATTGTCTGTCAAATAATTTCTTTGTGTAGTTACACTGCTTTGTGGTTTATTATCTATAATTTTGATTAAGAAAACATCATATGAGTATGGATATATATTGTTGCAAGTTTTATGTCAGGTCAGAGGCAGTTATTATACATAATATGAAGTCATATAGCTAAATAAGTGATTGTAAAATGTTCAAAATGTGTCACAGCTGAGGTTGCATCTTCTGCCTCCTTTGGGTCATTTCCTGGTTCAGAGAGAGCTTTAATATTCAACCTTAACTTTTCTTTTTTTTTAAAAAAAATCATATTCTTCTGATTAGGCTACATATATGTAAAATGAGAGAAAATAATCCTATATGTACACCAGTTCCTCCAGCTTACCCTTGCCTTTAATACAAAACAGGATTTCAAGACTATATACATCAGGTGTTTTCAGCAAAGTAGCAGCAGCAGCAGCAAATCATAGACATTTGTCATTCCTTGGAGCTGTCTGACAGTTCTGACAATTCATTAGGCTGGGCTGAAAAGAGGTTTAGAAAGCAAAGGAAGGATCACAGGTAGTGGAGTTGCTTTTGCATGATCCAGTAATAGCTGATTTGTATCATTTTTGGTGATGGATACACTGTTCAGATTAAACGCAGCTGAATTTTCCCCCTTTATTCTTCTTTCTCTCTTTCTTTCTCTTTTTCTTCCAACGGGAGCTTCTGGGCATATTAGTCTAGATTTAGACCTTAATTTATCCCAAGAAGTAGATGCCAAAGAAATTCCTTCTCGTAGTTACTGATATTTGAGGCTTACCAGAGCTAAGGAGAAGCGAAGTGAGTTTTACTACACAGTTTCTACCTAGCAAGGCTTTTCTTTTTCATCGTGTTTGAGCTACATTCTTTTCTGCAGCGATACCATGACATGTGCCATTCTTCAAAGTCAGAGTCGTTCCCACCTGAATGTACACAAACCAAGCCTACGACTTTGTTTGGTGGTAAATGCCTCCATTATCCTGCTCCTTCCACTTTTGGATTTGCTTTTGAGACTCAGGCACAAGCAATTTCTTGGCTTGGAGGCAAATCCTCCTCAATAACGCTGAATCTGCAGGATGGGCCACCTGGAAAATGTTTGATCTTCTGTTGGGAAAACATTTCCCTTTCTCAGGTTGGTGGACTGTCTCAAATCATGTGAAAATGTAAAATGCCTGGGTCAGATTCTGAGTTGATGAGGCAACACTGTCCGGCCAGAGAGCATCCTTAGGGTCAGGCAGATGATGGTCTCAGGGATCAGCAATATCATGGAGCCCGCTTAGCCCTGCAGAGGATGAATAGTTTTCCATCTTCATTCTGTCTATTTTATAGCTGCCACAGGAGAAGCAGTCTGAGATTGATCCTGACCCAGTAGTATTATATGTAGGTCCTACAAGAGCAATATTTGATCTTGATGATCGTTGGAACATGCTCATTTAAAGAACTCTAAAGTAAGCCTAAAAGAAAGCCTTCTACACAGCTTCTTTTTGCTTTATTTTTTCGTGTGTGAGGTTTACCAGACCCTCAAAACCACCAGTAAGTTCTAAATACTTCCTAATTTGTACCTTTTTCTACTGTAAAGTTCAAAGACAGCAGTGCCTCACCATCCACCTTAGACACAACTCCTTCTTCAAGCAGAGTTGCCTCACTGTCTCACCCCAAGTCTTTGCAGCTTTTAGTTGCTGAATACTCGGAGACACCCAAACCAGACTTTCTAGCTGGAGAATCCCAAAACTGGAAATTATCTCAGTGTTCTGCCTCTTCCAGCATCTCTTTATCAGCCTAAAGTCACTCCCTTTCCAGCGGAAATAAAGGTATTGCTGGCCTGGTGATCCTACATGCAGGACTAGGTGATGTAAAGCCGTTGATGACACTTGTGGATGCTGGCTTATGTGTGGTGTTCTCTGATGTGCCTCCATATTTCCTTGTGGGTTGTGTGATTTTTGAGGTTGGTTGTGAGTGGCAGGCTGCACTCTCTGGTTTGTTATTCTGAAGTTGTGCATGTGGGTTGAACTGTTGGCATTAATTATTTTTAATAGTGAGTCAGACACTGAATTACAGGATCCTACCCATGGATACAAGAGCAAACAAAGAAACAAACGGCCTTCCTCTCCCTCCCCTGACATAAGTCATATTTTGTCTCCTACGACCTCAACCGGCCCTTTAAATTTCGTATCAAACATTAGAAAGAAAGAGGTCAAAGTAAGAGCCCTGCTGAAAAAAACAACCACACAGCCAACCCAGATATGAACTATGGGAACTTGTCATCTTATCATCCTAATTGAAGTCATTCTGCAATGTATGACAGTCCATCATATATTCTGCCAGTCAGTGTGTCATACATGATGTGTAACGAGAGAGCTCATAAACCCAGAGGGGAAGCCCCTTCTTTTTTATTACTTTATTTGATCATTTTCATAAAAATCCCCCTTGCTCAATACAGAGGGATGTGTTTATTAGCCCCATTAAAGCTTTGTCCATTCATTTGACACTGTGATTTACACAGCTTTACCCACAAAAGAATCCCATTATTTCCAGTCTGGAGAGGTGTCTTTTTTATTGCGTGATGAAAAATAAGTATTTAATTCCACAGGTGAAGGCAAAGAAAGGGAAGGTTGTTGTCAGAGGCTCAGAAGTAAACAAAAGGATGCTTTAGGTATAATTGACTCACAGAAAGAAAACATTCCCGGTAAATATAGAAAAATAAATAAATAAAAATGCTCTTCCCAAGGAGTGGGAATTGAACTGGGCTCAGCTGAACTTTTTTCTTTTTTTTCCTTCCCCCTGTGTGCCTTCATTAAAAACAGCAGAATTTGGCAAAATTTCCCCTCTGCGTTCTACTCATGAATGTTTCTAGAAAATATCAGCTTTCATACGCAAATATTCTTGAAGTGAAATTGGTGGCTTCCTTTGAACACAGCTAGTGCCTCAAATCCCATCTGCTTTTCCTACAACACGCCCACTCATTATCTAGCTTATTTGGCTTTATTTTATTTTTTTTAAATGAACACAAATTAAGCTATTTAATCAAATATGTACATGATTACATGGCATTTTTGCATAAGAGTTATACACCCACGGAAATCATTAATCACAGATAACAACACTATGTTAAAATTAGACATTTTGCTTTCTTTCTTTTTGTGTGTGTGTGTGTGCTTTTTAACATAATATCCTGCGCAGCTCTAATTTCACCTCTACTCTCATTTGAATAAAGCAGGATTGTTTTACATCAAATTACTCATTTATCTGTAGCTCTGATAATTGGTATTTATGTTTAGGCTTGATCTCGGAGGAATAATAATACGGGACTTGAAAATAAAATTGGAATGGATCGAGTCTCGTGTCTGTGTGTGTCCCCCCCTCCCCACTTTTGCTTGCACAGAACGTCGCCATGAATGTCCATTGGCAAACTGGATAAGAAAGAGTGTCACAGTGCAGGACAACCTAGAAGATGACAGGTATTTCCAGGCATAGCAATGATGAGATCAAATTCCCCTCAACCTGCCTTGTTTGCTGATCTTTTAATCAGATTCAACTTCACTGCAGCTACAGCACAAGGTTCCCTGACAATGTATGACAGCATGTGACAGAAAAAATATTTTGATTTTTTGTTTTTTCTTTTTTTGACCATTTGATGCTATTTCAGATAAATCTGAAGCCCTGGCAGCATCTGATAAATCTACCAAACTATTTTAGCAGCGGTTTTTAAATGTACATAATTGAACTGGGGGGCTTGGGGTTTGTGTTCATACGTTTGTAGTGAAATCCAAACAGGAAGGTTGGGAAGTGATCTAAACCCTTTGAGGTTAACATGTCATGAAAGAGCATCAACGACCAAAGCGGACATTATTAAAAAGCAGCCAACCTAGCTTAAAAAAGAACCACTGTGTGAAGCAAGAGCCCACAGAACAACACCCAGGGCTGTTTGATCCCACAGGAATATGTATTTCATCCCCTGTCTTCATCTCTCCAAATTTCCTCTGAACTGCTTCTGAGCTGCATTCTTGAAAAAGAAAAACACCAGCAACTCCTGAATGTGTCTTATCAACCTTTTCCCTACAATCTGCTTCGTATTCCTCTCACACCCGTGTTCTTGCAGTGTCTTGGGGAAATGCTTGGATCAAAGATAAGAGAACAAGGGAAGGAACGAAGCAAGAGACAAACAACAAAACAAAATCACTGCTCCCCCTCCAAACTTTTCGACTGAACTCCTCTGTGAATCGTGTGCCTGATTACAGCTAAGTTAAAACTGCCTTCTTCTTCACCAGTACTTAATTCCTGCTTTTAAGATCAGGCTCCCTTTGATCTCAAGGACTGAAATGTTCTGGAAATGAAACAGCCATTGCTTTGCAGAAAATCTGGATAGGGTCCCAGACGTGGCTTTTACCTGGAAGTCTTCCAAAACAGAATGAAATCTCTCTAGTTTCAGAACAAATTGCAAGATTTCTTCTCCATGTCTAGTCCAACTGTGGAACTCTAGCCCCGACGTCTGCCAGTTCCCAAGTCGCAGATGTAATAACCTCCAAGGCAAACTGAGAGCGTTATTCCCCTGTCTTCTCTCCTGTACCTCTCCTATGAGGGTCAAGGGCTGGGAGAATTTTATTAAAGTGAAGGCTTACGGTTCTGGGCAAACTTTAGTTGGTTATAACCCAGGCTAGATCCAGCCACATGAGGGTTAGAGAGGACAGAAGACCAAGAGCATCTGGATCCCGTTGCAGGCACAGAAATATCTGCCTGGCTTCACATGACCTGGTTCCAGAGCCAAAAGGGCTGAGAAATGTGGTTAAGAGATACTGAAGCCGGCTTTGCCCTAGCAAATAAGTCCCACTGAGAAAGCAAGTACATCAATATTTCTTTGAGTGTGTTCCTTTCAGTTAATGTATTTCCATATGTTGCATGAATATTTCCTTTATTGGGTTGTGTAAGTCCATCTGGTACTTGTCTTGGGAGGGCTTGAGCTGGCAGATCCCTTCACTGTGCTGTTACGCTGAGACCTGCACTACCCTTACAAAAGACGGGTAGGTTGGTGGATAGAGACAACTCCTTGGCTATCTTTTTTAGTTAGATGAACTTCTCAAAGTATTCAAGACAGCCAGGTAACCTACTGTCAATGAGCTCCTATGGTGCTTATTTTTAATGTTACAGAAAGAGCATGGGCTCTGTCTCAGAAGCATAATGCTCCACAATAAACCACTATTAAAAATAATTAACCTCACTTTTTTTTCCTGTGCTGGGTGGCCAGTGGCTGCAATGGTGCAACTGCCTGTACCTAGGAAGTGTAAAGGAGAAAGAATGCCTAAGCATCCATACTAAGCAGAAAAATATGCTGAAATATCATAGTTTTCCAAGACAATAAGAATCACTTTCCCTTCATCATATTATTAAAAAAACTGGGGAATAATTATCTGCTTTAATACAAGCTTTTTCCTTCTGCATGATTAACTTCACTGATATCAACAGAGAGTGTGATGACTCTGAAATGACAGCTCCTGGTAGCACGTTCTGGGATTAGCAAAAACAGGTTGTCACTTTACCCCAGTCAGGAACAGTCAGTCACTCCGTGCGGAGTGCTGGACAGAAGAGCCGGGTTCTGCACCAGACATCTGACAGCCGAGGCATGCGGCAGGTCCAGCCTCCTGCCAGGTGGCTCTCAGGTTGGGCATGCAGGGCTAGCTGCTTCGACAGGAGACTTGATTTCCTGATGCAGCGCTGTGTGATTTTTGTCTACACAGCTTTCCAGGCGGAAAGCAGTCCTCCTCATGCTAAACTCTGACCTGCGTTAGCCTGGGGATCTCTGACCAGCCCCACAGGGCTCCGTCTCTCCCAATTCCACCCTTCTTTGCTGCAGTGCACAATGTTATTGAGCCGAGTCGAAGACGTTATGTATTTTAAAGTGCCTGGCTGTAACAATAGCCCTGTCTCTGACTGCTCAACATGCAAAGTGGCAGCTCATACACCAGCCGGTGGAAGGGATGGAGGGAGAGGTAGGACAAACAGGCAAGAGAGTTAAGTCAGAGCAATGGCATGAAACAGCCAAACAACCCTTTCATTCTTACTAAAGTTGTAAAAAGTCTGTCATAGGGCTTGCATGGAAATTAATCAATACATGGAAAACTGCACAGCAACTGTGGGGAACAACAGAAACCTGCCTATAAATTAAAGAAAGGCACGGCGAGTCCACAGAGCTATCTGGGGAAAGCACTGGGGCAGAGTTGCAGGGCTCAGTGGAGCTACGACAGGGTCCATGGAAAGGGATCCTTCAGCAAAGTCCTCATTTTGTCAATGTCAAGACATGTAGGAGCTGCAAAACAAAGCAAACCCTGTGCATGAAGAAAAATAGAAATTTACTCCGGCATCGCATTTCTATGAATATGCCATTATCATTTGTAAAAGATGATGAAATATCTGCATATATTTTAAGAAAAATAGGGGTGAAAAGACTAATTCTCAAAAATCTGTAAAATATACAGTGATGAGCTATTGAGGATTGGGGGGGGTAGTGTTTTTGTAATTCTGTAGGCATCTCAGTCCTCTGGTGAAATGATGTATGGGGCAATCGTCTGGTAGGGGCTGATGGGATGTAAATGAAACTAATTAAGGAAATGTCAAACATAATTAATAAAACAGGTTTAAGTTGCAAAAGCACTGTCAGCTGAATGAATGGGGAAGAATGCTGTGTTCCCATTGTTTTGGGGCTCGCTTGCTTATGTATATATTTATTTATTTATTCCTTCCTCACCCGCTTCCCCTTCCACCACCAGCTTTTCAGCTGCACCATTCAATTAGATCACAAAAAGCTCTTGGTAGCTTCTTGCATTTCCACCTTGCCCCCCTTCTGAGCTGGGGTCCCATAGAATAGGAGGAATATAAATTTGCCCTGTCAGCTTGTAGCCTGGGAAGAAGAAGAAGAGAGAGAGAAAAAAAAATTAATTGCTAACTCCTCATCTTCCCCAAGTACTACAGGACATTAACATAACCAATTTGCTTGAACTCCTCACTGGCTGCTTAATAGAGCATCTGACCAGCTGATAAGACCTGGGTGCTGCTGCCTATGATACCTTGTTATTAGCATTTTCATAATATTCAAATATTACAGCCCTGTGATTCACTAGCCTCCATTCATTATTGATAAGTACAAAAAATAAATAAAAAGGGTTTATAAATAGCAAAGGGGGGTGAGCGACCTATAATTATGACAAGCAAATTAGGGTGCCTGGTAGAGTCAGTTACGTTTGCCTAGGAGTAATGATGCTCAGGAACTTTTTCTCCCTAGGGACCAGAAAAATAATGAATTCCCTGGCAGCTGCAGATGGGCTAGGAAAGGCTGTCACCCAGGACACTGCTTATGTAAGTTAGGCTGAGCATATGGCTCTGCGTCCTGCCTGTAGCCACCTCCAGATATTGAAGTTTCAATGAAAAGAAATAAATACATAAATAAAAATAGCCCCTCACTGGAAGGTGGTGGTGAAGGGCTACGAGGAGGAGAAAGGCGGAGGCAATGTCCTGGTTTGGGCTAAGATAGAGTTAATTCTCTTCTGAGCAGCTGGTACAGTGCTGTGTCTTGGATTTAGGATGAGAATAACGTTGATAACACACTAATATTTTAGTTGTTGCCAAGCAGCCAAGGACTTTTCAGCTTCTCACACTGCCCTGCCAACAAGAAGGCGAGGGGCACCCAGGAAGCTGCCATGTGGGGACATGGCCAGGCCAGGTGACCCCAACCGGCCACAGGGATATTCCATACCATATGATGTTGTGGTCTGTATATAACTGTGGGCTTGTCTGGGAGGTGGTTCAGCTTGAGAACTGGCTGAGCATGTTTTTTTCAGCTGCCTGCCGGGTCAGATCATGACAGGAGAGAACAAAAACAAACACCCGAAGGGAGTCGCTCAGAAGTTCTGTTGAGAGCAATCCCAGCAGCTCGGGGATCAAGTAGGGGTGATGTCCTCAAAACCAGGGGCTGTCTACCTGCATTGCTGAAGACAGAAAGACGGAATGTGTTTTCTGCCAAAGCAAAACCTTTTCCATGTTGCGGTCCAAGACAGTGGTACTTACACAACACAGCTTTGAACTTGAGATGATAAAAATCACGGTCCCAGTTGAAAGTAGGAGCCACTAGAAATAACCACTGGATACTTTATAATTTAGTCCCTGTGGTTTTATTTCCATTAATCCAATCAAAGGCCTTTTTTCTTTACTAATGAAACTGGAATGAAACACAAAAGGGAGGCTGACCTGTTAGCAGGTGACTGTTTCTTATAAGTTATTCATTAAAAACACCCTAACACTGTGGTGCTGAAGGAGGCTGTCCCCATTTCTGTATAAATTAAACATAAGTTATTTCTCTTAACCCCAAATCTCTGCACAGCCTTCATGGAGAGGAAATTGAACCCATGAAGACATGTGCAGAGGATTGAGGACTAACCCTTACACACCGGCTGCCCTCATAATTTTCAATCCCAAGTGGCTCTGTATATCCAGTCCTACTGTGGGAACTCCACCAATACTTTGCAGTTAATATGCTTTAGGTAAGATGGGAATAGGCCACGGTTTGTCCCTTCTGGTAATGTTAGAGTAGGCTCAGAAATAAAAGGGAAGAAATTTGGCAGAAAAACCACCGTTCTGATGTTTTCTCCCTTTAATTTTTCCTTTAGTAAATTTAATGAAACTACTAGTGAAACAGGTTTTGGTGTTATATTATTGATTTGTATCAGTCCATCCTTCTGCTGGGAACTTTGAAGAATATACCACTGGCTTGTCTTGAAAAAACACTACCTGAAAACATCAACCTGCTTACAGACTTCACAGTCTATGTTTCCAATGATATTCTCAGATTCTTCCAGCATCTCCATGGTCCAGTGTTATTAGCAAGTATCCATTCTGATCTGCATTCTTCTCTGAATATACAATTCTTCAGAGCTTTTCTACAATTTATCAAGCAATGAAGAGGCAATATTTATCAGAGTAACCTTCCAATTAGTCACTCCCAACAGCCTGTGACTGGAGCCTTCTCTGTTTTGATACATACAACAAAAAATCCAAACTGAAACTTCCTCATTTTTATGCTCTGAACTCCAGCAAGGTAATCAAAGTAGATGGTTACCAAAGTAGATGCAAGCTTGGCAATGAACCCTACTTCTGCAGCAAGCTTTCTCCCCACAGCATTTCCTGACCCTGGGTCTGACCTGTCCATCTTCAACACACGCCTCCATCTTATAGGAGGATCTTTAGGGATCTGCCTTAAACCTCACGTTAACATCATCAAGGAGAAATATAAATTTAAACTGACACAGACTTGCTTGTCTCTTCCTCTGTGTTTAAACACAGATGGTTGCTTTTGTTGTGCTGCCACATTTCAGCCAATGCAAGCAGCAAAGTACTTAGCTGGAATTGAGTTCTCTTCTCCAAATGTTTCACAGTGTTTTTGTAAGGAAATTATCATTCTTAAAAATATATACAGTGTTTTCATGCATCTTGATCTAATTCATTAGTCCTCATAATTAATTGTTAGCTGCTTGGATGTAGGAGCTATGGCAGCTTTGAGTAAAGTGTTTAAGCAGGCATCTGCTTTGTATAAATTACAGGAACTTTGGTCACACAAGCTTTCAGGGAGAAGCAAAGGTCTTTTACCAACATCTGTAGCTTTTGGGATAGTGATTTTTTATGTTTTATTTCTTTTTACAGTAAGAGGCTTTAGGGTCTTGAAAGCAGTAACAGAGCAAATCTGTGCACTACCTGAAGACTTGTTATTTACATTTGTATTTGGTATTGTGCTAATGGCTCCAAGGCAGGAGGAGTGTGATTGACACGGGGGTTGGTAGCTGGAAAACACTTTGTTAGTCTCAAATCAGCTCCTTGGAGGCTAAAGCCCTGATTAACTATAACTGGAGTGGATTGTCTTAATCTGACTGCTGTAGTATTTTACGTCTAGTCATTCAGGCTTATTTCTGTAAATACTTAGATAAGCTTGAATCAATTACTTCAATGTCTCCCTTTGTCTCCCACCATCGGAAGTGGCATGGTGTCATGATATAAGTAGGCAGAACAGCAGGATCGGGGAAATGATAACTTGTGCACACAGAGCAAGGAAGATGTGTGTTAACATGAGAGAAAGATGTCGCCTTGGAAGATGGCTTCTCATATGCGAAGAAGAATTCTTCACATTCTTGCTCAATGTCTCAAAAAGAAAATCATATCACCAGGAAGGATTGCAAAATAGATGTTATTCTGAGTATCAGACTGTCCCAAAGGCCCTTCTCTCCTCTTCTGATCACCCCTTCTGGCTTTTGACTGGCTATGAGACATCTGAAAGGACAGCGGGACTTTTGCTGGTGATATGCAGTTGACCAAAGGTCTGATGTGCATATGCTCTTGTCGCACTCTCACTTGTGCTGCTTAGGTTAATTTGCCTCACTCGTGAAGCTTTATGCATCTCACATTTCCTGATGAAAACCAAAGAAGTCTGAGAGAGCAAACTAATTGAAACGCAGTACTCTGCATCTCACTTTGGCACCATTGTTCCGTGCCGGAGCCGTGCGGTTCAAAGTTAATAGAGTGCCGTGTCAGGGATGCCACTCACCGGGGTGAAACACAATGCAATGGTGGACAAGCCTGGTGAGTGGTTTTCCTCTTCAAAAGTAGCTTGGAGACATGACTTCACTCTCTTTAGTACCTCCAGATGCACAAAGGCATAGCTGTGAAGGTGATGGGATCATATCAAATCTACCCAAGTGCAGAGCTTTGGTTTAATTTTTTTTTTTATATCAGTGGCTGGTCTCAGCTCTAATTAACCTACTCCCCTATCAGTCCATTCCCTCCCCACATGCCGTCTTTTCCCCTTCCTCTCTGTGATCTCCATTTCACTGCAGAGATGGCCTGGCAAAGAGACATTATTCTATTTAGAAGCTGAGCACCTCACTAGGGGTGACAGGCCTGTTTTTAGGTCATTTATCTAATTGCTCTTTGCAGATAAGAATTAATTAGCCCGATTATTTTTCTTAGTTTTTGGATGGGTTCCCCACCTGGAGAGAAGAAATTCCTCCATGTCAGTGATTAATTGCTGAGCCAGAAGCTTTCTGCCTTGCATTTGTAATAAATGCCGACTGGTTCTTTAGGTCACATTAGGAACCAGGCAGATTGTGGTTAAAATGCACAGGACAATAAAGCATTCGCACAAACAAGATCACTGCCATTAGATTTGGATTAAATATTTTAATTTATCTGGAGGTTGAGAGACTGTGGGCATCAAAAGGTTTAAGATCTCCTATTCCCAGTTCTTTCTGATGGGACCCACCCTACAGCCCTTTGATCTAAACCAGATGAGCCTCACGGCAGCGCTTCAGCTCAGGGTTTGGCGCAGCTGGTTTGTCTCATACTGGTCTGAGTGCTCTGAGGGCCATAGTGTGCAGCCAGCTCAACTCAGTTGTGATAACATTTCGTGAACTGCGGTGGAGCAGGAGTTCGGTCGAGCCAAGGGAGGAAAGGCAAGGGTTGTGTGTTAAATTGTGGCAGGTTTATATTCTTCTAAATTCAATACAGTAGAAATATTTTCCTTGCCTTTTTTATTTCTTCTTTTTCTTTCTCTTTTTTTCTTTCTTTTTTTTTCTTTTTATTTTTATTTCCCTTCTCCCCTTCTTTATCCCTTTTTCTTCTGCTGTTTCCTTTCTCTTTTTTTTCTTTTTCTTTTCTTCTCCTATTTCCTTCCATCGTGATTCTGAGCATTCAGCCCAAAGAAGATGATATATTTTTAATTTTTTTTTTTCTGCAGGACCTACTAAAGAAAAGCACAGTGGCCCTGATTCACAAGCTGGTCAGCCTAGGACAGGCCTCCCCTCCAGGATTATACAGCAAGTCAGACAATATGATCTCTCGTGCCCTTAAAACCTGATTCCTGCCCTAGAAAGTTCATGGAAGAAAATGGAAGTCTTACCATTTATTTCGCTGTACCAGTGAACTGCTCAAAGCCCCTGATGTCCCAACAGGAGAAATTAATTGCCGGTGTTCGAGCGGTTTCTCTAACACAGCTGATCACAAAAGACATCGAGCTGCCTACTTTACAGTGATCACTACCACCTCAGAGAGATGAGGGCTGAAAAGGCAGAGGAACAAGATACTGTGTCATCCCTTGGTCTGACTCCCTCCATCTCACAGCTGAGAGATGTTAGGAGGGCAGAACCAGGGCACCTGGTGCTGAATGCCTTTGCTGTGTCTGTTCTCCAGAAAAAAAATAAATCTTCCTCATCCCCAAACACTTACACAACCTTTAAACTGGAGAGAAGTAAATTAGGGTCCCTGTGTGGACTTTCACTGTTAGTGGGCAGAGTTATTTTACTGGAGGTTTTGTTTGTTTAGTTTTTAATGGAAAGGGGAAAAAAATGAGAAAAAAATGAAAACATGACAATTTTTCTCCTGACAAGTGGGCTGAAGACAGAAGAGGAGAACTGATATTTCTCTAATGTAATAGGAACAATATTGCATTGTGAAAAGTAGCTTTCCATGGAACTTCGATTCTCACTCAACCACAGTATTTTGAGAATACCATTCCCAACTGTGATTTAAAGACAGAAAAATCTAGTGCTACACTGATGGTTAATCAAAAATCAATGCTTAAAAATTGCTCCTACCTTCAACTTTGAGCTATGGGATGTTATTTCAGCTTTGAGTATCGAGTAAAGCTCACGAGTATCAGATATGGCTGATATTTCTCACTATCTACAAAAAAAATAATCAAAATTCTTTTACCTTTTCTTTTGTTAAATTGAGATTTCATTCTGGTCACCATCACTGCCTGTATTTCATAACTAGAGCAGAATACACAGCTGGGACAGAGTACCTAGCTGTTTAATGGGTACCTGAAGGGAGTCAGATACCTGAATCCCATGGGAGTAGAACTGTTAAACACTACTTTTGATCTTAGTTATTGGACTGTATTTTAACTAATACATTACATAATAATTTGGGAATAATTGCATCTCGCCTTGTCAGCGGGAAGTTACATTATAACCTGTTTTTCAGATGTGGAAATGGAGCCCCCCCGTAAGTCTGAGCTCTTTCCCTAATGCCACAGAATGTGTCACTGGAAAAACTTCACACGAAAGCTTAGCAATGTCTGCTCTTGTTTTAAGCCCACACCAAACCCTTTAATTTAAGTAAGATTTACCTCCCCCACCTGCAGTGTCATTTCTGGCACTGTACATGAGGAAATTTAACATTACTGAGTGGCCTGAGTTATGATAATGAAAGATGGTTGCTAAGAAAAACCATGATGATAGCCAAGAAATTAATATTACAGAGATGAAAATCTTCTTATAGACCCAAAATAATAGATGTTCTGTATCAATATATGACTAATCAGCACTCAAGGATTTATCTTTCAAATAACAGAACATGGTGGAGACATTTAATGCAATATGGTCTCCCTTCAGAGAGATACAGTATGTGACTAAATATCTCCAGTGAGTAATATTCACACTTACTCAAGTACTGTAAATATATCCCTGATAAATCTGGAGAGCGAATTCTTGTAAATTCTTGTTTAACACTGCTAGGAAGCTTAATAACTTTCCAATCTATCAACATGTTTTAATTTCCTACTGTGCAGTTTCTAACTGAAAGAGGGCATTTAACTGAGGAGCTTCAAAACTCGTGGTGAATGGACTGTCGTGTATTAGGAAATGCCAGTATCAAACGTGTCACTGAATTGTGTGGGTCTGGGCAGGATGTTTTTGAACGTGAACGTTTTGTTGCCACTACGCCTTATTATGCACACAATTTTGCATGTAAAATTAAGTGCAGACTGAAAAAAGAAAAAAAATACTTTCTAGTAGTAAGTGGAAATGGGTAAGGACCTGATAGAGGGAAGCAGCTAGGTCGTTACATCAGTGAGTGACATTATGCGTACTCAGGCATATTTCCTAAGGTTGTGAATGCAGGCTGAGTAGGAATCTGAGTAAAAATCATGCCACACTTACCAAAACAAAGCTATTTTTAAGTGGGACTTAATACTGTTAACCTACATATATTTTACAAGGCGTGGAAGGGTACAGGCTGGCTGATTAATAATTCAGATCGATGTGACATTTCAAGCCCCTAGTTTTCTTTTTTTTTGTAGATCTTTTTTTTTTAACCATGTGTGTGGGGTGCCTGACAAAGGTACACCTACTCAACAAACTAAATCCCAAAAGCTCATTGATGTACATAGTACCAGGTTTTGGGTTTGTTTGGGTTTGGGGCTTTTTTTGCAGAAGACTCAACCCAATTCCTTCAGCCTCATCTATGAAGAAGCAAACCTTGCTCTGGTGCTCGGCAGGAGGATGCCCATTGCAATGGTGTGCACATAAACTTTGTGTTGGCCAAGAGGAGCCAGGGCACCTGGTCTTGCTGGGTCTGGAGGGAAGCATAAGTATACGCACCATCACACGACATCCTCAGGGTAAGTTTCCCACACACCCCCACCCCTTAAAGCAGTGTATGTTCCTAGATCAGAGTAAATTCTATAATGCTATAGCTATCCTCCCCTGCCAAGAGAGCAGATGAATTCAAAGCCAGACCATTAATAGAGCTGGGATGCAGACCATGCAAGGTTGCTAGAATCACCCCGAGGAAATCAGCACAGCTAATTACAATCCAGGGCACTGCCACCGCGGTGAGGTGCCAGCAGCCACACCACCCAAAATGTGAGCTGCCCAGTAGTTTTTAGATATTGTCCCAAGAAAAAAAATTCAGAAGCAATGAAAGCTGTGATGAATAGATGCCTGAATCATAGCTGCTATATCTGGGTGTTACATGAATCAATCTTTACCGATAAAACTGAAAACCCAAAACTTTTACTTTTCCCGTAGGCAACGATTATCTTTTGTAATTTGCAATTTTTTTTCCCTAAGAATTGGGACATTTTCAGACATTTTCTAGAGAATTCATTTAAGGGAGATACTTATCATTCTCCTTTACATGAGCAATCACAGGAATACCTGTATGCTACTTTATAAAGTGTGTGAGGTCTTTTTAAAATATAAATTTTTCAGTTTTGATGATGCTGATGATGCTACTGTGTGTATAAACATGTTTCCAGTCCCAGAATGGGCATAAACTTACTCTGAATAGCAAACATCAAAGAAAACAACTGAGCTGAGAAATAATGACTCACTATTTCTGTTTTTTCAGCTCTAGGGGTCTCTGCAAAAGAAACATCTTCCTACAAGTGATAATATGAAATCTTCCTGTTCCTCCTACTTACTTTTTTCCTCCATGGGGTCTTTAAACTTACTTCAAGTATTTGAAGACATCCCTTCATTTTTTTCCTATAATCTTCCAAACCAAGTTTCCACATTTTGTTGAAGACATTTTAGTCTCCTGCTGCCTGACAGGACTTTCCAGTATTTTATGAAAAATTTATAATATATGATTTTTCTCCACTTTTTTTTTTTGGTTTTTTTTTTTAAAAAACCTCCTGCACAAAAACTTTAGATGGGGAATAAACACAGAAATCCAAGTACTAAAACCATTACAGGACACCTGCAATAAGCTAAGGAATGAATTTGTCATTTCCTGATCCCTTTAAGTTACCTTTTGCCTACCACACTACAGAGGAATTTGGAGTGCAGAGACCACCTCCTTTTTGCCTCTTACTCACATAATTAAGAACATCGCAACAATTCACAAGTCTTTTAAATGTGAAATATTAGAAGTATTGGTGCTTCCTTGTGAATAATACAATCCTAAAATACCTCTTGTAACGAGTCACAGCCCCGGTGCAGTCGAGCCCCTGGTAGCTCTCTCAAAAGTTCCTGAGACTTACATTTATTTCCATCATTTCAGGGCACTCTTTGTAAAGATTAATATCTTTTAATACCTCTTGCCTGGGTGCAAGAGGTGACCCTGATTTTTCCAAAATTTCATGTTGCAAAACAGCTGCTGAGTATATTAAGACCCTGATGAGATACAGCACTAGTGAGAGAGACCTTCAAACACTACTTTTTTTTTTTCCTCCTCCATAAAGTGGAAAACTCTAAGTGATATTGTTGATTAGATACAGCATATTGGTAAAGGTCTTGCTAGCTCTCCAGAGCATGTCTGCTTGACTTCTAAATTCACAACACTGAAATGTTTTCATTCCCTTTCCCTTCACTCCCCGCTTAATCCTTAAGCATTTTCGCCTTAATCCAGAAGTTTTCAAATGCCCTGACAAACCAGCTAAATGTAAAGAAATAGCTGCTTCTCTTAGCTTTTTTTCCTGTCAATCATTTAAAACCCAGCGGAATGTGTGATGAGGATGACTCAGTTTGTAGAAAAAGCAGCAACTTAGCAGTTGGCTAATGTGTTGTGAGCTGCTCCGTTTAGACAGATGGAATACTTGTATTTCATATCTCAGCACCATCCCTGATTACAGGTTTTTTTAGGAGTCCCAGGTACTAACTACCTCGGCATCAGAAGAGATTGGTGGCAGGCTGGTGTTCATGGCTTACTTGTGATTCTGCAAGGTTTTCTTATTATATTCAATGGTTCTGTCAGACAGGTGTTGGAGGGATGCTGTTGTGCTTTGGGGAATAGCAGGTAAATTTATGCATCTTTAAGGAATTGGCAGATTTAGCTGCCTACATATGATTTAAGGGTCTGATCCCAAAGCCATTAAACTTAATGGGAGTTTTTCATTGACTTAGTTGGCTTTGGATTAGCTCCTAAGTGAATTTCCAGTAGAAGGCAAAACCCCAGCCAGAAAACCTGTCGATTTCTTGGCACGCTCGTCTCCTTTCAGTGAGCAGTGGCAAAACCAAACCTTGCAGAGCTTCCCAGTCAAATTATTCTGAGAAACACAGCCTTTACCTGCAGACACTTTTACCCCTCACGTGGAACCCCCAGAATATTTAATAAAAGCTTGAAGGAACAAGTAAATATATTACAGGATACTGAAGTTTTGTCAAAAATGGGAAAAAAAAAAAAAAGCAATGGAGGCTTTATTTAAATAAATTAGCCTCTATTTCCTTGGGATAGAGAATTACTGCACCACGTTGGACCTAAGGGCCATATGAGAGGCGAGAGGTGAGAGGTGTCCCTGCCCATTGCAGAGGGTGGAATTTGAGGATCTTTAAGGTCCCTTCCAACCCAAACCATTCTATGATTCAATCATATAACCCAGTGTGGTTTCTGGAGCCAGATAAGAGCAGATATCTTGGGAACAATACAAGGGTATTTTTCTAAAATACTCTGCAGTTTTGCAGTGACCTGTGGCTCAAAGACCCCAAACAAGAGATATCTATGCAGTGAGTAACTTGCAACATGTTCTTCTTCCATTAATTTCTCCACAGATTGTTTCTGAAACTATGCAACCACCCTTAGATCTTGTTGCAAGGAATTGTACAAGTTGCCTTTGTGCTACAAAACCAGAAGTATTGCTTGTGTTGAATATCATAATAGAATCATAGAATGGTTTGGGTAGGAAGGAGCCTTAGAGATCATCTTCTTTCAACCCCTCTGCCATGGGTAGGGACACCTCCTACTAAGCCAGGTTGCTCAAAGCCCCATCCAGCCTGCCTTGAAGACTTCCTGGGATGGGACATCCACAGGGCAAAGGAGATATATTTACCTCTTAGTAGTTTCACTTGATGACTTTTAAATCTTAGATTTCTTGAGACAGTGAACACTCATCATCTATTTGCCGTTCATAGGCCAGCCAGAATGTTAAAGACCTATATTTGACCTCCTCCTCCCCCTCCTAGGTGGTTCTTTTTCAAGATAAAAAGTCTTGATCTATTTAGCTTAACTCAGAAAATATAATGTAACTTTTCCTAACCTCAAATAATTGCAGACCTGCAATTACATTTTGTGGTCAGCTTGGATTCAATCAATGCGTTAGGCTTACTGGACATGATGATATTTGTTCTGACTTTTTTTCTTTTAATACTAAAATTAGTCTGACTCAACCTCCCTCATAAGAGGGAAAATGGGGGCAGAGGGGGAAATCTCTATTTTGAGGATTCCTGACATTGCATTAGTTAATAATGAGGGATGTATTAGTATTCCTGAAGTTCCTATAGTCTCTATGCTTCATGCGGAGCTGTAAAATAAAACAGCCATAGCCATTAATATGCTAATGTTATATGCTATGACCATGTTGCTCTCTCTCTGAGTATCTCCACTGTCTTCCTATCTCTTCCCACATCACATTAACACTCCCCGGATGAAATCCTGACCCTGTTGAAGTCAATGGCAAAACTCCCATTGACTTCACTTGAGTCAGGATTATCTCCTCCGAGGAGCTTTATGACTTTGCTCCCGGCTGCTTTTCTGTTTTCACATCCTAGTGTATCCCCTACTTTGCTCTCCCTCATTTCTGCTCTCATTTATTTTGGTTTTGCAGTCCTTAGTTCTGCACCTTTTTGAAATGAGTCTGCCAGCTTGGGAAAGTCTTCCTCTTCTCTGCCTGCCCAGTGACTCCCTCCTCCTGCTAATCAGATCCTGTTTATAGATTTTGTATGGCTGATCTTTCACTGCTACCCACTGCTCAGACATTCTCCTCTCCTTTCCCTATATCCTATCATGACAAAGGATATACTTAAACCGCAAGAATAAATGAAAATTGCCTGCTTGCTCCTCAGATGACTTCAGACAAGGTTTTCATATGCAATACATCTAAAGTTAAGGAAATGCTTCCCAGGCATTTACTCCTTCTCATTTTTCCACCTTGTATTCAGCCCTTGCATTAGATAGACCTGCAATATTAATTCCTCACAGTCCCGCCTTATATTTTTAATTTAATTTTATTAGAGTTATGCACAGTTATAGAAAAAAATAAATTACCCTAAAATTAGCATGTTGAATAGGCTAAGGAGTATTTATAAATGAGCAGAGAATAATGCTTTGTGGATAATTTATCATGCAGGCAAGAAGAAAGAGTTTGCCTGACTAAGGGCTTCAGCCTCTCCATGAATATATAGTGTAATCAGTAAAGTAAGGAGTTTGCATGATCAAGTGCTAACCAGAAAAAGGTCACAATGCAAAGTTCATTTAAATCAATAGAAAGTCTCCAATTGTCTTGGATAGAGGTTAAGCAAGGATTTCAGGATTTGACCCACTGGGTTGCATTGCACAGAAACCTTGCAATGCCTTGTGGATTTGTTTTTCTTTAAATTTAAGTACATAGGCTGAGCAGCTTTATACTGTTGACTTTGAATAGTTTTGAGTCTAAGCTGAAAGACCCCAGAAACTATTAATACCCTCCAGAGAAATATCAGCCTGCAATAGTGAGTATGGATCCCTCTTGTTGACCTAGTTTATATCTACAGAATCAACCTACACAATTCTTTTCACCAGCTGCTCTGTGGCTTAGGGAGATGGGGTGTTAATTAATGAGACATTTGTTGAAATTTATAAGGGCTTTTCCTATCCAGGTTAGACATAAATTATGAAGGCTCTGGCAAAGTGGGCAGAATATTGTTGACTGTAACTGTTCTGCTTATTTTAGCCAGAACTGGAGAAAATAGGTCTTCAAAGAACAATTTACGTGCAGGAGCAAGCTTGATGAGAAAAAGAGAAGAACATTTAAAAATACAAAAAAAAAGAAAAAAGAAAAAAAGTTGCAGTATGAAGTGATTTGCTTTTCCTGTTCGCTTTACTATTACTTTCTGAAATTTCTTTTTCAACAGGGCCTTTTACTCCTTGATCTGTTAGATAAAGCATAATTGTATGTTTATGAGATAACCATCTACCTGAAATAGGTATGATGTCATACAAAATTCAGTATTATCTGCTGCCCGGATTCTACAGAGATAAATACATTGGAAATGCACACACAGAGAGAAAATTAGATAGATTTGCTTTGATTATGTGTAGTCTCCTTTTTAATGTTAATTTCTCACAAATATTCCAGCATGGGAATTTAATGGCATACGTGTTTGTAGAAATAGCTACTTTTAAGTGACTGCTGGAGAACAGTGGTTTTCTTAATAATGAAAAGCAAATTTCCATTTCTGAATCATAAGCATCGTCACTGTTCAGCTAATTCAAAGCCTGACATTTTATCAGCCATGAAAAGAAACACCTAACATGCATTTAGTTAATCTCTCTCTCCGAGGGTTCAAATGCACACGAGTTTGTGGCAGCTATCCATTAAGGAGCCTTTTGGTTCAAGCAGGAGATCCAGATCCAGAGGTTCATCCTGTTCACCTTCAACCCTTTTCATTTCTTATGGCATGTGCCAGATGATATGCCAGTGGGGCAGACATTATGAAATTCAATATATTTCCATCAGCAAATGCTGATTCACCAAAAGCAAAATGTTACAAGGAAACACACTGCTTTTGATGAGCTTCTAAGAAAATACCAGTGGACTCAGCTAAATGTTCATGGGGTTTTTTTCCATTCAGGTTTTTCAGTATCTTCTAGGGTCTGTCTGAGGATCTGCAAATGTTAAATTTTCAGGCCTTGCATTCTGAGTATTAGTGAGATATGGTCCCAGCCATCTCCCATCAAGGAGACGGCAATGCCTGAAGATCCTCATTCTCCATTTGGTCCTTGCAGACCTTAGGGAAGCCGGTACAGAGCTACTAACCTGGTGGCTTAAGCTTCTAATTTCAATTTTATTCTGAAAATTTGCTTTTATTGCTAGTTTTTGTAGAAAACTGTTTCATTCTGAAAATAATAGAAAATAAAATCCTTCCACAGTCACTTTCTTCTTGCTTTTCCTCAAAAAATTTCTAACAAAAATCACTCCACTTGATTCATACTGGTTTTGTTCATGAGCACTCAACGCAAACCATTGTCAAGATGAGAATCCAAATTGAGACATCAGAAACCTCCCAATGTTAAGAGCTACTATAACCTGAAATAAAAGGGTGATCACACACACAGATTTCTGATTTACTGCAATGGCAAATTCAGGTAGCAGCAGGTTTCTTTTGCTGTTACAAGACCAATAACTAAAAAGCACAAGTCTACATCCTGAAGATGATGGTTCAGCCTTGGTGAAGATGTTTCACAGGTACTAAAAATTCTGTTTTCCTGAGTTTTCAGTTCCCACAGACTCAGAAATCACAGAAGGCCCCCAGTTCATCCATCACTCTTACCTTATAACCATCTTTGCCCTGGGACGGTGTTTCCCTGTGGGCCATGTGAGCTCTTTCTTAGTCCTATGACTGCTCAAAAGCAGTGGTCTGCGGGGCAATTAAAGAAGCCATTTCACGTTCCTTGTCAGGCACTGGGTCTCCTCATCTCTTACCAATTACTGTCAAAAGAAGAGAGTGTTCTTCTTCATTAACACTTTTGTGGCATGGTAATTAACAACCAGATAGCAGGGGGCTTAAAAAGTGGCCTCTCTTGACCACTTGTTCAATAAATATTGACATAAGCCCTGGTAAAAGTATGTCATATGGTTCTTAGCTAAAAACAACAAGCAAGAAAAGAGGAGAAAGGCAAACAAACTGTAGCACGACTTGTTTTTTGAAGAAACCTCTATCGGGTTTTAGCAGCAAGTGGAAACAATTTGGGCATTATTCAAGCCCAGGTTGCCTTGTTTCTCATCCTACTCCCCCTGCTTTTGGGTAGGGGGCAGAAAGGGGAGGTTACCTTCCTGTTGAAATAAGCCAGCAAGAACTTTGTCAAGGAATGAACTCTTACTGTAACCCACACCTCATTTGTCACCCTGATGGGCTGAGGAAAAGTGACATTTACAAACTGAGAATGAAAGTACATCCATTTCACCAGTCTGACACCCTGATATAATAACTATTTACCTTGAGAAAGAGGGACTGAGATTTCCGATTCTTGTGAATCTTCTCACTTTGGCACTTATTTTCTCACTCTGTCAAACAGCCCCAGATTAATGGAACAATTTGTTCAACAAATCATATTAGCAGAAAGCGCACAGGGTAAAGAGAAGGAGGCGGGGGAGCAGGAAATTTTTACTCATTCATAGCAGTGGTATCTCTGCAAATAAAAATGTAGTTATGCCTGACATTTACAGAGGTACAATGTGAAAGGGAAAAAGTGTAATGACTTTGGGCAGTTGAGAGATCACTTTGCGAGAACAGTAGTGCTCAAAAGGGAATAAGATAAAGTTACACATAATATCTAGATTGAGCTTCTTTCTGGAACATATTTGTCAAACACAGCAGGATCCGTCTGTGTTTAAAAAAGAGTTTTCCATTAAAATTAAGCACCGTGTGCTTTCCTAACTATAAAGGAATGCTCCCTTACAGTCTGCATTTCAGAAATGTTAGGTAAAGAATTAAAGTAAGTTAGAGCCATATGGTGGATGCTATGAATCCTTCTTGCTGGCCTAATAATGTTCGAGGGACTGACAGAAACTCTGTCTAAGTCCATGGAAGATTTTCTATTGGCTTCATAGGACTCCAGATGAGGCACAGAGCAATCAAAACCCCAACTCTTCTGCATTTACCCCTCATTTACATGGTATAATACCACTGTGAAGTCAAAGCAAGCTGTCTCCTGCTTTCCTGCACATGTACAGGTCTCACCACACAGGCAAGAGAATGGAAGAACACAGCAATAGCTGCTCCAGCTTTGTAGGGGCACAAACGTAGGTATAGTCAACCCCAAAAAGGCATCTTGGGTATATGTTTTGGTTAGGAAATTGGTGAAGAGTTAAAACTGTATTCATGAGTAAGTCACTGGGCAGCAAACCATACTTATTCCTTTCAGCTGCTTAACCCAGAGCTCCCTGCAAAACTGTATGTCATTATTTATAGTATATACAGAGCAGATTATCTTTAAAAAGGGTTTCTTTTTAAGTCTGTGATGCCTGTTCTTGCTAGCCATGCAAATACTCATGCTCCCCCTTGCATGCACACTCACACACTTACAAACACATTTTAAGGGGACACTCTAAGTTTGCCATCATGTTAATTTATTTCTCTTAGCTTGGTACAGCAGCATCTTCAATGAAAATTGACGCTCCCTTGTTCCATGTTTCTTTATGCCATGACCTTGGGTGTCAAGGGAAAATATTGCTTTACATCCTTGTGTTGCTTGAGTCCTGCTTCTCTCTTTATAGCTTATTACTTGGCACACTCCAGAGCACCGTGTACTGCAATGAGATATGCACTGTACAGCTGGCAACACTAGGAATACTTCAGGCTATGGAGATAAGGGGAGCAGAGTCTGTTGTGCGAATAATATTTTCCCCAAATTCAAGAATTCAAGTGTATGGTGCAAAGATTTCTTATGATAAATTGTTATTTTTCTTAAATTTCTTCTTTTATGGCTTGTCCCACAGGCCAGTGAAGTCATAGATCAGCCTTTCTCCATGAGGATGCTGATCTCTCAGGACATTTTAGGTACGTTTGTATGCTGAGCAGGATGAACAGGGAGGAACCAGCTTTCTACACAACTGAAAAAAACCCCCAGAAAAAGCTGAAAACCCAAAGTCCTTACTTCTCAATTCCACTGTTTGTTACCTGCGGTAGGTAAGACAGAGAGCAGAATCTGTCCTCTTCAAAATGCAGTATGGGTAAGTGTGGTCACTGTGACCATCTCTTGCGCAAGCACAGCAAACAAACAGTTAATAAAGCTAACCTGATTTTAAGTGGCTCAACCTCTTCAACCTATTTCAGTAAATTGAGAGCTTCTGAGAAACTGCTGCCCTCTTCCCCTCCACCCACCGCACTCTGAGCAAGACCCAGATGTTAGGAAGGCTGCAAAGTCCCTCTGCTGACCCTTCTCCTCCCTTCTCCCCCACCCCAGACACTGCTTTATTGTTTATTGGTTTTGTGAATTCCTCAAGTTTCCTGTTCTTGATGGCCTTGCGGGCAAAAACACCGACATCCCTATGGCTTGAACAGTGACCAAGGATGAAAGTTGTTGAGACTTCTTGGCTGCACTTCCTTGGACATCTCCAACATAGCACACACAGGAGTAACAACATAATTAGTTCAGAACAAAAGAGGCTTTGTACACTTCAAGGTCTGCATCTCACTGATCCTTCTGGACTCATCCCCATTCCATGGAAAGGAAATCACAGCACAAGGTTGCAAGAAGTCTGTGAGACTTGGCACGTGCCATGGTCAGATGGCGGGTTCTCCTGCCAGTTTGCAACCCCTGAGGTAAACAGAGATCAGTCCCAGCCTGGTAGGAGGAGTTTCTGGGGATTCTTATTTTTTTTATATAGCAATCCTCTTCTCTCATTTTGGTAGGGTACCACAAGGGGGAAAACTCTGCTTTTATATCTTGAAGGTTCAAGAGAGTATTGGATTTGTAATTATTTTTTTTTCCCAAATTTGAAATTTTGTGGATGGAACCTCTGGACAGTTTTATTATGTAGATACTGAAGTAAGTTTCTCTTAAGGGCTAGTCTTCATTATGACAGCATTGAAAGGAGAAAGGAGGTGCCAAGGTAGTTATAGTGCTACTGGAAATATGCCATAGGGAGGCTAAAGCCAAACAAAACAAATCAAAAAACACCCCACAAACCCCAAACAAAACATCCTTCCCTCTCCAGAGAACTGGAAAAGAGACACAAAGTGGTGATGGTGGGTCTGTCTTTCCCAAAGCATCTCTGTTTGCCAACACATTCATATTACAGAAGCAAGTGCTCTCATCTTTTCCCAGCTGGGGACTCTCCATCTCTCCAGGCCTGTTTGCTCCCAGTTAGTCACAGACACAAAGACGGGTTAGAGATGTTTGACACCTTTTCTAATTTTCCAGGAATGACTGGAAAGCACAAGCACTCTATTTCAGAAATGGCTCCACAGACAAGGTCAGCCTGCATGCTGTGGGAATGGGGAGGGATTCTCCAAGAAACACTCCTGACTCTATAAAAAAACAAATAAAAACCCTGTGGATGTCAAGAACTAAAATCCACAAGGGTTGTGTGAGTGTGTGTGTGTGTGTGTGTGTGTGTAGAGCACTTTCTTTGAGAAGAGTAAATCATGTATTTTAATTTTGACCTCTTTGAATATTTCACATTTTTATTGTCATGGCAACTGGTGATTTTTCTTCAGAAATATCAGTAATTCAAACCATAATTTCCTTTCCCTTTCTGGCTTCTCTGTATCACCGGATTATTTGCCCCCAGAAGAACTCTCATACATCGTCTGTGCTCCTATTGTACCATTGAGATAAAGCAGTGGAATATCACATGCCAGGGTACAAATGCCTAACCAGGCACTGTAGTAGCTGTCCCAAAGAAATGGATTTGGGCAGGAGCCAGAACTTCTCCAGGTACAATCACAGACCTTTGAGTTGGATTTTTGGTATAAGTAACACTTCAGCCCATTTCTTTGTTCTTTGTAGGAATCCCAGTGCCAAGACTGTATATCCATGTGTACATCACCGAATTATTAAGGTTGGAAAAGACCTCTAAAATCATCAAGTCCAACTGTCAACCCACCACCATCATGCCCACTAAACCATCTCCCGAAGTGCTGCGTCTACATGTTTTATGAACACCTCCAGGGATGGTGACTCTGCCACTTCCCTGGGCAGTCTGTATAATACCTTAATAAATAAAAATTCTCAATTAAAAATTAGCACAAGAAAATAAAACAATCAAGCTACTGCCCTATGTGAAATCCTATGTTCAGAATTGGATTTTTATGGTGCTTAATCTTCATGGGCTAAAGCTGAAGGAACATCCAGGACCATCAGCAGAAGTTGTGCTAATCAGACCTTATTCTGGAGCTCTGATTTTGGAGTGCATATGGGCTAAAGCCCTCTCTCCTGCATCACGCATGAGTATTTGGGAGGAAGCTTTCAATTTCAAATAGTAATATTGGTGCCTTTGTGATGCGAGCTGGGTTTGGTCATGTGGGAGTGTGTTCTAACAGCTGAGCTCTGCCCAGAGCTGCAAACCTATGTGTGCATTCCTAAGAGGAGGATTTTGTAATCTGAAAAATAAAACCCTTAAATATATATATATATATCCTGCAGTGAAAAATGAAGCAGATTAATATTAAATCTGAGTATAATCTTGCTTCTTTGGTGACAACCTTTATAACATCTTAATCACGGTAATTCTGTAGATACTGAGCAAGCAGTTCCACAAGTACAGGACCAAACGAGGCCTAATGACAATTTGTAATGGATAAGTGTCTTGTAGTTGGGTCCTCTGTGGCTTTTTTTTTTAAGGTGAAAATACAGACAGAAGCTATTTCTCCAGGAAGCTTTTCCTGGTCTAGGGACATTCATAATGCCTCTCTCCTGTGTAAATTATCTGATGTCTAATGGTGACAGACGCGTACACACATACACAGACTGTGATTGCATAAGCCTTGTTTCCTGAGTAAACCATGCTGAAAGAACCCATCAAGAATGCTAATCAGAATTTGAGACCTTCAAGTACTGTATGATACAACATAGCTACAGCTTCCAATGTAAAGTTGCAAAACATACATATACAAAAGCCTATATATGTATTTAGTTATAGATATACGTGTATATATTTGTGTCTATGTGTGTGTATATATATATGCAGAGTTTTCCATGTACAAGAAAGAAACTCCCTTCTTCAGGCAGCAGATTATCAGTTTGGCTGCCTGAGCCATGGAACACATATTAATTTGATGCGGTTCAGCTTGCTGCATGATTCATCCAAAATGTGAAAAGGGGCAGAGTAGGTGCATTGCCACTTACCCATAATACAGCCTGGGGTAAATGGGCCCAGGACACCCACATATTTAGAATCTAGCGTACCTGTGAAACCTTTTTTCACCTCTCTGATTAATACAGAGACACTGGTGTGAGTTTTATACACTCTGCTCATCAGGCCAATGTATGGAGACTTGCTGAGCTGAGACATAAATATGGCTCAATCATCAAATGTGGATTCAGGTCTTCCCTGCTGAGCAGGTAACAGTCTAAAGTGTTTAAACTGATACCTGCCCAGCATGTGGTATCTTAATCAGCATCGCATTCCTGCACTTCCTCCCTCACTTTGGTCTACAGAGACAATGACCTCAGGAAGACAATTTTATTTTAGTGTTCAGATTTGCCTATATGAATATCTAATTTAACTCCTGCATTGCCTCGCAGACGAGCACCGCAGTGTCTGTGCAAAATAGGTCATCTGTATGAAGGGAATTATAACGAGAGGTCATCAGACAGAAGGTTGAAAACTGAGAACCTTAATGAGCAGCTGAAGAGTTTATAAATGTTTTCAATTTCCATAATTTTAGGCCAAAATCAGAAGTAACACTGACAAAAGAGATTTACGCGGTACATTCCTCTCCTGCAAACAACTGTGGTCACCCAGGGAGGTCCAGGAAGGAGCTGCTCATACCTGAAGATGCTGTCTCTCCATCCCTACTGCCGGCAGAGATCCACCGCTGGGTGCTGCTGAAACCTGAGCGTGCCATCATCCTTCTTTCTGGGCAGCTCCAGTCAGAAGGGAAAACTTTTCCCCATTGCTACTCAACTCCTGGGGAGCACAGACAGGGTGTGTATGGGCTTTGAAAGAAGTCAGTGATTGTTTTTTGAATCTCAACCCTGTTTGTGCCAATTAGGAGCGTGTTTCTTTGGGGGGAAGCCTCGTGGTGTAGTGGTGAGGGGCCAGAGGCTGGGACCAAACTCCCAGAAACCCATGGATTTCATGCATATCTGGAACAACCCGTCTGCACCTCAGTTTTAGGATGGGCTGACGGACTAGACAGGGGGTGTGAAAGTTTCAGTACCTGAGCATCCTTCCTCCACGCATCTCCCCAGAGGTGGGGGTCTCCCAGCACACTCCCTGGCTCCCCATCAGCATGTTGCCCGGTACCTGCCATTCCCACGAACCGGGGCCGAAGACACCGAGTGTCTCCTTCCAGGTACGCGAGCTCCCGGTGGAGCCGGGGCGGGAGGGGGTAGGTGGGGGGAGTCTAACAGTCCCTGTAGAATAATCACCCGGGCGCCTCGCCTTTTGTTTCCCACTTTCACCACGGCGGCAAAGCCCGGTGGCAGCCGGGATGGCTTATCTCCGGCTCCCAGCACTTCCCCCGGCGTGCGTGTGGGAGCCGGCGTGCCGCGAATTTCCAGCATCGGGCGGGGAGGAGGAGGAGGAGATGGGGGAAGAGGGGCGGGGGGAGAAAGCGGGGAAGGGGGGGGGAAGAACCGCGGCCGGGCCAACAGGAAGGCTCTCTCGCCGTGCGCCCACACGCCCCGGTCGCGTCCCGCCGGCCGCGGGAGCGCAATCGGGCAGCTGCAGGGATTTCCCGTCGCTTCCGCCCGGGCGGGCGCAGGCCGCGCCGTCTTTTCCTGCGAGGCCGGCGGCGGGTCGGCAGCGGCCGCCGCGGTTCAGGAAGCCGCCGGCCCGTGAGCGAGCGGCGGCCGGGGGAGAAGGGAGGGGAGGGTGTGTGTATATGTGTGTGTGTGGGGGTGGGTGGGTGGGTACGGACGGTGGCCAAAAGGTATTTGTCCGGTGGCCGCCGCACCGACACGCGCTGGTCGGGCTGGAGGAAAACAAAAGGGGGATGTCTGCTTCCAAAGGGCAGGAAATGGAGCAGCGCGGGGGACGGGGAGACCCACTGGGACTGGGCTGGGGCTTCTCTCTCTTAACCTATTGTTTCGCCTTATTAAAAAAAAAAAAAAAAGAAAAAAGAAAAAAATAATAAATCGGACACATCCTGTGACCTCTTATCAAGCCATCGGGAAGAAAAACAAACAGCTCGTTCATCCAAAGGCTGAGGGTGTTTTTGATGTGGCTGCCGGCCTCTTTGATGGGTCAGGCCCCGCGGGTGGCAGAGGGGTCGGGGGCATCACTGCTCCCCGCGTCTCCGCTCGCTCCTTGGCACCCTTGTGCCAGGCAGGAGCTGTTTGTTTGCCAGGGTTTCTATATACAAGGGTGGGCATTTCACTGTGCCCAGTGTTCCCTGTGTGCGGGAAGTCTTTCGCTCCCCTTTTATCACCAAAACAGAAGATTTTGATGGTTGTTTCTCCTGCTCAATGTCCCCTCCCTTTTTTTGGCCAGACACCTATAATTTTCCACTTCTTTTTTTTCTTCCAAAGGAGGTGACATTTAAGAGAAAACAATGACATTGCTTTATTTAGTTCTCACCTATGATTATTTTTTTTAATAATTATTCTTTTATGGCTGCTGTACTCATGAAGAACTGGGCTTAGGCTCCAAAGTGTGACAAATCTGACCTGGCAAAACCTTGTCAAGTCCTGGTTCACACACACATCCACGTAAACTTGTTTACATCATGCCTATAAAAAAGCCGTATTCACTTCTTGGATCTTTGGCTAAACTCTTAGATTTTTAAAGCCAGAAGGGGTCATCAGGTTACTTATGCTAAGCTGCTCTATAATATCCACTCCTGATTTGACGACTTTTCAAGAGGTGGAGAACCCACCGTATCCTCTGGTAGCCTGGGTCATTCAGCTTTAGCAAAGCACTTAAAATATCTGCTGAGTAGAAGCTGGTGTGTTATTCTGACACACGATGTAATCTTGCGGACAGGTCTTTTCCAGCTTCAGAAGAAGGGCACAGTTAAGTGACTAGCTCTACCAAGCAGACATATGAAAGACATAGTGAGGAGTCACATTATCTGATTCAACCAACTTTAAACTAATGAAAGCTGCAGTTACCAGAGACAGATCCCTTTTTTGTGGTGTACGGCATGCCTGCTGGCCTGCACTCCCCTGAAGCCCCTGCGATAATGGCAGTGCAAAGATGCAAGGGTATGGGTCAAGTGTTATTGAAATCCCAGGGATGGGAAAGGTCCCTTGGGCATAAATGTCAAGACTGAGGCTTCGGTAGCTTGGAGGAAAGGGATTTCTCCATCCAAAAGGTCTTTCATGGATAAAGACAATGCGTTTTTCTACCGTGTGACCTCCATGCTGAGAGGAAGCCCAGGGGTTCTCAACAAGATGCTTGTTTCTCTGGTCTGCTCCAGACTTGCGGTAGGGAGAGGGGCTGTGCTGACTTGGTCCAACAGCAGGAAATCCCACACCGACCCTATCTTCATGCCAGCCCATTGAGTAATTAAAACATCAGCAGGCGACAGCAAACAATTAGAGGGTAACCCACAAATGTAAACCGTTGTGGTACTAACACTGATGCAAAATCTCCAGCAGAGATTATGATCCCTACAGGAAATGGAAATGAAACTGATAAATACATAACAGAACATTGGGCTGTAGCATGGTTGAGGTTATCTCTTCAGGTGCATCGGTGCTACCGGGGCTTCTCTAGAAAGCAAGCCATGGTAAAAGTGCAATGATATATCATTGTGAAACACTGTTTGGAAGCTCACTTGACCTTTCAATCTTGGTACTTTCTATACTAATCCGATGCTGCAAAATTATAGGAGGGAAGATAAACATTTAGTTTCTTACTGTTCTGAACAAAGTCCCACAATTTTTTCTTTGCAGGCTGGAGAGGTTCAGAGGCAACCAGGAAGGAGGCAGGCAGCCCAGTTGTCTTCCCATGCTACCGGTAACACAGACGGCACATCTAATGGCAAAAACAGAGAATAAGGAATGGAATTGCAGGCCGGTTTTTTTCAGAGAGACATAAATGCTGGAGAGTGGAGAAAGAAAGGGAAATAGAAGACTAGAGAAGAGGTTTTCATGCAATTGAATGACACTGTGGTACCTAAATTTGCTCTGGATTTACAGAAAGATTTCAGAAGGGTGAAGAAGAGCAAAGCCCTCTCCACAGATTAATATTCAGTACAAGTTACTCTCAGAGGCTTTGAACATTTCCCTGCCAGGTACTTCAGAAAAGAAAAACAAGAATAGCCTCCAAAACAAAACACACAACTCAGAATCTGATTATTTTTTTCCTCCCTGATTTATCAGACTAAATTAGGACTGTTTGGTAGGATAATTTTCCCCAGAGGATTTAGATATATGTAAGCAATTTTCTTCTTATTCCCACCACAGTGTTGTGTTCAAAAGCATTTCAAGAACTTGATAAAGTTGTCCAGTAGGTCTAATGGTTAACTCAAACCAATTACCCCGAGCAACACTGGTGCTTTCTTTAACTAATTTGTCCTTGGCTGTCTTCAGTGAGCTAAATCTGTGTCCTGAAGCTGCTTCTAAGTTCCCATGAAGTTTAGCTCCAGTTTTTTGTTTCAGTGGAAGCAGGAATTGCACAGTTCAGGGACTGTGAGTTAAATTACTATTGCAGATAATTGTAGATCTACAAGGGAAGAGGTCAAGGGTGGGTATTTGGTATCACTTCTGAAACTGGAGGGACAAGTTAGAGCAGAGAAGTGAGGAGGAAGTGGGACAGTCGAATAAAAACTGAGAGCCTGTAATTGCTAGGAAGTTTGAAGCTAACTGTTTAACCACCTCTGGTTTTACTGATCTTGCTGACAACTGGAATGGCTGATGTTACAGACTTCTCTGTGTCCATGTTCTAGCAGAATCAACACATGTCACATAAGCATTACATTTTTGTATGGGCCAGACTTGGAATCTGTAAGGTGCATTCATCTGCTGATAAATGCACCTTACCAATCCTTGCCAATAAAACCTCTTTACTTCATTAAAATCACAATATACTGGTGGTCCTGAGGCAGAGGTGACCTCCAGAGCCTTTAGAGGGAGACCTATACAAAGAGCTCTTGAAGGCTATCTTATCCCTTCATCGAGTGTTAATGGGATTTGTATTGATTCATTGATGGGAGATTACACGCCTTAGTGTCTTTGTCATTAATACTTATTGGTAAAATGTACAACACGTGGAAAGTCAATATCTCATCCATATCTCTTTTTTTTTTTTCTTCCTTTCCTGATTTGGTTCCTAGTAGTTGGAAAAGTGGCTCTGAGATAGCAGCCAACTGCAACAGGGGATGTAAAACAGGCCCCAGCTACCGGCAGCCAAAAGGAAATCTTCAAACGTTGATTTTCACACACAGATTGGCTCCACTTCTTCCTATACATACAGTACCAGAATGGGGGAAAAAAAAAAAAGACAAATATTTATACATATGGCTAATGAGAACACCTGGCATAGCCAGCAAATGCACTAATGGGAAAGAGATGGAATGGATGTGGAACTCACGGGGTGCACTGCATCCCAAGTAGCTTGTTCTCTCTACTGATGCCTCCTTCAAAGAGCCTTTTGCTCCAGCACACGAATGTGCTAGATCTGCTGCCCTTGATAACAGTTGGGCTCCCACTCTACCTTGGGGTGAAAGCAAAAGCCACACTGCTTTGGAGGAAGGCTCATTAAAACCTTCAGGTCCCAGTGCCTTTGCACGTCTAGAGAGCTGGTGATGGCATTCAGATACAGACAGATGTCTCCTAGGACCTGGGCTGGCACTGCCAATTTATCTCATGTTGGCCACAAAACAACCATCCCTTTATAAAGACTTTCATTTATTACTAGTGACTGGTGAACCTCTGGAGGTTTGCTTGGGACAAATACCAATTCAGCTGCCAAACCTTATCTGAACTATCTGAACCTCTTGTGTCTAAAAAAATTGGGCTGGAAATCTCATCAGATAAGGATTTACTCTGTGATTGACTGTAGTTATTGCTTCCAGATGGACTGGAATTACTGACATAACTGCCCTTTCACTTGGTATTTGGTATATCCAATTCTGGCTCAGAACCTAGGGAAAAAAACCCTATAGGTGACCCAAAAATATGCATAAATTTTGTATTATATAAATTCAAATTGATCTTCATTTTTTGTAGTTTCCATTCTCCATCCTCGGTTTTCTAATTGCTCCTGAGCTGAAGAGAAATCTGATTTTTTTTTTTTCAGCAGACAGCCCTCTGATTCCAGTGAAATCTTTTGACATTGGCCTGCCTTGTTTTGTCAGAGGCGTAGGAAAAGTAGGTAGTGGGGAAGGATGGGAGGATGGTCATACCGCCACATTTTGGAGTAGCTGAATGAAAAGCCAGTACACATGCAGACAACTGTCACTGTCTGACTGAACTTTGACTTTTTTTCTTTTTCCTTGTGAAAAGAAGACAGGTAAACAAAGCATTAAATTCAAAAGAAGGCCACAACAATTCCATTTCTAAATATTTCCTTTGACTATGTAAATGTTTACAGTGTACTCAGATTTTTAAGTGCAATGTTTCATTCAGTGAAACAAGCCTCTTTTTTCCTTCTTTTTTCCCTCTTTTATTCTTTTTTTTTTCCATTTCTTGGTTTGCTGAAGTTTTTGGAAATTGTTTATTAGCGTTGATTGACAGCAGTTCCCACCTCCTTGGCCAGGCTTTTTCTGGACAAGCAGAAACCTGAAAACTCCTTGTTCTTGCTTTTCTGGAACAAACCAAAGGCTATTGTCACAGTAAACAAACAACCAAAATCCTTCAGAAGGGTGTCATTGCTAGGAGGGAAAAGACCAGCACTGATGGTGAACCAGGATTCTGTGAGAATGAGAAACTTCAACTTTACATCAGAAGCACAAGGATCCAGAGAGGACCTGAGATTCTTTGATGGTTTCTAGTCTTTGCATAGACCGTGCTAGGGGACTAGCATGTGCACCAGAGGGGTTGGGATAAAAAAAAAAAAGCAAAAGTTGATAGGTTTGAAAGTGTATCTTGAGATGAGAAGAAGAAATGTCAATTACTGTAAATCTGTGATGTGTCCACAAACACTGTGTGATTTTGATGGTGCAGCATCTTCATGCAGGGTCACCTAGTGATTAGGAAGGGAGGAATTCCCAACTGAGTACAGGTCAGTGGTCCTGGTTCTCAAGCCTGTCTCTGACAGTGCCAATTTTGAAAGATGAACTGTGGAGCAGTTTCCCAAGGGAAGCGGTGGAATTCCCGTGTCAGGGGACTTTTACAACTAGACCAGACAAAACACTAGAAAATGTACTGTAGCTGTAGCGAGCAATTCTGCATCAGCAGGGAGATGGATTGAATGATCTAATATGGCTCTTCCATCTGCAATTCCTGTGAGTCTATGAATCACATTTCTGTGTGGCAATGCAGCCGAGTAAATACAGTGCAGAGCAGCATCATCAGCTATCTTGGTATCTCTGTAACAGTAACATGAGTAAATTAGGCAGACAAATTCCAAAAAGGGATATATTTGCCTCTCCGGCTCTAAATCCATCTGTTCAAACTGGCTATAGTACAGTATGCTACTGCTAATTCCTAAGTGGTTCAGGCTGGATAACAAGATTTTGCTTCAGGTATGCTATTAGCAAAAAGCTCAAGCATTATTAGTTCATGTTTTGTTGTACAGAGCTAGTGATTCCTAAGTCAGCTGGCACATTTTGGATTAATACAAAGACTGCCCCAGCTATCTATAGCCTCTGAATTTTAACTTAAACCATATGGAAGGATCTTGCAAAAGTAGACTGTAAAAATTGAAAATATGTCAGTTTAAGATGCAAAGTTTCTTTTGACTGGAAAAGTAAGGGAAGAGGGATGGAAACATATTATTACCAGAGAAATCAGCTCAGGCTTGATCCTAGTCTTACACCTACATGGCCCAGATGTAAATGAATTTGTCGACAGTTGGGTGGATGTCAAAGCTAGCCAGTTGTCAGGCTAACCAGACATTGCCTTAGTGCACCCAACCAAGCCCAGCGGGTCAACTAGGCTTTGAAAGGCCTCTAACTTTGATGATTGACCTGGGAAAGGGAAGTATCAAACATTTTAATCTTCACCTTTTACAGCAGTCACAACCAAACAGAATTCTGTGAGGAATACTTGCATGGTGCTTCTGTGGGAATCAGGGCCCTGTACGGAGATGTTACACAGCTGACAAAAAGTCCAGTGTTCCACTGTGATGCATTTACTTAACAGAAGAAATTTCTCTAGCAGCCAGGAAGACAGATACTTTTAGCTGGCTTTCATAAATCAACAGGATAGCAAGAATTTATGACTTTTCTTGTTCTTTTTATTCTGGTTGCAATCTCCTACAGCCCCAACCAAAGGCTTGTTTTCCTTGTCACTGCTCAATCCCTCTCTTCACAGCCGTGATCTTTCCATGGCCCTTTTAAACTCGCTTCATATGTGCCACTCCATTTCCTGGGTTTGTAGCATGATGTTTCTGCCACGCCTGTGGGACCATATTTGACAGTGTACAGTCCCAAAAAGCCTTGGCTTCTGAGAAGGAGTCACCTCCAGAGCATCTCTTCTAACAGTGGAGGCCTGCATCATTAGGGACCTGAATTAGGAAGACAAAACTCACTAGATTTCTGAGATTTAATGTTACATATGAAGTTATTCTATCCCAAGTGTGATTTGGGATAGAATAGTGTGATTTGGGAAGAGTGATGCCTGCTGCATACATACCTATCTATGTAGATCTACTCGTGGAGATGCATGCACAGCACATCTGAACAAAAGGGCTGGGCATTTTTCTAGGACATCATTTGAGACTGTATGTATGCCTACATATATTTGTGTGTGTGTGTATTCCAACCACACCGTTGAATTTGTAGGTTTTTATTGTCAACAGGCCCTCACAAGTACCCTGACTGACTATTCATGAAGATACTGGAGAATTCACTTTCATGACATTTAGACCTGTTGATTTATTCATTCTGAACTGCAGGATCATTTCTTCGCTATTCTTCATTCATTTTTCCCTTGTTTAAAAAGTTTCATTCACCCAGTCATAAATAAGTAAGTAAATAAATAAATAACCAGCACGTGGCTTGGGTAACCAATTCCACACCTTTGTGGAGAATGAAATTGAACTGTTTATAAATAAACCATAAGCTGAAATGTGTTTGCATAAACTATTTGATAAACACTTAGGAAAAGAGCTATTGGGAAAAAAACCCATCTTTGTATTTTTCACTGTGAAAATGAAAGCCATTTTCGGGGAGGGGAAATATTCGCACGTTTTTCCTCTATTTTTGGACTGAGTATAAAATCCATTAACAGAAGATGTTGAAATTGATAACACATTACTGCTTGAACTTAATAGTTAAAAGTTTTTCCACTAATACTGAAAAATGAGTCGGTTTTGCTTATTGCTGTTGAGGGGGACTGTCTGTCTGTAGCTGTCTCAAGGTTTGGTACCTGATCTGGAAAAATCAAAGGAAAGAAACAGGGTCCTTTGCGGGACTACCCAGCCCAGCCCAGGAAAGGTGTCTGCAGTAGGTGGTATGAAAAGCTGTGGACAGACAACCTGGATAAGTGGCTTAGGAACCTAGCCTTTGGTTGGCTAAAGCGGAATTAGATGAGTGTCCCCATAAGGTCCTACCCAATCAAGATAATGTTTCTCCCCGATGTTATTTACAGTTATGACTCAACTACCAAAGGACCTATGAACATCAGACTAACTGTATCTGTAGAAACCCAGGAGTAACAAAATGCAGTGTCTTGGCCATCGCTATAGAAAGAATGCCAGCACTTAATAATTCCATGCGTATAGTTACAGTATATCTGGTTTGTACTGGGACTTACTAGAGGGGAATCTACAGTTACAACAAACAAACTGTTTATACAACTTCAGGGCAAAATAAACTGCAAACGCTGCAGAAGTCAGTAAGGGAATTTATTACCTGTAGGTTTCTGGATTAGGCAAGGCATATGCTGAGAGGTTTGTACTACAATATAGCCCCCAAACTTAAATGTTGTGACATTAGCAAGTAGCTTATAATTAAAGTGTGTTGCCATTTCACCAGGCTTTCATTTGTAGGAGAAAGTGCAAATTCTATTCTATGTGAACTTTAGATACATCCAACTTTTTTCTTTGTTCTTTTCTTTAAAGCTTTGCAACAAATGCATCTCCATATGCTTATATTAGTTAATCTAGTATTAAACATATTGGCTGTGCAAAATGTTGGCATGCATTAATAAATGTTTTCATTTTTTTATTCTTTTTTTTTCCCCCCTTACTTTAAATTCTTCCTTTGACTACACAAGCAACAGCTGTCTAGCTTCCTGTTCAGTACTGGATCTAATGCCTCTACAGAAATCTAGGTCAAAACACTTGGAATGCATGAATATCAAACAGAGTTTTCAAAACAGCAAATGAATACATCTTTAACTGGTGACATTTTCCTGTAGCATATGGCTGCAAGCTCAGGGGACTGCATGCTTTTTTGATGAATATGTTCCGTCAAAAACTAAGGAATGGCAGCGGGCTTATATCACCTTCTGTTTTGCCTTATGAAATGATAATGCAAACTCATAAATGGATGCTACTATCACAAGACTTCTGCCTTTTGTCCAATCCCAAAGTAGTACAAGGCCTTGTGGTTAAGGCTCCAGCTCTTTGGTCGTGTTAAAGTATAAAAGATAACTGTCAAAGATGCTTTTTTGTAAAGCACTTGGCCCATGTCACGGAGGGCGCAAGATTACCTGCATTTCCATACTAGTGGGAAACAGTGACATAAGGTACTGGGAGAGAGGTACAGATTAATTCTGAAATTCTGCGAAGACATTAAACCATGCATAGAATTTCTGCAAAAGAATGGCCTGATGTAACAAAGGTAATATATTAATATAGTTCAGCTTGCCAGCACAAATGCACAGGGAAAGTTGTACGTTTTTAATGATAGAAGTAAGAGAATAAAAAGAATAAACTAAAATTAAAGTGCCAGCATCTCAGTAAACCCCATATCAACACTAAAGTGACAGTCCAAAGAAAGCTGCTCTAACAAGCTTGTCTGTTATTCTCTGAGAAGAAAGCATGGGTTTGGCAGCAACACCAGAGCCTGTTGAATAATTAACCAACTACTGATTCTGACCAGTAGGAAATGATGGAGCTATTATTTCTGATCATGTATTCATCTTCTGTCATAACGAAAAAACATCCATGCCCAATATCTCTTTAGGTTAATGAAGCAGGTAGAAAAATCATGAATTAAATTGTGTCAAATATTCCGATAGACCTAGGGCTGGGGGTGGATGTCAGCTGGAAGCCCAGAGTGGTTTGTTCACCCCGCTGGCAGGGGATTGTGCAGGGGTTTAAAATACGGTTGTAGCCAAGGTCCTTGCAAATTCTGACTTCCAGTGCCCTGTGGGATGTGGTGAGGCAGACAGATGCTGAATTTGGGCTCTGTTTAAAGTAGACAGCAGTTTGTTGGGGTTTTTTTCTGGGTTGCCACTCACGGACCAAGTGTGAGAACCGAACCGAGCGTATCTAGATAAGCTATGATTATATCTGGATATATGCTGGATATATGCTGGATATGTATCAGGGCTCCATGTGTATCATGAAGTCTCTTTTTTGTTATTTAGGACCATCACCACCCCTGTTTCTGTCATCCTTCATCTCCCGAGATCAATATTAAAACAACCAAGAATATAAATTTTATTGGTTCTCTGATATTTCACTAGTCTCACACCACCCCCCTGGCTGAGACAGGGGAAACAGAGCCTGAGAGGGAAAGAATTGCAGAACTTGGTGGCTTTTGAGTATTTTTCTTAACAGTTCCGGTAAACAAACCCGGTTTACTAAAAGATGCAAGGATGGGCAAACAAATTGTGCAAGTAAAGAATGGCTATCATTAGCCTCCTATGTGCTTCTCACATTCTATAGGAAACATTGATGTTTTTGAAGCCATTTCAGGTAGGTGCTTGATATATATTTTGCAAAAAAGTAATTGGTTAAATAAAAAAGAAAAATAGGCATCATTTTGAAATAGATTCTTTTATCTCCCCTGCATTTTGCTACCTTTTTTCAGTGCCGCTTTGGACACATGCAGTATCTGCCCCCCTTCCACCTCCTTTGTCTCCCTTGCTGTCTTTTATATATCTTATTGTCACTCAGGTGAAACTTCATTACAGTTAACCCTAGAAAGGGAACAGCAAGCGTTTAACCTTCGGACTATGAGCAAATGTATTTCTCACAAATAACCCTATCAACATAATGTCTATAGGAGGGCTTACCTGATCAAACCTTGTAGGTGTAGTGTCTTGGGTGACCCCTTCTTTGTGTCACCCAGTTGTCCACTTCATAATTTCTCCCTGGCTGAGAAATAACAGTTCATCCCATACCCTCCATTTGAATTACTTTCCTTAGTTCAGCAAAATAATAAAAAGGCTGTTTTCACAAAGCCTTTCTGAGTTGGATAAGATGTTTTTTTAACACCTTCTCTGCATTAATGACACTGATTTTTTGGTGGTGTAATGTTTTAATTCGGGTACATTTGTTCAGTTGGGAGAGTGGTCAAATCTGCATTCATCTGGTATTAGGAGAATGAAGCTAGTTTCCTGGTCAGTACAGGATGGGGAGTAACGAATGGAGTTACTTCATTTTGAGGATGAAGATCTGTTTTCTCAGAAATCAACAGAAATAGTACTACACCTTCATTTTACCTTCTTTAGAATACCTCTATTTAAATAAAACAGAAAGATCTGTATACTTTCATGTCTGTCCAGCCACGGAAAAGAGAAAGCTAGCAGAGCTACACATCTAACTGAGCAGGGACCGTAATGTTTGAGCTATGAAAGCAAAGCTCATTTATGTTCTAAGCTTATTTTATTTTTCTTAAATCAACATTAAGAAGGAAAAGTTGAGATATTAATTACCCGTTGACTGCCAATGTAGCGGAAAATGTAATTTATAGACCACTTGCAAAAAAGTGCTTGCTTAATTTAAGAACTCAAATTATTCAAATAACATTTTGAATTTGATTATTCGTATAATTGAAATGTTTCTCTTGCAGCCTTGAATTGCTTCTCTGAGTTACAACCTGAGCAACAGTTAACTAAGACCTCACTCACTGTGGAGATTATCACAAACGTGAGCAGGAAAGGAAGAGGGATTAAACCAGAGCATTTACCTGGAGAAATTTATGGACACAGCATCGAGGTTTAAACTGAATTTGGGATTTCCACATGCTTTAGCAGCTCAATACACCAGAGTTGTTGTCACTCCCTTTGTTTTTCCATGCAGACTAGGATCAAATTAATTTCTTCCAAATAAATCTGCATCCCTGAGATGAGCAATGTGAAGAAACCTGTGACTGAGACACAGCCCAACTTTTATTCTGGTCCACCAACTTAAAAGTTGTGCAAATGCAGCTGTATAGATGTTGATCTGAAGTTTGGGCGGTCCTTCTCTTAAGACCTGCTACAGAATCCTGCCACTAAATATATTCTGCACAAAATTTACATGGAAAGCAGGGATCCCACTTCAGAAATTCTGACATGAATAATATGAAATGTATTTCCCTTTTCTGCTATGCCAAGGAAAATGGGGCAGAATGAATACAGCTAGATATGGGCTATCTATTGACAAATCTTCATTTTATTTAGCAAAGATACTTTTGAATTAAAAGATATTAGCCTGTATCGTTTCAGTTTCAAAAATAAGTGCTTCCTGTCCATAGTGAGGGGGAGAATGAGATTAAATGGGATGAATGATAAATGCAAAATTTCATACTTGGCACCTAAAACACTCATGGAAATAAACCTCGTGAAGCACAGAGCAGATGAGGCTTTAGTGAAACTGGAAGAGACCTACTTTGTATTTCAAAAAATGGATTAAGATATTTAAACAATCTTGCATCTATAAAGAAAGTCTCACCTGGCCTAGAGCAAGTTTGATTCCAATGCACCTGGATTTTCTTAGTAATAACATCTCAGCATTTCCTGGATTTAGGAAGAGATTCAGATAGATCTAACCCTGTTAGAGTTCCTATTCATATATAGTTTTAAAATACATTAAATGCACATTAATTAACTTTTTTCTTAATATGCAAAGGATATTATTTATTAGATATAATCATTAGAAGTAATTTATTAATCTTGGCATGATTTCCATGATATTCTCCTCCTCTCTCTCCACCTGGCTGTTGGTGAAGCCAAGTGATCCTCAGGAGACGCAGAAGCTCATGTTCGGGTATCTGACTACAGGATAAAACCAGGAAGGTTGTCTTTCCCCCTAAATAAGGAAGCTCAGATACATGACAAAAATCCATAATGAGAAATGCATTAAAAAAGAGTTTAATATCTCGAGTGTAGGTGGAGCTGAATGGTGCAAGCAGCATAATTTCTTTCAGTCTCTCAAAATGCCCACTTTTTTTGCTAAAAAATAATAAAATTAATACCTCAACTTGAGGTATACTTAGAAATAAGTACAAATAAAGTATCGTAACACGAAAGTGCCCCACAGCTTTAAGTGTAGGTTGTTTTGCTTAAGATATATACGACTAGAAGTTCTCAGGAGCATGTACTAGTCCATCGTGAAAACTTCTTTGAACCCTGATGTTCTTCTTAGAAATCTAATGGCATCCTGCTAAATCAAACAAATCAACACAGACCCCAAACTGTGGGATTTTCAAAGGAAATGTGATGATTCTTGTCTCATTGAGTTTAAGTACCTAACTTCATCAGAGTCTTAAAATCCTTTCCATAGTCAGACACTTAGCGTATAACAAGTTAGAAGGGTTTTAAATGACAGATGAGATTTGGGAATTATGGATGAAATTAAGTAGAGGCACTTTTTTTTTTTTTTTCCCAAATTCTCAATGTCTCCAACAACTATGCTTCATACTTTGCTGCCGAGAATATGAAACACTTGGACAGCCAATGGCATGATGTTTTCCGTTAGGTTTTTTTTCACACCCTTCTTTCCCAGCTTGTCTTTTCTTGTCTCGTCTTTTCTTTCCTAAACAAGCCTAATTCACTCTTCACATTTCAGCTTCCCCAGCCTCCAATCTTTATTATTCTTTCCTTCTAGTCAGCCTGCCTTTCAGCTAGGAAAAAGAGGGGTTAATAAAGGCGTGATTAAGCTGTAAAAGGCTGACATTTAGATATCAACTATGAATCAACAGCTTCCATTAGTGGAAATGATTTTTTAATTTATTTTTTTTCTCTAACATGGGCACCCTCTGCCACAGCTCATCTCTTTCTTATATCCCACTTTTCCAAAGTGCAAGGGGACAAATCACAAGCTGTGTCACTACATCCATGGCCTTCCCCCATCGTATGACTGCCTTCCGAGTCTCGAAGATAAAAACTCAGAATATGTTTTTTGCCCCAAAAAACAAAATGTGGAGTTATTAAACACAGTGGAGCAGCTTATCTCAGGAACATTTTACCCTGGCTCTGAGGCAGCCAACTGAGGCTGGAGCCAAACTAGACAGAGAGAGACGGAGGAGCGGAGAGAGGCAGCACAGAGACCCCATTAGCGATTCCCCCGCCGCGGTCTGAGTGGCAGCTGGGAACAAGGCACTAACTGTTTGCCCGTTGCCCATTCTTGTGTTATTGGGTAAAATAAAAGTTCTTTTCTCTGAGAATCTTTGTACGATAAAACAACTCTCAGTCATTCTCGAGTCAGGGGAGAGGAGAAAAGGGCCTCAGTGTAAAGTGCAGCAAACTGGCACATTGTTTCCAGTCATTTTCTCACTATTCACATATAAGGGGAAAGAATTGGGGGGGTAAAAAAAGGGCAGAGGGATGAGAAAGGAGGGGGAGGGAGGAGGGGCGACTCAGGGTATCTTTTGACAGAAATGTCAGATGCGTGGGGCTGCTGGGGGAGGAGAGGGTGAAGTGTGTGTCCAAGGAGGGCAAGTTTTGCCTCAGTCTCCCGTTGAACTCCTGGCCACATGCTTCCCCCAGCTCTGACTCTGCCCATCCCTGTTTCCTCTCCTTGGCTAAGATGGGATAGAAACCAGCTTCTCTGATACCCAGTGGTCGGAGCAATCCAAGCGCTGCTTGGCAGAGGAAGGACAAGATGGGCACTTCTCTCTCTCCCCGTGCTGCATTTCTCATAGATTTACTAATAACAGACACACTTGGCAATTTAATTAGCAGAAACTCTGCAGCACTGAAGGTCTGACTCCTGCACATGACATCTTATATTTCCAAGGATCAACAGCATAATAAATAGCTGGACAGGGGTTTTAATGAAATATTTTATTTGAGTCTCACATAAACTTGGCGCATATTAGGTGTTTCCACAATAACAATAATTAAAAAAACCCAAAGAGCCATGTGACACTAGTTAATGCACAGAGTAGGGCACAGCAGCTCCCTAAATCACAATGACATGACTTCACCCAGAAGCACCTAGAAGCCCTGACTACAGCTCCTCTGATTAGAATTGCCTGGTAAGCTATGAACTTGGGCAAGGGGGATACATTTCCTCCAGGAAATGTGGTAACACAAGCAAAGACAGGATTAGTGACACTACAACAAAAATTCTGGTATTTCCTTCATGGTTCCTCTAAAATACGAAAGACAAAAACATCCTAAAAAGGACAAGAAAGGTGTAAATATGAAAGAAATTAAGAGGACTGATATAGGGGTGGTAGATGAGAGCTGGACATGCCAGCAGGAGATATGGAAAATTACAGCACTGCATTAGCTTGATGACTAATTTAACCTCATGCCATGGCTGGGACATAGACCCAGTCTGAGCAGAGAGCTGGCTTTCTTGAACATGCCCACATCAAGGCATCAGTACGACATACTCTATGGCTTGGTACCATGGGAAGGTCATAACTTCGCAAAACCTACCACTCAGAAATCCCATGTGCAGTTCTACACTTCATGGAGTCCTCAGTGAATGTCCCTTGTCTGATTCTCATTCTGTGACTTAAGTTACCATGATAATTTAATTCAGTAGAGGGAGCTGTAGGTGAGAGTGATGCAGTTCCAGCCGAGGGAAGATTGATTGTGTTCATTCAGCCCCCACAGCCTGAAAACGCTCCCTATTTATTTTATTCAAGTTCTTGTTACAACACATCCCTGAGTTGCCAAGTCATTTTTTTCCACGAGCAACAGTCCTTTCCTTTTCCCTGCTCACTTACGTGATATAATCCATCCCAAGAGCACTCTGGTATTTCACTCTACTTTTGCCCCTCTTGTGCCCAGTCTCTTTCATGATGGCTACGCGTATTACCCCGGAGAGAGCTCACTATTTTATAGAGCTTCTATAGACTTGGCTAACACTTGTTTTGTATTTAAATATGGTACTGAGCTGGGTCGGATACGTTCCCAGCTTTGGGAAGGCCAGGACCGATGATCTGAGCAATTCAGTCTGGGTTATGGCTAAAGCCATTGGCAAGCTTCTTTGTTTAGTAAATGGATGTTAAAAAACCCCACAGCCCAACACACAGTAGTTCTACATCATGATTCCAATGATTTCATAGCTTCATGGCTGCCAGTTAAGGCACATATAATGCTGGAGAAATAGTTCTGTCACTTGAACTGTCATCCAGTAAAAATAAAAATTATTGGCCAGAGACTAAAGGATAAAGTAAGTTCAAGTACTGGAGCAGGAGTTTGTGAGCCAGAACTGATCCAGCAGAAGCTAGGAGTACATTTGCACATAAGCTAGTAAATTACGTATTTGTGTGCTCCATAAGTGTAAAAGATGTCAGCCTACTCAGCAAGAAGAGAGTGTGTTGCAACAAGACAGTTGCCATTTCCTTCAAAGCAACCAAGGACTCTCCATCTTTCCTACCTTCCCATGGTATCTGGGAGCTTTATTGGAACACCAACTGCAAACTGCACTTGGCAAGGGTGATTACATCTGGCCTCTCAAGACTCTGCTCAGCAAAATTGAAGTAGATTTCCTTTGCAGGCTCTTATATTTTGAACATAGCTGATTGAAATCAAAATTGGGCTGAGTAAATAACACTGGCATTAATAATCTTCAGAAAACTTTTGTACAAACTGAACTAAACAGAAAAATTGAAAAATAGCACACGAGCAAAAGTTTATTTGCAATACTTTTCCACTAACTTCCATTTTAACTTTCATAGAATCCCAAACTGGTTTGGGTGGGAAGGGACCTCAAAGCCCACCTAGTCCCACCCCCTGCCATGGGCAGGGATACCTTCCACTAGCCCAGGGTGCCCAAAGCCCCATCCAACCTGGTCCTGAACCCTGTCAGGGATCCAAGGACAGCTACAGCTTCTCTGGGCACCCTGTGCCAGGGCCTCACCACCCTCACAGGGAAGAATTTCTTTCTAACATCTAATCTAAATCTACCCTCCTTCAGCTTAAGGCTGTTACCCCTTGTCCTATCACTACATGCCCTTGTAAACTATATCCCTCTTGATTCACATGTAGTCTATCAAGGCTGAAAGCTCTTCAGAGTCTGAGCCATGTCTTCTCATCTGTAGTTAAAGTGTGCAATGCACACTGATGTCTATCCCATTGCTCATCATCACTAACACACTAACTTGTTCCATGGATTCAATTGCATCCTTAATGCAAGACTGTGATGACAGCTTTTGACAGAAAATTGCAGAGTACCGGTACATGAAGTAAGGGCATTCCATCAACTCACATCTGATACTATTTGTCATGTTCAAATTTGGAAAAAATGCATGAAAAGCCAGTTTTACACTAAAATTCCTTGGTAAGGTTCCTGCACTGTTCCTACTCTCTACTTCAGCTTGAAAATAATACTGTAGGAGTGGAAACAGTGGTGGCGTGAGCTTCATGTTCCCGCTCTGCGGCTGGAGATGGATCTCCTTCTCTGTGGAAGCATAGAAGAACAGGTCAGACATGGGTTTGAAAAGTTTCTTAGGGAGTTGCGTGTGGAGCAGAAACACGCTGGAGACTCTATCTCTGTTTAGCATCAGATGGCAGTGACCCTTTTTGTGATACTTTGCGGAATAATTAAAACTGCTTTGTCCCATTAGCCCACTCAACAACCCCTTGTGAATTTTGAGAAACCTTTATGTTCCTAATCACTGGATTTAAATGTAGCAAGGAAAGCAGACAGGAGCTGCACATCCACAGAGACTTACTGAGTCTGATTTTGTGTAATTATTATTATTATTGCTGTTGCTATTATTATTATTTGTTCTACTGTGATGTCAAAAGGCTTTAAAGCCGGATAAACAGGAAATTTGAAAAGCACTTTAAAATTAGCATTCAGCTCTTAGGAAAGTCTGTAAAACTTATGGTCCTGTTAATGCAATGTTGTGTGAAAAATTTCTTGAGACCATTTGTCTTGCATGATATCACGATGAGCACATGAGAGGTTCAAAATGAGGAAGGTGTGGAGAACGAAGAACACCAACATATGGCCATTGGACTAAGAAAAGAAGAGTCAGAGGTTTTCCAGTGTTAAATTTGCATCTGCATTGTACATCTACTGAGCTGTGTACCAGAATAATCATCAGTTGTTATCCTATGACTACAACTATGGGCATTTGCTTTGTTATTTATAGCATACAACTTCTCCCTTCCCTGGGAAATTTTGGGTCTAGAAACAGAGAAAGTCAGGGGTGTCAACTAGGAACCCCTGCATGCTGATCCTGATCCTGCTGATGATTTATTTGCTGATTTGGAGACCACTGTTTCATCTTCCTTAGGAATAAACACCCTCACCAGCAAAACTGGTGTCTGTGTCCCTATGGCTCCTGTTATCTGGCATAGCAAGTACACCTGCGTGCAGGTACACCTGACATAACATTCATTGTGATTTTCCTCTTTGCTGTCCTATCTTCCAACTGGATAAAAATCAAAGGCCACAGATAAAATGGGAGGGAAATAACAGATTCACCTGTATATTTAAGTGTAAATTGCAACAGGTAGAGCGCTCCAGAGGCCTTTGGATTCCCATATAACTTCATGGTTTCAGGGGCTTATAAAAGATGGTAGCATTTTAACATTAAAAAGCCTCATGAAAATGAAACAGGAGAGTTTGCTATGTAATTCTGACTTCAGAAGGTATGCTGCATGGAAGAACCGTCCAGCCTCAGCATCTTTGCTTTTAGCAGCCACAGCTGGAGCCGTGACTGAGCGATGAAAATGTGCTGGTGCTCCTTTAAGCAGAAAGTTGACAAGCCTGCATCTGTACCCATGCAGCTATACATCTACGAGCAAATACAATATTTTATGCCATAAATAAATTAATTTTATTAGCATGATATTTACATAAAAAAGAGTGCTTACGATTGCCATGATTGCATTGTGCAAGTGGTTTGAGTCTGGCTCTTTGCAGGTCTCCAGAAAGTTTTGCAAATGAGCTCCATGTCATCTGAACTATTCTTTAACCTTCAGCTTTGACTTTCAAGTGGCTTTCATGCACATCACTACAAATGCAAACACGCTGATGATCTTGCCTCTAAATAAGACACCTGGGCCCTAAAGCACTGAACTTAGTTAAGAAACATTTAACTGAAAACATAGTCTATGAAGGCACATCCTTTACTGCTACTTATCTTTAAACAAAAGCAAGCGTACGCAAACATATATACATGCAGATCCTCAAACCTCTGAATAAACTAATAACTCTTTGTGTACAGTGTTACTTGGAAGAGTTACAGGGCTGCATAATTACCCCAACTCCTGCATCAGGCAGGGAAAGTTAGTGACATGTTGAGTGAAATGCTACACTGTGTTAATAACGGTTTTGAAAGAAATCAGAGAAGTTAATCATGTGTGGACACAGGGTTAAGAAGCAATGTAACAGACTATTAAGTTTAATATAGATATGTGATATAAGCATATGCAGACAGCCATTAGCATAAATTCATGTTACAGAAGAGCAGTGCAGCATACCGCGCGATGGATTTATAGCATACGTGGTGTGCAGGGCGGGCACCCGAACAAGGGAGAAATGGGTCAACAAATTCATAGACAGGTCTTGAGTCAGATTGGCAGAACCAGGGCAAATGCAACCCGGCTGCTTTTCAATGGTGATGTTGCCTCAGAGTGACTATCTATCATATAACAGTCAAATTGCTTGGCTGCTGTTTTCTGTGGGTTTGAGAGTGAAGACGTCAAAGTCTGGAGTGCACACGAGAGGTCCTTCGCTTTGCATTCTTACAGCGTGATGAGGACAGCTCTCGCAGATCAATTCCTACTCCCCATTTTTGTGTTGAAGATGCTGACAAATTCTGCAGAAGCAAAAAGTTCAGTGCTGCTCACACTGAACTGGTAGAAGCTGGCTTATATTTGTCTTGTTTACCCGATTTCAGGAGCCCTCATTCATATCATATTGATTTTGCTTAGTTACTAACAGGACCGGGTGAAGAATCTGTAACAAGTTCTGCTGTGAATTTGCCTCCTTTTTCTCTTTGCAGAATGTCAAAATTATTCATTACACAAATTCACTGCAGAATTCCCCCAGTTTGCTAACTGCCTGCCTTGCTGTTTGACATCATCAAAATATATGTGGTTAAAACTGGCTCCTACTAACTATTCTTACTTGTAAAATTTGATTGCAAACACATTTCCAGAAGACGACTAAAAAAATAAGTTCAAAATCATTTACAGTTAGTTTGCCCACAATGAATTGTGTCATATCCTAAGAGAAGCCAAGAGGGAATAACAGGAACTCTTAAAGTTTGTTTATAACAACCAGCATTTTACCCTCCTCATCTCATGGTTAGTGCAACACGGAGTAATTGGCAAGAGGCAACTGGACTTTTGACAACATTTATAGTATGTATAAATTGCACCGAACCACTTGTCCTTCATAATCCCAGAAAGGGCTTTTACACTCGAGATGCTGCCTGCATTCTGTGTCCCTCCTAGCAATAAAAGCCCACAACAAAATAGTGGTAGGGCCTGACTCAATTTAATAGTGGTCTCCTCACAATACCTACAACTGGTTTAATGTTATGAATCCTTAGAGCTATGCTACTCTTTCATCAACAAAATAAAGGGTTACAACCTTCCCCATGTACAATGTTTTTATTGTATTTTGCCTTTGGGAATTTCCAGCCCAGCCTAATCTCTATCTAATTGTGTGTGAGGGAGAAAGTCTCCCATCAGCTCAAAGGGTCATTGATATTCAGGTGAGGTCCAAGCTGTTTTCCAAAGTTTGATCATTCCTTCATCTTCGAGGGCTGTTTGGCATCTTATCACTCACACATGAAATGGCTTTAAGGGTGATAGCCCTTTGTGGGCCCAAATTTTGTTCAGTGTCTTTACAAAATTCCCAGATTTTAGATATTTAGTGAATTGGGGGAAATTTGCAGTTTGCTAGTGTATTTCATCCAATTGCTTGAGACATTTTTTGTCTCTCCTTTAACTTCATTGCCAAAGATCGAACCCCTCAAAAATTACTGGTAGTGCATCTTATCAGGACAGCTCCAGAGCGAAATTTAAAATGAGAGCAAGAGTAAACGTAGTGCTGAAATGTGAGCTTCAGTTGTGAAACATGAGTCTTTGGCTGGGAGAAAGTGGTTTTTCTGGATGCAGAATTGTCTCTAAAAATTTTGCGCTATTTGGCCTTTCCTGAATAAGTGGTTATCCTGGGTCCTAGTGAACTCTTGGGTTCTGCATTGCATTTGCTTCCTGAATGCTGCTTTTAGCACCACAATTAAAAGGAAGAGGATGGAGAAGAGCTGGCTAACTGAAAGGACACCAATAGCTGGATGAACCAAGCAGACTTCTGCTGATTGCACTAGGATGCCAAAGAAGAGTTTGGAGCCAGCCTTCTTTGGGCATGGAAAATCACTGGCTGGGATGACTCTGATAACATACCAGATGCTGGGCTGCTGATAATATATCAGATGCTTGGGATGATGGCAGCAAAAACATTTTACACTGGAATATTGACATCATGGTTGTCTTCTGGGCTAAGTTATCATGCGGCAAACAAAGGTTTCTCATTTTTGGGAGTGAAGGAGAGGAGAAAGAAGGGAGGGCAGACATTTCCAGCCATTTGTGCTAGATATCTTGATAAACAAGGAGTAAAGGGGAATGGTCCAGAGAAAGTGAAACTCCTGCGCCAGACCCATATGCAGTACATGCACAGATTGATTTATATAGTGAGATACTTTATAATCATTGTACTGCTGAATTTTAGCTGTGGTAGATAGAGTTTAGCGCTTTTTTACTACTGCTCTGCTACCATCTCCATTTGCCTCTGCAATGCCAATCAACAGAGAGGTAAAAACAGAAGGTAGGGTATAGAACGAGGAGGATTTCACCACAGGCCAGGTGCAGATTTCATAAGGAGAGACCCCCCAGTATTATACTTGCCTTTCAGTGGCTGACGAGCTGAGCTAACTGCTCTGTATTCTCAGCTTGGCTCCTTCCTCCCTACCTTAAGTAAAGCCCTCCCATCATGCTTATTAACATGCCAATTCATCAAAGTAATTGTTAACAAAAAAAAAAGAAAAAAAAAAGAATTTATTTCAGTGCTGGCGGAAATTATTCTAACATTACATTTCAATAAAATACCCCCTCCCCTGGTCCTCTGTGTATAAGCAATCAATGGGTTAAGTTTAGATCACTAACGTATGTTCCATGACCCCAGAATGCTTCATCAAATGTACTCATTACCAACTGAGCAAGTGAATGAGTAGTTGTGAGCCGCAGTTTAAGCGCTGATGGGATTGTGTGTGAGCCCCAACGTGGCCGAGGTATTTAAATTTTGATTTTTGTAATGGGCTTTGACATGTTTCATTTCCTCCGAGGGAGCACTCAAGACCTCTGAAAGTAAATGTTGCTAAAAAGTCATCAAGGCAGAATATTAAAATGCCATCAAATGAAAATTTCACTAATGCAATCCGGCTAGGCCTTCAGGTACCCGAGCGAAAAGGGGAGTGTCAAAGGTCCCGCTTCTTTTAGTGAAACATTATTTGTTCCTCTTCACTGACTGTTTCTCCAAAATAAATTATTTAAAGTCTTATTTCTTTTTTCTCCTGGGCCCTTTAAAGTTCAACTACGCTGAGAGGAGACGCGGGGAGGGGTGCCGGGGGAAGGAGGTGTCATACGTAGAAATATAACAAATCGCTGTGCACGCGTTGGGTGCCTGTGAAGATTGCTTTACATTTGCTGGATGTCTGCAGCCCTGATATAGGCAAGGGACAGGCACTGCCACGCTCCAGTACAGGGCTTCAAACAAGAGTAAGGGCAGAGACCCCCACGTGTCACTGCAGGATCACCGCTTGAGATAGGAAGCGCATTCCCTAGGAAATGGGAGGACTGGGAGGGCTGGTGAGCTCACCCAGCACCTTGCAGGGTTCCTCTTCTCCCCCTTGGAGACAAGAAGGCTGTTGTAAATTTTTCGGACCCATTCCTCATTGAAATGGTAAAGCAAGAAGCATTCAGAGAAGAGTAATGAGGTGGTAGGAAAGCAATGTGGTGGTGGGTGTAGGGATCTTTCTTTTCAGTGGAAGGCAGAGAAAAGGCAAAAGGGCATTGTGTTCAGGATAAAAGAACTAGGGACTCTGGTTTCACTTCCACTCATTTTATGCCTGTGTAAATCTGCGACTCGCTTGCTGTTCCTGCCGACTTACAACGCTGGGCAAAACTTAAGCCCCTTGTTCCCAGGAATCTGGAGACAAATCAGAAAGAAAAAAAAAAAAAAGAAAAAAAAAATAACAGCTACTTTATTTAAGAAGCATCATTCAGCTGAGCTTCATTCAAACTTTACGAGAAGGATGAAACAGAGGCATCCTGACCTCGCACAGAATCCCTTCCCGGGTGACTCCACCAAGGATATTCGAACAATGAGCTCAACCAGTGGAACAGCTAAGAAGAGAACTGCACCATCAGGCCAAACGTTGATTGACTGAGCATAGTCAGGAGGCTTGCTACGGTCAAACTTCATAAAGCTGATTAACACATCTCTGCCTGATACATATACCACCAGGAAGAGGGCAGGCAGCAATTGTCGGGGGACAAGCAACTATTAAAAGAGAGTTGCAAAACAAGGGTTTCCAAATGATTCATAACTACCCTTTGTAACCCTCTTACTGATGTTTGCTTCTAGGGAAGGGAGTGAGTGGGTTTATTTTTTTCCCCTCTGCAGCTGTTTGTGTATGGCTCTTTACTTACTGCAAATTCTGTGCGGTGTAGTTAATAAAAGGAAGTGAAAAGATATCTGAAGCAATCTCCCCAGCAGCTCCCCAAGTCCTGGAAAAAAAAAAAAAATTAATAAAAAAATCCCCCTGCACACCCACAAAGTAAGCAATCTCATTTCAGAAACCATTCTACCAGTTCCTGACATTGTCTGATTTCACATTAGCACAAAGGATGGAAATGGCATTCAAGCTAATTATCTACAGGAGACTGAGCAAGAGGTCTAGGTGAGCTCCAAAAATTAAATAGGAAAAAGAGAAAAAAAAAATTATTCACCTCCCCAAAAAGGCCCTGTAAAATCCTTTAAGAAAAAGAAAATCAAGCTGCTTTAGACAGAAAAGAAGTACTTTTTATTTAATAAAATCCCATGAAAACTAAGCCCTGCCTGGGTGCCCAAGAAGAAGAACCAGGCTCTTTGTCACCAAGGGAGTATTGAAGTTTACAAAGCATACATAAAAGCTTCCCACTTTTGGGGGGATTTTGCAAACACCTGATTTGTGAGCCATCTGCCAAAGTTGTGGCTCAGATGCATTTCATCTCAATTGGGATTAGGGTGAGTGATCCAAAAATGTGCGTCTCAATCTAAATGTTGCGGGTCATGTCCCACGACATTGGTACCTTGTCTCTGATGGTATTCTGTATGCAAATGGGATGCAGCTTGAAGTGATCCAACAGCAAGATGTGATGGGGAGGAAAAAAGGTAGGACAATGTGTCAGGATGAAAGTGTAGCAGGCTGCAGAAGAATGGAAACGAGATTGGGGCAGAGCTGTTAAAGGAAATAGAAGTACTGTATGCTTGAGAGATGTGAGAGCTGGAGGGGTGGAGAATGGATGGAAAGTTATATAGAGGCTGGAGGTGACGATGTCGCAACCTAGTTGGGACATGGCATTGGAAACCTTAAATCAATGGGAGTATTTCAGTATACTCTGAAAGAGAACAGACCTCAGATTGGGAGAAAAAGGGTTATTTGCAAATAATGCTACTTCTTTTTCTACTTTGAAGGGCTTTTGTTTGCTTGTTAACAAAGTTCCAGCTAATCTTGAAAACCTAGGATACTAGTAAGCCAAACAAAAATAGTCCCCCTTGGTGTACTTGAGGTTGCTCAGAACCCAGTATGTTTTAATTTCAGTATGTTTTGACATTTAAATTAAGAGCTCAAGATCTGATAGACAAAACCAAAGACTTTAATAATAACAGAAATTACAGAAAAGACCAAACTCGGCTTCTTCACGCTTGGCAGTAATTTTCAGCAATAGTTACAGCAAGTACAAATATTTTGGTTGTAAAAGCTTATTTCAAAATGCCTTTTGGTTTAAGAGCAAGGAAAGAAAAAGTAGGACTGACCAAATTGCTTCTTTTGAAGAAGTCTAAGAAAAACTCGAATGTTTTGTTAATTTTCTTTTTCAACTCGAATTGCTGTGTTCTCAGTACACTTTAAGTTGATTAAAATTAAGGCTTCCCAAGAATAAAATATTTCAGTGTGGATTGCTTTTTTTCTTCAAGTCACTGAGGCATTCAGTACATTAACAAAGGCTCTTTTTTTCAGCTGGACTCTAAACAGTCTATTTTAAAAAAATCACAAACAAGCTGAAAAATCAATTATTCACACAAATCTAGTATTGACCTTCTCTATAAATTACTCAGCTATCCAGTTCTGCCCACAAATTCATATATAAGTCACAGTGAAACCAAAGGAAATAGCGAATATGAAACTGGCTGGAATGAGACTGTTTAGCAAATCTTAGAAGGAAACACATCCTACAAAAAAAAAAAAAAAAAAAAAGCTAGCAAAGAAAACATGGGGACTAGCAAAAGAAACTGTGTTTTCATTGCTTTTGGAAACTTAATTTTTGAAACTTCTGAAGATTTCCTTGGCAGTGAACAAGAAACACCAAATTCCTTTCTGCTTTACAGCTAACTCTTCTTTACGGTTTGCATTTTAAGATTAGATTGTGGGACATTCTGGTATGACTTTATATGCCTGGAAAATGACAGAGAATCATCTGGAGCTACTGTAGGATGGGGAAGCATGGAAATGGTATGGGAGCCTGCAGGTGAATTTTCACCTAGTTGATCCAAGCAGACATTTGACCTTTGCTCAAGCCTGGTAGTGTCCGTCTCTTCATAGTTTCAGTGTCAGACTGCATTCACTAGGATGACAGCAGGAAAGCAATGAGGGATGCTTAAACTCCATCCATGTCCAGTTATTTCCATGCTTTAAATTCTGCATATACTTGGAAATACGTTGAATCTGAAATAGTTGGAAACCATTTGGGGTTTTACAGATAATCTCTGTTTCAAAACCAATCAGAATTTTAATTTTTTTTCTTTTTTCTCTTTGTGAGCTTATTGCTTTCCCAGCAAATGTTACAGAAAAGAAGCAAACCTTCTAGACACCATTTTGGGGAAGACTTTCAGTTGTCAAAGGGAGTATTTGACAAACTACTTCTATAGCACAAATCCTCTGGCCCTGTTTTATCTAACTTGGCTCAATGAAGATACGATGTTTGCAGAATGTACTGTGTTTACTTTAGTTTCTCTTCCAAAAACTCAATCAATATTGCAGCCTCACCGTCTCCTTTTATAATTGGCAATTACAGTCTGACTGCCTTGACACCCAAGTATCTTCATGAGTGTTATTCTCTGTTTCTCGCACAGGCAGCTCAGAACAGGCAGAAGTGTCTCTGTATTAAGGAATGGGGTCATCAGTTTGGGTTTGTCTCTGTACTTGAACTTCTCTTCCTCCCCCCGCCCCCCATTTTTTGCCTTTCTTTGACTTTCACATATCTAACTGGAAAACGGCTTTTGAAATAAAGAAGTGCTGTTCATTGGAGAAGGTTCCTGAACATCAACAGCAAATGAAGAAGGGTTAATAAAGCCTTCAAAATTTTCCATTGGGACTTTTGACCCCAAAGCTTAGGAGATGAAAGCTTGGTTGTTTTTACTTTTCCTCTGGCTGGATTGCGTAGCATCGACTTATTGCAGTGTTATGTGCATCCATCCAGTTTGGGAAGTACTTCTGACTGACAGTTCCTCTAAGGCTGACATGAAACACCATGTTGATTGCCTAAAAAAAAAGGCTTTAAGGTTTCTTTTGACTAGTCTACCTCCTCCACTTCAATATCTGAGATCTGCTTAGGTGGGTTGTGGAAAGAACATTATCTGGGAAGTGCTAACAATACCCTTTAATTTTCTTCTGGACCGACATGCTGTCACTACATTCCCAATCTGTTTCTGAGAAAGCTGTTTTCTGATAAACATTTTAAAAGTCAGTCCCCTGTTCGGAAGAAAGATGAAGGCAATTAGTTCTGGCTAATAATGAAAAAAAATACTCAATGAACTATGTGTACAAATGAAATTTTATGGTGAACTCAGGTTTCCCTAGGTAAAGAGCTTCATTGCATCCATACTGCAAAAGCATTCTGCTCTCAACAGCAAAACAAGGCCACAGCTGTTGTAAACCTTCAGGTTTTGTAAAAGGGAAATCCCATATAAGCACACAGCTCTGATTACATGGACACAGAATTTCCAGAAGTTCCCTGGTACATATACACACACACACACAAACACACACACATATATATATATGTGTATTTATATAATCTTTCAAGGGGAAAAAAAGAGATAAAAAGGTATGGGCTTTAGGGAAAGGGGAGTGAAGCCATGGTTAAGTGTGTAGCAGCAGTGGCAATAGCAGAAGGTGAAATAAAACTAAATTTGGAAATAATGTGATCAGTAAGTAGTACCACTTCACTTCAACGAGCAGTTTATGAGCAAAAAAGTATACAAAATAGATACAGGAATTCCAAGAAATGTCACAAAAAAAGAAAAAGGAGTCGTGAAATACTTTCTTCAAATCAAAAATTGAAGCCATGAGGACCCTTCAGCACTGGGAGAGGAGTCAGAGAAGATAAGTGAACACGTCTTATGAAATAACAAACAACATAGGGAAGTAAAATCAAGGAATGATTTATCACTCTTCCTATAACACAAGAACAAGGAAGTGCATTTAAATTTGACAAAGTAAACAGTTCCCTGGTGCTGGTTTTGGTGGGTTTTGACCCAATGACTTAAGTACCGGTGAGATTCTTTGCTGAGAGGTCTCATTGGAGTCAAAAGCAAGATTGAAAAAGCCACGTGACATTTATTTTGATAATGACAAAAGCCTGCCGTTCATTTTGAATATCTTTAACATACTTTTTTTCAGTGGGTTGGGGTAAACCCTCAGGCTTCCTTGCAGAAGTCTAAACTCTAATTATTTAGGGTCAGGAAGAAACTTCTTTTCTTGGCAGGTCATCCCAGAGTTGCCCACTAGAGGGTCTCCAGGGTGTTCCTTGGAGGCATCAGGTCTTGGTCATCACTAATAGCAAAGAGAGGCCTCATCCAGAATAATCATTCCCTTTTCCCAGTGTATCCCCACGTGCAAGCACCATACTATTGCCTGTATTTCTCAGAGCGGTCTTTAACTGGGGAGCTTCCCCACAGCAGGGAGGGAAGCCTGCTTCTCTGATTTTACCTGCCCCAACCTACGGGCTCACATCAGAACAAAGAGCTATGGAGGAGTGAGGGGAAGACATAAACCAGGAGTAACAATCCTGCATCCCTTTGTGGAGATTTTTAATGGTATATGTGTGGAAAAGTAATAAACGGGACATAGCCCATTAGGCAAGAACAAATTTTCTTCCCATAATTTTATCTTTGTTTAATTGAATATTTAATTAGTATAAATATGAAACTAATTTTTGTATGTGTTCAGTACATTTAGCAAGAAGTGTTGATCCCGGTCTGCATCTTGAGAGGCATTTATGCAGACACGGACAGCAGCCATGCCCTTCTTGTCCCCTTCTGTGTGCTAATAGAAGTGAGCGGGTCATTTGGCATTAGCAAAGGAGTAACTTAGCATTTGCACTGAGCTGAATCTTGCCAGACTGTGTGCATATTGGAGCCAGTAGACAGCGGCTCCTTTCACGTTGATGAATGGCTTTTTTCAAGCGTTCTGCTCCCTAGTTATGAGAAGGGTGACCCGGTCAGGAGACGACTTTATGAAGCTATAAAAAATGTATGTCACTTCGGACTCTCTAATGTCAAGGAAAAAAAAAAAAAAGGGAGAGAGAGAGAGAGAGAGGGAGAGAGAGAGAAGGAGGGGGGAAAAAAAAATCCTGTGCACAAAAAAATAGCAGGGTAATAAGCCTGTTTTCAATGCTCTAAATAGCTTTCTGTCTACAGCCCCTGTGTATCCCTGTGAGCTGGGGCTGCTGCTTGCTTCAACAAAGCAGCGAGGGTTTTGTGTGTGTTTAAAAAGGTTGATTCTCTTTGCCTTCCTATCACAGTAAATGCTTATCATGATGACAACAAGGCATTGGGAACGCAGGTCGGGTGGCTGTTACGTCGGCTGCTGCGAAAAAGCTATAATGCACTTTAAAAAAAAAAGAAGGAAAAAAAAATGTAATCCACTCAAGGTGGCTCTGACTTTTAAGTATGCAGAACAGCTCGAGAGAAAGGCACCGTAAAAGCAAAGTAGCTTTGAAAGGGCCCTTTCATCTAATATTTTATAAAGTATTTTCTCTGTGTCACAAAGAATAAAAAGTAAAGGGTTGCCAGGTATGTTTGCCCCCATGCCTTTGGTTAATACTCTGGAGTTTAAAGATACTGCCGTGTAGTTTTTAACAAAGGTGGCCCTCTGTAGATCCATAATTTAGCATTCATTGAATTTTCCTATTTCTTTTTAGGCTTTGATATGCATATTTCATTGCATTAGATGCTCCCCCTCCCTCGTGCCCCCCTCCACCCACCTCCCAAAGATGTAGCGCATTTTATAACTGATGTTAAAATGGTAATTTGCACAAGGTAAGTGGCCTGGAGGATTGAGGGCAGAGGCCTTTTCTTTATTAGGATTTCAATTAGTCACGGGCCAAGTTGGGAACGCCCAAGTTCTGGGTTGGAAGGCCGCCCTTGCCAACGCTGAGATGCAAAAGCTTCTGAGCTCCTAGACCCAACCACTGGTCTGCTTTCCTGTTTTTCCTGGTGGGATTTCCAGTTCTCACCCCACCCGGCACTGGAATAACTTGCATCACGGTTGAAACAAGACTAGCTGTGAGTCAAGTGCCAGGCTCAGATAAATCACGGACGTGTCTTTGTAGAAACTTGGAAACATCTGTGGTTTTTTGACAGACAAAAATCGGGCTGGGAGGAGCACAAATCAGCACGATCCAATAACGGCAACGTGCAAGTCAGCGTAAAATGGGCAGAGGCGACACAGAAATGTAGCTTGCACCTTTGCAGTACTCTATGGGGGTGCAAAATGGATGTAGCTTAATTCATTTAGAAGACCCCGGAGACTGAACTGAGTCCTAATGAAAGTTCCCATTGAAGTTAATGGACCTGATTCTCTTCTCATTGCAGGGAGTAATTCTAATTAAGTCAATAGAGTTACACTGGCATAAAAGTGGTGTATGTGAGAGGACTAGGAGGTCTTGGGAGAGTTGAGTCCTCCTAATGACAGGACTAAAATTGGAACCTGAAAATTCCAATCACTCTTGCACCAAAATAAATTCAGCGTAATTGCATCAAAACACATCCAGCAGGCAGTGGCCTAAATCTGGGGATTGTTCCTTGGTCATAACTTCTGTAATTCCACCCTCTTCCCCATGGAAAAAAGATTAGGATTTTGCTTTCAGTGGTTGGAGTATGGAAGGAAATACAAGTCCAGAAAAGGGAACATTTTTACTTCACTTATTACTTATTTTCATTATTATTGACTGTAACCAGCATATACTTAAATCAAGGAAAAGCTTCAGCTTTTTTGCTGAAGGAGACAGACAGACCTCAAGCAGTAAAGCAAACAGAAATCCAAAGGAAGGCATAGTCACCACTTCCAAAAGCTTTCTATAGATGGAAATGCATTACAAAGTATGGGACAGAGGAGGAGCTTACCCTGACATCCCTAAGATTGTGTGGTACCTGTGACAGTACTGGCTGCCACCACTGCAGCATCCTTCCTTAAGCTCAGTGGCACTTCTCATACCATGGGAGAAAGGAATCCCATCACCTAGCATTAACTGTGCTCTGAGTCTCCTGATTCAGCTCCGGATCAGATGACCCTTATGGACCAGTGTGTAAGGTGGAGATAGTGCAGCAAATCCCAAGGCAGCTGTTTAAAGCCACACTCTTTTTTTTCCCTGTACTTTTGTCCTCTGAAAGTGTTTAAGCTTGGTAAAGCATAAAATACATATTTTTGCAAGAAAAAAAAAAATCCCCTCCATTTAAGAATTTATTAACAATTTACATAATTGCTTAAGTAATCTGCATAATTGACAGAAAGTTTAATTTGACCCTAGTTCAAATGCAACACTTATGGTTTTAAATTGAAATGGGTATAATTCATTTATGAGAGTAATTAAGCCATAGTGTCTAACAAATACAATGTATGCTGCCTGAGGCCTTCAAGGCCAGAACATGCTATTAGGATGTTTTATTTAAATATGTCAAATCTGTTCATCTCCAAAGCCGCCTGCGTTAAAATATACCAAATGTCTTACTTGACCTTTAAGGTGCCCTGCTGAAAACAGGGCATTAAAAAAAAAATTTAAAAATAAAAAAGAAATCATAGGCTTTTCTGCATGCCTAAGGAAAGGCAGGAGTGGTGGAAGGGAGACCAAGGGAGGAGTGCTCAGAATGACATTATTGTGCCTAATAGCAGCTAAGCAGCTTTGAGGGACTGGTTTTGCCTTCATTAAGTGGAACCCATTGCTGTCCGCACTGCCAGCACATGGCTGTTTATAGCCACGTAAGCCATCTGGGCAGAACTTGGGTGGTGCAGAAGTCTTCATGTTGACCCCCTGCAGAGATAAGCAAGTAATCCCTACACGTCCCTTGGTTGCTCTGAGACCATCCAGGTTCTGCTCACACGACCCATGAGAGTGGAGGGATGCGAGAGCTACATAGCGATCTGCTCCCTGATTACTCCTGAGGATATCCTGATTGTCCCTGAGGATAGTTACTGAAGGTAACAGCTGTCCTTTAAGGACAGATTCACTTAGTCTGACCTATGCTTCTCTTTAGCTTTATTCCTATTGAAAGTCTGGCTGCCACTCAAGGTTCTGGACTTGATAGCATTTGCATTTTGAGGTATTTGGGTGTATTGAAGTATATAGAGTCAAATCAGCTGTAATAATTTTTTCATCAGGTTGGTAAACGAAAGTCTGGATAAAGTTGCTTCTGGAAAGCAGGTCATAAATCTGTAGGTGGGTGACATTTTTTTAATGAAGACCACCCTTCTTCTGTAGGGCTGTGGTCAGAAGAGTTGATTTGTCTTGAGAAGGAAAAGTGCTAAAGACCTGTTCAGAAGCAAAAAGAGGTTTTCTTTTTGGTTTGGATTTTTTTTTATATATATACTCTTGCCATGTAGTTATGCTGAGATCTCTTTGTGGACCTGTTACTTCCTGGGGTTTAGGTCTCAGGCTGTGAACCCACGTCTGATTTAATCTGGTTCTCCACATTGGACAGCTCAGCTGACTCATCCTCCAAATGCAGTTCCAGGCTTGCTGGAGTATAACAAAACCTCATCTCCTCAGTCATTTCAACAAGTTGCTCGCCAGGTATTAAAATGCTGATCATTCCTTCTTGAATGAACACCCAGTATCATCAGGTAGAAAAATTCATGGCTATGTGGTACATGCTGTAACTTCTGATCTTTCCTCTGCAGTCAAAAGAAAAGGAGTATGAAACCGGACTTTGCTTTTTTCCTCAAGAGGCATGTTTCTAGTGCATTCCAAGGCAGACCTACTCACTTTTCTAATTAAGATATGATGTGATATACATAGGAGAGAGAGATGAGATGCAGGATGAATGTATGCCAAGCAGCGATCTCAATTACCCGCCATGTAGATTAAAACCGTCTGATATTAAGGAATTTATTAAATGCCTTCTGTAAGCTACGAGACTGTGCAGGAGAGCAGTTTTGCCTACTCTTGTGGATGTGTCACTAGTTTCATGACGGATGGCTTTTTTATCCAAAGTAGCAGCTTCAGAGAATGAGGTGCATGAAAAAAAAATCAGCTTTCATTAACAGAAAAAAAAAAAGCCCAGTAGAGATGATCCTATCACAACAGTGGAGCAAATTACCATGAGTCAGCTAAGCCACAGTAACCATCTCTGGGAATGCTTTTATCTGGAAGCAAACGTTAACTTATAGGGCATAGCTCAGCCTGCCATGAAAGAGGGCAAAGTGAAATGCGTTATTCTGCACACGCCCCAGGCAGAAGAAGGTGCTTGTAGGAAAGGTCTGCAGCTCAGCTGACACGTGGTAACTTGCTACAAGCTCCTTGGTAGCAGGTAGGAAGCATGCAATTCTAACCCCTTTGCAGGCATGATGTGTAATTGGAAAACAGTATCCTAATCAATCCTAAATAAATAAAGCTTGCTAATGGAAGGACATGCTTGTTGATTGATTGATTGATTGATTGATTTTTAAATTTAGATTAAGAACTAATCAGCTGGCTATCTTTTCCCACCCCTAAAATCCAACTCATGGCTTCAGAATGATTTTCTGAGAAATTAGGACAAGGAAGAAGAAATGCTCAGTTAGCTGCTGCTGAGTCTGGCCACCATGTGCTGTTCCAACATGTTGGGTGCTTTACAGTCCTTGTTGACAGAGGCAAGGAAGCATGTACAAGGACCTCAGAGAACAGAGGTGGGCCCTGAGTTTTGGAGGAAAAAATATCAAATCCTCTTAAAATGTTGTTTGTTACATCATTGGATTCTCTTTTCGAATGGGCTATGAATGTCAAAGCCAGTATCATGTACACAAGGGAGTACATTGTGGTTGTAAGGGAAGGTCACATTTAAATGTCAGAAAGGGGTCGTGTGTTCTGGTAGTGTGTTTGTAACAAATGAATGGGATTATTAAATCTTTCTTTAAAAAAAACAAACTACAGGCTTTTGCCAGTGTTTGGTCCCACCTGGGAGGAGACTTTCTCCCTGGCTGGGAAGTTTCCAGGTGACACCCTGAGAGTGGGGAGTAGAGAGCAGTGGGCAGGAGGGTGAGGGTTCTGGGGTGGTTCCTGGAGCTTCCCATCACAACCAGCAGCTCAGCCTGATGAGAATGCTTGGAAAGCCTGCAAGGCAAACTGACCTCAGCATAAAAATTAGGCCGTTGCACACATCTCTCCGAACATCTTTGATTCCAGAACATCTGCCCAGAATCAAGCACCACCAGTGAATTACTGATCATCATTACTGATCTAATAATAATCTCATAAATAATACATTGCCCTCTGCTTCAGGCAACCAAATCGGCAGCATGAAGTACTACTAACCCCGAAGGCACAGATTTCTTCTGAACGGCCTCGGTTGAGCTTGTACCATTGGTTAAAGCACATGGGTTTTACAGCATCTAATTGCCCGATTTGCAGTTTCCAGGTAGACATCTAGTTAGCAGTTAGACACTAGGTAGCACAGAATACTTCTACATATGTAGTAGGTAGGTTATTTCTGTAATTAAAAATATATATGCCATGTGAAATACTGCATATAATTATTATATAGAAAACCAAATAACATTTGTTGTTTAAAACCAAAAAAAAGCAGAAATAATTTCCTATAGTGTGAGGGATTAACAGATTCTTTATTTATATACCTCTAGATCCAGTCTGATTAGGAGAGAAGAACTGTGATTAAATTAGTCAATTGATTGCTCATCATTTGGCCAATTTCCTTTTGAACATTGTTGGCTAAATCCAGCAATCCCTGTTTACCATTTAGTCTGTGTGGCAGCACTGCAGGGAACAAGAATGTGTGCATACTTATAGACTGTTGCCCATATATTAGTAACTCTCCTCCCTACCATTCTTAGTCCATGCAAAGCATATCTTCATCAGGATAAAGCTCCAGTATAAATTGAGAGTGGCTAAATAGCCACCCTGCAAATTAAAGTTTTTCTTGTGTTGCTTTGCTTGTCCCCTGGAGTAGGGTCTCAGGTGAACATGGGCTGAACCCTCACAACAATTCACTGAGGAACATTGCAGATATCTTTATGAATATCCTGGAAGAATCTCCCTTGCTTCCCAAAGTCTTTTAAGTTCAAAGAGTTGGCGATTAGTTTCAGATACCTATCCAGACCAATTTGACATGTTCCTGAAACATCTTGATGTGTAAGTAACCTGTGCCTCGGTTAAAACAACCTGAACGAAGGGCTTCACACCAAAAGTTTAGAAACATTGTGAAAGGAGTCATCTTTTGCTAAACCACATTTAATGCCTGAGAGGTAGATTCTCCTACCCCCTTTTCCATAGTGCGTTACTCCAGAAGAAATGCACTGAAATCAATAAAGCTACCAAGGAGCAGGTGTCATATGATAGGAAAAGCAGTGGATGAACTGAGAGGGGAGAGGTCCTGGGAAACCTGGGCTATCTGAAGAAAAATTTCAGAAGCAAATCCCACAGTGTAAAGTTTTACCCACTTTACTCTCTTTCATTCAATTTTGGTTTTTTTAAATCATATTCTTTGCTCAGGCCCTGGCACATTATTATCTATTCCCACAAATAATTGTAAGGGCAGCTGACATCATTTAGACATCAAAATACCTGATAGGACATTTAGATGTGCAAGTGACCCTAAATACACCCACTGAGAGTACAGAAATGGAAAGAGGGCTTTAGAGTCTGGCCTCTAGAGTTTAAGTGCAGGTGATTCTGTATCATTTCATTACAAGTGGTTCTAGCTGGGCTTGGAATTTGCATCCCTGCGCCATCAGAATGGCCTGGAGTTTCTTAATTACCAAACAAATGGAGAGTAGCTGCTTGATTTTGACAGCTCCTTTGTGTATCATTCTTCACAGAACATGAATGATTAATGGAATTTTCCCAACACAGTCAAAGTTGTTTACTGATGGAATTAAAGCTGAAATTGGCAGTGCTCTTTAAGGAGGACTTTTTCTATAATGTCACCAGACCTGCCAAGCTCTCCTAAAAAATAGGGACAATTAGTGATGGGTCAGAAGGATTCTGGGTATTAAAAGGTTTGGTTCTCTCCAATGAAAGTGAAAAGGGGGATATGGGGCGTGTGTGAAAACCCTCAAAAAAAAGATCCTACCAACAAAACAAACCTAAAGCTTGTTACTGATTATTTTCTTCAGAGGGTGATGTCCTTGGACCCAAGATCTGTGCTTGAATTAAATGGGAAAAAAGTTAAATTTCAGTGTTTGAAGATACAAAATACATAGACACAGCAAGACAAAGGAAGCCAATGTTCAACACTTTCTGTTTAAGTACTTCTCTAGGACAAACAAACATGAAGACTAGTTGGCCTCAGCGGGTGTAGGCCCTGTGTTGTCAACACAAGGTGATGATTTATGACTAGGAGTCAAATTTGTGAGGCAGCTGGTTATCACAGGATGGAAGAAGAGCACAGACAGGGCACAACTGGAACAGCTATGTTTAGAGCATGGCATTTGTGGCTTTCTTGCCATTTTGAGCACTAGAAACTCCTGGAGGAACATCTGCCTGGGGCAGAAGACAGTCATTACTGGAGGACACCCAGTGTCCTGTGCATCCTGTCTTGTAGGGAAGGTTGCATGGCCTAGAAAGCTGCTGTCACTGGAAACGTGCCAGTACAGGCTCTGGGGATGGGAACGTGCAGGAGAGGGAGATAGAGGAGAGACTGGTGGTCATGGCACGTAGTGAGAGCACGAAATGAAGCCAACTGCAGTGAGTCGGGCTTATCCACAAACTAAATAATCTAGAATTATTCTGAACATATTCATAAGTATTGCTTTTGCCCTGTATTTTCATCATTTGCCTTCTTGTCCCCTTGCACTGCCACATTCCACAGGCAGAAAAATTTGTGGGAGTAATATCCTCCCATCAGCAGTGGTTCATCTGGGACACACTTACAAAGTTCATAATAAAGGCAAGCCCTACGGAGCGTGCTCAATGTTTAAAGTGTTTTATGAACAACTTCACACCAACCCCAGGAGATAGTTAGATAAGCATGTGATTTATTTTTATTCCTGTTTTCCAGATGGAGAAAAAAATGGTGAAGTGACCTTCTAAAGGCCGCAGGAGGAGTTGAAACTGAGATGAGATCAAGGAGCTCCTGACTACCCTGCCTGTGGGGAAAACATCAGATTGTTCTGCATCTCTCTCCTGCATCCGTTGCACTGACAAAGGCTTTTCACCACACTCACATGAACACATCAACAAGATGGACTTTTTATGGCTGTAGTGGAATCTGGTAGGTGGCCAGGACACTTTGGTTTTCAGCTATCCCATATCATAGTTTCCCGGTGTGCTTCTCTCTCTCGTGCCTCTAAGCTCTTTACAATAAACAGGCAAAATTACCCACGAGCAAGGCTGCAAGGGACAGCACAGAGCCAGCAAAGTCATACACCTCCCATACTTGTGTAGTTAGCAGCAAGTATATATAACACTGTCCTGCCCTTCCTCTTCTAATGAAAGTGGCTCACCACCAGGTAGGTGATCAGCTGCCAAAGGAGATTAATCTCCCCTTTTAGCGTGTGTTTTGGGGTTGGGAGGGATATCAGTTGCTTTAGTATGTTTTTAACATCATCTAAAGTGTAGCCAAGGGATATAATCATACCCTTGGGAGAGCAAATGTACAATACATAGCTAAGTGCCTCTAATCCACAGCAGCATGATTACCTATTGATAACTGCCTCCTCCCCTTTAGCTGTCCTGTGGATCTTGAGTTTGGCTAATAAAAACAAATGAATTGAGCATGCCATGGCAGGGTAAAGAACACATATTGGGGGTGTCAGGGCGGGGGAAGGTTAACTGTTCTCTTTTGTTTTGTTTTCTTTTAATGCAAAACTCAACTGGGCCTGGTGATCTCCAGATATGCTCAAATACTGATGCCAGATATTCACTTGCACAGACAAAAGTAATACAAGTACAAAAGGCAAGGCTGGGGTGGAGGAAGGGGAAATGGCCGGGGCCAAGAACTGTGAGCCAACCCTTGCTGTGATGTACTCTTTCTGCCTTTGTGATCCTGGGCAAGCCTCTTAGGTTTAACTTAATAGCTAAGGCTGGATCCAACGACTGGTGCTAATTAGAAAGCTAAAAGGCCCTTTCACCTTCCGCTACTAGATTTGCACCTGAAGTTAGTTATCCGTAGTTAATTCTGCACTATTGCATCCTAAAGCCAAACTTCAGGACTGATGAAACTCTGTAGTTTCTATTGACCTCTGCAGAGTATTTAGTTTGATGATACTGGTCATGATTTCCCTTCATATAAGTTTCATTTTCTGTGATAAAGGAACAGAACCTTTGTAGGCACTGTTGTTCTATACCACCCTCTCAAATTTATGAGGATAGATGTCATTATCGCAGGGATTTTTTAAGAAATAGCAAAGCACAATCTAAGTGTTGGAAACACAAACTGAAAAGTCTAGTGCTGACTTTTGGTAAGCACAGATAATCGGTGGTGAGTGGTGTGCTTAAGTCTGGTCATATTCGCAATGAAGCTATTCAGAGTTATTTGAGTTACCCCCATAATAACACCAAAAGGAAAGTCCTTGTGGCACAGTGAGGTGGTACAGATCCAAACCATGTGTGTACCACACAGCTATTTGGGTTTTGCCATTCAGTCACTGGGAAGTAAACTGAAGAGAATGAATGCTTTTCCCATGTTTGAAAAGCATCTGTAGAAGACAGAAACTCTTTAAAAGAAAAAAAACCCAACCCAACAAACTAATAAAACCCCCCAGCGTATTTGTTCATCCATCATATTTTCCAGACAACTGTTTTTTTGAGAAACCTCCAAACAAATAGCCAAAAGTGAGCGTCAGGAAGGGAAAAGATATATATGAATTCTTTCAAGCGAGGCATGTCTTGGAGCTACCTAGTCCTTCTACTGGAATGTAACTTTCATGTTCTTTCCAGATGCTGGCAAGGGTGGGGAAGCAGTTTGAGAATAGATTGGCTTATCTGCAAAGGCATGGATCCTACTTGAAGAAATCAAAATTCCTTTAAAGAATGGTCTGTCTAGTCATTGCAAATGTCCTTGGAGTTCAAGCACTTCTATAACACTGATTTGATCATGAGACTACCTAGTTCTTGTGCTATTTTAAACTGTCCAGAGGCAGATAATCACCTTTTACAGTAAAAATAAATAAATAAATAAATAGATCACACGCCCAGGCACCATGGACTGCACTTATTTTGGCTAATGATGTACAAGGAAATTTTTTAAGTAATGCCCTGGAGGGAATAAACAATTAGCAAGACAGTTAAGAAAGGAACCACAACACTTTGGCTTAATGGAGCCATTGCAAAAAAATCCAAATAACTTGATCTCTAACAAAGGATGGCCTGTCAGGTCAGTAACCCAGAACTGAGGTAATGGTTTCATGTAACAATGGCTTGATTTGGTATTCATTTTCAACTTACAGTGGTAAAAGTAAAGTTCAACCTAACAGCAGCTGTCAAGTACCTTTGGCTAATCCCCCTGAAGCTGCTTTGGTACAATTTTGGTGATGTAATACATGGTATCACCCGACCCCAACAAGGCCACCACACTGTTAACACTTTGCCCTTGGGAGGCACATGAGTGGGTCAGAGCGGTTACTAACTTCCCCTAGGTATTTAGGAGAAAGACCTGACTACATCTCTGCTGTATTTTGTGCCACGGTAGTGCTGAAATGTGTTTCTTTCCAAATCATTAAAGCCTGGCATTTCAGAGCTGGGCTCCAGGGAAAATGTCCCCTGCTCTCTGTGCCTTAACTCCTGTATTTCGAAACATAGATGCTAAGCTTCAGTGCACCTTCCTGCTGGATTTTCAAACGATTCAGTGTTTTACTGGCTTCAGGATATTATAAATATTGGTTCCCCCCCTGTCTAACTGTGTGCTGTTCAGGCATTTTTGTTGCTCGGGCATGCTGCATGCAGTAGGATGGGTTAGTTCATCTTGCACCCCAGCAAACCCCAATCACAGATCCCTCCATGGGATGTGTTGCCTAATGATTAGAGCAGCCTATTGGGGCATTTCTCACCATCCACCCTGGAATCCTATTTCTCTTTATTCATACCTAAATGCCACATGTGTTAATGCCTTCCCTGTGAAACAGGGATACTTGGTGCCCAGTAAACCCTGTGGCATTTTGGTGTCCCTTTGTAGGCAGAAGGTGGCTTGGTATTTTTTCCAAGCTGACCAGAAGCCACAGGGCAGTGTTATCCTGATGAGAAATAATTCATGAGAAAAGAAAAAAATAACACAAGTCTGAGCCAAGTGTTGTATCTGGCAGGTACACTGTGTCTGGTGTAAGCAGAGGTAAGCTATCCTGGAGGTCAGCAGGTAAAGTTCATAAGGACCATGTTGCTACATGACCATAAACTGAGTTGCCATTCTGGTCTTTTTTTACTATAAATTCTGCCAAGCTCTGCTTTCGCTTCCTTCATCATCTGTACCTGTACAGACTTTCTCTAAGCCCATCTCTGAATAATTCCCCTTATGTTTTCTTTAATGACATTTTCTGCATATCCCGAATTCAAGATGGAAATGAATGAAATGCAGGGATGAGAAATGTCCTCTCTCATCACAGCTCTGCTGATGTCCTGAGTCTGTGCCACTTTTCAGAGGAAAATTCAGATAAAGCTGATGGATGTGGAGAGCAGTCTTTGCATGTCTAGGCAATCTGCATAGTTCTTTTTATCCAAACAGGCAAGTCAGAGGCACTTGAAGCAAAAGGCTTCGGGGTGAGCTTCTAGCCCCTTTCAGTAGCTCTTCAAGTCTCACCTTAACCTCAGTCTTCTTCTCATTGGATATTTCTTCAGATTTGAACTCTTAATTAATGGAAACTTTCAAGATTACACTTGGTGTGGAGGACACTCCGTATGGGCAAAGCACCAGAAGGTGAAGTGTTTCCTAACTCCATTTCAGAGCAATTTATCTGGGAATCACTGGCAGCCACTTTTTCAATGATGAGCGAGTTTATTTTACACCCCAGAACGACTAATAGTCCTTCCCTCTGGAGCTGTGTTTGCTATTTAACTCTACATACCTTTTCCATTTCTTTAGTGTTCTTACACCAAATGAATAATAATAATAAATTAATAATAATAGGAATAACAATAATAGAAAAATCCAACTTCTTTTTTCTTTAAGGTATGACATTGTTCCACTTGACTGGCTATAACAGACTCAACTCCTTTGAAAGTAATGGAACTACACTGCCAGCACAGTTCACTGCTCTGCCTCATGTTGGCAAATTTACCTCTTTTAATGTCTCGGCTGTACTGAAGCTCAGCAGCAGTTGCTAACCTGTGGGAGCTCAACATTGCAACCCAGGAGTCCCAAATCTCAGCTATGTCTTGAAAGGAACTAATACTCCAACTGGTGTAAAGGGGCCAAGGATGTGGTCTGTACTGGGAGACCTGAGGCTTTCATTGGAAGTAAAGTTGGAGGTGATGGGACTAAAATCAGGAGGAAATGATCGTGAAAGCATCACTGTGTGCATACTCCTGGGCAACATGACTCACAAGCATCCTCTGACATGATAAGGGAGTCTCAGACTTCGCAGTAATTTTTCAGAGTTCAAGAGTGAGGCAGCGATTTCTCTGACTGACAGTCACCCAGGGTTCAGAAATCCACCTGTTGGAGTTTGGCTCTTCCCAGCACCACAGAGCCTGCTTGGTAATACCTGGGAACTACTGATTTTTGCATTACACCGATTTCTCCCTGGAAGGGCACCTCTCTAAGAGCCATGCTGGTAAATGGGATGAGCTCATGGTCAGCGCAAGCTGCTCTCAAATAATCCTGGGCCACTGACTTCTTATGGGCTGTGCTGCTGTTACCAAAACCCTTAGACATTTCATACAGTTCTGATGGCCCACACCCACCTATAACCTTATCTCAGAGTTGTGGCAACTCGTGAGTCCTTCTCAGATCTGGGATTATTTGTTGATAGATTGAATGGACAGGAATGAACCTGCTTGTATGGATTTTAGGCACTCACAGACAGGAGAAAGACCTTGTGAAGTCAACTGATCCACCTTCCCGTGCCTGAGTCCAGGCATTCATATCACAAAGTGCACAGCTAGATACCAGTAAATGTTGATAACATTATCATACTTGCTGCAAATGGCCCATCTTCTGTACCTGAACCAACATTTTCTTCTGCAAAACATACTAAGAATTGAGAGCCAGACTTTACAAGTGCAAACTGTAGTGCCTCTCCACACGCACCCAAGAAGCAGATGATTTCGAAAGCATTTGCATTTTTAACAGGAACACAGCACTAACACAGATTCCCCAGGCACTGAGGACTGAGAAATTCATCAGGCAGGCAGCTAGCTGGGGACTTTCCCCTGCCACGTCTAACATAATGTGCACGCACTGGGAAAGGGAGTCATATTTAGCACACCACAATTTACCCGCATGATTAACCATCAACGGTGTTTTTGGATGTCTAATCAGATTATATTGGGTTTATGTACAATTTCCTAAGCAGGCCGACTGATAGATTGATCAAGGGTAGATGGGATCTGACAGCAGAATATTATGGCAGAATTCTTCCGGTGATGGATGAGCCCACCTTGACACAAACTCCAAAGCTTCGCCTCTTAGTAATAAATCTCAGCATGAAGTCATCTGTCTCTGACCTGAAGCTTGAAATCAACGACTCAGGATACTGAAGTTTCATCGTCTTTATGAACATTTAAGTTGGCTCAATGGCATAAATACACAACTCCTGCATTCAATCTCTTTAATAGTGGCAGGCCTTATAATGTTGTTTTTATTTATTTATTTTTTGTTTTATAAAAGGTAGCGACTCATAACTGATTTTCTCACCAGCCAAGGAGATTGCTGCTAATAGATTACATTCTGCATGATGCTTAATGAGCCATGATTGGGAAAGGAGATGGGAAATGGCACTTTGAATTGATTTAGCAAGGATTCAGTGAAAGCAACACCACAACTCCACAAATAGCAGTAGGTTTTACGTGGTGTCGTAGAATTATATAACTGGCACCTCAGGTAAAACCTTCAAAATGCCTTGCTGACTGCAGAGCTTAACTTGCATTTTCCAAAGCTAGTTAAAGTCAGATTCTGAAACACATGGCTAGTTATACAGAGGGCTTTTTCAAAGCATCAGTGTGAGTAACTTTCAGTATATGATGATCGGATAGGAGTAAAATCCAAAATGAAATTTCCACCCAAGCCCACCTGAAAAGTCCCCTTTGTACTCTGGAACTCTAAAAATGGAAATATCTCATTCCTTGCTTGTAAACTGCATTAGACACAGAACGTATGATGGTGCGATGCGGCGTTCACACCATCCAGAATTAATAATCTCATTTGCCTGGGATTTAATCCAAGGCCACTGCTGATACTGTGGCCCTATTTCTTCATGGGATTTAAGTACCTAATTTTTATCAATTTCAGCAGGAGGTCAAGGTTTAGTTCTTTTTGAGAATCTGGGTGCATGAGTCCTCAGATCATGTTTACATGCACTCGTAATGTAAAAATGGGAGGTTGTGTAAAAGAAGTCCTCTAAGCTTCCCGTGCTTGGTAGACATCCTGGGTACCCACTGCAGCTCACTGAATTAATTGAGTAATGCTTTCAGGCGACCTACTGCCGACATTTTCATCTGACGGAGCCAGGAAATGGGGTGGCTAATAGACCATTTTGGAGTATTGTAAGATCACAGCAATCCCATATTTAAGGAGGTTAATATAATACTAATTGGGGCTTGGGTGAAGAGTTCATAAGACAGATGAACCCACCTGAATTTTGAGAGTTTGAACAGCCAGATTCTTAACCCATATTCACTGCTGCTTTGAGTGGTTTTGCTCTTTAACTAAGAAGGAAAAGAAATATCAGGAGATTGCTGTAATTGTCAGCTTTTTCTGACTAACCTTCTTGACTGCATCTTCTGGGTTCATGATGGCTGATAACATACCAATGTCATGGCCAATGAGAAAAATCAACTTGTAGGACCAAATTCACCTCCTGACTGACTCTGGTAGACCTAACTGCACTCTGAGATTTTATTCCTGTTAATATCAAAGTCCGGAAACTGACAAAGCTGTATTATTGTCAACCCCTGTAGTGAGGCTGGGAAAGTAGGAATAACAGTTAAGTTAGACCTGCGTGAATAATTCATAGGGAATAATTTATTTGATGAATTGACCTCTTTTTTTTTTTTTCTTCCCTGTTCATGCCCCTGTCCACAAGCAGCCTCTGATTTTCTCTCCTCTGTTGTTACTCAAATTGAAAATATCTGCTGAATAATTTCTGAGGATAATTCTTGTTCTGCAAATTTGTCCCTGAGCAGTTCACTGTGAACATTTGGTATCTGAAATCCCAGTGCTAGGTAGGCACACAGATCTCACAGTGTTATTTCTGTTCTTTGCATAAAGGGGACATATATTCAAAACCGTGTGTTGTGCTCTTACTATTGGTAGTTATGAGCCCTTTAATGTAGAGTTAAGCTCAGTAAGGTGTGTACTTGATTTTAAGGTCCCAGTCTTGGTTTCGGTGTAATGAAAAGAAATGATGCTTTTCTTTGGGGATTTTCTTATAAACCTGCAGGTCCCTCTCAGTCAAATCCACTAACTGCCCAATGAGAACTCAAGCAAGCCATCAGTAAAGTGAAACAAATTCAAGCTTTAAGATCAAATACTTAGGCACAGCTTATATCACCATTCACCAGGTAAGCAGGAACCCTCCTGACCCAGAGCCTGCCCCTGCAAACACAGAGGGACAAGAAGCACTGGGGATGCAGCACAACTTGCAGGGCACTTACAGAGCAAAGCAAGTAGCCCTGGGAACCCCCCTCAGCTCCCATCACTCTGTCCAGGACAGCCACACAAGCACCTTCACCCCACATTTACAGCTCCTGAATCCTCCTTTCTGAAGATTGTCCTCATTTCCTGTTGAAGCCCAATCATTTGTTTACTTGTTCCACTCATTATGGTCTGCACTCACATAAGGCAACTATAAGACTGCACTTCAACTTTCAGAATCAGAGGTGGGGGGAGGGGGGAAAGAGAGCAAGACAGAGTTAAAAGTTTCAGCCATAAAAGCTTTTGACACATCTTTCTGTCTCTTTCCGTCCATTGTAATCAATCTTCTAAGTTTCCAGGAGCGGCTGAGATTTTTAAAAACAGCTGTAATCTGTGGTCATTGATGGTGGAGTAGATTGTTTGCCAAACTATTACCATAACTGTCAACCGAAATCAGAAAAATAATCTCATTGTGCTGGACAGATGCCTTTCCAGCGTTATTGATATAGTCACTCCAGAGTAATAGAGAAATATAAAGCATTGTTCTATTTACAAAAGGAGATTGGCCAAGTCCTTGAGAGTGAGCAGGAGGGACAGGCACTTAAAGGAAGTGAGATATAGTCAACTCAGTAAAAGTTATGTGTCAGGGTCATGTGGCCTCCATAGTCAGCAGTAGAATCTCAGTTTTCAATAGCTTTTCCTCTCCTTTCTCACTTTCAGATTTAGCTCCAGAGCTTAATCTCTGACTAAATGAGCTTTCCAGGGTTTAAATGCAGCACCATGGAATTTACCCAGCTTTTTTCCCTTCCCTCCTCCCCTCTGGCTGCCGGCATGACAACCCCAAATGCATCTCTGGGACTGCTGCGTCTCCAGAATATGCAAAAACACTGCACCTTTGCCACGCTGCTCTTTGTAGGGAGGAGAAATCAGGTCACTGCTGCCCATTACAATACAATACAGGAGAATTTTGTTTGCTCTCCACCAAGATATCTCAGAAAGCACATTGCGAAGCAATGTACTAAATATGAGCATTGCAGCAAATCTTTAGGCAGATGGAGCAGCCAGCCTGCATTTAGCCATAGCGCCCACAGAGTCTTTTGCTGTTACAAATGTTTGTATATAGAGAGGGGCCCAATTTTGCTTTGGAATCTGCTACAGTGAACTGATAACCCCAAGTTCCCCATTTATAGCACAAATGAATAAATATCTCCATAGTCAGAGGACTGGAGGTGGGACTGAATTCCGCTTCTATTTTCATTTGAACACCATACAGGGGTCAGGCACAGTGACAGTCCCGTGATCAGCTGAGGACAGGCTCTGGGAGATACATGGTCTCCTGTCCTTTTTTTTTTCCCTGAGGATTTTTAGTTTTAAAATTGCCTCACATTTCACTGCAGGGAAAAGTTTCTCATCAGCCTTCTGAAAACACAAAATTGGATTTTTTTTTCTTTTTTTTTGAGCAGGAATTTTCTATACAAGTAGCCCTCCATTTAACTTGAAAAGAGAAATTAGCTTTTACAAAATTACAGCAGTTTTTAGCTTATTCTTGCTCAAAAGCAGCTATATGAGATGCTAGCCTCATTTCTGTGGCAACAAAAGTACTTTTCGGCAGCTTAATGTTTTGAGGCAACACATGGCTTTTTTCTTTCTCTCTTGCAACAAAAACATACAGATGCAATCTTTGTCTCAGTACAAAAAAGATGGAAATAAAATCAGTTCATCAAATTTGGAGTAATGAGAATTATTGTCATACTATAAAAATAATTTAAATAACAACAACAACGAAAATGCTTTTACCCCAGCTCTAGTGAAACGCCTGAGGAAGAGCCACACTGGTGAAGAAAATGGATCCTCTGGTCCGACGTGTGAAATTCAGCAGCACATGAAAAAAAAGTAGGGCTAATTGAAGGAGAAACTCTTCCTGGGTGACCACCACTCAATCAATAGTTGGGCCCCATCACTCTGAGTGTAAAACATTTGTAGCTTTCAAATGAGAACAAATTACTGTGAGGAAGATGCCTGACTGCCTTCATGCAGAAGGACAAACAGTCCGTGGTCAGAGAAGGAACGCGTTAAAGTGTCCATAATGCTGCAGTTGTTTTGATATGCTTTCTTCTGCTCTTAAGTTGTTACACTTTGGTTACCAAGATGTTCTGAGTCCATTAGCTGACTTTCCGGACAAGAGGTTTGACCCAGTCCCGTGCCACGTTACACTGCTAACTCACACCTCTCTCCTGCATGCATGAGCGCACACAGGCGCCTACAAGAACACAAGCAGATACCCAACCCAATAGTGTTTTTAATTGAAAAGCATAAATTTGGCCTGCTAAATCTATTAACGATTAGTTTTAATTAGGAACCCAGCTGCTTCCTGAGATTTTGCAGTCTGGGTTTCAGAACTTTAGCTGTACTGAAAATGAGTCTCAAGTGAGTTGCTTCGTCTTTCAGCTCAGCGTTTTTACAGACTTGTTGGAAGAGAGATGTTTTGAAAAGTTTCCACAGTGTTGCCCATCATCCCTCCTCTCAGTCCTTGGATGACACTGACTCAGAGGAGGTAAAACTAGACCTCCCGATGTACAAGTGCTTCTTAAATCCAGACCCATTTTCCCTCCCCATATGGAGAGTAGTTTAAGTTTACTACCCATGTTAAACATAGTTTTCAGAGAGGCTCAAATGGGACCATGTTAAAAGATGCTTCTGCTGCCCCAAACCAACCCTTCCCTAAGTGCAGACAGCGCAGTTAATTTATCATATTTCACATTAAGCAATGTCACCCCTTCTTTATTTTACCAAGCACCAGGATGAAACCTGTCAGATGTAAGGACCCTGTATGGGGAAGCTGGAGAAGCCAGGCAAGAAATGTCACCTTGTCTTGGAACATTTATTTAACCAGATCACACACTAATGAACTTCTGAGCACTTGGGCACCCCTGCTAGATTTACGTTGCCACTACTAACCAGAGGAGAACACCAGCTTTTAACTGTGCCCTTTGTGGACCTGCAACAATTTCCAAAGCCTTTTCAAGTCAGTGGTCACAATACTTTGCCAGGTTCTCCTTTTCTTCCTGGGGGTGAGAGCCTCTGCCAAGCCGGGAGTCATTTTTGCACTTGTAGATGAAGCTCAGTGGGAACATGGAGAGGACTTGTCACTTGAGCATTTACAACTCCAGAAGGCATCAGCCTTTCCCTAAAATTAACTTAACTGACAAAACCACGTGCTACGTCAGTCGCAGTGCATGGCCACTAAGAGCAAGGCATCCTCCCAGGAAGCCAGGCAGAACCCACACAGCCAAAGCTTCTTCAAATACTGTTTTTCATTAGTGTTCCACTGATCATACATCTACTCCAGCCAATATCTGAACAGCCGTTGTCCAGGTGGAAATGGCAGTCATTAGGTTAAGTAAACTATGTCTTCTCCCACCTTTGTTGTTTTCTCTTTGCTTTTCTGCCTTACTTTGGTTTTCCCCTTCCTTCATATGAAACTATCCTTTATAATGCCTTTTTTTTTTTTTCCTTTCAACCAATGCCAGTTTCAGAGGCAGGTGCCCACATAACTACCTAAAAGTCCAGACCATGGAAAAGCTCTGAGAGAAGGAAGGAGAACAAAGTAAGGTGAGGTAGCAATGCATGTCATCAGGACACATGAACACTGATTTCAGTCATGGTCACTGTTCCTCATGGACTAATACTGGCTCTGCTCCTATTAGGATGCCCAGGAGGATTTCTCAGTATGACCTTCTGAGGGAAAAGGAATTAGCTGTCTGATGGCCATTTTCCATCCAAGAGGTGAAAGCTGGCACAGAATATCTTCCTCTTCAGCTTTGCTTCAGCTACTCAAAAAAACTTTTCAAATAGCTCAACTCTTGACCATATTAGTTTATTTTATTAAGCAAGCTTTGTTGCATTGATAATAAACACACCAGCAAAACTGTTGGACGTGTTCACCAATAATAAACAGAAACCTAAACTCTCACTGGAGTTGGTCAAAAAAGAGAATTATTTTCCACCAAAAAGAAATTGTTTATAAAGTATAAAATCCAAACTTGAAATATTTTCATATGTGCTCTCTACATTTCATCAAATGAGAATTCCAGCCCCCTCCAACAGGGAGGAGACTACTCCAAGTTAGAAGCTCCCTCATGTAACAAGGTCATACAGACCCATAGCAGACAGTCATCCCTTGGCCAGATCAGTGGACACAGATTTAAGGTGTCTCAGCCCACTTTTTTTCATGATTCTTAGATGTCTTGTGTTTTCCTCTGCTTCTGAGGACATGATATGGCATGAAATTCAGATTGCATTAAAGGTCTCTAGGCTGTGCACAGGAAAATGGAATGTTGAAATCTAAACATTAAATGAGAAAAGCACAAGGAAGCCTCCTCTGCTAGCTACATTTTTATTGTACAACCTCATTATATTCAAACCATTCTTATACTTTTGGGTAGAAGGCTATGCTTTATGAGTTTTATATACTTCAGTATATAGTTTTGTATAAATCTGAATTCTATATATCTCTTTAAGGTAAGACTTTTTTCCCAAGTCTAGCCTAACGTTTTCAAAAAGAATGGTTTTTTTTTTCTTTTATCTCCTCATATTTTTTAAATGTTTTATATTTAAACCACTGCACATTTTGAAGATGGTATGAAAGAAAAACAAGGAATGACTTGACCAGCTCAGACTGTAATCTGGAGCAACCTGAGTGAAGTGCAAGGGACATGCTGTTCCTTTAGACTCCAACTTCTACTAGCCTTTGCTTCCCAGGCCAGTCTTAATTATTTGGGTGATGCAAGCCCTCCCTCATTAAGATGCCGTATAGTTTTCTTACCTCTGATATGTACTAACATCCCAGTTGCTTGGTTCTGCAGTGTGCTCTTGCTGTGGGAAACCTTTGTCTGTGAAGCCTGCAGCAGTTTTGAAACAAGACTGGTGAAAACTGGGGGTGTGGAAGAGATTCCAAGTTAAGTCTTGGGTTCCAGCAGAAACAAAGCTCTGACTTACAGTGCTGAGAATTAAATTTAAAGTCTGCACAAATTTCCTTGCTCATGGATAGAAAAGGTTTTCACCTGCACCACTGGTAAGAAGTCCTAGTGACCTGGGATTTGCTGAAAGCTGCTTTGCATAGGCATAAACCCACACCCATGAGTCCCTAATAGGAAAAATCTGCTGATTTGAGAGTGCTTGGAGGCAGTGCCCTCCCCACATATTGATTGTTGGGCAGGTGAGTGACCCCCGCCTTCTGTCAACACTCCCCTTTCCCCCCTTCTCCCAAAGGGCTGCTCAGCTGCCTTATCTTGAGTCCTTTTTGGCTTGTTTACTAAACCTTCAGTCTTCTCACTCAGGGTTAAGGACCCTCAACCTAGGTATCATCCTCCACCATGTGCTTTGGTTCCAGGGTTGGCTCATGAGTAGGAGAGTACTTAAGCCTCAACAAGCAGACTGAAAACTCAGTAAATAAGCTGAAGAAGAGAAACTCAAGATAAGAAGTCTAACTCTCCAGTCACACAAGCATGAAAAGCACTTTATGTTATATATATATTTACAAAGAGGTTTTTCGTGACTGTGAGGACTTACAGGATTTGGGCTTTGTATTTTTTTATTCCCTTGCCCTCCCCCACAAGCCCTTGCCAGTCATTGCACACCCATTTGCCCCCACTTAGCCCAATAATCTGATTGGTTAAATACTGAGAAGCAGGATGAAGAATTGGTTGTTTTTCTCAAAAACAACAAATGGCAAAGAAATGTGAGTAAATTATTTTAAAAAACGTGTTTCTGTAACCTATCAATATAAACGTTCCAGAGGTATATTGGATATAAACTTACATAATCTTGGATATATTTAAAAGTTTCCATGGAAACCATTTGTTTGTCAAAAGAACAACATTGCTCTGGGCTATTTGTAACCCACACCTAGCAATGTCCAGCTCATGTATAAGGATCAGGAGGTGACTCTGATGCCAGAAGAGGAGTGGTCTGAGTTGATCTCAGTTCTCCAGCCAGAACAGAAGGTGCAAAGTAACATTCCTTCATTATCCATAGATGGAGACAAAAACAGTGGAAGAGTTTAGGTGTTCTGATCCCTGAAAACACCTCATGCCTTCCCTTGCAGGTTATACTAAGTGCCTTCCCCTTCTGGTTATACTAAGTGTTTCTGTAAGAGGGAATGAGCATGCAAGGTCTCAGTTCGCCTTAAGCAAGGATATTTGTTCTGCATGTCACAAGTTTTCCCTCCACAATAAGCTGCTCTTCTAATAACTGGTGCTTTGACAGCAGCAGTGTTGGAGCTTGCCAGGAGCTGCTCCCAATGCAGCATGCCTGTCGGTGCATCTGCTAAATTGCAGCCCTCATTCTCACACCCTTCCTCATCCCTTCTTTTACCCAATTTTTTGAGATAAAATGGGAGGGTGGAGAGAAAAACCCTCCAGCCTGACCTTCTCCCACCTCCGGAAACACTACGGTTTACAGGAGCTGTAAACTGTAGCTGGGTTTCTAGCTGACAGCAGCTGGGAGTCAACAGCAGCCCATCTTATCCACTTCAGGAATGAGCCCTGGCTGATTGGACAAATATTTCCTATTTACCAGCTTCTCCCCCTCCTGGATAATTCTAGGGTTAATCCACCGCACCACCTCCTCAGCCCAGCCCCGTGATATTGACACTTAAGAAACACAGAGCTGTTTATATTTCATTGGAGAGCTCATACTATCAATTTTCACATTAGTGAGTCCAGCTATTGCTCTCTTCTATCGGGATCTATTGAGTGGTGGCAGTAGAGATATCCGCTGTAGTGAAGGAAAAAAAAAATACTTAGCTGTCTGATGAAATGTTTTAAATGCATAGGGTTCACCTTGGGGTTGGCTGCTGCTCAGATTTTATCCATTAATAACACGCAGGGCTGCCACACTACTCTCCAGGGCTGATAGGAAAAATAGTACCACTTACAGATCCCCTGGTTTGCCTCAGGGAGAGCACACCAAATGCAGCACATATCATACATTTCGGGGCTGAAATTTACTCCACGAGAAGAAAAAAAACCACACACACACACACACAAAAAAAACCCAAACATTCTTTATATTAAAAACCAAACTCCAACCCTATTCCTGAAGCACAGACAAAGGGAAGTTGCCGTGTAGGCCAGTAGTTGCAGACCTCAACTGCTTTGCTTGTGTTATGAAACGCCTCTGGGCAAAGCAGGGGTAAGATTTTTAGTGTAAAGGGCCTTTTTTTAGCTTACTGCCCAGCAGCTTGACATTTCACCCAGCAGAGAGAAGAATCTGAATTGTTACAAGGAGCCAAGTGTAAAAGAGGAGACTCTCGGTCAGCCATCATCTTTCCAGAAAGAGAGTCTCATTTATTTCTATTTTCTTTTTTTTTTTCCTGCCCTTGAAACAATTCACAGGAAAATGATCATCAGAATGAGAATTGTTAACTGATTAGATTATTGTCGGCACTTGGTACAAGAACCCAGCCAAGTGCTCAAGGGTAAGTATTATTTTCATCGAGTGATGAGGCTAAGAAAGGATTCTGCACCCAATTCCCTGTACATTAATGATCTGAAGATATTTGGGTTGGGTTGCATTGTTTTCCCCTCTCTTTCAAAGTGAGCCACAGAGCTCTTTGCTGCCAGGAAGTGTTATTTAAGAATATGAGTTTCTTTTGTAAAGGGAAGGGCATAATTAGATGTTAAGAGCTGATTATTGTATTGTTCTCCACAGAGATTTGCAAAAGGAACTGCATTTGAAGAAAGAAGGGAAAGTATGTATTGTGCTTGGAAAGTGAGAGGTATCTGACTTAAATATGCTTTGTCTCCATATCTGAAAACTTTTTACAGGAGATGAGAAGTAACCCAACTTTCCATTGCGTGTCTGCTGCAAGCAGCCCGTTGACCTACAATAGATGCTGTGGGAAGCTGTGGAGTTCCCACCCTAAAGACCAGCAAAATCTCCCATCTCCACAAGTAGGGGTCACTTGAAACCACAAATTGTATCTTTTTTAAGGAGCTTTTTGAAACAAGCTGAATCACACACTGACGTTTTCTGCTCCCCCAGCCCAAGGGAGCTGTCGCACCTCATGCTTTCTCCCTTAGGCACTCAGAAGCAACGTGTTTCTGTTAGGAAGCTCTCAAAGAAACCTTTGTAAGCAATAAACCCTGCTGAGGGGACAAGGGCTCCGTAAGGCACAGAGTTGGGATTTATCTTCAACTGCCGATATGTCTCCATGTTGCACCCAAAAGAGAGCTGGGCTGTGGGTAGATATCCACTAAGAACCTTTCTATTGCATGCCATGCAGCAGAGGACATACGGTCTCTGTTTGCCATCCCCCCAAAAATGTTAAAATTCAAAGTGACAAACCCCATGCTTTTCTCTGGAGGCTCCTAGCAGTGTCTGGCAGATCTGTCAGGAGCACAGCCATCACAAACCTTCAGCAACTGCTGACCTCCCTTTGATTTTCAGCAGTGGCATATGTAAGGGGATGCTCACCTGGTTTGAGCCCTCACTCCTTGATTACTCTTCTCCCAAAGTGAGAAGTGCTTCAGCCTTACTTAACACCTGAGGCCACAGAGACATCACCTCCTCAAAGCTGCCTCTTTCTGCTGCTGCTTCCTCCTCAGTCTTCGTTATATACCACGTAGGAGATGGAGTTCATCTAAAGTGTATCTTACTGCTCAAGCTCCTAATAGAAAAACACTGAGGCTGCCTGTACTTTAAAGGCTTCCACAATGACCTGGCCACCCAGGAGAACATCAGCCTGTTTCAACTCTACTTATGGAGTCTCTGCTAGTTGCAATGAACAGAGAAATGCTGCAGTTATAAGCAGCTGGACTTCTTTCTAGCATTTCCCAAGGAAATTGTCCTTTCTTTCTAGGAAAGCAAATAGAGAAGATAGGACAAGGTGTTACAGCGTGCTTGCTGTATCCTCACCGCTTTGCAACACTCCTCAAGGCATCTCATTATTCAAGTCTTTAAAGCTCATTAGGTAAATTTTTCCTACTACTCCTAGCAGAAGTTCACTCCATAACCTCATAGATGTCATGCTAAAAAAGTTCTAACCCTCAAAACACAGAAGAAAGAAGAGAGAAACAATGCCCCAATCTTTTCAGCCCTTTTTTTTCTATTGCTACATATAAACCATACTCTGTAGCACCTAATATCAGCATCTAAGCTACATGTATAACCACAAAGAGGGAAGAGGTCTAAGAGCACCTCATCCTCCCTGACCTCAGGCAAAATGATTCTCATAGCCCAGAATCATCCTTTTATAGCCCTTCCTCCTCCTCTTTTTTTCTCTATCAGACCACAGCTTCACCTGGAGAAAAGAAAAAAAAAGCAACAAACCCCTTACATACAAGAAATAAAGGAGTTTCACAATTTATTATACTTCATCATAGAAGGACTTCATAATCAGGCAAGTTCTTGGAGCCAGAACCAAGGCTGCCCCCGATTTGGAGGCAGGTGTCGCAGTCCTCTTTTGAATCCACCTTTAGCTGTATCACAATTAACACTTGCCATGTGCCAAACTATAATGAACTTGCCTGTTCTCCCTGGACCTGCTTCCCGTCTGAGGTGAGAACTAATGAATTGTCGGGGCCACAGGAGGAAGACAAGGACGTGGAAGCAGAGGGGAAAGAAAAGAGTCCAAACATGTGCGTGTAGAGGACAAAGCTCCTCTCTCTCTCTCTCTCAGGTCATGCAGACACTTCGTAAGGAATTGGGAACTGAGCCACCCCTTTCCCTGCCATCACTCTGTCTCATTAGGACAGAACCCACATGTAGTTTGTACGCAGTTTGTTTGAACACAGCTCTTCAGTTTATTGTTGTGGGTTTTGCTTTTGGGTTTGGGATTTTTTTGTTGTTGTTGTGGGGTTTTTTTTCCTTCTATGCATCTTCATCCTTCATGGTTGATTTAAATTATGATGTAAACTAACCGAACATGACACAGCTGCTCTCTTCAATAACTAAGGAGATGCCGGCTGCCACTCACCCCAGCGCTTTGGTGATTCACAGCAGGGCCTGTTGGGTTTATGGGGGCCCTCTTTTTTGGCATCTGTCTATACCATCCTCATGCAGTTTGCTGAAACAAAACCAATGATGTTAGCAGCATATGGGCAGCCAGAATAGGGGTCATTTACCTTATTTGCCAACAAAGTAAAGGACAAGGCCCAGCGGAACAGCAATATATTGAGAAGAGCTGGCAGCACAGCAGCAGAAGAGGAAATGGCAGGCAGGAAGGATCCCAGGAGTCACCTCTGCCCATACGTCCCTTTCCTGGGAAATACATAGTTTCTGAGGTCTGCACTGAGTCTAAGTTCTGTGAACTTCGACCAGCTGAGCTGCCTCTGTCAAACTGAACTCATCTGGCTGAGGTGGACACCCCACCTCAGATGCAAAGGCTGACGCCAAACCGTGCTGAAAGCTGAGAGAGATTTTGTTGACAATCAAATTCATGTAACAGCTAACAGAAAATAAATCATTTCCATCTGCATGCACTTGGACTAATAATGGCTTGGTCTGAAACTGGAGCAGCCAAAAACCTGTCAGGGATCCGATCTAATTGTATATCTAACCTGACCAGAAGTAAGAACAATTGGAAACCTCTCAAGTAGATTGTTCTTCTTAACTTACCAGGACAAGCCACACAACAACAGCTTGTGCAATCTGACTTCTGCAAACAAAAGCAGTCTGGATAATTTTGGAGAAGACACGGGGCGTTCAAACTTCCAGATAAGCTTTCTCTACTCCTTGCCAGGAAAAAAAAAAATAAATAAAAATTAAGCACTTCTTTCTTCCAAGCAGTACCTTTAGGCACAAGGTTACAGTGCTGGACACGTTTTAACATGAAGGCTGTGCTGAAACAGAGAACTTGAGGAAGGTGGTTAGCGGAAAAAATAGCTCTAACTAGAATGATGTCTACAGAAACCAGGGATGACAAATCTACTGTGATATGAAAACATATGTATATGGCACTGTGAATTTAAAAGGTGCCCCACATGGTAGACATAGTTCAAGTGTTTATTATGACTCAGATTCATGAAAAATGCCCCCCTCCTTTCTGTTGGCAATTTTTGCCTGCAAACTCAAACTCACTTGTTGTATGTGCGCTCATAATATGCAAATAGCCTCCAAAATTACTACTTCGCCTTCTATATCTATATCAACACTTATTTCCATCCTCTTTTCAAACTGTTTCTTCTAGTACTCGAGAACATGTACATTTTTATAAAACCCTGATTTGGCGAGTTCACTATTTGTTAAAATTGTCTGGGAATTACAGGCTCAGACAGTGGTATTCACGCTTCATAATTCGACCAAAGTTTTTACATTTTAAAAATTATTTTTCTTTTTGTGTGATTATTATAGAAATAATGTTTTAAGGGGAGAAATGGTGATTTTCTATCTTGATAAAGTTCATTAAAATATAATCACATAAAAATTATACTCAGTGCATTGTCAGTTACACAGGGAATATATATTTAAATGTATTGTCTTCCTTAAAAATGCATGTCTTGATCTAAGGCTGTGTGGCTGTACCTCTTAATTGAGTAAATGTTTAACAAATACCTTGCGTGTTTTAAAGAAACAAGCAGACTTGTGTCTATGTAGGAAAAGCAAAAATGCTGTAAATAAGGGAGTTGGCTTCTTTTTCTTTACAGTTTAAAGCTCCACTCTCTAACTTAGATGCATAAAGTTGGTTGGTTGGGGTTTTTTTTTTGTCAGCTTCAGCGCAGAGAAACATTAAAATTCATCTCACCCCAAACCTTTGTCGGGGAAAAAAAGATGTTAAATATCAGCAAATGGATCTGATAAGCTGCAGACTATTTCTGCTGTCAGAGAATGACTGTAGGACAAAAACACATGTTCAGGATTTGACATCCCTTGGCATCTTGTAAATAGCCTGCATGAATCCACACCTAAAAACTGCCAACACAAGCAAAATTGTGCCCAAGTTTCTTGTAAGTTAAGCAAGCAAAGCAGAGACATGAAACGTGGTTGGATTGAATATAGAAACCTAAAGACCCCCAAAACTGACCTTGAGATCATTTTAGCAAAAGATCTTCTCTGCACTTTTGCAGCGCCAGCCTGATTTTCTCTTTATAAAGAGCCCTGCATTTGTGTGTGCGCGTGGGGATGTGTGGGTGTGCGGGACTGTGTAATAAACACTTATTAGGGGAAAAACCCAACAACTTTCCATAGAAGGATAAGAAAAAAAGAACTGCTGAGTAATACAAAATAGACCCTTTTTTTTTTTTTTTCCCCTCCCCCCAAGGTTTCATTCCTGAGAAGAAATGTGAAGTAATCCCTTGGCCTGGATTTCTAACACTTCAACTCCACCCCCTCCATCCCCTCACTGAAAGAAAAAAAATACTTTTTTGTTGGGGTTTTTTTTGTGATTTGTGATTCAAAAGCAATCTCTTCACTGTCTGGATGGCAGGGTTTTTTCCCACTTTTTCTCCCATTTCTGTGAAAGGATGGTAAAAGGAAGAAAAGAGGGGTATTTATATAGAAGAGGAGGGGATCTGTTGCAAAAAAACCCATTTCTTCTGATGCAGCATCACTGTTTGCACCACCAGATGCAGGAAGAAAATACTTCCTTTCTTTTCCCCAACTCCTTCCCCCCACCCCAGTTTCGAGATCCTTTACAGAGATGTGGGTCTTTCTTGGATTTAGGTTTGCCCACTGCCAGCAGAGGTGTATCAAAGCTTTTGGATTGAACTGCTTTTTCCTGAAAGGCTGGGGATGAGGGACGGATATTTTGTGGATTTTCACAGCGTTAGTGATGTCATCTGTCGGAAACAAAACCCATGCTGTGGTGTGTGATGTCACAGCCATGCCTATCCACCTAATGGTTTCCAAACTTTGTCTGGGCAAATCCAATTTTCAGATCTCCTTTATAGAGGATAAACATTTCTCCTGTCCATGCTGATTCCAGTCCACAGCACAGGGCCACAAGGGACCAGGAGGCTGGTCCCACTGTCATTGTGTCTGGGGCAGTGGTGTGATCACATGTGGACACCAGACTCCTTCCAACCTGAAAAGTGAAAAGGGAAATGGGATGGGTTCTGTGGAGCTGAGGAAGGTTACTGAACAGTCAAGTGCTCTGTGCCAGGACATGGTCGGGCTGGGATCAGGAAGGTGTTGCTCTCCAAAGGATGTGGAACAGTTGGCAGCATGCCTCCTCCCCTCCTCTTCCTCTGAAGCACCGCTGGAGCCAGGATGCTGGCTTTAATGACTCAGTAGTCTGCTTGGCTGTGGCAGATCTTGTATTTCTGGAGAGAATCAATATAAACACTTTCTTTTGCCTTTCCATTTTTTTTTTCCCTTTACCCATTGTCATACCTCTTATTTCACTGTCTGCTGTCTGTCCTCAGTGCCAAAGGAAACTGTGATCCATAATTCCCGGTGCTGCCCAGCCTGCTATAAAACCACTCAGTGGGAAATGTAATATGCAAAAAGTCTTTTTTTTTTTCCCTTTTTTTTTTCCTTTTTTTTTTCCCCCTCCTTTTTGGCAGGCTCTGGAAAAGGCCTGTTTCCTGGCAGGAGAAAAAGCCAGCCTTGGCTTCAAGCAGCCACTGACAATTCCCAGCATATGGTAAGAGAGGGAGCTTCCGCCTACCCCATCAGGTAAGTGCCATCTTCCTTACTACAGCAATGATCGATGTCACGCCTGGAGAGTGCTGGCTACTGGGAGAGGAGCCAAGCGGCCAACTGGCCATTACAAGGGAACAGGTCAGGGTGGGCAAGGCCTCTGGGTGAGGAAGGCATGCTAGCATAAGCATGCAACCAGGAAATGTGGTGTCTTAACGCACCGTCATGTGCTTTGGGTTTTTGGCTCCACAACTGAGTTTGTAAAGCTTATTTTGCTTACGTTAACACTTAGGTTTAAGTGCTTTTGAAAGGTGAATGAAAGCTTTTTCACATATGCCTCTCAGCATATAGAGAACTGTCTGTGTGCTGTTCCATCTCTCCATTCCTTTTTCTCCTCTTTTTATTTTCTCTTCCAGTGTCTCTTCATGCTGTTTGTATTGCTGAGCTTTTCCTCTTTGGCTAGAAGAAGACATCCTTTCCATCTCTGCTCATGACTCCCTGTTATTTTGAAGCAGTTCATCACAGATGTAGGCACTAAGGCAGTTTCCTTAGAATAGCCCAGTTCTGCCATATTCAGTCCTGGGGAATTATTCTTACCCAGTTTGGTCTCAGGACCTCCTTCTCCAGCCCAGTCTGGCTCAGTTCTCTGCAGTATCACATGGGGGTTTGGAAACTTCAGAGCTGCAAAGTGAGGACTGCACATGGTTGCGATTTTCCTGGGAGGGGAAACAATGTCCTGTGCCATGATCCCACCCTCCTCAAACGGTCCATGGGGCAGGGGACAGGGCAAAGAGCAGGCTCCAGCCCAGTTGGCCTTCCCATGAGATGGGCTCTGTCACTGCTGCTGTAAGACATATCTGCTCCCCAGGCTACCAGTGCAGATAAGCACCTTCAAAGCCCCATTGAGCCATTAAAAGCAGGTCCTCAGCTGTAAATCAAAGCAGCTCCATAACACTTTTTTCCTCTCACCTGAGCCCTGACCTAGAGGGACCACATCTAGTGGAAAGAAGGTAATTCATTCTCCATGCTCACTCAATCCATAGACCCTCGGCCAAGGATGCTGATTATTGCTAACCGGGGTGCTGTTTTTTATCATGCTGGCAGGGCTAAAAGAGCCCTAACTCATTTCACGTAGAGCTCTGAATAGCCATTGCCTGGTAGAAAGTTTTGGTGAGGACCAAAGTGAGCTGTTCTCCATTGATACTAACGAGGACTGTGCACTTTGCAGCTCATTCTCCAATTTCTCCAACAGAAATAAACTGTCAGTGGCTTCTCTTCTGGCACAGATTGATCTAATACAACTGCCTCAACGCACTCTGCTTGCGCAGACGGTTCCAGTGCACATTACTGTCATTTCTGATGCCCTAAAAGCTGCTGCCTTCTCCCTCCCATGCTCTTAAATGCCTTAAATGCTCTTAAAAAGTGTGGTGACACTTTTACGGGTGATGGGGCAAGGGTCACAAGCTGAATCTTTGCATGCCAAGAGATGCAAACAACAGATTCCCATCTCTGAGAGGGAAGTGGGATCTCATTTCGTTTGTCAGTAGGTTTTTTGTTTTGTGCCTCATAATTATAGATAAACAAAAGATGCCACTTTTCTTAAATGAAATTCAAAGTTTTCTGATTGCCATATTAATGGGAGAAAGGATAGCCCAAGCAACCATATCTCTGTCTGCCCTATGAAATCAAGCTGCGATAAGAAGTGTAATTCTGGCGGTAACATTCTAGAATCCATTGCAAAACACTGAGTGAGCCACAGCTTTGCCAGACCGAATGCCTGCCTGAGTGCCAGCAGTGACCAAAAGTACTGCAGGGTGGTAAATGAGGAGCAGAGCCTTGTCCATAAATTTATTCACCCAAACTATCTTTAGCAATGGGTGCTGGATGTGGCTGTGTATAGCTGACCAACAGAAAAATCAAATGCAACCCATTCACAAGTGCCTGCATGAACTAATTCTGTACTGGTGAACTGATTTTGTGCCCCTGATCTCGAGATATATATATATGGTTGTTCATCCTGCACAGGTATTTTAACCTATTGATCAAAAGCCAGTGTGTTAATCTCAAAAGAACTGCATCAGTTTGACCACTGCTTTAATCCCCAAATTCTGGGTAAAATGTCTGTTTTAGAAAAGTTTTTTGGTTTCTCCAGACTTTTTAAAAACAACTTTCACTTTTTAAGTATAAGGTTATTTTTGCATTATTTGATTATTTTATCTTATTCTAGGATATATGAGTCAAAATGGCTTATAGCATGACAAGTGGCATACACTTTGATCCATAAAAATAGAAAAAAAATACTGTAATGATGCTACATAATCCTTTTAGTTTTGAAGTAAACTAAATAAGTATTTCCAGAATTACATTTTTAATGTACTGCTAATACTATTGGCATAACATGAAACATCTACTATTAAACCAAAAAAACCAGGCCCAGCATTTAAAACAAACAAATTCCATCCCATCATGTTTCTACACAAAATGTCCACTTAGTCTAATCAACTACAGCTCCTGAGTACTGGTGAATGAATTTTCACATTTAACAAGTTCTGTGGAGTTCAGCAAGAATGATTATTTCTTTTGAATAGTCATGCTTGAAGAATATTGCTGCCCATCATACGGTATTCATTACTTCTTGGTTTCAAAAGTCTGTCATCCACACAGGGAACAGGAATGATTCCATATGACTTAGGTGACAAATCATAAAACATAAAAAATGAATAGCTAACAGCTGCCGGGACTTTTCCTGCTGAAAACAGTTTCCTTCAAGTTAATATTTCCTCATGCTCTTAATTTTCCAAAAATGGCAATCCAGATGTTCCAGCTGCACTGTACAGGTATCTCCAACAGAGCCAGCATCCATGGAGAGATCACCAAAGGGCTTCTCTCCTTTTCTCTTCTTCTTCTTCTTTTCTTTCCTTTTTTATTTATTTTATTTATTTTTTTTGTTTCCTGAGCAAGAGTAAAACTTGAGCACGGCCAGGTGTTTTCACTTCAGAGGCTCCAATGGCAACAACAACTCCAGTGCTTGGAAGCTAACAAATTTGTTGTGTCACAATTGATAATCAACTCTAGTAAAAGAATGTCCAAATCAATTGAGCTTTAGCAAGGGCAAACTGACTGGACACAGCCAGGCTCCCAGCAAAAGTAGGCCAAGCTTGATAAATTTGCCCTTATTATAGCTATTGATGTTTAAATTTCTTCAGGGATGTTGTTACATGGGTGCCTAGTGGTGACAGAGGTACGATGACCTCCTTCGATCCTTAATCTACACCTGTTAGTTGGCTCCCTAGTTGCTTGTGAGTATACTCAAGCTTAAAGGTTAACAAAAGAAAAACAGGCCAAGTTTACGCGACTGCAGCAACGGATCAATGCAGAGTAAATAACCTTCTCTGTCTTATTTCCCCAAGCATTATTGATCCGAGTTCTTTGTTCTTTGTCATGTTTCTGTCTTCTAATCCCAGGGGACACTAAACGATCGGCTCATATTGGACATGTTAACTGGCACATTATGACAGCTACCATTTTGTCACTCAATGTGGTGCTATATATAAAGAACCCTCAGTTCAGGGGTTTCTAAGCTGCTCTCTCCAAAACGAGCCTGAGAGATCTGCTTCTTTTTTCCAGCTTCCTTTGTTAACTCACCCCTGCCCCTTAGGTATTTTATCTAGAGGTCTGCAATAACACTAAGCTCTTTTTTTTTATTATTATTATTATTAATTGTCACTCCTAAAATTCCCCCATCCTTAAAGATGGACAATAACCCAACAGTTAAAAATAATAGACACTTTTGCAGCATTCAGTGCACAGCTGGAGTTTCAGGCAGCAGCAAATGCTGGTATCAATTCCGACCTGTCGGGGCTTGTTGTTTTTTATTTAGGAATAGGAGTCCTTTCCTTTCATTATCAAGGTTACATTTAAAGGATATTGCGCTTTCCTAAGTGTTCTCAATGGATTTCTATGGGATATTACAGATATCACTCTAGCCATACGGAGCCCAAGCTCCGTCTTTCAGCTGTGCGGATGCTCCAAGTGCCTTAACGGCTCTATAAACTTGCAGATTTGTGGTAGAAGTCTGTGTTCACTGGGAGACTATTGGATTTCTAACAAAATTAATTGGATTTCCTTCCTTATGAATGCTTCCTCTACATGCCTATCTCTGAATAAAGACTTGCCAATAATAACTCCCAGAATTATAAAGGAAAAAATGGAAAGAGAAAAAGAAAAGAAGTGAACTTGGAAGGCATGGCAACCCACTATTGCTTATTTAGCCTTCCTCACACTTTATCTAGGACACAGAAAAAGCCTATTTTAAAAGGAAAAGCTTTTCCCTCCTGAGCCAAAAAACTCCCAGTGAGGGATCCAATCACTGGAGTAAGTGTTGCGTGGTTTCCTGTCACTGCCATGAAGAGTCCGTCGTCTGCATAGTATCATATGGATTTAAGACTCCAAAATTCATAAGGCATTTCTGGGTCTGTGTGGCACTTAATCGACAACGTGATAGGGATAGAGGGAGTAGAACTACATTTTAAAACCGAGGAGATTTGATAGTCAGAAGGTAAATTCCTGCCTGTTTCTCCATGTATAACATTTCGCTATATTAGCCATCACTAATCACCGTGCAAATATACTCTGTCTAGTGGACAATAATAGCATTATTACTTTCCTGCCACAGAATCTTATCTTCCTTTAAGTCACAGCTGAGTCAATCTATTCTTTGAACAGGTATTTTTGTTAATGCAAAGGAATCCAGGGAAAAAGCTGCTGTATATTTCAATTGAATTTCAAGTTCCTTCACGTCTCCATAGCTGATAATTAAACCAACTGACCTGCTTCTGCATCGAAGCCTGCAGGAAATTAAGCAGATAATACTCATTAGGTAGATAGGCTTTTGGGGATAGTTTATTAAAAGAAAAAGAAAGAGCCCCCAACCAAACAAATAACACTGAGCTATGAATCTTGGAGCAGCTTCATCACATGGCTCTGGGCTTCTCCCCACTTTTTTTCCACCAATTGCAGAGTTTGGTGAAGTGTCAGCAGGAACTTTTGAAAAGGGAAATAAAAATTAAAAAAAAAAAAAAAAGACATCTGAAGAATTTGTCCTAGTTATGCTCAGTCATTAAAGTCTAAAACCCAACCCAAATATTTATTTTTAAAATAGAGTATTCTAATAATAATCTTTCAAAGATGGTGTGTTCCTACTTTCCTTTCTTTTTTTCTTCTTCTTTCTTTTTTTTTTTTTTTTTTTCAATTCAAACCACTAAAATAGAATAAAACCACACCTGGAACATGGTGTGGCTTGTTCCTAGAGAAACCTGTCATTTGATTTGAAATTCTTTTGTTTTCCTTTTTGATATGCTGAAAATATATCCTTAAAAGACATTTTGATCTCCATAAAACATTTGCATTCTTCGGACTTCGGACTGAAAAATCCAGGGGTCAAACAGATTTTACAGTTAATTCATTCACTATTTGTCTTTCCAGCTGCAAATACGTTGGGGCAAAGGCCATGTATTTTAATGTGTTTAGAGTATGCCTAAAGCATCATAATAAAATCTAAATATTAATGAAGCTGATATGTACCTGTGAAAGATATGTTGCATGTGAGTGATTGTCTGTTATGCCAGGGGAATCTTTTGCTCCATATTTCCAAGGAGTGTGAGGGTCTTTTATGTTATGGTCAAATATAAGCAGAGTTATGACAAGGGTTGGCTATCTACAGAACGGACACACACACACGTGTAGTTCACGTATCCACAAGAAATTCCAGATTCACTAGAGTGAAGGATTTCTCCACCTAAGTGAGGTACACGAGTATTTTCTTTCACAGAAGTGCCTTTCCCCTGTCCCGCAGGTGTGTGGAATAATTACATCTCTGGTTTGCATTCATGTAATACTGTTAGGAGGGGTTTAGTTTCTATTTATTATGAAGCCAGTTCACCTCTACTGCTCAGTAGGACATGCTGCAAAGTGATCTCACTTACATGGTGACATCATTCTGTTAAAAATAAGCCATGGTGGCATATGCGTGCTGAAAAATAATATTATTCAAAATAAAATTATATTTCAAATGTGCAAAGCTTTCAGTGTATTTGGAGTATATATTTAAAGGAGACAGCCCAAACACTCTGTTGTGAGAGAAAAGTTATATTTCACTGTAATATTTTTATGTGGCTATAAAATACTATGCAAAAAACCCTCCCAAATGATGTCTTGCTTATTTATTAATTTAACTTTATCAGCTGTCAGCATAGAGAGGCAGTCAAACTCTTGGATATGGAAGATATTCAGCTTTCCCGATCCTGCATCCAGTCTCCTTTCAGAGGACAGGTCCCAGGTGAGGGGCCAGGTCTGCAGCCCAATATTTAGAATTTCAGCTCATCACTCCTTGGACGTGCTAGACCAACTCCTACTGAACTGATATATGTGGGGCAGGCTATTTAAACATGCCCTTGAAGGCACACTTTCCTAGAGGTGTTTCAGTGGGAGGTTTTGGGCTGCTTTCTTTTGTGGTTTTTTTTTTCTCTCAACCTGGCCTGTGCCCCTTTATAGTTCACCCTTATGCTATGATGAGTGGACAGCAGCCAATTCTACAGTTTTATATCATTTGTGTTTTGATAAGGCAGAAGTAATTTTCTCAGAAATCTTCAGGGAATAGGAATTACAGCCTGGATTCTCTCTTTACAGTGGACCGGTCTCTCAAACTGAGGGAAGTCTCATGAAACTGGTCAACAGACTTGAGGCTAAGTGCTCAATTAAGACTGAGAAAAAGAAAAGAGATGTTCGATCCTAAATTAACAAGCAGGTTAAAAATGTGTCCTTTGTTGTGGGTTGTTTGAGGGTTTTTTTCTTTAATTTCTTGAGAACAGCCTAGAAGATTCTTGGTTTCCTTCAGGAAGCGCTGGGGAGTTCAGCCAACCTTGGAAAGGTTGATTTCAGAGTTTTCCACTGATAAGTGGGTTGTTAGGTAAATGAGAGCCAGACGTGTCAGGAATTCTTAAACTTGTCAGGAAAGATACCTTACTTCTTCCCATTTGAGGCAGCTGCCTTCACTACTGTATAACGTACTTCTGATTTTCTTGGCTGAAATAATGAGGCATTGTCGTAGCCCTCAGCTAGGGTAAACTGATGTTATTTCATCAGGTTTCATAGACTTAGGGTTCTAGCTGGGAAACCGATCCAGGGTCTGAGCTTCATACACTAAGACAAACTTCTTTCTGGAGTGTGTATGCAAGTGCATGCTTGTACACAGCTTGGCTGATTTGGGATCTTGGAGATTATTGTGACATTATTAGTAATATTCCTTCTATCCCCTGGTCCTAAAAAAGGACATTTCTATAAATAAAGCTTTTAGGCTGTTCAGCAGATTTACCTTCTGCCCTCCCAGGCACACCCTAACCTCTTCTAATAATACAAATGTTATCTTAGTCTGAAAAGTTATTCTTGTCCTTGATGTGTATTTTGTACTCCTGTCAAGGGCCAGAATGGGAAGAAATCAGGGGCAGTGTGAGGAAGGGTCAAACTGAGCATGAAAAGCTTTCTTTGCCTTCATGTAATGTACAAATTGGGATTGTTAGAACAAACAGCCACCAACGAACCACATTATTCATAACACTTCACAGTTTTCTCATGGAAGCCGACAAATGTGCATTGCCTGAACATATTTTGTTAATTCGTTGGGTTTTTGCTATGAATATAGCTGAATAATTTCAGAGCATTTTCCTGACAGTAATTGAGTGGTGCTCTGCAGCTTCCCTAGTTTGCACATTACTACCGTTTCCCTCATTTTATGGAAGGGTAAACTGAGGCACGAAAGTGAAAGAAAAAGCCGAGTGCAGTGCCATCAACTTAAAAGGCATCTTGACAATTGTGATCCTACTACCCCATATTCTAGCAAAATTCTGAAATCTTGTATTAATCTGCTTCCCTGTTTATCAAAAGCATGATATTTTGGGGAAGAAATGCTAGGTTTAATTAAAACATGGCAAAGTATTTTTGTGTTGTTTAATGAATCTTTAGCTGCTGGAAACCTTTGGACCATTTGTTTGATCTTCATATTTAAACATGATTTTAACAGTAACAGTTCACCCATGGCACTAAGAGACATCAGCTGCAGAAAAACACACTAATACGGACCAGAGCTGAATTAAACTGTGTTGATGGAGATAACCAGTTGCATATGTTTTTAGTTAGCAGGAGCCAAATCAGATAACCACCATACAGCAACATTGGGCCTGATGGATAATTTTTTTTCTGAGAAAAGACTGGATTGCAGCCCAAGTCTTGGTTACTACGTTTGTCCGTTTATACTCAGGAATCAGGAAAATGAAATTCTGGATAAAGTGAAAAGGTGACTGGAAAGGAAGGAAGAGCAAAGTATGTGAAGGGCAAAGACATAAACATCGGTGCTGTTCTCTTCGTGTTACTAGACAAGGACCTTCTATTGATTTCTCCAGGCATGCTTGCACTTCCTTCCTTCAGTGACTAATGATACGCCCTTTGGGTTATGATGACACTGCATTTCATAGGCCTGCAGGTCGAATACCTGATGTATTCTCTGCCTGGCTCCTACTTTAAGTCATTGTCCTACTCTAAGCCAGCCTCTTCTCAAACGTGAGGCAAATAAGAAAGGGAGATAATTTACGTCATGCGTCCCGGGATGGAGAATAAAATGCAACTCTTCAAGTAGATTCAAACATAGCTGGATATTGTTCAGACCCTCATTTCCAGTCTGCAGCATAGCATCAAGCCTGGTGTCTTTAATGTTTTTCTCACAACAGTTTCCAGAATTCTGTTTCTTTCTGCAGGAGCCCCAAAGTGCATATGTGTTAGGCACACATTTCCTCGCCCACCTCTGCGTTGGAACACAGATTTGTTTTAACTTTGATTAACAATCCTCCACAAAAATTTAAAGAAAGAAGTGACTGATTCTTCTCTCACTTTCAGTAAATTAGGAATAATTCCCCTCTCCCTCCCACCCCTAGGCCATGGAGTTAACATAAATAATGTAAAACTGGTGAAGGTGACAGAAGAGTTAGGCTAAAATTGAAGAAGCCTACTGCCTTCAACATAGAGAATATGGGGCACAAATTATATCTCAGCCTATTTAACTGCCAGGAAAAATGTGGGACAAGAACTCTTGGGGGCTCCCAGTCACCAGCAATATGAAACATTTGTTATAAGTAGCCCGTAATAGCTGCTCTGGCCAACCTTCTTCTCATGTTGAAGAAGTAAAAACAGCAGGAGATTTTCGAAAGCGTGAAGAAGTAACCATCCGATTTTCACTTACTTTTAAGAAAAGTTTGTCCTGTCGCCACCCTGTTTGCCTTTGAACATATCAACCTATATTCCACCAGCAAACCAGCTTTTGCATAATGAACTACATGAGCTTCCCCAGTAACCACCTGGAAGACCAGTAACCCCACCAGTGAAAAACTCATTGTAACTTCGAAATTACTGATTTGACAAAAATGTTTGGGTTTTTTTTTTCTTAATATCCAATACTTTTTCTGCCATCTGGGAAAAACTGGTACTTTTGTGAAGCCAGAGATCCCATTATTTAATGTGCAAAATTTAGGATGTCAATCAGGATGGCTTAGCTCATGTTTGTAACAAAATGTAGCTGTGAGGCTTTTTCTTGAGTGTCTCATGATGTAAATGGAAATTACTGGTCCAGAGACTGAATTTACAGCTCTGATTTTAAATTTCCAGTCTCTCAAGAGATAACTGTGACTTAAGAAGAAAAGAAGACATAATTCCTAAAAGCCTAAAAAAACCTGCTGATACTGAGAAGCCTCCAGACTTCTTTCCACAATTTCCTAATTTTACAGAATATTTAGTACTGAAAACAGTTTAAGTAAGTGCAGACACACTGTCCCTGTCTCACCTTCATTTGGTGCTAAATTCCCCCCACAGAGGAGGTAACTATTTCTTTAGCTGTAGTCTGGAGAGCTGCCTTCAACAGCAGCCTGCAAACATTTCTTTCTTGGACTGCATAGTATCTGTGCTGCAGTTTTTCTGGGTGCTGGTAGGAGAGGCTGATACTTAAAGCTTTATCATGTTTAATCATTACTCAGGTCACTAGTTAAGGAGGTGTGTGTTCCATCTTCCCCAAACACAATGGCTAGTGGAGCAGTTGGGTAAAAAGGCTGGAAACTGAGCATCATGGTCCCACTTCTTACCTTCAGCAGTGTTAAGTATCAGCTTGTCTGGATGTCACAGATTTTGGTCTCAGAGCAGATGGACTGCCATGGATGGGGACAGGAAGGGAGCAGGGGAACTTTCCACACACCAGCCTGGATGCTGAATGGGAGATGACGGAGGCTGCTAAAACAGAACACCTGCCCATGTCAAACTTCAGGCACTACTGGAATGTATAGTTATTTCAAGTGGTGAGGAGTCATGGGCGGGCATCGTGAGCAATTGCTTGGGTGGCATCACCTCTTGCCAGCCAGGCCAGTCCTTGGACTCTGGCCGGCAACCGCCATATGAATTGCTGGTGCTGCCGCTTCCGAGAACGGTGTGGTGTCTCATGCCAAAAGTCTCAAGAGACAAGAAAATTTATAAACAGTAAAGCGACTTCATTTTACATGCCTCCACACAGCTGAATTTGATGGGAAAAGTATATTTCTTGAAATTTAGTGAAAATAATGTGATCAAGATAAGGCAGAGGAGTATTCACCCCAGTAATATATGACCCTGTCAAAATACCCTGCCAGAGGCCAATAAAATGAAGACACAAATCTGAAGGCAATTTCTTAATTTTGTTGTTCCAGGAAATGATTTTTTTTTTTCTCAGTTTCATTCATTTTCCTTTTACTGCCACCATTAGGAGGTGCTGGATGGATGCCTTAAACGTGGGACTCTGGTCCTCCAGCGCAGAAATGCCTAACACCAGCTGATGGAGGAATGCGTTAATACACAGGGAATTCCTGGACCGACTGCAACAGAAATTTTACTCACGAGCCAAAATTATGTGATCCTTCTTGGAACAAAAGGACCATGAAAATCAGCAGGAATTTTCCTCAATTGAGAATCTGGAAATCTCTGCCATCTCTTAATATCTGACAGACTTCTGTAGTATCTGGTGTGCTTTTTTTAAGTGAAACATATGATGGAAATGGAAAGCTTAATCAGGTTTCCTCTGCTTACTAATTATTCATTATTTGTTTTTTCTTCCCTGCTTTGCCTGACAAGTGAACGTGTCAGAGACATAAAACCTGGGAGGTTTGTGTTGTTTCCAACTAGCTCCTAAAACACCTTTTTTCTATATACACACACAGGTTAAAATAAGAAATGAAGGAAGCCACATGATAACAACAAGGAAGGCCTGGAAAGAGGTTCTGACCCTTTAAAATGAGTATGTTTATCATCCCACAATTAATGAATTACTAGGGATTTCAATTGCAAAGCCCTGTCTGCTACTGCCACGTTTCACAGACTAGGATCAGCAACTATTTCATCTATGTGTAATTTTACTTCTTTACCAAGTGTCTGATCATGGGAAACAATAACTGTCAGCAGTGTAAATTCCCACAGGACTGAAGATTTACTCTGACTAACTACAGATCCATCCAATATCTCTCAGGATCAGGCTCTACCTGTCCCAGTCTGAGATGTAATGTTGCTGTAGACTGTAACTGCTTACAGAAGTGGTAGCCTTCAATAGATCAGTGTATGAAATCATTCCTATTCCTCCACAGTAGTTTGTAAAGTTTCCAAAGACCTTTCCTGATTTCCTGGATGAAAACCACTTAGAAATGCAAGATGCCATTATTATTTATTGTTTCAGTTTGACAGAAAGATGGAGGGTTTCATTTTGACTTTATATTTCCATCTCCTCTCCACTTTGCCTTTGTTTCATAACTTTCTTACATGCAGAATTTTCCTTTGTATTCCTTCCAAGCTGCTAAGGCAGAGAAGTTGGACATGCTGCAGCCACAAATAAGCATTAAATTAGAACAGATTTTAATTGTTATTTATGTGCTCATCACATAGATGACCATATTTAAGGTCCCAAGCTTCAGTATTCTGTACCTGAGAGAAATTGCTTCAGGATATTCCAAAGAGGAGCCAGAAATCCATTGGTGACAGTTCTGAAAGGACCTTACAGGCCGGGAAGTTTCTTTTGCAGCCTTACATTCCTGCTTACCTTGGCCCCTGGAAATACCATTTAATATTGCTTTGAAACATGTTTCTTTGCTCTCTTTTGTAGCAGTTAATGTTCTCTGCACACAGCTTTAATGAGGGGTAGATGATGGGAAACCCAAGCAGCAGGAAGTTACCTGCTGTTAATTTGAATACCAGAGAGTTTAGCCACAGTATGTAAATATCTGAAAGGTAAGATATCCACCTCATTATTTTCTGTTACCCCAAGTAATTTTTTTTTCTTTAATTTATTCCGTAGCATTTTGTGATGGGGAACCCTATTGGATAATTATGCTATGCAACATCATTTCTCCTTTAATGTTTAATTTCCTAAGTTCCAGTAAAGTGAATGTTTGTTGCTTCTACCTTGAGCAAGCCACAACTTTGTTTAGCGCAGGAAAAATCTGCTCTTTTGATATGGCCATTCTGCTTGAGTTGGTTGAAGTAGAGTTTCAATTCAGTGTAATTTTAAAGAACCTTTAGAACAGCTCTCATCCCAGCTTTATTTAATGTAAAATGCCTCTGAGAGAGAGAGAGACAGAGAGAGAGAGAGAGAGAGAGAGAGAGAGACCCTTATCTCCAAGTTATGCAAACACAACATAACAAGATCTGTTGTGAACTGTGTAGAAAACCTGCTGGTGAGTGGAATCCTAAGTACTGGGATCAGCAGGTAAAACAGGGCTGAAAATAATGGTTGAGGTCTGCGGCTGTGTCCCAGACACTAAGGGAAAAGACAAATGCTTCTGCAGGGCACATGAGAAGAGCAGAGACCTAGTTTGGTGGATACCATAACTGCATTAGTGCCACTTATACACGGCAAAAAAAGAAATTAAAGAAGGGGTGTGCTGTGCTAACACATTATGGTGCTGTGTAATCTCCTAAATGCTGAAATACCAATGTAAATTAATTTTTTTTTCTTTCCTTGTTGTTGTTTTAATCCTAATTGCTCCAGTGTCAAATGAGATTGTAATGAGAAGTGGAGTTGTTACAGAAAGTTCACTGTTTTTGGAACTTCTGTGAGATAGTGTCAAATAACAAGTTTTTCTCCCCATGTTTTTCCCACTTTTGCAGCTGCCTCTTCATTTCCTGGTTTGGAGACTGACTCAGAAAAGAAGACATTAAGCATTAAAATTAGCTGAAAAATAAAGGGTGGAGATGTGAAAAATGTCAGGGACTTTGAATTCTATTTTTTTATGAGCTTTCAAACTTTTTTCAACATTTCTTAATAGTTTTGTTTAATACTAGTTGTTCCAGCTACTTTTAGAAGACAGTTTGGAAGACAAGAGGCCTAGATAATGCAGAAAAAGAAACCTAATAACTAGGGGCACAGACCAACCAAAAGTGAATTCCAGATGTTTTCAATGCCTCTGATTAGGCAGAACCTGGTGTTTCATCGGGGTTTTTCGTAGCAACCACTGACAAGAATGCAGAAGCCATGATTATCTACATTGTGAACTGAAGTTGCACCTCAGAACTGTAGGGTTGAAATATTTCAGAACTGTTTTTCAGAACATTTGTGTGCTGGTGTTTTCGCAGTATGAGCATGATGTGGGCTTCAAGGCCACTTTCCCTTCAAGACTACACTGAGGTGATTTCAGCTGATGGCTACTCATAGTTATTACACTTGTAAATCACAGCCTGTACTCATCCTTGCAGATCAAAAAGGAAGCAATTTCTAGCTCGCAGGAGATTACTTGTACTTCCTGTCTTCTAGATCTACTCATCTGCAGAGTGCATTTAGTATTAGAATGGGCCTCTTCTGCTGAGGAATTTTTTTTTGCTTGACTGTACCATGAGCTCCTTAGATCTCATGCAGAGTGGTGAGAAGTCTAGATCTTGCTCACTTTTGAATACTTAAATGAACTGCCTGAGTTTGGAGACCTGGCTGTAGGACAGGGGGACAGTGCCAGAGAGGAAACCAGGTCTGAAGATTGTTGTGGGAATTTCGTTCATGTTCTGGATGTGCTCATCTTTCCCCGTTAGCCCAGAGGACTCAGGGCTAGCAGATTCCCACCCGCTTCAGCCCACTGCCTCGGGTTACATTAAATGAATCCAGACCTCAGATGAGCAGTCTCAAGAAGGGGAAAAAAAAAAAGGTTAAAAATCCAAACCCATACATTAATCTGTCAGTAAAGCAGCAAAGAAATAAAGGGGGGAGGTAGGGGGTGGGAGGGTGGGGGGAGAGAAGAGATGTTTGTCTTAGTATCTCTAGGATGAGAAATGCAGCTCCCCGAGTATTTCCATCCTCCAACTGCTCCCTCTGCTGCCTGCGAGACAGTGAGAGGGAAGCCGGGAAAGCTGCACGGTGTCTGTATGGCCGCCCAGGTGGGCTCTGCATCCCTCTTCCTCGCTCCGCTCTCAGCATTAGAGATTCCGACAGTTACTAGATAAAGTTAAAGACTCATGTAGTGATCTTCACACTAATTGGACTGTAATGTATAGCCTCGGTCAAGCAAATCTCTCCCAGCACTCCTCTCCACAGACGGCAATCAAGCCATTTACAGAAGATGCATCGGCTGCTGGGACCCTGGAGTAACCTTAAACTGCACTGGCCTTTTAGCAGAAAACACAATTAATTTTGATACTGAAGGGCAATTAGGACTGGGGTTAAAATAAAAAATCTTCTGAACAGAGAATGTCAAAGACTGGGAAGGAAACTATTTCCCTTGTACACAGCGTGTTGAAGGACTGTAAGCACAGCAACTGTCAGCTCACGTTAATTCAGATCGCTTTGAAACACCACCCCCCCCACTCCAGTTTCAACAGAAGAAATGTAAATCCAGCTTAATAAAGACAATTCTCAAACCCCACTAAGACTGATTGCTCTTTTCTTTAAGTCTTTGCTGCCAGAATGAGCAGAGCTTCTCATTCTTGCTGGTGAAACCTGTTTTACACCCCAGAATTTAGTGAAACAACCAAATGCATTTATTTTGTTCTGTTTCGTTTCCAAAAGAAAATGGTCTTCCAGCTGACACTGCAGGTCACAATTCAGAGCAAAGCATGTCGGCAATTCTGTAAACTTCCCTTTAGAAGCACAGAAGATATTCACTGTAATATGTCTCTACATGGACCCACATGCCCTGATGTAAGTCCACGGCAGCCAAAATTTTGTCCTCACCTGTGCAATCTGCTTAGATCCATGTCACCCTCTGTAACTGGAGCGAATACACCAGATTTGTTGGTTATGGGGTTATTGGTTGTTGGGTTTTCTTCATTCCCCACCTAGAACAATCAACTGAGCATCCAGCTGATGTCCTTCAGTGTCATTGGCACAACTCGAGAGCCAGATAAAACATTCTAGCACAGAAAAGTGTGGCAATGTTAGCAAGTGAAAATTTTAATTGTCTATTTACCTTAAGGACGAGAAGTAGGAGATATATCCTTGGGAATCGGATGTGAAATCCTGATCCAGCAACTTTTAATGGGCAAAGATTTCCAATAAGTCTTAGTGAAGATATTTTGGGGGACAAATATTGAGTGAAACCAGTCATTTTCTCAAACCATACATGAATATTTGCCAGTGACATGCCCCCCAAAATGTGGACAGTTTCAATTCAGATAAACTAATGGAAAAAAACCCAAACTTCTCATCATGTGAGAAAGCAATGAAAGAAATTTTAAGAGGAGTTTTACCCCCAGGTGGTACCCAGGAGGAAAGGTCATCACTGTTCTTGCAACTAACTATTCGAAGTTGATTCCACCATGGCCATTGACTACCAGATTCTGATTTTTGCTGGTGTTTGAACTTTTTCTTGAATGAAAACCCAGCCCTGCCTGAGGAAGTGTGAAAATGGGATTTTGCTGGCTCTCCAGGAGAGAAATGTATAAAGGAAAGTCCAGGAAGGAAGCTGTGAAGATGCTGCAGTGTTTCCCACAGAAGAATTAACAGAAAATTGGGGCCATGTGAGGTGCAGTCCTCCTCCCTACACTGCCAGTGACATCACTACAGCCCTGTCAGAGGATGAGACAACCTCAGTCGAAATAGCAGAGAAGTTAGCTGGGGGCTTGCCTCCAAAATTCTCTGCTTGCTTTGGTCCAGGACTGCTCATACCTGTGAACATCCTGTGCTTGGTAAGGGACCTTCTTTTCTCTCTCACCTCCAGAGAACTAACAGATCTCTGAGGTGAGGGGGCTCACTGTGATAGTCTTAGAGAGGTTTATTACATTTTGGTTCAATTCATGTTGCTGTCAGTGGGTAACAGCCAGAGTCTGTTTGTATGTGAATTAGCTTTTTAAGAGATTGTCAGAGAGCCCAAAGCTCATGTCAGGTGTGTTTATGCAGCTTGAACAAATCTCAGTCCTTAATACCAAGGGAATATTTCCAGGTCTGCAGGCACATAGTGGCTCGAAAGAGACAGAGGAGAGTGAGAAGGAGACTTTATGTCACTAGAAAGAATCAAGATGCTATTTCACTTGATGCTATTGAAAAGACTCATTTTTCTTTGTCTTTCCAGGTTCTTTTTTCCATTTACAGGGCTCCTTGATCTGCAGCAAACTCTTTTTGCATCTGACACTCAGGCAGCCATCCCACACGCTGTACTTGGGAAACCACTAACTGATTGTTAGATTTACACAGTGGGTAGTTTTTATATATGTTTTTCTTAAAAGGACCATCCTAGGGGAATCTCTGAGTGGCAAAAATGGCACGAGAAGCACCAGCAGCCAGTGGAATATCTGAGGAGTTCACAGGGTTAAACCTATTGTTTTCAAGGATTGATTCAGCCTGTTTGGTCAACCTTTTTACATTCCAGGACCCCATTCCCACCAGCTATGAGGAAGGGTAAGAAGCCCAGAGTAAACTCATTTGGGCCTTTTAAGTACAACATGATTCATATTTGTGTGCAGCCTCTGTCATGGGTTGTGCACAGCCCACTGCCAGAATCCATGTCACCCTCTCAATCTTGCGCCAGCGGGGGCAGGTGGACAAGATAACTTAATAGCTCTTCTTCATTTGGAATTTCTCTGGTTATGGGGTAGGTCACCTTGTTTAGCGAGAGAGGGAAAGCATTTAAATCTTCAGCCCAAACCGAAGCTCCAATGTAAGTGAGTTTCACAGGGGATGAACTTATAATTCTTCTCTTGTTATCCTGCAGTTTCTCGAGGCATCCCTTTACATGAGTGATGCAAGGGCTCCAATGGTAATGAAAAAAATGATAATCCACAGTGTTCATACAACTGGTCTGAAAGTGTAAACTCACCAAGTGACTTGAGGGATGGACAGGAACAGGTTTAACCTCAGCAAAGCATGTGGCTGTCTGTTGGAACAAGACTTACCATAGGTTCCCATGTCCACATGGGTGAGGGTTAGGATCGCAGAGCACATCCCACCACCCTCTGCGGAGTATTGATGTGCCAGCCTGCACGTATTCAAATCATGTATTCAAATGCCGTGATTGCTGGGTCGGTCCAGGTTGCAGTGAAGTCTGAAAACTGGCAAGGACAAGGTCAGCCAGACCATATTATCATTTCCTTTTCTAGAGGAATACAGAATTTGAGATGTGAGACTGGATGTGAGAGCAAATAAACATCTACATTTGAAAACAGCTAGCATCACACCCTATAAAAGTATCAATAAATTCTCTAACCAGCTTAAACTGAGGTTCTGCTATACTTCTGCCCTACAGTTTTACGCCCTGAACCATGTAAGCATCCAAAAGCATCCAAAACATTATTTAAATGTTGTGGGTTGGAGTTTTTTGTTTGGTTTGTTATCTTTTTTTTGGTTGTGGAGTTTGGGGTTTTCTTTGGGGAGGTGTCTGTCACAAACCTTCCTATGGTGATGCTTAGCTGCTCTAATTTGCTTGTACAAGCATCATCATGTAGTTATATACCAGAATGTATGAAAAAATGCAAAACCCTCCCAGATCTCTGAAGCTCAGACTGAATCAATTTAGCTTGAAAAAATTATAATTTTTAAGATTGCCATGTGGGCATTTTTCACAAACACAGAAATCATCATGTATTTCTTGGCTACAAAAATTCAATTTTGCACAAACTTCATTAATAAACAATACTTCTGTCACACTTTTCTCCAAAGAAGGGAAATCACCTAAAAACTCTATTTAATTAACCTTTACAGCCCCCTTGTGAGCTTGGCATTATTATCTCCATTTCACAAATGGGCACATTGAAACACAATGAGCTTAAGTGACTTCCTTACAAGTAAAACTACATAGCAGGTCAATGGCAGAGCTTGGAATAGATCCCAAATCCCTTGGGCCCTGGTCCCATGTTTTAAGTGTTACAAACCTTCCCTTCTTAAAATGGGTAAAGATTTAGATCATTATTTTTTATTTTATTGAACTTAAGCTGCTCACATCTGGAATAAAAGTCTGAAAGGCATCTAAAAAATGCTGTGCAATTTGAGCATCTAAAAGAGTGTCTAAGAAGGAGAAACAAGCTCTTTCATTTTGTTTAAGGGCTGTACACAAATGTCTCTGGTGGAAAATAAGGAGTCTTTAAGAATGATGTGTGACTTCTAGTGATGGAGCCTGGGTTAGCGAGGGTATTTATTTTTCCCTTCATTAAGAAACAACTTATCATTCCAGTAAAGGAGCTGTTAATGAGTTTGTTCACACTCGCTGAGAAATGACTGCAGGATACTCCTCAGAGAACTTACTCAGAATGCATACATAAACCAGCCAGAGCCCTAGGTACAACCAACAACCTGCAGAGAGGAAGTGCTTTTGGGTCTTTGCCTTTCCATCTGTTTGCTTCTTTGTTTGTTTTCCTCCACTTCCAGTTCAGTTTAACACATCTGGGAGGCAACCAGGAGAGCTTGCAGGCTGGGATGTACATTCCTGAGCTGCCACTGGACTTGCACAAGGTGTGAAAGTGCCGGTTGGGTGGATAGGAAGCTCAGCTAGAGGATGCACTTTTTTCTCTAGTTCACCCATAAAGCCAGGATCTGCTGCCCAAATCGTCAGGAGATAGAGATGCGCCCACCTCTCATTGCACCCAGTGTTGTGGCCCCTCATTCATGGCTTGGGATGGCTGCCCTCAACAGCCCCAGGCTGAAGCACACCCATCACCACCCATGAGAAGCCGCTCAGGTCATGTCCTAACAGCACGAGTGAGAATACATCCACCCCCTGACAGAGGAGGAGGGTAGCAGATACGTTTTCTTCTGCATGTGCTTTCATGCAGCCTCAGGCTGCTGGCTTGGAGCCAGCACAGTCCTGTATTGGGCAAAGTTTGGGATTCCCCATCGCTGGAAAACATTCTTCTGGCACCATTTCAGATCCTTACCCTTTTGACGTTACAGTTTCTGAGTGTGGGTTAGCACATAATTAGTCTGCGCAATGCTAAAACAGAATTACCATGTGATCAAGGCAGCTTGCCCACCCTTTGGACAGCAGAGGGATGATCCTCAGCTTGTTTCTCGTGTCTTCACTTTGTTTCCAACAAAACTGGATGTCTATGTCTGGGATATATATATACACATATATATATGTGTGTGTGTATGTATGTATGTATATATATATATAATCTCTCCTCACTGTCCACCTATTGTTCTCCCATTCTTTTTGTCAGCTCCTTTGAGAACTATTTCCGACTCAGCAGCATGAATAATTGTTGGGGTTTCTTGTTTGTTTGAAAAACTATGGATAACAAATGGCAGCATTTGCTCTTATGACTCCGCTCCTACCCCAAGAAGACCCACCCTGACCTCCAGAATGAAATCAGTAACTTCACTCCATTTCCTCATCCTGTGTCTAAAGCTGGGTTCGACCTTTTGCACATAATCTGACACACGGCACGCAGGGCCGGAAGGCAGAAAATCATTTCAACAAAAGGCCGGAGCTCTGGGTTAGGTAAATTCAGGAAGGAGGGAGGTAGGAAATGGCAGTAATGTCGCCAATAGGCTAAGAGGATCCTGGCACCAGCCGGGGTGTGAAATATGAGGTTTTCTCCAACAAGGACCACATAAAAACTTCAGCTCACTTTGAAACATGTGACACCAAAGACATTTCCCAAAACAGCTTGGGGGGAGGGTGGTAGGGGGGTGGTAATGCAATTTTTCCTCAGGGAAGCTGTCCCCAAAGGAAACCTTCTTGTTTAATGTCCCAAGGGTAGGACAATCAGGTAGGATGGCCAAAGGACTTATCTTCTCAGATGGGATGACTCCAGAAGTAGTTGCACTATCTGTGCCTCTCCCTCTCCATCAGTCAGAGGCCCTGTGTGTCGCCTTGCTTAGCACCACATGTGTACTTAGCACACAGCTGCCTGTACTTGCAGTGAGGTTTCCCTGGAGTGCTGCATGCCGTCCAGGTGAATGTCTATGTAACCAGTATTACCTGCCACTGGAAGACCTCAAAGTCAACACACTATTCCTTCAACCACCCTGTGACATACCAAAATGCTGCTCTACCCCTGCCCCCCTTACAGATAGGCACAAGAAGGCCACACTCATGAGGGAACTGTCTGAGGAGTCAGGGCACTGCTGTCCTGCAGCCCCTGTGCTAAGCAGGAGGAAGAAAGAAAATCTTTGCAGATGTGAAAAGCTCTGAAGAAAGCAAAGCTTTGGGAAAGGGCAATCCTCAGAAATGTCTTTGAGTTGCCTGTGAACAAAGCCCACGGTCTGAGCCGCTGCTCACAGCAGCGAGGTCTGCAAAAGGGGCCAGTGGCTTGCGGCCGAGCCAGACTCTCCTGTGATTTCTCCTCATGCTTCTTTCAGTTTGAGCTGGAAATAGCACAACAATATCCTTTACTAACTATTTTGGCAGCTCCTTGACTGAATCAGGAAGTTCAGAGGTAGACTAAAAGGAAGAAAAAAGAAAAAAAAAGCCAAAAAACCTGGCACCCAGATATCTCACTGTTGGTTTTTGTTGGGTTTGTGGGTTTTTTTCTCCATATCAAAATTGTTTGATATGAACTTGATTTATTTTGTTGGTAAAGGGTTAAAGTTCTCACTTTCACAGAAGTAGGTGGACGTACTATTAAAGGCAATGACAGTTTTGTTATCAGCACCAATGAAAACAGGATCCAGCTCTTCATCACCCATCTACCTCAGATAATCCCACAGATCCTGAGAGAATATAGGTTCCTTTTGACTGCTACATGTTTTTCTACATTGTCCTTGGACCCCATCTGCGTCCTCTACCTGAATTAAAATGAACTCTCCTTTCTTTTTCCTCCCCCTGACTTCATTCCCGCTGACCCTCTATTCAGCTGATCTCATTTAAGACTGAATGTATTTTATTTCTTTTATGACTTTGTCTTCTGCAAGAAACTCCCAGTCCTTCTAACCTCATGCCACGTGTGACATTCTGTCCCCATCAAAAATCAGATCATTCCTTCAAAATAAGAACTGGCACCAGGTCAAAGTCCTGAAGATAAAAGGAAGGGTTAAGTTTACTTTCAATATTGGAGGAGGGTTCGGAAATAAATGTCGAGGTTAAAAAGTCCAGATGGTAATTCAACTGTATCCCTGCTATAAACATGATTTGATTTATGGGAACCACTAATGGTATCTCAGTTTAGATCTGGATGGCTTTGCTTTCTCTCATCTGTAGCTTTAAATTCATCAGATTTTTTTTCACTCCCACCATGAATCTTTCACTACAAAGAGATACTCCTATCAAGAATTTGGGAGTTCTTTAAAACCCAGCAATTGATAAACGTTAACAATCCTAATCCATGCAAATTACTGTCTGATGCCTTTATTTATAATACCGAGCGGATGTGCTTATTCAAAGCAGTCTAAAAGAGCTTTGACAAGTTCAGTCTTACAGAACTCTATCTCCTATTGCTGTTTTCCCTCTCCTGTCCTTTGGGGATCAAACTGAATCAGTTTTCACTTTTTTCTGACGTTGCGATTATTAGGTTTCTCAGTTTTGTCAGAAAAATCCATCAGAAATGTTTATCTCATGGGGCAAATAGCAATGGAACAGCATGTTTATCACTTCGAGGGCCATAATCTACAGGCAGCAATGGCCCCAATCTGGTTTGTTTTAAAACACAGAGGCTGAAAAAGAAAAATGCCTGTGTCTGAAATGTGTGATGGAGATGTGCAGGACTGCATTAGCCCTGACACCCATTTCTTTATGTCTCTATATTTCGGCTGTCAGTCATTACATATATGTTGCCTGAAGTCCTTACAGTTTACTACTTCCGTCTTCTAGAAAAGAAACCAGTCGGTCTCAACTGTTAACACCTGAAGAAAGGTAGCTCTTCATGGTGGACATTGAAGAAATCTGTGCCCCCGGAGCAGTTATGCTAAATTGCAGGCTCCTGTGGGAACTAAAAGTCAGATTTGGGAAATGGTGAGTGGAGCACTTTTGTAACAGTCATCATAGATGATGTCTGTATGATGGCATTCATGTTATGTCTGGGTGCCCAGTCTATGTTTAAGACACTTAAGCTATAGATAAATGTTCATTTTTAAGGCTATCCAAACAAGCAGAGTAATAAGTAGATCAATGTTTATGACATACTTTTTTTCCTTTATGCATGCCATGGAGAAGTAACCCAGAGTGCAGCTCACAGTGAAAAATGAAGAGTGTCTTAGGAATACTTCAGCCTTATTTGTTGGGTCAACACATAAGGAAAGAGTAACCAGGTATTCAGGATTTGAGTTTTACAAGGATAGAGGAGGCCACGAGGTTGATTAGGGGGCTGGAGCATCTCCCCTACAATGAGAAGCTGAAGGAGCTGGGTTTGTTCATCCTAGAGAAGAAAAGGCTGAGGGGGGACTTCATTGCAGCCTTCCAGTACCTGAAGGGAGCAGAGAAACAGGAGGGGAATCAATTTTTTAAAAGGGTAGATAATGGCAGGAGAAGGGGGATGGATTAAAGCTAAAGGAGGGAAGGTTTAGGTTAGATATTAGGGGGAAGTTCTTTACAGAGAGAGTGGAGAGGAGCTGGAACGGGCTGCCCAGAGAGGGGATGGATGCCCCATCCCTGGCAGTGTTCAAGGCCAGGTTGGATGGGGCTCTGGGCAACCTTGTGTAGATCCAGGCCTGAAGGTTGGTGGCCCTGCCTGTGGCAGGGGAATTGGAGCTCTATGATCCTTGGGGTCCCTTCAAATCCAGACCATTCTATGATTCTATGATTTATAGATGCATTGATTGGCTTTGAATCACCTGTGTCTCCAAAGACCTCCAACACACTTCTGCCAAACCAGTGGCTGAGAAAACATGGAAGTAAAAGAGAGCAAATAAACCACATGGAACAGAGAACAACTAATTCCCCTAATGTGTCACACACAGATACCAAAGTGATGTGGTCACTTCAAGGAATAGCAGAAAAAAAAGACAATGATAGGACTGGATAGGAGAGATGTAGGAATAGGAATGGAAATAGATCAGGATCAGACATTTCAGCCAAGTTATACACATAGGAATCTCTCCTTAATAGATTCGGAGAGAAACCAATATATAAACTGGAGATTTTAAGCAGTCCAAGCATGCTGCTTTTCAAGACCTGTAGGCAAATTTGTAAGTTGGTTCTCCATAGAAGTCTGGTCCTGTCTCCAGCTGTGTCACTGATTTTCTATGTGGTACTGAGGAAATCAGTATAGAGTTGGTGTGCACATAACCTCCCACCAAAATAATAAAAGGTGAGAAGTAAAAATTCGTTTCAATAAGCTGGTACAAACCCATATTTGGGTGCTGTATAATAGAAATGGAAATGGCTCAAAGCCAGCACTTGAAGTGTAGTTTTTAATGGACAAAATAAAAGTCATCAACATAAGAAAACTTATTTTGGGAAGTTGAATCAATGTGTGTGCCTGGTACAATTTACACACCTGGCTAAAATGCTGTAAGATATATGCTTACAATCACTAAGTATTGCTATTATTACATGAATGTTGCAGAAAACACTAACTTTTGACACAAGGTAAGTGCTGAGGTTTCTGGTCTGAGATTAATTAGCACCACAGCCTTGTCTGCACTCAAAAATGTTCTGGTTTCATTTGTTTGGTGCGCAACTCTGTGTCATATTCTTGTTTTAGTGTAGCTGAAAACTATTTTTCATAGACTTACACTGAACTGGAATATGCCTGCTTTAACATGTCTTAGGACAGTCATTGTGCTTTTTGTACCAGTAGATCTAAACTGGTATCAAATGAACACTTTCATTTGCATCAGTGCAACTCTGTGTGTGATCATCAATGGAACCAATTCAGGGAGTGTTTTCTTTAAATGAGCTTTTCAAATCTGTTTGGCTGCAATCTGAAACATCTACTGGAGCCATTAGGATCAGCTCTGCCTGTATCACCTATATTTTCCATGATACGTGCAGAGTATTTGCAGAAATAAATGGGAAGATGTTTTTCCCATATGTGCATGAACTCTGAACTCCAAGAGTTCAAGTGGGTTCAGTTGTTCTCCTCAAACTGTCATTCTAGTCCTAATTAGTACATGGTGCCGTGAGCAATTTAAATGGAATATATTAATAGAGGAGAATTCAGAGGAGGAAAAAAAGACACCCTCCCCCATACCCCTAGCCTGCAAAAACTCTTAAATAAACAGGGGATTTCTTCAGGGTGCCTCACACCCTTCCCACCTCCCCCTTTCCCTTAACAATAAAGATTGAGGGTGGGAGACGGAGAAGGTCCGGATGCTGTCTACCAGGGAGGGTTTCCCACAGGAGGAGGTAGCTGCAGACTCCCACTGCTTCCAAGGAGTTGGGGGTGGGGGTAGGGGGGATGCTGAAACTGAGCCATGATGGTTCAGGGAAGTGCTGTTTTATTTAAACCCTCAAATGGCTTGACATGCCCCTGGTACTTTCACTGCCTAATTATAAATGAAAGGAAAACGGCAAGAGAATCCCCTCCTGTTGACCATCTCCCACTTAACAAGGCAGCACATGTCGCAGTCTCTACCTTTTAGCTCTGTCCTTGCTTTTATCCTTCTGCAATTTAATCCTAACTCAATTATATTATTACAGCGTGTCACTTTGAGTCACTTTCCCCCTTATTGGCATATGGCTCTTTTCAGTTTCACTGCTAATTCTTTTCCAGTGGACTTGTTTAAAACGTACTCATTTTCTGCTTAGACTCTGTGTTATTCACGCATCACATTTCTGCAATGCCTGGCTAACTTCCTCGGGAGGAGAAGAGGAGCCAGGGATCTTCGCTCTCTGCATACATTTGCTGGAGTTTCCATACCGAATTGTCAAAACACAAACTAGATGGCAGGAAAGGTGAGCATCATGCCCTGTCTGTCAGAAATGTGGATAGGAGGCTGCCCTCCGCTGGGTCTATTCCAAAGCCCTGGGCTGGAGTGATGAGGAGAGCTGGTGAATACAGAAAATTGTTTTCTATCAATATCTCTTGTGGGTTTTTTTTTCCCTTTTCCTTTTTAATTTTTTTTTCCATCCCTTTTTAGTTTTTCAAATGCATTCAGTCACACTCCTTGTGCCTTTTTTGACTTTCCTTCTTGTGTCAGCCAGAGCAGAGGCTCTTCCTGGTAAGATGGTCACACGGGTTCTGGTTTCCTGGGGAATATTCCAACTGCTCATCCATTCAAGTTGTCTTCAGCTTTAGATATGGGCTACTTGACTGATGACTAATTAAAAAGTGGATCACAGAAATCACTACTGGGGGTGTTTGCATGTGAACTAAAATAAAAAGATAATCCTGTGACACTTCACAGGCAGGAAAAGAGGTCTGTTTTGTAAAGGTATACATTCTTTTCCCCCTCTCAGCTAGTAAGAGGAGGAGATGGTAGCAGCTGAAGCAACTGCAACACTGCCAAGTCCCAGACTGCTTTCCTAAAAGAAAAAAAAAACCACAAACCTTTTAGGTTTTCCTAAAAGCTTGTTTACACTTGGAATGTACTTTAATAGTGATTCTAGAGCATTCAGCTTCCTTTGGTATAAAAGACCCTGGTTTCCCTTATGCTTTGTATGCACGCTCTTATTCTGGATTGCCTTATACCAACTAAATTTGTAGGTGGAATAAGCTAAGTAAGGGAAAGGCTTGTTGGTAAGCATCCAAATAGATGACCCCAGAGAGGAATTTCCTGTTTTGGAAAAAGAAAAAAAAAATAAAAAAAATTCTGATTTCCCTTTTCTAACACCTCACTGAGATACAGGCAGAGAAACCCAAGCAAACTAGCCAGGACAAAAATCTCTTTACTGAAAAGACGAAATTAGAAGTCAGTTTGTACAGAGATAGATACTCCCTGATAAGAAAAGCCAAATCTTCCGCCTCAAGGTGACCTATAGTTTGCCTGACACCTTTCTTGAGTTCAGTAACTTCACTGAGGGAAGTTCACTGAAAAATCCCTGATTTTTCTGCTTCTCTACAGGTAGCTCTGGAAATGAGTGACTTGAATTTAAAGGTCAAGATCTGTTTTCACAGCCAAAATACATATCTCTGTGCTGACTTTTGCGGTTAGATAACTTGCACACTTCAATGTTAAGATAAGGCCCAGGTAGTCTGTTTACAAATTCAGGTTGTTGTAAGTTCATAGTGGAGTGCCTAGTACACATGATATGAAAAGAGGTATAGAAAATTACAAATGGGGCTGTGGTAGGAATATCCACACAAGCAAATCAAGTGCATCAATGGGGTTGATTTTATTTCCCTTTCCTGAGTCAAATCAAATGTAATCATTACAGAAACTCTGTTTGTGCACAACTACATTTCATTTCAACATTGCGCTGGAAAGATAACATGAAAAGATGCTCAATGCTTCTGACATCTGAGGTTCTTCAGCCTCAGATGGTCTGATGCAAAGCATATGAGGACATGATGGTTCTCTTTATCCTTTAATATTTCCTTTCCTTCTGTTAATACAATTTTAACTTGGTAGCTACACTACTTAGCACTGTAATGACTCTATGGGTACAGCTAGCAGTTAAGACAACATGATGTTATTATATCAAGAAATCATGTCCACTTCATAGCTGTTGTGAGTGTCCTCTGTTTTCAGGCTTCACCTGGGATAAGAGACAGCTGTTTTTTAATCTGCTTTCAGGCCATTGGGTCAGGCTGGCCCTAACCATCCTATGAATTTCCCGAAATCCCTCAGTCAAATTTTCTGTAAGAAATAAAATGTGGAGTCTAATTATTCCACCTCCTCCAGCTGAGGTCCATGTATAGTGACCATCCCTCCACAGTAGATTGTAGTCTATGCATCATAAAACTTGCTTAGAAGTTATACTTACTGGTTAATTACTAGAAGCATCAGGAGAAAAAAAAATTGCTAGATTTGGGAATCAAGGTAGAAGTATAGGACAACTCTTGTTTTTTTGTTTTGTTGTGGGTTTTTTTTTTAATAGAGGTGAAAATAATGAATTGATTTCTTACATGGGACTACCTGTTGTATTATTCAACACATTTTGTGAAAAGCTCTCTTTGAATCAGATAGTTCTTAATGATTGCTGAGCAAACAAATTGGAAAAACAACAGCCCTGGAAAGCAATTTTTGGGAAGAAAGCATGAAGAGGAGGTGAAACCTAAAAAAAGTTACATCTGAAATGAGTTTTGAAGAAACATATGCTCTCATGCAGCAGATTTTTTCAACCTCATAGGAAATATGGTGCTGAAATGAGAATAGGTTGATGAAAGGATGGATTTGTTTTCTATGCAATTTCCTGTACATTTGCATGTGAGTAATGCCCCCCCTTCCCCTGTGAAAGTCTTTGAGTTAATGTTTGGTTTTGGAGGCAGGACACCTACATTGCTTTCCTCGATTTGGAAGGGACCCACATTTGTCTCGATGACTCTGTTTAGCTTCCTTCCTGTGATGTTCGTGATAGGTACAATAATGACCAGCCGTGCCTTAGCAAGCCTGTGGTATGGCTCATCCGATGAGGATATTGTGATAAAATCCTTGAATTAGTGCTAAGGGTGGTTGTTATTTTGCAAGATGGATAGCCCACAAAATGCCACTTTGCTATTTCTAGTGACTGGCATTTGTTTAGCAACACAGAGCACAATTTAGAGGAGGCTTTCCAATTCCTACTGGATGGGATCAATTTGACAGAAGCATCAGTATCAGGAGATCCTCTGCTAGGAAAAGAACTATCGCTCTCCACTGTCTTTGCCATTTACAGGAAGGATTGGTGCCAGCAATTTGACTTTCATCAGCAATAAAACAGAGAAGGGAGGGGGGAGAGGAGAAAAAAGGGTTGCAAATGATTCTATAATGTCCTTGAAATTAAATTAAAAATAGCCATCACTGCCAAAACTCAGGAAAGGACTCGCAGCTTTTTTACAGTGCCTACTACAATGTGGATTTATGATTGCCGGAATACTGCCTACTGTATAACAAGTGTAGTATTAAGTGCCATATTGGACTACCATATGGCTACTAACCTCAGAGGTTGGTAGCAACTATCAGTGTAGAAATTAGTGTGCAGAATGAGCCTGAGGATAAAACCAGTTATCACTCAAGCATGCTATATAATTGGCTGTAGCAAGAAACTAAAAAATGTCTCGGAAACCAGATGGATTTGAAATGTTCCATTATTCATAAACACTTTTTTTTTTTTTTTTTTTTCTTTTTTTCTTTTTTTTTCTGCAGCAATACTTGTTCCTTTCCCAAATATTCTGTTGTTAAAAAGAATAATTACCATGCAGAAGCAAAAAGTGAGGAGGATAAACGTCCTTGCTGCTGGGGCGGGGGTGGCCTTTGTCTGCATTTTGGCCTGGGCAGGCCCCCCGCCTCCTGTGCCTGCACCTCCTGGGTCGCGGGCATCCGGCTCGTGCCAATTTCTGCAGGGACTTTTGCTGCTCTCTTCCCGCGGAGAGTGACAATGGTGAGGGAAGGAGGGCGGTGGTGTGGGTATGTGTGGTGATGCTATTAGCAGCCCTTCACAGCTGTGGAAACTCATCCTTTCCGCAGTGTTTCCCTTCTTTTTGATCACTCAGATGACAACCATTGTAATCACCCTGACAGGAACTGCCTCCCTGGAGGACACAGTGTCCCCCCAAGCGCACATGCTCTCTTCCTCTCCCTCCATTTCGTCCCACTCTTCACAACCCATGCCTTTTTCCACTCCTTCCCCAGGTAGACCTACAAACAAAGCAGGAAAATAAAATATTGAAAAAAAACCCTCTTTTTTTTTTTTTGTGGACAAGAAAAGGCAGTGATCTTTACATGTAATATCAAGTGGGAGCAAAAAGCAGAACCTGAATATGCAGGAGAGGGACACTGCAAAATCCACCTGAGCTCAGCTCAGGACTGGACTCTACATGGAATGAAGAACAATCCCTGCCTCATCTTGCCCCACAACCAGCCTCTTGCAAACAGCTTTTCCCCATCAAAAGAAAGGAGGAGACAATCCAGCTCCTATTTGTATAAAAATGTATGATACATAGGGGATCTCCTATTCCCATCATTCAGGGTCTTTTTTTTTATTTATTTCTAATAATCCAGCTCTGCTTGGAAGGCCAATACCATCTGAAGAAGTAAGCTAACAGTTTCACCTAACAAAGCAGCCTCAGCACAGTAAAAAAAAAAATTAATCTCAGTTTGGCCTTTCTCTGAGCTGAGTGCTAAGATCGAAGAGTGAAAATAGGAATATATTTGTGCTTTGAATTATGGCACACATAGAAAAATAAAGATGGTTAAAGGATTTTAAATTTATTTCCATTGGATTCTAAACAAAGCAAAAAGGTTGAATGTTTTCCATATTTGGAATTTAGTTGGTGTTTTCTCTTATTGTTGTATGGAAAAATATACTCTGGTTCAAGTGAAAATTATTGAGAAAATGAAATTATTTTATTACCTTATCAGATTAGATTATTGTACAACAGAAGTTATGATATAAATTGTAAAAGAATGTTTGGGCATACATCCTAATTTCTGATATACACATTAATCAGGAACAGTGAATAGCTGAAGGTTTTTTTCAGAGAACTCATCTCTGGAGGTGCAACAACACAAATAGGAGAAAAATCATGCTCAGAATCAGAGCATAGATGTTATTTTGCCTCTGTACCTGTTGAATTCCCTAGTATGTAATTTATTTTCTTTACTTCCTTTAACAATAGTTTGGCAAAACTCACCTGAAATGAAGAGAGTTGTTTACCCATTGTCAATAGCTCATTTCCTTTGACCTCTAAAACTTGTTTATGATTGACACTCATTGTTCATTATAAGATCCAGGATAAAATGTTAAGAGATTAATATCTATATATTGAGGGAAAAAACGAGAGTTTTGGAAGATGAATGAATGGATGAGAAACAGTAAGTTCACCCAGTCCAGAGGTGAGAGGTTGACTGGGCTGTGTGGCATTTGTTACTACAAAGCTATGGGATGTCATGGGGTTGTGGAAGTTTACTGCATGTGTATCCATGTAGGTACTGCTGTTTCTAAATACGTTTCATTCAATAATGTATAAAAAAACAACTAAGAAACAACTTACAGTGTTAGGCACTGTACAACCAAAGCAGTATCTATCCATCTATTAAATTTGTAGATAGTATTTTAGACTGGAGTTATGGTGCTGCACACACAGGACATTTATTTTATGCATTGCCAGCAATACCACTGTAGCGTAAAACACTTATTTTATGGTGTACTGGGTTTGGTGGAAAGTTGCATGAATCTACTAATTCCAGGTCAGCAAGAGGGTTTAAAAGCTTCCATGATCAGCCCATATCTGACCTGAAATATGCTTTTATCAAGACAAGCTATCTAGAAAATTTAAAAGAGAAAGAAATGTGGTAAGGAAGCATCAAAAATTCTTGGGTGAAAGGGTAGGCTGGAGCGAAACACCTCTAGCAGACACAGTCCTCCTAGTTTTCAAGCATAAACGTGCCTCTGGTATGGAATTAATGATCTTACCTTCAAAGGTACCACTAATAAAAATAATTTCTTATTAGACTATTTCTTTCTGCATTTCTCTCACCGTTCATCTCTTTAAATCATTTTCCTTCCTGTGGGAGACCATTAACAGAAGTTTCCAAGAGAACCAATGGAGCTAAGGAATAGCACTGAGGGCAGCAGATTCTAGTCAATCCATTGATTATCAAACATGAAGTACCTGATCTATGAAAAGAGCTGACCTGGTCGTTGCTATCAAAACAGAAGAGCAGTTTTCCTGTTTACTTCTGAATGCTGGGAGATTTCATCAGTCAAATCTGGTGATGTTTAAAAAATGAGAATAAAGAAAGCAGGAAGTATCAGTAGACAGGGATCTTCATCTCTGGATGTGATGTGGAATGCCAATAACAGTAACAAATGTCTGAATCTGGCATCCCAAAATATGAATGTGTTCAAAAGAGAATGAGCCAAGCCAACCTCTGTGGTGCGTGAAGGTGAAGGAGATGCCTAGGAGGTGAGGGCGAACAGATGGGAGTGAGAGTGCTTAGAGTTTAAGCAATAACTCTATTGTCTAGATTTACTTCTTTCCTCTTTCCTGGCTCTCCTGGAGCCCTTGGTCACACTGTAGCACTTGCTGGCCTGTCACCTGAAAGGTCATGGATGCTGGCAAAGTCTGCCGGCTCTATCATAGGTGTGCAATGTGGGGTAAACACTCAAAAAGGTCTCTGCTGGAAAGTGAGTAGCTCTCCAAGTCCACACAGTGTGTGCACAGAGCAGGATCCAGACACCTCTTTCACCCCTACAAGGAGCGAGGAGAGGAGCTGTGATCTGTGAACTTCTTACTGAGGGATGCATGCTTCAGGTCCTCTCTTCCAAAATATATAAGCCAAGAAATCAAAGTTCCCTGTGTATGCCTTCATGGAGTGAGCAGGTTAGAGTGGTCAACCTGAGATTTTGGCACTGGATAAATGTGGTGATAGTAATTTCTTTTCAGAATAAGTTTTGGTGGCGGTTTGGGGTTTTTTTCCTCTTAACAGATACTTTAGAGCTGTGGGGTAAAATGTCTCATAATTTTGAATATAATGCATCAAAACAGGGATATTAAACTGTTTGGTGTAAGACCTCTCTATATAAGTGTCTCAAGAATAGTCTCACATTCTTGCTCTCAAGGAAGGGACAAGTTAATTCCACTTGCCCTAAGGAGATCAAAGAATCATAGGACTCAAATACAGATCCCAAGGGCACACCTCAAACAACTCCTGCCTCATGGCATGATGACTTTCAGGTGTGCATCAGTCCACATGGATATTTGTACAATCTACATTGAAAATCTTGATGTCTGATCAAATCCCTTATAGTGGTCCATATGTACAAACATGATTCCCTTCTCCCCTCACCCTGGAGTTCAGTCTGTCATGATAAAAGGTTTCTTAAACTTATGGACCAATGGCCAGGATGTCCATGTAATATAATGCTCATTAGCTTGTAGATTGTGTTGGAAAAACAGGAGGGGGAAAAAAAAAAGGAAAAGTGGATTTGTGGCATAAAGAGAAAAAAAGAAAGGAAAGAGAAAGAAAGGGGAAAAAAAAAAGAAAGAATGGCATTCGAAAAAAAAGGACAACCCTGTCAAAACATGACAGCTGATCCACTGCCTGTTTTATGCTATTCATAGAAAATGCCAAATTCTGCAAATAGTAACCACATGTACATCAGCTTCGCAGACTCAATGTTCTGCTGCAAAATGAGACGTTCTGTATTTTAGTGTGTCATCAAAGGCAGTGAAAATATCACTCCAGCCTCCTAGGCTTAACCCTCTGGTCTCTCAACTGTTAAAAGTTTAATTCGATGGCGATGGGAGAGAACAGCAACACATCCAGCTTTGTGAGCGGTGTTAACGGAGCTGCCTAATGTATGCCAGTTGCACATAAAGTCAATTAACAAATCTGTTACCGCGCCATTTTTATTCATAGCCATGAGACCATTAAAGCGACAAGACTGCATCTGACGTTTATGATCTTGTTCGCGTTGCCAGAGGAAGGGGAGGGAGGTGGGGGTGGAAACAACTTTGTGGCTCTGTAGCATGAGAGAAATAGCACCATTCAGAGACATAAGGGCTCTTGAGCAAATGCCGGAGCTTCTGAAGTCTTTTTCTCATCTCAGTCCCGTCCCCCGTTCCCCCCGCCAGCCCTTTTTCCCTGTCCCTCCTCCCCTTACCCTTTTACTTGTGCCTTTCAGGTTTCATTTCAATGCAGAAAGATTGGCTTTTTAGTTCAAAACTATAACATAATTGTCCTTTTTTGTGGCTGGCTGATATTCCCTTTCACTAACATTTAAAAGAGTACTTATGCTGAATTGAATATGGGATGGGAACAGCTCCTGGTGCTTTTGTGTACAACGGGGATGGCTTTGCAAGGCGAGGCTTGAGCTTCACTTGGCTGTGTCCTTCTCCAGGAACGCTTCCAAAATCTTCTAAGTGACCACTAACTCTGAATAGTGTCTCCTGTTTAATCTTCTCCTCAACAAACAGCCTTTGCCACAGCTACAGTAAATCTCTTTCAGCCTGGAGGACCCAAACCTTGGGAGTTACACCATTTCCCAATATTTTTCACCTTCTGCTGGCCTCTATGCTCTTCTTTCACTGTTACTGAATGCCAGAAGGGTGACCATGAGTAAAAGAAATTCCGATTGGAGCACTCTGAGACATGTTAGTTTCCCACTTAGATAAACTGTTCCCCAGAACGTCACAAATATCCCCTGCTAATGACAGTAACTTCTGCATATGTCTCCCGAGTTTCATTTTGGTTCTTTTCAATATTAGCAAAGAAAAGAAGATTTAGAAACAGTTGGGACAAATTATTTGGTGGAAAATACTTAATTTGTAAAGTGTCCTTCCTTTAAACTCAGCCTCATATTGGTAAGAGTACAACTGATCGGAATAAGAAAGTTAATGACCATGTTAGTGGGTAGCAGGTAGCTAAATGGTTAAGTAATGAGGACAACAGGTTTTATGGCTGGATGAACTGATTATGATACAGAACTGATAAACTCTGAAATTATTTCTAGTGTGCAGACAGGAAGGTTGGAGGCCAGCTGTCTTGAGAATTTCAGATCACAATATTTGTCTGCTACAGAGTGCCAAAATTCAGTGGCTGACGTCCTGGCTCCATTAAAGTTGCTGAGTAAAACTCCAGCAGATGTTTTACCATTGACTTTAGTTGGACCCGTTTCACCAAATAACTGCAGGGGTTGTGTGTGATGGCAGGATTCTCTCCAAAACTGTAGTGGTGGGAGACATCCTTGTGGATGTTTCACAGCACTGGACCTCCGGAGGAATTTGTCTCCTGGGGATGCTTGTTTGGGGAGAGGCAGGAAAGAGTGTTATCAGGGAGAAATATTGCATTTGGGTTTCTGCAAAATGACAAAGAATAAAGAACGCATGAAGGAAAAATCAGGTTCATGCTCAGCTAAGGCAAGGGAGCTGGGATGGCTAAGGTGGCAAATGTTCATATATTACATGATATAAATCTCATGTGTGCCAGCAAAGCCTTCCTGTCAGATCAGAGCGGTGTTTGGTTTGAAGCTCAGTTTTTCTGTTCAGAGAGCAATGAAATCTGAAGCCATTGATAAAATTCCTCTAAGTCCATCAGCAAAGCAGAAGCAACAGGAGGAGAATTTATAGCAACTTATTATTAATTTCTTTAGGCATCTATATTACAATAGATGGGAAGACATGTGCAAAAGACAGAGGGCTTGTGACTCATCTCACCCATAGAGCTTTCTCTTGACCCTTTTGAATCACTGCATTGAATATACTCCCGTTTAACAAGATTTGAGCAAGAAACAGATAAAATATTCACACATATGCTCATGCATGGATTTTTATTTATATTTTTTTTATTTCCTGAAGAAAAAAATAGTGGAAAAAAAAAGCTGAAATATCAACATAAGCTCCCTGCACCAATGCTGGGTCCCACTGAAGCCATTGGCCACAGATATGACCAAAACTGCTTGTGTTATTTTACTTTGCAAGAGTGGTAAAGTGCATCCTAAGAGCCAGGTCTAACCCTTCTTTTGTTGGTGGAACCTACTCCACTCATACCTTGTGCCAAGATCTTTTCCTGAAGGATAAACCCATTATCCCCTAGTGCCAACTGGAAAGCCCAGCCTTCATCTGTCCACTCCTACCTGCTAGCTACTGAACTGGTTTTCTCACCCAGAGAGGGATAAGGTTGGCCTTACTCATAAGACTTAAGAAACTTAAAGCAAGTTCTTATGCTGTGGGTACCTAAATCCCTCTGAAAAGTACTTCTGAGGACCTACAGCTTAACTTTTGTCAAGCTTACCATAAATTCCCTACAGAAGATTTTAAAAAGTGCCAGTGAGAAGCAAGAAAGGAGCTGCAATTAATTCTGTTTTACCACTCTTGCCAGCAGAATTGGAAATAGCCACAGAGAACATGCTGAGAGCATCCTCCCCATCTTGCAGGAGCTGTGCATCCCTCTGCACGGCTGGCTGCCACAGCGTCACTGCGTGGGGGAATGGGTGCTCTGAAAATCAGCCTCCAGCATCTGAGAGAGAATAAATCATAGCCCAGTGAGAGCAGGGAGCCTATGCCAACATTCCTGCACAGAGAAATGGGCAGCAGGCGAGATCCTGCAGCTGGTGTACACCGAGTACAGAACACCAAGGCCTTGAACTTTTTCCCCCTCCCGGGTCTCTTCCTGCACTCCCCCTCCCTTCTTGCCATCTTTCCCTTGAGCGCCCTGGAGAGGAAGCAAAATTTATACCGCTGTGCCCTTAAAATGCTGACTTTCCATGTTTACAGGGATTGTTTACACAGAAAATTAATCAGTTACGGTTTTAAATTTTAATTAAAGAATGCTTTCCACTGTTATTGCAAAACAGACAAAAGCCCATAAAATGTATATTTGACTGCCGTGCTGTGTTGTCTTTGGATCAGCAAGCAGACTTGAGATCAATCATGCGTGGTATTTTTTGAACTTTTTTTTCCTCTTAAACACAACACTTTTCACACAAGTTACACTTTTTTTTTTTTTTTAAATGCCCTTCAAAATAAAAGCCAGACTGCACAACAATATGGAATTCTCCTTCATGCCTTTCTTTTTAAGACCAAAAATGAAATCCTTACTCTCAAGCTGACCGTGGGATATTTTAGCCATTAAAAAACCACAAACAGAATCACAGCTTCCATAGTAAAGGCCTCAGACTTGCTTACTTCAAAGTCAATAACAAAACTCCCACAAACTTTGATTCAAGTGTTTATTACATGCTGTTTGTTCCCACAGCTGCAGTTCCTGCTTTGAAAATAAAGTGTGGCCATTTCTTTCTGCAGATCTCATGACCATTAATAGAGATTCAAGATCATTTCAGGGTTAGCCATTCAACCCCTCTTTCCTAAAGTGTTTATCCATGGTGTGTAGATGTCTCTCAAAGGCCCATGGAAGAGCATGACTCTAAGAAACTGAACCTAGCCCAAAAAATTTACAGTCGTGACGAAAAGCTACGATTAGGACCGCTATGCCCATGCCCTCTTAGAACTATGGTCAAGCACTTTCTTTCCTCTTAAACAAAAGTAAATTCAGATGAATAAATTAGCAACCCAAGTGCAAATATCTTAAGTAAAAGAGACTCCTGCTTTTCTAGAAGTATTTTGTTGTTGTAAGTCAAAGAAAAGATTTTTTCCGTCCTTTCTTCCCATTTGTCCAAAGATCCATGAAAGCCTGAGGAAATGCTAGCAAAACAAAGCTTGACTACATTAACACAAATACTTGATAGTCCAGATTCCACCAGAGTCAAATAGCGAGATGGAAATCACCAAGCTCTGAAAACCACCATGCTGGGCTCCTGATTGTGTTACACAAGACTCCCCATGACACAGAAATTTCCTGCTCACTACAACACCATGAGAAGAGATTTTGCTAATTCCTTGTGGAAGACTACACACATATTAGCATGGTATCTAATTTATTTCCAAAGATAAGAACACCCATGGGTCAGGCAGCAACGTGAGCATCTGGAGTACCAAATGTCAGGCAAAAGCTTCAGGTTGACTCTTGAACACTGACAGTAAGCTTAGGAGAAAAAGGAGAAGAAAAACTCTCAATACCTAGTCCCAGGGAACATGAAAAAGAAATCTTGTTGCAAATAAGCAGTTAAGGTAGATGATCGGTGAGAAGCCTCTCTTTATACCGATGATTGTGTAATTACTTTGGGTTTCTAGAATCCATGCAGTTCTAAAGAGATGGAGAAAGGAAAAGGTTTTGCCCAGATGTTGCATCTATTGTGACAACAGAGGTGACAGATCATCAAGAAGTTTGACAATGTTTTATTACTGAAAAGCAGGCAAACATCTATGAATATTTATCTGACCTATATCCAATTTATTTTAGCAGCTTTGGTCCATGAAACTGCTCTGGAAGCATTGCCAGAAAGATAACAACTCATGGTATGAAGGTCACAGTGAGAACAGAACTTTGAAGGAAGGTGTTTGGACAAGAATAGAAACATCTGTTAGTAGAGATGTCCTAGAACGGTCACTGCAATATATGGGGTATCAGCTTTCAGATTGCAGCCTGTGAATGACAGATTCATAGAAGTTAACAGCAAAAAGACCATTGCTGCTCTCTTTTCTGCTAGCCTGCATACCAGAGGTCATAAAATTTCTTCAAATTCTTTTCCTGCTTCAAGTCCAACAGCTGAGGCTAACCTTGGGTTATCATGGAAGGGAGCGGGAGACAGATTGTTTTAATCTGAAAACTCCATTTAGTAATAGGCGACGAAAGTTGTATTTGGAGTAAAAGTCATTATTCCACTTTAAAATTTACCTTCATTGCAAAAGTGTATATATATACGTACATGCTTTTATACCATATATGTGTCTATCTATACACATGGATGTGTATCATGTTTCTTGTCTAAATTTGTCTGGCTTCTCTCCAGCCCAAGTAGCAGTATTCGGTACTTGACAAAGTACTTAAACCCGCTTACTTTTGACTGAGATGAAGTCAACGCTTCATCTTGTTTCCAACAGCTCCTTGAGAGTTTCTATCTCCAAAATGTTTTCCAATCCTTTGTTCATTCATGAGCTATTCTTTAAACTAACACCAACCACCCCATTTTTCAGCACCTTCAGGGTTGCATCTGTGTTCCTGGTTTTGTTCAGAGCAGGAAAGTATCCTTGAAAGAAATCTCACAACCGTCCTCACTTCTGCTGCTTTAGTTCACACTCTCAGCTATCTCAGATGGCCCGAACCGGACTTCGTTTCTGGATAAAGCTAAGTGAGAAACAGTGTTCCAACCCCAATGAGTCCCAACTGCTAAGGGGATACCGACTGCTCTGCATTAATTGTTTCTCTGTACAGATCCTCTCCGGTTGCTGTGAACTAGTTTTTTAACGCAGACACCACCTCAGCTGTGGACGCCAAAATCTGGATGTGATATTTCAAGAGTGGCAGCACAAGTGCCAAGGAGAGAGCTATTATAAACACGTTTCTACTCTGTACTCCTTAATCTAGATGTACGCGAGTCTTTACAATCATAACCAATGAAGGAGGCAATGCCACATGGGAAGAAAATATGTATATAAACAGCTCCCTGCTACTGAAAATTATATGGAGTACTGAGATTGTATGAGCAGAGACCTTCTGTTAGGCAATTTCAAGTGGGAAGAAAGTTCCTAAAATGGGAAATTACTATATCATCTCCAATTATTTTTTTCTTTTATTCTTTTAAAAATCTTCTGTTATTAGGCAGACCTTGGCTTGTTGAAAACGTAAAATATTTCCTCTCTGGCTGTGTTTTAGGAGCTCCTGCTACTGAAAAGTTGCCAATGAATTATTTGACTTCATGGGTACGAAGTCACCTTTGGGATTCCAGGAGACCTAGGTTAACTTTCCTTGGAAATGTTTATTACTGGGCACTTACAGATATGTCTGATCCTCAATTAATACATGAAATATTGTCTGTTTCTTTTCTTAAATGTCTTCTAAGGCATTTCATGGACACATAAAATCTTCAGCTATTATTTTGAGGAGTACCCGTGATAGCAATTGAACTCACTCACTAAGTGCATTTTTGTGCTAATTAAATATTCCAAACTTCTATCAAGATTATTGTCACCTATTTAATGGTTCATTGAGTTTATGGGCCATGCAAGTCTCTCTTTTATATTTTCACCAGGACAGTTATAGCAACTATTCTAGTAATGACAAATTAGGGAACATGCAGAGGAGATGAAAGAACCTCAGTGCAGTAGGCCCAGTTTTTTCCTAAATTATGCCAATTTTATGATGCTGTAATGGCATTGACATTGATAGAATTATTCTTCATTTTCTCTGGTGTCAGTGAGCGATAACTAGATCTGCTTGGTTGATAGAGAAATATGGTAAACACGGCACTTCATATATTTGACCATCTTGACTCTCTGACCCCTCTACAAAAAAAAGTGTAAAAGCCTGTACTAAAGGTCTCATCTGTGGTCAGATATTTGAATCGAGCAGGGGAAGATTGTAATAATATTTTTCTTCATTTTACCAATAAGATTTTCCACCCTTTGGACTGTTTACCTGTTGGTCAATGGGAGCGGATTTTCTGAGAGTGAGCAATTCTGTAGCCATGACTGCATAGGAAACAGAGTGAGATGTTTAAGACAAGGTGTAAAAGTATCGTTACTAGATAAAGGCAGGGAATGGCTGTTGGGTAAGACTTCCAAAGAATTCCTGCCTTCACTTAGACATCTTTGAAACAAATTGTAAAATAAAGTACAACTCAAGGGCTCTATAAATTGGTTTTGGTTCAGTTATAACAGGGCTCTGTTCAGATATCAGGAAAGTCTGTCTGTGAAATGTTCTATAATAAAACCGTTCTTTTTTGCCATTTCTAGTTTTAGCTTAATGAAACTAAATGCAGTATTACTGCTAATATCAATGCAGCTTGATAAAGTGAATAATAAGTGAAATATTGTACTGATACTGTACCTCTCACCTCCAGGTGCAGGATGCAGAATTTTCAGAAGAGCCTACATGATTTAGGGTCAGAAATCTAATTGACTGACAAGCCCTTGCCTCACTTAGGGACTAATGAATGTTGTATTGTGACTGTTTTTTCTTAAAAAGTAACATCAAACTACTTTCTATTCATAATAAATTAACACATTTTAGAGACTTCTTAATATTTGCCTCCACAAAGCCATAATTTTTATCTGAACAGACCTGCAAGCACCTGTTGTAGCCTGTTTTAAAAATGAGGTCTTAAAGCTTTCAGTTAATACCTCGTAGAAATAGCAATGTGATTTCAGTGGCACTGATCTGATTTTGTCTAATGCAAGACACTCACGTTTTCTCTAAGTATCCCATGCATAATTCATATGGGGGCTCATATTTGATTATTTATAGACCTTTCTATGACACCCCCTCAGTGAATATTTGCACATCTCCGAGATAGCAGGGTGAAACTTTCTCCTGAAGAAAATTTCCAGCTAAAGACTTAGCACCACTTCAGCTTCACTTAGGTCTCAAAACAACTCTGAGTGCAACATAAGTGGCATATAGGTTTCATGCTAGTACTCTGCACAGGAGGATATTTCCACCCTTAGCTCCCTCTGTCCCGAAGCAGGAGAGCTAGCCCCCACACTGCATGTGTGGAGCAGGCAAGACGGCTTCCTGAAAGCCATGGGGAGAGTTTGTAAGAGTCCAGAAGGGATTCCAGCTCTTCCAATTCTCCATCTCTTCATGGCAGGAGCTTTCTTTCATCCATGATCAGCAATTTAAAATCCTTCTGCTGTGTTAGCTCATTATCCACAGGAGGAGCACAGGAAGGAGCACTGCAAAGACACTCAGAGGACATTTAACCCTGCCCCAGCCAGGACTAACTCTGCCCGTATCCTCCAGGAAGATGCTTGTGCAAATGTTTCCGAAAAGCTTAGAAACTGCACAATACTTCAGTATAGTGCTCAAAATATCTTAATGATAATAAACTTCCCACCAAAGTCTTCAATCAGCATTTTCAGATTGTTATTTCTTTTTCCATGGATAGGGAAGAGAGAGAAACCTTTTATTCTTTAGCTCCCTATACCTATTCTTATATTTTGGAAGACCACACTCAGGCCATACTTCAGTCTCTTCTTCTCCAGACTAAACCACTTCAGTCCCTTCAATGTATCCTTACTCCAAGATCCACGCAAAGACACTCATCTACTCAAAGCAAAGAGCTGTTCTCCATCAGGTAGGAAAGACAACACAGGCTTCATTGGATAGTTGAGCACTCCTTGGAGCTTTCTTTCCTAGACATTGCTTCTGTGTTTCCCTCATTTTAAGATCACAGAAGGGAGCAGCAGAAGTCTGTCTGTCTTGCAGCTTCATACAGCATCCATATGTCTGGCGCTCGGCATGCAGTTCTCTGTCTCTCCATTGAATGTCGGCTCTTCCCTGATCTCCCTGCCCTAAGTGTCTCTTGCTTTCCCATCTTCCTCTGTGCCTTTTCCCTCCTGTGAGAATTTGATGAAAGGTTTTAAAAGATAATACATACGATAAATGTATATGTGTGTATTTTTTTAAAGAGAAAGTCATTGTTACTGATAGAAATACTCTCCAAAGCCACAATGTAGTGAGTGGTGGTGAGAGCCTGAGTTTTGTTCTCGTTCACAGAGATTTTATTCGCATATTTTACTGTCAGTTTCTTGACATTTTTGTCAGCTTGGATCCGGAGGCCATAGTTGCCGCCAGCAGGTCCTACCACATTTTTATTCTCCATTGTATTTGCAGGGAATAAATAAAAACAGAACAAGAGTGAAAGCAAGAGAGAGACATGGCGAGAAAGAGTCAGAGGTTACTGGAAGAACTGCTTCATGCATTTTTTTCCCTGCTAAAGAACATCCACCCGACAAAAAAACCCCAAACGACCACAGAGCATTTTGCACTGAGATATTTCTTTCCTCGGTTACGCAATGCAGGCTTCGGGCAAAGTGGTTAATATGTTTGCATAAGAAATCTCTCATTCCTTCTCACTCTATCTTTTCCCTTCTTCTTTTTTTTTTTTCCCCATTTCTTTTTTTTTTTCCTTTTCTTTCCTGTGTGTTTCCGGGCTGCTGTGAGGTTTTCCACACAATACATCTATTGTTTCCCAGTCACATCACTGAAGTCTGTAATCAACTCTGATTTCTTTCTTTCTTTTTATTTCTTGCTATAACCATGAGATTTACACATGCAACGAATAAACAAAATCTACTGTAAGGTTATAAACAAGTTCACTATAGAAGTGTTTATTCCTCAGGGCTTTAGATGTCATGAACAAGAAGGAAGAATAAAGATCTTCTTCTCACTTTTGAACTTATAAATTAAAGTATGATTCCCTATGCTTGGTTCCTGTTCCATCAAATCTCTTAACCTCAGTGTCTAGAATTAACACTCTTTATGTCTTTCCTCCATTCGAGTACTAGGAAGACACAACAGTAACATCTCAGGTGTGTCCAAGGTTTAACAAAGTCTCTCAGAGAAGTGAAAATTTTAGCTTCTTTGGATGCTCCACCATCCATACTGATTTGATGCTCCATACTCATCTTTGCTGAGTTTGCTATAGATTTCCGTCAAAGTGTCTTCACCATCAGCTTTTGCAAGGCTGGTGCAAACTTGTCTGCAGCCTGTTCAGCCTTCTGTGCCATTTTTACCCTTAAGCACTATCTCTGACAAGGAGGGAAAAACTGAAAAAAAACAAAAAAACAAGTATAAGGAAAAGATAATCTAAATTTGTGTTCTTCCAGAGCCCAATACAAAGCATATTGGTGATGAGAATGAACGTCCCATCTCCAGATAAGGCTCCATAGTCTCATCCTCATGTTTCAGACTTCCCAATAGTTGTGTCAATTATTGCAGGAGTTCCTGACATCCACTCATCCACTAACAATTCCATTGACAGCATCAGTTTCTTTTTACTTATGCAACTTAACAGTGGCCACAATGGTTCAGCCTCTTATGAAGTAGACCAGATCTAAAATGGTGGCAGGGAGGTTGAAGGCCTCTTTAGTCATCAAGCTACTCAAGCAGGTGCTTTATGAAGGAGGGAGAAAAAAGTCAAGTATTAAAAGTCAGTTGCGAAGTAAGTGCTGCATCTCTTACTTCAGACAAAGGGAGTTTTGTAGAGTCCCATCATCTACACAAGTGAATTGGGAATCTGATATTAAAGACAAAAAACAAAGAGATATCTGTCCTATAGCTTGGGGCACCGATCAAAACACAGTGTGGGAGGGCAGCTGAGAGGTTAACCCTTCCTGTAGCCTTGAAACTGCACTGAAAATGGCCTTTGTATGACAGAGAATAAGCTTTACAAACCCCAAACTCATGGGTCATTGTGGTAGTGAAAAGATGCCCATTGAAATGGGAAATGGATCATGTTTTTGTTTCTTGCATATAAAATTGTTTTCTGAGACTTTCAAATGACCTTCCCATGGACACTGAACTTCCCATCATTTACTAACATTCAGATACACAAACTGTTGCTCAAAGGGACTACCACCCATAGATTTCATCCATTAATCTCCTTCTCATTGAAGCATGGAAAAAGGAGCCAGAAAATGTGGATGAGCATCAGATATGTTTGAAATATTGTGAGGGTCTGAAAAACATAAAAATTTTGGCTGAAATATCACTCCCTCATGCCATTTTCACTGCCTGAATAAAATAGAGCACGTGGAGCAAACCTTGTTCCCACCAATGTCAAAGCAAACACTTCCTGATTACATCAAAGATTTAGCCCTTTGAAATACTGACATCAAAATGGAAACCAAGCCCTTAATTTGATGGGATTTAGATACCTCATTTAGTCAAGCAACCAGTCACAGCTTCATACTCGGATAGCAATTAGAATCAACCCTACAAAACAGCTTCAGGCTAAAACTCGGAGAGAGAACCCTGTACATTTGCTTTGGTTAAATTTAACTCCAATTCATAGGTCCAGATTGCAGTCAGACTTGAGTGCCACATGTTGCACAATAACAGGCCTTGGAACTTGATGGCTGAGGTGGAGGAAAAATGACATGTTAATGTGCTCATGCTAAAAAATCAGGTCAAAACTGTGGCAATCAGGGCAGGTCAACTTTCTTTTTTTTATTGTTCAGCTGTAATTAGTTCTATAGATATTTCTGCTCTGTTCAGTTCTTTATTGTTCTCTTTGTTGCATAAGCAACAGAAAACTGTCTTCAAGGTATCTTCAGGTCTTGTTTTTAGGAACACTCTTGACTTGAAATCATAGAATCATAGAATCACCTTACTTGGAAGAGACCCTTGAGTTCATTGAGTCCAACCACAGCCTAACCCTGACTAGTCCACCTCTAGATCAGGTCCTTAAACACTTCATCTACACACATTTTAAATACCTCGAGGGATGGTGACTCCACCACCTCCCCAGGCAGCCTGTTCCAATGCCTGACAACACTTTCAGTAAAGAAATTCTTCCTGATATCTAGCCTAAATCTCCCCTGGTGCAATTTTAATCCATTTCCTCTCGTCCTATTGCTTTTCACCATAGAGAAGAGACCAACCCCAGCATGTCTGCAACCACCTTGCATGTAGTTGTAGAGAGCGACAGGTTCTCCCCTCAACCTCCTTTAATCTGATCTTTGATGAGGCTTGCAAGTACTAGAATATAAGAAAATGAGTATTTCATTTCCCTGCTATTAAATATCAGAGAAAATCTCTGATATTTATATAATATCTCTGATATTATACACTGAAAGACCACATACACCATGGTAGCACTTCCAATGCCTACGCTTTGCCTCAAGGTCCTTGAGAACATAAGTGTAGTGGTAAGTTGAGGTACGGCTGTGTCTGAGAGCCTACTGGAAGCACCTGTCCTTCCTCACTGCCCTACCAATCCACCACCTGTGCACCTTGGCACGCCTGTGTGTTTGGAGTCAGAAAACCCTCAGGGCTCTCCGTCAGTGTGTGATCAGCTGGCAGCTTTGGTGCAGATGGGGACAAGAGGGTACATTGTGCAGCCGGGTAATCTCTCCAGTATTTCACGTCACTGCTGAACAATGTAATAAAAGTTTGCAGATGAAAATACTAAGCTGGCTGGAAGGCAATAATTCATGTTGGGTTTTATGACACTGGCCATTTAAGAGCTGTAGGAGTGTTTGAAGCAGGAACACGGCCCGTGTTCTAGCCAGGGTCTAGCTCCAGCTCTACAGCAACAAACATTTTCCAAACATGAGAAGATTTTTGCCCAAGTTTGATAACGTGCCATCTCTGGGAGGGTCATGTCTACCTTTGGAAGCTAACGATGTGCAAAGAAAGGTGCCCGGAGGAGTGATGTAACTGCGTTACATTTTGTGTCGTTCCTGCCTACTGCAAAAGCTACTAGGAGAAAAATTATACGTATACATATACATAAACTATTCAGTTTATGAAAGAGGGAATTCATAAGGAGCTGCATCTGGGATAGAGTAAGATCTATTCCCCACTCAGTTAATAATAACAAGACCCAGAAGTCACAAGTGGGGAGGTCATAAAGGGGTTTGTAAAAACATTTCATATGCAAGTAAAATGTGGTGCAACCCATTATGTAATATTATTTATATACATTTGTTTTAATTTCTTTACCGTGCCTTTTGATTTAAATTATTCCCCTCTAAGTCAGGAGCTGTTTGAGCACGTAGTTCTCTGGCAGATGCCAGGAATAGGCAACCGGTTGCCTGGCTTTGCTGGCCTGTGATGGGATAAGGGGTTTATGCGTCGCATGTGTTCCAATTCTGCAAGCGAAAACCAGTGAGATGGAACCTGTCTTGTGTGGTTTTCTGCAGCAGGGCTTGGTGAATCAGCGTGGAGCTTATCCTGGAGCCATCAAATCACTTTCCTGCGTATGCTGGAGTGGCTATAGAAAAAAGCAATCTCTTTATGGCTGCTTCCTTTCTAACAGCTCCAAACATGAGGACGGTTATACAGTTGCAACATAAAAAGCAATGTCAGAAAGAGAGGAGCCACACGGTGATTAGCGTGTAAGTAATATGTAGGTCCAGATGCACACACATGTGCATGTACAGAAGCACAAATTGTGGTTGGGATTGCAAGAATCTGTAGTGGAATACAAGCAAAAACTGATAATTGAAATAATAAAGGGGAAAAAGGCACTTTCCCACAAAAATCAGACACATGCCAGTGGTACTTTCCCAACCTAACTGAGAGGAAAAGCCCTCTTGGCTAATTCATTGCAAAGCTAATGAGAACCAGACAAGGGATTGAAACCAAAAAAGCTTTATGTTACAGGGAAAACAAAGCTTTCCAATGGAAATTATTCATTAAAAAGAACTGGTTCGCTGAAATTAACAAAAAATATGTGAGAGAAACACCATACTGAATGTGTTTTTGGTGATAACAATCTTACATTTATATATAGCACATTTCAGCCAGATGGACTCCAAAGTGCTTCAAAAGCTTTGGTGCTTGTACAAATGAAATGTAAAGAATCACTTTTATTCTCCACCCTCCCACCCCCCCATTGAAATACATCTTTGCTGGATGAATCACTTCAACTGCATAAGAAAGTGTTGTATCACTCAATAGTTTATAATAAATATAATCGGACAAGTTGACAGAACTTAACTATCCAGATTTTTCCTTATCCTGGGCTGGCTATAAGGATTAACATCCTGTCCCTTGGGAGAAAAAATAAATAAAATTTACAAGACATTATTGACGTCTAAAGTAGCCAGCGTCCGTTTTCATAAGATAGTGTTTTCCTAAGCAAATGCGGTGAGATTGTCTCATTAACCGCCCAGTGGGAAGAACACCTATTTCAGTCATCAATCACAATGCAGCACTTCAGCTTTTCTGTAGGAATCTCCAAAATCGCATCGTGTATAACTGACAAGCCCGGATGCGGGTACCCGTCAAAGGCATTCTGGCTTTAGCTGCTGTATGTTTTAGGGAAAAGCCACTCTCTGCTCTCGTCAAACTTCCTTGACAGCCCTGACACCTGAAGCACAGGGCGGTGCGGGGAGAAGCTTTCACACGGTGACCGGGAGCTCCATCTTGCAGATTTGCCTCCCCTCCCGTTACTTTATGAAAATGGATTGTCAGAGCAGCTGGTGAGACAGAAGTGTCTGCCTGTATCTCAGTGTGGCTGGTACTGTGATCCACCACCAGTACATGCTGAACCAGGCTCCAAACAGGGAGGGGGAAGGGACAGTTTCATTTGCTGCCAAATCCCTTAAGCAGTTGCTTGTTTTGTCTCTCTGTCTGAGCAGATTTTTCTTTGCTTTTCTTCTTGCTCCACCTGCAACAATTTAACTTTTGTTTTCAAGCTGCTTCCCCCGCCCCTCCCTACACCCCTTCCCTGCCACTCTGTTTTCCTGTAAAGGGGAGGGGTAGAGGGAGACATGAGCACACGTATGGACAGGGTTTATTTTTATTTATTTATTATTTTGGGTGCAGAAGATGCCTGCCAAGAGGGAGCCTGCAGTTACTGAGCTGAGCAGGAGGGCGAAGAAGTTGGCTGCACTCAGAGGTTCTCAGCGCTTTGAGGCTGATTGGAAATACCATGCGTGACGGTGCACAAAAAAACCTGCTCGTCAGATCACCAAATTTCACAGTCCCACCTCAGTACCTCCAGAAGAGCCAGGAATATACCCTGCTGAGGAGCTTCTCACTCATTAACCTGCTCTAATTTTAGCAGTCATCTCCCACCCTCTGTATATACATAATTGCTGCTCTGTAGATATGATCAACTCTAAGAAAGGGTCAGGAGGAGCTTGATCAAGGACCATTGGAGCCACTGAGCCTTTACCACTGATGGAGCATCCCTAGATGGGCTAGGCATGCAGGTGAACCTTAGTCTGAGACAGAAATTTCCTGCTCTCTGCAACCTCAGTATTATACTGAGCTGTGGACATGATTATCCTTCATTTGCATTCACAAAACAGGACTGGGGCAGCACCACGTTAATCCAAACACGACCATCTGAGCACGTGTGGCCAGGAGCAAGTACCCAGTGACTTCTGCTGGCACGGTGTATGGCATATGTCTAGCTATGCTGTTAGGGGCTAACTGTCTGATGCTACGTCCAATGGCAAAGTTAATAACCATGGTAATAAGGGAGTAATGCAGGAGAGCAGTAGAAACAAATGAAGGAATTTTCCCTGATTGACATGTAAACAAATTCATTGTTGTCAGCATTTTCAGGGAAAAGAATTGCTTTCTACTGGGAAATGAACCCAGAAATATTGAAAACGGCCAAAGCAGAGGAGTTTTCAGCCAGACCTATTATTTTTATATAGTCACACACCTGTAGCCATGCACAAAACATGATACATTTTAAAGGAGAATTCCACATGGAGAAGCTATTATTAAATCATTTCCTAGTCAGTCATCTTCTATCCAAACTTGGAGGAGACTCCGTTTATCTGATGTTCTGACTAGTAGGTGAAAGCTTTTGGCCTTCCAGTGTATCCAATGCATCATTCCTAACACTCCTAAGAGAAGTCATTAAAAAAAAAAAAAAAGGGCATTTAAAAAATAGGTAATTTTCCTCATACAGAAAGAATTATTAAATTCATTCTGCAGGGTAAATGGGATGCAAAAGATAATACAGTGTTTCCAATCCATAAGGGTCTTGCACCAATTTAAATCCTACAAGGTATGATTCATTGGCATGAAAAGTGCTTTTTTTCAGTATTTTAATGGATATTTACAGGGCTTTTCGGTTATTTGGTAAGATCTGTACCTGGAAGGTAGAACCTGTTAGTCTATGTGTTTGCAGAAGAGCACATACATGGTCATGGAGGTACCTTTAGCTTTGTAATGTGTTACATGGATGATAATTTTAATTGGAGAGAAGATCTCACAAGGCAGCTGGGAGGTGAAGCTGGGTTCATGTTTTGTGTTTCATAACTCCTGAGCATCTTTCTGGTTAAGACTGTTGTGCTGGTGGGAGAATGTGGCTGTAAACCTTCAGTACCAAATTCAATCTGTTTAAAATGAATTTTTGTATTGGGCTTTACCTAAGCAACCAGGTAAACTTGGGTTTGATATCCCTGTGCTGAAGGGTAACTGCTCAATTACATATTAGTTGTCTCCAAAGAATCCCTGCCTAAGCTCCCAAATATGTTTTCCGGTATCCATGGTCTGCATGAATTTTATACATCTCCTTCTCTGGGACTTTATAAGTCAGCTGTAAAAGTTTGTGATGGGGTGGAACATAGTGATGTCCATAATCTCAGTCTGGAAAAATGGTTTATAAAAAGTGTCATTAAAATGGATTTGGCTATTTTTTATTTTTATTTTTCAGCGGCAAGGGAAGATGGAAAGGGGGAAGGAAGAAAGAAAACAGTCAATGCTGGCTACATTATTTTTTACTTCTACAACCAGGAAAAGAAAAGGGAAAGCTTTGATTTCTTTAACTGTGCATGACTTTAGAAGAGAAGCAGGGGTCTTAGCCCCTTTGGAAAGAGCTGAATTGCTCATGTATTCAGATTATTAATGGCTTTTGGTAATGATGTTACTGCAAATTGTTATGAGACTGTTACAATGCAAATGGGATACCAGTGAGATTTTCTATCAGAAGACCCCAACCACAGACCACTGATATCACTGGAAATTCTCCTATTTAATAGATTTTGGATCACTCTCTATGCTCGTAACAATGCGGACTGCTTATTACTTAGTGGCATTCATTTTGTACCAGGACTACAGAGTAGATACTGATGTTGAAAAAGCCTTTTTTTCCCCCTGTAACACTGTCTCCTCAAGAATTGCTGCCGAATGTCCTTGAAGACATAATAGCTTCATAAACCCAGGTATGATTTTTCACAGGTAGTTCACAGGGCTGTCAGTTCCTGTGCTTTTTAATTCATAGTTTGAGGAGTCTGCCTAAAAGCCCATGCACCGGGATGCATGTGATGACAGGAGCCCCCCATAAAAGTCTCCAGACATTTCAGCTGAGGACAAAGGCTTGCAGGTATGACCTGGGGACATGCTGAAGGCTGGGGGTGGGGGAAAATTGAAAAGAAAGAAAGAAGATAGTAGGCAAATAAAAAGGAATATTGTGCTTTCTTGCTGGAAAAAGGAGTACCTATGAGTAAGCCATACTCAAAATCACAAAAAACTTAGGGCAGCCAAATGCTTAGACTATAGCTCAACTGTGTACATATGCATTTTAACCCAGGCTTATGACAACCTTGCTTTTTTGCAAGGGACAGCTGGAAATTTCTTTGGAACCCCTTACACTGTGGGTCTAATAGTCCAGCACTCGGAATCACTGGGTTGGTTGAAGGCATCAATGCTGAATTTCCTCTTGAGGCACATCTCTCAAGATCTGATCTGGGGATCTGATTAATGCTTATAAATATCTGAAGTGTGGGACACAGAGGGAAATGGCCAGCCTTTTTTCAGTGGTCTGTGGGGACAGGGCAAGGGGCAATGGCCTCAAGTTGGAGCACAGGGAGTTTCACACCAATATGCAGAACAACTTTTTCACAGTGAGGGTCACAGAGCCCTGGGACAGGCTGCCCAGGGGGTGTGGTGTCTCCTTCTCTGGAGATATTCAAGATGCATCTGGACACCGACCTGTGTGACCTGTCCTACGGAACCTGCTTTGGCAAGGGGGTTGGACTTGATGATCTCTGGACGTCCTTCCCAACCCCAAGGATTCTGTGATTCTGTGATCTGAAGCTGTGCTTGAAAGCCTCCAGTGCTTCAAAGCCCCCAGCACCTGACCTGCTGCAAAAAACCTGGAGCACCTCACCCATCTCACCTCCTGGCCCTGTAAAATCCCTGTGATTTAGCAACAGCCCGGTGAAACTGGAGGAAGAAAGCAAAGGGTCACAAACTCTCACAGCCCCATTTAGATAAATAGATAAACTGTATTTAGTTTGGATATGCTCACACCTCAGCCTGTGGCACCTTTGCAGAGGCACCGAGGTGTTGGCAGCTACTTGCTGGCTACTTGGGTACTTCTTATAGCATGGGACAGGCATGCACAGAGGTGGCTGATCTAACGTTCCTGCCTGAATAGGGCTTGAAAGAGTTAAAGGCCATAATGAGCTTAGGAATAGCTTGTTTGCACGGCATGGATTGGGGTTGGGTTTTTTTTGGCCAGCCTAGTGACCTGCAGGCACACACCTGGTCCTGGGGTCAAGTTACAGCCAGGATCCCTGGCCCCAGGGTCAGGACCTGGCTGATGATAAGAGAGGGAGGCCCTCCCTTGGCAAAAGCCACCACTTAAAGAAACAAGAGAATATTAAGGAATATTAGATGTCACTACGTCTTCCTTTAGGCTTCATTTCCTTTCCTTTAATTATCACGAAAGGTAAACAATAAATATTCCAGGGAGTCACGGTCAGGGGAAACTCTCTGAGCCACACATTCATTATGGCCTTGTGAATGCGCCAGGGGAAAAAGAGAAAAGTTGGTGGGCTGCCCTTATGAAACTTCGCTTAGCTACTGTTAATTATGGACCTAGATTGAGACTGAACAGCTCTAGATTGAACGTTTCAGCTCTCCCCTACTGCAGCATCATTTAAAAACTGTAAGAAAATGTCAGTGAGGAGAGACCATCTGTTTTCTGAGTGGATACCCACAGAAGGAAGAAAGAAAGAAAAAAGAAGAAACAATGCATGTATAAACCTTCAGCTGATGCTTATCTTTTGGGTAGCTGGCTTGTGGGGAGTTGTGGTGAATTTAGGGAGTTTTCTACTCTATCTTGGCATAATTCATCCAAATAACAAATGATAGTGGTGGACTGTATGTATTTTTTAACAACATTGTTTTACTTATTTCAAAGGCAGGTAAAGCAGAGCACGCAAAACATCAAATAGCTTCTCTTGTAATCATCAAATAGCCAGATATTGAATCCTGATGCTCTTCCTTATGTTCTAACCACTAAACAAAACTGCCAGAGATGTCCCAGAGTGCTTAATAAATTGTGCCCGGGGGTTATTTTCCTATGACTGAAATGCAGCTGGACTGAAAGGCTGCTGTCAGTCTGCACAGACTTAGCTCTGTAAAATGGGGTGTTGCCAAAGGAACTCATAGGGGAAATTTTCGGTACAGTTGGCAAGGTGTGATTACAGGCTCTGGATTAAAGCCAGGATCTAATGCAGACCTAACACCCTCCTTCCTGGAAAAAGTGTGGGCTCTTTAATAGCCCTTAGTTTTATGTTTCACCTGCAAGTAAATGAGTGGCACCAATGGGAGATGGAGGCAGCTACAGTGCAGTGAGCACCATTAAATCTTCCTCAGAGCCGAAGCATTTCATACTGATCAGTATTAGCCATTGACCTGATTTGTCAGCCTATGAAACGGGAGCCACGTTCCTGGAAATACCTTTCTTCTCTCTTCTTTCCCTGAGAATAGTTCACAGCAAGGATTAGTCTGCAACACATTGATGCTCCAGTACCCTGGTGCAAAAGGAGAAATCAACACTTGAGCAATGGACTTTGTCTCTAGATTTAATTTGCATGGAGTTTGATTTTTTTTTTTTTTTTTTTCTGTTGTTTCTTGTCATTGGGCCTGCCTTGAGTAGCTGGGTTCAGAAAGTTCACCTTCTTAGAAGGCATGAGATGTGATTTCATCCAGTTAAAGCTGTCCACTTTGGAAAGACAACGTGACTCTAAATCTCTCTTGGCCCTTTGTAATAAATGTTATAGTTTAAGCAAGCAATGTCTTTCCATTAAAACTATAAACTTCACTAGAATAATTAAGACTGATTTAAAGTAAAATTAAGTTTGACATGTGGCAGGTGAAGCGGTGCTATTAATTTCAGCTGCAGATTTGGCAACAATAGATGAGGGAAAATGGGGGGCATGGGTAAAAAGGGCAAAGCTGTAAGTCCTTTCAGGCTCTTGGTCAAGTTGAGGGTGGGGAATAACGAATATTTCAACTGTTTGTGGGCTATATACTGTCATTTGCCTTGGAAGTATGAGACAAGGGCTTGCATCTGTTCTCCTTGACAGCAATACAAAGTGGCTATTATCTGTAATGCACTGGATCCAAGGTAAAAGGGGGAAAGGGGAAATGAAGATTTAGAAAGATGTCCCTTCTTGTTTCTCCAGTCTTTTCATTTTTACCCTTTATTTATAGCTGCTCCGTATTTTTCTTATTAATTCTATAGTTTCTAAGTGTGTCCATCTTTGGAGTTCCTGTGGAAGGTGCTTACCTAGTCCTTGCCATCATTTGAGGGGAGCAATTTTTCTGACTGTTTTTGAATGTAGATGACAGAACTTCCTCAAAACTGTCTATGGTAATTAAGTTACATCCTATGAACTACTCTAGGATCCACTTTCAGGTGTATACTAGCAGACACCTAAACCTGTGTTAGACCAGCTTGATCCAGCACCCGTATTTAGCAGAGACTAGTTTGGGTGTTAGCCTACACTGCATCCTCCACTGAGATTGTCATAAAGGTCTTGTTATTATAGTCATCAACCATCTCATTTCCTGCCAAGGAATATTGGCGTGAACTCTCTCCAGAGTCCATCAGTGCCCTTGATCCTGAGAAATTACTGTTGAGAAATAGAAATAATTATGTTCTCCTCCTCCAACCCAGATGTGGTATCCATATCTTGACAGCTTTTCCTGTCCAACGTCAGCCAAGGGAGTGAAACACTAGTATCCAGGGAAGGATTTCCTTTTTTGAAATCAATAAATTCTAATTGCCAATCATGCAAATAAATATGCCTTGCTGGAGCAATGTTATAGTCCACCAGGACTGAGTCGCATTAACTCATTGAGGAAACTTCATCCTCTGATTGCAGATTGAAGTGAACGAAAATGTCTTTTAGGGGACCCTGCCACCCTGGTTCTGATGATTGAATTCTAATTACATACATATTACTTTTACCATGCTTATTAATGACAAACATATCAACCTTTCTACCGGAAAGTGAACTAAAAATCCAATTTGAATAAAGAATTGCAAATGCCCTGTGTAAAACACTGCACACAAAACAAACCAGATGTTTCAAGCTGCATAGAGAGAGCTTTACAGAGCAGCTGGGAGGATTTTTTTTTCCATCAGCCATTGGTAAAAGATATACATTGCCAGCACGCAAACTGCTTCCATTTTTAATACTCATATAATTGGTTTACTCCTGTAACCAATGCAATATTAAGTCAAAACAGGGGGAGGGGGGAGCAAAGGAAAACAATGATATTGGTCAAAGTTTATAAAGGTCATGGGGTTTGCGGATGGGGAGGAGAGTGGAGGAGGATAGAGGTTGTTTTTCCCCATAAAGCTTTCTTATTTACTGCAAGGTTGTGAAGTTTGGAAAAAAATACTAATAAAATTTATTGCCAGGGGTTGTAAGAAGATCATACCTTGGTTCTATTTTCAGCTCCAAACAGATTATAGGACAATGGAGCATAAATGGAAATTAAAACAGATTTAGAACAGACGTTAGGAAGCACTTTTTCACATCGAGGATAATAAATGTGTGGAATGGCCTATCAGGCAAGGTTGTAAAGGCAAAGACACTGGGATCATTCACGCAACAACTTGGGAAATAGCGCACTAAAATGGAATGAGTCTGGATGGTGAGGCCGCCTCTGTTTAGATTCCTGGGATGCTTCAAGCCTGCGCCACAGTTTCTTTTCCTTTCCTGTTCAAATGATAATTTCAGCTGTGATTTGCTGTTGTTTCAGGCAGGTTTGTGCATCCCTTTTCCTGTGTCATGTAAGAATGCTCTTTATTTCCATTTCACATGCCTTGATCACTCAGGGTGTGCAGGAGAAGAGGATCTGCTCCAGGAGCCAGTTCTGCTTCTTGCAAGAGCCTAGACAGGAACCGGAAAGCTTTCCAGCTTTGAGAGTGGATAGATCTAGCACTAGCTCACATGGATGAAGGAAGACATGCTGGCCTTTTCCCACCACATCTATCCTCCATGGGATTGATGCTGATGGCTGTCCCAGTAGAGTAGCTCATTCCTGCTCAAGATGTGTATTCCTAGATTAATTTCAAGATGCTCCAGGAATATCTTCATCTAATGGAGAACTCCTGGGAAACATATACTTTCCCCAAGCACTTGTGTTGCTTCCAGCACTGCCTTTCTGATGTGCCTGGGTCTATGCTATACTTATCCATACCTAGATCCTATTGAACCCAAAAACATAAGGAGTTCTGTTCCACCAAGACATCCTTGAGTGTTCCCAAAGGTCAAGACTGTCTCTCTGCCTTTCCTAAAGATACTCAAGATTTGATCCATAGAGTTCAAAAGCTTTGAGGGACTCCTCTAAGGCCAAAATGGTGAAGGCTTTTGAGGTCTGCGTATATTCAGAGAGGTGAAATCTGAAGCTTAGAATTTGACCAATACCTCCCCAAATTTACTTAACCCACTATCTTGTCAGTGGACACATCTCCTGGCATATTCTGCAATGCTCTGAATCTGGGCAATAAATGAAACTCCTAATATTAAATTACAGCTTGTAAACACAAACACCCTGGGGTACCTTTCCTGCAGAAACATAGTGAGCCTTTGAGGGACTTGCCCTTGGAGATGACTGAAAATGTGGGAAACCAAGGCAAGGGAGCACAGAAAACTCCTAAAAGTTGGCCACAACCAAGTCAGTAGACAGATGAAGGATCTAGTTTTAAAACCCTCACCTTGAATACTGTGAGAGGTCAGTGTAGGTGCAACCTATGTGTAAATACCAGGGTTCTCCAGAAGCATTACCACAACAGTTCACTGCAGTTTCTTTGAGCCTGGTTATTAACCAACATTAAGAACTTTCTTCTGAGACGCTCCTGGATAGTCTGCTCTCACAAGATAGCACAAGGAACTTACCAAATATAAGGTGACTAACCAGTGAGTCGTAGCCTGGGACACCCATGTCCTTTATTGTGTGCATGTACCATAGCAGTATATTCTAGATAAGAATTTCAGCGTGCTCTAAAACAGAAATTATCTTGACAAAGCTTCTCTGGAGGAGGTAAAACTTAAACAAGAAGAAGGTCAGAGCCAGAGAGACTGAGGGATTTGCCCAGGGTCACAGCACTGGTGAGTCAGTCAGTTGCGGAGCAATTATAGGAATCCTGCCCTGTAGCCTGAGCACTAAACATCCTCAGCACAAACAATGTAGGAAAAAAAATGCATTACTTCTCCACTGCATGCACTGTAATGTAATCATATGTGTGATATTATTTTATTTATTTAGGATAGGGTATAGCATGAATCTGACTGAAGATATCACACCTCTGCACAAAAAGTTAAAAAAATACATATTGGCAGCTTCTCATTCTCAAATAAGTGAGGATGCTTATGCTGGGAATGCATAAAGGAATGAGTTTTCAGTAATGAAGGTAATCAAAGGGCTTTAATGAAATAAAAAAAAAAAAGGAGACAAAAGTACAATGACAATTCAGCTGCCTTGGAAGTACGACACCAGCAAACTTTATTCAAAGTCACAGAAGGTGTTTATAGGGGATTTATGACAACAATGGAATCAGAAACAATTGTATTGATCACACTAGAACCAGAGAAACTGTATTGTCATATTGAGGTCAGTTTTAAGAGAAATAAGCTGACTTACCTAACACATGTATCTTGCTGGGTAAAACTCTCTCTGATAAATTGAACCTTAGTATACATGCTTGTGCCAGCTTGATCAATACAGTATTTACATGCATCAGTAAAAGCCACAAGGTTTTGAGACTCAAAATAATAACTTGTTTTATCCAGAAAGTGGCAAGTCAGGGTATCCTGTGTCACTATTATGAAGAAGTTGCTGGAAGCAAATAGTTTCCTCATAAGTTTCTCATTATATATAACTTAACAGAACCATAACTAGCTGACATTCACGTAGCTCCCATAGCCACCCTGCAATGTCCACAGGATTCCTGGGGCTTACTTGCATGTGAGAGGTACCCATGGCGAAACCTTTTTTGATCTGAGGTGACAACAGCACTCAAACTGCCCAGCTGCTGAAGAGACACTGCGCCTCATCAAAATGCACAGGCAGTCGTCGGCTTGTGTTGAGGGGACGTTTGGCCTGAGTGGGCAAAGCAAAGTGGGATGCTCAGGGCTGGTTACTAACCTGCCTCCCACATGCCATGGCAGCAACAGTGCAGAACATCCTTCTTTTTAAGAAATAGGGCCTAAAAAAAAAAAAAAGTCCCACACGTGTTTCTTGTATTCAACCCCCACCCCTTAAAGCCAGATTTATTTATTTTTTCAATAAAACCATCCCCTGGGTTTAATAGTAGCTGTTCCAGAGTCTGAAGTTAGATTAATCACATCCCACTAGCAGCATTTTAACTGAATGCAAGGGAGGCCTTTTTGCTGGGCATCTCTTGCACTGAGCCTAACACCCCCTGTATCATTAGAGTCGGGGCTGGTGCCCCGTGTTTACGGCAGAGGAATGCCGATGAGGGGCTGGAAGTCCTCATTGTCAGCCTGCCACTGACTCTCTGTGTGACTTTGGAATTAAACACAATTTCCCCATGGCTCGCTGTGTCCCTTTTTGTCAAAGCTGAGCCACACTGACAGAGGGTGATGTGTGGGGGAGGTTTACACTACCACTGCAATTTCATGTGCTATCCATATCCCGTGGACAAATAAATACATTCACTTCTAAGGACAGTCAGTCCGTGCCATCCATCATTGCTATAGACACATAGAGGGGAAAAAATGGTTGTGAAATATGCCCAGAATTTGCTCTGGTTTTGATACCAGTGGATGAGAAGCCATTTCTTGGTGCGAAAGAGCTGAGTGAAAGACTCGAGACCACGTGGAGTAACTGTAAGACTAGCGAACAGGGTTTCTCTTTCTACATCATCTGCACATTCACCGTGTTATCATTTCTAATTCATATTAATCAGAGGGTTCATGAACTCGTAACTGCGAGCCATTTGCAGCATAAATAACTTTATCTGGCTTCTAAAAATAAACATATTAAATATGAAACAATAGGGTTAAATATAAGCAATATGTTTAGGTAATTAACCTGCTGTGTCCACAGATTAATTTAGTCTACACAGGTGGCAAGGCAGCGCCCATCACTGTGGCATGAAACCACGGCTCAGAATTTAGGAGACCAAAGAAGAGGATGAAGCTCTATAAATCGCATTTCTTTCTCTGTCTGGTAGGTAGCTATTAAAAAGGCATCACCTCTGTATAATTACACTGCAATAGCATGGTAACTGCAGCATATTTACAGATACTCTCTGATAACAGATAACCCACATCCCTTTTCTCCCAGCGATTTGCCAAGTGGGAGCAAGCCCTATTTGAATCCTGCTTTTGCAGTCTCTTTGCCCCGTTATTACACTGCTGCTAACAGCGGCCTCGGACTGTCAATATCTTCCCTGCCACGGTTTACACTGGTAGTTGTTATTATATCAGACCATGAAAATTGATGGTGATAACACACTCTCTAGGAAGGCTCTATACATGTCAGTTATTCAAAATATGTCTCGTTAAATAAATATTTACAAGACTTTTGTTATTTAGCTTATAAACTGTTTGGGCTGAGGCAGCTTTCGAGCGGTTGAAGAGCGTTCCAAAGAGTTACTGCAGATTAATCCATGTAAACCACACCACTGTGCTAAAAATTGCTATGGTGGTTCCTAACTGCCAAGTCTATATCCTTCCAGCCTAAGAAATACAGGACATATTTTCCTTTGTAATAAAATCTCTCGATAAAAGCAATAAAAAAATACTAGTCCAGAACATGTGATTATCCTGGGGGGGTGGAGGGGAATCATACTCATGGGATGACAGGGAAGTTGGCTCATTCTTGTGGCTGGGAGAAGGGATAGGGTTGGAATTATCTGAGCTACAGAAATAGGGGGGAACCTTTAAACAGAAAGAGGTAAGGGGAAAACATTTCAGTTAATAGTCTAGCAATAATAGTTATTCAGTTAATAGCATAGTAATAATTCAACAATACTCAGTCATCCCCAAAACAGGTTTATTTTATCCTGGAGAAAGCCAAAGGACAACACCAACAGAACAGAAGTGGAGGGGGAAAAAAAAAAGAAAAAAAAATGCCGGTCCTGTTCCTTAGCTTCAGATGTCTCTGACTTCCCAAGACCCCCAGATCAGCGCTGTACAAGGATTTCGAAATAGCCAAACTAATGAGGCTACATAAGGCAATAATGATGGGGCTCTGGGAGGGCCGACTCTTTTCACTCTGAAGGATTTCTTCCCAGCAAGCCAAGTTTCCTGGCGTAAAACCCAGAGAGCAGGGATGTTTTCCATGCTCACAGGGTCAGGCTTGTGAGAGTGTGTGCGTGTGCGTGTGCGTGTGTGTGTGTGTGTGTGTGCATGGCTCTAGGTTTCACACTATGCTTCAAGCAGAGTCATCCAAGAAGCGGCAGAGCTTGGCTCATGCCGGCTTTCCACGAGAGGGAGCAACTCACCAGCACAAAAACCCCCTTTTCCCCAGACCGACCACCAAATTCACTTGGAGTTCTCAATTTACACAGCTGACAGCAACCTTGATTTTTATCAGCTCTACTAGATTTGAGAATCATATACCCATTACTGATTTTTCATGCCTAAAGTCACACCGGCTGCGTGTGTATTTATGCATATCAGGGGAGAGTTAAAATGGACATCACTCATTTAGAGAAGTGATCCCTTCAATAAAAAGGAAACATTCTTGTTTCCAGCTTTGCAACAGCTGCTGGGCTAATTATTAGGATGCAAAAATGATGGATTTACCAAAGCAATCAACTGAAGGCTTATTCTGTTGGTGCTGAGCAGAGGAGGCCACAGCTCTGTTGGGGAATTGAAGCCGGGAGGGAGGTAATTCTAGATTTGCCTGAAGTGTGCTACCCGTGGAAGGTACTGGCTGCTATTCAAGAAGCTTCCTTTCCCTGCAGCCATCCCTTTTCCTCCCTAACAGGAGAGTCGGGAAGCAAAAACAGCTGTCAGAAAGGGTTCAGTGTTATTGATAAGCCCTTTGTGTCAACTGAAGCCCCTGCACCGGCAAGTCCAAACAAAACAGCTCAAAATCCGCGTATCAGTGGAAAAACATGTTGGGCTGCATGTGGAATAAAGCAACAAGAAGTAAGTGCGAGTGTAACAGTCACAGTCGATTTTTACAAATGACTGTGCAATCCACGGAGGAAATCCCCCGGGGGGCACTCGGAGTTGTAGTCCTGATCCCTTCCCCTCCCCACGCCCCCTCCTCCTCCTGCCAGCAGCCACCACAGCTCCTCTCCCATTTACAGCTCCCCTCTGGAGGAGATGCCTTTTCCCAGCTTACACACGACCCCCATACCCCCCTTATTTTTTTTTCTCTGCCCTTGCATTAGGAAAAGACATTTTGCTTTCTTCTTTTGGACCTTCCCACTCCAAGCACGCATGTTGAACTGCAGGAGAAAGGGAAGCTGCTTCCTCCCCGCTGCTCGTTCCCCATTTACAGGGCACCAGGCAGGCAGCAGGAGCGCAGCTGGAAGGAGGTTTGATCCTAAATTCGGATTCCTGACAAGAGTTTCATTCTCCTCCCAGCTTGATGGGCTCCAGTTTGGGACTCACAGCTAAGTGAGGATTCTGGAAACCCAACTTGCATCTGCACCTCTGTGTTTTATTTTTTTAGCAGGGAGATTGTTCCTCCTGTGGCTTTCTGTTGTCTTGTCTCCAAAGTAGAAAAGGTCTGCTGTGGCACAGAGCCAAACAAAAGCTGACCAAAGCTTTAGTGAAAAATGGGCCATTTAATAGTACCAGTGAGCTTGGGACTTTATCTGTAGGTCACATCCAGCATAGATGGATTTGGTGTAGGCTTCTACAAATCAAATTTTTCTTCCCAGAATGACTGGAAGCTGCACTCACTTGGAAAAGGTAACTTTCCCTTGCAAGTAAGATTCATTTTTACATAATCTCACCCTGACCCAACCCATAGTCAATGCAAATGTCAAAATACATAAGAAAGTGTATTAGAACATTTGCTTCCTACTGGAAAGAAGAATAGCTCTGTTGTCTCCCAAGGAAAACTGGAAATATGAAACTCTTGGTCCTGTTTTGCATATGACATTTTCTCAGACTGTTGCTTTCAGAGGAAGAGAGTTCTGACGTTTAAACCAATAGCCAAAGTATGTGTTAATTTGAAAATTATTTTACATCCTTTGGACTTAATAGCCATCTTTCAGCATTCATGATCCCCTACTGGAAAGTCCTAACAGGCATCTGGGGACAATCCCAGCCCTGTGTGCGTGCCTGTGCATTAGGGGTCACAAGGCATGTCCAATACATTAAGACCATGACGGTTACAGCCCAGCTATGTAGGTTTGACTCCAGTTCAAGCTACAGAAGCAGCAGCAACTCTGTAAGTCTGGAGTTTAATTACTGGTGTGTCAGCCAGGATGGCAGACGTCACCTTGCCAGCAGTGGAAATCATGTGGCCTTTTATTCTGTTGCTTATTTTTATCCTTCTTTCAGCATTGCAGTATATGGCAGCACAGTATGTTTGCAGTGCAAATGCTGGTCTGTGGTAAGCAGACTGATGCAATCCAAACATATTTGACACCCTTTATCCTGCACAGTGTCAAGTCCCAATGAGATTTGTCACATGCAATAGTAATTTATGAATTGTCCTTGCTATTTTTTATGTATCAAGAACCATTCATAAGGGTCATGCTATGCTATAAGCTTAACTGGATTCCCCTAGTACAGAATCAGGAGCTAAAATAAGGGCTGGAAATGTCTGGCCTTCAACTGCTCTTGAGATGGAATAGCTCAACCAGGAATTGATTCTGATGATATCAATCCCTCTTCAAAAACAGACACCCCCAAAGAAGAGCCAACACAAGAGACCACAAAACTACTCCTATTTTCTGATTCAGAGTCATCCGCACCAAAGGCTGCTACAGGAGCCCATGATAGGGCACTATATTTGGCTCCCATATCATCGAAGCCGTTCTGGTGGTTTTAGTGAGAAAAGGGAGGAGGCTGAGGGGAATCTGTCTAGAAACTATTGAGTACCAAAGAAATGCACCAGTTCATTACATAAGGAGTCAACTGCTGAAACATGCGCAATGACCACAGCTCCAGTTGCCTCACTGGGAGGACATAACCCTCACTGTCAGCAGCTCAACAAGTTTCAGGGCAAGCTCTGTGATCTTCAAGACCTCACCACTTGCCCTTAGAGACCAGTAAGTGCAGCTTCCCCCTTTCACAGACAGTGCTAGCATATGACTTGCTCCCAGCCACAGAGCAATTACTAGAAATGAGATTCCAGCTTATGGACTAATCCTACAGTAATTAAGGGCTTTCAGGACCGAGAAGAGCCTCAGTGAAGCTCCTGTCATAGTTCCTTGATCCAACGTCCAACCTCTCAAATTAAATTTTCTGCATTAAAGGCCCCAGGACTTCTATTCATCATTCATGTCTCTCTTCAAAAGCAGCCACGATATCTCTTCCAACAAGAAGAAACAAAAACACTTAACTCTACTTTATCTTATGAAACTTGAACGTCGTCTGGGAGATGCCTGAGTTTACCCCTCAGGAAGATGCCACCATCACAAATCTGTCCAGACACCTGTGTGATGCTGATAGAAGGAAATGATTTCTTCTGCTTCATCTCACTCCACAGCTCCTACCTAGTCTGAGCCCCAGCAGTGTCCTGCTCCCCACCCAAGCCCATGGACTTTAACATCTAACATTAAAACAGCTGCACAGTGTAGGCCAATGACCCACCTCAGGAAAAGAACAGCCTTAAAAAATGCCTAAACTGAGCTAGTGACGTACTAACCTATTTTCACATGTGCTTTTGCCCCATTTTTATAGTGTTTCCAACTATCACTATCAGAGAGAAGATATTGGACACATGATCTTACTGGCAGAGCAGTTCTTAGGCTATTAGGAATTTTATAACAAAAGAAGTGGCCTTGCTTCCAATTATAAGGTTATTTGGTTAACAGTTTTTGGAAATTCACCCAGAAAAACAAATACAATAAATGCAATAGGAGATACTTTGCAGTATTTGTGGTGCCAAGCAAACAAAACCTTCTATTTTTTTCCCCTTTCTCACTCACTCTCCAATGAAAAGTAGAACATGCTTTAGCTCTACATTATGCACTGGGTGTAAGTGCTATATCAGAGCTTTCTGAATTTGAAAATAAATGTGCTGAAATCAATAATGATAATAATAAATGCGGTGTTATTCGATAATGCTTTCTAGTTCTGAAAGGGTAAGGCCATACATTCCTGTGTAAGCATAAATGAATGGCTGGTTGCTTGTATACAACTCCAAGTACATGACACATTATCCCAAAAACATAATATGAACAACTCAATAGAGGAGTTGTATTCTGAAGTTAAGTTTGTGGATTTGTAATCAGTGGTGTTTGTGTGCACATGCCTCATCTGGAAAAGCTAATCCATAGTGCCCAGTTTTGGAAAGACAATGCAAACTTTGACCTTTGAGGATATAGAAATTTCCCATTTTCAGTGTTTGGGATGTTCCTATTCAAAGAAGAAGGGAAGACTAACAGAGTGTGCTAACAGCCGACAGTACCTAAAGGTTGAAATTATTAAACCAACAAAAGAACGTCTAGTTAATGCAAAGGTCAGAATAATGTATTTAATGTAATTAATCTCCTTGTGTCTTGATAGAGCCAGGGCAGGGGCCCTAAATCAATGTTATGTTTGAGGTGTGATGTAACACAAATGTACAAAAAGTTAAGGATGGAATGTCAGCCTTAACTTTAAACATCCTATTATTTGTTGGACTGTATAACATAACACTAACCTTACTTAAACATTGTATTTGGTGTGTTACATAAAACCACGGTGTGTAAAAGGAGGTAACCGAGTAACATTCAATCAGCCACACTAACAAAGACGACTTTCTTGCAGTCTTTGAAAGGGCTTTTGGACACGGCTTTGTTAAATACCAGTAGCAAGGATCCAGGATTGGTCTACCTGTATTAATTAATTCCCAGTGCCTAGACGACTCTGCTGCCAGCCCAGATTTTGGATAAGGAACAGACTTCCCAGTTGTGGCTCGAAAACCCTTACGAGCTTCTCAGCCTGTGGAAGCCACTTGTAATAATGTTTAATAAAGTTCCCTTCTAACACAAGTTATGAAGAAGACAAGGACAGGTCCCAGCAGCCCTTTTTGCAGCATCATTTGCATATTGGTTAGGCTACTTAATAGTCTCATTAGCACCATCTATTGGGAACCCACTAATAATGCAACCCAAAAAGGTAATTCTCTCCAGACGCGACACATCACAAGGACAAGGCAGTAACATGGGCAGGGTTTATTTTTGGGTCCGGTAGGATTAATAGAGCACTGGTTTGATTTTCCTGTGGCCTTCCAGCTCCATCGCTGGTTGCAACTGAAAAAGCTGAGTACTTTACTGGTTCTTCACCCACCACACATCACGAAGCTGCCACGGGACTTAAATTCACCAGGTTTATGGCAAGCAGAAAACAGCCCAGTTCCTTGCAGGAGCTTCCCAGTGCTTCATGTCTCAGTTTTTGGAATAATACTCCTAGACCAGGAACATGTTAAAAGAGGCCACCCAAGCCTCATGACATGTAGCAGCTTTCCAATCTGGTGGCTCACCACAGCAGATGTGTGGGTCTCTTCCAGAGCTGTTAAATCATGCACACGTGGTGCAGGTGTCAGCACATGGTTTACCAAACTGGAAGGGTGAAAGTCCTGGGGATTTTTCATCAAGTAAAACCAAAGCACCTCTTGCAATAACAGCGAATAAGCTGGGATACCCCTGTAAAGGTTGACAGTGCCAAATTATTGCAGTTCACATTGAATGTCACTGCTTGGTTTGTTTTTACAGTTGGCCAACCTCATGATCCAGATTTAAATACCAAAGGCAAGGCTGGCTCCTCAGCCCCATGTAAACTGGACTTTACCCAGGGAGTGGTGAGTGCCCTCCACAAGCACCAGCATCTGAAACCACAGCATGCTTCCCTGCTAATGGAGCCAGTGGAGCTCACCAGGGGTGGCTTTGCTCCTCACCCTTCCAATTCCAGGTCTCTTCAAGTCCTATATCAAATTGCTTATCCTTCAGTATTAAGTTACATGGGACAACTGGTGAAAATATGTCATCTTCATTCTTTCAATACAGGTAGTGGAAATTAATACAGATTAATATGAACCAGATGAGTGCCTGCCTTCCATTCCAGATTCTTTCCTTTCTAGCAAGGCCTGTTCTCTCCCCTCAAACCTCCTGGAATCCTCTTATTTTTAGGTATTCTGCTAGTAGGTAAATTTGGAATACAAACCTGCCCCTGAAGTATTGATTTTTTTTCTGGATTAATTTCATTTTTCACTAAATAATATAACAGCTCCATTCCTGCTTGCACAACTGGCCTGAGCTAAGGTGTGTCAAGAGTGGAAGCCTGAACTTCTGCTTCCAGTGCTGCATTTAAATCACACATATTATTGCCTAATAAAAAAAATGGTGGGTTTTTTTTTTGGTTTTTTTTTTACTTTTTCTTTTTTGGCAAAATGTTTAGTGGTTTCTAAATTAATCTGAGCATGATGTTCAGTTCCAGGGCCCATTGTTGACTTCTTTCCCAGCCTCTCTTTTTCTGGAATTCTCCTTTTTAGGAGAGAACAGCTGCGCTCTTATATCTCTGCAATGTGGCCATGTTACAAAGGTGAATACTTTTGCATTTGTTCCATCACTTTCTGTTTAATTCAAAACTAATTGCTGATACATTTTTGTAGGGCCTCTGGGGCTCAGAAATTATGGGATGAGGTTAGCACAGTAGTACTGTTTTGTTCATAAAAGAATGTAGAATGGATTTGTTTAAAAAGTTATCTAAATTACCCACAGAAGGTTCAGTACAGGCTATTTAAGGCCCCCATCCTTTAATAGGATTCATTTGCATTATGGCAAGGACTAAATGGTTCTAATCTAGACTGATGCCCCTCTCTTTGCTTTCCTGTGCAAAGACATAAAAAGATATCCCCTGCCATATGTGTTTTTTTCAAGATAAATACATGAGAGAGGTAGAAGGGACTGAGCCACAGAGGGATGAATGGCTGCTGCAGCAAGTTAATGGTAGATGTGCTCGGTTCTGGTTTATGGTGCTGTCTCTGGACTAGTTTGTTTGGGGGGAGAATTTCACGTATTCAGTGGTACCTCTGTGCCTGGTTTCTATGAGGAGAGAACAAGAAGGCTCCGTAGTCCTTTGCATGACCTGCCACTGATGTGGCTCTTCTTGGAGAAAGCTGTCGTGGTTGTCCAAGGAAAGGGAGAAAAGCCAAAGGTTCCCATTGTTATTGTCAAAATTGTGTGGGCCACAGTTGTCATTTTTTTATATTCAAAAAAATGTGAAGCAAAACAGATTTCATGAGGAATATATCTGTATGGGAGTAGAAGTCCTTTCACTGGCTGGAAAAAAGTGAAAATACAGGGCAAATTCAATTTTAGGCTGAAAGAACAGGAAAATGCTATTCAGAAAAAATCTGAATCTTTGATCAAAAGCATTTTGAGAAGGAAAAGGTGAAAGGAGGATAGATGGAAAGAACTTATATAAATTTTTTAAGGTTTTTTTCTCTGTCTCTCCCCACACATGTATATATTGTTCCCATAAACACGTCAAACTGCACAGATAACTCAAACATTTCCAATCTCGATATAGAAAATTATTTCAACATTTTCAATTCTCTCCATGCCATTTTGGTCAGCCAAAATCATTAACAAAATATGCCCTGGACTAACTTTTAGCTTTAGTGTCCTTGGACACGCAGCTATTACCCACTGAAAAAAATCATTGCCCCACTTGATGTACCTTGGCAAGTTCCACCCAACTTCCACAGAAGAGGAAAGGTTCTGAAATAAATTTTTGTTTGCTTCATGGAGCTAAGCATATTTTTTTTACATTTAGTGTGCTTTACTGCTTAATAACATATTTATAAGAGCTCCCCTACCTGTCTCTTTCTGGAATTATAAAACACACGTACCCACCTGCAGTCTGTAATACTAGTATTTACAAGCTTATATAGGGATCGCAATATTTTCCCTACAAGTTTGTTCTGTATTTTTCATTTCCAGCTGCTAATGGCTCATAGAAAGTAGAAGATCTAGAGGTAAAGGTGTGACTTAACCACATGCTATAAAAAGCTGAAAGTCCCCACTGTACTTTAACGTAAAGGAAATTCACTTTTCCCCGGGCGATATTGTTTATTATATCTGCATATGCTCTAGACCTCTGGTGACTCCATTTAGGTGACCCAGCAGAGTTAATGGCACTGTTAGATGCTGCTGAGATCAAATGCTTCATGCTACCTGTCGCTGTAACACACCCCTGCTGCAAAATCTGGACATCTTTGTAGAATTTGGTTTCTGCCCTCTTCTTTTTCTTGGTTTTTGGGATTGTGTCCATTCAAAACTAACTGTTTGAGATGAAGCGAGCAAAGATACAGGATGTAACTGAATAAGAAAACAGTGGAGAGTATGGAAGAGGCAGATCTTTCCCCAGAAATGAAAGCTGGTAGGATGGCATTCCCCACGGGACGTTGTAATATTTTATTCGACACTAAAATGGACAACTCATGGACAGAATGCAGTACAGGGGTCTGTCTGTTCTGTTGATATGGGACAGACTAGCACTCTTACTTCATACTTCTAGCATACTTAAGGTGATCAACTTCAGCAGAGAAATTTCATTGAAATTTTAATCAAAATTTTAAAAAAGTCTAACTAACCCTAAAAAAAAAAATCCCATTATAGAAATTAGACAGAGGAACCACTTAAGCAAGCTGCATTTGGCCCACATAACTTCATAGTCATTACTTTCCCTGAGATGTTTGTTAGTTGGGAAGCCAGGACAGGGTCTTTCACATCCCAGGTCTAACCAGTCCCACCAAGTCCATCCATGGGAGACTTCAAAATTCTCCACTTTATTCTGATGCAGAATAAGAACTCCGGTTTTAATCACAAATGTAATTGCCTGAAAGCAAGATTGTCTCCATTACTGCTCTGTTTGGGAAATATCCTGGATAAAATGAGAAGAAGTTAGTCCAGTACTGTGAAAGAAAGCCTGCCTGAATGGTGTAATTTAAGGATATAAAATTTTCAGGAGAACCATTGCTAGACATTTAGGCAAAACATTTAAATACTTTAACTTTAGCATATTCTTCATATTCCTAGAATTAATATCTTCCTTGAACATTGGAAGAATCTCATTAAAAGAACTTTCTCATTAAAAAATCCTCCTAACTCCAATTACACATTTAAGCATATACGTGTATTTTAAATGTGTGTGTAAGTGTATATGTAAATGTGTGTGTGTGTGTGTGTATGTGTGTGTATATATATATATATATATATTTATAGTGAAGTATAAAGAGAAATACCAGCTGATAAAACATATACTGCAAGGCAGAATAAGCCTGTTGGATTTGGGAAGGGAAGGGAAGGAAAAAGGCAGGCTCTGCTCTCATTTCTTCAGATGCATATCTTGGGGAGTTCAGCTGACTTTCAGGAGAGCAGAGATTCTTATTCTCTAGGTATTTCATGTGTGCTATTTTTACTGGTCCTTCATAATTCCTATTAGAGCAGGTCATTACCAATAGTGTTTGGTGGGGGATTTTTGTTGTTTGATGGGGTTTTTTTTAAAGTCTCAATGGTTTCTAGCTTACTATGTGGTGTTTTGGCTGCTCTTTTAGGACACACTAATTTGTAGTAAACTGTTCCAGTTTCTTTGATTATATTTTCAGACTTTATCTCTTATATTAAGGGTGTAGTATGTAGCTGACTCTGCAGATATTTTTGCACATATATAGTATAATATTTAAGTAATATTTACACCATCTGACTGTCCAACAGAATACTGACCTTCTACATGTAGTCATAGATTTTGTATAGGTCATTGCAACATGCTGTCATCAATGATGGAGTTTTTTTAAGATCCATGATATTCTATAGCAGCTTTAGAAATGCTCTTTCTGCTCATCATATTTTTTCCTATATTCTTTTTTTCTTCTAATACTGAACCTTCTTAAAAGTTGGATTAGATCTGTACAAAGTTTTTCTTTGGATATGCTTTTGTACATGAAAATCAATGTATTGCACCTTTTTCATCCACTTAAAAAGTCCAGTGCTTGCTGATAGCCTCAGGTCTATAAAAATGGAATGTCCTTTCTGATAAGGTTAATTAACAGCTCTGCTCGAGTGGTTTAATTGAGTATAAATTTCCTATTATTCTTACATGGCTCCAAAGGATTCAATTTCTTTTTCTTTTTTCTTTTTGGTTTTTTTTTCCTTTGGGGGAGCACTGTCTTACATTTCTGTCCTCTTCTTTTTACCTTTTCATTTTGTCCTTTCCAATTCGGCTGAAGTCTTCCTTCAGGAATAGGGGAAGAGCTCAAACTCCTTCCAGCATGAGTCCTACTGAACAGTTGCCCACTGACACCATGTATGATAAATCTACGTTTTCAATGTGTACTCCCAAATATCACATGCAGTTGAGCTCAAATGAAAAATTATACAATTTGACTCATTTCAATGATATCACATTTGCACCAACACTAGACCTACAACCTCTGTTCCTACGGTGTGAAAGGCATTCAAACAGCTTAGAAGAACTGGATGACTTCTTGGAAATTGAAGCTTCTTCTCTTTGGGGACATAAACACCTGTCTCCAAAGTTTTTCACCAAGTTGTGTAAAACATAGATGTTGAAGAGTGTGATTCCTAACTCACTGAAATTGTCAGTTACCTTTCCAATTAGTATTAAAATTTTCTTTTCTTTCCTCTTTTTCCATCTTTTCAAGGTTTTCTTCTAAGGAAAAAGACCACATTAGTCATAATGAGATAAATGGACAGTAGGAATAATTTTACCCTTCCTTTCCTTTCTAAAATGTTACTTAAAGCTGCAGAAAGAGAGGGACAGGTAGCTAAGTGGCTCACTCAGGCTTGTTTCACATCCAAATACAGCAACTCAGACACAGGCCGAGCCAAGACTGGTCTTGTAGATGACCGCCATCATCTCAGATGGACAAGACCTGAGAGAGAAGGGTCCCAATACTTCTGCATGACTGTTTCTCCAAACAAATTTCAACATCCACTGTCCAAGGAGAAGGAAATGGAATCATCCTCACCCAGTCTTGGAACAGCCCTCAAAACACTATCTTCTCATAGCCAAGGATTTTTAAGCCACTTTCCTTGCTTGTAGCTATCTCAGCTTCCACGGATCCTTTTGAGCTTAGATGACCTTACCAGGGTTACAAGGAAGCAAATGGCAGCTCAACAAATTAACTTTCAGGTTAATATTTTTAATTCCGAGCCATCCTTCTCCTATAACCTTTTCCCTGTGATGTGCAGAAGCAAGTTATAGTCTAAAGCAGGACCAGACACACTCCCTTCCCTCAAGCTGCTCTCTCCATGCATATACAAGAGAGACTAAAGAAAAATGCACCCAACTGGTACAGCAGCAACATTCTTCTTCAGGGTTTCTTGGTGCAAATATCAGGTACAGGAATGAAGCTGAGACAGTTTTCACATGTCACCAAGACTCAGAGATGAAAGCATATCCTTATCAATATGCACAGTTTGGGTGTATTTTATTTTTCATGATGTGGCAGTGTAAACAAAAAGCCCACAAACATGCACCAGTAATGTCAACTGGAACATTTGTATTCACTGATTTTCATAACTGACTTTCTTTCAGGAGGCATTTGTTTTAATATTTGTTTGATGTTTAGCAAATCTCCCTCTCTGTTCTTCTGATGAAATATTAAATCTGGGTTCTTTTGAAGACATTTTAGCTTCAGTCTAGTATCTGGCTTTCTTCGCAAGCGTTTGCAGCCCAGAGCATAACATAGAGCTAATATCAGATCTAGCCTTGCTCCAGGAAAAAGGGGAGCAAAGCTCCCTTCCACTCAGTGAGATCAGGACCTGGTTCTTACAGGGAAATGTATTCAGCATATACCTTCTTCTGCTTCTCTCAGCTCTTCTCGAAAAATGTGAGTTATATTCTACAAATTCACAGAGGCATTTAACTCATGGGGGAATAGTTCCACTGCAAACATTGGAATTACTTGCCCGGGTAAGATGTATAACCCAAAGAATTTTATTGAAAGTGTCAGCTGATCCTGGAGATACACCACTTTACACCAGGAACAGATCTAATACAGTTTCATTTAATTCAACTGCATTACTTCAGGTCACACAAGTGGAGAGTCCGACACTGTGGAAAGAACCAGCATCTAAAGTTTGAAGGAGTTCAGTCACTGTCATGAACTATGGGAACTGTGAGAAAAGAGGGAAAAAGAAAAGATGCTGGTACATAAAATCAGCACAGAAGACCTGGCATCGACCCTGACCCAGAGTAAAATCCACTGAGCACAATGTCCTAAAGTCAGTCCAGAAACAATAATCCCCAAACTTGCCAGCAGCAGATTTCATTGGCACAGCATCCTAGCAAAGGGGTGACTGGATTTAGATAATGTCTGACCCAAACTTTCCAAATTGGTAACCATGGGGATTTAGTTTATTTCTTTCATGTTTTTGCATTGCTGAAAATTTGCACTTTGTTTTCTGCACAAATCTATACTTTTAACCAGAGTCCCATCTTTAGCTTATTATGGACTGGGAGCTGTGCAAGTCGAAAGACAGAGCAGAAAGGCTGGCCTGCAGACACTAACGTTTTCCACTCCCAAACAGCAGCTCACAATCCTGGTGGCCTGGCTTCAGCTAAGTCAAATATTAAGCTACACTTGTAACTTTACTGATTGGAGATTTGTTTCCTTAGCATCTTTTTCTCTCTTTTTTTTTTCTTTCTTTTTTTTTTTAATTGTTGTTACTCTGCTTTGCCTGAAAGCTGCAGCATCTCACTGTTTATTATTCCCACTTCAGTCAAACCCTGTCCAAAATTAACACGTTGCGTTCTGCAGCTGCTTTCCAGATCCAGTTATGCCAAAATGCAAGGAAATGTAAAACAAACACATGGAAGCTCTTTCAATTAGCACAGAATTTGATCCTGCAAAAGAAATTAAGCAGATAGGCAGTTTTACACTGATGAGTAAGCCTAACCGAACATTTATGAAGTTAATCATCTGTTTAAAGTGAGTGCAGGATCAGGTCCTAGGCAAAAATGAAAAAGCTACAGTAACAAGTGTATTTATGTTCTGTATTCCTTCTGGACTTTTATTAAGATCAAAGAGCTCTCTGAAAAGCAGAAAAGCAAATAGGTTGCAGATGAACGAACAAAAAAGTTTCTAAGCAATTACTGATTTAAAGCATCATTTTTCTTTAAAACTGCTAGCTTCATGGCTGGCACAAACATATAACTGCATAAAACTCAACTCTCCCTCCTAATTCCTCAAAATTCGTAATAAAAATGAATCAGTAATTGAAAGTCAATGGGAGTTAGGCACCTTTTGTGCCTTTGAAAATCTCCCCCAAAGCCTTTTCATCTATGCCTTGCTGTTCTCTGCCTGGTTTTTATGAGGGTTTATTAAGAAGTAGCCATTTGAGACTCCAAACACAAAGCAAAAAAGAAAAAAAAGAAAAGAAAAGGCAAAAGTCAATAAAAACAGAAAACTAGTTGGTCTGATCAGTGTCAAGTTACATTGTTTTCAACTTGAATTAACTGTAGCCATCAATAAAACTATAGAAATGGGGAAGTTGCTGTTATAAATTAATGATTATTTGCCGTGAGCTTTAACAGGGCTGTGTGCGCCACATTTTATTGTGATGGTTTATTCTTATTTGGTACAACAGTAATTGGGTCTTAAACATGATAAAGCATCCTAAAGGCTGCATTGGTAGCAGAGCTGTCTGCAGCAGGTTTTTAACTCTAGTTAAAGAAGGTTAATCAAAGCTAATGAATCTATTTTATCCATTGCCACAAGTATATCAAAAAAACCTGCACCACCAGGTGAAGGAGCTAAAATATGAATTGTTCAACTGTGAACATACATTTTCAGCCTGGTAATTCTGCCAGCCCCTTGTTATATATTGGATATCTTAATAGTTTGCTGTGCTTCTACGTCTGCCACTGGGAGAGGAGGGGAGAGGGCTGACACTTGCAGAGAAATAAGGAGAGCTGTCTTGCAGGCTTCACCACTAGAATAGCAGTGAGGCTGTTGATTTTGCATCCTCAGAGCGGCCTCGTGTCTTCTATGACAGCTATAAGGAGCTGTGCAATAGGTCTAGCTCGTTTGACCATGCCTTTGTTACAAAGCCCACGGTCCACGGCCGCACACGTCAAACGATGCTGCGTGGCGATGGAAGGTGCCTCTGCTTGAGCTGTGATGTGCTCCCCCTCCCTAGCAAACGCTGTTCACCTTCTAGCTTTGCTCCCTTTCCATCTCCTTCCCCTCTCCCCGAGCACGTCTCAGCATTTCCTGTAGGTTTGCAAATCTAGGGATGGAGTCAGGAGGGAAAGGGCCAGGGCAGCAGATTTGTGTGTATGTGTGTGTGCATGCATGGGAAGAGGGGAGATTTCTCTACTAGCTGCCCTGCAAGATTAGAGAAAATTAATTAGGGCAAGACTGCTACCACCCCACCCTGACAAGTTATCCTTCCTCTGTTAGTAGCCCCATCGATTTCATGCACAAGCTAAAGCAGCAAAGTCTGGCCCTCCATGATGTTCAGTCAATGAGATGAGGGGAGGAATTTTCCTGGGCACCCTCCAGGCCATCTTTGCCAAGGTGCAAATGCTGCTGCTGGAATTTTGAAGCCACCAGCAAAGGAACAGCAGCCTGGTTTGAGCAGACACATCGCTTCCTCAGTTCCCTTCACAGAGTTATGCTGAGAGAAGCACTGAGCACAGACACATGGACCCCAGGTCTGCTGCAAAGATATCAGGTGGTAGAAGCAGAGACCATTCGACCTGTCCCTGTAATCCTGCTCTCTGCAACTGCAAATGCATGTCCCAGGTTGGTTTTTTTTTGTTTGTTTGTTTTCTTTTTTTTTGGTTTGGATGAATTTTCACCTCAGGTTGGGATGAGTGGTCAGAGCTCCTTAGCAAGGCCAGCATGATGGGTGTTGAGTTGATGGAGGGTAATTAAAAGAAAGTGGGAAAAAAAGGCAGATGCCTCCATTCTCATCTGCCCCTGACCAGTACCTTCCCTGTTTCGAGACCTGTGGGTGGATAGAGGCAAATTTAGAAAAGGGAGCTGATATAAAGGGAGGTGCAGCCCTCTGGGAACTCGGAGAGAGGGGTGAAGCCCAAGGACTAATTGCAGCCTTGGGTAGGAAGAGACATCACAGGTTTCAGTGCATCACCCCTCTGACCAACCCCCTCACTTTGACAAGCTAAGGCACCTCATCTCCCCCATGTCTGATTTAAAGGAAGAGAAAAGAAGTGTGTGGGGGAGGTAAGAAAATCAAAAAACCCCAAAACTAGTTGCAAAATTCAGGGCCTGTTAGACTTCGGCTAATTAGAAAAAATGGGTTTCCCCCCCTTCACTCCCCCTTCCCTTTCTTTCTTCAGCACCTTTTCTTTCAAACATTTAGTCTCAGGAGGGGGAATCCAGCCTCTTGGCTGGGCTGTTTTCAAAACACGCCTTTGAATGCTTCTCCCTAATTCACGTCTTTTGTTTTTCAGCTTTTGTGTTTGCCAGTTTGACCATATAACGTTATACATCTGGTGTATAGCTTGTTGGGGGCTTTCTTTCTCCCAGGGATCCTATGCATTCCCTATAGGACCCTCCTGGGCTTCCATCCGAGCTATCGTGTAACATAAAGGGGGCTAAAGCAGGGCCAAGGGGATGAAAGCGGGGAGGAGGGGAGCGAGGAGGGGGGGACACAGCCAGTGAAGAGTGCGCCCGACACACACGCACACACACAAAATAAAATAAAGCGAGGAAGGGAGGGGGGAAGGAATAAAAAGAGCTGAAAAGCATTCTTTTGGTCTTTCCTTTTCTTCTCGCGCTGTTTCGGCCGGACCCTGCGTCAGGCAGGCAGCAGCCCTCTGTGGGAAAGTGAGGCAGCCACAGAATAGATAACTCATTTGAATTCCAGCGACATATTCGTAAATAAAGCAAAAGTGGTGAAGGGGAGAGGGGCTGGAGCTGGGGGCTGTGGGGAGGGAGGTAGAAGGAACCAGGGAACGTGGCTGGTGAGAGATGTAAGATTGCCCCAACTCCCGCAGCTGGGACCCCTGTCCTATCCCATCCCGTCCCCTGAGCCTACAGCTCCTACTCGATCCTGGCCTTTCCCCATCCCCTCCCTTTCTGCTGAGAAAACAGGAGTTGGCTGAGCAAGTTGGATTCTTGCTGTTTTTGGCGACATCCTTCGTCGCGGCTGCTGCAGCTGCTGGTGTTTATTGTTGTGGTTGATGCTCCTCTTGGAGATGGCCATGGTGGGGTGCAGGAGAAGGTTCAGCCCACAGCCATCCTCCTCGTTGTACCCTTGTTGCCTGCCCTCTCTCCTCTAGGGATGCTGAGTGGGGGGCATTGCCCCCTCCAGGCCCCCCAGGGCAGTCACTCTTCAGGATCTTGAATGTAATCCCTGAGCCCATTTTAGAGACGGGGAAACTGAGGGCTGAGTGAGGCTAAGTAGTTCAGCCAAAGTCCCACCCTAGAGATGCTGCATTGAGCTCTAAGAAACAGGCAGAGCTTCTTCCCAACTCACTGCCCATCTCATAATTTAAAACCAAGCTAAACTAAACTAAGCAAAAAAATAAAGTAAAATAAAATTAAAAAAAAGTGAAGTAGAAAAGATCAAATTTGGGACCAAAGGAACTTGAAAACTGGGGCACAGCTCAGCTTTCCTCTGTGCCCTCTTTAAACACTTGTTTTTGGTCCTGGTGGAAAGAGGTGTATATTGTGTTAAACTCTGAAGTGCACGCAGCCCTTACATAAGATTTATTTATTATATACATATCAGATGGTCGCAATTTATAGGGCATTTTAGAATTCAATTATATACATAATTGCCTATAATATATTTATAGGCAGCTGGACATATGTAACCAGTCATACTGTAAACAATAATTATCTATATAAATATATACATGCACACCTGTAAATATGCATGTGTGCACATACATATATATAAAGCTAAAATATGGACGGGGCAGGTTTTTCTCATCTTCTGCACTATAGCTCTTGTGACCTGTATGAGAAGTTTTAGATGACATTTACTTTCCTATGTGTTGACCAGGCAGACACATGACAGAAGCATATATTCTCCTCCACATCTGCACTGAGATCCCTCCAAAAATCCCAATTAGACAATCAAGAATAAAAGATCTAGGACCGTATGTAGTTCAAAAGCCAAGTATTTTCCATTTTCTGCTTTCTTTCTAGAGATCTTTTCTCTTTTTTTCTTTTTTTTTTCCCTTTCCCCTCTCTGCTTTTAAAATAATTTTAGACAATGAAAAAGTCACCCTGACATAAAGCATATGTAAAATGCATGGAGACCACATAGGTTACATAAATTGTAGTGCGGACTGATTTCTGCCAAAATGAGATCTGCTTCTGTTGCATCACTGTGTAAAACCACAACACTCCAAAATGGAAATTAGCAGAGATTTACAGAGATTCCCCTAAGCAGGCATCACTGATGTTCGTAAGGGTAGGATTTGGCCCCGAGTGGAAAAAATCTGATTTATTGAGTCATTGTGACTGAGGAACTTGCAAGCAACCGAAAAACGTTTCCCTTTAGGGACCACAAACCCAGGCCTCCTTTCTCCTTCCACCTCCTCATTAACTACAGTTTCAAAGACCCTTTTCCTTCCCTAAAATTTTGTGAGCGTGCCAGACCAAATGCAGCCCATCCAAATGAGCCTCTGGCTACATCAAGGAGAAGGCTCCCATCCAGCCTTCCCCGGGCAGGAGTAGCAGCTCCTCTCTTGGGAGGGGGAGAACAGGGATCCCCTCAGCAGGAGACCCACAGCCCTTCAACAACCTCCACCTCCTCCAAACATTTGCAGCTCTCGGGAGCAACAGCAGCAGGTGAGAACATGGTGGCTGCTTAGAAAAATAACACTTTGCCAATTGAACAACACCCTTTAAAATTTCAGCTATTAACAAGTCTTTACAGAAACAGGAACTGCCAGTAACAAACTTGATTTCTAATGTCCCCTAGGTAATAATAACTCTCTAATTTGACTGTGTCCCAACTGGCCTTGTACAGCAGTTATTGCTTGAAGGGTTTGGAAAGGATATTTTTTTGTGTGTGTTGTTGCTTTTTTTTCCTTCTTTTTTTGTTTTCTTTTTTTAAGTTCTTTTTTTTTTTTTCCATTTGAAAATGGTGGGGGGAGGCAGGGGTGGGAAGGGGTGTGGAGGGCAGCAAGGGGGACACACATGTGGAAATTTACTGTGAGAGCCGCTGGCTGGAATGAAGATGTTGGGTTTGGCGTGAAGATTGCAATCAGCTGGTTGCTTTGACACTGCTCGAGCCTTTCAGCAACTAAGACAACCCGAAGGATTAGGATGTCAAGCCTGTCCTGTCATCTTCAGGGAGCAGGGCAGTGGAAGGAGTTGCCTTTTTTGGTGACATCTTCACAAGTCCCAGCGGACAGAAACCTTGCTGGTTAATTAAGGCCAACCCCAGCCCATCACTGATCAACCAAGTCCTGCTTTTTAAGACAAGTGATACAGCAGGGCTCCACGGGTAATCGCCCTGCGCGAGTATGGATTGATTTCAAGAAGCTTTCATTTGCTAACCCCCACGCCAGCCAAAAGGATGGCTGCAAGCTTTGGGAAAGCCAGTGGCCTTCTCCCAGGCAGCTGTCAGGCAACGAGAAAGGACTGGGGCTGAGCTACTTAAGCAAACCTCATTTAAAAGGCTAAAGACACTGCGAGGTGAGCATTTCTTTGGCATTATTGGAGCTAACAGGAAATATTGTTGCCTACCAAGCAACAGTTCTTCTGGTAAAAGGAAGATGCAGCTTTTCCCTGTGTCTTTTCATCCATCTTTGAGTATGGTGTGTTCCCAAGTGCCAGGTAAAGCCGAACTGGGTAATAGCAACAGAGTTCTGGTGCTTTGTTTGGGGTTTGGGATGCTCTGACACACCAGGGGTTTGAAAAGTAAGAACTGTCACTATGACCAGATGTTGATAGCATTGATCAGGTTTATTTGTATGAGAAAAAATTAAAATCAGTCATGCCTCATGCAGACTGTCTACAAGGACATTGCAATGCAGAGCCTACCACCCATGGGCATGCACATCCACTGCCTGCTCGCGTCCCCTAGACTCGGTCAGTGTGAACGCAGACAGCACTGCTCAGATCCCCAGGGGTAGGAGCTCTGGGTGCATGGCTCAGAGCAGATATCTCCATCGCCCCGACCACTGCGAGAGGCAAGCCTGGGTGTCCCAACAGAACATTGTCCTGCCACTTCAGCCATGTCCCTGTGCTCATCCCAGAGCTTGTTGTTATCCAGAGAGCTTGGTCAAATGCTTTAAGTAAGTAAACGTTGGCTCAGCTGAAGCTCATGATCTTTCATCAGTTAATATTCACGGGATGTGTCCACAGGATCGGACACTGTATCATTTCCATTTCCCAAATGAATGACCTTTTAGCTTTCCAGCTTTGTCAGGAGGATATAACACAATTTCCCAGAGAACGGGCTCACATGCAAAAAGCTGTTCCTGAGTGGGAACAAAAATACTGGGACAAGAGTGAACTTCACATAAACGCTGATATCAAAACTTTTGCTGCTCTGAACAGCCAGAAAAACGCAGAGTAGTAGAAAATGAGATTCACTAGAGTAATTTGTATGAATATTCAGTGAGCCTTCCCACATACAGATTCCTTCCAGCTTCCTTCATAGTAAACTTAATATTTAAATATTCCAGTGCTGCCAATTCTTAAAATAACTCCTAAAGTCCCAGCTCCTGGAAGCATGTGATTACATGGGAAATTAGCTTCCATTTACAAAAAAAAAAGGAGATCATTTAAAAAAAGAAGTATATCTCTAAACTTTATAAGTCCAGGGAAGGGATGGGAACATTGTTTCTGAGGAGTCAAAACACAGAATGTAAATTAAATGCATCTCAGTGTTTTTCACCTCTAAATTATGATGTAATATTCAAAACTACTACTCAGGTGTAACAGCAGAGCTCAGAAGGTGGCATCATACAACATGTGGGAACTTTCCCACCCTTTTTTAATTTGACAGCAGCAAGGCCACTGTAGTATGTCTCACCTTTGTACTGGGAAGAAACACCACCACCAAAAAGCCCTTCTCACCCTTCCTATATCTTCTTCTTACCATCACACAGGAACCAACACAGTGTGGCCAAAGTAATACCTGGAAACAATCAAACATGGTAGCGGTAATTTTTTTTTTTGCAACCCTTCCTGTTGGCATTACAGCAGGTATATTTTTGTCTTCAATTCCCATTGCCCTTATTTCTGTATCCAAGATCTTGCTGTGCTGGGGAAAGAAAAAAAAAAAGCAAGCGAAATTTGTAGCCTCTCAATAAATGAGGTGAACTACAGAAGCCTCCTGTTCGGGGAGGGAAATTGCTTCCAGTTAAACAAAGAAATTTAGGGTCTTCTGCTTTTCATGAAAATACCATACATATGGCCTTTGAAATTTGTCACTGAAGAGTGTTTAGCTCTAAGGTAAAATTCAGCACTTTATAGCATTTGAGCTGCAAGACTTGCTTTTTTTTTTTTTCCTTTTTTTTTTCTCTCTCTCGCTCCCTTTTTTTGGCCTGCAGCCCAATGTGAATGTATGATCACTAGCACAATAGTTAAACATCTGAGTCGTTTTGAAGTGCCTTCAACATTGCGGTGATGTGATAGGGTGGGTTTTGAGGCTTTTTTTTCCCCGTCAACTAAGCGATTTATGGAAGAAAATTCAGCCCCCCCAGTGGCAGCGAGGAAAATCCAGGAGCTGCCTAGTCGGCCTAAAAAAATCTCACTTTCTGTCGCTTTACTGTAAATGCAGTGCCTGGGGGGCCCCGTGTCTGCAACCATTCCTGGACATTGCAGAGTTTGAAAGTTTCTGGTGGCTTTTTTTCTTTTTCATTTTTTTGTTTTTTTTAATGCATGGGCAATTTTTTCAGTGAATTTCTCATGGCGTTTGTTTTCTCTTCTGGAAAGCAAAGCAGTGGGGGGAATAAATACAAAAATAAATAGATAGATAGATAGATAGATATAAAGAAAATGTCAATAAAGAGGAGAAAGAGTCAAGCTGCAACACTCAGACAGGGTTGTGAGGAATCCCTCTGCCCCAACTCAGTGGCTGGCTTCCCATTGTCACCATTCACAGGTGGATTTTCAGGTGGTGAAGGCCTCAGGGGCACTGTGCAGGCCTCCATCCTGTCTGCCAGTCTAGTCCATAGATATTTCTGCTGCAAGAAGGTGAAGTGCAGTACCATTCAGCATCACCTCTGAAATGAGACAGAGATCTAATGTGTTTCAGGCAGCAAATGACAGAACCACCCTGAAATCACAAACCACCCAGGCAACCGAGAAGCAAACCTTTGGCAGAATGACACAGGCAAAGGGTTTGCACAAAGGCACCTCACTGTTGTGTGGGTGTCCTCAACTCTGGAAACTTGCTTGCCTCAGCCCTCAACTCTCTTTCCCTGTTTGCTCATTAAAAAGCTCTGAAAGACTCATGATTCCTCCCAGCCCAGAACAGGAAAACGCTGGAATCGCTAACATTTTCATGTGCTGAGAAAGATGTTTCCCATTGAACTCCACCCAGATGTGCAGCTGTTTGTGCTGCAGGGCTGACTAAGGCTCACTGAAGCCACTGGGAAGATTCCCACTGGCCAAATATGGCTTTGCCCTCCTCAAAATGTGGCACCATTTTTAGCCATCATGGGCTGCATCCTTTTGTAATTATCTTTGTGAGAGGCGTAACCTATACCCCTGAGGGCTCGACGGAAAAGCCAGTCATTCTTTAAGCAGCAGGACCTAATGAAGCCTCACTTCAGGGGCATTCCTCTGATGGATTCTCTGTTGTCTAATAAAGGTTGTACTCACAAGACAGTCCTCTCCTCCTTGGGCAACAGCACTTCCCTCCTTGCCTGGTGGCTTATTCTCACAATGGCTGTGGTAATATCGTAGCTTAGAGGCCACTACTACTCTCTGCCAGATAGAGCTGAAGGCATGCAGAGGTTTCAGAGACGATTGGAGAGGTTTAAAACAGAAAGGCAGCAATGTATACACCCAAAGAATATGGCCACACTGTTGCCTGCTCCTTAGAAAACAAGGCCAAAGAAAGAGGATGAAAGATTTTCCCCCTTAAGCTGTGGTTTGAATTTTTAATTCTGTTGGCTGTCAGCCAGCTTTTCAGCACCTACAAAGAGCTGGTGGAGGGAGGGGTGAGTGTCCCAAACTAGATCATCTTGAGCCACTGGGTGAAATGTCCCTGTCCCTTCCCTGGGATAAAGGGATTGAGGGTTCTGCCCTTGGTGAGTTCAGCCTGAGCGAGCAGAGATGTCTCTGACTCAATGTCCTTGTTCTGCAGGAGGTGGAGCAGATAAGAAAGATCCTCCTTTGGATTATACAAACTCTTTTCAGTCCTGCTGCTACCGGCTGGACTGTGCTACCATGGAGCATTACTTTACAGATTGAACAAGTTTGCAGGAAAGGCTGCAGTGAACACGAGGGCTGTATGCAGAGCATTGATTCGTTTCTCTGTCATTGTCACTGTGCTGATATTAGAAGGCAAATGGAACTGTGTGAGGGGCCCTGCAAAATCCACCTGCCTCGGTGCAATGACTTGTGAGGAGAGATGTGAAGTTTTCCTTAAGCTCATCTTCAATACTCAGCCAGCCTGCTATGCATTTGTCTAAGACCTGCTGATATGCATGGGATACTGGTGGAGTCATTTTCCCTCTGGGATTTCTGTCTGGATTCAAGGCGTACTGGGTGCCATCAGCACTACATGAAACTTTCTGCTTTCCTCATCTTTTTTAAATATGTAAAACCTCTGTTCCATATATACATACGCATACACATATATATGCATGTAAAGCCTGGATGCAAAGGTAGGCTAGTAATAAATACAACTATATTTTTCAAAGACAGTATTTTATATGCGTATGTATAAATATATATACACACATATACATATATATGCTTCAGATCAAAAAGGTATGAGCTGGTAATAAATACCACTGTGTTTTTCAAGGAAGGTATTTTAAAGTGATTTGATTACAATAGAGCTGACACGTACTGAGCAAAAAGAACAAGCATTGGGAAAATTCATTTACTGGCTATTATAAATGAATTTCCCTGCCTGTTGTTCTTTTTTGTGCAGCATGTGTCAGCTCTATGGTAATCAAATCAATTTAAAATACCTTCTTTAAAAAACATATATTGTACATAAGGCTTACATTCTCCATAAGGCGAAAGAAAAAAAAAATCCACCCTACCCTTAATCAAAGCTCTTCTGTCTTTGTCCAGCTGTCTTTCAACCATGCTGTCTCAGGAAACTACCTGAGCAGTACTGAGGGTGGGAGGGACCCTCACGATAGAGCCAAAGGAGATATGTGGACCTTTTCCACCCATGTTTCATTCCAGAGGTGCTTTCTCCCATAGGTGCTTCACTGCTGTGATACTACATCTGCAGTCCCACAGAGCTTGATGTCAGAGGTGGAGCTCAATGACACCAGCAAGCTCAGAAGAGAAGCAAACTTCAGTCAAAGACCAGTATTTAGCAGACTGAGGAGCAATAGGTCTCTACAGAGTCTTGATCTGCACTTGGTGCTAGTGAGTTTAGATAAAGTAGCCTCTGCCCTACGATATTTGGTGGCCTTCAGCTGACTTTGTTCCCTTTCCCATAGATCCGTGTCTGCTTTAGTCACTCATAGAAGCTTCTGGGTGACCTGTGGCATCCACACAGCAACTCCTCCCGCGTTACCCCCAGAGGTGGTGCAAAGTAGGGTTAATATTACAGCAACCCTACTTGGATTGCATATTAATCCTAGATACTATCACTTCTTTCTCCTTGTTAATCTCTTATCTTCTTCCTTTCTTTTTTCTGGTCTTTGTTTTTTCAGATTATTTTATAGTTTGTTTGAGGCTTTTAAGTCTGCTTAGTATGTCATGAGTCATCCAAAGGAGTGTTTCTAGCAATACATTTCACATGTTAAATATAACCAGAAGGGATAATCTGGTGATTAAAGAATAAAAAGTCTGGCTTCTTTTCTTAGCACTGTCATTAGACTAATTGTCTCTGATCTCAGGCAGGTCATTTCACCTCTCTGCTTTAGTTTTTCCACCTTTAAAATGGCAACAAACCCATATAGAGCATTTTTGTCATATTTAATTTGATCAGGTTTAGCTCTTCAAGACAGAAGCTTTGGGTTTTGTTCTGCCTTCTGAGAGTCATCTAATCTAGTTGCTAAAAGCAGGGAGTTTTTTACTGTTGGTTGGTGGTTTTTCCCCCTTGTTCTGTTGTTTGGTTTTAATACTTGAGAATCCAGTCTGGAATCAGCCGCAGAAAGGATCAAATGAGATGAATAAGCCCACCCTCCAGTCCCAGGAATGGTCCAGCAAAAACCAAAACCAACTGCTGAGACACCACAAATACCCCCTTCTGCAAACCAGAAATGCAGAGGCCACATGGCTTTGCCCCTTGCCATGAGGTTTTGGTACAGTTCATGTGTTGCCATGTAATGAAAGAATTCCTGAAAATAATGCTTCAGAATAGCTGTTCATACTCCCATGGCATGGATAATCAAGATAATGCTGTTGCAAGAGAAGATTAACCACTGTAAATCTTTTTGGCAACCCTTTCTCAGAAGCCCCTTTCCTGATATATTTTTGGCGAAAAACAACACCGCAGACAATCCTCATATCCATCTAATCAATTAGATGAGGAGAGAGGCATTTTTATTTATTCTGTTGCCCATTGTTTCATGGCTGGAATCTGATGCCAGTGTTTTCATGGTTTAAGAACACCCGTCTTATAACTTCCTGCTTCTCAGTCGTATTCCCCTTTTTTTCTTTTCCCCTCTATGCATTGTTCTCTAGGTAGGCATCATTCCCTTTGCCTACATCCTTCACCTGATTAACTACCTCCATCTGCTGCAGATCCCTGTTATTAGCCATGTGTCTTTCCCTTCTCTTTTTTTTTTTTTTTTTAATTTCCCTTTGGACAGACGATTTCCGATTTCCATGTATAGGACAACATATGTTCCTTAGCTTTGCTACCTCTTGTCAGCCATGGTCACTGCCAAGAATGCCTGATGTGCCCTTCTCCAACTTCTTCATTGCTTATTCAGCCTAGAGAGATACTGTGCCAGAGCTGGATATAAGACTGTTAACATGTGTTTACAGGGCCATTAAAGAGCCATTCCACACTGTTATAAACCCCCAGTGTATTTGACCTGGAAAAAGTGACTGCCATGCATTTAGCTGTTTCCAGCTGAATGAAGCTTTATCTCGATGACCAAGAAAACAAAGAGGGGATGGGAGAAATGGGGGACCGAGGCAGGGGAGAGGAACACGCATGCACGCACACAGGCACTCACCCCTCTATTTGTACCGTTTAACTGCAGAGGAAGAAATGCAGAAAACACCTCTCAAGTCAGGAGAATACTCCAGCCAGCCAGGGTGTTATAAATTAGAGCCTGTCAGTATTACAATGTATATTAATAGTCACACCTCTTTTTAATGAGTTTGGCATTGGCAGCTGAGAGGAAATACAAGTCATCATGGCTCTGCTCATGCACACCCCGACAAAGGAATCCGTAATAAATCTTCCTAGAACAGCACTCACCATAAATATGTATCACATAAGGCATCTGTTTTACATTCTGCATATAAATCAGCATAGCGCTGAATAGCAATGAATCAGCTTCTCAATGCCTGATTTGATAACAAATCGACTTGGATCTTAGGAGAGAGAATTTACAGCCCTCACCCTGAAGACAGATAGTCAATACTTAAGACGAGTGCCAAGTTAACTTCTCTTCAGCAAGCAAGTTTACACAATGAGACGCTTCAGCATTGGGGGGTGGCGCGGGGGAGACGGAAGAAAGGTGTGAGCAAGGGGGTGAGAGCAAGATATTTTTGAAGGTTTTTTAATTAGTGCTTGAAGGACATTGCAGGCTCTGCGTCCGTGCTTCAGCCACAAGCCATTGCTTTGTTCCAGGCTCTGCCCTCTGAGTCCTGCAGATACATCTTCCACAAAGCTCCGCTTCATGAGCCTGTGCTCCTCAGTGTTCACCAGTGACCACGGATTGGAAAATCCAGAGGACCAGAAGAGATATCCCTCACCTACCTGCTGTTGCCTGGCGGGGCTCACCAGCACCGGCAAGGAAGTGAGGATCTGACCCCTTTCCTTAGAGTCATTGATAATAACTTCCTGGAAAGGCCTTTTATTCCAGGTTTGCAAAGCAGCTTTGAGTATTTATGGTGCATTTCCAGTATCACCTTACTGATGGGATCAGGTCACAAGGGGTCAAAGGAATAACTGAGGGTTTATTTTATTATTATTATTTTTTCCTTACCTTATCAAAGCAATGGCTCACATGGAAACGTCTACAGTCAGAGAAATAAACATTTCAATATCCCATTTGTAGTAAGCTGCAATGTCTGCAATCAGCTGAACAGGACTCTAAGCCAGCTCCACTGTTTTTCAAGGCTGGCTGAAAATCTTCAGCAGAAATATATTTCTCAGCAAAATGTTGGATTTTGGGGAAAAAAATAAAATTCAACATTTTTACATCTTGTTATGGGAAAAATAGCAAAACTGGATGAAAATTTCTAATTTTCTGATGGGAAAATTCAAAATGAAATGTTTTATTTTGAAGTGACATTTTGACATTTCTACTTTGGGAAGTGTTGAAAAATCTCTAAAATGTCGACATTTTGAAATGTCCGAAATGTCGACATTTTGAAAAGAAGCATTATGTTTTCTTATTTGACATTTCCAGGCAAAGAGTTTAGTTTTGATTGAAAATGTCAAAAACATTCATATCCTGGCTACATTTTCTTCCTCAAGGATTTATTTTTTTTTTCCAGATTTCAACTTTTCATCCCATTTTAGAATAAAAACAAACATCCTGACTTCCCATGGAATGGAGATTGCATTTTTTCAAACAAATGGTCATATGTGTTCTGTAATCAGCTCTCCACTGGCAAGATTGCTTAGCTACCAGTCTGGGCTCTTTTGGGGAATTTTTTTTTTAGGGCAGTGGGTGAGGGGGAATGAGACTGCAGTAGGTGCATTTCACTATTGTTCTCCATACGTTTATGTTTCAATTACATTATGCTTCCTACATGATTATTTAGCTCAATGAGCAATCATTTGTTTGATTGCCCATGGAAAACATGGAAAATAAGGTTAGGAGGAACCCCTAGAGGTGACCTTCTGCATCCCTCTGCCCAAGGAATAATCAGCTATATTTATATAATTCCTGACACAGTCTTGTCCAACCCATTCTCAAAGACCTCAATTGTTGGAGACTCCACAACCACTCCAGGAAATTTATTCCTTTCCTTTAAGGGTCTGTGAGAATCCTTTTCAGGTGTAGATTAAATCTACAACAGTATACCATGGTATCACACTTCCATGTGCTTTCCTCTTTACAGTTGTCTTGCATGCGTTTGAAGATGCTTTCCCTAGGCAAAGGCTTCTTCCAGTGGTTTCTTATTTGCCATAATTTTTGTTGCTTTTTACTCAACATTGTTTATTTCTCCTCATGACACAGCCATACCTAGTTACTAAAGTAATTTTTTTCTTTCCTTGGGTCACAGTATGTAGAACAATTTGCTTTCAGAATCAGGTTACTGCATTAAATGAGCTATTAGTCTCTTCTAGACCTTCCACTAGTTGACAGCGTTCAGGGGTGATTAGTCCTGTCTGGCGGGTAGCAGCAGGATACTACTCAGGCCTCCATAGGAAAAGAAAATGCTCAGAAGTGTAAATCACACAGTGGGTCACTCTGGATGTGTGACCCAAAGTGTCACTTCCACCTCTACGCACGCAACTGGCAAGATCAACCGGAGTTTATGTGTATATGAGGACAACAGTGGTATCCACAAGACAAGGAGAACTCAACGAGTGTATAAGGGAGCAACGGTGCTTGTGAGATAGCTTTCACAGCAGAGCAGCCTTCCCAGTATGTAAAATGACATGTACCAGAGCATCTTTATCTGACCCTGACCAGGTCTGTGGCTGGAGCTTTGCAATCCTACAGGAATGGCTGCAAACATGAAGTGAACGATAAATTCCTCTCCCTTACCCGCCCCCATGGTGCAGGGTCTCGGGGTGGGCACTGAGCTAACACAACCGTCCTTTGGACTTTTCTTCTTAGTATTGCAATGCCTGGACATATTTCTTCTATCCCTGTGGCCCAGCACAGGAGGACTGTACAGAGCGCTTGAACAGCAGCTATCCCACCAAGGAACACGCAGGTACCTGAATATCTGAAGTCACTGTTGAGACTGTAAAACATCTATGGGAAAAGCAGGAAGAAGATTGCATAGAGATCCAAGGCAGAGTTTCTTAATATATCACTATTATTGTCTGCCAAAGCTGGGGCGTCTCTGTTCAAGCCCGGAGATATGATTTGTTGCCTCTCCAAGAAAAAAAATAAAAAATAAAAAAATTACGAGAATTGCAGTAGACAAATGTAATACCAAACTTTAAAACAGCATTAAACAAAAAAAAAAAAAAGAATCCCAACAACAATAATAATAATAATGGTCAATCATAAACTGATATAGTGCTGGCTTTCCCTCCCTTTTCGCCACCTTACAGGATATCCCGTCTAGCAGCAGGAACAAAACGTGGAAATGAATCAGTCAACAGAGCATTTTCTCCCATTAAAGCTGTTGGCAATTTTGACCCGTGCAGGGGAAGTTGCACATTAAGATGGATATTCCTAATCTGTAGGGACAACTGTCCTCACTGTGGGATGTAGCCTTTTTTTTTTTTTCTTTTTTTTCCTTTTTTTTTTTCTTTTTTTCCTTTTTTTTTCTCTTTTTTTCCTTTTTTTTTTTTTGCCAAAGGATGTCATAGGTGAACGCATTTCTGCTGTGCACAGTGCGAACACACACACAGCAGAAAGGCCTGGAAATTGTTAACCCCTTCTTTTTTTAGCTGTCTGTGCTCTTTCTCTCACCCCCTTTTTTCATTCAGCTCATCAGAATCTACTGCTTCTCTGCCCTACTGCTATTTACCTTAATAATGCTCAGTAAATCTATTATTTTCCAGCTTTGGGAAAGTTTGGCTTTTATTTTCTCTTATAATCCTGTAGTTGATACTCAGCGACAGCCGAAGAATATTAAGGTGCTCAAAGAGATTCACTTTCCTTGTTATCACTCACAGATCTTCCACATTTGCAAAGTGGGAGAAAGCACGTTTTGTGCCTCAGCTCCATGTATCATTCCTTTAAGTGCTATGTACTGAGACAGTCACGTTATGTCACCACCACCACCCCCCCCAAAGAAAAAACCCACAACCAAACCCTAAACCACATTCCCCATTTGTGATTAGGCAAAGAAGAAACCTTGGTTCACTCTCTGAGGACTAAAAACTGTGAGAAACTCAGCAGTTTCCCTACAGTCACATAGGAAATCTGTGGAAAAGTAAGGCTCCAAGATCAGCTCTGCCTGGTGTCCTGCTTACACTTCATACCCCGGTTGATTTTTCATTACTGCAGTAGTTACCTCCTAATCTAATGACAGTTACTCCACTCACCAGGGGCGTGTAAAGACCAATTCATTCCAGATTGGAAAGTTCTTTGAGCAACCCTGAATGGAAGGTGCTATAGAAGTGCAATGTGTTATTAATAATCTCTCCTATCTGCATAAATCTTCATTGAACCCTTCTGGTATCATTAAAAGTAAAATAATCCCTCAGCAGAGTTGAAGAGCTCAAACCTTCTTTTCCCTTTGTAGGTGTCTGGCTGTTTGCTAAATGGGGAAAAAAAATAAAAAAAAAAAAAAAAAAAAGAAGGGAAAAAAAGAAAAGGCCACACAAAACGCTGACATCTTTTTGTGACCCTCACAGAGCTACGTAGAGCTAATGAGTTTGTTTTCACTTTTGTAGATGAAATTTCCAGGGGCGGAGGGAATCCGGGGTGGTGCTGGGAAACCGCGGCACAACTCCCCGGGAACTTGGCTGAGACCACCAAACTTGTTTCATGTGTGGCCTTCCCTTTTGCCTCATTGGACCAGAATTATTTAATGAGCCTTCTGAGAAACCAAGCTCTGGTCCCTTAAGCTGGAAAAGGATCGTGCGGCGCTCGACTACCAGACCACACAGTTTTCAGGCTCTCTTCTTTGCGAGAGGCTGCAACCACTCCTTTCCTTTCAGCAGCTGATGGTGAAAGTGGGGAGAAAGAGAACAATAACACAACAAAATTGCTTCCCTCAGCTGAGAAAATCACCCTCCCTTTATTATTTTTCCCCTTTAGGAAAGAAATAAATAAAAGGGAAAGAACCCAAATGGGATCTCTCCCTCTTCAAACATACAAATGATCTTATGTTAGCAGTTGGGATTAAACATCTGTCTGGTGGTTATGTGATCATAACAGATGCTGTGTGCAAACGTTTCCTGCTAGCTTTGTTTTGGTTAATATTGTTTGTGTAGCACATTGGGTTGCATTCAGCTGAAGGGATATAGAGTGTGTTTTTGTTTCTCCCCCACTCCCCCTCCCTCAACTTCTGCTCAACTTCAAGCAGCTCCATCATCTTTTTAAAAAGAAATTGGAGGCGGGGGTGGAGGGGAAGAGGGTCATTGACTGATGTCATATGGAAAGTGATGTCATACTGTACTGATGAAATGCCAATCCACCCGGGTTTTTAGCTGCTTTGATGTTATGTTAGGCCTTTTTCCTCTCTGTTAGGTTGCCCTTGGGTCCACTTGGCCGTGCAGCTGGAAATAAATACAGGGATATTGTAATGAGTTTTGCTGTGCAACTGGAGGACCCTGGAGCTCAACTGCGCGGGATTTCCATTGTTCTTTCTGAGAAGCCATGCATCCACATGGGGTCAGATGGATGCTGACACTGCACTCTTTGAAGGCATGAAGGCTTTTCATTCTTCTAGGGTATTTTTATACTCCTTCTACATTTAGGGAAACTGAGGCACGGATCTGTCCTGATCAGAGAGAACATCTGTGTCAGACAATAAGCTACAAGCTTCTCTTTCTCTGTCTTGATCTTTGCTCCAGTAAGTCGCACATACAGATATGAGACTGACGCACTTGTTTCTACCTGGCTGACGAACAAGCACTGTGTTTCCACAGTTCTGCCCTACTGTGGTGGCATACAGCTGGACAACCCTGCCCTGTGCAAAGCTCCTTGGCTGCTCTGAGCCTCCGATGTGGCTTACCACAAAGACCCTCCTTCTGCAAAGCAAGGCACCTCACTGTCCAGATGCCACCCAATGCAGCACCCACCCAATACTCCATGAAAAAGAGCAGTCTCTTGAGAAGTTGGTACTCTTCAGCCAAAAATAACCACTGTTAATTCGTGTCACTGAGAATAAATGTCACTTTTTTCCTGTTGCTGTAACCTTGCAAAGCCCTGCTGAAGCAGATGCACTAAGTAGGAGAGTTCAGTGTCCAAGGACAGGAGCTTGGGGAGTTTTTGGCGATGTGCAAGGGTGAAGGAGCCATACTACAAGGACTACATAGTCTTGCAAGTAGCTGTGTCTGTAAATGGCAGATGACTGGATGTTCGAACCCACTCAGCCTGAGGATGGGCATCCATCCTTTCAGCTATGTCCTTTTACCAGCTCCTTCACTTTATCTTCTCTCCATTTGTTTGGTTGTGGTTGTTTGTGGGTTAACATTTACCAATGAGTTCTAGACAAAATAATAATAATAAAAAAAGTAAATAGATTCACATTAAATATCTTCTGGGCAGCCTTTTGCAACACAGAGGGGCATAAGGTCTTTTCACTATAATTACTTTGAAATGTGACTTCCTTTTCCTGGAAAGGAGGGCTGGTCCATTGAATGAAATAGCCAGCTGGAGACTGTAAAAGGTTTTTGTTCAGAGGCTGTTTCAATGACAGACATTTCATATAAAACTAAGAAATGTATTTTAACTCCCTTGTGCCTCAGTTTCCCCATCCCTAATTGTTCTTGATTGCCTTCTCTAATAAATAGTTTTGGTGAATCAACATTTCTCAGTGGAAATTGTTCATTTAAACATCCTCCTCCCACCTCTTTCCAGCATTCATACAATGCTTTACTTCATCCATCTTTTTAGGAGAAATAATTCAATTAATCATGATGAGTTGCTCAAACATGATGATGATGAGGGTCACATGAGGGTAGGTGGCTCTTTTTCGTTGAAGCTGCTGCCTTCCTAAAAATAGCAGAATCAATTTTGTTCATGAGGAAGGCAGTAGCCTTCCAGGGACTCAATTTAAGAATGCAGAGCTTTTTGGACAAGGAAGGACAAAGAGTCCCATTGCCACCTTTTCACTACATAGGCAGACAAATTGTACAAACGCTACATTTATGAGCTCCAGCTTATCTCATGTATGATGGGAGTCAGTTGGAAATTAAAATTCATCCAACTGACTGTGACCACACACATAGTCCACTGGAAAGGAAAAGTATGTTTGTGCAATTGCATTTCCATCTCTGAAACAGCCTTAGCCTTGTTGGGCAGCCAAGGTCAGGAGTATACACAGACTTCTCCTTCTGGTCGGTGGGGAAGGAGACGGTGGCTGTCGGTGATCTCCCACTTTGCTAATGTTACCTCCCCACTTCCAGCGCACAGGATGGAGCAGCGTGCAGGGAGCTGGCTGCATTTTTATGCACAGTGTTAGGGGATGGAGGAAACACCTTGGCAGAGCAATATGGGGGAAACTGCCCCTCTGGGGCTCGGTGCAGTGGATCTGTGACCAACCAGTGAACCTCTGCATCCAGAGCGGGGCCTTGACCAGTGTTAAATCTACTGAGAAATGGCTGTAGCTGAGTCACCTGCAACAACACACCAGCCAGGATATCCTCACGACTGGCTATTTCTCGTGTCACCAAGCATATAAAATTATTCCACATGTTGGCATCCACTAATTCAATAATCTAGTAATATAAATTTAGATAATAGCCATTAATACCATGTTTCAAAATATACCCACAACATTTATTTCTCTCTCTTAGGAAAGAAAAATAAAAATGGAGCACACATTGTGAGGGCTCTCCTGATGAAATAATAAAACCCATTCTCATCTAGAAAAAAGAATCATTATAGGAGGATGGTAATTTACTTTATATGACCTTCAATTGATTATTCTGGGCCTGCTACACAAATATCACAGGAGCTATTGATCGTAAAACCTACCAAATAGATCTCTAATAGCTTTTACTGAGGAAAAATAATTATGCTAGCGCTGTGGTCAAACACACATAAACCAATGTGGAGGTATTAATGTATAGTATTATTACCCATCTGTCTGAGAAGTATGGGGAAGACGCTTCGCAGTAACACGCTATGTCTAAGCACCATGAAGGCTCAATATCTGGCTAACAATTACAGCCAGTTATACTGAAAAATTGATTACTGTAAGTAAAAGCTAAGACTGGGAAGCAGAGGCTGGAGCTTGCTTAATAAAAGTAAAATAATAACAACCATCATCCTAATTGTGGAGGAGTTCTGCCGTCTTATATACTTGGAGTTGAAAATTGAATTTTCCTCTGGTGCCTGCGGCAGGGAATCATTTCAGAAGCAAAGGTGTCCACCTTGGCTGGCCTGGAGATGGGTGATCAATGCCTGTGAAAGGCCAGGTTGTCTCAGGGAAGAACACGCTATCTGTCTCCAAGGAAAAGAGCACAAAGAGCCAGCAACCCACCAGCCCTGCCCAAAACCTCCGCATAATGAGCCGCACCTTTCTGAAGGTTTGGGGTTCTGGCAGGGAGGAGTGTTTTGGTGGGTACAGATTGCGACGAGGCTTGTTGCTGCTGTTACTTCTAAAGGACCCAATTCCCACGCGGGAATCTGGCGGCGGTTTTGCAACTGATTTCATTGGCAGAAGGATCAAAACCTAAATGCTGTCTCCATGCCATGAGGAAAACTTTAGATTTTCTCTCTCTCTTTGCCATATGTATAGATTTTAAGGCATGTCAACTTAAAAATCAGCTTGATTTTATATAAATCTTATTAAAATGTAAGTAAAGTTATTGTAACTCAAAGGAATTAGGAGAAAAAGTATATTTTCCCCTATTTTTTTCAAGTTTGGTTCCCCTGTGCTTTCTGTAGCTCGTTCTACGATTTCTGTTACAGTAACACAGTTCACTTTCCCTCGCTTCTCTGGGCATCATTTCACAGCATTGGGAAATTAAAGGAAAAAAACCCACAAAGCCTCCACAAAACTCTTTTTCTTAACAGGGTAACAAAAATATACATTTTTGAATGACAGAGGGAGTTCTTGTGATTTGGGTGTTTTTATGTACAGTACTTTTAATGTATTTAAATTTCCTAGGTTTCAAGCTGGCAGTGTCCCACAGAAATCAGTATTAAATAGTATTCTAGTATTCCAAGGTAATGCCTGAGAGGCTGTTTATAATCATACTACCAAAGCAATTGATCAAATATTTATTTATCTGGGAAGCAAGTAATAATTAGTGGAAGGCTAGCATTGAAAGCCCGTTCTCTTTTTTAATAAAGAAAAGAGCATGCAATCAAAAATGTAGAATGCAAGGATGCTAAGCTCAGGGGATCCATACTAAAGAAGAAAAAGAATGTTAATTGAAAGAAGTGCTGAGAGAGAGAGAGACGGAGGAATGTTTTTCATTCCCAATTTTGGTTTAAGAGCAGACAGATTGCACAGTATCATCCTCCAAGCAAGGCTCTGAGACTGAACCGGGGGGACCAGAGTTCACGACTAACTCATCCTGCGCCAGGAGTTACATCACGGAGGCAGAGCCAAGGCTTGCAAGGGCTCTCCCAGCCCTTCAGAAACAATATGGTTCAAATGTTAATTTCTCTTCCTTTTGGTTCGTACCAGTTTGTGCTGTTAACAAAGTAACACTCAAAGGCTGGAGTCACTACTATCTTTGTGAATGATTTATGATTTGCACTCTAGAGATAAGCAATTTCCATGCCAAAAAAGGGCTTTTTTTTTTTTCTTCTCCTTTTTTTTTTTTTAGAAGCAGACTGTCATTGCTATAGGGAGTGAATATAATCATTAGCAAGACCTCTGCCACTTACTGGTACTGCTTCCCTTTCACTTTTGTGTCGGTGCAGGTGGTGAAGGGTTGATTGGTCCCAACTCTCTGGATTTACATCAATAATGATTTTGGCCCAGAACATGTGTACAGTCCTGGAGAGCATTGCCTAGACCTTTGTCATTGCAACTAGTACCGGTTTAAAATCAATTGCATAGCTTAGGTAAGCTGGCACTCACCAAAATGAGTAGGTCCTCTGCATGGACACAAATGTCTTCCTTTCAGGCAGACAGGGAATGCTTTGAGCTTTTCTCCTTCTCCCCCTCCTCAAAAAAATGGGTATGTCAAGTTTTCTGTCCACTGACTAAATTCTGCTGAGAACAGCCACATCTTGGGTATGATTAGAGATGAGGCAGACAGTAGTCTGTCCTTCCTGGAAAGGAAGATGGAGAACAATGTGGTTCATCTGTACTCAGGACATATTTTTCTCCTGTCTCCAAGGTTTTTTGGTTTGAGAGTATTTTCATCCTCTAAACTACAACAGCAGAGCTAGAAATCTCAGTTGCACCTTGTGGTTGAGTATGTTCTTTCTCCAGAAGACGTGGGAAGTTTTGTAAACTATTAAGTTATTTTGCAGATAGATATTAAAAGTACATATTTTTGAAGTTTTATTGGGAAACTATGAGTCAACTGTTGGCATATCTCTCAGTCAGTGCTTTTTTAAATTTAAAATGCCATGAAGGACTGCAATATACCATGTAACATACATCTCTAATATCATAATTATTTTTTTTAAATATAAGTCATTTACAATTTACATATGCACAAAATGGCTTATTTTGCTACTGTATTAATTAAAACCAGCCAAGATTGTTCAGAACTTCAATTCAGCTCCATTGCCCTGGCCTGGCACATTACAATTTGCAGAACATTTAATGACAATATCACAGATGCTCTTACTACGACACAGCTGAAGGGCAAGCCTTATTAGGAGCTGTAAATAGAAACTTAAAAAAAAAAATCTCATAAAGGAAAAAAGAAAGAAAAAGAATACCTGTCAGATTAAGAAGGGAAAGATGAGACTTTCCAGAAATGACTGACCAAGAAGTTACACTTCTGGAGAATTAGTATTCTGAATATCATTAACAATTGACTTTTGCTGCTTTTATTGAGCTACTTTGAATGGTCCCTATAATTTACAAAGAGGAATGAGACAACTTCAATAGCAAATTTATGGGCTTAACCCTGAGCTTGGTTGTGTCAATGGGTGTCTTTCCATTGACTACAGTGTCTCCCTGACCACAACTGTGGCTGTAAGGGAGGAAAAACGGAGTCAGTGAGGATGTCCTGCCAGACGTGGGCTAAATGGAGAGACAGACACTAAAACCAGAACCATTTAAGTAAGACAGGAATTTAAGTCCAGAGATCGAGAAAAACAGATGATAACAATATGAAGACATATCAGGGAAGACAGGTAAGACGGCAAATACTAAGTAAGGGCAGGAAAAGCAGGGGGACAGTAGTGGGTGTTTTAATGGCCGTGTGTGCTGCTTATGGCAGGAGGGAAGGTCCTTGGATAATGGCTGCTGGGCACGTGGATCTTACCATTTTAGCTGGTAAGCACCATCAACCAGGTCACTCCTTGGTAATTATTCTGTCACCAAAGAGTCTCGCTGTCTCTCAGATGGTTTTGGTTTACCAAAAAGCAAATTCATCTCACAAACGGAGAACCGTAGCACACAAGCACCTAGTTTTTCTACCTTACAGGCTGGATTTCAGCTGTGCCCCACATCCCCATCTCAGAAACAATGACAGAGAGAGGGAAACCACGACCTCCCAAAATCACAAAAGAAATACCTGTCCGTTCCTGACTTTTCATATGTTTAGCTGATTACAAGGACACTGTTAATGGTGTTATTCTTACTCAGCAATGAGAGGGGGGAAAGGAAGAGAGCACACCGGTGCCAGGTCAGGGTGCAAGGCTTTCCTGCCGGTCCGTGTCCCACCTGCCCTGGCTGATTGGTTATGCTTGCTGTCGGAGCCGCCGCGCGCACGGCGGGAGGATTTGGGGATGATTAATTGCCCTGTCTTCTGAGCAGAGAGTCCGGAGCAGCGGGGTTCTTCGTGTATGTAAATACACGTGGGCTCAGCACTGCACTGGCACCGAATGAAATGAATAAAAAGACTTAACAAAAGGACTCGACTCTGAATGTTTAGATGTTGAAGATTAGTTTCTATTATGTCCCAGTGGGAGAAAAGGATATGTCATATGGGAAACTGGATAGGCTTCAAGTTGCAGAGAAGTGAGAGAGCCTGGCTCGGCTTTGCTACTGCTGGAATCAGCTCACAGACCCCCAAAAAGCCCAGGTGCTTACGCTGGTAATAAAATATACCTCTACCAATCCAGGAGTTAAATTGTGATCTCTGCTCTGAGCAGTGTGCAGCATCTAAAAAAAAACCCCCACCTTCTGAATTCAATCGTGTGCTTAAATAGTCCCTTTCTGCTCTTCCTACTTATATCTGATTCGGATTGTGCAAATCTGTCGTTACATTGCACGGCATTAAAATCATAATAGACCCTGTTTTGTGTACAAATGTAGGCTTGGAACCCAGCAAGCAAGGAAGTGTCCTGGAAACCCCAGGCAGCAACAAGAAGAAAAGTTTGGTCTTTTTGGTAAATAACGTGAAAGGAGACATTCCTCCTTACAAAGATTATGATTTTCCTCTCCTTTTTTTAATGCTCTACATGTGCATTTTTGCATTCATTTTTGTATCATAAAACATTTCAAGGATGGGAGTAAATCTTCCTTAATATTTTCATAATTTTTGCGTGCTTAAAAATCACCTGCAATTTACTAGATGAAATATTTTCTGTGGCACTGTGACAAAGGAGGGAGACCAGATGTTTTCAGAAAATTCATTTTTTTAAACTCTTTGGTTTTTAGCGGTCTTTTTCTCTTTGCACACTTGTAGAACAAGCTGTAAAAACAATGCTTGAAGAATGAGCTGATTTAAAAAAAAAAAAAAGAGTCAAAGAATTTGAAATAGGAAAGATTTTATTTTGGATATCCTTTCACCAGAGAAGATTATTATTTATAGGCTGCATTATATATCTTGCCTGGTAATCAGGCAGTAATGTATGTCTGGCAATAGTGGAAAAATGAATTTCAGTAGTATCTTGTATTTTAGAAAAAATAAATTACGAAACCCTTAAGAAAAATGAAATAAAACTAGTGATGAATCTGCAGCCTCCGAAAATCAGATAAACAAAATGTTCCGGTTAGTTATTGCCACACTCAATAGCAGTACATGAAATTGTATTACAGGCTGTGAAATGAAATAATCCCACCCTGTGACAAGCTGGCAGAATTTGCCTGAAACTCCCCAGCCTTTTAGCAGACTTTGATCCCTCCAGAGACCGGGGTTTGGGGTTTCTGCTGAGTCACAGAGGCAGGAGGTTTGACACCACCACCACCAGATCCAGAGATAAGGGAGAGGTGGTGTCTGAACCCAGAGGATCAAGGGTGTGGATCGAGCCATTCAAAGCAGGAACTTAATTACAGCTAAGCTTAGATGAATGGTTGTTCCAAGCCGGCCATTGTTTTATTGTTAATGTCTGCTTTAATACTTCCAAATTTCAGTCGGGGCAAAGTTAGGTCGCTAACATAGGAATGATGCTAACACTTGAGTGTTGTAGATTTAAAATAATATAAAGATACTACAAGGGAGGCAATTTTTTTTTCTACTTTTTTTTCTCTTTAAACAGTCCTTCTCTCTAAATCGAAAATTTGCATTGCTTTTCTAAACTATGGAGTATCATTTAAAAATATATTCATGTTTTCTTGCACCTTTTTACAAGCGCTCCAGCACCCAGTAAATAAAAGTAGCAGCCTGTGTCCCTTTTAGCAAAAGCCATATATCTGCTCAGACTTGTAATTTGCTCCGTTTATATCCTTTGCCCTTGAACTCTGGTTATTAACGCAATGTTTCTCCAAATGATGCCATATAACTCTGCTCCAAGCACATTCCTACTGACACCACACAAACAACAAAGCCAGCTGGAAAAGGGGGAGGAAAAAAAAAAAGATAGAAAGACGAAAGGAAGGTGAATTGCGTGTGATGGAGAACATTACTCAGAGTGATATAAGTTACAGAGTTTCTCGTGTTACCAGGGTGGAACGTGGGTTAGAGACCTCGCCTGTCTGTGACCACCTCTCCTCCAAAAATCTTCTAAACGGCTTTCAGCAGCCAGGTACCTGTATTCAGAAATAACCTCTTTACACTGAGCAGAGATCCTGCTACGGGAATGCTCGTGTGTTGGAAAGAGACAGGCTGTCATGCTGGTTAAAGCTCCCACCTCACTACGTCGGGACTATTGATCAAGTTAAAGAATTTGGAACTCACTGCTGAAAACAGAAATGAACCAGAGGACGGAAAAATAAAATAGAAATGATGGATCAACAGGTGGTCGGTGTAAAACATTCTTCCAGGAAGAAAGGAAATATCTGTGGGGACATTTGCTCTGTCATAAAGCAGGATAGAAATCCAAGGGGCAATTAGTGTCGTTCAAAACAGTTTGGCTTCAGTGTTATCAGTGAAAAAAATGCTTCTTGCCCCAATACCTCCCTCTTAATCTTCATAAAGGAAGGATTCTGCTGAAATACAGATCTTTAGATGCATTGCATCTACTCTCCTACTCAGTTTCATTAAATAATAAGATGCTATGGCACCATCTAAATATTGACTGGTTTTTATCTGTCTTTCCATATCTGTTTGGCGAGCTGACAGTAAGGCCTCAGGCACAGATCTGGGCTTACTTTGATGCCAAGGAGTTTTTTAAGAGCATGGACAAATCATTATTCCTTAATGTGATTCTATTTCTCTTCTTACCTTGTCTGATCTGTTTAGATTGCAAGGTCCTCTCAACAACAAATGTAGTCCTATGTGTTTGTAGGACTTTGGCTAGGATCTGACGGTCCTGCTACTGCAAAGAGCTGAAGATAAAGGGCCTTCCTAGATTAAGAAGATCTATGGGAAGACAAAAGGTATAAACTACCTTGGTGACACCACAGATTTCAAGAAGAGGTTTAAAAGGACCCAATTCCTTGTAGATTTTCAAAATGCAGGAAATCTTGCAAGGGGGGTCACGCTTCTGAAAATCCCAGCTTAATTTCTTGAGGATTGCTTTTCTGATAAATCTCAGGTAAGCCTTTAATCTGCTGAACGCACCGTAAGAACACATGCCTGGTCATTCTCCGCTTCCCGTTCTCGTGTCCATTTGGCACAACTTCTAAGATCACAGACTGTGTGCCACAGCTTCCATGAAATACTCTTTCCAGCTTAAAAACAAATCATTGTTCTGGTTTGGTTTTGTCGTCTGCTTTTTTTTCTGGTTTTTCTTTCAGGGCAGGGGGATTGTTGTGGGTTTTTTGTGTTGGTTGTAGGGGTTTTTTGGGCGTTTGGTTTTTTTTTCTCCCAATAACAAACCACTGATCTCACTACTGGAATACTGAATTTCTCAGAATATGCTGAGTTCTAGCATAGTTGGTGTTCTGTCGGCACAGTTTTAACAGCATAAAGAGATTGATCACAGAAGCACGGGAAGCAACAACCAGAGCTGAGCAAATACCAGAGGAGACGAAATGTTCAAATGAAGCTGTATGAAGATTTATTTAGTTTTAAATACATTTGCTTTGATTGTATTTTCTCCCCTTCTGCTTCCAGGAAACAAGTTCACTGTCAGGAATGAATACTCATAGACCAGCATGGGTATTTTAATTTATTATTTTTGTTACCTTAAGGAAAAGAGTACAGAAGATTCCCAGAAAACTAATTCTGATGTTATAAATAGTTGAATTGGAAGCTAAATTCTCAGAGATACTTCAACAGCTAAAGACCAGTAACCTGCCCAACTGGTACCTCTGCTCAGAATTAACCAAGTCAAGACCGAACTCATTTCTATTTTGTAACTGAATCAGTAGTAATGTGAAATGACTATTTTGTAACAATTGATACATACAAGAAACTGGGTTTTGAAGTCAACTCTTGTGGAAGTTTGTAAATAACTTTTTTTTTTACAAAATATTAATCATTGATAAAATAAAGCAATGTTAGAAGTGTTATGGCAATGGGAACGGCATGTTTCCTGCCTGCTGCTCTGCCTGGCTCATTCACTCCTCTTCTGCTGCAGCCATTTCCCTTTCCCTTTTCCAGGATAACACTGGCATGACTCTGGGCCTTTTCGGAAAACAGTAAAATTCAATTTTGCCTGTACTTCTGAGGAGCTGTGAGCCAGATCATGCTGTTTCTTTTTGCATTTGGATGAATTTTCCATTTTGAGCTCTCTGCATGTGAGAGAAGAAAGTGGAAGCAGATAGCTCAGCACAGTTATGGTCTAAAAAAGAAATCATCAAATTTTAGACCAAGCTGGTGAGCTTGACAAAAGCTCAGTGCAGTATATTTCCATGTTAGCCAGGTCAATACAAGATGACAGATTGAAATACCGTATGTGACTTACTGAAGACATTTTTGGGCAAACTGTTATCCTTGGATGAAATTAAATTAAAATACACCTTACGCTGGGTCATGTCTCTTTCTTTTCTTCTTCTTTTTTTTTTTTTTCTTTTTTTGGTTCCTTTTTTAAACTGGATTGTTATCTCATTTTCAGAAGACTATCACTTTTATCCTGACTTGTCAAACAGCTATTACCATCAAGATGATGAGCTTGATACGCTGCAAGTACTGATTAAGGGGATAGTGCAATTGCTCTAGCTCTACCTTGAAGGAGTAATTTTCCTGTCTGTCTGGTAAGTGGAGGAAAAAAACCCAGATTTCTCCTTATCTTTGGAAGAAGAAGGTTGTCTCATCTTTCTCTGAGCTCTCGTGAGCAGTCAGATCTTGTCAATACCTGGCTTCCAAACCTTCTCCAATGGGATGCAGATGTTCAAGCTTCAAATGCTGCAAGAAAGCAGTAGCAGATTGAAGGAGTGACAGCCCTCAGAATCACTGGATTGCACCCAAAGAACACTTTTAATGGCTTTGTGTGGTAGAAGCAGATAACTTTTGACCATGATGAAAACCAGCCTGAGTGCTGATGACCTATGGAACTTTTTGCAAGATAAAGATTTGGAGGAAAAAAAATTTTCCAACTAAGTCTAAATAATCCACAGACCAGAATTCTACCTGGTGATCTCTGTTGGACACACAGACCTGGGCCTGGTGTAAAGTGAAGTCTTTCTGTCCTTCAACACATACTTGCTGTGTTTCATGGCAAAAATGGCAGCAGTTCTGTGAAGGCAGAAATTATTCCTTTATGGTGCAGGCAAGTCCAGCTCAGACAGAAGTTGAGCAGGATTTGAATCATAGGGAGCTGCATCTGTTGGTGTATTTGGACAGAACATTCTGGTATCTTTTGAATGAATAAAGATCACCTTAATTCTGGCTTAAAACAATTATGAGTAAAATGCAAAGTATGCCTGTGAATATTGGTTAAAGCAGATCATACATCTGGATAAAGGTCCTTAAAAAACAAGTATTTATATCTATGCATAATATACATACATCTAAATACACATATGCGTCTCTTTCTATCTCTCTATGCATCTTCTTCTTTCTCTCCCTCTCCCCATATATGCGTGCATACTTACATACATATATATTTATCTTCTGCAAATTTGACAATCTTATATGTTTTTTAGAACTTTTTACTGCCTGCTTTTTAGAAATACAGTTAAAGCTACAAAACCACATGAAGTTCCTATCATAAAATGAAAGACAAAAATTCCTCACTGCACCTGGTTTTGGTCTCCCAGAGAGAGGAGACCTACCAACCAATTTTTCCAGCCAGTTTTTCCAGTTTGGGCAAAATATCCAGGAGGAAACTTGGAGCTTCTTAAAACTGCTTTAACTGCAATGGCCCTGCAAAACTACAGACCAAATATCTCTCTCCCAGCTGCCTGTTCCTCCTGGACACCAGTGACTTTGGGCTGGGAACTTCTCCCCTGAGTATTTCACCAGAAACTTGGCCAGCTGGGAGAAGTTAGCTGCATGAAAGCAGGGCAGGGAGGCTCACGATGTTTTGGGTTGTGTGTATGAGGCTGTGGAGGAGGGAAAGAGGGTGAGGAAGGCTGATGAATCTTCAGTGAAGGTTCATTTTGAATTCACATGTCGATCTAGCAGCCAAGTGAGTATATCTTCTGCATAAACCAGCCCAGATTCACCTACAGACGCCCGCAAGTACCATCTCTGTGTTTTACCATCAATAAAATGCAGACCGGCCCGTTTTGCCTGTCAGGGAAAAGTTCCAAATCAGTGTCAGCTGGAAATAAAAAAAACTGCAGAAAGATACGTGCAAAATCCCTAAAAAAAAAAAAAAAAGGCAAAACTATCACCTATAAAATAAATTATCTGAGGAACGAGAATTTTATTTTTTTTTTAATTCTAGAGGATGCACTAAGAGCCCTCAATTGTGGAATATCCATCTCAACGTGGTAAATAGATGTGTTAGACATAGAGTGACATATGGGCAGATAAATACAGCCATAACTGGTAGGCAAAGTAAGTGCACGCGGCATGTGTCAGTATTGTCTGGTAATTCAGAGCTGTCATAAAACTGTCCCACTTATGATGTTACAGCATTTTTAAGAAACATGAATTTGCAATTTAAACTCTGCTAAACGAAGGCAGGAAGTTACAGGTTACAGAACTGCATGCAAACAGGGGAACCAAGAGCCCTTTTGCTCAAATCTGTCTCAGCAGGTACAAACCATGAGGATGCCCTGAATATTTCAGTGCTGCCAGGCAAGTGGAGTGTATGGGGGCTGATCAAACTGGAAAGCAAATAAGAGCATTTTCAACCTGATAAATGTTTGGGAAATATAATCCTGGTTCTGCTAACAGGAATTCAAATATAATTCAACATCCTATCTTTAAAACTTGGATATAGTCACCATCCTACTAAAGCCCAGAAAAAATTTCTTTCCTCTTTCATCCCTTCCCTCTTTTTAACTCATTAGAATAATATGTGCACTTAAAGATAGGACCAAGTTGTTTTGTTGTTTCAGATTTGTTGTTATTGGGCAGAGGGTTTTTAACTCTACAGAAGTTTCTTTGGAAATATGTTTTTTAAATGTCTTTGGTTCCAGAGCCATGCTGCAGAGTAAGTCTGCTAGCTTTATCTCATATACTGTCTCCCTGGGAGTCTGAACTAAATGCATAATTTAAAGAGCCCTTAATCTGCAATGTCATTCCCATTTGGTCGGAGGCAGCCTTCACTTTATGATGTTAACTTTCTCAGCAAAGGGCAATGGCAGTTTTTCCGAGGATGCACTTAGAGGCAACATCTCATGTAAACCGTTTATTCAAGGTGTCCTGACATCCCAGTATAACACTGGGTGACAATGGATAACCTTCATCAAGCTCTCCCATGGGAGAGAAGCATTCATGGCACTTAAAGTGCTGTACAAAGCCAACAGTAATATATAAAGGGATGCTGAGGAGGGGTGGGAGATAGGAGGCAACAGAGCCTTAAGCCACACTGTACTTCCTTCTGCATGTTTCACATGATCCAGGTTGCACCGTATCTGCTGGAGGTAGCTTCTCGAGCAGTCAGTGTATAGCTTTCACCAGAAGTCAGGTCCCAGTGATAGCAGGCATGCACTGGCCATGTCTCGCAGCCTATAGCCCTTCCTGAGAAGAGCTGGATCAGTCCCACAGCCTGCTGTTCTCTCTTATTAACATGCATCCTGTGTTGATTTCAGCCCCAAGTCCTTTTCGTAATTTAGGGGTACAAACCGACCTTTAAATGGGGAGGGCTGTTTCCTTTTTAATTAAATCTCCAGCCAAGCAATTTGCCTTTCCCATCCTATTGAGTTTTTCATCAATTGTTTTTCTTCCCCTTGTGCTGTAGCAAACCACAAGTGCCGTATTACAGTAACTATCACACTGTTCCTGTGCTCTCACCCTGAAGGTTGCTTTTAAAGTGCAAACACACTTCCACGATATACAACAAGCTAATGCCCCAGGATCTATTAAGGACCATTTTGTTTTACTTTAGTTGCATATTAACATCAGGATGATAACCCAGAAAAAAGGATATGGAGACATCTTTTCCCCAGGATATGAGGAGATTCAGAGTGGCATTACGTGTGACAGATGCAGTTGTAGGAAACTTTGTGAATATCTCTGCATGTCCTTGGTCAAATAATTCATTCCTCTCTCACAGTCCTTGTTCTAATATGTCTGTCACCAGAAACATGGAAAGAAGCCTAAGAAGCTCTCCTACCCTTCCCCTTTAGCAATACCAATACAGCCCATGCCCAGCAAGTGGTAAGGGAGAGAAAGATCCTTTCACTGTAGGGTCTGCCCCTCAACCTTCCCCTGTGTTCACCCTGGGCTATACAGCAGCTCATTATGTAGCAGAACTGATCAAACTTCTTATGGATGATTGAGCATGATCTCCAGGATGGTGAGAGCTCATGTCAAAATTCCTTACGGAGCTGGGGCAGTACTGAGCAAGGGGGAGACCGAGAGGCGCTTGATCCCCTGCCTATTTTCTGATGCCTAATAATGTCTGAGCTCAGGCTCAGACTTTTCCCATAATCAGAATCTCTAGGGTCCCCATCCTTTACACAACTGCCTAGTTCCCTGCAATTCATAGGAACCTAATTGCTTGTGAGTTGTAGGCTAAAAATAAACCTCACATCATATATATCAGTATCTACATGACAATTCTTATAATATACGTAGAAGGAGAACAGCCAGTTTGGCTCAGGCAAGTCCCAGACTCAAGAATGTTTTATTCCTAGCTGTGTCACTGATCTGCTGAGACAAGTTGGAGATGTCTTTAAACATCTTTATATTTCTTGTTCCTACTGCATTGTCTCCTAAATCCATTTAGATTGTAAATTACATTTTGCAAGGAGCTTCCTTGACAATGTGCCTGCATGATGATCAGTTGAATATGGCCGTTGTCTTTTGGAGCCTTTGGGAAACAGAAGTAGGAGAATGTGTGGATATTTCTGTTGGGCATTTCTGTGCTAGTGGGCATGTTTGTAGGCACAGGCAGCCTCTATCCTCATGAGCTGTGAATACCCCACAGATGATGTGAGGGACTTGAGAAAGACAAGAGGAGCCTAGACCGACTCTCATAGGAGATGAACTTCCCCTCAGTGATGTTTGGTTGGAAAACATATTCTTTTTCCTTTCTTTCTTTCCCCTTCTCTTTCTTTTTCCTTTTTGCCCTCTTCTCTGGATTAGCTTTGGCCTTTGGAGGGCGACAGGTCCTGCTTCAGCTCCTGCCTGCCGGCCCCCCCAGACCCCTCACTCTGGCAGCCGCTAGATGGGGAGCTCGGCTAATGGGTCCAGCCCTGCTCAGAGCCTGGTCACCATCTGGCAGACAAAATCAGAGGGAGGGGACTCCTCTGCAGCAATAAAGTAGGCCGCCCCGTCTTCAAATTGAGGATAAGAACAAGTGATGGAGTCTCCGGCCACAGCTTGAAAGCAACCCATCAATGTCATCTTGAGTTAAGTACCTGATGCTGGCACTTTGCTGCAGTTCTTGGGGGATAAGGGCTCTGACAGGGTCATTGTTTCAAGTGGAGTTCAGTCTTTTGTTTGCCATAAACGAAGAAGACAGGAAGTCAGCTGTGAGGTTTAGGAATAATATTTAGATAATTGTGAGATATCTCATCTTAAAGTTCAAACTGATTGAACCTGAGCTGAGTTTTGAGTCAAACTTTGTTTACGGGCCCATCATCTTTGTGGCTGACACTTGCAAAGAGGAAGAGAAAGAGAGAAAGAGAGGAAAAAAGACTGAAAGAGAATGAGCCAGGACTTACGGTTTCTTTCTGACCTTGGCAAGAGGGAAAAATCCATACGAAAAACAAGACAATAAATAATAATAAATAATAACACCAACAGCGATGCCAACGCTCCAGGAGCTGGAAAATAAAAATAACACTCCATTGTGCCCACACTCTTAATAACTCTGCATATGAGTTAATCCAAGCTTCTGCAAAAATCAACCAGGAAGGTGCTTGCACCAAACACGGCATGAGCCTCACATTTAATCGGTTACTGTAATAAACATATAAAAAAAGATTTTTTTTCCATGAGAGGACAGAGCAGTGGCTACATAAAAGGACATCAAATGACACATCCTCCATCTCCCAGCAAATAAAAAAGCCATCAGCTCATAACAAGGCGGTGATAAAAGGTGCTGAGGCCAGTAAGATTAAGACTTTGTAATAAGGTTCGGGCGCCAAAACTGACAGCCATTTTCTTTTATATTTATCATGTCTTCACATTGGGGTGAGAAGCCAGGAGTCTGTCCCATTGCTGGCTAGAATTTATAGCAGCTCCATTATTAGGAGATTGCACTGAAATGGGGCAGAGGTATGGTTTTCTGAGAACGCTACAATAGCCTCCTACATTATACACTTGACAGGTTTGTCAGCGCTTAGTAACAAGCCTTGTAAAGTACTTTAATATCATTAGCACTATTTTCTTAATGTGTCTGCTCTCCTAGCAGCCTGAAAATATCATATATCATGGTCTGGAAGAAGGCATACATAGCTATCTCTCTCACTCTCTCTCTCTTTCTTTTTTTTACCTTCCCCCTGAAATTTGATTTTATTGCCACACATTTGGTAGATGTTTTAATCAAAATAATGTAGCCATTTTCCTTTATTGATTAACAAGTAAATATGTATAAATATGTAGTTAGGGGTGGGCAACCCTTTTAGAGGATATTGGAAACAACATAATTAATGGCTTCCTCATCTAATTACAGTGCACATGTTACATCTCCCCATTGTTTTTTGTGGTGATTCCTTTTTTTTTTTCTTCTCTGCCCCTCCAACAAGAGAGGTCTGTTGCCGGAATGTCTGTGGATTTCATACAAAGGGGCAGGGGCCATGAGCCGGAAAGCAAAACAAAACAAACAAAACAAACCCCAGCTCTTGGTTACTTTTCTGAAAACATTCATGATACCACTGACCGCGTGCTCCATCACCCCAAAATTCATCATTTTCGGCAGGTAGTGGTGGCCTGAAGCTTGTATACTAACTTTAATTTCATTTAAATATCCAAGATATATATTCACGCATTCATTTATCTAGAGGGTTTCCTTGGACCCTTTGAGATATGAGTTAAAGCATCGCTTGCAAGCCAGGGTGTCACAAAGCAAGGGGTTGCCCTCTGCAGAAGGGGTTGGAGGTCAAGCTACCTCTAAAACAGGAATATATTGCCTAATGGATATCTACTGCGCTAATGTCAAGAGATACAAAGTCCACGTCCTACTGCAACAATGCAAGAATTGTTTATAATTGCATCTGAAAATAAACATTTATTAAGTACTCTGCAGATGCATGACTTTATAAGCAGGGCTTGGATCTCATTTGGGAACAGGATATGCTTCTTCAACAGGAGTCGTGCTTATTCCTGACGTTGTAAATATTCTCATGTATGACCTTAATCATAAAAATTCCAGCATTGTAAACAACTGCACTAAATCTATACAAAAAAATGGGCTCAGGCAAGGAAAACAAATATGTAAATGAACCTCATCAAAGAGAGTTTTATTATCTTAAGTATGACCTCAGTCAAATGGCTTTATATCTTGGAAGACTGTTAAAGTCAAGTACACAATCTACTTCCGTACTGATGCATGGGCTAAAACGTCAGTGCTTTTTAGCCCACATTTGACAGACTGAACTATAAAGCTTCAAAAATCAAATATTCTCCCAGTGTCCCATGCTCTTGGTTTGTACTGATCTCAGGAAAGAAGGGACAAGGAAAAAAAAAATCACATTTGTGAGGGAGGAAGGGAGGTGAAGATATATTTTACCCCAGGAGCACACATGTTCCCTGCCAGCCTGCACACCTACCGCTGTGCTCATGGGTACGCCAGCCCCCGTACGTGAGATCACACCAGGAACCACACGTTGTAAAAATAAGAGGAGGTACACGTGAGCTCACAGCTAGAGAATAGGAATAAGAAGTGCTCTAAGGAAGCAGACAGGAAGGGCGAAGAGCAATTCTGGACATGTTTCTGACTGTGCAGGCATATGGATTTAAAGTGGAGGTACTCCTGATTGCGCCGGTGAGAGTAGAGAAAAGGCCTTACACAGCCCAGCTTTGCCTTCTCAGAAGCTCCTCTCATGACAGAGCAAGTAAATGAATAAATAAGCAACTCCTTGCTGTTGCAATCCTCCTCAAGTGCTGCAATATGCCACAGTGTCTTCTAGGCTCAGTTTAGGGGACCACTGACAGTCAAGATCAAGAAATGTTGGAATGACACTTTTTGCATAAAATTGACCGACCATATTCTTTAATATATTTGCCTCAGCAATCACGGTCCTATTTTATAAATATATCATTTCAAAATTTGGATCAACTTGGGGCAAATTTAACCTAGATGAAAGGCAAACTTTAAATGGATGCCACCAAATAAAAACTATAATATAATTACCTAAAATATTACCTGTAGCAATAATAAAAATCTAGGCAGTTAACATCACTTTTACAAAAATCCTCCAAAGCATTCTTCAATCTATTTCAACTAGATCTGCATAATGTTAGCGGATAGACCAACTTCACTCTCTAGGTGTCTGTTTAAACATAATATAAAATAAATCTTTGCTATCGACATCTTAAATAATGGAAAAATCTTCAATTTGCCTCATTTTGTATTTTCTGCCATGCTCAGTTTGTTAGTTTGTTTTATAAAGCATTAAGGAAAGGCTCAAAATAAATGAATATAATATGGAAGCATTTGTACTATCTATATTACTTATTACATATTAAAAGGAAATGCAATACGCTAAGCAGTAGAGATATATCTGGCATATGCCATATGTTTTATATTACTAGTGGTGGGTGGAGAGTCTCCTCAAACTAAAATCACAGGGCTTTTTCTAAGATCTTCATGGGAATTGCATCTTCAAGTCTCTTGGTATTGCACAATGGCAGCAAATATAGGATGAAATTCCAAAGAATCAATTGCATGTATTTCAACACACACATCACCAAATAAACATGTAGAGTTTCACATAACTCACTTTATATTTTCTGAGAGCTGGTATAAATGCAGATTAATGCTCAAATACAATTTGTAATATCTCTTATCTACAGGAATAAAACGTAAGCCAAATGCGATGACAGTGTCCTTTTAACTGCTAACCAGACATGCTTTGTGAATGGCTGCCATGTATTTCGTTTGCATCTAAAATGTCCATCACGGCAAGTACCCTGCAGTTGTAATTAGTGAAGATGCAGAATGTTATTGAATATCACAACATTTTGACTGTCAGATTGTTCTAGCCGAGGAAAGTTACTTTGTAAAATGAGAGGCTGATGTTGCAGTTGTATTGACTTTTGTGTCATGTTTGTTTCAGTTTACTAGTCAAAACAACTTTCAGAGCTCTTCCTTGTCCAGAAGGTTCAGGCTGCCTTATGAAAATGAAGCTGTCTTGTTTTCTGCTTCATAAATCATTGTCAAGCTGAGCCAGATAACAGAAACAAGTTCAGATTCCAAAATGATTATTCTTAGAGATGATGTATTAAGTATACAGAATACAACTTGATTTTCATAAACCATGTTGACTTTGCAGAACTGGGGCTAGAGGGGAAAAAATTAATGAGTAATTGGAGGTGTGAGAGCCTGCAAAATCCCAGGAGAGAGGGAATAGAGTGGGTGGGGAGAATTCCCTTTCTGAGAAGCTCTTGAAGTCATTTCAAAAGCTGCCATTTTCCCCTCATCTCTGCCCTTGTGCTATTTCACTGTTACAGATAACCCATTTGGAGCATCTTGTAGACCTATTTTACTGCACCCACTAATGTGATTTTATAACCTTCACTGGGCTTTGCATCCAGGACGTGGACTAAGAGTCCTTCAGAAACTATTTGCCCCGTGAGCACCAAGTAAAGGAGCCAATGCTACTGGAAATTCCCTCCCCCCTCTTCACTTCTCTCCCTCCTTTACATCTTGCCCAGTTCTTGATGTCTCTTCAATACTTTCTTAGCTTTCTGGGTGTCTTTTTATAATCCAGAGAAATAGAAGGTATATGAAAGATCCCTCTGTAACTGGAATAGAAGAGTCACAACAAAAATAGCGTAATGGGGGTAAAGAGAACTCTTGAAATACATTTGCAAGAGGTACCTCTACATGGGAAAATATGAAGAGGGCAATGGACAAGCCTCTTAAATCTCTATAGGAATCCTTTTAAAGAAAAGGAGTGAGTAGGAGGGATAAAGTGGGGTGATAACAGCAATTTGAAAGTGAAAAGAAGGATCTCACTTAGCAGAACTTTTTATTTATGTGGTATTATCATATGATACAAGACTGGGAACAGGCTGTGGATGGTGGGTCTGAACTGTGAAGCAAGGTCTAAGGTTGCCAAGCTCTAGAGAAGATGGGATCTAGGTCAGCAGCACTTGTGTAGCTCAGTGTGAAAACTGAAAAGTAATGCAGGTAACTGGACTTGCTTTCAAGCCGACCCTTGTCTCATGTGGCCCAAACAGATGGGATTTACCCACATTGTGATACTTTTTTAACCACCTGCAAAACAAATACTTCAAAATTAGACACTGCAACACCACAATCCCCATAAGAAGCCTAACATTCAACAGCTTGACTAAGCCCCATCAGTAAGGCTCATGACAGAAGAACTCAAACCAAATATCAACATGTGTTGGATGACCAGCATAGCCCTGAGACGGTCCTTCTTGTCTTGAAACACACAATCTGTCTCTGGCTGCATCACCTCCCCAGAAGTTCGTCTTTAACACTAAACATCGTAAAAGAAAAAACAAACATAGGAAATTTCAGCTGTGGCTGTGAAAAGAAATCATGCTCAGGGCACCCCTCAAACATGTTTCTTCATTCTTTTAACCAAGAAAAGGAAATTAAAATCAAACAAACCTATGTTTAAGGAATGTGAAGGCTGTGAAACAAACCAACAAAAGCCAGGAAATGTTCAAGTTAAGGCTGTGACACTCTGTCCTTCACTCAAGCTGTTCTGACTTATTTTTTCTAAACAGAGGGGGTTGAGATCAGCGTGTCACCCTCGGATTCGAATTTCCTGTTGTGAACTGGTATGTGCCTGTGCCTTATTAATGTTATTAGATATTGTTTATTGCATTTGTGAATGTGATGCAAGTGCACATATCTAAATTTAAATACACCCACTTCTCCATGCATTGTATCAGTGGACAGCACTGCGACTATCAGAGCTTTTTGCAAGTGCTAAGGTTTGCCTCCTTAACAGCAATCAGCCCAGAAAGTGTCTGTATTTTAACAAGCCAGTAGCCACCTCGGAAAGTCATGCTTGTCACCATAGTGCACGCAACAGCCTTTGGAAATGTCACAGTGGCTGTAGGGATAGAGATCAAATCCACCAGCTTCAAAGTCACTCAAGCAAGAGGAGACTTTTTGATTTTAGACAGCACTGGGTCCACAAACCCGGGACATGTGTTTCTGCTCCCACTCAGTAGAGGGCAGCAGTAGGTGGAAATGAGGGAAGTTCATATGTTGTCAGTAAAACCATCTATCAGAAAATCAGATTTTTTCCTGGATATGACAAAAAACAACATACAAATAAAACCCCAAACATAGCAAGTTGGCAGCCATGTAGATGAGTACATCAGCGAATAGATGGTTCCCATGCAGCACAGGAACCGTTTGTACCACCACTGCACTCCCACCACATCTGGGATTTCACAAGTCACTGGAAGCTCAGTGGGAAGTGGGTGTGTGGATCATATGCTATTCTTCCTCCGGACACATGAGGGATTGGCACAAGTCAGAGGCAGGATACCAGACTAGATAGACCAAATGTCTGGGCCACTATTGTGAGAATAATGTCAATTTAATGTTAGTCTATCATCACCTATTTTGAACTAACCTTTGTCACTGGCTCACTTCTGATGTCGTTTGGAGTCTGAGCACTCCGGCACTGCAGCAGCCAGCACTGTCTTCCCCCAGAACAGCTTTAGCACTGTGAACAATAGATTTTAACCTTTGCCACTTTCATTTTTTTTGGTTTTATTATCAGTCTGTGCTTCCACTACAAACTAAGCGCACAGGGCTTTGAGCTAATTACATTCTGTACATCTGAGCCAACTCTCAGTGCTTCACGCTGACACTCGGATACATCTGGGCCTGATAACAATTACAAATACTCTGGGCATACTTTAAAAAAGAGCTTATGTTACAATGTGAAACAGCATGTTTTACAGTGCTCATAACGGTCAGATAAATACAATAGCTTCAAATCCCCTTTCCGAGGCTTTAAAAAAACTGCCTCACAATAATTCATTTAGATCAGGAACCCATAAGGAAAGAACCCTTCCCCTCCTCTCTCCGGGTGAGACGTAGTGCTTGATACTTGAACCTAAGAACAGGCCAAAATTGTTGTCACAAGCCAGGGAAGAGACATGGCCAAAGGGGGGTGGGGGGAAGCGATGGCAGGTTTGTGGTCCGGTGACAGCAGATAGCTGGGTTCATCCCAGTTAGAAGAGACCCTGAGGGATGATTCAGCCCTTCTGAACATCCCTCTCGCTCTCTCTGCTGACTACAGAGGAAGACTAGAGTGATTTGGTTTGTAACTTAAGTGCTCTGGGTGTCTGAAGTGAAGTGGGATGAACTGGGGCTTGAACTCCCTGCTGTGCAGATGTCTGGAGCAGTGGAGATGTGAAGGGGGGCTGGGGGTGGCTCCACCTGCCTGCGTATCTCTTCCCTCCTCACCTCCTGCTCTCTAGCAGGGACCTCCTCCTGGAAACAGCTCCGTGACCCCCACGAAAGATAAAGAAAGCATAATATGCTCTAAACCTGCTCTCACAGATACCTAGAACTCCTTTTCTTAGTCATGGAGAAGAAACAGATGAGAGAGGCACACATATTCCTTTGGCTACTCTTCCTTCAAAACACCTCCTACCACAAGGAGCTGGTAGCAGCAGAGTGTTTCACAGTGCTTTCTCCAAGAGCCAAGCAGGGAAGAGATGCCTGAACCTGGGACTAACATAGCCCAGACAGGGGAGAGGCCTTTAAAAAATTTATCCTTGGAAGAACCAAAACCAATAACCCTGTAAGAAAAAGAAAGAATGATTTAAACTTCTTTAGTGACTGTCTCATGGGAGTGATACAAAACACTCAGGATGCTTTGCCAGTTTGCTTTTCTAAAAGAATTGTTAATGCTTTGGAATGATGGACAGAGAAGAATTAAAAGAAAAACAACTCCCCAGGCCAGGTTTTTGCATAGGGCTGTAGCAATTGTCAGTCACAAAGAGCTCCCAAGCAAGCCCTTATGATAACACTGAGAGTATATCAGCAATCATCTGTCTTTTCTCAGTAAACAGTTGTATAGTAATAAAACAGAGTGATACAGCTGACTCTAACCTGGCAAATTTCCCTGCACCTAGTGTTTACATCTCTTTAAGTGTATCTTTGTCATATGGTTACAAGGCTATTTCATGCTTTCAAGTTTAATTCTTTGTAAATATAGCATGCTCAGTGCGTGTGAGGCGCATGTGTTAATAAATGTTCCATTTGCAGCCGTTCCTCTTGTTCAAATGGAAAATTAAGAGTCCTTGATTGAACGGCGTTAGAGACTGCTGGAAGTCTCCGTTCCTATCTCTGCGGAGTTGCAATGATTACTCGGGAAGTTTCACACTTTTAAATATTTCTGTGAAGGCTAAATCCTGCCTTCTGGTAAGTTGCGGGGAGCCTTTTTTTTTTTTTTTTTCTTTTTTCTGCTAAAAAATAGGTTTTTCTGGAAAGCCTGCTCCCTGCGTTCTCAGGGGTTATAAAAATGGGAATCATTTTTATTGGCAATCCACTGGAATAGTGCTGAGACAAATGGAAACTTGAAGATAAGGATCCTCAGAGGTGAAAACATACAGCTGTTGGGAATTGCGAAAGAATCTGGCCAATAAAGGAAGTCACTATTTTTCCAGGCCTGAAGTGAGTTATAGGCCGAGACGGGTGTTGTATATTTATGTAAGGCTGCAGCGGGGAGCTCGAGCAACCGTATATTGCTGAAAGAGCATCATTCACATTCAACCTGAGACAAAAGGTGGAAATGAAGTAACATCCTGACCGAAGAAGGGCTCACGACAGAATAATAACATTTCAGAGAGGGGGGCCAGTGCAGTGGTCTGTGGGTAGGCCTCAAAACGAGGAAATGGCGGAGGTGCCTTGTCAGCCTTCAAAAACCTCACACACACGCACACACGTGGCCTGGCCAGTGTCCTTGGGAAGGAGGCGTTTATCTCACTCAGAAATGTGTGTGTCTAATTGATGTACGTGTGCGGGTGTGTTGCTGCAGCTGGGATCGCAGGCCATATTTACCAGGATGAGCTTTCTGCTTCATACCAATAGTGACCCCAATTAAAATAGACACTTGAAGGGCTGAAGCATTTGGAACTGCTCAATCCTTGTTTGGGTTTCTTTTTTTAAAAAAAAAAAACAACCACAAGTTTTCTCCCTCTCTCCCCTCTCATTATTTTTACAGTGTTTTGTTTGAAGCTGGCAGCATCAAAACAGAGTCGCATTTCTCTGAGGAAAGATGAGGGAGCAAAGAAAAGGCAGGAGTCTCTCACCACATATGAACATTGTTTTGCTATATGTAGATGTCCAAACTTAACATGAAGGTGAATATCAGTGTTTTCATGAGTTTACAGGTAGGGGAAACTAAGGCACAGAAAGGGTTGATGGATTTTGCAGATCTTAACACACATTTGGTGGTTCAAAGTGGGAGGAAAATTACAGCCTAATCCAGAGAGCAAAACCACATCTACAGATGTAACCATGACTTTGCATAAAACCATACCTTTTCTTTCCAAATGTTTGGACATATGTCATGATTTGTTTTGCTTTTTAATACAATATCCATCATTTTTGTTCAAACTGTGAAGTTTAGCTTGGTTATAAACCTTCCACAATTTGAGGGAGCTGGACTGGCTTTTTAGGTGATCTGCAGACTTCCTTTTCTGAAAACATAGGGTGGCCTAGAAATATGAGGCTGAACATACTCTACAAATTAAGTTGGATTTGGAATTTTTGAAATTATAATGGACCTTGAAAACATTACGCTTTATCAAGGGCTGGTATTAGTGGCATGATAAATTACAGCATCTGGCTTGTAGACCAGAAGACCTGTGGCCTAGATGTAGCTGTCTAAATGTTAGGGATTTAGTTTGGAACAAGGAGGACAACAGGACAGCAATGATCAGAGACACCTCATAAGTCCCCACATCAGCCTGGGTGTAACTATAACCCTCCTCTACCATGCCAGGAGCCCTCTCCGTTGTCACTGAAAAATTGCATTTTGCCTGCACTGTTTAGAAATCTTGGCTGAGATTGGATTGTTTGTTCTTAAAGAGATAAAACATCAAATGCATCACAGAAATAGATCCATTTAAATCGATAGATTTTACATCCTCGACCAATGATCCAATATTGATCCTGTCTCTTAAATCCTGGGGTATTTTGGAGAATGTATTCTTCACTTGTAATTTGTGTGCAAGGGGTTTTCTACCACACAGGATAGGCAAAATGGATTTGGAGCCCTTACAAAATACCAAGTGACTTTTTCTTTTTTTAACTAAGAATCCAGAAGGCTTTGAACCACAACAAAATAAACAAATCCTGTCATTGCCAGACAAATGTCCAACTTGCTCTGCCCTGTGGAATTTGGACCCAGCTTAAAGCTCTACTGGAAAAGAAGACACTAAACTGAAAAAAGTACACCTGGGCTTAGAAGAACATCTTCCAAAGCCATTAAACTTCTGAGTAAGACTATAATAACTGATGTGAAAATGAGAGTGTCTTTTTTTATATTTTAATTATTCCTAAGTGATACTCATAAAAATATATTAGCTTATAAGGAAACTGCTGGAGAATATAATAGGAATGAAACTGTTAGCTTTCACAGGATTTTAAAGTACTTCTCTAGAAGTACACCTGAGCAACTTCAGGGAATGGAATGTTTTCCTAAAGATCTGGTTTAAGTAACTTGTAGAATTCTCCATTTTGGTTTAAAAACATGTAGAGTATTTGATAGAGTTCAAAATTACCTACCGAAAAGGCAATTCCTCCCTCCTAAATCTATAGGAATTTTAAATAACAGAGAAAACACTCTACAGGCTGAAACCTATTGTTCCATAGTTCAAATAAAGTTAATGGAACACAGTCTTTTCAGATATAATAATAATAATAATAATAATACCTAATAGTATAAAACATTTGCTGGTATCAATCAAATTCAGATTAGGCACTTGTAGTCTTTATAATGGAAAAACTGGTTATTACTCAGGGGATGGGGGGGCATCACACTGTGTTGTGATTTATCCACTTAAATGCTTAAACTTAAAAATAAGATACCCCAATCATGTAGGTAGCCCACATAGCCTTCTTGTTAAAATGCCTTCCATTTAAACACAGATTTTAACCTTTTCACCTTCCCCGCTTACATTTTTCTTTCGTTTTGTTCAAAGCATTTAGGTAAATTAGGATGAGGTCCCTCCATAAAAATGCAAGGGGATCAGTGAAACTTTCATCTCTAATTTATTCATGAAGGAGAGAGGTCTTTTCTGGTCATGCTGTGCATCATCCTGTCAGAATGACTTTCCTTCTTCTCGAGAAGGGATAAAGGTAGATAGAAAAATCAGGGGTTTGGGCTTTCCTACTAATAATCACTGGAAGAGAGAAAACTCTGTACTGCTTTATTCAGTGGTTATTGTACTAGAGCTGAATTTAATATCACATATTACAAGGCCAAGTTTCAATATTAAGGGGATTGAAGTTACTAATGAGCGAAAACATAAATTATTTATGTAAGATAACTAGAGACTCTTTTTATATGAAGTTCACACAGAACTTTAAAAATACCAATTTGTGGATTCTCCTATCATCTCCCAATTCTAACAGGTAGGTACAGTAGATAGCTTTCTGTCTGGAAGACAGCAGAGGCATGCAAGTGCTTGAGGAGGGTGTTGCAAGTGTGCACAGTGCACACTGCTTGTCCATTAGTGCAGATCCTGCCAACTTTAAGCTGTGCACATAAATACTCACTTTTGATGTCAGCTCTGGAAATGCACTGCAACTGAATAAAATTTTAATACTAATTATAATTAAAAATAGATTTAATACTAATAATAAGTCAGTTTTGTGGCTAGTATTCCCCATCCCTTCCAAAATCATCAGTTTTCAGATTGGTTTCTTTCACTTATTGTTGGTATAATAACATCCCTTTTTGCATCCTGATCTTTTGGAGGGGCAAAAAGGCTTATAATACAAATGGCCTTTATCCCAGCTGATGAATGAACTCTTCTGTATTCCCCCAGCTTACAAAAATTATCATCTTTTATACATGCTTTAAAAAGAAAAGGGTGGGGGCTAGGGAAGCAAAGCAGGATCTGGTATTAGTCCTTTTAGTCGTCAGGAAATTACAAAATGTACACTTGCGGAGTAAGCAATTTTCGCAGTCTGCTGGCACATCCATCTTTTTAATGAGCCTTGTTTATAACCTGACGCCATGTTTCTAGTCACCTACCCTGTTTACATCTTTGGCCCCTTTAATTAAGAGAAGAACCAGTTAAAAGAATGTAAGAAGAAATATTAATATGATCTGATTAATTCAGCTAGCGGGAGGTTATGGGGTACCAAGGTTATTATAACCTATAAAGGCAACATGAGCAAAGCTGTGTTCATTTGTAATTTTATTAGGCAGAGCAAATTAGTGAGCCCACATGGCAATGACAAAAGACCCCTTCCTATTCTCTCTTACCCCCCACCGAAAGGGCCAGGCGCCTAAAGTTAGGCTCCATATTAGGCAAATGAGAGCTGATAAATCTCAGCCAACAACTAATGAGAATCTCCAGAGTTGGAGATGTGCTAATTTGAAAACATTAGCTGGGGTTTCTTTTCCTTTTTTTGGTGTACGCACGAAGTCCAACTAACCCAACCCTGCTCCTGTCATGGGGGTCAGCGGGGCAAAGATGGCAAGGCAGGAGGAGGAGAGGAACCCACAAGGGGTTAAAGATAAAATGCGGCATAAACATATGTGAGTGGGCTAAGAGGAAATGCTGATAATGCGTAGATGATTAGGAAGAGCATATATCATTGATAATACAAGGAGGGATATAATTATATATAATTATATGACACTTACGCAGGAGCCCCTCCCAACTCCTTCCCCCTCCCCAAGATAAGAAAATCCAGATCTTTTCCTTGCACTGCTATCTTGCAGTGCCTATGCAGTAATACTGGAATCATGGCAACATTGACCCCCTTTCAAGGCTTTCCAATGTTGCATCTCTCACAATGTGACTTCACAGTGTCCAGATAAACCTCCTTCTGAAAACACACGTGGATTCCAGCACTGGTGTGATCCACAAAAGCCACCGTTGGTTAAGGTGTTTAATCACAGTCGTGTTAGTCCAGGGTAAAATATTGCTACATCACCTCAATGCTATGCAGATAATAAAATCCAAATAATCTTTCCAAGTCCTCAGAAGAAAGGCAAAATGCATTTATCCCAGTGTGAAGGGAATGCTCACAGCATTTCTGAACAGGTCCATAGCTAATCACTAGGTGTTACACAGATGAACAGTACTGTATCCCAAGGTATAGACAAGGGAACCAAAGTAATTTAAGATAAGGGAAATAAACCCATAAACTTTCTACTGCATTCATAATTGTGTTTGTTTACAAGCATGTTTCCACCAAAATCTTTTGTGGGAGTTCATCAAACCGAGGGATTAAAGAAACCTCCAGAAAATCTGGCTGAAAAGAAGGCTGAAATCACATAAACCCCAAGGCTGAGCTATCAGAAAAATATCTTGGACTGTGTTCTCACGCTTCAGCCACTCAGCATGACTACTCACCTGTATCTTTGCAACCCCTATCATTTAATTCTACTGATATTCCAAAATGTCACTTTTTATCAAAGACACTCACTCAGCTGTGAGCCAACTGAGTGAGCAGATGGGCTACAGACCATAGGAACTTTCTGTTTAGTGTAAAGCATGAAAAAACAGATAAAATCCCTAGGTGCCTGATAGAAGTAAGAGAGTTAAAATAGCCATGTTGAGGGGAAGGGGAGAGCTATTCCAAATGTTTTAATTCCTAAATTCATAAAACTAAAGTTGAAGGATTTAAGAGAGATGCAAAAGAAGGAATGAAATATATAAACATTATCAAAGAATTACTCAAAAAAGGTGGGTGCTTTTAAGACAGAGACCATCTTACTGAAAAATCAATTTTAAGAAGGTAATAATTCACACTTCATAGTTATCTCAGTTTAGGTAGGAAGCCTAATGCTACTGAAAACTATTTTATGTGTATCTAAATCCTCCAGTCCTCATTCTGTTTCCTCTCCTAATCCCCGAGTTATTTCATTAACACACCAAATCCTGCGGGCCAGGGAAGTGGTGGGGCATTGCCAGACTGAGAAGTGGCACAGCATGGTGGTCCCTGTCTACTGCATGTACAGTTAAGTTGCTCTTTTCAATCCTGTGACAAATTTCACTAAGTCCACTAGTCCAAATTTTATTGAAAAGTATTGAAGTAAAAAAATTTCATGACCAAACCCTAGCTAGTGACAGGGGAGGTTAAGGCAGTTTAGTTTAGTGAGATTTATTCTTTTTTTTTTTCTTTCACACATGACCTTGGATTTTGAGAGCTGGTACCTCTAAGACTTTTGCTAAGTCACAGCCCATGGCTATAAGATATGGCTAAGGACAGGGAATCTCATGGTGACTGACAGGTTCAAATCTCTCTTTCACAGCAGTGCCTGTAAAAGCCAAAAGGCTCTAAGAATTCAGAGATAGGTTTATTGTTCAATTTATATACTCTTATAAACACTTTAGCAAGTATTATTAGGTGCTATGGATTTTCAATCACTTATGTTACTGGTGTGTTCAATTATCCCAGTGATTTCCTGGTGTGGACCAAAGAGCTGGTTTGGGACTTGCAAGACAGTATCAAAAAAACATTGCTTGAAAACAAATTCAGAACCAGTCTCTGGAAAAACAGTATTGCTGTGATTCCCAGCTTTCTGGAGATAAGGTTTGAAAAACATTAAGTTCATTTTTTATTTTGTCTTCTGTTTCTCTGCACCATCAAATCTGGGTAGGACTAGAAAACATCAACATGCCAAAATGAAAAATATAATTTAAAACAATCTGACACCTCAGTGCTGGGCCCCATGCCATTTTAACACAAGCTGGGACATATACTTGAAAACTCAGAAGAAAATTAGTTCTTGGGATATCTTCAAGTCCAATTTTGCACTTGCAAGATGAAAGACAGGACTTTTTAAAGGAGTCTAAACAATTTCAGGCTCCAGATTTTAACAGCTTTCAGTGGACCCAACCTTTCAGACAGGGATGCCAGCTGTCGTCTTCAATGCAAAGTAATTCTCTGGTAGTGTAAACCTCTCATCCACCTACTTTTACTTGCCTCCCTTCTTTCTCCTCATCACAGGGTGGTGAGATTAAAAACACATGATGGTGGTGCTGGTGTTCTGGGCTGCCCTTTTGATGCAACAAGAGCAATTCTATACCTGCTGTGGGCTGTTGTATCTCTGCCCAGCTCCAAGTCTTCTGGTGGTCTGGAGGTCACCTTTCCTTGGTGATGCAATTTGTTTTCCCCAGAAAAGGACCCTTCATGTTCCCCAGTTCCTTCTTTTCAACCATCACCTGGCAAAGTACTTCAAGACCTGTCTGAAATTAAGGAATATAAACGCAAGACCGAAATCCAGGAAGGCTGCTGAATGCCTCTTAAAGAGAATATATTCCTCTCATTCTTCTCCAGTAAGTCTCAAAGTGGACTGATGAAAAATAATCTGAACTGCATGAAAATCCCTGTGATATGTGAACTTTCATATGGAAATAGGTTTGTGGCTATTCATTACCTGTTTATATTTGCAAGGTTAAAAAGTTTAATTGATCGTTCAATAAATTATCACTTTACAGATCAGGTTAGGCTCTTAAACAAACCACGAATCGCCATGTTAACACACAGATATAAATGAGTCTTTCTCAATAGGATAAACACTGTCCCCCATGTATGGTAGGTGTGGCAATTAGGTTATTGATTTTAGGTAAATGTCTTGTTAATTATGCAGGAGGCTTCACTACTCGTGTTAATTAACTTACTGCTCCTTTGAATCAATACACTGTGGCCTCAGGAGAAAAAGCTTTCTCCCCCTGGTCTTTGGGGCAAAAAAAAGAAAGTTTTATTCATCTCCTTTCCTTTCTTTATTCCTCCAATAGCTCCACAACTTCCCAGTTCCTCATGAAAAAAAAATTAGACAGAGAGTTACCAGATACTTTGGCCAATGAAAATGAAATGCAGACTTTTCTCAACACAAGAGAACCGTCATTTTTGTCTTATAAGGCTCAAACCCCAAACTGTGCACAGATTATCAGTAGATGAACCTGCAGAAGATGTCAGTACAAACCTTCCCAGGCTATTGAGAACCTGAGGTGTCTCTCCTTATTCAATTTTTTTCAAAACTGTACTTACAAAAATTTTTAATGGCTTAATCAGAGACTTCTGTCACAGGATACCCTTCCCTCTATTCTCTCATCTCAATTTTCCTTCACCAGTAACTTCTTTTTTTTTCAGTCTCACATCCCCATTTTTCCAATGAAGTTGCCCATTGCCCCTTCTTTCTTTTCTCTGCATCTAGCCTTGCTTTACAGGCAAGCATTAGGTTGACCAACACCCACTTTAAAACCACTATCCCTGTAGCTGGCTACACTTTCAAACAAGTATGTGTTTAGATCCATTCTCCAGTTCAGACCTGAATATCATTCGTACATCTTAAATAGTCGGCACAGGCTTAGATCAAATTACAAACCATTCTCAAGAGGGAAAATTCAAATTCATCTAGTGAAGGTCTCATTTTATAGATTTACATAAGAGAGCTTTTTCTGCTTTTGTTGCTGTTGTTTGTTTGGGTTTTAATAAGCTGCTTTTATCCTATATTATCTAACAGAGATCTCAAGTCAGGAAATCCCATACAGAACTTCCCCACAATTTTTAATGTTGTTGGAATTTCTGAGCTCAGAGGAACACAGTTTTTGTCCAGATTAACACTCAGGGTTAGAATGATGACTATAAGCATGAATTTTCACATGATCACAGCTCAAATCTGTATCAAAGCTCCCTGGAAGCAGGTGGACCTGGATGTCTGGGCAAAAGGTCAGTCATTTCCTTTTCATCTGCAATAAATGAAATAAACTGAAACCAGTTTCCGACTTGGCCTTTGGTTGTTTTCATATTTTCTCCTTTCAGTGATTTTTCAGTTCAAATCCTGTTTATGTTGTGGGGTGGGTTTTTTTTTCCCCAGTATATTTTGTTTGTGCTTTCCTCGGTGAAGAGTAGAGATGAATGATTAGGACCATAACCCTGAAGATACTTAAGTATAACTTTATTCATATCAGCAGGCTTGATGCAGTCAACGGAGCCTTTACATGAGCAAAGTTACTCACATGTCTTAAGTGCTTGCAGGATCAGGACCTTAATCTCTTGTTTTATGCTATTCGTTGACCTTGGTCATGTACACGTTTATTACTGGTATGAAAAAGTACAAGGTAGAGTGAGTGACATTCCTGATGCAGGGAGAGGTTTAACAGGGGAAAAGGAAATGTGAGTGGTTTTTTAACTGTTCTAAAAATAGCTTTAAAAAAATCTTGGTAAAAGTTTGAGACTAGCTTGCATTGATGTTTACATGAAGCCTGTTATACATAATTTTCCGAAGCTGTTTTCAATCATGCAAATGGTTTTTTCCTTTGCAATATGCTAATGCAATCTGATTTATTTCAGTTGTAAAAGTTAATTACAATGTGTTTGTGAGTCCCTAAAGATGATGTATTAAATGTTTATAACCAGGATTATTAAAATGTCCTGTCTCGATTACAGTGCTTCTCTTTCAAACACTAGAACTAATTGTAGCCTTAAATCACAACAACCTCACCGTTAAAATTAACACAAGGGCAACATTGCATAATTTTAATTAATTTTAATTTGGCCAAAGCAAATTAATTTTTGTTTTCTAGAAGGACAGCTAAACTCTTTCCCAGCCCGCTTCCGTTAAACATGGAGTTCATAAACTTCTCTCATTTTTCAACGTTTGTATCCCTTTAATGATTCCACTGCTGCATATTTACACTTTAAAATGTTCTTTGATTTCTCATGCTCTTTCTATTTTCATTGAAATGACTGTATTCATGTCTGAAGTCCTTATTACTGTGTGCCCAAAAAAAAGGAGGATGAAATAATGGTATGATACCCAGTGTTTCACTGATTGTGTATGGCTGCACATGGCACTGAATCATTCTGTAAAAAAAATACTCCTGGACCTTCAGTTTTTCCTCTTCTGAACACCCCTGAAAGAGCTCTTGATATCTGATGACAAAAAGACCTTAACAAAAAAATAAAATATCATCCCTAGAGAAATAATTAATTTGTACACCCACATGCTCTTTCCTTCAGTGTCGCACTAAGGATTTTTGCAGGAAAAATAGATTTCTTTGTCCAGCTGACATAAGTCATTTTGGTTATGAATTCCTTAACTGGAGCTCAAAACTTTCGTGCTGTGATACATCACAGCTGGTTTCTGGGGTACCACAATGACATCACAGAGTAGAATGCTGTGGACTGAGGTTGGGATTAAAACCGAGAAAATCAGGATATTGATTTTCTTATATTTTTGTTATTACTGTTTTGGGTTTTTTAACATAACCAAAACTATCAGACTCACACCTAGAGGTCCTCCTGATGCAGCCTTTGAAATCCCCCTTTTTACCCTTATGAAATACCCAGTTCCTAGAATGGTTAAGTATGGGATTTGGCTGTACACGAGTAGTTTGTTGCCAGGGAAAGGAAGCAAAGTTTCAATTCAGGGAGTTTCCAATGTTTTTTTTCCAGAGGGAGCTGTGGTTTGCCTCTCCCACCCACAGAAGCAGCTGTGGGAGGGAGGGATGGGTAGGGAAGGGCTTGCTCTTCCTTATGTGCTGGGAGCTGGAACCAGAACAAGCTCACTGCCTTGCATGAATAGAAAGAAATCACTTGTCCTTGTGCAGCACTTAGCAAAGAACATACATGCATGTTTTATGACAGGCAGGACGTGCATTGGTATAAGGATGGCCATGGTGAAGTAAACCAAAAGTCAATTTAGAGCAGAACCCTATCTCAAACTATGGTAAGCACAGTTGCTTAGTCAAAACCATAAAGACAGGTCAAGCACAGCATACTACCCATCCACACCTTATGATTTCTAAGTGTTTAGTAGAATTCTTCCATGAATTTGATCAGTCTTCCTTGGACCCATGAAAACACCCATAATATCTGCTGGTAGGATGTCCCTCAACTAGGCTCTGTCCTGACTATCAAAAGCTATTCAGTGTAGTTTATTCCCTTTTGTCCATCTGCCTCAAAGCAGTTCTAAAAGCTAGACATGGTTTGTTCTGCTTCTGTGCAGGGAGAAGCTGAGGTAGAACAAATTTGAGTTCCCTATCATCATCTTCATGCAATTATATCATGCCAAAAGGGGCAGTTCCTTAGCCTTAAGCCTTTCAGCAGTCCTTAGGTCTTTATAACAGTTATATTCCTCTTTAATGTCACACTGGGGAAAAATGGCATCTATGTAAACCCTATACTGTGTATCCTGTGTGCCTTTAATCTGGATAAAGGAACCAAATCCAACTGCACACAGATCATCAAACTGAAGCTGATGAGGCCTCCAATTTGTCACCTCTGTCTTTCCATAACAAATGATGAAGCTGCTGTTTAGAAGAGCGAACAGATGTAGACTTGGGGGCATCACCTCACTTATATAAATACCATTTACAGTTGCATGCAGTACTATGTTGAGCAATTCAGTCATAGTCCTGGAACAAGAGTCAGGTCAGGGCTGCAGCTGCCCTGAAGTGGAAAGGTAACCTAAATTACTTATGTGCTTTAACATATCCCCCTGAGACTTTACATCTTTCTCCTCTCCTCAGCTGCACACATGAAAACAGACCCTCTGCAATGCAGTGGCAGTTTTCCAGTTGCATTGGTCACATCTTGGCTCGGAGGAACACGTTATATGTACCATCCTACTCAGCTATTTTCACTTGTAGCCTGTGTCCATTTGCTTCCCTCGCTGCCTACAGCCCTCATGCTCAGATGCTTCCTGGAAAAAAAAACCAGCAAGAAGGATGCAGCTCCACGTGGTTCAGATTCTCATTGACTGGAGAGATTAATCTTACTGTGGCCAAACATGTCAAATAGTGAAACTGCTGTCTTTAAGCACTGGCGGTCTGCAGCCTGCTGTCTTCATCCTTCTGGTGGACAAATGGCTGCTGTAGTCTCACAATTCAGGGAGAGAAATACAGGGCTAGGTGATCTATGCTCTCAGTGGATCATCTCGCTAGCGAGAAGCAGCACATTTGCTTTAGATGTGATTTACATGCTATTGGCTATCTTTAGCATTCTGCTGATTTCCAAGGAGATCCCTCAATGCAGATATTAACTCCTCAAATAAAGCCCAAGAGTGGCTGGGCAGGGACTTGCTGCATGGCAGCTGAAAGGAACAGTGGTTACAGATTGGGCTGGACACCACACACAAAAGAAAAGGCATATGAAGTCTGTGAGAGCCTGGACTGTGAGGTCAAATTCAAATTCTCAGACTCTACAGGTGACCATCTCCACAGCTGGAAAATCACAGAATCACCTTCACCATTCTGTGATTCTGTGATTTTCCAACTGTGGTGATATTTCCTACAAACTCAGTAGGAAAGAGCCTTTCAATTCATTTTTCTGCCATGCCTTCCTTCAGTAGGTTGTAGATGGAGCATGGACAGAATGGACCAAGGATGCAGATAACAAAGCAGTTCACATTTCTTGGATAAAGATCAACCCAAGCATCTGAAGACAGATTTTCAGAGTTGTTGTGCAGCTACAGATATCACAGATAGGTGTTCAGCAGCTCTTAAAACAGGACTTTGCTCTTTGGAGACTGTTTCAGCCCAAGGCTATCTTTTGCAGATTTATTTTTCTGTAAAGACAAGATTTTGAAGAAAAGTGGTGACTGAATTTTCTTCATTCACCATTTATAACTGAGAGTGCATACACAAATATGAGGTCTTCTGCTTATAGTCCATGCTGGCTGGACACTTTCCAGAACCTGTAAAATATAGTGAAAGTTCATAGAGATTTACCTAACTAGGCTTGATCCTGAGCATTGTCAGGACTGTTTTAACATGTCCTAGAAAAGTAGAATGAGGCTGTCCTCAGCAATACCAAATGACACTCAGCCCCATCAAAACGGCTCTTCACCTTCTCTTTCAATGGAGATTCAGCAGCTGAAAGCATCGAGACTGCGACTTCTGTCACCCGCAGCGTTAATGACTGAAAGCCAGCATCAAAGTAAGAAGCATAAATAGGAATTCTTTAATTATAATGAATGGCACATTAACCTCAGCATGAATCTGTCATGACTTTTCAAAATGGCACACGTGTGGTGCTGTGCTTGAGCTAATGCCCTGGGCTTTTCAGTTGTACACTTTAAGTGTTTTCTTTCTGACCAGGATGGCTCCCATCCAGCTAACTTCAATCACTGTGGGACATATTTGTGTCCAGGAATACATAAGTATCCTGAGAAATAATGATGGTAAAAAAAATTTGCTCATCTGTTGACTGTTGTCTTGTTCTGGGGATAAATACATTTGTTAACTCCCAAGAAATGTAATCAGGCATTTATCACTAGTGTTAGATTCACATACAAAAATCTAGATTCTCTGTAAGTCATCAAAGCTCTACTGAAGCCCATGAACCAATGCCAACCATTATCAGCTGAGACCCTGCCCAAAATGCTGTGAAAACCACTCATATATTGCTTTCCATGAAACAGAAAACACAAATGTTGTATTATGATAGAAACAGTTTCATAAAGCATGTTGCTATTGATGGACCTTAGATATAATAAAAATACAGTTGCTATTTAAAATGCATGGCAGAGCAACCAGTTTACAACTAAGCCCTGACGGTACCTGCTGTGCTGCTTTCCAGGTGCCAAAAGCAGAGTGATAAACACTGCCATCTTTGAGGACCTCAGACCTAACTCAGACCATGTATACTTTGACAGCCTTCCAAGCTCAGACATGTTTCGCCACACTGTGGCTTTGAGGAAACAATGTCATCATATGTCAGAGCCACACAAAAATGATCTGCGCTGAGACCATGTGAAGTAAAGGTCATGTAACTTTTTACACCCCTGTAGAGTGCTGACAGGGAGAGGGAGACAAAAAGCACTCATCCTCTCATCCTTCTTTCTGGGTTATTAAGAATTTTGGAATGTCCCATGGTGTTTTTACCAGTCAGACATCGTAACCATCAGAATGGCCCAAATGTCCTATTGGCAAGGACTTTGGCTGACCCACTGTTTGGTTTTTGTTTATTCTGCTTCCCAAATATCTGTAATTTTTCCTTGAGGTGCCTGAATATTTCTCCTGCAGTCACACACCACAACATGTCTTGATTCTGCCCTTGGCCTGAGCTGACTGAGGTTTCCCTCTTCCTATACGTGCATCACCTGTACAACTTCTGTATGCAAAGCCCCTTCACACAGTGCTGTGGCAGGCCTGTGATTCAACTTCAAGTCTTGGCCTTCTCTTGAGCAATTCACTTGGACCAGATTTGACTTTTGATTAGTTGGACATTTCTCTGCTCTTCTTGTGTACATCATTAACTGGTAGGGAAATGGTGAGCTTACCTGTCATTGGAAATGCAGAATATGGTAGAAATCAAAGTGATATAATGGCATGGCTCTCCACCTCCAGACAAACAGAGTTGACTCAGCCAAATGGACTGCTCGGGTTCAAAATTTGGCAGTTCTCTCTCTGTTTATTTAGCCACAGCCCAGTAACTTTGTGCCGTGCCGCCACATCTCAAGTCAATGAGTTGGGTGTGTATATCCCAATTTCTTCTCACTCATCCTGACCAGAAGTAAACAAGATTTAAAAAGTAATTTGTCTCCTTCCTGCTTTTATCTTCGGGATTCTGCTCAGTGAACAACACTGGAGCTTTATTCAGTATATCAATGCACCTCACACATCAGTGTTTATCATTGCTATTTTAATGAAGAGGGGACTGAGGACAGGTAAGCAAACTGGCTTGCCCTCAATTAATAACTGTTCTAAATTAAGCACAGTGGATGGGTTAGAGGAAAAGACTAAATCTCCTATTTATGTTTTGCTGTTGGTTGTAAATTATTGCATGAATGTGCACTTCCTAATGATGGCCACAGACAGTAAGGGGAAATTCCATACAGGCAGGGGAAGAAAATATAATTAATTTCACTATATTTCCAGCACAAATTAATCAAAAGAAAGGCCTACTGTTCATTAGAATCTCTGCTTTCATGTTTTCACCTCCTTGCCAAGTATCTAAGTTATGCATAGACCAGAACGGAAAGCCCAGATTTTAAAATAACCCCAGACCTGAAATATTGTACAGTCACAAAGGTAGGACCAAGTCCCCTTAGGGTAAATCCACAGAAGCTTTCACTAAAAGTTAACAGTCCCAGTGATTTTCTAGGAGCCAAACCTCCGCTGCTCTCCCAATCTGGTGTTACTTCTGGCCGGAAAAGAGACCCAGATATGTTACATCTTGGACTGTCATCAGCAGAGAAAATCCTGTTACCTACAAGATGCTTGAATCAACTTGTACTTCTGGCCTGATTTCTTGTATGCAAAGGAGTTCTTAGAAAAATCTTTATTGCCTCTCAAAATAAAACCGTTTAAAAAAAAAAAAAAAAGGAGTGCCTGCACCACATATTCATTCTAGCTCAAACATCTCTCAGATTCTGTTTTCAGATCCTCTTCTCTATGTTCAGAGTTGGGTTTCATCAAATCTAGAGGTGTTCTTTGCCCAGCCCTTCAAATGCCCAGCCCCAGCTCTGAGTGAATTAAAGCCCATCTGTAGCGGCTTTCTGTTGGGTTTCCTTTTGATCACAAAATGGTTTCTTTCTCCCCTCAGTGGGCAATGAACCTTTCAACATTTACCCCCATGTCTGCAACAGCTTCATTTATCTTCATCTTTGAAAGCAACTCTATAATTATATCTTGCATTGTTCTCCACAAGCTGCTCGCCAGTTAAGAAAAATAAGTAATCAGCTGCCTTCCTTTCTAGGCAAAGGTACGTGTGACCAGTGAGACCTTTCCAAACTAGGATTGTAAAAGAAGTTAGATGTTAGATAAGGACTATTCTCCAAAACAGAAATATATGCAAAAAGGAGAAGATAGACATCTTGCCAGAGAGTAGCATTTCTAGATAAACACTTCTGGTTATAGATGATTTCAGATCACGTATCTGCTTTCCTGTGTTCCTTTGATTATAAGTGCTTGTCACTGACACTAAAATTGGAATTTGTGGCTGACCCCCAGTCCCTATTGGCAAATGACCCTGAACAGGTTATCAAAGCCTAATGCCCATTTTTTTCCTCTTCCCGTGGCTTTAATTGTGCTGGTAATCTCGCACAGCTTGTGAATTGTGAGAAGAGAGGGAGAGGGGAAAAATGCAGAAGTTGGGTTGAAAACCATGAAATTATGTCATAAACACCAAGTTTCTCATAGGAAAGTCTCTCTCAACTATGCAGGATGGGGCAGAGGGTGGGAAGGAGGAGGGAATTCTTCAGGAAAGAAGTAGACCTCTCCTCTTGTCTCTCACGTTTTGCAGAGTAAATGCTTGGCATTAAAGAAGCCATGGGCTCCCTTGTCAGGATGAATCACCCCCTTGGAATCTGCACAGAGCATAGGATGAAGAGGCGGTATATTGCAAAACGCCAAATGCATGTGCTGGAATCACAGCCCTCTGCTTCCAGCACAGCCCCTCAAACGCAGCCTCGTTCACTCCCGTTCCCATTTCTGGTTTGTGTCTTGTCACCTAAAACATAAACAAAGCCGAGGAGTTCACGGAGGGAAACGAGGGGGTGGAGGAATGGGGTGGAGGGAGAATGAGGCGAGGTTTCCAGTGAGACCCGGCTCTTCCTTTTGCTACCCACAAGAATGAGAACATTCCTCTTGCGCAGCCTGGTGCGTGGAGCCCATCCACATCCCTCCTTAGTAACCGAAACATGCTGCTGGAAGACGGCATCTCCGGGATGCTCCTGGGTATTTTTCCCAGCATCATACATTTGGTTCGTGTTTCATTGCTCTGGCAATGCTAGGCTCTCTCACAAGAAGATGACACTTCAGAAACACATGGAGAAAAGACAGGGGCCCCACAAGCAGTACAGCCTATAGACAACCACCAAGATATCCCAAGGAAACAGCGTACAAGTAACATTTAACGTAAGGTAACTTGCCTCAGTGCTGGGCTAGAAAAGCATCTAGCAAGAGAAAGTTTTCAAAAGGATTGTGTTTATTTACTCTGCAGCATTTCCTTTGAAGTAGAAAATAATTGTAATAAAGGCAGGGAATTACAGGTGAAATAAAATACACCTGAAAAGCTTTTGAAGTGCTCCCTCTTAAAATTTTAAACTCACAACCCTCAGTGTTTCCCCTTCTTTTAAGTACCTTAATACAGGATCGCCTTGCCAACATCGATGTACCAAAGGTAACACAGTGGGATACAGCACTACTCCAGTGAAGTCATAGAAAAGCCCATTCCGGTGGTTCCCACTGTTCTAATAAACACAACTACTTCATTCCCACCACCTCCTCTTTCCCACATGCCTCTGACAGTTAGCAATAATAGAGTTGCTGAATTCATATGGAAAGAAGGAAATGAAATATTAAAATAGCAAGACAAAGATAAGATTTGCATTTGTACTTATACCATTGGCTTTTAAGAGAGTTTCCCCTATTAATATTAGATTTTGACAGGGGGAGGGGGAGGCCAAGTTTCTGTGCATTTCAGATGCTGACCATCATCCTGCTGTCAGTAGGACCGTGTTTCTGAGCTAGCTGATCATTCAGCAGTAACAGCTTAATTCAGATTGGGCAGATACACACAGCCCGATCTCTGTCAAACTAACCCGGACGCTCAACATGGGGTTTATGCCAGATTTACGCTGGATGTGTCTAGACAGACAATATCTGATCTGGCTTAAAGTAAGAGTGGCATGAACAGACAATATCTGCACTGGCAAAAAGCCTGGCAGGACAGAGTTAAGCTGTGACATCTTTTTTTAACAAACTCCAGTCAGTGAGGGAAAAAATACATAAGGGCAGCATTTCGTATTACACAGCCACACAGCTTTTCACTTGGTACTAGGGCTCCTAATTCTGGATTTTCCATATCACTGAAAGGCAGCTGTAGCCTTTGTTTACAACCATGCTGTGAGTTCTACATCTTCCTCCTGCTTGGTTCGGTGTCAGCACAGCTCTTATATGAAGTTTGGAGCTCATGGAGTTCATGCAAGGATTCATGACTAGATGAAGCTGCTTCTGAAGACGCACCCAAGCAGTATAAATATCAAAGCATTAAATATATTGACCATATTTGGCCCTGGATTTAATGCTCTAATGAATTCTACCAGTCTTCTTGGAAAAAAAAAGCTTTAATGTGCCTACAAATCTATGGTTTACAACCCCTTTAAAGCTATATTGACTTCTTTGACTGACAGAGACCCTTATTTCTACAGGTTGCCCTGAAGTGACATCTTCCTTACTTGACCATATCAATGGGACTGACCCACACAACTATTTTGAGCCTCCATAGCATGTTTGCAGCCTGTTTTACAAGTGAACCGTGCTTTCTATAGATCCTCTGGTGAGCCTGGCAGAGCTGCCACACGTAAATTAGAAGGGTCCTGATTCACATCTCAGCTGCAAAAAACGTGCAAGACATACACTGAACGAGTCCAGCCACCGGATGGGAGGACTCAACTAATTGGTGGAGTTGGCTCGAATACTTGGCCACCAGCTGGCTGATACAGCAGCCTCCAGCCCCGGGGAGTCAAACATTTCACCCAGAATCAAAGCTGGGTCTCTTTAGTGGCAAGGCAGAGCAATAACCCCTGGTACCACATGGCTCAGACCATTTTTTAATTATTATTATTAATTTTGAAATATAAAAATAGTATAAACCCTTTTCCAAAATTTAATTTGCATTTAAAAAAGCAGAAAAGAAAAGAATGAAAGCATATGGTATCAATCATATTTTACAATACTTGTAACTGCAGTTCGGAAACATGTGTTTCCTAACTGCTCATTCAGCAGTATCTGTATAATTTTTTAAGCAAAAAACAACCCTCTAAACAAAGCATTTAAACTAACCAGCATTGCATGATATTGTACTTAGCTGAAATGAACCATTTTATTTGGGTGTAAGCTGAATAGAACCAGTGGTTACTGTTGCTCTGTTACTATTCCAGAAACCTTCTTTCAACTTTAAATTAGACTCAGGAAGAAAGGAAGAAAAACGCCATTCCTTCAAGTATCACTGCAATTGCTTCTCCCGAAACGGCAAGCACTCAAAGTGTGGTATATCTTGTTCATGCTGTTGCCAAAGCACTTTATGTAACAACAGAGGATCTGCCTTAATGGAACAAAGCAAGGGCTCATCAAAACAGGTTCCTTGTCTGGGTAGTGGCCTTTTAACTGATGCTTCCCAAAAATCCCAGGATCTGCCTCATTCATTTACTAACTGAAACACAGGATCTGCCTCAGTCATTTAGCCGATTGATGCTGAGAAGGAAAGTACTTCATCTTGATCTCCTGTGATGATTAATTAATATTTGGATCATCTTTCTTTCCTTTATCATTAAGCACAGCTGAAAAAGTAGGGTCATATTGCTATGAGTGCCTCGGGATGCCCAACATATAAACTTCATGAATTCACCTCGTATATTTAATAACCCTTCAGAGATCCATCACACATCAGCGCAGAGGAATAACAAGAATTGGTTCCAGTCACCTATGCCTCAAACCAAATGCAACACTTTTTTTTTCTCAGATCAGATCAGTACCCAATTTCTCGAGATATATGTACCTCCCCCCACCACCCCCCATATCACCATCCTGTCAAAACCCATTTTCTCTGCTGAAAGCCACTGGGTGATTTTTAGCAGATAAATGCGGCACCTTCAAAATTCAACTCTATCACATTTTGTTTGTTTGTCTGTCTCTCTGCTATGTTCTGCGCACCTCCTTGCAACAGAGTGATAATACAGTTATTGCCAGTAAAAATGGATGGACATCCCTCTTCCTCTCTCAGTCACACTGACATCCATTCATTTTACACTGAAATAACTCCATTGACTTTATTGTACTTGTTCTGACTTGGTATTGGTACAAGCAAGAGAAGAACAAGGTTCTATTTTTATTTTTCATTTCCTATGTGCAGCTGATGTCTGAGACCCTGCAGCATGCTGGCCTTTGCTGAGAAACTTGACAAAAATCCACCCTTTTCTCTGAAGATAAAACAAGGGTTTATCAGCAAGAAATTAGCAAAGCAATCAACATGCAAGAGGATCCTCATTTAATAAGTGCTAACTTTTATTTTCCTAATAGGCATTAAAAACAGTAACGCCACATCCATGATACAATTTGATTAAATTGGCTCTGATGGCTTTGGGAGCAGTAATATGATTAAATGTCTAACACAGAACATGTTCTTGGTGGCTGATCGGCAGAGTGCCTCGCTTTTATTCCACATACACTGCAATTCTTGGTAGTGATGGCCTTAACCATTTCCTATTCAAGCCTGATGGAAAACCCAAGTTCTTTCCCATCAGGAAGACCTGACGAAACACTGTAGAGAACTGGGAACAATTTCCAAATATTCCTCTCCAACCTCTCTTTTGTATCTTGCATCCAGCTGCTTGGTCACTGCTTGACCTGGGAGTGGGAAGTGTTTTCCTACCATCTATTGTGAAACACAATCACCAAAGTAAGGAATGGTTTTGGGCCCTTCACTACAAGAAAGGCATCAAGGACCTGGAGTGTGTTCAGAGAAGGGCAACGAAGAAGGGTCTGGTACATAAGTCTTACGAGGAGCAGCTGAGGGAATTGGGACTGTTTAGCCTGGAGAAGAGGAGGCTCAGAGGAGAGATCTTATTGCTCCCTACAACTACCTGAAAGGAGGTTGTGGTGAGCTGGGGGTCAGCCTCTTCCTGCAGATAAGTAGTGATAGGGCAAGAGGGAATGGCTGCAAGTTGCACCAGGGGAGGTTCAGGTTAGAAATTAGGAGAAATTTATCCTCATAAGGAGAGGTTGGGCATTAGAACAGGTTGCCCAGGGATGTGGTGGAGTTATTGTCCCTCGGGGTGTTCAAGGGATTGGATGAGGTACTTACGGACATGGTTTAGTTAGTAATATAGGTGGCAGGGGGACGATTGGACTAGGTGGTCTTGGAGGTCTTTTCCAACCTTAATGACTCTGTGATTCTGTGATCTTGTCACAACCTTCAGTCCAACCTGCATCCCGTGCCCAGGGCTCCTCACCCCTTGATGCACATAACAGAAATGGAAAGACTCATTCCTGATTCACAACGTTACCATGTCTCCCATGGCCAGACTCTGTAATTATTTCTTTCTGACCTATTTCATGGCTTGGATGACTGAATGAAATTTAACCTCTAAAACAAGAGAAATTTCTCTGTCATGGCATGATTTGTAAGTGATTTAAATACGATTCCTTTGTGCAATGAATTTCTAATACATTGGCTACCTTTAAGAAGCTTTTTAACTGCAAGAAATGATAAAGAAATGCTACTGAGATCAAAGAGCTTATAAGATGCCTGTTCCTACGCTTGCGCTTAAGCATGTGCATAGGTGCCGGATGCCTTGGTACCAGTGGCTTCTGCACAGATCAAAATCCACCACAGTCTAGTTTGATTTCAAAGGAATTTGCCAAGGTGCCAATAACACTGCTTCCCAATATTACCTAAAATAAATCATATAAGCCTCCCAGCATGATGATTTTTACAAGAAGAACAGTTTATATATCCCATCATGTAACTAACAGATTAGATACTGCAAGAAATCCTTCTTTCTCATCTCAGTGACCTATGCCAAAGGACGGTGGCATCAGGACACCAAGAAATAAAACCAATCAAGCTCAGGAGGCAAAATATCTGAACAGATTCATGTTGCTCTTTTTCTACAGTATATCCTGTAGCCTGGTTAAAAGAAACACAGAGCCCAGGCGGATTTGTCAACATGTTTATACTGGACAGACCAGAAGAAAGCATCTCTGTGCTTCAGAACAGGACATTTTCAGGGGCACAGCAGCAGCATTCAGTATCTAATGCTGTTGAGTAGAGAGCCCAGCAGTAAGACAAAAGGGAATAATTATTTCAACTCCTTTTATCAGCCCCCACATCATGCACTTGCACTTGTTCCAAAGCCAGGATGGACTTTACTGGGGGCAAGGGAGGAGGGGTGGTATTTCTGA